>JAJLLZ010000005.1:0-5171527 GCA_021188095.1 Diaporthe vexans
AAAACTATAATATTTCTTTTAGTAATATAGTATTATATATAAAAGATATACTCTATTAAGTATAAGCTAATAAGTTTTAAAGTTAAAGTAAATTATATTTAGTATTAGATTAATAAATAGAAAGAATAATTAAATAATAGAACTTTACTTTAATCTATACTAAATATTAGAGAACTAATAAATAAAGTATAAATATAATAGTAATAAGTAATAGAATAAATAGATTTTATATCTTATAAATACTTTTACTAATATATCTCTTTAAGATTATAGTTAACCTCTTATATAGTAGTCTACTATAGACTAAAACTATTAATTTTATATTTCCTTTATAATTATAGTTTTAATAATTATTAGTATTCTTAAAATATAATAATAGTAACTAATTTTAGTCTTATAAGATTATAGCTTACTAAAGACTATATTAGCCTAGCTTTTAATACTAGTATTAGAAAGATTATAGGGTAAGTAGAATTATTTTATTATAAAAAAGGAAAAGAAAGAGATAAAGGAAGAAAGTCTAACTAGTTCTATTTTTAATAATTAACCTATCCCTATCTTTAGAATTAATAAATTATTTAATAAATAAAAAACATAGAAATAAGATTTTCTAAAATATAAAGAGTTAACTATAGCTAGTAAACTATAAGATAGTCTAGCTATATACTAACTTAGACTATATAATATTCTACCTAAATTCTCTACTTAGTTTATATTAAATATTTTTCCTTATAAGAATAAAAAACATTTACTTACTACTAGATAAATACTTATTAGTTCTACTAAAGTCTAACTACTACTCTAAATACCTAAGTATTTAATTCTAGTCTTAATATAAGAGATACTATTAACTTATATATTATCCTTTATACTTAGTATCTATTATTATCTATTATAGGGTTAGTAAATTAACTTACCTATATCCTTTACCTTACTTACTATAAGGTAGGCCTATTAGTAGGTATATATTTATAATAATTACTAACTAGGTTATATAGATCCTACCTAAATTAGATATAGTAGTCTTAGAACCTTATCTTACTAGTATAGATCTATCCTTAAGATCTTATATTAATACCTAATTAGAGTATTAGTATTACCCTTAGTAGTTATTTAGGTTACTATAATAATATATAGTATTAGATATTCTATATAACTAGGAGTTTAGCTTAATTATAGAGATAATATAATAAGTAAGAGGAAAAGATAGTATACTATAGTAATATAGAAGATATTACTCTTTAAAGTAAATATATTAGTAGTTCTTAAACTAGTAATAATATCTATAAAGCCTTTAGTATATAGGTTATAGTTAATATAATCCTACTTAGCTAAAAACTATTTAGATAACTACTACTTATTTATACCTTTAGTTTTTTTAAGAATCTATAAGAGATCCCTATATATATTTACCTATATTATTAAAAAGATATATATATTTAAATTATAGATATAAGGTATTATATAAAGGTATAAAATAATATAAAAGTAATACTATCTTATAAATTTCTAAAATAACTAGGATTAGTTATATAATTAAGCCTACCTAGCTTATTTAAATAAGTAGAGTATTAGAAATCTCTAACCTACTATATTTTAGTATAAATAAACAGTATCTATTATAAAATAAATAAAACCTACCTTTAATCTTAGTATATCTATATAGATATTAGTATTAAAGTCCTCTATATATACTAAAGTCTTTTAAATATTATATTATATTAACTAGATTTATAAATAATCTTTTATATACTACTTTTAGGTAAAGTACTATATATATAATATTTTAAAACTATTTAGTTAAGGGTTTTATAGTATCCTCTTCTAAAGTTCTAACCTATATTAATAATACTATTAAACTTACTAAGCCCTTAGAGGATAAGCTATACTAATATAAGCTATAATTACTATATAGACTAATATTAATATAACTTAACTTATTTTTAAAGCTAGAATTATAGTATTACTAATACTCTTATAGGAATACTTATAATAATTAAAGATTCTCTAAAAGACTAACTATAAGAAAGTATTACCCTCTCTAGAGACTCTTCTAATCCTATAATATAATTAATAGGTTATCTTAATCCTTCTATATTAGTAAAAAAGTTAGTAAATATAATAAAGTATACTATATAAGTTATAAAGAGGAATATCTTTTATATAGCTTATACCTTAACTTACTACTTTCCTAGGTTACTATACCTATTCTATTTAGTAAAAAAGAAGTAGTCTTAATTAGAAATAAGTTATATTATAATATCCTATTAATTTATATTTATACTAAATAGTAAATACTATCTTAGATTAGCTTACTAGATTATATATAATATTTAGAATAGTTCCTATCTCTTATATAAATAATTAATTATATACTTATACTATTTTATACTTAATTAATAATTAAAATATCTTAATAAGCTAATTTTCTTTTAATAAGAATACTAGATAAGCCTTATATATAGGTATAGTAGTTAAGTAAGATAATATTAAATAACTAGATTAACTAATAATATATAATAAAGAATAATCTTACCTTAAGTTTAAATTATAAATTAGTAAACCTTAAATAATAATTAAATCTAGTCTATAAAACTATATTTCTAGTACTAACTATAGAGTTTACCTAGTATTAGAGGGTAGTACTACTATTAGTATCCTATATCTCTATTATTAGAATACTATTAACCCTATATATTAAAAGATATAAAAGTAGTAATAGATATTTCTAATCTAGTATCTTATAATAAGCTATTTTAGTTATCTACTTAACCTAGTTATTTTATAAATACTAAGTTTATAGTACCTAAATTATATTTAGTAGTATTAATCTAATTCTATAGTTATTATTAGTTTACTATAGTTAGTCTAGGTAGGAATACTCTATTAAATATATTTAGGTCTAACTAACTAGATCTAAGCTCTTCTTATATAGTTCTAGATTATTACTATAAGTTAATTCTTTACTATTTATAAATATAGATATAGATATTAAAAAGCTAGTAGTTTTATAATAGGTTATATCTAGCTAGTAAGTCCTATATAGTAATTTATATTAGTTAGATTAATAGCTAAGCTCCTAGTTATCTTATATAATATATATATAAAGCCTATATCCCTTAAAAATTAATAAAGGCCTAGTTTTTTAGTAAATAGTTTATATAATTTTATCTTAGTATATAGAAATCTTAGGAGAGGGGTAGGGGTAAGTAGCTTAGTAGAAGTAGAAAAGTAGTTATATTTTATAAAAGAGGTAAATTTATAATCTTACTTAATAAAGTTAATAGCTATAAATATTTAGTATATATTTAAAGCTTAGATTTATAAGATATTTAGATTATTAGGATTAGTATAATATTAAAATTATAATTAGTATTAATTTATATATTAAATTATAATAAAAAGTATATACTCTATTATCTAGTTATATCTAGTTTATATTATTTTTAAGTATATAAATAAAATAAGAATAGATTATAGTATTTATATAATAATATATATAAGTATTATTATATTTTAAACTCTATTTATAGTATTTATATTAAACTTAGGCTTTATAATATTACTAGTTATACTAGTGCTTTTATTAATTTACTAACCTTATATTTAAAGGTAGATTAAAGTAATTTTTCTAGTATAGTAAGAAGGTTATAGAAGGAGTTACTTAGATTTATATATTTAATAAGTTATATTACTATTAATACTAGTTAAATAGTTTATTCCTATATACTAAGTTAGTAGGCTTATATATAAGTTATAGTTAAAATATTCTTATATAGATAGTAGTAAGTATTTTTAGAATATTAGTCTATAGTTTAAGTATTAGTAGTATAGTTAGGTTAGAAAGAATTAACTTACTTTATATCTTCTTAGAAATACTATAGGTAATAATATTATTAGCTAATATCTTAATATTATTTTCTAACTTTTTAACTAAATACTTAGATTATAGAATTTTAGGTAGTATTATAATTTAATATATTATTACTATATAGTTAGAAGTATTGTTAGAAGTATTTTTACTAGATTATTATAAATATTAACTAATATAGTAATATTATAGATTATCTAAGGTAGTTTTAAGTATATATTAGGCTATTTAGAAAGACTACTATATATTATTACTATCTATTTTAGTAATAAGTCTATATAAAATAAGTAAAATATATATTCTATCCCTCCTTTAAGTTTTATAATTACTAGGTAATATAAATAATATAGATTAAGAAATCTATACTACTTTTAACCCTAGTAAAAGGTTTATTTATTTAAAGTTATATATACTATTATAGTAGGTTAAAGATATAATAATATTATTATTATAAGCTAGTATTAGCTAACTATTTTAATAAGTTTAGAGGTAAACCTTAAATAAAACTATCCTTAGTATTAATCTATAATTCCTTAGATATAATAGATAGTTATAGCTATCTTTTAAGATAAGATTTAATACTTAATTATTAAGGAATTAATATTTATATATCCTATAGTATTAAATATAGTAGGATAGGTTTTAATAGCTTTATATAGATTTATCTATATACTATTAATAAAAATACTATTAGTAGATATTATTTTAAAATATAAGTTAAGTATAGAGAGAATTATAATTAGTAGATATATAAGCTTAGTTATAATATAGAAGACTAACTATACTATAGTATAGTTATAAAATTAGTTTTATTTTAGGTAAGAAGTAATAAAAAGGTATAGAAAGATATACTATATTATAGCTTTTAGTATAAAGGGTAAAGGATAAACTAATAGGATATATATCTAATATCTATATAATATTCTAACTATACTACTCTTCTTATATTTAGAGCTTATTAGTAATCTAATAAGAGAAGCTATATCCCTTTTCTTTATTTCTAGTATAGTACTATAGTTCTAGCTATATATATTAGGGGTTATAGAGGTTAAATATATAGTCTACTATAGATTATATAACTAGCTAAGCCTAAGAATTATTATAATTAACTAATTAACTAATCTTAGAAGAATTTATTTAGCTAATAAAGTAGGTAACTTATAATAATATTTTATAAAGTATATCTAGAAGGTATTAATAAATAAGATATATTAAGTTATAGTAAATTTCTATAAAATCTAGTAACTACTAAAATCTATATAATTAGATCTAGTAGAAGAATATAGTTTTCTTATAACTTTATTACTCTCACAAGTATTAGCTATAGTAAACTAGTTATAGAGCTATTATCTTATAATATTAGATTTTAGTAACTATTAAATTAAATTAGACTATAAGAATACTTAATAATAGTATCTAAGTAATAAGATAAAGACTATTATATATAGACTATTTATTTAAGAGTAGTTAGTTAGTATTCCTTTATCCTTAATATATTATAAAGTATAATATATAGTATATTTATTTATAGGATTAATATTTATAACTCTTTAGTAAACTAAAAGTAAACTTTTATACTATTATTTAGTAAACTAAAGTATTAAATATTAATATAAGTAGTATTTTATATTTATATATTTTATAACTAAATATCTTATAAACTATATAGAGCTAATAACTAATAACTAATCTTAAAATACTACTAAGAAGAGAAAAGGCTATTAGAAAATTAGCTATAGTACTCCTACTACTAGTATTAAAGAAGGTTTTATAACTACTTATAAGAGTAAAAAGTATAAAGTAAGGAAAGCTATTAATAAACTTCTAGTATAGAGTATAAAAATATTCCTTATATATATTATATTAAGTTAACTATTTAAGATTATTTAAATAATAACTATATCTAAATTAGGATTTAAAGATCTTATAAATATTATATAAGATAATAATATAACTATAAAACTCTCTTAGAGAGTATTTATACTAGTATAGTAAGGCTAATTACTTTTAAGAACTAATAGAGACCTAACTAAGATACTATTAATAATATAGTAAATAATATCTAATAAGATCTAGATATTCTCTCTTAGCTTAATAATATTAATCTAGATTCTAAGAATAAAGAATAGAGTATTATTATAGATAATTTTAATAACTTAGATTCTAATTATAAGTAATAATAGTAATAATTCTAATTCTATATAAGATAGTAATAATAGTTCTATAAATCCTAATCTAGTATTAGATAAGATTTATAATTACTATACTTAAATTATTATATTACTATTATAAATAGTAGATAAGGTAATAAGATAATTAATTAGGATTTATAGAAGCTAATAATTACTTAGATATATAGTATCTTCTTTTAAGAGAATAAGGGTTATTAGTTATTTAAAAGCCTTCTTAGTTAATATTAAGTAAAGAGAGTTAAATATATAGGATAGGTGTATAGATAGATAATATTTTAAGTTTATACTAACTTCTCTCTAGTAGATAATAGTCCTTCTTATATATAGTAGAAATATTTATCCTATTAGATAATAAAGTTAATTATAGAAGATTATTAAGGATATATATAAATTATTTATTTAATGTTTAATATAGTATAATATTTTATATTAAATAACCTTAGAATATTAAGGAAAGCTAATAAGCTAATTATAAACCCTATAAATAATATATTAGTATTAGACTATTCTAAATAACTATGAAACTATTAAAATAAGCTTATATAAGCTTATTTATATAATATCCCTATTAGATATTATATTAGAAGTTTATTATAGGTAAATCTAAAGATATATAACTATTAATATATATCTATTAGGTTAAATCTAACTTTAGAGAAGGTTTTATTTAAGTAAAATTATAGTAATTAAATATAACCCTTATTTTAAAGTTAGGGAGGTCCTAAGCACCTACTATACCTCTTATAGCCCCTCTATTAGAGCTATTATCCTATTAATTACCTTATTAGTTAGAGGGATTATTAGGGTTAAAAGGAAATAGCTAGTTCTAGCTTTACTTACTATACCTATAATAAAGGGTAACTAGGATAATTACTTCTAGTATACTAGGGGAATAAGCTAGCTAAACTTACTAAAAGGAAATAATTACTACTACTATTAGTAAATATTTCTAATAAACTCTAATTATATATACTAATATTACTATTACTATTAGTATTAATAGGATTCCTAGGAGTATCTCTTATATATTAGTTTATAATAGCTTAACTAGAAGCTCTATAATAAGTATTAGGTAGAGTAGTTCTTCTACCTTAGGTATATTAGTTAAGTAGCTAAATACTAATACTAAAACTATTAGAGCTAAACTAGTTATACTATCCTATACTAGTATATATATTTATATTAGACTATACTTAAGGTAATTAGTAAGGAATAATAGTTATAATTAAAACTAGATATATATATAATAGTCTCTAGGAATTTAAAATATAGAGCTAGAAGTACTAATACTAGGAGAATTCTCTTAAAAAACCCTTTTAGAACTATAGCTATATTTACTATTTATATTAAAAGATAAACTACTATTAGAGTATAAGCTTAGTAGACTACTAGTAATAGATAGTATACTATAAGGATATAATATAGCTTAGGGGATATCTAGAGATAAGTAACCCTTAGACTACTATAATAAACCCCTTCTAGAGCTATAACTATATTTACTATCTATATTAGAAGATAAGTTACTACTAAAGTATAAGCTTAGTAGACTACTAGTAGTAGATAGTATACTATAGAGATATAATATAGCTTAAAGGATATCTAGAGGTAAGTAACCCCTAACCTACTATAATAGACTACCCTACTATAGACTCCTAATTCTACCTTAGCTACCTACTATTATAGCTAAATATATTATACCTAAGTCTAGAGTACCCTCTTAGCCTCTACCTCCTCTACTATTACTATAACTAGTAAATAAACTATAGATAAAAGAGCTACTATAGCTATATATAGATAACTACCTATATACTTAAGTATAACTATAATCTCTATTATAGGGTAGGGGAATATTATTAGTTCTAATTAGCTTTAAGGAGTACTTATTACCCTAATTATTATCCTTATTAGATATTTTAAATAATTCTATAAAGTAGTAGAGAAAGAGAAAATATTTTAAAATTATATAAAAAGGAAGATAAATAGTAAGTTACTTATACCCCTAGGGATTACTATATAAGTAGTTAAGTATAAGATTTTCTAGGTTACTATAAACTTAATTAGTAATTACCTATAGGATAAATACTTATAAGTTAAGTAAGTAAACTTATAAATATTATTCTAAAGCTTACTAATTTAAATATATAAGCTTTAAGGAGGTCTACTTATTAGAGAAGAGTAAAAGATATAAGTAACTTACTAAATAGTATAATTAGAGAGTAATAGTAAATAGCTTTAGATTTAGCTTAATAATACTTACTTTAAAAGTATTAATATAATACCCTTATAATACTAGCTATTACTAAGAGCTATAATATTAAGTAACTTAGTAGCTATTACTTATTAGACTTAAAAGGTATTTATTAGGCTATAAGGTATAGAAGTACCTACTCTAAAGAATTATTATTATAAAGTAACTATATTATTTAAGCTAGAAGTAATTATAACTTACCTTAGGTTTTATTATAGCTTAATATAAGCTAGATAAAATAAGATAGTAGAGAAGACTTAAAAAAGTACTATCTTTTTACTATACTAGGTATTTAGTAAGGCTATTTATTAGTATATTATAATACTAAAAAGCTTAAGGCTAATAGACTTAACCTTAGAGACTAGGTATAACTAAGATATAAAGAAAGTTATATAATAATAATAATATAAATTTAAATCTATTAGTAAAGGTTAATATATAAAAACTACTTAATAGTAGAAAATAGATATCCCTAAAGCTAGTAATATTAAGCTAAATATCTAATTAACTAGTCTTTAAAAATACTATTTAGATATAAATAAAGACCTTCTTATTTAAGGAGACTAGAGCTTAAGCTTTAATACTAGTCCTTTTAATACTTATTAGTTTTCTTTAGAAGTAATAAATAATTAGGACTACTACTATATACTCTAACTTATTTTATAGGAAACTTTTATAACTAATATATAAAGTAGCTCTTCTATACTATCCCTATAATACTATACTCTATAAAATAAATAAGCTATAGTAGACTTAGATACCTTTAATATAATAGTTATATTAATAAATAAGTAGAAGAAAGAATATATAGAGGATAGGAAAGGCTTACTAAAACTAATACCCTATAGAATATATATTAAAAGTAGCTTAAATATTTTAAAAAAATAAGTAGAAAAATATCTATTATAAATAAAAGGTAAGTTAACTAACTAATCTATAATACCTAATACTACTAATAAGTATTTAGCTAAGAAAGGAGTAGTAAAGAACTATTATAAATACTTTAAGTCTAAAAAGCTATATAAAATATTTAATAAGAATAACCTTGTAATTAAGTAGTAAGTAGTAATATAGTATAAATCTAAGAAATATAATAATAAAGTACTTAATATAGTCTATAATATAAAACTATATATACTAAGGATAACTAATCTAATTAATAGACTATAAAAAGTTTTTATATTACTTAAATCTATAAAAGACTTAATAGTAATTATAATTAAAAAAGTATAGAACTTAGCTATATATTAACTATAATAATAAGCTTAAAATAAACTATTAACTAATACTACTTTAGATTAACTATCTTAGCTTTATAAATACTAATATTAAGAAAGATTATATTATAAAACTAAAATACCTACTATAGTAGAATATAAATTTATAAGCTTAGATAGTTATAGAGAATACTACTAAAAAGAAGGAGTATTCTTATTTTAAAGATTTAAATAGGGATTAGTAGAAATAGCTTATATAGCTTTTTAAATATTAAAAGCTTAAAGATACTTTACTTATAGTATAGGAAATTATAATAAGTATATCTAATAAGGTCTAAGAATATCTTAAAGATATTAGGATAAGCTTCTTTATTTATATTAATTTATATTATACTATTAATATTACTTTATAGTATAAGGTTTAGAAACTTCTATATTAACCTACTATAATAATATTAACTATTTAATTATATAGGTTAATAGGAAACTAGGTAGATATATATAATATTAATAATAAGCTAAATAGTATATCTTAGAATTTATTAGAAATAGGAGATTTTCTACTACTAATAATATAGGTATAGTAGTCTACTATAGGCTATACTTTTAGTAACTATAAAGTAAGATAGTAGTTTAGTAAAGGATAATCTACCTATATAACTATATAAATACTTATATAAATATATTATTAGTAATCTATATACTACTAATATAACTAGGTTAGCTATTAAAGGTATAGTATTTCTCTAGTAGTATATAATTTAGTCTTTTATTCCTCTTATATATAAACTCCTAGAGATAATAAAATAACTATAATAAGTAGATATAGTAAATAGTAGCCTATAGTAGACTATAATATTAAAGTAGATATTAAGGAAAGTATAATTTTAAGATATATATAATAATTAACTTAATATATATCTAATACTATATATTAGCTTACTTCTTTCTAGTAGCCTTCTTAGATAATACTACTCTCTCTACCCTAGTCTTCTTTATTCTATAAGTACTAAGTTTATTATTTAAAAGTTTACTTATATCTAGATTAACTATACTATTAAAACTACTAGAAATAGTAGAATTAATATCTATAGTATAGTCTATCTAGGGTAAAGAGAAAGTATTAAAGAAAAGACTTAGAGTACCTTTACTATTAGATTAAGTCTTTATAATACTAGACTATAAGGTAATATTAGGATTAATAATATTACTAGATATTAAGCTTTCTATATCTATAGTTAATACTAATACTTTTAAAGATATACTAGTATTAATACCTAATAAAGTATTTAGTATTAGCTTCCTAAGCTTTTAAGTATTAGTATAATATATACTACTTAAAGAGCCCCTATTAGTAGAGGGGGATATTCTTATAAATAAAGACTTAGTAAGAGGACTCTTAAAAGGGTTAATATTAGAGTATTAAAGACCTTTTTTTAATATTATCCTTACCTTTAGACTAGAAAATTATCTACTACTAACTTTAGATTTAGTACCTATATTACTAATAGTATATATCTACTTAGGTATAATAATTAGTATAAAGATACTTAGTAGTATATTAATAAGGAATAATATATTTAGTAAACTAATTATCTTCTTAATAAAATAGACTATATATCTATTAATATAAAAAAAGCTACTCTTTATAATTATTATAGCTTATTACTTTATATATTAGAAAATAGCTATATAAGGCTAGTAGAGAAAAATATAAAAGGAATAATTACTACTTATTAGAATCTTACTTAATAAATTATAGTTAAAACTCTTTATATTAAACTAGATAGTTATCTTTAAAAACTTTATTATATTAATCCTCTTAAATTTATTTAACATCTAACTATATTAGTAAGATATCTTTATTTTTCTACTAATACTTATTAGGGTTATAGATACTATAACTATAAATAGTTATAAGGTTTTCTAGGAACTTAATACTTTTATTAAAAGCTATCCTACTCTATATATTTAATATTAGTTAAGATACTGTTAAGGGAGGAATAAGATAGGGAAACTAACTTCTAAATACCCTCTTTAATAGGGATAAAAAAATAAATAATAATAGAAGACTAATACTTCTAGCTAGTAGAAATATAAAAGGAGCTATTATTAACCTAGTGCCTTTAAATAACCTAATTAGGGTGAAAATAGCCTTTAATATTCTATATAAAAGGTAAGATAGTATCTATATTAGTACCTAGTATATATACTAGAGCTAGTATATTAATATTAAAAGCTAGACTACTATTTATAAGAATATTATATTCCTTACCTAAAGACTTATATAGCCTTAGAGGAAATAGAAGTTAGAAGTATATAGACTAGTAGAAAAGCTATATTCCCTCCTAATAAGTATCTATAACTATACTAATTTAAGTTAAAATAATTATATAAAGGCTATATATCTTTTTCCTTAATATATTAATAGTATTAGAGAATAAAAGGATAGAAATATCTAAGGTAGTTTACTCTAAGATTTATAGTACCTTTACTAATATATATACTATAATTACTATTATTAACTACCTTAGAGATCCTATAGGCTTTTAAATAAATAGGCTAGTACTAGTATTAGAGGCTATATTATTATTATAGGTAGATATATAATAATATATAATAATAATATACTAAGTAGGTTTAATACTATAATTAATAGAAGAGGTTATTTAAAGGATATAATAATTAAGAGAGTTAATAATAATACTTATTTATAGAGAATTATAGATAATATTAATAAGGGAGTACTTAACCCTTACCTTATAGAAAAACTAATAGTAAGTCTTATACCTAGGTTCCTAGGGACCTATAAATACCTTTAAAACTACTAAAGGTTTATATATAGTACTACTAATATACTAGTAATATTAAAAAACTATAAGGGTAGTATTATATATAGTACTATAGTAACTATATAATATAGTATTCTTAGAACCTAAGGGATTAAAACCCTTTTAACTATATTAGTAAATTATATAGTTAGTATCTTATATAGTGCTACTATATATATATAATACTATCCTAGGCTTCTAATAAAATATATATTAATCTAATAAGACTTTAAAAAGATAAGCTTTATATAGTTATATTTAGGATAGATTTTAATTTCCCTTAACTACTATTATATAACTATTTATAATAAGTAGAAATAAGTATAATCCTATAACTATTTTAAAGATAGGGATAAAGCTTAAAACTATAATAATATATAGACTAAATAAAGAATAAAGATTATATTATAGATTAATAATAGAGTAATAGGAGTATAATAGGGGGGTTAAAAAAGGAAGAATAAGTATAGTAGGTATTAATTATATATATTAATATTACTCTTTACTCTACTAGATTATTACTCTAGGGAAATTAGGTAGTTAGTAATTAATATATTAGGGAATTAAGGATAATACTATTTTTTAAACTTAACTATATATAGCTTTAAACTAATTACTATAGTTATAATATTAGATTTAGATACTAACTATAATCTATTAAGATATAAGATATAGGGCTACTTATATAGTTTAAAAAATAAACTAAAAGTATATACTAATAACTAAATATATTTATCTAGTCCTTTTATATTAGGAGACTAGGGGCTTTTATAAGATTTAAGAGATAACTAGTAGTAATAAATACTTATAAATAGAGTAGGAACTATATTAGGGTTCCCTAAAAAAAGGAAATAGGGCTATTCTTTTAGAGTATAGAATAAGTAGTAGTAAATAATAGATATAAATAATAGAATTACTATATTAAAACTTATTATCTTTTAGAAATAAGGTTATCCTCTTAATTCTAGAAATAAGTAATTATAGAATATATAGTAATTATAAAATATATATTAATAATTAAAGGAAAAACCTAATATAATAGTTAAATAGTAATATAAATATATAGAATTAGTAATATAAGTAATATTAATAAGGTTTATATAAAAAAGGTAAAGTTTATAAACTTTAGTTACTTCTCTTTAATACTAATATATATAGGTTAATATTAGATAATATTATAAAAGAAATACTAAGATTATAACTAAATATAGTAACTCTAATATAATAAATATATACTACTATTAGTATTAAATAATATACTATAGGAAGGAGTTTTAATAAGATCTATAGCTATAGTAGGATTATTTAAAAACTTTATATAAGAAGATTAATATTAAATCTAAGTATTTATAGACTATAATAAGTACTTTATAATAGAAGTCTTACTAAATAGAATATCTTTATTAGTTTCTACTTATAATATATACTATAATATAATATTATATTAACTAAATAGTTAGCCTAGCTATAGAAAGCTTTTAAGATATACTAGGTTCCTATAACTATATCTCTAGTATATATATTAATATTTATAAAAACTAAAAGACTTTACTCTAATTAAGGAAAGAGTAATTAATATTAATACTATATATAGATATATTATAAAGTTATATATAGATCTTTAGTAGGTTAGTATTAAATATAGGAAATATATATAAGGGTATATATATATTTTTCTAAATAATATCTATAACCTAACTACTACTATCTTACCCTAGATACTTAAGTTAACCTTAAAAATTAAAGTAATAAAGATAAACTAACTAATAAGAATTTAAATATATATATAATAATCTAGCTATAAGTAATATAAAGAGTATTAGTTTAGCTTAAATAATACTATATATAGGGATATAGAGATTAATATAGAGAAACTTTCTAAGTAAATAATAAATTAGGTAATATTAGTAATTTAGGCTTATATAGAATATATAAAGCCTATAATAGCTAAGAGAATAAATACTACCTACTATACTATAGTTAAAGACTATAGAAGGATAAATAATATAGAAGAGATTATACTAAAGATTTAAAAATAAAAGCTACTAGTAATAAAGTAAAATATATAGATAAAAATAACTTAATAGTAATAGAAAATATACTAGTTAATAAGAATAAAATAGTATATAAATATAACTCTTCTAGTATATTTAATACTAATAGCTCTCTAAGAAATATAAATATAGATAAACTCTAATATATAGTAGATACCCTATAAGTAATAGTTTAAAATTTAGATATACCTAATAACCTAGTACCTAAAGATAAAACTATAACTAATAATAGTTATAGATAGGTATACCTTAGGTTAACTAAAATATTATCCCTATATATATATATCTACTATAGAGATTAGTTTATAGATATAAATAACCTTAAGTTTTAGCTAAAGATATTCCTAACCTTATTCCTATATAGTATAGATAGTATAAGAATTAGGAGATTACTAGAAGTAACTACTTAAGATAAGGAAAATAATATAGTTAATAGCTACTCCTAAAATAGCTTTAGCCTATATTACTAGAGTAAGATTTATTTACTTTAATATAGCTCTTACTTTACTTATTACCCTATATTCTAATTTCTTATTTTTAATATACTTATTAAGTCTAATAATAGATAAGTAAGTATATAATAGATAAAGAAGTCCTCTTTTCAAAAGTTTAAGAACCTATAGTAAGACTTTATACTAGAGTATTTAAGAAAAGTAGTAAAGGAGATAAAAAATAATAGGAAAATAGTTAATAAGGATATTTAGGAACTAATAAGATAACTTTTATTATTTAGATACTTATTTCCCCTATCTCTAGAGGTATAGCTTAAAGTATAATAAAAGATATAGAGCTTAATTATCTATTTTAGCCTTCCTATACTATAGTTTATAATTAATCTAAATAATCTTATAAGCCTAATTAAGAAATAGCTTAGTATTAGTTAATCTATACTACTAGAAGATATTATAGATTTTTTAAAGAGAATAGAAGAGTACTTTAATAGGTTAAAGTTTAGTATTAAAGACCCTATAAATATAGTATAGTTCTTTAAGGAGGAACTTAATATCTTTTTCTTATAGCTAGTTTAGGTTAATAAGTACTTATACTTAGGTAAAGTTAGTTACTATATAAGCTTAGTAGAAGCTAATAGATATAGAATACTATACCTATATAGTATAATCTAGTTAAGTAGAAACCTTAAACTTCTATAGCTAGTCTAACTATTCTCTAAAGGATAATCTAATCTAGTAACTAAGACTATTAAAACCTTCCTTAAGTAATATCTTAAAATATAGTTTAATTATATTTTTTATAAGATACTAGATAAGAATAATATAAAATAACTTATAATAGAATATCTTAATATCTACTAACCTTTAGTTAACTTTATAAGTAGAGATAATACTATAGTATAGGAGGCTCTTAAAAGAGACTTAAACTATATTATATATAACTTATAACTATACTATTATATAGAGACTTATTATAAATATAAAATAGCCTACTACTAGTTTAGTATACTATAGAACTAGATTAACTATACTAATATAAAGGAGAACTATATTCTCTAGCTTAAGTAAAACTATAACTATTATATATAATAAAGCTATTACTTTAATATTCTAATATAATTAGGAGATATCTTATATATTTATAAGAATAAAAAGCCTTATAGCTATATACTATATAACTAACTATACTATAAAAAATAACCTTCTAATATATAAATAACTTACTTATACTATTTAGATATAATAAATTTAAATAGTAGAATAAGATTAAGAAGATAGAGTTACTTTAAAGGATAGTATAAGCTTTATAGAGTAAATAAGATAATTTATTATATATATAGTAAACTAGATATCTATAGAATAGGAGATATTATCTTTTAAAATATTAGCTTACCTCCTTAGCTCTAATATATTTAGATCCTCTATCCCTAATATAAAATAAGGGTAGCTAATACTTTCTATTTATTAGTTATATTTTATTATCCTGAAATACTAGAATTATATATATAATATTATCTAGAAAGAAAATCCTAATCTTAAAATTAATAATAATATTATAATTATAACTACTAGAATCTTAATTACTTATCTACTTACTTATCCTTACTATAATAAGGTATTTAAATTACTATATCTCTATAACTATATAATATTAGTATCTTTCTAGTAATAAATAGATAAGGAGTCCCTATTAGTACTAGAGCTTATTCTATTTCTAAGTAACTATAGCCTATTAAGTTAATAAATATAAGTAACTTAAATTAAAGATAAAGGAATACTATATCTTACCTAAACTATTAAAACTAAGTTTAAGAAATATAATAAGATCCCTCTAGCCTATATTAAAATCTAATATCTTAGCCTATTTATCCTATAGTATATTTTTATAAATAATAGTACTAATAAACTTTCTAATATATAGATAAGTAAAAAGAGGAATCTAGATAAGAGGATACTCTTCTATATTAAGAACTATAGACTACTATAATACTTTACTAAGGATATATATATTAATATAGTATTATAGGCTATTAAATATATAAATATAAAGATTATTACTAGCTATACTAAGAATATAGATAATAAATATAAAGCTATAAAAACTTTAAGCTTATAAAAGAAGTAGTTACTAATATTATAAGATATCTTAAAGATAGAAACCTAAGTAGAATAAGGACTTAGTTTCCTTAATATTTTATATAACTAACTAGCTAATATTATAAATAGTAGATAATAGAATATAAAATAGAAGACTAATATAAACCTAGTAAACTATAATATTACTTCTATAGATATAAGTAGAATTATAAAAACCTAGCTAATTAAGAATTATAATATACTTAAAATATAGTTTAGAAAAGGGAGTATAGATATAGAGATATAACTTAAAGGGTTACTTAACCTAGATATAGTTTATTATATAGTAGATTAGACTAAAGCCTAAGAGATTTTCTTATTACTATAACCTAACTAAATATAGAAAGCTCTAACTATCTAATATAACCTTCTATATAAGTTTATTATCTATAGTAGGTATCTTAGACTAAAGCTATAAAGGAGCTTATTATATCTAAATATTTTAATTATAGATAATTAATAGTACTAAGATAAGTTACTAGATATCTTTAGGAAATAGATAATACTAGTATTTATTTAGCTAAAAAAAGCTAACTCCTTTTATATATTAGTAAAAGTAGTAGTATTAGTAAAAGCTAGCTAATATAGGCTTTTAATAAAATATTCCTATAAATAGAAGACTAGTATTCACTATATATTATAGCTAGTACTAGTTTAGTAATAGCTAATATTAATAGTAGAATAATATACTTAGCTATTAGTATTAGTATTAAAGAAGGCTATATAAAATAACTAGAAGATAATTTAAAGAGAGAAGATAAAAGAATATAAAAATATTAATATTTAATAAGATAAGTATAGTTTCTAGCTACCTATTTAATAATATTAGTAATAGATTAAATATCTTAAAGGGCTACTAAGATAATAAGAATATATACTTTAGATAAGTCTTAGTAATTATAGTTCTTAGTAACTTTATATAGTTTCTACTAGTTAATATAACCTTAGTTATATTCCTAGTAAAGATTAGTCTAACCTAAATATAATCTTAAATAGATAATATAGAAGTTAAGATTAACCTTTTACCTTATAATATTAATATAGCTATAAGCTAACTAGTAGGATATAACCTCTTCTAGAAGTTTACTAATATAATTATACTAAATAAATAGATAAGGGCTATAGATCTAGAGCTATAAGAGATATTATAAGAATTATAAGATAGGTATTCTACTAAGTATTATAGGAAGAAACTATATAATAGAGTTTTAAACTTTAAAATACTAGTTAACTAGGAAGAAGTCTAAGTACTTATATCTACTAATACTATAAGATAGTACCTAAATATAGAAGTAGTAGTTATATTTACTAAAAGATAGGGATAAAAAGTCTAGATATTTATATTAGATTATACCTAGATAAACTTAGATCTATTATAGATACTATCTATAATATCCTTTAGAGATAATAGCTAGATAAATATCTTAGAGATATTTTTCTATATAGATAATATACTAGTCCTAATAAATAAGAACTAATACCCTAGCTTAAAACTAATAAATAGAATAGAATTTATAACTAGAGGTATAATTCCTAGGGACTCTTTAAAAGTAGAACTATATCTTAGAGATAATATAATTATCTATTTTAGATATTTAGTAGAAGTATTACTTAAATCTTAGTAAACTAAGGATATTAATATTACTAGTTTACCTAGAGGTTAGATACTATTAGGTTTAGATAATATTACTCTAAAACTATTAAAAACCTAATTTAAATTCCTAATAGGAGAATATTATTAGATTAGCTTATCTTATACTCTAGTATTTATACTAACTAATTTTAAATTATAAGGATAAATATTTAATAAGATCCTAGTTAAGCTAACTTTATAATAAGATATTTAAGGAGTATTAATCCTATTAGTGTATATATTTATCTCTTAAGATATAAAATACTTATTAGATTTAACTACTTATTTTAATAATACTATATAATTAGGAAGTACTTAAAATACTATAGAAATTATAAAAGTATTAAATAACTTAAAAACTTAATCTAACTTAATACTTAGAATATAGCTTAAATAATATAGAAAACTATAGACTAATATAAAGTACTATTATATAATTATATAGAACTATATATATATATAATATATATAACTATATAATTACTTCTAGATAATATACTATATAAGTATATAGGTAGTCTATAGTAGACTACTTCTTAAATAATAATTTAAAATAAAGTAACTAACTAATAGCTATCTAATATAGAATATTAGTAATATAATACTATATAAGAAACTACCTCCTATATATAGAATAAGGGGCTTAGATAATTTAAAAACTATAGACTAATATAAAATACTATTATAATTATATAGAACTATATATATATATAATATATATAACTACTATATAAGTACTTCTAGATAATATACTATATAAGCATAGGTAGTCTATAGTAGACTACTTACTAAATAATAATTTAAAATAAGTTAACTAACTAATAGCTATCTAATATAAGATATTAGTAATATAATATTATATAAAGAACTACCTCTATATATAGAATAACTACTCTATATATATATATATAATAAGGTATATAATAATACTAGGGTAAATCTAAAATATATCCTAAATAGATATAAAAACTAGAAGACCTAATAAATAAATAAAAATATATATATAGGTATTCCTATAATAAAACCTTTAAATCACTACCTTTATATAGAGTTAAAGCTACTCTAACCTAATACTAGTTAAACTATCTCTAAATCCTATCTAGTCCTAGATAAATATAATATAAGGCTTTATTAATATTAAGTATAGATAACTCCTTTTAAAGTAATACCTACTCCTATTAACTATTCTTTATATAATTATCTAATACTAATATATTATAAATAATATAATATAATAACTATAAACTAGAATATATAGAAATTATATCTATAACCTTTCCTATTATAATAGTAACTTATATATACTCTCTAAGTTATAACCTATACCTTAGATATATTACTAATTATATAAAGGCTCTATAAGCTCTTCTAGTTTCTATATTATATATAAGGCTCCTTTATCTCTTTTTCTAAAATCTATATTAAAGTAGTAATAATATTCTAAATATAGTTAAAGAGTATATATACTAATAACTTAGGGTTAAGATAGGGGAATTAAGCTACTAGTAATAGTAATAATACTTTAATAATCTTAGTCTTAGGGAAGGTCTAGAGATTAGGATAAATTTCTTATATAAAGTCTCCTATAGCTAAGAAAAGTTAATAAAAAATATAATATATATATAGATATAGTAATACTATACCCTAATTAACTAGATCTAACTCTAGATCTAAGTTCTTAATACTTAAGTTAGATATTCTAATAGAATAAAGTTTTATAATATTTTAGAGAAAATAGAGTTATAACCTTAAGTTATAATAAAACCCTAACTTATTATTAAAACACTAAAGATACTAGCTTACCTAAGATAGAGTAAAGTAATATTAAATAAGTATAGATAAGAGCTACCTAATTAAAACCTTATATAGAGTAAACTAATACCTATATCTAAATAAAAATACTTAAAATAATTAGGAATAATAGTACTATTAATAAAAAATAGATCTAGAAATTCTAGATAATAAAATAAATAATACTATAGAATATAAGTACTATACTAACTAAGACCTATAGATAATATATCTTAAATATATAGTACTATATAGTAGCTTATCTAGACTTATTACTAGTTATTAGTTACCCCTATAATACTAAAACTCCTTCTCTTTACCTATAATATAAATAATATACTCTTATTCTAGTAAAACTATTATATAGGAAAGAAGGACCTATATAGAAAGCACACTAGGAGCTATTATATAGTAAAAAAGGTGTATAGGTTCTTATAAGATAGTTCTTTTCTATAAATAGCAGGTATAAATATTACCTCTATTTTTATTATATAACCCTAAACAACACTATTAATCTATATACTAAGGTTTAATATAAAGGAACCCTTATAGTAAGTATATAAAGTAATAATCTTTCCCCTTTCTAATAACTAACCCTTATCTAATAGATAAACTAATATATAGACTATATAGAGAATTAGAGAAAACTAGTAGGACTAATTAGAAGCTCTAAAATAAGAAGTTCTAACTTAAATTTAAAATATCCCTCTATACCCCCTATAAGAGGGGTAAAATAAGTAGGAACTTTAACTTATATACTTTATTCCTTAGCTAATAAGGATCTAATAAGGATGTTAATATAACTGTTAAATCTGCTAAAATTTAGGCTATAATCTGATACTATTTTCAAGGCTAATTAATTATTTTATTTTTTTTAGTGTAAATTTCTAGTATTTAAGTTCATTTTCCTTTTCTTCTAGTTATAGGGCTAATACACTATTCTAAAAGAATGGCATACTTTTATTATTTATAATAAATTTAGTAGTAAGCTTTTTACTTTCCCTCTTTACTTAAAGACCTAAGAAATAGTATCTAAAGTACTCTAATACTTTAAAATATATATATATAGATAATTTAGGCTTATAATTTATAAAATATACTAAGATACTAAGATAGTAGTTATAAGCTAAATAATAGATACTAAGTATATTAAATAAGTAAAATAAAGTAGTATTAACTTAGAAATTACTTTTCTAAGAATATTAGAAGTAAATAGAGAAGGTAAGAGAGCTAGAAAAGCCCTTATTAAGAAGATACTTATACTACTATTAGGTATAAATCTCCCTTTAGAACTATAGTTAGAAACTATACTAGCTATAGCTATACTATATAATATATCCCTAGTACTTAAGAAATAAGAATAAGCTCTAAATACTATCTTATATAAGTAGTTCTAAAGCTATTTCTACTAGTATAAACTATATTAGATAAAGAATAAGTTTTAGAGTCTACTTTCTAACTAGGGAAATATCTATACCTATAAATATAGAGTATATACTTTTATTTAAAAGTATAAAAATAATATAATAAGATACTACCTAAAAACCTATAAAAGGGCTTATATAGGCTATCTAGTAAAGTATATAGTATTAAATATATTTAGAATATAGATTTCTATATAAGAAGAAGTTATCTTTACTTAGAATATAGTATTTAAAGAGAACCTTTTCTATACTAATAAGGCTAATAAGGAGGAAAATAGTCTATAAGCTTTTAAAGTAAAGTATATATTAGTTAAAATAACTACTTTAAAGGAAATCTAAGAGATTATATATATTACTAATAGAATAGAATATAAGAGTATTAAAAGTAACTAAGAAAGCTAAATTAAAAAGCTTAAAGCTATAGTTCTAGATAGGAGTAGTACTTCTATAGAATTAAATAAAGGTATAAAAAGGGGTAATAAATAAGGCTTACTATTTATTCTAGTTAACTCTAAGGAGCTATATATTAAGCTCCTTATATTAGAAGATACTTTAGAAGCTCTTAATAGGAGTATATTATTAATACTAGGAACTATTTCTAATAAAGAAATAAAGAGAGAGAGCTAGGAGTTCCCTAGTTAAGAAGTATACTAACTTAATAATAAGGGGAATTCTAGTAATTAGGGAAGAAATAGAAGAATATAGTTAGAAGTATAGGGAATAGAGCCTATATAATAATCTATATAAGTTTAAAATTAATAAAATAAGGCTTATAATCCCTCTTCTACTATAATAAATATTAGATTTATATATACTATAGGGTTATAAAAGGATACCTATATATAGGTATAATTTATAACTACTTATATACTAGAGTAGTTAAAAAGATATATTTAAAGTAAAGAATAGGATAGGTACTTAAAAATATTAAATTATATCTTTATAGTTACTCTTAAATACTATACTATAGATAAAAAGGATATACTAGTTACTTCTAGAATAAAATACTATATAAATACCCTTCCTATAGAGCCTATATTATAGAAATAAGCTTAGAATAGCCCTTTTAAGAATAAATAGCTTATAGCTATATACTATAAGCTTAGAATACTTATAAAACTAGGTATATAGAAAACTATTAAGTAAGAAAAAGCTACTTTAAAGCTACTCTTATTAAAATAAGTATATAAGTATAAACTTAATAAGGATAGTTTCTTAACTTTATTTAAAGCTTATATATATATCTAAGAAGATTTATAACTACTATCTATAATAGAAAGTATATATATAGCTATACTTACTATAAAGATATTCTAGGTTATAATAGCTATTACTATATACTTTAATTTAAAGATTATATAGCTTAATATAATAGCTATATTCTTATATACTAAATAAGAGGGATATAAACCTATTTTCTATAACCTCTTTAATAGATTTAAGGAGCTTAAGAAGTATACTAAGCTTATAAGAGCCTTATATAGGCTATAGGACTCTTTACTTCTTTAGTATAAAGAGTTTTCCTCTATACTTCTTAAACTAGGCTTAAAACTAGCTTTAGAAGAGCCTTACCTATTTATAAGCTTAAAAATAAGACTTATAGTCCTCTTTTATATAGATAATATCCTTATAGTATACTTAAAGAAGAGTAAGGGTAACTATAAGTACCTTAAAGTAGGTATCTAAGTAAAATATAAGATTAAAGACTAAGGACTTACTAAGTAGTTCCTAAGTATATATATTCTAAGAGATAGGTAAAAATAAACTATTTCCCTTATATATAACTTATATATTAAAAAGGTTACTTAGAAGTTTAATATATAAGATAACTTAGGTATATTATTATATATATCTATATTACTTAAAGAACTAGAGCTATATAAAGGATAAGCTTTAAATAAGGAAATTAAAGTATACTAAGAGAAAGTAGGCTTTATATTATATACCTCTATTATATTATATCTAGATATTACTTTTACCTATATAAGACTTTTCTAAGTACTTATAAATTCTAGACTAAACTATTTTAAAGTAGTAAACTATATAATAGAGTATTTATATACTACCTAGTATCTTAAACTATAATATAGAAGGTATAATAAAGTATAAGTACTTATAATAGCTAAAGATACTTTATTTATAGATAACTAAGAGAACTAAAAGTCTTTATAGGGGTATATAATACTTCTTTTTAGTAGTCTAATCTATTAGAAAGCTATAAAATAAGTAACTATTTTAATATTAATAACTAAGGCTAAATTATTAGTTCTAAAGCTTATAGTAAAAGAAATAATAGCTCTATAATATCTATTCTAAGATATATACCTAGACTTAGATAAGCCTTAGACTATATATTTAAATAACTAATAAACTATATAGCTAGTTATAAGTAAAGCTAAAAGGCTTAGTATAAAGCTTTATTATATAGATATCTAATAAATATAGTTAAAGTAAGAATATAAGTATAGTAGTTTTAATATAATATACTTAAAAATATTAGAAATACTAGTAGATAGACTAACTAAGGTTCTTATATATACTTAGTTTAAATAGTTTAGAGAGTACCTAAATCTATAAGATATATAAAGAATAATAGAATAATAGTTAATTCTAAGAATACCTAGGCTTCTAAAAAGCTATATTCTAAGCTCTACTAATACCTAGAAACCTAATTCCTAACTAAGCTAATACCTAGTATACCTTAAAAGAACTTATTTAAATACCTTTATTAACTATCTATAATCCTAGTTATATATAGTCTATACTAGGATATATAAAATAAAAAGGCTTAAAAAGCTAGTTCTAAGTATATACCCCTAGTAGTATTAAAAGGTTAGAAGAACTAATTTAGGCTATACTATTATCCTTAGACTAAAGGTTAAGATTAAGGCTCTCTTTATCCTTTATATCTAAAATACTTTAGTATTTTATCTTTACCTAAGATTAGTTAACTAAGATATTATTACTACTAGGTTAAATCTAGCTCTTAAAAAAACCTTACTCTTCTATCTAGTATATATACTTATATATAGTATAAACCTTATTATAGTAATTCTTATACTTAAGATAGAACTTCTTAGCTTTATTATTAGAGGTACTAGAGGCTAGTTTCTTATTTAAAGCTATATAGGCCTTATATACCTTCTTAGTAAAGACTAGTATAAATCTAGAGAGCTCCTTATACTTATTACTACTACTAAAATAGTAGAAATAATACTTACCTCTATTATTATAATTAGAGTAATCTATTATATTACCCCTTATCTAACTATATAGTATAGAATTAATATAGTAGTAATAGATAATCTTATACTTAATAGTAGCCTATACCTTAGTCTTAACCTAAGCCTTATATATAACCTTATTATACTTAGAATAAAGCTCTTTAAGCTTAGCTATAGCTATAGTAATCTTAGAGTTAAATATCTTTATAGCTATACTTAAATATTAGCTAAGCTAGAAAAGTAATAATATAGGTATACTAAGAATATATACCCTTAGTATTAGCCTTATAGTCTATATTAGTCTTCTTCTTCTTATAATACTTAGTTATAGGTACCTTAGAAATATCTAGGGTAGTAGGGTTAGAAATAGGGTTTTTAACTATATTAGACTCCTTAGGTATATCTATATTAATACTATACTTATACTTACTATACTTAAGGGTAGTTAGTATAGAGGCTACTTTTCCCTTTAATTTAGAAGCTATTGAAATAAGGTTTAAAATAGTGATTTTAAGAGTGTTTTTTAATAGAATTTAATATAAAATTAGTTAAAAAGTCTAAATCTAAGCTTTATTTTAATAGAATAAAGTATATATAGGCTATAGGGACACCTAAAGATAAAGGATATAATAATATAGAAAGGAAGAACTACTAAAATTAGACCTATATAGGTAACTAAAAGAAGGTTAGTTAGTATAGGGTACTAATCTACTAGTATATTTTTCACTGCTAAAAAAAAAAAAAAAAAAAAAAAAAGTAGGGTAGTAATAAGCTCGAAAATATTATTTATTACTAGGGGGTATATAGAGGAAACACCCCTAACCCTAGTTTCAGAGTATTCTCATAAATACTATAAAACACCTATAAGGTCTAAAATCACCATCTAGACCTACTTAGATAGCAGACAAGTTAAATATATCCCTTCCCCTCCTATAGAACGTTTTTATAGTTCCTCCACAGATATCAATACTATCCCGGAGGAGGATCGCATCGATTGGGGTGATGGGGGCGCAACGGCCGCCTCGCAGCTATGAGGACGTCGATGCCTAGTTGGGCTAGTGTCAGTGTGAAAGGCCCACGCAGAGCGGCCACTAGGTGGCAAGGGGGGTTCACACCCTAGAGGTCGACGACAAGTCGCGCCGAGGCGAGCATGTTGCCGTAATGACGGTATATTGAGGAGGAGTGGGCGATGTGGGTGGGATGGAGGGCAACATCGTCGCGTTCTGTACTGAGTACTCGAGTGGTCCGAGGTCGACGAGAAGCCGCGCCGAGGCGAGCATGTTGCCGTAATGACGGTATATTGAGGAGGAGTGGGCGATGTGGGTGGGATGGAGGGCAACATCGTCGGATTCTGTACTGAGTACTTGAGTGGTCCGAAAGCGACCGTGGACAACGAGCAAAAGCAAGACATGGCGAGCCATGAAGAACAGCACACATTTGGTTCTCGGTCCGGGCATTGGGTTGTGAGTTACCAGAAGCACCTTTGCGAAGGGCATGACCTTCATGTCTTGACTTCAGGCCAATCAATTGAGCGAGTCAGAAGCCTAGCTACCTTACTGTTCGAGAAGAGATATCAAGAATGCAAAGCAATCCTTGCGCGCCGGCGCGCACAAACACACATGAACTGTGATTCAACGCTTAAGAAATAAGCATATCCTGGAAAATCAAGAGTAGCTTGAGACTCATAATCTTCGACTTCCTTGTGAGGAGATGAAAATAGGGGCAGTTGGGTATCGGGGATGTGGAGAACGGCTTTTTTTCGAAGTTGCTGTAGTCACTCTCTGATCAAGCAACCAATCCTTCTTTTGCATATACAAAGAACGCTGTTTTGATGTGATGTTAAAATCTTCGTCCCTCTAATATCCCGCCTTTCCCATCCTCCAGCCCTACCTACACATCACCAATTCATAGGGTCTAGTAGAACGCTCCATCAGAGACATCTTACATGTCGGGGTGCCCGTTCGTGCCAGTCAACAGCGACTACAAACTCGCAAACCAATGCACATAAATCATAAATTCAGGGACTCGACCGTCTTCATGCCATACCTTAGAGGAAATCCATGAAACTCATGAGCCGTCAGCATTAGTTCCTTTGATAGCCTGTTACCGGACGACGGAATTCATGAGAACCAAGCTCATTCACCGCGCCGTAGTCTGCTACCAGACTATTTTGCCCACTGATAACCATTCTGTCCTGTCGTCCTCCCCTCGTACTGGTACCGTTCCTCCAATGCAAAGTACTTGTTAAACCCGACCCCCTCACAGACCTCGGCATAAGACAGGACAGTAGGAGGCTTCCCGACGGTGAACGACCCCTTGATGGCTTCCAGGGTCTCACGGATGCTCTTCAGCTTGGCCGCGACAAGGGTCCAAGGGTAAGCCACGGCGCTGTAGCCCAGCTCGCCCAGCTCTTTTGCCGAGAGGTTGTCCGTCTTGCCGCCCTCGATGATGTTCGCGAACAAGGGGAAGTCAAGGTCCTTCCTGAGGCGTGCCATGGTCTCGCGGTCGGGCAGAGCCTCGACGAACACGGCGTCCACGCCGATCTCAATCGCCTTCTTTGCCCTTGCGAGCGCTTCGTCGTACCCGTGGATGAGGCTGTCGGTCCGGGCCATGATCCAGATGTCCCGGCCTTCGTCCCGGGCGTCAACCGCAGCTTGCCAGCGCGCGTATGCCTCGCTCCTCGACACGACGCTCTTGCCCGCTGTGTGACCACATCCTAGAGACTATTCGTTAGTAGTCTGTTCTTAAAGATCAAAGGCGATCTCATCACTGTGTCTCACTTTTCGGCCAAGTCTGGTCTTCAATCATGATTCCAGCGGCACCTGCGGCTGCGAAGCTGTACGCGTTGAATTAGCAACCATCATTTCAAATGTGCAAAAGCCAAACACGTTGGCGAGTTCTTACCCTTCCACCGTCCTCCGAACATTCATGGGTCCTCCATACCCAGTGTCGCCGTCAACGAGCACCGGGACATTAGTCTCCCTGACGACCTCTTGTACCTTGGCAGCGACCTCTTGGAAGGCGATGTAACCGGTATCGGGGAGCCCGAAGGCAGAGGCCATCGCGTAGCCGGCGAGGAAAACAATGGGAAAGCCAGCCTCCTCGCAGAGGCGAGAGCTGAGAGCGTCGTAGCTGCACACATGGGCGAGGATCTTGGAAGGGTCCTCGTGGGCCTCCTGCATCAGGGATCGGATTTTGGAGGCCTGCAGAAATGGGATCTTTCCGCGGCTGTGATCCAGACTGATCGTCACATGGTGGCCGTCTCTTTTGATCGATGTGGGCTTACTCGCTTCGAAGTGGAAGGGGTATGGGCTCGTGTTGACGATGGCCTTCGACATGATTATGATCTGAAAGCACGATAAATCGGGTGGCTATAATTGCAAAGACGGTTTGGCTCAACACCCAAGAATTTTCAACTGTGCTGAAAGAAAGTCGCCAGTCGTTCTACAAGATGACTCAAAACGATTTATGTACTCATTCCACTGATGCCATTTTCAATTAACATGTGAACCCAACGTCCGGTCTTCGGAGGTCGAGTGTCACTGACACCACTGCCCGGTGGTAAGGGTAAAGTCAATCGCCAACTTGAGTGTCCGGGATGATGAGCAGAACGTGGCAAGGCACGGGGTAGAGGACCGGAGCGCGGACTGAAGCGGACAGACACGGACAGACGCGGGCCGGAGTGGGGATCTCGGCGAAAGGTAGGTCATGTCTCCCCTCCCATCACGACCTTGGCAGATCCTCTAGCGTTGTCAAACGGCTTTTTTTGCAAATAAACAAGTCAGGTAAAGTCTCTGGGATGAGTGTGAAGACCTTGGCTCATCGTTGAGACTGACGTAGTGCAGGCGGGGATGCTGTGCGGAGCTCGTCTCATGGGCTGTGAGTTGAGACCGATCCGGGCCGGAGATGTCCCAATGGTACATCTCGTAACATTGTCGCCACGAAGCTCTCTGCCGCCGGGCAATAGGGATGAATCACAATGGATCCGGTACCAGCCAACTCTCCTCGATTTAGACGCACATATGTCGCCTGTGACTCTTGTCGCTCCCGAAAGGTGAGGTGTGTCGTGGGCGAGAAACCTCCCTGCGCAAAGTGCCGCCGGGAGCATCGAGAATGCCGATTCGACCGCCGCCCAACGGCTTCCAAGCATAGGGACCGGCCCACCTGGGCGGCGCCATCCCCGTCTCATCCGCCGCGCTCTGACCCGGATTCCAATGCCAGTGGATCGCCAGACGGTCTCGTCACACAGCCTTCACAGAGAAGAGTGTCACCACGTGGAGCAGCCGTGGCAGACCTCCCAGGAGGCAGCGATCCGGAACGTGGCCCTCCTTCGTTTTCTGACCGGGTAATGACGAGCCTCGTGAAGGGCTCCAACGACGCCCTGGATGTCTTGTCGGAAGTGGCGGGCGTGCTTCATAACGCCGCAGCATCTCCTCTTGAAGAACCTCTTCGAAACCGCTCATCCAACTCTGTTCCTGTTGCTGTCCCTGCCAATGAACGGCCAGACTGCCATAGCGGAGTAGGTTTTCATATCCTGGCACTGTCTGAGCCCACCGATGCGACCTTGGATATGTGGGACAGGTGTCGGTTCGTCCGACAAGGCTGGTTTACTTCCCAAGAGGCAGTCACCTATGTTGATTTGTGAGATCTTACCCGCAAAAGTGTCAGCTTCTGCTCTTGTTGCTCAGCTGATCGTCCCCCCAGATTTTTCAAACACCTTTCACCTTTGTCCGCGGTTGCTGTCGATCAATTCCGCGACCACGAAGCCCACGCTGGCCTGATATATGAAGAGGCCATGTTGTGCTGTGCGATCCTCATGATATCTTCCCGCTTCTTCCTGCTTCCTGGTGCAGGGGCCGAGTCTAGGAGCCACATGATTCATAACAAGCTCTGGCAATACTGTGAGCTGATGGTGAAACGCATCATGCTTGGGCAAGAGAAGTTGTCGTCTGCCAAGATGAGAATTATTGGCACCATCGAGGGGTTGATGCTCATATCTGACTGGCACCCTCGCGCCATTCACTTTCCACCTGACACTGAGGGTTGGGACGCCTTGCTGGTTGACACCATCTACGAGCGCAACAGCCGCACGCGGACAAATGGTCACGAGCCCCTGGTGCGCTGGCGCAATGATGTCTTCGAACCGGCGAAGAGGGCAAGCAGAATGTCGTGGATGCTGCTTGGTCTTGCAACCAATTTGGCGTATGAGCTCGGAGTACTGTCCAGTGGCCAGCACCCGAACCAGAGAACTGGTCCTCAAAGTTCGCGAAGGCTTCGCGTCCAAAAATTGCTTTACAGCTACATGACACAAACAGCCCTCGGACTGGGCTATAACTCTGTCTTTCCGGAGAGTGTTTCGGCTGCGGCATCCCAGCCCTCCCTTAGAGACGACGTAAACTCCTCAGAAAATACCTGGAATGCGTACATGAATGCCAACTTGGAGTTCGTCCGTCTGTCCAAGCTGTCTTCCGCCATGTTCTTCCAGTCTGTGGCACACCTGCAAGGTTTGCTGCTGAATGACAACTATCCCGATGTGATAGACCATTTCTTATCGCTTTTGGCTAAGTGGGAATTGGATTTTGACGCAATTCGCAACGGTAAGAAATAATCCGTAGCTCCAGCCTGTTGCTTGTACCGATCCACTGTCATATTGTGACTCAAAGTTGATTTGATACACAGAAGTCGCAGAACCTCTTCGAGAATCGTTACTTATAGAACTTCATAACATGAGAGCCTGTATCGGCGCCATCTCAATGCAGGCAGTGGTTCACAGGGCAAGTAGAGCGTCCTCCGGAAATAGCACTACGGAAGGTCTTTCATCATACATGACTAGTCATGATACCCGGCTTCTTCGACAAGTCGTCTCGGACAGCAGCCGGGTTCTTCACATTGCGACATCAGATACTTTCCGGGTGCATCTTGCGTATGCGCCCGCTCGCATCAGAATCAGCGTCATATCCTCTTCGGTCTTCTTACTCAAGGCCATCGCTATAGGTGCACCGTCCACGGAGGTGCCAGCTCTTCTACATACCTTGGATCGTTGCACTGCAACCTTCAAAAGGTTCGCCCCAGATGATATGGACTATGCGCTCCGGTATGCCCAACTGGTCCAAGAGCATACGGCGTATCTGCGGAGAACCCTCGCGCCCGGGTTGACAGGCCCTTCGGCGGAAGAGGTCGGGCCGGATCAGAACGGTCCGAGCTACTGGTCTGATCTTGCAGCCAGTCTTCCGGCCATGCCGAGTGAAAGAGCAGGCGATGAAGGTATGGTATTTGACTTGAACGGAGGTTGTAGCTTCTTACCGTTCGATTTGAGCATGGCGCCTTTTGGCGATAGTGTCGACCAGCTGTCTCGGGGCATTGAGGCCAACTCGCTTGACTTCCTTTGGAACCTCCCAGAAGTAAGTGTATGATAAAATGGCAAGAGAGTATTGAAAGAAAAAGATTATAGTTTCAGACTATATGAGTCTCTCCCGTTCTGACAGACCCAAAACCCTCAAGTGAAGCTCTCGACGCACTTGAGGCGCCTCGGCGAACATATCGAACGAGCACACATATCCTCTCTCAAACAAAGCTCTGTCGAAAATCGAATGGGGTTACTTTAAACTGAAAATGAGCGCCTTTACTAGGCTAAGCAAAACACTGGCATCCGGCTCGCACAATGATCACGGAGTCCCATTTTCCTTGGATTCCCGCGACGGCCCGCGTCGATCCGTGGTTAACCTCTGGCTGTGTTCTCATGAGCGACCAGCCCGCGAGACTTATCCCGGCCGGGACTTCAATCTGTCCTGGTGGTGGCTTTCCACGCCCACAGTAGCTCCTCGCCAGGAACAGTAGCCAAGAATGCCTGGCAGCTAGGCATTCTGGGGAAATCTGGGGTAACTGGCGAGTTGGGGTCCTCGGCACATGAAGCGAGGCTGCCTTCCGGATCATTAACCCTATAAATATGCCCGCTGGGCCTGTGTTGATGATTGGTTTTTTCAGATCTAATGTCTCAACCTATACTAACTCCCATGACTTTCTTTTGCTCTACCAATTTCGCCCTCGGCCAACGAGCACAGATATGGCTGTCGGATGCGAGACGAGCACGAAAGCCGACGCAGGCATAATTCACGAGAAATACAATACTGCCCAGTGTGCTCACGTCGAGCACAGTGATGGACGAGCTGCAATGGCCGATGGGAACCCTGAAACCGGCCGAACAGACTTGGTGCAGACAGAGAAAAGGTTGGTCCGAAAGCTAGATTGGGTCATCCTTCCGGTCTTATGGATTATGTATTGGTTCAAGTAAGCAAGCCTGGCCCACAAATGACAGGCCATTTATTTATTCCTGAATAGCTACCTTGATCGTAATGCTATCACCGTGGCTCGCCTCGATGGCATGGAAGACGAACTCGACATGACGTCGACCGAATACCAGACGTGCGTCTCGATTCTCTTCGTCGGATATATCTTGGGTCAGGTACCAAGCAGTAAGTTGCTCTGTTTCTTGCTCGGCTCCTCGTTCAGGGGCTATTGGTGATAGGTGCCAGACATGCTCATGACACGAACACGTCCCTCCCGATTCATGGCGGCAGCAATGGCTCTTTGGGCCATCGTGAGCACCCTGACCGCCATAGCAAAGGACTTCAAAGGTCTGCTGCTCACCCGTTTCTTCCTCGGGATCACTGAGGCGCCTTTCTACCCCGGCGCTCTGTACATGCTAGCGACATTTTACACCAGACAGGAAATCGCGACGAGGATCTCGATTCTCTTCACGGCCAATATCTGCGGCACTGCCTTCGCTGGCTTGATTGCCATCGGCGTATTCCAAATGGATCAAGTAGCTGGAATCAGTGGATGGAGGTGGCTTTTCATCATCCAAGGCGCCATCACATTCGTTATTTCTATTGCGTCAGCTTTCATCCTCCCTGACGAGCCTCTGCAGACCCACTGGCTGTCAGAGGATGAGCAGAGACTGGCGCACTCCCGGGTCGCCAACGATACCGTTCAACTTCGAACAAACACAAGCACCTGGACAGGGCTTGTTGAAGCAAGCCGTGACCCTCGCCTCTGGGTTCTGATCTTTATGCACCACCTGCACATGGCCGCGAGTAATTACAAGAATTTCTTTCCGACTATTGTCGAGACTTTGGGCTTCAGTCGGAATGTCACACTTGCCCTTACGTGCCCTCCATATCTCATCTCCGGCGCTATCTCTGTAGCATGGGCTGCAAGCTCTGGTGTGTCTTGCCCTCCCCTTTACTCATTGCTTTTATTCACTTCCACCTCGGCCATACCCACCATTGTCCTTGTCCTTCACTGACTGAGCATAATAAGGCTATTTAAATGACAGAATTTGGCATATCACAAGTGCGAAATGTGTCGCTGTTTTAGGTTTCGTTCTGGCTTGCAGCACGCTCAACACCGGTGCTCGTTATTTCGCCATGTGCGCTTTTGCGACTGGTGTCTACGCCTGCAACAGCATAATCCTCGGGTGGGTGTCAAGCACATGCGGGCAGACAAGGGAGAAGAAGGCCATATCGCTCGCCATGGTCAACACCATTGCCACTATTTCTCCGATATATACCCCGGTAAGCCATCAGATATGTGTTTGTCAAGTTGCTACAAATTTCCGAAGACCCGGACTGATGATGACGAAGTATCTCTGGCCGTCGTCAGATGAGCCTCGATACACAACAGCCATGCTTTCAAGCGCTGCATTTTCTGCGGCCGCGGCTGGCCTGGCATGGGTCTTAAGATGGATGCTCATGAGAGAGAATCGAAAGATTCTGCGATCTGGTGGAGACGAGGCGTTGCTATATCCATGCTAACCAGGATGGCCAATGTGCTTGCCCAACCTGCCAATTTTCCTGCTGACAGAGTTTGTACTTCCCATAATGGGTTATCATACAGTTGTTTTATACTCACTTGTAAGAAACAGAATGAGGATACTTGTGCTTCGTTCTCGCGTCCCTGGTAAAAGGTAAAGCTATTGGCGGCCTCCAATACTGCCACCTTGTTTCTGGGCCAGGGACTGACCAGCCTGTTGATTGACTTGAAGCCTCAGCACATTTGTATCTCAGTCCCAAAATTAGGATGTCACTGCCAATGCTCTGTCAAGCCGTTGAGTAACATCGAATGTTAGTCGGAGCTAAAACACAGGCAGCGGCCAGTTGTGTTGTAGGGGTAACTCTGTAATTAGAGGGCACTATGGTGCAGGGGCTGTGAGGCACTGTACAACCTGGCTTAGCCAACGAGGCCTACCTAGGTAGGTACCTAGGTCGTACAGGGGCCCAACAGGTAGGTACCACGGTATCAAGTACAGGCTGGCAACCCCTGGCAGCCTGGCTTAGCGGCATGTGACCTTGGGGCCAACAGTGAAGAGCCGCCCAAGGTGACTGGAACGTTGGTTCACCTTGAAGAGGCTTTCCTAAGCACTGCGTGCCGACGCCACCTCGCGACGACACATAAACAACAACCACGAGCGAATCTTTGTCGTTCGACCTCATTCTACCTAATTCCACGCATCTTCTCAAGTCTCGACCATCTACGATGTTGTCCAAACTTCGCAAGCTGATGCGGCGGCACAGTCCGGAATCGCTCACTCAGACCGAGGACGAGGAAGAAGTCTACGAGCCGCGCCCAGACGAATATCCAGTATTTCCACCAGCCTCTCCAAGGCATCTCATCCAGAATTCGGACCAGGAATGGGCGAGAATTGGTCAAAGAAAATATGCCGCGCCTCAAGGCATATTTGAGGACTCGTCGCTATATGGACTGTACCGCCTGTATGAGGTTATCGCGCTCGACAAGGTCTTCGCGTACAGAAATGGGCTGGAAATGTTCTGGAGGCAAAAGACGTGGCCGATCAAGGAAATAGCTGATCCCAAAGACGACGATCCAGAGAGGTATGCTTTCCTCGCTGGTTGCACTTACCTGCTTGCCAGGTCTTTCAATCAGAGAATCAAGCTGGGGCTGAATCGACAGATGCCAGCCATTCTGCTTCATGAGCAAGTAGAAGAGTGCAGGAATCAGCCGGATCATCTGCGCCAGTATGAGCAGGTTCCTGAGTGGGCGCAAGCTGCAAAGCCCTTGAAGGAAACACTTTTCATCCCCACACACGACGGTGAGCTTTTGAAATGGAAGGATGACGAACGGGCCGACCTGGACTTTCTCAAGAAGAACATCGTACTGTGGACACCTCACATATTTTTTACTTGAAATATTATCCAACACGGAGCCCCTGTATGTGAGCGATTTCCCTCAAATTCTCAGCGTCAGGTGGAATCTAAGAAGGATCACTTAAAGCAGACCGGACACTCACATGGATTTGTCAAGATATGGGCCAGCTTACGCCAGACGTTATGGTAGGATCACGCTAGCAATATGTGGAGTGGCTCCCGGCCTAGGATCGATCCTCTAAGGCTTGTTTCTGATAAGCCTCGGAATTAGTGGGAACAATTCTCGGTCCTCGCAGCCCAGGAACTGAAGTATCGCGACGCGAGGCAGACTAAGACCTCGGGTAGATGAATCAGCCGGGGCTCGGTTCCAGCAGAGCAAAATCGACCATCCTCAGCCGCAGCCAGACACCCGCGGATTTGTGTATATAGGTAAGCATCCACTGAAAGCTACTGTGTCTCATCGGATCTGCTGCTGCTGAACTCATCCCTTGCGAGTAGAATACGCTATAGCACTTGCACCTTGCACGCATTCAACATGGCTTCCAACAAAGAAGAGACCAGCGGACCAGCGCGCCTCCCAGCCCCGCGTGTGGTCAGCACGGCCCACAACCCAGATGGGACCTCAGTCTTCGCATCAGACGAGGCCGTCCAGCCCTTCCAGCCATTCGGGCCCGGCACGAGCGCCTTCCACAACTTCGACATCCAGCCGACGCTCCCGGCTAACAACACGGAGGCGGCCGCTCCGTCCACATTCGCCAACACATTCCCACGGTGCGCCCCCGGAGGCGCCTATTTTGGTGTTACGGATATCCCGCCCAACTACTCAGCACCGATGCACCGCACCCTGAGCCTGGACTACGCAGTCGTGCTGTCCGGTGCGATCGTCTGCGTGCTTGACGGTGGGGAGGAGAAGACGATCGGCCAGGGGGAGTTCATCATTCAGCGGGGCACGAATCACCAGTGGATCAATCGGTCACAGACTGAGGTGGCGAGGATATTGTTTGTTATGGTTGGGGCCGAGAAGGTCGTTCTCGAGGATGGAAAGGAATTGGAGGAGACCGTGTTTAAGAAGTAGTATTGGGATGGTCTTGACGCTTCTCGGGCCGTCCGTTCTTACAGGGGGCTTAGAATGCAGCACAATGTCTGCATCTGGGGCGGGCCTGCGCTCAAATATCCAATACATATTTGACTTGTTACAATCAATGATGACCATCCATTCTTTCCCCTCTAAAGTCCTACAGGAGTGTGTCCTAAGACATGCCAGGAGGCCATGCTATGTGAGGGTATCCTATGAGAGGGGACCCAATGCAAGACAACGATTTTGTTCACATCACTTCCACGGGTAAGATAGCCAATGCAAACTGACATCTGCGTTCACTGTGATAGTAGGGTATCCTCGAAAGGAAACTGAGATAGTCGTTCATACCCATCCTCTGTGATGAGAACCTGATCCTCAAGCTTGACGCCATCGCTGCCGCCCTCTTCGCTGAGATAAGCCTCGATCGACAGAGTCATGCCGGGCTCTATGACACCATCATATCCGAACTCGTTGAAATCCCTCCCGCTGTAGAGATAAGGATACTCGCACGTCAAGCCTACCCCATGGCCAATTACAAAATACCGGTTCTTCCAATACTTCTCCGGGAACACCCACGAGGAATCAGCAAATTCCTTAAAAGTCATCCCTGGCCGCAAAATACTGATATTGTGGTTCAGCATCTCGTACGCATCTCGGTACAGCTGCTTTTGCGGAGCTGACGGCGGGTCAGGTCCGGCGTGGAAAGTCCGCGAGAAGTCTGCATAGTAGCCGTGACAGCCGACCACATCTGTATCAAGACAGATGAGAGTATTCTTTTCAATGACTGCATTAGAAGTCTCCTGGAACCATGGAACCGACCGCTTCCCCGAGTTGAGCAGGCGAGTCTCGCAATAGTCGCCATCTTGCTCGATGACAGCCTTGTGTAGAATGGACCAGAGCTGGTTCTCCGTAAGGCCTGGTCGGACTGCTTCGCGTAGTGTTTGAACGCCCCGCTCGGTTGCACGCAAAGACTCCTTGATGCACTTGACTTCCTCTGCACACTTAATGGACTTGGCAAGTTCGACGGCCTTTTGGGCATCGACAATGTTGAAGCCAAGCTCTTTCGTCGCAATGGCCACGCCGGCGTTCATGCGCTCAAGGCCGACAGTGAGTTCCTTGTCATGCCCCACCAGCTCCTTGATCAGCTCGCCCATTTCCGCGGACCATTTACGTTCGCTCTGTTCAATGTTGGTCGCCAAGTTGAACTGGGCCCCTTTTGCAATGCGCACTTCGTCAATTGTATCCTCGAATCCATCAGCAAGGTGAGAGCAACCTGCGAATTCAAACAGGATGGATCGGTTTTGCGTGAGTAAGAGATACCGGGCGGGGGCATTTCGACCACCCCAGATCTGCATGTTCCGAGTGCCGGTGGCATACCGGATATTTACCGAGTCACAAAGGACGACCGCATCCATACCGTGTGTAGACATGAGATGCCTCAGTCGGTTGAGGCGATAAGCTCGTACAGCTTTGAGGTCGATGTCTGAGTTGTGAGGGGCGCGGTCCAGCAAATCGTGAGCGCCAGTCGCATCACGCTCTGCATTCCAATCGAGGTAATGGCCCATGTTGACTGGCAGGGCTGTTGTTTTGTCAGATTCTCAAAGGCTTGCTAGGTCAAGGTACTATGTTGATGTCCTTTTCACTTGGACGAAGCTTGTCTCGGCCGAAACAGCGTTTTCGATGGAGCAGAATCAATAATGTAAGCTTGAAGAAGGAGTCTTGCAAAAATGCAATGCTGTTATTCAAAGTGGATGTGGATGACCCGAGTCTACATGCGTATTGAAAGCTCACTAGACCCCCCTTTTTATGTTGGAGACTCGAGCACTGTTCACTGTTCCTCTCTTCATTGCCACGGAGAAGTATGACCCGGATCGAGGAAAAGTCTTGGGCCGGCAACCTAATTCATAGAATCATGCTGATCCAGATTTCCCTCGGAAACTCAGCATGGTACTTGAACTTGCGAGCAAGACAGAAGCCGCCGGCCAGGCTCGGATCCATCATCCTATCATATGACACAGGGAGAAAGCCAGGCAAATAGCATTGGATATCATCAGCGAATGATTGGTGACACCACCTGACAAGGGAGGTCAGATGACCAGCATAGAGGTCATGCCGTGGCCAAGATAGGCTCGATGCGGGATACGCGTATATCACAAGTCTTGGGCCAAAGGGGTACAGAAATGATGTGGCCCAACCGATCGTCGTGATGTTATTCAAGGATCGATTTCACGTCAAGTGGGTCTGGTGGTCGGTACATTCCATCGGATCGGATGGCCATCCGTTGAAACCCTGACAGGCCGAGCTCCACCGGCTGATCGACTACGGTGTCAGCGATCTCTCTCGGACGATGCGTATCATCCAGGTTCTAATAGGCCTTGATTTGGACTTGGTGATGAGCTGTGTGGATGATAGCTGAATATCCATGGCGCTTACCTTTGTCTGCAGGGCAGCCTCGAGCAGATGACTGGTTTGGATTAGAGCGCATCTCGTCACATCCTCCCCGGCATCCTTCAAGCGAATTCGAGGTCACGATGGAAGGGATGCAAGCCAATCGCTCCGAGATCGTAGTATTCTCCGTAGCGCTTTGCGGAAACAGCTCATTGAGGTGATCCGGGTCAAGCTACGGTCCTATCTATAGAGCTTTCCCCGAAGCTCCCTGGTTACAATGTGGTGAGACCAACCTTTTCCGGGGGTACAAGTACGAGACATTACGTTTGATGAAGCGAGAGACAGGGGAAGAGCAAGACGGAAGGAGGTCTTGTGTGAGCTGAAGAGCTGGACGCTGAGTCCGAGTCTGACCCATCTGCGTTGACCGGCACGGAAAGGAGAGGCCGCAGCGGACTCGAAAGTTTATCACATGTGCTGTTTCATGAGAGAATCTGTAGTGATAACTAAAGCACCTAGGTATCATACGTATTCGTTGTCTCCCGGGATCTGGAGCACTATCTTGCCGGCAGTGGCCTTGGAGAGGAAGTGCTCCTGAGCAGCTGCGATCTCCTTGAGCGGATAAACCTTGCCGATATGCGGCCTGATTTCCCCACGCTCGATGTACGAGATCAAATTCGCAAAGACCTCGTCCTCTTGGAATGTGCAGCCAAAAAAGCTGAGATCCTTGAGATACAGAGTTCGAACGTCGAGCTCCACGATTGGGCCGGCTATGGCACCAGCCACGGCGTATCTCCCTCCCCTCTTCAGCACATCTAGCAACTCCGGGAATGCTGAGCCAGCCACGAGATCGACGACAACATCGAATGTACCCTTTTTGACATGGGTAAGGATGCTTTCTTCCCTTGGGATCACCTGGTCCGCCCCTAACTCCTGCATCTCTTTTGCCTTGCTTCGCCCGGCCACTGCGGTCACGTAGGCGCCTCGGCGTTTTGAAAGCTGAATGGCTGCCGAACCAACACCGCCAGATGCGCCTGTGATGAGCACGCGCTCATTTTCTTTCACCCCAGCACGATGCAACATGCCCTCCGCTGTTGAATAGGCGCAAGGAATCGCGCCTAGCTCGACATCACTGAGGACACAGTCCACCTTGTGTGTTTCGTTCGCAGGGGCTTTGGCATATTGGGCAAAGCCGCCGTCGCACTCCGAGCCAAAGGTCCAGCATTCGTACGGGCGGTAGTCCACATAGTGGCGGAGCATGTTCCTGACGAGAATGCGCTCTCCGATGCGCTTGGGGTCGACGTCTTCCCCAACGGCGACAATGCGGCCGCAGCAGTCGGCGCCTTGAATGCGTGGAAATTGTAGCGGCACACCTGACCACGATGCATCCTCGTCTTGGCGGCCCTCACCAGGTCCAGTGCCGGTACCAGTCTTGACGCCCTTGGAGTACCAGCCGATGCGAGTGTTGATGTCTGTGTTGTTGATTCCCGCAGCAGAAACTCGGATGAGCACTTCTCCCGCAGCTGGGGAGGGCACTGTCACATCCGTGCGATATTCGAGCTTCTCGGGACCGCCATGCCCCGTCAAGACGACGGCGGCCATGGTGTCTGGGATCTTGGGTGGGTTCATGATAACGGCTGCTATTTCATTTTTCTTTTGCAGGCTGAAGGCAATAAACCTTAGGGCTCAGCTCGTCTTGATGACTATGAGCCGCCACACTTGGAGACTCTTCTAATAAATCCAGGAATGGTGTATTGCAAATCGTGTTACCCGATTACATCATAACCCCGCTTGTTCAACGTCGTGGTCAACTACAGGGCGCGCCAGAGGTCTCTATCACGATGCCGAGCTTCAGTCGGAAGCTATCCCGATGCGATAACGGAATGAATGCCGGCATAACATCAGGATACCTTATACCTTAGTTAGCCACACACTGTGGCTAGGCTGGCCTATATAGTAGATATAAAAGCTATTACTGATTTCAATTACTTTTAACTTATTTTATAACTGCTATAGTATATAATAGTAATTACAATGCTTCAATGTTATATTTGAAATGAAGTAGAATTATGGACTGAGGCACGATCGAAAAGGCCAATGCCTCGTGGGAGACAAAGTGCAACTACCTCCAGCGTCGAAATGAGGAGCTGGTGCTGGATCTCCGGGAGAGCGAGGATGCCATACGCAAAGCCCAGGTGCTCGCACGGGGCGAGACGAAACTGAAGGCGGACGTTGCGCGCTGGAAGGGTAAGGCAGATGATCTCAAGAGAGAGGTCGAGAACGGCCAGACGGAACTGAGTAGGGCCAAGGAGGAGAACACACCCCTCAGGTAAGAACTTGAGGTATCCGGGGCCGAGGTGCAGACACTCCGTGCTAATGCCGAGCACAACAAGACCACGAGAGAATGCGCAACCTAGAGACACAAAAGGCAAAGGTACAGCAGCTCCAGCAAGAGGGTCCCAAGCTGGAGAGGTCTGCCAAGAAACTGCGGGAGCAACATGGGCGAAACGCCGATGAGATTGCGAGGCTGGAACGAGGCCTGCAGTGCGAAACGGCAAGACGGGCGCATGACCGGGCCAGCTACGAGCAGAGTCACAAGGACCTCACGAAGAAGAGTGAGGTTCAGAAAGAAGACCTGCGGAACAGGGACATGAAGCTTCAGGAACTAGAAGCCCAGGTTTCGATACTGAAAGGGTCGCTGTCCAGTGCGAGGAGCGAGGCACAGCAAGGCCTTCAAGGGCTTCAGGACCTTATCGCGCGGCTCTTTCTGGCTCCCGCGGAGGACTCCGCCACATTCGAGGCACTGGAGCTCCGGCTTGGGAGTCGAAGATGTCATGACACGCTGCAGCAGACCATCAACGTCGTGTCTGCGGGCACGGTCATCCATACCGGAGCCTTCAAAGAGATGGCGAGGGCCTTTGTGGGTGCGGTTTCGGCAAGCCCCGAGGAGGGCTTTCAGGCCGGTCTGGTTTTCTAGCAGGTGTTGACCGCTGTTGGCTAGATGTGGAACCATGCTGACCTCAAGGCCACCAGGCACGAGCTTTCTAAGGCTTTAGGTAATAAATATATAAAATTTATAAGAAGATTATATATATAAATACCTAAGTATTTATATACGAGTAAATATAAAAGACTTTGGGTATTTATAAATACCTGAGCTCTCTAGAAAAGTTACGAATATAAATACCTAAGTATTTAGATAAGAGTAAGTAAAGGAGGGTCTAGGTATTTATAAATACCTTAACTCTCTAGAAGAGTTACATATATAAATATATAAGTATTTAAATAAGAGTTAGTATAGGAGGGTCTAGGTATTTATAAATACCTAAGCTCTCTAGAATGTTTATTCCTTAGTTTAAAGTACTGAAAGTAACTATTATAGAGAGGAGAAAGTGTAAACTTAAGCTAACCCTACTCCTGGGATAGAAGGTTAAGTATTTTCTAGTAGGGGAGGGATAGAATGACTGGTGCCTGCGGACTCGACATGAATATCTCCGAGACGCGATTGTTTATCCTCTCCCTCGTTGCTGAATGCTATAATTTCTAGGGTCCAGAATGGCTACCAGTGACTTTTGATTCAACTGTGTTGCAAGTAGAGATGTCTCTAGCTAAAGAGCGAGCTAGTGGGATCAATTGATAAAGATCTCGCTTGACCGGACATGTTGCTAGGTACAAACCGTCGACAAAGCAAGATGCTTGAGGCTAAGTAGGAGTCCAATGGAAGACCAAAGACTACCGGCCCCGGCATTACAGCTTCAGAACGAGAGCTTCTGGTTGTGTTTGTGCGGAGGGCAGAAAAGTGGAGACCTTCAGCGTTTTATGTATTTGCCTGCACTGGGCGCGATCTCTGAGTTTTGTTTTTCCCTCTCAACACCAACAACCGCTTTCCCTTCTGCCTTCGACCAACATCGAAGGTACACTGAAGCATCGGTTGTTTCAACGACAAAATGGCGCAATCAAAGACGCCACAGTCATATGTCATGGCATCCCACGAGATGCAACACTCTCTTCTGAGGGTCAAGGTGGCAGCCAAGGCGCTGCTGGCTCAGGTCCTTAACCTCGACAACGAGGGATCAGCGATTGAAGTGCAACGGCTAGCTGAGCCCGCATTTCAGAAGGCTCTCGACAGGGCTTTTCAGGATTCAAAGACAATCCCAGTCCAACCGGACTATCTCATCGCATCGACCGCCGGTTGGGTGTGGTTGTTGGCATGTGAGTGAGCCCCTTTCACCCCTCCAATTCAGCTTGCCGTTCTACACCCCTGCAGCATGACCCTCGATTTCAACCCACTCAATCTCTCAGTATCCTTGTGTGTCTGTTCTGACTAGTCTATGCTACAGGCCAACTTTGTGGATACGACGTGTCGAAGTCTTTCCCGGAATGCCCGGAGCCAATACCAGACCCCCCAATGTTCAACGGGGCCGTGTCACCCTCGCCGGAACACGAGGCTCTCATTCGGGAGGCCAAGGCGGCAGAAGCGGCCAATGAAGCAGCCAGGAGGATGAAAGAGGCCCCGGCCATGAACAAGCAAGCGGCACAAGCCAGCTCCGGCGCTGGCAGAGGTAGCCAAGCTGGCCGAGGCGGCTCTACAGTCAGGGGTGGCGCATCTGGCCGAGGCGTCCACGCAGGCAGAGGTTCTGCAGTAACTGCTCCCTCAATCAAGTCTGAGGACAATTCATGGTCCCAAAATTTCGCGTCTGACGACGGCACACAACTTGCGATTAAGCATGAACGTCATGTGGATATACGGCAGATCCCACCCGCCAGGGTCAATGACGCGCCCTTCCCAGATCAGGCGTTCTACCAAGACCGCCAGGAAAACACCACATACGTTGCCCGTGGAGTTGACGCCCAGGACGAGTTTGTCTCTGGTGAGGCGGAGCAGTCATCGCGCATAATGTCGGCAAGCGCAGACAAGATGAAGGCGGCAATGATAGCCGGGGCGACGGAGCCGGTGCCTTGGAACACCTCGCGCAACAGCGCTGCCCCAGATCCAGTGAAGATGTATTCCTTCAAGGTCGACACCCAAGCCACAAGGTTTATGCAGACCCTGTGGGACCTCGACGAATTCTCGAGCCGTTATCCGACAGATGCTGGTCACACCTGCACTGGCAGGCCTTTTGAGGTCATGGTACACCTTAGCAAGGCTAGGATGTTCTTTGGTCACAATTTCTGCGACAGGGAGAAGGTTCTTGACGCCATGCGTGCGTTCTACCCTGTGAGGGTATATGCCCACTGGGAGGGTGACTTCGCCGTCATCGGTCTAACAACCCAGGAGGGCAAGAAATGGACGGACCCGAGCGACCGAATCAACTACTTCGGGTTTCTGCGCTCACTCACGGCCGCCATGAACCAACTGGCATGCTGGTCGCGCGCCTTACAGAGAGGAGAGCTCATAAGCTTTGCGAGGCACATGGAGCGTTGGCTCTGCCATGAAATCTATCATCATGGCGTCCCCGTTGATGTCGCCTATGATGGCAAGGGCAAGGAGGTAGCCTCGGCAGATGGCACCGAGATGGATGTCGACAGCGGGGCTGCCGATGCCGAAGCGCTGGCCGGGCAAGCCGAGGCGTCCAGAAAGCGGAGAAGGCTGTACTGAGCATGGAGTCAGGGAAAGACGCATCGTCTAGAGCGGCAGAGGCTGGGAGAAATACGGAATTGGGATGGATCCGCCTCCACTAGTATGGTTGTCGAGATGTCCAGGAATGCTCAACCAGCAATGAGGACCCAGGGGCAAAAAGGCTTTGGAAAAAATTGGTCAAGAGGAGGGTAGCAAAACGTTAACATGAAGGCCAGCAAGGAAGGGAAAAGCAGCTGTAGAAACAACGAACGAGGATTATGTCAAGGTCAGAGTGGTGCCAACTGCGCGAGTGCATGTTCAGATGCACCTGGGTGAGGATCGAGGGATATTGGTGCGTCCCGAGCGGGCTGTTCTTAAAAAGTCTCGATATTTACGTCGCTCCTGTATTGGCGTACGGTCATGTCTTGTCTATTGAAATGTCAAGACACCATCAAAAGCTGCATCGCATCGACTTCCCTGATAGCAGAGCGTGGTTCTGAACGTCTCCGCATGAGTGGGGCAGCTTTTTGGGGGGTCATGGCAAATCTGGCCAATGGTCTTACATGAAATGAGCTGATCACGTCACCTACGCCCCTGGCGCTGGGCTTGGAACCGCCTGAAGCAGTAGCATAATGACCAAGCCACGCATGCATGAAGTAAACAGGGCTCGCGTGTAGAATTTTGGTAGCTACCTAAGTACCTACATACTTCAGTTGCTTTAATTGTGTGGTGAGCCCAGGATTCAGGGGGCTGACCAAGTGTTGTTTGTCACCAAGTCTCTTGACACCTGCCAACAGCCTGCACATCCGTTTGCATTTGTGCTGATAAGCTGTCGGACAAGCCCCTGCTCCTGGGACCCACTGAATGCCTACCTCAATTACAAACCTTCAATTGGCAACGTACTTGGGCAGCCCACCTACAACCATCACCAGAAAAGGCAAACACAAAAGCACCACGAACAAGGACTTCGCTGGCAACTGCGACTTGCCACACCGGCGCGAAATGTCCGAAACTCACTCGCGAGCCAGAATGACAAGCGGAGCAGCCTCGAGCGCCAAGAGGAAGCGGGGCGACGAGAGCTCCGAAATTTCGAGCGACAACGGCGACACGAGCATGTCTGCCCAAGATGCTACTGATTCTGTTGAGGCTAGCGATGAGGAAGACGATGATGACGATGAGGTTGTCATACGAACTCGACCGTCTCTGCGGCACAAGAACAGGAAGAGGAAAGTGGCAAAGACCACGGCCAAGTTGAAGAGGTCAAAGCGCGCCGCTGTCGAGGAAGAGTCCGACGATGACAGCAGCTCCAGCTCTCCTGAGAAGGGGTTGAAAGTGGAGAGGCATGCCAAAGTTGTCAAGCAGGCCAAAAAGGAACTTAAGGAGGAGAAAAAGAGACTGATAGCGAAGAATCGAAAATTCACGAGAGTGTCCCTCGACGTGAGCGATAGCTCCACGGAGGGTGATGCTGATCCGCCCAGCATTACCTTGGCAGCCAAGAAGGGCGCTGCCTTCGAGGAGGGCAGGAACAGGGCAGGAAGACGCGTGGCGAGAGCCATGAACAAGTCTGTGCTGAATCGAGACCGGGACTACCCGCCTGGAACAGCCAAGGAATTCAAGAGCCTAATTCCAAAACCTCAGTACGATGAGTACTGGACAGAGGCACAACAAATGGAGCTTGAGCAACGGCTAGCAGGCGACGAGGGCTTCAAGAAACAACTGATTGTCAGTCCGTTTGTCGTCGGCATTTGGAAGACGGCATATCGATTCACCGGACGACTAGCCACAGACATCGTCGGGCCCAGAACTGGCCTAGAATTCAAGTCAGATTCACACAGGGGAGACGGTCCCGTGTGGACTCAGAAGTTCTGCGAGGCTCTAACGAGCATCATCCTCCATCCACTATTCAACCTCGACACGGACAAGATGGCCTTGGCAATGCAGTGGGCTGTCATTTGTCGTACCGGGTAAGCATTACTTTTCACCTATCACATATGCCCTGCTCCATATTTCGGAATGTTCTGGATCACAACATTTTACCCGGAGCAGGACTAACGTCACTATTAGAAATAGGAGAAAATACAAGCTCAGTGGCTGTGACGACGAAGTCTTCCTCAGAGAATTGACATCCATCATCGAAAAGCACCAGGATGGCAGCAAGACGGCCCGCCAGCTACGAGAGGCGGCAGAGTACGAGTACATGAAATCTCGTGGGAGAATTGCTGGACCACCAGTCTGGTCTCAATTCTTGCAACACATAGAGAACAAGGCTCTGCAAAGCGAAGGCACCGGCGGCGGAGATCACGTTCGGGAAGGCCTTTACTTCGTCAGCACTACTGACCTCTATGCCATTCGAAGCGCCCTCGACAGACTGAAGCACCTGAGTTTGCGCCAATTTGCCGATACCCGTCAGGTCGTGGACGCAGTCATGCCAACCAGGACCAAGTGGGATGTTCCGACCACCGAGCTCACCCAAAGGGCTATCAAAGCTGTCCTGCTATATAAAGAGAGGAACAAGGAGCGTTTGAGACTCCATGGTCCTCCTGAGGTGTTGCCAAGCCCAATACTGGATCTTCAGCCTCCATCATAGTATGACGAGGGGCGGAAATCCGGGTCAGGTGGTGACGACAAGCACGATGAGGACAACCATTGCTCAGGCAACGAAGGTGGTGAAGATACACGTCGTCCAACGATGCCGCATGCGGAACACGCCGCGCGTGACGAGTGCACTGTTGACAGCCATGGCTCCACTCAGAGCTTTGGTAACGAGGACTTGGAAATTGACCGAAGCATTGCAGGTCACCTTGGTGGCCAGGCACATGCTGGCAACACGGTATCCGCCGTTCCAGCTGTGGAGCATAGACCTTCACAAGAGTCAAGCAGGTCTACTATGCACATACAGCCATCAGAACTGTCGGGAACCAGATCACTTCGTGATGAGTTCGAGCATGATACATCCCGTCATAGTGACTGGGATAGTCCTTCGGGTCCAATTCAAGAGTCGTTGAATTACGGTGATCCACCCCAGGATGCTCATCAAGGGGCACAGGCCCCGGGCGGACTCAGAAGCGTCCTTTCAGGAAGTCATTTCCGCTTGGATGATCAATTTTCAGAGCAGTCGAGAACCGAACGCCTTGACAGGATTGGAGCTTTTCCACCTTCCGCAGCAGTACCGAGTTCTCCAAATCAGCCGATATCTAATCCAGACATCCAAGACGAAGGCAAGCAACTCTCGACCTCTCGGTCTTCTGTGCAAATGGCGAGGACCGTGGGTCAATTAGTGGACCCAACATTTGTGCAGGTGGGTAGAAATAGCCACATCGCCAAAAACAGCTCAGTTCGCCCTGGGTCGAGCGGCATCCAGCATGCACCTCGAGAGCCTCGTGCCTTCCGTCGAGAAGATCCGAGAGCATATCCATCGCGGCCAGCCAATCGCTCAGGAATCAACCCTTTTGGCAGGAGTCGAGGAGCAGGTAGCACAGTAATGCCCAAGCGCATGTCACCGGAATCTTTCAACCCAGCCGCCGTACGTCCAACCGTGAAACCTCGAGATTTCGAGCCTGTCAAGAGACAGGTGACGGAGCAAGACATCAATTCGATACCTGAGAGCTCCACCGCCAACTCGGACACGGTTCAGAGCCGAGTTGAGCGATATACGAGCGAAGAGCCTCGGTCATTGTCTGCCACCAATGACAGTAAGGGTAGTGAAGCTTTTCGCAGGTTTTTCAGCGACTCCAGAAACACGGGGGTATCCGGCGTTGACGAATCCACAACCAGAAGGCCTGCGATCAACAAGGCCCCACGGACATCGTGTGCCGCGTGCGGTAGCAGACATCACGCGACGAAAGACTGCCATATCCCTGCCAGGGATGGAACAACAGTCATGTGCCCATTCCATGGTGTTTCCGTCCTCAGAGCTACGGGAGAGCCCGGTCACGCCCTCGATTCGAACCGCAGGCACGACCCAAAAAACCCAGATGTTGCACTATACTGTCCGGACATGATGGAATTCGAGAACGCATGGAACAGGAAGGATCACAATAAATACAAGAGGTTGTTGGAACAGGCTTTTTACACATTTGTCGTTGACCGGAAACGGAAGCCTTTCTGCCGCGTGGTCAAGGAGATGCACTGCCCCATCGGCCTCGCCATCAAGTATTCTGACATCTTTTGCCGGGGCGAGATGCCCCCGGAGTTGAAGAGTGGGTGGCCCTATACGATGCGGGACGCAACCAATCCTGAGATCGTGGCCAAGCTGAAGGGGTGCGGAAAGCATGACTGGACGAAGATGCCCCAGGGTGAGCTGGAGAGTATGACATGGCCGGAGATCAAGGAGGGCTACCGTGATGGTTCAATTGTGCCTCAGGTTCATTACTCGAAGCTCAAGTGACGGAATCACGTAGCCAGCGCTCTGTGGTCAGATTCCGGGACCGAAACAGGGGTTATTGGATTGCATGTCAAGGGGAAATCAAAGCATCGCTAGCGACTGCGGATAGCAGCAAGACCGACTTTTGCTTTGGGGACAAGGAAAAGGAAGATAGCCTCTCATGAAAATCCTTTGGGTCAGTGCTGAGTCTCGAAAGGTGTAATTATAACGGTAGTACTTATATAGAGCCCCAAAATAATTCCCCTCTTAGATTTAAATTCATTTGGGTGCTACTCAGTTGGGGTCCGCTTGTAATTACTTCATCGTGAGAAAAGAGGTTTGAAATTTTAGCATTGTCAGACTTTTTCGGCCCCACTGGACTTCTTAAAGCCGGAGGTGTAAACGATCCACATAGCCGTCAGGATTGTGTGGATAGTCGACTCAGGGGCTCTGCGTTTCTGCCTTCAAACTTTCAACACGTAGCTGGAGCTGCTCTCGCAGACGGAACACTGTAGGAGTCAGCGCGAGCAAATATATCGTAAATTCACCAATTCTACAGTTCAATGCAGCAGTCTTTTCTACGAGAACGGCTTGATTAAAGCCTACGTATTGATAAAGAGGCATTTAAGGGCGGGAGCCGTGTGTGGCTTCGGACGTATACGGAATAGAAACGAAACCAGTAAAGGGCTGCTCATAAAAGATCTACATGAACTCATTCGTACGAAAATTCGCAAAAAAAGTTCATAAACAATGTGTTCACAAAAGAATCTTGGTGAATTCTACCTCAGCCATTCAATTCTTCAACTGCTCAAGCTCTTTATGAGTCCGTCGTTACGTTCCTATCCCTCCTCCCAAGACGGTAAGTAGCTCCGCTCATTCTTTCCCAAGTGGAATCTTCTCATCGCAGTCTAAGAGGCCTCTCAATTCTCTTGAAATCCGGGTCCTCTGAGGAGCTGAGGAGCCGGAGGTAGCTCATAGGATCAGTCACCTTTGAATAATCCTCAGTCCCTTCAAATGCGAGCCGTACAGCTCTCGCAGACACGTATGTAGCATCAACAGGTCTTCTGATTCCGGTGAAACGATGACCTGAGAACATAGGATCACAGACCATGAAGTTATACACACAGAATATCACTGGTGATCGTTCTCCGCTTTCCAGCTCATCCCGACTGTGGCAATCCTTCCACCAGATCTGGAACTTCTGTGACCCGTACGGCTGGCCGAGCCTTTGACCAGAGGCCAAATCCCAGGCCCTGTCCTCCCTGTCCTGATCCTCTTCATGGTACTCTACCACCATTATCCGGTCCATGAACGCTCTGACGAGCGCCACCTCGAAGGTCAGTGACTCCTCGTCCGTCAATTCCATCCCCTCTAGCTCATCAACCCTGTCCATGTCTGAAAGAAGACTGCAGACTCTGCTTAGATGAGCGAGGCGCAAGTCCCAGAGCAACGTAAGCTCAACGTTTACGACGATGCTGCCCTCATTCAACTGGACCTCAGCCTGGCCAGGCAGTCCCATTGCGCGCACGTTTGTCAGTGGTCCCCTCAACGCGTCATCGTTGTTCAGGATTTGCCAGAGGCCAGCTGCCAGCCACACGGGCCCACGTCCGGCTTTCCCATAGGAAATCCCAACCAACATCAAATCATACCAGTCCTTGTTAAAGGGCGTCACCCAATCCTCCACACGGAAAAAGCTCTCTTTCGTTACAACACCTTGCCCGCTGCACTCGGTGAGAACCGCAAAGGCAAGAACGGCATCGACGACCCCGCCACTGGTCTTATTCAAGGGCCCATACTCCCCTGTTGTATCCACCAGCTGCGCCAGCAAGTGCGCGCTGTGGAGGCTCTGCACACCCTTCATCAAGATGGCACCCACAATGCGACCCAGAGGAGTCAGAGTCATGTCTTCATAAAGCTCTGGAGATCTCTCCCTGTCAGCTTGGAGTGGGAGGGGATCATGCCCGTGGCCCATAATTCTCTTGGCAGAGAGGTGCTTCAGCTGTTGGAACACAACGTTTTGGTCCTCCGGCAGGAGCACAGGAATGTCGAAAAGAGACACTTCCGGCCAAACAAACCTGCAGCAGACCAACAACCGCGCCAGGTGTAAGGTGTGCGCGGCTGAAGTCTGGCAGTGGGTTGGGCACAGTCGGATATACTCCTCTCTGCCCACGATATGGACTTGTGGCTGGGTGTCGGACTCTTGGTTGCATCGGCTGTGATAATTTATTTCTGCCTGCGACCGATTGATGGTATACAACCAGTTACTCCGGCATATTTGACCTTTATCAATAGTGAATGCATCCAAGTATGGATATATTATCACGTCACTGATCCTGCTGACTTGCCCTATGTAGGACGTCGTACTGTTCAACGCTATGTTGCCAGTTTCATTCCCGCGAAGTCGCTCCATCTGGTCCGCAGACAATGGCCTCGGACCCCAGTCCTCAGGCGCAGCAAGGAGCTGGCATTCATCCAACAACAGCAACGTCCTCGAGCCTTCCGCTCGGCCATTGTTGTTGGAGATCTCTGACAGCAGTGTCGTGATCTCAAAGAAGCTCTCTACGCTGTTATCGTGTCTGTCTTCGCCGAGACAGAACTTCGGCGCGGTCCGCAAGCCTCTTGTGAGCATCGTGACCTCTTGCATCTCCACGTGACGCCAAGCCCTGCCAAAGTACGGCCTGTCGTCACTCGAAACAGTACAAGCCATGACCACCTGAGGGCCCTCCTGCATCGTGTCCCCAATTAGCCTCGCCAGAAGCGGGCAGGCAAAAGCCATCTCGAAGCTCATGTTGCCCCAGCCAAAATTCATGACGACAGTCGGGCTGCCACACGACGCATCCCACTGCCATGTACGATCTTCCTGTGAGCATTCACTCAGGAACGTGACCAAACGCTCAAACGTCACTATGACTATACCGTTCCCTGTGATGGCCTGCCGCCGCGAGGGAGTTGCCACGAGCTGCGCGTCGATACTCTCGCCAGGCACATCTGAGGCGGCGCCGCTGATCAAGTCCTGCTCAAGGAGCTCGACCTCGAGGGCCGTGCCGACCACGGCCCATGTCGTCCTGCCATTGACGCGGTCCGCGCGCCACTGCTTCGATACCACCAGGCCAAATGACGCTGGCGACCCGTTTGTCACATAAATGTGCTGGAGCCGCTGTGAAGCTGACTCCACCTCCTCTGTCGGCACCAGTGGCCTGAAACCTTGAATAAGATTCAGCGCGGGCAAAGCCGGCTGATGCTCGCCCGGAGGCATCTCGTTTTCAACCTGATTTGTGGCCATTTTGACCGTGGTAGGTTGAGACGGTGGGTGAGGGAGAGGTTGTTGTTGATCAAAACGCGTCAACCTGCAAGGCTGCAAGGAAGCTAGTGGTGGGGCAGGGCAGCCAGCTCCGGGGGAGGGACGCATAGCTACACCAAACAATGGACCTCTGTCTGAGTGGCCAGTTGATTTAGGCCCTAACTGAGATTATGAGCTCAGAGACAGGGACTGATGATTCCACTGGACGGAAATCACCAGCCTGGACACACGGCACGACTTGTGAAGACTCTACGGTACGCTCACAACACTTGAGAAAATTTGTAATCATTTATGAGTAATTCTCTTGGGTTTCTCACCTTTTTGCTCTCCCCCTTCTACAAAATACCCTCGGTGAGCCCCTGCTGCCGTCGATCAGACTTGGTCCCACCAGTTCTGAGGCTGTCACCACAGGTGCAATTTCATTGAATCAAATACGTTCAGCATGGAAATGACAGGGCTTCTTAATGTACATTGTATTATTCAAATTGAATTAAAAGCTCTCGTATGTGCTGAAGCTGGCTGCAACCAGGTGAGCAGCCGCGGTGCCCATCTGACCAGTATAATCCTTCAGGTCAGCACCTATGATCATACATTCGTGATGTTATCACCCGAGCCCTCCTTGACCTGTGTGTTCTCCAAATTCTCAGACGACCTTGTGGATCAAGCTTGTAGGGTCGAATCAGTGCTTCTCCCCATCGTCCTTTCATTTGACAGGCCTTATCGACACAAGGATGTCTACGTTGCCATTCTGTTGTCCAGCCCTGCGGGCGGCGTCAAGCAGCATCTCCCGCCCTTCCCCCGTGTTGGGATTGATCTTCAAGTCGATTTCGACACCTCTTGACGAGTTCCTTTGGATCATGATGCTTGTTGTATCGTCCGAGTCGTCCATGGGCTTCTGAGGCTTCAGACTGTTGGCCTCATCCAGGATATCAGTCTGAGTAGACCGCTCGTGCTGCTGTGATAGCCTCGGCAATTTGAGCGACCCTGCCGCCTCAGCAAAGGTCTCCGCAAGTTCGGAGTCACGCTTACGCTTTCCCAACACGCTTGTTGTTCCACTGTCGCCTCCGCCTGCGCTCGACGCATGACTGATAGCAAAACCCATCGTCGAATGCCAGAATCCTCCACGTCCCCTGCCATATCCACGAGGTCTTTGAATCCGGTTGTGAGCCGCAACATTGGTGCTTCCAGCTGACTGCCCTCGACCAGCATTCATCGGGCTGGGCGTCACCTGGAACGCCGGGGCGCTGGTGTTGGATTGACCGCTACCCACGGCCTGAGAGATTGGAAGTCCACTCTCCGATTGTACGACCCCTAGCCAAGGGACAGGTGTCCGACCATTGGAAGGCGTTTTGGCTTTTCGCTGACCGTTTGGTGCAGACATTTTCGTTCTTTGATTGCTTTTTGACGGCGATCGTTCACATCGGGAATGACTGCAAGCGCCATTAGCAAATATGGGACTTGGCCCCCAAGGAATCAATCGTTTGTAACTTGGTGGTTGTATGGACTGACAGGTAGGTGTCGCTGAAGGATGGGGGAAGTAAACACAGAAAATATAACGAAACAGTAGGCAACCTCTAGGGTGGTGTGGTTGCTCACGCAGGGCATGTGTTCCAGACGGGGAATAAGTGGGGCGGTTCACTTGAAAGGGGGAAAGGGGGCAACAGAGCTGCGTGGCCAGTGGAAACAGATACTGACTGCTTTGTGACCACGGAATGAATCCAGAGGTACTGACCTAGGCTGATTTCTTCAATCTTAAAATCAAAACGTAAGATCGTTGGAGGTGGCCAATTAAAAGGCGGATTAGGTCGACGAAAATCGACGGACAGCTCAACGACATATTGCCTGCAGAACATTGCCATATGGTGTGAGAACTCTCAGTAGCTAGTAGGTCACATGAATTTCTATCATCTCGCCTACGGTACGTAGTAGGCTTTAAATTGCTGTCTGTGCCTCCATCATGGTGTCCGTACCGGCTAGTCGAGCACAAAAGGCCGAGGAGAATGATTGTGGTAAAACACCGCCCTTTTGTCCACTCCACTCCATTTACTTGGCTCGTACCTGCTGGGACCAGGAGGCGAGATCTGCTGCCCTTTTTAACCTCTCTCTGATCTCATTCGCCGTCTTGAGGACTTCTGGAATATGGATCTTTGAAAGCATGGTGATGACGTCGGCATTCTGAGGAATATACTCCAGAAGGTCGCTGATTATGCCCATGCGGCCATATCGTACTGCCAATTGCAGGGGCGACATATAGGGGTACAAACAGTTCAGCTGGTTTGTGCCTATACCATGCCTCGTTATACAGAGGCGAATTCTTCTCTTCTGCCTTTCCACAGTCAGGGAATTGGGGCCATCCGAAGACCCTTCTCTGAGTGTTTTCACTGCCTCGCTCTCCTTTCGATGAGCGTCGTGCCTCATCTGGCACGCTTGCTGAGACTGGTCAGGCGACAAGGAATCGAAAGGCGTGATACCATTGTGCATGAAGAAAGTCACTGCTTCCCTTCTGTCTCGAATTATGGCATTGTAGACGATCAAAAGGCGATGTGCTCGGCCCAAGTGCTCGTGTGCTTGCTGCCAAAGGCGTTGGATAATCCCAACGTTGCCCCAAGATGCAGCGAGCATCAAGTACGCGGCAAGATGTTTTGTGGACTCGGGCTTGCTTGCGAGCCCGCGGTCCAGGAACAAATGAGCCAAAGACAAATGTTCCTTTTGCAGTACGTCACAGTAGACGAGACATTGATCCTCAATAGACAGCCCCATGTCTAGGATGAGTCTCACGCATTCATACATTTCCTGTCCGGGACTGAACATCCACGCCTCAGGATCCAGCAAGGGATCGTGTGAGTCAGATTCAAGCTTCTCAGTGATCGAACTGGCCATAGTGAAGAGTTTGTTCTGATCAGAAACGCGCGCTCCGTGACGATGCAAGACTCTGCTAGTGTACCAGTCCAAGTCGGTAATAGAGCCCGCAAGAACTTCGTTCAGATGCTCGCGAGCAAGGTTCGTAGGTGTTGAGAAGAGCAGGATTTCGTGTAATCCGGATGTCTCTGTATCCGTCTTTGCTTCGCGAGCTAGGAACTGCAGCATGGTCAAGTCGGATAGCATCGGCTGGTCGAGTCTGGCACCATGCTTGAGCAGAGGCTTGATCATCTTCATGCATTCCTCTCTGTCTCCGTCGTACCCGGACCACGCTTGTTCCAGCATTGCCGGCCTCGCGGTAGCCCCGACAGCTAAAAGAGTCGACGCATCTTCTATATTCTCAATTGCAATCGCCAACTCCAGTGGGGTGGTGAAAAGATGCAGGTCGCCATCCCACTCACCATTTGCCACCATGTTGACATCGACACCGAGCTCGATGAGTCTCTTCATGAAAGAATTTCTCATGGAGTGCCACGTTTGCCACGAGCATCTTGGGCCAAGGCTGTAGTGGTAAACCTTACGTAACGGCGTCCGCTTGTCGATGACTGATGCTATCGTCTCATGCAGCGGTGCGAACGTTGATTCTGGAGGTTCCCATTCCGAATCCTCGTCCCCGTGATCGTCGTCGAAATGATCAAAAAGGCGTGTACGGATCTCCACGCTTAAGTCGAGCAAAGCATGCGCTATGGCAAAGTTGCCGTTAGCGATCGCAATGCGGAGTGGGCTCGACTCCCATCCCGTAGGGGCCCAGTCGATCTGTGCTCCGAGATGCACGAGTTTTTTGATCATTGGCACGTTGTCGTCGGCTATCGCTGCCCAAGGGAGTGCGTGTTGGACCCCCATAGGCAAGTGCATATCGAGATCCTCGTTGAAAACCTGGTTCATGTTGTGATTCCTAACCAAAGTTTCCACGACTGTGTCAAGGCCAAACAAAGATGCCTCTTGGAGGGCAGTCACTTCGATGTGACGGAAAGGCTCATGGACCCGTGACAAGTATTCGAGCGGAGCTCCTCGGGACACGAGAAGCAGTGCCGTCGAAGGCCTACGGGAGCAGAATGCCGAGTGGAGAATGCAAGTCTCTTTAATGAGGCAGCGGCAGCGAGGACGAATCCTCCGAGTGATGTCGACCCCGTGGTCAAGCAACCAGATCACTGCTGAGTCTTGGCCATGCTCCACGGCTGTCTGGATCGGGTTGTACTGGGGCATAGGAGAAGAATCCTCATCGTCAGATGAATGCTCCTCATCGTCAGATGATTGCTCCTCATCGACGGGCTCGATGCTGAGTCCGTGGTTGAGAGCCTTGTCCAGTGTTGCTATGTTGCCATGTTTTGCTGCCCAGTCGACAGCTGAAGACCCTTCGCAATCTCGGTTCTCCGCATAGAGTGCCTCTTCGGCGACATGTTTGAGCCGCCGGCATGAGAGGGCCACTGCAGCAAAATCTGCTGGGCACCAAGGCCCGCACTTGAGAGTCAGGCTGCAGCAGTGCCAACTGGTTAGTTTGCTTCCAGATCCCCAGAAGATGGCAGAGTCCTTACAGGATGACCTCGTCAGGGAGATCACACAAGCCTGGCATGGTGGGTGATGAGCGTGGATGTTAGGTGCGTGTAGGACGTGAGGGGTGGAGGTTGGAGGTTCAGAGCTGTCTCGTGTTGCCTGTAGGATGTGGCCCAGGTCTGGGGTCTGAGTCCCACAGGGATGCCAACAGCTACCCCTGCACACACCATCGAGCCCCACAATTTGGGATCTACAGCCCATATCCAGTGTATAAGTTACGACGAACAATCTTTGAAATATGTCATTGCCCTTAACAACCAAGTATGTGGCTGGCTCTACCTCTGCTCAAGCCTCAGTCATTCCGTTACGGCTACCTCCGACACCCCCAGTTCTAAGGGGGGTTCTTAAACATATATAAGCTTCTCCAGCCACCACTGGACCCGAAGAAGAAACGGTCCGACGTCCCTCTTGGCAAACAAGCACCTGACAGCCGCATGGCACCTCAAGGGCTTCTTTCCTTCCCAGCCTCTTGCACCAGACGTGGTCAGTATCACGGTCCGCATCTGCGTGACAGCCACAGTGGTACTCCCGGCACTGCAGCCCTTCCATATCTCGTTCGTGTCACGGGGCAATGGGCCGTGTCGTTTTGTCAAAGCGGCATCATAGCCATCACAAGGGTGCCTCCCCGCCAGTAATAGTTGTGGCAGCAGCCACTTCTTCTCCTATCCTCAACCCTGGGCCCTGTCAGTGCTCATGCCGTCGTTGATCGCGTCCTGTTGCATGGTGAAGTCGATCCAGTCCACAAAGCTTTGCCGGTGACCGAAATCGGTGTTCCGCGCCCAGCGTGCCAGGGTATTGAATTTCGCGATGGTTGAAAACAGTATCAGTGGAAATTGAGTTGCATCAACCAGGTCTGTAGATACAACATCCTTGGGGATAGTGAGACCAATGTGAAGGAAATCGCCCTGAAAGTGAGCATAGATCCCCGCCGGGCTCCGGAACTTCCGCATGCGATTGAGAATGGCGGCCTTGTGACAAAAGTCCGGCCCAAAGAACAACGCGGCCGACGAACGGTGGATCATGACCTCCCAAGGCCTGCCACTGCATGAGAGCGAGTCGCTCTCCTGGTACCGCTTCGCAACTCCTGTTGAATACCATAGCAAGGCCATGGCCTCGGGGTCTGCATCCGGTACATCAAAACGGTAGTTCAGATTCGGATCAGAGTCAGCATCACCCTCCACAAACCCTGAAATGGCCTGCCTCACCCCGGAAATTGTCTCGGTCCTCTTGTTTTCCGCGGCTTGCAAATCCGCATATGTTTGAGGAGGGCCTAAGGAGGGCAGCTCCGATACATCGCTTACTGATGCGACAACCGAGCCTTCAAGGCTGCTGTATTCAAGATCCTCTTGAGTATCTGGATGAACACCCTGCCCTGTCTCAGTACCCGAAGCCACTCCCTGACTTCCGTTGGGCGGCCCATCTCTGCCAGCGCCGAAGCCAATCTGCACGCCCTGGATGAGACTCAGAGCCCGGGTCAATACGGAACCTGGTCTCAGTTGCTGAGCCGCTATGACCTGAGTCTGAGTGATCCTTGCTTCGTGATCTGGCGAGGCCTTGGCTGGATCGTTGTGCATTTTCGACGTCGGAATGTGGACTGGAATCGCCGGGTAGTCGAGGTCATACCGACAACAGACGCCTGTAGGGCAGACTAATTAGCTAAATGAAAGGTTTAAGGAGCCGAATGGGTTTGAAAATGATCAGAAGGTGGTGCTGGCAACGATGGGAAGGTTTGTCGCTGCTTATTGAAGGGCTGCCACGAGTAGGAGTTGCTTACAAGCCATGAACCACAGCTGCTGTGCGGTCAACGCAATCAGCCAGTCTGACTGGACTGGGACTGTCGGAGAAGCTAGCATTGCCACATTTAGAGCTTGTTGAAATGCCGGCATGAGTAGATTCCATTCTTCTTCGTCGGCTTCCTCGTGAGTGAGGTCGAGATGCTCATGTAGAAGCTGCTTCACCGCGTTCCTGACGTTCAAAAGTGCATCGTGCATCTCTTGGGATGCCAGCCTAAGAGATTCCGGTGCCCGAGATGGTGTCATTTTGTCGTCGGGCGTGAAATTGTCTCAGGGCGGGTTTGGGTCGTGTTTATAGATCACAACCGTGGTCTCTGTTCTCGAGGCCAAGAGAAGAGGGAAAGGTGGGAGGGCAGAGACAAGATGCATTTGCATTCGAAGATGCTCTTTGCAAGGGAAAGTTATGCGAAGCAAGCTACGAAACAGGGTTAAATAAGGTGTCTGGGCGGTCAAGGACCGTTTGAAGTGGCGACCGTAACCAGTGACTGAGAGCATTTATAGTAGAAGCCAGTGAATACATATTGAGAGCAGTCCAAACGGACCCCAACGCTGCAGATCCCCACGTCTCCTCGTTTGCACAAACGAGACAGAATTGCATCGCTTTGCAGAACCTGAGTACTTAAGTACATCAAGTGTCGAGAGACAGTGACACGCATTGTGTTTATGGCTGGCTCTTGAGACATGGGCACAGCTTCTCGCATGCGCACGTCCGAGAGCTGTACCGTACAATGTGTCTGGATCTGGTCAAATGATACATTCTCCGTGTGCTGTTGAATGAATATTAAAATGCTTCCGTAGTCCCGTCCCGTGACACCGATCGCCTGTGTACTGTCCTGCGCGGACGTTTGGCTATATGCATGGCAAATATGTGACAAGCCAGCCACGGTACCACAGCAAACCTAGTGACAGGTAATGTAAAGAATTAACAAGGATTGAAAAGGAGTCTGTTCATCTGATTCGAATAAACCATTGGGTCACATAGACGCTTGCTGCGAGATGCTGACATCGTGCACACTTGAAGACCCGGATGGAAACAAGCGAGGTCTTGTCTTTTCAGGCCGCGGCCTTATAGAAGGCGGTTTCGATAGACCTCGGGATACCTCGCAACGGCCGCTGAACCGTCCACCAGAGGCGCGAGGCCTACACGCGGCTGCACACTGTAGAAGTCTGGTGTGACATAGTCGTAGACGCTGAAGGCCGAACGCAAGAAAGGCACGCCAATGATAGAATCGCCAAACACACGGCTCCAGGAGCTGATCTGAGCCTTACACCTGCAAAATCGAAGATGTGTTAGATATGCTTCAAGATGAAGAGTATTGCTTGAGCAACAACAGGAGTGCTAGGACCTACATCTCTGTGCCATTGACGATTCCGTGGTCGTTCGGGTTGATGATATCCAAGGGGTCAACAGGAAACCATTGATCGTTGTACTTGAGCTCGAGCAGCTGCGGGATCGAGCAGTCAAAGTAAAGGTCGTGTTGGTTCTCGAAGATGACCGGCCCGTTGAAGAGCCCGGCGATGGCGACAAGCTCGTCGTAACGCACGAGGATATCCGAGCTTCCGGTATCCATGAGCGACATGTAACGCCCAGCTTCGTCGAGAACTATTTTTTATTTAACCCCCCACGGTCAGCAAGGAAATCTGTGGACTCAGTGAGCTGAGATGACTTACGCCCTCTGGTTAGGTTGACAGTTACGCCGTTCACGCGCAGCCCTTGTAGCTCGATCGCCCAACCTTGTGCCTGCAGAGGCAGGTCGTCGTAGTTGTAACTATCCAGCGGATGTCAGAGGATTTCAGGACGGACAGTTCAGATCGGCGGCATATTCACGTACTTGGTGCTGTTGATGATATCACTGTACGTGATGTTAAGGTCCGCGTACTCCGGCTCGATACCGCCCAGCGTCAACTTTCCCACCGATTCGGAGTCAGGATCACCCAGGCGCGGGAGGCTGATAGAAAATACAGGCTTCTCGACAACACCGTTGGAAACCAGAGCGTCGAATAGGGGAGGCCGATTGTTGAAATATTTCTGCCGTGAGACGGCGATCATGCTTAAACCAATGAGGCCCGAGAAGCTTGCACCCTGAAACTGATTCCTCACCGCATAGTAGATGAGACCTGTGGCGGGATTAGCCCTGTCGGATGGAGTCTGTAAATGAGGAGAACGCACCTGTTGCAAAATCGTCCGCAGTTATACCGCCTAGGCCAACGTCCAAAAGACTCTGGTTTCCACTGACAGGGCCCTCTCCGACGATTGTATAGAAGGACTCGTTGAGGACCAATCGTGTGTTGTTCTGAGATCTTGTCAGTGAAGAGAAGTTGAGCCCACAGTCGAGAGATCCAATAGATAATTAATTCAATAATAATACTTAAGAAGGTAGAGGCCCAAGTCTGTTCAAGTTGCTAAGGAGATAATTGACGGGCTAACTCACATCAATCACAAACTGCCCTGTCAGTCCAAAGCACCCACTCGACTCGTCAGTTGTAGGACATTCTGTCGAAGCCACGAACAGATCCGCAGAGCCGGTGTCTAAAAGCACCGGCAGGCTCTGGCCTTCGAAGTCTACGTCGACCTGTGGGGTTCATAGTCAGAATATCAGTTTTGAAGTTCCGCCGAATGGTTCCTCGTGTGAATGCGATGCGCTCACAGTGTAGTACCGGTCGTCTTTACGATTCGGCGGTATCGCAATATCCAGCACTCCAACGCCTCCTTGGCGGGTCTTAACAGCCAATGGAGACCATGGAGCTGCCCGTACAGACGACACAAGCGTGGTGCTCAAGATTGCAGCGACATGGACTACAGATGAGATACTCATGATTGTAACAATTTTCTTCGTCTTGATTTGGTACAACAAGAGCTTCGAAACTGGCAAAATCAGGATAGGAAGAACCCCTTTACAAGACGTGCTTTTACGCGTATTTGTACAATCGTAAATGCCGGATAACTAATCTGAATCCACTGCTACAAGGTGGTGTGGATCCTCACCAGTTGCGGTGAGGAGCACCTTGGGATACGAGGTCTCTCAAGCGGGGAAGAATGCCGGAAATGTTAGGTAGTATTTACCTCGCAGGCAACACGAAATGTTAAACATTTACCCGCGCTAGACGTCAGGTTAAGCTTGAATAACGGGGGCGTGGTTACCAACTCCTCTATTTGTGAAGTATCTAGGCAGACAGTGGAAGTATCTATAGTGTTTCCCAGCAACAGACTAATGCAGAACATTCTGATCCGACCGCATCTTTGTCTCACGATATCCCACTTATGGAGTCCTGGTATACGGTGCAAATGGCGCTCCCTCGAGATCCGCCTTGATCTGGAATGCCAGAAATCTGGAGAAGAGTCTCGACATGCCCAGATCTCCGGAGGTATGCCAAATAGCCGGGTCTGTGATATCCAGTTAGCACCCACAGAGCGAAATAATTAGAGGGGGCGATCACTTACGTCCGTGGCGCTTCCAACCACCCCGAACCTCGGCCTCCTTGTCCCATCCGTTGTTATCTTCAAGCAGATTCCCAACCTCAGGACCCACAATCTTCTCCATCTCCTCCCGGATGTTGGTGTTAAAGCCGGTGGCGAAGATGATAAGGTCCGCATCGAGGGTGCTCCCGTCGGTGAACTTCAGGCCGGTAGGGGTGAAGCTCTCGATAGCTCCTCTCTTGGCTTTGATCTTGCCGTCGATGATCTTCTGTGAGCAGCCGACATCGAGGTAATGCCCTCCCGCGCGCTCGTGGATCTTCAAGATCTGGGGCAACTCTGCCGCGAAGCCCACCTTGTTGAGGCTGTCGAAAGGCTCCGGGTCCTTGGAGTACAGGTTCTTGAAGATCACAGAGGACATGACTCCGAGAATAGGGAAGGGCAGGCCCCATTCTGCACGGTCTGACACCTCTACGTCTGAGTCCTTGTTGTAACGTGGTTGATGCAGCGTCTTGAAGTACTTGTATGGCAAGATGGCAGTGGGGCTTCGCTGCACCAGGGTCACTGACGACAGCTCAGCTTCCACCATGTCCTCCGCTACATCATGGCCTGGATATCTGGTTAGCATCTACGCCAATTTTATGGAAATATCTCACTTGCCTGTGTTAGCGGTGCCAACGACGACACCCTTCTTTCCCTTCCATGCTGCTGGATACTTGTATTGCACTGAATGTATGGCTGTTCCCTTGAAAACATCTCGGTTTGGGATCTCTGGTACCTTGGGGAACTGGCCAACGGCACCGATGGCGAATACCAGGTGGCGACCCTGGATAGACCAGTCTTTGCCGTTCTGCTTTGCGTAGACAGTCCAGACCTTCGAGGCCTCGTCCCACTTGGCCGACTCGACAGCGGTCGAAGTCCGCACGTCCAAGCCGAATTTGCTTGCGTACCTCTGGAAACCCTCAGACAACTCCTTGCTCCCTAGCAGGTAAGGCAGGTCATCGTCATGGAAAGTCTTGTCACCGGGCAATGTGGCGTAGTATTTGCCTGTGTGCAGCTTCACGTTGTCGTACCGGCCGGTCCAGTTGGCGCCGATGGCGTCGTTTCTCTCGAGGGCCACGCCCTTGACACCAAGCGCCTTCAGGCGGCCCAGCGTGCCTAGACCGCTCTGGCCGGCACCAATGACAACAACATCGACCGGCTTGTCGCCCGTCCCGTTGGTGACGCCATTGGTGGCCGAGGCCTCGGGGACCCGGTTCGGGTTGCCGAAAGCGTCGACCTCCTCGAGGACGGTGTTGAAGAACCAGATTTTCCAGTCATCTCCCTCCTTGACAACGCCAATCGCGCCGGAAGCGACTCCCGGCAGTGCCCCGCCGATCCTGAACGTAAAGCGGCCGGCGATGAACAGCGCTGCAGGCCCCGGTGGAGCTACGTGAGCGCTACCCTCGATAAATTTGAAGTCTGACGGCTGGTGGCTTGCGCCGACCTCTTTCCAAGCGGCGACGATGTGCTCGGCCTCGTTAAAGGTTCTGAAGTTATTCGTGAGAGCAAATAGATCTCGCCAGTGGCTGTTGGCCCGGAGGTCCTCCTGCTTGAGGTTCTGCAACTTTGCTACACACGACCTGACTGCGGCGTTGGCGTCGGTTCCTTCTGGTATGCGTTGCTCTGGGAGACTAGCCTTTGGCAGCTCGTCGACGGTAACCCGAGGGGTGCGCTTCCACTTTGTAGCCATGGTGAAAAGTTTGTGGGTTGAGGACTTATCTATCTGTGATTTAAAAAAGGACCACAGGTAGGCTGTGAGTGTTGATAGTGGTTTGATGCTTGTGGAAGTTGGTGAGATGGCATTATGGTTCTATATATTCTATGCGGATTACATCAATATGGATGAACATGAGACATGTGGCACGAATTGCCGTCCTATTTCCCGTCTAGTCCACGGATTTACACGCATGACAAGGAATGACTACTCATGGTTTCTAAGAATATTTGTTAACGCAAGACAAATGACCTCCCCGGAACTGCTCAAGCTCCCAATTCCGTGGAATGGCTGTTTAAGCTCAGGGAGATGTGCAAAGAGGTTCAAGCGGAACTGCCCGCGGCCCCGCCACGACCCGACTAGTGCTGCCCCGGAGACACGATTAAGCATTCACCAGACCCTTTTGCCCGGCCGAAAGATCCCCCTAATATCTCCAGCATCCCGATGCAACCGGCGCCTCGTTGGCATGGCGGTCATGGTGCTCCAAGTGGCTACACGCGGCGTGAAGGTGCAGGTGTTCCAAGAAATGTGCTTACTGAACGGGCCTCTTGTCAAGCTCATATACAAGTTCCTGCTGTAGCTCTCGGTAGCACGCTTCGACCCATCCAGAAGACATCAACTCCCAGGCCAGCCGGCGTGAAGGTTGAGCTCGTGGAGGAACAGCTCGCCCGAGCTTTCATGCTCAACATCTTGATAGTCTACAGGTCCAAGAGCTACTCTGAAGAGGACTTGTCGTGGGCGATTTTTCTAGATCCGCGGGCGACGCCCTAGATCCGGACAGACTCAGCCGGGAGTCAGAAAATACCAGTGTTGTCCTGGATCGCACACAACCCACGCCACGTGCAGTCAGTGGAGTCGGAAGGGAGGATCTCGAACATTATCTTGTTTACCTTGACAGTACTGGTTAGTAGAACGTGGAAGAATATGCAGCCAATGAACAAGTCATTCTCGTCATGCCTCGCTGTCGCTGCCACGGCAGCAACGACGCAAGACTCCGGAGTCGGTCTGCAGGAGCAATACTTCAGGAGGACCAACAGGAGGACGCCGACTGAGACCGAATTTGAATAGGCAGTTTACGAGACGCGGAATCACCAGAATAGGCCATGGCTTAGACCCGCGTAGGAGAGATGTCCTTGGGGCAGCACAAGCCACCCGTTCAGTCGGGCGATGGCACCACGGGTTTTGATGGAAATGGTCACGGTTTTTGGCATCCGAGAGGAGGAGAATGGACATGCCAACGAGCCTGTGCAGGTCGAGATAAGAAACAGAGGTTATCAGGAACGTACTCGTCCCCTGGAAGCTGGCATGGAACAGGAAATCGCCTGAGATTGGAGTCCATATCTGTAGGACATCTCAGCACAGACAAGCAGTTATGCACTTGTTTGACAAAAATAATGGGAAACCTGTTGAACCACGTAGACTGAATGTGATATTTCTCAAGCTATGCAGACCTTCGACACACGAACCGGGCTGTCCGTCTCGATATTCTCTGGCCACCAGACCCCACCTCGTCCTCTTCTCGTGAGAGCTTCCTTTCCTCTTCACATTTGAAGGTCAGACCGCCCTTCCCCGTTCTGTCGGCATTGACTGCAGTCAATGCATCCTCTTCGTCTGCACGGTTCCAGGTCAGACCGCCCTTCTCCGTTATCTTTGGCATTGCCTACAGTCAATGCGCTCCCTCCCTCATCTGCAAGGGTTGAAATGTCTTGAACTCTAGCTTCGTCGTGCCAGGGACCCTCCGGATCCCCAGGCACACCTTCTTATTGAGGTGTCTCTTGCATCCCTCGTTCCTGTCACTCTTGGGGTGTGCCCAACCCTCCCTGATGATATTTGACACACAGTGCCAGCCCTGCGCATCAGATTGTAGGAAATCCAGGAACCTATCCGTGTTTTCCTGTTTCTCGACGATCCCGCCGAGGTATCCCAGGAGCCATGGGTAGCCGTGGTCTTCATCTAGAATGACGGGCTCAAACGAGCGCCACACCTCATCTGCCGCCGAGATGGCCCTGTGCCACTCAGACGTGTCTTGTGACTCGGGCCGGATAAACGACGTCGGAGGGCTCTGAATCGTCCCCGCCTCCCGGGGCGTCTCCCCCTTTGCCCGCTTGTGCTTCCTGGCCGGCGACGGACCGGCGCCGCCGGCCTCTGCCATCTGGGTCTTCTCCTCCTCGCTCTTGGCGAGGGCTTCCTGCAGCTCGTCGATCCTCGCATTCGCTTCCGATAGCTCGGCCTTGGCTACCTGCCATGCGTCAATCATCTGCTGAAACTCTGTGGCCATCTCCCGGGCCTTATCCAGGATGGTCTTGCTGTGGTCAGCCTCGGAGGCATGACCACCTCGACCAGGCTGGCATTTTTCTGAGCCTTCTGCCGCCAGTTGGGCATTGACATCCGCGAGCTCCTTCTCCAAGACTTGCTTCATCCGCAAGAGGTGCTCCGGTGAGGGAGCCACCTCTGTGCTCGTGAGCTCGACGTCCGGAATCTCGACGCCGTGGTCTGGCCACTCTTCCTCGGGGGTCTCGCAGCGCTCACCTGTTGTCACAAATAGGTTAGTGGATCTATCGACCATACTCAGGGCAAGGCACCGATCATAAATGAGTCTCGATTGCCAAATCGTCATGGATGGGCTGGGGCAAGGAGGGATCGGGGGATGCATTGGGCTCAGCTACTTACAAGCTACATCCCACAAGAAGCGCGCAGTGATGACTATGAGCCAGTCGGGCTGCACTGCTTTCAATGCTGACATCTCCATGGCCCAATCGAGGGCTTTCTTTAAAGCCTCGGGGCGCATGTTATCCGCTTCTGCCACCGCTGCCTTTGCGGTGAGCCCAGCCTTGTCCATGAGGAGTTTGGCCGCCTCGCTCAAGACCTTGTCAAAAAAGTCTTTGACCCCTTGAGATGCCATTACCAAAGATTTCGGGGCGAACATCTTGACGATGATAACCGATGTTCTCTCGGTGCTGAACCAAAGAAACAATGGTGGTTGTCGTTGTTGTGAGGAAGGAACAACAGTCTTCTAAATCGCGCCTGTTGAGAGTCTAGAAAGCGCGGCTGGATGTCCCCACTTTTCTTGCCCCCCTCCAGGTGAGCTTGGGAGCTTGAAATTCAAGCTGTCAAGTGCTTGCACGGGGAACCAATGTATGTCTCGAGTGAATGGGCACCAGTTGTCTTTAGGTTCCTGGGGAACTGTCCGCACCCTGGGCTTGCACTCTCCTACCCTGCCGTGGAAAACAATGCCTTGAATCAACGCCATGCAGGCGAGAAATATGCGTTATCCGTTGAGCAAACAATCGAGCTTCTGTGTGAACTCCTCCTGCCTTGGTATCGAGTGTGACCGTTTTTCTTTAGTTCCTGTCATTTGAAAGCCAACTACGGCAATGCACATACTTGGGTAGATTCTCGATAGGAACACCATCGCGTATTAGTCCTGGCCATTGAATTGTGCGCACTGTGGTATCGCAGGAACGAGATCCACATGCCGCAGAAGAAATTCAGATCCTACATAATGGTCACTTGCCTAGCCTCTGGCAGATGCATTATAGTGAGTAGTGGATTACCGTCTGACGGCTGCAGGAACGCTACTGCAGAGCCTCCACGGAAATTGTAGCTGACTTAAGTAACCTTAAGCTTGGGCCGAGGTGCTGCCCAGCCCTCGCTGCATGTTAAAGAACGCCTAGGAGTGGTTTCGCAAAGGAGCCCGAGCTTTAAGTCAAAGGCAAACAGAGGTAATTGAGGCGGGGCTGCGAGTGCTGCGCGCAGACGCCTCGGCCAAAAGACCACAATTCGAAGACTACCTAGGTCTTCGAATTCAGCACTTATAAGCCTGTACCGTCACAGCAATAAAGAACTACCATAGTATCTTATAATAATATTTCCTTATTATTACTAAGTATAGTAGTATAGCTTAAAAAAGTATAATTGTTAGGGCTATAGGCTGAGCACACACAGGACCTAGCCAGTAGGTCCCTACACTCTGCTTAGCTAATCAGCCTAAATAGCTACCTATATCTTCTATAATACTAGATTATAGCTTCACTACTCCCTCTATACTATTCCTTAGGTAACTATAGCTTTAAATTAATAATTCTTTAATAACTATTTAAACCCTTTTTACTATTAAAGTCTTAAGGACTATCTTAATAATTATATTTTTATATAGGTAAAATATAGCTATTTAAACTATTTAAAAGTCTATATTTAAGTATAATTTAAAGAATATTAATATAAAACTTTATAAAATAAATTTTAAAATTAAATAAAATAAAAAATAAAGTTAATTTAAAAAAGAATATATTATAAAAACTTAAATATCTTTAGAATATATATATATATATATTATCCCTTTTAAATATAAGGTTAAAAGACTTATAATTTATTTTTTAATTACACTTATTTAACTATTTTATATTTATATCTTAATTTAATTCCACGGGCTGTAGCTATCATTAGATTTGATGCCCGTAATTGCGAAGACACTTTTTTGTCTTGTGGGACTAACACTATCATTTGGCAAGCACATATTATCAACTTCGACACCCGAACAGATAAAAGAGTAGGCGGATTGAACAGCCCGTTCTTGTCAAAGCGGACGGCCCTCTCGCTCAGGGTTACGTCCGGGTCTCCACTCCTGGTCCTCAGCTAGCGATTGCGTCTCGCTGCCCGTGCCTGCTGCCGCAGCGCTTCCAGACGAGGCTGGGACATCGGCGAGCTCAGGGACAGCATACGAGGTCTTGACGCGGCTGACCGCGCCGACATCTCGAATGAAGCCAACAAGATGAACCAGGCATCTGTCAAGCGAAAGCGCAGGCCCGGAGAGCAGAGATTCTATGCAGTACGCGCCGGGAAGATCCCCGGCGTCTACAAGTCCTAGGCTAAGTGCCAGGCCCCTCCCGGCGTTTATTACTTCTCGCCCAAATGTAACCAAGGCCATTGCATTGGCCGGGAACGCCCTTAGAAAACACGGTAAAAATCCTCGCTAGTAGCCCCTTAACCCGCTCTCTCTCTACCCCATCTCGTCGCTGCAGATCGAGCACCACCCCTACCTCGTGCAGGAGGAGCTCATAGACCTCTTCTATTCCCACTGTTTCTTGCAGCGTTGTTATCAGCAGCAGTCCACGGAAGAGCAATGAAGAACGATTTCTCGGATTTTCCCTCAGGCCCGGCTTTCGTCCCCCTCATCCGCGACGGGTGGGGGGACCCCTAAGTGTCCGTCGAGATGACCACCAGCGCGGGCGCCATGTCCGCCCGCGCGTAGCTAGCCGCCACGGAGGGCGGGGGCGGGCAAATCGACACTGGTCGGCATGCTCTCCCGCAGCTTGCGGTCGCCTTCATTATCAGCTTGACTATTAAGCACTACGTGGGCGGGCCCACATGGCCCACTCGCAGGCAGAAAAGCCCGCGAGATGCTCAAGTTGTGCAACACTTGCAGGTAGGAAGAGTAGTACGTGTTCCAGCAGCTTGAACGCGTGATTACCCCCCGGGAATTGCCCTAGCACCTTTGTTCGCGCGCCAGAGCTCCATCGTCGGGGGTTCGACATACGAGGGCCATCCCCTTCTCCCTCCTAGGCGTGACGCCAGGGGACGCTGGGCGTCATCTTGATAGTCACGACGATCCGTAGGCGACATAAATAGATTAAACGAACTCGATGTGCGGCCGCGGACTACTAGATATTCTAGAGGTAGGACTCTCTTTACTTCCTTTAACTATAAATAAAGAATACCTACTAAGTATAGTTAATTTTATATATTAAATCGTCACAGGGTTAAGGAAAAGTAGTTTTTATAATATTAAAGCTTACTAAATAGCTTTTAAAGAAAATTATAAGCTATTAAAACTATCTTTTTATTATATCTTCTTATATTATATTTTCTTTTATTATAACTTCTATATTAATAAAAAACTTAAAAAGTATAAATAATTAATTAATTTAAATAATTATTTATATTTTTTTTATAGTAAGTTATATAATATTAGGTATAATAGTATAATAATAGGGAAGGTAGGGTAGTATATTAGGTCTAGGTCTAGTATAAGATTAATTTTTACCCTTTTCTATTCTTTCTTCTAAGAGCTTCTAAGTACTTATAAAGGAAGCCTTTATAATACTTACTTATACTTCTTATACCTTTAAAGGCTAAATTAGTAAAGTATTATATATTTATAGTATTAAATTATAATTTTAAATTAATAACTATTTAAAAGTTTATTTTTATTTTATTTAATAAGATTTAAATATTAATATTAATAATATTAAAAATAAAGAAATAAAATAAATTATTAATTTAAAATTAAAATATATAGATAAAGTACTTTTATTATAATAATAATATATATATTATTATTATATAGAAAACTTAAAATATATAATATATAAAAGAAACTTCTTTTATAATAATAATATATATATTATTATTATATAGAAAGTTTAAAATATATAATATATAGAAAAATACTTTTTAATATAATAATAATATATATATTATTATTATATAATAAGTTTAAAATATATTAATTATTTATATTTTTAAGTTCCTCTATTAAGCTAGAATTAATAATAAAAGAAGATATAATAAAAGAAGATATAATAAAAAAATATAGTAAAAGAAGATATAATAACTTTATAATTCTCTATAATCTATTTATAACTAGAAGTTACTATTTTATACTAATAGCTATAGTATATTAAGCTATACTTATTTATATTAGTATTATAAATAAGCTATTAGCTTTAATATAGACTAGTTTATTAAGGTTAAAGCTATTATAAACTATAGGTAACCTAGTTTAATATTATTAAGTATTATATATATTATTATTATATAACTAGAAACTTAGAGTTTCTATATATAAATATAAGTTAGTTAAAATAGGTAATAATATAAAAGCTATTATTACCTTAAAGGTTCTAGTTTTACTTTATAAATATATACTTATCTAGCTAAACTAAGTAATATAACCTTTTTATACTATATTATAAAACTACTTAAAAGTAATCTTTTAACTTACTATACTTATAAAACTAAGATAATAGGTAAGGTAACTATAATTTATTATTATATATCTAGATATATAGAACTAATAACTTATAAATAGTTATAGAATAATAATTAATAAATAGATATATCTTTATATAGAAGGAGCCTTTAAATTTAAAGCTATAGAAGGGTATAGATTTATTACTAGTAGAGAAGAAGGTACTTAAAAGCTTTAAGGAAAGGTTTAATTAAAGCTAGAAATTAAATTAGGCTATAGATTTAAAATAATTAAATAAAATTATTTAAAAAGAAAATAACTATAAGTCTTTTAACCTTATACCTAGGAGAAAAGTTTAAAATATATATTATATAGAAAAATACCTTTTTATATAATAATAATATATATATTATTACTATTATAAAAAACTTTTTCTTATAAATTATATATTTTAAATATTTTATATAATAATATATATATAAAGTTTTATAAGAAATATTATTTTTATATATAATATATTAACTATTTATATTTTTAAATTTCTTTATTAAGCTAAAATTAATAATAAAAGAATATATAATAAAAGAAAATATAGTAAAAGAAGATATAGTAAAAAGATATAGTAAAATAAGATATAGTAAAATAAAATATAATAACTTTATAATTCTTTATAACTTATTTATAATTAAAAGTTACTATTTTATACTAATAGTTATAATATATTAAACTATATTTATTTATATTAATATTATTAATAAGTATTAAAGTTAAAGCTATTATAAATTATAAATTAGTTTAATACTATTAAGTATTATATAAAAATACTATTATTATATAACTTAGAGTTTTAAGTAATATAAAAAGCTATTATTACTTTAACTAAAGTTTTAACTCTATTTAAATATATACTTATTTAGTTAAACTAAATAATATAACCTTTTATACTATATTATAAAACTATTTAAAAGTAATTTTTTAACTTATTATATTTATTATTATTATTAGATATTTATTATTTAAAGAAAATACCTAAACTAACTAATTTATTAAAGCTAAAATAATAAGTAAGTTAACTATAATTTATTATTATATATAAAATTTAACTATATTAGCTTAAATAGTTAAAAATTAATTCTAGCTTAATTTACTTACTCTAAATATATAAAACTAATAACTTTATATAAATAACTATAAAATAATAATTAATTTAGATATATCTTTATATAGAAAAGCTTTTAAATTTAAAACTATAGATATTATATTTATATTAATAAAGTTTAGTTTATTAATTAATAAACTAAGAGTATATAATATAAACTTTAATATTATTAAAACTTATATATTTCTTAGAGTAAAGTTATAAAGAGATATAAAGTTATTATTAATAAAGAAGAAGGTACTTAAAAACTTTAAGAAAAGTTTAGTTAAGATTAAATTAAATTATAGATTTATAATAGTTAAATAAAAGTATTTAAAAAAATAATTATAAGTTTTTAACTTTATATTTAAAAGGTTATATATAATATATAATATATTAGTTTTTCTTTATTATATTCTTTTATTAGTTTATTTTATAGTTATATTTAATATAAAAATATTTATTTTTATTTTATAAAAAAACTTTTTAGCTTTTAAATTTCTTTTAAATATTAATTAAAGTTTTATAAAGTTTTTAAAATTAAAATATATTAACTATTTATATTTTTAAGTTTTTTATTAAGTTAAAACTAATAATAAAAAAGATATAATAAAAGAAAGTATAGTAAAAAAATATAATAAAAGAAAATATAATAACTTAATAATCTTTTATAATTTATTTATAATTAAAAGTTATTATTTTATATTAATAATTATAATATTAAATATTTAAATATATAATATTCTTATAGTTATAGTAGGTAGAATAGTAAGTAGTAAGGTAGACTAATATAGCTAATTATATAATAGATAATATATATATAGTAGAGCTAGTCTAGTATATCTTTAATAGCTAGACCTATAATAAATAATAAATAATTACTAATTAACCTATATATATATATATATAAGCTTAACTAATACTAATTATTAGTTATACTAGTAATTATAAATAGTAAGGTTAAAAGAGATAAACTATTACTTTAATAGCTAGATTCTATATAAGTCCTTAAATAAAGTAGCTATATTACTATAGTATATTATATTAAATTTAGTAGAATAATAATAATAACTTATAGTTATTATAATAATAATAATATAGCTAGATATATATTAATAGAGTTTTATATTAAAATTATTATAAGTATTTATTATACTTTAAAGAACTACTTAGTTTATATAGACTTAAGATAAAAGTAGAACTTTTTATTATTAATTCCTTTTTCTATATTTTTAGTAAGTACTTTATAGAATACTATAGTTATTTATAAAACTTAAGATATATAGAATTCTCTTATTAATAAGCTTCTTTTATATTTAAAATAATACCTTAGGTAGATAGTACTCTATAGCTTTATCTTTAATAACTAGTAATAGAATAATAAATAATATATTTAACTTTACTAGATTATTAATTTATTTAGTAATAATATTATAACTACTACTTAGATATATTATATTAAGCTATATACTACTTAGTAGAATCTAGTTAATCTACTAAAAGAACTAATAGTTATTATAGTAGTACTTCTAACTATAACTATAACTATAACTATACTTATTTCCCTTTATTTCTACTTCTAGTAGTATTTATATTAATAATATAACTATAGTATAGCTATATTTACTCTTAAATCCCTTTATACTACTTTTTATTAATCTACCTACCTTAATACCTTTAAGAGTATAACTTTTATATTATTAGCTAACTATAGTACTCTTTTTTAATATTATTTAAGATAGCTTATACTTTACCTATAACTAGGTTAAATCCTATAATCTAATATTATAAGGAGAGATATCTAACTTTAATAAAATAACTAAGGTTTATTATTTTATATAAATTATATTTTATATTAAATTATACTTTAAGATAGACCTTAATAAGGTTTTCTAAGAGTTCTATAAAAACTTTATAAGATAGATTATAGTAGCTTTTAATATTATTAATAAGAAAGTCTTTAAAAACTTAAGAAGATTTTATAGATAAAGAGTATTTATACTAGATATTAAAATATTCTATATAGAATTATTTTTATAAATATATTAAACTCTTTTAAATTTCTAGAGAACTTTAATAATATAATACTATTTATATAAAATAATAATAAGAAGCTATACTATAGTAAGGTAATATATAGCCCTTATAAGAAGATTAAGAAGAAAGGTATTATAGATTAGCTTATTAATAATTTATTAGATAATAGCTCTAATATTAAGATTATTAATAATAGTAAGAAAAAGGATTTAAAGAAGAAGAATTCTAAGTATATTAAGGGTAAAGAGGATAATATTAAGCCTTCTAGTCTACTTAATAATAAGCCTTCTAGTCTTTCTAATAATAGAAAGAGTAGTATAGAGGATTCTATTAATTTTAACTAACCTAAATAACTCTAGAAGTATAATTTATATTTTATACTTCTATTAGTAGAGATAAAGAATACTTTAATAGATAGTAGAATACTTATAGACTTTAATAAGTATTATAAAAAGGAAGATATATATATTAAAGATCTATATAATATTCTTAATAATAAAATAAGGTTATTCTTTACTATTTATAAGAACTTAGATATTAACCTATATTAGTTTAAGGTAGTATTCTTTTATATTTTAAAGAGTAGAGTAAAGACTTATTATATATAGAATATTATATAATAAGACTTATTTTAGACTATATATATTAAGCTTAAAACTTACTTTAATAACTATATAAATTACTAGAACTACTATATAAACTAGATTATATTAATATTTATTAAGTTTTAATAAAAGTACTTTAATAAGAACTATATATAAGTTTTTAACTATTAATTAATAAGTTATTTATTTATTATTAAGCTTTTAGATATTAGATTTATAGTAACTAGTTTATATAAAATAATATACTATATATAATTAAAGGTATATTAAAGTTTATAATAACTCTTTTTAATCTATTTAGATTAACTAAATAATTATACTTTTATCTATATACTTTTATTTAAACTTATAAGAGTTAATATTCTATTATTTACTAAACTTATTAAATAGATAATAGTAATTATAGTAATAAATATAAAGATAATAATTAGTTCTTTATAGACTATTAATACTATAGTAATTAAAATAACTATAGCTTTAGTAACTACTATAGTTATAGTAGCTTCTATAAAAATAGTAACTTTTATAGTAATTTTAAAAGTAAATCTAATAACTATAGTACTTACTTCTCTAATTAAGATAAATATAATAACTAAAGTAATAATTATAGTAGCTAGTTTAATACTTATAGTAACTATATAAATAGTAACTTTTAAAGTAAGTATTACTTTATTTATAACTAAGAAGACTATTAGTTAACTAAGTATATAGTTAAGGAATATTAAGAGTATATATATAATACTTGCTTAGTAAAATAAAGAAAAGTAACTATTAGATACTAACTTTATAGCCTTTATTATTAATATAAAAGACTTTATATTAATAAGGTAAAAGATAATAATAATAATTTAATTAACCTTTATAATAATAAAAATACTTAGTTCTTATATAATTAAGCTTTTAACTATAAAAATACTATATTTTTAATAAATTAAATATTCCTTTACTCTATTAACCTTTCCTCTAATAGAACTATAAGAATATAAATAAGCCTAGTATAGATCTTTATACTTAATAACTATTACTCCTACTAAAAATTTTAGAGAATTATCCTTAATATAGAAATAGCTAAATTTTTAACTAGTAGCTATAACTAGTTCCTTACTTTATAGTATATAAATCTATCTATAATACTAGATATATTTTATAGTAAGTAAGTATATATTTAATTTAGTTTAAAAACCTAATCTTCTCTATTAAAATAATAACTATTTAGATACTAGTTAGTACTATAATATTCTATATTATAAAAGTATTAACTCTCTTTCTCCTTTATATTTAAAATATAATAGTATTTAATATCTTTTTTAGAATACTACTAATAAAGTAGTATATACTATAAAGGATAGATCTAAGTAAACCTTTTAGTTATTTAGAAATAAAGATACCTATAGTTTATAATAGAAAATATATAAGGTAAATATTAAATATTTTTATAAAAGTTAAGCTTTAGTAACTTTATTAATAATTTAGATATCCTCTATTAATTAACTTTTCTATCTTTTTCTAATACTAGCTACTTTATTAAACCTTCTACTTTAAAAGTAATTTTTAAGTTTTATTATTATTATTAACTCTATAATTCTATACTTAAAAGTTTAAATTTAACTTATAGGATAACTATAACTTTAACTATAAAGTTATTATTAATATTATATATTTAATCTTACTTCTTATTTTATATATTATTAATTTAATAACCTCTTTTAAAGTAATTATTTCTTTTCCTCTTTATCTATAAAAGATATATAGGAAGTACTATAAATAGTATAAATTAATATATATCTAGAATTACTAAATTATCTAGTCTATAATATAGGAACTAACTTTATATTTATAAAGTTTAAGAGTACTATATAAATTATAGGAATTACTTATAAGTAAATACTTATAGAAGTATATTAGTCTAGTAAGGTTAAATAGTACTATACTTTACTTTACTATATATTTAAGATCTTATATATAGAACTTAATAATACTTTTAATAAAAAACTATATTATAAATAGCTCTTAAAGTTATTAATAATATTATAGAACTTAATAAATTAGTTCTTATACTCCTAGTATTTAGTATATATCTATAGATTATATAGAACTTACTACTAATACTTTTAACCTTAGTATAGATAGTAGTAGTTTAGAAAGCTATAAAGGTATTATAGATACTTATAGCTTAGTATAAAATAAATAATACTCTAAATATATATAATAGTCTAAATATATTAGATATTCTCTCTCTTCTACTTTAAAGTAATATATAGGTTTAGAGAGAGAAGGAAGGCTAGTAAGGCCTATATAAGTTAATTACTATTAATAGTTATAATATAATATTTAATTTTAAAAATAGACTAGTTATATTCTAGTCTATATAAATATAAAAATACTATTATAATCTATTATATATAAAAATAGTATACTTAATAAAACTTTACTAAAGCTAGTAGTATAGTTTTTATTATTAGTAGAAATTAGTAGTCTAATAAAGCTAGTAAAAGTACTAATACTATATAAATAAAAATAAAGATAACCTCTAGAATTTAAGAATAAGTCTAAGCTAATACTTTACCTTACTCTATTTATTTTAATAATAGATTTTAGTCTTCCTACTTTAATAATAATATTTATTATAGAGAAGGAAAAGGAGAACTATAAGCTTACTTTAAAGCTCTACTATAATAGTATAATTTATATACCTAGTAAGCCTTTTAAGAAGTTAGATATTATAGAAATTACTAATTTAATTAGAAATAGTATCTTTATATTTAAACTATTTAATAAGAAGAAGTATAGTAATATTTATATCTTTAATACTTATATAGTATATAAGATTAAAGGTAAGGAAATTAAGTTTTAAAAAGTTTTAAATAATTATTTAAAGGTATAATAATAAAGATAAGAAGGATATTCTTATAGAATTACTAACTATATAATATATAAGCTAATAACTAGTATTAATACTAGTAGCTATATGTATTTTACTCTATAATATATATATAGAGCTTTATAATATTACTTAGATATACCTATAATTAAAGTTAGAATTAATATAAATAATTCTAGTATACTTTTTAAAGAAGATTTATAATAAGTACCCTCCTAGTATTATTATAAGGATTATTAAGCTACTCTATAGTATTACTAAATTTAAAGTCTACTAGTTTAGTATATATTAAAAGTACTATATTAAAGCTTTTAATATAGAGACTTTTATATATAATTTATATCTATTAATTACTAACTTAATATATAAGAAAAATAACTTTAGCTTAATAACTATATAAGTTAATAATACCTTAAACCTTCTAAGTTCTCTAAGTTCTTAGAAAAGAAGGTTAAAAAGAAATAATTAAAGTATAAGCTATAGATAAAGCTAAAAGGTAATACTATCTTTAACTTTAATAATACTTATATCTTTAAATAAAGAATAGATATTTATATATACTAAAAGGTTAAGGTATAAAGATCTAACCTATAAATATTAAGGTATTTAATTATATATAAAAGTATACTAAATAATAAATATATAGAGTATACTTAGCTATAGTCTACTAACTAAAGGTAGTATTTAATATCTCTATAATAGTATAATTATAGAACCTAATAGACTCTAACTATACTAAGTTAAATAAGTAACTATAGTAGTAAGCTAAGAATATAAATTATAGAATTTAGTTTATACTAATAAATACTACTAAAGCTAAGCATAATCTTTATAAATAACTTATTTATAAATAATATAGACCTTAGTTTATAGATTAAATTTATAATAATCCTTTTAATAGAGAAGCTAAATATAAATAATACTTATTAAGCTACTAGTAATATTATCTACTAGTCCTTAACTAAGTATAAGAGAGTTATATAAAGTATACTTATTTCTAAGATCTATAGTATAGTAAATAGATTTAATATAAGAATTATAATATCTACTATAATCTATAAAATTATAGATTACTTAGGACTTTTATATATTCTACTTATTATTTATATTAATTCCTATTTATTATATAAATATCTAATTAAGTTAGGTACTATTAAGAAAAATATTTAATAATTAATATAATAGTACTCTACTAATTATATAAATATAGGAAGATTAATAAGATATAATAGATTAATAGTAATAATCCTATAAATATAATAATAAAGGTAATACTAAATAAGGTCCTTAAGTAACTTATTTTAAAGAATAAGTTATAACTTTATATATAAAGGTATATTAACTAAAAGATACTAGTATTTAATAAAGATTAAGTAAAAATACTATTTAGGGAATTACTTTTAATAAGGTAGTTATATTAATAATACTAGAATAAATAAATCTTAAACTTAGTAAAGTTACTTTATTTAAATTAATATTTATAAAATAGTATATAATACTAGTAAAAGTAAAAAGTTAGACTAATAAGATAACCTTTAAGTACTAAGTTAAGATAGAATTATCTTAAACTATCTTATCTAACCTTAGACCTTCTTAGATTTAGGTTTATATTATTAGTTTTAGAGTAGATACTAGTATTTAAAGGGTAGATTATTAGAAAACTCTTACTTCTAAGTAGTTTTACTTATAGTAGAAACTATAACTACTCTTATAAAACCCTTAGATAGTAACTAATAGAAGAATAATATACCTATATACCTATTAGTAAGTTATATATATATATATAGTATAAGTAAGGTAGAGAGTAAGGTTAGAAAAGTAAGTATTTTAGATAGTTAAGCTATATTATATTAGTATTTACTTCTTAAACTTAAATAGTTCTAATACTTTTTTCTTAGCTAGTTTTTACTTTTTAACTTAAAGTAGTTTTTAAGTTCTATTTCTTTAAACTTATAAGAAGTTAAAGTCTAGTCCTAAGTCTTAAGATTATTACTTACCTATAATAGTACTATTATAAAGTATAAGTATTATATTTTTATAAATCTTATATAAGTAAAGTAACTTTTTAATATTAAAAACTTAGTAGAATAAAATAGATTATATAGTAAAAATAGTATATAGGGATTAATTAGAAAGAAACCCTACTTTATTAAAAAAGTATAGACTATATAATCTTAATAATAATTTACTAAATAATATATACCTTTATATTATAGTATACTAGTATAATAGAATACTTTAATCTTCCTAATTAGGAAGAGTTAGAGAATAAAAAGGTTTAAGTTTAATTTATTTTATAATAACTTTTTTTATATCTTTCTTTATAGTTTTTAGACTTTTAGACTATATACTATAAAACTTAAAAGACTATAAGTATAGCTATAGTAGGTGGAATAGTAAGTAGTAAGGTAGACTAATATAGCTAATTATATAATAGATAGTATATATATAGTAGAGCTAGTCTAGTATATCTTTAGTAGCTAGACTTATAATAAATAATAGATAATTACTAACTAACCTATATATATATATATAAGCTAACTAATAATTCTTTTATTTATTATTAATAATATATATATTAAATTAGTTTATAAAATTTCTTTATATTTTTAAAAGTATTATTTAATATTATATAAACTTTATATATTATTTTAATTTCTTTATTAAATTAAAATCTATAATAAATAAAGATAATAAAAAAGATATAATAATTTTATAATATTCTATAACTTATTTATAATTAAAAATTATTATTTTATATTAATAGTTATAATATTAAGTTATATTTATTAAAGTTAAAGTTATTATAAATTATAAGTTAATTTAACCCTTTTAAATATAAAGTTAAAAACTTATAGTTATTTTTTTAATTAATTTTATTTAACTATTTTAAATTTATAACTTAGTTTAACTTTAAATAAACCTTTCTTTAAAGCTTTTAAATACCTTCTTCTTTACTAGTAATAAATCTATACCTCTTTATAGCTTTACCTTAAAGAATATATAGATTTTAATAGTATTAGGGTTTATATTATACTTTTTAGTTTATTAATAAATAAATTAAGCTTTTTAATATAGATATAGTATCTATAGTTTTAAATTTAAAAGCTTCTTTTATATAGAGATATACTTAGTTATTAATTATTATTTTATAGCTATTTATATAAAGTTATTAGTTTTATATATTTAAAACTATATATAGTAATAAATTATAATTACCTTATTTATTATTTTAACTTTAATAGTATAATAAGTTAAAAGATTACTTTTAAGTAGTTTTATATAAGAAGGTTATAATAGGTATATATTTATAGAGTAAAGCTAGAACTTTAGTTAAAGTAATAGTAGCTTTTATATTATTACTTATTTTAGCTAACTTAAAGCTCTAAGTTATATAATAATAATACTTATATATAGTACTTAATAGTATTAGACTAAGTTACTTATAGTTTATAATAACTTTAACCTTAATAATACTAGTATAAATAGACTAGGTATAGCTTAATATACTATAGTTATTAGTATAAAATAGTAACTTTTAGCTATAAATAGGTTATAGAGAATTATAAAGTTATTATATCTTTTTATTATATTTTCTTTTATTATATCTTCTTTTACTATATCTTTTTACTATATTTTCTTTTACTATCTTTTTTATTATTAATTCTAGTTTAATAAAGGAATTAAAATAATATATAAAATTTATAAGTTAATTAAATATTATTAAATACTATATATAAATATTATTATTATATAACTTAAAGTTTAAATATAAGTTAACTAAAATAAATAATAATATAAAAAGCTATTATTACTTTAACTAAAGTTTTAACTTTATTTAAATATATATTTATTATAACTTCTTTATAGAACTATTTAAAAGTAATTCTTTAATCTACTATATTATTAAAGCTAAGATAATTATTAAGTAAGGTAACTATAATTTATTATTATATATTTAAATATATAAAACTAATAGCTTATAAATAATTATAAAAATAAACTTTAATTATAATATATAAGTTTTTATTTATATAAAGAATATACTTTTAAAGTTAAGTATAAAGATAATAAAACTTATATAACTAAATATATTAATATATTTATTACTACCTTAAAGACTTTTAAAACTATTTAAAATAAATAAATAAGCTTATTATTTTAAAATAAAAATTAAGGTTAACTTTAATAAGAGAGGAAGGAAAGTAGTTTATTATATAATATACTTCTTTAAAAGATTATATATTTATTTAAATAAATAAAATCTTATTATAAATTTAAAATATATTAGCTATAAGCTTAGCTAGCTATAAACTTATATATTAGTACTTTTATAAAGTATTTATAAATATTAAATCTAATAACTATATATATTACTTCTCTCTCTCTCTTTTATATAAAGACTAAATTAACTAATAAAATATTTAAATAAAATTAATTAAAAAATAACTATAAGTTTTTAACTTTATACTTAAAAAGGATATTAATTTTTATATATTAATTTTAAATTATAATTCTTTAAATATTTATTTTTCTTATAAATAATAATTAAATTTATAAGTTTATATATATTATACTTTTATATAATAATAATATATATATATTATTATTATAATATAAATTCTTTTATATATATTATATATTTTAAATCTTTTATATAATAATAATATATATATTATTACTATAATAGAAGTTGTTTTTCTATATATTATATATTTTAAGCTTTTTATATAGTAATAATATATATATTATTATTATAATAAAAGTTTTATTTTTATAAATTATATATTTTAAGTTCTCTATATAATAATAATATATATATTATTACTATAATAAAAGTACTATTTCTATATATTATATACTTTATTTAATTTTTAATAGTAAAAATAAATATATTATTACTATTAAAATATTTAGTAGATATTTATTTAGCTTAAGTTAGCCTACTAATAACTCCTTTCTATAGGCCTAGAATAAGAAGATAGATCTAGAAGCTTTTAATATTTATATATTACCCGCCCACATCCTACTACTCGAATACCACTGTAGTTAGTGCCGGAGCTAAGTAAAGGTAATAGTAATAAAAGGTGAAGCTACCCCTGTGTTAGCTTAGTACTACCATTAGTCTCTGTTCAAAGGATGGTGATTGTCTCCCGGAATAAAGACAGGGAGGCCTGTTCACCGTCTATGCGCCGGTGGTCTTCCCGAGGCTAGGCCTAGCTTGCGCTCAGGTCTTTGAGCACATAAGCTTCCAAATGAGTTCGGCAGCGAATTCAAGCATTAGCAGACAGCTGTCTGTGCATGGCACCTTTTTACGGCGGTCCCTGCGTAGAGGCGGTATCGATCAGATCGTCGGTCTCCTCCGTACTAGCAGCGGATGGCACGAGATCCGGGGCCTATATTGAAGCGGTTCTCCGGGATTACATGTCGCCCCGTCGTCTTATTATTAGATGAATAGATATAAGAAAGGCATTTTCCGCCATAAAATCCTAGATACTGGCCCTTTAACCAAACCAAACTCTTGGCCTTACACACTCTTTCTCCAAGATTAGACCTCATTCGTTCACGTACTCTTTTAATACACACATTCTTTTAATCAACTTCCACTTATAGAAAAACGACATGCTTTCCAAGGCTTACACCATCACTCTGCTGGCAGCAGTTCTAGCTGGATCTGTCGAGGCCGGCCATCTCCGCAATGGGCACAGTCACAACAAACGAGCCGACATCTGCGGCACGAAGGGCTACGACCATGATAAGGGAAACTACTGGTACGACGGCGGTGGGCAGTACAACTCATACGCAGCCTGCTCAGCCAAGTGCCTTGGGGACCCCCAGTGCCTGAGCTTCGCATACAGCAAAGCAGAGTGCATGCTCTTCAACATTCCGCTGAAAGGCAATTTCGATGCGGATAAGGGAAGCGCGGACACTTATTACGACCGCGGCTGTCTCTCTGCCCCGGCTGTAGAGAACAAACCAACTACGACCTCCACCACCACGACGAGCAAGTCTTCGACTGTTATAGCTGCCAAAGCCACCAGCACATCCACATCCCCGACTGCCGCTGCTGCAAAATCCAGCAGCACACCAAAGTCCTCATCTTCCTCCACGTCCAACACGGCCGCCGTGGCAACAACCCCATCTTCCGCCGGCGGTGCTGGCTCAACACCAAGCACCACCACCTCAGCAGCCCCGGACTTCCCGACCGCCAACCCCTACGAGTCCAAGGGCTGCCCCATGCCCAAGGCCCTCACCATCACGGACCTCAAATCCACCAGCGATTCGAAAACAGGCACTAATAACCTCGCCTCGGTCAAGATCCAGTACGGCAACGGCACCTTCACCTGCCCGGGCCGCTGTGGGAGCTACGACGGGCAGTTCAACTGCGTCTGTGACTCGGACGGGCTGCTGAACGTGGCCTCTGACGGCAAGAACTGGATCTGGATCCAGGAGTGGTACTGGTGCGACGCGCAGGAGCAGAGGCCCGCCAAGGCGTACCAGACCCTCGCCCTCACCCTCAACTTCACGATGCTGGCCGACTACGTCACCTGCAGCAAGTCCGGGACCAACACCACGTGCACCCAGTCCAAGCCCCTGCTTGCGCCCGTTGTGGGTTACGGTGGCGGCGGCACCCCTGGCTTCTCCCCTATTGACATTAACGGAAACGACCTGCCCAACTGCCCGTACAGGCCTGGTCACTCGCAGATCGTGACTGACACGGCTGCTTGCGCAACGGCCACGGCAAAGCCCTAGACTGACTGTTTTAGAGAGAATGGATGATGTGACAGTATAGAGGCAAATTGTAAAATGCGGGTTAGATATCAAAAGTCTAGCATAGATCTTAAATTAAAAGTTTCCCATAATACCTAATTGGATCAGAGTGTGCTAGTTCATTGGCTGGTTTGTGCATGCATCGAGACCCTCTAACCATGTCTAGTGGTCGTAGCGTCACAAACTCACCAATGAGACAAATTCACAGTTCTTTCCCTCAGCATATTCAATTCGTTCCTACGCCGCCCCGAGAAAGAAATTTGAAGAATCAATCAATTAAATCATGTTCACAACCATTCCTCAGACTTCCATCAAGACCAGAAATATCGAATCGACGAAGTTGCAGTCTGTCTATTGTGGTTCTGGTGGACTCAGCTGAGCTGCCGTTCAATTTGTGGGTCTGCCTCGGGCTGACCAGGGGAAGGATGTCTTCAAGCCCCAATGCGGGGAAGGAACAAACGGATGGCCTGCGTAGAGACGAGACTGCCGAAGATAGACCTCATCCGAAGCCTGTTAGTATGAATTCGGGGTATCATCCGCCAGCGCGGCAAGCTCACCTCTGTGAAACTGCCTCGGAAGCACTAGTCAACAGACCAAGTCGGCTATATGAGGGGAACATATACTTCTGTTCGTCTTACGTCTTACATCTTACAGGATAATCAAGAAATCAACTCTGCTTTACACTGCGAGATAATTACAACATGTCGTCCAGCACGGAAATTCAGACGCGGGCAATTGTCTGCCGCCCACCTGAAGATGGCGAGAGGAAGTGGGTTCTTGAGAAGGTTGGCCTGTCGCCTCCCGCAGAGGACGAGGTGATAGTCGAGATGGTGGCAACCGGAATCTGCCACACTGACTTCGTCTGCGGGAGCGTACCGGACGAGGCACTGCCTCTCGGCTTGCCCCGATACCCGCGGGTTCTAGGCCATGAAGGTGCGAACTATTCGAGAATCTTGTCAGTTCGAATCCTGCCTGAATGCTGACCACTTGTAACCAGGTGCTGGCCTCGTCAAGTCTACCGGGTCCAAGGTGACCAAGGTCAAGGAAGGAGACAGGGTCCTCCTTTCTTTCTCCTTCTGCGAGGACTGCCATAATTGCAAGTTCGGTGGACCCGGCTTCTGCCAGAAGTGGGGCCAGATCAACTTCAGCGGCATCAGCGGCGCGTTTTCCAGCTTGGAGAACTCCGGGGAAGCAATTGGCGGCTCCTTCTTTGGGCAGTCGAGCTTCGCGCGGCTGAGCAGAGTCAAGGAGTGCTCTGTGGTCAAAGTCACCAGTCTGATCGAGAACGACGAACAGTTGAAGGTCTTGGCGCCGTTTGGCTGTGGAATCCAGACCGGGGCCGGGACCATAACCGAACTCGCCAATGCTCAGCCGGCAGACACGGTTGCGATCCTAGGACTTGGGGCGGTGGGCTTGGCAGCTATCATGGTACGTTCGTACGTTCTCGTCTGCCAGATCAGTGCACGAATTGTTGACTTCGAAACAGGGCGCCAAGATCAGAGGCTGCAAAACGATCATCGGCGTTGACCGGGTTGCCTCGCGGCTTGAGCTGGCAAAGAGCCTCGGAGCGACTCACACGATCGACACGGGGAGCATCAAGGGTACCCTGACAGAGGAAGTCAGACGGATCACTGAGGGGGTCGGGACAACGATCACTGTGGACGCCTCCGGGGCAGTTCCGTTGATTCAACAGGGCGTCGAGTTCACAGCCGACCAGGGGAAGGCAATACTCCTTGGGGTTCCGCCGATAGATGCAATGTTGCAGGTTCATCTAGTTCCCCACATCATGGTGAGCACAATGGTTTGTTGGCTGTTGAAATATTCATTGACAAATGTACAGTCGGGCAAGTCGATTCAAGGGTCAATGGAGGGCGGGGTCTTCCCTGAAAAGGTACGGCTGTGCTGGTACTGGAAAACGAGTTGTTGATTTGCTAATGCACATTTTTCAGTATGTCCCGAATTTGATCCAGTGGTTCAAAGCCGGAAAGCTTCCTGTGGAGAAGTTGGTCAAATTCTATCCGGTCGAGGATTACCTCAAAGCAATCAAGGATATGGAGGATGGTACGACGGTCAAGCCGATCCTGGTCTGGTGAGCAACGTTGGATCGATGCAAAGCGTTGAGTTGCAGTGATTAGGTATTTTAGGGATCAGAGATTAGCACTTGTAAAAATGGAGGGTCTACCAATATGAATATAGCCCCATATACACATACCTAGGTCCTGCATTACACCTGCCTCTGGATGATTTCATACGGGATAACCGGTTTTGCATTTTACATTCACCTAGAAGGGAAGATTAGTTTCTGAATTGCCTAGTAAGGGTGTACCCTCTGTTGTTTCCGGTGTGAATTTCCGACCTCTTCTTTTACTGCTTATGGAGAATTGGTGACCTGTAGTATTGGGTTAATGTGCTTTCGTCTAAGCTTTTGGATGTCACCTGGGCAGTGGGTTCTCGTGCAGCTCCAATCGCATTGTACCGTGCAGAATGAGTTCCGTAAACTTTGCTGTTGCGTTGCGGAAGCACCTCTTAACTGAGAGCTCATACATGCTAGTGCTGTCGAGACTTAAGGGGTGAGTTGCCGTCAACAGAATAATGAGGTTGAGGTGTGGTGAGGCAGCAAAACTTGATATAGAAACAATTCACATTTACAATGTCTTTGTCCTATGTCAAACCAAGTCCACCAGGTTCCACAATATCCCCTAGCTTCCAAGGTTGCTAGCGTGTGTCACGGTCGTGTTCCGGACCCCCACAACTACATGATCCCCACCGCAACCTTGCAGATCATCAAGGGCGTCTAGCTCAAATGGTAGAGCGCGCGCTTAGCATCAATCTTCTCTTGATTCAAGAGAGATCGCAATGCGCGAGGTACACGGTTCGATCCCGTGGTCGTCCATTTTGCCGGATGTGAGGCCATCGTGATCCATTTTGGTGTATATAGAGCCATCGTGGAGCAGCCTCGGCAATGGCAGACACCATTTTTGCCCATACGACACCGCCCGAGTTAACCTCTGGAAGCCGGTTTCAACCCGTATGAACCACCGACACACACAATAAGCTGACAGTGCATGACTCTCGAGAGCGGTGCGACGCTAGGCCGTGTTGGCGAGTGCATAACATCGCAACCGACTTCCGGCTGGGCCAATCAGAGCCCGTCGCATCATCTCCGCACACTAGAATGCGCTTGTGAAGGTCCGCTTACATCCGGTGAGAGCCAGTCCTCTGCTGCGCACCATGTGGCAATTGTTTTCGTATCACATGTTTGTGCTTGGACTCACTGGTTAATTATTTTGAACTAAATGAACCACTTTCGCAGTCGATTTCTTGCAGGTGACTTATTAACCCGACGATAGTTGCAAAAGCCGGCCCAAGTGCTGGACATAAAATGATTGTTCCCCGATGTTGAAACGGAAGCACGATGTGCGGACTGGGCACCATCTACGCCAACTAATCTAACACGCCTTGTACGCCGGGGAACATTACCAACCACAACAAGACCGCTCAAATTATGGAAGACCGAAATGATGACGACACGTCAGCCTGGAAGACCGAACCCTTCCCATCTTTCTACGACACAGACTCATCACAATCACCAACTCCCGGCAGCCAATCAGAAAAGTCATCGACGAACGACCAGAGAACACTTGGATCCGAGTCTCCTCCTGACCTGATAGAAACTCGTTGTCGTGGTCGCGCCAGTGGCTGCCATTACCCAGAAGACGACCAGCCTCACTGTCACCTTAGGTGCCCGCCCCGAGCATGCAAGCAGTGTCGAGAAGTTCTAGATGCAGACTGGATCGAGAAGGGGCGCTGGCTCGAAGACTGCGTGAGCATACCGGAAGGGGAGGAAGAATGGCCCGGTGACAGGGGAATTCCTGCGCGGCTGGTATTGAATGTCATCGCCGTGGGTGCTTTTGCAGTATTGGCCATCGGGATTTTCTTTGCTGCGTGTGGCAGGCTCACACCAGCTGGGGTCTGCTTCGGGTGTGGGCCACCACATGAGCCCAGCTCTGATGTTAACAGATACCTTCTAGGATATTCACAAGATACCAAGGGGAGTGCGGCGAGAAAGACTCACTCGGGACGGGGATTGTGTGAAAAGATGAATAGGCATCTGCATCTGTGAGGCGCATGCATCAGGGTACAGCACAGGAAATGTTGGGCGTTGCTCCTTTCCACCGGGCCTGTTACCGAACATCAATTTAGGGCATAGGGGCACTGAAGACACCTGGGCAGCCAGAATCAGACCAGACCGGGCTAAGGCTGTATAGTTTGCAGTCCACCTGGAATAAACTGCAATAAGGAATAAATTGCAATAACAGTCGCGCCAGAAATCAGTATATATCCAGGCTCATTTTTCAAGCTCGCACACCAATATTTCAGGGGGAGGTTTTCTTTTTTTTCAAACATCCGCAGGAGACCGACAGTATCCAATTTTGTGAGAACAATAAACACATCTCCTTGCAAAACACAAGGCACAGAACCCAACTACGCTCGAGCTTGTCCTCAATTTCTACCACTTCATAAACAGGCAATACTTTCTCTCCCCCTTAAGCCTAGACCACAGGTCTATTAAGACAATTCCACTGGTTTTTCCTCGAAAGCAACATCGGACAGTCGACAACACATTACCATCACTGCTCAAACACGTCGACATCATGTCTAGCTGCCACAAGCACTCCCCTACTCGGCTTCAGGCTACCACTGGCTTCCGCGGCTTGAAATGCATGCGACTGACTCCGCGGTCACATGAGTCAAAAGATATTCTGGATGCCATGAAGCAGTTTACACGCCGGCCGGGTTTCCGCCAAGAATGGAGCGCGGGAGAGTTTGTCAAAATATGCAAGAAATGGATAGGGATTGGTACGCCCAGAGACCCGAAGAGATTTCAGGAATTCAAACAGGACCTCCAGGCCGCGATGGAAGCCTTGGATAAATTCTTCTTTGGCGGATCGCTCACTATGCGACGACATTTGGAAGCGAATCACAGAGGCGCGGCACATACTAAAGTTTTGGAATATTACAAGCTATCTCCACCGCCCTTTCTTCCACACAAGTCTCTCGAACTGGTTTCGCTTCTATGCCGCATACGGCCGAGCCCATACACCAAGCCTCGCAAAGCTCCAATCTTGAGTCTCGTGGTCGAAAGACACATCTTCCACAATACGGATTCCCACAAAGGTCGTGCGGCTCACCTCATCCTTGACGGATTACCAGTGCCACAGGGGTTAACACATGTTCGGGGGAATGGGGCAACAGACATATACCTCGACAGCTCTCGCAAACGCCACCCGACAATGAAAAGCCATTTGGAAACACTGGTGCATGAGTTGGCTCACGCAGTATACGAGGCATTCACCTGCCCGTGCAAATCATGCTCCAGCATAAATCAGAGCTCGGAGAAATTTGGCCACTTCGGGCATGGCAAGTTGTGGGTCGAGATGGCCGAACACATGAGAGATACAATTCAAAGCTGGGACAAAGACTTGGGCAATTTTATGGACGGCAACGACATCGAAAGGCATCATACGAAGTACTGCTGATCCGGGTGTCCAGCACAGTCAACCGAAAACGTGGATTTCAGGGGTGATTACTTAGAATTGAGGCTCTGGATTTTATTTTGGGCTTAAATTGGACGTCTTTCCTGAGCAAAGGCACCTGGGCAGGAGATCCGCAGCGAGGAATTTTGACATGGCACTCAAGTCGAGAAGGAGGACGTTTTCGACGCATGCAGCTTAGGGAAATTGTGAGCATGCGCACAATATGTATTTAACAAAATGCAAGAATGAACCAAATCATACAAATCTCGGGTAGTGATATGCGTAGGAAGAAAATTATTGTGGCTAGTGGCCGTATCATATCGTTGATGTCACCGGGTCCTAGCGTCTAGGCTCTGTGGTCTGCAATTCTCGCAGCTGCTCTGAAGCCCAAAGTAACCCAAAGGACTTCAACAGCGCTGAGAAAGGTCTTATTCTTGTTGTCCCAAAGAGATGTTCCGGACATATTCAAAACTTCCTCACCACCTCAGACCAAAACTTCGACCAGCTATGCTGTACTCACAAGCCCTAACCGGAGGACACCAGGCCGCACCATCATCATCCTCATCCACACCCACCTCACCCAAGACAGCGAGAACTCCCAAAGAGACAACCACCAAACAACACCAAAAAGCCCCAAGATCCCGCCACGACCATCAACACCAGCCCCGGCAGCCCCCCAACCCAGACCACATCCCAAACACCCCAAACCACACCCAAGAAACCCAAGACCAAGTCTACATCCTAACGCTAACAACAACCCCCTCCCTAACAAACCCCCTAACAGCCCTGCGAAGACGCCACTTCCCACCCCACAGGGACCGCGGCAACCTGCCCGCCCACCTGACCATGTTCCACGCCCTGCCCGGGTCCGAGATGGAGACCGGGCTGATCCCAGCGCTGGAGGAGGTGGTGTGCGGCGGAAAGCAGGGCGGTCAAGGCCAGCAGCAGCCGCGACAGGAGAAGAAAGGTTCGGCACTCAAGCTGGCCACGGGGAAGGTGTTCCGCATGAGGCGCGGTGTGGGCATCGAGGTCGCCCGTGACGGTGATGCGGCAGCGGCCCGACGCCTACACGCCGAGCTCCAGCGCCGCTGGTGGGACTTCCTCAGCGAGCAGGACAGGCAGCCGTGGAGGCCTCACTGGACGGTGCAGAACAAGGCTGCCGACGACTCAGCGGTGGATGCTGCCATGGAAAATGTGCGGACGAGTTTCCGCGGTGCCGAGGGTCTGGCGACGGGCTGTACGCTTTGGAGGTACGAGAAGGGCGGGAGGTGGACGTTTGAGCGAAAGTTCGATTTCAGTGGCGGCGAGTAGGCGTGCATCAGGTAGGAGACCATCACCACAGTAGGCAGCAAAGATTCACAAGGGACCACATGGCATCAAGTAGAACAGAAACTCTGGCTGTATTTTTAGTTTCCCGAACCCCCTTGAAAACACCGTTGTACCCCTTGAATATTAACGCCTGTCCATTATGCTGAGTCTTTCACCCCGCTCATTACTGTGCCAGATCTCCTTTAGAACAAGATAGACCAAGGAAACAAGACCAAATATCCCATATGCCCAGCCGAGCCAAAGTATGAACAGCAGAAATAATACCAAAAAAGTAATAGGGGTAAGCGAGAGACAGCCGCCAGACGACGTGTCTGTCGCCGCTGGGTGGGACGACATGAACTAGTACAGAGTGATGGAGAGAGGTAAAGAGAGTTGGCGACGGCCAAAGGAAAACAAGCACCCCATCTGAGGTCTTTTGCCCGACCTTGTGTCCGGCTCGTCTGAGCCACTCATAACCCGCTAATGTCCTATGCTTGAGAGACATGACATGGTATCCAGGAGTAACGTTGAAGATAGTGATGATTCCAGACCCACCAGAAATATAAACCAGGACCCAAACCCCAAATAACAATGGACAAGAATATCGAAACTGGCCCGGTTCGATCCAGGAAATGTGGTTGCTTTTTGACAATGCGCCTGCCTTTGTAACTATTGTGATTGATTAAGCAACGGAGTCGGTCAATCGGCCCCCTCGTGTGTGTCGCGCGGCCACGCAAAACGATCAGATCTGCTGCCGAGTGGAGCAAGGTGGGACGAGGTGGATGCTGCTGATGCCGCTGGAGGACCTGTACACCTCCTTGCCTTGCCATGGAGCTTTGCATTCGCGCACTAAGCTGACTCTTTCTCCTGCAGGCCCGTCTCGCCGAACTTGTGGAGAAGATCTTGCAACGGCTGGCGCGTGTCGGTGTCGGCCGGCCCGTCGTTGGTGGCCTGGGAAGAGCTAGTCCGCGGGCTGTTACCACCCGTGGTGAGCGCCGGCGTGGGCATCGCCGAGTTCATATCGGACTGGGAGCTTGGTCGTGATGCCGTCGCCCCGTTCAGGTCACCGTTGGCGCTGCTAACACTGCCCTGCCTCGAAGCGGTGGCTCGGAACTGGCTCATCAGGTTCTCAAAGGCCGCCCACTTATCATCAGGGCGGCTGGGCTTCTTCCTCGAAAGGTAGTAAGGCCGGCTCTCCCTGATCAGTGTCTCCTGCTCGACACCTTCGAGGTGGAAGCAAAGTTTTTCTGTCTCGGGGTCAGCCAGCCGTCCATGGTCCGCCGTGGTTTAAAGCTGCAAAAGGAGTGGGGCTGTGACTTACGGACGACATAGTTCGCGTACTGGTCTTTCCACATTGTCTGCAGCAGGCCGCTTCCGTCTTCTACACGGGTGGTCATGATCAGGTTGTACATCTCCAGCCGGTCCTCCGGCTTTCCGAGCTCGATGCAGTGTTCCATGACATTGCTTGCGTGCTTCTGCTTGGAGTAAACCAGGAACTGGTCGATGCAGAGTCGGATGATTTTGGCGCGTGCATCTGGCCCTCCCACCTTGAGCACTATCTGGGTGACGTAGTTTCCCCATTCATCCGGCACCAGCCTGTGCGCGTCTCGGAGGAATTCCTCGAGGATGAATGCCTTGTCATCCTTCGTCCCCGTCTCGAGCATCCGCTGGATCACCCTGCATGCGTAGTTGTGCGTCGACAGCATGAAGACTTTCCCGCGGATGCCGTTATAGACGAAGTCGATATGCTCCCTGGGCAGCCTTGTAATGATTTTTTGGATCACATGGTTTGAGTGGACTCCCTGCATCAGCCTCAGGAGGTCGTTCTCGAGCTCCTTGGCCAGCTCGACCTGCTGCTCGACGAGGATGTAATGGAAGGCCTAGAAAGGAGTCAGTAGGAGCACCGCATTGCAAGACATTCGCATCCTACTCACCTCCTGAACGCATCGACAGCCGTAGATGTTGAGGGACAGCTCCACCACGCTGCGTTTCATTTTGAGAGCGAGGGTCTTCTTCTGCGCGAGCGTCCCGTACTCGAAGAGCTTCTGGATGATGTAGTTGCCGAACACGTCTGTCATCATCTGGGGGGCATTCACGATGATCTCCTGGAAGACTCTTTCCTTATCGTCGCTGTTGGCACTAGGAATCTTCTCCTGGAGGAACCTCGATCCCTGTTGGTCGCCGGCGAAGTCAACCACGTAACCAAAGATGTCCTGCAGGCTAATTAGTACTAGTTGCGCTGGGTCCAGGACAACGGTCCACATACCCTGAGCTGCCACTTTTTATTGGCGCCTTTCGATGTCTTCTTGAACTCCTCGAGTAGCTGTGGCGTCGCTTTGAAGCCCTCGAAGAGGTTCTGGGTGCGCCCAGGCCGACCGCCGTAAGCGGCAGGAGCAGTGGGAGTAGCGTAGTATGGCGGCGCTTGCATGTTGTAATTCTGGAGATATACCGACTGCATCAGGTGCGCCTGCAGCTCGGAGAGCTGGGTCTGGCTCATCTGGCCGTACGAGGAGGGATCGGCATATGGCAGCTGCGCGGGCAGCCTCCCCTGCGATCGTGGGAGCCCGCTGAGGGCGTCTACATCCACAGTGGCTGGACTGCCCCATGGTTCGGCCGGCCTAGCGTATCCGGAAGCCCTCGGACTGTTCATGGCGGACTGGTTGACGCTCATCAACGACTCTCTCCTAGATCCCTGGGGGAATGTCTGGCCGACACCGTTTCCAGCAGTCCAATTGCTCCAGCTGAACATCGGCGCAGGTGTGCTTGCCTGGGCTGTGCTGAAGCGAGGGGCCGGGGAGTTGTTCGGCATGTTCAACGCGAAGGATTGGCGAGCAGCCTCCACATTGTTCTCATCGAGCAGCGGGTTCAGGCTCTGGGACCTCGAGGGCTGCTGCGGCTGGTAGTATGACGAGGGCGCGGCACTGAGAGATGGCCTAGAAGCATGCCGCGTATGTGACGGGATCGTCTGGGGGAACCCGGACACATCGTTGTTATACTGTACAGTCGATTCGCTCTCCGGCTGCCTGGACGACGGCAGTCCCGAGTCGCGTGGCGCTGCGCCATCGTCGAAAGCAGAAGTCCCCGAGTTGGTTCGTGCGAAGCCGCCAAATGGGGACTGGAAACTGTTGACCCTGCCAGCCTGACCCGAGATACTGCCGCGACTGATCAAGCCGCTGGATCCATGTGCGAGTGTGGTCGGGAAGGTGTTGATGTGCCCGTTCGTCAAGCGCCCTGGGTTGAAGGACGGGGAGGTGTTGGAGTTGGTCTGAAACGCGGACGACGGTGGGGAGGTGCTTCGTGATGCGTTCGGTCGAGATTGGACGTTCTCTTGAGAGGGCCAAGTCCCCAGCCCACTGGAGGGCCACCGGGTGGCCTCGGATCCGCCGAGGCCGCCCTGTCGCTGTGTAGAGTGCAGCAGCTGGCCGGTGGCTGTGGGTTGTGTCAATTTTGCGCCCTCGATGTCCCACTTCTTGTACGCACCAGCCATACCTGAGTTGTCTCTCGAGGAGAGGTTATCTGTCATGGGGTTATTGGTCCATATACTGCCGGTCCCTACTGGTGCGGCGCCATTCAATAGGGAATTGTAGAGGTTCGCGGGTCTGGAGCTGCGGTTCGGTTGTTGGCCGTGAATCTGCTTCGAAGGGTCAGCCGCAACCTCAAAACCGGTGCCTTTGTGCCGACCACAGGAGGCGAATAGGGTCAAAAGCGCAAGCCGAGGAGACGAAAGAAGAGTGCAGGGCGTATCATTTGGATTAGGCGCATCCGTCATGCGAAAAGAACGTGAATGTGCGCGGTGACGAGGCTAGGGCGACTCACTGGTTGGGTGTTGTCCATTGCGGGCGGGCGTCACTCCGGAGCGGAGCCTCGCGATCGAGAATCGGAAATTATCTTCCTGACTGTGTGCGGGATGGTAAAGAGCCTGCGGCAGAGACCAGCTGTATGTTAGACAGGACAACAAGAGGTTATTAGAACGGAAACAATGGGCGTGAAAGCGTGTGTGCGAACCAAGATGTACAGAGAAGGAAGATGATTTTTGAAGTATTGATGCAGGAGACCAAAAGTTGGGGGAGTAGGACTCGGGTTGCGAAGTTGGAGTGTGTGCTGCAAATGCGCTAAGATAAAGGCATTCAGCTGTCAGGCCAGGCACCGGCAGGCCCTTGGCCGGTGGCCAGAAAGTAGGGAGGGAGCACTACCGCGAGCCAGTGGAGTTTGACTTTGGCCTAGGGCCGAGTCGCTCCACTCTCGCAACTCGCAAGGGTTCGTAGGTGCACCGGCTAGTGTGTGCTGGTAGAAGCGTACCTTGGTGGGTGTGGGTGGGCGAGGATTGCCCCAAAGGGCGTGCGTGTATGTGTGCTTGTGTGTATGTGTAGGATATTATCCGTGCCTGTCTGTGTCTGTGTACCTTTGTAGATTTTTTGCTCGGAGGACAGTTTGCCTGTATGCTCCTATATTGTGGTGCTGCTTGTCCGGTCGGGCTGCGAGGGACAGGGCAGGGCGTAGGGTGGTGCTGGGTCAATCAATGCAAACAAAGTGTCGGGCTTGGGTTGCGACAATGCAGTTGACGGGGACGAGGCGGGCGGGAAGGTTAAGGTTGCAGTTGTGAAGTCTTAAGGTTGCATTCCAATGCCAAGGGGCAGCAAATGTGGATGATCCAGCCTGCGAAACACCTGAGACCCGACCGGGGAGGACCTGGAAACGGGCGACAAAGTACGCACAGGACGAGCGAGGTGCCAGCCAGACAAGCAGCCAGCCAGCCCACCTTGAGGGAACAGAGAGACAGCCTCGTGCTGCACTGCGCTGCTCTGCACCGCTGCACCACAGGCGCACTGAACTGGAGCTGAGCTGAGGGGCGAGCTGAGCTGAGGGGGGCGAGGCACAGCACGGGACTGTACCAGACTTTGGACTGAGGTGATGTTCAAGCACTGACTGCACCGAGGACCACACTTTGGACGGGCCGAGCTCCAGAAACGCGACGAGAAGTGAGAGGAGAGGGAGCGGAGGCCGGAGAAGGGACCCTGAAAGGCCTGGGATTTTTGCGGGGGGAGCTTCTTGAATGTTTGAGATACTGACTCCAGTGTGGCTCCCGTCTGCCACAAGTCAACCATTAGCGCATTGTTAGCAACATGTCAGGGGTAAACCCGTCCGAGACGATGTCACAAGTCACACGACTCACCGCGACGATAAGAACACCCTGTCAGTCCTGTCGAGCGTCTTTTTGGCTTTTGGCTTTTGCCTTGTGCCTTATGACTCCGGTCGAGTCGATGGTGCAGCCCTTGATGTGCACCGGCGACAGAGTCCGGCCCTCTTCTACACAGTAAGCGGCAAGCGGCAGCGATAGCCCTTCGTGTCGTGCGAGGTTGCGGGTCGATGGAGTGGGCAGGATGCGGCAGCCTAGCGCTCCTGCGTGCGCACTAACTGCGCCGGGACGGGCAAACTCTCCGCAGCTTTAATTATTGCAGACGTGCAGGGGCGGCACCGGACTGGCCACGCATCTAATATGGCTGGTAAGGCTGACGCTCCCTCGCCCAACTAATAAGTGCCTGCTTGTCCGTGAATGCCGGACTCCTGGGTGAGAGTACGTGGTTCCCGAAAGTCAAGAGATCGGACGAGGCGGCCGAGGCGGGTCGGCCAGCTTGCTCTTAGTGGCAAGACACTCGGATGCTTGCCTGCTTGCAACGGCTTCCTTCGACGTCGTTCGTCTCCAGATGCTCTCGCGGAATAAAGTGTGGCCTGCGAGGTGAAGGCTGTGATGTTGTCGGTAGCTGCAGCGAGTGGTCAGCTTGCAATATGTTGATCTGTCCGCCTGCCTGCGTGCCTGCGTCTCTGTCACGTCACGTCATTGGATTGCAGCTCAAGGACGACTTACTGCAGGGCAACAATACAAGACTGAAACGACCAGGTGTGACGAACGACCTTGCGGTGACGAGCAGGAGTAAGGTATAATGGATATGTAAATACGTTTGCGGCTTGGAGGGGTGACTGGTTGTTGCTGTTGGCGTTGGCCGATGATGTACAGGGCTATTTACAGCTTGATATGTGACGGTCAGCGAGGGTGGTGTGGATACTTTTCTTTTGTTTTGTTTCCCAGGGCTGTAAGAGTCGCAAGACCAACGAACGACCAGCAATCCGAAAGACCTGTTTTTTTGTACGGTGGTGTATTTTGTTGCATATGATCTGTAGGTACCAACAAGCTGGAGAAATGGACAAGAGAGCAGGTTGAGATGGGGGGACGTGGTGGGATTTTGGACATGTGTTCTCTTCAAGAGTACAGTTAGGAGGGGGCGGGGGGAGGAGGAGAGAAGGGACGGATGCTTTGCTGGACGAAATGACGAGCTATGAACATCTACGCAGGGCAGCAGGGAGAGAGAGAGCAAGAGATGAGGGCGGCTTCCCCATTTGGTCAGCCTCAGCTTTGGAAGGGAGGAACAGCCTTTGGGTCACGTCAGGTCGCCTCACCCACAGAAAGATAGCGATACTGTGCTCCGTACCCAGATGGCAGTACCAGATGCCCGTCAGATCGACGCATCGGTCCATGGTCGCGGTCGGCGGCCACCAAAGATGGCCTATTGGCCCCAACTGGTTCCTCCCTCTCCCTCCTCCCCCCACGGAGCACTCCCCTATCGCGCTCAAAGACTCTCCACTATCTGTACCTTGCACCGCCTTGGTCCAGGTCGATATTGTGTCTATCTAATTTGCACCCAGGGCTCATTGGCATTCTATCCCGCCTGTGGACCTCCAGGTGCGGTATAGGGTGGTCTCTGCCACAGCAAATACTGGCATGTTGGCCCGCCACTAATAATACCCAACCTCTACCAAGGGAGGCGGGAGGGACATCGGTGATGCCGTTCATGCATATCGTCAGAACAAAGAGACTTTTTCTTGCTCCGCCGCGCTCGCTTGGCCGGACAGCCAACCCATATCGGCTCAGATCCCTCCCGTATACACGTAGCTGTTGGACAGCCAACTGGACTGCTGTCCACAAGGCGGAAACAGGGGGTCGTGACAGCAAGGTCAGACTAGCAGCAGCCGAGGCGACTCTTGTGTAATGTGTGCGGGCGAGGGCCGCATAGCTGTCCGTGGACGGCCATGGTGAGATCGGAGCCCCTACCTGTCTGTGTGAGATGCGTGCACATCAGGAACGTCGCAAATCTTAAAATTTTAAGCCACTTTCGCTGGGCAGAGGGGATCTACAAGCAATAAGCTAGGCTCGTATAAGTCGTCTTCGATTTCTTCTTTCCCCTTTCTATTCGGCACCGGCGCTCGTGGGAGTCTACCAGATTGGAGCAAAGTCTATATTGGAGTTTAATCCACTAGGCCCGGTCCCGCTGTTGGCTGTCGTCAAAGGCTGTCACAAAATTCGCCCTTTCCGGCCGGTACCGTACAGATTGGACAGCTCAGAAGGGGGTTCTGTCAATTGTCAATTGGTTTCGAGACCACTCCGCCCCGGAATCCCCCCTTTGATGCACGCTCAGGCTTCAGCCGCGGAATGCCCCGCAGTTTTGGTGGGGGCAAGACCCGTGGACGGCTTCTGGGCGGGCGGATCTTGCATTGCCATCTGCATATGGGAGAAAAAGGCCGGTAGGCTGGTTGGCTGCCATGCCGGTGGCGTGCCCGCATGTATCCATAAGCATGCCTACATGAGCAGCTACGAGAGGACACCGGGGGCGTCTCATACAGTCTTATTGTTATGATTCAATCCCCTCCCCACAAGGACCTGCACCTTTGCCTCCGCGGGAGGGGTCTGTCAAAGCTTTTTCGTAAAGACGCAGTGATCGTCATATTGCCCTTGACACCCAGGGCTGCCAGCTAGCTCGACGTTTCAGAATTTTTGCCTTCAGGAGAAGCGCACAGGACTACAGCTGACCAGCAGACAGGCAGACAGGCAGACAGGCAGACCAGCAGTGACCTACAGGAGTAGCGGCTCTGGAACTGAAGCCCTTTCTGCACCAACATCCAACGACAGCCGCCCCTTGGTCCCCTGTCACAAATAGCCGTTGGCAAATCCTCCGGCTTGGGTCTAGCTTTGGGCCTGTTCTATTTCCATCCACCACCCAGAGCCTTTGACTTCCGAAGCTTCGCGTGTGGCAAGGAATATCAAACATCACCAACACATGATTCGGTTCCGCCAACAACGTCTTGTCCCCAAGAACAAAGGGCACCGAGCAACAATCGTGCGCATTCAGGGTTGGGGGCGGGTAATGAGATTGCTCCACCATGACTTTCATACCGGGGCAAAGCTCCAAGGGGAGACAGGACCCCGCCCTTGTGTGACCCGAAGTGAAACATCGCCAATGGCAGTTCGGGCGACCTGTCCCGTCACGACGCCTCGCAAGATCGTCTTAACACTTCGGACGAAGTGATACTCGCCCGTTAGCGAGCAGCCTAGGCCCCCCGACGAGGGCCGATCCCGCCAGCAAAGACACACGGTGACTTCATGAGCATCCATCCTTGCGAGTGTAGAGAGGCGGTGAGCCGAGGACTACCGCCTCCATCCTCAGGTCCCCGACAAATAGCAGCGCGATAAGATCATCAACGACAATCAGCCAAATCAACGAACGGCCAAGGTCTCTGCGGGAATAGGGGAACGTTGCTTTTCCGCGGTCGTGGCCGTCTACTGCAGCAGGCTGCGGGAGCATTGTCCAACGAGAGACCCCATCGCGTTGCATGAGAAGCAGGTCACGTACGATGCATTCTTGTAACTTGTTTGCCAGCGATGTTGCCCCATCGTCTCGACCCGGGCTGGCGTCGGGCAAAGACGCCGGGCACGCCGCGAACGGGGCGGCACAGGCGACGGACAGCACAGTCTTGTAAAACAGCCAAAAACCGTTTCTTGGGCTGACGGCGGTCGGTAAGTGGCCAAGACAAATCTGCGGTTCACGACATGGTTCCGCAGCCGCGCAGGCTGCCATCGAGATTGCAGGGCGCAGGCCAGACTCGCACAACGGCAGATGCCATGGGTGACAAGACGTCTATCCTCAGCCAGCCAGCGGCCCGTGGGATAGGCTCAACCGCCTCATGCGCCGCGAACAAAACGACAGCACAAGCCCAGGGTCGGGTCACAGCCCGTCGGCCAGTGGTGAGGAGGCCGAGACCGAAGATGTACGAACAGCCAGCCGTGGCGAGCGAGGTGAGCTTAGAACCAGTCATGTATGCTTTCGGCGAATGCGGGATCGGCGAGGAGACAGAAGTCATTGCCAATGCCGAAGTCCTCTGCGGCCGGCAGATGACATTCCCTGCCGACACATGGTAACGCCGGAGTCCGGATAAAATGATTGGCGACGGCGCAAGGCGATTCGCTCCGAGGACGACTGCACGACCGACTGCCCAAACCTATTTCTGGAAACAGGGGAGCGCCTCTGAACACAAGGAGAAAAAGCGATTGGGTGTCCAACCCAAATGGTCAGTCTGGTGATTTACCGGCACCCGAGAGCTTGTGCTGGCATCGCTGCAATCCTGCATCGCTGCGTGTCAGAAAGGTTTGAAGTGAAATTCTGAAGAGACTGAATGTGAGGGCCCAGCTGAGAAGGTCTAGACGACATGAATCGGGAGTGATCTCCATGATCTTCACACAATGCGACACATGGCGAGCATGGACTCGAACGTAGGGCAAAACTCTAATAGGGTTTCTCGTGGGCTCTCGTGTAACCCTCGAACTATTGGTAAGAGTTTTTCCTGCTCGCACGTTTGCCAAACACGTCAGTGCGGTGACGTTGCAGTTGCAGGAAGACTCAACGCCGCATCCAAGGCAAGCCCATGCAATCAACGAGTGAACGGAACGTATGGGGTGGCCTGGACTCGGGTCCATGACTGAAATGGCTGAACTGGCTGGCTGGCTGGCTGGCTGGCTGGCTGGCTGGGCGGGTCAGCAGCGACGCAACACGAGGGGAGGCGGCCCCCAAGCAGGCAGTGAGCCGAAGAGTGCAGCTGGCCTGGGCCACCGGCGGCAGAGTCTTTGTTCTATTGGTTTTTGAAGCTCCTTGTCGGAGGTCAGGGGACGGGATGAACGTCTGGCCCGGACATTAGGTACCGGGCCGACGTGCTTGTGCTGATTCCTGGTTGTCGGATTCTGCTATTCTGTGCTGGTGTGTTAAGTTAAGTTCAAGGTTGTTCGTTTTTAGAGCATGGATGCTGGCATCAAAGGGGGAAGCGGGCCAGCGAGGGTTGAGGACGAGGACGAGTACACACACGCCCTTGACCACGACGTTCTGATGAGGCGAGGCGAGGCGAGGCGATCCTTTCAGCCCATGCACATCTTCAAATCTGGACCGCCTCTCAAGTGGGCGCTGGAGCCGAAAGAGAGCACTGATCCCGGGCAGGCAGGGCATCGTGACCTTGAACGATCCTGATCAATTTGGTTTGCACAGCCAGAAGGGGTAAGGGGAAGGGCCAGGAAGGCCAGGAAGGCCAGGAAGGACCCCAAGCAACAGGAAAAGCTGCCATGGATGCCAAATTGGGTGGCCCACTCTCTCCCTTCGTTTACAAACAGGCGAGGCGACTGATTGGGTGCGTGTTCCTGAGCGTTGAAATTGAGCTGACGCTAGGGCGGCAATGATCAGGGGTGCAGCCGGGCGCGGCCAGCAAGCGGCCAATGGGCGCACAGGGCCTCGCGGGCGTGGTTTCCACCCGAGCTTTGGCGCCGTTGCATCCCCCGTGCGTACCTGCATTTCTGTCCCTGGCACCTGCAGTTTAGTTGCATCGAACCGAACCCCCATCGTCAGTCCGCAGTGGTGGAGTTGGGAGAGTGGACATGCACCCATCCTCCACCCACCCAGAGCCAGCCAGCCAGCCAGTCAGCCAGCCAGCTGCAGCCAGTCACCACCAGCCAGCGCAGTCGCCAGGTGCCCAGTCCCCAATCTGGGCCATGCCAACACGGCCAATGCGAGCAGGCAAGCCGCCCGTGTGCCAGGGCAGAGGCGGCAGGGCAGGGACAGGACGGGACAGGCCAGGGCCAGCCTGCAGTCAGTCTGCAGTCGCAGCAGTGGGCGGCGGTAAGCCATCGATAGTGTGCATCCGTAGTTTGAGTGGTGCTGGGTGGTGTGGTGTGCTCTTTGTGGCTCGAGCGGCTCGATCTCATCTAAGGAGATGGTCTGCCCGTGTCCTGCCCCTTCCAACCCTTTCCTTTCTTTCCCTTTCCTTCACCACCTGGTCCATTGTCACCGGCGTCGTCAAGTCCACATTCGTTCCTTCCCCAATACTGCACATGTTGCACTTACACTGCTCGTAATCCCTCGAGATTAGACATTGTCCCCTCCCTCCCTCCTTGGTCTCGGCTTCATTCTTTCAGTCGGGTTTCCGTCCTTTCATTTTCTCTTGTGTGTACTTGACCTGGCCAGCGCCTGCCCCGGGAATTCCTGTCGACTGCGCTGCCACACGATAAACAAATCAATCAGTAATAACTAGTGATCCTGACTCTCCGACCCTGACATTGACCGCCTGGGCCATTCTTCGTCGAGGTATGTCCCGCGCCCTGTTCATTCTTATACCAGCGCCCCATGATTCAGATGCCCTTGCTCCCTTGTCCTACCGGCCGCGGCGAGACATGGTCCCAGAGAGACACGCTCTGTGCGAACTACCATAAACTGACAGACTTGGCAGGATAATCACTGTCGTTCATTGCTCGATCCAGAGTATCATCATCACTATCGTTTTTGCTCATCACACTCATTCAATTAAACACCCCATACACACGTATCAAACAAAAAACCAGACCACAGCTAGGAACAGCAAGACCACATCCACCATGCCTGCCATGTCGAAGCTCATCGAACGAAGCAACCTCGCCATGCGCGACGGTCTCGCTGGCGAAAATGGTGACAACTCCAACGTCATCAACCTGTTGATCATCATCCTGAGTGTAGTGGTCGTCCTTGGTCTCCTGCTCGGCGGAGTCCTGTTCGGTCTCCGCAAGATTCGCAACAAGCAACAGAGAGTGCGCAAGGACTCCTTACCCCAGTACAACGACGTCGTGCAAGACGCGAAGCGCAGCAGTAACCACCGCCGTCTGACCATCGAGACCAGAAACGGCCACAGTAGCGTGCTGGTCTTCAACAAGGACGGGCAGCCAATGCTGTCGAACCCTAGCCAGCCCCCTCACTCGCCCGACAACGTCCCCGAGATCCACATCACCTTCCCCGAGGAGGAGGACGACAGTGGACGCCGCAAGAGTGGTCGCGTTCTCGTCGTGCGCGTCGGCGATAATGCTACCGTCGGCATGGAGCCCCTCGACGAGGAGCAGCTTCCCGCCTACGAGAAGGAGAGCAAACATCAGTTCTACTCCATTGACATGGACGATATTGGAGGGCTGAAGGAGAAGTCGCGCGAGGACTACCACTAAATCGACCGACATCACTCACCACCACCACCACCACTCGGACCGAACGTCACCGACTGATTACGACCACTCATATATATACCTGGGGGCTTGGCGAAAAACAAGCCCTCACCCCAGTAACGACTTTGATACCGATTTTCTGAAAGGGGATGGGGCGTTTGGAGGAGGTGCTCTCAGTTTGCCAATTTCCGCTGTCTGCAATCAAGGATACCCCTGCGCACGCTTTCGCTTCTCGATCCTGTCGACCAGTTGACCGACTGCTCTACCACGGCTTCAGTGGGCTAATGCTGGACGTGTGGTGGGAGAACGTGGAGCGGGGAGCAGGAGGGAGGGTCGAGGACGGGGGAACCAAGCCAAGCCCCCCAAGCGACAAATGCGCCGGTCGAGGCGCTCCTGAGGTGTTTGCTCACCTCAGGACAATGACGGGCGCCTCGTGTGTGTACATACGGTGCGCGACTGCAAATCAAGTACTGCGTTTGCATTTCACTGCATTTGGGCGGTCGGTTTTGGGGAGGTTCCCGAAGGATGAATTCCAAATCAAGCGAGCATTTGCAAGGGCTGTTTTCTTTGACACTCTGGCTTGCGGAATTTGTACATTCTAATATTGTATAATCATTATTCTTAGAGCCTAGAAGCAGCAGTGTTTCTTTCAAGCAATGCTAGTCTCAGGTTTTCCTACCCAATACCCATTGAAAAGACGAGAAACGGCCGTTCCACCTCCGGGGAGGAGCTGTAAGCGACCAGCGGTTCCAATGTTTACAAGACCTTATATCGGACATAAACACGGATCCGGCTGGACCAAGTTTCGATGGTCCCTCTCCTCCGGCGCTCGTGTTCCAGAACCCGGCACCCTTGGGGGGGTATAGAAGACGTACGCGCACTCCACTTTGGGTCCCTCCCGAGTCACGGTAGCGCACTCCTCGTATGACACCATTGTCAACAGCAGGAAAGCAAGTTCTCGCTTGACATGAGGCAGGGAGGGCCACTTGCTTTCCCACCACGGCGGAGCCCTTTTTGCGGAGCCGCACTCGGCTCTTGCGTGCGTGGAGAATGGATGTTTCTGTGTGTGCGCGGGCAAGCGGGCACGCGGGCATCATAGCGCTTGCTATGGGGATGTTGTGCTGGGGATGAACAATACTAAGCAGCTTTGCTTAGAAGTCCAGTAGTCATTGAAAAATGTTGCATACTTTCCCTAGTTGTGCTTTACCTGTGTTTTAATAACAAATGTCAACCTCAGAGGTCAATCAGGCAGACCCGGGGGCGCATCACGGCGGAAGACAGAATGCCAAACCTAATCTTGCCAAGCCGGAAATTTCCACACATCATTCATCATTCCTCGCTCGCCTCGCTCGCTCGCCAGCGCACGCGGGAACGGGTTGATCATCGCGTGGCTTCGGACTTTTGAACATCAATGCCCAATCCCCATTATCGGCTTTTTTTGCTCAAAACAAATTCATGTAATTGATAGTCCGTGAAACTTTCCAGAGACAAATGCCGCTCGGCCATGGTTCGTCTCATGTTGCAACTAGCCCCCCGGCGGCGCGGCGCCCTTTTTCCCTCCCCCCTTCTTAACCTGGGGAAACAGGCAGGGGGCCGTGGCGGGCGGCCTAGGCGCTTCGGGGGTCAATGGGGGGGCATGTACACCTCCACCAGGGTAACAAACGTTAATTTTTCACGTACCGTTACATTGCCCCTTTTTTAACCCACACAACTCGAGGGACCTCTTTTTATTAGCAGTCTACACACAAATCGAAGTACCTACAGATATCCTCACCAAGAACCTACTAGAAGTCAATACATACCCCACCTGCATCAATACACTTCTAAAGGCAGTCCGGCATCCCATAAGACAACTGCAGTAGGAACACACTATCAATCAACTCCCAGGCGGCCTGGATGGCTTCACACAGCTCTTCCAGAGAGAGAGACTGAATATCATAGTAACTCTCAATCCAGTACTTCATTCTAAACCAGACGTTTTCTATAGGGTTTAGGTCTAGCGAGTTTGCTAGCCAATACAAGACCGGAATCCCCATCATCCAAAGTATCTCCTTTGTGCCCTTGGTATGATAGGAAGGAGCGTTATCCTGCTAGAAGAACCCTCGGGATTCGAGATCGTAGGTATGAAAGTGGCGTACAATAGGAAGTATCTAAAAGCAGTATTTATACTAGTTAATACCTCCAAAGCCCTTCTCCCAGAAGTACCTGGGACCTCGTCTGCCACCTACAAAGCAGCCCTAAAACATCCAGCCATATAGCTTACGGCGGAGAAGCGTAAAATCATCGGGATCTTCCATATTATAAATAGTAACCCACTTCTTCCACATTAGGTCATTAACTACCCATATTTCATCAGAGAAGATTATCCATTCCCAATCCTCAGGATAGGGGAACCTAAGCTTCATCTCCTGGCACCACCGTACGCGGGTACGCTTGTTTGCAGTTATATAGCGAATTCGGCAGCGGCACAGTTTACGAGTGTAGCCGAGGGTACGAAGGGCACGCACAAGGGCAACCTCGCCAGCGTATAATTCGGGCGGCAGGAAAAATTTAAGGTCTTCCCATGCCATATAGCGATAAGCAGCGTTTAAGAGGAACCATCGCTATATTTCAGCTCGTTTCGGGGTATCGAATAAAGGTCTTCAGCTAGTCTTATTTTTTTAGGGCGTGAGCTGGTTTTCGAGTACCCAGCAGACCTAGCGTAGCATAGCCTTAAGCAGTATGGCGACAGCTTCGACTAGCCATTTGGCATCCTTACAGAGAGTCCTAGCCTTCAGCCTCTCATCCCTGGTCAGTTCTCTCGAACAGGGCTTCTTTGGGTGTGTTTAGGCAGTCTAGCAGAGCAGCCGAAGGGTAGTTGGGCTGGCGGAGGGGGAGCGTTCGAATGGTCGAAAGCGTGGCATGCGTGGCGTGCAGAGCAAACGAGAGATATCCATGGTCACGTGATACTGCTACTAGCTTAGAGGGCAATGAGGGCGACGAGGGTAGCAAAAACGAGGTCTAAATACCTTCAGACCGTCTGCGTTGTCTTCAGACATATACCCGAGGTACCGATGGGTGGAATCTGCTAGAAAAGTAACCTGGTCAGTGTGTATGGGTCGAATGTAACGGTACGTGGAGATTTAACGTTTGTTACCCTGGTGGAGGTGTAGCACGAGTAGCCAGCCATGCGCCCCCAAAAAGATGACCGCGCCTAACTGTATTAGTCGCCGAGCTAGTATCAAAGGGGGGTGGCACATCAGAACCGCGTGCCTAGCTTGCTCCTTTTCGTAAATCCTGCGTGGGGATGGATGGACAGGATTGACTGATTACCTACACACATCTTCAGCATGGCCTTGGACCCCCCCTTCCGCCCCGGTTCTTGCTTCTGTCACTTGTCGTAAAAAATTCACGACGTTGTGCCTGCAGCTTGGGGGCGGGAAGGGACAATCCAGAAAGAAATTGGGGGGACTTGAAGAAAGATATCATTGAGTATGAAAGTGCCCACCTGGTATATGTAGCGTGTAGCTCATACTCGTTCTGGAAAGAGACCAAGCCCGTCTGGGCGGATAGACGCCTCCACCCCCTCCAACCGGATCCTCCTATGGTCGCTGTAACCACATCGGGCACGCCAGTGGCAGTGGGTGCGTTTCTGCCCCTTGCAGATAGCCGCGAGTGGTAGGTCGGTGGGGAGGTCAAGGTTGGTCGGTGATGGCCCTCATTGGTGATAGGTGATGGGAGTCGGCGGCGTAGGGTGTCGTGCAGGTCGTGCTGTCTTTGCCAGGCTCTCTCGCAAGTGGCCGGTTGTCGCTGCGAAAACGAAAAACGACAGGCTGTTGGCGTGGCTTTGCCAGAGCAAATGGGTTGCTGGGTGTGTTCTGGGCTGGGTTGTGGACTCAATGGCGAGGATGATGGGCTGGCAGCTTGAACAGCTTTCTCGTTTGCGCGCATTTCATTTTTTAGGGTGTCGAGGTTGATGATGCCTCGTCCCGGTGGTGGCAAGCGTGTTCCAATAGCCGACCAGGTGGAGAGGTGTTCGGAAACAATAATTATTAGTCTAGAGCTCAAAGCAGTTCCTCCAACACTTTGAGCTCGACGCGATCTACTATGTCCATGGCCGCTCCTTCAGCCGAAATCCAAATGTTGTGAATAGAACGGTGGCATCTGGGTGTTGTTCGCCCCATTATAGTTTCGTCTACTCTGCGCTGTCTCGCCATTGCCCGCATGCATGGTCGGAATGATTGCAGCGCTCGCATTGCCCCTGGCGCGCTCATACAAGAGCGCAGGCGGGTTTGGGACCCCGTACACCGTGTTGTAGTCTGGTTGCGGAGGAGGCGGCATGGACCACGCATCTTCGCACAGGTACGCGCCGGTCAGACCCAGGCCAACGCCAGACTGAGTCGACAGACAAGCTTGGGCATCTGCGGGGCTGACGGGATTGTTGTCCTGCGGAGGCGTCTCCGGCAGAGGGTCGCAGCCCCGTGCCTCTGCGAGCCAGATGGGGATCTCTGGGGCGCTGACGGGGAGCGTGATGGCAGCCGCCTCGTCCGCGAGCCCAGCCATTGGGGGTGTCATCAGCACCGGACTCTGTTCCATTGACATGTTCCTGTATTGGTGGAGCCAGCGGTCTGCGCGTGACTGGTTTTTCTGGCGCTCCTCCTCTGCCTTTCGTGGTATCAAGATATGCTCAAGGAGGCCATGTGGAGCGGGTAGTCTGAGATTGTCTGACGGCCTAGCTGCAGGCGTGCTAAATTTCGGGTCATGGTTAGCATACGATCCGGTACACACTCGCGCGAGGCATCATTGAACTCAATGTACTTGCCCTATCGTACCCCCATGGCCGTTCTGAGTGCCATGCGAAAAGTTGTCGACCTCGTGCCGAAGGTCCTTGGTCTGGGCGCGTTGTCAGCTACTGGCCGCAGCTTCAATATAACGAGCAAGGAGGGCCAAACCCACTATATCCAAGATGCGAGGGAAGAAGCGAGCGAAAGGCGATATTAGTTGCATGTTGGACCGAATAAGAGCCGCTAGGGCCGCATCGTCGACGGGTTCCTGGCGGACCAGGGGTGCAGTGCTAAAGTCAAGGTTGTCAAACAGACGGCGTTGTCTTGCTATTAGCAGCATCTTCGTGGGCTGGACGACATAGATTGCAAACATCTGATCTACCGTGAGGAGTTTCTCGGTTCCGTCTCCAGGTTGGCGGCGGGCTACAATGTTCTGTAGATTCCGCCAAAACCGGGCCAAGCTGACTGCGTAACCAACCACCTGTCTCTGAGACTTGTAAATAAAATCCTCGGGCAACTCCTCCAGCAGTTTTGGGTTGGCCTCCTCGCGGATGCCTCGTATTGTGAAGCGGTAAAGGTCAATGTGGAGGACCCAGAAGAGGGAGTGCAGCATTACAAAGCTCGGCCCCTCTGGCGAGTTTAGAAAGTGATTGGTATTGGCGTCTGTCAGCGTCAACTCCTCTGACAGTGTTGATTTGAAGTGGAGTAGCTGGTTCTGGAGATGATTGACCAGCTTGATCACCTGGGAGGCCTCCATCTGCTGCCTGCGAGGGTGCAAAAGAGGCGGGCTTGTCAGTCGCTTCGTAAAGCCGAGTATCTGATGCCTTAGCCGGTGGAGCCTCAGGTGGTAGCCATCCAGACACAGCTTCTTGGGATTGCTCGGTTTTACATTGGGCCCGCACGCGGTAGCATCCTGTCTGCCTATGTCTGCGGCCTTGGCGGCTTCATACCTGACGGCCTCATACAATACCTCATTGCTGACGGGTAATTTGAGGTGCATGTCGTTGTCTCGTAAGACGAGGTGCTCGTCGAACCCACCCGCTAACAAACGGTCCAGTATGTAGCACGCCCACACCAACCGTCGATTCATCTCCTGCTTGACAAGCGTGTCACCGGCGCCGTCCCAGTTAAGCTGCAGCGCAGTGATGAGGCGTGCGGCAAGTCCCATATACATCCACACCTTGCCCATCTGGTCCTCATGCCAAAAGTGGCAGATAGCGCATACGAGGATGATCAGGTTTTCGTGGACCGTCTTGCGCAGGAACGAGTTCATGGTTCGGAAAAGGTAAAAGTCCACCTGGTCTGCACATTGTTCGGCAAATGGGATTTGTTTTTGGCCGGGGGCGATGATTCGAGAGGTGATGGCGCAGACGGCGGCGGCGACGATGGGGTGGAGTGTTCGCCCCTCGATCTCGGCGTAGGTTGTCTCTGGATGCATGATGCCCAGGCAAGGCATGGGTGCCCACAGTGAGAAGAAGACTTGGAAGTGTCTCACCAGGGTGTCTTTTCGAGCTAATAAGTCCCTGCGAATCCGTCAGCTGGAAGCCCCACTGCAAATGATCATAGTTCGAATACGGACTCTCCGTATGGATTCCCTACCGAAGACCGCCGGGTTTGGGACGTCATGGCCGGAGAGAGGGCGAAATCGGCAGGTGAAGGCAGTGGGGTTGCGTCTTTGGAGGTCCCAGAACTAGGACCAGCCGCGCCGCCCTGACTGTCGCTTCGGGCGTCTGACAGCGGAACAGGCGCATGGGAGAATTTCCTCTTGGTAGCGACATACTCGCACTTGAGGTTGTGGGCCTCGCAGCGCTTGCACCGTGGGAAATCACCAGAACACTTTGTCTTGTGCGTGTGGCACTCTTGGCATGCCTTCTGTGCCCGTTTCCTGACAGTCCCTGCCTCTGTACGGTCCCTCGACGGGGTGACCCGAGATTGCTTGCCTGATAAAGCGATAGCCAGGTCAGTGTGTTTTTATCATTTCTTGGACGGGGTGAAAGTAGTGCCAGGCAGTCTCACCTTGCTCAGTGACAAAGCCGCAATTATAACCGAGTCTCAAACAGGATCTGCAGGGGCCGTCGATGTTCTCCTCAAGTCTCCCGCTACATTTGACCTATGTAAACATGTTAGCGAGGAATCGCGTTACACAGCAGGCGAACACATGGACCAGCGTACCAGCCAGCTCGCGAGCCTGTGTGCACAGATGGGGCCGTTTCTTGTCTCACCTTGCGCAACCTGCACATGTCGCAGCCTTCCGTGGCAGCCCCCGAGCGGCGCCTTTTAGCAGCAGGTGGCGCCGTGTCCGAGGCTGACACCACGCGCTGCTGCTGTTGCTGCTGCTGCTGCTGTTGCTGCTGCTGCTGCCCCTGATGCTGAGGCTCAAACGCTGGAGGCTGGGCCCCTCGACCGCCCGAGCCAGGGACATAGATCGAATGCAAGCCTGATGCTGCACCTGTGGCAGATGCCGCACCAACACTCGGTGTCTGTCCGGCTGTCGCTAGGTCGGACAAGTTTCCGACTCGTTCGTTCATCGCGAGTTCCGGCTGATGTGGAGTTGGACGAGCTTAATTTGGCGTCGCACGTGGGGATGACAGATAAGAGATAACTGTCAAGAAAGCATCCATCTGTTGTGCTGACGCTTTTGCATGGGTACCCTGTAACTGACAAGCTTTGTTGCATGCGCCTTTAGGCGCCCCAGTGCAGAACGGAATTGCACGTATATACAGGGGAAAATATATACGGAAAAGGGAAGGGCAAGAAGTCTGAACAGACAAATTGCAACCCCAGACACCTAGCGAATGGTGGTCGTGCTTCTATATATCCGAGGCCTACACGCTAGCACACTTTGCCGCTTCGACAACCTGGCTGCCTAGCACGTTCCGTTCCGACGTCGTCGCCCAGGATGACGCGATGCTTCGCACACGAGAAGCCACGCTAAACCCACGACAGTGTTCAGGCCAGCTAGTTCGGTACCTAGGTATCTAGATCCTACCATGTGGACATGCTTTGCGAACACAGACTTCCTTGACTGTAGAGTGGCGAATTCTGGGGCTTCATTGGACAAATCCTGCAACATGACCCTTTCGGGCTGGCAAAATTACCATGTTGACCTTTTGTGAATTCTTGCCCGGCTGGCCGGCCCCTCGCTGCATGGTTTTTGCTCTTCAGCCAATCTGCCCTTCATTGACGCAATTGTGAGCCAGGGCAGTAGGACGAACCTCCACTTCAAGGGCCGCTCAGCTCAAGACGGCGTCGCTCTTTATACTTATCTGGTTCCGTTTCTGTTACGTATACAGCCGTAGCCATACGCAGCGCCTTTATTTATACTTATCACGGAGTGCACCACAGGGCTTGAAGTCGGGGCTAGCCCCAGTAAAAACTACCTAGGTACCTCGTAAGAGAAGAGTCACCGGCGAGCCCAGCGGCACGGCGCCATCTATGATAGCCTGGTCCAACCATTTACGAATCGCGCTTTCGATCGCCTTATCAACCACGCTTCCAAAAAGAGTCCTCACGAAGTTTGTGGAATGGGTCTCAAATGATACTTGGGCACCCATTCACGGCATGCCAGGCTCACGCTGCTCACGCCTCTGCCACAGTCACCTTTTCAATCGCGAGCTGGGCAATAAGTCAAATTTCGCAGCTTCTACTTTCAACGAAGTAGCTAGGGCTGAGATGTCGCTAAGAAATGTGTAAATGTTATTCCCAGAAGTATCACAGCGAGTGGCATCTAGCCGCAAAGGTAGTAAAAAATGCCCCATATCGCAACCGTGAACCAAAGTGCTTGCACATGTGCCTACCGAGGGAGGGAAAAACGAAATGCCTATCACGCGCTTGATCTTGAACACCTACCATTCGGCGGATCAATTACATTTCTTGATGCTAACCACATCAACAGCTTGAGGACCGAGATATGACCAAAAATGTCTGTCGATATCTAAACTGGTTCCGTTTCTATTCCGTATACAGCCGTAGTGTCGATATCTAAGGTTCAGTTGGTTAAACAACAGAGCTGTAATGAGAAAGCTAGGCCAATTCACCCCCGGTGGTGATAGCCATCCTGATACTCTTTCTTTTCTAGAAAAACATCAACACGAGAAAAAAAAAGTTCTTTGCTTTTAGGAACCACTGCCCTCATGGTCCCACTCAACCGGTGCGCACTGGTACAACCACCGAATCAAGACTATATAGTATACACGAGATGCCAGTGGAATTCACGGCGTCCTGCCTCGGATCTAGTTCGCTCATGTTGAGTTGCTTGGCCACTTGAGGGCTTGTGGCTGGTGTAATTATCCAGCAGATGTGGAGTTGACGACGGCGGGATCATAAAAGTCATGGGGTTTCTTGACCTCCTGGTCCAAAAGGACGGGCAAGCTGAAAACGGATTTTAGAGGGTTTGAGCATAGCGCCGACGTAGAAACCAATTGATCTGGAGCTCAGTGATGCCGAATTGGTTTCGTTCTATTCCGGACACACCAAAGTCATATATGGCGCCTTCCCAGACTGGTAGACGCCCTAAAATCCTCATCGCTTTTGCTTCTATTGATTTTTCTTTTTCTTTTTCTTTCATTCTTTTCTTTTTCCAAAAACAAAAAAAGAAGGAAAACAAGAAACAATTACCTTTCAGTAGGGATACCAGTGGTAACATACGTCGAATGGTTTCCCGATTTTGTTATCACTTTACAGCAGCTCACGCTTCAAGAAGCATTCATCCCGAGATGTTCTCATCACCGGAGAGGGTTCCAGGCAGCACTGATGACGAGCGCTCTGGTATCGGGCGGTAAAATCGTGGCCTAGGACGGCACTTGTTAGCCCGGCGCCAACAGCCTCATTTGTGTATATTCACGAGATTCTGTACACGCGAATTGCCCTGGTAACCACCCTGCTAAATGTCCCACTCCCCACAATTCTACCTGGCCGAGATCAGCTGTCGCGATAGGCATCAGGAGACTTGAGATCTAACAATGAGTCACACGGTTACACGTGAGTCCCCGCAAAGACTACTAACGACCGGCTTGCCATAGCCTCGACGGTATCACAAGCACAGGCTATTACGAATGCGTATAAATTCACGCGATGGTCCATTTCTGGTTACTCATTTTATCTAAGCCTCTAAAATCAAAATACGCACGCCAGCTCCTCATCCAGCTCAAGCACCACCACGGCCACCAGCGGCCTTCGCGCTGGCGATGTCCGCCTTGATCTCCGGCAGCGGGCGACCCCTCTCGGACGGGGCGCTGATATACTTGGTCTCGGTGAGGTACCGGAGGTACCGGCCGACGTCCTCCCTCGACACGCCGTAGCCCATGCTCTCGTCGACGCCCGTGTACCGGTCGGCATCGGCCTTGAGCACGGCGACGGCGTTGCGGTCGTCCAGCTCGGGCGCCCGCGTGTTGGCGGGCAGGTCGTTCATGCAGAAGTGGAACAGCGGCATCAGCGCGTGCTGCTCCTGGTCCTTCTCGATGGGGCCCGCCGACACGAACCGCTCCAGGTCCTCCTTCCACGCGTCGTACGACACCTCGGGCGTCTTGTACCCGTAGTACTCGAGGATCGACAGGTACTCGTTCATCCGCAGACGCGGGTGCGCCGTCACCTGCGCCACGTGCATCCCGCCGCCCGCGATCGGGTTCAGCGCGCCCGCGACCACCACGCGCGCCACGTGCTTGACGGGGACCGCGTTCACCGTGTTGATGATGCGCGGCCGGCTCTGCAGCTGGATGCAGCCCTTGAGCATTCTAATCATGAAGTCATCGACATTGCACACTCCAGTCTCGGCGTCGCCCAGGATATAACCCGGCCGGATGATGGTTCCCTGTAGCCCGCGCTGGCCAGCGACGCGAATCAGCTGCTCGGACACCCACTTGGTTTGGCCATAGCCGGTGCCGAGGCCCGTTCGAGACCCAAGCATGTCGTCTTCTTCGGTTATCGACCCTTGCCCGGTTCTGGTCAAGTCCTCAGAGAGCTTTATGTAATGGTCCGAGTCTAGCACGGCTGTCGAGCTGACAAAGGCAAACCGCTTGGCCTTGCCCTCATTGCATAGTCTCATAGCGTCGATGGTCGAGAGTACATTGGGAGGCATCATCTCGTGATAACGCTTGACCCAGTGCACTGACGCACCATTATGAATAACGACGTCAACCTCCCTGCTCAACCTTTTCCATGTGAGGATGTCAATACCCAGCTGTGGTTGGGACAGGTCTCCCACGACACAGCTCAATCTTGAGCTCCACTCATCCTTCCACACGCCATTACCGCGGAGCGAGCGCTGCAATCGCTCCAATGCTGCAGCAGGGTTCTTGGCACCTCGGACGTGAGCAATTAGCTTGATATTGGGCTTCGCCCGGCCGAGGATCTCGTTGATGAGATAGGCGCCGAGGAACCCTGTGGCTCCGGTGAGGAAAACGGTCAGGTTTTCCGCCTCTCCAACGTCGGCCGACTGATACTTGTCGGCCAGGATCTCAACGAGCTCGTCGTAGGACTTAGCGTACTCCGGGTCGCCCTCCTCGACGTCCACGCTTGCACCTCCCTTGACCTTCTCGATTTGGCCGCTGAAGCCATGAAGGGTCGGGAACTCGTAGAGCATGTTGATGGAAATATCAACACCAAACTCCTTGCGTGTCATCAAGAGTAGCTGCTGAGCCAGCAGACTGTGTCCTCCGAGGTCAAAGAAGCTTTGATCCTGTCGGATGGTCTTGGGGTTCAGACCACGGACGAGCTCTGCCCATTTCTGAGCAACGGCGCGTTCTGTCTCGCTCAGGGACTCCCAGTTCTTCAGGTCCTCCTCTGATGCCTCCTCTGTGCGCTCAGACACATCAGGGAAGGGCAGGTTGGGCTTGTCAACCTTTCCGTTCGGGTTTAGAGGAAGCTTGTTCAGCACGATATAGATGGTTGGCACAGCGTAGACCGGCAGGCGAGACTTGAGGTGGTCTCGCACTTCGGTCTGCATCCGACGATACTTCTTCAGGTAGACCCTCACTGTACCCATCTCGACACCCTCGTCTTCAACGTCCTCGTAGTTGAAAGAAGAGAGCCATTTCTGCCATTCCTTCGCCTCGGGGACGATGTAGCTCACAAGCGTGGGCTCCTCGTTTCGATCTCTCCGCACCAGCGTCTTGCAGTCGCGAATTAGTTGATGCTGGCTCAAGTTGCTGTCAATGTCGTTCAGCTCGATACGGAAGCCGCGAATCTTGACCTGGTCATCAGCACGACCCGTGCACTCGACGTCTCCGGTCTCCAGGTATCGTCCAAGGTCACCAGTCCTGTAGAGCCTGTCGCGAGGGCCCTTGTAATATTTCCGCCATGGCTCATCCTTGCTGTTCTTTGCGTCGAGCTCGACCCACTTCTGGTTGTCAACGAACCAGTTGTCGAGGAACTTCTCAGCGTTCTTCTGCTCGTCTCCCAGGTAGCCCTCGGCCAGACCTGCAGCACGGCAGTAGATCTCGCCCACCTCGCCGACCTTGCACATCCTGGTCCTGTCCTCTCGGCTCACCACCAGGAGCTGGACGTTCTGCATGCCCTTTCCGGCAGGGACGGTATCCTTGAGCTGGTTCAGGTAGTCTGGGTCCTTGGCGGCGCTTGGGATCTCGTAGTAGCTGACTGCTCGCTGCGTCTCGGTCGTTCCGTACATGTTGATGATATTTGCGTTCACAGCAAGTCGCCTGAGGACTTTGCAGTCTCTTGTTGTCAGGACATCGCCGACGAAGAAGACGTTCTGGAGGCTGGGGAACTCCGCCGAGGCACCGCCTACCAGGATCTGACCCATAGCTGGGGTCAGATGGCTGACTGTCGGCTTGTGCTCGCTCATCCATTCTGCAAGCTTCTCGTGCTGAATGTCCTCCTTTGCTGGCACGAGGAGCTGGGCACCCAGAAAAAGAGGAGTGAAAATATCACGCTGGATAGGGTCGTGAGCAATTCCAGAAAGCATGGTGAATCTGCTCTCTGAAGACAGGTTGAAACGCTCAGCCATCCAGCCGTAATACCGCGTCAAGCTGTAGTGCCGACCCAGCACACCCTTAGGCCGCCCTTCACTCCCCGAGGTGAAGGAAAGTGTGGGGTTCGAGTCTGGCCCGACCAGGACATCGGGTGGTGAGGAAGCCTTCTGCCTCGCGCTCTCAAAGACATCCTTGCCATCGACCTCGCCTCCAAAGAGGAAGCCATCGTCACGAAGACGGAGCTCGGGCACTTCGGCCTTGAGCTGGAGCGACTCGTCGATGTAGCTCTGGACGAGAGGGGCCAGGGGCCCGTTCTCATCTGTTGCCCGTCCAATTCGGATCAGGGCTCGTGGTTGTGAGACCTCGAGGTAAACCTAAGGGGCTCTGTTCAGTCGCTGTGCTTGAGGAGTGCTCTAGAGGGGATCTGGGCAGCTCTGCAAGAGTTCTGCCCCGGCCCCACGCCGTGACTCACCTGTTGACGGGCTGGAGGGTATGCCGGGTCCAGCACAGTCATGGTGGCGCCAGATGCCTTGAGGATTTGGTCAGTTATGAGTTTATTCAAATTCAAGGGAGCATGCAGCAATTTACCAAGGTTCCCATGATACACACGACCAGGTCGACGGACCTGTGTGCCCAGATCATGACCACATCCCCATTCGTGACGCCCGCATCGTGCAGGTAGTGGGCGAGCGCATTGGACGCCTCGTAGATCTGACGGTAGGTGAAGACCCTCTCAGGGGTGGTGGACGTCTTGGTCTCGACGATGCATGTCCTGTCCGGGTGAGCCTCGGCGGAGGCCCTGAAGCGCTCGTGGATTGGGCCGACGAAGCCCGACCAGTCAAGGTCCGCTGTGGGATCGGGAAGCTGGGACGACATGGTGTGAGTGCTCCTTGGACAAGCTTCCCTGTGGTATGGGTTCGGTCCAAGTGGAGTTGAGGAATTGAGGAAGACGTCCTGGCAAAATTTGTTACGGCGTCGTCCCAGAGCCTATGACTAACCTGCGTGCCTGTGAGTCGCAGCAGATCTTGAAATTCTGACCCCTGTCAAGAATGATGCACCTCTTCCGACTGCGGAGGGGCAACGCGGTACAGCGGTACTTGCTTGTTGCGTGGGGGTTATCGCCTAGGTTTGATTGGTCAATTGGGTGATAGTGCACATGGCCCACCCTGATGCAGAATGGCAGGGGTAAGTACTGCTATTTGGCGACTTACACCTCGAAACGTATGTATATGGCTTGGCTTGATCTTGGGTGTCCATTATGGAAACGAAGCGAGCCGAATACCAGATAATGCTAAACACTTTCCCCTCCATGTTTCAATGCTGCATGCAAACCCCAAGGACAATAAGGGCTTGCTCACCTACTGACGAAGCCATAAGGTCGCACAAAACCCCCAGCTGTCAGTAGCAGACGATGCACGGATAATGAGAGAGGGCCGCACTAAACGTGATTTTTAGCATTCTACAAGTCCCTCGAAAGGCATAAAAGGCGCGACTTGGGCCATGACACCCAACTTTGAATGAGCATTGCGTGTTAAGTTTAACTTGATGATAGCATCGGACTAGGTTGAGCTCGCTCTTGTGATGGCTTCTTCCCAAGCTTGATCACTACTGCGAGCCTAGTCATTTTGGCTGAACCCCCGTGATTGCGAATTTTCAACCAGAGTTTCTTAGTAATTTTTTCTTCAAGAAAAAGACAATGTGTAGCGTTGTAACCGGTACGTATCATGGCTCACAGTCACAGCTGAGGACTGTGTAAATGGTAGCTTCTTACATAAGTAGGTAACACTTCTTTGCAGAACATTAGGAATTTACTGCCCAAAGCCGTTCATAACTGATAGCATTGTGAATTTCTATAAAGAAATATGTTGTACTTCTTCATATGAGGATACTTTTATGAGTGCAACCTTAAGAGATGGACTTGAAAAAGCAAATACCCTACAGTGTCTCAGTTCATCAGATGGAAGGTGGTCATGTCCGATTTGAAAACTGGACAGGAAGCCAAAGGATTTCAGATGCAGAACCTTAAGAACAATCTAGTTGTTCGAATGAATTCAGGGTAAGAAAATGTCTATAGTCAGCTAGAAATTCATCCTTTCCCTTTCGAGGCGGTATTTCAGGGCGGTCCTAAACGAGCAGTCCCGGCATTTGTCATGAGCGCTAGATCATCACAGAACAGACACTTCCTAGCTCCATCCTATTCAAGATCGTGAGAATAGCACAACCACCTCACAAAAGGAATTTTTGTCCAAGTTCATAGCCACTTTGTAATACCATATGAGACACGGGTGAAGTGGAGTTTTGCAAGGGGGATAAAAGGGTCCGGAACTGAGCGCGGAACTTGACGCGGAAGTCAGCGGTCCCCAACGCTCGAAGTGGCCTCGTCTCTGACAAGATGCCGTCTCCGAGTCTTAACTCCGGACTCATACACGGTAGATATCCACTACCGTGGACACGGGGACAAGCTCGGGCGCTCGTCCCGGGCACATCGGGCAGGATAAGCAGCCCGAAGTCTACGGACGCGATGTTATATGAGCATCCATCGTCTTACAATCAGGCATAGTCCTCACCAGGAAGAAACGCCACGAAGTCAACCAGCCAGCCACCAAATAAATCTTCCGTTCACCAAGGCACAACTGAACCCAGCCCACACACCATGTCGCCAGAGCAACAACTCCCCGCCGGGTTCACCAACCGGGGCTACTGGCTCACCTCGTTCAGCAAGCCCGGCTCGGTGATCGACCTGCCCACACCGCAGGCCGGACCAGGCAGCGCCGTGGTCCAGGTGGCAGCGACGCTGATCCTGCCCTACGTGGCCAAGGTGCACCGCGGCGAGATCCCGCAGCTCAACCTCGCGCTGCCGATGGTGCCCAACGCCAACTGCGTCGGGCGGGTGCTCGCCGTGGGGCCCGACGCGGCTCGCGTGCGGGTGGGGGACTGGGTCTGGGTCGACGGCACCGTGCACGCGCGGGACGATGCCCTCGTCAAGATCGTGCAGGGCCACCACGGCGGCGAGGGCGAGGCCGGCCGGGTGCTCATGCAGGGGGAGTGGCGGGACGGGAGCATGCAGAAGGTCATGAGGGCGCCGCTTGAGTCGTGCCATGTCATCAACAGGGACTACCTGTTCGGCCGGGAGGGACACGCGCCCGAGGAGCTGACGCCGATTATCCTGTACAACATTGCCGGGGGTGCGATTTTCGAGACGGCCAAGGTGCAGGTGGGCGAGACGGTGGTGATTGGCCCCGCGACGGGCAGCTTCGGCGGCGCGGCCGTGGAGCTGGCCCTGCTGTCTGGCGCGAGGGTGATCATGCTGGGCCGGTCTGAGGCGACGCTCCGGACGATGAAGGAGAGGCTGGGCAGCCCTGAGAAGCTGGAGTATATCGCCATGAGCGGCGATGTGGCCAAGGACGCGGAGGCGATCAGGAAGTTGGCTCCCGGCGGTGTGGATGTCTTCAACGACTGGACCCCCGGCTGGTTCGAGAAGCCGCTATACCTCGACGCCGCGCTCAAGACGCTGAACCCGTGGGCCCGGATCGTGCTCAGCGGAGCGCCGTACGGCAAGCTGGAACTACCGTACAAGGAGGCCCTCCATTTCAACTGGCAGATCCTGGCCAGGTGGGCCAACACGAGGGAGACTCTGGTCAGGATCGTGAAGCTGATCAACGATGGTGTCCTGAAGATTGGAAAGTCCGGCGGGTCCGATTTCAAGACTTTCGACTCGATAGAGCAGGTCGAGGATGCGAAAGAGTACGCCGAGAGTTCAAGCCGGTTCAAGTCTTACACGGTCTTGAAGCCGAACGGGGACTTCAGACCGTAGCTAGGCCCTGCCAATATGTTCACATGAGGAATGAAAACCACGTTGTAGTAACAAGATGCAGAATTAAGTTCATGCCTGCCCAGTAAAGACCTCCTGCAGCCCTACCTACCAAACAATGAGGTGTCTCAGTCCGGCCGATGAGCCGCCCGAACGAGACCATGTGCCGAGCCGATTGGCTGAATCCGTTCGCCGTCTTACAGTCGTAGTCTGTCACGCGCGCCACCTTCGTACGCATGCCTATATCTCACCCGGGGCATCTTATCTTCAAAGGATCAGGCAGCAGAGTCCCGGGCTTTGGTTTCGTGGTTCTTTCTCCCAAGATTCATCAGGTATCGATGGAAGCCCTCCGCTGCAGGGGCTCAAGTCTCACTCACAACCGACCGGTGATGTGAGACCTGCTCGCAGAGCAGTCCGACGGCGAACATGCGGGCGGTTCCGCTCATCATTTGTGCTTTGATTTCATCCTGCCAGGCGGTATCGATGCCCTTACAACATCATGGAACCCAACAACAACAAGTCCTCGGCACCGGCCCCAGCAACCACGGGCACACAAATCGCCAAGCCCGCGGCTTCGTCGCCCTGGGCGACAGCTACAGCGCCGGCATAGGCACCGGCACAGACGACGAGGAGATGCCCACAGAGGGCGACTGCCGGCACGGCGTGCACGCCTACCCGCAGCTGCTCCACCACGACCTCAACAACGCCACGGGCCGCAACACCACCTTCCAGTGGCTCTCGTGCACGGGGGCCGTCACGACTGACATCCTCTCGGGCGGCGGGGACCCAACAACCCAGCACGAGGGACCGGAGCCTCAGGGCAAGAAGAAGACGCTGGGCCAGGTGGACCTCCTCAACACCTCGCTGCCCCTGGACTTTGCCACTCTATCGGTCGGCGGGAATGATTTAGGTTTCTTCGACGTCATGAACGCGTGCATCTTCCGGTTTTATTCATTCTACAGCGGCACCTGCGAGAAGGCCCTCGAGGCCGCCGACGCCGCCGTGAAGAGCAGCGTGTTCGAGCAGCGGCTGTCCGTCATCCTGCGCGAGGTGCTGGACGCCGTGTCGTGGGAGAAGAGACCCAACTTCAGCATCTCGGTCACGGGGTATGCGCGGTTCTTCGATTCCGACACGCCCGGGTGTGATGAGATGTCACTGGGCGTGTGGTACGGCGGGCCGAAGCTGTCGCGGGATATTCGGGGCCGGATGAACGCGCTGGTTGATGCCGCTAATGACAAGCTGCGGCGGACGGTGGAGGAGGCGGAGTCGCGGTTTAGTGGCCCGCGGCCGAGGGTGCTGTTTGTCGATTATGACGAGCTCTTCGAGGGTCATCGGTTCTGCGAGGAGGGCGTGCTGGAGCCGGCGTATAATCGGACGGACAGTTGGTTCTTCCTTGTCGGGGGCCCGGACAATGCAAGGAACGAGACGACGTGGCCGAACGGGACGAATGGTGATCCCGAGTCGATGAGATATTCGAGGGGTGGGAAGATCCTGTCGCCGTTGTCGCCGCTGGTTGATCCTCATACTTGTCTTTCACAGGCCCAAGAACGAGGAGACTGGGGTGAGCTGGCGTTGTGCTACATGGCCATGGCGAAGCATCGCGACCTTTCACTGCGACCGGCGTACGATGGCATCACGCCGCAGAACGGTATGTGGTGGGTGCCGACCTACTATGGCAAGACGTTCCACCCGCGGACGCTCGGCCACGAAGCCATTAGGGACAGGATATACCAGGCGTGGGAGGAGCACGGGCTGTGACGGACAGACGATGATACCCGAGCACCACCGGACTCGAAGAATGTTGTCTTGGGTGTTCTTGCTATACTGCACGCTATGGTGTTATACACAACCCCCACTAGATAAAGAGCATGATACTACCTAACCACCATTTTGTCCCGATCTGCACCTAAAGCAGAACGCCCGCCCATATAAAATTTGATGACTATGCAATGCCCAGATAATAAGCAAACATCTTACACACCCCCGTAGTAGATCGTCACCTCTACTCAGCCATGCCAAACACCTCTCCGATCGACAGCGTATTGCTCCTCACGCCCGTCAGTGTAATCAAGATCCCCACCAGGTCCACGATCAGCAGCACCATCGCCGCCATCATGAACCGCGGGTTGAACACGCGGTACAGCATGAGGTGTCTCCTCAACCAGCCAGCCCACGCCATCGTGGCCAGCGACTCGACGGCGTAGTACGCGATGAAGATGCCCAGGGCGCGGCTGACGCTCTCCAGGACGCCCTTGCGCTTGGGCCCCGTCTTCCACAGCACGACCAGCGGCACCGACGCCGCCGCCAGGATCTGGCCCGCGTACGTGTTCAGGATGACCAGCAGGGGCGTCCACGGGTACCGGATCGAGAAGAGCGGGATGAAGGCCGCGTCCCACTGGATGCTGCTGAGCACGGCCTGGTGGCCCGTCTTGAAGAAGTGGAAGTTGCCCAGCAGGCCCAGCATGACCGGGCCGATGGTCTCGCCCGTGAGCTCGTTCAGGTCCAGGATCTCCATCAGCGACAGGACCTGCCACATCATGATGCCAATGGCACCTCCGCCCATCGGCTTCGACAGAATGATACAGGCGGTCATGATGTTGAGCGGCAGAAAGAGGTACCGAGCACCGTTGGCGTTGGCGTAGCCGAGGACGGCGATCTGGGCGCGCTTGGCGTTGGTGGAGGTAGTGAGAATGGAGATACATGGTGGTGCCCAGATGAATGCGGTCGTGCCCGCAACAACGGCGATAGCAAGAGCCAGCTGTGCGGTGTAAACACTGAATATCTTGAGCGTGCCTTCGGAAAGACCAGTAGCCCAGTTCTCGTTGTCGGCCGTGTCCATGGTCCAGTACGCGGCAGACAGGAAGAGCGCGGCGCGAAGGGCGTAGCTGATCCATGTTGGCGCCAGGCCGTGGTAGGAGCGAGTAGGCATGTAGAAAGCCTTGATGATAGAGGGCAAAATGGCAAAGACTGAGAAAGGGATGGCCAAGTGCCAGGTTGCCGCTGTGGAAGAGGCCGAGGACGCATAGTAGGTCGTCATGCAGTAAGGATACTGCTCGTCCCGACAAAGCTTCGAGAAGGAAACCGCCCGGCCAAGTAGTACGAAAAGAATAGAGTGGTAGACGGCAAAGTATCGGTCTGTTAGCTTCTCAATGTTCAGAGACGCAAGCGCACTCGCAAGACCAAATGTGGTGGTGAAGAAGAGAAGAATACTGTCTTCCCAAATGGTGTAGGAGTTTGACGCAAAGCCGATGGACTGGCTGATGGTGAACACGGCAGCCATCCAGCCCCAGAAGCTCGATGGGATAGGCAACACAAGGGAATTCCGGAGCAGAGCGCCAATAACTAGGATGGTACTCGCGACACCAGCTCCCGCGGCAGCGAGCCGGTAGTCGGGTGCGTTGGTGACCGCAGCATATGCAGCTCCAATCACGGCTCCCGGGACCGCGCCAGCCACGGCAGCCAGTGTCACAGTCTTCTGCTGAGTCTGATCCGAGGGAGCCTCCGAGTCCGCCCCAATGCCCTCGGCCTCCAGCTTCCTCTCAGCAATGTCAAGCTCGATGTTGTCCAAAGCGGCGAAGAGGTCATCTTCGTCCTTGGTGACGTAGAGAACCAGAGCAACCAGGCCGAGCGCAGTGATGACAAGGCCAATCAACATGCTTGGCACGTCGAACCTGGCCCACAAGCTCTTGCATATCCTCAGCGTCTCTGCCTGGTAGTCCATGAATGCGGCATACACAAGCTCGCGAGACTTGCCCTTTGTGTCGTCCTTGAGGACTTTCTCGGCGTTACTGAAGAGGGCAGCCGGCGCTGCAGCCTCGGCTGTTTGCTCTAGGCCGCGCGCGGCAAAGTACGACGCTTGGTACCGATTGATTCCCGCAGCAGTCACGCGAGAGGCAGATGCGAGGCTATTCCAAGCGTCACCCTTCTTGCCCGCGAATGCCTCCTCAATGGGTGCACCCAGGTTGTTATAGGGAATAGGAATACCCAATAGGAGAGCCAGGGTCGGGACAAGGTCGATCTGGTTGACAGGTCGTACCTTTGCCGTGGCAGGCGGGGCGACAAACTCGGGTTTCGTCCTCCCGAAAACAGCCTTCTTCGAGTACATCCAGAGCGCAGCTTCGACTTCGTCGTCGCTCTCTCCCCCGTGGTCGCCCTTGGGGTCCATGCCGTGGTCACCCATGACGACCAACAAAGTGTCGTCATCGATGGTTTCCACGAGGTTCCTGACAAATTCATCCATCTGGCGCAGTTTCGCTGTCATGGCAGCGTGAGCAGGTCCGTAGCGATGGCCGGCATGGTCGACCCCCAGCAGGTGTCCGATGAGCAGATCCCATTCTCCCTTCCTGTCCGCCTGCAGCAGTGGGAATATGTGCTCGAGAACTCCATTGTCGACCGAATGCAGATCCCAGACGTTGAAGCTGTCATACGACCTGCTGATGTTGGGCTGGAAGTATTCCGGGAACAGGGCATCCCAGGTGTCATCTCCCAGGTGCACAATCTTCTTCCCGACATCCCGGAGCTGGATCAGCAGGTTGTCCTCCTCGATGGCAGTGCCTGCGAAGTTGCTTCCCATCTCCATGAATGTAGGCAGTGTCCCGGTTGTGAGCCCCTTGAGCCTCTGCAGCGTCGTCGTTGGAGGGTCGGCGATGAAAGGCCGCAGGAAAGCGTTGTTGGGCGACTTGACAGCGGTCTCGTAGAGGAAGGGGAAGGCATTGTGGAACTCGGCGTCGTCTTCTATCGGCACGGTGAAGTCATACCGCAACGCATCGATCAGGACAACAACCGCCTTGTCGAAGGTCTTGGGGTGCCAACACCCGCCGTCCACCGTGCCCCGTCCCTTCCAGTCCGACAGAATGCTCAGGTCCTTCCCCTCTGTGCCGTCCACAGGGTTGGCATCACAGCTTGACTTCTCGTCCAGGACCAGTCTGGTCAACAGGAAACCGGAGGTGAAGTATGCGATGCCTATTACATGTATGCAGAGCATCCAGACCCAGAAGCCCAGCGTCCATCCCCACCGGCGCTCGTAGGCGGATTTTCGGCGAGCCTCGAGGGCTTCACGTTGCCTCTGCAGGATGCTTGCTTTCTTTTGTTCCTCGCGCGGGTCCTCCTGCTTGCTGTCGGCCTCAGCGACCTGCTGGCGGCGCTTGGCTGCTGCGAATTGGGCGGCGATGGCCTTGTAGTCGCCAGGAGGGCCCGACGACGGGCCGCTGTCTCGAGGGTTCGGCGGAGGCATTGTGCCGTGTCGAGAGTCGGGATGGTGGCTGGAGTGGAGATGTTGTTTGATGGGATGAAAAGATTAAGAACACATGGCTGGAATTGAAATAAATCGCTCAATAAGAGGTCAGGGTTGGAAAATGACACTCTGCGTCGAGGTCCAGATTACCACTTTCCACCCAAGATTTTGGAGCTCCCGAGGTCCCCTTGAGCTCAAGTGCTTGTCTGTCACAGCAGCTCTAGGGGCCCACTTGGCTGCAGCTCCCCCCACGTTTCAACCCACGGCAGGCACAGTTGCTGCCGCACTGAATTGCATGTGGGGTTGACCCTGCTTCCTTGCTGCAGCCAGCAGCGCAAGGGCTAACGACTTCAGGAAAATCACCCAAAATTGATATGCCTCAATTTACTTTCCCCGGTATATCTCAAGGCTCTATCGTGCTTTGCTACTTCGTGACGGCGATCATCCTTCAGTGTCCAGTGCATAGCTATGCGGCGTGTGTCTATCTCTTGTCTGGCCCCCGCCCGCAAAACCACCAATGAGACAACCTCCTACGGGACCATCTCTCATGGTGTTGCCCCATACCGGACACCCTTTCAAGGCCAGTCTCCTAGGAATCAAGCCCCTTGAGACCAACCTATTAGAGATCAATCCTCTGGAGAATAAACCCGTGTAAGATAGCCTTGTCTGTGGTAGACTTCCCGAGTACAAAGGCAGGCAAATCACAGAAGCCCTGTTATCACATTATACAATTTTTCGATGAGACGGTGTCATGGTGATAGAGTATGTGAGATTTTATAGCTCACCAGTAGATCTGCAGGCGGAGTCTAGACAATATCAAAGACTATAGGACCTGGTAGACCTACATTCTCAGCCGCTTCCGTAGTTCTCACGATAATTTTCAACATGGTCTCATGCTGATCTCTTGGATAACGGACCTGCCTTTCGTCGCAATGACTTCCAAGGCCAACAAATTTCGCCTCTACATGCAGAAAACTGAGCTCCGTGATGCTGCCACCTAAGAATCGTAGGCAGCGTTCCCCTATACCAGAATCAGAAGAAACACGCTGTGGCCCTCTGATCCCTGCTCCTTCCGATTCAATCGTCCTAAGACAAAGCATTGGTGCAATTCCTTTTGAATGCGGGAGCAACAGTGGCATCATCCAGTCCCCCGTCTCGGCAACGGGCGGTCCAATCGCCCAGTAAGACTGTGTGCTTGTCCGGATGCTTACTATGGACACATGGCGCAACACTCTGCTTAGGCGTCGCAACGTTCTGCTTAGGCGTCGCAAATGTCTCTTGTGTGACGCATTCAAGGCTTCGGGGTCATATCTGTGGGCATGCAGCTCCTCGACGATCTCCTCGCGGTAGGATTCCATACTTGTCGAGTCCTTGCCGGCTATCTTGTCCTGCTTGACAAGTAATTGGGCTAGGAGTTTAAGCAAAGTACCCTCGTCGGGGTCGTACGTCTCGGCTGATCTACTCGCAAGGCTTGTCGATATCCCCAAGGCCTCATTCACCTCGTGCCAGAACTCTGGTGTTGTGGAACCATGAATGACCAGGTCTACCTTTCCACAATTCTGGAAGAATACCATAAGGTTATAGTTGAGTCGCAGTCTCTTCCCGATGACCTCTGCGTCCATACAGGCTGGGCCGTACATCTTGAGATCAAGCTCCATGCTGAACCGTTTCTGCTTGGCTGAGTCCGGAGGTTCAGGGGTTGAGGATAGAATCCGTTTAACCTCAGATTTGAGGTGTACAAGATGATGGCCTACTGTGCGAGAGGATGGGCCATATTCATCCAGGTTATACGGAAGTGATCTCTTCCTCCGTCTTGACCAGTCTGGAACCCAAGAGGGGCAGTCAACGTCTGTTTGCGGCTCAAGTGGCCCAAAGTGGCACAAATGCAGCAGCACAGAGTGGACCGAGGCGGCGTTTTTCGTTTCCGGGACGTACTCGGGTGAGTTCTCGATGAAATAGGACGCCACATCCATGTAAATCTCTCTCCAGTTCCTCGAGCCGTACTGCAATGGAGGCTTCGCGTCGTCGGTTACCAGGGCGTAGACTGCTGCGATCCTGTCTCGGGGATCGCTGCACTCAGAGTCGTGGAAATCCCACTGTGGTGGCGGAATTAGCCACAAGATCGGGAAGACTGATACGTGGATGATAAAAAATATCCATCTGTGCATACAGCAGATGTTGTAATCTGAGCGCAGAGGAAAGCAATGTTTCGGTATAGTGCCCAGATAATCTGCAATGTGGAGTATATGCGCTTGTGAGAGTCAATCGTCCTCGGAGACTTACCAGGAAAGAAAGCAACCCTTTATCTGCGACGTGACGGGATCCGATGCTCGTCAACAGCATTCGTGCGCCACGGCCAACCAGCTCCTGGCCACCAGCGGCCTTGATTCGCCCTAGGGCATACATCACCCGCGATAAGCTTAGCTTATGGATACCACAGTGCACGACGGCATCATGCGAGAACACTGCCTCCTGGATGACCCAACGCCTAGTGAACCAAGGTCTGTTGAAGAATTCGACAAGACACTGCACTTCTTTACTGAAGACCTTCAGCGGATCCCGACGCCCAATATCCCGGAGGAGATCAAATGCGTGTTTGGCCTTGTCGACCTGGTCGTCGCCCAGCCATATGCGGACTCTTTTTGCGTCGTTGTAAATCTGGCCCATCAAGGGGATCTGTTGAGTCTTCTCGGTCTCGTCCTTCTGATTGAGACAGATGGCATCGATCCACAACAGTCTCTCCTTGTGCGGAGCTCGAAAATGACGAAGGAGTGAGTCAACGTTTGCTGTGATCTGAAGGCAGGACCAGGACTGAGCGTCGGACCGGACGAACAGCTGGTGGGAGAGCTCCGAGCTGCCCCATGTGTACGAGACAGCCGAGTACTCGCAACCACTCGCGCTCCTTGACTGGGAATCCCGCTGGTGCTGGATGATGGAGCAGTAGAGGGGTGAGTCGAAGTGGTCTGCGGGCTCCACGACCAGGACGCGTACCGCGTCTTCTGCTATTAGTGGCTCATATCGGTACTCGTCGTGGGGAAGAGAACCGCCGGGACCTGGACGGTCTTTCTTCACCTCCATGATCTCATCACCCGAGCCTGGCGGCATTTCTCACGGGAATCAAGAAGGGATGCCACTGGAGCCTCTTTGAAGCTAGATGGGAACATGAGCAGGATCTTGCTACGTGGCATGCACGCTCATGTATGCGAAGCAGCCGGATGGGTGGGGCGCCGGCGGGCCTTCGCAGCTGGACCCTTCTCGGACTTCACAATCGACGTGGAAAATTGCATCTACTGACCCGAAGCACAGCCTGTTCAATCAAGTTTGATGAGTTGCACAGGCGGACTACATGATAAACCGCCCTGGTCATGTATTAGAATCCAGATCGCTAACGTTTTCTGCCTATTTCTCCCCCACAACCACATATTATTTAAAAAATATTTTGAGACTAATTTAATCAAACCCTTATTTTGAAGATGTTCATATAGTTAAATTTAAGCACATACGATGTGGTTGTGGAATAATCGTGATGCCAATATGAAGGGTTTTGGTGGTCTTTGGATTTAGCAGCCATTTATCTCTTGCAGCCCGCCTAGTGCACTGGTGTTGATCAATTCCAAGTCACAAATCTCTCACTTCAAAATGGCTCACCAAGGTGACCAATCATCTCCAAGAGAGCGCGCGCATGCAGGCGTGGACAGGCGTGGACCAGCCATTGCATTCGTTGGCGAACCAAGACCCACAGCCACTGAAGGTGTGCAGGCGCAGTCTTAAGGATGCAGCAAGAGAGGCCCTCAGTCGCTGGGCCGAAACAAAACTTGCGCCCGTCTGACTTACATGGGTGCCTGCACCAAAACGAGAAGGGTTTGTACAGCTGACCAAAAACCCCAAAACCGGTGCCTGTTCACACCGTCCGGAGATGCTCCTCTTCAAAGAAACAACGCCCGGCCACATCGACTGGCAACTGCGCACACTGCATTCACCGGCCCCTGGATTTCTGCTAGAGCAACTCGTCGTCATCAATCAACGAACTGGCCGTGAAGTCGGTCACGCCTGGATTGACAACACCTGCAACTACATAATCGACGACTCTGCCAACCTGCCTCGTCCGTCATGCGACTTATCCATACCGACACTCTAGAGCTCGTGGAGTTCTTTGGCAACGATGTACCAGAATATGCAATCTTATCGCACACCTGGGGGCGTGAAGAAGTGACTTTCAAAGACTGGAAGAGGCTGGAAGCTGCCAAGAAGAAAGAGGGCTTTTCCAAGATCGAAATGGCATGCAGACAAGCTCGAGAGGATGGTCTCCAGTACCTCTGGGTCGATACAAACTGCATAGATAAGAGGAGCTCTGCTGAAATGAGCGAAGCCATCAACTCCATGTTCAGCTGGTACCAAAACGCCCATGTCTGCTATGCCTACTTGGTTGATGTGGAACCCCTGCCACCGGCGACGACCAACGAGGAATGGGAGGATTATTGGGCGCGTTTTCGGCGGAGTCGATGGCTCACTCGTGGTTGGACACTTCAAGAGCTTTTGGCACCCCGCCGAATGGTGTTCTATGCGAAAGACTGGTCAAAAATAGCCCCACGCGACGGTCTGGCGGGCGATATCTCCGCGGCCACTGATATACCTGCGAAATATCTCTCACATCTTCCGGAGGCGGTGTCTCGAGCCAGCGTGGCTCAAAGAATGTCATGGCTCTCTTGCAGAGAAACTACGAGGGTTGAAGACATGGCATATTGCATGCTGGGTATTTTTGATATCAATATGCCTTTGCTCTACGGCGAAGGCTCCAAGGCGTTCACTCGGCTCCAGGAGGAAATTATTCGTACCTCGACCGATCACACGATATTCTGTTGGACTTGGACTGAGAAAGTGCCATTAGGGTGGGCCAGTCTACTGGCCCCCTTCCCACAAGTTTTCAAAGATTCCGGGGGATACATCCGCCCCAGTCATGGTCTGTCCGATACGGAGGCTTACACCATGACCAACGCGGGGCTGTCGATTCGTCTTCCAGTCGTTCAAGCGTACTCCTACCGATTTGGAGTCTTGAATGCGACCCATGTAATAAATAACGGGAGGGGCCGCTCTGAAAGATTCGCCAGCGTTCCTATTTCAACTTGTCTGTATAAAGACGGTCACCCTGCAACAGAACAGACCATGCGGAGGATCCCGTTTCCTCCGAGCCCGCTGCTCATGCACCCTTCTTGGACAGTGGGCAGATCGTCGCTGTACATTCCGTCCTACCATCCGGGTACTGATGTATACGCTTGTTTTAACGAACATAATTCGAGGCAATCTGGGCGGTCATTTCTGCTCCTCTTTGGTGCCGCTCATTCGGACCCTCGTAGAGAGGGCTTCAGCGAGGATCGCACCACCTTCAGCAGCGCCCTTATCTTGGAAAACGACCAGACGTCTGTCGGCATCGTAGTTTTTCCAGAGGAAAAGTTTGATCGGGACAGGGACTTGATTACGCTTGCTGATGACTCTGATACCGATGGGGCCTTGATAAGGGTGGACAGGCATGAAGGTTCCTCTCTTATCTTCCTGGGAGCAAGTGTTAGGTCCAGCTATACAGGACCTCGAAGTTTTGGAGCAATCATCTCTCATCAGTCCGGCTTTGCAAGTTCTTTAGGACCCATCCACCTGAGCCTCATGCAAGAGCTCTCGACCAAAGGGAGCCTGGTCGGGGCAATAGGCGCTAATCAAACCGCAAACAGCACTGAGAGTGAAGTCGGGCTTAGCCTTGGGGATGAGATATTGTTTGATAATGACTTTATTTCCCCAGTGGTTGTTACGTATCCAGAGAGGAGCTCGGAGATGGACGAGGATTCATATGACGAAGGACAAGGAGACATGACAACGCGCAACGATCCCAAATGTTCATGCCCAAGAGAGAATGATTGGTTCAGGTAATATTCAGGTCTCTTTCTCTGGGGATGAATAACAGTGGGTCTGCCACAGCATTCTGAAGATTTGTACACTACACGGCCAAGTAAAAGGAACGAGTGCTCTCCTCCTAAAATAGTAAAAACAGTACGTATCTGGCCCACGAACATTTGGAACCTTGTGCATTGTAGTCCCGATTAGAAGATTCTACAGCAAGGGAGGCGGGGGCAGGAGACTGAGGGCAGATACGTCCGCTCTGTGGGGTTGTATGAAAATTGTGTGGATAACCTCATGGACCAGACCAACTATGGCTATGCCTACATGCTGGATCGCTTCAGGGGCTTTGATTCCTACTTGATCAAGTTGCTTCCTTTGGCAGAAACCCCTCATTTTTCCACAATAAGTAGTTTTGATGATGAGAAGAAGACATTTCCAAATTGGTGAGGTTTAGACAAGACTCTTCGACGATTTGCTTCCCTCCAGTCTATATATCCTCTCCTTGCAGGCTGAGGGCTGCGGCAATGAGGCAGGCTGGGGCGTCAGGACTAACACGACTCATCTTCTGTAAACCGTACCTCTCCAAAATTCCAGCTGATATAAGGCTGTTCACAACCCTAAGTCCCAGGTAGCGATGAAGTTATGCATGCTTATCCCCCCAAGGCTTGACAAGATTCTTCCAAGTTCATGCTTTTCTTGTTCTTCTAGGGGGTGAGAACCAAGGTTTAGCTGCTTGCAAGGTCGAAACGCAACCACAGGCCAGGAGCAGAGCTATTAGAGCTCATCCGTTTCTGCATTGTAGTGACCGGGAAAGCCTGTCAACGTACACTTCTTGCTCGCCTAACGCATCACTATCTCAACGATGAAGTTCGATCAATTGCACTGACTCTACATGCGATTCAAATCTCTCACTTCGACATGCCTTATAAAAGCTGGCCAATGATAGGTCACTGCCACCATGCAGGGGCGGGACCAGCCATGGCATTCCTTCCAGGTTAGCGAGCCAATAGCCGCAACCACAGAAGCTGTGCAGGTAAAGTTCTTAACAACAACGCAGCAACAGGGAGTTTTAGTCACGAGCCGAGCTGAGTTCAAGGGCAATCATGGTCTTTTGTGTTTCGCCGGTCGGGCTTACGCCACTAAACCGGGGGGCCTAGGCAGCATTGCATGATCCTACATTGCCGAGCTTGATATTTCGAAAGCGCAATGCTGCAAATCTTATTCCCTGGACACATAGCGAAAGGTTTCCTATGAATAATTACAGGCGCTACTCAACAGACATAATGACATATACATCTCCACTCTTCGACTGGGCCGGAAGGCGAATGGCCCAACCAATCCCTCCTCCGTCAGGATGGCTATTCCATGCTCCAATCCTCACTGCACATCGGACTCTTTGGAGACTCCTCTTCGGATTATTCTTCCTCCCGCTGTACGCATATGCCAACGCTATGGGACCCATGGACAATTTTCCTGCCGACATACTGGACGCGATGGATAAATGGCAATCCGTCTTGTTGTTGCCTTGGCTAATGATTATGACCTTTCTATCCGGACAAGGAGCTCGCCAGGCAGCTGAACAGCAGAACTTGCCTTCAGAATCTCACTTTCCACATTTGTCGCAAGGTTCCGTGCCCACTGTGTCCGAGTCGACGGTCTCGACCAGCACTACCCGTCCCATTTCGATATATTCGAGATTGATTCGTGCTTTGCATATCTTAAGGTCACAAACTTCCCGCAGGCGATTTCTTTGGCATGTGTTTTGGATCATGGACTTCGTGTTCGGCCCCCGTACATACTTCCAAACCGATGTTCTCGAGGCCTGGAACCGACACCTCAGTCACGAGCTGTCCTCTCAACAGCAGCTGCTGACATTTGAAATATGCATTGATAATGGCGTCAGGATACAAGTTCCGTGCGCCCGTAACCTCGACGATAAGGGTTTCCTCTCACAGTTACATTATTTTTACGGCTTTGCCAAAGCTTGCAACAACACCTCAATGTCTAGGTTCGGCCTTCGCTCTCTCGGAAGGGTCGAAATTTCACGGGCAAGTATTCCACCCACGGTTTCTATCTGTTTACTTGATCTGAACGTATGATGCCCAGATATTGCAAGGCGAAGTTGTCGGAAATCGTGTGTCTGTGCTGGACCTGGGTCTTGTTGGAGGCAACCGCAATGTGCACCTGTTGTACCACCGCGACCACCTGGAGGGCGATGCCAGGGTCCGAGACTTGGTCGAAAAGGGAGTCATCACTGAGCAAGGAAACCCTAAGCTTTGCTGTCTGAATTTTGTCAGTGTCTGGGGTCACACAGCAGCAGGCTTTATAGTAGGGCTGCCTGTATTCCTAGGCTTTTTGTGTTGTGTGATTTGGCCGAGCGTGGCCGTTCGTGTGTATGGTGGAGACGTGCAAACGAGCGTGCAGACTGGCTTCGCTGTAGGAAGCTTCATCGTGACAGCAAGTGAGCAACACCAGATTTCCTCGGTGCACCTTCATATTGTGATGGCTATACACTATCATTCTACGTATGAGTTACTGATTCAATACTTCAGGTGCGCTGTCGATTGCCCTCGTAACGTTCATGGATGCAACGGCGAATACCAGGGATTTCGAAGTCGTTCCTAGTCCTCTCACCCGGGCTGGTCGTGAGGCCAGGCCTCGCAGATTGCGACTTCAGCGCCGGCGTGGCCAGTGGACCTACCAACGAAGAGCTTATGTTTAGTAGTCTATGATCTTCTCTCCGAGTCGAGTTTCGACAGACCCAGTGTGCGTGTTTTTGTCGAGGCCAGACCTGGGCTGAGAATATTGTGAATAACAGATGCTCAATTTATACAATCTGTAAGGGATTGCCTGGCAAATCCGATCCAATTAATCCCGAAACAATGCCATGATGATACACCTCTCCAACAAGAACATAGGTCCCTGTATCAGGAGCCTCGGCAGAGCCATCACTCCTGCTGTCTCGAAGACCAGCCTTCCTGACGGCCATGGGCGTCCGAACCCCAGGAAATACACAGACCGCGTCCCCGGCCCTCGCACTCGGAGCCGCAAGCCCGAGGTGCCCGCGGGCTGACACAAAGACCCGCCGGCCCCGTGTCGAACGCTCACAGTGGTGGGCGAACCTGGAGACCTCCTCCCTCTCCGATCTCCCGAGACGAAGGGACTCGAGTAACCCAGTCGCGGCGCACGCACGGCGCTCTGTGAGCCAGTTCTCGAAACTTCGTTCCGTCGGAGGGCCCCCACCCGCGCTCTGCTGCGTTTGTGGTGACACTGCCGGCCCGCTTGCAGTCAGTGTCCTCCAGAGGGAAGTCCACTGGGCCGCCTCGGCCTTGTTGGCTTGCGGCTGCTTGTCGTCTCCAATTTCCGTCATCCTCAGGACCTCTTCCATCCAGGCCACTGTGTCTTGCACGTAGCGCAGGCGCCCTCCCCGCCCGAGTGGCAAGCGTTCGGAGCTCACCTTCGATATGGTGTCAACTATGCACCCGGTGATGGAAAGAACCTTTGGTGAATTCGGGTCGTAGGAGAAGACGGGCCCAGTCCCCTCATCCGTCGCTCGGTAGTTGCTAGCGGCTGCAATCTCCGCTAGACTCGTACCTTTTGGAACAGAAGTCCAGTCGGGCACCCATGAGGGAAGATTCAAAGATCGCTGGTATCCAATTCCTGCTACAGACAATATGAGAGGGTCAGCATCCCTCAGAAGAATGCGGCTTGAAACTTGGATATACAAGTCCTCGACCGAGATCCTGTAATTTGGCCGGAGATCGTGGTCAACCTGGTCAGCGGGTAGTGCCACTTGAGGAGCACGCATCAGCTTCTTTATGTTCATAATCCGTACTTATCGGTGAGATGGATGCTTCACTCACAGCCCAGAAGAGCAAATATCCTGTCACGAGGATCCGTGGCATGAAAATTACGAAAGCGGAGGAGAAGCTGCTGCAATATCGCCGGGTCCTTCGCGGCACGCTGGAGGTCTCGAGCAGCCATGATGCTGCCCGGGTTCCGGAATGGGGCCTGGAGGTGAGCCAGCCGGTGCGGCCCTGTGGAATGCTTCTCTATGACCCGGAATAAGATACCGTTGTTGTCCGCAATCCATTCACAGACCTTGCAGAGCTCGTCCCACTTGACAGCGTGGCGGCCACACACCACCATCACATCCCGGGCAAGCGCGACCTCCTGAACGACCCAGCACCTGGTGAACCACGGCCTACAGAGCAGCTGCGCAACGTCCGCCCAGGAGGCCGTGGGTATACCTGCCCCGAGCGACCTCTTCTCAAAGTCCTCAACACGCAGGGCAGTGAGGACGTCGCCGTTGGCCTGCATGAAGCCCCGGGTCAGCTGAAGCGAGTCCATCGCGCGGGTCGACGCACCGTCTGCTGTCCCAAGGAAGCCGATAACCTGCTGTGCTTGTCTGTATATATCAGCCATGATCGCCACCTGGCTGGCTTTCTCGTCGGGGTCCTCCTGGTTGATGCAGACGGCGTCGATCCACAGGTACAGCGTGTCCCCTGGGGGCACAAGCGTGCTGACTATATCGAGGACCATCTGGCTGTACGCGAGTGATGTCTCCACGCCATTCGAGTCGACAAAGTGGCCGACTGCTGACGGCTCGCCCCATGCGTAAGAGATGGCGACATAGGTTGGATTGTCCTCCAAGGAGGCGTGCACTAGTTGTCCGACAAATCTCGCCTCGTCGGGAGCAGACTGCGCAAGGCGGCTGACCCTCAAGAGACGGACCTCCTTTCTCTCCTTCTCCAGTGAGCCGTAGAGCGCAGCCTTGTCCGAGACTGGACTTTGCAGCTCGTCAGCACGGCTGCACCAGTACGATGCACGATCCCCGGCAAGGAGACCCCATAGCTGTTGCTCTACCTGGAACACGTCGGCCGAGGTCTTCGGTCTCTGGGGATGCCAGAACCAGCGTGGCATGGTATGATAGCTTGCAAGCTGCGACGTGAGGAGAAGCCCAAATTTGCCTTGTGCTTGGAGGTTGTAGTGACTAGAGTTAGATAGGGACTGAGTAACCGGTTTCTCGCTGTGAAAAAAAAAATGATTATTAGGAAGGCTGACCAGTATATGTATGATCGCCGGGTGGGAGGCGCAGCACGGTGCATCCTTCTGGCCAGTAATCGACCGCAAAGGCTGATATCAGAAGGGGCGTAAGCAGTCCCTTGAGGATGAAAAGGGTGACCAGTCCTGCAATGATGTGCCCAAGTAGGTATGAAAGCACTCGGGGCCTGAACCGTCCCCTGGAATTGCTGTCAACTCATGAAAAGGTTGCACAGCTACACGTTAGATATACTTCTTTCTATTGTTTATTTTCATTTCCTATATGTAAGCCTTGATACACTAGTCAGCTGGAACACCCTTCAGACAGGGTTGGCCTGGGTCCAGTAGACGCGCCCATCTGGGCCTTGGACTGCATAACTCTGCCCAACGTGTGGGCCGCCGCCGCCGCCTCCGACCTGCGGGACTTGCCCATAAAACTGCTGGTACTCCTGGCCCGAGATCCTGGACGTGTCCCAGAGATACTGGACCTGCGGGGGGCGCTCGACGTCGACGGGAGTGTCGAGTCGGATGTAGTTCTGGTCCGGCGGCGGGTAGGGCCCAGAATTGTACTGCTCCATCGCCACAGACTGGGGCAGAGCCTCCTCGGCGCTCCCTGATGACACCCCTGCCTGCCGCTCCTTGGACTGTCTGCTTGAGAACCGAGACCTCGAGGCGGCCCGGCCGCGCCTATATGACTGCCACCAGCTCCGCAACTTGGAGTTTGACAAGTTGGACAGGCGGAGGAAACCCGTTACGCGGCTGATGATGGTCCAGCATACCGGGAGGCTGGCGCAGAGAATTCCTATCGAGGCTGTGGTGGGTTTCCAATCAAGTCAGTGCTGCTCTTATACCAGTCCCCGGGAACGGTTTGGACGAAGTGGCTCCATACCATGAACCGAGGCCCAGACTTCGGTCAGGTCCCAGTGAGGGCTTCGGGCGCCTGGGTGGTTATTCCACCCTTGGACTGCTTTCACGATACCTGTGATGATAACGCTGAGAAGTCGGCAATTTATCCAATGGTCAGTGAAAGGTCCACGAGACTGCTTGGTGACCTATGAACGGGTTCAGACTCACAGCCCTCCCAGCAGGAAGATAGAAGCCACTCCGACCTTCTTCTGAAACGACAGCTGAAGTTTCATGATATGTCGCACGGGCAGGGCGAGGACACAAACATCGAGTATCTCCTCGATAATGCCCGTGACCAGCCAAAAGATGTTATAATTGATGCAGTGCTCGGCGGGGCTGAGGCTGTTGAGCCAGCTCCAATAGATGGGCCAGCAGTTGAAGAGGGTCCCGAAGGTGCCCGTCGCCCAGAAGGCGGCGTTGAGGGCGCCCAGGACCCAGACCTGGGCGCGGAAGTTTATGCTGACGGAGAAGATGCGCGTGTACATCAGCAGCAGTGAGGCCTTGGCGGCGGCGACGACGGTGAAGTACAGGACGTCGGCGATAAAGGCCATCTTGAGATCCAGCTGGTTGGCCGGAGTGTAGACGTAGTTCGGGTCGTTCGCCGAGAGCAGCCACGCCGCGTCCGGGTCGACAAGTGAGGCTGCGGCACATTTTGGCGTCAGCGGATCCTTCAGAATTGGTAGGGTAGAGAAACATATTTACAGGCCAGGACGAAGACGCCCGCCGCCACAGCGGACACCACGGCGACGAGGGCCAACCAGTCATCCCACCAGAGGCCGGACCTCTTGTGTATGCGGGTGTAGAACCGGAGGACTGTGGCTACCACGGCGAGGACGATGGCGACAGCACTAACAATAGTAGTTGTCGTGGACGACTCCTCCGCGGAGGCCTTGTCTGCCTCACTCTCGGCCATGGCGGTTCGACGCAGACAGGCTGCTTTACCTGAGATGCCCAATTATTTCGTGCCCAAGCATCTCAGGATCGAGGACTTGAGCCCGAGAAAATGGCGTGGGGGAAAAGGGAAGGGTGGTTAGCAGTAAACATCTCTCGAAGAAACGGCCCCCACCGGGACAGACAGAGCAGGTGTCTGTCTAGCCCAGCATATGTCGACGCATTCGTTCTTCCTTCGCGCAGGCTCGCTTAACTCATGCGAGAACCGGGAGATGTAGTCGGCTGAATTTGAGAATACCCCAGTTTGGTACTTATGTTGCTGCCTGGCTTCTTGACCCATGAGGTTGCTCCATCCATCAGCCCTAGCAGCCCACCTGACCCTCGGCAGTACTACCAGACGCAGCCATAGTGGGCAGTGCTGGTTGTGAGCACACCTTCACAGGCTTGAGAAGCCAATGGTCAGAGGTCAGAAAGCTGCATAGTGGGATCGTAGCACGATATGCTTGCCCAGAAGAGCTTGGTTCGCGCCGAAAAAGGCTTATTGCTTACTGCATGTGAGGACGGGCCGTTGTGGTTGGTTTGCTCGGTTCAAGTCGTGGACCTGAGGGACTGGATACGGCACGTCCCGCATCCTGCTGTCGATAGCTTGCCTCTTAGAGTGAGTGAGACCCATGAATTTGGCCCCCACCCCTGCCCTACCTGACTCGTCTTCAATTACCGTCTCTTACCCACAATAGCTCCGGCGAGACACGAAAGAGAAGGAGCGTTTCCGAATCTCAGTAGGTCTTCAAGGTCAGTCACAGTCATCATCAAGGTATTAAAGCCCTAATCTTGAAATATTAGATTTTAAGCCTATGCTTTGGTATAAGACTAGTTAGCAAGTATTATTCCTTATTAGTTAGAAACTTTAGATTTACATCTACCTAATTACTTTCAACGCTTAACTAGCCTACTTAATTTTTCTCTCCCAGAGGAAGGACAGTCTAGGGAGCTTTTAGGCGGGTCTCGCTTAGAGAAGTCCCTTCCATGTAGAGAGGGTCTCGTAGGAGCACTAGTCTGGAAGGGAGAGACCGTAAGACGTTTTGTGTCACCAGACCTGTAAGGGAAGTAGGAGCGTTTTCCTTCCGAAGGGAGCGTTTTCCCACCTGAGGGATAAACTCATGACTATCTTCAGAAACCCACAGGGGGCGCTACGGCAGTCAGCCAATGGTCTGTCTGTTGTGTTGTGTTCCACAACAGGTCCCTGCAACCAGCAGCCTCCGCCCCCACCCCCAAAGTCCCATCGTGCCTTTTGATGAGGCTATGATTGATTACTACTCTTGACCAGTTCCAGCTCTTACTGACGATCTTCGAGGCATTTACTGACGATCTTCGAGGCATCTTGGCGCAACATTGCTCAGAATCTGCATCATACTCGCCCAGGCCGACAACGACCATGTCGTTTCTCTTCTCAGCCAACCAGTTCCCCGTAATGGGTAGGGTGAGTTCTTGCTGTCTCACCGTTAAACTCACACTCGATGCTTACAAGAGAACACAGACGATCCTGATCACGGGGGCATCCCGCGGTACGGGCCTCGAGGCAGGCCGTCAGCTGGCCGAGAAGGGCGCCAACGTGGTCGTTGTCGCCCGCGACGAGAAGAGGCTGCGCGACGGCGTCGAGTATATGCGCGCCGCCGCCGCATCCCGCGATCACCAGCGCTTCCACTACATCAGTGCCGACCTCACGAGCCCGACCGAGGCAGCACGAGTCGTCGCCGAGGCCACCGCCTGGAACCATGACGCCCCTCCAGACATCGTCTGGTGTACCGCCGGCGTCTCGCACCCGTCGCTCTTTGTCGACACCGACCTGGCCAAGTTCCGCGACATGATGGATGGAAACTACTTCTCTAGCGTTTACATGGCCCATGCCATCCTGCGGGCGTGGCTGCGGCGGGATAAGAGAGCTTTCGAAGAGTATCACGACGAGGACAATGAGGAGGCGGACGAAGAAGGACTCAAGAAAGGGCAAGGAGAAGGTCCCCCTGCTGCTAAGGCCACTCGCCCCCTTACGCCCCGACACCTCATCTTCACGGCGTCCTTCCTCGCCTTGTACCCCGTCGCCGGCTACGCGCCCTACAACCCAAGCAAGGCCGCCCTCCGCTCCATGTCAGACACTCTGTCGCAGGAGATGAACCTCTACGCCGCCGCGCACCCTGAGGAGCCCCCCGTGAGGGTACACACCGTCTTCCCGGCCACCATCCTCACCGAGTCATACGAGGCCGAGAACAAAATAAAGCCCGACGTGACCAAGATGCTCGAGGACGCCGACGGCGGCCAGACACCCGCCGAGGTGGCCCGGGGCGCCATCGCGGGTCTCGAGGCTGGCCACGAGATCATCACCACCGATTTCATGACCAGGTTTGTCTCGTGTGGCATGCTGGGCACAAGCGTCAGGGGCGGCTTCTGGAAGGGCCTGGCAGACTATATCATGGGCTGCCTGAGCCTGTTCGTCTTGGTTATTGTGAGGTGGACAATGGACCGTCAGGTCCGCCAGTGGGGCCGGCTTCACGGGGATTCGGGCAACAAGACAACAAGGCCCCCGCCTCCTCCCATGAGCGGAGTCTAGATAGGTCACATACTTTGTACATCTTGTATTAATTGGAACTTTTTCTGCCTTCGCACTTACAGTGGTTCACCATTAGCAAGGCAAGCTTGACCCAAGGCAATAACCTTCCCGCATACATCTAATCGAATTGCTAGACACAGCAGATGCTTCACGTAGCAGCCAATCGGGCTGCTGGGCTAAAGCGAGGTATGGGGGGATTGCCGATAAACGAATGATTCTATCATCCAAGTAAGAAATTATCGGGCCTCGGGACGTCTCACTCCTACTTGATCTGGAAACTCAGGTCGACATCCAAGTCCACAGCAAGTTGAACTGCGCGGCTAGATAGAATTACACCACAATGGCCTTCACGTGGCACTCACTCCCTTATTCAAAACCTCGAGGAGGACAGCCGGATACAATCCATTACCTTCGAGCAGCAGGAGAGCCACAGCTATAACTTATCGTAGTAAAATAACTTAAATATAAAACCAACATTATAAAATCTAGAAGCCTAGCTATTATAAGTTACCTTTATTTTATAATATTTGGATAGAGATAGGAAGACATTACTTAGGCTTCACAGTATAAGGGCTCGAATTTTACACCAAAGTATATGGATTTTACAAGTAGGTTTACCTAAGGAAGAGAAGAAGGAAGAAAGGTTGCCTCCCAGGCCTCAGGGCAGAAGGTGTAGGTATGGCAGCCTTGTTAATAAGTGACCCTGCAGGGGCCCCTGTAGGGACCCCCAGCCACCTCTCGGCCCCTGCCCCTTACTGATGATCTAGAGAGAAGCCATACAATAGTACTTTAAGCCTGTCCACACAGCTAATTCAAGGTACATTTACATTTTTCTTCGGGTACTTACTTATTAGGAAGCGCACTGAAACTTACTCTCGGCTCTTAATATTTTAATTGCTCAATATTACTCGTAAGAAGTCTTAGTTTTCGAGAAAACAAAATTTAAAGTTCTTTGAGGGCTTAGGGGTAGGACAGTAGTTGAGAAAGAGAAGGCTTTAGTTGTAGGTCACACGCCGTCTATAGAATAAGTGGGTTTACCAGGTGTTGTCAGGCCCCACTGTACCTTTTGTTGTGCCGCACTTCTTCAACTGGTCACACTGCTGCCTGCGCTCTGCGTCACGACGAATGTCTCTAGAGCACCAAGCACTTTTACTTGTGGTCACCGCTTGAGACATTATGGAACGCCCATATCCATTCAAAGATCTGGACATGACCTCATCTATTGGACCAGAACCGGATGGTCCCCACGAAGAGGAGCGTGAGAGGCTGAGGCGTCGTGTGGTAGCTGGTGGCTATTCGAGCGCACATTCGTGCCAGTACTGCAATGAGCTTACCATAGTGCCTTCCAGTCCTGATCAGCTTGAACAGCTCTGGTATTGGCCCGAATGGTGGTGTAGACTGATAGACGGCAACAGCGATGAGACATGTGTGGTCGCCACCAGGGAAGAGATGAAACGACGCGCCGCGGCTGGCTGTAGACTGTGGTCACTGGTGTCGGAGGAAGTGGACCACAAGATACTGGAGCACAGGCGCGACCGTCTTGCAGGTATGCCAAATCCCCGCCACAATACTACGAGCGTTCCGCGATCCTCGCAGGGTCTAGTCTCTCCGCTAAACACTTACCAAGTCGAGGCCTCTGGGAGCGTGGCGCTCAGCAACGACGTGGTCCAAAACCTTCGTGATAATGACCTATCAGAATTCACAGAACACACCTCGCCACATGCACGCATGACCTCCCCTGAAGCTTCAAGTTGTGGCTACTACGTCGAACTTATTTGCCGTTGGGGCGGCCCCACTTGGCCAGCAGCCCACTTACCCATGCAATTCCGTGCCTTTGGTAATGGACTTGAATACAGTAGTTGGGTTGGATTCACGGTCTTTGAACTACCTCGTATGTGCCGACGCTCATCCCTCGGCTACAAGATTTGGAAGACAGGGCTGACCACGTTCTGCCGCCCAGGTGGCCTGCAGATCTCGAACAATCATTGTGGGTTTGCTTGGCCTACCAATATTGATCCAGGAAGTACGCAATCATTCGATCTCATGCGCACCTGGATCCAGAAATGCGCAACTGAACATGGATGTGGCATTTCAGACCATCAACCATCTTCTATGCCCACGATGCTTCTGAGTGTTGACAGGGTAGATCAATGCGATTCAATCAGACTCGTGGAATTGATGCCAGGGGAGAAGCACCAGTACCTCGCATTGTCATACTGCTGGGGACCAAGGGCACAAAGAAAAACACTTACCAGAACCACCCGGGCTGAGTTCACTGGTGACGGCATCCGACTAGAGGAACTTGATGCTACAATTCAAGACGCTGTCAAGGTCACCAGAGAGTTGGGCTACCACTACCTCTGGATTGATGCTCTCTGCATCATCCAGGATGACGATGACTTCAGAGCCGGTGAAATGGGCCGGATGGACGATATATACGAAAATGCGTCAATAACGATCGTGGCGGCGAGAGCCAGCAGCGTGAGCGAGGGTTTCCTGACTCGACGGCAGCCTGCAGGAGCTTCCACTCCTGACAAAGTCTTCCAGGTGGCCTATAAGCGCCTAGGTGAGCAGCCGAATGTGGCAGATGACTGGGTCGTTTTGATTCTAAAAGACGAGGAACACGGTGAACCACCAAAAGAGCCTTGGGAATCTAGAGCTTGGACTGTACAAGAAGACTTGCTATCAAGGCGACAGCTTCGATTTGGGACGAAGCAAACGAGCTGGGTTTGCCTCTGCTCCCAGAGACCATACAAGGACTTTGATGGGTGGTTTGGGCCGGACCTCCAAGAAGCGCGAGCGCGTCATCTTTTGGAAAAACGGATGGAAATACTGGGCGGGATCCTGCAGCAGCCTGACCAGGTCGAGTCCGTCGACGAAGCACGCAGAGTTTGGTGCAGACTGGTGGAACTCTACTCGCTGAGGGCCCTATCGTTTCAAGAAGACCGTCTGCCTGCGATTTCTGCCATCGCTCGCCGCATGGCGCCGGTTCTCGGAGACGAATACTTTTCTGGAATTTGGAAGTCGAACGCGCCGTGGGAGCTCCAGTGGCACCCTGGGAGGGCAGAGGTCGCCACCAGCACGCAAGAAGCAAGTAATCATGAGAGGAGGGAGCCATCGTGGACTTGGGCGTCACACAGGGGCAGCGTCGAGTTTCCTATCATGGACTCGAGCATCTCAAGGGTTGATGCGAATTTTGAAATCGTCGAGCACATGGCCGAGTACAAATCTCGGGAGGACGTGTATGGAACTGTGGCGGCTGCACAGCTCCGAGTTAGGGGCCTTGTCACGGCCGCACCCTTTGGACTGCAAGAGTGCCATGCCTTGGGGATCAGATCTATGAAAAAACACCAGCACGAGCAAGGCGACACGAGGCAATCTGGGATGAGTCGAGACAGGGCATTGAAGTTGCGGGGCATTTTCATCGACAAGGGCGTGGTGGAATGGGACCATTCACTCGATGACCTACTCGCGGATCCCAGCCGGGACATCCAAAACAAGCAGGTTGCACTGCTTATGATCGGCTACGAATACTTGTTCAAGACATTCAAGACAGTGGGCCTGGTGCTACTGGATGAAGGCGACAACAAATTCTCACGACTGGGAATTTTTCGTATCCATCATTTGGAGCCAGATCAGAGCGCCTATTATGGTGGTGACTTTTCGACAGAAGACGGATACATACGGACGTTTCATGAAATTTGGGGAGGCCAGGATAGCATTCGGGAGGTTGTACTTGTTTGATTTCATTATGTTTCAATGGGGCTTGGGTATACCTTCCTTTTTGTGTGGGTGCGAATCCCTGATCTCTTGCAGAAAGTGCAGAAGCACACAAGCTGGCATGAGGATGAGTGGTGGCTGGAAAATCGATGAGGCCCTTGCTGTTCGCTGGACGCGCGACCACTAGGTGATGGTGCGTTCAAGGCGAGGGCAGCTCTGCGCTTCTTGATGCCTCTCAAGAATTCACTAGGCTAAAAATAATAGATGATGTCCAGGGTTCAAGTGGCAAAAGGTTCGGTCCAACTGAGGCCTACTCCTGTTATATGGCAGATATATGGCAGATTATAGCATACAACGGTTTTTTTTTGTTTTCTTTTTTTTTTTTTTTTTTTGGTTTTTTTTTCTGAGCTGTGTGCGACCCTCCCTCCCCCAGCTGCCCCTGATCTTTCTTTTTTTTTTTCTGTTTTTGGTTTGCGCTTTTTTTTATTTTTCTTAAGTCTTGCGTCTTGACCACTGCACTATGCTCTCTTTTTTTCTGTGGGCAGCTGGTATCTGGACCTGCGTTGACTCCCTTATAAAGGCTAGTCAAGTGGTCGGTTGGTGTTGAGGCCGGTCTAGTGTTGGCTAGTGAACTGTCGATGGGGGCAACTGCACAACAGGACGGTCGCTATGGGACGAAATGCTAGTAGAAGCAAAGCATGACGTGAACTGGTTGCTGCAGGGACGAACTGTGCTGATCAACCAGATTGAAGCGATGGCAACATCATGTGTCTTCGATGTGAAGCAGTGGGGATCAGGTCAAATCTCGTATGAACTCAATTGTATGTACCGTTCCATTGGAGACACAAGACACACATACCCCTTCTATGTGAACAAAACATTTTGATTTTCTTTTCCTTTCCCCTATTCCAATTCCCAGCGCCAAAGCAGACCCTCTTTCCCCTCGATATCCATCTATCTAAGCCCAAGACTCCAGTCCCTTGAGGACACATCCCTCCCCACCCTCACTCCTCTTAACCAGCCGTCCAATCCTGTAGACCTTCTCGCCCTCAGCCTCGAGCACCTTAACAGCCTGGTCCGCATCCGCAGCAGAGACGACAGCGACCATTCCAACACCGTTGTTGAAGGTCCGCGCCATCTCCTTGGGCGCGACGTCGCCCGCCTTGCGCAGCCACCTGAAGACGGCGGGGACCTCCCAGCTGGCCACGTCGATCTCGGCCGCGAGGGTCTTGGGCAGCGTCCGCGGCACGTTCTCCGTCAGGCCGCCGCCGGTGATGTGCGACAGGCCCTTGAGGAGGTTCTGGCCGAGGACCTTGAGCAGGGGCTTGACGTAGATGCGGGTGGGCGTGAGCAGGCTCTCGCCCACGGTGCCGGCGGCGCTGTCCCAGGGGCACGCGTCGGCGTACTTGAGCCCGGCGCGGTCGACGATGCGGCGGACCAGCGAGAAGCCGTTGGAGTGCACGCCGTTGGACGCAAGGCCGAGGAGGACGTCGCCCTCGGCCATGTCTGCCAGGCGGGGGAGGCGGGCCTCCTTGCGCATGACGCCGATGGCGGCGCCGGCCGCGTCGTAGTCCTCGCCGTGGTAGATGCCCGGCATCTCTGCCGTCTCGCCGCCCACGAGCGCGCACTTGGACTGCCTGCAGCCCTCGGCCACGCCGGAGACAAAGGCGGCCGCGTCGGCTGGCTCGAGCTTGCTGCAGGAGTAGTAGTCAAGGAACATGACGGGCTCGGCGCCCTGCACGATCAGGTCGTTCACGTTCATGGCCACCAGGTCAATACCGACCGTGTCGTGCTTCTTCATGCTTTGCGCGATGATCAGCTTCGTGCCGACGCCGTCGATGGCACCGACCAGGATGGGCGCATTGGGGTAGCCAGCAGCCGACAAGTCGACCTCACCGCCGAAGCCACCAATTTCGGCATCGGCACCGGGCCTGGCGGTCGAGCGCACGGCCTTCTTGATCATCTCAACAAGCTCGTTGCCAGCATCGATGCTAACACCGGCCTGGGCGTAGGTAAGCCCTGCGCTCGGGCCGACGCCAGATTTCCTGAATGCGCGGTGTGCAATATCCTTGCGGTAGAACATGTTTCCAAACTGGATGAGCTTGATGCCCTCCTCGTATGCCTTCTTCACAGCCTCCTCGAGGCTTGAGCCGACAGCGTTGGCAGCAATCACACGGCCGCCCGACGTTTGGAGCTGAGAGCCAGCCAGCTTGGTGCCGGCATGGAAGATGGTGATATCACTGCCCGGAGCAGGGGTTCCTACGGTCATGGGAGTTCCCTTGGCGTAGCTGTTGGGGTATCCACCTGCGGCGACGACAACGGTCGCACTGAACCTGGGCTGCACCTTGAAGTCCACAGAGCTCAGGTAACCCTTGGCGCAAGCCAGCATGATCTCGGCCAGATCGGTGTCCTCTGTCAGCAATGGCAGGACCGTCTGCGTCTCTGGGTCACCGAAGCGCACGTTGTACTCCAGGACCTTGACTCCCTTGGGGCCGACCATGAGACCGGTGAAGAGACAGCCCTTGAAGGGCATCCGATCGTTCCTAAGGCCGGCAATGGTAGGCTCAAGAACCTCCTTGTCGATAGCTGCGATCAGCTCGGGTGTGGCGATGTTGGTTGGCGCATAGCAGCCCATGCCGCCAGTGTTAGGGCCCTGGTCGCCGTCGAAAATGCGCTTGTGGTCCTGGGCCGGCGGCAGGGACTTGATGGTGTAGCCGTCGCAGAAGGACAGCACGCTCAGCTCGTCACCGGTCAGGAACTCCTCGATGACGACCTCGCTGCCTGCATCACCGAAAGCCTTGTCGACCATGATCTCCTTGAGCGCCTGGCGGGCCTCCTCCTTGGACGTGGGGATGATGACGCCCTTTCCGGCGGCCAGACCAGTGGCCTTGATGACGACGTCGTGCTCGACAGAGTCGATGTAGGCCTTTGCCTTTTCGTAGTCGGAGAAGTTCTCGTAGGCGGCGGTGGGGATGTTGTGCTTCTTCATGAAGTCCTTGGAGAAGGTCTTGCTGCCCTCCATGCGCGCAGCGGCCTCGGAGGGCCCGAAGCACGGGATGCCCACATTGGTGAAGAAGGACTCGATGCCGGCGACGAGAGGAGCCTCGGGGCCAGGGACGACGAGGTTGATCTTCTCCTTCTGGGCGAGGGCGACGAGGCCAGGGAAGTCCTCGGCGGAGACGGCCGAGTTGTTGGTCACCTTGGGGCAGGTCGCAGTGCCGCCATTTCCTGGGACGGCGATGATGGACTCGACGAGGGGCGACTGGCTGAGCTTCCAGGCAAGGGCGTGCTCACGGCCTCCGTTGCCGATAAGCAGGATGCGGATGGACTGAGAAGCCATTGTGGTGGGAGAGAATCAATTCGAGACGAAGAGATCGCTCAGGGGGGGTTGTGGCAGTCTGAAGCTGGGGACTGGATGGACCACGTCCTTGTGAAAGTGATCCTCGACATCTTTTTCTCTCTTTCCTGCGCGAAACGGAGGGAAAACGCGGCAGAAACGAGTCGCGAAATTTTAGCTACCCGCAGGACCCCTCCCCCGCAATTCTGGATTCTGCCCACACGTTCCAGCCAAGTCCCTGCCAGATTCTGATTATGGAAGGCGGAACCTTGCCTGTGCCGTCCTCAAGTACGGAGTCCCAAGTCTCCAAGGTTGACAGACTGACGTGATGATCTAGTCTCCATTAGGCTAGCTTCACAAGCTTGCCAGTTCAGGGTCTAACCCTCAGCTAGCCAGAAATCAACGATGGGCTCACCCCATACTACTCACCTCGAAGATGATAATTATTTGACTTACACGGCTCCTTAGCAAAGCACTTCTTGGTCGTCCATTCCTACAACTCCTCCATTCACATCTCTCATGGCCAACAACAAACCAAAACCCACCCCCAAAACACCTCCAGACCTAGCAATCCTCCAGGCCTCGCACTCCCACCTCTCCACAGCAGCCCAGCTCCTCGACGGCTTCGTCCACCGCAACAAGAACCAGCACCGCGGCACGCGATGGTGGGGGCCCTTCGACATGCTGCGCCGCAGCGTGCGCAAGCTCGTGCCTGATCTGGAGGACGCGGTGCAGCGCGCCGAGTACCTGTCATCTTCATCTTCCTCTTCAGTGGTGCCTGCGAAGCGGAGGAAGACCAACGACAAGGGGGCCGTGGCCAAGCGGCCGGAGCTGGAGAGGGTCGAGGTGAGGGCGCAGTGGGTGCATGATGTGGTGGCTGTCAAGGCATATGAGTGAGTTCCCGTTCCTTTCTTCAGGCTCGCACGTAGCGCAGTATCAAAGAAAAAAAGATCAAGGGCAGTCTGGCTGACTCTGACCGACACAGGGCTTTCACGCAGCTCCTAGCAGACAGGCAGTTCGCGCAGCTGGGCCTGATGCTCATCGGCGTGCTGGCGCAGGTGGAGGCGGCCGTGGCTCCGTTCGTGAGGCCTTCCGAGCCAGAGGGTGGTGATGATATGGCCGCACCGGTCCCTGCCCAACCCGTGAGAGGAGCCAGCGTCGCCACGAAGAGTGGTGTCACGCCACAAGCTGGGGGCGTAGAGCAGCAGCAGGACGACCTAGGGGTAGCCATCTCGAGAGATGAGCTCGGCGACTATGACGACGATGGAGCGGAGGACGCCGTCGCATCGAAACCCCAGCATTCGTCGCCGCCGCCGCCCAAGCAAGCGCCGACCAAGGAGAAGAGACCTGAGAAGGGCGAGAGCAAAGGCAAGAAGCGATCCAGAGCGGAGGATGCTGGCTCGGCGAGAATAGGCAAGTCAGAGAAGGCGACACGGCCGGAGCCGTCGAAAGAGGAGAAGAAGGTGAAGAAGAAGAAGAAGAAAGGGGGCGACGAGTTTGACGATCTGTTCAGCTCGCTCATGTAGGGTCAGTGAGCCGAACGGCCGCCACTCTCTGTGCCCAGATTGAGGCAAACGAACCTTAATATAATTAATGCTTCAGCCAGGCTTTCTCACAGGCCCCGAGTCGTTTTCACTATCCTCATTGATACTCCCGCCTAGGGCTTGGGTTCACTCCTCCGCGTGAGGGAAGTGAACCTGTGCCGATTAAATCAGCACTCTGACCGCGTACGTAGGCCTCATCACCCATTTCAAACTTATGCCCACAAGAGAACCTCACGTATACACACACAAAAAGTGGAAAGTATCGTTGTGAATTGCAAATACACATCTAGTCATTACGAGAATCGCCCTCGGAACCTTGCCCAGGTTCCTGCCCATAAACCCACCCCTTCGCGCAGACTTCCATTGCCAAACAATCCCGTGTCCATCTTCAATCGCATTTTTTTTTGTTCTTTTCAACTGCACAGACGCCCGACCAAGACTTTTTACCCAAACTCGAAGATTGAAAAGTGCCCTGAAGTATCCTTCTCTAAGTGTGCGTGGGCAGCCTAGGTCATCTGCTGCCATCGGGATTGATGCGGATTTCAACACAAGAGAGACAGAGCATTTGGCCTCTACTTCGCACCGAAGTGGTGCGCATCGTGGTTCAGGCTGTAAAGCCTTGCACCGGTAGATTGAGTCATTGAATGAAGCATTGAATGGAGGTCCGCGAAGTACTCCTGCATCCTTGCCTGCTCCGCGTAGTACGTCTGCGTCGGGCTATCTGCCTCTGTCAGTGGTTTGTCCGATGACGGCTCTAATACAGTCGAATCGCCCCCGTCGTTTACGTTTGGTTTTGCTGGCACGTCCGCCTAAGGCCCAGTTCGGGTGTACGACCAGATACGAGCACGCATGTCTCCAGAGCCGGTGGCGAAGTAGTTTCCGGTGGGGCTGGGAGCGACGGAGATAACGCTGTTCTTGTGGCCCTGCAACATAACCTGTGTGTTTCCGGTCCTGGGATCCCAGAACTGTACGCCTCGGTCCTTGGAGCCTGACATGACCCACTGGGCATCTGGTGTCAAGGCAACGGAGAGAACAAAGTCCTATTAAATGTTAGATTGGACGGTTCGAGGCATCGCTTGATTGATATACTTACCCGGTGGCCTTCGAAAGTCTTGACGCAACGCCCACCCTTGGGAGCCTGGTTCATTTGTCCTGGTCGCGAGGAGCTGAGCTCCCACATCTTGATAGTCCTGTCCAGACTGCCGCTCACGAGGTCCTTGCCACTTGGTGAGAAGGCAACGCTGTAGACACTATCCTTGTGGCCGTCGGGGCCCTCCAGGCGTTCGACAAGATGACCGGTGTTGATGTCCCAAACACGAACGCTCTTATCCAGCGAACCAGCTGCGACAAGTCGACAGTCAGGAGATATGGCAACAGTAGTGACGCCATCCTCGATCGTGAGCGTGAGCACGCTGCTGGATGACTCAATGTCCCAAAGACGAACCGTGCGGTCACCACTGCCCGACGCAATAGTCCTGCCATCTCGGGAGAAGTCAAGGCTGTAGATGTCCTGCTCGTGGCCAGAGAAGGTATTTCGGATGGTGCGGGTCTGGATGTCCCAGACGCGGATCAGCTTGTCCTCCGCACCGGTGGCAAGGTACTTGCCATCAGGACTGAAGCAGACGCTTCGGATGTACAAGTCGCCGCCAGTGTCGGCGTTATCGTCCTGCAGCACGCAAATCTTGTCTCCAGTGACAATATCGTAGATCTGAGCAGACTTGTTACAGCCAGTCGCGACGTACTTGCCATCCATGCTGAAGCGGACACAGCAGACTACGCTCTCGTGCGCCAGGGTGTGGACCAGGTCCACATCGAGCATGCGCGGAACAGTCGGGTTGAAGACGACAAACCAATCATCCCTTGCCTTCTTGTGCTGGGGGGCCAGACGCTCAACATCGAGGTCACCAAGGGCGTTGTTGGGAGGGTGGTGCGGCTGAGCCATCCGGGCGTGGTCCGGGGTCGGGTGGGTGCCGACCTGAGGAGACTGGCCCGGGCCTCCAGGTCCTGGGTACGGGATGGGAGTGTTGATCTGAGGAGTCGCGGGGCCACCAGCTGGGGGTCTGCCCGGGCCACCGCGCTTACCAGGGCCGGGGCTGGCGGTGCTCTGGGGAGGCTGGGACGGGAAACCACCCGGGGCTGGGCCTTGGGGGTACTGCTGCTGGAAAGGAGGTGCCTGCGATGGCGGCGGAGGGGGCGGCGGGGGGCCCTGGAGCCCCGGCGGAGGCTGCGGCATCTGGTGAGGAGGGCCCTGCTGCTCCTGAGGTGGTGGAGGAGGCGGAGGGATGGGACCGCCCTGGCCACCCTGGCCGGACATGATGGCGCTGAAGGCGTTCGTGCCCATGCCGATGGCCGGAGGAGGAGCCTGTGGCGGGCCCTGGTGGGGAGGAGGGCCGACCATGGCACCCTGGGGAGCGCCACCTCGGGCCTGTTCGAGCTGTCGACGAAGGTGGGTGACCTCTTCTTCGAACCTGTGGGGCATGACCGTCAGCGCATGTGCGGCGGGCGCGCAACGGCGAGCTTGGGGACGACCTACTTCTGCTTGAGCGCCATGTGGGTTTGCTCCATCGCGTAAACCTTCTCACGAACCAATTGCATTTCGTTGACTTGGGTTTGGACTGTGACACATGTTAGACGCTGTGGCTGGAGACGTTGCGCTGGGATGGCGTAGTGGTGTTCCATCACCGTAGGGTCAAGGCATGCTCACTCTGGTGCTCGTAGTTTTCGCATTGGCGGCCCTGGGTCTCGAACTCGGAGCGGACTTGGTCGAGCAGCTCGCTCAGGCGGGACGCGCCGTTCCCTCCGGGTGGGACACCCCCCATGCCTCGGTGCGGATACATGGACATGATTGCGACACCTGGGGTTATATGCGCTGCTGTTGAGGATGTTTGAAATGGCGACAGGGCCTGGTAACGGCGCTGTGGCGAAGAGCACAGCTGATGCTGCCTAAAGCTATCGTGTGTTGCTAACTCTTTGAGACGGGCGCCGGTCCGGGTCACGATGATTGAGTCGGACCAGCGGCGATCGTGCTGGGTTTGGAGCTGAGTTTGTGTAGGATTGCGATCCAAGCGCGGGCTTTTGTCGAGTGTTTTTTCGCGGAGAGCGTGGGATGGTGAGCTCCACCGTCGGCTATTGACGACGTCAGAGCAATGAAGAGGCAGGCAGGCGGCGAGATGGTCGTTGATAAGCAAGACGCCGTCCAGACCTGGGTGGGTTGAAGCCTTGTCGTGTCGTGTCGTGGAGGAGGGCGGGAGCACGGCAGGGGCAGAGGAGAAGAGGAGAGGCGCGCGAGATTGAGGAAGCAAGAAGCAAGCACGCACGACTGATTTTAGGGAACCCGAGCCAAGCCCCAGCCTGAGCACCAGGTGGCCCTGGCGGTGGTGCCCTGGTAGGTACCGCAGTACACCAGGAGTGGGAACGGGGCACTTGGGCAGGGGGTGTGTGGCATGGGCACGGACATGGATGGCGATACCTAGGTACCAACAGGCGAAGCAAGGCAAGGCAAGCTGCAAACCACCAGCCCGCTAGCCCGCCATGCCCGCCAGTGCCCATCACGCAAAGAAACTCACCTAACCTCCCGCTTGGTTGCTGAAAAGAATGGGGCGGCGCGGCCTAGCGCAGCCGAGTGGGTCCCCACCCAAAACAAACCCTGCCCGCAGCCGAATCGGGCCACCCACCGCAACCCTGCACACCAAGGGTGCCCCTTCTTCTCTCGGGTTCTGGTGCTGTGGTGCGTGAAGTACCCGCGTACCCAAGTACTGTGTGTGTGGCCGGCCGCCAAAACGGGCTGGCAAGTACTCTGTACTGATCAACACCGCCAAGATACATCCGTTGAGGAGTGCTGACCAACAGACATCCGAGTACACTGCTCGTACGGGTAGACACGAGATGGGCCAACACGCACCCACAGAAGCCTGTGGTTTCTGTGGCTGCCGCCACCCGGTCTCGTGCGATCAATATATAAACAAGTACGTGCCTCATAATGAGGTATATTGTCAGAGAGCGAATCATCCTTTCCCCTCTCTTTCCAAGATGGAATGTGTCACGAGTCTGTACTCAAGCAGGCGGGAACGAGCATACAGAGTAAGTACTTGATAGATGCGGGTGCAGTCACTTCTCCCCGGCATGCAGCTTCCACATGTGCATCATGGACGCCGTTGGGTGGTGGCTCGGGACTGACGTGACAAAGAGGCGACATCAGGTCTGTGGGGGCGACAAATGCCTACATGGGCTAGTTCAGGGCGTTCCTGCGACGGAACGAGGGCGGAGGAGAGAAGCGCAGAACAAGCTGCCTGATCGGGGTAAGCCGCGTTGGAAAACGTGGCTCTCGCCGGTGAGGCAGCCTCGGCTTTTGCGTGCACTAGAAGCGTCTATTGTGCCGTGCCGTAGCGACAGTAGTACGTGCCCAAAACAGCACCTTCCGGGACTGAGTCGAACCCAGGTGGCAGGTCGGGATTCAGGGTTCTGTCTTTTTTTGGTCAGAAGGCCAGAGAAGGCCAGAAGACCAAAAGGCCAGGAGTGCCCCCTGCCCGACCCCTCCTCAGCCGGCGTGGGCGCTTGAGACGTTTCTGACGTCTGTGCGCCGGGCGTACATTTCATCACGGCGTCTAAAATAAAGTTGGGGCCGGATGGGATATGCCATACTGGTGGTAGTAAGCAGCCTGGCAGGCCTGACAGCCACACAAGCACACACACACACACACACACACTCCCTCTCAGTCCGACCTTTGTGCTTCGTGCTGGTACGACCGCATTGCGTACGCGACATCAGATCTCTGTTCCATCTCCGTCTCACTCACTGCTTCCCAACGAGTGTCGATTCATACGCTGTCGTCTCTCCATGGCTTTTGCCAGGATGCATGCATGCTCCAGCCGTGCAATGCCATGTTCTACATGATCGGGTCGCCCTCGCTCAGACCAAATCCCGAGGCCGACGTCCACACAGCTGAAGGACTCGGTGATCTCGTGAGGTCAGTATTCGGGGTACAAGGCATACTTTGATCGAGAAGGACAATTGACGCAACGGAACTTCGTCCAGCCTCCCCACGATTGGTATATACTTGCTGGAATTTGCCGTTCGGCTTACCGCAGGATGCAGCACAGGTCACCGTGCCATTTCTCACCATGGACGGGACTGGCAATGCATACCAAGTACAGTGCTTACTATTATCCTACCACCTCACCAAGGAATCCCTCCGAGCGTGGAGGTCGGATCCAAAACAAGGGGGCCGCGACACATTCGCACGCTAAAACGACACCCATGCACTTGTGGGACTGCAAGCGCTGGGTTGCAGGTAGATGCAGCTGCAAGACTTGCAGGCCGAGGGGGAGGGAGGGGGAGAGTGAGGGTAAGGGAAGTAACCAAACCCGCAGGACGAACGGTCATCCACCCATCCATCCGCCCAGCAGCCCAGCAGGCACACACGCTGCGAGCTTGCCGTGTAGTGCATGCTGGCTAGCCTACCGCAAAATGTTCCGAGGGTCTCTTGTTTTAGTGTCATAGTCGAGGCTCCCCATTGCCACACTAGCCGATCCTCTCCACACACCTCGTTTCCCGCACAGCTCATCCCGTCTCCTTGGGGCCAGGCGACTCATCGTCCCAACTTTAGCCGACACATGGTACAATGCGACACCGTCAGCAGGAACCTCCTGTCTGAGCGCCTTCTGCCCTAACATGTCTGTTCGGCACCAGCGCGAAGCTGTTGAGCAAGAAACCTTGGGCACGTGACTGGGGGCCGTGAAAGTAGTCGCCACATCTTCGTCTGTCCGCGTAGTTGGGCGTCGTTCTCTTTTTGGCAACTTAGCCCTGGTCAGCTGTGTCGGCGTCAACGTTGCAATGATGTGACCAGGCAGAAACTGCAGCTTCGGCTGTGTGACCCAGGGTCTGGTTCGAGGACAGAGCCTGATGCTTCTTGGTGAGCTCAGGCGTGCCGTCTAGGACGAGGTTGCTTCACGCCGTAATTCCGATGATGCAAGCTATTTTGGCATCTTGTAGGGCAGCAGCTGTGGCAGTTCAACTAAATACGATGCTGCTCGGCCGCCGTTTTGTGCTGAGATGAAGCAGACAAGAACCTAGCTATAAGCGCGCAATTCTACTCACTTGTTAGCGGTGTTCTTCAGTCATTTTCTCACGGGCCACTGTCCGCTTTTAAACACCTATCTGTCGTGGTTCGGTGCTAGTTGGAATATCAACCAACTCGGCAGGCCGCTGTGCTGTCCACTCAGTCACGTTGAAGTCATGTGGCATGCTCCACGCTATGTCGCAATGCCTGTCGGAGTCGGTCCCAAATATCAGACACAGATTGAGATGGTTTGGGACCGGCATAATTAGCTCTCTTATAGCCGAGGCTGCCTCATTCGACATCACATCACGTAGCATCGAATTCTGCTGGCGACATCAGATGGTGTCTGGCGTGAAGTTTATTGCTGGCCAGACGGTCGAAGAACATAACACTAATAATAGTTTCATATCCGACGGTGCTTGCTGAGAACCGTGCCATGTTCCCCTGTTCGAGCATCATGCCGTTCAAATTTGGCTCAACGCCTTTTAAGTCCTCTGATTCGGCAAGCTAGATTGAAGCAAGCTTGCACTCCCACGTTGGCCGATCACAATTGTGTGGTATTAGACGGTTTCACATGTTTTTCTTCCCCACAAAACACCTTTCGTCCGATGCCCGCAGGGCCTCACAGTTCGGCACAACCTCGGACAACCACTGATCGAGTTTCTGTCTCCGATAGACTTTCAACGATTTTTACACGGCTGCTCAATGAGTGGCTCGCGGCAAACACGAATGTCTGTTGGCATGTCATTCAGCTGGCGACCATCCCAAGAGCGAGCCAAATTTACCGAGATTTCAGAGTAGGCCGCTGCAAAACATCAGTTTGACGTCCCTCATCTGGTTATCGTGATCATCATAATGCGATATTCCGGAGGCTTTTTTGTATTGAGAATAATGTGCACGGGTCACTCAACGACTTCAACTACAGGTATCTTGTGCATATAATTAGGTGCTTCAGGTCTGGACGGCGGTACTGTCCAGACAATTTTTGTCTTTGTGGTAAATAATGTCACCAACATGTAGAAATATTAAAGATCAATCTAAAACAGTGAGTTTGTGATCTCAGAATCTCAATCACCAACTGCATTTGCATGATGGCTGGGCTACCGCGCCTTCAGGCCTAGCATGTCCACAGGCCAGGGCCTTGTTCAGTTGACAACTGCCTTATCCCAGATTCTGAATGTGCCCACCAGGAGTGCCCCCCACCTTCCCAAAAGTCTGAAATGTCAGACACCTTCACTGCCTAGCAGTGTCAATCATGGGCTGCACTGGGGTGTGAGATGTTGACTGGCAGGCTTGGAGTCACCACAGGTAGCTTGGAAGACGGAATGTAGGCAGGTACGTCCACAGCCTTCATCATTTTATAATGTCGATGGCACTTCTCCGGTCATCGCGTCAAGAACCAGTGAAAAGGAGCCAGCGGGGTTCAGCAGCATTCCTCAAGTGAGAAGTTCTTAGCTCACCTCTCCAGTGAACCCAGTTTTGACGCTCAGTGTCACAGCCTTGGAACTCATCATGAGTCCTTGAGCAGACGGGGCAATTTCAAATGCAATTTTAACCTTGGAAGCTAGGTATTTAATGTTGTGTTATGAGATAGAAAAACAACCGACATCACACAGCAAGGCAAATGGTGAATGAGCAAGAACGAGACGTGAGGCTTGAGGCTGTGGCTGAAAAGCTTTGACTTAGTGGTCCCTCACTCATAGAACCACTCAGACCTGTCATGTACGGATATTTGTCTCTGCAGAGTTCTATTCACAAATTCTCTTCTCAGTTACACAATTCATTTCCGTGGCCAGCCGGGCCCGTTCCCGCCTCTCCGGAAAGACCTGAGGCGTTCACCTTCAGGCCTGTAGTCAGCAAAGAGTTGGAGAAGGACTAATGCGACCACGGAGCACCCAAAAGTGCGAGATGTGTTTATTTAAAGTACACGAGTATTTCCACAAAGGCACAGCGGCCCCCATCGCGTGGCACCGCAGTTGCAGCCAGCAACGCCCTCGGCCCGACGCCCTTGGCCCCCAAACCCCAGATGGGCAGTCTCCCACCCAGACGTGCGAAGCGACGCGTCACGAAGATCTTCGACCGTGTGACACATGGCGCATAATCTGTCCAATCGGCCGTCACTCGGTTGAAAACGCCGCTCAGCCCGCAAGGCTCCAGCCGACCACGACCTACAACCGTGCATTAGCCCGGCCGGTGCCCCAATGACCGGTGATTGCGGAGCGGCGAAAAGCTTCAATTACTGCTAGCTTGCTCCGGAATTAAGCACGGCGTCTGTCTTGAGAAACGTACGACAGATGCGCAGATGCCGTCATGCCGCTGGAGTGAACGGCTTTGGAGGCCCTAATGCGCCTCTGCATCGGTGGGCGTTCCCAATTCAGCTTGACAACACCGAGGCTGGTGATTCTCGGTCTTGCGAGCTGAAATATTCGAAATAGAATAAGAAAGAGTCGGCAATACGTACCCAGGCATATAAAAGCTGGGAAAAGTTCTCCGGGTTTTACGTCTGGAAATAATCATGGTTCTCTAAGCTTCCCTCAAGGGATTGTTATTCAAACACTCGCTCAAAATTCTCAATACCGTTGCTAATTGCTATATTTTCCTCTTATTTTCAAAAGCCTTGCTGCTTCATAATCACGGCCACTGCCGATTCCATATCATCTTCATACAGTGTGTAACAGCTCGACCCTAGAGTCCGCACCTCACAGGACCGATACAAAAGTCGGAAGCATGTAAGCGCCCAAATTTCTTGAATAACCTTAATGAAAAGTGAGATATTAGGGTCTTGAGGCTGAGCTTGGTCATAGGGACTCATCTGACAACAACGACCTGTTGGGGGTTGGTACATGGGCCTCTAGTTCACAGTCCACTAGCAACAACCATCGGACCTACAGCGGCAGCGGAACAAACTCAGCTTCCAAGAAGGCCAAAATGAGCGCCTCACTTGCCCATTGGGTGGGCAGTTCTCAAGATGACCCCTGGAGTCATGTTACAGGGAGGAAAACTGATAAGCCCGCAGGCGGGGACCCAGGTAGGAGTTCAGGTGCATAGACAGGGCGTCGCTACAGGACAAACACTTCTGGAAAGATGGGCCTGAGCAAAGGAATCGGAAAATATGTGTGCATGCAGGCATGCTCTTAGTCGCCTTTGGCTGGAAACATTGTGTCTCGAGCTGGACTTCGGGACACATTCCATTTGTATTCGTTCGCTTTGAGATTACTTCTGCACTTTTATAGGCTTGAAACATCAACGCCCCCCCCCCCCCCCAAATCATAATAGCACAGTCAGTCAGTGAAAATTCAATTACTTGAAATGGCCTTGCTCTGAGTGAGTTATGTCGATGCATCGCAACAAGTTTCACGATGTATGAGTCTCAACCAGCCAAGAAACCACTCAATCAATTCGACTTAGGGGGCTCGGGCGATCTCGTATCTGCACAGATTGATGCTGATCTGGAGTGCCGTGTGTGGGATGTCCGCCTTCGGGAATCAGCTGTAGATGACCTTTAGGTAGATACCTAGAGGATCGCCGTCTTTTTTTTCGAACAGGTTCATGGACTCTTTCTTTCACAATTCCTTCATTCTCGATCAATCGAAGCGCCTCGTCCAGATAGATGCCGTTCGTGAAGCCGCGCCGAGCACTGTCGCCTACAGCTGCGCTCCGAGCAGCTGCGTCAGCACGTGTGTTCCCTTCCACGCCTGAGTGGGCTGGGACCCAACGAAGCTCAACCGAGATGCCCAATTTGCTGAAATATCGCGATCTTGTAATGAGCTTGCGCAGAACTGAATTCCGTTCATCACGAAGCCACTCCTCGCTGAATGTGTGTTGACGTAGCCCATCCACGCAGGTCAAGACTTCCTGGCAATCAGAGAATATCACCACCTTGCGAATAACAGACGCCGGTTGAATCAAGGTCTGCGTCAGGGCGACCGCCAGCCCCTCGGAGAGAGCGATCATCTCGGCAGTAGATGCGTCGGGCTTGGAAGGCAAGGGGAAAACACGTTCTTCCCAGCCTTGGCCATCGTCGGCCTGGAATACAACGGCAGCACCTGCACATCTTCTTGTGTTGTGCTTCCCTCTTTGGTGAAATGAAGAGCCGTCGACGTAGAAAACAAATTCCTCATCTGTGCGTTCGTCGCGCGGTCGATATGCCTTGCTCGCCGCAGCAATGGCATCGTCTCTGGACTGGTCGATGATGACGTCTCCTACGAAGCGTAGCTCGGCGGTAGAGTGCAGCAGAGCGAGTTCTCTGCGGGCGTTGGCCTTCTTGTTTTCCTTGGCGATGCTTGAGATGTGTTGTGCGAGGGACGCGGCGATGGCCCTCTCGCTTCGGCCATGGCGTCGCTCCTTCTTCTGAATTTTGGTCGTAGAGGATTTATCCATGATGTTAGGATTATGTGGTTTGGGTTACTTCTTAGCTCGTGGATTTGGATCAAGGAAAAGGAATCGGAAAGGATGTCTTCCAGATGCACCGTTCACGACCATTGAAGTAGGGGGCCCGAAACAACCCAACTCGTAGAATTGTAGAATGTGCTGCAGTTAGTCCACTTTAGTCGCCGTCCCAAAACCTTGTTAGATCTCGGTTCTCGACCGGCGGCACTCTCAGCCGTACTTTCCCAAGGTCGTTCATAACATGCTTTGAAGTCGAGCATTCCATTTTGATAAGACTTGCTCAACGATTCTAAATGTTGTAGCCATGGTAGAGCAAGAAGTCAAGGGTATATATTTCAATTAGACTTAAGTACTTGAGGTAGTTGTCGAAGACTGGTAAGCTCTTGTGCCCTAACTGCTAGCGCCTGTGGCACTACAAGTGCGCTATAGCGCTGCAGTACGAACCACCACCAACGAGCTCCCCCATATTTAGCAGCATTCGCACTAAAGACAAACAAAGAACGGTGTCAGATAATCCGATATACATGAAGAAGGCTCTCTCATGGTGTGTCAACCTACCGTGATTGAGCCGCCGCTGAGCGAGCATCCCGAGGCGGACTGGGTCGAGCCGCAGAGCTGGCCGGGGCTCTTGATCAAGGCCTGGCAGACCGAGTCTGGGGACTGTATTGTAATTAATCCGTCAGCGATAATCCTCCTCTTATGATGGCAGACATCGGGAGTTGAAGAGAGAGAAGGGTGGAAGGATAGGGGAGGTTTAAACATACGCAAGCTGTGGTCGTGGTGCAACCAGCCTGGGCAAGGCCGACGGCCAGGGCCGAGATGAGGAGGCTGGTGATAGAGAACTTCATATTTACAGAGGGTGGCTCTTGAATGCGGTCGATCTGTACTAGGTAGATGGCGTAAGAGATGCAGGATTGACGAACAATAAGCTTCCGGGAGTGCTGCAATCGGCAATTATTATAGTTCCAGATCTCAGATGCAGCCGCTTGCGTGTTGCCCCTATTTCACATAGCTTCGAAGGCATGTATCCAGTGGGAATGCATTTTGTGGTTGTCCAGATCCAAATGTTCCCTGATAACCCGCCTTATTGCGAGTCAGCCGTCCGAAGCGAAAACTCTCTTTGATTGCTGCGACGAGCCAGGTGAAACTTCTTCGTTACTTTTTATACGTTCTGAAGTTTCGACTCTCTTAGGAGCTGGCCCCACTATAACATATCATATAAGAGCAGCACATTGCCACTGAATGATGTGCGATGTCTCTATGCAGATGTATTTAGTGTCACATTGGGCCACATTATACACTACTGGAGTGTTGAAAGTCGCCTCCGGACGAACTACTGCCCATGCGGGTACCTACCGACTATACGCGTATGTGGAGAGACCGAGCGCATCCAACATTCTGAATGCTGTGGAGTTTGTGGACTGTTGATGATAATTACACGATACATGCACGACTCATTGCCCGCCAATCACGTTTGTAGCTTGCCAACACGGCCGGGGAGTTGTAAGTGGGCCATGGGGACGGCTGCGTAAGAAGATGCGGATCAGTAAATCTCCTATCGGAGTAAATTGCTGATCCGTCCTGAAGAGGGCAATTATCCCCATAATAGACCGCATCACTCTGAGAAGCCGAGTTGTTCTGAAATGCCCATGGGACCGAACAATAAATACATATCAATCGCTGCGAACCCCAGAACTAGTCGCCTTGAATCAAACCGTGGGGACGGCATTCCCGCCATACCTGCTCGTCTCTTCCAATTACTCGAGCCGAATGAACAGCCAAAATCATTCATTTTATATCTTCCTGCCATACATGCTTACGAAGCTCTACAGATTTCGACCGTGTTTTTTTCTAATCCCCATACATATAAAGTGTATGCAGTGCAGAAAGAGCATGGCACGTGTTGCAAGACCGAAGCCTCGGGATATGGCTCGCAAGTCTGATGTACTGACGCCGTCTAGTTTAGTAGACGACATTAAAGGTAAAGGCATAATCAACCCATGAAGATCACGTAGGTCGAATGAGATACATAGTTCAGTTCAAGGCCATATATAATAAAGCTACAGGAGCCTCTCACCTCAAGGTGTGGTCTCTGTCCCCAAGGCCGTGGCTTCCACTGACAGTGGCCTCTAGCGGGTGTGCTCTGGGGCTCCCCAGCGCAACAATCGAAGATTTATCTGGTGACGTGAGTCGGTGCTCTAATTAATGGGCCGCGGGAAACAAGTTACCTGATGTCTAGCTATCACTGCCATCAATTTTACCTAGGCAAGGCGAAGCCTCAAGGCAGATAGAAAGGTACCACAACACACTGCATGCCCCACGTATTTTTCGACATCAATGTGGTTCGGGACGAACGCAAAGCGAGCCACCATCGTCACAGAACTTACAATCCTCTAAATGTTGGTTTTCTCTCTCTCTCTCTCACAACTGTCTCGTGGACGGAAGCACTCAGTCATGTGCCGTAGGGTACGCGTACTAGTAATTGTGCCGTCAAATCCGGGGGACTCCAGCGGGCCGGTATCCAGACCGGCGGTCAACTTCCTGTCCTTCAAGTGTACACTCTATGGTCACACTAGATGGTTCCAAACCGGGCCCCAAACAAGCTTTTGGGTCCCCCGAAACGTTCCTTGGAACCCAGGTGACGTGTCTCGCACCGCTACAATAAAGCCTCGAATGAGACGAGACTCTGCCAGAACACCCGGGGACACTAGTGCGGCCTAATGGCAAAGGCTTGGCCGCCGGCCCGCCACTGTGTGAAATAACGGCAGTAACCGACAACCCAGCCCCGATGAGACTTCAATCCACGTCAAAGATCGAGGTTAGTTGAGAAGGTTTCACAACAGCACTGGCAGCAAATCAATTGAAGTGTATCATATCTCATTATTATCGCTCGTGGTCTCGGCGCCCGGTTGCCGAATGCTAGATTCCGGAACTTCTGATTCTATCCAGACTAAAGTTGCACCCCAGCTCAATCGAGTGTGCCGAACAGCTGTGTCTCAAGTCTGTTCGGCATCTTCCGGCTCTTTCTGCCGCTGCCGATATTCCAGGACAGCGTGCATGGCTGATAATGCTCCCGCGTAGAATGTATAAAATGTTTCAAAGGCTACTGGTGCCTTTATACGTCGTGGGTCCAGGAGACTGTGTTGTCAATGGCCCATTTGTGGATGCTGTCAAAGTTGCGGCATGTGTGCAGGGTGCTGAAGTCGGGCCAGAAGTCACCGTCCTCATATCCATACTCTGGATACTCCCGGAAGGTGAAGATACCAATGTCGGCGGTGCACATGAGGTTGATCCGGATTGCCTCGAGACAGTGGTCTGGAAAATGGAGTGTTAGAATGTCATGCTTCAACTCAATTACGGGATAAGAGTCCCTTGACTTACCGACGTGGCCCTTGAGACCATCCTCCTCTTCCTGAATGTCACTGTAGATGTTGACATAGTATTCTTTATAGACATATTGCCTCAGCAGGTTCAGGCAGTGCAGCTGGTGGAAGACCTCGACTGCAGCGCGGTAGCCCTCCTTGCCGGTCTTGGGGTCCGTGACCTTGAGCGAGTTCCTGGGCAGTCCTAGCCTGTCCAGCTCGGCTTCTGATATCATTTGGTCGCCCACTGTTCAAGTAGTCTTAGCATGTTGTCTCAGATAGTCCGAAGAAGCCTGTCCACTTACTGTCGTTGGCAATAGAGTCCCACGCCTCATCGACCTTGGGGCCATAGCCGACAAAAGGACCATCCACCATGGGTGTCAGGTTGAACCGAACTGTGTTGTATTCCACGATGGGGGCCACCGGTGCTGGCAGGTGTTAGTTCAGCTTGGCTGGTAGTAGAAGGTGGTATGGCATGTGCTTACAGTAGGACGAGAACTGCTGTGTGACCTGCAGGTCTGACGGCCTCGCCGTCCTGTTGCAGAAGGAGAGTGTGAACAGGGTCATCGACAAGGTGAGCAGCACAGCGTGGGCTATCCAGGCCCAGTGCTTGGACACAAAGTCCGAGGCTCTTGTCTTAGCATCTCGTCGGTATTTGTCGTCCCCTAACCTGAGAGATGACCTCTCCTTCTCGTATATCGTGGACTCTGAGCTGCTCCTGCTCTGTTCCTCATCAAGAGGCACTGCCTGGTAATCTTTTGCCATTGGAGATAATAGAGGGTATTCACACGCGGAATATGTGAGGAAGCGAAATGATGAGGGCATACCAGCTGCTCGGACGAAAGACAAATCAGAAGGAGGGGACGTGAGAAGGTAGGAGGAGAATTAGGAGTAGTAGGAGGAAACACCAGGCTTCCTAGATGGCGGACGTCAGGAGGGACTGGGCTACTCGGTCGCAAGCGGTCTCGAGGCGGTGATCATACGGCTAGACTTGCTTCAGGTCGCTTCGTCTTGCCACGTCAAGGGGCCAAGCCTTTGAGAGTGTATGATCAACGAGAATGACGGGAAATCAATAGTGGACGTTTCCCAAGAAAAGATGTGTTGACTCGATCAAAACAACGCCAGCGCAGCGGTACTAGAAACAAAGGAAATAGGAGCGACGGCAGACCATTACAAACCACCCTATTCCTCGGTTTGCAGGCATATCGCCCACTTTGAGTTGAGACGTCTGATGTTGGCGGTGACACGGGATGAGACAGTGTTCGGCCAGGGTGTGTTTGAAAGGGGCGAGTGCGGACGGACGAGCAGGTGGTCACTGAGTCCCAACGTGGCCTAGCCTCCTTCGCTTGGGTCTCGTGGCTGGCCCGAGACGAGACGGTAGCTAGGGGAATGGGGATGGGGAACTGGGGGCCCCACAAAAACCATCACAACTGCAATAAGGTTGGGTGTGTCCAAGTGTGACACAAAGCGAAAGAGAGATAGAGTAGAAGCAAGACAGAATAAAAGTTCCGGCACTTGGACGGCTCTGAAGCCAAACTCTAGTCCAAGTCAAGCAAGCTACACTGGGTGAAGTGACGTGGGCAGGAAAATGCCCGAATGGAGCGGCTCCACGGGCGACTTGGTTCGGAGCCAATGCGATGCAGGGCCATGCAGCCAAGCCGCTGTCGCGGGAAGTTTGAGCAGGGGTGGCTGTCGAAGGAGACTGCCTGTTGGAATCACTGGGCGTTTCACCTGGGCAGGCTTGGCCCAGGGCACCTCGCCAGCTTCCCAGCATGTCAGTCAACTGCCCAGGCCTGCCCTGGTGCCTCTGCCCTCGATCTTCCCGAGGGGGGTCGGTTCATGACGACCGTGCAGAAGCCGACGCTTCTATTATTCCATCCAACATGCTGGTTCTCCCCACACCGACCACGGTGGTGATTGGTGTCTCGGGCTGAGAAGGCGCCAAAAGTTGCAGTTTCAGCCGCATCCCCGTCTCCATCACTCCTGGAGGGCAGGTCGTGCCCAGGGCGGTAGGGCGGCTAAGCACTTGATGGACAATGATCCACTCGATGCCAGCGTGAATCACAAAGATCCTGTTGAACACGATCTGTCGCCTGGGGTGCTGGGGTGGTGGATGGGCGCCCACCGCTGATCTGGGGTCGACGGCTGTGTGGCGAAATCGCGCATCTCATTTGCGAGCTGTAAGAGATCTGAACCTGACACAGCATGGGCCGTACCACCATTCTAGCCAACCAGACAGCCAGCCGGGCCTGACCAACCCTGTGGGTGCTCAATGATGAGCTTGAGCTTGACGGAGCCGCAAAGCTTGGCCTTCTGCAAAACCTCCCCAGGCACATAACCTTGTGGCAGGCCACGGACTTGTCCAGTGTCCACACACTCAAAATACACACATACAAGGCACCACACACTCGATTATGCTTAAGGGGTTCCTGCAGCATGGGCCTGGGCCTGTGGCGCCCCCTCACCCCTGCTCGATCGAGTAATCATAGTTACTCCATCCTACGCATCGCAGCCACCGTGACCCTCCTCCGCCATCGCACTCGGTCTTTCTGACGGGCTTGTGGGTCGTGGAAGAATATTCGACCTGGGACAGGCCAGCAGACTTCGTCCCATCCCCTTGGCCCCAGCACATGGTCTACGATCCAGAGGCAGGGAACCAGGTCCATGTCGACCCACCCATCTCTGCTCGCTCTCATGGTCCTCCTCCTAACCGCTTGTGGTGGCTGTCGAGAAGCGCCCACGATGAGACCCTCTCCCGCGCTGGCCCCACTGCCGTCATAGCCGTGGTGCCTGGGGAGTCAAGCACCCATCATGAGACGTGACTCTCAGACAGCTGGCTTGTGTAGATCAGGTTTGACATTGTCGCTTTCGTCCCAACTCCTGATGATTTCGTCCAGGGACGAGGTCCAGGGCTGCTGGTCGCCGTTCGTCTTCGTCTCTTCCATCGGCTAAACGGCCAGCCTCGCTCTGCTAGGGGCCCTATTCCCGTTGGGCTTGAGGAGTTCCCAAGCCCGGGCAGACCAAGTGGCCACCTCCGTATATAATACTTCATAAACCTGCTCATTCCCCAAACTTGCTCACGCCACTCTTCCTGTTCAGTAGCTGAGCTCATTTCCTTCTTGGCATCGTCCCATTCCCTTCTCCTTAACCCAACTCTAAGTCACTCTTTGACCCGCTGCCGGCCAGCTTTTGATAGTACGATACCTCAGGCAGGAAACATACGACGCCATAATGCACGCCCCTTCAGTCATCAGCCTCCTGGTCTCTGGCCTCGCAGCCTCCACGGTTGCAGGCTTCGAGCTGAACGCCCCGGGTGCCTCCCTGTCCCGCCGTAGCGTCGCCCTCATCGCCGCTGCCGTCGGACCCGCTCTGGCTCTCCCCGCTGACTTCGCCATCGAGGCTCGTCACCGTAAGTTTTGAATATCCCGGTCTGTTGTGGAGGCCACCCTCCGGCTGACAAAGAATTTTAGACCAAGGCAAGGGCAAGAAGAAGAACAAGGCCAACGCCAACAAGCGCCAGGAGGACGAGGACGAGGAGGAGGATGAGCTTGAGGAGCGCAGCCTCGAGGCCCGCCACCACCAGGGCAAGGGCAAGAAGAAGAACAAGGCCAATGCACGTGACGTTGAGGAACTTGAGTCTCGCGAGCCCCACCACCAAGGCAAGGGCAAGAAGAAGAACAAGGCCAACGCCCGTGACCTCGAGGAGCTTGAGACTCGCGAGCCCCACCACCAGGGTAAGGGCAAGAAGAAGAACAAGGCCAATGCCCGTGACCTCGAGGAGACATCCGACCTCGAGACCCGTGAGCCCCACCACCAGGGCAAGGGAAAGAAGAAGAACAAGGCCAATGCCCGCGATGTAGAGGAGACCGCCGACCTCGAGACCCGCGAGCCTCACCACCAGGGCAAGGGCAAGAAGAAGAACAAGGCCAACGCTCGTGATGTTGAGGAGACTGCCGATCTTGAGACCCGCGAGCCCCACCACCAGGGTAAGGGCAAGAAGAAGAACAAGGCCAATGCTCGCGACGTCGAGGAGACCGCCGACCTTGAGACCCGTGAGCCTCACCACCAAGGCAAGGGCAAGAAGAAGAACAAGGCCAACGCCCGTGACGTCGAGGAGATCGAGACCCGCGAGCCCCACCACCAGGGCAAGGGCAAGAAGAAGAACAAGGCCGCCGCCGCCAACTAAGAGATCTGACCTCTTCTCTGCCATTCACTCAGAACGCCTAGAGTGAGATGGTCACAACGACAAGACGGCAGCTTCTCCATTTCTTCACAAACGGGTCGTTCAAATGCCACAACTTTCTTAACCTTTACTACTACGTTCGAAATAGTTCTGCTCGAGACGATGCGGTGTGCTGTTAATTGTGTCTTTGGGGGCACATGGTCGTCCTGGGCTGTGCTACGAGAGTGCGGATGCTAGACCCGAGAAACTATCAAATGTAACGAATATTATTGACCGAAATCCTTTTTTGTGCCCTATGCATTCCACCGTGATTTTTACAATGTGTTGCATGCGAATCCAGAGTGCTACAGCGCATCTCACGACATCAGCAGTCTGGGGGGATGGGCGGGCATGAGCAGAGATGTCGTCGTGTAAGCCAGCCAAGGGACCCACCCTAACCAGCCAGGGATCCAGCCCCAAACAATTTTTTAGCTGTGGTAAACGTTGCTGCTCATCACACGCAGATTATTTCTCGGCGCCGTGAGCTTAACGGGGGCGGGCGCCCTAGCCTCGGGGTTGACGCGAGCAGCATTGGCCATACAAGCCTCTGACGGGCGCCCATCAATGCTCGGCAGTACCAGACTGTCTGGAAACCTGGTAACGGACTGCACCCCGGGCGCCTACACATTACCCCTGGGACTTTTTTCGGGGTGTGCCGAAACACGGTTCAATGCGAACTGGGATATGGTGCCCCCGGATTCACGAGAAGGGGTCTCGGCTAAACTCCGAGACATGTTGCACTTTGCTATTGCCGCTTGGTGATGTACGTAATACGAGGCCAGGGCTGGGGAGATCATAAAAGCTGGCGATATATGGATGGATTGTAAGAGGGCAGCCAGAGCGGCAACCAGAATTATCCTGCGCCGGATATTGAGAGACACAGTAATGGGAGGGAGAAACATATCCCACTTCTGGCGCAGAGGGACTCTTTGCGAAGAGTTAGGACCGCAATGCACGCAACCTGCACCTGCACCTCACATTAGCAAAGTTTCCACGGCTATCGCCCTGGACCAGCCCGGTCCGATGATGCAGGCCACCCACCGGGCACCACCAAACAACCAAACCGTGAGAATAAGCCTCTGGCGCCCGTGGGGCTCCGGACGAGCTCCCAAGACCCGCGACCACGACCATTTTGTGCGGACACGCGGCCACGGTTCAGCCCTGCCAAGCACACCAAACGGGGACGAGACCTGTGGCCCGGGACAGGAGCAAACAGCCACCCACCATGTCCTCGTTTAATCGGCAGCAGCTTTGCTCGGCGGGGCTGCACCCTGTGGAGGAGTGTCTTGTCCTCCCATGTTCTCTCACAGGCGCCCGTACGGATGCCCGGCGCCTCAGAAATGCCGACCAACTGCTTTCTTAATGCCTGCCCACGGCAACGAGCTATTTGCCAAGTGCTAATGTCGCCAGACGGTACCCATTTCCTAAAAACCGTGGGTAGAGTTTCGTCGGGATTTTCAGACGAGCGAGTCTTGAAAGTAAGGCAGTGTTGGCCACTTGCTTCCGGGAATATCAGATGGGACGCAGAGAAGCCCGATTGGTGAGGGTGGTCGTCTCCGGGGCGGGAGGTCTCTCCTAGACTGCGTCATGCTTCCCACACGAAACATATGCACGCGGCTCAGCATCCGTGCACCTCGTCGCCCTCATTTCTCACCGCGCGACGGCCTACCTCACCTTGAATCGACACAGTTTGAATAATGCCCACTACCACTCAAGAATCCCTAGCTTTAGGGTGATCACCCGTCCCGCGGGGCCAAGATCGGCATGGCGGAGGCCGTCCACGAACGACTCGCTGGTTGTGCCCGATTCGCAATTCCTTGGCACGGAGTTGTGGGTTCCAGTTGCGGCAGCCGGGTCACCTCGCCTCGGAGCCGAAGAAGCGCGGTTTTAGAGTTCCGGAAGCCATCGAGACTCTTGTATGCAGCCTCATTGGGCACCGTCTCGGACTACGACCGACTCACTGTCCTCACAGCTCAGTCAACAGATCTCAAACGGCGGAAACGCGTCAGCTCCCAAGATTTGCCCTCGGAATTACCTCGACGACGCTCATGGCCTTCGGTGAGTCTGACTGGCGCCAGAATGGGGAAGCGGATGTGGAGGCATAGGTAACTCGCTGCGGAAGTTATGCCTCCTTCCGTTCAACCCGACGCGTGGTCTCGCAGGCCAGGAGTCGCCTCAGTTGCCCTCCAGAGTGTATACATCGTCTGAAGTAGAAGACTGGTGACGACGGTCGCATGAGTCACGGAGTCTTTGATGCTGTAGCACCCAGAGCATCCGCGTGTCGTGCAGTCGTTCCAGTGGGCAACAGGTGCACACGCTTTGGCATGGTCGTCCTCCTTCGAGTGACGGTGTGCAACGCTCAAATCTCGCATCAGCCTCCACCCGGCTCGTGGTCTCGGGTGAGCCTGTATGCAAGACAAAACAGCGTGGGTGGAGAGCGTGCATCTCAAGAAACACTTGCCTCGCAAGAACTGTCCCAGTAGGTCCACGCCGTGAGGTTCTGCAGAGTCCGTGAAGCGCCCGCTCAAGGATGCGAAGTACGGAGCCTTGCCATGTCGGCGGAGTTCCTAACTAGTCAGTCCTCTGGAGTGATTGACAAGTAAGGCAATTTTTTGGTCTCCAATTCGGACACCGCACAACCGCGCAACACTACGTCTGTGACCGTGAGGAGGCATGCGGCAGGCTCGGCCATACGGGCCGTTGAGATCCGGTCTACAACACATATGCGTGTGCAGTATCTTTGGCGGTGCTTGCGAGGGGCTCATGCGTGCGTGCGAGTAGGTACTTGGTGGGATGGGATGAAGTAATCTGGAAGGGGTTGATCCTCTAGGAGTTCGGAGCACCGAACAGTCCGCATCAGCAATCAGCAGGTTTGCCCGAAATGTCCAGCAGAGCTCTTCAACAGAGCTGGAAAGTATTCTGGCACGGCGTAATTGCTGTGCACTATTGGGAAAGTGAGGTATGGTTCGCAGGGCCCGGCAGCTCGGGCAGGGTCACATCGTTGAAGGGGCATTGACGAATAGGATCGGCAGGTTTTATCTGATTGGGAAGGGGGCAGCGATTGCCAGGAGCAGGCAGGTCTAGGCTTGGTGGAAGCTGTGGGAGCTGTCGAAGGTGCCTGCCAACCACTCGGGACCTTGTCAAGCTCAGGGCGGGTCCACCCAATAGTAAACATCCAAGTACGTGTGTAGATTTTCTAGAAGGAGCAGAAGAGACTTTCACAAACCTTCAGTGATGAGGCCACTTTCCCGCATCGCTCCCGCCAGCTTCCGAACCGGCGCGACAGCAGGCCGGGAGAGGACGGCAGCAAATCAGAAGCCCGGGCCGGGGTGTTGGTGACCCACCTGTCGTGCATTCCCAGATGTCCCTCGCGTGGTTTGCGCGCCTTGACAGCAGACGGATCATGTCAGACGCCTGTCTTTGCCCGATCCGGGGGCGGGTCAGCGTGGTTTTTGGCGGTCGGCGGTGGGAGCCACCCATTTAACATCGTACTATGTTTACCGGGGTTGTGTGAGCTGTGGGTGGGGCATCTGCCCCCGCTAGGTCGCAATTGGGTCGGTGCAGGCTGGTCCAGCAGGAGAAGAGGAAAGGACCCTGAATGAATAAATAAATATCAGAACGGACGGCCCTCGCGCCCTGCATTTTCTCACGGGGCGCAAGATCTTGCATTTTCCACCCATCTGGGAGATCCTGTCTGCAGCTTTCTTGCTTCGGTTTCTTGTTGGGAGGCTCGACAACTCGGGTGGGCGTTCGCGCGCGTGTGTTACTTGCAGCGGTCGTGCATCGTCAACAACTACAGCAAGCTTGGACCCTTGTTTTCGTCCTGGGTCGGCGGCAGTTCGTCTCCAGCAGCAACATCCGAGCAAGAATCTCCTCGGAACGGGGTTTGTCCCCAGGGCATTTCTGCAGTCGCGGTTGCACCCATAATTTCGAATCAATAATACCTGCGACTCGCCCGTCACTCAGCCAAGGCCTTGTCTGCTGTCTGTTTACTTGAGGCTACACAACCAAGATCAAAAGGGAAGGCATATATATCTGGGGTATTCAATAATTCTTGCCTACACTGCCCTCGACACGAAACAACCCCACAACCACCCACCATGGACATCGTCCTCGAAATCGTGGACACCCTCTTTGGGGACTACTTATACGCGACTTTCCACCCAGCGAAGCCAGCACCGTATGACTTCCCACATCCCCCGTCCAACGAGACTGTCAACGACAAGGCCTTCTCAACATGGACATATACGCCCTCGACGCACTACTTCTCCCTCGAGCCGTCACAATATGCCTACATGAGCCAATGGCCGCGCGATAACATCTACCGCCAGGCCTTGTCCTTGTTCCTCGTTGTCTGGTATGTACTGCCCTGAACATTCAGTTCGTGTCACCAAACAACTCGACTGACTCCTAGACTCATAGGCTATTCGGCTTGGTCGTATACTTCATCTTCGCGACCCTGTCGTACGTCTTCGTCTTCGACAAGAAGACCAAGGAGCACCCAAAGTACCTCCGCAACCAGATCGCCCTCGAGATCAAGCAGACCATGACCTCGATGCCCCTCATGTCGCTGTGCACCACGCCCCTGATGCTGGCCGAGGTCCGCGGCCACAGCAAGCTGTACGACTCGGCCGCCGAGGCCCCCTTCGCCGCCTACTCCTGGGTCCAGTTCCCCTTCTTCGTCATGTTCACCGACTTCTGCATCTACTGGATCCACCGCTGGCTGCACCACCCGCTCATCTACAAGAACCTGCACAAGCCGCACCACAAGTGGATCATGCCCACGCCCTTCGCATCCCACGCCTTCCACCCCCTCGACGGCTTCGCCCAGTCCTTCCCCTACCACGTCTTCCCCTTCTTCTTCCCGCTGCAGAAGCTGTCCTACGTCTTCCTGTTCGTCTTTGTCAACTTCTGGACCATCATCATCCACGACGGCGAGTTCGTCTCCGACAACCCTATCGTGAACGGCGCGGCCTGCCATAGCATCCACCACCTTGCCTTCAACTACAACTACGGCCAGTACACCACCCTCTGGGACCGCATGGGCGGTTCGTACCGCAAGCCCGACCCTAGCATGTTCGACAAGCAGGAGAACATGTCCCAGGCCCAGTGGGAGAAGCAGAGCAGGGAGATGGAGAAGATGGTCGAGATTGTCGAGGGCGTCGACGACAGGTCGTACCTGCCGGAAGCCAAGAAGACCAGGTAAACAAGAAAGAACTGGAAGAGGCAGTCACTACGGCATATTCGCTGCGGACGGCAAGGAACGAATGGGCATGTCCATGCCCCACGGGAAAGACCCCGAAATGCCAAGACAAATGGAACGAGATTCTTGTATATAATTCAGGCTCCTGCCGTAGACCCTCCCGATACCACTGTATCCCTCCGATATGGGAACTAGGAGTATTACTAATTGTTTTAATACCATGAGTGTAAAATGGAGGCTTCCTCTAAAACTACTACCTAAAGAACTCCTACAAGATAACCTCCTGTAAGATGACCTCCTATAAGATACTTTCTATTCAGCCTCCTCTCGGACAAGCTCCTATAGAAAAACTTCCTGCAGGACAACTTCCCATGGAACAATAACCTCTTATAAGACAAACACAAAAACAACTCCTCTTAAAAGGATTTTATATTTAATGACCTCCTCTTAGCTGGTTCCTCCCTAGAAACCTAAGTGCCCAGGCCGGTAGGTACTTACCTAAGGTTAGTGGTTGCGCCCAAAGCCCCGGCACCTTCTGGTGCCACGCGGTGTTTAACAACCACTATGCGGCTACAAAATGGCCTTCCATTAGCTCTACGAGTAATCTACCAGGAACACCATTGTCACCCTTAGGAATTACAAGTTTTCAAGTAGACAACTCGCAACACAACCATACATTTGACTCTAGGAAAGGAGAAACACCGAGAAATAGCACGACTCTCAGAAAAAATACCCAGAAACAGACAACCGTCTATATTGCCAAGGCTACAGTAGTTCAAGATATCAAAAGCCTTCGCTGGATGAGAACAAGTGAATAGGACCCAAGGCAGGCCAGGGAAAGAATATGTGATAGGAGCACCAGGTCTCAAAGACCGGCCGAGGGGAGAAACGCTTTGGGGACTTTTATGCCATCTTGCAACTCTGCATGAGGCAGGGAAACTTGCAACAGATGGCTTCGAAGACCTTGCGGGCTTTGAAGGTCTTTGCTTGGAACATATTAAAGAAATGGTAGATTAAAAGACTAAGCAAGGCAGACCTGAGTGAAATAGCACATGGGTCGGGGTTCTGAGTGCTTAGCTTCATTCTGCATGCCTCCAATCAGCTGCAACCCGCCACATTGTGCATGCACCGTATGGCCGATGGTGTCCTTTGCTGAGTGACTCCAACGCTCAAGTGAGATTTTGTCTAGTACTCAAGAAGCGCCATCCCAAGCAAGGCCTGCTGCTTCTTAAAGAACAATTTCCCACACAACACATTTGCCGGAAGTGGTGCCCTTTTAACCACCACCACTACTTCCTTTGAATTGGTTATTATGGTATTATAGCCGAGCCGTCTATTACGCCAGCAGCCAATAGGTCGAATCCGTCTCAATATACCTGCCTAGGTACCAATGTAGTTACTCACTTGAGTACTTTCACTGGTTTTGTTTCTATTCCGTCTACGGCCGGAACTATACACAGCACCTTAGTAAGTCTAGTATTAACCTAGGTACTTTGATTTCTAAGTTGTCTTGAGTCTTTTCTATCTTTGATCTGCTCTATCTACTTACCTTAGTAATTTACCTTGTACGGGTGTATGCTTCATCTTGAGTTTATTGTAGTTGCCGTGTCGGCCAGAACACCCAGATTGAGCCTCTAAATTCCTTAGGAGTTTGTTCTCTGTGAACGACTCAAGCAGCCAGTCAACCACCTAGTACAAGATCGACAATCCCACGAATTTGCAGAGTCTATGGGCGCCTATGGCGAGGCAGATATCTTTGAGGAATTCCCCTCCTACCTGGAAGAGCAACTCTGGCCCAGGTGAGCCGGAATTTTACTTGGACCACCGAGCCAATAAGAGTATGATTCCTGAAATCACATTAATTGCTAGGGAATCTTTTTTTGTCTATGCTATATTTCGCCCTCGTGGGTAGTCCATATTGCATTCCCCTGGGCCATCCCGCTGTAGAAGTGATACCCGAGGCCCTCCCCTTTCTTGTGGTTCAACAATGCCGAGTAAAAGGTCTCCTGCCCCCAACACACGCCCCAACTCGGAAATTCCAGCCGCCAACTGGTCGGAGGCGCACCAGGCGGTGTTTGTTCGGCGGAGCCCAATCTGCTCCCCTACTCGGTGCGAGGCTCTCAAGTCCCACGCTTCCAGCATTGGCCCTTCCCATTAGCGCTTGAGCTCCAGGCCTTCATTCTTACCAGCCCAAGTCCTGCCATCACCTCGATAACTTCGTCGGCTCCGTATCTTGGCCGATTTGGCGGGGATTTGTCCGCCCGCAAATAATTAAATTGTTGTCACACATTGGCCAACTGTGATCTCGATTTTATTTGACTTTCCACTCAATTGAAGTACCTGGCGTAGCATCTGCCTCATCCGCCCGTCCTCATTCAGTGAAAGGCCGCCCGAAAAGCGCCGTACGCCACCAGTGCCACGAGGCCTGCGAAGACCGTCAAGCCCGCCGCATCATCGATCTTATCCTCCAGGGTTGGAACGTAGTTGGGATCCTCCATCCGGCGCTGCCTGTCTTTCCATTTTGCATCTTGAATACTGAACCACCGTCTGTCTCGTTCCAATCTCTCCTGATGCCTGAGTATGCACGGCCGGCAGCAGCATCTGCCGTCTCGTTTTTGCCAACAGTGTCCGGGACAACAGAGACGGTGGCAGTGAAATGGAGGGTTCTCGCCATGGCAGCAGTCTCTTCGATATCTTGAGCCGCTGTATCCTTGGCAGCTTTCGTTTGGGGCAATTGTGAGCATGTTGTTGGTTTTGGGCCTGTTGTTTTCGGGTTTTCTTGTTGATTGTAAAGGCATGTCGCAACTAACGCAAGGAATCCTTGCTGTGCAGTTTTGATGATCATGTACCATTTCTTGTCAAAGACGAAGGAAAATAAATTTGCAAAAGTTGTCGCATATTAGAGGTACTGACCTAGGCTAGGTGTTATTTGTGGTTGTTGGTGTTGAGGCGGCGCCTCCCCATTTACGCTGGCCTGATGAAATAGCCACTTCTGTGGAAGGCCTATGAAACTAAAAGCAACTGTTGGACGTCAATACCCAAAGGCGCAGAATAGGCCAACACCAAGCACTCACCAAAAGTAGGGGGCTAGAAAGCATAATCAAGCTTGATCGACCGACGGCTTGACAATTGAGATGTATCCTGGGACCGGATCCCATCCGCTAAACTGGCAGCTCACATAGAAATATGGATTGTTTTACTGCAGGATGTCCAGACCAAATCACAAATGACTTTTAGGAGATTGAGTAGCAGCTCAAGCATAATTTGGCTTTGGGGCATTCGGATTTATCTTCGTATCCACCTAGTCTCGTAGAGAATGGATTCCTGTATAATCTACTATTTGAGAGGACATGCCACCCACTTATCATTCCTATACGAGCGATAGAGCACGAGAGATTTCTGCTGAGCCATTCAGCGTGGAGCTGGATGAGTGAGCGTAGTCAGAGGTCGCGAGACCAACTTGCGCACGGAGAAAGCAACCATGTCAAACTTTTCAGAGGGGGCATGGTTCAGAACGAAAGACAATCACATGGATTGCTGGAGCGTCGACCAAATCTGTCAACAGAAGAAAGATAATAGATAGGAGATCCGGCGTCTGCCTCGCACAAGGTGCATTACTGTCTCCCAAAACGGAAACCAATGTCTGAGAAATAATTGCGTCCAAAACAATAATAGGTGGCCCACACAAGTCGAACCAGTCAGGTATACCAATCCGTCAAACGCCGTCGCAAAGTCTGTCGGTCAAAAGGAGATACGACAAAACAGAACGCTTGAACCAGAAACGCTGCCGTCCCTCCCTACTACCAGCCGAACCATCCATCGCTGACCGCTACCATCCCTTCAAGAGAAGCTGACGAATTTGGGATCCTTCGGCCGGCCGTCTGGTCCTATGCCGTTGTCCTTAAAGCGGTTCTCCATGTAGACCTTCCTGGCCTGGTCGAACTTCATCCTCCGCTTCTTCATGATCTTGAGGATCTCCTGCTTCGCCGCATCATCCAGCCCCGCCCGGCTGTCGCCGTCCGCCACATTTCCAGCGAGATCAAAGTTGCTGGAAGACAGGCCGGCCTCGATGTCCCCGGAGAACGAGCCCGGCAGCCGGTCGTAGAGGTAACCGCCACCGGGAAGGCGGATTTCGGAGACGAGGTGCGACCACCGGTCCCGGGTGAGGTACAGGACGGTGATGGAGACGAGGAAGAGGAATACGGTGGAGTAGAGGATGTAGGCCATAGCTGCGGGATGGATTCTGTGATGTCCCTCGGGTATGGAATCGCTCGGTGTCGTTCAGATTATGCGGAGAGTTGGGTTCGGCTCCCCGGATGAAGTTCGGATCGATCGGGTTGACAAGTGCGACCGGTCGTAGAAAAAGATTTGGTTGATTGAAAAATAAAAAAAGAGAACAAAGGAGAGACGATGATGATTGCTGTGAGCTAGAAGCGATGTGTCGCGGGGTTCATTTCGATGTCAGGAGAGCATTCGCCTCCCTTATGCGCATGATGAGGACGCGATGGCGCAGGGACGAAGGCGGAGATGGTTGGTCACAGAGGTCTCAGTCGCAAAGTTCCAGCGGCCCGAGGCTGACGCAACCAACTAACCTATCGCGTATCAGACGCGGCCGCTAAATTGGACATTTCGACAATCCCACCGCCAAGCAGGCATGGGAGGTTGGCAGGTTGGCAACCCTCCCCCTTGCCAAGCAGCCCTGGGGGAGGGAGGGTGGTCTGTCAACCCTGCTGCGCCAGCGACTAACCCTGGTCGGGACTTAGGTAAGCGGCTCCCACAGAAAGAATCTCCATAGCAAAATATCGCCAGCGCTACCCACGCAGTGTCGACGACAACGAGATCAGCCAACCGCCCCTTGACGCCCATTTCCTTTACGACCACACCGATTTTCACAAAATCACCGCCAAGATGTCTCTGCCCAACGTCTCGTCCGATCTCGTCTGGGAGATCACCCGTACGTGTCACCGAGCCAGCCTGGCAGAAAAGAGAAATTGCCCAGACAGGGGCACAAATTCGAGCGAAGCGCCTAACATAATGTCATGACAGGCAACAACAACTCCTACCTGGTCAAGCGCAACTCGGCTGGTGGTGTTCACTTCTCCCGTGACCCTCTCAACCTGACCAACGTCAACTCGCGCAAGGTACGGATGGCCTGATGTGGAATCTGGATTGTGCCAGGAGCCCTGGATACTGTGTCGTCGGGGATGGAGACTGATCAATTGGTCCACAGCACGCCGGTTACGTTAACGAGAAGGCCGTCGGTATCTCCGCCGACGGTGAGAAGGGCGTCAAGGTCGTCTCCAAGACCAAGGCCACCCGCCAGCCCGCCAAGAACGCCCACAAGCGTACCTTCGGCTCGCACAACCGCAAGTACGTTTATATACCATTAGTTGTTGGAAGGACCGTTCCACGGAGGCTGGTACTGGGAGGATCACCCTGGCTAACATAACACTCTCCTAAACAGGACCTACAAGAACATTGCCTCCTCCACTGGCAAGTCTGGATACCGCCCCGACCTCCTGCAAGCCGCCGTCGCCCGTGCCTCCGCCATCCGCCGATCCCAGCGCCCCGTGAAGCCCGAGCCCGAGAGGAAGCTCCGTGGCAACGCCGCCAAGAAGGCTGCTCAGGAGTAAATTTCTTTCCAGTAACAACTGAGGAAGACATGCTGGACTGTCGATGACCAACGAGCCCGGACAACGTTATGACGTGGCCATGGCATCGCATCTGAATTGAGGACTGCATGGGTCTCGAGAAGAGCCCAGGTGGTTACGGTCTGGCGGGGTTATGCGGCATATTGATATCATTACAAAGGAGTAAATGGTTGAAAAGGTCAATGCGAATGATGTGAATTCCACATGGTCTGGTCCCCTGGGCCAAATACGGTTTGGCAGGCTTGCAAAGGCTGAAATGGCTGGTTGGTTGGGGCGTTGCTGCTCTAGACAGGGCCCAAAGCTCCGTATCCAAATAAAGTGACGAGACAAGAACCCGACTTTGCGCGAAACACACAGTCCTCTGCCAACGGCGACGTGCTTTGCTTATTGTCCCGAAGAGGGTCCGAGGACTCTTGTGCTTCACAAGCCTGCAGGTTCCAATCCGCAGCATGAGCCGGGTGACCCACATAGAAATGCCGCACATGGCTTGAACCACTTGACATCCTCCATGTTCCGATATCTCTCGCGAGTTGACGCCATTGCAATCAAACATAAATGTAAAATGGTAGTCATCGTAGTGGCAGAGATACCGAACATGCCCGAAGTTCAAGACGGTAGCCGAGCATGAGCCTCGGAACGGGTTGGCTGCAATTAGGTAACGGAACCTTGGAACGCTAGACGGATTACCCTATACTCTTAGCTTGGCAGTCAATATGACTTCAGCACATGTGTTGGACATTCACATGGGCGGAAAGCAGTTCCGGAGTACAGTGCAAAGAGTCAGGTAGAGCTCCCTGTTTGAAGCGAAGACCCTGGCTCGGCTGGAGCCCAAAACATCGTGAAGATAGCTGGCTACCAGATAAGGCTTGCCTGCTGATACATGCGCGCTTTTTTCTTTGTTTCGGTGTCCGTAGAGAGGGATCTGACTGAATTATGGAGTTGGGAGAAGCTCTGTGAAACTTTGCCCAGCTTGAAGATGGACCTCTGTGCGTGCTGTGCGTGCACTCAGGCACCCCGTTTCCGCAGTGTAGGTTGAGACTCGACCGTGTCAGCGGGACGGGGGAACTGCTGGTGACTGCTCTTTTTCCATTCTTAGCACCTGTCCTGCAGCCCTTGCGTACCCCGCCATCTCTACCCCAAGGACCAGGCCCCCCGAATCTGGAGCTCTATCCCCTGCCCCAAAGTACGACCTCCTTCGCCGAACACTGCCCTGCACCGGGAAAAGAGAGCCAAGTGTAACAGCCCGCGGGAGCTGCCATCATAACCTCAACGACCCCTCTCTGTTCGTGTCCCCCCTCAACATTCTTCCCTCTCCTTCCTCTCGTGATACCATAAATACCTTTCAACTTTGCATCCTCCAAACACCCATCACGAACTTTGTTGCAAGTCAACATCAACAGCCACAAGCCTTGTCACTGATCCAACGCCCCTATCAGCGATACCCCACCAGAGCTCTTTTCGCCGACAAATCGGACCCCTCCTCTTTCAAACACCCCTCACAAGCTCAACCAAGTCAAGATGGTCAAGGCCGGTACGCCACCACCGCACGATCACAATCAACGAGAGAAGCTGGAGTCTGTTGGGGCTGACATATATGATCACAAACAGTTGTCGCTGGTGCCTCTGGCGGTATTGGACAGGTGAGTTCCCAAGCTGGAAGAGAAGAATCTGAGCACTTTGACAGGAGCTCCTGCTGACCGCCACCTCTGCGCTAGCCTCTGTCCCTGCTCCTGAAGCTCTCCCCCCTCGTGGACGAGCTCTCCCTCTACGATGTCGTCAACACACCCGGCGTTGCCGCTGACCTGTCCCACATCTCCTCCAACGCTGTGGGTTCCTCCTCCAACAAACCCCTCACATCATAAGGCACCATTGCTGAGCTGCCGTATAACAGAAAGTCACTGGCTACGTGCCCGCTGGTGGCCCCCGGGACCCCGACACCACCCAGGCCAAGGCTGCTCTGAAAGATGCCGACATCATTGTCATCCCTGCTGGCATTCCCCGTACGTGCTGCTGTAAAACCAGATCCGTGAATCTGAGACGCGAGAAGCTTACAAAGTGGCAACAGGCAAGCCTGGCATGAGCCGTGATGACCTCTTCAACATCAACGCTGGCATCGTCAAGGGTCTCATTGAGATCGCTGCCGAGGTCGCCCCCAAGGCCTTCATCCTCGTCATCTCCAACCCAGTCAACTCCACCGTGCCCATCTCTGCAGAGGTCCTGAAGGCCAAGGGTGTCTTCAACCCCCAGCGCCTGTTTGGTGTTACCACCCTCGACATTGTGCGTGCCGAGACATTCGTCGCCGAGATTGCCGGCAAGGCCAACCCTCAGGAGCTTACCGTTCCTGTCGTTGGTGGTCACTCCGGCGAGACCATTCTGCCCCTCTTCAGCCAGGTCACGCCCAGCGTCACCATTCCCGACGACAAGTACGATGCTCTCGTCAACCGCGTCCAGTTCGGTGGTGATGAGGTCGTCAAGGCCAAGGATGGTGCTGGTTCGGCCACTCTCTCCATGGCCTACGCTGGCTACCGGTAGGTTTGAGATATTGCGTAACCGATGACCCTTGTGCTGACAATCAGTAAGATTCGCCGAGAAGCTGCTCAAGGCTGTGAAGGGCGCCAAGGGTCTCGTCGAGCCATCCTACGTCTACCTCCCAGGCGTGCCTGGTGGCAAGGAGATCGCAGAGAAGGTCGGCACCGACTTCTTCTCCGTACCCATCGAGCTCGGCGTGAGTGCATCCCGACCCTGAATTTTGACACGCTGCTGACCATTCCTAGCCCAACGGTGCCGAGAAGGCCATCAACCCCCTGGGCAACATCACCGAGAAGGAGAAGCAGCTCCTGGCCAAGGCCATCGAGGGCCTCAAGGGCAACATCGAAAAGGGTGTCGCCTTCGCCAACGCTTCGCCCCAAAAGTGATTACCCCTTCCACCTCTATTTCTCCGCCGTCTTTTGTTTGGAACTTCATCTTTTTTCATCTTTGACAACGCAAAACAACCACGACGGCCAGCCCATGCGACTAGGCAGAGTGAATCTTGCGAGATTTGGCGAATGAAATCAGTCAAGAGTTAGTCGCTGATCTGTTGTCCCTTCTCTTAGGTTGTGAGTGTGTTGGCAAATTGGTCGGAAAAATGCTTCTTGGTAGTCAAGCCGTCACGGCTTGACATGTGTGGATCGGATAAACGAGGTCAGCAGCCTGTTTCGAGCTGACGTGGACACGGAGCCAATTTCTTCTTTCTCCATGTGAATCAGGAAAAGGGCATAGACGGGCCCGATCAAAAATAAATGCCGTCAAGACACCACATATTCCCTTGATGCAGTGAGATGCGTCAGCGCTGTGAATCCGTGCCGCTTTTCCATGTGATGATAGTCAATGATGGCTGGTGTGAACAACACCATGATATCCGGGGAGACTGTTCATTTCGTTGGTACCGTCTTGATCTGAAACACTGCACCAGGCAATTCGTTTGTCTCCGCCTGTACAGTCGCGTTGACGCCCATTGCTGCCAATGCGCCCCTGACAACGCCACAAGGGAACCATAGGAACTGTGAGTGTGTTAGTATGCGGCCATGGAGAGAAGTCAGGACGTGGGCAGGGTGTTTCATACTGGCTCGGCCCTTTGAACCGCCCCTCCTCCAGCCTCCGTACTCATCCTCGAGAACGGCCGGAAGGCATTGTCTGTCAGAACGTAAACACCCTACATACCCCTCAGTTAGCAACAGCTCTCCGTTCAAGAATGAGAGGACACCATGTGTGTCCCTCAGGGGAAAAGGCAGCATAACGCACCCTGTGGTTCGTCTTGAGGTTGTCAATCTGCTTGCGGAAGACGAGCATCCAGAGGTCCTTGCAGAGGAACTTGATCACGTCGAGGGTGTCGTTGAAGCGCGGGCGGTCCCTTGAGAAGCTGCAGAAGGGTGGGATGTCAGTCCATGTGCCCACTTTTCTCGCGGATGATTTCGGGTTGTCGCGGTGTTGGTCGGGCGGAGGGATGAGGGTATGTATGGTTTTGGAAGTGACATGAAGGCTACCATCGGGTATACCACACCACACCACACACATATCGTATAGAGACGGGGAAAAAAAGAGAAACGTACCGCTCGACAAGCCCCTGTCCCACCCGGTACCCCAGCGTCTCCAGCCGGTAGAACACGGCGTCCCGCTCCTCCTCCTCGTCCATGGCGGCGCGCGGGGCTGTGTCCTTGTCTGCTGCTCCTGCTGCCGCTGTTGATGTGGATGTGGCCCCTTGTGCTGACGAGGCCGACGCCTCCAGCTCGTTGGTCACCCTGTAGGCCATGGGGACCAGCTCGATGAGGAGGAAGTCGAGGCACGAGGCGCTGAGGAAGGTGGCGGTCGGGTCGCCCGCGTTGTAGGGCGGCATCACTGCTTCGAAGGACATCTTGGGCGGTCTTTTTCTCGGGGTCTCTTCTTCTTGGTTCGGTCAGGAGGCGTAGGGACGGCTGTTGTTGTCCTTGTGGTGTTGCTGAATGAGAGGGCCGGTCGTGATTGTTCGGGCCGGGGACTTGGACCGCTGTCGGTGTGGATGCGTGATCGGTTGGCCGGGGAAGTCGGGTGGTTATGATCGAGCGAGACTTGTCGTGGTCTGCGTCTTCAATGGCGGTGCCAACGACGTGAGCTGTGGTTCTTAAATTCGGGCGAGCGAAGGTGGTTGATTACACTAAAGAAGCTACGTCGTATGCCTCCCAGTACGTTGGTGCATCCCGTCCTTTGCTCGGCGGCCGCTGCGACCAGACCCCCTGCTGTTGAGAGCTGTGCTTATCTTATCGCCCGCCGAGCTTACAGTGCCTGGGGCGATCCCTGAGTGCTGCTCCACCACCGCATTCCCGCTCGACTATCACGGAAGGAGGAGGTTGGCCGGCAACCAAAAGGTTGTTTTGGTACCGGTCTAGGATCCCTATTCTTTTTAGAATTGCTCTTAAGCGTGTCTCAACAAAGTGAAACAAGGTGAAAGTCTTCACCTTATTCATCGTCTCCGGGCCCATTCCTTCCTTCCTAGGGCAATCTTGACCTAGACTTGCACTGCAATTTGCCTCTTCACTTGTATGTACGTTTATATATGTGAGACATAGAATATACAGTGTAGACCGTACGCAATCGTGTTGCTAAAGAGACGTAGACAAGTGATCGCACTCTCAACAACACTACGATTTTTCTCAATGGACTATGGAAAACTGCCCAAGATCGAGGTAAGTACTACAAATATAAGAGGAAGCGCATTTGTGCAATTGTATCTGCAGCCGGGGTCCCTCAGTATCCAACCGTCTTGCTTCGTCATGCAGTTTACCGGCTGACATCCAATATCCACATAGCTTCATGCTCACCTGAGCGGCAGCATCAGCAGACGAACCCTTCATGAAGTCTGGCTGAAGAAAAAGGAGGCCGGCGAGACTGACCTCGCCGACCCCCTCATCGAGATGCCAGAGGGCAAACACGACTACGACCTCAAGACGTAGGTTTACCTTGTGCTGTCGATACCACACGGATCTCATTCATACTTATATTTACATGAACCCAATAGCTTCTTCCCCCTCTTCTCCTCCTACATCTACCACCTCGTGGACGACCTCCCCGCCCTGCGGCACACAACCCTCTCCGTGCTCCGGGACTTCTCCGTCGACGGCGTCGTCTACCTCGAGCTGCGGACCACGCCGCGCGCCCTGCCAAAGTCAAACCTCTCCAAGGCGGGCTACGTCGAGGCCATCCTGCGCGCCATCCGCCAGTACGAGGAGCTCGACCAGAGGTTTGACACAAGCCGGCTGCACACCCGCCTCATCCTCTCCGTGGACCGCCGCAACACCCCCGAAGAGGCGGCAGAGGTCGTCGAACTAGCCCGGCAGTTCCAGCCCCAGGGCGTCGTCGGCGTCGACCTGTGCGGCGACCCGCTCAGGGGCGGCGTCAAGGCGCTGCAGCCTGCGTTCGAGGCTGCCCACAAGATCCCGGGGTTGGGGATCACGCTGCACTTTGGCGAGGCCGAGGCGAGCGGGACGGATGAGGAGCTGCTCATGATGCTGCGCGAGTGGAAGCCACAACGTATCGGGCATGTTATCCACCTCAGCGACGCTGTCAAGCGGGAGGTCGCGGCGTACCCTGGTGGGCTGGGGCTGGAGCTGTGCTTGAGTTGTAACGTGCGTGCTGGGATGGTCAGTGGGGGGTTTGAGGGGCATCATTTTGGGGAATGGTGTAAGTTGTTCCATGCTTGTTGAGAAACACCTCTATCTGGGACACACCGGGCCTAGAGTTTCGTCAGTGTTCGCGAGGCTAATGGACGTATGTCAACAGGGAAGGTCGAAGAGTGCACGGTAGTGCTATGCGTGAGTATCCGTCCCATATATTCCGTTTACCCCCTCACTTGAGAACCGTTCATGGCACACTGACAAGTAGATACAGACCGACGATGTTGGCGTCTTCGGCAGCCCCCTCTCCAACGAGTACAAGCTCGTGGCCGAGCACTTCGGCCTCACAAAACCCCAGATACACGCCCTGGCGAGGAAAAGCATCGAAGTCATCTTCGCCGGGCCGGAGGAGAAGCAGAGACTGAGGAAAATCATGGACGGCTACACATCACCAGGTTTCAACTGGCGCGACGTGTGAGAGTCGGTGCTCTTTAATCCTCGCTCAGGCTCACGTCGACGGTACATATGGGTCGCCAACAGGTTCCTCGTCGCATACATAGGCGTCCGTGACGGACATTCCAGCTTCGCTATTTGTGACGCGAAGGCTACCTAAAAATTGACTGGATGAATTGCCCGCTCATGGAAAGAGATCGGATATTCGCACCCGCAATAACGAATGGTGCATCCACACAAGTATAGCCTCATATTTATTTCACCTACAAGCCCTATAGGATAACCTCCTATAGGATAACCGATTCGGTACTAATCCAAAAGTGTATTTTGATGTCTGGGTCGCCTAGTCTGGGTGTCTCCTCCGTTTTCCATAGAAGAGTCCTGCCTGGTTGGGGCCTACGAAACAGCATCAAGGGTTCTAGCCTTGCGAGAGCTTATCGCCCTGTTGAGCCTTGGGGACTTTCCCCCGGATTTCACGTCCGATATCACGATGCCAAGGTTATCAGACACAATATTTCTCAATTGGTCTTACTTCTCTAAAATTTTAACGACGCTGTATGCACACGCTAAGCTATAAACCCTCCAACCCCCCCGGTACTCCGTCCGTATGCAGTTAAAAAGGGGGTATGAGAATAATTGGTTGAAACCTCACAAGTGTCTCTGTTCGAACGGGGCACATCGACAGTGCCCAACCCCAATGACGCTCACATCATGAGCAGCTGCAGCAGTGCCAACTTGAAGGTCGAAAGGGTTGAAAGATGACGAAGTTCAGCTACTTCCAGTCTAATGTTGGATATCTGCTCATCGATGTCCTTGAAGCGGGTCTAGAGCCACAGGAGGGCAAAGAGCAAGGCCACAGGCACAAGGCACCACATAGCATCCAGCGTCTGGCCTGGACACACCGTTTTCCGCTACTCTTCAGCCTGGTCCAGGTCCGTAGATCGGTACTTGATCTGCAGCGCCCACTTGTTGCCAAAGTCGATCCCGCGCCTAATCTTGGTACCGGCCCGCTTCCACACGGCAGGCCCGAGCCCGATGTCGACCAGGAACAGGCTCCAATCGAGCACGGAGTCGTCCGTGACGTGGCCCGTGACGGTCTCGCTGTCGTCCGCGTCCCCGTACGAGATGGCCTCCAGGAGGCCCTTCTTGGGCGCGCCGACGGAAACGACGTACCGCGGCCGGATGTACAGGCTGTGGCCATCCTGCACCGTGGGCTCGCCGGTAGTGTGGTCGATGCCCGTCGGCACGTCGACGGCGAGCACGAACGCCTCGTTGCGGTTCGTCCACTCGATGAGCTCGTAGACTGTGGCCTGCTCGGACGCCCGCAGGTCCTCGAACGGCGTTACATGCCCCAGTAGCGCGTCGATGATCAGGGTCACGGCCATGGGCGGCGCTTGGGGCCGCACGCTTCTAGGCGCGTCCATCGAGATGACGGGTATCGAGGCCTGCCGAACGTGCTCAAAGAGCTCGCTCTTGCTGCATACCTTGCCGCCGAAGTTCTTGAAGAGTCGTAGTTGCCTGGTCATGTCCACCGACAGGTCCCGCTCTCCCCTCTCTATGCCGACCACGCACAGGATGACATTAACACCCTTGCACCGTAGATGGCGGCCTGCAGCAATCGACCGATAACCGGATTTGTTGTTGCCTGCCAGGATGACAACGGTCGGCGAGATTGAGGATGGGTCGCCCTCTGCAGCTGCGAGCCGTACCTTGAGCGCTGGGTCTGTTAGTGTGTGGAGGCCGACTTCTGCAATCCCACGGCCGGCATTTTCCGTCATCATATCCTCCGTCAGGCCGAGGTCGTTCTGCGCTATGTTCTCGAGGTTGAGCATTTGTAGCGGAGACAGGACCTCGATGCGGCGGTCGCTCTGGGCGGCGTAGAACCCGGCAGACGAGGCGGCAGTCGGCAGCTGTTGGGGATCAGCATTTTTGCCCTTGCGCCGTCCTTTGGCGGCATCGCGAACACTTACGCCAGAGTTCACCCGGCTTGGTACCTGGCCGACAGTTGTAGAACTGGCCTTTCTTGATTGCGACCTCCGCCCAGAGTTCTTGCCTTCACCTTTGCGGGAGCCCTGCCTGCTTCCGAGTTCTCTGCCGCTCAACCGCTCGCTGCCATTGCGCATGCCGTCATCAGCCTCACTCTTCCAGAAATCATCTGGAGGGGCCTTATCTGGCTTCGTAGACGGGGAGGGCATATCCAGAACGTTCTCAGTGGGATGCAAGTTCTTGCCTCCGGCAGTGCCTGGCTTTGGTCGGCGGTTATGGGAGACTAAGCGTGCCGCATCCTCGATCTTGTCCTTCTCGCGCATCTCTGAAAATAGTGTGCGCTTGTCGAACTTTTTCAAACTTCCTTCAAAGTCAAACTCGGGCATTTCTTGTACGTCAGTAACGTCCTCAGAGGCCCAGCCGTTATCATTGGCGTTTGCATTCGTCCGGCGCAGTGCTTTGTAAGGTTGGAATGAGGCTGTGTCTTCCAACATTGGCGTCTCTCTCCAGCCCTTGCCCTTCTTCCCTTGGCGCGCCCCTTTTGACGGGGTCGCGTCTTCCGCAGGGCCATCTTGGGCATTCTTCTTTCGGTTCCGCTTCCGGTTTTTCTTAGACGCGCCGGCCTGGGCTTCTTGTAAGTCGGCTGCGGCGTCATCCTCAGCCACGACGGCGTCGGTATCGGCCAGTTCAGCCCGAACGTTCAAGCCCTCCATGGATTCCACGAGAGAGCCTTTTGGGGTTTGCTCCCTCGATGTCTCTCCAAACGTGACCTTTGGGATTGGCGAGCGTTGTGCCTTGTTGTTCGAGAGCGGGCGGTTGGCCATGGCTGATAAAGGTTGTGCTACTTGTGGCGAGGCATTGGGGAGAGGCGCCTGGCTCACAGCCCCCGGCGATGCTCTGACGGGCGGCTTTCCCATCGAGAGAATAGCAGGATCGACGAAAGCCGACTTGGCTGGCTGGGGGGCTGAGGGTGCCTGTTCTTGAGCAGCAGCTTGGAAGAGTCCTTGCAGTGCTGGCGCAAATGGCGCGGCTTGCGGCTGCTGCTGCTGCTGCTGCGGCAGAGGTTGGTTATGGCCCTGGTACACGGCCGCGTAGTGGGCTGCTGGCGCAGTGGGCGTGGTAGGTGAAGCCATGCTCTGGTATCCAGAGGGCGCCGCATTCTGCTGCACCTGGGCAAGAGGCGCGGCAGGTGGTATTGGCTGCTGATATGGCTGTTGAGGGGCGGTCCTCTCCTGTATCTCCAGGTTTGCGATATCACTGCTGGCGACCACGATGCGCCCGCGCCACTCCTTATTCTCGATCCACACGTTGACCAAGGTGATATTTTCGCCGGGGACGAGCCGTTCGATCTTTCCAGTCAGGCTGATTGGCGGGTTCTTGAGCGTCATGAGGACTGACCAGCCCACCCACGTCTGAGGATTCTCCATTTTGTTCGATGCCGCGGGTCGATGCGACTGCCTAGCCTAGCACGGGGCTTTTTCGTAACTTTCGGGGCACGTGAGGTTGCGCAGATGGCGATGACGGGGGCTTTTCGGAGGCGAACAGAGACGCAATCGAAGTGCCGGGTCTGGGTGGACGGTCTCAAGCGCCGATGTGGAGGATTGGTGGGGGATAGGGATGATTGCCGTCTGGTTTGTGGGATGCGGCCAGAGGACGTCGCGCGTTGGACTCAGAGACAGAGAGAGAGCTTGGGCACCTCCCTCTACACTTTTCGTTATCGATAAAGTTAGGACCCACCAAGAGCTGTGCGCGTCTGCCCCAAAATTCCCCAATAACTGCAACCCCCCCAATTAATAGCACCAGCACTTTGATGACCTCACATGCTAGCTCAACACTTGCGACCTTAGTTGATCGTCCGGCTATTGCTCTTTCCGCCGATCTTCAGATGGCAGATCGTCCAGCCCGTGTATATGCTAGACAGTAATTATCACAGGAAAAGTGCTGCAACATGTGGGTCTTGAATGCTCAGATCAGACTGAAGACGCAAGGTATATTTTATTTTGGTACTCTGCAGCTCGCAAAAAGCATAGCTGTCCCACATTGAACTCGCAGTGCCCAAGCTTCGCAAGTGGTCTATGCCGAGTACCTCGCCCTTTCGGACCACGCAGGTTCCTTTCCAGGTATCGGCTAGAATGTTGAGATTTTCCTATTGGATCACTGCCGCCACAGGTAGTGCTAGAGTACCTCGAGCTCATCTCCCGCCCTATGGGCCTGCTTGAATGTGTGAGATAGCCATCGTGCCCGTGGATGGACCATTTCCTGAGACTGTTGCAACATGTACTTTGAGTGGGACACATATTAGGGGCCGCCTGGTCCCGAGCACTCGGTTCACAAGCGAGTTGCTGACAGTCCAAGAATGAATTGGGCCTATGAGGGGCGTTCCAAGTCCCATAAACATGTAATACACACCTGCGCACCTCTCCTCCCAGGGACGCCTCCCAAAAGACATCTCGTAAATCATGCCTTGAACACTCCTCGCAAGGGTATTATTTTTATGGTTCTTCATGCAAAGGACCCCTTCGAGTCTAATATCCATATGATGCCATCGCCTCTTCCTCGTCATCATCGTAAGCCTTGCTTGTGGGCTTATTTGGTTTCTTGTACGCAAAGTTCGCAATGGAGGAGTTGGGCTTCTCCTTGATGGCCGACTCGGCGCTGTACAGCTTTTGGTAGAACGACACGACGCGAGGATGCGCCATGACCTTTCTCCTGTCGAAGCGAAGGACCTGCAATCCGTCCTGAGTGACCGCCCGACTGAGCGCAACGTACGCTTGGCCCTTCTCAAACACCTTACCCAGATCAACCTTGACCCGCGCAAGAGTCTGACCCTGAGCCTTGTGGATCGAGAGCGCCCAAGCCAGGATAAGGGGCAGCTGATCCCGTGATGCTTGCACCTCACCAGTTGGTGTCTCCACCTTCCATGGCTCGGAGCAGCAAAGCATGATCCTGGCTGTTCCGTCAACCGCGTGGAACTGCACCAGTGGGAACTTCTTCTTGTCGGGTCCGGCGTTATCGGACAGCTGTCGACTGAACGCGGCGAGCCTCTTCTTGACCTTCGGGTCCACATCCCCTCCAGCCTCGTTCTCGTCGTCGAAGAGACCGCCCGAGACCTCGAAGGCGCTTTCTGTCGAAAATCCAATGACGGTGCCCAAGGAACCGTTCACAAGAGTTTCATCCAGGTTTTTGATCAACATCACTTGGGCTCCCTTCTTGAGCTCTAATACTTTGGGAGCCATCATATTTCCCAACAACTTGTCGCGAATGTTGGGGTCTCCGGCGTCTAGCGCCTCGTATCTGTGAACCTCACCAGGGAGCTCTCTCAGTCTCCTCTGGTTGGAGTTCTCAACCTCTTGCCTTGTGGGGAACCTGTTGCGCCGTCAGTATTGGGCTTGCTTACGCAGAATGATGGAGAAACTGACAGCTCGGTGACCTCCAGACCGTCATCAGAGTGAATCGGTCTGGACATCTTCTTGAAGGTCTCAACGGTCTGCTCACTAATATGACCGAGGCGCATCTCATTGAGCATCTGAGCGAAGACTGCTGGGTGTCAGTAACTAACGCGTCTTCCGCCTTGGTGACCGGCGTCGATTGCCTACCTGGATCTTTTTGACGGAAAACCTCAGTCAGTCCGATCGTGTGGTCGATCGAGGTTGTCCAAGTAGCCGCCTCGAAGGCAAATTTGGTGTCCCTGGCTTCCTTATTTGGAACGGGAGGCAATTGGAAGAAGTCGCCCGTGATAACGAGTTGAATGCCGCCCCAAGGCCGGCCATTATTGCGCATGGTTTTTGCTATCTGTGACAGCTTGTCAAAGAGGTCGCCGTCCACCATTGAGATCTCGTCGATGATCAACACCTTCGTTCTCAACCAACGACTCTTGGCTTTGGGGTTGCGCCGAATCTTCTTGCACAGCTCTGGCACTGTTTCCTTGCCCAGGCCAATCCCCGAAAAACTGTGCAGAGTCATGCCCCCAATGTTGCAAGCCGCCAGACCGGTCGAGGCAGTGACGGCAAGACGCTCGGGCTCCTTTGCATACTTCTTCTTGAGCTCCTGGATGATAGCCCTCATCAAGACGGACTTTCCGGTTCCGGCTGGACCAGTGAAAAACACACTCTTGCGATTCTCGCACACAAGCTTCTTGACTTGCTCCTGTTCGTTGCTCAGAGATATCGCTGACTGCTTGACGGCGTGTGAAGTGACAGCATGCTGCATCTCTTCCGCCGATGCCTGACCGTTGGACGCACCAGGTTTCTTGGATTTATTCTTCAATAGTTTCTGCTGCTCCTTGATAGCACCAGGCGTGAGGTCCCACGACCGCGACTCTTTCGGCTTTGCTTGAGGTTTCGCAGCTGGAGTTGTAATGTCGAATTCGGGAGACGGCTCATTCTTCCTCTGCTCCTTCTTCTGAATATACTGTGGTGGCAGGGACCGTTTCTTCGCAATGGGCTTTGAGGACGGGGCATCAATGTCTTCGGTGAAGGCCCGTTTGGTGGTCCTCTGAGAGTCGGTCGATTGGGAGACAGACTGGGCGGGCCTAAAGTGAGTGGGCGAGGACTGGGACCAGGATAGCACGCTGGTATCATCGGTATGAGGCGCTTCGACAGTCTTCTTTGCAGGTGTGTACTCGGGCTTCATGGGTGGGAGGGCGGAAGGGCATTCGTAATCCAGATCGACCTCATCACTGAAGTCATCCTCGTCGAAATAGTCGATTTCGTTGACAGCGTGCACCCGCGTCGAAGTTTGGGTGTCGGTACCGGTCAGGTCTATGACATCGGGGGCCTCCTCAAATGAGTTCTGACTGGTATACAGCGAGCCCAACGGCTTGCTGTTGACGGTACGTTTGACTTGGGGGGGAGGATTCATCGGCTGCGAGGAATTGGACGTCCGAGGCTGGAGAGGTCCGGCGGGCTTGGAGGACTGGCTGAACCTGGAGGAGCCATTGTTCATGAACTGGTCTTTGATGCTGGCGTCGCGCCTGGGGCTCGGGCTGCTCGAAGGGAAGAGCTGCTTGGCCAGAGCATTGGCAGGCTGTGAGGCCTTGTTCTGGGCCGTATATGTGGCATTCGCACGCTTAAACATGCTCATGGTGGGCGTCGGGTGGTATTTTGGGTCAACGGCATGTGCCTGTGGCCGAGCGCGGATGACAGCAGTCCCAGCCCAAGTCTTGGTCCTCAGCCGACTCACAGATCGAAGGGGGGAGATGATTGATATGCCCGCAGTCATGCAGCGCCGGAACAGATGGACTGGCGAAGTGACTCAGGTGGGGAAGTCGTGCTGTAGCATTCTATGCTCGTGCTGGGCCTCTGGAGATGGTCGCTCGTTCCCGTCCCAACCGCTTTAGAGTTTGGATCACAGCACCCTTGGAAGGGGCAAGCGCGTCGTCCCTCCCGTTGACGCGACTTGTGGGCGATTAGATAAGGAGCAGTCTGCGGAGATTGGCGGCACAGCCAGGGGTCTGTGACCATTACACACGTATTCGTGCCGCCATGGTCAAGGCGCAAAAGATTTGATACCATCTCAGCCCTTGCTTCCATGTTCGCAATTCGAGAGCATTCCTTTAGACATCTAATAAGCATGAGCTGGAGCTGCAACATCATTCAGCCACCATTCTTGTACATATCCAAAGCAATTCCCCGCCGTCAGCGTCCTCGCCCAAAATGCGAATGCTGACGAGATCAGAGGAACCAATTGAAAGACAACATAGTCATCACCGACCTAGCATCTAGACGGAGACAACAGGCGCATATGGAGACTTCTATGCCGGGCAGTGTCGCTTCACAAGACTAGATGGACTATTTCAAAACCTACATGCCCGAGTCAAAAGATCAGCAGTCAAGTGCGACGTGTAGGCTGGCCTGTCTATACTCCTATCCAATCACCATGCCTGTTATCGAGGTGACCAACTGGATGCCGAGCTGACGCTGCACGCATCCATAAGCGGCAATGCAGCAGCAGTCTGGGGGTGCCCGGTCACTGCCCGCTCTAAAGTCGAGTGTCTTCTGCGCCGTGTTGCACGTCGCATAGCACAATAGTCTGGTATGACCGGTACTGTGAACTATAGCCAAAACCCCCACGCGAGGTTCATCAGTCTCCCGTGCGACTACCGGGGCACAACGGGGGCCATACGCTAGCCAGCATGCAGCACCTCTCAGACTCATCCATGTGCCGCCCGTGGGCCCGCTCGGGCAGTCCGCCCGCAAGACCTGCGGCCCTGCGCGAGCTCATCTCAGGTTCTCAACACAAGATTCCAAAGTCTTTTTGCGTACTGTGTATAATCACTTGGCGAGAAGCACACAAAAGGGCTCGGCTGGCCGCTCGATCAATCAGATACGTCTGCCCAGGTGCCAAGTCTGCGCCGAGAGGCTTAGACCGGCCCCAACGGTCAAGCTGGAGGAGGAGGACAATCAGACAACCTGACAACCCGGGCGTTCGGCCTGAAAGCGAGGCAGGGGCGGTGTCCTGGTGGGTCGCATGCCCCCGTTGGTGACGTTTTGCAGCCCGACGATCGCCTCTGGCCGCGTTGCGGGGCCGCGGGGAAAAACGACAAGAGCAACGACTCGTGCACGCGTCGGGGCGAAGAGGTCTCACCATCGCAGTCATGAATGCGATCAGAATTTTGTCGTGGGCGTGTGGAACTAGCTCGTCCGGACTCCAGAGCGCTGGGCCTTCGGATGGCAGAACCAGGGCCCTTGCCAGTCGGTCAGTCGAGGTACGGTACACTACACTACATACACACTTATGGACCCAGGGGGCCTCGACGCTGGAGCCGGGAATCCGGGGCCCTGGAGGCAAAGAAAGTGTATTCAGCCTGGACGACATCCACGCTGTGCCGATATCCAGAGCCTTCCAGGGGTTGCCCGGTCGCCTTGACTCTGAATGGTCGAGCACGCCCTGTGCCCGGCCCCACGACGTTGAGCCGCAGTGCTACCGGGCACCATGGGCAGGCTAGAACAAATTTCGTGCCGTGCACGTACTTTGCCATGGTGTTGCGATTGTGCGTCGGCAATGTGGCTCGTCAGTTTCCAGAAGGCTGTATGGAGATATAGATAGATATCGTGCACCGCGCCGTACGCAGCAAGGGGGAGCAGCCAACGCGGCACGCATCTCAGCTGCCGGGTAGTTTCTTTTAGATCTCTTGTACCCAACAAGAACAAGAGGCTGTTTATTTACCACCAGAGCTGATCCCACAGGATGGACGGTTCTCGCTTGTGCTGGAGCCCCACAGCTCCTCGCGATCCGTCACCGTCCCTCTTCAGCTTCACGGACTTCCGAGGCTCATCAGCCCAGCGGCCAACGGCTGTGGGTGCAGAGAACAGTAGTGTACTGGGCATTGGGTCCAGATCTCATCTTGCTTCTCATTTTTTGGGCCACTTCTGGGCCACCGTGATGCTTGGTCTGATGCTTGGGATGCTTGTTGTGCTTGTGTGAACTTGGCAATGCACTCGGCGTTGGCTGGGCTGCTGTGAAATGTGATCAACCGTCCCTCGGTGGCCTTGGTGTGCAGGAGAAGGGCAGGCTGATCACAGTGTGCTCACCTCGCATCGCGACGCTTATCGGCCAATGTGCGTCGCCTCGTGGGAAGAAGTGGGAAGACTTGCAGCACGCCCGCCGTGCCGCTGTGGAGCTTTGTTCAGGGGCCGCCCTGCTTGCAGCTCCCGTGGCGGTCGGGGACCCCACCCTACTGGGCCCCATCTGCTGCCACTAAAATAATCAATAACATGCAGCTAATCGCTCGAGAACCAGAACGAACCTTGACAGGCAGGCAAACGCATGGGCGAGGACTAAGGTTTTTTTTCCCTTCCTGCATCCTGTCTTTCCCTGCTGCTTGTATTTTACTTGGCATCTCGGTTTATATAGGAACGGGGACGTCTCCTCTACCGTCCGAACCAAGCCTTCTAGGGTTTCTTTTCCCAGTTCTCGGCGAGAAGAACCCCAAAACAGCTTGGTCGCAAAACATTGTTCCAATCCGACCGAAACATTTTACCGGGTCATTGATTGCCTGGGTGGACGTCACAGCGCAGCAGCGTATCATTCTTGCGGCTGCTGCTTGCTGCTGTTGCTCTGCCAATCCGGTGCCGAGCCGAGTCAAAAAAGTCAACGGACAGGCTCGACCAAACTCAACCACGATCCCGACTTTTCGATGACGCCGCAGTAGCATCTTGCTACCGCCCCACAGTTGTCTCCCGTGACAAGAAACGAGTGACTTGGCTCGCGCGGTCCAACTCGCTTCACAAAAACCCCCTCTCGATAACTTCCCACTGGGCCTTTCGTTTGCGACTTTCATGTATCAACAGACCTTCGAATCTGGGCCACGATCGATCGACTGGGGAGTCGCAAGCCCGCTGCAAGGCTCTCTCTGGCTGGCGCACATCCACGACGACAGCCTCTAGCCTCACAACTTTCAAAGGGAACCGTGTTTTGAGCCCAATTACCCTCACTGGACATCAACAACCCCTTTCCCCCAGGTGTCCCTTCTTGAGCCGTCAGCATGGCTTGGGACCACCTGTCCATCACCAAGCCACACTTGGTGTATATCATCCTGGGTGGCTTCACCACCTTGTTCATGCTGTGCTCTTCAGTTATCAAGGAGCGCGCATACATCGGTGAGGCAACAGTCGCCACCCTCTGCGGAATCATATTCGGCCCTCATGCTGCCGATCTCATAAACCCCCAATCGTGGGGCAGCACCGACATCGTGACCATCGAGTTCTCCCGGATTGTTCTGGTCGTGCAATGTTTCGCCGTCGGCGTCGAGTTGCCCAAGTTCTACATGGAGAGGCACTGGAAATCCGTCGTCTTCCTCCTCATCCCGGTCATGACCTTTGGGTGGCTTATCACCAGCCTGTTTGTCTGGTGGATGGTTCCCACGATCAACTGGCTCGAGAGTCTGGTCGTCGCAGCCTGCGTGACGGCTACCGATCCCGTCCTTGCGTCCTCGGTCGTCGGTAAGGGAAAGTTCGCCAAACGTGTGCCCAAGCATTTGCGAGATCTCCTGTCCGCCGAGTCCGGCTGCAACGACGGCATGGCTTTCCCTTTCGTCTACCTCGCCATCTACCTGATCCAGGACGAGCTCAACGCCAAGGACGTCACCTTCCACTGGATTGTCTACACCATTCTCTACGAGTGTGTCTTTGGCGCCGTGTACGGTTTCCTCATCGGCTACTTCGCTCGCCATGGCATCAAGTACGCCGAGAAGCACGATCTGATCGACAGGGAGAGTTTTCTCGTGTTCTACTTTGTGCTGGCCCTTTGGTGCGCCGGATCTGGTAGTATCCTGGGTGTTGATGACCTCCTGGTCGGCTTTGCGTGCGGCGTAGGTTTCTCCAACGACGGTTGGTTTACGGACAAGACCGAGGAGTCTCACGTGTCCAACGTTATCGACTTGCTCATCAACCTGGCATACTTCGTATACTTTGGCACCATCATCCCCTGGGAGCAATACAACAGCGCGGCGCTGGGCTTGACACCGTGGAGGCTCGTCGTCATAGCAATTTTCGTCATTTTCTTCCGCCGCATCCCCATCATGATGGCGCTGAAGCCTTTGATACCGGATATCAAAACATGGCGCGAGGCCTTGTTTGCCGGCCATTTCGGCCCAATCGGAGTCGGCGCAATCTTCATTGCCATCCTCGCACGCGGAGAGCTCGAACACGACGAGCCGGTTCCTCTGGCTACCGTGCCAACCAACCCTGAGACCCCGCATTACTACCTCTTCACACTCGTCTGGCCGATCACCACGTTTTTGGTTATCTCGTCCATCATAGTTCACGGTTCATCCGTAGCCGTCTTCACCCTTGGCAAGCGCATCAACACCTTGAGCATCACGATGTCTTACACCACGGCTCCGGAAGATGGACCATCTTGGATGAACAGGCTGCCGAGGATATCGTCGCAATCCAAGTCACAGGCTAGGACCATGTCTGATACCGAGGGCGACGAGCTCAAGATGCCCGACCTGCCTCCAGGAACCTTGCCACCCATCGGATATCCCGGTAACTTCCTGAGGCGTCAAAAGGAGGAAGACCAGCCAAGCCGACAGGGCAGCCGCACGTCATCACTTGCAGCACGCAGACGTAGGAAGAAGTGGGACGACGGCATTGGTCCTGGTGGTCCCGTGACTCAGTCGGCCATCTTCCCGCAACGACGAAGCCAAAGCGAACAGACATCGACCACTCTGCGTGACAGCCACTCGCCACATGACCCTGAGAAGGAGACTCCCAATGCGTCTCGAAGGGGCTCGACAATGGAGGATCCCGAGAAACGGGCTGCTGAAGAAAGGGCCGTGGCTGAGGCTGAGGAGGAACTTGAGAAAGAAGCCCGCCAGGAAGCAGCAGAGGACGAGCGCTCAGGGCAAGCTGGTGGGTCTGGACATAGGCAATCCGAGATCGAGATCTACGATGAAGGCGATCACATTATCGTCGAGAACCGCGACGGAGACGTGATTGCTGTCGAGGCACCGATCGAGGAGGAGTACAAGGAGCACAAGGTGCAAGATCTGAAAGAGAAGCTCGAAAAGGAAGCCGGACCGTCCCAATGGACCTACGACGGGCTAAAGAAGAGGCTCGGCCACTGGCGTGACGAGGAGCTATCAAAGCGGAAGGACAAACAGAAGAACGAGCGCCGCCACGAGCCAGCTCGCGCGTACCAGTTCGGCAACACTATCATTGTTGAGGACGAGGACGGCGAGGTTGTCAAGAAGTACGAGCTGCCATCCCAGAAGGCAGAGGGCAGCGGCGCCATGAGTCAGGGTCTCAAGTACATGGGCATGGGCGGTCTGATCAAAGGCACCCCGAAGCCGGAGGCAGCCGAAACAGCCGGCGCCACAACGCCCGAAGCACCCCAAGGAGGCCGGGCCAGGTCAGACAGCAAGCCCGGCGTGAGCCGGCGACCAACGTGGGTCGAGGCCCTTGGCGGGCGAGGCAACGAGGCGCAGAAGGAGAAGAAGAAGAACGTGGCCGAGCAGGAGCAGGAGGACGACCGGCACATCCGGTTCACGATCGACGGCGTGGGCCAGCGCATGACCAAGGACAACTTCATCACGGAGATGCGCAAGCTGGACAAGAGCACGCGCAAGGAGGTCATCGAGCAGTCCACCGCCTCGGAGCGCGTCAAGACCCTCGCCAAGCAGGAGGCCAACACCCCAGCGGAGCCCAAGTCCGCCCGCGGCAAGGCAATCAGCTCGCCACAGCCCGCCGCCGGCCCCAGCTCCGCGGCCACGCCCGGCAGCTCCTCCAAGCAGAAGGCACCCGCCGCGTCCCCCGCCATGGCCGGCGGGCTCGCCACGGATGACTCAGGCTCGTCACGCTCGAGCTCGTCCAAGGCCAAGGGCCGCGCCTCGCCGCCCGGCTCTTCGTCGTCCGGCAACGTGTCCCCCGGGGACGACGGGCAGCGGCGGCACAGCGAGGACGCTCCCTCGCACGACGAGCCCGAGACGGCCGTCGAGCGGCGCCGCAGGCTCGCGGTCCTCAAGGGGCTCGGCGGCGGTGACGGCGACGACGAGGAAGGCGACGCTGCTGAGACGCCCGCCGAGAGGCGACGCAGGGAGGCCGCGCTCGGGGTTTCTGGCGGCGGCGGCGGTGGCGATGGCGAGGAGGAGGACAGCGATGATGACGACACGCCGCGGGTACCTCCTGCCAGGCGAGGCATCAGGTTTGCCGAGCCCGAGAGAGGGCGCAAGTAAGAAAAACAAAATGAGCGTGATCGAACCCGCGGGGCTTTGTGCGTGCATGTCTTCTCCCCACCCTTCTCCAGGTCTTTGGGGATGCCTGTTATTGTGTGTTTAATGTCTTGGGCGCCGGTTTCGAGGCTCGATGCGTGCTCGCTCGTCGAGTCTTCGTTCGGCTGGGCCTGTTCATTGCATAGCGACGGGGATTCAGGATGGCTTGCTTTCTTCTCTAGATGTCGACCGAGTACTTCTTCGGCTGTAGCTATATCTCCTTTTTATTATAGGCATGAGCTCGGAACGGGCATGGGTATGGGTGTCCATGAGCCCCGTTTACGCATAGTTAATACATTTAAAGTCTAGACTGATCTCCCGGTGTCTTGCTGTGCTCTGTCTCTGCTGGCCTAAGCGCCGCACATTCAATTCGTTTACGGTACTGAGATCAATGGGAGGAGTGTTAAGTATTTATTGTTCCTTGCCATACGGATTGTCAATTTATTCTTGGCAGTCACGGCGGGAATCCGACTGATACTATCCGTGCGAACTTCCTGTCCCACGCTGGGTCCTGGTCCTGGTCCTAACCCCGGCCACATACTGTTTCCATGCCGACGCCACAACTTCCAAAATTTTAATGGATTATAGCGGAGTTCCTCTGGCTGAATTACTTTTGTATCTTCGTGATCACCTATGTGACTACCTTCTATGGGAGGTCCTGCAATAGAACATTGTTCTATTGGAGAGCCCTGGAGGGTCTCATAGGAGGCTCTACTATAAGAACTCATCCTATAGGAAGTTTACTTATAGCAGGTTGTCTCATAGGAGGGTGTCCCTTAGGAGTTGATGCCATAGGAGATTATCCCATATAATGGTTTCCCATAGGGGGTTGTCTCATAAGATGTTGTCCTATAAAAGATTGTCCCATAGGAGGATGTTTGGGGAGATGCCATGGCCACGTAGAGGATATTCATGCAGAACTTGTGTTGCTGTGGGTACGCTATTATTCCAGGGTGAGCGAAAATTCATGGAGTTCAGTAGTCCTCGTGAATACTTTGTCTGCAAAGCTGTTTTGTTTGTCTGTCCAAACTATTCTCTGTTCCTGGCCAGACCAAGATGAGTGCCCCGTGGGTATGGCATTTTGAAGCCGGGTCACTGAGGTTACTGAGACTTGACGCCCCGGTCAGTATAGGCATTGCTTTGCTTAGTCGTCATCGCTTAGTCGGCAACGACATCATTTTCCCTTCTTTGAATTAAAACAACAGCAGCCTAGTGCGACGTGAACACCGACTGAACTTCACCACCATCGTCGTTTGTTACAACCACGCCCAGTCGTGACGCTAGTGCACCATTTATGGGTCTGGTGGCCCGTGCACGGCTATGGATTTTAGCATCCTTCACTCCCGCTGGGAGTACCTCTTCCCTCAGCGGGAAGCTCAACCAGACATACCAACCCTCGCCCAACTCTACACATTCCCCCTCAACTTCAGGTTCCCAATCGAGGACGGCCTCTTCAGACAAGACCCTACCGCCCAGCAAACGGTCCCGCAGCAAGCGAGCTCGCTGTCCAAGCCAACTTCCGCCGCCGTCGAGACCGACGACGCCGAATCCGACTACGATCTTTTAGTCGACGACTTTGAAGCCGAAGCCAAGATGGTGCAGCTTGTCGAGGTTGAGGACGAGCACTTCCAGCACGCCCAGGAGGGCCCTGTTGAGGACGACGGCGACTTCACAGATACTGGTACGTTCTCAATTGTCTCGTTTTTCTTCTTTCTGGCCATCCATCCAGCACGTTTGCCCGTTTGCCTTTGCGCGCCGTGCGCTTGTGACGCAATCGGTCAAAAAATTGAAAGCCTCAACATCAACGGTCGCACCCGCAACGGCAGCTCGCCAGCACAACCCCCACCAGCACTTTTCAACTGCCTGGAACATCCACCTTCCCCGAGCCTCAATCCCCCGCCCTAGGCTAACGTCCGATCTCACAGACTCCGAAATCTCAAACGACTCCGACTACGACCCGTCGCAAGAGACCCTCGCGGAGCGCATCTCGGCCCTGCGCGACATCGTCCCGCCGACCACGCGCGCCTGGTTCTGGAACAAGTACCAGACCACCCAGCGCGTCGTCAAGGGCGTCATCTTCTTCGCCGGCCGCTCCATGTGGTCCATCTCCGTCTCCGCCCTGCTGATCGGCGTTCCTTTTGCCCTGTGCTGGGCCGAGGAGCAGCAGGTCATCGCCATGGAGCAGGAGGCCCGCATGCGCGAGATGGGCGCCGACGTCCTGACCGCCGGTGGCGGCGCCGGTGGCGAGGGCAGCACCGCGGACATTGTCGGCCAGCACCTGGGCAAGGAGGGTGGTGTCGAGGTCAAGGGTGCTGGACTCTGAGAGGTTTGACTGGTTGATCTCTTACTTCACTCCACCATGGGGGAAGACGACAGGCGGATCAGAGAGGTCTGCTGTGGGAAGCCCTCCGGGAGGCAAGGTTTGCATTATCGCACTGTACAATCATCATCGTCGTCGGCAAGGGTCCCAGGAACGAAACGGATGAATTTGGTTCCTCACTTTACCACTTGCACAACAACGACTTGCATCTGAGAGCACACCTTCACGAATCGGTGGTAATGACGATAACGGAAGCAAAAGGAGTCTCTCGCGGCAGACAGATGGGGATAAGATGCCAGGCGAGACTTTTCAACGAAAATGCGTGTGTACATTAGCTGAAGACCTGCTCTGCATAGCAAAGGGGCAAAGGTTCAAAACGAGGCGACTTTCAGAACTCTCATCTCTCCCAAGACGGGGCTGCGAGAGGGTTTCTCGTGTTACATAGCCTTTTCTTTATTTCCTCCTGTCTTGCCTGGACGCCTAAGCCTGGTTTGGAGTACCGGCTGAAGGTAAAATGACAAATGGAAATGGAACCATGATGAACAAAATTCTGACCACTGTCGTCATCCTGTGCTGCCTTCCAAGCAACATCGTGACATGTGATTTTGGCGCTCAAGCACGTGAGACCTAGAAGCATGTTCTCTTCTGAACAGGAAGCAAAAAGGAAGGGAGGGTCAAAAAAACCCTCCGAAGAGTCAGAAAACACCCCCGTCTTTTGCAGACCATCGACGATGTTTCACTGGTGCCAGCACGGCTTGAAATCAGGATTTACAGCGCCGTAAGTGGGAACCTCGCTCCTACCCAAATGCACCACTCTGCTGGTGCTTGCTTGTGAACGTGCTTGTTTATGTTGCTAGGTGGTAGCATAGATTCGAGTGAGTTGGGACGAGAGGGGTGCCAGAGGGGTGGGGGGCGAGCGGGATGTTGCCAAAGGCAGGGCAACACTTTCATCTGCTCAAATGGAACTGTCTTAAGCGTGGATTTCTATCATGGTGCAATCCTCGGCAGTCATGCTCTCTTCTTCGTGTACAGCACGCATCAACCTCATGCCTGCCTTCTGCTTCCCTCACAGCGGCACACCGCATATCACGGACACAGAGAACGAGGAAAAAAGAAACAGGGACACGTGACACGTATTGCTTCATTCTCTAGAACGCCATTCGATGTGCTGTTCGTGTTATCTAAAGTAAGGAAAGCTAGCCTTGCAAGGGACTGAGTAGGGGGTATTTGTTTTGCATAGCAACGTCATCAAAGGAAAGAGAAAAGAGAACAGTCCACCCAAGCCTTCCTTCCTTCCAACGTTCCCCTCGTATTTTTTTTTTCTTACCTCGTCGAAAAGGTCTTCTTCAATCATTGCACGCCGACAGGGTGGTTGTCCAGGTCGACGGCCTCGACCATGGACCGCTGCTGCGCGCTGTCCCGGGTGAGGTTGGTGAAGTACTTGAGCGCGTCGCTGCTCTCCTTCTTGACCTTGAGCGTCTCCTCGCGCTTCTTGCCGAGCTGCTCCACCGACCGCTGGAGGTTGAAGACGACGTGGTCCTTGGGCGTGTGCAGCACCTTGCGCACGGAGCCGGATATGCGGTGGGCGTTGTGGTGTGCGTACTCCATCGCCTCCAGCTGGGCCGAGATCTTGTTTGATAGGCGGTGGGGCAGGGAATGGGGGATTTGGCTGAGGACATAGTAGCCCGCCGCGATAGCTGTGAGGGCTTGTCAGATTCAGTTTCATGTAATATGTCAGGAGAAATCACGTACCAGCAACAACCACGCCAGGGATGATCATCCTGCGCAGGTTGTCGTTACCCATCACCCGGGCTACGCTCAAGGCGTGGTTCATCCACCCAGCACCACCGACCATCTGGGAGCCGACTGCTGTGGCTACCGTCAGAGCCATGCCCGTTCCAGCCACCTTCTCTTGGCGCTGCATCAGGGTCGACCAGTCAACGAAGTCCCACAGTTCGGTCGGGATGTCGATCTGCTTGGCCAAGGCGTCACGCCTGCGACGGAACATCACGTCTGGGTGGAAGTTGAGTCCGGTGTACTCGCTGCCCAGGTGCAAGATGCCGAGCTGCTTAATTGCGTTGACGCCGCCGACGGCCTTGCCACGTGCATACTCCTCACAGTCGTTGACGCAGGCCTGGATACCGTGCAACATCGCCTCCTTGAGATTCTCAGCATAGTCAAACGCCTGGAAAAGGCCAGGGTAAGGGACGTCGAGATCCTCATCAGCATGCACAATCGCCAGGTTGAGACTGCTGCGTGTGTGTTGATAGACATCGTCGCAAGTCTCGTCTATCGTATGGTTCACATCGTCAGTGATCTTGTTCTGGGCCTTCTTACTCGCTTCCAATTGTGGCTCGAGTTCTCGGAGCTCCTTGCCCACCCGCTCAAGCTCGGATTGGGCAACCTCTGCGTTGACGTTGGCCAGTGAGTTCACATCATTCAAGATGTTAAGCAGGTAATGCTTGGCAGGTGCCAGCTTTGAACGTGCGCGCTTCTCCAAAACGAACCTCCGCAGCGACTGCTCGAGGTTTTGGAAGTCTCGAAGCTTCTCCTTGTCTTTGCCTTTGCCCTTGGGGTCATCACTTGGGTCATCACCGCCGCCGCCTCCACCCGAACTGCCGCTTCCGCTTCCATCAGGGCCACCCGGTGGCGATGGGGCCACGGGAATCGCGTTACTCGACACGAAGTGAACGAGTTCTGATGCTTCCTTGGAGGTCCTCGGGCTGATGCCAGAAACTTGATCAAGGATCATCTTCTGGCATCTCTGCTGGTCTCTGATCATGTCAAAGCCGTTGACGACGATGAAAAGATACGCCTTTTCGGCCGCTGCTGCCCACAGGAATTCCTTGGCTGATTGGGTGAAGTGGTTGGCGGCTGAGACCACAAAGACAACGACGTCAATCTCTTCCTGTCTTGCAAATACGGCGGTGGTCTTGGTCGTGTCCGAGTTGAGCCCTGGCGCGTCAATGAGCGCGATGTCAACTACACCGTTGTTGAGCAATGATTCATCAATAGTCCGGGCATCCTTGACGTAGACCTTGCACATCATGTAGGCGTCGTTGTCGATAACAATCTTCTCCAATTCGTACAGGGCGTAAACGTCGTATGTTGTTTCGTCATTCCGGTCGTAAGTCGCGTCCTTGTGGACAGCGTGAACCTCTTCAATACCTGAGTTCTCTCGCGCATCCAGAACCTCACAGAAGATGCTTGTGCAGGGCTGCTGGTCTTCGGGCAGGACCTTCCTCCTCAACAGTGCATTGCAGAAGGTGGACTTTCCGGCGTTCAGATCACCGGTAATCAATACCTTGCTGGCTGTGTCTTCGATTCGCTCCCGCAGATTCAGCAGATGCTTGATGCTAGAGCTGATCTTGCCGTCAAGGAGTGCAGCGATCGAGCCCTTCTCCAGAGAGTGAACCAATTGCGTTTGATGCAGAGCACCCAGCTTCAGGTCCAGCTTCAGCACCGAGAACTCTTGAGCAATCTGAGGGGTGACAAGCCGTGGCTCTGCGGCCGGGCGCCTCTCGGCTGCCCGACTCGACTCGGCCGCGGCAGGGTCCTCTCCCCAGGTCGCGGCGCGCCGGATAGGTGGGGGTGAAGCAGATGAGGATGCGCTGGTGAAATCGTCTAGGTGGGAAAAGGTTTGTTGGTATTTGGGCCTCGGGGGCGACGTAGGTGGATTGTCGAATTCGGCGCGCTGGACGGAGGGGTAGTGGGCAGGCCATTTCACATTCTCCTGCTGAAGCTCCTTGAGGAGATCGATGACCCTGTTGATGGCACGATTGAGGGCCCCGCGGTGTTGGTTGTACCAGAGCTGGTGGACGGCACTCGGCTGCATGCGACGATCGGAGCCGGCTGAGTTGGGCGTGTCCGCGTGTGTCGCCGAGTCCCAGGCTGGAGAGCCCGGCAGGAGGGCATTGCCAACGCCACCGCTGGCGACAGAGCCGCCGTAGCCAGAGTCGCGTTCGAGAAGCTCCTGCAGGTGTGCTGCGTGCTTGGAGGTCGATCCGCTCCCGACAGTCATGTACGCGGGCGGCCTCGCGTTGCTGCTGGACTGATTCGCGACGTCATCGGGATTGGAGGAATCGTCGTCGGGTCGTGCCACGGGCGTCTTGCCCTTGCCGTTGAAGTAGTCTTGACTCATTTTGATTCGTGCGTGTCCATCGGAGGTGGTAGGAGAGGGGGGATGGTGGGAAGGGAGGGCAACAAAGGGGACCGCCCAGGGTGACTCTTATTTTTCGCGGAATGGAGCTTCAATACCGTGACTTCATGCAACGAGAGGCGAATGGCTCCACGATTTTTTGTCGGCACCCATGGGTTGATCGGGGCGGATTTCGATGACATAAGCACGCCGAGGCAACGGCACGGTAGCAACAGGCGCACTAGGCTTTCCGCTGCGGAACATTTGGCTTGCAGCAAACCTACTGTAGCATGCAGTGAAAGCAGGTACGTATAGGCCCAGGCCTCGGGACCTTGGCGTGTGCTTTTGCTGCAGCCTATCCCGGCAGCACGCCAAGTGGGAACACTTCAACTGTCAACCTTGGTTTCCTGCCGGTGACGAACACCTCCTCGCTGATCTCCATCGACAACAACAATACAACGCTTCCAGGCAGACTGACCCCGAGGACTCCCTGTGCGGCTTCGATCCATTTCGTCCTGTGCGACTGTTGTCTCGGTGCAGCCCCCGCTCGCAACATCGTCGTCACCCGCTGCCACTGATAGCGCGATACTGACCTTATCGCCCACGCCCACCCAGGCCCCGGTCCAGGAGCCATGAACGTGAGCATGCAGGCCGTCAGCAGGATGTCGAATTTCAACTTCTAACCATCATACCTGGCTTGCAGATCCTAGAATGGGCTTTCGGAAAGCGCATGACGCCCGCCGAGCGTCTGCGCAAGAACCAGCGATCTCTCGACAAGGCAATCCGTGAGCTCGACCAGGTCCGAGTCAAGCTGGAGAAGCAGGAGAAGACGCTGGTCACGCAGATCCGACAGAGTGCACAAAAGAACCAGATGGGCGCCGCGAAGATCCAGGCCAAGGACCTTGTCCGCACAAGAAGGTGCCGTCGCCCCTACCGCCAGGCGACACACACAGTGGGACGCTGGCTGATTATGGTTCCACAGATACATTGAGAAGTTCTACGGCATGCGAAGCCAGTTGCAGAAGATATCTCTGCGCCTACAGGTGCGACACAAGTGACCAAGGAGTCTGCGAACTGGAACGGCCCTGACTAACATGCGACAGACCTACCGGACGAACGAGCAAATGATGCAGGCGATGAAGGGCGCCACAATGGCGCTGGGAAGCATGAACAAGAGCATGAACCTGCCCCAATTACAAAGAATAGCCATGGAGTTCGAGCGCGAGAACGACATCATGGACCAGCGCCAAGAGATGATGGACGATGCGATCGACGACGCCATGGACACCGGCGTGGAGGAGGAAGGCGACGAGGTCGTCGAGCAGGTCTTGGAGGAGATTGGAGTGGACCTGAGCCAATCTGTAAGTGCTCGAGTGAGACCCCCTCCTCCTATTTGGTTTTGGCTGACTGAATGTTTCTTTCAACAGCTTGGCGAGACGCCCTCGGGCTTGCCAACCACCGCTGTGGCCGAAGGTAGAGTAGCCCAGGCGGTCGGCAGCGGAGGTGGCGGCGGCCTCGATGCTGGCGATGACGATCTCCAGGCTCGCCTGGACAGTCTGAGGAGATGACGCAGCACCCAGAGCATGACAAGTGATTATTCTAATTACGAGCGCATCTCACTGACGGTGAGATCACATGCTGGCGTTGGAGGACCTCGTTCTTGGGGGCCACAGCTGAGGCAGTACCGTTTTGACTTCTGTGGTGGGAGGCAATGACTCGAAGTGCTGTTGTCTCCGCTTAAGCTTCAGTGGCAGCTCACCCTTGATCTGAGATTTGTTTTCTCATGAGTCGGGCTTGGGTGAGCCGAGTCTCTGGAGCAGACGAACAGCTTTATGCGATCTGTCAGACGCTTCTTATCGGGCCTGGGACGGTGACATTGTCTCAGCGAAACGGGATAAAAATTTATGAAGGGCAAAACCCAGACGAAACAAAGCATTCTCAATTTTGTGCCAAAGCAGCAAGGTGCCTGACAATCGCTCAAGACTCCAAGAATCCAATCGTCAAGTACCCACCTGAGAAGGCAGATGTACGCTATGCAGGGCTGCCTGGACGGGAATGGGATTGCCTGACTTGTAAAGCTGCAGTACACAGGTAAGCAAGTAGGTATACGGCCACCTGCGCTACCCGGGACTAGGTGGCAGGTTGGGAGGAAGCTGGGGAGCTTCCATAGCTCCCGCTTGCTCTGTACCCACACAAGAGCATATTATGTGGGTAGGTGTACGCAAGGTGATGTGATAAGCCGGGTTAGCACTGCAGCCAGTTGCATTCTATTGTCCAGCCAGGTCAATCAATATCCCTACCGGGCTGACAGGCAGTATGAGGAATCCCACTGGCTGGAGGAGGCACAGGTGATTGCCGCCTTAGAGTTTCGCGGCGCTTATTAGCACCTGATATGCTGCATGCTGCATACTCGGGCATACGTACCTACGCGGGCAACTGAATGCGCCAATGTATGTTGGAGGGCGTTGGGGCAGAATAGCCTGTGGCGGCGGCATTTGTACGCCAACCAAATTGAGACTAGGAAAGGGTGCATGTGCTTGAGTTGAGAGGAGAGAGAGTGTGTGTGTGACTAGGCTAGTAGTAGGAGGAATGTCAATCAGTTTCCAGTTTCCAACCCAATCCAGCCCAGTCCATGGCACCTCTGCCTTTCATCCTTTCCACCCTCCACCTACATACATACCTGTCTGTTTGTGTGGGTGCCTCAGTCGGTTCTTGTCAGTCAATCAGTTGCAACCACAATCATTCCTTTGATACTGCAAACAAAAGCCCACCCAGCTGCCCGGCATTTGTTTCACGCAGTTGCTTGTCCTCGCCCCAAGCTCCCTTGAAACCAGGACCCCTACATGGGAGACCTGGCCTAGCCAACAGCCAGCACCATTTGCACCATTACATCATCCAGTCTTTTGTCACCTCCAGGACCCCCAGTATCCACCCCCGAGTTGTCATTGTGGCACCCTTGGACCTCCAGACCAAAGAACACCGCTCTGCTCCCAGCTCCATGCTGGCCTGTCCGCCTCGCGACTGTGAGCTTGTATCGATAAACGGCGCCCTGTGAGGTCACCAGAGGTCAGTGAAAGCCCAAGCCCTTTTGGCCGTGCGTGCCCGCCGCCCAGGCTGCCAGGCCGCAACCCGATTCAGTCGTCTATCTATAGCTCGCCTGGCCTGGCTCCGCTCCGTTGCTACCGCGGGGAACCCTTCGCCCTGCAACCAGCAAACTGCACACCTAACTACATCACTGCCCGCATTCCTAAAGCAACCACAGCCCAACCTTCAAACCCACCCGCCCACCTGCTGATCTCACCACAGTACAGAAGTCAAGTCCGACAAGGATTTCCTGGGTTTTCTTGTCTGCACGCAATTGCCGTCTCGGCTTTTTCCATCGACGAACCCGCGACAGGACACGACACACCACAGCGACTGCGACACACCTACGAGAACTCTACGCGCCCAACACCCACTTCACGCCAACTTGCACCCGCACAACGTCATCCTGCCCACGACAGCAACCAAAAACCCACACCCCAATCACCTCCATCCCTAAGCAACCTGGCAGGATCCAAGCGGCGCAGTCTCTCCTCGACCGGAGGTCTGCTGTTCAATAAGATGTTCGGCGGCTCATCCGGCTCCTCGCCAAAAGCAGAGAGCAGTCCCAACACTACCGCATCCTCCAACTCAAAGACAGACAACACGTCTCCGTCCCCGTCTCCCGAATCTCCTGGAGGAGCTGCCGAGAACGGCTCCGGCGGCGCCTCTCCCATCTCAACCAAGAACGCTGAACAGGTCACGACCGGAGAGAAGCGCAGCGGCAATGGCAGCCCTCCGAGCACCTCGGCTACGCCCAAGAGGAGGAGCAGTGGTGTAAGCGGGAAGGCCAGCAGCCTCATTGCGAGCGCCAAAAACACTCTCAATTTCGCCCAGGGCGGTAGATCCGGCAGCGATGCGTCTAATCAGACGCCTATCCAGAAGCTGGGTAAGGACGACCCGTCCCTTGTCGTCCCTCAGGGCCAACACAACAACGCTGCCGGCGAGTCGCTCCCAGGTCCCAGGTCTACGTTTCGCGTTGGCGTTTGGGAAGACAGGAACAAGAAATGCCGAAGGACCATGGAGGACACCCACGCATTCCTCTACAACTTCCTCCACACCCCTGCGCCTGCTATTGCTTCCGAGACGGGGAGCGCCAAGTCTCAAGCCTCCTCCGAGGCCAACTCGCAGGCTCCTGGCGAGGCCATGATCGAGACCGACAACGGCTACTTCGCTATATTCGATGGCCACGCTGGCACGTTCGCCGCGGACTGGTGCGGGAAGAAGTTACACATCATACTAGAAGACATCATTAAGAAGAACCCGAATGTTCCTATACCGGAACTGCTGGACCAGACCTTTACGACCGTGGACGCCCAGCTCGAGAAGCTACCACTTAAGAACAGCGGCTGCACAGCAGCTGTCGCGGTGATGCGTTGGGAGGATAGGGTGCCTAGCAACTCTTCTCAGACGGGGTCCCAGTCGATCGCACCAGCACTGGCCAAGGCCGCGGAAAAGCCCTCTGAAGGGGCCGACGCGAAACCTGAGGCCAAGCAGAACCCTGAAGCCGAGCACGCTAAACTAAAGGGAATCGCATCAAGACAACGCGTTCTGTACACTGCCAACGTCGGCGATGCCCGGATCATCCTGTGCCGCTCCGGCAAGGCCCTGCGTCTGTCGTACGACCACAAGGGCAGCGACGAGAATGAGGGGAAGCGTATCTCCAACGCCGGTGGTCTCATCCTTAACAGCCGGGTCAATGGCGTTCTGGCGGTAACTCGGGCGCTTGGCGATTCCTACATGAAGGATCTGGTCACCGGACACCCATATACCACCGAGACAGTGATCCAGCCAGACATCGATGAATTCATTATCATCGCGTGCGACGGTGTAAGTCGCAACCCCCCTTGCCTTATCCATTGGAGTATGCTGACAGTACCACTAGCTCTGGGATGTGTGCTCTGACCAGGAGGCATGTGATCTTGTGCGCAACGTCCAAGACGCGACAGCAGCTTCGAAGCTCCTGGTAGACCATGCGCTGGCCCGGTTCAGCACGGACAACTTGTCCTGCATGATTGTTCGGTTCGACAAGGACGCACTTGTGGAGAGCCAGGCGAACAGGAACAGCCGCCTTGGCGTCGAAGGAGATAGCGCGCCTGCCGGTGGCAAGGTCAGTGAGACAGAAAAGATTGTCAGTGCCGCGAAAAAGCAGATTGCAGACGGAGGCCCTGCCGTGGGCGTGTCGGCGAGCAATAGCGGCAGAGGTCACGAGCCCATACCCCCGCTGAACGACGAGAGTGGAGAATCGTTCACGCCGACGGCGATCGAGGGCACCGTGGAGGAGGAGCCTGCCCATGTGGACGGCGAGGTTGCGGAGCCTGCGTCAGCGAAGCCAGTGGACACCAAAGACGTCAAGCTGGATCCGGCACCGAAACAGTCTTGATACTGCTGAGAAGATGGACCGCCTCATGGCTCGTTTGTTCCGGACATGTTTTGGGGATTTTTACAGGTCTGAAATCAAATAGTAAGGCGCCGTCGAGCAGCACCGTGGGAAAGAAGAGGAGTTTGGCAATAAGGAAGGCCCCACCGGGGAACACGGTATGATGTGAGAAAGAGAAACAAGAGTGTGTGGACAATGTTCGGATGTCAGGCCGAATCCGCCCGGCTCTCTTAGCTCTACAGGGGATGAGGAGGGAGGCCACGGGGCAGAGAGGGAAGGCACAGGCGAGAGAAGAAACGACTTTGTCAACTGTCATTATGCTTTTTACACAGGCGAGGGGAAATGGGCACATGAAGGTCGCGAGTGATGTATTATGTGTATGCTTTTCAGCATCCCTAGGTATGCCTTTATCCTCTATTTTGATGCCGTGCAGAATCCCCAATTGAAAAATGGCCTGACACGGGCGCGAACGTGTCCCCCCTTCGAGGTACGTTTCTAGAAGGAATGGGCGCGAGTGTTCGATGGAACGGTCTTGAAACCAGATGCGATCGATCTACTATATCGGTGCGGGAGGCTGCATCACGATGGGAGATCCATTTTTGCTTTTGCTTTGCTTTAGTCTATATATATATTGATCCCTCTGACGCCTTCCATTGTGCCTCACCACCGATCTAGCTTCGAGAGCATGATCTTCTTCACCCCAAAATGGAAGTCCGACTTTGACACATGAGACCAAACAAATCTTGGGAGGGACGGGGAGGGAGGGAACCGAGCCCAGAGTCCTGGGATCTGGGAAGAGCTTGCCGCCCGAGCCGCCTACATGGGGGGAGAGGTCCAAGGGTTGGAACTGGGTTGGGTTCGTTGCAGTGGGTTTGGACGTTTCGCACTGACCACCTGCTCATCCTTCGGGACTGGTCTCAGGGGAGAACTCTAAGTGTGTGTTGCTGTGCTGTGCGCGCGTGTGGCGTTTGCCTGGCTTGTTACATGGGGACCTTGGGACTTGGATTTATTATTACTCGGCCGCCAACCCGTGAGGCTGATCCATCTGATCGGAATTCCCAACTAAACTGTAGATAGACTTCCATGCGCAATGTGGCTGTGACGCTCTACTCTGTCTGTGCCTCGGGGGGCGACGATCGTCTCTCTCTCGCAGATGGGCCGAAGGTGCCGGACCTGCACGGGGCTCTATTTCGCTGCTGGCAAGTCGACGCTCTTCTACTGGCAGTGATCGATCCATCCGCCCACCTGGCTGTAAGATGGGCACATGCAAGGGCAAATAACGCCGTGGGGTGCCGTCGCACTCCCCGAGGATCCTCGATTATGATGGGGCCTTCTTCTCTCTCTGCCCCCAATTTAATGACGGAGGAGGGTTTAAGCAGCACCGCTCATAGGGGCAGAGGGAGAGCAGTGAAGGTGGGCAAGCCGGGGATCAAAAGGGGAGAGGCAACCGCGTGGATACTTTGCGGTGCGCGACGTGTCACTTTATCTCGATCCGATGCTCGTTCATGCAGGTGTGAAATTCGAAGGGTCTGATGCCATGTGTGTGAGCGGGCCGGTATTGTGTGGTGTGTAAGAGAGAAAGTGTGTGTGTGGATGTTTGAGTGAGTGGGTGGGTGAGTGAGCTGTACCGTCCAACTGTACAGTTTAGGTAATATAAGACACAGTACGGTGGCCGTGGTAGAGAGATAGAAGACACAATAGTCCCCGCGGGCGGGCCAAGAAAGGGCCCAGAGGGCAGATGAGCAGCAACCGGCCTTGGGGGATGGGGCGCTCAGTATTATTAGCCATTAGCCAACGAAATATGTGGGTGGCAGAGGAAGATCATGCATGCACGTCGTCTGGCCCGCCTGTTGATCCGTGGATCGGCAGGTTCATACTTTCAGACTCTCCCACGCGTGGCAGGGATCCGGCGGTTTGTCATGGGCGGTAGTCGAAACAAGGACTTGGGTGAGTACCAGAACCAGGAAAACAGCTGACAGTGACAGGTGCGGGATGCAACGGCGAGAAATTGGGAGGTTCAAGGCATGCGGCTCTCGCCCAGTCGTCGTTATCAGACAGACAGACAGACAGACTCATTATTAGCACTTGTCACCAAGCAAGGCCGGTCCGGTCTGTGGTTCAATTTCATGGCGGGGGGCGGGCCTCGGGAAGGGGATGGGGCGCCGCCCTGTACGGAGTATGGGGGGGGGGAGAGAGGGCACTAGACTAATAAGTCAGGCTTATAAAGGGGGCGTGAGGGCCAGTGAGCGGGCGAACTCAAGTGCCTCGGTGGGGACGATCAAATGTCTGGCCGCAAATTTGATTGTACGAAAAGAGTCTGAGGGTGAGCAGATGCGAGATGTTGCCTCAGTAATCAGCCAGCAGAATTGAACTCGCAATACCGTCCCATCGGTGATTTGGTGTCCGAGGTTCACGCGGCCGCCCAGCTCACGTCCGGCACCTGCGTGATGTGGTACTTGAGTACGGAGTACATACTACTGTACCACAAGCACAGTTCAGTTGGAGGACCCCGAGACGCCACAACAGGGGAGCTCCCTGTCCGGGCAAGCAACGCCAGAATTTCCAAACGCGTTGTGGCCCCCAGAGTCCAGACGTCGGTCCTATCTAAGGTAGACTAGGAAGGTGTCGTCAATCAGAGTGCATAGACGGGCTACAATATACCCATGATACTGTTAGCAGGCCGCTTCTATTATGAGAGGGGAAATGGCGGTCCAGGCGATTTCAGTCAGTCAGGCAGTCAGGCCTCTTCTGTCCTCTGTCCCAGGGTCTTGCTGTCTTCGCCTTCGATCCTCGTTCCTTGTCCATTTGGTCGCGGTCACGTCGCTCACCCAACAGCAGCCAGCTTCACGCGTCCAAGCACTCTCTTATTTATTGTGTGCGGTATAATACGACCCATTGGTCCAGATTACCATATCATCAAACATTCTCCTACCGTACCAGCGGGACCTACCTATAAACCTTTGGGATATAGATAGAAATACGTACTACCAAGCACTGCTTGCAGACCGAAGTCTGTTTCGGACGAGTCAGAAGCGAGTCCTGCGTCGGCTGTCATATCTCTCCCCACAATTATCCAAAGAGCTTCTTTTCCGACAAACCACTTTGCTTCCCGCAGGATCGAGCTTGCCGCACCCTCAGCGGCACCTGGCTTTTTCATCTTCTTAATTCTCCTTTCGGGAACTTTTTGCCAGAATAAGATTCGCCGTACCTGGCTCGAGTTGCAGCTGCCCTTGTCTTGTGTCGCAATCCCGGCCCTGGGCCTGCCTGTCCGTCCGTACCTGGCTCTTCCTTCCCTGCCACTACTGCCATTCCCTGCATCCTGCCTGCTGCTGCATTGCTGCATTGCTGCTGTTGCATACGCCTCTCATTCTTTCATTTCCTTATCGATCGCCCTCTTTTCCTCACTCCCGTCGACATCTCTTTTTTTCCGACAACCCAACTTTTTTTTTGGTGTCGACGCCCAGCCCACCGACAAAACCCGCTCGCTGCCCGCCAATCGCAGTCTTGAACCCCAAGACACAAGCGAGTCCAAGCCCACCCAAGCCAGCCAGCCGTCCGTCCCTCTCCAATGCGACTGAATGCTCCTGGGCTGAGCGAGAGAGACTAGACGAGAACCCATGGTCGCGACCGTTACGTCTGCCGCCTCTGCCCAACGGCCCCGGCTGAGTACCTCACCTGTCGCCTTTGACGCCCCTGAAATTACTCCCGGCCTCGAGAGCCCGCCTGCTCCCCACCACCACTACTCAACGCCGACGCCAGCGGCTCTCGTCCGCCCACCAACCCCGACGACACACGCTGCGCTCCCATAGCGCATATTGTCCCATCGTGCGCGACAACCGCATCGCACTGATCGCCACGCTGGCTCGCAGCCATGTCGCTCAACGGCCTGGACGCTGCGGCCGTCAAGGAAGCCTATGAGGCAGCCGTCGCAGAGCCCGGAGGATGGTACGTGATGTGATGTGATGTGCAATTTCTCGTTGTACACGGGGCAGTTCCGCACCCGCCCCGCGCATGTGCAATGCAATGCAATCTTGTGCACATGGTCGCGAAAGAAACCATTATGCCATGTCAATTTTGTGCAGACCCAACGCTGACCCCGCCAATTGCGCCCGCCCTACAGGTTCCTGCTCAAGTACACCAGCCGCGATGAGGTCGACGTCTTGGCCAAGGGCAACGGCGGCACCGTGGACATGCGCAACAACATCGCCCAGTACGAGGAGACGTCGCCGTTGTTCGGTCTCCTGCGATACCGTCGCAGGAATGTGATCATCAAATACTTGCCCGAGGGCTGCTCCCGATTGATCCAAGGTATGTCTCACTTGTCCACTCTTGTTGTGCTGCCCTAGCTTCGGCCCTCCGCGCCTCTGCCGTCTACTTTTTAGGGAGGCCCTGCTGACTCTCTCTCTCACTTACTCGTCTGCAGCACGACTCGCCGTCCACTTTAATGCGGTGTGCGAGCGCTTCGCCCCGTATGACACCACCTTCGACATCGCCGAGGCCAAGGAACTGAAGGACACCAAGCTGTCTGCGGCATGCTCCCTGCACACGGCATCCGAGTCCACGTCGTCCTCCACAAGCTCGCTGCGCCGGAGGAGGTTGATGGAAATTGCTGAAGAGGAGGAAGGAGAGCAAAGAACAGCCAAAAGACAGTCCACGGTAGAGGAGGAGGAGGACCATCAGTCGGATATCGACCCGACCGAATCTCGGCCGCGCTCGCCTATCACTGGCCCACCCGTCACACTCGACCCGCAACTCGCATCCTCGCCAGAAGCATCACAGTTCGCTGGCAGCACAGAGCCACCATCTTTCATTGGCGCGCCGAGGCCGGCCTCCCCGGCCAAGTCGTTTGAGACGGACACTGGCCGGCGCCTGTCATCGCAGTCCTCACGGCAGGATTACTACAGCTCCTCGTCCTATTACAACAAGCCAAGAGTGAAGCTTGGGCCCCGACCATCGATCGATCCGGCCGGCAAGGGTGGCTCTGGCTCTGTACGCCCGGTGGCGTCCATGCCCGCGAGCCTCAAATTGTCTTTTAAGGGAGGCAAGAAGACCAAAACGCAGGACGACTCCTCGTCGGTGATCAGTGAAGAGCCCGGCGACAACGCTTTCCTCACCCCGACGGTACCCGTCCCAGAGGACAGTTCACTTCTCCAGGCCTTGCGGCCACGCACCAGCGGCGGAAGGCCGTCCACCAGCTCCGGTGTGTCGGTCAAGTCACTGCCGTCGATATCAGCTCCTACTAAGAATACGATGACACCCGAGAAATTGCGTCTTATGAAGGCTATGCAGTTACGAGAAAAGAAGAAGAAGATGGCAGATGCGCAACCACCCCCAGTGCCTTCGGTCCAGGTGACAGCAGATCCTGAGGAGCCTAAGACCGCAGTTGAGGGGCCCAACGCAGCCGGGAACGAGACCCAGGCTCCCACAGAAAACGACCAGGCTGTGGATCACCTTTCCCTCACCAAGGTTGAGTCCGAGGCCGAGACCGCCTCTACCATTCCGACCGACCATGCCTCAGTGCGCACGCAGACAGATTCTCGGCCGCCATCGCCAACACTCGCATCCTCGGAAGTCGGCGACTCAACCAAGGCGTCGTCCGTGTCGGACTCTACAGAAGAAACAATCCAGGGACAAGGAGACAAAAACGAACAAGAGCATGGAGATGATGCAGTGAACGCGGAAGAACCCAGCACTTCGAAGCAGGATGACGCACGGCCAGACCAAGCCCCTGCTGCCGGAACAGACGACGCTGGAATCGAGAGCGGCCCGGGGGTCGAGGGACAAGAGGTGTCCCAAGCGCCACTGACTCAGACAGGGCAGCAGCCTGACACAGAGGAGGTCCAAAGGGAGGTGGAAGAGAAACCAACACTTGTTCAGAAAGACCAGCCTTCTGGACATAGTTTTATCCCAACTTCCAAATTCGCCAAAGCCATGAACGGCCAGGCCGTCGTGGAGCACATGGGTCCGGGCCCACATGAGGTTACATCTGTACCTGGAAGGATTGATGAGGTGGGCCCTGCCCCTGTGGACCCTGCTGCCGAGAGGACACAAGACGGATCAGCCGCATCACCGCCCAAATGGAATGTCCCAATTTCAAAGTACTCTACCCACGATTCCAGCAAGAATCTCGCACCTTCCCCCATCCCAGCCATTGTGACTTCCTCGACCGATTCGCCTGATGGAGACAACCAGGACCTAGCAGATGCAGCAGACACCATGGACGCCGAGAGCGCTTCCAGCGAGAAGCGGTCCAAGAGACCGGAACCCATCAACACAGACCTGGACCTCCCCGAAAAGCAGCCAGTACAGGACGATGAACAAGCCGCGGCCGAGCCACAGTCAGCGACAATCCAGGAGGCCAAGCCAGTCATAATCGCTTCTCCAGTTGCCTCTCCCGTCACCGCCACTTCGCAAGGTCAGCCCAGCGAGCCACCGACACCACGCATCATGCGGACCGTATCGAGCCCGATCCAGAGCCCACAAAAGCCGACCCCTGGTGCCGCACCCCCGTCTGCGAGATCCGTCTCGCAGGGAGCCGCATTCCACTCGAGGATGAACCAGCAGTCAGCCTCCCACCTGGGGCCCCGGCCGCCTGGCAAGCTCTCGGGTGGACTTGCGTCGCGCATCAAGGCCTTCGAGCAGCTGGCGACCAAGCCCCCCTCACCTGGCCTGCCTGTAGTGTCTGCCAAGGACCGGCCGTCGTCGGCGTTCTTCTCAGTGCGAAAGAACAGCATCAGGGAGGGGGCTCAGTCCCCGGCAGCGCTTGAGCGAGCCAACTCCGTCAGGGGGAGGTCGCCAGGTAACTCGTTGGAGACATCCCCGGAGGCTATCATCAAACCTTCGCGAGAACGTTCTGGGTCAGTGGCCAGTCGGTTGTCGGTTTTCGAAGGCGGCAACGCACCAAGGGGACGGCCCGAGTCCATATCGGTGACGGCCAGGATCGTTCGCGACCCCCCGACTTTCTCGAGGTCAACGGAAAGCAACTATGACCCAGAGAGCCCTGTGGAGCTCAGGCAGTCGCCGCTGATAGTCGATCACCGCAGGGGCTCAGTGGCCCCCTCGCTCTACTCGACCTACGAGCCGGAACCAGTCCCGGACGCTGCTCCGCCAGTACCAACGCCTCTGGTTCACGCGGGGGAACCCCAGCCACGTAAGTCGCTCCAAGAACGGCGATTGTCCAAAGCTGGGTCTCAGCATACCGGTGATGAGCCCCGGGATGGTCATCGGCCGGGGCAGCGCACGTCCTTGACCATGGCCAGGGACTTCCTCCGGGACTCGATGGTTGGCAAGGACGCTGCAAGCACGCCTCGGCCCTTGTCGATGCACCAGCACCAGCATCACACCTCCCTCATGGGTCGGCTGAGCATCAGCTCGAAGCGCACGTCCTTTGGTCCTGATGCGGCGACGTCGCCGGTGAAGCCTCTATCACCAACCTCGACGGGTGAGTTGAGCGAATCCGGTGATGACAAGAAGTCGAAGGAGGGGAACCGAGCAAGCCGCTTCATGCGACGTCTGTCCAGCTCATTGAGCCCGCGCAAACAGTCGACTCCAACGATTTCACCCACCCTGGCTGAGGAAAGCGTCGCTGATGTTGAAAAAGCTATATCGCCCAGGGCCATGACAGCACCTTCGCTCCCCACCGCCGCCCCTCTCGCCGCCTCCCTGGGTGATGTTAACGTGCAGTTCCCTGACAACCTCCTCTGGAAGCGCCGGACCGTTGCGCTGGACACGATCGGCTACCTGCTCCTCAACGCCGTGCAGGGCGTCACCTCGATTCGGGAGAAGCAACTTAAGAGGTATCACCTGAGCGAGTTCAAGCCGCCCTACACGCCCGAGATCGAGTTCCAGGAGCTTCCCAACAGCGTGTGCCTGGATTTCATTGACGGGTCTAGCCTTCAAATTGCATTCCAGGACCGCGCCGGGCAGCTCAACGGGCTCCACAGTAAGTTCAGCTTCCATAAGAGATGAGCGTGGCAGTCTGCTAACCCGCGTGCTTTAGCGCTCCAAGAAAACCACCGGAAGCACATCTCTTCTTCAGCGTCATAGGCGACATGAGCCTCAAAAGATACCCTCTCATCCTGTTCTTGCCGACCCATACATCGCCTCAACCGAGGAATTCCCTATGTCTAGCCAAGCGAACGACTCTTGTGATCGAAACAATTCTGACGACCCAATATCACCTTTTTAATCCGCTTCATTGACTCTGGCCTCGGTTGGGCGCCAGTTTGATTTAGAAAGCCAGCCTTCTTGAGGAAGTCGCCTTTTTGGAAGCGAGCGAAATGCGGTGATTTTCTATTCCCCCTCAAAAATCCATAGGGAGGTCGGCCCATAACACGGTGTTGAAATTCTTTGATCCCATACCATACCCCCAAATATAGTCATTCTGTTGTTGTTTTACTTTTTCTTGTTTTTGTTCTTGCGCTTCTCATTTGTTCCCTGAACCTTCAATGGTCATTCGCCTGGAAAGAAAAAGAACTGGATTGAATCGTCACATCACGGCTGGAGCCCCCGAATTCTCCTTTTTGCTTTATAACGGATTTGATACCACAACACCATCATACCCAGCCTACCCTCGCGGGTGAAAACTGATTCTTCCTCGCGACGGTCTCAACCGATTTGTCCAAAAATTTTCTTTACTGTGTTTTGAAACCCGCAAAGCGATGCCGAGGGTGTGCTTGATTTGGAGGGTCCCTAGGGCCCTGGAGAGGAACGGAAGTGTGTGCGTGCGAGGATGAGGAAGAAGAAATATCTAAGTCGGCGGAAGACGAGGGGAACATAATCTAGCATCACCATTCACACGAGGCATTCGCATCTCGAAGGAGACGGGTTCGGGCGAGGGAACGGGCGGGGGGGCAGGCGGCACTGGCTTTTCAGGGATGGGTTTTCACACACATCATCTTTTTCCTTTTTCCACCCAGGGGATCGATCATACACACACCAAAACCAAAACAATCTTGTATATACTTTTTGCATTAATATTCCCCCCCCAACGCCCTTGGGTGGAAATTGTGGGGATCGATCGGTCAGCAGCGCCGCCGCGTGGGACGATGGGCGAGGTCGTCGTGGTCGGTTTCGGGTGGAGGAGTTGGGTGATAACGGCAGGCACTCCTTTGTCTGGAGGTGCGGAGGTAGCGAGTAATTGAGAGAAGTTAACAGTACACTTTTTGGTGGGGGTGTGACCTAACTGAAGTGAAATGCTCTATCGATTGTGTGTTTGTGTTGTCCGGAGCCCGTCTCCAAGGCTGATGCATGTAAGATATTATATTCTGTCAGTCAAACGGGGGTTTATACTACGCGGTTGTGTTGAACTACGGTTGACGTGCAACTTTAACACACATGTCCCTTGAGCGAACTGGTCGATAGATTACCTTGCAATGTATCACTGGTGATTGGGCTTCGAAGAGACGAAAGGGGCAAGGGGCATATCCTAGGTGTAAGACAAGAATGTAGGACGAGAAGCACGAGGCCAAGACCTCGTGCTCTGACGACTTGTGAATTCTGGTTGATCTTGGCCGCTCTGGCGCCGTGGCTAATTTTAGGGGGCTCCCGTGTAAGTCGAAGTCGGGTGAGACTAACACCAAGATTATGCAACAGATGCAACACCAGATGCTAGAGAATTTCATTTTTCCATGAAAAGAAAGAAAAGGCTACACTTCCTTCCACAGTAGCCCTCATATTCTTAGAAGGCACGAATTAGCTGCCGGGGACAATTGACCGTGCGAATGTGTATCCATGCGACAGGTTGTACTGCAAGCCGCCGACTTGTCAGCGATTGGCTGGCCGGTGGAATGACTCCTCGCCGAGCATCGCGGATCACTCTGAAGCGGTCTAAGCCCAACCCCGGGGCTGACATCCTCACATACCTTCTTTTATTCATCGGTCTCACACACTTGCTCTCTGAGCTTCCAAGGGGGAATGTGCCTCACTGACCAGTCCGCCCGTGCTCATAAACGTAGACATCAACAGACACACAAACACACAAACACCCTCGCCTTCAGCCAGATCCGCAAACAAAAGTAAAAAATGGCCACTTTCACCGCCCAAGACACAGCCGCAATAACAAAGTACACAACCTTCGACCCGGCAGCAGCCCAGCGCATCTCGCACCGCGCCGTGCCGCAGCAACAGCCCACGATCGCCGACCCAGACCCGTCATGGCCCGCCGCCTTCGGCGCCCTGGAGTCGCGGATCCGCGCCGCGCTGGGCGGCACGGCGCTGGAGATCAACCACGTGGGCTCGACCTCGGTGCCCGGGCTGCCCGCGAAACCGGTCATCGACGTGGACATCGTGGTGGCGGACCCGGCGGACGAGGCACGCTATGTCTCCGCGCTGGTGGGCGAGGGGTGGGAGGACCAGAGGGCGGGCGATGGGCTGGGCACGGGCATGGGCCCCGCGGGCGGCGACCGCGGCGCCGGGCTGCAGTTCATCCTGCGCGAGCCCGACTGGCACGAGCACCGGTTTTTTGTCTGTCATGACCCTGTTGCTAATGTGCATGTCTTTGGGCCCGCGTGTCCTGAGGCTGTGAGGCATCGCATCTTTAGGGATTGGCTTCGTGAGGTGAGTTGGTGTGTGTGTGAGAGGCGATCCTGCTCCTGTGTCCCCCCCAGTGATAATGTGACGGGCCAGATGGGGGTCGGGCTATGTGCGTCTCTTTTTTTTTTGTTGGGAACTTTCACAGGCCAGCGGCGTGTCCGGGAATTTCTAATAAGAGAGAGCCCTGGCTGACCATCTATGCTAACGAACAAAGCACCCCGAGGATCGCGACAGGTACGCCGCGGCCAAGTATGAGGCGGCGGCTGCGACCCGCGAGGCCGGTGAGACCATGCAGGACTACACCGAGAGGAAGGCCTCTGTCATCAAGGAGATCCTCGATCGCGCTTTCAGGGCTGAGGGGCTATTGCAGTGATATGTATGGTCTGGTCCTGTGAGCGATGGATCTCAGATCTCACACCTGGAGATGATGAGACTATGGTCTCCCATCTTTATTCCAAGGATTGGCTATGAAATCAAGGGATTAAATACTGCAAATGAGGGCAGACGTCCTTGGTCCAGGCCCTGCTACGAAGATGCTGGAGAAAAGACAATGCTTTCTAGCAAGTGATAATCACGATAACAAAACTTGAGCATTCAATGCGAAATGTACTACATCAGCGATTTGACTTCGTTTCTCGCTCGATGAGCCGGCATAGCCGTGATATACCTCAAGCTATGGCCCTCTCACGAAGGGAAATTCAGTAAGCATCACATCGAAATTCACATTAGGGCTGCTGGAATTTTCTAGAAGTCAAAGACAACGCTATAGATCCTTGACAGCTTACGAATGTCTCAACTGTTTGTCTGACGGGACGATACTGTAAAGAGAATATGTTTCTACTGACTGATCTATCATGGGCCCTCATTGAGAGATCATGCTCCTTTAAATAGCTATATAAGAGTTGTCCTATAGGAGGCAATAAGATTACGTCCGTTATATAAGAAGTAAGAGGATTTAATAGTAGTGTATTATGCTATCCTAGTCTAGGAAGATGTATACTAAGACGTAGGAGGTTGGGAGGTTAGGAGGTTAGGAATTTAGGGGCTGGGACGAGAGAGGTTAACAGTTAGGTGGCAAGGAGGAAGGACCTTAAGAGGTGGGATATTGTTCTCAAGGAGGTCATTCTATAGCTTGTTACTCTATAAGGGGTTGTCATGTAACTGGTTCCGTTTCTATTCCGTATACAGCCGTAGCCATACGCAGCGCCTTCATACAGTTAGGTTGTCATGTAAGAGGTTCAATTGTATGAGGGTATATAGTAATAAACAGCCCCCTGTTAAGCCACAGACTTTACTATAGAATAGGCTAATACAAGTATAGCTATCCTATAAATTTTATCTAGGAGAATATTATCCAATCATGCTTCTTCTAATAGTTCTTCTATTTTAATGCCCGGCACTGCTTTTACATGGATGCTACCATCTAAACTTTATGTACAAATAGACAATACATCCGCCCGTTGGTAAATTTGCCGCGAGAATGGTAACAGTGCTTTACCACAACATATCGTATTCAGCCACTGTTCTCGGCATCGTATTTTTTTTGAACGCTGGGTCTTAAGCATCCACGACTATATGGAACGCTGCGTATGGCTTCGGCTGTATACGGAATAGAAACGAAACCAGTTTACCACAACACGCCAAGTCAATGGCACCAGTGACTGGAACCGCAATGATGGATTGTGCAAAATACCGCAGTCTTCTGCAGCATTAATCGTAAATTAGCGTTACTCACCAGAGACGCCTTCACGCTTGCAGTTCAGAATGGGCGGCTGCAATGGCATCGTCGTTGTTGCAAGTGACCGAGAGACAAACTTTCCCCATTGGACAATGAGTGTCCCATCAGTAGATGGAGACAATCCTCTTGCTCGAGTTATGTGCTGACTATAAATGACTGGAATGGGGGGCCATCTCTGCAAATTTGGTGCCATCGTTGAGATCCTGCTGCTTCCGGGGAACCCCATCAACATCAGCTTCTTTGAAAATGCGGTTATGCTCACTGCCACTGTCACCACGATTCCTCTTGGGCCCATAGCCGGACAATCTTTTCGAAGTGGCAGATTCAGGAGAAGCAGAAAATTTGAACGAGCATCAAGCTATTGAAGTGCTCGAATCACTCCAAGCGGCGAATGGGTCCCGAGTCGAGCTCATCTCCATCTTTTTCACCCGCCCAGTCGAGCAAAAGACGTCATGAAGCCTCTACTTCTTGCCGCTGCAACAAGTGCCGCGGGCCAAAAAAGGCTCTGATGGCCTCATTAGAAATCCGCAAATTTTCCTATACCCCCCTTTGGGAAATTTACTAGAATACGAATGTCCTAAAAAACATTATACATAAACGTCTGTCAATCTAATTATCCCTAGACTTCTAAATAAATGCGTCTTTAACTTTGTTCTTCACCTTAAAACAAATATGTCTTTAACTTCGTCCTTTACCTCCTGTATCGAGTTAACTTCTTCGTCTACCTAACAGGCCGCTTTCCCTCAGCCTTGCCAAAGGGTCCTCCCACATTGTCATCCTCCAAATCATACTTAATAGCCCCTTCAGGCAACCCTTATAGCTAGCTAAACCTCTCCCCACAACACACACGAGAGAGATAATACTATACAGTTGCTTTAACATTAACCTTCTTTAGAATAGTTCAGGTTATTAAACATCGTTGCTAGACAGACTCAAAGAGGTCAACATTCCCTTAGGATACCCGCCTATAGGGTAACATCTTTAGAATAAACACCCTTTAAATAACCTCCTATTAGACAACCTCCTAATAGACACCCTCCTCTAGAATAATCTCTTAAGTAAAGCCTGTTACTGACGGCCTCGTGGGGTACAGCTTCCTATAGTAGATGCCGCTTATGGGTAGTCACCTATAGGTAAATTCACACTAAGACAGCCATATGTGGATTAGCCTCCTACGAGATAGACTATGATCAGATAACCTAGTCTGAAGTCAGACATGACAACCGTTAGGACAACATCTATTGTTCCAATGCGGAGTATTCGACAGCAAAGCCATCCTACATTAATAGCATACTCGTGGCTCAACGCCTGGCCAGCAGTCGTCACGTCGAAGGTCTTCGCACCCTGCGCAGGTCCCGGTTATACCTCTTCGCAGAGGCAGTACCGGTCACAAATCCTGCAGGCCTCTTCAACATCACATCAACGAACCACCACAAAAGGCGTGAACATTTTTGAATTTATTCTTCTCACCTCATCTCATCCCCATCACCGAGCCGTCGCCAACTCAGCAGCAGCAGCAGCAGTACCAACCACCGTCCCACAGATCCGATTACACGCGCACGCTGGCTCTCACCCTCCTATAACTTTTCTCCCTCACCTCATCTCAGAGACCACCGATCCGTCTGCCCCCTCACGACCGCGCCTCCTCCAGCTCAAGCTCAAGCTGCCTGATCCTCTCGCTCTGGTCGTTCGAGCCGGAGACAACCCTCTTCTTGAGCGTCTCCACCTCCCCGGTGAGGTGCGCCATGGCCTCGCCCTGCGCGGAGATCTTCTCCCCCTGCGCCGTGATGACCCGCGTCTGCGCCTCGATCAGCTGCTTGATCTGCTCCAGCGACGCTTCTACGCTGCCTCCCGACCCGGATCCGCCGCCGGACTGCGAGAGCGCCGGCGACGGCTGCGGGCTGCGGGCCGCCGAGAACGCCGGCGTGCTGGCCTTGATGGGCGAGGGCGCCTTGGCCTGCTGCGCTGCTGCTGGCGGCTGCTGGGGCTTGGGCTCCGATCGCACCGGCAGCGCGGCTCTTGATACTGGCTTCTGCACCTCCTCGAAGCTCGACGTCTCGGCCTCATCGTCCTTGTCGTCCTCGTCGTCCTGGAACTTGGACGCCGCTGCGGCCATGGAGCCCTTCTGCTGGGCCACAGATGGTGGCGCCGCGCGCACGGGGGTGGGCTCGGGCTCGGGCTTCGGCGCAGGCTTAGCGGCGGGAGCAGGTGTGGGTGCTGGAGCAGCCGCGGGGGGCTTGTAGTCGGCGGCGACCTCCACGGGGGCGTTGCCCTCGTACTTGCTCTCGAGGTCGATCTTTGGTGGGAGCGCAGTCTTGCCGCCGAGCCACTCGGAGGCGGACATGGCTGGCTTGGATCCCGTACATGGTGGGAAGATGTCGCTCTGGAAGGTCTCGGCGCGACGGGGCACGGTGAAGGAAATGGGCTCGATGTAGAGGTCGTTGACAGTCTTGTAAGCGCGCATGACCTCGTTCTCGTGAAGCTGCGGCGCGGTTAGCTATGTAAATCCTCGCAGTCCCGTGTTTGGCTCGACATACGTTGATACCGCGCTTGGGCATGAAGCCAATGCCTCGCTGTGGGTCTCCCGACTTGTACTCGGAGAGGAACTCGAACTTGTCGTTCTCGTACTCGAAGTATCGAATGTTACCGTCGCTATGACGAGTTATTAGCAAACCCATTCCGAGTCCCTGTAGGAAGCTGCCAAACTCACCCCTTGCCGGCAAGGTACAGACAGTTGGTGCTGTCATCCCAGAAGGGCATGCAGACACCGGAGATGGAGTCCAGGTTGTTGAAGCCACCGATGGGCTTGTCGCTGCCCGGCTCCCAGAGCGCCAGTTGTCGGTCGCTCATGCGTGAGAAACCCGTAGTTGCGATACGGTTGTGCTCGCCCATCCACACGGCACGGCTGTTCTTGGCGCCCTCGTGGCCGGGCCCGACGTGCGCCGGCTTCTCCTGACGCACATCCCACACGCGCAGCTTCTTGTCCCTGGAGGTCGTGACCATCAGGTTTCCGGTCGCGTTCCACGACAGCGATTGGACGATGTCGTTGTGCTTCAGCGCCAGTGGGGACTGGCCGGTGCTGACGTCCCACAGCTTGATGCTGAAGTCGCCAGAGGCAGAGGCGAGGATGTTCTCGGCGGCGGGGTTGAAGAGGACTTGGCCGACCTTCCTGTACAGGTATTAGAGGGATCCCACGCGCAACCACCCGCATTCAACAGCTGTGGCTAGCCTGCGACGTACCTGGAATGCCCGGCCAGTTTGCTAACTGGCGTCACGTCTGCGGGCTCTTCAGCGTCGGTGAAGAGAGTGAAGTCCTTGGGGACCTCCCATATGAAGATCTTGCCATCGTCGGAGCCGGAAGCGATGATACGGTCGTTGAAAGGGTGCCAGTCCGTGTCCAACACCACCGCTGTGTGCCCGCGGAATAGAGGGATTACGTCGGGGATCTTTCCCCTCTCGTTCAGCGGGATGACCGCGAATGCGCCGCCGCCGCCAGACTCCCAATTGACCGAGAGGTAATCCGGGTTGACCTTCACTGTTGTGGGGCGTTAGTAATTGCGAAAGGGCTGGTCGAGGAAGGTCGTGAGTAGCTTCTGGGGGCTCTGAGGGACCTTGGGAGGCACCGCCTGACTGGATCTTGTTCGGACGACGGATCAAAAGGAAAAAGAGGCTGCTAACCCAGGTTCGTATCCCAAGCATTTCTACTGATGTGAAGGTTGTCGTAACAGAATTCCTTCCGGGTGGGCTTGCCGAAGACGTGTCCTACGAAGAGCAGAAGCGCACCAAACGTCAGCCATGAGCTCATCACGAAGTTCCCCCCACAAGACGGGATGCAGGGAGGCGCCGCGACGCGCGCGGATGGAGCTCTGTCCCGCCCTGCTTGCGCGCGGGCACGCGACCAGGGGGGAGGGTCGGGGTGGTAAGACAACTCACGATACTTCGACGCGCGCACGAATCGGCCAGACATTGGTGCTGGTGGGGGGGAGTTGGTGGGATGTGGATTCGACAAGTACTCGGCGTCGCGGGGTGGGAAAGCTGCTTGCTGGGTAGGGATGTAGGTAAGGAGCTACGAAAGATAAGACAAAGGCGAGATCTCTCGAGGAGAAGGGGGTGGGAAGGCTGAGCAGCAGCAAACTGTATGTACGATGGAGAGGTCCAGGTAAGGTAGGTAGGTAGGTAGGTAGTGCGGTCTAGTAAGTAAGTGGCAGTCGAGGTAGAGAGAAAGGGGGTCGTCGCCTTTTGGGTATGGGAAACGGTGGCCAGGTCCGGGGTGCTTAGGTACATGTACAAGGTCGGCGGCGCAGACTAATAGCAGCTGCGCGGTTATCTGACCCAGTCACTGACCTCTGGTCGTCAGCTTGTGTACGTACCGTACAGCCTATCTCTCTGGCTGTCACAGTACTGCTGGGCACCCACACATCCCCCCAAAGTGGCCCCCCCCAGCTTGTTTGCATAAACCGGTGGCCCCTCCATTAGTTTCACCAATGAGGCTGAGAAAAAGCGCGTGCACAAGCCAGAGGGAGAGCCCACCCGCCCACCGACCCGCCTGTGGGCTGCGATGGGCTCACTCAGGGGTTGATTTACTCGTCTCCTATGTTGACCTCTCACTCAACAAATCAAACATCTATGCCGATCACCGTGGTCCAAGTGTGCCCGCACGTCTATTTCATATAGAGTAGAATTACAATGCAATAATCTACGCAGAAACGGCCCCAGTGGCGAAAAGAAGCAGGCAGGTGGCTGAATAGGTGAATGGATAGGATATACCTTGGTTTCACCCACCACCACTGCTGCCCGCCGTAAAACAAGCAGGTCGGGCCGCCTTGGCGCAGATAATCTATTTACAGTCGGCTTCCCTCCTTCTTGGTATTTCCCTTTCATACTCGTCCGTACGCCTCATGAATCAAAATGCAGTCAGTGCCCCGTACAAGAGAACCCGCCTATCCCCCGCCAGGCAAAACTCCGAATTCCCAGACTTGAACGCATCTTTGACGGTCATGTCGCAGGCCTGCCGCCTGAGTCAATGCCATTACTCATCGCCGTCTTCACTCCGTGCAGCGCTGCTGGCTCCGTTGGTGTTGCTTGCTGAGTTGTTCGTCAGCTTGATCCTTGGCTGCGGCGTGCTGTTCGTCGTCGGTGCAGCTGAGGTGTCCTTCTGCGACGAAGTGTCCTCCAGCTCGTTGAGCTCCGGGTGCTCTTGCAGCTGCTTCTGATACTCTTCCAGGAAGTACGTCTGTCATCATGTTAGCCACGCGGCCCTGTAAAACCACATATTCCACCCTGGGACAACACTTACTTCAATCGTCGTGGCGTCCGTGTGGATCAGGCTGCCGTCGTCATTGAACAGCCTACAGTTGCTGCACATGAGCTCGACATCCTTGCGGAAATCGCCCAGGCTCTTGTACTCTTCCTTCTTGATCTTCTTCTCGATCTGCGTCATGGCAATTGGGTTCTGGATGATGACGTAGTAGTCCGCCCAGTCCCTCTTGGGAGGAAGCTTGATGAAAGGACCGATGATCAGACGCTTTGGTGGCCCGTCGTCCTCGTCGTCCTTATCGTCCTCATCAGGCTCCGGGTCAGGGTCGTCGACCTCGAGTTTCATCAGGCTGTCGTAGAGATGGCGCAGGCTTCGCTGCAATACTTGCCGTTGCTGGGGGTTGACCTTGGCGTCTGCGCCGTTGACAGCACCCAGTGACTTCGGCCGCCCCTGAGGACCGCGTCGCTTCTTGGCTGGCGGCGGCTCGTCTTCGCCATCCTCAGCCTTCCGTTTCTCATTTTTGCCGCCGGGCTTGCGGCCTCGCTTCTTGACTGGCGTCTCCACTTCTGGTTCAGGCTCCTCGGAACTGGCGCGACTAGCTGCCGGGGATCCCTCGGAGCCGTTGACACCTGACAGCCGCTTGAGGCGGTTGGCCTCACGGCGTTCCTTGCGAGCCTGTTTCCTGGCCGCGGCAGCCTCGGGGCTGTCCTCGTCATCATCAACAGCCAGGAGCCACTGCTCCTCGGTCAAGCCATCATCGTATCGAACCTTGGTCCTCTCACGAGCACCACGGCCAAGCGAGATCTCCGTCTCCTCAGGAGCATCCGGGTTGTCTTCGTTCAGATAGATGTCTGGCAGCTCAGCTTCTGTCATGAGACGAGGCATTCCCTTGCAGCCCGGTGCAGTGCCGTAGAGGGCATCCTTCGACCTCACTTCGTCGAGCTGCTGGAACCTCACGAGTTCGTCGTCGCTCCGAGCAAGAATCATGTTCAGCTCTTCATCGTCCATCTCCTCTTGTTCACCGCTTTCGGCCAAGTCTGCAGATTCGAGCAGTGTCCGGAGCATGGCGTCACGATCTGTCTCAGAGGACTTGTTATCGAAACGACCAGCCTGGATGACTTTGCCATCCATGTCGAGCTTGAACCTCGCCCGCTCAAGAATCTTCTCCTCCACTGAACTAGAGCTGATGAGACGAAGAATGCGGACCTCGTTCTTCTGACCGATACGATGAGCACGATCCTGGGCCTGCAAATCCTGATGAGGGTTCCAATCAGAATCGTAGATGATGACGGTATCTGCCGTTTGGAGGTTGAGACCCAGACCACCTGCACGTGTCGAAAGCAAGAACATGAAGTAAGGGGAGTCGGGCCGGTTGAACTCGTGGAGCAGCTCGGATCGCTCGTCTGACTTGGTCGTACCGTCCAGGCGAAGGTAGGTGATGCCACGCAGACGGAGGAAATCCTCCATGATGTCCATGATTGCCGTCATTTGGAAGAACATCAGTACACGATGCCCTGTGGCCTGATACTTCGGCAGAATTCGATCCAGGAGCTCGAATTTTCCAGCAGTACGCCACAAGAGGTCGTTGCTGACGCTGGCAGGGTTCATCTGGTTCTCGACCTCGTCGAAGACAAAAGGATGATTGCAAAGCTTTCGGAGCTGCATGATCATGTTGCTGAGACCCTTCGCAGAGCTCTTGCCACCCTTACCGTCGCTCACGGCAATCTTATTGTGAGTGACCATTTGCTTGTAGAGGCGGGACTGCAATGCCGAGAATCTGCACTTGATGACCTTTTCGGTCTTGTCGGGCAGGTCCTTCTCGACATCCTTCTTCAGACGACGAAGCAAGAACGGACGCAGAACCTTGTGCAGGCGACGAATGACGAGAATTTGCTCTTCTTCCGTCAGCTCCATCTTGTCCTGTCCTCCGGTATTCGCAAAAGGGGTATTGAACCACTCGTCGAACGTCTTGGCTGACTTGAAAATATTGGGCAGCGTGAAGTTGAGCATTGCCCACAGTTCAGATAGGTTGTTCTGCAAGGGGGTACCCGTAAGAATGAGACGGAAGCGGGTCGAGTAGTACTGCTGGATGGTGGCGCTCAATTTCGAATTGGAGTTCTTCATGCGGTGACCTTCGTCGATAATCATGTGGAACCACTTGATCTTGCTCAGGATGTTGCGGTCCTTGATGATGTACTCGTACGTGGTGAGCAGGACCTGGAATCTGCCCTGCCGAATCTTGTCCTGCTGCACCTTACGGGTGTTCGGCGGGCCCTTGTACACGACCTTGGCGACCGAGGGGGCCCACTTGTCGAATTCGAGGTTCCAGTTTGTCAGCGTGCTGAGAGGAACGATAACAAGGTATGGGCCCATCTGCTGCTTCCTCTCAATGAGGTAGGTGATCAGACTGATCGTCTGGATGGTCTTGCCCAGACCCATTTCATCGGCGAGGATACCGTTGAGGTTGTTGTTGTAGAGCGAGATCATCCACTGGAGACCCTTGATTTGGTACTCCTTGAGCTTGCCGCCGACGAGGATATCCGCCTGCTCCGTCACCTCCTCCTTGATGCGATGTGCAACAGCGTAGTAGTCGATCTTGCGGCCACCAGTGTCCTCGTCTTCCTCGTCCTCCTCCTCGCTCTCTTCCTCCTGGACGACGTCGCCACCGTAGCGTTCTGCTGCAGCTCGCTGCTGGGCCTTAACCGAAGAGGCGAGTTGGTGCAAGAAGCCATCGGTCTGGCGCAGGAGATGCGTAATACGCGTGTCCTTGGCTTGGTCGAGAAGCTTGAGGTACGCTTCTTCATCGTTGGCCTTGAGGGCTTGCAGACGCTGCTTGGCATTCCGCTCGATACGCTTCTGCTCTTCCTTCTCGATGTTGAAGTGGTGGTTGTACATCAGCTTGCCCATCTTGTGCATTCTGTTCTGCTGGCCTTGGGCCGTTACTTGAATCTCATTTCGGTGGTTGAAAACGGCATGCAGGTAGTCAATGTGCTTCTTCTTCTCGCGGTTCTCCCTGGCATCACGCTGCTGCTTCTCGAGCTTCTCTGTGATGCGCGCCTCCCGCACATTCTGCTTTTTAAGGCGTCGGTACATACTGCGGTTCGTCGTCATGGCAAGATTGTCATAGCACATCATTTGTCGACCAATCCGATCGCGCAGCGCCCTCTGCTTCGAGTAAAGCGCGATGGACTTCATTTCGATGATTGCCTTGCGTCTCAGCGTGTCATCAACGGCAAGTGTGTCTTTGGACGTGTCCCAATGCGCCAGGTTGCCCGGCTGGCTCTTCAGCTCGTTATATCGAGTGCTCATCCTGTTGAATACAATCTTCTCACGGTCTGCCCTTAATTGATCAAAATCGATACCATGAGGGAACAGGCCAGGGATGAACAGCCGGTTGTCGTGCCGCGCGTGTTCAAAGAGGCGAACGGTCTTGTTCAGCATCTTTTCGGGGAGTTTGAGACTCTTAAATTTGGGCTCCTTGGGAGTTGCATCGGCAGCCTCCTCGGGCTGCTGAGAAGCTTCAACGCCATTGGGTCCAGCTTTGCTTGGAGTTTCTGACCTGGGGCCCTGAGGGACAGGCGTGGCAGAAGACTGCTGAACAACAACTGCCGGCCTCCGCTGCCGAGACTGAAAGATTGACTGCTGCAGGTTGACGGGTACACCGAAGTTCTTGGACAGCATCTTAAATGCCTGAATCTGTTGCCTTAACAAGTTCAGATGAGCCGGAGTGAACTGTCCCGGGGGTTGCCCAACCGGAGATGCGGCGACCGCAGCTTGGCCGTCGCCGGTGGCGGATGGTAGAGCGGAAGCACCGAGGTTCGATCCGGGCGCCTGGGAAGTCTGGACACCAGGCTGCCCATTGTGCTGTCCGGCCGGGCCGCCCCCTACACCTCCGTTGGTAGCCGCAGCTTGCTGTTGCTGTTGCTGTTGCTGCTGCTGCTGGGCCTGTTGTTGTTTCTGCTGCATCTGCGCCTGCTGCTTCCTCAGCTGCTGCTGTTGCTGCAATGCCATCAGGAATTGCTGGGTCTTGATGAGCTCTGGGTCGTTGGCAGGAGTGTTGTTCGCCTTCAGTTGCTTAAACCGCTGTGCATTGTGTCAATAAAGAAGGTCATCCAACAATGCGCCAAAAGGGGGGTTCTATGTCATGGGCAAACATACGTCGTACATATCCTTGACCTGTTGCTGCGTCAAGTTAGCCGGGAGGCTGGGACCCGGGAAATGCCCCGGGGCCGCCGCAGGCTGCACGGAAGCCATGATTCCGGGTCAGAGAGGGTCGGTCTCAAAGTATTGAGAAAGATGTCTTGCCACGAGGACCAAGTATTATGTTGAGTGCATATCTGTCAAGCAACGCGCTAGGTCTGACAAAAGATTTTAACACGAGCACGGCGAGGTGAACGAAAGACCAAGAAGTGTAGCCGATAGAATCAGAAATAAGCCGGGGCGCGTCGAGACGGGGGCCGACGAGCGTGTCTGGGTTGTGCGGTCTCGAGCTGGAGGGGCCAGGAAGGCGCGGGTGCAGTCGAGGCTGGGATGCACAAAAGGGCCGTGTCGCGTTGACAAAGGTGGCCGTATTAGCGTAAGCGGGGCTCGGGGTCGCTTGTGGGCGGTGTTTTGGGGCAGGTTTGCTTTGCGATGCTTGCGATGCAATGCGACCGAGCAGTGAGTGACGGAAATGCTTGGTGCGCGCGGTTGCGGATGCGGTTGCGGTGGGGTGGGATGCGCAGCAGCAAGGGCAGAAGGGAAAAAGGCTGGCAGGCGAAATGAAAAAATGGCAGAAGCTGGCCAAATCGGGGGTGGTTTGGCGAGAGGCTGCACGAAAGGCGCGGCAAAATCGCGTGCAAACAAGTTTGCTTGGTAGTTTTCGATGGTTGTCGATGGTTGCGGGCGGTTTTGCGATGCGTCGCGCTTCGCCTTTGGATGGAGTGGGTGGGAGTGCTTGGTGATTGAGAATGGGTTTGACCACAAGGCACGTCGCGGGCGCTGGCTGCTGGCAAGGTTCGTAGGCGGGTGCAGATTTCTGGAGGCCTGAGGCAGCAACAAAAGACCCACTAGCCTGCACGGGCCTTGCGCTAGGGAGGGATGCAACCAATCGCAGCCGGGCACGGAGGAGCTAACCACTACTGGGCACTCTGTCCAGGCTGTTCGGGGACTTACACCAAGTACCCAAGTACCCCAAGTCCAGCCCCTGCATTTGCTTACGCCATCACTCGACCTCGACCCATGCAGTCGCGTCCGAGTCGGCACTGCAGGCAAGGCAGGCAAGGCAGGCCAGCAGCCATATTTACCCGCGATGGACATAGCTTTACATTTACATACAAGAGACGGGAACAAGACAGGGGTTTACATCTGTGGGGAAATTACTGCTGCTCACTGCTGCATTCCGTCGCAGTGTAGATAGATACGGGCAGCCATGCCATCCTATCGCTTCACCTTCTTCTTATCAGGACCCTCCTCTTCCTCGTCACTGATATCTGCATACTGAGTGACGGGCTGTGTCTCCTTCCATGCATTTGTAAATAGCGGGTCCTTCTTGGCAACATCCGCATACTTGAGAAGTGCCTCCCTGGGATCCTCGTGCAGCATCTTGCTGAGCGGGATGTTCTCCTCGATGTGCTTCTCGTCCGGCTGGCTGCGCATGAACGGCGTGATCTGCTGCACCTGTGGCCGGCGCGGGTCGAGTGACTTGCCCGTGCCCGTGACCCCGGCCTTGCGGTGCTGTGCTGACAGCGCCCCCGGCGTGATGATGCTGTCGCCCGACAGGCCAAGTGTCTGGTCCATCGTAAATGCCGGGTTGTCATCGACGTGCCGTTTCTTCGGGGCCTTGCTCATCACGTCTACTGCGCCGCGCTGGGACATCGACGGGTTGTAGAGGACATGTGTCTCTGCGTTTGCCGAGCCCGTGATAATTTGATTCAGCTTCTGGTGCCATTCCGTCACGATCAACGGCACGCCCGGCGTAATCGGCGTGACATGTTCTGGCTTGAGGTTGCCGGGGTTTAGGATATGAAGGTGGCCAGTCGCAGACCCGGTGATAATCGCCGTCGAATTTGGCGAGTACTTGATGTTGGTCATGGCGAACCTGTCCGACGTAGAAGGGTGCTCAACCGACACCAGAGGCTGCTTGAACTTGCGAGTATCCCAAAGCTTGATCAAACCGTCGCCGCCTCTGGTCACGACCATCCGGCCGTCTGAACTGATGTCCACACCGCCGGTCCAGGTGTCTGGCTTGTGGGCGTCTCGAATCTCCGCAGCTGGTCTCGTGAACGGGCCGTTGCCGCTGTACATCACCAGCGTTCCATCCAGAGCAGCTGCAACCAGGGTGTTGCTCCCGCCCTGCGCCGGCGCACCCCATGCCACTGCGGTCATCCTCGTCCGACCCGCAGAGCCAGCTGCCTTAGACTTGAAAACGATGACTTCTTTCTGGCTGCGTTTGTTGTTGATGTCCCATATTCGCAGGGTGCTGTCCGTGCCCGCTGTGACGCACAGGTTCCTGTCGGTAGGGTGCCACGTGCCTGTTGTGATCTCAGAAACGTGACCTTTTGTATGGTGCATATCCCTCAGATACATGTCTCCCTTGACGAATTCCGTTAGGATGTCTCCGTCCCTCGACAAGATCTTGGCTTGTGGATGTGACGAGATGCACAGTAGTGCGCCGCCGCCGCCGCCGAGCGGGTTGAACTTGACGAGATTCAATGGGTACGATTCTGCTGCCGTGGTAGCACTCTTCGTCTCCCATGGGTCAATGCTTCGAAAGGCGCGCAGGGTGGTCGGCGTCATCGAGGCAAAATCGTGGAGCTTGACGGTGCCGTCCAGAGAGCCAGTGGCTAATCTGGAGCCCGAGGGATCGACAGAGACACTCGTGACGGCCCGATCGTGGGTCTTGAGTACGAGCTCGTGGGAGACGGGGAATTCATCTTCGTCGTCGTCGCTTGAGGAGTTGTCCGAGTCGTCGTCATCGCTGTCGCCATCAGAATCTGACTTCGAGCCTCCTTTGGATCCTTCTTCTTTCACCTGTGGTTGGTCCTTTGGCTTCTCCGCGGTCCTCCTACTGCGGTCTATCTGCGCGGCAATGTCTGCATCCTTTGACTTCTTCCCGAATGAGGTTGGGAGGAAAGCCCGCATCGGGTCATCGGGCGCCAGCTCTGGTGCTTCGATGTCGACATCCTCGCTGTCGCTCATTGTTGCCTCGCAGATGTGGCGGTGGGGTGCTGTTCGAGCCGCAATGAAAGGTAGACTGACGTCGATGGCTGGGAACGAGTTTGTTGGGGGAGTGGTGAATGATAAAGGATCTAGAGGGGAGGCGTGGAGCGGAAATCTGGGGTGTGACGATCAAGATCAAATGCGTCGGCAGGCATTAGAGCTGATCTATTTATCTGCTAGAGTCCTTAGACAGACAGTCTCCGTCGTACCTGGGGCATGTAAATAATCCTCAATTGCTACCTAACTGTAGCCTCCCCCCCGGTCCCTTGCAAGGAGCTCTACGACCCGCCAAAACTGCCCCGCGAATGACGTTCACCCTTTATCAAATCGCTCCCTCACATTCCCTCCCACCACTATGGTCCCGAACTCACCCCAAGCCTCACACACCACCACGATCCTATTCTTCTTGCTCATACTCATCGCCTTCTTCCCGGGGATATTCCACTACCTCTGGACACTTCCGTTCGCACTCATTTTTCCCTCGACGCCAACATATAACAACGGCGGCAGCGACTCGACAGCAGACATCAGGATGGGTTCTTGGTTCCAGAAGCAGTTCACGCTCCCCAGCAAGTCGCGGGGCTCATACCTGATCACGGACCATGTCGTCAGCTCGCTGCCAGAGCTGAAGCAGTACAAGGTCGGCCTGCTGCACCTGTTCATCCAGCACACCAGCTGCGCCCTCAGCCTGAACGAGAACTGGGACGACGATGTCCGAGCAGACATGAGCGATGCCCTGGACCGGATAGCACCCGAGGAGGGTCCCAAGGGAGAGGAGCTTTACCGCCACTCGGCTGAGGGCGCGGATGATATGCCGGCTCATATCAAGTCGGCACTAGTCGGCGCATCAGTCACGATACCAATTCGAGACGGAAAGCTGGCCACAGGCACATGGCAAGGAATCTGTACGACCTGCCCCTTTGCTAATTCTATCGTTGACGAAGTGCTGACCACAACTCTCCAGGGTATCTTGAATTCCGGGCAATGAAGCATCAGAGACGTGTTGTTGCGACAATTCAGGGAGAGAAGGCATAGACGCTAAAGCGCTCTGCACACATTTCTACGGGGTCGACCATTGATCTTCCCGGAGCGAGCATCCATTTTGCAGAACAATGTGATTGTCTTTGTTACCAACATACCATAGCTAAATCTGGCATGAGTGGTGTTCTCCTATGCAATGTCCTACTCAAGACCGACCTTTCGCCTCTTCAAAGCGTGAGTAATAAAAGCTTGCGGTCAACAGGTAGGCGCCCACTTGGGTATCATTAATATCATCGCCAAGGCGCAAATGCCTGCTGCGATATCTTTCGACCTGGACCTACACAAATGACTCCGATACGCCTCAATTCCCCCTTCAGCAGCCCAACCTTCATGCTGCGAGTTGCCATTTGTGAAAATGGTGGCTCCACGCGTCCGAGTAGCTGGCCCTCCTGCTCTAATGCCTTGTGTCTGCTGCCGTGCTGAGCCTCGTCATGGAGCTCCCGAAGTTTCCTGGATGAGATCTAATTCCTACTCCGGCATATCTTCTTGGTTCATGTTCACGTCGTCGCCGCCGCCAGCCAAAACTTTGGTCTGAGGCTGATACCCCTCGGGCGCCTGGCCACCAGGGGTCTGGGCAACGACCTTGTTGTTCTCGTCGACGAACTCGAAGTTGTAGCGGCTGAGCAGATGGGGTATGGCGGAGAGCTGAGGACCGTAGCGGGCAGTGTTGTCGTAGAGCTCAAAGAGTGGGACGGCCAGAAGCTTCATATTCTTGGGCACACTAAGCACCTCTGTGACGTGGAGAGAGGCCAGTCAGTCAAGGACGTGAACTCGGGTGGTCGCTGTGCAACTTACTCTGCTGTGGAAGTTGAATAAAGTAAAGCTTCTTGCACTCCTTGGGCCGGGTGACATGGGCCGGGACGAAAGGGTACATGAAGGTTTCGAAGTTGGGGCGCCACCACTGGGCGAGGGTGTCGCCAATGTGCCACTCGCTTGGCGTCTCCTCTGCTGCCAGGCTGCCCGTGGGCGCCAGGCGCGCATCGAGCTTCTTCTTGAAGCCCTCGATCTCGTCGTCTTCTGGGCCCAGATAGTCCCCGGGAAGCTTGAAGAATGCATTGGCGATCTGGAGCATGAGGATGTGCGGGTGGTTGTGCTCGTGGCAGACGAGGATGCCCTCGCAGGTGCGGCGCATGCCATGCTCATTGTAGTGCTCCTCGAGGCGCCTGAGTCGAGCAAGCACGCTAGGATCCTCCTCGGGCTGGGAGTCCTTGACGCCGAATGTGTAGTTGGACAGAGGGTATAGTCGGATGGTCTGCGGTTGGTTCGCCTCGAAGGCAAGAGGGATCTTGGGCGGCTGCGACGAGCGCATCTCGCCGGGCGCTATCGTCGACATGCTGGCGGTCGGTGGGTGAGCTGGTGGTGTGATAGATTGATGCCTTGGCTTGGACCTTGAGGGACCAATGTGGTCAGGGGTAGGCGTGTCACAGATTTCCGTATGATCAGTAGCGGTGAGAAGGGGTTGGGTGTCGTGTTTGGAGAGAATCTAGAGTCTGAAGTGTCGTCGTCTGCGTGGCAGAAGGTCCAGCCTCAACGTGAAGCTCTAGGGAAGTCAGGATACTGCCATGGCTTGATTGGAGCTGCCCGCCGAAAGGGGGAGGGCGGTGAAGCCTTCCCCGGTCTGCACTGCTGCGTAGGCCCACTACCGGCTCCTTGCTCCGCATCCCCTAGCCTTGAGCCTGTACCTGAGTGTGTAAGTGCTTTGGTACTTTCTTGGGCTCAACATGGCCCCACAGGGATCATGTTGCGAACGACCTGTGTTACAACAGTATTCCTCGACCGCAAGTTGCCCTTTGTTCACAATCACCACACCAATTGCGAGTATGTGACAATAAGTCTCACTTTCAAACAAGGGTATCCCCAGAGCCTCGACAGATTACCTCTGTTGGACCGGAATATTCCCGGCACGACCGATATCTCCAGCGTGATCACCGTCAAGTCGTTAGCTGCATTTAACCGGCGGCCGCAGACGTTTATGACGACGATGAAGCAGAACTGCGTGTTGTCCGATCACGGCCAGTCTTGATGGCCATGTGACTCCGGGGAGCCTCCCGGCGGTGTTGTAAGCTCGGCGTACGGGAAGAAGCATCGTGAAGGAGCTGCATCCGATTGAGCAGAACAAAATGCAGTTTCGCCCGGGACGAGGCTTACATCCCAAGCCCCCATGTTCCGGGTCGGCCACCCGTCAAGACAAGCCTCCCGCATTGTCCTTCAGTTCGTCCAATAACATCACCCTGGATAAATCAATGGTGTGTCTCTAGGCCAAGTGGCCCCACATACGCACGCCTTTCGACTTGCAACTGCCAGACATCATGTCCATGGTCGGCTGCATGCCCACGCGGTGGCACTGCTTTAGCTTCCGCTGGGTTATGCACGACTATATATATTGCGCTTGAGGGCTGGTTTCCGAATACTACGCCACGCCCGCTACCGAATACTCAACAGGTCTTTGTATTCATTAATACATTTCTATACCCAAAGATCGTCTACCTCATATCAGAATACAGAGACATCGTGGACTGACTTATACAAAATGGGTGTGGTTCCAGTTCTCACCGCAGAAGAAAAGGAACACTTTCTCAACAATGGCTGGCTCAAGTAAGTCCACGGCCCTTACCGTCGTTCCGTTTCTATCCAAGGGACAAGAACTGACAGTAACCTGACCAGGATCCCCAAAGCCTTCACCAAAGAACAAGCAGCAGATGTGACCAAAGACGTCTGGACACGCCTGGGCATGGACCCCAACGACAAGTCCACATGGCACCGGGTCTGGACCAACATGCCGCACCACAACACCTTCGACGCCGGGGACTTCGCGCCCCGCGCCTGGGCCGCCATATCCGAGCTCTGCGGCGGCGAGGACCGCATCGACCCGGCCTTCCGGCAGTGGCGAGACAGCCTGATCGTGAATCTGGGCTCCGCCGAGCGCGAAGGAAAACCCGACCCGCCCCGCGAGCTGCCCCGGTGGCACGTCGACGGCGACTTCTTCGTGCACTACCTGGACAGCCCCGAGCAGGGGCTGCTGGTGGTCCCGCTGTTTACCGACGTGCCCCCCTCGGGCGGCGGGACCATGATCTACCCGCCGGGGATGCGCGCGGTCGCCCGCCACCTGCACGACCACCCGGAGGGCGTCTCCCCGCTGATGGTGCCCCGGGGCGACCCGGGCTTCAAGATCGACTTCCGGCGCGAGGGGGACCTGGCGTGGTACAGCAACGTGGCGCGGCGTGCCGAGGACGACGGGGACTTTGTCGAGGTGAGCGGGGAGGCGGGCGACGTGTACGTGCTGCACCCGCTGATGATGCACGCGAGCACGAGCAACTCCCTGCGCCACGTGCGCATCATCACGAACCCGCCCATTGCGCTGCGGGAGCCATTCCGGTTCCACAGGGACGACGGGAGCGAGTACAGCCTCGTCGAGAGGACGACGCTGAGGATGCTGGGCAAGGAAGGGGAGGGGCTCAAGGGCTGGAAGATCACGCAGCCCCGGGAGGGCATCGTCCCGGAGAGGCTGCGCATCCAGGAGAAGTGGAAGGAGGAGGAGCTCAAGAGGCTAGAGGAGCAGAGGAGGTCCGAGGAGCAGCGCGGGCTGGCTGCTGCCTCGGCCTGAGGAGCTTTTTACTGGATCGTGCGACGAGACACAGGACGAGGTCCGGTTGCACACATGCAGGGGCATTTTTGACATGTCACTCGCACAAGAAGGCACTAGATTGTACTCTTTTTGTCAAGATTTGATTATTAAAGCATGCTTGCTATATCCCTACCCTCCTTTGATGCCTTCATTGACCTGTAAATGCGGAGGCCGTGACTGTTGGCCTGTTGCAAGACACTATCCGTGTCGGGGAAATGAAAAAGACGAAACGCAATGAGAAGGCGAAATTCGGAAAAGATGTATACATAAGAGGAAAACGCGGGAAGGAAAATAAAATAAAAACAACCGCGCCGAGAAGGGTATCTTCCCTCCCTCTGCCGTGCCCTGTACATGCCCTGGTTTTTTGGTTGTTCCTGAACGCCGAAATGCATATGTCCAAATGACTCTAACAAGAATGAGGACGGCGCGCTTTTCTTTGCCGAAAGGGGCCTGCGATAGCAACAAAATCTGCTGTGCTGGTGCTTCTGGGAGATGAATTCCATGATGAAAGTGAATATGAAAGAATCACTGCTGGGAAGGCAAATGGGTTGGGAGGCGGGAATTGGTCCATGCATCTGGTGCTACGACCTCCCATACCCGAGCCATGGCATGCCTTATGAGTCCATCGACCACTCCTTACTCAGACCGCTCTTGAGCCTCGACTCGCTCCGTCTCTGTGATGACCTAGGAGATCTTCTCGTGCTAGCCCCTCTCAGCTCAGACACCCGTCTGGAAACAGTTCCTTGTGGCGAGGATGAATCCTCCTCGGGTTCCTCGCCTCCAGAGTCTGGGTTGGCTCTCTGGGTAGGCCTGGTCAATTCGAGATCCTCTGAAGAAGGTGGACTACGGTTGGCAGGTCGGAAACCGACCGTTGCCGATGGTGGAGAGCCGTATGCGCCTCGCTGCTCCCTCTTTTGGCGTTTAGCCGAGCTTCCGGAGCCCTCCTCCTTGTCAGCTGTCCCGCGGTTCTTGCTGCTGGTTTGAGGGGTTGGTGGGCGCGTTGCTGGACCCCAAGATGGCTTTATTTGTGAACCCTGAGATGGTCCTGATTGGGTCGTCTCTTGCTCTTGGGGGCCCTTCCCTGTAGCCCCTTTCGTTGCAGGACCTCTCATTGGGGGACTATTAATCGTAAAAACCTGCCATGGCTTCGTAGACTTCGATTCCGTGGGTGTGTCCGTGGGTACTGATTTTGCGGGCGCCGGCATTATTGGCACGAAAGGAGAGCGGCTCGGCCGAGCCGACATTTCTGGCTGTGCCCTCTGCTGGCCGGAAGAAGAACCCTACTTCTTTTCTTCCCGCGCCGGCGAAGGGTCAACCGCCGAGTCCGTCGAGTTCTTACCACGCGATTTCCTGCTCCCCGTGGTATGCGTCCAACCCCTGATCTGTGTGGGGCCGTGGGATGGCGGTGGTGCGGTGGCAGAGTAGTCCCTGATGCCTTCATAGGGGTTGTACATCAGGGTACGCAGCTCTGACCCGTTGCTGTCCCATGTCTCGGCCTGCCGGGGTGCGGGCTTGATCTCGCGGTACTGCTTGTTATTGCTGTTGTTGTTGTTATTGCGGATGGATGATATGCTGCCGCTCCGTCTTCCTGGGGAGGTCGAGACTGCCGTGTGGCTGTTGTGGTACGGAGGAGGACTCTGTAGAGCCTGGCCTTGTTGGCCGGGGCCTTGATCGTACTGCACTTGATGCTGGGCGCCCATGGCTGCCCCCGGTGGATACGCAACTTGTGTCGTGGAATAAGGCGCAGGCTGCTGATGACCCGGTTGTACCGCTGGCTGCGCCATATATCCTGGTCGGGTACCTGATTCTGTAGACATCAAGGGGTGGTCCGGTCCATATCCATTAGGAGGGTATGCCTGATCTGCATATGCCTGGTGGTGAGGTGGGGGCGGATAATGCGTTCCTTGGTCATTGGGGTTCATCGTGTTGTGCGGGCCAGGCTGAGGCGCTGGGGTTATTGGGTGCATGAGCTGACCCGACCCCGACCCACGGTGTAGTGGTCGCAGCGGTGGCAATGGCTGTGTCTCCGCCCCAGCTGGGTTGCTGAATGGTGTTCGTCCGGGTGAGCCCTCCGAACCTGCAGCTGGTCTTGGGGCAGGGGCTAATTGTGGCCCAGGATACTGCGTCATGTGAGGAGGCTCAGGATGATCCGTGGCTTGCGGCGGACCCTGCGGCGTCGGGGTGGATGGGGAGTTGAGCGCAGTCTGAAAGAAGCTTGGTTGCGACGGCTGTTTTGGCTGTGCTTGCTGTGGTTTCTGATTTTGGAGAGGTTTTGGCCCTTCACCATCCTGGAACAGCTGCGGGTCCAGGAGTGCATCGTCAGTATTTGGTACTGGAACATGCCGCTCGTCGGACGCATGGGGCAATTGTCGTGCCATAGGTGGCTGTTCGTAAGGCATTTCCCCCTCTCGGTATCCGTATGACTCTGGATGATCTGGCGGAGGATGTTGTCCTTGGTGAACAGGTGCTGATTGCGGAGGCTGCATCGGTGGCATTGCGTGCTGCCGCTCGTGTCCTCGATAGGTGAAGTGCTCGGGCGGCGCCAAGGGCGACTGTGGCACTTGCTGGTCATGGTAGTTCTGATGAGGCTGCGCGGTGTACGTCCGGTCCCCGCCCATGAAGTGCTCTGGCATAGCCAGCTGGTGGCCGGATTGCTGAGGGTCAGGGTAGTCAGGAGACTCTATCGCCTCGTCCGCTTGCACGAGTTCTTGTGGGTCCCGTAGTTGCTTAGGGCGGACTGGCTCGGGCATCTGGATGGGGATTTGCGGCGGCTCCTCGACATGGGAGCTCGAGACAGGCTCGCCGCGCGGCTCAAGCGCGTCTCTAACGGCGATCTCTGCCAGAAGTTTCATGGCCGAGTTGTCTTCGACAGGTGGGGTTGAAGCTGTAGCAGGAGGTAAGTTGGAATTACCAAATATGTCCCTGACCGCGTCGTAGGGCCTTGACATTGTCGAAGGCCGTGACAGGGCAGGCGAAACAGTCTGCGCTTCCCGTATGCTTTGAGCCTCCTGCGCGTCTCGGGACTCCACGGCAGAGCTAGCCCTGACGAGCAAGTCGATGTTCTGAGCACCCAACTGCTGGTCTTGCTCATCTTGAGCCTCATCTTCTTCTTGCTCCAATTTGATCCGGATGTCTTCGCGTTCATTCAACAGCCTTTCTGTCTCTGGATCGTAGAGATCGTCTTCTGTCAGGTCTTCCTGGTCCATGAACTGGCTCAACATGCTCTTGAGAGTCTTTTTGACATAGGCACCCTCAGCCTTGGCCTTTGATATTGACCGGGAGGTGTGGATGATTTTGCCATCAGGTGGTACAAATACTGTAGGCTTCCAGCCGGATTGATACGGCCTGGGCGATTCTGATTCGTTGACAGAGTTTTCCATAAACAGGCCGTATTTAGGATGCAACTTGTGCTTGGCGATCAAATCCTGATCAAGGTCGCCGTCGGCGTACTGTGTCGCGTCGTATGTCCAAAGTGTGCGGTCAAAGAACATGGCGTTAGAGTTTGGCTGACCCAGAAACTTCTTGCGCTTGGCCTTGGTGGCGCCACGACTTTTGTCGTTGGTGGAGTCGCGGAAGCCGATCTCGTGAGGATCATACTCAAACAGTGGTGGAAGCATGATGCGGTTGTTGGGCATATCACCAGCCCTGGCTCTCTTATTGATGAGCCTTGCGCCATACTCATCGGGATCTGCTGCGCCATTGGGAAGTGGAGGCATAGTCTCATCCTCGCCAGCATCGGACTCCTCGGCCTCGGCCGATGGTGAACGTGCAGGGATTACCTTCCGCTTCCTGCCACGGGTCGCCGTCGTCGGCTCATTTGGTGGTGATTGATTGTCGTCATTATCGTCAACAGGTGACGGCGAAGGAGGCTGGCTAGCAGGCTCATCAGGTGCGATTGCAGAGAGAAGGCCACCAATGTGGCGAGGAAGATCTGCGCCAGCCTTGTTGTCCAAGGAGCTCACAGGCCGCTTGGGTGTGGGCTGGCCCTCGAGAAGGTCTGGGCCCTTGCGCTTGAGGGGGGTGCGCGCAGCTTTAGACTTGCTTGCCTCCGAGGCCAGCTCTGGATGGAGGTGAGGATATGGAACTTCTACCCCCTTGAAGATCTTCTTGTAGATGCCTTGCTCGGCAGCCTCTTCTGTGGTGATGGACTTGTAGTTCCAGGACAGATCCAGTTTCTTGTGCATGGTTAGGCATGAGGACAGTCTTGAGCATGGAAGCGGGAACTGGACACTTACGTTTACCGGATCCCTTGTTCTCTGCAGGGCTTCTAGTATGTCGAGGCGTCTGAGCTGGGCGTCGAAGTAGTCCTCGACGAGGTCATCCCAGCGGTTCTGGCAGGATGTGAGCAGGTGCGCCGGGGCGTGAGGAATGGGAATAGCAATGAGGAAAACAATGAATGCGACCATGATTAATTGATTGAGGGCTTACATGGAATGATTCGCCGGTGTATACCTGTTTGGCGTTCCATTCGTGTTCTGCGGTTGAGGTGCTGAGCTTCAATTTTGCGTCAAGCTCCGACAGCCGACCTTGGAGTCGCTCGTCGAGAAAGCGGGTGATCTCGGTGTACTGGTCGACCTCCTGGTGAGCGTCGAACTTTGACTTGAGCAAGTCAATATTCCGATCTGCCAGCTCCTCGAGGGCCGGCCTCATTGCGGCTGCCACGGTAGCATAAGCATTTTTCAGATCGCGCTGACGCTCGTGGGCTGCCTGGGCGCGAGACGTCTCGTAGATCTTTTGACGGCCCCGTCGACCAGCTGTGACTTTTCTGCCAGCACGAGCAGAGGCGGCGCCCCTGGCCGAGGAGCCTCTCCCTCTGCCTCGGCCTCTCTTGACCGGGCTGGGTTGCTGAGGAGCAGGGTCACTCATGGTGCCATTCAAAATGGTTGAGGTTGTAAGTAAGTGCAGGGTGAGACGGGGGCAACTGGGTGAGATGAGGGAATCAGGACAGGGTGCAAGAATGGTGTGTGTCAGAAAACGCGAGAAACGGGGGCGTGGCGGGCAGCCGACGGCCTGGTGAATAATGTCTGGGATGTATTGGAAGACTTGGAGGAGTGGCCAAAATGGGCTGGCGATGTGTAGTTTCTGTGAGGAAGAAAGTGATGCGATGGCCACCGGGCAGGGCTGGTGTGGACGGATTGGCCGAGTGTGTGTTGGTCTAATCCGCCTCGCAGGATAATGACAGCAGAATGCAAAGATGGGTACAGGCCCGTGTCGACGAGATCAACAAAGGCGACAGGGCGACAAGAGGGCTTCAATAGAACGGCCGTACGTATGGACGGGCTGTTCGGGGCGGCGGTGGTCAGGATATCTTGACTGATGCTGTCGCCATGTCGGTGTCAATGCCAAAGGAGATCCAATCCAATCCGCTACTGTCTGGTGGCTGCTGCTGGGCCAGAGGTACAAGGTACTTGCGGAGATTTTCGAACTCAGCACCTACTTTGCCGCTTTGGGTAACAAAAAAACCTGACTTCGACTCCCTGTCGCCCCGGAATGCAGCTGCAGCCTATGCTGAGAAGACAATGGCATTTGTTGTCTCCTTGGGCTGATTCTATCTGATGTCTTTCAATAAATTCATATTGTTCCTACGCTGGCATCGATGTGCTGCGTTGGGATTTTCGTGACTGACAGCCACGGCTGAGCCGACCCCATCACCCAGCTTCTCGCCCTGCCCGTCCCTTCGCCCGTCACTTGGTTGCTTTGGTGCTTTGGTAATAATAAGCTGGCCGAATTGGACCCTGGCATCTGCTCAACTTGACTCTGAAGTAAACAAACTCCGCTCCTCTCGTGCCCACATGAGATAGGCCTCCGTCATCGCATGTGGCTGGGTCTGCATGCAGAGGAGCTCGATCAACCCCGTCACGGGTCCTTTGGCGTCATAGCAGGCAGGTCCAACATCGGCAGCAGCTCTTGCTAGCTAGCCTCAAGAACTCACTTATCGCGCTTTCATCCACAGCTAAATCTTCTAGAAGCAAACTCTCAAAATATCTGTGCACGAGACCCTGCCTCCTCTGCTCCTGTCTCTCCTTTCCTGCCTGAGGAGCTCCATGCACCCAATCATCAGAGTGTCAGGGGCATTCGCTGTTCCCGTGGCCGGTTCTCCAACGGCAGTTCGGATGCCCTCATATATGGGCTGTGTGAGAGGTTTCCTTCCGCTGAAGTGCTCGACCTTTGGATTTATGTAGTATTTTTTGTCTCCGGTGGAATACTATTGTCTATTCGGCTTTGTATTTAGGAGCTCACCTGACCGTGAGTCCCCATACTGTGGTATCTCCTTATTTACGGAGCCGGGGCATCTCGTCTCGCGTCGCATGCCGTAACGGTGGGGCTGTCACCAATTTATGGGGCTTCGGAACCGCCACAGCCATTTCCGATTCAGAATCTCCTATTCACATCAATGATATCTCTAAATATGCCTCCTTTTCAAGCTCCGACACAGACCTGGCCTGTATCTCACTTTGTCTGCGTGAGCCACTGCTTGAGGACGCCCCCATAACGCTCGGGAAAACGGTCGCCACAGTATCAGTCCAGTAGCTCCTTGGTTAGAAAGTATCGGATACTTTGCCGTGATTATGTCAACATTCGGCCCGCTATGATTGGCTTATACCCCTGGCTCTTCTATTTCTGGGGTCAAGGGTCCGGTTAGCCTCGAAAAGCGGGCTCGGCCGCGAGGGCTCATTGAAACTCATTCAATGCATGAGATTCTACTTCTAATTAGGACCATTTTGACTTATTCGTGTGTCGCCAACACCACAGTCCTGACTTGTCCTTCTGTGGCTACACAGAATGTCGAAGAAACGCAAGATTGGTCCGGGGAAGCAGAAGCACAGACCAGCTTCTCACAAGACCCAGGACAAGGTCAAGAAAACCACCCATAAACCCGGGAAACAGCAAGCCAAGCCCGACAGCAGCAATCCCAAAACTCATGCCCGGGATCTCGAGCCCACCATTCCTTTCTCGCCCGAAGACTCCATCCTCCTCGTTGGTGAGGGCGATCTCAGCTTCTCCAGGGCACTTGTGGAGCACCACTACTGCGAGAATGTCACGGCGACTGTACTGGAAAAGGATCTCGAGGAGCTGACTGCCAAGTACCCTCATGTGAAGGAGAACGTCGACCTCATCGAGGCTGAGGGAAGCAAGGTCGCATATGGCGTAGACGCCAAGAAGATGGCACCTTGGGCCAAAAAGTCGGGCAAAGACTCAGTTGGCATCATGGACAGGATAAGTGCGTATCTCTTTTCTCCCACCATCTCCAGCGCCAACATGGCTAACCATACCCTCGCGCAGTTTTCAACTTCCCCCACGTGGGAGGCAAGAGCACAGACGTGAATCGCCAGGTACGGTACAACCAGGAGCTGCTCGTCGAGTTCTTCAAGCGGGCGCTGCTCTCGCTGGCGCCGGGGGGAACCATCATCGTCACCCTGTTCGAGGGAGAGCCTTACACCCTGTGGAACGTCCGCGACCTGGCGCGTCACTCGGGCCTGCAGGTCGAGCGCAGCTTCCGCTTCCAGGCCTCTGCCTACCCGGGGTACCACCACGCGAGGACGCTCGGCGTCGTCAAGAACAAGCAAGGGGACGTCGGCGGCGGCTGGAAGGGCGAGGACCGCGCCGCCCGGAGCTATGTCTTTGTGAGGAAGGACGAGGTGCCGAAGCCGGTCTCCAAGAAGCGTAAGCGCTCGGGTGATGATGACGACAGCGACGATTCGGATTGAATACGCGCCAGTGCTGGCATTGTGCTACGGTCTTGAGTCTGGCCATGCCATTGATCGTCAAGCTGAGATATCCTCTTCGACACAGAGGTCAGCCACCTGCAATCGCCGGGATGAAGGGCATTGTTCGAGTTTGCGCGGGCCAGTGCGAGCCCAGAAGAATGCAGACCGGCAGTCGAACCGAGGGGGTCAGCGATGAAAAGGTCTTCTTGACGCTTTGGCTTCATGGGCTTCGTGGCATTTGAGGCACATGACCACCATCAGATCAACCACTCAAGATGACAAGGCCATTCGTGCGCCAATCATCATGCCACATGGCCGTACAATGAACAGCCCGCTGTGACGCTCATGATGCGGCTTGCTCAGAGAACGAATCAGTTACATACCCCCGAAAGTACGTGTGCAATGGACAGCTTTGAAGGTCCCAGAGGAGGACTCTCTACAATTACAGCATTTCTCCATGTGCAAAATCGTATTGCACGAATGTCAAACAAGATTTGCTGGCCCATGTCAGGCTCACAGCAGGTGGTTCTGAGACCTCAGTCACGAGATATCAAGAAGGGAAAAACCACAAGACGAATGAAACAGCTCTGTACTTCAAATACCATGAGAAATCCCTGTGTTCACGCAGACGCTTGACGTCCCCGACGGACAGCGGTGACACATGTGGACATCTCCACGCACAAATGAATCAAACCTTATGCGTGGACTTGACCTTATTTGAACAAATCCATGCCGTCTCGAAGACAACCTGTTGCCCCTGTGATACATGTGCAGGCAATGAAACCCATCAAGCAGCATCCGGACCTGAAAGAAGCAGTCGAGTAACATGACAGATAGAGCGATGGCCGCAGGAGACGGTGCCAGCTGCTCAACTTCCTCGCGCAAAAGGCCCCATTTATAACCCGACCCATCACATACAGCTCGGGTTCGGCCACGAGGATGGCAGCACGAGCTTCAAGCTCCGGCGGGTAGCTCAACCCACAAACACAAGAAAAGCATGGCTATCCTCCAGTCCACAGCCCATATCTAGCCTCACTCGCTTTGTATATCGCCACACTACCAGGGCGGCCGTCCAAGCCTCGTCTGCAGGTAGCCGTGATTACACAGCACCTGCAACACGCCCACTGCTACCTCCGACTACCCACTTTCGAGAATATGCCAACGCAGGCAGACAAACTGTGCCGGATACTTGTTAGCTACATCAACAGTGACCTGGGCTTAATTCAGGGTAACCCAAAGGACAAGTCCTCGGCTCCCTCGACGTTGCCAACTTTGAGTCGTCATGCAAGTGATCCGTCATTTCCTGAAGTGCATGCCTCTCGTGTTCACATATCCGGCATATAGGCTGGTGCTGTACCCCACGGACCCAGCTCGGGTCCATTGAGGCCCATGTTCCTTTCAAGCCATTTTCGGTTTTCGGTCACCACAATTTGAGTTGGGCTCGACATCTGTGTCCCAAACAAGGCGACGAGCAGCCCGAATCTGTTGAACCTGCATGTCTCTGCCTCTGCCTCGCTGACGGATCTGGTGAAGGGGCCCCATCATCTCCTGCCCTATTCCCTCTTCGTCCCGTCCCCCCGAAGTGGCCATGATCACCCGGCCGTCTCGCTCCGATCTCTCTCCATGCAAACTCATGCGGTACAATGGACACAGACAAACTTACAGGCGGTAGCGAAAAGCACGCACAGACACGCGCGCACACAGTGCGAGAGGCCACTCAATCGTTTGTCACGTCAGCGAGACTCCAGGACTGAGTGTCAAGCGCCCACGCATACCGAGGGACATGTATAGAAGAGCGTGCATGGAGCGGACGCAAGCACACCAACGCAGCAGCAATCACCGGGGCAGCATCCCATCGGCCCCGGGGCTCGCGAGATCCCACCCCACGGCTCCATCATACCGATGCAAATACATCTGTATGCCACTCCAAGTCGCTTCGGTGTTTGTGCATGGGTGTGGATGGTTGGGGAGGGAGCCATAAACCACCGCCTTGCAGGTTACTGTGGGTAGGCAAGCAAGCAAGCAAGGCAGACAAACGCACGGCGACAAATGAGTTCGACCGCACCCGCATTCCATTGATCCTTCCAACCCTCGGAACCACCGTCCTGGCCTCGCACATTCGTTCCGCGGGGTTCTTGGACCGACGACGACGGGTATGTGCATATGACAGCTGCAAGGGACGGCTCACACAGAGAACAAGTTAGGCAACACGGCGACATGCACGCGACAGGCACGCGGGTCTTTCGGTCACAGAAGAGTCGTCAGCATGCATATGCTCGCAAACCTTGCAAGCCTGGCAGTATGTACAGTACATGCATGATCTACATCCCCCCACGCGGGAACGCGAAACTTCAGGCGGCTTGGGTCTTCCCCGGTCCTGAGGACGGTATTTGGTTACACTACGGGCTGGGAGGACAGCAGGTGCGGGACGGCCATGGGGTCTGGTGCTGATGCTGGTTTTCTCCCTTATAGAGATCAGGACATAGACCAGTTGAACTGGTGGATCGGCCTCCGCGGACGAGCATGCGCGTTCAACCTCGTGTCGTTGGCGGCCGATGACCGCCTCTCATGCCACGGCCACAGAAGTGGCGAGGTACCTAGCTGGTCTGCCTGAGATGAAAGGCGTCCTCCGTCGGTCAAGTGGAGGCCGGGGTGCATGCTGCGAAACACCACAGACAAAGAACCACGTACATCATGTGGGCATGTGGCAAGGAGAGGAGGTCACGGTGGTGGCGGGGAGGCGTCAGGGACGAGCTAGACCTGGGAAGCCAGGCAACAAACTCCCAGGGCAAGGCCCTGCTCACTTCTCATGCTCATTTTCACGACTACCATGCGCCGGGGGCGAACATGCTTGTATCTTAAGAGAAGCTCAGCAAAAGCGGAGGGGCCAGAGAAGAGGACTAAGAGGACCACCCGGCCGTCGAAACGGGTTCATCAGTCGCGTTGAGCCCTCCCGACAGCCAAGCTGGAGAATGTGCGTACCTTCAAATAGTAAAATGATCGAGCCTATTGAAGCAAAACAACTGGGATGAAATTTATCGAAAGAAATCGTAGTTGTCGTTGTAAGGAGAGCGATGGAGACACAGTCCCAAAATGCTTTGCTGGCTCCAGATGACGATTCCACGCAATCGATAACACGTTCAGACCATGTTTGCACAGAAACCCGCAGTTCAAGAATTTTATTCTCGCAGAGCAGAAACTTCTTTGGTCTCGACAAAAATGGGTGTTTCTCTTGACAAGACAGTATCACGATTGCTCACTGCTGGCACCTGCGTCGATGGGCTGTCTCCAGCTGATGTATTTTGATACACCTGTAGCACTTGCAACCCAAGATGTAAGGTCGATATCAAATCAAGTCGAGATGCTCGCTTGGCTGGTGTAAATTAATGTTGTCCCTAAAAGCAATAGAAATGACAAAAAAAGACTGACACACGTTAGAAGACCCCGTCGTCCTGTTCGAGCGCCCATAATCCTCGCCCGTTATCCTTGCCATTCAAAGGTTTGAAAAAAAAATGAGGACTTTATCCTGATGTGCTTCGTTGTCGATCTTGTGGGCCTCGCCTTCCTTCCTTGTCTCTATAAATTTCATCCATCATGAAAAAACACCATGTGTTGAGGCCTTCTCTGATTGTAGACCCAGAAATAGCGCGAGAGCCAATGCTTCTCTTGAATCCACCCTCACCAGAGAGAGGGGCACACACAACCTTGGAACACACACACTTTATCCTGTTATACAGTCCCCAGATGAGGAACATGTCTGACCAGGCGCCAAGTTTCATCTCTTCATTCTCGTCTATCCTATCCAAGTTGTGTTGCGCAGACACCGTCTGTGAATTACGCCCGTTCGAAGAATTAGGAGTACCAATGCTCGGTAGAAGATTGTTGGCTTTTTTTTTTTCATTTTCGTAAATGTTTGGGGGTCCGAGTAGATGATGGATCGAGGACGAAGAAGAAGAAAAAGAAGCTGTTCTGTCGTTATCCAGCCGCTGGCTTATACCATCTATTCCTGTAGAGGCGGAAGAAAACTTTTTGCAAAAAGCCGACGCGAATTTGTGCTGATGGTTCATGAATGTCGCCGAATCGCGAGCGAGATCAAACGAGGGCTGCGAAGCCGAATGTTGGTGTAAGAAGAAATCACGTCAGCCGGCCCAAAGTATCCATTTGCCCCTTCGGTCAAACAAAGTTGCTCCTTGCAACATCACATTCATGTGTTCCACCGTTTGCTGGGGTTCTTGTTCCCGGCGTACTCAAAACTGCTGCCTCCTTCATCGTGTAGTTGTCCGCGGCCCAGCGATTCGATCTTCAAGCTGGGCCCGGACAGGCTCCTGGGGTCATGCTGCTGTGGAAGGTAGTTTGGGAAACCCTGTGTTGGATGCGAGTGGACAGAGCCTTGCGGAACGCTCGCGGTCCGATAAATATTCGCAGGACCTGTGTCGTAGGAGCCTCGCTGCATATTATCGAAAGATGCCGCCTCGACATATTGTGGGGTCTGTGTAAGCGGTACAGGCTGCTGATGCACATAGGATCCTGATTGGTGGGTCTGCTGTTGCTGGTTATCGAAAGAAGAGTACATTGACGGCGTAGTTGGCGGATTCGTCGCCTGCCAGCCCGGGTACAAGCCCGATGCCGTCGCACTGCCATATTCAGTTGGCGAGGCGTACAGTGACGGCCGCCGGCTTGAGGCGTGGGGATCTGGAAAGTTCTCCTGTAGCGGCATGGCAGCAGCTTGCTGGATCGCGGATTGATTGCCCATCGAGCCGCCCTCGACGAAGTTTGGATGGCCGGAACTGAGATCTGGCTGCATCATCGACGACTGGTGGTGGTATTGAGGACCCCGTACCGGAAGGTCTCCCAAGAATGGACCTCCCTGCAAGTTACCAGCTGGGCTCTGCTCACTGCTTGGAGCCACCATTAGGCCGTGGTCTGCGGTCTTCGGGGTCGGATCATTAGCCGGTGCAGGGTTCTGTTCCGAGTCGTCATCCTCCTTAGGGACGTCGTCTTCGTCGTCGTCAGATTGATAGTTGTCGGGGACTTTGTCATCAGCCATGACCATGCATTCATACTCGGCATCTGTAAACTCTCTGTCAGCACCTCACCGGGGCTCGTGGCTTGGCTTCTCGTCGTACCGATCTCCCCGTTCTTGTAGCGCTCTTCGTAACGAGCCACCTTGAAGATCTCTCTGAGATAAGGCTTCTTTTTGGCATTGTTAGGGTTCTCGACATCCCCAAAGAAACTTCCGAGTGCCTCAAAGGTCGCCTCTTCCAATTTGCTAACGTTCAGTCCATGCTTCTGAATGTCCTTGTGCTGTAGATGGTTCGGCTCGGTGATCATGTGTAGAATATGGTTCAAGAGATAAACACGTTCTGTCTTTTGTCAGGTTGAGGCGCGCATTGACGTTCGGTCAGCAGGGGACGTACCAGGCTTATAAAGATGATCGGGCTCCTTGTGCCGTACTTTCTCGTCTCTCGATGTGCCCCAAGGCTTCGGCCACCAGTCCGGAGCCTTCGCATCGGCGCCTGTGTAAGGGTGGTTGGACTGTTTCTTTGGTGCGATCAGTTTGACCCATGCCTTGGCGATCAACTTGCAAGCAGTCTGTTGTATGTTCTTGAATCTTTGGTCGCAGAATTTCCAGACCTCTTCCTTGTTGCCGACCCGGATTCCCTTCTTGGAGAGTACCACCTGAACTGCGGGAAGATCGTCGTCCAAAGTGACATCTCTCCTGCCAGACAGGCCACCTCTCTGCCTCTTCCGGGTCCTGTAGCAGGCCTCGTCGTCGTAACCAAGGAGCCCCTGGGCGCGCCGCCGGTCATACTGCCGACGCCCGCCATAAGCTGAGCTCATGTGAGGTCTGCCTGGATCTCCATGCGCAGGGTAGCCTTCTTCGTACCCAGGACTCGGTGCTGGAGCGAAACATCGTCAGCGAGACCGTGCAAACACAATCGGAATGCGGGTTCCTACTTGGCATCACCCTTCCAGTCGTATACCACTTTTGGTATCCGTCGAGATCAATGTACTTCGACAGGACTTCTGAAGTTGCAGCCTCCTTTGGCCCGGTGAACCTCACCAGTTGTCCGTCATCTCTGATTCCTGCCATAATGAAATGCTTGAGTGGGATGTTGCAATATTCGTCAAACATTGTGCAAATATCCTAGGTACGGTATCAGTATCCTAACCGTGGACTAGTATGTGTACTTTCTTACCATAGGAACCCTGGATTCATATATCGGATCATTGGGAATCCTGGTTGGCATCCTCTCGGCCGGATGCCAAAGGCGCGACGGGTGGGTCGGCTGAACCATCTTGGTAAAGTTGAGATATGTGCTGTAGGCCAACGATCAAAACCCTGGATGCAATCTGTGGATGTGACAAGGCAAGAAATGTCCTGCTCCTTATTGATGGCCTTTTATGCGATGCCAACCAGCCACGCGTCTCAAAGGCAAGAGCAGCACTGATTATACATAAACTGAGAGTTGATCAGCAATGGCTTATCGTATTGGTGAGGCTGAAAGTGATGCAAGAAGACATGGATTGTTACAAGGCAGACCCTGATAGATCTCCTTCACGCACCCCAAGGACTTGTTTGCTGAAGATTCAAAGTTTCCAGTGAGACAGGCAACAGCCAATGTCCAAATGAGTACAGGCTTCAGGAAAGAGTCTAGACTTGAGTGTCGACACAAATGAAAGAAAGCAATGGCCCATGGAGAATTGTGACTGATCCCGACCGACCTGTCTTGCAAGAAAGCAGGCTTGGGTGGCGTATATGGCTGATATATGTGCGAGGGTATGTCTAGGGCAGGGAAGACTGAGGAAAACAGGCCGTACCTGGAGACAACAACTGCCGATAGCCTTGGTTGCCCTCTCGACAGACGGCAAATTTCCTGACAGCAGCCAGGTCGAGTTCAGCCCGCAGACCGCTGGCACAGGTCTCGCGTGTCTGTTGGAGCGGGAGCTTGCTGAAGCCGAGTATGACGGGAAGCGGATAAGCACCAAACTGGAAACCCTGGCAACGGCACGATCGACGGTCTCGAGCCTCTGCTGGGGAATGCCTTGCTGAGAATGCTCAAATTTTTGGAAGGAGGCCCATCGACAACAAAGACAAAATGAGGGCCTGTGTCAGATCGGACCGTGGTGCTGCGGCCAATTCCAGGATTGCTGGTCCTTGCACAGGCGCTTGGACAGACGGGACACTTCGCTGTTATCAACTTGCCAGGAGAAGGGCGTCACGGTCTTCTTTGTCTGCTATACGGCTGTGAAACATCGGAAAGCTGCTCTCCACTCGCCCAGGACGGCCTCCCAGCACAGAAATGGCAATGGGTATCCTGAGCGAAGGAGCCAAGAGGTGCGCTCCAGTACCCTATTGCCCCAACACCCTGTCGACGCTGATACGGGCAAAAGCGGTCTGCCTTTGGCGGGACGAAAAGGCTGAGGCGCCCGACAGACGGCGATGAGAACGCGAGGTGAGCGACGGTGGGAAAAGACTTTGAGAAGAGGCCTCGGAGAGGTCGGGTGAAGTATCGTGTCGCGCAGGATCGAGTGGGACAGACAGAACTCGACTGCAACAAACCGCACAGCCCCGCGTAATGAGTTGTGAGCAAAGGAGATGACCGGATTGTTTCTCCTGTCGTGTTTGGCAGGCCAATCTGTGTTCACCAGGGTGGCCTGGTGGTCGCGGCAGATGGCAGACGGGTGGAGTCTCACTGACAAGGTATTTAAATACCAACAGACAATACCGAGTCGTATAACTCAAGTTAGAGATGCAATAAAGTCGAATCCGTAGGCGAGAAGTGGAAGCAGCAAGACGGAGGGTCCTAGGTCACCTGCCCCAAGGCCGCTGCTCATCAACCGTGACCGGAGACCGAGTAGGGCACAAAGTGGGATGGCGACAAGAGATAGACCTGTACTGACGCCTGCGGCGGCAAACAATATGGAGGAGATACGTTCCGTTGGCTGTGCTACCGAGAGGAGCGATCGAGCCTTGCTGGGGCCTGGTTCTTTCCGGCGCACGGAGAGGAAGGAGGCGGGAGATAGGCCAAGAAGCTGGGCTCGACTGCGAGGAAGGGAGTATGTAATGTATGTCAAAAAGATTGCGAGTGCCACCATATGTACTGTACGTGTGATGGAGTGAGTCCCTTGTGGTTGGCAAGGATACTCAGATAAAACAGAAAAAGACATTCGCGGGCTACACAGACCCTTGTCCCATGCAGGAGACAGTGGGGATTCCACCGAGCCCAGTGCGTATTATGGGCCAGGAGACAGGTGCTGAATCTCAATTGTCGACCGGGGCAAAGGCCGCGCTTCTATGGGATCGTAAAACCGGGGAACAGCACCAGATGGATCTCGGCAAGGTCGGTCTACTGGACTGCGACCGGAGTGATGGTCGGGGAAGAGCCGTGAAGAGATGACGATGGTAAACAGGCTTGCCCTCTCAGGCAGGGTGCCGCGAGGGTGGAAAGTCTGCCAAACGGAAAGCCCTGGTTATAACGTCAATCAAGGACAGGTGTGATGACACCTTGTGCCGAACAGTACTTGCTGGGGGAGGATGGAAATGGTCCAACAAGAGCCTGTGTTTGGGTGGGGAACACGGCGACTGGTCGAGGGTGTGGAAGGGCTTTGCCTGATGCATGGCGGGCTGCAGCATGTACATAGTAGCTCGATGGGCATACAGCGCGCCCATATTGGCTGCGAGTCGCACAGTGACGAGAGGGGATCTAGCAGAGGGAGAAGAAAAAGCAAGACAATTGCTGATACTCGCGGCCCGGGTAAGAAATTCCGGTTTGTGGAAGGCAAGAGACGTGAAGGGCAATGTCCACCTCAGCTGCTTGCTCGACCCTACGCCTCGCGGCTCGCCCGTCAGTCAGCAAGTTATAGAGACCATAAGAGACCGATCTGTCGAGCAGGATAGGCGCATCGACATGTCATTGTCAAGTCTGGCCTCTGGATTGCATACAGCACACCTTGATACCTTTAGATGAATAGCAGGGCCGGCGCTGTTGCGCCTGCGGCCATACCCGTAGAGCTAGCTGTTGGGGCACACAAGACCAAACCGGTGGTACATGAGTACTTAGTCCCGCGCCTGGTGGATGAGCAGGGTCGGAAGCAGCCAAGCTTGGCTGCTTAGGGATCTTGCTGCAGCCACCGCGGACGGCGAGGATGGACTTTCAGACAGCCGTGACCACTGCACTGTTGGCAAAAGGCTGAGGTGTGAGGCAGGGCCGGGCTGGCGAGGCACCGGCGACAGCCTCGATATCGCACACCGGGGTCGACGGCGCGGCTGCTCTCCTTCCCACAAGCGCCAGGGAATATCCTGAGAAGACATGCCTGGTGGGGAGTCATTGAATGCCTTCTCCCACCGTTGTGGTTGTACTGTGGTGGGCATGAAGTGGACCATAACCAATATGCACCCCCGGATCCCGGTCAATAGGGCCCTGGGAGCGCTTGAGGGAGAGCTTTCACCTCGTGGCGGGGCCCCTCCTGGAGACCACCCGGTGGGCTGGGCGACAAGGCGACCCAGCAGTCCAAGCAAGATATGGGCGCATTGAGGAATGGGCGTGAGGGACAGGCAGGGCTGAAGAAGGTTGAGCGAGACGCCTTTCGGACAGGGAAAGGCTTTTTCCAGGCGCAAGGCGCACCGGCGGAGTTGCGGTATTAGGGTGTGCCGCACAGGACAGGCCACCATTCTCGAGCCGCGGTGGGAGAGAGTAGGGCAGTGCTGGTACTCCGTCGAGAAGGGCCGTTGTGGCCGAGGCAAGCAGACGAGTCTGACGAGGCAGCTGCGAGAGGTGCGAGGCGCCCGCACGAGATGGTGTGAAGGTGTGGTCAATGGTGCCCTGGCTGCGACAAGGGCCTCGTGTGAGACTCTGGGGGGCACGCTATGCCAAAATGGCAAAAAGGCCTGTGCCAGTACCCAGAGCCCAGAGCCCAGAATCCACACCCTGCGCCCAGTGGGTCTCCCTGTTGGAATGCGCCCGGGACCGGGACCAGGACTGTGACGAGAGATGTCTGTGAGTATGTGAGTGTGTGTGCTGTATCCATCCGCACTGTTTCGTAGGAGCACAGCACAGTAGGATAGGGCCATGCGGAAACGATCGATCCTATCGCGACAACGAGGTAGTAATCCTGCTCCACCACTGGCGGGTGTGCAGCGCAGCCTGTAGGGCAGTGTGGCTTGGCAGACAGGCAGAGCAGACGCCGACCATAGTCGCTGGAGGAAGTCAGCCGGGTCGGAGCACGCCTGGTGGGCTGGCAGGCTGGCAGGCAGGCAGGCAGGCTGGCTGGATGGTGTTCACTCACATCACATATCTACCTAAGCACTCGGCACAACGTGGGGAGGAACATCATACTGTGCAGGGAGGCCAGACGGCGAGGTTCAGATTGGTAGAGACTGTCGATAGATACATGGCGTGGTGTACTGTACCCTCCTGTAGAGTGTTATTCTCCTCCTGTACATGTTGGTTGTGAATGTGCAGCCAGCCCAGCCCAGCCCAGGCCACGGCACGAAATCCGAAGGGTGCTAGCAGCTCATACAGTAATTAAACCCGCCCCTCAGTTCCCACCAACTCGGGAAGCTCCACTAGCATCAGTTCCATCCCTGCTCCCAGGACCGACACCAGTCGGCAGGATTACGTCAGGCTCCCTGCTCGCCCTGCTCGCCCTGTTCGCCCTGTTCTCCCCGTACTCACCTCCTCCTCCGTCGCTTCCATCCCATCCCAGGTCGCTTCCCACGGCTGCCACGGCGGCTGCTTCCTTCTGCGTGCGGGTCTGGGGACTACGTGACGAGTCAAAAAGAATCTTGGGACTCGACGATCTCGCCGAGGCAGCCCGACTCGTCTCCTTTCTCCCCGACCTGCCTCGATGTGAGTTGGCCTGACTTGAATCCGGCCTCAGCTGCCAATTTTGAGAGATGCAGGGCACTTGACCGCAGTACACAGCTGTGACTGGTAGGTTCAGCCTCGACGGACAAAAGCTACAGGCCTGCCACGGCACACACCCCTCGAAATGATTCACCCACGGCAAGCCAAGCCGCCCTCCACTCCACCTCGCATCACAGCACACCACGGCACGATACAAGTACATCGACCTGGCTGGGTGCAGTATAGTACTTCCATTCGAATCCATGTCCATGCCAGCCAGCGCCGGCCAGGGCTTGCCTGCCCGCCATGCCCGCCGTGCCCGCCGTGTCCGCAATAATCACCATCATCACCAACAACATCTAAATCACCAACTGGTTCAATCATGCGATCCACGCTGCCCCCTCCCCGTCGGCTCACGTCCTTCGTTCGGCAGGCTAGGGGGGATGATGCTTCCTGTGCAGAGTATTGGACGCTAGTAGCACTGCATAGCCAGCCCCCCACCAGCCCTAGAACCAACTGACACTCCACATTTGGGCGTCCCCCCACATTCATGAATGCGGCCCTCCTCGGTGGTCGCCTTCCTTCGCACCAAAAACCCGTTTGTCAATGTGGGTCGGCACATTTGGGTTTTGATCTCGATCTCCTTGCCTCTGCGATTCAGACGGGAGACATTTGATCAGTCATAACGCCGGCATAACTCGATGGAAGTTGCCGTGCACCCTGAGAATACCTTCCATCACCGGTGGATAAAAAAAGAACACAACGAGGAGGACAAACCACCAGGTAGAGAGACAGCAGCGCCACAGGCATTGCAGCTGCCAGGTCGCCAGGTCGCCCATGGTTCGTCATGCCGCCAAGCTAGCCGGACGGAATGAGCCTCGGAATAAACCAGACCAGAAATCCAAATTACCAGCCAAGTTCCACCAGACGACACATGAACTTGTCGGGAGCTGCTCCTTAGCCACAGCCGTACAGTAGGATGGGCACGGTGATGATTGAAGATCCGGGCCTGTGGACCGCACCCTCACCCGCTATTGCGATCTCTTACCTAGCGCTGCAGTGGCGGGATGGCGGGATGGCGCGATACTACACACTGTAGCAGTGGGCCTCATGTCCGTACGGCCCTCGTCCCGACTGGTGGACCCTCCGGCCACTGCATGTTCTGGGCCATTCTCGACAGACAAAGAAGCAAGCGACTTCTCTCTGCCTATGCCAGCAGGCCAGCAGACTGGCAGAACAGATTAGACCCATGGCCGCCGGAGGAGGGTGGTGCGATACCCGTAACGGCAGCCGAAGTACGGATCTCGAGGGAGGGGTCGGTGTCGAGCAGTTTTGGTACCGCAAATCCATCATACCTGTGGGCTCCTCTGGCAACCTAACCTGGTACGCAGCGCCATCCCTGTGTGGGAAACGCCAGCCGTCTTATGTGCATCACGGCATGAAAGCAATGGACATGATCTGCCGGATCGGCAGCAGTGCGTCTCCCGGGACAGCACACCTTCTACTCCCCGTCTAGCCCCGGTCGTTCGTCCGAATCTTCCAATTAGCACCGGTGCAAGACGCAAACGTGACCTTCGGGTTCACGCTGGCAAAGTGACCATACCACTGCATAAGGGCGGTTCTACTTGCGCAGCGCCGCTACTTCTGTGAGGTGTGTGGATTGAGGTAGCCCCCCATCTCCCCTGTCGACACGCATCGTCCCTTTCATTTTCTTTTCTCTTCGCCTCGCAGTCTTCGCGGGCGGCAAAATTTGGTAGTTGAGTGTTCGGGCGAGGATCTTGAGGGACTTCAATTCTGCCCAGTCTCGGTTCAAGATACGGAAGTTCACCAGCCCCTACACTTGAAGTCTCACCCGAGTTTCTGCTACCCGATACACCGTATTTATGAGGTTGCGGAGTTCACACCCGCAAAAAAATGGTACACCCAAGCCAAATAATCTTCTACAGGATAACCTCCTACAGAATAACCTTATTAGGGTAAGATCCTATGGGACAACCTCCTCTAGATAACCTTCTATGCGATAATCTCCTACGAGATAACTGGTTTGCTGCTAGCATGAGTTCTTTGATTTCTGAGTCGCCTAGTATGGGTACAACCCCTGGTTTTGCGGGTGTGAAACTCTGATCTCGTATTTATACCCTCGTATCCATTCAGCAGCTCCCCCGGGTCTCATCGACTTCGACGAAATCGATTGTCACGGGCAAAGGAGGTATCTTTCCAACTCACATCGCATACAGCGACATCTTCCGCATCCAGCGGGTGTTTCGGTTGCCTGAATCAATCAAAACCGATCGACCTGACGGCTATTGATCAACGACGGGAGGATACTTGTGTGAAGCGTATTCAATTGACGGGACTGGCTGTTGCGCTTGGCCACCGGGCTTGGGAGACAGACGCGACTGGAGCGGAGCGAAACAATCGCTATGTTGCAGGCTATAGAGAAGTCTTTGTCTTCTGTTTGGTCGGACCAGCCAAGAGATGAAATACCTTGGATATCATAACTAACCTCACAACAGTGTAGATCTCATAATCCGGGAGCTACCGATCTCAGCTTTACCTGTCGGATTTCTGAGTGGCTTCCCCAGACTTTGCCTCCTTGATGCTGGCGTTTCAGCCCTCCCAAGACTACATGAACGCGGGGCTTCACCGGTCTCGATAGCTTTTGTCGCTGGCTGTCCTCCCTGCAAGGGCAGACTGAGAAGGGTGTGCGTGCCTCACTCATCATGTGGCCACCACTACCTGTTGATACATGCACCATCCCCTCGGGTCTGATGCGAACCCTGGTCCCCTTTGGTGGGCTGCCGGACTGGAGACGTGATGAATCTGTGGCTTTCAAATTTGGATTCTCCCGACCCATCAGGTCCCTAGAGCCGGGCCGACTTCTGAAAATACTCTACACACAAGTGTGACACATATTCGCCTTTCCCACCACTTCAGACATGGCAAGATGGTGATAGTGGCTTGCTGCTCGGCCTACGCTGGCGAACTTGGACACACAAGCCGGTCATATCTGTTGACGTGCTTGGAGTGCGTTGGTTCAGATCCGCGGTTCTGGGTCTTCTGTGCTGATACTCCACAACACACAACATCTATCGACGGTAGTAGAGGCTCATGGCCCGAGGTCAACTTGCTCAACCATCTCACTTGCCCCAAGAGTCAGTGCTTGATCGGTACCGCACGGGCAGGTGTTGTATTCTGGTCTCATAGGGCCGAAGCAGATCCGCGAATACCGCTGAATTCAGAATTGTACTCGGTGACTCGTACCTCTCCCCTTTTGCACCTCAAAAGGAAGGTGATGAACTCTCACAAGGTCTGGCCCAGTCCCAATCAGGCCCAAGAGTGCGAGGAGGCTCCAGCAGTGACGATCAGCCATTGCTTCCGGAAATTGGCTAAGTCGAGCAATGGCGTGATAAACTACGTCGCGTGGCTTGGTCCCCATCCTATTGGTACTCTAGTTCGCCCGCTCGGTAGAGATCCCGCCATCCGAGGGACGATACAGCCAAGAAACGACAGGGCTCGACGCAGCTCGACGGCCCACAAGCTAGCGAATGGTACATTATGGAGGTTTGCATTCCACCGTACACGTGTAGTATCTCCAGCCATGCCTGCCATGGTGCCCGCCCGCGTTGGTGATCGTCGTTGTGAGGACTCACAGGCAGGACAGGGTCAAGAAGAGCCATCCTTGCTGCCTGGTTGGGGCTCAAGGGTACGCAGAGTCGCAGGGCAGCTCTGGCCCCACATTTCCTGTCAAGAGCGGGAAGCATGGACAGAGTCAAGGAACAGGGATTCACATAAGCTCACCGACGTTCGAGGCTAATCCCCTCGTCCCGACAACATGTCTTGACGACACCACCAATATGCCGTCGACGGGACCCTGGGGCCTTCTCGAACATCGTCAACCCTCGACGAGTTCACTGGCTCACCGCAAGTGAAGACTGATCCGCAAGCCCGGCCTGACTCAAGGTGGAGACAGACTGGGCCTACGGCGTGGTCTGTGTGCACAAATATTACACTGCGTTGCAAGCACAGAGAGCACAAGCAATAGCTGAAGTCACCCTGACCCTCCAGCAGGCGCCGGTTTTGGCGATAGCGGTCCACCCACCACCCACCACGCACTGCCGGGATTGCTGTGGTGACATGGTTCTGTCACAAACTACGCAGCCTGCGATGTAACTCCCACCCACCTACCTGTCACGACCAACGGCTCCAAGGTCGATGGGTCAAATGCAGGTGCACCCAGAAACGCTGTTTCTCCCAAGATTGTAATTCACTGGATGGGGTAGGCCGGAGTGTCGCGGACCAGCATCGAATGCCATGATGATGCGACCACATCGGCAGCATCTGATTCGACGGAAATGCAGCACATCCACACCAAGGTGACTCTGAGGCACTGTGTCCTTCGGGGCTAGTTCATCTCTGATGAGACGCCTGCGCCAGTAATTCTCCGTGTACACTTGGAGATCTCGGCGATGAACACACACAAAAGTGTTGATTAATGGATAACACGACAGCAGTGACCAAACACCCCGAATCACCCGAATGGCACCCAAGCCTCTTGACAGTTTGGTGCTTGAAATCCTGGGTGGCAGCCCCAGGTCCGTCGACCACTAATACTTTTGATTACACGTGGTGCATTCCCCTGGTAGCGAGATAACTGGGCCGAGAATTCCCAGGAAAGTGGGAAAAAGGCTCCGGCCTCTCTGAGAAACGGCGAGTACAGGATTACCCAAGGGGACCATCCAGGCCCAGCCAGAACCAGGATCAATTCAGCGGCTCAAATGGGGCCCAGCTGTCAATGCCCCAGCACTTTCCCTGGAATACGACAATGCTGTGGGTTATCTGCCTGCCGGGCACAGCTTCACAATCACAAAAAGTATGAGAATGTGGACTGGTGCGAAGAGGGCCGTGGCTGGATCCAGCGCCAAGGCAAAGATGGTCTCTGCCAGACCTCTTTCGCCCAATACGGGAAGACTTGTCGGCGGTGAAGCCCCTATTCCAGCCTTCACCTGGCCAACGGCTCAGGGGATCCCAGGTAACCGTGGTCCCCTCTAGAACCCAAGGAGCTGGGGATAGTTCGTCCGACCGCAATCAAGGCCCAGACAGTACCAAGTTTCCGAGTATTGCACACTTTATTACCCACATGCTCGAACCTGGGCTGGAGACTAATTCCAGCCAACACTTCTATGAGCCCAGGGTGAGTCTTCGAGACCGCACCATCTCTCGCACATCTGCGTACCACCCGCATTACTCATCCGGAATCCTGCTGCGTTCAGCGCCTTCTTCCTCGCGGGGCATACAACCAATGCACGAGGTAGAGAGAGAGAGAGTCAGAACCATGTTGCCTGCAATGCCACGCCAAGGCCACAGCCATAACCCCGTTTTGAATTCTTGTGCAGCCAAACCTCCCCTCCAGCCATATATGATTGCAGTATCGACGGCATGCACTGTCCGGAGATCGGCGCGAGAAACACATGCTGTGGTACGCGACTAAGTGAATCTAGCCGTCTTCGCTGGCAATGTCGATGGTCAGCAGGGAGCATCAATGGTTCCCGCCGGGTTCGCGCTCTCGGGGGTGTCAGCACATGCCTGGTCCCACCATCGAGGCTGCCGGGTCAGGTCTGGGTGCACACTTGTCAGGCGAGAGAATAAACCCCCACCTCGCCTGCCTGTATACCGCGACGGGCAGACAATTAGGTGGTGAGTGACTGCCGCTCAGGTTACCAGAAACCGCCCGCATTCATGCTGGATGCATTCCCCACGGTTTCCTGCCCTCCACATCGGCGTTCAATGCCGCCCACCAGCTCAGGCCTCGGACCTCTCTAGACTTGGAACTACGAGGATTCTCCCTGGGGCCTTCGGCAGCTGCGCAGTTGGCTGTAGAATCCTGCTGCACAAGTCTGCGTGCCTAAGTCTGCGTGGCCAGGGAGTTTCCCAGGGCGGAAACTCCCTGTCGCATAGATCCTGTCACATGTCTTTGGCGTCTCCCAAAACGCCCTATGTACAACGGTACAGTACACACCAGCAACACGAAGTGACATGCGCACCTATTGACCCCACAGGTACATATAGCCAAGGGGGAGGGGGCATGCCCGCGGTGGCACGCGTGCAGATCCGCCTCCCGCAGAAGCGTTGAATATCTCGTGGGATTCTTTTTGAAATATTCGTTTAAAGTTGCCCGCTGCTGGTGGACCGCCCTTGATCCTTCCGGCCTTTATTGTGGGCGCTTCAGCTCCCCGCGGCAATGCTGATGAGGGCATTGGTTCAGTTGCTTCGTCTGGATCGAATGGTTTCATACGGGCTCGGGGTTTCCCTCTGTTCTCGGTCCCCTTCCCGCCGTTCTCCGACTCTCTTTCCCTACGGCACCTCTCGCCGCGATTTGTGGCCTCAGTTGGCGACTCACAGTCCGCGAGTCGGGATGTGGGTAACAGGTCTGACCACAGTGTCGCCCTCGTCACATCTGTGTGCTACGCAGCACAAGGATAAACTCGGAGAAAGGCGCGCCTCCACAAGACGGCAGTTATGCTCCATGACTGTGCGACACCGCTCCGGACCTGAGATATCTTCACCAGGACGCGCGACTATTTCCAAGTTGAGAAGAAACCAGCAATCTACTGTGTACCTGGCGCCAAACAAAGTGGTGAAAGGACAAGGTCAGGTTGCCTCGGCCTAATCCACAGTACGTAGCCATTGGCGTGCGGTGACTTCATGATGACCGGGGCGAGACACGGACAAGATCCCCGCCGCAGGCAATTAGACTGCCGGTACCAACCCGCGAACAACCAAGAAAAAAAATCACCAAGGCGCTCCGCCATCCTATCACGCTGAAGAGACATCTTGTACCAAGAGGACAGAGGGCCACTCTCCTCGGGCCCCTCCTGTGCATTTCCGAAAGGTGGATCTTTCGTACTGTCAGAAAGGAACTGTACCCGCACGCCCTTGATCCAGGCAAATAAACTACCTCCCGGGCCCTGGGGAGATTTATTTTTCCCAACAGGCTCTCCGGGATGTGTCCTGCGCGGGAGCCAACCCCCGGCCTCCCGCACCCGCGAGGTCGGTGGTGTGTGCTCATGCAGAACAGGGCTTTTTTGCAGGCGAGAGGGAGACCCGCAACTCCAGCAGCCGAGCGACTTTATTAGAGATCTCCGTCATCCCGTATGCGAAATAAGCCACAGGAGCATCGGGGAGATTGAGATTGTATCTCGGTGAAGGAGAAAAAGTAAAAAGTGATTAATCCTGGGAGCCGCTGAGGCTTACAGATCCCCCCAGCCAGATCTCGCCCAGACAGCCCAGACCCTAAACAACCTGTCCCTCCCCCCCGGGATTTGGGGGGTGACGGGAGGGATGTAGGGAGTAGAGGGCAGAGGCCCCCGTCACCGTCACCCGGAAGCGACCCCATCCGCATGTTCCGATGGTTGCTTCTTCTGCCTTCCGCCAGGTGACGGATGGGAAAGACAGGAGGGCGAGACGGGAATCGGGGGTCTACCACAGTAGAACAGATACTTTGACCCCGTGTTTCTGATTTCCTTTTTATCATGTACCTTTCTCCTTTTTTTCCTTTTTTCGCTCCTTCTTCAGTAGCCAAAAGCCACCAGCTTACGCACGCAGACACGCTCTCGGTGTTGGTGCGGTTACACAGCGTCCCTAGTAGGTCACTGGAGAAGTCTCATCCTTCCTTTTCCCCCCTCTGTTTCCCTTCTCCTGCTCCTCCTTACCCGGGGCGGGGGGCGTCCTCGCCTATCATGTCTGGAATCCACACACCGACACACGATTGTGGTAAAGGAGGGGGGCGCCCGCCTGGCCTGCCCCCGTCAAGCCTCCGGGGGGGGCCCTTCATCATGGTGTAGGTGGTGGTGGTGGTGGTAAGAACTATGTACAACCAACAGCAGACGACGAGACACTCGTCTTACCGTGGGCCCCGACGCCACCAACGCAGATTCGAGCCCCCTCCGGGTGATCACCACCACCATACATCATCTCACCTCCTCCACTTACACACTTACACACCACACACACCATGCATGCGACTGCCTGCCGGCCGAGATTGTGAATCCTCACCCGAGATCTGGAATTATGGGGCAGCCTTGTCTTGGAGACTTTTTATAATGGTCAGCATTAGGCTGGCTCCCCTGTGTATGTGTAACTAAACTACATGAGATCGAGCCGCCAGAAAAAGGGGAAAGGGAGAGGGAAAAAACACAAATGCTTCTTTGACTTGCTGCCTGCCGGTTTACCATGCATGCTTCGCTCGCACTTTTGCCCTGCCAAATGCCAGTAAAAGGGAACACACCACCAACACCATCACCACCACCACAGCCATTCGCACTGGCTTAGAGCCCGAGGCGATGGCACTCTATCTATCTGGGGTCACATCCGCACACAAGTATCCGAACACTACACATACTACACACACACGCATATAAACATTGACATGACAACAGCACCGCTCACACCTCACTCCCCATCCTTGTCCAGCCCAGCCTGCTTGACGAGCGAGTAAAACACGCCCCTCTGCGCGATGAGCTCGCGGGGCGGGCCGAACTCGGCGACCTCGCCCTTGTCGAGGACGACGACCCTGTCGCTGTCGAGGATGGTGTTGATGCGGTGCGCGACCGTGATGATGGTGCGGTTCGCAAACAGCGGGCTGCGCAGCGTCTGCTGCAGCATCGCGTCCGTCTCGACGTCCACCGCCGCCGTCGCCTCGTCCAGGATCAGGATGTTGGACGGCGTGAGCATCGCCCGCGCGAGGGACACCAGCTGCCGCTGGCCCTGTGAGAGGTTCGAGCCTGAAGTAAGAAAGAGGTGGTCAGCCCAGCCGTACGTGCATTGGTTCAGCATCATCATCGTGCCGTTCGTAATTTTTGATCGTCACGTGTCGTTCCCCGTGCTTCCTCAAGGACAATAATGTGTTTTTGTGTGTGTTCACAATTTCCGCGCGAGTTTTCCCGCTTGGGTTACTCAACCATCGAGGTGATGATGTAAGACTGCGAAGCAACGGCGGGAGTGGATGGAGGGAGGGGATGAGGCGAAAGGGCGGGCAGGGTCTCCCCGAGCACACATCGTCGGCTAAAGAAAAAAAGAGTTGGGGTGGTGTTGGTGAGACGTCGCCGGCTGTGATACGAGTACGAGCCAGATCGAGCATGTCCAACCAGGCCCCCAAGGTGTTGGCGTGCGACGGATCTTCGTCCAGCCAGGACGTGTGCGACCCAGACGTGTGCCACGTGAGGATGCAAAGTATAACAGATAGCGCGTCGGACGATGTGGGCTCGAGTGAGAAAAGTGAACGCAACGCGAAGGAGGGGGGCAGGTAAGCCTAGATGCCTGTGTGGATGGCCACGAGACCAGAGTTTCCTGCATGTAATGGAGATCATGCAGGCACTTCTCTTTTCGGCTCACGAGGAGAGCTGTAGATGAGAGATGACGCCGATTTGCCAGCCAGCCACCGGACCAAGAGGCTCATCCTTGAAGTCGACGGTCGGGATGGCCGCCCGCTCTCCTCCACACAGTCCGTACGTGCTCGTATGTACCAAACACGGGTGGCGGGCGAGCCAGGCCGCTGTTACAGGTGATGATGTTGTGCGAGGCAGGGGGCACGAGAAAAAGGGCCGAAGGAAAGCGAAGGGGATGTAGCTGTATAGCTCGCACTCACCTGCTTCATGTATCCGTGCTTCGAGGCCACCGTCCATCTGACTAACGTGGTGCTTGAGCCGGGCGTGCTGGCAAGTGAAACGGTCAGTAAACAGGATCGTACAGCCTAGTAGACCGAGTGCGCCACCGCATAAACGTTTTCTGCCATGTGGCAGGGCGATTGGAGAGAGATTGGCTCCTGTGTAACAGCTTACCTCGAGAACGCTCCACAGCTCGGTATCCTGCAGAATCTGAATCAGCTTTCATGATCTCATGGCCCGAAGAGGGTTGAAAAGTGTCAATCTTGTCGGGGTGTGTGATGGTGGCGGTTCCAAATTTGTTCATGGGCGTGGGAGGAGTTCGCCCTTCTGGGCGATTGGGACATCGGAGGACACGAGAGGCGGGATGACTTACATCATGTACATGACCAGGGTCTAGATTGTCCCTGACCGTCCCTTCAAAGAGGGCAGCATCTTGTGGTATTATCGCCAAGCGGCGGCGTAGGTCCAGCAGGCCGATGCTAGACGTGTTCAGGTTGTCGATCGATATGTTGCCGCTGGCCGCCTCGATGATGCGGAACAAGGCAAGCGTCAGGCTAGACTTTCCAGCCCCCGTACGACCAACAACCCCTATCTTCTCATGCGACTTGATGTCGAGCTTGATGTTCTTCAGGACAAGGTCCAGGCCCTCGCGGTATCTTGCACTGTAGTCGTTGAAGGAGATGGTACCAGAGGCCGGCCAGGCAGCCGGTGGTCGCTTGTTCGGGTTGATTTCAGGTGCCTCGCTGGGCAACCTGGCGTACTCCAGCACCCGCTCCACGGACACGATGTTTGTCTCGACCTCGACGGTCTGGCGAACGATCCAGTTGAGTGAGGTCGTGATCTGCAGTGCGTACGACATGGCCAGACCGACCCAGCCGGAGGTCAGTGGTGTACCCGTCGCGACGGCGAGGATGGCGAATCCTGCGGCTGCGAGGATGACCACGGCGCCGATGAACTCGAGGCGGATAGCCAACCACCTATTAGCGCTGATGGATGGGAAGAAGGCCTTCAGGTTAGAGTCCACCCGCCACTCGTTCTCACGCTCGAATCGATTTTGCTGACGATAGGCCCGAATAGTGGAGATGCCCCCCAATGACTCCTGAAAATGAGCATAGATCGGGCTGCGGCTGACGCTATCCAGCCGCTTGAGCTCCCGGGAGGTTCTCAGATAGTACTTCTGAATCCACATGTACATCGCCCCCATCGGGAGGATCACGGCGACAAAGGCAGGCGTTGTGAAAGATACAACAGCCAGCGTGAAACCTGACTTGGCCACATTGACGAATAGCATGTTGAAGGTCCTTGCCAGCACCTCGTCCACACGGTAGATGTCAGATGAGAATCTGTTCAGAATCCGGCCCGCGGGTGTCGTGTCGAAAAAGGACATGGGGCTTCGGAAGATGGCCTTTGCCATGCGTTCGTGCAGTTTCCGTGAGGCCTCGATGGAGCAGAAGATCCACAGGATCAACGTTTGGACGACTGTCAAGCTGGCGGAGCCAATTCCAAAGGCAAAGTAAATGCCAATGTATTTCCCATAGTCATTGTTTGCGCCATTACGCGAATTCTCCTCTGACCAGTCCTTTAACCAAAAGTTGCCTCCAATTGAAGCGCTCTGGGCGGCCAGCAGCGCGACCAAGTACACAGCAACGGCCAAGGGGTCGTTCATTTTCGCGTATTCGCCGTAGACAGACCATTTGACCTTGCCTTGCTCACTGTGCTCCTTCGCCTGCCGGGTCTTACTGGGTGCGGCCTCTTCGTCAGTCAGCTTGCCCCGAGGACCGCGGAAACTGGCGGTGCTCGCCCTTCTCAGGGTGGCCATGCTGTCGGACCGTCCATTGGATTTACCTGGACGTGGACCTGGTCGTATAGCCTGAAGAGAGCCAAGGCCTTCTTGGGCTTCTTCTATCTCGTCCTTCTCGCGTTCGTTCTCGATCGAGGAGATCTCGCTGTCGAACGACTCGTTGCTAGGGCTCTCGGCACTGGCTGGTCCCGGTGTTGAAGGACCCGAATCTTGGCCAGCGGACTGGTAGATATCGGCGACGAGGCCACGCATGGCTACCAGCTGTTGCAGAGTGCCTTGCTCGGCAATGCTGCCATCACGCAGCATGACGATGTAGTCAGCCTCACTCAACACAGGGATTGCGTTGGTAGCTAAGACGCGTGTCTTGCCCGCCAGCAGACCCTTGGGCCCGAGAACATTATCAATGATATGACGCCCAACATGAGCATCTACCGCAGAGAGGACGTCGTCCAAAAGGTAGACGTCGGATCGCGCGTAAACGGCGCGAGCCAGAGCGACACGTGCTTTTTGTCCGCCGGAAAGAGAAATGCCACGCTCACCGACAACAGTCTCATCCCCATCTGGAAGGACGCTGAAATCATCAAGCAGTGCGCATGCCTTTATTGTCTTCTCGTAGAAATTCGAGTCGTAACGGTATCCGAAGACGATATTTTCCTTGACCGTGGCGTTCATGATCCAAGGTGTCTGAGCCACGTAGGCGACTGCACCGTGGACGGTGACACTGCCCTTGACCTTATACAGGTCTCCTATCAGGCTTTGCAGGAACGACGACTTGCCGCTTCCCACCCTGCCCACAATACAGGATAACTCCCCTTTGTTAGCAGAGAATGTAATGTCGTGGAGGGCGTTCTTAGCCGCGTTGTGGCGGTCCCAGGAGAAAGTGCCATCCTTGACTGAGATGGTCTCCTCGCCAGTCTCTTCAACAGCTGGCTTCCACGCGATAGCATCGGGTTGCAGCTCCTCCGCAGTCAGGTAAGAGGTCAGTCGGCCCACTGCTACTGTAGCCTCCACGATTGAAGATATGACCATGGGGAAGACTGCAAGCGGGAAAGACAGCAGGTTGAAGAGAGCCAGGGCCGGGAAGACGATATCTGTCGTCAGGGGCTGCTTGTGAGTGAGCACGAACACTGTGAACGTGATGCACGACACGAGGAAAGGTGTGGTGCTCCAAGTGAAGTTGGCAACTGCCTGCGCGGCTCCTATCTTGCGAAGGGTCTTCAGCTCCTGCTCGTTCCGCACATAGTTGAGCTTGTTCATGAAAGCGGCCCCCCAACTGTACAGCTTGATGGACTTCATCATGGCCACTATCTCGGCGATCAGGCGGCTCCTGGTATCCTTGTTCTTCATCTGCTCCTTCTGCAGCGTCTTCATGTAGCGAGCCACGATACCGTTCAGCGGAACCATTGCGAGCATGACACCAACACCAGCCATCATCGACCAACCGACCAGCTGATACAGCGAGATCATGCAAATGGTGATCTGGAACGGGGCAGACCACACTTGCTGCGCGAACTGTGCCAGGTCCTGCAAACGCTGCGCGTCCACCGCCATGTAGTTCACGATGTCGCCAGTCGACTTGGACGCGCGTCCCTCGTTGGAGAGCTTCAGGGCCTTCCGGTAGATCGAAGAGGTTAGGCCGGCCTTGATCCGCATGCCCGTGACGAAGGTGCCCTGGAAGTACTGGTGGATCATGCTGGTCTGGAATACGGCGACGGCAAACATGGCCAGCGCGATGGAGGCACCCTTGATCACGGGCTCCCGCTCCCTTCCATCCTCATACGATGCGACCCAGGTGATGAGGAATCTCAACAGCTGTGGTTGAACGAACGCGGAGATGTCGTTCATAATCTTGAACACGCCGGCAAGCGCATATTGGCCACCATATGCGTGGAACAGCGCAATCCATAGCGACGGTCGCTCGCGGTTCTGCACCTGATCCTGCCACGCTGTCTCGAAGGCTGAGCCCGTCGCCTTGCTGGTGTCGCTCTTTTGCAAGCCCCAGAGGTCGTCCTCCGTCAGGTAGTTCTTGTAGCCGAACTTCATAAGTGGCGTCATCCACGAGAAAGTAAGCCGCGAGAACACTGTTGCGTACTCAGCCGGGCACTCCTCCTCGTCGATGAGGGCCTCATACTCATTGCTCTGTTTGGGCCACCACCACTCCACGAGGAATGCAGCCACCGAGACCCCAAAGCCCACGCAGTAGGTCACGAAGTACGCTTCATTCGAGGCATAGATCTGCTGAGAAATGAGGGATCGCAACTTGACAGCCAGCGCTATGAGCAGGAACAGCCAGTAGAAGAGGACGACGCCGTTCGCGTTCCGCAGTCTCGCGTGTTCGAGCCATTGAATCGAGAATATGACGACGAGAGAGACTATTGTGAGGGCAGTCGTCCATACTCGGAAGTCGCCGAACCATATACGAGGGTAGCTGATGATCTGGATGACGAGCTGAGCAGCGAAGTCGGCGATCACGAGGGCAAGGAGGCTCTGTTATGCGCAATGTTGTCAGCACTCTTCGTCTCTCTGATTTCCTCTCCGGCAGGTACCCAGAGAGAACAAGGTCAGCTGGGGGGGATTGCGCTCGCATCCATACCTGCTTGGTCCAAAAGTGCCACCCCTTGGCCACCTCTGTCGGCTTCCTCATCCGCAACAGCCACCCCACGGCAAGCAGCCCGAGGACAAGACCAAAGACTGCGACAGAGGCGACCCAGACGTCGAGGAAGCATGGTGTGAAGTCGTAGCGGAAGGGGCTCAGGGGGCCCCAGCCCTCCTCGTTACCGCATAGCGGCTGCTTGAAGTCCTCGCCGGCGGTGAGGTAGCCCTGCCCGAGCTCGAAGCGCCACGAGCGGTAGCCCGTGAACGAGCCCGAAGCGAGAAAGGCCTGCTGGGACGCGAAGTCGTCGTCGCTGCCGCCGCCACCGCCGAGAACGAACTGCATCTCCGGAAGCGCGGGTGGGTTCTCGGGTCGTTTGCGCAATGTCTCACTCGTTGTCTGAGGACATGCTACGTGGGTGTTTGCTGTGCCTTTGAGTCGGTGGTGGGGGGTCTACAATCGCGAGGTCTTTGTCTTGCCAGACTCGTGTGTGTTGGTGGAGGAAGTCAAATGGCCGGAGAAAAGGAAGAGAACAAGAGGAGCTGAACGGTCCCGAGGAATTGGGTTCGCCTCGTTCGGACGGAAGGTGTTAACCACGGCCTCGTTGGAGCTCGGTGTTGAGAAAGTTATTAGATCCGAGCCGATGACGTTTACCGCACTCGTCATTCAAACTCGTTGGATTACTTTTCAGATGACACTAGCTCTGGTCGGGCCCATCCACAGCCTTTTATTCTGAGGAAACAATTTTCTACTTGTCCTAGGGCTGAGTAAAGAAAAGTCCTCTTGCAGGCGTTGGACCAGAATGCCCGTCCAACAGGCAGTCAATTGAAGAATCACTGCCACTGGTCAGGCAGATGCAGGCTGCTTTGTAATGCACGAGTGTTTCTTCGCCTTTCTGCCGGTGCCATTCTGGGGAGGGTCTCTACACTAGGTCAATTGAGTGGCACAGCTCCTCCGGCTATCGGGGAGCGGGACTCCAATGTGGATTGCCGCCTGTGCCTGATAAGCGGGCCAGCCCATGCAACTTTATGCAAAGGTCTCGGGAGCCAAGCCATGACAGTCACTGTGCGTTCCAGTAAGCATCTCGGGAGTTCAGCATCTAGACGACCTCCCCACGCCCTGCCAGCCCGTATGTCCGTCAAAGATCGTCTTGTATCTATCTGACTTGACCCAGCACTCCACAAGGCTGTGGCTACTCTGGAACGCGGACTTGACAAGATTAAGGCTGTCAGGGCAGTGCACCCCGAGTGGGCCGTGGATTTGGACAGCACAGCCGACCAATCCAGCCTTACAGCACTTCATGTCGTATTCTCTCATGCGTGAGCAGTAATGATACCCTGTCATCAGTAACACTGACCTTCAGCATTGATTTGGAACAGAGAATGGAGCTAATGGATGCCAAGGTATCTTCATTGGGTGGTCCGTCGAACAAGATCAACTAACCCTCATAAAACATGCAATATGCTGCGCGCTCAGGTATTATTGCCAGCAAACGCTAGTCCTCCAAAGAAATGCCTGAGGAATCAGTCCTATGCGCCCCCCCCCCCAACATAAGCTCACCGTGCCATTACAACAGACTGGTAGTTGGCGGGACAAGTTTATTTGTCGCGTCTTACGAGGCACGAGTACTAAATCGACAGCCCGTCTCCCAACCCCGTTTCACCTTGAGCTTGATTCATCGTAGATCTGTGCTGGGGAAGTAGCGTGGACCTGCGAAGCCCTTCGCAAAGACACCTTGCACGTCGATGTTAGACCTGTTGATGCACTAACTGTCAGCATCTATTCCACGTGGAAGATCCAACAAGTTGGAATGGATGAAAAATGTGCCCGGAGGGCGGTGGTAGGCACGGATATAGGAAAACATACGTCGGATGGTACATCTTGAGAAGGATGAACCTCCCCGAAATTGGGGGGTCAAACTTTATGGTGCACCTGTTTTTGTCCTTCTCGATGTAGAACTTGGCGTGCGGCGCAAGCAACTCGCCCCCGACCGCCCTCACGGCCTCCTGGGTCGCAAGCTGGGATGCCTCGGCTGCCTCCGCCAGCGTCATGTCCTGAGTATCCCGGTTCACAGGCGCCGGCGGGGGCGGAGTCGTGCCGTCGTCGTCATTGAAACCCAGGTCGTCGTTCCAAGAAGCAAATCCGTTTTCGCCGTCCTCGCTGTCATCACTCTCGAACGGCAGTGGCCCAATTCTATTGGGCGGGGGCGGCTGCCGTCTGAGCAGGCGGGGGGCGGGCGACTCCTCTGTATCACTGCAGTCTGTGGCCACTGTGACCGGGAAGGGCAGAGGCTCGACTGGAAACACTGCGGCTTTGTGCTCCAAGGCCTCTTCCAGGCGGGTGTTGAGGTTGATGCGTCTCTGGCGCGAACGGCTCATAGACGACGCCGCCCCGTCATAGTTATGCCGTGCAGATGATGCCGGGACCCGTTCTACGGGCGTGTTCGTCTCGTCGCGCGGCACATACTGGACCTGATACTGCGCCGTCCTATTGAGTACCTCGTCACATGCCATAGAAACAAAGACCATTCCCTCCCGAATCCTGGTCCAAGTTAGTCTGCCATAGCTGTATGTAATGGGGTCCAGAAACCTACGGTGACGAATAGTTGGCACTTGGGGCCCTTATCACCAATTCTGTGAGTGTGAAGACGGTGGCACCCTGATGCTTCAGAACAATGTTGCAGCGATTCCGCTTCGTGCAGTAGACAGACGCATCCCTCTTCAGAATGCTCTCCGGGGGGTTCACGTTGCTGTCGGCATACATTCCACCGTCACAGCTCTCGATCTCCATTTTCAGTTGTCCAGGCTCGATCTGGCCAAATCTGCCATAGCGAAACCCCTTGAAACTGGACCCCGTCCTTTCGAAATCCAGCTTACGCCGTTTTACCCGGCGGCTGTCCTCGGCGTGCTCTGGATGGGGAGTATGTGAGTGGGATGTTGGGCTCAAAGGAGATGACATCATGGCGGTATTTGTGTATTCGAGGAGCGCACGCAGCTGTGAATTCGCATCGTCTAGGTCGTACTCCAAGTCTTCGAAACTGCTCGGGTTCGAAGTTCGATTCTCCGAAGTTCGGTATCGATCAAGCCACCTCTCGGCCAGCCGTTGGCGAGCCGGGCGTCCACTCGAGCCGGCGGGCGTGGAAGTTGCAGAGCCTCGCCGAGTGAGAGAGCGCAAAGGTGGGAGAGCTGTGGCAGTGGCGAGGCTCGCGAAGCTGGGCAGGGCTTCCGAGTGGCGGGGTGCAGGCTCTCGTGAGAATCTGCGTTGGAGATCACGTTGGTTGCTAGACATGTTTCCAGGAGATGCAATCTCCCCGTCGCTGCTGGCCAGGCCTAGACGGGGCCTTGGTCTCGTTGTGGCTCCTACTGCGGTGGCCTCAGAAGCGTCTCGCTCGCCGCCAGTGCGCGGCTCTCCGTCAAGATCTCTTGCAATTTCCACCCTCTGCAGTAGACCTCTCCTGTGCAGACGCTGTCGCTCGTGCCGCACTCGGTTGATGATTCGTTCCAGTTCGTCTTTCCCTCGTACTTCGGCCTGGGAGAAGTCTAGTAGGCGGCGGTTGTCTTGGTACTGGGATGGTGGTCCCAAGTTAGATAAACCGTGATGGAAGTTGTTGTGTGTGGAGGTGGAACCGAGCAGATAGACGCAGGGTATCTATCACTCACGGGCATTTCCCAGACAAAGATGGCAGTGCAGGCGAAACGGCTGCCAATAAAGCGCCGCACCTGCTCCAATCACTAGGTGCGGTGACGTGGGGGTTCGACAGCACAGGCTGTTTGCTGGCACTGCTTTGGGTCGTGAGTCAAAGCTGTCCTTCAAGGTGCAGAGGGTAATGTGGACTGGGTTCTCAAAAGATGGGACGGCGAGTTTTGGTTTCGACGGGGTTGCACGGAAGAGTGGCTGTTGGACGTTGGCTGTCGAGTTGGGAGGGTGAAGTGCGACGTCAAATGCCAACAAGGACTGCTAAATCCGGGTATGCTTAGTACGGGTTGTACTTCACACGCCAGTAGTAGCCCCTCCATGATCTCTAAGCTGATCGCCATACGGCCCCTGCCTTGGGTCATGTGTCTGCAGCCCACTGGAATAGTTCAGACACAGAGCCTGCAGTGATGAAACCACCCGAAGAAACCTATGTAAACTACATGATCAAGGAGTAAGATGATTATGGAGGCTATCTGTGAATATAATACAGCAGACCGTCAGGCTGCGCGATATAGGTACAAGTCCAACACAGGTTTCCCGTTGCAGGGTAATCTGCAGGACGGGTCCAAGGCTTCCGGGGGGTTGACTGAGTGGGATTTCTTGTACACTAGGAACGGTATCAGGTATCAGCGAGGCGAACAGGGCAAATGCCCCAGGCTTCTGCAGGATCGCAGCCCGAGCCATTAGACCCCTGCTCAGTAGGGCGAGATGCGCGGGCACGGGTCAGCAAATCCACCCAGGAGCCCCACCTCATCGCCTGCCTCCCTACGTAAGTACCTAGCTGGGGTACCCAGGTACCTGAGTGCGACGGGGTATGCCATACAATTGAAGAAGCTGCCTACCTATGTCACTGCAGGCGCCCAGGCGGTTGGTGAGTGGTTGGAAGCTTGCAACACAACGACCCTGAGCTTCAGACAGCGGCTTAGACATTTTGCGATCTGCCACCTTTCAACTTGGACAGCTGCCACCACCAGTCGGTCGCCCTCACGCTCACCGGGGCAGGACTTACTGCATTCAAGGTGTGCCATCGAGCTCCAGAGTCAAGCTCGGCAGCGACGGGCTCACAGCAAGTGCGGCGATACGTACCGACAGACTGACCTCGGGATTGTCAACATACGAAACTTCAGCTACACGAGTGCGAAAGGGCCACAACTCAGAGCAGGACGGACGACCAGGAACCGAATCCTTCCATCCCACTTGGGCATTATTTCTCTTTCTGGAGCATTGAAATTGCCTCGAGGTGTTGTTTGAATACGCATGCCCCTTTCAAGCTTCCACGCGTGATTGAGGTCCCAGCACCACTCTTCCCACCTCAGGATGGACCAACCAGCGCAAACGGCCCAGGGCCAGGAGGACAGCACCTCTACGCAAACAAATCCCCAGCCAGAGGGCTCCAACGCGGCCCAGGCTCAACCAGCACCCGATGCCAATGTCAATCCCATGCAGCACGCCGACTTCTCGAATCTCCCAATGCAGCCGGGCATGCCCACGGACCTGAACATGCTCTCCATGTTGCCACAGGATGGAAGCTTGATGGGAGCAGATGCTCTTATGAACATGCCCAATATGCCCATGATGATGCCTATGATGATGCCCGACGGCTCCATGGATGCCAACGGCATGTTGAGTATGCCTCAGAACGGAATCAGCAATGGTAAGCTTGCTGCGCCATCACCAAGTCTGCCAACGCTCACTCACACCTCTGCAGATGAGATCGCGCTGTATGACAGGCAAATACGTCTTTGGGGAATGGCGGCGCAGCAGAAGATCCGCAATGCGAATGTGTTGCTCATCACGATGAAGGGCCTGGCGAATGAGATCGCCAAGAACCTGGTGCTTGCGGGCATAGGATCCCTCACCATTATCGACCATGAGAATGTCACCGAGGCCGATCTGGGGGCCCAATTCTTCCTATCTGAGAAGGAGGGCCACCTAGGAAAGAACAGGGCCGAGGCAGCGCTCCCTCAAATTCAGAAACTGAACCCGCGTGTCACCGTCATCGCCGACACGGACGACGTGCGATACAAGGGCGCCAGCTACTTTGCCCTGTTCGACATGGTCATTGCGACCGACCTAGACCCTGATGCCTTGAACATCATCAATACGGCGACCCGTCTGAATATGCGACCCTTCTACGCGGCTGGTACGCATGGCCTTTACGGCTTCATCTTCGCTGACCTGATCGAGCACACGTTTTCGATTGAGCGGGAGAAACCCAACGTGCCCACCGAATTGAAGGCCGAGACGAGAACTCGAAATATCTTCGCAGTGGATACGAAGAAGGAGAATGGAAAGGTCATGGAGATCGTCTCGAAGAAAGAGCTTTACAGCACCTGGTTGCTCTCTAGCGACGGCGCATTCCTACCTGAAGAGTACACAAAGAGCAAGCGACGCCTCAAAGCTGTCAGCCCTGCCTTGTCGTGCCTCCGGGCCCTGTGGGAGTTCCAGACATCTCACGGCGGCCGCAACCCTGGAGCCAACCAGGCCGACCTCGCTGCGTTCACAAAAGCGGCCACTCAAAAGCACAAAGACCTACAGTTACCCGGTGAGACTCTCACTGCTGAGTTTCTGCGAAGTTTCCTGCAGAATATCGGATGCGAGGTCGCACCAGTCACTGCCATTCTTGGCGGCCAATTGGCACAAGACGTGATCAATGTACTGGGTCAGACCCAACAGCCTATCCAAAACACGGTCATTTTCGACGGAAACACCATGGAGGCCAGCCTGTACCCTCTCCACCCCGAAGGTGCCCTAGGCGCCTCGCTTCTTTCTATGGGCATGGGCAACATGGCAGGAATCCCCGGAATGGGCAATGGAGACATGAACGGGCTGCTGGGGGATCCTTCGATGATGTCCATGGGCATGCCTATGATGGATCATAACTTCAACAACGCAGCCATGGGCGGGGCTGGCGTGCACCCGCAGTTCAACAACACGGGAGCTGGCGCGGGCGAGACCCAGACGAACTTCGCTGGTGCTGGCGCAGGCGCAGGCGCAGGCCCAAGCACAGGCCCGCCTGCGGGTACTGGTACTAGTGAATCACATACGACCGGCTGATCGTTCCCGTCGAGTGATCGCTTTTGAGCGAGAGACCAGACGAGGTCTGCGCGAGGGAAGTGGTGGTTGGCGAATGCACGGGATTAAGTTCTCTACTAAATGCACTGGAATCATCTTGAGATGGACGCATCTTTGGGCATGCATACCAAGGGCAAATGGGGGGAAATGTACAGTAATAATGTGTCGTGATACCTGGGGGGCACGTCGGGAATGGCGTTGGCTAGATGATGAAGAAACGCACCGGAATGAACGAAGCATTGGCAACTCGAAGCTGAATGGCTGCATGGCCAGCTGAGCCCCACCACCCATGCGATGATGCTGTATGACTACAACGCGGGCCTTGCCGCTTTGGGGGTTGTTCCTTGGAGGGGTGGCAAGGCGGCCTGGCGGCCAGAGGAGGAGCAACGCCTCTCTTGTTTAACAAGCTTGACTCACCGGCCATCATATCGATCCATAGTTCGTGTGGCTTCCTCCAGCTCTGCCTGTATAGACCAGGGCTGTATTCCACATAGCATGGTTCAAGCGTCGCAGTGCAGTTGTAGTCATTTCTAAGCAAGGCTGTGTGAAAAAAATTGGGGTGCCGTAGTCGACCTCACCTTGCGTCTTGCTGCATCGAATTTCGTCAACCCGAGCCACTGCTTCCTACCCTGTCGACGATTGCAGATAAAGGTCGACCCTTCCCGGCCGCCCCAAAAATTCTCTATCAGCAACGCCGCAAAGCAACTCTGCAAAGCACTAACCGCCTCTAATTTTCGGCTCTACACATCCACTACCACTCCAGGAACTTTTAAAAACAGTAATCAGAAAAGGACCACACGAGCAACCACAATCATGGCGGTGCGAGCACAATTTGAGAACTCGAACGAGTAAGCATCTACCCCGCGGCCCCGCGATCTTCTCACGCAAGGCACCCGCGCTGACCTAGGCACCATGTAAAACGCAGAGTCGGGGTCTTCTCTACCCTCACAAACTCCTACGCACTCACGGCCATCGGCGCAAGCGAGAACTTCTACAGCATCTTCGAGGCCGAGCTGCAAGATGTCATCCCCATCGTCAGAACCACCATCGCCGGCACCCGCATCGTCGGCAGGTTAACAACAGGGTAGGTCTTGACACAACTGGTGTGGTCTGGTCCAGTCCGGTCCGGCTTGTTGTCCATTCCCGTCGCGAGGAATGAAGACGACTGAGACGAGCTGCCTGCTGACTTGCAACCCTCATATAGCAACCGGAAAGGCCTCCTCGTCCCCACCAGCACAACCGACCAAGAACTCCAGCACATCCGAAATGCCCTCCCAGATGAGGTAAAAATTCAACGGATAGAGGAGCGTCTGTCGGCGCTAGGCAACGTGATTGTCGCAAACGACCACATCGCTCTGGTCCACCCGGATCTGGAGCGCGAGACGGAGGAGATCATCGCAGACGTGCTGGGCGTGGAGGTATTCAGGCAAACGGTGGCAGACAATGTTCTGGTGGGATCGTACATGGCGCTCTCAAATCAGGGCGGCCTGGTGCACCCCAAGACGTCGATAAGCGACCAAGACGAGCTGTCCAGCCTGCTGCAGGTGCCGCTGGTGGCCGGCTCGGTCAACAGGGGTAGCTCGGTGGTGGGCGGTGGCATGGTGGTGAACGACTGGATGGCTGTCACAGGGCTGGACACCACGGCAACGGAGCTCAGTGTCATTGAGAGCGTGTTCAGGCTTGGCGAGGGTGCCGCGCCAGGCAACATCAACACCAACATGAAGGAGACCATGGTGGAGTCGTTCTACTAGAGGTCCAAGCGGGGGTTGCTTTCCTGGACAAGAGCCTTGGAATAATTCTCCTGAGGCGGTATACTCGAGCCTAGTCAGAAAGACCGCGGCTCATACCATAGCGATAAAGCTACATTGTCCTAGACTTTGACGGTCTCCATCGCTGCTCCGAGATCCCGTGACACGGCAGACATTAATCGTGTCAAATGTTTGGATGAGAGGAACGAGAGCAATCCATCTGCCTCGTAATGAAGCTCATCAAGCTCAGGATGATCAATCATTCGGGTCTCAAAACGGTTTGAGACGGCCTACCACCGAATGCGCCTCCAAAAAGCAAATTGTTGACCAATGCGTCTTGGGCGCTTGGGAAGTTTGAATGCTGGAATGTAGTGTGCTATGCAGCCGTTGCCATCTGGATGCAAGGCTGGCAACAAGACATGACAGAACCGGGCTGCCAGGCTGCCAGGCTTGTTGCTGCATCCAGCGTCATACACCTGGGCAGTAGTACATGGTACAAAGTTGTGGTGGCCGGTGGACCCCTAAAATTCCATAGCAACCCAGCCACCACAACACCCTCAGCCGGACTAGAAGAGTGCCCAGTGACGACGCCGTTGCATTACCTTGGCAGAACACTGAATGTGAAAAAAGTATATTTCTGAAGTCTCCGACTCGTCCGTTGGTTCGGCAGCCGTGGGATATAACTTTGAACTCGTCTCCCCATACCTGCTGACCGAGAAAAAAAGAGGAGCAGGTTCTTTCGAGCTCTCTTCGCACTCGCTCTGTCACTAATCGCTCTGCATTATTCCAGCTCGGCTCTTGGTTTGGACCCGGGCCCTTCCCAGGTTGCAGCGAACCCCACTGTTCCATCGCCTCGATCGCCGCAAAACGCGCATTTTACAGCAATTGTACAGTGTCCAGTGGGAGCCAGCAGAAGCGAGAAACACTGCCCACCAGGCCTGCCAGGTCAGGCAGATCAAGAGCTCAATACGTCACCGAGCATCGTCACCGGGCATCGTCACCGAGCACAGGCTCAGACAAACAAAAGAAAGTCGGAACTGCCGCCAAAAGACTGGGGTTGCGGACAATCCGCCCATTGACGCCGAGGTTCTGTGCGGCACAAGGTCAGCAGAGAAGAGGCAGAGAGGCAGAGAGGGAGCGGAAGACACAAGCAAGCAAGGGACAGGGAAGAGAAACAGGGATTGGGCTGCTAAGAGCTGCTGGCCCAGGCACGTCAATCCTAATCGGGACCCTGGAGGGTTTATGCAACTGCTCCGCCTGTGCAGGGCAGCACCCAGATCTCACCTGCACAATACGCTGCCATCCCGCCCGAGTCCCCTGCCGTGGCACCCGCCCGCCGTCACAAGCAATCGCCATCGTCGAGGCCGGACTGTCCGGGCTACTGCGCGGCTGCTTGATGTTTTAGCCAGGCACACAGGCGCACCACACACGCACCAGGCACCGTTTCTTAAAACGACTCGTTGTTTCCTGGTCAAAGACGGTGTGCCGCCGCCCAATTTTCCCTTACACAATACAATCACGCCTGGCCCCGCGCCGACAGGGGACACCAGATAAACCGGACGGGTTCTCCTTTAAACGGACCCACCTCGTCCCCACGAAACCTATAGCCACCATGCTAACGTCGGCCCTCGATCCCTCTCTCCCAGTCCTCCCAGACCTGCCAGAACGGGGCCATCTCTCACCGCGTTCGCCCTCACCAACAGAGTTCCGATGCCCCCCTGCTTCTGCCGCTCTACTTGATCCCGATCACCGTCCAGTCGCGGCCAGTTCCAGCTCTCTCGACACGCATTCTCAAGCACAAGCCCCCCTTGACCACGTTTTCTTGCCTCGCCCCTTTCAGGAACAAGAAGACCACGGCGCCTGCGCCCACGCGACTGACCAACAAGTGGAACCCGCTCCTCTCACACCTGCTCCAGCAAACCGCACGGGGCACGGTCGAGGCTCATCACTCACCAGCTTCCTTCCTGCTAGCATCAGGGCGAGGCTGCAGTCACCACCGAAGCCATCCGAGTACCATCCGCCTGTAGACGATCAAGACATGGGTTTCACCGGCGAAGGAAGGAAGACCTTCAGGCAGTCTGCCCCCCAAGGCTATCCCACGACCCAAACAGCCCAAAAAGACCCCGACGATTACCCATCCCCGGAGACTACTCCCAAGAGGCTCGTTAGGAGCCAGACCGCCGGTCCCACGGACAACGCTCCCAAGAACGCCGCGACGGCTGCTCCAGCCCCAGCACCGGCTCCCGCCAAGATGTCTCTGCTCTCCATGTTCTCGAGGAATACGCCCATCGTGGTGACACAAGCCGAGCACGAGGAGCTGCTGAATATGAAGGTGGACGAGGCACTCTTCCCGGCCGGCTCCCCGACCAGCAAGGACACGTTCTCGCCCGCCGCGTACAAGAACCTGCAACAGCAGGCCTCGGGTCTGTTGACCAAGATGCAGAATGCTTACCGTCAGAAGGCTCAGGCGCTCTCTGAGCTCGAGAAGGAGAGGGAGGCCGATAGGGACGAGCTAGAGGAGGCCGAGACGCGGGCCACGCACCTCAAGTTGCAGCTCGAGGACATGGCGCACAAGGCGGTCGAGCAGGAGCGCCACATGAAACAGCTGATGGAGGAGCTCGCCGCGGAGCGCCGCGCCCGGGCCGAGGACCAGTCCATGCTCAAGAGGCTCCCGACGGGTCTCCAGTCCGAGGCGGGCAGCACGATATCGGAGGACCTGGGCGTCGACGACGCCGAGGACATGCAGAAGCGCAAGTGGCGCAAGAGCAACGGCACCGACGTCAGCTTTGAGACAGATGACGACAGCATCAGCTTTGGGGAGGGCGAGAGCGTCTTCTCGCGCCCGCGCAGCCCCTCGGCCTCCACCTTCACCACCACCCGCGGCGGCGCCGACACGGCCAGCGTGGTCGACATGCCGCTGCCCACGCCCACCTCCACCCGCTTCGGCGGCAGCGCCGGCGTGAGGTCGTCGGTGGCGTCGTCCAACCGCAAGAGCACCGCCTCGCAGATGAGCACGTTCCAGAAGCTGATGAAGGGCATCTCGGGCGACGACGGCTGCAAGAACTGCAAGGGCCAGGACGCGAGCGTCGCCTGGGACACGGTCGGCCAGCTGCGGGACGAGAACAAGCACCTCAAGTCGCGGGTCGGCGAGCTGGAGGACTGCCTCGAGGGCGCGCTGGATGCGGTGAACGGCATCGTCTTATGACAGGGTTGCGCCCCCAGCGACGACAACAAGGATTTATAACAGCGACATGAGGGGGAAGGGTACTTCTGGGTAGTGTTCCTGCTCGGGACCCTTTCCTCCCTCATCCTCTTGTTTTTGATGCAGCGAGAATCCACAGACCGAACCCAACGGAGTTGAAAGAGAGAACGAGTAACCTGGCACTTGGCTGAATTGCTTTATTTGTGGCTCAACACCCAACCAACAACCCCTTTTGCATATGGCGGCGCTCACGGGCTCATCTTTTCAAACATTACTTACCTTCATGTATTTCGATTCTTGGGAGGTTTCCGATATGCCCCTCACATGTTTGTGTGCCTACAATTATTTGTATGGAAGAAGGGAGATTCCCAATATCTTGGACATATTTTTCTGGCCTGGCGCACCGCCCTCTCTCTCTATGTACCGCCACTCTTGTATGCCTTGGCAAGGCTGCTGAGAGGGACTCTTCGCCCATGTTTTTTCATACCCCCCAACAGTTTGATAGATTTCAGATACTCTCTCATAGTCGGTCGGTGTGCGGACAATCAATAGCGGCTCGATGCTGCTGGAATTCTCAGATGACTGGAGTACAGTCGCCTGTTTCTCGTCCACTTATACTAGTGCTGCTAGCCTGAAATATTCTTGACTAAGATGGTCATTCGGCTTTGACAAGATTTCCGGGCTACAATAGACCACGACATAGCCGCAGGCTATCTTGAACCGACTGTCTGGCTAGTATTGCCAAGTAGTATGGCGGGTCGCACTTCTCATATGGCGACATAACGTGAGCTCTCGGCAGAAGACCCAGGCGTAATGGCTTTGGCCAATTGTCCTATACCCTGAGAACCCACTACTGAACATCTCATGGAAATCCTCCTGTAAGATAACATCCTATGAGACGGCCTCCTACGGGACAGCCTCCTATGGAACATCCTCCTATGGGACAGCCTCCTATGGGACAACCTCCAATATATGATACAACCTCATATTGGATACTGGACTACAGGGTGACATCCCATCGGACAACTGTAGTCTCTCATATGACCACTTCCCTTCTATGAAATGAGATGCTCGAGGACTCGGTTGAAGCTCATTGTAGACAAACTCGGAATCAACCGGTTGTCTCGTGCCTCTGTGGGCATAGGCTCAAAGTGCGTCGCACGTATGACACCTGCATCGCTCATCCACCGCGTCCTCTTGGGGCTTCGCACTCTCATAGTACGCCACCATCGTCGTGTGATCAAATAGAGCTGCGGTCTTACCCATCTATTCGCTGAATATCGCCCGCCCTGCCTCAATAGTTATAGGATGTGTTTGCTCATCGGCAAGAGAAACGGATTCGTCCATTTGAGACATCACATGCACAACACCAGATATCTGACCGTTTCCGTAGCTTGATGTGTTTTTTTTTCTTCTGGCAGACATGACCTTCTTGTCTAATATGTACACCGGAGCGATCTCCTCGATATTGCCGCCCAGCCAAGTTCGTCTCCCCACCTTATCCAACCCATCAGTGGTGTCCCTCGCCGTGATGCTCGTCGTGGTGCTCGTCCTTCAGGAACGCATATTCGTAGCCGCAGTACCCCGCAAATGCCACCGTCGCAATACCCAGACCAGGGAAGGAGTTCTTGAACCGGTTGAATCTGCTGAAGAGTCCTGTGTATCGCCAGTTCTCACTGTGAGGTTCCCGCCGTTAGCCGTGCTACTTAGCGATGTGGGATGTTTCCTTCGACTGACTATCGCTCCCATGGGTCGTAGCGGGGCTTCTCGATGGACTCCTTCAGCTTCTTGATGTCGAAGCCGGTGATGTTGCCCGTCCGGCCATTGACGGCCCGCAGCACCCTGGAGGAGGTTCAGTCAGTCAATTGGACGTCTGCAGCAACAGGAACATTGCAGGGCCGCACATTGTAGGTCGCAGAAGCATTGTGAACCAGTTCAGTCTGTCAACAGCTGCGCTGGTTGTGTAGGTGAAGGGCGAGGGTGAGGTCAGTCTTGTGAGCTCGATTCGTCGGACCGAGTAGCAGTTCGAAAGGTTGGAGGCAGGCACGGCAGGCCTGTAGAGTAGCGCCAGCCCAGGTACCTACGTACCCTCCAGGCTAAATCTAGCTCGGTCCCACCCGGCTCTGCGTAGGCGGCGGCGGGCAGCGACCCGCACTGGCCTAGCCGTGGAGCTGTCTGTCAAGTGCTACTATGAATTGCCCATTTGACATGCTGAACTGCATTTAAGACAGACCTCACAACCCCACGACGAGGACCCCGGCGAATCTCGATCACCAAGTGGCGACAACACCCTTTACCAAACATCGTCATACCCACATACTCAATCAGCCGAGGCTGTCGACCACTGCCCGACGAGCATCCCACTCTCGTTCACAGATGCGACCGCGCGCTGTCCATTCTACACTGACTACGACTCCTCCACCACGACCAAGACTGCAATTTGAGCCTACAGAGCTGGGCGTGAGTTGACGATGCCTCCCCAGTTGCCGAGGTACCAAAACGGGCCGAACAATGTCGCTCCGTACCAACATCAGTTCGCGGGTCTGAACCCAGGCCACTCCAACAACTACACGCCACAACTGGGCGGCAATCCCTCCCACCTGAACCCGAACGCCCAGATCCCTTCCTTCGCTACGAACGGCAATGTACTCGGTCTAGGAGGAGGCATGAACTCGGCCGCTGCGAGCTTTGGCGTAGGGCACGACTCGGGCCTTGGGGGCCAGGCCGCAAGGATGGGATTCCAGAACGCAACGCTCCAGCACCCACAGCATGCCCAACAACATAGTCACTCTATGATGGGGGACCAGCCTGCTCGTAATCCATTGGCTAAGGGCCGGATACGAGAGGTTTGGAAACATAATCTGGAAGACGAAATGGCCGTGCTGCGCGACCTGGTGCAAGACTATCCTTACATCGCTATGGTGAGTCGTCGCATGGTGCCGTCTGGGCTTGGTCAAGAGTGTGCGATGTTCTAACCTTCTTTCTTAGGATACCGAGTTCCCTGGCGTGGTTGCGCGGCCGATGGGGGCATTCCGAGGCAAGAGCGACTACCATTACCAATGCTTGCGGGTCAACGTAGACCTTCTCAAGGTCATCCAGATCGGCATAACGCTATTCAACGAGGACGGAGAGACACCTGCGACGAGGCCAAACTCGACAAACTCGACAGAAGTCGGCGGCGCAGGGCGGAAAAATGCGAACCAGAACGCGGTCCCACATGCGTGGCAATTCAACTTCAACTTCTCGCTAACCGACGACATGTACAACGAGCAATCGATCGACTCTCTCAAGCACGCCGGAATCGACTTTGGGCTGTTGGAACGGGACGGGATCGACCCGAAGAAGTTCGCAGCGCTGCTGATCCCGTCCGGCTTGACACATTTTGAGGAAGTCAAGTGGATATCCTTCCACGGAGGCTACGACTTCGGCTACCTCACAAAGCTTCTGATGTGCGAGCAAATGCCGAACGACGAGCTTGAGTTCACAAAACGCCTGAAGAAATACTTCCCGAGCGTCTACGACGTCAAGCACCTGATGAAGCACGCCATCAAGCAACACAACTCGGGCCTTCTAACGCCAAGCGACCCGAGCACGACAGAACTGCTGCAGAAGTTCGAGCAAAAGTCCGGCCTCGAGAGCATAGCCGAAGCCCTGAAGATTAAGCGCCTCGGGGCGGCTCACCAGGCCGGGTCTGACGGGCTCCTGACCGGGAGGGTCTTCTTCTCTATGCGAGAGAAGGTCTTCAACGGCGACATCCCCACGGAGCAGGTGGGCAAGATCTGGGGGCTCGGCGTACCGGACATAGGGCCGCCAGCGCAGCAGCAGTCAGCGGCAGATAACACGCCGCCGCAGCAGGGCCAGGGCAACAATGCCGAGGGGACACCCAGCACGCCCAACCAGGGCAGCGCGGGCCTGGTTAACACACCGGCCGCGCAGTCGCACAACACAAACGGCGTCAGCAGCATGGGGCCTATGACGCCCGGAGGCGGCGGCGGGGTCTTTGGCCAGTTCCACATCGGCGCCAGGTAGAGTAATAGCCCCGGGCCGGACGCGGCCGACGACCGGGTGGAGGGGTATGTACTGCGGGAGGCGACCGACGACGAGGTGGAGGGGTTTATACTGTAGTATGGGCACACCCGCTACCACACGCTTTCCAACGCACTACACCCGCGGGATTGCCCGGTGTGCACCCGTAATAGACTCTCTGGAGGGTGGTTCGAGCTTGCGTCACACCAGCCACATCTCGGGCGGGGCAGGAGCGGAGGATGGCGCAGCAGAGGAAGGAGCAGCAGAGGCTGGAGGAGAACAGGATAAACCTGTTCTACCAGCCGCGAATTCCTCCTATGAGCTTGGTTCCGGGGGCGTCACCTTTTCCTTCCACACCCAGCGATATAGTAATGAGGCGGCCGATCATTATCCCACTTTGTTCTCCTGTCCTCACTCCCTCACCCTCTCTTTCTCTCTATCTCTCACTCTCGCAGCGATGGGAGGGGCGTCGGCGTCCATCTTTTCGGCCTCTACCACGACTACTTTGGTTGTTGCGTGCGTCTGTTTAAACTTTGTTTGCCTACCTTCCTTGTCTTCCATTTAAACGGAGTTGGGGAGGGACAGGAGGGGGCGGCGCCACATAAAAAGAAGATCCTCGGGGGAAAACACCATATCTCTCTCGGGGACTTTGGGCCAAGGGAAATTGGTCTTTCTTCCTGGTTTGGAGGGAGGGCAACGGGGCGTCTTCTAAGACCCTTTGTGTGTGTGTGTGTCTGTGTGTGTAACTCATATCTTTTGCCTTGGTGTATTTCTCTGCGGGGGGGGGGGGTCATCGTTTCATTATTTTACATCGTCTTTCTTCTTTGTCTCTGCCAAAGGGGTATGGGGGCGGATACCTGGTAAAGCACAGCGGAATATATGCATTCTCAGAGCAAGACACCAACCCTGACAGTGAACGTAGGATATTGTGTTCTGTTGTTTGATACGTGGTCATTCGCAATAGAAGACCTATTGGTAAGATTCTTATGACTTTCGCTCATCTGTAGTCCTATAATATTACACCACTACCCTACAGCTTATCACCTTATAGGTGTCCCTTATTTGGAATTTGCTGTCAATGCCAGAGACGCCGATATCATCACCCTCAAAAGAAAAGATTCATGACCGCTATGCTGTGAAAGAGAGGGGAAAAAAAATGAACGGGGACGGTGTCCCATGGGTGCGACCCACGTGCGCGCACACACTTCGCTCTCGAACCGTCCCGACAACATGGGAAGATCAAGTGATAAACACCTTCTTGAGCTTATCTTCGGTGTATACATCCCCCGTGCGCAGGTCCTTGACCTTACCCGGCGACAAACCGGCCTTGCGCGAGTACTCGTCGAGCTTGGCCTGCCCGTAAACTCTACCGTTGGGCAGCAGCATGAGGTCCGGCTCGACGTGGCTCTGGGTGTGGTGGGCGTAGGGGACGTTGCGGGCGAGCTCGTTGAGCTCGGTGGAGCAGATGGGGCAGACGGAGCTCGTCATGCTGGTATGGTGGGACGGGGTGGACGAGGAGCTGGCCTGCGAGCTGTGGCAGGCGGGCGTCTTGAGCGCCGAGAGGCCCGACTGCAGGGCGATGTGCAACAGCGGGAAAGACGGGAGGCCCAGCAGGGCGTTGTGCGTCTCGGTGAAGATCTCGGCCAGCCTGTTCCACCGCGACGAGTCGTACATCTCCCTGTGCATGTCGTCGGCCGCGTCCGGGGGGAAGGCGAGCACTCTCGCCGCCTGGAGGTACTCGTTTGGGAAGCTCTCCCTAAATGGAAAGAGGTACTTCTTGGCGAAGGCTAAGGCCTCCATGAGCTTGTCCTCCTCCTGGGTGCGCACGAGCTCGATGTACTGCTGGAAGCGGAGTTGGAACTCGAGATTGCTCTGTGACGAAAGGAGTCAGCATATGCCTGCGACTGGTGGTTCTGCACCATCGAGGGTGTAAAGAATCGACATACATCCATCTTCCTCAGCTCCTTCTTGTTCTCCGTGCACCAGTCCAGGGCATCCTTGACATTCTTGTTAAGCAGGCTCTGCCTCACCCGGTTCATCTGCTCGAACGTGTCGATATCGACCAGGTCGCCGACGCCCTTGTCCTTAGCAAGGGCCCTCGCGCTCTGGCCGTACCCCTGTCTCATGAGGTAGTCGACCAGCAGCCTGTCGAGCCTCTTCCGTGACCAGTGCTCGTACTTGACGTCCTCAAAGGCGTGCATGTGGCCCAGGTCCGACAGGTGCTTCACCCTGGCCCCGACCTGGCGGTACAGCCTCGACTCCTCCTGGTCGCAGCCCTCGAGCTTTCGCTTGACACCGCGGACGCGGGCGATCATGGTGTCGAGGTTCCGGAGGACCTCGTCGGGGTTGGCCCCGCCCTTGAGGGCGGCATTGGCGGTGTCCTTGAGCTCTTTCCTTATGAAGGTGCCCTGTTTCTCGATTACGAAGTGGGCGGAGCGGAAGTTCTTGTGGAGGAGCTCGTGTGGGAGGCGGAGGAGGGGTTGGTCCTGGCGTGAGGAGGTCAGGTGTAAGCTGTGTCTCTCGGAGGGTGATCGCCGCATTGGGGAGAGTCTTCGCTTGCAGAGAGTATGGACTTACCAGTAGGAGATGATTGGCATGGTCAATCTTGGTGACTGAGTGGTCCCCCATGTTGAGCTGAAATCAGGTCTGTGGATGGTGGGTAATAACAGGTCCAGACCGTATGATCATTTTCGAAGGTTGAGTTGTCCCAGGAGTGGACGTGAGCACAGCACAATGACGCTCCCGAGGTTGTCGTTAAACTGATAAGACGATAAGGAGCACTCCTTAGTGCCACCCCAGGCGTGGTGGTCAGTCTAGCTGGGGTTCCTGCTGGGCAGTAATTGCCTAGGTACCTAGGTAGGTTTCCCATCAGGCCAAGCTAGCGGGGATGTAGTTGTAGTCCACAAGCTCCAAAGCCCCACTGTATTTAATCCTCTGTTTCCAGCCTCATAACCTTGGAGTTTACTCTGATCAACATGGACTCTGGGAGGGGCACACTTTTACCAACTGATCGCTTGCCCTGCTTGAAGGACAAGCAAGCACAGAGCAATGATGAAAATGCAATGATGAAAATGCAATGATGAAAATGCAATGATGAAAACGCAATCTGAGCTCGTTTATTCATTCATCTTTTTATCTCTGTGCCCCAGCCACAGGTCTGCCTGTTGATCTGGCCTGGCTTCTACCTGAGCTGTCGTACGTCTTCAAGCGGAGTCGGGTTGCTTGGCTCAGGCAGCGCAGGCACCTTCCAGCAAGAGAATATTCCTAGATGTGGTTGCTTTGCACAGTCTGCTGAGACATCAAATTTGCACATCAAACCCTTGGAGTTGTTGTTCTTGAAGAAATCCAGCTCCCTTCCTCCCGCCCATCCATCAGTTGACCACTCCTCTCCTTCCAACCTTGGCTGGACCACGTCAGTAAAGTAGTGAGTCGTCTATTCAATATCACCATCATCATTGTGCTCGGTATGGCTGCTGTTGCTCCGTCTGATACTTGAAAAGGTCAGTGTCTCCTTGGAGATTTACGTTTACATGTAGAAGAGTATGTACAATTTCTCCGAAACGTAGACTGGTCTTCAGAGACTTGTGGTTCTCTACGGTGATCTAGGACAAGGATCTCGGGTAGACAGAGTTGCTATGTTCCACTGCTCAAGTTAATTCCAGTTATTCTGTATTAGACGGTTACAACTCTGATAAGACGACTTAGATGATAGACGGTAGAGTGCTGTAAGTGTCATGCCTCAGGGATATGTGCTGCATCATGATGAACTGCTTTGCCAGCATTCAAGTGCGGGACACTTGTCTCGATCGGCACAAACTTGACAACTGCAAGGAGCCATGCGAATATTAATTCTAGGGGCAAGACCGTCTATCTCATATAAAAAGGCTCCAAGATTGTGTCAATGTCGCAACTTCTGCTCACTCCCAATCTTCACCGACTTCTTTAAAGAGCCTCTCGAGCCTCTCGAAGAGCCATACAGAGCTTAACCACCAATTTCTTCGTTTTCAAGGACCGAAGGAGCAGCATCAAAAACCTCTATGCTTGGTCCGATCACTTCGTCAAACTCCATGAAGGCGCCCAGCTCCCGAGGTCACCATTGTGGCAATGCCCCCTCAGCTGAGAACTCCAGTACATACGATTATCTAATTACTGTCTGGCAGTTGGGGTATTGTAAGGCTCTGACTATGTACTGGTCAAGACTTACGAGGCTGCCAGCGCGGCACGGCTAACAAGCTAATCACAAAAGCAGCAGCGCGGACTAAAGCATTACAGTTATTGTGAACAATGCCTGTGGGCTAGTTTAATCCCCGGCTTGGTCATCTAGCCCAAAGTCTGGTTGAATTGCCAGAATCCGGGCTGCCGGCATATCCCGATACAGGGTGTCTTTTGTGCGAGGGCAAAGTCTAGCCGAACCACGCCCCACTCGGTGAAGCTCATCTTAGGATCACCCCACCTCGCCGTGAGTGCAGTAAGACTCTGTCCTCACAGCTCAACTCGAGGGACGAATATAGAGGTAGACAGATGCTTGTTGAGCTACGTCTTGTATTACCCGCTTGGGCACTTGCAATCAATACTGATTATTCAGGTCCGGCATCTTCGGCCGAGAGAAGGAGGAACTACTGCTCTTCCACAGAGTAAGATTGGCCGTATCGTAGACTATTGGTTACCAAGTAGCCGCTATGAATTGTCCTTATTTCTCACCAGAAGGACCTCCTCGTCTTCCCATCCCCATTCCCCAGCTAATCCTGACAGGTCGGATACCCGGGTGGATCAATGGATGCACCTGAGATGAGCATATACCAAAGCTGCCTAGTACTCATGGACATGTAGTTACCGCAGTCTGCGGCTAGGTCCTGGAGGGATACTCCTTCCCACCCGGGCAGGCTTCACACCATCTCAGTCGATCGTGCCCAGGTGTGTATCACTTGACCCGCTTGGCAGACAATCTGGTTGTGAGCTAGTCATCCACGGGGCTTGCACGAGGGAGTCTACGTGATCAGCCAGGGGGCAAGAGTTGAGTCCTAGATGCCCGTCCAGCTGAGACAGCAGCCTCGCCACGAGACTTTTGAGTCGGCTCACTCATATCAGCGTCCATGCTATAGACGGTACATGTGTTGGCGTGTGAGTGCGAGTGCGAGTGTGTATGCGTGTGTTAGCTATAGTAAGGGCTAGAAAACCAAAGACCCCGGTCTGGCTGTTGGAGGCGTGCCTGTCGCCCCTCAATATCAGAACAGTCAGCCAGCCGAAACAATCAACAGTGATCGGCCAACAGCCAACAGCACGCATGCTGTAATTATGTGTTGTTGCGTCTTGTCTTGTCATATGAATAAAGCACCATGCAGCCAGTATCTCACCGGTCCTGTTGACATTTGCAGGTCGTGCACCAGGCGTGCATTCCTGCGCATCCTGTGCGCCCATGAGATGTGGACGTGGACGCTGTCACCCCAAGAGATTTGCGTCCTTCACAAGACGCCTGCGACGGGAAATGCATCTCGAGTGAAATGCTGGTGGGGTTGCAGCACAGCAGGGTGGGATGGGGGTTGCATGGTGGGTGGGAGCCAGGCCAGGTGGGCGGCTGCTGCTGCTCTGGTGGGGTGCGTCCAAGCTAGAGCTGAGGTCGGGAGTGGATGATTCAGGCTGGCATGACCGCCTGTGACTGGCCAGCCCAGCTGTGACTTGTGGGGCCCTGGCGCACGCCCCGTCTGCCCCCCGTCCCCCGTCGCCCCCCGTCCGAGGAGCGAGGGGCCAGGACGGACTCGACAGGCAGACAGGGCGGGCAGTTAGTCAGTCAGTCAGTCAGTCACTCGTACTCAGAGCTTGCCTGCTGGCCTGGTCGCTGCCCACACTGGGAGCTGCTAGGTTGCTTGATGAGTGTGAGGTGCTTGGCCTGAGGCCTTTGACGGGCGCGCTCCACGCTCCCCCCTCCACCCCCTCCACCCTTCAAAAGGCCGTCTGGTTCCCTCCCAGACGAATCCTCCAGCTCACGTGAATCTGGATTCTTGGTCACGAGCATCCACCCCCCTCCAACGCGACGAGTCCGCCCGACAATACAGGTATGCATTCATCGCCATCTGTATTTTTATCCTCGGACTTGGTCGAATCTGACTCTCAAGAAGCAGACACAGCCCCCGATACCATTTGATCCCCATCGACGCCCTGCAGTCCTTATTCCGACCACGTTTTTCCCTCGCCCGCCGCCGCCCAGATTCCCGCCCCTCTGCCTTTCCCTATCAAACCGCAATCAGCACCTGACTTGCCACATGACAAGAGGCCGATCGTGTAAGTAAAGGCGGTCTCGACCTTCACCCCCCATGCCGTCAAATCAGACCTCTGCCATCGCGCCCAAAGGTGGATCCCCAGACCGCATCACCATTTCATGTCCCATCTTTGCTTTCCGTCTTGAGCCTCTCCTCCTTGTCGCCCAAGGATGCGATGGGCCTACCTGTCCTCAATCCTGACAAGCTCGGGCCGGCCTTCGAGTTTGCGCCTCGCCTCCGTCTGAGACACGGCCCAAGCAGTTGTGTCGTATGAGCTCGAGTGAGCTTGACGCGACGTCGATGAGAGCCTCAACATGTAGACCAACAAGGTTCGAGTGGCCTTGTTGCACCCACCTGCTCTCTTCGACGGAAATGTATGCACCTCGTCCTGAATCGAACTTTGCCTGTGCCACTCGTCTCATTGTGATGTGTGAACACAAGACAGCAGCACTACAGTGCCCCTTCATCATGATGTGCTCCAAGTCTGCATTGTTCCTTCCTCTTCACTGGTCTAAACGAAAATGTCTGCGTTATGTTCCTTCCCTCCAACGTGTCTAACTGAAGTGGCCAGGCACTCGGCCTTGAGGAGCCCTGCAACGCAATGTCTTCAGAACTAGCCGCGCTGGTGATGGCGCACGTTGCAACAAACCCGGAGCCCGACCTCTCAGCCCTCACCAGCTCCCCGCCTCAAAAACGAAAGCGCCCTGGTGAGACCTCGCCAGACGTGCGCCGATCCAAGCGAAACAACATGGCCAGCCCTGACCCGACGGACGCATACACCAACAATGCAATGGACACTGCCCAGGCCGCAGCTGCGGGCGTCAACGTGTCCGACTTTAATGCGCTTCAGCAGGCTGCGGCTGGTGGTGATCACACAGATGCCGCTGACCCGGCCAACGCGTCCAGCACAGCCGCCGCTGCCTTGGTCTATCCTACTATCCACGCTCCCCAACCATCCGAAGAGAACTTCGCTGCACAGGTCACTGGGGATGAAGGGGATCAGCACAATATGGACCTGGGCCCATATACACATGATGCGTCCCAGCCCGATGGCCTGCCGATGGACCACCAGGCACTACCCAATGTTGCAACCGTCCACAATCCGCCAGATCCGAGCCTGCGCCAGATGGATGACATACCGGGAGCCAGGTACTCCACGACGCCGAACCCCAAGCCGGCTGTAGGCTCTGAGGAGTGGCACAAGATGCGCAAGGACAACCACAAAGAAGGTGGGTTTCTCTGCTACCCGCTGCCAGCTAGCCAGCCGGCTTGACATAGAGTGTACTGACATCGCCCAGTGGAACGACGCCGGCGAGAGACTATCAATGAAGGCATCAACGAACTTGCAAAGATAGTACCCGGTTGTGAGAAGAATAAGGGCTCGATACTCCAGAATGCCGTGCGCTACATCACCAAACTTAAGGAGGATGAGCAGCAGGCAGTTGAGAAGTGGACGCTGGAAAAGCTTCTCACCGAGCAAGCCATCTCCGAGCTTAGCTCTTCGAACGACAAGCTGAAGCACGAGTGCGACCGTCTGTACCAGGAGCTCGAGCAATGGAAGCGGCTCGCCCAGGGTGCGGGCCTGTCCCCCGATGGCAACCAGAACGGCGACAGTGCCGAGCAGAGCAACGAGCCGAAGTCATAGGACTGCTGCTCTGAGTGGGTGTGGTGAACGCATTTATTCTTGCTTCTTCTGCTATTGTTAGGTATACCCTCGTGGTGATGCATCTGTCACCACCTTCTCTTCAACCAACGGAGTCGCGTTCATCTGATTTTGGCAGGGTATGACATTGTAGGACGAGCTGGTTTCACTTCGAGTGCAGGGCGTAAGGGACTTGGGAGCAACTCAGGGCACATGTGCTTGTTTCCTTGTAAACTTTGATAATTGCATGGGAGCTGGTTGCCCTGGCATGGCAACTGCTTGTCTGCGGCGATGGGGCGACTAATTACAAGCCAATTCGTCCGAGGCATGGCGGTTTGCTTCCTTCTGTAGACTTCTAGGCATTGGCGTTCAGGTGAAGTATGGCAACGCCAATAGGGAGTACATCAAGATATCGAGTAGTTTTTGTTGATTCAGGGACAGGCGATGATTATCAACAGACGTTGCTCTTTTCAATATTGGCAGGTTTCTCTTGAGTAAGTAGAACCCGGCCAGAGATAAGTGGCCGTGCTAAGGAGCTGGCCCTAGAAGCGTGGACGGGAAAGCGATAGATAGTCCAAAGTACTCGAGACTTTGAACCCCTCAAACCCACGAATCTGACTCTGTCTTACTGCTTCAGGCATGTGTAACCTTCAACGCAGTGCATTGAGATCACCTGCACAGGTGTGATTAAAACGACGATTCGCTCTGCCGCATGGACATTCCGCTTTTGGCAATCAAGAGTGTAACAAGATCTCGGGGCGGGTGGTGGTGGGCTGAGGAGAGATCTGGGCCGCTGACCGACCCCGGACATCGGGGGACCCACCGATTCGAGAGACGGGCCGGGTGTGCATGTGTGAGTTGAGGCGGAGATGGGATTGACAAAGCAAAACTACAACTTGTAATAAATTTGTTAGCCATCGCACAGAAAGAGAGAGACGAAGGCCGGACCGGTCCAAAGGGCACGAGGTCGAGGAGCCGGATCTTGGCCGGCTGGACATGCCTGAATAGGAAAGGCCTGGGCAGGGGACCGCCTAAAGCTTGGCCTCCGCCTTTTGTTAGTGACAGTTTGAGACGTTTGTCGACACGATGAGTTTGTGGATTTCTGTGAATGATCCCAGAATTAATTGTAGCAATTTGAGGAAATCACAGTGTAGAAGAGAGGCATTAGAATGGTTAGAATGTGCAGACTACACTTCAAAAACTTCGCAATCACGAAAGAGGTGCACCTCGAAAACGGCCGTCTACCTGGAGCTGTCCCCGGAGAAGTCAATTGGAGCTGCAGGTCGCCACCCCACTGATAAGCCGGTAGTAGCCCACCCCGCGATAGGTCATAGGTCTGTGCGAAATGGGAAACCCAGCCCGGGAAGCTACCCTCGTCACTGTCGTGCCGCCGTGTGCCGCCGTCAACGGGCGAGTGAGGGAGGGACGTAAATACTCCCCTCGCGCCCACTTCCCACCCTCTCTTTCTTGCTGCGTGCCTTGCTTGTACTTGAGACATCGTGGTGTACTGTACGGATCCAATTGATCAAGTTTTTCTGTCTTAGTTCAGTTTTCGTGACACAGGATTCCCTGCAGGTCGTCATCCAGTCCATATTTCAGCGTTTCGGCGAGATACCGCTATCCCTCCCCTCCACACCTTCACTCGACTTGGAGCAGAGACTCTCGAGGAACAAAAAGTATAAAACTGCCCGCCATGTCCGCCCTCCGGACGCTGTCACGGCGCACTGCGTCAAGCTCTGCCCGCCTCATCTCCTCGCGCCTCGCCCCAGTGTCTTCTCTGTCCAGCAGGTCATTCTCAGTCTCCGCCAGCAACATGGGCCGCTTCGATGGTATCGAGCCCACCGCTCCCTCGGTCAAGACGGCCATCCCTGGCCCAAAGGCCAAGGAGCAGACCGCCGACCTGGACAAGGTCTTCGACACGAGGAGCTTGAACATGCTCACGGACTACAAGTCCAGCATTGGCAACTACATTGCCGACCCTGATGGAAACGTGCTCCTTGATGTGTAAGTGGCCCCGGTGTGATGTGTTTGAGGGTAGGACGCGGGCTGACGCGGTGTGACCGCGGTGTGTAGTTATGCTCAGATCGCATCCATCCCCGTGGGATACAACAACCCCCACCTGATCGAGACCATGAAGAGCGATGCTGTGGTCAGCTCTCTGGTCAACCGGCCCGCTCTGGGCAACTTCCCTCCCAACGACTGGGCCGAGATCCTGCGGTCCGGTATCCTCAAGGTCGCCCCCAAGGGCCTGAACCAGGTGTTCACGGCCATGGCTGGGTCAGACGCAAACGAGACGGCTTACAAGGCGGCTTTCATGTGGAAGAGGCAACAGCAGCGTGGTGGTGCCCACGTCGAGTTCACCGAGGAGGAGCTCAACTCGTCCATGAACAACCAGTCGCCCGGTGCCTCTGAGCTTTCCATCATGTCCTTCAAGACCGCCTTCCACGGCCGCCTGTTCGGCTCGCTGTCCACCACCCGCTCCAAGCCCATCCACAAGCTCGACATCCCCGCCTTCGACTGGCCCCAGGCCACCTTCCCCCTGCTCAAGTACCCGCTGGAGGAGCACGTCGAGGAGAACCGCAAGGCCGAGCAGGACGCGCTGGCCGAGGTTGAGCACCTCCTCACCACCTGGCACCTGCCCCCCTGCGCCGTCATTGTCGAGCCCATCCAGTCCGAGGGTGGTGACAACCACGCGTCGCCCGCCTTCTTCCAGGGCCTGCGCGACGTGACCAAGAAGCATGGCGTGCTCCTGATCGTGGACGAGGTGCAGACCGGTGTTGGCGCGACGGGCAAGTTCTGGGCGCACGAGCACTGGAACCTGACCACACCCCCAGACATGGTGACCTTCTCCAAGAAGGCGCAGACTGCTGGTTACTACTTCGGCAACCCTGAGCTGCGGCCCAACAAGCCATACCGTCAGTTCAACACGTGGATGGGTGACCCAGTCCGCGCGATCCTGTTCCGGGCGATCATCGAGGAAGTCGAGAAGCACGGGCTGGTCGAGCAGACGGCGCGGGTCGGCGACTACCTGTACGGCAAGATCAAGCAGCTGGGCGACAAGTACCCGGGCCAGTTCGCCAACCTGCGCGGCAAGGGCCAGGGCACGTTCATCGCCTTCGACAACCCGAAGCGCGACGAGTTCCTCAAGGTGGCCAAGACCCTCGGCATCAACATCGGCGGGTCCGGGGCCAGCGCCGTGCGGCTCAGGCCGATGCTGACGTTTGAGGAGAAGCACGCCGACATCCTGGTCGAGGCCCTGGAGAAGATCGTTACGTCACTGCAGTAAATGCAAAAAGGGGGCTCAGCCAAAACAAAAGGGCCGTTAATATCTGTTGTTTGTTATTACTTTGGCCGAGAGGATGACGGCAGCGGTGACGGGTGACGCAGGAACGGGTGGATTTAAGGTTTATGAGTTGTTCAGCAGCAGGCATGACCGGGTTGGCAAGACGACGTCTTCCTTTCTTTTGCTTCTATCATGTTTCCCTATCTGGAGTTCAGTGCGTGCAAGACCATTCATCATCAAGGGGGTCGGAAAGGGGGGTGGGTGTTGACAGCATATCGCCTGCATCTTTGTTTTTGTCTTTTGAATTTGTATTGGATACTACTCATCCACGCTGCGGGTCACCCCTGCGTCGGGCAATTATTTCACCAAAGTATCACGGCCGAGTGTCTAGGACCAAATACCGATGGGCTGGAATCTGGCGATCTCGCGCGCGGGCACCATGTTTCACGCTGCCGCCAGTACTCTGTAGCGTATGTGTCGAGTATGCAGTGAGTGTGTGTATGACCACTTCGGGCCTTGGAAGCAATATCTTGTCTACTGTGTAGGCGGCTCAGCCAAACAAGGGTCATCTTCAAAGGCGTATACGGCCAAGGGCGCAGGCATGATGATGAAGTAAATACTCTGGTGTCCCGAGAGCCAGTAATTCTCACCAGAACTGCCCATCGGGAAGACTCTGACACAAGCACGCTCCCGAACTTGGTGCGTGACCCAGAGTTATGCAAAGGCATTGAGTTGTCGCGGGCTGGACTGGAGGCATGATCCCGCCATGGTGGTGCGGCAGAGAAGTTAGGAGTAGGCGGCTGGCACAGCAAGCAAAGCAGCCTCGCGCGTTCAGGCGGTTGTGTGGCGTCATGCCGCCCTGATAGGGTTTGCTGGCGCGGTTCTAGGATCCCTTCTGGCCTGGCCTCGCTTGCGACTCGGCCCCTGGATCCGCGAGGATTGGCTGCAGGGCTGACTTTGCCGACTGGCTGGCCGGCCGGCTCAGCTTTGCTTCATGCCTGAATGCTGCGGTGTACGGAGGCAAGGCGATTTAGACGCAGTACCGGTGTAGAGTATACATTGATTGGTTGGCTACAATTCACTGCTGACTTGTGCATCTGCTCCCTTAAGCGACACCGCCTAGCCGGTTAGTACATGTAGTAGCCGCATTGCCAGGTAGGCAGTCTTTATGCGTTGGAGATTTTCAAGGCTGAGATATTGACTCGTTCGACCCGTGCCCCATAGCTCGCTGTGGGTCTTTGTTTTTTTGGTTATCTACTGCCCGATGGGATCGGAGACACAAGCAGATCGACGATGGAGGCATCGGGACGGGTTGATCGCGAGGCAGTCTGTTTTGTGATAGGAGGAGCCGCATGCTGCCCCCTTCCAAGTCAACAAAACACAATGCCGGATTTTGCAGGCCTGCCGCTGTCTGGCCTGTGCCACGACAGCGGGCGGCCAGGCCCGGATGCTGCGAATGTCCCTGCTCGGTTCGGTGTGTGTGGGTGTGGGTGCCACATGGGAAATGGAGAACCAGACAAAGGAGGAGCCGTGGCCCAGACACAATGAGGGACCCGACGGATCGAATTGAACCATGTAGAGTAGATTGATTACAACCACACTGGACCAACATTGTGCTTCTTGTTGCGATTATGTGAGCATCTAGCCCATCCTGCCGGAGCTAGACCAAAGGCCTCCAAGTCTGTGTGATTGGGCGGCAGGGCGGAATGAACGGAACCGGGGGGGGAGATGAAATTGGGTTATCAAAGACGACATGTTGCGCTGATTTTGAGTGCCATTGCCGAACCAACAGAAAAGTAAGCAGCTAATAATAATAAGCAGGCAAGCCAGCGGGCGGGCTGCATTCAGGCCGCACTCATCAGGTCAGGTAAGCAGCGCATTGAGGATTTCCAATCTCCAGGGCCCGCCAAGGGCCAAGGAAGCTTTGACGAACTATCCCACAGTCAGGTATAAGCAGGGACGACCCGAATAAAACATCCCGGGACGAGTGAAGTGTCCGCGCCCGTCCCATGTCGCCGGAGTGGCTAGCACAAGGAACCATTGTCGTGAGCCGCCGTCTTGGGCCATGCGCAAACAGCACACACGCACATGCCGGCGCGGTAGTCATGCCGATGCCCGACCTCCTTCTGCCTTGCTCTGGTTTGTTTGCCGTTGTTCTGGAAGGCATGATGGAAGAAGGGGCATGCCGGCAAGGCTGGGCGAGGCTGCTGGGCGATGATGTCGATGGCCAGGGCGTGGCATAACACAGTCACTGAGGTCTTGTAGGGTTGATCCTCTCTCAGGCACGGCGCCGGCGCGGAGAATTCCATGCAGGGCTGCAGGCCAGACAGACAGACACAGCCGTTTTGCGCCCTTGAATGTTATGCCTGAAGCATAGCGTGGCTGTTGCAACGGCCGGTGACGTTTGAAGTTGACGTTGAGGTGTTGGTCACGATCATGACGGCCTTGTCTGGGACCAATGCCGATCGCGATGAGCCCAAATCGTGACATGTCCTTGACTGCTTGACTCTACGGCTCTCGTTGCGGTTACATGCCGGGTCGTCCGGATGCGCTTGTTAGCGCCAGGGGACCCGTTCTGTGGGAGTCGCTAAGAAAAGCGGGTAGTGGAAAGGGTAGGAAGAAAAAAATAAGGGCCCCTCGGACAGACAGACAGACTGTGAGTTGGCCTCGCGTGGTCTAGCTGAGGCCGAGCCCGTCACCGTCATCTCAAAATTGATATGAAAGTCCCAATCTCGCTCGCCATCAAACCTGTGCCGTGCCGTCTCGTCTCGCCCTCTCCCACACCCTCTTCTTATCGTAGCCGATTGATTTCCCTGCCCTACCAGCCCGTGTGTGTCTGATCTCCCAAACGGCAGGCGTCTCGACACGGCAGCTGTGTGCTCTTGCTCCCAGAGTTTCCCCAGGTTTGCGCACGCTTAACGCTCGACGCTTTACACAGTATTCACAGACACTTCGGAGTCGCCCTCGGCCACACCCCTTTCGGCTCCCGCAAAAAGGGTAAAAAGGATCGCCGATCAAGTCGCGCCTCTCAGGCCCTGTCGCCCTGGTCCTATCTTGCCCCAAAAGCTTGCACCCCCTGCCACCCAACCCAAGCTGCATGAACGCCCCAACCCCGGGGAGCCGCGACCTGGACCTGTCAGTCGATTCCTATTAATTGGACCAACCGCCCTGCCCGGACCAGAGCGAGACAGGAGGGCGCAGAAATAAACAAAATTCGAACCCATCCCGCCCTCGCCCGCCCAAACACAACTGGGCGACATCACCCAACGCTCCTGCCGTACAGCAATTGTTGTGCAGGCAGCCCACTACCAGTAGCAATCATCTCCACAAGGTGAGTCGCAACGCCCAGGCACGCCTTGGGGGCTTAGCTAGCTCTCGCGTCGCCACACGATCCTTCCGCAATCCCACATAAGCTAAAATACCACAGCTACAATCAAACCCACCTTTCAACTCACCGTCGACACGACCACCGCATTTATCAACTCACCGCAGCCCAACCGACTAGTGCCTATACTATCAACTCCATCACAGGACGAGAGACGCGCTGTTCGGCGCCAGTTTCTTGACCGACTATTCCGAGATGCCCACCAAGCTGTCGAACCCCTTCTCAGCACTCGCCAACATGACTCCCCACGAGAAGCTTGGGGATCGTAGGCTCTCCCAGTCTCGCACGAACCGCCTGAGCCAGCTCTTTTCCTCGTCTCCTAAAAACAAGGAGCAGCTTTCCGCTCAACAGTCCCTGCTGGCCGTTCAGCAGGGCGCCAACAACGCTCAGATCACCGCTCCCTCACTATCACTGCCCAAGATCTCTTTATCCACCGCCACCGCCGGCGAGGTCAATGACGACGAGCCATCAACCTCCACCCTGTTCGAGCCACCCTCGGAGGCTGAGAACAGGACCAAGAAGCGCGGAGAGGCCCAATTCGCCCCTCTCCTGCACCCAAGTCACAGATATGTCAGCAAACACCGCGGCGGCACTCTGGATCCCCCAATTGAGGATGAGCCTCCTTACTACTACGTCCTTACCACATATATCAGCTACCTGCTCCTGATTTTCTTCGGCCACGCCCGTGACTTCTTCGGAAAGCGCTTCGGCGATAAGAAGCGCTACAGCAGTATCCTCAGCGGCAATGGCTACGCTCCCCTCACCGATGATTTCGACAGCTTCTACATCCGCAGGCTGAAGAGGAGGATCGACGACTGCTTCTCCCGGCCTACCGTTGGCGTTCCCGGCCGCTACATCACTCTGGTCGATCGCATGTCGACCGACTACAACCAGAGCTACACCTTCACCGGCACCTACACCGAGACCCTGAACATGAGCTCCTACAACTACCTTGGATTCGCCCAGTCTGAAGGCCCTTGCGCAGACATGGCCGAGGACGTCGTGCGCAAGTACGGCATGGCCAGCTGCAGCGCCCGAGCCGATGCCGGCACATCCGATCTGACGATGGAGGTCGAGCGAGAGATCGCCCAATTCGTCGGAAAGCCCGCCGCCATGGTCTTCTCCATGGGTTATGTCACCAATGCTGGTACCTTCCCTGCCCTCGTCTCAAAGGGCTGCTTGATCATCTCTGACGAACTCAACCACGCCTCTATCCGTGTTGGTGCCCGTCTGTCTGGCGCCATCATCAAGTCTTTCAAGCACAACGACATGGTCGATCTGGAGAAGAAGCTCCGTGACGCTATCTCTCAGGGTCAGCCTCGCACGCACCGCCCGTGGAAGAAGATTCTGGTCGCAGTCGAGGGTCTTTACTCTATGGAAGGCAACATGGTCGATCTTCCCGGTGTTATTGCCCTGAAGAGGAAGTACGGTTTCTACCTCTACGTCGACGAGGCGCACAGTATCGGTGCTCTCGGCCCCCGGGGACGTGGCGTATGCGACTACTACAAGATCGACCCCAACGAGGTGGACATTCTCATGGGAACCCTGACCAAGTCTTTCGGTGCCAACGGCGGTTACGTCGCTGCGGAGAAGCCTATCATCGACAAGCTGAGGAGCGTCAACGCTGCGACTCTGTACGGAGAATCACCAGCCCCCGCTGTTTTGGCACAGATTTTGTCCTCCCTCAAGATCATCGACGGCGACCTGGCACCTGGCCAAGGAGACGAGCGACTGCAACGAATCACCTTCAACTCACGTTACCTCCGACTGGGACTCAAGCGACTCGGTTTCATCGTCTATGGTCATGACGACTCGCCCATCATCCCCATCATGCTTTACAACCCGGCCAAGATGGCAGCATTCAGCCACGAGATGCTGAAGCGCAAGATCTCAATAGTCGTCGTCGGATACCCTGGCACACCACTGATCAGCTCACGAGCAAGATTCTGTGTCTCGTCGGCGCACAACAAGGACGACCTGGACCGTGTGCTGGCTGCCTGCGACGAAGTCGGTGATATCCTGCAGGTCAAATTCTCATCAGGTATCGCCGGAGGCAGCGACGAGCCGCTGCCTGAGGGTGTGTCGGCTGAGAACGAGAAGGAGTGGCGGAAGGCCAACGGACGGGAGGTCGTCAAGCCCCCGCGCTGGAAGTTGGAGGATGTGATTGCCTGTGGCGCGCGTGATACCCAGTTGCCTCTGCGATAGGTTCTGTTCAGGAACGTTATGTGCGGGCACTACTTAATGTCTATTATTGTTTAGACGATACCATCTTGAGTTGTTGTTCATGAAGAGAGGAAGGAAGCAAACAAACGAAAAGACCCAAACGAGGACGAGCAAAAGGGCCGCCTCGGCATGATGACGGCGTTTTTTTCTATCTTGGTGTATACATATATGAGAACCCTTTTTTCACTTCTACCATGGCTGAGATGTTTTGAATGAAAAGGGCTAGAGAAAGTCCGCCATTGTGCACATGTTCAATACAATTTTACTGCAATACCGCTACGACTTCAAGAATGCGACATGTTGTACCGGAAACCCCGTAGCTTACTTCGTAGCTATGTGTGACTTTCTGCCTGTTTCCTAAGTGACTCTCTACATGACCACATCCTTGAACGATATGGTTCTGTAGAATATTATCTCATAGGAGGGTATCCAATAGGAGATCGATCCGTACGCGGGTATCTCATAAGAAGACATCTACAGGGCGTCGTTCTACAGGAGATGGATCTGAAAGGGGGCTGTCCCTTGAGAGACTGGTGCTTAGAAGGTTGGGGAGTAGACATCCCTTTGGTCTTTGAGGTTGGAGACGAAGCGCAGCATGTTCACCCCGAGATGTTCCTGCTTCCATGAGAGCTGCGGCTATGCCGCAGCCAAAGACTAATGGAAACAGCCAAATGCGGTCATGTCATCCGTGTAACCGAATCGAACAAGAGGGTAAGTACAGAACCTGAGGGTGGCCCGTGCGCTTTCCCTTTCACGCGCGCTCTCACGAATTAAATTGCCCCTCAACGCGTCTCCCATTCACGGTGGCGGCATCCGTTTAGAACTACTGCATTTTCTATGAGGGAATGCTCAACACAGTTGAATAGCCGAAGGCACATCATTCTTTTCTACTTGTCTCCAGAGACTTTTCGGGTTTTAAATGATCTGGCGCATCGCTGCCTGAAAAGTTGGTCTCCCCGTCGCTGCAACCTCTTACAGTATCACCTCGCTAGTGCGCCAAAGTGACTGGATCGATCATCCCTCACGACATCATCGCAGTGATCACTTGGATACACACACACACTACCAGCAGCCACTTTATTTGTTCAACTCATCTCATGCGCAACAAATCTGGTCTCTATCCCAAAACCAACCGAGCCATCCTGAGATGAGCTCGTCTAAGCGACGCCGCCAGCAGCAGCAGCAGCAGAGGCTCACCTTTGAGGCCGTTCCGCAGGCTGAGTCGCCAGCTCCTCTCGGTCAGGGTCTCTCGCCTGCGAGGGTCAGGTTTCAGTCGCCCAGGGACGCCAGCCCAAGCAGCAGTCGTGCGGTGAGGCCACTCAGGATGGCGCGCTCTAGAAAGCCGAGGCAGCAGACTTTGGATGCATCGCTTAGTATGTGTGTCCTACGCCCCTCGTGGCATGCCCTCAGCTACATTACATCATTCGTGATTCGGATAGATCTTTACATTTTTGGCTGCCTGTGAGACCGTACTCGCAATACTTGTGCAAGGCTAATTTGAACTTTTAGGCAAAGCCAAAACAAAACGCCAAGCCATCCAGCCTGAAGATGCGGAAGGTGAGGATGACAATAATCCCTTCTCATTGGGCAACGACGTGAAGGTTCGACGGAGGCAGCCCCCTTCCCCGCCACCCTCGTCTTTCATATCAAAGTCAAAGTCCACTAGACCACGCTATCATGTCGTGGACAGCGACACAGACACCCCCGTGGAAGAAGACGGAGAGCTGGACGACACGGATGGCGAGGGGCCCTCGACACACGAGATCACACGGAGGCGTCTCAGTCGCCCAGTCAAGCGAGGAAATGCGCCTATTGTCGTCAGCTTGGAGGATAGCGACGATGAAGAAGAAGAGCCCAATGCCCGCTCGTCTCAGTCCCTACCGAACCAGGCAGCCGTCAGCGACGACTCCGACGAGGCGCCGCTGGTGACACCACGATCGAGCGCGCGCAAGAAACGCCGCGTCGTCTTGGCTGAAGACGAAGACGAGGATGAGGATGGAGAAGACGAGGAGGAGGAGGAGGTGCAGAGTCCCACCAAGAGGCGGAGACTCACCCGCGCCGTGAGCCCCGTGGACAGCAGCGACAGCTCAGACTCGCTGCCGAGCCAACCCGGCCGCCAGGTCAATCCCCCAAGCAACAAGGACTCTGCCTCTCCCAAGCCCTCGACGCGTAAGATGCGATCGAGCGCGCGCAAAGGCCACCGTTCTGAGAAGGAGAAGAAGATGGAGCTGCTGCGCCGCAGGAGGGCCGGGGAGAAGGACCTCACCATGTCGGACCTCGACACCTCCGAGGAGGAAGTCGCGGGGGACCAGGGTGCGCTGTATGACACCGACTCGGACCACCAGGCCCTCGACGTGTTCGATGACGAGTCGGACGACGCGGGACCCGCGGAGGAGCAGCCTGCAGCCTCTTCCAAGAAGGCGAAGAAGAACAAGAAGCAGAAGGGCAAGGCCTCGGGCAGCCGAAATGCGGATGACGGGGAAGACAGCGAGGGCAACCTGGACGGCTTCATCGACGAGGATGATGACACCATCGGGGTGCCGGACGACGCGCTGCACCTCATCCCGCTGGAGTTCACGCGGGCCTCGCGCAAGCCGCTCAAGGCGCACTTCAGGGACGCCGTGGAGTGGCTCGTCCACCGCCGCATCAACCCCGCGTTCGAGCGGGACGACGAGGTGTACAGGACGGCGTGGACGCGGCTCAACGACGAGGTGATGGGCCTGGCGAACTCCAAGTGGGTCTCGTCCTCCTGGAGGCCGGATTTCTATCGGCTCCTGAGGGCGAGGCCGTATATCGAGCAGGCTGAGCTTGGGTACGGTCACCTCGGAACTGATGTGGAAAAGTGTCAAGCGGTAAGTAGATTCACCCCCCAGACAGTACTTCCCTTCTACACCTTAATTTGCCCCACTGCCTGCCTTGGGATCTTTTGATAAGGCGCAGGTTTAGTGACGGACTACATGTTCACTTTCACAACAGTGTCCATAAAACTTCTTACAGCACTTGACTTGCTAACTCTATTTGCGACAAGTGCGGCCGCTCGAACCACCCAGCGACGTGGGCTATCAATTTTACAGGAAAGCCATACGACAGCACCACACTGGACGAGCTGGAAAACGACACATCCACCGACTCGGAGGACGACTCGTCTTCCTCCAGAGACGGCGATGGTGCGAAGCAGAAGCACCCAGACCGCGACGCGAACGGCCACGCCCTTCCGCCCGAGGACAAGCAGTTCTTCGTCGGCACGGTGTGCAACAGCAACGCGGAGATGGCGCACAACCTGCTGCACTGGAAGCCGGCGCTGCGGGACTGGGTCAACAACACCCTCGAGAGGGAGGGCTGGCTCGCGCCCGAGAGGCTGGTCGAGCTGGACCGGATGAAGAGGAAGAAGAGGCGCAGGGTGGCGGATGAGGTCGTGCAGGGCTGGGAGGACAGCGGCATCATCAAGCGGCTTTATGCTGACTTCAAGGAGATCATCCGCCGCGCTGAGGAGCGGGATACCACCAAGTCGTCGAGGGGCGGGCGGAACTTCAGGAGGTAGTGTGGCGCTGTGTTCCTCCTGGCTGTGTCCGTCGTGACTCGGCCTTGACGGCGATAAGGAGCTGGATTTCGGGAAGAAGGACTCTTTCTTGGACAGTTGCTGGTTGCTCTGGCTCGAGCCAGTTGTTCCGTTGGCGAGGCAAGAGTGCTCAGGTATTTTGTGTTGGATTTTGGGCACTTTTTGTTTCTAATGCCTCGCAACAGGCCAGTGTGGTTCTAACCACAGGGTCTTTTGGGTCCTGCATACTGCATACAGCTGGCTTGGGACGAACACGGCTGCCCATGGTCTACGATGCAAATACGTCGAGGGTGGCTCTACGGGCCTATCCGACACTTCTCTCCATCTAGCCATGTGTTGGTCATGGACAAGCAAAGGGAGAACCCGGCGGTTTCTTGGACGTCTAAAAACTGAGTTGGCTGAATTATGGTCGAAGCTTCCTCAACAGTTGAGTTGGCCGCTTGCTTGGCCCAAAGAGCAAGAATCATGGCGTACTGGTTGAGATTGGACGCCGTCATGTGGAAGGAGGGGAAGGAATAGCGATTCTCACCCGTCCACATTGATTCCTGGATGTTGCAAAACTTTTGGCGTCGCATTGGTGGTTTGATTCCCGAGCGGTTGATTACAAGACGAATAATAAATTTGCAGGCTCACACGAGCATCATCATGACAGCAACAATGATACCAGTATGGAAAACCCCGTGCTGTTGTCCCATGCCCGGGAACTAAGAATTCGTAAGAGCGTGAGCACTGGTATCATCAATCCTCCTTGACGCTGGCTGTCATCATGAGTGCTAGCCAGACAGGCGCCTGAGTGCTGTCAGAAGTGATCACCCGCGTCAGGAGACCGTGATCCCATGCAAGTTCGTGAACATCTATTCCTTTTTGAACTTGGAGAGTAAATAGCCTCTAAGAAACAACGGCCCCGTCGCTGCTCCTTTCCCTCGGAACCTCAGGTACCGCCGGCCCGACTCTTGTGAGCAAATTGTGTCGGATACTACATTGTTCCTATCATTCTGGGTCTTGTTTTTTGTTCCTCATCTCTCTTGTTCGGACCCGTGACCCGTATGCATATGCATGTGGTCGACGTTACACTTTCCCAAATTTGCTGTATGCTGCAATGTTTCCCGCGGGGCCATGATGACTTGCCCTCTTTATTGTCCTCATTTACCTTACCTGTGTGCGTCGATCCCACCTGCCTTCTCGCGTCCGCGTGGATGACTTTCACGTTGCTGCCCTTTACGGCGGCAGCAACGACAGTGACAAGGTACGCAAGTTGCCGGCTGAATGAGGGTTGGAGGCTGGCAGAGAGAGCGAGAGGGAGCCGGGTAGGTTGATAGCATACTTGCTAGAAAGCAAATAAAATGAAAACGAAAGAGAGACGTGGTCCGACCCGGACGGGTCGATCCGAAACGACCGTACACGCCTCTCTCAAATAGAAAACGACAAGACCCTCTCCGCCGCCGCCGCCATCCGTGATAGTCCAAAACCTCCGTCGATCACCGGTGATGTTCTCTGCACAGAACCACACCCACTGGCCTGCTGCTACTCGGTCCCTGGGGCCCAGCCGTGTCCGCCATTTCCATCTTCTACTTTCCTCTCCATTCGCTCGTTCTCTCTGTGTTTGTGTGTCTTTCCCCCGATGCAGAGGTAGCGGAGCCCCGATGGGTATGTGCATGTTTCATCCCGTATGCTCTATGCAACGCCCCCTATCCATCCCGGCTGTGACCTCGTGAAGAGGAGGGGATGAGAGGGCCCTTGCGAACGAACGACGCAACAAATATCGTACGACGGCCCGCGCGCCCGGGCAGACCCGGATGCGATCCCGCGATATGTTTTATGTGTCTTCCGGCTCACCTACTTACTCATTTGCCTTGCGTGTATGTGTGTGTGTGTGTGAGAGAGAGAGAAAGAGAGCGAAAAATGGACAGACCAAAAAAGTTCAACTGAGTAGCCAAAGGATGCTGGTGGGGGAGAACGGGTGTGAGTTTAATTTTTGTCCCAGAGAATCGAGAGAAACAATCCAGAAGAGATCCCCGCCGTGGCGCGGGAAGGGGATCTGATCCGCTATATCGAAGACAATTGTTGTAGTTCCCAGCCATATCAAAAGCCACAAGCCCCCCTTCCGTTCGTTCACCCAGTCCATGTGTCCGTCCTTCCAAAGTGCCCCCACGCCTCCCACCACACCCCGAGATCATGTCCAAAACCTTCGTACGTCCGTCCGTCCTTGATGCCACCTTCCCTTCCTTGACCAAGATTCTCCCACACATTTGGTCTCGCGTCCCCCCGTCATCCCCGCCCATGGATTCCTAACGTGGGCGGACAGGGGGCGATCCCGTATGAATATACAAAAGTCGGTAGGATGCTGCTCGGCGCAAGAGCCTTTTCCCGGCCGACCGGTGCCATAGCATTGACAAAAATGCCCCAATGCTTATATCACATGCCATAGCAATCAGCCTCATATGATGCCACCCGGTGGGTCGTAGCCACCTCTGGTCGATGCTGCCGATCCCAGGCCCGCGCTTCCGGGGGCCTCCCCTACCACGTCGGACTGGGCATTGTTGGTCTTCCTCAGCATGAACATGGGCTTCTTGCCCTCCTTGTCCAGCTGCTTGAAGAGGATCAGCGGTTTCTCCTCCAGTCCTAGGCACCGCTCCTGATCACCGTATACGATATAGAGGGCATACTGGTCCCATGGTGCGTTGATTTGGTATTTCTTAAGCGCGGCCGGTAGGACTTTGTAGCATGGGTCGTCCAGGCTGACCCTGAACGACTTGAATATTTCGACGGATGCGTTGCTCGAGCTCGGTGTGTCCGGCGCTGGCGTCTGGCCTCTTCTTGGTGCGGCGTTCTGTTTGTCGCGCGGGTCGTAGCCGTGCTCATTCTCCCGGAAGGTGGATCGGCTGGACGGGGTTGGTTGGTCGGCGCGGTAGGATCGGGAGCCAAGAGTCGTCCCGCCTATGCTTGGGGGCGATGTAGGTGATGGTATATTTGGTGATGGGTATGATGGTGAAGTTGCGGTAGGACCCCCGGATCCGTTCATAGCTGCCAGATGTGACGACGACATCACAGCCCTCTCTGCGGCGCTCGAAGGGTCTACGGTCTGTTCCACAATGCTTCGGTCGTGGCTGGTCTGTAGATGCGAGGGTGAGGTGGTCTTGGGTGTTGTGCCGAGGACGATCCGCTTGGTCGAGTATTGCCTTTTAAGGCTGGCAGACTGGCTGCCAATAGTGGACGGGGTCGGGGCCGGAGGTGACACCGTCGTGTCGTAGCTGTATGTTGCGTGTTGCCCATTGCTCACGTTTGGTAAGGGCTGTTGGGCATCCTTGGCCAGGCGCAGGGCGGGCAGCATGTCCTCCCGCAATCTCCGGAAGTCCTCAGCTAGTTTCCTAAAGTCCTGCTCGAACAAGTTCATCCGCTCGTCCCGTAGCCTCAACTGCTCCACCAGATGTTTGATGTCTTTCAGCGTCGCAGTGGCATATTGGGCCTCGGCGTCGGCAGCTGGAGAAGGGGTGTCAGCAAGAGCTTCAGAGACATGGGTGGGATGATCACCACCAGAGGTGGCGATTGGGCTCAACATACATAGTGGTACATAGTGATCATTTTCTATAGGCACATCCTGTGCCTTCTTGACGTCGTAGACGCTCTTGAGGACGGTCAGTCTGTGGCCAACACTCGTGATGCCCATGGACTTGAGGTCATCATGTAGCAGAGCAACAAGGGCCTCTCCGACGATTTCGTTTTCTGTTGAGGTGGCGCATGTCAGTTACCCAGCGGTCAAACCGTGCAGCAGAGATAAGCAGCATCCTGCAAGAGCATGTGAAGACGCACCAATGAACCGGTCCGAGTATTGTTGCAGGCCGATTGTCGCGATGAAGTCGGCGACCTCGTCGACGCTCCATTCTGATATGATGGTCTCGGGCAGGCGATCGGCGCTGGACCGATAGCCATATGTGGTAGGGGTGTGTTCGTTGGAGGGAGGGTCGGAGTCGGTGGGCGAGATGGAGGCGTCGGTGGCGTCTATCGGGGAGCTCTCGTGGAGGTCTCGCTCGTACTCATCGTCGGCATCAGACTCGGCGTATGCCGTGCCTGTGTTGAAGCTCATGGTCGGGATCTGATGCTGGCCTGGGCTGGACGGGGCAGGGCTGATTTTTTGGTATCGGGGGCCGCCAAGGCTGGGTCGATCTTGAGACAGGCAGGTGGAGGTCGTGGATGGGGGAGGAGTTGTCGCTGAGGATGGAGGGGGAGGCAGGACAGGGCAGGGCAGTGCCAGGCGAGGCGAGTCGAGTCGAGTCGCGACGCGGATTGTCGAGTGCAGATTAGGATTTGGGCACAGGTGAGGACAAGGTGGAACTATCGTGTGGTATGGCACGGATAGGAATGTACGTATGTAGACTACCGTATCTCGTCAGGCGGAGGGCGGTAGTGGGTTTGGGCTCGGGAGCTGTTCCATGAGTTTAGTTTGAGGAGGCTTAGCTCGTCACCATCGAGGTGCAGCAGCCAGCAGCCAGCAGCCAGCAGATCCACAGCCCACAACCCACAGCCCACAGCGGTTACAAGGAGGGAGCCTCGCGGTGTCGCACACGGTGCTGGTGGGTGCGGGCCTTATCTCTTTTTTTTTTCGTTTTGGCCGGGTGCAGAGGCAGGACGAGGGCGCGGGCAATTGAGTGCGTGGACTGTAGATACTGTTGAGAGTTCGGGTGGGTTGGGACTGGGTCGGATGCAAGATGCGATCGTGGGAGTGGTGTGTTGTGCAGCCTCGTAGGGACTGCTCTCTCGTTTTTCCTCTGAAGTGGCCCCTTGTCGGCTTGGTCGAGCAGCGGGATTGAGCAGCAACAGCAGCAGCAGAGGAGGAGGAGGAGGGTCAAGAGGACGATACAAGGTACGGACCGACACAGTGCAGGCGGGGCCAACACGGTGCAGGGTTGGGTGCAGGATGGACGAGTTCGGTTCAGCAATAGTAATAGTATTGCAGCAATCAAGGAACAGCCAGGTCAGTCCCGTCGGGGAAAGGCTGGGACAATATGCTGGTGGAGACGGCGTGAATCGTGGGAGTGGATTGGCCCGACCGTGACGGCGGAGAGTCAATGGCCGGGTGCTGTTGCTGGTTATGGACGTTGGGTGGCTGCTACCGGAAAGAGAGAGATCCTGCTTTCTTTTTGCGACCTGTGAAGGGTACAACCGTCACAGTACCTGCGGTACAGTCGACCCACTGTCACGGTATCAACAGCAGCGGGCAAAGATTTGGATCGTCGGCCAGTCGGTCGGCCAGAACAGTCCGTCAGCCAGCGAGCCGCTGCAGACAGACATACAGGCAAGACAGGCAAGACAGAAAACGGTAGGCCGTTATTACTGTCATCTGGTTGCTACTGCTGAGCGGTCGGGTACCTGGACTACCGCCACATCTGCAACTGTAATCCGGGTACCGCTGTGATACAAGCGTTGCGTACCTGCCCAGTGCTGGTGGGGGGAGGGGATCTGAGCAAGGTCGGGGTCAGGTCGCGTCAGGCCAGGTCAGGTCTCTCTCTTTCTTGCCTACTGTACATTCTCTCTCCTTCTCTGTCCATACATACCTCACACATGGGCAATGTTGTACAGTAATACATGCGTATCAAAGCTCATCAACCTGCGACCTTGATTGATTTGAGAGACACTGCCTCGACTGCCTATTTCTGCCCCTCCAGCATTTCGCATCGCCAATACCACCCGCAGCATTGACGCCAACGCCCTGCCACGGGCGCCCCTGGCCATTCCATGAAATGAATCAATGGATGAATCCGTCTCCTCTCTCCCGCTTGGCGCACAGCCTTGACACTGGCGGGCGGCTAGTCTCGTCATTGGATAACCCGCCTTGCGCGCCCCTCCTATCAACGGCTGCCAGGGCATCCAAACTCGTCTTCTCCTCATCCCCCCCTCTATGTCGCCGTCCTTGTCGTCGTCGCCGCCGCTGCCCAACTCGTCACTGCTCAGGAACGAGGCTTTTCGTGGGTTTCACATTGCTGGCAAGGCACATAGAGCCATGATCACTTGCTTGGCCCCGAGGCCTTCAGGACGAGACACTTGGGAAGCGTTGTATTATTCCTCCTCTCCTCGTTGGCGCATCTCTGATCACATTCAGTCACCCGTTATCCTTCGAGCCTCCTGTAAGACGATTTGACCTTCGTTAGAGCCTCTCGGCATTGAACCCGCCCCGCGAGAAGCCCGGCCCCCTGTGGTGATCGCCGCTATTCCAAATCTACTGGCCCGTCCGCCTCGAGGGACTCGTAATCTCCCTCCGCGCCTACGGGTAGACATTGGCTGTGCCCGTCTGTCCTGGTCGGGCTGTCATGCCATCGCCTGCACTTGGACGCACAAGCCAAGCCTTGTCCACCGTCATCCCGCACCTCGCCCAAGGGCGCCACAACTCTCCCGGCCCGAGTGGCTTCTGCTTCGCCCACGCCATTCTCGGTGCCACTATGTCAGTTGTGTACGTGCGATACAACGCCCCGAATGCATCTGGTATGGCAGCCCAGTCGGGCGGCATACCCTGGGCCCTGCAGCGTATCCGAAGTCCAGCCCTACACGCGGCGTACAGACGACTTACACGTATTTATTCAAATCATCTACTGCAGTCTACATTTTCATGTGAATTCATTACCGCCTTTATTATCCTTCCCGCCGGCGTGAGAGGTGAGCACTATTCCCCTCCCTTCACATGCTTCTCCTATATCCCCGTCATCTATAACCTGTCCGAACCCGCATAGCAGCTACCGGCTTAGCTTCGCTCCCGGAAGTATAAAATAGTGGGCACCGGCCCATCTGCGGGTCAACAACGCCCAAACATCCCCATTCGTAGTCCGAACCTCTGTGTTACTCGCCAGCCTGCCCGTACATGGCGGATTGTTGAGCCCTGCTTGCCCCGGATGGTGGCGATAGGCCGCGAGTCCAGTCTCAGATGGCAAAAAATTGAATCGTGGTGAATGTAGCCTTTAAGACGCAAGGTTCAGACTAATGTCCATCCGGCTTGTTAAGAATGGGACTATATTCTGCATCGGCTTTGGCAAACGGGATTCCAGGACTGCACGTTGTCCCAGCTTTCAGCCTTGCGGCTGCCTCACAACCCCATCAAGCTCACGAGATGAGTCTGCGTAATGAAAACTGGCAAGGCTGTGTCCTCTGGCAGATCATATGCTGATTAGCCTGGTCAATATGGAGGCGTCCGAGTCAGCGACCCTTCTAATTCGGTGCTTCAGTGCCTTTGAAGGGACCCCCGTGGGGAATCTTTGTTGACGGGAACCTAGGAGACTGATTCGGGTCCCTGGTAGTGACCGATCGTGTTGTTGACTGTAGATCTCTCGAGACAGGGGCATTTTATAAAGGATCATCACTCTTTCCAGCCTTGAGCGATAGGTCCATCCTCGCCCACGATCATTATCTGACCTTCAAGCTGCCAGATCCATCCGGTCTCATTAACCAAAACTCACCAAGTAAGGACGACGTCCCGAGAGAGCACAAGGCGATACTTTGAATCAGGGGGCCTAACAATCACTGGTATAGAGCACTCCTTCACCCATACATCGATTCGACCCAGAAGAGATCCATCAATCAAAGATGCAAGCCTACGCCATCATCCTCACCATCCTCGGCCTGGCCGCAAGCGCTCAGGCAGCCTGCGGAGGCGAAGGCAATTACCAGGTCCAGTGCGGCTCGACATGTTATAGCTGTGACACAGCCGACGAATGCAACACTTACGCCGCAGGAGCACCGACGTGTTTTTAGACCACGTGGGTATACGTAAGGGGGGTGGGGAGAGGGGAGTCAGCGTTGTATATATCCCAGCACGCCTCCCTCACGACCAGGGACAACTGACACGAGGCTGCGTGTAATGAACCTACGGATTTTCGCGAGGCTACGGACAGTGATGTACCATTAGAAGGCTGTGTGTTTGAATACATCAAATGCATGGAACCCCTTTTCGATACTTGAACCCACCTGTCGCATTTCCTCGATTGTTCACTTCTCGAGCGCAATTGTTGCAGCCTCACAGGTGGCTGTATCACACGCGAATACGAACGAAAGCTTGACCCGAGTCCCTGAGACAATCTTGGACCGTGGATCATCCGCGAGAAGGTCGAAGCCTAAACAGCAATTATTCCTTCCAATGGCCTCCCTCCCGGGAGTGATTTGAAAAATAACGAACGGAAGCCCGTTCGGAAAACCCCCCCTTTTTCATGAACCCGGGAAGAGTCTTCCCCTTTCCCACCACACACACTCACACACAAAAGAGCACATGCACACTGACTTACACGCACCCAACTCACTAACAAACTCACAAAAGTCGCTGAAACGCCCGGGCCAAAACCCAACCCGCCAACCCTGCCGGGTTTCACCACGGCTCTCACCACCACACCCCGGCCAGAGAGAGTGTGTGTGCACACGGGAAGCAAGCACCCACATCAATCGAATTTTGTAGTCAAGCTTGCGAAGGGGGAGGGTCGCGCGGAGACAAGACAAGACAAGACAGGCGCGCGGAAGGTGACGGGCTGGGCTTCGCCCAAAGAGGCAAGGCATGGTCGAGACAAGAATGGGAAAGGGAAAAAGCCCCAGCCTTGGGGGCGCGCCCCTGGGCAGCTTTTGCCTGGTTCAATGTAGTCGTCGGAAGACAGCGACCAACCATCGTACCAATTGGTCGTGATGTTGACGGAGTGTATACCTATGACAAGAACTTGCCCCCCTTCTTGGCTCAAGTGGCAGAGCCTCACCAACGATCCCCCCACACCAACCACCATCGGACGACGGGACATCCGGGCGCGGCGCGGCCACTCCGCCTGACAGGGAAAAAAAAAAGAAGTCTCAAAAAGTCTCGAAAATATAGCAAAGAAACAGAAAAAGGAAACCTCCGCCGACGCAAGCCACACACCGCGGAGACCGGCAACATGCGCCAGAAACACACAACGGGATCTGACAGATGTACATGGCAAGGCTTATTACTTACATGCCCAGACATACAAGGCAAGACATACAGAATAAAACATGGCTGGCTGACTGGCTGACGGAGTGCCTCCAGTATAGGAAAGCTGGCTAATAACACCAATCGCATATAACACCGTGCATCCACACGGCCCGAAGGGGGGACGGGGAGGGAGGCGGCAGGGCCTGGCCTGGCCCAGCAGCACCGCCGGGCTCCTGCGCCATGTAGATTAAAACAACGGCGGGCGAAGCAGCGCACGTCAGGGAAAAACGAATAGCCTCTGTCAGTCCTGAAAGGACCGATTATAACCCCATCATTATAGAGCTATTATCAATATTACTAATGGGCAGTGCCCGCAACAAAGAGAAACATCTGCAGGGGTGTGCTCCTCGCTTATATTGGTTCCTCCCATGGAACTCCCGTCGAAGGTTCGTTTGTTCGTCTTGGGGGGCCAGGGGTTGGTGGGAGGCGGGGCATGCAGCAGGGAGAGCTCGCAGAGCAACCGGTTCCCTCCCGCCAAAAGTGCGTACCGTACTGGCAATGGTGCTCGCATGTGAGAGGTAGACAAGGAGGCGAGCCCCGAGGAATTATTCTTTTGCATTGCTCTCCATCCTTTGTGGCTGAATGTGTTTGACATGCCTCCTCAAGGAACAACAACGTCCGAGGTGGAAATAAAATAAACTATGCTTCTGGGGGAACTACTGAAACCGAACCCCCAATGCTGTCCTAATATCTCTCCACTCTGGGGAATCGGTCCCCTTCGTAGAGAAGCCACTGGTAATGATACAAAGTTTTTGTGGTATGTTGCCTGCGACGCCAGGTAACAGTAGAACCACGCCTGCCAAGTGGAAGCGCAAATAAAAAAACCAGAACCAGTTGAGAGATAATTAGCCCACACCTTGAAAGCTCCCGCCTTTCCTGCTTTGTCCAATACAGCGACCCCTGGCCTTTTTGTCCCTCGCCTCCGATTTTGAATCTTCGTCCTAGCCGGCTGTATCGCCCCGCCGCGCAGCTGCAGGTGCCTCGGTCCGCTCAATGCCTGCTGCTGCCGCTGTAGTACTCCCTAGCTCGCTCGTCGTTCAGCTCCTGGCTTGATTGCCCAACACCCTGCATCTCCTCGATGTCCGAGATCGTGTCGTTGAAGATCTTGACCAGTTGGTTGAGAACCTTCATACGGTTCCACTCATGCCTGGACAGCCAGATGTGGTCCATCAGCTCGCGGTTGATCTGCTCCAGCTGCTCGATCGTGCACCCAGACGTGCGCTCAGTCAGGTCGTTGAGGAACTGCTGCACCTGCCCGTCGTGTACCACCGGCATGTGCTGTGACGATGATGACGAACCACCCGAGTTGCGGATGGACGGATTGTCAGACACCGACACCGGATCGTTAAGGAGGTTAGGAAGGCCGATCCTAGAAGCCCGCCGATCGTTTTCAACCTGCGAGGAAGTTGGGCTGGTCTGCACATTCGACGCCCCATACCCTGCATTGCTCAGCTTGCCATGCGCAAGAGCGTCTGCTTGGGAGTGCATCCAAGGCGAATGGCTGGAGCCTGTGTGTTGACTCGGCCCAGATGCGTGGTCCCCAGGTGGCTGTGTGTCCGGCAGCTGCGAAGTGTTCTCCGCCTCGCCATGGAACCCATTTGTTGCCTGGGTGCTCCAGTTGCTCGAAGACTTGTTCGTCGTCGATTGGTCGTTGGTCGTTGAGGCCTCGTTGAGCGCAGCAGAAGGCGAAGCGCCTTGTGGCAGTGATGTCAGTGCCGACACCTGCGACAACTGCGACACCTGTGACACTTGTGTCTCTCCCGCGCCATTCTTGATCGCAACAGTTGTTGTGCTCGTGCGCTGATGCACCACAGGTGGCGGCCCCATCTGCGAGAAAGGTTGTGTCGCATCATCACCGCCGCCCTCTTCCGGTACGCGGGAGGGTACGGAGTTGCCGTTGCTCATGTGAGTATCTCCAGCGGCATCACGTTCTTCAGGGCTCATCACCCTGAACCGCGCCATTGTTGTGCTCTCAGGTGGCACCGGGGCGCCGATCCTGATGGGGCCGACAGATTCGCTGTCTTCGACCATGCCAATGGCGTTTCGCATCGCCGCCTTCTTCCTCGCCTTCTCGGCAGCTTCGGCAGCACGACGGAGCTGTCGTTCGTGAAGAGCTTCCCAGGGGCCCGGTCCGCCGAGAGCATTTTCGATCTCGCCCATATCGACATCCACGTTGCTCTCCATTTCGTTCGACTTGAGAATCTTGTCCTTGTCACCAACGTTCTTCGAATCATGAACCAGTGTCTTGATGTCCCTGTAGAAGTCCTTGGGCCGGGCATAGTATCCGTTGGAAAGTCGCTCCTCGATTGTGATCAGCTCAAGGTTGTAGTAGAACTTCCCAGTCTCGACTTCAAGCAGTCCTTCTGTCCCATGACTGTCTTTGGAGATTATGTATGGCCTGTGTTGTGGAACGTCGGGGCTGATATAGTTGGGGTCGGCCTCTTCAAAGAGATACCTGATTTTGTCGTACGGAATCATCGGCTTGTAAAACACACGGTATTTCCCCTTCTTCAGCTGGTCCATGACAGGCTGCAGCCTCATCTTCAAGTGGTTCAGCAGTTGCCTATCCCTCTTCAGCTCACTCTTAATTTCAGCCTTGGATTTGGGTTTCGGCGGGGGCGGCGGAGCCACGGGTAGTTCTTCGAGTACCCTCTTCTTCCTTGTGGACGGATCGGGGAACTCAGACGGCGACTTCTTGACATGCATAGCCATATTGGAGAAGAACTCCATGCGATTATCCTAACCGGCCAGTCAGTCGTGCCGAGGTCAGGGATCGAAGTAGGAGAGTGACTTACGCTGTTGGGACGGCCAATTTCTACCCTGTTCTTCCTTGAGAATGGAAACAAGGCCCTCAATATGTCCCGGTCAAGTTCGCTCGCTTCACAATCTGCAGTGCCAAACAGAAGGACAGGTTCATACGGAGGTATATCCATGAGCATTGTCGTCAGGACCTTGAGAGCTGTGGCGCCCAGAGTCGCATACCATGTGTCTACGTGAGGTAGGTACACCACGCTGGGCTTGTGACGTTTCACCTCTGAGAACATTCCAGTTATGACCTGCTCAGGCGGCTGTGTCGAGGGCGTTAGCTGAGTCTTCACAAGGAGGGAACTAAATGATGACATACCCTTCCGTCACCAAGAATCGTCGCCAAATCGCAACGTTGTACATGTACTCTCTCAAAGTGGTGTAGGATAGCGGACGCGATGTAATTCTGACCCATGCCAGGCTGGCCAGCGATCAGTAGCCTGGGCCTGAACAGACGCGAGCGGTCGAAGTCCTGCTGCAAGTTCTCTCGGCCAAAGCCATGGTCAGAATCCTCATAAGGTTCGAACATGGCCTCTTCCAGAGCAGTGACCTTTGGCTTCAACGGCAGTATCGTCTTGACCGTCTCCTCGATCGCCGCGAACTGGTCGCGGAGAAGAGGTGCCACGGACTTTGGAAGGGGTGCTGCGCCTGATGACGCAGATCGTTCAGACGAAGGGACCATCTTCTTAATAGAGATCATGAAGTCTGTCGCGTGAATGCTGATCTTGCTGGGGTCCACTACAAGCTTTTGTTCAGAGGAGTATATTTGAGGATACGTCCTTTGAATAGCGTTGAGTGCGGCCTCAGTGCAGAGTGCGCGGAGATCAGCGCCACCGTACCCCTTGGTGTTTTCTGCCAGGCTCTTCTTAAAATCGGGTGAGAGGCCCCAATCCTTCGTGTGAATATCAAGAATTGCTTTTCGGCCGTCCACGTCGGGCAAGGGGAAGTAGAACTCTCGATCGAACCGACCCGGTCTCCTGAGTGCAGGATCAATATTGTCCGGTCGGTTGGTGGCACCAATGACGATGACTTGACCACGTCCATCCATACCATCCATCAAGGCGAGCAGGGTTGACACAATCGAGGCGTGGATCTGTTCTTGCTTACTAGACCGAACAGGCGCCAGGCCATCGATTTCATCGAAGAAGATGATGCTTGGTTGTGTCTTCCTGGCCTCCTCAAACAGCAGACGCAACTGCTTTTCGGCCTCACCCACCCACTTGCTAAGAGCATCGGCTCCTTTGCGCATATAAAATGTGATCTTGCGACCGCCGCTGCCGATCGAGTTCGCAAGGGCTCTTGCGAGGAGAGTTTTACCTGTACCAGGCGGTCCATGAAACAGAACACCTCTTGGGGGGGTGACATGAAATTGCTGAAAGACCTCAGGGTAAAGCAGCGGCAGCTGCACCATCTCCTTGAGTTGGTTAATGTGGTTTGCCAGACCGCCCACCTGGTTGAAGTCCACATTCATGTCGACTCCGAGTGGGTCGGCATCTGCAAGTGCTTTTTGGTTCTTGACCTTGCCCACATTCGGCGTCGCACCAATTCCGAGGTTCTCCAGGTGAGTATTCGCCGCTCCTTGTGGCAATCCCGGACCGGTAGCCGCTGTTGGAGTCACACCCACAGCCCCGGGAACACCGTATCTGGCGCCCATCTCGTCGTCGCTGCTGTCAGAGTCAACACCTCCAGCAGCGCCGGTGCCCCAGGGTCCTCCCAACAGAGAACCCAAGCCACCGGCTCCACCGAACGGGCCATACGTCGTGTTCAGATATCGGTCCGCAGCCCCACCATTACCGCGCTTCCGCCGACCCGGCGTGGCAGCTGCTGGCGCTGGTTCTTCCTCCTCCTGTTCAACGTCCATTGTTTGGAACGGTCTTATCGTATAATCAACTTTGTTGCGCTTTCTCTTGGAGGGAACCTCATAAGTGATGGGCGTAGATTGGCGTCGTCGGGCGGCACGAGTTTGGGAGCGAGATGTTCGGCGGAGATCGTCGGCCTCCTCAGCCAACTCGTCAGGATCAAGCATCTCGTCGTCAGTCTCTCGGGCCCTGCCCCGTTTTTGACTTCTGGAGGCTGCGCGTCTCCCGCGCGAGGGTCTTCCGCTGGAGTACTCCCCGTCGTCATCGTCATCATCATCTTGGGCGTTGGCGCCTTTTTCAGAACCGGAACCTTCGCCGCCAGACTCTTCTGGCTCAAAGTCACTACTTTGGTCCTGGCTAGTCTTCTTCCCCTGGTCACTTCCCTTTCTCCTTAAACGAGTTGTGCGCCGCTGCGGACGGACATCGGATTCATCCTCGCCGTCTTCAGCGGGAGGGGCGCTGTTGCCTTGGCGGGCGGACCGAGTCAGCCTGCGCCCGATTTGTACGTCATCTGAGTCTTCCTCTGCTGCTTGCTCTTGTGGTACGGCCTCGTCCGCGCCATCCATGGTGATATCGCCTTGGACAGGTGTCGCTTCATCCTCGCCCTCGCCTTGGTCGACCGGTGGCTCGGGAGCGGAATCCTCTACCACGTCTGCATCGGCGTCGGCCTCCTCGACCGGTTCGTCTTGAGGTTGAAAACTAGTCTCGTGCGATGCCTCCTCAATAGGCTCTGCTATGGGCTGTTTCACGCCCTTTGCTGCCCGAGTGTTGCGAGTGGCGCGGCTCATGGTCTCTGGGCTCTTGCTCCTCGAGGTTGCTCGAGCTGACTGCTGATGTCTCCCCGATGTCGTCAGTTCGACGAGCTCATCACCTTCCTCTGTCGTTGCTCGGGTCCTCCGGGTTGATGGGGCGGGTGGCAATGGTTCCTTTGCGCTTCGCCGACTGGCCTGATTGAGCTTCAGGGTGACAATCTTTCCCCTCAGCTTTGGCTTTGGTGTTTCCTCTTCGTCGCCGTCCGTATTGACAACGGACTCATTGACGATCTCATCCTCCTCGCTCTCCTCCCGGTAGCTCGGATGATGGACAGCAGCCTTTCTTGCACGGCGGCCGGAGGCATTGACGGGAACCTCATCGTCTTCGTCGTCCTCAGAGTCATCTCCTCCGAAGGAATCCTCTCCCATACTATCAGAGAGTTCCTCGTCATCTTCGTCGATGTCTGAGCCGCGATATCTGTTTGAGCGGGTTCGGCCGCCGCCGGACTTGCGGGATGCGCGGAGGGCCTTCTTTTGTCGTCTTGGCCGGGCCTCGGATGGATCGAAGTTCTCGTCCTCGGGGTCGGACTGGTTCGGATCGAAGCCTTCGAGGGGGTCCCTCTTCCTCTTACCCGGGGCCATGTTGGGCAGCTGAGCAAGTTCGAGGCGCGGCAGAGGCACAAAAGGTGTGGTTTGGACCGAGGATGAACAGCGCAGGGTTTACAAGACTTGGCTGAGAATTGAATCCGCTTGAAGACTACAATGCATGGAGATCTAAGAGCAGCTATGACTGCATCAGGAAAAGGGTCAGCTTCTCGCATGCGCCATCACCGTGTAAGAGGGGCGTGGAGCTATTGTGGACAGTAAAACATCTGGAATATGGTGTTTGTGTGGTGCAGGGTGATGTGGTGTGGGCTGCGACGCGGGCATGATGAGGTCGGAAAAGTGTCAAAACTCCAAGTTCAGGGGCACAAACATTGCGATCCAGATGCAATATCTGCAAGAAGTGGTTGATGGCAGGTGGTGATTGTCGTGGTGGGCGTGCTGCCTAGTTGCTCGCCAGCGCGTCTCGGCTGCACTGCACGCACGTCGCACGCACGTCGCTGGGCTGGGCTGGGTGCGCTGGGGCCGGGGACCGGTACGGGACGGGGCAGCGCTGCGAGATGAGGTTGGGGAAGGAGTAGGTGGGAATGGACTAGTATGATGACCGGCGCATTGTGTGCACCATGAAGAAATGAAAAGATGCTGGAATGAGCATGCAGATGGATGAAGTGCAAAAGTTTGCTGTGATCGAGGAATGGTGAGCGAGCAGCACCGCCTAGGCCTGACGGGAAGGTTGCAGCGGGCAGCGGGCAGTGGGCAAAGGGCAGTAGCAGCAGGCCGTCTGCCTTCACGTACACCCCTGTCACTGGCTTAGCGGGTCAGTAGCAGGACGCGTTCCCGGGCGAAAAGCGGGTCTCGCACAGCCTTTCGCCCAATCATAGGCCGCAGGGACCTCGCCTCCGCTCGTAGCTCATTCACGTCCGGTGAATCACCAACGTCTGAGGCCTTGACGACAGAAACTACACACGAGCTGCAACAGCCAGCCAGGACAGCCACATTTACATCAGATTCCATGCGGTACACTGAGGGCGATGCATCCTGGTGCAGGGTGGTCAAATTGGATGCCAATTGAGCGCATTCGCGTGACAATAAGAGGTATGGGTGCTGGCGCCTTCACGATGGCTTCGAAAAAAAAGAAAATAGACTACTCGAATGGGAAAGTTGTTTTGGCATGTGTCGTCACGTCATCTGTTGCTAGGTTTTCTGGGGTAGGGTGCCGCGCTGTCGGGACAACTCCACATGGGAGATGGGGATGGGGATGGGGATGAGGCTCAACAGCTTCCGACGTGGGCCGCTCGCTACTGAGGGGTCAGGGTCTGGCAGATCGGCCTCGGCTCTGCCCGACGCCTTCGATGCCCGATGCGAGATGTCCAGGCGCCACACGTTCCCGACCCAGGGCGACTGTCTGACGGGTCGCTCGCGGATGGAGACACGAGACAGGAGAGCAAGGGCTGTCCAAGGGGTTGCCCGTACGCGAGGCCTGGGCAGCAAAGTGTCGGGCTTGGCTGGCTGGTCCCTTTTCGGCCGGCCCCCCATTCACCCTCGAAGAGTCCGCTGGCACGCCGGTCCGTTTTCAGAGAACCGTGTCCGGGCCTCGCCGTGTAGGTGCCAGTCGGCCGACGTCCACGCCTGACCTTCGTGAACCTTGGCTGCCTTGTCGTATGCCCGAAGATCGGTCCCTTTCTTTTTGTGTGGAAGGTGCGTGACAGAGAGTGGGTGGACAGCCGAGAATGTCACGAAGACATGAGGTTTTGCGTGATGCTTTAAGGCGTCCGGACCGGTCATGTCAGGACCCCGCTTGCTGCTAGTCTCGGCCCGTACGAGCAGTAATCTGTGACAGTTGAAAGTGCAGATTTGCCAACCTTGACGTCTGTCAAAAACGTCCCCGGTGCAGGGCAGTCGAGTCTTCAACAGCACCTTTGGTTGGCGTTTCTGTTGTTTGGAGGGAAAGCCACAAAACTCTGCTGATATGCAGTCGCCCCGTTGATCTGCGAGGTGTGTTAGTTCGATATAAAATTGCCAGGCACGTTGGCAGGAACTGGTGGCGATGCGGGTTAAACCCTGAGGTTGCGACCCCGCGAGGAGGGGGGTCTTCAGATCGGCTTACTAGAACGACTGTCATTAACTGTGGTACTTAACTTTTATATTGTTTGTTGTACATGCTTGACTTGTTGCCCTATTGAATTTCATGGACTTATGTTAACGATATAGACTGTGATGGTACTGCTTTGGGTATTGTTGAACTAATAATCGAATGGTCGTGTCTTTTGGGTCTTAAGGCATATATGGGCACTCTTAGGTTAGAAATTGCGCAGCCACCACGTAGACCAAAGCTATAGAACTGGGTCTAGATCAAACTGAATACAGGAAGGGCGCAGGCAGTATATATGATGCACTTTTTCTGAGGTGAGGTGTGTGGCGCGCAGTGGTGGGGATCGGAACTGGCCCAGGATAGACCGCATAGTTTGCACCGGTTGCCCAACCTCCTTTGGAGACAATTGAGCAGACAAACTTGCACATGGGGAACATGGAAGTAAGCGAACAGGCAGCTTGCCCGTGTCTTGATATTGTTTAGAGCTAGCTTTTGCCTGAATGACATGGCTTCACCCACTAATGGGATATTTCACGAAATGCTATGATGGAGTGCCCTCCTCCGTGGTGAATATGCAATTTTCCCAACCAAGCAGTATGCCGCACCGCAAATTCGACAGATATGATGGCCTCCGGCCACACACTGCATTCTTCCCACCCAGCTCCTGTCTACCGTCTCATCTGCCTGATCTTGGGGAATTCGAGCGGCAGCTTGAGCCGCGCGACGCAGTCCGTCCTCCCCTCGGCCTTGACCCTCTTGATGGTGGCGCCGATCTCGTTAAAGTACATGCTCATCTGCTTCTGCTCGAGGCGCAGGTCCTCCTTGAGGTCCCACGTGTTCGTCTCGAAGTTGTCGAGGATGCACGCGAACGCGCAGCAGTGCGTGACCAGCAGGTCGACGTGCTGCTTGCGCATGATCCCGTTGTCCGAGAACCTGCGGCGGATGGCCTCGACCACGGGCGGCGGGGCCGGGGAGAGCTCCTCGCTGAGCTTGTCCTTCTTGAGCACCTCCCTGGTGCCCCTCTCCTTGCCCTTCTTGGCCGTCAGGTACAGCAGCATCAGGAAGTAGAGGTACCGCAGAACCCGCAGGCGCAGCACCGACTGCTCGCCCGACCCGATGCGGGTGACCCGGTGCGCCACAAACCGCGACCGCAGCTGGATGTCCTCGTTTTTCTTGACCGCCTCCGCCCAGTCGTTCACCTGTATCAGCTCCAGTATGTCCCTCCCGATCAGCTGTTCCGGCTTGTAGACGTCCTGGATCTCCTCGGCGTCGTAGTTGCCCCGCGGCACCGGCTTGGCAGCGTCCATCGCGCTCTGCAGCTCTTCCTTCGTGGCCACGCTCATGGTGACGTCCTTGATGGAGGCCATGAGGGCCCTGTCCGAGGCGTCGAGTGTCTGTGGTGCGTCGCCGCCCTGCGCCTTACGCGGGGAGATGGCGTTTTCGGTGATCGCTGCGAGCGCCTTCTTCGCCTTCTTGGTACCGAAGGTCTGGCCTAGATCTGCTTTCAGGTTCATCGTCGTCTGCGACAGGTTAGCTAAGGTGCGAGAAACGTTGGATCGAGCAGGCCGTACCTGTTTCAGCTTCCGCGTCTGCATGTCCTCCTCAGGTGCCTGCTGAGCACGGACAGAGCCCCTTATTGACATCTTCTTCGCCTCGACCAGCTGCAATTGACCGCTGGCCGGGTCGTAGACCCCAATGTAATGTTTCAGAAGCGGCTGCCCTGCCCCGACTGCGGGCTTGTCCTCCCGCGCTGTGTAGTCGACAGTCCTGTGGCTCGTGGAGTGGAGTAGGAGTTCGCTCGCGCCATTTTTGGATCGTTTCGTGGAGGGTCGAGAGTATGTGTTGTACTTGGTGTCTTTCGAGACCCGAATGCCTGAAGCCGTGGCAACTACTGGGGGAGAAGCTTTCGATTGAATGACGGAGCTGACTTTGATGGCGCTCTTTTTTGACTTCGACTTCTCGGGTTCCGTGGCGACCTTCTTCTTCTTCTGCTTGGTCTCGGCGCCTGCGTCGTCCCTGTGCTTCCTCTTCTTGCCGCTGTCCGCCATTGTGTAATTGGGAGCGGACTTTGGGAGATGCGCTTGATTTGTGTGTGATACGGGGAAAGGGTCACGGCTCCAGAATGACTGTGGCCTTTTTGTTCCCCGTCCGATCAGTAGGAGCCGGGCTATTCAAAGAAATGTACAAGCGACACCTGGAACGCGAATGCGGAAATCTTTGGGTGGATGCGAGATACCGCAGATAGAGAGGGTCTACACTTTTTTTTCTGCCGCTTACCACCTTCCTAGGGCGTACAGCTTGCAACCGGGCTTGCAACCGGGGCCCCACTTCTCGCACTTTTACATCATCGCAATAATGGTCGCATGCGCACAGCCAACTTTTTGAGTTGAGTCTGATGGATGTCGAGCAGTTGACATTGAGCTGTGGAAGATCAACGGCTTTGAAATTCTGCACCATTTCTAGGTGGAAAGGCTTGCACCAGGCTTGGAACAATTCTGCGTGTCCGTCGAGGCTGCGGGCATCCTGTCGCTCGCAGCGAGTAGGGCGTTTACGAGTAATGTTGAGTGGCATCACAAGGCGAAAGGGAAGGTCAAGTTGAAGCGAGCTTCTTTTTTTTGATTGTCAATGTCTCTCCCTGTCTCAGTCTCACGAAGAATTCCGTGAGCACATCAAGCTAGCGAGTTGGTTGGCAGTCTGTCCTGAAAACACTGGACCGTTGTCGACCTCCAATTGACGTAGTCAGCTCTCCCAGAGTGCATCAAAGGCCAGCACTGGGCGTCCTTCAAAAGTCCTTCCAAAACTCCAGTCCTCCACAAAAACTTGGGTCCAGGAATCTCAGGAGATCCGATCCTCCCCAACACAGGCGAGTGGTGACTAGGCGGCGTGGCTTGAGGCGGGTGAGTGCTCAAGTGCTGATGATTTGTGGTTGTCATGATGATTCTGTGTGATGCTCAAGCTGGCGTGAGGTCGAATGGTGCGAGTTGTTTACTTGCTGTGGTGGGTGTTAGTGGCCTGATACATGGCAGCAGCGAGATCTTGTCGGTTGGCTTGACTTACGACCTGGCCCTCATCTTTCTTCTCTTGCGCTTAAGGCGCCTCACGCGCTTCTTCCTCCACTTGGCTCTCATCGTGAACGATTTGGGCTGTTGGTGGGGTTAGCTTGCCGTTTGCATCGAGTGACGTCGGTAGCAGCAGGCCCGATGACAGTGCCGTCGCAGGAGAATTGATCAGGTCAATTAAGATCAACTGAACAATTGCTCAAGCGGACGACCGCAGTCACCGCGGCCTGGTTGTGGTACAACTTACTTGGTTCGTTGATGAGAATGGCGTTGGATGGTCGGGAGAGAAAGTTCAAGAGGGGAAAGCTGCGACGCGCAGCTTTTTGAGTTGTGGACTGGCGGCTGCTGGACCGGCCAGACTCACGTGATCGCTTATGTAATCGCTCGCAGGGATCAGCCTTCCAGGTCGGCGACGACCACGTCGGACGGCGGACTGAGACGGGCTCGGTTCATATTTTGCCTGTATTGTCTCTGAAATGACTTGACTACTTGTTTGGTACTCTCCGAACTTCATTCATAAGAAACCATGAGCGCGGCGTCCTCAGAGACCACGATGCTGCCCCTAGAGCTTACACTCGTCCTCGCAGCCACCCGGGACATGGGGATTGGCCTGCGAGGAACCCTCCCATGGACCGGGCTGAAAAAAGAGATGGCTTACTTCGCCCGCGTCACAAAACGTCTACCTTCTTCTGTAAGTCGGGGATTCCCGCTTGCATGACTGTCCAGCTGCATGTCTACCAGCAAGTCTCACTTACACGTGCACAGGTCGAAGCCCCTGTCATGAACGCTGTGATCATGGGTCGCAAGACCTGGGAGAGCATACCACCCAAATTTAGGCCGCTGAAGGGAAGACTGAACGTCGTCATCAGCCGGTCATTTGATTCTCCTGCAGAAGAGCCTGCCAGTGTGGAGACAGAACCAGTCAAGGCTTCGTCCCTGGAGCAAGCCATTGCGTATCTGCAAGGAAAGCCCCAAGGAAGCTTGGGACGAGTATTTGTGATTGGCGGTGGTCAGATCTATACTGCTGCTTTGCAGTTGAAGGAAGCAAAGAGAGTCCTGCTGACAAAGGTCATGTCCGACTTTGAATGCGATACATTCTTCTCTCTGAAGTTGAATGACGAGGGAGAGAGTTCCCCCGGGTGGGTGAAGAGATCGAAGGAGGACTTGGACACATGGACCGGAGAAGTGGTCCCTGAGGGTACTCAAGTTGAAAACGATACCTCTTATGAGTTTCAGATGTGGGAGAGGACGGGTTGATACCTCATGATACCAAGATAATAATACATGATCCGGCCAACTCCAATTTGCAGTCCCTTTCCCTCTATAAAGCTCCTGTCTTGCTCGTTCATACAGATTGACAATTGAGATTGAACGCAAAAGGCTACAGCCTCACTTAAATCGGCTGCTAGGCTTGGCCGTGGTCGATGTGGCCTCAGATGCAGCACTCTTGGTGGTCTGCTCGAGCGACCCCGGCTCGTCTACCAATTTCAACTCGGCCGTAGGCTGCGTCTTGAACACACTCCCACCATGGTAGAGAAGCGCCGGATCGAGCATCTTGTCCAGAGACCTCGAGACCGACCTCATCCAGCTGACGATGGCCGCGACATGCCTCATGTCGACGTTCTCGTCGGCCTTGAAGATGTTCCTCCACACCGCCGACGCCATAACGGCGTCGCCCTTGACCAGGCCCTCGTCGTACGCCAGTATCACGCCCCTCCACGTCTGGAACAGGTTCTGCAGATGCCTCTGGCGGATCATGCGCGACGCCATGCCATGGTTCACCTCCATGACGTCCTCGGCGTTGTGGAAGAAATGGTTCACCAGTTGGTTCTGCCACGCCTGCCACTGGTTCTTCTCGAGGCACCGTAATCGCACGACTATGAGGTAGAGGTGCAGCATGGTCACTTGCGACCATGTGCTGAATGTCGGGGGAAGACCAAATTCTGTGGGGCACTCTTGTCAGCAATCGCATTTCGCCTGGGGCTAGAGGGTAGGGGACTGGGTGTACCATCGTGCCAGACACCACCTCCAACGCCAAGCTCCTCCCCATCTTCTGTCATTGGTACCTCCTCCTTCTTCCTCAGCTCCGGCGAGATCTTGTAGTTAGCTGGCGCGGCGCACGCCTTGTAGATGCTCTCGGTGGCACCGAAGATCTGGTATGGCTGGACCGCTTTCGAAGGCAGGATCTTACTTGCGATGCCTAGCAAGGTCTGCGCAACGCCCGGTTGTTTCTCAGGCTGGGGCGAGCCCTGCGATCGGCTCGGCGCGGTCTGGTGGAACTGTCGTGATGACGACCTCGCGATCTCTGCGACGGCCGCCCGCTGGCCGACGGATGGGCGGTTGAGGTCGCGCAAGAGCCGTAGCTGGCGCCGCGCGACGTCGCGACATGGTCTGCAAAGCCGATCTGCCATTTTGTGTCGGAGGGGTTGTGAAGAGGCAGTAATTCAAGACGTGACAAATTGGCTGACCTGGCTCTCAAGTCTGGATTATAGATGTCATTGACGCTTAGCGCATCGCCGTCAAAAATATTGCTGCAGCTAATCCTTGTAAACGGGCGCTGCCGAGCCGGCTCCGAACTGCAGACAGGATTCCCGTAAACTTCGATTCGACGATGCGTCTTCACATGATTTCATTTGTGGATTCGTTTTTTGGACATTGCAATTGGGCCTTTTTGAGGCTAAGAATCATATTACCGGAAGGGTCACATCCACATACTCTACCATTCTGTTGGAAACGTATGTAACTACGAGGGACCTGGTCGACTGAGCAAGCATGGCACTCCACCAGAACCAGGCCCTCTACCACAAAACCACTTGCCTTCATACAGGCAGTCCATGACGATGATGCACACAGAGCTTGATCCTACAATTGGGGCTACTTGTGGTTTGGAATGATATTTGTCACGGGCGAGGCTTTTGTCAGAAGGGCAACAGCGGTGCCAACTGTTCAGAGCAGTGTCTGTATTTCGCCTAGATTTCGCCGGAGGTCTGATTGTGACCTGTTATAATGCGATGAGAGAGTTCTGTCAAAGCTGAGACACACCCGCCATCCCAAGATTCCGCTAGACCATGTCCTGGGCCCACGAGGGTGTCATTTGTAGACAACTGAAGCATGCCCGCAATGCATGATTCTAGAATGCAAATGAATGATATACAGTTCGTCACTGGAATCCAAGTGCAGTTGCAACTCGAAGACTATAGTTTTCCAGCGACACCCATTGCCATCGATGCAACGCGTGTGAGTCGCACCGCTCAATTTACCTGTAACGTGAGAAGACCAGGGACGCATTGGTGCCACCAAACCCGAAAGAGTTCGAGACAGCAACATCGACATGCCTGTCTTGCGACTGGAGAGGCACGAAGTTAAAACTTGTGCCAACATTTGGGCTGTGCAAGTTCAAAGTCGGAGGCACAGCATTCTATAACCGTGTCAGCATCATGCTCAGTAGTAAAACATTCCGAGGCATTTACTCACATCTGCGATGGCAAGCACGCAAAACAGAGCCTCGATCGCACCAGCTGCACCAAGCAAGTGGCCAACCGCACCTTTCGTGCTGCTGACTGTGACCTGGCTTTCCTTCTCGAGGCCGTCCTCGCCCATCATCAAGGTGCGGATCGCCCTAGCCTCCGCCGCATCACCAATAGGGGTGCTCGTTGCATGAGCGTTGATGTAGTCGACCTCACGCGGCCTGATGTCTGCATTCCTCAGGGCCCGTTTCATGGCCAACAGGGCCCCCGAGCCGTCCTCTCGGGGCGCAGTCATGTGATAGGCATCGCCACTGCAGCCGTAGCCAGCCAGCTCGGCCAGAATGTTTGCACCTCTGGCCTTGGCGTGCTCAAGCTCTTCCAGAACGAGGACAGCGGCACCCTCTGCGACGACGAAGCCGTCGCGGTCCTTATCAAAGGGGCGGCAGCTGGAGCTGGGATCATGGTTGGAGGAGGTAGATAGGGACCTCGACCTTCCGAAACCTGCGAAGGTCAGGGGGTGCAGGCAGGACTCCGCACCACCGGCGATCATGACATCCGCATCACCAAAGGCAATAAAACGGGAAGCATCCCCAATCGAGTGGGCGCCGGTTGTGCAGGCGGTGGTGGCAGAGTGATTGGGCCCCTGAAAGCCATACTTCATGGAAATATGGCCGGCGGCGAGGTTGATGAGGATCTTTGGGACAAACAACGGAGAGACTTTCTTGTAACCCTACCTGTGGTCTTAGCTTTTTTCTTCCCGGCCTAGATGCGGCCCATGAGTCTAGGAGTCCAGGCTCACATTCTTATCGAAGGCAACGCTAGTCGAGTACATCTCGTCCAGGTTGCCTATGCCACTCCCGAGACAGACTCCGGTAGCCTCCAGGTCAGCCTGTCTGGAGGGGTTCCAGCCAGCATGGTCGAGTGCCATGCTGGTAGCAGCGACGGCATACTGGGCGAATCTCGACATGCGCCTCTGCTCCTGAGCATCAAGCCAGTCTGAGGGGTTCCATTTCCCATCTGTTTTGCCAGTGTTGCCACTGGGCACTACTCCGGCGACAGTGCTGGGGAGGCCTTTCCATCGGGTCTGAGGCTCGAATCCAGAGACATCAACAATGCCTGACCGCCCAGCCAAGAGACGCTGCCATGTGGTGGTGGCGCCAACCCCCAGAGGGCTGATAGCGCCTAGACCCGTCACAACAACTCGTCGCATGCTTCCATTGCCCAAGCAGAGTCCCGTCCTGGCTTGGTGTGCCTGGTGTCTGGCACGTGGAAGGGCCCAAGTCTTCTGGATCGAAACAGTGGCTGGCAGCAAGTGGGTTTTTGGTTGAGACGAGGAAGCTTGGTCGAGTTCAGACGGGATGCCGTGGGGTATAGATAACCAGATGTTTAAGTTCTGGTGAAACTGGCGAGCCGGAGGTCACCTCAATTGCCAAATTGATGCTGGTGCTGGGTCTCGCTTGCTGGCTGGCAGTTTAGACGCTCGGTACCCGTCTGTACCGGCGCGGGTGGCTTTGGGCATGGGCATGTAGGCGCAACTGGGTCATCCGCAAGGGGCAGGCGGTGAGCACTGCTCGACGTTTGACGTTTCTAAATCTAGACCTGAATAGGCGCGGCCCAGGCCAGGGCCCAGAGTGTGGGGCCTTGCGTTAGGACGGCTTGTACGGCCTGGACCCTGACGACGACAAAGACGACGTAAGTTCCACTGCTGTACGTACCCCTGACCTGTCTGAGGCGAAGGGGCTCCTTCCCCAGATTTCCCACGACAGGTGTTTCTTCGAGTCTGTCTGTCTGTCGACCACGGTGGATCGTCCCTCTTCCTGACTTGCCTGAACTCTTCACATTCTGCATTTGAAGCGTTTATTTCCTTATCTCATACTTTGTTCCTTGTGCTCCTAATCACCGCCGCCGGGTAAGCACTTATCTGGCCTTCCTACGCATCTCACACGAATCCTCTCGAGAAGCACGACTTCACTGCAATAGAATTCAACGGCCGTTGGCACTCGATTGTTTCTGTTTCACGTGCACTGCATTCTACAGCACGCAATCAGCCTCGAAAAGCATCCCATTGAGTAGAGATCGCATCTTCCCGGCCCCCCGTGGTGACGGCGCATGAGCGACATCTGGAGAGTTGGACCTATCGCAAGGGTGCATTCAGACTTCAGACAAGAACCATCTTGACCGCGCCGGCTTCTTGCAGCGTAGTATCGCCTTCCCGATCTGCTGTAACGACGAACCATCCAATATTTCCTGCCGTATTCACGCCTGCGGTACAGCACAAACGCCCGGCATCGCCAGTTTATGCAATCTGTGCTTGCCGCAAGTCGGTTTCAGCCTGCCCAGATTCTGTTTCTGGCCCCTTATCGGACGGCGGCCACAAGCAACCACAAGCTCTGCGGCTGTCCTTGCCCAAAGCTTAGCGGCAGGGAAACACCACCACCATAATCTGGAATTCTGCCTTTGCATGAATCCACTACCAGGTTCCTAATCGGCAGTGTGCCTCCCCATGAGCACGCGCGCTTTCTGTGCTACAGACCACAGACTCGCCATCGACCGGCCTCCTCTGTCCTCCCACAACCCGCACCTGGAGGACAACGCTAGGTTTCAGCGTCTCATTCCACCGTCTCCCACCATCCATCCCGAAGATCACGCGTGGCAACCACCGACTGACAAGCCTCCCCGGCTTGCGATCTGCCGTTGCTGCTCAAGCATTCCCGGCGCTCTGGCTCCTGAGAGACTAGCCACAGGCCAGGACATCGGTTGAAGCCCCGGGAAACAAGCTTCCTTGTGCGGACGGCGAATCCCAACGCAGTTCCTTATCTGGCAGCATACTTTGGCGTTCTCGCGTGACGCTTCATGTCCGTCTGGGATTGACCGAGTCTGGGATCGACCGAAGCGCTGGCTCTGAGCCGCACGTTGTACCAGTACCGTCAAGGCGATAATATCTGTTGGACAACCAGACAGCCCCTATATAGCACCCACCCCTCTGATCACATCTACCCCCCTGAGCCCGATCAACTTGCCTCGTTCTCCCTGTTCTTGGTCCCTACAACATGGGCCAACCATATAGTGACAAGCCGTCTGGCACGGCATCGAAGTCCGATATGGCAGGAAGCGATAGCAACTCGAGCTCAAAGGTCGATGTGGTGGAGGTCAGTGGAAGGGAGGTGGAGGCATCAGGGTCGACATTCGATACGCCTCTGGGCCGTCGGATGAGTCCCGTCGATGACCTCAAGCACCGCCTCTCGCTATGGGGTGAGTCTAACCTTCAACCAGAAGACAGTGATGAGGAAGGATCAGAATACGAACTTCTCTTAGATCCCAACCTTCCCGAGGAGTATACACGGCCGACACTGGGCCTTCCCCGTGCGTCTTTGGCCTCGGATTATACCGATGAGGAGAAGATTACAAGCATCAACAAGGAAGGAGAAGAGGACTCGCCCTACCCCGAAGTCAGGGCTGCCGTCCGGAACTATGATGTTGACGCACCGTGCAACACCGTGAGTGTACCCGGTCATCATCACGCAGCATCTCGACTGACCACAGCCAACAGATCCGTGCCTGGACCATCGGACTCGTTCTTGTCGTCGTTGGCGCCTCCATGAATACCTTGTTCTCTCTCCGAAATCCTGCCATCGGACTTGGTGCTTTGATTGCTCAGATCATTGCATGGCCCATTGGCCACGGTTGGGCTAAGGTCATGCCTACTCGGAAATTCAAAACCTTTGGGATTCAATGGTCGCTAAACCCGGGGCCTTTCAACGTCAAGGAGCACTCCATCATCGTGGTCATGGCCAGTGTCTCGTTCTCGGTTGCCTATGCGACTGATATCATCCTTGCTCAGAAAGTGTTTTACAAACAGGATTTCGGAATACCTTGGCAGCTCATGCTGACCATCTCGACCCAGTCACTTGGGTATGGCATCGCTGGCATCATGAGGAAGTTCCTCGGTAAGTATTTACTCACACCCGGTGGCTTACATTTGTACTAACAGGGACTCAGTATATCCTGCGGCGATGATTTGGCCTGGAAACCTGGTCTCCGTGACACTGATGAATGCCATGTACGAGGGCAACGAGAATCCGGACCCCACCGTGCTTGGTGGAAAGATGCCTCGTTATAGATGGTTCGCATACGTTACTCTTGGTGCCTTCATCTACTACTTCATCCCTGGCTACCTGGCTCAGTTTCTCAGCACCTTCGCGTTCGCCACTTGGATCGCCCCGCAGAATCCAGTCGTCAATCAGCTTTTTGGCTATACGACTGGCTTGTCCCTGGTTCCCATCACTTTCGACTGGTCCCAGATTGCGGGTTTCGTCGGCTCACCTCTGATCCCACCTTTCCACGCCATTGCCAACACTCTCATTGGTGTGTTCCTCTTCTTCATAATCGGAGCGACAACCTTCCACTACTCGGGTGTTTGGTTCGCCGAGTTCTTGCCCATGAGCGACTCTTCCACCTACGACAACACGGGCTCGCCCTACAACACGTCCCGGATCCTGACCCCCGAGTTCACCCTGAATCAACAGGCATACGAAGAGTACTCACCTCTCTTCATCAGCACAACCTTCGCCATGTCTTACGGCCTGTCTTTTGCTGCCATCTCTTCTCTCATCGTGTATACGTATCTACATCACGGCAAGATGATTTGGCATCAGTGGAAGAACTCCAAGACCGAGAATGAGGACATCCACATGAAACTGATGAGGAAGTACCCCGAGGCTCCGACCTGGTGGTACATGAGCTTGTTCGTCCTGGTAAGTTTGTCATGTCCTGGTGTGAATGCCACAGCACGCTCTTACAAATGTATCTCAGATGTTGGGCATCGGTTTCATTGCCGTGCTTGCGTTCCCCACAAACCTCACATGGTGGGCATTCTTGCTCTCTGTCGCCATCTCCTTCTGCTTCTCTCTACCAATTGGAATCATCCAAGCCATCACGAACAACCAAATCGGCCTCAACGTCCTGACCGAATTCGTATTCGGCTACATCCAGCCCGGACGCCCTCTTGCCCTCATGATTTTCAAGACATTCGGTTACATCACAATGAGTCAGGCGCTCAGTTTTGTGGGAGACTTGAAGTTTGGACATTACATGAAGATTCCACCGCGGACTATGTTCATGTCCCAGGTGGTGGCAACGACGTTCTCGTGCTTCATCCAGATTGCGGTTCTCAACTCTGCACTGACGGCTATCCCGGAGGTTTGCACAACGACTCAGCGCGAGCATTTCACGTGCCCAGGCGGAAAGGTCTTTTTCTCGGGTAAGAATGACACTTCCATCGATAAGAGATATCAGAGGTACTGACTCCCTCCCTTCCAGCCTCCGTCATTTGGGGTCTTATTGGGCCTGCCCGCATGTTCTCGCCTGGCCAGATCTACTCAGGCCTCTTCATCTTCTTTGGCGTCGGTGCAATAGTGCCTGTCATCATCTTCTATGCCTCCAAGAAATGGCCCAAGTCACCTATCAAGTACCTGATGGCTCCTCTCATCTTCGGTGGCGCGGGTAGTATCCCGCCAGCGACGCCACTCAACTATCTGACATGGGGCATAGTGGGCTTCGTGTTCCAGTACTACATCCGCAAGCGCTACTTCGCCTGGTGGAGCCGCCTCAACTTCCTGACCTCGTCCGGTCTCGACCTTGGCCTCGCGCTCAGCACCCTCACCATCTTCTTCGCATTCACCCTGAATAACATTGACCCTCCCAACTGGTGGGGCAACAATGTCATCACCACCACGATGGACTTCACGGACACTGCTATCCAGACTGTGCTCCCAGAAGGGCAGACTTTTGGCCCAGCAAAGTGGTCGTGATGCACGGATCCTAGATAGAGTCTCACTGTATATTTTTCTCTCTTCGGTGCACATGGTCCCTCGCGGGAGCGGCAAGGAGTTTTGGGTAATGAGCGGGCTTTGGTCTACAGGTGTTTGGTACATATTATGCGTGAAGGTGTTTAACGGCATCTGATGGTATGAGGTTCAATTAAGTTAATCCTTGAGAAACGTGCTGCCCACCATGGCCTCAGTTCTAAGCGATATGTTGGTTCCTGTGTATCGATTGTATCAAACGTGAATTACCTGTGTCATATCGCGGCAGGCCAATCGGCACCCATAGTTGCGCGGAGACGCATTTCCTTTCTCCCACTTGGCATCTGGCCAAACATCGCTGCAGACTTGAAATGTCTCTCCCCTTCCTTGCGCCCATAAAGGGTGTAGGCAAGAAAGAGGAGAAGTTTTATTCTTGCCCTTCGTCCAACCGTGTCTGCAAGGAATCGAGAGTCCATGTGACGGAGTGGTCAGAACATGAGGCATACCTAGGGGTGAACAACCTAGGTATCTGATCAGGTCGTTTTTCTCTTGAGAGATATACATCGTCGATACGATTTTGCCCCGGGGGATAATGACCTGATCAGTTGTCTCCCGAGAGACATATGAACCTTGTTACGACTTTGCCCCCAGGGGATGTGGTCTGAGGAACAAAAGGAAGTTTCGTTCTGGTCATGGCAAAAATCTATTTAAATTTCAAGACTTTACATTTGTGACTGGACCGGGCGCTTATCGGTCTGGTTCAACCCTTGGCTCACAAGACGTGATTGAATTACAGCTGGTGCGATCTTAGATCTACCACGAGGCTCTTGATATTCACTAGCATGTTTTAGTGCGAATTATCGCTTGTGACAATAAAGCATCGTAGGCACTCATATACTGCTTAGAAGGTCTAACCAGACGATTGAGAATACTGGTCTTTTATTCCAGTACGGATTTGCACGAGCAGTCAATTCGTGTCATCGTGGTGCAAAGTATGGCAATTTGCAATTCGAATGTCAAGCACAAATGGAGTAACAAGCGTTGAGTGAACGATTGCTGTATTTCCGGTAATCCAAAGCCCGATGTTCATCATCCAACTCGCTTTTTGGTTCTCCTGGAGCAGTAGTATTCTAGACGACTATTACATTCAGCTAGTCCGGTGTCATTTAAATGTTCTTCTGTCGCACAAACCGGAGGACCTCCGTGTAACAGCGGATCTGCGCTAGGGGAGCTCTGGAGCTTGGGCCTGTCCAGATCCCTGTCCCCTGTCGGGCAAGGCTCATCAATTGGGGAGACCCGGACACCGATCGGTTCCCAACGGGATCTTGGTAGGCCAAATTATTTCTCGCAGTCCCGCGACAGACTTCCCTCCGCTCTCGCACCCGCCCACCACCTCGCCTCGCCCTTGCAAACATCGCCAGCTCGCCTGCACACCCCCATATCGAGGGGCGCCTGTCACGAGTTGCCGACGATGGCTTCCCTCGCCTCTGCTTGCCGCCTGTCCGCCAGGCTGGCGCGGTCCAAATTGCCTCACGATGCAGCTGCTCGGGGTCCGTAATCAGCGATAATTCCCCTCCCCGGACATCACACCACCACATGCAAGAGCCTCATACTGATCCCATTTGTCGTCGCGCGCAGGCTTCCGGACATCAGCTTCCTCCCTCGCCGCCCAGAACTTCACGATGCCTGCATTGTCCCCCACCATGACCGAGGGCAACATCGCGACCTGGAAGGTCAAGGACGGCGACAAGTTCTCCGCCGGTGACGTCCTCCTGGAGATCGAGACCGACAAGGCGACGATGGACGTGGAGGCTCAGGATGACGGTATCATGATGAAGGTCTTGACGGGCGACGGCGCCAAGGGCGTACAGGTCGGAACGCGGATCGCCGTGATCGCCGAGGAGGGAGACGACATCAGCTCGCTCGAGATCCCGCCTGAGGATACCCCGAAGCAAGCATCTGCCCCCAAGACACCAGAGAAGAGTTCCGAGCCAGCACCAGTACCACAGGAGGAGAGGACCACTTCAGAGCCTGCCACACACGGCGCCAGAGGGGGCGGGAAGGCCCAGAAGCAGACCTACCCTCTGTTCCCTTCGATAATCCAGCTGCTCCACCAGAACGGTATCGACGAGTCCAAGATCCACGAGATTCCTGCGACAGGACCTAAAGGCCGTCTGTTGAAGGGCGATGTACTAGTCTATCTTGGCAAGGCGAAGGCCGACTCCGCCTCTAATGTGGAAGCCCTGTACAACAAGCTGGCACACCTGGATCTTAGCAATGTCAAGGTGGCCGAGAAGAAGGTAGAGAAGAAGAGCGCAGAGAAGCCCGCCAAGCCGGCTGCGCCCGTGGTGGAGGAACTGCAGGTGACCCTGCCCATCTCTCTGGCGCAGGTCATTGAGGTGCAGACCAAGGTGCAGGACACCCTCGGCGCGTTCCTGCCACTGTCGGCATTCATTGCGCGTGCCACCGAGGTCGCCAACGACGAGCTGCCCCTGGCGGCTGACTACAAGCCGTCTGCGGACGAGCTGTTCAACCAAGTACTTGGCCTGCACACCGTGAGCCCACAGGGCTCCAAGGGCCACTACCTCCCCCAGATCTCTGCCCTGCCACCGCCGCCATCCCTTTCCCAGAAGACCTTCACCACAGCCAAGCCGGACATATATGACATCCTCACGGCGAGCGTCGCCAGCAAGAAGGCGCCCGCCCCATCCAGCCGGCCGGCAGGCCTCTCCACCGGCGTGAACGTGTTCTCCCTCAAGGTGCCCAAGGCCGAGGAGCAGAGGGCAAAGGTGTTCCTCGAGCGGGTCAAGATGGTTCTGGAGAACGAGCCCGGCCGGTTGGTGCTGTGACACAGCATAATGCAGTACACAGGAAGCCGAGGCGATATTAACATGCGCACACATTGTACGAATACCAATTTGCATTCAATAGACATCGTGGCAAGCGTTCCAAGCAAGGAGGCACCAGATCAAGGTTTTGCTTGAGAGTCATCGTGGTATATTGTAATAATCTCGTCTTGTTCTAAGTCTACTAGACTCGAATTTGACTGAATACCCGCTGAATACCCGCCCTGGCGGCACCTTATGCGAATTATCACCAACTGAACATCAGCCTGAGTCGGACCAATCGGCTCTTGACTCCGTACTGGGCAGATAGCTAATCGGAGCATGAGACCGGATAACGCCGTAGATATAGGCTTTCAGAGAGCATCCCGTTTCGGCATGCCCAGCCGCAGAAATGCCCACCAACAGTCCCACCGTAAGAAGGCCTACAAATAGACCTGCCGACCGCCTCTGCAACCCTGCACGTGGAAGCCGATGTGACTTGTCCGCTGAGGGAGCATTGTTCCTGCTCTGGGCGTGACCGTAAGGTTTCCCCTCAAGCGCATAACTAACAGCCCGCGAGACTGAGAAAGAAAGACCAAGCGAAAATAATTAAGAGTGTTCATATATTGTATGATCTTGTCGCTCACATGATTCGCTCAAACACGCACACCTAAACAGTGCCCCTTCGGCAGGTATATCCATCGCTTCAGCTTACCAACTCAACAACGCGTAACTGTACGCACGGGTCTGCTTGCTTGCTCGCTTGCTCGTCTCACAGCCAGACAGCCGTGGCCGCCGTGGCCACCTCACCGCCGTCGCGCACCAGTCTCGTCGAGGCGACCTCCCTGAACCTGGACCCGTCGAAGGCGAGGATGACCACGAACCCCTGCTCGCTGTCCGTCAGGGCGATGAACTCGTCACCGCCGTCCGAGACCAGGGGCCCCGGCGCGGGCTCGATGGCGTTGGCCAGCCCGCCGCTCGTCCGCGTCTCGAAGATGTCGACCGCGGGGCCCGCGATGCTGCCGTCGGGGTGCAGCTCGTAGGCCGCCACGTACCCCTTTGTCTTTGCCTCCAGCCCCCGCGTCGAGGCGTACAGGTACCGCGGCGTGTTGTCCTTGGTGGTGTGGTTGCTGAGCCGCACCTCGTCGGCCCAGAAGTCCTCGCACTTTTGGGTGTCTGGCAGGATGGTGAAGCCGTGCATGTGCTCGAGGGTGACGCCGTCGGCCGCCACGCGGAAGGCGTCCACCATGCTGCTGTGCTCCTGCACGCAGTACAGCACGCGGCCGCTCGGGTGCGGCCAGGTGTGGCGGGGCCCGTCGTGGGAGCGTGGGGAGATGTGCTTGGTGCCGAGGGTCAGGGGCCCCGACGATGCGGTTGTCGTCGTCTTCTCGCCGTTGCTGTTGATGGTGGCCTTGGACTCGTCGACCGAGTACGTCCAGATGCAGTTGTGGCCAATGTCCGCGACGTACAGGCTCTTCCCGTCGGGCGAGAGGTCGACCGAGTGCGAGCCGTGGCGCAGGCCACCAAAGCTGCCGTGCGCGACGCCGTCCCGCTTGCCGTCCTCGAGCTCCTCGGATTTCCGGAACGACACCTCCTGCGCCAGGTCCCCGATGCTCCCGTCGGCAGCCAGGCTGAACACCTCGCCCGTGGGGCCCCCCGCAGAGTACAGGTACTTGTCCGTGACGGCGACGTAGCCGCTCAGGGCGCGGACGGGCTTCTGGTTCAGCAGCTCGACCGAGGCGTCGTCGCGGATGCGGTACGAGGCCACCGAGGGCGGGTCCGTCCAGCACGTCGTGTACAGACGCGTCTTGTCCGCCGACAGGGCCAGCCACGAGTGGCCGCCCACGGCCGGGGACTTCTTGGCCACTGTCAGGGAGGCGTCGTCCTTGCCCGGTCGGGAGGCGGGCTTGAACAGGAGGGTGTAGACCTCTGGTGATCTGAAGGTGCCGACTAGCAGCAGGAATCCATCGTGGACCATTGTCTATGGGCGTGGGCGAGGTCGTTATGTGGGCGTGTACTTGTGCCAGGAGAGGTAGAGGAGGGGTTCACAACGCCTGGAACATGTATGTATGTATGTACTGTATGTGGACTAACACGGGAATGGGCCCACTGCCGCCGGATTGTACGGGTCGGGTATCAGAGGTGCGTGTAAATGGATGTTGTGTACCCGGGACACAAGCGACGAGGGAAGAACTTCAGGTTACACGCGAGATGAATTATGATAAAAATAAATAAAAAAGGTCAAGATCAATGAATAGACAGACTATGGGGGTCGATCAACAACCTTAGTGTATGTCTTTATAATATACCATGGGAAAGGGTTGCGTCGGTACTTTTGCGGGAATGCGGTGGGAGGTGGACTTCTGGGTCTACATAATTATGTGACGAGGCCGGATAAGGGGCAGAGGCTGCACAGCAACAAGCGTCGTCATAGAACAGGCGGTATCACAAGAGCGGAGAGAAGGGCCGAGCCGAGAGGAGAGACGTTAACAGCCAATTGTTAGTTATTCTTGGATAAATCTCAACAGAAAATCGTCTCATGGTCCTGCAGGGCGGCAGCTTGGGGGAAGGAGGGTATATCAGCAAGTCGACGATGGTGAGACGTTGGGTTTGTTAGCCGTCACTGCTCCGTTTTCCGCATTCCGTAACACACGTATCACACACTCACGCCTGCAGCAGAACAATGGTGGGGGAATGGCGCGGGTATGAGAGTGCCTCGCTGCTTGGGTGCTTAGACTAACTAGCGTGGTCTGAACGGCACTTCTCTTGGTCTGCAGTTTTCCCCCTCTAACACGGTCGACCGTCGTGATAGTAGTGACGGCAGCCGGTCAAAGGCAATCGATCGGATGTGTGTCGGGCTCTGGGTGCGCCTTCCGACGACCTTTCTTTTTCTTCGGCACATTTCACGCGCCCACAGTCCCGCCGACCAGCAGCAAGGTTTGACCTTCGCTTCGATTCCGACTCGCCAGGTTCACTGCTTCCTTTGGTCCCTGGTCAAATATATCTGCTGGTCTCTTTCGTCCGATGTCCCAGTGGGGATATTCCCGCGGCTAGTGTCGGAAACCTACGTTGCGTGATGCTGTCCAACTTGGATGTTGTATCCGGCCTGGGCACCTCGTCAGCACACCCCCTTCAACCCCCCGACTCGTCTTAATAGGCCCTAACCCTCTCGGACTTATCTCAGGGTTACAATCAAGACTCCATTCATAGCCTCCCTGCCTCCCCAGATGTATGCATCATCTCAGCCCGGCACCGTTATCAAGAACCTATCACGGCAACACTCGTCGTTACCCCCCGCATTCTGTATCAGTTGATATGGTATGACAAGAGATAGTGGTATCATGCATGACGATCTGCAACCCGTCGTAAGATGGACGCTCGAATATATAGGCCTGTTTGGCCTGGAGAATTCGGGCCAGAGTTGCAAGGACCAATTGTCGCTGTCTTTGACTATAGAATAGTGCCATTGACATCGTCTGGTACTATCTTATAATCATGGCAGTCCAAGATCTGACCGATGAGGCGGCATGGCCTCCCGGAACCGTTCGTCTCGAGAAGTTGCTCGGAGGCAGCGGACAGGCCTCCCAGGCCGACATCATCCTGCAGCCGCGCCCGAGCAGTGACCCAAACGACCCTTTGACGTGGCCGAAATGGAGGAAATATCTCAACTTTGGCCTTGCGACCTTCTATGCTATGATGGCGTTTGGTCAAATCAATGCGACCACGCCTACCTGGGGTCCGATGATGGACGAGCTGGGCTTTGATGCTGTTCTCATGTGAGTTTGCACAGTCTTGGCTTGCACGAAATCTCTGTTTATTTCTCCTTTCCTACCAATCTCGGTTTGCATTTTGGGTATCTCTTTTCGATGCCATCCCCGGGGGGGGGGTATCATATGCTGATTGGGAGCTGCAGGAACAACACATATGCTATCGGCTGCGCGACTCTTGCACTGGGGAGCTTTATGCTCATCCCATTCGCCCTTAAATACGGCCTCCGTCCAATCTACGTCCTGAGCAGCGCTGCCCAGATGGCCATCATGATCTGGGCCGCCCGCACCGTGACGGCAGGCGACTGGTGGGGCGTAAACGCACTTCAGTGCTGGGTAGGCTCACTCGCCGAGACCATGGTCCAGATGACCGTCGCCGACGTCTTCTTCGTCCACCAGAGAGGGTTGATGAACTCAATTTACATCTGGGCCAGCAACTTTGGCTCCAGTCTAGCACCTGTCGCCGCCGGGTTCGTCACAGCATCCATGGGATGGAGGTGGGTCTGGTGGTGGATGGCCATTTTCTTTGGGGTCGTCCTCGTTGCGTTCATATTTGGATTTGAGGAATCGAAATTCGACTGGACAGCAGCTGTTATTCACGGGGTTGTTCCCCTGGGGGACGAGGCCAGCACCAAGAGCGACGCCGAAGCTCAGCCCGACAAGAAGCAGCCGCTATCAGATCCCGAGAAGGAGGCTGCACCAGCTGCTATGTCGGGCGAGGGACCCCTCACGACTATTCAAATCGACCCGTCCCTACCGCGCAAAACGTACTTACAGAGGCTCAGCTTCGCGACTACGACGCCGGGGCCTTTTATGTTATTCGCAAGACATGCGTACCAGCCTTTCCAAATACTCTTCACTATTCCCGGCGTTGCCTACATGTCCCTGGTCTATGCTGTGCTCCTGGCATGGTCGACGGTCATGTCTGCTGCCCTCAGCACGTACATGATCCTGCCACCTTACAACTTCAACGCTTCCCAGATCGGACTCATGAACCTGGCACCATTCATTGGCAACACGCTAGGGTCCTTGATCTGCGGGCCCCTGAGCGACTGGACCATCTTGCGGCTGGCAAAGAGGAACAACGGCATATATGAGCCCGAAATGCGCCTTTGGGTCTTCGTGCCATTCATCCCGTTCCAGGTGGCGGGTGCCTTCTGGTTTGGTAAGATACCCCTCCCTGGCCGTGCCTTGTTCTTGCATATGCAACCTCCAACACAGGGCCGGTCCGAGCAGCCTTGTCTCTAGGCATGAGGCCCCGAAAGGGGACCGCTCGGCCTGCTTGTGACCACAAGCCCAAGCCACAGGAGCCAATAAATCTACGCGAGAGGCGCTGTCACTTCTGAGATACTGATCAGGCTGCACTCAATTGCTCCTTTCGTGTGGGGTAAAATTTACTGACGACATAGGCAGGCTACGCCCTGCAGGACGGCCAGTCTTGGGTGGCTGTGGCTGTCGCGCAGGGGATGTGCAATTTTGGGTCTGCTCCGATCTCAAGCATCGCCCTGACTTACATGACGGATGCCTATAACGAGGTGAGCAGTAGGCATTGTCCCACTGCCTTGGAGAATGACGCTGATAAGCATTACTAGATCATTGGCGATGCCCTAGTGGCGCTCACCTTTTCTAGAAACACGATGAGTACCATCTTTGTCTTTGCCATGACCCCGTGGATCGGACGCGTAGGCATGGCCAATGTCTTCAACACGATCGGGGCTATTGGCCTGGCTGTCCTGTTGTTCGCCTTTGCTTTCCTGTGGAAGGGCAAATTGTGGCGCTATCGGAATACGAAGCGCTACAAAAGATACGCCGCGAAGCAGTTCGATCCTCGGCCCATTGACAACCATATCTAGCATTTTGCCCACGCGAATGCCTGGCTGGATCGGGAAAGAAGTAGCTTGTGCCACGTGGATTTGTTGCAATGCATTCGTCCAAATCTGGAGATTACATATTACAGGATCGCTGAGGCCTGGGCTGCCTGACAGAAAGTGGCATGGTCTCTCTTCACAGTTCTTGACGGTAAAGGGGGTAATCGTAACTCTCCGAATGCAAGACAATCCTTTCAGCTCGCCCACCCTGAGTGGGTTCTTGTCTCTTTTTTTTTTCTCGCTGTTGGTACACGTAGGCTCGGTGTGTTTGCCGCTTAGTGGCAAACGTCGTGCATCCACAATTTCGATTCCCGAGTCGCACCGCCGCAAAGGGACTGAGGGACCAACACCACGCCAGCACACACCAACACACCCAACACAAGGACCGGTCAAATGTGACATCAGTCATGAACACAGAGCAGATCTGCACCCGGCCTGTGGGTCATCCAGAGCTAACCGCAGCTTCTGCACCTAAAAGTAAATTGTTGGTGATCCTGCCTGCGAGCATGTCGATCCTGCTGACTCCGCCGCCCCAGAAGGAGCGTGGCCGCCTTGCGGCGCGGCTGCACCAAGGCTGCACCAACACCGCAATGTTCAGCCCCCAACCTAACGAAAAACCCTCGCAGGGTGGCATTCGTGTTGGTTACACAGCGCTTTGCGCCTCAGTAAGCACGTGTGGGAAGACACACCATGGACTTACATAAAGTCGGTATGCGCCGCACAAGGCTGTCCTCGCCCGCGAAGGATTCAGCGGTGCTGACCTACTCTTTGCCTCTGCTTCCCTCCTTCCCCCGGCTTCGAGAAAGCATTGGCTGCATTCGTTTCTCAAAAAATGCACCTCCAACAGCCACTGGCGATCTCAGTCGCCGCCCTGCTCTCCGTCCAGAGTGCTGCCGGCGCTGTGCTGCGGACTGACAGGGTCAGGAGGAACGAGTCGACCATCGTCAAGTACTCGCTGCCACAGGACTCGAGCAACCCTTCAGCGCGAACATCATCGCTTGATGCTACCCGGTCCGCAGTTCAGTATGGGCCTCCCGTAGCTGGCGGGCCCTTCTATCCCAATGGGTCGATCGGGGCCGTATTGGGCGCGGCAGACCTCGCGTCCCTCCAGGCCGACCTTGCAGCTCAGGAACAACTGGTGCAAATCGACGTCGCGCACGCGAATGCTTCAGCAGCAGCAGGCAAGGTACGCAGACATGGCCGAGACTTAGGACGGGATCTTTTTACTAACTTGACTTATCAGTTCAACGGGTTGAAGACTGTGGAGGACTATACGCTGCTGTACGACGGCGAGTGGTCACACGCACTGCCAAAGGGCCCGATCCCGGGTATTCTTACCAACTACACCCAAGACCTGTTGTTCTCGATGGAGCGATTGTCGACAAGCCCGTACGCCATCAGGAGGCTCGTTCCTGGCACCGACTGGATTCCATTCTGGGTCGACGATTCGGTGACTCTCAAACTCGCGGGCTCCCCCCTGTGGGCTCTGTTCTTGGAAGGCCGTCTCTTCTATGCGGACTACTCGGACCAGGCGAACCTGCCCAAGACTGACAGGTATGCGGCGGCGAGCGATGGCCTGTTCTTTATCGACAAGGCATCGGGTGACTTCCTCCCACTGGCCATCCGCACTGGTGTCGGGCAGGGCACCATTTACACGCCTGAGGATGACCCCGCCGACTGGCTGCTGGCAAAGATCATATACAACGCGAATGACTTCTGGTTTGCCCAATGGCACCACCTTGCTGCCACTCACCAGGTGCTGCAGATCACCTGGCTCTCGGCTATCAGGTCGTTGAGTGAGGAGCACCCTGTCTACGCTCTTCTCAGCCGCCGTAAGCACCACCTGTGGACCTGTATCTGTGCTTGTACTGACCTGTTATCATCATAGTCACGTTCCAGGCTTTTGCTGTTCAGCCGCTCGCTTCGGCCATCCTGTTCGAACCGGGCGGTGCGGTGGACCGGGTCTTCAGCTACACCGGCCAAGCGGCGCAGGATTATGCCTCGCATCTCTACTACACTGGCAGCGGTGACTTCCAGGCCAACTACTTCTTGACCAACCTGGAGAGGAGGGGCCTGATCAACTCCAAGTTCGGCCCTCCACTGGCCAAGTTCCCATTCCTCGATGACGCCACCGTGATATACGACGCGATCAGGACGTTCATGACCTCGTTCGTGGACTCCTACTACGCCTCCGACGCGGACGTCAAGGCCGACACCGAGCTCCAGGCGTGGGCGAAGGAGGCGAACGGGCCGGCCGAGGCCAAGGACTTCCCGTCCACCATCGCGACCAAGGAGACCATCATCGACATCCTCACGCACGTGGCGCACCTCGGCTCGACGGCGCACCACGCAGTCAACACCAACGAGCTGCTCTCTGCGTCGTCGACGCTGCCCTTCCACCCACCGGCCATCTATGCGCCCATCCCGGACACCAAGGGCGACAACAAGAACGTGGTGGATTGGCTCCCGCCGTTCGGGCAGGTCCTCGTGCAGCTCAACTTCGCGGGGCTCTTCGCGCGGCCCCTGCTCGAGTACTCGAACCGCAGCCTGACGCACATGTTTGACGACCCGGACATGCTTGGGAAGATGAACCCGGCCACGGAGGACGCGGCTGCCGCGTTCAAGAGCGCCATGGAGGCGTTCAGCGACGAGGTCGCCGCCCGCCAGTTCGACTCGCAGGGGCTCAGCCAGGGCATGCCTTTTGTGTGGCAGGCGCTGGACCCGCGGGTTGCGCCGTACTCGGTTACGATCTGAGTGTGGCCATATAACATTTAGACTAATTGTGCGGAGACCTCTCTTAATGCTAATTTAATGTTGGAATTGGATTTCATCCTGCCTTATATAATTCACACATATATATACCTTGACGTCTGAAGATGGGCTAGGGCGTTTGTGCGGCATCTTGGTAGATCGATCTTGACAGGCAGGGGTAGGTGTAATATCCGACGGGCACCAAAAGCGGGCATTCCACCGGCAGTTGCACCCAGCTAGCAGAGATCAGTCACACCAGCACGCCAGCAAGCGCAAGTGATCTCTCAGACAAGGTTGAGATCTGTGCTGCTGTCAACGTAACGCGCTACGCGGACGTGTTTCTTCATCAATATGCTTAACTACGTAAGCATACTTAGTTAGTAATGCAACTAAAGACTAGCACTGAACTCTCTGCGCGCCTTGCTCAATCCATCTGGTCTATCAGTTCTAATTAGACCGCATGTCTGCAAGATCGGCAGCCCTGCCACATCACACAGCTGGCTACTGCACGACAGGGCGCCTTTCTATCGATCGAGATGGCGTCGATGGCACACACACAGGGGCAGGCAGGCCGAAACGGGACCCCTTGTAGTTCGGGCACGTCGGGTTGGTTGGACGTTACATTCCTCAGCGGAGGGGAGGTTCCAGCCAGCCACGGGCCAAGCTGCGAGTCAGCGGCCATAAGAAGAAGACAGAAGGAATACAGCAGAAGCTTTCCGGGCATCCGCGCCGCCGTTGGGCGTGTTTTTGAGTGCGCCTTGGGCCCCTTCGCCCAGCCAAAAAAAGGGGAAATGAGAGCAGCACCGACGCGACGACAGCTGTTGTTGGTCAGCCGCAGGGACCGGGTTCTGCTAGCTTGTCTCGTTTTGTCACGAGCTGGAGGGTGACCTAGCTAGAGTCAAGACAGAGAGAGGAGTGTGCGTACGTGCGTAGCAACAAAGGTCTTGATCTAATATGTTGATTGGAGGGAGCGAAGGGGCAGAAGGGGGTGCAAGAGGAGCAGTGCTGAGCCTAACGCACGAACAATCAATCAGTTCAATCAATAACGTAGCACCCGTGCCCTCTCTGCCAGAGCAGACGAACATTCCAGCCCCAGCCGCCCCAGCCCTTCTTCCCCGGCGAACCCAATTTATGCTCTCAGCTTTGTGGCCCTATTATACACGGCCGGCCATACTTACACGGCGGATCTGCCCCTCTTCCGATGAGAGCTTGAACCCTCGCCCAACGGCAATTGCTTTCCCTCACTCTCTCGTGCCCACGCGCGCCAGCCAGCCAGCCAGCCAGCCCAGCCAGCCCGCCAGCCTCACCCGCGCTCACCGCATTCCTCGGCCGGTTCGCAAAAACTCAGTTTTCCCCTGGAGAAGCCCGTCCGTTCCGTCCGCCTCGCTGTTCGAGCCGAATCATACAGCACAGCTCCCCCCCTAGCTCTGCCGCGCACTAGGCCGACCCCACTCCACTCAGCAAGCTCGCAGCTGTGGATGAGACACGCACGAGCTGCTAAGCTAGCTGGACACACGCAGGACAGGGCGGATAACACCACCCTGACTGCCAGACTGCCAGGCTGCCAGAGCCAACAGACGAGACCACGCAACAGACACGGGACACATTGACTTTCTGCCCGTTCAAGGGACGTAGCCGAACAGGCACACAATAGCTTTCCACCACACTCTTGTCGCCCACCGGATCCCTCCCCCTTCCTGGGTTCACACTTGACGCGGAAGAGAGACAGACGCTCGCTCACACACGCTCACTCACTCGGGGCCTTAGCCGACCGTCCCGGCACTTCACCCTCAGGACGAGCTAGCTAGCAACCCACCGACCGGGCAGACTGACTGACTGACAGCTTGCTTCCCACCGGCCGAGATCCCTCCCTCCCTTCCGTCTCCAAGGGCCGAGACCACCGGGATTCTGCCCGGATCCACCTCACAATAATCCCGTCCACTGCCGGGGGCCTGACCCTCCTTTGCATCTGGTCAACCCCCGGGAGAGAGGCACGAGAGCAACCTCAAACCCTTCGCCGGTCGTCGGGCCGCCCCATGGCGGGCACCGAACCCTGCTTCCCATCCCCACCGTTCGGCCGCTGCACCTTACTCGCCCGCCGCCGCCGTCGTTGTTGCTGCTGTCATCGTCGTACGCCTGTTGCCGCCTGTACCGCCGCCCCCTTATCCCCATTGATTGACTAGTGTGGTGCCTTGCCCTGATCCGCGGCCAAGCCTGTCGCCATGACAAGGCCCAAGGTCCCTGATGACAAGAGGATACGTACCGCCCAGGCCTGCGAGTCCTGCAAGCGCCGGAAGCAAAAGGTGAGCTAGCTGCCTTTTTTCTTCCCTCCTTCTTGTTCTACCTCTCTACCTATATAAACATGGCCGTGTCAGCACCTAGACACCGGCCAATCACACCCTGTCACTGTCAATGCTGGCCAGGCCAACCTGTTCCTTGCTCTACTGTCATCCTTGCATGACCATCAGCTTCGTGATGTGTTCGTCTGGTGTTGACCGTGCATGGATGTGTTCGTCCCCAACATCATGACCATGCCTCTCTCCCATTCCTCAGCCTCGGCCTCAGCCCCAGCCTTGTTGCCAGGGCCGGCCAACGTGCAGTAATACGCGCCGGTGTTGGGATGCGGCCGTCCATTTATATTCTTCCCAGGAGCAAACATACTCGCGTGCTGTGGCTGTGGAATATATAACGACCACCCCTGCTAGGCCCCACACACTGCTCCCCAAGTCACGGCGTGTGAATTTGGTGGAATACATGCATACAAGTGCCGATGCTAACAATTCACGTGGAATCCAAAGTGCAATGGGTTGAAGCCATGCAACACATGCACGAAGCGCAACCTGGTCTGCGACTACCTGTCAGGCCACGGGCACGGCCACAACAGCCAGTCAACACCCACCCATGGCGGCCAGGGCGAGATCGTGGTGTCCGGCACCTCCCCGAACAAGCGTCGGAAGTCGACGCCGGACACCATGGGGTCGGACGAGGGATCGGCCGCCCCGAAGAGGGCGAGGTTCGGCGGCGGTGACGTGCGGACGGGGCCACCCTCGCAGCAGCAGCAGCAGGCCGCGGACAGCACGGAGCCCTCGAGGCTCCTGGGCCTCCCGACGCCGATACCTGCGCCCCCCGTGTCCGGCCGGGAGGCTGATGGGGACGGCGAGCCTGACCAGGAGGTCCAGTCGAGGCAGAGCACCGTGAGCGGGGCCGACGAGGTCGCCGAGGTGTACACCGAGACGCGGATGCTTCAGGACCCCACCGGGAGGTTGTGTATGTAACGGCTGAATCCTCATGTAATGCTGTGTTTGCTGACAACCGGAAATAGTGTATTTGGGTGATTCTGCCACTCTCTCCTACCTGCAATTTATCCGCATGATAGTCGAGAGTGTAGATGGGCCCTCACAGTTCACCATGGACCCCAGCCGCCACCGGCTGATGGAGCTGACGACCAGTCTCCCGCCTGACACGCGCACGTCGCTCTTGCTCCCGGACCGCAGGACGGCGGATGTTCTCATCAGGTCATACCTTACTAATGTGAGTCTCATCCGTGTTACCTTACCTTTCCCACACAGCACACGATGGGATGGTGGAGTTCTATCCATGTCGATGTAGCACACCCGCCGTTGCCGCGCCGAGCCGAGTGGAAGCTAACACACAACAGACCAACGGCCTGATCGAGGTCTTCGACAGGAAAGTCTTCAACCAGCGGCTCGAGGTCTGCTACCAAAACCCGCTGGCAGCCGAGCCAACGTTCCTGTGCCTGCTCTACCTCGTCTTTGCCATCGGCCTCGTGCTCGCCACGCCGGCCCCAGGCAGCCATGACGACAGCGTCATCAAGAACCTGCAGACGACCACCGCGGACCGTGCCGAGATGTTCTTCATGAACGCCAAGTGCTTGTGCGACCCGACGTCCGGCTTCGAGGATGCTGATTTCTGGAGCGTCCAGGCGCTCCTGCTGATGTCGCTCTTCAAGTTGGCCAGGACAAAACGTAATGCGGCTTATGCCTATCACGGTAAGATGATTGCAATAACTACGCAGAACCTCGTCTCGATACTGACTGCTTGAAAGGCATGGCGGTAAGGTCTGGCTTTGCTCTTGGGCTTCACAGGCAGGAGACAATGGTGATATTCCCCGTCCCAGACCGCATCGTAAGGAGGAACGTGTGGAGGAGCCTTTACGTACTGGACCGTTTTCTTGCAGCCGCACTAGGCAGACCAACATCGATCTCGGAAGACGACTGTTCAGCAGAAGCGCTTGTCACGCCGGAGAGATACCTCGGCCAGGAGAAATACCTCGCGGACACAAACACCGACCCGTCATCCTCCAGCGGCCTAAATGCAGCCGTACGGAGCTGTCAGGTCATCGGAATCATCCTGAAAAAGATATACGCGCAGCGCAAGATCTCGACCAAGCTCGCCCAGGAGATCTCGGAGCAGTGCAAGGGCGGCCCTCAGAAATACCACGCCGGTCTGCACTGGCGACAGGCCATGAACACGGGTATCGATCCGGCCCACGGCATGGCTGTCATCCACGTCAACCTGCTCTACTGCCACGCCGTCATCCTGCTGACCAGGCCCTTCTTTCTCTTTCTGATGAACAGGATGCAGCAGGAGAGGCTCGGGGTACCGCGGGCTGCTATACGGCCTGGATCCAAGATGGAGAAATTCTCCGAGGCCTGTGTCAACGCCGCGTATCATACCGTAGCACTGGTACAGATGGGCCACGAGGGCAGCTACCTGCCACAGCGCGACCCCTTCGTAATGTAAGTATCTCTTCCCCTGGTCGATATCGCAACTGCCTACATGGGCGATGACCACGGACTCGTCTGACCGCGAAGCAGCCACTTTCTCTTCGCCGCGACCCTGGTGGTGCAAAGCAACGAGTTCGCCTCCCTCCACAAGAACCCCTCATACGGCGAGACGTACCAACAGGCCCTCTCCATCATGACCTACTGCGCCAAGACGGACCCCCAGGCCAGCAGGCTCGTCTACATAATGACAACCTTCCACAACGTCATCGTGTCCCGCGCGCCGGCCTCCTCGTCCCTGCGCGACCCCTCCTCCATGCCAAACACCCCGTCAGGCGGCGCCGCCACCGGCGCCGGCGGCACCCTCGTCAGCACGCCCGACCCGATGGCCAACTTCTTCCTCTCGCACTCGACGCCGACAGCCACCACGACCACGACCCTACCCCCGCAGGCGCCGACGAGCGCCCCCGCCGCGCCCGCCTCCAGCAGCAGCAGCACCTTCGACCCGGCCCTCACGGCTATGCCGCCTCACCACCACCAGCAAGTCCCGGGCGGCCTGCACAGGCGCGACTCGGCAAACACGAACCCGGCAGCAGGGGCGGGGCCCTCCCCGTCCCCGGGCAGCATGATGCCCACCGCCGCCCTGACGCCGACGACCTCGTCCACGGGCGGGGACCCGCTCATCGACGCCGAGTGGTTCCACTTCGACACGCTGTGGGAGAACTGGGCGGCCACGCCGCAGCCACAGCCGCAACAAGGTCCGGGACAGGGAGGACCACCTCCGCCTCCCTCTGGTGGTGGTGCACAGGCCCAGCAGCAGCAGTTGACCGACCCGGCATTGTTTGGGGACCCGGCCCTGGGCGGGTTCGACGTCTCAGGTGCCGGTGGTGGAGGTGGTGGCGGAGGTAGTGGTCCGGGTTCTGCGTTTGCTACGCCGCCGCTGCCGGGGGCGCCGGCTGGGAATGCGGGGATGAATGTGCCGCTCTATCCGATGTTGCGGTTTGCGGAGTGAGTGATGTGGAGGATGTGGCGAGGCTGTGTGGATGTGACGAGGGGGGCGTTGAATATAGTACGTTGATGGTTGTGGATGATGGGGCGAATAAGCAAGTAGACGACAGGGGACCTGGTATGTATGTGTGCAACGTGTGTATGTATGTATTTACGTCATTGGGACAAAAACTTAAGGGAGAAAGAAGAAGAAACGCAGCATGGCGCTGGGTGCTGGCGGATTCGAGTTTTTATTTATTTCTTGGGAGGTTAAAAAGTTCTTGGGGCAGCGGGCGCAGGACATGGAGGGAGGACGGGTGGATTGGTGCTCGGGAGAAACGGGGTGGGGGATCTGTTGTACATTGGAAGCGAGCCGAGGATGGTAGTCTAGTCTAATGTGTGCTGGATTCCCTTTTCAACTTGGATTGCTTGTCTTTTCAGTGAGTCTGCTTGGTGAAGAAGAAGCGACAGTCAAGGAGGAACGTGGAATAAGCTCTGACGGAGATACTCTTATGGGGACGGGTTCAATAAGATGACACGAGTTGTCTATGGACTGCATCATCAGTACAGCCTATGAGCTCAATAATTACTCATTACCCAGGGAAATTCAAGAGAGCATGACCCAAGAGGAGCCTGTTGGCTCTCGAGTAATATTTACATGTCGGTGCAGTATTTGCAAATGCCCTTCAATTCAGCAAACCATGGCTTGACAAGAAGTCAGTATTGCTCCATGAAGGAAGGAGCACATCCCAAGCTTCTCCAAGGTCACAGGTTCAATCCCTTTACTTCGGCACAGTATTGTGCTTCGTTTTTTGAATTTCAGACTGCCACATTGTGTACCGCAATACCAGCATGCAACGTCGCCTTGTGGTGAAGAGGGAGGAAAGCCCAAAACCGCTGCCAGTTCAACTCAAGCCGTCTTAGCAAAGACACAACTTGTGACCATGACCTCTAATGCCTTGAGGCGTGCAGCACTGGTCGTCCACCCGCTAGATAGGAAGCCGCTATCAATTACATCGAGCTGGCAAGGAAAGAATCCTGAACTGACATGGGCTTTTTCGAGGCGTTCCGATCATTTGGATGGGTCGTGGAGGGGAGGACCCACAGTATCAAGACTTATTTGACTCAAGGCGGTAGCAAGATCATGATGAAACTACATGAACAAGTGGGAAAAAGAAATTGAGGGTCCTGGAACTCAATCAGCACAAGTCACAAATGGTTTGCTTACGAACTCCTTCAAAGTTAAACTTTAATCAGATGGTAATGAATCAATTCCTTCTCATTTAAGTCTTTACCGACTCAAGATCAAACGGCCTGGTAATATATTCATCATGAAAGCTGGGCAGGGGGAAGGAGATGATCAAACTTACGAGCCGCACGCTCTGGCCACTGTGCCACACTGTGATGTCTTAGCAAAGACACATGGGAAAAGAAGTAGAGGTCTATGTTCGATTCAGTCAGCACATATCACAACTGGTTTAGTTTTGACCTGATTCAGATTGGATAACAATCAGACGGTTGCGTTCATTCTCATGGGAGGCTTGATCTATGCCAATGCCAACTCAAGACTGATACAAGGATATGGATCGGTCATCATGATAGGTGGCAGGGAGGAAGGAAATGGTTTCCAAACTTACAAGCCGCACGCTCTGGCCACTGCGCCACGTTGGATTTTCAATCTGTTGGAGACATTCTCAGTGAAAGCGTTAGATAAACCCTTGTCTCAGCCCTCGTTGTTACTCTGACAAGAAAAGGGGGGGTGTGTGTTCGAGTTTGGTCGGTGCCTGGGCCGGTGGAAGGTGGGGGACTGGGACAGTGCGGCTCCATGGCAACCGTGGGCGCTACTTTGATTGACCCATAGAACGGTCTCGTCGTCTTTCTGCTTCTTCTTGTGTGGCTTCCTGGGATTCCCAATTCAATATCGACGTACCAGAACCTAACCCACCGATTCTGCTCGAAACATCGTTATCTTTTCTGGACTGCCCATCTCTTTTCAATATACTACCAAGCATGAGAATGAACACGCTGCCTATGCATCAGGCATAATGTTCTAGGAATGTTTGCAGAACTCAATAAGTACTGGTCAAGAGATCGGAGATTCGCACAGAAGAAAACGGAGGGTACACAGGTACAAGTGCACCCCCTGTGCGCCAACGTTTTTTTACACCACCCATTCGCCATACAAAACAACAATACACAGTCATTAACTACACATATCTATCGCTGCACACATACCACTATCGTCGCTTCTGCTTGCTACTATCGTTTCTTCTACCCTGGTGTTTTACTACTTCTTATAACTTTCCGCCTGCCACTACGCCTTGAGATAGCTGTATTCAGGGATCTGCACCATCGCTACAACACTAGAAAATCTAATTCTGACTTATAAAGATACATTTTCGATAGCAGAACAATCAATCGTGAGAATATTTAGTCCATATTAGACGCGGTGGGCGAAGGGGGATTGGCAGGTCTGCAGGTAGGGGGATAAAAAGTACCTGGTGTGGGTGGTGTGTATGTGAGTTGAGGTTAAATGGGGCGCTCTGATTGGCTGTAGCGTAGGGGAAAACAGCGTACCTGTGTACCCTCTGTTTTCTTCTGTGCGAATCTCCGATCTCCTGGTCAAAGTGATTTGGCGTGCATGGCTCTCGTGTTCCACACCCGCACTGCATCATTTTCCAAGTAGATTTGTTATGTCGGTACCAACGACACCTCTGTAGGACTCAGAGTTCACGACATTCTGATCCACCACGAATCAACACTGTGGTTTTGCCATTTTCAAAGGTGCACAATAGCCTGTCATCGGGTCACCAACTTAATGGGCCGCTAAGCTCGCCCCAGTTCAGATATGTAAAGAAGTTCTGGTACTCTTGAAGTTACATATTATTTCATGCTGCAGTCGGAGAAAGAAAAATAACAACCTCTGCTTGAGTATCGCCACCTGTGTCAGCCGTGATATCTGCGTGACCGTAAGTGCAGGTGTGAACTAAAATACAGGGGAATGGGCAGAGTATTAGAGATTCGAGATTACACTTTTCATCTCCTGAGGTCTACAAAAGCTTTGCGGTTTACTTCGACATTGTTCTTGTGTGACAGACTTGGATTACTCTGGTTCTTACACTTACTTCAGCGGAGAAGCTATATGGTGAGGTCTCTGCAATTTGTCTCCACTTGAAAGAGAGTGAATAGGTGATGGGTACTTTCCAGTTGGGTTTCTTAGTTTTGAGAGAATAAAAGTGTAGGTGACGGTGAGGAGGACCTAGAGGTCAAGCATGCAGTACGGAGGTATCTAGGTACCTACCGGTCCCGGCTTGCCGCAATTGGCCAATCAATGCAACCCCAGCGCCGACTCCAACATCCCTGTCCCCGGCCGATAATTTTTGGGAGCTCCGGTCGCATCTCGACTTCACATGAATCCAAGCCGTCCTACTTACAGCTCGACAACCGAAGCTTCCTTTCCTTTCCCCCCTCCCTTTCTGCACTTTACAGTAACTGCTTTCTCTCGTATGTAAATATCTACAGCTCTAATACATCAACACTTGGCCTTTCCTCCGAGTCTCACGCCACCATGGCCTCCTGCGCGAGGGGCTCCGGCTTGCGCCGCGACATCCTCCTCCTGTTCCCCCGATCCGCCAGCAGCCGCGCCTGCTTTCAACCATGCGCGACACAGATCATGCATGCGCACCGAACAATACGAGCGACGCGAGCCTTCCAGACCTCCGCCTACCTCGGCGCGAAGCAAAAGTCCGCTGCCGTCAAGCAGAAGCCAGCCCCAAGAAAGTCACAGCCTCCGACGGCCCTCCCGTACCGCCCACAACCCAAAGCAACGACCCCCACCGCCCCGAAATCAAACGCCCTTGCCCTCTCTGTCGCCGAGCGCCTCGCCGAGCGCGGCGAGCGCACCGTCCTCTACGAGGGACCCTCCCACTTCTGGCTGCGCGCCTCGGGCCTGTCGGCGTCGGTCTTCTGCATGAGCTACGTGGGCATCCAGTACTACAGCATAATGGTGTACCCGCCCGAGGGGCTCGCGTGGTGGGTCCCGCACGCGTTCGTGCCCATCCTGCTGCTCATGGGCTATTTTGGCGGCCACTTCGCCTTCAGCGCCGCGAATATCGTCAGCTCCATCACGGCGGTCCCGCGGTCCCTGGTCCCGCGCTCGTACCTGACGGGCGGCGCGGCCAAGAGGTCCAAGCAGGAGGAGCGGTCGCTCGCCGCGCTCAACGCGAGCCCCATCGCACTCGAGGTGTCGCTGTCGCAGATGCTGCCGCTGCTGCCGCCCAAGAAGCTCGTCGTTGCGCCGGAGGAGGTCTTGTTCCCCTTCAAGATGCAGTCCACGCCTGTGGGGAGGGGGGCCGTGGCGGATATCGAGGCTCCGAGGCGCCCCAAGGGTGCGATGGACAAGATCGCTGCCCCATTCGAGGCGTTCGGCAAGGCATTGAGACGTCCCCTCAACGGCATCGTGAGGGGCCTGACCCGGGAGGGCTTCGCCAAGATCAAGATCAAAGACAAGAAGCACAGGATCGATGTCACGGGTGGCAAGGTGCTGGAGAGGGGCAAAATACTGGATCATCTTGTGGCGTACCGACCCGAGCGAGTCTAGACCGGGGCTAAACCAGTTTCCGCTCTCAGGAACAAATATGTGGCATTGTGAAGCTATTACAACATTGAAAAACATAAAAATTCACCCACCCTCTGGATGGTGGAAAATACCCTCAACTCCTCAACTGAAACCTCGCGATTTGCCATCCCGTATCGAAATCCGCGTGGTTATTGAGTATACCTCACTCTCGCCATAGGTCGCAGTTCCATTGGTGCGGCGGCATTGCCATTGGTAACAATCCTCTGTTGCTTGGTCGGCGCGTCTCTCAGGTACCCCGCCTGTGCCCATGGGCTCTGCTCTAATCCTATGCTGTCCCATAAGGACAGGGTTTGACCTGTTGGTGTCCATGCCTGGCATTGAGTTTTGAGATTGTCTTGGAGGTCGGTCAGCGTCTGTAAGTCCGCCGGGTCGACGCTCCATGTGTTCCAGTCAGGATATTGCCCTGCCTTCTTGATGATGACCGAGACATGCTTGGACAAAGGTGCGAAGTGATCATTGAGGAAATCCAGCAACTTGGGGGGTCTCTTCCCTCCGCCCTTTGCGCCGGTCCAGGTCGTAACGCGGTCCACCATGGTAACAAACTTGTCAATGTAGCCTATGACATACGGCCAGTCAACCCCTCCCCTGATTTGGTGGCCATATTTCGCTGTTTGTCGGGCACCGTCAGTCACGATCAAGGACATCTCTTGTGCATCTATCAAGCGCTTTTCTTTGTTGCTTTGAGCACTCACCTAACCATAATCCGTCGTCTATGCTGAGCCTGTACACGTTTGTAAAGCAGTCCTTGATGTACGCGTCGTAAGTAAAATCGTCTTGCCGGTGATCGCCAAACCTGATATGGCACATGAGGGCGTCGGTACGCAAGTCTCCGCCGTGCACGCGGGCATTGATCACCGGCAGGCGTTCAGACGAAAACAGACCTGGCTCACTGGTCGGCTTCTTCTGGACATGAGCCCCGTATAAGTGCAGCTGTCTTAGCCTGCTGTCCATCCACTGCAGGCAAGAGGTCCAGAGAATTGTATAAATCCACGCCGCATCTTGGACCGGCTGGTCGAGAGCCTCGAGCTCTTTTACAAGGGTCCTCCCCCCGCCTGGCTTGTTGTCAACCGGAATGAGCTCCTGGAACAGACCGAGCGTGTACTCGACTTTTTCCCTCTGCTGCTGCTCTTGCTCCAAAGCTTTTTGTATCTCGGCTATCCTTTCCTCGTCGCTCTGACCCAGCATTCCCAAAAGCATCCCCATCAGGTTTCCAGCTGCTGTGTTGCCGAAAGCTACCGGGAGGTCCTTGTTGTAACCCGAAAGGTCCATATATGCTTCGGGACCGACCACGGGGTCCAACGCGCCGGAGACTGCTGAAGTAAGCTTGTTTTGGAAGGCCTGTTGCGAGTAATTCTTCGCCTCCTCGTCTTTGAGGTTCTCAAGATACAACAAGACATTGTTGCGAACATCCTTGTCTGCAATTCGCTTTCCGCCTTTTTGCCTGCGAATGTTGTTCTTCCCCACGGTGACATGTGGGCTGCTGAATGCCGGGGCATCTCGCTGCCTCTTCGGAGCCATGATCGATCGCTTGCCGTCTCGGCTTACGGTGTGTGTTGACAGTTTCTTGATTTCTAGATCGATTGTGAGCGCAAGATACTGATTAGAGCGTCACACCACGCGGAAGGCTCATAGAAGCTTTATAGGTGTTACGGAGACCAAATTAAAACCTTTGACTGGAAATGACTTGTTCCGATCATGCGAATAATTCACAATCCTGTGACTCTGCCGTCAATTCCTATCTGGCTTTGTCTACTCATGATAGTATTTGTTAGACGGCTCGTCTAGAATTACAAAATTCCGTTTCCGGATACTTTGTGTCTGGTCTCTCCCGTGCGAGATATTACTCCACGGTAGCTGCTTTGTCTCTACCGTTTTGTGGTGGTTCTCTGAATGATATTCCCGTAATTAAATCTCATCATTTTCATTTACTCAAGGAATTACGATACGCAAATAGAAATCGCATTTTCCCCAGCTCTCTACCAGTCTTAGCAACGATGCACTCTTCAATGAATGCAACCAAATGGCTCCACACAGGTATAAACCAAATAGTATCAACGAACCCAATGCTATCGTCTAAATCGTCCTATCTGTTGCTTTAGGGATATGAATATACATATATAAACACACATAGTATGTCCATGTGACATCTCGTCTGTGCCCATCATCCGACCTGGAACTGGAAAGCGGCGAATAGATTGATCATAAGATGACTACACGGAGATGGTTTAAGCACGTGTAGAATCAAAGCTGGGCAATGTCAACTGGTAGAGACTGAGATGGAATGTGATGAGACGTGCCGGTGGATGTTCAGATGTTCAGCCGTGAATGTAGTCGCAGTTCTCAACAGGCAAGTTGATAAGATAGAGGTAGTAATGAAGGATGTAGCCCTAAAATCATTTGAGAAGTCGCTATGATCTTCTAGGCACACTGGGCTTGGTGTGACTCAGTGACAGTGATAAGTAGCAGCGGCGCATGGCTGGGCTCTGCACCATCTATGACTCATTGCCGTAAATACCCTCTGTTACCCCTCAGTTGGAATATATTATACCTTGCTTCTAAGATGAGCAAGTCGAAGGATGTACGCGATTCGACGAACCGTGGGTAAGTGTGGCCTAAGCCCAGGTTCCCAATCTGGAATAGACATCGGGGACAGCCTGCGCTTCCTGAAAACAGCTCCGAACAGTGAACTTGACTTTTTTGAGAATAAAACAACTTTTAAGATTCCATTCCAAATTTAATTACATTCCTCTTAAACTCGTTCTTCCGAAGGATCACTTTGAGTATTTTCTTGGGCGCCGCGAGGCTTGTTCCCCTGTTCTGGAAAATCAAGCGTAGTTCGCATCACAACCTCCTTCTCCAAGAAAACAATCGCCAATGTGATGACATTGAGAGCCAGGCAGACATACCAAACAACCCTGAGTGCACCGTCGTACACTCCTATAACCTCATTCTGAATCGAGTCAGGCAGTGAAGAAACATACGCCCCGGAGACACGTGAATAAGCGTTACCTCCGCCAAGAGCATCCCGTACACCCTCATCCGAGATAGAGGCGGAAGACACAGAGAAGCGGCTGTTGAAGATAGCGGCTGGGATTGCAACCCCCCAGATGCCACCAAACATGCGAAGATATGCCCAGATCATGCTTGCTGCGACAGAGTCTGCAGCTGTGAGGACAGCCTGAGCAGCTGGAAGGGTTGTGCTGACTGCATTCCGTTAGATATTCGTCTCAATTCATGGTTTCCACCATGCTTCAAAATAAGTCCCTTATAAATAACGGCTCTATGGCTGATGAGGGCCATAGAAGTGATGCCAATAGCCGGGGGAGCAGAGACAGGAGAAAAGGAACACACGATGAAACAGTACAACGAAGAAAAAAGAAATGCTTACTGAGCATGCCGCTTCCCCATCCCGCTATCATCTGGTAGATGACCACCTTGGCAAGAGAATAGTTCTTGTTGAAGTCGAGATACAAGCCACTCGACAGGACTAAGAGCAGACATGCCAGAATATGTATGGGCTTATACCGTCCCCATTTCGACAGTGCGATGCCTGCCGACATAGAAGCAGGAACAAAGACGAAAATCGAGGGCAGTAAAAGTACACCAGCCCGCGAGGCGGAGACAAGAAGAACGCCCTCGAGATAGATGGCCAGGAAATAGCTCCTCCAAACGGAAAGCATTCCCATGGAAAAGATTAACGCAAAACTGACGGCAGCCGTGATGTTTTTGAAAAGACGTGGCGGAATCGTTGGGTTGGCACAGAACACCTGGTACGCATGGAATACGATTAGGCCCACGAAACCAACCAGGAGCGGGACGAGGATCCTCCAAGACCCCCATGGAAATCTGGTATCAGCCCAGCTCAAGGCGATCAAAATGCTGACCACGCTCCCGACGAGGAGGAAATTCCCGGTCCAGTCTGTTCGTTTCAGACCCTGGCGCACGGTCAACGGCCTTGGGGCATCAATGTGCAGGAAAAGAAGCAGCATGATCAAGGAAAGGCCGCCGAAAGGAAGATTGAGCCACTATTTTCCCCTGCTAGTTAGCGATGTATCCCAACTGCCGCCACTTGAGTATGGCTGCCCCACGAGCAGTCCCCCACAGAGCCCCAGCCCATTGAGGAGATCGGATGAGGTTCTTGGATATACGCACGAAAACCCAGCGCCAGTCACTTTCAGCCATGACACCACCAAGCGGCGGTCCGAGGGCAAGACCGAGCCCAACTGCTGCGAATACTATGGCCATATACTTGCCACGCTCCCGAACAGTCGTGATGTCCGAGATGATTATATTCCCAAGGACACTCACGCCTGCCCCGCCGACCCCCTGGACTGCACGACCAGCTGTCCCACGAGTCAATGACTTTGAAAGGTTGAAGGAGTTCGGGGCAAACATGTGGTAAATAGATTCCGGAGCACGAAAGCTTACCGATTATTGTGGTCATTGAATTGGCACCTCCAGCTATGCCACTTCCGAGTATGAAAGTGGCAACAGCGAAAATCATGGTCCAGCGTCTGCCGAAGACAAAGGCAGACTGCGCAAAGAGTGGGATTAAGACGGTGCTGTATTACAAGAATCAGCATCCTATTTACAACAGTGATGGCGCAATGAACAATAGACAAGGTTTACTTCGTGAGCAGGTACGCATTCACAACCCAGACCCAGTTGTCTCCAGCACCCAGGTCAGTCGAGATTTTGGGCAGAGATGCGATCGGGATGGTGCTCTCGAGCGCGATGAGGAGCTGAGAAACGCAAACTGGCGGGAATATCGCCCAGAAACGCCAGCCACGCGACGACAGCGCTGCCGTCTCTGGCTGTGGATCGCTGTGTTCTAGATCGCTGGTCTGAGGCCTCTCAGAGCTCACCTCGGCGTCTTGACATGACTTCTTCTGGTCCATAGTAACAAAAATGGAACGAAAAACAAGTTTCAGTCCTAAACTGCTAAAGGGAGTATTGACGAGGCTCAATTGGTGATGTTTACCGTAGAGTACACGAGTGCGTGAAGCGGGGATGACTGGTCAAACATATGAGCAAGGGAAAATATGTGGATGCCGAGACATCGAACTCGTGTTATTGGTATATTATGCATCGTAAAATACTTCCAAGTCCGAATTGGATATGCACCTGGGCAACGTGAATGCACATGTGTCTAGGGGTGGCACGAAGCGAAGGGAGGACTGATGCCGGAATCTCGTGAAACCGGGTCTCCCCCGCCTTTCAAATTCTGACGGCGCCCCGGCCAGAAAACCACAGGTACATACTGAATGTACCCGCCGCTGACTGCTTTCACATGATAATAAGGTATCGAGGCCTTGGACCACTACTGTTGGTTACACAACGTGCTTACGGCGTCATGTGTGTGTGTGTGTCTGTGTCTGTGTCTGCGTGCGGGTTGTGCACAAGGTTGACAGGTTGAGTCGCACAAACAATCCAATGATGCGGTCAGCATCAATGTGTAACCGCCGGGACTGAGGATGTGCGGCAATATTTCAACCACAGCCAGTCGTTGCCATGCAGGATATGATAGCTGACCGGTTTACTTGGCAATTTCTTTATGCCAAGAAGGCCGTTCAGCCCATTGTAACGGCTTCTAGCCCCCAACACACACGGCACGATAACCCGTGCATCCCGCTTTGAGGTCGTTGCCTGACAGATCATCTCCTAATTTGCAGCGGGTTTCAGCTAGACCCAGGTTGGTGGGTGTTGGCGGGCGAGACCAGCAAAAGGACGCGGATTGTGTACCTAATTAGCCCTAGGTAGGTACCTAGGTATTGCACACTACAACACGCACGTATGTAAGTCTTGGCGTTAGTGTCGACTGCCCTGAAGTGCGGGAGCTAGCTCAGCCTTATTATCATGGTCCACGGTGTCAACGGAAGTGGAAAGGTCAGTAGGGGCCTAGGGGCCTAGTACTGCGGAAGATCGGCAGAGGTGGCACGACATTCTCCTCCCAGAGTTTCAATTTTGGGTATGAGGTCCGCAGTGCAGTACCTATGCAATTAACCCCTTGTGCGGCCGGGAACCAGTACCACACACCATCCACACATGCATTTATCCAAGGCTGGTCATCACATGCGGTCAGCTCTGTCACAAGGGAGGAAGGATGCTGAACTGTGCTGCACTCTCGCAACCAACAACACTGGGCTTTTGTTCCCTGACAACCACTGGGAAGCAGTCCGCCTGCAACCCGCCCCCACTTTCTACATCTACGCAAGCAACGAACAAGACCAGCGACGATGGCGACCACTCTCGAGAAGCAGATTAATCTGAAGCACGTCTCATGTGGGACTTATACGGCTTCCTGGCATGTAGACTGGACGGTCGCCTCTAGTTAGTTGCTTCTGGGACTCTTGCTCAGGCCATCGCTGACTTGACTTGATCTTCAACCGAAACAGCTCTCCATGGGGGTTGCATCGCCGCCGTGATCCATCATGCCATCACAACCCACCTCCGTACAGACCCTCGGTTCAGGAACCAGCCTCATATTTTGAATCTTCATTTTGATTTCCTCCGGTCCTGTGAACGGTCCGACAGCGTTATCACCATCACGCCTGTAAAGATCGGCGAAGTCGTGAGCACACTGCAGCTGAAACTCTTGTAAGTGCCATGTTGACCGGGGTCGACTCTCCTCGGCACCCCGCCTGCCATGGAGAGGATTGAACCCTCGACGCCTCCAAAACGAATACTTACAGGCAACCCAGACAGAACGACCAGCTCAAGATCATCGTCCTAGCTACGGCGACCAACTTCGACAAGTCTTTGGGCCCGAGCGTCCCCACCTCGGAGTCCTGGAGTGGGCTGTTGCCCCCTCCTAAGCCTACCCCCGATTTCGAGCGTGTCCTCGCTCAAAAGGCTGAATCGAACTGGGTCCCTGCTCGTCTCGAAGGCGAGATCATCCCCATGACTAGTCGCATACTGGGCTTGTACCCTCGCGGCAGTTTTGTTGCTCCCGGTATCTGCGATTCATGGCATGGGTTCCTGGGAGACGAAAGGATCACCGATACTTATCTGGCATTCATGACCGACATGGTGCCGTCCATGTCCGATACGCTTATGCGGAACGGGGGCTTATATGATGCGAATGTTTTTCGGGACCAGGCAGAGAAATGGGCCAGTGAAAACCCGGGGGAGACCTGCCTTTTTTCTAACACTGCCGCTCAGGTGCGTCCTCCATGCAAGAAAGCTTCTCCGCTTCGGCCGGCACGCTGCTCAAAGTTGATGTCGTGGAATCTATCACTAACAGAGACTGTGAACAGGCAGCAAAGTCGACAACTATCAACCAGACTGTTACTTTGGATGTCGAGTTTAAGAAGAATCTACCAGCGGAAGGCTTGCGTTTTGTCCTGGTCCGAACCGTAGCCAAAATGTTGTCCGGCGGTAGGATGGACATCGATGTGACAATATGCAATGAAGACATGGAGTTAATTTGCTTGGCACGGCAGGTCATTTTGGTGCTGGAGGCTGGAAGGAAGTTCAAAAGTGGAAAGAAGACTTCAGATACAAAACTATAACCAAAAAAGAATAGCTAGGAGCGCCAACTTAAAGTGTCATTGGCACAGCCCGGGGAGAACGGCCATTCCATGTGAAACATGAACAGCCTCGAAACCTCAGGCACTTTACAACTTTCGCACAGCATCAGTCCATCGAACATTTTACATATTGCTGTCGGGCTCAGGAATTCCATTCATGGCAGGTAATCCATACATGTAGAGCTATAGAGAGACCCAGCCCACCTTTCGCCTCATTACCTAATTGTTTGAAAACTAACATCCTCTCAGTACATATCTTTGTCTTGTACATTCTTGTAAAGTCGATTGGTGTCCTATCGTCAAGGCCCAACGGCTGCTATATTGCTTTTGCCCGCCCTTTGTGCCCTCTTATGTAGTTCCTCCTTCTGGCTCAAGCTTGGACTGCCCTCATTGACTTGCCTTGCGGTGAAATCGGCCCCAAATGACTCCTGTCTTGGGGCACATCCATTTTAGTACACAAGTTAGCTAGGATAAAGTACAATACAGTGGTACCAGGCAAAAAGTGGCATCTGCTATTCGCATTCAGTTCCACGACTTCTCAGGTAACATTTTTTTCCCATGCTGTGATATATCATGGCCTTCATAATTAAACCTGACCTGCGCCTCGATTCTCATATCCGTGTGCATGACCGCCAGCACTAGAATCAAAGTGCAAGTCGGTGCTGCCAGAGTTCCTTCGTGGGGAATGGTCCACTTGAAAGCTCTCGTCCAAGCGGATGAAACCGGTTGTGTCATCTTCTGACTGTGGCTTCATGCCTTTACTTCTTGTGGACACTGTAGCAATGTGCCTGCCCTTGGGGTTGAGATTGCCAAGAGGGGCCCCTTCGTGGAACCGTTTTGACGACGAGCTACTTTTCTGATAATAACTGGTGATGGCAGTACGAAGACCTGACTTGTGGTAGATCATGCGGACAAGAGGCCGGATGCCTGGGAGGCAGGAGCAGATGAAATAAGCAGAAGGCTCCACCATGGTGTAAATCATGGTGTAGATGCCCAAGTACGTCAGGTCGGATTCCAGGTCGGTTTTGTAGAATTCAACGAAGCGGATGATGGAAGTGATGATGCCCCTAAATTGAAGCGAAAGCAAAAGTCAATGACCCAGAGCATAAGAGGTAATTCGGTGGCCGAATGGGCAAAGAGGGGGGTTTTCCTTACATGCCACCCGCCAAAAATGTCAGGAAAATTCCGAATTTGCGCGTCCGATTCATGTGCAAGCTGTATAGAGTGGAGATGGGAAGGATGAGAATAGCCAAGTCGGTCAAAATGTTAGGAATGCTGATATATTTATACGCAGCCATCAAGTCACTGCAGTGGCCGTCGATGGTCTTGTCCCATTTGAAGGAGAATGGCTGGCAGATGGTGAAATCGGCAATGATCCCCGTAGCAACCCAGTTTGCGACCACCACCACCAAGACAACCTTTGTTGCTATCCGGGGCGCGCGCTCAGCGAAGACGCGGAGGTAGAGCATCAGGATTGCAACTTTTGGAAAGGTTACTCCAGCCATGTATATGAATTCGGTAGCCGTCTGGAGCTTCAACCATGTCTCCAGCTTGCTCGGGTCGGTGCTAAGTATGTAAATGGCATGTCGGCCACCGTCTGCGAGTTTGACAAATACTGCTTTGGTTAGATATACACTGAGCGAGGGAAGACAGATAGTAGGGACAGCCGGCACTCACAGACGCAACAGATGCACATTGTCAAGCAAAAGATGTACGAAATCGGGTATATGGTCCATGTTTCCCAGTGATTCCGCTCGGCACAGAGCACGCGGGAAACAAGGAACAGGACGAAGATGGCAGTGATGAGAATGAGGAAAACATAAGTGGTGATAAGTAATTTGTAGCCAATGTCTTCGGCCATATATTCAGGCGACGGTGTTGGGACTTGTCTCTGGATGATAGTTGCCATGGTGTCGTGGAGTGAGCCCGCTGGCCAGTTGAGAAGAGTGGGGGGAAGCGAGGATGATGAGATCCACTGTCGGCTCGGGAGCCCGTAGGAGGTACTATTTCAATCGACTCCTCGAAGAAGAGACAAGGACATCGCCCTCAACGGGCTGAACGGCTTGAATATTTAGATGGCGCTGTTTTTGAGGGTCCCTCGCACCGGAACTTGTCTGTATTCTGGAGATTTCTGCCAGTTGACGAGGAGTGATCAACGTGCTCCCGCAGGGCTTCCGGTAGATGCGCCATCCCCAAACCGTAGGGCAATGGTTTTATCTTCTCTTCTGTACCAAGGTTGCCTTGTTGAATTTGCAATTATCCGTCAAAGGAAGCATGCTGTGCCTCGACTTCTGCAGGTCTCTGGGGTTGGCGGTACTCGTTGGTGGAGACCCCAAGACATTCGGAAAATGGAGCTTGAAGAGGAAGGTATCACTGCAGCCTGCTTCCTTCAGCCAAATTGGTGAGCATGGCAGAGGGCGAGGTGCATCGATAGTGGTCGTCAGACGGGAGGAGCCACCGCGGTATCCTGTCCCGCGTGGGGTAACACCACGTCGGTCAGACGGCCGGCCAGGCAGCCCCTCGCATACTATGTTCTAGGAAGATGTCCTGGCTGCGTAGACTTCAACGGTGCATTAGGGCTGAGGGCTTGCATTCTCGACGGCAATTGCAACGCATGTAGCAATCGATCACGCCAGTAATATGATCCGGAAGGGTTGGGGTCCAAGACTCAGGCGAGCCCGTGATTATGGGACGGAAGTAAGCTGTGCAGCAAGTAGTAGTTATTGGACAACACGATTCCGTTCAAGTGTGGATCACCACTACTTGACCAATTTTGGCCCGAGGAATGCCTCGCTGTGCCACCCTCCACGCGTAACAAAACGACAAGTAAAACCCAAAGTACATCTCAAGCAGTCATTTCCGAGTTTCCGCAGCTACGTCGCGCACCAATTAGAGCACGAGAAGGCGAGATGCATATGCACCCAGAGGCTGGGCGGGTGACCATCCTTGCGAGAGGGCTACAGGATTGCGACATCCTAGTTCTTGGCCAATCCTACAACACCCTCGGTTAATCCCGATGTGACTGGTTCGTTATTAGTTGCGTTTGAGACGGCCCCCGCAGGCTCGGAGCCTCGTTTGAGCTCCTACTGTGTACATCGAAGACGGAAATATGCACGAGAATAGATCGCTTACCACGGGACGCGGGTCAAAAACCTCTTTACTACAAAAAATCAATTGTGAAGTAGCCACACCCAACGCGGTGAAAGTGAAGGGCAAAAAAGTGAAATACCAGAGGCTATGAGCTTTGGACAATCACATTGGACTTTTCCTGACGCCATACTTATCTCGCCAGGTCTTGTGGCCCGCGAGCAGAATTTGAGACCCTTTCAATCGCGTGCAGCAACTGTGTGAACGTGTCATTCATCAGAGTGTCCTGGGCTCCCCGTCCCGTGTAGCTTTCAATATGAAGTTCCTCTGTCTGCACGGCATCGGCACCAATAGCCAGGTGAGTACCTTACGTCCCGAGGTCACCTTTTGAGCTTATATCTCTGCGAGTGCTTGAATATTTCGCTGTTTGATGCGTGGGCTGACCCCAGCTTAGATTTTTAAAATGCAGACTGGTATGGGTTCAACTTTTGGATTTCAGTTCTTGGTCGCAACCTAACCAGAGCTCTGTAGCGGCATTCCGCTATGAGCTAGCCGATCAGCACACCTATGAATTTGTCCAAGGAGTGGTACCGTGGCAGCTGCCGCCAGGTGCGTCTACTGGACGAAATAGGCATGAAACTTCCACTGACTTTCCCAGAACTTGCTACCCTCTCAGACCCTACCAAACAGCACTACTCCTACTTCGACCTGAACTCCCCTGAGAGCTTCATCGCCGCACTTGACAGCTTGGAGTCTTACATCGAAGCTGAAGGGCCTTTTGATGGTGTCCTTGCCTACTCTCAGGGCGCAGGGCTCGTGGCCATGCTCCTGGTGCGCCGGCAATATTTGCTGCCGCACAAGCCATGTCTTTTCCGTTGCGCTATTTTGTTCTCTCCTGTACAGGTATACGACCTAGTGGCCTACCTGAAAAATAGAGAAGTGCGTGTCTTGGAACAACTTCCTCCCGGTACAGCCGCTCTTCCGATCCCTGTCGTCATTATATACGGCGAAGCAGATAAGCGCAAGGATGAATGTTTGCGAGTCCAAGCTATTTGCGACCCAGATCTCCTCTCTGTTTTTGTGCATGAGGGAGGTCACGAGGTGCCTGGTGTGGCAGTGAAGAGTGGTCTCCCAGGCTCTGTGAAAGTAGCTCGTCGGGGAATCATCAGGGCCGAGCTTGCAGCCGCAGGTCCTGACCAGTGTTGATTGGGTTTGTGGTTGGGCAGCCGAGTAGCACTGGTGGCGAGAAACTCTTGATCCTCAGAGAAAATTCTAGACTTTTTACTCCTATTCATTGAAATCACAACGATGGGCTTAGGTAGTAACTACCAGCTTTCATGCAAAAATTTTATCGCCTTTAGTCAGGGCTTCCAGATAACACTAATGGCCAGCAGCCAGTGTTCACCGTTTTACACTCAAGCCTTTCAATGTGACCCCCACCCCTCGAAAGAAAAAACAAGGGCATAGTTTCGCGACAGAATAAACAACAGCATGGTATAAACTTAGAATTTTACGATACAATTACATGTGTGAAAGTTCGCAAAATTTGGTAACCTCCCAATGTGTTACGTAGATAATGTGGAGATTCATTTAGACTTGAGCTCTTCCTCTGACTGCTTGACTTTCGTCTCGGGTTGCTCGGACTCCAGTTGCCAAGACATTTTCCGTAGTCTGAAGAGCACTGAGGAAAGTGGTTGACCCCCATACATATGCACTGAGAAAAATTGGTCTTATTGTATACCGATAACCCAATAAAATACAGCAAAAGTTTAACACTTGCAGGGAACTACATAAAGATCTAATGGTGAAAGTAGAGGATTGACAGTTGTCGAGTTTACGCCTTCTCCTCCGGGCGCGGCCAGATCCTCTTCCTGAACTGCACCTCTGGGCCCTCTCGGAGCGAGATGTAAGCATCTACCAGCTGGAACTGCTTCTTATCCCTGGCTCCCCATCCCATTTCAGGCGCCCCACCTCCAAGTGTAGATCCAGGGGCCCTTCGTATATCTAGACGATGTAGAGTCTTGGCCACTGTGAGCATCATTTCTGTCATGGCGACATTCTTGCCCACACAACTTCCTGGGCCAGACAGGAATGGGTGGAAGTGCGTTTTCAGCCTTGCAACAGACTCTTTGGTCACCCCGGTAGACTCATCCGCTATCCACCGCTCAGGACGAAATACCCCCGCGTCCGTATAAGCAACTTCACTTCTGGAGTTGACCCAAGGGACTGTACCCAGAATAGTTCCTTCTGCATAATACCGCCCCTTGATTATAATCCCACCTGGGAGCACTTCACGTGGCAACTCACACGGCCCTGATGGAGTAAGTCGCATTCCTTCATCAATGCACGCTCTCAGGTAGGTGCACCCTAGAAGTTTGCTTCCGTAGACGATGTCCTCTGCACAATCAAATGTCGTCCTGATCTCATCCACGAGTTTCTGACAGCGTTCAGGGTCATCAGTCAAGTAAAAGAAAATACCTGACAGACTGACTGATGTAGTATCAGACCCAGCAATAATGAGTAGACTGGATTCCGCTCTGAGATCATCCTCATTGTAGGCCGGAAGACCTGTATCAGGATCGCGCGCCTCGCATAAGAAGTAGAATATATCTTGGCGTCGATCAGTCTCTGGAAGTTTGGCCTGTTCTTTATGCAAAGCAAGCCGTTTGGTTATGTTATCGTAAACAAATCGGTTGTATTCTTGAACGGACGGTGGTGAAATGACGTCAAAAAGCCAGTCAAGACCTCGGGGCTTGAGCCACAGTAGATAATTGAGGAATGGAGATCGGCAGAACTTTTTTTTTTCGTCAGCAAAACCACGATTTGTTTGAAGCCAAGGAATATTGAACAAGAATTTACCGGATAGTAAAACTTCATATACTGAACGATGTTATGAGGTATCACTTTCAAGGGATTGTCTCCAGGTTCTTTAATATCAAAAGATCTCCCGAAGCTGAGATCCCCCATAATATCAAAGGCGAGGGCATCCAGCTTGTCTGTAAGGTCTACAGGAGCTGACCATTCCGTCGTACTATCGTTCTCTTCGAGCATTATTTGATTCCAGCGGTCGACATTTCTTTCGATGAAAGGCGAAGCTGCCCGCAGGGACTTCTCGGTGAAACAAAGGTTGAGAAGCTTGCGCTTAGATGCGTGCTCAGCGACATCAATAGTATTCAGGGTTGTCTTTTCGTGCTTATTGCGTTGGAAAGCCGAGTAAAAGGGACTCCGCCGTACGTTTGATCTCATGCCGTAGATCTCCATATAAGCATCCCGGTCACAAAACAGTACGGTGTTGGGGTCTGGGCGAATCCGATCACCATAAATCTGGAACTGCTGCCAAAGCCAGATGTGTCGCTTTCCGGTATAGGCGTAGTACCATGACGGGATTCCGCTCGCCCGGGCCCAGAACGGGCCAGGGATATCACGGAGGGGATGGAAGAATATGTTGTAAACTCCTCGGCAAAACACCTGGTGTTAGATTCCACGTTAGCCGCGATCTCCAGAACTGATCATGCCGACACTGAGAAACAGCGGCCACGTACCAAGAAGGCTCCACACGCGAATAGCGCAATGGGCCAATACAACACATCCATTCTTTGTGAAGTTGGTGATGGTATCTCGAGAAAGAATGGCAGGAAATGATAAAGGCTGTGTGTGAGTAGTGTGCTTAGAGCTTGATCGGTGAACTCTGAGCACAAATTGGGCGCGGGGTGAGAAGCGAGCACAAAGAACGGAACGTCAGCGGCGAAAGAGCGGCGGGGGCTATTTGATTCTGACCGTAGTACAACGTAAAATACCAAAAACGTATGACTTATCATGTATCGTTGTTTTCAACATACGATAGCAACCGAATTATTCCACTAGATGCAAAGCCTTCCTCCCTGACATTCAACCTGGCTGTCTTCCTTCAAGCCACAGTGCAGCCGGATTGCCAGACATGGAAGGTGCATCCTGATGATACGCAGTGCTGTATGTACACAGTGCGGTCACTGATTGGCAGTCTCGATTTTCATTTTTATGACTTCACAGGGTCAAACACATGGACTGACAGGCACGAGACAGATCATTTTCGGATAGTGGCACTGCTATCCCCTGGTGGTAGTGAAAGGTCTAGATGTCGCTGCCCCAGGGTGGCCATCTCCAATACGTTAGCGCTCTGCACACGACCTGGGCATGTCTCCTGTCGTGGGGGAGATATTGATTGGTTGGACGTACATTTCAGGGGGGTCTTGTATCCAATACGAGCTCAGGTATTGGCACGGTTGACTTTCTGCAGGCTCTTTCAATCGGTTCCAGGATGCCACCTTTTTTCCGAAGCCTGGAGTTATTGGAAATTCGCGGAGCAGACAGAGTGGGGGCAGAATCCTTTGGACTCCAAATCTTGGCAACCAAGCACGGTTTGTCGTCTTGATTGGATCGAGACTACGTGTTGGCTGAACAGCATGCACATCTGTTGAAGCGAGCGCATTCAAAACAAGTTTTGATCGAGCTTTGCCACAGGTATAACAAGATGTGGTAGTAATAGGATTTTCGAGTTCACGACCTGTCCTCACCGGTTCGTGCCGAGATGTTGCGTGCAGAAATCCTTATGCAGGCTGACCTGCATGAGCGACCAGTGCTCAGATTTGGGTGTCCACGGCTGTCACCACCGGGTTGTGTCAACTGGTCACTTCCAGCCCCCACATTGTCCAAATGATATCGGAGAAGGGCCAAAGAAAGGCATGGCCCCTTACCAGTGCTTGATGACCCTTGCATTCTTCCGCATTGGTGCTGTAGCCCGTGATACAAGTCAAACGGGAAAGAGGATGCAGGGTACAATGCATGAAGATGCTTGTGTGACAGGACAGGCACCTCCACAAGTGATGTCTCGGAGGAAAAGGCCCCCAATGTCTTGTCAGCATGTTCTGCTTCGCAGCCTTGAACAATATCTCAAGTCATTGAATTTCAACAAGTTATGCAACAAAGAGATTCGAGCTAATGATGGTGACCCAACGGGTTCAAATATCAATGGATGGTGAGCTCATATTTAAGTGGATTTTTAGGGTGGTCCTGGACGTTGAAGGAGACAGTCCTATCCTGCCATGGAATCTCGCGACATCAAATTCGCTAACCTATTCAAGTATGTGCTTGGCATAGAGAACAATTGTCTCTCGCACTTCTAAATTCTTGATTCTGCTTTGAAGTATTGTCTTACTTTGGTTGTGTTGAAATTATTAGCCCATTCAGAAACAAAAGAGCACCATGGAGCCCATCGCGATCACAGGCATGTCCTTCAGGTTCCCTGGAGGCGCAGAGAGCTCGGAGGATTTCTGGGAAATGCTGGTAGGAAAGAAATGTGCTGCGGCCAAAGTTCCTCAAGATCGCTTCAATGTCGACGCGTTCTGGAATCCGGACTCCAAGAAGCAAAACACCGTGAGTGTGGATCCTCGCCTTTCCTTTGACTATCCACGCTGACCTCAGCAGATCAGCACAAGGGAAGGCCACTTTCTCAAGGGCGACATCAAGAACTTTGATGCTGGCTTCTTTTCCATGGCGCCACATGAAGTAGGAGCCATGGATCCACAACAACGTGGTCTTATGGAAAACACATACCACGCATTCGAGAACGCAGGTCTGCGTTTGGAAGATGTTGCCGGCACCAAGACATCTGTTCATGTTGGCTGCTTCACGAGCGACTTTGCGACCATGCAGTTCAGAGATGCACAGAGTATCCCAAAGTACAATGCACTAGGAACTGCTGGCTCGATGCTCGCCAACCGCCTGAGCTGGTTCTTCGATCTCCGTGGCGAGAGCATGTACATCGACACGGCATGTTCAAGCAGCCTGGTTGCTCTGGCTCTCGCCTGCCAGGGCCTGGCAGCAGGAGAATCAGAAATGGCGGTAGTGAGTGGATCGAACCTCATTCTTATACCTGAATTCGCAATTTCCTTGAGCAACATGAAAATGCTTTCCCCGACTGGAAGGTGCCAGAGTTTCGATGCCAAGGCAGACGGATACGGGCGTGGAGAGGGCTTTGCCACTTTGATCCTGAAGAATGCTTCCAAGGCAATCGCCGATGGAGACCCCATTCGAGCCTTGATTCGCTCCGTCGGTATGAACCAAGACGGTTATACCAGCAGCGGCATCACTCAGCCGAGCAAGGATATGCAAGTGAAGCTCATTCGCGAGACTTATCGCAAAGCTGGTCTGGACATGAAACACACCCGCTTCTTTGAAGCACATGGAACCGGGACTGCGGTTGGAGACCCTATTGAAGCCAGGGCCATCGGAGAAGCATTTTTCAACCACCGGTCGAAGGAAGATCCGATCTATGTGTGAGTAAAACTTTCAGGCCGAGTGAGTGATGTCGGGCTGACAATCTTTCCAAAGGGGAGCTGTCAAGTCCAACATTGGACACCTCGAAGGCAGTAGCGGACTCGCAGGCATCGTCAAAACTGTGCTGGCCTTGGAAAGAGGCATCGTTCCACCCAACACCAACTTCGAAAGGCTCAACCCACAGATCGATGCCGAGTTCTTCAACCTCGAGTTTCCTTCTCAATGCATTCCCTGGCCCAAAGCCCGCTCCGATCAAATTCGACGCGCATCAGTCAACTCGTTCGGCTTCGGGGGGTCTAACTCCCACGCAGTTCTTGAGGCGGCTGATGGCTACCTTCAGGTTTTGGGTCATCGCCTACCATGTGTCCTGTCGCTATACAAGGCTCAACGGGCAAGCCTGGATTCTCCACAATCCAGCGGTTCTCAGTCTCATTATGGGACGCAGCTCACAAATGGCCACGCTAGCTCACCCACTACCAACGGCCACGCTGAGTCTCCCACTGCCAATGGCCACGCTGAGTCTCCCACTACCAATGGTCACACGGTATCTACCAGTGCCAACGGCCACGCAGGGTCTCTGACTACCAATGGCCATTTGAATGGTTCTACGCAAAGCACGTCTCAGTCTCAGCCCCGCCCTAGACTCCTGATTCTGTCTGCTTCTGACGAAGATGGCATCGCTCGGCAAGCCCGCGATCTCTCTCAGGTGATAGATCATCTTAAACACGATGACAACTACACTGATATGGTTGATGATATCGTCTTCACTCTGAATATGCGGCGCACTTTGCTCGAGTGGAAATCCTACGCGATTCTGGGGGCATCTTCGGCAGCCACAGACCTGATAGACGTGTGCTCGAAGCCGATTCGACATTCCAAGACAGTCGCAGCTCATCTGGGTCTGCTTTTCACAGGTCAAGGGGCCCAATGGCCCAGGATGGGCGCTGAGCTGCTTGACTGGCCAGTCTTTGCGGCGAGTCTGGAGCGTTCGCAGAAGTGTTTAGACACCTTGACCTGCAACTGGTCTCTGATTGGTAAGCCTGATTTATCGCGTTTCATTGTTGAAGGTTCATCGAGTAAAAGCTGAGATGCAAGATCGCTAAACTTTTGGACTTTAGACGAACTCGTGGCACACAATGATATCAGTCGTGTACATTCCCCTGAGATCAGCCAAGCTGTTACCACTGCCGTCCAGATTGCATTGGTCGATCTGATCCGCTTCCTGGGAATGAAGCCCTCCGTCGTTGTTGGCCATTCATCTGGCGAGATTGCCGCAGCGTATTGCGCTGGATATTTATCTCAGGACTCTGCCATGAAAGTCTCGTACCACAGGGGAGTACTCGCGTTGAAGCTCGCAAGAGAATCACGGTCACAACCCTGGGGAATGGCCAGTGTCGGTATCCCAGCAGACGAACTTCCCCTAGAGCTCAAGAAGGTCCAGGAACAATACCCAACAGCTTTTGACGCGGCAGACATTGTTATCAGCTGCATAAATTGTCCCAGCAACACAACTGTTTCTGGTCCCATTGCATCTATCGACGTTCTACTGGATTTTCTGTCCTCCAAGCAGGTATTCGCAAGAAAATTGAAGGTTGATGTCGGGTATCATTCCCCACAGATGAACTTGGTGTCATCCGAATATCTCAGCCGCCTTTCTGATCTACGGCCCGGAATACCCGTCAGTGGAACCAAAATGGTTTCATCGGTCACTGCGGACATCGTTGACGCTGACCGCGTCGTTGCCGCTGAATACTGGGTTCAAAATATGCTGTCACCGGTTCGATTCAGTGACGCTGTGGGCCTCTGTTCCATGAATTCAAGTACAAGTGATGAGGTCACATGCAAGCTTCTTGACAGAAGCCATTCACAGCGGATCTGCGTTGACGGATGGCTAGAAGTCGGGCCGCATGCAGCATTGAAGGGACCTCTTCGTGAGATCCTTGCGTCTCATATGAGGGGCGACGCATCGTATACATCCCTTCTTGTTCGGAACAAGTCAGCATGCATGACTGCCCTTGAAGCGGTTGGGCAGCTTTTCTGTCAAGGCTTCGAGGTCGATCTGGCTCAGGCAGCGGGAGTTCATGCCAAGCAGGCTGTGCAACCTCGGACAGTAGTCGACTTGCCAAAATACCCTTTCAATCATTCCATCAGCCACTGGGAGGAATCGAGCAGATCAAAGTCTTTCCAATCGAGGTTACATGCCGCTCACCCGCTTCTTGGAGTTCAAATGATGGATTGGAACCCATTGGACGCAAGATGGGGCTTCACTATCAAGGCTGAGGAGATACCATGGGTTTCTGATCATAGACTTCACGGAAATATGTGGTACCCAGCTGCCGGCATGGTCGTAATGGCGATAGAAGCTGTCAAACAACTTTTGCCGGACGCAGACTTCGATTTTGAACTTCAGAACGTCAACTTTACCTCGCCTATTGTCGTCAGCGAGGAGCCCGCCGGCACAGAAACGCAGATCAGTATGGTGCCAACGTCCAGGACCGGATCTCAAAGAGAGACAGACTACAAGTTCAGGATCCTTGTCAGAAGGGTCGACCACAGTTGGGATCAAGCATGCGATGGGATCATATCCCCGAAAAGGACGACCATGGCAGCCCTCGATATCAACAAGTACGACGAAGAGGAAGAAAAGTCACAGAGGGCCTTGGCGGCCTACAAGAAGGCCTTGGCTTCCTGTCAAAGTACCCTGGAGTCCCCAGAGATGTATCGCAAAGTAAGCGAGACCAGTGGATTGCAGTATGGTCCATCCTTCCAAGGACTTACGCACATACATTACAACGGACACGGACAGGCCCACGCGACGCTGGCACCTCTTGAAGACTCGGTTTCTGAGTCTTCTCAGCCGTACACCATCCATCCGGCCTCTCTGGACAGCATTTTCCAGCTGACGATTCCTGCCCTGAGTGAAGGACTCACAAAGTCTCTTCCTACGCTTGTCCCCTCTCGTGTCACCAGACTGTGGATCTCCAGAAATGGGGCGGGTGTGATACCCTCTTCTCCGCAAAAAGGCTCAGAGAGAGTCTATGCCGAAGCAGAATTTTCCAGCAAGCGTAGTGCTGTATCTTCGACGACAGTTTTCTCAGAGACTGGCGATATGGAGATCAGGGTGCAAGTTGAGGAACTGGAGACTGTCGAAGTTGCTCGGGAACAAGAGGTTCCAACATCTGAACACGAAATTGCTTCCATCTCTCATGAAATGGTTTGGAAAGCCGACCCGACAATTCTCGACCATGAGGAAATGCTCTCATATTGTTCACGGCAACGCGGCCAGCTTCTCGAGCCGACAGAGTGGTACCAGGGCGTCAGAATCATGATTCTAGGCTTTATAAAGCAAGCTTTTGATGAGATCCGACAGTCTGAACTAAGTATCACTCCATCTATGGATAAATATGCGACATGGCTTCAGGCCAGACTCAGCGCACACAACTCCTCCAAGACTCAAGGTATCAATGATTCGCTACCTTCAGGGCCGGAGCTGCAAAGCTTGGGGGACCATTTCATATCCACCGGCCATAGAGGTACATTTGGTGTTCTTATCGGCCGCCAGCTCCGTCAGATCCTCACCGGCGAGATCGACCCTCTTCAGACACTGTTTGCCGACCCCCAGTCCGTGGCCAACATGTACGAAGAGCTCAACGCTACCGGAAAAGCCTTCCCAATGCTCCAGGAATACTTAGACACGCTCGTACACAAGGACCCTGGTCTGAGGTTTCTGGAGGTAGGGGCTGGAACTGGTGCTACCACAAGCATCATTCTCGATACTATCGCAGATCCGGACCAGGGACCCCGATACTCGGAATACATGTTCACAGACATCAGCGAATATTTCTTTCAAAAGGCCCAAGAGAGGTTCAAAATGTTTGACCGAGTCCGGTATTGTAACCTGAACATCGAGCACGAGGACTTCTGGTCCCAGAATGTCGCTGCAAGTCTGGGCACTGGATACGACGTTATTGTAGCCGCCAACGTCTTGCATGTCACCAAGGATTTACTCGTCACGCTTTCGAATGCGCGAGGGCTACTGAAACCTCACGGGAAGCTGATTTTGATGGAAATGACGGCACCAAGCAACATAGAAACGGGGTTTGTCTGGGGCACCTTGCCCGGTTGGTGGCTTGGATCTGAGAGCTTCCGACAGCAGAGCCCCGTCATCGAAGAATATCGCTGGGATGATCTACTGAAGCAGGCAGGCTTCTCCGGAACGGATCTGGTGTTCAGAGACTGGGACACGGAGGTCTGTCATGGTTGGAGCATCATGGTGGCCACGGCCCTGCCAGACGTGGAATTGCAAGATGAGCATGCTTGTGCGGCGACGGCGATCCCCCCAGGCGTGACCTTGGTCATTGGCAACGAGCCTTCGGAACTTCAAACCCGGATAGCCGGTGAGCTTCAGCGCGCCCTGATTCAGCCGGGCGATTCAAAAGGGCCAGAGGTGGCTTTGCTCAACCAGGTGACCTCTCTGCCGGACGACGACATTGGGAACCGGCATTGCATACTCCTGGTTGACTTGGAGGAACCCAAATTGCAGAGTCTAGACTCGAGCACCTTCAAAGCCTATCAAAGACTCCTGACGGCACCCAGGTCCCTCATGTGGGTACAGATGCGTGATGAACAGTCAGACCGTCCACCATACTGGTCGATGGTTGAAGGCCTCTGTCGAGTGTGCCGCAGCGAGCATCCGTTCATCAGGATAGTTACCCTGGTCCTGGAAACCCCAGGAGGCGTCCCAATGGAGAATCAAATAACGCCAAAGATTTCGAGAATCTTCAAAGCGACGAATCCAGCCACGGGACTCGCCGAGAGCGAGGTGGAGGAAGAATATATGGAAGTGTCTGGCTACATGTGCGTAAATCGCTTGCGTCAGGCCAAATACCTGGATCAACATGTATTCTCCCGGGCCCACAACACAGTCAGACCACGAAAATTCGGCTCAGGGTGTCCTGTAAGACTAAACATTAGGACTCCTGGTTTGCTTGACAGTCTTGAGTGGGTGGAAGATACGGCAGCATACGAGCCCCTTGCGCCACATCATGTCGAGGTTCAAGTGCGCGCCGTTGGCGTCAACTTCAAAGATTGCTTGATTTATTTGGGTCGTGTCAACTTCGACAAACCTGGCAGTGAATGTGCCGGCTACATCACTCGGGTCGGCAGGGATGTGAAGAATCTGGCTCCGGGAGACCGCGTCGCCGTCGGGGCTATGGGAACGTATCAAAGTTTGGTGAGATCTCCGGAAACACTCGTCGTCAAAATACCGGATTCCATGTCATTTGAAGATGCTGCGGGGATACCGACGGCCTTTGTCACGGCGTACTATAGTCTTCACATGGCTGCCAGGTTACAAAAAGGCGAGAGTATCCTGATCCACGCTGCGGCGGGTGGTACTGGACAAGCTGCTGTCCAGGTGGCGCAGGCGATTGGTGCCGAGATCTTCGTCACCGTCGGCTCAAAGTCCAAACGTAACCTTTTGATCGAGAGATATGGCATTCTGGAAGACCACATCTTCTACAGCCGCAATGCTTCCTTCGCCGAGGGGGTGAAACGAGTCACCAACGGGCGAGGTGTTGACGTCGTCCTAAACTCGCTGTCCGGCAAGCTGCTCGTGGCGTCATGGGAACTCATTGCAGAATTTGGAAGATTTGTGGAAATTGGGCGCAAGGATATTGACACACGAGGACATTTGCCCATGTTTCCGTTCATCAAAAATGCCTCATTCATCGGAGTGGACCTCGCAGCCATGGTGAGCGACTCGGGACATCGTCATGAGAATATCTTGCGCGATATCTTCCAGATGATGGCGTCCGGAATTCTCAAACCATCATCCCCTGTTCAGTCTTTGCCCATCAATCAGGCGGAGCAGGCGTTCCGCCTGCTAGTCAGCGGGAAAAGTACAGGCAAAATTGTCCTCGATATTCACGACGATGCCCTGGTTCCTTTCATGGAGGGTGAAGACTCCGACTACCGTTTCTCCAGCGAGGCAACATACGTAATTGCTGGTGGACTGGGTGGTATCGGTCGCCAAATCGCTCGGTGGCTTGTGCGGCGTGGAGCGACCAACATCCTCCTACTCTCTAGATCTCATCCCGAAAAGCATCCAGAAAGACTCAGGACGATTTCGGCGCTGAGGCAACAAGGAGTTAACCTGCAATACCAGGTGTGCGACATCGCCGATCTTGAATCGCTGAAGGAGGCTATCCAGATGGCAGAAAGAACGATGCCTCCGATCAAGGGATGCTTCCAAGCAGCTATGGTGATCCAGGTAAGGGCTATTCCTATGTGACACAAGAAAAGTTCTTTGCTGATGATCTTACAATGTAGGATCGAACATTTACAGCTATGACACACGAGGACTGGTGCGCCAGTGTGGGGCCCAAAGTTCAGGGCTCGTGGAACCTCCATACCACATTACCTTCGGGTATGGATTTCTTCGTCATGCTTTCATCGGCGGTTTGCATATTCGGGAATCCCGGGCAGGCCAACTATGCTGCCGGCAACACATTTCTCGACGCCCTGGCACGTTATCGACTTGCCAGAGGCGAAAAGGCCGTCACAATTGACCTAGGGATGATAGAGGATGAAGGCTGGGTCGCTGAGAGGAAGGAAATGCAGCACAGAGTGATGCAGCTGGATCAGGTGTTGCCCATATCGCAACAAAACCTGTTTAGCATGTTTGACTACTACTGCAACCCGGCCGTTGTCTTGGATGCACCCTCGGCGGCTCAAGCTGTGACGGGCATCCAATTGCCCGCCTTGATCCTTTCTTCAGGTCGGCAGGTGCCTGAGATGATGTACAAGCCTCTCTTCCGTGCCATGCACCAGGTTGTATCTGGTGGTGCTACCTCGGCAACAGGCACCACGAGAGCTCAGGATGCCGCTGCTGTGTTCGCAGAAGCTGAAACGCTCGAGCAGGCTGGAGTTGCCGTCGCGGAAGCTTTGAAGACCAAATTGTGCAAGATGCTCGGCTTGGAAGACGGCACACGAACAGTAAATGATCGGATGGAGTCGTTCGGAGTGGACTCTCTTATCGCACTAGAAGTGCGGAATTGGCTGGCCAAGGAGATGCGTGCCGACTTGGCCGTGTACGAGATATTGGGGGACGCCAAAATTATTGACACAGGAATGGCGGCAGCTAGGAAGAGCGAATACCGTCAGGCACATTGGTGAATGCCAGGGAGGCAGCTGCAACAAGGTTAGAACGTTCAACATAGAATTCAGGTGTTGGGGGCTCTCAAGAAATATAAAGAGAGAGACTTACACTGCGGTGATTAGCAACGGAGGGCAAGAGATTGATCCCAAAGGCGTTTGGATTACAGCTAAGCTTATGTACAAGCATGTCGTTTGAACAACATTCAGGAAACTACAAGTCATTATTGCTAATGACCAAATGAACCGGGCTGGAGACAAGCTCCAATGCGAAGACTCCGGTGTGGTGAGTAATTTATCTAGAAGTGATTGAGGGCACAGGTAGACCACCCCAAAGATATTTTGAATGTTCTCCAGATTCTGTAGCATCTCTGTAGATCTCCACCGCCTCAGCAGTTGAGTATATCTTGTTGGGAGAATGACATGTCTAGTTTCGTTTCTATTCCTGAAGTCCGTATACGCCCGAAGCTATCCACGGCCAAAGACAGTTCACCCGATCAATTTCAATTGCCTTGAACCGTCCATTGTATAGAGAAATACTCCAGTGAAGGTATGGGGACACCCACCGGAAATGTCCACTCTTTGAATCTTCCTCCGCAAGAATGATTCTCCAACTGCCATCCATCCGAAGGCCATTTCACCCAATCCAAGCACCATCTTGACACCGATCGTGTCAGCGAACGGCCCGTCATGTCAAAAATTCAAATGCGAAGAGTCAGAGATGGTCTGATCAACTCAATCACACCACACACTTTGACTCAGGGAATAGGCAGATGCGCCAAAGCTGCATATTTATGGCATAAGAAGCTTCCGGGCACACCGACGAATATGAGATTGATCACGAGATGACATGTCACGGAAGTCTGTTGAAATGAGACTCGGTCTTGAGTGGCAGCTTGAGGTTTCTCAAAATCTACCACCCATTACAAATATTGTTGATTCGTTATCCTCGACCGGAGGACCAGTGATGTCGGAGCAGAACATCCGTGAAATCGGAAGTTCTGGCCCTCATAAGGCTCCTTACGTGATTCGGATCCCCAAGATCAGATCAGACTCATTGCATGTGTCACCCATGAAATAGACTCAGAGCTGCCATCGCGGAAAACGTGCGCAGATCTCTCCGGAGCTCTCGCCCCCAACCTTATGCACGAACCATATTGAAACAACCTAAGCTTAATTCCTCGACACCGTCGTTAATTGTATTACTTGTATGATACACTCAAGATGACGAAGAGACATAAAACAAATGCATCTCACAGACAGACCCGCCGAAACATCCCATCATACGTACCGCATGGCCCGTCATCCTCCAGTACACAAGGGATGTCGTGTAGACGGGCACCAGCAAATAGGAAACCAGCCGGCATGTTTCCCGGGCTAACAGCGGCTATGTGTTAAACAAGACACGCACACACGCACAGATGGGATGGAGTGAAGGATAATTTGGGGGCCAAACAGGGCATGGAAGGAAAATAACATGCGCGGGTGTCAGATCCGATCGAGATCCCCAAGCTCCGCTCCAACCAGAAAACGCGAGCTGCAAGTGCAGAACTGGTGATGATGATTGGATCCCCGCGCCGGGCAGGTCCCGAGCTTCTTTCTCGTCTTGAGACGCGAGAACCACCCCAAGGGCAGCCGCGCCAGCAAGGAGGAAAGAAGGGTGCCCTTCACAGGGCTTCCATTGCTTTCGAGAACCTCTTGTTCCCGACGGGCAGTGTCCCGATTGCACGTTCTGCCTGGGTACGCACAGTGGTTATCAGATTGGCTCCAGGGTCGAGCCTTGTCCGGGGCGGTCCGCGAAGATCGAGGCCTTGCTACTGAACATCGTGAACAAGCGGGGCCCGGGGCCGTTTTTCGTCCTTGCTTGCTCCAGTATCAGGCCATCAGGAAACACAAAAAGTGTACCACGGGATCCCTAGCGGCCATCCGCCAGGTTTGAAGCTGGCCATATCGGCGTCTCCGCTGTTTGTGAGTCACACTCCTTCTTCCAAACATGTGGAGAAGACGGGCCGGTTCGTAAGGAACAGCAGGGAAAGGTGGGGAAAAAAGCCCTCGCTGGCGCCGACGCGTCCTTGACCCAACCGCCGCGCTCGGCGGGTTTGGCAGCACAGGCGTTGTAGCACGATAGCCTCAGAATCCTCCAACTCCAGAACGTGGGGCGGAGGAGGAGGAGGAGGGGCAGGGCAGGATGTCCACAAGTTCGTCAACCCCATCGGTCCATCCATACATCCATCTTGCCCCTCCCTCTCTTTCTGCCCTATACACTGACCCAAAAACCACCACAACCGCCCAATATCCACAAAAACACGCCATGCCCCGAAACCCAACCCAGCCGCGTCTTGAAAAAACCCACTCTCGGTGTGTGAAGGGCGGGGCAGCTATGACCTCACACCCTCCTCTCCCCCATCCACAACCTTCCTGCCCCAGGAAGAACAGACAGTCGGGTGTTCCTCGGGGGCGGTAAGTCAGCCTCACGAAATGCATCATGCATGTGGGCTGGCTATTGATAGCATTTTGAACTCTGTATGTGACTTAGTGGCCCTCGTCACAGTGGGACTGACAGTGGGCGACACACATCCACACCCACAAACCCCTTCGGCACTTGCCAGTGCATGGCGTACCAAATAGAATAGTCGAGTCTGGGGAAAGCTGTCACAATGCCTGCATGCATGCAGCAGCAGCAGCGGTCAGGGATACAGTATAGGATACGTAGTACATAGTACTGGAAGGGGGCGAAAGAAGGCCACCAGAAGGCCAGCAGAAAAAGGGCCAAGGGGGAAAGGAAGAATAGAAATTTGCCGAGCGTGCCCTGTAGTACCTGCAAGCGAGTGGGGCCGTGTTGGCGTGTGGAAATCCCCCATTCCGAGCACTTCGTTCGACGACGGCTGCCGCTGAAGAAGCCCTGGTCCCACAGGTCGTCGTGGGCGCGTAGGGCGTGACAGGGTAAACCACCCACTCAATATCGCTGCCCTTCACCCATCTCATGCCACGGACAAGTCCTATGAGGCACAGGGTCACGAGACATGGGCGCGGTCGTGCAATGTACATGGTTGTTTCGAAACATGACAACCCCAGGACGGTGAGCGAGTATCCTCACCCTCACCGCAGGAACGAGGCTCCCTGGCTGCCTTACTCTGTGCAGCAGTCGGTGGCTATTTGTGGTGTGTCCGACTCATGGGCCTGAAATGTTCAGACGAACGATGACGGCATTGAGGCACTCACTCAGGGTAGGAGGGGAAGGAAAATAGTCGAATGGGGCCAACTTCCTCCAGGAAATGGTTACCTGCACGTCAGACGGCGGTGGGCACACAGCTATCCACCGACGACACGTCTGCCCATCACATTTACCATTGTATGCCGCCATGCACAAAGTTGTCAGGACCCCTCACCTCCTAGCCCTATAGATATGCCAGATATCACCTCCATGCGGGTCATCATGTCCATCATGGGGTATAGCCCGCCAAGTCACAATGGGCCTCCCAAGGCTGTCTGTGCTCAAGGAAGGTTGTGTAGAAGAACATTCAAAGACGTTCCGGTCGAATCTGGCGTCGCAGTACCGGCACGTCGGATTGCCGGTGCAAGTGCACAACGCAACATGAACACAAACAAAAAAACACTCGGGCGCAACCGGAACCGTGCGGCGAGTCATGTCCACGATCCCGATCAGGGAATCGGGTTGCAACCCACGGGAATGCCGCCCGCACATTCTCCTTCCGAGGCTACTAGCAATGGCTTAAGCGGTCGAATCCCACATCGCCGACGTGCCACGGGGGAGGAAGGTGCACTACTAGGAGCCGAAAGTGTTGGTGGGCGCCTTAGTTGTCTGCTGCTTGTTGCGCGATTCGGCGCTGGTAGAAGGCAGACGGAAAACCTATGGCATCCGTGGGTAGGCACACGGGATGGCCAACTGCGACTCGCGCAATGGTTCGAGTGTTCAAAGCCTTCAATGAAAGCATTCTATGGCGTCAGGCGAGCACTAGATAGACAGTCAGAAAGGCGTGGTTGGTCTGACTTGTCCTCGAACGTGACGGCACTGACGCACAACAAGGAGGCTGTCCACACGCACCTGTGCCTGGCTGGGGCTTGTTCAACGGTTAGCTTAGCCTGAAGAACGGCAAAATGTTTCAAGGGCCTCGAAATAGCCCAGATGTTGTACCAGAAACAGAGTTCCCCAGAATTCCATCCAAGGAATGACAGTGGTTCAGCCGTTGACCAGAAATAAGTATGTTCCCCAGAGTTGGACTTCAGCTGTATCGGTTAAATCAAAACATTCGTCAATTTTCCCGTCATCCCTGCTGCTAGATCTATAAGATCTCCGTCCAGCGAATGAGAATCCTTGATGGGTCCTGGAAAAGGAAACTCAATCCCTTGCGAAGGGACAGGGGCAGGGGCGCTGTCTCATGGGGCTTGTCCAAAAAATGCCAGCCACCGCTGCTTGGCACTGCCCGGCAAGTAAGTCTCCATGCTGCATCGCAACCACAATTACCTTGATGGGCTTCTGAAATAGAGCAGCCGGCAATCCTGCTTATGACCACGAATCTGGCCTAGAGAGCAGACCCATAAACCTGCGACGAATAGCAATATGTGGCATGTGTGGGCTTCTTCAGCCGCCTGCATGGTGCAGACGAGTGAAGACCTACAGTATAGATAGGGTTAATTCTCGGGGTGTCAGGAGAGCCAACACACACACGATTATGCAGTCGACATTATTCGCGATGCCTGGTGTAACTTGCAACCTTTGCGATAGCTGCCAAAATACGCAGTGATTTGCGCGTGATCATGCATCACCGACCGGTACCGCCGCCCGCCTCCGCAGTCGGTTCTCCAGACACGTCCGTGTCCTCCTCACCCTCTCCCAAATCTTGGCCTCAGTCGGCGGCGCGCGGCAGTTAGCACTTGCGGGCCGACTCCGCGCGGGTGCCAGTGTCTGTTCGCAGGTGGCGGTCCTGGCGTGCAGTGATAGGCGCCTGTAGGAGAAGCGACACTCGCCGACCGAAAGAACACAACCGCAGGGTAATCCGTGCGCTAGAGATCTCCGGTCGATCTACGACGGAAGAGCGACACCGTCAAACTCTGAATTGCTCACCGCGAATCCTGACCCTCTCTTCTCCCCGTTCCCAGCCAAGAAAATTTCATATTCTGGTGCCGAAGATGAAGGAAACTAAGTCGCGAACCCGCAACGTCGAATGATACTCCTGCAGAGACTATGCGCAGGTAAGGCAAGTGTCAGCTGGTCCGGCATGTCTGATGGCGGTGAGGGTCCAATTGGCGTATCAAGAGGCCGAGAAGCCGTCCTCTGTGCTACTGTATGCGTGGTGCACACACTTTTCTTTCCCATCGTAACATCTCACTACAACGCACAGCCGGGCAGTCTGATTTATGAGCCAAGCCAGCAGGCGACTTTTGTCCCCGGGGCAAGTGTGGGGGGCAGCTTGCTGGGCGCGCGAATGACCGGACGAAACACATGGTGAGTCCGAGCATCCCCTCCCAGAGTCAAAAGGGTTCTCGGGGTCAGGGACAGGGATCCATGCGCTTCGCCGTCTTGGTTCGTCTTCCCAGAAGGAGTTAGAGCGCCAAGGCCCTGGTACGTTCATTTTCTGGTACTGCCGCCGAGAGCGCCGCCAACGGTTCTGCGACCATGTAACACAGTGATGACGATCCGGGGTCCAATATCAAATTCGTGCACGGCCCGTTGGGTATTAGACCACAGTCCCTTCGTCGTCAGTAGGGTTTCGAGGCAGAATAGCTGCCTTGACCGTCCGCAAGACGCGTCGAAAAACCGACTTGTTCTAGAAGAGCCCATGTAACCCTCATCACGGCGAGGCAGTGCCTGTCTCGGAACAGCTGGGGGTTGATAAGATTCGTCCTAGGAGACGTGGTTCGCAGCTCACGCTAGCATGCGTCCAACGGCACTTGGGCTTAGTGAAGCGCAGGTGTGGTGGTTTCCGGAGGCCGGAGGCTCCCAACGCGGCGCCTAGGATCGCCGAGCTGCATGCAAACACTTAAGCAGGTGGTGCGTGTGTGCGCCGTAGAACCTGTGTCATTGGCTCTGGCAAGGTGAGGTGATAGACCTGCATGGCCTCAATGCGGAGTGTCCTTTTTTCGTGTCGCAGACACCGTCTCGTTGTTGCGCCGCCGGGTCTTGCGTGCTACCGAGCAGAGCCGGAAACGTAACATATCGTCGGCTGACAGAATGTCCGTGCAGCACATGCCAAATTGAAAGGTCCATCAAGTCCATTTGGCTTTCGCACCCAGCCTGAGTTTGGCAAGGGTTGCACCGGCCTTGCGATGACAGGTCAATGGCAGGGAGATCATGCGGATAGGTGAGCCCACCCCTTACACCATCTTTCATACTGATGGAGTGAACACCCATCCCACAGGACGCTACGCTGATTAGCACATTGTGCTAACTTTGCGGTACTACACCTGGCATGCGCCGCTCGTCGCTCTGCTAATAGACGATGACACCATTGACAGGGTCCATCTGCGCGGAGCGCAACACGACCCTGCGGCAGTGTTTGGCAGATAGGTAGAATACTTCGAAGGATGCATGACTTTATGTGTATCTGTTGTGCCAGGTTGTCCGTGGTTGTTGCAGCTTAATGCCGATTGTAAGTCCAGCACATCCATCTTCAATGGTGAGCAAACCGCATCGTGATCTTCATGCGCCACACACCTGGCGGACGGAAGGTTCGGATGGCTGGCCGGCCATTTTGATTCCTGCCACTCCAACACGGGCCAGTAAACGCTAGTGAAGACTGTTTGTGCCTAGGGTAAGACCCTCGATTGCAACAGGAGGACCGTAGAGCCGCGAAGGCTAGCTCACAGCGCTGTGAATTCTGGCTTGCCTCTAAGCACACCCTCGCGAGGCTGAAAGTGTGGAGTGCCACCCCGATTGTGGGATAGAGGGCGCCAGGAGGCTACGGCTATCCAGGGACTAGTGATCGCCGGGCCATGGAATTTGATCTTGTGTGCATGACTTGTGCTTCAGTTGTGCTGAACGACACCTTGCGCTGACGAAGCTGTCATACAGTCCACGCAAGCCACCAATGCGATAGTACTTGGGTATTTGTCTTTGGAGGTGGGGTGGCCTCCTCTGAAAGTGCAGCCGGCAGTGCAAGCCCTGTGCAGTAGAGTCCACGTGCCCCGTGCTAGTCATCTTCAAACATACGGCTGAGAGGTTCCACACCATGAGACTTCCCAAAGGCGGAGAAGATATGATCAGATTCTGTTGATCAATCACTTAGATCAGCAGAATGGCAGTATCATTAGTTCAAGGGTGCGCGGGCATCATGACAAGTGCGGAAGCTGAGACGGATGCGATTGCAATAGCTGCTGTTACTCTGATTCCCTGTTTGAGTCGGTATCGAGTCATGTATCTGGGATAGGAGTCGATCCCGCTGGGGCGAGTCCGAACAGAGATAGGCACGGGATTGTCCAGTGCACATACAGCAACAGGCGGGGTAAACGAATGGAGATGTTCACACAATTCTTGGGCAAGTCGTCATGTGTGGACGCTGACAACATACCGCACAGCAGGCCCCTTGGGGTTTCAAAGCAAAGCAGCCTCCGACGCGTCTCAGTGGTCGTTGACCCGGACGGCGACGTCAAAAAGTAGGAACGACAATTGTCGTCGGGGGGCAGGCCCAGGGTTCCCTGGTCGCCTGTGGCACACCACTCGCAGTGGGGGGTTGCATGAGAGATCCAGGAATGGAATTCCCTGGCGCATCGTGGGCCTTCGCACCACACGCAAGGTGCCATGCATTCTGGGTGCCGGCCATCCCAACCACGACCAACCGGTGGGTTTGGCTGTGTGGAGGCGATGACATAGTTGCGGAGCCAAGGACATGTGCGTCGAGGCCGAGAGGCAGCAGTGATTGGATTTCTGAGTATCCTTGGGAACCATGTGGTCGGCTCACGGCCAGCAGGTCGGCTTGTGGACCGTACAGGCCGCAAAGAAAGGACACATTCTCATGCGATCTGCAGTTTGGGTGCACAGTGGCGTCGACGGTCCGAAGCTGACTGCTTTCTCAAGGTCGGTGGCTTATGGGGGAGGCAGGTCTGTCCGACATGAGAGGCATGGGGAAATGATTTGCGGACGCTGTTTCAGGGTCCATTCCAACTGTCCTGGCGACACAAGAGAACGGTGAGGCTTTGATGAAACGGGCCAGCTTCGAGGGCTAGGCGGCTCTCACGAAGGGCCGGTTGCCGGAAGAATAGCGCTGCCTGGAGTTCCAGTAGCTAGTCCGAGCCAACAGTCGGCCGACGGGTGCGAAAACCCTACTTTTTTTGCAAGGCGTTGGCCTGTCAGCATGGCGGTGTTGGTGGCCCAGCAATTGGCGTCGAGTAGTGCCGTCCATTGTCCTGGTGAGCAACACGGGCGCTAGAAGACTGACGAATGGACGCAGAGCAGACGGGCATGTCAGGGTCTCCCGGAGGACAGGGTTGGCGCGGTTCATGGAGCGACCACGGCAGGAGGACCCCATTTCCTCGACTGCATTGGAAGGAAGATCCGAAGGGATTTGTCGTGTCTGCGCGTCCCGGGACCGGGGGGCAGAGCAGCAATGAGACGAGATAACGAGATTGAGGGCGAGTCTGTGTGCCTGTGTTGCCTGTGTGCACGCGCTCTCTCGGCACCTCGTCGATCCTGAAGAGTCGGGTACGTCTGTGCTCAGAGCCAATTGGGCGCTGAAGTGTCGGAGAAGAGTCGAGGAGTCGAAGAGCGGTCAGCGGTCGGTTGATGTAATGATAATGCCATTTCACACGAGGGCGGCAAATTGCCATACCGGTGAACCTGCCATTTCAGCTGGGGGCACTGGCGAAAAGAAAAAGATTTTCTTCAAGGCGCGTGTAAGTCGGTGTAAGCCTTGATCGCATTCTGGCATCGTCTTGTTTGCCTCTGTGCCATCCCGGCGCTCTGACCTGCACCAAGCCCTGCAGCTTCCGGACAGCTCAGTCTTATTAGTCGCGCGTCCAGGCGTCCAGCTCCGTGGTAGCTTGCGGGCGGGGCGGGGCAGTCATGGAAGGATCCCAGAAGCCGACTGACGCCATCAATCCCAAGTGGCACCGCAATTTGACGGGAGAGCCACTAACGGTTTGTGCATGAATTGCTCAGACGAGAAAGTAATGAGCAGAGACCAGGGAGCTCCGGCAGCTCCAATAACAACACCAACGCCAGTGGCGTGTCAGTGAGCCGAGAAGTAAACAAAAACTTTTTGTTCGGGAGGACCCATTGCCTTGGTGATGGACAGACAAGTGCCTGCCTGTCTGTTTACGTGGTTCCTACCTGCTCCTCTGCCAACCAGACCAACCTAGGCAGGTACGTAGGCTGTTGATAGGCAGGGAAGCAACGCAAGTCGGGTTACCGCAGAAAAGACCCCAACTTCTCATCAACCAACCACCAGACACCAAATGGGATGGCGAGGCCTGAGAAGGAAGGAGGAGGCTCTTGGAGAGCTGCAGCCCACCAGCCGCACCCGTGGTCCGCAGGTGCAGAAGTTTCAATTGTGGGAATGGTGCGAGACTTCCCCTGCCCCCGTTCAACAAGTTCACTTTGCTGTGGAGAACGGGGAGGCGGATATGGGTGGTCTGTTGGTCCATGTCACCCTGGAGGGCCAGGGACGGACGGCATACCCATTCTACCATTCTGCACACACATAGTGTGCTGTAGTCAGTCTCTCACCCAGGTACCTACTTATCGTATTCCGCAAAGATAGGGACCCATATGCATCCAGTTGCCGTGTCGGTCCGCCCCTGCCCTTTGAGTCGAGCCCAGTCGAGTCGAGTCGCGTCTCATCTCGTCGCGGTACTGTCCGTCCAAGCCGTTGGATGTTGCTATAGCTGCCGGGGGTCGCGGATGGGGCATCACACCGTTAGCATGAAGACGGCACAAAACCTTTCTCGTGGTCATGGCTCGGTGTCAATGCCTTGGAGGCGGCGGCTGGGAGGTCCCTTGGCCGCTGATCTCGTCCCCCTCGGCCTGAGTCCGATGCTGTACTGTCGTTTACCGCCCGCCCAGTCGCCCTCGCCGCAGGTCTCAGTTGACCGCAAAGACTGTTCGAGGCGGTCGCGAGGAAGCGAGACACACACCGGCGGCAGCGGGAGAGAGAGGGTTCTGGTGTGCATAACTGGCATGGCAGTCAATGTCTAGAGGGGAGGCAAGAGAGCTGACCTGCAGCATGCATAGGGGCTCAAATAAGCCAGCCTAGTCTAGGCTTGAGACGACTTGTCTATACCGTCTTGTCAAGAGACTCAGACATGCATCTCACATATGCACCCTACGGGCCTGTGGTAGAGTCTCTTGACTCTGGTGGATGTGCACAAACCTGAGTCTGGCCTGGCCCAAAGCCCCAACGCTCAAGCACCGGACCCCTACCATCGTCCATCCCACCCACCCAATTCGCCTACCCACCACACCCACTTTGACTGACCCCTACACACACCCAACCTGTAGCGTGATGCAACTGCTAATGCAGCCTCAACCTTCCCAACGCCCTTCACGGCCGGATTGGACGGCTGACCTGCTCATGCTGCAAAGCTGAGTCTTTCCGGCCCTCTGCGGCGGCAACGGCTTGGGGACGGGATGCTGTCGTGACCCCTCCAGAAGGCCATGGAAATCAAAAGTCTGGTGGTCACTGGTCCAAGACTTTTGATGTAGCCTTCTCTGAAAGACAACAGTAGTCTATCTACGACACTATAACCCCCTTCTCCCGAGCTGCATCCCGCGCACAGGGTACGATCACGAGACTGGCGATATTTCTCCAGTTATCCGAGACGTTCTGTGAGGGACCAAGCGTGCGAACCGTATGGAACTCGCCCGAGTCCGGGGGAGGGTCACATCAAGCTGTACGGAGTAAACAAACGGGCTGCTTCCCCCAGGGGAGGGATCATGCAGCAGGATGAAAGGATATAGGGTGAGCGGGCAAGACTAATGTACGATGGGAGATGAGCAGAGCAGCCCCGGCCTGGCATCTCGCCCCCGTGGCCGCCCTCGTACTCCGTGATGGCAGGGCAAGCTGCGGGCACAAGGCTGGACTCTGAGCCAGAAGGAACGAAGTTTTATCTCAATTTGATTGACTGAACAGCCGGGACTGGTGATTGTCTCCGAAGAGATGGTCAGTGTCCTCCTGTGCTCCCCCGAGCGGGCATCCACAGCCCACCGCGGCTCGAGAACCCACACAGCATGTACGTACAAGTGTGTGCGTGGGTGCGAGTGTGCAGGTGGGTTGAGGTGGGCCCGCAAGAGGAATATCACCGCTCACAACCCAGTCAAAGTGTCGGCTATAGACAGGTTCTCGACGACAAGAATCTCCAGAAGACGCGCCCCGTGCACTATCAGCTACCTGGCAGTCCCGCTAGGCAGGGGCCCCCTGGGCAGCTGCACCCTGAATCTTGACTGGGGGGACTGTCGCTGGTGCCGACCCACCTCGACAACCCTGCCACCTCCTGCACACACTGGCATAAGACTAGCTCAACGCCTACCAGCTGGGACGGAGGGCCATTCACCTCCCACCCCCTCTCCTCCTTCTCCCGCCCCCGTCGACGCAACCGCAACCGAGAGACCAACCACACAACACGGACGGCACGATCCTGTACACAGAGGAAGCGACCGAACTAGCAAGGCGGTATACCTAGCGCTTGCTGGTCAACCCTTCCTGTGCCTCTGCCTTCCTTCCCCCTTCTTCACCACCTCCGCCGCCGCCTCCGCCGAACCGCCTGGATACCCTCTCCCATCTCGTCGCCCTCCCCCTTCTGGACATTGCCCATCCTTCTCTGCCCTGCTGTCGGTCATTCTCGTCACTGCGACCAGTTGACGCCGTGGCTAGTCACTTGGACTTTTAAAAGAGTCAACAACAGTGACAGTAAGTCAACATTTGCTACATCGTGCTTCCTTATCGCGGGCTCGCCGGTCGCCTTATCTCTCTGGTGTTTTGCCTTGTCTCTGCTCCCCTCACCCCCTCTGTCACCGTTGCCCGGGATGATTCACCTCGCCCGGCTGCCTCCGTCCATTCGTGCTGCGATCTGCGTGCCATGTGTGCCTTGAGAGGAGAATCCAGAAATGCAACAGGGCCCCCGACGAGAGAACCCTCCCAAGGATCCCAAGGAAAAGACATTGCTTTGACATGGGGCTGGCGGAGAAAGACCAAATCGACACAAGAATCGAAACCTCCTGCCGGCATCGTCCCATATGAACCGTTCTGTCCATGTATTGTCCTATCCCGGATGCCCCCAACTGTGTGCTGGCCTTCATCCATTGCGTGCCGTTTGACAAGCACACACATCGTCTTGCAGTGTGTATGGGACCGAGTCCTACTGCTGTGCCTTGTCACTGAGGCGACTGAGGCGGGTGTGTCTTCCCCCCGGTCCAACGTGCACCGCAACCTGAAAGCCACAGGGCGCCTCACACAAACAAAACAATCCCCCGGACTTGGGCTCTCAGCCTCTCGGAATTCGACTGCCTGGGCTGCTGGAAACATGCACTCGACACTGTTCTCGTGACATTAGCCGCCTTGAAACCTCGAGGGCACGCTTGAAACCCAACGGATCACGGTAGAGAAGCCCTCTGCCGGGTCCTTTTCTCGCGGCCTCGCCCACTCTCCAGCCCGCAACCCACGGCCGCGACCACGACCAAGGCCACGGCAGCAGCGAAGCAGCGCCCCGCACACCGAATCCTTTGAATCTTATATTACCGCAGCACGACGACCCGCCCGGCTTCTCTTGTTGTTTCCAACGGTTGGACCCGGGACTAAGGCACTGGACCTCTGCTGGAGCTGCATCTCTCGGTACACTCTTGCACAGCACACCATACTACGCTCTCCCATCGCACCGCGCCTCGGCTCTTCCAGTCGAGTCACCCGTTTTGAATCGCACTGCTTCACAGCCCCTTTTCATGTTAAATGACTGTGACGCCTCCTGTGCGCTGTACACTAACAATACCACCTTGCACAGGCTGCCTGCGACCAACGGCCGCCACACTTGCTCCTCTGAGCCTCCCCCCTTCGTCTCCGGACCGCCCGTTAAAAAGTAACGAGGGCGCGCTCAGCTTGTCTCGGCTCTCTGTCGCATAGACTTGCTGTCAAATTTGTGTTATCGTCGCTCATATCCGCCTCTCGACCCTCCGACTCTCCCTACTTGCTGGCTCTGTCCCCAATGCCTTCCAAGAAATAAACATGGACTCAGAAGACGGAGAGTTGTTCATAAAGGTACGCCTGGCGCTCCGCGGCCCAGATGGGCTTGTTTGCGGTTCTCAAAAGCCCTGGCGAGGGACAAGAAACTGACTCGGGCCTCTTCTTATAGCAACTGGCCACTTTCGTGCGCACGCACGAGAAGGCTCTCGCCAACGCCTTGCAACTGCGGAGGCAAAACCCGCCTCGACATGGAGCCTCGCAAAGCGTGTCCTCGGTGCCGACCGCAGGGCTCACGACTCCGACGACCGTTCCCGAGCGACCATCTACCGCTACAGCGTCCTCTTCCAACGGCCTCGCAGCCGCCCTGTCCTTCGGCTCTCTGAACTTTACATCGCAGACAGCCAAATCTGCAAAGTTGGCTCTCACACCACACCACCTCTTCTACCTTCTTTCGCGGTTCGAGGAGCTCAAGATACCGGTTGGCCCGATGAAGGTGCGCCTCGAGAATTTGCACGACACGAGCAGCTCGGCGAACTATGTGTCATTCCTGGGCCAGTCTCAGCGCACCAAGACGCAAGGCGCTGATGTTGGTTCCATTCGTTCCGTCTCCAGCATAAGAAGCGTCATGTCTGGGATGTCTGCACTCTGGACGAATTTTGGCATCGGGTCGAGCTCTGCCGCTCGCACCGAGAAGCAGAAGGCTGCCCTGGATGCTGACCTGAAGTACTTGTATTCCGCCTTCACCAAGGTACCCTGCCTTCGCCTGGCCCCGGACTTTCGTGCGCGGCTTATCAAGGGTTACGAGGAGTTCCCCTTTGACTCCGCAGTTCCGTTGCACATCTTCAAGAACTGCCAGGCACTCGAGGTTAGCGACATCGACTTCCGACAATTCTTTGGCTGGGATCGCATGGCGGACCAGCTGAGATCCCTGACCGTCAAGCGGGCGAGCCTGTCTGACCCTGCCGACATCCTCATTGATATCGTGCTGGACGACATGGACAAGAGGAGACGCAGAACGTCAAAGTCACATGCTTCACCAACATCAACATGGCCTGGAACTGCCAGCCCACGGAGGAGCATGACGATGGCGACGCCTGCCGAGTTGCAGAAGTCGACTTCGGCACCTGGATCACCAGGCACACGGGCTGCCGACTTGAATGTTGGCTCCATTGGAAGTGAAGCGGCACTCGACCACGAGGCCGAGCTTGCCGCCCGAAACAGCAGGCGGGCGTCTGTCGCCGTCGTTGAGCTCCCCAAGTCGCCGACCAAGAGCTCACGTCCAAGAAGCCATTCTCCAAGGAGGCCTGCTAGCGCTCGGCATGGCTCCCATCACGTGCGCGGCTCTCACAAGGTCCACCGCTCAGGCTCGGGCAGCTCCCAGTCGAGCATGTCCGATTCTTGGCACCAGGGCCGGGGCAGCACTTCGAACCTCCTGTCTACAGGCTCGCTTCCTGCGTCAAAATGGCGATTCTTGAGGCATCTGAGCCTCGCAGAGAATGGCCTCGTGTCTATTCCCGAAGCCAGCCTTGCCCCCTTGGCAAACACTCTGTATTCGCTTGACCTGTCCTCGAACGAGTTCAACGAGATCCCTGACAGCTTGGCGTCGCTCACTGCCCTTCGGGCCCTGAACCTCTCCAAGTGCACTATCGAGTCTCTTCATTCGCTTACTCGCAACCCGCTGCCGGCCATAACGGCACTGAACCTGCGGGACAACCGCCTGCAATCTCTGGCAGGCGTCGAGAGATTGTACCCGCTCGAGAGGCTGGACCTAAGGGACAACCGCCTGAAGGACCCTGTCGAGCTGGCACGTCTGACGAGGATCCCTGACATCCGGGAAATCTGGGTCGAGGGAAACCCCTTCACGAGGACACACAAGGACTACCGCATCACAATCTTCAACCTGTTCAGGCAGTCGCCTGGCTACACGGAGGACGTTTTGATTGACATGACTGGCCCCACGTACTCGGAGAGGAAATACCTCGTCGAGCGCACCAAGGAGCCTGCTCCTGTTCCTGTTATCAAACCCCCGGTACCAGAGCTGAAGGCTGTCGATGTCAGCAAGCCGGCGATAATATACGAAAGCCCAAAGGAGCCTGCTGTGCTTCGCAAAGAGCGGCCAACACCGAAGGTCACAGCCAGTGAGGTAAACACAAGCTCCACTCGAACCCGCCGGAGAGCCCCAAAGAGGCGAATCGTCGACCTGGCCGATTCTCAGGTTCACCTCGCAAGGCAGCCGGATGAGAACGAGACGATGTCGCCCATAAGTGGCCTCGACAGCAACTATCGCATTTCGCAAACCACAGAGGTGCAGAAGAAGCCGGACGTGGTAGAGGAAAGCCGTAGCCAGTCGGGGCGTGGTGTGCCCCGTATCGATACGTCCGTCATTCCGAAGTTGCCACCTGTGACGCCGACCCAGGACATTGGAACTCCGTCATCATGGACGGATCCCCAGCAATGGAACGTCGGAGTCAAGGGTGATATATACCGACGCAAGATCGAGGCCTTACGCACCCAGGTTGGTGACGGCTACCTGAACGTCCTAAGTGAGGAGCACTGGGACGTCAACGGTGCACCACATTTCCCAGGTTCGCATTTTGGTCATGGCGACTCGCCCCTACACCCGAGTCCTGCTGCACATCGGCCAAGCTTGCAACCTATTCATAGCGGTCGAACTCTTGGATGAGCGCCGCACCCTAAACCACTCAGCACTCAACACACTCGAACCCATGACAGCCGACCACGATGATACCCAACGCCCGCCCTTTTCACAGTGGGCGGTCTGGCCGTTAACACATATATCCCGAGTCCTTTCGAAATACCCAATTGTTTTTGTTTTTCCTGCAAAAGAGTAGCGCGGCTTCATGGTTGGCTTTTTCAAGATTCATATCATTTCACCGGAGCATAGCGGAAAAAGGCGTTTTTATGGTTCATCTCACTTCTTATCGACCCAAACCACAGAATCACAAGACTCTCTCGACCCGCCCACCACTGCGTCTCTATCGTCCCACAGAGACGACGACCTGCGTAATTACGAGGCTACGTACGACTTGGCGACGATGTTCATGTCAGCTCCATGACTCTCGGTCGAGTCATCAGCCTACTTGGCTGTGTATTTTGCGTTGTTTTATTGGCACCGGTGTCATCCGGATGATGCCTTGGCAGTAGGAATCTTTTTGGCGTGTTTTATATGGCACCGGTAGAATAGTGGGCACGAGGTAATGTCGCTAGCTCGGCAATACCTGGCCCAGGGCTACTGGCTGGCGTCCAGGTTCTTCTCTTCGGCAAAGATATCTTTTTATGACGGGATCTGGCGTATCCGTTGTTGACCTTTTTGTCTTGGTCTCATTTTTGCATGTTGGCTCGACAAATCCTGCATTTGAATTGCTTCATTGCTCGAAGGTTCTCAACGAATGTCTGCCTGAACTTTTTGTCCGATTGAGCATATTATCCTGAGCGCTGCGTTGTCTGATATTGATTGCCTGGCGAAATGGGGAGGGCAGGGAGCGGGAGGAGGTGTCTTCTTGTCTGTTCAGGTTGCGACTTGGTAGGAGAGGAGGAGACTCGTCAGTATCGTATTTATTGTACGGTATGTTGTGTTTGGATGATAGATAATTGATCGGCCTTAGAGGCGGCCGGTCTAGGTAGCCAGGTGCCAGGTGGCACAAGAGAGAAATGATATCACGGCAGAAATACTCCATGTTTAATACTTTGGGTCTTGGCCACCGTCGCTTGCCATTATGTTTTGTGACAGCCTCCTGTGGTGTTCTGTGGTCATGGACGGGGCGCCACAGTCTCATGCTCCCAAACTGGCTTTGAGCGGGTTCCGATTGCAGAGCCTCTTTAGATGACTTGTACCTCGTGTTCAATATTTGAAGGCTTGCGTGGCTGCCTAGTTCTGTTGGTTCCAACCGCCCAAGCCCACCAAGTGAGTCAGCATGCCCATTCGCCCTCCTTTCTCACCGTTGGCTAACTTGTACTTGAAAGTTCCATTCTTTTAAGCTATCCTTTCATATTTGGCCATTGAATCCCAACAAGAGCACAGCCCTACCTGTACCAAAAGGCGTACAACCAAACACAATGCTTGCCCTCCTAAGCCTGCCCTCAGAGCTCCGACAACAGATCCTCTCCCCCTGCCTCCCCACCGACGTCCACAACGCAGGCGTCGCGCCCCGGACGGCACCCCTCCTCCCCCTACTCCTCACCTGCAGGACCATCCACCTCGATGTTTTGGAATTACTCAAGTCCTGGTCCCCGCTGTACCACATCGAGAACCCCCAAGCCTTCTTCATCAACACGCTGCGGCGCCGGCGCCACCGCAGGCTCTATGTTGACGCACATGGTGATTTGAGCCATATGCGCCGCGTCAGCCTGCGCCTGTTCGCGGACCTTGATCTGAATCGGATGCGCAGCATAAGACCCGGGGGCACATGGGCTGAGTTTGATGTGGATGCATGGCTGCGGTGCGTGGAGGTGCTGCCGCGCCCCGGTGAGGGTGATGCGGTTATCGAGAGCGTCGTGCTGGATCTTACGCCCGCGCCGGTTTGGATGGCGCTCCGGAGACCGGACTGGGTGCGTGCCACGGTCCTGGACGCGCGGAATAAGCTTTTCCTGGAGGGATGTCGGGATGACACGCGCGCGGTGGCTGCGAGGTTGTTCAAGGTGTTTGGAAAAGGCACTAGCGCTGGGGTGCCCATCTCCCTCGGCGGCATCATACCGTGCAGGGCGAGGCGGGTCCTCGAGACGGGCATGGAGGTCCCGGAGCCGGAGCTCCAGGAGACGGAGCAGGGGCCCATGTATGGGCTTTATGCCGGGCTGGGGGAATGGGCCCCATTCACGGGCGAGTGGATCAAGGGCCCGGTTGATGAGCCGATGAGGTTGAGGCTGGCGCTCGTGTGTTCCTGCTGGGGGATGCATGGGGAGAGCGCGGGTAATAAGTTTTGGTACACTGAGCGGAGGGTTATCCAGGTCCGTAATGAGGTGAGTTGTGTTTCTGGAAATGGGGCAGTCAACGGCCTTGGCCCCATGATACTTCCTTTCTTGAGCCAAATTACATGCGTAACTGACGGGGAGGTCTTCCCAGGCGCGCAAGCACGGCTTCACGACGCCAGACCTCGAATTCAAGACCCTGGACGATGTGTGCTGGTCTGTAGAATCGTGCACTATGTACTACATTAACGCCGAGGTGGACGAGAGGCGCACCCGGGAGGAGCTCATCCGCATGCTTGCGTTCGCGGTGGATATAAGGACCGGGACCGCCCAACCAGACGCGGCCGTCGATTTCGACCCGGCGATCAGGAGGCGGCGTTACCTGTTGCACTGCCTGGCCAGGGACCTTAGGTTGTCCAGCGTGAGCATTGGTGACGCTGGCGAGAAGTTTGTGAGGGTCTCAAGCCCCGCGATGACTCCTGTTGAGGAAGGTGAGTCGCCTGGAGGTGATGGCGGCGATGAAGGTCATGTGTGTGAAGAGGATATGACACCAGCAGAGCTTCGGGCGGCACAGCTGCGGCGGGCCTTCCGAAGGTGTTCTGCGTGAACGTTCATGAGGCGACTCTTGTGCGTCGCAGGAGAAAGATATTGACCCAGACTGCCCCACGCCGGGCTAGGCAGAGAGGCTTGTATAAATCGCTGGCAGATACGGCTCATGCATATTCGCGATTATTGAACACATGTTCGAGTGTAGCAAATGAAATAGTTGCTCGAGATATGGACAGTGCAGGCGGCCCAGGCTGATTGATTCTGTCGCATGTCACCACCGAGAGCCATTTCGCAGAATGGTCAGGTCGATAGACTACTGTAGGTCAATGGTGGTGTAGTGAGATAAGCCTGGGAGTGGCAAGCTACAATTCATTCGTATCTCTGCCAGGATCCTTCACGGGCATGATTATCCTGTCCTTCAATCATGTCTTCGCATGTTACATCATTGCTTTTGGTAAATGGCCAAACACATAGACCTCGGCTGAGATTGGTTCCTTATGAAAATGTCTGCGGTTGCCGAAATATACTAACAACACTCAAGGCAACATTAACGTCGCTTTCACGGCGGTGCCCATATGTGTCCAGATGAAGAAGGTTGGTGTCAGCTCTAGACGCGGGTTGTTGGCCTCCGTTATTGTGCCCATCAACATGTCTGACTCGGAGTGTTCAAAGAGTTGGAGATTGCATGAGTTCGAGGCTCGAATGCTTCCTGGCTGGTAGATTGACATGGACGTTGAGGGAGAGGATCAACGGCGGTTTGGCGAGAGTGGTGAAAGCGAAGGGACAAGAGACGCTGGCAGGGCTTCCTAAAATTGTGCGAATCTGCGGGATATCGGTGTTCAAATGCTAATGAATAGATTGAGAGTAGGTTTGGACGAAAGGACAGTATCATCATGGTGTTGATTGATTGTAGGACTGAGCGCGATAGAATGCGTGGAGGCAGGATGTCAACACATGCCTCCTAGAAGGGGCTTTGCTTTGGTCATGAATCAGTATTTCGAACGATCAATTGGGTTCAAACCACGAGTTGGCTTGGTGTGATGTAATCTGCAGGCTGTGTGGCCAGTGGAAGTGGGGATCTCGCGGGAACCGCTCGAATCCTGCATGAACGGGGAGGAGAACAGACGGTTGGTTTGTTCACATAATCATTGGCTCCAGCGGTAAGCAGTGAATTGAGGTAGACGCTATGTTGGCCTTCGCTCCTCGTAAGGACGAATCATGGAGGAGCGGAGAGCCGAAAAAGGAAATTCAAAATTGATGGGTCGGATTGGACTGCGTCAAGGCCGCTTGGCAACGATGAATAGCTGGGACACGTAGCCTCGAAGCTAGAAGGCATATAAGCGCGGGTGCGTGGTTTAACTTGGGGAGGGTGGTAAGACTCCCGGGACGGGAGGAAGCGAAGGCGTGGTCGCAGGGGCTGCGTAGCATGGCATGCGCACGGCAAAGTTCCCGAAAGCTTGGGGAAGCTAGTAAACTAATAAGAGCACGAAGGAACTTCTTTGGCGCCGGTGTTGCAGCTGCGGGTACGTATGTGGATGTGAATACAAGCGCGTGTGGCTGCCGCCATACACAAAGGAGAAAAGAGAGAGAGCTACTGCAGGTCTCGATTGGTGACAGTGATGCGACAGAGGTGGAAAGAAAGTGTTGGAATGCGCAGCAGCAGTGGTGGGTCTGGGTCCAGGTCTGGGTCTTGGTCTGGGTCGACCACAAACTGACTGCATCATCATCTGCAGTGCCATGTGGCGGCTGCGGTGGAGGGCAGGGGAGTAGTAGCGACGAGGTGACCTGCAGGCGGGACCCCCATGCCCTCACCCAGCCCCGGGTGTTTACAGCGCAACACAGTACGACCCTCTTCTTCCCGCTCGGAAACGTGCCGGGCCAATTGCTTGTCTGATGGGGCGCGAGTCGGAGAGATCCAAGACGCACGTCACGATCCGGGAACCTGGGGTAAATCGGGAGGAACCCTTGTGGAGCAACACGTCGCTGATCGGTGTCGAACACCCGTCAGGCAGTTTGTTTATGACCGGACGAGGTTCTCGATAGGCCATTGTCTACTTAATCGAAGACCGTATCTGTCGGATTGTCGCTGCATTCTCTCAAATGACAACAGCGATTTGCTGGAGCGGTGAGAACAACGCTGCATTCGGATCTGTCTGCTGTGTGTCATTATTGAACAACACACCGTTGGAACTGATTGAGTTTATCGTAGTTTTAAAAGATTTGAAGATCTGAAGATCAAGATAAATGCGCCTCAGGTAGAGACACAAGTGAGCACAATAGACAATGACGGATGTGCATCATGATTCAACGGCTCCCTCGGTGCGTTGTGCTCAATTGCTTGGACGGCAGGAAAGCGATAGGTGATTGACAGGGGTGGGAGCTGTTCCTGACTACTGCACTCTGCAACACCGCACCCGCGCCAGATCGTGCACTTATGTAAGCCGGCAGAAGTGGGGACCCACCTTCCCTGGCCGCCTTTCCCACGCAAGCTCGCGCCTTACCTAATTAGAGCTGCGCGCGTTCGACCTCACCCCAATTCTCGCCCTTCGATTTGGCCATCTGTCGCACCGCATCCATCCTCCCACGCTTGCCATATCGCATCGGCCACATCGCGCTTCCTCGTGAACCGTTGCTGTCGCCAGCCAACACTGCCCCTGGCCACTCAGACACGTCCAACCCGATGCCATTCCCGACTTATGCCCATCCGCAGCCTCGCCCCCGCCACCCCTTGACGACGCGATCCCCCACACCGCGATACTTCCCCTCCGTGTCTGCCTGATACGACACGTCGCCGACAGAGCACAGGCGCCATGGCTTCCAGGCCTTCTACACCCCGGAGCTCGCGCTCTGGTCGTGTGGCAGGTCGTGGTAGAGCAAGGCCCCCGCACGACCAAGAAGAACCCCCTCTTAAGAAGAGAAAATACGTCCCAGGCGGCCCAGGAGGTGGTGGCAGGTTTGTTCTCGATGATGGGAACACCGAGTCGCCAGCTGGGCCCTCGTCCACATCGACCCCACCGCGGCCACGGAGCACAGCCCGTAGGACATCCAACCGCAACACCACAGTCCTCCCCCGGGAGAGAAGCACCCGCCTCGGCGCCGCTGCCAGCCGTTCTGGAGAGGGCGATGTCGAGTTCAGCTCCGCTGCCGCTGTTGCAGCAGCTGTAGCCCAGAGCGAGGGATATAAGCCACGAGAGGAGCGCGGCTGGGAGGAGTTCCACCCGAATCTTGATATTGAGGGAACTTTTCTGATGTTCCACTCGGAAGACGTAGACGGCACCAGGAAGTCGACACCACCTCCCCCGCCTACTCGCGCTTCTGTCAACGGCGTCGGTACGCCATCAAAGGATGCCGAACAAGCAAATCCTGGTGTCGCAGGTGACTCAGCTGCCCAGACAGAGGGCACCGCCGCATCTTCTCAAAACCCGGAGACGCCGTCGCGGCGAAGACCTCGTCCGACCAGAGATGCCGTATCGTTTTACGCCACGCGGTCCGACTTCGCGCTCACGCCAAAGACCCCCAAGGTGTTGTCCACCCTGAACCAGACCCCAAAAGAGCGCCTCGACCTGAAGAACCCGTCATACCGCAAGACAGATCGGATACTGCTCTTCGAGAGCAAGACCTTTGGTCAGGCAAAATATGTTGAAAAGGCTATGATGAACGTCGGGTATCAGGAGAGCGACAATTTCATCAGGCCTGAACGCGGTCTTCTGAAAGCCAGTGATGCCCATATCGATGAGGACGTGGATCAGCTGCTCGGACAGAGACCTGATGGCGAAGTGGTTGTCTCACACAGTGGTTCCAATCTTGGCCGTGTCGAATACGACATGGACGAGCAGGACGACATGTGGTTGGAGACGCTCAACAGCCAGCGAAAGGCCAACGGGCTCGAACTCGTCACCCGTGAGGTCTTTGAAATCACAATCACCAAGATTGAGAAAGAATGGCATGCCCTGGAGAAGAAGATCCCGAAGCCGAATCCAAAACCACCCCAGACCCACAGGCCACGGTCTAGTTCTGCTGCAGCCGTGAACGGCGAGACACAGGCTGGCGAGGAGCAAGACAGCAAGTGCGCCATCTGCGACGACGGGGACTGTGAAAATACCAATGCGATAGTTTTCTGCGACGGATGCGATCTTGCGGTGCATCAAGATTGTTACGGCGTACCATTCATTCCGGAAGGGCAGTGGATGTGTCGGAAATGCCAACTCGCGGGTCGCGGCATCCCGGTAAGTGATACATGCACTGTTCTGGCTACTTGATCTATAGAATTCCGCTGACGTTGAGCCCTTAGACCTGCATCTTCTGCCCCAATACCGATGGTGCATTCAAGCAAACTAACTTCTCCAAATGGGCGCACCTCCTTTGTGCCATATGGATCCCTGAGGTCAACCTGGGAAACAATGTTTTCCTGGAACCAGTCATGGACGTTGACAAGGTTCCCAAAAACCGGTGGAAGCTTCAATGCTACATCTGTAACCAGAAGATGGGCGCCTGCATACAGTGCAGTAACAAGGCTTGTTACCAGGCCTTTCATGTCACATGCGCACGACGTGCCCGTTTGTACTTGAAAATGAAGACACCACAAGGCGCTCTCGCGCTGGACGGGGTCTTGAAGGCATTTTGTGATAAGCACTGCCCTCCAGATTATGACAAGGAGCATGCCGTCACCGCGGCTACCAAGGACGCAAAGAAGTTCTACAAACGAACAATGAAGGGCCGTATCTGGGCTGACAGCCAGGCAGTGGCTCAGGAGCTCGCTGCTATCCATCGCAACGCCATCACAGAACACCCTCCTCAGGAGTCGCAATTACTCGGCGACAAGCTCTCAGGAGCAGGCGACAAGAAGAAGGGCCAATCAGGCAAGATATGGAAGTTGCCCTCCGGAGCGCCTGTCATACCACAGGCGGTCTTCGATCTCGTCGACAGCGGGCTGGCCCGGTTTTCTCTTCGCAAGAGAAAGGAATATGTTGCCGAGGCTTGCCGCTATTGGACATTGAAGCGCGAATCCCGTCGTGGTGCCGCGCTCCTCAAGCGTCTGCAGCTGCAGATGGAGTCTTTCTCGTCCATGGAGCTTACAAGACGAGATTTTGCAGCCATGGGCCCCTCAGGAAAGAATAGGCTCGCCAGACGCATTGAATTTGCGGAGACCCTACTGAGAGATCTTGAGCAACTGAAATCCCTTGCAGACGACATTGTCTCCCGGGAGGCTTACAAGCTGGAGGCTGCGGAGATGGAACAAGATTTCGTCGACAGTTGTTATTTCCCGATTTTCAAGTTGCTCCAGCCCATCATCGGCAAGGCTGAAGCGTGAGTACTTCCTGCATCCTTGGTTCAGCAAGAGCTCTGAGACTAACATGTCATCTGACTAGGCTCGATAAGAATGTTTTCAAAGACGGCCTGTTACAACTGGAAGCCAAGTTCGAGAAGCGGTTCTACACCACTACCCTCGCATTTGCCCATGATCTCTGTGAAGTAATCCATGTTGGCATCAATGCTGAGACAAAGCCCCCTGTATCCGACCAGCCCAGGTTCGAGCCGATCGACGTGTCGCCTACTAAGCACAGCTCATACTCGGAGGCCAGAGACCGCAAGAGGCTCGGGAAGCGAATCCTCAAGTCAGCTCAGCCGCATCTGGAAATCGCTCTCAAGGCGGAGGCTGATATCACTTCGAAATCCTTCGACAGCCTGCAGCAAGAGCTTGAGGGCATGATTGACGCATCTTTGGAAATTCGAAAAACCTTTGGGTCTCAGCCTCAACCTGAGGTACCCGCGCAATCTAGCCAGGATGTTATCATGGTTGACGCTGCCGATGAACCCATCACAGTCGCGGCGCAAGACCGCACCGGCGAGGCTGCGGGGGGTGTTGACCAGATGGACATCGACGAACAAAGCATCGAAGTCAAGGAGGAGGAGACTGCCCAGGCCAACGGCGGTTTAGACCAAGAGGCTGCAGCCACTGGCGAGGAGGATGCAGGTGTCAACGACAAAGGTCTACCGAGTCTTGTGAAATCAGCGCCCACGCCACCCGACACTAATGGCTACGTGCCTGTCTCCCAGCATTCACAACAACCCACACCTCTCACACCACCACAGTCTAACGGAAGCCTTGGGCGAGGGGCAGACACCACTCTCACAGAAGGTGGCATACCCTGGTATCTCAAGAACTTCGAACCCGATGGCACAACAGCCATCGAGGAGCAGTGGGCTGGCAGGGATGCTGTGCGCAGTCTGAGCGAGGAGCTGACTGACATGGATGAGGAAGAGCTCAACGACCTTGAGTTCAACGTGGAAGACAGCACCATCACCGCGTCGCCAGTGGACGCGCCGCTAGCAGTCCCGTCCGGGTCGTCGGCTAGGAAGCTACGCTACGGCAGTAGCACTGGGGTCGGGAACCCAAAGAAGCGACTACGGTCCTCGGGCAGGAGACGTTGAAGATGAGGTTCTATGGGCATGTATAGATCGGGTTGTACTAGTACGCCGTCGCTTTCTGTTTTTCGTTGCTTTACCGGAGAGACTGATTCCCCCTTTTCATTGTCCTGGTGCTTTATTTGGATGGTTGCAAGTATACCGAATGTGCTTTTTACTTTCATTTTGGAACAATGCGTGGAGTGGTATACATTTCTACGGCGTCAGGAGAATCGGCTCGGCATACAACAAAACACCCGTGTGTTATAATCGATCTCGAGGAAGTTTGCAAGTTGGTTTTTTAGTCTTTTTTTTTTGAGGATGGTGCGTCTTACCCTACGGGGGCCATCACTTTTTATTACCACGGACGGAAATTGCAGCATCATCGCATGTGGCTTTTTGCCGTTACTCTTTTATTATCTTGTGCAAAGAGAGACACTTTATTTAGTCTGGGCCAGTAAGTCTGGCGTAGCTAGTTTGGCAGTTGCTGGACTGCCTCGTTGCGGAGTGCACTGTGTGCCAATACAGAAGAGAAGAGTTCGGTTGCCCTACATGATTACTCCCTCGACCTTGCGTGAAATGTACCATTTCCTGACCTGACTACCATGGTATCAGTATGTCTAGTAGAGCACGTCTTTGTGATCCTCGCCCCCAATGTCCTTGAGGTCTGCGTCATTTCCAGCATGTGAGATTGATCACTCTGTCGGAGGCTGGTACTTGCGCGCGAGGCGCGCGAGGCTGTCAGTCACCCGTGTGTACGCGACGTCGCTCAGAGACGGGCTTCTCCTCAATCTTAGTACTCCCACCCGTGAGCATATCATCACCCGCCTCATCAGTCTCAAACACAGGAGACTCAAGCCCCTCAGGGTCCGGCCCGAGAAACCTAAGCTCCTCAGAGTCGGTGCCGACCGGGCGGACCGGAGGGCTTGCCGTCGTTGAGGTTGGTCTTGTGACTTGTGATTTCTCTCGGGACGACCCTGGGCCAAGGCCTCGCGACGGCATCAGTGATTGCCTGCTTGGCCCTGGCGTACAGGTATTTGTCAGAGTCCGGCCAGGTCGTCATATCTGAGAGGAGAGTTTTGATGATGATCTCATCGTATGGTCCCCATTCGCCATCCAAAGCAGTGCAAAGAAAGGTGTAGAAATGCAATTGACCGATTCTAAGGGAGCCTGCCGATGTTCCATACTCGGGCAGAAGATGGACGAAACCTGTTTGGTTTGTTGCCGTTGCATGCACCGTTTATGATCTGCACGGAGACGCTGTAGGTCGCCTTGAGCTTCATGATCGCGAGAGGCCGCGGTGGCCGCTGTGAAGGGAGAGATTGCTGCGAGGGTGTGGAAGCTGTGCCCGCCGGTTACCAGGACCACTACAGCTGCGTCCTCGTCCGTGGCGTCGTCGACGCGGTTCTGGTGCATATGGGCAAAGACGATCGGGGCCGCACGCCAGTTCATGTCACCATAATCCTCGAGACGGAACCTCTTGCTCGCCCGGCCATCGTTGGGCCATGTTATTCTCATTGGCCAGATCTGGCGGTACGTGTGCTCGTCGCTCGACACTGGCCTTTGTAGGTGTGTTTGGCTTTCTGGGAGCTGCCGCGGCGGTTGCGGATTTCTTGTTACTGGCCTGTTTCCAGGAGGAAAAAAAGGCTGCGGCAGCAGCATCATAACCTTCGACCGGGTCTGCGGCCTCTCTGATCAGCTCAGCATCAACTCCTGCACACCATCCTCCCTAAGTTGGCAGATTTTCTCGAAGTAGAAAACGGCATCCCAACTGCCACCCTCACCCTCCCGGGCCGAGAGTTGTAGAAAACAAGGGTTTGCCAGTATGGACGGGCTGGGTAGGCAACTTGAATTTGGTGGTATGGGTGCATTCTCTGGTTCCCTTGCCCCTTACAACTTCCAAAAGGGAGGATTCTTCCTTCAATTTTCCGACCTTAGTGACTTCAAGAGCACGGATGTGTCCGCTGTCCTCTTGTAGTTCAACTCCGTGTAATAAATGGCTGCCCTGTCTGGCTTCTTCGTGTCCCTGACCTCGAATCATTCGAAATCGAGGTGTTGCGCGATCCACACGGAGTCCCTCCTTGCTACCATGGACGGTCTAAATGCCATCGTTTTGTTGCCCAACCGACCAGTCGTCCAAGGGCTGGCCGTTCATTGTGGACTCTTCCTAATTGATTTGGTTATTTGTCCCTCTTACTATTCCTTCCCCGCGCTGATCGCCAGCTGTTGTGAGGGTACAGGGATCTGAAAATGGCGGGAGACTGGGGTATGCTCCTGGCATACTGATGGTCGGGTCGCCCTGACACTTGGCGGAACGGATTTACTCGCAGACCATTGCCGGGTCGTGGAGCTCTGTCTTAGGCTCATTATTTCCTCAGATGGCGGTGAAATGGCTTCGTTGGGTTTGTGTTCACTCGTCCCCTCGCTGACGGCACAGAGAGCCCGTGTGGACTTTGGGGGTTGGGCTGCGGAAGAGGTTTTGGGTAGCTTTTATACCAGTCCTCCAGGCCCGGTTGATTCAGTCTCGTCTGTTGAACGCTGTTGATGTTCTTGAGTTTGTCACCCTAGCCTTTCACAAAGTCGCACATATGGTAGTACATCTCATCCTCGGGAGTGATGTTCATCATGACGACTGCATTGTGGTACCGGTGCCCCTCTTCATCCCTGGGCTTCCAATCTGTCAGTGTTACAAGCTTTTGGGAACTTGCATCGTGAAGCTTGGTTCTCAGTCATCCACGATCATCTACGAGTAAACCGCGCACCCAAGAGTACTCTGGGTTCTTGTCGAAGGTGGTCTCGTCTATCATTGTGGTAGTCATACCACTCCTCCACCGTGCCGTCAAGTGAGACATTTCGGACGTCTTCCACAGCTATGCGCCGACTGACTCGGTCATGGCCTATTGGTAAGTCTCAGAGTGATCTTGAAATCTCAACTTCCCCCGAATTAGCAAAAGACCTGTCGATATGTCGACAGCTGGTTCACCCAACAAAAGCGCTGGCGCGCCGTCCGCAGCAACTTCCAGCGCATCACGGAAGAGGGGACGGGCCGCCGACAACGGCTCTGTAAGCGACGACGGCAAGACCCCTAGCCCTAGCCATCCCAACGAGGCAGAGACAAGCATGGCGCCCGATTCCACTCCCTGGATGCTCTGCACCAGCCCGCAGAAGTCCCTTATAGCCACCACAGAGGCTGCGGAGAAGACGGCGTAGTGCCGGTGGCAAAGGTCCTAGCCGCGGGCCTGGACGAGTTCGAGGTACCCACCGCTTTTGCTGGATGTGGACGGACTCCATACGAATCTCCCTGAGGCCTTCGAGGAAGACGTTGAAGACGGTCTCCGCGGTAAGCTCCAGGAGTTTGCTACCCCACCTGAGTGTTGGGAGTTCCTCCAGCAATGCTATCGCATGCAACCCGAGTGATCCCTCCCACGTTGGGTTTCGGTTGTCTTATATCACAGCATGGCGTTTCCTCTCAGTAACCTCCTTGACCTGTAGCCACCGTGCCTGGGTGTGTGCGATGCGGTCGACAGCGGTGAAGAGGAATGTCGCCTGGTCTTTGGCGTCCTATAGGACCCTGCTGACCTCGTTCTCTCCGCTGTCCGTGTATGCAGTTGTGTTCCTCAGGCGGGCTTCCTCTGCCTCTGGTGCAAAAGAGCGAAGGAACTGCTGCTGCATACTGTGCCTGTACTGCGTGTCTGCGCTCTCCCTTTCCCTCCGGGGCTATCAGCAGTGTTAGGTGAAACCTATAGGCCCTTCCGTCACTACCGTTACTGTTGTTCCTGCTAATCGGCTCACGATAGAACACATTTCCAGCCGGGAGTCCCAACGGACGCCTTCTTGGGATCGTTGCTGAGCCTCTGGTGTTGAAGAGACCGCCCTGCGATCTACTGTCCGTTCTTGAGCTTATCGTTGATGGATTTGATGTGTCCATCAACAGTGTCATCGAGAGCTTCTGTGCTCATCAACTGAGTCAGGATGTGGTCAGGGTCCTGGAAGTTGGCAACAACATCGGTGGTGAAAATGTCGGTATCGATCGGCTGGAGGGATATAGTCCCAAGTCTGAAATCAACGTCTCTTGATCGGGGTGATTTGAGCCGTCCTCGCCGCCAGTAGATGATTGTGAGCTTGCATTAGGTGGCGTAGTGTTTGGTGGGAGCGCATAGAAATGCGCCTTGACGACCAGGCCATTTCGGTCCGAGGGTCTGATGTAATTGTCATGGTCAATGCCGAGGGATCGTATTCCGTTGTGACACCTGATATGTGGTGGCCCCCCATCGTGCCGGTAACAACTCAAGGGTGCGGATGCTACTGTTAAGACGCTCTGGTGAGAGGTCAACCGTAGCGAGGAGATGCACACCTCGATGGTGCAGACACCAAAGTGTCCCTGAATTAGAAAGCGGGGCCTTCGCCTGGCGTGTCCACCTTCAGCTTGAGGGCTCCCGCCTCATGCTTCATTCTGCCTTTCTTGAGTTGTGTGGCTGTGTGGCCGTATCCTGTTGACTTCGGGATGTGTTCGTTTGGTGTCCTCGTGGTGCGCCTTTGGTCCCCACTGGATGGATTCAGAATCTTGTCCAGTAATTTAAAATCGCCCCGGTGGAATCATAGCCTTCCTCCATGTCCCTTGATGCTGTAGTCGAGTTGCTGTATCCTCTGATCCCAGTTCGTAGATTCGTAATTTGGCCCCTCGGTCGCCATCCTCAGATTCAGGCTGCTGCAGCAGCCATCTAGCATAGAGGAGCTGCTTGCCGCTTCTCTCTTGCTTCCTAACGATGTGAATTCCCCTCTAGCACCGACTTCTCCCTCTCAAAGCTTTCGAACTGGTCTCGGACAAGAACCGCCCACGGATTGTGGCCTGGACATGTAGCTAGGCCCTCTGGCTAGATTGATCTTCGTCGTCGTCCTCGTCACTACTGTTGATACTGACTATCTCCCCGAAGTTTTCATAGATCGCGTCTGGAGGTGTGGCTTGTCTTGGGAACTCGATTTCTCTGGTTTCTCTGGAAACCATCGAGCCGGTGTTGCGACATTTCGAAGGCTTTTTGGGACCGAGGACTCGTCCTCTTGATAACTATTTCATCATATGGTCCCTACTCATCGCTTAGAGCAGCACAGAGGCAATTAGTCGACAACCTGCCTCGACCATCATCGGTAGTGCATCCCGCCTCCACGATCCACGGTCACCTACACCTGCTTTCCTAGGTTCCTCCCCTGATCATGTGTACCTATATTTCTTTTGTACGATTTGCAAGAGGGGAAGCCGGTGTCTGTGCTCGATTCTTGGTCCTGTCTCTGGCTGAAAGTGTAGCGTGAGGTCCATATACATAAGTATGTCAATGTGGTCCGATGGTGATTTATTCATCTTTCAAGTAATCGTTTGTCGCAGCAACATGGCTTGACATGAAAGATGAATGAAAGTTGTAATCGCGATGCCGTTGAACAGCAGTATGTCCAACGCCCGAAATATCGGTCAGATGGCCGGGCTGTGGTTGGCGATGGGCGGCGCCCTCGTCCGAGTCCCATACGGCCATCTCGCCGCTACTCAGGGCCAACCGCTCAAATCCTTCGCGGTAGCTTGCCTCTCGCATATAATCCTCTCGCTGCTTATCCTTGATATCTGCTTTGGCGGCATTGAGCATTCGCAGATCTTTTAGCCTCATCTGAAGCTCGCCGTGGTCTTCTAAGTACTTGCGGGTGATGTCGGTCTGAACAACTTAGCTTGTGCACACCAGTGTGCGGGGGAGTAGCCCCTGTGCCCCTCGACAGGCTCACAGGACAGCATGTCAGGGCCTGGCGCACTACTGACCTCGGCCGGGTTCGAGGATGGATGTGAGGTTAAGAAAGTAAGGTTGATGGATGCAAAGTTGAGATCATTCCCCGCTTTTTGAGTATGAGGCTGCCCAGGGAAAGACGGCAGGACAGTAGGTATTGCTGATGTGTCTATGGATTCTACCTCCTGTATTGTTGGGAAGAGCTCGGCATCGATTTGGTTTCCGTCTATGACGTGTTGGTTCGCGTAGTGCCGCGGTGATCGCACAGCAGGACCCTGCTGCCAACGAGAGTGGTAGCTAGCCCTCACAGCCTCTGTCACCGCCGGCAGGGCCAGGACGACAGATTGGGGCAGCAGGACGCGGGTCACGCGGTGGCATGAGAAGCGCCCGGCGAATTTCGTGTGAAACTTCCTCTTCTCTGCGACAGGGAAACTCCTGGGCGACCCTTCGAGGAAGAGGTCCCGCACCTCCTAGTCAGAGGATCCCGAGGCGGCACAGAGGCCACGGCTGTCCAGGAGGTCCGCCTCGTCCAGACCCGAGATGGCGATCTCAAAAGCCTGCAGATGGCGTCGGGCACGTTGAGGTCGCTGTTCGATGAGGGGCTCGCATTTCAACCGGGCACTGTTGGCGAATACCGTTGAAAAGTTTCGTCAGTGGGTGGACTGGTCCTCGCATTTGACCGGTCCAGAGGGTGCTGATGAAGTCATTGTTATCGGTCTTTTCAGCCGTGTAACTGTGTTTGAAGCTACCGACCGCTCTCCGCCTGAGTAGAAATAAGCTTGGCAAATTCGTCTACGATGTAGCTGCAGCGGAAAACTCGCCCTCGAGGTACCGACCATCCTTGGGACTGATTTCATCGCGGCCCCCTGCCTACGATCCACAATGTCGATGATATCAGGTGATTCGGATGGAAAGGGTGAGAAGGGCGACAAGGGCGGCAAGAGCTTCCTTTCCATGCAGAAGAAAGAGTTGGTACAGGCCTGCGCAGAGCGTGGAATCAACTCTGGCAAAGACGCCATGATACAGGAAGAAGTACTCAAACTGGCGGTCCGACAGCCCCTTCGCGTTAGCCGCTGCCAACATCTGGTTGTCGAGGCCGGCGTATTCTCCCTTCCGCTCCTTTTGATGTGCAGACGTGTCGTCTGTGGTTCCATAGCACTTCTCGATGTTAAGGGAGAAAAAGACACCTGCGCGTTGGTGGGCTCTCTCTTTGCTCATCCGCTTATCGACCAGCCTGACTTGATTGATACCTGGTTGTTGTTGGTGGCAACCATGGTACGTGTCGTGAAACGAATTCAATAGATTCTTTCCAAGAACCACAAAAAGCCCATTTACGATGTCTCGCGGGTCAAACCTCTTCTCGCAGGTGCAGCGCAGGATGTGCCGCTGAGCGGCGTGATCGAAGAGTCCAGGTCCTCTGTCAGGAGTACTGGCAACATCACAACAAGATGTGTAATAGAGGCTGGTCCCAGATCTCCATTTTGTAGTCGATAGGTTTCTGCAATGTGTTGACAGTGACGTTTGTCGATTTGCGGACAAAATGTATTGTGCGATCAAGGACACTCTGTAGGTGTGCCACCTCGTCATTCGTCAATGGGTGGAGGACCTCGCAGATCGGACACACGTGGATCATGCCCGGCGCGTCCTTCTGGAGCCCTTACTCATCCTGCAATTTCCTGCCATCGTCTTCCGCCGTGTGCTTTGGCCCCTGCAGCCCGGCCCTTTCTGTTGCGAATTCTGATGTTCGCAGGCAGCCGTTGCCGCATTTGAAAGGTTGGTGCCCACCGGAAACTGCCAGACAAGTGGTGCTCAGCCGCATGGAAAGCATTGAAGTAGCGTCCACAGCTGAGTGTGGAAATTTAACCGCGTGGCTTAGCCCTGCATGGAGGAAATCCGAGGTGAGGATCTTATAGAGCCGGTCGTGGTTGATGTAGACTGAGGGGGAAAGGCCTATGATCCACTGATTGTCTGATAGCCGAGTGCGTGCTGCAATGACTCTGTGGGTCCTCTTCTCGGAGCTTGGTCTGAAATCCGAAGACAGTAGTATCATCCTCTTCGGTAGGGGAATAGTCCTCATCGGCACGGTCAGGAAAATTAAACGGTGTTTTCTGTTTCTGCGCGAGCTGTTCTAGTTGTCTTGATGATGGATGATTCTCCATGTGTGTAAGATATGACAAGTGATTGTCTATGACATGTTTGGGTCTAACTGCTTGAGGAAGATGAAGCAATTGGCTGAGTCCTTTGCCGCATTGCTGATGATCTTGAAAGACTCTTCGTATTGGTCGCTCTGTGTAGAGACGAGACGGCTGAGGAAAATGTGCGCCAGTTCTTCGTGCCGAAATTGCTCCGGTAGAGCCCGCTTGCTTTGTCCTTCGGCGTCGCGGTAGATCTAATCCACAATCCGGCTCTTGGTAGGCTTCCAATCGAAGCCCAGACTGAGTTTTGTGAAAACAACAACTGGGAGCTCACACTTCGGTTGGACTGCCCTGCGGACTTGGGTGCCCAGGACCATGATGTCAAACTCATCGGACCCGAGCTACGGCTGTAGTACGTTGACGTCAAGAGTGTCTGAACAGCCTGCTTGACTTTGGCCAATGTCTTTGGTGCGAGGCGAAGATTCAACCACTTAAGAACCTCTTTGGTGTGCAGCTTGCATGCTGTTATGACATCAATTGCCCTTACGCTGCTCGGCCGGGTTGGCATTGCTCTGCCGCTGACGGTGGTCTTCTTCGCGGTGGGCTTCTAGACAGCATCCCTGGATACCTTCACCGTGAGTTCTGTCATGCGTTTCTGTGCTTTTTTGTCCTTGTCGCCCTTTTTGTTGACAGTGCGGCGCTTCTGGGGCCGTTTGCTTCCCATGGTTTTGAGGGTGTGGTGGGTCTACTGGCAGGTCTTGGTGCCTTGGTGATTCCTCAGAAAAGCCTTTTCAAGACTCGCCCCTCTCCTGCCCGTCGTCACTTCGCGGCCCCTTTCTCTTTGCTGCTCGTCTTTCAAGGCCGGAAACTGTCTCCCGCCAAACTTCTCATCCCGGAGCTGAGGAACATTCATGTCCCAGTAGCTGATACAGGCGCCGCGCGGCCTGGCATCGTCGCCAGCCAATTTTTGGGTTGGAATGAACTCTGGTAAGTGAGAAAGGTTTGATGGGACGGAAAGCCCTGCTGGGAAAGAGTCTGGATCCTTAAGTCACTGATGGTGATGGTGGGCTGGAGACAGATGGAATGGTAGCTGGAGATCGTGGATCACGGTATTTCTTGATATGACCTGCCGGTGCTGTGGGAAACGACAAGTCGTCTGCCCTGAGGTAGTTGTTTGGTGCCCCCTACCTGGCAGTAAGGGCTTCCATCCTCGGACTCCTCGTCATACCGATCCCGCCTGAATTTCAGGTATTCATCCGTCGTGTCCACGGTCTTGAGGTCCGCACCAGGTGTGCAGGGCGGCCTGCAGTCCTCGCAGTTGTGATCGTAGCCCGTGCCCTTCTCCTCACATGCCATGCATGGCTGGTCGTAGGCACGCTCGGCTCGAAGATCATTTCAAACCGGATTGATAAGGATCCAAGGCGAGCACACACCAAGATCTGGCCGACATTCACAAGCTGCGTACCTGCCAGATTTTCAGTGGCATCAATGCCATGTCTCGCAAGAAAATAGCCACTCAGGCAGAGGCTGAGCAGAAAGAACCCGAGTCTTGTACATGGCGCCGGCCGCCCATCATCGCTGTTGCTATCTGCCTGTCTCTGTCACGCGATGGAGGCTCCCCCCAGAACTCCGGAACCAGATGCCCTTAACTTAGTCAAGAAGGCGTAGGAGAACCTCCCGGCTCGTAGAGCCCATGCGAGTGGGCGTTCTTGTTGCATTGATTGTGAAAAGGGCTTGATCTTCTCCACATATTGAGGTTGTCAAATTTATACCCTAGACGTCGTAAGGCAGCGTGGTTTGTCGCATGAAACAGGCACAGCGTCCAGCCGTTCATAAGAATCGTAACAGAAACCACTGGTACGAAAAAGGGGGCAGCCTAGGAGACCCTAGCTGCGATTGAGAGGAACAGCTAGTACATCGATCACCTGTTTGTCAAACAGCTTCTTGTATGCCTCGCTGCCCATCTCAACAGCCTGACTGTAGAGGACCAGGTGCAGAGCACTTGCACATGTAAGGTGGTCCGGGTTGTCCTTGTTGGTGTTCGGGATTCCCAAGTGTGAGTATCCCTTCTGGTATCCTGTCTTCGTTCTGTGTGGGAGGCAGGCCGCCTAGCGGGCAATCACGAGGAGGGCTCTCGAGGTGCTTGAGCAGGTGTGTGATCCATGGCTCTGCCGCATTGGGTAGTTCAGCATTGAGCTACTCGTCCCACCGGATCAACCTCGTCATCACTGTCCTTACCATCATCCTCACCGCTGACCAGATCTTGTTCGGGTTTCGATGATAAACTTCTCATGGTCGTCGTATGCCTCAATCTCCATTCCTTCGAACTTCATGCGGTCGAGTTTCCGGGCCGCGTCCTTCCTGAAGCGTCTCCAGTCGTTGATCCCATGGAGCCCGATGAGGATGGCTTCTGCGAGCTCCAATCCGCCTTGTGCTTGGGTATGATTCATGAATTGAGTGGAATCCTCGTCGTCCACCTCCATACTGTCGGAGGCCACCTCTTAGGGGTGAGGGGTGAGGGGGTAGGAGGAAGGAGGAGGGGGGAGGAGGAGGATGTCCCTGGCAGTTACGCTTCTGTGCTGTGGGTGGGGGGATGTGTGGGAAACCACAAGAATAACCACACCGATGGTCAAAGTTCCAGAGCCCGACGGGTCGTCGTGGTCCATCCTCACTGAGCTCGTATTGGACGAGGTCGGTGATGTCTGAACGGGCCGCGAGTCACTGAGCTACCTCCATAATCTCCTTGGAAACTCGGCATGGGATGTCGCCTGGGCCCTGTGAGCCGCGCTTCACTGCTTCGCCAGACGACGTAGCTTGGCAAGGGTGGTCCTTGCGTTCTGATCCCGGTCCCTCTTCTCGCGGCTTCTTCGTTGTGCTACCGCCTTGATTGCTTGTCTGTTGGCTGTGGAATATTGCCTTGGCACCCTCGAGCGGGTCGCTCCGCTGTGTGAGTTCTCCCTCACTTCTTCCGAACTTGTGCGCCTTCCACACCTGGCATTCAAAAAGTGGTGACAGGTCGGTCAGCGACTTGAGCTCGCATGAGAATTACATGCGCACCACTGCTCTCTTGCCCAAGCCTCGCCCTCCTCTGCTTAAAGCTCAACCTCCTCGCCAGGGCTTTCGACGGCCTCATCGTCGTGAGCACACCGAACGCCCACAGACTCGCGCTCGATGGTTTCCTGTGATTGGCGTGGGTTAAGAGTTGGCAAGGCTTGGGCGTTGCTGGATCTAGGGCTTGGGTGAGCACTCCCGGCGAAGCCGAAATCGTAGAGCATCTTCACCACAGGGTCGTTTCTCCTCAGGTGTTTGTTGCCGAGCCAAGTGCCGAGCCTGGGTGCTGTGTCGGTGGGTGAGCTGGTAAGGGGGCCAACGTCCATACTTGTAGTGAACGACGTCAACAGGCTTCCAATCCTCGCAGATTCCCCTGTCGTTCCGGCCATCCCAGAGCCACCAAGGCTCCTGCAAAGTCTCCTCGCCCATATCGTCGAGCACGACACCACGACTGCGCAAGGCCAACTGGAACTGCTGGACCCATCTGCCGCCAGTGCGGATCCGACGAGCACCCTTGACGAGCTCGAGGTTGATAGTGCCGATTTGTTGATTGGTAAGATTGTTAGAGAGCCTAGTCATTATAAACTGGACTAGGAAACGATGAATTTTCTTGATAACAACGACTTCATCCGCTGCCGGTTAATCCATGATGGAAGACGGGTTTCGTAAACGATGTAAAGTCTGAGTGAATTCAGCCGAAGACGTACAGAAACCGACTAGGCCGTCTGCACTGACACCTTGAAATTAGAAGAAGAGGATGCCTGTTCTTTATTGACAACTGGTGCCACTGAGCTACCTCTAGGATCTTCTGTCCTCGGCAGCGGGCTGAATGTCATTGGTCGCGACCTTGGTTCCGTCAGTCGCAGGCTGGGTCTCGTCGCCCGACATGGAATCGTCTTGGCCGTTGATGGTCTCACCACTCTTGGTGGCCTGAGCGCTGTTTCCTCGATGAGTGGCTGTTTGGCGTAATGCTCCGCCAGCTTCATGGTTGGGTTGCCGTGTCGAGCATAGTGGTCGGCGGCAACATAGCGCTAGGGGCCTTACCGTCATGGGAAAACTGACAAGCTCCTTGAAAGTCAGTCCGTTGACGGCTGAACGGCTCAGGTCGCCGAGCTCGCATCGCGCGCCTCCTCCTCACTCTCCCTAGCCTAGAAGTAGAACTCTGCTACAATGACTACCTCTTCCGGATTTCTCGGTAGCTGGTTCCCAAGGGAAGTCACTGTGGTGTTGTGGGTGGGTGTTGCTGGATCTAGGGCGTAGGTGACCACGTCATGCCGACACGCATTCGGTACAATCAGCCCTCCAGCGTGTCTTCTGCCCGCATGTCGTAAAATACTTCTGAAGAGCACAGTCTTGCCACTGAGCTACCTCTGGAGTTTTCCGAGTGCCCTCATACTTTCTAAGCCTCTCCGCCAGCTGTTTGTAGATGGGGAAAGAAGGAACCATTCCCATCGCCTGGGAGACACGAGGGTCTATGACACAGCTCAAGATCCTCAAGATCTCTTGCTGGGAAATGTCCATGTTGGCAATGGACTGATTGGCATAGGATCCCTCGGTCGTAAGGACGAGAGGAGAAATTGTCGTTGACGAGCTTCGGAAATGATGTAAAGCTTGAGTAAATTCGGTTGAAGACGCACACAAAGCCACAAGTCCGTCCGGTTTGACACCCTTCGAATTGGAATTCGAAGAGGAATCCCACAGCCTTCCAGGCCTTTTGGCGTCGTTTCTCTGTACGGGGGTTGATGCAATAGCTGTAGTGCTCTCCTTTGCGAGCCTCGAACAGGCCTTCGAGCGACGACAGGATCTCCGGCTCAATTTCAAAGTCGGACTCGAGAAAGAAGTCTCCGTGATCGCTTTCCTCAGCTCTGCCTTCTGCCTTCTCGCCACTTCCAGTTCCTGTTGGACGGCATACAGGCGTCGTGTGGCCTCTTGCTGGTGATGTTGGTGGTGAGAAGCTGCGAGAAGAATCGCTTGATAGCATCGTTGTCATTGATGACTTGTAGAACTCCACTGTCTAAGAGTAGAGCCGCCTGCTCAAGGTCTTCTGGCTGGCCGGCCGTGGCGACGTGCGCAGCTTCACCGCCGAAGTTGTGAACTCTGGAGCCGTTGCTGCCAGTACCGTTGCTTGCGAAATCGTGGATTCCGAGAGCATTGCTTCCTGTAATCTGGGTTGGTTATGAGGAGGTGCGCGGGGGTTGTTTTATGCCTTGTGAGATTGTATTTATTATCAGACCCAAACCTGCAAGACGGGCATTTGTGCTTCTTGTCTTTCCACTCGTCGCCGAGGTATTCGGTCTCGGGTGGTTTCTCGGTGATAGAGAATGTCTTCGACGTTGGGCAGTTCCGTGACTTCTGGAGAATCTTCTGGGATGCAACGGACGATCGCGAGGGCCAAGTCGTTTTTCGCCGCTGAGTCCGTGACCTTCGTAGCCGGATCAAGTCTCTTGAGGCTGGCCAGGAGCTGACTGTTCCCATCGTCCCTCAAAATCGCTCCGAGCTCGTCGTTCATGGCGAAATCGGGCACCTGTGGGTCTCATCCTGGTAATCCTCCTCGATGGAAATGAAGTCTATCGCATGCACCCAGATGGCCGCCACATGATCAGACTTGATTTTCTTGCCGATGATGCCGGTGCTGCTAACTGGGATTTGTAGTCTGTTGCACAAGTTATTCGGTCTCGGGTGGTTTCCTGGTGATAGAGAATGTCTTCGACGTTGGGCAGTTCCGTGTCGCTCCTCGTGTAGATAGGCCCCGAGGCTGCTAATAATGGTGCCACCACGGGCCCGCCGGTCCTCCGGTGTTCTTGGCAATTCTGGAGCTTGAGTTCCTGACAAACTCTGTTATTGTCTTCTGTTTCTTTTTCTCGGCCTTTTTACCTGGCCTTGCCCCAGTGTGAGGCTTCTGAGGCCGTCTCTGGCACTCCTCAATGGAACTAAAGCCCATCGCATGCACCCAGATAGCCGCCACATGATCAGGTTCGATTTTCTTGCCAATGATGCCGGTGCCAGTGACCGGGATTTGTAGTCTGTCGTACAACTCGCGAAGGTGAAATGCGGTCTTGCTAGTGAGGTTCTCAAGCAGCTCGCTCGTGCCCATCTTCGCCTTTCCGACGCGTTCGTAGTACTGCTGCACCAAACGGTGCTATGAGACGTGCCGTGAGGCCCTCCATGTCGTGTTGCGAGCCAGGAACAGATTCCCGGCGTCGAGTGTGCTTTACGTGCCACCTCACTAGACCTCATCCGAACGCAACTCGTGGCTAGCCTGCTGTAGCTCAGCTTAAGCCGTGGCCTGGGTCCAGTGAGCCATGGGTCGACTGCTCCGCCAAACGAAGTAGCTTAACGAGAGTGGTCCTTGCGTTCAGGTTGTCGAGTTTGAATCTCTCCGCGGAACCGGCTTTGGTGCTGGTGCTTCGACGGTCCAACTTCTTCGGGTCATGCTTTGCAAGCATCTCGTCATACAAGGGGTGGCCGACCCCAGTTCACTCAGATCTCTGCCACGAGATCAAACTTGACCGTGATTCCTATACGAAAAAGTGGTCCTGAGGAATCCGAATTCCATGACTTTGACTTTCCCGTTCTCGTAGAAAGCGTCCTTTCCGTTGACCTTGACAGCGCCAGCGACTGGGAATTTGGTATTCCAAGGGTGATTGTCGCCCCGCGAGGTGCTGGTGCCTCGGCTGGTGTTGATGCGGCTCTGGCGGCTATCTTCGTCGCCACGGAGAGTCGAGTAGAGATTCGTGATTGGTAAATCCGTCGTGTTCAGGACTTGAATCGCGAAGTGGCTGCAGATCACAAAGGGGCAGGTCCGCAGCGCGAGGACGACGAAATCTGTCACCTTGTCCACTACACCGGTCGGCGGACAGGGGAATGCAGAGTGTCACAAGCCTCATGAAGGTATGCTGCTTCTTGCTCGTCAACGACATATCAAAGCGGCCAGTGCGGCCCTGCTGCCGAAGCGCAGTTGTCATGCTGGGTGAAGCGCGTCTGGTGGGTTTGCAAGTGGCGGGATGCAGTTAAAAACCCGCAATGTTTTCGAGAGTTCGTGTCCTCGATGGAGCTGAAGTCCATGGAATAGGCCGCCTAATCCGCATCACCCTCGAAATGCCCTCGGTAGATTACTACTTCATGCGCAGCAAGGCGCCGCTGCCAGCTCTTCGTGCCAAGGTTGCTCTGGTAGAGCGCGGTTGGTTGGTCCTTTTGCGTCACGGTAGACCTGGAGTAGCTTATTCATGTCTTTCATCAGGTTCATCATGCGCTTGTCGCCTCCGGTCGGCTGTTCCCTTAAATGAGCAGAAGCTCTTAGCTCGTCCGGGTCCTGCATATTGCGCGAGATGAGCTCCTCCTTCGTCGTGTTTCCCAAAGCACCAGTGCTGCTGTGCTGACTGGGAGGTGCAGCGTATTGCAGGATTCACGAAGGTACACTGCGGTCCTGCTTTCTCAATGGCGTATCCCAAACTTGGTTTGCTCTCTAGAGACACAGGAGCAAGGCTCGCAGGAACCTCCTGGGGTGGCTGCATTCCGGTGCTGTTGAACGCGTCGGAAAGGTCGAGACGTCGGAGATCAAGAATCAGGTCTCGTCCTTTGGAGGAGGTTCTGCAGGGTGCCATCGGTCCGCGTCACCTGCCGCGAGGCGAGCTGGGGCTTGAAACAGCGTGAGAGCTTCACGCCGAGCTCGTCTGTGTGGCTCGCGTAGTCGGCACCATCAAGCTCACAGCGCAGCTCGACTTTGGGTTCACCTCGTGTATCGTGGATAAAGGCAGCATGGTTGCCAATACGAGTGTGGTCACACAAGAGGGTCAACAATAGACCTGGCTTTGGCAGAGGACGGATCGTCGTCGTATGGGTCCTGAGTAGGAGACTGATGGGAACCAGATGAATTACTGGCGAACTCGTCACCAATGTCGTTCAAGCCACACCAGTGCTGTGTCTTTTGCGCTTATGTGGGTGTTCTTCTGGAGTTTCTCGCACGGGAATTGAGACGTCATTGAATGCGGCCTCGATGTCGAGAGGGTCTGTGTGCTTGAATTTTGGTTTTGCCGCCCGCGGACTGAGTCGATCGCGGCGGTAGCAGTAGCAGGAGCCTGAATATTCTGCTGGTGGTTCGCGCTGGCGTTGAAGAGCACTTGGTCGATTGCCGCTTGGTCTAGGATGACAGGATGCTGACTGCGGAGACGCTTGTAGGGAGGGCCTCACACGATAACCATGGCTGGGTTGCGTGCCACACAGCACTTGAGGTGATGATTCCATCCCTATGCTCGTCCGAGAGTAACAACAGGTGCGGATGACGGAAGTTGATACGGATGCTACGGACGCCGTCCGCATTGGCAAACCGCTCGACCAGGGCAACGGCTCCTGAGAGCTCTCGCCGAAGGTGGTATGGACGTGGATGCGATGTCCGTTTAACTTCTCCTCGATAAAGAAAAAGCCAGGGAGCATGTGGTCAGGGAATCTCGCCTGTATTGCCTCCCTGCCGTCGAGTTTGTCGCCGACGACCGTCTCCTCCTTCACCGGGTCGTGTCCCAGTTGCGGGTCGAAGCAAACACGTGTTGATGAACTTTTGCACGAACAGACCATTGGAGAACGGCGCTCTGGAGTATGCCAAAACGGTGCTGTCTCAACTCAGTACCTGTGAGTACCCGAATCGATTTTGACATTTTGCTTTTTGATGCCGGTATCGCAGCTGTTGTAAGAGACGACTTGCAGAAATAGCAGTGGGGGTAACAAATCCGATCAGTCTCTGCACGTAATTTTTCTGATGGATCTTGATTCCCTCAGAGCGTTGCTCGAATTTCATACCCAGGTAGAAAGTACACTCTCCCTCATCCTTCATGTTGAATTCCTTGGTGTATGACTGGAGTGCAGCAGTCCATGCCTTGTTGTTGCCGGCATCGGGTTGGTCTTGCGAGAGCTAATTGCCGCGAGTTAGGATTGAATACACATTTTGCCCAAGTACTTCATGTCTCTTCCTTCGTTTCCCCATTTCCCCATCCCTCTTCACTTCGCTGCGGGTTTGTTCTTCCCTTGATCGTGTCAGCGTGTGAAGAGGGTGAGATATAGGGAGAACGAGCCGTGCCCTGCCGATCTCCTCGCGATCTTCCGATAGGGGCCCTCAAAGGGGAGCTGTGAGAAGATCGTAAAGAGCCAGGGCCAAAATGATGGGTCGGAAGACGTCATGATCATGTTTGTCCACCCGGCGTCGACAGACGTGTTCTGGATGCTCTCGTCGAATGAGTCTCAGGGTGGAACGGGTTTCGCCATGATCTCCTCCTTATGTTAGACGATGTGCTCTCGAGGTCCAGCTCCGTCACAACGAGGCGCATCGAGGTCTCCTTGATGAGGTCGCCTATGAGCTCACGTCGGAGAGTGAAGTGAAGACGTCGTCCGCCGCCAAGGCTTGCAACACAAATTGTCCCATCTTGAGCAATCTCAAGAACTTGGCGAAAATGGCGAAGTACTTCTCCTTGTGCTTTTTGTCGACCAATCTCTTGGCCCTGGAGACATGCTCAATAGGGTTTGCGGTTGGATTGCTTCGGATATGTCAGCCCGGGTCCGGCATCCTCGTGTCCCGACAAACACACCGGGACAGTTGGCCGGTGTAGGAGAATCCCTGGGGTCCCGCAGGGCATTGGGAAACTCGGCCAGCAGAGTGATGCGGACACAGATCGGCCAGGGCCAATGGCTAAGGCCTTTGCTCGACCACGACACGGGGACGCTCGTCTAAGTCCCCTACCGCCTGCCGGAGGTGCTTGCCCCTTGCCGCGTGACAGTGTGACCTCCAGCCCGCCGATCGCGGCCAGGAACCTGTCGTATCTGGTTTTGATATTGGCAAACAGCTCGTCCGTAAAGGGAATCATGTTGTAATAAAAGTGCCTTGCCCCGATCCCCGTCGCCGATGATGACGGCGAAGTGGTTGTTGTTGTGAAAGAAACCATTCTCAAGCACCATTTGTCCGCGGCCATTTCTCGAAATCTTCCAGAGTCATGGCGATGTTCGCCTTGTCTGGCTCCTGCGGGTCACCGAGGGCGGTGACGATCGACTTGAACAAAACCAAGATCTCATGAGCCGGACGGCGGGGCGAGTCGAATATCTCGGAGAGCCGCATCCCGAACGTGGACATTCTAACCGTGGGAGGAGAACACGGCAGGGCCGTGTCGAGGTTGGGTTTGAGCCCATAACCCATATTCTGGCCCCAAGGCTGGCCAGGAAAAGACGGCAAGGCTGTGTTGGCGTTGAGGGCAAGATCGATATGGGGCGGTAATGCTTCTTTGCATGGATGGTTGTAACTCAGGCTCCCAGCAGTCTGGCTCTCGGTGACGCCATCCCTGACGACAAGTCTCTGTCTCTGTGTCAGCCTTTGTGCTAGTGATAAGAACTGCAGCCTGGTCCGGGGCTCTCCGAGTGTGGTGCTGAGTTTTGCGGAGAGGAGTTGTGCCTTCCATTCTGGCGGGTGAAAGTTGGCTCCACCTCGTTCGACCAATTGGGCTACCAGCCATCTCTGCGAATCTGCTGACTTGCGCATTCGCCCAACCACTCCTCCCTCCGAAACGTGTCGGCACTGTCTCGCGCAGAACAATGGATGTGTTGCGGCCTGCACAGCTGACCAGGCCACTCATGGGCTCAGGCCAGGTCGGTTGTACATCGCCTCTCGATACCCTGTTCAACCACAGGCTCCTCACCCCCGACCCTATTGTGCTGTGCTGGGTGTAGCTTGCCTTCCACCAAGCCAAGACGGCCGACAATGAGCTCCAGAGCAGCTCCTGGATGTAATGGGTAGCCTGCTCTCTCCCTTGAATAAGAAGTGGTTCGGCTGCTGATTCGAAGGGGTGTTTGACCTTGATCGGCATCAACTGCTTTGGGCCCGCGTCGCTGGCGTCGGAATCCACGATCAGTGTTAGGTAGACGTTGTCTGCGCTGGGTGTTCTCTGGGGAGAAACGTCTGGGCTGTCAGTAGACGCTGGGGCAAGGGAGATGATGAGCTCTCGGCGGCAGTGAGGGTCCGATTGTTGATTACCCGCTAACGTCGGTCTCGCGGGAGGAAGTGGCAGCCGTTCACCACGATTCTGGACAGCGCGGGCCGGAGGACCCGCGCGGTGACCGCATCATGTGCCATTCTGCTGACCTGGCGGAGTGCGGATCAATGTTAGTGCCGGATGCCGTGGCAAAAGTTGCGGTGGACCTGAGAGCACTGTGGCTGTCAACGTTGCGACGTAGACCCCTCGTCTTCGACCAGACGCCCCCGAGAAAGATACTCGGTGACTTCCGGGAGCTCTTTGAAGCCGTGTTGGACGGGTCCCCGCGAAAAGCAGTGTGGTCATGACGGAGCTGATAGTTGGCTGGAGCAGCGCAGGAGAATTGGCATAATGCGGGATGATGATGGGAGACACCATGAACCCAGACTCCATGTTCTGGAAACCCCTGTTGGGCAGTCGACCAAGCCGGAGGAGTAATTGGAAGAGCGGGCGTTTCAAAAAAGCTGTGATTCTCGTTCAGATGGGTAGCACGGCTCTGTTTGTCGCTGAGGATCTTCCATGCCATCTCGACGATGGCCCGGCTTGCTCGTCGCCGCCACGTTTGGGCTGTTGATGTTGCGAGCAAGGCGGTACGTTCACATCGTCCTTGAAATCCAAGTCTGTTGAGCTGGGACGGTTGTGAGTCATGCGGCGATGCTAATAGCCTGACAAGCCCGCTGAGTCTGTGTAAAGTGTTAGTGATGGTCAGGGAGAACTGGTGGGAGGGGATTTGCAGACCAAGATCGCCGGGATGTCATGACAAGAGAGTGCCACATGAAAACAGCATCGTGACCGTCGACCAGGTCTGCGGCCTCCTGGATAAGCTGCGTGTCGAGACCGAGCCGGACATGCGTGTCAAGGGGCTGGCCGCGATGAGCTGCTCCCTGTCGCCCACCAGCATCCGAGACGCTTTGATCGAAGCAGGTGACAGGGACTAATGAGGCTCGAGCGGTGTCTGCCGTCAGCGGGTGTCGAGATCTTGGTTCCGGCGATGAAAGTTCCGTCGTGGAGCGTCCCACACGCGTACCCGGATGTCATGGCAAGTCGTGGTTCGTTGAGGCTGTCGTGCATAAAACGGTGGAAGTGGTGCGCACCAGACGTGATGGGGTTGCCCATCTTGTCCGTCAGCATGTACGCGACCTCGTTCATGAAGCCGGCGTCGTGCTCGTCATGTTACGGAAGTTGGAACGAGTGGAACAGGTGAGCAGCGGTGCGTCATCGACGGATTGATCGGTCGGTTGTTGTCGACATGATCGGGTGGTCGTGGCTCATGCACTTGTGGAAGTGTCTGGATGACCAGGATGCCTGTATGAAGATATTAGCACGCATTCAATTTCAATTCTCAACAGACTCACGTTCAGGTGGGGCATCAGTTGATATGGCTCGTAGGACGAGACGTCCATGGCGCAAATGGCATTGCGGTGGTGGTGGTGAAGAGATTATTCCCCAATTCAAAGGGCTCTTCAGGGGGTCGAGCTTTGCTCGTTGTTCAAAATTGGTTCAATTATATATAAGTGGAAGGGAATGAGACTTGACAAAGGAGATGGAGAACAAGAAGAAATTTCGTATATTCCATCGAAGAAATTGCTCCAACTATATACTCTTGTCGTGATAGACTGAATAGCTGCGAAAAGTCTTCTCCATCTCGATCTCAGGTTGGGCGCCCATTGATGCGCTGTACGAAGCACTGATTTGTGCCTGACAACTGCTGCTTGCACATGTGTTTGCTTGGAAACCTCACCGCCGACCCGCACAGTTGCGTCTATCCGATATGGTGGCAATGCTTGCCCACGTAAAATTGACTAAAAGTATCGAGCTGGCATGAATTGGCACGGCGCAAACGACTAGGCAGAAGCTGGACGGACATCGCCGCATTGTCTTCAGCAAGCAACGTGTGACACAGCTTGTGCGTGTCTTCTCCAGATGATGGCATTGCAGATACCGAGAAGCCAAACAATCGGGGGTCAATCCCGATCAACCAATAATCATGCAAATTGGATAGCAATCTTGCGATGTTGGGCAGCTTGCGCAACAAATTCGAAAGCCCAGTATCTCCGCCCGAGACTGGGCCAGAAGCCGAGGGTGGGAGCAAATCAAAGATTGTTGTTCAGTGGCTTCTCATTTTGGTGTGGAGAGCATATCGGCACTGGCACGAATGCATTTGTTCATGGATCTGTATGTATCAGCATGTGGTTACGGCTTTCTTATGGCGGTTTCATCGGAATGGTCGGCATCGTCAGTTGGGCCTGAACCAAGTTGCCGAGTCACATACCGCTCAATCAGAACATGGGATGGGTTGCTCAAAATTGGGGAGTGGTTCTCGAAGAAGACTAGCATTTGCGAACATGGTTCTTGATGCAATAAAATCAGGGAAATGTTCCCAAGGTAGCATAGATAGTCTCATCGATTGTAATCCAAGCCAGATCTATTGTCCAATCTGTGAGATACATCGAATCGGCGCAAAGAACATGCTATGTAGGTAGGTAAATGAGTTGTAAGGCCTATGCTGTCCAGTGTCAATTCCCGATTTCGAGAACAGATGCTCCATGAGGTCGGACAGTTATTCCATGTGATTTTTCTTTTTGTCAGGCTCAAATACTACCAGACGAGACATAGTTCTATTCCCCGGATTAATACATAGCCTGTGATCTTCCGATTCCGCCATTCCACCACGTCTACGATAAGCGTCGGTACACTACATACCCGTCGTTGCTAGGTAACGAGCACATTGTCTCACCCGCTGGACTCGGACTTCTTGACGTCGTGAACTTATTGTGAGATTGACCGTTGATTTGTAAGTCAGGACCTTCCTAGACGTGTATTTACACGACGAACTGAAGACCACTTGGAAAGAATAGCAAAAGGTCAGCTTGGTTTGGCCAAGTCAACCCTTGAGAAAATCTCCGTGTCGCTCAAGTTGTAGTAGTCACAATTTGCCTATCTGGGACTGTCCCGTGTCTAGCACTGTATGTTATAATAGAGTTGAATCAGAGTGTGGGTGTATGTGTGAGTTACCAAGACTCTATCCCACTTTGTGGACGGGAGGTTGATGAGCTGTGAAAGTAGCTGTTTCTGCTGGACAAAGAGAAAAACCAACTGGGCCGACCTCAGTTCAGAAAAGCCCTCACTCAGACTCAGGGTCTAATGCGGTCACTTCATAGCATGCAATGAATCTTGATTCAAAGCTGTGGATAAGTTGAATACGCGGAAATCCAAATACTTGTGATGGAGACGTAGTTCTACAGACTACATGCCTAGGCCGACACATGCAGTTCACCAAAACCTAGCCAATGACAAGAACAAGAGAGTGGCAGTATCAACCACTGGCGAGGCCGTCTGTTCCCCGGGTCTCACGTCCAATCGTGACCATAAAACCCCGGGAAGTCTATTCCCACACGTACGGCAAGTACCGAGCCCGTAGGTTGGACGCAAAAGCTTGTGCGATGTTGGAGGCGCTCAGACATCATCCACGGAGGTACCTAGACCGAGCAGCTGTGCGCTGACAGCTTAGCCACAGGTCTGTGACAGCGTTGTCGGCCTTGATGATGCGTCCTGATGCCTGGCCGTGATCCCCTGGCTACCACGCTGGTATGTGCTTTGGTAATTTGCCGCATCATATATCGCGAGAGCCGCCAAGGTGGCTGAATAAAGATATCGGGTAGCGGTACAGCTTAGAGCAGGACTGGGAAACAATGTATGTCTTGCTTATCCGTCGGGGAGGCTCGCCGTGCTCCGCCTGGCTCCCATCTGCACAGGCGCCGTGCAGCACGACGTATATGCAAGACCACTGTGGCCCAGGCATACACGATTCTCAGAGCTGGCTATTACTGGAGGGCCTAAAGAAGAAGCAACACAAGGGCTGACATCTTGAATCTCATCCTTATGGGCCCGATCTCCTCGTCCGCCATACCGGTGACTAACCTACCGACAACCACAACTGCATCTTTCCAGTCGCACCGGCGGCAGCCCCAAAAGGGTTCCAGAGCAAAGCCAATTGTCATTCGCGCCGGTGGCCCGAACGCTGGTGGCACATGTGAAAGAAAGTAAACTTTCCTTGACTCATGGCTGTGCACGCAACACCATGCATTGATGATGATGGGCTTTTTTGGTGTCGTGGATGACTGCATGATAAGTGAGGCTGTTACACAGTGGTGCACAGGAATTAGTCGCCTGGGGCTGAATGACGAAGGCCGCGTCAAGTCCGCGGCTTACCCTACCACGGGGAGTGTGAAGCTTGTGTGGTTTGCCTGAGGGGCCAAGACCCAGCTACCGACGTTGGAGCCGGATAAGGCCCAGTCGTCGCGCGGGAAGCGATATTGGAGGGACTGCCGCAAGACAGATGGTGTACGTGGGCGGAGCCGGATTGAGGAGCACAGAGACCTGCAGACCGCCTCTCCACGATGACCCAGATTGTCGCATATCTAGTTAATCCGTGATCGCTTTGGTGGCAAATGCAATCTTTGCGTGCTGTAATTCAGCCGGCAGAGTGAAGACTATGCTGGCTCCGTGTTACGTATCTCGTCGCAGTGAACGGCGGACGACATTGCCATGACAAAGTATAACACCCCCCAAAGAGATTTCTTCTCCTTTGGCGTACTGAAAGCTACAACTAGAATGTAGCGGACAGGTAGGAGCAAGCTACGTTGAACCCGTCAAGGATACTATGGGGGTCTCGATCTTTTATCGCGCGTAGAAGAGAGCAGTCGAGACAGAGACAACGCGTTGGCGTGGAAATTGTAGACCCACCATTTGGCCTCTCTCGTCTGAGTTTTGCTTTCCTAGCCTGTTTCGGCCATGCAAATGTTGAATGTTGTGCAGGCGTACCCGCGATGATCACTCAGGGACATGCAGTGAATAGAGCTGCTGTATGGCCCGTCAAGGCGGGAAACGGAGTACTGGCGGAGCTCAATACTGTCATACGGGCCGGTCACACGGAGGAGAAAGCGGGTGGGAGCCGGGGTCTTGGGGCGAGGGCAAGCCACTTAGACCGGGGCAGGCAATCCTTTGGCGATGAGACTGCGCGACTAACAGCAGTTTCAGAGAGGGGCGCACGCACAGGAGCCCTCGGAACATCTTCTTTTGTGCCTACCAACCAGCATCTGCTCGCTGTCTTGTGCCACAGAAGCAGTTTCGTCCTTGGCGCGGGCGGCGGGCAGCCGTGAGACTGCAGAAAAGCGACACTGAAGCTTTAGAGTGGCTTCTCACCACCCACCAGGCGTACACAAGTCACTGGCGAGCTAGTCTTGGAAACTTGGCAGTCTGACAAGCTCGCGCGTTAGACCGGAGTCAGCTCATGTCGGGTCTGGGATTTCACTGCAGCTACTGTCGCGCGCTGCGAATGAGACCGATCTATAGGCGGTCCAAGGTGACCATGAGGCTTTGGCAAGTGTCAGTGAGGGTGCCGTCGTAATCTAAGTATTAGCACCCGAGTTATGAGCCTGGGGGCGGCGACTGAAGGGGCTGGATCAAGGGCCCCCTGAGCTCTTTTGGGCGCAGAGCCGCTCCGTCATAGAAATCAGCTGCGGAGTGTGACGAGGCAGAATGCGCCCGGGCGGACGTTCATTCTTTAGGCTGCTAGCCGTGCTCCGTCAGTCCACGTGTGCGGTCGAGGCTTGATATGCCAGGTGAATTAGACAAGCATCCGTGAGTGATTTTAGACCGCTGCATTGCTCGAATCGACGGCCTGCAGGTGATGGTGGGCAGGCCAGGCCGGCCGGCGCGCAAGCGGCCGTGGGGGATGCCGTCCTGGCAGCCGTGAGTGGATGATGACTTGGGATCTTGGATCCTGAGGGAGCGAGCGGTTCGTAGTGGTGTCCAAGAGGGCTCCCACAAGCGTCTCTGGTCCGGATGGGGCATTCAATATAAGGCACTCATCCAAGCAAACTAGCGACCTGGACGAAATTTGCAGTCTCTGGGCCTGAATCAGTGTTTCGTCAAAGCTTATGCGTAGGCTGGCGGCCGTGTGACTGAGTTATGAAGCTGTCTTGTGAGACAAGTCTCGACGTTGGGTTTCCAGACTCTGGCACCTCCGGCCAAGCAGGGCAGAGCAGGCAGTGGTTCGTGGCGCCTCGGCAGGAAATTTAGGAGGATGAGATATCCGCAGTTGGGCTTCTAGATCCCGCGTAAGTGGAGCAATATCAGAAGTCCCGCAGTCGCGATCGGTGATGGATACGCATTGTACAGGACGGACTCCGTATTGTCCATGCCTAGACCAAAAAGCCGATGGGCCCTTTGAGTTGATGGCCCGGTGGTCCCAGTGGCCCGATGTTGATCCCGCAAGGGCGGCACAGATGCATTCCAGAAGAGCAGTAGTGCGTCGGCAGGGAACAAAGGACTGTAGCAACAGACGACAAGACAAGAAGCAGAAGTAAAGGAGGACGCTGGTCTGCACGAGGGGAAATGTTGCTGCTCGCGGACATATGCAGGTCTTTGTACTGCGGACTGAGGCTCGAGTGCGATGACGACGATTGGAGCTGTCGCCAAGGGAGCTTGTTAGACTGCATGGAGGGGGTGCCTCAATGGCTGACTTGAATGTGAACTAGGGAACCAGGTAAGCAGGCACAATCTCCCGTTGTTGGGGACGGCCGAGGACGACAGGACGACAGGACGACCATCAAGTGTCGGGAGTCGAGTGAGAGACTGAACCTTATTCGAGCCCTGGGAAGGGGTGGGACCTGGTCGGGCAGTGCAAGCGGTGGGCTGTGATTGGACACTACTCCGTATTCGCGCTAAAAGAGGGGGTAGTCTGCAACTGGAAAACCGCAACATACCATAGTAGCTGAGTGCCAGAGTGCCTACGCACCGTTCTGTTTAGATACCGAGCTCCTGCTAGGGCCCTGGCCCAGGGCGTCCAGGCCCCTAGGCAACCAGCCCACAGGTGCTTGTCACTGCTGCCCAGCTACCACGAGGTTGAAGGTGGATGACAGCCCCTCACCAGCACTGACTCTGCTGCCATTCTTGGGTCGCCGTTCTGCCAACCAGCCTAGCGTACAACCACGCCCTGAGCGTCGTAACCGCCCCCCCGTCGCCTCCGAAACACCAGCGTACTGTTGTTGCGGTTGTGGTAGGTGGCAGCCAGACAACGGGCGCAGCCCTTTGAGAATTTCCAAGCCCCCCTCCACCCTTCCCCCCGTTTTGGCCTGACGGGCCCGATCTGCCATTTCCAATCCGACCTTGGGACCTGGGAGTTTTTGTTGACCGACATCTCTTCCTTTCCCCCCCAAAACCAAGAGCGACCAGGTCAATCAATCCATCCTTACGGCGACATCAAGACCCGATCGAGGCATATTCTTTGACGCTGCTCTTGACCACTGCGAACGAGAACTGCATCCCCAGTTTTTTCCACCCATACAACAACGCGACAAACCTCTGGCGACCAGGCTTCCTAGCCCCATCTCCCCCATCCCCCATCCCCGGCGACCCAAAGGCGAAAAAAAATCCACTGTCGTGGTCTCCTCCCTCAACCCCGTGCTTCCCGCCCTCGAACTGCACACGGCAAACAGGCGATCAACCCCTCCCCGAGGCGACGACGGTTCATCACCAGAGAACCATAGCGACTGCACCCGTCTGCCTTTGCCCACACAAAGAGGTAAACTTCCACGCGACTCACCCTGCAGCGAACCGCTCCCGCGGCAAGGCGATCCACTCCTGCCCCCCGCTGCCGCTGAAGCTGAAGCTGAAGCTGTCGCTGTCTCGACGCGACACCCCAAGGCGTCTGGCACCACAAAGCCTCGTGCCCAGTTGACTCCCCTCAGACCAACTTCATCTGGCCCTCATCACCGTCTGCGAGACAACACGCCCGCTGCAGACGCTTTCATTTTTGAAAGCCTACCACAGCTGAGATCACTTCCAAAGAGTACGTTACTTGGCGTCTCCCGCTACGCCGCCCGGCTTGCCTGTCCCCCTCCCTCCAGCCTTGTTGCCTCGCCTTCTCCTTCCGATTGCCGATTCCATTGCCTTCCTCGCCTCCCACTAACGGAGCATGACGGAAATGAATCCCCGGCCTGCATGCCCGCTCTTTAGACATGGACATGTTATCAAATGCTGAACTCATTTTCAATCTAGCTACGAGAAGTGCATCAAACCACTGGCCTGCCTGATTGCGTGAAACCTCGTCCGGCCGCAGCGCACACCATCCCCTCCGGCGCGTCCGCTCCTCCTCCCTCCTCTGCCCCCTCCCGCCAGTTTCTGGCGGCCCTCCGAAACCACCATGGCAGATCAACATGACGTTGATTTGGACTCTATAATCGACCGGCTCCTGGAGGTCCGCGGCAGCCGTCCGGGCAAGCAGGTCCAGCTGCTCGAGGCCGAGATTCGATACCTTTGCACCAAGGCCCGCGAGATCTTCATCTCACAGCCCATCCTGCTCGAGCTCGAGGCTCCTATTAAGGTAAGCAACTCCTTGTGCGGTTTTCTGGTCGCGGCAGGCCAGCTCAAAGTCTCGGCGCTGTGCTGACCCCACTCCTTCAACCCCAACAGATCTGCGGCGACATCCACGGTCAATACTATGACCTCCTGCGTCTGTTCGAATACGGCGGTTTCCCCCCAGAGGCAAACTACCTGTTCCTTGGTGACTACGTCGACCGTGGCAAGCAGTCCCTCGAGACAATCTGCCTTCTGCTGGCATACAAGATCAAGTATCCCGAGAACTTCTTCATCCTGCGTGGCAACCACGAGTGCGCCTCCATCAACCGAATCTACGGTTTCTACGATGAGTGCAAGCGCCGGTACAATATCAAGTTGTGGAAGACATTTACGGACTGCTTCAACTGCCTGCCTATCGCAGCCATCATTGACGAGAAGATCTTCACCATGCACGGCGGTCTCAGCCCCGATTTGAACTCCATGGAGCAGATCCGCCGTGTCATGCGACCAACTGACGTAAGCCCCCCCCTCGAGGACAGCCTATGTTCATCGCTGCGCCCTTTTGCCGCCCACACCTCTTTGGACGTGTGGATATTGGTACTGACGGCATATTGTAGATCCCTGACTGCGGCCTGCTCTGCGATCTCCTGTGGTCTGACCCGGACAAGGACATCACTGGCTGGAGCGAAAACGACCGAGGCGTCAGCTTCACCTTCGGTCCTGACGTTGTTTCCCGCTTCCTGCAAAAACATGACATGGATCTCATCTGCCGTGCCCATCAAGTGGTCGAGGACGGATACGAGTTCTTCTCTAAACGCCAGCTCGTCACCTTGTTTAGTGCACCGAACTACTGCGGGGAGTTTGACAATGCGGGTGCCATGATGAGTGTCGACGAGAGTTTGCTCTGCTCGTTCCAGGTTCGTACCAGGCCCAGACAACGATGATGGGCAATTCCTGGAGACGTGTGGCTAATGTCAAATCCCCGTACAGATTCTCAAGCCCGCTGAAAAGAAACAAAAGTACGTCCCTGGCCTCGGAGGCAGTAGATCCATCACTGCTCCTAGAAAACCGTCCAAAACCTAGTTTGAATTCACGCACCAACACCTGGTATTTTTAGGTTCGGACGACGATGATCGCTTCTTCCTTGAAGTACCCGACGACACTCTTACCTTGACCCCATCACAGGCGGAATTTTGCTGGAAATCCCGTGCCAGAACAACAAGGCCCTTTACTCCAGGTTCTCCTCGCACCGAACCCTCGCCTCGAAGTACACACCGATCTCCGCGTCGACCAAGCGACATGGCCTGACCCGCCCGATTAGCCCAGGAGGGACCTCCGCTTGCTCAACCGGCTTCCGTGGTTGCAGCCTCTGAGGGGCCCGACATTGTCGAATATGTATTAATGATAGTCTTTCGCTTCAGCTCATTCCAAAGATGAATGGCGGTCACAGTCTATCATCAAGTGCACCAAAGCCCTTAACAGCTCCTGACTATCATGTCCGACAACTGATTGGCGCCTGCCTTCTGCAATTTTGGCACAGGACGTCCCCGACAATCTGGATCCTTCCTCGCCTAGTTGCAGCCGGAGCGCGGTGGCAAGGCCATTCTTTTCCTGGTCGACGTAGGGATGGATGGCTGGGGAGCGATGCTCTTACAAAACTCTTTGAAAACCGAGATCGGTAATAAGGGGGATACTGGATGTCCTTTAATAAAGGGGGCCGTTTTGATACGTGGGCAGTTGACAGCGGATGGTTCGGTTGTGCCGGGCCGGTAGGGTCAGGTCGGATCACTAAACGAGGAGAAAAGGGGGACGAGGGATTTCCTTAATCGCCATGTTTAAGTATTGTTACTGTCGAGTTTGCGGTTTCTTGCTGATTTGACCTGGCCGCGTCTGTTTGTGATTGTTCGTGACGGAGTCCCGTGTCAGGCGTCCCCGCCTTGCAGCCCTCTTTGATATCTTAGAGACCGTGAACGCCTGGCCTTCTTGGGGGTTGGGCCGGGCCACCGCGGTTGCCAGGCTGGAGGTTTGGAAAGCCTCGACCAAACAGAATCTCCCACTTCCTCGTCCGGACAGTTGTGCCGAAAATACGATACACAATGACTATTCCGCACACATCCCCCACATGATCGAGGCCATTGGATGAAGTAACCCGGCACCCGAATGGAGACAGGCCATTGTGTACGGAAACCCAGAGGCAGCGCAACGGCCTCGTTAAGCACAACAAGTAGTCTGTTCCGGCTGGAGGTGTCTGTACTTGACAAGTCTCCCGGCGGTGCGCACGCTCGACCAGATAAGAACGGAGAGCGCCCAAGTCGCCGCCTGAACTGCTCGTCTTGGTCGTCGTCCACTCACATCCAGCGTTCCCAACTTATGCGCAGTCCTCGCACTCCTTCTTGCTCTCGCACGCCCCAGCAGCAGTCGCCTCCGCGGCAGCCTCGCTCGCCCCCGGGTACCCCGCGCCAGCAGTCCCCGCGGCCTCCAGCTCCGCCCTGGACGGCTTGTCCTTCTGCGGCTGCTGGGCCTCCGTCGTACCTGCTGTAATTGACTCACTGGCGGCGGCGGTGGCGGTAGTAGTGTTAGTGGTGGTAGTGTTTGGCCTCGCGTGGTTCCTGTCGACGTGCCCGAGGTCCCGGCCGGGCTCGATGACGTCCCTCACGCGGCGCTTGAGCTCCTTGGTCTCGGGGAAGCCGCCGTCTGTCTTGCGGTCCCAGAGGACCTTACGGGCGGGGGAGATTCCTCCTCCGTCACCTCCAGATCCTGGTTGCGCTGTTTGTGAGGTGGAGGAAGGGGAGTGGAAGATCTCGACCACGAAGGTCCCGCCTGTGGATGGCTGGAGGGCCACCTCGCCCAGGGAGGTGGAGAATGTTGAGAGGAGCTCTTGGGCGTACTGGAAGGAGGGTGGGGTGGTTAGTACGTCAAGGTCGTCGGGTTCATGGTTGAATGAGTGATTCAAAGAGTGGTAGTGAGTTCAGGGAGTTCTGGGCATACATATGCTGCTCTTAGCATCCATTTGCACCTGGTGGCTGGTTAGTTGCCGTGATATGTTCTTTTATGACGAGGTTTGAGGACCATGTTTTGTCCCCCCTCGGCGTGTCGAACTCACTGAGTGCAGAACTTGATGGTCACACGAGGCAGGGGGAAAGGTGCCGCGGCGTCGACGCTGTCCGCCATGGCCGGACTGAGTTACGAATGAATCAATACGAGTCTTAGATCGTACGGTGCTGTGATGGAAGGATCTCTGTTCCAGCCGGTGTACACGGTAATGTTAAGAGATACAAGCGTCTGCCTCGGAGAGAAAGGTTCAAAATGGTACCGTTCTCCGCGATGAGATCAAAGGTGTGGTTGCAGCCGGCCTGTCGTCACCGGGGGCTTTCTCCGAGAGCGCCGTTGGGTGTGGGGATGCGAGAGGCGAGAGGGTGGGAAACCCCTGGCCGTCCCAGCGCACCGGAGCCCGGTACCGTTTTTTCGTCCACTACGGAACCGTAAGATCGGTACGGACGCGCACCAGTTGGAAGTAATTTGAAATTGACTCTGGCGTCAACGGGTCCGAACTAGATATCGCGATTGGCGGCATTACCAGTCACGGGCTAGACTTTCGGGTCCTTGGGTTCAAGAGAAACGAGGGAGAGACACCATCATTTGGTTGCTTAGTGTTGCACCACCGACACTTGATATATCAAAGGGGACCGTCACAACACAAAAAAACCCGGGTTTCATTACAGTTGAACTTCTCAATCACGACTTTCTTTCTCCTATCTTTCATGAATTATAGTACTAGGTAGGGTGCGCGCCATTTGTGGACGTGCCCTTTCCCGAGACCACGCCCCGATCCTTCAGAACACGGCAATCACTAATTAGGATTTAAGAGAGATGAGGAATCAGAAAAATTAAGCATCAGTGTTGAGCCTTCCCCAACTCCAGAAAATTGTCTAGCCTTTGACCGAGACAAAGGGGGTATCAATATGTGCAGCAAAACTGTCTCCCCCATCTATGCAGCCGTTCCCATTATTCGCAGCCAATATCCACAGCTGAAGTCACACCAGGAAATTATTTTGTAATTCACCCCGAGTTTCTTCGACCACCAGTCCTCATGCCTTGTAAACCTTCCACTCGACGCCCGCAAAGGACGGATCCCGCTCACAGCCCATTCTGCCCCGTACTGATCGCAACTTCTCACCACCATCGTCAAACTGCGATATGACCGACTTGATAATGTCGCTGACGTCCTGGTTGCCGATCCTGTGGGTGAAATCCCCTAGTCAGCAAAACCAGAAATCATGCAGTGAACGAAACGGGCCAAAGTAAAAAGAAGAGAGAGAGAGGGCAAGAGACAACGTACGGTATCGTCCCAGTAGCCCGATCGGTATGCCGGACCGCAATGACACAAGACTCGACCCTTGCAAACTCCTCCCACGACTCTGGCGAGCTGAACGTCGTCACGAGCCAGAACCCGTCCCTGTCCTTGACGTAGTCGAGGAACGTCTTGCAGTGGTTCACCAAGGGGCCCTGGTCCTCGTCGTTCGTCGCGAAGGTGCTGGCGCCGCACAGGTTCTGGGGCGTCTTGGAGTTGGCCCATGTGACTGCGGAATTCAGGGGGCGTGAGCTAGCTACTCCTCACACTTCGTCGGGAAATTAATAATTGAGGAGTGGGGTGAGCGCGGGTGAGAGTGTGCTGGTAGGAAGAAGGAGGAGAAGGAGGAGCTTACAGTCACGCCGCTCAAGCCTGTCATCCTCGCGGACGGTGTCCCTACCAAGACCGACGCTGCGATGGACGGGGCTCGAGTGAGCACGTGCGGTGACAGAGGGTCGCACGGGGTGGCCGGCCGCGATGCCGACGAGGGCCAGGAGGACGGCCCCGAGGATAGAGGCGAGCCGTGGCATGGTGCTTGTTGAGGGCGGGACGAAGGGGAGATTGGATGTCTGCCTGCCAAGGTGCCCAGGGAAGACTTGGTCGTAAACGAGAGTTATGTATCGTGAGCGACAGGAGACAGACGCGTCGATCAAGAACAAACGGAGGCTTGAGGCGTTGGAATGTGGGTGTCTTGAACGCCTCGGCAACCGCTAACTGCTCCGCGGCCAGGAGGAGGGAGACTTTTCTACCCCCCCAGAGAGCTTTGTACAGTAGGTTATGGAAGAGAAGAGACGAGGAGTCGATCGCTTCTTAATGCGGTGGGCCTGAGCTATGGGGATCGAGGTCGTGCGCCCGAGGCCGGTGATGATGGATTGGTTATCGTGCAGTGAGTATTCCAAGTCTGTTAGCCACAGTAGGCCATAGACAAAGGGACAATACCATTGACCCTGCCTTCCCGCCTTCGGATCAGTCGTTCTTTCCCCCAAGGCAAGCTTCTGGGGGACAACCTCCTATGGGACAACCTCCTATGGGACAACCTCTTGCAGGCCAGCCTCCCAAAGACCGGCCTCCCGTAGGACAACCTCTGATGGGATCACCTCCTGTCAGACAACAGACCAAGGGCAGACGAATTATGGAGGGCTCTTGAAACTATACTTGATGTGCTCCCGCGCAATGCCACCATTCGACTGCCTTGACCTCAAAGGATTAGGACTTGCTCGCACCTACCTTGGCCCGCTTGGACTAGGAGAAATGGCAAGGTGCGCGGGTGGGAATGATGGGTGAACACCAGGCCCCTGCACACCGGAATGATACTAGATAGAGCGCACCCACGTGCTGTTGCGTGAGACATCCTCACGAAAACGGACGAGATCAGAACACACTAGCGACTTCCCAAGCCTAAGAAATGAAAGAGAACCGAGTAGGAGAGCCCGCGCCAGTGGTAGCCCAACAGCATACCAATATCCTGCACATGTGAAAGAGGAGGTATGTAATTGATTCACAACCTGATTAGTAGGCCAAGGGTCCATCCTGATTTAAAGTGCAAGAGTGCCTGCCGTTGACGTGGAAGAGACAAGTCCGGGCAGTCAGTACGGTGTCACTACTCCACGACGTACGTCCCTGCCGTGGCCGTGTGTCCCACCATCACCCGAAAAAGAGAAATAGAAGAGTCGGGAAGAAAAAAGCTGGGCGCAGCCAAGACGTCGCACAGGAAACGAGGAGAGCAGAGCTCCTCTCCACGGCGCCCGGAAGCCGTTCCCTCCTTCTACCACTCTCCCCTGGGCCCGTGCGTGTATGCGCGTGCAAAGGTTGTCTCGGGAGGCTCTTCAAGGTTGTCTGTCCTTCGGGCCGCACCCAAGCACATGCACGAGAGGGACACTGGATACACCGGCCTCGTGTCGTTGCGGCTCGTCGGCGTGGCTGGAGACTCGAGAGCGAGCGTGTGGGGGAAGAGATGCGCGGACCCGTCTGTCCGGTTCATGGCAAAGGCGATCCACAGCGCAGGCAATAATCTTGAAGAAATGCACGTCTGCAGCATTGCGTCTCGTTGGGCTCGAAAAAAAGAAGACAAGCTCGAGAACTTAAGGAGCACTTACCGTATACAATAACACTGTAATACAATGCGTTCCTGCTTGCAAAAGGATGTCACGGTGAAAATGCCTATGCCGCAATCGTGTCGCGCCTGAGCAGAGGAACCTCGAGATGTTTCGTCGTGACAGAGGTGGTATTCACGTTTTGGAGAGGCCTAGACTGACGAGGTACAAGTGAAGAAATAGTGTGACGCAGTATTAATAGCATGCAGAATTATCCCTCTTGCCGGTATCCACAAAGCCCATAAGCAAGAGGTTTGTATGAAGAAATGTAAAACAAGACCATTATCGTAACCGCCCCAGCTGAGAGGCTCTCCTCCCTCGGATTCCACGGGCCAGGGCGAGTACGGCGGCGAAAAGGTCGGGGGTGTCGTGGGCGGGTATATCGGGTTGGGCCCTTCTGTTGCCCCCCTTGGGGACGGTCGACGTTGTTCTCCCCTTTCGTCGTTCGTTTCGTGCTCGCTCCTGTGCCTTTTCTCTGTCCCATAGCCCTGACGGCCAACGAGGGGTCTCGCAGGGGTACCGTTTTCCGAGTGTCAACGCCGGCCGAGCAAACAAAATAAAGCACAAAGGCAAAACGCAAGGTTTCCTCCCCGGGGTGTCGCCGTCGCCTTCGCCGTTCGTGTGTCTCGAAAGATCGCCGCTCATCGTTCGGGCTTTTCCGTCGTATCGAGATCCCTTAGAAATATCGCATCCATCGTTGATTTGTCGTCGCAGATATTACATGACCAAGCAGCAACCTCCGCTTTGTTGTGGTGCATAGGGGTCCTCGCCCTTTGGCACCACACCCCATACGGTGACGACCATATAATCTCTGGTGCTGTTACAGTAGGCAATGATGCTGTAAGGGGCAGCCTTGTGTCAGCGTGTGGTGCTGCGTGATGTCCACTCGGTCGGGTCTTACCTTTTGCTTGCCTGGCTGACGGGGATACGTTCTCGCTCAAGGTCCTCACGGAGGCGGTTGTTAAGCTCGGTAAGGCGACGCAGCTTTAGGTCTGCCATGCTCTGCTTGTTCTTCTTGATCTGGGTCGGGTCGCCGACATCACGGGAAGTGTACTGAGGCATGTTGGTTGTGTGGGAGGAATTTGATGCCGAATTGGCCCGGTTGCGAGAAGGTCGTCGGGGAGATGATGAATATGCGGAGTCAGGGCCTCCAAGTGCGAGATCAGGTCGGGCTGGCGACTGAGGTATTGCGTGATGGCGGAGTCGATCCCTATCCCTGTCTTGGTCCTGTTGTTCGAACATGGCGATGGTTAGTAATGATCTGGTTGAGATTGGCAATTGAGGCTGGGGCTGGTTTGACGAAGAACGGGTGACGGGAGGGGATGGTTTGATGTTGTCTCTCGTTCGGAGGGTCGGTAGGGCTGGGCTGGACTGGGCTGGCGGATCACCAGTCTCTGCGACGGTGAGGTTTGACAAGCGGTAGGACAGTAGGACGATTGGCAATCGATCGGATGTTGGGACCCCCTTAGGGCTGCACAAGGGGAGGGAAAAAGGGTTTGACTTACGATTGAGGCTCGGCAAGAAGTGCGGGCAGGTATTGGTGGGCGATAAAGGAGAGGACGGCGGGTTGGATTGGATTGGATTGGAATGTGCAAAGGAGGGAATGAGGAATTGGAGGACGACGACAACACGCTCTGGATGAAGCTGTGCAGTGCAGCGAGTACAGTGAGCAGTAACGGGTAGCGGGTTGGGAAGAGGAGAAGCCGGCCCTGGGGAGAGTAGCCGGGTGCTGCTGCGGTCGATCAGGTAAGCAGGTGGACCCAGCCGCAGGGACAGACGATGCGGGTGTACGGAGTAGATACAAGTACCGTACAGGACAGGAAAGGCGAGTGGAGGTGGGCGCGGGCACGGGGGGAAACAGTTGCCTACCTAGTCGAGGTACCTGAAGGGGCCTAGGGGGAGTTGGGGTTCTTCCGGGCGGGTTTGGCTTTTAGCTCTGCTCTGCTCTGGGGCTCCTGACAACGGTCGGGGGGTCGAGGGGGGTGCGGTGAAGGCCTGCACACATCCACTATCCACCTCTGTAGGTGAGGTGAGATGCTCTCTGCGCTGCACTGCAACACTGCAATCAGGGTTGGCCTGGCCGGGATGGTGGGTGGTCAGGGGTCAGAAGCTGCTGTCTCTCCCAGGACTGGGGGGGTTGGAGCTGGGGCTGGAGCTGCAATCAAGCAGGCTGGCAGGTAGCACTGGTTTCTTTTCTCCCTTGGCAGCGGGTGGGCTTATGAGAGCTTGAGCTGACCGCGACCACACACACACAGACACACGCACGCAACACAGACACGCAAGAAAGAGGAGACTGACACTACTCGACGACGCACGGGATGGGGGGAAAAGGAATTAAAAGAATAGAAAAGAAAAAGGGCGGCCGGGATCTCGCTTTGGGAGATGGGCAGCAGGGCAAAAGGAGAATACGCGAACCAAGCCCCAGATTGCAGGGCGGCGATTGGCTCGGAAACAGGTCGATGAGATTGCAGCTGGACATGGCTCCAACGGTAGGACGGACCCAAGGGCCCTTCCGCCGCCCTCCGCCTGCAACAATGCATCATTGGGCCTGTGGGCCAACCCAGCCTGCTAGCCCAGTCCAGCCCAGCCCTCCTGGTCGCCTGGTCCTCCTGCCCAATTGCCAATTGCCCTCTTCGGCTTTCTCCCCACCTTTCCCACCCCATCACGGAAATGAGACTTTGACTTTGCCCATTTGTCTCACCGTTTAATGAGAGATTGTGCGAAGACTGAACGGCAATCACACTCAGCACGCACACAATTTTTTCCAATCTGTTAACCGGCAGCGGCAGCGGCAGCAGGGGAAATACTACCTAGGTACTATTCCATCCCTTCCCACGCGCTATGCATGGCGTATACACCTGAGATTAGCGTGCAGCCCAGACAGGAAACACAAGTCGAGCAAGGTCTTGGCGAGGTGTTTCGACTACTGCTGTGTACTGCAGAGAGCATTGCACTCGCATCTGTCATGTACAGTGCACTGCTTGCCCTTACTCGTATACTATATATACTCCAAAGCAAGAGGTGTCTGGTGTCTGGTGTCTTGTCTCTAATCTCTGACCCGCGTGGAAGCTTATCAAACTCTCAGCCTTGACTGTCCCGTCGGAGAAAAAGCTTGCAGCATCCGAGCGCGACGCGGGAGCACGTCCAGGAGTTATCAGGAGATTTTGCCAGGAGAAAGCATATACCACAGTATTGCAATTACCCGATGTGTCTATATCAAGGAGTTCACTCTTACACAGATAGTACTGTAATAACTGTAACCTCGCATCATGCTCGAATGGCGGGGTACTCTGACGCCCCATCCATGCCATACCATACCCATGCCGCTCTAACTAGTAGTGGCTGCCTGCGGTTTCCGCGTCCGTCCTTTGACCAGCACCATCACCAACCAAGCCGTTCTCTCCCAAGCCAAAATGCAACTTGCCGTTGTTGAGTCAACTCGTTCTCACGAATGAATCATTCTTTGACTCATATGATATGATTCTCCAGATAGCCCCTGTCTCCTCGCTGGCCGCTGCGTATCTGAACGCGAACATGAGACGCACGTGACTTAGGCGTGCCCGTTTCGGACTAGCGCGCTTCACACATTTCACAGTCCTGCCCGGCAAACCCACTGCCTGTCCCTCTCCAAGAATTTTTGCAGCAGGCAGAGTTTTGAGTCGGCCGGGCCTATTTTGCTGTCTCGTCACAGCCTCGACCTGACTGCCAGTCCGTCCGTCAGACAGGCAGACCTTCCAACGAGACTCAACAGAGCCAAAGTCCATCGACTTTCGGTCTTACAGCGAATTCTGTTGACTCTCGCGCCCTGGGAATCTCCTCCCTCCTCAACTACACCACCTTACCCACCCCTGAGAGGAGACCAGACACAATCTGCCCAGCATGCCGCCCCCGCCGCATCAAAAACCCGAGAATGTTCTCAAACGCGCCCACGAGCTCATCGGCGTCGGCCAGGCCCCCGCCGCCCTGACCCTGCTGCACGAGCACATCACCTCGAAGCGATCACGAAATGTCCCCATCGCGTCGCTGGAGCCCGTCATGCTCCTCCTCGTCGAGCTGTCCGTCGAGCAGAAGAAGGGCAAGCTGACGAAGGATGCCATGTACCAATACAAGAACATCGCCCAGAACAGCAACATCGGCACCATCGAGCTGGTCCTTAAGAAGTTCCTCGAGCTCGCTGCCGACAAGGTCACCGCCGCCCAGGCCAAGGCCGACGAGGTTCAGTCAAGCATCGAGGCTACCACCGGCGAGGCCGGCGTCGATGACCTCGAGGCCACCGAGACCCCAGAGTCCATCCTGCTCGCCACCGTCTCCGGCGAGCAGTCCAAGGACCGTACCGACCGCGCCATCGTCACCCCGTGGCTCAAGTTCCTCTGGGAGGCATACCGGACAGTCCTCGACATCCTCCGAAACAATGCCCGCCTCGAGATCCTCTACCAGAGCACTGCCATGCAGGCCTTCGACTTCTGTCTCAAGTACACCCGAAAGACCGAGTTCCGCCGCCTGTGTGAGCTGCTCCGCAACCACGTCCAGACCGCCGCCAAGTACTCTCAGCAGATGCATGCTATCAACTTGAACGACCCTGATACTCTGCAGCGTCACCTGGAGACCCGCTTCCAACAGCTGAACGTGGCCGTCGAGCTCGAGCTGTGGCAGGAGGCCTTCCGCAGCGTCGAGGACATCCACACCCTCCTCAACCTCAGCAAGCGCCCGCCAAAGAACATTATGATGGCGAACTACTACGAGAAGCTCACCCGTATCTTCCTCGTTGGCGAGAACTACCTGTTCCACGCCGCTGCCTGGTCCCGCTACTACCAGCTGCTCCGCCAGTCCGCCACCTCTGTTGCGACCGGCCAGAGCAAGAAGTCCGACAACCCGGCGGCCACCGAGGCCGACCTTCAGAAGGCGGCTTCCTTCGTCCTGCTGTCGGCTCTGTCCATTCCCGTCATCAGCACTACGAGGTCCCGTGGTGCCATGGTCGACTTCGACGAGGCCAGGAAGAACAAGAACTCTCGCCTGACTCACCTGCTGGGCATGAACTCGGCGCCCACCCGTGCTGTCCTCTTCCAGGACATCCGTGCCAAGCAGCTCATCCGCCGTGTCCGCCCCGAGATCCGAGACCTCTACAACATTCTCGAGGTTGATTTCCACCCACTCTCCATCTGCGAGAAGATCTCGCCGATCCTGGCCCAGATCGGCGCAGACCCTGACATGCAGAAGTACGTCCTGCCTCTGCAGCAGGTCATCCTGACCAGGTTGTTCCAGCAGCTGTCCCAGGTGTACGAGACTGTCGACCTGGCCTACGTGGAGGGACTTGCCAAGTTCCCTGAGCCCTTCCAGGTCACCCGCGCTACCATTGAGAAGTTCATCATGAACGGCAACAAGAAGGGCGACCTCGCCATCCGCATGGACCACGCCACTGGTGTATTGAGCTTCGACAAGGACATCTTCTCGTCTGCCAAGGCTGCCAGTGCCGGCTCTGCTGGTGGCTCTGCCGAGGCTGACGCTGGCGTGGGATCTGTTCAGAGACTGCAGAGCACCCCGGCTGAGATTGTGCGTACTCAGTTGACTCGGCTGTTCAAGACGCTCCACACTACCTGCTACTACATCGATCCTACTTTCAATGAGGACCGTATCAAGGCTCGCCAGGCGGCCCTGGCTCGTGCCAAGGCAGGTGCTGAAGAGGAGCACCGGGACATCCTGGCCCGCAAGGAGGTCATCCAGAAGCGCAAGGAACAGGCCTCTGAGATCCGTGCGCGCATCGAGCGGGAGACCGCCAATGCCAAGCGCCTCCGTGAGCAGCAGCTGCAAGAGGCCGAGGCACAACGGCTGCAGCAGGAGCTCAAGGAGCGTGAGCAGAGGAGGTTGCAGAAGGAGCGCGAGGAGATCCACAAGATCGAGATTGAGAACACCATCAAGGAGCTCAAGATTGGAACCAAGCAACTCGGCATTGATCCTGATGACCTGGCCAACCTGGACAGCAGCCGTCTCCGTGCCATCAAGCTGGCCCAGCTTGAGCGTGAGAAGAACGACGTCAACGAGAAACTGCGCATTACTGGCAAGCGTATTGATCACCTTGAGCGTGCTTTCCGTAAGGAGGAGGCCAAGAAGCTGGGTGAGGACTACGAGAAGCAGCGCGCCGCAGATCTCGCCGCCTATGAGAAGACCAAGCAGGAGACTCTGGTCGAGAGCAAGCGCAAGCACGAAGAATCCGTGGAGCTGAAGCACCGCGTGGAGCGTCTTGTGCCCCACTATGAGAGGTTCAAGGAGAACCTGTATGAGCGTCGTCGCGACGAGTTTGACAAGAAGCGTCGTGACGCGGATCGGGAGATGGAGAAGGCGATCGCCGCGCGCAAGAAGGAGTTCCGAGACAGGAAGATTCGCGAGAAGAGGGAGCGCGAGGAGAAGGAGCGTGCTCTGCGGGAAGCCGAGGAGAAGGCCGCCCGCGAGAAGGAAGAGCGCGAGCAACGCGAGGCCCAGCGTCGCGAGGAGATGGCAAGGATCAAGGCGCAGCGCGACTCGGAGCGCCAGGAGGCCCTGGAGAAGGCGGCACTACAGGCTCGCCGCGAGGAGGAGGCTCTGGCACGCAGGCAAAGGGAGAAGGAACAAGCTCGCGCCATCCCCGTCCGTGGAGCACCGCTGGAGCGCTCCGACTCTGCCGATCGGCCGTCTGGCCCACCACGTCTGGCCCTTGCTGGTGGCAAGCCCAGCTGGCGTGAGCGCCAGGCTGCGAAGGAGGCGGCCGGCGAGACTACTTCTGCGGATGCACCTCCCGCGCGCGCCACTCCCCCACCATTTGAGCGGGCTGAGCGGGCTGAGCGCCCCGAGAGGTCCGAGAGGTACGAGAGAGCTGAGAGAACCGAGAGAGCCCCGCCGGTCGAGCGTACCGACTCAGGCGAGCGATCTTCCGGACCCCCGCGTCTCAACTTGGCTGGGCGCGGTGGCAAGCCTGCCAGCAGCTGGCGTGAGCGTGAGGCTGCTAAGCGTGATGCGGGCGGTGACGCGGCTGGTGACTCGGAGCGAAGCGCACCTCCACCGGCTCGCCAGGGCTCTGGCAGGGGCGAGAATGGAAGGGACGCTGCCCCCACCGAGACGCTGACGGCCTCGCGCGCCCCCGGGAAATGGGTTCCAAGGCACCTTCGGGACCAGGCTGGCCAGTAGACCAGTTCATGAAGTAACGTGCCCCAGGAGTTTATACAGGATTCAGTCACTGTCTATTGCGGAGGGTTTGTGTGTTTTAGGTTAGCAGTCGCGGTCTAGAGAATGAAGCGATGGTGCATCCCCGACCGAGTCCAAATCTGTAATTGTAAAAAAGTCGCAGTGACGTGGTTCCTCGCAGCCCCTTCAAAATTTTATATATGCAATAAGTTCCGAGTCCCCTTTCTCTGCCCAAGTACTTGGTGACAAGAAATCAGAACAAGATTGAGAATGAACGTGAGATTCACACTCGTAAAAATGGAGGGTACACTTATTACTAGGTAACTTAAAAATCGAAATAGTCTGGTTTGCAGCAAACCAGGTATCTTGTAGGAGGTTACCCTGTAGGAGGTTATCCTATGGGCTCATAGGCAACGTGTATATGGGGCTATTAGGGTACTTGTATGGGCGTACCCTCATGAGCGGGTGTTATTCCCCGATCTCTTTAGAATCGGGGACTTGGTACCTATGTAGTACTGCATATGATGGATAGGCTGAATCTTCACAAGGCGCCGTGCTAAAAGGTGGGACCGCCTTATCTTATCGGCGAGGCTGTAACTTTTTTCTGTTCGGCCGTCGCATTCCCCTCCCCAAAACCTCAGCAGTGTACCACCGCCAATCGAACAGTTCCTCGTTCGCTGCGTCACGGTCAGACAGTCAAGATGCGGCCCCTCACCGAACAAGAGACGCAGACTCTCTTCCAGAAGCTGGCGCACTACACGGGCAACTCGCTCAAGAACCTCATCGCGCCCCTGGACGACTCGCCCAACGCCGACCGCTATGTCTTCAGGATACAAAAGGACCGGGTCTACTATGTTCGTCTGTCCATAGCCAACCTGGCTGTGTCACTTGGTAAGCTGCACCTTTTGTCTTCGTAGACTTCCATCATTGCCCTTCGAGCGTTCTGTAGCAAGCAGCGAAATGAAAGAATGGCCCGGAGAAGGGAGACACAAGAAAAAGACACCAACAGGCTAACCACGCCCCTCAACCCCCTCACAGAACGCGACAAGCTCGTCTCCCTCGGCATCTGCCTCGGCAAGTTCACCAAGTCCGGCAAGTTCAGGCTGCACATCACCTCGCTGCCCATCCTGGCCGAGCACGCGCGCTACAAGATCTGGGTCAAGCCCAACGGCGAGATGCCCTTCCTCTACGGCGGCAACATCGTCAAGGCCCACGTGGGCCGCTGGTCCGAGGACTGCCCCGAGCACCAGGGCGTTATTGTCTACTCGATGAACGACACCCCGCTCGGGTTTGGCGTCACCGCCCGCTCCACGGCTGAGGCGAGGAGGCTGGATCCTACTGGTATTACTTGTTTCCGCCAGGCGGATTGTGGGGAGTACCTAAGGGATGAGGATAATCTGTTTGCGACGGGCTGAAGAGGGTGTATTGCCCTCTTTGGGGTACATAATTCGCTCTTGAGGGGGGCAGGGCTGTTATATGGGCCCATGCCTGGAGCCTGTACGCCAGGCTCCATTCATCACCCTACTGACGGGGCAACTCGCTTGCCGGGACTCATTGAGCTAAGAGTGAGGGAGGAGTGCGGCAGGCTGGACATGAAATGTTGCAAGAAGAGCACACATATGGACGGAGTCCGCCCACGAACAAGCAAGCATGATGGAGAGGCGTTTTGGAGTTCAAAAAAATCAATTCGAATCGGAGATGTCACCGCCGAGGGCATCTACCGAGTGAGCCTGCCTACCTTTTCTAGATACCACCATCTAAAGCAAAGCATTTCTATGCATGGTATTGTTGAAATGTATGCTATGGGAATGATGAGTGAGCCAATCATTATCAGGCGTTCGCCTGGCATGCAAACGTGAATCTCTTTTAGCCGAGTCTCTACCATAAGCCCTCTAATCCTTTTTTGAATCCTTGTAATCCGGGGCCTTGCCCAGCTTAGCACGCCTCAACGTCAAGCCACCACCACCCCCTACGTGGTGGGTATCGGCGTCTGCGGCCTGCTGCTGGCCATGAAGAAGGTGATATGCTCGCGCTCGGCGACATAACCACTGTCAGCATAGCCCAGCAGGCCCTCGATCTCCTTGCTCTGGTGGCCCTTGATGAGGGCGACCTGCGTGGACGAGTAGTTGACGAGGGCGCGGCCGACATCAAGCGGCTCGCCGCGCCAGGCCTTACCGCCCGCCTCGGCACCGGCATCGTCCCGCTCGACGACCAGCAGCCGCACCGACTCGTGCTGCCCAAAGTGGCCGTCGACGTCGACGATGCCCGCGGGGAGCAGGCCCGCCTTGTCCAGCAGCGCGCGGTAGCAGCCCGCGTCGATGTAGACGTCGCCGTGGGGCTTGAGGCCGTGGAGCAGCCAGAAGGAGCGGTCGCGGTAGGGGGAGGGCGAGGGGAGGAAGCGCGTGTGAAGGGGCACGTCGGGCCAGTTGAGCTCGATGCTCTGGACCGAGTGCCTGGACTGCGCCAGGGGGTCGTCGGCGTGGTGGTCGTCGCCGGCCCCGTTGCCGTTGCCGTTGGTGTGGTGGGAGTGGTTCGACCCGCCGCCTGGCGACTTGATGGCCTGGATGTGCTGGGCGATCTTGCTGATGTTGCCCGGGTTGGAGGCGCGGGTGATGACGGTGGTCACGCCGGCCGAGGTGGCCAGGCGCGCGGCGACGAGCTTGGTCGACATGCCTCCCGTGCCGAGGGACGACCCGGCCGAGGAGGTGTCGGCCTGGATGGAGGCGATGTCCTCTACTACCTCGATGGGCTGGGCGTCTGGGTGTGTGCGAGGGTTCTTGTCGTACAGACAGTCCACATCTGTCATGAGGAACAGGAGGTCGGCGTGGACCATGCCTGCTGTGATGGCAGACAGGGTGTCGTTGTCTCCAAACTTGATCTCCGAGACTGCGAGGGTGTCGTTCTCATTCACGATGGGGATGACGCCCAGGTCCAGCAGCTCGTTGAAGGTGTTTTGCGCGTTCAGATACCTCGATCGCTAGGGAACAGTCAGTCATCCGGGAGGATTGGCACCAGCAGAGAACTGGCTCACATCTGCTATATCGTTCCGAGTGAGGAGGATCTGTGCGACTGGCTGTTTAAGGTGGCTGAACAGGTCGTCCCATATGCTCATCAGGCGGCACTGGCCGATAGCAGCCAGGGCCTGGAGCTGAGCCATATGTTTTGGCCTCTTTTCCCTCTCCATGCGTCTCAGGCCGACGCCAATGGCGCCAGACGAGACGATGACAACTCTGTGGCCATCTGTCCTAAGTTTGTGGGCAGTCTCGACTATGAGAGACAGGTTTGAGAGGAGAGGCTGGTGAGTCTTCTCATCTACAATAGAACTGGTCCCTGTATAAGTGTGCGTGTGAGTCAGCCAGCCTATTGTTTAAAGTTGTACAAGACTCAACTTGAGAGATCTTGAGGCGAGGAAAAGGGCAGTCTACTCACCCAGTTTGATGACTATCCCAAGAGACTTTGGGCCCTTCATGGCTGCCACAGTAGATCAGTCAAATAGCCCAAGTAATGAGCCAGAAATAACGAGTGAAACTCCATGGTAAAAAAGAGAGACCAGGCAGCGTGGGGGAGAGAGGAGCCGGTCCCCTTTTTCATCTATTTTGCTTGCTAGAGGAGAACTCACATTGCGACTCGTCGCCAGGATCCATGGTGTGATTCTGCAAGTATCCCTGGAGGCGCCGGAGTGGGAGAGCGAATTACAATCGGGGATACGGTAGCGAGTGATGTGTGCTTTGCCGAGTTATAGCCTGGATCCCGCGACTGCGCTGCGCAAGTGAGCAGCCCGTAACAATAAGCGGTTTCGCAGAAAGGGACTTACAGGTTTCGATGACTACCGCCAAGGGTCGAGGGCGCGGGACCCGGTGGGGCAGGTGCAGAACCGTTCGGTCCCTTTTGGACCGCCCAGCCCTCAGCGCCGGCCGTTTTAGACGCGGAGAAGTCACGGCGCTGGATCCCTGTTGCTCCCCTGTCAGTCCGTTCCGTCCCTGCCGCGCCTGTTTCTAAATTTCTTGGAGGGTGAGCTCAACTTGGCGACTGCCCAGTAGGACATCAAAGACGGGCATTGTGCACGCACGACAGGATTCAAATTGACCGAGCCGAGGAGGGCCTCTCGAACACCCATCTTGATCTATTCCCTTCTGCAAAGAACGACCAAACGAAAGTACACAAGTGGTCCTAGTACCACAACACACACTGCAAGCTGCTGCAGCTGGAGCTTAGCTTGGCTAGCTCTTGTCAGCTTGAGTGCTCGAATCCGCCCTCGCCCTCGACTTCGATCTCGATCCCGACATCCAAACCACCAAGATGGCCTGGTGGAACACAACAACAGCCCCGAGCACGTCGGGCTCAGACTCAAAGACGACATCCACACCTCCATCCGCAACCACACAGACACCCACCCCCAGCACACCCACACAAGCGACACAGCCACCAGCCCAAAAACCAAACCTCTACCTCGAGAACGACCCAGCCCGCACCGGCTTCGACCCCAAGACACAGTGGTGGGTCAACTACTTCAAGATCCTGACAGGCGGCGTGACAAACGAAGGGATATTCCACTACCGCGAGGACCGGTACCGCGCCAACGAGGCTCGCGACGTCGCCCGCTGCGAGGAGTACCGCGACTGGCTGTTCGCCTACTCGCCCACCGTGCGCTTCCTCAACGACAAGATCGCAGAGCTGAACCACGGGCAGGGCATGACCCCGGCCAATGTCTTGTGCCGGAGGTGTCCCGCCCGCCTGACGGCCGACAGGCAGGTCGAGCGGCAGAGCGGCGGGTTTGAGCCTCGCCATGGGATTCTGGTCTGTGCGAACGAGGTGCGCAACAGGGGACACCTCGAGGATACGCTTGCGCATGAGATGGTACATGCGTATGACCAGCTCAGGTTTGAGGTTGATTTCCGCGGGGAGAAGGACTTGCGGCAGGCTGCTTGCACGGAGGTAGGTCGACCATCGTCGCTGTCCCGCCCTGAAGTTGCTCGACAGACATGCTGGGAGATCGCTTGCTGACCTTTTACCTTCTTCTTCTGTACAGATCCGAGCCTCGATGTTGAGCGGCGAGTGTAGGTGGACGCGGGAAGTCCTGACGCGCGGCAACTACACCCTTACAGAGCAGTTCCAGAACTGCGTGCGGCGGCGGGCCGTACAGTCCATGATGGCACGGCCGTGGGTTAAGAACGACGTGCAGGCAGTCAAGGTCGTCAATGAGGTCTGGGACTCGTGCTTCTCGGACACTAGGCCCTTTGACGAGGTATACAGATAACGAGGCACCGAGGATATGTGAGACAGGAAGGAACGAATATACCATGATAAATATACCATGATACCATTCAACGCTTAACAAGCGTTATAGTAGAGCTCATCATGTAAAAAAACGCTTAAATGCAAATAAAACGCCTGGACCCTGTGGTGTCCTACCCTAACGCCTTGCAAATGTAAACAAGCATGTCACTACGCATCACGCTGACACTAACCCTAATGCCATCATTTACTCGTCTCCCGGTTAGTGGCCCGCTCTCCCTTGACACAGTGCTTTAGGATCCAAGGGTGTGTGTGGACATCCTCGAGGGGCAGTCTCTTCTCCGGGTCCAGCACCAGCAACTGTAACTAATCGTTAGCTGAGTCCGTAGAATATTATCATGAGAAAGGTGGTGTGAAGGCCGTACCTTTTTGATGAGGTCCCTAGCCTCAGGGCTGACGAAGGATGGGATGGTCATGTCGGCTCGGGCAATACGTCGCTGGGTCATGACGGGAGTGTCCTCGAAAGGCGCCTCGCCAACCAGGAACTCGTAGGTCAGAACACCCAGACTCCACAGGTCGACCTTCTCGTCGTACCAGTTATCCTTGCTGCCGGACTTGATCATCTCGGGAGGAAGGTAATCCAGCGTGCCGCAGAGGGTAGCCCGCCTGTGAGTAGGTGCGTGGACGCTCCAGCCGAAATCCGAGATCTTGATCTCATCATGGATACCAACGAGGATGTTCTCGGGCTTGATATCTCTGTGGATGACGTGCTTGCGGTGCAGGTACCTCAGCGCCGAGGCCATCTGAGCGACATACTGAGCCGCCTTCCACTCGGGGAACCGGTTCGCCTTTCGCAGGAGCTTGTAAAGCTCTCCCTGGCTGGCGTACTCTAGGATTAGGAAGATGCGCTTGGGGTCGTGGAAGTGCCCGTACAGCCGCAAGATGTTGGGGTGCCGCAGGTTGCTCTGGATCTCGATCTCTCGGCGGACCTGCTTCTCCACGCCAGAACCCTGCTGCAGCTCAGACTTGTACATGACCTTCAGCGCGCAGATGAAGCCGCTGCTACGCTCTTTAACGAGGTACACCCGCCCGAACTTGCCCTTGCCCAGCGGCTTGCCGATCTCGAACATGCCGAGGTGGAAAATCCGTGGCTCGTCCAACAGGGTCAGCTGCTGGGACTGCTGCTGCTCTGACTCGGCCTCATCTGACCTCCGGGAGACTATCGTGCTCGCGGAGCTGGACTTGTCCTTCTTGGTCGGCGAGGGGGGGTTGCTGCTGGCCACCTGGGCTTTTCGTTGTGCTGTTTGAGAGGGCAGGGTGACCGTGGTGGATTGGGCAGTTTTCTTTGTAGGCGAGGGAGGTAGCGTTGAGACGGTTGACGATGCTGAGCCCTTCTTTTGTGCAGCCTGCTGAGAAGGCAGAGTGACTGTTGTGACTGTGTTGGTGTTCTGAGATTGGAGAGCAACCTTGAACAGGCCTGGTCGGCTGATCGACTGGGAGAGCTGTGCAGAAGAAGAGGCGATAGTCTAAGCAATCAGGTTCATCAAAATGAGGAATCTAAAGGGGCAAAGAGAATTGATTGATGCTCACCTTGGATTTTTGGTATATGCGACCGGCCTCGCCAGGGTTGTTCTCGTCGGTGATGGTTATCCGCTGGAGGCCACTCTCCAGTGCTCTGGTTGCCATCTTGGGAGGGAGGGGAGGTCGACGCTACACTCGGTGATGATTTGGAGTTCTAGGTCGGGGTTGAGAACAGGTCTGGTCGTGTGGTTGTAGCAATTAGGTGCGTGGTGGATTGTGGTGGATGCAGGTTGTAGGAGCGGGCAGGAGTTAGATTTCTTGGTGGCTGGACCTGTAAGCTCGTATTGATATTTAGGTCAGTTGCCGAGCAACCGGGTGGGAGGTGGGGCCCTTGCTTCCAAGTTTGGTTGCGGAGGCTACGGCTGGGCACCCCTGTCACGTTGTGAGCCCCGTGCGGCTCTCAGCTACCACCCCGACAATCCTAACCTTCATTTTGACTTCATGACAACATGACTGCATCTGGAGGTGATCTTATCAGACGTTGTCTCCTGGGAATCTGCCCCGCGGAAGGTTAAGAATGTGTCCTGTAGGAGGCGAGGAGTATGTCCTATAAGAGGGTATCCCATAGAAGGCCAGGAGGAGGTCTTGTAAGAGGCTGTCCTCTTGGAGGTTGGGGAATTATTCTGTAGGTGGCTAGGAGGGTATCCTACGGAAGGTTATCACACAGGAGATTGTTCCATAGGAGGTTGTTCTCCAGGAGGATGTTCTTCAGTAGGATGTCCTGTGTGATAGTGTCTTGGCGGAGGCTATCTCATAGGAAGTTATCCCATAGGAGGATGTTCTTCAGGAGGATGTTATCTTATAGGAGGTTCTCTGATGGTAGGTTGTCTTGTAGGAGGTTAGGAGGATTTTTTATCAGAGGTTATTCTATTGGAGGTTGTTGGCCATGTCCTATGTGAGGCTGTCCCACACTGTCCCAGTGTCCCAGTGGCCGGAGGTAGCGGCCCTGGACATGGGTAATATAAATAGAAAATATCCCCTTTTCTTATTATTTGATCAGTACCTAGAAGTAACTCCCTTGTCCTCTTTCTTGCCCTCTGCAAGTAGATAGTCAACCGTGAGGTTGGGTCCGGAAGGCCCCCGGCTTCAATTGGACCTTGGTGAGATAGATGCCATGGCCAGTTACAGACAGCCGATCGGGCACCCCCGAGGACCACACCCACTCCTGGATCGACTTTGTCACGGGTATCGACGACGTGGACATCATCTACAGGCTTCAGTGCGTCCAGTTCAAGCTCCACGTGAGTATATCCAACCATGTGTGCTGACCGACGGCCAAAAGGGTGAGCCCTTCGCCGTCCACGAGCATAGCTTAACTGGCCACCAGGCAGCTCTTCAGTCTTCTCTCGTGCCACCGGCAAGGATGTTATTTGAAATGAATTCCATCTACTGCACTAATATATTTCGAGTCCGCGCTACAGCTGGAAGTAGGAGAGAACCATTGACATGAACCAATGCTTGTGCAACAAAAGGCCATATTCCTAGGGAATCATTGATTGATTGCATTCGATATCCAGATGGCTATGGGCGGGGTCATGACTGCCAACTCAGACCAAGCTACAGTGGAACATGGGCTTACGGGCCGGATAATAAGTTCAAAACCCCAGAATGCAGAATGAAGAAGAGTGATTCGATTTGAAAAGAAGTTATGGCCTCAAACACTTACAGTGGAAATCGCCGGGTGGGCCGTAGCTTTCAGGCCAAGAGTACGTAGGATACCCCACTCAGTACCTATACCGATATAGCTTGGAGCTCTCACAAACCCCAAGCATGGAACGTCGAGACAGTTTCACACGCCTCGCGGGATCTCACTCTCGACAAGCAACTTGACACCATCCTTCACTGCAGACCTCAGTAAAAGACTCAAAACTAGTCACCAAATCACAAACCACTCACCATGAACCACATCAGCTCGCCCAACGAGCCCTTCCCCGCGCCGACAATGCTGGCGCAGGCGACGACTACGCACAAGCAGGGCAACTTCGAAATCTCATCGCGCAAGCTCCCCATCTCCAAGTCAGGGCCCATAGACGAGATGTCGGCACGGCTGGGGATCCCCATCCCCGAGATGATCTTCGGCGACAACCTGGTGTCGGTGCGGCACGCCCCCTCAGGCTGGGCCATCGAGTTCGCCGCCGAGCCGGCCCTCGACGCCGTCGACAAGACGGGCGCCAACATGCTGCAGGTCGCCTACGCGGGGGAGTGGTCGTCCTCGCGCGAGCGGTCGTCGGCCCACGACATCCGCGAGGTCGTCAAGCCCTACGACTGGAGCTACAGCACCACGTACCGCGGGTCCGAGACGCCCGCCATGCACGGCGCCCACCCGGGGCTCACGCTGACCAAGGCCCCCGAGGGGAAGCAGATCCCGCTCGAGCTGCTCAAGAGGCGCGACCCCATCCTCTTCTTCGACGAGGTCGTGCTGTTCGAGTCCGAGCTCGACGACAACGGCGTCTCTGTCTTCAGCTGCAAGCTGCGCGTCATGGAGCAGCGCATGCTGCTGCTGTGCAGGCTGTACATGCGCCTCGACGGTGTTGTTGTCCGCGTCCGCGACACCAGGGTCTATGTTGACTTCGAGAAGGACGAGGTCATCCGTGAGTATACGGCCAAGGAGGACAACCATGACAATGTGACGAGGGTAAGTTGAATTGGCCCCAATCCTGCGTGACGCACCCCCTTTGTCCTCGTAGCACGCTTTTTGGGCGTGTACGAATCTCGAAACCTGCTGCTGAAACTCTTGAATCTGTTTCTATAGGCCTTGCGCATGTCTGGTTTGCACCCTGATGCTGTCACCGCTGCATTCCGGGACGCAAATCAAGTAGCCCATTTGTTGCCAGTCGTTGAGCAGGAGATAGACAGCGTCTCGCTCTCATCATGATGTTCCGGGCCTCCCACACAGACATGAACCTTCACATGAGGGTTTCCATCTCGGAAAAGGTCGTGTATGGCTGTGATATTGGATCGCGAAATCAAAGCGACTGCTCGCCGGCCAGGGTGGCACAGATGGACGAAGCGGTTCCGGGGCGGGACGAAGTATAGCTCACTTCAGGCGGACTAGCAAGCACATGAGACGGCTTGAAAATCGGGAATCACCGAATCTGCGTCTGCAGACAGCTATTGAGGCGTCGCTTCCCAGCCTTGAGTGGACGTTAGGTTGGACGATTACCACTGCTAGTGCATGGCTTCTCAGAGCGCCGAGGGCTGCAATGGTTTGAGACAGACCCAAAGGGCCCATATCGCCAGTGCTGGAACAGCAAAGACGTGGGGGTTTCATTCCCAATTCGACCAAAAACATGATCACGTCGAAAACAGAAGCAGCTTCGTATGCCTGATGTTCATGATGATACAAGGACTTGGACAGTGACTCCGTCCTAGGTTGATGTTGGAGTCGAGAGCCGTTGCCACACCTCCGACTCGACGAATGCAAGGTGTCACAAATCAAGTCATGTGTCATATACTGGAGACCGCGGGTTTCCATTCAGCTAGAAAGAGTCTGTCTAGCAAAAGCCATATTCCATCGTGACACCGCGTTTACAGCCCATCATCCAAATTACCGCACCAGTCAAGTCCCGAACACAGAACAAGCAAAAGGGGTATCCCAAACCTCGCATGTGCATGATACAGAAGTGTGAAAAAGAAAAGCCGGAGAGCGCTCGCCTCACTCTCACCCTCCCTACCGACCCTCGGGCAGGGGCGATGAGGACTCGACAACCTCCTCGTAGTCCAGCTCCCACTGGTCCACCTCCTTGAACTTCTTGGATGCGGCTCGCAGCTCCTCGCCCAGCTCCTGGGTCTCCGCACCCGTCCTGTCCGCATCGAAGATGGTGTCGTCGAGGGGCGTGGACGCGTCCTCGTCTACCTCGATGGAGTCCCCGTCGACGGTGATCCCCTTGTCGAACCTGCGTGATCCGTATGTGCGCCTTGTTGACCGTTTTGCTGCAGGGGCTGTGGACTTTGCGTGGCTCGTCTGGTTCGCCTTGGACGACTGTCCCTTCAATGGACGGGCGGTCTTCTTTCTCGAAGCCCGAGGCTCGCTCGGAACGTCATACATGTCTTGGTCAGACCCACCCTCGTTGCCTGAACCTTCGTCGCCCCGTCGAGCCTTGCGTCGGCGACGCGGAAGAAGTGCAGCGAGATCAGCCGTGGATAGCTTTGGTGACTCTTTGCGAGCAGCGGTCTTGCCCTTGCCCTTTGAACCCGAGTTTGCTGGCTTCAGATTTGGCGAGTGTGTCAAGGAAGGTGGCTCTGACATGTCAGACATGTCGTCGTCCAGTGCTGGCGTTCTTGTGCCTCTGGGTGCCACTCGGCTGCGTTGCTTCTTCGCCAGATTATTCAGCGAGGGCCACGCCATTGGGCTCCCAGCCTCGGACGAGCTGCTGCTGGCCGGTGGGGCGAGGACGCTGTCGTCGTCCAGCTCTGGAGTATGCGACAAGATACTGGGCGGTGAGGACCGGTCGTCCATCTCTATGGATTGGTGCAACGGCTCGTCATCTGCTTCGACCGCCTGTCGCTTGGCAGCCTCAATCTCATGGCTTTCCGTCGACTTCCTTTTCCGCGAGCGCGTCCCACCCTCCACAGATTCAATTATGTCTTTCGCAACACTAGTCCTTCTCCGCGAGGGCCGCACGGGTGTCCCTTCCGCCTCAGGTAGGAAAGATTCCTCCTCGCCGTCTGAGCCAATGGCATTCTCGCTAGCCTGAGACGCAGCCCGTGATCGCTGCACCGACATCGAGGCCTTCTGCGCGGATGACAACAGAATACTGGGCTGCCGCTGGCGCCTCTTGAAATTGCCCAGGTTGAAGGTCGAGCTCAGGCCCGGCGTCGTCGGCCCCCTGCTACTAGGACGAATGGGCGCGTCATCCCTCCCGACAATACTCGACTGGCGGCGGCGGGGCTGGCGCTTGAACACGCTCACATTGAACGTAGACGTATCAGCCGAGCGCGTGCCCGACTGCTGCCCCTGCCCCGCGGTACCGCTGCTCTCGTCGCCCTTACCACCGTCCCCCGTGATGTCAAAGCTGCTGTCAAGGTGCCCAAAGATCTCGCTGTCGTTGATCTCCAGCCCAGAGAGGTCGCCGGCGCGGTGGCCGGGGACAATGCTGCTACCCAAACCGCCCCCAAGCAGCGACGACGCCTCCATCGGCGCGGCGTTGCGGCCAGTCTCGACTACGGGGCTACCGACCACGTCGGAGCTGTCGCGCGCGTCGGTCGTCGTGGACGAGAGGGCGTCGAGCTGTTTCATGGCGGCGTCGCGCCGGCCCCTCGAGCCCTGCACGGCGGCGGCGGCCATCGCGTTTTTGGCGCCGCTGCTGGCCAAGCTCGTGCGGCTGCGCGTGCTCCGTTCTGTCGCGGGCGTGGCGGCCTTCTTTTTCTTCTGGCGCTCGAGTTCGCGATCGCTGACGCCGTAGATATTATCTGTCGAGTCGGACTGGATCGGCGCCTTGGTCGGTGCTGGAGGTGCCGCAGGGTCGGACGAGGAGTCTGCCTTGCGCGACGCGGCAGCTCGAGACCGTGTTGGTCGCGGCATGGCGGGTACTTTGTTTGCTTGTGTTGTGTATGATTACAAATGATGCTTGGTAGGTGCAGTAAAATGAACACGATTCAGATGGCCAGATTGCGTCACTGAGGCGAGAAATCTCGCCGTGCTGGACACATGTAAGGATCTCTTAATGGGGATTGAAAGGGCCAGCTATCGGCAGGTGGTGGGTGGTGTGGAGGAAAAACAAGGGCGGGCAGGCCGGACGCGCACCGCGTCGTGGTCCGTGCACCTCCGGAGCTGCTGCTTAAAACCCCTTCCAGAAGCTCCAGTGGCCTCTGCCCCTGCTCACCAATGTACCTACCTAGGTACCTGGTACTTGATGTACCATCTCGAGCAACAGGGGCAAGTAAACGCATCGAATGAATAGGAATTGCCATGAAGCATCGCATCCCCAGCACAACTTGAATGCATGTTCGACATCATGCTCCACCAGGCCTTGTCATTAACAAATAGATAGACTACGGTATAGATATTTAGTTGCCCTACAGACAACTGGTATATGTTGTGCTCGGGATCGGTCGATTGCGAATGTCTTCGTATATACAATTCAACCCCTCAATGGCGTTTACAAGACGTATCCTCCCGTATTAACGCAAGTCCACTCCCTCACGCCAGCCCCCTCCTCGAGCTCAACGCACCACCACAGCACATCCTTGGCCTTGTCCAGCTGCCCGCTCTCCTCATACGCCCTGGCCAGCGCAAACCACGCTTCCGAGTTGTTCCACCCGGCGCCAAGTTTCGTGAGGTTCGACAGCAGCCCGTACGCCCTGTCGCGGGAGGCGAGGCGGTCCACCTTCGGTATCGAAGCAGCCTTATACGGCGGCTCGAGCTGACTCTCGTGGTGTAGCGAGGTCGGGCTCTTAGGCAGGCTGGTCTGCTTCGATGGCTCGTGTTTCTGTGGCCTGAAGGCTCCGAGACCTAGAGGACCTGTGGGAAGGAGCTTGGGCGAGTCTGCGTGCTTTCGCTCGGGGAACACCACCTCTGATGTGCTGCGATCCGTACCAGGCATGGCCTCAGATCCGCCCACGAGGTCGAGACCTGGGAAGGCCGGAGGTGGCACTGTCTTCTCGCAGTAGAGGTCCAGCAGAATATTGGATAGGCCCACGATTGCGCCGGGATGGTCAGGGAAATGTGTGAGAGCAGCCTCAAAATCTTTGCGTGCGGAATCGACATCTCCCTTCTCTAGCTGGAGACGGGCATTCTGCGTGGTGTTAGTATGACTACTTTGTGGAATCATCGAGTTTGGGTCAACTCACCTCGTTCCAGACATCAGCCCACAACTCCTCAATCGACTTCTGGCCGGCCCAACCGGGCTTTCTGAGTGACGAAGAGCCAGGCGATTTCTTGGCACTGTCCGTCGAGGTCTTGCCCATCTCCGATTCCATTGTTTGAACTAGTTTCTGTGCTTCATTGACCGCACCCTTGGCATCGTCGTACATCTCAGCCCGGCGATAGAACCCGGCGATCATGAGCCAAACCTTTAACAAGATTGAACTCCTCCTCGCTTTCACCTGGTCTTTGTCGAACTGTATGACCGGCAACACTGCACCGATAGGCTCGATGCCCTCCAGTGCGATACCAGACATGTCTGGCCCAGGTGGCCGGGCAGACCAGTCGGACATTTGCGAGTTCGCCCGACTAGCAGATGACGGTCGCGACAACGGGTTTTTCTTGTTGGCAAATGTGAAGAAATCAGAAGCCTGCAGGCCGTCAGGTCCAGGCATGGGTGTGTAAAAGGTGTCTCCATCAACGACTGTCGCAGCATGTGGAGTCGGCCCGGTGCTCGCTGCACGGCGTCTTGGTCCTTGGCTATCTCTTTTACGCAGCGAGTTCCTCGTCACCGACTCGCTCCGTTTCTCGTTACTAGTCGACTTCCGGCGAGCCCGGGGACTGCCGCCGTTCTCTTGGGTGATCTGGATAGTGGGTGCCCGGCTGATGGGTTGTATGGACTGTTGAGTCTGCGGGCGTTGTTGAGTTGTTGCCACATTTTCATCGGGTGCGCGTGTTGTCCCGTTGCTGTCTCGTCTCTCCGCGCGACTATTGCGGTTACCAAACAAGCCGCTCCTGATGCTACGGAAAGTGCCTGAGGTCCTTGGCAGAACTGCCTGCTTCGGTGGTTCAAGGCTTTGTTTCGACTGCACGCTGCCAAAAAGGCGCGAGAACAAAGTTAGGAGTTCCAGACTGGCATTGACTGCAACTCTTGGCCCCTCCGTGACCTCGACGATGGCGAGCTGGGTCATCTTAATCTCCAGGATGTTCTCCTTCTCGAAATCATCCATCTCATCAACCAGACCTTGGCTCGCATCAGGGTCCTTCTCCGCCTCATTCAGATGGTCACTCTTGAACTGAGCCTGGCGGCCGAAGAGCACAACGGGATCCCTGAACTGCTCGAAGGCGCACTCGCAGGTTCTGGCTGCCAGGATGTATTCCTGTCTGGCACTGAGCAACAACGACAGTAGATGCCAGAGTGGGATGAGCGCTCTTTCACGCCAGAACGGGCCATTGTGCAGCACCAGCATCTCGTCTCCCGGTGCCTTGGTAAGAAGAGCTGTCTTCACAAGCTCGATAGCGGTGGTGAGTTGCCTCTGCTCAGCAAGCAACAGTCCAAGCGCGAACACACCCCGGAAGTCCGCAGAGGTTGTGAAGTCTGCCGACAAAGAGGTACGTAATGATGTTATGGCCTTCTTCTGAATATCTGTTCGGGAGGAGGGGTCGAATGTTGTGCGAGCCCACTGTGCCTGGGCTAAGCCGATTGATTGCCATGCCAAAGCCAGGATCTTAGCCGGCACGCGATCACCAGTAGCCGAAGACCTGCCTCCATCTTCCCGGACAGAAGCCATCGCACCACTTGGCACGGGCGACTCGATCTTTCCAAGCCAGTGCTCAAGCTCCGAGGCCAATTCTTTTGCCCTATCAGCGGCCTCTCTCTCCCCGAAACGACTCAGCACTGAGATACACAAACATATTGTCTCTAGCACAGTCGCGTCGTCATCAAGAGCCTTTTCTTCGTGCCCTGTCTTCTCAACTCGAGCCTTGCCTTTCTTGACAATCTCGAGATACGAGTCAAATGCCTTCAGGGCCAGATCGAACTCTGCCACGGAAAGGTGTACCAGGAACAGGTTCCTTAGTATTGCAGTCGAATGAAATGTCTTGGTCGATGCGCGGTATAGCATCTCAAGAACAGACGCACTCAGAGCCGCCTTGCCGCCTTGACCCAAATCCCTTTCACTCCATCCACGACCAGTAAGGATGGTCCAGTTTCGCATGAACATCTCCACAAAGAGCTCGACCTCTTCCCTATCCTCATCGGCCTTCGGGAAGGTTGTCTCGTTAAGTAGGAGGGCCTCGAATGCTGACTCTGCCTTCTTCAGCTCAACTAGGAGCTGAGCCCTGGCAGACGGCTCTGTTTGCGCAGGAAACATGTATTTCGAAGGATAGACGAGATCCTCCTGCAGGATTGTCGACAGAGCTTCGTAATACTCGAACCATATACGGCGCCGGGGGACCGACCCTTTGAAACCGAAGCCACCAGCTATAGTTGACCCTTTTGACGCATCCCACCACCTCGACCAAGACCGGAAGCTTGCCAGTGAATTGTCGTCCTCCAGTGAGACATCCCCTTTGCCGCGACATCCATTAGACAGCATGCAGTATTCCGTGAGGAACAGCTCAGACCAGTATCGCAGCTCTTTCTTGGCCGTCTGGCTGCTCCAGGAAAAGGAGCTCTGCGGGATGGCAGCTTCGAACACACCAAGCGCGTCAACCTCCTTCTCGTTGCGCGCCAGGCAATTGGCCCGCAGGTAGGCGGACTTCAACATGCAGACCCTTGTCCATTCTGAGATGTTATCCAAGCTCTCCACCTGGTTCTCCTCGAGGCCCTCAGGCAGGCGGACGAAGGCCAGGTTGTATTCCCCAACAACCCAGTGCAACCACCCGACACAGACCTGGGCCTGAAACCTGTCCTCAGCGTATGTGTGCTCTTCGTCTATGAGAGTCAGAAGCTTGGGCAGGTCGGCTGCCGCGCCGACCTCCGTGGCAGGACCATTCTCAGAGCCGGCGGTAGTAGGTCGTGCGGCAGAAGGCTTCTGGGACTTGGTGGACTTGACGATGCCGTGCTCGATTTCGGCGGTCAGGGCGAGACAGGCGCGTGCTGGCGCATGCTTGCGCACCTTGCGGACGAGCTCCGGGACAGCGTCCCAGTCACCCTCGCATCGCGCATTGTCAAGCTGGTCCAGGTAGTTCCTCCCCTTGGTTGCATTAGGAGCCATTGTGCCTCTGGCTCGACTGTGAGCACTAGAGGGGCTCAGGGGATTGTATGGTTCTCGATGGGTCGTACGTCGATGAGGAGGAGAGTCGCTGTAGTCGTTGGGCAGTTGGATAGCGATAGGTGATGACGAGCTGTTTCGGGTTGGGCACTGTCATCTGAGAAAGGAGCGTGTCGAAGTTGGGTGGGTGGGTAGGACGGAAGCGGTGCAAGGCGGTGCGTAACGATGCGGCGATGGTGGTCAATTAAGCAAGCTGGGGGCAGCAGGGGGCCTCCACTGGAGCCACAGAGTGGGATCCTCGTGGAATTGGATCGTCTAAAGATGGAAACCGTGATTGGGGTCGGAATGTGGTGTCAAATGGGAATGCGCTTGCTCTCATCAGCATTGGCATGGGCGTCGGCATCAGCAGCCGCAGCGCAACCCACGACGTTCACAAGGTCGCAGTGCAAGGCAGGTCGAGCACATCCCAAGGCCGCAATAAACCAGCTTGATGGGAACGAGATGACACCTGCAGGGGAAGCTTTGCAGGGTCCTGCCTGCCGAGTCTCCGCCTGGGAACGGAAGCCCCACACTGAAGATTGTCCCTGATTGTCTGCATCACCCCTGTACACAGTACCCGGAACAGGGTGACGGGAGTGCCTTGTTGCCTTCTCTAACCCAAATTGGATTTTTTTTCGTGAAGCTTGTGAGAAGGGCGTCAAGACCTCAACCTCGAGTCGCAAATCACCGTCGCATTGCGTCGCATTCGTTTCGCATGTGACCAGATAAGCATTGCAGACGTTACCTCTCAGATTTTCAGTTACTCACTTCTCTTCGAGCTGTTCTCAGTTGTGAGCACTGCTGTACAGCCCTCAAACGGTTGGTTTGGGATCGGATATCAAAAAAGTTCCATATACGGCTTTTGGTCAACAACACCAGGCCTTTACAAAATGAGCATGTCACTACCCCCAGATCTCCAGGTCCTCTGCCGACGTCTGGCCTCGACAGAGCCTGACGATCTTCCACGCCTATGTCCATCTTTGATCAAACAAATTCAGCGCTGTGGAGGGGTGCTCTCGCAGCCTTCAGACCAGAAGCCCAAAGAAGGAGCCTCAGAATCCTCTGTCCTCGTACATAAGTTGAGGACACAGATCACAACACTGCTGAACAACGGAAGAAGCCTGTCTGGACGCTTCTCTGCCGCAATTCTCATCAAGAGCATCATCGATGCTGGTGGTTGGGAATGCCTTCGAACATCAGAGCCCTGGGTCCGGGGACTTCTGACCATTCTGCAGGTACGTGGTGGAATATTACAACAAACCTCTTCACGGGCACTAATAGAGGCTAGAAAAATGATCCATACCAGTCAAAAGAGATTGCTGTTATCACTCTCACGAGGATTTACACATTACTGCACGAGTATCAGGCACTGGTCAGGGAGATAGCAACTCCCACTCTCCGCGACTTTGTCACCGCGTGTCTGCAGATTCTCAAATCTCCGGCGTCTTCCAAAGCCGGACAACCGCCGGTACGACTGGTCGAGGCCATAGCTAACGCTCTCTGCGCCATCACTCCCCTTTACCCTACGACTTTGCGCCCATTTAGCGCCCAAGTCAAGGCAGCTTTCAGAGCCTACTTGGCCCCCACTGCTTCAGACAAGCTTACAGTCCCTCAAAGACTGCGGGTCGCGTCTCGGCAACTTCTCGTTCTTCAGCATCACACCACTCCAAAGAATGGCAACGCGGAAGAGTGGATCAAGGCCATCGCAGGCTTCCTCAATGCCAGCCACGCCACCGCAGATCAGGTATTCCGTGCTGTCCAGGAATCCTGGGAGTCGAACAGTGGCTACACCCGGAAAGCTGTCGACTACGACGAAGAGCCTCAAGGTGGCAGTGATTCTGCCGAGGATCTTCCCTCGTGGACGGGTGTCTCCAGCGGAGGAGAAAGGCTTGTTGGGCTCTTGGAGACTATTGCGGAATCATTGAGGTGCCCTACAAAAACACCCGTCTCTATACCCGTCTCGTCGTTCCTCGACTTGACCGCGCGGATATCCATGGTTCTGCCCCCTAAAAAAGGCGCACGAGGACAAGACGAAACACAGCTCAACTCGGCCATTGGTAGAGAAGAGAAGGACGAACTGTGGAGTGCCCTTTCGGACATCCATGTTGCCACTCTTGACCTCCTCACCACCCTGACACAAAGACTGGAAGACGGTGCTGTTTCCATCGCAGCAGATGTTCTCCTCCAGGCTGTGCGGGTCATCGACGCAGGTCAGCAAATTCCACTGGTGCGAGAGCGAGGATATATCCTCCTCAGACTGCTCCTACTCGCCTACGGACCCACCATGCCAAAGTTCAGCGTCAACTCTCTCGATCGCATCATCCAAGGCTGCTGCCGGGACCTGCTACTAGCATCAGGCCACGCCGTGTCTAAGTCGCCCGCAGGAAATGACGCCCAGAAGCAGGCCGGCAGTAACAACAAGCCATCACAAGCAAAGGCATCCACAAACGCCGACGCCTACCTTAGCACGCAAGACAAGGCAAAGACCACCGCCTCCGACCTGTCCACAACCCACATCGAAGCAGCATCAGCCCTGCTCGAGACGCTTCTATCCCACCTGCCCCAGCAGCACCTGAAGCAGACCCTGCGGGCGCTGATCGACCGCACGGCGGTGCTCTCGCACAACCGGGACGCTTTGGTCTCCAGCGTCCTGAACCCGTACCGGACGCACACGGGCAAGGCGCTGGCGAGCGTGTTCCCGTTCCTGGCGCGGGACTTCCCGCGCGACCAGGCCGTGGAGGTGCTGAGGTCCAACCTGCGCATCGGGTCTGGGTCCTCGGCCGTTGATGTCGAAGGTGCGGATGATGAGGCGGTGCTTGCACAGCTCCAGGGCGGGGATGCGGAGCAGGAGGAGGAAGAGGTGGATGGCGCGTCGGCTGGTGGGAAGCAAGGGTGGGGGAACGGCTGGACTGGTGGCAAGGCCGAGGATGAGGAGATGGCTGACGCTGCTGCTGCTCCACCCGCGGGTTTCGACCTGGGCTCGAAGGCTGGACCGTCAGCCGTCACTACAACTGAGACCACTACGGTGGTATCTGAGACGGTCTCTAGCGGATCGAAGCAGACAGTCATGCTTTCGTCCACCCTGAAGCGCAAGAGCGAGGAGTTGGAGGAGCCACCCGCGAAGCGTGTCGATACGGGCAAGGCGCCTGAAGTGTTTGGCGGGTCAGCTGGTGCTGAAGCCAAGATGAATGTGGACAAGGGTGATGATGATGAGAGTGACAGCGACAGTGACGGCAGTGTGCACCTGAACGCGGCTCTGGACGACGATTCAGATGACGGGGAGGAAGAGTAGGTTAGAATTGAGATCGTTGAGAGTGCGCAATAGCTGTCGCAACCCAAAAATAATCGATCATTGAGACCACTCGTAACACCCGTGGGTTCCCGTTCAAGTGAGGAATTATTGGCTTTTGCAGCCCATCAAATACTCTGAGAAATCAGTGTCATCATCGTGACATTGTATAGGATCAAAAACTAGAATGCAGTTCCAGCATGGAGAGATTTGGGGGGTATAAAAAGGCCAGGCAATATCTCGCCAGATTATGCTGACGGGGTTCTGTTTTTGACCAAAACCAGCCAACCAATTCCATAGCCAAACCAACAATGGCCCTCTATGTTGCCCACCAGCAGACCTGCTTTGTTTCTCCAAGCGGTCCCGGGGGTTTCCAAACGCCATAAAAATGCACGCGAAAGCCTCTCAAGATCCTTTTACGAATTAAGGGCAGACAGGTCGGGATGGCGGCTAATCTCTCAACCACGCCCTCCTCTTCTCCTCCTTCCTGGCCTTCCTCTTCTCCTTCCACTGCGCCAGCTCCTTCTTGGTGGGCTGCTTGCCCCTCCGCTCGGCCTTGAGGCTGCGCCCGTCGTGCGAGTTGGCCGCGCGGTCGACGTCAAAGTACGCGTTCATCTGCCGGTGCGACTTGGCTGCGTCCGAGAAGTGGTCCGGGTTCAGGTCCGCCGCCTGCACCCGCCCCGTCCGGCTGTTGAATGCCGCCGCCTGCGTGTAGGCGTCTCCGTCCAGCCCCAACTCCCCTCCTGCTGCGGCCGCCGCAGCGTATTGTGCGGCAGTCGTTGCGTCCTCGTCGCCTGCGTCGGCTTGTTTATAGGCTTGCGCATAGGGCGCGTTCGGGTCCCAGGACCCATGGATCGCGGGGTTGTACCCTCCTGCTACGGAGGTGGGCTGTGATATTGTTGCTGCCGCCGCTGTGGAGGATGATGGCTCGCCGGATGCTGTTGCAGTCTGAACCCTTGGGTTGTCCCATTGTGACAGGCCCGTAAATCTGTTGTAGAAGTACCACGCCTGCCTCGTGGCGTCCCACATCGCATCCCAGCCGTCATCTTCTGGAGGTGGAGCCTCATTCGGTAGGGGAGGCGCATCTGCGTCGCCTGCGCTGCCGGCATTTTGCTCGTGTGTGGAGCTTTGGCCCGGGACTGGCTCGTCTGGTAATGGCGGTGCGTCGTCATGTTCTGCGCCCGATTTTGATTCCCGCGGTGGTGTGTCGTCCGAATTGCTCCCGCCGCGGCTCTCGCCTTGTGGGGTTTCGCCCTCGCTGGCCTCTCCTTCTTCGGAGTGCTCATCAGACCGGGGCGCCGCTGCCACGGGCGGCGCCTCGTCCTTGGCGGTGGCCGTTTCGCTGTCCGAAGGCATTGGGTGCTAGGCCTGGTGTCAGGCCTTGTGAGTGGCAGATTATGCTGAGCGGTATTTGGCTATTGGTGGCTGCTGGCTGATGTTAGTTTGCATATCAGGACCAGCCTGGGTATTTACGTGCATCATCGGGTGTGACAACTTGGATTGTTGTAGGTGAGGAGAAAAGTTGGCGACGTCAAGGCCGAGGCTGCGGTATTGAAATAGTCCAGGTACAGACGGCAGGGCTGCAGGCCATGGAATGCGGGAGCACGGCCCCTTAGCAATGACTCGGTCCAATCAAACCGAGGCGGCGTGGGGAAAGTGTGGGGGGATAGCTCCAGCCCTGTCAACGGTGTCGGTGAGCTTGGAGTTCAGGCTTGACATTCGACATCGGGCTAGGATCGGCTCCCACCAGTCACTCGCGTTGTCTGGGTGTGATATTTGCCCAGCTGTCATCTGCTTTAACTGCAGGGCCCGAGACATTTGAGAGCCAAAAAGGTCCTGATCAATTGGAAAACAACCTATTTGTTTGCAATCCAAAACAGGTCGAGATGCCTGGGCTGGGTTTTTTCAGATGTCTTTCATTCCTAGAAGCCAGTCCAGGAAGAACACTCCTTTACGGCTGCTCATTCCTGGTGACACTTGATCCTCAAGTTGCAATCTTGTCGAGATGCTGAACTATCTGCCTTCTCCTTGCTATGGTTCATTGGACAGCCTTGAGTTGACCATCTAAAAGACATGCAGCTAATTGAAGGCAGGACCGATTCGCCAGTCAAGCCTACTTCAATTTTGCGGTTCCCAAGTGACGGCATCCCAACAAGCATGCTGTCAGGACCAGCTTGGGCCAATGCGGATTTTTAAAGGATACCGCAGAGACACTGTAAGAACTATCCCTTAGAAAATATTCCCTACAAACATCTACATGGCCGAACTGCCGAGTTGATGGCCACCATGCAATAGACCTTTCGCTCGTTGTGACCGTGCTGATGGATATGCTCCTTTTCTATTCGCCTGGGTCATTGAAATCTCTGTGTGATGGGTCTGGACTCGGTTCTCTAGCAGACCTTGCCAAAGCTAGGTTCAATCAAGAAGCTGTTCTTTTAGTGGGGAGCCCAAAGTGATGCCTCCGGGACAGTGCTTTGGAGTGAGTTGCCGGATACCTTTCGGCACAGATTGGTGGTGGCTAGGCTGTTGTCATGCATGATTACAAGTATCGTCATAGGTGACCACGCCGGCAGCCTTGTGAAACGGAGTATGGTTTCTAGCTAAGGATAGAGTTTGGCGCTGAGCAGACCCCAAATGCACGTAAAGCAGGCCATTCTGTGTAGATGGCATTTGAGGATTGGCATGGCAGGAACCCAAGCTGAGAGGGGGCATTTGGAACGAGACCGGCAGGTAACAAGAGAGAGGTCGTAGATCACAGAGCCCTTCGATTCAACATGCAACCAGTAATGAGCATAGTTCAGAAGGGAGGACCGAAAGACTCTGCGAGATTTCCCTGCCTGGCAACCGTCTGATGTAACCCGGTGGAAAAAGAGAATATATTTATTCAGGACTATGTCGCTGCGGGCAACCTCATTATACAATCTGCCGTTAACTTCCAGCAGCCCATATTGTGGATGACCCATGTTCTCACAAAGACAAGAAAATAACACAGAGGATCGTGTTATTTGAGAGTGATTTGCAGGAGCGTTCTGTAAGTTACCACATGAAAGGTTGGAATGGAGTCGAGGCTGCCAGGGGTTTAATTGGTGGCAGGGATCCGCACCTTAGCTGTCTCCATATGCAGTTCGTCCAGAGCTGTGGCACCCCCCAATTATGAGGTCACACAGCTGGCCAGCCCATTTCTCGGACAGCCGTCGGGGCCAACGGTCACGTTCGCTCGTAACGCATCATCCACCACGACAAGTAGCCGTTGCCGTAGTTAGTGCTTGGGCCTTGGGAAGTCCATCTCACCCTCTTCCTCTCGCCAGCCAGCCAGCCAGCCAGCAGACCACGCTTTGCCCTCCCCTACCCACTTTGCTATCAAGTGCCACCTGCCTCTGCCCGGTCTCACTTCCTGCCCAGAAGACCAAGGAAGAAGGTAAGCCCAGCCTGCTAGACGTCGACGCCGACCGGGTCCGCCACATCTGTGTCCGCGCCTGCACCTTGGAGTGCCTGAGTGCCTGATTGCCTGCCTGTCTGCTCCTTTGGGTTCCTGGCGATCTGGACTCCGCCCACATTGAACAATCAATTCTGTGACTCCAGGGAGTAGAGACGAGCATTCCGCTAGTGCAACAAACCCCATACTACTTACAACGTCCCTTGACGTCCTGCGCCATTTGCACAGACGAGCCCGCCACAAGAAGCCATGGGTCTCAGGTACAATACTTATCTCAACGGCAACAAGATCTACGGCTGCCACAACTGCAAGGCCCATCTTGCCGATCACGATGACATCCTCAGCCGGGTAAGTCTACTGCAGCAAGGAGGGATGGAGGCACAATAGCCGAGGTCCAACAGGAACAGACCAGCTGACTTGGCCTCCCCAACCAGAACTTCCGCGGCCAACACGGTAAGGCCTACCTCTTCAACACCGTTGTCAACGTCGACAGCTCCGAACCCAACGAGCGCAACATGACCACGGGCCGGCACGTCGTGCGGGACATCAACTGCCGCGGCTGCAACACCTGCGTCGGTTGGAAGTACGACAAGGCGTACGAGTCCAGCGAGAAGTACAAGGAGGGCAAGTTCATCCTCGAGGCAGAGCTGCTATGCATCGTCAGCTAGGCGCCCGGGGAGCCCGTCGAGCAGGACATCGTGTACGACATCGTGCAGTCTGTTGAGGAGCCTATCGTGCAGTCTGTCGTCCAGTATGACGAAGAGCCCGTCATCCGCAGGCGCGTAGGGTGGAGCGAATTATCCACGGCATTCAGCGAGACGACTCTACGGCGAGGAGAGGACGACTTGGCTAGCCGGCAGCGGCCATTTTCATTTGCATAGAATTGGGGTTTCTGGCGTTCTTAGGACGGATTGGGCAACCAGGCATCAGGATGGTCAGGACGGCGAACAGACTTGGTGGGACCAGAGCAATCGTCTTTTCTTATCCATTTAGTTTTCCTTTCTCTTCACCGTAAACACGGGACTACGGCGGCCACATAGCTTCGCCTGAATAGTCGCAGCGGCAATCATCATCAACTACACTACTCACCAGCCGCATTGTACTGCACTCCTCGCTCGGGCCGGGCCTCATATCGTAGTCCTTGCCCGCACAGCCGGCAATTTGTACACGTTTTTGATTTTCACAAGCTTCCAGCGAGCGATGGAACCTTGACATGACTGCAAACACAGTTCCTGGTTCTCAGCTGACCGATCTTCGCAAGTCATGGGGCGAGTCAGCCGTCTGCTGTCTAAGTGCAGGCCGAAGGACGGGCACGAGGACAGCCGGCCCAGGGTCCTTTCCCCAGGGTACTTAGGCACCCGCAACGCCCGCAGCTCCTTATCAGGACGGCTGTTCCGTCCTGGCTACCTTCCCCATCAAGACGGACTTGGACCGTCCAGCCACCCAACCTTTGACACAAAGACCGGGCTGTACCGTCGACCTTACGAGATTGGGTCATGAATAGTCGTTGAGATTCCGCTCTTTTTCTTCAGTTAGAAACGGATATACTTGTATCAGGCACGCTGCTGCTGCTTCCACGGCTGCCGGGTTTCAGCCATATCTCGCTTGCGCCCGATAAGGAACGGCCGCGAAACGTCACAGGACCACTCTCGGGCAACCACCTCGGCTGACGACGCCAATACTCCTGGAACGTACAACAACCACAGCTCACGTCTCGCGTATCTCATACAGCGCACCGCACCGCACTCAATCTAGCGGTGCAGCCCCAAGGCGACCGATCGAAAATGGCCTCCAAGGCCGTGATTCCCTTCCTCGTGGGGATGATGTTGCTCACTGGAGTGTGCAACACCCTCCTCACCAAGTACCAGGTGCGCATCATTCCATCTCCCAACAGGATTCTTGTCTGCGGCGGCGCCACACAGATGCCCCTCCAGCAGTACAGAGAGCTAACCAGAGACCATGGCACAATAGGACAACCAATGCGTCCGGAACTGCGATGACCCCGATCCAAAGAAGCGCGCCCACTTCGAGCAGCCCGTCATCCAGACAGCCCAGATGTTCGTCGGCGAGATGGGCTGCTGGCTCGTCGTGGGGCTCATGGCACTCTGGAAGCGCTATGTCTCCAAGGACACAGGATACGAGGCTGTCCACACCTCCGAGGCAGACGCCGACGCCGACGCTGCGAGCATCCGCTCCACCGAGCCCCTGAATCCCGACGGCAACAACGCCAACGGGTCCTCCTCGAGGAGCAAGCCGGTCCCCAGCGACTCCGCTCTCAGCGGCTTCCGCGTGCTTCTGCTCTCGCTCCCAGCCATCTGCGACATTCTGGGCACGACGCTCATGAACGCCGGCCTGCTCCTGGTGGCCGCCTCGATCTACCAGATGACGCGGGGCGCGCTCGTGCTCTTCGTGGGGCTGTTCAGCGTGCTCTTCCTCAAGCGGCGCCTGCACCTGTTCCAGTGGATCTCCCTGGTCGGTGTGGTGCTGGGCGTCGCGGTCGTGGGCCTCGCGGGCGCCATCTGGCCGGACCAGCAGAAGAAGAAGCTGCCTGGCGGCGACGACGGCGCGCACGCGGACGAGGTCGGCGCCGACGCGCTCCTCGCCATCGTCGGCGTGCTCATGATCGCCGGCGCGCAGATCTTCACCGCCACCCAGTTCGTCCTCGAGGAGTACCTCCTCGAGCGGTCCACCATCGACCCCATCCGCGTCGTCGGCTGGGAGGGCATCTTTGGCTTCTCCGTCACGCTGCTGGGCATGATCGTGCTGCACTTTGCCATCGGCCGCACCGACGCGGGCAAGTACGGTCCTTTTGACATGGTCGAGGGCTGGAAGCAGTGGACCGGCAACCCGCGGGTGTTGATATCGAGCGTCCTGATCATGATCAGCATAGGGTGAGACCTTCCTTTCTCGTGAGGAGAAATCGAACCAAAGGGACTCCTGCTAACGTCAATGGATCAAACAGAGGATTCAACTTCTTCGGCCTCTCCGTCACTCGGACCGTCAGCGCCACCTCCCGCTCGACCATCGACACCTGCAGGACGCTCTTCATCTGGGTTGTCTCGCTCGGCCTTGGCTGGGAGACGTTCAAGTGGCTCCAGGTTGCCGGTTTCGCCCTTCTCGTCTATTTCACCTTCCTATTCAACGGTATCGTTCAGCCGCCCTTTGAATTCCTGCGGCCCAAGGAGGAAGTCGAGGAGCTGCTGCCTGAGGAGCCTGTGGAGCACATCTAAGGAGATTGAGTCCTTGAAAGGAGGTTATCCTATAAGAGGGTATGCCATATGGGGCGACCCATAGAAGGCTGTCCTGTAGGATGCTGTCTTACAGAAGGTTGTCCTATAAGGGAGTACTCTGCGATTCTTAAAGATGGATTTGTAGAGCGGGTGAAGGAAGGCTGGGAAGTCGAGGCGCAGACGGGCTTATACTTCTTGCAGGAGTACAGATTGCATAGGACGGTTGGCGTTACGGGCATCTGGGAGGACAGCAGGTATTATGGGATCATGGCGTTTTGTGATACAACTCTACAGTAAATGATACTAGAGAAATAAATGTCTAAATATATTTTTCTCTAAAGAACGTTGTTCCAAAAGAGTGTTCAATAGGAGGGTGTCTTGTAGGAGGGTGTCCTATAGAAAATCATCCCATAGGAAGGTGTCCTATCTAAGGATGTCCTATAGGGGTGTCTCATAGGAGGTTGTCATAGGAAGTTGGTTGGAGGGTGAAAGGGTGGTTGGGCTGTGGCTGCGTAGCAGGCACCCAAATAATATCCACTTATTTACACTTACACCCATCTCAGGCCCACCTGGTCTGCCCTGTGATCATTGCCAAAGCGCAACACTCAATACCAACACGTAAATCCACGAAGCATTCAAGGCAACATCATACAGGATCCGAGCAAAATGGTACATGGTGCGTGTTTGATATGTTTATTTCAAGGTCGGCGACAGCCATAATATGTACTCTTCGAAGGCGATTACAAAAATTCGTATACAACTCTGATCGCGTAGCATCATGCTTTTTGCTCAAAACCGTCTCTGTGGAAGAATAAACGCCCCCCGGTGCCTCGTGTTGTATACCGCAAACCCGCCATTGGAGCGCCAACCTCTCAAGAGGCCGTCTTCTCCGTAGCGTCGCTGTTCTTACTCTTCTTGCTCCTCTTGCTCTTCTCCTTCTTGAGCGGCTTGTCCTTGATGTTGTTGTAGTGCGTAATGCCCAGCTCCTGGTCCCGCTCCAGCCTGGCCCTGTCGCGGTCCGTGAGGGGCACGCCCTCGATGCTCTTGACCTTCTTGCCCTCGAAGAACATGACGAGCCCGCCCACGGCGGCGACGATGCAGCCCAGCGCGACGAAGAGACCCGTCGACCAGCTGGGGCGGTCGTAGCGGTTCATGCCCCACATGACGCCCGACAGCACGCACTGGAACAGCGTGTTCCACACCATCATCCAGATCATGAAGTCCATCTTCCACACTTTGGTCGCAGGGGCGCGGACCCCCGTCAGCGGCGCCTCGGGGATCTTGCTCATCGGGACGGGGACAACGCTCTCCTGTACGGCGCCCGCGCGCACCAGCTCCTCCACGTTCGCGGGGCCGACGTCGACGGGGAGGGCCTCGGTGCCGGGCATGCGGAACCAGTTGCGGTGGATACCAGCCAGGCGGCGCAGGCCCTCCGGCTTGTGCTGCAGGCGGTACTTCATGAGGTAGTAAAGATCTCGGAATCGCCAGGGTGCCAACCCAAAACCCGTCAAGCTGAAGAGCGCGGTCAGGACCTGCGAATCGTACTCGACCCACTTGCGTCGGGGCGAGTTAATGTCGTTGCAGTTGGGGTAGCACATGGCAGGCGAGGCGTTGCAGAGCAGCAGAAACAACATGCCGCCCCAGGCGACGACGTTCAGGCCGTATAGCACGACACAGAAGCCCACCGGGGTGATCGAGTAGCGCAGGAAGGCCATGGTGCCGTGCTTGAAGGCCTCGCGTTTGGGGTAAGAAGGTGGGAAGTGGTAGCCGTTGTCGAAGGGCTCGGTCAGCGCCGCCGGCTTGTCGTCGTGCTCCTTGGGCCCTTGCTCGCTGCCGGGGGCGGCGATCGTGGCCGCCTCGTTGGAGGTTGCCGTCGAGGGGTCCTTCTCGACTGGCTCTGAGGTTGTCCCCGCTGCGACTGGAGCTCCTGCTTTGCCGTCGTGGGTTGCGGTTGTCATCTTCGCGTCTTTTTGCTGGTCAATCGCAGCGTTGAACTCGGCGCTCTCGCGTGGAGCTGGGTCGACGGACTGGTCAGACATGGTGGTGCGCCGCCGCGGGAGAGATTGGGCGCTGTTCGTGTAGCTGTTTCTCCTGGGGGATTCTGCGCCGGCGATGGCTGATGAGGCGAACTCGCTGCTCGCTGCCATGAATCCGACCGGCGGGTTCGACTCGTCGAAGTCTTTTGACAGGCTGCGGACCTTGTAGGATATCCTAGAGGCTACAGACGGACGCCTGGGACGTTCATTGTCCGTTGGACGTGGAGAGTCGGGTCCTGGAGTGGCGGCGGCGGCGGCGGCCTGGTTTGGCCCATCGGATTCGGCCATGATGTTGACCGTATTCCTGGCAGATGCCCAATTCAGAAGGGTACTGATCTCCTAGAACAACGACATGTGTAAGGGCTATCAGTGTGGTGAGTAGTCTGGTCAATCTGACCGAGTAAGAGCGAGCAGGAGGAAGAGCAGGATAAGCTGATGGTCGATAGCTATTATGATGGCAACGTGAATGCAGTCTGTCGTGAGGAAGATGGCTATGATCAGGCAGATCGAGATGAAAAGGAAGGAATTAGGTTCGAGTCCTGAAAATGGTGAGAAAGGAGAAACAGAGCAAGTCGAATGGGAATATTTGGTACGGTAACAACACAATCAAACAAGCAAGCCCAGCAGACAAGGATTGGGCGCATGGGGAAAGCGGGAGGTAACGAGGTGATGAGTGTGGCGCAAGAGGCAGGGGCGGGTCATACCTTCCAGCTAGCAACCCCCATTGCCTTGGCTTGGAGGTGGCAGAGCTACTGGTGGCCACTCACAAGCGGCCCAGTGCCCAGAGGCCGCGTCCTACAAGGATGACAAGCGTCATTGGGCATTGGCAGTACCGCTCAGCATTGGTCGAGGCCGTGTGCAGTGGCCTTACAACGGTTGTGTGCTGTAACAAGCCATGCAGTCAGTGCTAATCATGGCTGCACGGCTGCACGGCCAGGGAAATTCCCGTCACGGGTGATGTCATGTCATCCGCGAGCGCGTGTGTGATTGTTTGAGGTCAGTTAATTGACGATAATAAATACTGTAGATTGAATGTATGATGGGGTGCAGGCAAACACCAATTTGCGACAGGCATGCGAGTTCGGCAGATGAACAAACCTGCCTTACAGCATGGAGATCGTCGAGTCGTTTCAGGGACCTCTGTAGATTTGACAGCGCGGTCTAGATTTCATGCGGGTCTGGAAAAGTGGCTCGTCCGCATCGGTGGAGCTGCCGCCAGCGAAAATGCGTATTTGCATCCGATTTTGACTTTGTCCTAGCCAGGCTAGTCGTATTCGCTCTCTCTTGTTTGCTATACGGAGTATTTCGTATGTCGTTAACGTATTCCGCAGCCTGCGAATGGTCGACCAAATGCAAAGCCACATCCTGCCTCGACAGTACCTGCAGACAAGATATCGAGCATCTGCCATCACACAAGTCACGATTGAACTCGAGGCTCCTTACAGCAGCTGTGCGCAATATCATGTATCGCTTGCAACAGACTATATTGTTCAGAGCACCAGCCCTGAACTTACTCGACAGGTAGGAATGTAAGCAGGTAGAGATGGATGCTCTTTGCTCATCTTGGTCTCAGGGTTAGACCCTAGGACTGGATCCATCAGCAACCAACCAGGGACTTGTGTGCTAGTTGAATATTTCAATAAATTCCACCAGCAACTCATCAGGCCTTAGACTCAACACCGAGCCCTCATACAAAGGATTCTCTCTACAGACATTTTCCATCCTCCAAGGTCCAACTATACACTCTCATTTTATCGGAACACAACATACAGTCACCAGAGAAAAAACCGTCCCGCCAGGATGCAGTTCCCCTCCCACCTGGAAGGCCTGGCAAAGGTCGTCCGCAACAACCTAGAAAACTCACAGGACTGGAAGCATGTCACATCACACTCCGAGCCCTCGCAGCCCCGGCCCCTGCTCTCCGGCCTGCCCCCTCGCCGCATGTACGTCCACCCGGACGAGCAGATCGACATCATCAAGGCCGAGAAGGCTCTGGGTGCCACCGTCCCGCACCAAGAGCCCGACTACGAGTGGGTCCTGCCCATCCACATCTCAGAGAAGCCCACCATCCGCGCCTTCTCCGCCGTCTTTGACGCCCTCGACGCCCTGCCGCCTGCCACGAGGAAGGCTGAGGCGGAGGCTGGCGGGGATGCCGCACCCGACTGGAGGAAATGGAGGGGTGCCTGGCGCGGGAAGAGAGTCCTCCTTGCTACGGTTCACAATGACTCAACTGTGGTCTACTACATGATGCACGACGGTATCGTGAAGCCGAGACAGAATTAGGGACCAAACGGCTGTACTCATTGGGGCTCGACTTGTTTTATTGCGTTCACAGCAATCCTGAAGGACTTGAGACCTAGAGATTAAGGGATCAATGCCGGGTTCAAGGCTTGAAAATGACCTTCTGGACCTTCATCTTGTCGAAGATGTCATATCCTTCTACCGCCTCCGTCAGGGGCATGATCTTGTCGAACATGAAGCTGCGATATAAGTCAGGCAAGGGTATCCAAGAAGGCACGGGCGACAACGAATCCAAAATGCTATCAAACTCACCTCAGTTTGTCCTGTTTCTTCGCGAGCAAGGCAAGCGCTTCGGGGAACAACGATCTCACCGGGCAACGACCCATCTGAAGCCTGACATTTTTGCTGTTCGGGGATTAGCATGGAGAGAGTGAGACTGCATCGATGGGCCGACTCACTTATAACCCTCAGTGCCACTCCAGGGGATCTGTCCGGGTCGTCAGCAAAACCACGTTCCATGAATCCCTCCAAATCCAGCTCGACTGGGTACCTACCTCGGCATTGTGCACACCAATACTCGAGATGACGCCCCAAGGCCGCAACAAGTCAAAGGCCGTCCTGAGCGCGGGTGGCAACCCGACAACCTCAATCACTGCATCCGCGCCCCTGCCCTCGGTGACGCTCTTGACCTTCTCGAACATGCCCTCCTTGTCCTTGACGAAGTTCAGGGGCTCCGCACCTAGCTTCCTCGCCTCCTCCAGGCGGCTGTCCACGCTGTCCACGGCAAAGAGGTGCTTCGGCTTGTACTCGAGCGCGGCGATGATGGCGCACAGCCCGACTGGTCCGCACCCGACGACCACGACGGTCCCGTTGGCGATCTCGTTGGGCGACAGCCGGGTGAAGGCGTTCTTGGCGCCGAAATAGCCCGTTGGGAAGATGTCCGCCATGAGCACGAGGGACTGGTCGTCGATCTCTGGGGGCGCCTTGACAACGGTGCCGTCTGCGTTGGGCACCCGGACGTACTCGGCCTGGGCTCCATCTCTGGTTCACGTCAGTCGGAGCACATCTTCCTCTCGGGCCTCAACCATCTAGTGAGGCCATTTCTCCAGGCTTACAGTTTTGGGCAACCAAAGAGCAGGCTCTCTACACAGCGGGAGGAGTAGCCATTCTCACAATAGAAGCATTTTCCACTGCATTGTCGTATGAAGGGTCAGCCAGTGTTTCCATCCAAACCGTGCCTTGGTTGCAAAGATGGAGGCAGAGCGCACCAGGTAGTTGTGAACGGAGAGACAATTTTGTCTCCTTTCTGAACCGTCTTCACGTCCGAGCCAGCCTCGACTACGACCCCAGTGAACTCGTGGCCCATGATGAAGCCCGTCTCGGACTTGGCGTGTCCGCGGAACGTATGCAGCTCACTTCATGAAAGTCAGCATTCCCGTGTCTGAAGCCAGCCCCAGACATGTTCAGGTGTCGAGGGCGACGTACGAGCCACACAGCGCCGCCGCTTGGACCTTGACGATGATGTCCCCACCATGTTGCACTGAGCAAGTCTTAGAATTAGCACAAGCAGAAACAAATCACAATCGAATTAATCAATGCCTGTCTCCATAGCATGCAGTTTGACTCAAGTAAGCTTCAACGGCTGCCCCGGGGGTCGGACTCACGCTTAGGGACCGGCCGGTCCTGAATGGAGACCTGATGCGGCCCGTCGAAGACGACGGCCTTCATAGTTTGCTGGGCCATTTCTGTACAGGCTGCGCTTTGCCTAGTAAGGTAGTAATCGGTGGGCTATGTCGTGGCAGTACTCCGTAGCAAGTCGTCAACTGAGAACCTTTATGAGAGGAGTAAGCTGTACCGAACTCGACGAACAACTTTTGCCTCTCCTCTCTGCAAAAGACCGTACCTCGGCTGCCGTGCCTACCCGTCTGCGAGAGTGCATTTGCTCGATTTCTGCGGGGAAAGGTGGGCAGCGGGTCCCCGGTAGTAGTAGCGTCACTCCCACGCCGGTTCTCGGCGCCGTGTGGGGTTCGGAGGAAATGTGTCGACGGTCCTCTCACAGGGCCGCATTTGGTTTCGTGGTATCTCCAGATCGAGATGACCATCCTAGTTTCTCGTCAAAGTAGGATTCGCAAAGCTCGATTGTTCCCAGTGACTCCGGGCTTCGCTCCACGTGGGAGATCGGAAGACGGAGGCTGTCCCGGGGTTGCGGCTGGCCAATGGTATTACACGGATTTTCCACAGCAATGTTCCCATGAATTTCTCTGCGAGGTCTTCCTGCCGAAGTTCCATCACATTTCACGCCACAAGATTCAATGGGAACGATGGCAATGAAGCAACTCGGCCTAGATCTCAGGACCATGGCATTGACTTACTCCTCTCGTCAGGGGGGATCTATTCCCGCCTATGAATTGATGTAGGAAGGCCAGACTGGATCAACTATTATACAGCACCCACCATTCAAGTACTCTTGCATGGCCAATTCATCATTAATTGAGATCTTGTACAGTCTCATTTACGTAGTAAGTCCCAGCAAGGTGATCTCACACTGGCAAGTGAATATATATTGACACCAGCAACGACGTGGGGGGCGCAACTACCCACGGTCAGGCCTTCCTGCTAAAATACTGCCTATGTGCACTTCACAAAAGTATCACGCGATGGAGCTTCATGCTCATCATTCACCCCCTGAACCATCGTCTACAGGTGGCTGATTCGACCAATCCCAATCCCATAAAGTAAGTTTAAACATCGCCCGATTTCCACTCCAAGCTATGCCGTAGCCTCATGCCATCCTCCCCTCGGGAATCAATAGGCGGGGTTGAGGGCTCAAAGCAGGGCCTCATCTCAATCCAAATCCAACTGAAACTAAATCACTGCCACCGGCCTAAATGCAGTAGCACAAAGGCTAGTGGTAACAGGAGGCCTCTGATTAGATAGCGTATTCAAAGTACATTGTGCCCCATAAATTGCAAGGCTATGGTAGACCTAAGGGGAATTGCATGGCTGGACTCGTGACACACGATGTCTCCAGAATGGAAATTCGTCTGTAGGTAATTTTTGGCGCATGATATAGGTACTTACAGTAAACCTCCCTCGCTTTGATTCCATCGACGTGTCAGGAGAGAGAAAGCCCCTATACTGGTCGCCTGCTCCTTAAAAACACCCGCACCTACCCAACGCTCCTCTCGGCACCACAACTACTACTCATACTAGCCATTTTAGCCAGGCACCTACGGGAGTTAGCATTAAGTAGCCTGAGTTGGCCTTGCTAAGTTTAAATCAGATGTCATCTTCACTTTCTAAGACTGATTCACAAGCTAACAAGTTCTGCCCTTAATCCACGCATGGGCTCTGTCAAAAGGCAGTAGGTGAACCATCACTGTTTTGCTGGCCTTAAGCAAGTTTCCATCCTCCACAGCCCCATTCTTCCAACTCATCACGTCCTCCTCGGAGCACTTCAGGGTTTTCCACCAGCTAAACACTTCCAGAACACCTTAAACTTTTCTCTTCAGCAGCAACAAAGTTCTCGATCCTACCCTGCAGACAGGTAGCCTACAGCCGGCTCGTCTTCATCAATATGGACAGCCTGGAGCTTCAGGCTGTGGAGTCACTTCTTTTTGAGGCTATCGTCCTCATCGTGATCTTCATAGACAGCCTGAAGGACTTCATGGACAGTCTGAAGGATCTGGTGTCATTTCTTTTTCCGCTTGTTGTCGGCACTGTATTGATACTCGCCATCGACAAGCTCAGTGACCACATTAAAAGCCGCCAGGTTCTGATCATCTGTCTGGTGCTTCGGCTGCAACGTCTGGTGCGACTGCCGAAATGTATGCAGATCTTCTCTGAGGATGACAATGAAATATCGGAAGAAGACACCGGAAATTGTGCAGGAATTTTTACCTGTTCCTTGGTCACATCGTCTTCTGTGGTGATTATGTTACTTTCAGGTCAGAGGTTAGAGCATGGGATGGCATCGCATCTATTCTTTCTCGCAGGATATCACAGCTCCCTTTTTATCCTCCTTTGGGTTCTTCTTGCTGTCTCGGCCAGGCGCAGGGCGAATTTGAGGAGCAGGCAGGCCATGCCGGTAGCATGGCCGGGCCACAAGAAGGAGGTAGAGTGGCAGATGGCTCGACCAACGGGGTTCGATGCGGCCACGGCTTTGATCGCCAACCAAGCAATGACCAAAGAGCAAGCTATGGTATAAAACTGGAGACCTCTACCGAGCAATGTGGTTGTGAGCGGCGATACGGAACGGATGGATGGAATAAAGAGGGGAACAAAAATGATCCGGCATATACGATCACAGAAATGGGCAAAGGTGGTCAAGGTTGGCTTCTGTTTGAGTCTTGAAGAACACCCGGGCCCCGATGCAGAGCCAGTGAGCATTCATATGTTCCTTCAAGAATCAATGGTGGGGAAGCGCCAGGCTAGTTCAGAAATGAGGCACAAGAAGATTTGAAGAGGGGTGCCATCGAAATAACTCTGTTCGCCTTCAAGCTTCTTGAGCCCACTGTGCATCTTCCTTCTTTTGTGATTTTCATATCTATTTATCCACATATGTTTAAGTCAGGATCTTGAAGTCTTGTGACATTGATCTTCAATACCTGAACCCTGAGTCTTAGGCTTTGTTTCCACGTGGAAGACAACAAATCGGAGGTTGTCTTGGAGTTGTGTGACTGGCCAATGGTATAACACGGATTTCCCGAGGCAACATGCCCACGGATGCTCTCTACTGGGTCCTTGCGCCATTGGAAGTTTGTTTCGATCCAGGATCGGAGACTCGTCGACGGCAGACATTCTCAATGAATCAATGAAACGACTCGGCTGAGCCACCAGGATTAGGGGCGCTGGTTCATCTTTCGCATTAGAGCGTGCTCACACATTTAGGGCCTTGCCCTTGCAGCAACTAATGCCACGACATGCTCTACGCCACAGGCTGCGACAGGATGGTCAGGGCCTTTAGACCATAATTATGTATAATATTTACAGGTGAATAGTATCATAGAACTTGTAGTGCTGCAGTAAAAATTCCCAAGGCTGGATAATGAGCCTGCGACGTGACAATGTCTCACACCCTCTCTCGTAAGCTTGTTTGCAATTATTTTATAATCGGCTGAGTAGAGACTTGCAGAGAATACCCTTAGTTGAGGCTACAATACTGTTCCATTTGATCTCGAGTATTTTCCAGTAACCTGAATCTCTGGAGTCTTGAAGATGTTCCAGCCATCGGTGACGCTGGGATCTCCAAATGGCCGCAGGGTAGCAAACCGCATACTAATGCCGCAAAAACCACGTTAGCATGCCATCCGAGAAGCGAAATTCCCTGTAAATAGATCACGGGATCGGGGCGTTGGGCTCACGTGTAGTTTCCTAGCTCGATCTGACTTCCGTTGCCCAGCTTGCCAAACCACCAGAACTGGTGGAAAGCATTCTGCGTCTGGGCGTTACGGAACAGGTCCACCACCGGGTAGGTAAACGTGTCGTCCGGGTCGTAGCGGTCCGGATCGAAGAAACTCAGGCTTTCGGCGAGGACGTGGCTGGTCGCGGGGCCGATATAGCCGTTCTCGCCCGGCACCGGAGGATATTCCCATTGCTCCTCAGTCCAGCCCGGCTCATAGATCTATGGGGTCCTGTCAGCATGCGAGCACGGCTGTAGCTATCTAGTTTCCTTGGTAGCAACTTACGTCCCAACGGACCTCCTTGCTTCCCCAGATGAGCTTTGAGTAAATGGTCGGGAAGTCCTGGCTTGCTCTGCTCAGGTCGAAAGAGTAGACGCTATTTGCTATCAGACACAGAGGGATCATTAAGTGTATATCCTTCCAAGGTTACTCACTAGTCTCTTTGAGTGGTGAAAGGATATGAAGGCCGGTAAATGGGGCTGATCTCAGCATTCAAGTCCGCCGCAAGGCCTGCAACTTAGGTCAGCTTTATCCACAATCACAGATGCGCCGAATGGTTTGTGAAATGCTCACCAAGGTATGGAACCGAGAGTTGCTCTCCATTGTTGCCAGAGACAATGACTTTACCACTGTAAATAGGAAGAGCCGATGCGTTCCAGCCAAGCCCATCCGGGTTGGGGAAGGTCACACTGATAGAATCAGCAAACAGGTATTTGGTGTAGAGCTCTCTTCACAGTACTCACGTTACAGTCTTGCTTTCGCCTGGGCCAAGGGTGAATTCGGCCGGCACAGATACCTCGATGGGAAGATTCGTGGGCTTTAACTCGGAGAAGCTCTTGAGCCTCTTCTCTCCCGCCCAAGGCTCAACGAACTCGTACCAGCCTAGGGTTTCTACCCCAGCTGCAGCCTCGTAGGAGAGCTCGTAGCTCACTGCCTCACCTCCGTTGTTAGTGATTGTGACGTCGTGGTCGCCGCTAAAGTGCTTGGTGTCGTTGAGAGCGATCTTCTCGAACGAGATATCTGTAGTATAGTTAACGACCTTGAAGGCATTGATCAACCCGTTGCCAACTTGGGCTACTGGAGCAGCAAAGCCAAAGTCGGTGGCTGTTCCGTCTGACCATGGGAGGGATGTCCCGCTCGCGATGATGCGGCGATGCAGCGACCTGGCGAAATCCTTGCCTGGGTTGCGTTGTTAGGTAACTGGAATCCAAAGTTCAGGCGACCAAGTATCCGAGCAATCTTACCATGTACAGATCGGCCGCCATGAGCACTAATATACAGAGCCGCGACGCCGGCAACATAAGGGGTCGCCATAGAGGTCCCCGAAAGCAGAGCGTACGTGTTGTCAAGGTATGTACTGAAGATCTGCACGAATTTAGCAAAGGAAGTAAAACACTAGGCACAGTTCATCTTACCTGGCCACCAGGAGCAGCAATATCGGGCTTGATCTGCAAGTCATTCGAGGCTCCCCAAGACGTGAATGTGTTAGGGCGACCGCCAGCAGGGTAATCCAGGCCAACCACCTGCTCGGGGTTCAAGGAGAAATCTGCGGTGACGTTACCACCGGCTTGGACAGTCTCGATGATAGCCTTGCCTGCCTCTGCAGTGATGAGCCCGATCAGGCCAACATCGTCATCAGTGCCAGGCGTGATGAGTGGGCTTTCGTTGTTATAAAACAGGATGTACTCTGCACCCAGAGCAACCAGGTTCTGCTGCTTGGTGGCGAATGTGCAGGTGCCTCTCCTGACCAAGGGAATCACGCCCTCCAGTCTCCGCGTGCCATTAGGATAGGGCTGGCAGCCGTCGGCAGGATCGGTGGTGTTGAGGTTCAGGGGCACCACAGGCCAGTCGGTCACATTGGACGAAAAATAGAAGGTCGATGGTAGATATCCAGCCTATGACTTATCAGAATCCATGGACTGGCAGATCAGCCACGCTGAGGAGACAGGGTGAAAATACCTTGACACTTTCCGTCTCGCCATTAAGGGTCGAGGTGAGCTCAAAGGGCGACGCGGGATAAACCTCGGTCTCAACTGAGGCGACGGCGAGCACGTTCGTACCAGATGACCCGGTGCTCCCGAAGCATGCCCCGGCAGCGCCAGAGTTTCCGTTTGCGATAGTGACAACCACTCCCTCGTCTACAAGACGAGAGGCGACTTCGGCCCAGGCTCCAGTTGACCAACCTCCTGGGCTACCGATGCTGGCGGTGATGATGTCAACCTACCCGATGTGTTAGTGATACAATTGTAGATCACTGGAACAGGAACCACCTACACCGTCGGTGTAACCCCTGAGGAAAGCTTCAATGAGCGTTGCCTCGTCTGTCCCATCCTGTTTGACATCATGAGCAATCTGGACAAACGCGGTATCTCGTCACAAGACTTACAATTTGAGCAAAGACCTTGTATGAATACAATTCTGCTTCTGGCGCCACTCCAGTCCAGCTTTTGTTTTTCAAATGTCAGTGGACTGCTCGTGTCGAGGCTTCGTTGGGAAACCAAGGCTCACAATTCATTCTTCCCGGCTATAATTCCGGCAACATGAGTGCCTTCAATGAGGTTAGCCATTGTCCCTTGCATTTAGAGTTTACAATATTCTTACCATGCCCAAGCTGGTCTTGTGGGTCATCGTCGGGTGCCTTGGGCTCAGATGGCCACACTATAACAATATTAGTCGCGTGCTCGGCATCGTCGTCCGCTCTGGTGTCAATGCGACTTACATCCGTTGCCAACCAGATCATACCCGCCGGCTACCTTGAAACCAGCTCCAAAGCCTCCACCCAACTAAAATATATCTGTCAGTACTGTCGCCTCATTCTTTGTTAAAGCCGGACATCATACCGCAGGATGATTATACCACGTTCCAGAATCCACAACTCCGACCTTGACACCCTGACCAAAGATGCCCCTGTCGTGGAGCTTGCTAACGCCCGTGGCATTGTGCGTCGTGTAGTTGGTAGCCGCGGCAGCGTCCCCGATAGATGTCAGACCCTCGACAGGAGAGAGTGCAACACGCTTGTTGGGCCAGGCTCGAACAACTCCCGCCACTTTCAATAGACTGTCGACATTGTGGTTGTCCGTCTCGATGCTCGCGCCCGAGAAGACGTCCGTCTCAAAGTCCTTGACGACCTTGATATCGGCAGCAAGCGCAATGTCGCGGCGGGACTTGGCGGAGCCCTAAGGAGAAATTAGTGAGCTTCACTGGAGCTTTTCCGGGTTTGTGGACGAGGATAGTATGCTCACCGCAGCATACTCGATGATGTAGCTCCGGGGGACCGGAGCTGTTGCGTTGGTCTCTGCCGGAGCCTGGCGAGTAACGAACGTTTTGGCGCTCCCTAGGGAGGGAAGCGCACAGAGGAGCAGACCGGCGATGCTGAGAAGTTGCATCTTGGGATAAGCAAGACTTCCAAGATGCCGCATCGCGTGAAGCTGAAATCTTGCTCACTAGGATGAGTGTCGGCGGACTGCTTTTATAACGTATCAAGGGTATACTTCCATTCACGAAAGATATGGCGGTGGATCCCACTGCAAAAGCCACGAATTGTGACTCTCCCTTGCAGCGTCGCATTGCGGATACGGGCATTGGCCAAGAACCTTCCCGGCGACATCGCCATACCCTCTCCGATTGAGCTTCCTTCTTGGGAAGACTGACCCGCTGCAATCGGGCGGGGAATTGACTACGTAGTATGATGGCGGATGAGACCATTTCTCTCATGAACTCAGGGAATCTGTAAATTCCAGTATGCAACAACGCAATGTGAAGATGATATCTCGTGTCCAAATCCAGTGTGCACATGTGACTTATGCTGCATATTGATCAGCTCTGTAGAATATCATGGTGCATTGCATATACGACAACCACTATTATCCTGTGAAAGCGTTGTTTACTGTGAAAAATGTTAGGCGCCTTCGTCGCGTGTTTCCGTGGTTCTCTTGGTCGGCCTGCCTAACGGGCGTCTTTTCAGGTGACATTGCCGAGACTTCTACCCCTGACAGACTGCAGCATGCTTGATAGCGTAGTATTGCGCAACAGAGAGCCTCGTATTCCCCAGATGGCGATCATATTCCTGATAAAGGTATAATGAAGACTGCACTTACATCTGTAACTCAGCTTCTAATTAGTAAGTGTGCAACCCGCATACTTCCGTGGTTGTTTTTTGAGACACCTGATTGAGATGAACTCGTTAGTTCACCAAGACCCGCGAAACTAGTCATTCTCACTGATTGAGCTCGACGCTGATATGGGCGCTGTGTGGCAGCTGGAAATAGCTGTGGGACTGCTGGCACCTGTACCCAGGTAGTTAAAATTGTGCTTGACGGGTTAGCCGAGTGGCTAAGTGTTAGTATCAAAATTGGCTTCGGTATGCCAGTAGAAGTCTCCAATGTTGCATCAGTCGATCCAGATGTTGTGGAACTACTGGTTTGATCTGATATATAGCTAGTGGATGACAGCGTTGTGATATAGTCAGTAATTGAGGCGCTACCCAGGTGGTGTAATTTGGGCTCTCGGGCGAGTCTGGTGATGTAAACTCCTTTTTCCTCCTGCAGCGATTCAAAGTTAAATGTATAATAATCAAGTCTAGATATGCTTCTGGAGACTACCTCTAAATAACTGGAGTATTTAATAAGATAAGTATAAGTCTGGTGGGTATATGCGGGCAACGAGGGTGGTATCAGATTCGACTGGACGGGGGAGCAATTCCTAAAATGGTGATATTAAATGGTCCGGCGTGGAATTCCTAGCCCCTGTGGCTATAGTCTCCGTCCATCTCATGAATAGTTCGTGTTCCGGGTAACTCAGAAGGTTTCGTAAGACTGTCAAGCTCCGAAGAATCGGAAAGATGCTGGAGTTGTTGACCTTGTTGCTGCTGGTGGTATATTGTAGCCTGGTCCACACCTTTGGCGCCTCCCATGGTACCAGAGTTCCCCCTTTGTCGCCTCCGGCGCATCAAAAAGAAAGCCACCGCACCCACAGCGAATATTACTATTACACACCCGACAACAATGCCCGCTATTGCGCCTGTGGAAATCCCGGCTGTTGAGCTACTGTCCTCCGCGGTGGCAGTTTGAGATGCTGTGGAGAAGCTCGTTTCTGAGGTCAACGCGGTCTCACGATCCGTCGATTGCCAGTATATATGAACCATTGGTGCCCATACAATCAAGGAACTCATGGTCGATTGCGTTGTCGAGGTCGCAGTTGCTTCGGCCGTGGTCACTGCTGTGACATAAGGATATGTCACTACCGGGCCGTCTTCGACCATCGTGCCCCCGGCATCACACGTCGCCAAAGTTACCACGGTCGATGTGGTTGTGCTAGCGCAACTCACGCCGCCGACGTTGGTTCCATCTGGGACATAGATCCATGTGAACCCGCTGTACGGACAAGCCAGAATCCCGGTTAACATTTCACATACACGTCGGATGTGAGCAAATATTGAAAACTATACATACGTTGGGCAGCAACCTGCGGCCGTCTCTCCTTCAACCGGAAGGAATGGAACGGGCCATGTCGCGACCCCACCGGCAGTAGCTACAACCGCGGTAGTATAACCAGAGAGATCGGATATTCGCACCCGCAAAAACGGATGGTACACCCGTACAAGCTGGGTTCCCTCCGCTACAGCCAATCAGGGCGCCCCATTCAACCTCACTTCCTACACACACCACCCACACCAAGTGCTTCTAATACGCTATACCTGCCAACTCAGCAGTATTCGAGTAGAATAACGAGACCCTCCAGTTCCTTAACCAGGAGGACTCCCGTAGCAGGAAGAACCAGCAAGAAGCTATCCGACAGGATAAGCAGTTAGAGGCAGGGCTCACGAAGCCACCAGATTACCTAGATTAGGGTGGTTAGATTAGAGGCAAAAAGTAGCAAAACACCAGGGCAGAAGAAACAATAGTAGCAAGCAGAAGCGACAATAGTAGCATATATATAGCGATAGATATATATAGTTAATGACTATGCATTGTTGTTTTGTATAGCGAATAGGTGGTATAAAAAAACGTTGGCGCACCGGGGGTACATAAGCAGGTGTACCATCCGTTTTTGCGGGTGCGAATATCCGATCTCTAACCAGATGGGCAGATAAGGCCAGGTGAGTAGAAGCCCCATCTACCGAGTGGAACAGTTGGGCTTGGAGCCGGCCACGTTGTGGTGGGCCAACAACTTGTCGCATCTGCCTATACAATTATATAACGGATAGGTGAGTAACAAGGAAAAGGGCAGATTTACGAAGTATCGAAAGGCAGTTATACGATAGACGCCAGAGCTTACCTGGCCAAATTGGTTGTCAGATGAACAGCCTTGCCCATGGTACGCGCGCGAACCCCCCCAAGATGTTGTTGGGATAGCAATATACCCGCATTCGGCTGGCGGTGTAAAGGTTGTCGTGAGTGATCCGAGGATCGTACGCGGGAGGTTCAGAGGAGGGGTTGTCGTCATTTCAAGGATCCGGAATATGGAGGATACGGAGTCCGTTGCACTCATACATACATATAGACTTGGTGGCAATTATGTGACGGGACAACAACAACGGAATCGAAAGGAACAGCGCCGGACCGAAGAAAATTGAGAAAGTCGGATGATATGTCAGACGACGTGGAATTTGAAAGTCAAGTGTCGAAGGATCCCTAGAAGCAAGATTTGGGGCCATGATTACAGCTCGCAGGGGTCCCAAACATCTCCTTGTCGATACATACTGCCGGTGACTTCTGAGGACGTGTAAAGGCGCAGCTGTAGCTAACCCACTACTCCCAACTATTTTCCTTCCAATCAGAGGTCTGAGAAAAGCTGAAATCGAAATCCTGGTTCGAGTTGTACCACTGTGGGCACGTGGGCAGGCAACAGGGCCCACTGACAAAACTGACAGTGGCATCATGGGCACAACCAACTGGCCCAGCTAAAAGGGGGCTGATTCTGCAACCAGGCGAAGGAGGCCTGCAATTTAGGGCCGCACACAATTGCCTGACCGATATGACTGCCTTCTCAAGCGGTCGAGCGCTACACTACCTTTAAAACTGTTTGATCTGCCGCCTATCAGAGACTTGACAGTAATTACCCTACCTTTGCAGGCAAAATTTGCAATGACTGGCTTTCTGCTCTGATCAGCACACATACTAACATTTCTTAACTTTCAGCTTGTTTCCTCCAAGGTCACCATGGTGGGTCGATCCGCAATTGGTCATGCTTCTTCTTGAACGGTAATAAAACGGATTTAAGGGGAGAATGTGAAGGTTGAATTTCACTGAAGGGGAATCAGGCTGGTGCAGCACAAGCAATAGCCCTTCTACACGCCGCGTGCGCCACACCCCTTGTCGCGTCACCCCTGCCCAACCTTGCTTCCTTCCGCTTCTGGCCCCCAACATCACTTTGTGTCCTCGGCTACCCCGTACCTCGCATCCGCAAGCGAGTAATACCAGAGTGGAGACTATCACAGGGGCGGTCGAAGTCACTCCCCGCGGTTGTGCCGAGTTCTGCCACGAGCTGAAAGGGAGTAGGGCATGGGGGCCAATGCTTAGCCAGCTTGTGTCGAAGATGGCGAACAGTGGATAACACCTAGGGGCAAGTAAATATTAGCACGGCCGAAGGCTACACTGGAATCTATCTTTTTTTTTGGGGGGGGGGGGCTAATATTTTTAGTCACCGCTATATGAAGGGGCTATATATCGCTCTGTAGGAGGATATACTGGATTAAAGACGGAACCCACCCCTGTCATTTATAGCAACAGGGCTACGTACATCGTCGTTCTTTCTTTTAGCACGAATATCCGCTCCATATGCTATACACTGGCTATACATGAGCTTCAACTCCTTCAAAATCTGTAGCGGCCAGTCCTCCTCTAAATGCGGAATGTGCATGCTTGAGGTCTTAAAGACTCGACTGAACGCACTGGCATGACGACATCTACTTCGTCTTCGAAGAGCTGGATCAGGGTCCAGATCGAAGCGGCTTGGAGCGTCTCCAGTAACTTTCTGCCCGGTTATACCTTCGCCGGCTCCCTGTGCTTGGGGCACAGGCAGTTAGAACTGTATGTGACAAATCGATTGCCCCGAAGGGTCCTCGTTTTCGGCCGACGTAGAGTACCTCGGCCCATAGAGGCACTTTACGCAGTGTTCTGTCCTGAGGCACCTTATCGGCTTTGTTTCTGGGGATGAGCGGCAGCGGTAGCCGTGTTGATGGGCAGGACCGGGCCCATCGAGGCGGAACAACCCGCGTACCGACATAGACAACACCATCTTTTCGCTGAAGCGGGGTGTTGAAGGGCAAATCTGTTGGAACACTAATAATTGCATTTTTGTTTTGCCGCTCAACCGACCCTACCACACCGCTTGGTGGTCAGCAAGGCCAAATTTAGCACAAACAAGTAAGCTATTCAATGCCAGCGAAGCAGTCGGACGCGTTGCATGGCGATGGTGCCCTGCCATTTGAGGCACTGCTGAACCAGTTTATGGGGTGACACGACGGGAATTTGCAGAAATACATGTGCCTCTAAGCCAACTGGGCTGCCTGAGTATGCCGTTCGCCCCAAGTTGCTCCTCGCAGCCTGCTGCACACCCCGTAAAGTGGGTAAAGAGGCAGATATATTATACTACACTTCAGCCATTCGTAAAAGTGAGGCAGCCCAGAACAGCTCAACTGCATCTGCTCACGTCTATCGGGCGTAATCTGTTGTAGAGGGAACAAATTAAAATACGTGGCTTCCTTGCTCGTCTTTTTTCACGAAAAAGACAGACTCGGACTCCATTACTTGATCGACTCGGACCTATTTTACATCGGTTATGCCCAAGTGACTGAAGTCATGGAGTCGCCTCGTCTTGCTTTAATTCCGCCGAAGCAATATCAATACCATCCACTACCTAATCATGGGAAGGGTTACATACGTATTGCTACAATACAGCCAGGTACCTCCAATCAGGAAATACTGATCACGGTTCGCAATGAACGATTCAATACAGTACATAGACCCGTCTATGAAGCCCTGTCATATACTTGGAGTCCTCCAGAAAACGACATAGCCAGGATCACCGTTGAACACCACGAACAGGATCAGCCGAAGCAGCCCGTTCTCGGCCGCGGATGGTTAGGCGCGAGGTCAAATCTCATGACTGCACTATACCAACTTCGATACCATAACAAGCCGCGCGACGTGTGGATCGATGCGATATGTATTGACCAGGACGATGTAGCTCATAAAGGCCACCAAGTGTCGATGATGGGAGAGATATACAGTCATGCTTCGCGAGTCATAGTCTGGCTTGGTCCTGAAAGTCATGCAAGCAGTCGTGCTATGGAATTAATACGGAGTCTCGGAGTCCAAGTCGACATGAACTTTGACAAATCACTCAACGTGACAGCCTCGAGCCATGCTCTTGACCATGATATTAGCGACCTTTCAACGCCTCTTACTCTAACATCCGATGATGAGCACGCGCTATTCCATTTATTCGGACGGCCATGGTTTGATAGACTCTGGATTCGGCAGGAAGTGTTTCGAGCCAACCACAGCACCGCGATGGTCTACTGCGGTGCAGCGCAGGTACAATGGCAGGTGTTCCGTCAAGGCTCGTACCTGCTGTGTGTGAAGGCCACAAATTTGGTGCTGAAAGGTCTGTGGGAAAGGCTTGAAGTCCGTCGCAGTCTGTTGGTGCAGTACAGGAATGTTTGGCTTGACAATCTGCGACAAAACTTTGTCTACACACTGTGCTCGGACTCACGAGATCGCGTGTATGGAGTACGAAGCCTTCTCCCGAAGCAGATGCAAGAAGAAATCCACCCGGATTACACCAAGCCCGTCGAGGATGTCTACAAAGATGCAGTATTGGCGCATTTCAAAATTGAACGCGACCTGATGATTCTTTCGGAATGCCAGTTCTCCCCAGAATGGAAGGGGCCAAGCTGGGTACCTAACTGGTCTATCAACAATGCAACGAAGGGAGACCTGGAATGGAAAATGGCTTCGGGCATGATCGGTTCATCAGTCATAAACACGCAACGTCCTGGAAGATGTCAGGTCATGGGCGTGTATGCCGCAACGGTGGCGAAGCTAGTGCCACCTATGGCCGATGCTTACGGCCTCGACACCACGCTCGCCTACATCCAGACCGTTTTGAATGGGCAACAAAATGACCTGAAGGCGCCATACCCAACGGGTAGTACGATTATAGAGGCATATGCGCAGACGATGTGCGATGGTCGTTTCCGTGACCAAGATTTGGAATATTCTCACTTCCCGCGGGAGGACGTTGCAAATCTGGTGTTTCAGTACGCGTCGTCGAAACAGTTACAACAAATGGACTTACAAGATTACGTTGTACATGGGATCCCGAACCTTCACGACCCGAAACTCGAGATTACTAGAGTGCTGTCTTTAGTTTTCAACCTTTGCTATGGTCGTTCGGTTATACACACTGCAAATGGTATGTATTGCGTTTCTGTGTCCCGAACTATACCGTGTTCTCCAACTTCTTGACGGGCGTCCCGCCGCCGTCCGCTCTTTGAAGGTATTCAGGTCAGACCAAATTGAGAATACTTACTGACCACCATGCTTTGTTTCTACGCAGGCTTGATTGGTCTGGCTCCTTACAACGTGAAGATGGGAGACCAAGTGTGGAGCCTCTTAGGCACCCGGAATCTCATGATTCTGCGGCCAACTGTCGATTCAAACCATCTCGTCATAGGCCCATGTTATGTGAATGGGCTTGTCTATGGCGAAGCAGTATTAGGCCCGTTTCCACCAACAGTTCGCCCGAGGCGTCTGCTTGGTACCGGGTACATTGGGTTCGAGAATCTTGAGACTGGAATCAGGACAAGGCTTGATCCTCGTCTGAAATATTTGGGAGCGGATCTCACTCGACATCGGGATCAGCTAGAAGAGGGTGAGTTTCCGTATGTGTTTGTGGATCCTGAAGAGCTACGGCTTGTTCTACAACGTCGGGAAGTTAAACTGGAATTAGTGGACTTGGTATAAGATTGTTACGATCATGGCCAGACGACGGATTTCAGTAATCTAAGCGATCCAAGACAGGGTGATTACCAGGGTGTCAATAGCAATGCAATTAGATTGTAGCGTTCCTTCTACAGGGGTTCTACACACTACCTAAGTAGTCCAACTCTAAGTCTCTGCGATAGTATACGCGGCACGCACCGCTCTCCACTTACTACGCGCAGTGCTGCTCTACGGCCCCGCAACTGCCGCCTTGATGAAAAGTTTCTCACGCTTCATGAACAGGCTCAGTACCGCCACAAGCGCGCCGGCCGTTATGACAAGGATGTATGTTGCACTCATGGAGGTAACGATAGCGTCAAGAACCCTGACCCGGACGTCCGCGTCCAGGTCTTTCATGAAGTTGGCGGCGACCCCCGAAATGGCAGCTTCGATTTGCTTGCGGGGAAAGCCGGGCAACAGCCGCTGGACCTTGGACTCAGCAAGGTTGAGGAAGATGGAGTTGGCCATGGCGAGCGCTGTGGTGTTGCCCAGAAACTGCGATAGCGTAATAAAGCCAATCGCCGCCGGAACGTTCGCTTTGTCGACTTTCGCCTGTGCTACTGAGAAGGAGGCTTGAATCCATAGACCCACGCCAATACCTATAAGTATAGTGTAGCCATAGATACGACCTGCGCTGGTATCTTGGTCGACGGTATGCATCAAGGCCCCCCCAGCTACACAGATAATACCTCCAAATAGATACCAGGGCATATAGTATCCAAACTTAGCCATGAGGGTGCCGTTTATGCCGATAGCAAAGATAAGGCAGAAGATTAGTGGCAGTAATTGTACACCCGTCTGGAACGCACCACTCCCCCGCGTGAATTGGAAGAAGAGGGGCACGAAGAAGATTGGGATAAAGACCCCAGCTGCCGACGCAGCAGTGCAGACGAAGAGCATGATAATAAGGGGCGACCGGATCAGTTGAACGGGGATTAGGCGACGTGGTATGGTCACAAACAAGGTCATGCCTTGCTGGACTACCAAGAGAGCGAAGAGTACACCAGCAGCCACAAAGAGGCCAATAATCTGGCCTGAGCTCCAGGGGTAAGTTAGGCCGCCAAAATTAATGGCCATGATGAGACTGACCAGACTACCCATGAGGAGGACCATTCCGGTGTAGTCAAACTCCTGCAGACGAGTTCTGTACGGTATCCCGGGGCGGGGATCCTTACTGGGCAGCAGGAATAACCAGGCTGGAGCACAGACAAGGCCGATAAAAAGATTGATGTAGAACGCCCATCTCCAGCCGACCTTGGATTGCTGGAAGCCACCGCCTACAAGAGGACCTAGCACTGTGCCCAGGCCCCATGTGAAGCCAGTACCCGACACGTAGAGGGGCCGCTCCGACATAGTGGTGGTTTGGGAGATGAGCGTGAAGGCGCCATTATAGAGGCCCGAGCCGCCGATTCCGCAGAGGACACGCCCAACAATGAGAGCGTCCATGGTAGGCGCAGCACCGCAGATAGCAGAGCCGACCTCAAAGACAACGACGTTGAATATGTAGACCCATTTGGAATTGAACTGGCCGTAGACCTGACCCCACACCATGTTGAAGGCAGTGCCGCCCATGAGAAAGCCGACGTTGATCCAGGATAGGTCGTCCAGTGCGTCAAACTCCGTCACGATGGTGGCCTGGATCACGGCAACAATGGTGCCATCGAGCGAGTACAAAAAGATAGAAGAACAAAGGGTGAAGGCGGCCACGGCCCACTTCCAACCAGTTATGTCCCGGGGGAAGGGCTCCGAGCCCTCTGTTTGCAGGTTCGAAGAGTCCCTGGACTTTTCGAGGTTGTTGGGGGACTGGTTATCGCAGGGAGCGGGCGCTGCCAAATCAACTGCTGAATCCGGAGTGCGGTGCGACGCCATGGTTGAGAATGCTCAAGCGTCCAGGACTGTGATGCCGATTGTGTGATTCCCGAGTTCAGCGTCTACGAACTTTGGTACAATAGGAACTGAATACCGCTGTGGATGACTTGAGCGAACGATTTGGCTCTCGGCGAGGCAGTCTGCTAGGCGTTCAACGAACAATTAGAAGAGATAACGGTTCAATGTACTACTCCAGGGTATTCCAGTTGTGTATGCTAGCAAATAAGTAGTGGGCTCTACGCATCGTTTGCCCGGCTGTACATATGTATCGCGTCCGAAAAGGGGCGCTGATTTGTCACCCAGAGAATTTAAATCAACATGCCAACATAACAAAGCGGTAATTGGCGTTCTGTTTGATTGCTTTCTGTATTTTGGCACCGTGGACGGAAATGCTGGTGACTAACCCGGGCCCGGATGGCACCACCGCAGATATCCCCGGACGGGGATCCACTTTGCCGTCGTAGGAAGGAGACTCCCGAAGTTCCCAGTCCCAGATTGCCCGATTGGGAAGAAGCTCTCCGGCCCGGCAGGGTTTATTGGTAATCTCAACCTCATCAACTTCACCCCAAGTGCGAAGACACTGCGTCCAATGGGACACCCTGCCAAAAGCCCTCGGTGACAGGCAGCAAGGGACCGAAAGCAAGCCCGGTGATGTTGGCTCCCGCGGAAATGCCGCCAATGAGGAGCCCTTCACTCAGGTCTTCGTAGTTATTGCCGCCGCAGACACGTGATTCCGCGTCCTCCGCACCATAGGCCAACATCCGGCGCCTGTTGTATTGCATCAACTCATTTCCCTCTTGTCCAGACCCCCCACACTGGCCCTGGCACACTTGCCATGCCACCGAGCCACAGTTCTCGCTCCGCCCGCGCCGGCGAAATTCCTGATCGATTCATTGTAAACTGGCGCAAGTCCCCGAAGCCGACCTCACTAGTACGCCGTGCCGTCACCGCATGTGAGAAATGTCGCGCCGCCAAGGTCCGGTGTAACGGCCAGCAAGACTGTCAGCGGTGCATTGCCCGCCATCTTGTGTGCACTTACGGACACCGGACCGCGAACTCTGCCTTGGGTCCCCGCCCATCGCATGAAACCGAAAAAGATCTGTTAGGCACGCCGCCGGCATCTGCGCATGTGACTGGGCAAGTCCAGCCCCAGTATCTGTCTTCCCTCGTCGACGCGAGCCATGCTGCCGCTACTGCTGCTGCTGCTCCAAGTTTTTTGGACAGCCCGTCAGCAACCCAGGGGCTAGACACAGATGTGATGCCGCTCGGTTGGGGTGACGCCTTCCCTTCGACCGTGAGCTCGCTCCTCCCAAGTCTGGCCACACAAACTGCCCGAATGAGACTCTGTAGCTTACCCAGCCAGTCCCAGTCTATCCCCCTCCGTTCAAATTCGGGGCCGTACTTGAGTGACACAACGACGCAGCATCCGGCCTATCTCCAGGACAATTATGGCCTCTTGGCGAACGCGCTCGAGAGCGGTTGCCAACGGACAGGGTCCGCAACCACATCTTCACCGTCTCTGGGCCCACAGACAAGCTCGCAAAGCTCTCTTCGTGACCCCGCAGCTTGTCCCTGCCGGGCGAATCTGATGATCTGGGTGTCCAAGATCACGCGGGTCATGCAGGGCAAGAGACCGGACGAGGTCCTCAAGGTGACAAGCGAGGTGGCCAAGTTCTGCCAGGAGATCATGGACTGCAAGACAGACGAGGCGAGATGCTCCGACCTCCTGCTTATCATGTCGGTCCTGCAGGAGACACGGATGTGCTTTGACTTCATCGCAAAGTCCGGGTTCCTGGAAGGCCAGGGTGGCGATACCGGAGTCAAAATGTGTTTTGGCGGCTACGAGATCGTGTTGCGTGATGCCGGCGTGCGCGCCATGTTGGCTATGGACCTGGTTCAGCGGGCGGCGGCCGTGGTGACGTCCATCGGCGACAAAGGGCAGTCCATGATCAACGAGCTTGCGGAGCCGTGCAACCTGGCCGAGGCAAACGTCGCGTACCTGGAGGCCAACATTAGCCAGTTTAAGAGCATGTTGGCTTGCGTCGCCCGACATGTCGAACAGGCGGTGAACAAGGCCGGTGGCGACCCAGCCGTCTCGGACTTGTTGTCACGGAACGCAATCTGATGCTTGACTAAACGGCATGCGTCCTCGATTGGACAATTCTTTTCGTGATATTGGGAAGATCACGTCTAACTCGTTGGGTTCTCGACATATCGGAACAGGCTGAGCACGGATGGGCTTTGCCAAGAACAGTATCGTAAATCGGGCGTTACAGGCATTCACACCTGGGCAGCCAGAGCTAACGATTTAGTCATGGTATGGGGAGACACATCGGTTTAACAAGAGGCCCCTGCAGACTCTCTCCCGACGCATGTCATCATCCGCCCGCCTTCATCATTGTATGGGAAGTCATCCTCGAGAGAATTCATCACAATGCAGAGGCGCGACCACTGTGCTAAGAAGGTTCTGCTTCTATGGCAAAGGCTCCTCGACTATCAAATATATGCAGCCCATAGCCCACTCTTTTACGAGGCTTCATGAAGTGAGATTGAAGCCCGCAGGTTACATAAAACCACAATGCCATAAAGCTGGCTGATAATTGACCTGCTTTAGGAACTCAAATCGGACACTAGGTGTACAATTGCAAGGAGTCAAATGTGCAAAAGAAGGAAAAATGTCACCAGAATCAAACACCACGTATCATTAGCATGTGTCTATCACCCCCTCTCCTATTTCGTGTCCTCATCCAACCTTCCCTTCATCAAATAATACCGCTTCGTAGATCTCGTCTATGCTCTACTCGGAGCTCCCACTGGTGCTCGTGGTGTCCTGCGACGAGCCGATCTGCCGTGACGACCAGGACGTGCCCTTTGGGATAAGGCAACGACGCTCAGGCCTGGACATAGGCCGCAGGGAACTGAAATGATCAATTCTCAGATACTTCAGGCCTGCATAGAGCGAGGCTGCCGAAATGGCCGTGACACCGATAGCGCGGTATACACGCAGGTCGTCATCGGCAATGTCCATCCACAGGTGGCTGTAAATAGCCAGGACGATATCATCGCGGCTCCTGTTGGCCTCTTCCTTGAGCACCCCCCAATGGACGGTCTCGCCCTGTGCTTCTTCCTCTAGGATTACCTCTGAGGTCATGTCCCGCCCAAAGTATCCAACCTCTTTGGCGTGTACCATCATGAGGTTGAAAGGAAAGGCCGTGACAAGGATGTCCTCGAGAAGCCTGAACTCGTCGCCGGACAGCTGCTGGGTTTGATCTTTATTGGGGACTAAGATCGCGTACCTCCACGCTGAGCAACGTTCTGTTAACGTTGTGAGCACATCGCGCACGACAACGCCGTTCAAATCGCTCGCTGACCAGTCACTGTGCCCCCAGGCGGTATCGGCCATCGAGTTCCTGAAATAGTTCAAGTAGGCAAGCGATTGCCACAGCAAGCCCTTGTGACAGTGCTCCCTGGAAAACCCAACCCGGTGACCCAAGCCCTCAATGATTTTCATGTGCTCAAGCGGACCTTTTACTCTGCCCGAGTAGTCGAACACTGAGCCAGCGCCGTAGGAAACCAACACCGCCAGGTCAATGAGTACCTGCTTGATGCGAATGGGTAACTTTTGCGCTGCGTGGGCCAACAGGACAACAGAGTGGATGTTGGAAAACGAGGAGCCATATTGGGCGACTTTGTCGAGCAGCGGCAATCGCGGTCGAGGAGCGCGAGGGTCAACACCTGGTGGCAGGTCTGTCCGATCCACGAGATGCCACAAGTCCAGTCGCCTCACTGCCTCTTTAAGCTTTGGAAGTAGCGGACGCATCACCACCGAGAGGATCCCTGGGAACGCATAGTCTCCTGCCAGGAGATGGTTCACGAGGCTCAGGTGCCAGAAGTCCCTGTCCGACGCAGTGCTGAGCTCTGCCTGGTTCCTCGACCCTATGAGCCGTCGCTCCGGGGCCGCCATCGGCTGCGAGAAGCCCTTCACCATATGTACAGCTGCCCCTTCTGGTCCTGTCCCCCGGATCGATGACGCAAGAGCGTTGGTCACCTCACAGACGACCTTCGTCTTGACGACGCTCGTGGTGTTGATGTCGAAAGCAAAAGCGTTGAGGACGGGTGCCACGACTACTGCCTTGAGAAGCTGTATGGGACGGACGACGCTGAGTTCAGGGTCAACCCACACAATTCTTAGGCCCTGAGACGAGGTCACTGCTTCCACAGCGGCATCCCAACCTGTCCACACGTGGATGAAGTGCATGGTAAGAGGTGGACACTGAGCGCGGGTGACCAGCTCGTTTCTGATGGTGTATGCATCTTCGATCGACATGACGAATGCGATGGCTGTGGGCGGAACTGCATCCTTGATGACCTCTTCCAGGATCCGGCCTACCGCAGCCGACTGCTATTTATCTTGGGGTCTCCGAGGACCATCTGAGTTCTCGTGTGCTCGGTCTTGATGGCAGAGCCTCGGCTCATTGAAAGTGGGGAGGAGTAGGCCATTGACAAGACGTCCTGATGTCTCGTTAAGCAACGCATCATCCAGATACCGTAGGGCACCCACCTTCGGATATACCTACCTTTAGATACTATATACTATATAAAGTAAGCCTAATCAACTTATACCTATATACTTAATTCTAAGATTCTTATAGAGTTCTTATAGTTAGTCTATATATCTTTAAAAGCTTTTTTTATCTATAGTCTTTAATATTAGTTTTTAATTCTCCTTATTATATAATTTTTAACTAAGTCTTTTTAAAGATTTCTTTTATATTAAAACTATTAGTATATAGACTAAGTCCTTTAACCTAGTCTATATACTAGTAGTTTTAATATAAGAGAAATTTAGAGTAAACTTTTTAAAGAGTATAGGTAATAAATAGTTTAAAATCCTATTTAAATCTATAACTATTAGGTAGAGAATTTAAAGGGTTATTAATAGAATATAAGGAATTTATAGTAGCTTTAGTATTAAGCTTGTGAGAAGAGGTGGGAAGTATTGAGTTTGTGTGGTATATTGTGACTAAAGGTGGGTGTGTCCGAAGGTGGGTGCTCTACGGTACGACACAGATAGCCATGAGAATCCGGTTCCCGTCTTCTCCCCCCTCAAATACCCCTGGATGTGATGTAGTGTTGCTGTGGCCGCAAGCGCCATCATGCCCGTACGCACGCCAAATCCCATGTCCATCACGATGGCATATCGTCCTTGATTCTGCCTGAAGTTCGCGATCTTGAGGACGTAGTCACTGTACGTCGTAACGAACAGCTTGCCCCGCAACTGTTTGTCGCTCATCAGCTCTTCCCCGAGCTTCGCCTCCTTTCGGACGGTGCGCTCGTCCACCCTGTTGACAAAAACGTACGTCGCTGAACCTCGTGGGTGATCTTTCAACCAGCCGACTAGGGCACTGATGCCCATGGCTGCTCGCTCCAGACCACCAATCTTGCACTCGATGTGCGCATACGTCGCCACATCCCCAGCCCTTTGCTGGAGCGCCTCCTTCATCGTCGTCATGAATTCACCGTTGCGTGCCTCCATTTTTGCAGCGCTTTCTCAACAGCAGTGCTGCGGTGCTGGAAGAACTGGGTTTCGCGGTATTGGTGATTCGTTGTGTCTCACAGATAGAATGGAACACGAGAAACAATTCGAAAGCGAATGGGACCCCCTGGTCGACAGCTTTGGCTGCCAGGCTGGCCAACCAGATCAGAGCATGGGTCGAGGTACCTGGGTACTTAACCGTGTAAGTCCCCACAATGGCCCTCCCCTGCACCACCACCAATGCCAAAACCTCTCACACCCCATTTGAATCTTGGACTCGGTCGATCCAGCCAAAGTCACCCACAAAACTTCAAGGAAGAACACTCGAGCAATCACAATGTCGCTGCCCAGCGTCTTGGAGAATGACAAGTGGAAGGACGAGGTTGTGTTAGGCTACGTGCTATCCAGGTCCCTGCCTGGCTCTTTTGGAGAGGATGCGCCTGACATGTCCAGCATGGACTGCTTCGTGGCAGTCATTCGCCACATCTGCAGTGTGGTGCATAGCGACCTGATGCATTTTGTAGCGTCAAATGATGCGTTGAAGTTTGTCTTGGCAGACTACTCGGCCGAGACAGAGGAAAAGCGCAAGAAGGTGCAGGAGTACAGGGTTGCCACGTTCAAGCAGGTTGAGCGTTTAGTCGGCAAGAAGGATCCCACTTTTGAGGACATCATTGAGTGCGAGGCGGTGCGGAAGAACTTCTGGGCACACGACGGCCTGCTTCTGTTCCAGACCCTCATTCACCGAGACGGGCCCAACACACCGTGGCGGTGCGAGGCTGACGACAGCATGTTTGGGGCTGCGCAAAGCCTCGTGGACTGGCCGCTACAGAAATTCGACACGATCGAAGACGTCCTCGCTGAAACAAAGTTTGGAATCCGTCCGAATGGCGGCGGGCAAGAGGTCATGTTTACATTTGGCAAGCCGGCGGTGGTGCGTGTTCGGCTCGCATCCAAAGTCAACCGTCAGACCTGGCAGGGAAACCTCAGCGTCAGGGACGTCCAGTGCTTCTCGTATGACGTGGTCACGCGGAAGACGATCTGGAATCTGGCAGGAAAAATGACAACCGTCAGGGAGACGGTGTCTACAAAACCAGAAGCCAGGCTTGTATACTACCTGGTCGCCGTCGTGAGGCTTCGGAATGCAGGCGAGCACTGTGACTACGCCCGTCTGTACGACATGCACTCCGAGAATACCTTGCCTCTAGGCGATCAGCGATACTTCGACACCTTCAACAACGACTCGTGGTCTCTTGAGCATCTTACACATGACCACATGCTGTACTATGCCAGGGCAGACTACATGTCTGTTGACTGCATTCGCAGGTATGTGGAATGCGAGGACCAGAGTCCAGACCCCGAGTTGATCCGCAGTGACGAGAGGCTCCTGGAGGCTTCATGGCAGAAGACACGCGCAAGACAGGAACCTCTTGAGTCTGGTGCTCCTGTCCAGTCTGATTCCCGCGATAAATTAGATTCCATCCAGAGTGACCGGGCTACTCAAGTGTTCAATTTGAGCTGAACGGCGTGGTGCAGGGAGTCCTTGTGCGATGAACTGCTCGAGGGGCTGTCTTTAGTCTGTTGAGGAGGCCGGTGACAGGGGGTAAGCAAGGCTGTGTGGGTTTGAGTCAGGATGGTACAAGGCATGTGGGAGCTTGGAATCATAGATGCTGGAGACATAGAGTTCAATAAACCCATTACCATTCGGTCAGACTGGACAAGTAACCCCGAGAATCCCAACTTCAGCATCTGTGCCACCAGCTTTGCGATGACCAAGATCTAGCAGTCCACAAGCCCATCTATGCTCTGGCCGAGCCTAGCACAGCGAGAGGGTACATCAGTCAACAAGGCGCTGTGCATGGCTTTGGATGTATACAGAATAGAAACAAGGCCCACGAAACTAGTCATTCTCACTGATTGAGCTCGACGCTGATATGGGCGCTGTGTGGCAGCTGGGAATAGCTATGGGACTGCTGGCACCGTGCGGGGGTTGGTTGGTTCAGTCTTCATCAGATCTTGATCAAATCCTTATCGATTAGTTTAGAACTATATTAAAACCTGAACAAATTCTTAATGATGATACTATGGGATTGTGTCAAATCTCATCAAATCCCATCCTATAGCACTTAAGGGTTGGTTAAAATCTAACCAAATCCTTACCGATTATACTGTGTAATCATATAAAAATTGATCAAATCTCTAGTTATTATACTTTAGGGTCAGATTTAAATGTCACTGAATTCTTAAAGAATGAGTTAAGAATCTGATAGTAATCTAACCAATCCGGAGCCCATCGCGGCCGGAGCCAATTCACAACTGTTGACATACAACGCCTGCAACCCAAAACGCCTGCAACCCAAAACTTAAGGTAAGCCTCTTCCCTTTCCTTCTTTGCAAACACACCCCACCACTTTCTCTGCCTCACAATTGCACTTTTGAATTGACCCTTGCCACCGCAGGGCAAGTATCGCCCCCATCTGCTAAAGCTCCTTGCCGTTCTCCCACTAACCTCACTCCAACGCAGGCAGGCAGGAACAATGTCAACAACAAAAGACATTCGAACGCGACGTGAAGGAGGGACTCGCCCGCCGGGTGACCCTCTCACAATACACTGGCCCTTCGCGCCAGAAGGAGTTGACGATGCGAGAAGTTCAGGGCTGATTTGCGCGACGGTCGTGGCGCGTGCGATGTGGTCGCGCATCAAGCCGCAATTCTGGCCCGAGCGAAAGGATGAAGAAGACGCAATAACAACGTACACGTTCGCCGACTTCGAGCAAGGTTTACCGTGGCTCGCGACGTCGCTCTCGGGGATCTGGGAGAGGGCGAAGAGGTCGTCTGCGGAACAACAAGGCGGGCAGGCGGACGACTCGTTCGCCAGCATCTGCAGAAGCCCCGGCTTCATCAGGGCTTTCTGGGCCGACCCGATGTTCCGGCTGACGACGGACCACTACAGGGCTGGCTGGGCTTACGACGAGCGCCACATTGTCCTTGGAGGCGAGGATCTTGCTAGACAAGCTGTCGTGGCCTGGGATGGTGTTGAGCCAAAGACACTGGCACAAGCCGTCAACAGCCTGACATTCGAGAATGAGGATGATCGGAAGATCATAACTTTCGCATTCTTCTCTAGTCCGGTGCTGCTCCAGGTTGACTTCACCCCCGGGGAAGACTCGGACAAGTCCCTTGCCGACATGCAGACCTTCTCGGCGAACAGGTGGGCCTTCGTGCCGAACCCGTACGGCCTGGGCGGTGGGCAGTGGAAGGTGACAGGCCAGGTGCATTACACGATCATGGCGGTCGTCCTCCATCGGGAGACGGAGGATGATGCTGACTCCGTCCGATTATTTCGTGAAAATGGAAGGGAGGAGTTGCCCGTAGGGACATGTAAGGCTGATTGGCCTTTTGATCTGTACCAGCCAGTTCCAGCCGGCAGCAAGGTGACGATATTTTACAACTCGATCTTACCAGATGGCAAGATTTACCCCCTAACAGCGTCGGAGAGGTTTCCAGCCCGAGCGCCGGAGCTCGACGCGGAGATCAGAGGACAGTTGCGGGACATTCCCGAGGAGCAAGGCAGCGCTATAGTAGAAGACGCTGAGCTCGAAGAGGTAGAGCGGTTTCTGTCCGCCTTGCCGGCGTGGCAGCCAATTAAGGCCGATGCGAACAAACCCGATGCACAGTCGCCGTCGGCAGAGGCACAGGATGCCCTGGAGCAAGCCAAAGGGCAGGATCTCCAGACGCGGGTCTCCGATGCCGAGGCTTTACTTATCACAGAGCGGCAGCGTGTGGCCGAGTTGAACAAGGAAATAGATGAGCTTCTGGCTCATCTAGAGAGCGAAAAGACCAAGTCCGAGAAGCTGCAGAGGTCAGTTTCAGAGCAGACGCGGCAGGCTGACGACAGTCGGAAGGAGGTGCAACGGCTTCAGGTTACTGTGGCTGAGCTGAAGGAATCTGTACGGTTGCTACAGGATGAAAAGGTGGAGAGCGCGAGGGGCCTCGGGGCCTTGTAAGAATCTTTCAAGCGGGAGTCTTCTGATCTATCAAAGCTGCGGGAAGACTCAGAGGCCACGAATGCCAGGCTGAGGCAGCTGAACGAGCAATACCAGCTGCGGGAGGCCGAGGCCCAGAATATGGGCAGCGAGGTGGCGCGACTCACCACAGAGCTTTCTTCGATGAAGGAATCGGTCGGTCGGGCAGAAGACCGAGCGGTGCATGGGCTGCAAAACTTCTTGTCTCGGCTGTGCCTCGCGCCCACGAGAGACCCAGCAGTGTTCGAAGGACTGGCGCGCCAGCTCCAGGTCCCAGGCATGCTGGAGGCGCAGGGTCCGGCCTTGACAACCGACTGGACTATTCTTGAGACATGGGGCGACGAGGCAGTCGGAGAGACCATCTGTCTGCCAGAAGGACTGGAAATGCTCGTCCTCGAGCTGTATAGGACGGCAGTCGTAGGTGCCGTGGGTACCCGGAAGTGCCATCAAGCATTGCTGCGAGCCCTGGAGGCCATGCGCGCAGGCACCGTGATCCACGCCGGGGTCTTTGGTGAGATGGCCAAGGTGTTTGTGCAGGCCGTCGCCGCGCGACCCGATGAGGCGTTTGAGGTTGGCCTCGTGTTGTGGCAACTGTTGGACGTGGTTCAACAGCGGTGGGGCCCGCCCAATCTTGACGAGATCAAGGGTAACCTCGCAGTCTCGCTGAGGACCCATGAGTATAGCGATGTTTTCGAAGTGGTCGCGAGGCGCGGGCAGTTTCTGCAGTGCGACAATTGCCACTTCTTCTCGGATGCGTCCGCCGTCTTCGCGCGGGAGAATAACCCGCGTGCCTTGTTGGTCAATGTCGAAGACCAATCCATACGCTTCTTCTCGAAGACGCGGTGGACTCACGGCGTGTGGGGTTGCACGATCGAGCCCTTGGGTGACCAGCCAAATGTGTTCCTCCAGATCAATAAAGCCCAGGATATCGCTTGGGCGCTGAGGATTATCTGAGGAGTGACCTAGCTGGGCATGTTCTGCCCGGCAGACAGGGTGGACGATGTCGAGGTTGTTGGAGCGCTGGATGGTCGGGAGGGTTGCGGGGACACAGGTGTAGTGGTTTTCCTTGCGTCCATAGAAATTTAATGACAGCCAAGGATTAAGTCACAAAGATTCAGTGCACTTGTCATCAGATGCTTACCAGAAATTAAGGGTTCGGTAGACTCTCGACCGTGTCCTTAACATAAAATTATAAGGATGTGATACACTCTGGTCAAATTCCTAGTATAAAGTCTTAAGGATCTAGCAGACTCTTGATTACACACTTAACATAAAAGCATAGGGATTTGATAAACTATTACCGAATTCCTAGTATTAAGCCATAAGAATCTAATGAACACCTTGTCATATTCTTAAGACAAGTTTAAGGATTTGATCAACTCTTATCAGATTCTAAACATAAACTTAAGGATCTGGTCAACTCATCACACCCATCATGGATAATAGTTCTAATCTATTTATACGACAATCTCAAACTACTTGGCCCCCGGCAATTGTCGAGACAATGGTCACAGCTGGCGGGCTCACGCCGCCGCCGTGAGACGACTCACCAGGATTTGCCTGCGTGTACCTGTCCCAGGCGATAGCCTGAATCAGCCTGAATGCCCCCCGAAGCGCCTCGGCTGAGCGAGGGTCGAACACAAAGCCGCCGTGCATCGTCAAATTGCCCGGCAGGTTGGATCTCATTGGTGCGATCTCCAACATCACACGTCCTCTACGATTCCACATTCCGGGCAGCAAGAAGGCATCTAGGGCCGCCCGCGCCCTGCCGCAGAGAATGGCTGGACTACCGCCCATTGCCCAAGCGTGTCATCTTGGTTGGAGGTAGAGTAGTTAACCTGATGTCTACTGCGGTCATTGGCCCGGACCTCTTGGAGGTTGCCGGATGCATCCCTCATGACCGTGACCTGCCTGGAACTCGCAGTGCGGATATCATGAAAGTTCCTATGTGACTCAATGAAAGCCAGCGCCTCCACGTCCTCCCCGATCTCGTCATCCGCGGCAAACATGTGCTGCGTGAGGAGGAAGTCTATCGCCTCCTGGTCATCACCAACCAGGAGCCAGTCATGGCACATGGGCGACCCTCCGTGCGGCTCCTGTTCGACCGGCTCGCCATCTCGGAAGAGATGCCACGACCTCCTCTCCCTGGCCAGCCTCGCCGCAGGGCCGATGATGCGATACGTTACCTGGACCCAGAGGTCATTCGGGTCCTCGAAATCCACCCTGCCACGGGCATGGTACACGGTGCCCTTACCGGCTTTGTACGTCAGAGATACCACTCGGCCGGCCTCGTTCATGGCTGAAACGGCGGGGCTTCTCTCATCCCCTTCAGATTCACTCGTGCGTCCATCGAGTGATGGGGTGCCGAGGCCTAGCTGGGCAAGCATTCCAGCCATCATCATGCAACTCATGAATGCGTGAGCGTCTGTGACCACAACTCTCTCGTTGGGGTACAAGATCTCACCCACCTCAGCCACGACATTGAACCATGCGCGAAGCTCATGATCACCCGCCGGGTGGTCATCCGGGAGATCGGCATCCATGCTCTCGCCCTGTTCCTGGGACCCATGATGGCCCGGGTCGACCTGCTCTGCAATTTCAAGCGGCGGGCTGTCATCCCGCCTTCGTTCCCATTTCTGTGTGCTCGGAAGATCCGTGGCCCCACCACTGCCAGAAATCTCACCAGCCCCGGGCGAGGATCCCGCCCGCTGCTCAACGTCAGCGTGATCGTCACGCATGCTATCGTCCATGATGTCGTTCAAACCTGACCGGGATCTGCAGGTATGTAGACAAGGGATTTCGATGGCCAAGGGATCAGGAGGGTCGAGATCAGTTGGAGTAATCTGCACTTCCTCCGGGACGGGTAGGCGCTTAGCCGTTGCTCAATTCCGGGACAGGAAGGCATGCCATGTCCTGACACATGCCCGGCCATCCCCTTCTTTTCATGTCACTTTAGAGCCAGATATCACACGATGGCATTGAGTTTTGGTTTCACGGTGTATTATTCATCACGATTATGATGTGCATGTTTGTGTATGCCGTTCCACCCTGCCACGATGTCACGACTCCTGCCAACCGGAAAGTCTTTCTTGGCATTCTTGTTCGGTGTGATTTTCCTTTCCACATGCCTGCTTTGGCTCCTGCAGTACTGTCCTCATTGGCAAGTTCTGATTACATTGAAAGCTGGTGTCTGTGAAACGAGCGCTTCCGATTCGGTTCAAACCGATGCACGAGCTGATGGCCGTGTCCAGCGCTGTTGAGGTGCTCTGAGATGATTGAGACATCTTGCCAGTCTGTCTGTCTCGAGGGTAGAGGTACAAGAAGCGATCGAAGTTCTATTCATTCGTGAGCAGTGGCGAGTGCTGGGTTTGTCTCTAGTTGGTCTAGATTCGTGCAGGTCGGCGATGAGCTTCGTGCGGATATTATTTTTGTGATTGCGTGTGCGTCTCTCTGCATGCTGGGGCTCGCGGTGTAGTCCAAAGAGCCCTTCTGGTGTGATGAAAAACGTGGCGGCCTTGGTGGCTGTTGTTTAGTCGGGGTATTGAAGTCCTCCTGTTTCTTGGCCATCTTTTGACGTCCATGCCTCCGCAAAACCTGGTTTCTCAACTGGGCTGACTTCAGTCCATGTCCTTTTGACTCGATCGCTTGTTGATGGTCCCCATGATTGTGCATTGTTGTGGCAAGGTTGTTCTCGCTCGTTGTGGTTTGTGGTGGCATTCTTGAGGGCTTGGGCACCACGGCTGTGCGGCGTTGGAGGTAGGTTGGGTATGCGATGTCGACGGCCGAGGATCAAATCTGTGGTTTTCGTTAGAGGCGACTCTGCCCGGATCTGGAACGTAATCACTCACCATCTTTCGAGGATGTGGACTCTGGCCTTCCCTTTCCTCCACGTTTCTCTTCCAGCCGTGTTTTGTGCCCGATCCTCAATCCGCTCTCCTCCCATGAAATCTTGAGGCTGAGCCACTATCGTCGCTCTCCATGCCTGCGAGGACAGACAAAACGCCTTAAGCGTCAGGCTTTCCCACCAACCCGCCCGCCCGACGCCCCACCACTGAGACCGCCTCTAAGAAAAGACGGTTAGCAAATGTGATTTCCCAGACTCACCAATCGTCCGAAATAACATTCGGCTGCCTTGGCCACCAAACCTGGCCTACTAGTCGATCCACGACCATTGGGTTTCGCGGATGGACAAGTCCAGAGCATCCGCCAAGCCTTGAGGAAGGGTGCCTGCAGTGCGCCGCTCACACAGATATGCATATACCTCCTTCTGAGTCGTACGCTTTGTCCCTGCGATGTGTGCATCACGTACCATCGTGTACATGTTGGAAAGGAACAAGTCGTCGTCTAATTTGGCTTCATCCCATGCGGCTTTCAAGGCATCCCACACTGCAGTGGGAAGGTCATCAGGACCAGCAATGAGGCCAATATCAATATCAATATCCATCATCGAGGTGTCTTCGAACGGATGCGGAGCGGCGGGTGCATTGACCGAAGCATCACTCGGTGGATTGGCAACCACCTCTTGCTCCAGCACCTCGCCCACTTTTCTCACCCGGCGTCCTGAGTGATCATTGCCCTTGGACTGGTCGGATGGCAGCTCCTTCTCCATCACATCGACCACTTTTCTCACCCGGCCTCCCGAGTGATCATTGCCCTTGGACTGGTCGGATGGCTGCTCCTTCTCCAACACATCGCCCACCTTCCTCACCGGCTTACGAGGGCGGGCCTTTTCCCTGTTCTGGCTGAGCCTCAGGGCAGCTCGCTCCTCATCCGCCGCCTTAGCGATGAGCTTCGATCGCTCCAGCTCGTCGTCTACTCTTCTCACCCGATGCTTCCTGCCGAGTATCTTGGACAGACGGGAGGGGTCACCCATTGCGGTATCACCAGCTCCATCGATGGTGGGCGTGAGCTCTGCAGCAAACAAAGCCTTCCTCTTCATCTCGACAGACCTGTCGTACCGGACTTGGTGCATGATCCTGCCTTCCTCATAGGCCAGTCGAATCTCGGCCATGGTGAAACCCTCGAGTTCCCCTGGGGGCATTTTCTCCATGCCAGTCTCGTAGAAACGCGCACATTCCTTCTCGTACTTGATCGCGTCGGACTTTGTGTATGGCCAGATTCCATTCATCTCTGGCGGCATCTCGCCATTGTACAAAGTTTCCGAGACGGTGATCGTCAAGCCCACGAAGCAGAATTCTTCCGTGTACACCGCCAGCGGGGGCTTCCTCCTCCGGTCGACAACCAGCTTGTGCCAGACATGCTTCATATTGGCCTTTTCCCAGAAACGCTGCAAGATTGGACAGCCAATCTTGAAATCGCCCTTCTGGACACCCTGCAGAGCGTGTATGTCCAGACCGGGACCGTGTTTCGAGTCGCTGGAGGAAATATTGCAAAACGGGTCCGTGACCGTGTCACCATGCGCTCTGGAAGTAACATTAGCACATTGACCGGTAGTGTGAGACCCGGTCTTGCGACAAATGTCACATGTCGTTGCGTCGTCTATCACCGTCAGATCGACTGGATCGATCCCAGTGGATCCGGCCTTTGGGGTCTCAAGGTTATCATCGAGGACCTCGATCGCCCTGTCCTTGCCCCCTGGCGTGGCGGCCTTGTTCCCCTCGTCTTCCTGGGACTTCGCCCGTGCCCAAGGCGCTGGCGAGGATGTCCTCGAGCTCCATGGGCTATGCTTGGGCCTCTGCTTCAAGCGTAACCTCGGCGGGCCTTCCTGGGGTGTCCACGAAGCCCGGCCACCACTTGTCGATGCAGTTGGATCGGCGCGGTGGATCGGTATGTGTATCGTCAAAACTTCCTTCGTCGCGCTTCGGTCTTGTGATATCTTGTGAGCACCAAGGACAGCCGTCTCGGCATCCGTCCCATAGCCTCCTGTGGTCTTGGACGCGACTGCGTCAGAAAATTGACCAACAAACGGACTGGCCATGTTGGGCTTCTCTTGGCCGCCTCCGAGTTTCTTGATGCCTGTGATGGTGTCCATCTTTCCCTTTCGTAGCTCAAGCCCACCCGATTGCCACATCGATTCGAATTCCCTCTGGCTTGAGGAGTCATCAAGCTTCATTGCCTTATTAGACCTGCGCTCTTGGCCGTGGGTGCTCTCGTTCCGATGCTTCTTGCTCCCCGACGGTGCATCGCTTCCTGCCTCTGAACGGCTGGCGACACTCTCGCTGCGAGCAGCAAAGCGTCCTCGGCCCGGCCCCCAGTTTTGCGTGGGAGGTGGCATCGTGGGGCCACGCCGTGTTTCCCGGTCGACATTCGCCGGCCGACCGCGTGCCTCGCCCTGACCGGTGTTGCTCCTATCTCCTTCGCCGTGCCCAGATGCCTCGGGTTGGAGCGGCCGACGCTGCGCATCTGGCTCGGTCTCCACCACGCTCTCACCGCCAAGTGAGCTTGGCGTGTTGCGTTTAGGGCGTCTCCGACGTTCCAAAAATGACAGCCGCGCGCCGAACTCTTTTCTCGAGTCCTCAGACTCGGAGTTCGACGAATCTCGCGACTCCATCCCTCTCGTACGATCCTCGTTCCCCAACAACGTCTCCCTTGCCTTCTCTGTCCTCTTGGACGACATCTTGACTGAAAATGGTCAATTTGGCGTCTGCGAAATTCGTGAAATGGTTAGTATCAATCGATTCGAGATCATTCAATGAGTAGAAATCGCCAGAACTCGTCAAGATTCGGCATGGTGGGGAGTTTTGACGTACCAAAAAGAAGTTGGTAAAGTTGGCTGGTAAGGAAAGGAATAATAAGGCTGGCTTGCAAGATTTGGGCTGCAGCTGTTTTGTGCCAACAGCCTTGCAGGGACCTGCCCTTATGGGGCAAACAACGAGCTCTCTAAGCCTGCAACCTTGGAAGCTCAATTGCCTTGACACTGCACTTTCTCCGCTTAGAGTATGATCGGATGAGTTCTACGTGGCCATGATGGTGGAGCGGGTCATCCCACAACGTCGCACTGTCACACTGCAATGTGACTTGGTACTGGCATACGAAGCTGGGTGCGGCGGTCCCTTTATACAGTGGCAAGGCAGTCCTGTGACAGCCACATAGAAAAGGCTAGCTCTTAATTCAGAAGAGTCCAAAAACTTAAAGACGTATGGCTTGCGGCTCGATTAATTTGACCGTTCTGTAGGACTTCTCGGTAGAAGACTTCCAGCTTGAGGTCTCCCATGGAACTAATCATTGACATTAGGAAGAATGTAAGTTGCGGACCGCTTGCTATTATTTAAGTGCATGTAAACTAATTCTTCTTTTCCTCTTAAAAGTGAACTCGCATAGAGTCAGAAATTGATAATTCGAAGCGAGAGGCAAGACATCTGGACCCGTAGTGTATTGTCAATAATTTTCTCCCAGGTCTAGTCAGTCTCTTCTTGAAAAGCGAGGCCTACGAGACTCTACCCGTCTGGGATGAACTCGCAGCACATTGAGAGTGTCATAAATGTACCAAACGTAGAGATTCGCACCGCAGTCCCCGTGAGCGACCCAGTCAACTTTCTTTCTGGGGTATACTAGCAGGAAACAAGGCAATGCAGTGTCTGAATAGTGACAGTAAACTGTCACTGTGATTAGACAATGCCACTGTATTCTTGGTACTGAAGAGCATTGCGCGAAGGGACTGGGTCGTAGCCTCTTGGGGGGCCGAAGGGTCTGCTGTATCGCCTTGCGAGACACCCCTTCAGGCCTGATCATGTCCCCAGGGTCATCCGATCTTTCATGGACTTGTTTACCTCTCTCCGATCGGATTTTAGTTTTTCCCTTGGCGCTAGTGCGAATTGAAGCTCAGGCTGCAGACTTTTGTGTGTGTTGAGGCCGCGTTTTGAAATTTTGAAACTTTCCCTTCAACAACGACGACGACGACAACCACCACCACCCACCGCGGCTCAATTTTTTGAGTATCGCGATTATTTTCTGTTGTTTTAATCGTTGTTTCATTTGACGAAGCTTTTTGCTTCGTCAAATCGCTGGGGGTACGATGAAGTTGCCACTATGTTGGCAGGACGTGAGCGCGAGGATGAAGAACGATCTGGCCGTGGTAGTTGACCAAATTGAGTCAATGTTATCGGCGTCGAGGTCAGAGGAGCAGATGGATGAATGGTATCGAAAGATGTCCACGATAGCGATCGAAGAATGCATCGTTGTGGCGACTGAGGAGTGGAACAAGCATCACCGCGCATGCAGTGCTGATTTGTTCGCGCAGTGGTTTGGTAAGCTGATGTGGGCGGCCTTGTGTCATGAGCGTAAGTTTATTCTGTTCTCTCCTTCTTTCTCACTCACATGACAACCACCATTTTGATGAGCTCAACAACTAATCTGAGTCCAAGTTTCGCCTGCTTCCCGAGATCTACCTGTCGAGCTTGCTAGGCCGCGTCAAAGGCCCTTGGCGAAGGACTTCCTGGTGGCCATCGCGATGACCGAGGAGGAGGTCGAGACAATACTGGACGGTGGGCGGCGTCTAAAACGCCGGCGCGACGAGGCTGAGCGCCAGCACGCAGAGGCTGAGCGGGCGCAACGGCAACGCGAGGAGCTGGAGCGGAGAAGTCGCCCGGGTGGCATGATCTACATCGGACCGTCGGACTTCTCGCACTCGGCCTGGTCACGGCCGGGTTTGTCTGATGAGCAAAGGAGACAGGGTTATTGCGATGCAGTCAAAGAGGACGACGGTGAGCTGAACCCCGAGCGCGCACGTCGCGAAGCCGACGCTGAAGCACAGGCACGGGCAGCTGGGAAGAGTCTCTCAGCATCGCTGGCAGAACGCGAGGCACTCGAATTCAAGCCGACAGATGTCGATGAGGACAACAGGAGGATCCCCGGGAAGTACCCCGCCGGTGCGTTGGGCTTGCCAGCTCCTTCTGCCGACAGGATGCTGGCCCTTGAGCGTGAGGTCGAGGAGTTGAAGGCGAAGCTGTTGGACAAGGGCTTCCCCGCTGCGCCAAAGGCGCCGAAGCCTCCCGTCCAGGAGCCTGCACGAAAGGAGCTCAAGTTGGAGATCAGGCCAGGAACAGCCGCTACCAACTGCAAGGCACCGCCCAGGCAGCCCGCGCCTCAACACCAGGCAGCGCAAGGTCAGGCAGGGAGATGGGGCCACGGGGGCAAGCATCAGAGGTCCCACAACAAGATTCATGCTCTCACGGATACGGACTTGAATCTCATCAACGCGCCTCTGTTGAAGAGGGTCTGGACTGAGCTGGTCGTCCCCAACAGCTTCCTCGATAGTGCTACCTGTACATCGGGTATTTTTGAGGTGAAGATACCGATGGAGAAAGCTCTTCTCCTAGATTTCGACAAGGACTTGCTTTTCTCGCTCGTCGGCTTAACATCGCCGGTGAGGTTTTACGCACACGAGCACGGCCTGTTCCTCCACGTCGGCCTGTGGGTCAGTACGCAGCAGAGCCAGGCAAACGCCGAAGTGGGCGTGGCCAAACAGTTGGTGCTGTACTACGGTCTCTTGAGGACTTGGGCTGCAGAAATGCGGGAGAATAGTTGGCCCAGGTCTTTGGCTACCGTTGTATCCGATTGGCAGGATAAATGGATCAAGGATGTTCTGCCACGACCGAAAGCCAAGGACGAGCCTTAGAAGAAGAAGGAGGCCGAGGCCGCCGAGGAATCCAAGCAAGAGGATAAGAGGCCTCGAGCGACGAAGACCCTCAACGTAGTGGCGACGTCCAAGGAAGGGGCCAAGAAGTCGGATCTCGAGTTGCGTAAGCTTCAAGCATCGCAGGGCTTCGGGTCAAGGAGGGCGCGAAATGGGGGGACCTTTCCGAAGATAATCCAGCGGAAGATCAGGAAGATGCGAAGAGGAAGAAGGAGGTGGTGAACCGAGGTTATAAATCGAAACTCGCGGCCTTCGGTGATGACAAGGAGGCTTGGTTGTTTTGCTGAGCACTGCCCTGCTGGCGGCTGTCTAATGACTTGAGTCGCTGGCCCATCGAGGTGTTCTTGGGCGGCAATGTGACTTGTCGCCTGTTGGTTGAAGTCACTCGGGCGGCGGGTGTATGATCTGGGTCAGATATGACCCGGGAAGCCGGACGGTCGGGGATATGTCTTCCGTCCGTGAGTGGACTGGTCGCCTTGTGCAGCCACCTGCTCACGGATCGGTTGGCCGCCGAGGTCCTGGGTGGATTACCATCCGGGCGGCAGGCCGTAAAAAAAGAGACATGCCCTGTCGTCTGTGAGTGGGCTGGTCGCCTTGAGCAACCACCCGCGCACGGACTGGCGATTGAATGTTTTAGATTCCATGCGAGGCTGATCACATTGGATTTGTTGCGGACGTGAGGGCGCCTTGAGCTCACAGAGTTGCCAGGCAGGATTGTGGGTAAGGGGGGAATGGTGCTGAAATGATAACCTGTGACGCCAACCAACCTGAATCCGTAGTCAATTACGAAAAGAAAAATGATCAGAACGATTGAGACGACCCCATTTGGTAAATTTGCCGGTGCGCTTCGGATCTTGCCCCTATGATGAGCTCCCACATTTGTGCGTTGCTTTCTATTGTAGACCAAGTTGATCTTTTGAACGTTAAATGTTGTCGATGATGTGGAAGGTCAACAAGCAGGCACTCAATCTCTCAGTCCCTAGGACCGCAAGGCCCAGCGACAGTATGGCCAGTTAGTGGGCATGCCCATTGATCGCAGGAAGCTCAGAGCATGCACCATTCAAGGTGCAATCAGATGAAAATTATGTTTGATCCTAGACTATTTCCAAGATCAAATACGATCCAATCCAATTGATAGTAGTTCCTAGGATTGGATGTAAATTTATATCCAACCCTAGAGTAGAATTAGCAGGGTTTGGATATAATTTACATCCAATCCCTATATCTTAGAGTTTAGTATTGGATTGAAATTGACGTCTTCATTGCAAAGCTCCAATCTAATACTAGAGTTAGATCCATATAGGATTGGATGTAATTTGTATCCAATCCTATATGGATCTAACTCTGGCATTGGATTGATGCTTTTGGTTCAATTCAAAGCGTTTTATGTCCCAACTTAGTTGCATCTGCATCTGATCCCACATTGTCTTACACATCATCAGGACCATAAAGCATCAAGTGTATGAGTTGAAGACCGGGTTCGGTATCACCAGGAGCAAGACACATTTACAAATAGGCTAGAATTGTTTAGCCAGCCGATCACGGAGCCAACGCCCATGACGGCACGCTCCAAACTATCGATATTGCACTCAATGTGCGTATACGTCGCCGCCGCCCCAGACCTTTGCTGGAGCATCTCCCTCACCGTCGTGTTAAAGTCGCCTTTGCGCGCCTCCATGTTCGCAACTATTTCTCGCCAGTTGTGCTGAACACACTGGTTAGTGTCTTCCTGGCGATCGCTGTGTGAAAAATCAAGGTAAGGCTAAAAGGGAAAACATCTGGAAGATGGGCTGGCTGCCCTGGTGAGCTGCCTGCGCCAGCTAATCAGACCAGCTAGTGCGCCAGGTATATTAGGTACTTGTCTGTGTAAATCCCTACGCTGCCCCTACAACACGATGCCAGAACCCCCAGTCTTAATTGACTTTCAACAGTCAATCGATCCCAGCCAGCCAAGAGCCAGTTGGAATCCTTCATTGAGAAGAGGACAACTCAAGCAATCACCATGTCGCTGCCAAGCGTTGTCAGCAACGATTACTACCCAGACTGTGCGGCACAAGGCTGAGGCCACGTGCCCGTAGGCGAACTGTATCGACATTTTATTGTGATTGGCATTGTTTTTTTTTGAGCGCTGGGTCTTGAGTGCTCACCACTGTATGAAGGCACCACGTACATTTTATATGTATGGGGGATTGGAAACGCAACCGCTACTACCTAGACAAGGTACTTTTACGATATATATTGTTCGGTATCCTACCTAGCTCTTTGGGGAGGATGCAGTTAACATGTCTAGTATAGACTGCTTTGTGGTAGTTATTCGTATATCTATAGTGGGGTAGATTGTAAGTTGATGGATTCGGTTATGTTAAACGAGTCGCTTAAGTTCGTTATAGCCGACTTCTTAGCTAGACTGAGGAGAAGCGTAGGGGGGTACAGGAGTTCAGGGTGTCTATGCTTAAGAGCATCGAGTAGTTAGTCGGCAAGTAGAACCCCACATTCGAAGACATCGTAGACTGTGATGCAGTACGAAAGAACTTCTAGATAGACCTAGGCCTGCTCCTCTTCCAGCCCCTTGTGTACCAAGACAAGCTCAGCGAACGATGGCACTCCAAGGAGGATGACGGCCTGTTCGGGGCTACACAGACTCTCGTCGATTGGCCGCTACAGGACTACTGCCCATGTAGCTATATCTGATTCAATCCAATCCCAGAGTCAAATTTATATAGGTTTGGATGTAAATTGAATCCAATCCCTAGTTCAGTATGTGTAACATTAGATGTCAATCTACATCCAATACCAGAGTCAAATTTATATAGGTTTAGATGTAAATTGAATCCAATCCCTAGTTCAGTATGTCTAACATTGGATGTCAATCTACATCCAATACCAGAGTCAAATTTATATAGGTTTGGATGTAAATTAAATCCAGTCCCTAGTTCAGTATGTCTAACATTGGATGTCAATCTACATCCAATACCAGAGTGGAATTTTTTATGGGATATTATCTATGTTCTATTCTCATCAGATACAGTCACAGAATTGTCTAAGAGGTCGCCCCTCTAACTAGTCCCTGGCTCACAGCATCCCGTTTCTCTTGAACAATATCCTCCCACAACCTTGGCCGCCGTAGATATGAGGTCATCTGCGTGACACTCACAGCCGCAGTGCTAGATGCCACCCAGCAACTCCTCGGGAGTAGGATCTGACACCTCGGTCCCCTTGTCCACCTTGAACTCCACACAAGTCAGCACAAATGCATGATCCCCACGACAGACTCCCATCAGCATTTTACGTTCTGAAACATCCTGCACTCTTCAAATTGAATATGTGCTGAGCCCTGCTTAGCCGTGCACAACCACCCGAGCCCCCCTCATATCGACCTTCAAACGCATCCCAGCATGTAAGCCTATGTGAGACTACGAACTCTCCCTGAGAAGAACTCGGAAATTAGGCCGTCGGAAGAGCCCGTGGCACGTGATGAGATTGAAGTCAAAAAGGATTCATCGCCAGCGATAAAGGCATTGTGAGTGCGTGGACATCATACTAATATCTAGATCTAACCGTAATGCCCTCGGTCGGGTTAAGGTTTGGGGTTGAAACACATCTCTCCCGGAGCGGCGAGATGATGTGGAGACTTGTTTATTCGGTATCGTACAATAAGCTATGCCATGGAGTCAGTTCATCTGAAAAGCTTTGAGCCCAAAAATAAGGTTTCGTTTTGAAACATACGCCCCTGAATGCGCTGGGCGGGATCCTTGTGTCGATTAATCTGAGCAGATCATATGCGACGTTCAAGTCTTAGATCATACACGACGGCTCCCAGCTCTGAAGAAGATAATAAGACGACCGACATATATCTCGAATATCACTACAGGATCTTTAGATCTATCATACTCATAATTCGCACGTTGGAGCTTCGTTATTTGGCAATGCCGACGAGCATTTTACCCGGATGCATGACTCTGCGTCACGGTACAGAAAGTAGTTTTTAGCCATGCTCATTTCGGGGGTCTTGGCAGGGAGGCTCGCGGTCCGGATAGCCCGTGAGATGCGGACGTATGCATACGGCGACGGAGTCTATTCTTGAAAAAATTCATATATTAACTGCATGATCAACTATGTCCCATGGGCCGAACTTCCTTCGCATTCGTTTAGACCTCATCTCTTGAGCCGCACGCATTCTTTCACTCCACAGACTTGTCTGTTTCCACTCTTTCCACATAGCGACACTGTGTTGTCTTTCGTTCTTTACACCTTCTATCGTATATATCACTACATTTTTAGCCATGCGGTCAATCCTTGCCTTGTCCGCGCTGTTGGCGGTGGCACAAGCCCAGAACACGACCGACCCCCTGACTGTCGACGTCGGATATGGCAAGTACCGGGGTTTCGAAGACGGCGGCGCCCGCAAGTGGTACGGCGTTCGGTTCGCCGCCCCCCCTACGGGCAACAACCGCTTCCGGGACCCTCAGGACCCCGAGCCGTTCGAGGGCGTCCAGGATGCCACTGAGTTCGGAGCAATCTGCCCTCCTCAGCAGGCGACTGACTACACCCTGACTGGGGGGTCGGACCGATTCCACGTGGACGAGGACTGTCTGTTCCTCAGCGTCACGGCCCCGACGAGCACCACAGACCTCAAGCCGGTGCATGTGTTCATCCAGGGCGGTGGATTCGGCTCCAACTCCAACGCCAACTACAATGCCAGCGAGGTGGTGACGGATGCTGAGATCGTCTCTGTGCAGTTCGTAAGTGGCACCCCAAGCCTGCCGACCCATCAAGTCCACCTAGCGGTGATTTACATTGTGCTGACCTGAAATACAGAACTATCGTGTTGGAATGACCGGGTTCCTCTTCAGCGAGGAGGTTGTTGCAGATGGCGGCCCTAATGCCGGCATCAAGGACATGATCAAAGTCCTCGAGTGGATCCAGGAACACATCTCCAAGTGTAAGTCCCTCATCCACCGTGTTCCGTGGAATATTCAGATTACGTCGCTTTCGACTTTCTACAAGCAACTAACATGTCCTAGTCGGCGGTGACCCAAGCCGCGTCACAATCGACGGCGTCAGCGCCGGAGGAAGCGCCGTAGCCCTTCTCCTGGCCGCCAACAAGGGCGCGCTGGGAGGCACGCTCTTCCACGGCGGGATCGTCGAGTCGGGCGGGTGGGTGACGATGCGCAAGGTCGACCAGGGCCAGAAGGAGTACGACTGCCTGACAGCCCAGACAAGCTGCAACGGCACCGACGTCGACAGCCTGCAGTGCCTGCGCGAGGTGGCGCTCGAGGACCTGTACAGCAGCGCCTGCTGGTTCGGCCCCAACGTCGACGGCGAGCTGTTTGGCGACAGGCTTGTCGAGATGTACGAGGCGGGCGATGTCGCCGACGTGCCCAGCATCATGGGCGCCTGCGCCAACGAGGGCACCCTCTACAGCTTCGATAGCTCCGCGAACACGACGGAGGCATTTGATAAGTACATGACCGGCCAGGTCCCCACCCTGAGCAACTCCTCGCTTGCCATCATCAACGACCTCTACGCGGACCAGCCGGCACCTCACTTCCCGAAGTCGGGTAACCTGTACCGCCAGGGAGCCAACGCCATTGCTGACCTGGGAACTCACTGCCCGTAAGTATAGTCCTTGCTCATTCTACAATCCCCCCTTTTGCCGAATGCATCCGAACAGATTCTTCTCTTCAATATCTTGCAACATGTTTCTAACACCCCTTCCCCAGTATCAAATTCCTCCAAAACGCCCTCGCAGCAAAAGGAACCCCAACCTACACCTACAAGTACGCCATCCGGGACGCTGAAGACGAGGCCGAGGGGCTAGGCGCCTGGCACGTGGTGAACAACTACGCCTTCTACGGCGTCAACAGCACCGACATGAACGCGCCGGCGAGCTACCAGGCGGGTGCCCACACGGCCGCCCTGAAGGTCGCCCGCGACTACTGGACCAGCTTCGTCCGCAACCAGGACCCCAACACCGACAGGGCCGGTGGTTCCCCCGAGTGGAACGCCTGGTCCGGCCCCGGAGCAGACGCACGAGAACGACTCATCATCGCCACGCAGGCCAACGGTACCCGCATGGAGCACATGACGGACGCGCAGAGCCTGCGGTGCGACGCCGGGAGGAACTTCACGCTGGGCCTTGGGTCGGGCTGGCCTAGTGACCTCACGGACCCTGCCAACGCGGTGAACCTGGACGCGGCGCTGGCGAAGCAGGCGCTCGAGGCCAAGGACTGTGGGTTTGATGAGGGCTGCCGCGCGCCGGACTGCTCTATCATCCCGCCCACGAGCGGGACCTTCCCTGAGCAGGTTGGCAATGCCCCGCTTGTCTGCTCGGCGACGTCGGGCCTTGCCGTGGCCAGGTCTAGACTGTTCAAGCGTGCATTTGTGTCATAGGATGCCTCAGGACGTTCATGATGTTGAAGCAGTCCAAGAGTTTATAGAGAATACTAGCTTAATGCTCTCCAAGGCTGCCACACTAGCTTGCATTACACCCTTGATTGTTGAAATGTAGACTTCCACAAGTAACACATGTGGAGCGAGCAGTAAAAATATCTGCGTATATTGAGAGCGCATCGCCATGCGGACGTATAATCCTAAGTGATGTCTCGACCGATGAACACTGATGATCCCGACTCCCATGCCGCGATCAAGTACACGAGGGCGTTTCGTGGAGAGAGGTTTACGACCTACGAGATGACGAAGCCTTTCCTTTGAAACACCGAGGAGCGAGTCCATCATCAAATAAAATCTTGCTTCTATCCGCCTCGTGGCAACGTTTTCGGGTAGAGCATCACACCATGATGAATACTTGAGCACCTCTACAGCACTCCAACCTCTCTACGTAGCAGCCACGAATCCAGCAACGGTGGTGGAGTAGCATAGTAGATCATGCAGGGCTCGAGTAAGGACCTGGGTCCGAAAAGTGATGAACCTATCGCTTGGGACGGCCAATGTCTTCTCAGACACTGCAATTCAATTCGACTACGTTAACCCGACTTTGGGAACTTGTGTCTTGCCATTTTTGCGTCATTATCGACAATGAATACGTATATCCGCTTGGAGCCAGACACTGAAGGAATGCTCCTATTTGCTGTCAAAGCATAATCGCTAGCCTCTGAGTAGTATGTTCCCGCCACCGCCACGACCTCTGGGGGAGACCCCCACGTCCGTGGTGGCTTGCCCCCGCGGGCGGACCAACGACTGCTGGGCACCGGGTTTAACAAGTCCAGGATGAGCAGGATCATACGCTGGTATATCTGCGTAGCATTGGAGTGGCAGCATGGTGTGCTCATGGCTGTCTGATAAAGGATATCTTGGATGTGATCTTGCTGACTCTGCCGGCTTTCGCGGCAGAATCGGTCGTCTCACAGCTGCAGCAGTGGCCGACGGCCAGACACTTGTCGACGACAATGATATTCTGGGTAGGACAACCATTCGCGGGGCTCATGGGATAAACTCAAATTCCGACTGGACAGCTTGATGACCCGTGCACTAGAGCAACTTCACTCGAAGAGCTCGATGACTACTGATGCATTCGGGGGGCCCGGGACCGACTATCACAAGCACCTTTCAACCCCTTATCAAGACATACTCATAAGATGTCTGACCACACATTCCACTTTCTGTTCAACGCACACATCGTCCAGGCCACACCTCGCTTGAAGGGCGGACCTGCTGGCGCCTGTGTGTGACGAGTCACTTGAAAAGTTGGGATAAATGGTAGCTCGCCGAGCCAAGCCCAGCTGCGACATGGGTGCGAGGATGACCATCTTGTTCGGTGAAGAGCCCGGCCTGGGATTCTAAGCGGCACAGCACTCGACCGAAACATTTCCGGAGATGCTCGCCGTGGCCGGTGCTGCTGGGCCATCACCGCCACTGAGCAGCTGAAGGCCATTGTCTGGTATCGCATGCATGACAGCGGATGACGAGGCCAGCCTAGGTCTGTTTCTCCCCAACCTCTAGCCATACTCGGCGTGTAGGATCCAGTACAGCGGCATTGGGCGTCTAGGCTCCTTCAGGTGCCGTATAGCTGCATTGCACACCGCTGTGTTCCCCCGCGGAGCTAGGTGGGCATCCTCAGCTTCTTGCATCGGTGACGGATGCAAGTCAGACGTTCACGTGGTGCAGGTCTTGTCCATCCCACGGGCGACGAATTGGGAACCACCGCACCGGGCAAATGGCAAGCCACAGAGGGCGACGATCTGTCAGGGTGAAGAACACCTCCCTTCGCTCCTACCCCGTAGTGCCGCAGCCACTTTGGCAACATGAACTCCAGAGTGTTGGTCATCATTGACCCCACCCAGAGGGTCAGAAGGTCAGACGGTCAGAGGGTTCGTCGGCAAGGAAAACAAAGATAGCGAGCGGTGGTCGGTTGCACAGCGTAAGCCGAGGTGATGCCAAAATCGGCAGCTCACAAAATGAGATTGTCTTGTTTGGCAGTGCTAGTAGCGAGCTAGCCAGCCGCCATGCTCAGAGCCTCAATTTTCATAGGCGGGTGCGTGCATGCTAGCGTGTGTTCTTCTTCTGCAGCAGCATCAGCACACCGGGGGCGATCGTCAAGGCGGGAAAGCCAGGAGGGATCCTCCAACGACCCGTGCCGATTGACGTCAGCTAGTGATCGGCCTGTGATATTCGATAAGTCGACAGTCACCGAGACCTTTGGCGGAGACCTCGGGTGTCTTTGTTGTTCCCGGTCCCGAAGAATAACATGGCAGAGTGAAAACCTTGTCGGGCCCATCGGCAAGATGGCCGCAGTAGCGAAGGAATGGATGCGATTCATCAACAGGGCTACTGGGCGCGTGCGAGATCGAGGGTGCCTGTAGCAGTACCGCTGTATGCGGACGTGTTCGCGGGAGTCGTGTGCGATTAGCTGGTTGGCCAAATCGATTGGGTCGGGCCATTTTTGAGGCTGAGCGAGCCTGTGCGACGTTGGCGGCGCTATTCCCGTCACGACACTTTGCGTGTTCGAGACATTCGCAACGCCTGGTCGAGCTCAGCCACCCTCTTATTTGAGAGAGTTCTCATCTCCGGGAACCCCTTGATCCTAATGCCGGAAAGCATGCCGCCCATGGAACGCGCAAGTGTTTCGACGGGCGAGCATGTGTGAAGGCGCATCCAGCATTCCTCGGGGAGGGTTCCTGTCTGGTGGTAGATACAGGCAGACCCTGTGGCACCAAGCGTCGGTCGTCGGTCGTTCAAGCTTTAGCCTCAACAGGCCAGGTCCTTCTCCGCACTCGAGACTTGGGCCACGCGACGTCTCCATCAGTCCCACATGGAGTCATGCGATGAGCGGATGCACACGACAAAAATCGACAAGCGCGCTCGGGAAGGGCATCGAGAGGCTGGACGCAGATAGGCCGTGCCGGGACGAGCATGATGTGCCTATGGGGGGCAGGAGGGGGCCAAGCAGGCCGGTGAGTGGGAGGTTCATTTTAGCAATTCCCTCATCGGGGTCTCAGTGCTGCAGGCGTGATAATCCATGGTGTTATAGTCGCCGAGACTCGAGAGAAGGGGGGTGGTGGGCAGGGACTGGGGGGATGGATGGGATGATGGAATCAGGTGCGGTGGTCTCTGTAGTATCCCAAGGTGCTTGCTTCCCACAATCTCGCCATTAGCAAATCTGGGCAAATTGGACCATGATAGTCGAGCATAATGGGTCATCTCCCGCTGGAGTGGCAGCCATTGCGAGTGGGAGTCGAGTGAGGAGGAGACGCCGTGCGACTGGACTGGACTGGGGAAAGCGTGGGGAGAATGGTCGCGCAACAAGTGGGGGCGAGGCCGCCCTCTGCCCAATGGCAGGCGTGCCTTCCCCCACTTGGAGATGGAGGTATGGAGGCTCATCCACACAAACGGTCCAGACGGGGCTGACGGGCCAGACGGGCTGGCCACCGTTACGTTTCAACGTGTTACTGTACCCACGCGTCGGCTGCAGCCAACCGTTACCGGCGGCGAGGTGAGTGAGATTTCGAGGTTCGGGACATATTGCACAAATAAAACGCAGTCGGGCCCTCGTCCATCAGCGCTAGTGGGAAAAAGACGAGATGGGATGGGAGTGCTGGGTCCGTACCTCGCTGCCTCGGTGTCTTCCGTGGCAAAAACCTACACAGTAGGGCGAGTAAAAGTATATGGGACGGGGTATTATTGGGCTTGGTGGGCATGGGACGGGACAGGATATCCCGTGGAGACCTCCAAGGTTGTCCTGTCTCAAAAGGACGAGCGGATTAGACTTACCCTGGAGGCCGTCGAAGGATCGAATCCCATTGCGAATCGCCGGCGCAAGATTGGGCAATCTGGCGCTGTTCCCACGGCCGTGGAGGCAGCTGGGAGGCTGAAGACGCCGATTCGACGGCGGGTGAGGGTTTGGACGTTCCGAAAAATCCGACCAGAGCTCGCTGATCGACTCGAAATGAGCTTGCGCCGCGGGACTGGAGCTCGGAGGGCGCACATGCAGGTGAGATGTAGACAGGTACCAACCGCGCCGGCGTTGGGCACCCATGGGGCTGTAGCTGTCACCGAATCAAGGACTGGTTGCAACTTGCTGTCATTTCTGGACACGGCCTGCAGCTCTGTCAATAGATGTGTCTGTCACAGTGCCCCATACCATAGGATAGGACAAGCGCCCTTTGTCGAGGGACACTGTTGATGGCGTGGGAGGTGGGCTAGCTTGCACTGGCTAGTAGGCAGGTAGGCTGCATGCCTGGGCCTGTGGGATGGTGTGGCCAATACGGTGGGGGGGATGGAGCACACCCGCTGGACACCAGGTCTCAACTGTTGGCTTTATCAGTAGGCACATGGTCTGGTGGTCTCAGGCAGGGTGAGTCTGGTATATTATTTCTGTCCATGTCCTGAACACAGTCCTCGTTAACTTGCATCTGCATCTGCCGCACAGAATGGCCCGTCAAGAGGGTCTCGAGGCCAGCTCGGGTGGTGCAGGTGACGAAGGGGGCGGCCGTCGCGAGGACGGGTCGGCAAGCACATGAGCTGAACAGCACCACTGCAACGCTGTGCGGGCATTTCCAAGTCATGTCGTTGGCAGCTGGCGGCCGTGAGACGGCCTGAGTGGTTGGCTCTTCATGCGGCTTAATATGCTGACGGGGGTCTCCCCCGCCCCATCGCTCGCGTAACGGGCTTCCCCGTGGTCGGGTACAGGTACAGTCAGACACCCAGCCCGCCAGCCCGCCAGCAAACCAGCAAACCCAGCAAACCCAGCCAGCCCAGCCTAGGAACCGTTGGTTCCCCCAGCGTCGCACCGGGGGGATGGAAGTAGGGGGGAGGGGGGTTTGTTGGAATGTGGAATTGGGGGAAACAGGGCCCGTGATGAATGGATGTTCTGGGCGATCGTTTCGTTTGACAGTTCAGTTCCCGCCGCGGCTTTAATCGAATAATTGTGGTCTTGGTCCCCTACTATGTCTGCAGCACTCTGCCATATACCAAGGGGCTAAATGCGGTGCACATGGCCCGTGTTGGCAAGGGAAGGGCATGACAGGTTGTTTCTTGTTTCTCCCGCCTAGCTCAGTTTCAAAGGGTGCTGGCTGTTCGTCGGTCGGTGTGGTGCATGAAGTATGGGCGAACTGTACCAAAATAGGTCTGGATCGGAGTGGACTGGAGTGGACTGGACTGGCTTACCAAGTGTCTTGATAATATACCCGACGAAAGGAAGGGGAGGCGGGAAATGCATAATACGCTCAGTTATTCGGACCATGATGAGGCTTAATCGCGGGCTGAGGCGGGAGGCGGAACAGACGGTACACAATTATTATCGTGGTCGACACGCAGCACCTCGGTAGAAAGGTAGAAAGGTCGAGGCGTCCCGAGAGAGCCTCCTCATGTTCCCCACCCGCATTGTGAGGTGAGCATGTTGTCTGTCGTCGCAACCCATTTTTGCAATCCCGCTTGCGCATTAGAATTTTGGGCAACGACTCAGCGCCCCGAGTCTTGCGAGTCCTTTGACGCTTGCTGACAGGCCCTATTACCCACTTTTGATTTCCATCCACCCCTCCCGAGGCGCCTGGCACCCACCTTCGCCCTGGGCGCCCGCATCTCAAGGTTTCTCTCCAGGGGGTCGGAACGAACCTACAGTATGCCACAGCAGAGCACGCACAGGTCACTCAGCCCGGCCCAGCCCGACCCAGCACAGCAGAGAGCCCCAGCCTAGGGGCAAGGGACGGCTCGACCTCCCCGAGCCCGAGGCCACACTGCAGTCGTCCTCGTGTACACTGATGAACCGCAGTCACAGTGTGCTACCGTAGGTATTTCTCCTTCTAATTTCTCAAGTCTCTCTCCACTCCTTTTAGTCCTCGCGTGCCTGAATCATTCGCTCAGTTCCTTTCTTTCCTCACGTCGAGTGTGCCCTATCCCAGGATAGGATCGTACCTGTGTGCCTACACTGTGTGCGTGCGTGAATGGATGCGTGTTCGCGTGCTTGTGTTTTGGTCTTGGGCGATGTGTGTGTGTGCTGTACTGCAGTCCACATTTATTACTCCGTAGCAGCAGCAGCAGGGCGCACCACGCAGCCCAGCAGCAAGTAGAAAGAGGAAAAAAAGACCGGACGGATGACACGACAAGTAGGCAGACAGATGCACAGACGGGCGGCTTCAGCCTGGCCCGTCCCATCATCAGCTGCGGAATGACCCCAGAATCAGCCCAAGCCCTCGCCCTGCCAATCTCACCAGCTCTCAACTGCCACTTCCTTTTCCCTCCTGTGACGTGACACATGGCACAGACCAGTCACCACAAGACCATTCTTTTGGACTGTCCGTTGGGAAAAATGATATCAAGCATGCTGCAGTAATGACGGCGTGGGCTGCGTGGGCGTTGGGGGTGACGTGTGCCACACTAGGGAACTTTGACTCTTTCCATGCTTTTGCTTTTCTTATGAGTCCCCACGGCTTCTCAGCCTCAAAGTTTGGGCGGCGCCCAGACAGCCAGACCGACTCGATTCTAGATTCGGTAGATTCTGGGTGCCCCCAATTGCTCTCAGTCATTGTGCAGCAACGGCAGCAGTTGCGGCAGCTGTAACGGTAACAGCAGCAGCAGCAGCAGCAGCAGCAAGTAGCAACCTGCCGCCCAGCCGTTCCTGCCCATCTCCCTCCCAGTCCTGCTCTTGCAGACTGCAGTGCACGCACTCCCGCGCATTCGCACCTCGCACTGCACTCGGAATACCACCGTACCTAAAACTATACACTACTACTACTAAGATCCTCGCGCTTCCCTGACACCCCCCCAATCTATACCTGACCGACACCACCTCGCCCGCACCCCCGTCCCACCTCCCTTGTCCCGTCCAATCTTATTGCTTGTCTCTTGTCTTGTCTTGCCGACCAGGCCTGGCCTGCCTGACCCGGCTCGGCTGGTCGACTAACAAACCCAGAACCGCCAACGGCCAGCTCCCTGTCTGCCTGCTCCGCCTTGTTTTCCCAGGTTACCTTGGCTGCCAGCTTTGACGACGATTGCGAGCCAGCCAGACCAGCCAGTCCCAAACCTAACATCTCGAAGGCCCGGGAAACGGAGAAACGCAGCAGAGACTGCATTGCATTGGCGTCGCATTTGCCTTCTCAAGCCCGCCTCCAGCCTCCAGCGAGATCCACCCAGAGCCTCGCCTCGCCTCGCCCTGCTGGCTTGCTCCCTCCACCTCCCGAGCTTGCTGATCAACCGTCTCGACCCCAACCTCGTCAGTCAGTCAGTCAGTCACCTTGTCGACCTGTCAGTCATACACACAGGCACGTACAAGGCTCGCGCTCGCGCACACACACGCAAGGCAGTCAAGTCAGCCAGGCGCTGTCTATTCTGCACTTTGTCTATCACTTGATTGCGAGACATTGTGTATCCACGCCAATCGCCGTCACAGCATAGCGCAGCACGAGCGCAAAGCGTCGCATCAGATCGCATAGATCGCATCCATCGCATCCACCGCTTCATATCATTTCCGGTCTCAAGCGCCGCCCACGAGCACGGTTGGGTGGGCACAGGTTGGGCCCTTGCTGGATCGGTTGGACTGTGACTAGCCCTCTCCCAACGCCGGCCCCACGACAGAACAGCGCTGGTGCCTTGGTCGGTCGCCAGTCGGTGTCGGTGACCCAAGAAGCATCACTGTCAGTGTCAAGTGTCAGTGGGCAGCGCACAGTTATTATCCGGTGCTACTGGGACTGTCGGCTCGGCTCTGGTCTGGTCTGGTCTGGTCTGGAGTAAGAGCAAAAGGCGCCCATCCCTCCCGACCCCAGGTCAAAAAACCCCCTCACCAGGGACCCGTGGACAAGCACCAACCCAACGCCTCCCTCACTTCATACCCCCATCATCCTTGCCGCCCGGCGTGTTCCCCCGGTTTTTGCTCCCAGCAGTTTGTTTGCCCCGCTCAGCCTGTCGCTTTTGGGACTGGACTTGGGGGACCCGGTCACGCGCCAAGCATTTCCCCATATCATTAAGAGGCTCTGTTTCGCCGCATTCCTAGGCTTGGGGCTCTGCGGGCTACTTCGTTTACACCGTCCTGGACACCTCCACTCCCCCCAACCTTCTCGCCTGACCCTCACCCTCACGGCCTACCGCTGCCTGGGCCACAACACCCACAAACTCCCCCTTGGATGACCACGACCACCGCGCAACAAAGGCGTCTTCGCCCATTGTTCTAGCTCCCGTCTAGCCGATTTCGTATCACCCGGCGCAAAGGTGCCAAGGGAAACGAGAGTGGATAGAGAGAAACACACACACACACCCACCCAAACACAGGCTCCCAATACTTCTCCATATACACACACCTACCTATACAACAAGACAAGAGGGCACAAGAGCTAGGAAACGCAACGCGAACGAGTGGGCTTGTTTACTCCGTGAGAGGATCGGTCGTTCATAGGGCGGAGATCTTGCTGGCGCCCTCACGAGGACCGCAACATCGGTGGAGCCGTGTGCGCACGCCTGTTCCACCAAGTTCGGCCTTATGACCCAGCCTCCTACTCTCATGGCGAGTTGACCACACACGTACGCAAAGCTGCGAGCACACCTGAAGCAATGACTACAGCCACTGCCCCGGCTCCTGCCCACGACGTTTATGACCCGGATGCTGTGGTGCCCCGGAATAGTCCCTTGCTCGTCCCGAAAAAGGTATCATTCCGACCAAGCATAAGTCCTCCACCAGACATCCCGCTGGTTCAAGTCAGTCCATCTCCCAGTCGTGGTAGCAGGAAAACTAAACGTCGACCAAAGGTACGTCCAAGTCAAGGCGATGCTGTTCTGATTGGAATCATGGACAATGGAAGGCACCCGGACATCGCTACCATGGCTGGTCAAGAGGCGTTACCGAGCGACTCGGAGGAAGCCTCCAGCAGCCCCGACACGGACAGCTCGATGGACGAGTCAGATATCATGGCCGACTCCGACGAGCTAGGAGAAACAAAAGGGATTGACAAGGGGTCTACACGGCCCGGCGCAAAGGGTGGTGCCCAGCCGGGCTCTCCTGCCGACCTGCAGACGCTGGCTGGAGGTGCTCTGGCGGCCCTGGCCTTGGGCGATCACAAGTCTCCCAGCGAGGACGGGCGCACCGCGACAACTGTTGGGGACACGAATTCAGAGGCATCGAGACCTTCAGATTCGTCACCTCCCGCAGTACCCCGGCCCGAGACAGCCATTCGGAGAGATGACAGGCCACAGCCCGTCTTTCCTGCTCCGTACAGTCCTCCCGACTACTATTCGCCTCGAACTGGGACCTTCGCATCACCTACGAGCAGCATCGCGGGACACGGCCCTGGCGAGCTCCCGCCGATCCAGAATGCCTCACCGAGGTCAGAGTCCAATGCTGGCATCGCGCTTCCGTCTATCAGAGACCATCTGGGGCCTGAGGCGCTTTCTCCCGCGTCTTTCCAGCAGTCTCCGCCTTCCTTACCCGGCCCCAATATGACTCGGTTGCCATCCATAAGCCATGCGTCTCCGCCTATCTCACCGCATGAGCTCTATGCCCGCGACCCTCGCTCGCCGCACTCTGTTTTGTTGCCACCCAGCCCGTATTATCCTTTCCCTCCGGGCGGCATGACACACCGACCCAGCCTCGACTACAACAGTGGCAGCACGCCAAGCACGGATCATTCAGCCTCCACACCTGCAACTTCAACGCACTCGGTCGCGGATAGAATGAGCCTAGATGGGATGGCCTTCTCAAATCCTCAAGATGTGGGCCAATATGTCTGTAAATTTGAGGGGTGCAGGGCCCCTCCTTTCCAGACTCAGTATCTCCTCAACTCCCACGCGAACGTTCATTCTCAATCCCGACCACACTATTGTCCGGTGAAGGGATGTTCTCGATCGGAGGGCGGCAAGGGTTTCAAGCGGAAGAACGAAATGATCCGCCATGGGCTAGTCCACGAGTCTCCTGGATACGTATGTCCGTTTTGCCCAGATCGGGAGCATAAATATCCCAGACCGGACAACTTGCAGAGGTTTGTGCAACCCAGGATGCCCCCAAATATGACCAGTTTTGCTTACAAAATATAGACACGTTCGAGTTCACCATGTGGATAAGGACAAGGACGACCCGGAATTGCGCGATGTTCTGTCTCAGAGACCAGACGGCCCAAGCCGTGGTCGAAGACGCCGAGGCGGACCGATCTGATCAAAGTCCAAGACGGGAGCCGGCGCATCAGTAAACCCTTCAAGTTCGATTCATCTTCACCTGTACATATTCGACCTTTTGACGATACCCCTCCCAAACACGGCTTTGTATACACTCGGCCTGACAACATGCACTTCTCGCTCGCTGTAAATATTTTTTCGACAAACACTTGTTCCTTTTGTCTTTACTGGATTTCGCCACGGAACGGCCGCGCGACCCTGGGGGTAGTCTTAAATCAGGCCGTGCCACTAGGTCTTGGTCAGCCTCCGGCGTTGGCTTTTTTTGAAGAATTGGCTCAGAAAATGGGATGGACGGACGATTCTTTTCGCAAGCGGGCACTTGACGCCCGCGTGGCATCTTTAGGCGATGCTACCACCTGAGTGGGCAGGATGGAACTAGGTTCCCTCACGTGGCTTGGGGGTTTTTTGGAAGTGATGGGAATAGGGTTACTTATCAGAGCTCCTCTCGGCAGAGATGGATTGCAATGTGTATAGCAGACAACATTAAGCTAGCTCAATGCCTTGACCGCTTTACCTTGCAACTATCTGCGCCACAAAATTTATGGCCCTGTGAAAATGGTTCGAAACTCACAGACTATCCTTAAGAGTAAAGCTGCAGACTTTGGCTGAGCTGATGTACAGCGCAATAGCCCTCACACCGCTGGTGGTTTACCAGTATGGCCTACGTTCAGTATGAAGTGACAATGAATTGATTGCGATCCCGCTAAGCAAATGCAAGTAACTTTACTACACGTGTGCCGCCGGTGAGCGTGTCGAGGAATCGGCAGCGCAGTAGTGCGGCGACAGCAATGTGATATATAGTCCACGAAAACTGTGTCGAGGAAAACAAGACTCCCATCCATGCCAATATATGTAAGCAAGAGCGCAGATATGAGATCTCCATACGAGACAAACCAACCCCAAGCCAACCCCATAGAGCACATGAATCAACATGTAGCAATCAACCACACCAAATCAATCAATCATCCACGCTCTCCCAGGGCCCAACGCCGATCCTCCCATCACTGAGCAGATCGACCTGGATCCCCTGCCCCTCGCGGTGCACGCCCATCTGCTCGACGACGAGCCACAGCCCGCCGGCGCGCCGCGCCGCGTCCGGGTCGAGGTCGACGTCCCCCGTGCGCAGGCCCATGCTCGCGTCCGCGAAGTCGCCCTCGGTCGTGACGGCCGCGGTGCGGGCGTGCGGGCCGGACCCGTACTCGAAGGACACGCGCACCGAGCAGGGGATGCTGATGGGGCTCGCGGTGCCGGACTGGTGGTGTTGGTGGTCCTGTGCGGCTGGGGGGTTGGCCGCGGAGCCGCCGAGGGAGAAGGGGAGGCCGCCTATCGAGGCGGTGGCCGAGGAGGGCCCGGCCTCAAGGGTCCCCGAGCGGGCGACGGCGCTCGCCCGCGTGAGGCGGCTGATGCTCAGGGCGGCACGCTGCCGCTCGCTCTCGCCCTCGCGAAACACGACGGGGTCGAGCTCGGAGCGCAGGCGGCCGGCGGCGTCGGAGAGGACGGGGCGCAGCTGGACGGGGACGTCGGAGCCCACGCGCAGGGCAAAAGACGCGAGCTGGCCGGGCTCGAAGGTCGAGGCCACCACGGTGTAGGTGCCCGCGTCGACGGTCTGGGGCCGGCGGATCTCGGCGAGGGCGCACCCCCTGCGGTACTCGCCCGACGAGCAGACGATGTCGCGGACCGTGAGGGCGGTCACGCGGCGCCCTCCTTGCGACCAGACCAGGTCCACGTGCACGGGGACGTCGTCGGCGTCGGTGGCCAGGTGGAGGGAGATTGGGGTCGGGGACGGCACGACGAGGGCGAACTGGGGGTTGTGGAAGAAGGAGACTGTGCGGGCGTTCCCTCCCGCTGTGCGCCGCGTCCAGGCTGACTCGAGCTCGGTGTAGTGTTTCAGTGGCGGGGTGGCAGGGCTTATGGTCAGGGGCGACCTGCTGAAGAAGGACAGCGTGGACGGGTATTTGGGCAGCGGCAGGCCCTCCTGCGCGACCACGACGGTGTAGGCCGTGCCGGCCTGGGCCTCGAAGCGCAGAAGGGTCTGCGGGCTGTCGACAAAGGGGGACTGCTGGGCGGGCCTGTCGGGCAGCTGGACGCAGTGGCCGTCGGCGTTGTCGAAGAGGTAGATGGACATGAAGCCCAGGCTGTACGACCCGCCGTCGCCCGGGCGCCTCGTGTGCCGGCTGCGCGCGATGGGCAGCTCGCCGTCCTGGAAGTGCCGCGACAGCAGGATCCACACGGCCCCCGAGGTCGGCGACGTGAACGAGTACTGCGGGTTGTGCGCGAAGGACCGCTGCATCGCCCGGCTGGGCAGCGTCCACGTGAAGTGGTGGTCCTGCCGGTCCGTGAACAGGCTCGGGTTCCAGTTCAGGTAGAGTGACTCGAAGTTCTGCACCACGTCCTCGATCGAGATCCAGAAGGTCCCCGTCAGCTCAGCGTACGGCGACAGGGACGAGACGTCCGAGTTGGACCGCTGCGCCGGGCGAGAGAGGGTCGGCGACGGTGGTGGGTACACCTCGGCGTCGACCGTGGTGGTCGACCCGAATCCCTTCCAGACGAGCCCGTCGCACCACGGGTTCTTGAGGAGCATCCGCCGCTCGCCTGTGGCCTGCACCTTGAGGTCCATGACGGCGTAGTCGTGCTCGCCGGCCAGGCCGAGCGTCTCTTCCTCCTGGCGGGACAGACGCCCCGTGCCGAGGGTGACTACCACATCGCCGTACTCGAATGCATTCTTGATGCGCTTCCAGGTCTGATCCAGTTCGATATCATCGCTGTACAAGATCGAATCAGCACTTCGCACGTGGTAAGTCTGTGAGCACTACGGGTCTCACCTCTGTAGAAATATCTGTTCCGGTATCCAGCCAGTGAGCACCCAGAGATCTGTGCCGGAATTGCTTCCTGGGAAATCATAACCACCCCGTATCTTCAGGTACGCCTTCTCCATCAGAGCAGGCCAGATAAGCTCTGGATTCCTCCGGTCGACGACGAAGAATGTCCGAGACGTCTTGGAGGTAGGCAGGCGGTCATCGACGACCACCTGGCGGAAACAGCCGTTGAAGTTCAGCCGGAACATATACTTCCCATTCTGTGAAGCTATAGGCCTGCCCTTGGCGTAGTCAAAAGGGTACAGCAACGTCGGCAGCAACTTGCACGCTATTAGCAGTGCGCCCTGAGAGTCTTCTCGGCAATGGGTTTCAAGGCAGGCTTACAGAGTCCTTCTTGTTGGGGTTCAGATGGCGCATCACTGCGCACAGGCTGGCCACCACAGAACAGTCTGTCGTGATGTCCTGCACGAGGTCGCTGTTCGTCTTGGCAACCATGATGTTCTCGAACAACTCAGGGCCCGAGTCGTTGAAGATCTCGGCCGGACGCTTCCAGCCATCAAAGATTTCATTCTGCTTCTTGGAGAACGAGAACTCCGAAGGGTCACTTGATCAGGTATGATTAACCACTGCGGATGTCCTCTCAACAGAGAAAGAAAATAGCGAAGGCGAGGCTGCAGCGCAAACTCACGTGAAAAGCGGCTCGTCCAGTCTCTTGCTCCGGAAGGCGGCCGGGTCCGGGTCGGCCTCCCAGGGCGGGAAGACGCTGCCGTGTAGCTTGGAGGACCGCCACAGGATGGTCTTCTCCCCCGTCGGGAGCTCACGACTCTGGCGAGGACCCCTGGGCTTCGGGGCCTTTGGCGGCGCGGCAGTGGGGCCCGCGGTCTTGAGGGTCTCGGCTTGTGCAATGAGGTCACGGCACTTGGCCTTGAGGCGGGATTTCTCAGCAGCCGTGGGGGCCTCCTTGACCGCCTTCATGTACAACTCGGCGGCCTGGATGGCGTTCTTGAAGGCCTCCTGGCCCGAGGTCCGGCTGATCTTGGCCTCATATTCCTTTGCGTGGCGGCGCGCGGGTCAATATCAGAGTGCGGTTGTACACGGGGGGAGGGGGGATGTCCGGGTGACAACTCACTCTAGCCTGGGCTTCCATGGCGATGGACACGATTCGGGGGGAAAAAGAGGCAGACAGAGAGACGGTGGGTCCTGAACGACTAATCATACATATGGCACGGAGTAATTAAGCCTCGTCTCATGGCGACGCTGGCCGGAGACTTTGGGGGGCAGAGACAAGGAAACGCTTGGCGATGAGGGCGGCGGGTGTGGTGACCTCACGGAACATCGCAACATGCTCAATATCTCGGGCTTTCTCGACCGGTGCAGGAAGCTGGTGCATTTGCGAGGTGCAGGACGGGTGGATCCCGCGGGAGAGCAAAAAGGTTGGGAGCAGGCGAATCCAGCAGGAGAAGCAACCTGGGCCAAGGCGCGCGGTTTCAAGAGACGGACATGACAGTACAAATCGAGTCAGCCGAGAGACGCAGACGCATATCTCGATATCCAAGCGTGATTTGCGGTTAGCAGTAGTGGTAGTGCGAGAGTGGACGGTGGACGGTGGACGTTTCAAGAGTCAAGCTTGCACAGCCGCTCCGCGGGACCATAATCCCATGTCGAGTGGTCTAACCAGACGTGAACGGGACCGGGCCTGGCACATGAGAAAGACGGAGGGGGAAGGGGGATATTCTACAACGGATGACAGCTTACCCCGGTCTCAGGCACCATCGATCCGAGATATCCAGGCGGACTTGAGTATCATTGATGGCTATTGACGAGTTGTTAGAGTCTATTTCCAGTGCAGATGAAATCTCGCCAAGTTCGATGCGTGCCATGAGAAACACACTTCTTCTATCTTTAGACTCTTGGAGAATCGACCAGTCCTTGCCGAGTCTCACCCCCGAGGGTTGAACCCTCCGTGTCGCAGTGCGGAATTAACTCATCAAGGATCGCAATACATACTCGAGAGGCCCACTCTTTGTTTGCGACCATGCAACTTTTCCACCCAGATACTCAGAGTCCCTTCTACTTCAGCCTCCCTGACCCGGATGATATTGGCCTCAGTATGTCAAAACAGTGACAGTGACACGTCCCGTAGAGATCGGATAGACACATAATGATGCACGCAGTGACTAGTGCACCACACAGCTTTTGGGCCGACGTCACCTGGCACACAAACACACACGGTCGGGGAGCGGCAGGCCGGCTCCACATGGGAACCAGCCCGACGACCGAGGTCCACGGTTATCACCGATATGCCGTGCTCGGCCTCGATAACGCCTGGCGTCTTTGACCACCACGCCGGCACGTTTTGCGGCTCTCCCATGCAACTTCTTTTATCTACATACGTCGCATCACCGTGTCTGGGTCTAGTCGTGTCTTGTCTGCATCATAAAGGGTTTCTTTTCCTTCTTCATGAGATAGAACTCCACGCATTGTCCCCTCCACCCCCACGACGGCCGCCGGTGTTCGGCGAGCTAGCGACCGCCGCTTCAACGGTTTGCGCCTCGGTTCCTCAACCTGAATAGACCGCCTGGACCACGTTCTTTTGAATTAGGAATCAAGAGTCCTCATCGAGACATCCCGACCGAGTAATGGCTATCCAGTCCAAATCCGCCCCAATTGGGCCATGGGGCAAGGCCACAGCTGGCGCCACGGGCGCAGTGCTTGCCAACGCCCTGGTTTACCCACTGGACATGTACGCTCTTCCACCATGGATCTTCCCATCCGTATAGTTAGTCTGGTCCTAACTTCTCCCCCGCCACAGCGTCAAGACTAGGCTCCAAGTCCAAGAAGTGCGCAAGCCCGGCGATGTCCCCGACCCGACCGACCTCACACCGCATTACACCTCCACCTGGGATGCGCTCAGCAAGATGTTCGAAGAGGAGGGCGTGGCAGGCCTGTACGCGGGCATGAGCGGCTCGCTCCTCGGTGTCGCCTCCACCAACTTCGCCTACTTCTACTGGTACAGCACCGTCAGGACGCTCTACTTCAAGGGCGCGAGGGTCACGGCCCCGCCCTCCACCGCCGTCGAGCTGGCCCTGGGTGCCGTCGCGGGCGCGCTGGCCCAGCTCTTCACCATCCCCGTGGCGGTGGTCACAACCCGGCAGCAGACACAGAGCAAGTCGGAGAGGAAGGGCATGCTGGAGACGGCCAAGGAGGTCATCGACGGGCCGGACGGCGTGACGGGTCTGTGGAGGGGTCTGAAGGCCAGTCTAGTGCTCGTGGTCAACCCATCTATCACGTATGGTGCCTATGAGAGGTTAAAGCCGCTGCTGTTCCCCGGCGGCGGGCCCTTGAGCGCGTGGCAGGCGTTTGGTGAGTGCTGTCCCCGTACAATATATTGGCCGGCATGATGTCTGGGTGTCGACTCCTCGTGCTGACCGAATTGTGTTTCATAAGTTCTGGGTGCTATGTCTAAAGCATTAGCAACCATTGCCACACAGCCACTCATTGTCGCAAAGGTCGGGCTGCAGTCCAACCCCCCGCCATCGAGGAAGGGCAAGCCTTTCAAGAGCTTTGGTGAGGTGATGCAGTTCATTATTAAGAACGAGGGCCCCCTGGGACTGTTCAAGGGCATTGGTCCCCAGATCCTGAAGGGAATCTTGGTGCAGGGTATCCTGATGATGACTAAAGAACGGTAAGTCTCTCCCGGAATCAGTCCGCACGCAGACACGATTTATCGATATGGTGCTAACACTGTGCGTCATTCAGTGTGGAGATCATGTTCATCCTGTTTATTCGTTACCTGCAGAAGCTGCGGTCACAGCAGCTGGCGAAGGCTGCACAGCTTGTTGCTGCGAGGAATGCCACCGCTCCGATCACGACGAAATAGATGCGCGAAAAGATTTCTTTCTCTCTGGCATGAGCGTTTTTGTTTCCTCAGGGCGGTCTCTTAAGAGGTGTCAGGTTTCGCAACAGTAGAAGGGCTGTCTCCTGGGGCTGCATTCTGTTACTGGACAGGACCGGTGGGTTTTGGAGTGGAAACTGCGCACGGCACGTACACGTAGTGACAAGCTGCGAAGCAATATATGAGCATGCGTGGGTTTTAAACAACATTTATTCCGATATGTCCCGCGTATATAAATGAGCAAAGTCATTGCAAAATTTATTCAAAAATTCATTGAAAGTGATGCACAGTTCACAAGCGACAGTACAATACGGGGGTGCCAAGATCTGTTTGGGTGGTTTCTCGGGCCCGTGCGTCTGACGGAGAGAAACGGTCAGCTTAACGGAAGATTCTGATTTTCACGGGGCGGCCACAGACGGCCACAGACCGCACACAACCTTCCAAAACTCTGCAGCCCGCGCCGAAATTGACCTAACATCATCAACACCATTGACCAACCGACGAACCCCGGAATCGCGGCAAATCAGTCACAATGGCCAGTATGTCAAACTCGTCGTCCCTGATCAATGTGATCATTGATTTCTAGATTTACTGACGGTTCTTCGCAAACAGAGTCAAAGAACTCGTCTCAGCACAACCAGAGCAAGAAGGCTCACCGTAACGGGTATGTTCGACCACACCAGCGACCCAGCTTAACCCCTCCCACGCAGCACCACATTACGACACGAAGATGACCGAAACACACTCAACGCAAGAGCGACTTGTGATTACGAATAAGCCATACTGACGGATTGTCCGCAAACAGTATCAAGAAGCCCAAGACCAACCGTTACCCCTCCCTGAAGGGTACCGACCCCAAGTTCCGCCGCAACCACAGATATGCCCTGCACGGCACCATGCGGGCTCTGGTGAGCAGCCCCGGACCAGAAATTTGACCCGTCCGGTGCGACGAGGTCGAATGAGATGCCCGAAAGTTGAAAGCTGACAACCATGACAGAAGGAGAAGGCGGAGGGCAAGCGTGAGACGGTTTAGGGAACGCGATCGAACCAAAGCGAAACCGAAAACTAGACTCGATGACGAGGGATTTGGCTTGCGACAGGGCATCATACCATCATGACGGTCGGGAAAACAAACTACAGGGGCGTCTCTTTGTGCTTATATCACCCAGGCTCTGAGCGTCACGGCTAGGATGCCACATCGGCCGTGACTACCCAAATTCGAAGGCATCAACGACAACGTCCTGTCTGCACTGCGCGCCCGGGTCAACACTGCTCGATCTCTCTCGAGTGACATGCTCCTCCATCCAAGCCCTGGCTGCCGGCTTGAGGAGCAATCTCAAGCCTGTGGCCCTGGATGGAGATGATGGTCCACTGACCACCAGTCCTCTCCCTGGACCATCCTCTCCCCTATTGAACCCTCCCCCCAAATCATTACAACCCCCTCTCAACGGCATTAGTGTGTACAGCATTGAACTTATCTCCATGTTCAAAATGACTGAAGGATTTTATCGTGCCAAGATCGATCTCCAGCCTGTCTATTACCAAAGGCCTGCGTATCTACGCTTCTCAAGCGGCCTGGGCCCATGAAAGACAGGCCACATCTCTACACACAGATAATGGAATCATGTTTGATTGATTCCAGACATCTCTTCGATGGCTCGGGAGGATTAGAAGCTGCTCCTCGCCAAGCTGGCCCTGCGTGTCTCATTTGTGGTGTGACAAGACACTGCATCTCAACGAGAGCCGAGGGCGTCCATTTCGATCTCAGGTAGCCTAATACATTGCCCGTTTGTTGAAATGGCTTTGCGCCGAGATCTGACTGCTTTCGTCACTTTGGTATCTTAATGCGGGAGTCAAGCTTCATCCAGAGCTCTCTGTGTGACGCGCATGCAGCAAACGTCTGAAACGTGGGCTTCGAACGATTGCTTTTCACCTTTGTCTGCCAAGAACTAATCGGCGTCGGATCCGAGGTGTGAACGAAAAAAGAAGGTTTCCCTCGAATCGTGCTTTGGATTCTAGACCATGTCCCCTTAACAATAATATTACCAACTTTTCTATTTGTCCAGACGGTGGTCCCGGGATACACGGATAAGTCGTGGCCTCGTGGGGAGCATGACGACGAAAAGAGTCAGGCACCGCCCGCAAGGGGCGATCGTCTCCGGAGTGCAGACTATTCGTTGCTATCTTTAGCCGGCAAGGCCAGCAGCACCTGGGCGAGGGATAGAGAATTCCGGTTGTGTGGGCGGCTCAAGAAAGGCCGCGAATAGAATGGGGGCCATGGTACCGTTGTGAAAGGCCTGCCTAATCGGTATGCTCGTAGGGGATTTCTGCGGGTCCTGGCCGCATGGCAATGGGCCCGACAGAGCTCGTGTGCCCTCTCTGATGGATCCAGAGTGAGATTTAAGGAGCTGAGCAGATTTCGAGCCTGCGCAAGCTGCTGGATACCGGAGAGCAAAACGGAGGGCTTCCTCGGCCGGGAATATGCGTCGGAGAGGGTCTGTCGGAATACCTGGCCTGCCTGTCGGTGGTGGAGGTCAGGAGACGGAGCTCTCTGCCCAGGTGGATGGGGGGCCTTGGGGGCCTGGGGGGGGACAAGCCGACGGCTTAGACATATGTGGCCGTAGCCTATCTATCTGGGTGCATGTTAAGACTAGCGCCTACTGCCAAACTGCACAATGACTCGCAGTTTGACTGGAATGAGGGCATCTGCCGAAACTTGCTTGTGGGAGGACGGCGTCCTGAATCAATCAATAAATCAACCGCCAGGCTCTTGAAGCGAACGGCGTCCCAGTCAGCGCCGCCTTCGGCCAACAGGTGCCCAGGTGTGGTGTGGCAGGGGTAGAGATCTTGGGGGTTAGGCCAGGCGGCCCTGCCAGCCCAGGTCTCAAGTTGCCCACCCAGTCGGCGCTAGTGGGTCATCGCAGCTGCAGAACCACACCCACACTCACACCCACACCCACACCGGGGAGAGAACAGCCAGGTACCGCGAGGTACCCAATCAATCCCACTGTGGCTGTTGGCGTCCCGCACGCCTCAGCATCTGGCACCGGCTATGGAGCTGATTTTATAGTCGTCCGTTGTTCATATTGTCATCATCATCAGCGCAATCAACGGCACTGTCATCACCCGTCATCTCTTGTGCCATCCAGCCACCCATCGAATCGCCGGCGAGTGATGCCACCGAGCAGGCGAGACAATAGAGTTCCGTTGAACGGCAATACCTACCTACCTACCTACCCGGACAGCTGCAGCTGCTTCCAAGCATCCTTAAGCATCCATCCCTATCCTCTTGTCTTGATTGAGTTCGTAACATCTGTGAGTAATAAGTAGTAGGCTGATGGATCACCCCTCCATTCCTCATTCCTACCCTCCGCCCGTCCTGTGCTGTACACACAGACTTCCCAAAAAAAAACGCCCCGCCCCAAGGAAGGCCTTGAGGACTTCATCGGCATCCAGCTTCCCATCTGGGGGACCTTGTTTGCTTGTGTGGGTCCAACTTATTCTTCCCAAACGTTTCCTCGTGCCATATCTCCTTTTTCTCTGTGTTTCTGTCTCTTCACCCCTCCTCGTACCCGGTGCTTGTCCCCGTCGGCGAGCTACCGTGTGATCTCGAAGCGCAAATCTTACCTTGTCGTCGATCTCCGAGGTTCCCCAGCAAGCACCATATTCATCTCAACTTGTTGCTTCCCGCCCCTGCCTTCGTCCCTTTCATCGGGAACCTTAAGGCATTCAGAGTTGCCTTGCCAATATAAACTCCCGGCCATACCATCTCACCTCCTAACTGCATGTGACCACCGAAGGTTGAGCTGCGAGTTGCAAGCAACTTCCGAGGTTTCTCTTGCACTCAGCCCATCTCAACCCTTGCCAACCCTGCCTAGCCCTGTCGTTTGTCGTCGCCGCCGCATATCAGACCCACCTTGGCGCGGGATCCACAGCACACGCCCCCAATCCATTTCCAGAAGGCTCGCCTCTTAGAGCAGCCCCATAGCCACCATCCAGGCCAGCCGATTCGCTGACACGGCAATCCTGCAGACCTCCAAGTATTTCATACTAGACCACCCGAACCCCTTATTTTCCATTAACTGCCCGCCTCAACCCCCCCAACTGTGCCCTGTCGCCTCTTTCGACTCGACTTCACTCCTCTTTTTCGACATCTCCTTTGAGGTCAGCCGGTCACTGCAGGAGCCTACGAAAAGTGTGCATCTCTTTGTCTTCCCCTTCGTGAGATCACTTTCCTCGGCCACCACCTTTTTTAATCCATCCTGCAAACGACAAAGAGCCGAGGTGCCAGCCCGAAGCCTGCGCAAGCCTGACCTGGGCCCGAGCCTGACTTGACCCTGACCTGAGCCTCAGGCCGAGAGCAGCCCCACCAGCATCGTAATATCTATTCGAGAAGGGAAGAGCACTCTCCCAACCCGCCCATCCCGTTTTAGCATAGCCGCACGGTTTTAGGGAAAACTGTCAGGTCGAAAAATCTACGAAACGCTACTTTGCTTGTCACGGGCCACTCGTTGTCCCCGACACGTCCCGTCCGATTCCTCGAACAGCCTTCCAGTCCTGTTTCAGGTCCCATGCGACACGGCCCTGTCCATTCGCAGCAGACCGGCAGGCCAGGCATTCACTTTTAATACAACTACCACGTACCCATCTTTCAACTCTCCGGTCTCCGCCCCATCGAGCACCTGTCTCGGCTACCACCATCAAACTCGACTGAGCCTTTGTGTTGATTGGTTAGCTCACAATGTCCAACATCATGAGCAACCGCAACAGCACCCCCGTGGCGGGCGAAGCCTCCTCCCTCCGACCTCCATCCTCCAGGGCAATCGGCGCCGGCCACCAGCTTCGTGCTTCTGCCGACATAGCCTCCCTCACCGGCACGCCGCAGTCCAAGCCCATCCGTCCCAGCTCGGACTTCTACGGCCAGCCGCAACACACCCAGGCCCAGGGCGAGCTTGACCCCCAGGACAAGGTCGCCCAGCAGTGGATCGCCGACATCGACCAGTATGAGACCACCTTGGAGGAGATGGCAGCCGCGACCCTGGACCAGGACTTTAAGGACGAGCTGAGCGCTATTGAACAGTGGTTCCGGGTTCTGAGCGAGGCCGAGCGGACTGCCGCCCTCTACGCCCTGCTGCAGCAAACCACCCAGGTGCAGATTCGCTTCTTCATCCAGGTCCTGCAGCAGATGGGCAAGAGCCACCCGATGTCAGGCGTCCTGTCGCCTGCCAACTTCGACAAAGGTAAGAAGATCACTGTTTGCTCAGGTGTGAAGGTGTGGTCGAGATAGCTAACATGTTGAGGACCAGACCCCCTGTCGAGCCGCCTCAGCGACGCTATGGGCAAGCTGAGCGTCGACTCTGCCAGGAACTCCCTCGCCCGTGCGCCCTCCACCAACAAACGCCAGTCCGGCCTCGATTCAAGCACTATCAATGCGATGTTCCCTGATGCCGCCGCTGCTATTGCCACCGAGAAGGCCAAGTACACGCAATCCACGGGCACAGCCCCTCCCTCGAATCGAAACAGCACTGTCGACAACCGATCCTCCCTCGTCGCACCTACGATTTCGGCTCCCGATGACTCCAACGGCCAGAGCCCATCTCCGTGGGGCCAGGACCAGAGGCCCAAGTCATCCACCGGGCAGACGCCCATGGGCCAGTTCGTGCAGCCTCCTCCGTCTGCAGGGCTCCGCTCTCCCCGGCCACCCCAGATCTCAGGCAACCAGCAGATCAAGAGCCAAACGATTACCACGGGTGGCGACAAGCAGGCTGGCGATCTGCCCCTGCTCTCACCGTACGGCCCTAGTGGTGGGAACTGGGCCTCTATGGTGAACACTCCCATGGTGGCCAACTTCAACCCTCAGCAGCAGGGCAACAACCAGGCAGACATGGTTGCGAACGCTACGGCGATGAAGCTCGCCGCGCTCTCCACGGTCAACAACCGTTTTGCACTTGACGACGTGCGCAAGTACCGTCGTGCTCGATCCAACGATGCGCCGGGTGCCCCGCTCTCACCTCTCCCCCCGGGAATGGTGCCTGGACAGTTGAACATTGTTATGAGCAATGAACGCGGACAAGTCCTGACTCCCGAGCAGATGATGGCCATCCAGCAGCACCAGCAACAGCTCGCTGGTGGCGGCGACAGGTCGCGACCGAACTCACCCGGCATCGCGATGCAGGGCGGCTTCCAGGCGATGGGTAACTTCGCCTCCCCGCAAGCCAACGGTTTCTTAAACCCATACAGCAGTGCTTCGCCCCTGCTCAACAACGGCATGGGTTCCTTGAACCTCGGTGGAATGGGAATGGGAATGGGAGGACATCACGAGGGCTATCTCTCAGACCACTCTGACATGAACCGGGGCCGCTCACCGCGCGGTCGTAGGGGAACCAGCAAGCCCCCGGAGGACCCGACCGATCCTACCCTGTTGCAGGACATCCCAGCATGGCTGCGCAGTCTCCGTCTCCACAAGTACACCGATAATCTCAAGGACTTGAAATGGACCGAGCTCGTGGAGCTGGATGACGCACAGCTCGAGGCTCGTGGGGTCAACGCCCTTGGTGCCAGGAGGAAGATGCTCAAGGTGTTTGAACAAGTCAAGGGTAAGCCGTGACGTTTTTCCCTCGTGGCTCTTGAGTGGAAACTGACAATATGCACAGAAGCCAAAGTCACGGGCAAGCTCCCATAGAGAACTTACTTAATACCTGTCTCGACTGGTCGAAACGCTGCACTTTGCATTTCATCACGACGTGAGTTGACCTCACTTTTTGCGGACAGAGCTACGTACATTATTTTCCTCGCCGCAGAGGTCTCTATGGATGGCAAAAGTCGGGGGCAGCATTCTTCATCAGTATGATTTTGGCTCGGCCGACATCTGGATACGAACTCTGGAATATTCATGAAGACGTCCCGGTAGATGCACCACAAACACACACACACGAACACAATTTGAGACACAACAAAGCAATTTTGGCTCCCGAAGAGGGGAATGTAGGATGGAGCACCTTTGAAATATGAAGAAGTGAGCAACGAGAATTTCTGGAATGGCCAGAAAGCCAGGTAGCTCGGTAGCTCGTGCAGAGGGGCGGTTGTTGAGAATGCGTCGTTGCTTTCTCAGTAGCGGAGGCGGTGCGGAGGCGGTATGCCTCGGTAGTCTAGTTGAGGAGAAATCGCAAGACAATACGATTTTTTGGAGCATCATCTGAACTACGGTTGCCAGGCTGACTGTCACATCCACCTTTTCATGCGTATGGGCGTGCGGTTATGCCTTGAGCAACGGAGATGCGGACCCGATTGGACGTCTACGCGAAATCGGGTGAGGCCTGAGCTACATACAGTGCTGGACTTCTTACCCTTGCTCACGGAATCTCCATATCGAGGGCAGCTGCAGCAAAAATTCGCCAGCTGCCTCCTCAATCGAATTGACTTTCTCTTGTATCACCAAAGGTTGCATCCAAGCTCATACGTGTGTGGCGAGCTACGTAGTCCCGTATTAAACGCCGACAGCGTATGTTTGGAACACCCAAAGTACCTAGGTACCCAAGCTAAAACATGCATGCAGGGTTTCAAGTAACTCGATCCCAGTGGGGCGGGCAACTTGACTTGCACAGTACCTACACTCTCGTCGCAAGCTCGACTTTAAGAATGTGCGCCGCCAAAGAATCCCAAACAACATCTTATTTCATGGACTGAGCACAAGCCGTGTCAAAAGAATCAGGTGTTTGGCCCACAATGGAGGCGGATTTTCGAGACCTCCTGGCCCCGCCACCTGAGCAGCCCGAAATCTCGAATATCAACAATGTCCTCTCAATCCAGCCCCTGCCGCAGGCACCTCTTGCCGCCAATGAGTACGTATCTCATATTATCACATGCCCCATTTGTTTTCCGACACATCCATATGGTTTCTCTGACACTTTGATAGCTATCTGGATGAGGACGACGATTTAGACGCGGTGGGCTATCAGGAGCAGGACGAAGAGCTTGAGGTGTCCGACGCCGATTCTGACGACTTCCGCCTCAAAGCCGACATTGCTAAGCTCGATGCCGACGTCGCTGCCTTCAAGGCCTCCATGGCCGCCGATTCATCGGATGACGATGAGGACCTCCTGGACCCGCGACTGGCCATGGGCTCGGGTCTGCCCCGCAAGCGGAAGCCCAAGCGGCCGAGGCTGGACATCGCGCCTGGATCCAAGCGCCGCGCGGTCATCGCGAAGGGTAGCAACATCGCGGCCCCCTCTGCAGACATCATGGTGCAACTTTCGAGGGCGTCCGAGGCGTGGGGTCAGGGGCGCTTCGATGAGGCGCTCGAGATTACTCTCGAGATCATCCGTGTCAACGCCGAGACGTGGGACGCGTGGGTAATGCTGGCCTCAATCTACGAGGAGACGGGGAATATGGCCGAGGCGATCATGGCCAAGTGTTTCGCGGCCCACCTACGGCCCAGGGACTTTGACGGGTGGCTGGCCTGCGCCAACTACGCGCTGGACGACGTCACGCCGGGTCAGCGTGAGACCAACTTGGCCACCGCACAGCTGTGTTTCTCTGCAGCCATCAGGGCGAACCCCAAAAGCCTCAAGGCACGCGTCGGAAAGGCGAACTGTGCGCTCGAGGCAGGCAATTCGAACGTTGCCGCCGCGGAGTACTGCAAGGTGCTGAAGAGGAGGCCGTACGACATGGTGTTACTGCGAAACATGGCGGAGGCCGCCTTCGATGCTAGGAATGCGAAGAGGTACGTCGAGCAGGCACGGGGATACTACGAGGGGCTGATCAAGTGGATTCGCTCCGGTGGACAGCCCCTGAGGGGTAACTTCGAATGGTCAGATGTCATCATCTTTGTCGAGATGTGTGCTTTCCTGGAGAGGTACTCTGATGCCGCGTTGGCCCTGCGGTCCCTGGCTCGCATGCTGATTGGGAGGGCATCCGAGGAGTTCTGGGACAGATTTGAGGACGACAGGGAGTGGGATCAGGAGGAGGAACGCCGTTTGGAGGTGCACGAATACGATACCCACAAGTACCCGCGCGAAACGTACGGCCCTGCGCTGCCTCTGGATCTTCGGGCCAAGCTGGTCGTTTATCGACTCAAGCTCCAACAAGAAGAGGAGGCCACCCGCCACATGCAGTGGCTAAACTCCCAGGACCCAGAAATCTTCAACTTCTTCCTTGATACACCTTTCGTCATCAAGGATCTCGCAAATGAATTATTCGAGGCCCGGAGGATCACGACCGCTCTGGAGTTCTACGACTTGTATCGACGCTTGACAGCAGAGCCCGATGCAGAAATCCTTGTTCAACAAGGAAAATGCTATCTAGAAATGGAGGACCAGGCAACAGCCGAGGAGTGTTTCATCGCCGCGATAGAGATCGACGACGATAATATCGAGGCGCGATACGAGCTCGCTCAGATGTATGAGACGAACCAGGAGCAAGAGGAAGCCTTCCTTCTCGTGAACGAGGCTCTGCAACTCGAGCGCGACCAAAAGCGGGATGCTCGAAACAACGGCGAAGAAGATGGGGAGCCCCAAGCTAAGACTCAGAAACGAGTTCGGCAGAAAGTCCTTCGCGACAGGGCGGCCAGACCGAAGCGTGCGAGGCGTGTGTACATCCGCCGCATGGCGAACAAGGCGCAGCGGGAGAAGTACGAGGAGAGTGTCACCAACAACTTCAAGGACAAATACCAGCGGGTGTTGGACCTGCGCGAGCAGGTCAAGAGCGGAGACAAGGCTGCCGAGGAGGAGTGGATGGCGGCCGCTCAGGATCTGGTGGACGACTTCCGGTCTTTCAAAGAGTTCTACCCTTGGGATAAGTACCTTAATTTCATGGGTTATGGGTCGTTCTTCCAGGAAAATAGGAAGAGGAGAGAGCAGTTACAACAACAGCAGGAACAGGAAGCGCAACAGCAGGAAAGGGCCGACGGTGACCAGGAGGCGGCCGATGCCCCCGAGCCAAACAACGAGCTCGAGGCGATGGCTGAGCGACTGCAGCAGAGTAAGTCCCAGGCGTACATCAAGACCACATCAAGTACCAAGCTGACTGACATTATCTAGACCTGGCGCCTGACGAGGGCGATGACTCCATGCAGCCCACACTGAAACGCAGCGAGCACCGTGGTATTCCCTTCGACGAGTGGCTCGACCTCTTCCTCGAGTATGCAATCAGTCTGGCCAAGCACCAGAAGGCAAAGGAGGCCTACCTCGTCTGCCAGTCGGCCCGCGACTCCATTGTGTACAAGTCCAGCGACAACACCTTCCTCATCCACGTGGCCTGGGCGGCGTGCGCGGTGTACGCGGCAGACGAGGAGACGTGCGTGGCAGTGGCGCGGTTCTTCATGCGGAACAACCCAGCCGCGACGGATAGCTACCGCGTGTTCAGCGCCCTATGCCGCGTGTGCCAGTCACCGGTCTCATGGTACGCCTCCGGCCCTGCGCAAAAGTACATCCTCCGCCAGATCAAGGCTATGGACCGGACGCTGCTGCCCAACGACATCGCCGAGTCGACGATGGGGACGTGGGATAGGGCCCTGCCCCGCGAGGAGGGCCAGGGCCCGCGCCACGAGGCGCTCGACGTGGCGCTGCTGATGCTGTACGGGCACATCCTGCTGACGAGTACTAGCTACACCTACGCGCTCAACTACTTCCTGCGCGCCGTGGCGCTGGACCCCAAGAACCCCATGGTCAACCTGAGCACGGGGATTGCGTACGTGCACTACGCCATGAAGCGGCAGGCTGAGAACAGGCAGTTCATCATCGCGCAGGGGATGCACTACATGTTTGAGTACTATGTGACGAGGTCCGTGTCAGATGATGTTGTTGAGCGCCTCGAGGCGCATTATAACGTCGCGCGATGCTACCACCTGCTCGGTATCTACCACCTCGCTGCTGAGTTCTACGGCCGCGCGCTTACTGAGGCGAGGGAGCATCGGGATAAGGACGGCAGTGGCGGGGAGGAGAAGATGATCAAGGACTTTGTTTATGAGTCTGCTGTCAATTTGAGGACATACTCGCTGACGAACGGCGATTATGAGAGTGCTCGGGCCTTGACTGAGGGGTGGCTTGTTCTGTGAGAGGATATCGGTCGTGGGTGACAGACAGGTCGTAGAGGAGTTGAGGCCTTGCAAAAGGACGTGTTCTTCTAGCCTTCGAAGCTTGGTTGACGAAGGCAGATTCATTACTGTCTCATCAGTTGTAATATACTACTGAATAGTTCTGTATGCTTTGTTGGTGTGGGGAAGACCTCTTGCAACCGAGGCGCAAAGAAAAACCCACGAAGACGGGAAACGATATCAGCCTGGAAGAGTTCGTGGTCAATGATGTGATTGAGTAAGACGGCGTAATGTTACAGTGCAGGCTGCCCTAATCTTTGGTGCAGTATAGAGACCCCTTGAACTAGAGGAGCTTCATCCCTGCCACTGAGCTACAACATGATGCTGCGGGCTAGTGAGGGGCTCCCATACCAACAGCAACTTACAACGGAGCTTGCCCTTGTTATGAGCTCCACCATCGTCACCTTCCGAATTCCGACTCCGATTTCTTTGACTGAGTGTGGTGGGATTCCTAGCATATCGCACTCGTTATTTCCCGCTTGACTAAATCAGAGCTCGTCATGGCTTGCTATCTGTAGATTGCTCTTTTCTCTGCAGATAAACAACTGGCCACGCCGCTTGTCGGATCTTCAACTTGCCACCTCCAGGTACATCATCAACAAGCAACAGCACGTCGTGAGCTCTAGAAGCAGCTCACGGCATCAATTACGGCCAATTGGCACCCCCTAAAGTGGTTCACGCTAATAGAGATATGCGCACTCACCATGAGGGATATATCAAGTCATCAAAGAGAATCAGCACCGAAGCATGCCATGGCCAAGCTCGAGGCCGGGTCCTCACCTCCGCCCTACGAGGCAGCTGCATATCCCAAAACGCAGTCTACGAGACGCCTGTATAGGACTCTCTCTTTCCGCGGCTTCGTGGCTTTTGCGTCCTTGGCATTCCTCTTGCTCTTAAACACATACCTGAGCCTGTCGTCTCGCCCCAGATTGTCCTCCTTGGACGAGAAGAAATTCCAGGCCGGTTTAGCCAGATGCGCCGCCGTCACAAAGCTGCCAGCTAGGTCCAACCCAAAGGACCGGAAGGAGAACCCGAGATGGAACGCCTCCAGCGGACAGCACCACACCGTGGTCCTGCGCAATGCCACGCTCTTCGACGGCACTGACTTTGTCGAGGACGCCGTGGACATCACCTTCACCCACGGCCTTGTCACCTCCGTGGCATCCTCGCAAGACGCCGCCCCCGCCCCAGCCGGCGCGGAGGAGGTCCAGCTCCACGGCGCATACGTCACCCCGGGCCTCGTCGACATGCACTCGCACCACCTGGTGGAGGACTGGCCGCAGATCCAGGAGATCCCAGACGGCAACGAGATGTTCGGTGGGTTCGGGCCCCTCACGCCCTTCGTGCGCGCGCTGGACTCGATGAAGGCGTACGACGTGGCGACCAAGCTCATCGCGAGCGGGGGCGTCACCTCGAGCCTGATCATCCCTGGGTCCGCCAACATCATGGGCGGCGAGGGCACCGTCGTCAAGAATCACTGGCGGCCCGGTGCCAATGGCGAATTCGTCGTCGAGGAGTTGCTCCTGGAGCACGGCCTCCCGCCGGAGGGGAGGCGACGGTACATGAAGATGGCGTGTGGGGAGAACCCCATTGGCATCTATAAGCACACGAGGATGGGGAACGCGTGGGTGCTCCGGAAGTGGCTGGCCCGGGCGAAGGAGCTTGTGGACAAGCAGGACGGGTGGTGCGAGGCCGCGGGGGGTGCGGTCTCTGTGGCTGAGAGGGCGAGCCTTCTGGATGACAAGGGAGGTTTCCCCGAGGAGCTGGAGCTCGATAGCACCGCGGGCATGCTTAGGGGCCAGGTGGCTATGCATAACCACTGCTATGAGCCCCAGGACTTTGAGACCATGCTTCGCATCTCGCATGAGTTTGGGTTCCGCGTCAGGGCGTTTCACCACGCCATCGCGGCCTGGCAGGTCCCGGAGATGCTCAAGGAATATGGCGAGTAAGTGGTTATCCTGCTCTTTCCCTAACGGCCTACCTCACTATGAGGTTGTCTTTCTAATAAGGGGTCATACTGACCGTATCATGCAGGAACCTCACAATCGCTACGTTTGCTGAGTTCGCCCTCTATAAGAAGGAGGCATACGCCGCAAGTCTCTCGGCAGGTAAGATCCTCAATGACCACGACATACCCGTCGCCTACAAGTCGGACCACTCGATGGAGGACCTGAACTCAAGGTACCTCCTGCTCCAGTCCGCAGTCGGGCACAGCTTCGGATTACCGGCGGACAAGGCCCTGCAGGCCGTCACCTCCGTACCCGCCGCCTCGCTGGAGATCGATGACCGGGTAGGCTACGTCCGAGCAGGGTACGACGCCGACATCGTGGTCTGGGACTCCCACCCGCTATCAGTGGGCGCAACGCCAAAACAGGTCTTCATCGACGGTGTCGCCACGCTGGATCCAGTCAAGGTCGAGGCGAGCTCGGCACACGTTGCCCTCGCGCATCTTGGGGCGGATGCCCACCGTGGAGCTGGGAAACCCGCCATGCGCGCCACGATAGCCCACGAGGAGAGGGAGCAGCTGTGTTCTAAGTCTGAGGATGAGGGCAGGGGTTTTGTGATCAGCGGGATCACGACGTCCTTCCTGGACGAGTTCCCTGAGTTCCTCGCGGCTCCAACAGCCGGGGCAGCGCAGCCCACTCGAGGGGAGAACCTTACAATGGTCATCGCCGACGGCAAGGTCACCTGCCTCGGCGCCGGCGCGGACTGCAGCGTAGCTGTTGCGAAGCTCCACGGGGACAACGCACACGTCACCTCCATCCATCTCGAGAACGGCCACCTCAGCCGCGGACTGATCGCAGTGACATCCATCCTCGGCATAGCCGAGATCGCAATGGCCCCGACCACAGGTGACGGCATTGTGAAGGCAGGTGCCTCGGAAGTTGACCACGCAAAGTACGGCGTCAGTCTCGGCGGTGGTAAGACCATATCCAAGAACTTTGCGCGGGCACGGCTGGGCGGTGTCACGCGGGCGGTGCAGGCGCCTGTGACCGAGGGTGGGCTGGTGGTTGGAGTCTCAACTGGGATGCGGACGGGAGTGAACAGTACGCTTCTGAATGGGGGATTGTTCCAGGAAGAAGTTGCCCTGCATGTTGCGCTGGGGGAGGATGCGAAGGCAGACGGTGGGGCTGTGAGTGTTGCTATTGAGAAGCTGAGGGGACTGATCAAGGCGGGTGGTAAGAAGCGGTCGAAGGAGACGGAAGAAGGTGATGTTGAGGACCCGTGGGCTCTGGTTGCGAATGGGTCCTTGCCCTTGGTCATCAAGGCGGACAGCACCGTGGGTCCTCCCTGATCTTGATGAGAAGGATGACGAGGCTGACCATGTCCTCTCGCGCAGCATGATATCCAGCAGGTTATTCTGCTGAAGAAGGACTTCCCTAATGTGAACACGGTCATCCTGGGAGGCCACGAGGCGCCTCTGGTGAGTTAGACGCCTTTTATTGTCAACCCAATCATCCGGTGGCGACACCGATTGTGGGTTCATAGCCAGCTGACACGGGGTTCAAAAATTATCTAGTTCGCGGAGGAGATCGCTAAGGCGAAGATACCTCTGATCTTCACGGGCACCAGGCCCGGGCCGGACTCGTGGACCAAGAAAGATTCTCCTCCCGGCCCGCCACTGGGTCGGAGCCCGGCCGATATACTCAGCGAGGCCGGTGTGTTCTACGGAGTAGCTATCAACACAGACGGCGGTACGTCGGGTGCTTCCCTCTGATGTGCGCACGTTCGCCTCCGCAAAATGACTAACGTATGTGTGTCTTACCAGGACCCCCCGGGGATTCCCGCATCCAGTCGCTGGCACTGGAGGCCTCGTGGACGGCCAAGTACGCAGGTCTCTCGGATCACGAGGCGCTGCGGCTCGTGTCGAGCAACGTGGAGGAGATCCTGGGCCTGGAGAGGAGCGGTGACGTGGTGGTGTGGGAGGGCAACCCGCTGCAGTTTGGGACGCCGGTGCTGGCGTTCCAGGCGCAGGGGGAGGGCGGGAGGCTGGAGGTGGGTAGCTGCTGGCCTAACGAGGCGGATGAATGAGTGAATGAATGAGCGAGCCCTCGTTTCAGGTGGGCAGAAGAAAGTCTGGTGGAAAATCAAACGTGTGGATGTACGAGTATTGGTGTTGGTGTTGTGATCTATCTACTACAGTAGAGGCAAACAGCACTTGAGTCTACTGTTTAGTCCGACTATATGCAGTACCGTGGAATGAAGGCACGAATGATGGTCGGATTAGATACGAGAAGAAGCAACTATTCGGCACTGGGCTGCTCCCTACTACAGTAGTATCTGCGCAAGCCCACAAGCCACGGCGTGCGGACTACCGGACGGGAGGCAGGGCAAGACTCGAGCACCTGGCACCCAGCCATTTCCTGTTTTTGCAAACAGTCACAGAACACGGCATCTGTCATGGCACGTTGCACAACCCCATCCGACAGGGCGGTGTCAGCGGGAACACAGGATGGCTGCATGACGGGAGCCGGCGTGGCTTGAGAGGGCATCCTGAGACGAGGTTATTGGGCGGGATGTCCGGCAAGTAGCCCTGTGCGGGTGTGATAGGTATTTCCGGCGGTGTCTTGTCCTCGGGAACTCGCACGCCTGACGTTTTCGTGGCGTCCGAAGCAAAGACAGAAAGGAAAAAGCCCTAGGTGTCAGGGTGCCTGCAGTGTGCAGACCTGTCTATCGTCCTGCAGCTCGCCACTCGGATCACGACCCTATCGTTTTTCTTTTCTATTTCGCCCATCATCACTGGCAGCTACCATATGCAGTAAGTCGTCTCGGCGTGATCCGAGCAAGATAGGAGCAAAAATGCCTACCTAAACGAGGAGTCGGGATCCGAGCCGATCATTCACAGGCGAGTAGATAAGCATAAGTAGTTGGGTGCCCACTGGGACGTTTTTATTCCCTGCCACTCTGTCAACCAAAACTACACCCCTGAGCTGCACGTGCAAGGGGGGAAGGATCAGGTACGTGCAGTCTCTAATTGGTCAACCAAATTATGTGAGCTTACCCTGCAGAGCGTTAGCAAAACTTTGAAACAGATTCCTTCCAAGGGTTTGGGTGGATTGGAATAGCGAGCAGACTGGGTGCCGGCGGTAACGTTGAGGGTATGTAGAGAGGTAAGAGGGGCCCAGGCGTGTCGCCGCCGCTGAACCGCGCGCCTTTCACATCCGCGTATAAACATTTACTGGACAGGTCAAGAACATTGACGAGATTGGAAGGGTGGAGGGAGGCGCCTTGAAAACAAGCATCTGTGCGTGCAGACCGAGCAGTCACTTTCAAGCTCGAGGCAATTCGCGAGGTCCAGTGCGACCGCCAGGTAGATAGCTACGCAGCCCTGGTAATAAACATAAACATGATCTGCTGTCAAAACGGGCAGAGTTGCTCGGAGGATTTAATTTAGGACGGTGTTTCACCAGACGAACAGATCGCCGGGGCCAAGGGAGGAGCCGATAGGCTGGTGACATTGGGACTGCGGAAGTTGGGACGAACCCCTCCAAGGATCTTCTGTCAACGTGCCAACGTTCCAATATTCTTGTTGTGCGGCACAGTCCAATACCCAAGAGAGCGAGTGGGGAACTCGTGTGTGAATTTTTTTTTTTTCCTTTGTTCATTTTTATTTAATTATGTCATATTACTATGAGTTGTCAATGCCGGCCTCCAGGCTTGATCCCGTACTCATTTGTTCCTGGAGCCAAGACGAGCGGAGGACGGCGGCCTGCACAGTGGCTGAGTCTAATATATTGCCAGGTCAGAGCTCTTCTTGGCCTGCCCCATAGCCCAGGAAACAAAAACGGCTCATAGGGTCAATTTCTCGTGCGAGTACACGTGTAGATGCCTGAGATCTGAGATCAATAATGACTCTGCCGAGACGGCCATCGATGTTAAAGACATGTGCGGTAGGTCATGTGTCCCACATGAGCCCACTGAATTGAGTTGACCTCGCCAAAAATCCATGGTGGATCGATCAGCGGGTAGGGGCCACAGCCCAGGGCGATCAAAGAATGGTCTGGACGCTGCTTACTGGCGCTGATGATGACTGGGCGCCACATGAGCTTGCATCCCCTCCTTTCCCCCTCCTGGCAGTGGGACAGAATTGAGCCACCTGGGGCGCTGCACTTCAGAAAAGTCACAAAGAAACCCTTTCTGGAACTTTTGCCTCGCGCCTGAGACCTTACCATTGGGACGGGACTTGGAGATGAAGCGGAGTAAACGAGGTCATGGTACCCAGCTGCCACCGGCGGCCCGTGAAACAACCGGCCTGTCTCTTGGAGCGCCTGTCAGCCAGCCACCAACACTAGCCATTGTGTGCAGCTTCACGGCCTGGACTGCAGTACAGCACTGCCCTTCCTGAAGGCATCGCCGAGCAGCATCCTAATGAGGGTGGGGTTGAGCAGCAGGGGAAAATCCTGACTGTGTAGATGTCCTCGCAGCAATCCTCCTGGGGAAAATATGCGATTCATCCATATCTCAACCATCAACCGTCATCTCACACCCGTTTAGAGTATAGACCAGACCAGGGGTATCCCTGCACCTACGAGCGGCCCTTCTGCAGGGGCAACACCAACATCTCGGCCTGCATGGGTCTAACCACCTCGTTTTACCGCCGCCAACAACAAGAATAATCATGTTTCCTTGTCTTGTTTTCTCCGTTGGCTGGTGGGGGGTCCGGGCCTTTTTTATTTTTCCCTCCTTCTTGTGGGTGCCCACCCCTGCCGCATGCATCTGCGTCTAGGCGAGCCTTTGCTCTGCCGACTCGCCCACCCTGGGAATCCTCAACACCAAGGACCCGCCGTCTTGGCCCGGCATCCCCTCTATATGACCCTCTTGTCCTTCTTCTGGGCACATTTCCCCTTCCCGGGTTGTTCCTGTTTCTCTCTCCTGCCTTTCTTGCCCTGTCCCTATCCTGCCCTTCACTTGTGCCAGTCACTTTCTGGTTTCCTTCTTCAGTCCACTCATTGAGCGTACACACATCACTCTCATTTGCAAAGCTGCTGCGCACTTTTCATTCTTTGACAAGCCAGTCAATTTGCCCCTCGACACTTGTGTCTGTCCCATTCCTTCAAAAGCCCAGTCGTTACTATTCGTACGCCTGGCACCATACAAACAACCTCCCAAGTGGAAAATACAAATTGCCCCTTTGGCAATACTAACATTCACCCTGCTTGCCCCGGCTCAAGCATCGCCACTAAAGGAAACAGTGTGGAAAGAATATCCAGTTGGATTTGCAGAAACATCCCATTCTTTAGAGAACCTCTTACGGAACGATTACCGACCGATATATCAATATGAGGTGTTCAAGTGCTGTCTTGGCTGCGCTTGCAGTCACCGTGCAAGCAGCAAAGGACTCGAGGACCTTTGCCGTCCTGCGCTTCTACGGAGATGGACCCCTTCTGGAGGACATGGTCGACCCTATCGTGTCGCCTGGCCAGGCGTCTGCCCACATGCACACCCTCATGGGAGGAAGCAACATTGGCGTGTCCGCCACCGGTGAGAGCATGATGGAGTCCAGCTGCAGCAACGCTCTCATCGTCGGGGATAACTCCGGGTACTGGGTGCCCAAGCTCTTCTTCCACGACAAGGCCGCCAACACCGTCGAGCCGGTCGACATGTTCTACATGAACGTCTACTACTTCTTCGAGCCCACCGACGACGAGATCAAGGCCTTCCCCATCGGCCTGCAGATGGTCGCCGGAGACGCCTCCCTCCGCACCTGCCCGGACTTTGGCGGCGAGCTCCAGCTGGACGGCTCCAAGCCCATCCAGCCCTCCATGTGGACCTGCCCGCGGTCCGACTACAACGTGCCCGCCTGGCCCTCCGCCTCCGAGTCCGACGGCTCCAAGGCCGGCATCGCGGACCCCAACGCCCAGGGCCAGGGCCAGGGCTTCCCCTTTGCCGAGTGCGACGGCTACGCCTCGCCCCTGCGCCAGGACGTCCACATGCCCTCATGCTACGACCCCTCCAAGGACCTGACCGACTACAAGAACAACATGGTCTACCCCACCGTCAACTACGCCACGGGCAAGCAGAACTGCCCCGAGGGTTTTGTTCACGTGCCCCACCTCTTCTACGAGATGTACTGGAACACCCCCGTCTTCAAGGACAGGTGGACGCCAGGCCAGGGGTCTCAGCCTTTCGTCCTCGCCAACGGTGACCTCACGGGCTGCTCCTCCCACGCTGACTTCCTGGCTGCCTGGGAGCCTGAGACCCTGCAGCACATCATTGACACCTGCAACGCCGGTGACGAGGGCATGGACAAGTGCGGCGGCGTCACCGTCAGGGACAGGTCCGGAAGCTGCGACGCTGCCACCCAGCCGGCTCAGGCTCAGGCCAAGATCGCTAGCACCGGCATGAGCGCACTGCCAGGCAACAACCCTCTTGCCGGATGGGGAGTGGGAAGCTCGGCGAACGTGCCGTCGACCGGATCCGGATCCAGCTCTGGGTCAGGCTCAGGATCAGGCTCCTCTGGAAGCGACAACAGCGCCCCGGAGCCCGCCTCCTCCTCATCATCTGCCTCCTCCTCAGCCCCCATCTCCGTCGCCACCGACAACGCCGGGAACGAGGAAGTCCCCGTAAACAACAAGAACACCACCCCGGAGAAGGAGAACAGCCCTGCACCACCACCAGCTGCGCAGGTGACCCCGCCGCCCTCGCCGCCCGTCGTGGACGATGACGCCGCTATCCTCCCCGCGCCGGTCACGTCTTCCGTCGTCACGCTGCCCAACGGCGACGTGTCGACCATCTGGGAGACGCTGTGGGTCACCGTCACCCAGACCGTGTACGAGGGAGCCGAGGAGACGGACGCGCCGTACAAGAGGAATGTCGGCCATGCGCACGGTCACGCTCATGCTCACGAGCACATGCTTCGGCACCGCTCGCCTCATGGGAGGCGTCTCAGGCGATAGATGGGACTTGGCCATCTCGTTCAATTCATCCACCCCAACTTTGTGCGCATTATTTTCACTTCTCATAGGGGGGCGTGCATAAACGCGAGCCCCCTTCCCATTAGACGTTTTGGGTGGATCTTTCTTCGTTTCTTGTAAGCGCTCGGCGACTAGGGTAGGGTTGGTTAGCTAGGTATTTCAACTTGGCTGGAATAGAATATGGAGTTTGAACAGATATGGCTCCAGGTTGACGGGAAAAGTGAAACGGTGCTTTGGGATTTGAACACCTGGGAAGATGAAGGAGGAATAAGTGAGGACACCTTCACCTGATGACTTTATGATGGATGCTGTTGTCCTTGTCTTTTGGTGGCATTTGCCAGTGTGTATATGTATATTGACTACAACATGAAAAGACACACTGCCCTTTTAGCGGCTGTAAATCTTCTACCGCGCTGACCATTTTGCTGTACCTTTACGTGCGGCAGCCTATTCGTGCAAATTGACCGACTCCTAAGCCCGGAATTAGTGATCTTAACGGATCTACATATTGGTTAAACAAGGATAATTTAGGGACCGCACTGTCACATTCCCTATCGATCAACACGCAGCGACTTGCTTGATGGTACGGTAGAGGCAGGGTCTGCGCCCACTGACTGTTAGTGGTTGGCCCCTGTCACACTCTAGCTTTTCGCGCGGTTTGTGGGGCGGGAGCTGCCGTTTTCTCTCACAGGTCAATATCAAACGTGAAATTTGCTACGCTCATACTCTTAGATCAACTTCCACCAAAATTCATCAAAGGCCCCGGCCTGCGAGACTTCCTTTCTTGGTTTTGACCGCCTTTCTCGGTTATAGCCATGTCTCTCTACCACGAGGCTGCATCTGTCTTGCAGCAAGACCCCTCGACCGGTGGGAATTTGCGGTCCCGAGTCTTCAGCAAGAAAGACTTGAAATCTCCTCCAAACCAGGTCTACGCTCTTGCCCTCGAGACATGCAAGTGGTCTGCAGTCTTGACCGAGGTCATCGATCACTCTCAGATACTGAAACATGAGAAAAAGGCAAGCCCCTCTTCCCCTCCGGTCTGTGCACCAGCTGACCTGCCCTCACAGCTCACACCCCTCCTCTGCCTTCTCTTGGTCCACGATTTTCTTCTTGCAAAGGGCGGCATTGCCTTACCGGCCTCGCATGGCCTCAGGGTCACGATCGACCGCCACAAGGGTCGTCTGACCGCAGAGTTCACGCGTGCCAGGATACGCAGAAAGTGCTCGTCCGTCGATGCTCTCAGAGAGCAGGTGGAAACCAGCCTTTACGCCAGCAGTCAACATCCCCGTTGGATCCGGGTGAACACCCTCAAGACAACTCTCGAGAAGCAGCTGTCTACCACGTTCAAGGACCTCCAGAGAGCAAGCTCTGTCCAAGAAGTATTCACTGGCAACAGCAAGCTCATCTACATCGACGAGCATATCCCCAACCTCGTCGCTGTGTCGCCCAGATTTGACTTTGCGAGATGCCCCGCTTATAAATCCGGTCAGCTCATACTTCAAGACAAGGCCTCTTGCTTCCCAGCCTACCTCCTTGACCCGAAACCCTCTGATGGAGATGTTATCGATGGCTGCGCGGCTCCGGGGAACAAGACGACACACGCTGCCGCGATTCTGAGGTCGCGACGCCAAGATGGAGAAAAGTCCGCGAGCGGCATACATGCCTTTGAGAAGGACGCTAGGAGAGCAAAGACACTCGACAAGATGGTCAAGTTGGCAGGCTCCGATGACTTTACTGAGATCCACCAGGGTCAAGACTTCCTAAAAGTGGATCCTTCGGACGCTACATATGCCAGGACTGGAGCAATACTCCTTGACCCAAGTTGTTCAGGGAGTGGTATCGTTGGTCGGGACGACATGCCAGAACTGCACTTACCAGCTGCAGACGGCGCTGTCACCGCGGGCAAATCATCAAACCAAGCAGCGGCGTCAAAGAAGCGAAAGCGTCCGGCCGAGGAGTCCGATCCAGAACACGTCCTCATCGACGACGACGGCAACACCACCGTGGTTTCTTCCGAAAAGGACCTCGAGGCTCGACTAGAGGCGCTGTCCTCCTTTCAGCTGACGCTGCTTCTACACGCATTCAGTTTCCCAGCTGCATGCAAGATCACATACAGTACATGCTCCGTGCATGCCGAGGAGAATGAGCAGGTGGTCCTGAAGGCATTGCAGTCAGACATCGGCAAGAGGCGAGGATGGCGGGTCGTGCCCCGTGAGGCGCAGGTCAGCGGGATGCAAGCATGGCCCGTCCGGGGCGAGATCGAAGCCTGCGACGGCGACAAGCAGGTGGCCGAGTCCTGCATACGCGCTTACAAAGATGACGGGCGAGGTGTCATGGGGTTCTTCGTGGCCGCCTTCGAACGCGACCTAGACCTTGACGCGCCGCCGCCCAATCCGCCTACTAAGAAAAAGAAATCCAAGAAGGGAAAGGCCACGACAAATCAACAAAATAGCCAAAACGAAATCGAGACCCACAATGGTCCACAGTCGGAATCGCCTCAAAATCCGAATGCCAACGGCCGCGGGATTGGCGTGGCAAATACCGGTGACGATGACTCGGACGCCTGGAGTGGTTTTGACGACTAAGCCGGGATCCGGCCGTCCCGCCTCGCCCGGCCACTCGGTGGCTCGTTCGGAGCCGCTATCTAGTGGCTTTGGGTGGATCTCGCCTAGCCGTCATCCAGTGCGGCGGGATCGTGAGCCAGTCTGTGCTGCTTACGATAGCGAGAAAAAATGGGGACAGCATTGTGCACTATCTGTGTTGTGCCCCTTTCGACCAGTCGACAGGCTCTACTCAGAGGAATATTGCTGGGCGATAACAGGATCATTTCCCATAGGATAGTCTCCTATGGGACAGTCTCCTTTGGGATGAACTTGTATGGTATAAAGTCCTATGGAAAAATACTCGCGTGGTAGTTTTCCACGGAATGGTCTGCTATTGGATATGTTGCTGCGGGATAGCATCCTGGGAATAACGTCCTATGATCAATCTCTAGGGCTGCGCATGAGTTCATCGGCGGACAGTATCGACTTAGCTTCGCCATGATGATGGGCTGGACACGGCAGTGTCGAGAACTGGGCCCCGTCATCATTACGATCAGGATTTGAAGGTGATGCCACCTGGTTGACGAGTCATCTGATGCTCCGTGCTTCCCGTCTTACAAACCTCGATCAGCAGAAGGATCCTACGCAGGAATTGCAAAACACCCGGTCGAGAATTATCAGTACACACTTCCCTGTAGAGTCGTCTTACGGAACAATGTCGGTTCGGATGGCATTTCGACAACCTCCACTGGCTTCAGAATCTCTTTGGGTGATAGCCGGGTACGTTGTGTATGCCGCGGTCCACACTTTCTCCAGTTCTCGGTCAAAAAGAAAAGGAGAGGGAGAAAATGGAACACTGCCGGCCTCGAGCTCTTCAGACAGGCGGCTTCAAGCACGATTCGATTGCAGACTCGGTTTCATCCGTGCTCACAAATGATGAATCTGTCAGCCATATAAACACAGCCAGGATACCCCACGGAATTCAAACGACAAAGCTTCTGGACTCCCGAGCGGGTGGGACGAGATTAAAAACCATTATCCGGAACGATGCGTGAGCCGAGGCACCGCTACCGGCCGAGCTTGGCGTTGATCATTTTGAGCTTGGCCAGGGCGATGGTGGGACCCGCAGAGCCGCTCTAAGTCAGAAACCACGCCGTAATCCCTGGTACGGCCCGAAATTTCTGGGCAGAGCCTGCAAGGAATTTGCCGCCTTGCCATGTTTGTGCTGTTGGGTAGTCGTCTCCCTCTGCAACAGAACCTCGGCATCCCACTTTCGTCGCCCTGCCTTACCAATCACTGCACACGGGTGGAGACATCTCGGCCGCTCCCCCTTAATCGCGAACCGACCAAATGGGTGTGGGTGGAGTCCAGAAAGCAGACCACCCGATAAACCGAATGGAGGAAGCGGGACGGACTTTTGTCAAAATGAGCGGCCTATCCTCCTACTTCACCGTGGGCGCAGGCCTGCTCCTCCCAGCCTTACTCACGCCTCCTACTGGTGCGATTCTGTCGAACATCACCGCCGAAAGTTCACAGGTTCCAAAATGACGAACTCACCGTCGAGCACGTCCCTGGAGAGCTCCGTCACCGCGACTGAGGCCGACGTCCAGTCGCAGAGTTCCGGCATGACGCGCGTGAACCACTTCAAGATCGTCTTCGACCGGGCTGGCGTCACGAGGGAGGCCCTGCAGTGGAGATACCCTGGAAACGGTACCGAGGAGAGTCCCTACGCGGTCGACTTCACGCCATGCGACCCGTACAACCCCCAGGAATGGACCAAGACAAAGAAGTGGTGTATGACCATCCTGACCGCTATTTCCACCCTCGCCGTCGCCTTCGTGAGCAGTGCCTTTTCCGGAGGTCTGGCATACATCATCGCCGAGTTCAAGGTGTCCCAGGAGCTTTCCATCCTGGGCCTGTCCCTATTCGTCGTCGGATTCGCGGTGGGACCACTCCTGTGGGCGCCGGCGAGTGAGTTCTATGGCCGGCAGATATTGTTCACTATTACATATGCGGCCCTAACGGCGTTCAACGCCGGCGCCGCCGGTGTCAAGTCCTTCGCCGGCCTTGTCGTCCTTCGTTTCTTCGCAGGTGCTTTCGGATCGTCGCCACTCACGAACTCGGGTGGTGTTATCGCCGATATGTTCTCGCAGTCGGAAAGAGGATTCGCAACTGCGGTGTTTGCTGCTGCTCCCTTCCTCGGCCCCTCGCTAGGTAAGGCTTTCAAAAATATCAGCTCACTGACGCTCCGGTTGCTGACCTAAGGTGTAAAGGACCTATCGTCAGTGGCTTCCTTGGTGAGGCCGAAGGCTGGAGATGGATCGAAGGGCTCATGGCTATCTTCACGGGTGTTCTGTGGATCGCCAACTCCCTCCTTGTTCCCGAGACCTACGCTCCCGTCCTCCTGCGGATCCGCGCTGCCAAGCTGTCCAAGCTCACCGGCAAGGTCTACGTCTCGAAGTTGGATATCAACAAGAAGCACCACACGATGGCGCAACAGTTCAAGATCGCCCTCTCCCGCCCATGGATGCTTCTGTTCCGAGAGCCTATTGTGTTCCTCACGTCAGTTTACATGGGTAAGCATCACTTTTCACCTGTTACGGATGCCGGTCTTTCATGTTTTGGAATGTTCTCGAACACAACACTTTAGGACCCGTAGCAGGACTAACATCACCATCAGCTATTGTCTACGGTACCCTGTACATGATGTTCCCCGCCTTCCCAATCGTTTTCCAGGCATCCAAGGGCTGGGGTCCTGGCGAGGCTGGTCTGGCATTCCTGGGTATCACCGTGGGTATGGTCTTCGCGGTAGCGTATGCGATGTTCGACAACAAGAGATACGCACGCGTTGCTGAGGAGCACAATGGCATGGCTCCTCCCGAGGCTCGCCTGCCCATGGCGATCGTTGGCTCCGCCTTCATTCCTGTTGGTCTGTTCTGGTTCGCATGGACCAACGGCAACAACATTCACTGGATTGTCCCTATTATCGGCAGTGCCTTCTTCGCGATTGGCATCGTCCTGGTGTTCTTGTCACTGCTGAACTACCTCATCGACTCTTGTAAGTTTCCTTAATTTGTAATTTCTTTTTCCTATGGTATGCTGACAATATTGCCCTTCAGACGTCGTCTTCGCCGCCTCAGTCCTAGCAGCAAACTCAGTCCTGCGGTCCCTCTTCGGTGCCGCCTTCCCGCTCTTCACAGAACAAATGTACACGAACCTTGGCCTCCACTGGGCCGCCTCGATCCCCGCCTTCCTGTCGGTGGCGTGCATACCCTTCCCCATCATCTTCTACATCTACGGCCCCAAGATCCGGGCCAAGTGCAAGTTCGCCGCCGAAGCCGCCCGTGTCCTTGAGGAGATGCGCGGCCGTGCCGGCACAACCGCTGAGGACCCGGAGGCTGCGGAGGACGAGGCCATGGAGGAGGTTGAGCGTGGCGACAGAATGGAGAAGCTTGTCAAGAAGATGAGCCGCGCCTCGGGCAAGAGCCGCACGCGCGGCCTCAGTCGCGTTGAGAGCAACGCAGCGGGCCCGGCGACGGAGGCTGCTCACAAGGAGGTCGACAACGAGAAGGTCGAGGTTTGAGAAGTCGCGGTGTGTGTTAGACAATCGGATGGCGGGCGCGGGTGGTGGAGTTGACCGATACTTATACCCCTCTCACCACCCAGGCTGATCAGCAGATTTTGGCTTTGTTATTTGGATACCTCACTCAGCATTGTAAGGCGTTGCATTTAGAAAGGGGGAGGAAAAGTAAGGACGTACGTGATGATGTCCCGAAGACTCCATGATTTTCCGAGCACGATCTCCAAAGATATAGGGGTTCAGCGAGGACATGTCCCTCCAAGGACCGGGTTGTTAAGGTTTAATGTTTAGAGGACGACGTTATATAAAATTAGGAGCCAGCTCATATACCCATCAATCAGACTTTCGCGATCTCACCTCCTGGTCCAACCTTATCTCATTGTGAAGGACGTGCCAAGTCGATCTCCCGAAAGCATGGGCCCGGCGCAGGGTTTACCTTGTCCTGTGATCGACGAACCTGGTAGGGCTGGATGTGGCTTGATATCCACCAGGGATATCACTCCGGTCGATTACAGCTCGCATAAATCGGGCCAGATATATCTAGATTCTTTTGAGCTGAGGCCATTCCACGCGAAGTTTCCCTGTGAGGCCTGCTCATAAGAGATCACCACAATTTACTAGAGAACAGCTCACAGTGACTTGTTCCACAGTCGGCCATTCCCCAGGCGGCTATCTAATGCGAGCTCTTTCCATAGGAGGTCATTCCCTGGGGAGTCACCGTACACCCAATGAGAGGGTATCTTGTAGCGAGTTGTACCGTGTACACATATGGGGCTACCCTCAGGAAGCAAGAGATACTGTACAACCCACAGGAGGACACTCTTCCGCAGGATACCGAAGCTGCGTTACAGATTAACTCACTGTGTTTATTCCTTGAGAGATCAGATATAAATAGAGAATACACCCGGACTGGGTATCTTGTGGGAGGGCATCCTATAGGAGGTTATCCTATAGGATCTTGTTTTTTAAAAGGTTACCCTAAATAACCTGTAGGGGGCTATACTATAGGAGGTTATTATGTAGGAGGTTACCCTGTAGGAGGTTGCCCTTTTAGGAGGTTGCCCTGTAGGAGGCTGCCCCGTAGGAGGGTGCCCTGTAGGAGGCTGCCCTGTAGGAGGTTGTCCTATAGGGCTCAGGTGCAGCCTCCGTTATTGCGGGTGCGAATATCCGATCTCTTCCTTCGATGGTGTACAATTAGAAATTATTCTATTCAGGTTGTCTTAGAGAAATTATCCAACTGGGGTCATCTAACTGAAATTTGAGTCGTCAGACTGTGTGAAGAGACCGTACGCCTTCGGGATGTATACGAGTTAAGAGCGCAACCGGTTGATTCGTCAGCCACGCGCCTTTGTGATCAATCCTTTCAAACTGTGACATAGATAGCTTGGGAAATCAGATGAGAGCCCTCGCTCGTCAGTTTGACCAGTATGGACTGCTATGTCCTTCAGACTCGTCGGACTCAAACTCGTCTGCTGTTAATATTGAGTTCGCCGATACAGCAGTGGCATATTTCTCTTTCGAAACTGCGCGGAAGAAGCCTATGCATCCACCAGTAGGGCCAAAACAGCACCCATAAGCATTGCGACGATCTGAACCGATGGCGCTTTCTGGCCGTCACCCGCAGAGGAGGATGTGCCCCCAGACGCCGCAGTCTGCGTCGCGGACCCGCCCCCAGTCTCTGTGGCGTTTCCTCCCGCTGGAACTCGTGCCGGGGAGGAGGTTGCGCTGCCTGGTACGCCGCTCACTGTCGTGCTAGGGATGAATGGCACGCCGTTCATCATTGCCTGCACGGCCATCCCATCACCAACGCTCATCCAGTCGAGCTGTACATACAAGAACAAGCTGTTAGCCGATACGTACTTGGTAATAGAGTGTGCATGCAACGAAGTCCGGTCTGTGTGTATCTCAGAAACACCCACCAGAATAAAGTTCGGGTTGCTCCCGTAGAGACCCACGCAGATGTTCGCCTGCGCGGTGATAGACGCAGCTGAGTTAGTAACATTAGCGGCTGCACGGTTTGGAATGAGAATCCCCGAGATATTTGTGTCGAGGAAGTGGTTCACGAGGACCATGCGACCTTGAGGGGACGCTCCTGGGGGCCGATCGATGGAGCATTGTGCAAAAGCCGGATCGGTGAAACTGGAAAACAAGGTTGTTAGCAAGGGGACGGTGGGGTCATGGTACAGCTTTCTCTGAGAATCAGACCATGACGGCTACACGTACTCGAACGGTGTTTCTCTGTTTCCCGTGACAAAATTAGCATCTGATATTCAGAGCATTGTGCAAACATTTCTGTTGACGCATCTTGAAGAATGGTTGCAACTTACAGGATATATGGGTCGAACTCATTGAGTATGTATGGTACTGGATCCCCAGCTGGGAAGTCTGCAGCATCAGGTCAGTCCGGAGCACCTCTACACATCATACCACGGGGAAAGTTCACGCACCCATGAACACAACAAGACGCTTCCCATTGTCGATCATCTGTCCCAGCGTAGGCCACTGGTCCAGTGTCAGGTCTCCCCCCGGCGTAAAGGCATACTGCTGGATCCCGGAAGCCTTGAACACAGCATCAAACGCCGCCCCAGACTGGCCGTCTTGATTCGTCAGCAGCAGCGTGACGTGCTCGCGCGGGTTGGCATCTAGAAAATCCTTGACACCGGCCAGGTACGTCTCGAGCGGGCCCGCGTCCTCGAGGAAGCACTCCGTGTGGCACAGCTTGATCGTGTTGTTGTCAAAGTGCGTCTGGGCCTGCAGGAAGCGCACGCCCTGCGCCAGCTGCGCCGCCACGTCCGTCTCCTGGTTGTCGGCCGGACCCGTGCCCGTGAAGGCGCTGTTATGCGAGCCCACCAGCGTCAGGTTGCTGTAGCGCCGGCTGCAGAGCTCCACGTGGCCGTTGCAAGGCGCCAGTGGTGCTTGCTGCGCGAGGGCGAGGCCCAGCAGGCTCAGGAGCAGGGTGGCGAGGAACCCCATCGTCAGCGTCGCGGTGATATCTAGAAGACCCGAGTGTTAGAGCATTGGGTATAATCCTGACAAGCGCGACGGTGATGACATCGACTGCTTTATTTTTGGTTGCTGCAATAATTCAGCAGACTTCCTTGGGTTCCCCTGGCGGACGGGAATGAAATGTTTAAGTGTTCTCCAATGTGGCAATGCACCGAGCTGGAGGCGGTTGAGACGTCGTCCCGCCATCTTGAAACACCGCGAGCCTTGACCCCAAGCCCCAGCACACAGCCACTTGGCGGCCTTGGGGAGAGTCCGCGGCGAAAATGATGGATCATCCCAAGACTCCGAGACTCACCTTAGAGTTCAGGCTATCCTGACAGAATGTCTAAGGAGTTCTTTTCGGCTCACAACCCACACAGCCTCGGATGGTCGGAAGACGTACCCGTTGCAGGGATTGACTGTCTATATGTGATTAGCACGCCTAAAGAATCAAATGACATGTAAGTATGAACTGGGTTTGCCAGTCTCACACTTATATTCATCTGTCCGGGTTTATTCCTACCAACCTTGGAAACTTCAACTTTTTTTTGGCAATTTTAATAACGTGATACCTGGGTACCGCACAATCACAAAATTGACAAGTCAAATTTTCAAATCCGGGCTCAGGGAGTTTCAGTTACAGTCCGTTTGCGTATTCCTAGAGCTGTGTTCTTTCCCGTCACACGGTAGCAATGCTTCAAGACCCAGCCTCGGATGAAATAGAATGTTGATAATAGGCAGTTCTCGGGAACCATTGAGGCACAATTGTGGCACATGGTTAGAAGACATAGACACCTTCGTGGCGGCCGCACAGACGAAGCTAGTCGGGACCGGCTTCCACTAGGCGCCGGAGACCGTTAAAGTTTGGAGTGGATAGTTAACTAAAAACATCTTCTCCCCGGAGGTCAGACGTGTTAGTGTTATGGCTTTAGAACCGTCTTGCTGCAAGGATCCAAGGAGCTCTTAAGGCGGAAGAGAACAGTGGAACCGATAGTCTAATGGAACTGGACTTTTCCGGGTCTATTTGAGGTTCAAGAGTAAATGACTTTCAAAACTAACGTCTTCTGCCACTATACTGTGGCACTAATGACAGCGGAAATTGCAAAATTGTAGGCATGGTGTCACGGGAGGGACAAAGGAGAGGCGAAGCTCTCAAGTCTTGCTCAAAATTGTAGAATTTCGAATAATACCTGGTCTGGCTAAGAAAAGAGAGAAGGTGGAAAGGAAGCCTCTGACCAATTCTAATCTGAAATAGCTAAGGGCCTCAGAGGCTGTAGGTGGTTTGTACGCAGCCCTGGCCAGTCACCCACCTCAGCCCCTAGCCCGCTGCGGCCATAACACATGGTTACTTAAATTTGTACCCTCAGCATCTCCGCTACAGCTTGAATGACGATCAGATCCTCACGAAAATATCCACCCTAGGCAAAATTACTTTTACTTATATTCTTTCAACTAGTATAGGTGTACTAAATTCTATAATCGCTATTAGTTTATATTAAAATATAGCCCTATACTTCTTAATCTAGTTATTAATATTCTCTGCTTAATAGTAACAAAGACTTAATACTAGATGTTATAAGATCTAGTGTAAGGTCTCTTTAGACACGTGGCCATCTGTAGCATCTGAAGGCTCGATCTGTCTCCGAAACATCACAGTTCTCTCTATGGTGATTTTTTCAACCATCCATACTGGGAGTATCTGTATCACAACGCTGGTGGTGCTTCAATCCAGGGTAGATTCAAATGTTTACCCACGGCATAACTATAGAGCATTGACAACCTTTCCTGTCCCCAAGATTATAACGGTTATTGTATTTACCACTGCTGCAAATAACATTCTGTATCTTCGCCGACTTGATCATCAGCTATGAAGAATCTCGCCTGGCAACTCCCCGCCATTGAGTCCTTTAGTCGGCTTTCCGTTGCCATGTCACAGTCATTTCAAACGGTGATGGCTCTCTTGCTTTCTCGTCTAGCCAAATGCTCAGGGAGCTCCATTTCAGAATGAATTCTATGTCATATCAAGCAGAATGTCCACCGTCAAAACGTCTCTGTCTTCAATTCGATGTTGCTAATCAATACCACACATGCCAGTGTCATTATCGGCATTTTTTTGCTAGGAAACCAGGTGATTCCTGCCGTTCTAGCTCCTTTTGGCCAAGCTGTATAACGATCACGCGTTGATGCCTACTACTGTCACGCACAAGTGCTTCGCCTCAAGGGCAGATGAGAAAGGGATGCCAAAGCATTGACAACGTGCTAGAAACCTAGTCCTTCTCGACTACCCTACATACTGCATAATCATAGAGTCGGAACTTTTGTTAATCATAAGTGAAGCATGTCAAGCTCTGATCTCCACTTGGTGCGCACGAAGGCCGATGCTGACTGCGCCGTTAGACAGTTTGGGAAGTCATAGTTCTTCATGCATCTAGAGGGCATCAATAGTTACATCGTTCTAGATGCCAATCGCTTTGAAGTAGGAGTTTCGATCCGCTACTGCAAGCCCCAGGGTTTCTGTTACCACCGTAGCCTTCGTAAGCACTTGGTCAGCAATGATTGTACTATCATCAGCGCAGCTCAGGTCCATCTGGTTTATGGACAATTGAAGCAATGGAAGGTATCCTGTCTCCCTCCCATAAAATCTGGAAGATAACACTTGATCTCTAGCTTTTACACGTGACGTGTTTGACTTGAGTGCAATTGAATGTGGTGGAGTGATCATCTCGTGATATGACCAAGACACCAAATCTTGAATTGCAACTGCTGTACAACAGTGTGAAAGTCAACACAGGAACACCGTAGGGATGATTTGTGTAAGCAGCCTTTTCGTTGATCACTGTCAATCCGGAGCATCCCTCTGTTCCCTTGCATCCGCAAGTCAATACTGTTGATCTAGCCGTGGTGATGGAGCCGCTTCGCCATCATAGTCATCTTTGGGCCACAATGGCCCGCCATTCCCACGGCCTTCACTCCAGAAATACGATCTGAGATTGCAGAAAGTAGAAGCAACGAGTAAATTTCAGAGTAGCTTCTTACGGCCGTATGCATCGAGGACTGCGGCCACCCTAATGCGCTTGAAGGGCCTGGCTTGTGCTAATTGCCACCTCCACCAGATCCGTGTCCCTGATCCCATGAATCTCAAATAGAAAGAGGCCGTGGGACTGAGAATGATGGCCTCATAATTGTACATCGTATGATCAAGCTGTCCATGAGAGTTGAACTGGTTCAGTAACACAATATCCCCCGAAGCCACAGGGGTCCACGATCATTTGTCTGCACCTCACTCCTCTTACTGTCATAACACTTGATATATGACACATTTAAATACTAATACCTTGTCATTTGGATATAATTACTGCTTGATTGGAGAATTCCAGAGTCTAGTAAGGTCGCATGACTGCAATTTGTGAAGAGACACCCTTCGATACCCTTACAGCACCCAAACTCTGATCCTCTGTCCCGGCCTCTCCTTTGTGCACAAAGAGTCATACAGATTAACTTCAGCTTGTGGTACGGCACAGGGATATCAGCCTAGGAGAATACCAACAAGCATCAACACTGGGTGCCCAGGCCAGATAGGCTCTCTAGGTTTGTTTACTGCCGGCACAAGGGCAGGCTTCAAGAAGCGATCAATTCATCAAAGATTTTATTTACTGCGATTCTCAATTTTGTTGACACTGGACCAGAGATAATTTACGTCGTTTGAGCTTGTTGATCATGCGGAAAGAAGAAGAATAAGCAAGCCTGATACCGAATCGGCAGGTTACAAGGTGGCAGCGCTCATGGCAATCACGTTCTGATTCTCTTCTGAGGCTCAGACTGTAGATCCACAAGCACTGGAAATCTCCATGGCTGTTCAATTCTCAAAGAAATCTGGTCTTGGGACACAACCAGAATTTGGTGCAGCCAGTCTCGCCGTGAGATGTGACTACCTCAGGGGTGAGTACGTACCGGCGCACGGTTCACCAGCTGAAGGCGGGAAGGCGGGAAGGTGTACTCCTCACATCCATTGGAACGTCACGACGTTTGATCGCGAAGCGACTGACACCTCATCCACCTTCCCAAATCTTTGACCTCAAAAACGCTAGCGACGTGAGTCACATTGCACCTCATCTTGGCCTGCCATTTTCACCTTTAGGTCGTCCATTTGGTCAAGGTAGCTAGCGAGCCTACGACAGAAGACAAGGGTCTTCAGTCACGTAGCACCTCACGACCATGCCCCTTTTGAAGATCGTCAGGGCACAACTAGGCCCCAGGCGGATGGCGGCCCGTCATTTGTCCCAGCGCTCAACAGTTTCTCCACATGAAAGGCCACCATGGCTACAGTCAGTCCTCGACGACGCAACGAGCCCGCCCAGATCCTTCGCCTGGACCTTGGAGAACCTCGAGGGCAGCGAGAGAACGAAGTCACCTGATAAACAGAGGATCCACAGTCGGAGCGACCATGAGCGTCGTATCTACGTATTGGGTGTGGGGAATCTTGGGCGCCTTTACGCGGCGTGTCTTGCGCAGCTCTCCAGCCCACCTCCCATCACACTCGTGGTCAACCGACGTAGCCTCCTTGAGCATTGGGCAACAGACCCTGGGATCGAGATCACTCGGTACGGTACACCTGAGCGAGTATCAAATCTCGACATAGAATGGTGGACCGCCGACAAGCCGTCCATTGGTCCCGTGAGAGAAATTGCCGATGGATACCAGCTCGGCAATCTGATTGTTGCAACCAAAGCACAAGATGCCATACCACAGCTCGACTCTTTACGTCGGTACCTGGGCAGCTCGTCCACGGTTCTGTTTGTCCAGAATGGTGTGAACCGGCTATGGCCCCCTCACGGCTCTGCCTACAACGATCACCGGTATCCGGGCGGCCAGCACCCAAATTGGCTACATGGAGTGACCATGCATGGAGTGTACTCCGAAGGGATATTCAAGAGCGTCCATGCTGCCCCGGCTGACATCACGATCGGCCCTGTGTGCCCAAGCGACAAGAACCCCGAGAAGGCCAGCCATCTCACCGAGATGATTACGAGGGCACCCCATCTTGCGGCGCGAGCCGTGTCAAGACCCCAACTCTGGATCCTCCAGTTGGAGAAGCTTGTCATTAACTCGATCATTAATCCTCTGAGCGCGATTCTACGCGTCAAGAATGGTGAACTATTTGCCGACGAGGACGGTGACGTTGTCAAGGTCATGGATGCACTCCTTAACGAGACGAGCAATGTACTCCAGGCCCTGGTGAGACACGAGAGTAGCTCACAGATCCTGCAAGGTGACGAGGCATCTGAAGAGGCCCTGCTACAGCGTTTCTCCGCGACGAGACTGCGAGAGTTGTTACATCAGATTGGAGAAAAAGTCAAACACAACAGGAGCTCGATGTTACAAGACACAGAAGCCGGCAAGCAGACTGAAATCGGAGAATTCAACGGCTGGCTGGTTGAAACAGCCGAAATGCTAGACCAGGGCCTGGACGTCAGCAGTCACAAGATCGTGATCGATCTGGTGCGCACGAGAGTGAAGCTCGATAAGGACCAGCTCGGCACACATGTGCTTCTGCGCTGTTGATAAAGAATTAATAATACAGCCGCATTAATCAGGACGTGTCAAGATCGAGACGGGAACAAGGCATTGGCAACGGTGTCAGGGATGAGCTCACCAGCCTGGACAGTTCATCGCAGCATCGGTATTCCGGCCAAATCTTACCCGGCCAGGCCTTCAACTTTCCTACGGTGATGCCATGATACTGACGAAACCAGACTTGGCTCACAAGGAATCCGGGAAGACAACCGAGTGCACAACTGACAAGGCCTGACCGACAGGGCTGGCTTTGCAGCTCTGCACGCATAGCCGCGAGCCTTGTCCCAACGACACAACTAGCATCTCGGTACCAGCGGGTTCGTGAGGAAGGGGCCCGCCTCCGTTCCCAACTTGTGCTCCGATTGATCCCTCCGAGGGCCTTGAGCAGCTCGCGCAGACGTTGGCACACCGCCCCCCAAACTCGCATCCGATAGCTGCAATGCTTTGATGCTTCGATCGGGCCCCCACAAGCCGCCCAGTCAGATCATCGAAGCGCATAGACATGTATATTGTCGGCTCGGATTATTCTTGTTACACTGGCGGCTGCTGGGCTACTGGTGCTCCTGTCCAGTCTCCCAGGCGTTCGGTGTGTAGTAACCGAACGACTATAGCCCCTATAAGTCGCCCTCTTATACACGTATAAAGCAACCGTTATTGCAGTGCGCGAGCTGCAACTATTCGTCCCGGCCACCACATCTGGAAAGTCTGATCCACTGGCGCGGTCAGAAGAGGAATCTCTGCTCCCTGCACGTACAGGAGCCCCACAATGCCTTCCCATGCCTGCTCTTGGTCGCCTATGGTGGCGGTTGGCGCATATCGCGCACCAAGCCGTTCCAGCCCAAGCTTGAGGCGCGCCTTCGCAATACACGGTTGATTGGATGCCCTTCTTTCATTCGCAATTCTTGGGGATTACACCGTGTTTCAGGCGCGTTCTTCCAGGCACTGCGCGGTAGACTATCAGTAGCCCGCCCTCCCATGCACTTTTCGACCCGTGCCGGAACGTGCCATCTTCGAATCGGGCTGGCTGATTCGAGAGCCAATTGTGAAGCAGCGACATGGACGCGCTAAGGAAGCGAAGGGCTTCTCGACTGACGACCGGCACTGAGGAGTTCGAGTAAAGGCTCAGGCTGGCCGAGTCTGTCTTGCAAGATTTCGCTTTGCATGATGGTCCTGGTCTAAACCCTGTCTGCAGCCTAGGGTTGTCGCCTGGGCTTGGGGCAAAAGCACAAACCCGAGTGCGATACTTCTACCACAGTACCCAGGCAGGATGCGTTAAATCAGGGTCCGTCTGATGATCCGAGAGACTTAAGAGCCCAGCTGCTCATCTCCGTCTCCAACGGGCAATCTATCCATGTCGAGTTGTTCAGACCGACATTTTTTTTTCGCTCAGACACTGAGTAGCGTTGCATTCCCGCACGCTTCCAATCCCTCTGTCAGGGTCCCGAGCACGACCTCAGCAGAAGTACCTCAGAGCTAGGCAGTACAAGGCCGGTACAAGGGCCGAGCACAGAGTACTTGGGTAGGCCCGGTCAGGCATGCGTTCTAAGCAGAGCTCCAACAAAAAGCTGGGTAGCTGGGACCTGGCAAATAGTCTCAAATCCCCGATTGGCTGGCCAGTGGGCTTCAGGCACATGTCGCGACCCGTTCTCGCTTGAGCAGGCTTGACAGACGGTCACTTTGTGGGTCGCCTGACCCCATGCCTGGGCCGGCCGCGTCGGAGATTTCCCAGCTTCGATATTCCGGAGGATTGCAGTCGATGGAGAATGGGACAAATGACCAAAAGCTTCTGTCCTTGGCAGGGCGACCGGCTCATCTTGACGCTGGCCAGTCAGCGCACCCCAGCTCCAACAGCACCGCCCAAGAGAAGCAAAGACTGCCTCCACGGCGGAAGGCCTGGCGCAAGCATCCGCCGGCTAGCTGGCAGAAGATCCCGGACACTGCTTGCAGATCGCGGCAATGGCCGTGGGGAATTAACTCCAACCAGTTGGCAGTCACCCATCTTGACAGACCCGAGAGCCATGAAAGACCGCAAAGAAAGAACTGTCGTGATCGCCAGGAATTTATCTCACCAGGCTAGTGCAGTTAGTGGCTCAGCGGACACCAGTAGAGAGGCCAAAGCCACAGGGCACATGATCCACCTCAACTACACAGTACAGCGCATCATGCCTAGAGTGTGGAAGTGGCTAGCAATGGCCAAGATGCAGTCCAATACGCACTTGGAGCACACCGAGATTTGGAAACTGATCAAGTAGGTAAGGCGCAGATAAGCTTCAATGTCCCCGTCGGTGCAACATCCCGCACTGCCCATGGCCGACCGGGGTTAGCAACAACGGCGGATCGACCGGGTCAAGAAGGTCTATCCGCTGTCTGCTGGCCGCTGGCAGCTTGTGCCGACTTTTTGCTTTTTCCTCACCTGGTCGGAAGGAGACCCCGTCACCACCACCTCTCGCGATCACGACGCATCATGCTCCTTCGGCAGGTCTCGAGCTGACTCGCGTCCCAATCCTGTTTCGATGACCACGATCTCACACATATCCCGAGGTAACCTTGGCTCTGCAGCTCCTCCTGCAGCTCACCCCGCAGCTGCGAGCATGCGGCCTATTGTACAGAGGCACCGCGGCCCAGACGCCTGCAGGAGCTCATGCCGATACTCGACTTAAGGCAAGCCTTGTCACATCCAGGCCGCCGGATGGGATTCAATGTTGAGTTCCAGCCTGTTGTTAATCGCCCATGTCGCCGTGCATGGCCTCCAAGACTGCAGTGGGTCTTGGGCTCAGCTCAGGGTTCCTCCAGCGCTGGTGTTGCTGTGGGAGGGTTCCCAGTCCAAACCTCGGGCAGCATAATGGCGACAAGGAGATCCTGACTGCGTCGAAACCCCGCGACAAGTCGTCGAACGACACGCACGGCAGTTGCAGAGGCACCCATCGTCGAGAGTCCCACCCCATCGCAGGGGTGCTCGGCAGGTCTGGACCGCCCACGTAGCTGGGCATGCGTGTTTCAAGTTGAGGGCTGTCGAGCTGTAGCACAGCTCCGTCAGCTGTGGTGCGGCAGCGCGACACCACGTGGGCAAGCTTCAAGTCACGCCTAGACAACTCACAGCTCCGGAGCCCATTGGAGCGCCAGGAGGCGAGACTGTGTGGTGGTGGCAGCGAGCTGCAGTGAAAGTGTGGCTCACGCACCTGGAAGCTGGCATCCGCGCCTCACACGCAGCCCGTCTTTTCATGCGGCGCCAACGACGGCCGCGGCGCCCAGTGGTTGGGATTCTCCAACGAGTGTTCCGCAGGACCAGAGACCCGGCGAGGCCGGACGCCGGGAACCAATTAAAACCGCCGGGGGCTGGTGTCGATAGGCAAAACAACCCCCGGCCCTTCTTCTGTCGTTTCTTGTCTGTCCCTGCCGAGCGCTAGCCATACAACCCGATTGCTGGTGCCGCCAAGTCAACATGCCAAAAGCAGCCGGCTGGTCCTACCGTGGGAGCAATACCACATGAGGTGTTCTTGTTCCTCGACACTGTCGCGACCGATGCGGAGACTTTCGTACATCACATCCTACGTATGATTGCCTGTGCCTACGGTAGCCCTCGATGTATCAATCCTTTTTTGCTGGGTACGCCGCGTATCGAGGGCTCCAGGGGTTCGCTGCCTCAGCTGCAATCCCATCGCTGGGGGGTTAGCGCGCAAAAGCATGCATATGCACGATTTCTCTCACGCACGCACGCACGCACTGCACGCACACTCAGTACCATGCTACGGTGGGGTGGTACAGAATCACAGGCTACATAACAACATCACCACAGCAATGGGCGATGAGGAATCTTCGCGTGCGAGCGAAGGGTTGCAGCATGCCTCTTGAGACGCACGCCACAGATCAGATGAGTGGTGGGCGGGCAGGGCGTGCGCGCCCCTTTCATCCCAAGCTTCGGCATGTTCTCTTCGCATGTCGTGACGAGGAGCGACCGATCGGCTATCTCACCCGTGAAGATACGCTTTGAACCGTGGGTCGCATAAGATCTGGTATCTGTAAACTGACTTTCGTCCCGGCGAACGCCGTGCTCACCGGCCGCACTCTCTGACACCGTCTGTTGATGTTGACGGGTTTTGTATTTTTTTTTTTCACTTTGAACATTTTTTCGTCCCCTTTCTCGGTCAGAGGTCAGGACGCTGGGAAAAGTAATCACCCACGAGGACCCGCGCCGTCTGGAATATGGTAGCATTTTTGCTCGGATGTACCCTCGCCACCTCGGAACGACGTCGCCCTGGTACCGAAAAAGTATCCGTCCTCACCTGATGACCGCGCAATACCCCCTCCCCCCCATCTGTGCGTCAAAGTCTTTCTGACTCTCGCTCCCTCTATCTCCCTCGTTTCCGAGAAAACGTTGTTGCATCCATACTACGGTAAATAAAGGGCCAGGCCATGACTGCAGCCGGTCCAGCCCTTTCGGCAACCCTATTTAAATTGAAAAAGACTGTTGAACTATATCACGCATCAGAGACAAGATACTTGGAAACAGGGCCGAACGGGGGACCGTGCCTTGCTGGGTGACAAGGCCCGACATATCGGTTCGGTACTCTGTCGCCCATCTTTTCTGGAACGGGCGCCCGCCACGGGTAGGCGGACAGGGTGGGTGGGGGTGCCTGGTTGTGTTGTGTGGTTGGCCTCGGGCGCGGGGAGCAAAGGCAGGGTGTCAGTCAGTTGGTTCTGCAAGCCCCCCTTGGTTCGACCAAGTTTGGTCGCCCAGGTACTGTGGTATGTGTCACCTCGTCCTCTTCGAACGGTGACGGCATGGCACACGGGTGTGGCCAATGTGTCCTTGTATTTTATTGTGTGCGGCGCCTGTGTGTTCTTTTTTTTCCCCCATGGGATGGCATGGGACGGGACGGGCAAAACGGGCCTGGCAGGAGAGCCACTCCCGGCCGAGCGAAAACGAGGAAGGAGGCCTGGCGATCAGTCCATGCTCCTGTCCCGCGGACCCCCTGTGGAAATGATCTGAAGGCTTCAAGTCATACCCACGCTTCTTTTTTTGAACCCACACGAGGTGATCGGCAAGTCTCTTCCACCCCCCATCAACCCATCTGGTTTGTCGCCCGCCACCCGCAGCTGCAGCCCTGCCTGCTTGTTACATGCCTGGTGGGTGCTGGACCAACTATGATATTACCAGAATCTTCCCAATATGGACACATCGATCTTCCCTCGTATTTTCAAAAATGAGCTCCAGGGACCAGGCAAGCATTATGACTTGATCATTTCTTATATAGACAGCTTGCACATAGTCAAGGCATAGTGAAAGATCAAAAGTCGACAGATGCATGGTTGAATCATTTTTTTTTTAAGAATTATGTACTCCATGGGTTAAAATATGTGTATGGTAGAAGCAAAGTAACTCAAACAAAGAAAACACACGGTGGTGATGATATGTCCAAGTATATGCCTTGCAAAGATGCCAATCTCCAGGCCAACAATGGTGTTGCTCTTGCAATCCCTGTCCCGACCTTTATGATTTTCCTGACGCCTTACAAGATGTGCAAAAGTGGTATTTTAACCGAAAAGGACAGCCTCCCCCTGCTGAGGCCGTCAAAACCCTCATCCTTGCTCCGCCGCATAATCCCCACAATTCCAAACATTACTGATGCCCAGGGGAGGATGAGGTCCAACCCGGCGCCAGCCCGGAATCAGCAAGCAAGTCGTCGATGCGTCGTTACTGCTGAAGAATCGTAAGGTCGCCCGAGAGAGCTGCCGAATGTATCGTTAAACGGGCCGTGACGCGTATACCAAGCTAATCCTGACCCCCATACATCCGTCTGCCCTGAAAGGCCCAACCAAAACCGTGCAAGCTGCCAATCTATCGTGGTGAAAACGTGGGAAAGTACAACAAAGAAAAAGCCCTACATTTTGGGGAAAAAATGGTACGGGCAAGTATCCAGAAGGATCGGGTATCTCTTAACATTATATTCCGTCTGAGCTTGCTCCTCCTAGCTGATATCAAGACATGGAAAATCGCTGTTGGTGCCGAAAAGGCTCTTCACAGTTGTTCGAACCGCAAGCCAACGTACAATTCTGAAGACTGACAATGGCCCTGTACTCGTTTCGACGGAAGGGCCTCCTCTGATTGGTGTGGGTGAACAGCACCCGTAACGTGTAGTACGCGCCGACAATGCAGTATAATAATAAGAGATGACACCCTTGACACACTGTCTGTCGCGAAATGGTAGGGAAGTCTTGCCAGTAGTCGGCTGGTGCCAGAGGTCCTTTGAATTTGCCAGCACTCTTGGCACTTCCCACGCAGCCGGTCCTCCGTTGTTACTACTGGAGGTGCTGCGTATAGACCGTATTCGATTGCTGAGTAGGCTGGTGGGCGTAGACAGTATTCGAAGACTCAGCATGTGGCTGAGAGTAGACGCTTGTGTCCCCTTCAGGAGCCGAAACTCCAGGAGAGGACGCTGATTGCTATAAGTTCTCGTCAATGAGCTGCGCAGCCCTCTCTCGGCATGCAGCGGGAGTAAAGCCGGTGCCCACTTTATTCGCTACAATACGCCACTTTTCGTTTTCATAGTCCTGGAGAGCGGTGCGAAGCTTCAAATCCTGCGTAAAGAGGTATTAGCTTTACTGACTTCGGCCGGCTGCAGCCGCCTCTTTGCTGAAGCAAATAAACTCGTGCAAAACAGCGCAGATGCGAGAGGATGTCGTTCTGTTACTCACCGTCTCGTCCGTCCATTGTGTTGTCTTGGCCTTGAGTTTGGTGCAGTATCGGACTTGGAGGGTGCCACTGGAGCGTCCGGGAAAGAAATCGGCAATTTGTTTCCATGTCAGGCTCTTGTTCTCCTTCAAGTCTATGAGCAACTGATCATCCTCGGGCGTGAACTTGAGTTTGGGTCCCCTCGGCCTGGGTGCTGGCTCTGGCATCCCCTCTTGTCCCACAACGCTAGGCGCTCCTCCTCCCAGGTTCTCGTCCCGACGCATTAATTTCGAAGGTGGTCCCGTGTCTGGGAGACGGTGGTGGTGATGAGTCGGGTGGGCTGAACCTCCTGCAGCTTGGGCATACGCGGCACCAAGAGGGGTCTGCTGCATCGAATCCATGTCCCCTTGTTCAAGATCCGGCATGCCATGTACGGACAGGTCAAGGTCGTCCGGTCTGGATCGCTTGACGCCAGGGCTTGGGCCCGGAGCCATAGACGGATAAAGAGGAGCGACTACTGAGTGCGGAGACGGACCGGGCCCACCAAAATGTGAAGGTCCTGGGTAGGACTGCCGGTGCGCTCCTGGGTGTCCACCCAGCTGTCCCGGGTCCATGAGGACCGGAAGCGGCCGATGTGCCGACTGGTGGTGATGCTGCTGCTGTTGCTGCTGCTGCATGGTCGTATAATGTGGCTCCGTTGGACTCTCATGGAGGATCGAAGGCCCCGTGTGGTGGATGGAGGGCCGGTGGTGCTGCGAACTGTAGCCATGGGGCTGTTGGCTCTGGTCGCCCGGATGCGAGTCCTGTGGTGAGTAGTCGACATTGTAGTCCCCTCCTATTCGGTAGTTGCCCGCCAGCGTGTCTCCGCCGCATGGGGTCCGCCAGAGCGAACCGCCCTGGCCGGGAGCCGGAATCTGGATGGAAAGAATTTGACTGACTGGAGCCCCGTAGGGCTACCTCGGATGCCTTGGGATGGGGATGTGCTGCTTGGTAGGCGTGGATCACGCCTCGCTGTCGATGTAACACGCCGCGGACTGTACAGTGGTTGCGCCGTTGCTGATAACGCAGCAACAGAGCTCATGTGTTGACTCCAAGGCGACGGAGGAGGAGCAGTGGCGGCTGTGACCGAGAGGTGGGTTGAGTACAGATCGGGGATTGGTGTGGTTGGCTATTAAAGCCTCCTTGGAGTTTGGCGTCAGATACCTCGGCGGTGGTGGTAGTGACTTGATAGCATCCCTCGACAGCTCACAGCCACCAGACCAACATCCTTCAACGAACTTGTCTGGAATTTCCGGTGAGAGTGTGGTACTTATATTCCGCGGGAAAAAAAGTGTCGGGCTAAGGAAGAATGTTTATAGGCACGTTATGAGGACTTTTTTGTCATCTGATGTTTGGTGTCGTGTGGAAGGGTAAAAGTCTAGCAAGGTGTGGATGCCGAGGGGAGGTACCTTCTTTAAGGCTCTCTGCAGGCCAACAGTAGAGCAGACATGCGGTCGGCCAGCCATGTGCGAAACAGGTACTGTTCCTGAGATGGTGCGGAGACTTGATTTACCTCTGCTGAGCAGGGACGGTAGCATAATTTGGGGATCTTATGCCATGGCCTTACCCACTGGGTATAGAAACGAGACCCCGGCATCGAGGCGTGATGCAACGGGAATACAATGGTACTCCGTCGACAGGCTCCAGACTGATGGACAGGGGCCCCCTTCCCTCGAGGTTCCCCAGCACACTAAGCCAAAACAAGGGGAGAGTGGTATGGTGGCAGCATGGGGTGGAGGAGTACTGCTTCTCTGGCCCACGGTGAGGGACAGCGCCGCGAACAATGGAGGCAGCAGGACGGCCAGTGCACGCGAGCGCGAGGGTCAAGCTCCAGACAACGATCGGGCCTGCTTGGAGAGGCTGTGACTGTGGAAAATGGCCCCCGAACCCGCGAGGGAGGCGAAAGCCGACAGGGGAGTCCGCTGTTCTCTGCTGTGCGTGGGAGGGGATGAACAACAGGGCGTGTAGGTACCGCAGGGTACTGCAGAGAGCTCAAGGTACTTTGCTGGCACCCTGTTCCAAGGCGAAGCGGGGTCCTTGATGATGGAGAAACAGGGCAGCGGCGATTATGGAAGTCAGAGCTTCCGTTGTTCTGCCCCGGAGGATGGGGTATAATGCGACTGGGGGCCCTATATCAGACATCAGAGAAAGCGCGGTTCTCAAACGCCATAGGGCGAGGTGCACTGCAGGGTCGTTGCAACCGAAGAATTAGTGACCCAGATTGCCGAAGCGCAAATGTCAGGGAAGAGGCCGAGTAGAGGGTGACACGGGTCACATAGGCGCAGGTAGTTCATGGTTCACAGCGGCCTCATGTCGTTTCTGTGGGGATTTTGTTAATAGTCGAACACATGCGCCCGAGCAGCAGGAATGTCAAGCTTGCCTACTGACAAGACAGGCCCGAAAGTTGCGCCTTGCGGCGCACTACCCAGGCCCGCAATCTCAGACGCCGATGCCGTAATGATGGGCCGGAAGAGACCGACGAATCCAGATGCTCGAAAAGAGGACATCGTGAGTGGCTCGAGGGGCTGGGTATGGAGCAACTCGACGGAATGTTGATCAAGGATGGGTCCTATCCTGTCGGTAGTCTGTGTGCAGTACAGCCGCTGACAAGGAGATGATGCAGCACTGCAGATGGGCTGCGCTGATTGACGCCCAGGTGGTACAGCGCAGGTCCCGCAGCATCTGAGCGTTGTTTCTCGAGTGTATAACATGGGATGACACCGCGCTCGGTTGCATGTATTTCCTCATCCCCCCCGCAACGGTCCATGCTGTCAATAGATGCCGGCTCGGCGCCGAAAATACCACTGCTAGACATGGAAAGATGACATAAAATGTCTGCGCAACTGGCGACTCGTCGTAATCCTGGAAGCTCTTTCCCTGCAGACTGTAGCCCGTGGCCCATATGGCTGTGGCAGTTGCAGGGACTGGCAGTAGCAAGTAGGTGAAGGTCGTCACACCACTGCAGATTGACCCGGGCGAACAGAGGTCTGGCCTCGGAACCCAGGAAGGGGGGTCTCGCCTGAGTGCTGCAGGGGCATCGTCACCCCTGCCTGTCGGCGTCTCCAAAATTGCGCGATTCAATGCTGCCAGATCCGCAGTGGACAGTTTGATCCCCCAGAGACCCATTTCGCGAATAGGCGATGATGGCAGCGTGCATCGTGCAGCGGGCAGCAGCGCCAGGAGAGATATTGTTTGGGCGCTCGCAGGCTTGGGATTGGCATTGACGGCCCACGGCGACTGGGCTCCTGTTGAGACTGGGCTCCAGAGCGACTGGGCGAGTGCGGCGCGGGCTGAGGCAAGGAGCGGTTTTGGGGACAGAAGCAGGGATCTGCATGAAGGAAACGCGTTTCACGGGACCTGGCAATTAAAAGCTGGATTATGCGGGACTGCAAATAGGCAGACTCGAGCGTGGTGTGTTGGGTTGTTCTGGAAGGCGAGGCAGCTTCTAGCGCCGAGCAGGGGCGGCAGCTGGCTGGGCTGGCTGGGCTGGCTTGGGCTGGCTGGGGGCGGTGGCCGCGTGGGTAAGGGAGGGAAGTCCCACAGATACCGGCGTGCTGGATTATCATCGTCAGTTTCGTCAGGATGCGCATGAGAACGTGATGGTGGATGAACCATGGGATGGCCTCAAAGGGGAAGTTGGGCCGGTATTGGCATCCGTTGCCCCGTCCGCAGCCATTGACAACTGAGGCCCGGCCCGATGTCTGACTGTGGCTCCCAGGAGGTGCTCTCAGGAGTAGATGCCAGGAGTTGTTCTCCTCCTCCTCCTCCTCCTCCTCGTGGTGAGGCGCGGGAGGCGATGGGCGAAAGGAGGTGTCGTCAGGGACTGGGCTCCGCGGGAAATGTTTCAGAAGGAGAAAGAATGGGGGAAGGGGTGGTTTTGGTCCTCGAACAAGACGGCAGTCGCCCGAGTAAACGGGCAGCCAACCAGCCACCCACCGTGGATGTGTGTTTCCCTCGCTGCGCCTGTTGGGAAGTCGGCAAGTCGTTCCGTTTCGCGAGTTACGAGGTCGTGAAAGGGAGCTAGCTACCAGTACGAACTGCACCTGCACATGCAACCTGCAGCAGTCAGTAGTGCCGCCGCCTGCATCTTCGAGTCCTTCCAGGTTGGCTTCCGTGTAGGTACCTAGGCTGATGCGCAGGTAGCTACCTACTGTCTCCCACGAGTCTTGCCCGTGGAGTCGGGATAGGCAGGTACCCGCGTGGTGGCAGGGCAAGCACACGATATGCATGACGCAACCTACTCCAGTCCAGACAGCAGACAGGAGTCAGCCTGGCTAGATATCCACCTGCACACACAGTATTGGCAAAATCTGCAGATGCAGATGGCTTCTAACGTCCCAAGGATATCGATGCACCAAACAGGAAGCCGCGCGAGAACGTGCGCGCCAGAGTTGTCGTCTGTCGTCTGTTACTCATCACTGACTGTCGCCCTGCCGTCGCTCTGATTGACGGGCTGTGCTTGCAGATCCCAGAGATCAAGTGCTTCCGGAGACGCGGCAACATGCAATGCTACCTGAGGCTGAACCGCCATCTGGGGCCCAGCAGCTAGTCTACCGGATATCGCCAACACGGTCCACCCAAGTCTGGTTGACAGCAATGACAGGCAGCTCTGGCAGCTCTGGCAGTTCGAGTCGACAATGGCATCATGCCAGTCAGGGGCGGGACGGATCATCGCAAGATCCAACTCTATCTGGCACCAACTCCCGTGGCCCCCCTTGAGGGATGCGACATCAGACCAACCGTTCGACTGCCGTATTCCGTCCTGACACGAAGGCTGTCCTGGACATTGCCGACACTCTGGGCGCCGCTGTTATCTGCATCATCGCCACGAACCCCTCCGCTAGCTGTGGTGGCGGCATCCCCGCGCTCTAGCACAAGGGCGCAATATAGGTCTGCCCGTCGATGGGGTCCCGCCAGTCGATAGTTCAAGATCCCACCGAACGGGGTGCCGGGCCCCATGTTCGCATCCAAAAGAGGGGCCCGGAAGAGCTGATCGCCGACCACCAAAAATAGTCTGGGCAGGGGAATGATGCATCATCCTTCCCAACGTTGAACGAATGCGTCACCCATCATCGCTGCTGCCCTCTTACTGTGGTACACACAAAAGCACCCCGGCAGCCGGGCAGGGCAGGGCAGGGTAGGGGGAGGCAGCTCAGCTCTCTTCAGCCCTACAGGCACCCTGAGGATTGACACAGACCCCTTGCTCGATCTACCCGCCCACATCCCACCGACGACTTTGGCGATGCCATCACCTGCCAGAACCTACACACGTGAGCGAAGGCAAAACGGCGGAGGCACAGGGCAACCTTCTCCCACAGGCTGGTCCCCGTCGTCTCAGTCGCCCTCTTGCCCACCGCAGTGCTTGCCGACTTGCGTCGACATTCTGACACATGCACCAGCGCATCAAACACATTCACAAATACTCTGCAGATCATCCGAGATGGTTCAACCCTGCTCGCAAGAGCAAGCGCCGCCGTGAACACAGCGCACCCACCCAGCCGTCACCATGTCAATTCCCCGGAGCCCCCGTCCCGGCACTCGACCCTCTCTCCACCCAGCAACACCCAGCGCCCAACCTCAGGACAGCCCAGCCCGATGAATTTACCAATGGGCCCCGGCACTTGGGGGGCCGTGTCAGACCCTCACCAGCGTCAACACCTCCGCTGGGACTGGGTTCTCGGGACTCGACGTGAACCAGTCGGTATGGAGGCGTAGAATTACGGTATCACCCCGACAAGTTCAGTGCGGCCTCACCAAGTGAAATTCGCTGGCCCAGAGGATAAATTATCTCCCATGAACCTCAGGACGGTGCGCTGCTAAAGTAAGCTTAAATCTTCAAACAAGAATGACAGTCTCCAGTGCCCCTAAACCCGACAACAATTCCCAGGGAACGAGGCGAGCCCCTTTCCCCTCTGGTCATGGTGCAATGTGTCGTTCGCTTGAATCCGGAAGTATCGAGGAGTCTCTATTGTGCCGAAACTCCGGCTGCTTTCTTGACTGAACAAGGGGCGCCCGCTCCTTGCCCTGATCGTCGGCTGCACCATCGCGGCGCCCAGATCATTTGGAACCGTGGAGCTAATCGAGAATTATCTGCCCATATTGGCCTTGCCATGGAGGCTTGACAAGACAAGGTTTGCCTTCGAAACCAGATGCAAGTCCTCTTGACACGCACGTGGGTGCAGCAACCTTGGGCCTGGCCGGCGCTTCGAGGTTAACTTGTCAGAATGCCGTGCACGGCGTCGCGGAATCGGCCCCTTGCATGAGCACCTGGCCGAGCGTTACTTGCATATCACTGCGTAAGGGTCGCGCCGACTTCCTTCTAGAAGGCAGATCAGAATCGAAATTGCACAATTAGAGTCTACTGGGCGGTACTCAGCCCGATCCGCGTACGCCCCCGACTTGGTGCATCCGCGGGTCTCGCTACCGGAGCTGCTGCCAGCCAATGCAGGGGACATCAAGGCAGGGGGCCGAAGGCAGAATAAACTTTTCGAATCTGACCGAAGCGTCCGAAATGCAAGATGCCTCCCATGTCCAGCATGCCTTCTAAAGTACAGGTCAGCGCGTCAAGCGGGTACCGGCAAGGGGTGCCTACCGTGGTGTTGGATCGCTTGGCTGGCGGATGCGGGATGATCTCGACGGCCTCCAACCCCCAACTAGGACGGCAAAGCAAAGTGCCACCCTTTCTCAACACCATCGCTGCCGCCGCCACAACACCACTACCCTTCACACCAACACAGGGGTAGAGATTACCCGCAGGCGATGCAATCACAGGTGAACTATGCAAGTCGAACGAGAGATGGATTTCAGCCACCCAATACGGCCACATCCGCGGCCGCAAATCGGTACAGGCACTCAGGAGGGTGCGCTGCGGCTGTGAGTTCGGGCGTGGGGAAATTTGGCGACGATCACTTTATCCTTGTCCACGTCTGGGCTACATGCACACAACGCACATACAAATGCGCGTGTGTGCAAAGCATGCATTGCGTGTAAATGTACATGTGTAAGTATGATGTACGCTTGTGAGTACGGCTCCCGTCCACGCCATCCCGACACCGCGGCCGGTACCATCGTTGACGCAACCCAACTATTCAACCCCCGGCCGTGTGCGAAAGCGAGCGGACGCTCGCGGCGGCTCGGGTACGTGACCGGCGGACGACCACCTCCCACAGCACGCCCGATGTCTCCTTCTAGGTTCAGCCGCACAGGAAAGCCGTTGCGGCTAACCCAGGAACCCGCTGACGCCGTTCCCATAGCTAGTATAGACGCCGCCACCGCCGCCACGGGTGGTGTGAGGACGTGGACACGCCAAAACATGGGCACCATCCTTGGTGCTGATCTTGGACCAGAAAGCACGACTTGCGACTGGATAGCCAAGTTCGTCCTAAAGCCAATTACAAATTTCGAGGTAATGGGAGCTAAGTCTTGACAGCTCCCACCTGCTGAGCTACCAAGAAATGCTTGACCCTGAGCGTGCAACGTTGTCCCCGGAATAGCAGCAAAAACCCTGGGGACATTCAAGATGTATACAGACATGCTAGCCGCATGGGGCATCGTCGACGTCGATTATCATCCTTATCCCAAGCGAAAACAGACTACTGGAGACCAGACGAAAGTGCTATTGAGGGAGCTAGGACCCCAACTACTGCACGGTACACACATTTACGAGCATCTAGACTACAGGCTGTCGCGGGAGCAGCAAAAAAACGCCCGACGAGGCATTGATGCATGAAGCTCTGCAATTTCAAATCAACCACGACAAATGATTACATACACAGAGCAGCTGCTCTTCTGAGGAGACCTCTTCTGCCGTCTGCCGCCCACCTGTCTGGTCACCCCTCCTAGGCTCAAACCTGCGCCCGGCGCACTTACCGATCCCCACCGGGAAGCCAATCGCTTCCTCTGCGGCATACCCACCTCCCCAGTCGCCTGACAAAAGCCAGACATGGTGACAGGTCAAGAGGGCGCCATACGACTAACCTCACCGGAGAAAATAAAAGAAAAGCCCCAGGACAGAATGGGGACACCGAGTCCGGCACACCACACCCCCCCAAGCTCCGGCAAGAAGCAATAGTAGCAAGAAACAAAGGAGAACATCAGGGTCAGACAGAGACGGACTCGCTTGGCCGCACGCGCCGGTGCGACGGGAGCGGGGCACGTGCCCGTCAGCCACCGCACCCCCGGAGCAGTACCTGACTGCTTCTGGAAAGCTCATGCGGCCTTCCGCGGTCGCTTATGTATTATTCTTGTGCGATCGTCCCAAGCCCCACGCCACGCCAATGCAGGTACAAGGACAGAGTTACAAAGCTCGTCCTTTTAACTATGGGGCTGGTGTCCACAGGCTAAGGCTTGTGAAATCCAACGTCATGCCGGGGCGCAACGGGGGAAGGAGAAAAAAAAAAGGTTGCACTGGCGGCTGTGGCTGGCCGCCACTGTGAATGGCTGCATCAAAAATTGACAGATAGCGCGATGCCGTTGCTTCTGCGTGGCGCACCTTTCTGTAGGTATGTATGGACACAATCGAATTATTTGCAATGCTTTTCTGCAGCCTGCTGCTCGCTATCTCTTCTTCCTTTTCGAGCATATCACATCGCATACACCTTGTACAATACAATCTCGGCTCCTTTCTCCCCTCGAGACAAGGGGAACCAAAAACACAGCCTCGCCGATGCCCTCGGAAACGCCGCGTCACCACAACTCAACCCCCTATTACCAATGAGTGAATGAAGACCACACACACCGTGGCCCCAGAATTCTCCTGCCTCCAAATAGCAGAATTGCAAAGGACGCGGCCGGTGGGCCGGCGTTGCTTGCGTATTCGTGTTTCTGGCCGTAGAAATCGAGTCAAACTCGCTCCATCCCCTGTTTTCCCTGACGCGCCCGGAGCGCCCAGGTTCCAAACACTCCGAACTAGACCTAAATTGCTCTCAGGACTTTTCTCTCCACGCGAAACACGTTCCCTGAAGGCCAGCATCCCGCTCGCTTAAGCAAAGTTGTCGCTCCTGTCCACCCCAATGTCCTCGAGCTCAGCGAAGCTCTGGAAGTGCACCGGGCGGTGTCCGTCGCTGTAGAAGGGCAGCGGGGTGTCGAGCTTGACGCGGACGGGCTTCTTCTCGAGGCCAGCAAAGGCCGAGCCCATGAAGCTGTAGTTCCACTGGCTGCTCTCGGGCACCAGGAAGAAGCCCCGGTAGCGCGGGCTCAGCAGCAGCTTACGCTTCTCGCCCATCGTCGTCGTGAAGCCCTGCGGCTGGTCGCTCTGCAGGTCCTTGTTCTCCAGGCCCCACTTATAGCCCTGAGGGCTGAGCGCCCACGCGGAAAGGGAGACACTGCCTGGTGTGAAGGAGACCGACACCGTGAGCGTCTTGTCCTGTGACCACTCGGGGTGGGCGTCCAGCAGCTTGGCGTGCTCCGTGACGTCTGCCGCAGACATGTACGGCAGCTCGTTGCCTGACATTGTGTGAATCAAGCCGAGGGGCTCCAAGTCCTTCAGCAGCTCGTGCTGGGGCAGCTGGTGGGGCAGCTGCACATTTCGAAGACCACCGATCTGGGGGACTAAGACGATACACTTGATTTCCTTGACCTGGTCGTAGTTGGGTGGCGAAGATCCGTACAGGTACCCTGCCACTTGCACACGCAGATCCGCGATCTGGATGAAGCGCTTGAGGATGTTGTTCGGCATGACGTACGTGATCTCCTCAGCATCATTGTCCACAGGAGAGACATAAATGTTGTTAGCGCGAGTTCGCAGGTTTGAGCTGGCAATGGCCCGCGTACGCCACTCGGTCTTGGATGCAAACGTCTGCTGTTCGAATTGAGACGTCGTCGTGACAATGATCTCCTCCCCGTGAACGTTCTGCGTCTTGGTGGTGACAGCAGTGAGTTGTTGCTGTTCCTGCTGCTGCTTCTCGATCTCCGCAGCTTGCTGTCTCTGCAGTGATGGAGCAGAAATCTCCATACCAAGAATGATGTCACGAACCTCACTGCTCGTCAAGCTGGAGACGTTGACATTGTTCTTCTTTCCGTAGTCGTTCAAGATCAGGTCTCTTAATTGCGTCTCAACCTTGATCCAGTCCTCATCCGACAGTGTTGGCCAGATGTGGTGTTCCTGAGTGACGACCGTCTTGTCGGGGCGCAGGACAAGCTTCGTCTTGTCCATGTTGACATGCAGCGCACGCAAGATCAGCACAAGACGTGAGAAGGCAGTGTAAGAGGAGATGCTCTTGAGCCACTCATCGTAAAGGTTGAAGAGAACCATTTGGGGCTCGGTCGCTCTAAGAATCATGTCACCCAGCTTCTCGACCTTCATGGCAGCCTGGAATGGCAACTGCAGCTCAGAAGCCCGAATCGAAATGTTGGGGAAGTCGAGCAGGTTCACTTCCAAAGGATCGAGAAGACCTTTGCGAGTGACAATGAGCTGCTTGGGCTGCTCTTCCACCGGAAGAGATCGAATAAGAGCAGCAACTTCTTCGGCTGTCTTCCACTTCGCCAATTGACCGAGACGCTTCTGACCAGCCCACACGCTCGTGTGGATGATCTTTAGGAACAGCTGTCCAGTTCTAGGATTGAAGATGAAGATGGCTCCGTTGATGGGTTTGGTCGTCAAATTGCCTTCGAAGGTCTTGTGGATGGTCACTCGGTACACGTTCGTGTCGTCGATGAACAGCTGGGTCTGGTTGCTGAACAGCTCCGAGTAATTCTGAGAGTTCAAGAACTCTTGGTTGCTCTCGGATGCGTACAGTTGGAGACCCTTTCGAATACGCTCACGCAAGACATAAAGGGCAGGGTTCGCCTTCATGATCTTGGCCATGGCTTGCTGAATCAACATCTTCAGACCCGGGAAGTAATGACCGTATGCCGAGTAGAGATTGTATGCGAGGTCGATCCCGATCATCAGTCCGGTCGCTGATGGGTACAGACTCATGCTGTCGGTGGTGTAGTCGAGGTATTTGGCACGAACATATCGCTCAATGTCGTGTGAGTCGTAGTCTCCGTACCTCAGTTGAACGTCAACCCAAAACTTGTTAGTGGTGTGTGGTTCGATGACGTCCTTGGTATCGAACAGCATGGACGGCCGGGTCACGTTCCACTTGTGGCTTGCGAAGAGTTGAATGTCGGCGCAGGAGCTGTTCATCTTGTACGACTTTCGAGGGTGGATCGTCTCTTTCTGCACAGATTCTATTGAAAGTGACTCCAGCTCTTGGTCAAACACTTGGCACAAGTCCATCACGACGGACTCATGGATCTTCTGCCAAAGATGGGCTCGGAAGATCTGGATTAGCGAGATCTTGAGCGTCGGGATCTTGCCGTGGAGGAAGATGCCAGTCAGATCGAGTTGCACCTGGAAACCGACGTAAACGTTTGCTCGGTTGATGGTTGGCGACCACCACAAGGTGAAGCGTCGATTCGGGATTTGGTTGAGACCGGACCGTTGAGCATTCGTCAACTTCTTGAACTTCATACTCTCCTCGAAACCACTGGCCTTCTCCCAGAAGAGACCCTCCCACGATGGGAAGCCTGTGGCTTTGAATAGGGTGTGCTCCAGGATAGTCTCAACACCACCGAGAGCCTGGATGACATCGGTCCTGTAGGCATTCAAGTTCCAAAGCTTTCCGTCATGACGCTGGCTCGTCCACCAGAACGGGTTGCTCTTCATTTGCTGGTATATCTTGAATTCTGCCCGCGCTCGGAAGCCCTTGTCAAAGGACAGCGTGCTTCGATCTTTCTGGAACAAGGTGTTGATTCTCGGAAGGCCGCGATCCCAGGAGTCCTCGAGATCTTCCAGAGTAAGACGGCGGTTCTGTTGGTTGGCCTCAAGTCGCTTCTGGGAGTACTCCGTCCACACTCGCTGGGAGTCGATGAACTCCGACTCCCACGGAATAATGTATCTGAAGATATTCGGGATGAGAGTCTCTTCGTCATGTGTCATACCTGCACGGTAGTGTGTGACACCCGTGTCCGTCTGCTTAGACCAGCGCTTGTCGCTTGCTGGAATAAGGATGTGTGACCCTGAAATCATACCAAGTCCTCCGAGCTCCTTGGGCGTGTAGAAGACAGCTGGCGGGAATCGAGACGGCATCTTGGAGTTGAGCCCAATCTTCACACGCGTCTGGATCTTAGTCTCACACTTGACAATGGTGTCAAGAAGAGTAATCGTCGAGACGGCAGCCTCCCTGTAGTACGTGAATAGCGCTATCAGGGCCGTGTTCCACTTGTTGGCAATCTTGGTGAAGGTTGTGGATCCAGAGGACATGAGAATCTGCCTGATGCGGTTGTTGAACTTCTGTACGTCTTCCTCAGTCACTTGTAAGAAGGCGTGCGCCGTTCTCTCCTTGCTTTCATTGTCGACCAAGGACCAGACGCTGTCCTTGACGGGGAACTCCTCATTCTGATTCCGGATCTTTGGCAAGATTCGGACCTCGAACCCAGACATCGAGAAGAGCAAATTGGGGTTGTCTCGACTGTAGACACTGGCAAATGTCTCATCCCACTCGATGGTGGTGATAGAACGCGGCAGTCGGTTCTTCAGATCCCAGAACACAGCGCGCCCGAGATTGACGTCGTGCCTCATTAGTCTCATGCGCGAGTCTTTGGGCCAGCACTTTTTGCTCTTATAGCCGATGACGTTCTCAAAATTGGGATCAGGCTGCTCAGTCAAGAATCTCTGGATCAGATCCCTCGACTCGTCAGCTGTGAATCTCAAGAACATCCAAATCTTGTCAATGTAGCGAGTGTAGAGACGAATTGGGTGCTTCGTCTCAGTCTCGCGGTCACTGAACTGGAGGAAGTCGTTGGGCTTTTGTGGAGGACCAGCTATCTCGGTTGCTCGCTGAGGCCCCAGGAGCAACAGATCGAGAACCAGACCATAGTACTGGAAGACAAATGCCGAGAACTGAAGACCACGGATCATGCCGTAGCTATTCACATGATTCATATCCTTGTAGGTCAACGTGACGTTGTTCTTTGCGGTGATGTAATCTGCCAGGTTGTGATCCATGATCAGCCGAAGGAGAGAGTTGAGAAGGGTTAGCTCAATCTTCTCATAGATCTTGGACAGTTGTGTCTCAATCATGACATTGCATTCGCCATCCTCGGTAACCCAGACGTTCTGCAAATTGTTGATGCCTTGGGCCCACTTGTAAGTCAGAAGGGGCGGTACTTCTGAGTCTGATGGCTTGATCCAAGCTGGGAACAAATGTCGTTGGTCTGCCTGATACCACAGGTATTGATCCAGATACGCGTCGCTGATCTTCTCGATGGGCTCAATATCGTAGACAGGATTGATCGTGCTGTAGTTGTCATTCATGTCGATGCCAACTTCCTTGAAAGCTCTCTGGGTGAGCAAGAAACGCTTGATACGCTCCAGAGTCGTGCCAGGACTGTCGTAAGCCTGCTCAATGAGGGCGAGCTCTTCGCGCTGGCTCTGGTTGAGACGACCCTTTGTGGAGTACGCCTCACGTAGCCGTTCCAGGGCCAAGATCAGGATCTTGGTGTCATGCTTGTAGGAGACGCTGGGGAAAGGAATGGGGGAGAACTTGCGCGATTCCAGCCAGTGCACCATGGTTGTGTAAATCGCCACGGCTTCTTCGGAAGAAACATAAGGACCGTCCTTCATGTGGTTGTGTTGCCGTTCCTGCTCGGCCTTGAGCCAGAGACGCGTGAGACGGCCAACATTCTTCTTGGCCACTGTCTTGTCAACGGTGGCACCTCTCCTGATGCGCTCACGATTGTAGTGCGCAACTGAGATCCACCAGTCGGCCTTCGACTTGACATAACGCAAAATAATGTTCTCGATAGCGGCGGGTAAACCAGGGACCTTCCATGGAATGTTGCTCTTCCAGCACCTCCATGCCTCAGAAAGATGCTGCAGCACTGTGTTCACCTTGTTCTGCTTGATGCCCTCTGGCATCATGTCCATGAGATCAGCCATCACTGACGCTCGGAGCTCCAGATCGAAGTGCGATTCAACACGCTGCTTTGTCACTGTTTTGGCGACACCCTTTGAGTGACGACCTTCGAACTGACGCGACAGCAAGTTCCCTAGCCAGCGCTCGAGCAGAGGGATGATTCCGCGCATGAAGAAGAGCCAGACTCTCCAGGCAGGAGCCCAGAAACCACACCCAGGTCCCTTGCCGACAGGCCCAGCATTGAAGCGGTAGTAGATCAGATGCTTCAAGTCTTTGCAAGTTCGGATTTGGTGCATGAGCTTGTACTTGTAACGGTACATTCCTGTAAGCTGACCAACGTGATTGAAAGCGTACAGAATACCATCAGCAAGCTGGAATGCATCAATGTTACCCAGGCGGTACTGAACTTGAGCATCGACGATGAGTTTTGTCAACCGTAGGATCTCACGCATGAGATGGAACGCATTTCCAAAACGGGACTTCTTCCGCTCCTTGGTCGTGAGGGTCTTGACAGGCTTCAAGTTAAAATTGTAGTCCAGGTGAAGATATGTGAGATTCTTGCGATGGATGAGGAGGTTAAGCATGTTGAAGCCCTGCCGGCAGACCTGAAGACCTGCTTCAACCCAATCGATGGTCGTCTGCTGGAAGAACTTGGTGGCTTTGAGCGTCCTGAGCAGGTTCTGCCTCTGGAGCGCCTTCGGCTTCTTTTTGTGAAGCTCATTCAGAACATAAGTCTTGAGCATCTTCTGGTATGACACTCGGACCTTGACAGGCTGCTTCGGCGGGCAGTGCTCCAGATACCACTGCTTGATTAGTGGGACATCTTGCGCCCGAACCATGCGGCCTGAGCGACGGTCGAAGGGGAATGGAGCCCACCATAGCTCGATGGCGGAGGCAGTGTCGTCGTTGTAGAGATCCTCGTCAGCCAGGAATGGCTCCACAGCAGGCGGAAGGGTGAAGGCCTCTTCCTCGTCCTCTTCGATGTTACCCTTTCCAAAGAGCTCATCCTCGTGGGTGATGCTTAGATTCTTCGGAGCAACATCACGCGAAGAAATTGGGTTGATAGACTTGTCGAAGTAGAAGGCGGGCAAGCTTGGGTCATCCGTCCTGCTGTAGACTGTCTGGGGATGAGAGTGCCAGGATAGATGAACGCTTCGTGGCAAGGAATTGTACAGGAAAGGATATGCGACCCTGTCCTCGGTTCGGACGGGATTCCTGAAGATAATCCGATCTATGGCATTGAACTCGCCAAAGTCCTCGTCGTTGGGATCGATGTCCTTGTACAAAGGCTCGAACCGCGGACCACCAGGAAGAGCGACATTGAGAGCCTTCGCTGACAACAAACTCTTCAGTTCGAACAAGTAGAAGTAGTTTTTGTCGAAGACATCAGAGATGAGAGGCCGGCTGAGACGATACAAGTTGGCCATCTGTTGTAATGTAAGATTCCAGGTCTTGTAACTTGGGCCGTTCACATGAGGCGTGTCATCGAGGGGCCTGTGGTCGTAGAACCATTCCTGGATGGCCTCATCGTCCTCGTCGTCCAGTTCCATCTGGACTGGTTCTAGTGGATCGACGTCTTCGAGGTTTTCGGACCACGACAAAGGCGGTTCCTCGTCATCGAAAGGCGGAAACCTCATCCGCTTAAATAGTCGCCGGTCGCTCTTTTCCTTTCGCATGATCACCCACATCGCGCCCCACTGTGCGATGAAGACGGGTTCGATGACACGGGGGATCTCGTTGACAAGGGTCAAGCATCCGTTCACGTGGTAGAGGACCTTCACTTCTCTAGCGGACTCCCAAGGCATCGGCATGTTTTCCAAGAGCTTCATGACAGCGTGGGGCATGAACTTTAGGGCACCAAGATAACTCCGCTTGTCGGCGGTGTATTTCTTCTGGGACACATCGCCGATGTCCTTGACGATCTTTCGAAGATGCTCGGGAGGCATGTCAGCCTTCTGCGTCTCCACGAAACCCCCCTTCCGCTTCTCGCCGAAACGATTCCGCTGTAGTCGAAGCCATTCTTTCTTCTTCTGTTCGAACTTTGCGGTATGGGGATCTGCGCTTGGTCGGAAACCGGGCGGAGGTGGTGGTGGCGGCGCGCCAGGAGGGGGAGGCAGCTGTGAAGGCGGAGGAGGCATCGCCGAGTCGGGAGGAGGTGGAGGGGGCGGGCCCCAGCCGGGGGGAGGCGGCGGTGGAAGCTGAGACATCTCGAGATGATCAAGCCGCGATGCCTGGCACTGAGGTGGACTTGAAGGCTCTCAAGACTCGCGTATGATCGCGGTCCGCGAATGCGAACGCGGGACAAGTTTCACCTATGCGCGTGACTTTAGCAGTGGATTCGGGTGTTGTCGTATTGACTTTGTGGTTCGTACAGCCGTCCGAGAGGAACTGAATTCATCGATGGCCCACCTGCGACGACCAGGATTCAGTTGGTGATGGGGTGGTGAGGATGTCGCAGCTCGTCGCTGAAGCTAGATAGGCTCAAGTTACGGTCGTTGACGAGGCGATAAAAAAGTTCCCGCCCGTAATACGCTATGCTGTAGCTCGAGTAGGGAGCACGGGCCATGTCTCGCCCTTGCTGAGTGGGTCCTTTCCCCCAACCCCTGTCACCTCAAGCCTGCACTACACATGCCTCACTCACTCAGTCATGCTGCTCTGCTGCCTGCTCACAGTAAATACCTGCAGCCCTGGCTGCACCTCTACCACGGGCTCCGGGAAATTCTTAATTGCATGACGTGTCAAATGACTCAAATATTCAGATATCTCATTCTATAGTCAATAGACCTAGGTGACTCAATTCTGGGCCGCCAAACGCGCTGACAGCTGGTCTCGGCCGACTCCCCAAGCTGCCGGCCCGTCTTTTTTCCCCCACTTCTTCAAGGCCTGCCTCGAAAATTCATCTCTTTCACCTTTCAGGGACCCCTCCATCAGCAATTACTGACCACCCGCAAAGCGACTCGGCTGCACCCCATCAACCCGGTCGATACCTTCCCCGAACGGACCATCGATCGATCCAGTCAGCAATAAGACAAAATGTCTCGCTTCTTCCGCGGTGGCAACGACAGCTCTTCGGAGAGCAGCTCCGACGAGGAGGACCTCTACGAATCCGAGGAGGAGGAACAGCAGGAGGAGCAGGAGGAGTCTGAAGAGGAGGAAGAGGACGAGGATGAGGATGCATCCGATGCCGAGTCCAGCGACAGCGATGCAGGCAAAGCCAAGGGTGCTTCTCGTTTCTTGGAGGGTTGGTCCGAAAGCGAAGAGAGCGACACAGAGCAGACGACGAAGGTCAAGTCCGCCAAGGACAAGCGACACGACGAGCTCGAAGCCACAATCACCGCCATCACAAACGCCCAGAAGATCAACGACTGGAACATCATCTCCAATGGTATGCCCTGAAGCGCTTGGACGCTCCGCACACATCTCCCTGCCTCTCATGCGTTGCTAACCGGCCACAGAGTTCGACAAGCTCAACCGCCAGGCTGAGAAGCTTAAGGTGGCCGGCAAGGCCCCTAAGCCTTACGTGAAATGTATCGCCGAGCTCGAGGAGTACATGAACGAGGCCAACGCCATGCAGAAGGTCACCCCCAAGAAGAAGATGAGCAAACAGAACGCTCAAGGTCTCAACGCCGTCAAGCAAAAGATCAAGAAGACAAACAAGGAGTACCAGAGCCAGATCGAGGAGTACAAGGAGGACAAGGATGGATACTTGTGGGAGTCGGAGGAGGAGGAGCCTGCGCCCAAGCCCAAGAAGGTCCGACTTGCTGACGCTTTCGCCGCGTCCACTGAGGATGGCGACGATGAAGGCTTCGCGACGGTGGGCAAGGGTGGCAAGACTCTTATCTTCACACCGGAGAGCATTCTGAAGCACCTGCGCACGATCATGGAGTCTCGTGGCAAGAAGAACACCGACAAAGTGGAGCAGATCAAGATCATGGAGAAGCTCAACGAGATTGCCAACACTCCCTACCAACGAATCCGCGTCCTCCTCACACTCGTCTCCACCCGATTCGATCTCGGCTCTGGTGCAACTACGTCCATGCCGCTGGACCACTGGAAGGCGGCTGAGAAGGAGATTGGCCAGCTGCTGACGACCTTGAACGAGAACCGCGATTACGTCGTCATCGAGAACGCCGAGGAGTGGGAGGATGATGAGAAGGCCCCGACCCTGGAGAAGGACCAGAAGTATATCAAGGTTCCCGGCAGCATCGTGTCCTACATTGAGCGCCTCGACGACGAGATGACAAGGTCGCTGCAAAGCATTGACCCTCACACTTCGGAGTACATCGAGCGCCTGACGGACGCGGCTGCTCTGTACAACCTCATCTTCCGAGCCATGCTGTACTACGAGCAGCTGCAGAAGGACGAGTCTCTGGCGATCGAGCAGGATAACATCAACCGAATCGTCAGCCGCCGTCTCGAGCATGTCTACTTCAAGCCGGCACAGGTTGTCAAGACCCTGGAGGAGAACTCCTGGAAGTCCGTTGCTGCGGACATTGACTCAGCAATCACACCCAGAGCCAAGACCGTCGAGGCGCTGGATCTTGTCAACATCCTCAGCAACTATCTCTTTGCCAACAGCGATGGCATCCACCGAGCACGTGCTATGCTTTGCCAGATCTACTTCCTCGCCCTGCACGATGATTACTACAAGGCTCGTGATATGATGCTCATGTCCCACTTGCAAGAGACCATCAGCAGCTTTAACGTTTCTACCCAGATCCTGTTCAACCGCACACTTGTTCAGGTCGGTCTTTGCGCGTTCCGCAAGGGCCTCGTCTACGACGCGCAAAACACCCTCCAAGAGATCTGTGGAAGTGGACGGCAAAAGGAGCTCCTGGCTCAAGGTGTCATGATCCAGCGATACAGCCAAGTCACACCAGAGCAAGAGCGACTAGAGAGGCAGCGACAGCTGCCTTTCCACCTGCACATCAACCTTGAGCTCCTCGAGTGTGTCTACCTGACCTGCAGCATGCTCCTCGAGATCCCGCTCCTGGCTCAGATCGGCTCTTCTCCTGACGTCAAGAAGCGAGTCATCAGCAAGACCTACCGCCGCATGTTGGAGTACCATGAGCGTCAGATCTTCACTGGGCCACCTGAGAACACCAGGGACCACGTCATGCAGGCTTCCAAGGCACTGGCTGCTGGCGAGTGGAAGAAGGCGACTGAGTTCATCCACGCCATCAAGATCTGGGAGCTGATGCCCGACACCGAGGGCATCAAGGAGATGCTCGCCAAGCAGATCCAAGAGGAGGGCCTGAGGACATATCTGTTCACGTACGCACCCTTCTACGACACCCTGGCCGTTGAGACCCTCAGCGGCATGTTCGAGCTGGACGCGACCAAGACGGCTGCCATCGTGAGCAAGATGATCAGCCACGAGGAGCTCGCCGCGGCTCTCGACCAGGTCACCAAGACGGTCATCTTCCGCAAGGGCGTGGAGCTTAGCAGGCTCCAAAGCCTTGCCCTGGCCCTCTCGGACAAGGCCAGCGCGCTTATGGAGTCGAACGAGCGGACGCTGGAGCACCGCACACAGGGCACAGCCAACGCGTTCGAGAGGACAGCGCGACACGGCGGTCGCGGCGGCCGTGGTGGTCGTGGTGGTGGCGGCAGGGGACGTGGTGGCGCAAGATCGGACGGTGCCCCCAGGCAATCGCAAGGCTTCACAGGTGGCGCTCTGGGAGTCCGCGGTTAGGAGGTCGATGTGTTGTTCTCTGGGTAACTTATTTTATTCGGCCTTAATTGCATGGTAACCGGTCCTGCTTGTATGAATGAGTGGAAAAAAAGGGATATGCAGCAGACTCGCGTCAGTAGAATTAGCGAGTTTAGACGGCTGGAATTGATGACCTGAATTTTATGAAAACCAACCCCATTTGTTACGCGGATCGGAGTGAATTTTGAGGTAGAAATAAGAGAAATAGCTCTCACCATGGCTTCCTCTATTGCAGACATTACCGCTTGGCCCTTCTGAATTCCATGGCGGGTATATGAGTCCTTACAAGTGGATGTTCAAGTGGTTGTTCTCTTGCCGTGGTTTGAGCTCGGCGGTGCCGATTAGATAAGACCCTGCACTAGCAATTGGCAGCTTCAAATTTGTAAGAGCTCCCCGACCGAGACCGCGACAGCACCGCGTGTTCGCCCCGCAGAGATATACACACCATGCCTCCCAGAATACCAATCTCGCAGGTCGCACGATGCTGCCGGACCTCAATTGAGCGACAGGGCGTCGCAGGGGCCGCGAGCACCCCGCTGGCGTCCCTGCTCGCCGCGCTCTCGATACAGCAGACGCCCGCACGACCAGCCACGGCGCAGACGCGGAGCGCATCCATCCTCGCCAACCTCCGCGACAACAAGGGAGCATACAACAAGCGTATACGAAAAGGTCGTGGTCCGTCCTCCGGTTATGGCAAGACGTCTGGTCGCGGTCATAAGGGTCAGGGGCAGCACGGCCATGTGAAGCCTTGGTTCCAGGGTGGACAGACGCCGTTGATCTTCAAGCATGGTTCGAGGGGATTCGTGAACCAGTACGTTCGATACAAAGTCACGGTCTGAAAAGAAAAGGAAGACTGCCAGAAATGCTAACCGGATCCGCACCAATCCAGCCGCGCAGACGTAATGTCCGAAGTCAACCTCGACCGCCTACAAGCCTGGGTGGACGCCGGCCGCATCGACCCGACGAAGCCGATCACGCCCAAGGAGATCATCCAGTCGGGCCTCCTGGGGCGCCCCAAGGACGGCGTCAAGCTGCTGGCCCGTGGCTCGACGACGCTGCACACGCCGCTGGAGATCGTGGTGTCGCGGGCCTCGGCGGCGGCGATCGAGGCGGTGGAGAAGGCCGGCGGCAAGATCGTCACGCGGTACTACACCAAGAGCTCGATCGTGCGGCTGCTCAAGGGCCAGAGCGAGCACACGGCGGAGCCGCTGCCCGTGGGCGAGCAGCACGTGGAGGAGGTGCTGGAGAAGGCGAGGTCGGGCCCGCACAAGTACAGGCTGCCAGACCCGACGAGCCGTTGGGATATAGAGTACTACCGCGACCCGGCGCACAGGGGTTATCTCAGCCACCGCCTGAAGCCTGGTGAGAGTCCGTCGTTGTACTTCAAGGTGCCGGGCGAGCAGACCGCGAAGAAGGCTGTCAAGGCGAAGAAGAAGGTGGAGCAGGGAGATGCGAGGCTGTTCTGAATATGAGTGGCATGGAGTTGAGGATGGCTGCATGCTCTTGGGCATTTCTGGGGCGGAAGCCCGAGGTGTAAATGTATGGTTCAGCTTAAGACAAATTTAAGATCAAGAGCACAACGGTTATTGCTTGGCCCATTTCAGATCGGAGAGTTTATCGTTCACTTGCGGTTCAGGGTAATACTGCATTCTGGCTACCTGTTGCCAGTCATTTCGCCGGGGAGTGCTGGAATAGGAGTGTGTGAGATAGTAGCGGACAAGCGACTATGAAGTATTCCTTTTCAGTGTATCGTATAAAGTTGGATATGGAATGTTGAGGATAAGTGTCCAAGTGTTCTAACTGATCTCCGTCCATTTTGGCATATTCACTCAGCTTTGCTGTTGATCAGGCACATTATACTGCATATACCCTCTCCCTCGGAGCGTTGCAGTGCAGGGCGAACCTCTCCAAATACTGAAATAGAAACCCCAGTCGTGCACTCCCAGACTGGGCAAGGGCGTCCTGTCGTCTCAGCCGGGCAAGTCACTTAGCGCTGTGTCTCCCATTGGGTGGGGAATCGCATCCTGGAGCTTCCCATGCGCATGTTCCAGGTTGGAGCTTGATGTTACCGTCTCGTGCCGTGCACTTCTAATAAGTGTTCACTACATTACGTCCCAAAGCCAGCGACAACCCTCACGTTCGTTCTTGCTGGAGTGCCCTCCCTCCACGTCCTGGGTTGAGCCGTCGCATCCTTTTGCTCCCGTTACTGGTCTTCCAAGTGTCTGCCGTGCCCGACCCGAGTCCTCGGCGCAAACTTAGCTGCACGAATCGATTACGTCGCCTGCGGTTGGAACCTACTCGTGCTCTCCGCTGATCGGGACCCCGAGTCTACATTGCGCAACCTCGAAGACCGTCTCGAGTTCAGCCCGGGTACAACCCACTCTGAAGCAGAAACAATGTCCCTGTTCGGTGAGCCCGAGGCGGACGAGAGTCCGTCGATGCACTCGTCGTTCGCGCGCTCTCGGCAGTCGCTGTTCGACGAGGACTCCAACAACCCGTCCAATTCCAACTCGATCTTCCAGGACGACGACGTGGCCGGCAGCGGGACAGCGTCGCCATGGGACATGCCCACGCCGCGCAAGCAGCACTCCCGGGCCGACATCCTGCGCAACCTCCTGCCCGCCTCGGACGTGCCGGATAGCTACATCGAGACGTTCGACGGCGTCGTGCGGGAGGATGGCAGCGGGGGCAAGGTTACGTCTGGGGGCGTCATGCGCGTCCTCGCCGCGGCCAAGATCGGCGCGGACGACCAGGGCAGAATAATGGGTATAATTGCGCCGGGCGGCGGGGAGGTGGCTCTTGGGAGGAACGAGTTCAACGTGTTCCTGGGCCTCGTCGGGCTCGCCCAGGAGCGTGAGACCATAAGCCTGGACGGCATCGACGAACGCCGGAGAAGTGAGTGTGTCCCTCCTGCTTGCTCTGCCTGCCAATCCATACATCATCCATCAATGCCCACACATTGCCTACCCACCTCGTTTCACGCAAGCGCTGGTACCGCGGTCCGCAGCCTCCATCAACGAGGCCTTTATCTCTTATCTGTGACCGCCATTGGCACCGTCTCCTGCAGGTGGATGCGCTGTTCGCCTGGGCTGTGTTGTCAATTGGCCCGCCCGCCCCCGATTACCCATCCGCCAGTGCTCAAAAGTCTCAGAGCTCCTGTGGGGCGCCCCAATTGCCCCCTGCAGTGCCCTGCCTGACCCTACCTGACGACACGCATCTTACGTGCTTGAGTGTTTATAGCCTGCTTTCGTGTTTTCCATCGTCATTTCTTGCTAACAGTCCCTACCCGTCGTACTAGACCTCCCAGTCCCAAACATCCCAGGCATCACAGGAACACCTGCTGCTGGACCTTTTGCTGCTGCTCACTCTCAACCCAGTGTGCTCGCCGCGAAACCCCCACAGCGGCCGATAACTCCACCAGCCAAGGATATAGCACCTACACAGCCGTCAATGGAATACTCAGATGATCCCTGGAACAGCCCCGATGTTCACAAACACCATAAACATGCACAGGAGCCCGCTCCTCCAACCACCCATGTTCCCGAGGAGCAACCTGTACAGAGCCCACCATTGAATGGTCACGGCGATAGCAATGGCGCCCCCGAGCCCACTGGACCGCCTGCACGCACAACCTCGACCTTCACCACAGCTTCGATAGAGTCTGTAGGCGAGCCCGAGCCCGCACCGACGCGTCAGGAATCGTTCCCGCCAGCTACCTCTCCCGGGGCCGGCTGGGGTGCTGGTGATTTCTTTGGCGGCACCCCTGCGGCGTCGCACCCGGTGACAAGTCCCTTCGGGGCGCCTGCGGGTATCGGCGTGGGTAGGGACCATGGCGAACAACGGCCTGGCCCTATCGCGAATAGGATGATAGGTAGTGGCAGGACGGGCAGCGGCGTCGAGGAGCACATCGTTGTGAACCTGCTGCCCGAGAAAGAGGGCATGTTCATGTTCCAACACCACAACTACGAGGTAGTGAGCGCCAGGAGGGGAAGCAAGGTCATCAGAAGATACAGTGACTTCGTGTGGTTGTTGGACTGCTTGCACAAGAGGTATCCCTTCAGGGTGCTGCCTCTACTCCCTCCGAAAAGGGTTGCCGGTAAGTCCAGTCTTCCTCGACCTGTAGACAATGCATACACGGACTCAAAGCTAACCCCCCGCAGTTAATGGCAACCACCTGTCGAATGATGGCGCCTTCATCGAGAAACGACGCCGTGGCCTCGCCCGGTTCCTGAACGCAGTGTGCAGACACCCGATCCTCAGCCAGGAGCAGCTGGTCATCATGTTCCTGACGGTGCCTACCGAGCTCGCCGTCTGGCGCAAGCAGGCCACCATCTCCGTGCAGGACGAGTTCGCCGGCCGCGCCCTCCCGCCGGGCCTGGAGGACTCCCTCCCCGCCGAGCTCGAGGATCTCTTCCAGCGCACGCGCTCAGGCGTGCGGCGGAGCGCCGAGCTGTACATCGGCGCCTGCAACGTCATGGACCGGCTCGTCAAGCGCGGCGAGGGCGTCGCGGCCGACCACGCACGGATGGCCCTCTCGCTGACCTCCCTGACCGAGGCCACCGCCGACACGTACGCCACCGACACGAACGAGGTGCCGCTCGTCAACGACGGCCTGATCGCCATGAGCAAGCACTTGCGTACGTCGCAGACCCTCATGGAGGACGAGGCCCGCGCGTGGGACGAGGGCGTGCTGGAGGACCTCAAGAGGCAGCGCGACGCGCTGGTCAGCGTGCGGGACCTGTTTGACCGCCGGGAGCGCCTGGACAGGGACAACATCCCCGCCCTGGAGCGTCGCATCGACAACAACGAGACGAAGCTGGCGAACCTGAGGGCCAAGCCCGACGGCCTGATCAAGCCTGGTGAGATCGAGAGGGTCGTGGAGGCCATTATCAAGGTAACCCAAAAGAACCAATTATCCTTTGTCTTCTTGATTCCCCACCATCAAGACGAAATGCTAACCCAACCTCTCACAACAGGACAAGGAGTCGATCGTCAGCCAGCACAACCGCTCCGTCTTCGTCAAGGAGTGCATCCGCGACGAGCTCATCACCTTCCAGTCCACGCAGTACCACATCTCGCGGTGGAACCAGGACTGGGCCCAGGAGCGCGTCAAGTACGCGGAGATGCTGGCGGATAACTGGCGCCGGCTCCTCGACGAGCTCGAGGGCATGCCCCTGGGGGACTAGATGCGGGGTTTGACGAGAAAGATGTGTTCGTCGCCAATTATACATAGGACCTGTTGGATGAACGCAATATGAGATACGATGGCAAGCTGGCTGGCGGGGTTGGGTCAACATTGGAAGCATGCGTTTGATGCTTCAACGGGGGGGGGGCGGTATATAACGTCGGCAACGGCCGAGGGAGGTTGGGAATGGAAAGAAAGCTGAAACAGGCACGAGAATGAGGTCCGGGAGGAAACAAAGAAGCTATTGAAAGGGTGCACAATTTTTACTGCATGGCGACGGCGAGGAGCAGGAGGGGTGGGCGGATGGGGTTGGGACAAGTATGGAAATGTATACTGTATATTTTGCCGCTGAAGCGTATGACCTAGCAGAGAGTGCCGATTCCATAGCGATACCCACTCATTCATTGTGTTGCTCCTGGAACACGCCCCCGTTGGTTGATCACCCTTGGCCTGGATTATACGGTCTTATCTGCTAGTCCAACAGCACACGATCATGATGGGTTCGAGGCAGCACTATCCGCTGGGACGATCAGAGCATAAAAGTAGGCATTCATTTGGTATTCATGAGCTGGGATCTTCGTGACCTTTGGGGAGGGGAGGAGCAAGGAGGCAGTACATAGGACCTTTGTCCGCCGAATCGGCCCAGCGAATTCCCTATCGAGTCCCTACCCCAGACTGTGGGCCTCTTCCCTGCGAGAATCTGCCCTTTTGATGAATGCTTACTTTCGGCAAAGTACACTAATATGCGATGCGGCTGTGTATTTCTGGATATCGACCAAGCAATCTCGCAAGCCGTGACCCTATTACGCCGTCGCTCAATGAATTCTTCGTGTCTTCCTCTCTCCTTCTCGCATGATGGTGACTGCCAATGGCTGCGCTAAAAGTATGCCCACTCGACCTCTAACCTGCGAGCATTGCAGGTAATTTTTCCGCCGCGAATGGAGACGCCACGCGCAAATGTAAAACCGGTGACCAACCCGCGATAATTGCCATACCAAACGTTCCCTATCCCTGCCAGCTTAGTCCGTGGGTAGTATGCTAAGAGTCGTCGGGACCACCGAACTAGTTAACCTCCATGGCGTCCGACGGTTCCTGCTTGCGGAACCAGGTCACGAACTCGTCGATGACGGCGGGCCACGAGTCCTCCTCGCTGTAGAAGCTCAGAGCCTCGTCCTCGATGGATTTGTTGGCGAACTCGAGGGTCATATTCCACATGTCCTTGTTGACGGAGCGAGTCCACTTCTCGCTGAGGAACGTCTCCCACAGCTTGGCCCAGTCGCGGTTGGCGGACTGCCAGGGGCGGCCGGGCGGGGCGAAGAGCAGCTGCCAGTAGATGAGAGCGTTCTCGAGGGGGATGGCCTTCTGGCTGGCCTCCTTCCCGGCGATGAAGGAGTGGCGGTAGACCTTCTTGAAGAGGGCGGGGTCGGAGGCGAGCTGGTTGATAAGGCGGCGGACGTGGTTCTTTTGCGCGGTCTTGCCAAAGGTAGACAGGTCGGTAGCAGACCACCCGTTGACGAAGCCGTTGCGGGTAATTTCGCCGATACTGGGGGACTGGACCAGCTCCATCACGACGAACTGCTCGGCGTTCTCCATGTTGACGCCCAGAGCCTCGATATACTCCTGGGTAGTCTCGGTTGAGAGCGACTCCTTGGTGTCGCCACGGGCGGGGGTTACGAGGTCATCGTATGCCTTCTCAATGGCTGCGACACGTCCACTATCTGCTCCACCGCCACTGCTAAGGTAGCTGTAAACAAGCCAGGGTTAGCCAAGGCCCGTTAGAATGGTGAGAAACAGAGGTCAGCGCAAACAGTTTCGACATGGCGGCCCCCATGTCATCCATATTTGTTGTTCTGTAATGAGACTGGTAACTTGATGAAGAGTGCTGCGAGGTGGGATGGGGGTTCGTGATGGCGTCAGTTGCTCTCTGACGGAGTCCATTGGCATACCGTGCAGTGTTCCTGGCGCCTTGCGCAGCCCGCTTTCGCTTGGCCATGGTGACTGGTGTATTTGAATGCTCCTTCGCCGTGGGAGGTGCTGCGAGAGGTGTTGCAGGAGATGCTGCGGCAGGTGATGTGGTAGATGCTGTGGCAGGTGCCGCGGGTACTGGGGTAGGCTCGGGTTGTGTGTGGTCACTTCCACGCAGCTTCTGGTCCCGGCGCTTGATTTTGTCCACAAGCTTCCTGAACATTTTGGCGCACGCCACTACCCAAGTCTTTAAGACGTTATAAACTCGGACTTAGTTTGCCCCGGGGCCTTTTGTTCAAAGCTAGCAGGACGGCGCCTCGATGCAGTGCAGTGCAGCATCTAATTCCAAGGACGAAACGAAAGCACACGGGCCTCTCTTTCCAGGCTTCCTCGAATTGTAGGAGATCCACATATATTAAGCCCTGCTGACCTTTGTCCAAACAGTGGCCAAGGCGAACTCGGGTCGAGTTTTTGAATCGAGTCGATAGGGCCTCGGAAGCAAACAGTCGAGGACGCCAGGCAGCCAGGCAGCAGCCTCTTGCGGATCCGGCAGAACAATAAAGCAATGGGAACAACGTCGTCAAGGCGAATCGACCTAGAACTTACGTATCGGCGGCGAGGTCCAACCTGTAGTTGGCATTCTTCAGGAACTGTTCGGCCCAAGAAATCAGCACGTCGTCTGGGTCACAGAGGAAGGGTAGTGACAGGTGCGCAGGCAATTTCGCGCTTCAGGAGAACACGATGCTTGCCGGATTATGACAGTCGGATGCAGGTGAAGTAGGAAGCCACGCCGGGAACACAAGGGTCTCTCGTCAGGGCGGTGTAAGGGCTCGGGACAGAACAAGATGGGATGGCAGCGACAGGCGTGACATGTATGAAGTGATGTGCACCGGCAGAGGCAACGTTGACGTACCCGTTGTGCAGTCTTCTCATTGGCCCCCGTAGCTGCAACAAACTGCGCAACGAGCGCCTTCTGAGCGCTGTTGAGAGGAGGCATCTCGGAGAACCAGAGGGGTGTGGTCGACTGGTCGCAAAGGTGTCGTCGTGTGCCAGGGGTCGGGCCGACTGTTTCGGAGCCGTCTCCCGCGTTGATGTGACGAGAACGTCGATCAGAGAGGGGGGGGGGGTCGAGGGAGGACAGGCTGCTCGCTACGGCCGGCGGGATTCGAGACAGGCGAAGGCTTCTCTCGTGCACAGGTGCTGCCCGGGTCGCCGGAGGGGCAGTGTGTGGGTTGTATATGGGGAGACTGATAGATAGGGGAGCTGTAGTCTGAGATAGAGCCGAGTCTAATAGACTTGAGAGAGTCCTGGGCACGCAATGAGCAGTGACGACAAGGCTGATGGGATGGTGGGGTATCCTAGGTGGGGCGCCACACGGCAACCCTCTTAAGACCGTGAGCCAACAGCAGCATTATGGTGCATCAAGATTCCAGACTTGGTCTTCAGGCATAAGACTCTTAACGAAGACGATTGCACAAAAATTCATCCTCAACTTCATCATTGTGCTGTTTAGGAAACTTCGTCTTTGAAACGACCCCAACAAAAGATTTCGATGCTGAGTAGCAGTAATCATATACGGCAAAAATGTGTCGAGGGTCCAAGTGTCGAACAGCATGGATCCATGACGCTTCTCTTGAGCCATTCTTTACAATGCTAATAATCTCTGAAAGCATCCAGAGCATGGGCGAGGTTTTTGAGTTGCACGAGAGCCTGAGTCGGCGTAAAGAATGAGAACTTTTCGGACGAGCCTGAGCAGTCGACTGAGCACCGATCCCACCAGACCGCAAAGTCTCGATATGTGTGTATTTTGGTCCAATTGAGCTGTGTTCTTGTAATTCCAGTATCTCTCTGCACTTTCATCTCATAAAGTTGCATGACCATGTTCTGCCTCCAAGTTGCCCGGATTTGATGCAACCGCAAACAGAGCCTTTGGTCCGGAATATCGTACACTGGCAGGCAGGGTATCTCACTTCGCCATTCCTTCTAGCCGCTGTCTATTCCGTATGTGCGTCTTCTCGTGCTGTCGTCTTGTACACCCAGAGCGTCTTCCGCAGCAAGGGTCCCAGACACGAATCTCATAGCTGTCCTCGAATCTCGTAGCGGTCCTCGAATTCCGCCTTGGTACAGCGAGACCCAAGGACCACCGCCCATCATCGTGGCACAATCCATCCTCCCAATGCCAGGTCGACACCTCCACCACTCTCAAATCTACTGCGCAGAATTCGTCCAGCTGATCTGCCCGAACCGGCTCAGCGTGTCGAGCTTGCCGTCCCCGAGCTTGACGCTCGTCGACCGGATGACGCGCGGGTCGAGGTTCATGGTGTTGCGGACGATGCCTTGCGCCTCGGTGGAGGCGTCATACCGCATCGCGAAGTAGTGCCCGTTGTGGTGCAGCTGCTGGTGCCTCGAGATGGCCCGGGGCAGGGCGAAGACGCCCCAGTTGTCCACCGACCGCACCACGCCGCCGTTGCGGAGGACCAGCTGGCCCGCGGCGAGGACGATCCTGTCGCGTGTGTTAGGTCAAGATTGTGTTACGTGTCTCGTTTCGTTCTTTTGTCGGGTCACTGGAAGGAGAGTGGGAGCGCATACTCTTTGACCTCGGCGACGTTGCCGGGTCGTACCTGCGGTGGGCGCACGGCGCGTCAGCTATGTCTCCTGCACAATTTGCCTGCGACTCTGCCCAGTCGCTCAAGGAGGAGTGAGGGGAGAACTCACTATTCCAATCATCTCATACAGCATTGTGGCGGTTTGCGATGCGGCGGCATCGATGATTGACGGCAGCTGGAGGATGCTTGGGTAGGCAAAATAATTGTAGGTACTAGCTTCCGCCGTCGCCAAATGCCTGCCCGGCCAGCGCGAATGGGCCAAGGGGCGGAACCTGCCGCTGGCAAACTTTGGGTGGGCCGGGGCGGAACTGGGGGGGGGCCAGACCCCTGGCAAGCTTGTCTGTGTAAGTACGGCCTGCCCTGAACCTACATCCTATATAACGATTGGCATGCTTGAAAGCAATAGCCAGAGCAACACTCCCAGCTGCTGACCCTGCTGGGCGAACCACGTGTATTCCACCTCGGCATATTTGAGATTAGCAAGCCGCTAGCAAGGACAAGTTCAGGAGGTTATATCTACCTAGGTAGAACGAGCGTGGCAGCGGCTTCATCTGCGCGCTCAAAGTCATGTACAAGTCGGAGCTGCAGCAGGGTTCGGGCATGGAGAAGCAGGTGTGCCACGGGGAAAACCAAGGTCATGTAGGCTTTGAGGACCCGAGGGTATCCTATAGGAAGGTATCTTGCAGGAGGTTGTCCCAGAGGTAGGGGGAGAGATACCGTGGCCGCACAGCAGACAAAGCTCGCAAACACAACAGACATTGACGGCAAAAACTATGCTTATCTTTCTCTGTTCTTCTTCATTCATGCAAATTAATGGATCTATGAGGACCTACTCGAGCCAGTATGAACCTAAACCCCTGAGGTGAGCGCGCCCGAGTCCCCGCGTTGGGAAAAAAAGCCCTACCAGGCGACACAAAGATGCCAAACGCGGAGCCAGAAAATGCAAGTCCTTAAGTCCTTATCGCCAACCCCTCACACGTAGATCAAACGTTCCAGTGTGTTGTTTCCTTGTCCCCAAAGATGATTGACGGCAAAGGGTCAAAGTGGTGTATCTAAAGAAATGAAGAGAGTAGGGCACACTAAGCCGCAGGAAAACAAAGTGTGCACCGCCGCCGCCCCAAACTCCTGTCCCTCGCGAGAAAATGCATTTGCCCCCTGTCCATGAAATGAGCCTCCATACCAGAACGCCGCTTCCACACCAAATTTTCATTCCCTCCCTTTTCCCCTCTTTGAATTTTGTGGCAGGGGAAGTATCTCATCATGTTGAGGTCCAGGAGCCACTAAAGGCGTGGCCCTTCCCAAAAAAAAAAAGAACAAAAGAATATATTCAGCGATGGTGTGTGTGTGTGTGTGTGTGTGTGTGTGTGTGCCGCCTCTATCTGACGGAGGTATTAAAACGCTTTTCGAAAACATGTACACGAGCTGGCCCGCTTGCGCAACTCTCAGAGTCGGTCTGATATGTGCAGGCCTGAGTCGAATTGAGGCGGGCTGTCCCCGGAAAATGGAATTCGTTCGGAGGTTTAGCAGCGCCCGCCGGAAGTACGATTTCTGTTCGTACGAATCCGGTATGATGTCCCGACTGGGGTTCGAGTGCGTAAAGTTGGGTGGAAAATGGTGACGTATCAAGAGTTCGTCGGTCGGTACTATCTACTCGTCGTCCTCGCTTCGGGGAAGCACAGCGGATTCGATACTATTCCACTGCTGCTCGATGTATGCACTATCGTCATCACAAGTCAACTTAACTTCATCTCGACGCATCGATAATAGTAGAGCAGAACGGCAAAACTTACGCAGGTCGCTTTTCCAGCCGGACGCCCTTCCTCTTCAGCAAGCCCAGGAACCGCTTGACGGTCCTCTGCCGCTTGAAGTACGCCATCACGATACCCCGGAACTCGACTTTAGTGGCGGGCTTCGTATGCACGACGATCTTGGTGCAGTCACTGCCGGGCTCAAGGCTGTATTCGACATAATCGAGCTCATGCAGTCGCAGGTGGAAGTCTAGCGGCTCCTTGTACACGCCCCACGACGCTTGGGGCTCTACCGTGCGCAGGACCTGGTGCTCAAAGTACGGTTTGGCCGTGTCGCTGACCCAGTGCCAGTACTGCGTGTGGCTCATGTTGGTGGTGTGCTGCGTCGTCTTGAGCTGCGAGACGCGGAAGTCGATCTGCATTATGTGATCGCCACTGAATGAGTCCGTCGAAGTGTACCCGTCATGCGCGAACTCCTCGTCGGTTGGCTGAATGGCCTGGGCAGCGCCACTGTGGGCGTTTTGGGAGTAGTAAGCGATGGAAGGAGAGGCGGTGGCGACTGGCTCTGCATCTTGCTTGCCCGACGAGTTCGGTCTGCTGTCAGGCCGCTGCTTCTTGGCGTTGTGCGGCGACATCGTGATTCCGGTAGGGGTGGTCTGCTCTTCCTGCTTAAGCTCCTGCTTCAGGCTCCCGCTGGACTGACGTCTTCGCTTCTTGGAGGGGGTTCCGTTAGCGAGATCCTTGTCAAGAACCTTGGCCTTTGCCTTTGGCTCCTTAGAGGTCATGCCCTTCTTGACTCCTGAGGGTCGTCCAATGTTGCCCACACCGGCCTTGGTTCGAAGGGCTCTAAGCTTCGGGTCGTGGTAGAGCTCGTGAACCGTCTTGGCCAGGCTGAATTCTTCCCCCTGTTCCAGGTAGAGCTCGTGCATCCGCTGACGGACCCACGCCACAGGCGTCACATCGACTCCGAGCTTAGGAAGCTCTTCAATCACCTGGGCTAGGCGGAAAATGGTGTCGTAGCTCACAAGGCCCTTCGTGATCCACTTCTTGCCGACGAGCTGGTAGGGGTGGAAGTCGGTCTTCTGGAGAAATGTCATAATAGTGTTGCCGCGGTTAACTTGTCTACCAGCCAAAAAGCGGTTCTTGTTAAGAGCCAGGCATTCCTCAAGCTTCCGCTTCCAACTATCCAGCTTCTGCTGGGTGACTTGGTCCAGCACCTCCCACTTAGGATCCCAGTAAGGGTGGTCTGGAGTAATGCGCTCAAGCGGAACGCCGCGCATGATCTCGGGCTCTGTGAATTCGACGCCATTGTCTCGCAGGACGAGAGTCTCCTTAGAAATCTCAGGACCCGGATCGACGGGCTCCACAGACTGGGCCTCCTCGGCGCCCAAAATCGAATCTTCCATCGGCTCGCCGTCCTCCTTGTTCCTGATCGCCATGTTGGGGAGTGACTTCCTACCGCCCTTCTTGCTCGGAAGGGACTTGCGCTTGGACGGTACGCTCGAGGGGCCATCGAAGGCGTCTGCGACGGCGGGCCTATACAGGCCACTATTGACCGGGGTGAATCCGCCAAAGGAGCTTCCCTCGCGAGAGGGAAGTATGGAGTGGTCTCCCAGAGATGGCGAGTTGTGGTCGCTCCGGGTCATCTCTTGCATGTCCTCGTCCTTTGCACGTATTTGGTGATAGGACGAGCCTGTGCATCCCTGCCGGTTCCACTCGCAGTTGGCACATCGCGGGAAGTCCTCGCCACCAACAATGACGCAGCCAACCCAGGTCCCCGCCCGGTTTACACAAGACGTGCAAGGGGTTTCTTGCTCCTCACCAGTCGCCTGGATCATGCAACTCAGCCACTTCGCTCCCTTGGCGTCACTCGGCTCATAGATACTATCGATGGTCTCCTGAGTGAACTTGCGGCCGGGTCGCACGACAACGTGGCGCTGGATGGGGATCTGCATTATCTGGCGGATAAACTTGTTCTCGCGGTACATGCGCTTGACGGGGTGGACGCGGTTGCCCTCGAAGTCGTAGATCTCGGCGCCCGTCAGGGCCTTGTTGTCCGGCGGCGACACATCTGGGGGCTCCGACAGCGGCGAGCTGTTCTCGGACGCAGGCTTGTGGACATGGCCGTTGCCGTTCTCGTTGACTGCCGTGAATCCTCCCCGATCGGGCGTCTCGCCATTGGGACGGGGATCGGTAGTAATGGCTTCTCGCACTGCCTTGGTCTTCGTGCAACCATTCTGCCGTGGGCCTGCACCGTTCTGCTGAGGCTGGGGTTGCGTGGGTCGGGACTTGTTGTAGTTGAACCAGGCACGCGCGCTCTCATCCTTGCGTTCCCGATCGGCTGCCATGATCTGCTTTGCCTCTTCGAATTGGAGTGAGACTCCGTCAAGATCAGCCTCCACATGGTCGCTCCTGGAGCTGTTTTGTAAGTTCTTCTCGCCGGTCAAACAGCACGGCAAGCTGGCGCCTCATAGGCCCCGTCCTGTCCTCGAATTTGCCAACCATAACCCGGTCCTCTTCGGCCCGGGCCTTGATCGTGTTGGACCAGTAGCTGGCCTCGATCTCGGCCCAGTCCTGGACATCGTTGTCCGCCATGGCTGATCCCATTCAGCTCGCCTGCAGGTTGTTCATGCGAGACTTGGCTGATGTCTGCACCTGGCAAGGTACTCAGCAGCCGATTCCTCCTAGCTCACTCTCTGCCTAGGTCTGATCCTACACTGCAGCCCAGTCACAAAAGTTCATTCCTGGATGATTATCAGCAGTGTATAGCAGAGGGGAAAATTGCTGAAGGGGTTCGTTTGTGCGGGATGTTTAGTCCGAGCAGAGACTTACGGATGAACATGGGACGAACGTCAGTGACGGGCTATGCACGCAATTGCGTAGAGTAGAACCCCAAACGGCCGACGGGTGGAGAAGAGTAAAGCTGTGGTGGGGTTTGTGTAAAATCAAGAAGAGAAAAATGAAGAAAAGCAGCAACGGATGCTGTGGTGGGCAGGGGTGGTGACGATGAGAGGAATGGTCGGTGGTACGAGACGGAATTAAGTCGGTCGCTTAGTTGAGCGGATACGGTTTCATCGGGGGGAAATGAAAGAGCTGATGTGAGTGTCAGACTAGGTCGTTTTCTGGTAAGAAAATAAAAGCATTGCGTATTTTAAAACAGGTCGGGCGGGGCGGAAGGGCAGGCAGGACGGGGCAGGGCAGGCAATATGGGAAAGAAAGTAAAGCATGTAACATGTAGCATGTAATAATAATAATAGTCTCTCGGCCGTTGATACTAGGTAGAGACGGGTGGTTCCAGATGTTGGGTTTGAAGGAAGGGGGGACGTCTTCTGAGAGGAGGGATGGTGCCAGTGGGGGATGTGAGGAAGGGGGGGGGCGTCTACCTAGTATGGTTTGACGGAGATCAAAAGGTTGTTTAGACGTTCGTGACGGTTGTTCGGCGAGAAGGACGGACGGACAGGGGCGGGTCTACAAAGCTCCGGGACGTCAGCAACGGGCAAGGAAAGCGAGTGAAAAGCGAAGAGCAGCGAATGCGCTGGGCTTAGCATAGTCGAATATTCATGCGCTGACGCAGCGGGCTGGCTGGGTTGGGTAATGCAGCAAGCAGCAAGCGGCAAGCAGCAAGTAGCAATGCAGTACTGACCGAGATTGTCGACGGGCACGCGAGACACGACTCAAGCTGACGTGCCAATAGACGTAGTAAGTATCTTGCTCGGGGGGGAGTGGGTGGATTGAGTGGATGGATGGAAATAGACCGGTCGTGGTGTTGGGGTACTGCGGTGGTGGTGCAGTGCCAGCGCAGGAAGGCTAGGAAGGCTAGGTAGGGCGGCCAGGGTTGCAGCGGCGATTGCAGCTTGCAGATGTAGGCCCAAGATGATGCAGGTGTGGGATGTGGATTTGGATTTTGTATGTTGGGTGCAGGCCCGTGGCGCCAGTATCAAAAAGGGGAGATTTCAAAAGGATGCACGAACACACACTCTCTCGCACGTACTCACCCAGGTCGCAAACAAACAGCATGCACACGCACAGGCACACGCAAGTACACGCCAGTACACGCCACTGACGTTGAGGTGGGTTGAGGGTTGAGGGTTGAGGTTGATGTGGACGTAGACGATGATGGCGTTGGGGGGGGTTAGGTGGTGGGTGGTCGTAGTAGGAAGGAGTAGTAGATGGGCGTCCGTGGGCCGACAGTGAGCAGATAGATAGGAAATGTAGGACAAAGTATGTCCAAGATGACCAGGGAGGAAAGAACAGGGAGGAATGACGGAACGTTTGAGATAGGCAGAAGTATTTTTGGGCGGTGCTAGGCCTTGGGTTGTCGAGTATCAACTAAGTAGGTCAATCAGGGAAAGTAGATAAGTCATTCCGTTCAGTCAGTCACCCACCGGCGCGGCGTGCCTTGGTACCTGAGCAAACGGTTTACGGGATGGGCAGGTAACAGGTGAATTCCATGTGCAGAACTGCAACGGGAAAGGGATCAAAACCCTTCCAAACCAGGAGTGGCCGACGCCGGGGAGGCAAGGGCAACTAGTTTGTTAAGTATTATTTTGCGCAAACGGCATCGCTGCTCGCTGCTCGCTCTCGCTGCACATGTCACCAGCCTGGGCACCCTCTCAGGCGCTGGCTGCTGCGCCGGATGCTGGACGCCAGACACTGGGCGTTGGCAAAGATGAATTTCGGGGCTTAGGGAAGCTAATAATACTGTGACCAACAGATGGACGGATTTCTCAAGATAGCAGCTGGACTAGGTGGGTCCGAACCAGCAGCACAAACGGCAAGGTGCTGTACTGTGAGGATACCCGGTTAGGTAGTTAGTCAGGAAATCATCAGTCGGTCCTGCGGGTTGGTCATTTATTACAGTGCAAACCTCGGAAAGTACTTGGCCCATGTAGCTATACTTGGGTGGCTTGGGGCCTTTTTGGGTCCAGGGGTGGGGCCTCCTGGGGACTATCTTGCCTTCCCAACCGTGGGACCCCAGTACCACCTGCAACCAGGTAAGTAGCCGCAGTATCGTCATCCATCGTCGAATCCTCTTTTTTTTGGTATTTTGTGCAGGAGATGCAACAGATGCCCCTGACTAGAGCAGAGCCATGAATACAGGACACACATACACCCACAGAGAGAGGGACAGCTCATCCGCTCGGTGCAATCCTGTCCCAGCTCTCCTTTTCGTCTGATCAGCAGCAGCACATGCACACGCACACTCGCGCACAGAATTGAAGCAGCCAAACCTTGGGATGAAAGGGTTCTGTGACCCGATGGGTCAAACTAGAATACTATGGGTACACAGCACCAGGGTTTGTCTCGGGCCTAAAACCATCATCACCCACATGCATCTCACTATAGTGGCACTTAACTATCACTTTGCTACTGTCTGTTCTACCTGCACAGCCTGCCCCGGCTCGCTGTGCACGGCTGTAATGAAAGCCCTCACACCCAAGCCCCCCCTGTCTGTCAGCCAACATGCATTTCTCTGACTTGACATCCTGCACATGGGGACTTATTACTTGCATCTGCATCTGCTCATTACCAACAATCGATCCGTTCCATCTCCGTCCATCCTCTTCAATCCTTCTTTTCGACCAACCGTTCCACACCAACGCCCAGTGCAACCAGGATAACAAAAGGTGCTCAGAAAGAGAGGGAGAGATAGAATGAGAGGGAAAAATCAGAACCCCCCTCAGCTTACTAGTGAATCACCTAGACCACCTCCCAGGCTGGATCCGCAACAGTAGAGTCACACTATCGGCCCTTAGGCAGGAGCCTTCCGTTTGCCTATAGCCTGAAAGGACAAGGACGGGATTGCGAAACACAGCCCATTATTTACTCACTCTCTGTCTAGGTTTTCTTTTCTCGGTAGCGTACTTTTATCATCAACCCGGCTATCTAACCAGCTCAAGTACCTAATGTATAGGGGAGGCGCACGCCCCGGCTTGTCCGGGCCCCTGACTGTGATAGTTGACAGAGGCTCGTTTTTTTTTTCTCTATCTTGCTTCCCTTTTTTGCTTTACTCTGGGCCATCCCGTCATCCTCGGCTTTTTCCAGGCCCTGCTCGGTTGTAACAGGCTTTTCCGCCCATTTCCATCCATGTCTATCCACCCGTCCCATCCGAGACTGCACAGAAAACCAAGCTTCGATCCGCGACGCCAATGCTGCCCATTCATCCATCCCTCAGTGACCCCTATATACCGACCCCCCTCATACCGTACCACAATCGTAAGCTCACTCCTATCTGGCGCCGGGGTTCCCAAAACACGCCACGTAATCCCAGGGAGCGCATTGCACATGGATGGGTGATTTGGATTTAGGCTCGGAATTATATATGATTAGTTTTTTTACTACTAGAACAACAGCCTCTTGGACCATCAAATCATAAGCCACTCCATGCAAGTCCAGTCCTCTTTGGCTGCTCAATGCACACCGCTTTCCCGTCTTCGATAACCTTGGAACGCCTTTTAACCCCTTTCGACAGTCACTGGATAACGTGACGTATGGAATATCCCTCAATATTTGCAGCTCGAGGCCACTTGGTAGTCGTAGCGTCATGTCAACGAGACGGGGCTTTCGAATTGTGTGACCCACTCCGGTTCCACCACTTATTAGTGCCCCAGATGTCTCCAGCCGTACTGGCTCCCATGGCCGTACGACATGGTAAACCTAGTATTTTGAAGAGTAACGGTGCGCGGTCGCGTTGGGTGACGGTGAATATCCTTGGTCGTATGTGCTCGATTGGGCGTATGGGTCGTCCATGTAGACGGTGCCGCGACGCTCCTCCTCGGGCAGCAGCTCCTTGACCTCCCAGTTGTTCATCCTAGTGCCAACCGAGAATTCGAGGTCTTCCTTGGTGATGGAGTCCCAGTACTGCGGACCAGCCGGTTAGTAAAGTCTGTATGGCACGGGGCAGCACGCGGTGCGTGAGGCGGGTAAGCGGGCCGTCGCATACCTTGTAAACCATCATCACTCCCAACAGGTTGCAGACGGTGGCAAAGAACAGGCCATCCACATAATGGCTCACAGCGTCACAAATCTTGTCGCTAAAGGCGTAAAGGATCACCTGGCCAAGCACGAAAAAGAACACGCCAAATGCAATGTCTCCCAAAGGCCAGCGGTCCTGCAGAGTCTGGGTGACCAATATTATCTGCATCACCAGATATATGAGCAGCTGTACGCCGTTCAGCAGGTACAACACCACGAACAGCCCCACGGTATTGGTCGGTCCCAGGCCTGCCCAGCTCTTGAAGGTTGCCAGTGACACCAGGAAGGAGATGGCAAAGGCGACGAGAGACGACAGCCTCAGCATCCACAGTGAAAGCGGCGTGCCATCCTCGTATAGTTGGAAACCAACGAAGCCGTTGATCATCAGGCAAGTTATCAGGGCGGATGACAGGCCGTTCTGCACTGCGACGAAATACGGGTACGGGTCAGAGCCTGGTGGAACAACACCAGCATCGACGCATAGGGAGATGAACGTCAGCAGCATATAGATGTAGAAGCAGTTGATGATCTCCTTTCGACCTGTAGTCCGAGGGTGGTCAGTCTTTGTGCAACGAAAAGGGGCATCGACCATTTTGGTCGGGTGGGGAACATACCAACGGCAGTGAACTTGCCGCGCACGTGGAGGATCATAATGACGGTCATGGCCAGCGCGACAATGTGTATGGCACTCGTAGCCATCTGGAAGATGATGGTGTTGGCCAGCTCGATGTTGCGGGCATAACAGTTGGTCTCGATGCCGACGCCGCTGTGTATCGAGGTGATTGGGCCGACGGCCGCGCACAAGGGCAGCGGTGCCGTGTGGCAGAAGGAGGTGAAGTCGCCGAAAGGCATCTTGTCGGTCTGGCGCTTGAACGGCGGGGAGAGCGCCTGATCGCGTCGCGGTCGTGCCCGATGCGCCGGGTGCTGAAAAGAATGTCGTCAAGGCTGTGAGCACTGAGTCGGGTTCAGGCGAGGGGTCTCGCAGCCCGTCCAGTCCAGACCCAATTCAATCCTGCCCTGTGGCGCGCCTTCCCTCAATTTTCAGTGCTCCTCTTCTTGCGCCCTTCCTAGGAACACGTCTGGGCCGTGTGTCTCGCGAGATGCTTGAAGCCAGAAAAGGTCAGACCGGTCGGCTGTCAGCCTTGTATCGTCGTCGAACGAGCGCAACAGTGGAGTCCGAGGTTCGAATGGGAGTCGTGGGCCCGTGGTGGCAATAATACGAGCCAGGGGGGAAATACGAGGGTCGGCGGCAAGAGTGAGATGGTGCAGAGGCGGGTGCGGGTACTCGGTGCGGGTGCACAAGTGGTGCAGCAGGTGCGAGGAGTCAGATGCGAGATGCGAGAGATGGTTTGATCGATGCAGATTCGGCTGGCTGAATATGCTGTCTGCGGGCTAACGAGTGCAAGCAAACAAAGACGGTGATATTAATAGTGAGTTGTGATGAAAAGCGAGGGTCGGGACACACAGCGAGCGAGTGTGAGCGAGCGTGTTTATTCCCCTGTCCGCCTCGACTGGGCAAACCCAACGTCTAGATCTGACGTTGCGATGGGGACATGGGCCAGGCGACAAACTGCAAAAGAGCTGGCTGGGCTGGGGCCGGCTTTGCAGGTTGTTGTCGCTGCTTGCCTTGCCTTGCCTTCCTTGCCTTGGGGACGCTGGTTGCTGGTTGCCGTGGAAAAGAGGGCGGATGGACGGGACGGGGGGGCTGGATTCCAATTGCGGGCTCTCGCCTTCAAGAAATACACGCCCCATCCAAGCACAAGAGGGCTGGGAGTGCCAGAGAGCTGGGGTCGCGCTCCTTTCCCCATCCCTGATGCACCCCCTCCCATTGGCCGTACCCGCTCCTCCCGCTGCTCCCCTCCCTGGGCCGCTGCGCTGGGGCTGCGGAATTTAGACTTTGCATGTCCCTCCGATATGCAGGTCATGCCTGCTCTGTCGCTCGGGTGATCTTCGACTCCACTGCCGGCGTCAAGTCACGGGAAACGCTGCGCTGTGTAGACAGTACATGAACTTATAGATTGCCGCCCCTCACATTTGAAACCATACAAGATGTATGTGTATGCACATGTACGACGGGCCTTCTCCTGCATTCTAGCCCGTTGTTCTGTCGTATGGGGTGGAATATTCGGGGAATGGCTTCTGGGAACGCCACTGCATGCAGGATCCTCGTTCAGTCTGGTGTGGGAAACTGTTCGTCGCATCTCTGATGTTGGTCTGGTCCCGTCACGGCGTCTATGCACCCACCATGGCTATCTCAGAACAGACACGGCAACAAATGATCATGACGTAGTCAAATTGATGCCATGCTCATACTAGTGAACTCAGTATCCCATCTGGCTGGCCGCCAATCATTCATCATCAGACCCATCGGCCATGGCGGTATCTGCCTCTGGTGATGCCTTCTTTGGCGCCGGTGCTTCGTCTTCGTCCTCACCCTCATCATCACTCTCAAGCACCCGGCCCCTTCTCGCACGCTTGCGTCGCTGCACGCCGCCCCCTTCCTCATCGTCGTCATCACCTCCCGCCTCAACCGGAGTTGCTGCCTTGTCCACGTCCATCCGACCCGCACCGCCCTCATCGTCCGAGTCGGGCTGCGGCTCCGGCGATGATATCGCCGACGCCGGTGAGTCCTCTCTCGGCGACGGGGCTGGGGAGTCTGCGTCACTATCGTTGATGAATTCCGCCGACTTGTACTTGCTGTTCTCCTTCTTGGTGAGGCGTCTCTTCTTCTTGGGCTGCCTCTCGCGCTGCTGCTCCTCCTCCGATTCGTCGCCTTCAACGCCGCTGCCGCCCTCCTCCTCCTCTCTCCTCTTCTTTGACCGGCGTTTGCGGTCACCGCCTTCGCCTTTGGATCGTACGGCCGGCTTTCTCTTTCGCTTCACTCGCTCGCCCTGGCTGTCCTCGGTCATCTCAGCCTCCAGTCTCTCCCGCTCCTCTCGCGCACGGCGCTCGGCAATTTCTCGGTCGCGTGCTGCGATCTCCTCGCGCTCCTTGCGGATCTTCTCCTTTCGCTCACGCTCAGCTTCTTCGATCTTGCGCTTCTCCTCCTCGCGGCGCCGCTGCTCGGCTTGCCGTTGCTCCAGGGCGGCTTGGACCTTCTCCTTGTTCTTCTCCTCGTATTGCTTCTGTTGGTCAATCGCACGCTGCAGCTGGTTCCTCTGTGTGTTCTGAGCCATGTTGGCACGCTGCTCCAACTCGTGCTTCGGGAAAGGAGTGTCAGGGCGGTTGGCAACTTCGCCCAGCGTCGTGATCGCAGACTCCAGCCCGTCGGCTGCCTCCTGAAGCTGTTGCAAAGTCCTGTCTGTCTCCCCCATGTCCCTGAGCGTCATGGCCAGTTGGATCTGGACGTAAGCCACGTTGAACTTGAAGTGAACTTGCTCCGGGTTAATTTCCAAAGCCTGCCGATCTTTGTCAGCCGAAATGTTCTCTTTGTGCAATTGAACTCCACACTTACCTTCTTCGCGAGCTCCAGCGCCTTATAGTAAGCATTGATTTCAGGTGGGATCTTTTGGCCGTGTGCAGCGGATATGCTGGCTTTCCCTCTGGCTAGCCAGGTACGGCCCAGACAGGATATGAGCATGGTATCCTTAGCTTTACCCTCTTTAGACAGTGCCATTTCGTAGCTCTCGATTGCTTTGGAGTACTGCTTGAGCTCGTGGTAGGTGTGACCGAGATTCATGTACACGTTGGCGTCCTTGATTGTCTCGCGCACCTGCAGCAGGATTGACAGGGCAGTCCTATAGTCCTTCTTTGCTTCCGCCAGCGCAATGGCCATACCTTGCGCGGCATACGCGTTGTTCGGATCCAGCTGCAGGGCTTTGTCGAAAAACTCCACTGATTTGTTGTACTCCTTCTCGCGCCTCTGCTTGTCGGCCTCCGTGTGCACTCTCGTCTCCCTGGCATGCGAAAGATGCATATTGCCCATGGAGACCAATGCGTACCGGTCGTGTTTGTCAAGCTGCTGCAAGGTCCGCTTGAATGTGCGATACTCATGGTCTTCATTCAGGTTCTGTGGTCTCTTCTTGGAGGTAACTTTGCTGAGGTACCAACCGTACAATGCCCTGACTTCGGCATCAGACGGCTGCTCAGCGTAAAGCTTCGAAACCGTCTCGGGTCCCTCCTTGTTTGGATTCTTCCGCAGTTTGATGTATGCCAGACGAGTCCGAGCATCAGTGTAGTCATCATGGCGCTTGAGAAGACGTTCGTAGATATCGACAGCTTTGTCAACAAGGCCTCTGGACTCGTAGCTCCGGCCGAGATTAAAACTGATTGTGGTGACAAGGGCATCGGTATCCATATCCTCGTTGTCACCGGTCTCCTCGATCCTCATGCAAGAGTCCAGGGCGACCTCGAACAGCTCGCTCCCAAACTCATGTTTCTCAGCTTGGGAGTAGAAACAGCCAATGTTGTTCAGAAGCTGTGGGGAAAGCAGCCTCCGCTTGGCTGCCTTCTTCGCAGTCTCGTCTGTGATATTATCGGCTATGGCCGAGTCGGGAATCTGCTCAAGCTCCATTTGCTCCACCTGTTGCAAACACTGCAGGGCCTTGTCTGGGTGGTCGTTTTCGTACAGACGAGCGAGGTTCAGAAGTACCGACGCATCGGGCGCAACGTTCTTCTGAGGATCCTTCCACGCAGCTCTAACGCCCTCGAGCAAGATCACGGCTTGCTTAGCTTCGTTCGTCTTGTTGTCCTTAACAGTGGCAGCCTCGTTCGCAAAGACTTCCTCGGCGTAGATCGTTCCAAGCAGTGTCATGGTTTCGTGGTTGCGAACCTGTTTGTTCATCTTCTCGAGGTGGTATCTTGCTCCCGGGAGATCATTCTTCATTACCAAAAGTTGCGCCTGGCCGAATTTGGCTGGCAAGTACCCACGCTGATCACCACCCCTCGCATCATCCGCGCGCTTGTAGTGGTCACTCGCGCGGTCCGCATCACCGGCGTAGTGCTCCTTGCGCGCCAGAAGGTACCAGCCGTCACTGGCAATAGCGTTCACGTCGGTGTACTGGATAGCCTTGTGTGCCAGGCTATCCACATTTGCGTAGTTCTTCCTAGACAAGAAATACCCAGCGAAGGTGGCACACGTGAGTGGAAAGTCCTTGTCGAGTTTGAACGACCGCTGTGTGTATTCCGTCATCGCCTTCTTGTAAAGCCGAATGAAATCAGGGCTGTTCGTGGGGACGTGCCCGCTGCTGTCGAGGTAAAAGAGTCCAAGAAGGATGTTTCCAACTTTGGAGTCTGGGTTAATCTCCAATGCTCTCTCCCAAGCGGTCTTCGCGTCGTCCTTAAAGCCGAGCTGCCAGAAACAGCACCCGATGCCAATTCTTGGGTCAGGGTCAACCATGTCGGGCATCTTCTGCAATACGTCCTGGTATGCCGAGAGCGCCTCTGGGTACTTGGCCATAGAGAACAAGGCCCTAGCCTTACCCATGACGGCAAGCATGTTCTTGCCGAAAGAGACCCGGATAGCATCCTCGAACGATTTGAGAGCAGATCGCAACAGCTCTGCCTTCTCTGGATCTATAGAGCCAGTGCCGCCCGATTTCGAAGGTGGTTGCAACGAGGCACGGAGGAGGTATAGGACGCCACGCGCAAGGAAGAGTGGTGGGAAGGCTGGGTTGATTCGCGAAGCTTCATTAAGGGTCGCCGTTGCTTGTTGAAGATAGTGTTCTTTTGTCTTGACCTCAGACGCGAGGTGTCCTTCGGGTGCAACTCGAGGCGCCTCACGACTCTTCCACAGGTACATCCAGCAGAGACAGCTGACCAAACTCAGCTTGTCCCGCTGGCTGATGGTCTGGAGAGCGTTTCCACGAATCAGTGTCTCAATGGCATAGTCGACCTTCCTCTGTTTAGCATAAGCCAGCGCGACCGCCATCCAATAAGTGCGAGCGGCATGTTCAGCTTCGAAGAGATCGCACAAGTCCGAAGGGTCGTCCATCAGATTCGTCAAGTCAATCTCGACGGCCTCATCTTCTTGGTCTTGCACGGGGATGTCGAGCGTTGCGGGCACATCTGCGAATCGCTTGCTCGTGTACACGCCGTCCGAGGCGCCGTTGACCCCGTTGAGGTGGCCATTCTGTTGCGCCGACGCCATGACTGCCCGCGAGGGCTCTCCGAGCTAGGAGATGTGGGAAAATACTGTTCTCGGGCTGGCGACTTCGTGTGGTGTCGATTCGAGGGTTCGCCGAGCTGGGGAAACAGAGGCGAGGTTCGAATCGCAGGATCACGCTCGTCGCGCGCTGCTGTCGAGAAAAGCTAGCGGGGAGACAGGTCCAGTACCTGTAATTAGAAGCTCATGCTGGATTATAAATGGACGTCAACGAAGGGCAACGTCGCTAGCTGCGAGCTGTGATGACGTGCGCTTCGGGTTGGGGAGGTGAGGGAAGAGGTTGTTTGGTTTGGGGGAGCTTGCTTCTCGAAATTCCTGGCCGAAGCATGAGGCTGAATGGCAGCTCGCGAGCCCCTGCCAGCAACCCACCAGGGGCATGGGTCCACACCCGGCCGTGTCCACGTCCCACGTCCCTTTGTCCCGCTAGAGCCAAGTACCAAAGTACCTTGCTCCAGTCCCAACCCTGGTTCGTCAATAGGGCCGACTTTCTTCGTTGGCTTCAATCTACTAGGTAGGTAGGTACCTATTGGATTGGCCTTCACATGCGCACCCTCAACTAGATGGAGATTCCTGGTCATGCCTTTACACTGTGAAAAGACAAGGACGAGACCCCATCTACGGGCAACTAAAGCAAACGGCGAACGTCAATCTCATATCTGGCCTAGATACTCCACAGCATCACGATGTTTTTGCTTGAACAGTACTCAAAACGTGTTTTCTATAATGTGTACTTTACTTAACACTCCACAGCTATAATTTGGGCAAAGCGGAGCCTCATCTTTGTCAGACTGATACGGATACTGCGGAACAAAGCTGTCTGTCGACGTCTTTGGATGTTGAGGAAATGGACTGCTTTGGTTCTCTTTTAGGACGACGGTTGGCATCGCAAATATGCTTTCCAATCGATGAATCTGAAGACACGTCACAGTTTTAATCCTACCAGAATTTTACCACACCAGTGCTACACGGGAGGTGTCCCTGCTACGTGCTGCCGTCTGCGAGCCTGCTTTTCAAATCGATTTTGAGTACTACAAGTAGAAAGCTGATCATCGCACCCAATGAGTGGTACACGGTGAATTACAACTCAAGACTCTGAGGACAGGGGTTTTGACAAGCTGGAGCGGAAATACGAATCGAGAATACGGGCAGAGACGCCAGTTACTCGGTAGGAGCTGGAATCACTCTTTCAGCATCCATCAAATTCACAAAACAGTTTATTTGAAGATGGCACTTTCGTTGGCTCGGAGTTGCATAATTTGAAATGGAATTGGGCAAATCTGTGAGAAGAGAAAATTGAATAGCGGGCTATCTGCGCCAGAGCGTGCCGGGTCGAGCACGAGATTGGACATTAAGGAAAATCAACGCGGTTCAGACTTGGTACGTTCATTGAACAGAACGACAGAGACTGAAAGTCGTAGAAGCTGGCCCATCATTTTATCTCATGCCTCCGCATTAGAATGCAAGGTGTTGCGATTCTCCTTGAAGGCTTGCAGAGCGAAGAGGCAGTCGGGGCTTGTCAGCCTCTACGTCCAGGCCACTGTCACGGTAAACGACTTGAGAAAGCCATGTTTTCTCGCGTCGTTTGCGAATCGACCTCTGGTCAGTCACCCTACAGCCTTCAACTTGATGCAACGCTGTATTATCGACACAACTCGGCCTCGACGAGACGATCCGTGTACTATTCACACCAGCCACTCAGCCGACTACCAAACGCGCGCTGCCGTTGCGCATGCTGACATGTCGACTATGCCGCCTCTTCAATCCTCTGTCAACCAATCCGACGTGCTTGCCCAGCATGAGACACGAAGCGATGACGGCCCGTGGTGCGCATACAACAAATGGGACTGCTTGAACACACCAGCCCAGTTCGGTATCATCTTCAGCGTCATCGTCGTCACCTTGACCATCGCGTGGGTCTACTGGTACGCCATCGTCCGACCAAGGCGAGAGAGGATCAAGGAGTCTGTGCATGACCTGGAGCTCAACCTCGGCGACGGCCGCAGCATCATCGTCTCGTCTGGGCCAAATCAGAGGACTGTGGTGCTTCGAGACGATCGTTTGCTAACCCCGCCGCCGCCAGCATACAGGCCTCCCACGCCGGGCAATGCAGTTGTCGTTCCTCCAGGGTCCGTGGTGACGATTGAGTCTTCTCAACCCTCCACACCAGCACCCTCCACGCCAGGATCTCACGGACAGATCTGGCCACCCCAGGTTCCTCCGCAACACCTTCAAGCTCCCCAGCCAGCGCTACAACAGCCGATCAACGTTCCTGGCCTCGTCCAAAGGCACTCTTTTCCTGGCTCCGACCCGCAGCCGATGCCTGTCGCCATGTATCACCCCCAGATAATCGTGCCAGGACCGCCGCCAGGACCGCCACTATTCCCACCAGCAGTGGTACACCCTCAACCGCAAATGCAAACACAAACATACCATATTATACCGCCGCCTCCGCCTCATCCTCCGCCCCAGCCTCCTCCACCACCTCAACCTCCTCCAGCGACAGGTGTATCTGTCCAAGGAATAGTTCCGCCCCCTCCCCCTCCGCCGCCTGTGGTGCCGCCGCCACCCATGGCACCACCACCGTTGAGGCAGCCACGCAGCGGCGTATTCTACCAACAGCCACCCGCAACTGGCAGCCGGGTACGAACTCGCCCTCCTTCTCCAGGTCACGCCTCTACCATCGAAGATGACGACTCGGATCGTGGCGGCTCTTTGCCTCCATCAGGCCGCCGAGGACGGAGCTCACCACAAAATCACAACCCACCGCGGGGTCGCAGCCCGCCACCAGGTGGCTCGCAATTCACACGTAGCCGCACACCATCGCCCAACGAGCGGCGACGACAACGTGCCAGACACCGTCCTCGGCCGGGCACCGGCCAATCTCCGCAACGAGGGCGACGGGGCCAGCGTGGGCGGCATGGAAGACAGAAGGCCAAGTCTCGTCATCGGAAGGACGATACGAGCTCTGACAGCCCCAAGTCAAGCGATACGAGCCACAGGTCATCTACCAGTCTCGACTCCGAGATGCGCACTGATCTGGCAAGCCTGCTAATGGAAGCAGAGGGCCGCCGGCGAGCTCGCGAGGCTGAGCGTGTCCAGGGGCTTGTTGACCGGTATGACAAGGAGGAGAAGGAGGACCCAGCGCACCGGAAGGGCAAAGAGAGGGCGGAAGGGGGAGACGATACCACCGATACTATCGCAGCAACGAGTGCCCAACAGCAAGATCCACAACCCAGTCACCGGAGAGGCGAAACGCACAACGACGCTGAAATCGGAGAGGGTCTTATTGCCGCAACGAAACGACACGTCGCATTCAACAACTTATCTCCAGAAGTCCTGGAATCTCGGGTGGGCCGTCCCTCGCGACGGTCACCGAGCCCACCCAAACTCCCAAGCCGCGAAGACCTCCGCCACGGCGAATCTCGGGTGGGCCGCCGCCGGCGCACCCCTAGTCCCGACGAGAGAATTGTTCAGCGAACAGTTGGCCCGATTTCAGGTGGTGCCGAGTCTCGCATCGGCAGGCCTCGGCCTTCATCGCCAACCAGGGAGCATCAAGCCCGGCGTAGAGACAGCCACAGGTTTTCCAGCGTTGTTGAATCACGGGTCGGCAGGAATCGCCGGGACACGTATCCCCCTGAGATGTTTTCCTCAGGTATGGGCGACAACTACTACAATACACAAGATGTAAACGGCAGGTACCGTATCCCAGTCGAAGACAGTATCCTCAACGTAACCCAATCCGATGGCCCACCTTCGAGCGCTGGCGCGACGTGTGCGAGCAGGAGTCAGGCGTCAAGCCACAGCAGCTACCCAAGCCGGAGAATGAGCCTGACTCCGACTATATTCAACCAGAGCCGGCGAGGTCACGGAGACGCGCGTCCGCACTTGAGGCCGCCGTCACCGGGAGAGTAAGTGATGGAAATCCGTCCACGCAAAGCAACGATGCTGACCAGAGACATTCGTTATCCAGATCCAATGACAACAAAAAGGAGAAACGAGCTTCCAAATCGAGCTGGGCTTCAAAACTCGCCTCTTTCCTCCCCACAATCGCGAGACTCACAACCAATAACCCGGTGGTGCAAGAGATAGCGGACGACGTCTCGGTCGAGGTCAGAAACCGGGAGAGGAGAACAGAAGCTGCGCTGGAACGGCCGCCCGTAATTGCGCGCTGGGAGCCCATTGGCCACGGGACAGACGGTAACCAGCGAGCGCATACTCGTCCGCGTCATGCCCATCGCTTCCCTGACCACCACCAACGCGGCGACGCTCGTCGTGCGCAGCCCAGGTGAGGTGCCTAACAACGCGAGTGCATCGCTAAGCAGCTGACAATCACCTCACAGATCCTCCAACCGCCGCTACCGCAGCCACCGCAGGCGTCCGAGTACGATTCACGAGGAGCCACGTGAGAGCTTGCAGCTCGCCCTCGAGCGCGCCGCTGAGCGGCTCGCAGAAGGGGCAGTCGAGTCGGCACTGGACCGAGCCCATCACCGCGGCGGAGGCTCAGACAGCCGGGAAGGCGGTGCTGATGTCATGTCAGGCGAAGATGACCGATGTCGTCGGCGGCCGCGTAGGAGCAAGGAGACGGAGTCCTAACGGGGCGGCGGACCAGCGGATTGCATAGACACTCCTCGAAGGTCACAGCATAAGTGGTGCCCGTGAAAGAGAACGTCTACCAACACCCGAACGAAATCATCTCACCGAGATGGCCCGGTGGCTATTCTTGGCCACCGCCCATCACGACACTCGTCTGGATACCACCAAGCCAGGGCCATGATCCGCAGCAATCGAAGAAGAAACAGATCGACCTCAAACCTCAAGCACAATGATCGCTGCGAGAGATATTTGCAGCTGCACAAGCCCCCAAATAGAACTCGGTTGGCTCTTTGCCCGGGCGGGGCCAGATACAGCTTTGTATCTCATGTAGCCCAAAAATAGCAGTAATCATTAAAAAAGCATGGGTGAGGCGCGCGCGCACCAACACAGCTGTGCCCATGAATGGCCGCAGCAGGCCGGTACTACATACTCACAGCAGCAGGGCGTCCCAACCCCTCAAAAACTCCGAGCCCGATGCTTCTTGTAGAAGCCATATGAGATAGATCAGGTGCCAGCACCAGACCCCCATCGGCTCCACATCCAGCCGCCAGAGGTTAGGAATTCCGAGAGTCGAAGGAGTACCACAGACGTGCAGTGAAGCCCGGGACTTTGCTGCCTCCAGCCATAGCAGTGGGCGGCATTTTCGACCCGTCCGGAGTGACAGCTTGAGTGTTGGTCCACTTTGGGTTTCGTGTTCTGGCGTCCATTTGAGATGTTGAACGAGTGGGAACCAATTGGCAACCACCTGACTTTTTGCGAGTACTGCGTGCCTCGTTCGCAGTCCCCGCCTCGCTAGTCTAATTTTTCCTTCTTCGGTCCTTGCTCTGCGCGACAATTGGAGCAGCAGGCGTGACTTTTCAGGACTGCATACACCGTGTCATTGCTTTCGTTGTGAGATGGTCCCGGTGATATTGCCACCGGACAACGGGCGACGCTGACCGTATCACAGCGATCACAGCGAGAGTGACGCTTTTGCTCACTCGTCACTGAAAAAGCAATAGAGCCAGGTCCATGGGTCCACAGAAGTACATAGGTCGTGGTCCTGGTCTCGCTGTATTGTACGTAGAGTGTTGTTGACAACGTAGAGTTTTCGCGGGGTCAAGATGGACCCTGTTCCATGGGCCCCCTTATCAAGGCTGTGGCACTGTGCAGGATGGAACCATGATAGTCGAACCTGCGCTAATAAAGTGGCATCGTGGCGTTGGTGCAAGCAAGACTGCGCCCTTTCATTGCAGGCTCCCGCAGGACCAGGGGTGGCCGTGAGAGGTGGTCATTCCTAATCTATCTGGCTTCAATCGGGAAGGGGCCGCGGCAGGAGACAGACAGGCTTGGGAGGTGGGTGCACCGAAGCTGCTGATTGTCGCTTGTGGCCCGCTGACGGCCGGGCGTAGTTCGATGGGAGGGGGTTATCCGGCGTGAGGCTTTTGTAGAGGCTTGGACACAAAGCCGACGTTCCTAGGTCCACCTAGGCAACCCTGGCGGACAGGTGGTTCTGGTCATCCCCGAGCGAAGTAGGGTGCTGTGGTAGACGGGTAGGACCACGACCTAGCCTGTCATTGAGGGCAAAAATGCACTAAAACGAGAAAATAATTGCGAATATATGGTTGGCGGCCTGCATTAACCACATCCATCAACGTGGGTTTGGGCCCAGGCAGTCATGCACTTTGAACTTGGCTTACGAGGCGTGGCGTGGCCCGTCGTCCTTTGGCTGAGGAGGTATCGCCCGAATGGGAGGCCGGTTGCATGTATTCCCACCCGCGCAGCTGCCCGCTAGTCTTGGTGTGCGTAGCCAATGTGACTGTGGTCAAGGAGTGATATTCCGGTGGGGAGTGACATCTGGGACGAGTGAGTACTTACACGACCCCCATATCTGGCACCGCATCCTATTAGCTCCATCAGCAGGACGCTTGAACCCAGATCTGGGAATCGGAACCTCTTCGCCTATCAAGTAGATTAACTGTCTTTTGGTCCCTGGTCCGCGTGAGGACGCGGGCTTGTGCACAAATTGCTGCCCGTGTCAGATTTGCTGTAACCACCCTTTGTACCTCAGCAAGCTGAAGCAAACCAGGAAAACGCACAGCCAAGACACTGTGGTCGGAACGGTCCCTTCGTGTCTCTGTCGAAGAGCTCGAGGGCGGACAATGTTGATCGACTTTCACGGGCGGCTTTGCTGCACAAGTCCAGGCCGCGGCATGAGTAAGGTCAAAGCTGCCTTGTCAAATCGTGTTGAGGGGCGCGAGAGGGCTCGTCATACGCCCGATGACATCCGTTTCGCGCTTTGCCGAGCGACGGACGGCAAAGCCCTCGACAGAAAGCCCGTAGCCGGACAGTGGGACTCGGTCAGAGCGGGGTCAGCATGGCACTCACGCGCAAATCATGATGTCCAAGATGACAGGGTTCCAGTCTCAAGATTAGACCGAGGGGAGGATTCCAGCGTCTCGTGGGGTCCCGCAGAAACCTTCTTTCAGCCCGAGTTTGCGACTCGCCGTGACAGGCAAAGCCGGGTGCATGTCGTCGCGGTCCGGCAGGGTACCGTGGCTGGGTGGATGACAGTTTTGACGAAGCTTCCAAGTTCAAGAGTCAGGCAGTCACTCCCGAGTGATCATAGAGCGCCGTGACCAAAGTCTGTTAACCTCTGTGTTTGATAAGCTGACTTGGAGGATAGTCTTTTGTGTCGTCCTGTGCCCTTGTCGTATGCAGAGCTTGCCACCACGCAGGGAAGGCCTGCATCTGTGTGAGGCTCACAGGGCGCACCGCCAGACGACTCATGAGCCTTGATGAGCCAACTTCCGACGATCCCAAAAAATTGCAAGCGCGCCAGTCCGTTGCAGGCCGACCTTACGGGTCTGACCGAAACGAGCGGCGCCTGCTTTGAGGGTGTGGCAGCAATATTGGTCGGCTGGTCGGCTGGGGGCACAGGCTGCGCGAATCATGGCGGTGATTGCTGCCTCCAGGGTGCTACACGACGTGACGCTGGGGCCATTTCAGGTCTGGGTCTGGGTCTTGGACCAGCTGGTCTGGGCCAGGGTCTGAACACAAATGCAATGTGTGGATGTGGGAGCCGTGAGATCGCCAGTGAGGCGGTCTCACTTTACGGTGGTCGCCCGTCCCACTGGCCGGGTCTAGTTGGTTGTGCGAGCGGACGGCAATTTTGGTGATCCTGATGGCTCTGATGATGAGTGGATGCGCAATTGTCTGGCCTGCCCTGGCCCGGCCCCGTCAAGCTGAGCTGACAGGCAGACAGGATAGTGTAGGCCATAACAGAATGATGGCTTGGACTATGTCTGGGCCTTCGGATCTGCATTAGCCGGGTTTTTAGATTGACAGTGGTTTCGACATGGCCTTGGGAAACTTTGTCTAATAACATGTGGACACAAGGGCTTCTGTTGCCGATTGAGGGGGCCGCTACAGTCAGCCGCGGTCAGGAATGGAGACACTGTGCACCGTCCGGTACTGCGTATAGGACTGCATTATATCTCATCCCCAGAACCTTGCCCTTGGACAGCCGGGTGTGGATGTTGGTGGTTGTGGGTGTGTGGCCGCGTTGCCGTACACTGTATAAGCATTAAAAGACGACTGGGTAGGCGTGGGTTGCCCTGGATGAGGAGGGGGGGTATGGTCTAATCTGGGGATGGCGGATGGGATGGATTAGAGGATGATTAGATCAGGGTTTTGGGTCAACTGTGGTCGAGCCCGAGGATTGATGGGGATGGGACGGATGGGTGTGTGTGTGATGAAGGGAGCAAAGACAAAACAAAAACAAATGCGGCGACGGAGCATCTCACAATTAATCAGGCGGGCGTACGAGACCAGCACTTAATTTCTCAAGGGGGAAGGTGAGGAAGGCACTGGCTGCCCTGGACAGAGAGTTAGCGTTTGTGGGTGTAATGTGCCTGCGTCCCTATCTCGCTACCTGGGTGACCTAGGTAGCAGGAAAGATAAAAGCAGGCACTTGCTCTCGGTGGGACCTGGTCTATACGGTACAGTGCGAAACACCAGGGCGGAGTGCACTTGATGATCTTGGTTTTGGGTTAGCAGCCACGGCACTGGGCGAAGGCGCCTTGCATGGACGACGTGATCAAGTCGATTCATTGCCCGACATGCGACATGGCACCTACGACATGCGACATGCGCCATGCTTCGACCAAAAAAAGGCTGTGTGTTAGAGGGCAGTCTCCACTCGTTTGCCTGGCTGGGCTTTGCAGGTCCGAACCTAACCTGACCGGCAGCCTTGGAAATGCGTCGTGTACACGCACGCGGCGCAAGCAATCCTGCCTACTAGGTACTGCCTACCAGGTACCTGCTTGCCCCCTTGATCACCGCCGCCAGCCAACACCACCGCGAACTCTGAATTACCTGATTACCCGCCCGATCGTCACCCAAGTCAACTAACTCCTGGTCCCGCCCAACCATGAGTCGTCTCGCTCCCTTCCCGGCCGGGCTCGGCGGAGCCTCTCGATCATGACGGCCACCATCGAAACTGGAGCCCACATGCTGAGGCATGACGGGCATGGACGGGCATGGCGAACAAGACACATGCACAGGCCAAGGCGGGCTTCGTCAAGAAAAATCCAATTTACGCGTGAGCGATTGTGTCGCGTCACCCTGCTGCAAGCTCTTAATTAGTCCAAACCTTGCAAGAGCATGGGAGCTAGCTCCAATTCCACAATCCTGCCAGCCTGCCAGCCTGCCCGGCCCACGTCTCATCCAATCCAACAAGACGAGACCTGTCTCTGCCCACATTGTTCAACAACGAACGGTACTTGGGGGCTCAACAACTCCTCAGTGGTCAGTGCTGGTGCCTGGCCGCCTCGGGTCACATTCAGCTTCGAGGGGGGTCTCGGACTCTGGAGCCGATTATATCATAGCGAGACCGATGTCGAGGAACAATGTGCGCTCCGACCGGCGGATGCGCCGCGATGGGAGCGGCGGGACCGTTAGAGCACGTATCCATCCAACAGTAGTCTGCGCCATCACGAGAGCCCACTGCCCGCCGCTGCTGTCGGTGACAGGGGTCGGGCTCGTCGACGTCGTTTGATGGAGCTCCTGTTAACCCGACCGACACTTCCGGCCCTTTATGCCCGGCAGCCCGCCCTTCTGGCATCGAGGCACGGTCGTGACTGGTCTTGCCCTGCGTATCAGCTCAGCTCGGCTGCTTCAACACGGTTCGAGGACGGCTCGCATCTGCCGCCACTCAAGGGGCAGACCATGCTTGCCTTGCCTTAGTTGAGCATGACTAAATGTGCAGCACTGCACCGACGCCGATCCTAAGCACACAGCCTTTCTGGTGTTGCGCGGTCAAAGTCGGGCGACGAGACGGCTGCAACCTGACGCGGGAAAGAGGAATAAAGGGACGATGCACTACAGGCCTGCTGCAAGCGCTGCGAGCGATCACATCACACCCTTTTGTCCTCGGTCCCAGGCCGACTGGGCTGCCTGCTTCGGTCTGCGCCCCTGATGATGATATGGGCTCGTCGGCAGCACGGATACCTGGGCCTGACAGGACCGCCCGCCCGCCCGCTGGCTGATAGGAGACATACAAGTCTCAGGTTTGCTGACCGGGTCACTCCCATACCGCCTTTGAAAATAGGGAGGGGAAAATAGCCCGAGCCCCTTGCCCATCGAGCTACATATGTGGGCGAGTATTGATGCCCTCAACCCTGCACCACGCTCGCGCGCCCGGGGACGCATTTCAAATTATTGCTAGACCACTACGATCACGCACCGCTCGCTGCATCCAAAAGGAAAAGGGGGTCTCGCCGGATAAGTATCAATCATGCAGACTTCTCGTCGCACCACCACCACTCAGACACACGAGGGACCCGCGATGCCCGATTCCACACACATCCCGCAAACGCTGAACACCCCCGGCTATTGATTGTCTCTATGCCGCCCCACCCCGCCTGCCGCCCAGGCCGCTTCGAATCTCGCAAACGGCCAGCCAGAAATCCGTCCCGACTCGATGATATCCCCACACCCCTGCCTCCCTCGGTGGTGTGTCACACGTTTGCACCCTTTGCGAAAACGGTTGCTTCGGGGCCTGTCTGAGGGGGTGGCCGTCGGGATGCAGGAGGCACCAATCAGGAACAGGTCATACAGGTTTGATAGTGCATTTTTCCGCAAGCCTTGCGCAAGCTCTCACGGAGCGTCCACTCAGCAGGGAATGATGCCTGGTGCAGCATAACGCGGCGTCAAGCCAAATTCCTCTTGCGTCTTTCCTGGTCTGATGTGAGAAGTCTGAGAGCGCGCAGATGATTGCGACTAGGCCCAGCTGGCTAGCTCTGCGCCCAAGTCGAACATCGATCCTGTCACCCAGCAGTCGCCAACCGAGCCAACCAAACGGCTAGAGGCCCGGGCTTGTAACCGGGGGCCTGACGACCAGACCAGCTGGAGTTGGGGCCACGATGCTCTCCACTGCCATTAATAACCCGCAGCTCAGCAGCACGCAAGCGGCGCCGAGCCAATGATGGCCGACTTGGGAGATACACGACCGGCTATCTGGGCATAGCACAAATGTGCTTGCGCGTGGCAAAGGCGAAGCAAAGCAAAGCGAAGCAAAGCAAAGCCGAGCAGGAGGAACGAAGCTCACGAAGCCGGGCCCCCAGCCACAATGCAATCAACTCGGATCGCCAGTGCCCATAGAACGAGCTGTCGGCGTTGCGGGTGCGTTGCGTCGCGTTGCGTGGCGACACAGCGTCACAGCCTGTCTCGATTGACGGAGCCCCTTTGGGTCGCATCGGCACCGCAGGTGCGCGCAGCACTCAGCACTGCGGCGGTTCTTTTCGGTATCTTACGCCGAAAAAGGGCAAGGCTGGCCCCCCAAGTCTCAAACAAACCTTTTGGCTCCGGGGGGGATACACGGAGATGTGACACGAGAGACCATGTCATCTGTTTTCTTCAGACTGTCAGAGGTGATCCTGTCGCCTGTGCCCCTTCCTTGAAACCCCAATGGACCAATATGGGGTGCATTCAGCCTCGTCACAGTGGCCTCTATGCGCCGTGTTGGGCGCTCCGAAATTTCGTGCCCACTAGTATGCCTCCTAGGTCTCTTGGTGGGAGGGTCAGATGCCTCGGCGGGATTGCCGTTCGAGACGCTCCCCATCCCAGAACGTGAACCCTGCAGCATCGTGACTTGAGTGTGTCCGTTCCCACAATACCGGCCATTGAATGGTGCATTTCTGATATGTGTGATGCGTGGATGATGGCTGATGGAACAGGGCCAAAACGCGCACTCTCGGATTTGCAATTTAGTAGCGGCACCGACATTCGACAGCCCTTTCATCTGATCAACACCCCCTTGGGATCCATTCCCCAATCCACCTCCTCGCGGCTGGGGATTGAGGTTATGGGCCCGGTCCCGCGCGTCGGTGGTGAGGGTTCTGTGGATGTGGAACGCAGCAGGATCCAGGGCTTTGGCCTGGCATATATCGCCATCCCTCTTGATCCTTGCCCAGCTGGTCATGTCTCCTCCTCGCCTTGGTAACGGTCTCCCTTCAACCCCTGAGCCATGCCGAAACCTACAGATCCGTATTAGATCCCCCCTCATACGAGACCCAGCCACGTGCCGAATCCGATGAGGCGGGAAAAGAGGATGCGCCTCTAGGAACGAGATGACGAACGTCAGAAGGAGATGGGAGACGTCAGGGCGACGGGCTTAGATTCCTGGACGACCGTGGCTCCGTCGGCCTACATGTCCAAAGTTGGAATTCCAGCTTGGGATCGGCCAGCGACCAACAACGGGGTCGTTTCCCACGCCTGCGCAACCCGACCCACACCCGCAGGTTTGCTGACCACTTTCTATTCAGAACGGCCTCCAGGAACGGGCACAGCCCGCGCTAATAGAGGCGACAACGGGCGCGGGTCTGCCGACAAAGTTTCACTTGTTCCATCCACGGCAAAGACAGCCTGATCAAGCAGGAGAAAGAGAGGCCGCTAAGCAAAGTGTGAGGCCCTGCTCAGAGCCAAATGACCCGCCAACAATCGTTACTGAGGCCGGGGTAAAATACGAAGAGCCCAACAGAGCGCCTTTTTTTTTTAAAATCACTACCACACAGCACTCCCTCTCTTACTAGTGCCCCTCCCCCCACCAAGCCTTGGCCTTGTCCAGAGTCGGTATCGCACTGTCTTTACGGTCTCCCTTGTTCACATATTTTCGATGCTGTGCATCCTTGTTCAATACTATGTATATCCAACGAAACGCATGCGGCAGAGTCGACCTGGCTGGGCCCGTCCACGGTCTCTAATGTAATGAGCCTGTGAGCCTGGAGTTTGATTCTGACTGAAATAGGGTTGGTGTGGATGGGTACAGACCTTCCCTTTCATTACTTTTCTTTTTGTTTTGGTGACAACCGTGTACTGTGCCAGAGCCACAGGCGAACAGTTTTACTCAAAGTATCCCTGGCAAACTTGACGCCATTCCGCCAGGCACTAAGGGAACAATGACAGGTCAATGTCTGACTGACTGGACAACGACAGCTGCCCTGCAGTCAGTCCTCAGACCACTCACTCACTCGGTTCAGTCAGTGTGTACTGTGCCGAATTAGATGGCCCATGTGCCACAAAGAATCTTGGGTAGCGTTCGTCAATGCTGACTTTTCTGCCCATTGCCATGATCTTCGTCAATCAATCAGCCTATGGCCGTAGTTTCTGGCTCAGACAGCGTCCATTGGCTTGAGATCCATGGGATCGGCCGGTGGGCACAGTGTCAACCACTCGATCCGGACCTCTCCTCGGCTTGCACCGTCAAAGTCAGCTCGGTCCACAAGTCTCCTCCCCTCCCCTCTTACACCTCCATCACCCTGGGCCAAAGCATGTATATGGTATACATGTAAGTGAGTAAGGATGTAAAGTACGTACTGGCCTGCATGGGCATTGCAGCGTGGGCCTGTCCTGTGCTGCCATGTCCCGAGGTCTACAGTAGTCTGCCCCATTTCCATGTACATGTGCAGGCGACAGGATGACGGGTGGTGACAGCCAAGGACGAACAAGAACAACCCACACGCAGGGCACAAGCACACGGGACCGAATCTCCCTTGTCCAGGAAAGACCAACCCGTTCCATATAGACCATGTACTGTGCATACGTAGCGAGGCTTGCAACCGGGCCGAGAAGGCTGGACAAGTGTCCTGCCCTGTGCCCCTACGGCATCCGGGCAGGTTGAGACCTGGCGGGACACGAAAGCATCCAGGCAGATGAATGAGGCGCCCGAGGAGGGCAGGTGGAGAGAAGTCAAAGTAGGCATGTAACAATCACAGCGTCAGCATCATGACCGTGACCATGACCCGTGGGCGCCAGGCCAGCACAGGCACCGGTACAGGCAACGGCAAAGAGGCAACGGCAAAGGCAAAAAAGACACCGCCAGACCGCCCAACAACAGCTAGGACGAATGCATGCAGGCATGGCCGGGAAGGGGAAGCGATGTCTCTTGCCTGTCTGGTCTGTTGTGCTTTGCCCGTTCGTTTCGTAGCTCGTCCTTTCTCTGCCTCCCTCCACTCCACTCGCACCACCCCCACCCCCCGGGACATGCAGGGGAGGGGGTCGCAGACCAGAGGGAGGAAGGGGAGGGAAAAGGGCCACAGCAACAGCACCAAGAAAGGGCCACTGTATGCTGCCCACCGATCCCCGATCACCACCCAGTCGGAGCGCCAGAGTCAAAGCGGACAGGGCAAGGGCAGCACTGGCAGGGGACATGGGGACATGGGGACTTAGGGACTTTGGGAGGGCGACCGGAGGGGGTCCGGCCTGGACAGGGCCCCAGAAAAAGATACCACAGTACTTGGCGCAAACGTAGGTCAGAGAGTACGTACTTACACATCCGTCCAGCCCAACCCAATCCAATCCAGGCCGTGCCTCGTTCCTTCCTTTCCACATCCACATTCCCTGTCGAACTGGAACTGGTTCTGGAACTGGCACCACACTTGACAGAGGAGTGAAGAATGAAGCAAATATACGGACTAATGTGTACGGTAATGGCTAATCTCTCTTTTAATCTTTCGGCCTGCTTCAACTGTGACGCTTTCCTTCGTCTCTTCCCTCACCTGGTGACCAGACTCCCAGAGCTGTCGTCGAGCTAGCCCTTTTCCCAACCCCATCCCCAGTTCTACCTCACCGTTGCTCGTCATCCACCGTCTACTATCACCATTCCCCCCCAACACCCACTCCTGACTTCGTGTTGAAGTAGACCTTCTCATCCGCCTCCACCGCACTGCGTGTCGGGCCCCCTTCAAGGCAAAGGCTTTCTCTTTGCTGTCCTCTCAAAATTCCTGTGGCTCCAGTCGAGCTACTGCAGGGCCCGCCCCTTCGTGAACATCAAGCTGTCTCGCCTGCCAGGCCAGACACGCCTCCCGAACTTCTTCCTCCAACAAGTCCCTCTACGACCCAAAGAGGCTTCTCTGGACCGTGAACCTCGATCGAACGGACGATACTTTTCCGGCAAGGACCACGCACGGGCAGACATCGAAAGTTCTGTGAGAGGGTACGGCTTCTCGTGGTGGGGCACGAAAGTTGTTGAAAAACGTCACCTGGTCACCTGGTGCTGCTGGCTCCCACCTGATAATCAGTTGCTCTGTCACTGGCCCCAGAAAGTGCAAACCGTGAACAATCTCTTGGGGATGTCAGTGGCTACCTCTGACTGGGCATTGACTCAAAGTGGACAATAGGAAGTGGTTGAGGCAAGCTCCGGACGGTGGTGCACTTGTGAACAGCTCGCCAGATCTTGTCGACAACACCCTCGAATAACCAACCGCCATCGATAAGACAATACGAACGGAAGGCCCGCCAGCTTTGACAATGGTCGATCGACTCGGAAACTTTTACACTACTTAAATCATCAGACCCCTCGAGCCTTCAAGGCTCGCCCTAAAAATCAAGCGAACGAACGAACGATTACCTCTTTTTATCAACAGCACTGTTTTGCGCATAATTCCATGTCTTCGACTTTGACAGCGACCATTTTAAACAACGGCTTCCGTTTCTCCCCTCCGCGATCCTCGAGCCACCAGAACCGAACACCACTTTCTTCAACCCGATTTGCAGGCAAGGCTGCTCATCGCCACACAGGCAGCCTTGGTGCTCACCCGGGTTACAAGATGAGTGCCGTTTACCATGGCCCTCAGGCGGTAGCATACGATAGCCGCTTGCCGACCCATGAGCATCAAACCCTGGCCCAGATTGAGAGGTCTCGGCCTTACGCACAAGACATTCACAATGGGGTAGACAACTACGACAGGCACCCGTCACAGAATCCTTTTCAGCAGTATCAACAACAGGTTCCTCCACAGGCACGACACCTGGTCAACTCGGCATCGCATCCTGGTTCGAGAATCCCAACTCGACCTTCGACACCGAACTCAACTCACTCCAGTCACCCGGCCTCAGGCACAAATTCTGCGAATGGAGATGTCCAGTCCATGGTTCTGCACAGCCTGCAAGTCCCCACTTGCATAAGTCCAAGGGGGGGAAATCTGGCAGATTTTGCTGCACAGGTATATTCAACCCCGGTCTAGCAATGAAACCAGTCGTCTAAATACTAACTTCTTATTTGAACAGTTGACTTGTCTTTTCTGGTTCGAGTCGCCCAAAATATTAGAGACCGCCGAGAATATCCGATCTACGCCCAAGGAAACGCCATTACCACGTCTGGCCAAGACGGCTTTTCCAGCTGAGGCCTTCAAGAAATGGGTTCAGACGGTCTTGTCCACCACGCAAGTCACGCAAAATGTGATACTGCTGGCCTTGATGTTTGTTTACAGGCTCAAGATGACCAACCCGTCGGTCAGAGGGCGGCCTGGGAGTGAGTATAGGCTGCTTACCGTGGCTTTGATGTTGGGCAACAAATGTAAGTGAACAGGCCAAGTGATCTCAATGGGATACTGGCAGCCGCTGACAGTGACGAACAGTTTTGGACGATAACACGTACACCAACAAAACTTGGGCCGAGGTATCGGGTATCTCTGTGCAGGAAATCCACGTTATGGAGGTCGAGTTCTTGAGCAACATGAGATATGCCTTGCTTGCGTCAAAAGAGCAGTGGGAGGAGTGGCTCGACAAGCTCGGTGCCTATTTCGAGTTCTGGGCACGTGTGACCCGGCCGGCGTCTCCTGCTATGATACCACCATCGCCGACGCTATTCATTCCGTCACCCACGATCGGGAAGGGCTACTCCCCTCTGCCGTCTCCTACAAGCTCTCTTCAGGCCACCCAGGCTCTATTCACATCGAGGTCTCCCAAGTACTCGCCTCCTACCCTCTCCAACCACAACACGGTCTACCAACAGCCTCTTTTCGTGTCCACCAACAACGGTAACAACGTTTCGCCCCTGGCAAACAGGCCTGATCTCGGCAACAACAGGAAGAGATCGTGGGACGAAGAGGCTGTCGATCCTCCAGCGAAGCGTGCTTACAGGGCGCCTCAGCAGCTGACGGGCCCATTGATGTCATCCTCGACTCCCAACACGAAGCCGCCCCCGGACCCTCGACGTCTACCCATTCCCAATCTCACACTAAACACCGCACATCACGCGCCGCCTGTGACTCAGCCCCAGTACCCTTCGGCAGCATATTCGATGCCACAGGCCGCCACGCTTTCCTTGCCTCCCCTCGAGCCTGGAATGCGAGCCATGTCGACCGTATATGCGCCGCCGACGACCTCTTGGGCGCCAACAAACAGTGGCCCTTCACAGCCGATCATGCCGTCCGCCCCAGTTCTCACCACGCCGACCTCGCACTACCCCGCAACCTCAAACGCAGCGTATGGCACACCTACGAAGCGTCTTAGCCCGATCAATACCATCGGGAACGCCAACTATAATGGATCATCCCCGCTGCATGAGCATTTCCCTCACAATGGCTTCGCAACCCCGATTTCTCACTCACCATCTGTCTACCTGCAGCAGCGTGACAGTCCTTACCGACCAATCCGGCATGTTCATACTCTCCTCAACCCGCCACCGTCGTCAAGCTTGCAGGGCTACCACCTGCCAGCCATTGCACCGAGCCAGATGCACTACCAGCCAATTGGAAGGAGGGACGATTATCGAACCGGAATCGTGCCCGAGTACCGAAACCAGGCTGCATATGCTGGTAATCCACGGAACCAGGGCATGACACCTGTGCCGTCCGTGCCTAGCCAGCAGCGATATCCGAATCTGGTCAATTAGAAGTACACCGGACCTCGAGATATGGGGCAGCTCAGCTATTGGCAGCCATGGGCTCCACGGCCACCTCCTTATGGTCCCGTACCTTACTGAGGCGGTTTGTAATTTTACGTGATCATCATGATCAAGACTATTTGCATCCGCATCCGCATTGATTAGGCGTTCATTTGGAAGGGAATAATGCGCAGCAGCAAAATTTGCATCGGAAGCGCAGCGCGTGGAAACAAACGCGCTCGTCAGCAGCATAGCATTGTGGGCTTTGCGAAACGAACGATCTTTGGTCCCGAGATTCACGGCTGAATCCAATCATGATGGGTCAATGAAAAGGATGAGAAAAACGGACTGTATTGCATCTCGGGGCACAAGTCCTCAGTTTAGAACCTCGACCAGCGATGAAAGTCTGGCTCGTCACAGTCTACACCAAGAAGACTGGGACACCCGTGAAGGGAAATACAATGGCATTCAGCCAAAATTGCATCACATTCCCGTGCTTTTGAGTCTACCGTATGCTATCCATGCTTGAATGACCCGAACGTGCCTTGATTGTCAGAAGTATTATGGGTAAGTTGCTATACGGGAGGTTGGCGCACACCACTCGTGAGCCACAACATCTTGACCTCTCCTCTCTTCCAGCGCCTCGCCCACCGGTCCTCGCGAGCCACTGTCACCAATAAATCATGGACTAACGTGAGACAGGCTCCCACGCCTGTGCCGCCCCAGGTCGATATCCGTTTTGCGGCGTAGTCGTTTTGTTGACACCAGACTCGGTAGACAATGGTCTCGCTTTCAACGCAGCCCCCCAACGGTCTGTCAGACGTTGAATTCGTATCTGGTTCAATTTTGAACCGCATCATTCGCCGCTTGACTTTGTGTGGCATGAGATGGTCGGTCTTAAAGCTAACTTGAAATCCCAGGCGGAATCATGGTTCTATTGGCGTTTTTGGACCGTCGCCGCACTCGAAGGGTGCAGTCGATATTGAAAGCATCCCTCAAATGTTTCCCATCTGCCATTTCTTCCTCTGGTTCCAATTAGATTTGCAAAGGTCAACAATCCCATTCTAATGCGCTTTGTCCAGCCTTTCTCGAGGTAGTTACTCCATCCAGCATCTCTCTCTCTCTCGAGAATTTGCCACGTCCGAATCACCATACAAGATCAATAATTGACGCCCCTTGCTTGTTGATGGTTGTTCCGCTCCTTTGCCGCTCGGTCTCAGACAAGGAGGCAGAACGGCCGCGAACTCTTACCACAAACGTGAAAACGGTTCTCCTTTTCTGTGGGGGTCACAGCGGAAGAGACACGGCACGCATCGGCACATCCATCGACTGTGTGCATTCCCCGAGACATGTGGCTTTTACGAATTTGATATGAGAGACCTACCCGAGTCCCTTGCGCTTTGCTTTTTCCTGGTCGCTTCCGAGACCTGACAGCTGTCAGAAGTTAGTTAGGCGCTTGGCATTCGCTGTGGAATATTTATCTTGTAGATCAGAATCAGGATTATAAAATCAGTCCTTAGTTTTCTAGTTAGACTAATTAGTCTTTAGTATTAGTTAGTCTTTAAGTCTTAGTTAGTCTTTAAGTCTTAGTTAAAGAGTTTAGCTAAGACCTACTAACTAAAAAATAAGTACTAACTAAATTTAGAAAAATCTATAGTTTAATCCTTATTTAACTTAACCTTAGTCTTAGTGTTTTAGTCTTATTTACTTGTAGTCTTTAGTCTTTAGTCTTTTAGTTAACTCTTACCCTTATTTTAGTTTAACTAAGATTAAAAGCTTTTTAATCTTAGTCTTTTCGTTAGGGTCTATAACTAAACTTATTCTAACTAATTCCAACCCTAATTAGAATGATAATAATGATCTAGCCCTAGATTTTAATCCGGTCAGTATTGGGAGGGTTAAGACTTGTGGCGGATAGTTTAAAAAGAAAGTGAGGAGGGAGACAATAATCGAAAGGTCATACATTGTATGGATTGAGTCACTTTGCTTTCGCGACAGCATACATGCGAAGAGCCGGGCAGAATCTAATAGTCCGGCTCAGGGGAACATGTCAGTAATTGACCATCTACGCGGAACTTCAAGTACTAAGTTAGGGGATGAGTAAATCGTTGGCTTGTAATTCGACAGGTCCCTAATACTATCTCGGCCTCGGGTACCAAGAACCAGAGAGTAAGTAATGGTGTGGTATTCAATCACCAAAGCTTTGCTCTGAAGTCTATCACGCTTCCAAAGCAACTACTACGACTGGTCTTTGCCTTCCGTGAGGGCAAAGGGCCTCAGCGGCAAATGTGTGCCCCATCTTGGACCACGTGTATAGCCTGCGTCACGAAAAATCTCCGAACGAGTCGGGACAATTGATTGTCATGTAGCAACGGAAGTCTCGAAGAAGTGAGAATGCCGGGCAATTTTTATCATATGAGCACTTGCCGTGGATTGTCAGCCTTCTGAAGCACTTGAATTCAGGCCTGCCCGAGAAACTGCTCCCGGCGGTTGAACATTAGGCCAGTTCGCTCCCAGCGCCTCCTGAAAGTCCCCGCCCCTTTTCGATTCGATGAAGTTGATAAAACCACTTTGGATAGACGTCATTTTTTGTCTTCTACGTTTCACACGCCTACGAGACAATTAAAAATGAGGCGACGCCTATCGCGGTCCACAAGATCAGGCGCTCATGTGGTTCAAGAGCATCACTGCCCAGGTACGAAAGGAGTGAAAGAAAGGGGGGGGGGGGGCAATTTGGCCCCGGGAATACAGAATTCGAAATTGTCCGTGCTGCTGTTAGCAAAGGAGCTCATCAACTCATATCTCTTAAGCTAAACGAATTAGGTCTCTTTAAGAAAGAGTCATATTCTCAGTTGGGATGTCAGGAGGACAGCTGAAGTTATTGATAGTTAGAGCTAGTCAGCGACTAATAGCTATAAGCTGTTTACTTTGTACAACTAGTTTGTATATTAATGACAACTAGTATCTTACATAGCAGCTCAGCCAGGTTTCTGTGAAGTGTTCGGACTCAAAGTGAATGTTCAAGTGCTCACATGATGCCCAAGTGCCACGCGCTTGCTACTCAAGCGTATTGCTGGTCTAGACTAGGACACCTTCTTAATAGACACTACTGAAGTTACGAGTATATAAAGCGGTTCATCTCCCGCCCAAGTGCTTTTCAGGAGTTTTCTTCTTGAACTTTACCATATCTCCAAACAAAAAGACCTGTTCAACCACAGTTGAGAACAACACACTCAACAACCACAACTGAGAACAACACACTCAGCAACCACCGTTGAGAACAACACACTCAGCAACCACAGTTGAGAACAACACACTCAACTACTACATTCAGAAACTTCTCTCTGATTATTTTCTCTCAAACAACTCTCTCGCTGTCTACAAAACAGACAAACAGACAAACAAACAATCTTCATTCGCACACCAAACACTTCGCGTTCAACATGAGTCGCAAGAACAAGAACAAGAACAAGTGCACGAAGAAGCAGGCGCAACGCCAACGCAGGATTCAGGACGCTGTCATAGCCGTCCTGCATACCCCAAACCACCGTGTCTACAAGTCCTGGGAAGACCACCAAGAAACTGTTGTCGAAACTACCTCTCAGGATCAGGACACCGTCGTCGAAACCAAGCAAGATCAAAACAATGTTGCACCAAAACAAACTCAATACACCACTCTAAAAACCTCAAATAAAACTCTACAAAATCCGCAGACCTCAAATAAAAACCAAAAAGACAACAAGCAAGATCAAAACAATGGCGACGACGGTGTCCGCGATCAACAAAACAAACAACTTGAAGACAACCAGTCAGACAATTATTCAGACAACCCGGACAGACAAGACAATTCAGACACGCAAAACAAAAATCGGGAAGACAATCCCCTGCAAGGCAACCAAAAAGACCAAGAAAACGAAGACCTGCAAAACAAACAAAACAAACAAGAAAACCAAGAAAACCACCAAGAAAACCACCAAGAAAACCACCAAGAAAACCACCAAGAAAACCACCAAGAAGACCTCCAAGATGATCTTGTTGAGACAAACAACCAAGATGAGCACCGGGGCGAAGACAGGGCCGGCGGCTTTTACGTCAATGCCTCGGCCACAAGAGAACAGGCCCTCGAGATTGCTCTCAAGGCAACCGAGGCTGACTTCGACCCCGCCAACCGTATCTTCTTCACATACGGTGCCAGTGTCGCAGAGAAAATGACCCGTCTGGCACTTGGCAACAAGAAAAACAACGAGGGGCGCAAGAGGATGGCAGGTGCTGCTGCCATCTGCAAGCAACCCGCAACCGAGAACAACAGAGTCAGCTGGCATGGGCAACAGTGGACCCTCGGCTACTCTCAGACGACCAGCGGAGCTGACGCTGAACTCGTCGCCATCTCAGGGTGCCTTAGCGTTGCAGCTGAGGAACTCCGCCTTGCCAAAAACAAGACGGCACCCCCCAAAGTCACCATCATCACGTATGATCAAGACGCAACCGACAAGATTGCCGAGGTCCTCCACTGGGACCCCAAGACGCAGCGACATCCCGAGGCCACCCAAGCCCTCGTCGAAATCGTCCAGAAAGCACGCAGTCTTAGTCAGAGCGTCGGTGCCGTCATCGAGCTGCTCTGCGTCAACAAGTGCGCGGTAACGCTCAAGGTGCGCAGCCAGTCTGGTCCTGTCATCATGAGGGGCAACCAGTACGCAGAAAACGCGGCGTGGAAGGCGGCCACGACACCAGGCATCAAGCTCCCTTCCTGCAGCCAAATGGGCAGGCTGAATTAACGGCAGAGTTTTGTTCCGCCGCCTCTCGCGCGAACATCAACATACTCCTGCTGAAAAAAGCACTTCAGCTCAAACCAGAAAAAAAAACAAAAAAAAAACCAGCACAACAATTCGGGTCCACTGCTTCCGGAAAAACAGGCACCGGCAACAAAGCAGTACAAACAAAGTGTTCATCGAAGATTGACAAGTCAGTCATGCAAGCAAACGAAGCATGCACAGCAGCCATCCTTTTGTGGGGGATGAAATTCATCTTGGAAATTTTCATTTTTTTCCCCCTTTCAAAAGAAAGGGGGTTTTTATGTTTTTGGTGGAGACAAGTCCATGCCGGATCATGGGTGGTTTTCAACTTGGAACATTTTCATTTTTTCCCCTAAAAAGAAAGGGGTTTTTTAATGTTTTTGGTGGAAACAAAAACAAACCAAAGTCGAGAGACACTGAGAGAAGAACAGAGAGCTACAATGAACAACACACATTGTAAAACCAAAATTTATTGACCCAGTGCCAGGTGATCTTGTATTTTTGTAATCTGAATTGAGGCCTTGACTACTATAGCAAAATCAACCCTGTGTGCCGGCCCAAGAGCATAATGATAGAGATTCCCTGGACTGTTTAGGCACCTACAGTAACAATTGCCATGCTGTCATATTACTAAGTGACCAACAATCTGTATGTCGAAACATCTATTGTTACGGAGCTATTGTTACGGAGCTATTGTAACTCTGTAAGTATTCGGTGGATTAATGCACAGCTTGTGTTTTAAGAAAAAATAGACTTTAGCCTGTAAGTATGTAATAACGGGTAAGATCATATTACTTATGATCACTGTAGAAGCTGTGTCAAGTAGTAATAGTGCTTGATACACTGGCTAGTATCCAGTGTCCTTCGAAATGTAGACATACATCCCCTCTCTTTAAAACTTTTAGTTCCATATTATTAGAATGTTCATCATAAGCCGCCTTGAAATCACGTTTGATCATGAAGTTCGGGTGAAAGAGTGATCTCCGACATATCGCCCACTCAACCTGTGCGAAAATCTTCTTAAAAAAAGGACTAGAGAACTCATATTCTTCCGCGCACTGGGTAGAATCAAAAGACGCTGTAGGTTTGCTGTAGAATAGCAAAGCTCACTTCCTGATCCTGAGAATGGATTTCTTCGGCCTACTTGAGCTTGAATGTCCTCAAATTCTCGTCGCCGGAAGGAAGCAGCATTAAAAAGGTCTTGGTCATCATCAGACCGATCCGGTAGTAGGATGATCGGTACCGCTTCACGAGCAGCATGTACACATTGTCACTAAGCGTGACAAGACGAAGAGCCACGTACCGACCGGAATGGAGCCGCTTGAGGGCCTTCGCCGGCGTGAGCCCTTCCTTGCTTGGGTAGAACCTGATCTCGCCGCCACTCTGAGACCTCAGCACATCTGAGTCCTGGTCGAAGACCAATGCGTCTCGTGGCAGGGCCACGGTGTCTAGGAACAGCGCTCGGGGGCGCCGGACCGCCTGTTCGTCGGTCCGGAAGTCCGTGTCTGAGATCTTTGCGATGCTGCCGTCCTCAAGTTGAAGCCTCACGGCACCGAGCCCGGATGCCGTAGCCTCGTTCAAGATTGCGGCGTATTGGCCCTTGTCCGGCCAGACTACCGACCCAGCCCATCCAGCCCAGGACCAGGATGGAAAGCCCTGCCTCCTACGAGGAGATGTGCCGGTCGTAGGCTTATGCCTCCAGGCCAGACCTGCCAGAAGCATCTGCAGATAATTGCAACTCGGCGTTGCAACGTCTGATGGGTGCAGGAAGGGTATTCCGCTGATGTTTCGCACGGGAGGCTTCCTAGTTTTCTCCAAGTTCCTAGTCACTCCAGTAAAGGCGTTCAGGGAGTCTTCATCAAACGTGAGTGATCTCCTTGTGTACTCCTCGGCGCAGTGGACGTAGGTCAGAATGCCGGCCGTCTGATGTCCGAACCCGAAAAGCTTCGGCTTGATGAAGTTGTTATGCTCATCCGAGTGCCGACTGTGAGTGGCATACAGCATGTCGAATGAGACACAGAGGCTCTCATAGCAGTGCATGGAGTCACACTCGAAATAGAGCTGGCCATCCGTGAAGACCAGTCGCCTATGAGAGAGTATGGCCTCCTGAAAAGTCCATGCACGACTAGCCCATTTCGAATTGACAATCTGATCCACTGGCGATGGTAGCGTTGACAAAATGCTCACTTCGTCTGTTTGAATAGAAGTTTGCCTCGCAGGCCGGTCTTGCGTCACCCCAGGCAGGCCAGTGCTCTGATCGACACCGGCGGCGGCGATAATAGTGAGACAAGCGTGCCTATAGATAGCGTCCATGTGGAAAATCTGTTTGTGTTTTGTCGCTTGGTTCTTCTGATTAATGCAGTACTTGTCCACCCAAAGGAATTGGAACCCGAGAGCTAGAGTCACTTTGATGGCGTCTCCTATGACTGCTGGGATATTATCCGGTAGAGCACTGCCGGGCCTCATGCTTGTTTCCGGTCCTTCTTTTGCTGGAGTCTTGATGCCCCAGACGTAACTCAAAGCCACGTACTCCGCAGCAGGAGGCAGGTCAGTACCTGATATCAAAGTCCGCGTCTTGCAATTGATCAAGTGGGCATGAGGTGCCGTATCTTTGCTCTCCGATGCCGTGCATAACGGATGGTGGGTGTCACAGGCTGATAGCCAAGACTTAATAACTTCTGGGTCAAATCTCCTGCCGACCATCCTGGGCGAGAATAATCGAGGTTTACCTTCTTCAATCCTAGGGCAACAAATTAGCTGCCCCTTCTCGGAAGCAATCCGGTACAAGTCTCTCCTCTCCTGTTCTCTTTCGACCGCCCTCAGAGTCACGCCAGAGTTCCGAGGGACTACAATCATGAATGAAGGCACATCTGTATCGCAATTGGAATCCGATATCATGATGAGAGGGAGCTCGCGGATTTCCCAGCCCATATCCCCTGGCCAAGTGCTGTATGTAAGGTTTGATAGAGCTCGACAGAGCTCACAGGCTTCCGTCTGCAGCGTGCTTGTCTTGGCGATGGTCAACCCCAACTCAGAGTAGGTTCCGCGGTTGACAAATCGGCGGCCTCTTGACCAAGAACCGGGTGTAAATACCAGCTCATAACAGACTTCGCAAAGCTCTGGCATGGCCTTGATGGACGCCAGCGACACTTGGCGCATTCTAGCAGACAGTGACCGACCGAGCGGCTTCTTCAGGGCACGTAGAAGTGAGGTTGATGTTTTGCTCTGTTTTCCGATGTTACTAAGATCTCTTCCTTGAGGAAAACATTCCGCCAGTGTTTACCGTGAGACTAATGGACCGACCAATAGCCGTTGGAGCGTTGCCGGCTTTGTCCACGACGAGACTCTCATTATCAGGTGCCATCGTTGTGTTAGACTGTTCGAAACGATTGATTATAAGTGAGTGTACCCAGAATTGGGGTTGGAAAAAGAAGTGGAAAATCCTTCTAGGTTGTTGTCAGATGCCTCAGCCGCACCTGTCTAAGGGGTAGTCATCCTGCAGGATACCCACTCTCGGCAGGCCATTGGCCACAGGACAACCTTGGTTTCGGTAAGTGTTACAATGATGGTGTACAACATCGGAATCTTGCAGTACATTGATTATGACCCCAGGAGTGGGAAAATGGTTTCAGTGCTCTCCCAATTTTTTATGTTGTATCAAAAGGGCTTTCCTCTTGGCCGGCGCCGAATCCACGATTTGAAATTAGCAAGCATATTTCTATGCCAGAAAAGAATGCAAAGAGGTTAAATGCAAGTGCTCATTTGGAATCAGAAAATATGATTGCAACACGACTGCTTGCTCTGCACGACCAGCTATCTGCTGCTTCTCAACCCCGTGAAGTCTCAATCTAGCATCATTTTACTTCAGCACCTGTTTTCTTTCGCCCTTCTTCGCTTATTTTGTAAATTATTTGCCGCCACTTTGACCGTGCAATAAATCTCGCTGTAGATTCAATACGTTGATCCCTGGGCGAGGCGTGGCATACACAAAGAGGTCCCGTGGCTTCAGTGTCAAGGCTTGCTTGACTGTAAGCTTGTAGTCCGGGTCAACGAACTTGAGATCGAACTTCTGAAAGAGCATGGCCATAGCCAGGACCGACTCTTGCATTGCGAAATCACTCCCTAGAAAATATCCCGCATTAGCACGAAGTGAATAGACCAAGGGGGAGCTTCGGGTCTCTTCCTACCGATACACGCCCTCTGTCCATTTCCAAAAGGCTTGTAGCAGCCGGGTGGCAGTTTCTTGAAACTCTCCTCCAGCATTCTCTCCGGTCTAAATTCATCCACATCTGGACCCCAAGCAGCAGGGTCACGATGGACAGCAGGTATGATGATGAAGACTGGCTGCTGGCGTTTGACAGGCCATTTCCCGCCCAATGTGGTCGGCCCGTCGGTAGATTCGTCTCCTGTTGGGGTCAGGGAAAACCCGGTAACAGGGGGGTATAATCTCAGGGCCTCTCTGAGACAAGCTTTGATGTACGGGAGTCGGCTGATATCGTCAGTTGTGATGGGTCGTTGCCCCACGACGGAGTCGATCTCCTTTCGCACGTTCTCATATGCCGCGGGGTGCTGCACGACGAGGCCGACGAAAAATCCCAGCATGCAGGCAGTTGTTTCGTGACCTGTGGTGACCTAGTCAGTGCTGAGTACAAATATTGGTGTTGTTGTACTGACCAGCCATCAGAAATGTAATCATGTTGTCAATAATAACTTGATCCGTCAAGCCTTGGCCGGTTGCTGGATCTTTCCCGTGCAGCATAGCGTCTAGGACGTCTTTCTTGTCGGATGGGCCGGCTTTACGTCTTCTTTCGAAGACCTCTTGTGCCACTCGGTGCACGAGAGCATTGTCGTCGTCATATTTCTTGTTTGTGTTTCGATACAGAGCTGTCAACCAACCAGGCCTCATGGCCCTATTGCCCGATTCGACGAGCAAATTCACCATGGCACCGACGAAAGGATGAAGTTCGTCCTTGTAAAAAGAATTGAGACGCGTATCCATGGTGCAACTGGGAGGATCCCGGTATCAGCTTGTAGCTCAGTCGGCAGTAGTGCCCATTGGAGGAGCTTACAGAGCCAGAGTGTCTATCGTAAGTCTTGTGAAGTCAGACATGACATCGATGGCGTTGTCTTCTCCAAAGCGCGCCCACCTAAGCACCATTTGTGACGCGATATCATGCATTTCTTGAGGAAGTCAGACCTTGCTCATGTAAGAACCTCAAAAACGCTCTGAAAAGTTGGGTAAGTGGCTGACCAGGAAACATCTCCTTGATAGACATCGGGCCAAGGGCGGGGACCAGGATCCGGTGGGCGGGACCCCAAAACCAGTCGTCGTGATCTGCGGTGAATAGCCCTCGGGGCGTGACAGCTTTAAGCTGTGCTATTGCGCTTGCCGGGAGCTTGACGAAGTCCCTGCGCGAACAGAGCTCATTTGCCAATTCGTGCCCCATGACAAAGACACTCTCCCGGTCTCTGAGGGAGAGCTTGAAGATGGGACCTATTTACTCATTAACGACCCCCACGGGCATGAATAGGCCCGGATTTGACATACCATGTTCTTTGCCAATATCCACGATACTCTGAAGACTATCTTGCAGGTCGATATTGGGAAGGTTGCCCACCAACGGCCAAGGCCGAGGGCCGGGTATCTCTGAGGCCATGGAGGCAACGTGTGTGCTTATTGAGCCCGTGCTGAACGAGATAGGAAAGGAAAGACGGCTGGATCCGACTGGGCAAGACACAAGTTATAAGTGGCTTGCTATGGGAGTGGTGTGTTGGTTCGGGTTCCTGTCGCTAAGGTCTTGTAGAATCCCAATGTGACAAGATGCTTGTTTCCAATTGGCTGTGCAGTCACCAACGTACCAACATACTTAACAATACAAACCGGGGAGACTCAGCTTCCGAGCCAACGTGCCGGAAAGGACTTGGACGGAGAAAGCTACACTCTAGCGGGCAATAGAACTCAACTTAGTCCGTGAGTGTGTTTGATGAAAGCACATAGATGGCAGGGGCTGGCATCCTCTTCAACATTCTTGATAATACTGTCTCGCCGGCATGCAGTTTTAAAGGACTTGATTAACACAGACTACATGGATGCCATTGGTTTTTCTCTCCTAGAGGACCAAACCAGAATATTTCCAATATGTCTTGTTAAACCCATGATTGCCGCATTAATTTGTGGCTAAGTCCAAGTTGGGTAGGATTTAGATTGCAGCTTTTACAGATGATATCCTGGGTTTTATAATATTTGAGATCGTTCTTTGGTGGCTTACACGACTAAACTAACCCTTGTTCAATATTGATACTGCAAATTATATGGAAGTGGTCCAGCAGCCGCCTATAGCTTATCAGCCGCAACATATAACCTTCCATTTGAAACACTACGCTGTGAATTCTGACGGAAGCTATCTTCTACTTATCGCTGGACCGATTCCCATATATCCTCAGCGTACGCATCATCTTCTTGTCCTCGAAAAACATCACGCCATCGCGATCGATGTGTGAGTAGTCAGCGAGATGCGTCTGGCACCCACTTATTGTGGTCGCCACATAGTTGACATGAAGTCAAAAGCATATACACGTGACATTTGAAGACAAGCCTTCGGACGAACATTTGCCGTTGCACAGGGGCCGGCGTCGTCCCTTGCCAACGCAGCAGTGGTCACGTGAAAGCGTGGTGCATGGCAGGGCGCGCATGGCCAGGGGTACGTGGGGGGCCAGCCAGGCCGTGTCATATGATCGTCGCAGATCTGGGCGTAGATACTGGGGTACTTTCCTGTCAGATAAAAATAGACGCGTGTAGGGCTAGTAGGCCAAAGTATGTTGGCGGCTAACTGTAGCCAGAGGTCTTAATAGCTGATGCTGCATACCGATGTATGAGGGAGCTTGTACTAGGCGTTAGGCATGCTCAATGATTTGCTCAAGACCCGTTTAAGACATATGAGCTGTCAGGAACTAGGTGCATGATTGGTACCTGAAACAGATAACACAGCAAGAATATGTACGTACGGCGTACAGCATCTAAGTGACATGCTATGATGCCACCCCCAACCATGCAACCAGCGGTGATAGATAACAGGCATCATGTTATTCTTACAGGCCCCGTTTTGTATATTCTTTTCAAAGCAAGTATCTTCATGATTTACGCCCGAATCCAAGTTTTGTTAAGCCGTACTTGAGTCCTCATAACAAAACAGGCGTCAAGAACACACCGTGAACACCTCGGCAGCCAGGGCTCACTCTACCCATCACATTACGTGTTAGTGTTGCAGTATTATGCACTTAAAACATCACCAGAGCAAGCGTATCTGTGAAAGCCTAGCACACATAGTCCCACCCTGCTCTACCTCCGGGGGCTCCGAGAATACAATTTTCATCTTACCCACATGCAGCCACCACGAGGAGATGCTAGCCCTACAGAACCACTGTATGCTCGATGTCGTGCATTGGCGGATCCTCGAATGCCGCTGGCTTAAGTGAGATCTTGTTGGAGCTATTACACATGCACGTGAATATCTTACACCGGATCATAGACTCTCTCGGCCGCTTATCGGCACGTGGGCATTCAGTCTTGTATACCTAGGTGGTACTTCTAGTCCATGATCTTGTGAAGTGAAGCCTATGCAAGAATCACTCGCTATTGCATAGACTTAATTAGGCTATGGTTGCATTTATAGGACTATTTGTAGAATAACCATGTGTCGTCTGCTCTCAGTGAGGCATCAAACATCCTCAGAGGAGGAAAAGACAGATGTTTACCCTGGACTTCTCAATATTCTTCGACACTGAGTACAATACTGCATGAATCATAGAGTCTCTTGGATGCTGTGAAACATGTGATTTGCCCCGTGATTCGCATCGTGCAACATGACGGCGTGACATCAGTTGTGACATGCAATACTGATACCTGCCCGCTCATGAACCGCAGCCGACTCCCGAATGCCGCAAAAGTGGGCCAGATCTTCCCGTGGGGCGTTGCAGGTCTTAGCAGAGGGCTAGTTGGTGTACGGCGAAACACTTATAGTAGCGTGGGCAGAGGTATAGGCCCACCTGTGATGGCCAGATATACTACTGGCGTCTGGGAGCTGGGCCGTACCGCCCTGGTCCCAGTACTTTTGGCCCGGCACTCGGTGCCGACGTGTCCCAGGTGTTTGGCTCGGCCCGGCAGCCTGGCGCTGGGCGGTTCGGCGGCTGGTTCTAGAGGAGTACTTCAGGCAGTCGGGCGCTGCAGATACAAGGAGCAAGCTTGGGAACCCCCCAAAAAGGCTTTAAGCTCGTGCACTCCCAGGCCAGGTTTAGATGGCGTGATTAGTCTCGACCAGTCTGCAGTTTCGATGTCGTTCCTCGTGAGAGGCGTGCATGGGAGAAAAGGAGTCTCGAGGGGGCAAGGCCACGGAGACTTACCTCCAGGGCAGTTGGAACATTTGCCCAAGACGGAACTCGGCTCCAGCGGGCAGTGAGCACTGAGCAGTTACTCCACAGCTGGCGCCGGCTGGCCAGTGCTGGGCGCAGTCTCAGAGTGCGAGTGCTGTGCGGTGCTGTGCTGTGCTGTGCCAAATAAGCAACGAATACGATGCCGTCTCTGAACGTACGATTTACGAAAAGAAGAAGCCTTTGACGTGAGGTGAGGGGCTGGCGAACAAGACAGAGCAGAGGACGAATTCGATCATCACACGAAACTAGTGAGAGGACAGACACACACACAAAGCAGAAAGCAATGTTCTCATACGTTGTGGCCGTGCTGGCGTTCGTCCTGCTCTACAACCCCGTCACCCAGCTGCTCTCCCCCACGCCGCCGCAGATCCGCCGGACCCCACGGCCCCAGGTCAACGAGGCCTTGCTGGCCCTCGAAGACGTGACGAACCAGACGCTACGCTGCCCGGCCGACTCGTACTCGGTGCACATCTTGTCCAAGGCGCCGCTGGTCGTCTACATTGAGAATTTCCTGTCGCCCGAGGAAAGGTCGCACCTGCTCGACATCAGGTGAGCCTGAGTAAGTTCTGCTTTTAATTATAAGCTGCTGACTCGGCCTGTGTGCATGCAGCGAGCCTGTCTTTGAGCCCTCGACCGTCACCCACGATGGCGGCGCGGCCACCCATCGTGACCTGACCGTCCGCGACTCCGAGGTCGCCTTTATCCCTCGCTCAGACGGGGTGAGGTGCATTGAGGCCCGCGCGAGGGCCTTCCAGGGCTGGCGCGACGACGTCTGGGTAGAGCGCCTGCGCACCCAGCGGTACCAGCCAGGCGGCCACTACAGCCACCACTACGACTGGAGCTCATCCTTCGGGGGATGGGGGCGGGTGAGTAGCTTCATGGCCTGGGTGGCCGACGATGGCGGCGGCCTGAAGGGCGGCGGCACCGAATTCCCTCTGCTGAGACGGCCCGGCCCCGATGACCGGTGGTGCCGCTTTGTTGAATGCGACGAGGAGCCCGTCTCTGGCGATGGCAGTCCTGCTCCAGAGACCGTCACCAGCCATGGAGTCGTTTTCAAGCCCCTCGCTGGCAACGCCGTCTATTGGGAGAACTTTAGGCCGGACGGTACCGGGAGAGGCTGGGAGGAGACCTGGCACGCTGGCTTACCTGTAACCCATGGCACAAAGGTGGGATTGAACATTTGGTCCTGGGGCAGGATCGACTAGATTCATCATCCAACGGGGGCCCAGATGTGCAGGTTGTTCTATGGAGACATTTCCACTCGATATGGGCAGTCGGTCCCCCGCGCGGGTTTCGGGTTGGCATAAGGCCTAGATTATGCAGCTTACACCGCCAGGAAAACAATTGTCTCGAATCGGTGAAACATCGCCGATGTTGTTGTTGTTTATCATTCTTGCGCCTCTCTGCAGGCGGGAATGATCGCTGCAATCCCGCCTACCTTATTACGCGGTATCGGACGGGCAATTCACGGTGGCACGATGCCTCTCGGATCTAATTGACCTTTCGATTGAGAACAGCGTTCGACACCCCTCCATGGAAGCTCTGCCGATCAAACTTGTCTGCCCGCTCTGAAGCAAGCTGACAAGATGGACAAGTACGTGAGTATATATTTACGGACCGGACGTGCGTTCCACTCAATGCATATACGGGAAAGGTTCGGCTTCCGGGAATAGGCCGTCGTCTATCACAAGCCTGTCTTGCTTAAGCTCGATCCCTACCGCATCCAAGCCTGGAGAGGCACACGCGCCGATTTACGGTTGTCCACAACGAGGTACCTGAACGGTGCTCGGTATGGCAATACCACCACATGCGGTACAGGTCCTATGCCGGCCAGCCAAGGGAGCGACCAACATATCTCATCGAATGATGAGTGCACGATTGTCGGAAGCGAGCCAAGGCACTGCTCGCTGGTGAGGGAGTGAGGTCCCAATGAAGGATGGCTTCCCCACAATGCTGCTGCACGGTGATGCCAAACCAACACGACACGCGCGTTGGGTGAAGCCTGTCGTGAGAGCCGGGCCCCCCATCCAGTTCCCTGCCCAGGCCTGGCCGGGGCCAATGCCCCGTGAACGGACGGAGTACGGCTTTAGCGCAGTTCCACCGCGGAACGATCCACTTCCGCGGGCTGGAAGGAAAAAGGAGGGCGAGTCCTGCTCGACATCGCCGGTTCGATGTCTACTAGGGAAATTTGGGAAACCCGACAGTTACAGCTAAACTTTCCGTTAGTCTCGCCATACGAGAGAGTGACGAGAGCGGTTGGTCTCGGTGGTTGCATCTTGCATATGCAAGTGCACCCTGGAGTGTCCGGGCGACTCTTAGCACATATCCCTGTATGGCAGGTCGGGTGAGAGAGAGATATCTCGACACAAAACGACCAAGGCCACCAGACTACCAGCCTAGTGGCTTCCCTGTGGAAACCATGGTGTCAAGGATGCAACTCTCATGTGCCACCTTGATACCTAAATCTATCATGTGGAACGGGGATTTAGGTAATTGGGTGAGTATAAAGCTGAGTCGAGCGTGGAATAGGTCCCCTTCAATGGGCGATCCTCAAATCACCAGCAGACCATTTCGAAAGAGCACATGCCCCGATCCCGCGAGGCGCCTGCGTCTCTTGTGAGGGGCACCATTCGACCTGGTGCTTTGCCATGGAGTGGGAACCCCCACAGCTGGATGCGACAACCTGCAGGCTTAAGCAAGGTTTGAGGTCTTCTCCTTTCGACCTGCTGCATGGGATACTCGATCACATATATACCTACACAAAAGTTGTACATATATACGCGGGATTAAAAGGACGTATCGTCTGCCCGACTAAGAAGAACGAAACAATAAACTAATCCAGCAAATACAAATACTCACAGCAAAACTCGAATACATCTCAGGCACCTCGCCGAGGATATGTTGATTGAAAATGCCGTTGTTAAAAAAATCGAATTGCCGTCCAGGCGGGCCCACAAGTCTACATTGTATATTGCAAGGTACATGAAGTACGCCGGTCGGGCCTCGGTCAAGTTGCGGGTGCATCCATCACCTCAAGATTGATCCTTGCAAGCCTTGCAGACCTGTGTCCTAGTTTTGCCTTGGTATCCTCCCATAGGTGTGCCACGGGGGTTAAATTCTGGGCTACTGTTAGACAAAAGATGGAGTGAGAGTTTGGGAGGGCGCAGAGAGAGGGAGGTGGTAGGGCCCAGCAATCGACAGCTTTTCCACGGTGTTAGATATCTGACTAGCAAGCTTAGGAAGATCGTGTAATGCTAGTACCAACACTAAGTAAAGTGCTGCAATTCGGTACCTGTAATCCTTGAGTCGCCTACGGTTCGAACTGGCGGATGTCGGTGCCGTTGTACCACGCAGGTGGCAGGCATGCCAGATGCACCAAAGAAGTGACATTCTTGCCCTGTCTTGCCCTGGCATGCGAGGAGGCTATTCCCGCGGCTTGGACAGGGGGCCCTTGGCCCACAGCTGGGACGCCTGGGCGGCCCACCCAGGCGGGCTGGCGGGCGACCTCCATCGGTTCCCACAGTCCCTCCCGCCAGTCCCCTCTGGTCCCTTTCAACATGTGCCCCACGGCCGAGAGTTGGGCGATGAGGGGCAGAGGGTCAGAGGGGGCGCTGCAGGGTCTTGAACGTTGTATGGGGCAGGGAAAATCATGGTAAAATATGACAGTATGACAATTGCATGATGTATATCGAGACCCTCAACAGGGCAGGCTCCCAACCACATCTGGCGACAAGAGATAGCTCTGGCCTGCTCCGTGCAGATTTGGCTCGCGGGGGCAAGCTGGACAATGACGTCCTTAGCCTTGCCCACGGCCCGCAGACGGACGACAGACCCCCATGCCGCTTGCAGAAACTAGCAGACTCTACCCTCTTTTCCGACATCCATCTGCTGGGTTGCTGGATTCTGGAGGGGAGTGCGACAGCCCGGTGTCTCGGCGGCAATTCAGTTATGGACAGCGGCCAGGTGGGATAGGGACCGACGGTTGGACGGCTCTCTTCCCTCTTACTGTGTATACCCATTCCCCATTACCCATTACCCATCCCATCCCATCCCATCCACATGTACCTTCCCACATGTACCTTCCAGATGTACCCTCCCGATGTCCCAAGGGGCCACTGCGTTTTGTCAAGTCTGCGTGATGGGTTAGTTGTCGTATACCTCCTCCAGGCCCATCTGGTCGCCCATATGCCATGTATCTCTCAACCTGGGTCGGGTGGGAGCGACGAAGCAAGCCATAACATAACAGGGCAGCCACGGCCGTGGTCCGCTAGCTGGTAGCTAAGTCAAGTCAGTGTGCCCGGTATAAATAATCGTAGCCGTTACTGCCCTTCTCGTAGTCGCTGTGTCCCCGAGTCTCTGTTGTTTTAATCCTTCATCCCTATCTTGTTCAGTTCCTCTCATCAATCATCCCAGAGTGTCCCAGAGTGTCCCAGACCTGCCTGCCCATCCAGAATCATATACCAAAACCATCACAACATCTCACCACAAGGATATATATAACATCTAAAAGCCGATCACCATGTCGAATCGTCCTATATTTATGGCAACGCACCCACGTGCGTGCTCAACCGCCTTTGAAAGGGTACGTGCATATCCATAGCCCTGCCGAGTCCAAAATCCAGGGTTCTGGGGCTCGTTCCCGCGATGGCAATACTGGCCCTGAAATTGCGTGCTCGCCAGCTAGTGGCACAAGACCCGACCCAGAGGCTGACCTTCCGTCCCCCGCTTATAGGTGTTCATGACACGCCGTGACATCCTCCAGACTGCTCATGAGCCTTTTGGTGATGCCTTCTACTACGGCCCTGAGCGCCTCGGCAGGCGCTTCAATGACGATGAGGAGGCCAGGATCAAGAGCGGCTTCTCCCAGTCCACCTACAGGACCATCATGGACCGGCTCGAAAACGACGGCAAAGAGGTTCGATTCAACCCTCCCCAGCTTCTTGCTGTCTGAGCCTGCACCTTAATTCTCCCCTTCGGCATTGAGAGGCCAATTCGGATCTGCCCTGATTTCTTCCCTTCGTGCTCCTGGCCATTCTGGCCTGTATTTCGACCCCTTTTGGCTCTTCCCGTTCGACCCAGGCGCAAGTGCGACCGTACTCGATTGAAGGAGAGACCATGGCGCGGGCGAATTTGCTGCCAGTCTTGCTTGGTTGGTACATCCTGCGTGTGTTGGCCGCCGAAGAGCCGATCTTTGAGCCCAACTGTTCGATCTTAGATCAGGTCGTACTGCTTCTGCCGCTCTGCTGTGCCATCCCAGAAAAAGGCATTTCCCTTGAGGAGACGGCCCTCCTTTCCATGCGACGTGGTGCGATCGTGGATCGACGCGAAACGGAGCGAAACGAAGAAGACACCATGCCACAGCGACCACCTTCAGAGGTCAGCAAGCTATGTGATATGCTCAGATACTTACCATCAGCAGGGTAAGCGAGTCTTCATCAAGGACATCGCTCACTATTTGCTGCCGCCCGACGGCCAGCCCGCCAACATTGCCCCCAGTCTCGTCGGTGGTCACAACCTGACCAACGGCTCCGACACCAACAACGACAGCCAGACCTCCAACGCTCCAGAACACACAACCGGCACCGTCAACGGCCCCACAAACGGCGACGATGCTGATGCTGCCACTGCTCCCGCCCACACAAATGGTTTTGTCAACGGGCCGACAGACGCCAACGCTGAGGAGGAGAACCCGACGGTGATGCCGACCGAGATGCTGCGGGGCTTCCACTGGACGTTCCTGATCAGGCACCCGAGGCGGTCCATCCCGTCGTACTACCGGTGCACCATCCCGCCTCTGAGCGAGATCACTGGCTTCGACGAGTTTATGCCCGCCGAGGCCGGCTACGACGAGCTGCGCCGGCTGTTTGACTACCTGCTGGACCAGGGCATCATCGGCCCGGCCAAGGCCGGAGACGAGGCGCCGCTGGACGAGGCACTCAATGACACGAGCAGCGAGCAGGGCGGCGCCCCGGACCGCTGCTCCATCACGGTCATCGACGCCGACGACCTGCTCAACAACCCCGAGGCCATCCTCAAGACCTACTGCAAGGAAGTCGGCATCGACTACAGCCCCTCCATGTTGCAATGGGGCGATGAGGACAACCAGGAGTACGCCGCTAAGGCTTTCGAGAAGTGGTACGGCTTCCACCACGACGCCATCGACAGCACGTGCCTCCGCCCGAGGGCGGGTCACCATGTGAGTTTCTTTTTAGTTGCCGTTTGGCTCCTGTCCTGTCCCCAAACCGGGTAGAGATGGCGCATATTAGCTGTCATCATCTCCATCTTTCGCGGTGAAGAATAACGGCTGACCGATGATTTGTTCACCCCGCTGCAGAAGGTTCCCACCGTTGAGGCCGAGAACGAGGAATGGCGCAAGAAGTTCGGCGACGATGCTGCCCGCCTGATCAGGGAGACGGTCGACGCAAACGTCGCTGATTATGAGTACCTCAAGTCCTTCGCCATCAAGGTTTAAAAGGCACACATGAGCGAATCCTTTCAGCTTTGCTTTGCCTTGCTTTTGCTTCTTGCTGTTCTGATGAATAATGAGCGCATTGGGACAACTGGTTGATATCGTGCTTCAATTGTTTACGATGTCACGGGTTTTGGATACATAAATAACTGGTTTTACATATCGCCAAGTCGACAAGGGGATAGATAACAACCCTTGTCCTCGGCTTCGACAATAGCATTTTCCACATGTCGCGTAACATGAGGAATTCGATACGATACAATGGATATCTGTTATCCATGCGTACACAAAAAGACGTATTCTTGGTGTTCTGCTTGTGCATGTGACCACTTCCACCGTCCCCTCTCGCGCATATTCCTGCACGCTATTCTGTGCCCTATACCCTGGTCTCCTGCGAGGAACTGCCATTCTTTCCTAGCCATCCCAGCCATCCCTTCTTGCGCTGGGGCTGCTCCTGTTCTGCCGCAGTGTTTGCCTCCACAGGAGTCTCTTTGCCATCGGTGGCGTCTGCGGCGTCTGTAGCCTCTGCGGTCTTGGGCTCCTCCCATCGCTCTTCCAACAAGTAGCTTGTCTTGAAACTTGGGTTTGTAACGTGCTCCGGCAGCCCAACAGAGTGCGTCACGTTCTCCGTCCACTGTCTAGCCCAGTGGCGGTCTGCGTCGTTGGACCAGTAGATGTTGGCCTTGACGAGCGTCTTCGGCGCCGTCTCCGCCGCTGCCCTAGTCTTGGGCTTTGATTTTGGCTTTGCTGGTGACTTGTCAGCCGCAGCGGCCGTCTGGTCAATGTTCTCGGGCGCAGCGGCAATCTCTTCTTCTGCTGCTACCTCCTCGCCCGCCTCAACCCACATCCTGTTGCCCCTCCCCTTGCCGGCCAGGACGGCGGCGATGTCGGCGATGGCGTTTGATCGCTGGTTGTGTATCAGCTCGCCGCGCTCCCGCCGCGATTTCGACAGGAACTCGCGGGCCTGCCAACCCCACTCGAGCTCGTGGCGGTGCCGGAACTCGCGCAGCTTCTGCATCACGTTGCGGCCCACCAGGCCCAGGCCCTTGGGCACCTCGATCAGGCACAGCGGTGCCCAGTAGTCCTTCCTCAGCTCGGCCGGCTTCTGCTTCTTGACTGTGAATGGAATCTGGTCGAGGCCCTTGTTGGAGTTGCGCTGCAGGTTGGGAAAAGGCATGTGTTAGCTAGCTGATCCGACCTGTTCAGGAGCCAATGTCCCTCGCTGGGTGGGTGTGCAGCAAAGGCGCATTCGTACCGGTAACTCGGGCTCGTGTGTGTAGATGATCATGCCCTTGGCGATGTGGTGGTGCACCCAGATCCGCTCGCCCAGACCCTTCTTGAAGCCCGTCAGTTCGTACCGCGGCTGTCTGCGCCGCGGCATGGTGTGGCCATGCCGTATGCTGATCTTGGAGACGCCGGTCGACAGTCGGCCGACTATGCCGACCACGGATGCCGGCGAGGACTTCATGGCGGCTGGGGTTCTGTGTGGAGAGTCTCGCGCGGCGGCCCAGATCGAATGTCGCACGCCCTCTGTGCCGTCAACGCGCCGAGCAGAATTTCCAGAGGCTCAATTGCTCCTTAGCTAAGCAGTCGTCGCGCCTTATCGCTTATCGGCCCTCGCTGGGGTAGCCCTCCAGGGTTGAGCTGCCTGGCACCACTGGGGGGCGGGAGGGCAGCTGGAGGGGGGGTGCATGTGCCCCAAGCTGCCGGGTTAGGCGTTGCACGCTGCAGCCTATGAGGGCCTATGGGAGCCTGGGCCTCAGCCGTTGCTTCCCGCATATTCCCGCTGCTTCCAGATGCTTCCAGACGGTGCCTGCCCAATGACGTCGAGTTGGCTCTAGTAGGCTCTGGTATCATCCCACCTTCTGCCAGCTCCTGCCAGCCTCTGCCAGCTTCAGGTGGAATGCCATGGTCCAACACATCGAAACCTGGAAGTCTTGTCGAGGTCATTCTGAGAGTCTCTACGGCTCCACTACGCAACGAGGATAAATCTATCGCATCTTGAGAGCTCCTGACAATTTCCTCTCAGCATCAACAACTACATAAACTTCTTTTAACACTTTTGCAAAGTGCAACAACGAAGAATACGAGCAAAGCACTGTCTAATTCTCTTCACTTTCACTAATTCTTGTTTTGATTGCGGAACATTCAACTTGCTGATTGATACCCATACTCTCCGCAAACACACGTTTCCTATACTTTGTCTCTATCATCACACCCGTCCCGACATAATTCATCATGAATTCCAAAATGGAGTTTACAGACCGGGCCAAGAAGGCTTTGGAAGATGCCATGGCTCTGGCAGAGCAATACGCACACAGTCAACTGCTGCCAATCCACCTGGCCGTGTCTCTTCTTGACCCTCCACCAGACCAGTCCAAGGATCAACAGAATGGTCCTACATCTATCGGCAGCACCCTCCTACGGCAGGTCATCGAGCGGGCACATGGCGACCCACAGCTCTTCGACCGGGCGCTGAAGAAGACGCTCGTCCGACTGCCCAGTCAGGACCCACCCCCAGAGAATGTCTCCATGGCCCCATCATTCAACACCGTCCTCCGCAAGGCCACGGAGCTGCAGAAGGTCCAGAAGGATAGCTACATCGCCGTCGACCACCTCATCACAGCATTGGCCGAGGACAGCACCATGGCCTCGTGTCTCAAGGAGGCCAACATCCCCAAGGCAAAGCTTGTCCAGGATGCCGTGCAGGCGATCCGTGGTACCAAGCGGGTAGACTCCAAGACAGCCGACACTGAGGAGGAGTCTGAGAACCTGGCCAAGTTCACCATCGATATGACATCCATGGCACGGGAAGGCAAGATCGACCCTGTCATCGGCCGCGAGGAGGAAATCAGGAGAGTCGTCCGCATTCTGTCTCGTCGAACCAAGAACAACCCAGTCCTCATTGGCGAGCCAGGTGTCGGTAAGACAACTGTGGTCGAGGGTCTGGCGCAGCGGATCGTCAACGCCGATGTGCCCGACAACTTGGCCCAGTGCAAACTGCTCTCGCTCGACGTCGGTGCCTTGGTTGCTGGCAGCAAGTACCGGGGTGAGTTTGAGGAGAGAATGAAGGGCGTCCTAAAGGAAATCGAAGAGTCCAAGGATATGATCGTACTCTTCGTCGATGAGATCCACCTTCTCATGGGCGCTGGCTCCTCAGGAGAGGGAGGAATGGACGCAGCCAACTTGCTGAAGCCCATGCTCGCCCGTGGCCAGCTGCACTGTATTGGTGCCACAACCCTGGCCGAGTACCGCAAGTACATCGAGAAGGACGCTGCCTTCGAACGTCGTTTCCAACAAGTTATTGTCAAGGAGCCCTCGATCCCCGAGACTGTCTCGATTCTGCGTGGATTGAAGGAGAAGTACGAAGTCCACCATGGTGTCAACATCGCCGATGCCGCTATTGTCTCTGCCGCAAGCCTCGCGGCTCGGTATCTGACTTCTCGTCGCTTGCCCGACTCTGCCGTCGATCTCATTGACGAGGCGGCTGCAGCTGTGCGGGTGGCTCGGGAGTCGCAGCCTGAAATCATCGATAGTCTCGAGCGACGACTGCGACAATTGAAGATTGAGATCCACGCTCTCTCACGCGAGAAGGACGATGCGTCCAAGGCTCGTCTGGCTCAAGCAAAGCAAGACGCTGCGAATGTTGAGGATGAGCTGCGCCCTCTGCGCGAGAAGTACGAGAGCGAGAGGAAGCGCGGCAAGGATATCCAGGAGGCTAAGATGAAGCTTGACCAGCTCAAGGTCAAGGCCGAGGAGATGAGCCGGATTGGTGACCACGGCCGAGCTGCCGACCTGCAGTACTACGCTATCCCCGAGCAAGAAGCCACCATCAAGAAGCTCGAGAAGGAGAAGGCTGCCGCAGACGCCGCCTTGAACGCCAACCCAATGGATAACGGTGGCTCCATGGTCACCGACGTCGTTGGGCCCGACCAGATCAACGAGATTGTCTCCCGATGGACCGGAATCCCAGTTACCCGGCTTAAGACTACCGAGAAGGATAAGTTGCTGAAGATGGAAAGCGCCCTCGGCAAGATCGTCGTTGGTCAGAAAGAGGCCGTCCAGGCTGTTTCCAATGCCATCCGTCTCCAGCGCTCGGGTCTCAGCAACCCCAACCAACCACCAAGCTTCCTGTTCTGTGGTCCATCTGGAACAGGTAAGACCCTACTTACGAAAGCTCTCGCTGAGTTCTTGTTCGATGATTCCAAGGCCATGATCCGGTTCGACATGTCTGAGTACCAAGAACGGCACGCTCTCAGCCGCATGATCGGTGCTCCACCTGGCTACGTCGGGCACGACGCGGGTGGCCAACTGACCGAGGCCCTTCGTCGCAAGCCATTCTCCATCTTGCTCTTCGATGAGGTTGAGAAGGCAGCGAAGGAGATCCTTACAGTCCTGCTGCAACTCATGGACGATGGTCGTATTACTGACGGCCAAGGACGTGTCGTTGATGCCCGGAACTGCATTGTGGTCATGACATCCAACCTGGGTGCCGAGTACCTAGCCCGTCCCAATGCCAAGGATGGCAAGATCGACCCGACCACACGGGAGCTTGTTATGAACGCTCTGCGGAACTACTTTCTACCTGAGTTCCTCAACCGCATCAACTCGACCGTCATCTTCAACCGCCTCACCAGGAGGGAGATCCGCAAGATCGTCGACCTCCGTATCAGCGAGATCCAGAAGCGTCTCAGCGACAACGACCGAAACGTACACATCTCGGTGTCGGAAGAAGCCAAGGACTACCTCGGCAACGCCGGATACTCACCTGCCTATGGTGCTCGGCCGCTGTCTCGCCTCATTGAGAAGGAGGTGCTCAACAAGTTGGCCGTGCTTATCCTCAAGGGCAACATCCAGAACGGTGAGACTGCTCGGGTCGAGCTGATCGACAACAAGATTACTGTCCTTGCAAACCACAGTGAGAGCGACTCAGATTCTTCGGAAATGTCGGTGGACGACGAGGATGCCGTGGAGGAGCTTGTGGGCGACGAAGACATGGATGAGGACATTTACGATTAGATTGTCTGCTTCCTAAAGGCACATATGGGAAGCGGGAGCTTTTAAACTGATTGTTATGAGCATGATGAGCTATGAACATGGGGATTTCGGAACCTGTCTCTTGGGAATGACACGGGACTACAAAAAGAATGGGTACGGAGTTTGGAGCATTCAAATGTTGTTAGGTTTCATTACATGTAGGAGCCCGCATGGGATAATACATTAAGTAGCGATTATTTGACCCAACGACCCTTGACCTTCAGTGACTTGTATGATTACTTGTCTCTACTTTCGTACAGGATTTAGCATAGCCCGGCCAGAGCAAAGTTCTACCATCACCGTCCATGCCCGCCGTCAGAAGTTGTATCGCCAGGATCTAGGAGAAGCCCCAATAGTGGAGGATGATGGAGTTCTAGCGGCCTGCCTTCACCGAGATTCTAATGACGTGGTGTAGCCCCTTTACATCTGTTTCTGCTATTTTCCACAATCTTCTGTCATTATTTACAGATGGCGTCACAACTTTTCGCGACTGACGTCTTGGGGCCCTCTGAGCCATCACTAATTCCATTGGTTGGTCCTGTTTAATTGCTGACTCCTTGAACGCACGCCTTTGTACTGAAAACTACACGCATCCTTTCGTTTCGACACATGTACACATGAGTACTTGACCAATATAGAGCAGATTCGTATTTGAATTGAGCTAATCATCACAACTTGTGCCCTATCATTAGCTAGTTAGCGGCTCCTGCATTCTGGCCGCGTTCCATTTCCTCTTAAACATACAACTCAAGTCCCAGCTGGACTTGACTATTTCAGACAATGAGTGCCACCCTCCTCTGGGGACTTTTTTTTTTGGCCTTGAGTATCTATGCAGAGACCATGTAACACGCTGAACATGAAGCTTTGCCCAGCTCGAAACGATTTTCCCAACGATCCGGCCAAATTTGGTTGGATAAAGTGCTGGCCAAGAATTTCAGTGGGTATGGCCCCAAATCTATTTGTAGCCTTCAGAGAACGAGCCTGATAGGTGTTGTAGGCACACACACCCGGACTTCTTCGGAAGAGGTTGGCTGTTTGCCTCTCACTGTCTAATGATTGATTTACCTCCCCGCCATAGCTCCACGAGGCCCAAGCAAGCACGTTCACCGCATCCGAGTGAGGACAGGTCTCTAACCCCACCGACTCTCCTCCCTCTCCGCCTCGCTCTTCTTAAGCCTCGCCTCGTCGTCCTCGTCCACGACCGGGCCGCCCCTGCGTGTCCGGCTCCTCTTGGCGTCGGAGCCGCCGCCCCCGCCGCCCGCGTCGTCTGCGTTGCGCCGCTTCAGCCCCGTAAACTGAGCGAGCCGCTGCGTCTCCTTCAGCAGGCGCTCGCGGTTGCGCCGCTCGCGCTCCGCCGCGTGGGGGTCGAGCCCGGACGGCTTGGACGCCGACGCCGCCGACGAGGACCGCCGGCTGTGGTGGTCCCTTCCCCTGTCCCTCTCCCGGTCCCGGTCCCTGTCTGCGGCGGGGCCCGAGGGGGGCTGCTTGGTGGCGGAGGATGATGAGGTGCTGGTCGAGTTCTTGGCGAATGCGGCGCCCTTGATCTCGAAGCCCTTTGAGGGCGCGTTGAAGATTGAGTAATTTTTGGATATGCTGCCCCTGGGCCCGGTGGGCGGGTTAAATGGCTTCACGTCCTCTGCCGGTTCCGTCGGGGTCGGGGGTTCGGCGGTAGACCGCTTGCTGTGTCGCTTCTCGCGCTCCTTCTCGCGCTCACGGTCACGCTCGCGCCTTCGCTCTCTGTCCTTGTCTTTCTCCCGGTCTCGGTCTCTGTCCCGGTCCGACCGGTCCGACCGGTCGTGATCGCGGTCTCTGTCCCTGTCTCGATGTGACGAGCGATGGCTCGACTTCCGTTTGTAATCGCGGTCATCATCAGTGTAGTCCCGCTCGCGATCTCGGTCCTTCTCACGGTCTCTATCGCGATCCCGCCGTTTCTCCGAGTCTCGATCCTTCCGACTGCTGCGGTGGCTCGCCTTGCGCGACCCAGCAGGTGAGGCGGACCTGGATCGGTCGCCGTGTTTCTCGTCTCTGGACGACCGTGACCTAGGTTCCTCGTCTTCATCGAGGTATTTCTTACTGCTGCGGTGGCGGTGACGCCGCTCCCTGTCGTGGTCTCGCTCAGCCTCTGAGGCAGAGTGCTCTCGGCGGCTCTTGCGCTTGCGATCCCTACGCTCACCACTGCGGCTTCGCGAGGGGGCTGCTGACTCGGAACGGTCGCGATCTCTGCCATGTCGGTCTCGGTGACGACTTCTGTCCCGTTCTTGGTCCCTGCTGCCTTTGCCTCTGCTTGTGCTTCGCTCACGGTGAGGCTCCGGATCGACCTTCCGCGGAGAACTACTTCGCGACCTATGGTGCTCACGTTCATCGTCGGCTGGGGTAGCAGCGCCATTTACCGGCGTACTAGGGCTCTGGACCCTTTTGAAGTTCTCGCCACCAGGGATCTGGTATCCTCTGGCTCGCAGATTAAGCAGGCTCGTGTTTGGCAGACCCTGGCGCATAGCTTTTGGCCCCTTGGGTGCATTCAGAGGTACGTCAGGCACAGGGGCTGCCGGGGGAGGCATTACCCCAAAGTTTCCACCGCGAGGATGATGTCCGCCAAAAGGCGGCCCCGAACCTGGTCTCATACTTGGGTCTGCAGGTACAAAATTGCCGTTTGGCGCAAAAGCCGAGTCACCACCGCTGACACCGCCACCAGTCGAGGCTGCTTTGTCCGAGTCGTTTTGCTGGCCAGCGCCGGCCGCATGGTCTGCTCCTGTGCCTGAAGCTTCTGACTTAGTGTTGCCGTCTCCATTCTCGTTCACTGACTCCGTCTTGTCGGCATCTTGGACGCCGTCCTGGCTGGCTTCGGGACGGATGGTACGGCCGAACTCATCAGTGCTCTTGTCCCCTTCGCCTTCACCCGATGATACGTTGGGAAGCGGCTGAGGGCCATTGGAGTCCTTGTCCATCATGTTCGAGCCATCTTGCTGATTCATGTAGTTCTGGCCCTGGAAATTCCCCTGTTGCCCATAACCGAAACCACCACGGCCGAAGTTATTGAAGTTCCCGCGGCCACGGAATCCTCGGCCGCCTCGATAGAACCCCCTCCCGCGATAGCCATTGAATTGGTTGTGAGGGCCAAAATTACCTTGATTGTATCCTGCTTGGTAGGCAGAGTTAAAGTCTCCATAATCACCGTTACCCATGCCCGAAGCATTTGGATGATTGTAATTATTCTGGCCGTTATTCCACGATTGCGGTCCGTTCCAGTTACCATCGGCGCCCATGTTACCATTGAACCCTCCCATGCCGCCGTTCATCATGCTCATGTCCATGCCTGGTCCGAAGCCATTGCTCATCTGGTACATGTTCATCATCGAAGGGTCCATGCCCATTCCCGGCATTCCTATTTGGCGCCGTCAGTCTGAGCCACTGCGCAAGGGGCGGAACTATCTGCTTACCCATCATGGGGAACGCGCCAAAGTTGGGCGCCATTCCATTCTGCATGGCCATCATCATCTGCATTTGGTTGAAGTCACCACCGAAGTTCATGTTGGGGAAAGATCCGTTCATGCCACCACCAAAGCCGAGGCCATTGGGGAAAGATGGATTCTGTTGGCTGTTGTCTTTATTATTCTCATCACCGTCTGCTTCGCCTGGGGCAGCCTCTTCGTCTCCCTTTTCCTCATTCGATTCGTTCTGCTCTTCCGCTTGGTTGTCTTCCGGGTTTTCAGCCTCCCCTGACACCTGTTCGCCCGACGGCTCATTCTGCAGCGGGGTTAGTACAAATCGGATTCACAGGGAGCAATGGATTGCGCAAACCTCAACTTCTGCAGCGTGGGCGTGCTCCGCATCGGTTCCCGTGGAGACGAGAGCGACGTGCTGCTTATCAGGAGAGCCATCTTTCTGAGGTTTTCCCCCTTCATGTTGCGTCTCCTGGGCGACATCTGCAGCCGCTACTTCTGCGCTGGCTTCTTCGAAGGGTGGCTTGTCGTCGGGTACGGCCGGTGTCGGGGTAGGTCTTGCGTCAACGGGGGTCAACGGCGTCGATTCCTTGACCTGAGAGCTATCTCGCTTCTTCTCGGCAGTCTTCAAGAAAGCCTTGGTGGTCATGCGGAGAGCTTTGTTAGGCTTGCAGTCGTCGGCCGACATTGGGGTGTGTTCGCAGACAGGACATGTTGATCGCAAGGCCGTTTTGCCTGGTCTTGTCAGCGGGGATTGGGACTCATTCCGAGAATTGGATGATACTTACAGTTCTCGCAAATCATCTGCTCGCAACAAGGTGTTCTGAAAGCGTTGACAGCCAGCTTGCTGCAGATAGCGCAACGAAGTTTAATCGGGACCTCATCCTGTGGTAGCGAGCTGGTATGGTTGTCAGCTTCTGTGTCACACAAGGTGCTCCGTGGTGGTGAGCATACCTTATGAGCTCGGCCAGAGCAGGCGTCACCGTCACGTAGGCAGCCGCCATGGTTTGCGCTCAGAAGAATTGGAAGTGGTCGATTTGCTCGCGTGCGCCAAACGAGCTGGCGGCGCAAGTGTCGAGACGCCGACGCTGGTGGTTAGATCCTCGCAGGGGGGTACTCCATCTGCGGGTGGTTATGGCTTCGTCGCCGTATCTGGATGGTACGCAGACTGGGATTTACTGAGAAGTGATGAAGCTGGGCCTGTCGAGTGCCGCGGCAGCATTGCAGGCAAGGCGCGCGTCTCGAAAAATTGGAAGAGGTCGCCAGATGGACACCTGGGAAAGCTGGTCTGTGCGCCGCGCCATTGCGACCCCCGACCCACCCGCTATCGCCGTCAGCTTGGGGGGGTGGGGGAAGGTCGTTTGCCATCCGGTTTGCCATCCGCCCAGACAAGCGGCACGAGACATAGACAAGACTGACTCACAACAGTACTTGCGCTGCCTTCTTGAGCATATACAGCTGAGAATATGGATGCATTAAGGGAAATAAGTAGTTACATTCGCTACTTGACTAAGCGACGGGGATGTGCTAACCGCAAGACGACAAATTACGCCCAAGTGACCTGCCCTCGAGACTCTGATCTATCACCCCCTAATACCAGGCATCCATCCTTCGGAAGGCAGAAAATGCAATGCTTCATTCGAACACGTCGCTTCACCTCAGCCTCAGCCTCAGCACGCGCAGCTCTCCTTGCCTGCCTGGTCCCTCGGGCCAGTCAGATTGACGCGCTGTTCCTCACCTCCCCTGCCGGCCGCCTGAGATGCCCCCTGGCCCCTGGCGCTCTTCAGTGACGTCTCCGGGATGGCGTTGGCGATGGCTGTGAACACCTCGGTAACGTTCGTGCCAGTCTTAGCACTGGTCTCGAAGAATAGGAGCCCCTCCTCCTCTGCATATGCCTTGGCCTCCTCGGTCGAGACCTTGCGAGCATCACCGGAATCGTCGGCATCATCGCCACCCGCGGCTGCTTCGCCTCCAGCGCCGCTCTCGCCCGAGGCACCATTTGTGAGATCTAGCTTGTTGCCCACCAGGGCGATCACGATGCCAGGGGATGCCTGCCGCTGCAGCTCTGCTACCCAGTGCTTGGCCTTGATGAGGGATGTGGGCTTGGTGAGATCGTAGACGACGAGTGCGGCTTGGGCATTGCGGTAGTACATAGGAGCCAGGGAGGCGAATCTCTCCTGGCCGGCTGTATCCCAGATCTCAAACTTGATGGTTCTCGTTGGCAGGTTGCATTTTTGGGTGAGGAAGGCGGCGCCGATGGTGGGCTCCTTGTTTTCTTGGAAGTCGTTGTTCACGAATCGGAGGACGAGCGACGACTTTCCGACAGCCTGAAGTTTGGAGAGAGAGTCAGTTTGGAATCCTCGTGAGTGTGCGTGCTGTACAGGGTGGTGTCTGGTTCTTACAGCTTCGCCGAGCAGTACGAGCTTGACGCTGCTGGATGGTTTGGGCGCGTTGGAATCCGCCATCGCGAATCAATCAGATGATGCTGGTCTATGTTGTCGAGTCCCAGAACGGGTTTGGAAGCGAAACGTGTATGGTCGATAACTAGAATTAGATGAAGTTGAACGGCGTCGGTGTCGGTGTCGGTGAGTGGATTAGATTGTTGCGGAAGGCAATGCAGCAAACAACCCACATGCTTCAAAGAGATGCCTGTCCAACGGCTGGCGAGAGTGACTGGGCAACTGAATGAGTGACGTTAGCGGGCGCTTGGGGGCAGTGCAAATGCGGCCCTGGCAGCAGGGATTCTGGGCTGTCTCAGCCCCCACCTGGAAACCCAGGTACCTAGCAAGACTTCCCGAGGTGGTTTAACCAGGCGGCTTATCTTATCACAGACCCTTGCCAAAAAGTTTGGTCGTTCTTCAGCTTTTCTTCTGCCCTTTCCATCCGACGCGTATTTGGGCATACAGGTGATTCGACTGCCGCAAATCGCAGTCAGCGATTTGAAATTCCGTGAGGAGGCTGCATACGGCTGGTTCACAGTGGCAAACCGCCCACACTACAGACTTCAGCCAGCATGGCGAAGAAGGACCTTTTCGATGATGCCGACTCAGGGGGCGAGGCAGGTGGCGTAGATTTGAAGATCAACGAGGACTATGCTCGTCGCTTCGAGCATAACAAGAAGCGAGAGGAGAGGCAAAGACGTAAGTCATGAGACACGATTTTCAACCGCGAGACAGTGACAATGGGTGATGTTGCGCGACCATCCCATGATCGAGTGGATGTGATCGTTCTGATCCACCCAGTTCACGTTGCTCCCGCATCCTTGAGAACTATAAGCCAGGACTATTTCAAATCTGCTCATGAATGAGTGGCTAACAATCAACAGTCGAGGAAAAGGCCAAGGCACGAGCGGCAAATGGCGAAGACGACGACTCCGAAACAGACTCCTCAGACGACGAGACAGAAGATGAGGAAGGTTTCCTGGCGACCGAACAGCTCGACGAACAGCTCGACGCTACCTTGCAGGCCATCAGGAATAAGGACCCTAGGATATATGACCCAAGCGCGAAATTCATTACCGCACTGGACGAAGAGGGCGCAGCTGCCAAGGAGAAGAAGGAGAAGCCAATGCACCTTCGTGACTACCACCGAGAACGCTACATGGCCGGAGACACCGGGGCAGACTTTGAGGAAGAGGCCGATCAACCAAAGACTTTCGTGCAGGAGCAGGCCGATCTGAAGAAGGACATTCTGGCAGAGATCAACGCACAAGATGCAAACGACTCAGACGATGACGAAGACTTTATCAAGGCAAAGCCCAGCGAGAACGCCGCTGCCGCCACTGAGGGTGGGGTTCACCCATCAAGGAAGCAGAAGGTAAAAGCTTCCGACTTCGATGTCTCGCTGGCCGACAAAGACCCAGAACTGTACTTGTCGAACTTCATGGCATCAAGAGCATGGATTCCTGAGAACAGTTCGCGGTGGGAGGCTTTCGAGTCGGATGACGGGGAGGGTAACGATGACGCGGACGAGTGGGAGGCGGCCTACAATCTGCGGTTCGAGGACCCCGCGAAGAGCAACGAGGTGCTGCAGTCTTATTCACGAAAAGTTGTCGAGGCGCGCTCCGTGCGACGGGACGAGGTCAAGGGGCGAAAGAAGCAGCGACAGCTCGAGAAGGAGCGCAAAGAAGAGGAGAAGCGCCAACGTCACGAGGAGCGTGCCCGACTAAAGCGTCTCAAGATCGAGGAGGCGGAGGAAAAGCTGAGGAAAATCAAGAAGGCTGCTGGCCTCAGGGGCAAGGAGCTTGGAGAGGAAGAACTCATGAAGATGCTCGAGGGCTCTTGGGATAATGACAAGTGGGAAGAAGAGATGAGCAAGCGCTTCGGAGAGCAGTACTATGCGGACGCAGAGGAGGTGGAGTCCGAGTCAGAAGGAGAGGGCTTCGGCAAATCGAGAAAGAAGAAGCCAAAGAAGCCCAAGTGGGATGACGATATCGACATTAAGGATATCATTCCAGACTTTGAGGACGAGGAGGCCAAACCAGACATCAGCCTCGCGGACCTAGAGGATGGGGTCGAGGTAGCCGACGAGGGTGAGGAAGAGTTGGAGGACGGCGACGAGCGCCCGTCCAAAAAGCGGAAAACCACCAAGGAGCACAAGGCAGAGCGCCAGGCCAGCAAGCAAGCCGCAAGGAAGGAGCGCTCCAAGATCGAGGCCCTGGTCGAGCACCAGATGGAGCTCGAGGACCCGACGGTGCTGGCCCTCTCCAAGAAGAACAAGAAGGCTGCCGGCGCCGAGACGGCCGGGTTCCGGTACCGCGAGACGAGTCCGCAGTCCTTCGGCCTGACCCCGCGGGACATCCTGCTCGCGCCGTCGGACGCGGCGCTCAACGAGTTTGCAGGCCTCAAGAAGCTGGCGACGTGGCGGCACCCGGACAAGAAGAAGAAGGACCGCAAGAACCTCGGCAAGAAGGCTCGCCTTAGGGAGTGGAGAAGGGAGGTCTTTGGCCGGGAGTTCGAGCACACGGGTCCCACGTTCGGGTTCGGTGGCACCAACAACGACGCGGCGGATGCTGCTGTGGATGCCGCGGAGGTGGGCGAGAAGGCCAGAGACGGCGAAGATGGCGGCTCCAAGAAGAAGAGGAAGAGGTCCAAGGGCAAGAAGAAGGGTTCTGCCGCTGCTTAGGCCTTCGGACTGTTTTGGCTAATTCGCGAGATACTCCATTTGATACCTGTGGGCAATTCCTAAACTTTCTATTGTCCCATCAACTCTAGCATTGTCAAATGTGTGGTCATCAGTATGGTGGAAAATCTAAAGTTCAGCTTCAAATTTGTGCCTCCAATTCATGGAACATGTATCCGCCCTGCCCAGAAGAACACCTGATGCTTCGTGAACTGGACCATGCTGGCCATGACACATTTTCTGCGCGCGTGAAGTCAAGCGTGAGAATGAGGCGAAACACAGCTACATGATTACATACTTATTTAGACCGAAGTAGACGTGATAGTTCGGAAGGATAGCCCACTTGTCAAAGACAGAAAACACGAGGAGATTCGAATCCGCAGGTCTCCCTCCGTCAACAATCACTTTAAGCAGGCGACTGCATATTCTATGCCACAAGGGTGATGAGGTCGGTGGGTTCATCGCACAAATTGTCTATTACCCTGTACAACCTTCCAGGTACAGTATAATAATGCTGCACATGTATGAATGAGATGGGGCCCGTCGAGGAAACCCTTTTAACTTCCTTCCACATGCCTCAATCCGCTGCTTCCTCTCCCCCGTCACAATGGTATACTACCGAGCGAATGATTCCCAGCGCCCTTTGCTTGCTTGCTTTGCCCCAATTTCCCAAACTCCAAAATGCCCGTATACATTAGATTGGCCACCCGAGTGTGCAACGCTGTGGATGATTGACAAGAAATCACATCCCAACAGGTCGTCTAAGAGGAAAAACAAAATTCATTACAAAATCCTTGCTGGCGGTAAGTGGCCCTTGTCGTGACCGCTCCCAAGCCGGTGCGATCTAGACAGTCACATCCCGCCAGCTCATCATGCGTTGTCAATGGCCCCCTCCCATCCCAGAGCCATGGCCGCCGGCGCCCGAGCCAAACATTGTCCCGAAACCGTCGATCGCTGACGCGAGCCCGCCGACGTTGCCCATATCGGCAGAGTCGAAGGGCATGCTGAACCAGCCGGCGGGCCCACCGTCATGGTGACCATGCCCGAATACGGTGTGGTGCGGGTTGTTGTGTGGCCCATCGGCCGAACCCCGGGATGCCGCGTCCCTGCCGGCCCCAGCGTTGTTCTCGGTGCCGTCCCACCCGGGGATTCCGTCCATCATGGCGGCCGTCGCGGTGGGGTCCAGCCCCGAGGAGACGTACTGAGGGGCCAGCATCGAGTGCGGGAGCATGCCGTTCTGCGCGAGCTGCATCGCGAGCATGTCGTGGCCGTAGAGCCCTTGGTGCCCACCCCCTCCGAAGTGACCGTGGCCAACCGTGACCGGGCTGATTGGCGAGATGGTGTACGCTGCCGAGTGCGGCGCGGCGCTGAGCGAGGAGAAGCTGGCCGCGCGGCTCGTCTGGCCCCCAAGGGCGGCGCCGGGGTACCGGCCCTGCTGCTGCAGGCGCTGCAATTGGTCCGCGTTCATGTCTGTCATCAGTGGTTCCAGATGGTGGCCCGTTCCGTGGGGGTCGCTGCGGGCCGAGCTTATGCTGTGCCTCTTGGCTGCGAGGGCCTTGGACTTCTTCATGTTCATCGAGTTGGAGCGTGCTCCCGCCTCTTTGGTCTGCGGGGACAGGGTCGTGAAGAACTCTTCCACGGTGTGCAGCTCGGGTTTCTGTTCCAGGACAGCGTCCTCTCCCTTCTCTTTGTTCTTGTACATGGCCGGATCGACGAAATCGGACTGCGAAACGCCGTGGGGGTATCGGTCGAACCAGTCTCCATACTGGAAGATTGGAGATGAGGATGCGTCCCCGGGTAGAGTGCCGCGTCGTGCCGCGTCGGCACAATTGCGGTACTGATCTCGCAGGTTCTCTGTCATGAAGTGGAACATACCCCAGAAGCGCTTCATCTTCGAAAGGGATTTGATGTTTATTGCCAGGTTCCTCTTTGACGTGGCCTCGATGGTGGGATTACCGGAAAATATGCCAAATATGTGCACCGTGCTAGACAGGAATGCGCAATAGCCGACAAAAGGCGCGGTGATGATGCAGGACTCGGAGTCCTTGAGGAGCTCGGAGATGCGGTTCGCCGCGCAGAATGCCTTCGCACCGGCCTTGGTGACGAACGACTTAGGTATGTCCTGCAGAGAGTTCGCGTTCGGTGAAGAGACGGCGAACCGGCTCAAGAACAGGATGTTCTGCTGAATGGTGATGTGCAGGAAAAGAAACTGGTTCGCCATGCCTTCGGTGTCATGTGAGTGCAGGTTGTCCGCGTTGTAGACCAGCGATTCGGGCAGTGAGGATGCCATCTCTTCCGCTTGCTTGATGAGTTTTGCGTACTCGGAATCGGCTTCCCACATGTGCTTCTCGTCCAGGTCCTTGCCGCCCTGGTTGAGGTAGTTTATCACTCGACCCCAGATTGCTACCGCCTTGATCATGTACGCAGCCACGCCCATGTTATTCTTAGCGTCCGCTTTCTGCAGGTCGTCTAAACCCGTGCTGTTTGGAACCTCGCCCTGCAGGTTTTCTGTCAAGCCTGGCATGTCTTCGAATTGGAAATTCTTCTCCTTGATGGGAAGTGGAATTCTCAAAGTCTCCTCTTTGATAAAAGTCGGCCGATCTGTTCCGGATGAGTTGAACCTGTCCATGAGGAAGCATGCCCACATAGTCCTCCTGCGGATTTCGCGATCGGTGAAGCTGAGCCGAGTGCCGGGTCTCAGTGGGTCGAATTCGAGGTCTTTATGCAACTGGAGGGCGAAGGCCATTCTTATTGCTTGCCCCGCAAGAGCCCAGCTCCGTCCGCCGTGGCATGTGGCAAATTCATGCAATCCCAGTATAAGAAGGCACGTGAGTATGGTGATGTTGGGCCACTCGTATCTTTTTGTGACAATGTCTCGAGCGGCGGCGGCCCACTCCTCGCCTCGCAAGAAGGCTGGCGAAGTGTTTAGTTTTGGGTGATTCGAGAATCGGGCGGACATGGCGCATACGGAGAGGATCAGTACAGGCGGTAAAGTGCCAGCCCTACATGGCTGTCAGCATTTCTCGCTTCGTGACATGGGATAAGGAACCTTTCCTACCTAAGCTTCCTCATGTAGCTTGGCTTGTGCAGTATGTGGTATGCCTGCCCGTAGACACTCTCAAAAAACACGTCTGCGAGATGCTCTTGGATCTCTCTGGATGGCAAGGCTTGCACACCCTCCTGCAGCAGCTTCGTTTCCTCGGATTCGTGTACCATCATCAGCGAGGTAGCTCGCGGCGGGCTCTCGAGGCTTGGTTTGGCAGGGACTTTCGCCCAATGGTCCAAATCCTGCCCGAAGGCTTCTTCGGCCCCGCGTTTCCTGGAGTTACCCTTGCCTGCTGATAGAGTGCCGGGGATGGCAGGCTTTACCACTGCGCGCGGGACCGCAGACGCGATGCCGTCCTGCTCATTCTTGGGAACGATCTTGATGATGCGCTCCTCCATCCTCTTCAACCTTTTGTCGAGCATGGCCATGTAGTCTGTCCTTGGTGCGGCCTTCCGGGCTGTGACCTTATACACACATGGTATCCGGGAGCGGAGGCAATGTTTGCAGGCGGGCTTCTCCCCCGAGCAGCGTATCTTCTTCCTCCTGCAGGCGATGCATGCTAGAGGTAACCTCTTGCGCTCTTTGCCGGCTTTCGTTTTCAGCTCACTCCATGCCGGAGCGGTGTCAGACTTATCGTCTTTGTGTTTGGCGCCTAGGTCAGTCCCGTCACCCGGCCCCAGCGAAGTCAAGCCAAACTCGTCGGACACTGGGTCTTCTAATGAGTTCCCATGTTGGTTGGCATCTGGACTCCCGCCATCTGAGCCGTCCACGCTGGATCTTGCTCGGCCGGAGTCGACATTGCCAAAGTAGGGGGTGTGGGCTGTGATTGACGGCGCTGTCACCTGGGTGTCTGCCATGGTTGAGGAAATGGACTGGCGCTGTCGGCTGGCGTACAAGCCAGGTGCATGTTCCTCAGAGATAGCAGAGCTAATGGACGAGCGTTCTCTCAGACCTTGATAAGTAGACAAGGCAAAGTCGTGTGTGAAAAAGGTAGAGTCTGTGAAGCCTTGTTGGTGGGACGTCGCGTGAACAGAGTTGTCGTAGTGGGCACGGTTTAGTGAGTATGCGTGCAAGTTTGAGTCGTGCTCGGGTCCAATGCCTCTGTGGAAAAGGTCGGGACGCAAATCAGCAGGGAGGGCCTTGATATTGAACTGGGATTGAGCCGCTGACATGGCTATTGCTAATGCAGAGAGCTTGGGTCAAAAGCAGCAAGTGATCATCGACGGCGCCTTTTCGTGGTGCTGGTCTAGAAGCAAACAGGCACAGGGTGCTGAGGGGCAGGGCGGGCAGGGTCAGGCTGGAGTCGGAAACTCCTCGGAGTCCAATTTTGAATTCAGATTTTGGGGCGGGTTGGCGATGAAGATCAGGATCAAGGCGCCTCCAAGAGCGTGCCTGCTTTTAAGATTTAGGGCGGGACGGGACCACTACTCTCCAACTGATGGTCCGACAATTAGCCTCGTCTTCTTAGCTATCCGTCAGGCAGTGTGATGCGATCTTATTGCTGGTGTTGGAGAGGACGAAGGCGACGGCGATGTTTGCAGATGAGGGGGAGCGGAGCAGACAGATTACCAAAGCACAAAGGCCATGATTTGCCTGTCCGCTAGGGTTGCCGAAAGATCACAGGGGGATTTGGGTATTTCGGAACCCAGGCTTCTTGTTGCGTGTCAGCCCTCCTCACTATATGTGCCCTCCAGCGACCTCAGAGAGGCAGGCGACAATAGCTCGGGGTTGAGATCTGGGTCCGGGGCAGAGTGGAAATAGACAAGGTGATTCAGGCTATCGGGAACTGGTCCTGTTTGACTGGCCCGGGCTGGATGCAGTGGGCTGGCTCGTGGGTTTGGCCAGACGGATTGGGCGTGGGTTTTGAAGGAAACCGAACAGAGTCCGCCCGGAGGGGAGAGCGGCAGCAACAGGACGGGCGGGTGAAATGGGCTGAAGCTGGTTGGATGTCCAGCAAAGAAAGGGCCCGGCGCTCCTCCACCTGGGGCAGAGGGAAAAAGTGTGGATACACCTCACACACAGTAGTCAGGATAAGGAAATAGTGTACATACCTCCTGGTAAGGACCAAAGTGATTGATTATTATTGAACTCTCTCAAGCTGGGGTTCTCCACTAAGCCCGGCTCACAGTATGCAAGCGGACCCGCTCTTCTGCAGTAGCAGCAGTGGCGGCAGGGTGAGAGGCAGTAGGGGCAGGGTGCGACTCTGGCTGGCCCGTCTGTAAGTGGAACAAGCAGCACTTTGTGACGCACTGCACGGCGCTGCGCTGCACGACAGGGTCCAGGGGGGGAGGTCGGAGACTCGTGTGCCTGCGACTTTGTTGGGATGTGGACGCGAGCTGGCGAGCTGGACCTGGTCTCCTCCCGTGGTGGAGGACGGAAGAGGGTGTTTTCGGCGGTCAGAAACTGTGGGGTAAAATGGGGTCCAACGGTCGTGTGCGCTCCCGTGGAGTGGCTTAGGAAGACATCCACTAAGTCCCCGGAATGGATGGATGGATGGGTGGATGGATAGGTGGATGGACGGACGGGTGGGTGGCTGCCCGTATGGTTGCTCGTAAGCTTGTGTAACAATGACTGCGCCGTGGAATAGTCTGGGTGGAATTGCTGGACGCTGGCTGGGCCTGAATGTGGATGTGCGTATGTCTGTTTGTTCGATGTGTATGACGGTGCCTATCACACATGAGATTTGGTGGGCAGACTCTGATAGACGGCCGCGGCTCAGACTTGTTTGGCGGGAGTATCGGGACAGGAGAGACTCGAAGAGAGAACAGACAGATAAATAGCTGGGTCGACCACAGAGGTGGGAGGTTCGTCTTTATGGTCCAAGTGTTCCAGATATCTTTAAAGGCGTGTCGGTCGTCAGACTGGTGAGGAGCTTGTAGGGGAACGCGTGCAAGGGGCACCATAAACACACATCCAAGCACCTTCCAGGTGGTGATGGGCAGGTGAAGCGAAGCGAGGTAAATCCGGTCAAGGTGCAAGGGTGCACGGGTTACTGTACATAGTACATCACTGAATGTCGAGGATCAGACCGTGCGTCCACTTGGCTGGGCGCTGAGGAAAAGGCCGCCTTTGCCCATATCCGTCCACACAAAAGCAAGGACATGAGTTGCCCGCCATCCAAGTTGTCGGATGCAAGGTGCTAGCCGCGTGTGGGAGGAAGATTGTGGCAGGGGGGATTCGCGTGTGATGGCTGTGTGTGGGCAGCATGTGCTTACTGCGCACACTGAAGGGATGGAGCAGTCAATCAATGAGCGAGTGTCGTGCTTTCTCAACGAACATGGCAATGCGCCGACGGATCTGATGTTCGTGTGAAGGGGTTTGGACGCTGAGTTTGGCACCACCGCTCATCAAGACAAAAGCGTCATCAAGAAGAGGTCGCGTGTCGCAGGGGAGACTCGCCGCCGCCGGAACGAGTCAAATGTATCCTGCATAGGGCGCAGGTATACTTTGCACACATGCTCTACATGACCTTCCTGACTTGCACTGTAGCACTGATTCCTGATCGTGTGCATACCTGTTGATCAGCAGCCAGCTCTTGTGCCGATTCGCCCAACAGCAATGTGCCTGTGAAACTGCAGACAAAGTTCTCGTCGCTGCCTCGGCTCGCATGGAATGGACGTGAAATGTCTAGCCCACATATCTGATGGCTTGTTATTTCGATCTCGGGATGAATCTCGAGCCTCAAGGCTGAGTGTATAAACTTAAACATCTTTGCATGAGCACGGGCCGCAGAGCGCCGTATCAGGGAATAATCAGTGTCGTGAACTGCGGTCGTGATGAGCCAGGGTGGGGGCCGCTACGCTTCGGAAACCTGACCGTTGCGAACCATGGGGCCGGGGGAGAGAGCCGGATGCCTTTGCCACCAGGGTCTGTATTGGCTGACATGGATTGCAAGTCAACCAGCTGGGGCTCGTGAAGGGGACGTTTCCACGATGTCAGTGCCAGGATCCTGGCTGGCGGGCCAATCTGATCACTGGCCGTCGCAATGACCTGTTTGTCGACTGTGTGTCGCGCAGTCAGTCTGGCATGAGGCAAATGCCGGGTCCCGGTCAAGAGTTCAGACCTAGTGCAATGAATAATTGACCCGACGGCTTTGGGGAGACAGCTGAGCCCTGCTGCGAAAACCGTAAGGCTGGTGGAGGCGAGTCTGGACAACACAGTGTAGAACTGGGCTGTTAAGCCTGGTCTCCACCAATGCTGCAACAGAGCCAGATAGGCGCCGGTCCAGACTCTAATTCTGGCGATCACGTCCTTCAGGAGGTTCTTCGCAGCGGACGAGGCACTCTGCTGAGGTAATTTACAATGGCTCCCCCATCGTAAATGTGACCAAGATCTGGGCCTCGGGCAAGGGAGGCCAAGACCCTGGGGTTGCCTGCGGAGATAGCACGAAGTCAAAGTGGTCCGTTTGTGGCCCATGGTGACAAGCTTCCAGGCTTAGCTGTCCTGTCAAAGGGCGGCGGTTGAAGCATACCACAGTAGACTGGAGGGCAGGGCCGGGGGCAGGGGGCGGGGGCCAGAACCGGGGGCGGGGGCCAGCGAGCAGCCTATCTGCCAGATCACACCAAGATCTCGACAGCAAGCCGAAATGCTAATTGTGATGGGCTGGTGGCTCGCATGCATGGGACAAGGCATGGGCCGTAGCGACGGCCTCCCTGGCTCTGGCAGGTGAGCCGGTGAGCCACAGACTGTGGTAGCTTTGGGTCCCCCCCCGGCAGCCCGTTACCTGAACGAGGCAAGCCAACGTCTGTGTGAGCGTGTTGAGCCTTTTTAAGGTTTGTTTGATGGGCTTGTCAAGACCGGATCTGGCACGACATGCCATCGCCCTTTCCGGGCGCAGAGACGAGATGAGGCGCATGATTCCAAAGGAGCTGGCTGAGACCTCGAATAATGACTTGCTTGAGGCATTGTCGATCAGGGTGATCGATCGCCCGTTTCCTAGAGTTGTCTCGCGTTCCACGTGGGGCCCTGCGAGCGAGGCCATCGAGGCGACAAGGTGAACAGCAGCTGCGGGCGTGCGGCGGGTGGCGAGCGGGTGAGCGGGCGAGTCTGCCAGTCTGCCAGTCTGCCAGTCTTCCTGGCTTGCCTGGGTGCAGTGTGCTATGTCGCAGTGTGTGATGTCACAGGGTCCTATGCCTGGCTGCTTTTGGCAGAGCACAGAGCTGCTGCCCCCAGCAGCTCACCTGGCTCCTTGGGTATATAGCGGGCAGGGGTGGTTGTCTAAGTGAGAAAAACGTGTGCACACGGTGCTGGCTGTGCTGACTGTCCATGGCCTACTGCTGTGAGCTTAGCTGTCCGTGCCTGTTGTCTGTCACTGCTCTTGGCCAGGCTGGGCCTTCCTCTTGCTCACAACTCACATTTCATATCCTGACGTGCGATCCTCATCGGCCTGTCAATCTCGTTGAGCACGTCAGGCTCGGCTGTCAGCATGTGAGGGTGGGAGTTGGTGGGTTACAAAGCACCGAGGGACAAATCAAGCAGGCAATACAGACGAAATGTCGAGTGTGGCCCGCGGGGGGCTACACCAGCATAGGCCACAGGTCCCTAACACCTCGGAGTTATAGAAGACGGGCTGTTGAAAGTTTGCCGATCCGTTGCTCTGCACGTGCCCTCTGAGAGGGGGAGTGAGGGGCAGGGGTTCATGAATTGATCTGACCATCTGTTCATCCTCAACCAACCCACGACGACTCCAGCTTGAGGGCGACCCGTCCCGACTCGCCGTCACATTGATCGAGGGACTGACGGGCGTCAGACACACCCACACACACACCCACACACACACTTTCCAAACTCCTTTCGAGCCGGTGCGTGCAGCACAGATAGGGTTTGCAAGAGATTTGCATTATTTTACACAAGTTTTCTTGCTGCATAGCAGTGGTGCTTCACCCGATCTTGAGGCGCGGGAGTGTGTGCGGCCATGCTTTTTGAAGTGAGTCAGGGTTTCGCGGCTGGGGCCGTGGCCGTGGCCGTTGGCCGTGGTGTCGAGCTTGTTGTGTCTTTGTGTGGGCGGCGCCATCAGGACGGAGTTGGATATTGGGCGTCGAAAAGCGTGTGGGCGTTCTAGAAGCCGTGGCTTAATGTCGATCCTGCGAGGCACAATCCGACACAAACAGGCATGAAGCATACTGTGCCACCCCGGGAGCACAGACAGAGTTGAGAGTCATGATGATCAGCAGCAGCATTGCGAGGCTGCGACGCGTGCCGATTTGCTCTCCAGCCATCCGGCCATAGCCGCGTGGTGGTGGTCTATGTAGAAAGATGTAGACAGTGCTGGGAAGGAGCTGGTCGGCCTCGCCAGCCAGCCAGCAGCCAGCCATAACACAGTAACTAACCTGTCGCCCATGCCCTCTGGCACTCTTGGCACAACCGCCTGCTTCTGCAGCTGCAGCTGCACCACCTCCTGCGCATGCCTGCATGCCCGCCTGCACCTTCCTGCAACTGCAGCCACAGGAAGGAAAAAAGCAGTGGGGTGTTGCAGCTTGGGTGCTGGGGGATGCAACGCTGCTGGCTGTTCCCGCTTTTTAAGCTTTCGGCCGGACCAACTCCCCCAGCAATCCCCCAGCAATCCCCCAGCATTCCCCCCAATCCTGTCATGCGTGCCATCCTTGTTGCGCTTTACAAATTGCTTCGTCAGCCTTCATTGTGCCCCATCGTCCATCGTCCGTCGTCCACCACACACACCTTGATCAATCTTGCAGCGTCATCACCCTGAAGCGAATTTGGATATTGCGCACAATGGGAATGTTCACCGACCATCACTGCAAACCGCCGCGTGCTTGGCATGCCTGGATGACGTCCCACCCCTGCTACTGCTACTGCTACTGCTACTGCCACTGCTACTGTTTGCCTTGGTGGTGACGGTGACTCCTGCCTCTGCCTCCCGCCGTCGCAGTTCCGACAATTCGCACCGCTGTCCACAGCTCCAGGCTCACCCGTGCCTCCCAATTGGGGGCCCTAAAGCCTCGTTTCAGCCCTTTTTCGCTTTCGCAACCACACGCTCGCACTCACACTCGCATCCACAGATCGCCCGGCTGGCTCTCTGCTCGTCTGCGGTAGTACTCACTGCAAGTGCGCTGCGTTGTATTCCGTCGTGTGAACCAGGACCTCTCGTGCAGCCCACTCATCACCTGTGTGGCATGCGTACGAGCTGGCTATTGGGCACTCTGGAATGTCAACACACAAGATTGTCTGGCTGGGATCTTGACCTTGTCCTGGGGCCTTGCTGCGACCTTCGCAAGGCATGACCCCATTTGGTCACCCTCCAATTCCGGCCGCCCTACGTTTGTCGCCAGCGCTAGCTCAACTCCCAGCCCAGCCTCGTGGGCTCAGGGTTCAAGGCTCCGACTTGTCGCCGGGGAAGGCCAGCCCGTACCAGGGTCTTGCACACTAAGACTCCAAGACTCTCGCATCTGCAATCTCAGCTGTGTGTCATCAAGCCTCCTTGCCTCGCAGCCGTGGAAGATCATGTTATTATTATCACCTACGCCGAGACAAGACACGACACGCCACGACGCGACACTGCGAGCCACCACATGATCTGCGCTTGACTCTCATGTTGTGTGCCTTAACTTTGGCACAGCCTGGTCTCCTGAGCGCCTGCATCTCATGCGGCCAGGGCAGCATGGCGTACCACAGCAAACGCCTGGGAACAGCTCTCGAACCCGTAATCTGATGAACAGGAGGCTCTTGCACACGGGCATACGGCGAGGCGGACTTTCTGAAATGTCCTTCAGAACCTGGTCGTCGGGTGTCCTGGTCCCTGCCTCATCCCCTCTCAGGGTCGTCCCCGACCATGCGAGTTGAGAGCTGGGACAGGACTTCAACAACAAAAGGGCCGACATCACACAAACCATCTGGAAAAATTGTTGGGCAGTCCGAAAAGCTCTGTCAGGACCATTATGCCATATCCCTGTTAGCGATGCCAGGCTCAGAGCGCACCAACCACCATCGTCACTGTGCGGTGAGACTTCGTCTGATTCTTCACACCAGAGCCTCAGGATGCTACGCTTGCTGCTGTCAGCCGCCCCAGTACAAGGTTCGGATGGTACAGTTCGCATCACAGTGCTGGCTTCTCCCAGGCAGCCGCAACCCGGCCGACTACTCGTGATCGAGCCGGGCTGATAGCCACGTAGCAGGTGAAAGGAAGAGCGCGCGCCCGTCGTTTCTCGTCCAGAAGTTCAGGTGATTTTTCTGTCACACCGCAGCTGCAGCTTTCAGGGTGCAAACTGCAGATATTCAGCCTTTCCAAGCGAGAGCAGAAGGCGAGCTGCGTTGTATCATTTGCGCGGATTGCGCGGACCATCGCACAGCATGATCCTAGGCAGCATCAGACTCAACAACTGAAGCCGTGGTGAGAGGCGGCTCCCGAGACCAGGCCCAAGACCATGTCGAATGACTGGCAGGAAGGCTTTCGAACAATGTAGGAGCCTTCTGGCGCACGACATGACTGCCACACAACACCTGACGGTCGATCATCTGCAAGCCACCGCTCATGTTACACAAGGAGGAACCAACCGAACCACTCACGCAAGGCCTCCAGGTAATATTGCGAGCCATAACCCATCATTGAAAATATCCCATTACCTGTCGCGGGCGGTGCCGCAGTCACTACCTTGCAAAACGCTTGGTCTGGGCTGCTGCTTCGCGAGGTAGGGGTAGGGGTCACACGTTGTGGCGCCCAGCTGCAGGTCACCTTGGAGCTCAGGCAGCCCGTTGAGAAGCAGGCTGGCAGGCTATCCAACGACACCGGGAATGCGGACGATCTTCAAGTGTGACCGGTTGCACGGGAACGAGTGTTTCCGAATATGCACGACTAGTCAGTATCGCAGCTCTCAGGGACCCCCAGACTCATTGCCCACGTACACTACGAGACACGATATGTGGAAACTTCACCTAAATTGAGAACGGTAAAACCACGCGAGCAGCGTGGCAAGACTTGTGATGATGATGCATGGCATTGCCAGCATATCAGTACGGTGTGAGATTTCCCCCATGCTCCTGGAGAGAGGCAGGATCTGCTCCAAATAGGCTTTGGCACCCCTGGTGTTGCTTGTGCGGCCTGGACCATCGTCCCAACTCCAGCATCACCGTGCTCACATTTAAGCACTACACGTCCAGCACGGACGGGGGGCTCCACCCGCATCCATGAGACGTAGGGAACGCATGCCATCTAATGAAATCTGGGCGCAACGAAACCGTTATGTCTTGGCAGAGCCACGAAGCTCCCGAGCACAGGACGTCCTTGCAGGGCCTCAAACTTCTCTGTCGTCCAATCTTCCTCGATCCCCAACCATGACCTGCAGGTTTTGCATTGACAAGCCCCTGGCCTGGCCTTGAGGGCCACGAGTATTCCAAGTGAGCGATACGGGCGATCAGACCCCAAGACGAACACCCCTTGATCGCCTCCATTGTGGATAGGCCTCGCAATTCCCAAAGATACGACTGGTTCCTCAGCTTTTCGACGCCAGCCAACGAGTGGTTGTAACCTTTCACCAATGTGGTACGAAATACTTGAATGGCGAATTGTCGTACTTCCCAAGATGTTACCATGCTCCCCCACATTGGTAGCCCCTCAATTCGCGGATGCGCCATGGTCCTTGTCTTGCCATCCATCCGTCCGTTGTCTGGCAGTCTGGCAGTCTCGCTACCAGGTTACGTCTCGCGCCGTCGACCATTGACCCGCTCAATGTGACCTGGCGTGTGATTCCTCACTGCACCCCCAAATCATGTGTCACACCTCGGAAGGTATTGCCAGCACTGTTCAATGGATATTTGGCTTCACCTGGGGTGGGGGTTCCCACTGAATAGACGGTAGCAGTTTCCTAAGGCTGCGAAGGAAAGTAAGACTGAATCACTCAACCTCTAAGGCCACTAGTTGCATGCGCTCTGGGTCATGGCAAGGTATGGTTAAGCAAAGCAGTTCACCGATTCGACCCACTTCTATCTATCATTTGTCATTTTTTCCAATCTTGAACCGGGGTTGGTAAATCGAATAATATATTGTCTTATAGACGGGGGTGCATTGTCCCGTAGGGGAATTGGAACCGCCAAGTACCGAGCAATTACTGGACCCGCGCGCTCTATCACCCCAAAGTGGTATTTTGGCCACAAATCCCTCTACAACCCCGACCTGGATAAGACTTATATCACAAATACATACATATCATGGGATCAATAACACATTCAGATGAGAAAGGCAGGCAAGCGTCTTTGATGCCCAAGTGGGTCAGTCCCTCACCAAAGACCGTCATCTCGTGCTCAGAAGTGACATGCTTTAATCTCTCACCGAGTGAACAACAGCTGCAACGCCTCAAACAAACCAAGCGTTTGTTTCTACGGACGGACAAGGCAGATCCCGGACAGCCTCACGGGAGGCTATTACCCACGCCCGCTGGGAACCGGGGGGTGGGAAACGAGTGCAATAAAAGCACACAGCGTATCCAAGGGCCTGGACGGTCTCATTGGGGAGAGTGGCGCGGCCCGCTGGGGGAGGGTGGTGGCCTTTCCAAGGTTCGTCGTGGGCCAAGCTCCAGGGGATCGACATGGCCCTGCCCGAGCTCGCTTGCGACAGGCGACTGGATCCGGTTCGCCGTGCTCCCTCCCAGGCTCCTCGTCCCTGTTCGTGTGTTGTTGTCCCTGCCCCTGCCCAGTGGTCGCGGACCCGGGCCCACGGCGAGGGATGAGAGCGTGGGCGTTGCGAGCAAACCATTGATCCCTTTCCCGGAATGAAAACAAAGCTTACCCTGGATTGGAAACTCCGCCTATCAGCAGCCCCTGCCCTGGGCGATGACAGGGGAAACGGGGTAAGGAGGAGGGATTAGGTGGTTAGAAAGGGGGGCTGGTTGGGGGGCTGCGGACGGATGGAGAGATACCACAGCAAGATGCTTTGAATGGATCTGAGCAGCACCGGCCGATCGCGAACGACACGATGGCCAAACGAAACAAGCGACGTTTCCTCTGGGACGGGTAGGGTAGATCGCCAAGGGGGTGGCAGGGACCGCTGACACGAACGAGTAAATGCACAAACGAACAGCAGGAACCCCGTAGACACTGTCTCAGGATGGGAGTCCCCTTTGAATGCCAATATCACGGGCCCCGTTAAGAAACTCTGCTGATCACGGTATTACAGCTGTCGTGTTTGACATATCTCAGTTGTGTTCATGGGTCGGCTCGCCCATCCGACGGAACACACCGGTCATAGTGGCCTGTTTTGTTGCACGTCTTGCGTGCTGCCCTTGAGAGCACAGTCTTGTCGGTGGTAACTCGGATACTCTGGTCGTAGACTCGGACAGAAAGGGTAGGTTGATGAGATGAGCTTGGTACGGCAATTGTCCTTGATGTCATGTCATGTCTTCTTCACTCAGCTAAAGCACGCTGCCAACGCCAACACATATGCTTTCCTCCTCCTTCTACCTCGCCTGGGAAGACAGACACGCTATGCTATCGATCCATGATGACATGCCCGTGAGAGCCTATGACGGCAGTAGTGACACGGGAGAGAAAATAGATTATACCAACGCCTTGCTGTCCACCAATGCATTTCCTGTAAGACCGCACTCGTGCTCGGACGGCCTCTCGATTGGGAAGACAATCACTCTACCCAACACGATCCAATCACGGCCACGCAAGCCACTATGCATAACCGTCATCGCCTGGCTCCCTCGGGCCAATGACGACCCTGTCTCTCACGCCCCCTGGCGACCGCGGTCGACGTACACTGGTATGCCGTAGACACAGACCGCCGCGGCGTTGAGGTACTTGAACTTGCAGACACCAGAGTTCCTCGCGCGGGCGACAGCCTCGGGCAGGGACGCGTCGCCATATTCGCAAGCTGTGCCACCGCCAGCACCGACGCTGACACCGTCGCCGTCCACCGCCTCCGCTGCTGCGGCCCTCTTGTTGTTGTTGCGCGAGCCAGACCGCCCAGGCCTCTTGGTATCACGTGCCGCGGCATCATCATCAGCAGCAGGAGCAGCGACGCTACTGGTCGCCTTGCCCTTCTCCTTGTTGTTGCTGCTGGCGTCCTCCCTCCCTCTCCCGGGAAACGTGCCACTCGCGACCAGCCCCCACTCCTCATAGACCCTCCCCGTGTACAGGTCGATGTCCCTATCCGTCACGTCCCACAGCGTCCCCACCACCGCCGGGCACCCGGCCAGCATGTAGCTCCAGACCAGGCCGTAGCACTCAAAGTCGCCCACGTCAGCGAGGCTGGCCGAGCTGCAGCCCATGAGCAGCGCTGTCGCGCGACATTTGTCGAGCCTGCGGATCGTGCGGTTGCGGATGTACTGCGCACCGCCGCCGTGGCCCATGTAGAGCAGGATGTCCGACGACGAGAGGGCGGCCTCGAACTCGGGCTCCGTGGGCGCCTTCTTGACGACGCGCTTCCACGAGTCCCCGAGCGTCGAGAGCGGCTCCTCAAAGGTCGCCTGTGTGGTCTTGAGGTCGCCGCTGGTGTTGAGCATGTACGTCCCGGAGCTGATGGAGACGTGGTGCCCTGCCGGATGCCCCCGGCCGTCCGCCTCTGAGGCTGTGCTTGGTGGCTTCTGCTCCAAAATTAATCTGCGGAGACATGCCAGCGACGGCACCCGGGAGACCGCCAGCCCCTGCAGGCACGGCAGTGACTCCCAGGGGAATGTGTGCAGAGCCTTGTCTAAAACCAGGATCGTGTGATTTCTAGTTTCTGTGTCTTCCAGGGTTTTAGCTTCCGCATGGTATGAGTGAAGCGCGTCCAAAGTTTCCACTGCCATGGAGTCAAACTCGATCTCATCGTAGGCATTGCGCTCGCCATGGAATTGAAGAATGTCAACAACGAAGTAGAGCAGATCATTGAGCATCTCGTCAAAGTCGCCGTCGACGCTCGTCGCATCTCCAAATCCGACGAACAGTTCGAGAATTCTTGTGTCGAGAGTAACCTTTGCAGCCGTGGCTTTGGACTTCTTCCCGCGGACTTGCCGGCGTGAAGGCAAGTGCTTATCGAGGATGTTGGCGAAGTCTTTCTGGAACTTTGCAAGTAGCTTTGGGTGCCGCTTGTGCTGAGAGAAGATACCCTTGAAACCACCAAGCCATACCTGCTCGATCCTCTCTAGCAGCTCTCCCATGCGTACGTCTAGAGCTTGTCTCTCATACCACCACGCTGTCTTTGCACCCTTGACGGAAAAGTCTCGCTTGGTGTGACAAGTCTCATTTGCCTGTTTGATAATATCAAGCAGTTCAGTTCGACCTTGTTGGAAGTCAAAGACATCACTGTCAGCGTCCCGGGAGCTCGCCCGCTCCAGAGGAAGTCGGATCACGAACGGACTTTGACCGGCCTGTAATTTTGAAACACAGAGATCGTGTTTGTTGTCGCTAAGTGAGATAGAAATCACACTCCACTCCTGGGGAATGATGTCGATGTACTCGCGTTGGAACTTGCAAATGTCAACCACGGGGCTCAGGCTGGCCCGCCTTGTTTCCGTAGATCGTAAATCTTCGGGCCACTCCATCCCACTTCTCCCAGAGTTCTTCTCCGTCAGCAGCGCGTTGTACTCCCTGCGCCACGTCAGGTTCCGTGCCATCTCCACCGCACAGGTGGCGTATCCTGGGTGTCCGAGGACACCAGATTTCCTGGCTGAAGCTGTTGCCGCTGAGAGGAGGATCACGACAGTCTGAAGCATTCCCAGGGTCCTGCGCACTTCCCTGCCGTCGCCCATAACGGAGGCCAAGGTGTGAGCTTCCAAGAGCATTTCACGTGCTTCTCGCAGATTCTCCAAATACCCTTGAGCACCGTACACTACCTCTTTCTCTTGAAAAGTAGGACCAAGTGCGGACTTTGGGGGAGGAGAAGCCGTGATCAACGAGAAGCGATCTGACAGCGGGATGCTGCTGACAGAAGGGAATGACAGCGTCGATTCTTGGATGACAGAATATACGGCATCTTTGGACATTTGCTCCATGCTCTGCCCGAGAAGTGATGTTGCTGTTGTGAGCAGTTCGCACAACACGTTTGAGGCAATCTTGGACGACTGCCGGGCCTCCTGTAGTAATTGCCACGCTCCAGACCAATCTCTTTGTCGGATCATTGATGAGGCTTTTTCAACCAGGACAGATGCCTTTAGAGATACCAGATACGCGTCCTCATGTTCAGCGGCTGCCAAAGGAATGGGCTGCGACTTTTCCGCTGCGGCCTTCTTAGGAGCGCTCCTCGTCGCTGGCGCCTTTGCTGTACGGGTCGCAGTAGTGGCTGCAGTTGCTCGCTTGTTTCTGATGGGAATCCTTGTCTTCGTCTCAATTGTCGCAACCGCTTCGCTTTTGGGAGCTGCTGTTCCGCTCTCACAATCGCCTGCCATGCGACTCACCATCTCCTCTGCCGCCTTAATCATCTCCCTTTCCGAATCGAAGTCTTCGACCTCGCGATAAATGTGACCGAGTCGACAACAAAGATTAACCAGCCTACTGGAGTACTCGCCAACCTCGAGTCTTGATCGAACTTGGCCGGCCACCTTCAAAGCATCCTCGAGCTTGCCAGCCCTGGATGAGATGAAAGATGTCCAGGCGTCGCACTCGGCCAAGTATGCTTCGGAACCAGCGGCCTGTGCCACCTTCTGGGCCTGCTCCCCATAAAAAACTGTCTCCTGGTACATACCCAGGTGAGCATAGATGTTCGACAGGAAAAGGAGGCCCCTGAGCACAGGGTGAGCCAGTCTCCATGACTCTGGTCCCGAGATAGCAGGAGGCGTGTCCTTACTCTTCCCCGCCAACGATGTCAAAGAGCAGTCCAGCTGAGACGAAGACTCGTCAGCAGACTTGTCCGGAGTTACACTCTGTGCAGCCTTCGCCTTCTGCTCCAATTTCATCCATTCCTGAAATAGAACGCGGGTAGCATTCCTGGCATAGTTCAGAGCGCTTGGCGCATCACCACGACCAAGGGCAACAGCGGAATAAACCAAAGACGCTTGAGCCAGTATCGCTTTGCGATTTCTCGACCGAATGGACATGTTCATCGATGCAACCGTATCCTTTGCCTGTGATATCACCTCGTCTGCCTTTTCGATGCTGCCAACTTCAAGGTAATACTCTGCGTGAGAGAGGAGGAAGCCAAGGACGTCCTCACGGCACTTCGTATCTCCTGGACTTACTGACTGCTGGGCCTGCTCCAAAATGCCTAACGCTTTGGTCGATTGTCCGATGTTCGTCAGTTGCAGTGCGAGCGCTGCGGAAATTTGCAGGTTCAAGGCTGTGTCTAAGTCGGCGACTTGGTGGCTCAGGTCAGACGCAAGTTGCAAGGCATCCAACAGGAGGCTGTTGCGGTTCGACAGTCGGGCATAGTCTGCAACGGACTGCAAGTGTTCCAACAGCCCGGGCACGTCGTCGATCTGTTGATCAATGCTGGTTGAGCTAGCGAGGATAGCTCGCCAAGTAGATATAGAATCTTGGATTTGTTCATGGTTCGGCGGTTGACAAGCTAGAGCAACCATGGATTGGGAAAGAGCTTTCATGTGCGCAAGACAGCCCTGGAGACCATTGTCCTCGCCCAGAGCCGCGCCACCACCGATAAGCGCTGCCTCGTCGAATTGAGCCTGGAGGAATTCGCGATATTTGGAGTCTCCTATATTGGCAGCCAGAAGTCGTGTCAGGATCCTCATCCTTCTCACCGGATATTTGTCGACCGAGCACAGTTCGAGAAGCGCTTCAATAGATGGATCTTGAGTACCAGCACTGCTGATGCCAGAGCCGTTCCTCAAGACAATGAATTCCAGTCGATGCTCAAGAGCAATGAGTCGTTCAGGTTCGTCCAGATGGGCAGTCCAATCGACCCAGCCCTGCTCCAAGCGGCCGATAGAGATCAATGCAGATGAAAGCTGTTCTGCTTGTTGGCTGATTGACCACGCTTGTCGTGGCGGGAGTTCTTTGGATGCCTCAGCAACTGCTGGAAGGACTCCATCTTCAACCAAGGCGTCCCTGAGGCTATGCAGCGACACCAGCGCATCGCCCGATCTGCCGGTTTCCTTATACAGCATGCTCATGCGTTCAAGCTTGAACAGTATCTGAGCTTTCGTCCGCTCCTGACTTGAACAATCTTTGATGCATTCAATGGAGCGACGCATTGCCCGTAATGCAAGCCCCATGTTTTCCTTCCAGTCGGCTTTCGATTTCTTGCTTGCTTCCACGAAGATGGTGTGCTGAACGTAATATACATGTGAAATTTTGGCATGATAAAACACTGAAGGGTCGACGGAGGCGAGGTCTCCCAAGCTGTCGAGAAACCCCTGACAACCGAGTAGGAGCGGGTCAAGTTTGTCCCATGATATTTTTCTTGCATCAACGTTCGTCAATGCCTGCCTCAATGCCGAGTTCAGGACCCTCGGTGCGGATGTGGCCATCATAGCCCTTCTCTGGTCGTATCGAACAAACCCCTTAGTATCGTCTTGAGACGATGGTCGTTTTCCCAACCACCGAGAGCAGAACCGTGGCAGCTGGTAGACAAGATCCTCCAGGAGCCCAGAAAATTCCGCCGAGGGTCGGTATTTCTTGCCTTCGTCGTCACTCAAACTCCCACACAGAACGTGCATGGCTGAATCCAGGGCTGTGGTCAGGCTGCTCAGAAGATCATCTAATTCGCCTGTGTCACCTCGGAGCTGCCCCTGGAGTCCTTCAAGTACTCCCTGGAGCAACTGGTCCTGCGATGGGTACTTCCATGGAATCTTGAGGCGGCATGCTAGTAATAAAGCTGAGGTCGCGCAGCACTTGGCCGGTGAAGCCTGAGTCGGGTCAATCATCTGGCTGACCTTCTCTGCCCACGCGACAGCTTCGCTGTAGTGGCCCCCTTCCCGTGCCAACCTGGCCAATACCTGGTAGATGCTGGCCAATGGCGATTTTGGTGACTGTGCTGGCTCAGGACTCTGAGAAAGGATCTGGGAGTGGATCCCATTGAAGATGGAAAGGCAGCTCTTGTAAATTGAAGTTGTAGCCTTCCCCGTTCGTCGAGCGTAGGCAAGCCAGCATTGAGACAGCGGAGCAAGGATCTCCTTTTCTACGTCACCCTTGTGGCCAGCTAATTTCCACCAGCTTGATTTCGACAGCAGGGCGATGGCTCGGAGCTCAAGGGCGGCCAGTGGGCTGATGGCGAGTTTTGGATCCACGGCTACATCGTCCTGGCTACTCGAGACGCTTGGTGCCAGGGCCAGGAAAAGATTTGAGAAGGTGTCGAGCAGCTTAGCGGCTTTGTCCTTTTCCGACTTTGTTGACCCCGCGGACTGAAGCAGGAGACTGGTTGGCGAGAATTCATAACTTGGCCGAAGGTATCTCAAAGCCTTCTCGATATCGGCTGGTCTCCTCATCTTGGCCATGATCCTCAGGACCTGCATCTGTGCGGTGACCACGAAGTTCACTACCTGGCCTGAGGGTTTGGCCCCACGAAACTCGAGCAGCTCGGCCAGACTCAAGGATGAGGTGGTAGGCGCAAGCTTGGCGGCCTTCCTGTCGGTTGAAAGCAGATCGTCCAATGCCTTCTTGAATAGGCGCATCTCCTTAACGGCATGCTCCATGAGTCCCAGGCCAATGAGCTTTGAAACCAGAGATGACATGCCAGTCTCCAGCTGGAGTTGTGGCAAATTTATTTTGCCCGCGACGCGGAGCTGTCGGAGTGCCGACAGTGCGACTCGGGCACACTCGACCGTTGACAAGCAGCCTGTCGAGGCATTTGGTTTGGACGGTGACCGTGCGGGCTTTCTCTCGGCTTCGGGGGAGGTAGAGATCATGTTGACAGAACGAGGTTGCATTGGCGTTACGGGAGCCGAGTTCGATCGTCGGATACGCCTCTTGGGAGTGCCCTTCATCATGTCCTCCGTCCCAACCGCCGGCTCCTTGGGCGTGGCTGGCGCGGGCGCCTTGACGGCCTCTCCAAGCGACTTCAAAGTCACGTTGAGGATGTGTGTTGCAAGTAACGCCTTTTCCTTTGCGGAGAGCTCATCCTTGTCCTCCGTCGTTGCCTTCTTGGCGCCGGCCGTTCTCGGTGCTGTGCCATTGCGCTTGGTGGTTGTCGTTCGAGCTGTCTTTGTCGTCTTTGTCGCGATCGTGGAGGGTTCATTGCTCTCTCTGGGGAAGAGGAGCTCTTTGAGGAGGACGGTCGTTGCAGGGGTGCATGTTGCTATCGACGCGGCTGCTGTTCTGACCTGCTCAGCCTGGTCCTGTGGTGACGCCATGTAAAACTCTTTGGAAGATGAGGGCTGCTAATCATATCATGGCCTCCTGAGGACTGCAGAGGATAGCTAGAGTAACGTCTTAAAATGATGAGAGCAAGGAGCAACAAGCAATCGCAAATGCAAAATGCAGATATGCAGTAATGGCTCATGAAATTCGGTATGTGAACAAGGCAAGCCGCAGTTGATCAAAGCTCACCGGCACCCACCTTCGGGCTGGGTGGCGGTTGGCACAGCAACCGGCCGACCTGCCCCGGTCTGCCGGGGCAGGGGTCCAACTAATTGCTCTAGCTAATTCTACCAAAGCTCCGACTGAACAATTATCTCTCCTCCTACACAATTGACGGAACTCGGGCACGACAATTGTTTTTGGGGTACACCTTTAACCTCTGCGCGATCTCCTCGAATCAGTGCGACTTTCTGCGATTGCCATCTTCTGGAAGCACCTGAGAGCCGACAGCAATCTTTCAAGCTCTTCCGGTCACACGCCGCGAAGGACCAACACAGAAAACCACCATGGATCGACTTGCAACACGCAGAATAGCCGCACGGTCGCCCACTCTCCTCCGATCGACAGCGGCACGAAGCACCATCGTCCAGACACCCCGAAACCATGCGCGCCTAATCAGCATGCAGCCGCGCGTGGCCGAGACGTCCTTCTGGAAGTCCCTGATTCCCAAACCGCTGCGCTCCGAGAACAGGGCGGACGACGGAGTATCAGGCTTGCCAGCAAAGACAAAGAAGGCAAAGTCGAAGGACTGGAACCCGGCGACCTTCTACATCGTCATCTTCCTGCTGATCGGGTCCATGTCGATCCAGATGATCTCGCTGCGCAAGAACTTTGATGCCTTCATGCGCCGCTCCGACGTGCGTATCGGCTTGCTGCGGGAGGTCATCGAGCGGGTGCAGAACGGGGAGAAGGTCGACGTCGAGAAGGTCCTTGGAACGGGCGACCGGGAGAGGGAGGCTGAGTGGGAGGAAGGTATGTGGAGACTCCTCTGCGGACCAGAGAAGGAAGACTGGGTGAAGAGATACACTGACACATGCACAGTTCTGAACGAGATCGAGAGGGATAGCGCGTCGCGGAGCCAGAAGAAACAGGACAAGGCCAAGACACCTGCGCCGCCACCACCTGTCGCGAAGGCCGTTCCAGTTGCAGAGCCCGCGCCTGCACAAGAGCCGGCTAAAGGACGCACAGCATACTTCTTCTGAGATCTATCATTGCTATGCAAGGCGGGTCTCCGCTATGAATCGGAACATATCTATCATGACAACATATCTTTGAACACACCAGCACCCCTGCTGTCCAAATGCGCGGCATCTTTGGGGGCGGGCTCCTCCGGAGCCGACCGCCGCAAGGCATTGACCAGATCCGGGAGCAACCGTTCCGTGGTCATGTCTATCCTCACCCCCTCGGCCCCGCTCTGGCCGGCATGCAGATCGGTGATGAAGGTCTCCTCTCCCCTCACACCACCCATATTTACAATAGCAATGGGCATCCCCCGGTCCTTAGCCCGCTTAGCCAGCCTCCAGGCCGAATAAGTCGCGAGCGAGGTGGCCAGCACGAGCATCCTGCCGGACCCGTCTACAGCCTGCTCCGCTGCCTCCTTCACGCTGGCCGGTATGCTCTCACCGAACATGATGACCGCGGGCTTGAGGATGCCGGCGGTGCTGGGCGCCGCCCACGCACCGTCCTGATCAACCTCCACCTTTTGCCGCGACCCGTCCGGCGCAGGCGGCGGGTTCGTCAGGCAGTTCTGGCAGGCGGGGTAGCGGAACGTGGTGTAGGGCGCATCCGGGAGGTCCACATCTCCGTCCGGGTTCGTGCGCATGCCGCGGGCGCGCCTCTCGTCCGGGTTCTCGGTGTCGAGGGCGCCCGAGGCGATGGCCTCGGCGAGGAAGGCGGCCCACGCCGGGTTCAGGCGGGCCAGGTCCTCCTGGAAGGCGTCGCGCGGGAACTCGTGGCGGCAGGACGTGCACACCAGCGACCGTAGATAGCCGTGGAGCTCCAGGGTTGGGATGCCCGGGTGGGCCTTTGGGTGAAATGAATCCACGTTCTGAGTAATGACGTTCCGCACGTTGCTGTATCGGCCGAGATCCCTCACGGCATAGTGGCCTGCGTTTGGTCTTGCCTTGTTCAAAGTAGTCCAGCCCAGGAACGAGCGGGCCCAATAGCGTTTTCTCGCCTCGTGTGAGGTCAGGAACTCATGGTAGTAGATGGGACGGTATGTCTTGTTCAGACGGTACGTCCCGTTTGTGCCGCGGTAGTCTGCCAGCCCGGATGCGACGGACAGCCCGGCGCCGGAGAGGACGACGGTGCGGTCGGACAAGCCCCGCCTCCTCGGCAGGGAAGAGGTGAGGAACTCCCCCAGTGCATTGACGGCCCCCTGGAGGGTGTTGGCCGAGGCCGGGACGACGGGCGGCAGAGCGAACTCAGCAGTATAGGGGATGCGCAGGAGGGGCTTCTTCATTGCCCTTCTCTCTTCTCCTTCCCTTTTCTATGTGCAAGCCCCGGGACTAGAACACGCAGGGTACGTAAGCCCTCCCAGTGTACGCGTATGCGGTCCTGTGGCCAAGACTTTTTGTTTTGGGATGGGATAGGTGGATAGAATAGGAAACGGAGATAGATGTTCAGGGGCTGGGGGAAGCGAGAGAAACGGATCTGGCTGGAGAGGAGCCCCGGTCCAGGCGTGCAGAGATCAATGCAACATGGGGCGGAGTGAAGAAGGGCGCAACGTGTGTGGTGTATAGTGTATAGTGTAGAATGTGTGTGCGCTGCAGTACAGTATGTCGGGACAAAGTGGGAGCACACCGGTTGAGACCGCAGAAATAATACCAAATGCTTCTGGATTTGGCAGGTCGTCGTCGTCATGACGCCCCATGGGTCCTGTACTAGGGCAGTAGGGCAGTAGGGGCGGTTCGGCAGAGCCACGCCGGGAAAAGTAAGGCCCCATGGAGGGACCCCCATTTCCCGAAGGAGCCACCTCCCCCACCCATCACTCACTGCTTGACTGCCCACTAGGTACCCCGTTCCGCACCGCGGCGGGCGCAGCAGAACAATCCAATTCATGTCCCTCGAATTCAAAATTGCCCCCAGCTCACTGGACACGGGTCAGTGTTCATCCCCTACCCCTACCACTACTGCATTGGGCTTGAGGTGGCGTTCAGGGAGTGGTGTGACAGTCGAGTTGGCTGCCAGGCCCGCGGCAGGTCGTCAGGAACAAGGTTCTTGAGAGGTGCTGTCAAGTGATGCTTATTATGCTTGTCTATATGTGTACACATGCACGGCCTGCATGTGGGAGATGCCGTGGCTATCCTCGTTCAGGCCTGTGCCTGGATTTAGTTGAGCTTCAGATGCTAGGAAGAGAAGGCGGGACGGGCTGAGGGCGGTGTTAGGGCGACTGACTGACTCTTCACTTGCAGCAGGAGAGGGCAAAACCCAAGGGCAAACAAAACCCAAGGGCAAAACCCAACATCTAGGGCACATGCTGCAGGCATTAGATACTTCCTACCGTACAGTATGCACCCGACAAGACAGATGCGCGCAGCTTGTGACAGAAACTCCAACTCCATCCCTACCGTGTTTCCAATCTCCTTGGTTCGTTCCCTGCGCGACTAAGCCTCTTTTCCCACGCAACACGCACGCAGCATCCGGGCCCCCCATCCCGCCGCACATTACCTTACATTGCCTTACATTGCACACTACCCAAGATACACTAACGACGGGAGTTTACCTGCCACGCCTTGCGCAGCACTCTACTTTTACACACACACTGCGGCGCATTGTCCACACACCCACTTGCGCGTCGCCTCGTCCAGTTTTTTGTTTCTCCCCCTTCCCGCTCCTCCTGAACCCCAGTTACAAGGTTGTTTCGGCGTGGCCTCTCGATTGATGCCTCCCTCCAGCCCCTCTCCCTCTTTGTGCTTGCGAATCCCATCCGGGTACAAGTATGCAGCGCCCCAGCTGAGGGTCAGGCTCAAGCTCGACACCTGCTCCTCCCGATCTGCACCCGTTTCCGCCCTGAGGCATGCCACATCAGTAATCCCCAAGAGGACACCTCAACCCCATCGCCAGCAGACCCGTGTCTACGTGACCTCTCCCTCATCCTGTCCCACCCCTTCTGCCTCCTTCGCTCCTTCACAGTCTTCCCCAACGAGGCCATCACCACATATATCTACACAGTCGCAATTCGCCCAGTCGCCAATATACCAACACCAGAACCGCCTGCGACCAGTCTGGCTGTCCGGCATCATGGCCACAACAACCCAGACCCGCGCGCACGCGGGACACTCGCACTCGCACCATGACAATGTCTACCTGACCTCCCAGAACAAGAACGACGCCGGTGTGCGGATCACCCGCATCGGTCTGTACTCGAACCTCGGCATGGCCATCGCAAAGTTCGTTGGCGGCTACATGTTCAACTCCCAGGCCATGGTCGCCGACGCATGGCACAGCATGACCGACCTCGCCTCCGACATCCTGACCCTCGCGACCGTGTCCTATAGCTTGCGACCCCCGACCGATGCCTACCCCACCGGATTCGGCAAGATCGAGAGCTTGGGCTCCTTGGGCGTCTCGGGCATGTTGCTCGCAGGCGGCGTCTTCATGGGCATGAGCAGCCTGGAGTCGCTCTACGGCCACTTCTTCCTCGACCCCGCCGCAGCCGAGGCGCTGATGCACCACGGCCACGGACACAGCCACGGGCACGACATGGGCCCGAGTTTACACGCCGCCTGGCTGGCGCTGGGGACGGTCCTGATCAAGGAGTGGCTATACCATGCGAGTGAGTAACCGAGAGCGGCGATTCCCTCTTCGGGAGATGTGTATGAGAAGTAATGCTGACTTGTGCGCGCCTACTACAGCTATGAAGGTCGCAAGAGAACGCAAATCCGCAGTCCTGGCCTCCAACGCCATCCACCACCGTGTCGACAGCTGGACCGGCATCGTCACCCTGCTCGTGATCCTCGGCGCAAACTTCCTGCAAGACGCGACGTGGCTGGATTCCGTCGGAGGGCTTCTGATCTCGTTCCTGGTTATCAAGGGTGGCTGGGGCAACACCATGTCCTCGCTCTACGAGCTGGCGGACAGGACCATCGACGATGAGGTCAAGAAATCGGTTAGGAAGCAGGTGACCAAGAGCCTGCAGGAAGTCACAGAAGGCCACGAGGTGGAGCTCCGAGATGTGTCGGGCATCAAGTCCGGCCAGAACTACCTGATTGACCTCGAGCTGGCGGTTCCCCCAACCTGGACCATTGAGGACGTTCGAGACGTTGAGAATGCGGTGCGGACATTCGTCGGAGGCAAGGTCCGTGGCGTGAGGAAGGTCCGGGTACGATTTGTGCCCAAGGACGGCGAGATCCCCAAATTCGACGAGTTCATCCCCGGGAGCGTCAGCCCACAATCAAGCCCAGAGCCGGAGGAGCACGAACACAGCCACGAGAACGGCAATGGCAACGGCAACGGGCACCACAAGCAAAATTAAGGGTGTGCGATATGTCACGAGAACGATCTGGATAGAGCGAGGATGACATGACTGTAACAGATTAGAGACTTGGCTTGGACTGTACATATATAGTGCCTGAGAGGTAAAGATATACACCGAAGCCGGGTGGCATTTGGGCGGCGTTCAGGAGATATGGGAAGAAAGGGATCACTTGACTGGCCTGTCACGATATGACCAGGAAGATGCACCGCATATCGAATTCATTTTGTCAGTTTGAGATACCGGTATCATCTATATCACGAGACAGTATTCTGTTCACCACCTGATCTCGTTGCCTCGGACGGCGTCGGTCGACACTCAAGTGCACAAAGCACGCCCAAAAAGGGATCCGGCCTAGGCACATGGAGTCTTACTCGTATAACATGCAGCCCGGCCGGATGGGAATCAACCCAGGCCGGCAGGGCAGGTCAACCGAAGCCCGGGCCTCAGGAGATGGAAGAGCACACTGGTCAGGTACCGGGGCCCGGTGATTGGTGCGGCAACCACTGTCAAGACTCCTAGTGCCGCGACGGCATTGGATAGCTGGCAGAGGGATGACCTCAGGCTAAACAAGGCTGATTGTCGACCTAGCTTTTGCACTCACCGTAAAATAACCGTAATGGGTGCTTGTCGTGTAATGTCATGCCCCGCGATGGCTGCCCCACGTCCGTCCACGACGTGCGCTGCTGTCCGTTCCCAGAAGCCCAAGAAATATATGTGGACTCGCCCTTTCGCCACTCCCAAGTCCTGCTTGCTTTCACATGTGCCTCATGTTCCCAATCAATCAATCTGACGTGAACCTGCTACACTATCTATACTAACCTGTGCCTCGTTTGGAACCTGTCTTGAAGGAAAAATCCCCACCACTTCAAACTGCAGGACCAGAAATACATTTGTAGAAAATGAGTGCAGAAGGTCCCCTGTACCTGGGTTTCGACCTCTCGACCCAGCAGCTCAAAGGTGCGCTCCCATTCCCAACTCCACCAGCCCAGCAGCCCATTACATCACATATTCTCTCCCTCCCGCGATGCACAACAACGCCACAGCAGCAGCTCACACACCGAAACAGCCATCGTGATCCAGTCAGACCTGCACGTCCTGTCCGAGGCAAAAGTCGACTTCGACGCAGACTTTGGCAAGCAGTATGGCCTGAACAAGGGCGTCCTGGTCAACGACGACGAGGGCGAGGTTTTCGCGCCCGTGGCCATGTGGCTCGAGGCCATCGACCTGGTCCTCGCCCGGCTCAGGGACGCTGGTGCCCAGCTGCACCGCATCAGGGGCGTCAGCGGCGCCTGCCAGCAGCACGGCAGCGTCTACTGGAACCACGACGCCGAGAAGCTGCTGGCCGGCATGGGGAGCAGCGCCGGCGACAAGTCGCTCAAGGAGCTTCTGTCTGGCTCGCTGAGCCACCCTTTCGCGCCTAACTGGCAGGACCACAGCACGCAGGCGCAGTGCGACGAGTTTGACGCTGCGCTGGGTGATCATACGAAGCTGGCAGATGTCACGGGGAGTGCGGCGCATCATGTAAGTTGTGATGGGTGTAGTAGACCTTACAACTACATATTTGGCCAACGCATGCTCACATGTTTCACTCGCAGCGGTTCACAGGCCCCCAGATCATGCGCCTGCGCAAGAAGCTCCCAGACATGTACGCCAACACGGCGCGCATCTCGCTCGTCTCGTCGTGGCTGGCGTCCATCATGCTGGGCGCCATCGCTCCCCTGGACATCGGCGACGTGGGCGGCATGAACCTCTGGGACATCCGGGCGAACAAGTGGGACGAGAAGCTCCTACGACTAGCAGCCGGCGGCGAGGACGGTGTGTCCGCGCTGCGGTCGAAGCTGGGCGAGCCGCGGCAGGACGGCGGCGGCAGCATGGGCGGCGTGTCCCATTACTTCGTGAACAAGTACGGCTTCAGCCCAGAGTGCCAGGTCGTGCCCTTCACAGGCGACAACCAGGGGACCATCCTCGCCTTGCCCCTGCGGCCCCTCGACGCCATCGTCAGCCTGGGCACCTCCAGCACCTTCCTCATGATCACCCCGACCTACAAGCCCGACCCCTCCTACCACTTCATGGCCCACCCGTGCACCCCGGGCCAGTACATGTTCATGCTGTGCTACAAGAACGGCGGCCTGGCGCGCGAGCGCGTCCGCGACTCCCTCCCCGCAGTCGCAGAGGGTGAGGCCGACAAATGGGCAAACTTCAACAAGGCCGTCCTTTCCACCCCGCCCCTGGACGTGGCCGACCCCTCCGCCGCCGCCGCCGCCCGCGCAAAGCTGGGCCTGTACTTCTACCTCCCCGAGATCGTCCCCAACATCAAGGCCGGCACGTGGCGGTACACGTGCAACGCGAAGGACGGCAGCGACCTCCGCGAGGCCGACAACGGCTCCGCCTGGCCCGCGGTCAAGGACGCGCGGACCATCGTCGAGTCGCAGGCGCTGTCGATGCGCCTGCGCTCGCAGAACCTGGTGCACGCGCCGGACCAGTCCACGCACCCGGGCTTGCCCGCGCAGCCGCGGCGCATCTTCCTCGTCGGGGGCGGCAGCCTGAACCCGGCCATCGCGCGGGTCATGGGCGACGTGCTCGGGTCCGCCGAGGGCGTGTACAAGCTGGACGTGGGCGGCAACGCGTGCGCGCTGGGCGGCGCGTACAAGGCGCTGTGGGCGCTCGAGAGGCAGGGGGCCGAGACGTTTGACGAGCTGATCGGGAAGCGGTGGAAGGAGGAGGGCGCTGTCGAGAAGGTCGGCCAGGGTTACCGGAAGGGCGTGTTTGAGCAGTACGGGGCTGTGCTGGGCGCCTTTGGGGAGCTGGAGGAGAAGATTCTGCAGGTTGCGCATAACTAGGCTCTAATGTTCTATAGCCAAAAGTCTAATAGATCGATCATTCGAGAATACCCAACAATTTATCATGCTGGATATGACCATACTGGACGATGCACTGTTCATGGCGATCTACAACCCTCACGAGACCGGTCCCCAAGCAGGTGTGATACGTATGTGTTCATTTCCAATTCCAAAGTTTGTAAAACTATCACCTCCTGAATCAACTAGAGGAAGACACGTGTTGTTCAAGGTCATAAGTTGCTACCAAGATGTGAACAGATCGACCTGCTTCAGCTTATTGCCCAAGGGTGAGAAACAGCCCTCAGGGTGATCCTAGCCGCAGCACTAACAAAATAGCCCGGGTGCCAAAGCACCGTCAGCTAGAGCTCAAACATACGACGTCACCACATCGCTCTCGTCTCCCTCGACCCACCAACTCATTCTCACATGCCAATGTTTCCCGCGCCGACACTCACTCACCTTGTCATTCGTTGAGGAATTCAGTTCGTATATCGAAACACCTTCCCTGTCATATCATGAGAGAACACATACAGTAGAGTCTCTACCAGATAAAATACCCCCACACGCAGTCTACATATATCAATTGAACCCCGATCTTACCGACCCTTCCCTCCAGGAGCGAGCGTGTCACGCCACATATAGACGAGCAGGTTCGGGCTCGGAGAAGAAGACGTGGGATCGGTTACTGAGTAAACGCAGGAAAATGATCCTGGGACCCGTGTCCTACCTCGACTGCATCGTCTTCTGCATTTTCCTTGCGCCGCAGCTTATACTTAATGTCGGCCTCCTGGAGACAGTAATTACCGTGTTACAGGTGCTGCCATTCTTAGGTACGGATGCGACTGGTACAAAGCTATTGTTGGCCCAGAACTAGCTGACAGGAGTCGAACACAACGCACAGTCTTTGAGCTACCTGCCACCTTTCTCTACGAACGCTACTGGTTGAAAAAGGCGGATCGGCCAGTCTTCGTCCAGAAGGCGTCCCCGTTTGAGGATTTCGTCGTCCGCTGTGTACGGTATGCCTTTGCCAACATCCCGCCCAAGGTAGGCCGTGTCTTCTTCGGGAAGAAGGTCGCACTGCCATGGTTGAGGTGGCGCTTGCTCCGTCATGGCCACCTCAGATCGCCCGTCTTCTGGAAAGAATATCGTGACGAGCACGTCCGAGGCGTGTGGGCCATCCATGATCCTGCGGCACGGCCGGACATAATCATTTACTATGCTCATGGTGAGTTGCCCTGACCTTGCTAGTCCCCAGTCGCTGATTGACCATGTCCAAGGCGGAGGCTTCAGCATGGGCTCCCCCTATTTCTACCTCGAGTTCCTTCTCACTTGGCTCTCGCTCTTGAAGCGAGCTGGCTACAAGAACCCGGCAGTCTTTGGCCTGGACTATACCCTCGTGCCTGACTCCAGTTTCCCGAAACAGCTCGCCGAGATGGTCGGTGGTTATGAGCATGTCCTGCGCATGGCCGGCAGCGACCCGTCTATCATCTGCGTTGCAGGAGACTCGGCAGGAGGGACGCTGGCTCTGAGCATGCTGTTGCACCTTGCGCACCCAGTGTCAAGCAGCAAAGGCAGGCACTTGCTCGAGGATTCGCGCCACCTTGAGAAGCCTGGCATGGCCGTTCTCATCTCACCGTGGCCGACGCTTCAGTCTGCGCTGTATCAAAACAACCGCAGCGACTTCCTCGACGTGCCGGCGCTGCATCTCTATGCTGCTCAGTATGCGGGCAGGGTCGATCTGCTCGATGACCCGGTTGCGTCGCCCGGGAATTGTACGAAACTGGCGTGGCTGAAAGAAGCAAGTCCAAAGAAAGGGTTACACGTAGTGTACGGCAAGGAAGAAGTGTTTGCGCCTGAGATTGAGCAATTCGTGCAGAGGCTGGATAAGGCTGGGACGCAGGTCACCAGCCAAGGTGAGACAGGGGGTATACACGCATGGCCCGTCGCGTCGCTTTTCCTCAGCAGCACCGAAGAGCAGAGGGTCAAAGGCCTTGGGGGTGTTGTCAAAGAGATAAGAAACCGTATTCCGCCATCCAAACACCAGAAGTAGGTGGTGGGTTGAACCTCGAGTGAGGCCGCCATGTCAGATTAGATCAAGTAATTTATTGCCGTCATTGGCACAGCTGACCATGAGGGAACCATAGCGCTGGGGCTCGGCTTCTTCTTGACTGCTGGGGATTTGCCTCCGGTAAAAGGATTGCTCTTCCTGTATCATCATCCATGACTGCAGGGCGCAAGGTAAATATTGAAAATGCCAAGGCTCTGAGGTGACGGGCCCTAGGCCAGGTACTTTGTGTGCTGAGGTATGGGCTCGAAAATGTGTGTAGACAGCTCGATGATGAGGGGCAATGCCGAGAGTAAACCTTAGCTACCTACCCTTCTTACCTTCACAACTCGGGCTCCCTCAGCTGTCATGCTGCATCGCCATGGAATACAATGATTCCTCATGATGGCGGTGATGAACCGAGGAGGGTTGTAGTTGTCTCTGTGCGCGAGGCGGCCCCGGACAGGTCGGTCGGCAGACAAGGAACCAAGGTAGAGAATGATGATACAATGCCGATCTCCTGACGGAGGGAGTTGGGCATGAAAGGCGGGAAGGCTGATGGGAGGTTGCCATGCCTCTTGAGGACAAGCGCGTACCCGAGGTGACCTGGCCCGTCGCGGAGGTCTGCTTCTGCGGGCTGGAGGCTGGAGGGCTAGCAGAGCTTGGGCGGGGACGACGTGCATATAAAAATGGGCAGCATGTCCCACGAAAGGAACTCGTGCCGTGCCCCTCATCGAAAGAAGGCCCTAGCTCCGAGTCCACCCTCCCTTTTTTTAGCATTTTCGTTTACCACGCGCAGTGCGGTGCGCAGTTTTCTGTCCGCCCAGTGGCCCTCCTGGCGTGTCCGTACCCTGCCCAAACAGCACCAGGCCCAGCACCAGTACAGGTACCTGCCTCGGACGCGCTCGACTGCCGAGAGGCGACATCACCAGTACCGACGGCTTGGATACCCATATTCAAAACCAGATTGCAATCCGGATCCTGCATTGTGCAGACTTAGTTCCGATCCGGCTGAGACCAGGCAGCCTCGGTTTTTTTGGTTGCTACCTGGCGGCTTTAGATCTCGAGAGTCGTCATCAACCAGGCTGCAGCTTTGGTGCTCGCAGAACGACTGACCCAACAAGGGACTTGGCCGAGCGATCAGATCAGTGCGCGAGTCCTTTGCTTGGGCGAGCAGCTGAACGTGGACTTTGCAATCTTCGTGTTTGCACCCTCAGCCATAGTCTTTGCCACCCACCAGCAGTCAGCATCTGCTGTGAGACTGGGCTTGCTTTGAGTCGAGACACACAAAGTTCTGGTCCCCAGGAGCAGCACGTCCGGACCGGGGTACGGAGTACAGGCTGAGGCGGAGGCGTGCAGTCCAGATCCAGCTCCACCTCACTCAGTCAGGACTGAATATCAATAGCAGCAGTGTGCAGTGGCCTGCTCCGCCAGACGACGGCTTCTGCTGCACTCGGTTCGCCGTCCGAGGGTTGGCATCGGCAACGACCACCAGGACAGGACGTGGAAAGCAAACCAAGTGACAAAGGAGCTGTTGTGACGTTGCGGGGCCAGGCGAGGCGAGACGAGACGGCAAGGTGAAGCTCTGGTTGGAGCTGGGGGAAGCTTTTTGGAGAAAAAGGCCTCGTTTTCCGTTTCTGAGTCGACCCACACCCACACACAGCCCAGTCTGTGTTCTGCATTAGCCCCCACCTGCACACCCTGCCCGTTGACCTTGCCTGCTTGCCCCTCCATTGCTGCTCCCTCCTGTGTGGTCTCCGTCTTGCAGCCGTTACCAGGAGCACCAGCACCAGCAAGCCAAGCAAGGTTTCTGACCGGGCAGCTCCTGCACTGGGCAGCTGCATTGGCTGGCACTCATCTCACTCTTATTTACGTGCACCGCCCAGGCACGGCAAGGAGCGCCGAGTTCCAACGGTCCCACAAAAAAAGTATAAGACCCGTTAGGTTCCTGGTCTGGCCTTCTTTGTACTGTACCGTCTGTCAGGACTCAGTACTGTACTAACAAACCCCTGTTACGTTATTCGTCCTGAGAGGGCTGCCAGTCCCCAGTTTCCAGTTTCCAGATCCAGTTCCGTCACCGTTTTTTGTTTTTTTTTCGATTACCCGCAGCAGCAAGGAAAGACCGAGAGGGGCCCAAGAGCCAGAAAGAGAAGGAGAGAAGGCGTGTGTGTGTTTGTGTGTGTGTCTGTGTGTGTGTGGATGAATGCACGAGTGAGGAAGCAAGGAAGCAAGGAAGCAACCAAGGAAAAAAGAAACCGAAATGTCTGAAGAAGGCACCTATGCACCTAAAAGCCCCGACCTCGCGTCGTTCTTTCAATCTCAGCCTGAAGACCAACACCAAACACAGCCGGCGCACCCAAATCCAAACCCGTTCCCACACCAGCATCAGCACCAGCAACCCCCACCAGTCAGCCCCTCGCCCCAGAACATTAACTGGTACCACACCCCGGGCGCCGACCAAAGTCACTCTCGTTCTTATTCATATTCTGCCCAGTCTGCCCAGAGCCCAACTGGCCCGGCCTTCTCGAGCTACTCTTCTTACCAACCTCTAAGCGCAACGACGGCCTCATATTCGCCTCGCTTTTCGCCCCACCATCAACACCAACAGCTGCAGTCCCATCCTTATCCTCATTCACATTCTCATTCCCAGTCTCACTCCCAGTCACAATCTCACCCGCCACCACAATCACCCTCGCAATCACAACCACAACAACCACCACAACAGGAGCAGCAACAACAACCTTCTTCTTTTTATTTCCCACCCAACTCTGCCATCTCACAACCATCAGCCTACCAACCACAAACACAACCACCATACCCACAACAACAACAACAACCACAACATCCTGCATACCAGCACCATCACCAGCAACAAGGCTATCCTCAACCACAATATCCACAAGAGGTGCAGCCGTATCCTCATCCGGAAAGTTCATTCCACAACCAGCAGGCCAAGTCAGAATTTCCGCCTGACCTCATAAAGTCAGAGGAAGACAACTCAAGCATGCCACCCCGACGTTCTGCTGCAGCGGCCGCGGCCGCAGAGGCAGAAGCTGCAGGCATGATGGAGTCACCTGTTAAGACCAAGTTTCCCACCGCCCGCATCAAGCGTATCATGCAGGCCGACGAGGAGGTCGGCAAGGTCGCCCAGCAGACGCCCATCGCGGTTGGCAAGGCCCTCGAGCTGTTCATGGTCCAGCTGGTGACCAAGAGCGCAGAGGTCGCCCGCGAGAAGAACTCGAAGCGCGTCACTGCCGCCATGCTCAAGACCGTAGTCGAGGCCGACGACCAGTGGGACTTCCTGCGGGACATTGTCAGCAAGGTCGAGCACGACAAGGACGGCTCCAAGGCCAAGGCTGCCAAGACTGAGAGCAGTGACACCGAGGAGGAGGCCGAGCCCAAGAAGCGAAGGGGCGGTCGCAAGAAGAAGGCGTCCTAGGTGAACGTCCATGAGAGTACTGCACAACAACAACGAAGAGCCCATGCCGCAGCAGCCGAGTTGAAGGAGGTGTCTGCTTCGGGTGGGGAGGGTGAGGGTGCTGTGTCGCCACCAACCTCTGTGAATGAGCGGCGACTTGCAGCCTTCGGCCAAGAACAACAGCGTGCTAAAATCGCCCGCCTTCTAGGCCCGTGGCCTGATTGGTACCCCATGTCTAGAACTGCAGCAGGCAATGAAGCCGCGTCAGGTCGACGGGCAAACCTCGACTCCAACAGACGGTCTATAGTGATGGCTAGATATATGAGCGCCTGTGGGAATATCGCAGTAAAGGACAAGTCGCGAGATGTGCTGGCAGACGACACAGGCGCGACCATCACGAACGTCGAACCGTCTTCACAGCGAAAAACATCTCGGTGAGATGGGCGGCATGAGCAACAATACCGAGTAACAGAACTTTTGCAGGTCGCGAGGCAGCGGTTATGAATGAACGTGATGGAGAAAAACGAGTCTTTAGCTTGCTTTTAGATAGCGAGCAAATACGCAGTTGAGGTTGCTGGAATTCGAGCGGGTAGAAGACGATTTAGATTACCTACACACTGAACGCACACACCGTGATAGTTATCCAATACCCAATTACATTCGAAATGCGATCCGCGCTCTCGCAACTTAGACGATCGTGACAGCGCGCTCATTGATCAGAAAGGCTTGAGGCTCAGAAATTTAGCTGATATTGGAGTAGAGCAGGAAAGCGAGAAGTGAGCCTGAGGCCTAGCCGGGCATGTTCCTGTGGATGACGCGTCCAAGACTGTTGATAGCCGTATATACGATATCAATCTTTGTCGGCCGCACGTCACCGAGCATCAGGGAGAAAGAAGAATGTGACAACGCTTGGATTTCGACATGGCGAGACGCCATGTCTCTAAGTCATGCCATGGCGGGCTTCACTACACAGATATACGGAGTAGAGTATCCATAAGCTGCTTTGACCCCTATTCACAATCCCCCCTCGGGGAAAGCAACGTGCAGGAGTCAACATATGGCAACCGGGTTTTGTCTCCTATTTCCGATCCTCCTTCCCCCTCGCTCCTCTTCTCAAGATTCGGCATCGACAGAACCAAAAGATTTGATAGTCCCAACGCCTTTTCAGATGCAGTTCAGGAGTAATAATCTGTTGCGGTGGTGATTTGTGGTAATGATTAGTTGATGCGTGTCCATACATATGGTCATGGCTCAGATATTTTTTTCATCTTCTATAGTCGTGCGATCGGTCCTCATTTGACGCCTGTTCCCTCTAGTATATACCCTGTGTTCGATATTGGAATGTGTCGTATCTATAGACACAGGTCAGCATTTCCATTGTTCCATTCTTGTCTGCATCCCAAGGTCCAACTCACAGTCGAGTGTAGTAGCTGCCGATAGACTTGTTGATCAGGTCTGTCTCGACAAACTGCTCGGCATCATCGGCGCTCAGCTGTAGCTGGAAGCGTTGCCGCAGGTTCGTTGTCACCGTTGTGACACCCGCAGCGTAGCACGGCATCTTCGAGTCTCGGCCCATCATGGCAACGAGGTCGACAATGTTGTCGGCCGACCGCCGAAGAGCTGCGACATCGTTAGTCCGTAAGTTTGTACCTCGCCTGGCCGTACGGTTCATACCTTGGAAAGCCTTCTTGCACAGCCGTTTGAAGTCGTCCCACTCTGGAGACCCTATCCCGCCAAGAACTTCCACATACTCGTGGGTGAGCTTGAATGGAGCGGCTTCAAACCCTACTGACCCGGGCGAGTTGGACAGCATGAAGCCAAAGTCGATATGTACAATATGGCCCTCGTTGTCGATCAGGACGTTGCCGTTGTGGCGATCCTTCAGCTGCAATATGTATGAGATGACACTGTACGCGGCGAGCGACCTCTTGAAAGCGTCGACGCCTGCCTTGTATGGCTCGCTGTCGGGTGAGCCAAACGCTTTGGCGAAATGATCTTTCAGTGTCGCAATCCGCCTCTTTGGGTTCGTGCCTGCCTCGGCCTGCGCCAGCGTCAAGCTGCGCTTGATGGAGTGCAGTGAAACGCCGTTCGTGATCGTCTCGATAAGCCCTGAGGACTCGCCCGTCACCAAAATTCGCATCACCTTCACCCACACTCCGATCTTGGCATCCGTCCAGATCTTGTCGCAAACATCGATGAGCTGACAAGCAAATGCTTCTTGCCTCAGATCAGCTCCAGTCTTCACGATGACACTCATCAAGTCCCAGTTCTTCATCCAGCCGTAAGGCGAAGACCGTCGTATGCGCTCTTTCTTCATCTGCCATGCTTCACCGAAGACTGCTGCGCTCGGATCGTCCCGGTCTCCCTTTCTTTGAAGTCCGCCAGTCTTGAAGTCGTTTTCCATTCGCTCTACGCCGGCACTCGCATTCAAGGCTGGGTCAAGGGTGGTATCTTCATCGACTTCTTCGGGATTGGCCGCCGCGTTCTGAACCGTGGTCTTGGCCATGATCTGATCGAAAGTAGGTCCATGCCCATCATCTGCCTCGAAATTCTGCTCCTCCAAACTCTGCATGCTCGCTATGATCTTCGCACGGATTGCTGCTACCTCGTGCTTTGGTCGTTTGCCACTGGTCGCGTCCAACTGGGCCAGCATCTGAGAGGCAGTCCGCATGTGCGTTGCCAAAGCAGAAAAATCTGGTTGATCTACCGATGCGTTTCGTGGATTCGTATTGATGGTCATCCTCCGCAAAGAGCGACTGCTAGGGCTGCTGGAGCGACTCGTCGAAGTGGCTGAACTCCTAGGCGTCACCAACTCGGAACTCGTTGACACTGTTGGCGTTAGACTGGGCAGTCGCTGGGGTACTGGTTTTCTGGTTTTTGCGGCCTTGCTGTCGATTGGCTTCAGCTCGGGTGACGTACCGAGGTCTCCAGAGGATGGCTCAAACACGCTGTCAGCGGACTCGGTGGAAGGCCCTGGCATCTTTGACGTGGATATTCTTGGTCTCTCGGACAGGTCGAATATGCGCCTTCTTGATCCTTGCTCCGCCACGAGCGTTGCCAGCAGTCTCTGGTTGTCTTGCGAATCGGGGTCGAAGGTGAAATCGTCGCGTAGGATCTCAATCATCAATAGATAAGGCACCTTTTCTGCGCTATTAAGGACAGTTGCCTCTGCTGGGTTGATCCTCACGACCCTATGGTGTTTGCTCCTTGAGGGAGAACCATCTGTTAAAGTCGGTGGACAGATCACGGGAATATCCACCTCCGCCCTGTTCAACATTCCAGTTAGTAAATTCAAAACATGAATATCCCTCTGTTTGTGGGACATGATAGAGGAGCATGTCTCAGGAGCAGACCACTCGGAGCTTGTCACTCCCAGGTCGCGGTAACGTGCGAGGTCGAATTGGGTCGCACGATCACCAACCAGCAGCATATCAACAGCCTCCTCACTTGTCGTCAACTGGTAGCGGTGTCGCACCAGCGGAACCCCTTGATGACAAGGATAGATGAGCCAAAATGCCTAATTTGGATGGTTCCAGATCAACTGGTACCGCTGCCCGGCTCCTCCATCATGTCCTACAGGGTCATGGAACAGACTCAAGGTGAGTATAGATTGCAGGAAATACTAACGGCAAGTCTTGCGCAATCAATGCCAGCTCGGCTCGGAGAGCGCTCAGACGAGCTGGCTTCGGGACAACGACCAGCCTGTTTGAGATATCCTCCAGCGCGGTTAGAAACTGTGTCTGACATCGGAAATAATTCTGTCTCAAAAGCCTTGCTCTCTGGACCGTCGACATATCGGTGTTGCTCAAGACGCCTTTGACGCGCTCAGAATGCCGGCGGGTCAGCAGCGAGTTTTCCGGGGGTGGTAAACCGGCTGTCACAGGTGTTGGGGGCCTGGGCGGAAGGGGTGATTTCACTTCGGGCAGAGGGAGCGAGGCCGTGCTGAGTCTCGCGTCTATGGCCTTCATGTCTAGGTGACTCGTTGGCCGCTTCGGTGGTTGCGCGGGGGTAGGCACGGTCGATCCAGAAGATGAAGTCGGTCGAGAAGGCGGAAGGTTTTGTTTTCGAGGGGTGCCTGGCGAGTCAATCGGAGGTGAGCCCCTCGGGTCTGGCGCACTTGTGACACGGCCGCCATCTCTGGTGGTGCGCCTCGCCCTGTTTGCCTGAGCGGCAGAGACAGTTTGTGCCCTGGCTATCTTGGGTTGCGCGGGATCCAGTATCACGTCGTCAATGGGCTGTGGTTTCTTGGCCTGCGCGACTGCGAGAGGGCCAGCCCAGTGGGGCAGGCCGGGTACTGCCACGCTGGACAAGATCAGACTTGCCAGGACGGTGACGGGCAGCGGGTTCTCCTTGATCTTCTCATGCCTGGCTGTGTCCCCCAGCCCAAAGACTATGTGCTGGAGCTTATTGTAGACCCTTCGACATGTTCTGAAAGCCTCGGAGTGTGGATTGGAGGAAAGGTCGGTCAGATAGCTCTGGAACAGCCAGAAAGCCTACACATGGATCAGCAGGGGTAAAGGCCACGGCCCGCACCGGCAGAGGACTACTGACTAGCAGAGCGCCGGAGACAGATTCCTCGCAGAGATCCAGCAGGAACTCCTCCAATGCCATGGACTCATTGTTGACGCTGATTATGAGATGGCACAGCTCGGGGAGGAAGAACTCGACATCCTCGTAGGGGAACTGGCGCAGCTTGTTGCAGAGAACATAGTGGATCCCAACGTGGTCGGCGTATCGACTGGGCAGGACAGATGTTAGCTCGGATGGGTGCTGAACATGGACGCTGTGGCCGGCGCAGACTCTCGGGGCTCTGGAAAGACGCAATGACGCTGGAGGACGTACGTTAGGTAGGAGACGGAGAGAAAGGGGTTCTGGTTGAAGACGTCGCTGTCAAAGAACCTCTGGAGGAGGTCCCACGACATTGGATCCGCAGGTGGCCGAGAAGCAGCTTATTGTTGGGAGGGCTTGGGTCGACGCTGGACGGGCCGGACGGGTCGGGCGGCGAGGCGGTCGAGACGGCGAGGCGGGCGAAAGGCACGGATGCGAGGCAGTTTATCGAGTCGGGACGGGCGCGAGGAGGGAGTGACGGGGGTACAAGCCGCGAGCGCGGATTGCTTCATATAGATTCGACATTAAATTGTTGTAGCGAGTAATGAACTTTCATGGCCGACAGCTCAGCAGGGCATGGGCGGGTGCGAAGGCGTGGTCGGCGTCGTCCAGGCGGGACAGAGAGTGAGTATCGCTGCGTTGTTGGTGGTGGTGGTGTCGTGGTGTTATACAGCTGGTGTGCAGTAGAGAAATGAGGGCCAATGAAGTTGGAGGCAGCCAGGCTGTATACCACAACCGTGTACTCTACAGTACGGTAAACTACCTTCCTCGATGGACCGCTCCGGGGGCGGGAAGGGTCTCTCGTTTGGGTGTAGTTTGACCCCTCGGCGGGAAGCTCCCCGAATCTCTGGCACTTCTGGCACTTCTGGCACTTCTGGCACTTGTGGCACTTGTGGCACTTCTGACAGTCCCTGGTACTCTGGACTTCCATTTGTCAACATGCGCTTGGAGGAGCTCTCATCCGGGCCCCACTTCTGCACCGTCTGTCTGTCTCCTGCACCGGTCCTCATTTGTCACTTGTCAGTTCGGTGCATTTCCTCAGGTACAAGATACAAGATACAAGATCCAAGACCACCTGCCCGCTCAGACTATTATCTACTGCGATACCGTATATGTGTCGCCTACTCCGTATGTACACCCAACACTCACCGAGAGCCGCCTTGGGCTGTCTGTCACATGTTCCAATGCTGTCTTGTTCGTGAGATCATGCTACTGTACCTAAGCATCTATTTTCTCTTCAGGTGGCCCGTTCAGCAGTCACGTCACCAGCAATAGTCTCGCTCGGCATCTGACGCAGAGCTTGGCAGGAGTCGATTTAAGCTTACTCGAGTGGTTTGGCTGCGCCCGAGGCGAGCAGACAACAGACCGTTTACATAAGGAACACAGTAAACTGTAATGGGCGTGTCTATGCTGCTGGCCAATGTCTCAACAACTCATCAACGTGTGCCCTACAGAAGTGCCCGGCAATTACTCGCAACTCAAACATTCCGACACACACAGGATCATGATCGCCATCAATAGTCCTATTCGCCGACCCCCACCGCTATACCCCAGCCCATGTCATGGCAGACACTTGCCTATGCGCTCTTTTGCCCGGCCTTGGCACGCTTAAAATTATCTCCATTTTTAACCCCTTTTCTTGACATCATTTGTCAAATTCTTGCCTGCTTTTTCTCGCCCTCCCTCAGAAACTACTCGCGGCGGTTGGCCGTCGTAAGCTGCCTTATTTTGCCATGGCATATTACCCGCTGTTCAGGCCACCCGGTGTCCCCTTTCAGTTCAACCTGGGGTCCTACCCTGGAATCCTCCCGGCTGTGGGTACCAGCAAGGCTCAAAACACCCGACAACGGGCGTGACGTGGACGGACCTGAGGGTCAATTTCTCGAGGTGGCACTTGCACAGTAATAACTACTTGGTGATTCCAGAGTGAGTGGTCGCCCAGCTGGGGTAAAACAAGGACGAGTCAGGAGACAAGTGTTTCTGAGGAACGCACTCAACAAACGTGATACAATATTCTGGATCCGGGTCTGGGGGGGCTTTTGGTCAAGCAATTCCAGATCTTATGCTCTGATGAAATCTCGAGACTTTGCCGCTTGCACTTTTGGCGTAGCCCTTTTGGCATAAGCATATAATGCTGAGACTTTCAACGACAACATTCTATGGGGACAGGATGAGCATGCTACATATCCAAAACTTGAACAAAGGGGAGCAAAATCTCAATAGGGGCTTAAAGGTGCAAAAGAGCAAAAAGGACCCTCCAGAGAGCCAGAAGATGCCTCCGTCTTTTGCAGGCCATTGCCGGTATCTTACTGGTTGCCGACTGGATGAACTTGGTGTTTACAGCGCCGTAAGTCGAGACTTCGCTTCAACCCAAAGGAGCCATCTCATCAGATGGTTTCTTGGTGGGAAGCCCTGCCTATATATATAGCCTGCTAGCCTAGAGCGTTTGCGTGTGGGCAGTGTCATTGGAGTTGGAGTTGTTTGCTGCAACTGAGTCTTAAGTGAACATGTCGAGGGCAAGGCAAGATGTGACAACCTTGCAAGACAGGGGAAATTGTCGATAACAGAAAGGCGCAATCTAGCTTTGGCCCCGCCTCCAGGGCTTGACTTGAGTCTGTACAAAGAGATCGGAGATTCGCAAGGGACAACCTCCCATAGGACACCCTGATTTGGGACAACCTCCTGTAGGATAACCTCCTGTAGGATAACCTCCTATGAGATGAATGGTTTTGTGTTAACCTGATCCGAATTGTCCTGTTTCTTCTCCAGCTCTTGCAACTGAATTTACTTGCCTAGGTTGCTGGGCTTGTACAGGTTTACTCTCTGTTTTTGCCGGTGCGAATCTTCGACCTCCTTATAAAAGCCAGGCTTCAGAACGTGCAAGGACTGAGCACAAGCCCAATATTTGCCAATCTCATGCTTTCTTACGGTGAATGATGGGATAGCCTACATATGTTGATATCTTCATGAGGCTTCGCTGGTGACCACTGCAAAAGCATGGGCTACTATTGACACACTACGTCAATTTCACAGAGTGGAAGGCATATTGAAGTTGTCTCCGCCCTTCATATCTGTTACATTCAGTTTCCACCCCTGAGAGCTTTTGCCTATGGCATCAGAGATAAATTGTGTGTCTGAGTACCTGAATATTACTCTCTGGGGATCAACTCAAACTGTTTTGCGACAGTTGCTCCCCATCATGTTCAACTGAATGATTTTGTTAAGCCAATAGGGATGGTACTTTGGGCAAAACGCAGACTATGAGTCTGAAATCACAGAAGCTTTTCGAGTGATGATAGCTCTCTTTGCTGGTTCCCTGCTTTCCTGTGACTGACCCCAAGGTGGAAGGAAATTGTTGTCTCGCAGGTTGATGGCAGGGGAGCTCCCCCTAAAAATGTTTATCGTAGAAGATCAATTCCAGCGTTGCAAGGTTCCCCATCTACCATTGAGTCGTTTTGCACTTTCTTCAATTTTCACTCCATTCGCTCCATCCCTCCTTCCATCCTCCCCTCCTGCCCTCTTGGGCTGCTTTATCCGTTTCAGTGTCCACACTGTCCCGATCGTATCAACTTCCAAGGTTTGCTTGTTCTGAAAGCGAAGCCTTCCCCATGCCCCAATCCAACAGGCAATTGAATACCACTGTCGCAAACCAGATCTCCCAACATGGCGTCGCCCGAGTACTCCCCATCCTACGACTCGCCTGAGCCTGAAGAGGCCCATGCCCCGTGGGAATGGAACCATTTCGAAGTCCGCACCCTGGTCTGCCTCATCATCAAAGGCGAGCACAGAATTTCCAAGGACCCAATGGACCTCACCGACAAGCTCAACCAAGCTCTCAACCCAGCCTCCACCGGCCGCCAGGCCGACTACAGCCGCGACGTGCCCCACGCCGAGGTCCAGGCCATGCTGAAGCGCATCCTCTCCAAGAAGTCGCACGCCGTGGACCTCTGCTCGCGCGACTTTAGCGGAACCCCAGTCACTCGCACCAAGGTGAACGCCTTCATGCGCAACCTGGACTTTGACGGAAGCAAGACCGAGTGGGTGAAAGGCAGGAAGAAGAAAATGTATGTGGAGACTCAGAAGAGGCTGGAGCGCTACATGGTCAGGAAGGAGGGCAGTCGGCCCAGTTTCCGGGCGCGGGAGGAGAGAGACAGGCGCAGGATGCTTCTGCGTGAGCCTAGGGCGCGACGACTTCTGCATGGCTGGGGCATCGGCGCCAGTTTCTGGGAGGATGGTCAGTACTCTGTTCCTTGTTGTGGTGCGCAATTCAATGAAACACACTGACGCTCGTTTAGAGCCCAAGCCGGAGGATCGCCCTGTGAACAGAGACGAGAACAGAGATCCTTTCTCGACCAGACGCTCATACAACACCGGCAATGCCCCAGTCATGTCTATCGGACGTCCTGCCGTTGGCATCAACACGCCCAACGCGCGCAACCCGGTGGCCATGTGGGGTGGAGGTTTTGCATCCGTGGCTGCGACACCACAGCCTGAAGCTTTCGCACCATCCATTCCAGACATGCCAGGCCCGCATTACGCCCAGCAAGCGCTAACGCTCGACCACGGAGGCTTTGGAAATCCGAGCAAGCCGCAACAACAGCCCGACAGGTGGGTCGGGGGAAACGAGATTGGTCCTTATGGTACGTCGTGAGAACTGGCAGGTGATCACACCGCCAGCGGCAGCCAGCACGTAATGAGGTGGGCTCTCGGAAGCCAGACATATTAGTCTCCGAGCTTGATGATTTTGTCTTTGCGGTGCGTTTCATGCGAGGTCCATAGCAGCCTCGAATAATCAAGAACAGACCATCATCTCTACGAATCCAGAGCCATCTTTAAAACTAGAAGTCTCAATTCAGACATCAAAAGCATCTCGGACTAAAGGTCAGAATGAAGTGCCTGGATTAAATTATTCTCGAATTGCGAATCATGCACATACAAATGCTGACTAGTATCCGGACAGAAGAGCAGGAAGTGTGATCTACCAGTCTCTCAAGAAACTCCAAGTCCGTGTGTACCAGTCTGACCTGATAGGAAACCCATACATTACCAATGTCATTAGAGACAGGGTATCCGACAATTTGAGATGGGAAATCGTGCTCCTGTAAAGAGACCTGTAGAGGAAATCAAACTTTTTCTTTTTTCTGCGCACCGATGAGAACAATATCCAATCGACGTGAAATTAACCAACACGCAATCAAGAAAACGGCTCACTCTCTGTCACAGTCTCAAAACAAGCAGGTGAACACGTACTCAAGAAAGCGTAAAGAAAGACCCAGCCGGCCCAACATTAGCAAGCACAACCTCAAACAGCGGCAGCTCACCCGCGCCGGTCCTGCCGCCCGCGACGCTGGCGCACAGCCGGCTGAGGTCGTCCTCACCGTACGTGGTCAGGTCATAGCTCTCGCTGCCGAAGACGACGCGCGTGACGTTGGCCCGCAGGTGCCTGTCCGCCATGGGCACCACCTCGCCGCCCCTGTTGAACGAAGGCGGGCCGGAGGCACCCCCGAGGTGCCTGAAGAGCGACGGGTTGCACTCGACGTAGCGCAGGGCCGCGGCGCGCACGTGGGCCCGCGTGGGAAGCGTGCGCACCACCATGCGCTGCTCGCTGACGTCGCCCGTCCCGGGCATGCGCGATTTGATGCACAGCCGGCAGTCGATGGCGGCTGGCGCTGGAGGCTGGGCCGGCGCTGGGGGCGTAGGGGCCTTGATGGGGGCTGTTGTGTGGGTTGGCGTGGACGATGCTGTGGTTGAGTGGGATGAGGCTGATGGTGGTGGCGCCTGCGTGGTGGCTGGGTGGGTATGATGGCTCATGGCTCCGGGAGGGGATGACGCGGAGGCTGATCCGGGATGGCTGTTGCCGTTGAGGTTGGCATTGTTGACGAGATGCCTCACCTGAGCTGGCTGCGGTAGACTACCGGGTGGTGGAGGTGGCACCAGTCTTCCGGTAGGTGGCAGAGGCGGGCCGTGGACGGCAAGCATCTGTGATGGATGGGGTCTCATGCCACCCATAGGGACATGCTCCGGGTACGCTTGATGCCCAAGATTCGCGTAACTACCAGATGGGCGCATGGGCATGGCAGCTGCAGGCCCAGCCTTCCACGTCCCCCGTTGTGCTGGGCCGACGGCAGCCTGAGGCATCGGTGCCCCAGAGGTGACATGACGAGCAGGGCCGACAGTCTTGTACATGGGGGCCCCTGAAGGACTGGAGCGGCGACGGTGAATGGGGATATTTTGAACGGGGAAGTTGGTTGGGGGTTCGTGGTGTGAGAAATCCGGGTCATCCCGTCTCGGTGAGCGAGAACGGTATCTCACCCATTTGGGAGACCGGTGAATGCAGGTGTTGCTCGAGGTGTGGGTGCCTCTCGCCCTGTCATAACCAGCGCAAGCCTCGTCTTCTGTCATACTCTCATATGCAGACTCGGCGTCGAAAGACAAGGCAGAGTCCCCAAGATCCTTCTCCAGGTCGCCGTCCATGATTTCGGACGCCGACGAGACAGAGGAAACCCCATCGTCATCATCGTCAAGCACTTCACCAATCTTCTTGGGGCATGGGACGGAAGCAAAGCCATTGGTGGCGATATAGTTCTGCACCGCGTCCGCAGACTTAACCAAGAGGAGCTCGTAGGCTTTTTGAACCGTCTCGGCGCCCTCAGACGATAGCAGGGCTTCCCTCTGGCCGTCCTTCTCAGAGCGTACAGCTATTGCCTTGAAGTTGCCCAGGGGGTCCCGGGCGAGGATGACGACTATGTGAGCATCGCGAGAAGAGAAGAAATAGCAGTTTTCTACAAGTGCATGTATGAGCAATTGGTCTGAAGAGTACCACCAATACGAAGCCCAGAAGCGAAAATGTATCGTAGACATGTACAATGAGTACTTACCAACTATCTGTGCGCGATGACCGCCCACCGTCTGTCCACAGGTTCCACTGGCCGCCATTAGAGTCTCACAGGATGCAGTAGGCTGGGTCGAAACTGTCGAATAGTGAGAACAAAGGATGCACTTGGGAGGACGGAGGGTCATGGAGCATAGGAAGCACAGAAAATTGCGCTTGATGAGGGGGGAGCGATGGGATCGACCGAGGCTCCCGCAAAGCATGAGGTGAAGAATGAGCACATTGTCTCCTTATATATCAGTCCAAGCTGAGCGAGGATGGTGCCACGACAGTCGTACATGCAAAACAAGTCCCGTTGCCTCTCCGCCTCATTTCCCTGATAGGTCCAAAACGCCTGCCAACCGGCGGTGTTGGAAGCGTAAAACAACACCAACAAGGCGCCCGAACGGCTAGGGACATAGGCATGACAAAGCGTCTACAAAGTCCCAGAGCGCCGCAGCACGTGCGTGGCCGCAAAAATGCAGGCAAGGTTTGCTTCTCACTGTAGAAGCGCGCGAGACGGAGGGAGCCCCGAGGACACTTGGCCGCGTCCTGCAACCCCTTATGCAACTGAACTTCAGCCTGGGACATCACAGCCGTTTGTGGTACAGGATCAGAGTCCGCCCCGGCTCGCCTGGCTGCTTCTCCCTCCTCTGGCTCGCAGTCGTGCTCCGCTAAGCCACCGAGCTGTTCAGCGGTGACGCGGAAACAAGGGGGGAAGCTGCATTCTGGACAACCTCGATCTGCACTATCGCAGGCCCGGCCCAGTCGAGTGTCTCATTCCGCCGGTCACCGACGCCTGAGTGGTGGAAGAGTTGTGCTGTCGTCGCATACGTGTAGCCTCCCAAGCCTGCTCGCGTCCCTCGTGTGGCAGAGACACACTGGTGTCCGTGTCGCCCAGGCGAGGATTACCACGCGGCTGCTACCCATTCAGCGGAATCCCGGACCCACTGGATAATGTTGTCCTCAGCCGTTGAATGTTGCGAAAAGGTGGTGATCGTCTGATTGGATTTCCTGATGAGATAGATTTCCCGCTGCGTGCATTAGATTCCCGTTGTGCGGGTGTGTAGCAAGGTGATAGCTGGCTTTCGGCGACCGATCCTAAGTGGTCAATTGGTAATACGAACAAGGCAGTGCCCGGTATTGCAGGCACAGGCAGGGCAGGATTGACCTGGCCATCCGCCTCAACTCACTCGCGAGGCTGCAAGACTTGCCGAGCATCAACGGTGGCAAACAATCCCGCTGATCGACAAGCACTGTTGTGTCGTATTGGCTGATTTTGTTCTCGACTTTTGCTTTTTCTCCTGCCCGGCGCGGCTGCTGATCCTTGCTGCAACCGCACCGTGCAGCCCTACCATGCCCTGAGAGAGGACCTCAACCAACCGACAACCTCTCCAGCCTATCTTGCAGGGCATCCACAAGAGCCGTCTCCCTGTCCAAAAGACTCCTAACCTGGGATACCTTCGCCTTCCTCAGCTCAGATGGTATCCTGAGGCTCGCTACGGAAGACGCAGGGCTACTCTCTGAGTTCCCTTCACCCGCTCTATCCTTGCCCTCCAAGCCTGCCACCTGACCTGCCAGCTCGTCCTTGAGGCTCCTGATCTCCTGGATACGGTCTACTGGTCGCTGTGACTTGGGCGCGCCAGCTACCACTATTGCTCCCTTGTCGCCCTCGCCGGACTCTGACAGACTCTGCTCGACCGTCTTGACCTCCTCAACCCATGCCTTTTCCTTGTCGCTGAGGTCGCGACTCGTCTTCTGCTGAACCTTCTTCCTCAGGTTCTCAAACCTCTGCATCAACTCTTCCTGTTTCTTGCGTCGTGCAAACACAGCTCGGGTGAGGCGTGTGTCGTCCGACTCGGTTCCATCATCTCCGCCCGTGACTCTGTCGATCCTACTCTTCAGCTCGTTGGCCTTGTCGATCTGGTCTTTCAGCTCCGTTCGCAAAGCATCGCATCTTCGGAATAGCTCCGACACTGCCTCGTTAAGGCGCCCCGACTCCGTGCTGATGATTTGATGCGCATTGGAGAACACCTTGAGCGTGGCTGGCGACAGACGGACTTGCTGCTGCATCAGGGCCACATGCCTGCTTGTCATAAGCAGTTGTTGCATCTTATGTAGGTTAGATGGTTGATCAAAAACTGGAGAAGGCTGGTATGCAGGTCGGGGCGTGAAAAGCTCCATTGGGACTTTCTGCTCTGGCGTGGGCTCGTAGAACGTCGTGGGAGAGGACGATGATTTGATAGGCGGAAGCTCATCCTCGGGCGTTTCGAGTTGTAAGGCGACTGGGTCAGATGGCGTGGCTGAAAGAACGAAGTAGCCGAGATCAGGATCACTGATGGCGACACAAGCCGCCAGGGAGTTTCCTGGTGGCCGCTCGACGTAGATTCTCGTGAAAGCCGACTTTCCGCTTGCGATTAAGCCAATTCTGAAATCCGACCCGGCCTCTGACTCCGCGTTCAACTCGCTCTCGAGCCGAAACACCCACGGAGACAGAGACACGTTGGTAATGCCCGAGTTGTGCGTTATGAAAAAGGAGTATCGAGAAGTCGCATCGTCACTGAAGACAGGCCAGCAATCAGGCGTCACCTCATGCAACGCAAGAACATCTAGCGTCTCATAGGTTAGCAGTGAGGGCAAATCCTCCTCGTCAGTGATCATGCTGGCCTTCGACTTGACCCGGGGCGGAAGCCATTTTGCCTCGACACCATCCAAGTCCAGGCAGATCCTGACTTGTCCACTTGTAGATAGAAGACAAATCACAGTCAATGATAGACCCTCCTGTTCATTCTCGTCGAGTTCCAAGACCTCATCCTCTCCGAGCATGAGATCGTCAGTCTCCATTTTCTGGCCAATGACGCGGATATCCGCAAGTTCCGTATCAAGGTCATCCTGCTGGTCCTCGTCTGGGTCCATGTCGAAATAGAAAGGACCTTGGAGCCTGGGTATCAATCCTGGATGTGTTGGGCGCCGGTACACCTCGATGGGTGGCTCTCCAAGTGAATCTTGGATGATTTTGGGTTCCTGGTTGTCCAGGTCAGACATCCACTCAAGTTGCTGCTGCGCGAGCAGCTTGTCCTGTGGCGAGACCTCAGGATCGTCCTGGATGGCTGCTAGCTTGGCCACGATAGAGACGGAGAGAGAAGGAACGAGAGTCGGAGGGGGTGCCCAGAGCTCTGGCAGAAGAGGGCACAACGCGTAGACATCACCGCCCCTCATGGCAATATACAGAGTCATTGAAGACCAAAGCCCCGAGCCCCTGGCAGCGAAAGCCGCAGCCGCCACCTCCATGTCGAACATGTCTGGTGAGAACGAGGTATTCGTCGCAGTCGTGGATGCTGTGAAGTCCTGGTCCAGAGTGACTCCATTGGCCAATTTCTTCAGATCAACAGACAGCGTTGGGGCGTCGAACGACCATCGATCGGCGGTAGAGATCTCCCAGACCCGTACCACAGCGTCCTCCGTGACCGTGACTAGTGAGCTGCCTTTGACGCCGAGGGGATGCCAGATGGCGGACATGACCGCGGATTTTGATGTGACATGGGTGGTCGGCCCCAGCGTGAAGAACTTGGGTTTGAGAGGGTTGCTGTCCGGCGCGGTGAGATGCGAGGAGTCGGGAAGGACGCAGATGTGTACAGTATGGGCTGTCAGGACCGCCAGGTAGTTGGAGTTCGGCGAGACAACGATTTGCCTGATCTCGTCGGCTACAGGAGTCTTGATGATCTGCGAATACTGTCAGCCCGAGGTTCGGTCGCAGTCGCATGCCATATCTGGCATGCTCGTTGGCACCGACTTACCCTGTATCCCTCAGCGGGTCCGCCTTCGGAACCCTCAATGGTCTCTCTCGTCTCGTCGTAGATTGAGAAAGAGCCGTTTGAATCCTCTCTCTTGATGCGGGTACCGCCACCCTTCTCCGCCCAGGTTTCCTTCAGATACACCAGGTCGCCCCATCGTATCTCTCGGTTGACTGCCACAAAGACTTCGGTTCCGCGGCGCGCGATGGTCCGGCGCGGACCAGGTCTCGATTTCTTGTTGGACGAGTAAGGGGAGAAAACGGATGCGTTGAGGTCCTCTGATGTGGCCTTGAAAAGCTTGTGCCCTGGAGCTGGCTTGCTCAGCCAGCCCGGGGTGTAGGATTTGACCTTTATGTTTGACATGTTTTGCGACCCAGGTCACTGCTCCTGGGGAGTAGCAATGCTAGCAAAATGGGTAGACGGCTGCGATGATCTGATTCATGCGGTAGGTCGTCGAAAGAATCGCAAGGTTGGTCAAGTTTGGACAAGGAAGAAACAAGGCGTCTGCGAGGGTGAAGGAGGTGAAAGAACCAGAGCCTAACCCAACACAACAAACGTGCAGGAGGAAAGGCGGGCAGGGGTGAGCTACACTTGACATTTTTAGCGCGTACTTTGAGCTTCCTACCCGCGCCTGGGTGACCTAGTGCAGAGCATCCAATTGGGACCCACACCTGCCATACACAGCTGCAGCTAACTTTCAACTTACACCAGAAGAGACACTACAACCCGTTCTGCTGAATCGTAACCTCGCCATCTACCATCTTGATGACAAGATGAGACCACACGTCCGAAGCACAGTCGATCGGCTTGACAGGCCAAGCGCCTACTACAACAGTCGGGCAAGTCTTTTCCTCAGTGCGCCGCGCCATGAACGTGGATTCGCAAGCTAACAGTTATCCTGGGCCACAGTTCAACAAGCGCGGCCGTCGCAATGATCGCGGCGACGACCACAATGGCGACGAGCCCGAGCAACCCCCAGAGGACCCCCTCGCGAATGCGACCACTCTATACGTCGGAAACCTTTCGTTCTATACCACCGAGGAGCAGGTCTACGAGCTCTTCTCCAAGTGCGGTGAGATCAAACGTCTGGTCATGGGCCTGGACCGATTCAACAAGACACCCTGCGGCTTCTGCTTCGTCGAGTACTACACCCATCAGGACGCGCTAGACTGCATGAAGTACATCGGCGGCACGAAGCTGGACGAGCGCATCATCCGGACGGACTTAGACCCGGGATTCGAGGAGGGCAGGCAATACGGCCGTGGCAAGTCTGGTGGACAGGTACGTGTCTCCGGAGCAGGCGCCAACCCCCCCCCCCCAAACGCCGATCTCGTTCGCTGACCATATCTTAACAGGTAAGAGACGAGTACAGAGAAGAGTTCGACGAAGGCAGAGGCGGTCTAGGCAGGGCTCTGCAAGGACGAGAACGCAGTCTGGAGAACGACGATTACAACCGCCTTGGATAGTGGACAGGATGACTGAATGATCGATCGAGACGACCTCCAGTGACAAACAGAAACCGCGGTGTTGCCGAGAGAGCGGCACTAGTTGAAGATCTCACTGGCCATCAATGGCCATCGAGAAACATAGCAAATATGCCTCGGCGCATCGCAGGTTCACAAACAGAAGGAAAGGTTCAAATGGCTTATCCCGAAAGATGGGATCCCAAGCTGGCACCTAACATTGGACTGGCTGATATCCCGGGTCGCATCGAAATGAGGATGGCCAGGCGCAAAGCGCTTTATTGGACGGAGAGCAGTGCCTTTCATCGTGAACTTGGGCTCTACTTTTACTAGACTTTATCTACACAATTCTAACCCCGTCCAACCACACTCATGATCTTACAACTCTATGCCATAGCTTTGAGAGTCATTTCCAGACCAGACGACATATTTATCGTCTACGCCGTCTTTTCTCCATGTCGGAACACTGCGCTGTCCGGGAGTCTGATATGGCAATAGCCTTCTACCTCGTTCCGGCGCGTTGAGTAGCGTATTGTCCCCAACCCTCCCTCGTATGCTTCGTGACCATATTCAATCGGACACCATCATATTCCGCATAGAATGCAGCGGTGTGGTGTCCAGCATATCGTACCTCAACGTTCTCAAATAACAATATCTTCGGGTACCATCGCCTAGTATCCGGGAGGGTTGAGTCGTTGCGATACTCTCGTCCATTTGGGCAGTTCTGCAAGGTACGGTCAAGTCAGCTAGTGAAAAACAAAAGCCCCTAGCAGACAATTCTGCATTCCAAACCCCAGAGAGTCCTCCATTCGGCTCGACGTACTGTGTATTCCCTTACGGTACCTCTTCTCCTTGCGGTCGAAGATGGTATACTTGTCCTTGGCGCGCATCTCCTCCTCCTTGGGCATCTCGGCCTTCCACCGCTCCACAGACTTTGTCGTCTCGCCCTTCTTGGCCAGCGCGCTGTCGAGCGTCGCGACGACCGAGTCGACCGCCCGGAGGCGGAGCCGTTGCCGCCGCTTCTGGAACTTGGACAACCGCCAGGGCGTCTTCCACAGCAGGCCGCTGCTTAATGGGTTTGTGAATCTGAAGGCCCCGAACATGGTTGTGCGATTCGAGGGGTGTGTGGGCGTGGGGTGCGTGTTGTGGTGGACACACGAGGACGACGTTGTCGGCGTGCGAGAGTTTGGGAATTTTGATGGTTGATCGCGCGCCCAGCAGGCAGGCAGGCAGGCCAAAAGAATGGAGCTAGCTAGCACCCTGTGCCGTAACATAGTCTGGGTGGGGGCCCAGTCGGTAGGTACCGTGACTGTGGGGGGCTCCCTGCGACCGGCCCACCTCACGCCGCCGCAAGCTGGGAGCACTCCCATTGCGAATCCTCAATCCGTCCCGGCCAAGGTCTTGTGTCTCCTCAAAAACACGAGCAGGAGGAGAAGCAGAGGAGAGCCAGGAACCTGCCAGATGATCGATCGATAACGGGAACCATGTCTTACTACTTTGCCATCATCGGCACCCAAGACAACCCCCTCTTCGAGCACGAGTTCGGCACCTCCAAGCAGGGCGGCGATGGGCAGTCGCGCTTCTCGGACCAGGCCCGCCACCTGAACCAGTTCATCCTGCACAGCGCGCTGGACGTCGTCGAGGAGGTGCAGTGGAACAACGGACAATTGTATGTAGAGATGGTAGACTGTCCCTCTCGCCAACGACGCCGAGGCCTTACCCGCAATGCGCACCACACGCCGCTGGCCTCGTCCAGTCCCGTCCTACACCAGAACATACACATGCTGGGCGATCACCCGCTGACACACTGACCCGAGCAGATACCTCAAGGTGATCGACAAGTTCTTCAACAACTACATATCGTGCTTCGTTACCGGCGCCAACGTCAAGTTCCTCCTGCTGCACCAGCCCTTCGGCGGCACCTCCTCGTCCGGCTCGCGCTCGTCCACCTCCATCGCCGCGAACCCCACCAGCGCCGCCACCGAGGAGGCCATCAAGAGCTTCTTCTTCGAGGTTTACGAGAACTGGGTCAAGGCCGTCATGAACCCCTTCTACAAGGTCAACATGGAAGTCAAGAGTCCCATCTTTAGGCAGCGGGTCTTTGCCGCAGGGCGGAAGTACTTGTAGTTGTTTGGGCTGGGTCAGATAAGCGCTACTCGGTCATTGTTGGGTGAGCAAGGCTTCAGACAGGCGCAGGGCACTGGGAGAGGTTATACACATTCATAGAGTGAGGACGAAACTGGGGAATGGTGAGCAGCAGGTCAGCAGACGCACCCACTTCCGTTGTGGACGTAGCAGATGGACACCTGTCCGGCTGATGCAGTTGGCAGTCGAGCCTGGAGTCATCGAGTCATGCATCACATCATAATCACAGCAAGGGATACAAGCAGTTCAGTAGTTCATCAAGTGTATTTGCTGGCGCACTTGTCTTTCGACCAAAGGGCGGTCGTCGCCTAATTCCGACGCCCTGTCATTCCGGTTGATCCGTAATACCCCAACGCCCAAAATCAAGAATTCTCGCAGAAGCCTCCGCCCAGCTTTGCTGCTGTATGATCATCAAACAAGTCCACTCCAACAGCGGTCCCCGACCCTCTAGTTGCCTTGCCCATGCTGTATCGCGTAGGTGCCGAGCACAAGTGCAAAAACAACAGAATGCATTCCATTCCTCCGCACGCGCTTCCCCACCCGACCGGTGTCGAGGAAAAGAGAAGAAAGCCGCTTAACCACCGAAACCGTACAGGGTACGGCCCTGGCGCTTGAGGGCGTAGACGACGTCAAGGGAGGTGACGGTCTTGCGCTTGGCGTGCTCGGTGTAGGTGACAGCGTCACGGATGACACCCTCAAGGAAGGACTTGAGGACGGAGCGGGTCTCCTCGTAGATCACTATTGGTGTGGTTAGTGTGTGCTTCGTTGCATGCGCGCCGACCTGAGTGTGAACTTACTGGCAGAGATACGCTTGACACCACCACGGCGAGCAAGACGGCGGATAGCGGGCTTGGTAATACCCTGGATGTTGTCACGAAGAATCTTGCGGTGACGCTTGGCACCGCCCTTTCCGAGACCCTTTCCGCCCTTGCCACCTATAGAGGATTCATGTTAGCAACGAGGAACGAGAACGTAGATTGATTGTGCATTCGTGGGACGGCTGGTGAGGTGTGACGCGGTTGCATGTGGTGTTGATGCAAGACGCGTCGGGGTGCAGTGGTGTCTTGCCCCACTACCACCACTCAACACCAACACGGCCCAAAGAGGCGGTGATGACGGATGCAGCAGATGCGACAGCGTCACAAAGCAGACGCGTTTTTGAGGACAGCGACGGGACAAAATGGATGATTACTTACGTCCAGTCATTTTGAATGAAGTTGATGAAGAAAAGTGTGATGTTTAGTTGATGAAATCGATGTCGCGGTGGACAGATGGATGGATTGTTGATGGGGGTTGTGGATGTTGATTGATGGGCAGAGTGAGAGAGAGGAGATAAGAAAGAGAGGAAACGCGAGATACGGGGGGAAGTCGGTTAATAAGGGAGAGTGGGCAGCCGACTGACTTGGGAGTGTGATTCGAGTTGTGGTTTCTGGCAGGCGGAAGGCGCTAGTCAGTTTTGGGGTTTGCTCTTTCCAGCGCTTTTAAAATCGAATTTGCAGCTGCGAAAGCGACCTCAAATCCATGCGGCCTGAAGCGTGCAAAACCGGCCCTTTCTCTGTTGTTTGGCCGTCAGGGAGGCCCGTGCACACCGACTCCTGGCGTCTCGGCCTGCAGGGATCCACACTAGCGTCCGCTTTCCGTTAAGGTGACGCTCCGTCCGAATCGTTGATTTCGGGGGCCTCGAAGAAGTCATTGCCTACATTCAGGACCGCCCAATATCCAGACATAAAACCTAGACTTCTCTCGCAACCTCATCCTCACGTTCTCTCCACACCGGGCAACTGGCCGGTTAGTTCTGCAGCATTCAGATCCGGGTGTGTGGCTCTCCACCAGGCCATGTGCTCCCCGCAACACCACTCGCGAACGAGGCATCGTGAACTTAATGCGGCTGCTATTTTGACGTCAAGAAAACCAGGTTGACGACGAAAATCAGCATGCACCACTATCGACATCCCTGCATTGCCTTGGCGGCGTGTTGTTATTCCCGGACCCTGATGAGGCAACGTCCGACCAACACTGCAGACGCGCCCGAGCCTGCCGTTGTTTGGACAAACACAGATGCAACAAGCCTTGTTCTTTTTTGTGCTTTGCAGTCTAGGCAACTGGCTGCTCGGAGGGTAAGCCCGATTCAGCCAGCTATTAGGCTGAATCAGCGCGACAGGACGGAAGCATCGTGATTTACGCTTTGCTCCATCACGAACGCGTAGAGACGTACCCACACATACGTGCCACACACTAGCCCTGGGGTCGACCAGCTCACTGTACACCATACGATCATCGTAACAGAACGAGCACAGTAGTCTATTGCTTCGGCAAAAGACAGCTGAATTACCACTATCAGGATCTCGTAATCATTCTGTCCATCTGACCCTCCTTGCCCTGCCTCAGATCTGTCCCAGGCGGGCTGGATTTCCAGCGTTGGGAGGAACACTCTTACCGTCAGGCCACATGCATCAGGCATCTGCGAGCTTACTCTCTTGTCAGATTGAAAGCTAGGGTCCCAGACCGTCTCGTCACTGGCAACCAGCTGCAGAACGGCGTCGATGATTGGCTTTGCAGTTAAATGCACGGAGAGTAAGGGTCAGAAAGGGCGCGTCGTCCTAAAGCCTCACCAAATATTTTCGTCTTGATCCCTCCCTCACCTTCCAGCGTAGAAGACTTTACAATGGGTGCTTCAGCAGGCGATGTTGACTACATACGTAGACGGTATCACTACGTCCCGGTCAAGCCTAATGCCAACAGGACGAGGCCGCACATTATTATACTAGCCTGGTGACGACAGTTCCCTGACCTGCCTTGCCCTGACCTACTATACAATCCAACTGCCGTGATCGAACTACTCATACACAAATACATGACAAAAGAGGCCGTGCCAAGCCCCTACGCCACCACGGATTCAAGAAGCCACCCTCATCCAAAACCAAAGTTCGTGATTGATGATTACGAATGAGGCAGGTTGTTCCGTTGTCAAAAAACATTTGGAGGGAAGCAAAACGAGATTGCGCCTGCTCATACCGGCTACCCTCCCGTTGTTCCTGCCCTCCTTGGGCCCCTCCCAACTCAATACTTGAACGCCTGTGCCATGCCTTAAAACCTTGCCGTGCTCCATGCCATGCCATGCTGTTTTCGTTGCCTCGTTCATGGTCGCTGCGTCATTCAAGTCCGAACGCCGGCGCTTGTACCCAGGGAGATTGTCGTCAGGTGGCCGAATCAAGCCCCAGCTACACAAAAAAAAAGCCAAGCTACGCGGCCAAACCGGAACCGCAAGCATATCATTGAATCATAGAATCGTCGAGGCCATCGTCCTCCTCGAGGCTCTCTATTGCCTCCTTGATCCGCTGGCTTGCCTGTGGGTACGGTCAGTGCCTGCTTTGCATTTGGCTCCTGGGGAGGGGATCCGAACTCACCTTGGGGTCCAGGCTCAGTGCCTGGGTGAAGTGGCGCACAGCTTGACTCTTGTCGTTCTGAGCCTTGTAGAGCTTACCCAGGAAGAAGTGCACGAGCGCGTTATTCGGCGCGAGGTCTCTTAGCACAAGGAGCTCCTTCTGCGCCGCCGGCAGGTTCCCCACGCTCAGAAGCGCGCGGGCTTTCCTGAATCGTGCCTGTGCAGCTCTGGGCGCCAACTCGGTTGCCTTGTTGAAGTACTGCAGGGCCTGTAGCACGTGTTTCTGCTTCTCGAGCACCGTGCCGATACAGCAGATGAGAACGGCATTCATGGGGTGTATTACATGTGCAGAGTGGAAGTGGGTGAATGCCTTGTCGTAATTGCCGAGCTTCTCGTAAACCATACCGATGCCGTAGTACGCATTGTAGTGGCGTCGATCGGCGGAGATCGATTGTCTGAATGCTGTCAGGGCTTTGTCGTACTCCTCGTTGACCATGTGTTCATGGCCTTGGAGTGTGTAAGCGTAAGCGAATTTCGGGTCGAGCTGTGTTGCTCGCTTGAAACACTTGAGGGCTTGTTCATGGTCCTTTGCTAGGGACCATGCATTGCCCAAGGCACACCACGACTCCGGAGCGAGCCACGCCGAGTCGACCAGCTCATGCGCGAGGAACGACAGATCCGTCTCTCGCTTCAGGTGCCAGAGGATTGTCGAGTAAACCTCCATGTCTTGAAGACGAGTTGGGGATATTATCCTCAAACGCCTGAAGAGCCTCTCTGCTTCTGGGTATGCTGCTTGCTCGTACTGAGCCCGACCCATCTGTGCCAGTACCCACGCGGTATCCTGATGCGCGCGGGGAAGTGAGGTGAAAGACTGTAGCGACTCTTGGCATTGGAATTGACAAAGCTGCTGGTAACCATAAGCAAACCTCCTCAGGAGGTCCAAGATGATCTTCAATGCTTCCTCGGACTTAGGTTCCGGTTCTGAGGGCTTTTGGGGCACACGTTGCACTGCCAAAGGCTCCTTCGCTGGGCCTTCCGCACGGTCGACATCCATATTTGTGTCCTCAGTCCCACGTCTGTTCCCACTAACCACACGGCCGACTGCTGGATTTGGATTTGGTCTGACGAGCCGGGAGATGGGAGCTCTAGCCCTCTTCAACTCGCGACCGCCAGATGGGCCAATGTTAGATGTGCCGGTGTTCGGTTTTGGTCCTGACTGTTTGAACATGTTCAATCTGGCGCTGCGTCGCTGAGGAGCCTCCTCCCCATGCATCGGCCGGGAATGTACTGGCTGCCCAGACACGGTGCGCTTCCTGTCAGTACTGACCGTTGGCCTAAGGAGCGATGCTGCCGCGTCCGATGGAGCTTCGGTCTCCTGGACCTTCTCTCTCCTCTTGGTCATCAGCTTGTAGCCACCGCGTGGGGGTGCCTCTGGTGCTGCCTCTGCCAGATGCGCTCTGTTTTTCCGAAGTGGTGCCTGGGGCGGCTCTGGATTCGTCGGCACCCGCGCTTGATTTGTATCAAGGTTGGACCTATTGGTGGTCGGTGTTTCCATGTCGCCTTGATTGACATATGGTGCTCCCACGGCGCCGACCCTTGACCTCGCCGCGACAATCTTCGACATGAAATCATTGGCATCCGTGTCAGGTGCTTGGAGATCGCTGAATGACGGTATCTCCCTGGATCCTGCCAAGCGATTCGGCTCAAAAGGGTCTGCAGGATCATGCGCAACCGCTCGTGACGACTTCTTAGGAATGTGGAGAGGTTCGAGTGCATTTAGCGAGGGCTCCTTTGGGTCGACCACCGGACCGTTCAGCATCTGGTCAAAATTTCTGACGAGGTTTTCGTTGACTTTGAATATGTTCGGAACACGGACTGTCACGCCCATGTCGCATAACGAGGTAAATGCATCCCACATCAGAGGGTTTGCCTTCAGAGCGTCCTCGAAGCAAGAGATTGCGCGGTCCTTGTCGTCATAACCCCGATGGAGCTTTCCCAGGAGGCAGCTACAGGCCGCGGCATCAGGATGCGGCGCTCTCAGCCCGGCGGCGTGCTTCCCCATGTTATTCTTAGAAGCCCATAGCACCCTTGACTTTTCCAGCGCGGTGATGCCCTCTTTCCACAGTTCTAACCGCAAGCACGCCTGTGCAAACACAAAGGAGCAGCCCAGGTGCGTGCCCCTGTAACCAGAGGCCTTGCTGACCTCGTATGCAGAGCGATCATCGCCGAGCCGTAGGTGGCAAAGTGCGTATAAGAAGGTAGCCTCGGTCTGTTTATCCTTATCCTGGGCGCATAGCCTCTCGGCGAAGAAGAGAGCATTGTGGGGTGAGAGGTTGTCGAGGTGATAATATACAGCCTGCCTCAAGATCTCGTTGGTATAGGCTTGGGAGGGCGCCATGTTCGAAGAGGTTGCACTCCGGGCGAGCTCTTGTAGCAGTGAGATATGTGCTGTCAGCGGGCCCTTCGATCCATGAGAGAGTATATGGAGTGGTTGTTCAAGAGTAACGGGTAGTCCTGGACGTGATGGGTATCTCGTTCGCTTGCGACAAAACGGAAAGGCGTGGGTAGGGCGTCGATACGGTCAATGCCGAGCCCTGTTGGGAATGTCGGGTTTTCGCCGCTTTCGTATAGATGGATGCTGAACCGGGTGGTGGATGCAGACGTGGTCACTGTAACGCCGGGATAATATGCAGATATCAAAGGGAAAAGAACACAACGCAGCAGAACGTTAGCACGGCAAAGCATGCGCTGCCAGCAGTATTAGAAGCAAGTGCAGAGCAATCGGGGGGCCGGGCGGGTCGTGGTCGTGGTCGGTCGTGCAAGTGAGAATCCTCGGCGCAGCAGCGACTCAGCCGTCGTGTGTGCAGGATAGGCCGGGATGACGGTCCTCTTGTCTGGTAGTCGTCTGCCTCAAATGGAGATGGTGTGCTTTCCAATGTTTGAGAGCACTGCACGCGTCGTGGCAAAAGCTGAGCTTGGAGGAACGAACGAGGTCATGTTTTGGTCTCGGTCTCGAATTGGTGCAGGAAGGCACGGCAGCAATTAGAACCAGGACAATCTGGTGGGTGTGCAGCTGAGAATGGCAACTGCAAGAGGGCACCCCGGGGAATTGGGCGTCCGGGAGAAGCAACTCTGTGAAGCAATTAAGATCCCAGAGAGTGGAAAAGGTGGTAGGTCGTGAGGTTCAGGGCCGGTCGTCGAGGCAGAACTGCCCTGCGATGCACAACCCTCATGTTGACGTTGGGCGCCTGCCGCTCAGTCCACCAAGGCAGCTACGGCCAGTGATTGGCCAGCTGCTCTGGCCGCTGAGCAACCACCTCTTGACTGCCCCACGGGACCCCAGCCTACCCGTACCGAGATGGTCTTGGTGCTTGGTGCTAATAACCGTTGACTCCGTACATGCACATGGATGGATCCTCGACTTATTTTCAGCCTCCCAAAAGTGAACAACGTGGGATCATCACCAGCGTTGACTGCCTTCCTTGTCACCGAGTACTTGTCCCCTTGGTCGCTACCACTGCCAGCCATTCACTGAGCCTCGCTTCTTTTCGTCTTGTCACACTCTCGTCACATCTGTCACACGACCACATCTCCATCATCACTTCCTACTCATCTGTCACCCACAGGCACTCGAGCACTCTCTTGATAATGGCTCAAAAGGCAAAGAAAGACAGGGCAAAGTCCAATGCCGAGTCCCTGAAAAGCCTCCACATAGGTGCTGCAGCTGTCAATGGCCTCTTCCTCCTGTGGACCTTCTTCATCAGGTCCCGCTCCCTGTGGGCGTACGTGTTGCTGTCCCTTCCCAGCTTCGCCTGCGAGTTTGCACTCGAGAAGGCCGGGCGGCCGTCGTTCGACCGTTCCACTGGAGCCCTGAGGTCCTCGGGCGAAGACCTCTCCGCGCCGGGCCTGACTGAGTACATGTGGGATGTTGTGTGGGTCACTTGGGCGTGCCAGATCCTAGTCATGTTCTTTGGGAACTGGCTGTGGCTGGTATGGGCGGTCGTCCCTGCCTACGGTGCCTACAAGGGCTACGGTTTGTTGGGCATGGCGAGAGGAATGGCCGGCATGCAAGGCGCTCAGCAGGGCCAGCAGGAGGCTGCCCCAGCTGCGAACCGGAAGCAGCGACGCGCCGCCGCATGATCTGGTCGATACAGTGTGGCGCCGGTGCACGTCGAGACGACCCTGACTTGAAAAGCGGTCTATGATTCTATGGTCCACCATACATGCCGTACCAGACTCTACTGTAACGCACCAACGACGCGTGTGCTATTTCGCCAGCTCGGCAATCATGGCGGAATCTACGTCTTTGACGAGGACGTGGATGTGCTCCAGAGCTCGGACACTCTGCAGGGCGACCCAATTCTTGAACCACATCACGCGCTCCTCGCCTCCCGGGCCTAGCTCGTCGGTAAAGCGCTTCTTGACAAATTCAACAATCAGTCTCCTGCTCTCTGGGGTCACGTCTCCGGTCTCAGGATCCGTCGGGATGATTGTCCGGGTCCAGACTACGAAATGCGTGATACCAGGCGTGAGGCCGTAGGGCCAGTCATTGACGAGAACGACATAGTCGGACGGGTCTTTGAAGGGAATCTCAGAGGCGGGCGTGAAGGGAATTGGGCCCCACGACTTTGGAAGGCGGTGTTGCAGCAGGAAGTTGGTCATGGATCCATAGGCAGCCTTGGTCTCAGCTGTCCACTTCATGTACCGGCGGAGATCTGAGGGCTTTCGCTTCAGCACGGAGAGGTTGTTGTTGTCTGCATGATCAGTCAGGGAAACGCATCTACATAATATTAAACAAAGTCTCGGGCCTCGCATACCAATGATCTCCTTTAGCTCTTCCCAGTCGTGGTACTTGAATTCCTCGTCCGTCTGCGACAGCACCCACTTATCAACGTCTGTCAACGGGAAGGGTGCATCCTCGACCTTTTCGCCCATGTTAAGTGTCTGTGATAGGGCAAGTCAGCAGGCATGCAACAAGCTCGAGGCCAGCTCGCTGGTTGGCACGAGCTCACCCACTGCTTAGAGAAGTCAATTGGCAGTGTAGTGTCGGGTCTCAGAAACCTTGTGGTCTGTACAAAATTTAATTCTTTTTGAAAAAGAAAGAAAGAAACTGGAAATCTCGATTGTCATCTCCGGTCCTGTAGAGTGCTGCAAACTGAATGACTCCTGAGACGAGTTGAGATGCACACAGCTGATGAAGGGCGCTTCCACTGCTGACTGTGCTGCTTGAGTGCCGAAAGAAAATCCCTGCCGACCATTAGGACACCCCACCTGTGACAGTCGGCGAGCCGGATTGGGCGTGGTAGTGAATGGCGGGGCGGGCTGGGCAAGTGCTTGGTTGCCCAGCCCGGATACCTCCTCAAGCACTTATACAAGAGCCGCAATATCATCAGGACTGACCCTAGTAACCAGTTGTAGTTGTGCTGTCTCCAGCACACCATTTCATGTGCGCTGAGAAAATTGATGATGCCACTGACTCCGTTCGTCGTTTGGTCGGGCAACTGGACTCGACCCTGTCGTGACGGAATGCACCCTGCAGATATGTTTCCGACCATGGCAAATATGGCCGCTACAAGCTGACAACTGTCTCACATTCATGGCTTTCTGCCCTACAAATCATGTTCAGGTATGCGAGAGACAGAAGTAAAAGGCACATGTGCGGTAAGATTCACTTTCAAGAAGCATGAGGTATCCATTATTTGATTTCTTATGACGCCACCTGGGGATGTTGCCGTCCACCCATCACGCATAGGCTCTTGTGGCCTTGCCCTCCAGAAGGCTTTGAAGATAGCTCTCATAGGAGGTGAACTCCATGTCCGGGTAGAGCTCCTTGCCCAACAGATAACCCAGGTACTTGGCATTCTCGGGCGTGTTGTCCCCACGGATGCCCCACGAGTACTGATATTCCATAAACCAGAGCTTAGGCAGGACAGCAGCGTCTGCTGGCTCGGCTCCATCCGGCCCCAAGAGCCCAGCGGCCTGAGCCTGCAGCACCTCCCCGGGCACCTTCTCAGATCCGACGTTAGCAAAGCGGCCAGAGGCAAGACGATATGGTAAAGTAGGAGGGAAATGGGGGGATGCCATACATAGTTGCGCTCCAGCTTCTCCCCGCTCAGCTCCTCGACCTTGTCGAAGATCTGCTGCTGCGTCCAGATCTCGTTGTGTGCGAAGACCATCCTATTCAGGGTGCGGGGGTCGGCGATGATCTTCGCGACATATCGGCCGATATCTTGAACATCAGTCATTGCAGAGGGCACCGAACCGTCTCCCACCAGATGTGTCACCGGCGCCAGCAGGCCGTAGTCAGCACGCCCCGATGGAACCCTCGGCGCGCTGATCTGATACCACCAACCCACGTCGATGAGCGTGTACGGAAGATAGATCTTCTTGATGTGGTTGAGCACTTTCTCTTTCTGCGAAATTCATCAGCTACGGTCCTATCCGGTGGGAAAATTGGGGCGTAGCAGTATCTGCTCACCATATCGCGCAGCCTCATCACACCCGCCGGAGGACAGGCCGTTGCAAAGGTGCAGGGGATGAAGCGACCGACTCCAGCCTTCTTCGCGGCATTCGCGAGGGGGATCTGGTCCAGCAAGACCGTTGCAACAATGGTCGAGATGACAACATCTGCGCCTTTAAGAAGGTTGACGAGGTCGTCCTCGGGACCTCTCAGGTCTGCAGCCACAACCTTCACGCCCTTGCTCCTCAATTCATCGTTGTTCTTGCTGTTGAGAGATGCCTCTCGCGTCACAGCTGTAATGTCCTGGCATCGAGTGTCAATTAGCCCCTCTTCTCGGTGACGCGCTTAGCTATGTGGGGACAGGACACATACAAATTGCGTGGTGGATTCGAGAAGGCCCTTCACGATAGAACGGCCAGTCTCTCCGGACGCGCCAATGATAATGACCTTCATGCTGGTGATGTAAGGGAAGTTGCGTGTGGCAACAGTGAGATGAGAGTACTACCAATATCTTGTGAAGGAGAAAGTTGGGCTGGTTGCTCTCTAATATAAGGCTGGATGTCGGGGAGGTCATAAAATGCGAGATGGATAGAATAGTTCAGTATACGAATACGTCGAGTTAACTGAAACCTGATTAATAAGAACTGGTGCACGATTGGGAGTGTCGGCCGTACTGATCCGGAGGACGGACGATTGAAATAAACTTTACGCGCTGTTTGGAAAAAGACTTTACCGGGAATGTACCCGCAATTGCTGTGTTCAACGCTGCCCAGGGTGGACAACCCGGCCATTGAGGATCACCATGCCTCAGGGCGACAGGCAAGAAGAAAGTCTCCGAGCAGTCGGCATGATTGTCTACCGAGTACTCCGCAGACTAGATACGAGAGCGAGACTACGTACTAATGACAACTCCAACTTGATGGAGTCCACTTTTGCGTCCAATGGCCACCTAATGTGGATCTCAACATTTACTAACCAAGAATTTAACAAGAGCTCAAAGTGTAGCACTGTCTTCTTTTTAGGCACAATGAGTGCCTATAGGTCTTGATAAGGATTGAAAGAGCGCAGCGTCTGCACAGAGACGATGGACGTACGTAGTCCCTGTAGGAGATCGGCTTTCTTTTGAACTCGAGCTACTGTACACGGTACTAGTAGTTGTGGCAAGCGCTGTAACTCATAATTATTGAACGCGATGCGTTCTTTCAGCTGTAGTTTCCCGAACTGGCCTTGCTAGCGCAATGTGTCGTGTATCTAAATTGTTACGATCAATTGATATAATCGTGCATAAGCCGTCGGTCGTGCGCTAGAACCATAGCCATCAAGAAACAAGTGTTGACATATAAGAAAGCGAGTAAAAGCTACTAGATCCAACTGTTCAGGACGCAAATTCGCGCTAGTACTGACCATCGATCAAGGCAGAGGGGCAGGGTTGAAAATGAGTGTAGAGAGTTCTACGTGGAAAGTGAGCTCCAGTCCTCCCATCGGAAATAGTCCTCGAGAGATGTCAGAAGATCCTCGGCTCCAATCTGCTCCAATAGAGGTCAGTCATGTCATTTCGAAACTAGGAGAAGCTGTTTGCGAGCGCAGGAGAGACTTCTTCTTGCATAGATGCACATGTGTGTAAAGAGATTTGGGAGACCAACATCTTTGGGACGCAACATCTCCGGGTCGCCACCGTCATAGCCAAACTCCTCGGCAAATGCCCATGTCTCACGCATATGCTCCGCGTGATATTCGTCGCCCTTCAGCCGCCGTGACCACTCCTCGGGCGAGACCTGGAAGATACCATGGTCGCCCGCCAGCTGCTCGCCAGTGACTCGGGCCCAAGTACCGAAGTACTCCCTGTACGAGGCCATCCCGCTGACGCCAAGCAGTCTCGCGCCGGGCGGCACATCTCCCACGAGCTTCTTCACAAGAGGGCCAGTGTCCCGGAGGATCCAGATGAAAGGAAGCTCCTCGCGCCCGTCGCTGAACTGGATGCGGTAGTACCCACCGGATTCAGGGTCTCTCGCTATCTCCAACGAGCCCCGCCACCAGTTGTCGACATAAACGCCGACGTGGAGGAAGCTCGACTTCTGGCTGAGCCCGGCGGAGACCATGACAGGGTCATGCCGGACAAACTCCTCGACCGCAGCCTTACTGTCATAGTGCCAGACCTTGGTATACTTCCCGCGCGACAGTTTGGTCGCGTCCGGAAGGCTGCTGTAGACGAAGCGCTCCAGCGTCTTCTGCACCTCGGGCGCGGCGGCTGCCACGGCCATGTTTTTTCCGCGCTGTGTTTCTAGCTCTGCACACTGCTGCTCGACGGTGATACCGCGCTTCGTCGCTGTGGCCCTCACCGAGGGCTCAGACATGGGCGCCCAGTAGTCTGTCATGGCGAAGATGGCGTTTGCGCCTGTGAAAGCCTCTGTCAGGGAGCCGACATCGTCCTGGTCGGCGGCCACCAGCTCCACACCTCGGGCTATCCATTCTTGGGCAGTCGGCTTGGTAGGGTCTCGCGTGATCGCTCTGACCCGCCAGTTGGTGTCGGCGAGGAAGGAGTTCGCAACGCTTCCTCCTTGATTTCCCGTGATGCCTACAATCACCACGAGCCTCGACATGTTTTGATGCAAAAACGCTCACTCAAATGAGTTGTCTGCATATAGATCAACTGATCAGCATCAAAATGAGAGTGGCTGTACACGCAGTGTCTGAGATAGTCGTCCTCGAGGTTCTCAAGTCCGATCGTAAAGCTTGATTGACTGATTTCAAGATGCACATGGGTATTTTCTGATAACAGCAATCACTTAATCCTTAAGACTCAGTTTACCTGCGCTTATAAGTCTCCGAGCCATGCAAAGTCTAACCGGTAGCTGCAATGATTAGAAATGGCATTGCTTTGGTAAGGTGACTTGGGGGTGTGTGCTTACAACCCAAGGTTGGTCGCGTGGAATGCGTCACACATGCAGTTGGACCCCATCATCCTAGCCTTGGCTACTGAGAAATGACCATCGTGCTGACAAATCTATAATTACAGTTCAGACAGAACATGTATGTTCTCTGCTTGGAATGGCTCAAATACTTCTTTAGACCTAATTCACAAGTTTCTTCCAACTACAGCATCGCTATCTACCACGGGCCTTGATCGCAACCAAGAATTCCTCGTTCCTTTGCCAGCTTGGAAGCAAGCTACATGGATTTATATTCACCGCACATACTTTCCAGTAAATATGGATGCTTGACGGTAAAATTCCTACGCAGCTGACTGTCAATAAGTGGCTGCAAAGATCCGATCACGGTGGTACTCATCATTAGCCAGCTGAGAGTGTAGATGCCAACAGACTGGACTACTGAAAACTTGTCATCCAATGCCTGAAATGTGCACCGAGACTGCATCACACAATAAAGACTGCCGCGAGCCACACAGAGGATAACACGCAGTGCAAGAGTTTAGGGAGCCGAGGGGGTCATATCGATGTGTTCGGCATTGAGTCGTGAAAGCAGCTGCTGGACATCCTTCCAGCCCATCAGGTACGTGATCCGCGACACTGTGATAGATATAGTCTTCAAAAATCTAAAATATCGGAATCACCTCAATTAAATGGTAGAGATGTTTCATGTAAGTATTAGACGAATCTCTCGTGTTATTGCACCGAGGTTGAAGCGCCACGAAGTCACTGGACTCGTGCGTGATATCGTCCAGGAGATGGGCGATACTAAAATTCATGTAGTAGAGGAAGGAGACCATGATGCAAGTCGTCAGCATTGCATTGAATTGAAAATGACTATAAATTTTGAACAGGAAAACGCTACATTTGATTGCGGATTCTTGTATGAGGGATGGAAGTCTCAAGCTTATTGGCCAATGACTGATACTGAGACAGGCCCCTATCGACAGCGGAGGATTGCAGTTGGCTTGCGGGCTTATAAGTGGGACCCGCCGAAGGCTTGTGGCTTCAGGTGCCAAGGCACCTGCCACCGGGCTGCTTCTTAGCTGCGAGCCGTGCTGCCCCAGGAGTCTGGATTGGACCGTCATCGGCGCCGATTGCCATTCTAAGGCTGGGGCTCTAGGCCTGTGCCCCACCAAAAAAATGACAGCCGGGACCCTTGCATCCTGTCAGCCTGCGCGTATGGGCCGATTCGGGCTCCGCCGCCGAAGCTTCTCAACCGCGCGTGTTCACTATTTCCCAACAGAGAGCCCGAACCTTGACCGACTTGCCCCGAGACTCGAAGGCAGACCCAATTCATATCCCCCTCCGTCCTACGCGAGGCACTCTCTCCTTCTCCAACCCGAGTGGGCTTTGTGTGTTACGGACGAGCTCACGGCAGCCAGCCTTTTATCACAATGGCGACCAAGGAACCTCTGAGCTCGAAAAAGTACATTGACGGGATCTACATCCCCGCCGGTCTGCTGGTCGTCGGTGTGGCCATTGTTAAGAAGGAATGGCTCCCGTATGCGGTCCTCGTCACCCTCGCGCTGAGCGCCATCAAGTTCTGGAGGAGTCGTGAGTCTTTGGTCCTTTACTACTGCCTCACCGGCGAAATGTCGCAACGGGGGTCGAACATGCCAGCTGACAGCCATCCGCCCCAGAACCCAAGAAGACCCTCAAGCCTGATGTTTTCCAGGAGTTCGAGCTCAAGGAGAAGACCATCCTGTCCCACAACACCGCCATGTATGTTTGCGCCCAGCGCTGGGGGATAATCCCAGCGCCGCCGACCTGACCCGACCTTCTCCCGCTGACTGACGAACCTGCGCACAGCTACCGCTTCAACCTGCCGAGCTCAGAGCACATCCTCGGCCTCCCCATCGGCCAGCACATCTCCATCGGCGCGGTGCTGCCCCAGCCCGACGGCACGAGCAAGGAGATCGTGCGGTCCTACACCCCCATCAGCGGCGACGAGCAGGCCGGCTACTTCGACCTGCTGATCAAGTCCTACCCCACCGGCAACATCAGCAAGCACCTCGCCTCCGTCAACGTCGGCCAGACCATCCGCGTGCGCGGGCCCAAGGGCGCCTTTACCTACACCCCCAACATGGTCCGCCACTTCGGCATGATCGCCGGCGGCACTGGAATCACCCCGATGCTGCAGGTCGTCAAGGCCATCATCCGCGGCCGCAAGGCCGGCGACCGCACCGAGGTCGACCTCATCTTCGCCAACGTCACCAAGCAGGACATCCTGCTCAAGGAGGACCTCGATGCTCTCGCCGCCGAGGACAAGGGCTTCCGGGTCCACTACGTCCTGGACAAGCCCCCAGAGGGCTGGACTGGCGGCGTTGGCTACGTTACTGCCGACATGATCCAGGTAAGCTCTACTTTTTACAATTGTACCCGGCAGCTCGCGATACGGTGGTGCTGACTTCTACTTGCAGAAATGGCTCCCCAAGCCCGCCGACGACGTCAAGATCCTGCTCTGCGGCCCTCCTCCTATGATCAGCGGCTTGAAGAAGACTACCGAGGCCATCGGTTACAAGAAGGCCAGGCCCGTGAGCAAGCTCGAGGACCAGGTCTTCGCATTCTAAAAGGCTACACGATGGACGAATGGGACACCGAGACGATCAGTCAGAGTGAGGCCTGCTCGTGCCGGCCTGAACCTGTCGGGGCTTGTAGAAACTCCGGGCAGGGCGGAAACCTCGGCACTTGGGATTGGACCCGGAAGCTCCGGTTGCCGAGTCATGCATATGGTTTTCTTCAGCAGTGCATATTGCCCAAACGAATACCTGCCAGCCTACGCTCGAGAAATTGGGTCACAGCGATTGGGAAGCATATAAAATGGGTCTAGGCGAATTGAGACTTGGGGATGGGATCTGATCGAAGGCTTAGAGAGAAATATACTAGAAGATATATCATGCTTCGAAACACCATCGCCTGCAAACTACGTAAAACTTGTCCTGTCCCCAATTCGCGCTCTCTCCGCTGCTCTATTGCTGTTTCTTCTCGAGCCCCTTCATCTGCTGTTGTGGGCCATATCCCGTCTTGAGGTACACGGAGAGTAGCTTCCACGCGACCCACCCGAACCCGAGCAGGACCGCAGCGGCCGTGCCGGCGCTGACCCAGGCCGACTTGTCTACGTCCAGGACCGGCACGCGCACCTCATTGAGCAGCTTCGCGGCCCCGTCCGCCGGCGCTGGGTCGACGTGCCAGAAGACGGTGCGCGGCCCGAACAGCCCGTCGTAGCCCAGGTTGACGCGCTCGAACGGGCTCGCTGGGAACTTGGTGCCCTCCTCGGTCGTGCAGGCCCAGAAGACGGCCGGGTGCGGCAGCTGCGCCGTGCGGTAGCCCCCCGGCGCGGGGCTGAGGTAGCGCAGGTGGAGCGGCACCTCTGCCGTCCAGCCTGTCTTCTCTGAAGCCGTTGTTGGCGGCGCAAGCTCCAGCAGTGCGGCCGAGCCCCACAGCTTCAGGACATAGTCCGGTGCCTCGAGGTCAACGGGCTGCGAGATGTAGCGCAGGGCGGTCAGATTCTTGGAGGCCAGGAACAGCGGGTCTGACAGCTGGTACTTGTCGGCGAAGATGGCCCGGGGAAGTGTCAAGTGTGCGTGTAGCGAGCAGTGAGAGGAGCCATCCTCCCCGTCCGTACCCAGGTCCGGGGGCGAGGCGGCGGACTCGCCGCGAAGCTGTAGCTGCAATGTGGGGTGGAGGCCTGTGGGCTGCAGGAAGGCGGCGGAGAAGGATGCTCCCTCGACGCGCCGGTGGCGAGCTGGGAACTTGAAGATGGTGGCGGAAGGCTTCTTATCCTGGCCGAGGACAGTGAGCGAGCCCGAGAGCCCTAACTCGTGGGGCTCTATGCCGTGGGGCTTATCCGTGGCGAGGATGCCGACCTCGACGCGGTGGTCGCTGGCCTCTGGTGCGACGAAGCGCAGAGGCTGTTCTTGGAAACCCCATGTCCCGGTCACTTTGAGCGCGTGGGAGATGGTGTCGTAAGAGATATCCAGTGAGCTGGCGGTGGATAGCAACTCAACGCGGGAGGCGCATGATCTACCGGAGGTCGATGAGGGGCAGACATCCTTGCCAAGGTATTCGGTGAATACTGAGAGGTCTTCAAGGGGCTGATAATACTGGAAGGCAGTAGAGTGAGAGAAACGGTCGCTCGGGAGTGAGGTGAAGGAGTCCTGGTGCGATGTTAATGACTGGCTCCGGGAGTAAAATGTTGGGACGTTTCAGAGCATAAAAGTACCTTTGGCGTATCGCAATCCAGACTACCGAATGCCTTTTTGAGTGCGATACACAGCTGCTCATCACTGTCTTGGTATCAGCGTGTGCACTCTGGCCAGGACATCTTATTTCATTGAGACAACATACTCTTGGAAGGTCGAGTCAGCTCGAGGGGTGAAGAAGACATGAAGGCCAGGCGACAGGCGGGAGTAGAGCGGGTTGATGGTGTCGTAGGGAAGAGGGCTGATCCATCGTATGTGAAGCTCATGACAGCTCTGCAGGACCTGACGCAGCTCCTCGGGCAGCTCCTCGAGGGCCAGGGTGACTCGGTCCTCGCGAGCCGCAGACAAGGCTGGGCCTGCCAGGCTGGTGCCAGTGACGGCTATGGAGGCCGGATCGACAGCATCCTCGGGCCTGTGCAGGAAGGTGATCCTCTCCCTCATGTTGGCGTTCCCCTTGTCCCGCTAGGCCCCTCCCTTTGGCCAAGTGTCTGTCTGCAGCAGCAGTTCGGATGAGCAGATCCGGTCTCTATAATGCCGGGCTGTGTGTGATAACAAGGCTGGTGATAGGGCTGTGCGGATAGAATTATGCTAACTTGGACGGTGGTCTGAACGTGTGCAGTAGTAGAGTTGGCCTGTCCCCTCTTAGTAATGTGACCCGTGATGAGGAGCTGTGGTGTGGAGTGCTGGCACGCCTATGGAAGCTATGGTGTTACATGGCAGGTACCTCCCTGGTCAGCCGACAGCTCGATTGCCTCACCGAGCTGTCAGAGGGCATTGACTGGGGTTAAGGAGGCTGCCCGCACGGTCCAAGGGCCTGGGCAAGCTCGCGGGTCCCCCCACGCAATCCTCCACCTGTCGAGGCCGTGGAGAAGTACATGTCCGCCCCTGCCCGCCCCGCGCAGATAGCATGTACCGATCTGCCTCGGCCGCTAAGCCGCATTCGATGACCGACGACAAGCCCTCCAACTGCGTCAGGGTTCCCGACGACACATCGTCCCAAGCGCCAGCCTGTTGGCATCAATGCACCCACTGTCTGCCAGAAAGGCCTCCCCCCGACGGCATGTCTGACCATATCTTGTGTCCTGGGCAATGGGAAGTCCCGTCGTCGTCGCTCTTCTCAGGAATTCTCCGTTAATTTTTTACCTTCCGTCCGTCCACCTTCGTACGACACCACCTTCCATCGGGCCCTCCTCTCCTGTCTTGTCTTGCGCATCTCTTACTCCTTGATACCCCCCTGTTTGCAGAACTTGTCTTGTCTTGTCCTGTCTCGTGTGTCTTGTAATTTCTTGTCGCCGTGTATTTCCCCGACCCGCCGGTCTACCTTTGCTAGTCTCCGCATTCATTGATACCTTGCTGCGTGTGCAACGCGCATGTCCGTCCCTACTTCGGTGATCCGTTCCAGGCTAGAGATAAAAAGCCTGGCCCGACTACGGCGGCGGTCATGGCGAACCCGCAGCAGCCCCAGCCGTATATTGCTATAAGGACGAGGAGGCCGGACGGCGGAAGTTCCACGAGCAGTGTTGACTCCACCGTATGTCTGCCTGTCTGTGTGTCTGTCGCGATCGCATCCTGTCTACTCCACATGTTCCTCAGGTCACGATGCGTCCCGAAGAATCTCCTGTTCTCAACTCACCGTTCCCTTTTATACAGTACGGCTCAGGCATCGGTGATGCTCCCTCGGCCACCCACGACACAAGTCGCGTTAGCTACCATGTGAAACACTTGGATACCTTTGCTCAGACTCTTCAAGAGGTGAGAGGCTCCCCTTTTCTGCTGTCATGGCGCACAGCAAAAGTGCAGGTCAACTAATATTCCTCGGCCCGCCTCTAGTCCGCCAGCAGGGCTTTCCCAAACAGAGGCCGGTCTTCCCAGCGGTACAAGAACGTCCAGGTGCTTCTACTTCACTGGAAAACCGATGACCTCTTCGTGCTGCCAGAGCTTGAGGACCTGGCAACGTGCTTTAGCGGAGACTATGGCTTTAATACCGACATCTTCGCCATACCGTCAGAGAATCCGCACCTGGATCTAATGCTGAGGATCGGCGCTCTTATCAAGGAGCACGAGTCTGATGATGCCCTTTTTGTTGTCTACTATGGCGGCCATGCCAAGATCGACGAGTCCAGGCAGAGCACCTGGTGTGCAACCCGACACTCCGGGTCCCCATCGCTGCAGTGGTCTGCCATTCAGACCCTACTGGAGCGCTCCATATCTGACGTCCTGATCTTACTGGATTGCTGCTCAGGGGCAGCCTCGGCAACTTTCCCTAATGGCAAGAGTATCACTGAGACGATATCGGCCTCAAGTTGGGACGCGATCGCACCGGATCCCGGGAGATACTCCTTCACAAATGCGCTCATTGAGGTTCTTGGAGAGTGGAGGCTGAAAACGTTCTCAGCAGCCATGTTACATGCTGAAGTTTTGGCGCGCTTAAAACATCCTCGGCCTATCCGCATCAACGGAAAAAGATTCGAGGCTCGGTCGACGCCTGTGCACTTTATGATGACTTCGGACCACAAGGCGCCCAGCATTGAGATGAGTCGAATGATCCCAGATGATCCACAGCCTCCATCGCCACCTCAGCCATCCAGCTCCCTGGACGCAAGGCTCTTGGGTCGAGGACCGGAAGAAAATGGCTGCTTCACGGAACCGAATGAGGACAAGCCCCATGTCATGATTTCTCTGGCACTGGAAGACGACCAGAGACTGGACCTGAATGCCTGGGAGCAATGGCTGTCCAGTTTTCCAGCCCTGGCCAAATACGTCACGGTACAAGGCGTTTTCAAGAGCCACTCCACGCTACTACTTCTCTCCATGCCAGTCACAATATGGGACCTTCTTCCTGAGGACCAAGCTTGCTCCTTCGTGGCGTTCATTCGGTCCAACAATCTCGTCAAAGCCCCTCCGGAGCCTGAGGCGCCTGCTGAAACCATGGCTGATCTGTACTCGAGCGACAGGGCATCTGTCTTCTCGGGAACAACATTCAGAGACAGCATTGTTGCACCCTCAATGCCAACGTATTCTCTCAGCCCCACAGCACAGCAGAATACCTCCCTGGCCGATGTTGCTGGACCCCATAGGGGTGGTAACAGGTCCGGGAACTGGCGAACCCAGACGAGTATGTCAATGTACCCGGAACACATGTCTTCTCAAACACTCACGCGGGTGCCCCTGGGCAATTCAGAAAATTCATCAATCAAATCTTCACGCTCGATGGCCTCTTTCCGCACCGCTCCATTGTCCGCTGTCATGGGACTGGGAGAGGCCGCACTTGAGGGTGGTATCATCCGTAAACCTCTACCCAACCAATCTCGGAATTCCAAGAGGACAATATTCGAGAGTGACAACGACGTCCCCGAAGGTCCAGCACTAGCTGCGCATGTCGTCGCGCGGCTAGAGGGTTACTATCAGAAAGACCCGCATCCGAGTGACGGGACTACAGAGTACTATGCTTCTCATCTCGGTATCGAAGCTACAGATGTCAAGGTGAGTCCTTTGTCGACGCTGAACATTTTCGTAGCGCACAAGACTGACAGACTCAGATTTGGTTCCACCATCGACGGCAAAGAGAGAAGACAGCATATAGTCTAGAAAAGATAAGGTTCGAGGACAACAGGCTTGACAATCAGCCTCGCCAGCCCGGGCCACAAACCATTCTCCCTGGCCATTTGAACGACCTGCTCGGGATATTTAATCCAGCACAAATCCTCTTCATTGACCTCAGGTCTCCATCAGAATTCCAGAAATCACATATCCACGGTGCAATCAATCTACGTGTGCCACTGAAGTTCCTCACGACGGCGAGCCTAGACATGCTCGGCCGGACATTCACCGATGAGCAGAGTCGCAGAGCATTCTCCAGGTGGAGCAGGACGAGATGTATGGTAGTCTACGACAGGAACCTCGAGGCACCATGGGAATGTCCCGTCGCGCAGGCGCTGCTGGACAAGTTCAGGAGCGAGGGCAGCTGGTCTGGGAGGTGTTTCCTCATGAAAGGCCCTTTCCGCGAGTTCTGCCTCTCATACGATAAGTATATCACAGGTGATCGGATGACAAAGGCCGCAAAGAAATACGAGGACGGGCTCAGGGCCGCCACTCCTCCAACAGTTGACACACTCAGGCAGAAGCACGCGCGCTTCGAGGAGTGGCTGCGCCGGGTTGAGCGCGAGGAGCCTACTACAGGGCACGATCTCACACCGGCTGTGGTCAAGGAGCGTGCTATGGTTGTGGATGAGCACCAGAGAGAACTGGAGGCAGAGTTCAAGGCTCGTTTCCCCGATCTGTACAAGAATATGGAGACTCCACCGCCATCACGAGCACCACCCGCGCCGCCTAGGAAAGACCAGGAGATGGCTTTCAATGACCATGATTATTTCGACAGCAGGAAAGGCCCTCTTGTGGGCCACCTCGCCACCGGCCTCGACAAGATGCGAGAGAACGCCAATGGCACATTACAAGCAGGCTACTCCTTCCCCAACGAGAGGCTGCCGGACAAGCTCGGTGAGCTGCCGTCCCCGGACTATGACGACTTCGACGAGATCGACCCCCGAGAGGCCTCGCCATCACCCTACTATGTCCCAGGATTGGGTCGGTCCGCGGCGGGGGCTGATGTCGGCAGTGTGATCAGCCAACAGTCGAGCGCCACATCCGGCAGCAAGAAGAACATCAACAGCAACAGCCGTGAAACACAGCAGCAGCAGCAGCAGAGACAGGGGCTCTGGAAGCGGTTACGAAGCAACACCGGCGGGAAATGAGGCAAGGAGGACGCATCGCCGGCCGCTGTGACGGTCTCCATTGTCGGCGATCGTGCCACTCAATGTACATATATACAGGGTCCCTGACTAGACCATCATATACCCTCCACAGATCTTCGACCACCAGATCTGAATATAACCCCGGTTAGTGTCACCGCAGCACGGCCGTGCAGCTAGATTGTGCTGGAGGTCTGGGAGCAGGGGCTCGGCTGGTGGAGAGACAAAGTAGTCAATCAGCCCGCCCAGGCTTGCAACCTCACGTCCCCTTCCTTCACCTTGGCCCCCTCTCCACCAACCTCCTCAGGTACCAAGAATATGGACACGAGGTTGGGTTTCGTTTCCACTAGATAGGCCCCATTCAAGAATTGGCACAGATCATCCTGTGCCGTCGCACAAACCAAGAACTGCGACACCGAGCCAGCCAGCAAGCAGCAAGCAAAGTTCCAGCTGAGATCAACGCCCTGGGGCCATAGGCCGTGCCTTAAACTAGGTAGCTTTAGCTGCAGAAAAAGGCCGTGACGGGGTGGCAAGCAAGCAGTCGCGTCCGCTCCCAGAGCCTGGGAACACCCCGTCAGCGAGTAGCCCCAGATGGCCGGGCACGAAGGATACGGTAGCGTTGCGGTGCACAATGGAGGGTGAGATGCCACGGCGTTGGAGAGCCAGACAGCGTAGTATCGAGCCGTTTAGCATGGTAACCCAAACAAATCCAAGTTCACCCTGCCCCCAGCCATGCAGCACGACAACCTACACACTCTCCCATCCTCCAGCCCTGTTTAATTCGTTCTTTCTTAGCAGCATCTCTTAGTGCCGTAGGGCCCTGAGGGCCGCGTCTCCCCAATGCCGGCCCTTGAATGAGTTCTCGAAATACCTGAATTCGGTCTAAGGGGTTCGTCGTGCACCGCCACCCCCAGTCCAGCAATAACAGGCCATGTATATACGTACGTACAACGTCTATAGCGCATGTACGGTGAGTGAAAGTGTAGCGGTCATCAATATCACCACCCAACAACGTGCTCCGGAAGAACTGCCGCCGCCGCACAAGACACGCGATCGACGGCGTGGGCAGATCTGAGAAAAGAAATTGACCCTCCACTCCACCGCACCATTCCTTCCCTTCCCTTGCCCTGCCCTCCCACGTTCCCAGCCTCGCCGAAACCGAACCTTTCACCCGGCGTATCAACCTCGAACCAACCCGGGCCCAGATATCTCCCAACCTTGGCTGACGGGTTGGCTAGCTGCACTATATCTATCTACATGGCCCATGGTGTTGGTAGTTTTAGTCTATCTGCCGAAGGGAAAAGCTGGCACCCCTGCCGGTTATCAAAAGAACCCCTGGGCCCGGCTAGGCTATCCCAAGTCGATGATACTTGCTCACTCGCAGACGACAGCATCAAACTAAGAAGGAAAAATCAAACTCCGTGTCGGTAGGTATCCGTCCATTTCCAAGAAAATCACACACAAACGAGCCCAAATGCCTCGAAGCGAGATAACATCTTCCCCCAATTCACTCCCTCTCTCCGTCAAGGCCGCATCCTCCCATCCATCGCGTGCCAGTTATAGCCCCCGTCAGCCCGCATGCATGCGCCTGCCATGAAACCACCAGCACCCCCACTAGAGAAAAGAGGGTTCTTCGCTTCCTACGCGTATTCTTTTTTTGCTTTTGGGGGGGGAGGGTGGTAACGTGAAGAACACTTTTCCCTGGGAGCCGACGGGTCGGGCAGAGTAGTGTGTGTATGTAGATGCGGTGTGCAACCACCCAAGCCTCCACCAAGCAACAGTAGAGGCCGAGCCCAAGCCCAGCCAGCCAGCCAGCCAGCCAGCCAGCCTCCGGGCCTGCATCGTGCCAAGCCAGGGCAGGAAGGAGGAGACGATGTGATAGATCATGATGGTGCCCGGTAATGAAGCCCGGTAGCAAGCTTAACCCACTCACATCCCTCGTCCCCCCTTGCCTCGTCCCCAAGCGGCGGTACTTGTGCGGCAATCTATTGTGCGTACAAGGGCCCGAGATCGAAGCAAAAAGGAAGGATGAAGAAGAAGGGGAAGAAAAAGGAATCGTCACACCCAGGTAACCAAACCGAGGCGGCCGCACACCCAATCGCGGAGCTCAGATACAACCCCCTGGAGAGAGGATGCGCGATTGGTTCCCAAGAAGGATAGCACACATTCCACGTACATACAACGCAATCACCATTCATACATGCTACATACATAGGGCTGCGTTTGAGGTGGCGCCGCCACCGACCGCTGCTGCGAACACCGTCCGTGGTGCGCCCGGATCTCTGGGGGAGAAGGTAGGGTCAACGGGGTGGTGTCCGTATAGATTAAGGTTCAGTCAAGGTCGCAGGTTGACAAGACAACCGCACAAGGCGCATTTCGGAGGACTCAGCTGATCGTGGGTGCTGGGCCAGGCCACAAGCAAGCACATCGGTCCAGGGGAAAACTCTCTCGCGCAGACAAGAGACGAGAAGTGGGAAAGATGGGATCAAATTCCTGCGCATATGCGTGGTGACTGGACCCATCGTGTGTGCATTGTGTCGCCTTGAGTGTGTGTGAGGACGCAGCACGAGTGACAGAGAACGTCTAGTGTCTGGGTATGCAGATTCGCAGCATCATCCATTTTGGGAAGATCACATATCCTCCCTGAACACAATCCTGGGGTTGGCCGTCTGGGCGGGCATGAAAAAGAAGAGTCGGTCCGCCTTCGCCGTAACCACGCCCGGCCGTCAGGTTCAAACCAAAGGGCCGGCGACGAAAGAGGAACAGCCCTCCTGGGTCCGGGTCGGCAAATACCGTGGTGTTGGCCTGGTTAGGCTCAGGAAATTGTTTCTTTCCCAGCCACGGAGCCTCAGCTAATCGCCAGTTGCGATAGGGCGTGTGGTGGCAATGGGGTGTTTTAGCCCGTTTCTTCTTTCCTCTCGAGCCTCCTCCTCGTGCCCTGTCACAGGATGTGGCTGTCCGGCACCGGGAACGCAGGTTTCGAAACTCGGGACAGCACACCGTAGGGGAACAGCAGTTGTTTGCCACGACTCGCCACGCCGTGCTTCTCACACAGGCACGTTCGAGAGTCCGATGCCAGACCGGAAACCTGTCAGTGTATGCACGTCACGGCCTTCTTGGGAATTTTCGTCTGGCAACATGACTTTGGGTGAAAAGCATGGCGTCTCGGAGATTTTTGGTCGATGTGGCAAGCGCGATTCGCTGTTGCGCCCAAAGTTTGAGACGTCAAGGGAGATGGGATGGCTGCGCCACGCTCGCCTCCACCCCCGTCAGCTGCCTATCAATCGTCTGACCGGCTGCACGCCCTGGCGACGATGTTCGTGTCAATCTCGTCGCCCTACCGCAACCAAATGTCAGCGACTTGCGGGGCACGCTTTTCGCGACTGGTCAGAGTGAATTTCCGGCAGGACGTGCTCCTCGGCAGGACCCAGATGGCCCCTGCCGACGACGTCGAATAAGGCTGGGCATCTGAAGAAACATCGCGCCTCGTGCCTCATGGCTTTGTCCCCTGCACCCCCTACCTGGATGGTGGAAAGCAGACAGGCCCAGTGCCCACTGGGCCTCAAATGCGACAGGCAGCAAGATTCTTGCTACTATTACTGTTGCAACAGCTCGGGCCATGCCTGGCGGGTTATCCGACCATCCCGGTAGTTTATGGAGCCCAAGCTTTGCGAATGCCCCCATTCTTCGGCCGCACATCCAACATTCGCTCGGACTCGTGTCGACAAAGGCCCGTATTGACCCTGGCATCCCCAAAACTCAAGATGTTAATCCGTTCCCACGCAGTGGAATGGCGGGCGAAAGCACGGAGACGGAGATTTCCATGGCCTGATCTGGTACCAGACACTGGGGATGTCCTTGCGCTTGCCGTGGAGCTTGTCACTTTAATCGCGACGGCCGGCGGGGCCTGGGACTTTTGACGGGGTCGATCTCTGTGGACAGGTCCCCCCTCTCAGAATCGAGACAAGGGTTCCCGCCGTCATGGTTCTTCCAGGTCAAGGGTGAGCCCTACTTGGACCCCCTGAAATGTGTCGCTCCTTTAGACGACCCGCCCAGGGTTTGCCCGCGGCACTGCGATTCGCTCGTGCTCCCCTGTCAGGCCGGTGATGACAGCTCGCCGCCCCGCCCCTGACTGCATTAGCTAGATGGAAGCCAGTGCCATCCCAGTCGGAAGGATTTCGAAGCCATCTATGACAGCCGGCACGGACTCGTCTTGTCGCGGCTGGCGCCGCTGTGGGCTCCGCGTCATTGGCATTTGCTGGCTTTAGATTTATCCCGCTGGAGAGGCTCGGGCTGCATACACACAAGCAACCGTTGCTGCGCTGCATGTTTGGACTTTTGGTTCAATCTTCTGCAAAAGTCGCGGGTCATGGTCCAAGCGAGGTCCTCGTACCCACAACAGTCACGCAGCGGGAGCCGCCGCTGACTCGACGCTCAAAATATCCCGGCCCGGAGAGTGGGACGGAGGTAAGATAATGTAACCCAGAGACCGTGCCGATATCGAGGTAACGGTCCCGGATGGACATATCAAGACGTCGTAGTGTTCCCCAGACAAAAAATTGACGGGCTGTTTGCCTTCCCACACAGCCATACCTGGACGGAGATTAAGATCGCACCAGGAGTGTCTCAACAGACCCCGATGGCCCGTTGACGCCGGGTCCACTCCAGTCTGTCGACAGCGGCAACTGCAGGAGACACTCTTCTGTGGATCGACTTTATGTACCGGGTCGAGATCACGGTCGAAAAAGAGCACGCCGAGTGAGGTCTGTGTGTACAGGAAAGCGCCCCCCGAAGTGCTGCTCCATCTTGGCCTACTCCATAGGACAGGGTCGGAAGCCGACCCTGCTCCCCAACCGTCGGTGGCTTGTGGAGCTTTGGTTGGTTGTGGCGATCCTTCCTTGGGACCGGCATGGGGGTCTGGTTGGGTGGGCTTGGTGGGTTTTGACACCACTCGACGTGGGCTTGCTGGAGTGCTCTCCGCCTCCCACGCTCGGAGCAGACTTAATGTGTCTTCAGTCGCGAATCCCCACATGGGTCTCGCAGGCGCTGGGTAGCATTTGTGAGGAACAGGGGTTGCCAATCAGCGAATCATCAACCTCGCCCGCGCCCCTTACGGGAGCTGTCAAACCTGTCACTGACCGGTAATACTAATCCGCGATCGTCTGATACCTAGTCATATATTGTGATCTGTCATATGCCGAAATACATGTTTGTAGCCGAGCCAAGTCGAGCTCATCGGAGAAGACATACACAATAGTATACGCACAGCCGTATTGTCGGCGCCTGCACCTTGTTGCCGATGCAGTCATCACATGACCTCGAGTGGCGCCCGTCCTGAACAGGAACAATATTGCCAAGCAATCTCCGTCCCTGTTCTGTTTGCGATTGCTCGACCTCATTGTGTCTATGCCGTTGCATTTGTTCTCTCTGCCCGCACTCTCGGAGCTTAACTAGATGCCGGCTCGAGACACGTGGCTCATTTCGCGTGAGCGTGGGTCTCAGGATGACTGCAAAGTGCGGTTGACGCCGCCCGTGATGTGACACTGATTCCAGTCCGCACAGGATCCTCCGACGGCCCTCAGGGCTGGAGGGGCACGCACACACTCCTGGCACTGTCCTACAGCACCAACTGACTGATGATCAGGAGCCTGGACTGGAGCGCTGGCCGCCTGTGGCTGCCATGATGACGCGTTTCCTGCTCGTGTGGGTATGGGTACAAATCTCCGCGTTTGCACATTAGCCTGGCCAGGGGGTGGGAGGGGTTGCCGCGATCTAAATCCCGAACAGTTGGTCCCACAAGCAAGGTCTAGTCCAATTCCGTCGCCGTATCCAGGCGCGGACAGTTGGTAGGGCGAGATTAAATATCGATATGTCGATTCCATCATTCCAGACAATACATGAATCTGATATGGCCTGTCTCAAGACAGCATCCTAGGTCCCTAGCACGAATCCAAAGTTTCGAGTTGACAACCCCGGCCTGCAGGCTTGTCCCTGCCTAGAGCTGGCGGAAGGCATCCACACACGACACGGGCCGCGACATTATTTTTGGGGAGCTTGCGTGGGACAACGGTGGACAGCCGTGATGTACGGTTCGACAGATGCGGTCCCTCCTATTGGACTTGGTGAGCAACAGGACTGCAGAGCTGCCCGCCGGAACCGTGCAAAAGTCGGGTCCGAGGCAATTCTCCCAGCGTGAGGTTTCAGCAAGATGTCGCTCTGAGGTACATTGTCCAATTGGCCGGCAGTGCCCACCGAGAATGTCTGTTCTACGTCGTCCTCAGCTGGGCGCTAGGTTGCAGGCCCAAGCCAGGTGCATACTGCGCTAAGATCCAGACGAATAGGTCTTGGATGGCAGCTTGAATGGACCAAGCAGAACACCCCGGGCAGACCACCGTGCGCTTCAGCAAAGCTTCAAACCTGAGACTTCGTAATGAACGCACATAGATCAATCTCTGAACTCATTGTCAGACCAGTAGCGGTCTCGCCGCGGCCGTATTTTTGGTTGGGCGGACGCTTTTGTCGGCGCAGACCAGCAGTCGTCATAGACAAGGCTGAGTTCGTTCAGGAGCGAAGCGCTGCCAGTGGATTGTGCGCTTCGTCCCTCCGTGGAATCGTCCCTTTCGTTGTTCGGTGGCACTGCACAAAAAGGGCTGCAACGTGAGAGGGAACCGTGACCGTCGTACACGGCGTCACACCGAGAGGGCCGCGCAGAGCTGAGATTTGGCATTATGATCCACGGATGCCGGCTCGGAATACGACATATCGTGGTCGGGAGAACCAAATGTTGGGGTTTGTGCCACAGGCGATGCTGAATGTCATTGGTAGGCCACAAGTGCTTGTGCAACTTTGCCGTCCGCGTTTGTGATTCTCGAGGTGCGTGTGTCCGACTGTGGTACTATCCATAGTCGTCAAGTGATCCTGCTGCTCGTCCCTGAACACACATGGTGTTTACGGCCGCGACTATAAACTCATTCCCACTAGCCACTTGCCTCTGGTCTGCTGGAAATGCCGCCTGCCGCCTGCGAGATTCGCGAGGTATGACCAAGCTGCCTCCGACGTAATTGTCGCGACCCATCGCGTGTTCCTAAGCCTGTCGGTGCGCGCATGTACCTTCCGACAGGGAATATCAGGAATTAGAGTCCGACAATGCAGCTTGCCCAAGTCATCCGCCTGTCCGGTACGCCCATTCGCTTGGGATTCCAGTCGGCATGCACGACACGGGCGGCAAGGTTGAGAAACACGTTGTGGATTAAGGGCCGACGGTGTGTCGCGGCCAGGTGGTATTCGGACACTTGAGCAGGCATTAAATTCCGTGGTCTTGAAACCTCGGCGAAGGAGTTCGTCCCATGTGCCGCGGCCTGAGAGGACGGTGAGAGCCCCAGTGTTCACAAAACAGCATCTGCCGAACAATGCAATTTCTTGTCGTGGATTGTAGCCTTGTGCTGTAGTCCAGGTTTTATTATGCACGATGCTAGGGGTCGGGGCAGCAGTTGTCCACCAGCGAGGTGTTTCCAGCTTGGCGGGATTTACCGCCGCCATCGAGTTGGCGTGCTTGACAGCGGTTGGGTCTACAAGGCCCATCCCCGTCGTTGGTAGCGATTCAGGTCCAATGGGCAAGTGGAAGCGGAGCTGGATCTGACAAGGCTAGCCGTGTTGCTCTTTACCAGTTGAAGACATTGTCGCGAGTACATCCCTGCTGCCGACGGGAAGCTTTGACATCCGCAGCTTTGGCACCACTGGCCTCAGCGCCGAGCTGGAGATTGACGGGAGGATGGGCCCACATTCGCGCCAGGGGAAGGACAGCCGAATGCGCGTAATGACAGAATGAGCCCTCATATTTGCTTGCCTGGCCGCGTGTGGAGATGATGGTTTTGCTCAAGCCGTAATAGCGGCTTTTGCGTAACTATACAGTGGTCAAAGTGTGAGACCTCTAGGTCGCAATATAACCCTGCCGTCCATTGTCGACTCAGGGCATGAGAAAATTGACGACATGTGAGGCATACGCATCTGACTAAAGGTCCCTCTTGGACAAGGATCATAGACATGACGGGCACTGGGAGAGGAGTCAGTGTCCCTCGAATAGCTGCTGTACCTGACTTCGCCGATCCCGACCGGTCGAGCACGACGTGAACAGCTGGCCGGGGGCAGATGAGCTGCGGTCGGGATGTCGTACGGGATATGTACGCTGTGCGACAGCTTTGCGCCTCCAAGCCACGTGAGGAGTCTCTTGGTTCAACACTAATCGAAAATTCTTAGTTCAGTGTCAGCTGGTGGGTTCGCCGGGCGGCTGCCATGTGGCGTCGAACTGAGTTGAGACAAATGATCTTAGTCAATATCGAAGACACGACAAGCCAGACATATGTCTGTCATGTCTCAAGCAGCCTAAGACACAGTCCCAGTCTCTTATCTAGCTGCAGCTCCGTAGTATCACCAGTTCGCGCGACGTCAGATGTCACAATGAATTGCAATTTGAAGGCTGGAGCAGCCTGGGGAGGACATCCAGAAATGCAGGCCCGCCACTGTAGGAAGCCACAAAGGGTGTCAAGCAACATTGGCAGTCAGTATCGGATGCATTGGGACGAATCATACACCAGTTGCTCGCTCGATCGTGCTGCCCATGCATGCATGACCTGTAGATCGGATGGGCAGCCTTACCAGAATAATCAGAGCCACCCACCCACAGCGCGCAACGCGGGTGAACCTCGGGCAAGTACTGTGGGTAGATGATCAATCCAATTCCGCCTACGCGATTCCGAAGCTTTCGCTGATGGCTGACCCCCGTGATGGGGCATATCCACTTGCAACTTGTGGAGTGGGACGACAGGGCCTCAGGACATTTCGAGTGTCCCGGCAGGGAGCGTATGGTGATGAGTGAGCAGCCATATTGCTCACCGAGCCCTTTTGCGTTAGGACTGTGTCACCCGGGTAGGGTGCGATAGCTGGCTGGAGCATTGTCCTAGATTACAATGATATTTGTCCTTGGATGATTTGTGCCCCTTGCAATTGCTTGTGTAAATCACCAGTTCCGGGGCAGTGTTAATTTCCCGCGACAATGGCAGCGGGAATGCAGACCGGCCCCTAAGCCGTTTTCGTGCTTATTATTGGTGAAACACTCGATCTCGAATATTCTGGCAGAGAAGGACATCTTCGGTAGTGGTGATGCAGTGCGGACGAGGTAAGAAGAGGAGATGAGTCCCGAGAGGACACGGTCGAAGACGCCTCGTGGAATATCTGCCTGGTCGACACGCAGGTGGAGTTCCGCATGGTAAGGGTTGTGTTTTGGGTTCGAAGCCGTACCGTGATCCAACGACCATTATCGTCTCACAGAGGTGCTTGCTTGCTTTCGAGGCATAGGGTGGGTGCGTGCTTGGGCCCGCATTCAGGCCCGCCTAGCTCCCCTGCCTGCCTGCGGCCGGCCGCAAAACTGAGGCAATTATTTCTGTGGGCGGGTAACTGCAGGTGGTGAACCACTCGTCCCGTCGACCGACACAGTGGTTCCGTAGCCGGGCCCGCCTCTAGTAGATTACCGAGATTGACAGGACCCAATTGCTAGGCAGTACGTACCGGTGTCGCAGCCCTCTCGCGACGCCTTATTCCGAGCTGCACGGGAGAGAGGGTGGCAGAGGGTGGCAGAGGGTGGCAGGCAGAGGGCCAAGTCGCCGATGCCAGATGATGGTGGGCAGCAGGGTTCTCTTGGCAAAGTACAGTGTTTGTAGATTTCGTACGCGGTAGCTGTTCAACTGCAATGGCTCCTAGGAGAAGGTCGCCTGTGCAAGGTGATGAGGACCGGACCGGAGCAGGGGCGCAGGCACGCGGGCGGTCAGAGCAGCCAACCCAGGGGCTCGACTTGTCGAGCTCGGACGAGGCCTGTACTCGGTCACTGTGATGGACGCGGCAGTGGACGTGTAGCAAGGGACTGGAGATATGATGGCGCTCCCGAGTCCAGGCACAGAAGGTTCGAATCTTGGGTGAGAGACGTGGAACAGAGGGCCGGGCCCCGATTATCCATATCTCGGTACTTGTCACATCGCCTCTCTGGTTTTACTGCTGAGGTCCAGGGGGGGAAGGAGACGACGTTGTTTGAATTTCGCGGTCGCCCGGTTGAGTGACCAGCAGCGACGGAGCGAGGTTCTGTAGGATCTGGACCGGGGGACGGGCGACGGGGGCCGGGGGGAGGGTGTACGGGGAGGTGGATAAAGAGGAGCTCCAATCTCGGTGAAGGAATTCCCAAGTTGACGGACAGCCTACACAGGTTACAGTACAAATGGAAAATGGAGGGAGGGAGGGACGGGCGGGCGACGGACGGGGAATCGGGAAGCCACGAGACAGCCTAGCTGCTGCACACGTTCTCGGCCTTGCAATGCTCGTGCCTCCTTCCCTCTTCGTCTTCGATACCCTCTTTCACCCGTATCTGCCCTCTGTTGGGGATAACCTACGTCCCTTCCTCGACACAGGCCAGGGGAAGGAAGGATTGAAGACGGGTACAAAATAGTGGGCCACTCCGTCACTCCCTCACAACCGCGCGCATGTTACGTAATTACAGGCAGGTCCCTCTCCAAGGGGTAAAGTCGCTCCAGGGGACCAGATGCTACAGTAGCTATAGTAGCTAATAAAAAGAGCATGCAATGGCCAACTGACAACTTGCACATGCCAAAACTGGAGGGACGTCAACACTTTAGACTCCAGGCTGTTCCCGTCATTGTGCTGTCTGACGTGTCAAACCCGGGAGAAGATGCACCTAGCTCCTGAGCTCTGGCGATGGGCCTTAAAGAGGAGTCGAGGTCCCATGCCGGCAGCGAGTCATGTAGACGTTGAATCTTGGATGTAGAGAATGGAGAACAAGAGGCGTGCAGCCACACAGTAATTACTGTGCTGGATGTGTGTGATTGTGTGTGTGGAGCGCACAGTAGCGGAGCCGACCCTGACAACTGCCAGCCTGCGGCGGCCGGCGACCATCAGGACCCGAGAGACTTGCCGACAGGAAGACACAGTAGTGGTCTTCTACCGTTAGGGGAGCAACATGCAGTCGACAATGTCATCACCCGCCCAGCCCGTGACTTGAGGAGCAGAACTAGCCAGTAGTTGGGTGTGGAGTGCGCTGATCATCAGGCAGTCCCAGTGTTGAAAGACCGAGGTGCTCCCTAGCTCGAGACCCCCTGATGAGTAATGTTGCAGTGGCTAGCGATTCATTGTAAATGTCGCAGCAGCCTGCCCGTTACTCGCAGCAAATGTGGGTGTTGGTAGGGAGGTTTCGAGGGTCGAGGGTCGAGGGTGAAAACGAACACGAGGCAGAGAGGAGTGCGGAAGAGGAGGTGTGCGTGTGCGAGAGAAGAGTGGTGTGAGTGAGTGTCTCTGACGAAGGTACTGTGCGTGCCCATTCTGGTTACGGGTGCAGCCAAGTCACTGCACCATTCGCAGTGGCATAGCAGGCTACATCATGTCCCTAACCAAAGAGGCTTGCACCGCGAGAAACGACAAAACCCCGGACGAGGCGGTGTCTTGTGTGCCCGTCTGTCTGATCTAGGCTGGAACGCGGACGGGGTGGCATTTGTTTTTCTTTTTTTGATTTTTCCTTTTGGCTTTCGGGAAGCATGTCAGAAAGATAGTTTGAACCTTGGTGGGCGACTGGTCGACGGCCGGTCCGGGGAGGCGCTTGTCTGGTTCTTGGGTAACACAGATCCCCGAGGGGAACGGGATCGGGAACAAAGGGTTCGAGGCTCGCGGTCGTGCACATGGATGGTGCGGGATGCTTAGCTAGGACGAAACCATCGCGGGCTGGCAGGCGGGCAGGTGGGCGGGCGGGCGCCCAGGGCATCCCAGAGGGTTGGGGGCGAGCCGGGCTGGCCCTGGTCCATCAGACGTCAAGCCGCGCAAATGACAGGAGGTTGGAAACGGATCTTCATCGGCTGCACCCACAGCCCACTCCCTGTCAGTCAGGTCTTGCTGCGAGGACGAGGACGGAGAGAAGTGTGTGTGTGTGTGCCCTGGTGCCCTGCACCTCCCTGGCAGCCCTGGGCCTCCCACCCCCTTGCACGCCCCGACCCCCTGCCTCCCACACCCCCACCCACCTCCAAGCTGGCCAGAAACCGGATGACAGTGCAAGCGAGCCCAATCGCAAGCCTGCGCTTGTCAACTGACAGCGAGCCTGTCATGCCAGATCGCCCGTAAATATCGTCCTTCCCGGCAGATCTGCAGCCTGAACCAATCGCATCTGCCCCCCGGCATCCCAGCACCACCTCTGGTTCTTGACAAGTCGACTGCGGCGCAGCACGACTGGCCCTCTCCAATCGCAGCCGCCCGTCGTGGGAATCGAGGCTCACGCCGCGATTTTGACACATCCCATCATCTGTCAAAAGGCTTGGGCATTAGGTTTGAGATCAACATTCCAGATCTCGGCTATCACGTGCTGGTGAGCCTCCTTGCCGGGCCCTTGTCTGCATGACAGCCGTGCCCCGACCGATGGCCGCCAACTGTTCCATCCTCCCCTTGGGAGGGTGGTGGGTGTCGGGTCGTTAGTGGACGGGGCCTTGGGTGCATCGCCGTCACACCTGTCTGTGCTGGCCCGTCCTTGCTGTTTATTGATGCTGCTGCCGCTGCCGCTGCCGCTGCCTGCTTGCTGCTGGCACTCCTCCTTCGGGACCAGCACTCAAATGGGAGCGGCGAGTGCGGGCGGGTTTCCTCCATGCAGCATGTCATTTCGGCCTCTGCTAGTCAGTGTGGGCGTCACCGGCTGAGCTCTCTACACTCGATCCAAGTTTTGACTTTGGCAGTTTCGGCGGCGTCTGCTTGGCATCCCAATAAACTTTGCGATCCCCAGCTGGTGGACCCTGGTTCCCAACATGTCAGTGGCGGTTGAGCTTCCATAGACTCGGGGTAGACTGCCCCTATCTTTAGACCGGGTGGGTGTCTTTCTTGTGTGTGTATGAGCCCGCAGGCAACGCAGCGATGGGCAGGTGGCCGGCGGCTCGGCTACCGCAGCGACATGCGAGGTTGATTGCCCCGTTGGTTCGACGCCGTAGGGTGGCCGCCACCGTCGACATCATTGATCACCGCCGCCACGAGGCTAGCCTGTGGTGTTGCATGCATTCTGGGTCAATCAGGTGTGTTTCTGCGCCGTCACGCCTCACTGTCATGGGCGGAAAGACGTTGACCATCTTGGTAATGGCACCGAGTGGCGTGCTGTCAGGCGTGAAGCGACACACGTCAAGGTTTCGAACCCCTTGTTTTGCAGGACGGCAGAACAGATGAATCTGACGTCGAGTGTCATCTAGAAGCTAACCGGGCTGATGTTTGAACTGTTCGCAGCACGCGCCTTTTGTGTTCTTCCCAAATGTTTAGGCTGATCTTACGTAGGCGGTGTTGCTGAGCGATTGGCTGTAGGATGAGACGGTGTCTGCAGACAAACGAAACAAAGGGTAGGGGCCCGACTCCGCACGTTCGCACCCCAGCCCACACAGGCAGACAGAGGGCAGACCAGGCCGAGTGCTGGGCGGCGTCTGGCAGCTGGGGCCCTGGGGGAGCCACGTCGGACGGCAGCCCACGACTCGGTACCAACACAGGCCGCCGTTGCAGGAATCTTGTCCTCGTGTGTGAGTATTTGGGACGAAGAGGCATGAGCCAGCATCATCACCACGCAGCTCAGTAACCATTCGGTCGACCTTGCGAGAGCTGTCATTGTTTGCCGTCTGCATGGTTTCACCACAAGACCCTTGGCGGCAGCATATGACAGTAAAGAATCATGCCTCTCCGCTGGTCTCGGTTGTTGCCTCGTCCGCGACCCAGGCGGAGGGAACGTGGTTGCGTGACGAGCCCGGGCGCGGGTTGAAGGCAACCCAATGTAGCGTTGCAAGATGCGAGATGCGGATGAGGGAGCCATCATCTTCATCATCGGTGTGTCATGGCGGCAGGAAAAGGGCACTTCAAAAGCCACCATACATGCTAGCAACCAGCCCGTGTGGGGACGAAGCTTCGACGTCAGCACTGGAAGCTGCACGTCGAAAAAGCCCGGGAGGTAGTTGGCAGGCTAGAAGGCGGAATCCAGAAGCCAGCCAGGGTTTAGGACGGGCACAGAGAGGTCAAAGGGCAGACGGCAAAACCGAGGTGTTGGTACGCAGGCCCGTTCCCCAAGGCCCGGGTCGGGAAGGCTGGAAAGGGCACAGGACCTGCCCACACAGACACAAGAGACACACAGTGCACGCTAGAGGTGGCCGAAAGTCATCGGCCTTCTGGTGCACCAGCCACAGCTGCACCAGGCGGGAAACGGAAGTCACAACGTGGAGCATGAGGGTGCGTGATGCGTGTTAGAGAGTGTGTACTACCAGTACCAGCCCATTTACAGACGACGCACACACACACACACACACACCTCACACACCTCACACATATTGCCATGTACGCAATCAACTTACTCGCATGCGGGCTGGCGGGATGGGTGGATGGATGAATGAATGGGTGTGTACGGCAGGGAGGATGGTTCGCGGACGACTGTGCTACAAGGGCAGATGATGGGTGGGTGTATCCCGCACTTTTGGCTGTGGAATCTCCAATCAAGCCAGATCCATCGGGTAATTTAATCGTTAATAAGGCAGAGATCCAGACTAATAACACGGGATCGACGTCGATGGATGGCCAGTACGACCTGGAGTGGTGTGGAATTTCAACAGTCGATTTGCAGGGGAGCAGACAGGGCAGATAGACGCAGGTAGATCTGGATGTCTGTCTGTCGAATCGAGGCTTGGTTGACTGTCCATGGACCATGACAGCCCACACACATGCACAGTCTGCCACTCCTGGCCTCACCCATCAGCCTCCCCGGGCCCTTAGATAAGCAGGACCCGAACCCGACCCGCCAATATTCTACCTCGATTCGTACAGTACACGCAGCCCCAGCCGTACTGTGCCAACGTCTAACCGAGGCCAGGCCAGGCGAGGCCAGATTCGAGCATCGACCCGAGCACGCAAGTCTGAGCCGAAGTGCCCAGGTGGCCATGTACGGTGGACCACATCCACGGAATAATAGCACACCCCATACCTCCTGTGAAGAAGTAACTTGGTCCGTCATGTCTGCCTACGTAAACGCGAGCCAGCGGTGGAGAGAGGAGGAGCGTGCAGAGGCCCGCGGCTAGTCAGTTACCGTGGTGGGTGTGGGAAATGGGTGGGCAGATGGGTACTGGAGCAGCTTAGCATGGGAATTTGCTAACATTTGCATTTGCATTTGCGTTTACAATTTGTATGTATTTGAATTTGTATTTGCATTTCTGGCCCTTCTCCTGCCCGCCCAGGCTGCTTCCGTTTCTGCTAACAACAAGCGCCAACGCCTTGACCACAGTCCCAAGACCAAAACCACCTTGGTACGCAGTGCACAGCAATGGCCATGGAGACTATGGCATGTAATCTACGGTAGCAGCCTCGACGGATCTCTGCGCTACCGCTACCTACTTTAGCCCCATCAAACGTCTTTCTCGCTGCCGTTGCTCCCGGCCCTTGTCGTCGCCTAGTCTAGCGTAGGCCCCTCGGAACGTCGTCAGTCAGTCAGTCTGTGTCTGTCTGCCGTGCCTCTTCTTCTTGTCTTGTCTTGTCTTGTCGGTGTCGGTGTGTCAGTCAAGTGCCAGAGGCTAGGCAGGCAGACCAGAGGGCCTAATTACCGTAGGCCCGGAACGGGGACACAAGCAAGCAGAGAAAGATACTGCTTAGGGGCGGATGGCGACCACAAGCTGCTTTTCCTCGGGATCCTCGCCAAGTGCCGTGCGTGTCCATCCATCTACAACACTAGGCGTGGTCGTGCCGTGCCTGCGGATCGCCCTTCCATCATCACACACTCACGGCCCTACTGCTGGAGTCTGGTCCAGGTCGGGCTGGAGTCACGGAATCACTTTCCCATCGTCGTCGGGCCCCTGACCCGGGCTCCTCCCCTCTGGGACAACCACCCCCCCCCACAGGGACCCCCTCCCCTTCAGGTCCGTCTCCTTCTCCATCCGTCCCATCCCAGTCCCACCCACGAGCCCTGCACCTGGCACGACGCAGCCCGGCAAAGGGACGGACGCCACCAAGGTCAATGGCAGGTCCACAGCGGGTCTGCTGCCATGGGGATCCCTGGAGTGGGTTCTGATACCCTCGCACCCTCCACTGCCCCCCCCCCCTTCCCTTTGCAACGGAGCCCGGGAAGGTAGCACTGACATTCGTCCACTTTCTCTCCTGGCCCGGCCTGGCACCTGGCCTGCCCTGGCCCGCCCTGCCCGCCCAGTCCCAGTATACATGGGCAATGTATCTTTTACGTGCATGCAGCAGCACCCAGCGACCAGTTGCAGCACCGGTGGGTGCTCTTGTCATCCTTACCCATGTCTCGCATGTCTGGGCTTTTTCAGGCTTAGTCCCTCCAGTCAACGGCACCTCTCCACACCCAGCATCTCGAAGTGCTGGGATCATACATGGCCATCTTCAACACCTTGCTCTACCTTGCTCTTAAATTGTTTCCTGCTCCCATTGTTTAATCCTCCCGTCCGGTACCTGGCGCCTGCTTCACCCTCCCCCCTTCCTCTCCCTCCCACAGCATCCCCTACCTCCTGTGACAAGAGCAAGAACCGAGTACAACATAAACGTCCTGTGCTGTACAAGATACATCAGGTCCAGAGCTAAGCACCTGTCAGTTTCACAGTGTGCTGGTCCTCCTGCGTGTTGAAGATTCATCTCAGCTTCCGACACCTGCAACTTCTAGACCCCAGCCCGCCCACCCCAGTCCACATCCCGCGACTCTCAGCTATTACCCCTTTAGGCACAACCCTCGTGCGTTCGTCCGTTACATTGGCGACTTCGACCTACTACTCGTCCCTTAGTACCTTACTCACGAGTTCATGACGCTACGGCACTTGGTGTCCTACAAAAGGATTCATATCTGCCTCCCGTCCCACCCTACCTGTTACTGGTCATATCCTTCTATTTACATTTCAACATCTCTCCCCACCCACACTTGACCATTCGAGAGAAAGATTTGTCTACCTAGGCTACACGTCTTACTCTCTCACCACCCTGCAATCTCGCTCAAACTCACCAACCTACCAACCGACCGCCCAACCGTCTATTCCAGTCTCCTCGGAACCAACCCACCACCACCACTTTGGAGCCTCCTGTTCTGCAGCCCAAAATCGTGATCCGATCCGGGCTTGTCTGAGGTAAGACATCTGCAGCTTACGCAGTGGCAGAGCCAGACATAGACTTCCCACCTGTTCTACCAGGCTGGCTGGCTGTGGCTGTCTCTGTCTAGAAAATCCCCCGACAACCTGCTAACCCGTCAACTCGATTTTTAGCAGCCGCTGAGCATTTCCAAAAGCGAAGGCCAGCAGGTTATGGAATATAGTCCTCCAGGGACTGCAAAAAAAGATTCTAGTCAAAGCCAAACCGCGCAGCCTCCCACAATGTCGATGATCGCCATGGTCACTCCCACTCCCCATGCACCCTTTAGGCGGGACTACTGGGACGAGGGCCGGTCCACAGATTACTCCTCTTCCAGGCCAAGGTCTGATGCCGACAGGGTCGCTCTTCCATCCATTCGACAGGTAATTTCTGGCGTCTCGTCTTTTTTAGCTGAGTGGAAATTGACTGACCACCCGCACCAGGCCTTCCCCGAGCTGCAACTCCAGATCCGACCTCAGGATGCCTCAGGGAGGACGCCATCATCAGCCACTTCGCCAACCGGACCTGCAACAGGAGTGATGACACCGCCAGAATATGTTCACTCGCCCAGCTCAAACAAACGGAGGCGTCTTTCGATGGACGATGAGAGAGAGGAGCGTGTCAGTCGGGTACCCAGGCTCTACAACAGCCCTCCACGACCAGCAGAGAGGCCAGTCTTCCGACAAGCCTCCCCACCCCCAGCACCCGTCTCCAGGCCACATGCCGAGCACTGGGCCCCATCGAGCTCCAGGACGAGCCCCTACGTGCCTAGCTATGGCCTTCCAGCAATGCGAGCATCCCCGGTGGCGATGGAGCATGTAGAGCGCCCGGAGCCCAGGCCAACTCTGCCGAGTTTCCCACCCCCGATGAACCTGGAGCGTGGTTCTGCCCCATTGCCACGAGTCCGTGGTCACTCGAGCGACGACTACCTCCAGGAGGCTCCGAGACAGGTCATGATGCACCCGGCCGACTCAAGGATGGAGTACCGCCAGAGCCCGTACGCATACGGCTACCACCACCCCTCACGCATGCAGTCACTTTCCATGGGCGCGATTCACCCACTAGACAGGACACCTTTCTCAGCAGTCGGCTACGGTCCTCACTATCAGGAGTACATGCGTTTCGGGGAGCTTGGAATGGGCATGAGCGGAGACAACAAGCAGCGCAAGCGGAGGGGTAACCTGCCAAAGGAGACGACAGACAAGTTGAGGAACTGGTTTGTCGGTCATCTCCACCACCCGTATCCGACCGAGGATGAGAAACAGGAGTTGATGCGCCAGACCGGCCTGCAAATGAGTAAGACCCCGACGCCCCTCACTAGTCTGCGACTCAGCTCGCTAATTTTGAATGCTTAGACCAAATCTCAAACTGGTTCATCAACGCGCGCCGCAGGCAACTGCCGGCCATGATCAACAACGCCCGCGCCGAGTCCGATGCCATGTCTTCGGGACGCAGCCAGGACGGCAAGGTCCTTCCCTCGACCGAGCGTGGCGACTACGACGTTGATGGCAAGCACCGAAATAGCCCTACCATTAGCGATGGCGGCGACAGCGCTTATGACGACGACCTCGACGCTCGCAGGCAACCACCACACCTGAAGCGTGGCGGAAGCTACTAGGTCTATCACGCAGTTTTCAGACCGATATTTTCACTTCGAACTTTTGTATGCGGCATTGTACATATTATCGACCACATCGTCCATACCCTGTGGCAAGACGTAATGATATTCATCAACTGGGAGGATTTTTACTCGGACACCCGGTTTCCTCAAACGGCATGGGAGGTACAATCACAACTGGCTTTAGGTTGGGATGGGCAACACGGGCTGGCACCTCGGACATTGGGTGGGCGGTCAAATTCGGAGTACATTTTTCTGGGACTTTTGTTTTGGGGTGGGAGGATACGAGCGGTTTCTGCAATAGACAGAACCTGAGCAACTGTACAAACTACCACACGGAATCCGAGGGTTCTTCGGATTAGAGAAGACACCTTTTGCATCATTTTGGCTAAGGGCGGGCATCGCGTGGTCGGGAATATCCTTTCAGGGCTTTTTTCTCCATCAGCATTTTGTAGGACAGGACAGGCATAGTGGAAGCAGCAGAATCACAAAAAAATCAAATCAGTCAACAACAATATTATTTTACCAACACTATACCACCCGTACCGCTCGACTCATCAGTCCATTTTCTGTGCCTCAACCCGAAAGTGGGACTCTTTGTGCACCCAACTCCAGCCCAACGCCGCCTTCTGGATGCCCACCGCCCCAAGACAATGTAGTCAAGTAACACAGAGACATAATCACGAACTGACGTCTTTGTCTTGTCTCAAAACCGCCGCGCGGTATGTATGGTATACACCCCCCCTGCCGCCATCCTCCTTCACCTGCTCCTCCTCTCAGAACCCAAAAAAGGTCACGCGCGTGGGTCAGAGTGGCAGAGTGAGAGTGCTCGCCGTCCTGGGCACCTTTTAGCTCCATGAGATCTCTCTTCTTTTTGCTTTGTCTTGCCCCATGTGCGGGTTCATGCGGCGCCTGCAGGTGCGTTTACTAGGTACTTTTGGTATTCCTGCGGCATGCTTTTCCTCGATACCTTTCCATGGCGCCGGGTTCCAAGGTTCTTCTTTCGCTGCCTGTGGTCTCTCATTCTTTTGGAAAAGCAAGGCGGCAAGCAAAGAACCTTGCGTGACTCCCTCAGTCATTCCCACCCCCGGCAGCGGCAGCAGCATTACTTCATTGTAGTCTTGACCCTTTCTCTTCTCTTCTCTCTTCTCTTGTCACACGCTTCCTGCGAACGCCATGCGGCAGTTGTTTCAGACGACAATCTCTCTGTGGCCAAGGCTGTGGTTCGACACACACCTCGTTCTTTTGTATTCTTTCTTTCCTTTTTCCTTCTCTCAGCTGTTACTACTACTTCCGTCTCTTCCCTCCGGTCCCACCCCCTCGCGCCCTCTTCTTCCTCGTGGACGCCGGCCAGAATTCCTTGTGTGACCCCAATGTAGATAGATACATGCATCCTTGCGTATGTGGTGTGCATGGGTGTGCATACCGTACATATACATACGTACATACATATTTACATGGGGGGAGAGGGGAGGGCAGACCAGGGCGTGGCACACGACAACGGGATCTTTGCTTTTCCATCCTCCTTCCTTTTTCTCTCCCCTTCCCTTCCCCCTTTTGCATCTCTTCCTCGGCTACCGTTCCCTGGAATTCTTGGAAATATGGAGAGCGAAGAGAGAAAGGTGGCCGAGGAACAAACACCCCACTCATCCTTTCCCCTCCACACCCTGGCAACCTTACCCCCGTGTCTTGCCCTCCTTCCCCTACCTCACACACATACAGGCTTACCGTGCTGTTCTTACCGCCCGCCGAATCCTCGTCACAGGTAAATTAGTGCCCAAGGCGGGACACCGTCGGGGACCTAGGGCGGTGTCGAACTTAGAACCCGGCGGCAACAGCAGAAAGACAGCAGGGCTGTCGCACGGGGCCAGATGCTATATTCCGACGAAAGCCACATGGCTATTTCAGGTTACTCAAGAGACGCGGCCGGTGACGCCTTGGGGGGATGGTTCGGGCTTGTGCGTTTGATCTACCGGTCGCCGTTCACGTCTAGTTGCTAGCCTCCCGCTCAATCGTCCCCCCCTCCCCCGGTTGCCTGTCTGAGAAGCCAGGCCCATTTGTACGTTGTGTAGGTTTATTAGGCTCGCAGTCTCAAGTGGGACTGGGGGCCCGGAGCCCTTGTACGTGACTTGACAACGTGATGGTGGCTTTCTTTCCGTGCCTTGACCTGCCTTGCCTTACTTTCGATCGATATCGAACCGCGCCACGAGCTCTTGTGCATTTCATGCCGATCATCACATGAGCGCATGCCCACCATTTGTCTGACTTTGAGGGGACCCAGAAAATCGAAACGGAAGGAGGTCCCTTGCATTCCCGCTGATTTTGACGGCGGCAAGCCGATTTAGCCTCTCCCGCGCTCACGTATCCCCTCGCTCCGTCTTCCCTCTACCCACGCCCCCTTCCACATACTTGCTCTGTTGTGCCATGTTCATAACTAGGACAATCCCAGGGGGCTGCAGCTTTCTGACTCTTTCATCTAGAGACACGCCCATGACCATGTGCCGGCTCTCAAGGCATCTATCTTCGCGGTACACCAATTCCAAGGTGATATCGCGCGGTCTGGGATTCCTCACCAGCAACTGGTGGTTTCCATTTTCCAGTTGCTCGGCCCGTGGATCACCCAAAACGAAAAGTGAAAGCTCGGATCCTTCCTTCAATGTAGCCCTGTGGATCGAGAGGGAGATTTGTCCATAGGGCTTGCAGACGGTGCAGAATGCGACGCTAGGGGTGTGTCGTTGCGACCTGCCTTGCTCCTGAGCAATTTGGGGGCGTAGGATGGACCCAGTAATTCCACCACGCAGTGGCGGTGACGGCGTGTAATGATGTGCTGTCGAGGGAGTGAGCTGAGCGGCAATGAGAGGGTAAAGCAGCAGTGCGACAGCACTTGGCCACTAGCTACCGCGACGCCTCATCACACATACACACACACGACATGACACGACGTGTTGTCTCTCGCTTTGCTGCTACTCGTTGTTGCTACATGGGCGTCAAGGAGGTTGCGTGGCAGGGCCTTAAACCCCCCCCCCCAAACAAACTCCGATCACAGCCATCACAGCACTAGGTCTTATGAAGAGACTGTCACCCGGAACCGCAGAAGACAAAAAAGGGTTCCGCGCTAACGCATGCCATGCTGTGCTATGCGATCGTGGTGTTGGTCGACCTGCTGCTAATCGCTGGATAGTTTGCTGTAGGCCAGGTTAAGCTTGGAGGCGTACAGGCGGCCGACTGGCAATCATTGCGACATCAGCCGGGTGGAGCAATCGCCTTTGACCCGTTCTTGCCACAAGTGCTTCCTGCAGTGCCGCACAGTAGGCTGCTGGAGGCTATTCGGGGAGGGGGCGTTGCTTGCAACGCAAACAGGATGCCACAGAGCACCGCCAAGTTCCGCCTCCCCTCGGATCTGCATTGGCTGTCGAGCAAGCTCGATCCACGCTGGGCTGGGCTACTGTCACCCAACAGTCCAGGCCAGGCGGCAGGTGGCAGCGGCGATGGGCCAATGAGACTTTGTGATCTCACTCGGATCGCGAGCGATGGAGTTGCAGAGCATTGGAGCTTGCGAAGGGGCATCTGAGATGCTGACTGCTACGGTGCCATGTACGGTGCAGGGATATGGTGGTGGCGGGTGAGGTCTGGTGAAGATCTACCACAGTAGTCGAGTCAAGCTAAGATCTCGGCCTTTTGAGCGTTGCCGGGTACCGTGATGGAACCCATTATGGCTAAAAAGGGGGCTGAATTGACGGTGCCAGCTCAGGCTCTCGGCGAGCGACGCCTTCAACCGGCGGTAGATAGAGGAGAAACCTCGGAGCACCCATGCCCTAGTTTTGTAAGTGAAGTTTCCGTCAACGTTCTAGTGGAGTTCCGGTAAGGAGAAGCCGACCCGAAAGCAGGTTCGAACGCCATGACGACGCGCTCAGATCCAACGGCGCCAGCGTGCCGTGCCAGGAATGGGGGCTTGAACCATCGACCAGAGGTAAAGCGGGCGGAACATTGTCAGTGTCAAGGTTTCACATTTTTACATTGGCTGACAATGACACCTCGGGAGGCGACTGTGACGGGGGTCAAAGTGTTTTAGCGGCCGCTGCAGAGCGTAAGTGAATGCCTGTACCCCGGTGCTTGGTATGAGTTTGGAGGCTACATTGCAGGTTGCCAACGACGGTGGCTCCATGACGCGAACCGGATTTGTGCTCATCGTATCAAGGATTGAATCCGTGCAGTGCTTGCCTGGTCAGCGGTTGGAGACGGATAGCATGCGCCACTACGTCGGGTCAGGGCAACTTTGAGCCGTGAAGCGAGAAGCGAGGGCCGTAGAGCCTGGACGCGCGCCGTCGGCGGGTCTATAGAAGTTTGCAGCTAGCCAGGTTTCCCAGTGGCCTAAGGAAAAACAGGCAGCTCGAGTGAGGCAGCTCAAGTGTGGCTTTACTAGCACAAGTGTCAGCTGAAGTTGAAGCCGGACCTGCGGGCATGAGGGTATGGCAGGAGGCTATCCCTGACGCGTCTGCTGTTGGGCTGACTTAGTTCGAGACGCGGGCACTTCCCGAGATTCCTCAGCACCGTATAACAATGCTTGCAAGTGCGGCCCTGACGGTCTGACGGTCTGACAGTTGTGATATGTGACAGAAGGGTGAGTGTGTGCCAGCGCGCCAGGATGTGGCCGCCCGCCTGCAGGGCCGAGAACATTCGCGTGGGTACGCTCTAAGCGAGGCTTGACAAGTCAACTTAAGAGCGAGATCTATGGCGGGCATAACCACTGGTCATGAGAGGATCAGCACCGGGTGGGGTGGGTCTTGCGGAGGGGGAAAGGGTGGTGGTGGGTGGTGATGTGGGAGGTCACTGGCGACGAGGCGACGGGGCGACGAGGAGGATGGCGAGAAGGGAGGAGCCATCTCGAATGCCCATACTGTGTGTGCTCCTATAAGGCACCGTCCTATGGGATATCCTCTCATAGGATACCCTCCCATAGGATACTCTCTCACAGGATACTCTCTCATGGGATACCAGCACGTATTCCAGGGGAGCATGCACCGAATCCACCCTGTTGACTGGTCTATCCATGTCAACATTGTAGTAGAGGGCAGGACATGAAAGAATTACCTACAAGTATCTGATGGACCCTGGCACCGAGGTAACCAGCACCAGGCTGCATTCACGACATCCATGGACTCGACGTTGTTTGGTTCGCGTCGGCGTGGGCGTGATGTGATGTGTGTGGATCTGCCCTGTGGGGTGCTTGTCACTTGTACAACCCGGTGGAGGGAAGGAAGGCACTGGGAGGCGGGAGGGAAGCAGGCGTGGGCAGGGAAGGGGGCACGGGGGACAGAGCGGACCCTGCACGAGCAGGGATCAAGGTGGGTTTGATCGGCCCTGACAGTCCGACCCGAGATTTCCAACCGCTCACCCAGTTCACCCTTACAGCCCTCACCAACAAGCCTGCCAGGCCCTGCACGAGAAGAAGGGTCATCGAAAGGAGATCTCCGCCGCTAGACGAGCCCCCTGCTGTGTGTCTCCACACTGGAATGCGAGTGAGAATGTCTTGTCTGCAGCGTGCAGCAGCCGAGATACATCGACACACTCCCACACTCGATGTTGTGTGTGGCTGCATACAGCAGATGCCACGGCAGAGACTGCCTGAGGTGCTTGCAGACCGAGAGTCAGTTATTACCCACGCTTGCCCGAAAACTGTTGAGGATATCCTGTTAGCTCGCCGTCCGGGAATTGCGCCCGAGTGAAGACATGGCATTCACATGGCCCCACCACATCCTCGGGGACTTCAAAGGTCCACATCTGAGACGTGGTAATACGAGGGCCTAGGAGAGGACGCACACACTCCATCTCCCTCTTCTAGGCCCATCCATCCTCGACAGGCGGACACCACACTCTGCCCAACCATCCAACTCCTCGCTCAGGCGTGGCTTGGGCTGAAGTCCGCGGTGGAGACGCCTCCGCGTTGAGGCCCAAGACCACGGGACACGACAAGTCATGGTCATGGCTGGAACATTCTGCTATGCCACTGTCAGCATGGAATGGGCATCCTCGTGCTGGACCTGAGCCTGTCACGACGTCGCGTCCTGGCGTCTCGCTCCCTGGCAATCGCTGTCCTGCAGGTTGACGCTATCTGCGGCTGTCTGCTCTGGCTCAGATGTCTCGTCCCGTCATTCCCCCCTGCCGTTGAGATACGCGAGAGCTGATCCTGCAGTGACAGATCATCGTTTTCGTCGCCAGGACACTTTGTTATAGTGGCACCCTATCAATTGCCCAGCCCATCGTCCGTGGCTGGCTGGGCTTCGAACAACAATACAGCCGGTGAGGACACGACATGACCGCTGCGTCCTGCATGCCACCTTCACAGTCAGGGATGGCGGCCCAGCTAGGTTCTGACAAGCCAGCCCCGACATGAAGCGGAATGTCAAGACTCCATCCAATTCGCCAAATCTGACCGGAAATCTAGGGGCCCTCTAGACCTGCAGCCACCTTGACCTCCGCGGCGAGCCTGCCCGGCACCAATCTGGGCGCCACCGATTCCCGGCGTCTCCTGCAGACCCGCAGTTGACCGGTCTACATTTGTCCGGTAGCGACTGTCACTGCGTCGTCGTCATCAAGATGGCCCCAGCCCACGTCCGACTGACACACATCTCACCGGCTGCTGTCAACCAGCACCGGTTCCAGGTGGCAGCAGGTCATATTGGCAAATACAACGGCGGCTTCGACATCCGGGGCTTCAATTCATCCATGTGCATTTTAGCCACCATGCTGAAGTGACAGGTGACGCCGGGTTGTTTCGCGACTGAGCCGACCCTCCACTCACCCCAAGAACTCACAGAATTAAGCGCTTGACAGGGTCCACTTCCCGCCCATCAATCTTGCTGCTGTCTTCTCGTCACCTGCGGCAATCGCAAGACCGTGCACAAGCCTAGTGGCTGTTTGGTGCGCTGGTGCGCTGGTGCCCTCTGCCCTCTGCGCAGTATCCCGTACGAAGTACAATTCGCCAGCCATCTGGCCAAGAGCTAGCCGGAAATCAGCCCATCTAAGACATAGTCATACCCAAAGGCCCGGCATGAGGCTAACGACATGCTGGCTGCCGACGGCGAGCCTCGATCTCGGGTTATCCCTTGGGGAGGCCCCTCGACGAGGCCCATCAGTCCCGTGTTCGGGTTACCGCCTCCAAGCTAGCCAGCCGATCATCGCTTTCGGGCTATCAAGGACTCGACGGCGGAGGGCTGTTCTGGATAGGCGGTCAAGAGCGCGCCGTGTCTTGTCTCGAGTTCCCCCATCATCGCACAAGGCTCGACGTCCCGGGGCCTGTTTCACTGTCTCAGCTGGATCTGAGACTCGAGAAACACGGCGGGCAGGAGAAACATACAAAGGCTGGACATTACCCATGAAGTGCTGACACGTGCGCCACGAGTCTCAGACTCCCGTCTCTGCGGATCGTCTAGAAGGCAAGTCCCGCCCGCCTTTCAGCTTGTGTTTTACAATCTCCGCGGCCCGGCTGGCTGGGTTGGCTACCATTGATCTGTCTGTGCCGGCGCCGGCGCGAACATGTTTGACGCAGGGCCGCGGTTGACAGCCCAGCCGCAGTGACTGTTCGGGGCTAGTTAGCCTGCTCTGGCTGTCAGAGCGTTTTTGACACCGGCTCGTGACCTCGGCGCGCCCAGGGTCCGCGTGGGGGACGAGGACCGGCCAAATTCCTTGGTTCGTCGGGTACGGTACCGACGACTGCACTGTTGTACGCTTTGTCTCAACGGGGTATGATGGAGCCCGTTGGCCCCTACTACTATAGCCGCCACGTCCTAGTGTAGCGAGTTCGTGCCGTGTCGTTTCGGGAATGGTTTTGTGAGTGATGGGAGCACATGGTCAACATTGTTCTCTTGTAGGAGGGGTCCTACAGAAAGGTGTCCCATAGGAGAGTATCCCATGTCAGTGAGAGTGTCTTATAGGATGTTATCCTATAGGAAGTTGTGCTATCAGAGGTTATCTCGTGAGGACTCGTGACGGTATGGGATAGAGGCTACTGAGTGGTCTCGTTAGAGGATTGAAAATCACTACCTAGGTTCCGCAAAAGTCTGGATCCGGATCCGAGACCGAAGGTGCGGGGCGAACCGCTCGCGGACGGCATGGGACTATACCGCAAACAGAGAACGTGTGCTTTCAAGGGTGTGTCCGTGCAGATGACCTCATTGCCCATCTTTTGCTTTTCGGCTTTTTATTCTCCGCATGTCAGGCAGGTCACGAAATCTGGGGCAAGGCTGGAGGACTACTCTTGGTCTCATCGTCTGCTGGCCCCAGGCCCGACCCCGACATATTAACTTGTATAACACCCAGCCTTGCTGCCAATTCTTGTAGAGCAGACGTAGATGCAATCGTCAGGGCCTCAGCCTCGACGTGGGAACGCACCCAAGTCAATGACGTCACTACTTCAGCCTCACCCGCCGGCACTCGGCTCAAAGTCAGTCCGCCTAAGATGTCCGAGGTGAATCTGAAAAAATGGCCGGATATCATAGGATGAACGTCTTGTTTAGCTGGTAGGCAGCCGTTTATGGGCACAATCACGTGCTTCTTTGATGAGCTCATCCATCTCTGTCATCTTGATACTTGTAATTCATGTCGACTGAGATGATCATATGTCCTGAGGTCCTCATGATTGCGGAGGTCACGGCCCACTATGTCGAGCGAAGATGTGCCGTCAGCCGATGCGGCGCCGGACCCGGAGTCGGGACCCAACACCGCCGGGCTTGAGGCGCTCGCTTGCGTGTCTTGCCGGGCCCGGAAGCTGAAATGCGACCGAACAAAACCGGCGTGCACGAGGTGTGCCCGAATAGGTTCGGAGTGCTGTTACCCGGAGTCCAGGAGGAAGCCCGCTTTCAAACGGAGGAACGTGAAGGAGCTTGAGGAGCGCCTGGGTATGTCTTGTCACTGGAACCCGCAGTTAGGAGCGCTTGAGCTGGACCGGTTTGACTGAGGCTCTCATCACAGCACAAGTCGAGGTTCTACTGAAGGATGCGCCTAAGAAGGCTTCTGTTTCTGACGAGGTCCCTGAGAATGTGTCGCCTCCTCAGGTCCCAGATGCCCCAGGCCAGGGCATACAGCAGTCGTCTATCCCCGACGCTGCAGACGATCCCTTCAGCTGGAGTTATGGGAGCGGTGTTCCTGGGCCAGCAGCACGCGAGGTCCCCGGTGTCAGCACCCAAGGTCCTCGTCCACCTGTCTACCCTGAATTCTCAATGGCCGACATGAAGTATAGGCATCGGGCAGAGAATGCAGGCGCGTCACGAAACGAGCTGTTGGGCCTGGGGCTCTTTGAGGCCTTGCCCCCGACCGAAATGATTGAAGACTTGCACCGGACATTTTTCACAAAACAGCACCCACTAAACCCTATCATACATCCCGGCCGTTATATGCAAGCATACCACTCTGGAGGACACCTCCGCCCACCCATGGCACTCATTTATGCCGTGTGGACGATGGCTACGAATAATCACGACAAGTACTCATCATACCATGATGCATTTCACCGTCGAGCCCGCCATTATCTCGAGGAGGATGAGCTGAGGGGAGAGGGAGAGCACTTCATCACGGTGGCTCACGCGCAGGCTTGGGCTCTCCTCGCCACAGACGAGGCCCGTTGCAGTAAGCGATTTTGATCTTCTTTCATTTTGTCTTCACCCCACCAAGAAAACACATGCCCCCTTCCTAGCCTATACGGCAAGAGATTCAATGTTCACACCCTCCAAAACGGAGGGTACACCCATACTAGGATCTTGGGGATCGAAGTGCTCAGGTTAGCACCAAACCAGTTGTCTCATAGGCTTGTCTGTCCTGTAGGATATTATCCTATAGGAGGTTATCCAGAGGAGATTCTCCCATGGGAGGTTATCTTATAGGAGGATCTCCCTTGGGTTAGGGTGTCCCCTCTGTTTTCGTGGGTGTGAATATCCGATCTCTACCGGTCCAGCAAAGACTTTACGGCCTGCAGGTTTTTAGTGAGGTTTTGCCCACATCGTGGCCCACTCCCTGCCGTATCGACATGAAGCTGCTGCATTGGTTCTCTGATAGCTGACTCCGATGCTGTAGTGTGGTTCACGCGTGCGGCTATGAGTACGGCCCGTTGCATCAAGCTGATTCATATGATGGGTCTGCATCGGTTGGATGACCCCAATGCTGCAGCAGAGCTAGCGCCGACAATTGCCCCTCCAAGAGACTGGACCGAGCTGGAGGAGAGGAGGCGAGTGTTTTGGGGAGCATATTGCGTTGATTCTCATGCCTCGATCAGCACGGGTTGGCCAAGTCTGGTCGATATGACTGAGGTCAGTTCACTCGGTCTACCATGCATGCCGGTTGGAAGCATTGTACTGAGACATTTGACAGGTTACAACCCACTTGCCCAGCTCCGAGGAGGCATTCAATACATGTACGGAAGAGAAGACGTCACGTATCGAGGAGGTGTTCTCAGGTGCAACATACTCGTCATTCGCGGGAGCTGCGGTGCTCTGCTATATATTCAACGCCATCCTAAAGCATGTCCATCGCACCAAGCCCGACGACGGCCGACACGACTACGAGTACGGTCGGTACTGGAATAAGCATAGGGAACTGGATAACATGCTGTCGAGTGCCTTCATGTTCCTGCCAGAGCGGTTTCGGCTACCCATGAGTTTGCGAGACCCTGTGGCTGTCCACACGAACCTCAACCTCCACGCATCGGTCATATGTCTCCACAACAGCGCCTACGAGATGACAAAGGAGCATGACCTTCCTGATCACGTCAGACAGACGAGCAAGACCCGAGTCTTGACAGCTGCCCAAGAAATTGTGACTGTCGTCAAATTGACCAGCCACTCGAACGTGGGATACAAGAGCCCACTCGTCGCCCTCGCACTATACGTGGCCAGCTCAGTTTACACAACAATGTCGCAGGATGACGGCATGCAGCCGGACTACACCGCAAATCTCGAGTTCTTATTAGTTGCAATGAACGCCATAGGCAAGCAGCATGTCATCACCAAGTCATTTCTCACACAAGCAATCGTCGACCTCCAACGCGCAAACCTCCTCGGCCTCGTCCGCATCCCCCGAATCGAGATGCCAGACACGCGCAAGATAGTCACGGCATGCGGCAACAACATTCCCCTCTTCGCCAGGTCCAGACTCTCGAGGATCGAAGACATGCAACCGCCGCTCCCCGGCAAGCTACCCCTCAGCAACCCAGCCAACGTCCAGGAAATGGAGAAGCAGATCCGGCAAGTCCTCCAGTGGGACCTCCAGGTGCCTCCCGGCCGCCGCGAGGGGCAGGATGGGGGATACGCCAACAAGCGCAAGCGCATCGCCGTCTCGCCGGAGCCAAGCTCGGTGTCGCAGGACTTCACGCCCTCGCTCTGGTTCCAGCCGACGCAGGCGACCGAGGCGACCCCCTCGGACACCACGACGGGGGGATCGTCACTCTCTTCAGACGGCAAGTCGCCGCCGGCTGGGGCAGGCAGCGCCGCCGCGGCCCAGTTCAGGCTCCCGCACCGCGCGGGTGGCTCGTCGGCCGGCTCGTCACCGTCAGCGGCGGCCAACAGCGCCTCGACGCCGACGACGCAGCCCAGCTCGGGCGTCAGCCCTAGGACGAACGCCGGCGGGGCCCAAGGCCAAGGCCAGGCGCAGGCTGGGACGATGCCGGGCGGCCCTCAGCAGGAGATGACGGACCCTTTCGCGGCTCAGCAGCAGCAGCAGCAGCAGCAACAACAACAACCGCAAATAGACATGAATTTCTTCCAGGGCATGAGCGCGTGGGACGGCTCTGGCGACCCGGCCGTCTTGTTCTCGCAGGTCGCCGCGGCGATGCAGGGCGGCGGCAACGTCGGGGCCTTCGGGCCCGTGCTGGACGACGACAGCTGGATGATGATCGGTGACGCCGGGCCCGGGGCTGGTGGTCCGCCCTGGGATACGGACCAGGGCGGGACTGGGGGTGTTGGCTAGCGATGGGGATCGGCTGGCTGTGGACGTGCTCATACGTTCGTGTCTCACCGATGGGTTAGGCACACGAGCGAGGGTTATGGAGCGGAATGGGCTGGGGCATGTTGGTAGATACCTCCGTCATTGGGCATCTTGCGAGGAGTTTGTTGGTGCGTGCGTATGCGCTTTGTGTGTTTAAGTTAAGCATGGTCATGTAGAATACGGTATATTCGCCACTTTATTTACTATCTGGAGCATATCATGTATACTATTACCAGAACACCGCTACATCTTCAAAGACTTACCTGACATTATAACAAAGCTCTTATGGCTTACATACCACTAGTGTCTTATCTTGTAGTAGATCAACTTACAAGATTTAATTTCTTTTTAGGAGGTTGTTCACTAGGAGGTTGTTCTCTGAGGTTGTCCCAAGGGAGCTTGCCCCACAGCAATGCAGGGCGGTGATGTTAGAGATATTGCGGCCGCGTAGCGATAGCTGGGCATCAAACCCTATTCCCCATATCTGACGGAATGTGTGGATGCAGCTGCGAGTCCCTGCAGTACTAGTGTCGTAGACTGTGTTGCTCTCGGTTAGTGTCAATGTGTTGAAATGGCGGCGAAAAAGGGCCCAGGAAACACCCGCCCAGCCTCTCATGCCCCTTTTCCTCGCAGTGCACATCCACAGGATCAGAGGGTATGCCTGACCGCCAGCTCGTCCGATCACAGCAGAGGACATGCCCGAGTGGACAATCTGGGCTAGATTGCCTCACCAGATGCCCATTTGGTCACTCCGTACGTAGCCAAGACGGTCAAGCTTTCGCCCCTTTCCCCCTTTCTTGTCATTATTTGGGGTTGTCTACTACAGAGCTGTGCTCTTGCTGTCGCAAATGGGCCGAGGTTAGACTGGGTGCAAGTCTGTCTGGTTTGCTCGAGCAGACTGCAGCTTGTCCACACAATTTGGTGGCGTGTTGTGGCATGATGTCTTGATCGAAAGTTGTGATGAACCATATGCGTTTCAATTAAAGATGCACTCGGTTCGCTTATCGGCATTCCAAGCAACAGGTTCGGGGACCAAGGTGATATCGCATCTAGGCCTATCATGCCAGATTGGCATGATTTGGATACACCCAATCGTCAAAGTGGGGGAGGGGGAGTTGGAGCCCGGGTCCGGGATATACAGTACGCATGCAACGCGGGGTACAGTACCTTCGATATGTCATCACCCCCCCAAAGCCGCCCTCAACTTCCCCCATTCCGCCCGTCTGGTCAACCTCGCCATCCCTCCATACCACACTTCCCTAGCCTGCTTCATCTCACAGCCTAACAGACCATAGCCGGGTCGCCGTCCGAGACCAGGCGATAACATACGTGCTGATACGACGACGCGGCTAGTCGGTCGGAGTCCATCCTAGTCATATCACTTGCTCACTCAACACACGTCTCAACGTCTAGCCAAGTCTGGTTGACTTCAGTCCACTCCACATAGTCAGCATCAGCAGCAGCATCGAGCAAGCAATACGCTCAATATCCCATGATTAAAACCGCTGGTTTCGTCCTACATCGTCGTTCGTCGACGTTGTGAGCCTGCTCGCCTCTCCCTGACTGTTATCGCACGTACATGTGCAACCTGCCCCCTCCACCATGCGACCCTTCCCAGGCGACCCTGGTCCGCCACCGCGGCGGACCCCTCGAGGGGCTGATGGCGACCTCCCGACTGCATTCCGCCACCCCGCTGCTGCTGGCCAGCAGCAGCAGATAAACTCGTATTTCATCGGCAGCGAGGACGCCGTCGACGCCGCCCTGCAGCAATCCTTGGCGAGCTTTACAGCCGTCGGTCGTGATCACCGCAAGCCCGGGCCGGCCGAACCGGAGCACAGCAACCTGCCCAAGCACACCGCCGCACCAAGTGATTGTGAATCCATTTCGACGTCTGACCCTGCAGATGCCGACGATATCTCCCTGATCTCTGATGCCGCCCCGAGCAGGCTGAATTTGCCGGAGCCCATGAGTAATCTCTCGCAGCCGATAACACCTTTGATGCTGGCCACACCGGGATCGCCCTCCGCCATCAGTGATGCGATGAGCGTGTCGTTCTCGGAGGATGTCGCAAGCCAGGCCCTCAGCATGAGCCAGGATCTGGAGAACATGGATGCCTCGGAGATGATGGACAGCGGCAGTGCTCCCCAGCTTGTTATGCCCTCGATAAAGATGCCCAGCAGGCGGCCATTTACCGACGGAGGGAAGCGGATAGGAAGGCTGAAGGTCCTTGTGGCTGGAGACTCTGGTACGTACGGGGATCTGACGTGCGGGCACAGAGCTCGATGCTGACAGGCTCTTGCTGAACAGGAGTCGGCAAGACATCGCTCATTAAGGCCCTGGTCCAATCCTGCGAACATATCGTTCACGTCGATCCCATAGCGCCCCAGTCAAATGCACTGCTCAGCCAAAGCTCGAGCGCCCGCCGTGGAAGATCCAAATCTTCGAGGAACCAGACCCGGACAACCGAGGTATCGGAGATATTCGCGAGCACGAAGCCATACCCAGAATGGTGGTCGGATCTGGACGATTTTCAACTGCTTAAACGCCGGAAGAGTGTCGATGATACCATCTTAGACAGGAACATTTGCTTTGTTGATACCCCAGGTTATAGTGACGGTGCTTCAGTAAGTGGAACAACCCTGCCGCTACGCCGGCGAGGATCATTTCGGAGATTAGAAAGAATTCAAAAAGAGGGAAGGGACATGCTAACCTAGACCAGAGCATGGAGAGCATTACTCCCGTAATTCGTTATGTTGAATCGCACTTCGAGAAAGTGCAGTCAAATGCGTCGCCCGACGCTGAAATGTTAAACATGCTCGGTGGCGACGGAGGCAGCCAAGTCGATTTGGTTTTCTACCTCATCCAGAAAAGCGAGTTGTTCCTCAAGCTGTACGCAAAGAGATTGGCTAACGTCACGCAGAGCTCAAACCGGCCGACATTAAATACCTGCACCTTTTAGCATCCCTTACGAATGTTATCCCGCTTGTTGCCAAGGCAGACAATATGACGCCCGAGGACGTCGCGCAAAGCAAGCTTCGGATCAGAAGTGAGCTGATGGAGGCAGGAGTGCGACCGTTCTCGTTCACTGTGTCTTCGACGGGAATCTCCGGCGATAACGAACCGAAGTATCCATTCGCCGTCTCCAGTACACCAGGGTCAGACCATGATATCATGGACGCAAGTCTGCTGATGAGTCCGGACTACGTACAACCACTCATACAATCGGAGCTCGCGAATGTGGTGGACCAGGTGTTTTGCGAGAACGGGGCATCCTGGCTGAGGCACGCTGCCGCCAAGAAATTCATCCAGTGGAAGAACGCGGACAATTCGTCGAGGCCCAAGGCACTCTACGAACCCATGGGCCTTTCAGCCAGCCCTCCTATGCCATTGGTGGCAACGGGATCATTTTCACCCCCCGTGGGAGCAACCGCACAGTACTCTCTAGCCCGAATCGCCGACCACACGCAAAGAGAGGAACGGCTTGCCCAGATACGGCTTGCCAACTGGGCGTCAGAGCTGCAGAGGAGTCTGGCAAACGAGCGAGCCCGTTATGACGCACTTGCGAGGGGGGAACGAGCGATCTGGCTGACGGAGAAGCTTCATGAATGCGTGCAAGAAGGGGAGCTCGTTCCCTGGGCAGATCGGGACCGCAGCGTTTCCCGGCCGGGGGACAAGCCGAGGCGGAAGCTCGGGCGCGGCCGTCACTACAGCACTTCGACCACGCAGCATCAGGACCCACTAGGGCTGCTGCGTGTGGCTGCGAGGTTGAAGGCAAATGGATGGATCGCACTCGAGGTTCTTGGAGGCGTGGGTATCCTCGGTGGTGCCGCAGTATGGCTCTCGGGCCAAGAGTGGCCAGTTGTCGAATGGGCCGTCGACCATTGGTCCGCCTTCTGGGGTGTTGAGAAGTGAACTCAAAGTGGATGTGTGCCCCCGTACATGGGCTGGCTGGCATGTGGACCATGTGAACGGTCGGTGCAGGAAGGAAATAACAATCAGCTATGGCCATGCGGTAAGGTGGCCAGACACTGGGTAGGTAGTCCAACAGGCTGTCTCATCCTGGAGGCGATGGGCGAAATCTCCACTGCCGCGTGTGTGTGTGTGTGTGTGGTATAGATACCAAATCGCGGCTTTAATAAGAACCAGAAGCGGACAGCTCTGGAGTAGCAATAAGAAATAAATATCTTTTACACAAACTTTCACTGCAGTCCACTGTGTGACATCAGGGTGGGAAGAAATTTGTAGGCAGGCATGTGAAGCCTACCATTTGGTGCTGGACAGGCCATAGGACCCCTGCAGCGAACCGAGCACGCCCCACAGTTGCTAGCCTAGCGCTAACAACCTGTAGCACTCCTGCCGTCTCACCTTCCCACGAGCCACCCCAGGTTGACCTTTCTGCGACGAGCAACCTGGACGGGAACATCGACAGAAGTTCCCGACAACGACTTTTGCGGTCGTCCCAAACACCGCATCCTCCACGAGTATCTCGACGCCATCATGGCAGCCGAAAACCAGTGGGGCGTAACGCCTCCTATTTCGACGTTACTCCCAACCGAGGCTGAGAAGCGCTCAAACGACGCCCTGTTTGCAGAGCTCAAGGCGCAGAACACCTACGAGCATGCGACCGAGACGCAGAAGAGGTAGGCAACAGGCAGCACACAACTTCAGGCACTGTCCATATCAGGCGCAAATATATCTGACGCCGCATCGCCATCGCAGGGAGGTTGTCCTCAAATCGATCCAGTCCATCGCCGACGTCTTCGTGCAACGCGTTGCCCAGACACGACATGCCGAAAACGCAGCAATCGTGAAGTCTGCCAGAGGCCGTGTCTTCACGTACGGAAGTTATCGCCTGGGCGTTTTTGGCCCAGGCTCCGATATCGATACCCTCGTCGTCGCTCCCAAATACGTCACCAGAGAGGACTTCTTCGAACACTTCCCCGGCCTGCTCAACGAGATGGCGCCACCTGGGTCGATCGAAGATCTGACCGCCGTCACCGATGCTTTCGTGCCGATCATCAAGTTCGAGTACTCTGGCATCAGTATAGATCTAATCTTCTCTAGAATCGCTACCGTCACGGAGATCCCGCCTCTCTCCACGCCATGGGACTTGCTCGACAACAACCTGCTGCGCGGCCTAGACGATGCTGAACTGCGATCGCTCAACGGTACGAGAGTTACGGACGACATCCTGAAGTTGGTCCCCGAGAAGACGTCCTTCAGACTGGCACTGCGGGCCATCAAGCTGTGGGCGCAGAAGCGCGCCATTTACGCCAACATCATGGGCTTCCCTGGAGGTGTGGCGTGGGCCATGTTGGTGGCCAGGGTCTGTCAGCTTTACCCAAAGGCAAACGGCGCTGTCCTGGTCAACAAATTCTTTCACATCATGCAGCGCTGGCCCTGGCCTCAGCCCGTGTTGCTGAAGAAGGTTGAGGAGGGGCCTCTGCAGGTCCGAGTGTGGAACCCCCAGGTATGCACGGCTACGAGCTCCTCCACAAGTATTATCATTGACCCTCCGGTGACTAAACTCCTGAGACAGGTGTACAAGGGAGACTCGTATCATCTCATGCCCATCATTACCCCGGCCTACCCGTCAATGTGCTCGACCTTTAATATCACACACTCAAGCAAGACCATCATACAGAAAGAGCTGGAAGACTTTGCCCAAGTTGTGGACCAGATCATGATTGGCAAACTCCCGTGGAAGTCACTCTTCGTCAAGCACACTTTCTTCACTCAGGATTACAAGTATTACATCATGGTCAACGCAGCCAGCACGACCAAGGAGAACAGCAAGATCTGGGGTGGCTTCGTCGAATCCAAGATCCGTCTTCTCGTCCAAAATCTGGAGCGGCATTCTTCTGTTGAGCTAGCGCGTCCCTTCAACAAGGGATATGAGCGCAAACACAAGACCGTTCATGGCATGGATGAGTGGAACGCCATTCTGGACGGAAGTTTCAAGTACATCGTGAAGGACGGTGATGACGCTGACGACAAGTCCAAGACAGAGTCAGGTAATGACGCCGTGAAAGAAGAAGGCGGAGATGGCGCCGAAGTCAAAACAGAAGGAGACGATGGCCCGAAAGATGTTTTCACCTCGACACACTACATCGGCATCAAGCTGCGCGAAGGTGAGTCATAACCCCAGCCCAGAGTTGCGACCACACTCTCAATGGTCAAGCCCATGCGGCTTTATCATTATTATTATTATTATTATTATCATTATTCGAAACGCGTATGTGTCTTAACACCAGGCGGATTGACAAAACAGGTGCGAAATCACTCGACCTGTCTTACGAAGTCAATGAGTTTAAGGCCAAGCTGTACGACTGGGACAAATGGGAGAGCGAGCTTCAGCATTGCTGTGGTATCAGCGTGCAGCACGTCCGAAACTGCAACCTCCCCGACGACGTTTTCGAGCCCGGCGAGGTCAAGCCCGCGAAACCTAAGAAGAAGGCGGCGCAAGCACCGAATGGAATGAAACGAAAGGCGCCCACTCAAGTACGTGACTCGTCTTGTTGTATTCCTCTTGTCGCTAACTCTTTTCTAGGAAGCCATAGATACAGCCAAGCGACAGCAGACCTCGACGGTCAGCGCTGGATGAGCTTTGATCCCCCGGCATCCTTTTTTGCACTGATCTATCTTATGCAGGGAAGGCTACCATCAGAGAAAATTAATCACAGAAAAACACTAAAAACAAAAACATAAACAGAATCTGTGGTGACTTGGCCGTGCGAGCTTTGATTTGCACGCCCGCCGGTGTTTGTCGCAAACCGGCGTCACAGTGCCACGGCTGGCCAAGATCACACACACTTCTGGAAAACCGAGAAGGGAGCCGCAGATTGGAACGAGATATGGCGCGTTCGAGGGAGTCTATACTGAGGACTAGCCCTGCCACCTTGAGTCATCTCGTCGGCTGATTTGAAAATAGACGTAGAAGGCATCACAAAGGCACAAAAAAGCGGTTGGCATATCTGCGGGGGCCACGCTGGGAAGGAAGATAGGCGCTCCTTGGTAGAACCTATCTGCTCTTGCTGGCTATGTATGATAAACTAGAGCGAACCTACGCAAAATAAAGCTACATTTTAGAGGCATACGTGCCTCGCTAATTCACAATTACCATGGCTGCAATGGACAACCTTAGAGTAGACGACCACCTTTCAGAAACCTCCTATAAGATGATCTGCCATATAGCCTACTATAGGACAGTCCTCTAGGGGACAACCTACCATAGGATTACATAACTCAGGATAAACCACCATAGAACACCCTCCTAGAAGGCAGGCTCCTATGGGACAATTTCCTAAGGGACAACCTCCTACGGGACAACCTCCCATAGGACAGCCTCCTATAGTATAACCTCATATGGGACAACCCGTCAGTGAGTAGTGTCATATAGGATGACATGGTATCATTCTTCAAGCTACGGCGGAACTATTTAGTCGTCCTCCCCGCTGTCGCTGCCACTAGACCACCCCTCGTGATATTCGTCCGCCATCTCGGCGAGCTCGTTACTCAGTGCTTCCCTCTCCTCCACGCCTATCAGACGTGTGACTGTCGACCGGAGAGACTTCAGGCGGCCTGACAGTGCTGCATCCGTAGATAATGACGTCGTCACTGCGCTTTCCTTAAGGCTCTCTCCGCTCTTGCCGTCCCTGAATATGTGCGGGAAGCTGTCGGGGAGTGGGTAGCTCAAGGTGGAGTTGTATCTGCGTTTGCGGTCAGTGCTCACCCATTTGGTTATGTCTAACAAAATGGAGAAAAGAACAGGTAGGTTAGGAAGTTAGGAGGAAAAGATAGAAAGAGACTGGGAGACTGGGAGACTGGGAGACTGGGAGACTGGGAGACTGGAGGCAGCCGAACGAACCTCCTGCTGATGGCTTCACTCCTTCCTCGCCTGCGTAGCCTGTCGTCTTCTTCTTCTTGCTCATCCTCTTTGTCACCAGCGCGTTCGCCTCGGCTCGCGAGGACCTGGCTGAAGATCTTGGGGACGCGATGGTAGCCATTCTGCTGCTTCCGGCCATCCCCGGCCCCGATATCATCCGCTGGGCGTAGGTCCAGGTCGAGACGCAGACCATCTTTGGGCTCGTCGCCCACCTCCTCACTGTGTGGCGTATCGTCTGCTCCTGAGAAGCTCATCTGCAGGTTTGCGACCGTTTGCTTGCCATGCAGGTTGAGAAGGTCGGTCATGTTGCCGAGCGTATCCCGATTCCTGGCATCTTTGAGGCGGGAGGGAAGTGTAGCGGATTCTATGGCCGTGGACAGCAGCGCTGAGGTTTGCCAGGCCGAGGATGTGTCCAACGAGAGTACGTTGCGGAGCCTTGGTGAGAGTGAAGATGGAATGGCGATAGGAATGAGCAGCGAAGCTTGCTTGTAGATTTCCGTGAGGGACTTGGCCTTGTTGACTAGCCGCAGAAGACGCTTGTCCTGGGAGCAAAAGTGTCAGTGAGATGATATCACATAGGAGGCTATCCAAAAGGAGGATTTCCTGTGGGAGGGTGTCCTATATCGTCATCGAGAAGCATGTTAAAATGATTTTACTTACCCTGCTCACACCTTGAAATCCCTCCTGTAGGCCCCAGACCCAAATCGTAGTTTTGCCGTACTCATCCCTCAGTTTCTCCATATACCGCGACGCAAAACCACCCCAGGCATCGTCGACGGTTGTCATTATTTGAATGCCCTGCATGTGGTCGGCCTCCTCGGCGAAGGGCCTCATATCCCTGTCCACGAGGTCGTGCTCCTTGTCCAGTTCCGCAAACAGCTCCTCGCCCGAGTCCCACCGCTCGAAAGGCGCGATGGTTGAGTTCAGGTCATACTCATTTAGCTGAACAATACTTCGAGGGTGGTAAAAGACGCGGTTGAAGTCAGACCAGTAGCGGACTGACTCTGTCGTGAGCTGCGGCGGCTCGAGGCCAGCATCCAGAGATTTCTGATACGCGCTGGGCTCGATCGGCTCGGCCTTTTGTACCACGGCCTGGCCGCCCCATAAAGACGAGGACTGTGCCGGGTCATCGTCCTGGATGTCGTACAGGGCATTGATTCTCTTCAGTGAGCCAAAGCCGCCCTTGAGGTCGTAGATGACGGTCCGAGGCATGAATGTCTCGGACCCATCTGCGCCGAGACCAGGGCGCCAGTGCACGTCATGGTCTATGGCGGATTCCTCATCCTCGGCGTAGGTGAAATATGATTCCTGGCCAGTAGTTAGTAAACTCGAAGAAGCAAGAAGCGAAGTATTCTTAAGTATGAGGTAGTTTCAGACCTGAGCGTTCCAGAAGTGCGTAGCCAGGTAATTGCTCTGCTGGCCAAGTTGCAGGGTGATTATTTCATGCATTTTGTGTATTTTCACGATGTTTTCTTTTGGAGTCGTCTTCCCGCACGCCCAGCCAAAAAGGACGGGATGACGCACATGGCAGACCGGGGTAGCTCCATCTTATCAGTCTGGTGGGGCCGAGCCGCAGGGTCCAACTCGTATGTAATCGATTCGATGTCGTGGTCGCCAGCAGTTTGGTTCCCCTTTTCGAAAACCCACACCCATGGATTGTTCGCTTATAGTATAATTACTTCCTGCCACGACGCTCGTTTCGTCAAACGCTTTTAGCACTACCACCATAATCCTGGGCACATCCTAGCAAGCGAAGATGGCACCAACTCTGACGCAGATGTTCACAAAAGAACTCCAGTCTTTCAGATCCCCACCCGCAAAACAGACCGCGCCGATCCCAAAGGTCGGCGAGCCAGCACCATCGCATGACAGACTGCAGCTTCCAGACAAGCCCACAATAGTAGTCTTCCTGAGACACTGCGGTTGTCCATGTAAGTCGTACATACATCAGCCCATAATACCCATCTTCCATTGACTTCTGCTGACTGTGTCCGCCCTTCCCCGCCACAACAGTCGCCGAAAAGACCTTCCGCAACCTCACCGCCTTCTCCGTAAAGCACCACCCTCAGATCCACTGCATAGCCGTCTCGCACAGCGATGAGGCCGCAACGACAGACTGGGTCGAGCACGTCGGTGGCGCCTGGGAGACAGATATCGTCGTCGACGACGAGCGTGATGTCTACGCCGCCTGGGGGCTGGGCCTGACCTCCTACTGGCACGCTATCGGGCCCTTCTCCATATACAACGCCGTGCAGCTCGGTAAGACCGAGGGCATCTGGAACAGGACCACCGAGAGCGGCACACGGTGGCAGATGTCCGGGGCCTTCGCTACCGACAGGAGGGGCGTCGTGCGATGGGTCAGCATTGCTCGCACCGCGAGCGAGATCCCGGACTTCAACGCCGCGCTCAAGGCGCTCATTGAGGTCCCGACTGAGGTTACTGCAGACGTACCTGCGGAGGCTGCGCGTAAACGGGGGTCTACAGGGGCGTCTAAGGAGTTGCCTCCTGATCCACCTCGGGAGGCGCCCATAGAGGTATCTAAGGTGCCCACTGAGTCTTCTAACGAGGTGCCTACTGACGCGCCTAGGGAGGTGCCCACTGAGACTTTTGAGGAGGAGGATATACCGCCTGAGGTGCCTCCGAAGGCGGCCAAGTTGCTGGGAGGATTGCAGAAGGACTCACCTAGGGAGATTGCTACTGAGGCAGCTCAAGAGGTGCCTCTCGAAGCGCCTAAGGACGTACCCACGGAGTTCCACGTGGACGTGCCCGTTGAAGCATCTAAGGAGCTCCCTCCTGACCCACCCAAGGAGGTGCATTCGGACGTTCACACGGAAGAGCACATGGAGGCACCCAAGCAGGTTCCCATTGAAGCAACTGGGGAGTTGCCCACTGAAGTGCGCCCAGAGTCACCTATTTCCAGGGAGTCGCCTCCCGAGGTGCGCCCAGAGTCACCCATAAGCGTGTACAGCGATGTTTCTGCAACCGCGCACACGGGTGCCCCCACGGAAGCGCTTAAGGAATTGTCGATTGAGGCACCTAAGGAGGATTTTGTCGAATCATCTGAGAAAGTGCACACTGAAGCATCTAGGGAGGTGGCTCCTGAGTCACCAAAGGACATCCCTACAGAGTTCCGCACAAACGAGCCCGCTGAGGCATCTAGGGACGTCAGTACAGACTTCGATATCGAGGAGCCTACTAAGGCGTCTCAGGACGTGCCCACGATTGTCACTGAGGCTCCTGCGGAGTTCCACGCAGAGGACCATATTGTGCCGACCCAGGAGAGCTCTACTGAAGCACCCAAGGACGTCTCGAGTGACTTCCACATCGACTCACCTATCAAGACGTCTCAGGAGGTGCCCACGGTGGTTATTGAGACTCATACGGAGTTCCAAATAGATGAGCCCACTGATTCATCTCGGGATATCTCTACTGAGGCACCCAAGGACTCCCCAACAGACATCCACGTCGAGGAGTCCACCAAGGCATCTCAGGAGGTGCCCAACATGGTGACGGAGGTTCCCCTGGATGCGCCAACTGAGTTGCCCAAGGACTCGGACGCGGACGCGCGCACGGAGACGCCTGAGGTGCCAATCATGGTCACCGAGGTCCCTCCGGAAGTGCCCGTGGAGTTGTCGAAGGAGGTGCACCCCGAGCTGCCTGCTGAGCCGTCCAAGGAGGTGCCCACGATTGTGCACACCGAGGTACCTGCCGACTCGCCCGTGGAGGCTGCTAAGGAGACCCCCAAGGAGGCCCCGAAGGAAGTCTTGTAAACGAGCGACGTGCGGATATATCCCTGCAATATACGATGAGATGTCTTCAGAACGAGAATGTCACTTTGGGAGTTTGGTTCTAGCATTTGGGCGAACGGCACACGTCTTTGTGTCTGGGAGCATATAGAGCATTCATCTCACTTCAAAAGGCTTAGTCTCCATCGTTTCTGTGAAAGCATATTCCATTCAAGGCATACATAGCACTCTGAGCAACGTAGTCTATGCCCTGGGTTATTCTGGGGTAGCTCATCCATTGGGAGTTGAGTCAATGTAATATTTCGTTCTACAGGAAAATAGGGGAAGATGGTGTAGCCACATAACGGACACCAGAGCAGAGCTCCTTGGATGATAGGAGCCCACGACCGGTGCGTGGGGTAATTCTATTGCAGGCGCTCGCTGCAGTGCTTAAGACGCAGATCGTCGGCGCTACATGCAGGAGGAGATTCTTGACAGGTGTAGTGTGGTGACACCAGTCAAGCTGTGACAAGGCTCGTGGATGATCACTGCAGAAACCACCGGTTTCGTGCATGCATGCAGCGGGACCAAAGGAGCAAGTCTTGCAAGACCCGACGGGTCAACGTCTGTTCTTATTATTCGAGATCGTCAAGACATGGATTAAGTCCGTCGGACATCGGTGATATCGGGCAGTCTGCACGCCGGAAATCCTGCTACTCTGCAGGACAGAATCGAGTAAAATTCCGGGGCTAGCCCTTGTGGCTGTGCGAGGGTGTTCACTTGTACCTATCTGCTCTGTGAGGAGATCATTTGGTATTTACAACAGAAATCAAACCAGCCAGGTTGTAAGCCAGACAGACATATCAGGATATGGTTGAAGTGCGTTCTTGAGCCCTGGGATCACCAGCAACACACAAAACAGGAATATGAGCACCCAACATCCCAATTCGGCCGGAATCACACCCTCTCCGCAATCTCCTCGAAAGCCTCGTCTACAGCATCTCCAAGCCACTCGACCATGATGCCGATCATCTGCGCGTCAACGTTATAAGCTGGCATGACCATGACATGATCACCCCTCTTGTTGCCAGCACAGCCCTGGCCATAATAGACCATCATATGCGCACCCCCGTTCCTTCCCGCCATCGCCTTCTCGTGCACCAGCCTAGCAACCATCAGCCCGGGTTCGAAAGGCTCCCTGGTAGCCCTGTCCCGCACGAATTCAACACCCCAGAAGAGGCCCCTGCCGCGCACATCACCCACGTGCGGGTGGTTGCCAAGCCGATGCCGCAGCGCCGCCCCGAGATAGCAGCCCTGTTCCTGGGCATTGGCCACGAGGCCCCCCCGCTCAACAATTCCCTGCACGGCGAGCGCGGCGGCAGACACGACAGCGTGGTTCCCAAACGTATGTCCATGGGTGAAGGCAGCCCCGGCGGCGGCCATGGCACCGACGACACGCTCGCCAGCCAGTACTGCCGAGCAAGCTTGGTACCCACCAGCCAGGCCCTTCCCAATGCACTGTATGTCCGGCACGACGCCCTCTTGTTCCCACGCGTGCAGGGTGCCTGTGCGTCCCATACCACACATAACTTCATCGAGGATGAGGAGTGCCCCGTACCTCTCGCAAACCGCCCTCATGGCCCTAAAGTACCCCGGCGGCGCCGTCACGCAGCCGAGGGCAGCGCCGACGACTGGCTCGGCGATGAAGGCCGCGATGCTGTTGGGAAAGGCCTGGAAGACCTCCTCGAGCTCGGCGGCCTTCCCGGCGACAAAGGCTGCGTCGGATTCATCATCACGCTGTTGCCGGTAGGTATTGCAGGCCGAGATGCGGTGGATGTTTGGGAGGAGAATATCCTCGAAGTTGGCTCGTCTTGCCCGATGGCCGGAGACGGACAGGGAGCCGATGGTAATTCCGTGGTATGAGTCCTCGCGGGCGACGAATGAGATCCGCCCAGACTCACCTTTCCAAACAAAGTACTCGTGTGCCAATTTCAAGGCTGCCTCTACGGCCTCGGAGCCTGACAGGGCAACAGTGTCAACGACAAGTTCGCGAAGAGGAGAGGACCAACACGTACCGGAAGATTGGAGCCACACTTTTTTCATCTTGCGCCCGGTGCTTTGGATTAGCCAGTCTTGAAGGTCAACGGTGCTCTGGTTGTCGAAGAAAGCCCACGGAATGTAAGTAAGATTGCTGGCTTCTGCAGTCATCGCTGAGAGGACTTCCAGATCCCCGTGCCCTATGCACGTAACGCCTGCTCCACCGCAGGCGTCAAGAACCCGGCGCCCATCACGAAGTTGGAGATAGTGGCCTTGGCTTCGGACTATGACGGGCAAGCCAGTGCTGGACGTTAGGCTTTTTGGAAAGGCTGAGGTTGCAGACTCCTTCCCGTTGCCTACTGAGCTCTCTTCAGTGGCATTGTGAGAGCACGGTCCGATGCTGGTGCTTCGAAGCATGTTGTCAGGCCTGTTGACAGCGGGTTTTGTTTGTGACGATTCTGTCGACCATGTGAGGTCGTTCTTACAAGGTCCTGTTGCTGAAGGCTCGACGTGACCAAGGTAATATGGGAGTATTTTGAATGGTCAGGGTCGAGGTGAAAAACATGAGTGGGACCTCAAATAACCAGCATACCAGTGAAGGAGGGGCTTTGAGGCTTGGACCGGTGAATAGACTGGCCATCGATCCGGAGGGCTATATACCATTACCACAGGCACCTCCACCCTGAGCGGTTGTGCGTGTAAATATGTAACCCTCTATAGTCCATGCTACGTCTGCATTGCGCCTTCTTGCGGCAAATTCCGGAGCAATGAGAGCCTGGGAAATCGTATAGAAATACGTGGTCGGTCAGCGCAGAACGACACATCTCATCCACGGAAAGCAAGCAAGGATCATTAGCGAGGACGTAGATGAGTAGGTAACCATGCAAGACCAGTCAGGACAGTGGGCGGCTGGGTGCGTGGAGCTGGGCCATAGATCGTGATGCAATGTAATGATATAATGTAGTGCTTGTAGTACACTAGGACGACTGCCCGCACACAGAAGCACCATATCGGCGCCAACGGCAGCCCATGCCCAACGATCCACGAAACCGTTCGTTGTGGGCATCCTACCAGCCTACTCGCAACAGTCCGGGGACCCGCACAGTTGCCCGTCTGGTCGCAGCATCTGGAGCCCCTGGCCAGGCAAGGTTGAGCGAATGTAACCCCTCCGCGACTCAGCAGCCAAGTGGGAGACTGATGGTGTGGTGGACGAATAGGTGATTTAGGTTGTGACGCCGCCCCCACAGACAAGCTAACCATCTTCTCGTGCTCGTAGCAGCTCGACAGGGAGCATATTCCTTGGTGCTCTCTGGTGCTCTCTATTTTCTGTGTCTGCTTCACAATGGCGCTGGCCATGTGGCTCTGCCATCAGGTGACTGAACTCGGTTCGTCGTACACGGCCATTTGGGACCCAAGGCGCCGGGACTTGTGTTATGCTCCCATCGACACTTGCCAACGGGGAGTGGCAGACCTCGCAGAGAAGATGCTGCAAGTAGAGACCAGTCAAGATGGCAGCTGCAAGGAGGTGTCCACAATAAAAGCAGGGGGGATCTAGAAGGATGGCAGGGACTCAAGCCAGGTAGCCAGAAGCAGATTGAGATAGACCAAGGACTGCATATATGCACGCGCAGATGCGAGGGGAGCCACCGGGCCAGACGAATGAGGACTGGGCGTGGGGCAAGAGACAGGCGGCGACACAGCACTTGCATCCGAGCATCTGGCAGGAGGAGATTCTGCAGTCGCAACGGGTAGTTCGGCGTGTGGCGCCACGTAGTATCAGCATCTGTAGCCACTGGGCGTCCGAGGGATGATGGGGCCGACTGAGTGATGCCCATTCAGCGTCGTGCCTTGACATGGCTGTCCCACCCTTGCCCTAGAGTGGGCTGCTGTTCTGTCCTGCATAACCGAGAGGAGGACCTATCCCGCGCTGGACCCGGGCCGGGAGACGGCGGTAGAACTGGACGTGCATGCCGAAGTGGGATAGGAGCCATCTCGCGCGGGGAATGCGAGGGGGTCCTTTTGTCCCGGTCGGTTCGACGCCCAGGCCACAGCAGCTGCACGACGAGGATTCCCCTATCCTATCCTATCCTGCTCTTGCTTCCGGCCAGCTTTGGCCTCCCCGAAGCAACTGCCTGGCTTGCTTGACGGATTATCAAGGTAGACACTCGGTACTGGTGTGGATGGTCTCACATGACAGACACATCTGGGGCTGACCAACAAGAAGGGGGCAGATGGCGTGAGAACTCAATGACGCCGGACCAGAAAGATAGGGCGTGTAAGAGGACAGACTAGCAGCTCATGTCTGTGTGTATATGTGTGTGAAAAGACAATGATCGACAAGAGGAAACCTGTTGGGAGAAAGGGAGGGAAGTTGACTTGCTGACTGAGCCGTGTTGGTTGGAGTAATGACTGTGGTGGTACTGACAGAACTGACTGAGTGACTGACCCGAACCCCAACCCTAGGTACTTCAGACACGGTATCCACTCGCACCAGCATAAAAGGCCCCACAGCGTGTTCTAGTTCTATTCTAACCCGGGCTTGCAAGGGCTATCGCATTGTGTACTCAGGTACCACAGGCATAATGGTCTAATTAGTCTAGCTGGGCAGTTACGCGATTGATCACCGGCGCGCGACGGACGGGGGGTGGGAGGACCCTTCCTTGGAGTTTGCATCATGACCTCAGACCTTCCACTCAGCCCGCCCTCACTTTAATGCCTGGCCTGCCTTGCTGCTTGCCTGTTCCGGCACCACACTAGATCAAAACAAACCGGGACACACACACACACACATTCTCACACACCAGCCTCCCTCACCTCCCGATTATCCTAACCAACCTGCCTCACCACTGCACGCTACTATTATCATTGCCATCATCGCCAATTTTTGGACCACCACCACCACCGCCGCCACCGACCATTATCATCAACCACCACCAACAATACCATCGTCGCATCTCCCTACGTTGGTCAGGTCCTCCCCGTCTCCCTCCTCCCCCATCTCCCATATTCCACTCAACTCCGTACTCGAGTCGACTCGGATGTCTCTATCAATCAGCCCCCAGTCCAATCTTGTCTCGAGCACAAGCACACAAAGCGCAGGCGGCCCGCTGCACCTATTGACTTTCGTGTTTGCGCCCGCCCATTCATTTTCGCATTCCATCACGCGAGGCACGGTTGTTAGCCATTAGCCATTCACCCGCCACGGTCACCTGCAGCAGCTAGTTGCTGGTCGTGCCTGTCCATCTGGTGAATCGCGCCGGCTACTGCAACCACTTTATCGCAAGCCGCCCTCAAGGGCTCAAATAGCGCGCGTGCACCTTGCACGTCAACCGGGTCCATCGACTCCATACCCACACGTCCCCTCCACTCCCTGCCTCCCTGCCCCCACTCTCACACATCACATCCCTTGCACTTTTTCTTATTTACTTTCGCTCGCGTCTCCCCGGGCCACACGTCTGAACCATCTCTGCTCGTCCTGCATGGTTGTCCTCTACACCTCCAGCTTCCAGGCACCTGCAGCCCATCCCCATCATGCCTAGCCCTTCAAAGCGCACCCAGCGCGCAAGGCGCGACTCGACGCGCAAGGACCTGGCATCCGACCGCCCCGACAATTCTTCTCCCTCGCGTCCTGCCAAGCGCAGAAAGAAGGTACGTCTGCCTGTCCAACTGCCTCTCCAACTGCCTGTCCCCATCCTCCGTCGCGAGTCGACTGCCTACTGACGCGCTTTCTTCTCAAACTCTAGGCCGAGGAAATATCCCCTTCGCCCAAGGACAATGCCGACGAGGAGCCCGAATCTAGTCTCGCTGCAGACTCCAGTCTTGCCGCCGACGACTCTGTTCACAATGCGAAGCCTTTCGACTTTGTCGTCGACAAGGTCGCCGAGTACCTGAAAGCTCCCACGAATGTCGTTATTCAAGCCAGCAAAGACCACTCAAACTCTCGCCTCACTGGCGAGGACGGGATCAACGCTTACGCTAAGATTGTCGGGCTTGGGTGGACATTCTATGTCAAGAAGACTACCATCAACATAGGTCGCTCCTCTGACCCCCCGCAACCCGTCGACCCAGATAACGACGAGGAGTTCATCCACGTGGACCTGGGGCCGAGTAAAATGATCTCCCGCCGTCATGCGAGCATTTTCTTCAATAGCGGCTCCGGTCGGTGGGTCTTACACGTCAAGGGCAGGAACGGAGTGAGGATAAACGGCCTTCCCCTGCCTGTCGAGGGTGACCAGGCATTGAGCAGTGGCGATGTGCTGGAAATCGCAACGATCGAGATGATGATGGTCCTGCCGGAACAAGAGCCCCTCAGAATATCTGAGCAATACCTCGAGCGCGCAGGTCTGTCTGAGCGGGATCTCCCTACCCAGACAGACGAGGCCCGTGTCAATCCACCAACCTCCACCGCAGGCAGGCCTAGCTCTTCGCAAAGCATCTACCAGAGCCGGCAAGGGCGAGGACAACAAGCTATTGCGCCGGCTCCGCCTGACTACAAGCGCCCAGGGACGCCGCCGTCGTCTGTACGCAGCAGGACTCAGACACTCGCCAAGCCTTCGCCGTTCATCAAGGGCACTCCTTCCGGGAACATGATTCTGAGTACCAACGACATGGACCTCAGTCTTGAGGAAAACAAGAGTATCAAGCCGCAGTACAGCTATGCCCAGATGATCACTCAGGCAATAATGAGCACTCGGGACGAGAAGCTCAACTTAAACGGCATCTATACGTACATCATGTCGAACTATGCATACTATCGGCATCAGCAGCCTGCGGGCTGGCAGGTTAGTGTACCCACGGCGTAACGGAATAAGTGGTCTTGCTAACACCATCCAGAACTCGATCCGTCATAACCTTTCACTCAACAAGGCATTCGAGAAGGTTGCCAGGTCTACTGATGAGCCTGGGAAGGGAATGAAATGGCAGATCACGGCCGAGTGCCGTGACGATATGGTGAAGAATGCCTGGAAAGGCGGTCGCGGTGGCCATCGTGGCTCTTCAAACCCATCCTCGCCCAGTGGGCTGAACTACATAACCCAGGGCCCGCGAGAAATGGCCGCCAAGGAGCCCAGTCCCCTTCGCAAGCGCAAGGTCTCACCCTCTGGATCACCACAACCTCGGTCGGCTTTGCGAATCTCGCACACAACGCCCGAGCGCAACACTCGCCGTCTCCAATCCGATGACACCGCGGATATCGTAGACGGCAGCCCTCTTCCAAAACACCGACAGTCAAGTGCTGGAGCTTCGGCTGCACTGAATGAGACTGCTCCTCGTTCACCTCTCCTAACGTCTTCGTACCTTCCAGAGGATGGCTCATCTCTGGTTACACCAGCTCCGCTCAAGATTCATCCTAGGCTCGCGCCTCCGAGTACGGCTCAGCGTCCGAGCCAGCATATGCCCATGAGCTCGCCCGCCCCCTTCTGGAAGTTTGCCGAATACGGCAGCACCCCGATCAAGCCTTTGGCGGACATCAGCCCCTCCAAGAATCCGGGGCCAATACCCCAGAGTAGCAGCCCTCCACGCATTGCTAAGTCTCCAACTGGTAGTCCCACCCAGAATGGCCGCTCCGCAACTCACGAATCAATCAAACCTGACGAGCCCGAGGACGAGGAGGAAGGCATCGATTTGACCAAGTAAGTGCGACCGCAGACCTTCGTCCGGAGGGGAACGTGCTAACAAGCCACTCAGAGGATTTCAGAGTATCAGCTCCTACCACGAGTCTCTGAATGCTTCCATGTCAAAGGGTTCGTTCGAATCCACGAACGGGAGCAAGGCTTAGATAACTGCCCACGCCAATCGTCATTAATGCCTCACTCGAGGTTTTTTCAGTTTGAAGCTCTTCAAGATATCCATCCGGCGGAACTCTGCGCACGATGTGCTCCCATGAGCACAGATCAGCCCAGGTGCTTGTCATGACATGCCATCGGAGCTTGATAATAGGCCGGAACCCAAATCAAACCACAGGTTGTACCGCAGAAACTGGCGCTGTGCAGCCCATGATACACCTCAACCAGGCAAAGGACCATGAAATACACATCTGCATCTCAGTTCTATGGACTCGGTGAATGCCCTGTTTATGTGGCTTTGGTTCGGTACCGAAACATTCCACGGGTCTACATGGCAACAATTCGCTCGTCTTATTCTGGTCTTCTTTTTTGGGCCTCATTTTCCATGCAGCGGAAGGTCTGGTCCCACTGTACTACTGTACTATATCGTTGTTTGTTGTTTGAACTGACTGAAGTCGCACTTTGGCTAAGAGCGATTCTCCAGTCAACAGGAGTTTGGGAGTTCTTGCATTGATGCCAATGCTCGCGGCCACGCGGTCGGAACAGTTATGATTTGATGATATCTCACCTACTGCTTTCTTATCTTTCTTGCTTGCACCAGGGGACGAGTTGAGGGTGACTCGGCTCCATTCATGTATGATTACGATGTATGCTTTACGCTTTACGCATTACGCTTCGTCGAGGTAGAAAAAGCTGGCGGGCGGGTTTTGGGTTTTGGGCTTCTACATTCAGGCGACCGGCCTAGTGAAGCGATAGTTGGAACGGCATTCACGACTTGCCTTATGAAATCCACGTTTATGCTCAGAGTTTCGAAGCAATGGCAGCTAGTTCGATATTCAGATCAATAGAGTGAAGATGTCTATTCTCACACTTGCCTCCATACGCCGGCTTTGGTCTACTGCTTGCTATGTGTAGAGTATTTTTGTGCACTATCCAATACACTGACGGAGACAAGTACTCCAACCGCCCTCCTCCGTGCTGGGGCTGTCGAGGACAACCATTTCCCCGCCCGCCCTTTTTCTCCCTCGCTGTTGTTCGGTTTTGTACACATGTTGCTGATACATTTGACAGTGCCCAAGTATGCGGACGAGCTAAGATCTGAGTAGAGAAAACGCCGCCCCATGTAATGAATACTCACTCAAGGTGAAAAAGAGGAAATGAAAAGCACCATGCCGACAGAAACACGCGCCCATCGCTCCTTGCCTCCTTTTTAGATCTGGTGTGTATGTTTTCCTGTCCTTTACTACCTCCTCCTCAGGCCCTTCGATGATCCGATCCCTTGGACCTAGCGCCGTGAGTTATTTCCCCTTGTGATGCTGAGCTGCACAAACACAACCGCAGTGGCGGATGTGCTCTCTGCCGATTCTGACCGTCAACGGACTGAAACCGTCACCCCTTCGGCCGCCTAAGCCTTGGTGGGGACCTGGGACCCGCCGCGGCGGCTCTTGGGGTTCTTGCTGCGGCCGGCGGTCTTCTTGCCGCCGCTGCCGGACTTGGACTTCTTGTCGGCGCCGCCCTCGATGAACTTGATGAGCTCGTCGATGTTGCGGGCGTCGAGGGAGGGCTTGCCCTGGACCTCGTGGTTGGCCACGCCGGCGGCCTGGGAGGCGGCGCCGCCCGCGACGCCCGAGCGGACGCCCGACGACAGGTTGCGCGGGGTGAAGCGGATGCCGGCGCGCAGGCGGCGCGCCTGGACGTCCTTCTCGTGCTTGGCGATGGACACGGCGTTCTGCGTCAGCTGCTCCAGCCAGCTCTCGGCCTCCTTGGTGTTCTTGTCCTCCGCGCCAAGCTCCTGCAGGAAGATGTTGTAGCTCTCGCGCATGCGGTTGACAGCTCCCTTGGAGTCCTGGTCCAGCGCCAGGGCCTGTGCCAGTTGGAACAGCAGCGTGGCGCTGTTGATGGACTGCTTGCCGAAGACCTTGTCGCAGATGCGCAGCGACTCCTCGAACCACCGGCGCGACTCGTGGTACGCCTTGAGGTGCTGCAGCATCACGGCCGCGTTGTTGATAGTGGTGATGGTGTCGGGGTGGTCGGGTCCGTAGATGATCTTCCACAGTTGAAGCGCGTGCTTGGCGTACTCAAGGGCGCTGCGGCTGTCGCCCAGCTGGTGCAGGAACAAGCTGAGGTTGAGGTAGTCGAGGAGGGTCTCCTGTGCGTCGATACCGACGGTCCTCTCCGCGACCATGATGGCCTTCCGGGCGAGCTCAACGGCTGCTTCCTTCTCGTCCAGCTGGAAGTAGAGCATGGAGAGCTGGTGGTAGACACGTGCCACCTCTGGGTGTAGTATGCCGTGGATCTGCTCATGCAGAGACAGTGACTCCAACAGGAGCTCTTGGCCCAGCTTCCTCTGGTTTTGTGCGATGGAGATTCTTCCGGCCTCGAGAGCTTCCTCAGCCAGAGAGCTGCGTGGTGAAGAGTCCTTCACAATAGGCACAACGTTGACGATATCGTCGGCGGTGAATGTGTGAGGCACCGTCGTTGAGGAGGCGATGGAGGCTGGAGAGCCCTCGCGAGCCTTCTTGTTCTTCTTCTTCTTGCTACCCTCGCCGCTGCCATTTACGGCTGGGGTCTCAGCAGCGACGGGCTCTGGTGCCGAAGCAGGTGTGAAGGCATACTCCTTGGACTGCACCTGAAGACCGAGCTTCAAGCAGACCTCTCGCAGCACCTGGACTGGGCTCAGCTGAGCGTGCCACTCAGGGTCCAGCTTGAACCTGAACCGTTGTGACGTCTCCAGCTCGACATCCTTCTTCAAGCTCTCAGGAGTGACAGCCTCGAATGAGAGATCTGCGTCACTGTAGAGAGCTCGCAAAGACTGGTCGATATCGGCAGACGGCTTGGCGTTCAGCCCAACACCGAGGAAGCAGTTGAGCAGATGCGCAATGCAGGTGGAGGTCAGGGGCAGAGGCAGATATCTAAGGTACTTCGCAGCGACGTGCTTGAAAGACCTCACAATCATGTCTCGGACACAGACATCACGCAGACACTGCAGTCTCGATCCCTCACTCAGGGAAGCAATCTTGCCGAGGTACCGCATGTTGATACCACGCTTGTGAAGCAAGTTTCGCAGCGAGGTGCCGTCCATGGGGAAGCTGATATCTGATTCCTTCAGGTCATTGAGCAGTTCGGGAATGGCTGAATCCCGCAGATAGGTGCAAGCTGCTCGCACATCTTGCTCATCTGACGCCAGCTCTTCCTTCTCGGCATCCGTCTGGGGTTCTTGGCCGCTGAAAACATCTGGGTTGAGAGCGAACTTGAAGTTGTTGACATCGATCCGGTCATCTTGGTCGTCTGCCTTCTCGGCCTTCTCCACTGTCTTGTCTTCAGCATTCTCCTCCTTCTTGTGTTCGGCCGTCTCATTGTTCTTGTTTTCGGCGCCCTCGATAGCTGGCTTCTCTCCGTTGGACTCCTCCGATGCCTTAGCGTCCTTCTTGGCATCGGCGCGCTTTTGGATTTCAGCGTTCACCCACTCACGCATCTTGTGCCTGTGGACAAGCTCCACGAGCTCTCCTCGCAGGACAGTCATACGGTGCGGGTATGGGTTGGTCTCCTCCTCGGCAGCGGTCTCCTCCAGCCACGCAATGTCCAATGGCGTGATGCGGTACAGGTCCAGCACGTACTTTCGGCCGTCAGTTCCCAGAAGACCCTTGGTTTCGACGCTGGCCTCCAGATCAAATCGCTTGCCATCCTTGTCCCAGACAGCATGCTTCTTGACCTTCATGGCCTGAGAAAGCTTCTCGAAGACAGAAGTAAACTTCTCGTTCGCGGCCACAACATCCTTGCCATCGACCGCACCGTAGTCGATCTGGTTCTCACCAGGCTCCCGTTGCTTGAAGATACCGGGAACGATACTCTGCCCGACTATCCGCTTGCCAAGGTAATCCACAACCACAGTTCCGGGGGTGTAGAGGCCCTCGATGTCCAGTTGGTTCACGACCTTGACACCGGCCACGTCCTTGCCCGTTGCGACACGAGCGGCCTCGTCACCGCCCTCGGAGGTGAAAGTGCCGACTCCGTCCGCGCCAAAGGAGAAGAAGACGTTGTTGTACACGTAGATCTGAGCATCCCGTGCCTCGGTAGGGTTGAGGGGCGCAACCTCGCCGCGAGCCACCTGAACAGCTCCCCTCGCTGCGGCATCGTTGTAGTCCGCGTAGAGTTTTGCCAGCAGGCGCTCCCTGAAAACGCGGTCCTGGACGTTCTCCTTAGGCAGCTCCTTGGCAGACTGAAACTCCTCATTCCAGTCTCGCAAGGTGTCGGTGTTCTCCACGCCAGCAATCAGGTACGACTCCTGGGTCCTCGTGATGTCAGGCTGGTGGGCGCAGAGTGGTGATGACGATGACGGTACCACCCAGGGAGCGGAGGGGATGGCATTTGTGATCTGGAAGGTTGCCAGGGGTTCTCGGCGGTTGTTGTACTCCTGCAGCTGGGCAAATGAGGCGGCAAACGAGGGGGAAATCTCGCTAATGAGGTTCAGAAGAGAATGCGAGGAAGCGCCCTTGGGCGCCAGGCGCGGCGAGGGATCGAATTTGGCGTTCGAGGACTTGTTGACGAAGAAACCCCCGACGTGCGCCGTGATCTGGAACTGCTCACCCTCGTTGGTTGTGACAATCAAGTACAACAGGTGTCCCTTCTGGCGCAGATGCACGGGTGGTGGGTTCCAGGGTGAGAGCTGGATTGCCTTCACGGTCTTGGGTGCTGGCTCCTGCTCTGCTGGCAGCAGGGAGGAGACGGGAGGAACAACATCGAAGTTGTATTCCTCGACCGCGGCCCGCTCCTGATCTGCCTTGTCCGCCGTGTCCCCAGCCTCCGTGGCAACCTTCTCGTAGAGCGAGGCTCCGGCAAGGACACCTTGTATGGTATCAGTGCGGTCGCCCGACGCACCAATGAGCTCACGGACCCTGATGAGATGTATCCTCGCCTCTTTCTCAGTGTATGGGTCCTCGACCAGGTGAATCTCAGCATCGGGGCCGATGCCATTGATCTCGTTGATGGCTATGAAGTCGTTGATCCTCTCGCCCTTGTGCTCAAGGTGGAAGCACGAATACTGCAGGGCTGCCGGCAGCTCGATGATCGATTGTCGGACTTCGTGGACTTGCTCGTGGGGAGAGACCTATTGGACAGAATTTCAGCGCCTCGGAACACCCATGTCCCTGACAATAGTGTTGCTAACCATGATGTTGACCTTGCCCGGCTCATGGGGAAGGATGATGTTCAGCATGAACATGGCGTCTGTGACTCGTTAGCACCGCAACCCTCAGGCGGCGCATGGCTCAGACGGCAAGTCCGTGACCACGTTCCGTCCACTCGAGAAGCGAGCATACCTTCTGGGTTGGGCTCCACCCCATCGTCCACAACGGGTGCCGGGGCAGCACCGTTGGCTTCGGTGTTCGACTTTTCTGGAGCGGCATTCTCTACAGCACGGAGCTCTGTCAGTCCTCACGCGAGCAAATGCAGGCCAAGATTACCTCCGAGGAGGTTGAGACGGTATTGGAAAGAGCATACCAGCCACAGCAGCCACATCCTTGGTCGCTTCAGCCATATTGAATGTGTTTCAAGAGTCTGAGAAGCAACAGTGTCGAAAGGGATGTTGACGGTTCCCTATGTACAGCGTCGGAAGGAGGGCTGGCTTCCAGAATGCGCCGGGCCAAAAAGAATGGACTGGGGGATGGAGATGGGGATCTCGGGGGGAGGGATGGGGAAAAGAATTGCGCCCCTTCTGACTCTTGGAGGAAAGAAATGGGGCCAATTCGAAATATTCGAACGGATATCTGGGACAGACAAGGTATGTGAGGCGAGAGAAAAGGAATAGGAAAGAAAGAACAAGAAACCGCAGTCCACAGCTCAATACTCTTTGCTGTCTACGCTACATACGTCGACGATTTTCAAAAAATTCTGCGCTAGGATAACCCGTTCTCCCGGCAAGACGCGGGTGCGCCCCAAAACCGCATTGGAGGGCAGCTGCACCAGGGCCACCTGGGAAAGCTGCACCGGGTCCCGGGCGGCAGGCAACGTTTTGTTTGAGTCTACTCCGTCTCCCGTGCGCCCCGTGTCGTCACCGTGCCGCACCGTGCCGCACCGTAACGTCGGTCCTCGACTCAAGTCCGACGTCACGACACGGACGCGATGGTTGCATGTTGGAAGTTGGAACGACGAAGCTCGCTGACACAAATTGGATCGCTGGTGGCTCCAAGACCAGACTGAGAGTCCTGCTGGTGGGAGAAGCTGTCGATCCGCCGCCGTCGGCAGTGCAGGTGGGTAACATGAGGCCCATGCATTTCGTCATTCCATTGGCCCGCAGCCGACGTTGAGCTCCCGGCAATTTGGAGCTCGGACTCTGGGGAACCAACTCTTGGGCCTGGAGAACCCGAACCCTGCCTGGTTGCTGTGCGTCAAGTAAACAAAGGGACGGCCATATCCAGCCAGTCTGATTGATTACCCAACATCAACAACGCGGTCCATCACCATACCTCTTCACCACCGCCACGACATTCATACCAGCCTGTTCTCTCTCATGGGTATTATTTGCTTCAATTAGCTCGGCACTTTCCAATTACCAAAATTGCATGCCATGAGAGGGTAGAGGCGAAGGCGGTGGCGAGCATTTGCTTGTGCTTGTTTTGCTCTTATCGACTCATTTAATATGGAGCAGACATCAGAACCCCGGGATCGTACATCATATCATGACCGCTCTTCGTCCAAGCGCCGGCAATCAGCTAGGGAAAACCTGCAGCCATGGACACCCACTCGCTGTCATCGCCTGCTCCGCCCCCTGAAGACACACATCTCCGCCTTGAGGCGCGAGATCGACCTGGAGGACTCGGAGAGGTTGAGCGATGGCTCGGCCCAGGATGGCGCCGCCGAGACGAATCGTTCAGGTCTCCAGCATACCTACTCGCGGAGAGGACGGAAGGCACGGGGACGTCCAGGCCCCATCGGATCTGCCTGCACACCAAAGAAGAGGCAGAAGAGGAGCATCACACAGCCCGGAGAGATTGTCCTACCAACGCCTGTTATCCGAAGGGCCCGAGGTCAGCTGCTCTCTTCGCCAGTACAGCAAGCACCACACGCTGAGGCGGAAGGGGCAGTCACCGGAAAGAAGAGGTTCGCGGATCTCCGAGGCCAACGGACACCATCAGTCCTCGCAACTCTAGAGAGCGAGATGCAACCGCTTCGCAGCCGCGTCTCGGCAACGCGTTACTCGCTTTATGACTCCATACTCCGGGCGGTCCATTCCATCCTCACAGCTACTGCAGTCCCTACTCCAAACTCTCCAGGAAGTAGATCTCTTGTAGCGATGTGCCTTCGTGTGGTGCCCGAGTACATCGGCGAGCTCGAGTACTGGGAGGAACATGAGGCGGAGCAGCTGGGGACCAAATCAACATTGCAGAACTCGGAAGTATCCAATGAGATCTATGGCGAGATCGAGGCCATGTTGCCGTCCAGCCCTACAGCAGGTCATCTCAGAATTGTTGTCCGAGCCCATGCCATGAAGGTCATCAAAGACTCGATCGCCGAGGGACTGCTAGACGATAGCTTTACGATATTGCTCATCAAGCTTTGCTGCAAGACAAAGTCCTTCATGGAGGGCGAGGATCTGCTACAAGAGCTGCTTGGCTGTTCTTACCCCAAGCCCAGAGGCGTTGAAAGCACCTTCGACGAGAGCCGGAAACTCGCGCCACTGAAAGCGCTGAGGGACTTCGCGAGGGAGTCTGGCAGGCCACAGTTCATGCAGAGAGAGCTTTGCAAGTTGCTTAAGCAGCAGAATTTGCCGCTCCTCTGGCTGTCAACAAAGGAATTCAGCGCGATTTGGTCCGGCATGGTTAAAGCCCTTTCCAGAGACGATATCTGTGACGATACTGTATCATTCACCGTCCAGATGATTACATCTCTCTCGACACAGACGAAACCTGAGGCTGTGTCTCTCAGAACCCACAGTAGAGACCTCAAGAACTTATCACATCAGACTTTAGTCAGTGCTATCACAGCAGTCTCTACCTTGTCCATCCTGGGCCAGGAAGCCACAGATTCGTCCGTGTGTCACAACAACCAGACGAGCACGACATCAGCATCACGAAAAGTCGGATATATAATTCAAAGATGTATATATGAGCTAAGAAGAACCAGGAGATCAAGCTGGCCTGCCACAGTCTTGACCCTGGCTGCATTTTTCACGAACGCATTACCAGCCAGTCACAAGGATAGCATTGTATCAGGAGTCTTGGGCCGAATCATGAGCGGTCAAGAAAGCATAGAGGGAAGGCAGCACTATGGAGCAGTCACATCCCTCATCGGCGCTATTGCGCAGTACTGTGGTCGAGGATCAGCGCAGCCAGCGCACTACTACGTCAACAAGCTTTGTGACCAGCTCGAGCAAGAGCTGTCTCCCATCGGATCTCCGAGAACTCTACGCATGGACTGCGCATTTGTCCTGGCAGAGCGGACGAATGACCTCCGCGACCTCGCTTTCGCCGAGTCGCTTGACGCAACCAGGACCAAGGAGGAGGTTATCCCTACGCCTCGGAGGAAGTCCGTCTCCTCGTCAACCTACCGCTGGGACGAGGATATATGCGAGTGGGTCACGGTGACTCCCGCGCCAGCACGGCGGCAACGACGAAGCTTATCGTCCGGTCTGTTCCCCCCTCCGGAACAGAAACCTGGTTCCGGTGGGTGGCAGGAAGAAGAAGACTCGGCGAGACACGTTCAGCCGAAACAGAGGCAGAAACTTGCTCGTGCTGCAACAGCGGCAACCACAAACCCAGACTCCAGTGATAGAACTCCCCAGCGGCTCCGCAGCAGCGGTAGGCCACCAGGCAAGCGGAGCTGGGAATCCCATCAATCGGTCGATCCGCTGGGTCATGATGATGATGATGTTGTTGTCGTCGAAGACCTAGGCGCCCAGCGGAGCAGCAACGATGAGAATGGGGTGTTCTCTGGCACGAAGAGGCGTCGCACCACGGCACTGAAACCATCTCGGGCCATTTTGAAAACGATTACCAATATATCTCGCGACGGCGAGTGCAGCGAGGACGAACTCGGCCTCTGAAGCAACGCCTGTCGTGGCCAGGCATTGATTGTTAATAGCAAACAGGAGGAGGGGGGCCTCTGTTTGGGTAGGGGCTGACATCTGCAGGCATTGTGATAGGTCAAGGTTTTTCCAAGCAGTGTGGTAGTTCGATACGACATGTTGGGAATAAAATATGAGAAAAAAAAATGCATTAACATGCCGCATGCTGTGTGCGTGGCCCGTTGTCGCAGAGCCAAGCTTGTGAGGCTGTCTGATGTATCAAGATTGTGGAGCCTCGGGATTGTGTGGGCGGCGCGCAGAGCCGCGTGTGCAACTACCTAACTCTGCTGAAAAACGTGCAAGCATGTAGTACATCACGTTGTTTGCTCATAGGCTGGTTTGTGCAGAGTCTCTGGCAAGGCTTGTCACGCAAGGGCCCCGGAGTTTCGCTACCGACCAGATGTCATGATGTGACGATGCTCATGGACCTTTCAACCAGTTCGGCAGTGCGATCGTGGATCACAGCCGGGGTGCGGTAGAGATTGGGGAGCCGCGACTTGGCATCCTGACGCACGACCCAAAACAGAACATTTCGGTCTCGCTTGATCTTGCCGTTTCAACCAAGACTTTGAACAAACATGCGCGCCTGGGTTTGTTTGGGTGCGGCATCCATAATGACAAGAGTCTATGATGGGCGTGGTCTGATCTTGCTACTCGTCCGCTGAGACTGGGCCCTCTCATCCCTGACGTTGATCTGCTGCCACAAGGCCTGCGAGGCCTGGCTGGCGGATCACCACCCGAGGATCGCCCGCCACCGACCGAGGTCAGGGAGCCTGGCAACCTGGGAAGGGCGGCGAGGACGCGTGCCAATAAAGGCTCAGCTGGCGGACTTGCGAAAAGTGCACTGGCCGTTGCGCCGGTGTGTTCGACGCAGCTGGGCGGCGCCTGTGGGTTCTTGAGATGTTTCGGGCTGGTGAGCCTCATTCAAGAGTTGCGTAGATGATGACCCAATCCTCGTCTAAAGTTAAGAACGTTCAGGCCGGTAGATCTGGTCGAGCGGCCCTCTCACCCAGCCCCCATCGACAATCAGATGGCATGTGGTTCTTTGATAGCGCCATAGGGACGTTTCAGCCACTGCAACCTGATTGCGTTGATTGGCCCAACAGTAGCACCCGCAAGGGCTGGTCGATAAGGGAGCATCGTAGCGACGTCGCCCTCTGACGAACGCCTTGCTGGGCAGTCCGATGTTTTTCGTCGAAGCTCAATGACCTCGGTCGCACCATGTCTCGCTGGCAGGTGATAGATTGCATCGGCACTTGGCGGCTGATGACTTGCGATCAGCTGAGAAGACTACGTGATATCGATCGGATGGGTGCCGAACTCTCGACCGCCCTCCATCTGGCTAGGCCGTCGCGACAACTGTCGAACTCAATTCAAGCCTTTTCGGCCAGATGCAGGTCCAAGCCGCGCCAGTTGCAAGTAAATTGGAAAAACATGGCCTGCCGAACCCCGAGTCTGCACGTCTATTCGGTGGTTCTCTTGCTAGCGTTGGGATTAATTTTGGATATCTCGATACGCGGGGTGTGCTTGTCCGCTTCAAACGGTGTACCAGATTATGCAGCACCACGAGAAGCTTTATTGCGAATTGCTTGACCTCTTCCGCGGACCGGTTAACCGTGTGGCAGGTCGTCATTGTCTCAGCCAACTATCTTTTCATCCATGGCTGGCAGGGGCCCACGCGGTTCATTGGTGCAGAATATAGATGACTGATACGGGGCGGCTGCAGGCACATTCTGGCAGTGGACAGTAGCGCACTCTAGGAGAAACCCTCGACGCAAACTCTCGAGCCGGAGAAGTAACACTGGGGGGGCTTACGGGGAGAGTAGCCACTTAATTATGTCTCGAGGCTGTTCTTAGGTCAGCAGTGACAGATCAGTATCGAGACCCCCTTGGTCATTTCCGTCTGCTAGGGTCCGCCTGTACGGTGCCGCCCTGCTAATATGGCCACTGCAATGGGTTGCAGGGGATATGATGTGCAGAGGGGACCGTCAACCGTCAGCCTTCGGGAAGATCGAAGCTGTGGCCATAAAAAAATGTGGCTTCCATATCACTGCAACAATAAGCGTGGTTCTTTGCCAAGCTCACGGGCTAAGTGGGCATTCGGTAGCCCGTGGGATCTCTAGCCCTCGGGATAAGGCAGCGCCCCGAAGCAGTCCCCAGATTTCGGAAACGATGATGGATAACTCGTTTCCTATAGTCAGGGCCCCCACAGGCCCGCTGGGGATCAAGATCGACCTCCGAGATGACGGTCAAACCTGCTGATTCTGCCGTAAGAGGAGACACGAGGAAGGGGGAGGATACTTTTTGCCCAGTAAGCCAGCGTCTTGCCAGAGTTCAGTGTGTAATTGCACGGACTCGTGGCAAGCTGGGCTGAGCTGGGGGGTCCACCAATGGATGGCGCCTAAAAGCGGCAGTCATACCCAAACAGGCATGCGGCAGGGATGCTGGCGCGAGAGGCTGTCAGGGACGCGAAGTGAGAGGTGAAGTGAGTGGGCCGCCCCTGAGCAGAGTCGTGGTGGGGCGAGTTTGTTTGGCCCGTTTCACATGTCCGTGTGCAGAGGCCTGCTGTCCAATGGGCCGTGGTCAATCGACCAGCTTCGAGAGCCTTCGCCGGCCGAGAGCAAGTTGAGAGGCGTCGACTCTCCGATGAAAATTTCCCACCCCGCCTACGAAACAGAACACGGCGGTTTGACCAGGGTGGGGGACGCGCAAGGACTCTGCCATCTGCGCAAGTTTGTGCTTATCACTCGTCATCTGGCACATGCCTTGCCATGCCTGCCATGCAGATGCAGAACACAAGAGTCCTTGCGCTAGGATGAGATGACCAAGCATTTGACAGCAACTTTTCAGTTCGTCGGCTCAGGGAAGTGCTTGTTCACCAGCTTGGCGGCCTCGCATGCAAATAGCACAAGAAGGCAAAGCAAAGCAAAGCAAAGCAAAGCAAAGCAAGACCAGCATGACGGAAGAAGCCAGAAAGCGACCACGACTCCGGCTTGTGGCTCAGGCATGATGTGTGCGTGAGTGTGCTGCGGTTAGTGTGGTGTTACTATGTTTGTTCAGACAACGGGAGGGCCTGGTGGCTGAGGTGGTGATTGGCGGCGATCGTCACCGGGATTGCCCTGACACAGGCCGTTCGTGAATCATGGGTGCCAGGGTGAGTGGTTGTCGCAATTGGGGCGGAAAAGCCGCGACTGAAGTCGACGTCTGAAGTGTTTGGATGAGTGGTGCAGAGCAGAGCCGCGTTTGTCGTCGCCCTGTCAGTTACTCCGTAGTGACATCTGGACCAAACTGCCTGGTGTACGACCGAGGGGGCGGTGGGAGATGGGAGATGGGAGATGGCAGATGGGGTCTAAGAAGAAGCGCATGCATCTTTCGGGTCGATCTCTCTGGGTGGCTGGATGGCGAGATGGCTAGCTGCACCGCCAGCGTGTTGGGGTGTTGGGGTCTGACGGGCAGACGGGACACAAAGCCACTCGGGCACGAGGCAGGCAGGGTCATGAGCTCCGCTCTGGTCCGTTATCCTCGTTATTCTCGGAGAAGTCCAGTCAGTCCAGTCAGTGCAGACAAGGCCCCCAGGGTCAAAGAGTGCATGGGGCATACTGCAAGTGCAGGCAGAGGTGACAGATGCGAGATAAGCAGATGCCAAAAGAGGTGTGCAGGTGCGTGCAGTGCGGAGGTCGAGGCAGGCGAGGGCGGCACACATAGCAGGCGCGCGCCGATTTGTGGGTTCCAAGACCAGTGGGCGTTTCGGCGTCGTGGCCAGCGCGGGAAGCGGGAGCCAGGGCCTGCTGGGGGCAGCAGCTTGGGGAGCTGGGGCAGCCGATCCATGTCAGAAGAGAAAAAAAGGAAAGAAACAAGAGACAGGATTAAAGATAGACAGATGGACAGATACCTGTGCAGTTCAGTACAGCGCCGGCTTGAACGACACAATAAATAGCAGATACCATCACCCGGTGCTGCCCCAGCCCCTTGAGCTACTGTGATGCATCACGCATGTAATATGCTGCATAGGTTATACGATAAACATAATAATGGTGGCACAATGCTCGGTACACATCCACGACGCAAGGTGGCACCGTACCTAGCTACCTCAGGCATTTGGTCACTTCAATTGGCGGGTTCGCAGTTGGCAGGTTGGCGGGCTGACGGGAAGGTGCAGGGTACGTACCTCTGCCCCCCCCCCCTTGTGCCCCTGTACCCCTGCACACGTTCTCACCTTCTCCACCCTTTTCCCTACGCTACACCCCGCTGTCGTGTCCCTTCCCTTCCTTCGCAGGAGGGGCCGGGTTTTCCCAAGGCTCCAAGCCCTCCCAGGTTCCCCTGAGTCGTTCGCTCTCGCTGCCAGTCGTGCTGGTAGGCTGCTGGCTCAGTGGCTGTCCCAAGTAGATCGCTGCAGGGCCTTCGACAGGCCACTTGATTGGAACTCCACCAGGGATCCCACTCACGACGGCCGACCACTTGCTTGGCATATATCCGCCCGTCACTTCCCCTCTGTTCTGGCCGGCACACCCACGTCGCTCTTGGTCGTCCAAGATTTCAACCACGCTTTCTTCATTTCACTTCAACCCAGCAGTCCGCGACTCTTGAGTCTTGTCCCTCTTGACTCACTCCCTTCCCTCACATCTCTTTTTTTCAGTCCTTGATATACTCGATCCATTTCCGCTATCGGGCTATCGGGCACAGGCACTCCTTTCACAGTCTTCAATTCTCACCAGGGCTCCTTTTTCTCATCAGCCCCCTTTTTCCCCACCGCAGCAATATCAGCATCAGCATTGCTCGCCACCTTCACCTCGACGCACCTCACCACAACAGTTCAACGGTCAAAGCAACTGGATTTGTGATTCGGGCCAAAGTCACAGGACGGATTTCCCCTCTTCGGATTTTTTCAAACGCCAGGCCTTTGTTGACTCGAGGGTATCGTTGGGTTGGACCTGACTAAGAGACAAGGGGAACAAGGAACGCACGAGAACAGGAACAATCCCTTCACCCATTTAGCAACCCGGGGCGAACAAATACGCTCTCCACAACATTCACTTTGATCATACGGGTCCCATATACGAGGCTTTGCCAAGCTGAGACCCGCCAGGACCCGCCACCTCGGAGCTCGAACTCACCTCAGTTCACATTCCAGTCTGATTTCTAGCTGGTCTTGAATTCAGATATCCGCCCTTTCGGACTTGCCAGCCACAATCTTTCTGGCCTTCGAGGCCCAAAAGGCACATCGACGACGAAAAGAAAACCATCCTTCACCTAGGGACCAGGCCGTCACCCAGGAAAGGCACCGTTTTCCCTCCGTACCCACGCGGTACTCCGAACTCATCCCACCCACTCACAACCACAAGCTATTCATCATGGCCGGAGGAGGCGATGACGGGGAGACGGCTCAGGCCATCAACCCCTACCTGGAGAACCAGCTTCTCTCTAACTACCTGTACTACATCCTCGCCATCATGGCAGCCTGTGTCATCACTCACAAAGTATACGTCACCCTGGTGAGATATGTCCGGACAGTGTCGTCCCTGAACAACAACACCCAGGCCTACTTCGCCCAGGAATCATGGGGACATGCCTTTTTCAAGAGGAGCCTGCAGTACGCCCCAGTCTTCCGCAAGCGACACAACCGCGAGTTCCAGGTCAGCTCCGCCATCAACATGGGCACCCTTCCCACCAGGCTCCAGCTCATCGGCCTGGTCGGCTACTTCGCCACCAACGTCGCCTTCTGCTGCATCGACATCCAGTTTCAGGGCAACTTCAAGAGCTGGACAAAGATGTTCCTGTACCGAACCGGCGTTCTGGCCGTCGTCAACATGATCCCCCTCTGGCTGATGGCTGCTCGCAACAACCCGCTGCTCACATGGTTGGGTATGTCCTTCGACACCTTCAACTTGCTTCACCGATGGTTGGGCCGCATTGTGGTCCTCGAGGCCCTCGCCCATACCGTCTGCTGGATGGCCTCCAAGGGACTGCCATTCGCCACCGTCATGGGCATCATACCCACGAGTCCCTTCCTGCTGTTCGGCCTCATCGGCACAATCGCGTTTTTGTTCATCTTCATCCAGGCTTGCAGTGTCTCGAGGCACGCCTTCTACGAGACGTTCAAGATCCTGCACATCATCGCTGCCGCTGTGTCCATCGTTGGTGTGTGGTACCACCTCCAGCTCAAGGACCTGCCCCAGCTCAAGTACCTGTACGCCGTTGTTGCCCTGTGGTCCTTCGACCGCGCCGCTCGTCTCATCCGCCTTGCCTACGCCAACGTTGGTGCGGGTGGTACCAAGACTCTCGTTGAGGCTCTGCCTGGCAATGCTGTCCGTGTCACTGTCAACATGGCCCGTCCTTGGGCATTCGCCCCAGGACAGCACGCGTACCTGTACTTCCCTAGCATCAGCCTGTTGCAGTCTCACCCTTTCTCTGTCGCTTGGAGTGAGGAGACTGACTCATACGACGGCGAGAAGCTGCCCATGGACCGCAACGAGATCCTCTCCATGAAGAAGACCAGCATGGCATTCATCATCCGGGCCCGGACAGGTGCCACTGGATCTCTCTACAAGAAGGCAGCGGCATGCCCTGATGGCAGACTGGTGACCTCGTGCTTTGTCGAGGGCCCCTACGGCGGCGACCACAAGCTGCAATCGTACGGCACAGCCATGCTCTTCGCAGGTGGTGTCGGTATCACCCAGGCCGTTCCTCACGTGCGCGACCTCGTCGCTGGATACAACAACGGCACGGTCGCGGCCCGGAAGATTGTGCTTGTCTGGATTATCCAGAGCCCCGAGCACCTGGAGTGGATCCGCCCCTGGATGACCGAGATCCTGGCCATGGAGCGCCGCCGCGAGTGCTTGCGCATCATGCTCTTCGTCTCGCGCCCCCGCTCCACCAAGGAGATCCACTCCCCCAGCGCGACTGTCCAGATGTTCCCCGGTCGGCCCAACATCGAGCACCTCATCGGCGCCGAGATGGAGAACCAGGTCGGCGCCATGGGCGTCACCGTCTGTGGTCCCGGTGCGCTAAGCGACGAGGTGCGGTTAGCCGTGCGGAACCGCCAGTACAACGGCACCATTGACTTCTGCGAAGAGGCCTTCAGTTGGTAAATACCTTCCTGATGGACGGCCCTCATCAGTCCTTACCACCACGATCCGAAACGCTCCATACGCGTCTCAGGAACGCGACAAACCACCTTGCGTATACCCAACGCATTCTTTCTGGGTGTGTGTACATATTTATTATTCATGGAAACCTTTCTCTATTTTTTAAAGTCTTGACCCCGGCACGGCTTGCTTGGCCTTGGGGAAAGAAGATGAGCGACATAAGACGGAGCACGTTCCTTACATGCTTGGGAGGATGGCTGGCTGCAGTGCTTAATATGGCACATTTGAGTGAGGAGAGAGTCGAATATTTCTGCATTTGTAGCCGCTATATCTTGGAACGAATGGAATGATATCAGACCGTCTGAAAACCTCTGTGTGCTTCTCAAAACTAGTCATTGTGTCGTGAATGTGAAGCAATTTGTGATGTTCCCATGAGTAAGAGAAAGTTGGGCGAGTGGAAGGCTGTGTGTGCAGGTGGACAATCTGTGGAGGAAACGCCCCTAACCCTGGTTTCAGAGCGTTCTTACGAGTACTATAAAACACCTACGAGGTCGAAAATCACCATCCGGACCTACTTAGATAGCAGACAAGTTGAATATATCCCTTCCCCTCCTATGGAACGTTTTTATGGTTCCTCCACAGTTATGAGCCCGGCACGCAACCGATAAGCTCAGAATAGACAATCTGAGGCGTCACTTATCTCACACACTCTTTAATTAATCGTTTTTATCCGGCGTACGTTCCCTCCGCAATGTCTTCATCGTCCAATTCAGACGTGATCTGCAGAGATTCACACTCGTTTCCCGGATGGTACGCGCTTCTAAAAGCCCATTGCCAGCTCAAGAATTGCTGGCATCTGGTCGACCCTGCTGCACCTGTAAACGACGAAACAGACAGCAATATTATCCCGGAACTCTCGAATTGGGTCCCTATATACGAGAAAACTCAACGGGAAATCTTCCGAGCGAGACATGACGCTTTCCGAGCTCATCTTGTAGCCGGAACGCTTGAAGATGGGGAAACAGAACCCCGTTGGGTTCCCCCTACCCAGGAAGAGTCAGAAAAGGCCTACGACCGGGAGATACAACGAAGACTTACTCTCGCTCCGAATCGAGCGTTGAAAGCGTCAGACCTTCAGAAAATATGGGACTGGATACAAAAGACAGTTTCGAGCGATATCTTGTCCACACACATGATAGAACTGTCGAATTCAGGCTCGTTTTCAGTACAACAGATCGTCAGAAAGATTCGAGAAGACCTCGCTCCCTCGAAATCTAGCGAGGTCAATACTGTTCGTCAAGCATACACGCAGCATCTGAAGAAAGCTCGGAAAACCGGAATCAAGCCTGACGCGTGGCACCGAGAGTTCAACAAAGTCTATCTGCAGGCACGCACTTATAAGATACCCGAAGTCGAAGGGTTCTTAGGCGTGGATGACTTTTTACAAGCTATATCAAGTCGAATCGCTCCCGGATGGGCCCAAACGAAGAGACTATACACGATCGAACAAGAAGCACTTGGAAAAGACATTCCAACGCTCGAAGAACTCTCCAAAACACTGGGGGCTTTGCTGCACGCAAACGAGCAGTCTGACCAACCCGGAGGCGCCCCTATTTTCGCCACGCTAGCGGGAACGGAAGCACCAAAACCAAGCACGGGACCGGAAACCCCTAAGCCGAGCGCCTCAAACAAGGGGCAGCCTCAAAAGGAACCATTCAAGTGCCCCTGCCAAAGCAACGAGCGTTTCAAGTACCACAAATGGGATCCCACTGACTGCCGAGCGCTCAAATATGCGTGTACGGGAGAAAAAGACCCACAACTCAAGAGAGATATCTCAAACGCTGAATGCAAGGAAATCAGAGAGCGTCTCAAATCAAAGAAGTTCCGAAACTTGATCCCGCAGCTCGAAAAGGTCGGTATACGGCTAGAAACAGGAAACGCAACCCCACAAGCGGAAAAGAGCGTTCCCACATCACCGTACCCGGGGACCCTCAAGTCAGGGTAAAGATACGCCCAACATTTGCTTTCCTGCGTGTGCAATTGCTGTTCTACGGAGTTCATGACGTCTTTTTACACCTTGCGAGACTCAAAACCTTCTGAAAAATGTCATCCGGGGCGCTCAAACACGATATCTGCGCCACAATCGATCCAATCAAACTCCCTCCCGAACCACTTACACGAGGGATATATACGATGTTGGACGAGGTTCAACATGCCCTTTCTGAGAGCACTGTTTTGGACAACTGCGGAGCTATACACTTAGTCAACGCGGTCGAAAAACTCGAACCAGGGACTTTCCGCCCTAATCTAGGAAACGACACGGTCGAAGCCGGCACTTCAACCCTTGAGATATATGGATATGGAACTCGACGCCTGAGAAACGTCATCCATGGCGTACGAGGGAAATACACCGAAGACCTATTACTGGAGAACGTGGCGGTGGTGAAGAATTTCCATGTGAATATAGTATCTGAGGCGCTCTTGCAAAAGACGGGCGCTTGGTACTGTGGAAAAGACACTACATTGCGGTTTGGGCCGCTCGAAAACAGCATATCGATAGCGGAACTCACTCGGAAACACAACCTAGTGTTCGTCGAATACAAGCCACTCTCTTTTCCTTATATTCAAGCACCTACCATCGCTAGAAGCACGGCTGGAATCGTGAACTTCCAAGCGTTTGCCACCATGAAAACACGCCCGTTCCGGCCCTCCTGGGACGAGCCCCCTGATCGAGAAGATTCCATACAACTCTGGCATATCCGAGCGGGACACCTAGGCGCACGAGCCCTAGAATGTCTTATAGAACAGGGCAGAGGAGTTAAAATCTCCGGAATCAAGAGAATTGACTGTGAAGTCTGTTCTCGCACCTACGCAACAAAACGCATTCAAAGAGCGCCATCAGAAAACAGAAGCCCTAGACCTTCCTTCCGTATCTTCTGGGACCTGTTTGTGTACCAGCAAGCCCTGGATGGTGCTTTATACGCTCTCATTATCTGTGATGAATTCAGCGGCAAGCTTTTCGCCTTCCCTCTCCGCTCGAAGACCCAAGAAACAGTGTCCAAAGCGCTCCAACGCTTTGAAACATACATACGCAGACAATTCGGGCTTGCAATCTGCAAAATACGCCAAGATGCCGAGGCGGCAGTTATAAGCCGAATAACAGACACTGAGTACGTTGAATGGGCAAAACAAAGCGGCATCGACTTAGAAATCGCTCCTCCAAGAACGTCAGAAGCGAACGGAGGAGGTGAGAGAGCCGGAAAAGCCCTTATCGAGAAGACGCTCGCACTATTGCTAGGTGCAAATCTCCCTCCGGAACTGTGGTCAGAAACCATACTGGCTGCAGCCATGCTACACAACATGTCCCCAGCGCTCAAGAAACAAGGACGAGCCCCAGATACTATCTTATACGAGTGGTTCCAAGGCTATTTCCGCTGGTACGAACCGCGTCAGATAAAGGACAAGCTTCAGAGCCTGCTTCCTAACTGGGGAAACATCTATGCCTATGGATGCAGAGCGTACGCTCTTGTTCGAGAGCGTGAAAACAACACAACAAGACGCTACCTAAAAACCCACGAGAGGGCCCATATAGGCTATCTGGTAGGGTACGTGGCGTCGAACATATTCAGGATATGGATTCCTGCGCGAGAAGAAGTTATCTCCACTCGGAATGTGGTATTCAAAGAGAACCTCTTCTACACCAATAAGGCTGACGAGGAGGAAAACGGTCTGCAAGCCCTTGAAGCAAGGCACGTATCGGTCGAAATAGCCACTCCGGAGGAAATCCAGGAGGTTATATACGTGGCCAATGGAATAGAACACGAGGGTACCGAAAGCAGCCAAGAAAGCCAAATCAGAGAGCCTGAAGCCGTGGTTCCGGATAGGAGTGGCACTCCTACGGAATCAAACGAAGGCACAAAAAGGGGCAACGAACAAGGCTCGCCACCTGTTCCAGTTGACCCCAAGGAGCCACATATCAGGCTCCCTACGCCGGAAGACACTCCGGAAGCCCCTGACAGGGGCGTGTCGTCAACACCGGGAACTGTTTCTAACGAAGAAACAAGGAGAGAGAGCCAGGAGTTCCCTAGTCAAGAAGCGCGCCAACTTGACGACGAGGGGAATTCTGGTGATCAGGGAAGGAACAGAAGAACACGGTCAGAAGTGTGGGGAACGGAGCCCACACGACGATCTGCACGAGTTCGAAATCAACGAAACGAGGCTCGTGATCCCTCTCCCACTACGATAAACGTCAGATCCGCATACGCCGTGGGGCTGCAAAAGGACACCCGTATATGGGCACAATTCGCGACCACCTACATGCCGGAGCAGTTGAAAAGACGTATTCAAAGTGAGGAATGGGACAGGCGCTTGAAAACGTTGAATTGCGTCTTTACAGCCGCTCTCAAACACCGTACTACGGATAAAAAGGGCACACCAGTCACTTCCGGAACAAAACGCCATATAAGTACCCTTCCTGCAGAGCCCACATCGTGGAAACAAGCTCAGAATAGCCCTTTCAAGGACGAGTGGCTTGCAGCCATGCACCGCGAGCTCAGAACACTCATAAAACTGGGCGTATGGAAAACCATTGAGCGGGAAAAAGCCACTTCAAAGCCGCTCCCACTGAAATGGGTATATAAGTACAAACTCGACGAGGACGGTTTCTTGACCTCATTCAAAGCTCGCATATGTATCCGAGGGGACCTGCAACCACTATCCACAACAGAAAGCACGTACGCAGCCACGCTCGCTGCAAAGACGTTCCGGGTCATGATGGCAATTGCTGCACGCTTTGATTTAGAGATCACGCAGCTTGACGTGACAGCCGCGTTCTTATATGCCGAACGAGAGGGACGCGAGCCTGTTTTCTGTGACCTCCCTGACGGATTCAAGGAGCTCGGGAAGTGTGCCGAGCTTGCAAGAGCCTTATATGGGCTACGGGACTCTCCACTTCTCTGGTACAAGGAGTTTTCCTCTACGCTTCTTGAACTAGGCTTGAAACCAGCTCCGGAAGAGCCTTGCCTGTTCACGAGCTCGAAAACGGGACTTATGGTCCTCTTTTATGTGGATGATATCCTCATAGTGTACCCAAAGAAGAGCGAGGGTGACTGCGAGCGCCTCAAAGCAGGCATCCGAGCAAAATACGAGATCAAAGACCAGGGACCTGCTGAGTGGTTCCTAGGCGTGCGTATCCTAAGGGACAGGCAAAAACAGACTATTTCCCTTGTACACGACTCGTACATCGAAAAGGTCGCTCGGAAGTTCAATTTGCAAGATAACCCGGGTGTGTTGCCATACACGCCTATGTTGCTTGAAGAACTAGAGCCATACGAAGGACAAGCTTCAAACGAGGAGATCAAGGCGTACCAAGAGAGAGTGGGCTCTATATTGTACACCTCTATTATGTTGCGCCCAGACGTTGCTTTCGCCTGTGCAAGACTCTCCCGAGCGCTCACAAATCCCGGACCAAACCATCTCAAAGCAGCAAACCGTGTGATAGAGTATTTATACGCTACCCGGTATCTTGGACTGCAATATGGGGGGTGCAACGAAGCACAAGCGCTTGTGATAGCTGGGGACGCCTCGTTTGCGGACAACCAAGAGGACCGGAAGTCTTCACAGGGGTATATAATGCTCCTTTTCGGCGGTCCAATCCATTGGAAAGCCTCGAAACAAGCAACTGTTTCAACGTCAACCACCGAGGCCGAATTGTTGGTTCTAGAGCTCACAGCAAAAGAGACAATGGCTCTGCAACGTCTGTTCCGAGATATACGCCTAGACTTGGGCGAGCCTTGGACCATATATTCAGACAACCAACAAACCATACGGCTGGTTGTAAGCGAGGCCGAAAGGCTCAGTACAAAGCTCCGTCATGTGGATATCCAACAAATGTGGCTGAAGCAAGAATATAAGCGCGGCAGTTTTGACGTGACGTACTTGGAAACGTCGGAAATGCCAGCAGACGGACTGACCAAGGTCCTTACACGCGCTCAGTTTGAACGGTTCAGAGAGCACCTGAATTTACGGGACACACGAGGGATGATGGAATGATAGTCGATTCCGAGAACGCCTGGGCTTCTAAGAAGCCGTATCCTAAGCTCTGCCAACGCCTGGGAACCCAATTCCTAACCGAGCCAACACCTGGTACGCCTTAAAAGAACCTATCCGAACGCCTCCATCAACTATCCGTGATCCTGGTTGCATACGGTCCGCGCCGGGACGTGCAAAACGAAGGGGCTTGAAAAGCCGGTTCTGGGTACGTACCCCCAGTGGTATTGAAAGGTTAGAAGGACCGATTTAGGCCGCGCCGTCGTCCTCAGACTGGACGTCAAGATCAACGCTCTCTTTGTCCTCCACATCCAAAGCGCTCTGGTACTTTGCCCTCACCCAAGATCGGTCAACCACGACGTCACCAATGCCAGGCTGAATCCAACCCTCGAAAAGGCCTTGCTCCTCCATGTGGCGCACGTACTTGTACGTGGTACGAACCTTGTCACGATGGTTCTCGCGCTCAAGACGGAACTTCTTGGCCTCGTCGTCAGGGGTACCAGGGGCCGGCTTCTCGTTTAGAGCCGCGTAGGCCTTGTACACCTCTTCGGCAAAAACCTGCATGAATCCGGAGAGCTCCACGCACTTGTCGCCACCGCTGAAACAGCGGAAATAACGCTCGCCTCTGCCATCATGATCGGAACAGTCCATCACGTTGGGCTTGATCCGACCGTGCAGCATAGAATCAACGCAGTGGTAACAGGCGATCTCGCGCTTGGTGGTAGCCTGCACCTCGGTCTTGACCCGAGCTTTGCGTGCAACCTTGTCGCGCTCAGAACGGAGCTCCTTGAGCTTGGCCATAGCCGCAGCGATCTCAGAGTCGAACGCCTTCGCAGCTACACCCAGAATGTTAGCCAAGCTGGAAAAGCAACAATACAGGCGCGCCAAGAACACGTACCCTCAGCATCGGCCTTACGGTCCGCGTCAGTCTTCTTCTTCTTGGGACGCTCGGTTGCAGGCGCCTTAGAAACGTCCGGGGTAGCGGGGTCAGGAACAGGGTTCTCGACCGCGTCAGACTCCTCAGGCGCGTCTGCATCGATGCCACGCTTGCGCTTGCTGCGCTTGGGGGTGGTCGGCGCAGAGACCGCTTTTCCCTTCGATTTGGGAGCCATCGAAACGAGGTCCAAAACGGCGATTTTGAGAGTGTTTTTTGATGGAATTCGATGCAGAATCGGTCGAAAAGTCCGAATCTGAGCTCTGTTTCGATGGAACAGAGCGCGCACGGGCTGTAGGGACGCCCAAAGATAAAGGATGTGACGGTGCAGGAAGGAAGAACTGCCAAAATTAGGCCCACGTGGGCAACCGAAAGAAGGTCGGTCGGTGTGGGGCACCAATCCACTAGCGTGTTTTTCACCGCCAAAAAAGTGGGGCAGCGACGAGCTCGAAAACGTCGTTCGTTGCTGGGGGGTGTGTGGAGGAAACGCCCCTAACCCTGGTTTCAGAGCGTTCTTACGAGTACTATAAAACACCTACGAGGTCGAAAATCACCATCCGGACCTACTTAGATAGCAGACAAGTTGAATATATCCCTTCCCCTCCTATGGAACGTTTTTATGGTTCCTCCACACAATCAACCCAGGCGCCGACAGCAGATATCAGTCCTGTCGGCGTCTTACTCAACGGATTATGCTACCGGAATCACTGTGCTCTCATAATGCCGAGTCTGTAAGTGAGAAACAAAGACGAAAAAAGAAGCCGTGTCAACAGGCTAAACCAAGCTTTCTCCAGATGTCAACACCCTGTATTGCCGATCGGGACCGGCAAGTCCAAGCTTTAGCAGCCCAGTCTCGTGCAGCATAGAAGCTGTAGCCCATTTCCGGCCGGGCGTTTCAAGCTGCCGCTGACACATTCTCAGGCTGGAAGCTCATTTGTGGTACTTGAACGCGTAATAAAGGGCAGAACGTTGAACTGCTAGAACAGCTACAATGACAGTACGTTGTCCTTGTAGATTTAGATGTTGCATGTGAGAAGACCGAAGGATACGAGCAAGCAGCTAGATAATTGTGTGTAGGTAGATGTCGCCGACTCCTGGGTATCTTTTCGATGTCTAATACCTTCATGGTCCATTTTTATCTCTTGCAAACAAGAACCCCGAGCTCGCCTAACGCTGGTGTCCCGATACTACATGCCTAGGTACCTAGGTCAACTGGCATATGACTTGTCCAAAGCTCTCTGGTTTGCACACGAAGACAAAACATTTCAACAGTTCATTAAAGCGTCGACGATCAGTTGATGTCGCAAGAACGTAACACAGATAGCTTTGACGCCATGAATATCAGAACCATAAGAGTCCATATTTGCTAGAATAATCTTGTTCTAGTGTAGTTTCATAGTCCGGTCACAACCTCATTCAAATGTTCTCCCTCAATGTTCAAGCTCCGCAGAAATGCAAACCACACCTGAACAATGATCCGCAGATTCCAAATTACGAATGCCAACAAAGTCAATGCTGATAAGCCCGTCTACTAGCGTTCCGCATGTAGCACGATAAACAGATCTCCAGGTGTTTGTGAACCGCCCAAAGGGTATGTATTTACAAGTACATATGCGGGCAGACTCTGTGCCCGCTCGGCCTCTCCAGGGCGGTGTTCCTACCAGAAATTGCCTCAAAATTACGAGGGCGCCTCTCCCGCTACGCAAGGAGAGACTGGTAGCAGCCGGGTATCTTCATCAGGTAGCTGAGACTAGTCAGACTTCGGCATCGCCGGGTTCTGTTAGCAGGGCATTATGTCCGATCCCCGTTGAACGAATAAGTCCGCTGTGAGGGTGAACACGAAATATGTCCGTTTACGTTTCATCAGCCCTGCCTCTCTAATGACCCATGTGGACACCACGTAAGGGGCCAATCAGCAAATCAAGTTTGTTCCCCACGGGGTGTTAGTTCTTCCCCATGGGGGTGCCTGGTTGCGAAGTGCATTGCAGGTTACAAGCCACTGTTCGTGAATGCTACGGTGTATAAGTATTGCTGCCCACCTCAATCGCCATCACGAGTCGATGTCAAATTTTGGCCACCATCCTCGTAGGCTCTTGGCAGACTCCCAACATCGAAGTATCTTTCAAGCCTTGATAGTTGTCAACGACCATGCCTGACAACACCAAGACGAGCACCCTGACCGATCACCTCGAGGACAGCCTCTCCCACGAGCAGTCCACCGCCACGATCAGCTACGACAACAATGGCATCAGCGGCATCATAAGGTCGCCGTACGTCTTCGGTGCGGCCCTCCTAGCCTCCTTCGGCGGCTTCTCCTTCGGCTACGACCAAGGCGTCGTCTCCCTCATCCTCACGCTCCCCCAGTTTCACGCCGTCTTCCCCGAGATCGCACCCGGCCACCCCCGGTATGGCTTCAACACGGGCTTCATGACAGGAATGCTCGAGTTCGGCGCCTTTATCGGCTGCATATTCTTCCCCATGCTCGCGGACCGCTACTCGAGGAAGATAGGACTCGCGGTGGCGACCGTGTTCTTCTGCGTGGGCGCCATCATCCAGACGGCATCGCACAACTACGGCACCCTCGTCGCGGGGCGGACAATTGGCGGTATCGGGGTTGGTACACTTGCCATGGGAGCGCCACTGTACATCTCCGAGGTGGCGCCGCCCAACCTGCGTGGGTCACTGCTCGTCCTCGAGGCTATTTCTATCGTCGTCGGCGCCATCATCGCATACTGGATTACGTACGGCACGCGCGAGATCGCGGGAGACTGGTCCTTCCGGCTGCCCTTCCTCTTGCAGATGGCCCCAGCGCTCATGGTCGGCATCGGCATCCAATTCTTCCCGTTCTCACCGCGCTGGCTGGCTATGCGTCACCGCGACGAGGACAGCTTGCGTGCGCTCGAGAGGCTGCGGCGGCTTCCTGGCACCGATGAACGAGTTCAGATGGAGTGGAAGGGAATCCTCCGTGAGGTCGAGCTTCAGGAGCTCGTGCTGCATCGTGAGCACGGTGCTGATACCAACTTTGTCCTGCTCGAGTTCAAGCAGTGGGGTGATCTCTTCAAGCCTAGCTGTATTCGACGTACGGTTGTCGCGCTCGCCATCCCGTTCTTCCAGCAATTCTCGGGTGAGCATTATATTCTGCCTAGGTACCTCCAGGACAGTGCCAGTGCTAACTTTTGAGAAGGCATCAACGCGTTTGTGTACTACGCACCGATCTTCTTCGCCGCCCTCGGTCAGAGCTACGAGATGTCCCTGATCCTGAGCGGCATGGTCAACGTCTGCCAGTTTGTAGCCGGGATCCCGACCTTCCTGTTCCTCGACAAGATGGGACGCCGGAAGCTCGCCATTTTTGGAGGCATCGCCATGGGGATCCCGCACATTATCATGGCCGGAGTCGTCAGTAAATATAACGACAAGTGGGAGACCAATCCCGGCATTGGCTGGTTCGGAGTGGCTCTCATCTGTGAGTACCGTCTCTTTCCTGGACGGCATATCTTCAGTGCATTTAGCTAACTGATTAGATATCTACGTCCTGGCTTATGCATCATCCTATGGACCACTGGCGTGGACTCTTCCCGCGGAAGTCTTCCCAAGCTCCAAGCGCGCAAAAGGTGTTGGAGCGGCGACTGCTATGGTGTGGCTGGCGAACTTTATCATTGGAGTCATTGTACCAGAGATGCAGCTGAAGCTTGGTTGGGGTACTTATCTGTTCTTTGGTTGCTTCTGCTTTGCTGCCTCGGTGTTCTCGTTCTTCTTCGTCCCGGAGACGGCGGGCAAGAGTCTGGAGCAGATTGCGGGTGTGTTTGGGGATAACCTTGACGACGAGGAGCGCGAGCTAGAAACACAGGGAGCGCATTGAGCGTGAAAGGCCATACTGTCCACCAACTAGGCGATGTGCGATGGAAAACAATCCAGCCAATACATTGAATGCAAATCTCCTGTCAATACATACATTTGTGACGCTGGATAATGCGCTTGATATGAGCTTCCCTGGATCAAACAGTTCAGTTACCATGATCTCACATCCAAGAAACACAAACTTATCAGACCTACTTACACAATAGTAATTATCGTTTATCACACCGAAGTAAACACATATGGCCCATAGAGGGGAAATCGTTGAAGAGTAATGACGGTAATGTTTGCTGGAAGGTGTGATAAAACTGATGTAGCAACCGTCTATATGACATTTGTTTCTATAGCCAAACTACATGCTTGATTCCGCTTTCCAGGCCCTCATTCAGACTGGCCACCAGAGTCCAGTCGTCCCCCCTGTCCCCACTGATGCGGTAGACTTCGACCCCGCCGCCTTCTTGTCCTACCAACGCAACAAGGCCACCATCACTGCTGAGGCGCATTCCGCGAATTGTATTGAGATTTGTGCGGACGAACTTAGTCTCCTCCACTCTCTTACCGTCCGCGGACAGCAGAATTATGGCGATGGCATCCCCTGACGGCAGTTTCGTGGACTTGTTTCCAAGTTGAAGTTCGAGCTGTGCAAGGTGTCTTTCCCACCTATTACTGACGTACAGTACATTTGGGATATTGGGGTGGAGGCATATCTCGGCAGAGTCCATCGTAAGGTGATAGTCTGGATGAGCGCTTGGCGGGAGGACGCTGGGTGCGAAGCCGTCGATGGGTTGAATATTGTCGGCAGGGCTAGTTGACAAGTCGAAGGCGACGATAGTGTGTGAAAGCTCACCAAGTACATACATAATCCGTTCTGCAACTATTCTTAGCTTCGACATATTGGCGTTGATAGCAGCGGTTTGAGAGAGACGTGCCATCAGGTGTGAACACAGCGTGTCGTGCACCGGTCCCTTGAGGACACTGCAGCCAGCCGCAGACTTCTAGCTCCATCTGCCGGCGACGCAGTATCCAGACGCGGTCCGAACCAAGGTCTGGAACATATATGAGACCCCTTTTGTCTTCGAGTACCTGATGTGGGTGGCATTGCCGTTGTCGCTTTTTATTCGGGCCATGTTCAACCGACTTGTAGGAAAACTCAAACAAGAGCTCCGTTCGCGGTTCATCTGCAAGCAAGAGCCCGGCCTCTTCGGTGATAGAGATCGGGTACAAGGCAACAGACCCTCCACAATACTGCCCAAGTGTAAGCGCAGAATCCGAAAGGCGTTGAAGGTGGCTGAGTACTCACGGTGCTGAGTGCCAATGCAGATCTATCCCTTAATGTGACGACTGTTGGGCGAACATCAGAATCAATCTCAAGGACAATTGGGTAATACAATCATGAGCACTCACAGTGGGCAGGTGCTCCCAGAGTTGGTTTTTGGCTGGTAAAAGTGAAGGTCTTCTGCCGGTGGTCAATCTCGAATGTGTATAAAAGCCCAGATTCTGTACCCTCAGACAGCCCAACCAGACGATCGACGTCTCCATGCGAAGATGAGGGCTCAACCCAGGAGACGTTAAAGAGTCCCGGATATTCAGCAGTCGTGCTCAAAGTTCCCTTGTCGACATCGAGGAGGAGCGTGGTGAAGTTGGCCCGCTGCCCAGATATCACCAACGTTCGTTTCATGACTTTCGAATGGCGTTCAAAGCCCGAAGTTGCTGTTCAATGCTAGTGCTCCAATCGCTTGAGACCATGCATGAGTGAGGTCAGAAGTGATTGGGTCTGGGCTGACAAGCGGCAACAGCTTAGAGCCGCTTGAGTGGTACGAACCTACTCCGGCCGATGTATCGCATCACCTAGGAATGCATTCTTGTCCCCGGCTCGAATACCACCGGCGCGAGTGACGTGACTACGCCAATTGGCGCATCGGAGATATCTAGCCTCCCTATTTACCAGACCGGCCGGCATGGGGGAAAGAAGTCCGATCTGCCGGGGGAGAAAAGCCCGATCGGCTATTTTGCTTGGTCCCATGCAGGGCCGACGTCACAAATCTAGACCCCGGTTGTCGTAAACCCTTCTTCAGTTGAAAACAATTGACATTTAGTCACGGAGGACTAAGACTGAGAGAGGTTCATTCTCCTAGGAATTGCTCCCTCCCAGTTCAAAAGAGCAAGGCATTTACACTCCTTAAGCACCATGGCCCCGCCGACTCACTTCACCCTTAACACGGGTGCCAAGATACCAGCCGTCGGCCTCGGTTAGTTCGAACTGTTGATGACCTCGAGGCCATGGTGTATTCGCTCAGTTGCTGACGAGATCGCATATATATAGGAACCTGGCAATCCAAGCCCGGCGAGGTTCGCAAGGCAGTGGCGTTTGCCTTGAAGGACGGGTACCGGCACATCGATGCAGCGCTGTGAGCCAAGGAGGACCCGGAACCCGTACCAAGGCCGAATTCGCTGACAACAAGCAGGATCTATGGTGGGACATACCGGTAGCAGGAACTCAAACGCTTACAGCTGGTCTAATCGTATATTCAGGAAATGAAAACGAAGTCGGCTTGGGCATAAAGGACAGCGGCGTGCCTCGTGAGGAAATCTTCCTCACCAGCAAGCTTTGGAACACCCACCACCCGAACGTGAAAGAGGGTCTGCAGAAGACCCTTGACGCTCTGGGAGTGGACTACCTAGATCTCTACGTAAGCACTCACCGTCCCATTGCTGCTGAACTTGCTGTTACATAGAATTCCGAAAAGGTCTGGACTGACAACATATCCATCAGCTCATCCACTGGCCTGTTCGACTCGTACCGGTTAGTACAGTGTCCCCTGCATTTCGAGCTGTTCAAAGCGATTTAACTAAATTATGCGAACAGAACGAGACGAGCGAGCTTCTTCCAGTCAACCCCGATGGCACGCGGTCGGTCGATCGGTCCTGGGACCAGTGTGAGACGTGGCGTCAGATGGAAGAAGTTTACAAGTCCGGCAAGGTCAAGGCCATTGGCCTCGCCAACTGGTCGATCCCTTACCTGGAAGAGCTGCGCAAGACATGGACCGTCGTTCCGGCCGTAAACCAGGTTGAGCTGCATCCGTTCTTGCCCCAGCACAAGCTGCGAGAGTACTGCGAGAACCTCGGCATCCTGCTGGAAGCATACTCGCCTCTTGGATCAACTGGTGAGTTGCTGGTTTATCGCGAGACAATTTATACCTCGACCAGGCAAGAGGACAAACAGCTGATTCTATCTGTACTTGACAGGCGCGCCCCTCATGTCAGATCCTGACATCCAACGAATTGCCGACAAGAACAGCGCACCGGCTACCACGATCCTCATTAGCTATCATGTCAATAAGGGTGTTGTGGTTCTACCCAAGTCTGTCACTGAGAAGCGTATATCCTCCAACAAGGAGGTCATTCCACTCTCTAAAGAAGACCTGGCTGTGCTGGACGGTCTTGCTGCAAACGGGAAGGCGAAACGCATCAACACGCCTTTGTGGGGCTTCGACCTGGGATTTGATGATTGGTACGGCCCTAAAAAGTCTTCATAGATCGGTTCATTCCCATGTTTAAAGGTAGTGGGATAGAGAGCTGGATCTAAATATGTGCCTTTTGAAAATAAAAATGCCCAGAAGTAATCCAAAGCAGGCACGCGTGCGTACGTGAATCGTTGCGAGCACACTCGGGGTTCTCAGGGCAATAAGTGTAGGATGGTATGGAGAGGCCTTCAAAAAGAAATTCTTTCAGAAAGGGTACCCTTTTAGAAACAAGGATCGAATCTGGCTGTCCTCCTGGAAGTCGCCAACGCGGACGGAAATGGAGAAGCTATATTACATTTGACTCGTTGGCGGCAGTTCCACCGTCATAAGCAAAAGCGCGTTCTGATATCTTATGCACGAGTTAATAGTGTAACTTTACAAGGCAACTTACTGTCCATTAAACGGCGTATATTCTATTTCGAGGCTTGCAGCAGGACCGCATCACCATGCATTTGCGCCAGACCTGCCCACGTACTTGACTAGGCTGGTCGGCTTATGCCACTGTTAGAAGTAGACCGCCAGTGATACCTTTCGATCGAGTCAAACCGTTCTACTCGCGGAGATGCTCAAGATACAAAACATGAAGACTATTATGATATACGCAAGCTCGGTATCGAGCACTGACCGGAAGTAGCTAAGTTCTATGTCTTGTAGGGAGGCAAGGCAACACCCTCCTTCAACGCCTTCAACCGCATGGCAAGCAGCTTAGAATGATAGCGTGTGTAAGGGAGGTAGCCGACCATGATCCAGAGGTTGGGTACACCACTCTCTCGATACGCAGTCTTGAACTCTCCCTCCTCATCTACGCCCCAGATGGGCCCGCACTGGTCTGCTATCTCGTCACCAAGGGTGGAGCGCACCGAGTCGATTGTGTTCGTGAAGCCAGTCGCGAAAACCACCAGGTCAAACTCGCGCTCGCGCCCGCCGCTGAGGACGACCTTGTTCTCGGTGAAGCGCTCCACGTAACCTTCCTCAACCTTGATCTTGCCGTTGATAATGTGCTCACACGCACCGGCGTCGAAGTAAAAGCCGCCATTGCGCGTCTGTCCCAGCGTCGCGCCGCCAGTCCCTCGCTGGCCGCGCCACGTACGGAGCCCCCGGGCGTTTAATCCCTCAAGAAGCGGCCGGTCGAGATCCTCGAGGGCCTTGGCGTTGCGCCTGGCGAGCTCCTCCCCGGGCCCTACCGGAGTGGCGAAGAACAGGCGATCCTGCTCCTCGAGATCCGGGCGGTTCAGGTCGGCATCCGGGGCGTAGTTTCCTATCATGCGCGGCACTGAGTGGGTGAGGGACATGATGTAGGTCGGCGACCGCTGGAGCAGCGTGACGTCAATTCCGCGGCGCGAGCAGTCGAAGGCCGTGTCGAAGCCCGAGGAGGAGGTGCCGACGACGCAAACCTTCTTGCCGACGAAGTCGCGCGAGCTGTCGTGCGCGGTTGAGTGGCGGATGACACCTTTGAAGTCGGTCATGCCCGGAACGGCGGGGATCATCGGGGTTCCGCACAGAGAGGTGGCCATGACGACCTGCTTGGGATGTAGCGTCCTCGGCTCTTTTCCCTCTTTGTTGATCACGACAGTCCAGTTGCCCTGGCTGTCCTGTTCGGCCTTGACGACAGAAGACTTGGTCCAGATGTTGAGCTCAAGAGCCGATGCATACCACTCCATGTAAAATCCCTGCTTCTGAGCCGGAGTATACGTCGGCCAGTGCTTTGGATAAGGGAAATAGGGCAGGTCGTCCGCCCAGTGGGGGAAGTGGAGCGATAGGTACTCGTAACGCTTCTTCCAGACATCACCTATCTCCTCGCTTCGCTCAATTATGAGGTTGTCCATGCCAAGTGCTTTGCAGCGAGCAGCCAGCGCCAGTCCACTGCGGTAGATTTAGTTTCTGCAAGCCAGGCAAGGGGGTGATTATGGGAGCTCACTTTTGGCCGCCGCCGATAATAAGAATCTCGGGGTCTGCAGCGTCAGTATCCACAGCCCTCTGCTTCTCCCAACTAATGGGCCCGGTCATATGGCCGTCAGCCGGAGAGACCTCGGGGAACTGCTTCAGCTTCTCGGCAGCAGTGTGCATGGTATAGATCTTCCAACCGTTCTTAGTGAGGACCGCGTTTATGACGGCCGAAGCAATGACCACGTCCGTCTCAAAAGACACGACAAATTGTAGCTGGGCATAATCGGGATATGGGCGGGCGATCTTGGGCTCGGGTGTGAGGAATTTGAAGTTGTTCGCCTTGGTCTTCGGCAACAGGTCGGAAGCGGCTTTGAGGATCGCCGGTGCGAAGTTAAAGGTACGATAGTCCCACGTGAAGGAGAGCTTGTCTCTCCAGACACCTGTACGGCGAAGCGAACCAGTCAGTACTTTTCTGGCTACATCGAGCCAACAGAATTCGACACAAGACGTGAAAGTGCATGTAGCTCACCATATTCAAGGAACATATCTGTGAAAGCCTGCGCATCACCACTGCCTAGGACCTTTGACAGGTCGGACACGATGGTTTCCGCTTGTTTTTGAGCATCGCAGTCGGCTGGAATTTCGACTCCGAGGACATCTGTGGTTGGAAGTTCGTGGTTGTATTTGAAGTCGTACATGAAGTCGTCAGCGACTGGAGGCTTCGCAGTTGCCTCCAGCTTTACGTCGCTGACGCCGACTTGCTTTTTGACACGGCTTGTGTCAACATTGTTGTCCAAAGCGGACTCGTGAGCGTTTAGGTAGGGAGCCATTGTTGCTGCTATGAATTGTATGAACGGGAAGACACTACCTACGTGGGTGTTGAGCCCCAGCAAGCGACATATTGTGGCATATATCTCGTCCTATACATGGCCACTTGCATCCTAAGCACCTCGTAACGTCCGATGACTGCGGATCCATACACGCCATATCAGACGATCGATCGGGGATAATTGTGCGTGTGAAAGTAGTCTACAGTACTAACCGCGCTGAGACCGGTGAGCGTGCACTGTGGGGGCTTTTCCGCCCGACGCAGCGAAGACCCGATCTAGTTCAGCCGAAGTCTTCTCCGCACGTCTTGGGCATCTCCATCTCCGATCCTGCCTCCCGGTGCTCGTCGCCCCCCTACCAACGCACCATGCAAAAAGACCGACGGGGCCGGACAATTCGACCGTATCGGAAGACAGCATGCGTCGCCTCCGCGACCAAGAGGATGCAGCAGACGATGGCGAGTCTGACGAGGTTCCGAGGCCGCGCAAGCAGCGGAAGCAGCGGCCTTGCTACAGTTGTGCAGGTAAGTCCGCCTGATGAAGGTTCTGCGCAATGCACGAGAGCCGCCAGTGAGCTGATTTTGTATGGCCTGTCCAGAATGTCGTAGGCTAAAGATGAAGTGTGACCGACAAGGTAAGCCTGAGACATGCTGATGTATCGATAATGGTCTATGCTGCACAAAAGCTGAACAGGCAACCTCATGCCGCAGTGCCGTGCTCAAATTGCGTCCGAAGACATCGTGTTGAATTCTGTAATGCCGCAGCTACGATTAATACAGCAGACCCTCGGTTGGTTGTGTACATGTCCTCAGAAATAGTAACATATACTTTAGCTAACATGTTTGATGCTGGATCTGAAGCCAAGCTGAAGATCCTGTTCAGGGAAGGGATGCCCAAGATGCGCAATTCGAGGATGGAGAGAACGCTTCGCCGGCCCATCCTGCCATTGGCCAACAATCTGAGCCTCAAGGCAACCATGGGCAACATGTAGATCGTTTCGGAAATCAGCAAAGACAGACATCTCAGCTTGAAGGTACCCAAGTGGTAAATCCGGTGCAACAGGACCCTCCGCAACCAATCCCACTACAGGCCACACCCAACAGCCACAATGAGCTCAACACTCTGGCTTTTCTTGCCCACGCGCTGGAGCCATATGCGATCCAGGGTTCGTCCCAGAATACTGCTTCTTCAGCACTCCCAGCGAGAATACCTGAGCCCCTGTATAGTGTTCCAACCGGAGCAACCGGAGTCAGCGCTTCCAGCAATGCCGCCCGGCAGTCCATCGACGATGGACAGCATAGCGGCTCCCATGGTACTCTGATGCTGGGGAAAAGAGGCCGATCCAAGTATCTGGGTCCGACTGCTGGAAGTGAATGGCTCAAAGAGGCAAGCTGATTATCTCTCCGAAAGCATCGACAGTAGACTGACCATTGTGCGATATCAGTCTGAGATGCAAGATGCACCGGACACTCCGTCGATGACTCGCGCCCCTTCTCCAGAGCAAGCCATAGATTCTGTCCCTGCGCAAATCAATCTTTCCTCCTCCCACTTTGCCCCCATCGGCTTTCCCTTAACCGCCTCACCGGCGCACATCAGTACCCGCGAGCTGCTCTCGAGCTTGCCCCCAAGGGAGGAGGCGTGGACTTTGGTCGAGTCGTACTATCGCTATTGCGCCTGGCAGTGAGTGACACAGGTCGTGTTCACGGCAGATCAAAGGAAACTGACGTGATCCAGCCATGATGTTGCTCCCAAGGCTCCCTTCGAGAAAACTTTTGATCGGGTTTATAAACGTGCCGAGAGCGGCTCGTCATCTCCAATAAACCCCCAAGAGATCGCGCTCGTGTTCATAATCATGGCGCAGGGAACGATGTTCAACATCGAGATGCCTGACTGTGATTCGTCCGCTGAAGACTGGTTACATCTCTCGGAACGGGCTCTGGTGAAGGGGCAGTTTCTCTCGAATAACACGGTAGCTGGACTGCAAACTCTGGTAAGATTACGAAGAGATCGGTAACTACTGATCAGCCGCTAATTTTGAAACCTCTCAGCACCTGATGGCGCATCTGCAGCTGTACGTAAATTCCAAAGTTAACCAGAGCTCCTTGCGTGACTGACCTGTGAGTAGGCAGCTTGACAAAGACAAGCGAGGTGATACTGCCTGGCCACTATGGGGCCTTGTGATGCGTCTTATACAAGCAGTGAGTATCATTCCCGTAGTCAAGGTAGAGGAGCCAAGACTAAAAGACTCCATACCTAGATGGGCATGCATCGGGATGGTGACTGCTGGAATCTTCCGCAGGACGTTGTCGAGGAAAGACGCAAGGTATTCTGGGAATGTAATTCTGCCGACATATTCCAGGCACATTGCTTCTCAAGGCCGTACGTATCTCCCGTCTATATCCACGTGTCTTCTAGCTTAAATCAGATAGTTCCGCCATCAATCCAGATCATTGTGACACGGCATTCCCGTCTGAGCCTCCCAGGCCGAACGGCGAAAAGAGCTACTCAATCCTTCGCTTTGAGCTTTCTCAACTCTCTTCCGAGTAAGATTGATTGAACCATGCCTGAGTTTGAATCCCTCCTTCGTAGCTAAACAGCTCCACAGAATCCTCAACATGACGATGAAAGTTCGTAAACCAGTGTACTCTGATGTCACCGATCTAGACCTAAAACTGTATGTATCCGCGCTCCAGGGTCTGGGTGAAGATACTGAGACAGTTCAGCTGCGACTTTGAACAGAACATACCGTTCTCGCTTCGTTGCCGAGCAGCACTGTTGGCCACGCCTTCTCGATATCCCCAGCTGGAGGCGGCGATCCAGTCATCTCCAGAACCGTCCCGAAGATCACTGGCTATCTCTTTTCGGGTTGGAAAGCCTTTTTTCCTGTCAAATTTAAAAGAATCGGAAGCTGACTACCACTGTTCAGCAAACAAATCTTGCGCTGAATGTCTCCGAAACGATCATCAATCTTCACCGGCCTTACTATGCGAAAGCGCTCTACGATGTCGACAGTGTCGAGTCTATATACAAGCCGTCGTTTTATACCGTGATTGAACGTTGTGGAGTGAGCAGACCCATGAAAATCGTCTACTAAGACCGACTCTGATCTATTACAGATTATCATCAGCATTGTCACCGATATTCATACTCGGTTTCCGGCTGTTAGCACCAGACAGTGGAACTTCTGGGTGAGAAAGTACTACTGCTCCTGACCAGAGACCCATGAAGCTCATAATTTCATCCCAGTATCACGTTTTCAACTCCGCGCTATGCCTGGGGACCTTGATACTACGCGATCCGAGCAATATCATGGCCGGCTTTGTCCTCTCCCAGATCGATGCCGCCATCAACTTGTTTACTTCACTTCTTCAGCACGGAGCCCGCACGCCGCGCTACAAGCGCAACCTGCAATGGCTCCTGAACCTACGCAGTCGGGCGCTGCACAAAACGTCCAAGGCATCTGCCACCCAACAGCAGGAAGGAGGCAACCCCCCAACGCAGCCCGCCGCCGCCGCCTCTGAGCAACAACAAGGCAGCGGCGATGGTGGAGATGATCACAGGGACCAGGATGAGGACGTCGAGCTGCTTGGGTGGCGGACTAGGCTGATTGAACGGGCGGGTCAGGGAAGGGGGAAGACTGTGAGGACTATTCCCCTTGCTGCTGAGACCCCCACTGGGTCTCAGATCACGGACGCGGCCATGCCGAGCGCTTCACTCCCCGCTCTTACGCTCGACTCAACGAACGACATTGTAAGATGGCTTGAACAATCCAACAGAACGGTAGTCAGAGCTAACTCGCGTGCTAGTTGCGGGACTTTTGGGATCCGATGCTCCTACAGGATGTCTTTGGGCCACCTAGTGAGCATCCAAATGTGAGTGAAGATAACCATTCAAACCATTTTGTCTTCAACTACATCAGTGGGCCTTGGTGGCTAACGAAGCTTCAAGCCCTTTATGGTCAACGGAGCTACATGGTGGGATCACACACGGGATGGCGCTCAAGCACGGGTTTGACGGCTTCAAATGTTTTAGGTGTTGTTGAGAAGATAACGGGGGGTGTCATTGGCTGCTTTTGATAGTGGTCTCTAGGACATGGATAGGGAAACTATCTAATCATCGCCCGGAACTGAGAACCAATTCTCGCCTCAGCCCATCAATCACCGTTGATCTTGGGCTTCTCCATGATAGGCAAGCCCTCGTCGTCAAAGTAGACAGGGACGCCATTCCGGAACGAGTACTGCAGCGCAGTGGCAATCTTTGCTGCCTCGTAGGCGTCATCCGGGGTACAAGTAAGCGACTTCCCGTCGAGCACGGCAGCAGCAAACTCGGACAGGTCGTTGAGGAATGACTTGTCGTACAGTACGAACGCGTCCGGGGTTGTTGCCGTACGCACACCGTGAGCGTCACGCACCTCGACGCGGTTGATCGTCGAGTTGCCGTTGACGACGGAGTGGGCTTTTGTCCCGCACACGCGGGTGCAGCTCTCGAAGCCGTTGGTGAGTGTGCGGCCGAGGTGCGACGTGAGGACCTTGCCGTTGGCGAACTCGACCATGGCCCACCCGTTGTCGCAGTCGCCATACTTGGCGAGGTCGCCGTAGACGGCTTGCTGACCCATGGCGATAACTCTATTTACTTGTTTCTTGGGGTTCTTGAGGCCTGATGTGACGTTCAGGTAATATCGGCCGATGTCGATCTGTGTGTTGTGTTCATGTCAGCAAAGCTTTGTTGAGAGCAAGCAGGATTCTGTGAAAAGCCTACGTCGTGGACGCCCATGTCGACGAAGATACCGCCGGACTGTGCAGAGAAGGTGACAAAGAATCCTGAGCAGTTTGGTCAGCAAGGTCCGTGTAGAATTCAAGGCAAAAATTCTGTCTAGGTTGGAGATGCTCACCAGTCGGATCTTGCTGATCAAGGCAAGTGGTCTCGACCGCGTGGATTTCTCCTAGCGTCCCATTCTCGACCATCTCCTTCGCTGCGCGGTATGAATCATCGTCTGCTCACAGGTCAGTCTTGCCTACTCTCATGTCAAAGCAGACGGGTATTTTTTGGGACGCCATGACCACTCACATCGTCGACAGAATGGGACCAGAAACTTGAGATGCGGCTTGGACTTGGCCTTCGCCAGCACCTCCTCAGTAGTGATGACATCCACAGATATGGGCTTTTCGCACATTACATGCTGCATACCTATCAGCCTCGAAAGCGCTCTACCGGCTTCTCCATTTGTGCCATCGCCCGCCGGAGAATACTCACCAGACCAAGATCTAGGCCCATGCAGATCAGAGGGGCGTGCGTTGCGGTTGCGGTGGAAATGAGGACTGCCTCCGCGCCGCTGTTCCTCATGCAGTCCTCTGGGTCTGCATAGTACTTGACGGAAGGCGGGAGGTTGACCGACACCCACTCGTCGCACCCGGGCTTCGTATCGCACGCGGCCACGAGCTCAATTCGAGGCTGCTGGAAGGCGAGGATGCGCGCGCGGATGGCTCCCAGCCGGCCGAGGCCGATCAGGGCGAGCTTGAGGCGAGGTTGGGTGGCCATGTCTTGGGGTGCGATAAGTAGAGGTGCCTATGTGCAGGATGGGAGCGAATGCGTCAACCTGGGACCAGCCCGAGGAAGCTTAATAAAATATCCATTGCTGGCAACTATTGGGAACAGATGTAGGAGCATAATGGAGGGTGTGGTCGTTGTAGCACAGCTCCAATGGGTGCCCAGGTGTGTGTCTTCACTGCTACATCCGGTCCGACTGTTAGTTGTGATATCCGGTCCGCTGTTATGTCCGTTGGTGGGTCTCAATATCTCCGATAGGCTATTGCCACGCGGTTAACTGAGAAAGTCTGCCCTTGTACTCAGGTCCACGCTGGCTACGTGTTCCGCACGTAATAAACGTGACATCAAGAGTCAAGTCTCTGATAAACTTCATAATGCGTGGCTGAAAAGAAAGTTTACAGACTGTCGTTGATGTGGTTTATTTGGTTCGAGCCCAAAAGATCCCTCGGGGCCAACAATGAAAGTGGCATGGAGATGTCTGTTCAGGAGTACCTCGGTAACTGGAGGTTACGAGAATGAAATGAGACAGTCAGAATATTAGCAAGGCAAAGAGTGCTAGTACTTAGGTAATCTACACGGACAAGATCTATATCCATCAATGATTGAAGGCGATGAAGCAGTAACTAAAAAGGTCTCCTGGCTCATGACTTATTTCTAGTAAAATCTCCTTGAGAATTCTGAGTGTTCTGTAGAGTTTCATATATCTGGCCATGAAATAACATGAATTACAGACTCAATGAAGGTGTCAAGACAATCGTTCGTCTCATCTGGGAAGCTATTCTGTGGCTCAAGCTGGTTGCAGATTTGGTTGGGGGCCAGTGGTTCATGTCCGAAAGAGCTGCCAGCGTAGGAGAATTATACGCTTTGCAGACTTTGAGAGTTCACAGAACGCCAAAATGCCATCTCTATCCCCGCGGTCGCTTTGCTAGAAGAAACGCTCCTCTCCAAACTTCCCACGGCCTAGGTAATGGGCTCGGACCAGGGATGAATCTTGTGTCCAGGTGTCGTAGCACAACAATGTCAAGACCAAACTATATCGTACGAGTGATAATGTGTCTGTACCCAAGGGTAAAGCTTCTTAACTCATTGGTTTTGGCTCTAGTTGTGGGTAGAAAGCACCCTATTTCGGACCGGATGTTGACTTGGTCAAAGAAAGGCATGGCATCGAGTTAGAGGCCGAGCATGTTTGCAGTTGTCGCCGCTCCATTTGTCCTGGCCGACCGACCGTGCCGACTCGTCTTCGTGGTGTGTCGTTCTGAACTGCAACATAGGCCTTTCGGGCTATCTGAGCGAGCTTCGGGAGGTCATAGACTCAGAAAAAGCTTCTAGACACCAACAGTTTCTTAGGCATGGGCACAAATTAGGCAGTGGAAGCTGCCAGGCAGAAGTCATCGAAGCACAGACCAACTGCACCGCGATTGGCTGCGTCTACCTAATCGGACTGCTACTCCTTGGCTTCAGCCAACATCTCTTTGCCTCCCCAATCACGGCATTGCTCCTCAGCACTTAGATATCAAGTACTGCCGTCTGCCAGGCGCCGAGCACTGCCCACCACGCACGGTCCAAACACGCGCTCATCATTATCTTGCGTTGCCTTGGATTCTTCGCGAGCATTTTCTCCCTGCACCTCAAGTGCTTCTTTGGTTTCGTCGAGGCTATGGAGAATCTACCTGACCGTCTCCCGCCAATCCTACAGCTTCCTCCACATGTCCGACACCGTATCTATTTTCACACAAATGTTGTCCCAGTCGCGCAGTCTATCGACTATCACCACATGGCCATCTACCCTGATGCACTTCACTTGTACCCACGCGTCGAAGACTTGCAAGGACGAAACCGAAACTCAAGATATCGCGGCTTCAGTGGACTGCTTTGCTCGTGCCGAGTCATCTACAATGAGGTGTCGACCTTGCTGTACTCTTCCAATGGCTTCTTCATCCGTTACTGGGACCGGGGATCGCTCGAGCCCTTGCGGAATTTAACTCCATACTCGCTCTCAAGGATCAAACAACTCACAATCATCCTCAATGAGGCCTCTTGTCCTATAGGATACGGGGGCGGCCCTATATCGTGGACGGCTAGACGAGATCATGAGGCCTGTCGTATAGGTGCAGGATACGTTGGCCGAACCCCCTTCAGCCTCAGGATGAGGGACCAACCTGAACTTGACATTGACGGGTTCATCGAGGGTCGTGATGAACCCCTCAAAAGTGGACAACCGCCAGCGGAGGCCATACTCAGAGAGTGGCATGCGACAATTAACCATCTCTCATCATGCATCACTCCCAAAACTCTTGAGCTGGTAGTTGTCTGCGATGTCGACCCGGAAGATATCGAGTTTGGAAGGCGAGTAGTGGAACCCTTGACCAGGCTGCCATTGCTCAGGAATTGCCACCTTCGGCTGAGCAGAATCTTAACAAGTAGTCTTAATCACTTGGCGCGGTCCACAGTCCTACAAGCCCGCGGGATTGCTCATGCTCGAGAATGGATTCTTCCGCAGTCCGGCCAGGACATTTCACATTCTTCAAGCTCCGGCACTGCAGCAGCCTCCGGCTCTGGCTCACGACTTTTAGCTCTCCCACAAGAGCTGCGCTTGCGCATCCTCGAATTCACGGATCTGATTACACCCTGGAAGGAGGTCACATGGAGTAGGCAGATCCGGGGCTTCGTTGCAAGTCAAAGTTCCTGCTACCCTCTGCACGGACGGGGAGAAAAGTGTCCTCCACATGTCCATCACGGATGCCAGTTTATCAATTGCTGGGACACGTACCCCAGTTGCCCTCTCGGCTGCTTCTGCCGCGTCAAGCACTCGGCTTATTCGTCTAACTGCAAGTGCTGGGAGCCGCCGCAGAACCTTTTCCTCGTCTGTCGCGCTCTCTATAACGATTCGCAGATCATTTTCTATTCAGGTAACAGATTTGTCATACACGATATGAGTCCCCAGCCTGCGTTTGAGGTTCCCTTGGAGACGCAAACATACCCATTTTCTCGACTGGCAGCGAGCATCTTCCTCACGGAAATAGTGCCTGAACACTGCCTCGGAGAGCTGCGGTCTGTCGAATTTGTCTTCCCGCCCTACCACCACGAGTGCTGGCCTCAGAAAGGACAAGTAGCTCACGAAGACTGGGCTCACACGATAGAGTGGCTCAGCAAGAGACTTACTCTGTCGGCTCTTACTATTCGTGTTTGTACGGCAGAGCCATTTGATGGGGACGAACCTGAAGACCGGCGTTCTATGACAAAAGAACAGGGCGAGAAGGTCTTAGCCGCCTACACACGTATCCTTGCTCCTCTTGTCCAGCTCGGCTCAGACGGCCTGGCCAGGTTCTACGCCCATTTGATCTGGCCCCGGAAGCATGCGGTATATCCGCATGATGGCCTCCGGATCCATGAATGGGAACGATGCCAGGCCAAAGAGAAGGTGTTGAAAGAACGTGCTGAGCGGTTGATCATGGGCGATCGGTATCATCAGCTGTTTGATGGCGATGGCGAGCCCCCAGATAGCTTGTGGGTGCGCAGGTGGACAAGAGACTGTTGACGAATCAAGTCAAATTTCGAGGACGGAATTAAAGCGTGTTTGTTTGGACAGGCATTCGAAGCCACTTGTCTTTGCAGGACACCTCGTGTACAAATTCTGCATGTGGCGTCCAGAGAGGACTGGCTAGGTACTCAAATGAAAAGGAAAACCAAAGTGCAAAAACACCTTTTGCGAATTAACAGACAAGGGGGCGCGGACGCCCAGGAAGCATCCATTAGATCTGGAATCAGACACCCCGATGTACTCTGCCGGCAAAGGCAAACCCAACATCGAGGCCCCCGCTCTCCGGGATTGATACTTAGTAGCCCAGATTAGCCGAGCTCAGCTGATCTCTCCCGGCTGCGTCAGTACCCGAGGGGCATTTGTTTACTTGTAAGGCTTACTTTTTGCACGCGACGAGCGGCAAGGGGAGAGAGGAAGAAGGAAGAGGGGGCGTCGTGCCAAAACAAAGCGTTTCTGGAACACAATTGGACGTCTGTGCTGGGTGGCTTCCTGCAGGGTGACCGCAAGATGACACCCGCAGGTAGATGAGAAGAATGATGTGATGCCAGGATTGTGGGTTGGTTTTCCGTTGGGTCCTTTTTTTTTCTTGTTCTTTCTTCTTTCGGTAATGGAAAGGCGCTTTATTACTCGGCATGCCGCTTGCTCGCTTGCTTACTTGCTTGCTTTATGGTAGCATCGAGGAACCACAGCCGAGGCGTTGGTGCCGGTGGTTGGTGGTCGGGGCAACGCAGCCCGCAGTGGTGCGAGAACACGAGCGAGCAAGCAGGCTGGCAGGTTGTGGTGCCGCATTGTGAAACGACGGGTTATTTTGCCGCCCCGGTGTGCTTCGACAACCCCCTCGCGTCGCGATATTTCTTACGTGCATATATGTGCATTTATAAAGTGGCTGGTGGTGTTTGTGATTGGGTGGAGCCATTACTTCTATTGGGTCGTTGGCGTTCCCTGTTCTGTGTTCTGGGCCTGATCGTCAGTCAATATGAAGGACAGGAAGACAAACTGACACAGTTTTAGGCGAGCGAGGGAACGTGTGACAGACAGGCAGAGCACACGAGGAAAACTGGGACGACCAGCAACCTGCTGCAAGCAATAACAGCAGGTGCTAACTATAGCCATTCTGCGCGTGCCGTGGCCCCGTGGTACCCAGTTGGCTGGCATCCATCGTGCTGCATGTAACATGCACAATGCACGTCAATATGAGGCGCAACGAAAGAGAGGATCCCGGGGATGTGGAGCCTCTGGAACCTTGGGGCCTTGGAAAACCAGGCCGACTATGCCCATACAGCTGCATGGCACCGCAGCTGCCGTCTTGATTCGAGACGAAGCTTGGAAGGTAGCTCCAAAGTCAATTGCGCCTGGAGGCTGGGAGGCTGGGGGCTGTGGCGGGGTCAGCCTTCTAGCGCACAGGCATATGCATCCCATCTTATAATCTGGGTGGGGCCGCAGTCCAGGTGGAGCTTCCTGCTGGGCTGTTGGTGCGATGGGGATGGTTCCTCCGAGCTGGGGCCGTTGCCCTGGAAACCACCTTGGCGGTACCTGGCAGCACCTGGGAGAGGCCGAGCGCCAAAACTCAACAACCGCTTTCACCTGTAAAACCTGCATGCACTGCAGGAACAGCCCGCAGAAGCGAATCCAGAAACTGCGCCGCCTTAATTTCCATCCTCGCTCACTCACTCACTCACTCACCCACACACCCTTACCCACTTCGCTCACTTACTCGACGCAGCTGAGGCAGAGCAGCTCGATTCAATTCAGCCCGGCTCAACCCAGCCCAGTCCAGCTTGACCAGACCAGGAACCAGGCAAGGCCAGTCCAGTCGAGTCCAGTCGAGTCCTGCACAAGTCGACCTCTCATTTTCACATTTCTATCCATTCTCGTGAGATGCATTGCTGCTCTCGTCGCAATCCCAGCCGAGCTGTGAGGGTCCTGAACTTGTATCTGCTGTGATACGCAACACACGCACCGCATTGGCAGCTGCGCGCATCATCGCATTGGCCTCGCACAAGCACAGCGCGCGCCTCTCAGCTGTCAACAAGTGACTTATCAGTCAATCAATCTTCGAATCTTCTCACCTCTTCTGTCGTAAAACGGTGGCCGCATCCAAGGTCGCAACCCAAGTGGCCCATCTGATCCAGTCCACCATAATATCCGCACCGCATCGAGTCGGGTCAAACACTCACCTCGAAGCTTGCTGCTTCCACCAGCCGCGCTACAGGCCGTCGGCCCACTCCTGTGCCCTACCTCACCACTCGCTTGTTCCTCTGCTTCACTTCGATCGTCTAGTCAGTCGCCGCCAAAATGGACCCCGGCTACCTTTCCCAGCAGGTCAACACCATCATTGGCCAATTGCACGGCCTGTTCGACGAGATCGGCGTCCCCAGCCATGACCGCGAATCTAGAGAGGCAGAGGTATGTGAAACATCATCACCTAACCCACTTGCCTCACTGGGCAATGTACCCAGCTTGGTTGCTTGGTGACTTTGTAGGCTGACTTGAGTACCCACACACACACAGCTCTTCGCAGCACTGTCAGAGGCCCTGAACAACCAGGTGCGCCTTGTGACCCAGGAGAAGAAACAGATCATCTCTGAGGCCCAGGACATGATCACAACCATCCGCCAGATGGAAGCGTCCATGGAGGATCCTAGGCGTCGCGGTTCCTCCCATAGCCACGATGACGGCTTGGAGATCTCTTACCCCTTGAACAGGTGCCTGCAGGCATTGAAGGACAAACATGCCCAGGTTAGCAGGGCGCACAAGGAGCGATTCGCCCAGGTAAAGAGTATGTGGCCCCGCCACTCCCGATACTCAGTCCGCCATCTGATACACGAACTGACGTCTCGCAGAGCTGGTGCTGGCACTCGAATCCTACTCGTCACATCTCGAACCGAGCTTTGTCAAGCTTGCCCTCCCACCCACTGGGCCAAACCAGTCTATCCCGCCCACTTTCGATCTGTCACCCTCGTACGTCGATAAGCTCGACAACGAGTTCACCAGGGTCTACGAGGAGTACACGAGGCGCATCTCAACCGTCCAGTCCCTCTCAGAGAACATCATCCAGCTCTGGGCAGAACTCGGCACTCCCCAGGCCCAGACCGACGGCGCCATCGTAAAGTACTACCGCGACGCCCCTGAACAGCTTGGCCTCCACGAGGAGGATATTGCGCGACTTCGTGCCAGGCTGGACAAGCTCGACAGTGAGAAGAAGAACCGGGAGAAGCGCCTGCGCGACCTGAAGGATGCCGTTGAGGCCCTGTGGGAAAAGCTAGGCGTTGACGAGGCAGAGCGCAAGGCGTTCCTGAACGCCAATCGTGGCTGCGGCATCCGGCAGATCAATGAGTTTGACGATGAGCTTGCCCGCCTGAATGAGCTGAAGCGACAGAACCTCCATCTCTTTGTCGAGGATGCGCGCCAAAAGCTCCAGGAGCTCTGGGATGCCCTGTACATGTCCGAGGACGAGATGCTCGAGTTCACCCCGGCCTTCTCTGACGTGTACAGCGATGCGCTTCTTGAGGCCCACGAGAGCGAGATTGCGAGGCTGGAGGCTCTGAAGGAACAAAGGGCCCCGATGCTAGCTCTTATGGAGAGACACCGCACCCTGGTTGCCGAAAGGGACGAGCTGGCCGCTGCAAGCCAAGACGCCTCGCGACTGATGATGAAGCCACAGAAGGGCGAGAAGCGTGACCCCGGGAAGCTGCTGCGGGAGGAGAAGATGAGGAAGAGGATCGCCAAGGAGCTGCCAAAGGTAACAGCTGACTTGCGAAAGGCTCTGGAGCAGTGGGAAGACGAGTGGGGGCGCCCATTCTATGTCCACGGCGAGCGATACCTGGACACCATCGAAATCGATAACCCCAACAGGGCAACCCCAGGGCCCAGGTCGAGGACTCCAGCAAACACGTCGATGCCGTCGAAATCGAACAGCGTGACCAGGTCGGCACCGCCTGTCAGTAGATCCAATAGTGCCGTTAGCAACAGCCGCTCGCAGGCGCCTAGCCGGGCTGGGGCGAAGACGCCGACGGAAAAGTTCAATTCCCTTCCAACCAAGTGGTCGAAGCCACTGGGCCCTCAGACTACCATCAACACAAAAGGCAGCCCGACACGGATCCCAGCGCGGCCGCCGCTGTCCAACCTGAAGCATGCCAACTACTCCCCTGACAAGTCCAGGCAAGAGACGGAGAAACCTGACCTCGTGAGACGCGGGACGGTTCCGGTCATGCGTGCTCCGCCACCCAAGATGAGAGATCTCGTCGCTGTACCAGAGACGGAAACGGAGGCACCTGCCGGCTACTACTCGTCATCTTCGGACCGAGGATCGGGTATCATCCGGCACATTGAGCCTGAAGACGTGTACGATGACCGGTCGAAGCATAACAGCGCAGAGTATGAGCGCCCCACCTCACACCACGATTTCCGTGACTTCCCCGGCAAGGCGTCGCTCCGCAACCATGACAACGGTCCCCGATATGAGCGGTTCGCACAGTCATACTCTCAGGCCCCCGCAATCCGCCAGATCTCGAACCAATCTAGTGACTCGAACGGGACTGTGGTGACGGGATCCGAGAACTGGGAAACTTACGACGATGCCTCGGAGCCGGAAGAGGACATACCGATTGGACATTATGCCAAGATTCGGTCCGGGAGGACGAACTATAGCATGGAGCCCCCGAGCACGTTCAGTGCAAGCCAGGCCAAACGCCCGCGTGGGATCCCTCCAGCGCTGCAACAGCCACATGTGCTTGTGGACAGCGACGGCAGACGCGTCTATTCTGGGAGCTCCGGCTGGACAGATGAGGATGTTTTCTAGGAGGTGAAGCGTGTTCGTCGTTCGTCGTGATCAAGATGCTCACGCGAAACCCGGGTATTTTTTATCCTTTTTCCTACCCGATTGATTCCTGACCCCACTTATATGGCTCTCGAGAGAGCAGTTCCGCAAGGTTGTTGTAAAGCTTAAAAGGCTCGTCCGGCCGGCCGCGTCGTTCACATTTCAGTTCTTTTTGGTCTAAGGACTTTCGATTCTCATTTTTGGTAGAGCCCTGCAGGGTGGGAGTGCTTTAACTTGATACCCACCATGGAGGGATGGGTTCTTGTGGGGCAAGGTAAATGGAAAGGCAGGGCGAGGGCGGTAAGGGAAACGGATGGAAGGACTCGTGAAATCACAGGATTTTGGAGTCAGGATAAGGACGGCGTTCAAGGCTTTGCTTTTTGACTTTCCAGTCCTGTTCATTCTGCAGAGCACCCGAGACGGACGGCATGATGAGAGAGAGAGTTTGTGTGTGTCTGTCTGACTTGATGGTAGCTTAGCTGCTCTGCCACGATCAATGATGACGACTGACTGACTGATTGAATGTATGCTGTTATGGCTAGCTGTATCAAAATCAACAGAGAGCATTGGTATTTCAGTGAACTAGTAACAAAGTTTTTGGGGTGCATGTCATGCAAGATTGAGTTGTGAAGGGGGATGGTTGTTCTGGAGTTGGAGTTGTTGGTTTACAAGCCCGCCGCTGTGTTAGTGTGAGGCTCCTGTGCTAAAAAAGGACAGGCCTGTCTAGGGCTGTCAGTGCATTCCAGAGCTCGGGGGATCGACAAGGGTTGCAGACTGGGCGTAACCTCGGGAGCTTTCAGCGCCATTGCAGGTGGATCAGTGTGGCGTCGGACAGCCTTCAAGGGTTCGCGATTACATCAGATCCCCTATTCCCGTTGCCTCCGCGTACACAGCACAGCACAACAACCGCCCGGCGACACTGGCCGCTGCCGCCGACCTCGTGCTCCACCAACAACCGTCCTGCGCCTCTCGACAGTCATTCCCTTCACCTCAGCCCTTTGCAGCACCGCAGACTTGACTCGCCAGGCTGAACCCAAGTCCCGAGTCAACGTTCGAAAGCTCCATCGGCCAGCCACTCTGCTCTAGCGCGCACTCGACTCGTCAGAACATTCGAAATGCGACCTCTTTATCCCGAATGATAGACTAGATCGTGCATATGCTTGAAGCAGCCACAGCCACACATGTCGGCGTCTCCTCCTCGTCTCCTCGAGCCAGTCCAACCCCTGCCCGTTAAAGGCCATGCATGCCTCGAGCACTTCGCAAAGCAGCCGCTCGAACCTCCGCCCCGTCAGCTCCAACGATAATGCCGGCCCGCATCAGAAGCTCACGCCCCAGGAGGCAGCCCTTCGCGGCGCGTCCCTCGCCTTCTCCAAGCAGCAGCAGCAGCAGGCTCAGAATGCACGGCGGCAGAGCCTGACGCCCAGCTTCAACAACAACCCAGCCGCCCAGGACGGCGGCGCACTCGTGGCGGCCACCTCGGCGTCGAGGGCGCGGTCACCGACAGGCAGCGTCAGCAGTCGACAGGGAAACCGGCTGAGTAGGCAGGGCACGGGGACCGGGAACGGGAGGATAAGCAGGCAGACCACTGGGAACAGCAGCATCGCGCCGGAGGGCGACGTGGGGGGCCAGCCCACCACCACCACCACCGAGCGGGAGCGGGAACGCCTGGCGCTGTTCCTCGGGTCGCCCGGCCCCGAGCAGTCCAGGTCTACATACCTGCTGCCCACCGGCGGTAGGGCTGCGGGCGCCGCCGGCACGGACCTCAAGTCCACGAGCTTCATAGCTGCCACGCTTGCGGCGAGCAGGAGCGTTAGTCCTGGTTCCGGGCCGCCCGTGCAGGGCAGCGGTGGTGACGAGAGGGCCGGAGCCGCGGGGAGGGTGGCACGACTCGGCGAGCCGGCGCCTATACGGAGGAAGGCGAATCCCAGGACGAACAGCCCGGCGGTGAGCACCTCGACCACGAGCTCCGACGGCCTGCCTGATACGGCGCACCTGCCGCCTACCAACTCGTTGATCTCTATGTTCGAGCACAAGGAGGATCAGGACGTCGACCCTGTCAAGGATGGTCCAGGCCGGCCTCTTGTCAACAGGTCCAAGGGATGGCCGCTTCCGGATGTGCAGCTTGATCAAGATGATGATGAGGGGAAGGATCTGGGTATCGAGAATATCAAGCCGCGACGGAAGCCTGTGCCGAAGACGAAGCCGAAGCCCAGCTCCAAGCCCAGCCCCAAGCCCAAGTTGAAGACGACAGCCGGGGACGAGACCCCATCTCCGCCAGTGATCAGGAGAGCCAATACCGAGATAGTGTCGCCGAAGCCTAGGAGGCCTGATACAAAGCCGAAGTTGGATTTCGAGCCTCCCGCGTCTTCAGGTGAAGTGACGGAGAAGTCAAATGTCACGAGTGTGGAAGGTAGAAAAAGTAAACCACAGCCGCCCAAAAGGAAAGCGGAGAAAAGCGAAGCCACAGATCAGCGTACAGCTGCACGTCCAGAGTCAACAGACGCGGCGATACCCGAACCAAGACCTCCCGCCTTACCAGCCCGGTCTTCCCTTCCACCTATGCCAGCCAAGCCACCTGCGCCGAAGAAGAGGCAGACTCTACAGAGGCTTGCCCTCGCGCCGAGTGCTGATGGCCAGGATTTATCTACGCCCATCTCACCTCAAGACAGGTCGGACGGAAGGCCTCTGACCGGGGATTCCATGTCATCAACTGACACCTTCGTATCGGCGTCCTCGACACCTACCCGCGCAGAGTCACCGCCTGTATTCGATCCCGCATCTCGTACGCTCACGCCCAGGGCCTTACCGCCACGCGCGGCTTCGGCCCGACCAGTGACCCCCGCTCTCCCAATCCGCAAGAACATCACCGGCTCCTCCCAGCTCCCCATAGACTCCCTCTCCGATGCCATGATGGCAGGCTCCCTCGCCTCAGCAAGACACACACCCGTGCCCGGGGTGGCGACCCGCACGCCGCCACCCATACCGCCATCACGCCGCACAGGGGCGGGCGGGAGGAAAGCAGCCAGCCGTGCCGCATCACCCCACCACATGAAGAAGACGCTGCGCGACCAGCGACCCAAATCAGACGACGAGGACGCCCGTAGGCCGCACCACAAGAAGAAGGGCCTCATCAACAGCAAGAAGCACACGCACCATGAGGGGTCGCGGCGCAGGTGGCGCGAGGAGATCACGGAGCGCGAGAGGAAGCGCTACGAGGCCGTGTGGGCGAGCAACCGCGGGTTATTCCTCGTCCCGTCGCCCGGGTCTGGACCCGCGGCGGCGCAGGCGCAGACGCAGGCGTCTTCCTCCGATCCGGCGCTGGGGCTGCGCGACCGGAGCTACGAAGAGCTGTCGGAGCACGTGGCCAGCGTGGTGGTGCGCGACATCTGGTCCCGCAGCAGGCTGCCGGAGCCTGAGCTCGCCGAGGTGTGGGACCTGGTGTACGGGCTCGGCGTCAGCGGCAACAGCAGCCTGGAGGGCCGGCCCCGGGTGGCCGGCGCGCTGAGCAAGAGCGAGTTCGTCGTGGGCACGTGGCTCATCGACCAGAGGCTCCGGGGCCGCAAGATCCCGCCGCGCGTGAGCGATAGTGTGTGGAGCAGCGCCAAGGGGTTGTGGTCGGCTGCCGGGCGGAACCCTAATCATCACCGGAAGAAGGGCAAGGGGAAGTGATGTGTGATAGCTGGAGAAGAGGACGAGGAGAGCATAAATATATGGGTTGCACGACCGCCTCTGCAACAGCTCAGTCAGACAAATCACACACACGCACCAAAACCGCCTCCTGTCGTTGCACTTGACATAGATTCGGCATCAATGATACCCCAACGAGCAGTCTTTTCAGATAGAAATATAATTGGTCTGGTCCCCTTTGAGGACTCACAGGGAGACGGCCGGCCTAGCTAGCGATACAAATATCGGGTCGCACCCCTCCTTATAATAGAATATATACAAACGCACACATATCCCCTGACGCTTGCCTCGTCCGCCTCATCAAGGCCAACACAATTTACCGACAGAGATTTCATGCTATTAATGCTGAAGAATCCAGCCTGGCCCGCAGGACGTACTCCAGGTTTTATCCAGTACCACCCATCTCCCTGCCAGCCGTCCTGCAGCTGTTGGGGCAAGCACGGCGTGATTAGACGGTGTCCCGCAACGGGTGGGCGACACCTTGAACCACCATGGACTTCACACGCACATTCTGATCACCAATGATAATTCTTCGGATAACCAATCACCCTACGGCTCGAATGCGCCGTCGACCTGCGAGTAATGGCGAAGGAGAGAGTCCGTCGGCCCTTGAGCTTGGGGGCCTCTGCTGCGGGTGCTATCAGCGGGTTCGAGATGATGTCTCCATAGCCCTGGATGATGTTAGTTTTTTTTTGGTATCAAATAGCTGGACCCGCGGGAGGAGTGGATGGGAGAGGGGAGGTAAGCCGGGGAATGAAGGTGTCGGTGAAACTTACGAGGTCGTGGTAGATCTCCGGTGGCGCCCTGGGGTTGGTCAATCGGGAGGATGTGTTTCCCATTATTACTGTCGTTATTTTCCTCGAATTATTATTATTTCACTCGTGTTTTTGAGAGGTGGATCTGCGAGAGAAAGTGAGAGTTGACTTGTTTGTTTGTTGCTGCGAGAGCTCCGGGGGAGGTGTCCAGCACACAAAATCCTGAAGGATTGGCAGGAGTGCTGGGCATCACGGGGTTATCTTACAATGCCATACTCAAAAGCAAAGGCTGTTCGCCGGGCCAACACATTCCAATCTAGATTCGAAAGGCCGTTTTTGGTGGAGGGCGGAACGTCCGAGACATGCCCATCCGTTAAGGGCCCGCGCCAAAAGCCGGTTGTTTTGTGGGCCTGGAGAGGGCTTGAATCAGTCGTCCACCACACCCCGAAACCCAGTCTGTGTCGTATCTCGAGCATCACAGCAGGTTTTGGTTTTTTTTCTTTTTTTTTTCGAGGACACACGGCCGGCGCAGTCTACTGTCTTGAAGGCGGGAGGTGGCCGGGTACAATGGCCCGGCCCGGCCGTTTCAATCGCGCGGCGAAGGCAAGGCAGAAAAGTCGGTGCGGCCGGTTGCAAGGCCGGCCGGCCGACTTCAAGAGCGGCGACCAACCGCCAGGCTATATAAGCATTCTCGGGGCCCAATCAATTGAGGAAAGATGGCGTACAGTCGTCCGTCGGCTTCTACGTGGCCACTCTATTGTGCAACACACCATTATGTCGCTGGTTATGATTTTCTGCATCCGATCCATAAAGCCGGGCATCTCAGCTGCAGACACAGAGGGGACACCAAAGTGCTAAATTCACAAAGCCGCTCAATATAGGTTCAGTTCATGAATGGCTTCAAAAAATGGTCCGCCGCCAAATGGCAGGGCTCAAATGCGTTTGCCCTGTGTCCATCCCGCTTTGATGCCAAGTAAGCATTGGAGGAGGTCAGAAAGGCGTCAAGCTTGCTGAAAGGAGAAACCGGTACCCTTGGTCCCATCAAGCAGATATTCAAGTCATCTATAAATTGACCATGTCTGATCTTCATATTTAAGTACCTAGGTAGCATCTTCCAGCACAGAGGAGCCAGTTTGGTTGCAACACCATTTGCGCTGGGGCTCTCTCAGTCGACTACCTCGGGCCAGGTAGACTTATCAAATTGCAAGCATATGGAACTTTCGAGGCGTTGAATAGCCATCAGTCATCAAGAGATGTTCCATCCTTTCAATGGTCTTGGAGAAGAAGCAAATGCAGATGTAATTAATAATTATAATCAAAGTTCCTATCCTTTCATAACGAAATGCTGCGCTCGCTGAATCAAATAACTGGGTATCATGCACCTTTGGAATCGCCTGTAATGCGAAAGCCATTAACTCGCATAAGGCGTCATTCACTTCGTTGCAACATCTGCCATGTGCACGCGTGACTGCGAAGTTATCGTGACTGCCATAATAAATAGAGCCTGCGTCGGGCTGCCATCCTCAATGCTAAAGCATCCCATTTCCGCGCTAGTGTCTCTTCCTTGAGACCATGCCATCCCTTCTGATTATGGGTGTGATTAAATTTTGGAGAAGGCCTGTGATGACATGAAGGGGTTGTTCCACGCCATATCGAAAGCCCCAGTGACTGTGCTTCTGGAGTTCGAAGATGAGGAGGACGTAGAATGGGAGGCGCTGGACTTGGATGAAGTAGAATGATGGGACTGTCGCTTCGACTGGAACAAAGAAGATGTCCGCTCCTTCCAGGTAGAAGACCGCCGCTTCTCCTGTGACTGTGTGGTCGGCGACGCACAAATCCCGCCAGAAGGGTCAACACTCTGTCGCCTCGTAGAATCCCAGCGCTGCAACAGGGACGGGGTGGTCGGCGACGTAGGAGATTGTAGGTCGCCAATCGAAAGGGTCCTCTTCCTTTCCAACGACTGAGTTGCCATCTTGAGGTGCTTGATCGGGCTGAACAGTTTCTTGGCCGACTTTGATCGCTGCACAAACGGCCGCGGGCTGCCCTTTAGGTCCGATCCTGGTCCTCCCTCTGCCAGCGTCCCTCGCAGCAACCACCTGAAGTCCACGTGGCCCGTCGGCCAACACTTGGAAGTTGAAGACAGCTTTCGGACGAATGCGCCTCCGTTTGCATCCTCGAGGCACGATAATAGGATGACTGCGAGGTCCAAGTTTCCAAGTCTGCAAAGGCCGTTTGTCAGCACAAGTCGGGTATATAAACTATGGAGTTTGGGAAGAGAAAGGAAAGAAGGACGAACGTGATGCGCTTTCCTGGTGGACATTGCACCAGAACCTCAAAGGTGTGGCAGCAGACGACGGTGGTCCATGTGAGTTCCTCGAACAACTGCCCGTTGACCTCCCAGTACCCGAAAATGTTGTCTGTCGAGGAAATCCCCTCCAACAATTCAGAAACATCACTGGATTCGATTTTTCGCTCTCTTGGGTTGCACTCGACGGCCTGGAGCTTTTCAAGGTGGTCGCAGTGTCGCTGTGTGCCCTTTCGGGGCACAAAGGAGCGCAGAAACATTCCAGAGCCTGGCGGGGCTCTTGGGGGACTTGTTCCCTCCGTGCTGTTGGGCGTCTGACCCATTGTCTTTGGGTGGACTAGGTTTCTGAGATGGGATCTTTTGAGTTGAGATTCGTAGAAAGACCGAGGTGAGAATTAGATTAGGCTGGATTGGCAGGCCGGGTTGGCAGCGCCTGAAAATGTGAAAGATTGGACTGGGCAGGTTCAAGACTGGGACCAGAGGAATTTGCATGATTATAAGATGAATTAAAAATTGTTGGTCTGCTGTTCGAACTTGTATCAGTGACAGGCAAGAGTAAGTTGACCAAAATTCACCTGATGGCGGTGAACTGTTGACAACATTCAATCAGCCGCGTGCACTGGCCCGTTCACTAGGAAGGCACTGATCGCCTTAGTCACTCCACATAACTGAGTAGGGCGGCCTCCACAGGCACTTAGATAGCCACCAGGCATGCTACTACCAAAACTTAGATGATTCAAAACCTGCAATATCAGGCCCTAGTAGAGCATCGGTATCCGCGTAGTTCTCTCAAGACCCTATTTCAAGATAGTGCGCCAAAGAGATACCTGAGGAAATTGGGTAGATCTAATGCCAAGGCCGCTTGTAGATCGCACAGAAAAGTCTTGAACTTAAAATCTTTTCTGCGCTGGAACGGGTGGTTCGTAAGGCATATAATGCTCTAATCTCTTAGGTAAGTATCCTAGTCTTTTGGCCAGCACACTTGTGTTGCTAGCAGTAGCGCAAGCTCGGTGTCACATATTCCCTGGGTCAATCACTCTTTTATTCTTGCAGATTCAAGGACGCTGCACAATGTCCCAAACCATAATAACATTATTTGACTAGTATTATCTATGTTTGTATAATCATCACCATGTCCAGGGACAATTAGTATGTGTAGACACCACAAGCTCTGCTTGGGTGTCCACCAAGAGGCCACAGTGTCTAAACTTAACCTCCTGTCGGAACCTCCAAAGGGTTGAGCTCCTATACGACAGGGTCCTATGGGATAATCTGCTATAAGACAATTTGCTGCAGGGTAACCTCACAACCTCCTCTGGAGTAACCTTTCATAGGATAATGTTCTGTAAAAGAGGGGGGAGAAAAGCCACAAGGGCTCTTCTATCATTTGTTGTTACAATTAAACTTTTGGTAATGCCATGGTAATATGAACTTGATTGTTGGCTGGGCTTACGATTGTAAGAAGGGTTGTTAGTGTTGAATATGGTTTGTTCTTTGTGCCTATAGAGGGTCTACTTAAAGGGGTTTATATATAGGTCTATAGCTAATTAAGTCTATAAAGCCTTACTATACTAGTAACTTTTTCTTCTTATAAAAATTAATTAATATAGATATAAATTAAACCTATAGCCCTTAGAATAGATATATAGAAGTAAATTATTTTACTATCCTATTATAATATAAAGGTATAGCTTTAAAGTATTAGTATTATTAAGGGTTACTAGTCTATATATTTTATACTAGGTAGCTAATTTATAAAGTTAGAATAAATATACTAGAATCTTTATATAAACTACTTAATTATTATAAAATTATTTATACTGAATTATTACTTTAGGTATTTAAGGTTTATAAAAAATATAATATTTATACTTTATAATAGTACTGTTATAGGTGGGTGATAATCTCTGGATTAGCTAATCCCTCTTTCTAGATCTAGATACTAGATTAGACTTAACTAACTATAGTTAAGGAAAAGATTTAATTATTAGTAAAGGAAATTACTTTAAAACTACTCTTCTTTCCTAATCTAATTACTTTATAGAATTCTATATAGTATAGTATAATTATTTAGTCTTAGACTTAGTAGGTATTAATTAAAAGGATATTATTTTAAGGAGTATTATATTTTATAATTATAGTAATTATATATTAGTAGTAGAGGTAGATTAGGTATAAAATAGTATTCTCTCTCTTTTTTATTAATATAGGTATTATAACTATAAAATCTAGCTAAAGATATCTAATAAAATATAAGCTAATAACTTAAATATTTATATAATAATAGATAATATATATATTTTCTAACTTTATTAGAGTAGATTACTAGTTTAATCTTTAATTATAAGGTTTACTCTTAGGAGTAATATAAAGCTAATTCTTAGTTAGAGTTATAATATATACAATATATACATATACATATATATATATATATACATATACAAAATTTGTATATATATACATATACATATATAAATACAAAAAATATATATACATATACATATATATATACAAAAAAAAAAATACACATATACATACATATACATATACAATATATATATATATATACTGTATTTGTATATATATATGTATATATATATAGTTATAAGGGCTATTATATAATTAAAAATTTTAGTTAAATTCGATTTAAAAAGGAGATTAGAACGATATTTTTTTATATTTATAGGACTTTTATAAGTTAAAATAATATTAATAAAAGATTAAAAGTTTATTTAAAAAAATTATTTTATAACTATTTTTAAATACTATTAGTATTTATTCCCTTATAAATATATAATATATAAATATAAAATATATTTAATAAATTAAATAAATATTCTTTATATAATATAAATATTTTATAAATCTTAAAATAAATTATATTTAAATTTAAATTATTATTTTAATTGTTTTTATATATAAAAACTATGTATATATATTTGTATATTTGTATATATATACAAATACATATACAAATATACATATATATATACATATACATATACAAAATTTATATACATATACAAATACAAATACATAAAAAAATATATATATATATACAAATATATATACAGTATTTATATATTATACAAATATAAAATACAAAATACAAAATATAGTCACAACTCTATTCTTAGTAAACTATATAGTTTTTAAGGTAAGATATAATATACTTATTAAGAGGTAGATCTAAACTTTTACTTTTTTTACTATAATTTTAAATATAGTTATATTATATACTCTTTAAATATAACTATATATTATACTATTTTTAGTAAAGATTAAATAATATATTATTTTTCCTTTAGTAAAGACTAATTTTTATATTAATTTTTAGTAAACTTTTATTTTTAAATAAGTTTAATTATATTATTTCTAGTGGTTTTCTATTGTTTTATATAGAGTTTAACTTATTATAGTTAATATATTCTTTAATATAAATAGTTAACTTCCCTCCTAGGTATAAGGTTAAAAGACCTATAATTACTTTTTTTTTATTAATTCTATTTAACTATTTTAAAGCTATAGCCTAGTCTAGGTTAAGAACTAGTTCTATTTTAGAAAGAACCTCTCCTAAATAGTAATCCTTATCTTCTCCTCCTACTTTAATAATAGTATATTATTCTCCTACTTAGCCTTAAAGTTTATAAAAAAGTTAATAATATTAGAATCTATATTAAATTCTCTTAGGTAATCTATTAAGATACTAAGAACTTTTAATATAAAAAGGTTATCTTTAGAAACCTACTTAAAGGCTTCCTCTATATAATTAAAGACTTATAGGTTAATCTTTATTCTATAGCTATTTATAGTAGAGCTATTAGGTTTATATATCTAGATAATAGAATATAGTTACCTTACCTATAGTCTTAGCTTTAGTAGGCTGAAAGATTGTTTTTAAGTAGTCTTATAATATAGTATAAGAAGGTTATAGTAGATAGGTGTGTATTTAAGCAGAGCTAGAATCTATGTGTATCCCACGAGATAGTTAGGGTAATAGCGGCTTTTTATTATCACCTATTTTAGCTAACTTATCCCTAAGTTATATAGCGATATTACTTATATATAGTATTTAACAGTGTTAGACTAGGTTACCTATAGTCTATAATAGCTTTAACCTTAATAGGCTAATAGCTTATTAATAGTACTAGTATAAACAGTATTAGAGACTAGGTGTAGCCTAATATACTACAGCTACTAGTATAGAATAGTGACTTCTAGCTATAGATAGGTTATAAAGAATTACAAAGTTACTATATCTTCTTTTACTATATCTTCTTTTACTATATCTTCTTTTACTATATCTTCTTTTACTATCTTCTTTTATTATTAATTCTAGCTTAATAGAGGAACTAAAACAATATAAAAAAATCTATAAATAGTTAACTTATTATTAGATATAAGTTTTTTAAAGGACTTATTAAAATTTACCTTAGTTAAGGTATTTATAGGGTTATTATTACTATAGATCTAGTAAACCTTATAAATCTTATATTATTTATATAACTAATAAAGTACTATAATATTAATTATTAGATACTTCTCTTTTAGTTCTAAGCTTAATAAGGTATTTATAGAGTAAGAAGGAATTAATATAGATAATTAATAGAATATTTAGAAGTTCTAAATAGTTAATAACCTTATATAGAGTAGTTAAGATTATAATATTTATATTAAAGCTATTTATTATTCTATAGATCTTAGAAGCTAGAATACTATAGGTAATATACTTATATTTTATTAAAGACTAATAAATAGTATTAGTAAGCTTTTATTTATTATTTTTAATCTTAGTCTTATTAGTTATTATAATTATAAAACTAATCTATAAACTAAGGTTATTATTATTAGTAAATTATTTATTTATAAAAACTATTAGTTTAGTAGACTTTAAGTTAAGTAGGATAAAGTAAATTCTTTAGTCTAGGTTATTAATTTATTACTAGAGGTGTTTATTAAGCTTCTTATAATCTTTATTAGAAGGGTTATAAGTTTATATAGTAATAGATAGGTTAAATATAGTTTTAGGTTAGTAAATAGAGGCTAAATATATACTTTAAGTATACTATTTAATATACTTTTATACCTTATTAAAAGCTTAGATATTAATAAGGGTAATCTTTACCCTTTATCTCTTTTATTTAAGGTAAATATTATCTTTATTCTTTAGTAGTAATCTACTATTAAAAATAAAAGAGTTATTAATAGTAAGGGTTTTATCTAGTTTATAGTTAAAACCTTACTCTTTTACCTTCTTAGAAGATATCTTTATAAACTTAGAGGTACCTAAAGTAAAGATATTATCTATTTATAAGGTAGTAATAGTAAACTTATTCTTACTAAGCTAGAGTCTAATAATTAAAAGATATAAATTATATATAAAAGTCTTTATTTCTAAGTTATTAATATAATAGCTATAGTATATTATAAACTAGTAAAGGCTAGACTTTATAATATTATATAATAGCTTTACTACTCTTATAATTATACTCTCTAGGTATTTATATTAAATCTTAATAAAAAGTAAGCTAGAATAATATATTTAAGGTATAATTTTATCTATAGGTATACTTAGGTAATATCTTTAAATTATAATCTTATACTATATAACTATATTAGTATTACTATTAGTATTAAAAGAAAGTACTAACTAGCTTATTAAATAGTTAGAGACTATATTAAGATACCTTCCTTCTTAATATTATTATTTCTTTAAATTATAATATATAACTTCTTATATAGCTTTATATCCTTACCCTTAATCTCTCTAATAATTTAAACCTTAAAGATATAGATATTACTATACTTAATAAGGTTATATAGCTTAAAAATAAAAATATTATATTTAATAAGGTTAGTAATCTCTTTATTATTAGAAGCCTTAAAGAGATTACTAGGAGTAAGGATAACTCTATTCTATTAAAGCTTTAAAGTAAGTTTATAGTTATCCTTCTCTTTTTAAATAAAAAGAGTCTTAGTAGGTACTAGGTTTTACTTTAGTTTTAGCTTATTCTTAGATTTAAAGGGTTATCCTTATTTATAAGGTTAGTTAGTAAAGAGTAAAATAGAGTTTAGCTTAAGTAGTATATTAATAGGAGTACTCTTAGGGTTAGGGGTAATATTAAGATTAGAGTTAGAGTCTTAGAAGTACTCTTAAATCTAAGTAAATTAGAAGATAACTAGGCTATTTAGTAAATTAAGAATTATATTATAGCTATTAATTATAAAAAGCTTATATAGTCCTTATTATTCTTTCTTCTTATATTAGATATAGATATTACTTTATAATAATAGTAAGAAGATATTAATAGTTATTAGTTTATTATAAGTATTTAATATATCTTTAACCTTATAGTTTATATTAAAAGTATATAGTAAGCTTATTACTTTCTAGATAGCTTTTATATACTTAAGTATTAATAGAGTAGAAGGGGAGTTAGAGTTAATTCTAGGGTATACTTTAAAAATAAAAAAAGTAAGAATTAAACTATTAGAGCTAACTATATTATTTATAGCTTTAAAACTAGTTTAAAGGATTACTTTATAAGAGTATATATTAGAAAGCTTAATATATAGAATTTTAAAAGTATATTAAAGGGGAGTATAATATTATTTAACTTTATTAATAAACTAATAGGTCTTAGTAGAATTTATTTATAAGTAATTTCTATTAGCTAAATAGTAGTTCTAAATTTAAAAGATATAAAGTTTATATCTATATTATACTAAATATAATTAGGGGTTTTAGATATATATTAATCTATACTAACTAAAAAGCTTTTTATATATTTTTATTAAGAGTAATTAGAGGAAGTATCCTATTTAGAATAAGATAGTTATATTTATAATATATAAAATAGATAAACTAGTAAGGTAGAGAATATTAATAATAAGTTTATAGTTAAAGTTATACTTATTTTTAAGCTAAACTTAAAATATCTTAGTATAGGTAAGTATATTTAATAGTAGTAATAGAAGTAAATTACTTTTAGAATAGAAGAATCTATAAGATAACTAGTATTTATAAGTAAATATTATAAATATAATATAGAAGGTATTTAAATTAGTAGTATAAATATTAGAGTTCTATTTTATAAAGAATAAACCTATAGTAATATATTACTATTTTTAATAAAGAAAATATTTAAAGATAGCCTTATTTCTATATAATAAAGAATATTCTCTTATCTCTATTATTAGTATATTATATTATTTAATCTATAATATATAGAAGAAGATTATTAGCTTTATTATATTTTAAATATAAAGTAAGAATAGTATAGGGGTATTAATAATATAGAATATTATAATTTTAACTAGAGTTAATAATAATACTATACTAGTTAAATAAAGTATATTACTTAGTCTAAATTAAATATTTACTTTATTTACTCTTATAGTATTTAAGGTTAAAAAAGGTTAATTTTAGTATAAAGTAAGGTATTAGTTATTACTAGTAGTAGAGTAGACTATAGCTTTAGTATCTAAAAGGATCTTTTAGAAGGACTTTTAAAAGTATTATTTCTTTAAAGTAAAGACTAATATAAGTATTATCTTTATTATTTTAGTTATTTTAGAGGTAGAATTAATATAGTATATAAATATTTAATCTATAAGATATAAAGTATATATCTAGTTAAAGTTATTAGTAGGTTTATAGTTTTATATAAAGTCTTTTATATCTAGTCCTTTAAAGTTAGTAAGAAATACTATATAGTTTATATTTATAACTTCTTAGCTATTATCTTTCTATATAGTAAAATATATTATATAGGAATATTACTACTTAGTAGAAAGATATTATATAGACTAATATCCTTCTTTACTATAGATAAAGTATCTCCTTTAGTATTATTCTCTATATTAGAAATTACTATTATAGTTATTAAATTTATAGCTATTATAATTATTATAGTTACTATAATTACTAGATATACTATAGCTATAGAAGCTACCTTAGAAGTTATTTTTATTATAAAAGCTACTTTAATATATACTATAAAAGTTATTACTATTATACTTATAGTTAAAGAAGAACTAGTCTTTCTTATTAAGCTTAACTTTATTTATAGAGAATATATAGTTAGTAGGTTATTAAAACTTATAAGCTTATAATAAAGTATAGAGGTTAGAGTAGAGAGCTTTAATTAATATTAAAGGATTATATAATACTATTATAAATTTAGGTATACTTTTAACTATTTATAAGATATTATCTTATATAGGTTAATTACTATAGATTTAATATTTAAGTATATAGTAGTATATATTTAGCTTATTAATAAGTATTTAGAGAATATTAAAGGTAGACTTATTAAGGTGTTTTTAATAAAGATTAATAAAAGTTATTATATTTTAGTCTATATAGTAGTCTTAATAATTAGTATTATTATTAAAATATAACTTTATTTTAAAGTATACTATTTAGAATATATCTAAATATTTAATATTATAGAGATAAAAGGTTTTAATAGTTCTTTTTAGTATATATAAGAAAGTAGTATAGAATTATTTTAGCTTAATATCTAAGTTTTTATATATTAAAAGGAAAATAAAAACTTTATTATTAATGTCACGGAACGTGTCGGTGCTTATATACTGCTTGGAGCTTCAAGTGCTGACTTGAAATTCTGGTCTTTTGGCCGGCACGCCTATTGCGCAAGCAGTCAATAGTGTTTCGTGTCAATTTCAAGTCAAAGGGCGTAGGTTCGAGCACCTACGTTCGGAAATCATTTAGGCTTTTAGGCAAGCAGGTCATTCAAATCCAAGGTGACTGGGCAAGCCTCCGTTTGACAAACGGCTGAAAAGTGGATATTTGGAGCTACCTAAAAACACGTCCCGTTTGATTTTCAGGCCACGTATAAGCGCTCTATTCACTCTAAAAGGCGCCTAGAGCTCTATAAGGGCCTTAGGGAGGGTAGTGTCACGGAACGTGTCGGTGCTTATATACTGCTTGGAGCTTCAAGTGCTGACTTGAAATTCTGGTCTTTTGGCCGGCACGCCTATTGCGTAAGCAGTCAATAGTGTTTCGTGTCAATTAAATATATTATATAGTAGTCTAGAATATATCTTATTATTATAATAGTACTTACTTATATTAGCTACTATAGTTAGATTTAATAGCCTATTATAAAAGTTAACTAGAGGTAGAGTATAGTATACTTCTAATAGTTATATCTTATAAGTATTCTTAAAATAGTTACTATAAATAGAGTCTAATTTAGAAGATAAGGAGGAGGAGGATTTATTAGGGGGATCTCTACTAGCTCCCTTATTCTTACTATTATACTTATTATATTCTTTACTTTAGTCTTTATTCTTTTTACTCTTCTTTTTCTTCTTTCTATATTAATTATTATTAGATAAGGATAAACTATTATCTAAGTTATTATTATATTTATATTAGAATAATTTCTTTTTATATTTACTATATTTATTATACTTTAATATCTTCTTTTCTTTAGTAGTCTTCTTCTTTTTCTTACTCTTCTTTAGTTATTTAATAATAATAATCTTATTCTTAGATAAAGATATATTAGAACTTAAATATATATTATTATAAAATATAATTTCTTTACTTTTATATTTCTTTCTAGGTTAATCTATAGGTTACTTTAATATCTTATTAGCTTTAAGAATAAATAATAAAGTAGTTAGATTCTAGTAAGTCTTTAAGCTAGTCTATATACTCTTAGTATAGAGAGTTCTCTTAAGTTTTAATATAAAATCTCTATTAATAATAGAGAATATTATATTATTTTAACTCTTAAAGTCCTCTATAAATACCTTAAAAACTTTCTTAGTAAATAAGTATTTATATACTTATATATACTAGATAATATATATATTAAGTTATACTAGTATAACTTTCCTACTACTATCTTTTAGTATATTTACTCCCTAATACTTAGACTTAATAAAGTATATATAGAACTTTTATAAATAGGTGTTATCTTAAATAGTATTATAAGATAAAGGTTTTTATTTAAGAGGATCTAGAGGAGGTAGAAGAGGAGGAGAAGGTAGAGGGGTTAGGGTTTCTTTAGTAGAAGCTATTTTAAATAATAGTAGTAATAGTTATATCTATAGAGGAGGAAGTTAAATATAAATAGAAGTATCTATAATATTTAACTAGTATTAAAAATAAAAATAACTAAGTTATAGAATAGGTAAGTTTTACTAGTTTAGTAATAAATTATTATCTACTATAATAATAGATTTAGGGGTTATATAAAGGTTTTACTATATAAGTTATTAATTTAAAAATAAGTAAGAAATCTAATACTTAGTAGAGTTAACTTATTTAGTTTAAAGTATTACTAGAATATAAAGAAAGCTTAGTAATAGGGTAAATAAAGAAGTCTAAAGTCTTAGTAGAGTTCTTATTTACTTAAGATATAATAAATACTTATAAAAGGTAAATCTAAATAGTAATAGTATTTAAATAGTTACCTAGACTTTATATTAAGTAATTATTAAGATAATTTTATTAGAGTTAGTTCTTCTAAATAAGTTATATAGCTTTAGCTAGAGTTAGCTAAAGGTAGTTATACTAAATAGGTTATATAAAGTTTAATATAAACTAATAGCCTTAGTATAGTTACTTCTAAAGGTTAATATAACAACTAGCTAATTCAGTCCTAAAGGGTATAAGAAGCTTAGGCAGGTACTATAGGGGTCTTTCCTATAAGTACCCTAAATACCTCTTCTAGGGGAATAGGTAGAAAGGGGTAAGAATTAGTCTTATACTAAACCTAGACCTAATATACTACCCTACCTTCCCTATTACTATTCTATTATACCTAGTACCCTATAGCCTATTATAATTCTAATTCTTCCCCCTACACTACCTATAATACTACTAAAAATAGGAGAAAGAAGGGGGAGGTTATAGGTAAGTCCTAATAATAGCAAGGGCAGATCAGGAATACTTCCCTTAAGTAACACCCTCTCACAAGCATAGAAATAGAACTAGATCCTCCTATAGTAAATTAAAGCCTTAGAGACTATATAATTACCAGCTAAAGCTAAGCTAAAAAACCTAAAACTAGCTAATATTACCTCTCTACCTATATTCTATACCCTATAGTAGTATAATAATTAACTTATAAACCTTAAAAGAACCTATATCTCCTAGCTATAAACCCTTTATAATAATAAGATAAAAGTAATCTATATACTTAATTATATTAATAAAAAGTACTAAAACTACTAGAATACCTATATAAAAATAAAGAAAATAGGAGATAAGTTAATCTTTAACTATTATATATAAAATAAATTTAAAACCTTTAATACTAACTTTAAGAAGGACCCCTAAGGTATATTAGGTACTATTTAAAGCTTAATTAATATTATCTATTAATAAGAAAATTAAAACCCCTAGGTATTCTATTAATACCTTAAAATATTAAAGTTAGAATAAGAGCTAAGGAGTAACTAATTAAGAGTTAAATTCTTCTTATTAAAACTTCTAGGGTAGATATTATTAGAAATTCAAACTAAGTATACCCTAAATATACTAGAGATATAAAATACTATAGTTAGAGTTACCTAGATAATTTAGGTTAATACTTTTAAGAAAGTTAGGAAATAAAAGTATAAGGAAATATACCTAAAGAGTAGAGGATATAATAAACCTCTAAATAAGAGAAAATAAAGAGGAACCCCTTATAGGAGTACTATAAGTACCTTAAAGGGAACTTAAAATACCTCTTAGGGTAAAAGTAGAGGCTATAGCTAAGGGGCCTAAGGCTAGAACTCTAATACCTAGACTAATAGAAGCTTAGAGGAATAGGTGATAGTAAGAGAGCCTCCCTTAATCTCTCCTAGATCCATCTATAATTAAAGAGTCTAGAACTATTTTTTATAACAGTAAAGGCGAAAGAGTTACCCCTATAAAGGAAGGCTAACTATACTATTAATTTATAGGAAGAGGCTTTACCCCCCTTTCTCCCTCTTTACCCCCTATTATCAAAGAAACTTTATATCCTCTAAGAATAGCTACTAAAGAGCTTAAAGACAGGGTAGATCACACCTAGTAAGAGTCTTATAAACACTCTAATTCTATTTATACCTAAAAAAGATAAAACCCTTTAACTCTATATTAACTACTAGTCCCTTAATAATATAATAGTTAAGAATTAATACCTATTACTACTAGTTTTAGAAATCCTTAACTAACTATTAGGATTTTAATTTTTCTTTAAAATTAACCTTATAGATACTTATTATTAAATTTATATCTATAAAGAGGATAAATAGAAGACTACTTTTTATATATATTATAGATATTATAAATTTTAGATAATACTATTTAGATTAACTAATATACCTACTATATTCTAGTTATTTATTACTAAAGTTCTTAAGGACTATATTAATATATATACTATTATTTACCTAGATAATATTTTAATTTTTTTAAAGAATATAGAAGAGTATAAGAAGTATATATAAACTATTATTAATTATCTAGTAATAATAGAGTTATATAGAAATTTTAAGAAGTATAGCTTCTTCTAGGAAGAGATTAAATTTTTAGGATTCTTAATAGGAAGGAATAGTATTTAAATAAACCTTAAATAAATCTATATTATCTAAGAATAGCTAATCCTAGTAATATACTATAATATCTAAGTCTTCTTAGGTTTTTATAACTTCTATTATTAATTTATTAAGGACTATTTAAAGATTACTTACTCTCTTAATAAATAACTTATAGGAATAAAAAATAGCTATAAACTAGGGGTAATTAACCTCTTTATACTAGAGTATAAAAAGGTATAATATATATTTAAAGAACTTAAGATAAGGTTTTAATAAGCCCTTCTCCTCTAATATTATAACCCTATACTTTAGCTTTATATTAAGTATAATATATTAGATAAAGCTACTATATCTATTCTTTCTTAATAATATAAGAGTAGGAAGAAATTATTATAGTATTTAGTTACCTTCTAGTCTAAAAAGTTTTTAAAGATAGAACTTAACTAGATAATCTATAATAAGAAGCTAAGTACTATTATAGAGAGCTTTAAGTACTAGTAGTAATACCTAGAAGGTATTCAGGAGCTAATTATAGTATTATTAAACTATAATAACCTTTATAGTTTTATAAAATAAAAAGAACTAATATAGAAATAGGTTTAATAGCTTATATATTTAGTAGAATTTAATTTTACTATTAAATATTACCCTAGAAAGACTAACCTAGTAGATAGGCTATTAAGGAGACCTAACTATATATTAGAGGAAAAGCCCTTAAATCTAAGTTAGATCCTAACTCTAGAATTAAAAATAGTTATAGCTATCTAGATAGATCTTTAATCTTATCCTAAAGACTAATAGTAGGTCTAATTTAAAGCTATAGTTAGGAGTACTAAAGTATATAAGGTTTTAGAAGATAATCCCTCCCTAATAGAATATTAGCTTAAGTCTATAGCTCCCCTATAGGGGTAGTTTATAATAAGAGTCTAGGCCTAGGTATATATACACAATACAGGTATAATATACTAAGGGCTCTACTCTCTACTATTAGACTTAATATATAAAGCTTAAGAAGAAAACCCTATAATTTAGGCTATTATTAAGAAGATATAATCCTTAAATAGAGCTATTTTAAATAGCTCTAGTTATAAGTTCTAAGATAAACTATTTTACTAGAAGAGATATATATTAGTATTAGAGTAAAAAGTCTTAAGGTAGGAAATCCTATAAATATACTATAATAAGCTACTAAGTAGCTATTAGGAGTAGATAAGAATATAAATCCTAGTTAAAAAGTACTTCTACTAGCTAGGCTTAAGGGCCTCTATAGTAGAATATATATACTCTTATATAATATACTAATATATATTTATATTATACTATTATCTATATAGAGAGCTTGCTTTACTACTAATTCCTATAGGGTCTATATAAGAACTTAGTATAGATTTTATTACTAGACTTCTAAGTATTATCTAAGATAATAAGGAAGTAGATATAATCCTAGTAATTATAGATTAATTTACTAAGATAAGTTTCTTTCTCCTAGTAAATATAATAATTAATACTATAGAGCTAGTAGAGGTTTTCTATAAGGAGATTAAGTATAAATAGGGAATCCTTAAAGGAATTATAATTAATAGGGGTATAATCTTTATTAGTAAATTCTAGAAAACACTTTATTAACTAAATAGAATTAAGAACTAATATACTACTACCTACTATCTATAAGGTAATAGATAGATAGAATAAATAAACTAGATACTAGAGTAATATCTAAGGGCTTTTACTATAGAAAATAGAGAATACTAGGTAAACCTACTATATACTACTTTCTTTATATATAATTTAGTATAAAATATAATAATTAAAATAAACCTATTTAAAGTACTATTTAGTTATAAACTATCTTTTACTATACTATATAACTAATAGCCTACTAAGGATAGTATCTTATAAAGGGAGGTACTAGTAGTTAAGGAATAACTTAAGAAATTATAATAAATCTAAGAGAAATATAAAGAAAATTAGAGGTATATAGTTAAGATATAGGCCTAAAACTATAATAAGTAATATTAGCTAAAATAATTTAAAATTAGTAAATAGGTATCTCTAATAACTAAGTATCTCTACTTAAAGAATATAAAGTTAAAACTAAGAAGAGTTAGGCCCTTTAAGATCCTAGCCTAAATAGATAAATAGGCTTATAGTCTACTCCTACTAGAGAAGTACTTATAAATATATAATATTTATTATATAAGCTAGCTAGAGCTCTAGATAGTAAGGGACCTAGGAGACCTTACTAAGGAGCCTATAAACCTACCTAACTTAAAGGATAAATAGGTTAAGTAGGAACTAGAGGAAATCTAGGATTACTAGAAAATTAAGGATACTATCTACTACTTAATAAAGTAGAAGGGATAGCTAAGTAAATATAATTCCTAGGTACTAGAAAGTAAGATATCTACTAATAAGACTATTAAAAGATATTAGAAAGAAAGGGGGACCTAATAGTAGAGGAAAAGGGTCTATAGTAATCTTAATAAAACCTATAGGAAATAACTAAGGTAGAGCTAATAAGGGCTATAAATCTAAAATAATAACTAGATAACTAGCTAATAAAGGCTATAAATCTAAGATAAAGGCTAGATAACTAGCTAATAAGGGCTATAAATCTAAGATAATAGCTAGATAACTAGCTAATAAGGGTTATAAAGATAAAAGAAGGCCCCTATAACTAGCTAATAAAGACTATAAGGGTAAGATAAAGGCTAGATAACTAATAAGGAGGGCCTAATATAAGGTTAATAAGGGGGTAAAATAGGGAAAAGGAAAGAAGGAACCTGTTTAGAAAGTAATATAATTTAATTAAAAGATAGTACCTAGGTTTAGAAAACCTAGAATAACTACTAAAAACTTAATAAAAGAGTATTAATATCCTACTCTAAAAAGTAAAAAACCTAACTATATACCCTAATCACTAATCTACTATTCCTCTAATCAGCTATAGAGGAAGGGCTATCTATATTTTATAGGTTATCTCCTATAAGAGTAGAAGAAAGCCCTTAGACTACTCTCTAAAAGTATTATTTATTACCTTTAAAACCTCCTAGAGGAACCCCTAAACTACCCTATACTAGCCTAGAAACCTATTATCTATAGGAACTAGGTATACTATACTATAATAATTCTCTATTAAGTCCCTTAGGATCTTCTCCTAAAGGTTATCTATTAAACTACTACTACTAAACTCTACTAACTTAAAAGGCTATATATTTACTAGGGACTACCTATAAAAGATACTAGCCTCTATAATAATAGAATCCTATAATATTTAATATATAAATCCCCTATAAAAGCTATAAAACTTATATTCTAAGTTAAAATCTACTTTACTTTACTATCCTTCTTTAGGTTACTAGTAAACTTAGAGTTCTAGATTATCTTATTAAATATAGAATAATTACTAAAGCTATTTATAGATAAGGCTATAAGGGTATAAGATAGGTAGATCTATAAGACTAAGAGCTTCTCCTCCTATATAATTAATAGGGATAGATTTACACCCCTTATAAGGCCCTTTAGAATAGCTTATATAAAGTATAGGTTAATAATTAATCTAATAATTAAGAGATTACCTTAAGAAAGGTTAATTAAAATAGAGTAGATAGAGAGAAGGGTACTTACTAGAGTATAAAGTAAATAGTACTTTTTAATATAATAGTTATATTAAAAGGTACCTATTTAGGAGACTATATAGCTTATATCCTCCTAAAGGGAAGGTACCTATTTCTTTACCTCCTTAAGGAAGTTATATAGATAGCCCTTATAGAGTATATATAACTAGATTAATTAAGTCTAGTAGTACACCTACTTACTATACCCTAATAGATTATAGGAGATTCATAGTATATTTAAGAGGGCTCCTATTATAACTAACTAAGAAAGAGGTATTATATATTTCACTACCTCTACTAGCTAGTACTATTTAATAAACTATACCTTAGAGATACTAAAGCTCTTAGGAATTTAAAGTATTTTAGAAGAGCTATACTTTCTATATTCCTCTAATATAGATAGAACTCTTTAAGCTACCTTACTATAGATTTAAGGGGTTTATAAAGCTACCTTAGGTTATTTTCCTACTACCTTTAAAGATAGGCCTTAAGTACTTCTAGTATTACTAAGAGTAGGGGAGGATAAACTATAAGAGGGGGACTTATTATTAGAAGAAAGATTAATAGGATAGGTATAATTACTACCTATACTCTTAGGGATTAAACCTAATTTAAAGGGGTACTCTCTAGATAAGCTACCCTTTTTATAGGAGATAAAGCTACTATAGATAAAATTAAACAGAGAGGAGGAGGAAGAATATATAGGGGACTTATAATTAATAGGTAAAGTAAGAGAAGGGTTAACTAACTTATATAACTACTTATTAACTAAACTATAACTACTTCCCTAGGAAAAGCCTTAACTATAATTACTTCCCTTAGTAGAGCCTTAATATAAAGGGGTAGGTAAAAAGCCCTAAAATAAGTCTAATAAGTATAATAATAATAATAATAATAATAAATATTAGTAAGAATAGAGTTTAAAAGGAAGCTAAAGAAGACTACTAAAGAAACTTACCTAAAGGCTTCTTAAAGTAGGTTATTAGTTAGAAGAAGAAAAGAACTAAAGGTAATAAAAGGAGGAAACCTTTTAAAGAGTAGACTAAGTAGACTATATACTACTAATAAGTATAGGCTAAAGTTAGAAGAGCTAGTAACTTATAAAAGAAAGTAATTAGAATTAAAAGTAAAGCTATTATAATTATTATTAGAAGATAGCTAATAGCTAGAGTAAGGTAGTTAAAGATATCTATTAAAGGGAAAGTATAGTTATAACAACTAGCTAATTCAGTCCTAAAGAGTATAGGAAGCTTAGATAGGCACTATAGGGGTCTTTCCTATAAGTACCCTAAACACCCCTTCTAGGGGAATAGGCAGAAAGGGGTAAGAATTAGTCTTATACTAGACCTAGACCTAATATACTACCCTACCTTCCCTATTACTATTCTATTATACCTAGTACCCTATAGCCTATTATAGTTAATATCTATAATAGGTATATAAGCTTTAAAGTAATAGACTATCTCTTTAACCTAGCTATCTATAGTTACCTTTATAACTACTAATTAGTATTAGCTGGGTTTATAATTATAAGAAGGGTTGTTAGTGTTAAATATAGTTTGTTCTTTATACCTATAGAGGGTCTGCCTAAAGGGGTCTATATATAGGTCTATGGCTAACTAAGCCTATAAAGCCTTGCCATATTGATGGTCATTTTTCAAAATATTTGAAGCTCTTTGGAACGGTTTCGAGCCTCGGTGGACATTTCATTGATTAATGATAGACTTGGTGTGACAACAAATGAACATGACATGTTGAGGGTCCTTCTCTTTTGCACACCCGGATGCTGTTTGTACCTCTTTCTCTACTCAAGTCGCATACTACATGCTCTCTGTTTTTCTTTCCATTTCGACCCAATTGCGAAAATGCTTGAACCCCACACTCCATGTCTCATTCGATCAGAACTTCAAAAAACTCTACACTCTGGTCTATTATCAGCGACAGAACAATCAAAGTTGACTGTTTTTTTGGTAAACGGTACGGAGGGAAAGTGCATGCATGTAAAATATACATCAACAAATATCATTGGTGCATTCCCAGAAAAGACCTGAGCGGTGACTCCTCGCTGTTATCTGTCTGTATCATCTCCGCTTTTCAAATTCTCCCAATGCCAAATGCTCTCGACGACGTCCGAAACTCAACCACATCAGCCTAAATATGAACCAGCAAACCTTTCTGTACAGGTCATGCGCACAAGAAAATCCACACTCTGCTGACGGGCCACGCAAGTTACTCTCGAGACCCTGCTTCGAAATATTTCTCTGAGACGAAGTCGCTGCACATGTCCCCTTTGCGATCATCTCCAGAAGCTATATTAATAGAATCTTCAGAGATCGCTGGGCCTGCACGGACAGAGTATACTTGGCCTCGTGCGGACTGCTTGCGATAGGAGACCTGGCGCAGGCGTTCCGAGTCTGCCGAGGTCAGTCGGAGCTGTGGCTTGATGTCAGCCTTCTCAAGTATTATCTCTTCACCTATCTGAGGGATTTCGGTGTGCTCACATATAATTCAACGCCAATGGCGTGCAGGATGAGCGCCACAAAAGCCGACGCCCCGCTGGCGATGGAGAGGGCGACGTTGACCTCGATCGGAAAGCCATGGTAGTCGGCCCTTACGAGGACCTGCTGGTCTGGATTGGTCTCTGAGAAGTAGGCGGCGCACTCGGGCCAGATGTTCTCGATCACGGGTCGTGGCAGAATGCCGTCGCTGTTGATCTGGGCGCATGGGCGTAGGGATGTGTATCCTTGACCGCTGACTGCGCGACCGGCGATGTTCTGGATAAGGCGCATCGTGATTATACTCGAGGCCTAGGAGGGTTTTGTTAGCCAAGGGTTGTTTCGGTTTCGTGGTCGTTCGGCTCATGTGGATCCCTGGGAGATGAGACTCACTAGAACCCAGGCTCTCAACATCCACGCTCGGTGCTGATTGATTTGCAGCCTTCTGATACTGATTATAGCCAGTGCGAGGCATATTGTTACTGATGCGCCGAGTAGCATATTGGCCACCTGGAATGCCACTTCTCCTCCGAATGAATTGCTTGTTGCCATCAAACCACCGACTAGAGCCATTGCCATCAACAGTATCACGATATACCCGTTGATCCGGTGAAACAAAACTGCTCGTTGCCGAATGACCGGCACGAACTGGAAGAACAACAGCAAGCAGCATGGTATTATGGCGTAGATGTGCATCATCATGCCGATCTGCTCCTTTCCGCCGTTGAGGAAGAAGTAGCATTCCCCAGGTGCAGCGTGGAGGCTTGGTGTGAGGGACTTCTGTTTGCAAAACACGCCATAGTAGTCGAGATAGGGAGCTCGACTCAGGGTGAAGCCGAGAAGGCCAAGGGCCAGGAAGCACCAGAGAGCGAAGTTGTAGCCATTCCGGAAACCGAGGGGGAAGTGTAGTCTCTGCCACGAGGCAGCGAGAGCTCCGGGAGCACGTACATGGGTTATGGGCGACGTCATGATCACGGAGGCTCTTGGAAGCTGCAGGGTGACGCCTGTGTCACTCCCAGAGGGCAGTTGCCGAGGAACAATAGGGAATTTATGAAGAGTCTCTTGATGTGCAGGAAGGAGGCATCAGAAAGAAGGGTCGCTTAGGAAGCGAGTGTCTCGGTTTGATCGAGCGCCAGGTGGGAGTTGATCGCTCGGCAATAAATAAGGCGAGCCCGCCCCAGCCTTACTAGGCCAGAGTAATATTGACGGGAGCAGGATCTCACACCCGACGGGACCTCGCAAAGACATGGTAAGAGTCAAGGCGCCTGTCATGATGTGGTGGTATCTCATCAGAAGGGGTTCTTGGGCTGTGATAGATCCGAGGACTATTTGCTGCCCTTGGGATTGACGGAGTCACCCCATCCGAAAGCGGTGTCTCGGCCGTACTGCCACCATCTTGACATCAACATGGGCGTTGCTAAACAGACATGAGCAGGCATCACCAAGTGCAGGCCAGGAGGCGGGTGATGGGCCGCGGCGGGAGGTCGCCTTGCAGCCCCTCATCGCCTTTGGACCCTACCCGCTATGAGCGGTACTGCTGGATGTGAGTGGTGGCCGAGCGCGTGGGTACGTAGTTCGCAGGCGTCCTGGTCCACCAATTCGCACCGGAGCCGTCGGCAGGGCAAGATCCAGGCGATTGAGGACGAGTTTCCAACCGTCATCCTCGCTTCGGCCCGCCAGTGAAGTCCCCAACGCCTCGGGCGCTGCTCGTCTGGTACTATTTGCGCCCCTGTGGCCGGAGTCTGGGGAAATTTGCCCAGACGGTTCAGTTCACGCATCCACAACCGATATTCTCCATGGGCGGGGGATGCTGTTGTGATAGATACCGCTGTCGGTTGGGGCAGGCCACGCTGATGACTGTTGAGGCGTTCGGATGAGACATGCATTTCGGAACAGCTTAGCAGGCGGGAAGCGACGTCGAGCCTCCCGATCCTGGTCAGCAGAAGGCCTCGGGTGAGACAGTGACATCTGGCAACGACAATGCGGGCCAGGTTATGGGTATTCTAGCCGAGGAGGTGTAGGGGGCGTCTTCTACCATCTTGGCAGGCATATGATATGTGATGGCTCATCTTCGACACGAAGGCTTATCTGCTGGCCCGCTCCGGCTGACAATGAGGCTGGCCCCCAAAGGCATCCCGATAGCCATCGGTGAGGCGACACATTCTCACCATGGCTTGGTGGAAAAGCAAAGATACGCAAGAGTTGTGAACACGAGGGCAGGAGTTGCGTATGCCATGATCTATCGTGGGACACAACAGGACATGTTTGTATGCGGAAGGGCGTTCATGTTTCCGCCACACGTGCGTCAGAGGTTCCGCGCAGGCGGATTCACAACGAGCAAACAAGTCGGCTTAGGAGCAGATGGCTCTGGGGGTTGGAAGGGCATCTTTCGCTTATTCGCTGGCCAGGTCAAAGCAGGAAGATTGCCAATAACTCGGCCCGGTGCACATTTGATTGGGTAGACGACCCTCAAGAGGCTGGGACAGGAATCTGTCAGTGCCGGGTTGTGCCACCACTTGGCAGCTCAATATTGTGAGTGATGTTGACGTGGCAGACGTGGCAGGCGCGCCAGGAGATGCCTCGTCATGCCACAGCTCATGGCTCAGGCGCTGCTGGTTGTGGTGGCTTGAGTGGATTTGCTTCTGTTGCGCTGCGCATTCCACATTGAACGCCAAGGCGGCATTGTTGAACCGAAGTCGACCAGGACAAGGAGCAGGCACGCAGGCACGCAGGCACGGCGTGGCTGGGCAATCTTTATTTCAACGTCGTCCGTCGCGTCTTGGGCGTCGATGACTAATGAGGGACCCTTGGTCCAGGCGAAGCTTTTCCTGCAGTCCATCTCCCGAGGTCCACCCACCACTCCCCACCACCTTCCCACTCGCCCACTCGCGGCCCGGACGGAAAGAATATGCTGCACATGCACATGCATCGATCGCTTCAGCACCAGAATCTGGCAAATCTCGCGATGGAACCTCCCGTTGGGGCCTGGCCCACTCATACGAGTGTCCTCGCTGCTGTCCGACCAGGGGGCTGAATTGGGTGGTTTTATTTTAGGATTTGGGAGTTTGGGGACCCTGCCGATTCGTGGATCCCTGCTCCTCCTGCCTACTGATAGCTTATTTCCCATTCACATGCACACCAACATTCTCAGCTGCTCGTCCTCCTGCCCTGGAAAGTTCTGGCACCGCCCACCATCCTTGTCCACGCACTCCAGATCATTGCGCGCAAGCTTCCAGGCTTGGCCTCCGAATGTCCATTAGATCGACCCCGCGAGCAGCGACCTAGCTGTTTTGTCGCAGACAATCACACGCAGCAGCATGTCACAGGAGCAGGAGCCGCAGCCCGGCGTCACCGCGCGAGACTTCGCAACTGAGCTGCCACCCATAAACACGTCAGTCTCAGAGCCATCCAGGCCACCGACGCAAGAGACGCCCTCACGACCAGCGCGAGTCCACTACGAAGTCGACGATGGTTCCCACACCGGCCTCATCCGTCAAGCGACCACCGCCTCTGGTTCCGGCGCGAGACCAGACACAGGATTGCCCATGTCGCCTCGATCCCCTCGCTCCCCAATCCGTCGTCGCGTCACACGAGCAAACACATTCAAGAGCATCGACGACTTCAGCGAGTTTGAACACGAAAAGGGCTGGCATCCAGGTGCAGAGCCCGGGTTGGATCCTTTCAAAACAGATGGAGGACGCGCTTCTCTGGTAAAACTTTCGGCCGCCTGCGAAATAACAGTTGTCGACTTTTCCCAAGACAACATCCATGTCACGAGGCTCGATAATGACGGTCTTGGGCCTTTTCTGAAGGAACCACAGCCGAAGTGGGCCAAGTGCCGATGGATCAACATCAACGGTCTCAGTTGGGATGTCGTGAGCTGCCTGGGCAAACACAAGCAGCTACACAAGCTGTCTGTGGAGGATTTGTTGAACACGAGGAACAGGACAAAAACAGACTGGTGAGTAGGAGGGCCAGTCCCTGGCACGCGTTTTCGTCGCGCTCACCAGCATGACCAGGTACGCCAACCACGCCTTCATCGTCTTCACAATGATCAAACTCGTGAGGGTGTCGCACGAGGACTCAAGCAGCGACTCGGACTCGGACTCGGAATTTGGTAGCCGTAATAACGGGAAGGGCCGAAAGACTAAGAAGGGCTCCGGCTTCGCAAACGGCATCTCGTCAACGGTCAGGGGCATGATGGGAAGGACCAAGCAGCAAGGGCGACCTAATCCGGAGAAGTCGCTCGAGAATGGCGCAGAGACCTCCAGGTTCCAGCTTCAGTCATATGACACTGACCTTTCCACCGCTTCGGGCGCAACACTCGAGAGAACGGTCCAACGATATAACTCTGGGCCTAACGAGGCGAGGGTCGAGTTCATGGAGAAGCATGCTGCTTTGTCCGCTCTTGATCTTGCCGTGATCGCTGAGCAGGTGTCTATGTTCGTATGTATCACTTTTCGCCTGTTACGCATGCCCGTATTTCATTTTTCGGAATTGTTCTAGGATGCAACATTTCAGGATCCGTAGCAGGACTAACATCACCACTAGATCACGAATGACAACACTGTCATCTCCTTCTTCGAACTCTCGGCGGACATCATAGAGAAGCCCATCCTCACACGGCTGTATACACGAGATACGGTCCTCAGGCAGTCATGCGATGCGTCGATGGTCGGGCAAGCTATTATAGATGGTATGTTGATTCTCACTCTTCTCCTCTTACGGATCCCCGTCATTCATGTTTTGGAATGTTCTAGAATGCAACACTTTAGGACCCGTAGCAGGACTAACGTCACCACAGCTGTCATCGACCTTGCTATCCCTGTCGCTACCACATACGGCGATGTTATCGGGGACCTAGAACTGGACATCCTGAGTAAGCAGCTTCTGGATACAATCCTTACCCCTTCAAGAACAAACATATTCCGTTCTCAGTCTATGCAACAAAGGCTTCAGGGACGGCCTGTTTGAGGACGGGCTATAGCCACCTTGTGGCCTACTCTTTGCTTGATTGGCATCAAGCTCCTCCTTGGACTCTTTGATCGCTGACTCTCGGGTTGTAGCACGCCCCAATATCACACACACCAAAAAACTTTATATCGTCATAACCGAGCTCAACAAGATTCTGAGTTTCATCACACCAGTCATTAATCTGATCAACGCACTGCGGGACCACAAAACGGCATTGAGCCAAGGTAAGCTGCCCCTGCCCCTTCGTCTTACTGCCCCGGCTGTTTCTAGGCGTGTGAGGCCCTGGGTTGGATGGGTTTCAATTATCCCATCCGACGCAGCGCAATGTCTAGAGGCTGTCATATCAGTTCTGGTCAGGCAACTAACAACCGTGCAGAATCTGCCACACTTCACCTGCAAGACAGTTCGAAGGGTGTTATCATAACGCCGATGACATATACATATCTCGGGGACGTACTGGATCACTGTGTGCTGATCCAAGAATCCCTGAATGCTATCAAAGCTCAAGCAGATGGGCTTATCAACCTGATCTTCAACACCATTGCTGCATATCAGAACGAAAGCATGAAACAATTGACACTGGCCACAATCTTCTTCCTCCCGCTGACTTTCCTCACGGGATACTTTGGCGTGCGTCCCTACTCTATACCACATCTCCTCACCGGGTTACAACGCTGACTCTGGACACTACAGCAAAACTTCCAGCCCTTCACCGATCTGGATCGTGGCATCACATTCTTGTAAGTGATTCATCCTCAAAGCCTCGACGTGTTCAAGAAAAGCTGACAGAGATTTGCCAGCTGGATGATCGCGGCACCTATGAGCTTCGCCACGGTTCTGGTTTTGATGAGGGAACCGATCTTTGACTATATCAAGAGCTTCCTGGTGAGACGCTCCATACTTCGATCGAGGAAGAACCGGCGAGATCGAAGCAAAAAGCGCCGCTAGTGAAAACTGCTGAACTAGCTTCACCATGTTGTACATCCCGCGAGGTTCTGCATGGCTTTAACTCCCTCAAGAGACAACTCGAAATTGTATCAGCACGAACCAGCATTCCATGTCAATGACAAATGTGAGCCCACCATTATCTGTGCCTGTTTGTGCGCTATGGACCTTTCCATTTCATGAAATGAACCTGGCTGTTACTGCGCATCAAGATCGAGCAAGGCAAAGCGCCCTGGGAATCTCGCACACGGCATCGGACTTTCACTCTGGGCTTCCTCTCTGTCTCCAAATTGATCCACTCGTGCTCGTTGCCCTAAGGGGGTAGTTCGTCATGCCTCGTGACACCACAGTCACTCGTCGGACATGCAGGTGGGTCATGCTGCTGTGCTCCGTGATATTGATTGCGGGTGATTCAGCCCATCTCTGTGCGACTGCGTCCGCCCGAGACCGAGACCCCTCGCCGCATGGGGATTGATGATATGTGTTTTCCCTTTATTGACACCGACCACGTTGTTGGTGTCACCCCTTTTGATGAATCTTGCGTCCTGGTTTTCCCCGGCCTCACAAGGGACTCGCGGGATGTTGACACCAATTGTGCTCGGATTCAAGCTCCGAGAGACGGGTGAAAGCCGGGGGAGGGCGGAGGGGGTGTCGCGCGCACAAGGACTGACGACGCATAGTGCTGTTGCCCAGCCGAGGTCAGGTCTGCTTGCTTACATCTGCAAAATAATCATGTTCAAGGTGTACCATCAAAGAGCCACCATTTGTTTACAGGCACACTAGAAGGTAAAATTTAGGTGCTACTGAATCGACTAAAGGGGCCTCTGTCGCCCTTGACAGAGTAGGAACAAGAAGTCAAACGAAACGATATCTACAAGCCCTTGCAACGCCGGCTCTCTTCCTCTCACCCCAGTGCTCACGACTCCAAAGTAAACAGACCGGCTGAGTCCCCGCAAGGTCCAGCTACCAGTCTTTGGTTCCCAGCATTGAGGCATGTCTTGTTGCCTTCGCTGACCGGTGCCAACTCGAAGCTGTTTCCCCCGGCAAAGGGAAACAGCTGACCCAAGTTCGTCTTGCCGGATCCGTCAGCTCTTCCACCGCAGGAGAACAGGTTGATTTGGTCCGCATCCTCCCTTCGGCCGTCGAAAGAAATGCAACCCTGAGTGGCGGTGCTCACGAGCAGGGTGGCCTCCCCGCCACTGCCGTCGTTGTGCTTGCCCGAAGTGATCAAGTCCCATTTGGTGGGGTTGGCGCAGTCTGTGAGGGTCACAGGGATGAGGTTCATCCTGAAATCGCCCCCAAAAGGGTCCACCGTGAGACATTGGCCGTTGGCAGCGCGTATCTTGGAGTTGGTTACCGCCCGCACGGCTGAGTCGTCGCGCTGCTGGGCCTCTTTTACCGCGTCGTCATCAATCTTGGTGCCCGTGGTTGGAACTGCAGTCGGCTGCGTGGCGTTCGCTCCTCCTGTACTGCCCGTCTGCGTGGGTGAGCCCGCACTTCCGGTTGCTACCAGCCCGTTAGCAAGGCAAGATGCTAGCCCGCAGCCTTGGTTTCCGGACTTACGTTGACTTCCTGTCCCCGGGGTAGTGGGAGAGGCAGAAGGAGTTGGTGCGCCGAAGAGAAATTCTTGGGCGGCGTCTCCGGAGCTGCAGTCAGAGATATCAAGGACGTTGTTGCTGACGGTCAGGCACTTCCCCGGGGCGTTCTGCGGCTGTAACGACTGAGGGCCATCTGGCTGGCTGAAGGGGAAGATCTGAGAGTTCGTCTCCTGTCCACCTATTGAGAGTCAGCATGCTGCCTATCAGGATGAGATGAATAGAGGGGCATGTGGTTGACTAACTTCCATCAGCTCTGCCGCCACAAGAGAAGAGAAGGACTTGGTCACCCGCAGCTCGGCGAGGGTCGAAGTTAAAACAGGCGCCTGTGGTGGTGCTCACGATGAGCATGGACTGAGGGGTGCTGATGTGCTTTCCAGCAGTGATGATGTCCCATCCTTGGCCATCGGCTGCTCCACATTGGGTGACCTGGATAGGGGTCAGGTTGGCGCGGAAGTCACCCGAAAGCTTGTCGACCGAGAGGCATCTTCCGTCGGAGGTCTGTCAAGGGTCGGTCAGCTTGGTCATCATGCACGATTATAAAGCAGGATATACCTTGATGTTGATATTGGACGATGCCCGTGTAGCGTTGGCATCACGTTGATGGGCCTCAGCCACGGCAGATTGATCAAGGGAGTTGACTGCTCTGGCGTGGATGACTGGGTTGGCGGAGGCCAGAGCCGCAGAAGCGAGGAGAGAGACCAGCTTGGGATGCATGACGAAGTTGATGGCCTTTTGAAGATGAATATACTGTGCACAAGCAATGTTTGGTACTGAGATGCTGGGTAACGGTGTCTATGCTGCGATGCGGGATGATGTTGACCAAGATGAAAAGAATGGAGTTGGCAGAAAGTCCAAGAAAGGCAGTAAACAAAACAAAAAGAGGGTCAAGGAGGATGTCGCTGATCAGAACATGAATAAAATTCGTGACTTCTCTGCCACAAATGAACGTGTGGGAAGGTGCGCCCTTGGGGCAGTTATACAGGAGACAGGTGCACCTGTGTGGTGCAGCGAAAGCAAGACCGTACAAAGCGGTGCTGCAGCCACACTCCTGGATTGTGCGCAAATGTTTCCAGTGGGTTTCGCAGCGTGGCCAATATTCTCACCCAACAGAGAGAACGTCTCTTGCACGCTCAGTGCCTTTGCGTTTGGCGCCTGGGTTTGGAACGTGGCCGCGCCTGCATGAGCAAGGCGCGAACATGCAACTTGGGGCCCGCCGTCATGGCCACAAACGCCCCTTGGGCTTTGGGCAAGTGCAGGTGTTCGTGCAGAGCCTAGTTCATTGCGGCCAGAGTATCAGGCCGTTAAGGAAACGCCAAGCAATAGCGGCCCCTTGGTGAGGCCTGCTGTTGAGGCTGCAAGACGAAACCCACGTTGTTGCACTGCAGGAGCAAGGAGTGCGCCACTGGCGCTACCTGCCATCTGAACAAGCCAAACTTGAGACGAGCCAGTGCTGGTTGGGTCAGCAAGGGTTCCCCTGCCGCTGAACGCTCGAGTGCGTACGATTGGGTAGGACCCCAATCATCATCCCAATCAGGAAGTCACAGGGGCTGGCTTCTGCTAGGCGTAAAGGGTGAATATCAGCATCCACCCCTTGCTGGATTCCATCGCCATCGTCTGGAGGAGCGGGCTAACACTAGTCGTCTCCATCAGTGTGTCAATTATGACCCGCCTACACAGACCGAGATATCTAGATCAACACAATTTCTCGGATACTCTCTTCGCCACCCCAGAGATCCCAAACGCGAGCTTTGTGCTCTTCCACCGATCTCCTTCCTCGTCCCCGTTCATTGATTTGAACAGGTTGCAGGTCAGGGTGGTCTAGCCAGATATTGTCTATATGGAAGCAACCAACGCGTGAGTACCTCCTCCTCTCCTCCTCCAGCAACACAATGCCACCCAGAGACCGGCTGCCATTGACTACAACCAGCAATTCCAATTCTGATCTTGAGTCAGGCTGGACCCTCGGATCATTGTCATCGTCAAAGATCAGATCTCCCCCGATGTGGTCTCCAAAGTCCACCGCCGTTTTGTCTCTCCAAAAGTGACTCGGAAAGGAAAAGAATGGTTTGAGTAGGCCACGAACATGGAGCTCGGCTGTCTGGACCTTGCCGAATGGTTCGCTTGGCGATGCAAGATCAACTTCGATTCCAAGTACCACGAAATCTGGGTTCCGCCAACAGTGCCTTAACATATGCGTCCACCAACCGGCTCCTCCTTCGCGAGATGCCCAGCTCCACGATGGCCGTGACCTCGGACCAGAAGAGTTTTCCACCGACTTAACAGAGTACCAGACCAAACCTGACGACAGGTCTGACTCCCAAAGCCCACAAACGTATTGGCGCCCCAATACGGACTCGAAGTGTTTCGCTATTCCGGAGATCGCAGGTAACCGGTCGGTCGGATATGTCAGCTTTCGCTTAGTGTACATTTCCACAAGGCCGTACCATGTTGAGAGAACTGTGGCGTTCGGGAGACTGTTCCCTTTTCTCAATATCGACATGGTGTTCCCAACAATCTCTGATCCATCGGCATAATTTGTGTAGTTGCTGCTTTTGGCACCTATCCAGCCGTCGCTTTGTTGGGATGTTGTCTCTGAGCAACAACAGCTCCAGGTCGTCTGGTTGGCACGGTATTGGAGTCGACGTCCGGAGAAGAGCATCTCTTGAAGCGTCCAAGCCCTCTCGTACCAAGGCTCCACTGTGTCGAGCTCGTTTGGCCTGAGAATTACAGGCAATTCCGCCACAGATTCCTCTTTTTCGCTGTCCAACTGCACCTCGAAAACCAATCCAGGCCGTCCAAACTCGAAGGTGGTTCTCTCTAACGTCGATTTTCGCTTGGACAGAAATCCCTTCTGGACATCCTTGGCGGCAGATGCTACAATCGTGAAGGTAGCATTTCGATAGATCTCACCCATCCGGCCTAGCTCCCGTGCTTTGAGAGCTTCGTCATCTTGGAAGACACAAAGGGCGTCGATCCAGAGATACTTGAACCCAAGCTGCCTTGTGACCGTGACACTGTCTCGGATGGTAGGATCCAGCTGTTGTACGCTGACTCCAGAAGCTAGATCAGATCTGTTGGTTCTGCTCAGCATGACCTTTTGCGACTCTTTCCCCCAGCAGTATGATAAGGATATATATCGCTCCCTGAGGTCTTCATGGACTTTGACCAGTTTGATTCTGTCTTGATCGGACACGTCAAGAACCATGGATGGCATCTGGCTTGGCGGAAGGCCTATTCCGCAACCATGTTCTACTTCGCACTTTTTCAACCATTGTTTGATCAGTGCCACCGTGGAAGGATTCTGAGGCATCAAGTTAATCGGGCCACTGAAGAGATTTCTCGAAACATCTGGAGCATCGTGAGCATAAATTCCGGGAAAAGCACAAAAGATAGGTTATACATGCCTGGAAGTTTCAAAGCCAAGAACTCCGTCCGGTATTGAACCAACGGAAGTGCGCCACCAGTATGCCGGGGTAACGAAATAGAAGAACCAGTCCATACAACCTCCTTTGGCACAATTAACTCGACTATTGCAGTGACTGGTCTGTCTTTCATCAAATAACCAAGATACGAGTATCCCAGTTTGATACGCACAAAATCCGTTTCGACGACAGGGACTTCAATAGCCGTTCCCACTGAGCAGCTCCAGGAGACACCCCTTTGGCGATAGAGACGGCAGAATTCTTCCTCGTCTTTCCATCCAAGCGATACAGCGAAGTATTGCCAGTGATGATCTAACCACGGATCATGGTAAATCTTTGAGTCGAGAGCGATTCTGTTTTTTCTTTTCTTGATTATCGCCTCACAGCCGATATAGATAAGCTGATCACGAATCATGATCCAGAAATCACATCCAGTTTCAGCACGGTCTCGTACTTTTCTCCCAGTCGTGTCGATTTCAGAGAACTTGTATTGTATGGTCTGCTTCCAGTCCGAGTAGGGGTCAACAAGTGGCTTGATCCTGAAACTGTTGCAATGCTCGCAAGAGTGCCCTTTGACGTCGTCGGATCCTAGCTCGCGCTTCAAGCGCAAGATTTCATGATCAATGAGAGAAGCCGCGCCATGACCTATTCTTTTGGTCGTCAATTCCATGGGTGCTCGGTGACTTATGAACGGCACACCGTCCTGCAAATAGACACAGTCGGTGTCAATGTAAGAAAGTTTGGGGAAACTGTTCTGGGACTACACGCTGCCTCAAATAATTAAATTCAGCTGAGTGGCTGTGTTGTTTGCGGGGTTCGCATGTCAAGGCAGATTATTATGCCGTCAGCTGCAGGACAAGTCATGAGATGCGTCCAAGTTGTGACGGCGCCTGCAGGCTCTGATCGTTGTCGTACAACCTGCAAGGGGGGAAATCCTATGCCAAGCAACCTTGGAAGCATTATGCCACCATTTTGAACATCTCCGGGCATTTATGGATCATCAAAAGGACTCATTTGATAGAACTCAAGACTCTTGCCATCTATACATATGTAGGCCACATCAATGATGCCGCGCAATATGGATCATTTAGTGGTCATCTACAGTGATAGAAATACCGATAGATAGGATGTCACGGTATTTCATTCATCTGGCTTTTCTACAGCTTTCAAGGAAGAACGGAGTTCAGATCATAGAATTAATAGCGATTCATGAGACATGAAACAGAGATAGCTCCTACAATCCTACCCAAAATGCACGAATGGAGGCTTTATAAAAGAAAACAAGAAAAAAACAGTAGATCAATGAGGGCTCGAACCCAACACCAATCTACTGAAGCGAAGTGTCCGAAGACTAGCGGAAGCGGCAATTATTCAATGTATTCAACCATGTGTGCTGAGCTACTTCGCTGGTATGTCTTAAGTCAAAGTTCTTTATGGTGCTACGTCCAGTAGTGGGTTGTTGGTGACCGGTGGCTTGGTAGTATTGATCGGACTAGGCGGGCTAGAGGCACACCAGAAGTCCAACCATAGAAAAAGCTGCACTGCCCACGGCAACTCTCTCAGGCCGATCAACATCCCTGTAGAAGACAATATAAACCATAAGTCTCTAGATTGTCCCGTATTTGAGCCTGGCCTTTGGCCGGATCGCTTTCAGAGAGGTTCGCCAGGAGAGGTACATGCTCACAACTCAAGCTCTACCGCAAACGCCGAGAAATTGCTTGTACGACCTCGGGATCCAAAAGTTTCCCACCTCTAGTCAGTCGGTGTAGCATCAAATAAGTCAGATTGATCTACCTTTCTTGCATACATATCATTGAGTCTAAGCTATTCTCTTAAATTGCTGTGTGGAAGTCTGCTGGAGAAAATGCATCTAACTGTGAGCACTGTGCCCTCAAGCAATGCTAGCAAGAAGCCAGTCTCACCAAGATGAGTAAATATAGACCTGTTCTCGCTGAGCCCCATTTGGCATTGCTATCCTCACTCTGGCTACATCCAAGGAATGAATTCTATAGAGGGCCCTCCTTTAGGAGCTTTTCCCAAGCGAGGGTGTCTCATAGAGGCTTGTTCTAGGGAGCTTGTCCTAGGGAGCTTGTCCTGTAGAAGCGACTTCTGAGAGGCTGTTCCGAAAGGTATCGGCTTATAGTAAGTTTGTTGCGCAGGAATTGAACTTGTGGAGATCATGCTTAGCGGCTATGCGGTCCATTATGGAGCTGTAGCTGCGCAATACACACCGGACCAAAGGCCGTTATGGTCAAAAATAGGATGACGTATTGGTCGAAATATCGCATTTCATTCTCTCCGCTGCAGTGAGTCCCATCGCTGCAATAGGGGGACATGATTCTCCCTTTGCAACATGTATCCAGCGGGACTTACAAAATTGGGAAAGCATCACACCGGAAATAAAAGAGAAGAGAGGGAAAACCGGGGACTCAAGTAGATCACGAACCTTGAGGTGTAAGACACGAAAGGGGAAGGAAAAGAAATAAACACACTTAAAAAAGTTATGTCAGATCGTTGTAAGCTCGAACTCAAGGCATTCAAATGTCAGCAGTGCCAAAAAAAAATCCAAAAGCGAAGAGTCCAGAGGACTAGAAGGAATCGAAATTCAATCAGACAACTTGAGTCATTTTCTTTGAGCTACTTCGCTGATGAAATTTGTCTTCAAAAGTCTTATTACCCCGTATCGAGTGATGGTTGGGTGGTAATGGGGGCCGCTTTGTTCTTGGGCTGGGGGCCAGGCAGAAGGCCGTAATGCGGAGTGCAGCCTGAGTCACACCGAACGTGCAAGGAACATACCGCACCACCAACAGCAGACCTACCCTACCCTAGTTAGGCAACAGTGCTGTAGAAGACATGTCACTCTATGGGTAGGTATGCAATTCATCTCAATCTAACGACGAGGGGACTGACTAGGGTAGATAGACGAGTGCAGTTGTGTTATTTATTGTTAGCTTATGTGAGCATAGGCATGAATATTGGCTCTACAGTGATCTAACCCAACGCTGACAGCAAAAGGATACTCAGGAATTAACAATATTATTGAAAAGCATAGGCAAGTGATGGTATCATTCCCAGGAAAAGCATCTCTGTAAACAAACGCTCGTGCGAGTATCCAGCAGAACACCATGTCTTAGCATTTGAACCCGCTACCCCTTGGGAAGAAAACCAACAAGCCATTCATTGAATACCACTGTTGATGACACAATTCAATCGCTAGCAATGTTCGAAAAGTGACCAGTGCTCTAGTCCGGCTATTTCTTCGAGATGAATACCTCCAACCCTTCCTGCACAACAAAAAAGGTGGCGTGGGCCTCAAGCTCCCGTCCCGGGTTGACCAGCTCAAAGTGGTAGTCTCGCAGAAGCCGGGGGCAGACCTTGTTGATCTCGAGTAGGGCGAGATTGCGGCCGATACAGACATGGCTGCCGCCACCAAACTATACGATCCACTGTCAGATTCACTTGTGCGTCGATGGGAATAGGACCTGAGATTATTCACCTGGAACATAAACCTCTCCATTCTCTTCGCCTCCTCAGCGTCGCCCAGCCAGCGCTCCGGCCGGTAGACATCCGCGTCCGGCCCAAATGTCGCCTTGTCGCGGTGCAGGACCCACCCGTTCACGGCGATGGTCACGCCGCCGGGGAAGACCTGGCCGTCAACCTCGGCGCCCTCGGGAGGCACCAGGCGGGCGATGTTGAGGCCGACCGCGGGCCGCACGCGCATGGCCTCCTTCAAGCATGCCTGGAAGTACGGCAGATTCTGCGCCTCGTTCCACGAGATATTTCCGGAGGCCGGGATGGTGCCATCTGCGACTGCCTTCTTGATCTCCTCCTGGATGCTGGCGTATACGCGCTGGTCGGAGAGGATGTGCCAGAAGAAGGACTGCATGGTCGAGGCGGTGGAGTCGGAACCGGCGAAGCTGTGACGATGTTAGTATCTGTGACCTTGTACTTGTGCATATTAGGGTATGCTGGAGAAAAGAACAGGAGGCAAGACCTACATCGCACCATGAGCGACAGCAAAGACATCGCCCTCGCTGAACTTTGACGGATCCTTGAGATGGCCCTTGATCAAACTGGCCAACAGATCCTGCCGCCCATCGCCTCCCCTCCACTTGCCCTCACTCTCCTTATCGAACGGTTTCCTCCTTTCGAGCTCCTCGAGCGCCATGCGAGTGATAAGCGCGTCCTTAGTATCTAAGCCTGGGATCAATCTTCTCAAGGGGTTCCTCCTCAAAAAGTGGTCCATGAAAGGCACTTGTCCCACGATACCATTGTACCGCTGCATGTCGTCAATAGTGCGGATCGCTCCGTCCACATCGCGGCCCTGTTCCAGGAAACCGAAACTCCGGCTGAAGGCCACCTCGCCCAGGACGTCGAAGGCGAACCAGTGGAGCCAGTTGCCCAGGTCCACGATGGGACCATTGGAGATGGTCTTGGTGTGTCCATTGGCGGTTCCGGCGGCCGAGTTCAGTTTCTGCATCAACACCTCAATGGTGTCGTCGATGAAGGGGCTGAGCTGCTGCATGGCCGCCATGCTATAGGGCACATTTGCGACCTTCTTCTTCTGCGCGTGGACATCCTCCCGATACTCAGTGAAGATGTCTGGGTTTTCTGGCGGCGGGAAGACACCGTAGAACTTGGTCTTGTAGAAGCGCTTGCCAGCTGATAAGAGCGTGCGCGCGGCTTCGGGGGAGGACACGGAAACCTCGTTTGGTGCGATCCGCACGATAGGGCCGTACTTCTTATGCAGCTCGATGTGCTCGAGGTGAGTGTGCGTAGAGGCCGTTGAGATCACCTTCCATAGCCTCGTAAAAGAGGCCAGCCATGGGCCCGGGTATTTTCGTAAAGGCGAAGCATATTTCCTATACAACGCGCGTACAACGAACAAGCCGGGGATCGTGACGAACCACCACTGGATCAAAAATGGCAGTATGCCATTGATAAATGCCCGGGTAGGTGAAATGGTCCCGCTCTCTGTTTGAAGCCTCTCAATAGGGCCAGCCATAATTGCATATATTTGGGCCCTGAACCAAGGGTTGAACCTGATGGACTGAAGGTGGGAGTGTTGAATAGCGTACGGAGAGCAAACAAGTTCAAGTTACAAGAGACCGAAGGAGGGAGTAAGTGAGATCGCCCCTAGACCTTATAATATGAGACGCCACGCCAGATATCGTCGGCTACCACCAGGTCCCGGAGCAGACCACGCCCCTCCCCTGCAACGAACAACACCAGCATATTTGTCAACGTGGAGTAATCTGAATATCAGATCCATCGTGCGTTAGATCCGGCGGTAGCTCGCGGGGAACCAAGATCTAAGCTCCCGAGGTCTCCTGATGAGCAGGACAAGCCTACCTCCGGATGATGGTGGTCGTTGTGGATGGCCTCGCACCAAGCGATCGGCTGGACCATGCCGTTTGGGCCCCACGTTTCTGCGCCGCAGTTGCGCGGCGTTTTGTGTCACGTTGGCCGCGTTGAAGTCAGTGTGTAGGTTGGTGGCCATCACTTGGCGAGCCGTCGGCGAACCAAAGATTTGCCGACTCTCGTTGGCTCATCCCAGCCATTCCAGCCAGGAAGTACTTGGGGCCGCTTATGCGGGGGAATCATAGGGGTCGAGCGAGGTGCCCAGCGGTGCTAAAAGTGGCAACCGATGGAGATGACGTCCAGCATGCTCTCGTACCCTTAGCTCTTTTTCGAGCTGTTGTGAGCCATGACCGTTGAGAGTTTCGCTTAGCACTTTTGGTGTACGGGTAATCTCAGTGGTGAACGACCAGCCGGACGAGCCTAGCCCCGATGTCCGTAATTCCGTCGTGACAAGCAGATCTGCGGTGTGATGGTTCTATTTGCCAGCGGTGTAACAGAGTCCTGAAGCACGACTCTCTGGTTCAAGAAGGTCAGACTCCACAAATAGAACAATATCAGGCGACGGGATCGCGGGATTTACCCCAGATTTACGGGGTGCCGTACCCACAGCTGCCACATCTGCCACAGTTGAGGGGAGCCGATGATCCTGGGGCCGAGGACGCTAGACTCGGGAATAGAGGAACGGTTTCAACGTGTGGAAGCGGTATCAGGGCCGAGATGGCTGTTCGCTTTTCCGACCGCGATGGCAGGGTGGTGGTAAGTGAGGGGGATTGTTGTTCCGCCGTTATCATGCTCGATCACTGAGCTTATGTGCCATCAATGCGAGCTCCCTCGCATTCCTGGCGAGGTCCAAGTGCCAACTCGAGCGCATTGACAGATGCTTCTCGGACTGTTGATGTGTGACGAAAATAAACACAGGTGCGCAAAGTGCACATGTACGTACACATCACCCCATGTGTCGATGGTGTACTGAACGTTGCCAAGTAGGGCTCCATTCATTAAGACATGCAGCCTGGGCACAGGGGACGAACGGCTCCAAGGGGTGGGGCCCAATATCGCTGCAGGTCGGCCAGTCGCCGCACCACCATTAGTCATCCTTGGAGGCGGCCCGCCGGGAGCTCGAGTTGACATCACTCGAAATTTTGCTGAGCAGTGTGTGCTTGGCAGAGTCCCATCCACAAACAGTCACGACGACAACCTCACCAAACCTACACAATGGCCCCGTTCGCGTCGCCGATGAGTTGCTCCAACTCGCTGTCAGCTGCGAAGCTGTTTGTCCAGCTCGCGCCAAAGCGAGGCTCCGAACCCCTACTCGAATTCCTCCTGCCCCGAAGTCGCTCCGTCATCCCCAGGAGGCCCTTCCATAATAGCTCCGTCCACACCCGGAGGATACAGACGTCGATAGCCACTCAACATGGGAGCTTCCAAAGCTCTAGAGGGTGGAGGGTACATGGGGGGCTGCTGCCTGTGAACGCTGCATCCTCACAGATAATACCGAAGCCAGTCGCCCATACGGCAAGGAGGCGTTACACCCAAGCAGTGTACAACCCCCAGCAGGACGAGGATGGGAACGATATGACTCTGGAGATCACGCCCAGGGCGGCAAAGGTTCGTGCGAAGACATACCTCATCCATTACTTTGATTCGCGACAAATCGCCGCACGTCGGTATCCTTACTAACCCCGCTCTCCTCCGACAGCGCCTCAACGAGATAATGTCCAAGGACAACAACCCACAGCTCGCCCTACGCATCCAGGTCGAGTCGGGGGGCTGCCACGGCTTTCAGTACCTCATGTCCCTCGTCACGCTGCCCGACACGATCCCCACCCAGCCCGCCGCGGCGGCCGAGGCCAGCGAGCACCCTGGAGAGGGCGCCAGCTCGGGCGAGGTGCGCGAGGACGACACCATCTTCACCTACACGCCGGAGGCGGGGCAGCAGGCCGAACTGAACGGCGGCGCCAAGATCATACTGGACCAGCCGTCGCTGGACCTCCTCAAGGGGAGCAAGGTGGACTTCACCATGGAGCTGATCGGGTCGCAGTTCAAGATTGTGGACAACCCGCTGGCGACGAGCAGCTGCGGCTGTGGCACGAGCTTTGATATCAAGGTATAGACAGCAGGGATACCAACTCCGATGGGTTCACTCCTACGGCAGATATTGCCAGTGTACATCAAAGAATTACAAATAATACTCTCAACATATTCACACACAAACGACGTCACAGCCCAGAATTCAGAGGCAATGAACCGCGGTATTGTATTACTTGACCTTGCTACCACGCATGGCTCTCAACAGACGGTGACCAGTCACAAGAAGGTACAGGGATGTGTAGGATGGAATATTTCAGTCTTTTCCGGAAAGCAAGCAGACTTTTTCTCATTTAACGCCGTGCATCCATGTCCGAGTACCATTCCAATCCATAGAAAAACCCAAGCCCGAAAAAGCAACCACCACGACCAAGTAGTCTAAGCTTAGTTCATCTGGCGGATGAGAGCGTTGATGTTCTCCTCGCGGTTGCCCAGGTCACCACCCTCGATGAAGTGCTTGAACTTGCGGGGGCGGAAGCCACCGTTGGGGTTGGACAGCTTGAAGGGCCACAGGAAGTTGGCGGCCTGCTTGAAGTTGGGGCCGACGGTGTAGATCTCGTGGATCAGATCCTCGATACAGATGATACCGTACTTGCCGAGGTTCTCCTCGATGATGGAGTTGTCGGTAAGAGCGACACGCTGCTTGTTGACCTTTCCGTATCCACGCTTGTAGATGAGCTCCTTGACGCTCTTCAGGTTGGGGTAACCGTAGGCGACCCAAGGCTCAATAACCTTGATCATCTCGGTGATGGCCTTGGTGACGCGGACGAAGACACCGTTGTTGATCTGCAGCAGACGGAGCAGCTGGAGGATCTTGCGGGGCTTGGGGGCAATCTTGTTGATACTGTGCGGCTTGTCAGTGACGACTCGGGGTGGATTACATTGGACGGCAGCGGAACTTACCCCTTGATACGGACGATGAAGATCAGCTTGGCCTCAGCAGGGACGTAGAACTCGCCGCTCTGCTTGGCGACACGAGCCAGGCGGATCTTCTCGCGCTCCGCATCGCGGTACTCCTGAACGTACTTCTCAGCACGCTTGAAGATGACGCCACGCTTCTCCTTGTTGGCCTATTGAATTTAGACAGTTAGCATCGTCTGCCAGACCAGAACTATGTTTGATAACCGAGATTGTCTGGCGTCGATCAGACCCGAAAGACAGTATAATTCGCGGACATCATCGACCGAAGTCTAGTCGAAGCGTGGATATATGTTGTGCATCACTTCGATTCCCAGTTCCTGCGTAAAGATGTGTCAAGACTAACCTTCTTCTTCTTCTCAATCTCGGCCGACTTCTCAGCACGAGCCTTCTCCTGCGACTTGCGCTTCTTGAGGAGGGTCTCGGGGACCAGGATCTGGTCGTTGGTGGGGACGGAACTATTCGTCGACACTCAGATTAGTACGTAGTCCGGCATACTTCTGTGAAGTATGAGGGAGAGCGCCGGTGGAGAACTGTTGCGAGTGCGACATTCTCTCGCGTGGCTAACTCGCTTGCAATTTTTGATCGGTGAGCCCATGGGTCGCATGCAGAATGCGAGTGCATAGTGCAGTAGACGACGGGTGCAACCTCATCCGACAACACCTCGAGTTGGATCGAGAAATGATGCTCGCGGTTTCGCAGTTTTCTGCGAGCAGCTTTTGCGCTGCCCGAGAGGTGTGCTACTATGCGGCAATGGTTTTAAGAGAGAAGGCCCCTGCAGGCCTTCAACTCCAACACCCTGCGAGACATCTCTCGATCCACAAGCTGTGTCTCAAGCCTGTGGGAAAGAGGGAGAAGCGCAGGAAGGATCGAGCTGGCTGCAGCAATTGCTCAGACCTGGTGTCACGGGGACACGCAGAGCAAAAGCTTTCCCAGCAGGAGAGGACGACGACAATCCGCAATAGAAGCTCCGGGTACCAGGCGGTGGGAGGGAGAAATGGCAGCTGGCATCATCTTCACGATGATGCCAGTCTCATCCTAGGATTCAAACATACGTCGCAGGCATCTTGAAGGTCGGTGTCGTGGACTGTCCTCTGGAAGATGGGTTGTCGAATGAGTGTCGTTGGGCGGTGGAAAGAAGTTCGTCCCAGGGCGGCCTAGAGAAAAGGAAAAAGGGCGTGCATCTGAGATGGGGAGATTTTTTTGAAAACTCCGCAGCACTGAAATTTGTGGACTTGGCTCTGATTGGCTGGAGTGACAGCAGAAGTGGGGCCACATTTTTCACCGCCCGGGCCACAGGCTCTGAATTTTGCACATAGCCGAGCTCACAGGCAATCCGCGACGGTCTCTTCTTGACTTGATTGATTCTTCGTCCTCACCACGCATTAACTGTCAACGACCCAGTCCGCCAAACAATCAATCTCAACATGCCTCCCAAGGGAAAGACCGTGCGCCCTGCGCAGGAGAACATCTCTCTCGGACCTCAGGTCCGCGAGGGTAAGCCAATCCCCCTCTCGAGTCCCGCGGTCGCAGTGTCCCGCGCGAGTGAAGTTGTGAACTGACGAGCCCCTCCATTTTCACAGGTGAGCTCGTCTTCGGCGTTGCCCGTATCTTCGCCTCCTTCAACGACACCTTCGTCCACGTCACCGATCTCAGGTTCGTCAGCCCTTGAAGAAAGCGCCAGTTTTCTCTCCACGGAGTAGGACTCGTGTCCACCGTTCGGAGGATGCACACAATATTTTGAGGGCGGCCAGATGGTTCAAACAGCGGCTAACATTCTGGGTGATTCCAGTGGCCGTGAGACTATCTGCCGTGTCACCGGTGGTATGAAGGTCAAGGCCGACCGTGACGAGTCCTCCCCCTACGCTGCCATGTTGGCTGCCCAGGACGTCGCCACCCGCTGCAAGGAGCTCGGTATCACCGCCCTGCACATCAAGATCCGTGCTACCGGAGGTATGTTCAGAGCATTCTTAGCAGACTTGTACAGAGGACCAGCCCACTGACGCTGACATCAACAGGTAACGCCACCAAGACCCCCGGCCCCGGTGCCCAGTCTGCCCTCCGTGCCCTGGCCCGTTCCGGCATGAAGATCGGCCGTATCGAGGACGTCACCCCCACTCCTTCCGACTCTACCCGCAGAAAGGGTGGTCGCCGTGGTCGTCGTCTCTGAGCGCCCGGCACCTGTCTTCTTTCTCCTGGATGGACTGGCTCGGAAAATTCAGGGATTGGGTGGTTACTGCGCATGGGTTACACTGTGGCGTTGACAGTTACGAGGAGAACGGCTTGCGCCTGGTCTCCATTATCTACAGCCTCTCTGATGTAGGGAGGTTTGTCACATGATGCTTATGGCACAGCTACACCAATGAAGAACAAGTCAAAGCACTTGAACCCATTTCAGATCCTCTGTGAACCGTATTTGATGACTCAATCACGTGACCCCAAGACATGGCATGCCTTGGTCCCATCCTGAGTAGGACATGGATGGGCCTGAGATGGCTGCAGGAAGAAGAAAGTCGACACTGGACATGACCCGTATGAAAAGCAGAAATGGATTTCCAGATTCTCAAAATAGGTATCAACCAGTCTAGTCCCACTGAGTTTTGTTACCTCTGCCCGAGCCAGAGTATCTTCCAATATTCCCTCCAACGCCTCGCTTCGAATAATTATCTTGGAAGAGAAAAGAAGAACCTAGTCCATCTTCGACATCCTCCACCATCACTTCGACCTCACTTGTATTCCGGCCTCAAGGTCCAGATACCTCGCATTGTGCTGCCAGCCTGCTCCATCCTGGCCACGGCATTCAGCGCCGCCTTGAACGCCTCCGTGGCCTTCTTCGTGTGACAGTATGGGTTGAAGTGATCCACCAGTACTTTGGATGGGCACTTGCCTCCATGGCGCCGGATGAAGGTCGGGATCATCTCCTTGAACTCCTTCACGCCGTACCGCCCATTGGTCGGCGGCGTGGCCGAGCGAGAGCTACCGGCGCTGCTACCACCTCCACCTCCGCCTCCGAGACCCTGACGATCGCGGATACCAGCCAGGACACCGGCGGAGCTGGGCCCTCCTCGCCCACGGTTGACATTCGGCAGGCGAGGCGCACCGGCCTGGCCATGCTCGCCGGTCCAGGTGACGGTTCCAATCGGCACGTTACGCGCTTGCTCACGGGACCGCCGGAGATGATCAGCTGCCTCGGCGGCAACACGATTCGCCTCGCGCTCGAGGATGGTGCGATCCGCCTTCACTGTTTTCTTGCCGTTCACGATCTCATCATGCTCCAGGGCCTCGTGGACCCCACGCGCGAAGATCCCGGCCATTATGCGGTCTTCGTCGCCAGAGTTACTGTCCTCGCCCTCCTTGAACTCTTCGACACCGGCCACGCCTTCAATCTCCCGCAGCTTGTCATCCTCGCCGTCTTCGTCACCCGTGGTTGCCACGTTCGCCGCCATCCTAGCATGCTGGTCCTCGAGGTCATAATTCGCGTTTCCAGGTGTTATCTTGGGCTTTGGCGTAATAGTGGCCGCGACTTCACTGCCTTGGAAGAGCCTGCTCGTCTCTGTGGCACCGCCGTGGTCCGTGTCGAGAGTGAAAAGATCATGCATGTCACTGAGGTTCAGCGTCGTGCGCTGCTTCGGGTCCTTAAGAACCTTGTTCGCCAGAAACTGCTTGAAGATCTGCCGGTGGTAAATCTTTTCCTCGATAGTGCCAGCCGTCATGAGACGAAAGATGGTAACCTCTTTCTTCTGGCCCAACCGCCACGCTCTCTCCCGAGCCTGTACGTCGGTGGAAGGGTTCCAGTCCGGATCGTAAATGATGACTCTGCTGGCACCTGTAAGATTGACCCCGAGACCGCCGACCTTGGTTGTCAAGAGGAACAGGTGGATGTTGGGGTCGTTGTTGAATTTGTCGACAAGCTTCTGTCGCTCCTTCACCGGGGTCTTACCATCCATGCGAAGAAAGTTGATGTCATCCTGCCGCCTGACAAACGCCTCTAAAATGTCAAGCATCTGGACGCCCTGGCTGAACAGCAAAATCTTGTGGCCAAAGCGTTTCCACAAGTGCACCAGCTTTTTGACGACTTGCATTTTTCCAGACTGACGCGCGGACCCCCATTTGTAGTCCGTCCTGTGCTTTCGTTGTGGGAAGAGCAAGTCTGGATGGTTACATATCTTCCTCAGCTGATCAATGCCGAAAAGTGACTTGCGTGTGTGGTTGAGGATGGCATTCATCTCATCAGACCTCAAGAACTGCTCATAAGCGTCACGTTGGACAGCGGTGAGCTTGCAGAACAAGACCTGCTCCTGTTTCTTGGGAAGATCTGCTGCCACGTCCTTCTTTGTACGCTGCAGAAGGTAAGGGCTGATTGTGTCCTTCAGGGTCTCTGCGCACTTTTGAGCTGTCATCACTTGAAGATTAGTCGCGTTGGCATAACCGCCTAGCTTAATGGGGATCTCGAATTGGTTCCGGAATGCAACTAGAGACCCAAGGCGCATCGGGTTGATGAAGTCGAAGAGGGACCAAAGTTCAATCAAATTGTTCTGCATGGGAGTGCCCGAGAGGATGATTCGGTTGGGCGTGCGCAGCTCCTTGCAGCATATAGTGATGTACGTATTCGGATTTCGAATCTTGTGTCCTTCGTCCAAGACGGCATAGTCCCATTCTACAGGTATTAGCACATCGCCGTAAGTCTGGAGGCCAGCATATGTGGTGACGAGAACATGGCCGTCTTTGACCACTCGGTCCACGATCTTCTTTGCAGCGTTGCTCGATTTCCTCGGCCGGGCGGCATCTTCCCACATGTCCTCGTCTTCGAAGCTGGCCTCTTTTCCAAGGTTGAGCATGCCGCTTCCGGAAGAATGGAGGATGGATACTCGGAGGGCCGGCCACCACCGATGGAACTCGCTGACCCACTGCTGGAGCACAGTTGCTGGGGCTACGACAAGAACCGGCTTTGTGAGTTTCTTGCTGTAATGCAAGGCAGCAACAAAAGAAATCAGCTGGATGGTCTTCCCCAAGCCCATCTCATCACCAACGATGCCTCCGACCTTCTGGGCGTAGAGCTCGGCCAGCCATTGCACACCGGTCTTTTGATAATCAAATAGCGATGGGTAGATGTCGCCAGGTAGCTTTAGACCGTTCTCGAGGTGGTGGTCGGGCTGGTCGGGAGAGGGCTTGAACCATTCCTCGCCTCTATCACTGTCGGCTGGAAGCGCATTGCTCTCTTGCTTGCGTCTCCTGGCTCGACTTCTACGCTCGACCCAGTCCGAGAGCCGCCTCTGATAAGCCGACTCATCACCGTCGTCGAATTTGCTAAAATCAACGGTCTTTTCATCCTTGCGAGAGCTCTTGGGCGTTTTCCTGGGGGCAGTGCGAGTGAGATCGGTCATATCGTACTCTTCAGATCCGATCTCGGATATAGAACCCGGCGAGGCAGCTGAAGCACCGCTCGGTTCGAATTCATCGGACGAGGCAACGTCTACCGCGACCTTGCGCTTCTTGCGAGGACGCAGGGAGAATTCGCTCTCCACGACTGCAGCAGTTGTATCCTCCTCGTCTTCGACAAAGCCTGGCAGTCGCAGATTACGGTGAGAGCGTGGCTGGTCAGCCGCCTGTTCCATTTCAAGCTCCTCGGCGACGGCTTCGTCTTCAGCGTCGATGATGGCATCAGCGAGTTCGCCTTGCACGCCGTCCGGCCTCGGGCCACCGATCTTGGCAAAGGGCGTGATCTTGCCAGTTCTAATCAGGTACTCCCTTTGGGTCTCGCCAGGCAATTTGCCCTTGGACTTAGTAGTCGCGGCATCATCTTCCTCGCCGGCTTGTTTTCTCTCTTCGATTCGAGTGTTGAAATCCGCAATATCCTTGTCAACCAACTCGATCTCGGCATCGATGCGCGCGATCTCTTGTTGGATTTTTTCTTTCAAGGGAGTGTTGCCCCAGGCCCTCCGCAACTTCTGCTGTTGGTCCTGCTTCTTAGTCAGGAGTTTAGATTTCGTAGCTTCGGCCCTGGCAATGCGGTTCTTGTCCTTGGCGTCCTCGGCTTCGATCAGCGCAAGGCTGGCTTGGTGCGAGATGTCGCGCTCGAGATCTTCTTGGTCGCGGACGTTTGCGCTGAGACTCTTCAAGGCCGACTCTTCGTCGAGGTCATCGGGCGCATCAGCAGGTGTGCCATCTCGGTCAGACTGGGCAGTGGTGGCTTGCTCGTCAGCAAAAGCCACCGACTTTTCTCCGTCGTTCGTGGCATTAGTTGGTGAGTCGGCCAGAGGCGGACGTGCGACGTGATCGCCCTCCTGCGAAGCCATGACACACGCAGCCTGTTGGCTCAGTTCATGAAAGAGGACGTGGTGAGCGGGAACCGACAGGAGTGGAGGGTTCGGGTCCAAATGCAGTCGCTTATAACAGACGAGGCAACCAAGACGGAGCCGGGGAATGCTGTGGGGAAGGAACCATGCAAAAGAGACTGTGGCGAGTCTGAAGAAGAATTGTGACTCGCAAGGAGATCAGGAACAGCTCTCCCAGTGCTTCAAGACGGAGGACTAGGCAGCGATGGTGAGACCGAGCTTGTGAAATTTCTCGCTCGCCGCTTGTGACGGAAGTAGGCGGCATGACTAAATCCCCAAATCGGCCAAGCACTCGGTAATGACGTACTTGAACGGTCGCGTCCTTGCCGCGTACCACACGTGCACCCATTACCTAGGTACAGGTAATTAGTGGCAATGGGTTGCAGGCAACATTTGCTCGCCTCACGCTTTTCGATTCCCTGAGAAAGCCCATTTCGAAATGATGGCAGATAGCAATTTCAGTGGCCATACTGAACTGTTCTCTACACTGGCATACCTCAGTAAACACGCAATCTAGTTCACAGACAACAAACCGATCTGCCGCACGCTGGGACAGTAGAGGTGCGAACTATTGATCACAACGACGACACTCTGTTGTAACGATCGATCTTTCCTACACTCCAGATGCCACCTAAGAAGCGGCCCTATTCCCAGCCTTGACCCAGAGAGTAATAATGATACCGATGGATGTGTTCCAGCACACGCTCCTCAGTGGCGCCAGCTTCCTGTTCTCTTGGAGCCAGACATAAACGGTATTGTAGCCCACACGTGAGGCCAGATAAGCCAGGCTCAAGTAGTTGAGCGTTCTCGCCGGGACGCCCGCCACTGCAGCGGCCACGATCCCGGCAGAGTACATCCCCAGGGTCTCGAAGCCGTTGGCCATGGCCGCTTCGGCCCGCTGGATGCGTAGCGCGGTCTGATGGGACTGGGTGAGCAAATCGTGCTGTGCCGTTTGTACGAAGGGCGCAGAAAAGGGCAGGGCAAGTAGCTCCTCAGTTGGCTGTAAGTATTTGGCTTACCCTCTTGTCAAAAGTAGTATCCTTGCTGCAATTGTCTGCCGACGTGCGAGGGTATGCGATGTCATAGTTCTTCCCGGATGCGACAAAGGCGTATGTGTGCGGCGCCATCACCAGTATAAATGCCGCGGGCACCTAGAACGTTTGTCGTCAGTAGCACATCTCAGTTGAGCTTCTGGAGCCTACCGCCACTCGAAGGTGACGCATGGAAGGTCAGAACAGGAACTCACGGAATAGTAGGCCAGGTGCGGCTTGGTGAGGTCAAACAAGGACGCCATCTTATAGGTGATAGTTGAAGATGCCTCTGAAGTATTATCTGGATTGATAGCGATGCCACAAGGACGAAGGGCTTGAATGTCGAGTTCAATGTCGAATCAGTTCCTTTGCTTGTCAGACGCAAGAACTGGCCAGCTCCTGTCGGCTCGGCGGTTCGTTTGGTGAGGGGACCGGATCATGGAGTTTGCGGGCTTACGGATTGTTTCATGCCTTTGGGACCCTCCAGATTGTCACTGTCTCCCATGCCCAGCCCCTTGTCCCAAACTGGAGGTGTTCTTCAGGTTAGGATGAACAGGGGGGGGGGTGGGTTTCTGCATGTCTGACCCGACCGACATCAGGGTTTCGTTACCCTGGGATGAGCCGAAATGCTGGGACGCCGTGAAAGTACCTTTCGTGCAGGCCGCAAACCCACCACTGACCTCATTCTGTTGATGTCAGGCCTCAGCCAACAATTGTCCAAACTTCAGATAACAGACCACCGTAGCTGAAGAGCTTGGGTGGCTTTATCGCAAAGCATTGTGCTTTCCCCACTGGCTGTCGGGACTTCAGAGTATACCAACAACCAGCCGAAAATGGCGGCCGCCCAACCGCCCAAGAGCTACCTGGACATCATCAACGAGACCGACAGGTGATTGCTCCATGACTTTCCATGATACCTGTAAAGACCGGTCCAGCTAATTCCTGACAGTTTCCCCCACGTGGACATTCCTCAACTGCCACATGTTGCAGACTTCCACACAGACTATTATGCATTTTTACTGCCTGGTGATGACAGGCCGCATGGCTTCATCCCAGCGCATGTCGTTGCACAAATGCCGTGGACTGCGGACTTCGTCCTAAGTACCACCGGAGAGCTCCCTCGAACAGTGCAGCTGCTCGACACGTCCAAGGGAACGGACACTGCAGCGGCCTGCAACGCCTCACTCGCCCAGCTCATCGACACGGCTCAAGCCCAGGGTCTCTTCCCCAAGACGCTCGGTCGGAAGCCCAAGGGCGAGGACTTCAGGATCATGGGTGCCATGAACTATCAGGGCAAGAACGGTCTGATCCAGATGCAGCGTTCTGCCGCCCCGCTTTTCGGAATCGCCAATCGCGGCTCGCACATGACAATGTACGTCAAATCGAGGGAGACGGGCGACATCAAGATATGGGTTCCTCGTCGAAGCCGTCATCTAGCAACGTACCCAGGGAAACTCGACAACACGGTCGCGGGAGGCACGAGAGCCGAGGAGTCGCCGCTGGAGTGCATTATCCACGAGTCCGGTAAGCATCACTTTTCACCTGTTACGTATCCCTGTCTTTCATGTTTTGGGATTTTCTAGAATACAACACTTTAGGACCCGTAGCAAGGCTAACGACGTCACCATAAGATGAGGAGGCGTCCCTACCGGCAGACTTTGTTAGCAAGCACATCAAGGCTGTCGGTGCAGTGACCTATGTGACCCAGACCGGAAGTGGTGGCGGACAAGACCAGCAGGCTGCGGTTGGCGGCTATGATACAGGGCTGTGCGTTTCCGACGTCATCTACGTCTATGATCTCGAGGTGCCAGCAGACCAGGCGGAGACCATGGTGCCGAAACCTAGAGACGACGAGGTTGAGCAGTTCTACCTGTGGGATATTGAGACCGTAAAAAAGGCAATGTCCAACGGGGAGTTCAAGTCCAACACGGCGATGGTTATGGTAGACTTCTTCGTGAGACACGGCATTATTACGGATGAGAATGAGGCGGATTATCTGGACATAGTGACCAGGCTTCGCCGCCCACTGCCTGTGCCCCTCTCAGCGGCATCAGAGGCTTAGAAGAACAGACCGGAAAACAGAAGGAGCAATTTCACCAAAGCTAATACATCACGTTGGGTAGCAATCCCATCCTGCCGGAACTTGGACCAGAGGACAGGGACCCCCACCTCCGGCACGCCAAGAATGGCGATCTAAGCACGACAACTGACACCATCCCCCCATCCGCATATCGGAAACTATACTGGCCCACCACGAAAGTGACCAAACTGGATATTTGCCGCATTATCGGTACATTTCGATACAACGGAATGTGGCTCAAGCCGCTGCAGAACCCGTGAGCTGCGAGCCGGCTGGGATCACTTATAACGGGAGCACCAGTGGGGGGGCCAAGTGGCGCCCATGGGAAGTTTAAGTAGATACTGTGGTCCATACCATCGAATAATTCAACAGAAAATGCCCATGAGACTCATTGACTTTCCTCAGTGCCTCAACATCCTTCCATGCTGAGAAAAAATGGTTTCGGACGCGCGAAAGCCGTGGTGGCGGATACAGTGGTTCGCAGATGAGGATACGCCGCAGGAGAGGAAGCTGATCGTCAAGCTCGACCTTCTGATCGTACCCTACGCATTCCTCGCATACTGGACAAAGTATATCGACCAAGCGAATCTGAGTGAGTGAATACACTACTGAGTATCTCAGACGGCCGGAGGAGGACGGTTTGCTGACACATACAACCCGACGCGAAGACAATGCATATGTCTCTGGGATGAAGGATGATCTCGGCTTCGCGGGCAACGAGCTGGTCCAGTTACAGACCATGTACACAGTTGGCGCGGTCGTGGGCCAGATACCGTTCATGTTCCTGTTCACCGTGTTCCCGATGAACTGGATCATACCTTTTCTCGATGTCTGCTGGGGAATATTCACATTGCTTCAGTACCGCGCCAACAGCTTCGCTGAGATTGCGGCCTATCGCTTTCTTGTTGGTTGGTTCGAGGTACGTATTTTATACTCAGGACAACCTCCGACAGGATACCCCTATGGGATACCCTCCTACTATGAGAGACTCTCCTGTGGCACTCCCTCCTGCATTACAAACTCCTATTTACGACCATGCCATCTACATGCGCACACGCTGACATGCCTTTAAGGCTGCTTTCTTTCCTGCTATGCATTACATATTCGGCGCGTGGTACAGAGGTGACGAGATCGCTCGAAGGGGCGGCGTGTTTTACGTTGGGCTCACGCTTGGAACGCTGACTGCCGGACTGATCCAAGCCGGCGCCTCTTCATCTCTGCACGGAATCAATGGCCTCGCAGGCTGGCGCTGGATGTACATTATCTGCGCAATAATTACTATCCCTATCGGGTATGTATTTTCGGTCGTCTTTTGGCAACCTTCGGGGGTCTATCTCAGTCGACAACCGCGAAGAAAAAGCTCCCACAGGCTGGGCACACACCTCGGGCGCTTTCACTGTGAATTTCAGCTGACCCTGCTACCTTCAGGATCCTGGGCTATTTCATCTTGCCCGGAACTCCGGACAAGCCAAACAGGTTGTTCCTGAAACAGTCGGATATCGACTTGGCAGCACAGAGGCTGAAAAGAGCCGGGCACGCGACCACGGGCAAATTTCAATGGCATGTGATCAAACAGCTCGCTACGAAATGGCAGTTCTGGGCCCTCGTCTGGCTCGATATCTTCTTCTGGAACGGCAGCATTAACACGTCGACCGGCGGATTTCTTCTATGGATCAAGAGTCTGAACCGCTACTCGACCCCGAAGGTCAATGAACTCGGCACCATTTCGCCAGCGTTAGGGATATTCTACACTCTGCTTATATGCTTCGCGTCTGACCTGTTCCTCGGTCCGGCATGGGCTATCACGGTGGCCCATGTCTGGAATATCATCGGGTTGATTATCCTTGTTGTCTGGAAGGTTCCAGAGCCAGCACTTTGGTTCGCGTTTGCCACAACCTACTCTGCCGTGGCCATGTCCAGCGTCTTATACGGCTGGGTTAACCACCAGCTCCGAGGGTCTCCGGCTCAACGTGCTTTTACACTGGTGCTCATCAATGCCGTTTCTCAATCGACCACGGCTTGGACGCCATTGCTGGTGTTTCCGACCGTCGAAGCGCCTCGCTTCACGAAGGGGTACTCATTCGTTTTGGCGAACGCTGTCTGCCTGATTGCGCTGGCACATTTCATACTTATTTTCCTGAAGAGACAAGAGCAAGTTCAATCCCTATCAATAGAGCAAGATTGCCGCGACTAAAATACTCAATGCAGATCGAGGACAGGCACTGCTGAGACCGAGGCTGAGATTTCTGACACGGAAGGGGTCGTTGCCAGCACCGACGGGGCGAAGGCCGATGCCGTCTAATTGCTGGTAAGGAGGCCAGAAACCTCCGGGAGGACCATGTCTGCACATGAATGTGGTCTAATATTGGCTTCATGAAAAGCTAGCTAGATTATACCGCGCTCAACAAATATGTGAGACTGGGGTTAGAGCAATTAGCACTCCTCCTAAAACAAGTCCTACAGCAATTTTGAGGCCGAAATACCAAAAATGATACTGAGTTCGGATCAATCTACACGTAAACTCATTGATAAGGAGGCACCTTTTCTTCTCGCTAAACTCTTCGAACGGGATAGCGCGATGCTGTTGCTGATCCGGAATCACACCATCGGGGTGCAGATGGCAGCATTGGAGCTGATACCCTTGGCGCTGCCTGGTTGGCGACCGCGTGTAAGCCGACTTCCGAGATTCGGAGATACCATCACGACATATGCAATGAGCATCCCACGGAGCCGGATGGTGCAATCCGGTGAGCAGAGCTCCTTCACAACGGGCGCGGGGTACGGAGCTCCAGAGGGGCGGGATATATATCACATTGCTTCGATCATTCACAGAAGCTGTTATGACGCATATTCATAAGGCTGACTAGAAATTCGCCAGTCAGGAGCATACCTTAGGTGCACAATTTCACATTATGGCAGACGGCACGGCGAAGCTAGACGGTCAACATGACCTCGGCAACGGCCGAAAACACATATTACTTAATGCCTTTGACATGTCAACAATAGGGCACCTGTCACCTGGGCAATGGAAGGTCAGTAGGTCGCATCCCCATGGGCACTAAAGACGTGCCCCATATACATACATTCCTAACATTGAAGTAGAACCCTAAAGACAAGTCGGCAACAAAGCGAGACCTGAACTATTGGATTGATCTTGCAAAGCTGCTGGAAAGAGGCGGGATCAATGCGTTGTTCCTGGCTGATACATATGGCGGATATGACACATATGAGGGCTCTCTTGACAATTGTATCAGACGGGCAGCCCAATGGCCTATGACGGACCCGACTATTGTGAGCGAAGCTTTCCTAGGAGTGTATGTGCTAGATCTCTAACCGTTCCAAAATAGCCCATCTCTGCGATGGCAGCCGTGACCAAGAATTTGGCCTTTGGGATAACAGCATCTACATCATTTGAGCCGCCTTTCCTTCTGGCTAAGAGGTTCTCGACATTGGATCACTTCACTCGTGGCCGGCTTGGCTGGAATATTGTCACCGGTTGGAAGAAGGCTGCCTTCAAGGCAATCGGATTAGAGGAACCGATTGACCACGACGAACGATATCGTCAGGCAGACGAGTACCTACGGGTCCTCTACAAGTAGGTGAACTCTCGCAAGCACTTGTCTGCAGGTAAATCAAGGAAAGACCACAGGAAGCTGACATGAAGCCGGCGACAAGGCTTTGGGAAGGGTCATGGGCAGACAATGCGATCGACCCGGACCCGGAGAATGACAGCTACGCAGACCCCGACAAGATCCGCACAATTCATCACCATGGGCAGTACTACAACCTAGACACTCGACACATTGTGGACCCGTCTCCGCAGCGGACACCGTTCCTTTTCCAGGCAGGTACTTCACCTGCAGGTTCAGCATTCGCTGCAACGCACGCCGAGGCCATCTTCGTGTCGTCGCACTCGCCGGCTGTCCTGCGGCCCAAGGTGCAGAAGATCCGGGAACTTGCGGCGGAGAAGGGCCGCGACCCACGCTCGATCAAGTTCTTCGCGACGTTCACGCCCATAATCGGTCGCACGGACGAGGAGGCACAGGAGAAGTACGAGGAGCTCAAGAAGTACGCCTCGGTCATCGGCGGACTGGTGCTCTTCAGCGGCTGGACGGGCATCGACATCTCCAAGATCCCGCTGGATCAGGAGATCACGGCTGCAGACTCATTGGAGGCGCATAAGGTGCGTAGCATCCTGGACAGCTTCACGACGACAAGCAAGGAGGTGCCGCGGTGGACGCCGCGCGTGGTGGCGGAGCGGGCGTGCATCGGCGGTCTGGGACCAGTCTCGGTTGGGAGCCCGCAGACGGTAGCGGACGAACTCGAGATCTGGGTGCGCGAGGCGGACGTGGATGGATTCAACCTAGGATATGTGACAACTCCTGGCACGTTCGAGGAGGTGGTCGACCTGCTGGTGCCGGAGCTGAGGAGGCGCGGCCTCTACCCAGAGCCTCTTGAGGAGCAGCTCACAGCCCGGGAGAAGATCTACGGCAAGGGCCAAAAAGGCCTGCGAGATGACCACACAGGTAGCAGATACAAGTATGATGTCTACCAGGAAGAGCCGGCTTTCGTCAAGGAGGATGAGAAAGGAGGGCCTCCCTAAGAGCCGCAGGCGAATTGAGGCCGCGTGGTCTCAGGCGTGGTCAGGGCAGATACACCATTGCAGTAGCATACGCAACCTGGAAAACCTTAAGTGGGTATCTAAATCACTAAGAAACTACCTAATTGGTCCTCTGTGCAGGGTGACTGCAGCTAGATCCTTCGGTGCTGCAGGGGATCAGCCGCGCAAGTCCACGACGCACTGCTGGCTTGCAGCACACAGCCTCAGCAGGCTTCGACAATGTATTTTCCACTTTCTCGTCTACGTAATCTATGTCGTGTCTTCCTCGGTGGCTTACATTGCCAAGTTTTCTTTGGCCAGTCATCAATCTACAAATGCGAATAAGTGCTTTGTATAGGGCACTTGTTGCGGTTCGGCTTAGTAGAGTGACTTGAACAATACAAATAGTCTAGTATAACTATGGCAGCGTTAGGCCGACCCTCAGCGGTCCCAGAATGTCCAGTCGGAGGCCTGTCGGTGACCACACAAATCTCCAGGAATCCTTTTACGATGGTGCTGAGGTGGCATGGTCGAGCCATCAAGTTCACCGCTTGGAGGCAATGGCCTATCTACTGCCGACAAGAGCACTGTCTCCAGCCCAAAGCCCACTTTGGAAGCCATGAAACAGCAACAGGAGAAGGAAATGAGCAACAATGATGGGTCATTGAAACAGGAACCCGGTTCGGAACCGGTTGTCCAGAACCATCAGTCTCTCGATGGAAAGGCGGATCAGACAAAGCTGTTTGCCCATAATGAAGAGTTTAATGAGCTGATCGGCTGTGATGATGAAGCATCGAGGAATTTGTTGGGTTCCGGGCAGTCACGGCCAATTGAGTCACCACCTGCGTACGAGGAGCCGGATCAGCCAGCCCGAATCGGACATCTGAGTGAGAGGCCGGCCAAGAACGAGATTCGACTGTCGGAGGTCGAGCTCCCAGAAGAGGCGGTGTTTGTGGGCACCACCGAGATTCAAGAGGCTACAAACAGTCTGCCTCAGATTCGAGATTTGAGGTACAGCTATCGGCCTCTGATAAATCCGGACTCCACTCGGGTCCTCGTCCTCTTCCCGGCTCAGAGAACAACGGACGACCTACGATGTCACATGGACGAGATTCGTCTCTCTGATGCCGAGGACAAGAGACTAGGCTTCACGGCCCTATCATATGTCTGGGGTACAGACGAAACCTTCCATATGATCTGGCTCGGAGACTACGTGCTCCGGATTCGCCCCAATCTAGACTCGGCGCTTCGAAACCTCCGCCGTCGAGACCGATCAGTCCGCCTATGGGTGGACGCCGTGTGCATTGATCAGCGTGATCTTCTTGAACGGAATCACCAGGTACAGCAGATGCGAGATATCTTCTCAGCTGCCTCGGATACGGTCATCTACCTCGGGCCTCAGGATGGTGGCAACACCGGTTACTCGGCCTGGAACTTTCTGGAACGACATAGCTCGTGGGCCCTTGATGAGAATAGGGATGTCGACCGAGGTGTTGCAGCGCGCTTGGATGAACATTTGACCGACTTCAGGGGCGAACTCAAGGATGTTGAGCTTGATGTGCTGTCAAGATCGTGGTTCCGAAGACTTTGGGTGTTCCAGGAGGCAGTCGTTTCGAGATGTCTGTCTATCCAATGCGGCAACCGACGGATTTCCTGGGACGACTTTTGCAAAATACTCCTCCTATTGCCCCGAACCCATGATCGGTATGGCTTCAGTCTCCAGGACAACCACAAGCTTGACATTGTTCGGGATATCCATATTTCTCGCAGAGATTATTTACGACAGCGCGGTCTAGAACACTTCTTACCGTCCTGGCAGTTGCAGAGGACTTGGAGTCCGTCGCGGGGCGACATGAATATCCTGGCCATGCTCTCTAGGGCGCGTTATCTAGAGGCTTCAGACGCGCGAGACAAGATTTACGGCCTGGTGGGTATATCTACTGGTATCAACATAGCCGATCAGAGATTCGCTATTGATTATCGACTGAACATGCGCGAGGTATACGTCAAATTCGCTCGAAACCACATTGAGGCTACGAAATCATACGACATCTTCTCATACGTAGATGCTGCCACTGAATCTCTTGTCAATTCCGAATCACCCCAACGGTCGCCCATGCTGCCTTCTTGGGTCCCAAATTGGCACTATCAAAAGTACATATCGTATGGGAGCAACAGGACCATTCTAGAGACCCTCCCACCGGAGACGGCAGCAGAGAAGAAAGCTCGCGAGAACCGAGTGGCTGATGGCTACTACATTCTCTCCACTTATCGAAACGCGAAAACAATGGTTGTGCCGGGTCGGGTCATCGGGCGAATTGAGCGATACACATTGCCTTTGCGCCTACTTGGCATGACGGAGGTTCATTTTAAAGACGCAAAGAACAGGATAAGAGACAAAAGCCGACGTTTCAATTCCGTGATGAGAATCTGGAAGAACAATTTATACTTCGAGACGTTCGCACACAGACCTCAGGAACGGGAGGTGCTACTTAAGAGCCCAGCAGGTGGAGAAATGTCGGCAATCTTCAGCCCCCCACGCGCAAGGGCTTTTGCTGCCCACTTTCAGGAGACCAGGATGATGGATTCAAGCTCAGTAGAACACCACCTGTACGCGAGATCCCGGCAGACGGCAGGTTGGTCCGACGGGACAAATAAGGCCTCCTATGTCGTCACTGACAAGGAGTCCATCGTCGATGGGAAGAGACTCGCCATCTGCTCGACGGAGACAGAAGGCGTGTGGCAGCTGGCTCTCGTGCCGTCAATGGCGCATGAGCTGGACTTTGTGATCCAGATTAGTGGAAGCCGGGTACCTTTCGTCGTGAAGGCTACCCCGGGTGTTGCTTGGCCGGGCGAGACGGTGGATCCTGGCCGGTATGCGGACATTTTCAAGCAGACGACGACGTGCCAAATAGTTGGCGAGTGTCTACTCAACGACTTCAAAGAGCTTCCTCAGGACAAGATGGACAACATGTTCGTCATCGTATAGGCTGGACGTGGTGGGTAGTATCGTAAGTGTGAGGACGTCCAACTGCCCGTTGCACCGGGCCTTGGAACAATAGTTGTAAAGGGCATCTCAAGAACGCCAGACCCCGAGCAATTCTGGATCAACGTGTACGTGGACCGGAAGGATGGTTCCAATCCAGTATAGTTCCCCCATCACATTTTTCAGTTCAGTAGTACAGCTATGTTTACAAAAGAAAAATCAAAAATATATGTCAGGCAGCGGCACTTGTAGCTTGCCTACGTCTGGTCAATTATCCAATGGGATGTCGCTTTGTAGACCTTGTGTCTAACCTTCCCTGGAGTGATATCCCCTGGAAGATAATCCCATGAGAGATTGTCCTAAGTAGGTTATCTTATGAGGGATTGGGGGTTGATACAGCATGGTCGCGTCGCGGGGACCAGCAGAGCTCGTCAAGCCCTTGATGCAGCAACAGACGGCCTTGGGCCAAAAACATTTTCCATTTGGACCTGTTCCATGATTGATGTCACAAATGACTCAGTCTAATCTAAGATTTCAAGATAGTATCGATATGCAACACATATAGTATTTACAAGTGTGCGCATGCCGCAAATCTATGACCCAAAAGTTGTAATTTACAAGAACTGAAGCTTGACCAACACTCTCAAATCTCCTCACCCTTTCCGACATTCTCACTGCCAACCCATCCATAAAATGGCCTCTCTCTTTCACCCCCTGTTCCCTAGTTCTGAACAGACTTGTTGCGTCTCTTGCAGGTCTTCGGCTTAGCAGCGACCTCAGTGGCAGCGCTCGCAGCTGATGAAGCTGCTGACGCTTGAACCTGAGCCTGAGTCGCGACACTAGACGCAGCAACGGATGCCGGAGTCTCGGCCGCTGTCACAGAGGTGGTAGCGGCAGCGGCAGAGTCCTGAGTAGCACTTCCAGCGGTCTGACCAGCGGCGGCGGCGGAAGAGGACTGCGCGACGGCCTGCGAGGCAGACGAGCTGGCCGCGGTGGAGCCGGAGGCCGAGCCGGAGTCGCTGACGCTGCTGCTGTCGAATGTGGAACCGATCGGGCCGAATTTGATGTTGCTGTAGACCACGGACGATGAGCCGGACTTGGATTCGACGTCGGAGGGCACGCCGCTGTCGGTGCCGCATGTACCACGGGCTGCGCCAGGACCGGTCTCGGTCGTGGGGTAGGTAGAGTCGAGCCAGAGCATGTTGGCGTAGTACTGGAAGATGATGGTTAGTTTTTAATTGTACAGCTTTAGACACGGGCGAGAATACTCACATCATCCCAGAGAGACATGACCAGGACCATGGGCTTGGCCAGCGCCTCGCTCATGCCAGAGAAACCACCCCGGGCAGCGAAGATGTCGTCATCGCCAAAGGCGGTCTTCTGCGAGGTACAGAACTCCTCCGTGATACTGTTGTATCCAGCGTTACCCTCGATGTTGCTCTCGCTGTTGGCGATCACCTTGCCGTTCTGCACATAAAATCGCTTGATAGCACTGAGCGCTCCGCTCTCCTCGACGAACTGCGTGACGACAGTCATCTTGGATCCGGTATCAACGACGCCGCCGGGGCCGAAGAAGGACTCGTTGCCCTGACGGAAGGGGTTGAAGTCGCACCCATCCGGGTCACAGTCACCAGCGTAGCGCGTGGAGCTGTACGTCCCGCCGCAGTCGTCTCCCTCACAGCTGTGGTACGAGGAGGTCTTGCAGGTGTGAGGCGTGAAGGCGGTGGAGATGGAGTTGGCCTCCCAGATGTCCATCTCGGCGCAGCAAGAGCCTGCAGTGTTCGAGGTTAGCTATGAGTAGTTCCACCGAAGTAGGTTCCGTATGAACTAGGGGAGTAGACTTGCCCTTGCCGCCAACGCCCGAGTTCGCGCTGGTCTCCGAGGGCGTCCAGCCGTCCACGTTGGCCGTCCCGTCGATGAACTTGAGGTCCCGCGGGCACTGGGCATCACAGTAGCCCGTGCCGTATGCGGAGCCCGCATTGGAGAAGGCGCTGGCGCCGCCGTCGAGGTCCATGGACACGAAGTAGAGGGCGCCGTTGAGGCCGCAGCTGCACATCAGGGGTCAATATTGCCTGGATCATCCCACATCCCTCTGGGGTACTCACGGCAAGTTCGACACGTCCACGTCAAAGGTAAACTCGTTGCCCAGCAGGGTAAAGCCCTGGTACTTGCTGTCGTCCGCCAGCAGGTAGAGCCTGCTGCCGACGTTGGACCCGGTGACAAAGTCGATGCTCAGACTGGACCCGGAAGCGGCCACGCCGTAGGTGGACTCGTAGTCGGCGCCGTCGATGCAGCACTTCTCGGTGCAGGTGGCGTCGTCGGGACAAAGGGTGGAGTCCCAGGTGTTGCCAGTGTAGCAGTTGGTGCTGCTGCTCTTGTCGTGGGTCCATCTCCAGTTGGCATCCACGGTGATACTGCCCGCGACGTCGGTACAGGTCCCGTCGGAGGCGCACTCCTGCCAGGTCAGGGACGGGTGGGTCTCGGTCTTGAGGTCACAGGAGGCCTGGGCCTTGACGATGGTGGCCAGGGCGAGGAGGCCGGTGGCCTTGATAACCTTTCTGTTTTCCGCCATTGTTCAGGGTTTCGAATGCCAAGTGAGTGTTGAATATCCGCGCGGGAAGGGCTACAGAGCAAAGTTGGTGAAGGAGAGACTTGGATGAGTGCTGGAAAGCTGCTTGCAGCTTGTAAAGAATGACTGAAATCTTGGAAGATCTCAAGGGAATGAAGAATGAGTGTGCCAGACACGCTTCCTGAGGTGGTTTGATACAGAATGCAAGAATTCAGACCAGAATTATCCTTCGGTGTAAGACATGGCGACATATATACATCGGCGGCCTGTCTAGCCACGCATCTCAGACCCCAAGACGCAGTCCGCGTTAACTCAGTAATTGGATCACAATCCACACATGCGTTTAGGGTCCGGATGGACTAGATTGGTGGGAATGCGTCCATGTGGCTTCATGAAGCTTCCGGAGGTGCTCCTCGGAGAATATGGTCGAGTGACAGTCAGCAGTTGCACGGCCCATTCATGGCGCTACTTTTGCGCGTGGAAATTCAGGGACAGGAATAACCTCAGGATCAGACATCCATCAGCACCGAAACAGACTGGATGCATTCGGAGTATATGCTGCAGTGTGCCATACTCATTTCCCATCCTCGACGTTGATGGGCCTGAGTTCGAATTTGGAAAGGTGGCAGTCCACGTGCAGCCTAGTCGGCCCCGAGATGGCTTCACGGACTGCTCTCTCGCAACAGGGGCATCAGCCCACTTTTGCATGACGGAAACAACCACCCACCGAACCCGGAAGCAGGGCCATGGCGTCCGAACAACTGATTCTGGGGAGAATCTGAGCAGATTTAAAAGGAGGACTCGCCCCGTCACTCCTGTAAGTGCCTTCGTACAATGTTTGAGCATCTCTCGGCTTTCTTCATACATGCGGTGGTTGCGCGGTGACGATGGGTCTGCATCTGCTGCAGCACCACACCCACAGCCTACCACAGGATGACCTCCTATGGAATAGTCTCCTAGAAGACAGCCTCCTAGGTGATAAATTTCTCAAGAGACGACTTTACCGTACAACAACCTCTTGGGCAACAAATCGCCTTCTGAGTGCACCGGCGGATAGGTAGTTCAGGGTCAGGTGAGAGCTGCTGACTCGACAAGGACCCGGAAGATAGGACGCAAAGAGAGACTGCGTGGATCAGACTGGTTGTCCATATTGCAAATATGGAATCCCACGGTGACCAAGATTTGCGATGAGGCCGCTTCTCGAGAGGCCCATCACTTTGTGCACCCGCAGGAAGACACGGGTCCATCCAGCACGCATACATTCCATTTCTTCGATGCACCTGTCAGGACTGTCGGGGACCCTAGCCTTTAACCCTAGAGATTTTAATGAAATCCATATTGGAAGAGCCTTGCTCTGAAATGCAGCATTTTTTTCGTCAAGTCTAGCTGTGACCAGTGAGACGGCCAAGGGAAGATGGGGCAAAACTCTAATCGACAGCGCCAGGGACCCTTGGGATATCAGACTTTGGCTGGCGCAGGAACCATGACATGTTCTTTGAAGACCACAGTCTTGGTCGAAGGGCTGTGCGGGCGTACGAGCGTACGAGCGTACCGGCGCACTGGCACTGGGTTATGATGGCTGGCTGGTTAGTAAGGCGCATGTTACTTAGGGCTGAGTGAGGCTGCATGCAGCTGGGCGGCTGATGTGAGCACGCAGAAACCCCAGACAAGTTGGTCCTTGGCGCGGTGAGCAAAATTGGAAACTAATATCTAGACTAAAATGTGAGTGCGACTTGGCGAGATTCGAGGGAGATGTCGAGGTCGGTCAGTCCACGAGTGCAGAGCGGTAGGGCAGAGGCAGGCGAGGCGAGAAAAGACTCGCACCGGGCCGCGGGATGCAGGATGCAGGATGCACGACAGCAGCGAGGCCGGGGATTGGAACAGTCACAATGGTTCGATAGAGGAGCCCTTGTTGGATTCAAATGCCGCGGTTCGGACCCTGAGAGGGGAGGGGAGGAAGTTGAAAGTGGATGACCTTTGTCTGACAATGACCGAGGGTACAGCGAGAGTGGGCGAGGGTTTACTGTAAAGCAGGGCCGAGTGAGAAGAGTAGACGGTACTTGGTCTCCCACTACTGTGGGTTAACAATTGCAGGTCATGGCTACCCGCCAGCTCGGGGGCTGGCCCGTTTCCTTTCCGGAGCGGAGAGCTTGAATCCTGTGTGACCCCCTGGATCTCAGTTGAGGGAAGTGACGGGCCAATAGAGACCCCCGGATTACTGTGTCAGTTGGGTGTCTGTCTTGTTCGGCTTCGGAGATGGTGGGGTCTCCTGCCGTCGCAAGTCAGGCCAGGTCACGAATACGATTTGAATCTAGATCAGATCCCGAATTACCGACCCAGGGAAGCTTTTTTTTTTTTTTTGTGATGTTGTCCTTGTGAGAGTCTTGGACGGTGATGCAGTGCACACACACCCATTGATTGTGTAGTACTGCGATTGACGTTGACATTGACAGTGACATTGGCATTTCAGCTGATAATGTCATGGAGAATTACCATTGTCAGTCATTGCATGCAATTGCCACACGGCCAGTTGATTGATCTGCAGGGTACTACTACTCGGAAGTCGGGGGTAGAGGGGGAACCGAGGGACAAAAGCCCACCAAGGCAGGAAGGTATGGCCGAAGGACAGAAGAGAAGAGCAGAGCAGAGAAGAGACGACAACAATAATATCTAGTCATCTAGCTCTGAAATACCATGCCTTTTTAAGAGTCTGGGCCAAGCAGGTGGGCCCCAAGCCATTTCTGAGCCCGGACGGCGCGGACGGTCTGACCTCAGCCCTCCCGCCAAACTTTTGCTCCCGAGTACAATAGTCCACGTATTCGCCGTCCTCCCACCCCCCGTTTCTCCTACCCGTCTTCCCCTTGCCTTGCCTTGCCTTGCCTTGCCCGCGCCCTGACTCTTAGCAAAAACATCCTCAACACAAACCAACACACAACTCTGAAGCTCACACCTAGAACCACCACCCCAATTGACGCCGCGAACATGGACGCTGTTCTCCGGCAGTCCAAGGCCATGTGCCCCTTCATGAAGAAGGCATCGCCCGCCACCCTGCGTGCCCTTTCCACCTCGACCCGGCCCGCCGCCAAGGCTGCCTCGTCGCCGTGCGGAGGCACAATGTCCCGTCTCCAGGGCCTGGCCTACCGCTGCCCCGTCATGGGCAAGGCCCTCGCCGTCCAGTCCGCAAAGGTCGGCAGCTTCACCACCGCCAGCACCGGTATCGCCGGCCTGTCCACCCGCTCCGTCTCCACCCACCACGCCCGTGGTGCCGGCCATGCCCACGGCGCCCGCTCCTCCAAGCGCTGCCTGCACAGCAGCCGTTCCAACGAGGCCCGCGCCATCGAGACCCCCGTCATCCCCGGCCGTGAGAAGGGTAGGTTGGCTCCGTCATGCTTTCTGCCTTTCTGTGACTCTCTCGCTGACCCAGAATGCCTCTGTCCAGCTCATGTCCCTCATGCTACCCCCCGTCACCCTGCCGCCCCCGCCGTCTACCCAATCAATGCCGACGCAAAGTTCAACTACGAGGCCTACTACAATGCCGAGCTCGACAAGAAGCACAAGGACAAGTCCTACCGCTACTTCAACAACATCAACCGCCTGGCCAAGGAGTTCCCCCGCGCCCACATGGCCAACAAGGAGGAAAAGGTCACCGTCTGGTGCGCCAACGACTACCTCGGCATGGGCCGCAACCCCAACGTCCTGCGCAGGATGCACGAGACCCTCGACGAGTACGGTGCCGGCGCCGGTGGTACCAGGAACATCTCGGGCCACAACAAGCATGCCGTGGAACTCGAGGGCTCCATTGCCAAGCTGCACTCCAAGGAGGCCGCTCTCGTCTTTAGTTCTTGCTACGTCGCCAACGACGCCACCCTGGCAACCCTCGGGAGCAAGATGCCCGACTGTGTCATCCTCTCCGACAGCCTGAACCATGCCTCCATGATCCAGGGAATCCGCCATTCTGGCACCAAGAAGATCGTCTTCAAGCACAACGATGTCGAGGACCTCGAGGCCAAGCTGGCCGCCCTACCCCTGCACGTCCCCAAGATCATCGCCTTCGAGTCCGTATACAGCATGTGTGGCTCAATTGGTCCCATTGAGAAGATCTGCGATCTTGCTGACAAGTACGGTGCCATTACCTTCCTCGATGAAGTCCATGCCGTCGGCATGTACGGCCCGCACGGAGCTGGTGTTGCTGAGCACCTCGACTTTGAGGCCCACAAGCAGGGCAGGCCCCAGGGTACCATCCAGGACCGCGTCGACATCATCACTGGCACTCTTGGTAAGGCTTACGGCTGCGTTGGCGGTTACATCGCCGGGACCTCCAAGCTTGTCGACATGATCCGGTCACTTGCTCCTGGCTTCATCTTCACCACTTCCCTCCCGCCAGCTACCATGGCCGGCGCCCAGGCCGCTATCGAGTACCAGATGGACTACCACGGAGACCGAAAGCTGCAGCAGCTGCACACCCGTGCTGTCAAGGCTGCTTTCGAAGAGCGCGACATCCCCGTCATCCCGAACCCCAGCCACATCGTCCCTATCCTGGTCGGCAACGCCGAGGTTGCCAAGAAGGCTTCCGACATGCTGCTGCAGAAGTACCAGATCTACGTCCAGAGCATCAACTACCCCACCGTGCCCGTCGGCCAGGAGCGCCTCCGCATCACCCCTACGCCCGGCCACACCAAGGAGCTGCGCGACGACCTCGTCAACGCCGTCGATGCCATCTGGACCGAGCTCGGCATCAAGCGCACCAGCGAGTGGGCTGCCGAGGGCGGCTTCATCGGCGTCGGCGAGGCTGACGGCGCCGCCGTGGAGCCCCTCTGGACCGACGCCCAGCTGGGCATCGAGGAGAATGTCAAGGAGATTCAGGCCCAGAACGGCGGCGAGCTGGGCAACGGCAGGGTCCTGGAGGCGCTGCTCGAGCGTGAGGCCGAGTCCGTCAGGACGGTGAGCCCCGTCGCCTAAGTTTGTGTGTTTGTCTTCCGTGTGTGCTGTGCGCGAAAGACTACAGCCCTGTTGCCAAACCACGAACCAGAGGGGAGCTTATCAGGCCGGAATCACGTTCTCTCGAGCGGGCGACAGCGACCGAGTAGTCCAGTGGAGGGACCGATCTGCGTTGAATTCTTTACCATTCTGACACTATGAAGCATCTGACTTCGAAACATGGGTCTCAACCCGTCCTCGCCAGCTCAAGACCCTGCGAACATGCCTGAATAGTGCTGCTGGGATCTGTCTGGATATATATGCGCGATGGGCGGGTGCGCACCTCACAATTACAAATAAAATATTTGGCATCGCCTTCTGAGCGATATATCTGCCACAAAATCTTTTGGCCTCCTCATCTTGAACATGTTGCTCGTGAACACTGCAGCTTTACTGTCGTCTGCTAACCCAGGACACCCGGAGATTTAGATCTCGCAAATTGACGCTGATACACGTATGACTTCAAGAAGAATAAACCAAAGAGCAAGATGGATCCAGATTCCAACCCCGGCTGATTCTATAATTTGACCAAGATGATCGGAGGTCTCAAAATCGTGAACGAATGGACCGCCCTGATTTCTGCACACTCGCCGGCGAGAGCTTCCGTGGATAATCAGGTTAGGCGTGATCTCCCGCGTGGTCAATATGGTCCACTAACTCGATCCTGTGGCCATGCGCCACCTCTTAGACGACCTCGTCGTGGCGCCCCTGCCGACAAGAAGGCAGCTGCGGGAGGCCGGTGACGAGTCCGCTTGGAACACAGAGAGCCACCGGGGGCCGCCCGGCGCTGGAGACTCCTTTGAACTGGCTGTGGACGGTAAGCTACGCAGCGTGCCGGGCCAGTTCCGCGACCCCGTTGGTCACCCCGCATGCCGCCTCATAGCACCTGGGAGCCGTCACCTGGCTTGTCATGCGAAACCTGATGCAGGTCGCACTTTGGCCAGCTAAAGACCCGGCAATCCTGTGAGACACTTTGGTGTAAGCAGGGCCTCATGTTGAACCCCCAATCGTCCCCTGATCCTTGTCCGGCCTTGGCTGGTCCAGGGCACGACCCGATGGGGCGGGAAGCAGGGGCCCAGGCTGCGGCAGGTCTGGCAACTTGCTCATCGTCGTGATGGCGTCTTCTAAGCTGCTAGCCCACGTTGCGCGGCTTGCTTCTGCCATGTAGCCTCAATCAAGGCGCCTTCGTTCTCAAGCTGCCAGCAACACTCTCAAACAACTCCTAAATGATGGCTTCAATTCGTCAGTCCAAGAATCCACAAGAGCAATGTGTTCGTTGCCAGGGCCTTGGTCCCAGCGGCTGGCCGCAGCTGCAACGCTGAATCGGCCCCTACAGGGGCTAACTCAAAGGGTGCATTACTGCGTGACGACGACCTGTTGCCTGTCTGGCTTCCTTGAACCTGCAATTCAGCCGCAGGTCAGCCGGGGGCCCATTGCCTACGCTGGTGTGTTCTGATCGCGAGGCCGCACTCGTCCACTGAGTATTATCTGTTTCCTGTCTCCGCGTCCAACTTGGCACAAATGGAACTCGGTGACAGAGACAAGATCTCCAAGTGGGGGCTCCACGGCAAGGGCCCTGCTGATCGGCTCTGCTCCCAGTGCGCTGCCTTGCAACTTTCTCTCGACGACTTCATCCCCGGCAGCGGCCCTGTCAATGGCTCGGGCAGGAAGAACCGTCCCGGTGGCAGCGCAACTTCGTGGCAGCAAGAGCCTTTCAAGGCGCATCCATCTGCGTCTAGGAGAAACTTCGGGCGAACTTCTGCGCCTGAGGCCTCTTCGTACTTGCAGTTAATGCCAAATGAAGTGTCGCCTCTCTCGGCGTCCTTTACACCACACACCGGACCGCGCCTCCTGGAAAGCCTGCCCATGATATACCAGAAGAGGCGTTCCTGCTCCTTCTGTTGGCTGCTGTACATGGCGACCCGAGCTCCTGGTCTAGGCCGACCCAGCGGTTATGACAACATGGCAAACCTGCCTTGCGCTGTCGAGTGGAGATTGGATGGGCGGTTCGTGGGAGCCGGTTCGTCTACGAGGCGCTTGCGCGTATTTGATCCAAATGGCCAGTACCCCGACGCTTTCATAATGCCCCTAGATCACAGTGTAGAAGGGCCACAGGACAAGGACCAGAACAGCAGGCCAAGCTTCCTAGCGCGGAGAATACCGCAGACAACCGTCGATATTGATCTGATCAAGCGCTGGCTGGAAATCTGCACCAGACATCACGGCGGGGACTGCGCCTCGACCTTGCAACAAGCAGGCAGGCCCTGGAACCAAGGATGGATTCGCAAGTTCAGATTCATCGACGTGCATGAACGGCGACTGGTTGAGGCAGAAGACCTTCTACAACTGTCTCATGAGCAGACTCAGCTCCAATACGTGACAGTGAGCTACTGCTGGGGTGATATGCTCGGTATGAAGCTCCTAAAAGATTGCCTACAAGAATACAAGGTCAACCTACCAGTGGACTCGGCCCGAATGCCCCAGACCCTGAGGGACGCCATTGAATTGGTCCGTGCCTTAGGCCAGCGCTACGTCTGGATCGACAGCTTCTGTATAGTCCAGGACGACCCAGAAGAATGGTCAGCCGTCGCTCCCCTGATGGGAAGGCTGTACGAGGTCGGGTATTTCAACATCTGCGCGGCTGCAGGGAGCAGTGCCAGCCACGGGATCCCGGGGTCTCCTTCGACCCCACGGCTGGCCGTTCAGTCTGAGGCCAGGTGTTTCGGGATGGACCTCATGGTCGTGAGGCCGGTGGAGAGCGAAATCGACTCCACAGCGTGGAATGGAAGGGCCTGGACGTTCCAGGAGCGGATCCTGTCCCGCAGATGTCTCGTCTTCCTCCAGGACAGGGTGCACTTCCAGTGCCGTCAAATAACATGGTCCGAGGAGGTCAATGCCGAGTGCGGGGCCGCCACGTGGAACTTGGGCATGGTGAAGTCGCCAGTGCACTCTTTCGACAACAAGGTTCCTGTTTTGCATTTTGCAGAGTATGTCAGCCTGTACAGCGCCCGGAAGCTGACCTTCCTGAGCGACAGGCTGGTAGCGTTCAACGGACTCGCTGGTGCGTTGAGCCCACGGCTCCAGTCGGATTTCGTCTTTGGACTCCCGCTTGCATACTTGGACTGGGCACTGCTGTGGGAGATATACTCAAATTCTGATCGAATCGACATCGGCATCGGCAAGTTTCCAAGCTGGTCATGGTGCGGATGGAATGGTCCTTCAGGATGGCGGCCTTCCACAATTTCAGGAACCTTGGAAAACCTGCATGAGTGGCTGACAGAGCACACGTGGATCAAGTGGCATATCACTGGGTCAAATCCTGCCCCGACTGGACTAGGGAGTGACGGCGAATCGCCTCATAGTCATAAGACTTCGCCGCGCTGGGCGGGATACGGCTTGCAATGGTCGCAAGGCAGAAGTGACATGAATCCCGGCGGGTCTTTTGCACACGGCGGACTGCGACCCGAATTGGAAATTTCACAAGCTCCTGGTGTCTTACACTTTTGGTCTTGGACTGCCTTCTTTCGACTCGCGTCTGTCAACTTACCTGAGACGCCCAAACCCGACAACGGAAATGGGCTGAGGAGGTTCAGCATTGTCGACAATAAGGATGACTGGTGTGGCACTATTGTGCTGGATCAGAAATTCCAACAGCTAGCTGACGGGAACGCCACTATGGAGTTCGTTGCCATCTCAGATGCAAAAAGATTTGAGGAGGAGGAGCTGCCCTCTTGGAATTACTACATCCCAGAAGAACGAGGGCTGGCCGAGTGGTACCTGTACTATTCACTGCTTTTAAAATGGGATACGAAACGCAAAATCGCAGAGAGAGTCGGCCTCGGAAAGATTTACAAGGCAGCCTTTGCGGACGCCTCTTGGGATCCTGGTATGAAATGGAGAGAAATCCTTCTTCACTAACCTGGCCCCTCAGCAACAGAGCCTTTGGGAATTCATGACAGTAGCGACTTGCTTCCAGTCCGACTAATCGGCATGTCTTCAAAACATTTGGCAGATATCATCCGGGACACTCGGCATGTCAAGACTATTCCGTAGACCAATTCACGACTCACATTCACCACAAGATTCCAACTTCTGGATTTCGAGGTCAATACTGAAGATGCAATTTCTCTTCATCTACTGGATCAACATTTCGATGATCAGGCTCAAATAGTAGAAATTGTCTTGTACCAACGTCAACACCAGTCAACCTTTCAGACCAGAATGTCCCCAGGTCACGGTCTCCAAAGCATGGCCTCAAAGAGCCGGCCAAGAGGCCGGAAAATACTCGAAGAGAATGTGCGAGCCGCTCGAAATGGATTTTGCAATCATTTCACCACCTTCCCGAAGTCTGCTTCTGGGAGGTCTCGAGAATCAAAACTTCAACTGGAGTTTAGAGACTCCCCTAGGTACCGATTCGAGACTGAGCTGACCTGCTTTCTGTCTCTTAGGCTCTCATTTGAAGTGCTCGGTCTTTAGTCTACTTGGTCCTTCTTCTTGTTCTACACAAACCGTAGCCGGATCGACGGCTACGTCAAGCCAATGGCCGAGTCTCTGGTGCGTACACCGGCGGCTCCTGTCGACAAGAGGCTGATTGCAATTTTCAAGAAGGTATAGAAGAAAGAATGGCAGAAAAAGGATACGAAATAAAACCAGATAACAGTCTAGGGACCAAGACCGTCATGGAGCGATCGATGAAAGTACTGGTTGGACCTCTAGAAGGAGATTGGGAAGGGGAGCTGGGGAAAGAAGCCGTCGAGCAACGGGTTCACAGTGCCTAGAAGCGTGATCCTTGTCAAAAGGGTGTACGTTGATTGGTTCATGACTGATATGAGGCCACTGGACAAGTAGGATGAGTACCTAGGTAGGTGGTTAGCTTTACACCGGATACCTAGGTAGTAGAGTCCGCAATCAAGTATAGATGGCAAGCGATGGGCATCAGGTGGGAGTTGTGCTCGTCCTCCATTATCCGGCCAGGAGCAACGATGTAAAAGCGTCATTCATGGGCAGGGGCGCCGGTACGCGGCCGCGCAATGGGTGAAGCGTTTGACCCCCGAGGACTGCTGCAGAATCAAGTGGCAGTGTGTGGAAAAGACAGGACCCAGCTCACGTTATGTTCACGGGGCATTTGCAGGGCACACGCCGCCTGCAGGCCCGAAGACACATTGTTCGACGAGGTCGACACAACCGTGGGCAGGCGCTCGAGGACGTGGTAGGTGGTCCCGCCTGTTCCAGCTCCGATTTCGAGGATGGACAGTCCGGGGTTCTTGTCGGACTTGTGATGCTTGCTGCTTCTTTGCTTGGGTAAATTCACTCTCACATTCAGCTCAAGTTTCAACGCTCACAAAGCACTGGCACAACACCTAGGTCTATCATGATCACACAGACCTGCTAAAGCGATGCAATATAAAACAGTACATGCCGTGGAATTGTCCTGCCTATCTACTGGCTGAAGCAGCTTCCAAGAAAACAGCTATGATGACCACTCGATGGATGGGTCAAGTATTACTTCCCGCGCGTCTCGCCCGTCCTAGAACCAATGCGTTGCCTTCGTACGATGAAAGAGAACCTGACATTTGGGGTAGTCGAAATGCATCGTCAGAACACGCCAAGCCCGACTCCAGCAGCAACCTGCAAAATCAACCAGCTTTTGGACGTCCAGAACGCCTAGATGCTGCGAATTCCCCAGTGATGACCCCATCTTCCCCATCGTCCCATGAGATCTTATTTTAGAGACGAAGCAAAGCCGAGTCAAAGAAAAGCATATTCGCGAGGGGGTATCTTCGAGATGAACTCCGAAAGGAAACCTCATTGAACGTTGTGCCGAACGTCAAAACAATCGACAAGAAAACGAGAAATGATGCAAGATGAAAGGGAGGAACGTGGTGGTATCAAAGGGAAATCAGTCGTCGTCAATGACAAATGGGTTTGACTTCGTCTTTCCAGCCCCAGTGGTTGGCATGGACTGCCGTCGTTGCCCAGCCTTTTCAGCCTTCACCTTGGGCGACTGAGGTCGATCGAGTGGATTAGACTGCCGTTTCGCCCATACCTTGCGGAGCACCGCCAAGTCGCCTTCCTTATGGCTGTTTGCTTCGGCCCGCTGGGCTTCAGTCGATGAACGCTCCAGGAACCGTCGAGAGTGCTGGAAATCGCAGAAAGTTAGTCCGATGCCCACAACGTCGTGGTGAATTCGAAGTCGAACTTTGCAGAGGGGTGTCCTACGTCAGGGTCCTTCGTACGCCTCTCATCTTGAGGATGCGGTGCCGGTGCCGGTGCCGAGATGCGTCCGTCCAAAAGATCCGCCAGTGCAACCTTGGGATTCCAAGCCGTGGCCAGAGTCTGGGCAGAGACCATACCGCTGAGAACCCTATCGGCACGGTCTGGCCTTCCCAGAATGAGTTTCTTCAGCGTGGTCCATGTACTGCTTCGCGCGAAGCCACCTCCCTTGATGTGCTCGCTGATTCGCTCCACAGCAGCTGGAACCTGTGGCAGGAGCTGAGCATTCGCTGTCCTCGTCAATAAATCCCGGAATTCGCCCATCCCATGGTCTTTGGTCCTCGCCCTCATCTGATATATCCCCACAGGTTCCATGGGATCTCGGAACACAGTGTGGCTACCACCTATGGCTACAGGCCGCATATCTTTCGGTAGGAGAGAGGGCCGGCCTGAATTGGCTGCTGCCATTGGAGCACTGCCGCTCTGAGCTGTATTCGCAGTGACAGGCGTTATGCTCGGCTCGCTAGCAAGTCTTGACAGACTCTGTGCTCCAGCAACGCCTTGTTGGTGCCTTGGGCCCGGAACCGTGAACGGGTCGTCTCGAGGGAGTGCAAGCGGTGCTAGGTCGTTGCGGTCCGAGGTGAACACATCAAGCTGGGACGGGCCGTGTTGCTGACGCCCTAAGGGCACTGGGAAACCGGAAGGAACGGGAGTGACAGATGCCATCTGCGAGAGGAAATCAACATTAGCAATCGCCGTCGGTTCAAAATCCGCTTAAGACGAAGCAAGGGGGGACTATGACTCAGGAGCTGGGTATTGGAACCGGCAGTGGCCGCCGCCACTCTCCACATCCAGGGTAGACAGAGGAAGGGAACCAGCAAGAGGGCTCGCGGTTGTAGAAGCAATCAATTGATCGGGCCATGGGGTAGTCGTAGCCGAATTCTGATAATTCGAGTAGGTCGAACCACAGGAGGGGGATCAACAGGGTTTGTAAAGGAAAGGGGTGGGATCTCTCGTACTTGCTCCGACAGCTCTGGCAGGTTGGGGATTCCCAATGGAGCCTCCTCTGCAGGGTTGTTTCTTCGAGAGATCTGCTGCTGAACCAACTGGTCTGCCTGAGCCATTTCCTCGGCCTCCAGCTTCTGGGTGTCTTCTTCTTCGAAGGTTTCCGTGGTGCTGATGGACGAAATGCCCTCTCGAATCTCATTTGACTTAAGCAAATGGTCAAGGATGACGTCTTGGCCCAAATACGCCGCTGTTGCCTCGTCTTGGTGCTCGACTTGCCGGGGCTCTGAGAAGTATTGCCGCATCGATGTTGCCTTGGGTAAGGGGTTCTTCTTGTCCACCACTCTGGAAGCCAGCTGGTTCTTGAAGACTTGTTGGTTGTGCAGGGTCTTCTCAAAAGTACCGTCACAAATCAACCAGTAAACAATTACCGGCTTGGTCTGACCAATGCGGTATGCGCGACCAATGGCTTGCTGCTCATGGACAGGGCTGTGCTGGAAGTCAAATATGACAACACGATTTGCTCCATATATGTTGAGGCCCACGCCACCTGCAGTCGTTGAAATCAGGTAAACTTGCCCAGCCCCCTCGTTGAACTCTTTGACCTGTTTCTGGCGCTTGTTGACATCAGTTTTGCCTGCAGCATGGAGAGTCAGCTATCAAAGCACCCAGGAAGTGGCTTGAAGTATGTGAAGGGATGGACGAGATTGTGGCCATAGCCTTCTCAAAACTTGTGTCCTGACAAGACGTCTGTCTTCTAGGCTAGGCCCTGGAGGAGCTCTTCCTTGAGGAGGTTAATATCAAGTTCGAAAGCTGCTTACCATCCAGTCGCTTGTACGCGAGTCTTCTCTGCCTGCAGATCTTCTCGATAAAGTTCAACGAGGGAATGCTCTGACTAAAGACTAGGAGATTCTCTCCCAGTCTCGTAGTTTCCTCAATGATTTTAAAAAGGGCGAGCATCTTGAAGGAGCTGCTGAGATCTGCATAACCGGGCTGAGCAGTAAGCATGTCCAACGTGGTGGTCACAATCTGGTGAGGCAGAGGCAGAGGGGCAAAAGGATCCTCCTTGCCCTCCTTGCCGTTGCCTTGCTTCGAATCCGTGGTTTCCTCCAGCTTTTGCTTCAGTGCCCTTTCAAGAATGGATGGGTGGGCAAGAAGGAGGCCAAGGGTTCTGATCAAAGCCCACACCAATGTGGGTTGTTCACCACCTGCTGCTTCCTTGACCACAGCGAGATAAGACTGGTATACTGTCCACTGTACACTTCTAATGTCCAAATACACAATGTACTCAGTCTTCGGTTGTAGGCTGTCCTTGAGAGTGGCAATTGTTCTCCGATGCACCTTAGGTGCCACAAGCTTCGTCAGTGCTGCCAAACGAATTTTGGCTTTTGTCTTCTCTGTACGAGTACTGTTTTCGTAGAGCCCGCTGGCAATTGGTCGACTATACTCCGAGTTGAACCATTGCTTGTCCCCGAGGAAGCCAGGTGCGACCCTGAGTAATGATGAGCATTAGCAGGCAGAACCGCGCATCTAGAGCATAATACTTACCACTGGATCATAGCATAGTACTCGTCAACATTATTGGCGAGTGGCGACCCTGTTAAAGCGATTCTTGTATGTGTCTTGAAACGGCTGGCGATGCTGCTTCTCTTTGAATTCTCATTCTTCAACAAGTGTGCCTCGTCGCCGATGACAATTGAGGGAGACTCCAGTATCAGAGACAGTAGATCTAGCCGTTTCGAGATTTGCGTAAACATCGTGTATCCGATCACGAGGACGCCACCTTCCTCTGCCCACTCTTGGACCCTTTCAGCCCGCTCATCCTCAGACAGGTCGGCACTGACTTCAAGGAGAGATCCAAGAAGACCAACAGGCGCCCACTTCATGAGCTCCTCCACCCAATTCTGAAGGAGACCGGCAGGGCAAAGGATGAGTGTTCTGGACACCTTTAAATGGTCGGGTATCTGACAGGATACTTTGGGGTCTTCAGAAGTTGCTGCATCTTGAATCGCGGTCAGAAGCGTCACCACCTGCATCGTCTTGCCCAGCCCCATTGCATGTGCGAGTAGGCAGCCCTGCTTTGCGTCTGACAAGACTTGATCCCACATGAAGCGCACGCCATCGATCTGGTGGTCTTTGATACGTCCAGCTATGTGGTCGTGGACATACACCAGGTTCTGGCCTTCCAGCTTGGACTCGTTGATGATAAGGCGGGTTTTCTCGCTTGGGAGAAGTGAGTCGTGTACTAGCTCACGAAGCTGCATTCGTCGCTGCTCCTGCTCTCGCTGCCGCCGCTTTTCCTTTGCCCTGACATTCTGCGAGGACCCAACCACTGTTTCCTCAGGTTCAGAGCATACGACAGAGCCTTCGGAGGCATGTTCCCCGTCGGTTGGGGAGAGCCCATCCCTATCCTGCGTGTAGCCGAAATAGGGAGCCAAGGTTGTGAGCAGGGACCAGAACTCAGCAAGGTGTCCCATTCCCGCTTTTACCTGCCCGATCAGATCTTCACCAGGCTTTCCTGCAAAACTGGAGAACTTCTTCGAGTCCAAGTGTTTGTTCAGGTAGATGGCGAACAGCCTGGTGAGCACAGCCGCCGTGTCGTATCTATTCTTCTCCCTCGACCCTCGGACCAAGTCTGAGGGGTCTGTGGGATAACTGCAGATGAAATCGATATATTCTTGTCTGAATGATTCGACCGCTTGTTCTTCCTTCTGCAAAAACAGCACGCTTTGGAATATGTCGTCTTTTCTGGCCGGGTGCGAGGTATGGAGAAGTGTCAGAATAAGCCGCTCGACATCCCGTCTCTCCTCCCAGTGGAACGAGCCCTTGTTAGCGACGGCCTTTGGGTCACTTAGAGGAAGCTGCTCCGTCGCTTGGGACTCAGCACGTGCTGTGCGTTTGGCAGATCCCGTTGGAGTGAAAGGCTTTCTCTTCGGCTTGGTCGGAGTAACCAAATCGATTAGATTGCTTCGGCTCCCGAAAGGCGAGTCATCAATCTGCGTCAGGTCATGCATTTCAATGTCATCGCTCGTTGTTCCGGATGCGAAGCTCCGTGATGCGTTCAATGTATCGTCCCTCAATGGAAGCTGCCTGTTATCGGCTCCAGAGTCCTGAGAGCTCACGGGCTCTTCCTGAGGGTTAGCATCCTGATAAGGATCATCAACGATGAAATCCTGCATCTCCTCCTGCAGCTCGTCTTCACTCCAAAGGTCGATGTCGTCTGTGCGCTTGGTCTTGGGCTTTCTCTGCGTTAGCGACCGGACGACACGTTCCGGCGCAAGTGGGCTATTGAGCACGCTGATGATCCACTTGATGTGCTCAATCTTGTCGACGTCCGGCTGTAGGAAATCAGACATGCCACGGAGCTCAGATTCCGCCTTGTACTGATTATCCTTCATCTGCTTGAGTGTCTTCTCAAGGCGAGCCCGCCCCTTCCAAAGCTCTTCGGACATGGCTTTGACTGTGCTGCCCCGGGTGCCATGTCTGCGGGCGTCATCCCACATCTTGAAAGCCTTGTGCTTCTCCCTCGGAAGCTGCTGCTCATGCCAGCGGGTGGTACAAGCATCTACCATCTGTCGGAGAATTTGGTCCATCTCAGACTCATCGAGCCCAGAGGTCGACTCTGCTTCCGCCTCCTCCATTTCTTCTTCTTCGATGAGTTTTTCCAGCTCAGAACCGTACTCCTCGTCATCAGACTCTCCATACAGTGGCAGGATTTCATTAGCATCATCCACCTCTTGCTTTTGACGGCGAAGATATGCCTTCAGCTTATCAGCGACATATTTCTTTTTTGCCCTTCCGATGGGCCGAGGGGATCCCCAGCCAAAGTTCACGTCGTCGTCGTCGTCTCTCGAGGTGGGTGCTTCGATCATGCCTGATCTGGGAAGCTTTCCGCTGCCCCAGTATGCCCCGGGGCTGCTCTCCCATTGGTTGAGGTCCACGTTGAAGTCCACTGTTGTCTCCCTGTGAGGTGACACTCGCGCCATGTCTTTCAAAGAGTATCTAATAGTGTCCAGCTCGGTAGGGATGGGTGCGACATCGAAGTGCTGCTGATCTGGATTGGAAGGTCGACTTATCGTGGTCATGCCTGACGCTTCCAAGCGCTTGGTCTTTTTCTTGGGTGGCTCGTTGGGGTGTTCATCAACTCGTGGGGCTTCGACACTAGTCTCGACCGTCTCAATGGGTTCCGCAGTGCCTGCAGCTGGCGCCAGTACACTAGTGTCAGACATTGGAGTGAACGTCTGGTGGTGAGGCTCAGCAGTGCCAACTTCGGAATCAACATCCTGGCCCTTGATAGATGCCAAATACTTCTTGTACTTTGGGCTCCGCGAGACAAACTGGCCGATGGCATGACGAAGGTTGACCTTGAACTTTGCCTTGGTGATACCTAGGTCACTCCAGAGGTCATCCTGTGGAGTGGCTAGTAGGGTTTCCCCATCGTACTCGCCCTCTCTCAGCTTTTCAGCCAAAGCTGCGGGATCCGGCAGCTTAAAACGAGGCGTAGGGATCCAGCTTCGATTGGTGGTGCAAAGTTCCTGGACCACACGGTCTATCTCCCAGTCAAAGGGATCATCACCCTTCGTCCCGGCCATGTTGGGTGGATCCACCAATCAACTGCGGACAATGACATTAGTCAAGGGAGAACTCGAGGACAAAGGTGATTGTCAGGCCCTGTGGCCCAAGGGCAGGGTCAAGCGGGAGAGGGTTGATGTTCTAATGAAGACATAGGGGGGCTGCTCACCTGGCTAGCAAGAAGGGCACTGGACCTGTAACCTTCTCAGCGACCGTTGGCATTGAAGGACACGGAGGGCTGAAGACGATTAGCAGTGTTGATGTTTAGGTGACCGGTCATTCGGCCGGGGCTAAAGTACCAGGAAAAGCGGGGCCATTGACTGGGCGTTTGACGCCTCGATGGTTGGCGGCGAGGGAAGTCGGAACTCTCAGTTGGTGGTGGTCGAGAGCGTTGGTGGTATTGTACCCAATGATCTGTAACAGAAGGTCACTGCAGGGCAGGCACAGTGCTTCGAAACACTAAGAGAGAGCAGTACTTCTGTAAAGGGGACTGACTGACTGCCTGTAGGCGGGAGAGGACAGGAAATTTGGCAGATGGTGGGGAATAAGTTGAAGGAAGAAGGAGATTAGGTACAAGGGGCAAGCTTTGAGGCATCTAGGTCGTAACAACAGGTAGCCCAAGGTTCGTTCACCTGAGAGAAACTTCCTGCGGTCGCGTCACACTCGCTGGAAACGCGCTGCCGCTGCGGGTGGGCAATTTCACTTCAAGTTGTGAGCGCTGGCGGGTCGAGCCGCGATTGAGCCTGACAGGGGCGCGGGGTAGGGGGGGTCCCACCATCTTATCAAAGATAAGGGTTAAACCCAGGGTCTAGCATGGATACACCCTCTGCCCTCAAACAGAACAGGCCTTGCCTGATGTGTGTCTTGAAAAAAGTTTGATCAGGAAGTAGACTTGTGTGTAAGCTCTTTCCTTGATATGGATGTTGTCGAAATGCTCCGCGCTGTAGAGAAGATGGCGCAGACTTGCGTGGTCTGACTGCTTGTCGAGTTCCAAGCTGCCAAACATGGGGGAGGGGGCAGAGGCCATCGTGCTCCGGGCTCGGGAGCAGCTAGAGGATTAATAATGCTAATGAAAGTCTACGCAGTCTGTGAGATCGGCCGCGATTTCCTCTAGACACTGTCGAGATTAATCTGTTTGAAAGTTTATGATATCTTGTCAGGTTGCCGAAAGACTTCTCCACCAGCGTAACCTACAGTAGAGGTGGGCGCCCAGCGGACCCGACGCTGCTCAGCCCTCGCAAGTGACCATTCTGGCTGACGAGTATCGCAGATTTGGTCCCAGGCTGACAGCTTTGGCATTTACAAACAAGAGTCTGCTTCAACATGGTGACACAGGCTCTCACAACGGAGACCTACCCTCCAAATGTTGACGGCCCCGAGAGGGAGAGGCTTGTCGAGGTCATCAAAGACTGGGCAATCGCCAATGGGCTCGCCGTCCGCCCACCGCCGTCGCTGGTGTCTGCGGAGACAGATCCGGAGGGTGTCCTAGCCACTCATGTGCCTGTCACCTTGTTTCCCAGCCCATTTCCGCAGGTCTGCTTTGACCAGGCCAAGGGGGTCCAGACTGCATACAATGAGCTGTACGCCAAGGTCAGCCAGGATGAGAGTTTTCTCGCCGACATGGTCAAGGAGTAAGTGATGATATTCCTAACAAGGTGACTGAGACGCAAATACTGAAGGTAACAGGGTGGCCGATGGAGACGATTTCATAGGCAACTTGTGGAAGGTTCACTGCAGAGTCAAGGAAGAGGGATATGTCCAGGCAAGCCACATGCATCCGAGCCTAAGACTGGTCGCACAACCTACTGACTGAGTAGCAGAGCCTCTCTCTGGGCCTCTTCCGTTCCGACTACATGGTTCACAAGGATACGGCAGACCCATCCTCTGTACCTAGAGTCAAGCAAGTCGAGTTCAACACCATAGCTTCTTCTTTTGGAGGACTATCATCTTCAACATGTTCCCTTCATAAGTAAGATCATACCGCATCGCACCCTCTTCCGGCGGAACCACCAGACTGATAGGTTCTCAGATTCCTTGCCGACACAGAATACTCGTCCCTCAAGCAGCCAGGGGCGCACAGCAGCCTGAACCTCCCCAGTAATGACAGCGTCGAGGGCTTGGCCTCGGGTATGAGGGCCGCCTTCAACGCATACCCAAAGTCAGAGCTCGGCCTCGAGACCTGCATCATCTTCCTAGTACAAGACGGTGAGCGCAATGTCTTCGACCAGAGGCACCTAGAGTACGCCCTGCAGAGACCATCCCCGCAGCGGATCCCCGTCTTCCGCCTCCCCTTCAGCGAGACCCTGAAGCGCACGCGCATAGCCGACACGCCGCGGCGCCAGCTCCTCTACCGGCTGCCGAGCAACCCAGACAAGGAGTTCGAGGTCGCCGTTGTGTACCTGCGCGCGGGCTACGGCCCCTCAGACTACCCCGACGCGGCAGCCTGGGACGCGCGGTACCACCTGGAGCGGTCAGGCGCGATCAAATGCCCGACGGTGCTCACCCAGCTCGCGGGCGCCAAGAAGGTACAGCAAGTCCTCGCTACGCCGCCGGTCGGGAACTCGTCTGGTCAGATCGGGCTGAGCCGCTTCGTGCCGGAGGGCTCGCGCGCGTGGGGCGACCTGTGGGCGACCTTCACCAACATCTTCCCCATGGACGACAGCGAGGCCGGGCTCGCCGCGCAGAAGCTGGCGCTCGACGCCGAGGAGTGCAAGCGCTACGTGCTCAAGCCGCAGCGCGAGGGCGGCGGCAACAACTGCTACAGGGCCGCCATCCCGCCTTTCCTCAAGGAGCTGCCCGAGGCGCACTGGAAGTCGTACATCCTCATGGAGCTCATCACGCCGCCGCCTGTGAGCAATATCATCCTCCGGAATGGGAAGCTCGAGCAGGGCGGAGTGATCTGCGAGCTGGGCATCTATGGCAGCTGTGTCTGGGACCAGGGCACAGGAAAGGTCCTGCACAACGAGGAGGCCGGGTACTTGCTGAGGACCAAGGGCGACCAGAGCGAAGAAGGAGGTGTCGCGGCCGGTTTCGGTTGCATGGATTCTTGCAACTTGGTTTAGATAGCATGAGCAAAACGCATCTGCTCACTACAGGGCCCTCAGCGTGGGGCTGGACGTATTGAACGATCAAGTCTTCAGACTGGATCAACTAGAATATACACGTTAAGACCAATTTTCGCTGGACATCGCTGTTGGTATGTGGACTTTACGACCCCCTGAGCATCTGGACTTGAGTGCATCTAAGAGGCAAATCCGCCAGTATCACCTCATGCACCAGGTGCGTGTATGAATCAGTTAGGGCACCAAGTCAGCGGCTGGTTGTCGGTCAGAGTGGAACATCTGAATCGACAATCGTTTGCATCGACTACTCAATACGTCCCAAGGGGAGAATTATCAACGTGGTATCGCAGAAGAAAAGTGTGACATATAGAAGCGCGGCCGTGGGAAGAGTGGGGATCGCAACTGCGCCGGAAAACCCGTACAATTCTTCGTCTCTCCTTTCGTAATCATCAAGTATCTTGTACAATTCCTGCAACACCGTCGTTCATATCGACACATACAAGTTGCATCCAGCATCGTTATGTGTTTCATTTATTTTAGGCTGGCTCGTTTAGCTGGAGGCGGACTCTCCGCCGTCTCCGCGGGGCCTGCGGAGGACCTCCAGGTTGCCTGCGCATCAGTCGCAGTCAGCGTCGCGTTCTCGCACAAGAGCCATTAAGGGTATCAATAGGAACTCACGCTGGACAATGCTCAGTGCAGTGCGGGTCTTGCCCTCAGCGTCCTCGTACTTGTCATTGCTAGCGTCGCCCTCGAGGTAGACCAGAGTTCTGCGCGCAGGTGGAAGATTAGTGCCTGTTCATTGCACAGTTGCCCCTGGCGACCATGGGGCAAGCTCCGAAGGGGGGGCTACTAACCCTTTTGGCAGGGTCTGGAAGTAATCGCGACGGGGACCCTCAGCCTCGAAGCTGGAAACCCGGAAGTACGAGGTCTTGGTGTTCTCACCGCGGCCGGTGTTGGAAGCGACGGCGTACTTGAGGACCTCGCGGCCGGTGGAGGTGGCCTGCAGCTCGGGGGTCTGGACCAGGTTGCCGACGATTGTGATCTTGGCCAGGGGCCGCGATGGCGTGGTGCTGAAGGCACGGGCGGCCCGCGGGGTAGCGGCGACGGCACGGCGGGCGAGGAAAGACATCCTGGTTGAAGTTTGAATCGAGCTTCTTTTGTCTGAGTCGAGGTGGGCGGAGGCGGTGTTGGGGTGGCTGAGGAAAGTGTCCGAGGCGACAGAGAGCGAGCAATGGAAGGGGGTTTTACTGGTTGCTATTGTTGGAGGGCAAAAGGAAAGACGGGAAATTTGGATGTGATGCGATCCAATGCGACAAGCTGAAGGGTCATCGCGCGTCGAGCAAACGCGCCGGGGTCGACAGGGGTGGGGCACTTGGACGCTCTTGTACGATAACGCCAGCTATCTGCTTATCGGGACGACAAGGTCACTTATAAGAATAACCAGCCTAATTTGCATTTAAACATCACCATGGACTCGCCCGTTGGTGTGTAGGTGGCTGGCAGGTCAACGGTTCGCCACAGTCCGTTTGAAGCTTTCTATGCTGCACTGATTCCACACCTCAGTGAGTACCTGCTTATAACCTTGATTTCCACACCCCAACGATGCAAAGCAGTTCTGGGAGATCAGCAATGAACCTCGGGCACCGCATGTCGACTAGGAGCGCCTCGGCCCTTCCACTCATAGAAGTCCGGTAAAATACACGACCAGTTGCAAAGTCCTGATCTCAACTCACAAAGCTGCCTTGCTTCGCGATCTTGTTTTGCGTTGTGCCTGTTTGGAAATCGCCATGTCTGCCGTGGTGTTGGAGGCGACGGGCACCATCGCCGCTTTCATGAGCGGCTTACGCAGTCACCAGGCCCACACAGCATCGACTTGGGCCTCGCTCTGCTTACTTCTCCCTCAATTAATTTTAATTGATCCTTGGGCTACTCTTCAGAAGTTTAGATCAAAACCCATTTATCAAAGCAAATTGAGACGATAATTTGAGGACGGCGGAGGGTCTTCGGTCACCTGGCCGACCACACGCTTCATTGGACACTGCCTACATCTGCATCTAGATTATTCTTTCTTCCATACTCACTTTCCACAATCAATTGCCATTCTTGATGTCGTCAGCAATTTTCTCAGCCAGCATGTACGCAGTGCTTTGCGCATGCCCAGGAGGAACAAACGGGAAACTGCCAGTGTCGACGACTCTCAGCCTTTCAACACCGTACACACGGCATTGTGGATCCACCACGGCAGTGTCGTCGTCCGATTTGCCCATCTTTGTGGTACCTGCCGCGTTGAAGATAGTCTGAACGTTTCCTCGGATATAATTCTCAATATCACTGTCAGCGGTGACGTTTGGACCCGGCACGAACTCCGACCCGTCCAGAAGGGATGAAAGTGAGGCGCTGGCGTAGAGGTCTCGGATGCGCTTGACGGCCGCAATGGCCTGTTCCATGTCTCCTGGGTCACTGAAGTAGGCGAGGTCGACAAGCGGGAGGTCCTCTGTCGAATTGGAGACAATGTCAATTGAGCCCTTCGACAAGGGCGAGATGATTGTGCCGAAAACAGTTGTGAATTGGGCAGCAGGGTCTGGCTTGGTGACACCTAGGTAGTAAGGGGCAACCCGCATCTCGAGCTCTGGCCAGTCGTCCGGGAGCGCATCGAGGGCGGTCTTGGTGGCGTCGGAGAAGCCCTCACGGTCCGGAAACTTTTCCCAGCCGATGATAGCCTTGTTCTGGGACAGCGGGCCGGTGCGATTAGCAAGATACTGTGCCTCGGCGTCTGCGTAGCCTGGGGCACTGAAGCTGTCGTACTGAGAGGACGTAGGAATGTTCAGGGCCCGAGACACAGTGAAGATAGGATGGTCTTGGAGATTCTGGCCGACCCCCTCAAGCGCATGCACAACAGGGATGTTCAGCTCCGTCAGTCTGGCCCGTGGGCCAACTCCAGACACCATCAACAGTTGGGGAGACTGAAAGGCGCCGGCAGATAGAATGACCTCTCTGCGTGCAGAGAGCGTATAGGTTGCTCTGCCAGTAGTGACTTCTACCCCTGTCGCGGTCGTGCCGTCAAATACAACCCGACGAGCCAGAGTGTTAGGATAAATGGTGACTGACGTATTCGACAGAGATGGGTTTATAAAGGCAGTCTGCGATGAGGACCGATGATTGTTCTCCGGGTTGATGTTGTTTGTCACCCAATTGGCACCTATCAAGTCACCGGAGTTGAAGTCCTCAGCTGGGCCAACGCCGATGTCATTGAATCCATCCAAAAATGGGACAAGAGCTTCCGGAGTGTAGCCACCGTATGAAATCTGGAGAGGTCCTCCCAGGGAATTATCGAAAGCTGACTCGTTGAAGGAAGGCGTGACTCCGGCGGGGAAGGTCGCAGAGTCCGGAGCCGTGAATGTGGCTGATTTCTTGAAGTAGGGCAAGACATTGTCCCACTTGTAGCTGTCATCGCCAACCTCCTCAGCCCAGAGGTCCATAGAGCCTCGGGTTGGTCTGTGAAACATACATTTAGTAAACATTTTGAAACTCGTTGGTCGAGCTTACCTGTGGAAAATCAAGAAGTTGATAGCAGAGGATCCGCCAATAGTCTGTCCTCTAGAATACTGGACCTGGCGGTTGTTCAGCTGTGCCTGAGGTGTTGACAGGATTCCCCAGTCAGTGACGGGGGCGCTGAATATCTCGAAGTTGAAGACGGAGTATCCAGGAACGACACTACGATTTCCGTTCTCAATTTGATAGAAGCCACCAGCCTCGACAACAGCGACTTTGACATCGGGGTCCTCGGCCAGACGAGCAGCGATGGTGGATCCCGAGGTGCCGGCACCGACGACGACATAGTCAAAGCCTGCGTTGCCGGCGACACCAAAGCTTGAACCCAAAGAATCGAGAAAGGTGACATCTTGTTGAGTATATCCACATTGTGTCATGAGCAACACTGAAGCTAGCTTCACCAGTGATTTCATAGTGGAGCACGAGATTCTGGTACAGTTGAATGTGATCGACAAGATTCAGAGTAGCGAATGTTTCCTTTTGCTTATGATGCTCATCATGGCACGTCTCGGGTTATATTTATACCTGAATGGAATCTTTAGCCAACATAAAATTGGGCGCCTCAGTCGTCGCAACTTCCCCTCTCAGCCTTCCTAGGGACTCATCAGATTGTCCATGACAGGACCATGAGCATTCTCATGCGTTGCATTACTGTCGTGCTCACCAGATGAGGGTTGACTTCAGCTAGAGGCGATTCTCTGCCTGATCAATTTGTAAATCACACATCATGACATCAATGAAGCCGTGGCAGAATCGAGCGACTGTCTTCTGGAATACCATTGGGGCCATAGGGTCGGACAGGTTCCGGATCAGACGAATAGTTCATCCCGAGTCTTCCGAGTACAACAGCGAAAGTTGGACTGGAAAGGGGTTTTAAGTAAATGCCTAGGTACCAGCCCGTAGCTAGATGAAAGTCGCCGGGAAAATGTGAGAGGAGAAGTGCGAGACCGATGGCGGCTTCGGGGCTGACCTTGACAGGCGAATACGAGACCGAGTGCAACCGGGGTCCTTCGGCAGACGCTGCTGAGAAGTCTTTGCCTGGTTCTGCCGACAGTGTTCGCACAACTAAGAGGTAGGGCCGAATGGAGTATGCAGTTTTCAAGTTCGAAAGGGTGGCCTGAGCTTGTCCATCCATTGCAATGGTCCAGCAAAACCAGCATCCCAACTGCTCTCAATTGTATGGGAGGTGCTACCGCATGTGCAAGCAGCCTTGACCAGTGCTCGTACCCATCTCCACATTAGTAAAAGTCAACCTTGAGCTCAGAGACGATTTCATTGCCTGGAACACGGTTTTATGAACAGTCGGTTTTATCCTTAAAGCTGATTGAAGATGACCTGTTTTCCCAGGGCCTTGGTGGGCAGACTTTTTCACTCGTCCAATCGAGACGATTTGACCCTGTTGAAAACTTTCCTAATCGGGGTCTGAATAGAAATTCTAGCACCCCGGCTGCAAAGCTCCTATAGGCCACTGTTATTACTCCATACTGTGGTAGTTCCTATTGAGACAATTGACCATCCCATCTCACATTCAATCCCCTGAATAACATGTCAGGCATCAATTGTTATGTTCTGAATAGCCACTCTGATTCATATGTTTTCCATGGATTGATGACACCGCCACTATTCAAGAGACCAGCTAAATTATGGATCTGGTTTGCTTCTCTACCCAATATTTAATGCTGACTTCTTCTCTCAGCTCGCAGGGCTCGAGCGCCACTTTCGTTGGTTTCAGCTTTCTCTTCTCACGAGGCCACAACGGATTTAACAAGACTTCAAGAGGATTCCACATATCTCGAAGTACAGACCAGATTCCTTGTGTCAGTTCACCAGGATGCGCACTTGAAGCCTCACTACGCACACTGACACCTCAAGCAGGGTCTCAAAGTTTGTTCTCATTTTCAAGACTTCAAGAGGGCCGTGATCATGCGTCTCGAGGAGGCCATCAATGAGGTCGCGGGCGACTACGGCCCATCGAACACCCAACTCTCCAACATCATCATAAGATGCTCAATGCACTTTGCGGCCGTCGTGGCATGCGTGATACCTATGCACCTCTTCTGCAGGAGTGGTGAGGTAGCCGGCGCGACATTGATCGCCTCTGGTGTCATCGTGAACCTCTATCATTTCTGCAACACGATCACATGGTACAACGATGACATCGCCAGCTGGCCCCGTGCCTACGGGTGGTGCGACCTCCAGGTGGCCACTACGGTGCCGTTGGAGACGTTGGTGGCCGCCAGCACCTGTGCGATCCTGCGCAATGTGTCGAACTCGATCATGTCCCTGCGGACCACCGAGCTTAGGAAAAGCGAAAAGCGAAGAAAGAACCTCATCCATGCACTCGTCATCTTCCCTGTCCCGATTTTGCAGGCCATTCTCTACTTCTTCGTCATGGGGCAGAGATTCAACATCTCGGGCATCATCGGATGTCAGGGTTTGTTCAAGGTCAATTGGGTGTTTCTCGTCTTTTTCCTCCTACCGCCTCCAATCTTTTCATTCTGCGCTGGGTACTACGCAAGTAAGCGGATAAACCACAAACTCCTCCAGCCTCGCGTCCTGCTAACGTATTACCCTTCAGTCTCCACATGGTGGCGATACAGGAAATTCGACAAAGAGTCTCGGGAGAATCTGTGGAGCTCTATGAACGACTCGACCCAGTCCCGCAACACAAGGGCACGGAGAAAGCTCTACTTCATGACCCTGACGATAATCGCACCGTGGCTCCCCTTGCAGGTGATATTCCTCTTCAGCAACGTCCAGATGGGATGGCCTTGGGACGATCCGTTCGAACTTGGAAAAGTCCACGCAGACGGCTGGAACCAGATCGACTACACTCCCTCCTCAGCCGTGCCGTGGGAGCACATGTACGGCACATATGCATATGCCCTTGAGTCACTCATCGTGTTCCTTTTCTTCGGCCTGACCGAGGATGCGCACGACCTGTACCGTGGGTACATGAGAGCGTTGGGCCTCGGCAGGATCTTTCCAAAGTTGAACGACGGGTATCTTCCATCGCCGCAGCCACCTTCCAGCCCAAGCAGTTTGTGGTCTCGCGCAAAGAGACCCTCTATTTTCGCGTCACCACCACAGGCCCAACAAAGGTAGGCAAGGACTGGCTCATCGGCTCGTTATTATCCCGCTGACTTGTCGTCTTAGCAGTTCTGGCTCGTCAAACAACACGACTCGCATCGCCGCGCCCCAGTTCAGCGAAGTCGATGACATCCAGCCCTTGAATATCCGCTTGAACAGCCTCGAAGTGGAAGTGGCCCGCTTAACGACCGAGGCTGCGCGCTCTTCCGAAAAGATGCCGCAGCTCCCCTCAAGGAACCCTTGGGTCTTCCGCACGACGCTCGCACCAGAGTTCAACATCGGCACGATCCTGGGCGGGAGGAAGAGCAAGACCACGAGCACATCAAGCAGTCAGGAAGCTCTCAAGCCCGTCATACATCCTCTCCACAACAGCCAAGCGCCCTCCGCCATGGGCAAGTATCACGCTGGTCTCTCCTCGGATGACGATCGCCGGGCGAGCTGGAACCCTGGGCCGAGAGACACCCGCGTCCAGACGAGAGTGTGGGTGGCGGATACTCGCAGTGGGCCAACCGCGGACAGTGCAAACCTGGGTGAGAACGAGATGGCGGAAAAGGGAGTTGTGAGGGTTGAGAAGCGCATCTCAAGCTCGAGTGAGGTTTCACCTCCAAAGCCTGCTTATCACTAGGGTTGGTGGACAGCTAGGAGAACATAGAGGGGCGGCGAAAAAGAAACTCCCTGCCAAGGTTTGGTCGGTGCTGATGAGGTTCTCAGAGATTCAATTTCAGGAGTCAACGGCAGGGAATATCGAATACATAGTTTTGCAAACTGTTCAGAGAGTCTTGAGGTACAGCTTGCCAACATAGGCCTACCCGGGCGCCGGTGATTGTCATGTAGATCAACTGAAAGGAGTCAGCAACCCTTTAACAAGGACGAGAATATCTGGTTGGCAACTCACCGGCTTTGGTACGTCCATACCTCGTGGTGTAAAGTCACACCATGTCGGACTGTTCCAAGTACTCAATAGCGATGACAGACGCAGCCAGACCCTGACGTTCACTCGCCCATCCTACCGCCGACATCTGACCGAGGACTCCCTCCCCCACTATCCCGCTCAGTTGCCTCGGACGGTACATCATCAGCGGCGGGGCCACCACCCTCAACCGCCTGGCTCTCAATATCCCGCGAGGCCGCCCCCGCGCTCCAGGCCACATCATCGTCCTCCGAGTCGCTGCTGTCGTCTATCAGGTAGTCGTTCACAAACTCGTTCGGCCGTAGCACCTTACCCTCGAACATGCGCAGCTCGTCTGGGTCGGCGGTGTAGCGCGCCCGCTTAGATCTGTCGTCGGCCCTGATGGCGAGGTGTTCACCCTCGGTGCAGCCAGGGCCTGCGCCGCCCCTCCCGCAGCACGACCACAGAAAGCCCTCGGGTCTGTCCTCGCGGTTGTCTTCGGTGTCTTGTTGACGCTTCTTTTGTGGGGCGTGCTCTGCGCCGTCGCCTGCTGCCCAGGTACGACTTGTCGGGTCTATGTCTAGCCGGCCGTGGTGGAAAGCGCATGCCTGCGGGGTGTTCGTTTCTGGGAGGAATGCGTGTTTGCATTGGATGCATATTTGTGGTGGTGGTGGCTCGGGAGCCTTTCTTTTGCCCAGTAGTTTCAGGCTCGCAGGTTGTGGCTGGGCATTCGCGGGTGCATCATGTTTCGTGGTTCCCGCTGGTGATGATGGTGGCGGGTGCAGTTTCTCCAGCCGGTCGAGATACCTGATGCTGCGGGCGTGGACCCGGTCGCTGTCGCAGAGGGCGACGAGGACGGCACGGATGAGGGGCTCTGGGGCTAAGAGGATGCGGTCCATTGCCCCAGGTGATCGAGAAAATCAAATTGGCATGTAGACTTTTGCACAAGATGCGACTTTGTCCATGAGCCTCTGCAGATCGGCCATTTATTAAGAAGACGTCTGGGGGGCGTGCAGATCGTCCCGACTCCGATGTCATGGCTGCGTCACCTGTCTTATTTCCGACGGAACACATCCGTTGCACCACAGATCTCTCCACACATTGCCAGATCGGAAGCATTTTTGACTGCATAATAAAAATGGATTAGCCATAGGGTTGGTCTTAACGTGACTTCCACAATATATGAATAGTTGATCCGACTAAATAGCATGTCAGATTCTGCACAGAGAGACAAAGAAGTGCATGCAGACTTGATGGTCCTCACTCTTGAGGGATATGTATTACATCTTATCTGGTTTGCCTTCAGAAGCTGCAATTCCATGGCATTTTAACCTCGGAATAAATGCTGAACCTATATAGGGACTGGACATATTTCTATATAGGCCCAAGATGCACCAGGCAATTTCCGGAAGCCATGGGGTTGTAATTGATGGTGCAGGTGCTGTTTCTCACCCCCAAGGCCTGGCCACATGCAAATGGACCGGACGGGGATGGAGTGTGACACAGTGGATTCAAGCCATCTCCGCTAGCAGGCTTGATCAGAAGCCACAAATACGCCGCCTAGCCCCGGAGTGAACACCCGCCCAGAGTCCCGTTGACGGAGGATCTGTTATCTATACATTTTTGCAACATTAACTTTTCAAATCCGATTGTAGGTTTGGACTTGGGTACGCCATGCAGCGATAACAGCTCTATTCCCACTCTCCAGAAAAAGAAAAGCTTACGGGACAACCTCCTACGGGGCATTCTCCTAGATACCAATTTCCTTGAGGCCAACCACCCATAAAATAGCCTGTCTTCCTCTGTTGCTCGCCTTGGCTGCTACATGATTCTCATACAATTTGCGAGGAAATCAAAGCTCGAACACTGCATGAAGGCACCACACACATTTTATATGTAGGGGGAATTAGAAACGAAACCACTCAAGGCTCGAAGCCTACTTGAAAATAATCAAAGGCACAATTTTTTCATCCTGACCATCTCCGAAGACACCACCATGATCGATTTCGAGTTTGCGGGAATTCAAAGACGCAGATAGTGTATTCAGTAAGTCCTCTTTCACATAACTTTCATGATCTCGTTGCCCCTGACCCGTCTGGATACCCCAACAAGTATCCTCAGGCCGTTGTGCAGGACTGTGTAACAGCATCTGCAGTGGAGAGAATGCACGATGACAGCGGCTCTGCCCCGATAGCAGCCGAAGGTGGTCGCTTTGCATATTCGCATGCATGTCGATGTACGAGAGCGAATGCCATTCGCTGGCAGCTCATTAGGCGCCAATCCTACAGCCTCGTTGGCCGTATGGATGTGACCCCTCGATTTCCAACCCTCAACATCGCTGACGCCACCTCCTCTTCTGCCGGATATCAGATTGCGCGTCATGGACATGCTAGTTAGCAACACCGGTCTGACCGTTGTCTATGAACCGGAGTCCGGCTTCCCAGTTGCTGAGTGAGTTCTCGAGTCACCCCTTAGACTTGTAGCTGATTCTTGGTGCAGCGTTGTTCTTGTCCATGGCCTTCAGGGACACCCATACAAGACATGGGCATGCAAGAAAAATCAAACAGGTTTCTCGTCAGCAACTGCTCCCAGTTTCAAGGTATCTGATAGTGGTAATGGCAGTCGAAAATCACATGACCGCGTTGTACCACGATTTGAATCATCATCTATTGGGCGTGACTCAAGTCAGAAACACGGCGGCCTGTCAGGGGATGGCAAGGATGCGAAGGAAGCTAAGATGTTCTGGCCGAAGGATCTCCTCCCGATCCAATATCCAAATGCACGAATTTTGGTGTATGGATATGACACCAGAGTCACAAACTACTTTTCTGGGCCAACAAACGAAAATTCCATCCACTCCCATAGCAAGGATCTCCTCTCTTCCCTCGCGGCGGCCCGGAAGCTTGATTCTCCCTTGATCCTCGTCGCGCATAGCCTTGGGGGCATTGTAGTCAAAGAGATGCTCGCAAAGTCGTCGGCTTCGACTGACGACAGGCTGAAAAATGTGGTTGCCTCAACAACTGCTGTCATATTCTTAGGAACTCCGCACAGGGGAAGCCGTGGCCTGGCCACACTTGGAGACCGGGCGAGGAGCATAGTCAATGCCTTGAGGATGAGAACGAATCCGTCTATACTGGACGCACTCCGATTGAAGACAGACGACCTCGAGAGAGCTCAAGAATCGTTCTCTGCTGCCTGGAATCAATACAATTTCCGGGTGAAGACCTTCCAGGAAGGGCTTGGGCTTACAGGACTGAACTTCGGACCTTTCGGAAAGAAGGTCGTCCCTGACGACTCGAGCCTACTCGGTGATGCTCGGGAAAGAGCCGAGACGATTCAAGCCAACCATATGGATATGTGTCGTTTCACTGGAATCGATGATCCAAACTATCGTCGGATTTGCGGGGAGATCACCTCAGTCTACAAGTCGATCACTCGAGTCAACGCCACTACAGAGCATCACTCTCGCAATCAACCCTTCTCCGTAAAGGGTCTGAAGGTGCCGCCTCTTGAGAGCGAAGCTGGGATAATAAACCAGCGCGGTAGGGCTTTTCTGCAATCCCTGGCTTTCCCGAATATGGATCAGCGAACACAGGATCTCGAAATGCCAGCCGAGGGGACATGCTCGTGGTTTTTCAAGCACGACGCCTTTGTTGACTGGGTTACCCACAGAAAACAGGACCAGTCCTGTGGTCTTTTATGGCTTCGAGGGAAGCCGGGCTCGGGAAAATCAACGTTACTCAAAGAAGCCTTCTTCAAAACTACGGATATAAGCACCTCGGAAGGGCTCGCGGCATCGTTCTTCTTCAACGCCAAGGGAGATAGTTTGGAGCACTCCCAAAATGGAATGTTGAGATCTCTGCTTCATCAAATGTGTTCTCAATATCCAGAACTCTTGAAGGAGCTCTTAGATTTCGCACGTACCAGACGTGCTTTGAATGGCGAAGAAAATGTTCAGTGGGAGAAGGCAGAGCTAAGAGCTTTCTTCAAGGCAGCCATCCTTGTCAGTATCAGTCTTCTCTTCCTGCAATTACCCATCCTTAGTACGATGAAATGATCTCAGAAATCACCGCTTTCCACTCCGTAGCTGGTGATTGACACAAAATAGGGCCACAAAAAGAGTGCCATCATCTTCATAGATGCCATCGACGAGTGCGACTTGGATTCGGCTCGGGAAGTGGCCAATTTCTGGCGTGACATAACCAAAACAGCACATTGCGCGGGAGTTCAGCTGAGCGTCTGCCTGTCTAGCAGGCATTTTCCTGCTATTTCCGTTAACGACTGTCCTGAAATCGTCATGGAGGACCACAATCACTCCGACATTGTCGACTTCGTTAGGCGTCGGCTCGGACTGGGCATGACCGCGAAGCATACTGATCAACAAGCCATACAGAAGAAGATCCTGGAAAAGTCTGGAGGAGTGTTCCTTTGGGTTTCCCTCATTGTGGAAGATATACTACAGAAACACGATGAAGGCAAGGGGTTCAGGTTCTTACTCAAGCATCTAGATTCTGTGCCACAGGAACTCGAGGACTTGTTCTCCCAGTTGCTGACTACAGCGCCATCCTCGACAATGGTAGCCAAAATGTTTCAATGGGCATTGCTACCTGCCAAACAGCTGCGACTGCACGAGTGGCACCACGTCCTGGCTTTCATAGGGGACGACCCTCCATCAAGTTTGCGCGAATGGCAACGTTCTGACTCGTATACCGAGACCGACGAGCAACTGGAGAGACGGATTGCACATCTTTCTCGAGGTCTTCTGGGCTTTAACGTCAGGTCCAGTAGCGACGACAGCCATGAACCTGCTGATGACTCCATGTCTGATCGGGCAGGCGCAGGGTCCCTTGATTTGAACACCGGAGAGACAAGAGTGGTTCAAGTGATACATGAGTCTGTCCGGCAATACTTCATGGAAGGCCCTGGTTTTACTGTGTTAGACCCAGCCTCTGCAGGAAAGCCGCTCGCACATGCCCATATTTCGATAATGAATGTCTGCCTCGACTACCTTTTGATCGAAGAGCTCGATGCGCTCTTTGAAGCACGCAAACTTGCTCAACAGCGCACCAAGAATCAGCTTGCACGCGATCGAGCTGCGGGCGCTCGCATTTCAGGGTCAGCAACACCTGAACGGGCCTCCACAGCCGGGGAAGCCGGCTTTGAGTCAATTGCACAGCAGTATTCGCCAGCAAGGCCCGCATGGCGTCGCGCTTCGAGTGTAGCAAGCTTTGGGTCAGCAAGCAGCCATGATGGAGGACAGTCTCCAGTCGTGCTGGTAGACGATTGTTTTCCTGCTCACAGGAAGAGGCCATACCCCTCTGAGGATTCGGATCACGACCTTCTAGTCGCTCCAAATTTGAAAAAGTTGAGAGGATCGGCTGAAAATTACAACATTGCGAACCGCTGGTTGAGAGAGCAATCTGGGGGAGACCAACATGACACGGCTGAATTGACTTCCTTTGCATCCCTTCAGTCCTCAGTCAATGGGTGCTCACAGACTCTTGAAGCCCATGCAGCTCTCCTATCATATGCGATGTTCGAGCTTTTTACCCACGCCCAGAAAGCCGACGCGGAGGATCTGGATCCGATTCACGTCATCGTGCGCTTGCATGATGCTGCTTGGGTTCGCTGGAAAGCACTGCGGGAAGATGTGGATGAGCGAACCGAATTGCTCTACTTCGCAGCCTACTTGGGATTGACTTCTTGGCTGAAGGCTGACCGCATCTGGAAAGAAGTCGAAGTCGTTTCTTCCATGAAACTTGCCATCGACTTTGAAGACTCCAACGCTCTCGGAAAGCTATTGGATGCCTTTCCGGCGGTGGGAGACAGAAGGATAAAACGTGCCATCGAAGACGAAGACCATGAAGTCATTGGGAAGCTAGTGACTGCCTTCCCTTCATCGGGGTTTGAGAGGGAGATCAGCAAAAAATTGTTTGATTTCTTGGCTAATGAACCGGATCATGTGCTATTACAAGCTTACCTATCACGGCATCCCAATCACTCGCAAGAAGACGACTCGATGAGCCTGATCCGAGCGAAGAAATACATACTTGAACGACAGGATGACAGAGGCAGGACTGTTTTGCACCTGGCTGTCGCACGGATGGATATAGCCGTCATCAGAGTGCTTCTTGGTCATGGTGCCGACGCCTCAGTAGTCGATGTTAGGCTCCACACACCATTGCATTTAGCTTGTACGGCCGACCTGGACAGTCCAGGTTGGTATCGCTTTTGGAGCCCCAACGTACGCAGTGCTATCATCGAACTGCTTCTCAGCCACGGCGCTCCAGTCAATGCTGTCAATGGCCAGGGCCAGACGCCACTTTTGATGACCTGGTTGAACATCAACTGCCATCCTCAAGCAAACAGCACACCACATCCCTCGACTAACGAAACAAATTTTCACCATGAAGTCCTCAATATCGTCGATTCGTTGCTTAAGCACGGAGCCGATCCTGCCATTGGAGACTCCCTTGGATCATTGCCGCTCCACGAGGCCTGTCATACCATCTCTGTCAACCCACCGACCAAGCTCGCTGCAGTCAGCAAGCTGCTGGACTACAAGGCACCTGTGAACGCAGCAGCGAAATGGGGCGAAACGCCGCTGCACGCTGCGTGCTCTTTTCCAGAAGTTGAAATAGTTGAAGAGCTCCTCCGCCGGGGCGCCGATCCTACGTTGCGAGACCGTCAGGGCTATAGTCCCCTCCACATCGCCAGCGCCCAGTCCGTCGAAGAAGTGGTGGAAACTCTGCTTTCATTGCCAGGTGCCCTTGTGGATGCCAAGGATGACAGAGGCGCGACACCTTTGCATTTGACTTGCATACCTAATCGAGATTCGGATGCTAGACGAGACAAACGCAGAATTGGTACTATACGGCGGCTGCTTGCGCACGGGGCCAAAGCTTACACGGTACGGGATCATGATGGGTACTCGGCTGCCGATGTTGCGAAAAGATATGGCTTCGCGGGCACTCTCGATCTGATGGCGCAAGAGAGTTGTGATAGGCCCGGGTTTCACGATGGAAGGGTCAGTTGTGATAATTAGATCTTTCCGGCCGTCTCCCCAGACTGGTCCAGGGTTCGTGAGTGACTGGTGGTTTCCAACTCGATTGCCGATGAATCGCAGCATGGATAGAGCGCAGGCTGTGTCTGTCGACTTGACAGACTTTACCTCACTTCGGCGCCCACGACTGCCGAGCTTGACGCAAAAACTTTCGTGCCGTGTTTGTCGCGGCCTCACTACAGACGAACAGCCCGTCTCGGACAGCCCGCAGGCTACGACATGAGAAGTGGGAAATGAGAGGTTTCTTCACGGTATGCAAGTCTTAGTTATAGGCAGACCAACTGCGAACGACAGACATGGGGCCGGTGGGCGCAGAACCTCGCCGTCGCCGTCAAGAGGCCGGAAGGCTAGTGATTTGAGGGTAGTAATGCTACCGAGCTTATATAAAATTAGAAGCAGCGTCGCATTTCATGAAATGTCTGGGTCGGAGAAAAGAGGCGAACCCATGGCGTCGATCCGGCCATATTGGGGACACAATAATGTCTTGGACAACGCAGTCCTGGATGGATAGGCCGACGGTGGTGCAAGTGGTGGTACCGAGGCGAGGTAGCGTAACATTGAACCCGAGCACCTACGCCCTGAGGTCATCCAACCGGGCAATTCCTCGATGGCGCAGGGCGTGTCCGAAGGAAACGCGTCCTGGGCGAATGAGAGGGAAAAGATGGGATGAGACTAGACGCGTTTCTCATCCGCACTCTGTGTGAGCATGAAGTTATAAATTGGGCAGCCCCGGTAGCTTAAATGCAGCCCCTGCAGCCCTGGTCCAGGTTTTGGGAGGGCAGGGCGGGCGGGATGCCCAGTTGCTGGCTCAGCCCCTGAACCTCATCCCAAAATCCGACGTTTCTTTGGTCGACGCCCTCTGAGATTCCATGCAGATACAAGGGGCATGTCTTTTGTTGCCGGTGGCTCTTTTCGGACGGGGCGTGATGGATTTGCGATACGATACGATACGATACGATGAGCCGGGGCTGGTCTGGAAAGTCTGGAAAGGGCCAGGCTTCCCCAGTCTTGTCCGAGTCGGGAAGCAGAAGCAAAAGCAAAAGAGACAGAAAAGAGACATGTCAGAACGTGTCAAAAGTGGGCTGCTCCACGGCGCCGACCACCTGGCATCGCCGCCGCCAATGCATCTGCGTGTGGAGCTGGCGGCTCTTGCAACCATCGTCAGTCGTGGGCGGTTGTTTGCATGAGCATGACAATGTTCATGACAATGTGTGGTTTTCATCTGCACGGCGGCTCCATCCCGTGATGCGCGCGTGTAAAACCTCGGAGTACCTCGGCCCCCTCGACTCGTCGCATGGTCGCAGCATGACTGACCGGGCCTGAAAGACTGGGTCACAGCTGCTGGCCGTTCTGACCCGTCTGGTTGCTGGCGGCTGTTGAGACAGCGTCTAATGCGTGCCGGCAATGCGCGCGTGTGCGATATCCACTTTGGGCATGCAGCTTGTATTCCATCCAGGGTTCACTTAATTGCCCCTGAGTCCATCTGAGCCCATTGGGTTGTGCACAAGCACCTGTTATCACATCTGGTACCCGTTGGAGAGGAAGTGCGTGCATGCATGCATGCATGCAGCGCCAAAAGTGAGGCCTGCGACAAGAAGGAGGCGTGATGGATGATGGCTGAGATTCTGGATTCGGGTGTGCATCTCCTGAAATGGAGAGTTGCCGAAAAGCTGGACTGGCTGCAGGGCCAGCAAAGCTTGCAGGTGCACAGGTGCCCAAGTGCTTACCAACCAACTCAATCGGTGGCCCGTGGGTGAGAGAGATTGATGACGGGTCCCTGCGTGAACAAGATGAAAGCTGCCAAGTTGGCCACGAGGCAGGTGCAGGGGCAGACCCGGTCCGCGCTGAACAGCTGTCAGATCTCACGACTCGACACTTTTGTTTTGCTGTTTTGTTGACCGTCAATCGCATTACGTCACGGTCTCACGGTGAACAGCGAACAAGACATTTTGGTGGACTGGGACGAGACGGCAGCACGGCAAGAGCGAGAGAGAGAGGGACAGAGAGCACAGGCTTTAATAGTGCAGCAAATGAGGCGCTGTGGGCTGCAGCAGGTCTGCACTGCAGTCCAGGTTTCCAGATGCTCATTTCATCAGCGTTGCAGTTGGGACTCGTCGGCCAATGGGCCATGTGTCTAAGCCCCACTTGGCCCCAAGGGGGCGGGAGCGGAAAGGAACAAACAGGTCGACTATGGATTGCTTGCAGCAGAACTACTGTGGTAGGAAGGAGCGTGTCTGCAGTAGAGCCAGGAGTGCAGGAAGGTGCTCAGGTACTGCCTGCAGCACCTACAGTAGTAGGCCGACAGGCAGGAGACTAGTAGAGCCCGCCATGATGGGATGCGCGCTGATCTTGTTTCTCCCGGGTCGTCCGTTCTTTCCACTTGTCTGCCGTCTGGTCTTTTTTGGTGCGACCACCAAGTCGCGACCGCGTTTCTCTACGCGCCGAGGTCTGCCTGTCTGCCTGGACCACCACAGTACAGTGTGCAGCTGCATACATAGCATACTGGACTATTCCGTATAGTCGTTAATGGTATACCTAGTCTGCCCGGTAACATGGTAGGCTACTGACCGTCAACCAGCCCATGCCATCCACCCCAGTCGACAGTCTCCGTCCTTCTCACCTCCAAGATGACCAGCGATCGGTCCAGTCGGTGTGAAGATTGCAGATTGATTGCACCGAGCAGGGGAGAGTTGGCGAGGGTTTGGCGAGGGCCCCCCCATCCCAGGCTAAACCTCCAATGGTTGCTGAGGCCCGCTGCTGTCCACTCGTAATTATACCACGCAGGTTATCATATCACCGCAGGTGGGCCCTTGCCCCCCCCCCCCTCGCTCGGCGCCCGCATGGCTCATGGGCCATGGCTGTTCCTCGCCCTCTTCTTGGTTCGTGGTCAAGGGCTCGTGGTTCTGGATCTGGACCTCGTCTCTTCTTCCCTTCCTTCTCCCTCTCTGGAACGACGACTGGACAAGACATCCCTCGCCTGCGTCGACAACTCTCCTTGCCGGACCGCATAGCATGCACGGTATTGGCCCGCAAGCCTCCTGCATGCCCTTCTCAGTCGCTCTCGTCCTGTCGATTTGCTCCCGGCCTGCCCATCGCCCTACACACCCATACCCATACCAATAGCGGCACGCATCCCCCCCTGATGAAGCCAGCTACCGCCTGTCGTTAATCTCGACGCATTTCTTCCGCCTATCTGCACGGCGTCGACCACCCTCGTCTGGCCAGCAAGGTCTCTTCTCTCTCTCTCTCCTCTGTCTGTCGTATTTTCATTTTTTTTATTTTATTTTTTCTTCATACTACTCTATCTTTACTACCATACACTATACTTCCCTTTCGTTACACTTCATTTCTTCTTGCCGGCTTAGGCTGCCAATCTTATTGCTCCTACCCTCTTGTCCCTCGATCCGACTTGTAATGGTCTTCCTGGCCTAGCCCATATCTGCCGCCCTCTGTCTATAGCACCATAAAACCAGTCATCGAGCAGGACGCTGGCATCCCATACCAGCCCGGCCTGAAGCAATCTCGTATCCCGCCGTGCCCTCCGTCCACCGTCGCATGCGAACCAGGACAGGACCCTTCACGGCCAACACGAACCGAACCTCGACGCCGACACGCTGGTAGCTGACTGCAGATCGCCGTGCCGACCTCGACCCAGAGCCGGCATTGACCTCGTCGCCCTCGACCTGGACTCCAGCGATACGGCATCACCAACACATCCCAGGACCAGGCGTTCCCATCCCCACCAGGTTGGCCATCCCATTCACTCATCCACCCGGCCACAGATCCGGTCGACCCAGCTCGCATGAAGCCGACATGGCCCGGAATTGACCGTCATCTTGCTTTTGAAGACCAACAGGCTGAGCCAGCTCGGCCCAGCTCCAGCCCTAGCTCCAGCCTTGACCCTTCCAGGCCGAGGCCATCGCTTAGGCGCCGGCCTGCCGAAGAATGTCGGCGCCGGACCCAGACCGTCCGAGCCTCACTCCCGTTCGACAGCAGCCCAGTGCCATCCGCCTCGTCCCCTATTCTCCCCCGCGTGCAGCCGACTCGACTGAGGACCTCCAACAGCCGCAAAGCGGGGCCACGGCGGATTTCTCGGATTTCGGCCGCCACGACGACGGCGACGGTGACGATGAGGACGACGACGACGACGACGACGACGATTATGGATCCAACTGGAGACGGACTAACCAGACCTCCGAGAAGAAAAGCAGCAGCGGCGGCGGCGGCATGCGCAACCAGGGGCCTGTCGCATTGCCGTCCACAGCCGGTTCCCGGTTATTATTGGCAAAGCGGGAGGATGGTGTTTCAGGGGAGAAATCTGCAACAGGTGCAGGTACATCAGGAGACGGCCCAAGATATCATCGCCCGACCACGGTAGCCCCTGCTGGGCCTCCGCCATCCAATGTCGCTAGCCTCGCAGCCATCAATGCGCTGCACGCACCTTCCAACCGCGGGCGCCTCTCTGCCTCGAGCTACACCACCCATACCAGCTTGTCGTCCAGACATTCTGCATCATCTCATCTTAGCGATGTCGAGCCCTCTTCCTCGTCGAGGGCCTCTCGCTCGCCTTCTACTGGCCCTCGAAGGCCCGGTTCCTCCCGCCGCGGAGGTTTCGTGGCGGTCCTGAACGAAGACAAGACTTTTTCCCTCGTCCCACAACGACCCCGGCCTGATCCGGAACCAGAGCCGCAGCCCTCCTTGGCCCTGGACCCACGATCCTCGTCGGCCCTGTCTGACTACAGCGGTCCGGGCGCTGGCTTCAGGTCCCCACATTTACCCTTCTACCCATCCACCCCCAGAGTGTCCCAGGCCAGTTCGCATGAAGGCTACACGTCTTATGCGTCCAGCCAATATGATCGTCCCAGCTCTGCCTTCACTTCCACGGGTACCATCCCGGACCGAAGCATAACCCCCAGCACGCCAGTGCCGTCCTCTCCGGGCTCCTCCACAATACACGACTTTGACGATCCCATCGCCGAAAGTTCCACCACGCCCCAGACCACCAGTCGCCTAGTTGGTGGACTTCGCAAGGTCCCCAAGACCCCCGACTTCAAGTGGAAGCAGTCCGACGAATCACCCACGTCTGACACGACAGAGACCCAGCCCCCGCTACCCGCAGTCCCAGAAGCGTCACCACCGCGTGCTGGTGACGACGACGATCTTGACCAGCCAGAAGGCCCCCTCACCGGAGCAGAACAGGCTTCGATTCATTCTAATACTCCCTCGGGTGGATCAGACCCAAACTACGTTGTCTACGAGCCCGACAGCCAGGCTCCTTCCGAGGCCGGGCTCTCTGACGCAGCCCGAGAGCGGGAAGGTTCCAGGGCGCCAGAAGACAGTCAATTGGACCCGGATCTTCGCGAGCAGGCGTCCTTTGACTCCCAGCAGACCGCGTCCACCGAGTTCGAGTCCACTAATATCAAAATCTACGGCCACAGTGAATCCGAAGGTTCTCAAGAGGCTCTCCCGGAACCCCCGTCAGTACGCGCCCCGTCCGACTCAGGCAGCGGCCAATTCGTCCCACCTCTGCAGACACAGCCCTCTTTCCGATCCATCCAGTCAGGGGCTTCAACGACTTCCGAAAATACAAATTATAAAGTCTACGGGCCCAACAGTCCAGGCCTGCCTCCGGTCCCCGAGGCAGAAACCCCCCAAGAAACAAGTGAGCTCAGACCGGCGCAGTCATTCCTTTCAGCCGTCTCAACACACTCGGAACCAGCCAATTGGCAGGTATATGGCCGAGCCAGCCCTGCGACACTAGCATCCGTCGAGAGCTTCAATCCACCATCGCCGTCCGGTTCGTACGCCCCGCTCCTGCGCCCGACCTCGCCCCCCGAGGGTCCTTCTCTATACGCACAGGAGGAAGAAGGCGGCCGTTCCGGCACCTCCGACAACGAGGCAAACTACGTCGTCCACGGCGACCCCACTCCTGACCCGTCGCCTAACCGAAGTCCTGAGGCCTCGCCGCCAGGCACCGCCGTCCGACCCTCACGAGCAGGCTACTCCCAAGAGCCTCCAGTACCGCAACCATCACGAGAGCTCCGCAGGCAGCCATCTTCGGAAGGACTAGGATACTACAGGTCGAGGTCGAGGTCCATTGAGAACTTGCGCACAAAGAAGTCTTGGAGATCAGCAACTTCTTCAACTTCTGTCTCGTCGATTATCAACGAGGACGCCGAGGACTTCTTCGCGGGACAAGCTTTCCTGAACGGGCCAGCGGGCCAGTGGGAGCCCCAATCGGTCGCAGGGCCATCAGAGCGCCAGCGACAACTCGACGAGCAGCGCGAGCGTGAGAGACGTCTGGCGGAGGAGAGGGCTTCATGGGCCGAAGAACACGAAGGGCCGGCTCCCATGGCTTTGCCCACCACGCCGCATCAATGGAGCTCCCAATTGTCCACCGTCATGTCCGAGACGGAGCCCGGGAGCTCCGGCGGCGGCACTCGATCTGCCTCGTTGGCGTCTGGTTCACAACAAGGTAGCCACGGCCGACGGAGCAGCCGGGGGTGGAGCTCGCACAGCAGACAGATGCTGAGCATCTCCTCGTCCCTGGCTGCCGAGCTGGAAAACGCCTCCCACTCCCGCTCCCGATCCGACTCCGACCCCGTGGAGAGACCGAGCCCGGTCTTCAACCCCCGCGCCGGCTACCATGGCACGGTGCGGGACCACGACGAAGATGGGGATGGTCTGGCGGATCTGCAGCAAATTACCCCGAGGCCGTCTCGCCAGAGGCTATCAGACTTTTTCCAGAGCAGCAACTCGTCCGAACGGAACCTGCATTCATCCCACAGCGGGCGCTCACAGTCCAGCAGCTTGAACTCCAACGCGATCCCTACCTGGGCCAAAGTCTACTACGGTAGTGGAGAACGGAAATGGTTGCGAAACATGTCGATCTCGAGCATGTCTGACCTTGGCAGCAGCCGCCCCGGTTCCGTACAGAACAGCGGATCACCGACGACTGACCATTTCCCTCTGGGCATCTACAGCCCCCGGCGCCGACCCCACGAAGGAAGACCCGACTCCGCAGCGAGGCGCCATTCTGCTACCGGTAGCATGGACATCGAGCCCGCGCCCATGCACGAGGAGCTTGGAATCCGGAGAAGCCTTCGGAGGATAACATCGAGTGTGTGGTCACCACATCTGCGCAGGGATGTGCGTGCGCGGGATCGATACAGCGTATGGGACCCACCCTCGGTTTCATGGTCCGCCGACAGCGGTATGTTTGGCCGCCGCAATGCGCAGGTGGTTCTCTTCGTGTTTGGGTTCATCTTTCCTTTCGCCTGGATGATAGGAGCGGTCCTGCCGCTGCCCAAGCCGTCGCCACTCGCCATGGTGGAGCGGTACTCAAGCATCAGCGATCTGGGCGTCCGATCCCGCGAGCACGAGTTCGAGCGCCACATTGAGACGGTCGATGAGCTCCGACACGAGAACGCGACCTGGTGGAGGACACTGAATCGCTTCATGTCCGTCGTGGGGCTGCTCATCATCGGCGCTGTTGTCGGTCTCGCTGTCGCGGCAGTCAAGCAGGGATGGGGTAGGAACTGAGTAGGGTTTGTGAGGAGGCCTTAGCGAGACTTTCCTCCAGCGCTACCGGCTCATGCGCGTGGTGCGATGGGGATAGGCGCATTGTTGTCTCAAACTTTGGATTCACACTTATGAGCCAAGCGTTCCCTCGCGGCCCAACGAGCGTCGATCATCCGGACGTTTCAACCACGACATCCGCAACACACGAGTCACTCTGCCACCAGGAAAGAAGTCAGCGCAGCAGCGTCGGGTTTCCTATTTTTCGGTCACGACTTTCACGCTATGGAATGATCGGCTCGCATAGACAGGATTTAGACCGGTTTCCTAATATGCTTCTCCATCCAAGGCACTGTCACATGCCATACCGCAGGAGGCTTTGATCGCCCAAACAAATCCGTCACATTCTACCCGATCAAATTTACACACGCCATGTATTACAAAGTCGCCTGCATCGTTGTCGTCAGCATCATAAGCGTCGTCTTTTGATCATATTTTGTTCCTGTCACGTTCCAGCATAGACCAGAAAAGGGGCAGCGCTGGCGGCCATATGCAGGGAGAGAGCTTTTGACATTTATATTTTCTATTTTCTTGGGAATTTGAGAGGAGATACCCCCATATTGAAAGCATCTTTTGCGGTCGGAGTACGAGTCAGACCCGAGGGAGAAAAAAAAAGGGGGCCCTGTTTGATGATAATCTTGCACCACCAATTCTTACTTTCCGACCTGTATTACTATCCCACAACACCTCATCCTACCTCAACCGAAATCACACGCGCACATCATCAGGCAGAGATCCCTTCCCCTCTGGGGTGGGCAGGCGTTGGTCAGAGCCGAAAAGAAGAGAGGAAGAGCTCGGGAGAGGGCTTCATCCCTCCGGGCGAGCACCAAGGAAGAAGAGCTACGCGGAATGGCCGCGGTCTTAATGGGTAATGGCAGGTCCGTTTTGCACGAAGGGTGGTCTCCATTGGTTGCTCCTCGTCGGTCGGCTGCACTGTGTATATATATCTAGGGAGCACTATGTTCCCTTCTCTCCGCGCCGACCGACTTGATGGACGCAACCGGCCCGCCTGGTGTTGGTTGTTGACCAGACTCGAAGAGCAAAACTTTGTGATAGCAATTCAAGATTATCTTCGAACTACGTGTGCCCCTGCATCTGGACTGTTGTGATTCGCATGTACTCTGAGAGTGGCCGTGTAGCCTTGAAGTGTGCTCCCGGAGAGTGACATACTTACCACTTCCGCAGACGAGCAGCACAGAGGGCAGTACTTTGCTTCCCGCTTGAGCGAGATCTGTATATCGGCGCAGGGCTTTCCAGGCTTGCTAGTCAGCATGCAATGATGACTGACGCAAAACCACGAGCGTCGATCTTTCGTCGCATTAGCTTCTATCAGCGGTACCTTTCACCACCAAGTATGAGACTCGCCCCGTCAACCCACGATCCCTCGAGACAAGATGGCTTCCCTTGCTCTAACCATTGTGCTTCTCCCGTGTCCTAATTTTACATGTATGCTTTGTCCACGGCCATCACCAACCGACCCAGCTATTGTGTTTCGACAAGGCCTTCATGGTTGGCACAATTCTTTATGCTCATCGATTGATCTGTACACAACCGGCCTTTTGTCGAGCATTACGTCCTTTCCGGAGAACATACAGCAACAATGGTAGGTTCGCCGGGGTGAAAGAGACTCGGCAGCTTCGTTGAACCCCCTTCCCCATCGACACGCTTGACGACATGGATCACATATAACACAAGCAACCGGCAACGTACCTCCTCGCTACAATCCCATTCTCTTCAGTGACCCGCAGCAGAGGCATCAGAGGCACCTGGACGATCTACACAACCACACAACAAAGCTCCAAAGCAAAAGGTAAGTGAGTAAGTAGTTAGTCCAGCCTCTCATCGCCCACCGCCTCAGAACAATGTCCTCAACCACCTCCTCCCAACTAACCCCCTCTCCACCTCGATCTCCCTCCCCACCACCCGCCGCCGACGAGCTCACGGCGTACGCGCCCCTCTTCCGCCCTCGCAAGCCCCCTGTCTCGGAGCCTCCCGTCCCATGTCTCCGATGCGCCACCATCGATATGCACTGCGTGTATTACAGGGGCGACACGCGCTGCCAGCGCTGCGAGCGCAACGGCGAGGACCTGTGCATCTTCCAGCGGCAGGACCTCACCCGCCCGGAGACCAGGCTCACGGAGCAGCAGCTGGAGATGCTCGCCGAGGAAGAGAGGCAGGCGGCGAGGGCGCGCGGGCCCAGGCACGCTTGGCTCATGAGGCACCTCATGCCCCAGCAGGAACAGGAGGACGAAGGGCCCGAGCTGCAGTGCATGGTGTACAGCCGCGACCCGGCCCTCTCCAAGGACAGGAAGCAGCTGCTCGCCCTGGCCGCGGAGATGCTCGAGGCCGTGGGGGACAAGGCAACCACGTACGTCCACGGGCAGCCTGTCGCGGCCGGGGACGCGCGGAACTTTGTCCTGCCCAACTGGCAGGAGGCGCAGAGCTGGCGCGAGAAGCGCGATTCTAGTCCTGAGTACCGCAAGCGCGCTGCTTTCTTTGAGGGCCTTACTGCTGAGCAGGCGGCTGTGACGGCGAGGACGCGGCGGAGTAGTCGGGAGAGACGGATGGCGAGGGAGGGGTATGCTGATAAGAAGAGGCGGGAGAGGGAGGAGAAGGAGGCCAAGGAGAGGGCGGAGGCTGAGCAGGGCGAGGTGCAGTATCTCGATGAGTACTAGATGCTTGTGCCTGTTCGTTCTCTGAAGACAAGCAAGTGCTTGACTATCCACGTTAAGGTTGCTCTCTTTTTGGTGTCCTTTGTTCTCTCTTCATTTGGTGTGAGCGCAGGTCCCCGGCGTCATTGCCGGCGTTTATAATTGATATCCGAAATATCTGTGACATTTGTATAATTTGAATAAACAGTTATGGGTTAACCTGCATAAAAGAAGTCATATTCTGAGTTTCCGTGACGTCGTGACATTGAGAATGTGCGAAATGTGGTGCTGCCCCTATCATAATTAATCATTGCCCCTTACCAAGTGGGATGCCATCCAACCTGCATACCATCACCGTCCATATATCTGGTCTCTTTCCCCTTTCACCGAAGTAAAATCTGAGCGTTGGTGGGTTATAAGTAGGAATATGCAATAATATCTTCCAGAAAAGTGGTCAATCCCAGTATATCCTATGTATACCTAGATAGGTAGCAAACTGACCAGTAGTATGCCGAACACGCTGATGTCTAAATATGTTGTCCAGCCTTCCCGACCAGTCATATGCTCTTCTCAACTGGTGAGAATAGAGTCGAAAAGGGGTGGGCAGTGCTGCAGCATCATATGTGCCGTCTTCTTCTGCATCGTAGCACACTTGGCATACTAAGGGTACATCTCAAACAGAGACGGCGACTGGTATCGAACTCAAACCAAGACACAGCACAACATAGCAGCAGGCAGTAGAAAGAGGTCGTTGACATTGACAGGATTCCCATCCACGCTGTGATAGACACCAAATGGTTCGAGCATCTGTGGCCTCGAGCGCAGGATATCAAACGCTTTGTTTAAAGACGTTCCTACGAGCCCTTCCCACGTTACCCAAAAGATTGAACGGACGCCCGGCCCCTTTCTCACCTTACGGGGTTGTTCTCTGGTCCCGTCCACCCCCGAATTATGAAGGGGTATCGTATCCAAGAAAATCCGGTCCCCCCTCCTTCCCCCACCCAGCAACCTGCCTGCCATATGATCAGCTACAGAAGTTAATCTGGCGCCCAAAGCCTGATGAGGCCGAGATATTTCATCAGTCGCCGCTGAAACTCCGATCTTCCAATGCGCAAGGATCCTTTTCTCCCTGTGGCCCGTTCCTCTTTCCCGATGGTGGTATTGCTGGCTTGGTTCCGAGTGCGGAGGGCCGTTGCCCCTGCGCCGCGAATCGCCCGTCGCGGCCTGCCTAGTTGCGGCCGCAACGCTGTGGCACGAGGCAGGCCTTTGGCACACCCCCCCCCCCCGCACAAGTCGGACCAGGCGGGGAGTGAGGTAACAAGGACGTGCGTTATCCCGCCGGCACCCCACGATGTCCCGCAGTGGGTCTCTCACACGCGACCCACGCCGTTGGAGCGCAACTTCGGACAATGTGGCCACCATAGAGCGTTGGCAGTCCGAGATCAGAGCGACGGCAGATGCTTGCCAGCGTAACGCAGCGGGAGGGTGCGGCGCACGCTGGGCATTCTCGCGCGATCCGTCGGATAGTGTCGTCATTGCACAACCTAAGCGATCGGGTGGACAGTGTGCCATGAGGCTCCCGTCTCTCAACCGGTTGGCTGTGCTCTCAGAGGAATCCAGACTCGGCCAGAACCCTACATTACACGCAAGTCAGTCAGCTATTGAACCCCTGGAAATCAATTGGGTATGGATGGCAAAGGGGTGCAGTAGTCGTGCAGGACAGAGCTGGAGTACTGAAACGGCTGGCTCCAGGAGCCACCCGCCAGGGCCATGCGTCCACGGGTTATTTGCTGCTTCCGTGTTGTCACATACCTGACAATTTTCTCGTCCTCCCTCTCGCGTGGCTCTATCAGCAGACTCTTGTCGTACATCTCATGCACGTCTCCGGCGGCTTGCATGTTGCTCAAAATATAGTCTTGCAACTCTGTGACCGGCTGAAGGGAGTACGGCACATTTTGGTACTGCTGGATGTCGCGAATCACATCGGCCGTCTTTGCCCTCTTAGCGAAGTTGATGAGCGTCGTCTTCTTGATTATAGAGGGGATACCGTCTTCAATGAAGGTCAGATCCGTCAGGTAGACACCTGAAGATTCGTTAGAACTAATATCGGCCAATCGCTAGCGTATGCGCCTGATTTCGGAAGAACCTACCAAAGAATGGAATGCAGGGAGGATTTGCCATGTGCAGACTCTCTCTGTATTCTGCAAAGTTCTTTGTGCTGAGCATCAGCTTCCGTAGCGCTTCGAGCGCAGCTTGTGACTTCTGAGGGACCTGATCCCAAGTCCTCTTCAGACGGGCGATTGGCGCTGTACCCAGTGCCGAGATGATGGAAGTGATAGTGGAGAAGTTGTTCAGCTGCCGGCATTTCTGTAGACATAATTAGCTATTATCTTCAAGGTAAGGTGTATTCAAGTGCACATACGTCGGCAACCGAAACGAAGTGTTTGATGACAACGACACGCTTCTTGACGTCGGATTGGGCCAAGATCATCTCGGCCACCCAGTTGGTCATTTGGTTCGAGTGATCAATGAGCGCCTTGATGTTCGGGGCCGGCGGCGCCTGCCCCTCAACCGTCTTCTTTTGGAATCGCTTGTTGAGACACTCGGTGGGTTTGATCTTGCCATACAGCCTTGACTCAATTATTGTGAGCTGGCGCGCAAACTCGGTAGGATCGATGTCGAGGAACTTGAGTTTCTTCATGTTCTTGGGCATGATGGGTGCTGGAGTTGGCTGACTCTGCGTCTGAATCAGCCTCCTACCAACGTCCTTGCCACTCAGTCGTTGGTCGAGAACGGCCATCAGTGGTGCTGAGCCAGGCGTTTCTGTTGACTTGACCGTGTCCCTTGCAAAGTTGTATACATCGCGTATCAAGGCCTTTGTGTCTTCCTCCTGGTTGTCCTCCATCCAGAAAGTCTCGAACCAGTTCTTCAGGATGTTGACTACTCGGAAACGAATTGGGCTCTGTTTTTTCTCCCGCCAATTCTCAAAGTCGGCCGGTGAGAGCCCTTCGGGAGGCTGGATGCCGAATCTGTGGACCAATAGCTCGAAGAGTTCCCTGGCAGTTGTAAAGGACCGGTAGGTGAGCAGGAAAGTGTTGTTGAAATTCGAGTCCAGCTTGTCGTGTCGAGTGAGCTGTTCCGCCAGTGCCATCAGGGATCCTCCCCTAATTGTGGGCGGTGTCATCTTATAGTCCCATGCAAGCTCGTGCTCGTACTCCAGCCGCAAGTAGTCTGGTGTTTCATCCATCGCTGTCTGTTGCGGAGTAGGATCTTCTCCGAAGATCTTCATGACCTTGGATTTGGTCCCGGCCCCTCTAGCCAGGTTATTGGCAAAATTGGAGTCGCCTTCGGTGTAGGATTGCGAAGTCATTAGAGGTGGTCGTGTAACTGCGCGCGAGTCTGTCCTGCCATGTGCCCCGTAAGCCATCGTCTCCCCTCGAGTCAGCTGCTGTCGCTGAAGCTGTTCCTCTCTGGCGCGAGCCTCCGCTTGGTGCTGAAGATTTATCTGGACCTGCTCTGACAACAACTGGAGGGAGAACCCGATGTGGGAAGAATTTGTCTCAAGGGCTCGGGCGCACTGCCTAACGTATTCGAGTCTGTTCTCCAGCGACTCTCCCCGGACCTCGGACCATTCATCGGCGAGTGGACCTGCAACGGACTGACATCCCAAGATCAAGTCGGATATGTTGTCGTAGAGACTCTGCTTGTTGATGCTGAAATCGGTGAGCTGCGGGGTCTGGAAGCTGTTCTCGAGCGATGAGAGGTCGATGGATTCGATCATGGCTATCCAAGGCTTGAAGTTCTCGATCACTCTGCCTCCGGCAGAGCAGACATTGTTGCTAATAATTTCGTGCTTGAACGGGGTGACGATCTTGTCCGGTACCACTAGTTGCCTATCCAGCTCTCGGATCCCGGAGACCAGCATGCGCTTGAGCTCGTCCAGTCGTTCCAGGAGTTTGCCGTCAAGGATCGCCGTCGGCTCTACCACGCCCTCCTCATCCTCCAGGAAATTTGACGTGATAGGATCGCGAGGGCCTAACCCGTTGTTCTGCCAGCTGCCTCCGGTCGTGCTACCTATCACGAACCCAGGGAACAGCCGGGGGATTTCTTCCCCCCTCTGCTGCCTTGCGACCTCAACGTAAGAGAATACACCAAGTAACACCCCATCAGCTTCTTGCAGACATTTTGGACCGGACTCCGGGGCCGGAAAATCGCTGGCGGCAATGTGGGAAGAGACAACAAGCTTTGAGAATTTGGACATCATGTCCCTGAAGTGAGGATACAATGCTTTGTTTGTGGAGATGATTGAGGGCTGACCGGAATGGTTGTCTGTCGTGCCAGAACCCGCTGCTAGGAGTAGCCGCAGATGATCCGAGATGTCTTCGGCCCGAGCTACATATTCTGACTTGTTGCCGTTATTGATCGCCTCACGGTAGCGGTCAATCGCCTTCTTCATGTTGGATACTAGCCGGCTCCATGTAAGCGGTGGTGTCTGGCCATCGTCAAAGAAAGAGCGAGGTATAGTCGCGGCTGTAGGAAGGTTAAATGTTGCCCCGGCAGTGAATGTCGGTGCGGAGTCTGTCGTTCGTGTCCCTGCTGGAGCCCCTTTACCCTTGCCGAATGAGTACTGCCCGTGTATTGAGTCCAGCGATGGCGCGGGAGATATGCCATCCTTGCTCATAGAACGTCGATTCTTAGCCTGCGCGTTAATACTGGTAAGTCTACTTGCTGACCAAAGGCGTTTATGAGCTTCGTGGATGTTCTTACCATGCGGCCAAACATGAGGTTCTCGCCCTCAAGTTCGGACGCGGAAGTTGCCTCGGAATCCTCGTCCTCATCCTGTGTCAGACCCCTGGCCATCATCTCTGGAGGTGGCCTCGTCCTATCGGGCATGTTGACGTTCATTCTGTCTCGTGGCCCAGCCTCGGTGGCGGATGAGGGCGACTCCAAGGGCAGCTCGGAGCTGCTCTCGCCGGTCATGGTGTTGTAGTAGAAGAGGCGGCCGTCAGGGGTGGCCTGGGGGATCCAATAGTCTGCCTTGGACCTGTCGCCTGCACTCGTGCCTTCCAGCGGCAGTTCCTCCAGCTCTGACATGTCGGCCTCGTCATTGTCGTCGTAGGGGTCCTCATCAATGTCCTCTTCTACGGGCTCGCCAAAGCCATTGTCTTGTTGCTCGGAGTCCGGAAGGTCGTCGGGGCTCGTGATGATCTGGCAGTAGTTGCTTGGGAACCAGCCTCGGACACCATTGATGACGCCGTCCCACCAGCCGCTTTCCAACTGTGTGATAACCTGTATGACATCGCCCTCGTGGAAGCTCAGGCTGGTCCTGTCGTCTGCCTCGTAATCGTACAGAGCACGGACGTACATGGCACCCGGAGGCGCCGTGCCCACGATGCCGTTCATGGGGTAGGGCTGGTAGTAGGTAGTGTTTTGGTTTTGTCGCGATTGTGCGTCGACCAACGCCTGGCCGGTCGAATGGTTTGATGGGGTGGTAGCAGCGTCGAAGCCGTCGGCCGCAGGCTGACCGCGTGTAGCGTAGGAGTTGTTCTGCTGACCCTGAGATAGTGCGGAGACTGCGGTCTGCGTCATAAGCATCGTGGCAATGGCCAGCCTGGTTGAGATGCGCCGAGACCTAGATGTGAGCCATCAAGCCGGGAGAGACCTTTGTGACTTGAGAGGGTTTGGAGTTTGAGGCGGAGGTCGGGCACGAGGCAAGGAACGAAGGGGGAAGGGGGCGTTCGAGTCGAGTCGAGTCGAGTGGACGGGAGGTCGGAGGAGGCCGTCGTGGGGTGCAAGACTCAGTGGCGGATCGAAGGTATTTCGAAAGGAGGTGGCGGGCAGAGTGTTTTCGAAAAGACACAAGGCGATGGAGTGGTTCCGTTCTCGTCTAGGAAGGGTCGGCTGCTGGGGACTCGGTGATTGAGAACGAGCGGTTGACGCGCGAGAGGCGGACGTGAGTGGCCAGAGCTTTGTTCAGCGGGCGGGTAAGGGAAATAGGCGATGAGTGGTACAATTCGCCCGGGGGGGGGGGATTCCGGGTGCTCTCGTCTAGTCCAGTAACGGTGCAAGTGCAGCAGAGCTAAGACCAGACCTGTCCTGTCCTGTCCTGTCCTGTCCTTGTCCCTTGTCGAGCTGTGTGGGTTGGGTGAGGCGAGTGGCAGACGTAGACGCAGACGCAGACACACAAAAGGGGATTCCAGAGTGGAGGATGAGGGGAGAAGTGAGCACCAGTTCAGACTAGGTGCTGTGCTGGTATTGTTTGTGCCGGGAATCCGTATCGACGGTAGGCTAATAAGGCAAGGGTAGGAAGGCCGGAAAGGTGAGAGAAACAACGGTTGAGGGGAACTTGAGTGTTCCGGACACAAGCCTGCAACCTTGGAAGTCTGCACTGGCAAGTTTGCAGTCTGCAAGTCTGCCCGCCTCAATCGATCCGATCTTGATCTGGGATGGGGCCAAGTCTGTTCGACACAACACCTCGACGACGTCCGTCTGCTTGATCCGAGGGATTTTGCTTTCAGGGGACTCTGGGCCAGAGGGGCGGGCGGGAAAGCAGCACTGGGCTAGGCCAGGGGGTGGGTTGGTCGTGGTGGCCTTGAACTGAGGGAGAGCGGGGTGCAGGTGCAGGCCGGCCCTGAGGGTGCAACTGGGAGCTGGGTGCAGGGAGCAGGGAGCAGGGAGCAGGCGAGGTGCAGGCACGAGGAGCTGCAGGAGGGGGAAAAGATATACACGCAGTTACACATTCCTCGCCTTGCATGCCTGATTCCAGTATACATGCCACCACTCCTAGCACCTGAGAGATACCTAGGTAGATAGACAAGGCTTACTTACAGACAGCCAGACAACCTGGGAGTTTATTACGGGCAGTCGCTGCAGCAAGGCAGGTGGGGAAGACGGTGCCAGGGTGGACCTCCCTTCTGTGCAGACCAGACAGACTCCTAATAAACTGCAGTACAATCAGCCATAGGACAATGCACCTGGGCATATCATCTGCAGATGCAAACATAAGTACATACCTACTTATCCATCCATCTTACGGGTCCTATCTGACTAACAAACCGTTCGTCCCAGTCACCAGCCGCCCTGAGCAACTGACCCAGCAGCAGAACAAAGCATTTGCACAGCACGACACTCGACACCTGTCTGTCTGGCTGGCTGGGCTCGGCGCTCTTCCCTGTCGCCCTGAGGTTACAATCCTTGGATTTACCCGAGCGAGTTACCCTGGAATGGGGAATTTTGGAGGAGGGGGGGAACTCGCATCTGCCCAGCAAAACGTGGAGATGCCCAGGCCACTGAGTGCTCTTCCGCAGGCAATATCCCTTCCTCCCCTAAGTCCCCTTACAAGAGAAGGGTCCAGGTTTCCCAATTCATGGCCCCGGGTCCGGGTCCAGGCCGAAGCCCAGGCCCGACCTAAGGCAGAGGCCGTCACAGTGGGCAGTTGGAGGTATCATGACTATCGACACGTAAGACGCAGCGTGTTCGGCAGCAACAGCTCTCCACAGCACCACAAGGCACCACAAGGCGCCACAGCATCTACCGTGCGGCACATGCTGGGCCACGCAGACAGATCCTCATCAACCTCTTACGCTTGGGCCACCAGATCAAACCTGCCAAATCCTGGTTCCTGCTTCGAGAACGCACGTCGATCGAGGGCTTGCATTGTCCCGGTTCTTTGAGGCCCTGCCTCTTGCCCACCCCAGATCCTGGTCACCCCAAACAATGGGATCCGGTCGAGAGAACTCACTTCTCCTGCTGTGCTCCCTCTTGAGCCTCAGCTCATTCAGTTTGCTACAGTACCTCCCACCACCGTCGTGGACTACGGTTGCAAAGTATCCACGGGTGCCCAGGTGAACAGACGTCGACTCCAACGCGGGCCGTTCCCAGTCTCGGCTGCTGCCACTTCAAGACCGGCCCAAGGCCAGTCCAGACTTGAAGCATGTATGCAGTCCACGGCACACGCCCTTCGGCTGCAATATCTGCCAGACACATATAACTCTCCTGCGTCCGACGGGTCGTGGCCCATGTCACGGCAGCGGCAGAGCAAAGCAAAACACTGCCTGCGACCGCAGCACACAACCACACAATACCACGCACGCCTCGGTATTTCGTGCTTACAACGCCTGTCTCCACACACGTGGGAACTCTGGTCGCGAGCACGCCAACTCCTACTGCTCGGCCCGTCTCACGCCCATGCTGACAACCGCGCTCACCGAGCCAGGCCCCCCTTACCCTGCCCAGCCCTTTCGACACGCCTATCGCGTGCGCAACTGTCCTGCCGATACATATCTACTGATTCTGGACCCCCACTGCCCGCCCGGGACTCCGTTGATCCTCAGCTAGTGAATATACCGTGTAAATATGCCCATCCCGACGGGCTGGGCGAGTCAGTGCAAGCTCGTGCAGCAGATGGGGCTCACCACCCTCCCGTCCCCTGCCAGACTTCTCGCTTCGCTGGGAGCTCCGCATGCATGTTGCCATGCTCCCATGCTCCCACCCCGGACATGAGGGCGGCGCCCATGGTGTTGGTGTGGTGTGCCCGCGTGGTATCGGCTGTGGACCCACTCTTTCCCAGGTAACGGTAGCGGTCGCCGCCGGGGTTAGAATCTGATAAATGGATTTCACACCCACCCTGTCCCGCGTATCATCACTATGAACTGAGATAACGCATCACAAGGTAAATTGGCCCCGGCTCTCACCGGTGTGGGGTGGTTTCATTTCCACAAATGCCTCCCAGACCTACCCTAACAGGGCCCCAGGTCGTGGTGATGATACCTCGCGGCAGATCACTGTCTTCTTTTGATGAACGGCGACCACATGGCCGGTAACTTTGATGGCCTGGTGCCAGACTCGCAGCTCGACAAGCAACCCCAGCACAGTCTTCCAATGGGGCGGCGACTAGACTCGGCCTTGATCAAACGAGGTTGGCGGCAGTTGCTGTTGACAATCCTCCGCTGGAGACGACACACGGCAGGAATTCCATCGTGGGTCAGGAGGAGGTTTCCAGGGGCCTCACAGCCCTCGACAGTTTCTAAACTTTCTAGAACAAAAGTACACACCCGCTGGTCCACCTTCGATATCCATGGCTGAGACGAACCCTGCCCGCCATGCTATCTTTCGATGATCCATATTTGACAGTGCACCTTGGGTGGTTTCCGTATCCTGACACCAGAAATTTGACTTCATACTAGAGACCGACGGTTCGAGAAAGAGCCAACTGGCTGCCTCTCTGAACGTAACCCCGACTAGGATATGTCAGAGATCGTCAAGGTCTGCAGACATCCGCGAACTTTCAAGCCCTAGCATGATGCCACAGAGGACTCGATCAACAGCGAGGACGAGGCCCAGCAGGACGCTTAGCATTCGTAGCGGAGGCAAAGAGACCTCTCGTATGCCCAAGCAATAATTAATTTGCACCGGAAAGGGTGTTATCTCAATTGTAGATCATATGGTGCTCCATCATTCCCACACTCTCGCACGCAAGAATTGTCTTCCCTTTCCAGCCAGCGTCCTTGCACCCTTTGACCCGAGCATGTGGGAAAATAACCGTTCGCAACGCGCCCAGCACGCCAGGATGCCCACCCCCGTGGATCCCACGGCCATGCCATGCCATGCCATGCAATGGTCGATCTTCAACACTAACCCCCACGGTTTGTGCAATTGGGAGCGCCCCTTTTCGACGGACGCAAAGTCCGGCGTGGGTTGCCCTGCCCTGTCTCTTTCCTTTCCAGGGGAAGCGAGGGCCACAAGATCAGTTATCTCAGGAAGGGGGAGAGGGAGCCGAAGTCACGGTCGTCGCGACTGGGTGTCCGAGAAAGGAAGGTCTAAGTCGCGCGTCAAACGTCCGACATCTTACAGATGAGGAAATAAGAGAATGTGTCAGGGCAATACAGCGGGGGGGGGGGCCCATCTGGGCGAGATCCACCTGCCTCGTGAACTTGGCTCGAGTCCGCCCGGACCCTGAAGAGCCTCATATCAGTGCGGCCCCGGTTATGCCGTCATTTCTCACTACGATGGAAGAAGTTGGCGTATTGTCTCTTATGCCAGCTTCTCACGTAACATAAATCCGTAGAATCGCACATGTGAAGGTCTTGTGAAGCACATAAGCAGGCAGCCAGGTCCCTCTAAATCGACCCGCCACAGACGTCGCAAACCTATGTGAATGGTCAAGGATCGGAAGCCAGTATGATAGCTTTTGCCATTGGCCATGACGGTTGGGCGTATCATGGCATGCTCTTTGGGTCATTTTCATCCCGTTGCCCCCAGAAAATGAGTATATACTGTAAATGTTGCCACCAGCATCGTACAACCCCTATCGAGAAGACAATCTCTTCAAGAACAACCTCATAAAGGCTGACTTCCCATAGGATAACATCCTATAGGACAAAATCCCATAGCATAACCCCAATAGCATAACATCCTGTAGGGAAACTCTCCATAAGGTACCCTAACCTTAGACCATATCCCATAGGACAGCCCTCCATAGGACAACCTCCCACAGGACAACCTCCTACGGGACAACCTCCTACAGGACAACCTCCCACAGGACAACCTCCCACAGGATAACCTCCCACAGGATAACCTCCTATAGGATAACCTACTAAAAAATAACCTCTCAGGAAGACCCCTCGAGAAATAACCTGCTATAGACAACCTCCCTTAAGACACTTTCTGATAGAATGGCCTCTTGAAAGATAAACTGTCACGCAGTAACTCAGAGGAATCTATAGGTCTGGCACACTCTAAACGGCCGCTTCAGGCGAGTGATCTGAGTCGAGATCAGCTGTGATGTGTGGTCTTGGAGTGGCCCAGATGATGGTCATAATACAATATGACGGGTTCTGAATGGGGAGACTTGAGTGCTCGCATTGAGAGTCCAGGAACCGCAGGTGAACCTTAGTAGCTCCTGTTGTGACGAGAAGTAAAAACCGGTGAGAACCCCCAACAGCGGTTAGCCTGATAGCTGCTCTCGAGATAGAGGTCCACCCCAGTCGAGGCTCTGTATCTTGATTTTTCAAGTATCAGGCGTCTTGCTAGTGCCATCATCCACGGGGAAAATGCAATGTTGCTCAGTCAGGTATCGCCTCCTATGGGCTTCTCGGCGTCAACTAGAGTGGTCCATGAGGTTCCATGCATGATGTCCTGAGGAACCAAGGTGAATCGACAAACTAAGACCCTTCCATATGTCAACGATGAACAAAGTCCCGGGGCGAACAAGGTTGAAAGTATTCAATCCAAAGGAGGGCTTTTGAAAATGTCGAAAGCCATGGAAGCTATGTAAAAGTTGACAGAAGTCAGAGTCGGGGACAGCAAGAGCCTCTCCTGGCGAGACAGGATAAGAGCGCCAGGAGGCAACTCGCGACATGGTCACGGCGCAAGACCACTCTCGGATCGAAAGTGGTCCTCTGCAACCTGTTCAGTCGGTGAGGCAAGGCGTCGGAACATAACCACTCGGCGAAATTCCCCGTCTTGGTCCAAGAAACCGCCGTCCGGCACTTGTCTCACACCAACACCCCGATCATCGATACCTTGTCATCAACATCGTCGTGACCTTTTCAGCTGGAAAGATCTCCCATCACAAATAATCACGATCTTCCTCCTTAAATCCCGCATCCAACTCGTACTACTTACCCCTCAGGCCACCAGCGTCCCTGAACGCTTCGCCTATCACGCCCCAAGGAGCTCGTCCTGTGAGACACTGCCGCAACCAGAAGTGCAGAGATATCAGAAAGATCCTGTTCTCAGCGATCATGTTGTTGCTCTCATCCACAGGGAACCAGCAAACTTGCCAGCGCAGAGTCAGGGCGTTCGATTCACGGGTCGGACAGCGGCTTCCAACATCCATATACTCCTCACTGAGCAATAGACTGGCAGTGTCTCGTCGATGATGGCGATGCCCCTCGACCAGCCACGTTTTTGGTGGCGTCAGATCCTCTCTGCCCGCCAGCTCCAGATCAGGCGTCCTCAACGTCGACATGCCATTTGACTCGCCCTCCCTGCCGCAGTGCCTCGATTCAAGAACGTCGTGACTCATCACAGTTTGCGGAAATATGACTAGAAGCGCCTGTAAGAACTTCCAAATGAGCTTGAGTAAATTTCAGGTCACTATGTGAGTGGACAACAGCGTATGTTTATTGCAAAAGTGCACAAGATTCGTAAGCCACACACAGCCTTCAGGATAGGAACGACTACGCAAACTCAAGGCCGCGAAATGACATCTTCAGCTTGCTGTCAGTGTAACGCTGGTTACATTGCCGTATTGAGTTACTGTCCAAACAAATCGCAAGGCTCGCAACTTGTCGAGTATTTTGCTTAGACATAATGGAATTGTGCATCCCGAATGCAGGGCAGGCGGCCTCCAGGGTAGGGGTGATTTGAGTCAGAGCAAGGTCGTAACTTCATAAAAAGCAGATGTAGGGTAATGTCCATCTTGGACAGAGGAATAAAAAGCAACACAGAGAAAAATCGGACCAGAATAGATTAACAATGCAGTTGGTTCACATCGCCACTTAACTGTAACGCCCATGTTCTGGAACCAGGGGCAAACCATCATGACCCTTGTTGAAGACATGATTAACACGGAGACGGCAGCCACACCCGTGCCAAACACTTGGTAGCCGTCGAGCAGTTCGAGTCGTGCTTGTGCGTCGGGACCGGGAGGTCTGGACCCCCCAATTCCTTTCCATCCTTCTCCCGTATTGAATCATCTCCCATTTCCTCCGGCGACGATCCGAGACCATTGATCAAGACTTTGTTCGGTGCGAACTGGGACGTCATCATTGATAGTTCATGTTGGCACGACCAGCCAAGTCCAGATTTTCGAGCTAGGGCCAAGAAACGAGGCTGAAATGAGAATGTTACGCCGCGGGGGATTTCGCTGATCGTCAGGGGAGCTGAGCTGCAGGCGCAAGTGGTGGAAGGCGTCATCCGGGCTGAGAGAGGCAACTATCGACACCAAGCCAGCTCGACGGTCCAGCCCGAGTATGCAGATAAACGGTGAAGACGCGGGAGAGCCACGTCCAGTCAATAAGTTATGTTGTATTCCTTTCCCATCTCAAGGGCAAAAGACGGTCAACCGTCTTGTGGTTTGGCAACCGAACTTTCCTCGTTTGTTCGTTGGCCGTCGTGATCCGTGGGACAGGGTTCAGAACCCACCCACCACTTGCATGGAATTGGGTGCTGCAGGATGAAATTGAGCGAGCAAGGGTGTCGTTTCTGGCGGCCATGTGTCAATTGCTCGGGGAAGGGGTCCGGAAGCGTGGACAAGTCCATGCGGCAGGGCTTTGGAAAGGCTTCCGCGGGCCTGCTGGTCCTTGCTCTGGTCCCTAGTTTGCGGGGCGGGCCTGGTGGGCTGGTCTCTGGGGAACCAGCAGCACGACAATGCACTGTGAGGGTTTCTCGATTATAGTGGCCCCACCGTTCAACGCGGTGCAGCTGCACAATCCGTGGCCGTCGACGCGCATCGGTGAGAGCACTTGACCACGCCGATAAGCAGACCGCCATTATCGTCGTAAGTTCTCTCACCCACATGGGGAGGACATGTTCGAACCCGGGATTTGTAGGTGAGGGAGCCAAGGCCCATTTGGACCAAGTATGGCCTATAGTTTCGCTGCAGTCCTCCCGTAGCGTCGCTGGAACAGACAGCTAGATTGAGAAAAGGAGGCTGCCCGTCAGCCCGGTAGTGCTGTCTGGGATGGCCAGAGTTCAAACGGCTGTTCGAGAAGTGAGAACACCAAGACCAACCATCGGGCGTCTACCCGTTTGACGCTGGAAGCTTGAGCGAGCCGGGTGAGATTATCAAATGAGGCAAGGACCTGTCTGTGCGAGAATTGACAAAAATCTCTGCTTGCAGAGATGTATTGTTGGCTGACGATCAAGTCGTCATTTGCTGGTTGCTGGGCGTACCATGTGCCTGTCTCGACGGCGTCCTCTTGTGATGTGTTGGCATTGTTGCAGACTTTTGCACAGGTTGATGGCAATGCGCAGTTTCGAGTCGTTTCCAGTTCCTCGGTCAAATAGACACCACAGAGTCCATAGACGTAAAGCGAGAGTGAATCATCACCGCCTTCGTAACCCCGCCAGGCAGTTCATGCGCACCGAAAATTCCCACAATACCTCGCAAGCGCGAGCAGCTGCCGCGTCGGGCTGTCTCCACCAACACAAGAATGGTGGAGGGATCCACCTGTCGGGTCTGACAGCCGTGCCAGAACCGGATCTGATGGGGCAGAGACTGCCTGTAATTTGGCGGGCCTCCCGAGACACGCAATTTCACGGGGTGCCTAGCCCTGTCGAGCTGTGCGTGATCCCTAGTTCGCACGACGACGTCAAGCAAAATGGTGTTTGTGGACGTTGGAAGACGTTTTCACCACGGGAAAAGTGCCCGCTCGAAGCATTTGACGTCTTGGACAGCTAGATGCGCACTGTTACTCTTGAGGGTACAACAAGTAGCCCCTCGTCGTGCTCGTCGAGAAGCACGAGGCCCGAAGCTGCAGGTGATTTGCAATAAACGATAGGTCGACAAATATTACCAGGGTTGACAGTGAACGGTGTCAGGGAGGTGATTCCTGAATTACCGGGCGTTACTAGCCCGCCTGGAAGCCCGGGACTTGTTGCAGACAGCGAGGTGCAGAGACTTTTTCATGACGTTGGAGTCATCTAACCTCACTGTGCCCGCGCTGACTGACGACTGACCGTCACAATCGGTCATAAGCGAGCGATCCGGGTTTATTTCGTGATGCGGCACGCTGGACCCCACAAGGCTTCCGGTCCCCAGAGAGCAAGCTTCAAGCGGAGGAGCGGCCGTTATTAGCTCGGCGAGCTCTTGATTCAAGTCCCCCTCCCCCGCCAGGCAGCCCGTTAGATGGGAAGGGCTGAACGGGAATGCACCAGCTTATTACGGCGAGTCTAATGAGCTCCGATCGGTCCAACGGCCAGGTGCAGCTCCCAAGCTGCGGGAAACCTAGAACCCCTCACTCGCTCGCCTGGGGCTCATCCATCATCAGGTGCTTGATCTCTATGCCCCGCAGCGATCGCTACCGTGCAGAACATTCACCACACTGGCATGTGGGACGCACTTCTTTTGGTCACGGTTGACCCCAAGCCGGCACGAAACCGCGAAGGAGAGAAGAGCCATTCTCATTCCAGGTTCGGAGCCTTTGCTCAACCAAAGCCCACGTAATCCGGTGGGCGCGGAATGGGGACTTAGCCTAAGATAGGAGAGGTCAATAGGCAGGAGACAGGAGACACATGTGGTCGAAGAAGGTTGAGTTGGAGTCGGTTCCGTGGGGTACACTGCAATGGCCGGTCGGCATGCAGCGAGTCCCAGCCTCACTTTGAGCTGCAGTAGCGATTGACTTCATCTGCAGACAAGCATGCAGGCCGGCCAGCGAATGTTCCTTGCCTCCAAGGTTGCTAGTAAAGCTACCCATCGAGCTATCACCCCCACACCAGGCCGCTATTTCCGGAAACCATCGAGGGGGGACAAGCAGACGGGGGCTTCACGCAGCCGTGGCTTACAGGAGAAGCTCTGGTCCGAGTGCAGCTCATCAGCACGGCACCGCTGTGGCGCTTATTTGGTCAGCAATAAGCAGGAGCTGGCCACCTTCTCTGCAGGCCGTGAGTGCTCATCAGCGATCTGTACCAAGTAGCTTTAGCGTAGCGTCGCGTCTCGGATGCCGGTGCAATGCGAGGGAGGAGGACCAAGTGGTGACATGCCATCGCAACGTGGCTCGTTCTCCTTGCTCGTGCACCCAGATCTCCCACTTGTGCCCGGCGTCATAACACGGTCACAGTTCAGGCCGTGGGTCAGGTCCAGATTTCGACGAGGTGTTAGCCTGGCCAAGCAAGCAAGCAGCAGTGCAGTCTTGCAAGTAGAATCCACTTCTGGGGTTGGGAGCCAGCCAGCCGGAAGAGGGGATGTGTCTGCTGCAGCCAGGCAGCCAGCCTGGATGCGATGCTCAGAGTCGACAACGATGCTGATGTGTGACTTGTGCGGAGTCAACATCTTATTCCCACGATCATATGCTTATTAGGATGGTGAGGTTGGGCTTGCTGCTGCACTTCCCAGCAAAACGGCCGGATCCCCCACCAGTCGCACAGCAAGCAGGGAAAGACGCATGAGCAGAAGCATGCAGGATCGGACACGGCAGCGGCACCGAGGGGAGCTCGTCGAACACACGCCTGCAGGCTTGCCCGCTGCTGGGGCCCGGCACGACACAACAAAAAAAGGGAGGGCGCGGAGAAGATGGAGGGGTTGCTGCTTGGCCTGGCCTGGACTGGCTGGACCCGACTGGGCTGGGCTGCGGGCTGATGAGCAAACGGTGTCCACATTGGCACTGTGTGCTCCTCTCCGGCTTGTCCTCGTGTTCGATGCTCACCTGAGAGGGCGACGCGCAAAAAACACTAGGCTACATACCAAGACATGTATTCCTAGCCCACTCTCGCTCTCGCTGGGGAGGGAGGGGGGCTGGGCGGGCGTCTCCGTGTCTGCTGCGACGTAGTACCGTACCTTGTCGTCCCTGTCGACCTGGTTCATTCTTTGTTTCCCATCGAGGACCTCCCACGGCGCAAATGGGTGTCTTGTATTCGAGATAGTGTTGGGTATTCATATCTTGTTCTTTGCATTTGGGATAGAATATTTCGGAAAGCGACGGATGCGCTTGGTTGAGAGTTGGATGATGTCTAAAGAAGAGGGCAATGTCCCGAGCATGTAGACGACTTCAAGCTCAGCAGGAATCGGTTCGTGCAACCAGGGCGAAGGAGAAAGAGAGTGGCATGGAGGCACGGAGTACGGAGTACCTGCCCTTCTCAACCTTGGTCAGACCCCCCTCCCCCTCGTGGTTTTACGCAAGAGCACTGCAGTCTGCAACCCCTCTGCCCTTGACATCTGCCCATCTGGAGCTCGCAAGACCCCACTTTCCTTCTTGCAGGTGGGATTGTGAACTCTGGCTACCTGGGCGATACCCCCTGACCCTGCACGCCGTCCGCGGGAGGGCAGGTCTCCCGCCCGTACCAACCCCGCCTAATCTCTACCATCCTGCACTAGCCCAGTTGGAGGGTGCCACACTGTCCTGCTGGGTGTTGGGTGCTTTGCTGGGCTGGGTGCTTGCTGGGCTGGGCGGGCTGGCTCCCCTCCCCAGCAAGGGCTGGCAAACCGCCCTCCTTTTTTCTCTGCGATCTCCCTCGTCGAATTTCACCCCTCTCTCTCCTCCCACTCCCATTCACTCCCGCATCACCACCCACCGTCAGCGACGCTTCACCTGCCCCAGCCCGTCACGGCACATCCTGCAATCCAGGCAGGACCATTCCTCAGCCCCTAAAGAACCTATTTGGCCTCTGCAGCCATCTTATCCCCAGCACCACCTGGTCTATTCCATGACCTGCACATCGACCCCAATGAACTGCATCGCCCCTCACAGTCAAGTCGACACACTTTAAACCCCACGGGAGCGCGTGCGAGCGAGCAAGGAGTTTGAGCGATTTCAACTATCGTTCTAGGAGGCTGCCAATCCGTTTTCCCGAGTGCCCGCCATCGTTGCCAACCCGTCGCTGTCAACGCCCCCCAACGTCGTCGTCGTCGTCCCGCCCCGTTGCCGTTGCTAGAGCTATCCAGTTCTTGCTTCGCAAAGCCTGATCGACACACGCACCCCACGCGACAGACCAATCCTCCACGATGCCAGGTGCAAGCGTCGCAACTGTGCCTGCGCCCGCCGCTGAATCACCAGCCTCGGCCTCGCGAAAAACCTCCCTCGCACCAGAGAAGAAGTACAAGTGCCAGTTCTGCAACCGGGCTTTTAGCAGAAGCGAGCACAGGAGCAGGCATGAGCGATCACGTATGTCCCATCCCTCACCTCGAGCACGCGCCTTGAAAATCCTTTCTCGTGTTTGAGACAATCACCCACGGACTCGGTACAGAAAAATTCGAGTCAGCGTTACACAAACGACATCAATTTTTGTTTGCCCCTACAAACAGTTCATAAGCTGACTTCTCCCAACCACAGACACCAAAGAGCGACCATTCAAATGCATGAAGTGTCGAAGCACGTTCGTCCGACGCGATTTGCTCCTCCGACATGACAGGACCGTCCACGCTAAGGATGGTGGCGTTCCGCTTCACAGCGATGGCAAGCGTCGTGGTGGCCCGAAGCCCAAGGCAGCTGTTGCCGGTCCTGCGAAGCCTTCACTGGCTCTCGACGGACCCGCATTGGAACAGCTCGAGGCCAGTGGCGAGGGCATCTTCGACGTTGAGACCGCAGCTATGCTTGTTGCTGACCTCCATCACAAGGCCACTGCTGTGATGCAGTCCAATGGCGGCAGCCCGTTCGAGAGCAGCCCAACTGTACCCTTCGCGCAGGGCGGCAACTCCCTGATGGACCCTCCGACTGTGACCTATCCGAATGGCACGATCGGCCTGCCTCAGTGGGACTCCTTCGTCCACGGTGAGCCCAAGAACAACTCGCTCTCGTCATCCGGCTCTTTCGCTTCTCAGCCGTCCTTCGCCAGCTCCAGCACGATCCAGCCCGCTACGTCTGCTCGACAAGACAACGGCCCCGAGTCAATCTCGTCTCAGTCGCTCGGCAACTCCGTTCAGACGTCTGCTACTGGCACACCTACTTCTCAGTCGCCCTATCCTTCGCACGGCGCTCAGAACCACGCAGAGGCCCACCAGACCTCGGCTGGCTTCAAGCCCCCTCAGGTGATCAGTGATGTGGAGCGCAACATGATTCTGGACAATGTTCACGGCAGCGATACCGAACGCGCGATTCCCGACGGCTTCAAGATGCCTAATCTCGAACGTCTCAACCGCTACTTGTCGACCTACTTTGGCATGTTCCATCATCACCTGCCTTTTCTGCATCCCGCGTCTTTTGACCCTACCACTGTTTCCTCGCCGCTCCTCCTGTCCGTCCTGTCAATCGGTGCCCTATACGCCTTTGACCAGGAGCAGGCGTTCATGATGCACGTCGGTAGCAAGGTCCTCATCAACGAGTTCCTGCAGAACAAGGAAAACTTCAGCTCTCGCAAGTGTCCTCTCTGGGCCATGCAAAGTTCTCTGTTGAACATGATTTTCGCCACTTGGAGCGGTGATCCTAAGGGGCTCGAGTGGGCTTGTTCAATCAAGAGTCTTTTGGCTAACATGGTTGCTGGCAATCGCTACGAGCTGAAGCTGAGGCAGGAAGCACGCGAGAATCGGTCACCGACCCGGGCTGAGTGGGTGGAAGATGAGGAGTGCCGTCGCACCTACTACGCGGTGTACATCTTCTTCGGCCTCCTTACTCTGTCATACAACCACACGCCTGCCATCAGCTTCAACGAGTTCGAGGACTTGCTGCTGCCATCCACTGAGGCTCTCTGGAACCTGCAGGTTGCCGATGAGCTGGCCTGGGAGGAGCACCTCGCTGCTTCCACCGGTGTTACGTTCATGGAGGCTCACGACAAGCTGTTCCAGGGCGAGACCATCAGGTACAGCGCGTTTGCGACCCGTGTGATGATCAATGCTCTATTCCTTGAAGTATGGTACCACAAGCGCAGCCCCGAAGCGTTGCAAGATGTTGTCACTGAGTACAAACTCAGACTCGCACTGGAGACTTGGGAGAAATCCGTCGACCTTTGCGAGCCCGAGACTGCCACCGTGCCTGTCATCTCTCCCCACAAGGGCCACCCTCTCATCTTTAATGCAACGGCCATGTTCCGCAATGCCCGAGCTCGACTTGAAGTCGACCTCAAGACCGTCCAGGAAGCTCTTCGTTACCATGACCCGTACGAAGTCCATGCGGCGATGTCAGGGGCGCGGGACAAGGTCAAGCGTTCTTCGGAGATGATCAAGGTCATCCAGGAGTGCTACAATTGCATTGAGACGGCGGTGGTCCAAGGTGTGCGCTGGGTTGCGCGCACCTCACCTACCAACTGGAGCATTGAGCACCCACTCTGCGGAATGGACCTCATGATCATCCTCAGCCTCTGGCTCTACCGTCTGGAACATGACGATGAGCCGGCAAGCGAGGAGGAAATGGCCATGTACAACAAAATCCGCAAGCTGTTTGAGAAGGACCTTGACCAGCAATATATTTCGCAACTTGGCACCATCGTGGCTCGCCTCTGGGGCTCCATGCTTGACGAGGTGGTTGTCTGGGGGTAAGTTTAGTCCGAAAGCTGAGTTGTCCTGAAATTCACTAACTTCTAACCAGAATCACTCGTTTGATGGGCGAATCCTTCCGCTTCCACGCTCAGGCGCTGATCGGCTACGTCGACGACGTCGAGATGTCTGACAATGTTTCGACACCTTCGATGTCTCAAGGTGGAGACGAAGACAGCGTGTACTAATTCCGGCGATGAATAATGATGTTCGACTTCCAGTGTTTCAATTGAGGGCTTCTCTTCCGGCATATACCTCTTGCGTCTTTGGTTTTCTGATTTTCTGCTTTTCATGGTCTGGTTCTGGCGTGGGGTCAAGGTTTCCTTCTCTGAGTTTCCCGGTCATGTTCTTTGCAATTGCGTTTGCGTCTCAAGAATGGACTCTGGCATAATCAGGGAGGGGGCAAGGTTTTGGCAAAAGCCCGGCGGCGCGTTTGGTCCTGGTCCCTTTTCAAATTGGTGGGAAAGGGGAATGGGCCACAAGAACTGCCGGCCTCTCACACGAAACCTACCCGGGGTAATACGCTGCTGCGCACACGGGTCGTTGGCTGGTCCCAATCGGGGGAACTCTTTTTCTCCTTGTCTTTTTTAGCTACGTCACCCCTAGCAGCCACTTTAATTCTGTTGCCTGCTTTTTTCTTATGTCTTCAATGCTTCTGTTTTTGTTTTTTATTTCCTTGCGCCTGATACCTTGTTCAACCCATGGCTTGCTTCTGTTGTTACCTGCGATGTTTTTACATTTTCCTCTCACATGGTGTACTAGAAATGGACATGGAAGCGTCTGATGATGGACAAGGAGGGGAGATTAGGCTGGAATTGGGTCGTTGGCCAGCCAAGTCAATATGAGGCTGACATTTGTGTTGCGTTTGCTTTAATTAAGGATTTTCTCAGCAGTCATTTGAGTTGAATTGTACAAAGTCAGGCAGCTCAGTGTAGCGCTCAAAGAATATCGCTTCTCTTCCTTGGATATGCTGCCTCTCCAAACTGTTTTCCTCACCGGATACAAGTGAGGATGTCTCTGAGTGGTGTACGGTATGTGGGTATAGATCTACCTCCCCCTGCCTTTTCCTTACCGACCAACCAACTTCCTATAGGACACCCTCCTAGGAAGCTCTCCTATTGGAATGACTTTCTGTAGAGGAACCTCCTGCAGAATGCCACAGAAGAAATTGCCGTTCGGCCATAAGGACTTTACTATGATACATTATTGGTTTTAAAGGCGTGATGGTAGTACAGTAATAGTACATGGAAGTCACAGTTATAGTCGTAGTCAGGAAGGTCACCCTAAAGCCGGTGACGAGAGCCCCAGAGGTCTGTAGCTTGAAGTCTCGAGGACTAGTGGGATGGCTTGTCGCAAGTGAAGTCGTGCATGTGCTGACATGCTGTGTGGATAGTACTCGGGTTCCATCTCGAGCACAAACACAACAATGCCACAGTCGCTAGACAGTATCGCGGGTCGAGGCCCACAACGACACCTGTGAATCGAGACTTGAATTCCGAGGTTGCCAGTCAGGTTACACCTGTGTAACTCGATGTAGATTAGAGAACTCACAGCGGGTTCTTGCAGCCACCCGTCGTTCCCTGGTCTGTTGTTTTCCTTTTTCTCCTGTCCTTCGTGGCAGGCCAACACGTATCGAGTGACAATGCCCTTGCAGCTTGCAGAGCTCAAATCGGACAGACCAATCCTCGTCCACAGCGAGTTCGAGTGGTGACATTCGCTGCGAGCTCAAAACAACAGGAACGTATCCTGCGACACTTGACAGCCGTTTTGTGATTTGCCTGCTTCGGTGACTGGGTCACTGACACGATACCACTCATAGGTTGGACAAATGCTACGGGACCACTCTCAATTCAAGTCGCGTCAGACTTTGAGGGCGCTACTGGCAACGTAAACACGGACGATCTTTATTGGAGTCGATGATCCTGAGACATCAAGACGTTTGACGCAAGTGAAACCCGCCAAAATTTGATAAAACTTCTTCTTCTTCATTATTTCCAAAACAGCGGAAACGGACACCATGCGGCCTCCGATTTACAGCATTTTCACTGCCAGGGCAGGCAGAACCCTCCTAGTGTTTACAACGACGATCATCCTGATCCAGCAATCCCTCGCCGACTGCGAATGCGGCTACTCGGCCACAGTCAGCAACAACTCCACCAGCACCTCCCCCTCCCCCTCCGACATCCAGCAGCAGCAGCAGCAGAAAGACGAGACATTTGTTTTCACTGACCTCATAGAGGCCAACTTTGCCAACATAACCGACGTCTCCAAGGACACGGACTGGGTGCGGCAGGAGTTCAACCGTACCGCGGCGCAGGCGAGGGGCCCGTACGGCCAGTTGTTCGCCGTGGACAACGTCGAGACGCGAGACGGGGATGGCGACAGCCTGCAGATCGTGGTCAGGAGCGATGCGGTTGAGGGGATGTTGAGCGGCGGGGAGATCGATTCGGCAAGGCTTGATATTACTTGTGGATCATTTAGGAGCAGTTTGAGGCTTACTGATGTGGCTGGGACGGCATGTTCATTCCCCGTGCTGGGTTTTCGATGGGAATTCTGTTCGATGGCTGACTTTTTTATTTTTCTCTAGGTCTCGGCTTTCTTCTGGGTAAGTCTGTTGCGTGGTGCTGCCTCAAGGTTGATGTCTCCTGCTTGCGTCCGAAGATGGAGGCGGCTAGTGACTCCGGGGTAGACGAAGTCTCACAATATGAGGGTCACATGGGCAGATTCTCTCAGAAGTGATGTTAGCTGGAAGCGGTGGTGTACCTTTATTGAGCAGGTTCACCAGTGCCTACTCATCATCCTCATCACGCCTTCACTCAGCCCCATCACAAATCAAAACCTAATAAATGCTGACATATTTCCTCACCAGTACTTCAGCGACACACAGGAGATCGACATGGAATTCCTCTCCAAAGACTTCCACACAGAAAACTCAAGCTACCCTGTCAACTTAGTCCTCCAGTCCCAAGCTTCCGCCGATGCGGGCTACGACGCGTCAGGAACATCAGGCTACGCGATAGCCAATCTCCCCTTCGACCCTCGCGCAGACTTCCACGAGTACCGCTTCGATTTCGTGCCAGGCCGCGTCGTCTTCTATGCCGACGGTGCGGTATTGGCGGTCATAGATGACCCGAAATTCGTCCCGTCCCCCTCGTCCGCAGGACACCTCGCGCTGAGCCAGTGGAGCAATGGGAACCCGTTGTGGTCAGGTGGACCGCCCGCCAAGGACGCGGCCATGGAGGTGCGGTACGTGAAGGCGTACTTCAACAGCACGGATAAAAAGAGGCGAGATGACGCCGCGGGGAGGTGCGTGGATCCTGCCGCGAAGGGGGCTGTCTGTCCCATTCCGGCTGTCACGGCTGGTGATGACAGTGCGGCTGGGTTCTTCTTCACGGGGCAGAAGAATATGAGTGGTGATCAGATTGTGGCTGATGATAATGGCGTGAGTGGTGGAGATGAGGATGGGGCTGTTGACCTGGCGGGACTACGGTCAACTCTGTGGGTGTGGGTTGGCTTGCCTCTCTTGGTGGCTGTCTGCCTCTGATAATCCAATCAACTTGTCATTTTTGGAAGGAAGGGTGAGATATGAATATGATCGTGGTCGAACATTCCCTCATACCTGAAGCGTCTGTGGTTAATCCAGTGCATGGTTTCTTTTGATCATAAGGTTATTCTATGAGAAGTGGCCCTATAGGAGATAATGCCACAGAAGGTTGCTCTATAGGAGGTTGGCCCACGAGAGATTGTCCTATGGACTTCCCTGGGAGGTTTAAGTTGTCTCATGCAATGTTATGAGGGTATCCTATAGGAGGTTATGAGATTGTCCCACAGGAAGTTGCGAAGTTATCCCATAGGAGATGGTGAAACTGTCCCCCGGGACGTTGTCCCGCAGGTGGCTGTTCTGAGATTGGGGCATGGATGCCGTGGCCACGCACATGGATATCGGAAACTCGAGCAGAGTTCGTCACTTGTCAAGAAACGCATTCTGCCCTAGCCGCCCTTACACCAGCAGCCATCTAATTGCTCTCCTCACTCCTCCAGGCTTCTCTCGGAACAGTCTTGGTCAAAATGCCAAGCTCGCATAGTGTTCTAAAGCCACGAGACGTTGCACAGAATCCTGGGACTCGGAGTCCCCCGATGGACCCAACCTTTTTGCTCCTGCTCGGTTCTTTTCCACGAGTCGCGAATGCACGAGGCATCTAAACGGGGATCGTGTAAGTGGTGAGGGACGGGCGCGAGTGAGCAGCAGGGATGCCCGAAGCTTGTGATCGCAGATCCTGGCAACCTCCTTTTTGGAGCTGACCGGCGTTGGAGGAGCTCATTGGCCACCTGGACCGGCCGGCTATCGACATCATTTCATGCCGCGGGCCACTGAGCGACGACGTCTTACTCCTTCCAAAGGATTAAAGGAGGCCAGACGACATCGACGCCATGTCGCATCCACCCCCGGCCATTAGTCCAGTGCCACGGCCCGATTTGATCGAGCAGGGCGAATGAAGACGATGCGGGGAGGGTCCTTCCTGGTGTGGACAGGGGAGGTCATCAACACCAACGACATGGCCTCAAGATTGGACGACGGCAACTTGTGCTGTGATCTCTAATGGGCGGCGTCCACGACTAGTACCAAAGGATGACTATGGGAAGAAAAAACCGGATCTCCACGCGCTCTGTGTCCTGCCCGATATTAGTCTTCCACAACGTCTCATCGAGAACTGCATTCAGCCATCCCGTCTACCATCCTCTGTCGTCGTGGCCACGCGGCCGTTCGCCTGACTTGCGCCGCTCCCGCTGCGGTTAGTTGATGTAACGGTGGAGAGCTTTCCGTCCCTTTTTTTATGAGACAGCCTCTACTTCATCGTCCGTCCACTTGGACCTGCACAGCATGTCACTTGTCGGTTTTCAGAGCTGCGTACGTCACCAGCGGCCGAGTCTGGAATCTCATTGCATCTCCAGCGCGCAGAGATCCAACAAGACACTGTAACCGGAGACAGCTTGTCGGGCCAGAAATACTACGATACCACGAGGCCAAGACAGACTATGCTCAGTCCTTGCGGCTTCTGAGGCTGATCTAGAAGCACCTTAGACCATGCAATATCCATAGCAGCAACCCAGGGGGGTTATTAAAGATACCCGATATTCGGCATGTTAAGGCTCGGTACGCTATCCGTGGCTAAATAAAGTCGAACCCCAGCATGGCTTTTGCCGTTGGCCAGATTCTCACTACTTAATACCACCCGTCATTTCCTTTCTCTTCACTCACCGTTTCAACTCCCACCTCGACTGTTATGCTCGGCCACCATCACGAGTCTCGACTCGTCGACGGCGCTACACATCGTGAACTAAGGGCCCACTTCGCAGACGACTTACGTGTCGATCCCCGAGAGCAAAGGGCAGCCTGACTTCTTGGTTTGTCCACATGCGATCTCAAGGTAATGTCCTCGAGACGAAGGCCGACCAGGATGGTGGATGTGAGCTTCCCGCTATGCGAGCCTCACTCCCGGCCTTGACTCGGTTCCGGCCTTCACATTACTGCCCAGAATGGAATTCTTTATGGGCAGTAGCTGTGCCTGGTTCCGTAAGTTTAGGTAAGTAGTTGCAGAGTTGTCTCCCCTGTTTGCCGGCAGGATATATAGTCCGACTGGGTCCCCCCAACTGAGGTCAGGCGATATGTCTCTTGACGGCTGAAGGACCACATGCCCAGGTCAGCGTTCCGAGCGGGGGCTCTCAACACCACCAACATCCTATCTTACTCCTTCTTGTCACTCTTTTGGCCAGCCTTAGGCAGAAATTTCAAATAGATAAACTTCTATTCCGGTCCTTACTATCAAAAATCGTGCCTTACAACACATCACTCTTTGTCCTCGTTACTTTTTCCGTACCAAGTTCTTTAGAAGCCTACCAAACGTACCATACACAGCTCAACCCGGACACATCCCTTCAAGATGTCGAGTCTTGAGGAAGTCCTCCAAGTCCAGAAGGACACCAACGTTCTTCGTGCTCCGACGACATCGTCCCCAACCAGCAAGCAGTCCCTGGCCGCTCAAACCGAACCGACCATGAATTTTGCTCTCGTGAACACGACGGGTTCTTCGAATATGTATGCCTACATTTCCGGGCTTTCTTCGCAGAACAATAATGCTGTATTCATGCTGGAAAGGTAAGCACATTGCCTTAGATTATAGGTCGAAACCTCTATAATATCCAGGATATAACTCTGACGAGATTCTCAGCGACGGAATTACAGTCTATTATCCAAGTTCACCTGACACCGATGGCAAGTCACTGACGGTTAACACCGCTATTAAGCTGGGAGCACCGGGAACTACCACTACAATAACAATTCCACAGACTGCAGGTGGTCGGATATGGTTCTCACAGAACGCGACCCTGACCTTCTTGCTGAACCCAGGCCCGGCCCTGGTTGAGCCATCGGTGACAAATGTTAGTGACCCGAATTATAACATATACTGGGATTTCTGTGAGTTCACGTACAATAGCTTCCAGCTATACGTGAATATCACTTATGTGGACTTCGTCTCTCTTCCCATTGCACTTCAGCTGGAGAACGATTCAGGCCTGGTTACCAAGGTGGAAGGAATGGCGTCCAACGGACTCGACACCGTATGCTCCGCTCTCATCGCCCAGAGTGGCGCGGACGGCGCGGGTTGGAACGGCCTAATCATCAAAGACCCTTCCACTGGGGCGAACCTCCGCGCTGTCAGCCCCAACGCTGGCATCATCCTGAACAATTCCCTGTTCAACGGCTACTTTCAGCCTTACGTTGACAAGGTCTGGGCCAAGTACGCCGCGGACGCCCTCGATGTGGACACCCAGGCCAGCTATGGCGTTGTCTCAGGCAAGGTCGACTCCTCCTCGAAGCTAGCTTTCGGCGACGCAGGGTCATTCCCGCAGCCCTCGGCAGCCGACATATTCTCGTGCTCCACGGGTGCCTTCGCCGTGTCCACGTCCGAGATGGCCAACATCGCCGCTCGTCTTGCCGCGGCATTCAACCGCTCCACCCTGTTGGTGAACAGCAACCAGCCGGACAACGAGGATGTGTCGACCTATTACACGGACCCGGTCACCAACCACTATGCGCGCATCGTCCACGAGGCGAACACCGACCGCAAGGGCTACGCCTTCCCTTACGACGACGTGGGGCCCAGCGACGGAGCGGACCAGAGCGGTAGCCTTTTCGACCCCAACCCGAAGCTGCTGACAGTTACGGTCGGAGGGCTTTCCTCGACGACTTCTGCGCCTGTCAGCGCGAGAGACCACGCCGTGCGTCTGGGCCAGCGGCCCGCCGGGAGGATGACTGGCCAACCCGTCATGCGCAGAGACCTGAGCGCAACGGGGGCCGATGAGGTAGAGGCACCGCCTGCCCTGGCCCAATTAAAAACCGCGTACAGCAATAGCAGCAACGATGACGTCTCGGAGGGCGTGGACCTGGAGACAGGCCTCGGTTCCCGAGGTAAGCAAGACTCATTATTTACTAGGGACACCATCACTCCCCTTTCCCTTCTTCGCGGAAGTAAAGGGAGGAAAAGTTACAGTGCAGAGCAGTCGTCCTCATCGTCGTCTCTCACAAACAGGTCTCTGACCTCGTTCGTCCCGCGGCGGTGGACGGATGCGGTTGAATCCGCCCTGGGCCGCCTCGAGCGGTCTCCTCCCGCGATTTATGCGAGCGCGAAACCGGCGGTTGATCTTTTTATGCGACTTGTTACGGTCTTTTTAAGCATGTCCGTTAGGACCTTCGTTTCGAGGATTATGGTGGGGGCTTTGTTAGTATTGTTTTACCTGTTGGCTCCTGCGATGAGGGGTGGTGCCGGCAGTGGTGATGTTGCTGGTGGATCCTTTGTTGGCCACTCGATACCATCAGATGCTGACGGTGTGAGGATGATTATGGTGAAGCATGTCGGGGTCACTCCTGTCTTGTCTCCGGAGTGATACCATTGCAGACCTGGCGGTGCATCTGTGATAGTTACAATCGCTGTTTCCGAGCATAGGGGCCCAAGGTGCATTCTATAGGCGGATAAGGGGTAGACATACATTTTATATGTATGGGGGATTGGAAACGCAACCGCCACCGCTACGGGGTAGCCTCCAGGGTGGAAAGACGACTCTTCGCGTACAGCCACCACTCTATCACTTTATATTTTATGTACATTCGCTTGAATAGAATGGATATATCTCTTGGAGAATACCTAAATAGCATACAGATCCCGAGTGCTATATATTCTGTCAGGTCTGTCGTCAACGGCAATAAAGCATCATCGAGACGGTACAGAAGGACATGGGATCTTACCTATCTAGGGAAGTGAACTTACGAAATCGGGGATTCACACCCACACAAATGGGAGGAAACACCCATCCAAGTACCCTAATGGCCCCATCTACACGTCGCCTATAAGCCCTATAGGACAACCTCCTATAGGATAACCTCCAGCCTCTTATAGGACGAGCTCTTAGGGGATCACCTACTATGGGGTAATGCTCTATAAGATAGCTGCTTAGGTGGGAACCTAATTATTTCGATTTCCGAGTTACGTATATAGGCGTACCCTTTGTTTCTGCGGGTGCCAATCTTCAATCTCAAAGTTGTATCATTAGAAATAGAGGCTTTCAACGGGGACGAGGGGTATGTGGTTGAATGATGTATGATCTCGCCGCAGACTAACTTAAGACCAACTTGCCCTTGGCTTGGCAAAGAGCCTGCTTCGGAACCGGAGACCAAGAGTGGAGACCAAGACCAGGAAGCTACCGTAGCGCCCCCTATGCGGTTTGTGGAGACGGTCTCTAGACCGTTCCTTCTACAGAAAAACGCTCCTACACCCATTATAGGTCCGGCGACGTCTAAAAATTCTTACGGATACTCCCTTTAAGACCAGAGGTTCTTTAAGACCTTCCCTTCCTCTTAAGACCTTCCCTCCCTCTTAAGACCGCCTAGAAGAGCCCTAAATACTCCTTCCTCTCAGGGGAGAGAATCCTACTCAGGTCAAGCAGAGTAAGCAAGCAAGCAAGTAGAGGGACACCCAGGGCCTTCAAATTAAAGGGAATATAAGCAGAAAAACAAGCAGGAAAAAGTACCTCGGCTAGTTTTAACGCTAAAGCAGAAGCTTAAGATCTAAGAGTTTAAGACCTATCCCTCTCAAGACCCTTCCCTTCTAAAGTCCCTTTGGAAAAGGAAGTCGTGCCTTCCGTTTTACACGTCGCCGGACCTACAATGGCCTAGAAGACGGTCTGCAGAAACCGCATGTGGGGCGCTATGGTAGCTACATACATGTCATGGATCCCCATCTTGACGGGCGCCAGCCTCACGGCCTTTCAATCAGGACCCCTCCCTAGGCCTCACTCCCAGTTTTCACTAACTTTTGAGTTTTTCCCGAGCTTCTCAGTCTTGTACCTACATGTACGCCACAGTATTAATACAAATCAGATGGAGCCCTTGCCATCTCAGCCAGTATTGACGCCGCCCAGCGGTCTGATCACCACAAACACACCGGACACAACCTGTTCGAAAGGAGACCAAGGCGCGTGGCAATGTATCATAACTGTGCTGGAGAGGCATCTCTCTAAAAAGGCGACGAATAATCCTTAGAGGCGGAATATGTAAGCTTGTCTGGACTGTGTTGAAATGTATGGTTATCTAATTTGAGGATATGTAATGTGGGTTTTTAACGGCGTCATTAGGTGTTAGACGAAAGACACGGCTGGTGTTTCTTGGATACCATACCTGATTACTCTGGTCGCCGCTATAAGTGCAGTATAATGGTGAGCTTTTCTTCTCGAAGAGAGGCTGATCGACTTCGTGTGCTAAATTTTGAACTTCAAGGGATTTCCTGTATATATAGTTGGGGGTTGTTAGGAATTAGGTATCTCTTGTACTTAGCTAGTCCACTGTAAATTGAAGTATGGAATTGGAGGCTGGATGTTCTTCTATCTATGTAGGGAATGAAGTTAGTTTCAATTAATTCCCGAATCTCTCTTCGAGCGCACAGGAAATAGATCTATCAGTTGGTGAAATGGCGCATTTGCTGATCTAAGGGCCAGCTGGTTCGAAACAATCTTGCGGTACCATTACCTTCTCACTATTATCGGCATTGCATGTTTTAAAGCGTAGGGTTTTTGAGCGCTTACCACTGTATGAAGGCGCCATATGTGGCTTCGGACATATGCGGAATAAGAACGAAACCTGCTGTCACCTTCGACTAGTAGTTGTGGATGAGGTCGAGCTAGTCCATGTTCAATGCTAAAAGAGCAAATAAACGTATGGGGAAATAGATTGGGTGATCAGAAAAGGCGTTTGTGCAGAGAAGCTCCCTCCTCAAACCCTGAAACCTGGGTGGCAAGACACTGCGTTTTAATCAAGATACTCGAAACCTTAAATAATTCGAATGGCGTTTCCGTTTTCTTAGTTCCAGGTGGTAGCCCAAACTAAATCTCGCAGTCTCGATGAGGTGTCAGCGCTGGCGTCCTCCAAGCCTAACATACTAGGGCTCCAGCTTTGCTGTTCTACGGGGTCTCAGAGATATAAAAACCCGATTAGAGCTCAACAATTGTTTTCCCCCCCTACCCGACCATTCAGAATTTTAGATCTTGTTACAGAAGGGTCTCCACACTTTCGAGATCAGGGCTCCACAGCTATCTTCAGGCTAGTGCCCCCGAGTCGTTCAAACTCCGAATATCATCCACTATTCCTTTACCATGAGCACATACGGCCATAGATATAGGAAAATACGGGATCCCGTCCGCTCTCCCTTAGTCAAGCCTATAATCGCTGGATTAGTAGTTGGGTCGGTGACGACCAGCGAATACCTGGTGCTGTATGTTTTTTTTGTTTTCATTCATCCCCCTACCTTCCAACTCTTATATCTATTTTATGTTAAATATAAGTAAGTTTATTATTTTTAGTGTAGAACTTAAAACTAGTAACTCGAAGATTATTTCTATAATAGGGTTTAGTATTCTATCCCTTAGTTAGATTGATTTTCCGGCGTGTTTCGTGCCTTTACTTAGATATTAGATTTATATATTTACTTTAGCTCTTAGAACTAATATAGATTATTTTAGATTCCGATTTAATATAGTTGATATACAATCTCTCACTCTCTCTCTCACATAGAAGACCGCCCAGTGAAGGCTAAATAATCTATGACTAATAATTCATAGAGTCTCTTAGCATTTTCGTAGAAGTGTGCAGTGAGAGTGCGCACAAAGCAAGACACGTCACCGGATCCGTCATCTGTACTTATGTATGTTAGAAATGGGACAATGGAGGCTTCTAAAGATAGCAGCAGAAACGAATAATAATGGTGTAAGAGTATAAGAAAGTATTCGGTGAATCCATCGTTTAAGTGATTTTCTGTTGAAATCGTCAACGTGACGAGGCGACTTCTCCAGAAAATAGAGCTCGCACAGACTTTAACACCACGAAACTGTATCCTATTGTATAGGTACATAAATTGCCGATTTCTTTAGCTGTGAAGTGCTGTCGTTAGATTTCATCATGGCGGCGTCTCGCAGTAGGGTCTACAGGCAAATAGGGGTGTTCTTGCCCCTTGAAAGATATGATAATGATCCTCTGCAACGTGTCAGGGATGAGGCTGCGGTGCCAGCGAGCGACAGCGCTCTGGACGCCGGATTTCTTTATGTCAAAGAGATCTCATTGGGAACATTGGATAAATTCCGCACGGACAACGGCGACAGGGTTGCAGCCATGAGGAGCGTCTTCATAGTCCAGTCCGTATCGACGGGCGAGCTGTTCTTGAACAAGATCATAGAGCGACCGTGGGACGCCAACACGGGCAGAGCGCTGCCGCCGCTCGAGCTGAGATGTTCGACATACCGCCACAGGATCGACGACCCGGCCATAGACCGCGATGCCAATGTCAACGTCGGCCCCAATGGAATAGTGAGGAAGGGAGTTCTGCCCGATGTGCCCTATTTCAACAAGCTACGGTTCTGGCAGGAGCTGCTCCATCTCGGAGATGACCACCCTGTCACAGTTTACTCATTGTTCTTCGAGTGAGTCAAACCGGGCAGGTATTGGGCGTCTGAGTGGGACGGACACTGATCTTGTGTGCCATAGATTCTGCAACGGCGGCACGTTGGAGGAGTTATATCTCCAGTATGAGACAGCGTCGAAGAGTATCCCAGAGTCCTTCATCTGGTAATATCAAATCCCACAGCCATTCAGTGCTTTTGAATATCGCTGTCTAACATGGCTGAAATTACAGGCTTGTAGCGGAGCAACTATTCCTGGCAATAGTAGCAATGAAATTCGGCAGATACACTTATCAAGATGGTAATGGGCGACAGATAACTGTCCAGGTTCCGAATTGGACTCGTGTTTATCACCGTGACCTAGTGAGTGCCCGCAAGCTGTACAGTGATGTTCAGAGTTTGTGTTCCTAAGACAAAAGCCGCAGCATCCAAACAACGTCTTCATAAACTACATACCCAAAGGGCCCGGTCGCATCCCGAGAGTAGGCCTAGCGAACAATGCGTTCCCCGAGATCGTGGTCGGGGACTTTGGAAACTCAGGAGTTCACGGTGACGACCCAGCGATACTACCGCAGGCCATCTACCAGCCGATTGACGACGACCAGCAGGACGACGACGGGTACCTCTATGTCTGGGAGGACATCTATTCGACAGGAGAGATGCTGCGGAAAATGTCCATGACGCACAGCGCCACCGGGCGGCCCGATGACCTCGACATGAGGCCTGATAACCTGCTGGTGGACGACGTGAACCAGGAGCCGACGGCACCACCTTACTCCGCCGATCTTATCAATATGCTGCAACTCTTCGAGTGGCCAAACATGGGTGACAGATCGGTACGCGACATTGGGGACGACGCTGCGGTAAACGCGGCGTTCCCCAGCCCGCAGACGGTTCGGGATACTCTGCTCCCCCAGGCGCAGCAAAAGGTTCTGGGATATCTGAATCGGGCGGGGAAGCCGGACGGGTATTTCGACACGATCGACGTGTCGTGGACCAGGCCGGCAGATCCCATGCCGTTCTCCTATATCATGAGGTACGCGACAGACGCAGGAGAGACGGCCGACGGACAGCCACCCCCCGACGATGCCGGCAGCAGCAGCTCCGGCGGCGGTTCCAGGAGGGGCTCCGGCAATGGCGGTGGCGACGGAGACGCGCCAATGCCGGACTCGCCTCCGGCTCCCGGACCGGGACCCGATGGTTCCAACAACCAGGCGGACGACGGGTCACAGCAGCCAGGGAGCCAAGCGGGTCCGGGCGGAGGAAATGGCAGCGCATCCTCATCATCCTCACCTCCGCCGCCTCCTGCTGATCAGCTGGCCATGCGGAACCTGAGCAAGATGCACAAGTGGAACACTGCGAAGCCGCGCTACGAGCTGCGCAGCCTCGAGTTTGGGCCGCCCACCATATTGCCGCTCAAAGTACCTCCTCCATGAGCCTGGAGACCCCTTTCAATTATATACTATTTGTCACATACATATTATCGTAGCACTGCCATGCTGTTAAAGATTCATATGGTGTGTTACCAGAGCCCCCCGTGACGCTGCATACATCTGAATTTATTCGATAGGAACTGTTTCTATAGACCTTCCATCTCCTAGGAGGTTATCGCTGAGGGGGTTAATGAGTCTGTCCTATGAGAGGTGAGGTATTCCTGTGGGAAGTTTTCACACAAGAAGTTGTCTTAAAGAGGTTGGACGATACATGCCGTGCCCGCGCAGCGGACACCCGAGCAGAGCTCATAAGTACGAGACATGGTCGTAAGCGCAACAGCCGCGGCGGCCGTGAATGATGTAGGGATGGGTTGCGGGATAAGTAATAAGAGGATGCTGCGGCGGATGGTGTGCATGAGGCAGGGAAGTACTCACGAAACATTTGACTGGGGGCTGAATACAAATGCACAATACATGTACGGATTGGGAAACGCACGTTCTGTAAGTTGTGGGGGGTCCACTGCAATGGAGGGCGCAAGTGGGAAGAAAAGGGGGGTCGATGTGGCGGGAGTGTATGGTAGCGGATACAGCCGGTACGCCGGTCTTGATTGAGTTCTGTGACAGATTGGAAACAAAGGAAGGGCAAAGCGGCGGCCCAGCTGTTCGTTCTCGCTCCTCCACTTTCTGGTTTCAATGACGATGGAGGTCCGATGCCCCTTGTTCTTCGAGAAGCCCGGCTATCCTACCCCGGCCATTTCTCGTCTTTTCTAGACTTTTTCTCTCCCTCGGTGGATGCCGGCATGGATAATAATCCGTACAGATTACCGTGTCGATATATCATGCGTGTTGCAGGCCCATGAAGAGTGGACAGCCTCCTCATTGTTTAGTCTAGCAGTAGTTCACACATTCATTCCATGTGCGTAGTGGCACTGATGCAGGTACAAAGCACTGGCGAAGACCCAAGCACGCTGGCGTGGGGGGTTTTCCGGATTGCGGAAACTTTGTGAGGCTTGGCCCTCTGCAGCAGGATGAGCAAACCGCGGTTGTAGCTGTGGGCTTCCAACCCTCGGGTCATGTTCCTCGGAGAGATCGGCGAGATTTGGTTACGGGCCAGCCAGGCAATCGAATTGTGTGTACCAGTTGTATAAGACAGGGCAGCCGGAACAAGCAGCAGGGTATGGTGAGGTTTGATTCGGATGAAACAGCCCTGCTGCCCGGGCATGAATAATAGCAGAGGGGCCCATAGTCATCTGAGCACTCGTCAGATATGGGGCGAGGGACCCGGGCAGGGAAATGAGGCCACGAATGGTGAGGCCAACGGGCCAAGGCCAGGCCTCGAGGGTCGAGTCGAAAGGCGTTGTGGCGGCGGCGGTGGAGGGTGGTGCTGTGTGGTAGTCGTGTCGTGTTGCAGTCCTTTGTTCGATCTCGGGCCGGTGGATGGCCCGCTGGCTTCTGGCTTGGGCCCAAAGCTTAAAATGCCCGTTCAAGCTCACAGACTGTCACCTGAATCAGCCGGCCTGTGAGGTGTCGTACATATCGGGCCATGTTGTGGTACAGCATGCAGGGCCTCGGTAGCGGCTGCGTCTGGGTAGAGACATGAAACAGGACTGCTGACGATCGACGCGCCCCTTCGCAGAGATAGTCTTACACAGAAGGTGGATTCTGGCGTATGCGTGTGAGAATATAGCGCCCGTCCACCTACCGACGAGCGGGTCCGGTCATTCATTCACCACCTAGTTACGACACGAGGGCGACGAGGGCCATGATGTGCTGTCCTCTGCCCTTGCCAAGGCGGCTCTTCGATCTTGGAGGACGGTAGCAGCCGCGTGAGCTGTGAACCAGGTAGAGATTCAACTGAATTGCTTTCGAGATGAGCAAGGGGCTTTGAGGTACTGGAATGGAGGGTCCAGGGCACATCTGATTTGCTCGGTCTACCGAGAGCCGACTGAAATGTTGCAATGCCGCAAAAGCATCACCACTCCCGCCCGCTTCAGCTGAAGTGACTGGTCGATTTGTTTTGGCCTGGGCTGTTGGCCTGCATCCTGGGGAATGAGGAAGATTTGGCTGCAATTAACTTAGCGCACACTGCCTCGCGGAACACACAGCTGCCGTATGCCAGGTGGAGGAGATAAACACCTGTTGGACAGAGAACAGCATACCGCCAGGCCACATGCCGTACGTAGTATTGTTCTGGTGTCAACATTGGGGACTGAGACGTAGTGAGGGCGTGTGTGAGTGTATCAGAGAGTAAGCACTTAGAATGTATAATAGCTGGTGGGGCAGCTGGGCGGAGATTGAAGTACCCCTCTGCTCATCACAAGCACGGACAGCTACTTTGTGTGGCAACTGTTGCTGTCCTGGATGATGCCCAGCTACCGTTGCAGCCTGTCGTCGAGACCCGCTGCACCATTAGGTTAGGCTCAACCAAGACCCACCATTCCGGACTTGCTAGCCCAGCAAGCCGCACCCAGTAGTACCCAGGGCCGAGGATCAGGGCCGGCCCAAAACATCAGGGCCGTTGTTGGTGTGCCCTGGACTGCTGGACTGCTGGACTGCTGGACCGATGAACTCACCTGCAGCGTTAGGGGCGTTTTGCCTTTGGCGCTCCTGTCCATCCTGTCCATCCTGTCCATCCAACGGGGCGGGGCCCAGTCCCAGTCCTGCTTGTCTCCTTTCCCCCCCACCTTAGCACCCCTCTAAGTACCACACAACAATAAACCCTGTAGCCACCACCCCCCCTTGGGCCTCCAATCCAGCCCAGACTTGCCCGATGACCACGCTTGCGACTGGACGACCAACCACCTCCTGCTTTGTCCTCTGGTCTTCTGTTCTGCCTCTGTTCTAGTCTTCTCTCATCTGTCTGCATCGTTATTTAACTCCTTCAAACAAGAAGACAAACGTCCTGTCTTTACAGCAGCCCCCAAAGAACAAAACGACCTGGTTGGCAGGAGAACCAGCAGGTCTGTCAGTCTGTCAGTCTGTCTTGAAAGAGAGTTAACCGCCGCCTGTTTGACCTGCCCGGCTAGCAGCACCGCTTGTTGTCACCCTGCCCCTTGCGCTGGCCTGCTTACTATTAAGCGTCGCGTGTTGCTCTGATTTGGCCCCAGCCGAGCCCGGCCCAGCCTTTGAAACAAATCAATCAATCAATCAATCAATCAATCACTCGCTCGCTCCTCGCCCTCGCTCCTCGACGTCGAACTCTCTTGCACCACCCATCCGTACATCACACACAGACACGCAGACGCAGAGGGTGACGGAAAGCGGCCGCTCTGTCAGCCCCTCACTGGCGAATTCAGACATTCTTGTTTAGCCCCTTCAGCAGCGCAGCTTGAACCAGCCAGCCTCACTCAGTTTACTGACGACTGCTCCGATCCACCTCACTCTGGTGCACTTCAGTTCAGTCCAGTCCAGTCCAGTCCAGTTCAGTGCAGCTCGGCCCAGCAAGCACCACCACGCACGCTGCATGTCTCGATATCCCACATAGATCAGTCTGTGGTCTGTCTGCTAGCCTAGTCGGCCTGCACATTACCCAACCCACGCCTGTCCCTGAGCCACCAGGTTCAAGATCCCAGGTCCCAGGTCCAGGTCCACCAAGGACTGTTGCCGAACCGCCCCCCTGCGACACTACCGACTGGAGCCCCTCCTAAACCGCCCTCTCCTCCTACCACCACTTTCAACCACTCCCGCAACTCCAGGTGTGCTGGCCTCCCTCAATGGTGCCACTCTTTCCGGACAATTGATCACCGACGCTTTTGCCAATCACTCGAGCCCACAGAACAGGCTCCAAAGGGCACAACGCATACCCTTCTCTCTCTCACACACATTCCCAGTCTTGCGCTCTCTGCTCAGCGATTGGGCAGCCCTGCCATCACCTAGAGCCCCCAGTCAGGACGGAGTCTCGCCTTGTTTCGTCCTAATTGCTGCGGCGAGCGGCCAACACCATCGCCTGTGCCGACCAGACCTCACTTCCTAATCCTCCAGGTCTCGTCACTCCACAGCACAAAATGGCCACTCAGAACGGGTATGGTTATAGTCTCCTTACAGTGCCTTGCTCGCTCATCGCAATACTCGCAATCCTAGCCTAACGCCGCCGCCCGCAGCGTTTGCAACGTCCGTCAGTAGCTGGGGACGGGCGGCGCTGCCGTTGGCCCCAATTGCGACCTCTAAAGCCTGTGATTTACCAGCACGCTGTCCTTTGCTCTATCCGGCGCCCCCTATTCCCTGATCGCGGCCCGTTTATTCCTGTACTTCACCGCCTCTTGCGCGCATCCGCTTTAAAACTGTCCAATAACCCGCTAACCGTTCCCTCTTTCGCCCTTTAGAAGCATGTACTCGTCGGGTCAGTTTATGAACCCTGGCCCAGCACCACGACCTCCCGTCAGCCAGCAGCCTCGTGCCAACCCGACGACCCCCCAGAACCTGCCAGGAAGCATGGCTCAGATGTCGCTGTCCCCAATCCCACGGAACCCCTCGCAATACAGCGGCTCCACGATATCCTTACCCCTGGGCCGCCAAGGGGGCAACTCCGATGGCATGGGTGGCGTCGCTGTCATCAAGGAGGGTTGGGCGCAGGTCAAGGAGGGCAAGAACTTCATCCAGCCATGGAAACAGAAGTTCCTCGTCCTGCGCAAGGAGGCGCTGGACTTCCATAAGCAAGAGGGTAGCAAGGTTGCCTACACCTTGTTTCTCAAGGATGTCATCAACGTCGGTCGAGTCGAGGCCGCCGGTACCATATTCGAGGTCAAACGACAGTCGAACGGCTCTTCCACGAGCCCCGGAGACGACGACGGCACAACGAAGACCCTCCAGATCCGGGTCAAGAGCGATGATGACCTTTACGAGTGGATAGATTTCATCTATGCACGATGCCCAGGGATGGGCGGCGTCAGCAACCCTACCAACTTCTCCCACGCTGTGCATGTTGGGTTCGACCCGCAAACCGGCGAGTTCGTTGGCCTGCCCCCAGAGTGGTCGAAGCTGCTGAACTCGTCCGCCATCACCAAGGAGGACTACGAGCGGAACCCCCAGGCCGTCTTCGAAGTCCTCGACTTCTATTCCGACCTCACTAAGCGGGCCGAGAACCCCAACCAGTATCCTAGCCTGACCCCTACGCCCCCTGCCAACAACATGCAGAACAAGCAGCTTGGCTACGGTGCTGGCTCGTCCATCGCACCCCCTAGGCAGGCACCACAGCCTCAACAGCAGCGACCAGCCTACCAGACGACTCCTTCTCAGTCCAGCATCAACCAGCAGCCCCAAAGACCATCCCCCACCGACCAGCGGCCACCCATGCAGGGGACTTCATCGGCTTACGGCGCGAACAGCAAGCCTCCGCAGGACAAAGATTACTACGCGGACAACATCTACCGGGATCACTCGCCGTCGCCGCAGTCGCAGCAGCAGGACGACTATCCCACGGGCAAGAAATTGATCGCGGAGCAGGAGGTTGGTGGCTTCGGCTCACAAGACCGCTACAACCCCAGCCGGCCTGCGCCATCCGCGCCAAAGGCCCAGCAAAACCCAGCAGCCCTGCGTGCACAGAGACCGGCCCCCGCTCCACCATCCGGTGCCTCCAGCGCCCAGCGGCCGCCCGTTCAGACTCAGCAGAGCTCGTCATCTATCCAGACCCAGCAACAGCAGCGGGCCCAGCGTCAAGATCAGCAGTCTCCCCAGTCCCCGGCAGCGACCCGATACCCCAACGGCATCGGTGCCTCTTCACAGCCCCGTTCAAATGGTACCCAGAACCAGCCGCCATCGCGCTTGCCAGCGCCTGTTAAGCCCCAGCCCCTCAACGTTGGAAACAAGAACAACAACGCGCAGAGCGATGCTGTCAAGGCCGCCGAGGCCGCACTCTCTGCCAAGCCTACGCCGCAGGAGGAGAAGAAGAAGCAAGAAGTGCGCATGTCCACCATGTCCGAGAGCGAGGTCATGCAAAAGCTTAAGGAGGCGGTCTCAAAGGAGGACCCCAACCTGTCTTACTCGAAACAGAAGAAGATTGGCCAGGGTGCTTCTGGCTCCGTGTACGTTGCCAAGGTTAAGGAGACTGCCAGCTCGGCCGTAGCCCGCGATCTGCTGCGCGCGCAAGGAGTCCGGGCTCAGGTTGCCATCAAGCAGATGGATCTCGCTCACCAGCCTCGGAAGGAGCTGATCGTCAACGAGATCATGGTCATGAAGGACAGCAGGCACAAGAACATTGTCAACTTCCTGGATGCCTTCCTGCGCAACAACAACGCCGAGCTGTGGGTGGTCATGGAGTACATGGAGGGTGGTGCACTGACTGATGTGATCGACAATAACCCTGTCATCACGGAGGATCAGATCTCGACAATTTGCCTCGAGGTGAGTTCTCCCCTCTGCGATGAAACAGAACACGGCTAACACACACAACCTGCAGACTTGCCAAGGCTTGCAACATCTCCACTCCCAGAACATCATCCACCGTGACATCAAGAGCGACAACGTTCTCCTGGATGCCCGCGGTAACGTCAAGATTAGTAAGTCCAAGCATCGAAGCACTCGGAACCGTATCACACTCGGTTGCTAACAAAAGCCCACAGCCGATTTCGGTTTCTGCGCCAAGCTCACCGAGACCAAGTCCAAGCGAGCCACCATGGTGGGCACGCCATACTGGATGGCCCCTGAGGTTGTGAAGCAGAAGGAATACGGCCCCAAGGTCGACATCTGGTCGCTCGGTATCATGGCGATCGAGATGATCGAGTCGGAGCCACCATACCTGAACGAGGAGCCCCTGAAGGCACTGTACCTCATCGCGACGAACGGAACGCCCCGCCTCAAGAAGCCAGAGAAGCTTAGCAAGGAGCTCAAGGCCTTCTTGTCCGTGTGCTTGTGCGTGGATGTCAAGTCCCGTGCGTCCGCTAGGGAATTGCTGGAGCACGACTTCCTGAAGCACGGGTGCGCGATGAGCAGCCTGGCCGAGCTGCTTGCCTTCAAGAGAAACGCCAAATAAGCAATGGTGACACGAAGCGCCTGAGGGACAGGTTGCTCTGAGAGTAAGAAGATAATAGAGGAGGCGGAAGCAGGACTGGGGGTAGCTGCTGTGATTTATACATGCCCTCTGCCGCCGAAAGGGAGGCCGGAGGGGGACACAGATTTCTAGAGGTGATGACGCGGTATCAGGGGCACGTTTTGTACTGCGCATTTGTCTTGGGCCAGTGTTTGGATCTGACGATTACGTTCCCTCCATGCATGGGGGACAAAAGTTGGCTGCGCGTTGTATCGGGAAGGCGTTCTTGTTGTTGCGACCCACTCGTGCATTATACCTTTCGCGGGCGTCAACCTCATCACATCATGCGGTGTTGTATCGAAATGGGGCAGGGGCGCGGTCTTTATATGGGAGACGATGGGCTGCAAGTGCTTCAGGCAGACAGTCCCGGGTGGGAGGAAGGCTTTGCGTCCCAGATACAAGCAAGACAAGCAATCAATCAATTAGACTACTTGACAGTATAGGGACAGCAGTCTGAAGCGCACACACGGTAATACAGAAGAAATGAGGTCTAAGTCGAAAAATGTTTCAAGTGCTTTTACTCAGTCTTGGTGGACTCGTGAGTTGCGCTCTGCTGTCTTCGTTCATCAGCGCGCAGTGAGACTGCAGGTACGGAGTACCTAGTAGGCCAGCGCAGACCCCCTTGACCCCGCAGCAAGCGCCAGGCTTGCTCAGGGGGCCCAGCCCGTCGCACCGAGACCGCTGACGTCTGCAGTGCCAGAAGAGAGCTCAGCTCCCGGCTCACCCAATTGATTGGCAATGACTGCTGGATCCTCGACCCGATGTGTTGTTTGCCTGCCCACATCTGACCTCGGCAGCAACTACCCTCCCTCCTTCCAACCCTGTGTCGACGACGACAAGCCAGTACAGACCAGGCGTTGCTACGGGCTCCAACTATGAAGGCTCACACATTATAACCAGTGGAAAGGATGACATCCAACGGCTTCGTCGCCAGCGACCTGGCCGACACGGCGCAGCTGCCCATCTTCGACGTCCAGCACGTCCAGCTGCAGTTCTCGATAGCTGCCGACTTCGTCGCCTCCCAGGTAGCCAACGATGTCCTCATACTGGCGTTGTCGAACGGCAGGATACTGCGGATAGATCTCGAGCGGCCTGAGGATATAGATGGTACGGTGTGCTCTTGTTCTGGTGTCAATACCAGCCACCCTTGTCGTCCAGGCACGAGGAGCTGACCTGGTCATGTTATAGACATCGACCTCCCTAAGAAGCCCTCAGAGATAGGCGTCATCCGCCGCATGTTCCTCGACCCGACCGCCTCGCACCTTATTATATGCACATCGCTGGGCGACAACTACTACCTGCACTCTCAGTCCCGCCAGCCACGCCCATTAGCCCGCCTCCGCGGCGTATCCATCGAATGCGTTGCCTGGAACCCGGCCCTGCCCACAGCTTCTACCAGGGAGATCCTGATTGGCGCGAGCGACGGGAACATCTACGAGGCGTACATTGAGACGGCCAACGAGTTTTATCGCAAGGAGGAAAAGTTCTTAAAAGTGTTGCAGAAGCTGCCCGATGGACCGGTCACGGGCCTTTGGGTGGACGCCCTGCCCGGCCGGACGGAATCGAGGAGGGTAATGGTGGCCACGCAGACGAGGCTGTTCCACCTAGCCGGGAAGGTCGGAAAGGGCCCAGATGGCAGCGGGTCCATATATACGAGGCTGTTCGAGGCCGAGCAGCCTGTTATCCACGAGTTGAGCAGGACGACGGCCGGGGGAACGAACTCGAGCCTGGTGGTGAGCCCAGACCCGCCGCAGGACCCCTATGATGCTGCCGTATCCGACAGGGTGTTCGCGTGGCTCAATTCCCAGGGTGTCTTCCATGGCAAGCTCCTGCTGAGCTCGCCACAGGGCGGCGCCGACCTCGGGGCCAAGGTCTTTGCAGACTCCAAGCTCCTGCCCAAGGCACAGCTCGCGGCTAGCTCGGACCCCGATATCAGGAGAAGGAGCACGGTGGACAATATTGAGACTATCGCGCTGACGCAGTGGCATGTCATCAGCCTGATAGGCAGCCGGGTGGTCGCTGCGAACCGGCTTACTGGAAAAGTGGTTTACGACCAAGTTGTCCTGGATCCGGGGCAAAGGGCTGTCGGCCTGTGTGCTGACATGCAGAAGAACACCTTCTTCCTTTTCTCAGCTCAAGAGATCTTTGAGATCGTTGTGAGGGATGAGGACCGCGACATCTGGAAGATCATGCTCGACCTGCAGCAGTTTGATGCCGCGCTGCAGTATGCGCACTCTCCTGCACAGAAGGATGCTGTAGCCAAGGCTTCTGGTGACTACCTGATCAGCAAAGGCCTGTTTAGCGACGCCGCTGGTGTCTATGGTAAGAGCACCAAACCATTCGAAGAAGTGGCCCTTACATTTTTGGACAACAACGAGCACGATGCGCTGCGGAAATACCTACTCACCAAGCTTGGCACATTCAAGAAATCGGCTGTAATGCAGCGGGTTATGATTGCGACATGGCTTGTTGAGATATTCATGGCCAAGTTGAATACACTCGACGACACCATTATCACCAAAGCAGAGCTCGCAGAAAACTTAAACACTACTCAATCGAAAGAGCAACTCGACTCGGTCCGAGGTGAATACCAGGACTTTGTTACTAGGCACAAGACAGACCTGGACAAGAAGACAGTCTACGAGATTGTCAGCAGCCACGGAAGGGAGGACGAATTACTGTTCTTCGCGAACGCAGTCAACGATTACAACTACGTTCTGTCCTACTGGGTCCAACGGGAAAGGTGGCCAGAAACGCTCACCGTCCTGAAGAGGCAGACGGACCCTAATGTCTTCTACCGCTTCAGCAGTGTGCTAATGACACATACTGCACAAGACTTGGTCGATATACTGATGAGACAGTCAAATTTGAAGCCCCGGAATCTGATACCGGCACTTCTCGAATATGACCGGACTTATAAAGGTCCCTTGTCGCAGAACCAGGCAGTGCGGTACCTGCTGTACGTGGTGAACCAGCTCAACTCGATCGATTCCGCTGTCCACAATACCCTTGTCTCCATTTACGCCTCACATGCGTCCAAGGACGAAAGTGCCTTGCTCGCCTATCTCGAGTCACAGGGTGATGAGCCACACTTCGACCGGGACTTTGCCCTTCGTCTGTGCATCCAGCACCGGCGGGTCCTGTCTTGCGTCCACATCTACACGACCATGGGTCAATACCTGCAGGCGGTGGAGCTTGCGTTGTCGCACGACGAGATCGAGCTGGCGAGCCTGATCGCGGACCGGCCGATGAGCAACCCACAGCTGCGCAAGAGGCTGTGGCTGGCGGTGGCCAAGAAGGTGATCAGCCAGTCGAACGGTATCAAGGGCGCGATCGAGTTCCTCAAGAAGTGCAACGACCTTCTCAAGATCGAGGATCTGATCCCCTTCTTCCCGGACTTTGTGGTGATCGACGACTTCAAGGAGGAGATCTGCGCGGCGCTAGAGGACTACTCGCGCAACATCGACGGCCTGAAGCGGGAGATGGACGAGTCTTCGCAGACGGCGGCCAACATCAAGCTCGACATTGCGTCATTGGACCACCGGTACGCCATCGTCGAGCCTGGGGAGAAGTGTTATACTTGCGGCCTGCCGTTACTCAGCAGGCAGTTCTTTGTCTTCCCTTGCCAGCACGCTTTCCACTCCGACTGCCTTGGCAAGGAGGTCATCAAGCAGGCGGGCGTGGGCAGGGGACGCAGGATCAGGGAGCTCCAGCTGCAGATTACTAGGGGTATGGTGCAGGGCGAGCGGAGGGAGCAGGTTATTCAGGAGCTTGATGGATTGATTGCTTCGGCTTGGTGAGTCTTGCCCCCCTTCCCTTTCTCCACTTCATGGCTTTCTTGCCTGTCGCTCTTCTCAGCTCTGCCATGGTAATTTTTGCTGACGACGGATTTCTCGAACAGTATATTGTGTAGCGAGTTCGCGATCAAGAGGATCGACGAGCCATTTGTCAAGACGGATGAGGACTTGGCTGAGTGGGCGCTTTGAGCGGTGGTGCTTGTTCGGACAAATACCCAAATCGAGGACGTACAGTACATTAGCATGCCTGGCCACCCGAGCAGTTGGGTGTAGGCTTTTTTTCGAAGCTGGTTCGGTGATGAATTTGCTACGTGCATATTGGGAGCGAGAGAGCATAATTGAAATCCAAGGAATACCGATCAGCCGATGAATTGAGTGCTGATGGGCATGGTCGGTCTCATCTGTGAAATGTACGGGTTGCTGGCATCTCGAAGATGGACTTGTAGTATGGCATTAAAAGCCCTCTCTCTCGCCTTCCACAGTGCTTTTGAAAGCCGGGGGCTATATTAATAAGTTGAGATCGGAGATTCGCATCCGCGAGAACAGAGGCTATACCCGAGCCAATTGGGATAACCTCCTACAGGACAACCTACTATGGGATAATATCCTGTAGGAATAGACATCTATTAGACAACCCCCTATAAGATGACCTCTTGTAGGATAACTTTCAGTGTTAACCTCAGTACTTTGAGTTTCGAGTTATCGGTCCAAGGTCTTCTCCAGCTCTTACTCTACCACTTCTTTAGCCTTGTACGGGTGTACCCTCCGTTTTTACGAGTTCGAATCTCCGATTCATCATTGGCTTATTCTGCCCAAGGCTGACACTATATTGCGAGCCGGGATTTGAAATAAAGCAAGACGGGCCTGAAGTTCCGGTCAGGGCCACAAGAGTTTTGATCACTCATATAATAGCTACGCTCAGTCAACTTGCGCCGACCCCTTGACGCACAGCCTCTCATCCTCGCCCTCGACCCAAACATGCCACTTCGTCTTACCCGGCTGGACGCACACCCTTATCCTCTCGCCGACAAACACAGGCTGCAGGTTCATGTACTCGAGCCCGCTTGGCGCGAGCGGCGACCTGCCCTCGGCGATGGCGGCAGTCCGCAGCGCGGAGAGCATAAGAACCAGCAGGAGCGGGCCGTGGACGAGCGGCTTCTCGTAGCCCTCTGCCATGCGGCAGTGGCCCGGGTCCAGGTGGATGGCGTGGGCGTTGAAGCTCAGCGCGCTGAAGCGGAAGAGGACGGGCGGTGTGGCTGTGAAGGATATTACGTGTTCTGGATCCTGGTAGACTATTTCTCATGTGTGGTTAGTTCCCCGGTGATCAAGACAGATAGATACATTACTTTCGCGGTTTGAAAGTGAAAACTCACGCTTCGGCTTCGCGGTCCTGGACCTGCCGCGGCTACTAGCGCCCTCGTCCGCCCTCCCGGTCAGAAAAACCAGAGTTCGCCGCTCGACGACGGCAGGGTCCTCCTCGATCCTCCGCACCACCTCAGGGCCATCCACGGCGTCCTCATCCCCGCCCACGGGACCGTAGCGCCGCACAACGTCGACGAAGACCTTGTCGCCCACGGGGTGGTGGTCACCGACCACCTCTCCATCGCCATTACCAGCTCCAGCCCTGGCCCAGTGGAGCCTCACGTCCTCGACGCGCTCGACGCACGCGGCACGGCGCTTGTCCAGGAGAAGCCGGGATGACCATCCTTGCGCGAAAGAGAGGGACCCGCCCGCCCATAGACGCCGGGTGAATGGCGGTCCCGGCCAGTGGTCCGTGTCTGTCCCGTCCGGCAGAAGGGCAGATGAGGGATGAGTGGGCGGGAAGTAGACCAGATGATGACCCTGGGGTAAGGGGTGAGCCGGCTCCGCGCCGTGGTTGCGGTGGACCTTGGGCAGGGACCAGTGGTCGACGTCGGATGACTTTGGTGGCGGGTAGGGCCTGCCGTCGCCGGCGCCGGGGGGAAGATCGTGCTGCTGGGCGGGCAGCAGCTGGTCGGCCAGGGTGACGGAGAGCAGGTGGGAGTTGGTCGGGGTCAGGTAGTCGTAGTAGCACTTTGGGGGCCGGGAGAGCAGCTCATAGCGCAGGTTGGCGAAGGTGCCTGGGGCGGTGGATATGAGGCGGCGTCGGCTTGGGGTGGTGTGGCGCCATGGTGTTTTTGTGCGCAGGGGGTTGATTGGCCTCATTTTCTCGTGGTCTTCATCCTTCCTGAGGTTGGAGTTTTGGTGGTGTTGTTGTTACGTTGAGGAGACAGCGGTGGTGGATGCGTTGGTTCAAAGGGGTGCTGGATGATGTCAGATTGCAGTGCCATCGACCCGTATTTACTTAGAATTCATACATGTACTTCCCCCTCCTCCACTCCTTATTTACTCAATCGGGGTCCTGTATTTGCTTTTCTTTTCTGTACGTCTTCGAGCCATGAGAAAGCTGCTCAGACCTCACTCAACCTATATGATGTCCTTATGAGTCGTACGTACTGTTAGGTACCTTGCTTACGCCTACAAAAAGCTATCCGATGACGGTGCGTTGTAGTCGAGCTACACTGGAGCTACACTGGAGCTACATAGAGCTACATGTCCAGCCAGTGTTGTCTGTATCTGCAGATGTATAGCTCATTCCTCCGCTAGGAAAATCTAGTGCTGGACCTACGCTATCATTCTGGTAGTAATTGCATAGCCTCATGCGTGACAGGTCCCTCTACGTGCTGCGAGAGTAAGGTCCGAATTATCAGCTAACCTTTGCATCTCAGAGTGCCTCAGATCTGCCCCGGAAGGGGCTGAGGGAACTAGGGCCAATCAGTAGCCCCAATTGAGCTCCCCGCGCCAGGGAGGGACCCTGAGCTCCCCCGGCTTAGACCCAGGTCCCTCCTCATGCATGGCTGCCGCATGGGGAAAGCATTAGGCATACAACCCCAGACCACAAGCTTCTTGCCCACTTCTTTTCCATTCTCTCTGGCATGTTTGTTGTCGATAGGGGTCCCGGCCTTTCCTTCATTGCAATTCGCGGTCAAGGGAGTTATTGGTCTGGCTGATCGCATTCTACCACTTTTTTCTTCTACCTGCGCACTTGTTTACCGGTGTCCCCTTCTCGTTCACGCTCATATTTGCCTGGCTGGTGATCCTCAACCGCAAACGCCCCAGGAGCTTCTGTCGGCAGCATGTCGAAACCACAGAGCTCCAACGGCTCGGAGTCCGACTTCGAATTCATCGAGACTCCCAAGGCTCCCACGCCCTCCTTCGAGAAGTTTGAGGAGTGCGGTGTGCGAACTACTTCTGTACGTCCTCCTCTTCCGAGCTTGGCCTCGCCTGTGAAGTGCCTCCCTGCCAGGTCCGGATTGGCAAGCTTCAAGCCGACACGTCTTCCTACAAATCCTATAACATTCATATCTCTAACGGACTCTCCACAGCACCCTGCCATCAAGAATGCTCCACTGCCAGCCGATGCCGCCGGTAACGACAGCTTCTCCCTGATTGCCCTGGCTTTCGTCCTGGGTACCCCTCCTTTCTGGCTGTCATGGAAGGTCGGAGGTGGAAACAAGACCGCTATCTTCTTCGCCCTCTTCACCACCATCCCACTGCTGGCTGCTTTCTGGCTGGTCGTGTCGTCTATCAGCCCTCGCAAGAACGAGAAGGCGAGGTTTCCCGGACGTCCCGTCGAGCACTACCTCACCTTCAAGAAGCCTGCCGACCAGGCCAAGTACCATGGCAAGAACAAGATCCCCATGGAGACCTTCCACGAGATGTACTTTGACGGAGACGTGGACTTCAACGGTGACTGCCTTGAGATCATGGAATATAGGCACGATTGGGCCAACTTCCGCTTTACTCTCAGCCTGATCAAGTTCTTCCTCACCGGCATGGTTCCTGAAATGCTCATGCACACCAGGTCACAAGGTAAGTCCCGGCCATTCCGGCCATCCGGACGTCTATAGCGGTGTCGCTAACAGTCTATCGCCAACAGACGAGGAGCAGGTAAGAGATCACTACGATAGAGGAGATGATTTCTACGCCTGGTTCCTAGGTCCCCGTATGATCTACACCTCCGGGATTATCTCCGACATTAATGCCGAGGAGAGCCTTGAGCAGCTTCAGGACAACAAGCTGGCTGTCGTGTGCGAGAAGATCGGTCTCAAGCAAGGCGAGCGACTGCTGGATATCGGCTGCGGCTGGGGCACTCTTGCTCGCTTTGCCAGTGCCGTTTACGGCGCCAAGGCCACTGGTATCACCCTTGGTCGCAACCAGACGGCCTGGGGAAACAACGCCATGCGCAAGGTCGGTGTCCCAGAGGAGCAGAGCAACATCCTGTGCATGGATTACAGGGATATTCCAGTCCCTGAGGGGGGCTACAACAAGATCACCTGTCTTGAGATGGCCGAGCATGTGGGCGTCCGCCACTTTTCCAAGTTCCTTAAGCAGGTTCATGATATGCTGGACGACGACGGTGTGTTCTTCCTGCAAATTGCTGGTCTTCGAAAGTCTTGGCAGTACGAAGACCTTATCTGGGGTCTTTTCATGAACAAGTACATCTTCCCAGGTGCCGACGCGTCCACTCCCCTGGGCTGGTTCGTCGACAAGCTGGAGGGAGCTGGGTTTGAGATCAAGCACATTGACACCATCGGCGTGCACTACTCTGCTACCCTCTGGAGGTGGTATAGAAACTGGATGGCCAACAAGGACAAGGTCGAGGCCAAATACGGCAAGAGATGGTTCCGCGTAAGTGGCTTCCGGTGTTTGACTCTCGTCCTTGACCGGTGGGTACTGACATTCTATGGCAGATCTGGGAATACTTCCTTGCATACTCGACCATCATCTCCCGACAGGGCTCCGCCACGTGTTACCAGATCACCCTGGTCAAGAACATTAACTCAACCCACCGCGTGGAGGGTATCAACACACAGTTCGGCCTGTCTGGCGCCCTGGCCTCGGCTAATTTTGACCTGAAGGCCTGGCAAGAGGCGAATGCTACCCTGTTTCCACAAGCCTCCATCCATGCTCCATAGGGAGGGTCATCGGATGCGGCTGGGACGCTGAGGCTTTTTTCTTCCCTTATTCGGGTAGAATGTTTGAATGGAGCGGAAGCAGAGGAAGCGATGAGGGGTCCTCTTATTCGAGTACAAGGATTGACTGCGGCTCAGTATCTACAAGAGTGGGCCGAGCGAAACGTGTAGAACCTGATCCTAGACGATAGGACGATGATGAGATTTTCTTTTTGGAAAGACATCATTAGAGCGCAGGAGCAAACGGGTCGTCGTTTTTAGTCTAGTTAACTCAGAGGATATGTTTGTCCGCAAATGAAATCCGCTCACGCTTCCAGAATCGATAATTCAACCTCACTCCCAGAGCTAGGTACCGGGTACAAGCCAAGTGCGTGCTCTTGATCCATGGAATGCATTTTCATCCAAACTCTTTCCTCTGTCACCCCTGGCAAAAAAAACACTAGCCTTACTGCTGATTACAAATGTGTTCCTCAGATGTCAGACGGCAACCTCTGCAACCCAAGTCTCCGTCGGAGGGATATCGGACTTAAGCAAGCCTCTTGGCCGAGGATTAGACTTGTCCTGATACCAACCGGTGCAGACTCGACATCTTGAGGTCTCACCCGCGGACAGTGTAGACCTTAGCGGTGTACGAATCTGCGTATATCAGTCCGCCGTCCAAGGGTTCTACACAGCTTTTACGGATGTTCTTGCCTGGGTAGGGACCTCACCAACCTGCCCATCTGCTAGGCACTCACCTCACTCGCCCCAAACTTCCGCAAGTCACCAAGGTTTTGCACAATGTCTGTGTTGGAGGCTTCAGTGACCTTGTTCGCGCACATCATTGGCGGCCTCCTGATTTTCACCGGGGTATGGGGCATGCGGGATGCCTCAGCAAGTAATGCATATCCATCCATCGCTCACCGGCCCACGCCAAATTTCTGATTGTTTGAGGAATTGATCCAGCTAATGAGAGTTGCTCATCCACAGTTGCGCCTCTCTTCGGCATCCCGGACGCAACAAAGGGGATGCTCTTCAGTAAGCAACTCTACGGTCCAATTTCAGACTGTGGCCAGGATCTGGGCATACTGTTTCCTCGCTATATCCACAAAAGTCTTGCTCCTCGGTTTCAAGCAGCTAACCAGGCATTACAGTGTGGCCAGCAGCCGCTGGAAGGAACATATGTGCGGGCCTCGCCGTCTTCGCCCTCATATTCGATGGGCAAAGGCGGGCGTTGGGCATCCTCATCATGTGCTGGAGTTTTGCCGGTATTGCTGATATCAGCATCCTGGTTCGTCACCCTCGGTCAGAGAACAAAGCTTTGACTTTTGGTCTTGTTCTCTGGCTCTTATTCACAGGGGTTGGACTGGTTTATACGTGAAATCTTTGGATTGCGCAAGGGGTTGGATGTCGTGTACACTATTATCGTAACACCGCCACATCCCCGAAAAGGTGTTTGATGGAACAGAGTCCCTGTGTCTTCCCTACCCCCAGTATGTTCTCTTTAAGGAAATTATCCTGTAGGAGACTAGGAGGTTATCCTATGGGAGGTTGTCCTGTGGGAGTTTATCCTATGAGAGGTTAGGAGGTTACCCTATAAGATATTGTCTTGTAGGTGATTGGGCGAGAGGGTGAGGGGATAGATGTTGTGGCCGCGTGGTAGCAAGGGCAAATTGTATACAGATTGATAGACGAGAAAATCAAAATGTTCATTCAAACTCAACTAGCCGCTACCAAGTCAATGCCCACGTGCTGGAGGTCTGCTGGGAATGTCGTCTGCTGTGTCACGTCAAATCAGTGGGAGCTCCAGATCATCAACGCACTTATTAGCACCGTGTAAGTCGTAGACTAAAGTGGCAGTCGCGGTGGAGATTGGGCAGTCGCAGCCGCCCACTGGGGCGGGTCCACCTCTGGGCACATGCTAAGACAGAAGAGGAAACAACCGACGCAACAGCCATCTCGCTAGGCTACGCAACTCCAGAAGCTGTCCAATTCGCTCTGCCTTGCCAGCCCGCGCCCAACCTCCATCTCCTATTTGCTTCCTCTCCTCTTCACCATCTCGGTGTTATCGAGCTTCGCATCGCGTGGCGCCTTGTGATTTGGGGTGGCAGGCAGCCACATTAGAGCTCTGTCATCGGGCATTCTTACTTGTTACTTGCAGTACCTCGTCTCTCTCCTTTTGGCCCTCTCTCTCTCTCCAACGTCATTGAGATTAGATCCGCCACGCCAGCCACTTTTGCGACAAGTCCATCCGCCAACCCCCGTCCACCCATCGTCCCTCGGACGACGTCGACGGCATGTATTCCCAATCCAATTCCTTCCTCGGCGGAGGCAATAGTTTCCGCCCTGGATCGCAACCCCAGCAACAATATGGAAGCTCCTTTGGCCAGCCGGGCCAGCAGCCCGGACAGCAGCAGCCGAGTCCGTTCGCTCCTCAGCCCACCGGCTACGGTCAACCCCAGCCTCCCCTTCAACAGCAGTACACCGGATACCCGGGCCTACAGCAACCGCAACCTCAAGCTCCCGGCCAGCTTCAGCCACAGTTTACCGGCTTCCCCGGCCAGGCTGCTCCTCAGCAGCAGCCTTTCCAGACCGGCGCTCCGCCAATGCCTGCTATCCCACAGCAGTTTCAGCAGCAGTTTCAACAGCAACAGCAGCAGCAACCTCCGAGCTCCTTCAATGCCACTCCGACCCAGGCTCCCCAGCAGCCACCTGCCTCCCAGCAGGGGCCGCCGACCCCGATGAAGCCCCAGGCGACCGGCTTCAGCCAGATGGCAGCGTCGTTTCGCACCGGAGGCGCCCCGGCCCCGGCTGCTAGCAGCGCTCCGGCGCCCAAGTCGAACAAGATCCCCAACATCCGCCTGAGCTTCATCACGGCGGCCGATCAAGTCAAATTCGAGACGCTGTTCAAGTCCGCCGTGGGCGATAATGACACCACCATGTCAGGCGAGAAGGCAAGGGACTTGCTGATGCGGTCAAGGCTGGATGGGGACGCTCTGTCACACATCTGGTATGTACACGACGAGGGTGGCTACAGGAGAGGGAATGATGAGCTAACCGCACCGTCATAGGACTCTGGCAGATACCACACGCTCTGGACAGCTACACTTCCCCGAGTTCGCCTTGGCCATGTACCTCTGCAATCTGAAAATGACAGGCCGACAGCTTCCTCCACAGCTTCCTGATGTTATCAAGAATGAAGTCTCCAGTATGGTCGACATTATTAACTTCAACACCGCGGAGGAGGCGGCGAACAGCGCAACGCGACAGAGTACTGCGACACCGCCCACGATCCAGGCACCCCAGCCACAAGCGTCCAACTCTCAGCTGCTTCAGGCTCAGATGACTGGATTCCCTCAGCAGCAGCAGCCTCAGCAGACAGGCTTCCCCGGGCAGCAACAACAGCCCCAGCAGACTGGTTTCATGGCACAGCCCACGGGTCTCCAGCCCCAGCAGACCGGCTTCCCCGGCGCTCCTCAAGCCACGGGCTACAACGGGCCGCGGCCGCCCATGCCTCCCATGCCTACTGGATATGGATCGAACTCTACACCGGGTGGTATGGCAGCGCCCCTGAACGCACAGCCCACGGGCATGCCCGGTCAATGGGGTCTTGTGAACGCCCCAGCCTCTGGCCTTCCGAATATCGATGCCCTGCAAGCGAGGATGATGCCGCAGCAAGGTCGTGAGCAACAAAACTTCACGACTGCGGGTCTCCAAGGCAATGCAGTGATTCCATGGGCCATTACCAAGGAAGAAAAGAAGAGATATGACCAACTGTTTAACGCATGGGACGGACTTCATAAGGGCTTCATTGGTGGTGACGCAGCTATTGAGATCTTTGGCCAGAGCGGTCTTGAAAAGCCGGACCTGGAGCGTGTCTGGACCCTCGCTGACCACGGTAACAAGGGCAGGCTGAACCTGGACGAGTTCGCCGTTGCTATGCACTTGATCTACCGAAAGCTGAACGGCTACCCCCTACCGAATCAGCTACCTCCGGAGCTGGTGCCGCCTTCAACAAGGAACTTCAGCCAGTCTATAGGCACGCTCAAGAACATGTTGAATGATGAATCTGAGCTCCGGAAGAATTCCGGTGCTGCACTGCTCCCTCAAAAGACAGGTGTTAGCTATCTCAAGACTCACTCCTTCCGCGGTGCCGGAGGTGGTTTTGGTGGCGGACGCAAGGATGCCACCGTATTCAAGAACAACGATGAAGCCATTGGCTATCGATCCAGCGCTCGCCGTAGAATGGGAGGTGGTTCATCCCCTCGGCCAGACTCACCCGCATCTGTGGGTTCGAATGAGGAACTGACGCTGGATCAGCTTCGCAAGAAGATCCGAGAGAAGCAGGTCGTTCTGGATTCATTGGACTTCAAGGACGAGAAGAACATGGAGGAGGATGACGTTTTGGACCGCCGCGACCGCCGCGAAGCTGATGAATTGTACCGCCGTATTCGCCGGGCGCAAGAGGATATCGATGCCCACCCTGATGCCCAAGCGACTGGCGGTGACTCCGAGGCAGAGAGGCGGGCCCTCAAGCGACAACTCCAGAATTTCACTGACAAGATCCCCGACCTCGCATCCCAAGTCAGGAAGACCGAGAAGGCCATCGCTGACGCCCGTCTCGAGTTGTTCCGCTTGAAAGACGCCAAAGCGCACCCAGGTAGTGCTAGCAATATAGTTGGCACCGGCCCTGGAGGTGCCATCACTGAGTCTGACAGACTCAAAGCCCGGGCCAAGGCCATGATGCAGCAACGTACGGCAGCGCTCACGGGCAAGAAGGTCGAGACCGGTCTTGATGACGAGGACGCACCCAAGCGCCTCGAAGAGGAGAACCTCAAGATTCGCACCGAGAAAGAGAACAATGAACGCATGGTTCGTGATGTTGAAGATAGTGTCCGCGAATTTGCGAGGGGACTCGAAGACGCCCTCAAGGAGGGTGCACCATCTGCTTCGAACGAGCACGAAAAGCGAAGATGGGAAGACGCCCTCGGTGTGGAGGATGAGGTCAGGGATTTCATCTTTGATCTGCAACGGGAGAGCAGAGCAGCACGCGTGCGTAACCAGGACCGGCGCAGGGAAACGCCCGCTTCTGTTCAGCCCGCCCGTGCCGCTGAGCCGGCAGCTCCAGCAGAAAGCCCAGCTCCCACCTCTCGGAACGCTACACCGACTACTGGAGGGTCGTACTCCGCCTACAAGACCCCAGAGGAGCGGGCAGCCTTCATTAGACAGCAAGCCGAGCAGCGTATGGCCGAGCGTCTCGCAGCGCTCGGGATCAAGGCCCCGTCGAAGCCTGGAGAGACCGCCGCCCAGCGGATGGAGCGTGAGCGTGCCGAGCGGGCCGCGAAGCTTCGACAAGCTGAGGAGGAGGATGCCCGCCGAGATGCGGAGCGTCAGGCTCGACTCGATCAGGAGATGGGCGTGCCAACTCCTCCGTCTCAGGGCAAGAAGGCCCCACCAGCACCCCCAAGCAGGAAGGCTGCACCGAAGCAGGATGACGGTGCTGCCAGGCGAGCGGAGGAGGAGCGTCTCGAACAGGAACGCCAGCAGGAGAGCCAGGAGAGGCAAGAGCTTGAGTATGTGCATCATAACCCTAATATCTCGGCCTGTACTAACGGTAGCAGACAACAAGCAGCGGAACAAGAAGACGAACTTGCTCGGGAGCGCGCCGAGGCTGACGCACGTCTCAAAGCTCTCGAGGAACAAGTTCGTCAAGGCAAGCTCAAGAAGGACGAAGAGAAGCGCAAGAAGAAGGCTGCCCTTGCTGAGGCCAAGGAGAAGGAGACCCAACTGGCTGCAAGACGTGCCGAGATCGAGGCAGCCCGCAAGCGCGAAGAAGAACTGCAGCGCCAACTTCAGGCCATGGACGACGACGATAGCTCTTCTGACGACGACGACCAGCCTCAGCAGATCACGCCACAGGAGTCGACTCCTACCGTTGCCAGCCAAGAATTGGAGCCCAAGGCCACACCGCCCAGCGCACCTGCTGTTCCTGTGGTCAGCCCTCCCACTGACTCTTCGGAGAGCCGCAACCCATACTTCAAGATGATGACCCAGCCATCCGATTCCCCTGCGGCATCCCCTGCTGCCCCGCCGCCGGCGCCGCCCCAGCCAGCGGCCCCAGCTGCACCTGCGGAGTCTACCAACCCGTTCCACCGTATGACCCAGGAGGCCAAGTCTGCCGCCCCTGCTGAGCCGCCCAAGCCCTTTATTCGCACACGCGCCGATAGCGACGACTGGGGAAGCGACAATGACAAGGACGACGACGATTCGGATGACGACGATAGACCAGGCCAGGGTGCTGCAGCGCTGGCGTCGATTCTCTTCGGCACCATGGGTCCCCCGAGGCCGCTGTCTGCCATGGACAACAAGGCCTCACCAGCCCAAAGCTCTCCAATCGCTCCTCCGCCTCCAGCTCCACCAGCGCCAGAGCCTGCGCCTGAGACGACCGATTCGCCCGCACCAGCTGCGCCGCCACCGCCGCCTCCTCCGATGCCTGAGGTCGCAAGCCCCGAACCAAGCGGAGCGCCCGCCGCGCCGCCACCACCTCCGCCTCCGATGCCAACGGAGGGCGGCGCTCCCCCGCCGCCGCCTGGGCCTCCGCCACCCCCTGGACCGCCGCCGCCGCCTATCCCAGGGATGGCACCACCTCCACCACCCCCTCCGCCAGCCGGTGGTCCTCCGGCGCCTGCTCCTCCCTCAGGCGGACGACCAGCTGGGTTCCTGGGCGAAATCCAGGCGGGCAAGTCTTTGAAGAAGACCACGACCAAGGATAAGAGTGCTGCGGCAGTTGCTGGACGGGTGCTGGATTAGAAGTGTGATTTGGAGCCACCCAGCAGCCGGCGGAAGAAGAAGAGAGTGACCTTCAAGAGCTCAGAGTACGATGAGGACAGAGGTGGAGTTGAGGTTGTTGAAGTTAAGGACTACCTCGACTGTGTCAGGGAGGCGAGAAGGCTGTCTGGGGATAGTGAATCGATTGTTGACGTTGGGAAGTATCTGGCTTGTGTTGATGATGCGAGGGACTTGATGGATGATTGGTACGAGGAGGTCCAAGATGGGGCTTAGGGATTGGGACCTTGCCTGTCATCGACAGGAGAGGCACTTGTTATGACCCTGCTTGGGTTCTGTAGCAAGCATGGGGTCAAGGAAGATGGCAGGGCTACGCAGCAATAGAGGAAGAGTTGGGGCAGGACGAGGAGATCAGACTGTCGTTTCTGCTTTTAATGTGTTTTTACTGTTTCCGCTGTCCTCATTGCCGCTCTGCATCTTGTGTATATAGCATCGATACACGAAGCCTAAGCAAGCTCACATAGTCAAAGTCCACATATGTCCCACGTGATTTGTGTTGCTAACAAGCTCTGCGCGTGTTACCAACAACGCAGAGCCTCTCATTCTTACTGCATTCATATCCCCATCATCGGCAGTTTGCACTAGTGGACGGTTGAGCTGCGAGGCACCATCTTACTATCATCTGTTGATATCTATTGATACTACTACCTACAATCATCGGCATGCCGAGGTGGCCTACTTCGAATGTGTGTGTTCCCGTTGGCGCTCAGCGGCTGGATCAATTGCGTCAAGAAAACATTCCTGCTGCTGCTGCTGCGGGTTGGTTGGTGGTACCCTCCCCCCTCGGCCTTGCAGCTCAGCTCTCGTGGTGGCGCATGTAGGTGAAATTACACTTTTCTGGAAAATGTTGGGCGGCGCGGATGTATGTGATACCGGTAGTGGCTCACTGACTGCATACTGTAGGTAGGAAGACCGGCCTATCCGGGTTGGTTTTCCTTGTGATATGGATTTGTCGTGATATAGATGGGACTGTGTACTTACTGTCTGTTGGTGATTGATTATTGATCTACCTAGGTTGGTTTATAAATAGCAGCTGCGAGGACCCCGCACTTTTGGTTTGAACCTTTTCACCCCATGTTCTTGAAGGAATGGACTTGTAAGGGTTTGGATGGGTCGATCTTGAGATTTGATGTGGCACGGTGTAAGCGGAGGATTGTTTAATCTGGCTTCTGGAAGGTGAGTTTTACGAGGGAGAGAGGGCAAAAAGGGGTGTTCCGTTGGTGAACTTTGTTGGATGGCGCAATACTTGGTTCCATGGTGGCTTTGGAAGGAAGCTGCAGGCAGGTGGCCCAAAAACCTTCGATCGGGGAATTTTCGTTTTTCTTGTGTCGCCATTCTATCATTTCCATACCGGCATCGTGGGGATCCGGGTGTAAGTGCTTGCATTGTGCTTTATGGTTGGATGACGAGCGATGCAGCTTGTGATCAACCCCCCAGCTGCTCGGTAGGTGAGCAAGCAGGGTTAGGAGCTGCGAGCTGGTGTGGGAGTGTTCCTGCGGACAAGTTGGACAGACTAGCAAGGATCCCTTGCGCTCGCGCCCCTCACGCCAAGATCACGCGTCGCGACTTGTGAGCGCGACGCGCGACTTCATCTCAACCTTGATCTGCGGGGTCCGACGTCACAGTCCTTCGGCAAGTGGACGGCAGCAAGGTCAGAGTTGGCCGTTGGGTGGGCGCATGGGCCTCTGGACCCGGCGGGGACCCTCAGGACCTGATATCTTGAGTTTTATCACGGCTCCTGGGGGCCATGAAAGCTCCCAAACTCACGCGTCTCAGGTCCCTGGTTCGAGTAAACATTGGGAATAACAAAGATGTGAGCATGTGCCATGCGCCTCATGGCGGCTTGGAGGGCCTACAAAGGGTGGTGAAACTGTCCGCTGGGGTCTAAATCGTCTTTCTCGACCCCTCTTGTCCAGACGTCCGGCGAGTTTTAAGTGCATTGGCGAGCTGTCAGCTGCCAGCTGGTGTCAATGGGCGTGGCCTGATATCTCGCACCGACTCACATGCTACGACGGGACGGCTTGGTTCGGATTCGTGGCTGCGCAAGAGATAATTAACATAAGGTTGCAACTACTTCACCGCTCTGTCGGTATGAAACGGCCGGCGCAAAATGTGTCCTCCTGCTCTCTTCCGTGAGTCTGTGACTCCCACGGACAATGCAAACACTTTGGCAGATTGGCAGTCTGAGGCCTGCCGCTATATTGCGTGCAGCGGCGCACTGTTAATCAGGGTTCGAAACTTTTGGCACGGATGCGACTGTGATAGCGGGACAAGAAGACAAGGGCCCTGCGAATGACCCCGGGACACGTCGAGTCGGAGGCAAGGAGGCTGCGTATGCGATGTGCGCTCTGACATCCTCTGCCCCAGTTCGCGGGACGGAAATGGGGGCTGCAGCTGCAGGTGCAGGTGGGTGTCTGTGTGCCCGCTGCCCAGACATGAGTTGATAATGCAACCCATGACATTCGCCCCTCATTTGTGTGTTTCAAGTTCCTTTTTGGTCTATCCGGAGCAGAGGCTACGTCGATGGTCCGTTGTACTGCAGTCGATCCTGTGTGGCTCATGCAGAATAGAATGGGGACATCAGGCGATGACTCTTTCATGATATTCCAACTTGATAATGTGGATCACCCTGTCACTGTGAAGACTAACTAGCCTGCCGACCCCTGCCGTAGTGTGCCCTACTGGACTCGGTGGTGTGCAGTGGAATTCCAGAACCTTGTAATGTCTGGGCTTCGGCTGGGGGTGCTCGGGCTCGATTCACAACGGCACAGCCGAGGGAACGATCGTCGATCCGGTGGATACCGAAAAGAACACTTGCGTGGGTGGATACCGTCTGGCTGCTGGGGTTCTTCCGGAATAGCATCTGCTCCAGGCGAATGGACTCCAGAAGAATCACGATGCGAACGAAAATGGGAGGGAAAAATCTGACAAGGAAAAAAAAAATCGGAAAGATACACCGCTCAGCCTGCCAACGCATGAAACGGCTAGGACAAATAGGCCGAGTTCGTCGGAAGACATGGTTCATTGGGTGCTAGACCAGAGGGCAGCATTTTCCCAAATCTCGCCAGCTTAGCCAAGGCTAATAAGGCTAGGTGGTCTGGTAGTAGTCCTGGTAGTTCTGGTAGTTCAGCCAAGGTAGTGATGGGCAAGCGCCCCTTGCGCCCCCTCGAGAGGGAGGGATCTGCGCAGGCCGGCAGGCCGGGCAGGTGTCAAGCATGGGGTTTGAATGAAGAGCGTCCTTGGAGAGATCTCGATCTGACGGCCGCAAAGTTGGGCATGGGGCCAACATGCGAATTTGCGCTCGTAAGCCTCGAGATGGACAGTGGGACGACGGTCTGGAGGGGGCGGCCTCACGGGGGTGTCCCCTGAATTCCTCGTGGCGTGGCTATCAGGCGATCATTTGATATCCACTGGTTGGGCTTCCATGTGCGCATCCGTGTCGCGGTGCGCTGGCAGGAAGAAGCCTGACAGAGAGGAGGCGAGGGGAGAGAAACAGACAGGGTGAACAAGGTAAGTTTCAGGATGGATGGCGGGCTGGACCTGCGTCGGGAGAGAGCAAGAGTCGCATGGCTCGTGGGGTCGGCGTCCGGCTAAGTGGACGAGAGTTGCTTTGGCGTGCTGCAACACGATGGGGGCCTCTCGGGAGTAACCTGACGGGCTGACGGGGCGGCCTTGGGCAGAACAAGTCGTGGGTAAGGTGTGCTGTCCCATACGGTGCAAGTCGCAGCGATAAGGACCGAAGGAAGGCCACTCGCGAGTCGTGATGGACAATCGATGGTTACATGGGCGACTTTTGCCAGGAGATTTGGACGGCAGAGGCATGCAACCACTTACGAGTTTAATTGTGCTCTAGACCTCCTCCAGCCCTCCTCCAGCCCTCCTCCAGCCCTCCTTCCTTGCCACTGCCCCCAGTAGCCCCCCTTGTAGACTGAACTGCCAGACTGACTGCCTTGTCTACCCGCCTGTACCTGATTTAATAAGCGCTTGTACCACTCTTGGAGGAGCAGCCTGGCAGGTTGCACCCAAGGCCGATCATACCTACGGGATTGTTGCACCACCTGGGCAGTGAAGCGTCGCAGGTTCCAGCAGACGAGCGCCAACTGCTGTGAACCCTCGGCTGAGAAGTGGTCCTCGACGGTCGACCCTCGATCGCGGCCTCCTCAGCGGTTGACAGAGTGCAGTAGCTGTATTCATGCGCGCGCTGTCTTGGAGTTGCATGTGGCTGCTCTCTGCTGTGCTATCTTGCTCTGTTCTGTTTCGTCACATCCACCCACCCACACCAAATCCATCACGAACGGCACGCATTGTCGCGTCGCACAGCGGGTCCCCGCCAGCCAATCGTTGGGTGACGCATTGCAGCTCCTTCCCCACCGGGCCAGGCCATCTCCTGCACCCCTGTCCCTGCAAGTTTCTCTCTCTCTCTCTCAAGTCTCTCTCTCAAGTCTCTCGCTCTCTCTTGAGTCTTCTGTCTGTCTGTGTGCCTTCTGCACGCGGTCCCCTGTCTGCTAGGTCCTTGCGCCCGTCCCATCAGCTCCTCCCCCCTGCTCACATCATCCATCATCCATCCATCTATCCTGGACCACCACCCATCAACCATCCCGTCTGCTGTCTCGCTCGTCCCTGCTTCTTTTTTGACTGGTGCCTCTCTGTCGAAGGTGGATTCCGACCTGGGCTTGGGACTGACTGCAGGTGGACAGCACTGAACTGGCAGAACTGGATACGTCTCACCAGATATTTCGACATCCACTGGCTGTCCTGCCGTCGCGCACAACCTTCCTCTCGACACCCACAATCGCGCACACTCGCACACACATTCTCCTGCCTCACCCTCCTCCCACTCAAGCCTCGATTGATTTTTTTTGGATTGCTCGCTGCTTGCTCCCAGCAAACCGTTTTGTGTGTCACCAGAGCGTAACCCGCTCAAAGCAGCAGCCACTTAGAATACCCTCAGCACCGTCAGCCCAACCAGTCTGTCTGTGGCCTCGAACCTCAAGGCTGATTGAACAAACCCTGGTCCTGTTGGAATGCTGACAGTGGGTCCTCTTCTTGTAAGTGCCGCTGTCCACTCTCGTCGACTCGTCCCGGTCTTCATCTCTCAGCTCTGCTCTGTGCATCGGCGTTGCCTGATCTGCTCGTCCGCTCCACCCAAAGAAGGTTTCCCCATGCCTCATGTCATCTTCATCTCTCTTGTTACCGGCTCCAAGAGCAAGGCCAGAGCGGACAGCCAGCCAGTCAGCCTGAGACTGTTTGTACTCCATGCTTTGCAGGCCCAACACACGTCGCCTTGACTGGACTTGACTCGAGTCTGGTCGAGTCGAAGGCCCAACTCCATCTCCTCGTCGCTGCTCCATAATATCCCAGTCCTCGTCAATCTCATCTGCCCGCACTGCCCGTGGTCTCCCGCGTGCAATCCCCCTCCTCTCCGCTCTTCCTGGCCTTCCAAGCTTCGCTTCAAGGCAGGCCAGGTTTCCCCTTCCTTGCCGCCCAGGTCAGTGCCAACCTTACCTGCAACCCTGCGCCGTACCTGCCCGGGTAGTGCTTAGGAAAGGTATCCTTGGACGGCGCAACTTGCATGTACCAACTGCCCACCATCCTTAGGTGCCCACTCTGTCGCTACAGCCCGGCTCAAGTACCCCATACCACGCTGTACCATCTGCTTCCCACATTTCCCGTCTTGCTCCTCCATCCCACCCATCGTCCCGTCACTTTCACCACGCGCCCACCAGACCGTCCTGCTGCTGTCCTCTTGCTTCTCGCGCCCGACTCCTGCTCACATCGTCGACAGCCTCGATAACTACGATTTGTTTGCTGCCAAACCGCCTTCAATCATCCGGAATTCGACCGCCTCGCCCGAGACATCCAATCCTCTGCTCATTACCGCTACCTGGCACATCCTCCCTTGCCTGGGGCGCCCCACTGCCAGCTGCTAATTAAAAGTATTTCCCCTCTGAGCACAGTGACCTCTCGCTTCCTACCTATTAACTCATTGATCCCACTTACTAACTTTGGAAACCCAAAGTCGCAATCTCTCTCCGCTCTCGTCGCTATCAGCTATCACTATCGCCGCCTGTGCACCTGGATCGACGCCACTCACCCAGGCCTGGTTTGAGACAAGCAGGTCCACCACCGTCGCCCGCGATGGTCCGCAACGCCCGGTACGGCGACGGCGTCGCCAACTCGGCGCGACCGTCTTTGCCCGCTGCTAGAGGCCACTCACAGTCCTTCACTGCCGGCTCAAACCCAAACAGCGCTCCCATGCCCAACTTTTCGGGTCAACGTCGTCGCTCACAACCTGCTTCTACCTCGCACAAGAAGTCATACTCGCCTCTTCCGGAGCCATCATTCGATCTCATGTCGACTTCTGGCCCGTCTCTATTCGGCGATATGAACTACCAGATGCCAGCCCAGCACTTTGACCAACCACAGGACTCCAACCACATGAACTCGTCGGGATCTTATGATATGTCCGGGCTGCCATCGGCGACCTTCCCGGGCTCTTTCGATTCTTCAGCCGAGCATTACATGACCCACGGCCTATACGACCCAGCGACAAGTGCTTTCAACAGCGCAGAATTCCCCGCTCTGAGCGCTGCAGATATGACCTTCTCACATCCATCTCTCGCTCCCAATCCGGCCAAGACAGGCTCACCCTTCATCTCAAATGGTCCAGTCTTGGCTCCACCAGTATCCAACCGCCCGGCGCCCACAACGGATTCGATGAACAAGAACTCTCCGCAAACACCAAGAAAGATTGTCAGGTCGAAGTCTGTGGCTGCGCCGTCGTCGCGCAATCAGCCCTTGCTACCAGCCCCATCAAGTGTCAAAACGCCACCCCGTGCCCTTGGCCAGCGTGACCCGAATGCAAATGCTGTCAAGCGCCATTTGCCCGATTCTCCTACCCTCGAAGCAACCTCGCCTAGGAAGGCCCACAGGCGATCAAAGACGGACGAACCTGGACGCCATCGCACACCCGTGCCCATCCCTGATGCCGAGTCCTTCCCGGCCGTCGACCCTGGCGAGGAAAACAGCAAGCCACCGTACACATACGCTCAGATGATCGCATTGGCAATCTGGAAAGCCCCTGCGCGTCGCCGGACCTTGGCCCAGATCTACGACTTCATCAGGACGACGTGGTGCTACTATCGCAAGGACGATACCTGGGAGAACAGCATTCGGCACAATCTGAGCCTTCACAAGAAGTTTTTCGAAAAGCAGGCTCGGGCTAAGGATGACCCAGGCAAGGGTAACTACTGGCTCATCATTCCTGGAAATGAGCGCGAGCTGCTCGACGTGTACCTGAAGGAGAGATCCGGCACTGAGGGAGCCATCCTTGGCAAGAGTATGGCAGTGCCCTCGAGTGCCCGGCTGGAGCCCTCAGCTCTCCCTCCGCCTCACCAAGAGCCAATGTTGCCACCTCAACCGTCCAACTTCCAGCTGCACCTTCCACCGCTGCCGAAGTTGCAACCACCAGCGCCCGTTCAGCCCGAGCTGTCCTCAGATGCAACTATCCCGGCCTCTGATCAGGCTTTCGAGGAACTTGAGGCTGCCAATGACCGCCAGGAGGATTACAACTCTCTGGACGCGACGCTGAGCTCATCTCCTCCGTCCATCTCCGGACATGTCTCTATCCCAAGCGACACACCAACCCGCAATGCCAGAGCTGTGGGCTCGTCCGGTCGCACGTCCGGTAACCGCAAGCGCGGCTCAATGATTGATAGTGGTTACATGACCAATATTGAGTCGTCCATCATGCGATACGGCCAACAAAGACCGCCTGTGTTTTCCTCTGAGGCGGACATCCACCAATTCCAAGGTGGTGGACGTGCTGAAGACGCCATCAGAAAGCTGCGCGCATCTTCGCCGGTCAGTCCTTCTAAGCCCAAGTCTCGCATGCTGCCGCCGTCTTCCTCTCCTGTTGGCAAAGGCTCCCCGCTACGCTATCGGGCGTCCCCTTCCAAGGCGTCCGCGGCTGTCAAGACACCGGCCAACACAAAGAAGTCTGTGGCACGTCTCACCGGCGCAACAACACTTGCGCCGCCCAAGACGACTTCTAAGTACAACACATCACCCATTCGTCAACACGACAAACTTCGGGCAAATATTCGGGAGATGCTTGAGACGCCACAGCAGGTGCGCGACTACAACAAGAAGTTCCCTGGTCGTCAGAGCAAGGCTTCTTTCGCCATTTGGGAGGACGAGGTGTCGCTGCCAGAATCAGAGTCTCCTCTGGCCAACTCGGCCGGAAGAATGCTCGACGAAATCATGAGTGATAGGCGGAACCGGAAGCCGATCGCTTCTCCTTTCAAGTTTGCGTCTCCTCTGAAGGCCTTCCCCCTCTTCCCGCCTATCGACGAGAATACTGCATGGAATCTTGCATCCCCCAGCAAGCTCCTGTCGTCCCCAAGCAAATACTTGCCCGAAGTCAGCAAGCTTCCAGACTACGATTCAGAGAACTGGATCGTCTCTGAGAATGCAGACGGCTTGGACAATGCGATAGATCTCGAAAACTTTGGATCTGACGACTCGAATGCCTTGGATCTCACTCAAACCTTCCGAAGCATTGGCGAAGTCCCTGCCGGTGCTGAGGCCTATGGCCCTGCTACCCTGCATCGGTTTGGTTAGAAGCCTGCGGGCCTTTTCGGACAATTCAAAGCTAGAAGACTTGTCTTGGGGGTACTCAAGGCCCTAGAGCTGAGTTACAGTAATTATACGAACGTCACGATGCACACGACAATTACTCGTCAGGCATACTTCTTCATGGCGTCCTGGACGCCAACAGGCCATGGTCAAGGAATAAGGGTTTTAGCGAGCGAGCATATTGTTTTTACTTGCGATGGGCCTCGGGCCACATCTTCTGATTTTTGGTTTGGTCTGGTCTTTTTTCGTCACTTTCGCGCGGAGTCCTGGACATATGGACGGTTCCTATACCCTCCTTTTGGAACACAGGATAATGGATGGTACAGCATGGTGCGAATAGGTATGGAAAGGATATTGTGTTTTGCGGTACAGGACTTGGGCAACCACACCAACCGATGCGTTGTTTGAGTATAGTACATGGAGCGGGTTTGGATTGGCCAACCTGCCTTCGGCTCTGCAGATAATCGAGCTTTATTTTGACCACATACTTCCTCGGTGCGATACTTGTGGTGCATGTCTATGTGACCTATTTCTGTACCAGGCAAGATTAGCAGAACACCTACCTGCACGCCAGTCCGAGCCACATTAGCACAGTGAAAGAACGATGCGAAGTGATAGTAGCAGTCATTCAAAGACAAAACATACGTAGTATCATGTTGTGATCGCATGGGTATCTACATCAGCTTGGCTCCTATGCCACCAAGCAATCAACCAAGCCACCATCCGAACCCGGATAGAGTCTGTCTCGCTCAAGTGTATATCGTGTCCAGGCCAGTCGCGCAGGAACATGTCTCCCTCTATCATCAAACGCCATGAAAACTCCCGCAATCCGACCGCCAGCCTCTAACCTCAAACGAAATCCAAATGCCGCACCATGCCAACGGTTGGCGAGTCGCAAAGTGTTGAAACAAAAATCCGAAAATGCGACGCAGAGAGCCATGTCCTGTCATGATGTCCCCGCCGGTACGGTATTGTCTCGTCAATACAGACCTCCGAATCGACCACCCCACCCACCACCGCCTGTGGCGGCGGCGGCTGCGCCGCCGACCGCTTCCTTCTGGTTGACTGTGATGTTGTAGGGGAAGGGATTGGTCTCGGTTGTGGTTATGGGCGGGATGTGGTCCTTGAAGCTGTTTACCGAGGTGATTATCTTCATGACTGTCGTGAGGAGGGTTGTTTCCATGGCCTTGCGGACCTTTGCGCGCTCTGTGTTCGTTTCGACCGTTCGTGTCAGAAGACATTGTTCTCCCTCTTCGCTATGGATACGCGAGGCGTGCGATGTGTGTGTATGAGTTGTGAAAGGAGACTCACCATTCTCCGTCCTGGGTTCCGCAACCGTGACCCTGATGGTCCAGCTCTCCCAGCACACCTCCTCGTCGCCCTTGTACCACATCTTGCGCCGCCGCGTCTTCTCCATGAACTGCACAGACACCTGGCCCCGCCCGCCGCCATTCGCAGAGCTGCTGTTGTTCCCGCCGCCACCTCCTCCCCCCCACGGGCTGGGGCTGCTGACAGGCGACCCCAGAAAGCCGCCCACGACGGCGCGGGCCTGCTGCTGCAGCGACGGGGAGGAGGACCGCTGCTGCGTCCTGTCGGCGTCGAGCTCGCGCAGCAGGGTCGCGGTGCGCTGGGCTATCAGGGTCTCGAGCTCCGGCTCGGCGACGTAGGGGAGGGTCAGGTCTAGGACTTCGTGGGTTTGGGGCGTGATCGTTGGGAAGTACCTGTGGAAGAAGATTGTGTGCAGGATTCCTATTTGTTTGTTTTTTTGCGACATCAGCCTTTGGTTCTTCTTGTTGTGTATGTATGTCGTGGGATAGGTGGGGGATCCGATCGCGGGTGCGCAACCGGCAGCCCAGGGCAGCTGTTGGAGCTCAGGGCCTCGACAGACTGCATCGCGACCGACGAGGCTAGGCTGAACTTCCAAAAGCAAAGCCGCGCGCGTGCATATGAGCCCTGGACTGGTGTGTGTGGAGAGCTTCGACGACATGGGGGATGCCATACCACGAACGACATCTCGGACCGAGGTGGGGTCAGCAAAGGCGTCGAGGATGAACTCCTGCGGTATCTTTGGCTCGGCGGCCTTCTCCATCCTCGCAGTTCAAGCGTTGCGCCGGGCGTTGGGCGCAACAGGAAGGGTGGGCGAGGCTACGAGGCTGACAGGGGTGGCGTTCCTGGACGAGGTGTTCTGTGGACCATGCGTGCGGGCTTTTGTGGTGGTTGTTGACCTTTGTCGCGAGGCTAAGTGGATGGGTTGGATGTGGACGATGACGATGCGTTGACTGACCGGCTGGCTGGTTTGGCTTGTGGAAATGCGGCAATTGCGTGGGGGAGGGGACGGGACGGGGTGAGGGGCAAATGGACGGAGCTGCCCGCCTGTCTGTCCCCTGGTCATGCACCCTGTTTCCCTGGTGGCCCCACCTGCCCTAGGAAGCGAGAAAGTTACCGCATGACGCACCCCTGTCAGCAGGTACTCCAGCACTGTGTGTGCTGCAAAGCAGATGGCTTATTAGTGTCCTCAAGATCACTGGGACACTTCTTGACTCGCAACCCCCTTGGACGACCTTGAAGTCTAGCCAGGAGGTGAACAACACTATCTCTCTCTGTATATAGCTCTAGTAGCCGACAATAACACAGGCGCTACAACACATGAAAGCTTCAAATTCTCCTTCATACCAAATGAGATTTGTTCGGGCATCCACTACGCGACCACCCAACCTCCTGGAGCATGAATCTCCTATGGGACAACCTCCTATATCACACCCAACTTCATACCAGATAGCCTGCTTTAGGACGGCCCCTTAGGAATAGACTATCTCCTACTCAAGTACATGAGTACCTAGGTACCTAGGTAGGTAACTTAAGAGATGTCTTTGACGAAGATCTTCTACAGCAAAGCTCCCAACAAAACAACTCGACAGAAGTGACTAAGCCATAAGGCGCCTACAACGGGCTGATGTTGTTTTCGGTCAAGCCAGTTCATATCTAGCCTCCAAGTTTTCCAGTTCGTGGAGCTCAGAGTCAGAGGAAGGTCCCGTAGAGTTTGCAGTCCCTGCCGGCCTGTCATTGTTCTCTATACGATCCTGGAGCAGCTCCACTCTGCTCTGCTCCAGCCCAATGCGCATGCTGATTCCACCGTCGCTGGTGCGCATGTTCAAGGAGGCCCAGGAACCCTGCTTTCCTTCATTAGAGTTGGCTGGCGGATATAGTAACCCTGTTATAGCAGTGCGAGCTTCTAAGGACCTGGGTCAGTTCACTTTTACCAGCATCCTGAATAAATCGGAGATGAGCGTACGGTCAGCCAATCTTTGCTGTCGTTTTCGACAGTATCTCCATATCACCAGTGATCCGACGGGAAGCACGGAACTCAAGGTAAGAAGAGCAATGGCGGCTTCGGTGGAGATGTCCATGTTTATTCCAGCTCATGTAGTTCTCAACTTGTGAAAGCAAACAATGTATATCAACGCATGAAATGTACGATGTAGTGAAACACAATAGTTCTCAAGTTCTTCGGGTTTGAACGCCGTGCATTCACCGCGGAAGTGAGCAGCTCTAAATATGAGAGATATTGAGAATAGGCCCATCAATATTGGCTGCTTTCAACGAGGTATCAAGTATTACAATTGGCGTCAGCACAATTTAGAACAGCTAGACTTACTATCAACCGCGCCCTTTTTGACTACGGCTCACCACACTGACATTTTCGATTTCAGACTTCGCATTCGACCAACGAGAAACGAATGTGTCGAGGAACCCCATCCCGGATGGGAAAGATTATGCTTCAGGATCCCCCCCCCCCACCGACGCTTGCGCATGTGGTGACCCTCTCAGGTTTTCAGACTTCGTTCAGACCCAATCGAAAGGCATAATTTTGCACAAGTCGGCCCCAAGATATGATCGAGGAGACGGGCCTGATCAGTGGCTAGCTCACCTATAGAGATCCCGGCTTGTGGGCCAGCCTGGTCAGGTTTGTGCAAGAGCATATATGCGGGCCTGAAGCTGATGGATGCATATAAGACATCGCATGGGGCCGAGAGCGATCTTCCAGATACCGCGAGACCCAATGAGTGATCTGTCCGACGGCTCGGGCGTACGTGGTGCTCCGTGGTGCGTGATACAGCAGCTGGCATCGAACACACTCGGCCAACAAAAGTCTTTCAGATATCGCTGACGCCCAATCACCATACTTTTTCCCTTACTTGCAGGCCATCTCCCAAGATGGGTGGGCTTAAGATCGTTTCGAGATGCAGCACGGGAAACTCTGCTGCAGTGTGGATGATGCTTATGGAGTCGTGACTTGGGAGCCTGGTGCTTCCAAGCTTCAGCGTCATTGACATAAATAAGTGCAAGTCCCCTCATCTCTTGCATTCCATAGATTTTTGTGTTGTTACTCTTTAACAAGACATTCCTAAATCGATTCCTGCCCGTCAGCAAATAGTCTGATCTGAAGACATTGATCTCAATTTACATGGAGCTCTTGTCTGATTCTGCTCATGCAAGAATGTTGTTGCCTGTGATATTTCTTGTCAAGGTTCTACCAAGTTACTACCGGATTCCAAGGAGCTGTTGCTGCAAATTTCCTGCATAACAGTAGAGACAAAACGACGTCTAGGATGGCACCGAAGAATGGCTGAGTCACAAGGCAGAAATCCGTGATTTGTTCTTGGGGAAGGGTCTCAAATTCCCTGAAATTCTGCAACACCTGGAGTCGAAAGGCTTTCCCGTGAGGTGAGTGTTATGTCCATCACCATATTCCAAAACTTTTCTCTGATGATCACACAGTAAGTCACAACTGGAATACAAGCTGAAGACCTGGGGGTCCCACAAGAAGCTCCCTAAGAACAGCAGCCTCGCTGGATGGCAATATATTCGCCATCATGTTGAGAAACGCGAGAAGCAAGGCAAAGAGTTGAAGGGCATTTGGAGTGGTCGACGACTAGAACAGCAGACTGTCGAACGATGATTGGTGCGCCATTACAGTAATGCATGGAGTAGCAATTTCCAAACTGGTAAATTCTTTTTTCTCATATTATCTTCCTGGAACGTTTTGTATGCTGATGAAATCGGTTCCAAGCGGCGAGCCCGAGAACACCAGGCGGGGTCTCTATCTTCATATGTACCCCAGCTACTCTCACCATGGATTTTAAATGGCATAACTCGCTGCCATGGGTCCATTTCAGGCAGCATATATTCCGTAAGATCATCCTACGATCTGAAACCAGCTCGCTCAGTATTGATAGCTCATGCCAACAGTCACCGTTACCACACCTCTGCACACTCTGGGAAATGTCAATGCAACAGCATTGCCTCCTGCGCCCCTGAGTTTCGACGATTACATCTCAACGTTGACGACCGAGGCCCTGATGGCTACACCCCTTTACAGATGATTCTGATAGATTTTGATCAGGCTGATAAGTCAACATGTTAAAAGCGAGCGGAAGCCATCGCCACCAGTATTTCGCTGCCATCGAAAAGGCGGAGCACAACGGGCATTTTGTGACGGCAGACATCTTAAGTGAGCATCGGCAGTGGTCGGAAGTGGACCAGCTTCCCTGGCCAAGTTATGACGGGGTTTATATTGGCAATTACCTCGTGATCCCGGAAATGGACGATGAGGACGCGTCTGGCATGACATCAGCGGATAGAGAGGCGGTTCATGGTCCACGTTATACATGGGAGCCACCGAGAGTATCGGACAGGACGATGTGATGGATTTAGACTCGATTGATTTGACTGTTCGGCAGGCGCCTTTGGGCGATGCCCACAGTCTCATGCACTTAGACCTGGTCACTGAGCGGGGCTTCGCTTTCGAGGTGGATGGTATGAACTAGTTTTGGCCAACGATCCACCCACCGTCATGGATGATGATGTGATTGCTGAGCTGGTATGTCTTTTTTAAGGACGAATTGGCAGGGACATAGTTCATATAACACAGACGGCCATACATTCCGCATCCCTCACCCATTTACAACCTAGTCACTCGCTATTGTGCACATGTGCAACATTAGACATTGACAATTTGACTGCTCAATCATAACATATCTAAAGGGTATCTCTAAATCCCGCGCAAAAAAAAGACAAACCATAGCAGATTTTACACCGATGAACGCCCATGCAATAAACCAGCCAGCCGTGAGATCCAACATGCATATACCTACATGCCCACCCATTCTCAACTCCCATCTGATCATTAGTCACACATTACTTCGAAGCTCTCACACGCCTCACTCCTCCAGATGAGCCTCAAGCCCACCAACAACCTTAAATCGGCTCCCAATAAAGTTCTGACCCCCAAAGTAAGGCCCAGAATCATACCCAGACACCACAGCCCGGGGCGAGTTCCCCGAGATAGCCAGGCCAGACCCGGTAGCAGGAGGGGGAGGCGGCGTCCTCGACGCCTCCTTGGCCGCCGCCCCCTTGTCGCTCGACAGCGACACCATCATCATGGCCTGCGTGGGCGGCGGCGGGGTGCGCGGGCTCACGGGGACCTCGGGGCTCGCGGCGCCGGCCTCCTCATTAGGGCTCAGCCCGCCCGGCGGGGTCTCGAGGATGCCCTCGTCGCTGCCGACGTGGTAGGGCGCCGCGACGTCGTCGACCTCGACCTCGACGGCGTCGTAGCGCACCGTCGCGGGGACGGTGTGCAGGTGCATCATGGGCCCCTTGCGGGCGTTCTGCTGCTGGTGCTGCGGGTCGACGGGGGTGCACATCAGGTCCGCGTCGAGGTCGAGGTCCAGCAGGCGTGCGGGGCCGGGCGTGGCCGCCGCCGTGACCACGGCCGCGGGCTGCAGGAGCTGCTGGTTGGCGGCGGTCAGGTGCGGCGGCAGCAGGCTGGACTGGTTTGTGCTCGGGATCTTGAGCTCGAGGCTGGGCCACCCCCTGCCGCCGGGCCCGGCGCGGGACGACTCGTCGTGATCGATGACGAAGGGGGAGTTGAGTTCGAGGGCGAGGCGATTTCTGGCGACGGTGTCCTTGAGCTCCTGGACCTGCTTGTCGAGGGCGGCGCGCAGGGCGCTCTCCTGGCCGGACTGGGTGGCCATGGCGGCCTTGCTGATGCCGGTCTGGCGGCGTACGTCGGCCGCCACGCGCCGCCAGACCCGGTCGTACTCGCGCTGCTCAAAGGGGAACTCGACCACGCTGCGGTTGAGCCGCAGGCTCTTGGCCAGGAACTGGATGCTCGTCAGGTTCCAGCTGTTGTCCTGGCAGTCCACCATGCGCAGCGTGTTGTTGAGCCGGATCACGCTGCCCAGCGTGCCCACGTCGTCGTGCAGGTTCTGGTTGCGGATCCGAAGGTGCGTCAGCGTGCTGTTGGACGCGAGCCCCCGCAGCGCCCGCGCGAACCCCTTGCCCAGCTGGCCCTCGTCCAGCTTGCCGCTGTACCCGGACAGGTCCAGGAACTTGACGCTGGTGTTCTTGGCGAAGAAGCCCTCCAGCGCCTCGCACACCTCGGCACCACATGGCGCATCGGCTGGTGGGATCGGTGCCGTCCCTGCCATGCTCAGGAAAGAGATGTTCCTGTTCACCGACAGCGCCTTCATCAGGGCGACGAAGCTTGCCTCCTCCCTGAACTCGACCATGTCCATGTGCAAACCTGCAGGCCCTGGCGTCGAAGCGATGGCGCGGCACAAGTCCTCGATGCCGTCCTCGAGCGGGTTGCCACTGATATGCAGGTGCGCATTCGTGTGCCTACTCAAGGCACGAATAAGACGGGCAGCCTCACGGCCGTTGATGCTGCAGTTGTTGAGTGCAATCTTGCGGATCGTACAGGCTGGGTTGACAGGGCTCCTGTTGCGAGAGTCGGCGCGGTCGAGTTGTTGAGGCTCGCAGGGCAGCGGCTTCTGCGCGAGGAATGCCTCTAGAACATGCAAAGTTGCATCGTTCATCTGAAATTGTCAGCTGAACTTATCTTGCGACAGGCAGTACAGTCTTGGTTTCGAACTTACCTTGAACTTGGACAGGTCCAGTTCCTCGAGATTCTCGAACCGCGAAAGCGTCTCGAAGGAGAACAATGGACCAGGAATATCGCCCATCAGAATGCCAGAGACATTGAGCGTTCGAAGATCGAAGATGACCTGCATCATATTGGCCAACACGGAAGCGTGCAGCCGACCGCGGTTGCCAGACACATCGAGATATTGCAGCGAGTGTCCTTGGTGGAACAGAACCTCAGAAATATCCCGCAGCGCAAGATCAGACAGACCACAGTTAGAGATATCAAGGCTCTGTATCTCAACGGTCTGGGTCATCAGTGCCTCGACTGTGCCACCTAGTCAGCTGCTTGTCGCGAGCCAAGGAGATAATGGGGATACTTACTCAGACCCTCAACATCTGCTGAGCGCAAGTAGTTGCCGCTCAGCAGAAGTCGGTTGCATTTTGTCAGGCCCAGCTCCAGCAGATTTAGTATAGGGAACAAGAAGGCGGGCCATTTCCCGGACGCTGACATCTCCCTGCGAACAGAGTTCTCGGGGAAGCAGTTGGTGAAATCTATCTGGCGGACTGTCTCGGAGCAAAATGCCAAGCCGTGCAGCTCCTGATGCAGGAGTGAGCCGAACTTGACAGGGCCAAGTTCCACTTCGGTCAGGGCAATGCCTGTCACGATATTAGCACTGCGTCCCGAAGGCATCATTAGAACTTGTTGAAGAAGACTCACAACTGCGGTTCATATATGGGATAGACGTCTTGCCTAGAAGATCTGTCTTATCCCATAGTCCCGTAAGATCGACGCCATTGAGGGAGATCGAGTTGAAGTACCCATTATACCGCAATGACCTCATGACTGCCAAGAGCTGCAAAATGGTATAGGTATTTCCAGCCTTGGGCGGAAGCAGTCGGAACTCGGGGGCGAGTGCAGTCTTCCAGTTGATCTCCCATTCTACCGGCGAACAGTGATAGGCGACAAGAAATGCGTCCAACGTCCGCCTGAGACCACCATAATTGTCTCCAGGGATGAGAAGTTGTGGGTCCGCAAGACCTGTGACGCGAAAGACTTCCATGGTCTGAAGAGTTGTCGGCCAGCATGGCTTCAGGAATCTGTCTGCTTTCATAAAGGTGATGACTATTTGGCGGTAGTACCTGCTGGCCAACTCGAGGGTCACTGCTGGCTTGAAAGGCTCACTGTGATGCGTTAGAAAAAGCCTTTACTTGCCGCTTACCCACGAGTGCCACCGGACTTACCGAAAGCTCACCACGAACCGCTCCTCGTGGACGGTCCAGTTGGCACGGAAAACCTCCAAGTTCACCAGCCCAAAAGACTGATACCTCACGTCCAGGGGTGAGCCGGGCCCAGCCTCAATCAGATAACAGAGATTCCTTCCCACTGCCAGGAACCATGATGAGCCGTCCTGGACCTTTCGTGTCTTGTCAAGCTTGCTCGAGTGAGCATCGTCCTTGACCGATGACCTCCTAACCACAGGAAATATCTCGGGCTTGCACGTCTTGAAACCAGGCTCCTCCTCGGCAAAGATCTTGAAGATCTGAGCCTCAACCTCGAGCGGGACGAGCGACGCCTCCGGGAACTCCTGGTTCTTGGCCTTGAGCTGCTGGGAGATCTTGGCCATGTGGTCTGAGCGCTCCTTGGGGAGGCAGAAGAATATCTGCGTGCTGTTGTAGGCGGCCCTAGCGGAGCTGGACCTCCACCATATCTCGATGCCAAACGACGGCCGCGAGCTCTCGGCGAGAAAGACCGATACGACCATATGGACGGGGATGACCAGCATCGGCTCGGGTGGGGGCACCAGGCTCGTGCTCTCCTTGCCGCCCTGGCCGGAGCTTATCTGGGGGAAGGTTGTGAGCGCCTCGTTCTTGGTCTTCATCTTGACGATGTAGTCCTGTGTGACGACCAGGTAGGTTGGCTTGCTGCGGAGAACCTGAGGGTCGGCCTCGAGGGCGCAGTGTGCCTCGACTTTTTGTGTTTTCCAGTCAATGGCTGTCTTCCAGTCGATTCCGATAGTTGAGGATCTTGAGGAAGAAAATGACATTGAGTACGTCCTGGATATCCTGCTGGTGCCCGAAGATGTGATCGAACTCCTCCGTTGCATGCTGTCGAAAGAGGAGAACGACCCTCTCTGTTTGTGGAGGACCTTTCGCCCTGGTGATCCCAGTGTTGGCGCATCCTCCAGCTCAAGGAGTGGGGCGGTAGATGCCCGGCTTAGACTCCGTTTTACAGTTGTGAAGAAACCGCTGTTTCTGTTCTCGTGTATTGAGCTTGCTGGTGAGCTGCCGGCAGGACTGGAATTTGTGGTCGTTGGCGAGTCGAGGGCCAAGCCTGGCAGCGACGGAGCTGAGCTCTGCCGCTTCCACTTTAACAAGTCCATGGTGATATCTCTTTCAAAAAATTGCAGTTGCTCCCACGCGACCTTTGCTTTTTCTTTCGATGACCCAACTGGAAAAGGCCGACAAGGCTGCGCCCAGTCCGAGCTATATCAGTTGAAAGCTCAGATTGGTTCTCGTAGGATTGACGTCAGGCTGGGTCCTGCCTAGGTGCACTTCCTGGCCCGAGCCGCTGGAATAAGTTCCCGCGCGGGTCGTGGGTCGGAAGTACAGATGATTAAAGCAATCTTTCAGAGCCAAGTGACGATGACAGGCGGGAAGGGTGGATATCCAGACGAGAGATTGGGGTGATATCGGTGCAGTCCGGGGAGGCGGGAATAATATCTGGTCGGCCGAGAGATATCAGGGGGAGAGAAACCGTTGTGTCTCTGCCTGGTGTGCCCACAGGGCGGAGGGGGGTTCCAGGATCCCAGTGACAGGTAGAATATAGAAACAATTCAAAGTTAAGGGAGTCAAGGGATTTTGCACAACGTAAGGAGTTATGCAGTCTCGGAAATGATGAAGGCCGCCGAGGTGTGGGTGTAGTGCGAGGGAATGGGAATAAGGTGATGTTGGCTGGGGGCACTGCATTCAAGAAACCGAGGGCAACACTCCTGCTTGCTTGCGCCGCCGCCGCCAACACCAAAGCTCGTGAGGCTAGAGGGGAATTCAAGACTCGACGGCGCTCCTTTCACTTTGGCACACACACACATACACACACTCTGTCACCCACTCATTCACTCTCCCGGGCCGTCGAGGCCACCGGAATCAGAAGTGCAACAGTCGGGCCATCCGACCACACGTCCCGAGGCTCGAGCTGCTGGGTCTCAGCTTCGACAGTAAAGGACGATCGGCGGGTGAGACAAAAAGGTGTCTGCGGGAGGTGGCCTCGGACCGGCAGTCAGGATGATGGGATATGCCGCCGGTTCACCTCGGTACCCAAAAAAAAAAGTCGAACCAGCTGGATCCGGAACACTGCACGAAGGTTCGAGGAATGGAACGGGACGTGCTCTCTTGGAGGGGGAGAGAGAGAGAGAGAGACAGAGGCGTGCAGAAGGGGGTGGATCTCGTAGGAGCGTAGCAGGAAGCGGGATCTAATTCCGTACACAGTTGCTGTGGCCACATCCGCCGACCAAGTCGCAGTCAGATACAACACAGCCGGTGCTGTTGGTTCTCTCCTTGCAGCAGTGAGGTTGATGGAAATTAAGGTGTGCGAGATGGAAGATCGGATGGAGACAAGACAGAAGCAGCTAGAGAATGCAGATGTGAAATCGATGCCGATGCAAGACGCAAGCAAGAGAAAGAGAAAAGATGGATGGGAGCTAGACGGATGGCCACACTACTTGAGACGATGGGATGGGATGGAGGGGAACTTGAAGGTACAATCATGTACAAATGCGACGACAGGTCAAGAATAAGGCCGGTTCAGGTCTGGTTGATGGGACAGAAGGACACAGACAGACAGCTAGAGAGTGAAAGAGGGTCGGTCGCCTCTCCAGTTTTGCAGACCAGAAGAATTAACGCAGAAACATGGAAAAGTTGGGAATTCGCCATATCGGGCGACCAATGTCCATGGGCTTCTGTTCTGTCGTCTCTCTGTCTCCCTCTGTGCACTGCACTGCACCCAAAAGTTGCCAGGATGCATCGTCATATCAGGAAGCCCAGGGACCAGGGGTCTGGTAGGCGAATGCACCAAGCAACCCAAGGCGGGAGCAGCACCCCTGTGCTGGCACTGCTGGGCGGTGCGGAGCAGGCTCTCAGTGGCCTGACCGAGGGACAACCCAGCCTGCGATGATGTTATCCACCAGCTACCATCCTGTTTGCGGGCCCGTCCACGCATGCTGGCATGGGGGCAATTGCCCAATGAGATCATCGCCCAGGCCCCCCCTCCTCACCTCCAAGGCGCCATATGACTGTTGCTGTTGCTGTACTGTGCCGTACTGGACCGTATCGTAGCGTCGTACACAGGTGACCGAGTGTGTCTTCTACCTTTTTAATGTATGTGCAGATCCCTTCAAGGCACGACCCAATCCTCGTGAGGCGTCGTGCTCTGCCCTGGCCGGTTTGTGAAGGATGCGAGCTATCTCATCGTGAGCCTTGCAGGCCTCTCTCTCCACTTGCATCGTAAGCCCATCTGCTTACTACACTAGCGACTTGTCGCCTCGTGTTGCGCCACCAACCATGTCGTTGTAACTCGTTCCTTCTTACTATCGCCAGCAGACACAACCCTGTCGCACCTGTCTGTGGTGGTGTGAACCCTCTTTGCTCCTGCATTGGTAGTTGTTGGCATGGCGCTTCGTCCGAGGGGACAGACAATCAACAACGACAGGGCAGAAAAAGATGTTGAATGTAACGGGTCCTCCGGCCATGTGGAATAGTGATTGCTGCAACGACAGCCAGCAGACGTAATCCGGGTTCAATCGTGACACAGTCAACAGACTACACAGTACACCAGAGATCATTGCTCAATATGGTTCCCCGTGCGACGACCGGCCACCGACAAGATGCACAATTGCAGTTCCACGACAGTGCCCGAGCAGTCCAAGCTGAAGGATCGTCGTGGCCTCCAGGGTTCTCAACTGGGCCCAAAGAGAGGGAGACTGGTTCAGGTACGGCCCTGTACCTGCGGTGTACCGTGCCTGTAGCCGTCGCCTGTTTGCTTCGAGTATAGCACATAGCACACGTTCTCCCTGTAGCTCAAAGTAAAAACCAGGTGCCACTTTGCTAGCATGGCGCCGGGAGGCCTTGGGAGGGGCGCCGGCAGGGCCTGTTCCCGAGGGTAGCTCGCAGGAGCTTGCGTAGCTTGGCTGTTCGACGATCAACAAAAGTGCTGGGATATTTCGCCGCATCCGGTGTGCAGCACAAGAGGCCAACGACCAGCCAAGAAACATCTGACGAGAGGCGGAAACAATATGAGAGGTGATGAACACAAGTGAGATGCTCTCCTCGTCTATCATGCCTCTGTAGTCGGACTTTCTCAACAAAAGAAAAACCATGCATCGTCTGTTCTACCATCACAAGCTTGTCACCCCCAGGGTTCATTGGAAGATTCAATGGAGATGATGGTTGCTCGGCGGAGGCAAAAATGCTCGGCCCAACTTTCGCTCGGAATGGCCCCGGCCCCGCCTCGATCAATGACACGGCTCACAGTGAACTGCTCGTGTGGGGTAGTAGCACTTGAGCAGCAGCTGTCTCCACATTGTAACACAGCATTATCTGGCCTGCGCCACAGCAAGCAAAACAGTTATTGAGCCAGTCGTGCTGTCGTTCCAGCTCTCCATAGTGTGGCTTTGGATCAATCTGTAGGGAGAATTGTGGCTTATGTCAAATCTGGCGTCTGTCACTGTCACAGTGAGAGCACACAACGCACGATGACAGTGTCTGAAGCCACCTCATCATGACAATTTTGTTGACTTGCTGCCACTGTAGATCTCATCCTGACGCGTGTTTGTTTCCACCGAAAAAAGCGAAAACTCAATCGGAACGTCCAATATCCTGCCCTGCTTCTGCTGTGTCCGCCGTGCTGCTGTGCAGGGTGCACCTCGCCGTCTGCAGTGCCACATCCGATTGCTGGTTACCTCTTGAGGAGGAGGACCCCGGGGGCCACTCGGTGAGAAGCCGATATCAGGTCGCACACAGACACACCCACACCTACACCCACATGTAATTAGCCTCCTCCAGCAGGCACTTCTTTGTGCCCCCGCGCGAAGAAGCGACATGGGGTCGACGGCCCTTTGGTGGGGACCCTGAAGGGCTCCGAGTTACCGGATGGGGCAATGGCGAGGTCTCTCACGTTGTGCGCGCATGCATCTTGCCTGATGGGCTCGGAGATGCTCCCACATGTCCGCTCAAATTCGGAGAGACAGTGTAATCTGTCATTATGTTTTGAAACCTAGCGTTAGTCAGTCTCTTGGTGAACGCCGAGCCTTCTTGACTGTTTTGACATATCCGTCGCTTATATGGAAGTTCAAATGTTGCCTCATCTTAAGCAGCCGCAGGGTGCCAGTAAGTTGGTGTTAAGGTTCGCGGGCTTGATACGACAGTGTCACTTGACCCGAGATGCTGGTGCACAATGGGGAAGCGTACGACCGGCCCCACGAGCCAAGTTGTTGATCCCTGCGGGAGACCATTAAGCGAGTGCATCGTATCATGTTGCGGTCTGCGTACGCGAAGCTCACAACCTCCCCCAGCTTCCCTCGGGTTGATGAGGAGAAATCTTCCTGATACTTTGTACCACCCCGCATTGATATCAGGCTTAGGAGCATTAATGCAAGCTTCTGGATGGCGGTGGCCGACGAATAACGGGTATGTGACCCGATATTCTGCTGGGCTGTTGGCTCCTACCATGTTGCTACTTTACCGTAACCTTTCGTCCTCGCGTGGCCATATGAGGTATCTTGGGTCGTACGCTACAATTAGATAAGATGTCGATATCGCGCGAGTTCCATGTAGTCCACAGAATATGCGCAGTTTCCCACCGCCTGGAGGAAGAGGCATGAACAGGTCCCGCATTTTAATGCCTCCCATTTGTTTCAAGTTGATAAACCGTAGCTCTAGCGCCAAGAGCTCGTAAAACGACCATCGCGAATCATTTTGGCCCCGGTCGTTAGAACGCTACAGCCTCTAGCCTGCGAGAGCAAGTCCCTTTTAACAGAAAAAAACCAGGAAACGAAAAAAAGTTCCCCACGACTAGCAAGTCCAAGCACAAGTCTGTGCTCTCTAGCTGGCGTGCGCTACGAACCTGACTCCCCCTCGCTCCGGGTCGGATTTACGATCAGACGCTGTGACCCGACGAACGGACAGACAGGCCATGTGCGCGTGGAGCACTGGGACTCGCGTCTGGCCCCACCCTATAGAGGCTGTCGCAGAGTCGCAGCCTCCAAAAGTGTGTTTAGCGGAGCCAGGCAGATCACCATATGAAAAAGGCTCTTGCACACGGGCGCGAAAATTTGCAGCGCTGACGACGACGGCGATGTCGCTGGCTGAAACCGGGGCAGGCGAAGAAGATAGCCCAAAGCGATGATGATCCTATAGGGGGCATCGCCAGTCAGCCAGTCAGTCAGTGTTAGCCCGGCCTGTCCGCCAGCCTGGCCATATGCAAGATTGAGGCCCAGGGGTTTCGTGGGAGATTGAAAGTGCTGCTATGCTAGTGTCGTCGCCAGTCTCCGGGTTGTCGGGTGGATCGTGCCGCGTCGGTAATCGCCTGCTAATCTGCTCATCTATCGCCCGGAGGATGAGTCGTATGAGGGGGCACCGGGGATAGAGGTTACGGGTTGCGACAGGATGACCTGGATGGCTGAATTGTAGGACAATATGTTATGCTGATCCGCCGATTGTGCCCTTCTCGATGACTTCACCTGCCGACTATCACCATTTCCCTCTGGCCGCCTGGTCAATGCGGCCCGAAGATGGGCTATCGTTTACTGTAGTGGCAGGGTGACAGGGTGACTGGGCATGTGGGTAAGGTGGCGACTAAGGTACCTCCTGATATGGTAAATGGGATAAGGACTGCACGTCCCGAGGCAGCCAACCAGGCTGAAGTGTTGGTGGCCGTCAGCGGCTGGCCCAGGTTTCAAGTTGGCGAGCTGAGGTCACATCCTCGCGACCAAGGGCTGATCAGGCTGTCTGCTGCCAGGTGCTGGCATGACCGAACAGAGCCCTGAGCCATGGGGCATAGCGAGTATCCCGTAGCGAGCAAGTCGGAAGTCGAGCCAAGCTTTCAGGTGGGTGGTGATTCGGGCGGTACGGCCAGTAAGAAAGGCCCATATGTCCCGTGACAAGAGAGTGTGCGTGAGAGCGCGGCAATACGGGAAACAGTGGTAACCCTGTCTACCAGAGCCTCATCGCAGACGACGGTGTGCCGGACTCGACACCAACAACAATGCGGCCCCTGCTTCTCGGGCTTCATGGGCAAGCTGCCAGCCCGTTGTTGGGCCGACAGACGGGCCAGCATGGCAGTAGCTGACGATATCGCATGCGTTAAGCTCCCTTTGCGACGGGCACAGATACTCCGAGAGCAGAAGTGAGTCCCGACAGGTTGGGACTGGGATGGGACCAAGTCAGCATCTGGCAGGCGAATGAGTCGAGTAAACTCTCACGAGCCACTACGGCTGTAGTACGGGAGCTGGTGCCAGGCCGCGAGAGGAGCGGCTAGCAGCACAGCACAGGTTGGTCGTCCGATGTGTGTGAGGTCAAAGAGTTCTCAAACGCGAAGAAATCTTCGGATGGGAGGGGTAGATTGGCAGATGGCAGAGATGGGGAGATGGCGGAGGCGGCAGGATGGCAGGATGGCAGGATGGCAGATGGAATGGATGGCACATGCTTTGTTTGCGGCACTCGAATGTTTCGGCTGGGCTCACGAAGTCATCGCCAACGTGACATTGACGACACACCCTGCCACCCACGCCGGACACCGGGACGCATCGGGCTGTACTGTAAGCAGTAAATCAGCTGTAAGCTGCATTGTGGTAACCCGAATGCTTACCAGTTACCACACAATGCTTCACACATATGCTATTTTGACCCTGTATACTCGTTGTTTGTTTTGTCTGCTTGCCATTCTTGCTCGCTTGGCAGGTTGGCAAGGACAGTCAGTCTGTTTCATCACAGCCCTGGCGTTGGCACCTCGGGCGCAATTACACGCAAGCTCGACCCCCTCTGATGGCCGTGTCTGTCATTAGTGCCAAGGTTCGTGATGGCTTCTGTTTGCTTGGTCGGGACTCGCAGGCCCTTTTTCGGCTGTGGATAGAGTTTCTGCGGTCGTATTCTGCAAAGAGGGTAAAAAAAAGGGGGGGCTCGTGCACCCCTCCCCAGGGCCCCCAAGTTGACAGCCAGACGGCCCAGACGGCCGACCCCCCCTAGCCCACGTTTCAAGCTGGACGCCACTGGACGAGCTACCGCCCGTTGCAACAGGGACTTCCTGCCCAGCGGCCCACCTGCCCACTTGCCTACTTGCCCACTTTCCTACCTGGGCATACGGGCATTGCTCCTACCCACTGGGCGTGCTCGCAGTCCGTGGCTCTCTGGCAGCTCTTGGTTGTGCCTCCTGAGCTGCATCCATCAGGCCCAAAACCCAAGCCCAGAACCAGCCGGGGCCCTGCCAGCGCCAATCCAATCGCACGCCCCGCCTGCCTGTGCTGCCCGCGCTGCCCGCAGTGGACTGGCCCCCAAACCCCATCCATCCAGCCTGCCAGCCTGCCAGCATTCAGCAGCGGCGGTACCAATGCCTGCTCGGTAAACCCCCATTTTTTGCCCCAGGGCCCTCACCACCAGCTCCTGCAGTCAAATCGTCCTGCCTATCAGTTGCTCCCGTCGATGCACAGAGGGCGCTTCTTGGCCCCATCCCCATCCCACCCCCCTGTCTTGTCTCATCCTCACCCTCGCTCGCTCTCGTCCTCGCCCTCGCCCAGCGTGTTGCTCGTCTGCTACTCCTGCCCGTTCGTTCTCCTCCACCTCATCCGCACGCACGCACGCACTTCTCTCCTCCTTGCTGCCCTGGACCTTGACCACGAACCAACAACACGTTTCTCCCGCCTTTTGTTTCTCCTTTTTTTCCTCCCCCCTACCCTACCCTACCCATCCTTCGGGCCCCGCCACTCTTGCATTGCTCTCACTCTACAAAGATATCCCGCCCGGCTCTTCTTTGACTAGAATGATCCCGCCCCGAACGCAATGACAGGTCGAACGTGACACGGCAGACGCCTCGAATATACCCACTCGTCCCCCCTTTTGGACTTGCACGCCGCCTGGGCAGCACCTCCTCTCAAGGAACTTAATCGAGAACACATCGAATATCATCGGTCCCCATCGCTTATCACGCAGAAACGCCTTGCTGTGCCTGGTGACCGCGTTGAAAGAGACCTCTCTGATGGGCCTCCACTCTGGCTCGGGCCATATCTTATTTGCCAGCCTTTGAAATCATCGACCCATCGCTGACCCCGACTATTACGACCACAAGATACCGGCCGCGACCCGGTCAGCAGATAAAGCCCGCCGACTCAACCCCCCTTCCTCGCTTGGAACATCCCAATTCTTGGCGCCTGGGACTTGTGCGGCCTCTTTGTGCCCTGGCTACTTGACAACCCCGACCTGCTCCGTCAAAAGGTCTTGCTTTCCCCACTGTGGTGCATCTGGCCGGCTCGGAACATCACGACGCGATCAAGACACGACTGCGTTTCTACGCCCAGTCCAGCATCACACATATATCATTAGACCTGAAATCCTGCGGCGTGGCTAGTCCAGGCCCACGAAATACACAAACTTGAAGCCGGTCAATCCAGACTCGGTCACACATTGCACATATTCTATACGACGTCTTATCACCCTATAATCCGTCCGTCATGGCCATGTTGGCCTCAAAGTCGCCCTACCAGGCGTCCCTTTCCTCCAACCAGTCGACACTGGTTCCCTCGAGTTCCACCCAGTCGTCCTACCCACCCCCGAGGAGAGCTGCGACAATCCCGACGACGAACCAGTCCTTCGCGAGTCCCACTGAATCCGAGTTCTCCGATGGCGATGGACCAGATTCGGTCAAGTACTGGGATGAAGATAGGGTATGCGAATACCTGAGGACAGTCAAATGTGGTGACTACGAGAACTTGTTCAGGAAGAACCACATCAATGGCGAGAACCTGCTGGAAATGGACAAGGAGGTCTTGAAAGAGATGGGCATCGATAAGGTTGGCGATAGGGTTCGGCTGTTCCTGGGCATCAAAAAGCTGAGGACCCAGGCCTACGCCAACCAAAAGAAGCGCAATAGGGTAAGCTAATGTTGAGTCCATCCGGTTGCGTTGTGAAATGCCACTGACTCCGAAATCTAGGATTCCTTTGGAGGTCTGGATCTGCAGCAATATACCCCTTCATCCTCCGGCTCGCCCCGTCCCCCGACTTCATCTCGCTCTCAACAACCTACGCCTCTACTGAACAAGAGATACTCTCGGCAATATGACATGGCAGTTCCCCTCGACGTCGCAAAACCCTCCTCCAGGCCCACCTCTCCCATGCCCGGGTCGGAGTACAAGCCCGCGCCTCGCCAGGCATACGCGCAGGGAACAGTGGGACATGGCCTACCTGCCGGGCCTCGCCCACCCACGTCCCCTCCCCAGGTGCGCTCCGGCCCAACAGCCCACCACAGGAATGGTTCCAGCGCCGATGGATCTCTCATGGCAGCCTTGCCTCACAACCAGGATGTCATCCGGGTTATCTCCACTGGTGGAGTCACGAAGGTGGTCAAGATCGCCGACTGCAGGAACTGTGCTGAGGTGATGCGCTTGACATTACGGAAGTTCGCCCTCAGAGAAGACCACGAGAGGAATTACTGCTTCTGGATACTTGTGGGTGTTGAGGCCAACCCCAAGATGTGTCGCCGCCTTGGTGACACAGAATTGTGGAAGATCATCAAGGACGAGAAGAGGCCAGAGCGGAACCGACTTATACTCAGGAGGGTACCCGCTGGTGAGCCCGGCCGTGGCGAGCTTGAGCGCGCCGCCGCAATTGCTATGGAGGAGAATCAACAGAATCATCACCGGGCAATGGGAAGCATCAGCCACGCGAGTCAGTCCAAGGTTCAGAAGGTACTCGGCGAGAGCTGGGACTCCATGCAGCCACCACTATCGCCTGTCACATACCAAGACCGCGAAAGGAATGTTCAGAATGCCGCACGGGAGCTGGAGCGCCCCGCTTCCAACGATGCGAAGTCACCGAATCCCAGGACTCGCAAGGTCCTGCGACAATTTGGTGGGCTGCGGCCGCCCAGTGAGCTCATCGCATCTGATCTTACGTCTTACTTCCCCGATCATCCCCGAGAGGACATTGACCGGACCGCTCGGTTGTCTATGAGGAGGTCCCAACGCTTGAGCAAGTACAACAGCCGCCTCAGCGTCGCCAGCAACCTCAGCTTTGCGTCGAGTGTACAGGATGCGCCTCCAATCCCCACCATTGCTGACAGCTGGCTCAATGCTGGTACTCAGATTGCCAAGGTCCAGCCCAGGAGCATTCACGGGCGGATGACGCCCATGTTCAGGGACTCTGTTTCTTCATCTGTGCTTGATACCCTCCAGGAGGAATCGAGCCCCGTCGAGCCTAACAGGAAGTCGTATGTATCCTTTGCCGACAGCGGGTCCGATACCGCTGCCGTCAGCGTGACGGACCCTGAGGGCAATGTGGTCCGGCACAGCTACTTCGACGGCGAGAGTAGCACCGGTGGCTCCGGTTCGAGCTCCCTCAGAGACGTCAACCAGGCCCTTAACGACGACGGCGAGGATGCCGATGAGGAGTTGCAGAGCTTCCTTTCTGGCGAATCCTGGGACGATAACAAGTGGATGAAGGGTGCCCTCATCGGCCAGGGTTCCTTCGGCTGCGTGTACCTTGCGCTGCACGCAGTCACTGGTGAGCTTCTTGCTGTCAAGCAAGTCGAGTCACCTTCACCTGGTGCCAACTCCCAGAACGACTCGCGCAAGAAGAGCATGATTGAGGCACTCAAGCGGGAGATCAGCCTGCTTCGAGACCTTCGACACCCCAACATTGTGCAGTACCTTGGGTGCAGCTCCTCTTCAGACTACCTCAACATTTTCCTCGAGTACGTCCCGGGTGGTTCAGTCCAGACCATGCTGAACTCATATGGTGCCCTGCCTGAGCCGCTCGTGCGCAGCTTCGTGCGGCAGATCCTGACTGGTCTGTCTTATCTGCACGGCAAGGAGATCATTCACCGTGACATCAAGGGGGCCAACATTCTCGTCGATAACAAGGGCACGATCAAAATCTCTGATTTCGGTATCTCCAAGAAGCTTGAGGCCACCAACATCCTCAGCGGTGCAAACAACAACAAGCACCGGCCTTCGCTGCAGGGCTCTGTCTACTGGATGGCACCTGAGGTCGTCAAGCAGACCAGCTACACGCGCAAGGCGGACATCTGGTCGCTGGGATGCCTGGTCGTCGAGATGATGACAGGCACACACCCCTTCCCAGACTGCACGCAGCTGCAGGCCATCTTCAAGATTGGCGGCTCAAAGGCGGCGCCCACCATCCCCGAGCACGCCAGCGAGGAGGCCCAGGGCTTCCTCGCCCAGACCTTCGAGCTGGACCACAACAAGCGCCCCAGCGCCGATGAGCTGATGGTTCATCCTTTCTTGACGCCTATCACCTAAACAGCGGGTGTGCGGCAAACTACTTCTTCTTCTTTTCTTTCTTTTTATGTGTATATAGATAGACCAAGACTTACTACGTGTTCCGGCATCACGAGACACGATCACAAGACAGACGGACGGGATGGAACACCTACTGAATACCTACTGGATATGTATTGCATGTGGAGGAGTAGGACGACCAGGGGAAGGCATATTTTGAGGACAGAGTAATAATACTCCGGGCGTGTGGGCGAGGCTTGCCCCGGTGGGCACGACAAAAAGCGAATGTTGGGCCGTGTACTGGTACTATTTCATCTCCCGAGACGCTGTACGATCTGGAAATTGAGAGAAGACCTTCATCTTCATACACATTGCTGTTTATATGCCTGGGGTGAACTTGTGACACGAAAACAGTTGATCGATCCTCTCCGTGCTTGACGACCATGCTCTCACGTCAAAAGCAGGCCGAGGCAACGGTGTCTTACTTAGGCAGCAAATCATTTAGGCCACCGCGGCCGCTTCAATGGGCTACCTGACGTTGTGGTTGGAATGAACTCTGAAGACAAAGCTATCAAACAAGCAGGAAGGCATTCGCGACAAGCAGGCACGTAGTTGACTGGTGCCAAAAAAAATCTTTGCCGGGCTCATATATTCAGGCTATAGGCAGCCTCCAGCTTCATTTCCATACTCATCTCGACTGCACGCACACCACACCATTGTTCAGCAGACTCAAACGCATTGAACCAATACTCTATTGCCAAGTAGTAGTCCATTCTACAACAGTGACAGTTTGATACCTGCACGACGGGCCCAACATTGATTTTGAGCCAAGATGGCGTCCAACGATGACAAGACCGTTTCTCCCCCACCACCGCCACAGAAACAGCAGCAGCCAGAGACACTCCTGTACTTCGCCTTCGGCTCCAACCTCAGCAGCACGCAAATGCGCGCCCGCTGCCCCGCCGCCGAGGCCGTGGGGCTGGCATACCTACCAGGCTACGAGTTCATCATCAACGAGCGCGGCTTTGCGAATGTCGTACCTAGTCCCACCCGTACTAGCACCAGCACGACGAACGGAGTCTACGGCGTCCTCTACCGCCTCGCCTCGCCAGCGGAGAAGGCCCGCCTCGACGGACACGAGGGCGTCCCCTTTGCGTACGAGGACCTCGTGCTGGGCGTGGAGCAGCTTTCATCGGGCGGAGGTGTGCCAGCCTTACCCTCCGGCGGTGACAGCAACAATCCGTCAGTGCGGGCGCTCGTCTACGTCGACCAGCGACGGGTCACTCCCGCAGCCCCACGGGCCGAGTACATCGTGCGCATGAACAAGGGGATCCGGGAGGCCGTGGCGGAGTGGGGCCTGCCGCGGAACTACGTGCGGGACGTCATGAGGCGGTACATACCTGCCCCTGCCGATAACGATGACGATGACGATGCTAGCTGAGTAATTCCGCCGGCGAGGACGACGACGACGACGACGACGAGGCGGCCGGGGAGAAGAAGATGGGATGAGTCTCTCACCCTCACCCTCACCCTCGCACCGAAAGAAGTTGCTCTGGTTAGCTTAGCTTGGTGGGCCGATCAGGTTTGCAGGCCAGGCGCGAGGAGTTCACCGGGCCCGCGGAGGAATGGCCGGGTTTGGGAAACCTTGAGGCGAGACGTTCTGAACGTGTCTCGATATTCGGATGAGGTTCGCGGCGAGGCACGGCACGGGAATTGGGATGGGACGGGGGGGGGTTCGTGGATGCGGACGCGGGATTGGTGAGGGCTCGGGGATATTCGGCGGTATGCTGTTGCTGTGTCACCCGAAATGAATCTGCTACTACTATTCTTCGGAGCTCGTCCGGGTCGTTCAGTCTTCTGTGCAGGTCGCGAAAAAAGAAGCAGGATGATTGCGTGGACTCACAACGAGAGCTATTAGTAGAAGACGACGACGCCCTCTTAAATTAAACCTAACAGAAGCAAACGCGTGGCTCAATGGTACGTCTATGCTAGTGCACACGCACCTGATCTGAACTCTACTAACAGGCTAGGCCTGATTCCTGTTGGTGGTTTCACAAGGGTGACGAGTCCCTCCATCCACGAACCCCAGCTGCTCGGAGCCGGCAGCCGGGGTGCTGCGTTGTGCTATATTAATTCCCGAATACGACCTCGAGATTGTAACTCTGAGACCTGCGAGCCGCATGGTGTCGGCTGCATGTGCAACGCCGTTTAATTGTGTGTTCAGCGGCTGGAACATTGTGTCTCGAGACATTGATCAGAGCACGCTACACAGCATGCATGTTTATTTCACGTTTGCACAATGAAGCACGAGAGGACCAGAGTTTGTAATCGTTCTTGTAGACCTGTCCCATTAAATGACTATCTCTTTTAAATGTCTTCTGCCCTGTATCTCCTCCTGTCCTCCTCATGCGCAGGTTGACTCGTTCCATCGACCATAAAACGCCACGCTTGCAATGCGATGTTGTCCCACCTCGCTCGTGGGTTCGATCTTTATAGTTCTGTATATGTCCACAGGGTATGCAAAAGTGCCAAACATGTTAAAAAAGAAACCCAGTCAAAATCATTCCATCATGCTGGCTTCATGAAAACACTCGCTCATGCCTCCCATGCATCTCCCAAACAATCCGGTCGTACGGTCTGGTTCGAACATTAGGGTCCAATGTGTAATAATATGATACAAAGAGGCTGTCGGGTGCGACTTTGCAGCTTAGAAACTAGTCGCTCCGGCCCCAAAAGCAACGGCGACGACGGCACCGATAGTCGCGGCAAAAACAGCGCCGTCCATCCGCCCTGAGGCACCGTTCTGGACACCAAAGCCCCCGGCGATGGTCGTCGAGGAGTCCGAAAGGCCCGTGGCGGCTACGGCGTTAGCGACATCCACCGCGCTGGGCACAGCGTTGGTGCCGGTGCCGATCTCGAGGACGTTGCTGGTCGTGGCGTTAAAGTTCGTCTGGGCGATGGAGATCTCGTTGTTCTCGAGGTCGTAGACCACGTAGGCACTACGCAGGAACGTGTCGCCCAGGACCATGCTGCTCGAGCCCGCGGGGGCGATGCCGAAAAGGCACGCCTCGGTGCCGTCCGAGAAGCGCGGCCTCTTCCCCGAGGCCGTGACGAGGTCCAGCACCAGCTCGTTCATCTCTACCGAGATGACGGGAGAGCTGAAGGTGAAGTCGAGCGTGGCGTTGCTGTTGGCCATGCTGCAGGCGATGTACGCCGCGCCCTCGTTGCTGTCGTATTGCGCCGACACTCGGTCATAAATGGTCGTTACCATGTCGTTGGGAAGGTATGTCAGGCTGCTGCCGCTGTCCAGGAGGACCGCCAGCGCCTGGTCTGAGGCAATTGTCTCCCCGTTGAAGGACACGCCCGTCATGGTGATCAAAAACTCGGCGTAGGTGCCGCCCTCGGCCTGGATCGGCAGCGTCTGGAGCTCCCCCGTGAACTGATCCGTGTCCACCCCGCCGAACAGAATCTGGCCGGTGCTCGCGTCGAGGTCGTTCAGCCACAGGCTGTATGCGTTGGACGTTATCTTGCCCTCAGACTTCATCTTGGCCGGTAGGTTGTCGTACGGCGACATCCCCGCCCTGCCGACCTGTACCTCGTTCGCTGTGTAACCCACCCCCAAGATGCCCTGGGCACTGCTGCTGGTGTAGCCTATGCCGAATTGGAAGTCGCTCAGAGTCGTACCGCCTATTGATATCGTGTCTGTCACATAGTCTCCACTTGCCCCGGACCCGTCGACGTATGATATGTTGAACCAGGAACCAACATATTCGTATGATGACGAGGAGTTGGCGGTATATGTGCCCGCGAATGCGCATGGTGATGATGATTGTGTACATAATGCTGAACTTGGAGTGTTTACCCAGAGATCACTGCTGCCGGTGTCGAGGTGAAGTCGGAGGGACTGTGCCGGGGTCCCCAGGGTGGCATTGATGAAGTATAATGTTTCCTCGTTGTCAAGATTGGCCGTGGCTGTCGCTCGTCTTCGTATTTGGTCTCGCTTATGTGGATTTGCTACCGTCTTCCTCTGTGTGGGCAAGCCCAGTACCCTTGGCGCTCCTCCATCTGTTCTTTTTCGCAGGTCGATAGCGTCCACCGATGATATTATTGAGGCCGAGAGGGCCAGTATTGTCGTGCACTTCATTGTGGGTGTAATTGCGAATGGCTTCACCCAAGATATTCAGGGATAGTGAGGAGTGACGTTCACAGCCGTATATGAGAAATCCCTGATGGGCCGGCCGGAGAAAGAAAGAAGAAAAAAAGGCAGGGACAGGTTACTATATCATTTGGGGTGGTGGTGTTGGTGTATTCTATCACCTGGGAAGTACCAAGAAAGTCGGAAAGTGGCGGCGCAGGTCAGGGTGGAGAATATTCGTGGGCTTCGTACGTAAGGCCGGTGATATTCGTTGGAGCCGGTGACTGCGCCCAGACAAAAGCCCCCAGTCCGTGGCGATAATCTTTCTTCCCCTGCTTAACCTGACCTGAGGTTTCCTGATCACAGCACTGCCGATTCCAATGTCGCCCCGGAGAATATCGTAGGAGACAGCAGTTCGAGTTGAAGTTGAGTGGGAGGGGATCAAGGTTTGGGCAATGGAGGAAATGGGTGCCGAGAGAGTCAAGTATCAACGACAAGCCAATTGTCGCAGAGACCCAAGCGTGAGAACAGCGCACCAGAGGAAACACAGGCTAGTTTCCAGCCCCCAGGAGCATGAATCAGGTCCGGTCCAAGTGTGCGATGTAAGACGCATGGCAACAGCCAAGCCACAGCGCACGAGGCCGAACTGGTGCCAAGTGTCTTGGGAAGTCTCACAGACCGGGTAGTGACCTGGGGGTGGGCTGTCAGGGGATTACGTCGCTTGAGCATAATAAGGCTAACAGGCAGACTGACAGAGAGCACATGCACAGGTACGGATGCGTGGGTAAGCGGCACGCCTCGAGTTGCAGATCCAGGCCTGTCTTGGCTGTTGTATCGGGGACGAGGGTAGTTCGGAGACCAGGACATCAGATGTTTGGAGATGCTTAAAAGGAATACTCCGACCATGCAGCCCAGGGACTTGAGACGAAAGGGAACATGGGTGGTGGTGCAGGTCCTCGTCAAGTACCGCACCATCCTTGCGTACCTGGCAGTCGGCAGCACAAAAAAGAGAGGGTCCGGACACTCACCGGTAGATTGTTGACGGCTTGACGGCTTCGGACGGACATGTTTTGGAGCAGCGCAGATCCATCAAGAGCCACGGACTGCCGCCGCGAAGGATCCCGCCTCAGCTGTCCAGCCCTGCCCAACTCGGCCGCCCTGGGTCCCGCGTGACGAACCACGGGCCAGCGAGCGCTTGTTCGTGAGATGAGCTGATTGAGGCGCAACCCAGGCAGCTGGCTGGGCATGCTGCTCGTAGGCGGCTCGCGGAGTTGACATTGGTCCCGTGAACACGGCCAAAGCCCCGTCGGCCCCAGGGGGGAAGACCGCAAATGGCGGAGTGCAGAGCAGGCTGTCGATGTTAGTGGGTGAAAGTACGCGCGGCCCTCGACAAGTGATTTGGCCATGGCGGGGCTGAGTGCGCGTCTTCTGAGCCCACCGGCACTTTTTGCCTTTCGCCTTTGGCCCTTTTTGCTTATTGCTCCTCGGAACCTTTCCAGTTCACCAATTCACCAATTCACCGGACGGCCGCCTTGACCCGCACAGCTATTCAATCCACGACTGCGTTTGCCTCCCCGGTGAGCTGATGTCGTCTTGGTACGTTGTGGATTGAGCTCCTGCGTCCTTGGGGTTTGGCGAAATGCAACGATGGGGTCGACACTGCGGCTGTTGGCTTTTCTGGAGACGCCACAGCAGCAACGGCAGACACACGCTATGCAGGCGGCGGGCAGTTGTGAAACGCCCAAGGCAGCCCTGTGAAGCGGCAGAGCCAGTGTCTGAGGGCCGAAACCAGTTTAGCCATGGCCTATTCTAAGCCCATGCGACGCGGGACACAGGACATCAGACATGAGCAATGGGAGTAGCCCAATTAGAGTCTTGGCCCCCCACATTTGATCCAACCCTGAAGTTGAGCTCCACTGACACCAAGCCGGATTGCTCGTCATCCGTGGTACTTCGTCCCCTTTGCACAATGAACCTGCACACTCGTGTTTCCATCTTGATGAGGTGAGCCTCGAGGTGCCACAGCCTCGGGATAGCGCCAATGACCAAGCCTTGAGCAGAGGTCGGATGAGGCATCTGGGAGCCGAATCAACCGTGAATGACCCCGACGCGCCCTGCTGGAGGTAGTCACCGAGGCCGTCCGTACTATAGTAAATTGCTGCTATTATTAAAACTGGCAAGGTGCCGCCGAACCAAACTACCGCCGATCGGTAGGTGCCGAGCCAACGGCTTCCAGCGAATCGGCTCCACCAGCAATACATTTCGGCGAGGCCAGGTCGACTTGTGCAAATGGCATCGGCCCCTTCGCATGATTGAGCTGAACCCGGACATCAATTTTTGCAGACCTCGGACCGACTAAGAGCCGCCCAAGGGAGACGGGCACGAGTGTGTTCTGCTCCCATGGTCTTATCCCGATGCTTCCCTCCGGTGCTTCGTTTGACCGGCGTCCGTGTAGTCAAGCGTGGCAGGTCACGAGGAGACCGCGCCATCCAGCGCTCTGGAACCGCCAGATGATTCCGTATCGTCTCAAAAGTCTCGTCCTGTGGTGGGACTCGGTCAGAATTTCCGTCTAGGAGGTGTTTGGATTCGGTGCCACGTTTCGTGGGTTGCAAGCGCAGCAAGACGGGCAGACGTTGCCCGCTTCGCAGGCGGTCGTGTAGGAATTCAACTCAGGGAGGAAAATACCGCACCAAGCAATGTTGGAGATTCAGGAAGTTCGGATCGAACAAGGCTGATCTGGAGACACCATCGCTCTGACCAAGACCGCTGTCTTGGTGGGTGACTGTGTGGATGCCCAGGCGTTGTCTCTTGCTCGAGACGTGTCACGCATATGGGTCGAGTCGGATGATCGAGAACATCGGCGCACAATGAAATGTGCTGTCTCTTTGTTGGCCGTAACGAGGGAACAGAAGAGAGCGTTGGCGTACGTATGAAGCAGACGAGGGCCAAGCTGGACAGACTCGCTCAGACAGCAGTTGAGTCCATGCCCAATAGTCAACAAATGTGCGCGCAGAGGGAGGCGCATCGTGCACCAGCGGTGCGGGAGTCACGGTGTTGCATGTGGAAGTCGCAGCCAGTGCTGCAAAAACGTTCAGCCGCGACAGGAAGGAACAAACATTGAGCCCCATCCCGCATCATCGGCACAATCTACATCCCTACAAGCAGATCACTCATCGTGTTGATGCCTCCACATCAATCATATGGATCCAAGTCAGATGACACGTTCCCTGGTCTATCGACCAAACTCCCTGCCCGTGTTTGCCCTTCTACCAAGCTGCTCAGCAGAGCTTTGTGTGTATCTGTGAAGGGATTTGCCGGCGGCTTGCAACAGTTTTTGGTATCAATGATCGGGTTGGGTCAGGCTTTTGTGCTATCATCTCAGTGCGTCGCAGCCCAGGCCTAGAGCCGACATCACTTTCTCCGTCTATGATCTCAGGGGCGAGTGTTGATCATTCGTGTCTTGGGGCATGCGAGATGGCAAGGTTGCGTTCTTATATTTCAAGACCTGGGAATTGATCCTCGCGGTCAATCAAAAGGCATCGCAAATCTCTCGTACCTCATGCCGCATGATTGTGGGTTGCAACGATGCGATATTTTATTGGCTTTGTTGATCGAGTCGCCATCTGCCAGTCACGAGTCGAGGCTTTTGGCCATCGGCTGAAGAGTTGCTGTCGGAACACAACTAGGTTTCCGCATGGACTGTGCCGGAGTAATGCGTCCCCAGTGAATGGGTATGGAACCCATGGGTTACAGGTCCTATGAGAGTTTGCCCAGGTGCATCGTACACCTTTTCAGACTATTTAAGTCGACTGCTGTCAACTCGGTCTCTTGCCCACTGCATGACAACTTGAACAAGCAGTTCCGGTTCAAATATCCTTGGAGTCGAGATACGCAATGTGCAAAGGCTTTGGAACAATGTGCCCGGGTGCTTCAGTTCCTTTTGGCTGCTTTTGATATCTCCACTAAGCAACTACCTGCCTAGGTAGGCAGACATGCTCAGTGTTCTGTGAGCCCGTGGTTCAGCAGCGCTCAATGTGAACGCAACATTGAAGCTTACCTAGATACTAGTATGGTTTGACAAGAAATCCTCGAGGTCCTCCAAACTCCGTGCTCGCTCTTCTCAGCTCGCTCGTCTAAGGAATATTCATCGGCCAGTCCGTGGCTTGGGTGTGTGCATTACCCCAGCGCTTGAAAAACTAAAGTAGACCACATTGTTTCTCATCAAGGTGTCTCCTGACGACCCATACGAAGTTTGAGCCCTCTCTGCTGAAATAGCCAATCATGACTGATCTCGTCCACGACGGCGATGAGAATAGATCATAGACTGTGTAGTTTTCCTTTCCGTCGGATGTTAGTCCCATGTGTTGTTCGGACAAGTTCCTTCGATGCGTGTATGAAAGGGGTTCAGAGCGCTCGTGACATGCCTGCCATGCACATGGGGGAGGAAATGATCATGCTATGCGGCATGCTCCGGCAATGCCCATTCTGTTGGCATTACCAGAGGCCAAGCTTCTTTGTGGTATTTATAGTCGCGGAGCCGAACGAATTAAGCTCGGCGGCCCGGCCCCATGCGTTCGTTAGTGAGTGAAGATCTCCCACGAACACAAACAAACAACAATGCGGCTGAGATATCGGATGCCAACTTGATGTCGGAGTGGTTTCTGCTTCGACTTTCTGGAGTACAAAGAATTGCGTGGTCGTGAAAACTGCACGAAATCTGCAATCAGGTCAATATCAGGGAAGATTGACGGCTTGTGGAAGTGCACTGGCATACGAAACCGAGAAAGCTTGGTTGGACCACAAAATCAATCAAAACCCCTCGCTGTCTGCGGCTTTAATCCTGTCCACATGCATGCCTGCAGAAGGGAATAGCTTCAAGAAGTCCATAAGTATACACCGAGGTATCCATTGTGGGTACTTGGGCCAGACCTGCAAGTCCCGCATAGATTGGCTCACCCGATTCCCTCGACTGAGAAGCTTAAAATTGAAAGTCTGTTGACAGTCAACCACACAGCAGCACGAGAAGTGGATACGAATAACCCGACATGTACGACTCATGCAGTTACGGCAAAATAAACATACAATCGAAAGGGGAAGAATGGCCTGGAGTAACGCACGGTCTTGTTTTCAATGCATGACAGGAGTCTAGATTCGGTTCTGCCCCATCGCCAAGTACTGAGGCTGAGATCTTGGGCTGAAGTCGGGTTGCAGGCCAGATGGGTCGGGTGAATGCAATCCCAAAATGGCTATCACTCAAGCCTGCACTGCATCAATTGTCAAATTACTATGTGGTAAAGTGAAGAAGACTATTAGGTGCCATGATATGTCCCACATCTATTCTGAGGGGGGAAAGGGGATGCTACTGGCAGCGCACTGTCCAGCTTTTGAATTGTGGCCGTGCCGAATGACTGACGATCCAGGAATAGACGGACAACTTGGGACACACGTCCTTCGAACACATGATTGTTATCTTGAGATACCTGAGAGCTTCTGTATATAAGGAACAGATTCCTGCCTTCTTCAGCTCATGTCCTGTTCATCATCAACACACTCATCTCTCTTCCAAAGCCTCAAAGCAAATCTTCCCGTCTATCTTCTCGGACCTAGAACAATTACACCGACTATCACACTCAATCCAGATCATATATTCCCATCAGACTACTCTCATCTCACCAACACTTTTCACATCCTATATTGAACAAAACATCAAAATGCGTTTCTCGCTCATCGCTTCCACTTTGACCGGCGTCTCCGCCCTGATGATCCCTTCCCCACGCATTGTCAAGGACCAAGTCGAGACTCACGAGGCGGCCCTCGAGAAGCGAGTCGTCGTAGAGGCTCTCATCATGGCGGCAGCCACAGCCGCAGTCGGACAAGTAGCCATCAGGGCGGTTGACGCAGGCATCGACCTCGTCAAGGACATCAGCAACTGTAAGATTACCATTCGCACTCGTTGAGCGAGCCCAATGATTTCAAAGTCTATGGCTGACAAGGCAAACAGGGACCGAGGCTCGCGAGTCTTTCACTCAGGAGGTTACGGCTAAGATGTGGGCTGAGAACCCTTCTCCGGGGACATACGTCGCCGCCATCTGCTACAACATGGGCTACACCTTTGCGAATGCCGATCACTCAGAGGTCACTTCGGTTCAACTGAAGTCTGGCAGCCTTCACACGGAGTAAGTGAATGTTCTACCTCTACTACTGACTACGCCAAGCTTTCCACGGTCAGGTGCTGACAAGGTACCAGTTACGACTGCATGTACATGCAAAAGGGCAACACCTTCTTCCCCCAAGGTGACGGCGGTTTCATCAACTATAGCTGGAACAGTGATGGTTCTTGCACACACACTGGCGGTAAGCTACTTTGTTCCAAGCACAGGATCCCAAATGACCCATCTACTTTGGACGGCTCTCAATGTCCCAAATCAAAACCCGGCAACCTTCAATCAGGCGTTCACTAACGAGTCCCAATAGAGTCCCTCGCCTGCTAGAGAAATCCATAGAGAAGTCTGAGATTTTGTGTCAGGAATTTGGTTCTTCAGAGCTTTTATTGAGTGTGTTAGAGCGTTGTAGCAAGCTATGTTACAGATTATAGACCCTTGCCGGCCTGAGTGGCCTGCGGACCTCGATGGATGATTCAAATGAATAGAAGAGTTATTGTTCTATAGGATTGGAAAGTTTGTATTGACTTGGTCAGGTAAAAGGAAAACTTTTTAATCATGAACATAACATTCACCGATGCCCTAGAATTGTGCTAATCGTGGATTTGAGGCTCACAGCCAACACTCCATTCTGTTTTCCGGTCTTGATAATCCAGACTGGATGCTTTACCACATTTTATTACCTAATTCCATTATCTTCAATGGTCATATCGATGTTGACATATTTACAGTAGCAGTAGTATTTACCTTCGATGATCGTGCTGTTCTAGGAAATGTTTACATATGCCTTATTTCATGAGATTAGAGATTCGCACCCACAAAAGGAGAGGGTACACCTAAAAGCCCTACAGGAAATCCTCATACAGGACAGCCTCTTCCTTGATAACTTCTTATAGGACAACCTCTAGGGCTCCTACAGGCCAACCTCCTACAGGCCAACCTCATATAGGTCAACCCCCTATAGGACACCCTCCTATAGGACACCCTACTGCAGGACACCCTACTGCAGGACACCCTGCTACAGGACATCCTCCTATAGGAGAACCTCCTATAAGATAACCTACATACCTAGTCTAATGACCTTATCGTAGTATACCTTCTATTTTTGCGGGTGCGAATCTCTGATCTTTATTTCAGAGGCCTACGGCTCAGCCGTCCTCAGTTAAGAATCCTGGAATCGTGAGCGATTCTGAGTGTTTTGATCCAATTGGTGACGACGCTGTAAGCCTCTTCTTGCGGACTCATGTATCTTAATTGCCGCAGCGTTAAGTATTTGAAGCGTCGTGGATGTTTCCTCATTTCGCCGAGACCGACTGAAAGAGCTATTTCGTTGAGCGCGGGTAACGCAGCTTTGAAGTCCGTAGAGGAATCTCTGAAGACTCCCTGCACACCAACTAGCATGTTATGGGTTGCTGTGAACTTTTGCACCATTGAGCTACTCATAGCAGTCAAATCCGCGCAACGGCGCAGTTGATCAGCTTTCGCCTCGTGTAAAAGGTTCTGTGGCATCAAGAATTAGTCGTCACGGCATCGGGGAAGCATCGTCACACTGGAAACATCTGGTCATATGCTGCCCAAAATTTGGGAGAAAGGGAAGCTGTAGAGCCGGCAATGAGGCAGTGCACAACTCTGCTAGAGGGTGGAAACTTGGATACAGATCTCGAAGGATGGCTTACCAATTTTATCTCCAGTACTTGTTGACTATGATTCGACGCGATTAATCTTGCTTGCTCCAAAGTCTGAAGGAGAACATCTCTAATACGGACTGCCAAGTGGCCCATATGCGCCGTGGCTAGCTCTTCCCGTGCCTCATTACCCTGCTTGACGAACTCCACGACGAGGTGCTCCAGGTTCCGCCCTTCCCGCTCCAGCCTCAGCTGAACTTTTTTGGCTGCATCGAACAACAAATCCATGTGGCCGAGGTATGCGTTCCAATTCTGACTTACTCCTGCGTCTCTGTGGCCAGCTAGGTATGGTGCCGCATCCCCAGAAATCCTCTGCATTTGGTTTACAAGCTCATGCAACTCGTGATCGGCGACTGCCCATGTTCGCCTTTCGTCTCGCAGGCGCTGAAGCATCATCCGGGACTCAACGAGGCGTTCCGTGAAGCTGTACAAGTAGTCCCCGACAACCCTCCAGCGCAAATCTTGCTGTCTTCTGAGAATTTCGTGGCTACGTACAGCGACCACATACATGTTTTGGACGGTGACAAAGACTTCCTTGTATTCCTGCTGGCGTCTGAAGTAGTTGTCATCGGAAACACTTTTCAACGAGTGGTAATTCATCTGATTTGAGATCTTGGTAGCCTCGTGGCCGTACTTTGTAAACGCCCCATTTTCCCAGAACGCTCGAGTGAAAAGTTGGTTAATCATAGCGAGCGGTACCGCTGTTACTCTGTTTACGAGGCCCATGGGCGGATACGTAAGAAACTTGGGCCCCATAGGTTAGTCTCTCGCTGTCGCGTTCTTTTGAAGATCAAGGTTAAAATAGATACGTCACTTACGAGTGGGCCATTGTCGCCATGGTAGACTGCATCCGATGGCTCTCGCGGATGAACTACCCTGCTTTCTGAATTAAATGGCCAAGTTTTGAGCCCCAGGACTATAGTCGGAAACCCATTGAGTAAGGGGGGAAGTGGAGCAAGTTCGGTTAAGAGTTGGATCCCACCGCCCCATAGCTTTTCGATAGAACCAGAAGACATTAGAAAATTTGATAAAAGAAAGGCATCTGCAAAAGGGGGTCCTTGAATACCTGATTTTCTAACCCAAACCCTGCTTCAGCAATATTTTCAAGCCCGAAGCTGTGTAGACTCATTTTAGTTACCCTGGATTGACAGGCTCCCCAACAACAAAGTTTGAATTGTGCTCCGATGTCTTCAAAGTTCGCTCAAAGAGATGGTCGTACGAGAGGGGGCAAATGCGTGGCTCTTACAATACTTCTGAGACAAATAGGTCGTCTTCTATGAAGTCCCCTGATGAATAAAATCTTCTACCTAATGCCTGCAAGAGATCCAATATGTTTGGTGACAGTCTTGTCAGATCATATTTAAAGTCAAGCAACTGTGAATCGAAGTTCCATCTTGGAGACGCCAGCATAATTCGGCATACATGTACGGCAGCATGCTAAACAACCGTGTCAGTAAAGATTCGAGAGGCACTCTTGGGTCATGACTTACGCCAAGCTCATGAAGTATGACACTCGCCATGTGTACCGATGAAGCAGCCTTTTCAGCTCTAGTGTACTCATCTCTAAGTAATGGCCAGATAAGATGTGCTGAGATGGTGATTCTGTAGCGATAAGTTGGCACATTCTGACCGCCTACATTCCTGATCCGGCGCAGCTGTCCAAAAGCAAGGGCTTCTTGTGAACTGCTCGTAGCCGTATGGTCCCAGAAAAAGAACTCCACATATTTCTCCACCATGTATTCCACGACGCTGCCGGCATCAAAACCCATGGTCTTCAAAATTCCTAGCATATGCGCAGGTTTCAGTAGTCTACACTCCCATAGATGCCAAATGGGAACTCAGCATCCCCTCCTCGCCGAAGTCTCAAGAGGGAGGGGGCGAAGGTGGGGCGCAAAAAGTGAGAAAATATACTAACGGGCTTCTGGGAACATTTTCGTCTCATCTATTTCTGGCCAAATGCTAGCAAGATCCGTCCATTTGCCTAGTAACGCACGAAGAGTTTAGCAACCTTTCAAGGTCTGCTGAAATGAAATTTTGCTGAAACTATACATACTGAATTCTGGATACTGGTCTCTTCGAAAAGGTAAACGATCAAGGTCCACTGGCTGCATGTGATAGATACTATTCAGGGCACACCAAAATGGATGTCTTGACTTCAGGACGTTGGAAACAAGGTTTAGTGTTGGTTGCACAGCATTCCATATCAAATCCTAGGGTCCAAGTAATTTTAGATGCGCGAAATAGATATAATCAGCTGGACTTGATATTACCTCGCCCATATCCCATTCTATGTCTATACGTCTGCCTGCGTCGTGGTAACGAAGTTCTGGAAGATCCGGACGCAAACCCTCAGATCTTTGATGCAACCACTTTCTGCGAGCCACAATGCTGTACACAGGTTTGGTAAGTGCGATTCCCACATGATAGTAAGGTCGGCTACTCACGGGTGCAATTCTCCCTCCAGATCTTCGTCCTGCCATCCATACAAATGACCATTCGTCACTGGATATCTATGGTCAAAAAAGGAATTTCCACTAGCAAAGAGAAAGTTGCTAGTCGTTCAGAAAGAACCTCCGGAGCAGATTCCCAACTTATCGGAGATTTGGCAGCATGAAGTCATCTTTCTGACCGACACAAGCCGGAGGCTAAAACGCTACTCGAGAAACTGTCCTCGCAAAAGACTTACTTTCCGGGTCGAAACCCCCTATGTCCTTCAACTAGGATAAGAATGGAATTTTTAGACTGAATTTGGTATTAGAAACTAGGAAGCTTGAGGCAGACCAACCTCTTGAGATGTGTATCCCCCGAAGATGGTGCGTTGCCAGTGCGAGGTCCAATTCTCGAAGCCAGGCGTCAACATCGAGCGACCTTGTTCTTCGGGTGCGTCTGAATCTATTCCAAACCGTCTGGGTGTTCAATTGGTCATTAGAACCTCTCTTGCTACCGTGGAGGCTTGATCAGGAAGACACACATAGCGTATTGGCTCGGGTTGCTATATTTGTCACCTGGCAGAATAGCCGGGCGCCGGCCAGACGGTCTTACTTCCGGGTCCGACCATAACGGAACATATCTTGTGTAGTATCCTGCATCTTCATGTGTTCCCGGCGCGATAGGGACACCATTATGTTGAGTTGCCATGACTAGAGAACTGGGAAGTTGTATTGTGACTCAAATCAAACGGAGGAGACGAAATGGATCGTGGCGGTTCTGCCCATGCTACCTGTTCTGCGGGTGTTGATGTCTTTGTTACCTGCCAACCAACGCCTACCACTTCCGGACACATTGTCAGGCTCTAGCTGAGTAATACCAGGGCACATCTGCATGAAGACACAAATCAATGCTAGTGAATTGATAGGCCTATTTGTTCACGGATGTAGCCCCTTAATGTTGGGCCACGAGTCCCCATGTGGAAGGTCCACGTGGGAAGAGAGAGCTTGAAAGTCCAGCAGACAGTGTTTGAGATGGCTCTAAGTGTGCTGCCGTCTCCCATGAGAATTTGCGGCCCTGAAAGTGCGCCCTCACTCTAGCTACGTGATCACAACAGACTGGACCGCACCATCCTCACCAAAATACAGTCTATCAATCGCAATGACCCTGTGATTCGGATCTGTCTCGTTCAGTGGTCGCCGGTGATAGACTATGTACCAGTCGTCCGTCCCTGGCAGATTCAAAATACCATTATGACCCGTCGCAACTGCTACACTTGCATTCTGCGAGAGTATTACCCCTTGTGGCGCAAAGGGTCCGAGAGGCGAAGAAGACGTGCCGTAGGCAACCTGGTACGTGGGATCGCCGTAGCCATTTTCAGACCACGTCATGTAATAGATATCGTTGCGTTTGAAGACCTTGGTACCTTCCACAAAGCTTGGTGACGGCGTGATATCCTTGAAAGTTGAGTTGGAGTCTGGTAACGGCTGAAAACTGACCATGTCCTCGTTTAGGAGAGCCACATTGACGGCGCTGCCGCCGAAGTAGAAGTATATCACACCATCATCGTCGATGAACACATCTGGGTCCATCGGATTCGCACCGTTAATTTCACTGTCAAGGAGCCTTTGGCCAAGTGCGTCCTCATAGGGCCCCTATGTGTCGTTTGTCGTCAGTCACGTTTGGGCTCTTCCAGAAACAGACCTGCATAGGCGTTGAGACCCCGCCCCCGTTGCTCCGCACATCCCGACCCAACAAAGGCATGCACAAAGACAAGACGGCTCACCTCGGGGGCATCGGCGACCGCGACCCCTAGTCCGGCAGTGGAGTCTTGACTTCGAAGACCATTCGCGCTGAAATAGAAATAATATCTTCCATCAGGTCCTCGGATGGAGCTCGGAGCCCACAGGCTGTCTTGTGCCCAGTCGATGTCCGCAGTCGTCAGGATATTGGGATGCTTGGTCCAGTTGATCAGATCTGGAGATGAAAAGGCATCGAACCACTTCTGGTCTTCAAACACGATGGATGTGGTGGGAAAGATCCAGAAGACGGAGTTGTACTCGCGAATCTCGGGATCGGCGTACCAACCATTGAATGGGAGGGGGTTCACAGGCTGAGCCTGAGCAGCCGCGGCGGCAGCGAACAATGATATTGCGTAAAGTCTCATGTTTCTAGGTGGATATAAAGATTCGGAGCGACTCGGGCAAGCCGGTACAGTCCAGTTTTATGGGCTATATACCACTGCTGCCCAAGCGTGCTTTATGGGTCACGGGCCATGGACACGAGGGTACTTTGAGTACCAAGAGTTTGGCCGTCTTGGCGGCCATCTTCACTATGGTTGGCTAGAAGCTTCTCGCAACACTACTACCTAATGCATGAGCTCCAAGCAGTGACGTGGGCTACGATATTTCATACTTCAAATGCTCATCAAAGTCTAAACTTGTCTGCATTTAGGTTTGATTGCCATTCAAAAAGAAAAGGTCCAAATACATCAATGCTTGGAGCGCGACGGGACATCTGGAAAGCCAAGCCATGCATGGTGATTGTAGGGATTCCTTCACACAGTTGATTAGCTTCGAGGTGGAGCTCTATCAATTCATCAGCGACATTTTTATTAACAAGCCCATGATCTATGAGCTTTGCGTGGGTGTCCGGTACGGGACCACGGTCTCTCCCCCGAGCCTCCTCGAGGACAACCAGAGGCAAAGCCCTTGGGAGAGACTCTCTTACAGGACACCCTCCTAGGGAATAACGTTCTGTAGTATGCCCTCCCATGCCCGTGGGACAACCTCCTCTAGGACAACCTTAAATAAGACTTTGGGATGACCTCCTAAGGGGACGCCTCCCTATGGGACAACTTTCTATAGGACGATCTCCCAGCGAATTATGTCCCATAGGATGAGCTCAAGCTCTTATATGATAGACGTCTGTGAACGCATCAGAAGCAGGCAAGCCACATAACGTCGCACAGAAATTTCTCCCAGAAATATATATAGATGTTATCCAATGATAGTGTACGTCACCTTTTCGACGGCTTTGAGCCCTTGCTATGTATGCCGACAATTCTAGTCAACGACGGCGTCAGGAATAGGTCTCGCTAGCCTTGTCTGTGCGGCTGTCAAGCGACTTAGGCCTTGATTATTGGGGGGGGGGGGGCTGGGGGTGTTGAAAGAACGCTGACGCTGTGTCTTTGAGTATTTATCAACGTATGAGGGTACTGCATACACTGCGTATGTATGGGATTTAGAAACGAAACCACCAACACTTCCTAGGCTCATCAACTTAACCGCTTTCCGGCCAGGCAGCCCATCATACCACTTCAGTCCGCTATTGTATATTGGGAACCGGGCGACCCCGCACACGGTCGTCCAAAACTCGCTGGACTACCGCTTGCCGGAAGAAGGGACCTCGGCTTTTTCAACCTGTTCCAGCAGAACGACGTGCTCACTAAAATGCTCAATTCCCCCGACGAGGGTCATATCGTTGAGAATCCAGCCAATTAATTGGCCCAGGACACAAAGTTATTCGACTGTACCAGCCAGTACAGCCGTGTTGGCCAGCTACATCCGCACTCATACCTAGGTACTGAAAGGAACTTGATTGACGGGCATTTAGTCTATAGAGACGAGTGCCTGGCTCCGATTCGTCTAGTAGGCGATGTTGTCACAGGTACTACCTCATTTCCAGATTGTAGACTGACGATATTGTCTCTGTATTTATTCTTATTTATTTACAGTGAATTAAAGAGCATCACCATTATAGCAGCCGCCCCAACCGCCCAGGCAGCCGCCCAAGAGCACCTCCCACCCGCGGATTCCTAAGCCGAGGCGGGCAGCACCCAAGTGACGACCGAGTTCTGGTAGACACGGCCGCTCCACTTGTCGCCGCTCTTGGCCGTCACAGTAACATAGACATCATTTCCAAACTTGTTGGTGATGACGACCGTCCGGGTACCATCCGGGTTGAGCGTAGCCACGCTCTGGATGCCTGATCCATCGCCGTACGAGTAGCTTCCCGTGCCAGCCAAAACGGTGGCGCCCTTGGGCATGAACTTGGAGAACTGCGCCATCATGTAGTAGTCGATGGCGAACGAGTACGTCCTGGCCGAAGTGTCGACGACGAACAGGCCACGGCAGGCGTCGCAGCCGCCCGATGACAGGTGCGGCCCGTACGTGACGTCGGAGCCCAGGGTCCAGGCCAGGGCGCCCGAGGCCCAGTTCTGCAGGGGCCCCATCGTGAAGTCGGCGGCGGCGGACCAGCCCGTCTGCGGGGAGGTCCAGCACTCGGTCATGTATTGCAGGGTGTTTGGGTTCTTGTTGTGGAAGTCGGTGAGGGTGGCCCAGTCTGTGTTGGAGGCGTAGCAGTGCCAGGCCACGGCCGGGACGTAGGCGGATGCTTTGTCTAGGACGGTCTGGGGGTAGGACGGGACATCTGAGGCATGTCAGTATGGATTAGGCGTTGGTCATGAAAGAAGAATGTTATCACCTGTGTTGTGGTCATAGGCCCAGACCTTTGTGTTCAGTCCAGCAGCAGAGAGTGCCGGCCCAACATTTTGGTTGATGATATCCCCACTCTCGTCCTCGTAGACATACATAGTCGGGTACCCAGACTGACTGTTCAGCGGTTCATTCTGGATGGTGATGGCATCGACGGATGCTCCCGCCTTAGCATAAGCCTGCAGGTACTTGACGAAGTACTGAGCCAAGCTGTCGCGGTAGCTGGGGTTGAGGTTGTTGTTCACGGTGGTGCCGGACAGCACCCCATTCAGCTTCATCCATCCGGGGGCAGACCACGGCGAACCAAGGATCGTCAGGCCAGACTTCAAGCCGCGCATCTTGGCGAGCAAAGAAGCCATCGCGTTACCCCTGTCGCCGAGGTTGAAACCACCGAGGCTCGTGTCGACGTTGCCGCCGTTGTCGTCGTAGCTGTAAGCCGGATCGCCACTAAGGTCGGACGAGGCAATTGTATGCCTCATCAAGCTGAAGTCGGCACCGTTGCCGGTCATCAATTCGCTCAGCAGACGAGATTGGTCCGACTCGCTGAGGCTGTTGAAGACCGAGACGGTGGCGTCCGTGACGGCAGCACCGAAGCCTGTAATCTGCTGCTTGTGGCCGGCCGAAGTGTCGTCAATGGTGAGTTGCCATGTCGACATGCCATTGGCATTGCCGTCTCCTGAGACTGGGGCGTCGAACGAGGACAGCTTGTAAGTGCTGTCTGACGAGGAACAGTAACTCGAGGCATCCGCCCTCGGCCTCAGATTGGGTGCCGCCGACACAGTTGCTGCGCCTGCGGCGACGAGGAGAAGTGACGAGACCATGATAACACAAGAATGATTCCGTTCAGCCAGTTTGTTGCACTTGACCTTGGCAACTTTGGGCTATGGGATGAGCGGCATGACTCCCAGTTCAACAACGACGGGCCTAGGCAAATAATATAGTCACCCAGAAAGCCACAACTATACCATGACTTCGGTCTTATTCCCATGTAATGTCGGCCCACCTAGGCAGCTGATTACTGAGATGCGTGGATGCAATGCAACGCCACTACCGATACCCGAAAATTAGCACATTGCACTGCCCAGTTCGTCCGGTCCCTAGATGGCCGGCCCGCCAGCATTTGCACCACACATTGGGGAGCTGATTGTCCCGGCCAGCTACCCAGGGCTTGGGTTGCTGTCGAAGTGAAAGCCACATCAACAGAGGTGCGAGGATTACACGAAGGACCAATGAAGTGCGCACGAGCTTGGGGGGGACATTCACATCTTCGTCTCGTTCCTTACAAACTCTTGCTTGCGCGGCAGGGACTGCCCTTGGGTAACCCCAAGGAGATGAAGTCAATTGATGCTTATGCTGCAAAAATAGACAGGCTAGACGGGGACTAACGTGCGCTTGTGGCCGCGTTGAAATCCCGGCGTCTTGGGCCAGAATCCTTCTGAAATCAAATCTCGGTGTCTTGCAGGCATGCCAAAAAAGGAGATCAATCTAGCTATGCGGGTGACGGGAAGCAAGACATGGGGTTGAGGCCCTTGTCGCTTAGAGCCGCAGCAGGGCCCTCCCCCAAGTTGGAGCAAGCATTTGGCGTGCTGGTCCTTGCAAGTCGATAGGCTACAGCCAAAGGGGCCCCTGAGGAGTTGGATGCTTGACTCTCGTGGCGCGCCACCACAACGGGACGGACGGCTGAGCTGGCCACCAATCGCCGTCGAGTTTAAGCTGGTGCCTACAGCGGCAAGCTATGGGTCTCGGCACTGGCGCGGGATTTTCAGATGCAGGCTACTGAATACCCAAAATGGTGATCGATTCATCGACATGGCTGCGGAATCATGTTCAGGTCTAGGCTCGGCTTGCAGACCGGTAGTCATTGATGTGGCTCGCACCGAGCCCTCATGGCTGCATATTTGTAGCGAGCATCGATCAGGACCAGGAGGCTGTCTTGGCCACTAATTGGACCTCCTGTCGTCCTTTAGAGCTCCTTCTCGAGTTCCAACACCAGAGGCATCTTAACGCCTCCAGTCGGCACCTTGCTCAGGTCACTCTCGTACCCCTCCTCGACCTCAGGCCACGGGCCCAGAGGCGTGATTGCGCGAGGGTTTATGTCGCCGTGGCTCTTGGTATAATTCTCCTTGATGTGCTTGAAATCGGTGGTGTCCCTAAACGCTGGGACATTCCAGTACAGGTTCTTCAGCCAGTTGTTTATCTGAGGGAAATCATGCCGTACAGAGCCCAAGTTGCACTTGAAGTGTTGGACGTAAACGGTGTCGAATCTGACGACTGTGGCGTACGCCCTCACATCCAGCTCAGTGAGGGTTTTTCCAAGGATGTACGGCCCGCCATGCTGTGCGATGATCTTTTCGAGCTTGTTCAGCGCGGCGAAGACCACCGGAACATTCTTGTCGTAATCCTCCTGGGTGGTGGCGAAGCCGGCCCTGTAGACGCCCGTGTTGAGGTCGCGCTGCATCCACACGGAAATGCTGTCAATTTGGTCACGCAGATTGTCGGGGTACAGCGTAACTTTGGAATACTCGTCAGGCAGGATGGAGTTGAAGCCAGTCTGCAAATCACGGAGGAGCTCGGTGGACTCATTGTTGACAATGGTGTTAGTCTTTGTGTCCCACAGAAGAGGAACCGAGTACCGGCCCTTGTACTCTGGATCGTCCTTGAAATAGAGCTCGTGAAGATACTTTGCGCCAAAGAGGGGATCCGGGTCTGCTCCGGGATATTCGGACGCTGAGGAAGGGAACTGCCATCCCGGCCAGCCGTTCTCGTCGCCTTTGGGATATGGCTTGACAACTGTGACGGGAAGGATGTCCTGGAGTCCCTTGAGGTGGCGGGCTATGTTGGCCCGATGCGCGAACGGGCAAAACAGACCTGTGATGGGACTTAGACGAATGATTTTCGGGAGTAGTTCATGCACGGTCTGAGGGCGAGCTACCGATATAGAGTCGATACCGGCCCTTCTCTGGGTGGAATGGGCCGTCAGGGGAGACGTTGCCGTGCCATGACTGACTGCTGCCGGCGAGATGGCCTGCGACTGTGCTTGGTGCTGGGCGGGGAGATGTCATGATGTGTTGGCTGATTGCTTGCAGCCGAGTACGGACAGGCATGAGCGAGCAATTGGATGCCGTGAGCGTGGAATTGGGATGGGGTCGGCGGGCTGGAACTGGAAGTCCTCACCATGATGTCGCCATGGCGCTACCCCTCCTGCATCCACCTGCTCCAATCCGGTGCACCCGTCCGTCCGTGTCAGTCAGTCAGTGCAGGCGCAACGCACCACCCACAGGAGCTTGCTCTTTGTGCTGGGCTTATGACGTCAATCCCGAGAGCTCACGAAGCAGCTGAATGTCACGGAGAGCAAGTGCAGAAGAAGCTGTGTGAATATCTGTTATTATCTGCATTCATTCGCCGTGCACTTGATTAATTGCCAAGCGTAAATCACAGCACACAACGGGGGCGTCTTCACATCGCATCACAGCATGGTGAGTGAGTTCCAGTGTCGCATCGACGTGAGGAGGCAGAGGACCCCTGTCAATGGCCAATGGTAGAGCTTGTGTCTTCTTACTCAGCAGGGCCAGCCGCGGGGAGCTTCAGTTCCCGTCCCTCCGTTTCAACCCATCTCATCTCGCTCTGTGTGTTGTTGATCCTGTGCCCACGCGTCTCTCTTTGTCTGTCTCTCCTCCGGTTACAAAACCTCCGTTTCCTCCGCGAGGGCACCCTCAGAACCAACAAATCCCACGCGTGTACGGCCCCAAGACCAGCAAGCAACAACAAAGTCCCCCCACATCAACATGGTAGCTACACGCTCTGCCTCGCGCGCCCTCACCCCGGGCCTCGACATGGACGCCCCGGACCTGAGGGTCTCCCCTCGCAAGCAAAGAGCCCCGAGGCCCGCCCCGCCCTCCGGCTGGTCCCACGCCCCAACCACCGCAACCCTCGTCTGGCTGTTCATCTCCCTGCCGCTCGTCATCTGGGACACCGGCTACGTCCTCGGCCGCCCCGCCACCATGCCCGGAGGATGGGCACACGCCCCGCTATGGACACCCTATGCCTTGTACGGTGAGGTCGATCACATGTACGGCCGCAAACAATTCAACCTCGGAAATGGCTTCACCGCCGCCCAGGGCACCCTGAACGTCGTCGAGACCCTCATGTACATCGCCTACTTCGTCATCTGGTATCGCGCCGCGGGCAGTCTCGGGCTCAAGGATGCCAAGGAGAGGAGGAGGATCGCTGGGGGGGCGGCTGGTCTCGCTGTCCTCGTCGGCTTCTCCGCCAGTGTCATGACTGTCAGCAAGACCGTGCTATACTGGCTGAACGAGTACTTCTCCGGTTTCGACAACATTGGCCACAACAAGCCGTGGGATCTGATATTCCTGTGGATCATTCCAAAGTGAGTTGCAACCTCCCCGCCCGTCGCTAGTTCTTGAAAGGACAAGATCTGACGCGAGCTTTTCTGTAGTGGTGCCTGGCTCATCGTCCCGTCCTACATGATCTACCAACTTGGTTCTGAACTCTTGGATGCTGTCAAGATTGCGTCCCGGGCTACGGGTTCAACAAAATATGATTGAGCCGAGTATACCGGGCCGGGCATGGATTGGCATGTACAATAATCCACGTGGCTTTGAGCCATCTTAGGTTGGTGACACGGGCGAGAGTCACTATACAAAAGATGCCGAATTCGACTGTAAGAGTGATATGAAGAGCTGAACGCCATGGGCGAAATTTCGTGATTTTCCCCTTTTGCTATATCACTGCGTGGACCCGCTCAGGCCATCTATAGAAGCGAACCTCGATAAATATCTATTTAAGCCTCAAATCGATCCACTGCCATGGCTCTTAGTACACACCCACCTGCGCACGGCGAGACTGCGAGAGCGATGCTGTCCATCATCACGGGTGTCCAATCTGATAATTACCCCTGAAAGCCGTCCATAACGTCCAACTGGTCAGCCTCCCACAGGGTCTCACCCCATGTGATGACTCCCTAGGAGATTATCTCCTATCACATGAAGTATAAAAGGTTAGCCTTTTATAGGATAAACTCAGATGATAGCCTTCGATGTTCCCTTCAGTCAATTTTCAGAGGGCAGACCCCAGTGAGGTAACTTCATATATACTAACCCCCTTTGGAAAAACTCCCCGACCTCATATTTGACAGTCCCTCAACCTGATCTATAATGGTATTCCAACCTCCTGATAAAACAATCTTCCATGAAATAATTTTCCATGCCCCTACAGGATGATCTCTCATGTGGCAACCTCCTATGAGGCGTCCTCCCTTTAGAAGACCTGATAGGTTCGCGTCCAGTGATATGGCTATCAATTCTGTTATGTGCTGAATTATCTTGCTGACCATCTATAGTCTTGGCCCAACATTAGTAGGCTTCGACTGAGTTACCTTCAACGATAATATCCTCCAGTGTCTACAGATCCTACCATCTTGAAGTAACTCAGTTTTCATTTCTTCTTACTACCCGGAGAATTTCTTTCCAATTCCTGGAAGCTCCACGACAACACATCGCACCTCACCGAAATCACATGGCTTCAGGACTTTGATGGGCGGTAGTGACTGGTCCGAATTGCCATTGATGGAGAATAACTATCTGAATAGTTCCCAAGCGATCGATGGGGAGGTATCCGCGTGTGTCTTTATGCTTCTTTTTCAAAGAAGCATAACACCAAGCTGAAACTTGGGAGGTATGCCTAATAATCTCCTTGACGCGGTGCCCACCCTGAAGCAAAGAAAAGAAAAGCAAAGTTCCATATTAGCATAACCAAAAGCCCATCAGCCAGTACTGTAGTAGCGCAGCCCCATCATGCCGCCACCAGTCTCTCGATTTCAAACGGTCCACAACACAATAGGCTTTAGTGCTTGTCGAATGGGTTCAGGTCGATGTTGTCGGGAATGTTGGGGAGGTCAATGTCATCATCCCGACGGTCCAAGTTATCGGTCACGTCTGGCTCGCCATCATTGTCATCGTCGGGGTCTTGAGTGTCCAAAATTCCATCGTTATCGTCATCCTGATCCACATCGTCGGTCTGGCCATCATTATCGTCGTCGTTTTCATAGTCGACTACCCCGGTTTCCTCGTCGATGTCATCGACGACCTGACGCCGATCCAGATTGTCAGTGACATCTGGCTCGCCGTCGTTATCGTCATCTGGATCTACATTGTCCAAGATTCCGTCATTGTCATCGTCCTGATCCACGTCGTCTGTTTGTCCGTCGTTATCTTCGTCGTTCTCGAAGTCAACTGCTCCGGTTTCCTCGTCGATTTCATCGACGACCTGACGTACAATGGGCAAATGGCGCGTGCCGGAGAGCTGCGGTGGGCTCCTCCGCAAAGAGCGAGTCTCGTCGTTGCGGAGTTGGCGGAGCTGTACCGGAGAGGCGATGGCAGTTGCCACAAGTGAGACAAGGATGAGTGTAGACTTCATTTTCTAATCTATGAGGACTCTGGAAGTTCGCAGGTAGGATGAGGCAAGTAGCGGTTCAGAAGTGTATGCGTTGAGGATGACAAGTTATGGTGTTGGATAGTTGTCTGAATAATGATGGTGCTGAAACTTGATTTTGCAGAAAGATTGAAGATGTCTCGAGCCTTTATACTCGATGATCGTCGAAGCTCCAAGCTCGACACTCGTGCTTTCTGTCAAAGTGGTTTCTATTTTGGTAACTTGATGATAGTCAAGAAAAGCTGGATACTCTGGCACGCTCAGCCTTGCTACCAAGACTGAGCAGCCGCCGGTGAAGCGCATGCGGCGACGCCCAACTCAGTATAGAGTTCTTCGAACTCATCTGGGCAATATACATCAGTCAGGACTAAGCGCAGTGCTGGGTACTTGACGTATGTCAGTCCGCCGATCCCTATATTGCAATGAGGGTCCAAGTCTTTCAGCAGTGCAGGCCGTGGTTGCTATACCCACGGCTTGGAGGCGGGCACGTCTTCGAACCTTATTTTCGCGGCAATGAAGAAGTTTCCCCACGCTTGCGGGGGATGTGCATCATTGCTACCGTAATGGTATATGACAGCCGCCGCCCAGGGCGCCGGCGGTGGCTGAAACAGCCGATCGCAAGGCTCGACCAAGACCGCACAGCCGCCTTGGCGAACTCTTGAGCGACGTTGAGCCCTCAATGCGCCAGATCTTTCCTTGACCGTGCCCAATCAGACCCCCAGACAGACGCTGTGCTCACTTGCGATCCAGAATTTTAACATAACTGAGCCACGCAAGCGTACTCTGGGCTTTCGAGCTGGGCAACGAAACAATGCGTCATGTGACAACAAACAAGCTGAATGTGGAGATTCCTGGCGGCGTGGCCTTCATGCAATGGCCGCGCCGCAGAACGTCGTCTTGAGGTTTCTTTTGCAGCAATGACTATGGCATGTGTGTCCGATATGTAGTCTTCTTTTGCAGTAGCAATCACCAATGCTGCCAGCCAAGCTTCGCAACACACGCCAATCCCACAGTAAGCCATATCCAATAGATTGTCGGTAACTGAATTATGGATATCCAGCATATTGCGATAATCAGCGCTTCTTAAATCTCCACAGATTGGCTGAAAATCCTCATTCCGCATGAGCGGGCATACACGCAGGATAGTCTATGAGCCGCTGCTCTCAACATCTCATGTGCTCCTGATATGGTGATGAAAGGTGTTGCTCAGCGAACTAGAGCTGCGCTTCTAATTTTACTGCTAGCCGTGTAGCAAAGTCAGCCCATTTTAGTAACGCACAGGGAAGCTGAGGAGACAAAAAAAGAACCGGGCGAATGGCAAGTCTCTTTTGGGGCAGAGCGCCTCTCCGATCTCCGAGTGGGCACGCCTCTCTCGTATCATGCCGCGCGTGTTGGCTTGTACGCTCAGCAATACGTATCAGATGACGCCATTACGCTGGCATCGTCCCAAATATGGACAGAGTATCGCATTTTGTTGAACTTTCAATTAGCTGCAGAACTCAGAAAGGTGTCGCAATAGTAGGCTGAGCCTCCACGCCAACCCAGCCGTATCATTGCCACAGGTCATCAGTAAGCTCTTTTGGTAGACAAGATGAGATAGTCTACCGCTATGAAGTTTCTCTTGCCTTGAAAGTAGCATTTTAAGAATCACGGTATCCTTTCCAGCGGTGGTCGTCTTTAGACCAAGCAAGATCCATGACTGCTGACATCAACATAATGTTACGTGTCTAACCACTGTTATCGGCAATGTGTGCTTTTTCTAAACGCTGGGTCTTGAGCGTTTACGACTGTATGAAGGCGCTGCGTATGGCTACGGCTGTATACGGAATAGAAACGGAACCAGATAATGTTACGTGGGGTTTTTGTTAACTCCTGGAGGGTGGGCTGAACCCGTTTTAATCAACTAAACGCGCCGTCAGCATCTTACCAGGACAATTCTCGTTGTAAGATGCCCTTTTTCTGGGCTGGAATCAGGATAGATAGAGAGCGAGATATCAAATCATAAACACCGAAGGATATCTCGTGGGGGAGTCGGATATTGAACAGGGGCCTAGTACATAGTAGGCCATCCGAAGCAGATCAGCTAACCGTAATCTGGGAATGATCCCACTGGAGGTAAGTCTATATGACGTTATCCCAGTATAGGTTTTAATCTAAGAGTTCATCCTATAAGAGCATAAATTTATGGCTCACAGGAGATCCTGTGCTCATCCTCGACAAAAACGTACCCCGTCACACCGTCGATGACTACACGTCAATGGAGGCAGGCATTTTTGACGAGAGGTACGATTTGCACAATTTTCCGTCTACGTGCCCAACACAACGCCGTCGGCCAGGCCTCCACCCGAGCATTATGACTTAGGTATGCATGTGCCGTCCGTTCATTCAGTTCTTTCTATTAACTTCTTGAGCCATTTCGTCCGTCTGGGCGTTAGCAAGTACCCGCACCAAATCATATGCAACCATTGAGCCCAGATATTAACCGCAATCCAAGTTCGCTGAGTTTGTCTATTACTGCAGTACTAGCTATGAAAGAAACCGGACCTTCGCACCCTTAAAAGAAGAGGATACACCCGGGCCCTGTAGACAACCTCCCACAGGCCAACTTCTTTTAGGATAACGCCTTTTAGGATAGCCTTCTATAAGACAACCTCCTATAAGGTAATCAGTTCGGGTGTGCCCTCTGCTTTTGTGGATGCGAATCTCTAATCTCCTATGAAATCGAAAATCTAAGACTGGTCACTCAAGACTATGTGAACGCCGTCATGCAATACTTGAGTCTTTTCGGCCGGAATGAGGGGGGCACACAAGAAGTCTTCTTGCGCAACGGTCCGAACCACTGCGTTTGTTCAACACAAGAGCGAGATTCTTAAGAGCCCGGATATTCGCAGGGCAAAAAACGGATAGTACAGGGCAACAAGTACCCACCGACCAATCAGAGCGCCCTATTCAGCGTCACCTTATACACACACCACCCACACCAAGTACCTCTAATACCCTATACCTACAGACCTGCTAATCTACTACCTAGGTATTCAAGTAAAATAATAGAACCCTCCAGTCCCTTAACTAGAAGGACTCTTATAGCAGGAGGAACTAGCAAGAAGCCATCTAACAGGACAAGCAGTTAGAGGCAGGGCTCACAAAGCCACCTACTCAGAAGCAATATTCTACAGCTACAGCCTCACCAGTAGCTAAGAACACCCTATCAGACAAGGCAAGAAGTAGCAAAACACCAGAGCAGAAGAAGTAATAGAGGTAAGCAGAAACAACAATAGTAGTATATATATAGCAATAGATATATATAGTTAATAACCGTATATTATTGTTTTATATAGCGAATAGATAGTGCAAAAAAACATTAGTACACAGAGGGTACTTATTACCCTATACTATCCGTTTTTTACCCTACGAATATCTGATCTCATTCTTAATGCTCAGAAGAAGCCCAAGAAGAGTAATCATCGAGCCATGTTGTCTTGCCGAAGGATACCAGTCATTACCACCCATAAACAGCGTCTTCCTGTACCTCAGGCCCAAGCAGTGCATCTCAGACATGCGGGACGATAATCGTGTATTCGAGGATATAGAAATCCAGTTCTCTTGCATTTCTTGTGTAGAGGAGAATGTACTTGCTGTGTTCAAAGGGATGTATGCTACGTGTAGAGGCTAAATGATCTACGGAGAACCCACAGCACTTCCCAAATATAAGTGAAAGCTGCAGGGAAAAGACAGAACAATGCCTCTAAGCACCAGACGTGCCTCACGACCCGCAACTCCACAGTCAGACCGTGTTGCTCAATCATCCTCCTCGCGCTTTCGACTTGACTCTGCTTTTCCCAAGCAGAAACCTCTCATGTACACATTCTATCATCCTCGCTCACAGCCGAATCGGCCTTTGTGTGTCCAAGTCAGAACAAGTATAGACATGGACTATTGGTGTTCTTTGAGTTCCTCTATTAAGCTGGAACAACAGTAAGTTACATATAGCTTCCTACTCTGAAGCAACTTGGCGTCAGCTACCAAATCTAAGACTTTATTCCAGACCTTTTATTCACACAAGTGTTCATAATGTCTGCTGCTTCCGTCACGACTTTCCGGACCATAGCCAGCGCTTTTGCCCCACCTCCTTGTACCAGTACAAGTGCAGTGTCGATAATGCCTATGTGGCCATTACCCTCCCTACCAGACCTCCCCAGAGGAGTATTTGAACCAGGACGTGAAGTATAAGGAAGTGGGACACGAGGAGCTAGAAAAGTATGGTCTGGGCGAGCTGCTGCAACTCTTGGGGCTGTGAAGACCAAGTCTGGTTGGCGTATCGCTCGCGACTACGTGAAGGTCCTGTGCTGACGCATTGCCAGCCGTCTAGGCTACTTCAAGAACCACAGTGCCACCGAGTGCCACTGATGACCCGGACCAGCGGCCGCCTGTTTACTCGTTTCTTCAGCTGTACCGTCCCTTACTTTGTTAGCTATAAGTACAGTGCCAAGCGAGGAAAGAACAAGGGTTCATGAATTTCGTGGACGCAGAGCTCAGAGCTCTTGCACTCTCGATTGCAATGCACGGGCTCAGCATAAGGGCATCGACAGTCAAATCCCAAGGCCTTAACACAACACCACCCAAGAAGCTCGTGGCTGGCAACACACGTTGAAGCGGAAGACGCGGCTCCAGCTACATATCTAGAATGATTAGGCCTTCCATGGCTATTCCATGGCGATCATACACCGGAAAAATAGGAACAATGACTCAAGATGCCTATAAACAAGGCTTTGGACCCCACGAGGGCCAGGCACGTGGTTTTCAGTCCGCCTGTGGTACCCCAATTCACGCCTGGAACCAGGCAATGAGTAGGTGGTAGCGCTTGGCTGACAAACCCGTAAGCGAGTGAACCGCTCGCTGAGTTCCAGAGCCGGATAAACATTTCAGGACTTCGGGCGTAGAGCTGGCTTTCCTGACTCAATGTCATTGTTGCATTGGCTTGGATGGAAGGAGAAACCGGCCCATAATTATTGGGCACCTGGCCTCGAGAAGGTTTCTTCCGTGAACTACTGAGCAGGAGTTGTTCGCCTACGAGTAATGACACTGGGTATGTCTGTTCGCAGCCCTAAATCCACCATCGGGCGCGTACACCTTGCGGTCTAGACTGCAGTGGGGCATGCATGCCACGTTCCTGCAATCAACTAGGAATTGGAAAATGAACCTGAAAGCCCTGCAAGGAACAGCAGTTCAATGATCACTTGCTAACGTCATCCGACGTGGTTTTCCCGCACCTTGCATGAAAGGAAATAGGAGTCTTCAGGGACTGCCTGCTTGGGGTCCTTGGCCCGGGGCCCCCTAAGAGGTCTTGATCCATCCGAGGCAAAACTAGACCCGGACTGGTTTGGTTCGAATGACGAGTAGGGGGCCTGCAAACCTTGGCACTTGTGTATCAGGACTGAGTGCCGAGACCTCGAGGATTTTCTGCTGTTTCCGTTTATTCCTGTTCCCCGGATCTGCCATCTGGTATAGAACAAAAGTCTCCGATCTGCACGAGGGAAGGCGAGGACCCAACTTGACGTTATTCTGGTACGCTAAATGGAAAGTTCTTGCCGGTCCGTCTCGGGACGGCGAAATGTCCCGAGGCGTTATCCCTGTTGACCTGTCCTGAGAAGACGAGAGATGCACAATGAAGATTCTCCTTGAAAGTTCCTGCGTTGGCAGCTGGGCAATGTCTGGAACCAACGCTTATTAAGTTGAGCAAGGGCGCGATGCCCCGAGATCACAGGAGACAGCCTAAGAACGAGACCAGTTCAAATGTTGCCAGTTCCCGGTGGCGTAAGTGGGGTTAAATGCACGTAAAGGTATCTCTGTTCGGAAAGAAAGCCGCTAGAAAACCAGGATGGTGATCGAGGTGGCTGCCCATTTCTCATTGGTTGATGCAATCTCGATATCGTGCAGGAACAAGACAGCGGCCCGACGCCGGCAGCCTGAAACGTTGGGATGCCATTCAGAAGTAGATCGAGCAAATCTACCACGTCTATTGTAAGACTCGTGCAGTAGGGCCCCGCGGGGTAGTATCGTCAGAGTTCTAAGCCGCCTTGGTTCGAGATATCGCGCCGGCAGCTTCAAGTTCACCTCAGAAGCATTGTAACGCTGGGGTTGGCCTCTAAGCGATTTCAGCCCTCGGTTTTTGAATTAGTTCACAAGCAGTTACCGGTGCTTCGCTGTGTATTCGCATTGAACGCACTGACAGCCAACTTGCTCAGAAGATGCACCTTTTTAGTATCCGTGAGTCTAGGCCATGGGTGGTTTCACTTTCGATCCAAGGCTTGCACACGTTCACTTTGTATTCGTACTCCGACAAAAGCAGTCAGTAATTGAACTCTCTCATCTACCACGTGTTCCGCCGGGGTACATTTCCAATATTCGCGCTCCTGTTCAGGAGCACAGCCTTTCGTTGCCGGCTTGTTCATTCCCAGTGTATGGTTTTCATCTATGATTGAAGTTGACTCACCGCGCAAATTGTTTTTGAATATTTCAGGCTAGGCTTCTCAAGCAAGCCGCCTCTTCACCTCTAAGCTCGGGAAGAGTCTGCGAGCTTGAAGGCGTATGCCAGTGGTGCGCGTAGCCCTGCACATATATGACAAGCGTGTTGTTCTGGATCTGAGACTAATACAAAAGGCTGTGCGCATGTCAGGAAGTACAATGGATTCTTCAGCACACCGTACGATCATGTGCTTGTCCATTTAGGGCAGTCGAGGTCGTTTTGAGTTCGCCGGCGCGATGCCATTATTACTATCATTATGCGGCTCATCTCCCCGGTGGGGTCTACGAGAACATCGAGAAAGCACGGCAGTGTATAAGCGAGCAATCCTCGCTTGCATGGAGTGGAGCTACGCCGTGCTGAAGCGCTTTTTACCACGTATGTTATACGATGTTGGCCTCCACCCATCGGGTCATCTGCACAAGGATGTCATCGTGCACTGGCCTGCCCCTATGGAAGGTTCTACCGTACTCGCCCGACATCCGAGTCTAGCTGAAGACGAGGGCGTCTAGATTTCTGGCCGGATTGGCCGGCCATGCAAATGGGATTGACGCCGGTATAGACAAATTTGGCTTTGCGCGATATTTTGATGGTGTGTTTGGAGCCTCTTTTCACCCCCTTGTGGCTGTACACGTGTGCTTCAAGGAAGAGACTTCTCATCCGAACACATGCGACCTCGCCCTCACGCTTCTGTCACAGCTTGACTTGCTAACCAATCTAGAAGGTTACCGTGGGAGGAGCCCTAGGTACTTAAGTGTGGTTTTAAGCGGGGCTGAACTCTATGTCTGCCGTCATGGGGTTGCAAGCGCGTGCAGTCATTCCATCAGGTCGGATCCAGACCATCGACATTGGATTCTTTTACACCTCCCCCGGGGTAATAAACGTTAAATTTCCAAGTACTGGCCCACTCGCCCCACTATAAATGGCAAGTCACCTTTCTAGTATTTTCTATGGCGAAGAGACATAAGCAGATCGGTTAACTCTTTAGGAATAGCTTCTGCTACCTTGGTCTCCAGTGTGCTCTCCTAATTAAGTTAAGTATCGTGGTTTTGTGGGCCTGAGTGGGTCAAGACTTGAAAATTTAACGTTTATTACCCTGGGGGAGGTGTAGAGACGAACCCCACCGGGGCATTCGATTTTGACGTACGCAGGCGTCGCCAAGCCCCAGAAGGACATTACGGGCGTCTGGGGAATCCCAGGTCCGCGGGAAAAACGAGCTGCGGACCGGAGGTTTTTCCTCCCCAAGGCGAAGTGTCGCCGTCTTTTAACCGAAACAATTTCCATAAATAAAAAGGCGAGTCGCTCTGCTAGCCCTTGAGTCGTACTGGTTCCGCAGAGTAATGTGACGAGGTGACATCCAAGCACGTGGTGCCGCCCCAAGGACGTTTCAAGGGGCACCTGGGATTCTCACAAACAGCTGGATCTGCAGCATGGAACCCGGTTCGCGAACAGTGCTAACCACCCTGATGACTGCAGCGCCACGCAGCGCCTGGCACGGATTGGGGTTTAGCCCGGCCGAGGCTCTGCGCCGACGGCACGGTCGAGCACGATTTTACGCACCAATGTGTGAGAGGATGTGTGAGAGAGATGCTTCTCGATGACAGGATGACAGCCACTACGCATCCTTAGCGGCCTTGACGGGCGTGCCACGGCGTGCCCAGACAGCATATGCCTTGCATGCCACCAATGCAAGAAAGGGGGGTCGCCCGGGATGCTCCGCGCACGAGAATGGCTTGAAGGGGCACATGCTGCCAGGCGCAGATTTGGCCCCCTCCCACAGCTCCCGGGCGTGCACGGCCGTCTGCACGCTACTGCGTGGCATGCCGGTTGGCGACACACCGGCCAGAGGAGAGGCGCGACGAAACCGGAAACTGCTCCGCGATGGGCGGTCGACCAGGACTCAGGAGGGCGAGAAAGAAGACCAACGAACTCGCAATCAACTTGGTACCCAACCCAACTGGCTTGGCCTGGCGGAACCCTGGCTCCGAGTCATGTCTCGCAAGGTGTTTTGTTCCGAGACTGACGCCTCCGGGATGAGCTGACGATACTTGTGGGTACTAGCCACGGCTCCGGGCGGGCTGAAGCAAGACACAAAACTTCGATGAAATCCACGGGGGGCGCAGGCCGGTATGTCACTTGGCCCCCCCGTACCGTAGGTGGCTCCTGGATAAGTCATCTCCAGGCCCCATGTCTCCTACATAGAGCCCCCATGAGCCTGCATTTTCCAATCCCGTGAAGTCCAGCCCAGCTCAGCTCAGCTCGATCGATGTTCGTCCTTTAGCCGGTTGCAACATACTTGCACCCGTCCGTCGGCCACAATGCTTTCAACACGTGCAAGTTTTAAGGACGATGTGGTGCTGGTAGATCCCACGAAAGAGGTCAATGCGGGGCTATGGACCCTCTTCGCAGCGACAACCGTCTTCCTGGCCGCTCGTCTGTGGTGCAAGATCACTCGAAGGCACGGCCTGTGGTGGGATGACCATATTCTGATCTTCTCCTGGGTATGCTACTACCACCACGGGAGTTACTCATCATTCACGATGGCATTTTCTAATATCCTCTACAGCTGATAGTAATCTTCAACGATGTCTTGATCTCCGTCGAGTTCGCCACCGGATATGTCACCAAGGGGGAGTGGGACGACCGCATGCACATACTCATCAACATATCATCATGTGGGACTCTCGTTGGTCAGGCGATATCCAAGACAGCATTCGCCGTTTCTCTCCTCCGCATGACCGAACGATGGCAACAATACGTTCTGTGGTTCATCATCGTGACGATGAACTCATATATGTTCATCAAGGTCGTCTTCCAGTGGGCCAGGCAATGCGATGACACCGATTACGACGTGTGGTACCGACCGAACTACTGCGTCGACTCTAAATTCCTTGATAAATTCAAGGAGGGTGGAAACAGTGAGCGCCTTCGCTGAAAGATATTTGGAGTATGTTTACTGACATGCGCCACCAGTCTACAACATCTTGATGGACTTTGCCTTGGCCTTATTCCCCTGGGCTATCACCATGAAGTTGCGCATGCGGAAGTATGAGAAAGTTGGTCTGGCTCTGACGATGAGCTTAGGAATGCTGTACGTGCACCCATGCCAAGAGGATATTATTACACATTGGCAATAACACTAATACTTCATTTAGTGTTGCCATCATGTCTGCCGTTAGGACGTGGTGGGTAGGTCGAGACGTCTACGGAGACAAAGACGCGCTCTACTTTTGGCGAAGAGGCATGTCCATGATATGGTAAGCACATTTCTCACTCGTGAGGTTTACGGGCATCATGAGCAGCAATATTAGAGACCCAATGTACTGACAGCACTTTTAGGTTCTCGGCTGAAATCACTGGAACCATCATTGTGCAATGCATTCCTGTCCTGCGGCCGTTCCTACAGGAAGTTCACGCTGCGATATCTTCCAAGACATTCACATTCGCTCGCTCGTCACAAAACGCGAAGACGACAATATCACAAAACAAATTTGATCCTAGCACTGGGACATACTCCGTGACAATAACGACCGCCACTGCGGAGAAGTCTGCTGCACAGAAGGGCGAGAGCTACGCACCTCGTGGCCAGGTCTTCCAGGACTTCGATTTTGAACTGCAGCCTTCAACACGAGGCCCACCAGTATCACGAGACACGTCGGACGAGTTCGAATTACCGATCCAGAACACGAATTCGAATACAGGGTGGAGCCCTGTGAATACCCGACAATGAAGGGTATCAATCATGGAGTCAACATCGCGACAAAAGTTGCACGCCCAGAGCCAGGACTCGGGAGTCGCTCTCACCCGAAGGGCATTGATCCCATGGAATTATAAATGTATATTACTCAGCGTGTACTAGCGTGTATTTCATAATGTGATGATTTATTACTTCATGGCGTGGCGCCACTTGTGAGTTCTAGAGGTTCGAAGTCCATGACAGCCCGGCGAGCTCACCACAAGTCGTCATGGCCTTGGTTCAGAGCTGGATGGGGGGATCGACAAGGAGGACTTGGAAGGAAAGCTTGGAACTAGGCCCATTTTCCCAGCACGCCCATCAGAATCATGCCGGCGCAAAGGGATATACCGGCAAGAAGTGTCTTCAAGACACCACTCGAGAGGAGCTCGCCACCTTCGATAACCCAGTCTCGTGCCCACATGTCCACCACTCCAACCCAGACGAGAATGCCCGCCGACAACGCATCGAGAGTACCGAAAGTAATGACCGTGCTGGGATTGTTTCCATTAAAGGTGTTCAGCACGCCGATACCGATGGCCATTCCTATGGGCGTGATCAGGGCAAAGGCGATAGCCATAGCGAATTTCCACGGAAAGATGGAGCCCGGCAGCAGGGAGATTCGAGCACCAAGGGCAAGACCCTCGAAGAATTGGTGGAAGACTATGACGATGAGGAGTGTTTGGTAAAAAGAGTCGCCGGCAACGACGAGCGTGAGACCGATCAGGATGCTGTGGAAAAGGATACCGGCCTCCATGACCAGGACGGAGAGGTGGCTATTCGGGCCGACGTGATGGTGGTCCAGCGACTCGAAGGCTGTCCGGCTCGCCTCGGGGGTCGGGCTGCTGGAGTCGCTCTTGGTTTGCTCTCCGATGACGGGTGCCGCGGGCGTCTTAGGGTTTCGAGCCGCGTGCGCAGCGACGACGCGGAGGCCGACGTACTCGACCAGGAACGAGAGGAAGATTCCGGCCATCACTATGGCACTAGTGGTTCCCTCGTATCCGAGGTCGCCGATACATTCATTTGTGAACATCAGGTTTGCATGGGTGTAAAGCTGTTTGCAATCAGCGTTTGTGCGAGGGATACGGGGTCAGAGGATGCATGTTTTTGGTGGATATGAACTCACGTGGATGAAGGCAGTAGAGATGATGATGCCAGTGCCGAATTGCTTCACGGCCATGAGGATATTGGCACCAATGCTCCCGATAACGAGTTTGTGCAAGAGTAATGGGGCGAGGACGCCGATGGCGCTGGTGACGAGAACTATGAAGAGCGAACCAACTCGCAGTCCAACATTGTACTCGCGCTCACGGAGGCCGCAGGAGACCTCTTCGCTCGAACCGCCGACACAATGCCTGTGACTGATGTGAGCAATAGAGCATTAAACCAGACCGGGTAGAGCATACTCAACGCCGGCGTGGAAATGGCAGTTCTGTTCCTCCGATTCTCCCTCATGGGAGTGGCCATGTGAGTCGTCATGGCCCTCTTCTACAGCCTCGCCCTCTGCATGAACCGCGACGTCGTTGCCATCCGGGTCCATGCAAAATCTAGACAGCCATTAGTATGATGGGAAATTGAAGATCTCGTCTGGGTGTTCATACATCTCCGTGTCGTGCGCATGGCAGTCCGTGTAAGCCGGAGGGACCTCTCCTGTCGGAGTAGCCTCGACGTGCACCTCCTCGCCCGCCCCGTTGATGCAAAACACGGCTGTTTCGTGGCTATGGCATCCTGTCACAGCAGTGGTTTGAGGCTCGGCAGTAGCTGACGCGCTCACGCTCACCGGGAGGGTCGCCGACCCGGTGAGAGCATGAGTCGCGCGGGCGGTCTCTGCGCCATCCGGGCCAAAGCAGTACTCGACGGCGGAAGAGGCCTCGGTGTGGTTGTGGCAGCCCGTGTATGTTGTCCTCTGGCCGCGCACGAGGGGTGTCGAGACGGTCCACAGCAGGGCGATCGCGGAAAAGTGTTTAAGAGACATCATCGTCTTGATGTTGGCGGATGAGTTGCACCTATCGGCTTCATTGCGACTGTTAACGACTGATGGCACGGTCCTATAAAATAATACATGCTGAGACTTTGCTGGCCCGAGACTCTCTGCCAGTGCTGGTGGAGGGGGGACATAGGCGAAATCTCCTCACTCGGTTTGCCCAGCCTTCGTGGGAGCATATTTGAGAACCCGGATGGTCTTGCAGGGCCGGCGGTGGGCTTGTCATTCGCTAGTTCTGTGTTGCGCCGCATCGCCAAGTAAACGATGGGGGTCGCTGCTCGGCGGTTCTTGCTTGGCGGCAGAGCTGAACACCACAATTCGATATCACTCGTAACGTATTGGGTTCCTCAAATGCGGGAATGGAATCAACATCCTTCCCACTTCGCCCTCATAAAGTGGGGGCTGGTACTTTTCTGCTCCCCGGTCTTGACCTACTGTGCACAGTACTACCGGTAGCACACCGACGGCGGCTGCCCTTGCCCACTGTCAGCGCCGCCCTAGAGGTGGGCGGCTTCCTACAAGCAAGTGTGAGCACGCTGCTTCTTGCCCCGAGTTCTTGCACTCCGTCATCGCGTGATATCCCTGGTGGGGACTCCGCGGGTCGCTGGTCTGCAGCCCAGCGATTAGTGACGCTGTCATGCCAACACCTCGGTGTCCTGCGCCTGTTGGGAAGCGTGGTTTTTCCGAACTCTCCCCCTCTCCGGTCTCCTCATCAGGCTGTCGATAGAAAATCTCTTCACTTTGGCAGAACCATCAAGGTCCTTGCCAAGGTTGTCGGATGGCAAAATGGCTTGTTTTCGGCATAGTCACGATCTTGGGTCAAGGTGGGAGGCGGTGATCCCCTCACGGTGAGCTGAAGATGCATTCCGAAGTGCACAATGTAGATTTGTATAAAATGCTGTGGGATCTTTCGTGGTAGGAGAAGAAGAGATATGTGGTCATCCTCAGTCAATATTCCAAAGCCTTGTCTCGAATAGCCAAACATGCTTTCTCAGTTGGTCCTCACCTTGTCCGCTCTGACCGCGGTGTCAGCGGCTCCGACCTCTCTCGATGGAAGACAGGCTGCCTTTGAGGTCACCGAGCAGCAGCCGTGGAATGCAGGAGCTGTCACTGAGTTCCGCATCCATCCCAGTTGCAACGCCTCACAAGCACACCAGCTTCGCCAAGGACTCAACGATGCGGTAGAGCTCGCGCAGCATGCCAAAGAACACGTCCTGCGTTGGGGGAGCAGCAGTGAGTTTTACCGCAAATACTTCGGGAATGCTCCTACACCTGAGGTCATTGGTGCATTCGACACCATTGTAAACGGAAACAAGGAAAACGCCCTCTTCCGTTGTGACGATCCTGATGGGAACTGCCAGAATATGCCCAGTGAGTAAAGCTCGTACCTTCGTACTGTCTGATGTGTCACTTGCAGACGACTGACTCTGTAATAAAGCTTGGGCCGGCCACTGGCGTGGCGACAACGCAACCGAGGAGACAGTTATTTGCCCTACCTCGTTCTTTGAGCGTCGCCCTCTTTCTACACTTTGTGCGCGAGGTTACAACGTCCGGGAGCACTCCCGCCTGCTCTACTGGGGTTCTGACCTGCTCCACCGTCTTTACCACGTGCCCGCATTTGGCCAGGAATACATTGACCATTACTCCGAGGGGTACGAAGGCATCATAGAGTCTGCGGCCAACAACAGCCCAAACAGTACCCATGATTCCGACGGACTGCAGTACTTTGCCCTGGACGTCTACGCGTACGATATCATCCTCCCCGGCGAGGGCTGTCCCGGCCCAAGTGGCCCACCCAACACGGAGACGAGCTCAGCATCAGTCCCCTCATCCACGGATGCTTCTTCTTCTGCTGCTAGTGCTACTAGTACCGCAACAACAACCAGTGCGGAATCAGCTGCATCGGAGACTGCACTGCCAGATGTACGTGTTTCTGCACCCTCCCCCCTTGGACAGCTATAGCCCTGATCCTAGCCCTGATCCTAACTTCGTAAAGAATTGTCACACGCACGCAGATGGAGCCGTCCACTGCACTTAATTTTCAGATGCAAAACTTGCAACGAATAGAACGATACACGATACGAAAGGAGAGACCTTCAGCACTTGGAATGGCCATGGCTTGGTGGGATAGAACACACAAACTCTAATTCGAGTAATTACAATAATTGATTAGATTATGACTCTACATTTCTGGAGCATCTACGAGAAAATGCCACATCACTCCTTATGAATCCATCCCCCCCCTCTGTCTTTATTTTCCATACTTCCACCTCTCTATCCTCTCAACGCCATAGCTGATTTCCAGCAGGCGCACTGTGAATTCGTCCACATCTTCCGGCCTACACTCTTCAAATAACCGGTCCTCGTGCCTCCGCGCAAAGTCTATGCCCTGTTTATGCCCCTCACAACAGGCCGCCCACGCAAACGAAGACGATGCTTCAAAGGCGCCTTTGCGGGTGGTAAAAGGCAAACCACCCGGGCATGGCGCCCACAAGACCTGCAGCGTCAGGTATACGGTTTGCATGGCAGTCGCGACGAGCCACGTCCGGCGGATGGTCTCGGCGAACAGCCACGCATACCAGGCGACGTCCTCTTGGGGGAGGACCAGGGAGCTCGCGAGGCTCACCCACTCCACGTCACCGCCCTCCTGCCCGCCGATGTGCTCTACCCTATGCGAGAGCGAGTCCTTTTGGCAGTTTGGTGGGGTCACCAAGGGGGAGACGAACGTCTCTGGCCCCTGGGCTGCGGTGTGCTGGGCGGAGGAGATGAGCTGCCGCAGCCATGAGTTCAAGGTTGGTATCTGTGTCTCTGCGACGTGCCGGAGGCGGATGTCGCCGTCATACAGACAGATTATCTGGTATATGAGTAAGGCGTGGACACGAGCTAGGTGCTCGAAGATGTTGAGTTCCGCAGCCCCTGCGTCATCGTTGCTGGTAGTGCCTGGCGGTGGGCGTGGCTGATCTGCCAATAGTTGTTTCACTCTTTGCTCGAGGAGGGATGTGATGATGGTTTTGTTTGATTCCTTTCTATTCCGATAGGTTGACAATGCCGTGTATGCATCCTGGACACACCGTGGGATGTGGTGTTTGTAGGTTCGTTGATGGATAAAAGGGCATGAGCCGGTTTCGACCCAGCGGGTCAGCCATTCGTTGATGTTGTCCGTGTAGCTTCTCAATACTATGCTACAGTAAGGCGCGGTGCTATGTGCTGGTGCCATGTGGTCAATATTCCAAGACCCCTTTTCCAGATACCACGGCAGTGGATGTGAGTGGGAACTCGGGCCGGGGTGGATACCGCTCGGGTCTCCAATAACGGCATCCAAGTTGCCAGATGGAAATCCATCAATGGGCATTATGTCTTCGGACAAACCAAAAAGAAGATGGGACAATGGTTCGTCCGAGACGGCGACCTGTTGTTGTAGGATCTGAGGCCGGTCCGGGGGGTCATAACTCGCCGTCGGGTACTCGCACCGCAGGCCTCGGGACTGACACCGGCTGCAGGCTGGTATCTGCCGCTCGCATTTCCTCTTGGCACGGGCGCATGTCAAGCAAGCCTTGCTCTCAACAGTCATATCGATCGGACCCATCGCGAGAAAGCTTATTCGTAGCTGTACGGGTCGAAGACTCTTGGGGGAGAAATGAAACGGTGCGGATGCAGACGGACGATAGCCTTCGTAAGCACCAAGCGACTGTCAGCGCTACCATAACACCACGGACCAACAGAAGGTAGACTGCAGTGAAACCCGCCGCCTAGCGGAGCGGACGCCAAACTTCTTCGGGATTGGTGCCCGCTTCTCTTCACAAGCAACGGCTGCACAGTATATGTCAGCCGTAATGCACGACCATGAGTGCTGGGCAAGGGTTAAGCCAGCGAATGGCATAGGCGGCCTTTTGCGGACAGCCCGCAATCCTGTCAACCAACAAACAAGTGACGGAGCAATTTGTCATGTCACTGGTCTGCAAGATGGACCAACAGAGGGACCGAATCTCATTTCGTGTCCGAGAATGGTATCGCGGAGAAGCGCAGTCGCAGGATATAAGACTATCGTTCCGAGGGCAATGCTCCCCCGAATGATTGTACGATATCGATCCTTTATTCGCAGCGTAATTCGAACTGCCTAAAACAGGCCCAAATCAGTCATAGTTACCATTTGCAAGTTTCCAAAAAGAAAAGTTCCGTCACAATGGCCGAGGAAATGCAAGTTATTCTCAAAAAGACCCTCGAGCAGGGCGCTGGCCTTACGACAAATTTTACCAAGACTGTCCATCGTACCCCTTACCCTGCCATTGATCCCTCTCGCCCTGAACTGAGCCAAGCTGGGCGTACTGTTCTTATCACAGGCGGTGGTACTGGTATCGGTCTGTCCATCGGAAAGTCCTTCGCTCAGGCTGGTGCCAAGCGCGTGATCATCGTCGGCCGCAGAGCCAACGTTCTCGCCGATGCCGCCAAAGCCATCGAGGAGGTAGCCAAAAATGCGGGAAAGGATACCGAAGTCATCCACCAGACCCTCGACGTCACGGACAAGGCTGGGATCGCCGAGCTATGGTCGGGTCTGAAGGACAAGAGCATTATTGTTGACGTTTTGGTGCTCAACGCCGCAAAGTTCTCCCTACTGACACCGCTCTTCGAGCTCGGATCAGACGAGATATGGTCCATGTTCGAGGCCAATGTCCACGGCCCGCTCATGCTGACCGAGGCGTTCGTGAAGCAGGGCGGCGATGGGCAAAAGGTGCTCATCAACGTCTCCACTCAGGCCATCCACCTGTTCGACGAGTCCAATTGCATCATCGCCTCAAAGGTCCCCGCATACGGGCTGACCAAGAACTCCGGAACGCTCCTAATCCAGCAGATTGCTGCAGAGCTCCACCCTGATAAGGTGCAGGTCGTCAGCTTCCACCCCGGTGTCATCTACGCTGGTGGCTGGGAAGACGCTGGCGTCCCGGACGACATCTTGCCCTTCGACGACGTCTCGCTCCCAGGAGCTGAGGCCGTCTGGCTAGCCTCCCCGGAGGCTAAGTTCCTGCATGGGCGTTTCGTTTGGGCGTCGTGGGATGTTGATGAGTTGAAGTCTGGGGAGATCAGGGAGGCGATTGAAGAGGATGTTGAGTTCCTAAAGATTGGTGTTCATGGGCTAAAGGGTTCGAACCGCCTCAAGTAAACCTGCGGCCGGAAGTCTAGGAGACCCTCGGGAAATTTGAAGGGACTCCACGTGCTTTGGAGGCCGACGGGCAGCTGGGCAGCAGGTCAATCATGTCCTGTAAGTCGACTTTTGTTTGATAATCTGGTCAATATATATTTGTATTTCACTCGAAGTATTCACGTCAGGAGAACTTTGTGGTCTCTATATAATTCCAGCCCTGTAGATAGGCGTCAGGGGGCCAAAGTTTGCGCCATAAATCCAATGACGGGTCCAAAAGACATTCTAGGTTCACAAGTGCCCAGGTGTGTTCTTTCTAGACTCTTGCTTAGAATTTACTACATGAGGTCGAGATTGGTCTTCATCCCCAGGCAGTTGTTGACTGCATGGACTATTGGTATTCTTTGAGTTCCTCTATTAAGCCGGAACAACAGTAAGTTCCCTAGAAGGGCAAGGCAATGTATCTTTCATACTAGTTGTTGACTGCATATAGCATGCTATCGCGTCACTCGGCGATTTTCACCTCTTTCTCGCATGACTAAAGACTGCTAAAGTGCCCACAGTTGTGCCGTCGTCAGCCTGCTATGGCGGCATGAGGTCATGATGATGGTCGACCAGTTTTGAATGCGCTGTCGGGCTCTGCCGAATGGTAAAGTACCATTGGAGTTCTAAGCCTGAACTTTATCGGGTCTGAGGGTGTCTAGAACTCCAATGAAACATCCTTGGGACGTGCATATCCCGCACTTATTATACCTGCATGTCAAAACCCGTGTGAGAATCGACGAAGATAAATCAAGGCCAGTCTACAAATCATGGTGTCGATAATTGTTCGTAGATGTCATAATCTCATGTTATTTCCTACCTAGGTCCCACCTTCTGGCGTAGCAAAATCGGACATGGGCGGTTCGCGATAGCAATAGTACACAAACTTCGATGAGTACTGGTTAGCGCCGGTAACTCCGACTCGGTCAGATGGTAATGATCACATTTATGATCACATTTGAGCAAACGCTCGCATAGAAAAAGCAGTTGCCTCCGATGACCACAAGTCATTCTGTTCAAGTTTGATCGAGTGTGAGCAGCCTATGGAACTGTGTAAAGGTATTAGTATATATGGTAGTAAAAGGACCCTCAAATTAGGCGCACGGGAAAAACCAGCACGCGCTTGCCCTCAAGTATTATGAATTCCTAGAATGATGATACCCTTAGACTACATCATTGTTGGTGGCATTTTTGTCACCGTGGTGAGTCACCTTTGAACTCCCTTAGAAGCATACACAACACGAGCTAAGCATTGAATCGTTCCCTTAGGCTTCGGTCTACTCGCTCGCGCTCTTGATCTACAATGCTTTCTTCCACCCACTGTCCAGCTACCCTGGCCCGTCGTTCTATGGGGCCACCCGCCTCCCATATCTGTACCACATGGCTCGCGGCGAAATGACCTTCAAACTGCTCCCCTTGCACGAGAAGTACGGGCCAGTGGTCCGCATCGCCCCGGATGAGCTCTCCTTCACCCATCCTGACGCCTGGAAGGACATCTATGGCCACCGTGTCGGCAACAACCACAATGTCCTTGAGCTTCCCAAGGCTGAGCGTTTCTACCGGACGCGAGGAACCCTGCCCAACATAATCAGCGAGGAGGACCGCGCCCACCATGGCCTGGTGAGGCGGGTGCTCAGCCACGGATTCAGCGACAAGCACTTGAGAGCGCGGGAGCCTGTGATCACGGGATACGCCGATAAGTTGATTAGGCAGCTAAGAAGATTCTCGATGCCGCGCTCGGATGACGAACCTTTGAGTCCGAAGGAAAGGCGACCCATGAACATGACGGCGTGGTATAACTGGGTGACCGTCGATATCATCAGCGACCTCACCTTCGGGGAGCCATCTGGGTGCCTTGACCACGCTAAGCATGACACCTGGGTAGAGGCAATGAATAGTACCGTTCTGGACTTCATTCCACTTCAGATTCTGGCTTACTTGGGTCTCGGTGGGTTGATGAATCGAGTCGTGAGAGCCTTCATGAACTCCAATCGCAAGCATCGTACGTACCACGTTTCACGTCATCGCGGCGGCAGCTCTCCCTTCTTGTCATTGGGCTGTGAAATAGCTGAAAATCTATCATTGAATTATGCAGACTTGAAAGTGAGCGCGGAGAAAGTTGCCCGCAGGGTAAGCTGTGAGTAAATTGAACACGCTGCCATCTTTGGTCACACCCGCTTTACATTGCCACTGACTGAAAATGTCGCAGTGAACATGGCAGAGCCAGACCTCGTTGAGAAGATTTTACAGAAGAAGAATGTCTGGGTCAGTATGCGGTAGAACACTGGCTATTTGAAAAGTCAGAATGGTATACTGAGCTCCTGGCCTACTTGCAGAACCTTTCAGATGACGAGATCCTCGGAAACGCAGCTGCGCTACTGATAGCAGGTTCTGAGACCACGGCAACACTGCTGGCTGGCTTGACTTACCTCTTGTGCAAGCACCCGGAGGCACTGAGGAAGCTGCAGCAAGGGGTCCGCTCGAAGTTCACGTCAGACTCCGAGATCACCCTGACATCCGTGCTCGAGCTCAAGTACTTACTGGCCTGTTTGGACGAGGCCCTGCGCCTCTACCCACCCGTCCCCATCGGACCTCTTCGAACCGTCCCGAAGGGGTCAGGGGGCGTCACCATCGCGGGAGATGTGGTGCCGGGTGGAACAGACGTGGCCGTGTGGCACTGGCCCATGTTCCATTATTCAAAGCACTGGGAAAAGCCGATGGAATACCGACCTGAACGGTTCCTGCAGAGTGACTCTTCGTCAGGGCCGCGGTACGCCGGAGACATGAGATATAACACCAACAGCGTGTATGCGGGCGACCGGCTAGATCTACTGCAGCCATTTAATGTCGGACCAAGGAATTGTCTAGGTAGAAACCTGGCGTACTCTGAGATGCGCCTGGTGCTGGCGCGAGTCATCTTCAATTTTGACATGGAGCTAGTTGAGGATGAAGATGACTGGATGGGACGGCAGAGGGCTGACTTCCTGTGGCACAAACGGCCGCTGCAGGTGTATCTGAGCCCTGTTAGTGCATGAGCGTGATTTTGAAGGGGAAGGATCAAGAGATGATGTGGACTGCGAGTGTCGGTCGGGGATGGGAGATTGTACGAGTACAGAATGTAAAGTGCTTTTTGACCAGGTAGAGCATGCCCAACACTGTGTGGTACAGGTACAGTAGGATGTCGCGTCAAAGTCGCGTCCCAAGTACCTAAGTACCTCCAAGTAAATAGAGAATTGGAAGATTGAACAACAGCGGCCTGGTCGACTTCACTTTGGATGTCAGATCCCGGTCAACCCGACCCTGATCGACAGTGGAGGGGAAGGGCCGCGGTGGAGCGCATTGACATGCAGATGTCATCCCGTCCGTGGCGCCCGCCTACGCCACGTCAAACGCGACCCCATTCTTGTTTACGAACAGGCAGAGGGCCAATGAGATGTCACATATGTCCTGGGCCGAATGTCGATCCCAGGCTGCGAGACCACAAGGCACGTCAGAATGTGCAACTCCTCCTTTTCTTTCTTTTTCTCTCGGACAATCGAGATGATTGGGAAGCTGGGGCAGTTTTTTGTTGTCTAGATGGACGTCATTCCAGCACTTGTGTCACACTAAAACGGGTGCTGTCTGGAGCTGTGTGACAGTTTGCACTGTCGTCTGCTCCTGCCTGCTCCTGCCTGCTCCCCATGTAAACAAGTGACGTCAGTTCAAGGCAGCAAGCTGCACCAAGCATCAGACACAAACGGAAAGCGAGTAGAGGCATCAGAGGCAGGAAGTAACATTTGTGAAACGAAGGCCAAATAAAATTCAGAGCTCCCATTCCAAAATTCAAAGTCGCCGCCCTCAGCTCTTCATTCCCATCTCTTCCACCAAGCCCCTCTCCCCTTCTCAACATCAAGTGCAAATCAAGTCAAGAAACCCTTCCTCCTGACCACCTCCATCAACGACTTTTGCGCAAACGAAACACCGCAAACATGCCTTCTGAAGCTCAAGTCATCGGAGGCCACAAGGCCAACCTGCACAACCCAAACACCTCCGCTGAGGCCAAGGAGCACTCCAAGGAGGTCCTCAAGGAGGATTTCAATGGTGAGCAATGATACCACTGCAATACACATCTGGCTGCTGGGTTCTCTCTGTTGTCCTAGCTAGCATTCTGACGTGTCATGCTGCAGTCATCGTGGACGGCAACAAGACCAAGGACCTCGATCACGTTGAGGCTGGCCTGAAGGGGTATGTCTTGGACCTTTCCTACAGGGCACTGATCCTACTGCAATGGTTCTTTTTTTCTTTACTGACGACTTTGAAGTGCCATGCACAACGAGAACCTCCCTGCCGAGTCCCAGTTTGCGGCTGCAGAGAAGCTCGGGGAGATCAAGAAGTGAACAATATGATGGCATCAACTGGTCGCAAGGGGTATGCATGGACAAAGTGCCACCGACCTTGGGCTTGACGAATTTTCTTGGCCGTTTCCCTGCTTTTGTGGTGCCTTGCGCAGGTGGGGAGGGTGCGCTGAGTTTGCGTTCATGAATGGCAAAGCAAAGATACCAATGTGATTTCAGTCTAACTGATTTGATGCCCTTTTCGGCTGAACTGTCCAGCAACTTCTCGGGGGTGCTACAGCAACGATTTGAGTTGTGTGCTTTGCCGGGTACTTAATCCCAGCTCAGGAATCTTCGGTCTTGAGTGGAAATGCCTCCGGAGTCTCGCTCACATATGAAAGTTGCTACCCACGAACGTTTGTTGTCTTCGGAAAGTGGCTGCGAGGAGTACGGTGTACGAGTGCATTCCAGAGTTGGTGCACATGGAACACAACCGGTAGCTATACACACATTACTGCAGCACATATTTCAAGGTCCGCATTGAGTCCTGATGAATGCCGAACTCTCACCACTCAGGCCAGCGAGCGCTCCTAGAACTTGAGAATGAGACCGGTCTTATATCGGTGGTATCTCGTGGCCAATGAGTCAGGAACGGATCCCCAGACCGGCCTCAATCACTGTTGCCCCACAATCTGTAGCCACAATCGAGGTACCGTATATGTACGATTGGTGTTCGGGGACGAGCGGTGGATATCATGGGGATAAAATCCTCACCCACACCTGACGCACTGGGGTTTGGGGCTGACCCAGGAGAGGCCCGCCGACAGAAGGAGCAAAATTGTTTCGGACTAGGTAACTTACAGCTATCTCGAGGCTGGCCAGAATCTTATCAGATCTAATCACACGTGCATGATCTTCCAGCTCGCGTCGCATTCTTCCTAGCGTCAAAAATTGCGACATTTTCGATTTCATGAGTAAGTAACCGAGTTGAAATTTCTTGTCTTCCGTCGGAACCATACCAGCTTCCGCGGAACGTAACCCGTCGGTAACGCCAAACGACTAAGCCGATCGCGTAGAATTGCTTGACCCCAGCTGCCCAGTAACTCCCTGGCTCAGGATCGCCTCGAGGATCTCCGGCAACCACCCGAGCGCCGGACAGGGCTGATGGCATCAAGACCCAGGGAGCACGTTACAGGCTTTGGCGGAATATCCACCGTTCCGAGTTGATGAGTCCACCGAGAAATCCAGGGGCTCGCCCAAGATCATTGAAATTCATCCCCGGTTGGTTCGAAACAAAAAATGACCGATACTCCATATCAAGCATTGGGTGTTTCTGCATCGGATATAATGCGCATGTCCAAGATGATTGCCAAGAGCAGCGCAGCCCTAGGTTCATCCCACGTTCGAGCAAAAAAAAACAACCAATCACATAAGTCAGCCGCATGAGAACTCGCTCACATGGTGAGGGGGATCATGCATAACCCTGGGGGCGATTGTGCCAAGGCAGATGCAATCATTGGGTAGCATCGTCGTGGATCCCAATTAAGCTTATATAGGAAGTCAGCTCAGCGACGAGATGAGCCTCCCAGTCCTTGCCTTCCACAACAGTGTTCTCATAGGCCGTTTTCGGTCTGGTGGAATCCACCACTATCATGGCGTATCCAAGTCTGACGGGGCCGCTTGCCTCGGGTTGCCCAATCGGGCCGCTGTGAAGCCTCATGCAAGTCATGCACGGCGCCGATTAAGGGGCCCAGAGGATGCCACTACGTAGAGCATCGTGGGACCGAGAATGGAGGAGAGGAAATAACGGGATCCATTCGTGCATTACTCATGGGCGTGGGCCGGATTCCATAATGCTTTGCAAGCAAAAGAGTACCCAGCAGCAAAGTGGAAGTCATGATCACGATTGCGATCAGAAGCGAGTTTTGGAAAAGGTTCATAAGGCAGCCGACAAGGCCGGGTTTCCAGATAGACGATCCCGAGATCTTCTGCTCCAGGCTCGACCACATACCTAGGTATCACATCCTTTCGCTTGTATATAAAATTAAGCATTCACAAAATGCGTTCGCTCTTTCAGATCAGCCTCCTCGCCGCCGCCGTCCTGGCCGAGCGGCCGTTCCTCGAGGAACCAGACACGGGACTTGAGACATACCTCTACAGTACCAACTACACAGATGGCGAGCTTCCTCTGCTCAAGGACATGCGAGGCATTCCCGACTTCGATTGGGCCGCTCAACACTACCTAGACAACCAGAAGTACTCATTCTACCGCACCGGAAACGGAGGTGAATGGTCATACCGCAACAACCTTGAGATCTGGAGCCAAGTCAAGTTCCGGCCCCGTCAGCTGAGCGACGTCTCCAAGCTCAACGAGACATTGCCCACCAGCTTCCTGGGCTACAAGTTCTCAGCCCCATTCTTCATCTCACCAGCAGCCCGAGCCGGATATTCCGACCCCGAGCGCGCTGAGCTCAACTTCGTCGATGCAAGTGCCGCCGAGGAGACCCTCTACGTCGCAGCCCTCTACGCCACCAAGTCCATCGAGGAGATCCAGGCGCAGAAGCACAACGGAACATTGAACGGCCAGCAGGTCATCTTCCAGCAGATCTACTCCAATGTCAACCTGAGTGTTACATGGGACGCAATGGCCCGCGCCGAGGCCGCCGGCGTCAAGGCCTTTGTCTGGACCATCGATGCCCCCGGCGACTCGACCCGCCACCGTGCCGCCCGCTACGATACCACGAACGCCAACAGTGTCACCGTAAGCCCTGTTACTGATCCCCGTCTTTCATGTTTTGGAATGTTCTAGAATACAATACTTTAGGACCCGTAGCAGGACTAACGTCACCATCAGTCTGCGCTTACCTGGGACCTGTACGACGAGATCCGCAACCACACTTCGCTGCCTGTCATACCCAAGGGCATCGCTACCGTCGAGGACGCTCTTTTAGCCGTTGAGAAGGGTGCCCCTGCGATCTGGATCAGCAACCACGGCGGCCGCCAGCTGGACCACAGCCCCTCATCGCTCGAGATCGCCTACGAGATCCACCGCAACGCTCCTCAGGTGTTCACCGAGGTGGAGGTCATGGCCGACTCCGGTATTCGATACGGTACTGACGTCCTGAAGCTGCTCGCTCTGGGTGTCAAGATGATCGGCATGGGTCGGCCATTTATGTTCGCCAACATTTTCGGTGTCGACGGAGTGAGGAAGGCGATCCAGATCCTCAAGAACGAGACTATCCACGACGGTGCCCAGGCCGGTGTGACCGATTTGCGCAACGTGAGCAGCAAGGTGGTAAGTGCTTGTTCACCTTGCCTTATGTATAAACCATTTGCTGACTTCTTCGCTTGTAGATCAATGCTCGTGCTCTTGAGCACAACGTTTTCCTGTTGGACGAGTAGACACAAAGAAGAAAAAAATGCCAATTCTATCTACTACTTCAGAAGCGAGGCGTCAAGGAGTTGGAATGGACTCGAAGTCACCATCACCGGCTTTCATGCATGTCTAGAATAAATTCACTTGAAGATTGCATTGCATCCGACGTGACCATGTTGAATGAAAAGCTCGCCTCCCATCGCGATATGTTTTTCTCCAAGCAATTTGCCAACAAATAAAGAATTGGGTCATAGTTGACGATTATTGGAAGCGTCGGGGACACAAACGCAAATGAAATCGTTTAAGCCATGTCAGTGCTAGGATCTTCATAGAACACTCCGATGCTTGCGTTTTCGATTTACATGACATCGTTGGTATTTCTTGATCAACTGGAATTGGACGAGCCAGACCATCAACGCCAGGGAAACCTCGATCTTACGCTTCGCTTCATGATCTTGGCGGCCAAGACTTGGGAAAATCCTGTCACAATGTCAATGGCTATCCAATTGGCGATGGACATGCGGCGGAAAGGTCTGCACTCTTCTGCGGTTGAAAAGGTCAGTCGTGTGTATGCCCATGAAACTGCGCTCAATTTCCAAGCTAAAGCACGTAAAGGTTACTGAAATGCCATTCGAGGACAGCGTACTTCCAGTTATTGCTAAAGCAAGCGACAATATCAAACTTTATTATCCAAGTCCAGCCCAACAGTGTGAAGTGTACGGCAAGCAGCAGCGCAGATTATCCATCTTCGCACGATTCAGGTCCCTACTAGAGGTATATGCCCCTGTGTAAGAGGAAATCAAGGAAGTAGCAGTGTTAATGTAGAGGATGATCGAGGGTCCTGAAGGCAACTCGAGGGTGCTTTTAGAGAGAAAAATTTCGAGAGTTCTTTTTTCTTCTTCTGTTTATATCCCAAGTCGTACGCGGTGCCTACATACGATGGTACCTAGGTAACTGGTTTCGTTCCCATTCCGTGCACGTCCGAAGCCATACACGGCGCCTTCATGCAGTGGTACACACTCAAAGATCCAGCGTTATTTTTATGAAGAAGAAAGCACAGTGCCGATAACGGCAGGAAAGGACACAACTGGAGGCACATGGCCGTTACTTATTAATGACTAGCCTCCACGCGGCAATGATTAGACTATGGTGTCCACTATTTGATAAATCGGGGGCAGAGTAAAGAGCAATCCTACGATACCGTCTTCGGAGAGTTGGATACGAGTACAACGGCAGCGTAACCCAGGGTGAAGAATATTGGGGTACTGGTCTCATGTTCAGCCAAATTGGGTGTCAAAGTTTCATCGCTTCAAGCTCACATATGCCAGGCCCGAAGCAGGCTTCAAAGCCAAAAAACCCCTTGCACTCTGGTCTGCTCGCGCGCCTCGGTGCAACTTGGCACACAGTCGCGTCTAACGTGTACACCGACGTGTATGAGACGAATTGTGTGGAACGAAGATATGCCGTCATGACCAGTGCCGGTTTCCATCAGCCTCCGCATATTCTGCGTACCTGCCTATTTCGGTACCGATCTAACCTTATCGACCCCGCATATGCTGGCGCCGGCGACCTTGGCCCTCAATATTATGAGCTTCTAGAGCCATGGCTAGATACCGGTAGAGAAGATCGACGACAAGGATGAGCGGTCAATATCGTCATGCAAAGAAATGGCGAGATTACTACACATAATGGATAAATACAACAGCTGGGCCCGTGGGGCCTGGACATCGGAGCTCTTGGGTATTAACGCAAGCAAGTGCTCATCCGACGCCGAGTAGTCACCATGGTTTCCTACGTCTTGATCGCGGGGCTGCTTCAGCTGGCAGCGCTGCCTGCTGCATCCGCACAAGCCTGGTTTGACCTGCCTGGCAGCCTATATGGCCCTCCAAAACAGCAATGGGCGTCGTGCGCCGATGCGAGCTGGCCGGTGACGGAACTCGGCGAGCCACTCGCGCCTCAGAAGCCAGACGCTCAGCTGGTCGAAGCGGTTGCAGCAATCGACGAGGCACGCGTGGAGAACATCGTGACTACGCTGGCAAACTTCGGAACCAGGCACACCCTCTCGATCCAAAACTCGTCGACACGCGGGATTGGTGCCGCGCGTGACTGGATCTACAGCCAAATGCAGGATATCGCCGCGGAGTCTGACGGTAATATGGACGTGTTTTTCAACAGCTACATCCAGCCGGTCGCGAATAGGGTCCCATTCCCGGTCAATATCACCAACGTGGTCGTACGTTTGTCCGATTATATCATCAATGTCCAGTGACATTACCAATATAAGGAAAGTTATCGCTAAAAGCATTATTTCAAGGCACGCATCAACGGGAGCGTAGACCCAAACCGCGTGTACGTGGTGACTGGTCATTACGATAGCCGCCGGCTTGACGTCTCAGACTACACGAACGATGCGCCAGGCGCAGACGACAATGCCAGCGGAGTTGCAGTGGTGCTGGAGATGGCCCGGGTGCTATCCAAGCTCAAGCCAGCAACCACGTTACTCTTCGCGGCGGTGGCCGGGGAGGAGCAGTCCCTCTTCGGCAGCGCGCACCTCGCACAGACGCTCAAGGCGCAGGGCTACAACGTCGAGGGGAACTGGAACAATGATATCGTTGGGACGGGCTCGTTCTCCCCTTTCTCTCCGATCAACAACTATACGGTGCGCTTGTTTGGCGCGAGCATCTTGTACCCCAACGCGAGTACCGCCGCGTACCAGTCTCGCATTGGAAACATTGGGTACGAGAACGATAGCCCCGCTCGCAACCTGGGCCGCTTCATCGCCGAGGTCGCGGCGGGCGCCGCAGAGTCGGTCGGCATGCAGGTTGCCCTCATCTATCGGCCTGATCGGTTCCTCCGGGGCGGCGATCACCAGTCCTTCCTGGCGCAGGGATTCCCTGCCGTGCGTTTCACCGAGGCTGTAGAGGATTTTACACACCAGCATCAAAACGTCAGAGTTCAGGATGGCGTGCAGTATGGTGATTTGGTAGAGTACGTTGACTTTGACTACACGGCTCGTGTCGCTCGGGTCAACCTGGCCACCATGTGGAGCGCGGCCAACGCGCCGGCGCTGCCGAAGAATGTGACCATCTCGCAGGTCATTGGTTTCCCTGCGTCCAACGAGCAGACGCCGCTTGACGTGGTGGGTAATGATAGCCAGTTCACCTGGGCGACAGGCAATGACCCGCTCGTGGCGAGTTACGAGCTCGTCTGGAGACCCAGTGGTGCACTGCAGTGGTCGCGGAGTCTTGACGTTGGAAATGTGGGCACGGTGACCGTGAACCTGCCGAAGGACGCTGTCCAGTTCGGGATTCGAGCTGTGGGCAAGGATGGGAAGAAGAGCCCTGCCGTTTTGCCTTTCCCAGGGTAGAGATAAGGATCGTATATACGTCGTGGCAACCATTTCAGGCGTCTAGCCGTGAACCAAAATGAGCTTCTTGGCAAAGAATCTGAACAGCCACCCATCCATCTTTGCACTCCACGGCGCATTTTCCCCGTGTTCCTCTATCAAAGACAGCTGGTCGTTGAGGTGGTGTATAAACTCCGGCACGATCCTGAGCCCCAACTCGGGAATGAAGTCAAGTCCATCCTCCTCAGATCCCGGGCATATCATGGCTGTCTCGTGAGTGTAAGGGACCAGCCTGAAATGGCGAAACTTGTTGAATTCCTTGACGTCTTTAGATGCGTCAAGGCTCCAGTAATGGTCGAAAACGACCGAAACGAGGCGCAGTGAGGGGAGTGTACACAAGAAGTCAGCCTGCCAGAAGTCGATGGCTACATCATCCGTCAAATGCCACGATCCAATTGCCAGGTGGCGAATGCTCTGGAACACGCCAGCGGGATCGTTGCGTTGCCGGTCTTCAACGTTCAACATGTCTCCAAGGAGGTCCTCGCCAAGGAAGAAGATATCGGTCTCCGGACGGTACTGTCGACATGGAAGTAGCACGTGGTCCACGGCCTCGGAGGACACTCGGGGCAGCCGATTCCGGAACCATTGGAACGAGAAGCCACGCTTCAGAGCAAAGCAACGAGACTCGTGATTCACATGCAGAATGACAGGATAGTCGACAACCACGTTGAACCTGGCAGTTCTCGATGGATCACCGTCTCTGCCTGCCGTTGAGTCTGGTCCAAAATCGCCGCGGTTATAGAAGTAGACCTCCGGCGCGGCTGGGTCTGGTAAGCATTCTTTCCACACGGCCTCACGAAGCTCCAACGGGAGCTTGTGGAACCCCTCCTCCATTGGCGATGTTGCTGGCTTGGTTCCGATTGGAAGACCAGTGCAGGAGTGTAGGCGACAGGGCTTAAATGTACTGAATTGCCCTGGTCTGTCACGGATGGGTGTTCGAAGGCTCGGTTTTCGCGCTTTCTGGAGCTATTTGTTGTCAAGAGAAAGTGAAGGGCCTCTGCGAGCTGTAGGCACGTAGTGGGTCAAGCACCTGAACACTGGCGTCTCCCCACCCCCCACATCGATCTTGGCAGCACCACATGCAGTGAGGTAGTCCACACCCCCCTTCATTTTAAACCAGCTTGCTCGATTCCATCACAAACGCCACTTGAGCAATTACAATGACGTGGCCAATCTCAATACTACTACAGCGCCCCTGCGAGGAACATTTATCTCCCATACAAGTATCCTGTGAGAAGCCGTTCCATTCTTTTTCCCATTAGCCCGGGAAAGAATACCACTGGGGCTTTCCTATGAGGGAATTCCATGTAGGAGACCCATAGGTTGCCATTTAGAAAATTTTCAAGCAAACACTAATCTGGTAGGGGGTTTTCTATTAGCTTTTTCTTTTCTTAGCAGGCTGTGCCATGGGAGAAAATCTGGAGGATTTTGCTGAGTGCTGTCTTCAACCACTGCATTGTTCCCTCTGCACTTTCGTGGCCAAGGGAACTAGAAGCCAATGTGGTTTGATTTTGAGCTAGATAAATGTAATGTTGTTATTTCTCCTCGTGGCTACCTCACCTATGATGCAGCCCAGGGGGTAGCTTCCATTATCTTAAGTGGTTGCCAACAGGTGACGCTCTTGTAGAGAAAACAAAAACAACGATGAGCCTCAATTTTCATTGTTCATTTGACATATGTAGTTTGTGCTAACCAGTCACGGCCTCCTCAGAGTCAGCTATTGCTATTGGTCTTGTCATTGAGGTGTCTGTTCGCACCACGTTGTCCCAGCTTACCAACCTTGAAGAATCAGTGATGCCTGATATGGTTTGAAATCTGCAACGACTGGCTTCGAAGTGCTGCTCTTTGCCTCTTTTCTTAACCTCTCTCCCTTACTAGAATGAATGGTAGACCAGCAGCAGAGCCTCCTGAGGAGAATGGTGATGAGAAGGACGCTTGAGCGGAATCTAATAAGGCCGAGCAAAACCACAAGACCGTCAGTCTTTAGGACCTCGTCAACTGCGCCATCTGATCAGTATAATTAATGATGCCAATACAGTCTTGCTACTTAGTATTGCAACTATTTTGACTAGAGTCTTCAGGAGTCATTACAGGATGACCTTCTTTGAAAACCAAAAGCAAGAGCATTATCATCTGTCGTCTTTTTTCCCGGAACACCGGAAGGAGACTGAGCAGTGACACGGTTAGACTCGGTGCCATTCAGATACTGCATAGGATTGTAGCATTATTTCCATTCGTCTGTTACTGTGGAGCGAGAAGGACATGAGTAAATTCGGCCAAGGTCTGACAAAGCGAGTACACTCTCTTACTGCCCAGGTGATGATCTCGGTCCGAGAAGAGAATCCTTTTGTCAGCAAAGGGGGTCTCCGTCTCCGTCGTCCGACGCTATGCTGCATCGCCGTTAGTGCTGAAGCCGCCTGAGTCAAGAACGCCACGCCCCCAAAAACCCACCGCGCAAAGCCCTGTTGCTCTTTGTTCTCAAGAGATGACCCTATTTGACTGACATCACTCACTTTCAATCTTCAGCCCTCATGTCTGCCCTCATGCTGCGACGCTCTGGCGAAAAGCTCATTAAGCCATACCGAACTCTGTCCTTGGGCAATCCAAATCCGCCTACCCTAATTAGCCATCGATATTCCTCTGTCCCGTGTTTCAGTCGCGCTCCCTTGAATCGTAACTGGTTGACACCCGCGTCCCCTGTCTCGATCGAGTCAAATTGTCAGGTCCCGCCTGGATTTCTTCGGACGAGCAGCCGTAAAGGACACCGGAGATCTGCGTCCTCTGCCACCATGATTGGAAATGGGCAGTCCGAGCAATTGCAAGCCCTACTGCCGCAAAATTTGCTGGAAGAGCTGAGCACGCTTTGGTTCCAGCACGCTGTGGATGACCAAGATTTGGTTGTCCCTTCTCAAGACACCATGATGCATTGGTTTCGGAAAAACGAAGCATTTGACCAAATATGCTCGTGAGTACTATCTCGGCTTTTCTAATGGCTGGTATGAGGCCTGATGCCCCCAGCGCCTACTGACACAATCCTCAGAGCCAAGTTTCGCCAAACACTTGAGCAGATCAAGTCTCTGAATGTCACAGGAGAGGCCATACTCAATGCAGTCCAGCCAAGCGGCCCTATCGACTGGATCCAACTCATCGTCCTTTTCGATCAAATGCCGCGAAATATCTACCGTGGAGAGGAGTCCAGGATAGTCTTCACAGTTTTCGACCCCATAGCACAGCACATTGCTCAAGCTGCCACCGTGGCTGGCGCGCACAAACACCCGCTCGTGAGATATCGCATCGGGCATAGGATGTGGTTCACTATGCCCTTTATGCACTCTGAAGACGGTGCGAGGCACCAGAAAGCAGTCGAACTAGTTGAAAGCATGGTGAATGACGTTAAGGATGTCGCCGATACTCAAGAAGACGTGGGAATTGGCGCAGACGAGCACAACCAAGAGCTGCAAAAATGCAAGACTATCATTGCATCCAAGAGAGGTGCTGCTGTCAAGCTTTGTGAGAGCCAGCTGGAGTTTGAGATCAAACACAAGGATATCATCGACAGGTTCGGGAGGTATCCGCATCGCAATGGACCGCTTGGGAGGCAAATGACGACGGATGAACAAGAATTCCTGGATGGAGGAGGGGACACTTTCGGTTAGCTGAACGCTTCGTGTAGCCCTCATGCGAACAGTCATAATGTCCTAATGCAAATTGACCGGTACTCTATGGTTTTCGATGGGCAAGCTGCCCAGCCTGAGTTGCTTGCACAGTATCCTTGTATGGGAACCGTATGTCTCGTTGGATATTGGGAAACCCGATGAAATCGAGTTTCACTCCTTGAGCTTGCAGAGGGGAGATATGGTGATCAAGAATCCACCGCGCACCCAATTTTGGGAAGAGACATCGTGACTGAAACCTTTGCCATGGAGTCAGCCCGGCTCCTGCCAGCGCCCGTAGATGAAAAGAGGTCTGTTTGAGATAGGCCATCGCCGCAGGTGCTCGATCGTGCTGATATGCGTGAAATATCTGCTCGAGCTCCATTTCAGTCGGATCAGGATTGAGGCTTAAGAGGGACCGCAGACGATTGACGAGGCATGCGGCCGATTCAAGTCCGATTTTGGCGCCGTGTGCTTGATTCGGAGTCTGCTTCAACGTCAGTCGTGTTGTGAATGAAGATCCCAGGAGATGCATAATGAGTTACCACTTTGTGCACGGCATCTCCGATGAGAACCACTCTCTTCCAATACCATTTCGTCGCGACGCCCTCCTCTAGCACAGCAAGTTTCTCGAATGTCTTTGAAGCCCTGAGCTGTTTGAAGATGAAGCCTTCTCCAACAGGGAAGTCTTCATATTCTTTAGCCAAGGCCTCTGCCTCTTGTTCTCCATAGAACGTTGGTCGCTCCATTGGGCGGTCCAAGGCCTGGTAAAGCATCCAGAAAATTCGTTGAGGCTGGGAGATTATTTGAAACCACCATCCCTGGTGAGGAATCTCCCGAACTACACCAGGATCCATCCTATTAGGAAGCGGCCCAACGCCATACAAAGCTCTGAACGAAATCTTGTATGGATCGTGTTTGAAGACTTGTATGGATCGTGTTTGAAGACTTGTATGGATCGTGTTTGAAGACATGCTTCGCTGCGTGCTGAATAATGTATTCCCTGACCTTGCTGTATACGCCATCGGCACCGACAACGATTGACCCCTGATCCTCTGATCCGTCCATGAATCGCACGCTTATTTTCGCATCCGAAATCCTCGCTAGAGACTGCAGTGTTTTGCCGGTGAAAACGTGATTTTGAGGGTCTGGAAGAGTGTCATGTAACAATTTGATATACTGCCACCTCTCAAAAAGCATCATGGTGTCGCCGTGGTTCTCCTTTAACCAATGAAAGAAGGGATATTCAGCCAGGATCTTGCCATCTGCGCTGACTTCGCGGTGCACCTCCATCTCTGGCGCCAGATCCTGTTGCAATACCTGACCAAGGATGCCGAGCTGCTCCAGGATACGGCAGTTCTGTGGCTGAATAGCAAGTCCTGCTCCATGGCGCTCGCAGAGGTTCACACGTTTGTCGTAGAGTGTGTAGTCGATGCCTGCGAGGTGAAGCATGTGTGCCAGGGCCAGACCAGTCGGTCCACCGCCGATTACGATTACTTTAAAGGCTTCAGAGTCGGCCATATTCGAAACGGCCGACAGGACACTGGTTTAGATTTATTCTCAGAACGTTTGTAACGGCATTGGGGGCACGGGTAAGCGTTCGAGACTCAAACACGTGCGGTGATACAAGTGAAGTTGGAGTCGACCTGTGTCACTGACCCCCTCCTTCCGTGCGTAGATATATACCCGTTGCGTCACATGACCCAAGGTAAAAGTGGTTGATTGTACCTGCATCCAATGTTGTGTTACCCGCCCGGGCGGCTATCAATCGAAACGAACCAAAAGACGGCTTTCAAAAAATACCTAGTGATACTTGGTTTCACTCTGGGCCTCAACGGAGTTGGCCAGCCGTGTTCAAAAAGGCTGCATCGATGGCCGGGACATGGTCTACGCCTCTACTCCCCTCTCATGGGATTCTCCCGCAAGATTGTCTCTGCGTTGTACACTTTTTCCATTGATAGGACGAATGGCTAAGATCTGACCGAGCAACTACAGACAGAATAGACTTTTTCCACCCGTGCCGTCAGCGTACGTGCTATTGGGCCTTATCCGGGCGCGAGGTGGTGAATCCAAGTCGGCAATGGTGCGGACAAGGGTTTCCAACCAAGATGGGTTCGGGGAGATAAGATTAGATCTTGGTCAATCTGGCTGTCGTCTCGGCTCGGTGGGATTCGGTGATACGTAATCGGTCGACCGCCGCTGGCGACCAATCGTGCGTGGCCGCGCGTCCCAGGGCGATCCCGTCCGACATTCTGATTCATGGGCTGAACACTTGAAGCAGTATCTCCAAGATTAAATCCTCGAGCTCTTCCCTTCCGGCCGTGTCGAGTCTTTCCCCATGCCTCTAAATCAATTACAAATTTGGCATTATCCTGCTGCGCGCGTTCTCTTTCTGAGGGAGTCCAAAGCCTTGGTGGGACCATGACATCTCGGATACTGACCGGCGCGGTCGCCGCCTCGAGTCTCACCCACGCAGCGATAACAAATCCTCCTGTGGCAAAAGGCTTCGGACCTAGTCAGGATGTTGCGAAAAGCCGCGGGCCTCAGATATTCAATGCCGTCAACAACGCCATGAGACAATGGGGTTCGTCTCTTCACCACAACGGGATGTCCTTTTACCTGGCTACAGTTCCTGAGGGGGTCATTTTCCATCATGGCAACGATAACGAAACATCACCACAGGGTCCAGAGTGGCTGGCGTTCGAAATAGAGCACGCTGAGGGCTTCGCACGTGGGAGACGTGGTCCTCCGGGAAGAGGTCCTCCCCCTGGTGGCCATCCACCTCGTGGTGATGGCCGCCGTTCGTTCGCAGATGTCATCGAGGGGCCACTGCCAGTAAAGCTGAAGGTACAAGATGGCTTCGAGGTTAAACTGATAAGGGAAGAGGACAATCCGCAACACATCATAATTGATGAGACCTCTTCTGAGTCGCCACAAGCCACCGACGACACGCAGCTGCAGGGTGGATGGCTCCATACATATCGCACAACTCGACCGTTACGATACCTATACGTTGATGGTATGAGCGGCGGGAAAACCTCCATGGGCACTTTGGACACTCAAGACGATCTGCTGCGGAGTGACAAGACCACATCATATGCAATGGACGAGCCACCGCACGTGGGAATGAGGGCTGGTGGCCCGATGGACGAGAGGAGGCGAGCTTCCGAGCTCTGTGATATGTGCTACTACTGGGACCTCTCTGGTGTCGTTCGTATGGAAGCTGGCTTTGAGATTATACACTGCGACTTTCAAGATGGCCTTGAGCAGGTCCAGGCCTTGCAGCGACCCGATCCCGAGGATGGCGAGCGCGGGAGAGGTGGCTCTGTCGCCAGCTTCGAGTTCATTCGCGCCCTGTCCGAGCGCTACGACGGTATCGGGTCATCCAGAACAACCATTGACTTCTCGTCAATGGTATCGGCGTTCTTCTACCCCGTCAACCTGACCAACCCGGATCCAAAGCGACCTGATCTGCCACGACTTGCCAATGTCACGGAGGCAGAGCTTGCCGCCATCAAAGCTGACCTGAATCGCGTAATCTCAGAGAGACAAGATGGTCACAGCCCTGCTGTTGATTGGCAAGGCGTGACCGATCTTGTTGTAGCCAGATATGCGGACAGGCTCAAGTACATGATCGAGAAAGTGCACACGGCGAGCCACCTGCTCGATGAGATTAACCACTTGCTCATGGTCTATATCGACCACTCGGGCAGAGAAGCTGATCCAATCTCGCCTGCCATCAACCGCTGCACCGGTTTCTACCTTCACGGCATCTCTCCTCAGACCCAAGCCGACAGCTTGATACATACTGCAATCAGGAGTGTCACGTCAGAAATCTGTACTAGATTATTCGAGGCGAGACACGTCCTCGTCAACAGATCTACTATCGGTCACGGGATGGAGCAGCTTGCACTCAACGATGCCATGAGAACCATTAGCTTGCTGGTGGATTACCTGAGTTGGGCTCGCTTCAAGCGCTGCTCGCAGTGTGACATTGATGAGGTGTGCGTGATCCCGATGTGGCCTTTTGGCACTAAGGAGGACTATGAGACCCCGCGATGTGCCAACTCGTCGAGCATACGAGGTGACGGAGAGAACTATTGGGGAGGTTTCGGCCGACCCGGTGGACCTGGTCGGGGTCCTCCACCCCCGAGAAACGTCTTGTAACTATTTACTGAAACCTAGATCGTATAGCGTGGGAGTTGTTGAAGCAGTGATACCCGCTCGTCTATGTCATATCATTGTCCTCTGCGGAAGTCTCTCTGCGTACCGTCGTACTAGTGTGTGTCTTGTCCTTGCAGAAACGATGCAACGCATTCTTGACAGCCATGCTACTGATCTAACCTGGCACCTTGGCAATATGGTGCGTGTCCGTATGATGCATAAAGCTGACAAAGTCTGCTGGTGTGAATCAAAGCGTGTTTAGACATTTCCTATATCGTACCTCTACAATTGCACCGTGCGTTCAACTTTGTTAAATGACGGAATGAAGCAAATGACTCAAGATGACTCCCCAGTTGAGAACTCCACTTTTGTATGCCTCGACGCCGACGACAACATGCCCACCTGGGCAATCATCATGAATGCGAACTGCAATCGTAAGAGCATCGCTCGATTATCGCCTGATCCCTGTCCCTTTACACATATACCGTACCGAACCATTGATGCTGATCGGAGCTTTCTCTGATACTGACCGACCTTGCTTCATGCCTCACCGCTGAATCAAGTGCATTGCGTGATGTGTCACATCCAGGTGGCTCTCGACCACTAGTTAAGGTGATTCCTCTAGAAGCCCCTTTTCCTTCATGCCGGCTCTGAGACACCTTCTGTCGGATTCGTTTGCCATACCCGTTTCTGTACGCAGCGATCAGGGCACTGGCAATGTTGATTGCTGAAGAGTCCGCATTTGGCTCTGGTGCTTCTTCTCATTGAGGCTAGGTAGGGTTGTATATTCGAGAAGCATCACTCGATTGCAACCATATCGCCAGTGCTAAAGAGCTCAAATTTGAGCCTCTGCACTCCGACCCCTTGCATCTTCAAATAATCGGCCATCTCGACCATGAATTGCTCGGGCCCACAGATGTAGTACTCAGTACCGCCCTACGAGGTGTTAATATACTGCCCGGGTCCAAAAGTGATGCAAACCATGTTCTGAAGAGTACCAGAACATAACGGAAGGCGGATCGTAAAGGAAAAGGATGATGCTTACATGGTGCAAGAACAAGTCCTCACGGGCCACTTTGGCCAGGTCAACGCGGAAATCGTAGTCGTACGTGACGCCGGCCAGGTCCTGCTCTGCCAAGTGCGTCTTGAAGATGTTGGTCCTCAGGTTTGGCATCTGCTTTTTGGCTGCCCTGATGTGGTTGTAGAAGGGGATCATGCGCCGTGCCCCATGAACCCAGCTAACCTCCCGCATTGGCTGCAGGTCCATCATCGTATTCAGCATGCTCACCATTGGGGCGACGCCCACTCCCGCACTGATAAGCACCACAGGCACGCTGGAGTAGTTGTTGGTGTCAAGGAAGAACTCGCCCGCCGGATGTGTCACATCCACGAAGTCACCAGGGCTTAGGGAGTCAACCAAAAAGCTCGTCATAACGCCGGGGGGATATTCTGCATGGCCGGACTCCTTTTTGACGGTAATCCGATAGTAGTTCTCGTGTGGTGCGTCGCTAAGTGAGAACTGTCGCGATTGGAAATAACCGATGTGCGGTGGGCTTGTCTGCACAGAGATGTATTGTCCTGGAAGGAAGCCCGGCAGGGGCTTTTTGTCTTGCGGAGTGAGGTAGAACGAAATGATATCGTCGGTTTCGGACTCCTTGCGCTCGATCTTGAACGGCTTCCATCCTGTCCAGCTACCGAATGCTGTGTATATCTGCTTCTCCCGCCCGATGAGCATTTTGGCGAGAATCCAATATGCTTTGTTCCATGCTACCTCTGTTTCTGCGGTCATTGCTGGCCCGAGGACCGCCTTAAACGCGCGAATGAGGTATACGGCCACGATCTCGTAGTGTTCTGGTTTGATACCAAGGGAACAGTGCTTGTTACACATCCGCTCAAGTTTCGGAATGAGTTCACTCATGTCGTAGTTGATGGCACTCGCAAAAGCAAGAATGATTGATGTCAGGGCACGAGGTTGCCTGTGGTTGGCCTGGTTTACCGAGTTGAAGTAGTTATTTAGTTCAGGATGATTTCTCAGCATGTCCTTATAGAAGATGCTTGTGATATCTTCGCCCTTTTCCCGAAGTGTTGGTATCGTCGCCTTGACCAGCCTCATCTGCTGGTAACTCAACGTGAAAGACATGGCCGAGTTGTTGCCGCAAACAAATAAAGGCCTAGAGTTGAAATGCTGGATTTGGGGATGTAACTCGCGTTATGGGCTGCAAGAGACTCGGAACAGGTCTCGGCTTAGTGGGACACGTGGAACAGCGACCCTCACACACTCCAGATGTCCTGCAACGGAAATCTGACTTTTTAAATTTGACTGTTCCCACGTACCACGTATTGACGTGCTAGTCTAGTGCTCTGGATACGCTGAGCGTGCTACTAGGAAAACTCTCATCGGAGGTGATCGTATGATTTCTTGTGGAGCAGGTCATGCTATGAACTTCACAAAAGGAGATTGAGATCTGGAGACTTGATCTGTCACAATCGATGCTCTAGTGTTTGTGACAGGCAACGGCGCTCTAGCTTCTAGACGAGTCGACAAGATCTTCCAGAAAACCCGATCTCTCACCCGGCAGCCTCAAGAAAATATTGCTGCCGGGCCAGAACATTGCAGGAAGCATCTCAGGCGCAGGATCTCGCGTAGAAACGTGATCGGACCACTGGCAGGTGTCAGGTGTCAAATTCTCGTGGCATTTGCCATCTTGGCTCGGATCGAAGTTTTTGATCGAGTTCAGGGCGCTATGGCAATTGCCGCAGCGCCGCAGGCCATGACGTCGGTCCAGTTCGGAGCATCCACAACTCCCACAGTGCTGGGACCACAATATTTTCACTTCGAGACGCCCTGCAAGGTTCTAAACGAGCCCACCAACACTCAGGGTCCAAAAATTTCACACTGACCTCGGGATCTGACTACCTTGACTGCTTGACAGCCCTGAGTTCCCCTCAACTGACTCCAGGGGGCAACGCTCCGGGGGTGCGGACCCCTGCGGCAAGGTTTGCCTTTTCCGCATTTCCCATGGGCAGAATCGTATGATGTGGGCAGGTATTGGAATCAGGGCTGAAGAACAACCTCACCATTCCTGACAGCTTGGCCGCCGGGAATGCCGGAGTTTTCTGCTAGGTAATCCTTCTTCACAGCTCGTGGCTGCCATGAATGCCAATCTCCGGCGGTCGCTTGCTGAGATTAAAGGCCTATTGGGCGCTTATCGACGGTGTGATGAGGACTTTTACCGCCCCTGTTCTGAATGCATGAGCACTACCACAGCACATTCTGAATTAGAGCTTTGCTTTTGCACGGCAGTCGCAATCGCCCGCCACAAGCTCATCTCCATGCTACAAGTGTCTTCCTCGCATCGACCGTCCCTAGGCGACGTGGTCGACTCAGGTGCAACCGATGCAAATGCGGACGACAGCGCGCCGCGGCTTCGGCTAGGTACCCTGAAGCCACTCTTCAAATGCCTGAACGGGCTGCCGAAAACACGGCCGAGGGTGTGGGAGTTCCGCGCGGAGAACTCTTTGGGCCCGGACAAGCATTCCAATCCGCCTGGGGATATGTGGGGTGAGACCTGGACACTTTCGGTAAGGTTGGACCGAGAACATCCACAGGGCGGGTGACAACCTTACGGAGCCGGGGAAAGCCCGGATTCTGGCCTTCTCAGGAGCACAACGTTTGATAGTGGTCCAAAGCCCGACCGATTATGCCATCACGGACTTCAGTGCAAAGGTTTACATGAAGAAGGTTCCTTTTACTATTCGTAGTAGACACATTGTTTAGTACTGGTTTACCTGCAACCATGCTTCCGATTACAGCTCTTCTATGTTGAAAGAAACCTTAAGACCGGAGCGCCAAAGCTGATTCAAGACTAGCCCAGGCAACTCATTTGGAAGCCTTAGGATTAAGCCATCACATCTGTCACTAAAACCTTACAGCATAGTTTAAATATAAAGAGACTAGGGCTAAGGAGGTTGAGAGGAAGGAGGTCGAGAGGAAGGAGGTCGAAGACTAGAAGGAGAGGGCTTAGAAGCCCACCCGCGAAGATGTACGTTGGGAGCACTGCTCGGGTCCCACGGGGTGTCTGATTGCGTAGAATATGTGCAAGTCGCTATACAGCATACATTCGAGAAAATCCCGTTGCATAAGAACTGGTAGAACGAAGTTCCGCGTCATGATGGGGACTAACAATTTGAACTTGATCATTTAGGGACAAGCAATGATGGGAAGCAGACCACGTAATGGAACAGTATCCTTCAGGCCCACCCAAAATGCTCTCTGCCTCCTGTTCAATTGGACGACCAGTTCTTGTTTGTGTCTCGGTCCACCCAAAGGCGATGTGACCTGGGTGATAAGGCTTCGGTTGACGTGGCAGGGTACTGGGTACGACAGCAAATTATTTTTAAGAATCGTGAATCTGAATAGCACTCTACATTGGTAGTCCTCCTGCTCCATTCTACCTTAGATAGTGCTTGGCTCAGCGATAATCCCATATTTTGAAGCGTTCAAGCATTCAAGATAAAGTCGAAGTATTGGGTGACCTTATAATTAAATTCGAACAGTGGAGTTGCTATCTGTATCCTGGTAGTTACCATGACCAGCCATCTACGAACCTCATATACTTCGGATTCTGGCTGGGAGGTGTGCTACTATCCAATACCTCCCTTGCCGGTAACACTGGATCTTCTTGTGAAGTACCACTATGCACCTCAATCTGCAAGCCGGATGGACAGTCGTCGGGGTTCCGCCTTACAGTGTCAATAACCTGGTGAATATCCACAGGGATACTTTCGACGGCCTTTCCCGAGGCTTCCGGCCGCGGGGGGCCTTCAAAGATGCCTGTCCTGGGAGTGAGTCGGTGATGCTTCATGTCTACCCCAGCAGCTGCAAGCCCGGCGGACACCAGGCCAGCTCTAGCACTCAGCGTCTGCGTTCGGCTTGTCCTGCTCTTTCGGGTGAATGTTTTAGTCCGCTGCTCGCCCTCATGGTGCAAATGCAAGAAATCTTCGAAGAACTCCTGGTCTCCCGCGAGTGTGGCCTTGACCCAACGCCACTGCATTCGTCGTGCACGGCGCTCCTCGTCCTTTTCGTCGTAGTACTCCTCACCAGGTTCTCGTTCCTCCTCGCTCTTCTCCGCGTCCTTAGCTTTGGCTTTCTTCTTTTCAGCCTTCCTCTTCCTTATTAACCTGATCGGAGTCAAGAGGGGTGAGAGCTTGTGGGCGATAACGACCACGATTTGATCAGGCACTAGTCTTATTAATGCTCCAATAGGGAGGACCAGGAAGCCGAATAGGATTGAAAAGCCCCACTGAGCGGGAGTGATGGGCGCAACTTGGAATGCCTCTCCGCCTTTGAGCACGATGGTCACTTGACCAGCAATGGTAAGAGCTTGTACCCCTAGGAACCAAGGGTTGTGGAGAATTCCCTCGTAAATGTGCAAGTTATTATCTACACGTCGGCAGCTAGCGATCGATCTGTTAGTAAAATGGTATCTCAACACGGTGTAGGCATCGCTGGACGGCGCGGATGGATGCTTACTTGGATTGGTTGAATAGGCATATCAGCATATACGTATTCCACACAAAAGTCTGGAGCTGGTTCCTTTCGTAGTCGGTAGAAGTCGGGAAGAACCTGTGACCAGCATAATGAAGCACAAAGATAACTGTGAGCTGGTAGATGGTCTGCCCAAGGATCATCTTCCACATCTGTATCGAGATGATGGACGCATTCCGAGGCTCAGGGCGTCTTTTCAATGCGTCTCGGCTCGGGTCTCCGGTTGACAGGGCTAATGAGGCGAAGATATCCATGATTAGGTTCAGCCACAGAAGTTGAATGACGGCGAAAATAGACGAGTCTGGCCCAGCAACAAGGGTGGAGACGATGGTCAAAACAGCGGCGGTAATGTTGATAGTCAATTGGAACTGATGTTTTTGTCAGCTGATATTCACGCATACGCTGGGAAGCCGACGCGAAGATCTCAAGCGCTGCTGATTGATCCAACGTACCTGAAGAAACTTCTTTGAAGCATCGTTCACCATCCTGCCCCAAGCAAGGGCTCGAACAATACTGCGGAAGTTGTCGTCGAGTCTATTCAGGAAGTCAGTCTCGTATACATAGAGCAAGTTCGCGGCTGATGACCTACAGTATAATGGAGCTAGCTTCTTTCGCGATCTCTGTTCCCGAGACTCCCATAGCAAATCCGACATCAGCCGCTTTCAGCGCAGGAGCATCATTAGTGCCATCACCTGTAACTGCGATTGTTTCTCCCATGCGCTTCAGATGCTGTACCAGGACCTGTTTATCATCTGGGCTCGATCTCGCCAGGACTTGTAGTCTAGGAATCACAAGATCAAGCTGTTCGTCACTGAGCTGTCTAAATGTCGGTCCGTCCATAGCAATACCACCAGCTGTGTAAATACCGCTCTCGATGGCTATGGACTTTGCGGTGAGGAAGTTGTCGCCGGTGACCATTCTGACAAATACCCCGGCGTCCTTGCACTGCCGCACAGATTCAATCACCTCGGGCCTGAGCGGGTCGCGGATGGCGAAAAGACCGAGGAATGTCATCTTCTCGCTGAAGAGGTTGGTGAAGTTCACTGCCTCCGTCTTGCCCGGCCTTCCTCCCTTGTCACTCATCGGAGGCGTGTCGAAATCTCGGTATGCGAGCGCAATCACCCGGAGCTGGTTGGCCGCGTATGTCCTTGTCAACTGAGCCAGCCGATCCCGCATGGCAGCCGTCATATCAGTTGTCTTCAAGCCTTCATATGGGTCGTTGATGGCTGTCGAACAGTTCCCAATAACCACCTCTGCTGCGCCCTTGGCAAGCATTCGGTACCTGCCGTCGTCCAGCTTGACCATACAAGCCATCCACTTTAGCGTAGAGTTGAAAGGGAACAGCTCAACCACGTTCGCATTACTCCTTTCCTCTGTGACCGGTCCCATACTAAGATGCTGGCGACCGTACTTGAGAAGAGCAGTCTCCGTGCTTGATCCGACGAAATCCCCTGTTCCAGCGCCATCACCTTCGAAGGCTGTCGAGTTGAGCACAACGCTGTGCTTCAGGAGCGCCTTGACCTCTTTCGAGAGTCCCTCAGCCAGCTTGGCAGAACTCTGGACCTTGGATTCTTCGGATTCCGTCGAAGGCGTGCCAGCATCGTCGCTAAATTGAGACTCCCCAACAACCCCCGTAACGACGGTCATGTCGTTGGTCGTCAGTGTTCCGGTTTTATCCGAGCAGACCGTGGTGGCGTTTCCCATGATTTCGCAAGATCGGAGAAGCCTCACAAGATTGTTGTCCTTCAACATTCTCGTTGTTGCAAAGGCAAGAGCCACAGCAACGGCGAGTGATAGACCCTCTGGCACACCTGTGATGGCATAACGTCAGTCCACCGTTGGCATACTTTGACCCACCTGCGGATGGACACTAACCTATAACAACTAGATTTACCGCGAGCATAAAGATGTCCAGGAACTCCTCGCCTTTTTCTTGCGGTGTGAGGTGGTCTAAGTCACCTCTACCCACCTGCACTAGCCAACGAATAAATAGAATGAGGAAGAAGATGATACCAATACCAAAACCGATGAAAATGAGGTACTTGGCAAGACGACCAAGCTTCTGCTGCAGCGGCGTTTCCTCGACATCAGCCCGGAGTGAAAGTTGCATCCGTCCATGCGTAGAGTGCGGTCCCACCGCCACGACAAGAAAATCGCCAATGCCATGAACAATCCGGGTTCCAGAAAAGATGAAGGGATCTAGGTCCCTGCCGCCGCTCTTCCGGGTTGCATCGTGGATGTAGGCGGCTGGGGTCTTGTCGACAAGGTCCGACTCACCCGTCATCGGGCTTTCGTCAGCTTGTATGCCGAATCCATCCACCAAAATGCCATCAACAGGTGCGACTTCACCGGCCTCAACACGGAGTAGATCTCCCACGAGGAGGTCGAATACGCTGACCGTCACATGCTTGCCAGATCTCATGACCGTGACCGTCCGCTCCTCCTTCTTCTGGTTGAGCTTCTGAAACTTGTAGTTCTTGTGGTAGTCGTTCAGGGCCTGCACAAGAATAATCAAAATAATGGCTGCAACGATGGTGACAGACTCGACCCATTCGAGACTCGAGCCCTGCTTGCCGCCCTTTTGCTGGATCTGAACTGCCTGGTAGATACCAAGTGCCAGCGACACGGTCGCTGATGCCATCAGTAAGAAGATAAGCTTGTCGTTCATGGCCAGCCAGCAGAGTTGCAGGAACGTCCTCTGTCTCGGTGGCGGGAGCTTGTTCTCCCCAAAGACGCGTCGTCGATCCGAGTAGCCCCTATTCTCGACGCGCTCGAGGCGGAGCTGCTCAGCTAGGCCATGGATTCCCTCGCTATGGCTTCGGCGGCGTGGTGCGTCGTTATGTTGCACTTGCAGCTTGGGGTCGGGGGTGAGGATACTGCTGCTACTCTCCTTGCATACGCTCTGAGGAGAGATGAGGCCCTCCAGTTCGTCCTCGTCCAAGCTCAGCCCGGATGCGGCATCGGTGCGCAGCCCGTAGGCGAGCCCAGTCAGCCCGCCGAACGCCTGGAGGGCGGTAGCACTCCGCGCGACGGCGAGCTTGTGCAGGTGGCCCGGGGCGAAGGCGAAGGGATTGTCGGGAACATTGTCATCGCTGTTTGCGGTGAAGTCTATTTCGAACTTGGGGGCGTGCTTGCGGCTTGATTGCGGTTCAGGCTGAACAACAACATCATTGGACTGCGAGGGCGATGTTGACGTGTTGTGGTCAGTCATTTTGGTGCTGACATCTCGCGTGGCACAAGAACGGATATCCTGAGCCGACTGGGAAGTGGATCAAGCAACAGCTAAGTAGGTCAAGAGAGTCTAGAATCCCAAGAGAGGGTCGGCAAGCCCGAGGAGCTGCCAAGTCACGATCATCACCACTGATCGTGTGCGCTCCCTGCAGGAGAACCCGCTGGGGCCAGCCAACGCAGCGCCCTACGGTCCCATCAGGTCTGTTCGGCCACGCTGCCCAGACAAAGAGCGGTACAAGTGACGTGGTGAGGCTCTGGGCGCAGTCTTTTGTTCCCTGCTGGGAAAAGGTGCCAAGACCGGCCAAGACATGCCTGCATGTGGCCCCAGCCGCCATCATACCGGGGGACAGTCCCATTCACGTTCCTGACCCTCAGACCTTCCGCCACAATGGCCTTTGTTGCATCGAGGGATGGAACAGCGTCAGTCAGAGAAACATGAGATACCGAAGAGCGAGCCAGAGCCGCCAATACGACTAGGAAGACCGCTAATGTCGAAATCCGAGGCGGAGTCCCTAGCGTAAGCCGACCGATCAGCTCGGCGTTGGAGCAGTGCCCCTCCGGGTCTTGGCCCGGTTTTGTCTCCGCGTTGTTGTGGTTCTTCTGTGGGTCTTGAAGTTTTTCCGCAGATCTCCTCAGTGCTAGGAAGCGATAGGAAGGTCATCGAGCATAAAGTAAACCGATAATTGCATCGCGCGACCCCATTTCGAAAATCAATCTGCTCAAGTCTTCGAGCCCGGATAGAGTAGTCTGCCTGTCTGTCGCATCGAGAGGTCCGTTGGGACTCGGTGGGCAGCTATGAGCTGTCCGCGCCCATGGAGTTGGCTTCACCTCCCCGAGGGTCGCTTTGGTGGCAGGCAAGTGTTCCGAAAGATTGGCCATCATGAACAATAAGCCTGAAACAGGTCTCACGTGAAAAAAGGAGAACAAAAGAGAGAAAAATTCAAGAAAATGCAGCCATCCAATACGCACCGCGAAGGAGATTGGTCGGACCAGGACAAGAATCCTGCTGTGCAAAGACGGTGAGACTGGGCCGTCCCTGTGCGACTCCACCTGCAGGCATGGCTGGCTTGCTGTGCTCGAGGATTTTTAGCTTGGCCTCTCACATCGAATACCAAAAGTTGAGAGCATGACTGCCAACATATGTCATCCATTATGGCAGAATGGATTCTTTTACAAAAACTTCGCCGTGCGCATGCGGACTCGAGTCATTTCATTTCTAGGCTGTTTGTTTTCCCCTCGAACCTAGCCTCCCGCGCGTGGCACTAGGGAAGCCGTCCGAGCGGCCGGGTCCGACGTCTAGCGTGTCAGGAAAGCTCAACGGGAAACATTTATTTAATTTGTGGTCTCGCATGCATCGTGGCTGCTACGCTTGCTAAGAAAATTAGTTATCTTTCGCTCACACACGCTTGCGATCTTATGGGATGAATTCATAAGGAATTGCTGGGAGAGTTGAGCGCCTGTGCAATGTCGATAGAGTTTATTTCTCATAGTCTCGGGTTTTCCTACTCGGCCACAGCCCATCTGCCAGCCTCCCAATAGACAACCTCCCAATAGACAACCTCCTAATAGACAACCTCCCAATATATAACCTCCTAATAGACAACCTCCTCATAGACAACTACTAATAGACAACCTCCCAATATATAACCTCCTAATAGACAACCTCCTCATAGACAACCTCCTATTAGATAACCTCCTATTAGATAACGTTCTTAAATAATACCCTTCTATAGGTATTCTGCGAAAGAAATGTATCTTATAGGATAGCTTCTTGACCCCCAATGGGTTAACCCCTGGGGAGACCCTTTGATAGAATAACTTCCTATAGAATTGCAGACGGGTGGTAATAAGCTATACAGGCTCTGTGTGATATTATGTAACTTTTTGAGGGCATGGTGACCTCGCAGTACAAATGTATGCTAACAGTCAGGGTTATGCAATCGCCCAAGTGTTTCAATGCAATTAGTGTATCGCCGTGTAGCGGATATTTACAGGGGCATGAAAAAAGACAAGACAAACAGAATGCAATTTAGTCACCCTTCCAATACTCAAGTAATCTGGTTCAAGTATTCCTGATACTTTCCGGTAAACATTCTCCGACACAAAGACGCGCTGATTGAAAAGGGACAGAGCACAAAAGTGAGTGATCCTACTTACCTAGCAGCTGGCCTCTAAATCCCCATGAACAGCAGCAAGCGGACAAAACCAGCAGGAAGGATCAGCTCGGAAACGCAGTGACCGAGAACGTGGACTCGAGTACACTCCAAGTAGTTCAGCAGCCGCACAAGACCTAGAGAAACTTGGAAGTATTGTGTACTGAGCCAAATGATATCAATTGATAGCTTGTGGGCTCTCCGGTTATCATTCCGGGCATGTTTCACAATTTTGAATGATGCAAGCAAAAACCTGTTTGTGATGGCTTTGAAACAACACGAATGCTTTGAGGTCGTAGGGCCATTGGGAGTCACCCCCCCCCCCCAAAGAAAAAAACTCTTGAAACACGAACCCTGCACGTTATGTGTGCCCATAACTTGGCATGCAGGAAGAATCCTTCCAATCAAGTCCATATAGCCTCACTGTCATGCCTTTTGGTGCGGTATAAATTATCGGAGCCAAATCATAATCACCAAGTATCAGAGCTTTCTGAGTGAGACACGGAGCAATTACTCGAGCGACAATGTTCAAAACTTAGCGAAAGGAAGTGCTTCAAAAGACTGTCCAAGAATGGCTCTTACTCGCAGGTTTCTGGAGGGGTTGCAGAACGGCTCCAGGGGTCGTTAGCAGGCTTGTTCTCTCCTCTGTGGTCCACGCCTGCCAACCCCCACTCCTCCTCTACCAGGCGATTTAACGGATGACATGGTCCCAGAAAACAATCCAGCCCTGTATCAACTGGACGTTGTACCAGCGTGCGATGGACTTTGCGACGGGTGTGGTCGAACTTTGAGCTCGCCAGGCTCCATTACATTTGTTTTGGGTGCTCCAGGCATGGGGAAAGGCACTCAATGTGCCTTCTTAGCTCAAGCGTTTGGGTTCCGCCATATGTCAAATGGAGATCTTTGTCGTCGTCTGAGAGACGACTCAAGTTCTTAAATTGTTTCGAGACTTGGTGTGAAAAGGGGTCAAATAATCCTGATCTGCCCGACGACCTGGGGGGGGGGGGTGGTTAGTTTGGAAGGAGATTTGCACTCAGCCTGAGTTCAGCTGGCTGATAGATGGCTTTCCAAGACGCATCAAGCACCTCAAAGAGTTTTTGAAGTTGATGCCTTCTGCCTCACTAACACTCATTTTCGACTGCCCTAAAGAAATTTCCGTCAAAAAGGTTGCCGAACGCGGCAAAATGGCTGAGCAGGAAGCTGGAATCGAAGACGGACCCCGAAATTTCAATGCGTCGTATTATGGATAGTCAAGGCAACATGAAACTGATTTAAGCGAGAGAAAAATGAAGTTTGTAGTTGTCGACACTAACCGACAGTTGGACCTGATCCAGGACGAGCTGACGACAATCATGTCTTCAGCCGGGTTTGCACTCTAGGTGGTTTCGTTCTCAATCCATATGTATCCACAGAAGTATGTGCTGCCTTCATACAGTGGTGAATGGTTAAGTAATTTGTTGAATGTGTGTATCTGCACTGGAAATTTCGATTTCTGGCTACGACATTTTCCACACATGACTTTCTGGATGGTCAGACGCCAGACTAGCCGGCTTGTGCAAACACACGTCGCTAATGCCAGGGAAGTAGGCTATATTTCATATAGGGACTGCCTTTGGATGTATGTTCGGTTGGCCTCAAGTCTAGACAAAAGACCTTTCATCTTACCGAGCCAGACTGCTGGAATGCACTAGCAAATTAGTGTCCGGAAATCCCAAGAAACTACTTAGGTACTCAAGTGCTAGCGTTTGCCGCAAGCTCGAGGATACCATATCTGCCTCGTCGAGCTGGAAGTGTCATCACGTAGGGTTCGCAATAGAATATCAGGCAACAGATCACATATTTCCCCCTGTTAAACGGTCTAGGCCCCGGCGGCGGTGCTTCCCACGCCAAGAGTACTGCCGGATCTAGATTGTGCTCGACTGACAGCTGCCTGTCTAGCTTTCGTGCTAGAAGAAAGACATGCGCACGGTGCGTCAAAGTCTTTGTCCGGGCCACGACGGCGTCGAGCTCTTCTGTTCTTTTCCGGCAAAGGCTTTCCGGACTCGCGGTAGATCTTCAAAGTCATATCAGATTTGAGCGGATTCTCGGCAACGTTACCACTGGCGCTCCTTTGCACGGTAAGAACGGATACTTGAGGGTCGTGGACACAGACCCGTCAAAACAGCCTATATTCGCAAATATGACGCCTATACCGGCCCCCTTTAAATGCATTGATGACCCTCCCAGTTCCCTGCGACGGAGAAATTTGCTGGCTATATTCGCCCTCTTTTCCAACAACGTATCGAGGACGTACGCCTGGGCATCTACTTGGAATCTATCCATAAGGCCTACGCGGGATGGAAATCAATGGCACTGTCGTGCCACAATGTGGTGTAAGTAGAACCTTTCAGCCTTCACCGTGGTAGCATGTTGTATTGATACGTTTCTCATCATAGACCGAGTGCATTCTCTCTCTGCTACCCTTGTCCTCCTGTCTTCCGACAAATCAGACTTGCCTCTGCGCAGATTCGTCGTACGCAAATGCCGTTACGGGCTGCGTAATGGGAAATTGCACAGTAAAAGAAGGCCTCTGTAGGATTAATACAACTATCTCTGGTCCCGATAGCCAATTGCAGCCAGCTGACGCGCATGCAGCCATGTGGAACTTTACAGTTACCCAATGCGAGCCTCCCGAGCATACCGCGAATTCAAGCGTTCCTCTTGCCCTATTCGTCCTTTTCTCCTTGGAGACAATCTTTTTCCTGCTACGACTTCTATGCCGAGCATTGAAGCTGGCCGCCTGGGGATGGGATGACCTCTTCATCATAGCCGCATTTGCTGGTACTGTCGTCCTGATTGCAGGCTGCGTCGTCCAGGGCAAACACGGAATGGGCCGCAATATATGGACTTTAACGCCCGACCAGATCACCCTATTCATTAAAAACTTTTTTATGTTTGGGTCGGTATATGCATTTACCTTGGGACTTATCAGGATATCGATATGTTTCTTTTACCTGCGTCTATTCCCCGACGAGAAGGTTCGGGTGCTCGTGTGGACAACCCAGATATTCAACGCCCTTGTCCTGGTGATATTCTTTATTTTCTACTTCTTACAATGCCGCCCGCTAAGTTATTATTGGACCCAGTGGGATGGGGAGCACCAGGGAACATGTTTCAATTTCAGCGCCATGGTTTATACTCATGCGGGTGTCAATCTTGTTTTAGACATTTGGATGCTTGCCCTACCTTTCTCGCAGATTATAACCCTCACGATGTCACCAGGGAAGAAATTACAGGCATCTGTGATGTTCGGGTGCGGAATTTTGTGAGTGTCTTCTTCGCGAGCTCCCTCTCAAGCCACAAGCAATGAATATTGGACTAATAGTGTCTACGAATACATCACTGACGGGTTATTATACTTGACTTACACAGTTTAACCATAGCTAGTATATTGCGCCTACAGTCTCTCATTTTACTCACCCACAACACGAACCCTACAAGTAAGCATATTCCCAACATGGGTCTCCAAAATTGGTCTGATACTGCAAGTGCAGAGTCCTGCGAGTAACTTCTCACAGGTAGCTGTGTTTGCTAAGGTGATCATCTGTACAGAGAACTTCACCTGGCCTGCTCTTTGGTCAAGTCTCGAGGTCAACGTGGGTATCATTCTGGCCTGTCTACCAGCCTCTCGCCTCGTCGTCCTGCGCTACCTACCGAATAAGTTATCCACGCATCTGTCACGTCTCACGAACCGGCATAGGCTTGCAACGGATCCGAGCTGCGAAGGCAGATCCCCTAGAACATGGGCCAGTGAGAAACGAGGGGTAGAGGTTCAGCCGCAGGCACAACTGTCGGATCCGTCATATATCGACCAGGAGCGCGCCTGCCCGACAGAAGTCTCCGCCAGCTCACCTGCCATCCTGTTCGCCTTACAGCACCCAAGATCGCCCTCGGGTGTGACGGCGGGTAGCGACCGACGTGAGTCAGAGCTCCCGCTGATTGCTGGGAGCCCCGAAACGCAATCAGTTACGCCCACGCGCTGGAGGTCATTGATGCCTGGAGAACAGCACAATCCAGTATCAATCTCGAGGCCGACTGGTGGGCGCATTTGGGCGGAGCAGCACTTGGACCCGGACCATGAGCCTGTGGTAGGCGCATCAATACCAAAACCTCAGGAAGAGGGGACAGTACAACAGTCAGGAAGTGGGCGCGCATGAGGTGCCATGTATTATTCAAAAAGACAGCATGTATTCATCTATGAGTGGTTACTGCTTCCGATCTTGAATACTCCGTTTGATTTGACTCGGAAATTTATTGTGGAAGCTGAGCTTGGCGGCATCCTTCAACGCTCACACGTCCCCCCTTCTTCTTGCTGAGTGGTCAGATGAGGACAGATTTGACCTGACGGAGCCATAGCTGCCCAATCGCGCCCTTCGGCGTGGGGGCCGTCTGCACCCGGATGGGCATATGGTCTTTTGTTAATTGCATCTTATTGCTCCAGCTATTCACATGAGTCGGAGCGCTTCTTTGCCCTGGAGGCTAAACCGATACAGTCTACGCAGAGGGCTCAAGTGCTTTCTGCCACATCATCAAGCTCTTCTTACAAAGTTTGCCTTACGTAGATATTTGATTGAAGATAAGCACTACATCCTGTCACACAGGAATGAAGAGGATAAATACCGGTACATGATGGTCAACCTCGAATGAATTTCCGGTGAAGCATGATTGCAGGCACCGAGCCGAATAATTAAATCCTCCTAGCCGTAGTCGTACGGAAAAGTAGATCAAAGTGCTCTTTGATGACAAACTTGAAGTCGCATTAAAAATCATCAAATTCCCATCATTCGAGGTACAGCCGATGTGTAGTATTTGTTTCCTAGGAAGCTGACAGCCTCGGTGGCAATCTGCGCGTTCGGGCTCTGAGCATAAGCAGCCTCGAGAGAATGACGCGTATTCCTCCAGGAAGCGATAATTGGGATGGCAAATTTCAACCGGGTGTTGCTGAAAGTCGGGTCTGAATCCTTCGAGCAGGTCATGATGAATGCTGGGCCACTATCACCAGCCCGCATCACTTGGGGAAAATTCTTCATTCATACAGAAAGAGGGTCATAACGGCACGCGCATGGAACTGTGGCCGTGTAACCCCGACAGGCAGCTAGCTTGCTGACCTCGATTAAAGGTGCGGGCACCAAGTCCCTCACCGAAAGTGTAAAAACAGCCCCCAGGTCACATGGCGCACCACTACTGCACTCCGCAGCAGAGCCTCCAATGAGTCAATCCGCTGTTGGTTAGCAACGAAACGCGAACAAGGGACACCCGTTGCGGCTGTGCCCACCACTACCAAACATCACCGGCCAAGCCACGAGCTTGGGAGCGATTAGGCCGACCTTTTTTTCGACCGCGCCAAACTCAGCCCCTGCCGCCATCATGACTTCCTTTTCAGTCTGGTGATGGGTTAAGGTTGTTAAGTTACACCAGACTCAGAGGCATCCGGCTCCCAGATGCTCCGAATGACTCCAAGTATTGTTAAGCGTCGCCCGCTATAGGTGTGGGAGGCAAGCAGACAGGAACGATAAAAAGCCCAAGAGATCCTCCGAGAGCCGAAGGTCTGTTCTACGTTTTCCCAGATCCCAAATTCACAATCCAAATAAAACACCTCCTCATCATCTCAACATTCAAAAAGCAAATCTGACGAACACATCTTACCACCAAACAATCTACACAAATACGTCAACAACAACAGAAGCCATGTCGCCCACAGCAGCCGGCTCGTACAACAGCTCGTACTACTACTGCTACGATTGCGGATACTACATCCCATCGGGCTACTACTGCACCCACTCCTACTATGGCACCAGCTACGCCAACAACGCGTACGCCAACACTGCGAGGAGTTCGAACTCGGGGCACGAGGTCGTGGTGGTGAACCGGCGACACCGGTCAAACCGCAGCCCAAGGCGCACAACTCGATACACCGTCACAACGACTCGTTACTATGTATAGATCTGATTTCGGCGGCATTGTCTTTCAGGATGGACTTTTGGAAAATTGATGGAATAATTCACAACATGGCAGCGGGCGCTTGAGGAGTTGTCTAAGAGGTTTGGCTTTGTGCTGGTGGTTGGCTTATCTAGGATGGGCGGATAAAGCGGCGTCTAGCGCTCAAATTGGATTATTTTTGTTGGGTTTCAGACCGTGCCAACAAACTGATTGTCCCTTGTGTCTCGACCATATTGCACAGCATTTGTTGAAATGTTTGACTGATGGGGCAAAGTGAGCTAGGCCAGGGGGGTTTTCAGATAGAGCCGTAAAAAAACATATACAACAAGTGATTGTCGGATCTTATAACTCGATGCAAACAAAGAGTTTGACTGTATGGCTGAAGCCATCACTCACCTGCTAAGAAAGTGGTGATTGCGAAGAGCACAGCTCATCAGCCATGCCTTCGACTACTGGCTCCCTTTCTGACATTAAAATGGCAGCAAGTCCTTGGTTTGACAGCGAAGTCAGAGAGTTTTTGAATTACCTAGACTATCGGAATATTATCACAACATGACGATTCGTCAGGAATAAAATACCTAGGTACATGGCCAAAATACCCCTCCGTTGGCCGATGGTGGTTTGCAACCTTTTAACCTCGGAACGTCAACAATCTCTACGAAAAAGTGACGGAGTTCGCCCCTGACCCGCTAGCTGTGTTTCATGAAGTCACGCCTTTAGTTGAGCATGTGGATATGTTAAGCAGCAGTGAGTACGGACCAAGTCGTCTCGTAGTGGAGGCATTTAACTTTTCAGGGACTGAAACTGAGCACTGATAGCCACCAGGAAGGCTGTTGCAAGTGCAGGGAACACAAAGTTGGAGACCGAAAATGATACCTGGACGGGTAAGGATACGAGGTTGAAGACGCCTCTTAACGAGCTGGTAGGTTAATAAGACGTGAATGCAAAGAAGGTGTGTTGTCCGAAAGAGTGCTGGAGAGCACCGGTGGGCAATCGACGCCAGGGAGACAGTCATTCATAATTCATTAGACTCAAACTAGAACTACCAATTACAACCGAGTAATAACTCTTGATATGCTCTAATAAGCCACCTGGGTGCTCAGACCCTCCAACTCACGGTCCCAGTTCCTGTGCAGGGAGATCGAGTACAAGAACTTGCCGACGAAGCCAGCGCCTTCCTTAGCGATGGTGAAGGACTCACCAAAGCTGTCGGGCTCGACCTTGCCGAGGGTGACCACGCCGTAGCTCTCGACAGCCTCGGCGCCGCTCGCCATCTGCACGCCCGGCAGCTGGAACGCCGCTTGTAACAGCTCGACGGCCTCGCCGGTACCGCCGACGGTCTTGAGATGACCGAATGCCTCGCGCACCCAGTGCAAGGCGCGGCCGTTCTTCTTGAGCGTGTCGATGGACTCCCTGCCGCCGGGAACGAAGACAGCATCCACCATGGTCGAGCGGTAACCCTCCAGATGGTGGTCTGGGCGGACGCCCTTGCCCTGCTCTCTCTTCTGGCCTGCAGCAAATACCTCGCTCCGCTTTGTGCCAATTATGATCGGAACACCCATCGACGAGGCGACGGCGGTCTTTACAGCGTTAAAGGCTGTTGCGTCGTAACCGTCTGCCACTATGATTGCAACTCGGCGGCTCATGATAGTGGTCTTCATGGGCGGGAAGTCGAACTGGGACAGGCCTTTCGCCTTCTTGCCATGGTTGGGGTTTTGCTTATTCTCGGGTACCTTCGCACCCACCAGCTCGGCCACGTCCCTGGCCAGATCGATGTCGATGTCGGCAAGACGGGTCGCGAGGCTCTCGTAGACGATTGGGTCGTCGCAGTGGTCCAGTTCGAAGCCAAATGCATTCATGACGTGGGACTTCTCCGAGGGGGTCAAGCTGTTGTAGAAAAGCATTGCCTGGTTGAAGTGCTCTCGGAACTTCTTGCTCTTGACGCGCTGCTTGATGCCCTCGACCTTCTGCTGGTACTCGACGTAGGCGCCTTCCTCGGGCTTGGCCGGTGGGTTCTTTGAGAATCGATTCGGCCAGTAGTTGACACTGCCCTTCTGAATAGTGTGACGCATCGCCCCGTCTCTGTTGAAGTTCATGTAGGGACACACTGGTCGGTTGATGGGCAGTTCCTGCCAGTTGACACCAAGTCGGCTGATCTGCGTGTCGTGGTAAGAGAAGTTGCGGCCCTGCAGGAGAGGATCGTCGGAGTGGCCAATGCCTGGAACCAGATGGCTCGTGCAGAAGGCGACCTGTTCTGTCTGGGGGAAGAACTCGTCGACGTTGCGGTTCAGCTCGAGCTCACCGACGTAGCGGACGGGGATCTCGTCTTCGGGCCAGACCTTGGTGGCGTCGAGAATGTCGAATTCAAATTTGTCCTGGTCCTCCTCGCTGATGACCTGAACGCCGAACTTCCACTTGGGGTAAGCTCCGTTGTCGATTGCCTCCATGAGGTCCTTGCGGTGGAAATCGGGGTCTTGGCCGGCAAGCTTCAGAGCCTCGTCCCAAACAAGAGAGTGTACACCAAGCTCCGGGGTGAAGTGGAACTTGACGAAAGAACGCTTGCCTTGGGCATTGATGAGGGTGTACGTGTTAACACCAAACCCTTGCATCATGCGATATGACCGAGGGATGGCGCGGTCTGACATTGCCCACATGTACATGTGCGTGGCCTCGGTGTGCTGGAAAACAAAGTCCCAGAAGTTGTTATGCGCGGTCTGGGCCTGGGGAACCTCATTGTGCGGCTCAGGCTTGCCGGCGTGAATGACGTCGGGGAACTTGATTGCGTCCTGTATAAAGAAGACGGGGATGTTGTTGCCGACAATGTCCCAATTACCCTCCTGGGTGTAGAACTTGACGGCGAAGCCACGGACATCTCGTACCGTGTCGGCGCTGCCACGGCTGCCAAGCACAGTTGAGAAGCGAAGGAAGACCGGGGTCTCGCGGGAGGTGTCGGTCAGGACGGGGGCGAAGGTGAGATCCTCGAGGCTCTCGTACATCTTGAATTTTCCAAACGCGGCAGTGCCACGAGCGTGGACAACCCGCTCAGGGATGCGCTCATGGTCGAAACGAGTAATCTGAAGTGTTCAGTCAGCGATTGGACATGTGCAAATATGCGGCAGGTAAGGAGGATGACTGGGAGCAATGTGTCTCACCTTCTCACGGGAGAAAGGGTCCTCAAGGAGACTGGGCCCCTGGCGGTCCTCACTGGAGACGCTCAACCAGTGGTCGGGGTTGGGGAACTTGACGCCATAGTCGGTGGTCTGCTGTGTCTTCTCGGTAGGCTCTTTTGTGTCCTTTGCCAGGTCGGCAATCTTGTCTCCCCTTGATCCCATGACGGCGTTTGTGGCAGACTTTACAGAATCTGGAATGAGTGAAGCCATGAAACCAGAGCAGGGTAATCGCAAGGTGTCGACTTTTACAGAGACAGAAAAGTCAATGGGTCAGAAAAGGCAGGGTATTTCAGGGAACCAGGTGGTGCAGGCGCAGGCTGATATATGCGACCTGGCACAGATCGTGGATGGCGGGGAGGCAGTGGATCAGTCATTGCAAATTCAGAGGCAGACATTGGATCAACAAACGGGCAAGTAATGGTTGACGTCAGTGAGACTGACCGAGCTCTGCCCGAGGAGAAAAGCCACAAGGAGGTGATGCTGGATGGGATCACTATTACGCCCTGCAGAGCAGGAAGGGCAGGAAGGTGGGCGTGGGCCTGGCAGGCTACTGCGATGGAGTGGAGGCCGATCACCTACGACTGCCCCTTTGGGCAGTGAGACCTGGAAGTGGGCGGCCGTCCCGATGGTACAGAAAGTCTAGAAACACCATCTTGTGCAGGGGATGCAGGCGATTGTCCCATTCTGTGGGCTGAATCTGGAACATCTTGGCCATGCTGTTGTACGCCTCGAGCACCGTCAGAGGTGAAGGCGTTGGAGATGTGATGTGGTGCGCACGCACGTCTGATGTAATCACCGGAGCGATGTCTCCGCTTTCATCTCCCCTGGCCGAGGTCAGCCTCACGTCCTGCACATTTGCCACCTTTAGTCAACGGCAAGATCCGCTGTCGTCCTTCGCACGTGGGCCCGGGATTGAGCTTGGCTTGGGTTCCCGGTAAGTGATCATAAATCTTCGTCTCCTAACTGGTCAGACTGAATCAAGCAGTAGCAGACATGTACCGTGTTTACAACCCGTCCTGCGCAGACGGAAAAAATACTTAGGTACCATCATGTGGGCCTCTGCATGCCAGTGTCTAGGGTTAGGAGCCCCCTGTAGAGCCCCGGTAGAAATTCACGCAGCTACAAACATTTGAAGCTGTGTCTTTCTCAGGAGCTCTTTAGCTAGACCTTACATGAGTACCGTACCGAATGTGGGTTACACAAAGCTTTAACTTATCAGGGACAAATCCAGGACTTTCTAAAGAGCTACAAGGTGGCTCGATGTTCAGCTTAAGGGATTAAATGTGCGAGCACTTGAGAGTAGTACCCCTTGCCTTCAACCCCTCCCCATTGGGCCCCTGTCAGAGAGGGTTTACTCTTTGCTTACTTACTCCAGTTAATTCCCCCTCGGAACTTTGGATAAGTGCAAGTCTTTTAACTCTCCCTGCCTACCAAGTAGGAGGCCGTTTCGCTCCATTCTGTTTGTAGAGCTGGGCTCCCAGAGCTAGCTCTTGGCGTAACCAATAAGGCTTATCAGCTCCTTTTCTTAATCAGGAGGGGTGCCCAGGTGTGAGTGGGTAAGGAGGCTTGTAAACAAGAGCTTGAATTCTTCAAGCCAAAATCTGGGTGTTCGGAACCGGGGGCTGGGCGGAAAGCCGAGCCGGGGACGCGACTACTACAGGCGTGAAGGCACATATGTCCAGTATTTTATAAAATTGGACGCGGCGACGTTCCGTTGGAGGGCACGGTTGGCCCGAGTTCCGTCGAAGGCGGGTGTAGCGTCAAGTCGCGACCGCCTCCTATTTCCTGCATGAGCATCCCAAAAATGGGTTGAGTGGCAGAGTTTGTGAGAAATACTCCACCGTCAGGGGATGGCCAGTTGCGGCTTGCCAGGGTTTTTAGGATCTGTATATGTTGTCCTCTTGGTGTCGCATCGATAACCTGAAACATACAAAAGTCGGATCTTAGCTCATGCCAGCCGTGCGCTGATTGCGTCGAGGCTCTTTGCATTTCTTGATCACACGCAATTCTCCTTGCTCTCTCCTGGTCGTTGAAGGCATCACTGCAACAAGGACCTCAGCTATGAAAAGTATTGAGCGTCCACTGCTTGGCGCAGTCCTTTCCACGTCAGCCCTGCCGACGGTCCTGGCTCAGCACGCTAGAGTCAAGGTAACATTTGACGAAACCTACCGCACCGTCGCCCCTCCAAACGACGCCTTCGCCCATGATGCCAACCACGTGCGCGTTGTTTCTGGCATCCTGCTCGGCCTCTGCCTCATTTTCGTGCTGATCTCCCTTAGGGAGAGCAAGCGCTGGTCCTCGACTGTTCCGACGGCGCTGACGCTTGGAGCTGCGACCTGCGTCATCCCCGAGGCCGTGGACAACTACCTCGCCAATTGCTACTGGGCCCAGTCCCACGACCCCTCGCAGCTCATGTTCACCTTCCTTGGGCGTGAGTTTGACATATTTGTTGGCATCATATGGTGGTCTTATGGCGCGGTCGTGGGATGCACCATCCTCGGTGCCCTGATGCGTGGGGTAACTACAAAAACCATATGGATCCTTTTGGGCGCCGCGGGTCTGTTCGATATTGTATTGGAAGAGTGCCTGCTCAACTACGGCGGACTTTATTTATACTACGGTCACCAGCCCTTGGTCCTCTTCTCAAAGTTCCCATGCTGGTGGGCCTTCTGCAACGTATCGGCCGTCTTCTTGGGCATCGCCTTGACGTACCGCTACCGGGAGTGGTTCAACGGCTGGCGGAGCATTTTCGTCCTGCCTATATTACCGCTTTGCTACGTCGCCGGGTGGTCACTGCCCGCCATGTCAACCGTTTATGCCGTTCACGCTGACTATTCTCCCCTGGTCACTCAGCTGTGCGGTATTTTGACATGCTGTCTGGCTCTTGTGCAGACTGGAGTTATGATGGACGTCATCCTCGGGCGCGATCCGCTCGAGCTCAAGCAACCCGGTCGGTCGGTGAGATTGGAAGGGAGTGCATCGTCCGCTAAGCCCGTAAGTCAGGTGAAAGACCTGGGACGATCCCGTGGTGGATTTGACAGCTGAGAAACCGGCGCCGGTCATCTCACAGTTGGCCAAGACTCTTCGGTTGCTGGTTTCCCCAGTTGCAACCAAGGGCAAAGGCTTCACAGAACATGGATGCCATGATAAGTTAAACTTGAAGCTGGTTGATGGTTTTCATGAGTCGGACCCACTCATGGGCCTGACCTGTGTTGCCCAAGTACCTGGGCAGCATCAACATACGTGGATGCAGGTATAGACATCGACATAGGCACAGAGGGAAAATTGGGGTTCAAAGATACGGTGTAAATAGCCCCTGGGAGCCTACGCATACTACTCAATTTATGTGAATCTCTACTCTCTAATTATTGAACCGAGGGTGTTCGGGCGCAAGGTGACACAGACCAGCAGACCAGCCCAGATGAAGCAAGTCCGTCAGGCTTGAAACGATAAGTAGGTGGGTGGTTGTGTTCTTGATCCGTATACATACAGAATTGTATGCGGTCCCTTCGTACAATGCTTGGAGGTCAAATTGGCTGCACTGGCACGTCAACATCACCTGGGCACACTGCTAATGACAGACTGATTCGTTACAGTGTTTGTAGTGTATATTCTATTTTGAACGCTGAAATCTGCTCCAAGGTGTCTTATAGTCATATGTCATATTCCATTACACATTAAAAAGCCCAGGCAAAAATCGCCATCACGCCAACCAACAACGAACCCGTAATCTCAGCCCGGTACCTGCTCGCCCCAGAGTCTGAAGCAGCCGTACCACTGGGCGAAGCCCCATCAGACGTCCCGCTGGACGAACCGCCCTCGCTCGTTCCGGTAGAGTTGCCAGTGTCTCCAGACGTGACGGCAGTGGCCAGCGCCTCTGAATTGGTAATGAGAAGGTTGGTCACCGCGGAGAACACGCCAGAAAGCTCCGCGGCGCCCGAGCTCCCCGTGCCCCTGTCCTGGACGTCAACGAACGTGTCGTTGCTCCAGTAGAAACCGCAGCGCTGATTCGCAGCTCCGTCATCGCCGCTAGTGCTGTTGTCCACGCACTGTTTGGCAGCTGCCTCGGCCGAGGTCTGGAGCACGGGGAGGACCTTTTCGGAGAGGAAAGGCGCCATCTGCGTCGCTGAAGAGAGCCATCGGTGTGCGACTGATGGTGACGTTAGTCCTGCTACGGGTCCCAAAGTGTTGTATTCTAGAACATTCCAAAACATGAAAGATGGGGATCCGTAACAGGTGAAAAGTGATACTGACGGCTTTTCATGAAGACCATGTCCGTATTGCACATGTTGTTTCCCTCGCAGGCTACTTCGTAGGCGATTCCGTCTGGGAAGAAGGTCTCCAGTGTGGCGTCGGAGAGCTTTTCGACACGCTCGCGCCAGACATCGGAGCCGTTCGTCTAAACGCAGTGTCAGCCAATTCGCGTGGCCATAACCCACCGAGGATTTGTTGAAAGGAACTGACATAATTGTACATGAATGCAGCACCCTGTATGAGCATCGCCGCATTTTGGGAGAACTGAATCTTGGAAATTTCGGTGCAGTTGTCGTCGACCATGGCGCCATCATACACAGCCCATGTCTCCGTATCGACAAGGCCGACTCCGGTCAACCAGTCCCAGGTCTCCACAGAATTGTCGGCAAAAGTCGCATTGCCAGTGAACCTGGCAAGGCGAGCCCCCATGGTAAAGAAGCATGCATTGGATAGAGCTGGGAGATGCGTGAGCAACCACACTTGAAGGACGATCATTTTCTTTTTCGACAAGTCACTCACTATTCTTGTAGTCATATCCGTTGTTTGATGGGGGAATTTGCCAACGAAGGCCGCCACCGCACGTGTCGTCGTGTCTGTCCGGGTGCGCCTGAGTCTCCCACACGTTTTCGGCGATGTCGATCCAGCGTGGTTCTCCCTCCGGGGTCGGCACCTCGTACTCAGCAGCCAGAAGCGCCGCAGAGCCCCAGAAACACTGGTCGTCATTGCCTAGAGCGGCTGTCCAATTTGGTGGCATGTAATTATCCCTCGGGCCTACTTGGAAGAGCAACGAACTGGTAGTGACGTCCTGGTAGGTGTCATCGCCAGTCAGGTGCCAGTAGTCAAGGTATGTAGCCCAGAAACTCGCGCCTGTGAACCACCAATAGTCACCCATTGGTGGAGGGCCAGGGAGAATACCGGGGATCTGTCCAGGCTCATCACCGTGGTAGAAGGTCATCAAATCTCGGGCCAGTGATCGCGAGGACTCGACGATGGCATCATGTGAATCAACCTTGTACTCGGCTGCCGCGCCGGGGAGGGTGCCCATCAACAAGAGCGCCCCAGATAGGGACGTGGCTAGAGAGGAGACCATTGTGAGCCTGATCACTGCGACGAGGGCCTGAGGTTGAAACTCGCGACTTGTGTTGAAATCGAGGATTAAGAGCCGGACCAGGGTCTTCGAGGCCAGACATAGAATGGCTGGGTGTTATTAATGAGAGAGCCTCAGGCCCTGCAATTCCTTCACTCCCTTTCCTCCTGGTTGCTGAAATGTCCAAGTGGACAGACTCTGGGTGCATTCAACCGCCCAGAAGACAAGAGGTCGAACGAGCGACAGGAAAGGTAAGGAGAGGGAACGCGACCGTGGATGGCCATGTCCTCGTGAAATTCTCGCGAAATGAGCTGCTGCTGACATATATGTACGAATCGAAATTTATCACCGTATTAGTTAGATTTCGGGCCGGGTGCCTGCTTGGCAGAGGTGCCGCTATGCCCAACTGGCATGCCGGCGCCAAAAAACAAAACAAGCGTGCCGCGGGAGTGTTGATGCTAGCGTTGGAATCCAAAATCCTTTTCAATGCGCCACTGTCCTTCTGCACTTGCGCCCCTTTTAATCAGAATTCTGGATCCGAGCCCAGGGAGTTGCTCAGCCACGAAAACAGTATCTTGCGGAATAAATCTGCGACTCATCAAGTGCTGACTTCGGGAATCCATGTTGCATTAGGGTCGCCGAAAATAAGTCTCATAAGATGGCATATATGTAGCTCGTCGAGCCTTGCCATTATACTCCATATGACCAACCCCATTTTCTTTAGGAGTCGCTGTAAACACCATGATCCTGATCAAGATTCTATACTATTGCAGGCAGGGAGATGCAGACTTTGGCATGCCACTGGGGGTGTAGAGCAAACAATCTTGCTCTACCAAAGTTCGCAGCATGACACATACACTTTTCAGTAAGGGAAGTTGTATTGTCACTGGCAGTCTATAACCTCACAGGCAAACATGATGAATTGATTCTTCAATTAAGCACTGGCTGATGAGGCCATATTTACCATCTCTGCAGCTCACCAGACTGCCAGGATGGCCATGGCAACAAGTGCATGCATGCAGTGGATCAATCACACATTCGGACGAAAAGGTCGAGTTGAAAAATTTCTCGATTATAACTTGGAATATGGACACGAACGAATAGTATGGTAGAGCACGCGGTACTTAAGTGGTCAATGCTTCCCCGCTGTATGCTGTATGCTGTATGCAATGTCTCTCCCGAACGCCTCCCAGAATTCAATCCTTGAACTCCTCTCCGCTCGATGCCTGGCGGATATGCAAAACTCTCTGACAGACAGATCTCTGAGGCCCCCATGATTCTTCTTGATCATCCTCTCTTCCTCAACGCCAAGGGAAACCGATCAACACCGTCAAGATCTTGCGTGCAGAAGTGAAATAAACTTGGACATGCCGCAACGCCCAATTCCTACGCGACATCTGGACGCAGCAGTCATTATAGGTTCTGATGGCAAACAGCCACATGAGACCATTTCAGAGCTTTCTGGACCGGGCTAGCCACATGACCACAAGGAGAATTCCGGTGAAGGCTGTGAGAAGCACGAGCATGTGATCGAAGTCGTCGAGATAGCCACAGCCAAACTTGCAATAGCCCACAGCTCCAGCTTCGTGCTGTGAGATCAATATGTGAGTATCTGTGTCCGATAATAACGGTTTCAATCACAGTATAGGGGAAGGTTTTGCTTACAACTGCTCCAAGAGCCATATCCCAGACATCTGAGGTCGCCAGAACATTGCCATTGGCGTCCAAGGCGTTTGCGGCGAGGAAGTTCCCACTAAACCTCAGAGGCGCGGTCGTCTCGTACCCACGTTTTTTCACATTCTGTGTGAAAGTGAGGTTCTCCCTGGTATTGCCCTCCATCTGTCAATTCTTGGTTAGTACCGTCCAAAGCCTTGAAAGCATAGCCTGGCTCCAACTCACAAGATCCCAGGAGTGTACCTCCGTAGCTCCATTCCAGCTTATGTATGCATAGTTCTCATCCCCCGCGATGCTCGGCTTCCATATCGGGCTGGCCTTCCAATCCATCGTCCACGCGCGATACACTGGTTGACTGTTGGTAGAATGGTCGAACCATGGACCTAGCATCGCATCTAGGACAATCTCGCCATCTTCCGTATACTCGGTGATGACAGGCGTTGTGCCCCAGCTCACGAGGACGTTCCCATTATCAAGCTTCTGAATTCCTCCCATCGCCCAAGACGCAATATCCATTGGGTGGTAATACTCGTGCACAACCTCAGCGGTCATCTTATCAGTGTCGATTCGCAGGTGAAGACCTCTGGAACAGGTGCCCTCGATGCAACCGGGCGAGGGATTGCCTGGGTCAAGGTCGTGGTTGTCGAACAGGGTGATCTCGGTCATCTCATCATTCAGAAATCGTGCGGTGTGCTGAAAACCGAAGTTGGTGGCATTTCCTCCACTCAAGTCTTCGAACTGGTTGTTCACTCCGCCAAGCTGCCAAATCACTGACCCATCCTTGCCGTTGATGTAGACGAGAGACTTAATGCGACGCCCAGATACTAGGAAGTTGCCCTCCTTTGTCTTCTGCATGCTGTTAATGTGGAAAAAGTCCCAGCCAACCTCCTCTGTGGGTGCGCCGTAGTCACCAGTACCCCAGTTCACGGCAGTCTCGTTGATGTCAAAGTGATGGCTGGCACGCCATAGGAACTTGAGCTCGCCGGTTACAATGTCAATTTCCTCGAAAATGCTGTCCAGGAGCCATCCATCTTCAGGCCCCCCGCCTGGCGCATTGGTCATGTCGAAAGGAATCCTCTCGTAGGCCGTGATGAGGGCGGTTCCGTCATGTGTCAGTTGGCACTCGTGGGAATCGGCCTTGGTGTTGATCATCTTTGTCGAGATATTGTAAACTTGTTGGTAGGACTCGTCGTACAGCAAGCAGTAACCCAAGCCGTGGCCCCGATAGTCGTTGCCCTCCCAGAAGGTGAAATATGGTTTGTCGTTAAATACCTGTATCCTGGGGTTGTTGACCGACGGCCACTGTGGGTCGCCATAGACCATGCTGAAATCCGTGGTATCTATAATGAACGGAGTGGCTGGTTGCGAGCCGGCGACCGATGACATGAACAGATATTTGCTCAGGCCGGATTTCTCGGGGTACCACTGGTTGACCTGGAACAGCGGCGCGGCGGCCTTTGTCGTTTTGAACGTCTGATTAGGATGTTTGCCATAGTCGCCCAGGTTAAACGCCTCGTAATCGGTGACATAAGGCTGAGTGCGCATCTCGGCCGCCGCGAGGCCGGCTCCGACGGTGAGGCTGCCGATGAGAACGGCGGGAAGTTGGTTGAAGAACCGCATCATCTCGATCTGAACCGAGATCTGGGTGAGGGTCCTAGTGGGTGGGTCAGGCTTGGCTGGACCAGAAAGACGACTTCACCCCGTGCGAGATTCGGACCGGTGTGAAGGGATTGGTGTCGACTCAGGCTGGTCTCATCGCAAAGACAAGATGGCAAGCGAAGAGTGTACCAGCTCAACGGCACGCAGACTTAATAGTCTTCACCACAGTCGAGGGCGCGGGAGCTGACAAGCTGGCAAGTTTTGTGAGCAGGAGGCTTGGCAGGGTGCGGCGCCGATTTACATAAGGGAGCTCCTCCACCGGCACCGATCCAGTCAGTGGATGCCGGGACAAGATGATGGAGGGGTCCCTCCACCCGGAGTGGAGAAGTCGGGACGGATCAGAAGGGTCCAAGGTATGTTCCTGGAGATTTGAAGGGGCTCCTGTCGTATCGATCTGCGAGTATGGATGGGAGTATCGACAGGAGATGGGGTGAGAGGGAATGGCAGATGTGAGGTCGGAGAGCGCAACGGTGTTGACCAAGCCGATGCGTGTCCCTGCTTCTTCGGATGTAGATCCGACGTTCGGCCGCGAAGAGATGACGAAGACTGTAGCAAGAATCTATAGGGAGGGAGTGGTTGGGCGCGTGAAGGACAGGAAAAGGACAGTGGCAGAAAGACTGGTGCAAAAAGGAAGCCTGACAGGTGAAGTGGAACACTTTGAAGGTTCAAGGAGCAGGAGAGTCAGGCTTCTAAGCAAAGAAGAAAAAAAAAAAAAGAAAAAGGATGGTGCTGCCAATGCTGCTTTGCATTGGGGATTACTCCTTTTGGCAGACGGAAATCCTTTTCGAGAAGCAGCGGAAGCAAAGAAGAGGCTGTGAGTGTGGTGGCTGACCCACCAGACAAGACCAGGTCAGGACAAGATGCACATGCAGCGACGCGTAACCTTCCGCCGTGGTGGGAACGACGTTGGTTTCCCCGTGCCCTTGCCCATGCCCGTTCCCGTACGTACCTATAGGTATATCCTAGTCTACTTTGCCTCAGATCATCAAATGCCAGATTGTTTGGTCTTGTTGACTGGAGCATTCCCACCCGTGAGATGCCCTGATGTGGCAGGTGGAGTGGGCAGAGCCCAAGAGCGAGAGCGGGAGAGCAGGAAAACGGGTGCCGTGCCCCTGGAAGGTACATCAGTACTTGCCCCAAGGTGTGTCGTCATTAGAGAAAAGACGGGGAGTGGCAGTCAGCGCATTGGCGGGGCGGTAAAAGGAAGGAGAGTCGGGGTGCTTGCAGACCCCTCCAATTGGACAGGCCACCTCGAGCAGTGGAAGTCGGTCGTTAACCTGATACGGCAAGCCTGGACGTGCCCAAGCAATGCACAGCACACCTGGCAGTCGCCTCTATCTCTGACCTGTCCTCGTCTCAACGGGCGAGGCCTCTTTTTTTAATGGTCGGGGCCACCGGTGGCTTGACACTGCAAGGAACAAGACGACTCTTTCCACTGCGCCAGAATGCGACTCGAGGGCCTGTCTCCCTGCCGCATCTTGTCGTCAAGTCACGCCAAATCGCTGCTCAAGTGCCGACCCAGAGCTCCAAGTTTGATCAAGAATTGACCAGCATTTGGTCTGGGTGGCGGGCCAATTCCCCATCACAGCCTATGGGGTCCCTATCGAGCACCACTGACTGCTGGGCTGCTGGCAACAAGACTTCCTCTGGACCCACCCAGCCCCTGGATCGACCGGGTTTCAACATCCAATGCAAGCTGTTCTAATTTTTGCACCAGCAGAAATGCAGATGACTTGACTTTCAGAAAGGGGATGAAACGAACCACAGATTACGACTACCACCGACCCGTCGACTCGAGCAAGGCACTTCACATGACGGCGCCCACTGTCCTTGTCTCGATCGACAAGGACGGATTGATGGAGATATCTGGTGCGCCTACCGGCAGCCTGTCTCCACTGCAGCAGCTTCAAAAGAGCTCTGTCAGTCCAGCATGATCTTCCTGCGTGCCAGCCTCTTGTTGAGGGACAACCCACAAGCCGTGGAAGGGATGCCCGCGTAACCGAAGAGGTGGCCTAATCAACATGGGACGACACCTATCGGCAAGCCCTGCGGCTCGGCGGCATTGTACGCAGCAGTCGAGGCCCCTGCTGCCCCAGGCCCTGGCTCCACCCCCAGGGCTGACCACCCTCCAGAGGAAGCAGTCGGGAAACTACAATTAGCTTCGAGCCGGCGCGTTGCGGGTGTCACCTTGGACGACGTTGACAGTCACGGCACGGCAAAGGCGCACATACCTGGCACGTGGCGCCCGTCACTGCTGTGACCTTCGACGTATAATCATTGTGAATGGGACGGCTTCCACAAGCAAGCTGCTTCTCGTGCAGTCGGCGGTCTGATTCAAGCTGGGCATGGGGCGTGGATCGTCATTACCACCCGGGCCGGCAGAACACCGACTCCCGCAGCCTAGACCGATTTCCGAGCCACTGCTGTACCCCAATCTTAGACCATGGCATCGAAATTTCAACCCTCTCGGAGACGCGTCACTGCCACTCAGCCAGTGCAGACGCGTTCCGTCATGAACTTCGACACCCTTGGCATTGTCCGGCCACGCCACACCGTCTAAATTGCCTTTCACCTTGGGACACTTCAACGCGTACAGAACGCATGTGGCTTGGCTACAGATTAGAGCTCACCCTTGTCATGATAGCGTGGCAAGGCTGGGGGTCACGGCAATGTTGAATTGGAAAGCTGCTTCAATTGCCTCGATTGCTTCAGGTCCTACGTCTCTCGGCCCAGGGTAACATGTACGCGCTCACAATTTAGCTAATGTCTTCTCCGCCTTCACTTGGTCACGGAGGATCTTCCGCAAGATCTTGCCCGCTGGGCTCTTGGGAATCGCGTCTACCAGTACGACACCACCACGCAGCTTCTTGTGGTTCGCGACCTTGCCATCCACCCAGCTACGAATCTGCTCACTTGTAAGATTTTTGGTGCCCGGCACAACATACGCCCTGCGAGATAGGAGAACATAGTTGTTAGCAATGTTCCCGGTATTGAGACGACTTTCGACCACAAGTGGCGGCGCGGTTGCTCTCGAGACAAACGCATCACGAGGAATAGTCCTTTGGTCTGCTCACCTTGGCACCTCTGTGTCGTCTTGCTCGACTCCGATCACCGCTGCATCTGCAATCTTCGGATGAGACAGAAGCGTTGCCTCCAGCTCTGCCGGAGCCACCTGCAGGCCCTTGTACTTGATGAGCTCCTAGTATTGCTGGGTTAGCGCGCCGTATTGACAGCTTGTTCCGGCCCGGTAGAGTTATCGCCATCCTTTTTCGCGATTTGAACTCCAACGAATACGCTTAAGGACCACGAGAAGCGGCCGCAACCAAATGACAAAAGGTAGCCTACCTTTTTCCGATCGACAATGTAGAACGTGCCGTTCTCATACAACCCAATGTCTCCCGAGCAGAACCACCCATCAACGAAACTCTCAGCGTCGGCCTTGCTGTTTCTCCAGTAGCCTTTCGTTACTACCGGCCCCCTGACCCAAATCTCACCCCTCGCACCAGGAGCGACATCTCTCGATTTATCGTCCACAATCCGGGCCTCATGGTTGGCAACTAGCGGGCCGACACTCCCTGTCGAGTCGGTCTCACCAGGCGGTGTATTGGTGATTGCACCGGTTGTCTCGGTCAGTCCCCAGACTTGCGTTAGCCTCGCCTTGCCCTTGCCCATCTTCTTCTCGGCCTCGGTTTGGAGCTGTGCGCCTAGAGGCGCTGCTCCGCTGTATGCGTGGTCGATCGTGTCGAACTGATCGCTGAGTCCGGGGAATTTGGCGATGGCGAGAAAGATGGGCGGCACACTGAAGAAATGGGTGATGCTGTACCGCTTGTTGTACTCGATGAACTTTGCAAAGTCAAACTTGGGCATCCAGTAGACCGTGCCACCGCGGTACAGGGTGTTGACGAGATAGCCCTGCACACCTGCGATGTGCGCGGCAGGGAGGTGTGCTAAAGTGATGTAATTCAGGTCCGGTCGCTCGCGCGCTTCCCACGCTCTCCTCGGCTCCATGTTCAGGTATGCTGCGGCAAACAGGTTCTTGTGGCTCAGCTTGACGCCCTTGGGCAAGCCAGTTGTCCCACTGGAGAACAGCACACAGATGATCGACTCGTCTAATTCTCTATCGTTGGTAATACGCTCCCACTGCAGGGTCCTGGAAGGCGAAAGCTCTAACCTCTTCCCGGTCTCTTCCACGGTCAGTTCGAGCGTCGGGTCGTCGCCAAGGACAAGGAGCCGCTCCGCGCCGAACTTCAGCTGCCGCACCGTCTCTTCCGTTACCGCCTTCGTGTGCACGTCGCATATTATCACTTTAGGTTCGACCAGCCCTACCAGGTATGCCAGCTCGCTCGCCGTGGAGGAAGGGCTCGTGGCACTGTAGATCCCGCCGGCGGCAACGGTCGAGTAGAAGAGTGTAGGCAGCATATAGTGGCCCTGGGTATTTACGAGGACGACGTCTTTGTTGCGGCCCTGCCGCCCTATGCCGTAAGAGTGTCGCAAGGCGTGTGCGAGCTGTATCGTGATCTGCCGCGCGCGGGCTTTCGTCAACTTCTTGTGTTCCGGGTCGGCAGCGTCGGCGGTAAACAACGTCTGTTCGTCGGTCTCGCAAATTTCCGAATCTGGTGTTTCGGCACAGTTAGCTTGAGGGATTGCACCAGCAATTTCGGACAAGTTTTTGTTTACCAAAGAGCGCTGTAAGAAGGTCCAATCTGGGTAATTCAATATGCTCGGCTGCCTTGTAGGTGATGCTGCCACCAAGGCCTCTTTCTACGATGCTCGCCATGTTGATTGCACCGACCTGTCACAATTCCACGTCCCGGGTTGCTGCTTGTTCAAGTGATTTGCCCGATGGGGTCACTTGGTGTTTCCAGATTCACAGGGCAAATACTGGCAGTAACAGCAAGGCGTAGCAGAAGACCATGAGGCTAATGGCGACGTATTTCAGAATCGGAGCCGGGGCCGCACGAATCATGAACATCGTTTCCCGCGGAACTCGGCGAGAGGAGTGATCGCAGCAAGATATACAAGCAGCCCGGCTGGCTCTCCAAAATTAACTCTGGCAAGAGCCGAGGCGAGGAGATGCCAATCCTTGGAGATCGCTTGAGGGGTCGGACAGTACGACTCTGATCTCAATTGTACGGTCGCGCAGATACTACCACATAGCACCTGCCAGCTTGCTGCTGTGTGCTCGCTGGATTTGCTGCTGCTGCTGCCGACGACCCACCACCCCGGAACCAACAGCGCTTTGACGTGTGGATGACGGGGGGGCCAGCAGCCTCCCCCCGCTCCCAGGGCCTTGCACAGGAGCTGGGAGCTGGGCAGATACATGGCCCGGGGACTCCCAGTGGCACTCGTAGGAGAAGGGTGTGCGGCATCTTGTTTCGCTAGTCCACGATCTGGTTTCCATTGCGGGCGGCCACAGCAGTGTTGGTTCCGGGACGAGGGGTCCGGTGGGAGAAAGCTCCCTACGACCCCGCAATGTTCGATGGCCAAGTACCGAGGCACGGCTCGCTGGCGGCTTGTTCCATGGTTACACCACTGGCCTGCATCCCGGTCTCTGAATGCGGGGCACTCCCTGGGTGACGTTGCTTGGTGTTTTGTCCTGTTGAATTGAGCAGCCCAAGGTGCGCCTGAGGTTATCGTATGGGGGGTCCGAAATGGCGTCGTGCGTAGTAGTGAGGCTAGTCGCGATGATTTGGTATGGAAAACAAGCCGGATGGGAATTTTTCGTTGTACTACATCTGCTGGCCCGGATGCACAGCATGTGTTTAGTGGTGGTCAGACAGCTGTGCCGAATTTACGCCGACGCCCGACCTCACCTCCTGAGCCTGGGGTTTTCGGAAGGACCGCCGAGGGGATCTGTTGCTAATCGATTTTCTATGGAAACAATGCGAACGACAGGACGTGAAGACTTTCAAAATTAGAAGATCGTTTTCGAACACCAAGAGAAAATGCATGATAAGCCTGGTAAGGCCACGCTTTTTCCTCTGAAAAACCTACAAAGGCCTTGGAGTACCAAGGAGTTTACCTGATTCTACTTAGTTATTGTAGTAGGCACATATTCTTTGGAACGTTGTTCCACACAAATCATTGTGATAGGGATTTCATCGTATAAGAACGAATCTAGCAGCGAGGGGGGACATTAGGGGGGAAAGAGCTTAATGAGTACCCTAGGGTAGGAGATCAAGGGGCTGGGTTTTGGGAGTAGGCAATTAGACGCGTTATAGCTGTGTAGCTCCAGCTGACACCCAAGAGACCTCATTGAATGGTGTATTCACAAGGCCCCCCCCCCTCGGGATGTCACGTTCTAGAAGTGCTGCAAATATGATGGTCTGCCGGAGGCATGCTTGAGAGCGCAAATAGAATATGACCCTGATGACGACATGTCAGCCAACGCGATCCCGTCTGAGTGGTGTGTTGCTCCCAAGGCGGCTTCCCAGCCTCGAGGATTTGGATTGTCATCAGTTTTTCCCCAATATACACTTGGTCTCCGATCCTAGACCTGGCTTTTGGGACTCTTAGCATAAATCGGGGCAGCAATTCTTCTTTTCTAGCAAAGCAATCTCAGTTATGTAGAACCGTGCTTTATGTTGGTATATTCTATGTCAATTTGCTAGTGCGTCTGTTGACGGAGAACAGCTCAGCCATTGGCCGCTGACAGGGTGTCAGTGTGAGATATAACTCGAGCAAACAAGGGAGTGTGTCGGCCATTCTGGCTGATGAAAGAACCCAGAGGCAAACAATGCTCATTCTTGTCGCAGAGTCTTAGCGCTAAAGAGTGTTGTCTGGGTCTCACATCATTCACAGTATGAACGGGCTGGTTTATCGACCATTTGTATTTTTTGAGTTGCTCTATTAAGCTGGAATCCACAATTAGTCCTAGAAGGACAAGACACAATAAAAGAAGACACAACAAATTTGTTTCATAGTAACTTTATAATTCTTCTGCAACTTATCAATAGCCAGAATTCGCTAATCTGCGCTAGTAGCGTTAGGCTATACCTAGTCTATTTGTGCCGGTGCCGTCAGCCCGTCGAGGTTGAAGCCATCACAGAGCTAGATTCACGCCGTCAAGCACTACGTGAAAGTACGATCGCCTTGTGACTCAGGCCTTCCACACACGAACACAAGTTGGCCGAAATAGGCAGTGATAAAAGCCGCCATTGCCCCAACTGAGGTAACATACACCCATCACAACCTTCTTGCGCAAGACCACTCGAAAGCGATATTTCAGCCGAAGCTGAGACGAACTGGCTGGTTTATGACTGTGCAGCCGGGCTGATTTAAACGCCGCTTATGAGGCAATTGCCATTGAGGCACCCCCGCAATAACAACACCTCCCAGGGATCCTTCCGACGTGCTTAAGAACCTATTAGGTATCTTGCAGATCCTTCCAAGGTTTCGGCCAGATTCTGGGGCGTTTGCCAGCAAACAAAGCCACCGTTGTGATAACTAGTTCGGTGTGAATTCGTTGCAGTAGATAAGCACGGACAGCTCCGCGGGGTTGCAAACGAAGGGTGAGATCAAATTCCCAGCCCAAACCTTTTCATCCGGCGGCAAATGCCCAAGACTCCCAACAGTTTTCACAACAATCCTTGAGCAGTCTGCAGACAGCCACCTACAAATTGGGTTCAGCCCTCACGGCATCGAAGGTCTCAGAAGCCATGCGACACAAAGAACCACTCGGAGCAACCTCCACGAGCGTCATGCCCCGTCTTCCGAACGAGCTTTTGGACATGATCTGGCTAGAGCATTGCAAGCTCGGGTTCGAGCCTCGCATGATTCGAGTGAAATGGGTGCACAACGGCCGCTTTTTCGTCCCCAAGTTGCACACTGCCCGGCAACAGGAACCGATGACCCAGCTCTGCTGCGGCGCCCGAAATGTGACAGAGTCTTATGGATTCTACTCGCGCATTCTCGATGATCCTTTTACAGGTGCCGGTGGATTCTGGTGGAGCGAGAAAGACGTCCTGTACGTCGACCGAGATTTCTTCGAGAGGCTCCGCCGTGATTACAACTCCATCTTCATGGGCCGCCACTTGATTACTCGCGTTGGAATTGACGCCCGTGTCGATGTTCCTATCAACACGATCGCGAAGGTGCTGCTTGATTGGTTTCCCATGCTCTCTCATATCTTCTTCATGGCCTCCGCCGCGCTGCCACCATTTTCGCAACTCGCGCAGGTAGTCCAGCCGACCGCGAATCCAGCCAGCGATGCAATGCACGTCAGCATTGGTGGGAGATCCCACTTGGTCATGAATCGAAACATACAAAGTCACTACCCATCACAACTTTCCACTGGGTCTGCGGGAGAGGTCTCAGAAGGAACATCTCACCTCACATTGACCACCGTGTGCATGGGATCACTGACGGATTCACCGCCTTGAAACACCCTGGACACTATGACCTTTGCTTACGAGTTGCCATCTCAACTTCTTCATTTTTGAGCGTGATGGCGAACCCAATGTCTCGAATGCCAGAGAATTGACATCCAACTCTGAAGATACATGCATTTAACATTCAAACGATTTCGTGAAGGTCAAAAGCTAAATTCCGCCGACATGCAATAGGAAGTCTGAGGGTCGGGATGACCGTCAGTCCACACTAAGTACCTCTTCGATACACCCCGCGCGCAGAGGACTACTTGAATTGGGATATAACCGCTCTAGTAAACCGAAAAGTGTGTTGCTAAACAGAGCAGGGAGTCTGTTGCCTCCTTAAGGGCCTGTTTGGAGTAATGATCCGTGATGTCTGGCTCTTGAGCTTGCTCCTCGACAACACATATCACGATGACCACTCGAGCGACATAACTGTTCATATTGAGGATTTTGATGAAGAAGGATCTGGTCATCCGAACAAGGCTCGGGGAGAAAACACGGCTAATTACACGAAGGATAATCTTTAAATTTTCTTCGCTAGGATCGGAAGCTCTGAGTGATCAACGGCGACGTCTCAGGTACCGCAAGTCGCTGTCGTTATTATTACGAAGGTTTTGAAGAGAATAGTACCGATACTAGTAAAGATGAAGCCAAGGTTTGACTGATATCTTGTGCGCTGGCTCTGACATATGGCATTTGAAAACGGAACACTTGTATAGCCATATCGGGCGCGAATTCATTATGGCACTTTTCGTAGGTTCAAGGTCAGTATTTGCAACCACATCCTTCCAACTCAAGTTCTTCTGGATCTAAGTGAATAATCATGTCTATGCACAATCGTGACGCAATTATTTCATTGTGGTGCCGTGGGGTGTTTTGACAGCCACATATATAACCGCAGCTGCCCAGGTGGTCACCGCGGCATCGCTGAGACCTGGGCGAGTCAGCTGCACTCATTGTGGAAAGTTTTGACCAATGTCATGACTGCTTGTGTCTATCCTGAGAATTAGGTCTCTCCTGCGTGGTATGGTGAAGTGAGCATATTAACGCTGCTCCAGCGGACGGGCTTTTCGCAGCGTCCGCTGCGCGGCTACGCTAGACCAAGGTCAAAATGCGCGATGTTGTCTGTAATCCGCATGCAGGCTCCAGGTCGAATGCGCTTGGATATACTTAATACGGTATTTTCATGCGTACAGTATTGTCTTTTCACTGTTATTGGCAACGGACTTTTTTCTCCAACGCTGGGTCTTGAGCGTTCACTGCTGTATGAAGGCACCACATACATTTTATATGTATGGGGAGTTAGGAACCAAACCACCACGATATTTTCATGCTGAACTAGACATCTGAGGTAAATATCCTGTCGCACGAAGCTTTCAGATACCCATTGTTTCCTACGCGCAGCTAATGGTGCTTTGACAGGTTTGCTTGGTCTCGATTTCTTGTGCAAGGAATCGACGATGGTCGACAAGCGTACCATGTTAGCGCGACCCAGCTGGCTGGAGCCGTACTTTAGCGGTCGATCTCGAGCGTTTGGCACTAAAATCCAGGGCCTAGAGGCTGGGCATCTGAAGCCACAGTGGAAGGACGTACTTAAGTAGGAGTCATTGACGTAATGAAGCGCCTAAGAGCCAAACAACAATGCGTGGGAAATATCCACGAGTGTTAGTTGGAAACATTCCATAAGACACCGCTGTGCTCGTCAAGATTTCGTTCTAATACAGGCAGAGTAGAATCAATAGAGCCCATGCACGACGGAATTTCCTTGTGCTTGCAATCATGAGGCGCCCTCTTCAAATCTTCGCGCTTCTGACAATACTTATTGTGTCTGCAGGCCTCACCATCGGACTGACTTATGCACCATGCTATGCATCGCTCTGCTCCGAGTCTTACTTGCCCTATGAGACTCGGCTTCACATAATCACATTCTACTCTATGCTGGCCAGCGTCGGCTGCCTACTATTCTTGCGCGCCACCTCCACAAAGGCCAGAGAGGCAAGCCAGTTGTACTTCACCCAGCATGAAGTTCCTGTCCTTGGGAAGCGCGTTAGTCTTGGTGGCGTCGCACTCTCGGTGTGGCTTGTCGGCTTGATCCTCGCGACCACCGGCTTCTGGGTTGGGCCACTCCTGCAATATTGGGCTATAAGAACCGACCCGTTGGGCTGGGCGACGGCAAAGATACGCCTTGCTGTGACAGGAATAATTGGGCACCATGCAGACTTGCTTCTGGGTCTGGTCATCATCCCAGTATCCAGAAACAGTCTGCTTGGACAGGCGTTCGAGCTGCATCAGAGCACGCTTTTGTACGCGCACAAGTTGATTGCTTATCTCCTGTTCGTTGCGACTTTCGCACATGGCGCCGCATATTATGTGAGTGGTGAGCCCCGATCTCCGAATTATCCGCCACTGATAGTTACACCTGAAGTTTTTCGTTGGAGCATATCGCCCAGCCCTCCCAGAACAAAAACGTGCTTTCAACATCGATAACCCGACTCAAACAATGGAAGAAGCAGAACGGGATAGTGGGTGGTATTATGCAACACTGCCAACTGGCATGTTCGGATTCTTGCTCATGGTTCTGATCATTATAACCTCGCTCCCAGTCCTGCGACGCAAGAGCTACAACGTATTCTACTACGTGCATGTGATATCCAGCTTATGGGTCTTCGTTGCGCTCAGCGTGCATGCCAGCACCGACTTTTACTTTCTTCTTCCCGGCCTTGTGCTGTGGATTGTTGATTGGGGTTGGAGGCTTTTCCGAGGCACAGGCGGCGGACTGGGCAGGAAGGTTGTCGGCACACTCGAGAACGGCGGAGAAGGATGGTACAGAATTTGCCTGCCCGCATCGTCGAAGGCTACTGATGAATCAGGTTCTGCTGAAAAGGAAGCCGCATTCGCACATCCGGTGCAGTCGTACAATCTGGTTTTCCCAGCAATCAGCAAGATACAGAACCACGCTTTCACAGCCGCTAAGGTCGGCACTGGTGCACAAGGGCCAGTTTTCCTGTTCCAGAGGGCCCAGGGAAAGGTGTCCAAGAAGCTGGAGAAGGAGTGGACTTGGAAAGTCGGCGCAGTCGTACCCGAAGTTGGGAATCAGAAGGAACTCGAAATGAGGGTTGAAGGCCCTTACTACCCAAGCGACATTGGATTCGTTGTCGCCTCCAAAGTCATCTGCATTGTGGGCGGCACAGGGCTTACTGGGGCGTACAGTCTTGCGTTGTGGTGGTTGAAAAATCGTTCCCAAGATGCACATGCAGAGTTCCAGCTGGTATGGACAGTGCGATATAATGACACAACCAAAATCAGGGAATGGGGAGAACTGAAGGAGTTAGCTTCTTCTGTTCCAAACATGACCATTAGGACCCATGTCAGCTCCCACTCCGGCCGCATCGATACTGAAGGGCAGCTGCGGCAAATCCTCTCGGCTGGCTCGAGAGGCATAACATTTCCGGACAAGAGTCATAAAGCCTGGGTATACATATCAGGACCCGAAAGCCTATTGAGTTCAACGGAAATGGCATGTTTAGCAACACGAGGGAAAGTTAGAACTTATTCAAGCCAACAGGGTTCGCCATCATGGCTTGTGGCAGATTTGGAATGGTACTCGGCCAAATGGGAGGTGTAAAGGGGTTGCTCCACGAATGGATGCGTACAGTCCTGAGCATAGTCAAGTACGATCAATGTAAACAATTAGCGGTCTCGTTTCTAATTTGTCATACATAGAAAATGTTTGGAGTGTCTCAACACAGTGGTAAACGGTCAAGATCCACCATAAAAACGAATTAAAAAAAACATGATGCCAATAAGAGTGCTGGGATAATACAGCACGCCTACGGGCACGTGGCCTCAGTCTTGAGCCGCACAGACGGGGCTGTACTCAATTAATACTGCATTTTAATGGTACGGGCGTTTTCGTTCTTGATCCGTATACATCCTGAAGGCGTACGGTCCCTTCACACAGTGTACAGGCTCAAAGACCCAGCGATTTTAATGGTATGTATGGTACCTTTCCCTTCTTGGTCGAGTGAGGTGACTTAGCAGGACTAGTAGCCAACTCTCACCGTGGATACGACAGCTCGGTGGAATGCTGCATTGCGTGGGAGGTCCGAATCAGCGAATGGAAGAAGTTGCTTGTTCCCACAGGTGACGATTATCAACGATAAGTTGAAGAGCACCACAATACAAGTCCGAGCACTTGTAACTTCTCCGGTTGCCTTGACCTGGCGCCGTCCTCGACATTAGCCGATGTCACGCCCGGTACAACATCCATCCTTGTCGATGGGAATGAATTGACAAAGAAACAAGCCTGGACCGTTCTTCAGCGACGCCAACCTTCTGCTTATGAGTGGCTTATGGGACGAAGGATTTGTTTGTTCAGAAAAGGAATGCTGAAGGATCAAGCGGACTTAGGCGCGAAACGGTCTACCTGCTAGCCCCAAATGCGCGAGGTCGGGGTATTTCGGTGTATTCGGCCTTTCGACTGCTAAGAAAGACGTCAAAAAATTAGCTAGTAACATTTGAAGACATTATAAAGTCATGATGCGCTCGTCGTACATTTCATCGGCCAGGCAAGCGATTCATTGCGTCGAGTTTACTTTTCAAGAAACATCTTTCCACATTATCCTCGTCATGTCTGGAGAAAGTTTGAATGTAGCCATCATTGGTGCTGGGCTCTCCGGCCTCGCATTGGCACTAGGATTACACGATCATGGTATCTCCTGCACCGTGTACGAGTCCCGCCCAGGAACCCTCAATATTGGTGGAGCAGTTATGCTGTCCCCCAACGCCCTGAAAGTACTTGATGCCCTGCACGTCTACGACGATCTGTGGACCCAAGGATTTAGCTTCACTCAACTTCATTATAGAGATATCTCTGGCGATCTTCTCGAGACCTACGAGTTTGGAAACAAGAGAAAATACGGTTACGACGCTCTGCGAATCTACAGACACGTTCTCATTGACACACTCTTGGCAGAGCTCAAGCAGAAGGAGATACCCATCAAGTTCGGCGCCAAATTCACCCAGATCACAGAGGAAACTTCGAATGCAGTCTCTTTTGCATTTGCGGATGGGTCCACTGGAATGGCAGACATACTTGTTGGTGCAGACGGAATACACTCGAGAGTCCGAAAGTATCTCTACCCAGAGCTCGAGCCCAAGTTCATCGGCATGGCAGGGACCACCGCGGCGGTTCCGACGGCCCAATTGAATTTACCAGAAGGATACCACCTACCAGTAACTTTTACCTCCCCGCAAGGTGCCTTCGTCATCGCACCTCAGAAACTAGATGGATCAGAGGTTCTTATCGGGAAGCAGCGGCGGGTGGCCGAGCAAGACCGTGCAGCCTGGGAGGAGACTCTGGCAGACAAGGAGTCCTCCGTGCGCTTCCTCCAACAGGATCAAGAACATTTCCCCGACATTGTCAAGAACGCCGTCTCGCACATTAACCCCGACAAAATCAACGTTTGGCCATTTTTTGTCGTACCCAAGCTCGATCGGTGGGCCTCGGACAAGCGGCGCGTGATTATTCTCGGCGATGCTGCCCACGCCATTCCGCCTTCTGCCGGACAGGGCATCAACCAGGCTTTCGAGGATGTTTATATCCTCGCACTGCTGCTGGCCCGGTCGGGCGAGATTGCCAACCTGCAGGATGCCCTGAGCTTCTGGCAGTCTTATAGGCAAGGGAGGGTGGATAAAGTGTTTGAACTGAACACCCAAATCGACCTGCGGCGAATGCCGTCCGATGATACCGTGACTGGAGATGGAAGTGGTCTCGAGAAGGAAGCCTTTGATTTGGAGTGGTTGTACAAGCCAGACTTCAAACAACTGGTGGATGATTGGATCCTCAAACAAAACCGATAGATGGGTTTAGGGATTGGGACGTGATGCAAAAATATCGAGAAACGGAACATTTGAAGGCTGCTGGTATTTTGGATTTTTCTTTTCTTTTCTTTTCTTTTTTTAAAAAAAAGGAAAACAGCCCTTTTACGGCATAAAACAGTCATGACGATCTATTAATAGCACAGTAACTTCTAAAATAATCATCATATTGTATCTTATCACGTGGTTGCGCTCTTAATCCGTATATATCCCGAAGGCGTACGGTCCCTTCACACAGTGGTTAATGCTCAAAGACCCAGCGTCAGGCATGGCAGATGAGTGCATTTATCACATAGGTTGCTAAGATTGGCAGAAAGCGCGTTCATTCACAGTCACGGTGTGTATAACAATTACTGAGCAGTGTCACTGGTTTGGCACATGTGTTCACAAGGCATTCCAAGCCATCAATCTCTAAGAGCGTCTTTTTGCACACTTTCAGCAACAGACTATGCTTTTTTGCGCTTGCGAATGAGATATGTAGACGAGAAGGCAAGAAATGGGAACACGTTCTTAGCAAGCTAAGAATCGAATAGTATGTGAGATGTTACTTGTCGGCAAATCTAGACATAGATGTAACAAAGGGGTCCTGCCATGGTGTCGAGAGCGTCTTTAAGCTTGCGTGTCTGGCCGAGGACCCCATACAAAATGTCGTCCTGCAGTGTCCCGGGCTTGTTCGCTCCTCCTGGAAAGCCGCCCATCGATGTGCCGCCCGCGATTTCGCTCAGTCGTCCGGGAAGTTTCTGATTTTGCCATATCCACCAGACTCGGTCAATCATGCCGTGGTGCAGGTAGAAAGCGGGGTCGCCGGGAGAAACAAAGAAGTCCTATTGATCCACTGTCAGCGCCTCCATGCTTCCATCGTCTGTGCCGGGGAAAGCTGATGGGTTGTAACAACTCACACCTCCGGGGTCGCCGCCGATAGTGTAGTGACCTCCTATGTGAACGCCAAACGTATTTGTTAAGCCTTGCCCTTGCATTCTATTTTGGAATGTCCCCACGTCACTCGCGTTCATGATGAGAGCTTCCGTGTAATTGGCAGCGGTGTGTGCGGCACTATATCTGTTGACGTCTCGTCGAAGACATCCTAGGCACATCTATCAGCTGACTTGCAGGCACAGCTTTGCGGCTCATCTCCCAAGAAGCCTTGTGTGAAATCAGGCAAAGTTCCCATCATGATCACCATCTCCATTCTCGGTAGCTGTTCTCCGACTGGAAAGATTTCAGAAGATAGACAAGACAAGAAACTCACTGGGATTGTGACCCAGACCATCACGTTGAGGGTTGGCCGGTACTTTAAGGGAAGCAGAGCCAGGAGCAATGGGCCCCAGATTCACTGACATACTGGGTCCATTGTGAGCAAGTGACCAACTCGAGCTTGAGCGCGTAGCCTCTCGAAACATACAGGTATCATGGATAGCGTTTAGACTTACTTTTTGAATGGCCCGCTGGTCACACAACCACCACCCTGGTCCGGAGGAATGTTGGAACCCATGCCAACGAAAATTCCATCGTATGTGAATTTCTCGCCGTTGCCAGACATGCTCGATGCGTTACCATTGAATATGGGCGAATTAGCTGGGTCGGAAGCGTACCGGGCCCAATTGTTGTACTGTCAGTGAATGGGCAAGTCAGTCACGCTGCCACGGAAGGGCCAAGAGTTGTTCCATGTGGTTGGAGTCCATGACTTACAGGTTGGTAACCCTTGTATCCACACTCCTCCCGCAAAGCATTTTCGTACAACCACAGGTAGACGCGATGCCAACCTAGGAAGTTCGCCTGAGCTTTGTTAGCTCATACAAATCCAGCCTAAATAAGGGTACGGAACAGCTGGGAAATCTTGGACGAACAGTTCCATGCACTTGGTTTGTTAGGTTGATGTGCACCGCGACGAAGTCATCGAATCTGCTCTTGGCACCTGGAATCTTCTTGCTGTCATGCCTGGCTGGGAGTGACTGCAGGCAGAGAACAGCTTTGGTGTAATCTTCTCGCTCGGGGACGCTGAGATCGCTCCTGCAAAGTGTGAAGTATCAGTAATGAGAGATATTCATGCACTTGTATTGAGATAGCTCACCATTCTCGACGCTTCACGGCTGTCTCAAGTGTGCATGTGCCTGCAGACGTTTGGTTGAGGTAACGCCCAAGGTTGTCGAGGCCCAAAGCTGCGAGGCGGTCGACGGCATCTTCGGGGTAGAGACCAGCTGAAACGGGAGCAGCCAGCCGCGATAGAAGCCAGGTGGCTCCCAGGAAGAAGTTTCGGGCATGCATCGTTACTTGTTTACGACGAGAAATCGAGGGCACTGGCCAGATGGGTGTCCCTCTTGGAGGTTGATCTAATTGCTGCCTTTTATACTGGAAGCTTGGCAGGACCACCACTTGATCTGGTAGACTGCACTCCGTGCCACACCAGACTTACATGTCAGCAGAGACAGTATTAACGCTGTCATGCTTTATATTGCGTTTCCCGCCTTTCGCTCTGCAAATCTCCATCATATATTGCAGCCCCTGGGACTTTGGCTGCTGTGATTCCTTCCCATACATGCGTTTCAGCCTAATTTGGAAGGTGTCCGGTCTATTCTGGCTCTCTCACTATATATCAGGTCAAGAGGACATCTCAATTGATACAAATAAGTCGCTGCACACGACTGGACGCGCACTCACCATTATTGTGTACACACCAGCACTCCCCTTGATGCTTCGTGTCACAAATGCGGGACGAACCATGGGCGCCACTGGTTATATTGGGTAAATTAATTACCTTAAGAAAGATGCCCCGCGGGATAAAGTTTTGTCTTTTGAATGTTGCAGCTGAACCCAAAATGCTGGGAGTTCATGTGAAGTCCCGGGCTTGCATTAGGCATGCTTGCAATCAAGGACCGGGTAAATATCCACCCTGCAGGGTCGATCTCGACGCCTCACCCGCACTCACCTTCTGAGTTGTTGTTCTGAGATCTCGGGCCCCAACGCCTGTTGCGTGACGTGCAGCTGAACATGCCGTGCACTGAGCCTCGTGGCCCGCCTGCAACCTCTGGACTGAGTCAACTCGGAGGGGGGCCACTCACGTGCTTATTTCCCCGCCCCATGGAGTTTGACGCTCCTCAATGTGACAGTACAGGCAGCTTTCATAATATGTACCCCAGAAAGATCGACGAGCGCCTTGCTTATTCTGGAGTGTAATATCACATCGAACTTATTACGTCGGGAGTCCCATCCAGTAAGCCTCGTCTTCTTCCCGCCTCTGCGCCTTCTCTTTTTAGTACGACAACCATATGACCAACGTAAGCCCCTGTATTTTTTTGGACACAGAAAACAAAGAGGATCCGCTTGGCGAAAGCTGGTTGACACGAACAAGCCAACAGCTGGCGGGTTTAAGTCTCAAGACCGTGATGGGGCCACAGGTTGAGTCAGAGGTGTTCTCAGTTCTCTTCAAAGCGAGCTGCACTGTGCCGTAACAAATTCAACGAGGCAAACTGAAAGCTGTGTCTGATTCTCAGAGGCGATGGATTCTGGGTTTCAAAAGCATCCTGGTCGTCTGGGGGTTATATGGAGCGGAACTTCAATGCGAACATAAAAGCGAGAAGTGGTGTAGTGGCTAAATGAAAGAAGCCACCTGCAGCTTGGCTGGAACCAGAGCAACTAGAAATTTGGTACTGTGATGGTTTCCAACTGGTCAAGCAAGCCAATGAGATCCACTGTCCCGAAAGGAGTCACCCGTACGACCAGCGCTCAGAGGGTCTCCAGTCCCATCTATGCCTCCCATTGTTTCGAGACAAGGCCCTCTAGAGGCAGTTGGCTTTCGTTAAAGTTCAGAGATGCAGTAGAAGAAGGGGGGCAAGATATGCCAAGGAGTCTCTGATACGCAGGTCTGCAGGCTTCATTCGCGTGCATTCCACCTACAGATTTCCATCTCACTTGCAAGTGACTTCATCCCAATGAAGTGCGATGACCAGCGTGTAAAGAGCCCTTGCTTGACAGTTGGTCACACTAGACTCCGGCACACGTTAATAGTGAACTGAAATGTATTTGTGGTTCTGGTCGAGGTCCAGCCTGAAGGGTATCAATGGTACAAAAAGAGAGACCCGCCCCAACGCCAATGCTATACGAGATGAGAAACCCAACCTTGCCTTCTCATGAGGCCAAGAAAATCTATGGTGTGCCGTCGGAGCACCTAATCAGCGATGTCGAAATGAATTTCCATGTCCGTTGCATATTATACGAGTCCCAAATGGGACTTGTTAAGCAGTCCTGCTCGTGACGCTCATCGGTAATGAGCCACCCCTGAAGAGCTTTTGGTAATTCTTCTGCGAAGAAGGGTCGTTGATGAATTGAAAATCAAAGTTTCGAAACAGCTACAACTGAGGTCAGCACCTTGAACCGCAACATGTCATCCAATCTCTTGGTTCAGGACTTACCTCAATAAGGACTTTGTTCAATTCGATGAAGGCGACAGTCTTTCCAGGGCATCCCCATCTCCCAGTACCAAATACGAGGTCCGTCTGCTTCTTCATGATGCTCCTTGTCTTCTCATCGGCCTCTGTCCAGCGCTCCGGCCTGAAGATGTTGGAGTCGGCGCCAAAAACGGACACCTCGTGTGCCACGGCCCAGGTGCTGTGTCCGATCCTTGTGCCGGGAGGGATGAACTGGCCGTTGAATGTGTCGCCCTCGGGTCCGACCTGCTTCATAATCAGCCCGCCGAATGGAGGGTTGACCCTGAGGCCCTCGTAGATGACGGCTTCCAGGTATGGCAGCTTTGCTGCCTCTTCGTTTGTGGATGGCTGGGAGATTGTACCGTCGGCAATCGCCTGGTCGATCTCTTTCCTGAGCTTGGAGGCCACCCTGGGGTTAGAGGCTATGTGTGATACTGTCATCTTGATCGCGTTGGCAGTCGTGTCTGAGCCTGCAATAATAGGGAACATGACCTCAGATTCTGCCGAGCGCCTGTCCAATCCGTGCTTAAGGAATGATCCCTGTATATTCAATCAGTATTGTTGGTTCACTAGTGGGGAATAACGAGTGAACTTACCAGGAGGTCTTGTTGGTCCTTTGCATCTGGTCCTAGACGGCTTGCGACCAATTCCCGGGCCATTCCCATGAGGTACCCAACACCCCAGCTGTCTGTGGGCTTAGGGCCTAGAAGCTTGAGTACTGTGTTGGAGAGGAAGATCTTCTGCAGGGGTGGTATATCGGTGAACACTTGAATCCATTCCAGAGCAATCTTGACGATTGCAATGATACCACGAACGTCTTTGTTTGTTTCCAGAAGACCCAAAGGCTTGCCAAACGCGAGCTTGGACTTGGAGTCGTGTGCATAATAGTCTGCCAGTCTGCCGAAGTCGACTGGCTTAGCCGTCTCGTCTGACAAGTACTCGCGCTTGATCAAGCTGACCAATGATTGAACCTGGGAGTTGATATCCGACTCGAGACGGGGGTTGTCCTTTCCCATGTAACCAGCAGCGACTTTGAACCGCAGGGACATGTGAGCTTGTTTGTCCATGACGCTTCCCATCATGTCATGGTAGGGGTCGAGTCTGGTGGCCTTGTACCAGCTGCTTCGCTGGTAGGTTGATCGTGCCGCCGACATCCGGCGAAGATGGTCTGGGCTGGACGCGAGAAGGTCATTGGGACCGATTCTGACCAGGGAACCATACTGCTTGGAGAGTTCGAAGTACTCGAGATGCGATCTTCCAGAGCGACGAATCCGCAGCATGGGGAGATATGATATGGAGGCGAGGAAGGGTCCGGAAAAGGCCGACAGTCGCCGCCATGTCATGAACCTTGTGATCGATAAGTATAAGACAAAGAGGAGCAGTAGAATGACACCGGTGGCGGCAGGCCCTGATGAGAAATCGAAGCCTTCGACCTTCCGAGTGAGCACTAGAAGGTTCGCCATTGTAACACAGATGAACAAATGCGATAGAGATAGAGTTGAAGTTTTGCCACTTGAGCAACAGTTCTTGTTTACTTCTCAGCGAAAGCAGCAATATTGAGGCTGCCAATATGATTTAGAGTGCTGAGGAGGATTATTCGACTTCACTCGAAGCTCAGCATGACCATGAACACCCTCCCGTATTTAAGGACGAGGCCGTGACCATCTAGTTGGACGACACACACCCACACCATCTAGTCACCAACGTGAGCCTCACAAAGGAGTCATGCTTCCCGGGGCTTCCTGATAGCATCGCCTCATTCCTGACTGTGTAATCAGGCAGTAAATCGAAAGATGGTGTGCCTGAAGGGCAGTGCCCCACGAACCAGTCATCCCCCCACCCCTGGCGCGGTCAAGGTATCCGCCGGGTAGAACGGCCGCCTCCTGATGAGGCGCGGTCCGAAGATGATACTCGAGTCGGATGAGGGAATGGTGTCCACGTGCGGCCCCGATAACTTCACGGAGACCTCCTCCCGTAGCCGATGATGTCTGCACTTGCAGCCATCTTCTCAAGGTGTGCCCAAGTTGGTGATGGAAGCGGACCACCTAATGCAGGGTTCCATGATCCTCCCCAGGATCTATACACACCAGCCGCCCCCAAACGGCCCCATGGAGGCTCCACCAGGCACATGGCTAAGTTGTATTGGAGATGAGCCAGCCCGTCGCCGGCGCGAAGATAAGAAAGTGTGGTACGTTGGGTGCGCCTCCATGCAAGCCGATAGACGCCCACGGCCCAGTCGGCTCGCTGTGCGGTGTGATATACGAAGGAGGGTGCGCCGTGGGCCATGCAAGCCCTGAAATGCTGTGTCGGTGTAGAACCTCGATTGCCGAGGGTTCGACGCCGATGACCGTGTGACTTGATCTCGAAATAGCCAAGAATGTGGAACACGAAGGTCGCGGACGGCACCCGAAGAGGAGGGAGGAAGTCGAAAAAGAGGGAGGGCGTCGACAAAAGAACAATTGTATTCCCCTTTTTGGCGTGCTTTCTAAGCCACCACTGGTCTGTCCCCCCCGTCTGCTTACTAGGGCGGGCGCAAAAGAGATGGTCGGGCTAACCCGACAGCCAGGAAAATGCGCCTCGCAGTCTCAATAATAGTCCCGGCCCACCGTATCGGCTCTAGGGTGGGCGGCTTACGGGCTGAGTGGGTGGGTATCCGCTCCTATTCGACAGGCCGGAAGAGGCACGCGAGTTACGTCGTCTTACGGGCCGAGTGACTCGAATGGAGGAATGGGTGCCTGACTTGGCGGCTTTTAGGGCTGAATCCTGAGTCGGACTGCGCTCCGTGAGCTGACATCAGAGAAGGAAGCTTCGGCAAAAGCCATGGCCTCGAGTGATCACGAGCGAACCTATTTCCAGCAGAGGATAAAAGGCCCGTGGCTGCCTGCGAGTGAGACTTATAGGGCTGAATTCCCGGGGTGGGTGTTCCCAGGCCTCGCACAGGATTTAGACTACTTATTCCCATGCGCCGGCGCCACGTTTTCCCCCGAATTGGGAATCGGGCAGCACGGCGTCCAGCGTACAGCGTACAGCGTAGCATCTTCTGGGACATTCAGTCTGATGACTGATTACGTTACCGGCATTCCGGTAGCGGTGGCTGCACAGACAATTCTGTTGTTTTTGCTGCAGTTTGCGATACCCACATCCATCCGCCCTGCATGGATACAATTTGGATCACAGCCCACCCATAACCAGCCGTCCATCCCAGGCGCCCACACTCAAATAGGAAATTGAGGCGCGATCACTTCTTCAGGTGCAACGCCTCCTTGACCTTGTCGAGCTTGGACTTGTTCTGGCCCTCTGCATGTTGGTCACCGGTGGCAGCCGTGTTGCTACCCTCGGCGCTCACACCCTCGCCAGTGATGGCTTTGTCGCCCTGCACCTTTTCGTGTGCATGTGTCAATAGTGTGATGCAAGCGGCACGCGTGGCGCAAACATTGGGCAGCGACTCACCTTCTGCTCCTGCGCTTCGGCCTGCTCCACGACGTCGTGGGCTTGCGTGGCTGCGGCGTCGGTAATTCCGCTCATGTTGGCTTTTGATAATGGTATTATTAGATTGTCGGTTAATTTGTGCGTTGGAGAATTATTGGACTGCGATGCGCAGGATCAACTCTCGTCGAATGTGATCGGTGTCGGGCCCACGCTGGCAGGACTGTGGGCGGCTGCACCTCCTGAATATATATCAACGTCAATAGAGTGCGAGAATTGGCGACTGCTTCGACGTTACTCTCCGTCGTCATGCCGAGTCTGTGTTCAGGAAAGATGAGCATCTGAACGTCATCCGGTGTGTGACGGAGGGGCCCTCGACCAAAGAGCTCGCAGCTGTCAACAACCACACGACTGCGCGCTGTAGTATCCCCGCATCGACCGTTGCAAATGCACGAGTGCGACGTCCAATGATGTGTGTGAAGCCTGCATTCGTGTGTTGCATTGCCAGAGGATGTGGCGTCGATCAACAGGATGGCCAAGCTCCAGTCGTGCTGTGAGCCGGCGGTTGATGTCAGCAATTGGGGATATATGTCCCGTCTCGACGGCTGGGCGCGGTACGCGAACAGAGCCCGCTCCCAGTCCCAGTCGTGTTATCATCACTTCGTCGCGGAATCATGTAGTCTGGATAGCTATTGTAACAACCAATTGGTGGAGCATGGAGGCGCTTGGGTCGCCGCTCGGCCCATGGCGGCCCGTTCAACTAATTAGGAGGAGTCGGTGCAAGGTTTCAGGAGCCATCAGGAGCTTCTGCATCATCTGAAACACGGGTCCCTTGGCTTGATAACCGCGACGCCAATTTCTGACAACTTTCCTGCTCTGAAAACCTCCTAGCCCATTGACAAATCCTACAAGAGCAAGAGCATGCGATGCCAGTCAGGTCACGTTGCCAACCATGATCCGCTGGCAAAAGGCGACGTTACCACTCTGGCTGCTGTCAGCAACTGGTTGCTTTTGTCTAGTATCCGATGCCGCCTCACTATGCACACCCTTCCCGCACTTTGACACGCACGATCATGTTGTGTGCCCCATTGATGCAACTGGACCGATCTGGGCATCAAAATCATTTGAACTCGGCTGGGTCAAGGGAGATGCCTGCCATGGCTTCGGCCGGGACCAGATCTGCACCTTCACACATCCGAAGTTCAACCGCGGCCTCGGTATAGCACTCATCAGCACAGATGCAATACTCGAAGACGTCTCATCTTGGCTTCCTATGCAGCCACCAGATGCGATGGCTGGGGGCCTTGCCGCTGTGCCTCCTTACGAGGCCAGACAGATACCGGGGAAGGGAGTTGGGTTGATCGCCAACCGCAATATTAGCCAAGGAGAGCTGATCATGGCTCGCACTCCAGCCGTTGTGGTGGATGGCACCGCCTTCAAAACCTTGAGCACATCGCAGCTCACACAGGCACTGGCGCATGCGATCCAGTCCCTGCCATATGACCACCAAGTTGAGTATCTCCAGTTGACGACTCATGACGATGCGACGACATACGAAGAGAGAGTGTATAAGATCTTCGCCAAAAACAATTTCCGGACGAAATTCAACAAAGGAAAGGACTTTCACTCCACATTTACTGAAGGTTTGGCAAGCCCGTGCCCTGTCTAAGCATTTTCAGGATCTGACGTCTCGACTTGCAGTTTCACGACTGTAAGCATCACTTTTCACCTGTTACGGATCCCCGTCTTTCATGTTTTAGAATTTTCTAGAATACAACATTTAGGACCCGTAGCAGGACTAACATCACTTAATCTTCATTTCCATAACACTCCAGCAAATTTTTCCGTATATATAGGGGCAGCCTGAGGAAACGTCGCCGCCGTATATATACAGCCATAGCAGTAATGTATATAGTGTTAACTTTTTCTCAGGCTGCCCCTATATATGCAGAAAAGTTTGCCGGAGCGTCATGGAAATGAGGATTAACATCAGGAATCACGACTGTCGCCCCAACACCGGATACCACTTTGACACATCGACGTTGTCGCAAAAGGTGTTTGCAGCCCGTGATATATCAGCTGGGGAAGAACTAAGCATCGCCTATTACGAGTATGTCAAGTCATTTCCGTGTTTCTTCTGTATACTGACAAGACTGTAGCCCAATCCAGACCCGTACCAAGCGGCAGCAGCAATTGCTGTCTTACTGGGGGTTTGAGTGCACCTGCGAGCACTGTAGTGCTGATGCGGGCTTGGTTACAGAGTCAGACAGTAGGATCCAGCAGATTCATTCCCTATGGAGCGACCTTGATGATTACTCTCCGGCCTCGAGCGGCTCGGTAGAGAAGGCAGAGCGGCTGCTGGAACTCTACAGGCTGGAAAGGATGGATACGCGCATACACGAGGCATACTACCGCGCCGCAGTAGAGTGGAACGGTGATGGAGACTCGGCAGCAGCAGTAGAGGCAGCAAGACGATGTCTCGAGAGGGGAGAACAGATGCGAGGCCTAGAGGCGCCCTTTGCAAGAAACATGAGGGAGTTGATACAGGATCCAAAGCGGCACTGGAGCTGGAAATTCCGTTTGCCAACCGCTGAATAACTTCATGTGTGAAGTTGTGTGGACAGAGAGAGCCAATGAAGCGGGTCGAGGTGAAGAAATTTGAACGTGAAGCAAAATCTGAAAGGTGTCAAGTGATCCGCATGTTAACTCTCCGCTCACTGCAGGCAATCCACTGCAGATTGAAGGTTTGCACTTTCCGCGGCGGGGACCGTAGAGACAACCACTTTGCAGCAAGGCAACATTGAATCTCGTTCCAGAGCGACGGTCATTTCGTTTTGTGACTGAACCCGGTGTTCCCAGAATACCTGTTCCCCGGGCATAGACGGTCTGAAAAGGCCCGGTTTTCATCACCTGGTCTGGTGGTCTAGTGGTATGATTCGCGCTTAGGGTCCACCCTAATGCTTAAACTGCGCGAGGTCGTAAGTTCATCCTGAACCCGCTCAGGTTAAAAATCAAACAACTAACATCTCCTCAGCCGGGTTCAATCCCCGGCCAGACCCTCCGATTAAATCCTTTTTTTTTGGTCTTTTTAGTGGGATAAATAGTACGGAGGTCGGTTCGATTATTTTCTTACCAAGCCCACAGGGGTCCCTACATATTCAGGGGTTCAGCTCCTTACCGATCTAAATTAGTATATACTTAAGGTAGGGAAGAAGACTCCCTAAGAGATAACTTCCCTCTTCTATATCTCTCTTTAACTATTATTTATTATAACTAATATAAATTCTAGTATTTTACTTATAATAGTACCTTACTACTAGATTACTTTCTATTTATAGATTTTAAACTTATTAGCTATTAGATTTAAATACTATTAAATCTTTAAGTATACTAGTATTATACTAGATACTTAGAAGTTCTAGTAAAAAAAGATCCTTAGTTAAAGCTTTAATCTATATACTTACTTACTTTTAATTCTTAATATATATATTAAAGATAATAAGTATATTAGATACTTTTTAAAGTATTAAAAAGAGATTAAAGAGGTTATTACTATTATAAGTAAAAATTATTAAGAAAGTAAGCTTTTAGCTATATAGATTATTAAATATTTAGGTAACTATATTTCTACTTATGACAGTACGGGCTTATAACTACTGGATAACCAATTAGGTCGAATTAGTTATTGTGGTCTTTTGGCCCAGTGGTCTGTGCCAACTGACTAAAGATGGTCTCTGCGCAGCAGTCAGGGGTCTAACCATCTTAATAACTAATTTAAAGGGTGTAGGTTCGAGCCCCTATGTTCGAAAATCTTAGGCGGCGGAGGGGCGCTGCTACTAACTGCGGGGCTAAAACCGTTTTGCTTAGGATAAGCAGCTTAATTAAGTTATATAGTAACCCTATACTGTTTAAGATTTTTAGGCCTCCTATTTACTATATACTAATTTAGCGTAGTGCTATCTAGGCTTATATAACTAGCCCCTAACTACCTTATAAATAGAAGCTTAAGAAGGCCTTAGGGGGGGAATATAACGGTATAGGCTTATAACTACTAGATAACTAATTAGGTTGAATTAGTTATTATAGTCTTTTAGCCTAGTGGTCTATATTAACTAACTAAAGATAGTCTCTACACAGTAGTTAAAGGTCTAACTATTAGGGCTATAGGCTAAGTACACATAGGACCTAGCTAATAGATCTATATACTCTACTTAGCTAATTAGCCTAAATAGCTACCTATATCTTCTATAATACTAGATTATAGCTTTACTACTTTCTCTATACTATTCCTTAGATAACTATAGCTTTAAATTAATAATTCTTTAATAACTATTTAAACCCTTTTTACTATTAAAGTCTTAAAAACTATCTTAATTTAAAACTATCTAACCTTATAGCTTAAGAAAGTTATAAAAATATTTATCTTACCTAACTATAATAACCTAAAAGATTATTATTCCTCCTAATAGAAGCTAATTACTAACTAACTCTCCTTAACCTTTAAAGACCCTAGATAAATAACTAGTAATACTAGCTATAATACTTATAGAAGATAATAGTAGTAATAGTTATATATTTAACCCTAATAATAAAGAGGACTTTAATACTTTACTAACTAGTCTACTAAGTACTCTAATAACTAACTAACTTTAATAGATCTAATTTAATATTAATAAATAGAAAATAGTTATACCTAACCCTAAGAAGATCCTCTATACTTACTTTTACTATATATTAATTAGTATAAATTAATTATCCCTAAATCTAGTAATAAGTATAATTAGTAATACCCTTAATAATAAAGATAACCCTAATTATAAAACTAAAAAAAGAAATATACTCTTTAAAGAAACTATATTAATAGTATTATAGTAATATATTATAATTTCTAAATTAAAGTAATACTACCTAGATAAATATTAAATTTAGGATAACCTATATAAGAAGATAGATAACCTTAATATAACCTACCCTAGATATATACCTTAATACTTAATTATTAAATAAAGCTAGAAGGAACTTAAGATAAGTAGACTTATTTTATAATCTACTTTTAAAAAGCTTATATATAATAAATTCTATATACTAAAACTCCTTTACTATACTACCTATCTTTAATTAAAAAACTTTATTAAGCTCTTCTAATAAATTAATACTAATCTATTTTATATCTAAGAGTATACTAATCTATTTATCTAGTTAATAGAGAGTTTAAATAGTTATATATAGTAAGTAGTAAAGAATATATAAACTACTACTCTTCTATAAGATATATAAACTATTACCCTCTTATAGGACTACTATAATTCTACTATTTAAGATAATAAAAAGTTAGCTAATAAACTTACTAAATAAAAAGAGAAGTATAAAGCTATTAAGAAAGATATAGTAGTCTTTAATTATTAATATAAAAACTACTATATTACTATAAATAAACTTAAGAGATAACTTAAAGTAACTATATAGTTTAATAGTAATATAAATTAATAAACTAAGATTAAATAATTTTAATATAAGCTTATAGAGCTTTATATATAAACTACTAATTTAGATACTAACCTTACTATCTCTTAAGCCTAATATTTTATTATAGTAGACCTACTATCTACTTAGTATAGTAATAAAGCTAAAGATAAGCTAGGCTTTAAAGCTTAGAAGTATTAGCTTTAAAATAAGTTAATATCTAATATAAACTACTTTCTAACTAAGTATAGTAAGGTTAGTATTATAAAGAACTAGATAGAAGATAGTATTATTAATATAATTAAACTTTTTTTTAACTCTACTTACCCTAACTATATTAAGACCTTTAAGAAGTTCTTTAACTAGCTTAAGTATAAGTTTAATAACCCTAATAAGAAGTTATAAGCTAAGGTTAACTATACTAACTTAATTATAAAGAAGACTAATAAGTTCCCTACTTTTTATAATAAATTTATCTACTTAGCTAGTATCTAATACTTACCTTAGGGGGAATAGAAGTCTAAGATCTATAATAAGCTTACCTTAGTTCTCTATCTCTATAATATCCTCTCTATTATAGTAAATAATAATAAGGTTAACTTTAATATATATTATACCTATACCTAGTAGCTTAACTAGGATTAGAATCTTATTAATTAGTTATATAAGACTTATAAAAAGCTTACTAATACTAACCTTAGTAGTAATATATAAAACTTTAACTATAATAACTTTAGTAGTAGAAATAGGAATAACTCTAATAACTATACTAGTAGTAATAGAGGATAGAATATTAGTAGTACTAATAATAGTAATACTAGTAGTAATAGAACTAATACTAGTAGCTTTTTTACTACCTTCTAATATACTAAAAAGAATAGAAGAACTAAGGATAAGTTAATTAAGCTTATTAATAAAAGAGCTTATTTCTACTATAAGAAATAAGAATATTATAGTATTAAGTATTTTAAGAACTTAAACTATTAGCCTAACTATACTACTTACTAGTATAACTATAAGGCTATATAATATACTTATATTACTACTATTAAAGAGCTTTATAATAATAATAAGTTTAAGTCTAATACTAAGAAACTAGATAAGAAGCTTAAGAACTTAGGAAACTAGCTATCTTAGAGTAATTAGACTCTTTTTTAGAGGATATATATATATTTTTAGATAAGGTTTATATTAATAGAGAGAAACTAGACTTACCTATAAATATTCCTTATAACTTTCTTACCTATATAATAGGTAGAGAGGTATAAATAGTACCTTATATAGTAGCTATTAATAAAAATAATATAAATATAAAAGAATTTATAAATATAAGAGTAAATAAAATAATTTTTATTAATATAAACTTTACTATAAAGTTAATTTAGATCCTTAATACTAGGTATATATTAGAATTCTAGCTTTATTTAATTAATAGCTTTAAGGGATAAATATTCTAGAAGATTAATACTATCCTTATTACTAATTTAATTATTAATAGCTATTATTATCCCTAACTATCTATAGTAATAGTAGATATATAATATAAAATAATTATTAAGTACTAATAGATATATAACTATAATATTATTCTAAATATTTACTATAAGAAAATAACCTTTAGGGATAAAGTACTAACCCTAGTAACTCTACCTCTACTATAAAAAGAACTATTATATATAATAATTATAGCTATATATAAGAGAATATAAAAGCTAAAATTACTATTTATAGATAGGGTACTTTATACTACTAAGCTATTAGTATCTAATAGGTAACTATATAAAACCTTAGCTAATAAGAACTTATAAAAGATAGAGGATACCTTAAATAGCTAACCTTCTTATTTTTTCTAGATAGCTATACCTATACTAACTTCTAAGGAGTAGAAAGCTTAGTAAGAGTACTAGTATAAATAATAAAAGGATTATAACTAACTTAGTAACTATAATACTAATAAAGTATATACTCTATATAAGGAGAGTATTAGCTAGGTTAAGTACTATAAGGTAGAAATTAATATAGTTAAAATAAAGACCCTCTTTACTTTAACTAAATAAAAGAACTTACTTACTTTTATTATATCTCTATATAAGATTAACTAATATATTTAGAATAAGTAAGCTAGCTTAATAGAGGATATACTATATAATAATAATAAACTTTATTAGAAAGCCTTAGAGTAGATATCTTTATAGTACTACTATTTATTATAGATATTTAGTAAGACTAACTCTAACTAATTAGCCTTATATTATATATATAATCTAAAGATCTAGTTACTACTTAGTATAAACCTTATATCTATAGTTAAATATAAACCCCTCTATAAGATAATACTTAAGAAGGCTAAGGCTATAAAAGTATATATTATTAAGAACCTATAGAAGAGATTTATTAAACCTATAATTATACCTTAGATATCTTTTATCCTTATAGCTATAAAACTTAGAGGTAGCCTATATTTTTTCTTAGAGGTTACTAGATCGAATAGGGGAATAAATAAGTTATAGATAAGAGATAAGGGTTAGGAGATAGATAATAGGGGTAATAGAATATATTAGTTATATTCCTTTTTTCTTATTAGACCTCTAACTAGCTTATTCTAAGAGGGAGAATACCCTCTTATTTATATTCGTTTTTAAACTAGATAGAATATTCGAGAATTATTTAATTACTAATTAGGGACTAGTAATTAGTAATATATTAGCTAATAATTAGCTAATATCGAATTTAGTCGAAGTAGGTGGAAGAAGGCTAGACCTAAAGAAGGAAGGTTGTGGTTCTTATATAGTCGAAGAAGTCTTCCATATAGAAGGTTCTAGAAATCCGCTTACATAAGCAGATTACGTAAGCATATATTATAGGGTTATATTATAGTATAAGTTAATAGTATACTAAATATATAGCTTATAGCTAAATAACCCTTATAGTTAATAAGTTATAAAAGTAGTTATTATTATTTTATTATTATAAAAGTACTTTTTATTTATTTTATTATTAGAGGGATTTTATTTATTATTAGTATTATATATATTTATAAACCTTATTTAAATTAGTATTACATAAGTGTATTTTACTTACATAATATCTTATACTCCCCCATAATTCTTATATTTATATAAGAATTATACTTATATATATATAAAAATTATAAAATTTAGTATAAGTCTAAGTTAAACTCAAGGCCTTACAATTTTATAATACTTATATTTATTGTGTTATTTTATTTATATATATTTTATATACTAAAGGTATATATATTTTAAGGGTTATAATTATTTATAATTTAAGGTCTAGCATATATACCTATACTATAGTATCTATAGTTTCACGTTTTATAGTAAATATCGTACTTCTTATATATCTAGACCTTTATATTATATATAACCTATATAAGTTATTATATATATATATTATTATTATTTATAAACAGCCGGTTTTATTAGCTTTTAAGCTTATTATTATTTATATTATTTATTTTATTTTATTTATTTTATTTTTATTTATAGTACTACATCTTATTTATTTATTTTAAATATATACCTAGGTTTATTATTATTATTATTATTATTTACTAGTAATATCCTTATTTTATTTATATAGCGCATTTATTCTATATATATATATACGTTTCCGTACAACTTATAATATATATATATAGTATATACTAGCGTATACAAATGTCTTATAGTATATTATTTTATTTAAACTCCTTTTATTCTCTACTTATTATTATTATTATTATTATTATTATCTTTATTATTATTATTATTAGTATATATATCCCTATATATATAATTTTAAGGATCCTCTAAGTTATTTAATATATTAGCTGCTTTTATTAATTATTTCTACTAGGGATTAGGTAGATTTTTAGTTAAAAAGTTAGCTAATTATTCTTTAGTAGGGATATATAATAATTTAACCTTATTATCGTTTATAGCCTATCTAGAATAATAGTATATTAGGTCTATATATTTAAACCTTTTATAAAATTCAGGGTTATTAGCTAATTTAATAGCTAATTAGTTATCTAAGAATATAATAGGTATAGGTATATTATAACTTAATTCTAGGTTATTATTAAAATAGGTATATAGGTTATTTAAATAAATAGCCTCTCTAATTCCTTCTTTTAACGCTATATATTCAGCTTTACAACTACTTAACGCTATTATTTTTTATAGTTGTGAATTCTAGCTAATAATATTATTATTAGATATATTTTTAGTATTAGAATTAGATAAGCTAAATAAATAACCTATAGTACTACACCTATTAGGTAAATTATTAGCCTAATTAGTATCTATATAGCCTTTTATTATAAAATTATTCTTTAAGTAGTTATATATAAACCCTAAGTCTAGAAATTTATATAAATATTTAAATATATAATTAACAGTATTTAAATACTCTTTATTAGGGTTAGCTATAAATCTAGAGTAATAATTAATACTATAAGTTATATTAAGTCTAGTTTTTAATACTAAATATAATAAAGACCCTATTCTTTTCTAATATTTAGTAATTTTCTTTAAGACTTATATTATTATTTTTATTTAATTTTAACCTTAGGACTCTAGGTATTAAAATAGGCTTATAGTTATTATTTATATTTATATTAAATTTATTAAGGAGTTTATTAGTATAAGAAGTCTAGTTTATAAATAACTTCTTATTTTTATAGTTTATTTATATATTATTTTCTAAGAACAATTTAGATAGCCCTATATACTCTATTTTAATATACTTATTTATTTTATTTTTAATAAAGATAATTTAGTATTATCTACACTAATAATTAGTATATTATTAATATAGTATATAATTATAATTTTTAGCTCCTTATTTATAAATACCCTTTATTATAAGGGTATATAAAAGCTAAGGATTTTAATATATTAGTTAAATATTTATTCTATAGGTATAGAGCTTGTTTTAGCCTATATAAGGCTTTATTTAATTTAGCTACCTTATTTTTATACTTATTATTAGTATATAACTCTATAGGTAAAATTATATAAATTTCTATATCTATACTAGTATATATAAATATATTTTTAATATTATATTAGGTTATTAACCACTCTTTATTAATAGCTAATATTAATAATATATACTATATTTCTATATAGTAAGTAGTAGAAAAAGTCTCTAAATAATCTACCCCTAATATTTAATTAAAACCCTGTATAACCTAACAAGCTTTAAATTTTAGGGTTTTATCTTTATTAGTTATCTAATTAGAGTTAATATAGTTATTATTTATAAGCTTTTTCTTTAGTACCTACTATCCTTTTATAGCTATTTTATTAGGTAGTAAATCAACTATATTATATATATTTTTATTTATAAATATATTAACTTTCTCTTTTATAGCTAATAGCTATTCTTTATATTTAGGGCTATTTAAAGCTTTTTTATAATTATTAGGTTTATTAATAATACTAGTAGTTAGTATAAAACTATTAGTATTATTAAAATTATAAGTATATAATAAAGTATCTTTATAAGTTAATAAAGATAATTTATTATAGTACTTATATTTATTATATTCGCCTTTTTAGCTATAAGGAAGTTAATTTGAAATTTAGTTAATTTTATTATTTTATTATTATTAATAGTATTTATATTATTATTATTATTATTATTATTTATAATACTAGTATTATCTTTATTATTATTATTATTATTATTATTATTATTATTATTATTATTATTATTATTATTACTAGTATTATTATTTCTATAGGTTATTATTATTATTATTAGGAATTAGAAATTTCTAATATTTATAGGTCTCTAACCTATAAACTTCATCTATTAGACAAATCCTAAATTTTATATATATTATTATTTTCCCTATAGCCTATTAGAATACCCTTATTAACTCTAGGGTCTAATTTAGCCTTATTTATATTATTATTTTTATAGTAGACTATAAATCCCTAGGTTTTAATATTATTATAATTATTAGTATTATTATTTAATACTTCTAAGGGAGTCTTATAATTTAAGGCTTTATATAGGGTCCTATTATATATATAAGTAGTAGCTAATAAGGCTTCTCTCTATAGATATTTAAGTAAATTACTAGTATATAATAAAGCCCTAACTTTATTAAATAAAGTATAGTTAATTCTTTCTATTAACCTATTAGGCTCTTTAGTATAAGGGGGTAAATTTTAATATATAATACCCTTATTATTTAGGGTTATTTTAAAATGTTTATTTATATATTCTCCCCTATTATTAGTATATAACTCTCTAATTTTAGTGCTTTTATTATTATTATTTATTTTATATATAAGTATTAAAGGTATCTAAGGCTTTATCCTTATATTTTAATAAATATATATCTAAATAATATATTTTCTTATCTAGAAACGTTATATAGTACTTATATTTATTATATATTAGACTAATAGGACTACCTATATTACTATAAATTCTTTTAAATTCTTTATATATAGTAGTATTTAGAGAGCTTTTATTTACTTTACTAGTAAATTTATTTTTTATATATACTTTATATAAGTATTTATTAAATTCCTATATTATCTTTATTATATTTAATATTATTTAATTTTAATATTTTTATTAAGGGAATTAGACTTATATATCTATAACGAATATACTACTTATATATTATATTATTATATATATTATTATTATTTTTATTAGAAGAGGTTATATAAGTTATTTTAGGGTAATTTAGTAAAATAGGTCTAAAGGAATATAATATATACTATTAAAGGCTTCTCCTTTAGAAACTATTTTATTATTAGTCTTATTTATTAGTATAATGTTATTATTTTGAAAATTAACATTATATTTATCTTTAGTTTATTTATAGATAGTAAATTAATACCTAATTTAGGTATATAATATACTTCTTTAATTATTTTATTTTACTATTTTTAAATTTAACTAATAAATCACTTATACTCTTTATTTTTAGCTTTTTAGTATTACCCTAATTAATAGTTTTATTATTTAATATTTTATAGTATAGTAAATATTCTTTTATAAAACCATATTTATATTAGCAGTACTATTAATAACTAAACTATTTAACCTAGTATTTTTATTTACATTCTTATATTTAAAATGTTTATTATTATTATTTAAATTATTTCCTAGGTTATTATTAGTATATAGTACTATATAGGTATTATTTTTATATAAAGGGTTATTATTTACCTCTTCTTCCTCTATATTAAGGTTATTATTATTTTCGTTATTATTATTATTTAATTCTATTAGATTGGAATTAGATTTAGAGGTATTATTGTTAAGATTAGCTAATAAAGCCTCTTAATTTTTATTATACTCTTTTAAGGCTCTATTATCCCTATTATTCTTATTAGAAATAGGGTTAGGGTTATTAGGTAAATTCCACCCTTTAGGAGTCTTAGAAGGGTATAAAAACCAGTACTTATCTACTATATAATTATTTATTTTATAATAAGTATAATAAGTACCTTTAGTCTTTTTATAAGGCTTTTTATTAATTTTAGCTTTATTAAAACTAGTAGTTTTATTAAAGCTATTATTAGCTTTAAAAGACTTATTATTTTTATTAAATAACCCTTTAGTATAATAAACTTTAGTATTACTTTCTTTTCCCCTATATTTATCTATAATAGCTAAAAATAGAGATTTAAGAGTATATACTTTAAGGTTATTTCTTAAGGCCTATATAACCCCAGAAATAAAACCTTTATAATTATTACCTAGGTTAAATAAAACCTAGCTAATAATTACTTTATTAGGTAGTTTTATTTCCTTAGTATTTAGGTTATTAACTAGTTCTTTAATTTTATTTAAATAACCCTCTATATTATTATTAAATTTAGAGGGATTAGTATTAAAGAACTCTCAGAGAATTAAATAATCTATAGTAAACCCCTTAAGGTTATATAGGGATTCTAATTTCTCCTAAGCCTATTTAGCACTATTTATACCCCTTAAGTATAATAAAAGACTATCTTTATACAGTAATTTTATTACTACTAGCACTTTATTATTAAATAAATTTTCAGCTATTTCTTTATTATTATTAGTAATAGCTAAAAAATACCCTTTTTTAATAAGATAAGCTTTAGCCCTAAAAGACTAAATAATATAATTTTCAGTCCCTTTTAGCTTAGAAATCATTATTTTATCTAAAAAAGTTATTTTTAATATATATATATAAGTTATATATATATATATATATATTAAAAATATTATTTAAACAAAGTTAAAATAATTCAAATTATAAGTATTTATATAATTTGAATTTTCTGTATTTTAATATATAGAATATATATATATATATTTTTATATATATATATATAGTATATATATTAATAAGGTATAATTATAACAGCTTTATCTTTATAATAGATAATAAAAGGTTAATAATAGTCTTCCTATATAGGATTTAAACTAATAATATTAATCTAGTATTATATATTATTATAGATATAATAGTAGGTCCTATTAATAATATATTCATTATATATAATTAGTTAAATAGCTGAGAAAATTCAAGTTAAGCTAAATTAAGTAGGTAACAGTATTTCTTTAGGTAATTCGTTAAAATAAATATTCGAAAAATTAAATTTAGAAGGGATATAGCTTATTAAATTATTTTTATAGGTTAAAATAGGGGTATAAGTTATATTAGTCAGAATAGATATATAGTTATTATAAATAGTTAAGGTATCCAGGCTTATAACCTCTTAGAGGTTACTAGATTGAATAGAGGAATAAATAAGTTATAGATAAGAGATAAGAGTTAGGAGATAGATAATAGGGGTAATAGAATATATTAGTTATATTCCTTTTTTCTTATTAGACCTTTAACTAGCTTATTCTAAGAGGGAGAATATCCTCTTATTTATATTCATTTTTAAACTAGATAGAATATTTAAGAATTATTTAATTACTAATTAGGGACTAGTAATTAGTAATATATTAGCTAATAATTAGCTAATATTAAATTTAGTTAAAGTAGGTAGAAGAAGGTTAGACCTAAAGAAGGAAGGTTATAGTTCTTATATAGTCAAAGAAGTCTTCTATATAGAAGGTTCTAGAAATCCGCTTACATAAGCAGATTACATAAGTATATATTATAGGGTTATATTATAGTATAAGTTAATAGTATACTAAATATATAGCTTATAGCTAAATAACCCTTATAGTTAATAAGTTATAAAAGTAGTTATTATTATTTTATTATTATAAAAGTACTTTTTATTTATTTTATTATTAGAGGATTTTATTTATTATTAGTATTATATATATTTATAAACCTTATTTAAATTAGTATTACGTAAGTGTATTTTGCTTACGTAATATCTTATATTTTTATATTAACTTTAAAAAGTTTAATACTATTACTAAGAAAGACTATAGCTTAATTCTATTAATTAAAAAAATAATTAACTAGTTAGGCTAGTCTAATATCTTTATAAAGATTAATATCTAATAAGCTTTTTATAAGATTTACCTTAATAAAGAAACTAACTATATAATAACTTTTTAAATAAAATAGAAACTTTAAGTATAAGGTTATACTATTTAGCTTATTAAATAAACTATCTATATTCTAGTAATATATTAATAATATCTTATAAGAGTATTTAGATAAGTTTTATTATATATATATTAATAATATTATTATCTATTCTAAGATAAAAATAAATATATTAGATATATTACTAAGGTACTATAGTATTCTATAAGACTAGACTATAAGCTAATTTAAAGAAATATAAATTCTATATTATAGAAATAAAATCTCTAGGCTATATTATTAGTATTAATAGTATTACTACTAACCCTAAAAAGGTTACTATTATCTAAAACTAGTAGATACTTATAACTCTTAAAGATATCTACTTTTTTTAGTTTTTATAACTTTTATTAAAAATTTATTCTAGTATATAGCTAGATTATAAAACTACTAACTATATTTATATATAAAAGTAAAAGTTTTAATAAACCTTTAAATATTAAACTACCTTTAATATTATAAAGAATACTTAACTAATACCTAGTATTAGATTTTATACTTAGATATTCTATATATTTAGAGATAAATATATTTAATAGTATTATAGCTAGTATTCTTACCTAGTAGTATAATAATAATAACTAGTACTCTATTAAATACTTTTTTAAAACTATATTTAATATATAGATAAATTATTTAATTTATAATAAGAAGCTCTTAATAATAGTTTACTCTTTAGAGTTCTAAGAACTAAAACTAGCTAACCTCTAGTTAGCCCTCTTTAAGATTATTACTAACTACTATATCTTAAAGTTCTATAGTACTAAATAACTACTTAATATATAATAAGCTAAATAAATAAATCTATTATCCTAATTTAACTTTATATTATCCTATTACTTAGGTACCTAGAATATACTAGCTAATATATTATTTTAGTACTTAGAAGATCTAAAGACCTAGAAAAAGTAGCTTAATATATACTATACTATATATATCTTCTATAAGGTTAATAGGGATACTAAATTAAGTATTTATAATATATTTAGTCTTTAAATTAATAATTACTTAGACTATATAATATTAAATATTATTAGTATATTCCTAACCTTAGAGTTACTACCTATAAATATAGAAAACTCTATAGTTATAGTAGCCCTAGATAAAGTTAAGTAATAAATAGAGGTAGTCCTACTTACCCCCTTAGAGTAGTCTAGATAGGAGCTAATAGGCTTATTACTATATATTAACTAAGATTACCTAGCCTTTAAATATTATTATAATTTAGCTTAGTAGGGTATTAAGAACTAAGAGTTTATTAATAATCTATATATTATATACTATAAGAAGTTTATAATCTCTAACTATAATAAGCTATATACTAAGCTTATTAAAAATATTTACTTATACCTTATAATTATATATCTAGGGTAAAATAAGACTATTAAGATTTTATAATAAAGGTACTATTAGCTAGGCTTAAAAAGTAATATTACTAGATTTATTACTAATTATATATACTACTCTTTAAAGTATCCTTATAATAAGATACTAGAACTATTTAAGCTACTACTTATACTTATATAATTATAATAATACCTTATAATTAACTTTAAAATATACTAAAGGATAAGATAAGATATAATAACCTATTAGTAATAATAGACTATTTATTTAAGACTTTATAGTATATCCCTTATATAAATATATATACTACTATATAAGTAGTATATCTTTACTATAAAGGATTATTCTAAGTTTTTAGCCTACTAAAGTTAATTATTTCTAACTATAGTCTATAGTTTATCTTATTCTTTATAAATAAGCTATACTATATTATAGATATTAAGTAAAAGCTATTTATTATAGGCTACTTCTAGTTTTAGAACTAAGTTAAGAACCTATATTAGTAGATTAACTAGTACTTATATATATTTATAAATTATTACTAGGATAACTAGGTTAGTACTATCCTAGTTTTAGACTTTATATAAGCTGATCTACTATATAACTCTCTAAATAGACTCTCTCTTTTTAAGATTTATATAAGTTTCTTACCTAACTTACTATTTAACTAAGAGTACTAAACCTAATAAAAAGATATTAAATCCCTTTAAAAATAACTTTTATAATATAAAGCTTAGTATATAGCTTATATATTATAGGGTTATATTAATAAAGCTTATATAGTAATATAGTAAGCTTAAGAATATATAACTAAATAGGTAAATTAGTATTACTATAAACTTAATTTTAATATAAATAACTATATCTTTATAATTAAAAACTTAAGCTACTAATTACTTATATAATAAACTTAAATACCCCCTTATATAATAATTCTACTATATTATAAATAATAGTCCTTACTACTTTTTTAAACTTAAGATTCCTTTAAGCTAATATAACTATAAGATATTTATACCTAATTAATTATAACTTAATCTATATAACCCTTTCCCTAGATAGAACCCTTTATAATCTAATAGTAAAATTATTAATAATAATAAAGAGTAAAAAGTAAATAAAATTCTTATATCTAAAGTATTAAAAAGTATCCTTCTATACTAGGTATACTAGAAAAGTTAGAATTTAGATCCTAAATAGTACCTAACTAGTAATTTTAAATACTTACTAGTTATAGATTTTTTTATATTATTTTAGTTCCTTTATTAAGCTAGAATTAATAATAAAAGAAGATAGTAAAAGAAGATATAGTAAAAGAAGATATAGTAAAAGAAGATATAGTAACTTTATAATTCTACTCTATAACCTATCTATAGCTAGAAGTTACTATTCTATATTAGTAGCTATAGTATATTAGGCTATACCTATTCGCACTAGTACTATTAAGGTTAAAGCTATTATAGACTATAGGTAACCTAGTCTAATACTATTAAGTACTATATATAAGTAACATTACTATATAACTTAGAGCTTTAAGTTAGCTAAAATAGGCGATAATAAAAAGCCGCTATTACCCTGACTAAGGTTCTAGCTCTACTTAAACACACACCCATCTAGCCAAACTAAACAACACAACCTTCTTACACTATATTATAAGACCACTTAAAAGCAATCTTTCAGCCTACTAAAGCTAAGACAGGTAAGGTAACTATATTCTATTACTATATATAGTTCTAGATATATAGACTTAATAGCTCTATAGCTATAGAATAAAGATTAACCTATAAGTCTTTAATTATATAGAGGAAGCCCTTAAGTAGGTTCCTAAAAACAACCTCTCTATATTAAAAATCCTTAGTATCTTAATAGATTATTTAAGAGAATTTAATATAGATTCTAATATTATTAACTTCTTTATAAATCTTAAGGCTAAGTAGGAGAATAATATACTATTATTAAAATAGGAGGAGAAGACAAGGACTACTATCTAGAAGAGGTTCTTTCTAAAATAGAACTAGTTCCTAACCTAGACTAGGCTATAGCTTTAAAATAGTTAAATAGAATTAATAAAAAAAAAAAAATTATAGGTCTTTTAACCTTATACCTAGAAGGGATACTTACTAGTTATACTATAAAACTATTATACTACTTACCCTAATAATATTAGGCCCTTATATTAACTATAAGATTAGCTAGATATATAGTTATTTAAAATTAAAATCCCTATTTATAAGGATAATAATAAGCTAGTAAAATAAGGTTAAAAACTCTAATATACTAGATAATAATATAGTATTAATATATATATAATAAAAGTATTTATACTTAATAAGGTTATTATATTATAGTCTATAATTAAGAAGGAGGTTAATAATACTATTAGCTATAAAATACTCTATAAGTATAATAATAATAACTTTAATAATAGTAATATACCTAAGAGTAAAATTATAGTAAGATAATAATAAGATACTAACTACCCTAGTAAATAGGAAGAATAGGATAATTAAGTAAGGTACCTATATAAGGTACTACTTTTATAGAATAGTATATAATATAGAAACTACTATAACCTAGAGTTTTAGAACCCTTAGTATAGTAGTAAGTTCTAAGGGTTATCCTTATAAGAGCCTAGAAAGTATTACTATAAATAGTTACTAAGAAGGTTATAGGTTTAACTCTAACTAGTAGTATAGTATAATTTCCTTTTTAGAGGGGGGGGATTATTAGGGCTATAGGCTAAGTATATATAAGACCTAGCTAGTAGGTTTATATACTCTACTTAGCTAATTAGCCTAAATAGTTACCTATATCTTTTATAATACTAGATTATAGCTTTACTACTCCCTCTATACTATTCTTTAGGTAACTATAGCTTTAAATTAATAATTCTTTAATAACTATTTAAGCCCTTTTTACTATTAAAGTCTTAAGGACTATCTTACTAACCGTCTTATTACTAATATAGTTTAAAAGATTCTCTATAAAGCTAATTTAAATAAAATAAAGCTAATAAGAAAGCTAGGCTTATTAGAACTAATATAGTAAGCTTAGCTTATATAGTATCTTACCTACTAGTTATAGAGTTTAGAGGATTAGAAATAAATAATCTAAAGTAATAAGACTTCTATTATCTTATATATTTATTAGAGAGAATATTAGATTTAAAGAATATCTAATTAGTAGATTAATAAAACTTTTATCTAAGAGTATTAGAAGGAGTATTTAGAGTTTATATTTTAAGCTTATTTTTTATATAATAAAAAAAGTCCTTATTATATTTAATAAGCTAAGACTTTTATAGAAAAGAAGTAAGTAAATAAAAAGCTTTTAATACTTAATACTTAAAATAAGCCTTTAATTAAAATTAAATAAAAAGCTAATAAAGCTATATAATATACTATTACTTATAAAAAGAATACTTATATAGTATATAAATAGAAGTAGATATAGTATAAGAAGAAAGGAAAGCTAGTAAGAAAAGCTAGATATAAAGGAATTAACTAATACTATTATTAGAAGTAGATTCTACTTAATAAGCTACTTTTATTTACTAAAAAGATTAGACTATATATAATTATTTAAAAGAATAAAGTTTTATTATATATCTATTTTACTTAAAAAGGAATTTTTAATACTACTAGTATAGAGTATTTATTTTAGTATAGAAATTCTTCTAACTTTAATATAATTAAGCTAGTTTAGTTAAAGTTAAAAAGGAGAATAACTACTAAGAGGGTATCTAAATTAAGCTTTAAAGCTAAGTAAGTATAGTAGAGAGAATAAGTTTAATTTAAATAAATATACTTATAAGTCTTTATAAAGAGAATTTTATAGTATATCTAGTAGATAATTACTTATAAGGGTAGTAATAAGTATATTAAAAGGAGGAATAAAATACTATAAAATAAGTTTTCTATATTAGCTAAGATATATAATATATATAGCTACTAGATATTTATATACCTAACTACTAAGTAAAAGGATAGTAATAATATTTTTAGTATAGAATTTAAGTATCTTATATATATAAATATAATCTAATTTAGGTAGGTAAAGGTATATTAGTTATAGTAGGTATACTTTAAAGAATTATCTATTTATTAGTAGTTACCCTAGTAATAATATATAGGGGTAAGGGACCCCTATAGGCTTAGTAAGAAAATAATCGAACCGACCTCTGTAACGGGTGACTTTTTGCCATCTGTTTGATTCTTTTCGCCATGTAGCTGACCGGCGAAGTTGTCAACGGTGTTGAAGGTTCTTGGAAGGATACTGGCCTCGACGTTCTGTGAGCTCTGTATTGAATCCTGCGGGGTCTGGGACAGGTAGTTAATGAAGTATGTGTCCTGGAACCATCCAATCCGGTTTGCTCGGTTCTTATCTTGTCCAGGTCGGTCCTGTGGTCCTACCCCCAAAACCAGGTGGAAAGCCCCTATCGGGGCCCTGGGAGCTATTCGTTTACTGTGGTAGGCCCTTTGGTTAGGGGGGGCCCCTGCTTCGTAGCCCCCCCCCCCTCGCCTATAGTGCTGCGCGCCTCCGGCTCACCCCCCCCGCGCGGCCTACAGCCGTGCTCCCATTTATAAGGGTTCGGGTTTTGGAAGCTAGCCAATCAGCTTGCAACTTTTCCAACCTATAGTGCGAGCAACTTCCCATTCACACACACACGTTCACAGACTATTCTAGACGAATAGCAAATCCCCACAACAGCTACCTGGCCAGCAGCAGTCCGAGCATGGATGATGAAATCATTCATGACGTCCAGCACGTTCAATTTGTGATAGCATTGGAAGATGCCATTCATCCCCTGTCTTGCACCTTCCTATCATGGCACATGGACGCCACTATCTAGAGCTACTGAACGCGATACTTACAATATGAGGTAGAAGGCTGCCCTGTCGGAGCAGACGCGCTAATCACACGGCCAATCATGCCGCAGCTGCTTCCCTGCAGGGGGTTGTCCCAGCGCATCTCGTCCCATGGCATGCTGGTATAGGTGAGAAGCTATTTCATATAAGATTATCCCATACACAGGACAAAAGATATTCATGGAGATGAACATTCTATACTAGCCAGCCTCTACCCTATCATGCTTGGTAACGCCTTCGCCGGCTGCGACCAGCTGGATTAGGAAGACCGAGCTGTGAGCATGACTGTGGATTTCCGGCAGATAACAGTTGAGGCGGCGCCACGTTCAAAAACTGGTGACCGAACCCCAGTCAGATGCCCTGGGCATCCTGGCACGCAATCCCACGCCGGCGCCGCATATGGCTTGCGCCGTTGTGCTTTCTCACTCCCCCTCTCCGTGAAAGTGAGGGGTCAAGACGTCTCTGACCACCATCCCCCCGTCCAAGGTTCCAACTCAGCCGAAGCCGTGTTGTGGTCGGGTCCGTGCAAGTAATAAAGTGAACCAGGGGTGAGTTACCACAGCCCGTCCCCTCACATTTCATGCGGGCCAGGGCAGCGAACGCAATAGAGTTTTAAGCTTTGTTGGTCCCCACACCCTGGCCTCGAGTGCAGATGATTCGCGCATCTTGCATGCCGCCGCCGCCTCCTGCCCCTATTCCCAGTGCGGAAGCTCCAGCTCCATCCCGTCTCCTCTGGCTCTTCTGGCTTTAACCGTCCCTCGTCGCCTACACGCAGGGGAGAGGTATTTTGCCGCCTTCCGAAGCCTGGTCCTGTTCCAGATCATGCATTTCCTAACGCTCACACGGCGAGATGGCGTAGGAGCGGTGGGAGGAGGCGAAGGCAAAGGCAATTACACTGCAGCGCAGATCTGCTGCGCGCCGCGCTTGAGCGCCGTCCGGACGTAACACGGCGTGGCTGTCTATCTCCTACCTTCAGCAGGGATATGGCTCCGTCGGTCCTGTCCGACCGCTCTCAACCCTCATCCCAATATCCTTTCTCCAGCTTCCTTAAAAGACCAGAGGCGATCCCCACTCGGGGAAGAAGACCCCTGTTGGAATGAGTGGTCGTATGCATCCCCCTCTGGCTCGGTTCAGACTAGAGCCCCCCTGTCAAATGCAAAATGTTATCTCGCCGTCATGACAGGGTCCCATTCCGCTGGGGCAAGTAACGGTAGATAAATAAAAGCTTTGCCAAGGGGCGGGTGCTATGTCTTGGAAGATGTTCGTCCCTCTTGGCTACGTCTTCCTTCGTACCCATCTCCACCAGAGCATACCTCCCACGCGGGTCGACCATCTGTCACAGGTGCAGCTTGCCAGGTAGACGCATCCCACAATGCTGTACAAGCAACTCGTTGCTGCCGCCCTCTGTGGCGCGGCAGCCATTGACACGGCGCTGGCCACTCCTTTCGATGCTGGGCGACTCCTCAGCAAGAGGGATGTACCTAGCACTCATGTCCGCCACGAGAGGCAGATGCCTCACTGGTCCTGGACGTGGGAGAGGAAGCACAAGGTTAAGAAGTCCACAGTCCTGCCCATGAGAATCGGACTGCGACAGCTTGAGGATAAGCTACAGGAGGGCCGTGATCTCCTGATGGAGAGGTCGAACCCATCTTCTCCTTACTATGGCCAGAGCATGTCTGCTCGTGAAGTCATAGACTTCTTCGCGCCCCCGAAGGAGAGCGTTGAGGTTGTCAGAGACTGGCTCGTCGCTGGCGGTATTGATATTGGTCGGATCTCTCAGTCAGTCAACAAGCAGGTATGTTGTGGCATAACATCGCCTGTCTAGCAGCGACCGAGCATAGCTTGAGGTTAGAACTAACACTGTCCAGTGGATCCAATTTGACGCCACAGTAGCGGAGGCTGAGGACCTCCTCTTCACCGATTATTTCTACTGGGAGCACAGCTCGACTGGTAGTGAGAACATTGCTGCCGAGGAGTACCACATCCCAGCCCACGTGCAAGCCCACATCGACTGTAAGTTCCTTTTGTCGAGCTCTCTCCCTCCGGCCCCTTGGCAGAGTTCATGTATTGACCACATGTCCAGACATCACTCCAGGAATCCGACTTCGTGCTGATCCAGGTCGTGTGCGCCGTCTCAAGCGCCGGGCCGAGGCTGAGCAACTCCGCAAACGAGCCGTCAAGGCTATGAACACTGGGGTTGAGCTTATCGGAACAGATGCATCCACGTTACCTCCCCTCAACAGTTCTAACTGCGACTCTTATGTCACACAGGAGTGTATCCGGACTCAGTACAGTATTCCCAAGGGCGACAAGGCCGCTGAGGGTAATGAGCTCGGCATCTTTGAGTCCCTGGGCGATCACTACGCTCAAAATGACCTCGATGTGTACTGGTCTACCCTTTATCCGGAAATTCCGAACGGTACCTACCCCATCGAGAAAAATATCGACGGTGCCTATGGCGCTGCCAAAACCCTAGAGGCCGCCGGAGTTGAATCAGATCTGGATTTCGAGGCTGCACAGCCTCTCATATGGCCCCAGAAGACCATCCTATTCCAAACCGATGATGAGTACTATCAACAAAATGAGACTGCTCAGGACACACCCCTGAAGGGCTTCTGGAACACTTTCTACGACGCTTTGGACGGGAGTTACTGCACCTACAGCGCCTATGGCGAGACAGGCAACTGCGTACTTCCCGAGTGTCTGGATCCAGCGTACCCGGACCCCAACCCAGGTGGCTACAAGGGTCAACTGCAATGTGGTGTCTATGAGCCTACAAACGTTATCAGTATCTCATATGGAGGTGGTGAATCAGACGTCCCGAGCTACTACACGAAGAGGCAATGCGATGAGATCATGAAGCTGGGCCTGCAGGGGACTACCGTTGTCATCAGCTCTGGTGATGACGGCGTTGGTTCTTTCGAGGGCGATGGCGGGCCAAACGGTTGTGCTGGGCCTGAGGGCAAAGTCTTCTACCCAGCTAGTGATGCCACCTGCCCGTATGTGTTGGCAGTTGGGTCTAACCAGTTGGATAAGGTGTCTGGCAACTCGTCAACACCAAAGTATGTCGAGAGTGCTACTGCCAGGTTCCCCTCGGGAGGCGGATTCAGCAGTATGTCCCCTTTAGCCCAAGTCCATCTCTGTTCGTCTGGTTTCCTAGAACCTTGGTGATGGTATTGGAGGACTCAGTTGGAAATAACTAATTGGTTGTACTGACATGATTGTGCGCAGACTACTTTGATACACCAGACTACCAGAAAGAACAAGTCGCAACGTACTTCGATACAGTCACGTTGAACTTCACCGGCTACACGGACCCAGGCACCAACTTCTCGACCGTTGGCGGCGGTGTTTACAAGATTGGCGGCCGGGGATACCCCGACGTCTCGGCAATTGGCGATTCCTTTGTGGTGCGCGCGCAGGGCTCATGGGGCCGTGTTGGTGGAACGTCTTTGTCTGCGCCAATCTGGGCTGCCGTCCTGACAAGGGTAAACGAGGAGAGGATCGCGGCTGGGAAAAGCACGCTCGGCTTTGTAAACCCAACACTGGTGAGTCTCCCTACACGAGATTGGCATGCCGCAGATACACCATCAATGGATTACTAGCTGACGTTTCGTAGTATGCCCACCCTGAGGTGTTTACAGACGTCACCAATGGGTCGAACCCCAACTGCTTCTCCACGGGATTTCTAGCTGCTCCCGGCTGGGATCCTGTGACTGGACTCGGGTAAGTACAGCTCCGGCGCCCCGAATAATCTACCCAGGGATGCTAACAAAGTTTTGAAATAGCTCACCCGACTACCCCAAGCTCTTGGATCTCCTCCTGAGTGTGTAATTCTACACATGCTGGGCTCCAAGTTTTGTACAAGACTTTGAAGCTTTATTGCAGCGGTCTTGTTCCCGGGCTCACGTATGGCCCTAGGATGTCAATTTAGAATAAACCAGGCTCAGGAACGATTTCGAAGCTTTCAAATGTAAAACTTGCAAAAAAACTGTAGTGTAATGTGAGATGTGAGGTTAATCAGTTGGAGTGTGCCGTATTGGCCCATCGCTTTGGCACCCGTCAATGCAATACAACCTGAGTGAATACTGGTAGCCTACCTGACATTGGTTTTGCAATGTGGGTACTAAATTGTCTAGAAGTGTGATTCAGGACAAGTGTAAAAACTGTTACTCCATCTGGCAGAGACGAGAATCTCCGCATCGGATGGCACCCCATACAATGCCTGCTATAACACGGGCACCTGGACGAAAAGGGGCAGGCCGCCCGTTGAGCACATAGCACCCGTGAACTAGAGGTGGAAAAAAATGCTAACGTGACTTCCACTACGACCGGCCTTTGCTGCTCCGTGGTGGACTGCCATTCACACAGGACGGGGAACAGTTTACCTTTTCCGGAAATTTCCCCATATCTTCCATGGTGAATTACAGCTTCTAATTGAATGACTGCCAGAAATGGAACACTTTCAAGGCTTGGTCCGCTCGAGTGGCTGGACATCTCTTACATTTCTCGCGGAATTCCGCCAAACGGAGTCTCGGCTCTTGGAGAAGGAAGAATCGACCATAGAGTCGCCGTCAGTGCCTGGATTCTATAAAATCATCCTGCATTACCACATATTTTCTCACAGTACAGTGCAAATCCTGGTCTCATCTCTCATGAAAATCAGCCGACGCCGAGCGATCCTCAGCCACTACGCATGTTCACTGAATCGTCATCAAGCGAACTTTAGTGCCCTCACTGCACCAAAATGCACTTCTACCTCGCCACGATAGCTATCTTTGCGGCTGGGGCGCTTGCCTCCCCGTTTGGCCCCCTCGTCTCGGATTTCAACACCCCAACAGGCACCAAGGAGCGCCGGATCGACACTTGGGGCGGCTCTGTGTCACTAGGCCCCACAAAGAGCACCATCACCAAGGCAGTAACAACACTTGTCCCTGGCCCCGCGCCCCCTACCCAAAATGGCGTTCTGTTCCTTTGGCCCGGGATGTCCAACGGTACAGGCGATCTTGTCCAGACAACACTCGAATCCTGGCCTGATAATTCCTGGTGCGGCGCCACTGCCGGCCAATGGTGCGTCCGCGCGTCACTCTTTGGCTCGTTTGGCCAGCTTGACGGCTCTGCTTCGCCTGTATCGGGTACGACCAAGGTCAAGATCGTCTATGAGCTCCAGAGTGACGGCCAGACATGGACACAAACTGTGACCAATGCCGACACCGGGGCGGCTCTGAGCAGTTTCAGTTATAAGTCTGGCCCGTACATGAGAGGATATGGCACAGGAACGGAATGTAACGACAATTGTTCTGGAACTATTGCGGCACAGAAGTACCTCAACACTGTCATCACGTTGGCTGGGGCAGATACCACTTTCGGCAATACTATCGCTACGGCAGCGGGAGGGACATACAAAGGTTTGACGTCAAGCAGTGGTGGAAAGGTCTGGACCATTTCTGAGATCGACATTCCGGCCATGGTCTGAGGCAGCACGACAAGGAAACAGGAAGGAGCTATGTTTGGGGCGGTACCAAGAGGTCGAAGGGGAATCACGTGTACATAGGTTCGTTGAGTGGAATCCAGTACATGACACCACAAACGTCAGCTTCGCGTGTCTGAATCTTGATGATGGAAGACTCCTGTAAATCAGATTCTCAAGCAAAGGATTCTCATTTTCCGACAAGCCAATCCTGATGAGGGGCCCACGAGGCTTGAGTCATGTGCACGATTGTATATTTATACTACTGTTATCGCCATCGTGGTTGTTCGAACGCTGGCTCCTCGAGCGTTTACGACTGTGGCATGAAGGGCCCGCATACATAATCGGATGCATGCAGATCAAGAACGGTGAAATCGGCTTACCATGTGTGGCTGGCGCCATGATAATGCCCAATATCTATGAAATTGAAGTTCCAGTAGACATTGGTGCTCATCTCCTTGTCATTGGACGATGATATCCGGCTCATGAACTTGGGACCGAGGCAGGGTTCGATCGTATCGAGACAACAATTCTGCATGCATATCTTGGTTTCAGCTGTCACACTAGGTAGGTAGGTGCCGAGCTTGCTGACAAGCCCGAGAATGGAATGTGGCGCGCTGTCACCCTAGGCCGGCAGAAGCGCTGGGTGTGTTCTCCACAGCAGCGAATATGGACGGCGGAAGGCGATCTCCCTTCTCGGCGTGTGCCTGTGCTTTTGCAGCTTTTACTGGTAGGTACGCTACCGAGATGGCTTAGGGGCGGCCTGGTGCCAATGGGGCTCGTTCATCTTATTTCGCTGTGCCGAAACACTCACTCCAAATCTTTCCCCACAGCTGGGCTTGGTGAGCATGCACAAGAAATCTTAACTACTTTGAATTGCCCTTCAATCGTGAAATAGGCAGTTTAGACCCATGGAGGAGGCATCTAGGACTAATCATCGATGGAAACGAAATCAAAATCTAAGGCGGAACGTACAAGAATACGTTGTGATCGGTGACTGGTCTCGATATTTTCAAGGATGAAGTTCATAGCAGTTCCAAGGATGCTTCTGCGCCAATCGCACTACTGTGTGCTCGGTAATGATGCTCAGTGATGGAGGTCAGCCGCGTTTAGTGTCTGGGCGGAAGCTAGGAGGTAAACCCACCGTAGACTACACCATCGACGTGGATATGCTGTCGAAGTGTCGCGGATCAGTATAGAATAAATGACCTACCAGACGTGCAGGCATGCTCCGTGTCCCCTTGATCAGGAATGGTGGCACTACATTACAGTGCTCGAACGAATGCATTTCAAGGTATAAAAACTCTGTGTCTGTTTGCCCACTGTTTCCCAGATGTTTACCATGTTGCAGCACTGCGAGAAACATTCTACTCGTCTCTTTGCCACTCCATCCTAGTCGGAACTCAACAGCACCAGTTGTCTCGTGGTACGATGAAGTTCTCCTTTGCCCTCGCTTCACTGGCGCTTGGGGTTACCGCCCTGGCTCTCCCAGCCGCCGAGCTCGAGGCCCGTCAGAACAGCGGCTCCTACACCATCTCTGGACTCGGAGCACGCAAGAAGCAGATCACCGCAGCCGGCGCTGACTCGTTTGACCTTGCTATCGCCATGCTAGAGAGCGAGCGCATGACAGCCGACTACGCCTACGGCGACAACAAGCAGCAAGACAGCGCCAACTTCGGCATCTTTAAGCAGAACTGGGGCCTGCTGCGCGAGTGCTGCTCGCGCTTCAGGGGCCAGCCGCAGAGCAATTGGAATAACGGTGCTGTTCTGAAGTATGTCGGCGACCCCGTCCCCTCCATCTATATAACCTGCTGCCTGATGGCTCACCAATGAAATAGCTCCAACCTCAATGCCGACGTCCAATGCCTGAACGAGTGCCAGAGCTACTATGGCTTGGACAGGTGGGTAGCTGGTCACCGCAATGGTGCTACTGGTCTTGCAAACCCCAACACCCAGGACATTCAGAGTAAGTCAAATGTCGTTGTAGCCATAGCTATTGTTTGAGTTGCCATCTGACGTTGACGGGGCAGATTATCGCAACGGCGTCAACTACATCCAGAGCCAACTGACTACCCAGCCCAATGGCCTTACAAATGACGTTCGCTACTGGGTTTACGTGGTGCCAATCTAGATCATTGTAACTGGATTTCAGTGCATGTTTGGGATACTCTGGCACTCGGCGGGTCCACAAACTGTAAATAACTCTCTGCCCGTTGATGAGTCTTGCCCTTACATCCCAAATTTGACTCAACCCTTGGAAACGCACAATGTGAATTTGAAGCATGAGAGGGTAGCCATTTGCCTGATATTCGTGCACATTCGTCTACTGATGTGTGGCATGCCACAACCATTTGATATTTTTCTTCTCAAACTACTTCAGTCGCTGATTCGCACGTGTGCAGTCAAGAATATTACTATACTAGATAGGATTTAGACGCACTTTCCAGGTGTAAATGCATTGGCCGCGCATCGGCAACAAGGCTCCCGTGCTAAAAATGGGTGTGGAGCTTGTGAGTGCACCAGAACCCCTTCAAGAGATACTATCCGTGAGACCTAGAAAGCCCATAAGACCATGGCGTTGGAACGATTCGCCATTGAGAATACGGACTAGCACTTTGGAGGCAATCGAGCTTTCGATCAGGAATTCCAAATCAACCCGCCTGAGCGACAGGTGGAAAAGATCCGAATGTCTTTGTATCAACCTTCACATCATGCCGAAGCAGGAGCCTTGCATATCTTCGCCATCGCCGTGTGGCACTCTATACGATAATCTTAGCTCTGCCAGTCAATTAGAAGCTCCACTGGCGATATGCTCACCTTATGGCCCCGCAAAAGACCAGCATGCCCTTCGCGGCGCCTCAATCCTCCAAGCAGTCAGGGTGTACTTTGGGCCGAGCTTATTCACGGAAGATAGTGCCATCAGCTGACTACATCACGATGCCAAATGACTGTGTCGTGACGAGGAGAGCCCGCTTGCATGTGGCATTACCAGTCTGCCTTCCTGTTGTCAACTCCAATGTCCTCATTTAGATGCAAGCCTAAGGCTAGAACAGGTTAAAGCACTTACACCATGGGTTGGTCCCCAATTTTCCACTTGAAAGGCGGAGCGAATATATACCCTGGGGCACCCTTTGGTTGCTTTAAAAAGATGCCAACGAGCTTAGCGAGGCCCAACGGGCCAGCGTTAGCGGACACCAACCCCCCCTTTGTCTTGGTCGCACTTGCTGCTAAAATGTTTCATCAACAGCGGCACCCGGATCAGGTCAGACGCAAGGGATCTCGTGAGCGGTTGGTGGTTCGTTCATCAGGAATCTGCAAACAAGAAAAGTTGCTTTTACGCAGCAGAAAGTCCCACAATGTTTGCAGACGACGGGGTGGAAGTATTTTTATATATTGATGTTTGGGTCAGGCTACCTAAGTACTTGGGTCACACAACCCCTCCAGTCTGGCACCAGGCCCACCAGTCCCGAGATGGTTTAGCGTCGTTCTCACTCTTGGAGGATTACAGTGCATGTGCTGCCTTAACAGTAGGCCTTTCGAAGCGGGGGCCCCGTCAGCTTGGGCGTACTCTAGGGCTGAATCCCAAGTCACTCGCCAACACTGACCGACCTCATTTCCCCGTTTTCATCCCACTCATTTCTTTGTCCTAGTCATAGAGCCTGGCCAGCCAACACGGCCGCGCAGCCCCAAACGTGTCCCATAAATAGCAGCGCTGCCTCTGAAACAGGCTCTGGTTTCGCTCATGCCGCTGAAGAAGCTTCGCAACACCTGGCGCTCGACGCGACAGACCAGGTCCAGGACTAAGCGGCAGAAAGAGGCGATTCTGGAGAGCGCAATGACCACTCAATCAAGCGACGAGCAGCAGGGCGAGTCAAAGCTGTTCGTATTTCTTAACGACTTTACAGATTCCGATAACGAGGCCACGGCGGAGCTATGGGCGTGGATCCTCCAGCGCGACCCGACGGTCAAGGGCATCTACATCGCAGAGCCGCGCTGGGTCAATTTGGGCTACTACATGTCCGCCCCAGAGTTCGGGCGCTGTATCGGGCTCGTCAGCAGGCTGCAGCCCCCGCTGGAGGGTGGCGACCCCCCCCTGACAACCGTCCTTGCTGGCCGCTTGACAAAGGAGATCATCGACAGCAGAAAGGTCGACGGCAGGCAGCTTGCGGATGACGAGCGTGACTTGGTAAGCCTAATCTTATCGGGCGGCGGCTGCCTGCCATGAATGATCCTGAAAGGTATCTAACAACGCATAATATAGCTCATGCGATGTGTCAAGCCATCCAATGGGAGCAGGGAGGATTCCATCAAACATGCACAGCTCGTCGCGATGGACTATTTGACTACCATGAGGACAAAATGCAGCCGTTTTGAGGCTTTCATCGATGTGGCCTGTTTGGACAAGCTGGAAAGCCCCATCAATCTAAAGACGCATTATCATGATGAGCTCGTAGCCCGTTCTCTCGAGGAGCTTGAGGAGTTCCAGACCATCAAGGACATGCCCACTTCCGAGCAGCCGCAGATCGAGGCCCGAAGGACGAGGCTTCGGCAATGGTATTCCAACGCAATCGAGAGGAAGGAGGAGGAGTTCGGTGGCCAGTCTCCGTTCAGAGATCTCAACTACGACCACCTGTTCAGTGAGATTCGGAATCACGACCAGACCACAGTCTTCGGAGGCGCATCTCTAACTGTACTGCAAGAACTACTTGAGAGAGAGCCTTCGCTGGCCAAGAAAGTTCGATACTTCCAGCAGGGTGGAACGTTCAACTCTAAACTCAATATCCTTGGGAATCCGTACAATTTTGCACTTAACACTAAGGCCGCTGAGTACGTCTTTAGACATCAGGACAAGCTTGGGAAGTTTACCTTGATTCCCACGGACACTACAAAGAAGGTCGAATGGACGGTCCAGGGGCTAGCCAAAATATCCCCTGCGGTCGGCGTTCGATCTCTAGCTTTCCACGGGAGGTATGATCCGTGGGAGATGATCTCCACGAAGGAGCGGGACGGAAAACCTCATAGCACTCAAGAATTCCTTGCCTGGCGCGCCGAGTGGGCTGATGATCCTAAGTACACCGATCCTAACAGTAAGGGGTACAAGGCAGTCATGGCAGATCTCACTGCTTTCCTGGCTGCGTTCACGGACACCTTCAAAGAATACGACCAGGGGTCCTTAAAGCAGATTTCGGTCAAAGTCGCCATGGAGCAAACAATTCCAGACAGCAATCAGATGGTTCTCCGAGAGGACCCGGCATCAAAGATAGAGTGTTTGATGTTCGAGTCGGGGCAGGGAATACAGGAGACTGTGTTGGTGAAGGACGCGCTGGGTCTCTTGCAAAAGGCCCTGAACACCGCAGCGCCATCTGTTTGAGGGAATTCCATTTTTTTTTGGTGATATAACCTTCTTGATCGTACAAAGGACACGCAAGAGGCCTGGGCTTCTGACTTAAGCACGGCATTTGGCCGTAAACTTCTCGCGACGAAGTAATGCTCTTTTCGCACCCTGGCGATGCTTAAACTTTTGGACGAATGAGGTGGACTATACCCAAGGTAATTGCCCACCGAGGCTTTCGATTCGATGGCAGGAAGATGCGCTAGGTGCAAGGAACGTCCGTCTCTTTTTGTTTTGGGAAGACGCATTTTTGAACTGGACAAACTTGTGCCTATCGTTGGGACCCACGTCTTTTTATGACTATAACCAGCGTGGAGAGGACGGACTGGAGTCTTTGGGGTTGCACGGTAGACGTGGTATAACGAGAGCAATGAGACTTTTGGTATTGGATACTTTCTTAATTGCTTGATTCAATTCGCCCATATTTTCCCATGACCACTTATTTTCCTTGCCGCCGTAATCTCGAAACATTTTTAAAGCAAGGTTCCGAAAGCAGTACCTAAGTAGCGATAGCAACCTATCGAAAAAAACCCTGCAGGAAATTGGAGGCCTTCATACGGCCGCCGGAACTATGTACCACGCAAGACATTGCAACCCAGCTGATCAAGACAAGGCCTGTTTCATCACGGGCCACCGACGGCCTCAAATGGCGCAGTGGTGTCCAATTCGCACACTTGATGGTGCTACCCTGGCCATTTCTAAGCCGTGGGTTTGCGTGCCCTGAAACTGGACCATTGGCCTTACTCTTCCCGCAGGATAGTGAACTCGATGGCCAGGAAACCACCATAGCCCATCAGCATCAGGATACCGACCACATGCCTGACAGCGGCGAACTTGCAGAACAGCTTGCCGCCGAAGTTGACGATAACAGCCAGGGTGATAGTGGCCATCCAGAGCCACCAGGCCTCGATGCGGGCAATGTCCACAAACTCGAAACCCTCGTCCTCATCGGCGTCGTGCTGGTGCCAGTGGTGGCTGGCGATGCTCCAAGCCGCAATGCCGAGGCACAGCGTCAGCAGGAACATGTTGCTACCGACCGCGTCTGCGACCATGAGGCCTGATTTGCCCTTAGAGCTGCTCATAACCGCCAGGAACTTCTCCGGCAGGGTCGTGGCGAGGGACAGGAAGGTGGCGCCGAACGCGCTGTCGGACATGTTCAGAGCGGAGGCGAGCTGGATCGAGGTGCGGGACAGGATGAAGCCGCTCACAGTGAGAGCGGCGAAACCGCCCAGGACCTGTAGGAATGGGGTGAGAGTGTGGTGGAACTGCTTGGGGTTATACTCGGGCGCCGGAATGCCGAGCAGGGTGGTGGTCTCATCCGGCCCATCTTCAGGACGGCGGTGCAGAAAGTGGCGGTCCACGAAGTGACGGTGACGGTCAAAGAAGTGGCCGTGATGGTGGCCGCTCTCAGAAGAGGAGGAGGAAGAAGACGAGCTCGATGAGGCAGCATCATCGTGAGCAGCCTCGACGTCCTCCCTGTCGTGTTCCTCGGTGAAAAACATCGCCTGCCAGATCGTCCACAGGACGACGGCCAGATATGCCGCGAAGCAGATGAGGAGTAAGGTCGCTACGATACGATTCCACATGATGTGTGCCAGGGCAAAAAGCCAGACGAACGTCGTGAAGCCCAGAAGCCCCCGGGTGGCCAGCTTCGCGGTCCTGTCGAAGCCGTCCCAGGCACCGGCAGAGAAGACAAGGCCCAGGGCGAAGGCGCCCAGGAGGTTGGCCACCGAGCTGCCAATGACATTTCCCACAGCCAGAGCGGGACGCTGCTGTGCAATACTGAGGGTGACAACGGCCAGTTCTTCCCACTCGGCACCAGCGATGAGGATAGCCACGAGAACCTCTGGCAACCGCAGACGCTTGGCCAGGGTGGTGGTGCTCCCCACGAAGAGCTTGGCGCCGCGCTCGAGCAGCGACAGACCTGCGAAGAAGGCCGCGATGCTGAATAGGGTGTCGAGTTCCATCTTTGCGGAACTTGAAGGGGACCACAATGACAGGCAAAACTAGAGGAGGTGGTGTTGAAGGAGGAGAAAGATGTCTCAACTCACACATCTGCTCACTCCTCGCTCCACCCCGTCGACGTTGAAATAAGAATTCTCACCGCCTGGCTCGAGCTCCTGGACAAGGGCATCGAGCTCCATTTTGAATCGCGTCAGTCTCGCATTCGTCGAGATGTCAACAAATCCTAGTCAGGCCCACCGCCTTTGATCCGCAGAGGGGTCCCCCAGAGCAGGCTGTGTCGTGAGGGTCTAACCCTGACTCGCCCGACGCCGGGTAAAATAACAGCATTTGAGGCCACATGCAGGAGCAGAAGATCAGGCTCTGGGAAAGATAAGAGCTGCGCATGCCCTGCAGACGGGAGGATGTTGGGGGACTTGCACTAACAGTTTTTCACAGACGTCCGTTGGCTGCGGATGAACGGTGTGGTAACACATTGGCCACGTATTGTTGTGGTTTGGCCTGTCTCGTCACCGGTATAGTGGCGCAGCTATCGAGCCCCTGCATCCGCCCCACGACGCTGCGGCATCCTATTGAACAGAATGACATTTGTGGTACCTGGGCATCTTTCAGAATTTAACAGGGTCTGCCGTTTTATCCAGATCCAAATCCACAGCAGGTACCCGCTCACGTGCGCTGACCGACATACTAGTAGGCTGTGTGTGCATCAATGTGAAAATATTTTATGGCCTGTATTTAGCACTGGATCTCAAAGTGGTGCTCTTTTCTGTTATCATAGTAAAGTAACCATACTGGAACCATCACAGGTTGTGTGGATAACGCTCAGGTGATACCTAGGTAGCCTCTGTCGGCATCTGGGTCTTGCTAGTGACCTCGGGAATTCTGTATCTTCGTGAGGGTGTGTCTGTGTACATACGGAGCATATCAAGCCCTTCCCAAAGTGGGCAATGCTCAAAGACCCAGTGTTAGATGAATTTTATGGTCCGCACGCATACGTGCACATGCCTGTGTGATTTTCACCACACGCAAGCCATGGACTGTCGATTTCTGGAACAACTGAATAAGGTTGCCAAGGAGGTGGGCGCTGAAACATGGCAATTAGGATTCGTTGGCGGCCAGATGCGTTACTTCGATCAGCGATTCTTGGACATCCAACACCCGCATACTAGATGAAGAACTCAAGCCAAGTGGCTAATTGTGTAAGGTGCTCTGCCTTTACGAACGACACAGAAATCGATTTGGACTCTTGCCCAAACTGATCAGACTTGGGACTGGCTATGTAATTGTAGTATACACAGGTCATGAACTGCCGATCTGAATGCACAAAGCTGAACTACGGATAGGCTCCTTGAGGGACCTATCATTGTAACATGGCAACAAATCCCATAGTGGAGCGAGTGATAAAACGTCGTAAAGCGACAACTAAACGCCAGGTGAACCAGACAGACCCACCATCGAGCACAGATGTAGAACGCAGCCAACGGATAACACATACTGTACAGGATTCAGTCGGCGGCACTCGCTGAGCAGCCAATAGCTCGGGCTGCCATGGCTGGAGAAATCTGCCAGCGCTTAGCTTACACGCGCTTCAAGTTTGTCTTCACCGATGGCCAGATCTGTAGAACTCCTCGTATCACTGTACCAAGAAAGCGTACAAATTTAGCTATGGCGCCTCAAAGAAAGGCTCGGAGATTCGCATTCCTGAATTAGTCCCGAGGTCAACTAACAACGAACATATTCCCATTTAACAAATAAGCTGTCTTAAACTTTGGATAAAACGAATGAAACGGCCGCCAGTCAGACTAGCAATCAATAAAAAGAGCAGCAATCTAACCAAGCATTGTTCATCCTGCAAATCATATAGGAACTGAGAAACCCCCGTGACTTTGGCAAACAAAAACCTTGGTACTAATCTACCTTGCGCGGTGTGTAGTACACGTCCAATGGAGGCTTGTTCCAAAAGGCGAAAAGTTCTTGGTTGTCGGCCCAGCCCCGGCATTCTGGAGCGAGATCCATGTCGAAATTGAAGACAATGCGCGCCAGTATAAGACGCAACTCAACGAATGCAAGACTGAAAATACAAGTCAGAATCAGTATATCCAAGATACGGGGAAATCCGATGATCTGAAGGGGTAAGTTGTGTGAAGCGACACTAGACTTACTTCATGCCGATGCAGTTTCGTGACCCATATGAAAATGGTTCTTGTGTGAGGGTTAGTCTCCGAAACAGAAATTTTGGAAGGCCAGAATAGCCGGCAATAAGCTTACGGAACACGTCTTTATTGTCGTTGTCGAAGCGTCGATCATTCAACCAGCGGTCAGGGATAAAAGAGTCCGGGTAGAGGAAGTTAGCAGGGTCGTGGAAGGCAACCCACTGCCAGATGCCGAGTGTCGTCTACGGGTGGAATGTCAGCCTGAGATGATCGATATTTGGAAACGTGGCTGTATGATGCTTGATGTGGCAACAAAACTCACCCCTTCCTGCAAATGGTCACCAAAAACCACGGATCCGCCTGCCGGTGCTATACGTGAGAATGCTATCGGAGTCGCCGGGTGTACACGCATCGTTTCGGAGATGACAGCGCCGAGATACGTCAGGCCCTGAACGCTATTGTAGTCGATCTCACTCTCGCTCTTGAAAGTCGAGCGAATTTCGGATTTCAGCTTCGCCAAAACGTCTGGGTGTGTGCATAGGAAGTAGGTTGCCGTAACAAGCGTGGTACCAGTAGTTTCAGCACCTGCAGACGTGAGCAGTGACATATTGTGGATCATTTCGTCTTCCGTCATTCGCTAAACGATTGTGAGCATATTTACCGCGCGGGACAGAAGATACCTGTGAGAAATGGAGGTCATGGGCCAACTCACATATTCGCCGCCTTTCCTCAACATTGCATCCACAAAGTCAGGGCGCTCCGAGCCAAGCGAAATTCTCTTTTTGATTGCCGCTTGACTAAAGCTTCTCAAGAACTTGTCCCCGGCAATTACTTCTCTCGGCGCAGTCAGAAGGAAAATCGGGCCTCTGAGACTTGCTGGAATTGGAAGGTAATGCAGCGCTTGGTTTAGGGGAAGAACTTTGATGGTATCCACAATCTTGTCCACGAAAGGATGAGAAGCCGATCTCTTCACGCACTCGCAGGATTCACCCATAGCCAGATCGCCGATAATGTCGAACGTTACCCATTCAAACCACTTGGTCATGTTGAGCGATTTCGTGCCGCCTTCGCCTTTCTCGTGAAGCCTCTGCATGAGAAGGTCGATGTAGCCATTGATCAATGGCTGTTGCGCAGCCATAGCACGTGCGGAAAAGGCCGCTGCCAATGTGCGGCGCATGGGACCGTGTCTGTCTCGCACAGCTGAAACGAGGCTTTTGTCGCGGTCTGTGTCGTAGATCTTTGGATCTTTCCCATTCTCGGGCTGGCCCTGCTTGACATGACCCTGAATCTCCTTCCAAGAATCCGGGTGGGTGAATGAGAGCTCGTCCGGCGCCACACGAACAATCTGGCCGTACCGTTTATGAAGGTCCAGCAGTTTCTTGTGCGGTCTTCCTGACAATATGTTCAGACCGGCAGGAATTGATGTCGCCGCCCATAGTTTGGGGCCTGGATACCGGCGTAGCGGGTGAAAGAAGAGGTTGTAGATGATCTTTGCTGCGGGATATCCGACAAGCTATGAATGTGTCAGTCGACTGAAAACCACCTAGAGGCCAGTGGCCTATATGGCCCCTCGCGCTTGGTCTGAATTCCATACTGTAATGCCGATCACGACGAGGAACAAGGAAAGTCCTGGAGCTTGATGATCAGCCATCATCTCAAACAAGGCCGCCATTGTCGCGAGTCTACGGAACAGAAAAACAGCTGTCCGAGCAGAACGCAGTGTTGATGGATCGAAGGCGCCTATCGTTTTCAGGTCTGGCGAATCGTCACCGTAACTTCCAGCAAAGGCCGCGAGGTTGGGGCTCAACACAACAGTTCACACAAGGAAGCCTTGTGCTTTAAATATGTTATTGTGAAAAAGGCCCCTCATTGATACGGACGAAGTTTGTGGCCCGAGACACAGGCCAAGTCCAACCAAGTGGCAGACGTATCATATCCAGCCCTGGGTGGATACCTAGGTACCGTGCACACTTTCCATCGAGCATATGTCCCCTCCCCAATAGCCAGCTATGCACTTCTCCTGCCACTGTGCGACTGGCTGTAGACGGGCTTCACTAAAACACAACGAATCATAGGATGCGCAGTGGTCAGGTTCAGCCAATAAAGAAGAGACATGATGAGGGGACATGGGACACAACCCAGACTTACCTTGGCATACACTGACTGGTTGCTCGCGATCTGCGCATGAAGTTCTGGCACACTGTGTTGTGTCAGTCGGGGCTGGCTTAGCCCCCGAGGTCCGGAATCGTGTCAGCGCAGGCTCCCGTGGAACGTTCCGTGTTACTGAATAGGCCGTCCCTAAGATCGGGGTATCAGGGTCGGGACGTGGGTCAAGTCCAGGGGGTCAGTACACTCTGCTCGGGGTCTTGCGGGAAATGGCGGGGTTATGGTCCCCAATACACCGTAGTCCGTCACTTCTCGGCTTTATGGCTAAGTTCACCGTGCCGATATCATGTCCCATATTGTACAGTCTACACACTTGGGAGAAGTGGAATCAGCGTAATAGAAGTCACCAACAACCCCACTGATCCGTTGTAGATATTTACAGCATTGAGATTTTGGTCACTTCGTATCGATTGAGCACCGCGGGAGACACATGTGTACCGGTAGGGCAAGCCGGAGTTCTCTCTTTCTCATCTCTAGAAGGAAAACATTTGAAGATTGTGATGATCTATCTGCCATCGAATAAGACCAGTGCTCTGATTCAGGCTTTCCTTCCCACTGCCTGCGAAGAAATCAGGATCACTCATTGCACATGTGCTTTCTATTCATGCGAAACCCAGCAGCACGTGTTGACACAAGAAGCAGAGCCATTTCCAGAGGGCTTGCAGCGCTCCGGCCATCAAGCTTTTCATCATGAGGAAATGCCCGTCCCCGAAGGAGCACCTTTTGAATGACGACAGACAACCCTTGGGAACATGGGAAATTCTCACAAAGACTCATCGTTTCCGCATTAGAAGAACTTTCCCTGCGCGTCACAACCGTGACCTCTGCCCGTCTTGTCTAATAATGTAGGCACGTTCCCTCTATCTATCCCCAGACGCTAGTCTCTTCCATATCTACAATTTCATTCTAGCACTAAGTTAGTCCATGTCCCTTAGTCTCGCAGACCGCAGCATAGGAATTTAGGAATCTGACTTTCTCGAAGGCCGGGAGGCCCTTCCGCCGAAGCCCCAGGCGATCTGGTTAGCCACGCTGATGGAGATGTCCAACTGATCGGCCCACGTCCATACCAGGCCGGGATCTTTTTGAAACTGTCTTCCAACAAAGATGATATCAAGAGGAGTGTCGTTGGTCAGGATCTCCTCGGCCTGTTTGCCCTCTCTGATGCTTCCAACAGCAGAGACTAGTAGCTTGTCGCCAACTGCACTCTTGATCTCCTTGCTGAACGGGACTTGGTACCCAGGACCGCCCTTGATCTTGGCAGCCGGGTGCAGACCTCCAGAAGAGACGTCAAGAACGTCCACCCCGCGCTCAGCAAGCAGGACAGCCAGCTTGGCGCTGTCCTTGACCGTCCAGCTCTCGGGGAACTCGTCCACCTCTTCGAGCCAGTCAGTGGCGGATATACGGACGAATAGAGGCATGTCCTTGGGGATGTCGGCCCTGATCGCCTCCACGATTTCCAATGTCAAGCGCACCCGGTTCTCGAAGCTCCCACCGTACTGGTCCGTCCGCTTATTGGAGACGGGGGACAGGAACTCGTGCAGCAGGTATCCGTGCGCATTGTGCAGCTCGATGACGTCGAAACCGGCGGCCACGGCGCGCCTCGCGGCGCGCACAAAGTCCGCCTTGAGCTCCTCGATCTCCTTGAGCGAGAGCGCCCTCGGCTGGCAGTGGTCGTCGGCGTAGGCAATGGCGCTGGGCGCGACGACATCGTCTGGCCAGCCGTTGACATCTGATGGTGACGTTAGCCTTGCTAAGGGTCCTGAAGTGTTGTATTCTAGAAAATTCCAAAACATGAAAGACGGGGATCCGTAACAAGTGAAAAGTTCTGATGCTTACCCTTGTCCGCCACAGCCCCGAAGCTGAGCCAAGGCGCCACGGTGCTGGCCTTGCGCCCGGCGTGCGCGATCTGGATTCCGATCTTCTGGCCCTGGGAATGGGCGAACTGGGCGATCTCTGCTAGGCCCGGGATCTGCGAATCGGACCAGATACCTAGGTCGTCAGGGGTGATCCGGCCCCTCGCTTGGACCCCGGATGCCTCGACAATGGAGAGGCCTGGCCCGCGAGACACGATCCCTCCCAGGTGGGCGGTGTGCCATGGTTGTTTGTGACCGTCGATGGCGGAGTATTGGCAGAGAGGAGAGAGGAAGATGCGGTTCTGGAAGGTCACACCTCGAATTTTGATAGGCGTGAAGATCTTGGGAATGGCCTTGCCGTTTGGCTGAGGATCATGAGCTGTCCCTGACGGAGGTGACTGCTCCGGGGTGAAGAAAGGAACGCCCTCCGCTGGTTTGTTGTAGAGCGATGGCTTGCTTGGCTCCTGGCCTTTTGGAATGACCGGCTTCGTAATAGGATAGAGTCCTGACATGTTGAAACGAGGGTATCTGTTGACGCGATGTCCTGCCGTGGAAGTGGGTGGTGGGTAGACGGAAATCAGGTCTAAGTGTGGAATGCTGGCAGTCCTCGATGTCCTGTGACTAGCTTTCGACGATATCTGCGTTTCTATGGCCGAGTTATATCTAGAAATCACGAGCAGACGCTTACCAAACTTGCCCTTGTTTGTAATTGTCGAGGTTTGTCATAACTGGAATATCTCTCCACCGTTGGACCAGGTTTCCAAGTATGGGGCGACGGCCAAGGGATGCTGGCCACTGTTTCTCAGGATGAATTCCGAGGTTATTAAGCACTAACAGAGACCACACCTGGAAACGTGCGTCTGCGTTAACACCGTAAGTGGGGAGAAACTGTTTCGCGATCGCTAGGGTCGATGATGGAGACAAAATTTCGGCCGAACGGCGGACGAATTATGTGGTTCCTGGTGTGACATCACCAATGGAAGCGTCACAGAATGTTCGAAAAGGGTCTCGCTATATGTAGTGGCATTTTTTTTAGTCTCGGATCACCTGTCGGCAAGTGTTTGGTGGTGGACTCTAGAAACGTGGCCGTGCGGAGTCCAGAAGCCGAGGATGAGTTCAAAGCTTGCGCAGGGGGCATGAACTCTGTCTGATCTTGGCATTTCCGGACCGGTACGCCCACTCTCATGGTTTGGATCGTAGAATAGATAGCCTCCCGCAATGTCGAGATCCTCTGGAACCTTATTCACCCTAGACGGATTAGTCATTTATGGGCCAGTGAACCATGGGCGAGCGACGTCTGCTCATAGAGTGCCCCGGATTGATCCTTCTAGGTGTCGACTCGACGGTACGCCGACCAAAATGACGACACCATTTGATCGCAATTATTACCCAATAGTGTACGTGAACACTCATTTCCGGAAGAGATCCTCGAGTAGTCATATTATACCAAGGGACTCGACTGTTAGATAACCAGGTGCGGTCACTTCCAAAATGGCGCTTCAACACGAAGGCTTTGGGGGAGTGTACGGTGGGCACAGACGGGCGTTTCGTCCCGAGTCGGCGGTTACGCAAGCCGTGGCAAGCCACCTGCCGTTGACCTGCCGTGCGAAGGAGCTCTAGCGCCGCGTTATGTCCGGGGTTGGATCGACGCCACTCTGATCCACTTAACCGGCCGATATCAAACTGCAGGAACGTTTCCAACGACGTTTGGGAACACGCGTCGCCATTTTCCCACCACTTCCCAATGAAAAAAACCGCCAGCAACGGCCACGATGGCTTCCTCGAACTCGCCATCGGATGTCGAGGCCGGCGTCAAGAGAGAAGACTCTGTCCAGCCTGGAGCCAGGAAGAGCGCTGACGCTCGAGCGACGCCTGCAGGTGAGGGCGCGAATGGACGGCGCGACGAGGACCTGCCGGCTCAGGGCCGGGCGTTTGTACAGAGCGTGAAGCGGCGCATTCCTGGTGGTGTTCGGCGCAGATGCGGAACGACTGTGAGCTGGCTTCGAGGGCCTGAGCCGCCGCGACCGTGGAGGATACGGCCACTGCTCCCTCGCGTGCAGCAACTGCCCCTGCGCCTGGTTGACAGGTTCCTCCCGCGGCGTTGGCAAAGGGCGGTCGTGCTCCTGGTCTTCTACATCTGTTGGATCGCGACATTCGGCGCCGTCATGCATCAGTCATCCGCGGTCGATGACATCGGCGGTCAGGGGTCGCCGTTCCTGGTGGGATGTGGTGGCTCTTTCTGGTACGACCTGTCAATATGAAATGTCCTCGAGCTGGGCTAATTCTAAGAGCAGGTCACAGAACAACGGTTGTGGTCTTGATGGCATTGATTGTCAGCCTTTTGCCAACAGCTCCTTTGCCTTCCGGTGTCCTGCGAGCTGCAGTAGTCAACAGGTGCTCAATCCTCGCTTCGTGGGCTCCACAGAAGTCATATACGAGACACTGGTGGTCGGTGGGCCTACGTCTAACGCCAATGGTGGATCTGATGATGCGTCTGGCTTCGTTTACCGAGCGGATTCCTTCATTTGCTCTGCTGCAATCCACGCTGGGGTGATATCCAACTCCCAGGGCGGCTGTGGTGTGGTCTCTCTTATCGGTCAGCAGAGCAACTACCCCAGTGTGACCCGCAACGGTATCAACAGTGTGGGCTTCGACTCGGCATTCCCGTCGTCTTTTACCTTCGAGCCAGGAAGTGGTGCGGCCTGCAGGGACCTTCGATGGCAGCTACTCGCTGTTTCTGTTATTTACACAGCAGTCTTGTCGTTGTTCACCAAGTCTCCGTCCGTCTTCTTCTACTCAATATTCATTGGGTGTTATCTTCAGTCGGCTCTCGCAACATCCACCCCCAAGTATGCCGACATATACACCCTGGTCTCCACTGCTCTGGGCAATCTTCTTCCTGCTCTGTTCATTGCCCAGGTCATGTTCACACTGTACATCCGCCGCACCCTCCTTGGTCTGACAGCTCAAGTTGAGAAGACCATACTCTGGCTTGGCCCATGCTGGGTCGCTGCCCTCGCAGACTACACATTTGAGCTGATCCCTCTTTCGAGGCTCACAAGCCACGACATAAACCAACAACCGGGCGCAATTGCCTCCCTGGTTGTCATTGTAGTGGTCATATTCGTCGTATTCGTCGGACAGGCCTGGGCCCTTCGGCGAGAAGGCCGACTTCTTCGCTATCTCGGTCTGTACGTTTGTCTCGGGGTATGCATCGGCCTATTGGCCGCCATACCCAACGAATCGCTGCGTATACATCACTACATCCTTGGGCTGCTGTTGATCCCAGGGACATCGCTTCAGACAAGGCCAAGTCTTGTCTACCAAGGTATTCTCGTCGGCCTCTTTATCAACGGCGTGGCGAAGTGGGGGTTTGACTCGATCCTGCAGACAGCTGCCGCGCTGCAGGGCGATGCCATCATGGGCACCGTCCTCCCTGATGTCACAGCTTCCAACATCACAGCCTCAAATATCACCTTCAGCTGGCCGAGCGTGCCCGAGGGCTACGCTGGGACGAGTGTTCTGGTCAACGATGTGGAGCGTTTCCGCTCCTCCCAAGGCGAACAGTCTCTGACTTGGCAGAGATCTGACGGCGACGAATCATTACCGGAGTATTTTAGATTCGCGTACTACGCCTTGTCTGCGGCATACGGTTTGCAGAGTGGTGACTACACGAAGGCTGGAACATGGTATGCGAACGGCACGTGGGAGCAGATGGAAGCCGGGGCGAGTTGATTGATACAATAAGCATTCGTGTCTACTACTCTTAGATTAGACGGCCTGAGTATACCCTCGAGAGAATCGAATCTAGTGTTTAAGCATAATTTTTCCACCATCTCCAAACAACGTTACTCCTTTATTGCCAATTTCAGAGCCCAATCTAGTGGCTAACCCTTGTACGGCTTTGGTCGTGAAATGAGGTGCGCAAGATTGGAGGCTGTTTGCGAAAGCGAAAATAATGTACCCATTGATTGTGCTAGAGGCAGATACGACCTGAAGTGGCTCCTGTTCGTTATTGTCAACTGGTCAGTCCCAACGCCCACGGAGCGCAGGTATTAACCGCTGGGACGCAGGTGCAATGGACCAACCTCAAGGGACCACAGTGTCAGGGAGTAGCCTACTCTTCCGACCGCTTCTGCTGTCATGATTCGGTATTTTTCGCCATCTATCCACGGTTCTGGGGCTAAGCTTGTCGGACCAAAGCTGGAAAATGATTGAGCAAAGGAGGTCAACGACCTGAGCCAGGAATCATTTCGAGTCTAGAAGGTTGAATTTTATGAGCAAATTTGAATATAGGATGAATGATTCAATGCTCACATCTGGTCCAAAAGTCTCGAGCATTTCAACCCGCGTATCACATATTCTGCCCAGGGCTGCCTTAACGATGTACCCAGGACATCGGAGTTTAAATCTGGGTCAACCCCGTGTTAATGAATTCAATAAATCATTGCATGGTTGCGTGGAGACCTACTCCTCGAAAGCTGTAGATAAAGGTCAGCATAACTGATTAAACAACGAGCACATGCCACGATGTTCAGGCAGACGAGTGGTCGAATGTACTGACCTGCAGATTCCTCGTAAGATATCATCCTTTGTAATTTTATTTTTGATTTCACGCGTAGATATCTGTGTCCTCGGCTGAGCAGCGGGTGAGAGCTGAGAAATATGCTCACTGTAAAGTCAAATGATTGTGACTGGACCAGCAGTGCCCGCAGCTGTGTGGAAGACCATGCTGAATTATGGCCGCTCACAGAAGCTTTCTAAGATTCAACAGGTCAGGAAGTTGGCCCAGGGCTATGAGACCTCCTCCAATTCTATTTCCGGTTCAAGACATCAGAACATGTCCCTTGGCAAGGTTTATAGGAGAACGGCGGATCCCAGGGTCACTGGTTAAGGCCTAGGAGGTCCCGCGAAGTCACCAACAGTGAGCTGTGCGTAGCATGTATTGAGTTCGCGGCCTCGACTGTTTCACTTGTCCTACTACGGCAAATGATGAGTGGACGTTTCTTTTGGGGGGGGGGCTCCTGGGTCGCTTGGTTATAGGCTGGCTGGCCAGCCGAGACAGGCCAACCACTCACAGCCCGGGCCGCCAGAGGTCGCATTTGGCTGCGGCCCAAACCACCTCCCGGGGCCAGAATAGAATCAGTGCAGATACCAGAAACCAATTTATTTGTTTGAGAAGAAAAATCACAATGATTCTGGAGACGATTTCAGGCGATTGCAATTTCGACAGAGATTTGCGAACCACCTGTTCATGTAATGAGGTGGGGTGGGACCACTGGAGACTGGTGTTGGCACAACTTGAACTGCTCAGGCATACATCCCTAACCCTTCCTTCAGAAGGAGTCGTCCTCTCTACTGTGGTCGGGGGGTGGGGAGGGGGAGCAGCAATCGCAACAGCGGCCCTAGTTGCCGAATCTCTCTCCCAATTAACCCGACGGATGCCAGCCTATGGTCCAACGACGCAACGACGCAGTTCCACGAATGATCGTGAGGTCTGCAGGGCGTGAGCTGCAGGGCAGCTACCGCTTGAGCTACCGCTTGAGCTACCGCTTGCGCTCACGAGACGCTGATCCGACGGTTTGCCAGCTGCGCGCGCAGCATTGGTCATGACGATGCCTGCAGTTTGTTGATGGACACGGTCCATGTGACACCTCGGTGAGACTCGTTCCCCGGTTTAAAAGACGCGGTTGTCCCTGCTGTTGCTGGACCTTTAGAAGGAGACGACCACGCTGCGTGACAAACGACTAATCATGGCGGGCTACTCAGTCTCCGACTTCGACCCTTCCCTCAAAGGCGCCCTCCCTGCCGACTTCCAATGGGGCTACGCGACCGCCGCCGCACAAGTCGAAGGAGCCTGGGACAAGGACGGCAAAGGACTGTCGATCTGGGATATATGGTGCCACGATAAGCCCTCCCGCATCAAAGATTCCAGTACCAACGAAGATGCTGTTCGGTCCTACGACTTCTACAAGGAGGATGTGGCCCGTATGAAAGACTACGGAGTCACTGCCTACAGGTTCTCGTTAGCATGGAGTCGAATCATTCCGCTCGGCGGAAAAGACGACCCCATCAACGAGCTGGGCATCCAGTACTACAACACCCTCATTGACGAGCTACTGTCCAACGGCATCACCCCCTTCGTCACCCTGTTTCATTGGGATACACCGCAAGAACTCCAGGCCCGCTACGGTGGCTTGCTCGACAAAGAAAAGTACACGCCCGACTTTGTGCGGTACGCGCGGGTCTGCTTCGAAAGATTTGGGGATCGAGTCAAGAACTGGATCACATACAATGAGCCTGGCGTGTACACGCTCGCCGGATACGCAGGGGGAGTCCACGCGCCTGGGCGCTCCAGCTACCGTGAAAGGAGTGCGGAGGGAGACAGCAGTAGGGAGCCGTTCATTGTTGGCCACACCGAGCTGGTATCACACGGTTACGTATGTGACCTGTACAAGAAGGAGTTCCAGCCCACTCAAAACGGCACCATCATGATCACCCTCCACGGCAATTGGGCCGAACCATGGGATGAGAACGACCCAAAGGACATTGAGGCTGCGCAGCGCAAGAATGAGTTTGAGATTGGCTGGTTTGCTGATCCTCTTTATGGGCAGGGCGAGGTGGACTACCCGGCCTGCATGCGTGCGCAGTTGGGAGACAGGCTGCCGAGGTTCACCGAGGAAGAGAAGAAGCTCATTCGAGGCAGCTCCCAGTTCTACGGCATGAACTCGTACAGCGCCTTCTACATCAAGAACCGGGGCGACCAGCCGCCCGACATCAACGACTTCAGGGGCAATGTGGAACTACATGACACCAACAAGGCGGGCATCAGCCGCGGCATAGAGAGCGATACCGAGTGGTTGAGGACTGCTGAGTGGGGTTGGGCAAAGCTGCTGCGCTGGATCTGGAGCCGTTACCAGACGCCAATCTACATCACCGAGAACGGCACGACGGCCAAGGGCGAGCATGGCTGGGTTCCAAAGGGCCCCAATGACGTCTTGGAGGATCCACACCGTATCGACTTCTTCAAGAAGTATCTGACCGCAGTTGCCCAGGCGTCCCAGGAGGGAGTGGTCATCAAGTCTTACTTCGGCTGGACCTTTACGGACAACTGGGAGTGGACAGCTGGGTTCTCGGACCGGTTTGGCGTCACCTGGGTAGACTTTGAAGCGCCGGAGAAGACGCGATATGCTAAGCGATCGGCTTACTTCATCAAGGACTTCTTTGCGCATCTGATAAAAAGGTAGAATATGGCTCATGCGCCGAGGAATATTTAGCTGGCACTTGGACGTAGGAGTCTGCCTGTTCACCGTTCGCTAAGACGTCAATTTACAGCTGTTCAACCTCTGTAAGGACTTCTTCCTGCATGTATGTAACGCGGCTTCCGGACCCCGACGAGCGCCCGGCGTACATTTTCGGATTTGAGTGCTACTGGTTCTTCCCAACTTCAACTATAGTCTGCCATGGTTCTCCCGGCAGGAGGAAACTGATGAGAACAGCCATATTGGTTATAAAGGTCAATGGTGAGCTAGCACATCTTGGCTCGGCCAACACTCCATGTTAGCCTTGTGCAGACTAGGCCCTCTGAGAATGGGCATTTATTGTAGCGCGAAGACACCTAGTCCATGATTGCAACAGTTTACCGGTACTTTGTCAGATGAGTATGAACACGGCGTTACATTCTAACGACGCATCATGCAGCCAACAGGGCGACTCAGCTGTGCCTACAGGGCGCGTTGGTGCTGGCATTCTCTTCGACATGATCATTTCCAAGGGGCGACCGCCCCTAGCCAAAATTTCCGATGCCTATTGACGCGTCTGGGCCTAGCATACAACAGACACCTTACCTCATCCAAAGTCCAGGAACGCCACCTTGAGAACTGGGCCACAGTCCCGTGCTGTCCTTGCTGGTCTAGATGTGCTGGCAAACGTCACATGTCGATCAACTATCTTCCGTCAAAAGGCTCCTTGACTTCAGTTGACAACGGAGCTTCTTTGTACGCTGACTCTGCATCCCAGGAAGTTATTAACACTTCCAGCGCCAGGCCAAACATTGAGGCGTAGTATGTAAGAGGTGGACTTGGCTAGCGTATGGTTTCGAGGCTGTTACAGTACCCGTTTCCATTGCCTGCAACCCATTCTTGTTCTTTGAACCAACTTTCTTGGCTATTATTGGATAGACAAACCCTGTGCTTATTGAGGAGAAAAGGATCATCGTTGGAACTCCTTGAGAGCTGCCTGGTTACCTGGCCAAAAGCGGTGTGGGACTGCCAGCGTCCGGAGTTTGTTGGGTTTGGAGTTCTGGCAGGGCTGGAAATGTGGAATTATGGTGGCATGTAAAAAAGCCAAGCATATCTGTACCTATATTCGCAGGTGAATCTGTACTGGTGTCTGCATGGGGAAGCTGGCGCAGTTCTTCTCCCCAAGCAACCCGTTGGTGCTGGGTTAGGCTAGTTGGAAGCAGAGATGGTCGTTGGAGTGACTCGGAAGAATTAGTGACTGCATTAAGGCTCCCAAGCAATTTTCGAGGAGTAAGCAACTAATTTTTAACTTGTCTACATGCATGTGAGCCGGAGCGAAACGACCAACATGGCATTGCAGTTTTCGCCAGGAGCTTTGGTAGCACTTGAGTGTTCGCGAAACGTTCCAAGGTTCGCCATTGGCCAGCAATCTCTGTCAGAGGTGCTTACCTCCGTCGTTAAGGTTGCTGAATGACTTACATCAACAAATGGTATGTTCTCTATGAAATCCAAGCCAGCAGGCTGTCACTTACACTGCTGCTCAAGGCCTCTGATCCAGCAACCTGTGGGCGCCGCTGCCTTTGGCTGTTCCATTATCAGCCAGGCTCTTTCGGTAGCCATGGTTACCTTTAAGCCACGCTTTGACGCATATTCGACCCAATCCTCGTTTCTGAGGCCCGTCAAGGCTACTTACAAAGTCTTCTATCATCTTGACCGCGCCGCTAACGGATGCACCTTCGCAACCCGCACGTGCATTGTACGAGCCACCCAGAACGAGGCTAGTCCGTATCATTACATCGCCATCACCTCGTTCCAAAGGCGAGGTTCGGTATTTAAACAAGACAAAACACCAAGATAAACCGAGAGCCCACCAGAGCTCGGAGGATTTCGCCCACAGGACACGGCCCGATACGATCTCCAACCTGTTGGTTTTCAGATCAACACTGATGGGCTACCAGCCAACATACATGCTGAGCACCCACTCGATTGGGGTTTGCTACCCTTCAAGCCATGTGATGATCCCTCGCAGATCCGCGCCCACGGCCTCGTCCGCCTCTCACCGCAGGGTACTGGTAGTAACGCTAACTTGCCGTCGATGGCCCTGTTATCAGACCAGTCACTCCTCGAGCTGATGATATTCGCAAACTGGGATTCTACCAATGAAGGGGTCCGGAGATTGGCTATGAACACTACACTCAACAGTCGGGTCTGCTTTCGTGTTTCGAGAATACTATCTGGATGATATGCGAAAGTCGTACTTCATGGAGCCGAGGATGCCGGACAGCCACCCACCCACAATTTTGGGATATCGAGACTGGTGTGCTCTTGATGTCTTGCACTCAGTATGCTCTGCTGTTTCAAGCTCAGCATGCAGCATTATGATCTATCTGCTCTCTTCTTCATATAGGGCCATGTGTTATGGCCAACCGCCATAGACTCATTACCGTCCAGAGAAGGCCTAGGAGAGGAAATTGCTTGCGCTTCGTCCGCGAGATATCTGTGGCAGTTTTCAATGTTTTAATTACGATTATTTGTCCGGACAGTCCTTTATATGGCTTGTCTTCGCTGTGGCATGAAGACTGATATATCTACAAATTGAGGATGAGTCCAACCGCAATCATCCCAGCCGTGCCAGCCAGGCCCTTCCCAGCAAAATCGAGTCTAGGTCCCACGTTCGCGACAGCAGGTCCGGTATAATCCGAGCCGGCCGCATCACCTGTGGCCGATGGCGTCAAGCCCACGCCATCATCACCGCCATCAAGTCGTGATACGACCGTCTGCACCAGTGTCGTGCCCCCCGAGGTGGATGTCCTGACAAATGTGGTCTCTTGAGGTGAGCTGGCTGTCTCCTCAGGTGAGACGACGGTTTGTACATAGGTCTGCCCGTCGGAGACAATAGTCCTGGTCGTTGTTGCCAGGGCTTGGCTGCCGGGAATCCCGATGACTCCCCCTTCTGAGTCGTTGCCCCCCTTCTCTGCGGTAGAGAGTGAGACGATGGTTTGGATGACTGGAGTTCCATCTACTGTCGCCGTCGTGACGAGTGTCGCCTCGGACGGCCGAGGAGCGACGTCGGGCACGACGGAAACCAAGGTCAGGGTTGATTGGGCCCCATTTGCTCCAGTGACTGTTTTTACGATAGTCTCTTCTGACGCTTGGGCAGGTGGAGGAGCAGAAACGGAAATGATAGTCTCCGTGAGTGTCTGCCCGTTTGAAGTGACCTCCCGTACAAGGGTCACTTCTCCAGGTGGTGAGTTGGCGACCGGTGCTGGTGAGACTACAGTCTGTTCCTGCGCTTGACCGTCAATAGTCGTCGTGCGGACAAACGTTGTCTCCGGCACTGCCGCATCCCCTGAGCCCCCTGTAGAAATGATGACAACTTCCACCGAGCTCACAGAGCCCTGCTTCGGAGGTAGTGCCTCCGGGCTGTCAGGCCCCTGCGACGGTGGTGGCTGGTGCTCGATGGGCTCCTCATTTCCGGGCGTCGACGCCGGCGGTTGTGGAGGTTGTGTCGTAGGCGACGTCGTCTTCGGTGTGCTGCCAGTGATCGGCAGCGCAGGAACTGGGTCTCCAGTAGGAGCGTTGTAGTACACGGCCGGTCCGACTATGGTTGACTGCACTAATACGGTGGCTGACACCATACTGTGCCCGACGGCCGTGGGCGCACAACTTGCAAAGATACACGTCCTCAGATCTTGGCCTTCTGCCTGCTCCCGTATCGTCTCCAGGCCGTTCAGGTACTCCAGCAGCGGGGCCGTCACAGTAGAAGGATTGTTATAGTCATAATCCCAGCCTTCGGCTCGGTAAAAGAACCGCGCGGGGTCCACCGTGGCCGGCATTTTGAGGTGAATTCCGCTCGGAATGGTAAACTTGTTTGTAATCTGAGACATCGTTGTAGTGCTGGTCCAGGACGGTTCGGCAGCGGTGTCGGTTGACGTGACTGTGCCTCCTCCCCGTATTTCTGTGCTGGTGCTCACCGCACAGTCTGAGAAGGCGATGTAGGAGTATTGAGCCCATATTGAGGGGTATGTCCTGAGGATCGGATTCATATTAGCATGGCGACCGAGTAGACCATTGGTGTATCAGGAGTCCTGCCTCCGAGTATCGCAACATACATTGTGAAGCCACTGACGACCATGGTGCTGTTGGTGCTGAGTGTGGTGGGCGATGTCGCAAAGACTGTCTGCAAATTCGTGACAGAGCTTCCATTTGGGTATGCTGTCACGTGCGGGACAATTGTTTGTGTCATAGTCCCCGCCGTGACGGGAGAGCTCCAATCCCAGATCATCACAGACCCGGCCGCAATCTCGCATGGTTTGTTATGTCCGGATCCTCCAGTGGGCAGTGGTGCCAGCGACGTCACTACGGCGGATGAGTTTGTGAACGCAGCTTGAGCCTCTTGTGTAGCTGCCAGCCATGTAGCTACCGCGTATAACCTCTTCTGCCAATTCAACACTGCCATCTTGCTGCACCAGATTTCCTGTCGCACTCCGTCAAAACGAGTGAAGTTGGTGGCGGACGTGATACACCAGACAGGCGATGTCAGGATTATGAGCCTCAGAATCGACGAGGACGTCCCTGCCTATGGATGCAGGCGTCGGCTCATATTTGAATGCATTTCCATTTTCGCACGTCTAAGCGCGTGGAATCCTTCAACGTCGCCTTCGCTTGCCAAGGCAGTAGTTTTTGTCCCATATGCTGACTGCAGCAGGGCTGTGGCCCACCCAATCCGGATCACTAGACTGCAGCCACCAATAGGGCGAGCGCCTTGTATCGCGAGAACTGAGCCTAGATCAGCTCGGTAACGCATCCCGGTCCGGAGTCCGAGTAGGATTCGCTCGGCAGGGCTCTGGACTCACGCAACTTGCTGCGGTCAGCACTTCCAAGGGCTACTGCCCCCGAACCCAACAGCGTGACGAAGATATATGGAGACATCACTGCCATAAGCACTGTGCAATTTCTTATCCTCTTCGAGTCTTATGGGGTGAGCGTAATAAGTGCCCGTAGTGCTTTATGCAGGTATCTATTCCGAGGACGAGGACCCGGTCTGTCGGCTCTGCGACCTGAGCGGACTATGGCCGCCCTCTCACGCCGGGAAGCTCGCGATTTATGCTCACTCTCGAGAGTCAGACCACCACTTCGTGACACGATGACCGTTGCAAAAACTACTACGCTGCCATTAATCTTTCTAAAACCGTGCTGTAGAATGGCGGCTGACAGCCAGCACCGATGGAGAGTACGCTCTCGATTCATTCTCAAGCTGCGGGTGTCTGTATGAGTGGTGGCAGAGAATACACCGTTCAAATTTTGGACAGCACGAGGGCTGCTATTTCGAGTTGTACTTATGCAGTGCCCCGGCCTTTTATGGCTGACTTCAGGAATGACTACACCCGCTGCGAAGACTTAATATGCAATGCCTGTCGGCGTCAAAGATGTTGGACCGGAATGGCAGCCAGAAATGAGGCTGATGCCAGCTCTCGAAAAGCTGGAGGTTGAAGAGCAGTATGTGGCTGCTGGCAGGCAACGGAGAGGTGCCCATACGCTACCAAGTTCATTTAGTTCCGTTTCTATTCAGTATACAGCCTACTAAGTTTATGATCACGGTTTTCAGACCACAAACTCCTTGGAGAGCAGCAACAAAGTCAATTGGCTCCTTTCCAGGCTGGGAAAGCCACGAAACAAGTATATACTATGGCCCAAAATATACAATGTAGAGCTCCTGCTATCTCTTTAAGTGCACTTGCCAGCCGAGTCCACAGCCTTGCTACAGCAATCGTTCTGTCCGAATGCAGGGACCGCTGCGAAGAAGCCTCATTAGTACAGAGTTCTGCTGCGCAAGGCGTGAGATGAGATTATAGAACAAGACCCAACTTACTACCAGCCTCAACACAAGCGCTGGTCTGGTCGGTGCAGGTCCAGCCGGAATAAGGATCGCAGTAGGTACAGCAGTCGTCGCCGCTGGTGCAAGGAGCTGTTGGTTGAAAAAATATATAATCAGCACTGTCTCGATTTGGAATTGATATCACTAGACCGTGGAGCTCGCTGCTTATGCAGGTGAGCTGCCTTGAACGTACCACCAGTAGTACCGCAAGCACGCTCCTCGAAGCCGGGGAGAGTCACACGGCTGTCGACAGCAACAGCAATAGCGCTGGAGGCAAGAGCCAGGTTGACAAGGGCGGTGAAGACCTTCATTTTGGATTCGGGCGGGCAATCTTGAGAGACTAGGGACGCTCTGAGGAGAAAAACTGTAACTGCAGGATTTGAATCGGTTGGATCTCGGGATTGAATTACAAGCTTTTGTGACAGGAGGCAAGTAACTTTATAAACACCTTCGCGTAGGTTGCTCGCATTCGGGTGTCTATCTTCGGATCTCATTAATCAAAATGCAACGAGTCAGTGCCATTTATCCGTCACACATTCCCCATCAAGCACGGCGATGGCCGGTACTGAATGCGATCGTGCGTCAGTCATGCGACTACACAGCCCATGCGGGGATGTTACTGGGCCCATGAAATGGCCTCCTTTATCATACATAGGCTCAGCATCCGGTTTTACGCGTATCCTGCGACTGTCGGCCGTAGAACCATATCCAGATGCCGCGCGGCTATTCATTTATCCACATGGCCCAGTAGGCTGGCTTCATGCGCATTTGCGGAACGCTTACACTTACAAATCTGGTGTTCTATGGAAATTAGTAGGAAATCTGGTGAAAACTCGTCCTCCGATACTTACGTTATATGTGCCATAACACCAACGGCACAGCCGACATCATAGTAGACCCAGGCACGCGGGTGCAGCATCTGAGCACAACCCGCTCTAAGAGCCCTGGAGCTCATGAATCCGCCGGTTTAGGGTTTGCAACATATGATTTGCTTGAATCCTGGCGATGGCGGGTGTTTCATTGGTTGACTGCCGTTAGGACTGGCAGAGAGAAAGAGGTAGTCCTGCGACAGAGCATTCTCCTGTCCTCGCGGTCGGAAGTCGGCCACCTGCTCGATCGATCGGCACCTGTATCCACAGCCAGCCCGGATGTTGAATGGGCCATGGGCGTATCCTGTGCCGAGCTCTCCGTTGTTGCTGTGACCTTCGACGGGGCGACCTTCCTTGATGGATTGATGTGGCCCACTGTGGCCCACATCCAACCAGCTTATCAATCTCGACCTCATCCCTTCGGTTTCACTGCTCAGGCTCTGTCAAAGGGTCACCAAGCCACGTCTTGACGGGCAACGTCCTATTGCTCCATTACAATACAAGCTTGTCAAGCGTACAACAAGCAAAGTTGATGTGACGGGGAGTTTATCGCTAAGGAAAACTGCTCATCCGTCTAAATCCTAGTCATAGAAAATCTTAGAGGTGCGAAACCATGAGAGCCTTAGTACGGAAGTGAAATATGAATTACACCGCTTAGCCCATGTATGCGTAAAGAGACCATAACGAGAGTGGTATATAGATTTTTTGAAATCCTATGAGAGTTCGTCCCATAAACTCTCATGTTGAAACTCGATTGCAGCATTCTGCTATTCAGATCGGTGTGATCACTGACATTCGTCTACCTAGGTACGGTAGCAGATCTACGGGAGCGACTTAAGTGGTTATATTGAAGCGATGATTTCTTCACAAACGACAATCGTCCAGAATCTGAGGACATCGCTTGCAGAACACCATCACCCGATGCAAATTTATCGTTACAGCCATGTCTATTCGAAGGCTCAATAGCGCCAGTCATTCGATGCCCCGAATATGACTCGCATAAATTGATATTACGGTCTAGACAGAACGGCGAAATGAGTCCATTTTGATTTCGAATCAACGCAGTGGCCTAGTGAATTCATATTATCTTCATAAACTTCTCATATCTTATCATCCCGGTAGCCGAGTCCTCGACACCCAGTTTGCCATCCCCTGTCCGCATTCGCGACGGCCGTTCGGCTTATTTAGTGAAGCTCGACTGCCATGTTGTTCATCGCGTCTTTTCCTTCTCTGCCCCCGGGTGCGCGCCGACATTTCAAGCTCTTTATTCAGTTGATGCCTTGCGCGCGCCTCATGTGTGCTCACTTTGGAGGGCGAGGATACAGAAGCAGGGGATGAGATTAAACTGGTGTCTATTGGAATGTCGGAAGTATCATTTGGCCAATAGATTTTCCTGCTGGCCTTCACGTGCCGAGCGAATGCCGCAATGGATCGTGGCATATCTTTACGGAAGTGCTCACGACTGATACATTCACTGTCACCCTACCCGCAACGGCCACCCAACCTAGCGCGAACGGCCCGACGGCACAATCTATCCATGGATTGCAGCCCTGCTTGTGATGTAAGAACATGCCACTCCACACTGCGGGGATTTACACCCCCCGACCCGACTCCTGGGCTTTGCATTAGACGCGGTAGGCTTTCCCAATTAGTGGCAAGACACAACGGTTTTGAACTGCTTCTGCCCTTAGTTTTCTTTGCAAGCTATTTATAATACAGGCTACTGCATAGCCATGTCGCACATTAACGGACATTGGGGAATTAGCGGCAGCGGCAAATGTCGCCTATGCGTCTTTCCCCAAATCTAAATTGCAGGTCGAAATAGTTAGCCCCTTCAGTCCTCCCACACACTTGGCTGCATGCCCAAATGCAGGAACATACTCCAGTCTAGGTTACATTGTCTCGGCCTCGTCCCTGGGCAATAACACCACAACTATTTGCCTTGCTGACCTAATTGCTACCTACTCCTCTGGAACTAGCTTGCTAGCCTTGGAATATCGTGCTGAAGGATTCTGGCTGAATAGCAACCTGCCTTGGCCACCTCTACGTAGATAAATAATAAGGGGCCCAGTGCGGACCGTACGCATTGACTTCTTGATGCCGCTTGACAGGGTCTCACACTTACAATTGCACAGCGTGCAGTGCCCACAAAATGCGCACCAAGCTCCCTCTTTCTCCGGCAGCATGCCACCTTCTTGCGCTGGCACCCTTGCTTATTACTGGTGCCCAAGCACTCCTGTCGCGCCAAACTAATAAAACAGAGTACGACTACATCGTCATCGGAAGTGGTCCAGGAGGCGGTCCTCTGGCGAGCAATCTCGCCCGGGCTGGGTTTGACACACTTCTCATCGAGGCTGGTGATGATGAGTTTGCAGATCCTGCCACTCATGTCATTGACTATTTTGCCTCGACCGGAATCCACGACAACCTGCACTGGGACTTTTTTGTTAAGCGTAAGCATCACTTTTCAGTTACGGATCCCCGTTTTTTATGTTTTGGCTTGTTCTAGAATACAACACTTTAGGACCAGTAGCAGTACTAATGTCACCATCAGATTATGATGATGTCAACCAGGACCTGAGATACGAACATCTTGTGTGGAAGAAGCCAAACGGGGACCTTTGGGTTGGACCCGGCGGAAGCGAACCCGAGGGCTCCGTGGTATTGGGCGTCAACTACCCACGTGGGGCTGTACTTGGAGGGTCGTCTATCATCAATGCTGGGGCAGTCTTCTTGCCAAGTGATAGTGATTGGAACTACATCGCGGAGATCACCAACGATACAACGTGGAAGTAAGAAAATCCCAACTCATCTCCGAAGCTGCCACGAGCTAATTTCCTGTGTCTTGCGCAGTGCTGCGCACGCACGTGAGTTGTTCATCAAGCTGGAGAACAACACATACCTTCCACCGGGGACGAAAGGCCACGGATTTTCGGGATACCTGCAGACGGCTATCGGGGATGGCACCCAGTACACCAGCGGTAAACAAGCCGTAGATGTGCTCAAAGCAACGATTTCGGAATTGGGAGAAGATCCCAACCGGCTGGAAGAACTGATCACGTCGGACGCTAATTACGAAGATCCGAGTCGAGACACGACCGAGGGCCTTTGGGCTCTGCCTTTCCACGCCAACAAAACTTTTGGTCGCTCCAGTGCCAGGGACAGGATCGTTGATACCATCAATCAGAGGTTTCCTCTCCACCTTCAGCTGAACTCTTATGCGACTCGCGTTCTCTTTGAGCAGTCGAACAGCACCATCGGCCCCAAGGCTGTGGGTGTGGAATTTCTCGAGGGGAAGAGTGTGTATAAAGGTGATCCGAGATGGAGCGCCTCCAACCAAGGAACGCTGAAGAGTGTATACGCCAGGAAGGAAGTCATAGTCAGCGCTGGTGCATTCAACACGCCTCAAATCCTTCTCCTCAGCGGCATTGGTAATGCGACGCACCTGGCCGAGCACAACATCCCAGTCGTCGTGGATCTTCCCGGTGTCGGTACCAACATGCAAGACAACCAGGAGATGGCGGTCACTGGTCTTGCAGCTGAGAACTTCACTTACGCGCCAAGAGATGGCTTGACTGGCGCGAACTGTACTTACGGTGCAGTATTCCCCGACCCTTGTTACGACGCGTGGCTTGAAGGCAAAGGCCCATATTCGAACGCGGGACCGAACTCGAATATTGTCACCTTGAAGACGGCGCACTCACCCGATGGAGAGCGCGACGAGATTGCTTTCTCTGGGTCTTTTGCTTTCCGCGGCTTTTGGCCAGCCACGCCAGGACAGACCTGGACCGAACCGCCGAACACATGGGGACTTCATTCCGTCCGCATGCACCCACAAAACCGTGCCGGCTATGTCAAGCTCCGCTCTTCAGACCCCACCGAGATGCCGGAGATCAACTTCCGGTACTTCACTGAGGGCGCGGAGACGGATATTGGAGGAATAAAGGATTTTGTTGCTTGGGGTCGCCGAGTTCTGCAGCGCGTTGCTGAGCCTACTGGTCCCGTCAACATCACCAGCCCGCCATGCCCAACTGGGTATGTCGCCGATGGGACTTGCTCGGACGCCAACGCTGACGAGCAGTTCATCCGCGACAATACGTTCGGGCACCACGTTACCAGCACCTGCCCTATCGGGGCTGACGATGACAAACTCGCAGTTCTCAACTCCAATTTCCAGGTTCGAGGCGTTGAGGGTCTCCGTGTAGTGGATGCTAGTGCTTTCCCTAGGATTCCTGGTGCTTTCCCCGTCATTGCGACATTTATCTTGAGTGAGAAGGCGTCTGAAGCCATCCTGGGTGGGAAGTGATGCTGAGACATATCAATTTCATAAGTATATAATTAGCTAGTATTCAAGTAAATTGCCCTCCTCATCTGGTATTCATGCAGAAGTAACACAATCCAAAGACTACGAGCTGCGCCCACCCCTGACATAGTCTTACTACCATAGCGCCCCCTATAGGGTTCCTACAGACTGTTTCCTTAACAATTAGAGGTCTAGTAATATATATAATAGAAGGTATAACTTCCTCTTACTAAGGGACTCTATAGAAGAGGAGGGTCTCTATAAAAGAGGAGGGTCTTTAGAAGGTTTTAGGTCTTAAAACCTTAAATCTTAAGCTTCTACTTTAGTATAAGAACTAGCTAAAATAGATTTTTTTACTTATTTTTCTAGTTATATTCCTTTTAATTTAAAGGCCCTAGATATCCGTCTACTTACTTTACTTAACCTAAATAGCCTAGTAAGATTCTCTCCCCTAAGAGGAAGGAGTATTTAGGGCTCCTCTAGGCGGTCTTAAGAGGAAGGGAAGGTTTTAAAGAACCTTTGGTCTTAAAGGGAGTAACTATAAGAATTTTTAGATATTACCAGACCTATAATAGGTGTAGGAGTGTTTTTCTATAGAAGGAATAGTCTAGAGACTATCTCCATAAACTGTATAGGGGGCGCTACGGTACCTAAGTATGATGTGTTCGAAAGGACCGGCCCAAAACATCCTCTGCGGTATGGCATTCCAGATTCAGAGGTCGCCCATATTGAATTACAAATATCACTGGATCCGCTTTTTGATACTATTGAAAATATGTACAGTCGCCGCCCTGCCACTGACAAACAAGATTTCGCTGCGCTCCAATTTGGCAGCAGCAATGATTCTACTCTGGCAGGAGCTGAAGGTGTTGCCGGTCGAACAGAGAAGGAAAGGTGTCTCCGGAATTAAGAGGTTCAGTACCCCAAACGCCGGCGGCGCTAGAGTAGAACCCATCGAGATAGAGCCAAAATCTTACCTCCGGGTGTGCTTTAAGTCCTCTGTATGGCACTGGCATCTCACGCCGGCCAACACTGCAGCAGCCCTCGCGTTATCTCCGGACAGGAATATTTGCAAACAGGCTCATGGCGTGCCATGCCATGCCTGCATTCCTTGGCACTAGGAGCAGTTACGCGTTTTCAGTCTGCCTGAGTCCATGTCGCCTCAAGCACTTTGACGGCACAGTGCCTCTTGTACACATGAAGCACGTAAAGACTCATTTATCTAGCCCATGAAGCCCACGTAGGCAGATAGATTTGGTCTCTGCCATTCCTCGCCTTCCAACCCGCATCTCGTTTCATCGTACGCGTTCGACTCAGCCGCGCCACTGTTAGCTTTCCTTCATTCAAAATGTCCTATGGGAACTCCGCCATCATCACGGGGGGAACCAATGGCATGGGCTATCATACAGCCCTGAAAATTGCCAAAGAACGTCCTGACTGTCTAGTCGTTATCGCCTCACGGTCTGACAAGAACCACGCCGCTGATGCTATCAACCAAGCCCTGGGCCAGTCCAACACCGTGTTTATGGCCCTGGACCTGGGAGATGCGGTCAGCGTGCGGCGCTTCAGTTCCCCACGACCCTTCACCTGACGGACGAGGGCATGGAGAAGACGTTTGCCATCTCGCACGTCGGTCATGCAATCCTTTTCCACCTTCTCTGCCCCTATCTCGCCACTGGCGCCCGCGTCGTGATCACGTCGAGCGGCACGCATGACCCCGCGCAAAAGTCCGGCCTGCCAGACGCCGAGTACTCCACGGCTGGGGAGCTGGCCTACCCGCCCGAGTCCAAGCTGGACATACCTGGCCGCAAGCGCTACTCGACCACCAAGCTCTGCAACGTGCTGTGGGCGTATGCTCTGGCCCGGCATCTGGACGAGCGGGTGCCGGAGCGCCGCATCACAGTTAACACTATGGATCCGGGCCTCATGCCCGGCACAGGTCTGGCCCGCGAAGGCAACATTGTCGAGCGCTGGCTTTGGAACTCGCTCTTGCCCCATATCATGGGCCTTTTACGCGTCATCTTCAGCCCCAACGTGCACCACCCGGCTGAGTCGGCGGCGGCGCTGGCCCGCCTGGCGGTATCGCCGGACGTTGAGGGCGTCACGGGCAAGTACTTTGAGGGGATGAAAGAGATCGAATCGAGTAAAGACAGCTACGTCAAGAGCAAGCAGGATGATCTCTGGGAGTGGACCATCAACTATGTAGCCGGGGGCGACACGCGCGAGATAGAGCGGTTCCAATCATTTAGATGAGGCGAGTTAAATACCTATTGGTGCCCATCGAAGGTTGTTAATTTTTAAGGCTGAAAAACAAATGACCCTGTCCCTGGCCAATGGCCATATATCACGCCCCCGTTTTGCTCGACACACCCCCCTGCCCACATTCGGTCCTGGCGTGCCGTAAATCTGCCGTAGATCTCCCGGCCTGCTGGTGTATACCCCTCCATGACAGTATAGCTGGGTCTGTTCCTAACGGCTAGGAAGCGACCTATTCACCACCAGCTGTCCTGGAACCGGATTGTGGATGATTCCACTGACTCCTTTTCCAGGACACATGTCGACTACCAGCTGCTCGGGACTGCTTGCCAACATTAGAACTGTCTTGCGCGCCTCCAATCTGTCACTCATCTTTGCGGAGATGTCCCAGTCTCAAGTGAAGGTCCCTCGCGAGTTCAAGTTCGTCGGCGGTCCCAGCCGGAAGAGACGCTGTCGTACCGGACCCGGCGCCGCCCCTCGATCCGCCCGTCCTGCACCTGATCGCCAGAAATCACGTCCGCCCTCCCCCCAGCGCACCATAACTGTCGCCAGTGAAGCTGCTCCTGCTGCTCGTCCCATCTCTAAATCTGCTACCGCTGCATCTACTGATCGAACGGACGGCGATCCTCATCCAATCTCCCATCAGCACCTGCACCAAAACTCACCCTCGCATGAAGAGAGTCCGTCTGAACGGCAGCCTAACTGCCCCGGGACTCCAGGAGCGATAGCCGTAACTTCGTCTGCCACGCCAGACCCATCTGCCACTGCTTCGGCACCAGCTGCATCTACACCCAACCTTGCTCGCGTCGACTCCACCCTTCCGGCACTTCAAAATGGAAACCATTATGATGACATGGACCCTGGCGGCTTTTTGGATTGGTCAGCTGCAGATCAAATCTCTGTCTCGAACATGGATGATATAGGAATCCCTGCCCCCACAAATAACCTCTTTACACCCTTCGATTCCATATTTCAGATGCCGTTTTTCTCGACTGTAGACCACCTTCTACAGGACCCGATTGAGCCTTCCGGGCGAAGTGGATTCGCAAACAGCACGGTCCCCGCCGCCCAGGGTCACAAGGATGATGTTTATGGTGCAGTTGATGGCCTTGATCTCGCCGAGGCTGTCGGCCCCGGCCAAGGCGACGATCAAGACAGCCCAGTCATTGGTCACGGCTTGTCAGGCAATGGATCGTCGGACTCGACTGAGAGCATCGACCGCAATAACGACTCATACATTCCCATCGCCCCAGTCATTGGAAATATCAGCGAGAAGTTCTCCAGGCTTTTCGAACAATGTGAGCACATTGATACTCCTGTACGAAAAGTTCTATCTGCCTGGGACGAGAAGGACGGAACTATGGGCAGAGAGAGCACACGGCTGTCAGTGGCGCTAACATACAATTTTTAGACGATCAAGAATTTTGTGTGTGGCCGCTTACGCATGATTTCGAAGCAAACCCTTTTCGCTACGACGCTGAGACGGGCAGAGGGTCTCCGCTTCTGTGGCATTGTATCCTCGCTCTGTCCTACAAGCATATCTATCAGAAGACGGGACAGTCTCTGGCAGAGGCCAAGGCTCACAAGAGGAAGGCTACGCAACTTCTCGAAGAGCTCGAAAATGACCCTCATTCACCCACGGCACAAGGAAATCTTCTCGACGCGTTGTTGATACTCATGACCTTGGACTGCGCTACATCGGCCAGGGGACCCTGGGTGTCACATCTCAACCGCGCTCACAAAATACTAGAAACCATCAACCTGCTGAAAATACCCAGAACGCCCCGTATGCAAGCGCAGATTGACATGCTCGTATGGTATGGACACATTCCTTTCCGTGCTGATATGGGAGTCTTTTATACACAGGCTTTAGACTGCAAGTGTTTACAAGATGCTGACTACTACGTACCAAATCAGGTGGGACGTTACCCTCGCCCTCACCACCCGTCAAGGTCTTGTTCTTTCAGGACCCAACGTTGCAGCCACATTCAACCAGAAAACCGTGTCGTCAACCTTCTATAACGTGTCTGGGTGCCCAGATGATCTCTTCAAATACATGTTCCGACTAGGCTTGTACGCGCGAGAGTTCGAGCTTGCCGCACACATGACATGCGTCAAGTTCGATATGGGCCCCGTGCTCGCAGTGGAAACAGCTATCAAGAACTGGCATGCGCCACAGTTTGATGACCCTGACGCCGAGTTCGGCCAGGCCAACTCCTGCTCGTCCATTCTGCCGGATGCCGAATCCATGGACCCAATCGAGGCCATGCACTACCTGCAGGACCTCCATCACTGCGCGCAGGCGTGGCGCTTCGCGCTGCTCCTCTACATCGAGCGCGTTTTCAAGTGGCAGAGGGGTGAGCCAGTGCCGCCGCACCTTGGCTTCCTGGCCCGCAAGACGCTAAACAATGTCACGTCGTGTCGTCCCAGCGATATGGTACAGAAGCAGCTTCTGCTGCCTGTCTTCCTTGCGGGTTGCGAGACCGAAGACGACAATTTAAGAGAAGAGGCCCGGAAGTACTGTTCATGGTGGGGCGAAAAAACACGTTACAACATGTTTATCACGACGCTGGGGCTGCTTGAAGAGATCTGGACCAAGAAGGAGCCTGGTACCTGGTGGGGCTCTCTGATGGACACGAAGTGCGGCGTCAGCGCTCCGAGGCAATATCTGTTTGGGTGAGGTGCTGCTACTATTACTCATCATTGCCAAGTTGAAGACCAAAAACAGCTTCACGGATGGATCACTCCTATTGCCCGGACGTTGACCTAGTGCAGAAGGCCCGCATGATACCATTGGTTTCTTGTAAGCAGGCGTGATCAAAATGGTGGATCATTCTTGATTTTCTCAGCTGAAGTTCAATCTGCAGAGAATCATCGCGTCAATGCAAAATTGGAACACACGGGTCGTGACTGAGTACAGCACGGAAGCTCGCCAGCTTTCCCTGCTAATATGCAACAGCCACGTAAGTGATGTGCCTGCGTTTTTATACATCACGTTTCCACTGACTGCTCATGGGGCAGCACCAATTGATATCCCCATTTGGCCTTGTATTTCCTTAGCCTTTCAAGAAGGATGATACCGTTGGGACTGGTGGGCCTCGTAGCAACACGTTGAAGTATTACATGGACCACGAATAGTGACTTCCTCTCAAGTACCATACTGCCCCTCTTGTGCAACACCTTCTCCCAAGACTGCACTCGAGCAATATCGTGAGCTTGTGCGAATACGGAATCTAGGACTGGAATCCATTACATGTGTATACCCCTTCCCAATGACGGATCGCAGGATGTATAGATCAGGATTGAACATATATAATTGAGCAAGGCCAACCCAAAACAGGCAATTCTTGATTCGTGGATTCCCTGCTTTCAGACTCCATCAAGCTCGCTGGCACCTAGCTATCTTGCGTAGTGGGCCTTTGTAATTGGTGGCGACCAGTTGACACGTGCCTATTAATGGCGAACCACTCGTTTGGCAAACATTCCAAGGTTGCTTTGAAAACTTCCGGCAAAAGGAGTGATTCGACAAGACTCAGTTTCCCATCTCGTCCTGGTCTGGTGACCTCTCTGCCAATTCAGAGATGTTGAGTGACGGAAGTGGGTCTTCGTGTATTGAAAACGGATATTCGTCCAGACTCCGTCCTGCAGTAATTTTTGCAGCAACTGAATCTCCTAAAGGGGCAATTGGGTGTACTGCTGTTTTGGGGTTAGCGCCCCCACCAAGCGTGAAGCAGGATGAGCCACATCCCACCGTGACGTTTCGTGAGCAACCCACCCGCCCCTGTCGAAGCAAGCGCATGCAACGTTGGCCGATTTGGCTCGAATGTACATATTGACTTTTGACTCTGAAAGCACCGCGTCACAAGTTCCCACAAGGCTTCAAGTCACCCAGGACCCATCCCGTCCAGCATCAGGCCTTATTGTCACGTCAACAATACGATACGGGACCTTCGACACAGGTGTCTACAACAATGGCCCAAGCAAAGACGGAACGGGACCCGGAGATCCTAGCCCTGGCCAGGACCCTGCACTCAGCGCCATGGTGCGAGGAATACCAGGACATGGTGTCAGGTATGCTGTACAATCCCAACGTCCCACAGCTCCTTGAAGCCCGACACCAGGCTCGTTGCAAGACATACAAGTACAACAATGTCGACCCGAACCAGTTCAGCCAGGCAGAGGCGGCCGCCAACCGTTCCAAGCTGCTCACGGATCTCCTTGGACGGGTGGGCACTGGCTGTGTCATCGAGCCGCCCTTCCGCCCAGATTATGGATGCAATGTCGTGATGGGCAATGACTGTTTCATTAACTGGGGGTGAGTGTCCCGTCTGACTCCCTTACGGTCCCCGGCAAGCCTCGTCCTCCATTCGACACCGTCTAGCACGCCTGACTAGGTCCACTGACATATTCCCGTCTCAAGGCTCACGATACTCGATACAAGCCTCGTCATCATAGGGGACCGTGTGCAGATCGGAACTGGCGTAAGCATAATCACCGCTGGCCACGAGACAAGCGTGCTCTCTCGGATAAAATTTGTGGAATGGGGAAAGCCCATCCGCATCGAGGACGACTGTTGGGTTGGCGCCAACGCGGTCATTCTCCCGGGTGTTACCATAGGCCGAGGCAGCACCATCGGAGCCGGAGCGATCGTCAGCCGAGACGTGCCCGCCTACTCGGTGGCGGTTGGAATTCCCGCGCGTGTTGTCAAGAAGCTTCCATCGGTGGAGGAGGAGCTGGCGGATCCAGCGAACGTGTATCGCAACATGGCTGATAACACTTTCAAGGCCTAATAGAATAGGAAGCTCGAAGCTCTCACCTTGCCCTTCGTTCTTGATGCACGCATGAATTCGTTTGGTTGTAACCCTTACTACAAGAATGGCGAGTCATGTCCAACTTGTTCGTCTTGCGAAACACCGGTCTTCCATAATGGCCGAGAAATCGTACAGGTCACATTCTAAGCTTTGGAGTGAGTGTAGCGCTAGCCCCCAACACGGAACATTCCCCAGGGTGCATTTAACCAAGCTCAGGACTGCATACGATGCAGGCACGGCGATTTCGATCACATGCATGGGCGCTTCTCGGTATCGAAAAAGGCTCGCCATCATTATTTCCAGTCTTAACGTTGTTGCCTCTCGTTAAAAAAAAATATACACGACAGTGGACTCCTCAGCCATCTAGAACAACAGAAATAACCCCGTCAGACTTCACTTGCCGACCAGGACAATAAAACCGTGTGCCTCTCCCCGAGCCTTCATCCCATTAGTGCACGCCATTGACCACAGCGCCACTGTTGAAATCGATCTCGAAACTGAACTTCGGGTCGTAATGAATCTCCCAATACCCATCCCAAATTGCTTTCGTGATGGGGCCAACCTTGCCGTCCCTGACAGGATTCCCATCAAGCTCTGTGATGGGCATTATGCCTCCTGCAGTGGTGCACATGAAGATTTCATCGGCCTGGTAGGCCATTTCGATTGGGACAAATTCGACACGAATCTCATATCCCTTGGCGTTGGCAACGTCGATAACACTTTTCCGGGAGATGCCTTGTAAGACACCGCGGTCGGGCGTGTATAGAGTGCCATTCCTGACAAGGACGATGTTAAAGCCCGAGCCTTCGGTCAAGTTCGCATCCCCATCTGTCAAGAAAGGGTATAACGCTCCACGGTCTGCAGCTTCGAATAGACCGCGCACGAGATCACCCCACTGGAGATTCTTCACTGTAGGGTCGATACTTCCCGGGGGTATACGCCGAACCGTCCTTGCGACAATAGCTTTCCCTCCAGTCGGCTGCATTTCAGGCTCCATAACCCAGACATAGGGCTGGACAAACATGTAGAGGCTGTTGTTGAGAAGCTCATCTGGCCTCGCACCCCGAACTCCCTTCAGCCCACGCGTGACGATGATCTCGACAAATGCATCGCGAATTCCGCTCTTAGCAACCATCTCCACCAAGATTCTCTTTACTTCATCGTGTGGTAATGGAAGCCTTAGTCTGAGCTTCTTACAGCTGGCGTCTAGCCGGTTGATATGGTCATCGAGTCGAAAGAAACGGCCGTCCCAGACTGATGGCACGTCGTAAGTTAAATCGCTGTGCATAAAACCCTGGTCAAGCAAAGGGATCCGCGCTTCCTGGAGGGGCACGAGCTGGCCTTCGACCCAGGCGATACCCTTAGCGAATGGGCTTGTGCTCGCCTCTAATACGGCCTGGCGTGCACGGTAGCCCGCAAAAACTTTGTCCATGGTCGTCATGGTGATGGTGATGGTGATTTTCAGAGGACTTGGAAATTGGTGGTTCTTCGACTTGTGCTTGTGAAGGCGGAGCAAGGAAGCAATGCTTCAATTCGATCATACACACATGTAAGGATGCCCAATGGATAGAATATGCCAATGTAAAGACACTTATGTTTGGTTATCCCTACATAAGATCTATAATGGGGGCAATTCTTCTCAAAGCGGTAATTCCTTTTCGAGTAACACCGAACCAATCAAGGCTATCACTTGGCGGGCGAAAGGGAGTTGATACCCCTGCAGCCCTAATAGAGAGACATCCTTTGGAGATTCAGATAGATATCCATGTAGCCGATATTTCGAACATGAGAAATGCTTCCAATTTGACATGCCTAGTTGAAGGAATTCGGGATCCTTGAGGATGTGCCTCTGTTTCCTCGCAGCAACGTGTTTATCCGACTTGGCGATCCACAGACCAGGCAAAACGGCCAGGTCCTCGAATGCAAGCTCACCGTCGTACTTCTCATGGATTTCCTGAAGAGGTATTCGATCCTCGGCAAATTCACATATCTGATTGAATATCACGATGATCAATCTCGGAACACTCAAGACGCAAGACTAGGATGTATACCGTAGAGCAATCAACTTGATTTCAGATTGCAGTTCAAGCAAAAAGCGGCCCTTCACTGGGAAGAATCCGTGAGCATGGATACTCTTACTTCGACAGATACTATCGTCATTGTTGGGTAAGATACTCCCATAGATACTACTTATTTTGCCGTTTCTAACTTGCAGTGGTCAGTGCCGGCATCATTGGTCTTGATCTAGCCCTCGCACTAGCGGAGCGAGGGTATGGCAGGCTCATCACCATAGTAGCCGAGTATTTACCTGGTGACACTGCTGCAGAGTACACATCGCCGTGGTTCGTCCTCATCGACTCCTCTCCCTACTACTTGATTGAATAGGTTGAATCCTAACGTCACCAGGGCTGGGTGCAATTTCTCTGCCATATCAGGTACTGATGAGAATGCCTTGAAATGGGACAAGCTGGGCTACGCCCACCTCTCCAAGCTCGCTTCCCAGTATCCTGACGAGTCCTTCGTGCGAAGAACATCCTCTATTGAGCTCTGGGACGAGAGGGTGCCAAGGGATAAGATCAAGCACATGTCGGATTATCTAGAGGACGCACGTCACAGACCATTTTCCCAGAGTCGTACCATGTTCCGATGTCCTGACATTTTAATTTAGTTCCACGTCCTGCCCGAGGCAGAGCTTCCTCAAGGCGTTCAGTTTGCGGTTTCCTTCACCACACTGACCGTCAATGCTCCAGCTCATATCAAATATTTGTACCACAGGCTGCAGAGCCAGTATGGTGTGCGATTTGTGCGACAGAGGCTGCCTGGTATCCAGTCCGCATTTCTCACCCCTGTAACCAGGCTTGTTTTCAACTGCACAGGTCTTGGTGCACGGACACTGGCTGGTGTCGAAGATCTAAAGTGTTATGCTACAAGAGGCCAGGTCGTTTTGGCTCGCGGACCTCACGTCCAGACCAATTTGATGAGGCATGGAACAGATTATGAGACGTATGTCATCCCGCGTCCAGCTTCCAATGGCATGATCATACTGGGCGGGTATATGCAGAAAGAAAATAGGTTAGTCAGTTGACCCACACTCCAAGACGGTATACAGATTTACGATTTGGATAATAATGACCGCTTTCTTCCAGCGATGCCGCTACCTACCAGCCAGAGACAGATTCTATTCTCGCTCGTACCAAAGCCTTGAGCTCCGAGATTCAGCAACAAGAGCCGGAATTCGTCGCTGCATTCGCGGGTCTGCGTCCGTCACGTGAAGGAGGAGCCCGGATTGAGAAGGAAGAAATCGTTATCGGCGGGGAGAAAAGGGTGGTCGTACACAATTATGGCGCAGGTGGCACTGGCTTCCAGGCTGGCTTTGGGATGGCTCTTGAAGCCGTCCAAGCTGCCACAGAGGAGTTGCAGAATATCCGAGAGACATTGGGACGATCTCGTCTCTAGTGAACGAATTTAATTGGGGCTAAATCTAAGAAATGGGACTTTGTCACAGAATATGCTATTTTGGGGCTAAATCCCGGAATTCTCCGCAGATATTCAGTGAGATACAGCAGCAAGGACTTCGTGGTGGCCGTGCGTAGTCATAGAGACACACGATGCATCTTACATACCAATGGCAGAGATGGAGAAGGCCAGAATGCTTTGGCGAGAAAGCTTTGTGTCGCGAAACACTGGCGATGCAGCAGAGTGCATAAAAGGTCACGTAGAGGTGGTCGAGTGACACTCCAGTGAAGGGGATGCCACCCAGACATTCCGAATTCACTTGTCAAGCATGTCAACTGGTTGGTTGCAGACTGATGTATTTGTTCAAACTGCCATAAGGGGTCTATTCCGTCCCGGTCTATTCTGTCCTGGACTTCTGGACTATGTCTATGGCCATTACCACGACAGATGGGTCGGCCAAAGTTGTGATATCACCCAACTGGTCCTCCTCTCCAGCCAAGATCTTGCGGAGAACCCGACGCAGGATCTTCCCAGAGCGGGTTTTTGGCAAGTCGAGGAGGATGAAGATGTTTTTCGGAGCAGCAAAGGGGCCAATTCTGCTTCGAATATGTCCGACCAGCTCTTTCTTGAGCTCTTGCTCCACACATGAGTCCTTGATACTTTTTTGATGGTTAAGTGCAACAAAAACGTTAATTGCCTGGCCCGTTAGTTCATCTTCACTGCCAACCACTGCGGACTCTGCCACATCGTGGTGTTCCACCAATACAGCCTCTATTTCTGCCGTTGAAAGGCGGTGTCCGCTGACATTAAGTACGTCGTCCATACGGCCCCTAATCCAATAGTAACCATCTTGGTCGCGCGCTGCGCCATCTCCAGTGAACTGACATACTGAATCAGTTGGGTGAGTAAGGTATTGGGAGCGGGGACTGAAGCTTACATAGTATCCCTTGTAAGTTGACAAATAGGCCTCCATATAGCGTTGATGCGCGCCCCAGACAGTTCGGGCCATACTTGGCCATGGCTGTTTGAAGACCAGAGCCCCCTCCCTGCCAGAGCCATCAAGTTCAAGCCCAGTGTTAGGGTCCAGTAACGCAGGCTCGATCCCGAAGAATGGAAGGGTGGCTGAACCGGCTTTCGTGGGTGTCACAGTAGCGAAAGGAGCTATTGCATGGGAGCCTGTTTCCGTCTGCCAATACGTCTATTCAAAGAGTCAGCAAGCGCCGCCAATGCGGGCTTCTGAAGGTTCAAGCAGTCGAGTAGTCACCACAGAAGCGGTGAGATTGCCTACATCAATGACATGGCACTGAGACTTCCCAACGCTCTCAAAATACCATTTCCAGGTATCTGCCGCAATCGGCTCCCCAACTGATCCTAGGATCCGCAGGTGTGGCATTTCGTTTTCGATTTCGGGATGAAGCCTCTTCAGTAACCGAAGGGCTGTTGGAGCGACGTATAGATGCGTAATGCGATGGGCGTCGATGATTTCCCAATATCGAGACGGTGTAGGGAAGACCGGGATGCCCGCAAAGGTGACCGTGGTGACTCCCAAGAGCAAAGGTCCATAAACCACGTACGTATGGCCCGTGATCCATGCAACATCACCCCCACAGAAGAATCGGTCAGCTTCATGAATGTCGAAGACGTACTTTCCCGTCGCCGCAGCCCCCACAAGGTAGCCTCCTGTCGTATGAAGTACCCCTTTGGGCTTGCCAGTCGAGCCCGAGGTGTATAGCAAGAATAGAGGGTCCTCTGAATCCATTCGCTCAGGAGGGTAAAATCCAGGCCACTTCTGAGTCTCTTCGTGCCACCACATATCACGACCAGTGGTCCAGGGGATCTCAGCGCCAGTGTTTTGGTACACCAGTACTTGAGGAGCGGTTGGGCAATCGGCGTCACCAAGCGCGAGCGCCGCGTCTACGATCGCTTTCAGCCCAATAGACTTCTCCGCTCCTAATGGTGACGTTAGTCCTGCTACGGATCCTGAACTGTTGCATTCTAGAACATTCCAAAACATGAAAGATAGGCACCCATGGCAGGTGAAAAATGATACTTACGACCGGAGAAGTCAACGGTGATGACCACCCTACACCCGGCATCTACAATGCGATCATGTAGAGAGTCGGCCGAGAAACCTGCGAAAATGACGGTGTGAATCGCTCCGATACGAGCGCAAGCCAGCATGGCCACGACGGCTTCGGGGATGGTCGGCATGTAGATCGCTACCACGTCACCCTTGCGCACGCGGAGGTCCATGGCTAGCACCCATGATAGCTGACAGACTTCGCGGAGGAGCTGGCCGTAGGTGATGGTTCTAGTGAAGCCGGGGTGATTGGCCTCGTGGATTATGGCCAGCTTGTTCGGGTCCCGGAAGGCATGGCGGTCGATGCAGTTGTGTGATGCGTTCAACTGTCCCTCAAGGAACCAAGCAACGTCGCCCTGGGTCAGATCACCGTAGCGAACCCTGGAGAAGGGATTTGACCAGCTTAGAAGGTCTCTTGCCTGGCGGCCCCAGAAGCCCTCCGGGTCCTCTATCGACTCCTTGTACATGCATTGGTATTCTTCAAAGCCTGCATTCCATTAGAAAGAACCCTGGAAGACAATCTATCGCCATTTCATATATTGAAGAGACTTACTGCTTATGTGAGGAGTCCTGGGGTGCTCTATCATCCTGTGTTAGTAACAGATTGTTGATTACTGCGGCACTCATTGCTTGGAACCTAGCGTCAAGGGGTATCATACTTGCGAGCGTTGACTCTGGGGGCCCTGGAAATGATTATGGCTCAGTATCCCACTCACACATGGTGGTTGAGTTGAATCGCAGTAAGTTACTCACAAATACAGGCATCTAAGCCCAGCATTGGCATACTGGCATCTGATGGCTGCATGTGGTGGCCCATGGTGGTGAAAGTGGGATTGCTTGAGACGCGTGGACCTGATGGCCGAAATCGGGGATTGTGAAATATCTTTCTCGTGAACTTGAACAGCCGCAAAATATGAATGCAAACTAATGATGGGCGTCATTCAAATGGCGTGTAATCATTTCTTCACTACTCTTCTTGTCTATGCATTGAAGGTTGCGGTGCTACAGTGGGTTCTGCGAGCACTTGAGAGTTTCCTATCATATTTCCTGTTCGCTACCAAATACTTTTTCCGGTTTAGGAAATTATTGACCTATCCGGTGAAGCACGGGCATACCTACTTATCGACTCTATCGGTGATGGATCTCGGGATGATCAACTCCACCTGAGCATCCGGACCAATTACCTAGTCACTGGTACCTGCGAACTAAAGAAAATCTAATCCAATGCGAATTTATCCTGATCACCTCCAAGTCGTGGAGTTGTATTTGTTGTGTCAATTCTACTTCGTTTGAGGACTTAAGTACGTTGATATTCTGCGTCTGTATAATACTAAGATTCACTGGCGTCTTTGTGCATTGGAGAAATTCGAACATTCGTCCCCGGCTACTGCGCCTCCCAATGCCCAGGAAAGCCATTTCTTTCCAGGGTTCATTATTTTCCGCTATGATCCAATAAGCACTCATTTCAGAGCCACCATTGCTTTTTCGATAAGCTTTAGGTCATAGGGAAGACCCCCGCGGTGCAAGGGTCGAAACCTGCCATGCTTGGGTAATGAAATCGAGTCCCTGTTTGAGCCAAGGTTCACCAAGAGTTGCGAACGCGTCGAACCCGTGATCCCCAGGGCGAATTGCCACATGTAGCTGCACAGTGGGATAAGCCTCCTTCAATCGGGCCACAAACTGCTGTGTCCCACTGACAGGCACCGCCGAGTCCTGCTGGCCATGGAGGATGAAAGTTGGCGGGAACCCAGACCCACTGATGCTCGGCGACAACCCAATTCTCCGGATCCTCTCTAGTGGGAACAGCTCCGGACTGTCTCCGAGGAATTGTCGATAACGACCGGTCTGGACCGCCGCCAGAGCAAATTCCAGCCTGGAAGGCGGATCAGCTTCTGTAATGGCGTCTTTTCCTGAATTTGTGCTCAGGAATTCATCCACCACCATTTCCGGGAAGTTGGGCACGCCAACGATTGGCTTGTCAAATTGTTTGCAGTAGTAGTCCGACGACATGTCTAGCATAGGGTACGGGAGTAACAACGCTGTGGGGTGCGTAAACTGGTTCAGAACCGATTGAACTGCAAGATAGCCTCCTGCCGCCGCTACTGGTCAGTGTCTGCTCATTTTCGACGTGTCAGAACTGAATGGAGACTGAAACTTCCTCACCAGCACTTTCTCCTACAAGCAGTGTGCGACCAGTATCTAACTTGAGACTGCCGTTCACATCGTTCAGGTGTCTTTGCGCACCTCCATTACTCATCCAGCCCCAGAAAGCCCGCATGTCCTGGAGAATATCAAGTCCTCGGGCTTCTGGAAGTAATCTGTAATTCGGGCTGATAATTATGGCACCATGCAGCTGCGCAAAATCAAGAATCCACTTTCCAAACCACGCGGGAAACAAACTTGATCCTGTAATCTATGGAGTTCCTCTGCTTTAGTATCAAGTTGACCCAAGCTTGAGGTTCTTGCTGCACCTCCTCATCAAAGCTAAGCGCAGGGGTGTCGGCCGGAGTGCAAAATTTTACTTACAAGAAAGCCCCCATGTATTCTCACCATGACTGGCCTATTCAAGAAGTTGTTTGCTTCCAAGTCCCGAGGAATCAGAATGTCTACTCCGACCATGCCGGCTTCAGACTCATAATGAGTCCTGGATATGTCAAATTGGGAAAAGTTTTCGGGTTTAATGCTCAGAAGAAGGTCGACCAGCTTCTGGTATTGCTTTTGTCTTTCGATCTCTGCGGTGGGCCCCATGGCTGTGATTTTGCGTGGTCGTGGAATTTGAGGCGAGGTTGAAAGCTTTCAGACGCACAGAGTGGAGTGCAGACCGGCCGGCAGCGGGTAGTGGAATGAGTTGTATTTATGGACGTGACATTCTGGACTGGCCGCTTCAGCCAATCAAGCTGGACCTAGTCTACTCCTAATTTGACCAAGTACATTATTCAGGCAGGTAATTAGACGTATTAAGTGCACCCCCTTCCTGCTTGTGCGTTTCACAAGGATTCCATCTGTCGTTGCCACAACCTGGGGCCGGTCGTCCCCTCCAAATGTCACTATGAAAATGAGTTCGGATTGTCCACAACCTAGCATCTAGTGATTCCATCGTAAGGACATCCGTTAATTCAGTCCAAACAGATTTCAAAAACCCATGCTAAGGTTGGCTCTGCCTGTGACCGTCAAAACCATGATAAAACAATTGTATCGTTGATTCACCAAGCTGCCTTGGTATGTGCAAGTGTAGGGCATGTGCATTCATAAACATCATTGCAAAACTAGCCCTCTCACCCTTAATGACTATTGGCAGGCAACGACACCTTGCAGACACGGGTGTGTGCGGTCTTTAGCCAGCAGATTCTGCTCAGTCTCGCAATTATTCATGCTGGGGACACTACCATAGGATAGCAACCCGGGCTCCTATGCTGCTTCATCTTTCAGGCTCCTGTATATTTCAGTCTCTACCTGAGCCGAACATTTTAGGACTAGTGGGTCTGTGAAATGTGTAAGTTGAGCTTTCATCAAAGAGTTGGAGTTTATTTAACCAGATGTCACTGGACTCACCGCCATATGGTAGAATCTGAGTTGCTATAAGCCCACCGATGTTGTTGGTCCTGTCAGCAAACCAGAAAAGATTTGCAATACCTTCCCATGAGGCTGCACCAGCTGCTCTTCCTGTGTCTTCGGGGGAGTGGCTGATCGAGAACGAGAAACCCCACCCTTCGGTCTGCCCATCGGGACAAGGAGCTAATGGCGTCGGTCTTGCAAGCAGGGGCTTTGCTACAGGGCTGTACTGGTTGCAGTCTCTCGGCATATCGGGGATTTGGTCCTTGCACATCTCTGTATTCGCAATCATGAGCATTTGAACACTCAAGAGTCTCAAGTGGGGCACACCCATCCCCATACCTTGTACGGTTTCCGGTTTCAGAAGCCGAACCCCGGTCTCCTCGTCTTTGCCGTCGTTTAGAAGAAGCCCAATCAATTCTAAGGTCCCCATTTAGCATATGACTCTCATGAACCCGTGGCATTACCCTCCATTTGACTAACTCAAAAAGTCCTTGGGTCGTCCAAAACACCCATGCCCCCCAGCACAGTAACGCCGGCTCGCTGACTTGTCTGAGCGAATGAGAGGCCGACGATACAAATGATCGATTTCTATAACTGTGCCATTTTCGTTTCTGTGGTGAAGATAGGCGAGCTGCTGTTTGTCTTCCGTTGATGGACTGAATGAAATGTGTCTGATGGCGAGGGGCGACAAGATGTGTCTTTGAAAGTAGTCTTCCAGGTTTAAATCGGTGACTCGCTCGATCAGAATACCAACCCAGTCCATAGAAGTGCCATATTGGAATTTCTGACCAGGCTGATTGGAAAGTGGGCGATTTAATACGTCTTCGATATCCCCCGAGAAGTCATCGAAACCTATTGGTCGACTGAATTCGGCCAAGCGGTGATCCTCAAATGCGTATCCGAAACCAGCTGGCAAGAAAGGGTGATGTTAGTTGGGCCATACTACTTAGGTAGTCTCATCTCCCCTGCTATCTTTTGGTTGGTTGATGTGAGATACCTGTGTGCGTCAAGAGCATCTTTAGAGTGATGCGGCTTTTCTTCTCCATCAGCTCGAAGTTTCCTCCTTCCGTCTCTTTCAGGACTTTGATGTCCCGCAACTCCGGCAAAAGCGATTCAACGTGGTCGGCATCATCTAGAATGAGTATCCCCTGCTCTACGAGCTGCATGCAAGCAATAGAGGTGATGAGCTTGGTGAATGACGCTAGCCAGAACACCGTGTCTACTGACATTGGTTCGGGCGAGTTTATTCCCCTGAGACCGGAGGCATGTTCAAAGATAGGCCTCCCATGGTGTCGGGTCGCAAGGTAGAGAACTCCTGGGAGACCCTTTGCGCCGCTTGCCGTGTAACCATCGATAATCCTGCGCAAGCGCTCCTGAGATTGTCGTGAAAGGGGCAAAGCGGTCTGCATCTCAGCGTAATGAATAACAGGTTGGATGAGGCGAGGGTTCAATGCTCGATATGGACAATCAGGATTGCGAGGCAACATCGACTCGGACCGCCTGGGCAGTCAGAAAGATCTACGTAGTGACACAATGCAAGAACCTTGGAAGCCGGATCAAAGAGCATGAGCTCTCAAAATATGCTATCTATGGGCTTGCTGAGTGATCTCTTTAGTTTGAAAGGCCTTCATGAGAGTTGCGAGAGCGGTGAATTCACAGCGTTGGACTGGTATGTAGTGCGCGGTTCGTGGAACGTGTGCGGCTCATCAATGACCGGTGATGGGGTATCGGCTTTGAATTTCCGTATTTGGGGAAACGTCATAAGACGCTGTCTAGAGTAGTTCACGACTGCATTACACCAGTCCTTCACCAGAAACAGCCCAGCTCAGGCACTATGCCAAATGAAGGAAAAGATACCTTCTCAGTTGACAACTCTGAGCAGGTTGCACATTCCTGGCTTGATAACTATGTAGACGCAAATTTCCTACGTGCTGAACGCGAACGGTATTCTGCACGAGTAATAAGAGATAGTGGACCACCCTTAAAGCCTTCAGATGTTTTCACCCGACAGCAATTCACAATTTTACATTCAAGTTCACGGTGCCTGACACGATTCTGTGATTCTTGAATAGATACCCGTATTATTTTCTCTTATCTCATCAGGCAAGAGCAAAATGTCGCCTGCATCATCATCAACTCAGTACCAGTGGCTCCCTGGCCCAGCTGGGGAAATGCTGCGCTCGTCTTCGCTAGCGACAACGGCTACAGTACCACTCGGGTCCATTTCGCTGATCGTCACAACTGGACATGTTGGCATAGACCTCGTAACCGGAAAGCTTGTTACAGAAACCCTTGAGGCCGAGTTCAACGCTATCTTTGACTGCCTGGATGCCGCGCTGCGCAATGCTGGGGCTGCCAAGGGTATCCTTTCCGCTTTCAAAATCGTGGCTTATCTGACACGGGCAGAGGATGATCCCGTTCTGAATCAGGTCTTTCGGGAAAGGTACCCCGATCATACTCCGACCTGGACTTCGGTGGAGGTTAAGGGCCTGGTGAGCCCAGGTGCGCACGCTGAGGTCCAAGCTGATGCTATTGTGTAACGGGAAGACAGGGAGTGTTTAACCGTGCTTTATTCAAGTTCTGAAGGGAAATGGAGCTTCGGTAGGACCATGAGGAGGTCCTGTCCTTATGCAATACTACAAATGAAGACGCAGAAAGATCAATTTGATCAGGATTGGCCCGGAGTGCCTTGTATAGCCTCCTACGCCCTGATGCCATGTAGCATTACTTGTAGATCCCTTAGATGAAGCCGTACAGGCTCGAATATACAAAGCCATCTGCAAATGAAACTTCAATGTCTGTCAGATTCCCCACAACCCTTCTATGCCATATCCTTAGTCCTCCTTTAGAGCTGGGCAGCAAACCAATGCCGACGTTATCATGGCATTTTGCTCCGTAACTGATATCCATCAGTTTTAGGAGATAAGATTGACATGGCACTCAGCCCAATCGACACAGACTTCCACATAAGGAGATATTGAGATCATGGGCTACTTAGATACCTCCGTACCTTACCCTTTTCTGGATGTTTATCTACACCGGTAGACTCGGATGCCAACGCGAAGCCACGTACCGTTACAGATATCAGCGCCAAACCCCACCCTCCTTAGATAACAAATATTCCGAGACTCTTGAAGGCCCCAAAGAGGCTGGCTCCCCCGCACTTCAAATGTGGCAGGCACATGAGAGCTCGGGAACATGGAAAGCGGTGGATATCCGTACGAATCGTGCTTTTCCCACAAATCTGCCGGACCGTATTCGCTTGAGATAACGTTAAAGTTAAACCCCATGGGGAACTGCTTGGCTTGTCCACTTTAGCCTGTTTGGCCCCACTACCATCTTCGCCAGCCTCCTCGGTGATAGCTCCGTGACCGCAAGGCTGGCCTGGACATCTTTCCACGGTCGTATATCATCGGCCCAGCTCTCCTAATTCATCCTTTGCTACCTGGATGTATCCTATTGAATTCACTCGGAATAACCTGCAAATGAAGTTGAAAATGGCCTCAAGACGCGAATTGCCCGAAATGTCCAAAACTTGGTCCAACGCCACTGGTGACAGAGTGCCGGATTCTGCTGTCGGAGAGGTCGTCACCGTGGATATCGACGATGACATCTTGATGGCTCAGGGCCATCGGCCTGCAATGAAGCGTACCTTCAACTTGCTGAGCACTCTAGGTCTAGGTTTCAGGCAAGTTCTCCAGCTTGTGACCTATTATGTGACGACTTCAACATCCAGGGACGCGACAAATAACGATTCCTAGCATCACCAACTCCTGGCTCTCCTACGCAAGTTGTTTTGGCCAGAGCATGCTCTACGGTGGACCACAGGCAACAGTCTTTGGCCTGATAGTGGCCTGCTTCGTCCAGTGGCTCATTGCTCTTGGCCTCGCCGAACAAGCTTCAGCCTTCCCCTCATCTGGCGGTACGTGTTGCGATGTATTCATCGCATGCTATCCTCCTTCTACAACTCGATTGTGGAGGATTTATTCACTGAAATCTCTGCACACTAGGGCAATATCATTTCACATACATCCTCGCGCCTGAGAAGCACAAGAACATCGCGGCGTTTTCTGTCGGAACACTCAGCGTCATTGGCTGGTGGGTCATAACATGCTCTGGTATTTCAAACAATGTCCAGTCCATCATTGGCATGATCGTCTTTGTAGACCCGACCTTTGCTCCTCAGAGGTGGCATATGTACTTGATGTACCTTGCCCTAATAGTTGTAACGCGTGAGTCTCTATGCCTGATTTGACTTGAAATTCATTCTTGAATTATATCACTGCTAATTCTATTCTCTGGCAGTCATTCCAATCTTCACTATTCCGCAACGCCATATCGGTAAATGGACACAGCTCTGCCTTATCCTATCTATACTTGGGTTCTTAGTCGTCACAGTGGTGATACTTGCCATGTGCAAAGAATTCGCCCCGGTATCTAGGCTGATTTACTTCGATGGCGTGAGCGGCTGGCCTGATGGGGTAGCTTGGGTAATGAGCGTTGGAAACGCCATGTACGCCTTTGCCAGCCTAGACGCCATAACTCATGTGGCTGAAGAAATGCAACACCCTGGAAAAGAAATCCCTCGAGTTATGTGAGTTCTCGGAAATTGCTTGAGGAATAATTGAATGAGAAGACGGTGCAGTTCATTGACAGAATCTATAACAGGAATCTGACGATAATCATCGGGCTCGTGACAGGCCTCCCTTTCATTATTGCGATGATGTTTGTGATCAAAGATGTTGATGCAGTCAGGTCTGCTGTGCTACCTAGCTTAGAGGTCTTTTACCAGGCAACAGACAGCAAGACTGCTGCTTTGGGGCTTCAGATCATTCTCACCGTTTTATTTTACAGTCAGCAATCCCTTTCCGCCCCCATACCACGGATGTACTGTGCTGATAGGTATACAAGCTTGCCTTCCTAGTCAGTGGATCACATGTGGACGCCTAACATGGGCTTTCGCGAGAGACGTTCGTAATACTCCTCCGCCGGGCAGACGTGAAGGATTTTAGTGTGTGGTGTCTGACTTTAATAGCATGGCCTTCCACTGTCCAATTACTGGAACCACATCAATGAGCACTACCAGTTTCCGGTGCGGACGACTTTGCTTTCGGTAGCGTTTTGCTCTGTTTATGGTCTGCTATATATGGCCAGCACGCAAGCCTTTAACTCGATTATCACCACAGCAGTGCTGGCTGTCAATATCTCCTATGTGGTACCTCAGGCCATTACCCTTGTCCATGGAAGATCCAAGCTGCCGAAGAGGCCCTTCAACCTTGGAAAGCCTTTTGGATACTTCTGCAACGCCTGGTCACCTCTCTGGATAACCCTCATTGGTATTTTCATCAATTTGCCTAACTCTATCCCCACATCTGCCGGCACTATGAACTTGTGAGTGTTCAAGCTCGTTTTGCTAGTCTACGAACTACCATCTAGGTAGCGTAACCATTTCAGAGTTATGAGTGATTGCTAAGATAGGCTTGCTGAGCTGACTCCTATTTGTACCAGTGTCTGCGTTGTCATGGGAGCAATTGCAATGATCTTATGTTTGTCTTGGATGTTCGTAAAGAAACATTTCAAAGGACCCGACGTTGACTGGGAGCTATTAAACCGGCAAAATGAGCTTGAGTGATGGATGCAAATGTGTACAGCATCGGGCACTTTTTGTCACTGGGGGCTAAAACGAGAGATTCCTGGGGAGAATTTGCTGAGCTCGCTCGGAACGAATTCAGCGCTGTAATCGCATGGTGCAAGGCGGGAGATTCAGGACTCCGGTGTGTAGTCTTTCACTTAGAAGAACGTCACAGGAGCGAGAATTATCACCCCTCGCCTGTTCTTGCACCTGAACCTGGAGTTGTTCGCTTTTGGACATGCGATTATGATACCGAACGTTAATCCACTCTTGTGAATTGAAGCATTTCCGAGTCGAATCATGCAGAATATGGCTATTTCACCAACATTTCTTCTCGCACTCGTATGAGCGCTGAATTCTCTTTTGACCGCTAGGCCTCCGAGCGTTTTTCATTGTATGAAGAGACCGCGTACGCCTTCAATATTCGGGGCATACATTGATCAAGAACGAAATCAGTCAAAGTTCTCGCCCCATTCCGTACCTCGGCAAAGTTCCTAGGTAGACACAGTAAACGTTGGGTTGCCTAATAAGTAATACAAATCATGAAAGAACAGTGGCGAGGCTCAGGACAGATCGACAACTCAGTAGCATGGATGGTATTTTTAGAATTCTTGCGTGAAATTACCCTAGGGTAGCTACAGTCTGCTGGAAATCTGCTTTCCCAGTCGTCGTAACTCAACAGCGGCCGTGTAAGCTGACTGAACACCCTGCTCCAATGCGCCGTCAATCGAAGCTCTCCATCCATGTGCCCAGTCAGCAGAAGCGAAGAAGACATTGCCATGACGTTTTTGCAGTTCATCCTGATATTTCGACATGTACCCGGGCGGCCACCACGCCGGGCCGCCCTGCGAATACTTATCTGAAGCCCAGTTGTGGAAGGTCTGGTAGAACAGGCACCCAGGATTTGGTTAGCAAAGAACTCGATGTTAGGTTCTTTGACGGGCAGACGTATACGCACCATGCTTTCTACATCCATTGGGTGGATCTTTTGGAAGGCATCGAGTGCCAACTCAGGATCACGCTCCGGCACAAACCGGTGTCGTTCATCTGCGCCGAAGGCGACTACGTGTACGTTTCCATTGGGAAGTACACCATCTGCATATCCATACATGAGCAGACCTGGGTAACGCATGCCTGCAGTATTCAGAGTCAGCCATCAAAGAAGTAAAGGAATGGCTTGATGCCGATACAGCAAAAGGTGGGCGACAAGATGGCCATAGCCTGTCTAAAACTTATAGCCCCTGGGTGTCTATTACAAAGGCTAATGATGGGGTCTGTTTGTTCTCAAAGGGGTAAACCTTGAATCAAGAAGCTACTTACCATTCCAACGCTCAAGTTGCCTGTTCTTGACGTCGGCGTGAATCTTGGTCATCTGGTTCACGTGGCCGGTACGGATCGCCTCCTGCCTGAGGGCGGAGAGGGGAGGGCTGAACTGGATATCTTTGAGCACGTTGAGTGGGATGGTGCATATCACCTTGCGCGCACGGAGCGTCTCGCCTTCACCTGTCTTCACCTGGATTGTCGTCTCGACGGTACCTGGGCCCTCGGCCAGCTCAGTAATGGATTGAATCGGCGTGGAGAATGCATATTCCAGGCCAGTCTCTACGGCCTCGTTGAAGATGCGCTTGGCAAGCTCCGTCTGACCATCGCGGAGTTTGTACCGAAGCCAGATGTCAGTGAAGTTGTCTGAATTGTGCATGAGTAGTGCATGGGAGCGGACCATGTCCCATGCACTCGAATTTTCCATGGTTCCGCCGGATATGTGAAGAAGAAGAGAGACCAAGATGCCTTGTTGCTCAGCTGTCAGAAGGTGGCTGATCTGATCGAATCGCTCCTGGCAAGAGATCTTGTCGAGCTTCTCAACGATCGAACGATCGACGACAAAATTGTCGAGCTGGGCATGAGGCAGAGGACACACTGCCCGGCCTTTTTGCCCGTCGACGTCAACGAATATGTCCCATGCCTTTGCCATCATAGCGCCGGCCTCTTCATGTGTGGTCCTTCGAGGCTTGGCACCTGTGAATAGTGGATTGATCATATGTCAGCGGCTTTTTGTGCACAGATGCAACATTCTCATTGACATACATACCAGGAACGTGAATAGTATAGTAACCTTTCTCCATATTTGGGCTGCCCGTTGTGATCAAGTCCCTGTCCATTTTGTACCGTACCATCTCTCGGAACAGATAGCCCATGTGGTGTGTGACCCAAGTGCCCCCCATTTCGTAGAGAAAACCTGGACAAGCAAGTTTCTTACATCAGCTGGTGTTTTCTAATCACATTTTACTGCTCGGAACTGCTTGCCATTTTTCTTGGCGGTATAGGTTCGGCCGCCGATGCGATCTCTGGCCTCGAGCAGGAGAACCGAATGGTCTGCGATAACAGTCAGCCTTAGCAAGAGGTGAATCTTTGGAGGAAAAGGGACTTGGAAATATCTCACGTACTCGAGGTTGCAAGGTCTCGAGCGGCGGCTAGGCCGGCGTAACCGGCTCCCACGATAATAGCATCGTAGAGATGTGACTCTCTTGCTCCCGAGCGCTGTGGAGACACGTAGGCTTCACACTCAAGCCCGGGCACGACACCAGAGGCAGAGGTCCAGGTGTACCCGTCGCTAGTATTGTGGCTCATGGTGATGCACGCACACACGTTGTGACTCGGTCCCCAGGATGATAGATCTAATTGAACTGAAATACGAGAGTGGAGTTAGGGATTCGCAATAGGACTATGTTGTAAAGGCAGAGTTGCAACATGAATGCAGTGGATGCTCGCCAATAGAGCCCAGCCAAAAACAGAGCTGGACAGCGAAGATAGGATTCGAGGATAGAGCACTGCCGGCACTTGCAGCGTTTTGACCCCAGCCTTGACCTACCCCTTGATCCAACGGAATCGAAGCCTCTGTGTACCAACAGCCACCACAGTGGAACGTACGATAATTGGATCGTCGTGTCGCGGGATCCTGTATTCGCGTCTCTCCGAGAAGCCATTTTTGGTGGTCCTGGAATCGAGCTTCCCCGATTCAGGTCCCACCGGCTCTTCGTAAGGTCCCGGTCGATACGGTCGCACCCCGGGGTATCATCATTGATAGCAAGCAGACAGTGGCCTTTCCCGATGGGTCGATTCCTCGGCGTTGAGGCTTTTTCCAAATCAGGGATAATCGGCTAGGTGAGCCCGCTGGAAGAATTGCCTGATCCGGCAATAGGACAGCCCCACCTTGCCAACAGGCAGAGCCCCTGCGGGAAGGTGCCAGCAGAGGAGAATAGGTGAAGGTACGGCAAGCCGGATGGTGTAGGCGTGGCATGAGCTTGAACGGCAGGGTTGAGATTCGAACCCAATTGAGAAAGGTGCAGGTGCACATATCTTTCGTGGGGCTATATATCTACTCGATACTGTAAAGTTCGATGTCTAAGTGCTCCACGGCCACTGTACAGCTAGCTGATTTAGACCCCACTATCTTACAACTTTCTATTTTTCTCGTTTCAAGATTGACAGCAGCAATAACAATGTCTGGCTCAGGCTTCAAAGGACTTGACCTTAGCGGGAAAGTGGCCATCGTGACTGGCGCTTCAAGGTACGTTTGCGAAAGGAGATCACTGGGTTTCATATTCATGCCATTAAATGCTGCATTGAAGGGGCCTCGTTTCTGACTGATTTGCAACACACAGAGGTCTCGGGGCCGGGATCGCTGTGCTCCTGGCAAAGCGTGGTGCGAATATCGTCGTCAATTATGTTTCTGACGGAAGCAAAGAGCGGGCGGCAAAGGTTGCCAACGAGGTTGAGGCCAGCGGTTCTAAAGCCGTTGTTGTCAAGGCTGATGTCAGCAAGACTGAGGAAATCCCAAAGCTTGTAGATGCGGCACTCAAGATCAGCACGACTGGAAAGATTGAGATTCTGATCCACAAGTAAGCTTTTGCCCGTACATGGTGAACTCCATTATGTCCCTATCTATTGTCGACTGCGGACTCACCTCCCTTTGCAGTGCTGCGCAAGGAAATGAGGCGAATCTCGTGGACACGACTGAAGACTTTTACACACGGCATTTTGATGCCAACGTCAAGGGCCCGATTTTCCTGACCAAGGCAGTTGAGCCATATTTGCCTAAGGGCGGCCGCATTGTCTTCATCTCATCAGCGGGTGCACGTCTCGGTGTGGCCGGGCAAACCGTATACGCGGCCACCAAGGCGGCAGATGAAGCTCTTGTCCGTGTATGGGCCAAAGAGCTTGGTCAGTCGCACGGAATCACCGTCAACTGCGTGAATCCAGGACCCATTGCAACAGGTATGCAAGTTCCAAGGCTACAACGGCGTTCCTAATCTCGGCAATCCGCCAGTACGAAGATATGTTGCTGACGGTCTTTATCACTCATTCCACAGACCAATGGTACCAGAGTGATGAGCAATTCCTCAAGGATATGCAGCCTCTCATCGATTCAACGCCTGCAGCGGCCCGTGTGGGTGAAGTTGAGGACATCGCACCGCTTGTGGCATTCTTATGCTCGGATGATGCAAGATGGACTACAGGATCTGTTCTATCAGCAAACGGTGGATTGTACAATTAGGCCCGTATAAACGGCAGCAATGGGAAGCGTGATCTCAAGAAGCTGTTTTTGTGTTCTACAGCCACAAGGTCCTTGGACTAAAAGGCTTGAGGGCCCACATGTCCACTAGATATGTCTCTCACGCTGCACAGCAGGCTCGGGCCAAAATCAAGCGAATTTTGGCCTTGTTGCCAATTCATGGCTTGGTAGTCTCCACGCAGTGCACCCACACAGTTCGTGAGTGGCGAAAAAGTCCTTGCGAAGGATGCAATGCGAGTCTCTGATACTAAGCAGGTTAACAAGTCGTTTGCAGACGGAGGGATGCGCGATGTCCCGAGTAACGTTCGAGAACCAGCTCCCTAGCGACATCGGTGCAAGACGGAGCAACCCTGTCTCTCCGAACGCCATCCTCAACTACACAGCGGGTGTTCTACTTCGTTGCTCAAGGGCCGGCCACTGACATGTACGCATCGTGGCTCATGTCTCGGCATTCGGCACCCTTGTTTCCCCAACCACCAACGCACTCCACAGTCTCTCCGCTTTGTTTCCTTAGTCTTCTCTAGCCTGTTTGCAAGGTTACAAGCTGCTTGATCCCGCCACTCGGGAATTTTGCCTCCTTGGTCTCTCAATAATTGGCTACTCCAACGGAATCTTCACGAGGACGTCTGCTATCAGCCGGCAGCCCACCTGCTTTGTATCAACCCCTGGGGCACATCCCCTGATGTCCCTGGGTCCTAGCAATTAAAGCTAAATAATTTTCCCCGCCTTTACCACCCCTACGGTTGATTTCGACAGGGATCTACTCGTACCGAGGGCAAGGAAGTTGGGGAAAATCTTACGAATGGTCATTAACAAACGAAGGATGCCACTGTCGATGCTGGCTAATTGGATAGGTGCGGATACGGTGAGGACTATATCACAGGGCACTTGTACCCCATGGGCTCCGCGTGATATCCGGTTCCTCAGAGGCGTCTGCCCGGACATTCCAGTTCCCCTAGCCATGGCTTTCTTTGCATTGGTCGTAGCGATTTTGAGTTTCAAAGCTGGTTGTACCTCAGCGTCGGCTGCCTTTCAAAAGCAATGCACTTCATTTGACCCTTCCAGTGTCGGCCTTGCAAATGCCACAGTCACGGAGCATAACTACGTTGAGTCAGGATCCAACCTCGGTCTCCCGGATAATGATCCGTCCTGCAACTTGAAGAGTCAAATCGTGCCGGTGAACTTATGCCGTGTGGCCCTCCAAATAGCAACATCAGGGAGCTCTGGCGTTGTCGCTGAAATCTGGCTGCCCGAGAACTGGAATGGTCGTCTTGTCACGACCGGAAATGGAGGATTGGGTGGCTGTAAGGCGGTCGTGTTCCCCAGTCAAGATAGCACGCATGACTGACTCTTTCGATACCTCCAGGCATTGACTATAGTGCTATCGCTTACACAGCCAACAACGGATTCGCAAGCGTTGGCACCAACAATGGACACAATGGCACGTCCGCCATTCAGTTCTTGAACAACACGGAGGTCGTTATTGACTTCGCATGGAGGGCGTGAGTGACACTTGGTTCCTGAGTTATGCGGCAGGCGACTGACATGTCGGGAAGTGTGCATACCGGCGTCGAAGCGGGCAAAACGCTCATGCAACCATTCTACGGGGAGACTGCGAACAAGTCCTACTTTCTCGGGTGTTCCCTAGGTGGACGCCAAGCTGTCAAGGCCACCGAGATGTTCCCTGAGGACTTTGATGGTGTAGTGGCAGGGTCACCAGCTGTGGACTTTGTCAATCTTTACTCGTGGAGAGCGCGCTTCTACCCACTCACTGGGCCCGTTGACTCACCAGACTTCATCACGCCCATGGTTTGGAAAACGACAATCCATGAAGAAGTCCTGCGTCAGTGCGACATGATCGACGGCGTCTCAGACGGGATTATTGAAGACCCTATGCTATGCCATTTCGACCCCTCGACCCTCCTCTGTGGAGAGACATCGAATAGTTCCGCCTGCCTGTCCTCCTCGCAGGTTGGGATTGTTCAGAATATATTTGAGACATATTCATGGGAAAATGGGACACTATTGTACCCACGAATGAATCCTGGCGGTGAGATCATGTCCGCAGATGGTCTGTATAACGGACAGCCCTGGGCATTATCACAAAATTGGTTCCGCTATGCCGTGTATAACAATCCGAACTGGGATCCTGCCGCGTACACACTCACGGACGCTCATTTCGCCGCTGATGCCAACCCGGGAACTATTCGCACGTGGCCAAGTAGCCTGTCTGCATTTCAAGATCGGGGTGGCAAGGTTGTCATGTTTCACGGAGGCCAGGACAACCAGATCACCAGTTTCAATAGCCCACGATTCTACGACCACCTGGCCGAGGGTATGGGATACACGCCGGATCAGATGGATGAGTTCGTCCGCTTCTTCCGAATATCTGGAATGTTTCATTGCAATAGCGGACCGGGTGCCTGGGTTGTAGGGCAGCAGGGAGGATCCGCGGCGCAGGGAACGTTCGACAGAGAAAGCAATGTCTTGGCAGCTGTGGTCGACTGGGTAGAACAGGGGATAGCACCCGACACCATGACAGGCACCAAATTCGTGAATGATTCGGCTGCACTGGGAGTCTCTTTTCAGCGGAGACACTGCAGATGGCCGTTGAGAAATATCTATCTCGGTGGCGATTCGAAAGATCCTCAAAGCTGGGAATGTCGGAAGGTGGATGAAGATTAGCGGAGGCCGCCTCCAAGGTTGTAGATCGTCTAGTGGCGCCCTAGTCATCCAGAGCAGTAATTTGTGGTCAAAAATTTAGAAAAGTTGGTCTCTTGAGATATCTATGGGTAAGGTTGCGTTGATAGGTAGTTTAGTTACTGCAATAACAACGTCATAACCTGTCTATCGGGAACTGCACAGCAATCAACTTCTTGAAGAAAATTAGAGACAAGCTCGTCACCATGGGCCATAAAGACGAGCAGCCACACGAGACGTTGCATTTAACGTGTAAATCGGTGCGTGTTCGCCGATCTGTGGAGCCGGATTGCCCCGGATCGGCCCGGGTAAGACGACGTCCAGACTGGGCATCTCCTGCTGACTGGTTATCATATTGATGCAGGTGACAATGTCGAGTTACGTCACTTAGCTTCCATGTTGACTCGATCAATCTTCGCAGCAATGACACTTAAGCACGGGTTTGTCCCTGTCGTTTAAGGGGACATGTTCCGCAATCTTCAAAAGCCTCCATATGTTTTGGCATCAGAACCAATAACCGCATCAAAGGAGAAATAAAAACACAGAAGCGAGAGCTACCAAGGTCCTCCGATATTTGCCCGGCTGTCCATTACACAGGATGTCTGTGACAGGCATTGCTGTATGTTGCCCCTCATACTTTTTCGTCTGGGTCGCTGATTGTACACACAGACTGCAGAACATCCAGAAAATGCGGCTGTTTTGGACAACCAGGTTACTATTTCTCCATCCGAAGTCCACCAGGAAGATGTCTGGCCGTTAGAGGGCACTGGCGCTCAAAAGATGCAAGACGACACTAAGAGCGGCCGAGTCAAAACAAGAGATAATGCAGTTAGAATGGATTTACTGAGACTGGGAGACGGCCAGGGTGGCTCTAGCACGCCGTCTGGGGAGGTCGTGCGCGATGCCAGTAGTCCTTGATGCTAGAGTTCACCAAGGAAGCACGTTCTGATGGCACTCGAGTCAAATTTGTGCGTAAATCACGCGCTATTCTCAACTATACAAACAGGCCACTGTTAAATCATTCTGACCGCTTGTCTCCTTCGTGGCTCGAGAATGGTCTTGCCAGTTGGTCCTCGCTCCTCGTTGAATCCTGATTTGTGATCAAAGATCTTTTGCCCGCGGAGCCACGTCTCCTCGACCACGCCCTTGAGCGTCTTGCCATCGAACGGGGAGACCTCATTGCGAAAGAACATAGTCTCCTTGTTGACTTCGAATTCAGCAGCGTCGTCGAACACAACTATATCACCATCAAATCCAACGTCAATATCTCCCTTCTCCTGCTCAAGACCCACCTGACGAGCAGTGTTGGTGCTTGTCCAGCGCACGATATCTTCGATGCTGGCGCCGCGCCCCGCTGCCTCAGTCCAGAGAATAGACAGCCCCAGGCCTAGACTGCTCACACCTCCCCATGCCTCAAAGAAGTCGCCGTCCTCCCCAGCGTGGCTGTGTGGGGCAATGGGGAAAGAATCTGGGATCAATTTCAGATCGGGCGTGCATGGTGAGTGGTCTGAGACGACGGTCTTGATGACTCCCTCGCCGTCATCGTGCGAGAGCTCATCCCACAGTAAGGCTTGGTTGGCGCGGCCGCGAGAGGGTGGCGCCGATTTGTATCGCGTGTCCCCCTCAGGCACCTCCTCGGCAGCCAGGCTCAGGTAGTGGAAGCAAGTCTCCGCCGTGATGCGCACGCCTTGGTCCCGGGCTTCGCGTAGCAACGGAATGCCCTCTGCGGCTGAGAGGTGCACGATGTGCAGGTCCACGTCAGGTGCGAGGTAAGCCTTGGACAGGATCTGACTGATTGCGTACGTCTCCAGCGTCGGGGGTCGAGAGTCAAGGTACGTCTGGTAGCTTGTCAGAGGCCCGGTGTAAGGTGCCCCGGAGCCGACAAGGGTCACGTTAGGGGGTACCATCTCAGCATGGAACATGACGGTTGTCGGAGCGTCAGCAAGGGCTAGCAGAGCAGCCTCGATATCATTTGGGCCAATAGCTGGGAACTCGTCGACACCGCTTTCAATGAGGAAACCTTTGAAAGATCGCACACCGGCATCGACAAGGGGCTTCAGATCCTTCGTGTTGTTGGGGATAAGCCCTCCGTGGAATCCCACATCCACCCAAACTTGACTTTCTGCTGCCCTGACCTTTGTCATCAGGTTTTCGACAGTCGTTGTGGGCGGCAGGGAGTTTAAGGGCATGTCGATCAAGGTTGTAACACCACCAGAAGCAGCCGCCCTCGAGCCAGTCCAGAATCCTTCCCATTCAGTACGCCCTGGCTCGTTCAGATGCACGTGGGCGTCCAAGAGACCGGGCAGCAGGAGCTTAGGAGAGTAGTCGGCATAGAATATGTCGGGCGGGAACTCAGAGGATGGCCGCACGGAGTCGTACACAGACACGATTTTGCCTGTGGTCGTATTCACCACAACTGTTGCCTCGGAAAGAACTCCACCCACCACGGCTCGAGACGATGCTAATACCGTGATGTCCGAGGACGAGTTGCTGTGTAGTAGGGCCTCGGATAGAGAGGCCAAGAAGGCCACAGCGTATGTGCAGAAGGACACCATGTTGAAAGAGGGACAAGAGTCACTTCAGCTCCAAAAGAATGTTGAGTGTTGCTCTCATGGGTTACATTTCTAGGCCGGTACAGCACCTCACCGGGCTTTATAGCTGATGATGACTATCTTGGCCCGATGGATCGCGAGGATGTCAATTGTAACTCATTCCGTTGTCGGTGCGACTTTTTTGGGTGCACATTGACCTTACTCCCTGTTTAAATTTCGCGATACCTTGGCAACGGCGAAATCAAGCATCGTGGCTGGGTTATTTCTGCGAGATCTACTGCAAGTCAAGATCCGCTCCTGGGGTTGGCATTATACATTAGCTCCAGCTGGAATGTGAGTGCCGGCGATCATACCAAGAGGCACGCACTGACAAGTGTCCACGAAAAGGAGGCTATGCGCCACATTGTCGGTTAATAAAGGTTGCCAAAACCTAGCATTCAGGGTATTGCTTTCCGAGGAGAAGTACTTTCCTGCTCCATTTGATCGGCAACCGGCAAGTCATGAAGCGAGCAATTGCATTCTATCCGTAGCAGCTGTTAGTTGAAGTCGGGTAACCTGCATGATGTAGCAAACCTAAAATCGCGTACGATTCCACTTGGCATTATATAACATCTCCAGTTTTCCTACTAGTACCGAGCAAGGCCCAGATCTCGGCGGAGCATGGTGTTCACCATAGCGTAGACCTCGCCTGACTTCAAGGCCGGATAAACACTTTTCAGGGGCTGGACATGGTGTTCCAATGTCACACACCACGAGTGCATGCGCTTATAGACACTCTGTAGGATTGCGAACTGAAATCGTTTGTTCATCGCGCTCATGTTGCCAGCCGTGCATTGCAGTTCGCCACAAAGAGTCGCCAGGCACGGCTCTTGAAGTTTATTGCAATATCAGTGCTAATTCGTGGTAGAGGGAGCTGTTCAAAGACTTCAGGACGCTGAGCCCCGAGCCAATGAGATCTACGTTGCACATTAGATTCTAGCTCGGGGAAGCGGCTACGAAGACAGGAGCAATATGGGTTCCATGTTAAATTGCTAGCAAGACTGTTTAGGAAAGCTACGCCGCACACCCTTGGAGCCCCATTGTGTCAGTGTAGTGATCGTGGAAAGCAAACCCGACGGCTAATTGATTGTGCCTTGCGAATGTGGTCTTTTTACCCAAAGGGAAGGAGAATTGAAACGCTTTGTGAACATGAAGCACCCGCTTTCCAGGGCTCTCATATCCAAGACTCATGATTTCATTTCCAAGATGGTGTCTATGTCGCCACTCTAGGTAATGACGTTCCTCGTCCGCAGAATCAATACTATGACAGCCTCGTAACACTGCTGATGGTGATGTGACGGCCCACGCATTTGGATGATGGAATGGCGTGTTGCGCCACCAGAAGGAAATACAGGCAGGGTGATAGCTTTGCGCATCGCTCAAAGGAACAGGCACCCAAGTCCGGGCACGGCAGAACTCAGGTTTTCAACTAGCTCAAATGTGCGCAGTCTGCCGTGATACCCCGTGGGACGCTTTATTGCCATTTATATAGATACTTAGCAGAGCTCGTCCAGTGAAGCTCACCTGTGTCGGGACGGTGAACTTTGGTGTTCATCTAAGACTTTGCCAGTGCCGAATAGATTTCCTAGCGGTCTCTGGTGAGGTCTTCCCTGCGCGAAGCATAGCAAGAACGGCGACTGGTTATTGTCTCCAGAAATTCGAATGCTCTGGGGATTGGATGGGATATTTCGGTTTATTTTGTTCATTAAAAAAGTCCGCATAGCCTCCAAGTTCAGCCATATGGCGAGTGGAATTGGAGAGGCTATGCTCACATGTGCACTGCTTGGACACGTCAATCAACGGCTGAGAACGATGAGGTCGGTCTTTTCCCACGTCTCTGAAGCTCTGAGCCCCCGCCCAACGTGAAAACGCTAATTGAAGCCGTCCAAATCATCACAAGCTTTTGCGCTGTTGGGCGATGAGGCCAGTGAGCCTAGACGGCTGTGCTGCCAGCGGCGGATCACCCGATCGCTCTAAGCTCCGGGGCTGAGCCAAGCACCAACTAAAGGCGGCCGTCTGACCTTGTGGCCGGCCCAAACCATTCTAGCTTGCTTCCAGTGAGCTTGCGGAAGCCGGAAGGATTCTGCCTCACCTGTTTCAGTAACTCCAGAATAGCCAACGCTGGTGCCTAAAATACTCAGCAATAATTACACGTCGAAGCAAGGGTGAGGCACGTGTCGCTTCGCAGCCCGCGTCGGTTTGCTATCATAGCGCCAATTGGCCTGGATTCCCAACCACGAAGTGCTAGCACACATGACTCCAGACTACTTATAGCGTAGATGCAAGCCATCTTATTCCATCTTCCCTATGTATTGGCTGCAACGCGGAGACTGATTGATTGATTGCCCGGCTCACCACATATACTTATTCATCTAAGACATTCGACAGCCTAGGTGCACTTACACTTGGCGACTGAAGTGTCTCTCCCCAAACAGTCCGCACGGCTCGGTCAAGAAGATGTGTTTTGGAAAGAAGGTATGTCCTCCAGTTTCAACAGCATAACTTCATTCATGGACTTACCTCGAGAGCAGCCGAAGCGCGTCGAGCCGGAAAAGGTGGCAGCTCGGCCTGCCACAAGACAACCAAAGTATAACAACTATGGATCCACGAACAATTACAGTGGGAACTACAATCGCCAGCGAATGAGCAACACGTCTGAAGCCGCTGCCAATGGAATGCAAGCTAGCGCAGAGCTTTACAACTATGGCGGGCAGCCTCATCATCACGGCCACAGTGGAGGGTATAGCCACCACCATCACCATCATCACCAAGGACCTTATGATGACGGTGGTGGGCATTCTGGCGGTTGGCATTCAGGTGGGCACGACAGCGGAGGCCATTCCGGTGGTGGATATGACGGCGGCGGTGGAGGACATTCCAGCGGCGGCCATGACAGCGGCGGGGGCGGAGGAGGCGGTGGAGATGGTGGTGGAGGAGGCTGCTAATTGACAACCCGTTCTACATATGATTTTTGGAATGCACGTTCATACTTCCGGTGCATCAGAATACTCCTGATCACGTGTCATCTGAGTCCTTGGCTGTCTAGAAAAATATCACGACCCCATAAATCTGAAAACATGCATGCGCCTTATCCGAGTCTTGGGGATTCCGACTGTGTTCCTTCTTCTACAATTGCCAGATACCTGGCAACCTCATAGGGCTGCTTTCAGATGGTTGCACCGACTGTATGGAACCGAAATAAGACCGCTGTGGGAATAGCGCACGATTTGGATCGCATGCGCTTGCGGCATGGGTTTGCTAAGCCACGGGGCTGGGACATGTCAGCCTGTCGGCGGCCACAAAGGCCTTGCAGGATGGAAATGCGCCCGCCCACCGCTTGGCCTTCATACGTCATCACACGCCTTACGATAGATCGATAAATGCTTACATACGTGCTCAAGATCTCGTATTCGATTCCACTGCGATGCCTGAAAAACGGCCACGTGCCTCAGCTGACGTTCCGTGAGCATGTTCGCATCAACCGACCCGTGAGTCGTGCCAGGCGATCACCGGCTTCCACACCAGGCAACCCATCATGTGCTTCAAAGTAACGTTCTTCAACCTCCGTCACTGTCGTGCCACTATTCGAGGTTGACCCTAACTTAGGACAAGTCAGATGAGAAGCCAACAGGGGCACCTCGGCCTGCGAGATCAGGCCGCAATCCGAAGCATCAAGGGTTCGAGAGAGAAGAGAGAGAAAAGGAAAAGCGTCGGGGCGAGCGAGCGAACCCAAGCATAGCGATTTTGGGTTGCATCACGGGCAGCTAGTGGTGGGAAAAGGCCCGGAAAGGGAAGAGAACGACGACACAAATCCCTAGATGGACCTTTAAGGTATCAACCAGCAAAAACTTAACCTCTTCATCAGACGGCTGACAAGTTGTCTGTTAGATCCGGCTGATGTCGAGCAGTGATACGCCGGCGGTGTGATTCTGCCAAACGGACAACCTTGCGCCAGAAATCTGGCATGCAAGTCCCGTAGTATGGGAGCGAGAAGTGCTGTCAGGGCGCTTTGCGCCACATGATTTGCTATTGGCAGTGAACAAGAACGATTCTCAAGCAATTAAACATAGCGATCAAATCAATATTCATGGTGGAGCGTGCGGGTCCAATGGAGTGAAAGACGTGGTAAAAGATGGCACAGCTGGTATCAGACTTCAAGCGCCATGAGATCTAAAGGAGTTGGAAAATGTCACATTTTGTGAACGAATCAAAACTTCCCAGTATTTCAAGCATTTGACGTATCTGTGTTCCCGTGCAGATTCAATTTCTGGTCAATGAGTCAAGTCTTCTTGCGGCCTTAAAGCACCCGTGCTCGGCACGGAAATCCGCCCATTTGCTGAAACTGTGATCTAAGTACATAAATAACGACGCAGACTCCGACCGATCTAAATATACGAAGTGATCCATTACTGGGATTTAGATTGACTGCCTGGCATGAATTCGGCATGATCCCTTCGGCACTCGAGTCTTCTAAGGTGTGTGTGCAATAACAGATTATTCAGCCAAAGCATAACTTAAAATAAATGCTGTATGCAGATTATCTATATAATTGTTTCGAGGAATGGTTTCGATTCTAATCCCCATACATATAGAGTATGACCAGTGCCTTCGTGAAATAGTCAGCGCTCAAACACCCAGCGGTTTCTTCTCCTTTCTATTTCTTTTAAAGAACAACAACAAAAAGAGCATAATGCCGAAACCGGGGCAGAAGAAACGCAATACGTCTATGGCACAAGGCCTGAGACTCGTAACAGCCACATGACAGGGCTATTGAGCATCGAATTAGACCCCGCTGTCGACTACATGCTTAGTGTAAATTGATGTCGATCATTCTGTGTCAATCTAGGAAGATCATTTGAATCTGTTCCAAGCTTTCGAACATCACTTCCACGTCCGCCTACGGCCATACTGTTTCATCGAATTCCCAGCTGCCTGACACCCGAGTTCTCATTCCAGGTAATCACCTCCAGTCTCCTTGTGAATCACATCAAACAACGGCTTCGCACTAAAGAATCCAGCATATGATGTTCCCACTGTCTTGTATGTGAAGTCGGCATCCTCATCGGCTATGACGATCGGCTTTTCCCCGCGGGGACCCGCAGCCGCTTCGGCTAGCAGTTGTGCGTGACAACACTTGTCCATGCTTACAAACCAAAAGACGGCCTCGTCAATCGTCTTCCCCACCGTGAGGAGTCCGTGGTTTTGCAGCAACGCAGCCTTTTTATTACCGACACAAGTCGCAATGTTGCGTCCCTCTTCCGCGGCGAGCACTATTCCGTTGAAGGACTCATACACGGCGTGGTCGTTGTGGAAGGCGCAGGCGTCCTGTGTGATGGTGTCCAGCTTGCGGCCCAGGGAGCAGAAGGCTCGTCCATATATGGTGTGAGAGTGGCACGCTGCATTCACATCAGGCCGGGCCTGGTGAATAGCGGAGTGCTGCAAGCCATGGGTTAGTATTGTAGACCTGGTTGTCCGGAGCGTCTCTGTTCGCGGTCACGCGAAATGTCCCAGCATCTGTAAACAGAAAGCCGAACTGGAGTTAAAAGGAAAGTGATGCATACGATTGCAAATGCCGCGGCATTCAGTAGACGGTTCTCACCACCCTCGATGACCTTGCCCTCCTCACTGACACGGATTAGATCGGAGGCTTTGATGAGACTGAAAGCGGTGCCGAATGGATTGACCCAGAACGTGTCGGGCTCCACGGGGTCTCTGTAGGTGATGTGGCCTTGGAACTGATTAGCCTATTCCGTCTGAGATGCGTAAAGAGCCCACCGGCGTGAGTGCTCCTCAGAGATAAAGCTTACCGGCAACGCCTTCATCGTAGCCGTACTTCCCGAAAATACGGAACGCAGCCGCAAGACGGCCTTTCCAATATGCACGTTCCTTGTATGGGTCATCGAACGTAGGTGGCCTTGGGAAGACCTCGTCAGCATCCCGTATGTGAGTGATGGAAGTCTTAGTGAGCATAACACTCACTGTGGGAAGGCGGGCATCTTCACTTTGGCCTCGACTTCGGGAATGCCTGGCTCGAGGGGTGCCAGATTTGATGGCTTATCGGCAGCATCGCCGTTTCCATTTTCTGCGTGAGGAGCCATGTGGATTTGTGGTCTTGACCGCAGCGATAATGATTGCTATGCAGGTGTCGGCTGGGAGGAGACACAGAAGTAGAAGGATGGTGCTGACGTTTGAGTTATCGTCTACTTGACAGGTAGACGTGAAGTCAAGACTCGGACAGGTCCACCGGGTCGGGAAGATCGCCGCCTCACGCATTGCGGGGAAAGCTGCTGACCAGCCCGGCAAGCGGGAAGCTACAGTGTGATAACAAGCCACCTGCAGCCGCTGCCGGTCTCGGGATAGATGGGAATTCTAAACAGTCTGCTAGCCGGCTCCGCCTCCAACGTGCCTCGGCTCCTTTTCCACCTGTCCCCAAGGATCGAGTTGCCACTGCGCACTTGCGCAGCTCCCGACATCGCCAAGGCGGCTGTAACTCTGGAAGGGTGCAGCTCTTGTCGAAGTGAGATTTCAGCCAACAGCCACATTCGCCTGCAGAGCATGTGACACAGCAGTGTAACAATGCCGTAATGGTTCGGGCGCTGCTAGAGCAGCCCTTTCCGTGTTGTAACTTGGTCGCGAGGTTTTTACAAACATGCCCTACGACGGCCTGCCCCGAGTCTAGACGAAAGTGCATCGTCGATTTTGAGAACCTGGACGAGCATTCTTAAATAAGCTTCTCAATCTCATTGGTCCTTCAGTGCTTCTAGGGACCTTTATTACCTACGTTAATTCTGTTCGCTGATAAATCACACCCCAAGTATTCTCTCTCAAGTGCTTTCAGCCCCCTCACGTATTCAGCATGGACTATGTGCCCTTATAGAGTGGTCTTCTGAGCTCCACTGTTGGCGTGACAGTCGTCGAGAAGGTCTGAATGCTCGGAGTGTGCATACCTCGATTGGCTGGGTCACAGGATTGAGAAAAGAACCGAGGTAGTAGTGGCCTACTCTGGGAGGGTCATACTATGGAGTTTTCATGATTTTGACTTGTATGCCCAGTACGACAAAATGGATGCAAGTATATGCACAGCTGCGTCTTTGCAAAGAGGTCCAGCAATAGCCTGAACAGCCGATCCTGTGGACATTATTGGGGTGGCTCTGAAAATTGACGAGTGGCTTATAAGCTATTGTGCTCGAAGATGTGACAATGCTATTATTGTCATTGTAAACAAAAGACGCGGGTGCTGTGGCTTGATGACTGATTGAGTGAGCTATTGTTTCTTTCAAGAAAACGGTTACAATGGCCTTGTCACGTAGTTACATAGGGTGCCTTCCTCACTGATCGGGTCCCAAGTGGTTGAAATCAGTCTTCCACCAACTTCACAGTTCTTTTCCGTTGAGAGAGCGTGCATTTGAAATATCACCCAACTTAAACTGAAGCTCATTGCGTACTCGCATGAACACGCCGCAACACATCAGTGAAAATCCAATACACTTATAATGTCTGTTCCTCAACAGGGGGACAGCCCTGCAGTAGCAGATGCTATCATGGAAGCGGCCCGCAAGTACCCACTTCGAGAATTCCCAGGCGAGCGCCGCTACCCCGAAACAGGGTGGATGATAATCGACCTGGTAGCGGTCTCCCCATCATCGCCAGAACGCTACATCACGCGGACATTTCAAGCCCGAGAGCTCATCAATGACGAGATATCAGCGCACTTGTCAGCATTGCGAACGCAATCATTCTTCACCGAAGTGTACAAGCTCTTAGTCTTCTGCGACAGACTGGGCAACCTCACTATGTTCAACTGGGTTGACGAGGTTCTGAACGAGCTTGTGTGTGGACTCGCGGACCAGAACGCGGTGATTTCTGCCTTTACAGATGATAATAGCCTGTGGAATGTGAAAGATACGCTTGAGTGCGGAAAAGTGGTTGAGCTTTTTGAGAGAGCTACCAAGAAGGGTCTCGAAAAGTTGACCATCTACGTCACTTGGTACGATTCGTCGCTCTCCCAAGAGTTCTCGTTACTGAGAAAGCGGTTTCAACGCAAATCTGTCCAAGAAAGTCACCTAGAATCTGTCCTGGAATCTCGACAGGGGTCGATCCTTCAGTCTGAACTGGAATCTCCACGGGTATCGAGCCGAGAGTCTAACCAGGGATCTCGGAGTTCCCGATTTCTCAAGGCATTGACGAGGAAGAATATTTTCAACTCTTAACTCCATATTGTTTCCTTGAGTTCTGCTGTGGTGAGTTGCCAGAGCGGTTGCCAACTTTGCAGTACTGCTGCATTCTCAGTGCAACGCCCGCGCGGCGAAGCAGCTGAATGCAATGAGGAGATGGTATAACAACGGGAAAAGCAGACTTGTTCTCTTGAGGCATTGCACCGTGAGACTTGACTACGTCCTTCCGGCTGAGAGACATTGTCAAGGGCACGATATACTTGCGCGGCATTATTCTGATCGCGTTTGACAGGATCACCACAATAGCTGGATTGAAACAAGGTTGAAGAGACCATATTCAATACAACCTAGGCGAGTGAGATGCTGCGAAGGATGGACATATGGAGATAACATGTCTAAATCGGCTCCTGCCTGGGTGTCAAAATAGGCCATTCCCCGGCCCCTTTCGGGAAAAGCGCCGTCCACCAACAGGACGTTAAATAACGTGCAAGTATTTTTTAACATGTCTAAAGAGCACGGCTACAAGTATAATGCAGAACTCGGAATATTGCAAATTGTAGATCGGCCAGTATGTCTTTTCTTTCCACGGGAAGAACGGTGTAAGTTAGTAGAAAGGTCTAAGCAATAATAATTTCGGTGCTCTACAATGTTGCCCAACAAGCTTGAAAAGTCCAGTAAATATGCAGGAATTGCATTCTTTGACAGGACTCCTTTCGCGAGGGCAGGGCAGCCATTGCGGCGATAAACGAGGATCCTCAATTCAAATGTTCGTAGACGCGGCCTCGCTTATTTCCATCAGGTTGGCATAATAACTGCCATTGATTCAACCTTTCAGCTCCGAGGGGCAAAGAAAAGCCACGCCCATCTGGCCCGTGATCCTGGCCCTTGGGTAGTCCAGTCGTTGCAATAGGCTCCATTCGCTCAGGCCGGAGATGTGCTACGTATAGGGTGGCTACATGCCTTCCTGATCCGTGAATTTGCCCTCTACGCAAGTGGTAGGCCAGCCCATGGAAGTGGCGAGCGGGAGTTGCAGCTTAAACTCTCCTCCATCCGAACCTGAGGACCTGGGCGAGCTGGCGAGATACTCCGGATGGCGCCAGTCTAGTGCACGTGCTAGAGAAATCCCTGAAGATAATCCAGAACTTGAGTGAGCGGTAGAGGCTAAAAACGCCTCGGTCATACTTCCAGAAGCTTACCCCTCCGGGAGCTTGAATGGTCTCCTCGGCGTCTATCCTAGACGAGAGTGTCACGAAACGCCCAGGCAGCCAGGTGATGTTCTCGCCCACCGGAATACGGCTGGGGAGGGGGGCGGCCTTCGGGGCCAGGCCAGGAACCACCCAGCAGCGGCCGGCGATTATCCCTACAGGCGCGGGGAACCCTGATTCACCACGCAACGAGGTTGCAACGCTTGCTGACGTCGAGCCTATCAAGGCCGGGCAGGCCATCGGGCACTTTGCAGACTCGCGGTATTGCCCTGATCGAGACTGGTTCATTTGCGGGGTACTCCAGTGGGATCTCCAATCGAGGGACTAAGGATTCTTTCTTGTGTGTTGGCTCGTACGCGCAGGATGCGCCGCTCATTCATACCTCCTCACCCGCGCCACCCAGACCGAGGCTCGCACAGCTTTGCGCGTGTACTAGCTACCTAGATATGCTCTTCCAACCGAAGCCACCACGGAGGCGTCCCTTAGCCCGGTGCATGTGTTTCTCCAATCGCGTTCGCAACGGTAGCGAGTCAGCTGCCTATTGTTCTGGGTGACTGGCGGCCGTCCATGGGAACCGAACATACCTGCATACCTAAAGACAAGCTTTGGGTCGGGACGGGCTACGGCTTGGCCACTAGTGCTGCAACTTAGACCGGGCCCGTGGACCTGCAGACATATGAATGCATGCGCATGTAGATAAACGACGGCCATTGCCTCCAAGCTTTCTGATCGCTCGGGATCCGCTCCATCTTCATTTCCCGTCCTTGGCTTTCACTGAACCCCGTCTCTACAGCATGGCTCCTTCCAGTGAGAAGAGCGTCGACGAGGTCGACAACAAGCGCGTCCAAGAGAATGTCGAGTTTGCCCGGCAGACGTCCACCGATGAGGAATCTCATCAGGAGCTTCCCGTAAGCCAAATCAATCCAACTAGCTTAAGCTTTTGTTGACTGACGCCTCTGGAAACTCAAGATGTCGAAGAGGAAGCTCATGGCCCTCGTCGCGCAAGCCTTCCTCTGGACTGGCTCACAGATTCCCGTCTACCTGCTCGGTGCCGTCCCGCCTTACATTTACCGTGACATTGGTGGTCATGACCGGTGGATCTGGCTCGTCCTCGCCAATTTGCTCTCGCTGGCCGCAGTCTGCCCTTTCGTCGGCTCGCTCTCAGACCTGTTTGGCCGCCGGTATGTCGCAATCTCGGGCGCCGCCTTCATCGTCCTCGGCATGAGTAAGGATCACTTTTCACCTGTTATGGATCCCCGTCTCTCATGTTTCGAAATGTTCTAGAATACAACACTTTAGGACCCGTAGCAGGACTAACGACTACCAGTAATCGTATCTACGGCACAGACCATGAACATAGTTATTGGAGGAATGGTCTTCGCCGGAATAGGCGCTGGAATCAACGAATTGACTGCCCTTGCCGCCACCTCAGAGCTTGCACCCACTGCAAAGCGCGGCAAATACGTCGGCATCTTGGTCTTCACCATCGTACCGTTCTGTCCATCGGTCTTGTATGGCCAGCTTATCGCCTACTACTCGTCGTGGAGATACATTGGACTGCTTTGTGCGGTGTGGGCTTTCATCGGCTTGGTTCTGACTGCAGTCTTCTACTTCCCGCCTCCCCCCGCCAACCTAAACGCTACAACTCGCCGCGAAATCTTGAGACAAATTGACGTCGTGGGGGGCCTTTTGAGTATATCTGGCATGATTCTGTTCAGTAAGTTCGGCGTCAGATTTCTGATTGACTGTGGCAGGGCGTTGCGATGCTAACTCGGGCCCCCTCAGTGGCTGGTTTGCAGTGGGGCGGTTATATCTACCCCTGGACATCCGTTCACGTTCTTGTACCTCTTCTACTCGGCGTGGTCCTTCTCATTGGCTTCGTGATATGGGAAGGCTGGTTTGCGAAGTATCCCATGTTCCCTCGAAGAATCAACCAGGCGCCAAGAATCCTAACGCTCACGTTGATAATCACAGCTATCTCGGTTAGTATAAGTCTTCTGCGGTTATAATCTCGCGTCTTTTTAGTCCATCAATCCCTCAAAGGATCTAGGTGCTGTTGTGGTGTTCGCAACAAACAACTAACACACCTTTTAAACAAACAAAGGGCGCGAATTTCTTCTCGATTCTCATGTTCTGGCCCACGCAATCATTCAATGTCTATGGCCATGACCCTGTGGATGTTGGAATTCGAGGTATCCCTGTCGGTTTTGCGATAATGACTGGTGCCGTTGTTGTCCTAGTGCTCCTCTCGGTCTTCAGGGGTGCCAACAGGATGTTGATGGTCATCTCCTCTGTGTTGATGACAGCTGGCTGCGGCGCAATGGCCATTGGACGTGTTGACAATATGTACCAGCTCTGGGGGATTCTCGTCCTGGCAGGCCTGGGCATTGGAGGCATTGTGGTTCCGGCCTCCATTATTACGATGATTATTTGCCCCGACGATCTGATTGCCACGGTTGCCGCATTAACCCTCAGCATTCGTGTTATCGGAGGCAGTATCGGGTACTGCATCTATTGTAAGTATTACTTTTCACCTTTTATAGATCCCTGTCTTTTATGTTTTAGAATGTTCTAGTATGTAATACTTTAGGACCTGTAGCAGGACTAACCACGTTACCAGACAACATTTTTATCTCCAAGTTCACTCCCGCGGCTATAGAGTACATTGGCGGAACAATGTTTGTGGGAGGCATCACTGACAAACAGACTATCGGGGAAGTAATCGGCCTGACTGGGGCGGCTTTGCTCCAAGAGATCAAATTGATACCGGTACTCTTGACCCTATTTATATGAAGCTAAATCTCCGTTTCTTTGATGGCTAACTCCCAATGCTGCAGGGAATTGCGGGCAATGACGTCTTGTACACTGCCATCGTGAAGGCAGGCCAGATCGCGTATGCCGAGTCGTACGCTTACGTCTACTATGCAAGTATCGCGTTCGGAGCTATCTCTATCATTGCGGCGGCCTTTCTTGGCGATATCAATGCTTATATGACGGACAAGGTCGCCGTTGTAATGTAGGAGATCGGGTGTTAAAACAGTTATGACTCGGTTTATAGAATATCACAGTAATACGCCCCAAGAAATTCAATATAATTTCGCACTAGCTTCGGCCACACTATATTCATCCTTTCAACTATATAACTATCTATCTACTTAGTCGCTTATTTCTTCCCCCTAGAGCCCACATATAAATATTTCAACCTCTTTATATATATCCCAGTACTTCTCTTATAGATATATCTTAAAATTCTTCTTTATAATTAACTTTAGAAGGTCTTTATTATTTATAATAAAAGTATAGATATAGAGGAGTATAAGTTTATTTTAATCTTTCTCTATTAGCTTATAAACTTCTCTTAGTACCTCTTCTAAAAGAGTAAAGAGTTTATTATAGAAGTCTTAAAAGTAGGCTATTTTAAATTATTTCTTTATCTTAACTTCTTTTAAAGTTAGCTATATACTAAGATAAGGGTTATTATACTTACCTAGTAAGGGTCTTCTTTATATATATATATATATTAGTAGTAGAGGAATAAGTTTTTAGCTAGAATTTTCTTTATAAGACTATAAGCTTATATAAGGACTATCTTAAAAGACTATTTTTACTTTACTATATAACTACTTTACTATTACTTTAGTTAATAGTACTATTAGAAGTAGTTCTCCCTAGCCTTATCTATATATTATAAGGCTAAAGCTATATATCTACTTATTATATCTAACTACTATTATTAGTAATATATTATCTTTTAAATATTAGGTCTTAAGTGTTTATAACTATATAAAGGTACTATATATAGCTATAGCTGTATACAGAATAGAAACAGAACTAGGTAATTTCGCACTCTGTTACCGAGTAATATACCATTAAAAAGTACTAATAATAACACCTGCCAGCAAGCACTGATTTTGGTATGTCCGACCCCAGAGCCTCCGCACCGCTCAAGCGCTTTCATCGGGTCTCGTGCCCCAAAGTCCCGCCGGGGGATGGGGCAACTCCAGTTTAGGATCCTTTAGATCTATTCGATACATGATGTTGTTGTAGTTGTAACAAGGCGTGGGAAACTGATTTCCAGAAAAGGTATTAGTGAGTGTCCCCGAAAAGTAGACATATCTTCCGCCGTCTCGCATCAGCTCGAAGTGTTGGACAGGGTTATATAAGTCATTGCTGTTGTTATTGAGCCCATCGCGGTCCATGTGGTGCGTGGCAACCTTACGGCAGGCTGTCCATGGTCCCTCTGGTGCCTGCGCCGTTGAGAACCAGATTTCTCCAGCAGTCGTATCGCCGCCCTGTTGCTGGAAGATGTTGACCCAAAGTTTGAGGTAAGGATTCCACGCAATCCCAGCCGTATGCGCAGAGATGGACTGTCCAGTCTCCACGTCTTTCAGCCTGTAAGGCGATTCCTCCTGACTTATCACGCCAGATTGCACCAGGCTGTCTGCGTTTTCGTAATTGACTGGCTTGCCGCCTTTAACCCAGCTCCAAATCAGCGAGCCATTGGGTCCTCTGTTTGCTCGCTGTCCATCTGCGCTCAGACAGGTGAAGGCCTCGTATTGTGACTGCTGAGAAGCGCTGTTGAAGTCGGCTTTGACACGGATGTTCTTGCCGTAGAATGCGTAACGCGTCCCGTTCTCATTCACGTAGATTGTGTGGCCTCCCGGTGCGAGCACATCCACGCCGCTATTCGCTCCATCGAATTTCACGTGCCGCTCCAAGATCTGCCTCTTGTTGTTCCACAACGCCAGGCCTCGTTCCACACAGCTGAAGCCATGCCCGGAGGCGTAGTAGGTGCCCAGAAGACGTTCGTTGCCCAATTCGTCCGGTACTACTGTGAGACCATCGACCCATAGAGGGAAATTGCCAGGTGTCTGGAGAGGCAGGTCTATCATGCCTCTTGCAAATTCGTTGGGCTTGTTGTCTTTGGTGAAATAGTCGAAATTGAGCCCTCTGTCCGCATCTAGCTTATGCGGCAACTCAGTCCATGCGCCGGTCATGGCAAAGTTCCCAAGCTGGAATGCCATCTGATCGGTGTCTTGCCACATCCAGAGCAGCTTGTCCTTGAACTTTGCGCACTGGATAGTGTCACTCCCAGCAACCTTCGCGTTCAGGACCGGCTGCTCAAGGGGAACCGGCTTTCCAAGGAGCACGCTGTCCCGGTAAATTCCGTATCCTGTCAGCCTGTATAGCCGCTCGGCGATTTGTGTCCTGGTGAGCTTGATCTCTATGGCTCCAGCAGCCTTGGGATGAATCTGCATTCCGGGGACGCCGAGGAACCCAGTTGGCGACTCGAACCCGTAGCTGCTGACAGTGACCCAGATTGGATCTCCTGTCATCAGTCCAGGCTCGTTGAATGCAACATATCCTGCGCTGTCGGTCATGTAAACAGTCTTGTACATCGTGCGGAGGTACACTAATGGAACCCCCCGGTTTGTGATAGCGTCGATAACACGAATAGCATAGTACGGGTGCACCATCGTGCCGTGTGCTGGCGTCGCTGGATTAGGCGTCGATGGCTGTTGGCGCTTGTCGAGAGCCTGGCTCGCAGCTGACGACACGTTCGATGCCAGTCGGTCGAAACGGTTGAGGAGTGAGCGAGACATATTAGAGACTGTCCGAAGGGAAGGGAAATTTGACGTGGCCTCAGTGGCGCAATAACTTGTTCTGCTTGTTGATATCTAGGTTGTCGGACCATGCCACCATGTCGATGTTCCTTGCACGCATGTGAATCTCCGTAGCTTGAAAAGCCGCGGGCAGCATTTCTCACCTGGGCATGCGGGGGTGACATTCACGGGGCTGACCCTGGCATGGGGTATCAAGATCATCCTCACCCTAACCCAAACGTTACTTGTCGTCCGCCGTCACAACGTTCCCTGTGTACTGATAAGCTCATATTTGTCTGTGAATGGTCGCCAGCTTGGCTACTTCTTTCCTTTGCCACTGGAGGCCTGCATTGAATGCTGTGATATGTGGATATTCGAGATTCAAGGCTAATGTCGTGGGTCACAGGAGGTAGCATCACGACTAGCAGGGCACCGGACGAGAATTCAGAAATGAAGATGCGTTTCGAACAATCGATTGTCAAAAGACAAGACTCATAAGTCCCACATCGTACCTAGATCATCTGGTGACCGCAGAGTGAACACCAACAGGAAACGACGGCTTGGTAAGAGAGGGTTAAGTCGAAGAGTTCCTGGCAATACCCAGGGGCCTTGAGAAAAAGAAGGGTGGGAACCCGGGCCAGCAATGGCTGCAGAAAAGTCCTTAACACGAACTAGAAGAAAAACAAAAACAAAATAGGCTGCTTTGTATCGCGTACGGGCTCCACGGGTGCCGAATCGACTGGGCAGAAGGGGGCCGCTTATTACGGTTGCCGACTGGCTACTATGTACCTAGGTAGCAGTTCGTTAATAGCTGCATGTACATTCCCTGCCAATGATTGAAGTCGGCCGTGGCACTCCAAAAGGGCAAGAAGCTGGGATTGGGCGTGAGGACACTACAATAGTCAGTCGTTGACGCGACTACTAGCCATGCGTATCTGCGGATCCACTTCTGGTTGGGCGCAATCCTGTGCTTCTTATGTGGTGGAATGTTCGGTCCAACCTTGCAAGGATTGTCTACAACACAAATCAGCAGGCCCTGTAAAGAACTGCACGCTGGTTTGGTGCGATCGTTGAAATGCACGCGTCTCACCTCCCCACGCCGGAACCCCGCCCGTTCGGACTTCCATTTTGACGCAGTTGCGACTAAGCGAATCAATTTTGAGCCTTGCTAATCAAGACTCTGCGCCTTTTAAGGTACAAGTAGCCTGAGCTGCATCACTTACGCCCCCTACTTCGCGCTGCGCCGTAATACGCCCAGATCACTTCATAGCTTCTTCACTGTGGCACTTACTATGACATCCATCCTCCATTGTTTCAAGCCCTCAGGTCCTCCGTACGTCCATGGTGTCCCCGATTCGAACTGAAATGCAGGGAGACAAGATGGTGGAAAGGCAATTACATACGTTGGTTGTTGGGGCCGGTGAGTTCTGGACGGCAGGGCTAGCTCTAACCGTGTCTGAGGGTGGGGGCGGAGATATTGCCATGAAAGGGTGTACTAACCTACGTCTGTAGGGACTACAGGGTTGTTAATTGCGCAGGGGTTGAGAAAGGTGGGTGAATCATCTGTTGTTCTGGGATTATGAATGTGTGCTGTACAGGAAAAGTTTTGACATGAGGCTCGCTTCTCTTCCTGCAGGCCAACCTCCCCTTCACAGTCTTCGAATACGAAACAAGCACAACCTACCAGACACGCCCGCGAGAATGGGGAATGACACTGCACTGGGGCAGCACCCATGTTAACAAATGCCTCCCGCCCGAACTCTCCGCGCGATTCTCCGAGGCCTATGCCGACCCAAGCCTTGATCTTGATGCGACGACCGGACTGCCTGTCCACAATGGCAAGACTGGCGAGCTGATTTTGGAAATGGCAGGCGAGAAGCCGATGCGTATGAGTCGAAAGAAGATGCGGAATTTGTTCATGGAAGGCATCGATGTGCAGTTTGGCAAGTCTGTTCAGAGTTGTGGTGTGATAGAAGATGAGAAGGACGAGAATTGCGGGCGAGTGCGAGTCAAGTTCGCTGATGGGACGAATGCGGTGGGAGATATAGTTGTCGGGTGCGATGGTGCAAAGAGTGTGGTGCGGGAAAGCATCGTTGGAGTTGACGCTGCGCAGTTGAAGGTTGTGCCCCTGAGCATGTTCAACTTTACAGCGAAGTTTCCGGGCGCATTTTCGAAGGATCTGAGGAGTCGAAATCCCTTATTTATTACAAGTATCCATCCGGATCATGGGACCTTCTTTTGGTTGTCCAGTGAGTCCATCTCTGTCTTAGTTCGCATTCTTCGGCCTTATTCCGCTCAAGAGATTGCTGATTTGATTGCAGTTCAGGATGTTCCCGATCCTTCGGCGCCGGATACCTGGACTTACCAGGTCATCATGTCGTGGATTAATAACCCGCTTCCGGAATCCGACAATAACTATGAAGGAAGGATGAAGTTCTTCAAGAAGCGTGCAGAGGAATTTGCGGAGCCCTGGCGAACTGCTGGCAGACTGGTCAATGAGGATACACAGATCCCCATGGATGCTGGGACCTACTGGGAGAAGGCAAAGAAGTGGGACAATCGACAAGGCAGGATCACAATTTCTGGTGACGCCTCGCATCCCATGACTCCACGTAAGTTCACTGTGATCTACTCGCATTGTTACGGGCAGTCTTTTAAACGTCGGATATCCCATCATGTGTTTGTTGCTGATTCCACAATATGTAGACCGCGGCCAAGGCTTGAATAACGCGCTACAAGACTCATCGAACTTTGTCGCTGCCATGATTTCCGTGGCGAAGGGTGAAAAGAGCCTTGCGGATGCGATCGATGCATATGACAACGAGGTGTTGGAGAGGGGCCTGTTGGAGATGGACATTAGTTTGAAGCAGACCATGCTCATCCACAACTGGGACACGATAATGCAGAGCCCTATGGTGAAAATGGGAATGCATCAGGCGAAGAAGGAGTAAGAGAGATACAATACATCTTTGACAGGATACATGCGGTGTATTGGTGCACTCAGGTCTGTCCACGGCCGGTGGCTGATTTCTTTTTGGTTCGCTGCTGGGGTTTCGCCTTCACTACTGGGTTGATTGAAGCTCACTGCATAAAATTGATATCGAGAAGAGCGAAGAGCGAAGGCAACGGATGGCAACAGCCATTGTCCAGATCAATCCCCAGCTGCCCATGTTTCACGTCAAAAAAAAAATAGTACAGACTGTTCGGACGCATCCTTTTCATTATACTGTATTTTGCGAATGATTGTTCGTACGAATATCCAGAAAACAAGTCGTCTATGTACAAAGGAGCAGAACGGTCTTCTTTACAATTACCATTTTCGCCCATTCATGCCTCCTCCGTAGACTCCCCCGTAGTATGGTCGGTATCCTGACCCGTGATATCGTCTCTTTTCGACTACGACGTGTTGGACTGGCCGAGCTGGAGGTGCGCAGTAGGCACAGTTCCTATGGCAGTGGTGCCTGTCAGAGTGCAAGTGGTGCCTGATTCCGAAACACATTGAGCTTGTGTGGACGTCGTCGGTGAAAAAGCGCTTATTTGAACCACCTGTTGACGTTTGGCTTCTTAGTGTTAGAGTCTTCTTAAGGGCCCAGCCAAGTAGCTGCTAGTCATGGACCCACGCCGCGGCGGGGCAACATACCTTGACTGTGGCTCCGAGGGGCCCAGATAATGATTATAGTGATGTAGATACAGATGCGATTTTCTGGTTCCAATCTTTATGTCGAAACTTGGGTGATTAAATACTCTGAGTATCTGACAGTGGTTTCAGTCCTTTTCTCGGTAGCCGAGGCGAGCCTGACTTATATATACTGTAGGTTTATGGATACTGGGCTGGGTTCATTGGGCACACAAGTCGAGGCTTAGAGAGGTACATTCGTCACGGCAAATTCAATGGTCCTTTGGTCTTTCTGAATCCTATGTTCGATGGCTGGGCTTGTATCATCGCAGCCTGCTAAGCCTTGCCAGCCCAAGATGAGCCATGTTGCCAAGCGGCCGATGCTTTCGAAGCGCCACGGCATTCGGCGTGGCGAGCTAGCATGAACCTTGACTGAAGCTCGGCTCAGCTCAACCCAACAAAGCTATGGCAGTTCTAAGGTGGTCATACTGAACAACGCAAGGGCTTGGTTGTCCAGGCCACGTCATTTGGCAGTGCCGACATGCTCTTGTGATTTGCCCTCTCCGATTCATCTCTCATCTATCAGGTCAGAGGCTGTGGCCACCATCAACGTCTAGCAGAGTGATCGTCCATGCTAGGAGAATACTGGCTTTCAACGGACTTTAAGTTTAAACGGGTCCAAACCCTAGAGTGAGTCATTCTCACACCTGTCGTGGTTGGGCAAAATTCGAATCATTTGTTGGGCTACCAGTGGGTGTCCCATAGATCTTATGCGCCACAATATTTTCAGGCCTAACTTTCCATGTGCCAACATGTCTGGTTGGTAAAAGGAATTACAAGTACACAGGGGCGAAGCCAAATTTGATCATCGGCTAACTGACTGGTTCTGTTTCTATTCTGTATATAGCTATAGCTATATATAGCACCTTTATATAGTTGTAAACGCTTAAGACCTAGTGTTTAAAAAAATATATATTGCTGATAATAGTAGTTAGATATAATAAGTCTGTATATATATAGCCTTAGCCTTGTAATATATAGATAAGGCTAGGGAGAACTGCTCCTGATAGCACTATTAACTAGAGTAATAGTAAAGTAGTTATATAGTAAGGTGAGAATAGTCTTTTAAGATAGTCCCTATATAAGCTTATAGTCTTATAAAGAAAATTCTAGCTAAAAACTTATTCCTCTGCTACTAATATATATATATATATATAATCCTGAGAACCTCTAATGAAAACATAGCTTGAAGAAAGAAGACCCTCGCTAGGTAAGCATAACAACCCCTATCTCAGTATACAGCTACTAACTTCAAAAGAAGTTAAGATAAAGAAACGATTCAAAACAGCCCACCCTCAAGACTTCCGCAACAAACTCTTCAACCTCCCAGAAGAGGTACTAAGAGAAGTTCGTAAGCCAACTAAGCATCGCCTTTAATCGAGTATTCCAGCACGCTCTAGCTGGGAAACACGACCGAGCCTGAGGTCAATCAGAAATGGCCCCATGGATTACTTCAGGCCTCTGGTAGTTTGAAGATATTCCGCTACTTATAGAAAAGACCTACCGTTGGTCAAGCGCAAGACACGTAATCTACACCATGCATTGCTAAACTTGCTCCGCTGCGGGTCTGTAAACTGGAGTCTATTCTCTTTTGTACTTTACTCTAGCCAAACGAGCCGAGTCCGGCTAAGACGCTGGTCAGGTTTTCACGTCGACCCCAAACGTCCTAATGTTTAGCAGAGCCTACTTAGGACTCTACATACGTTGCAATAACACAGCCTTGGTATCAAAGGATACAAGTTAAAACATATCCAGTGGCCTCATGTGTCTTCATTGATATATACTCGCCTACACTACTTTGGCGGATATTCCTAGTATGTTGTTCCTCGAAAAGACCCTCAGGGGGGATTTTTTCACAGAAGTGTTTACTAAAAGGGTTTCTACACAAAATCTAACAGTTCAATACAGTTGTATTTTTTTTACACTGTCAACGGCATTGCATGTTTTCCAAACGCTGGGCCATTGAGTGCTTAGGTACCAACGCATGAAGGCGCTGTATACTGCCTCGAACGTGTACGTAAAAGAACGAACCCAATTAAAAGACTTAAATCCTGTTGATGACCATGCAGAGAAATCTACCAATTATATCTACTAAGGCACTGTGGCGCAGTTGGTCTTGTGCTAAGGTTACCCTTTGTGCTGATAACGCGAAGAGTATAGATTTAAATCCTACCAGTGCTGTTCAGACCAACCACCTTTCACTATATCGAATTCTTCACTATTATTAGTAATATATTCGCTTAAGGTCTTACGCTTAGAATCTCCCCCCCTATATAACCCTAGATAATAGAAAGCTTTACGGAGTGACTAAGCTAGGTTGTCTTTAAACGAGTGGCTTAGGTGGATGGCTAGGCACAGATGTAAAAGCAGAGGTGCTTCTAACCTTAAATCGGGTAGCGCCGTCCCAAATAGGACGTTAACTTGTGCAAACTCTTTATGTCTACTAAGTAGACGTCACGCAACGTACTAGCGGACAACTGAGAAAGGTCGTCTTACATAATGTAGTCCCCACTGAAGGGCAGCGACATGCATGCAATTAAATATGGAGTGTGAAGACGCTCACTGAGCACGCAATGGCTTGAAGTATAAGAGAAACCTATCATATTCGTCGGGTGGGGTTCTTGGTGACTATCCACCGGTAGAACTAAAGGGCTGCAGGTCATATCCACGTCAGCGCGTGAGACGGCCCAATGTTGAGCCACGGATCATGCAGGCCCTATCTGAGTATCTGCTCGCGGGGTACCAATTGACGTGATGGATTCTAGGGCGTCATTCTCATAAAAGCTCCCTGAAAGTGATAAGCCGCAGTTTCTGGGGTAATCTAAGCGGCTATACCGCGTGTGATTGGCATGCGTCAATGAGCTTACCGGGAACACGCATCGCACTATCTGGTTCTGGACCTACACCAACGATTGGAAGGATTCAACCGAAGATAAATTACGAGCTCCTCAAATAATTGGAACAGCTGACCTCGACTCAACTTTAACTTCGCCTTACAACACTGCAGCGCTGATCTGTTCAGAACATGGCGACCCATCAGGATTCTCACAACCTTTTCCCGGTTCCAAATCCAACGTGCTCATACTGGCGAAGTGAGCTCCATTATCTTGACTCGCACAGATCGACTGCAGAGATCCCTGAGAAGATTGAAATCGTAGTCATCGGGGCTGGCATTGCCGGTGTTTCTGTTGCGTACGGTACTCAACTCAAGAGGCGATTCAAATAGTGACTGATCTCGTCTGACTACGCTCTTTTCCTAGCTACCACCTTTCCACCACTGCCGAACCCCCGTCCATTTTACTCCTCGAAGCCCGTCAGACGTGCTCAGGGGCTACCGGTCGCAACGGAGGCCACGTGAAGTCCAAGACGACAACGCTAATGAAACATACGGACAAGTTCGGCACTGCAGCTGCGGACGAATTGGCTCACTTCGTTTGGGCTCAAAGTCCGGCGCTTAAGCAAGTCATTGAGGAAGAAGACATCGACTGCGAGTTTGAGCTTCGTCGGAGCTACGACGTGTTCAAGTCGGAGGAAGAAGCGGCAAGAATGGAAGCCAAGTGGAAGGACTGCCTTTCCAAGGGCTGCCAATGGACGAGGAATGTGCACTGGACTGGCAGCAAGTTTGCAGAGAGGCTCACAAGCATAAAGGGCGCCAATGGGGCTTTCAGCGTGCCTGCTTGTTCCATGTGGCCGTACAAGTTTGTCACCAGCTTGCTTGAGCGGGTGATGGGAAAGAATCCGGGCCTGAACCTGCAGACCGAGACGCCGGTGCTGGAGGTGCAAGAACGGGAAGACGGATCGGTCGTCGTTCGCACTTCCAGAGGTCCCGTGAAAGCCAAGAAAGTCATCTTCGCCACGAACGCATACTCTGCAGCCTTGCTCCCGGAGTATCGTGGCGTCATCACGCCTTACAAGGGTACTGCCACACACCTGGCGGCAGAGGATGGCTGGGATCCCGTCTTCCCACACCTGAGCCATACATACAACATCGACTTTGGTCTCGTACCCGGAACTGAGACTGTAGACTACCTGAATCCCAGGCCTGACGGCGGCATCGTTGTCGGCGGGGGAAACTGGATATTTCGGGAGCAGCGAGACCTGTGGTATGATACGGTTGACGACTCGACCCTAGTGGATCCAATCATCAAGTCGAACTATTTTGGTGGCTATATGCAGAGGAACTTCATGGGATGGAAGGACAGTGGCACGGGCGTGGAAAGCATCTGGACTGGTAGTAAGTCTGTCTGCCCAGCAGAGTGGCACAGTGCTGATAGGAAAAACACAGTCCAAGGAGTTACCCCGGATGGACTTCCTCATGTCGGGAAAGTCCCGGGAAAGAAGTCACTATGGATTCTGGCGGGCTTCAATGGTGGTGGAATGGCCTTGTCATTCCTCTCGGCAAAAGCAGTTGCCACGATGGCATTGGACAACGTGCCTTTCGACCAATCTGGGGTCAAGGTTCCCAAGTTGTTCGAAACTACGGAAAAACGACTGCAGCATCGAAATACCATGTAACCAGAGGTTTGAAAATGTTATGGGACGGTTATATACAAATGATCGATCCTCTGTCTTCAAGATCGGGTTCACATGTGGGTGTGCAGCACTGTAGACGACAGAGTACAAGACGAGCGGGAGTAAGGCTTACATCGTTGGCGACATAGTACATGAAGCCAGGCCGGCTATCATCTTAAATGTCGTTCGATTCTAAGTGGGAAAAAACAGCGCGATCCGGGACCTCGATTACAGTGTTGGAGACAGCATCTTTAAAATCTTTGATTGGCAACTGAAATCCGCGCCGTCTGAACCGCGAGGCTAAGATGAGAAGGTGACACTAGACACGAGCTTAACACTCGTTTATTACATTGAAGTTACAAAATTCTGTGGTATCTTCCGAACCCTTAAAACTTGGCCGTTGGAGCTGGCAGTTTCAGTTGTACGGCCATCGGTTGCTCCCCTCACACTCTTCCAAGTCGCGGTTTTCGGGAACCTCACTTCGCAACCACCACCACGATCTTCCCCTTGGCTCTGCCTGTCTTGAGTTTTGAATAAGCCTTAGGAGCGTCCTCATACTGGAAGACCTCATCGATCACACCCTTGATCTTACCCTCCTTCATCCATTCCCCTATCCTTGCCAAACCCTCGTGAGATTGTTTGGTCACGACCAGAGTGAACTTCCTCTTCCCGCCTCCAAGGAACCCCGGCATAAATGACCTCGACATGACAGACTTGACCTGCTGAAGGCTAGCGCCTCCGCCGACCTGGATGAAGTGGCCGTTGTCCACCAAAAACTCGTTCGCAGCGGTATAAAGGTCCTCCTGTCCGGGCTGTGTGAAGCCGACGTTGTCCACCAGAAGCTTGCTGATGGTGACGTTAGTCCTGCTACGGGTCCTAAAGTGTTGTATTCTAGAACATTCCAAAACATGAAAGACAGGGATCCGTAACAGGTGAAAAGTGATGCTTACAAAACCTTTCCCTTGCCCTTGAGCACCTCGCTCAGATTCTGCTCTTTGTAGTCGATAATCTCGTCGGCCCCGAGGCCGCGGCACAGCTCCGCGTTCGCGCTGGAGCAGCTAGCCGTGACGTGCAGTCCCAGCGCCTTGGCAATCTGGATGCCAAACACACCGGTACCGCCGCTGCCGCCGTTTATAAAGACCTTGTCGCCCGTCGAAACGTATGGCTGGATACTCTGCAGCGCCGTGAGGCCACAGGTCCCGACGCAGGCGAGCTGGTCCATCTTATCCTCCCAGCCCGCCGGCGCCGCGGCCACTCCCTCGCCGTCCTTGACGATGATGTACTCGGCAAGCGACCCGTACTTGTTCTTGATGGGCTCAACCCTGCCGAAGACCTTCTGGCCCGGCTGGTACGCCTTGACGTCGCTGCCCACGGCCGTAACGGTCCCGCTGAAGTCCATTCCAGGGCTTGCGGGCACAGGGATTACGAACTTGGACAGAAGGCCAAGCTCCGGCACCTTGTAGTCTGCTGGGTTGAGTGTCATGTAGCTGACGTGCACCAGGACTGAATCTTTCTCCAGCAGAGTCTTGGGCGGCGGGGACGTGTCGGTCTGCAGCTGCAAAGCTTTGTCGAGACCGCCGCTCGCACTGCTGTATGCCCAAGCGCGCATTTTTTGCGGCCACGCATCTTCCGTGGATGCTGCCATCTTGATCAGATATGTGTGGTAGTGCAGGTGATTGTTTTGGGTTCTGCGAGTGACGGGAAAGGGTGATATTCTAGCTCCAATCACAAGGCAAGTTTGACTCGCAGTGAGAATTTTAGGTGATAGATATTCTAGTCGGGACTACGTGACTCGCCCTTGGCGATGGGCGGGACCCCGGGAATGTCGTCAAGATTGAGTTTGGGCCGCCCTCGGTTGCAAAATGAGACATGGATCATGACGTAAACGGGTTCGTCTGGTCCATGATTCAGAGTTACGGCGCCTCTCGTAGCGGATGGGTGACTGCGACCAGTCCACTTCGGCATCGAAAAGGTAGCACGTCTGAGGTCTGGTTGAGATCAGGAACAAAATCGTCTTGAATGAGTTGTCAAATTGAAGTCACGACGATGCACACATGTGCACTAGGCAGGCAAAACGCAGCTCAGCGAAAACTCCAGGTATTTCAATCCAACCAGAGACATGCTATGGCGAACAATTGCCCAGCAGCGCAAATTGATCACGTTGCCAAAGTGGAAAGGTTAAAAATACAATTCATCTTGCTAGAGTTTGAAGTTCTCACCACCTGAGAAACTTCGTAGTCCGGTCATGAAAGGACTCGGAGTCCCTCAGGATTGCGAGTGGCGTGGAATCCCCTGTAGCGAACGTCCACGTCGGCGCTCTTCTCCGGCAATTACACTTCCGAGTCAAATGTTTTCCCTTTTTACTCAGCCGTGGTTTCGGAATTTGAACTGCTACTGCATTCTCAAATCTGTGTGCCGACCGCTGTTATTGAGTGAGTCTGATGGGAAGATGCAAACAATGCTGAATCAGAGTGAAGTCGGAGCCCTTGAATTCTGAGGATTGACCTAATTTACTACAATTATATTTTGAATTGCCAGGTTGAGATGCTGCCAGGTATGTTGTTCGTGCGATCATTCTTTGAGCCATTCGAATCTACGCTGCACGACATGAGTTCAGGCGAGGAGTCAAGGTGGAAAGTGCACCTCGAATGCCACATGTGTAATTACATACTGGCTAATAACTAATTGCACGAATGATTTGCTGGATTAACCATTGGTGACCATTAAAGTGACTATGCGTAGGCCATGTCGCTTTCCTTCAACGGCCACTCAACCTCGAAGTAACTGCTCTTCCCCGTGAAGAGCGAGTATTGCGGCCCCTTCGGGACGCTTCTTTCCCCCTGCTCATTATTCCTGGAGACGACGCATCTGTACTCATTAAACCCAACCCCGAGTCCCTGAACTGTGGCTCTCTAGATATGTGCTTCGCCTTCCCTACTAGAGCGCTTGATGCAATGCCCACAGTGATCCGAGAATGGCCCTCCGTGACAACTGTATCTTCACAATCAGTAACAACATCATCCCCACCGACACTCACACCAGAGTCAGCCCTAGACACCAGTTCGCGGGCCCCAGGCTCCTGGCCGGCCCTTTCCTCGTCACTCTCGAATTTCTCCTGCAGGTCATCAGTGTCGATGGAGTAAGCTGACGAGGGGCTGGCAGACGATGTGATCTCGTCATTGACCATATCGACATACTCCTCGACGAGGTCTGAGTACTCCATAAGCGTGTCCGCCTGCTCTTGCATCGTCACCACCAACTCGACCATGTCCTGCAAAGCAAGGCTCTCCTCCTCGAGCTGGCTCTGCTGGTTCGTGATCGAGTTCATTATTTCAAGAACATCCTGCAGTAGGTCTGGCAGCCGCCGGCGTGGTGCTGGCGCTCCGTCCTCTCTTGGCACCTTGTGCGGCAACAAGGCCGCGGACGGCCGGATTGGGAACTCATCATCGCTATCGTCCCCTTCGTCAGTCCCATCGAGAAGATACGTCGTCGGGATAGGGCTAGGCGATGGCTGATACCGTATCCAGTGGCCCAGGGTTGGAGAATCAGCCTGCAGGTGGAGCGGCTCGGGTTTGCGCTTGTGTTGCGAATGACGAAATGCCTGGGTTCTGCTATAAAGTGGCGTCGGCGACTGGAGCCGAACGGCATCGTGGACCGGCGTCTGGGGCTGGTACGCTGGCCGCTGATAGTACTGGGGTGAGAGGGGGCTTGGGTGCCGCGGAAACACGACGGAGGGGCTCTTCAGTGTAGGCGACAGAGCATATTCCACGCCTCGATATGCTGCTGATGCTTGCCGTCTATGTCTCAAAGCACCTGTATCTCCACCCATGTATCCGTCTAGTATGGGCATGTAGTCGTCTTCTGATTCAGGGCTGATGCCCGGTGTTGGTTGAGGCTGGGGTGAAGTCTGTGAAGAATTAAGTAGCCCGGCAGGAGGAAAGTAGTTCGTGTTCTTGTGCCTGAAATGTCGATGCAGCCCTTGATTTAACGTGGCTTCCAGATTCTCCCCTTGGTTGTTGGACGTCATCTCGCGTGGCAGTGCTCTGAAAGGCGTGGCATGAAAACGAGTGAGAATACGGGACCTGCACGCGCCTAGGACGACTAACTGAACCTTGATGAAGAAACTCGGGAACTGACAGTGGATTTTAGATCTTTACAAGAAGATGATCGACGGGTCGACTCAGCCCAGATGCCGACGGCCACATTGAGACGTGAATTGACTCCAGTGTGGAGTGATCCCCCCGGATTAGCATCAGAGTCCTCTTCCGCGCAGGCATCTTGCGCACAACTGTCCTTGACGACGTCGACGTCAGATTCATGCGCAGGGACGATTTGGACCCGACCTGCCGCCTAGGACCCTTATCAGAAGGCAAATATTCCTTCTAGTCGAACTCTGCGTGAAACTACTGACGGGTACAAAAGCCAGGTGAACCCCTGGCCGGGTGAGATTGTTGCATTGACGACGGCGTGGCTGTGGCGCCCAATTCCGCGGGTTGGGCAGTGTGATGGGCAGGGCCGAGTCCCCGACGCCCCCGACGACGGGTCCACACGATGAAACAAAACATAACTAGGTGCTAGTATCGGTTCGCGAGGCCGACTCGGCAGCCAGCGCCGAGCCGCGAACCACTCAGATTATAATTCGGTCCCGTAGTGAACGGGATTGGCCATCCCAGTGGCACATCGCAGACCCTGATTTTTGCGAAGAAACGTCAGCGGCATTGAGGAGCGTGCGCTGGCTTACGCAAGTCCATGAAAGCATGGACTATGAGATCGGATGTTCGCACCTGTGAAAACGGAGGATACACTCACACTAGGCAACTCAAAGATCAAGGCGATCAGGTTAGTACTAAACCAGTCATCTTATAGGCTTATCTCATAGGAATTCATCCTAAAGGATATTATTCCATATGGGGTTGTCCCATAGGGGGTTGTCCCATAGGGGGTTGTCCCATAGGGGGTTGTCCCATAGGAGGTCATCCATAGGTACCCAGGGTTCCTTTCAGGAAACTCGTCACCATAAGCGACCGCCGACTGGACAAGACTGAGGCGTTACTAGCTCAAATTACACTTGAGCGCTGATACTTGTAAGTGAAATAGAACGAATTGCAGACCGAGAAACTGGCAGCGGACGCAAATTCATGGGCTTACACAATATCATCTGGTCTCACTGGCGGGGACCCTGAATTGGTACCGGTACTCAAGTATGCCAAAGGAAGACCTAGGTACATATATCCCTCTGCCCAGGTGCTCAAGGCGTCACAACAACCATCTCGCCAGGGCCATTGTGCTTTGCGGCCGTCCCTAGGGCAGACTGAAAGCTATGAAGCCCAAATTTACCAACAATATCCAGTCCGGCTTTTGGCCCCAAGGGCAGCACACCCGCCTCTGCCATCTTGATCACTTGCAGTGCTTCATGCCGGGTGCACATCACCGTGCCCTTGACAGTTGCCGCCCGGCGTGTGATATCAGAGATGTCAAGCGAAACACCCCCCACGGCGCACATCAGGCTGATGCGCCCACCATACCTCAGGGCCTGCAAACAGCTCTTGAAGTGGGACGACCCGCTCGCCTCAGGAGGCGAGAGGTCCATCCACACATCGACCAGGCCCCCAGGCGCCTTCGCCCTTATAGCCGCGGCGTCGGCCTCAGCATCGCCGGTGATGCGCACCGTCGAGACGCGCCCGCCGCCGTGCCGGACAAGCTTTTCTAGGCTCTTCTCGTTGCGGCCCATCGCGATCACTCTCGCCCCGAGTGCCAGGGCGACATGCACGGCGGCCCCGCCGTACTTGCCTGTCGCGGGAGAGACCAGGACGGTTTCGCCGGCGTGCAGGCCGACGTCGCGGAAGCCACCAAAGGGGACCATGGGCGGGATAAGCTGCGTCAGGTCCTCAATTGTGTAGCCCAGGTCCCTGACGAGGCGGTCTTCGTCGAGAGAGAGGCAGTTTTCCAACGGGATCCTCGCGTACTCTGCATACGTTGAGTCGCGGAACTCGCCGTGCGAGAACTTGTGCGACGTCTCAGTCAGTCCCGTGAGGGCACCCGAAAGGTAGAACTCGTCAGGGCTGTCGCGTGCCCTGATTGTCATGTCGAAGAGGACGAGCTGGCCCGGGAAGACGGATGTTGCGTCCGGGCCGACCTCCTCAACCCGGCAGATGGCGCCCGCACCCGGGACGAAGGGGGTAGGCAGGCGGTGGGGCCGCTTCGTGCCATATATCTCGTTTGCGTATGCGAGAACATATGCAGAGAGCACGCGGACTATGACGCTGCCTGGCCCGGCCCGAGGAGTCTCCCTCGTGACGAGCGTCGTGGGTTCGCCTTTTGCAGGGAGGCAGACTGCTTGGTGAGTCTGCGGCAATTGGGGAGTCATATTGATATCCAGGTACGAGGAAAATTCTTTAGATTCAATGGTTTGCCTGGGCAAAAATAAGGTTCCTATCGTATTATCTACGCACTCCTCTTTAACAGTGTTCTATATACCTGAGAGGTGACCAAAAAGTCCCCGACCATGGAGGAACTTTCACGCCCGTGAGCGGTGATTATCCCACAACTCTCGTGTTTATGGAGCGTTGATTGATCAGTACCCGTTGGTTCAACGCCACATTGGCGCTTGTAATGCTGACGCAACGCCCAACGGCTGTTTTGTAAAATTGGAAGCTGTATTGATAGTGCCCGGCGCAAGGACGGTCCGTCTCATGCATTTTCGTGCGATTACATACAACAAGTCTCCGATGAGAAGTCTCCGAATTGGAGCACCGGATGTGGATATGAACAGGGACCAGGACACCTGGGCAGCAAGCGAGGTACTCGGGATGGGGCGTCGGGTCCGAAGAACATCCGCCTCATCTTTCCAAGCGCAAGGCGAGACAGCGGGGCGGTTGTCATTTCAAGAGAGTGGATAGAAAATAACTCAGAACTGAACGATTGGGACTCGTGATAACTAGAGCATAACTACCCTAGGGTAGTGGACTTGAGGCCGGCTTTCTGGAAGCGGTGTCGTTCGGAGGTCGTCCTCACGAAAGTGGAGCATTCCGACCGGACGCCTCCGGCCAGGTCACGGCTCGACGTGCAGGGCTCCGGAGATTACGTCCGGGTTTTTGTTTATTTGAGGTGAGATTCGCGTTACCATACGCTACTATATTAATTTCATCCGCTGGTAGGCAAACAACGTCTGAGGATGGAGATTTGTGTGACCATGGGCGGTGCTCCCATCCTTCAGGAATCCTCTTCACACTGTGCTTTTGATTGCTTGCCTCCACGACTGGGCGAATGAGAAGAGCGACAGGTTGGGACTGATGTTGTACAGGCTGACAGGATGGGTGCAGATCTTACTTTCCCTGCAGGAGCAGCACAGGCTACCCAAGTACCGCTCCCGTCCTGCTGCCCGCGCGCCTCCGGGAGCTTCGCGAGGGCTTCGCGAGATCAAAATGGGCCCTGACCGGCTGCCGGGTTGCGCATCGACATAATGTATATTGCCTGGAACGAAGATCATGCGATCCGCCCACGACTGCTGCTTGTGTTCACGTATCCGCTGCCCCTGCCCTCTAAGCAACACAGTATACGAAGTAAGGGCTATGTTCGGGGCCGACTGGCAGTTCCTACGTACAGTAGTGCACTGTCTGCACTGCGGCAGGAAATACCGTGCCGTGCGCTAGTCGCGACGTATTCGGATAGGTCGTATTGCCAAGATCGTCCCTGGCACCCCACCCCACCATCACCAGTCCCCCCCAGGTTGCCAGGCTCCCATTTTCAGGCCTCTCTGCCTTCACCTCTTAGCGCTGCCGAGGTGGCCCCAGGTGGTCGCGTGCCCACTTTTATCCCTGGACCTTCGACGGGCTCGAGTCGGCTCGAGTTTTGCGTGATCGCGGCTCATCTCCGTTGAAGGGATTTGTTGCTATGCGCGATGGAGCTGGAGGTGCTGCCTCAATGTCGGGACTCCAGTGCTATGAAAAGCTCATTGCTAAGGCGAACAAAACAACATAACCCTGACTTGTCGATGTATTTGCCGTGTCCTCCTCAATTATCGTATGTACCAGGCCGGGCACCTCCGAATCTGTGCAACAATTAAGCTTGCCCGTGGCAAATGAGCTTGACGAACCCTTGCGCAACCTTTTTCAGTGGGTTGTTGTGCTTCTGGGTTCTTGCACCGCAAATTTGGGAACACAGTGTTGTGGGCCGGGCGGACTCGTTATCCACACCGAGAGGTCTCGAACTTCTGCTGCCCTCGTTGTGTTGCGAGCTTCGGCTTCATTGATCGCAACGAAGCGCATGTGCCGTCCGTCTGCGAGGATTCAAATTTGACAGACTGCTGGACGCTCCTGACAGTGTTGACGGTATTACTGACCGAGTCCTGGTGCCAGGGACCTGGTCTATTGTCTTGGCAGCTAATGCCATGACTGGACTTTGGATGACGCTGTTTTGTTTTTGCTTGTGCCGGGCCCAGGACGAGCCGGCCGTTGCAAAGGGAAGATGCACGGGCAGAAAACCTTCTGCAATACTGTGATCCACCGTCTGCCGGTGTCACCTGGAAAGCTATGTTGGAGTCCTCATGCTTTCGTGTATGACACGGGGCCTAATATGATGCCGGTGCTGATGCCAAATGCTGATGCTGACGCTGGTGGTAATAATAGGGCTGTCTGCTGTGGAGGCACACCTAAGGAATCCTCAGCGCCTGTCGGCACGGCTGATGTTGGGATGCCAAGGCGCTCGGGCAACTTGTTGGTTGGCTTCTCACATCAAGCTGGGCACCTGGGCAGTTCTTCCCGTCACCGTGGGAATACTTGCTTCTGATGTTGTGTGCGATCATATGTAAATGCCCTGTGTCGTTCGCTCACATCCGAGATCAAACGTCAAAATCAGGAGGTCTGGGTCACAGCACACTGCAACACAAGTCTCGTTATAAAAGTGTAGCCCAGACTCAGAAATTCTCTACACGTTGGAATTATTTGCACTGTCTGACCCACGGAATCCGCGTCTTGGCAATGCCCGGTGGCCCCTAAACGGGCAGGCTAACCAGCACATCGGCAGGGGGTCGAGCCTGTCCATGATTAGATCTAGCATGGGTGTTGGGGTCCTGGGCTGTGTCTTCCCAACTGGCGCTCGTGTGCCTGTGCCTACCTCTGCCAATTTGTCTTTTGCTTCCTTCCGCCTGGCTTAACTCTCCTACCTCTTCACCTAGTCAACTTCCGCCCGGGACACGCCTTTTACCTCACCACCGTTCAGTCGCCCCTTCCCGCGGCGTTGAGGAGCATTGTCACCATTTCGCTCTGGGCTGTGTACTGTCTGTCGATCCAGCAAGGCTCGGGTGTGATCTGCTGTGCTGTGCTGCGCCGGCAGTGACTCTCAAGTCGCAATCCTTAACAGTTTACACGAGTGGTCTGCCGATTCGGACGACATTGTATGCTATTCAACAAAGTCTTGTACTTCCATTGGCGACAACCGTGTCGTCGTCTTTATCCCGGTCTGTACCTACGGACATCCAACACACTCGACAGTCTCGACCTGTCTATGTATATTCCTGTATCCGGGCCAGCCAAGTTTTAAGCATCATCCTCCACCGGCCCCAAGATATTCGCACAAGGCTTCGGCCGAATCAACATTGCTAGAATGTCTGCTACCCCTGGATCCCCCGACGATGACTGGCATCCCCACGTCTTTCGCATGCCCGATTGGGTTGAGGCCTTCGTAAGTGCCGCAGTCAAACGCCTTCTCCCCTCCTCCAGTGCCAAGCCCGCCCGGTCGGTGAGCATGTGCTAACCCACCTCTTCCCAGTTGATTGTGACGATCCTCTTCACCTCAATGTACCTCACCCGAACGAAGAACTACTCCATCTTTGGGAGCAACCAGAATTATAGCCCGTTAATAGCCTCGCCAGCGTCCGGCTCCCCTAGGACCTCCATCGATAGCGACCCAATTGCGACGTACCGAACAGATTATCCGACCAAGACCCGTCGTGTCTTCGGGATATGGACCGTTCGCACGCCCAACTCGTCGCGCTTCGCTCGACACTTCCACTCGCGGATCTTGCAAAAGTTCCCCTTCCTGGTGGAGATGTTTTACTGGGTCCTACAATTCTTCTTCTACCGGCTGACCGCGAACATGGCGGCAGCTTATTACGGTGGCAGCGAGAATCTTTGGGAAAAGGCACAGAATCATGGCATTGCATTGCTGGAGCTGGAAACTGCCATGTTCGGGAGGGGCTCCCTGACCGGCACCGCCAGATGGATCGAGTGGAATGTTCAGCAGTGGTTCCTAACTGGAGCTAGGGCCGGCGACTTCCGTGGCATATTTCTCACCATCCTGAACCGGTCATACTCCTTGATCCACATTCCTGGCACTGTTGGGTAGGTCTTTCTTCTGCCTTTCCCAGCGCCTGTATTCTCCGAAAGGCGTGTTTGCATGCACGATCGTGTCCGGGGCCCGATGATGTTCTGCCGCGCGGCCCCGGCAACCCCTCAGAGGCCGTTCCTTGTTGCAAATCAGCGCTAACAATGGGATCCAGTTTCATCGCATTCTACTATTACGTGTCGCCGACCTTCACCCGATTCGCGACCGTGCGTCGAACCATGACCTTGCTGAACCTGTTCGCCTTCACCATTTTCATCCTCTACCCGTGCATGCCGCCGCGTCTGCTGCCCTCAGAATACGGCTTCATCGACACGGTCAACGGCGAAGATGCCACCTCGGTGTGGCAGAGCGGAAACTTTGTGAACCGCCTGGCTGCTATGCCGAGTATGCACTTTGGCTATGCCTTCTGCATTGGACTTGTCTTCATCTACGAAAGTGCTGCGGTCAGCGGGGTCAAGGAGATATACAGGCGCTACGGCAAGACTCGCAACCCTAGCCAGACTTGGCTTCCCGTCCCCAGCTCGGATGAGGAGAGCCAGAGCGGCACTTCTGAAGTCGAGGTCGAGGCGCATTCAACCAGCGAGCGTTCCACAAGATCGCGTATCGCCTTCTTCGCATTTGGCGTGTGGTATCCCTCGTGGGTCTTGTTGACCATTGTTGCGACGGCCAACCACTACCTGATGGACGCCATGGTCGCCACACTGGTCGTGTTGATGGGCTTCGTGTGCAACAGAGTTTTGCTCAACTTCTTGCCGCTGGAAGACCTGCTGCTCTGGGCGTGGAGGCTGGAGAAGCCAGTCCCAACCACGGGTATGAGGAGGAGGAGACCGTTAGTACGGGTGGACCCGCCCGTGTACTAGGGATCTTAGCGTTGAGCTGGGTCATGTTAAGTTATCAATTATTTATTGGATGGATTACCCAAGGACTTGGGTAAACAGCATTAAGCTCATATATAGCACTGCCAAATTTACAGTACTTGTATAGACTAAAATGTCTTGCCACCAGCTGTTTTATCGTGCTAGCAGGAGCCTAGCCTCTCGACCTCTCTTAGGGTAACCTCCCAACCTCCCATAGCATAACTTGTCAACCCCCCTTTGGATAGCCTCCTGTAGGGTAACCTCCTAGCCTCCCGTAGGACATACTCTCAACCTCCCATGGGATTACCTCCTATAGGGTAACCCCCCAACCCCCTATAGGATAGAGATCGGAGATTCGCATAGAAGAAAACGGAGGGTACATAGGTACGAGTACACCCCCTGTGCGCCAACGTTTTTTTACACCACCTATTCGCTATATAAAACAATAATACATAGTTATTTACTATATATATCTATTATTATATATATACTACTATTATTACTTTTACTTACCCTTATTATTTCTTTTACCCTAGTATTTACTACTTTTTACCTTATTTAATAGAGTGTTCCTTAACTAATCTAAGTACTATAATCTCCTCCTAGGTCTTCTTCTTATTATCGCTAATAATTATTTATAGTAGTAATATTAGTGTTCTAGGTATAATAGTTAGTCTATTACTACCCCTTAAGATAGGTATTATTAGGGGCCTATATTATTGCTATTGTGGCCGGGTGTAGGGAAAAGGGGTATATAAATTTTTAGTAGAGCTCTATAAGTAGGGCCTTTATTATGCTGTTTTAGCCTCCTTAGAAAAGGAATTTAACCCTTTTTATTACTTTTAAGAAATATCCTTTATTAGGTAATTTTATTCTTTATTTCTTTTTCTTTTTCTTTTTTTTTTAAGACTTACCTCTTTACTAAAGCCCTCCTTTAGAGGGCTAGTAGAATACTTACTAGAAGTATATATACTTTTAGTTACCTATTTTTATTAGTAATTTAGCCTAGGTATAAGCCTATTTAAGGTGGCTAGGGAGTTAATAGTAAGAAGGAAAAGAGAGAAGAATATGGGAATAATAGCTTAGTAGGTATATAGGAGTATACTGGAAAATAAGTAAAGTAGAGGTCCTTGATTAAAATAATACCTTAATTTACTAAATTATTTGTTTATAGCTTTAATTACTTTTAAATCTATAAGAACCTAGTTGTTTAGGTAAGGAGAGTATTATTTAGCTAAGGTATTAGTTATTTAATAAGTGGAGAGTAGTATAATTACTTCTAGTTTAGGTCTTAACTAGTATTAGTAGCTATAGGGGTAACTGTTAATAGTGGTAGAATAAGAAATTTCTTTATTAATTCTAATTATTTTATAGTCTAATAAAGAAAAGGCTTAATAATTTATCTTATAACTAAATATTAAGAAGACTAGGTTATATATACTAAAATACTAATATAGTATATATAGTTAGTAAGAGTGTTAGAATAGTTAGATAAGTGGTTATACTTATAGTTAAGGAAAGGTATAATAAAGTAAATATAGTATAATTAGAATATAAGTAAGGGCTTATTATAATTAATTAAGAAAAAGATAAGAGGAAATAATAGGGTTATATTAATATAGCCTATAAATTATTCTTAAAATATTAGTAAATAGAAAACCTAATTAGTAGTAATTTAGTATTAATCTAATAATAATAATAATTTAATAAGATCTTAGACCCTAATTAAAGCTATAAAAGTAAGGATTATATATAAGAATAGTTATAGAGAGATAGAGTATTAATATTAGTAAAGATACCTTAAGTATATATTAGCTTTAATATAAAAGCTAGGTAAAATATATAGCTTATCTTAAATACTAATAATTTACCTATATACTTAATATAATATACTAATATATATATTAAATTTCTTTATTTTCTAAATTCTAATTATTAATTCCTTTATTATATTAAACTTAAATATATTATTTAAAGGAGGTCTTATATAAGACTCTATAGTATTAGAGTATACTAAGTTATAGTACCTAACCCTAGCTATTTTAAACCCTTTTAATATAGCTAACCTATTTAGTAGTCTATTATAAAACACCTACCCTATTAAAAAGTCTTCTTCCTCTAACTAAGGTTTAGGGTAAACACCCTCTAACTATAGGAAAAGTAGAAAGAAGAATAAGTTAAAAGATAAGTAATATATAAGCCTAATCTTATTACTAGCCCCTCTAGACTAAGGCTATAGGTTTAATTAAGCTTTATACACCTTAATAATAGCCTAAAGGATTTCTCTTCTAACTACTAATATAATAACCTTTAACCCTAGTATAGAACTATAAATATAACCTCTAATAATATTCTTAAAGTTTAATAGAACTAATATTATTTAATTTCTTAAAAACCTTAAGAATATTACCTATTAATATAGGTATATTAATAAATAAAAGCTTATATTAGTTAGATACTATTATAATAGCCCTATTCTTAAAAAAAAAGTTAAAAAGATTACTACTAGGATATAGGGCTAGGATACTTAGAAGAAAGAGTTCCTAAACTATTATAAGTTTTTTAATTATACTTCCTTAATTAATCCTATTAAAATAATTAAAGATATTCTTTAATTAAATTTTAGATTAAACTAAAAGATATAAAAAAGAAAGATTATAGACTATAATTAAGTTCTAAAGAATAATATTAATAGGAATAACTTTATAACCTAAATATTCTATAAAATACTTTTATTAAGGATTAAGAAATAACTAATCTTTATATTAATTACCCTAGAGTTAATAAAGAAAATTAAATAAAAAACCCTTAAATAAAAACTAATTAAAGTTCTTAACTAAAAGATTACTTATAAGAGGTAAGACTAGTATTTTATTATTTAAGCTTTAGGAATATTAAATATAAGGTATAATAATAAATAAGCCCTAAAAAAGACTAGTAGAACTATTTTTAAAACTAGAGTAAATAAAAACCCTAATTTATTTATAAAAAGGCTATAGGTAAATTAAACCTCTTAAAAGCCTAATTAAAAGCAGTCTTAATTAACTATCTTATATAAAGAAAGGTAAGACTTAAAAGAAAAAGTTAATAAACTTACTAAATAGCTAGAAAAGCTAAATTTAAATTAGATTAAAATTACTAAAGCTATTAAGTAGATTAATTTAAATATAATATTATATTAAATATAGATAATACTTAGGAGGTTAAAGAAAACTAAAGTCTATAATTAGGCTAAGAAAAGTCTAGATTTAACTAGCCCTAAAGCCCTAAATATAATAAAAACATTAAAAAAATATAATAATAAAAAAGATAATAAAATTAAAAATAAAACCTTAAAATAACTTACTACTATAAAGCTATATAAAAATAGTATAATACTATAATACTATATATATAAAAAAATTAACCATAATATATATTAGTATAAAAAACCTAAAAAGCTTAAATAATATAGACTCCTCTATTACCTAAAATATAAACACCTATTATAGTTACTAGGTATAAAGAAAAATAAAAGAAATAGCCTTAACTATATATTAAATCCTAAATAGATTAAAAAGTACTATAATTAAAATAGTATTAGTAGTATAAACTATATACTTAGTATTCTTAAGTTCCTCTCCTTAAAGAAAAGAATAAACCTCCTTTATATAATAAAGTACTAAAATACTATTACTTAGAAGCTATACTTTTAGAGAGACCTATTATTAAGAACCCTAAAGCTACTATATTAAGATAAAAGAAGTATTATATACTTAATACTAGCTAAGGTAATATTCTTAAAGAAAGAAATATATATAGGGGAGTATATTATATACTTTCTTAATAACTCTTACCCTTTACTATATCTTAATACTATAAAGTAGAAGTACTATACTAAAGATATTAATTAAAGTAAGATAATATATAACTTAATTCCTATTAAAGCCCTTTATAAAAAAGTATAAATAAGGAATATATAAAATACCTTCTAAATATAAAAGTCTATTATTATAGCCTCTAATTAAAATTAGAGAGGATAGCCTAGTTTAAGTCCTTATAATTTTTTAAAAAAAGATAAAAATAAGTTTTAAGTTAGCTTTAAGGTAATAATATTTAAAGAAAAAATAATATAAGCTATATTTAACTTTAGTATTAAAATAATAGCTAAAGACCTACTAAGCCTTAAGGGAACTAGGACTATATTAATTAGAAGGCTATAAGCTTTTTTAGATAGTATATAAGTTCTAGATAATTTACTATTTAAGCTAGTACTTAACCTTAATAGTTAAAGAATCTTATTCCCTAGCTTAAGTATTATAAATATATTAGATACTAATATTAGTAGAGCCTTATAATAAGATTCTTCTATACTAATTACTTAGTATAGGATTAATTTTATAAAGATTAATAAAGGGAACCTTATTAATTAAAGACTTTATAGGTTAGCCTACCTTATAGTATAAATTAGGACTTATAAAAATATACTTATACTAGCTCTATTAGATATAAAGGCTAAGATAAATCTTTTACTACTATCCTATTATAGAGAGAATAAGCTATTATTTAATTTATTAGATAATATAAATTCTATAGTTTATAATAGTATAGCTATATTCTTAATAAAGGTAACTAGAGACTAGGTATTTATTAAGCCTAATTAAATATAGACTATCTTTTTTATTATTAATAATTAAGTTAAAAGGGTTATATACTATACTTTTTTAGAAATATTATTTTTTTTAGATATAAATTTAATATTTAGGTATTTTAAAGATTACCTCTATACTAATATTATACTTATAGGTATAAGAGTAAAATATAGTTTAGGAAAGTAGAACTAGAAGCCTTTTTAGGTAGTAACTATTAGAAATTTAACTATTACTAAAAGGTATCTCTTAAGTATTAGGATAGTTATTACTAATTAGGAGATATTTAATTAGAGCTTAATTAAAGTTAAAAAGGGGGCCTTACTTTCTAAAATTAAAATAGAGTTAGAGAAGAGAGATAAAGTTATTAGTTCTCTTATTAATAAGAAAGTTAGGAGGATATATATAGTCTATATAAAAAATATATATAAGGATATTAAATAGGCCTATAAGTAGAAGGGTCTAATTAAACTAAACCCCTAGTATATATATAGAGCCTACCTTTAAAAGTAGTAGTAATATATAAGGAAGTAGGCTAGTAATAGCCTATTATCCTTAATAGTTATAAAGGTTATTTAGTAAGCTTAAAGGCCTAGGCTTAATACTCTATATAAGTAAGTAGGGTAAAAAGTCTACTCTATTAATAATTATTTCTTAGATAGAATAGTTCCTAAAGGGAATATTAATTAGAAGCCTACTTATAAAGCTAGAGTTAAGAAAGTAATAAATAAGAATAAAAGGAGTAAATATAATCTCTAGGTTTATTCTAAGTTCTTAAATACTAAGAGGGGAAGTTATTTAATCTCTAATTAGCTTAAAAAGTTACTAGTAAATAACTATAAAGGGTTCTTAGAAAAGGAGAAGAAAATATTTTAATATATACTTTATAATAGGGAGGCTACCTTAGCTTAAAATTAGTTATATATTATTTAGATTAGTAAGAATATAGTACTATTATAAATTATTAAAATAATCCTATATAAGGCTTATTAAGTAAAGTTCTATCTTCTTCTTAAAGTATTATAAAATATTATTATCTAAATATTTAGGAAGAGATAAGTAAGAGGAATTATAGAGAAGTTCTATATTTTATATTAGAATCTATAGTTCTTAGTAGATAAGAAGAATAAAAAGTACTACTTAATTAATAGTATTAAGAATACTAATATAGTTATAATTTAAGATACCTTTATACTACCTACTATAAATAAGTTTATAAAGGAATTTATAATATATAAGGTTTTATCTCTATTTAACTTCTTTTTAAGCTATAATTAAATTAAGCTTAATAAGAAAAATAGAGATATTACTATATTTACTATATCTATTAGGCTCTTCTACTACTATAGTTTACTATAGAGAGTAATAAATTTAGTGGTATAATTTATAAAATATATAGTTTACCTATTTTATAACCTAATCCTGCTAATATATTAGCCCTATTTAAATAATATTATAATAAAAGGTTTAAATATAGATTATAATAGTATTAAAGTACTATTATTACCTAAAGTCTATAAATTTATTATAGAGTATATTAAGAACCTTAATAATATTTTCTATAATACTAAGTTTATTAGGGGTATAATTAATACTATAAAGTCTTAATAGTACTAAAAATAGGTTAATTTAATAGGATATTATTATAGTATTTTTAGCTATATATTTATAAAGGAGAAAATTATTAAGATTAAAGAGTAGCTACCCTATACCTTAATAATAAAAGTAAGAGGATTTACTAGCCTTCTTAACTACTATTAAGTATAGATACTATTCTATAAAATTATTATAAGACTACTCTTTAACCTTCTAAAAAAAGGGGCTAAATTTAAGTAAATAACTAAGTATTAAGAAGTAATAAATACCTTAAAAGCTATACTCTTAAGTAAGCCCTATCTAATTAATATTAATTATAATAAAGGAGATATAATCCTTATAGTTAATATTAATTTTATAGGCTAAGGGGCTTACTTAATATAAAAGTATAATAGGGTCTAATATATAGTATACTATAAGAGTAGAACTTAAATAATAGCTAAAAAAGCCTATAATATAATAAAGAGAGAATATTATATAGTATTATATATAATTAGGTAACTATAGTTCTATATATATAGTGTGTACTTTATCCTTAAGATAGACTTAAATATTCTTATTTAGTAGTTAAAGGAATTAGCTATAGATATTTTAGGGGTATATATTACCTAATAGCTTACTATAATTAGAATATATAACTTTATTATTTAATATATAAAGAGGTTTAAGAATATAATAGCTAATACTTTATTATATAGACCCCTAAGCTTATTAGATAAAACTAACTAAGAAATTAAAGATAATATTAAAAATTAGTATAATACTACCCTAAATTAAATATTAGCCTTAAATATACCTAATTAGGAGCCTATACTTATAGCTAAATATTTATAGTTAAATAAGTCTAGGAATATTATTTAATACTTAGTAACTAAAAATCTTCTTAATAATCTTTTACTATAAAGGTAAAAAATATTTAAAAAGAAGATAGTAAGATATACTCTATATAATTAAATCCTCTAGAGGTAATTAAATAAGGATTATAATACTTAAAGAGTAGTAGATAACTCTAATCTAAGGAGAAAGATTATCTAAAAGGTATATATACCTCTTAGCTACTATAGATAGGATACTATATATACCTATATCTAAATAATATACTACTAGAAGGGAATATATAGTAATATTAAGAATATCCTATCTAAATACCCTTAATATAATAAATAGGATATATAAATTTATAATAATAAGATTATACTAATTATACTAAACTAGCCTTTTAGTAAGATTTATATTAATATCTAATATCTTCCCTCTAATAATAAGTATAATAAGCTACTAAAAGTATATTATAATCTTATAGGCTAGATTAAAGTAAAGCTACTAAAGATTAAAGATATTAAAAGAGTAAAAGTATTCTTTATTAATAAAATTCTTCTTTATTAAAGGCTATCTATAAAAGTAGTAGTTAATAAGGGGAGGAAGAATATAGGTAAGTTTATATACTACCTATATTTAATTAAAGTATATAAAATATTATTATCTATATATAACCCTAAAATAAATAATATTATAGAGAATAGGTATTTCTTTATTATTACTACTTTTATAAAAATAATAAATAACTTCTCCTTATACTAGAGAGAAATTCTACTATATACCCTCTTTATTAATTAAACTATAGTATAAAGGTTTTATAGAAGGAGCCTATTTTATCTCCTATATAGGTTTAACCTAATTATTTCTATTAAGATTAAAATCCTAACCTAAAGGGTATAAACTTAGACCTTGAATATAATATTATAGGAAGTCTTTAATTTAAGATTATACTCTTTACTTAACCTCTTAAGTAATATAAATAAAGTAATCTAGTTAATAATAAAGCTATAAAAGAAAATAGTATTAAGGGATATATATAAAGGATTCTATTACTTAAAATTATTAGTAATAAATAACCTTATTCTAGTTATTAATAAGTAAAGGAAAATTAATTATTTATTATTTTAAAAGTTAATATATTAGTAGTTTAATCCCTACTTTATTTTAAATATTTTTTAAATAATATCTATAAGCTTAGAATATTTAATAAATTAAAGGTTTAAGGGATATACTTATTAAGAAGGTTAAAGAAGTTTATTAATAATTCTAGTATATAGAAACTAGAAGTTTTATATCTTTAGGAAGATATAGAGCTAACTAATAAAAATAGATTTCTAACTTTAATCTTAATATACTTATAAGTAGATAATCTTAAATAGGATAAGGATATATTCTAAGACTAGTTACCTATTAATATTTATAATACTTATAAAGATATTAGCCTTTAAGAGATTAATATAGATTCTAGTTTATCTTTAGACTTAGGTAATAATATAAACTAGATCTATATTTAGGTATAAGCTAAAGAAGTAAAACTATAGTATTAAGTATAATATAATAATTAGTATATTAATATTCTAGTCTTATAATTAAATAATCTATATTACTAATCTTATAATACCTTCTTAGTATAATAAAACTATATAAAAGTTCTAACTACTTATATTATCTACTTAAAGGAAGGGGGGAAAGTAATTTATTTTATTATACCTCTCTATATATAAGTTATACTAGAATTTCTTTTTTACTCTAATTATAAAGCTATAAAAATAATTAAAAATAATATATTTATTTATTATAAAAAGAAAAACTAATATTTTAATTATTTATTAAACTATAACCCTAATATCCTTTATTTTTACCTAAGAAATTTATTCTTTCTTTAACTATATTCTTTCTACTCTTATATTACTTTAATCACTAGTAAAGCTATTTTTTACTCCTATTCTTACCTAGCCTCTAGTTTTAAGTAATAAGATTAAGGCTTAAATCTAATTATTTTACCTAGTACCTAATTTCTAGCTTTATTAAAATTATATAAGTAGGTAATTTAAGTATAGGGGTTAAGCTATAGCTTAAGTTTAGGTATTTTTTTAAAATTACTTTATTAATTAGGAATAGTATTAGTAATATATTTAAAGTTAGAAAACTTATTAAAGCTATACTTATTCCCCTTAACCTAGAATATATAATTAGTATAGATATTCTTTTTAAATCCCTAAATAGATTAATATTTAAAGAAGGAAAGTATTACTAGGATATTAACTATAAAGTTATAGCTTATTTAAGTAAAGTAGTAGTTATAAGGGGCTATATTTTATTAACTAAAGGTAGTAATTAAAAGAAAAGTAGTATATTATATATTTATACTACTATATATAAGAGATATATATTTATTATATAGTAGGTCTCTAGTTTTCTTAATAAAGATCTTATTAACTAGGAAAGATATAAGTTTTTTAATATTATAGTAAAGAAACTCTAAGTTTTTAGAGATAAGTAGAGATTAGAAAAGGGCCTTAATAGCTTTAGGTTTAGACTATTTATTTAAAAGCTAGGTATAGTACTATTAGGAACTATACCCCTCTAGTTTATAGATACTAATACCTATAGTAAAAATAAAGTAGTAGTTATTTTTAAAAATAAAACTAGTAGATAAAATACCCTTATAACTAAAAGTAGTATAGATATTTTAATTATTAAGAAAGGTAATAAACTTATTAGTAAAGATAGGGTTTTAAGGTTTATTAGCTTTCTTAACCTCTTAGGATATAGAATACTTATACTTAGCTTCCTTCTACTCTTTAAAGTTAAGATTAATCTTACTAATTATTTACTTAAGGAAAAGCTATTTATTCTTTAGGAGAGGTTTTACTATAATATTAAATTAGAGATATATTACCTTAGAAATAGAAAGATTAATAGTAAGAGAAGGAATTATAGTTAAAGGTATAAAGAAATAAGAGGGGTATTAAGTATTAGTAGAAAAAGGTAGTTAGGAGGAATTTTAATAATAATAATACTATAATTTACTCTTAATTAAAAGCTAAATAATAGTTTATAGGGGAAGGAATATATAAGGAAAGAGTAAAAGTAATTTATTCTATAGGTAGTTAGAGATTTATTAATAAGCTTATACCTTTAAAAGGGGATAGACTTTTATTAGTAGTTTAGTTTTCTTCTCTAATCTTAAGAGAAGTTAATAATACTTTAATACTTTCCTTTTTATATTTTAGGCTTTTAATTAGGACTAGGAGAGTATCTTTAAAATACCCTTTAGAACTTTAGTAGAATCTATTATATTAATATTATTTACTAACCTAACTTATTAATTACTATTAAGTTTCTAACCTTTATACCTTCTCTTTTTAATTATCTATATAGTAAACCCTAAAGATATAAAATACTTTATATTACTAATTCTACTTAGATATTTAACTTACCTTATTATTAATTATTTTACTATATATACTATTATTAGTCTATATTATAAATAGCTTTAGAAAGAAAGGTTCTAAGGAGTAATATAGAAGCTATAGAGGCTTAAGCTAGGGAAGCTACTTAAAGGCTAGGTTTAATACCTTAATATATAATTATTTAGGAAAATTATCTCTATTTATACTTAGGTTACTAGCCTTATTTATTAACCTATTTAAGAAAGGCTAGTAGTTCTTAAATAGACTACTTTCTTCTATTAAGGAAGGTAGATTTTCTAATTAGAATGTTTTTTATACCTAACTATCTCTTCTTCCCTTCTATAATAACTTTTCTAACTATTATTAAGGTATTTAATTTTTAAACCCTATAGATATTAAAAATTAAACTATATTTAAGTATAGACCTAGTACTAATCTCTCTTATAACCTATTTAAGACTAGGGTTTTTATAAATAGTCTCTAGATCTCTAATATCTAGATAGAGGAAGAGATAAAAAGGCTACCTTACTATAATATTAATAAAAGCTATAAGGTAGTAATATCTAGGGAGGTAAAGGAAATTATTTAAAGAGACTTTTCTAGTATTAAATTTTATTTAGAATTATAAGTACCTACTAGTATAACTAATTTTATTAGTTAGTATTAGGGATATTTTCTTTTTATTCTATATAATGTTAAAGGCTTAATAGTAGTAAAGGAAAAGCTTAGGAGTAATTATATTATAGTCTTATTTTAATAGTAGCTACTTAATTTTATAGATATAGTCTATTTATATTCCTAGTTTATTAAGTATAATAAGTTTATATATAGGGTAGTAAAGTAGAGAGGACTTATAAATAATTACTAATTTATTATTATTTTATTTTATTATTTTAATTATTAGGCTATAGTTATTTATAATTAATAGCTAAATAGTCTAGCTATTATTAATATATATTTAAGCTTAGTAGTATATAATAGAAATTATTATAATATAGTTATTATAGTAAGATTTTATCTTTAAATAGTCCTATCTAAAGAGGAGACTTAAAGGGGCCTATAAATTATTAAAGTTTCTATTATTTTATAGAGTTTTAGTACTAACTATAGATAGTATATAGCTAATTATATTATATTTTTCTTCTAAAAAAACTATAAAAGGAATAAATAGGAGTTTATAGATTAGATAATATTTAATTTATATATTAAATACCTACTTAGTATAAATAAGGAAGATATATTAATAATAGTTTAAATATTTATAATTTAATTAGAGTTAAATAGTATTAGGAAATAGATTTAATAATCTTATAATTACCTAGTTATTATACTTAATATAATAAGAGAGTTAAAGAAAGAGTATAGTCTTTTATTTTAATAAATAATTCTCTAATAAAAGTTTAATAATATTAAGAAAATTAAGACTTAAAGAACCTAGCTACCTTTAGTAATAATTATTAAAGGCCTGTATATTTAGTTTCTTAGAGTTAATTTATATTAGCCTATAGACTATTAAATATTATAGGCTTAGAGTAAGGTTAAGCCTTTACTAAAGGGGTTTAAGGGCCTTATTATAGATAATATATTAAATATAGTTTAAGTAAAGAGTGTTAGCCTTTATAAGAAGAAGTTAATAGTTTATAGATTGAATAGGAATTAGTCTTTATTTTTTAATTAGGGAGAAAAGGAGGTTAAAAAGGAGGACTTAGAGAAGGAGGAGATTAAGCTTAAATAGTTAAATAAGGACTAGATAAGAGAGATTATAGTATATAATAAAAATAATTACTAGTAGGTTTCTTATATCTTTATATATTATTAAGTTTTTATATTAATAATTTTCTAGAATTATATTATATAGCTTAAGGTAGTTTAGAAAGAGAGAAAGGAATAGAAGTAGGAAAATAAGAGGGGGTAATTAAGTACTAGGGCTATTAGGATAAAGAAATATAAGTAATAGAAGTAAGATAGAAATTCATTTTAATTAGAAGTAGTAGGATATTTAGTAAGCTATTACCTTAGTTTATAATAGCTTAGAGAGGGGTATATAGCTAGGTATAGGGAAAAGGGGTATATAAATTTTTAGTAGAGCTTTATAAGTAGGGCCTTTGTTATATTATTTTAGCCTTCTTAGAAAAGGAATTTAACCCTTTTTATTATTTTTAAGAAATATTCTTTATTAGGTAATTTTATCCTTTATCTCTCTTTCTCTTTTTTCTTTTCTTAGGACTTATCTTCTTACTAGAGCCCTCCTTTAGAGGGCTGGTAGAATACTTACTAGAAGTATATATGCTTTTAGTTGCCCATTTTTACTATAATACTAGAAAATTTAATTTTAACTAATAAAGATATACTTCTAATAGTAAAACGATTAATTATAAGAAGAATTTTATATATATTGTATATTTTAGGTAGATAGTAAGGGAGTATTGTCTGGTAGGTAAAGGGGGATTAGTAGGTTTGTAGGTATAGGGTATAAAAAGTACCTGGTGTAGGTGGTGTATATGTGAGTTTAAATAGGGTGCTCTAATTAGCTGCAGCGTAGGGGAAAACAGTGTACCTATATACCCTCCGTTTTCTTCTGTGCGAATCTCTGATCTCATAGGATAACTTCGCATAGGTTAACCTTATAACCTCCCATGGGATAATCTTGCAACCCTCCTATAGAGCAACCTCCTATAGGATAACCTCCCAGTCTTATATGTGATAATCTTCTACAGGATAACCTCCTATAGGATAACCTCCTATAAGACAACCTCCTACGGGACAACCTCCTATCTCAGACTCCAAGGTCAAATTGATAAAGGATCGTAACGTTACGAGGTCATGATGGGAACGAAATAATAAATAGATGCTATCCTAGAAGAAGGGGTATTGTGGTATATAGGGCTCCATTCCTGGTCTCACGGGCAGTGAGTCGGGGTAAAATTGTGTCAGGTGCACCAGTTGTCATGAACATGAGATCGTAAAACATGAAGAAATCATTCCTTGTAAGACAGAAGCATCCTCGTCCACTTGCGTCTCCACCATAAATGCTCAAACTTTTGACAAATGTAGAAATAGCCTTGTTTTGGCTGAGTCGTAACGATATCGCCGCACACATGAAATCCCCAAGTGCTGTGCCTATGAGTTCCCTCTAACAGAAAGTCAGAACGTCATTGTCCCACATGGCGAGGTCCTCAGAGCTTCTGTCCTCATGGATGACATGTAGGCCAGAAGAGAGGCCCACGAGGTCAACTGCGCTCCCCAGTCCAGAGGACCCCTCGTCGGCGTCATAGAAAGAGCCGAGATAGTTGATATCCGAGCCATAGAATACTTCGTCTCCGTCGCGGGCTATGCCTTCATACACCACAATCGTTCCATCAGGGTCTTTCCAGAAGGTGGGCTCCTCTTCCTTTTCAGTCCTGTCTTGGCCCTGTTCTGAGTCATTGACTAGGCCTGCCTCCTCCTGGTCCGGTCCCGAGTGGGGACTTGAGGCTGTGAAGGGCTCAGGGTTTGAAGGCCGTTGGTAAGGGGAGATGACCCTTTTCGAAGGCGAGTTCTCGTCGGCGTATGGATCGGGGTTGAGTGGTCGCGCGTACGGCGAAGGTGTCAGTGGGCTCGACGGCCAGTTATTAGTGCTGGGAGGTGTCTGTCGAGCAGTTGACTCTGAGACGTCGTTGCGCGAACCGTCAAGGGCGATAAAGTAAGACGTCTCTGGATACAACACAAAACGTCGGCCGAGGTCATCTTCTGCTGTGATGGTGGGGCCAGTCGTTTTGCTTTCAAGATCCTTTTCATGTTTCTTCATGTTGATGACCGTGAGGGGACTTGAGTTGACATTAGTTGCGTCCAGGTTCTCGAGTGTAGCCAGAGGGCCAGAGTGCGCTCCTGGACTATCCTGTTTGTCTGGGTCCCGACCACAATGGCAGCACTGCTTGGGCAGGGGAGTGGCGTCCCGCTTCGGCGGCAAGCAAGGTGACTTGGGGGTCGCCGGCTCGCTCAGCTCATCAATTCTCGAGGTAACGACGGAGGTGTGCAGGGAAGCTCTGGTGCTGATCCGCAGCCCTGATTCCGAGCCAAGCGAAGACATGGGTGTGACAGTCCTGCCAGCAGGACTGTTTCGGGACAGCAAACCACTGTGAGTTCTTACTCGACGGACCTCGTCATTGTGAGAGAACACTGTGCTTGTTCGACTTGGAGGCCGGGAGGATATCCATTCATCCTCTTTTAGGGGACTACCAATAGAGAGTGATGGTGACAACGATGCAGCCCGAGATGCCGGCTGAGGTGGGCCTGGAACAATGGGAAGCTTTCTATTGACATAAGCCAGCATGTCGAGGTAGCCTTCAAAGTCATTGACTGAGACATCGGTATCGATGTCGGCGGTACCGGCTCCACCTCCGATGCCTGATCTTGAGCTATCGTCATCGGGCAGGTCGGGTAAAGGCTTGTTGAGGTTGATCGGAGTATGGATACGGATAGGGGCAAGAGATGGTGGCCTATCCGCAGTCACCACACAACTCTGGAGTTCTGGTTTCGGCCCACGTAGACTCGCTGAGCGTCTGATTGCTGACTTGGCCGCCTTCACCTTCAGCGACCATGTCGACATAGATGACCGCAGAGCCTTTGGCGGAGGTTCTGTGTCGACAACTGTAGATCTTCGCAACGACAGAGGTAGAGCGTTGGCCAATACATCGCCTTTGGCATCCTTAGGCTTCCCTAGAGCCATTTCTGGCCCAACCAAGAGAAACATAGTGAGGTCCTAGATATAGAGAAATAGACATGACCTGATGCACACATTAGCCGCACGAAAGCTAGAGCTTTGCAAAGATCCCCAAAACTTCCAATATGCGAGAATCAGCACGAAATCGCGTGGATTGTTAACTCGAGCAATCAAGGGCTTTGAAAACTAGGCTCTCTTCGCGGCTGGGCTTCGAACACCCCCGATGCGCCGTCCACCTCAAAGGAGCCTTGGAGAGTTTGCCAGAATTGTGCTGCAGCTGTCAAAGAAGGTACACATTGACGCATGAGGCGGCGAGACGGACGACTCCCACCGTCCGAACGCCCGGACGCGAATAATAAACAATACAGCCAGCCATATACGCGACAATTGATCGGGAGATCACTGAGGCCAAAGTCGTTTCCATACAACTCACCCAGTTTTGTTCCTAGCTTAGATCCGCGTTCCTTTGTTGCGAGCTGAGAATTGAGGCATTAAAGTCGAAATAGTAGCGACTAATACAAATGAGGTTCACCCTGCACGACGTGATGGCAGCAAAAGCTTGAAGCGGCAACGACTGTGACAATAATTGGCCTGGTATTGCCTATCGGGCCTTGACGGGGCCAGCTCGATTGATGAAGGTCAGGTGTCAATCGTGCCATGCGCGATCGCGTCGCAGAAAAATATCTTTGGTTGCATTGGTTCCTTTCGCGTCTGTTTCTTGTTTGACCATTGCAGGGTAGAGGCCGCGCACGGTCAAGTTGGCATCTTGATTCCGCCTCAAACTTTCGTGTTTCGCAGGCTCACAAACCGATTGGTCTCATTAGAATTTCCCATTGCGTCAACTAGCCCCTTTGAGCGCGGAATCACGCCCAAAACCTTCACTCCACACCTGTCAACTGTGCGTAACTGCATGCTTCGTGCCTAGAACTGCCAGATAGCGAGCGTTTTAGCTGTTTTCTCCCTCGTACCTTTCTTGCGCTCAGACAACGGCACCTTGGGTCGCCCCCAATCACACCCTACGAGGCTCCAATCCTACCTGATCACGCGCATCGGATTTGAGGCCCAAGAGCTAAAATCCCTCCAAATATGCTTTGACTACTCCCGATTCGTCCGCCCCTAGCTGGCGCGACGATCTGGCCTGGGCTTGTTTACTCGTGACGACATGGCATGCCTGGGCGCTCGCAACTTGCTCGCAACTCCAAAGAGATTTAGTCAGGGCATAATACCAGAAGAGCAAATATCATGAATATAACCTGCAAGTGACCGGTCGTTTGCAGGCTTGCGTCTGGTTCTTCGGAAAGCCGCGTATCACTCTAGCATCTGTCCCTGTCGCTACCCCTCCGAAATCATGATGTCAATAGATTATTTGTATTCTTTGAGTTCCTCTTTTAAGCCGGAACAACAGTAAGTGCCCTAGAAGGGGAAGGCAATGTATCTGTCAAGATAAACCCAGTAGGTTTCCCCATATAGGGAATGTGACAGTGGGTTTCCAACTTGCTTCTGCAAACCAGTATTCTGGCCACAGTGTTTAGGCCGTGCCTACTCTATTTGCACCGGTGCCGTCGAGATCCGTAGTCCACGATCCGACGTCGGCAAAGCAGTCCCAGGTTCTGCACCTCAAAGGAGTGGACAAGATGAGTGCGACCCGGAGACAGAACTGCACGTATTTCGTTAGAGGAAGTCGAATCGGAACTCGGCCTTGGGACGCACCACGAAAAAGAGGAAAAACAGGACTTCTGCATTGAGAGAGGTTGGCAGAATCGGGATTGGTCTTTCGTCGAAGCCCAAATTTGCGATCATTCTTGCGAGCACGGCCGTCACGAAGAGCCCTGTGCACAATACCCTCACTTCTTCAATTGCTCTTTGCCTCCACGCTAGAGGTACGCAGCTGCCCATGTTGAGGCTTCGTCGACACGTTGTTGATGGTGCTGTAATTGAAAGCCCTCGATACTGTTTGTTGTCCATTTAGCATGGGATGGAAGTTTGGAGTGCAAAGCGTGGGGTGGGAGGTGAGAATGGAAAGCCTCCAGGGCTGCTAATTTCATTGTTGATGTTGTCTATTGTGCAGCCGATTCCGGCGATGGGGCGAAGCGGCGAAGCCCAGTCTTTCAGGTCCATTAAACTCAAACTTGAAGCACACACTGGACTAAGACTTTTCACGAACATACTCGGATCTACGAAGTTGATGCCACCAAGCGACCCGAGCAAGTTCCAGGTTTTGGTTCATATGGATACGTGCTTCTTACAGGGCATCTCATCACGGCACCAGATGTCCCATTTTATACCCTATTCCAGTTCTCAGTTCCTGAGTCATCACCAGGGCAAAAACGTTAGCATCCTGCCATCCGATACAGATGAACCATAGACTGAATTCTTGGCAAGCAAATAGTACAGTACCTGATCTGTTTCAAACTCTTGAAGCAAAGCGGGAGGTCGCACCAGCTACCTCGGAGAACACAAAGCATCAATGATGCCTTCCCGAGCTCCATACCCAAGGAGTCTGAGAATATGCTCATTAATTGACAGAATCGGGGATCCACGAGTACCAACAAGGAAAGGGTCTGGCCACCAAGCACTGACGACATCTGGAGACTTTCTCTGCGAGACTGCTGCACCACGATCAATAGTCCGTCGAAGGATTGGCGGCTGAAGTTCTGTAGCCAACAGCACTCCGTGCTTTTGTGATGCACGAGAACCAAGTAATATAATTCTATCCTGATCCGCTCGATTTTCGGCACAGATGGAGCTCTCATCCGTCTGACCGGCTGCGATGGCCGAAAACTGCACCCGCCCACGCTTAGGCTGAATGGCGGTACCGTAATGGCAAACCAGACTATTGAGGACTAGAGCATTGCCTTGTGCACATTACGATGCACTTTTGGTCACGTTCCCAGACTGGGGCTCAATAACATCGTTGCTTCCACGAATCTGGCCGCGCAAAAGTGCGCAGCGGCTGTTGTATCAGGCAGACATCTCAATTTGGTGCCTCGGTATATAAGGAACGCTTTGGAGCACTTAGTCGATACATCGAATCCCAACACTCAGGGCAACCGCAATCACATCGTGAAAATGAACTTCCCAATACACTATATCCTCGTTTTCCTGCTTGCGACGTCACATGGGCTCGGAATTGAAGCAGCAAAGCCAACAACCACCACAGTCACCGTGACTGTTACAGTATCTCCTACGAAGACGACCACGTCTCAATCTAAGACAACAAGTTCGAAGACCACAACCTCGAAAACGAAGACAAGCAAAACTACATCCATGACAAAGACGACTCTCACAACCAAAACTACTTCGAGCAAGACGTCCGAGCCGTGTGCCCCTACTGCTCCGGCTGGGACACAAAGCCTTTACGGACAGTGTCAGTCCATGGTCCTCCTAGTTCTCGCAAACCATTGTCTGGTACTGATAGATCGAGCTAAATGTACTAGGCGGTGGCCTGAATTATTGCGGCCCTACCAATTGTCCAAAGGGGGCATATTGTCGGGATGGTCTGTTAGATGACAAGTAAGTCACGGCAGTATCATTATTTTGGGACTCAACTGGTCACTGATCCTTTCCGTAGCCCCTTTTACTCTCAATGTGTGGCAAGCACCACCAAGATATCTGATCCTGTCGTCACTAGTACCGTGATAACCACTGTCACTGTCAAGCCCCCAACCTCAGGTATCACATATACCACTGTCACGATGACAATCACTGCTACTTAATGTGCGTTAAGAGTTACAGGGACCAAGGAAGCAGTGGTTCAAAGTATGGTACATATCATGAGCTTTCTTGAATAAAGACAACTTGACTGGCGAGCAGTTGGCACAGGGAAATGGCTAAATAGTCAATGAAAGTTTTACTGCCACGACTACTAGTATATTAGAGATTGAAAATATGCATTATTCGACTCAAATTGCCTTGATAACCCCACAACTGGAATACCAATCCACCCTTTGGACGGCATTTCACATCCTTGGTGAGTGTTGACAAGGGGTCTGAGGACTTGCCATAATTGGTCTACCGCCATCGCACGTGGTACCTTTGTCATAGAGATCGGAGATTCGTATCTGCCAGAACGGAGTGTACACCTGTATAAGGCTAACAACCTATGTAATTAGATATAGCTGATAAGGACTAGAGAATATGTAGGATAACTTGGGTCAGGTCAATACTAAAACAGTTATCCCATAGGAGGTTGTCGTATAGGATATTAATCCATAGGAGGGCGTCCTATGGGAGTTATCCCTTGGGCCTCAGGTGTACCCTCTAATTTTGCGAGTGCGAATCTCTGATCCCTTTCCATGAACTTATGGTCGCGGTAAATACACACGAGTCCTGAAAGAGCAGTCGGGACGGCGCCGCTCGGGTTAATAGATTTAGTAGAAGATGGGACGCCCGTGCCGCACAATGGCCTTCCCGTTCAGGCTTGTTCGCCAGGATCCAAAAATAATCATATTATTTACGCGACTCCATTTGTACGCAGTCCATAGTCCGTCGTATTTATTACTAGGCAATCGATTCTGGCCAATGCTTGCTACACATTCGTGCCCCAGGGTGGTCTGCCCATGCGCTCAGGAAGCCAATTCAATATTGAACGATTCTAAATTTCAATCACGAATGTAGCAATGCCAAGCATTCTTAGCTGTCTGTCAGCTTTAGTGCTCTTCGCTTCATGCGTCTTTTCTCAAGGATCGGTCGAAGTAGTGCTGGCAGATTGTGAAGTGCGCTGGAGTCACAAATCCCTTCTTCTGCTTTTGTATTCGACACTAACTTTAGAAGGTGCCCAGATTTATTGCTATAGGGAATTATGCAACACCACAGAGTTGTTCACCTGTGGATGTGATGGCGCAAGGGCCGACGACACTTTGTTATGCTATTAAGGTTCTTGTACATTCTCGGAATTCCACAGTCAGTGAGGGTTATATAATGTTGAGCTTCAGCTACCTTGTGTTTTTTTGTTCAACTGTCTGTCTATTCGTCGTCTTCTCAGCCTTTAGACTGCCTACTAGCAGCTCGTACCTCCTCTACGAAGTTAGTAATCGCTTAGTATATACCCTTATATTTCTCTATATAAGGGATCTTCAGCTTCCCCTATAGCACCCTCTTTTCAACTATATTCCTTATATACTATATAGTAGTAAAGGGATTTTTAATAATAAAGTAGTATACTTAGAAAAGAAGGTATAGGTTTTTATCTATCCTTACTTCTACTTTATAAATACTATACTTATTATATATTTTATAAATAATCCTAGTTTAGCTTTCTAAGAAGGTTTTCTTTATTTCCTTAAAGCTATATAGGAAGGCTTTTTTAAATAAGGTATCTATAGTAGTATAACTATTTAGTTAGCTATATACTTAGAATAAAGACTATAGTATTCCTAGGTAGGCTTATCTAGCTAGTAGTCTTGTAAGGCTATGTGATAAGTGTTGTTGATAGAGGGAAGAGTTAAGTTTCTTAGCTAGGTCTCCCTTTTTAGGATTACTATAGTACCTTCTTATAGGTACTATCTTAAGACTATTATAGTCTTATTATATAACTACTTTACTATATAACTACTTTACTAGCTCCTTAAGCTACTAGTATTAATAATTTTAGTTAATAGTACTGTTAGGAGTAATGCTTCTTAGCCTTATTTATATAGTATAAGGCTGAGGCTATATGCCTGTAGGTGAACTGTATTAATATTTTATTGTAATTAGTATTGTTTTTTTTTGAGTGCTGGGTCTTGAGTGCTCACTACTGTATGAAGGTACTATATATATTTTATATGTATGGGGGATTGGAAACGCAACCGCTATATGATGTTGTTCATATGCGCTAGCATGAATGAGCACGCCCTCTTACCAAGCTATCTTGCAGCAGCTAATTGTTATCTTCTTTGACAGCTAGCCGGCGCCTACTATTTGATGAGTGTGGGCTCAAATGACCGATCGATACCTACGACCCTGATTGGTACACAACCTACATTATTGTGATTATAACGGAGGCTTTGATATTGGACCAAGACTCGCGTAAGATTGAGTGGGCTGGGTGCTTGGGGCTGGGATGATACCTCCTGTGTCATTGCATATGTTCGTTCCGCCATGCTCCTTTCCATACGAGATGACAATAATGCTAACATAAATGTGCTGACAGATTTGAGTAATCAGAGAATCCGCAGTTTCTTTCTTGAGTAAGCTCCTGCACCCCTTCCGGCCCCGGACTTGGATTCTACGCCCATGCACGTCGGAATGATACTGACTTGTACCATAGGTGGATACTACGGGTTTCATATTCACTCATGGGACCTCGACTTCGTGAGGCTGGAAAATTTCTACAAGGCAAACTTCGCTCGTGCGTAGATTCAGCCTCTAGCTCTTGGAGCCTGCAAGATGTCCATCATCTTCTTGTACCAACTAGTCTTCGAAGGTCCACGCATGCGATGGGTGCTTTTGGGCACACATATCTTCAACGTCCTATTTTCCCTCGCATTCTTCATCACCACCTTCTTCGTTATCCGGCCGTTACACTGCAACTGGCAGGTCGATATGGAGAGCTACTGTGTTGAAAAGGATTTCTGGGATGGCTCCACTGTATGAAGGCACCATATACATTTTATATGTATGGGGGATTGGAAACGCAACCGCCTGGGATGACTCTGGGGCCGCATCAGCTATCAACGCTGCGCTTGACATCTGGTTGGTGCTCGTGCCAGCTTTCGTCGTGTGGAGGCTGCAGATGAACGTTGGCAGGAAATTGGGTGTCATTTCTGTGTTAGCCACAGGATTTCTGTATGTCTTCAACCATTATCCGTGATATTGATGGATTGCATTTTCGATATTAACCTCTTCACGTCTAGGACGTGCTGCGTTGCACTTCTCCGCTTCATCGTTAAGGGGCTTAATTAGCCACTCTCAGACTCAAGTAAGTGACATTTCATTCCATACAAGATCAAACACAATATATCTTGCAAAACCGATCACGTCTCGATGCTGACGTGAGAATAGGTGTTTCTGGTTATACGAAGCAAAGTCTCGCATGGGCCACTTACTATTCGTATCGCGCCGAGCTCGTAAGCTGCTTTGTCATAGCGTGCCTACCGGGCCTACCGGCAACGAAGCAGCTTTTCCAAAGCAAAATTGTGCCGTCAGTGAGACGATTCACCAATGCGATATCCTCGGAGTCAAAGACCTTGGAGGCAAGTGACAGCGAAAGAGGAAATGTGGCCGAGGGCGACGGTGAACAAAAGCCTAAATCTGGTATTACAAGGGTGATGTCAGTCTTAGTCCATTCACAAATGCGTTCAGTCAGTCCAAAAGGTAATAGGCACATAGAGACTTAGTTTGAGATATCATGAATGCGGATACTTGTGGAGTTTGGCTTCCGTTCTGTCAGTTCAGGTGCTGTCGACAAAACGGCATCTCTCCATATAAGTTACTTAAGTACGCTAAGTTAGAAACTTGAGTGTGCCAAATTCTCGACTGTCTTGCTCTTTTAGTACCGTCAAGCCGTGGGTCAAGAGAGTAGTAGGCATGGGCAGATGACCCCTACCCCATTCCCCCTTCCGCTTGGGCAACTTGTCGTCCACCTTCTCAAGGCATATTGATTAGAACCTCATCCATACCATTTTAGACGTGATTGCTTCTCAATATGCTTCCAGATCATACACAGGGCGTGGACCCTGGCCTTTCTGGCTACTCTGATGACCCTTGTGCAGTCGCTTTCTTGATATGGAGCCGGTACAACTCCCTCAATAGGATTTCTGAAACCAGGAGAATTGGAGAGGGGTTTCACAGGTCTCTCCTTAATCTTAAGGGACAAGGTCCATATCCTATTCTAACTGCTCTGCCTTATTGTACATCCATATAGATCCACGTGGTGCCCTTACTTCCCACCAGTTGAACTGTGCTTCTCGCCCATGGATTGCGGTAAGGCGTTGTCCGTACCGCTGACTGCCTCGCCGATACCAGGCCCTTGAGGAGCACCTGCCGAATTGTCCGCGGCCTGCTGGAGGTCTCGGGCGCCGAGACCGCCACCTGTTGAAGGGTCTTGCTGGTGTGGGTTGGCAACGGAAGGGATGGCATTCTGCTTTCCAGCGTCACCGGGAACTATCCGGTTGTCAACAACTTCATCACAGCATTTCGGGTTGATATAGCAAGCTTCTTAAGCTGTCAAACAGACCTTTAGTGCCGTCCTTGGCCATGTCGAAGAGGTCACCGCCTTGCTTGGGGTCAGCCATGGTGATTGATTGATTTGAGGTTGTGAAGTTGGGAACGAGAATGACAAAGGCGAGGTCGTTTGAGACTGGTACTGCTGGGGTAGACTTTCTCTAATATTTAGTCTACTATCGCAGTTTGAGTGGCTTTTATGTAGAATTTGAGTCAGAGTTGGTGATGTCATGAAGCATCTTCCTTACCATATATATGTGTGTGACGCCATTATGATTGACGTTGAGCGCAATGACGGATGGGATCTCAGCAGCCTCCATAGCATGCTGTTCAAAAGAAGATCAAGACTAAAGCGCAGACCCATTCAAATAAATAAGTCCGTGTCAAAATTTGTTCTCGTTGCTTGGGACCAAGTCGTCCTCCACTTCCTGGAGGTTTCATGCGAGCTGCCAGTGTATCTCAACTGTTGATCTGGCTAGTGATTTCTTTGAACATGGTCCACCAACGGGAAATAGCATGGGGATCCGTTTTATTGCTCACATGGATTTCGAGTCCTCCAATTTCAAGTGATCTTTGCCTTCACACTTGAGAGATGCCCCGAGACGAGGGACTGTGCCCGCGTCCAGGCCGGTCACATGCATCTTCAAGGATACCTAAGTACTTACTAGTGTGTGGTGGTTTTAGGCCATATGACCCCGACATTTCCCCCTGTCAGTATTACCTGCAGTCAGTTACCACAAATGAGTCTGAGTGTGGAGTTGAAAGCTTATCTCGATGAAGGCGGTTCTCATTTGTGTTCACTGTGGCCGTCGCTGCAGGCTTACATAACCCAGATCGGACGGCCCGGGCAGAACCCCTGTACTGGCCGACCTGCTCAGTCATCAAAAACGTCACTGCAGCTCGAGGAAGGCTTGAAACAATCAACCGTAAACAGGCAGATCGTCTTGTTCGTGCCAAATGCCCCGATAGCTTTGAGAAATCAGACATGGCTTCCAACGAGCCAAGTAGGACACCGGAAGCAGAGGGTTCCTCCTCGAGCTCCGAGTCACAGTCGGCATACAACGACCTGAAACGCCTGATCCCTTCACTCGCTGCAGAACTGGAACTGCTCAGGACCTCGTTGCGCGAACACAGCCTGTGGCTCCTGCGATATGGCCACACAAACAGCCTCCCTGGTGCACCCCCCAGGGCAGGCCCCTCGGGCCAGCCAACAACAAGCACCGTCCAGCCGCCCACCGTGCACCCGGACCAGGACCGGTACATCGAGCCGCGGCCTATCCCACCCCCGCCAGGGCCCCAGCAACCTGCACAGTCATCTTTCCCAGTAGCATCATCCTCGGCGTCATCATCATCAGCAGCAGCAACAGCAACGGCCTCACAGCACCAGCCGCCGCCACCGCCGCCACCGACCGGCGACCAGGAGCCCGAGCTCCCGGGCTACTCTGCCTCGGACGTGCCGCCCTACACGGGCGGGTTCAGTACCGTGTCCGCCTCGACGCGCGAGGAGGTGCGCCAGCGCCGCGACCAGCTGACCGAGTGGCTGCGCGAGGGCGAGGACGTGCTGCGCGAGTACTCGGCGCGGTTCGCCCAGCTGGCCGAGGAGCTGGGCCAGCCCGTCGAGGACCTCCTGGGAACCTGGCACAACGCCAACCCGGACAACGCCCTGCCGGACTACCAGCAGGTCGAGGAGCGCGAGGAGTTGATGGTCGGCGGCGTCGGGGAGGTGCCTCCACCTTACCTGGGCGAGAGGCCGACGCCCAAGGGCGGGCAGGGGTGACTGCGAGAAAGACGGGGAGGGGGGGGGGGTATTGTTGTTTCTTGGGAGACTGCGGGTCGGAGGAGTGATTCCTCGTCGAGTTTACTGATAGATCCGGGAGGTTCTATTGAGAAAGTTGCATGTGCTCAGCGATCCATACAATCTAGTCGCATGATACCCAGTTCCTTCGAGCCAAAGAGTTCTTGCCACGGCGACTGCGGCAGCTGACCACTGGTGTTTAGCATTGATGGACCAGGACCGCGTGGCTGCCGGGTGCTGGTTCTGACATGATGACAACACGAATGGTCACGGCTGCTGATATCGGAAATCTTCATTTCGTTTACTAGCGATACTGGCAGAAGCCAAGCCCCGTTGTAGCACGTCAGATAGAGGGTTGTCTCGGGCTGCCCATGTGGACGTGAACACCGTTGAACTGACCTTGTCTGACCCTGGTGTGCGTGATCTGTCTCAAATAAGGGCGAGCACGGAGAAACAGCAAGCACCAAGCCCATGGCTTGACAGCGTGTTGGGGGCGGGTCGCGAAGACGAGGTTGAAACCCAAGGCTCTGCCTGCAAGCGCGGCGCCAAGCCTGCAAACTTTATACATACGAGAATCATTCAACGACGCAGCTCAACATACATAACCTATGGACGAAATCTCGTCGGCCGCCGATTGAGAGATGTAGTCAGGGTGCTGCTATAAGCCCCGGGAGCGGGGGAGGGACGCAGCACCCGTTCCGCAATGGAGCACGGCAGATATCACAGGCAATGACAAGGACGATGACAGCGAACGATTGTCCAAGGATCCTACAGTGTTCCAAGACACCGCGGGCAGACATGGCGAGGAGGGTCACACACAGCCGACAGGCGACGTCCCGAGACATACGTCATGAGCGCCGTCAGGGGTCCATATTTGCATGCCTGCTCGTTGGTCACAAGATTGCGTGCTTATAGGCCTTGTCGACTCTGGGCTCGTGCATCCTGTGACGGAAGCGTGTCAAACTTGTGCTCGATAGGTTGCTGGTACGGTCCGTGACGGCGGCACCTGTGTGAAGCGATGCTGTTCAGCCACGGGCCCACCGCGAGATGATCTCCTCCCTGTTGACATTACGACCCCTTGCTAATGTCGCAGCCTCGCTTTCTACGCCGTCAAGCCTGCTTGCAATATTCTGGACTTCCTGCGCCAGAATTCCGATGGACGACTCAATTCCCGGGTCCACCAAATGCACTTCGGCATGGGGGCTTTCCGCGAGAACCGAATCCCTGATTAGCTGGAGCGCACAGCGTGAGTCCGAGAGGTGCGCTATAGCGGCGTGCTCAAAGATATGTTGCACACTGTCAGCGACATCAGCCGCCTTTTGCCTACGCTCTGCCAACGTCGTTGATAGAAGTGCGGCTTGCGCCTGGGTTGAAGCCGCGGCGCTCGGATCGTTATCTTCTGCCGGTAGAGCGATTCCCAACTCCCCTAAGAGGTGTTCCAATGGCGACTCGTTGGACGCATCACCAGAGGAACGCCTTCGTGATTGTGTGTTTGTCCTTGCACGGCGAGGCGCAGGGGTCATCATGTCGTCTGCAGGTCGGAAGCGTCGGGCCGGCGATGACAGTGGCGCAACGTTGGCATGATCTTTGGCAGTGTTTGAAGCGACCGTAGTTGACAACTCAGCCTTCGCAGTGGAGATTATAGCGCATGTCGCGCTTTCGTGCGCCTTGAATGATGTGACACGCTCGGACACCCGATCGATGCGATCCTGAAGGTGGTCCAAGCAATCGAGAATCTGTCGTCCGTTAGTCAGACACGGATGAAGCCATCGAATTCCCCAAAAGTCATGACGACGCTGGGGGACTCACATATTGAATGGATCCAGCGGCATGATCAAGCCCTTGACCAGTATTCGTGGACAGTGATCTTAGAGAAGGCTCCAACCACTGCTGTTCGACAGACATCTGCGCTACAGGCAAGATCTCCGAGTACAATGACTCTAATTCTTCTTGTAGAGCTGATATCTCTCCCTTTGAAGCCTGTGTTTCGGATCCTGGTGCTGGGCTGGATTGAAGGGTTTCGAGGTACGAGCGGTCCAGTTGCGTGCGGATGCACTCCACATTGTACTTGATCAATCTGGCACAAATCTCCCGCAGCTGGCCAACGGTTTCTGTCTGCCCGCGATCCTCCATTTCGAGCTCCGAACCAAGCTTCTGGAGACTGGATAAAAGCTTGTCATCGGAGTGAAAGATCTCGTCGATAACATTGGCCAGGTCTTTGCCTGAATCCTTGATTGCCTGATCTAGCTCCGAGATGCGGTAGTCAATTCCTCGTGACAGGAGCTCTACCTGACGCCAAAGTCAGCAACCAGGGATGAACATCTCGTCAGATTCCGGCTCACGTTTGTCTGCAGAGCCTTGCGGCTTGAATCCCATTCGTAAAGTCGCTTGGCCTCCAGGTCAGAGCGAGCGTCACCAGTCTTGCCGCTGGCTGTGATGAGCCTCGAGACGGCGTTCTGCTGCTGACGAAGAGTCTCAGTCTGCTTGTTGATGGCATCGGTGGAGCGGTTAAGCTCCTCAATAGCGTCCAAAATTTCCTGGTCACTTGAAGGCTGCACTCTTGACAGGTCCGCAGACGCCGCCAGGCTCTCGGCCTTGCCACTTCTTTCTAGAGCCAGGTATCTAGGTATTGGGTCAGCCAAAACTGCTAGGCAGTAGCAAGGCCAGGATTCAGGGGATATTACGAGTTCAGCTCATTCCTTGTGAGAAGCGTGTCTTTCACGAGGTGCGACTTGGCCCACTCGGAAAAGAGTCTTCCCTGGTCCTCGTCTCGAAAGACGGCGTCGAGGGAGGACTGGTCTATGGGTACCTCGTATCTCCGCAAGAGGTTGATCAAATCTGCATCAGCCATGACTACGTTGTAGGCTGCGAAAGCAAGGGCCTCGGCGTCGGTGAGGCTGTCGCTGCTATTATCGAGAGCGACCCAACACTAGGGCGAGCAGCGTGGAGGGCTCTGAGCCGAGCTGAGATAACGGGGCATAGAGCACTGAACGTGCAGGTCATCGGCTCGTCCAAATGTGGCAGATGCTGAGCATGGGGCCTTGTCCCGTTGTAGCAGGTAGGCGTCTGCAAAGGTTCACTCAGCCCAAAGAGCAGAAGTCGCGATGGATGTTGTCGCATCACTCATTAGCCAATCAGGGGGTCGCTGCCCCTGACCGGCGCCCCACCTTGGCTCGGATGAAGCGCGTTGCACAGCATGGCTGCCGTTCAGGTCCCGGCAGGACGTCTGTGCGTTTGTCTCTGGCTGATGGCTCCCAGACCGCGGCACGTCACCCACCCGATTACCACCTGGGCACTTACCACCCCCTCCTAGGTTGACCTCGTTTGAACGCTGTACATCGGCCTCAAAGTATGGAAACCTGCTTCTTCAACAATCCCTGAGTTCTTCAGCTGGCGAGGGGCCATGCAAACAGACGGGTAGCGAATACCTTGCAGACCTCCCTCGTATTTGCAACGATGAAACACAACCTGCAGCGCTCACACCTGTCAACATACATTGGGCCTTCATGGAGGCTTCCCTTTGTCTTCCTTGCCGTAAAACACGTCAAGAAAAAGCACCTGCAGGGACCTTGACCTGCCCCTCCCCTCCTCATCTTCTCCCTCACGGGCGGCAAGGGCGGCTGAGTGCGTTGGCCTCCTCTGCCTGCATGAACCGGCTGCAACGGCCTCCTGGTGCTGAGAACTGAACAGCACTGCTTCACCTGCTACAGACACTGATGTGACCCGACAGCTGTTGTACCCTGCACGAATTATGCCGGCTGCTGCTGCAATATCTCGACAGCATAGCCGACTTGGGGGCCTACCCTTACTTCGGTCAGCCTCCGGATCTCCGAGCCCGCCTCCCTGGCCTCGTTATGGCACTTCGGGTAACGTGCTCCGGGAGGCGTCTATGGCGGTGAACATGGCCATGTACTCTTTTGAGATGAAAAAGGGCGTGAATGCTTAGACTAAGTATAGAGCATATCCTCATGCCGTTGAAGTCCCCAGCCATTTTGGCGAAAAGCTATTCCAACCTCCCAGCATCATTGCGCTGTCCCCCCCCTCCCCTTCGAGACTAGTACCATTGTAGTGTACTCTGTGAACATGATCTTTTCGCCCCCAATGAGAGCACTCTCGAGGAAAGCCACAGGCTAACCCTCCATTCAGTGACTAGCCACATCAGGCCCCTTTCACCACCTCAACCTCCAAACTTTGGAGGCTTGGCAGATCTCCTGCTGCCCTGGACTTGGAATTACATCTTCGCCGCCATCCCATATTTCATTCCTGGCTTGTAAGAGCTCTGAGCACAAGAACGCCATTTCGCTTGTCAAGGGCCAAAATGGACCGAGCAGGTCTGCTGTGCAACTTGCACAGCATGACATTCAAACAGTACCTCGAGCTAACGAGGCATCTCTGACAGGCGGTAACGATCACGAGACCCAAATTTAGCTGCAAGGGAAAATAGTACCCATGATACCAAACAGGGTTTCTCCAGGCTATTGTTGCCATCCATAGGCGGTGTTGAACACCCTGGACATTGCAAAAGTCGTAGGAAACGAAGGGCTGTCACGTTCGTGTTCCTATGGTTCATGGCGTGCGTACCGCAAGTATCTCGTGGTCGTCCCGAAGCGCTGGTCAAAGGCAAGACACTTGCTTTCTGGTCTGACAGAGGCGCCAAGGCGCATCTTTGGCTTCTGACGATTCTAGGCTGAGACAATTTCCGTTGGCATCTTCATCTCCTTCTCAACGCTTAGTTCTGCCCCGGGATACCGAGCATGGCGCCACAGACGCTGAAAAGTCGCCACAGATGTACGACCCCGGGACGGACACTTCTCACGAGGCCTAGCAACAAGCACAAGTGGACGAGCCTTCCTGCCTTCCCAGCCGACTGGAAGCCCGCGAGTGTATATGTTTTGTTCAACAGGCACCTATATCCATACCCTGTCATGTTTGGCGCTCCGTGTGTGCATTACGAACCAATGCTGAAAGCACTCTACTGCAGAGTCGAAATATTGCTGCCGTGTAAAGATGGGCAGGTGGCTGGCTGCTGTACGTGGTGCGGTTGGCTGCATATACCTTGCTACGAGTCACCCTTGAGTCCTCTACCATCACTGGCTATGAGGCGCTGCAGCTTGACAAGCTTACTGGTGACCTTAGACTACATCCCTGTGGGGAATGATGCGACTCACCGTCTAAAACAGCTCTTCATTTTCGTTCGCGCAACCCTCACGTCCAAGGCCCCTAGACATAAACACTCGCGACTGGACCAAAACAGTGGGGTTGGGCCTGGTAATCATGATTGTGCAGGTACTCTTACTTTACAGTCGCCTGAGCGGTGCGTTTCGAGATGCCTGTCAGAAATGTCCACTTACGTCGTCATTCATCAATCCCTTCTCGCCCTGTCGAAATTGGACTTAGGCATGGTAGCCGCAGCAAGCCCTCTGCCGGGTACTGACAGATTGGCTCGCCAACTGCCGTCGGGCTGTGTCTCCGAACGAATGCAAGCTTCACAACCCCTCAGCTATGTTCATCGCGCAAGGCTTCGTGCTGGTATTTGTTGTTCAGAGCAAACAAAACAGCGAAAGCTGAACCCAACTGGCAGCATGCTCTATAGTGTGATCTCGACTAGACACGGCTGAACATGTTACAAGACGAATTTCCAATGACAGCAGCCATCAGTTTCGGGGAGCTGCCCGAGCCCACAGAAGACATCAGTTTACCCCTGAACTAATTCCTGGATGCGAAGTCGACGAACCGCAGCATCGGTGTCTTCATGCCATGCATTGAATGTGGCTTCTGGCCACAAAATGCCAGGCCGGAGATTTTTGTTGTTTGGCCCTGCCACATGCAGTCAGGATTGATGCGGGACTTTCCCTTCTGAACCATCGGGGTCGGTCTCTTATTCGCCCATGCAGTGCTCCCATATTCATCATACTTGGCTGCTGGCTGTCAGACTATACTTAGGCGAGGCCCACCGACTATCCGCGTCAAAACCGCCCTCTTACAACATACGGGGCAAGGTTGGCGGCCGATTGGCAGCCCCGCTCAACATTTTGCCCAACGGTGGGCATGTCAACATGTCTTGCTCTGTGCCTGAGACATTCGGGAACAGTGATCGAACGACGAGAGTCGGCAGCGTGTGTATTCGTGTCGTGGTCGAACGCCGTTTGCCATGCCTTTAGGACCCTGGCCCTTCTTTCGCGGTCTCTCCGAGCAACAAAGACGTGCGAGCTTGAGCAACACGTCACAACACGCAGCCAGGCGTCCATCCGTTTGTTACATGCATGACGAGCAGACGGGTAGCGGGTTCGCACTCTCGGAACTGAAATGCTCTGCCATGGGAGCAAACAGAGGATATGCAAGCCTGCAGGAGGCATGGCGTCCCGTGGAATTTTCTGTCCTTCCCTTATCATGTCACTTAGGCATGTTCGACAAAATGGGTCCGTTGGCTGAGCATCCAGTTGTATGCATCTCAACCTCACACTAGACTCGAGCACGACGAGCAACGTCAGGCTCCCGCTGCACGACTCTGGGGCCTCTTCAAGAGAGTCCATGACAGTACGCCTTGTCCGACACATGTTGCTCTTGTACATGGAATCACTGCATCCACACAAGCGATTGCCGTGTTGGGCCCCCTTCTTTCTGCACGCCGTGTTTATGCATGTTGTGCCCTTGTGTGTCTCTATATCTTGTCCACGGCCCCGATTCTCCAGGCTGCACAAGGGAGCCTCTCAAGTTTGTTTGTCTACATTTCATCTGGACATGCTGTTTTCCTCCACTTCTGTTTCACCCTGAACCGATCGTGTGGACCAACCGGGAACTCACTCGCCTGGACTGTTCATTCTTGTCTCACTTACCTCGTTGGATGCGAGTCACCGTTGAATGCGAGTCAACTTGATACCTGTCACCTTGATACCTGCCCGCCATCCTTGCCCATCAAATATACACTCTCTGCGTGGCAAGCCGTTGAGTGGCTGGCTGATGGGACGACAAACGCCAGGGAGTTTGGGCGAGAGATGTACACGTGAAGCATCCTTACCATGATCTCCATCAAGGATGGTTGGACCAGGGCAGTGGCCGACGCTTCGGAGAACTTGAAGCATTACTACAATATTCTTATTGCCGTTGTGTTCTTCTTCGTGGCCCAATTACTCATATGCGCATGGGACCAGCCGTTTTGGTCCGCTGGTCTGGAATTCCCGGGCCAGATCGTCGCCATGGTGTTCGTATGGCTCACCATCTGGGCAGTTCAATTGCTTCTTTGCGAATCCGGCCAGGGTTTCGACAAGTTCTATCACCGGTTTCTCAGGGCTCCAGTGAGTGGCAGCCGTCTCTGCCTACCCGGCCACTGTTCTGTGTGTGGAGACATGTACTGACATTTACCTCTGGCAGACGGAGATTCTCAACAAGCACATGTCTATTGGCTTCACTGTACCATTCCTGAATCTTATTGGTCACTCGGTTGCGAACACCAACCAAGTCGGTCTGCTCGTAGCAGCATTCGGTGCGTTGCCTCAAATGACCGCGTTATCAGGCGTGTTTGCCTCCAAGGGAGGAGGCAACAGCATTCAAGTGGTTACGGCTGACGGGCTGTGGCGTTGTACAGTTGTGACGGGCGTACTGAACTCGATGTTGGTTTACGTCGTTGCATGCCACGTGCAACTGGCAGCCACAAAGATAGCACGCTGCCTGCGGTGCAGCCACACGCCGGATATCGAGGCAGCACGAGCGCAAACATACATTTCAAGCCATGGACCCCCACAGATGGAGTCCCGAACCAGAGCCTCGCATCATGGCAGTGACCCAACCGATTCAGATCTGGGCCGCATTGCAGAGGAAGACAGACGACGCCAGCGTTCCCAGAAGCACATCAGTGATACATCGACGCTGTGCACCATGTCTGGTGATATCATCGAGTTGGATGGCTTGCAATCAGCCGAAAACGGGCAGCCGAGAGATATTAATGAAGTTCAGGGTGGTCACTGCTGGCCGGGTGACAGCCAACTGCAATTACGGGGTTCACACAGGGCGCCAAATATAAATGCGGAGAGAGCAGCACCACGCCCCTCGCCGTTCAACGCAGTTTTTTCCGTGGTGTGCACTTGGATGTCACAGAACATTCTTCTAACAATCTCTCTGTTGTCCCTGCTCCTTGTGGGCTTGCCTGTATCTTTCTTGCAACGAAACGACATCTACACCGATATCAGCTTTCTGTTCACGATCTGGCTGACCTTCAGCTCTGCTCAGCTGCGGACGAAGCAGCTCGTAAGCCAGGGTCACAACCGCAGGAGAGCCCTCACGGCTGCTGCTACTCTTCTCAATCCGGTACTCTGGACTTCCCTGTCCCTTGTCTGCTATGGAATTGCGAAGTCCAGCATACGCCACCAATCAAGCGCTGCTGTGATCGCAGAGTTCAGCACGAAGAACACGGTCTCGGACCTAATCGCCAATCACGTCAATCTCCGACCAACGGCGGCTGGTGACGAGTTTCGGTCGGGTCCCATCCGCCTCGGCGCGGGCGACGTGGCGACTTCTATCCTCAACGCAGGCATCGTGTCGTGGGGGCTCAAGCTGTTCGAGTACAGGCACCAGATCGTCTCTTCAGGCGGCCTCACCGTGGTGGTCACTTGTCTCCTGGCCTCGCTCCTCAACGTCGTGGCCTGGCCCATCCTGGCACACGCCTTCGGCGTCATCCCGGCCTCGTGGAGCCTTAGCTTTGCAGCGAGAAGCGTCACTATCGCGCTGGGCGGGCCGGCCATGAGGAGCCTGGGTGGCGACGCGGGGATCAACGCTGTGGGCGTGGTGGTGAACGGGATCTGTTTCCAGCTTGTCGCTGGGTTCTTCGCCGCACCTGGCTACGATTTAGCGGCAGCAGCTGGGAGATCTAAAGCCGCGTTCATACATAACGGCTGGACCGGGCTTGTCTGGAACGACAGGGTTGAGGAGCATCATGAGCTAGATTCGCTGACGCCGGCCCCAGATCGCGAGGAGGTCTCACGCAGTGTTCACATGGACGAGGAACCACAGCCCGGCCATGACCGAGAGATCAGGTACAGCTCCGACGCGACACACATTGGTGAGCAGCGACCAGAGGAACAGCATGGTGCAGAAATATGGGGGGCAACTGGCGCCAATACGAAAGCAAATGACAACAGCTTGACCACCAACAATGGCCCGGCACTGAACCACGAGGCACAAGCGCACAGAGATGGCACCCCCGATCCCTTAACCGTCGTGCCGGTCGTGGCAGCAGGCGTGACCATCGGGATTAACGCCGCCGCCATGGGCACGGCCCACTTGTACGAGAAAAACAGCCGCGCTGCGCCGTACTCTGCGCTGTCCATGACCATGTTTGGGGTGTTCACGGTTTTGTTCACCATCCGATCCCCAATGACCGAGTGGCTGGTGAGGACAGTCAGCGGGGAAGAAACACAGGCAGTGATGATGTTATGACATGAGCAGGATGAACATGAGATATGCGGAAGGGGGGTTGTCATGAATTATGTTGGAAAAAACGGGGACCCTGTCATTGAACGGTTCTTTTCTATTGTGTGTTGATGAAAAAAGATGAATGGGATAGACGAAACGAAGTACGCATGACGGCTGGGTTTGGATGGGATGTCATATCTGGGACTGGGCCAATACCCTGCATAGAGACATAGATCTGTGATTGATTTTGGTGGCGCATGATGGGAGCAGTGGGTATTTCATTTGTCGAGGGAGCATTTACGGTGCACATCAACGTCTGCCAACGGAGGTTGTTCGACACCACGATCGTAGCACCAAGAGGAATATCAATGTGTGCAGCAACTGTAAGACTCTTCTCTTGGTGTTGACCAAAAGAAAATGATTTTGGGGGGACGCGTAGTCACACTCGAATGCTGCTGACGGAGCTTCGGCCGAGGGGTCATCCCTCTGTCCTCCTCGCACACGATCTCGGTAAATTTTCAAGATTCAAGTCAAAGCCGTTGCGGCTGAGCGTCTTGCACCCACACCAAATGGCGCTATTCTTCGCCATGCCCTTTCCCCTCCGCCCAGTCCCAGATACCACAAAAATATTCACTCCAGACGCTCAATCAAGTGAAGGCCACTAGCCGTGTCCACCACACCGGAGATGTCGCCGGGCTGGAGCGCGAATGCGGCGTCCTCGAACTCCTTCTGCATGTCGCCACGGCCGAAATACCCCAGGTCGCCCCTCTTACGTGCGCTGCTGCAATCGGACTCGGTGACTGCGAGGTCGCCTAGGGAGATCTCGCCGCTCTTGATGCGCTCCTGGTGGGCCTCGATGATCTTTTGTGCTTCTTCTTTGCTGCGAGTGATGTTTGACTAAGCGCGAATAAGAATGTTAGCCCTTGTCCACCTTCCCACAGGCTTGCGCGTCGTAATCCTCTTGTGCCACCCTAGCGGTACGGTCCTCCTACAGCTAGGCCGCGTGAACATGCTCGCGGCCATGGCGACCAGTGTGGTCAGCTCATTCCCGCACAAGGGTGCACAAGGATGTAAGCCCCGAAGGGCCAGCCAGCAACACAGCGACATCCGCTTGCTCTCCTCTGCGCGTGCAGACTTATTCGAGATCGCGGCCAATGCTGGGAAGCACATTCTCCTCGCCGTCCTCGCCCGCTCCAACGTACCTCTTTCCAGCTCATTGGCCTCCGGCTCTGGTTATGCTTGACGAGCAGGTGGGCGGCCCTGATCTTGCCCGAATCAGCGCCTCCACCGCCGCTGTTAGCGGCCCCGGAGCCGGCATTGGGGCTGTGGAACTTGGCCATGTAGACCTTGAGCTTCTCGGTGTCTGTTCCTGGTGGGGGCTCCCAGCGGGAGTTACGGTCGTTCGAGTTGAAGTAGTAGGGCAGGTTCTTGGAGTTGCTGTGGCGCACCTCCCAGTTGGGGGGGAGGCCGGTCTCGGGCTGGGTCAAGGGCAGAGGCGAGTTAGCAAGGTCCGGTCAGCCAGGCGCACGGGGGGTGACAGTGGCATATGGCGGCGAGGATGCATCCAGATGTGGTGTATCTCACTGCAGGCCATGGCAAAGAAGGTAAGGCGAGCAACGGTGCCCTCATTTTCCCTCTCCAAAGTAAACAAGGCGGGGCAGGACAGGGCTTACTTGAGTGTCTGCCATATTCAATGACCTTGTCTGTAATGAGTGCAAGCAATTATGTGCTCTTGGTTTATAGCACAATAGTGAAATCCAAGGGAACGGACGACTTATATGTGTGCTGTCGAGGTTTGGGGAATCAAGGTGCCAACGGGATGAGGATCGAGTTGGAGGTGAAGGTCAAGGTAGGTATCTACCTAGGTAATAAGGGTGGGATGGGATGCTGGCACACATTGCCCACTAAGCCGCCTGGGAGGTTGTCCAAGTGACGTGCAGGGAGTGGAGCCCCGGCAGCGCCTTCCAAGGTCTTACTGGCCGGGGAGAGCTGGGGCGGGGGCGGGGAGGATCCTGAGCTCCAAACCACCAATTGCTGGGGGTAGCTTTCTCGGCTGAGGCTGCTGGGATGGGGGGCTCAGTGGTGCCCCCTGTGGGGGAGGACGAGGTGACCTGCCCTGCCTGCCAGCCCGCCACCACCTGGATGACCAAGGTGTGGGTACCCGCCCGCCTCTTGCGCTAATAGTACAACTTGGGGGAAGGTAACATCTCCAAGAGCACTGGCGCACCTTGTGCTTCTGCGCCTAAAGTAGTGCAGGCACAGGTGCTACTGCAACTGTGAGGCACTCACCTATGGCTTCATGGCTCCCGCGTGGGTTGGTGGGCTCGATCGAAGATGTCCAGTCCGTATTGGGCATCTGAAGTAGCAGTTATGCAAGCACATCTTGGGGGGGGGGGCGTGTGGGAGGCACTCTAACTGACGGAACACCAATGTAGGAACGGCATCACGGGACCCTTTTCAGCCCCTCTGACGCCAGGCACCTCGCAGAGCACGCACAGTATTACCACTACCACCACGGTACGACCTGCTTCAACAGCATGCGACGCCCGGTTTCAGATTGGCGCAGTACAAGGCAATAAAGACAGAGTTTGGGGATCACGTGCGGTGGAGGGGTCGCGTGGGCACTTCAAGCAGTGTGGCGACTATTCCCTACATGAATAGCACACACCTTGGGCAGGACAGGGAGGGATGGGGGGACGGCTGGACAGGTCACGGGCCATCATGACCTCGTCCCCCTCTGCACCGACCGTGACTTATCTCTTCCTGCCTGTTCTCTCTATGTATGTCTCATGTTTGGAGTACTATGTATGTGTATGTGTGTGGTGTGACACGCAAAGAATGGCTCCATCTGTGTGAGGGCAAGATTCAGCCCACAACCACATGAGGCTTTTTCTACGGTCACTGTAGTCTGCACAATCTGGTCTATTCTATAGTGCGTAGTGTACTTGGTTCAGGCGTCAATACCCGATCAATAAACTGGGAGGGGTTGTAGGTTTGGGGTCGGCTTGGCTTCCGTTGAAATGTAAGGCTGATATTGTATTCCAAATCTTATGTCGGCAGTAAGCCTAGGCAACCTTCTCCTAGAATCGGTTGTTCGCTGTAGTTCCCGTCTATCTGGTGAATGGACGGGGGGAAAGAAAGAAAGGCGCGAGAGATTTTCAAAAACCGTATTTTCTAATATGTGTTTGGTTGGTGAACAGTGTTGACCACAAGCCAACCGAACTGACAAAATAATATTGACGCAAGCTTGCAAGAGTCGACGAAGTGGGAACAAAATTGTGGAAAATAAAAGACGGGATTGCATTCATTGTTAGAGGCACGAACTGTTCCCTCTCAAAGTTCAAATTTCAAATTTCAAATTTCATTCCTATCATTTCTCTTCTCTTCCTCTTCTTTTCTCATAGGCGACAGAGAGCAACAAACCAGAGTCAGCGCGGGTTCTAGACATCAACTGATCGAAGCAACCAGACAAAGCGGCTGCCCCACCCAACCTTGCGATCGTCTCCTGATTCGTCACGCATCGTCTGGGCCTGCCTGGCAAGCCTGGGTACCTTAAGCACTTGACACCCAGTGCCCGCCCGGCCGCCCTACGCCTGTCTTCCCGCCCGCCGCAGATCAAAACACTGCATCCACCTGCATCCACCTGCTTTCGGTTCCCCTGCCTTGCCTGCCCATTTGCCTCTTCTAGTCACCCATCAAACAAAACATTCAACTATTCTGCCCACCAACAACCCATCACAACGCAACATCGACTCGACACGAACGCGTCGAAGAGCTTTCACAAACCAAAACACGTTCCCACAGTCTGACACCTCAGCTCTAAACTCGTAACACTCCGTCTTCGACCCACAAGATGTCCTCACCGAGTTCGCCCAACGACAACGGCCCCTCGGTCGACGAGCCCGTCACCTTCAAGTTCTGTCCTGAGTGCTCCAACATGCTCTACCCCAAGGAGGACAAGGACGCCCGCCGACTCATGTACACCTGTCGAACCTGTCAACACACCGAGGAGGCCACGTCCAACTGCATCTACCGCAACAAGCTGAAGAACGAGGTCGGCGAGACCGCCGGTGTTACCCAGGACGTCACCTCCGATCCCACGGTTGGTGATGCCCCTCCTCCGTCTCCCTCCTCCAACAAGAAGTCTGCCCTTGTCATCTGTGGCTGCTGCGGCCAGGTCATCATGTGCTCTGATTGTGGACTCCACCCCGCCGTCATCTCCCCCAACGACAAAACCTACGACGACGACGTCCCCTCCAGCCCTCCCGAGACCTACCAGGAGGAGCTCCTCGAGCAGATGATCGTCGACGAAGATGCCCTGAACCGCATGATGAACAACATCGTCGACATGGCCGGCCTCATGGAGCTGGACGAGGACATGGACGACTGGGAGCCCGAGATCGAGCCTGCAAATGCGGGCAAGGAACTCTGCAACGGCTCCAGCAAGGTCGTAACTGCCTAGTGGACGCGCGCTTGCTGGAAAGACGAATCAAAAACACGCCACCACAACAACATCGAACCTGTTGCCACCCGGTCATCCACAACTGTGTGTCTTCGGGTCGCGGTTGGTAAACTGGCCGTACAAGTCCTTATCAGAGCACAGCTGGCCCAGCAGCCATCAGAACAGGGGAGGACGGTGTCTTCGAAGCGGGTCGTCTTCGAGAGGATACAAGACATTCTGATCTCCTGTTCAAAAACCTGCTGCTGACGTCTGATCTCTGTACAACAGCTTCCTCGTGCGAACCGGCAGTGCCCAAAGTGTGGCCACAACGAGGCGGTCTTCTTCCAGTCCCAGCAGCGGACGAGAGACACGGGAATGGTAAGTCTTCATGAACCGACCAGACCTCCGCTTTGCGTATCCTTTGTCTGGACAGTATCTAACATTTCTTCAACGACTTAGAAACTGTATTATGTCTGCTGCGAGTGTGGTGATATCTACCAATAGTCCCGGGAGGATCTACCCAACGATGCTACGATACCAAAATCTCCCCGCGACCGGCAACGCGTCAAGTCCTTCTCGGATTTGTTCGGCAACTTCGACGAGGGGAATACAATTGACTATGGCGGAGATGCCAGCAACGATGAAAACCCGAATTCTCCCTGCGACCTGCAACGCATGAAGTCTTTCTCGAGTTTGTTCGGCGACTCCGAAGATGAGGAGACAGACAGTTATGGGGGAGATACCTGCTATGGAGGAGAGACAAGCTGTGGCGGAGATGCCAGCAACGATGAAAAGCAGTGAAGCGGCCTGAGTCTCGGTCACGTTTCCAAAAAAAAAAAAAATGTCCAAATATGTGACTACAAGTTTGCAGAGTAGCTCGGCATTAGCGGTCATGGCCTGCACATCTGGAAAAAGACATGAAGAAAGATAATGCATTGTAATTTTAGATAAACACAAATTCCATGCGCATATGCGTCATATGCTTTGGCGCACCAATTGTGACAGTATCTCGAACGTCCATCTTTTTTATCTTCTTTGTTCGACGGAAGACACTCGAGTAAAACCTCCTGTAGTGCTATATCCGCTTCAACACCTCATGCCGTAGTCGTACAGCCGAATCATGTCTTCTGACCACGTCTCCGTGCCGATCGCCTTGTCTCGAGTGTGAATGCACGAAGAGCTATCGTCCACTCACGCCTTCGCCGTGCCCCCCAGTCCCGAGCTGCATGTCTGAAGCCGCGATGGTTCCTCTTTCTCCGGTGTATTTCGCAACCCTGGGCAGTCTTGAAAGGGCGTCCACCTGCCCACCACCCATGCACATGCTTATTCCAAAAGTTGATCTACGGGCTGCTCCCGCCGCCGCTTGCACCAGTACCGAAAAAACACCTAGGCGTGCATGGACGCCATGCTGAGAATCTTGCTCCACTTCTTGCGGCGCAGCTCGGCGCCGACGACGCCGTTGATGCGGGAGCCGATGGGGTCGCCGGCCTTGTTGATGAGGACGCAGGCGTTGTCGTCGAAGCGCACGACGCTGCCGTCGGGCCGCTGGACCTTGTACTTTGTGCGCACGACCACGGCGTGGCGGATGTCGCCGCGCTTGACCTTGTTGCCCGAGGCGGCGCTCATGCCCTCGGCGTTGGCGCCGCGCTGCTGCTGCACGACGCACACGATGCGGTCGCCGATGCTTGCGTGGCGCTTCTGCCCGACCACCATGGCGCACTCGACCAGGGCGGCGCCCGAGTTGTCGATGCAGTTGAGCATTGACTATAGGGAGGAGGAGGGCGGAGGAGTTAGTTTTGTTCCTGTTTCTGGACTTGTCGCATCTGCTGTGACAAGTGGGTCGGCAGGGGAGGGATAGGGGCTGGTGATGGCATGCTCACCTTTAATTGAATCATCTTGACCGTCTCTTGCCCCCACGACCGCGCTCCTCGTACTGGTGTGGTGTGGTGTGGTGTGTGGTGTTGCTTGACACGGCGCGAGCTTCGGTTGCGGTGGTCCATCGGCCAAGCCCAGAGGCTCAGAAATTCTGCCGGGTCCCAGCTCAAGGCGGCGGGACCGCGGTTGCCAGGGTCTGGGCTTGCCGGCGCCCGGGATAGCAGCAAGTCAGCATCGAGCAAGCTGCCCTGCTGCCCTGGAGCCAGCGCAGCGGGTTCGGGTCTTGACGGTACAGCTGGCAAGTATCTACGTACCACCCAATCCCCTCCCTTCCCATTGGCATCTGACTCTCCAGCTGCCCTCGAAAATTCTCCGCCGCCCCGAACGGACGACTCGACTGCTGTCTCTCTTTCCCTTCTGCAAGGGCAACGATCGGCAAAGGCCTGGGTTCCCAGCTCGGGCCGCCTCCAAATGAGTTGACGTCGCACACACATGCCATGTCGCATCTGGTCTGCATGCGCCCATGTGCCCTTGTTCCATGTCCGGAACAAGTTCACCAGTCCAAAGCTTGCTTGGGGACCCGTCCGTTGCCCGGCCACTGCATTTTCCGAGGTCATTTTGCAGTGCAATCAATGATGATTGATTGACTGACTGACTGACTGACTGACTGACTGACTGACTGACTGACTGACTGACTTGAGTGAGCTGATGAGGACACACCGCACCAGGAATTTCCAGTCAGCTCTGGTAGGTACAGTAAGATTAGTATTCAGTTTGTGTGTTCTATTTTCCTTCCCCTGCTCCAAGTTCATCCAAAACGTTGTCTGTCCATCCCGGCAACCGTCCCCTTTCTGCATCCCCCTTCCGGATTGATCATGCGAGTGGGAAGGACATCGTCACTGGCTTCTTCTTGTTCTTGTTCTTGTTATTGTTACTCGTCTTCCTCGTGACGACTAGCCGAGAGGTAGAAGCAAGCTCGAGCGTCTGGTCTTGTTCCATCGCCTCCTCCTTCCCGCATCTGCCATCCCTGACTTGGCTCATCGGTCTGCAAACAACAATAATACGTTGCTTTAATCCAATGTATGTGTGTGTACGTGTGTGTTCCTGGCCAGCCCCCAGTTCCCCTTCACTTTCTCGTGCTTTGCGCCTGTTTCGCCTGTTCTCCCGCCCCCTCCACTCCACCACTCACCGGCCACCCGGTCCTTGGTCATTCCCGTTTTATTGGGACTAGGTAGGCATTATGTACGTGTGTATCATGCAGCAAAAGCGCAGCACCACTGTCATCCCCCTGGTTCGTGACGACAGCGGCTGCATGTAAAGGCCTCACTCAATTCTCAAATTTGATGCCCGGCTTGGCCTCTCATTCCTACGAGAGTGACCACCACCAGCAGCAGCAGCAGCAGCAGCAGCAGCAGCAGCCACAACAAAAGCAACAGCAACAACAAGCCCTTCTCCTGGCCTGATGTCCGTGTCAGTGTCCGTCAGTGTCCGTCCTGTGTTCTGACTTCCTCCGCACTTTAGGTTCTCGGGACAACAACAGCCACCACAAAACAAGCCTGATCCAACCACGCACGACCCAGACCGGCCCAAGCCCAGCCCAAACCAAAACCGACGCACTATCAAAGTGGCAGCCACCACACCAACAACAGGTCGCATAAAACAGTGGTTCGCACACACACTTGACAATTCTGAACTATTCCCGACGCAGAGTGCGCTAGGTTGGGGAAAGGACGCTTGTTCCCGTCCTCCTTCCTCATCCTTGCACCACGCTACTCTTCCCTCCCTCTCGCTCACTCTATCATCTCCCTCCGCCCTTCCTTCCTTCCTCTCTCAGCCGCTCCTCCTCCCAACCGCACACGTCTGCCGAGTGCATTCTTGGAAGAGGTCGGCTGAATTGCCTCTCCTCTCCTCTCTCTCCTGTTTGTTTCTCCGTGTTACGGTTGTTCCCTACTTCCACCCAATTCACCACCTGCTCCACTCCGGTTTGACCGTCCCCGTGCTCCACTCTTGCACTCCCGCTTGCAGGCGCAGTTGAGGGAAGGATCATCTGCAGTCCTGCGTCCACTCATTCACTCGTTGTCACATACTTTGCGACCAAGCGCCTGCTCCTTCCGTTCAACCACACAGCCTGCGCTCAGGCGCCTGTCTATCCAATCCTCCCTGCCCTCGTCCCTATTGTCGCACGACTCTTCCGCCACCAGCACGGCATCCACTGCCCGCTGCTAATCTGTCAATATGCCCAAGATGCCCGGCGCATCGAGCAGTGCAAAGAAGCACACGTTGACATTGGCGCAATTGTCATCTTACGATGATATGCTTACAGACGCCCTCATCGATAGGGTATGCAACTGCCCAAACCCCAAACCCCTCCCTTTGGAAGACTCTGCAGCACGGGCGATCGCATTGACGGCTAACCCGCATGCAGGCATGGTACTGGACCACAATTCCCAAAAACCGAACCTCATACCACCCTTCTCGAGGTGTCAAAGAAGACGAAATCAGTAAACTCATCCAGACCCATCTGATTGTCACCCCCAACGTCGACCTCGCCGAGGAGAAGCTGCTTGCGACAGACGGCCTCAGGAGGTTCTACAATGCGCTCAAGACCCCCCAGGAGAAGGCCGACTTCAAACAGCATCTCCGTCGCTACATGCAGATCTACCTCCCCGACTGCCCCTTCGAAGTCAGCAGCACCAATCGATACACCGTCACCACCCACGAGGCCTCTATCGTTGCCCGAAGGCCCATAAAACGAAACGAGAAAATCAAATACCTATCGGGGATACAGGTCGTGATCACGCCAGAGGAGGAGGAGGTCTTGTCCTCTCGGAAGAAGGACTTCAGCATTGTCGTGAGCAGCAGGAGTAGGATGGCCAGCCTGTTCATGGGTCCCGCGCGCTTCGCCAACCATGACTGCGGTGCCAATGCTAAGCTTGTGATTACTGGTCACGCCGGCATTGACATCGTTGCGGTCAGGCAAATCAAGGAGGGCGAGGAAATCACCGTGACATACGGCGAGAACTACTTTGGGGAGAACAACTGCGAGTGTCTATGTCAGACCTGTGAGAACGAGCTTGTCAATGGCTGGAAGCAGCCTGACGGGTTTGTGCCAGTCAAGAGGAGCATAGAAGGTCCGCAAGGCTATAACACGCGGGGCAGACACAGGTATGGCAGGGGAGAATCGAGCTCTAGGACGCCCTCGGTCACCCCCGACCTCCGACCCAAGGTGCGCAAGGGCAAGTTGAAGCAGTTGCGCACCGCCGACCGAGCCTCCACCACCGAATCGAGCCTCGCCGGAGACGCAGAGATCACAGCAAGGCGCAAGCGAGGCCGGGAGAGTCTTGCGACACCTCCTGTGACCCCCTCGAAGAAGCAGAAGACGACGAAGTACGAGATCAGACCTGTTCCTAGCATGGCTGCGGACCGTAGCGGTAGCTCCGATGCCGAGTCGGGTGGCCTGCTGTCGAGGTCTGATTCCTCAAACGGAGAAGCGGTGCTCACGGATGTTACGACCCCGGAAGACACGACTGACCCCGCCGATGTGCCGTCTGAACCCGTGCAGGTCGCATCGGCTGTGGAAAACATGAAGCAGGAGCAAGATGCGGGAGATATAAACTCACGCGGACTGCGAGAGGTTGCCCCGTTCGTTGAACCTGCGAGCGCTCAGCGTCCACCAGCTCCTGTACTTCGTACACCACAAATACCGAAAGCGCGTGGCTTGTCTATACACGACATCCTTAACACCCCGTCAGAGGCAGCCACACCTGATGCTCGGACCCCTACAGACCGGTTTGCTGCTGCTTTTGGGTTGCAGAGCTCTGCTAGGCCGGCCGGCAGCAGCGGAGGGCAACAGGTCGAGACTCAGCAGCCGGCTATGGTAGAAGAGCCTGCTTCACCATCTCCAATTATCACGCAGGACCCAGAACAGGCTGTTGACTCGGTTGAGACGGGCGCAGCAGCTGACACACCTGCAAAGCGCGGTCGTGGACGGCCGAGAAAGCATCCAAAGCCCGAGGCCAGTCCTGTGCAGGAGACGTCTGTCGTCGTGTCACCGCCCGCCGCTCCAGAGGACGACAATGACGAACACGATGACCAAGATCAAGAAGAACAGGACGAGCAGCATTCTCCACCGCCTGTTACCAGGCCTGGTTCTCACCGCCAACCTGGCGACTATCAGCTCACTCCGCGCCTTCTCGCTGAGCCAGACATGGCCTGGGTGCGCTGCTCCAACTGCAGCACCGCCTTTGTCCAACAAAACGCCTACTACACCCGCTCCTCCTGCCCACGTTGCGAGCGCCACTCGAAGCTGTACGGGTATATTTGGCCGAAGACGCAGCCTGAGGGTCCTTGGGACAAGGAAGAGCGTGTGCTCGACCATCGGACAGTGCATCGGTTCCTTGCTACCAGCGACGAGCTGGTCGTGCGGGGCAGGTCGACACACACGCAAAGCAAGACCGGCACACCCAGAAGAGACGAGAGCGAGGCGAATGTTAAGCGAAGCAGAGGCAGACCTTCGAAGAAGTCTTCTCTCGCAGAGCGTCATGATGGGGCAGATGACGAGCCTGCTTCGGGGGATCTCGATATCCGGAGGAGTGCGAGGACACGGAAAGCCAGCTTCAAGGTTGGCGCTTCCTGAACCTGGAATGACCATTTCAGACCAGTTCTAAGGCCCTAGGGCTTCTGGGAACAGCATTCTACATTTGTGCATAGGAGTTAGCCCAACAGGTCCTCCGAATGGTCGCTTGCGATCTTCAACAAGCCGATCCAAAGTTTACGGGCCGAATACAAGGACTGTTCGAACTTTGAGGGGGATGAGCTCATCCTGGGCTTTATGAGAAGCATCTGGCACCTCCGGCAGCGAGTGGAGGAGGTCGCCGCGGCGCCGTTTTGGCATTTTCTTGGTCGTATTGCATTGCACGGCGTCAGCGTTTTGCTTCATTACAATTGGGCGGCACCATAATGGCCGACCCGTCCCATGGCGAGATGCATTGTAGCCGTCTGTAAATAATAACTAGCTCTCAATCGCACTTTTTGACCATGTTCTTGTGGTCAGTGCCAGTGCCTGAACTATCAACACACCTGGGCAAAGGAGTCAAATCTCCGGACGGGGGCCACGAGCCTATGGTCAGTCTTGCTCCGAGGATGGCTCGAATATCTATTGAATCTGCGTCTAAATTATTCTCGCTGCAATGCACCCCTTCATTCCGGCGCGACATGGATTTGCCAGTACTTCCGCCACGGCTTCGGCATCCCCTCGTTGTGACCAGGGTCGTACTCCCTGCTCGCCGCGCCGCCATCCTCAACGGGCCTCCCCGAAAGGCCCAGCACGCCGCGCCGCTCGCCCGTGTGCTGATACCGCACGAAGTCCCAGGTAGCCAGCACGTACTGCAAGATGCCTTCGTGCGCATCTATGGTCGAGCCTGTCGCCCATGATAGTAGCAGCGGCTCAAGCAAAGGAGCGTCGGTCACGGAGGGATGGGCAGTCCCGAGGGAGGTCAAAAACCAAGCTCCCCCTTTTTGCTCTTCCGAGACCCCTCCTGCCCCTGGGGCTGCCATGCTGCGGTTGTTGACGCCGTCCACAATGTCCCGCACCACCTCGAAGTGCGGCCGCCCGTAGAACAGGCTCGGCCCGGGCTTGCTCCACGTGCTGCTGTGGCAGACAGCCAGCGGCACCCGGACGTCGGCGTTCAGGGGCCCGCTGGATTTGCCCGGGTCGAGGATCACGCCGCCGGAGAAGGGAAGCCTGGATTCCTGGTCCGAGCTGGGCCGCAGCGCACGCAGGGCCCCTGTGCCGCCGTACGAGTGGCCCGCGATGGTGAGGGCTTTGGTGTTTATGCGGTTCTTGAAGGCGGACATGTCTGTGTTGCGCGGGGCGCGGGAGTTGGGCAATGGCGATGAGGAGCCGGTGTCTAGAGCGCGGAGCACGTCTATGGTGGCTTCGATCTCGGCCTCGCGGAAAGATAGTTGGGCTTCTTTTAGGGCTGGGGTGTCGAAGGCGTCCCTATCCTCCGATGGGGGTGCTAGGTCTTTGAGTCCGAACGCGTATCTCCATCGCGGTGTTGCATCCTCCTTGCCGGCCTTGATGATGGGGCTCGCGGGAGATGAGCCGTCGCGGTGCTCGAGTGCTGCGACGACCACGCCGCGGCTGGCCAGCTCGCCTAGGTAGTGTGTGTAGTCCGTCCTTGAGCTGAGCATGCCGTGGGTGAAGATTATGACTGGCAACTTTTGGCCGGTCTTGTTGCCGTCATCTGCAACACCAAACAAGTCCCCTTCGGTCCCGTTCATGTTCAGGAGTTCGGCTGACGGGATAAGAGGCGCGCCGACCTCAGCTGGAATCTGGATCCCACTGGCGACGAGCCACAGACCACCGGTAAGGAGGCCCCTGAAGAAGAAGTTGTCCATCCCCAGGAAGCGGGCATAGCCCTTTGCCGTGGCAGACACGGGCTTGGGGAACCAGTAGTACTTGTCCGCCGTGGAGCCCCTGGCCTTGTGCGAGATCGGGTAGTAGAGCGTGAACAACACCGTCTCGACCTCGAAGGCGTAGTCGCCGTCTGATTTTGACTTGAATTTCACATCGTTGACCCGCCGTGGTGTCTCAAGGGGGTATTCGATATCCAGCGCCCCAACTCGATATGGCCCGGTGTATCCGGGAAGCCGATTTGACAGTAGGGGCTGTGACACCAGGATACGGTATGTCACCCATAATGCTGCGATGGAGAAGATGACATAGCGGACCGTCAGGCGCGGCCGGAGGAGAGATGCTATCACCGGAGTGAGACGGCGTACGGTCTCTGTGAGCCATTTGGTGACGGCGGGCAAGACATCATGGCGGATCCGGCCGAGAGTTGTTGCCTGAGAACTTGACCCGGACGGTCTCATCCATTTTGGGACACCATTCAGGTAGCGGTCCTGGGATGGTGACATTTCAGGATCTAGAACGTCGTCTTCGATGCCCAGTTCCGTGTTTGATATCTCGTCGAAGGGCTGCATATTGTGTACATGATGAAGGAGGCCATCTTCTTATAAGCTGGCACATGGGAAGATGATCGAGTTTCGTGGAGACGGAACGTCGTCATCTGCCCAACTGTGGCGAATAAGTGCCCAGTCCTAACCCTGGTCGGCCCTGGAATGGGAGGGGGGTTCACAGTTTGAAAGGTACTGGACTGTTGGACGATTCCCGTGTGATATTAGAACCATAGGTATTTTGATTGACTTGTTTCCTTTCAATGCGCGATAGTTTCGATGCTACGCAGTTGCGTATTGGTAATATGTGTATATATGGCCCGAACACACTGAAAGCGAGGGAAAACATGCCGGTTTGGCACTTGAGCGGCGTTTCACTCCCCCAAGTCTCACAATAGGAAACACCATTATGTACAAAAAAACAGAATTATGGAACATTGAAACAGACTTTGGAAACTGGGTTGTACCTATTTCTCTATTCCCTCCATCAGCTCTAGACACGACACAGCTTGCCAGTGTCCAAGTCGTAGTCCCAGTTCTCGCTCCCAACACCCGACAGGATGTACAAGGTCTCTGTTGGGTCGTACTTCTTTTTTATAGCCAGAAGCTTCTCGTAATTATCGCCGTAGAAGGTCTTCTGGAAGTCGCTGGTGTAAGGGTTACCCTCGTTGAGGTACGCTCCAGAGTCAGGGCTCCATTCCCTCCACATCGGCTCCTTTACCTCCTCGAACCACTCGGCGGCAGCATTGAGCGCCGCCTTTGGCGACGAGGCAGCCGTATCCAGGTTGGCTCCAGTGGCGATGACGTGCAGGTATGCGGATCGCCACGCTGGCAGTACAGCGCCCCAGCGCCCCTCGGGGGCGTTGTTGACGCCTGGGCCGCCGGACAGCCCGATCGTGGTGAATGAGCCGGCGGTCTCGTTCTGTGAGGCCAGTACTGTCTTGAGGTATGATGCTACCTTCTCGCGCGGTGTGTCATTGAGCTCGTGGCGGCCGAGGAGACGGCTCGTGCTGAGACTCTGGGAGCCTGCGGCGTTGTCACCGGAGATGCTCTTGAAAAAGGTAGGGTAGTCGCTGGGAGAGCCGGCGCTGAAGGATATGGAAAGAGTGCTGTTATCCTTGTTGTATTGGGCTTGGATCCTGTCAACGACTGGCTGAATAAGCGCTTCGACTGCCTCGGCAGAGGTATTGAATGTCCAGAAGATTTGGTTGAGGGCCGCTCCTGTGAAAGGAACCTGGAGATTTGACGTTGGGAAGAACTTCGTAGCGCTCACACCGGTTGCAACTGTGGCCGCACCGGCCAGTCCAGCGTCCATTAGATCGGGAATTTCGCTGAGGAATGCTGCTGCTGCTTCCCATGACACTTTGTTGCTGATGTTCGAGTTGCCTTGTGGTACCATCATGAAAGATGCGGTCACAACGTTTGCAGGCGCAGGGAAGTGCTTGATCACGTATTCCGTCACAACACCGTACTGCCCAGGCCCGCCTCCGCGAAGAGCCCAGAAGAGGTCTTGGTTCTGGAAGTCGTTTGCAGTCAGGATTTCCCCAGTGGTGGTGACTACCTTCATCTGCAGAACCTGGTTCGAGGCCAACCCGTGGGTGCTTGCAAGTGGGCCATGACCACCGCCCTGGATGTAGCCGCCCAAGCCGACACTTGGGTCTTGTCCGGTTGTGACAACTCTGCCCTGGGTCAATGCTTCGTTGAGAACATTGCCCCATTGCTGACCACTGCCAACAATGAATACATCCTCTGTGTTTGACGAGTTCGCAGCACTCCAGGCTTGGTCACGAACAATGGAGCGGAACTGGTGAGTCCAGATAGCAAGTGAGAAAGCACCGGTGGATCTGCAAGTTAAAATGTCAGCTTGCACTCAAATCTAGAAGAACACTCGTGGAACCTACCGTGCGTTGAGATCATGCCCAGTTCCCTTGACAGTGACGCGGACGTTGCGCTGAGAAGCCCACTTCAACGCCGTGGCGATGTGCTCCTCAGTCGTGGCGTTCACGATATACTGTGCCAGGCCTCCAATGGTGCAACCTCTCTCGGCAGAGTAGCCAGAAGCCTCGTCTGGGAGGCACGAGTTATTAGCCCACACAGGATAGTCAACCGACTCCGGCTGCATTGAATGCCAGGTGCCGTTCCCCCAGCCGTCCGTGACATCCTGACAGTCAATCGAGGAACTGAATGGGTTTCCCGGCCAGCATGAGGAGGCTGCTGGCACGGTGCGCAGCAGTCTCCCGTCGATGGAGGCGTTGAGTGAACGGAATTCTTCTTTAGAAGGCCAGCTTGCATCCGACGGCGTGGACCTGCATTTTTGTCCGGCCAGGACTGCTGCTGCAGCTGGGCTGGCCAAAAGAAGGCCTAGAAGCTGCATGATTTGAAGAGTGAAATGTTTTTCAAATGAGTGAAATTCAATGAATGAATGCTCGCGGCTCGAATGGAAGGTTCGATAAAGAACATGTCAAATATTGATATTGTATTCGGAACAAGGCGTCATGTTGTATTTATTTCTGGGAAAAAACAACGCTCCTGATTATTCGTATCGAACGTGTGAGTCTGTCTATGGCGATGCATCAGTATATCCACTGCGTATTCAATAGGCCGTATATGTGTGGGCCTCCTATTTCCATGGATCTGCGAAACAACCGGGAATGGTATGTCAGTGAATTCGCAGGAGTGTCCACTTGGTTGTAATAGTCGACCAATCGCCATATTTGCGTATACTTGGCCCGGAGGCTATGTTAGCCGGTGGCCGCAATGACAAGGAGCGGCTGCGGACGCATTGCTACTACCACACGGCTGCACCTGATTGATAAATATCGCTCAGGGGTAATAAGGAGCAGTGGGGGTAACTGTGGTATGTCTACATTGCACTATGTCACGCCCACTCGCAAAGCCCGGAGAACCCGAACGTGCTCACAAGGGAGCACTGTTGGTGGTCCGACATCATGACCGCGGAACTGTCACGACAGGGTCCAACTACACGATGAACTTGACGAAAACTCTTCCAAGTCTGGATTATGGGATATGTAGGTTCTGCCTTGATCATTTGTTACGTGCGACCTATCCGGGTGGATATTGCCTGTTCTTCCTCAATGCTCGAACGGCGGAGCCACTCATCCTTACTTGCCCATTTTGACTCCCCAGCCCTTCTATAATCTTTGGTAGTGCCGAAGCTTGCTTGTGGGGCTTCTCAAGTCGTTAAAGTGGTCTGGACACATGATCTATTCATAGCAGACTCCGGGATACCGAGCTGGAACCTGCTACTAAGTTCCGAGGTATTGTCGGGCGTGTACATTTATACAATCCCCTCATCAACATGGTGAAACCGTATCCTCACAGACTATTCCCATTTTTTTCGCGCCGAACATACTCGCCAGTACATTATACGCGTTTCTATCGATGTGGAACTCGCAGAGGAGGTACTACATGGGTGGAAGAAGCCAGGGCATACCCAAAAATGCACCAGCGCCTGAAATATACACCCAAAGAGTTGAGGGGTCTCAACATCAATGGGATCAATCCATGCACCGGTGTATGGACTCAAACTCATTGGTGATTTTGACTCCAAGATTAGGAGAAGCGATGTTTGAACTGGTTGCGATATGTGCATGGATCTTGACGCTAAATTACCCCTTCTTGTCCGATCATCAGCAGCCAGTCTTCTCCACCGTGGACTCCAGGGCTAGAATAATCTGAAGGATCTTGCCAATGTCATCTACTTCTCTACTTTGAACTCACATTTCCCACTGAGAGTGGAATTATCCCATTGTTCATTGCCCGGGGTTAGGGCTTGTAAGTGACGGTAGATGACATCACAAATGAGGCAAAACTCATCGACACTTGAGCAACCTGGAGGAACCTTTCGCCTCTGAGAAACGGTCTCTCGCGAATAGTGCATCCCCTTGTCTCATTCAACAGCGCAGCTATGAAGCGAGTTACAAGAATAGCCACCACGCCGCGGTCAGCCTCATTTGCATGCCAAGTTGTGCGGCCCTTACACCACACCAGCCCTCCATCCTCACCGTCAAACAGCATCCCTTCGAAAGAGGGCGACGCGAACAAAGCTCAGACGGCCACACAAAACCTTGATTCAAAACTCTTATCAAATTACGAAAAGCAGGCTGAACCATCGAGTGCAGCAAAGAAGAAGACCGTTGCCGAACAGGACGAAGAACTACGCCTCAAGCTTGAGGGCAGGTCTGGAGAGGGCGGCGCGTCCGGCATCGAGTACGAGGGTGGAAAGGCGGAAGGTCTGAAGCGAGGAGTCAAATCCAATATGTTCAGGGTCATTTGAGGATCCAATCGATACTCACCCCAGCTCTCTATCTGCCGGATGATGATTCAGGGGCAGGACTTGAAGTACCGAAGAGGATGGCCACTGCCAGTGGGGTCGACAAGGCAACAACAATGGCCACATGCGAAGGCTTGACCAGACACAATAACATGTCTTGGGGATGAGTTGGTATCTAGTTGGTCACCTTGCTCGGTTCCTCGGAAATTAGGGGGCTATGTATTTCCAGGCATCAATGAGGCTGATGGCCCGGTTCCTGGCCATCGGTGCTTTAGCAAGTGACCGAATTTGCCGTTTGAAACCTGGGGTCAGCCTGCCTGAGGTGCGATAGGAAGGGATTAGGAGATTATACAGGAAATAAATCCTACAGGATGTCAAAATTGTGGGTCGATGATAATGCGGACATCGTCTCCGACAACGACCTGTGATTCAAACCTCTACTCGAATCCAGCCGCTCCTTTCTTTGCCTACCTAGAGGTATGTTTCTTGATGAACTACGACATCCTGTCAATATGCAACTGAATACATATTTTGCTCTCGTGGCTCTTGCAGCGACTTCTCTAGCCCAGGAATGTTATTTCCCCAGTGGGAAAGTTGCGACGTCTGACATCCCCTGCTCGACCTCTTCAGGCAGCACTCACTGCTGTGGCAAATCAGGAATATGTCTCAGCAATAGATATTGCATGGAAACTAGCGAGGAATCCGGGCCCCTAGGACTGTACCGAGGCAGCTGTACAGATCGGAATTGGGGATCTTCTTGCCCACAGGAATGCTTGGGGGGTGAGCTGGGAGAACCGTTTGGAAAGCTCGGGGCTTTCTCGAAAAAATACACTCAAGCTAATACTGCGGCGTTAGATAATGACTTCCCGGCTGATGCGGCACGAGTAGCAAGATGGAAGAATAATGGAACGGACTGGCTATACTGTTGTGTCGGCTCAGACTATGGAAACGACTTTTCTTCGGCTTGCGCTGATGGAGCGGATCCCTTCAGAATTGCCTCTGCATCACTGATTTACGGAATCGCCGCTCTCTCCACCGCCGAAGTCATTTCCAGTACCGCTGGCTCAACAGCCACGCCCACAGCAAGCATCGGAATGGCCTCGTCTCCAAGCGATACATGCACGGACTCCGGAGCCCAAATAGGCGCCATCGGTGCTGGTGTCGGCGTCTCACTCGGAGTCATATCTCTCAGTGCAGTCGCATGGGCTTTCTGGGAGCGCCGGAAGCGACTCAGGGCGGCGGCAGTTCAAGCATTAGAATTGTCCAAGCCGGGTTATGAAATGTCAGGGGGATTCCAGTATGCCAACTCGTCGACACCAATAGACTACTCATCGCAGTCTTATGAAACACCAAAATCCGTGGGTTATGCGCACGAGCTCGGCCACAGCGAGCAAAAGGTTGAACTTCCTGGGAGCATCACGGTTCAGGTTGATCACAGAGGCTAGAAGCCATTGCTCATATTCTGCGGCTACGTCCGTCGGCCTAATGTCCGCACAGTGTTTCAGTACAGCAACACCACCATTGCCGCATGTCAACACTTCCCCTCAGGGCCCACGCGCCTCTAAATTGTTACTACTGGAGGTGAAAAACAAGGTTAAGGATTAGGTGTTGGTGGTCTGCTCCATCATATGCCGCGCAAGCATGATGCTTCTACTTTCGAAGTACCGGAGAATGAGGAAGTCGAGTCCTAAGATCATGGAGACTCAGGAGGCCAGAAGAGGATGAAGAAAATCAGTCATAAGTTGAGACTGACGTTCTTATTTGGCGATCACCCAAAGCCTGGAATGTTTTCACTTCGGCACCGATCCAATACGAATGCAGAGTAGTCCGGGATAATGGGACACTTTCTATTCCTAATCAAGCCCGCCGTTTGATCAAGATGTAAAAATAGAGGCCTTCCAATCGACTAGGGACTCGAAGTCGACAAGATTGTTCTACAAGATGGCCTCGGGCTCAAATATGCGCACACGGAAACTTTTTGTTCATCACGCACGCGTGATCAGCTGGTGGAACCCGACACTCTGGCAGTTCACCAGCTACGGAGCATGGAAGTTCACAATAGGCATCCAACACAAGCGGCAAACGCGGCGTGCCACCCAATTCTGTAGGTGTCAACGGCAGGAGAGAAATCGAATACCTAAGTGGTTTATAATTACTGGTCTGCTTGCCTTGAGAATCCTTAAAATACTATGCACGCCTCAGGTGCTATCACTATCCTCTCGATGACTGCATGCCGCCCAACTATGTTGCCTCAATGACATGGCGGCTCCCACCCTTAACAGTCACCACAACCTTCCCATCACCAGGACTGACGCCTTCCGCGGTCGGCCCTCCATCCTTCGTCCACACGGCCTGTCCATTCACGCTCACCTTGTTCTTCCCGTTAACAAGGAGTACGACAACATCACACGACGTCCCGGCCGGCGCAGAGACCTCGATGGTGTAAATCCAAGGTTTGAAATACCATGACCCGCCAACAGGTCCCCTTGGTGTATTGACCAGGCCCCGTGCCCAGTACACATCTTCCGTCGGGTAGCACGGCGCGAGTTGAAAGCTATCGAAGCCAGGCTCCAACGGCGACAGGCCAAGGACGTGGTTTGTCAGCAGCGGAGTGACGCCCGTGGACCAGCCATGCGCCATGGACGTGAATCCGTCCTGGTAGGGCTTTCCTCCCGGGCCGATGCCCTCCCAGAACGTCGACGACGGGTCGTGGGTGCTCATCCACCCGTAAAGTCGCTGAATCTCCTCGAGCGCCGTATCCTCCTGGCCAAGCATGAACCGCGCGGCCACCTCGAAGTAACTGATAAAGGCGTACACGCGCTGGTCGAACTGGTCGTCCGGGCTAAGGGCGCTGCTGTCGTAGAACGCGTTCCCGTACGGTCTCGAGAGCGACCTGGACATGTAATCCAGAGTCGATTCCCCTTCAACCCACCAATGCCAGTGGTCCCAGTCGCCGCCCAAGAACGCAAGGATCGCGAGGCTGTTTCCGTCCTGCGCATGGACGGGGCACTTCGTCGCGTTGTCGCCGCCCGGGCATGGCCCTCCGTCAAAGAAGGCCCCGACGCTGCTGTCCCAGTTTTCCTTGAAGAGCGCGGGCGCGATCGCCTCGGCACGCGCTGTCCACCTCGCGGCGTCCTCGTCTTGACTGTGAAAACTGGCCAATTTCGCTGCACGCTTCAGGGCCATGATGTACAGCGCGTTGTAATAGGTGATAACCCCCGTTCGTGGCAGGAAAGCGTAGTCGCCGTAGCCGGCGCTGTTACCCAGGCCCTTTTCGAGCAGGCCGTCCGCATTTGTGCAGTTGGGATAGTATACGTCAAGGACCCTAACCAGGTTTGGATAGTACTTATCCAGATAGTCGGTGTCACGGTGATACATGACCAGATCGTACGAGCAGACCACCCACCAAAGTGGGTAGTCAAACAGCGGCAGCGTGTAGTTACGGATGCTTGCGGGTGGGATCCACCCGTCTGCCCTCTGGTGATCAGCCAGGTCTGCTAGCACGTTTCGCGCCGGGGCAGGGTCCCCGTGGCTGACGTAGAGCGTCATCGCTGACACGGCCAGATCGCCGACATACGGGTCGCGGTCGCGCTTCGCCCCATCGTGAAGCACAATCTTGCCGTCCAGACCCGGCGTGAACGCATCGCGTGGCTCCGTGTCGTTGGCCCGGAAAGTGTCGGTGGTCAGGTCGTTGGTGTAGACCCCGTCGTACCACAACTGATTTAGGGTTTCGCTGCTGCACTCGAAGTAGCCCTTGAAGCTGTTGGGCATGCCGATGAAGCCTGAGTACGCGAGGCGCACACCGGTGAGAGAAACACTCCCGAGGCCTGTGGTGTACGGCGCGTCCTCTTCGAGAGCTTGCAGTGAGATGCGCAGGTAGCGGAATCCATGGAAACCATCTGAGCAGACCTTGCGGTCGTCAGGAAACTGGCACCCCAGCTTGTTTGTCCACGTATACGGCTGCTTCTGCACGGCGATCTGGTCGGTCCCGTTCGTGAACTTCTCGCCGTCGGGTTGGTTGTCTGACCTCGTGAAGTCGCTCCTGTTGGTCAGAAATTGGAGGGTTTCTGAGAAGGCAAGAGTGATGCCAGGTAGAGCAGTCGTGTTAGACGGGCTCTGACTGGACGATTCAGCTCCTGCGAAGTCGATACTCAGAACCCCTGCATAGTTCCGACCGAAGTCCAGTACGAGCGACGGAATGTCATTATTAGGTCCATTTCTAGTGAGGGTAGTGACGCTACCATTGAGTAAGGCATCCGGATTGCTAACATCGCCGCTGGTGTACTTCGAGAGCAAACGGACTGGACGGATACTGTTAGTGTAAGGGCCCCTGACATACTTCCACCAGCTGTGTTCATCCTCTGGTATGTCTCCCATGCTTCCTTGACCCACTGCCATATTGGTAGTCAGTGATATGCATAACCAGGCGAGAATAAATTTAGTAGGACGAGTGAGCTTTGGATGACGCCCTATCGGTGAAGTCATGTTGGCGAGCTCCCTGAGTATCGACGTCCAATGATGCTGTATATGAGCGGATGGGTATGTGGACGCCGTGCCACAGAGATTGGCGAACATAAGGCCCATTTAGGAGTTTGTTGATGTCAAAAGGTCACACTCACAGCCATAGTCACCCATCTTAAGGTTAAATGAGCGACGGAGACTCCACCTGCTGAAGTTGACTGCAGAAGCAGGCCTGGTAAGCTTTCCTAGGGTAGCATCAACTGCAGTAGCTCATTTACAAGCCAGTCAATGAGGTCGCAAAAGAATGGGGCAACCTCCGGAGTGGTTCGCAGCAAGCAGTAGCGGCAGACGGTTGCACCGCGAGAGAGGCGACAGGCCGGGGAGTAACAGGGTGATGGAGCGAGGTTGGAAGCTGGATGCTTGTTGATGCAGGTGGTGTGAGTGGCATTGTGCGGGGAAGAGGGTCGAAGGCACGGGTGAGATTGCATGGCTGGCAGGGCTGGGCACTCTCAATCGGGAAGACGACTCCTAGGCTTTTCTGTATTTGCCTCTTGCAGGATTTCTTCGAAATCCTGGCCAAAACCGTCCTCTCGACTTGAGCCAGACTCAACTTCAAGAAAGATTCGCCTTGTCTGAGAAACAATTCGCGGTTACTATGACACTGAGTCGCAGATGCCGTCTTGTCTGAACATGCGACGCGCATGCAACTAGCATTTCGAGTGTTTAGAGTTGACTGCAACGATATGGATCCTGGTGAACAAGTCTCGCACGCATCGGTGTGCATCGTGCTAGATGATCGCTAGCCTTCCCACCGACGCCATGTATCTGATGTCAACTAAAGGTAGAACCCCTGGGCGGCGCATAACTGTACACGCGAGACAGCGCGTGCAGCCGTCGGCCATGTAATTGTATCTTCAATCCAATGCGATATTCGAGCGTGTTCTTAATAGTGATTTCATGGTACAAGCTGGTCCATGTCCTTTCCCGGACATGGAGGTAGATGCGACCCAGCTCGGCTCTCGATCCTATGACTCGCCGCAGATTATGAATCCGAGGCAAGCAAATATCGGAAGTATGGTACAACTCTGTTTTCCAACAGAACAAGATGCCTGCATACCAGGACAGGAAATGATCCAGGGTGTATGCTGCCCACCGACTGGTGATCTCGCGCAAGAAGCGAAGAAGGCACCCGGGCACATCTTCCTCAACCTTCTCACACACAGTATTGAACGAAACTGCAACAAAAATATTCGACATGAACGTGTCGCTTTCACGCTGCCTAGGCGTTGCTGCTGTGACGAGGTCGCTTGCGGACACTGCCACTTCCAGGGTGCATCTTGGCGTTGCTCTCGCGCTTGAGCTTGTCGTCGAGGACGCGTGCTGTGACAGTGTGTTAGCAACCAGACATATTTCCGGCAAAGGTCGAACATGAAGGCTCCGCTCACTGAGGACGTCGTAACCGAACTGAGGATACTCCAAGCAGAGGGCCTTGAATTCCGGCTCCGCCTCGGCGCGCAGTGTGTGCGAGCGGTTAGCCCAGAAATTGGCGACGGGGGCGCGAACTGTCGAGTCGGCCTCTGATGTGTATGCGTAGACGTAGCGTGCGTAGGCGATCTCGCCCTTGGCGGTGGAGTTGACGCAGTGGATCTTGGAGGAGGCGAGAGTGCGCAGGTTCGGCACCTGGAACTTCTCGGCCAGGGTGTAGACTCGGGCGTGCTTGAGCAGCTGATCGCCGGTCTCATCCACCTTGGGGATCGACGGGTCCGTCTCGAGGGTTCGCTGGCCGGGCACCTTCTTGGGGAAGTAGTCACCGGTGTAGAGGTATTCTAGGAAGCAGCCGACGGCATCCATGTCGTCCTGGGGGAGCTCGATCTGGCGGGGCTGGCAGAGCAAGAAATCTTGTCAGTAGGCTTGTTTTAGAACACGCGCACTGCACTGCTGGTGCGGGCTGGGTCGAAAGGAACCACGGGATCACTCACGCTGCCATCGTCGCTGAACTGAGCGCATGCCTCCTTAAAGAATGGGCTGAGTGAGAGCAAAGCTTGATGTGCCGTTAAGATGGTCTCGGTCTCACCGTTGCCAACGATCAGGGTGACAACGGGGCTCGTGAGGTAGCTGATGAAAGATGTGCGCGCGGGAACCGGCTCCTCCTCGGCCTCGCCCTCGTTGAAGATCTCGGAGCGCCCGGCCACCGCGGTTGTGTCGTCCTCGCCCAGGCCCTCGGCCATCTCGACGTCTGCACCCGGGTTCGCGGGCGAGTCCTCTACTATGCTGTCGTCGTTTATGTCGGCCATCTTCAAGTTCGAGGGGTGGTATCCAGTACGTTGGAGGATCTGAGAGGTGGACGGCAGTCCGAGTCGCGATCGATGGTGGTTGTTTTTTTGCGCCTCGCTCGCGCGCGCAGGAAAGAGAGAGGTTGGCGTCTAAAAGGGAACCGCCAAGCAGGGAGTCCAATACTCCGTAGAAGACACGGAGCGGAGAGACGGACAGGCGAGCCCGCAGTAGGGGTGGAGGTTGGAGTGGAGGTGAGGCGCAAACGATGTGAAACTGTATAAAAAGTCGAAGGCTGGGGGGGGGGTGTCAATCGATCAACCAAGCAGTGGTACGCGAGCAGGGGTAGCCCCAAGACCACCTGGGCAGCTTCCCCATTGACGAATGGGCAACACCTGCTCTCGAGCTCAAGCTCCCACTATAGCTGGAGCTGTTGGCCAAGCTAGAGGTGGATTGTGGGGAAGACAGGCCATACATGCTTAGGTACCTAGGGACCTGCTCCACCCCGTGGACCTTATGCCCATCCCATCATCACTTTCCACGTTTCTTGTCAGCAACGAATCACTTGTCTTTGGACATCCGGGTCTAAGATGCGGCTTTCCACCAGGTCCAAGTTATCCTGACGCAGCCAAGTATCTCATAATCATGACCAAGCTGCAGATGGAGCTCGAGGACGGCGGTGCCAAAGCAAAGGAAGACCACCAGTCTTGATTATTGGACTGAATACTGCGATATTCCGTCTCGCTATTTTAAAGAGACTGAAGATCGGCTACGGCGGTGGGCCAGCAAAACTCTTGTTTCTATTGCCCACGGGCTGTGACAGCCGGCGAACGGTGCGCCGAGTCAAAGGAGGAATACATCTATTCATTTTCCAGGAGTTGCCCGGCTGACACGAAAGTCCTGGTCAGACCAGGTCGGACATCATGACTTGTGGTTTATGCCATAAACATCTTGGTCGTGCTCACGTTGAGCCGGCTCCACCGCTCTCCTTTCCACCACGATGACAGAATTGCCCGCGGCCAGTAGTGGTGATACAACGCCACAAACGGCCACGGGTCCCAGAGCTCAAAGGTCCCGTCCTTCCAGTACAACGCATGTTGCGCCAGTTCGTCAACGCTATCCACCAGTGGTCGGGAATACCGTGTCTCCCGGGTAAACAAGCTCAACCAGGGCAACAGTCCCCTGGTTACGAAATCATGCCCTATCCAGTATCGAGGCGTTGTGTCCTCCGGCGGCCAGACCACTCTGGAAGGAATATCCGAACTATTCTTCTCCCTGAATGGCTCAACAGGTCCCTCTACGGCAGACGTATACGCCTCAACCATCCTTTCCATCCTCTCACCCGGCTGCGCGAACAACGCCACGGCGGTATGAGCCCGCGGGTTGCACTCGATCGCATACAGCCTCGTGCCGCCGTCCCCGTCCTCCTCAGCCATGAAGTCAAAGCTGAGGTGGCCCGTAAACCCAGTGCCCGCCGTCGCGGCGAACATGGTGGTAAAGCTCAGCATCTCGATGGCCAGCGGGTCCCCCGGCGAGAGCGCCTCGTAGTGCATCAGCAGCTCGCTGCTCGGGCAAGCGGTGAAGACCCTGACGGTCCCGGAGACGACTAGCGCATGGGTGCAGTACTCCCTGCCGCCGCGGATGAACTGCTGCAGGATCCATGGCCTCGATCTCGAGATCGGGAGGCGCCGGACGAAGGCCTCGGTGTCGCGCTGGTTGGGGAGGGGCAGGAGCGTCATATTGCCGCGATTGGCGTCGTCCATGCCCACGGGCTTGAGGATAAACTTCCTGTCCGGGTTTTTCTCCGTCGCGGAGGCGACGAAGTTGAGGACCTCCGCCTGCGACGTGACGTCAAAGGTTTCGGGCACGGTGAGGTTGAGAGCCTTGGTATGCTGGATGAAGGTTGACTTCTCGTGCAGCGTTGATGTTGTTGGGGCGTCGAACTGGATGCATGCACAGCGACGCTCGCCCCTTGAAGACATCTTATCCAGCGCTTCCTTTACCATCGCGTCTTCCACGGCGCTCGCGACGCCCGAGCAGGAAACCCACAGGTCGACTCCCTCACCCTTGACGATCTTGCAGATATCACGGATGTACGCTGACCTCGCCTCTCCCTTCTCCCCTTCGCTCATTCCAACCTTCACCAGGGGCCTCCTCAACGAGTACACCGCGTCAAAGGCCTGACTGTACGTCCACCGGCCCTTCTTCCAAGGCGCCCACGCAGCGCACGCGCCCACGTCGAAATCAGCCGCCACGACTCTATGGCCGCATAGCCAGAACGCGCGAGCCAGTGTGAGGCCCTTCGTCATGCCCACGCCCGTGACGAGAACTGTGCGCTGCCTGAAAGTGGGCTTGGCGCGGCATTGGGTCCGGTGGAAGAGGGCGCCTGTTGATGTCGAGCGGGAGAAGGGCTGGAAATAGGCGAGGATCGACGGCGGAACCGCGGTGAGGGCGAAAGCGACCGCATAGCTTATGGGTAGGAACAATATGCTGAGTGCTACTAGGAAGAAGGTCTTGATGTGGTCCCTCACGGGCAGTTGAAGGAAGGCGAAGCTAGGGATGGTCGCGATTGTCCCTGGCTTGCCATTGACCGAAGGGACAGCCATCATCTACTGCCGGGATCATTCGAAAACCTGTTGCTTTGCGATTGAAATCTTCATAAAAATAATCCGTTGTGCCTGGGATGGGTGTTTGGATCTCCAGTACACTATGACACGGGCGCTGAAGACTCCAGGATCACGGTACAAAGCCGTTTCATTCCTTGCCTATTCAGTAGTTCTCGTTCATAATTCACGCGAGACGCGGCTCGGGATCTACGCGCCAGCCACCGAATCAGGAGTTTGTCCAAGAGACGGAATGTATCGAAGAAGACTCGTTCACTCGGCCACAATGCTCCGTGATGAATCATTCAACGAGCTTGCGATGGGGTCCGTCGGCGCCTTTGCAGGGATGGAGCTTTGCTTTAGGCCTGGGGCAGCCGCTGGACTAACGCAGCTCGGTTTCGTTTTTAGGGGGACGCATGTGTGCAGGCTTGTGACGAGCATGAACTACTGCTAGTTTGCGAGTGCCTGACAGAATCCATACCTCATTCCTCGGCGGTTTGGCGGTTTGGCGGCTAGGCAGAGGGGCTCTGGCCAGGGACCGGACACGCTCGCGTCTTCATCTCAATGCGGGGGGCATGCATTGTTTACATGTGGACAAGTGGAGCTGTGGACGGACATTCTGTTGGTTTAACACTCGTCACATTTTGCCGGGCAATCTTAAACGATGATCGATCTGGTATGCCTGTAAAACTGCTCGCTATGCGTTGCGAGATCTGGGCGGGGCCAGTGTTGCAACCCCTTCGCAGAGCACATGCTTTTATTTAAGTCAACTTTGTAGTGGACACGGTCCACCAATCTCCTCCGGTAGCTTGACTCCATCTATACTAATGGTTGAAGATGGCACCTGATCGTGGACAGTCGTTTATCATAGAAGATGAACCCATAGTGGGCCAGACCGCTGAAAGCTGCGTGTGATGAAGAAGAAAATCATGCTGAGTCTAATGAACACCGTTCGTCTTTGCAACCCTCTCCACATGAGAATCATGAACTGCCTTGACTCCGTTGCCATTGGCATGACCATTGGTAAAGCTATTGGTGTGTCCGTTGGTGTGCCCATTGGTGTGCCCATTGACGCCATTGGCCACCTTGGCAGCGACCTTTGCCTTCAACCCGTCACCGTTCTCGGCCACGGTGTCAAGCACGCTCTTGTTCTCAGATGTCAGATCCGAATATCCTGTGTCACTGCTATCAACAAAGGCCTCGAGACCAGCTCCCTCTCGTGGGTAGCTCTTGACAAAGTCCTTGTGCTTCTTCAGGACGAGTAGCAGCTCCTCTTGGCTCACGTCGTTCAGGAAGGTGCAGCTCCCCAGAGGATTGGGGACAGCAAGGCGCAGCTTGCCATCACGTGTCTTGAGGATAGCTGCTGTTCCCTTGTCGATAACATGCTCGTCGAACTGGGGGTGGTCGATGGTGAGACCTGCGCGAGAGAACAGGTTCAGCAGGCGTTTGTGCTCAGCATCGCTGAGCAGACCACGGTGGTTGGCTAGGGTGGCGGTGTAAGCCATGTCAATGGAGATAGCATGACCGTGTCGCAGGGGTGTCTCGGGGATGAGCTCGTGAAGAGGAGACCAGGTGTGACCGTATGCGATCACTCGGTCCAATCCAATTTCGTGCAGATTAGGACTCTCGAGCTTCAACATCTCGTAGATGCCCTCCCGGTTGATCTGGAGCGTGTCAGTTGCATTGCTAACAATCATCACGCGACAGGACCATAGCTTACGATGTCGGCGGCCTTGACGAGCTCCTCGGAGGAACCGTCTCCTCGACCGAACTTGTGCTCGATCAATTGCTCGCAGAACTTGTCCAGCAAGTCGAACACCTGAAGGTGGGAGCATGACGAGATCTTAATGAGCTCTGCGAATCCATTTCGCACCTGTGCGATGGGAAGAGTGCGCAGGAAGGTGAAATCAAGGAAGGTGTGGATGGGGGCATGGTATGCACCAAGTCTGTTCTTATAGTTGCCATAGTTGACGGCCACCTTGATGCTTACACTAGCATCAATGAGACCGATCACTGTGGTGGGAACGCGGATGAAGTTGGTGTTTCGGCGGTACGCTGCACAGGCAAAGCTGTAATCGATAGTTAGCTACGTATCTGACTTGGAATCGAAATGAAGGGAAAATGCTCCGTAGCGACCTGCTCAACCAATATGTTGTGGGACGAGAAACACTCACCCAGCGACATCAGTCACAAGGCCACCACCGACAACGAGAACGGGTTCCTGGCAAATTGTCAACAAGGGCTTCCGTATTACCCAAGGGCAATCGGCTGGAGATGATGACATACCTTCCGGATGATACCAAAGTCGGTCATCGAGTCACAAATGCTCAACCAGGTGTCGACCGTCTTGGCCTTCTCACCAATGGAGGTCTTGTGGACCTTCAGAGTCAGGCCGTAGTGAGCGAAGTACTTCTCCATCTTGTCACCGTAAAGACCGAAGACATTCTTGTCAGTCACGGCAAGAACGCGTCCCCATGGCTTGTAGCATTCAGCCAGGCCAGGGCTGTTCACGTCAAAGACGCCATCGACGAAGGAGAAGTCGTATGAGATCTTCTCGTAACCTTCGACGTGGAAGCCCTTGGGCGTCTCGGAGACGGTTGCCTTGAGGTCAGACATTGCGAGGATATATAAGGCAGACTGCGGAGGGCAAGATGGGTGTCAACAAGAAACAGAGGAGGAACTAGAGGGTGTTGGAGTCTAGAAACTGAGGGATAGAGAGCGAACTACAGCAGACGCGTCAGGGCCATGGCGCTGGGTATGTCGTCTTTTTGAGCTGCACATGCTCGCCAGGAGAACATGCTCCGAGTTAGCAGACAGAGTGGTGTCGTCACGACTCCCGCGGGCGGTTTGGCACACATGAAAACGTTGGAACCACCGCCGTCTTGAAAACTCCTGGCATAGCTTGGGCCCGTTGTAGAAGCGTGTGTACTTTGGCGTCCAGTAACGACTGGGCGCTCATCCCGGAAGAAGTGTAGCAAGCAGCAAGAGCCAGCGTGAATACGGACCTGTCTCGAGTACCCCAAATTGGCATGGACACGGGTCGAGCCAGGAGGTATAGTATACCTCTGGCGTAACTCTTCCCGAAGTAAGGACTCGTTGTGGTCATAGACTCGTCGACAAAGAGCTCGGTTCCCGCACTGTCGCCCGTACTGACGCCTTCCCTGCAGCAAGGGTCCCGGTGGGGCGATGTCTCGCAGATGTGATTTCTTGAGAATCCCATGTTGGCAGGAAATGGCGACATGGTAATTCCCCGTGGCTTGGCCGTCCCGCCACGCCCGCTTGGGTCGACGGAAGGGTGAACCGGTTAGCCAGATGCGCCACGCTCCTCCATCGAAACACCCCACGGGGCTCTTGGACTGGCGGTCAGGTTCTGTTCAGGGTTCGACCGCGCTTCCTTGACAAGACTAGACCCCCGGTAGGGCATGGGCCTGTGCCATTCCGCTCCGTGCCAGCTTGCCTGCTTGCCTGGCTTTCCCACTCCCACGGTTGGTGCTGGTCAAGGTCAAGGTGTGTAGGCTGAGACAACAGATCTACACGCGAATCTGGTGGGATGAGTGGGTCGGCCGGGTGCGGCTCAGCGCTTGCGTCGATTGACTTTCGGCAAGCCCCACCAGTAGCTGGGCTGGAGCTGGTCTGGGGTTGGCTGTGGTGGGGCCGTGGGCAGTGGTGACGCCGACAGTGCTCACCAGCCCGTCCATTGATCCCTGGCAGAGTCACGGGTTTTCGCGTCGAGGGGCTTGACGGGCTGGACGGGCTGAACAGGCCTGGACGGGGAAGGGAAACGCTGCATGGACGGAGCACGAGCTAAGCTTCAACGATCAAGGTCAAAAGGACGTACCAGTGGTCTTAGCTATCGAGTGATGATGCATCATTACAAACAGAATGACATGCTGTATGAGAAAATCACGTCCAATTCTCGTGGTATGAATTGCACGCAACACAAGGTGGACGGTGCAGACATTACGGTCAGGTAAGGAAGACTGCCCAGAACACAGCAGTGCTACCTACCTACCTACCTAGGTACCTAGGTAGCTACCTACCTAGGTAGCTTGAGCTCCAGGAACCAGGAACCCGCCCACCCCAGGAATTGAGCTCAGTTGAGCTGCCCCCTGCCCCGCACTTTCACCCCCTTTGACGCCAGCTCGACCCCAAATACAGGTGCGCACCGCCGATATTCGCCTCCAATTCTAGGGGTTCTTGACTCGTTCTATGTCTGGACCGACCCCACGAGACAACAAAACACCAAGCAGATCGCTCATTTATATTCATGGTGCTTCAAGCTTAGAACATATTTCTTGTCTCTGTCTCTCAGAACATACCACCAATTTAAAGTCCATTGGCCCCGCAAAATGAGTACCTTAACCAACTTCACCGGTCAGGCATATCAGCCACAGGAGGACAAATATGTTGGTCCCCCATCTTCCATATCCGATTTAATGTCTCCATGATGTACTGATCAAAGTGGCATGCATAGTTCGACGATGGAAGAGAGATTGCCCTCTTGCACTTTATTTACAACCACCCCAAGATCGCAGAGATCCGTGGCAATCCTCAAAAGCTTCTCGACGCCATCGACGAATATGGCAGGACCAAGAAGTACCTCATGAACGTTGGAGAGTACAAGTCGAAGACCGTGGCAGATCTCATCAAGGATGTTAAACCAAAGGTCATGGTCGAGCTGGGCGGTTACGTGGGCTATTCGGCGATTGCCTTTGGTGCTGCGTTCCGAGAGGCGGGCGGGAAGGAATACTACAGCCTCGAGTACAACCCAGAGTTTGGTGCTGTCATTTCCAGCCTGGTCGACCTGGCAGGCCTGCATGATTTTGTGAGGGTCGAGATTGGGCCGGCGTCTGCATCACTCAGGCGGCTGCATGCAGAGGGCAGGCTCAAAAAGATCGATCTCATGTTCCTCGATCACGTCAAGCCGATGTACACGCCTGACTTGAAGCTGTGTGAGGAGCTTGGTCTAATAGGTGTTGGTTCAGTGCTTGCTGCCGACAATGGTGAGTCTCCGGGAATGCAGTTCCGTACGTGACATGATGCCATTTGCGCCAATGCTAATGCTCGTTCCGGGCGGCGCAGTCGTCAAACCGGGAAACCCACCGTACCTTGAATATGTCCGGAGTACGGTGCAGCAGAAGAGAGAAAAGTTCAAGAAGGACACAGGGCTGGGCTTGGAGAGGTTGTCAGATTGGGAGAAGTCCCGCTACAACATGGCAAAGGGCGGCCAAGTGGATGAAACCGAAGTTCATGGCAACCCAAACCTCATCTACTCCAGCAAATTCGTCGAAGGATGGGAGCCGAGTGGGGTCCCGGTAAGATTTCACTATTCGCGCGACACTTCGCCCACGCAAGTTCATGCTGTCGTGTCCACGTACTGATGCTAATTTCCAACATCCAGGACGCCATAGAGGTATCTCATTGCACAGGAGTTGAGGAATAGAAAGACCATCCTGATCTTTGTCACCTCGTTCAGTTCGGACGCTTGGTCTTCAAACACACTGGCCATACTTCTATCACTGCATGACCTCATCTTTGGCTGACGGCTCAGCCGACAACTGCGTGTGAAATGGGAAGTATACCAAGGGTGATACTAGGTGTCTCGTAGCTTCCATAAGTTTGGCGAGCAATTTTCAAGCAACGACCAGAAGCACATGTGAACCATGCACAACATCGCTCTTGCCTGCTCCCGGAAGGTCGCTTCGGCGAAGGTATCGCGCCTTCTGTTGACGATTCACCGTGACTACCTTGTCGCCTTGTTTTTGTAGAGAATCATGGAACTCCAAAACCATTCATTGGGACGCAGACTACTCTCTTGTATCATCACACTGTATCATCCACAGCATCCAATCCGTGCCCTGCGTCCCCTAGAACTACTTCAACATCGCTTCCAGAATATCATCTGTCCACAACCTGCAGAACTTAAACTTCGCCCAGCCCTCGGCAAAACGCCAAGCTCGAAGCAGTCTCTACCGCCAATTTGAGCATGCCGCCGAACACCATCCTTCTGACTGGAGTCACGGGCTTCGTGGGCAAAGTCGTTCTCGAGGAGCTCATCCGCCGCCGAGAGGCAAGTGACCTACAATTTGACCGGATACTAGTGCTTATCCGGTCATCTCGCAACCAGATTGCTTTCGAACGGTTCGTGAATGGGGTCGCCAGGTCAATGTGCTTTTCAAGACTGCAAAAGGGCTGGGACAGAGACATCGAGGTTGTGCCTGGCGACCTCATGGAACCCAACTGCGGACTCGGCGCTCACACGCTCGACAATCTGACGAGAAGGGTAACGCACATCATCCACTGCGCAGGATGCGTCGCCTTCGACACCTCCCTCAATGTTCTTCTAGCGGAGAACGTGACCGCCAGCCTCAACATACTCCAGCTATCCCAGAAATGTCGAAATCTCCAACGCCTCGTCGTCACCTCCACGGCATATGTCACTCCCAACAGGAAAGGACCCATCTGGGAGGAACTCGTTGCATTGCCGCACTCCGCCCAGCAGATCCTGCAAGACTTACACGACGGAAGGAAGGATGCCGACCAAATCCGCAGCGAGACCGGACACCCCAACAATTACACGCTCGCAAAGTGCCTGGCCGAGCACTTTGTTGTGCAAAAGAAGAAATCGATCCCTTTGACAATTGTCCGTCCAAGCATCATATCTGCGAGCTGGAAATATCCGTTTCCAGGATGGATTGACAGTTATGCGGCGCTAGGTGGGCCAGTATCTGCATTTGCTCTCGGTGGCTTGAAGGTCTTGCATGGAAACCCTGATGCTATTCTCGATGTTGTGCCGGTGGACGTGGTCGCGGACTGCCTGATCCGAGAAGCCCTCCAAGTTGAGGAGCAAAACATCGATTACGAGACAGCACCAGCAAAGATCGTGCATTGCGTCTCGACCATCCAGAACGGTCAGAGCACTTGGGACATTGTCACTAGCACGGTCCATTATTTTCAGCGGCCTGAGAACATTCTTCTCTACAAACCGAAGGGCTGGTATATTGGGACGGACGATCGATTGTTCTACTTTTACGAGTTCTTTTTCCAGTACTTACCTGTCAAGATGACAGAGCTCGGATCGCTCATGACGCTCGACTGGGACGGCGCAGCCAAAGCCAGAAAGACGCTGGTCAGGCTTGGACAGGTTGACGCCCATTTTCGGTTCTTCGTCGAGCACACCTACGACTATCGTTGCTCTACGAAGATGCTCCCAAGTAACTTTGACAGAGAGAAATACATGCAGGTAATCCTGCAGGGTCTGAAAGAATGTCTCCTCGTGCCGCTTGTGGAAAAGATCAAGGCAAAAAAGACTCGCACGGAGGACAAGTCTAGTGTGTGAGGTCGAAGTCTCTCATGACGCTTGACGAAATGCGCTGTGGTTGGATCTATCTGGCTGGGACCGACAGAGCCATGGTGGAAATGAAAGGATCTATTTTTCAGCAGCCCACCATGCAAGGGCGTGGGCAAATTACCTAGACAAACAGCATGATATCAATCACCCCAAGAATAGACAGCAGTCATTGGGTTTCCCGGACTTCCTTGGCCTTGCCAGAGTATTTCATGCATGTGTTCAGTGTGAAAAGGGGTACGTCTTGTCGCTGATCACCAACGCTCGGTGAAATTCTCGCAGCCCAACATTCAACTTTTTACACACGAGTCAGGAATTAAAAGGCGTGCCTGTAAAATTTCTCAAACCTGCCATCGGTACTGAATACCTAGGACGGGTCCGCCGTATATGACAGGATTAGTGAATAATTTATTTCGCAGCATCTCTTAGAACTCGTAAAAACATGATGTCTGTTTGATCACAGTGCAGGGCCTCTGCTTAGCACCAGGTTTCAGAACTCCCCAGCGTAAAGAAGGTCTCCAGACTGGCCATTCATGCGCTCCCAGATGTCCCGTGGATCAAGCGCGAACTCCTGCCTCTTCTCGGCTGCAGCGGTGTCGTTGTTCCTGGCAGCCGCAAGCTGGGCCGCAACGTCTTCGCGCGCGAGTTGCACTGGAAGACTGGTCAGTTCTATGGACAATGACAAAGGATCTCCCGAGAGTGGACTGGATGTAGAGAGTGAGGACTCACCATGCGCGTAGACAGCAGCCTTCTTGCCAGTGTAAATGGCATGGGGCACATTGGTAACATTATCCGAGTTCGCATCACCAATGGCGTAGGCACCAGGGATATTGGTGATGAGCCCCTTGTCCTGGTTGGCGTACAGGCGGCCGCCGTACAGAGTAACGCCCAGGTCGGCACCAACGCTGGACTTCTGCTCATCGGGGAATGACACGAAAAATGCAGCCCTCTCGACCGCGGTACCGTCGTCAAGATCCACGCGGAACAAGTCATACTCGGGCGAGCTGGCCAGGCTCGGATCCGCATCGGGGTTGTGTCCGTCCTTGAGGCGTGTGATGGAGGTTATTGTCTGGTTGTAGACGGTCACATTCGAGATCTTCAAATACTCCTCCCAGTCAGGGAAGGACGCCTCAGTCGCGGCACGCGCCTCGGGTGTGTCAGTACCATTAGCGAAGGCGATCACATCGCTGTTAAGCGAAGCTACCTCACGAACGAGCCCAGGGATATCCTCGAGGGGCCCCAGGAGGCCGAGGGCCTGGTCGGCGTGCTCATTGCCGTCGCACCAGGGGCACCAGTAGATGCCCTTGCCCCAGTTCTCCTGCAGGCCTGGGGTTCCGGGGAGGTCATCTTTCAGACCTGTTCCCAGGACAATCTTCCGTGCTGTGAGGGTCTTCTCGCCTGAGGGCAGAGTTGCCTGTACTGTGAACGACGTGACGTTGCTGCTTCCGGCCTGAATGCCTGTCACTGTACCGTTGGTCATGGTGACTGATTTATAATCTGAGATCAGTTGGCGTGCAAGCCAACGGTAGTAGGCTGGAGTCACACCTGCTTGGTCGTCAGTATCAAGCATCATTACAAAATTAATGGTAGAGGTCTTACCATCCATGCCGATCACGTCGTGCATGTGTCTCGTCGCCTCGTTCCGATAATCTCCAGAGTCGATCAGGAGCACCCTCCGCCTCACACGGGCGAGCCCACTCACTGCACTCAGTCCCGATGGACCTCCGCCAACGACAATAGCATCGTAGACGGTCGACTCATCAACTTCCGGAGCCGGTGCACTGTACTCGGGAATGGCCGCGGCCTTGGCCAGCGCCATGAGTGGCAGAGCAGACAGGACATTTGAGATACGCATATTGGTCGCTGGCTGAGTCTCTCCGGCAGAAGAAGATAACGAGAGTTGTATGAGCTGTTGAATATTGCAACAACCCGATCGACCGATAAAGACTGTATCTCAGCTCGAAGCCGAAAAGAACGAAGGGCACAACTGCAAGATATAGATCGGTCAGTGATTTCAGCTCCTCCCCGCTTCTGTATTCGCAGGTGGCTGCAGATGAGCTGCGGCCATCTGCACAGGCAGTGTTCTTTGTACTCACGAGCGCAGGAAAAGCAACCAATGGAAAGAGAGTGTGCTGAAGCGGTGTCTCACAACATGCTATGATCAGACCCTTCCAGCCGTCTCCTCTATTATATAGATCGACATGATCTCGAAATATTGAACCCCCAAGCATACTGTTTAACCATAAAGGCTGGAAGGGTGCTCCCACGATATTGCCGATAGGCCCAAAAATAGGCACTTGAGCGGCCAGCCGGTGCCACCTTTGCATGCAGTGCAACTGCAGCGCGGATCGCCGAGTCAGTAATATCCCAGTAGGTAGGGCAAGATGTGCGGACACTACGCCTTTTCGGGAGCATGCGGGCAGGTGAACCGACTAATGATACTTGGCGGTTCATCCCTGTGTGGTTTCAGCATAATGAGCTCGAAGATCATTGCAGTCCTGCGCTGCTACTTTGGTCATGGCAGCGTTGCCCTGACAAGGTGCAGTCGTGATGGTGTCAAATGGCGTGCTCGTCCTTGCCCCCTCTTGCGCCCCGATCAAGTCACATTCTGCTGTATAGGCCGGCCCAAAATAACAAATTCGCTCATGGGCCCGAGAAGAGAGATCATCACACCGGTTCTACCATTTTCATTGTGGTGACAACTGTCTTCGGCCAGTCCGAGCTGTGCCGTCCTCACTGACTTGACACGGGTCATTCGACTACTAGTACTGATGGGGACGAAACTTTCCGCCAAGTCTGGCGTAATCGATCGCCTCAGGCGGGTACGTGGAAATATACCCAAAGAGATTGGCCAATGATCAGACTGCACAGATGTGGTAGTCTGGGGACTCACTACATCCAGGCGAGAGACGGTACGAGAAGCAAATAATCTGACAGTCTGGTCACCGTGAGGATCTTCATGCGCGCAGCAGGTTTCCAGAAGATATTTGATGTGATGTAGGTCGCACGGGCTTGATCCTGACAGCAAGCTCCCCTTGTCGATACTCCAGTCATCCTGGATTGTCTGGAAAGCTTGAACACATCTGGGAAAGATTCGCCTTGGTCAGTGAAACCCCAGTCAACAAAATGAGTGTTCGGACTTTCCAAGGTTCTGAGCTACGAGTGGGGACTCACAATATGTCTGTTCAAAAATGCCCAAAGTTGGAATATTAAACTACGATCTCTCAGATCTTGTTTGGAAAGCAAGGATGATGATGCATGGGGAGGTGGGTTGAGCTAACCACTCCAATCCCTGCAGAACCCTGTGCAGGGGGCTAGATAATAGCATGAGGTGCCTGTACTGGGGTCTGAGCCCTATATTAAGCAGAGTTTGCCCCTTTACATTTCAAGCACCACTCACCCACATGGAAGCAGTGTAGCCAAGAATCTCTGTCGATAAATCTTTTGCGGTGACGTCGATGTCTTGAGCATCGCACATTGTCTCTGTCGCTGTCAAATATGGAAATGGGATCTAGCCGGCTCGACCCAGCGCCTTCTCGCTCTCTGTGTTTGCTTCCCAAGGCTCATGACGGCGGTCTTGGACGACCTGTGGTGGCAGCCCATAACGATGTTATGTTTGTATAAGGACTCTACTGACCTCCATGCTCTGCTTCATTTAATTCACTACGCATAATTTAGCCCGGGAACGATGAGTGGTCATGCAAGCTGTTTCGTTGTCACCTGGGGCTCACATCGTCCAGCCACCGAGCCCAATCGTCCCGCTGATTTGATATCATTATAGTCAAACTTGCTTCCTTCATGCAAATGCGACGGTAATCATGTTTTCGAGTGAGGAAAAGAACGAAAAGTCTTCCCTTTACTAATTGATCCATTTCTCGTGTCATAGATGGGATGGTCCACAGCTGTGAAGTGCTTGTTTTCCAAAGGATAAAATACTAGGAATCACGAGCATAAGATTAAACTGTAGCGTTAACTTTGGTGTTTAGCGGGCGGTATGAATATTGCATAGCTATAAGTACCCTCGCATTGACGTGGCCCCAGTGTGGCCAAATCTCAATGACTAACCAATCAGCTCCTAAGTAGCGCCTTGTCCTGCAAGCTTCCTTCTACGTGATGTTGTATAACGACCTTAGGAGACTGTTGGAGACGTTATTGATGAAGACTAGAATATAACCAATCGCTTCCTAGGCAGTGTCTAGAGTTGCCAGTACTGCCACTCATGCTAAATACGATCCCAAGTGAAGTCAGTGAGGAATCAAAGTCTCTACTGGGTAGATTCGACTTTTTGAGACCAGATATGACAGGCTATCACGTTGAAACGAGAATCCGCCAGGCTAGAAAATTGCCGTCCTCGCGCTTAGTATGCAGCAAGAACACTACCCAAACTACATGTGCACCTAGGGATGGGCACTTTGGAGGAGCCAGGTCGAGGAATTCACTGACCACAATATTGTGGTGAGGCATTCGTTCCCACAGTACTCATTCTAAACACTTCATACTGACGTATTATGTTTCCCTGAATTCAAGAACTATTTGTTGTGTGTCTGGCGGATTCCCCAAGCTACTCTCTATTGCCAAGTTGATGCAAGAGGACTGGCCTTAATGAAGGCCAACTCACCTCTCGTGGTTAAGATGAGAAGTTTTTGAATTCATTCAGGATGTGAGCTTGATTTACATGTGAAATAGAAGTGTGCATCACATGATTAGGGGGTCTGTACATTTGTTTCTAGAGTATCTTCTCGTCCTTTTGCAGGCACTTTTCAAGCTAGCACGTGGTTTTGATTCATTCTTTTTGAAACATAAAAAAAAAATCACGCATTCATCAGTGGAATCCCAGTTTGCTCTAGCACAATACCAAATTGGGTTCCGTCTCTCAACCGAAGCAAGTACTCCGAATTGCGGCTAACTGGCCTCATAGTTCGAGTCTTTTGAATCGCGATGGATTGGGCCACTGCTTGATATACTGCTTGGCTCATTTATTGATACCCTGCATGCCTATTAACGCTGTCATGTCCCATGATTTGACTGCATACGGCTATTTTCACTCAACACGCTGAATTTCGTTGATGCTGGGATATTCTATTATCAACCTTGGAAGGCACATATCACCTAGGTAGTCCTTTGTGCCTGCAGTGCCCCTGATCTTCCTCCCTCCGTCGATTTCATCGAGCAACTAAATTGGATATTGCGAGTTCCGAAGACTGTGGCAGTCTTGATGGACGGAGTCGCCATGAAATGGTTCAGCCAGTTGCCAGTGTACCTAGGTAGTAGACTACTAGTACCGTTCATGGACAGCTATCCAGGGTTTCGGCCTTGACCAGGGATACCGGGCTCGATGATGTGAGGTGCGACTTGGTACCACCTTGAACGTGGCAAACTCCAGCAAGCATCTCTGTGTTGTTTGCTGTTACATTTAGTTTTGGCTACCCTTTCCGTGCTACCGTTGCGGATGACTCAAACAGTACGCCTTGAGGCGCAGCGCGAGTTTGGCGTTCCTTCTGCTGACGACACATGTTGGTGGACAGGTTACACATTATGAGTCGAATTCTGCTGCAGATGCAACAAAAATGTCATAGCATTTGTGTGGATTACTCAGCTCTAATCATGCCGTGCAGGTTGCAGCATGGAACTTTCGGAGACCCGGCAAGCTTGTTCGGGTCATTGCCGCCGACTCACTTACCAGATGCGATCCTCTCGGGCCCGTCACCCGCCCACCTTTCCGCCTCGTATAGGGGGCCAAGGTGCCTGGATGCTTATTGATGTGCGCGGTAAGGCTGACCCGCAGGCAAGGATAAGCTCGCAGCGGCCACGCATCTGGAACGGGGTCCACGGTGTGCTTGGCTGCCCGAATTCCGATTGTGCCCACATACACGTGGAGAACATGGGAAGGGTAGATAGGATCTCGGATTTATTGGACGGTGATTTCTAAGACGGAAACAATCGCCGTAGGTAGGGCTCAACCATGGTTGAAAATAATCCGTGGAACTTTCCTCGGAAGCTTAAGATGACGTGCATCGCCGGCCGAGGGGTGCGAGCTCGACGGGGCAGACGGCGCAATGGCACACCTGCACTACGCCCTTCAAGTGTGTGCATTGCCCGTCGATGGAGCTAAGACGGTTTGAACCGCGATGCGATCGCCCTCGGTCTCCTAGTTCTGATGATTCAAAGTGATGCCTTACACATGTCAGATCGCTTAATGCAGTGAACTACCATCAGCACATGCAAGTCTAGCATAAACACAGCGTCATTTGTTGTTGGGGGACAGAGCCTCCAGAAAAGGCCAAGGACACTTGTTGACGCGAACGGTTCCTTTGGGGTCCCTTTGGGGGCGCGCCAACTCGGCATTTAAGTAACAATCCGTCAATCCGGGTGTGGGGCTCTCCTATCATTGGCTCCGCCACCCGGGGCGCCGGATTGCTGTCGCATCCCGAGCCAAGTTGTCAGCACGGGAACTTCCTAGGGACCGATGATCGACAGGCCGGTTTTCTGGCTGGACCACGGCCGCCTCTCCCACGGAGAAGACTGATATCATTGTGAATCTAATTTGCGAGTGATTAGACGACTAAGCCTTGGATCAGGGTCCTGCTCGGTCTGTGTCAGAACTGCGAGCTGCCAAGATGGAGCCCCCGAAACAGCGCAGATGCTTCACGGCGGCTCGGTCTCGCACACGCGGCCCACCGGATTTGCGTCCTTCGCAGGGAAGCGGGCCGGCTACGGGTCCGTGATGACTTAAACCCATATACTTTAATTCCGAATCATTATCAATCATAGGGGATGAAGTGTATGAGTTGTTCAGTTCTGATGTTTATAGATCCAGACCGTCCCGCCCCAGATCTCAAGCACTCTCTTGTCTATCTCGTCAAACACTCCTAGTGGGCCGTTAAACTGTACAACTATACCTTCTCGCGGGAGGAAGTAATCTAATTTATATCATAAAATCGTCACTTACTCTTACCGAACTACGCCTAATCAACCTATTGCGTCGAAACGAACGTTCAACGATCATGGAGAAGGACGCGGCCCTCGAGTCGCAGAGCTCTGAGCATGTCGACCAATACGGTCGACAGATAGAGCTCGCACGTGTGATGACCACATCGGACGAAGGAACTGCAGTCGACCAAGGTGTTCACTCAACCGAGATACAGCCAGAAGATGCCCAAGAACTGAGACGTATCGCCACCGTCTTTTCCCAGGCCTCGGGAGCTGGTGGCCAGCCTGCAGATTTGTCTCAGGCTATTTCCTTCACAAACCCCAATGACGATTCATTGAACCCACAGAGCAAGAGCTTCGACCCTGCCAAGTGGGTTCAAAATGTTGTTCGCCAAATTGAGGGACGTGGCATTCGTCCGGCCCGCACAGGTATCATGTTCAAGGACATGACCGTATCCGGAACTGGAGACGCCGTCCAACTACAACAAACCATGGGCTCTGTCATGGCAGGGCCCCTGCGACCAGGAGAGTTTTTCCACCTTGGAAAGAAGGAGCCCAAACGAATTCTTAACAAGTTCGATGGCGTCTTGAGGCATGGTGAGCTTCTGATCGTCCTTGGGCGTCCAGGCTCAGGATGCAGCACAATGCTCAAGACCATGTGTGGAGAGCTCAACGGACTCAGCCTTGACAAAGACGCCACGATAAGCTACGACGGTATCCCTCAGCCTCGAATGAAGAAGGAGTTTAAGGGTGAAGTCATCTACAACCAGGAGGTCGACAAGCATTTCCCCCATCTTACCGTTGGCCAAACGCTCGAGTTCGCTGCTGCCGTGCGCACACCATCAGAACGCATGGAAGGCATGAGCCGCAACGAATACGCCAAGCTCATGGCCCAAGTCACCATGGCCATTTGCGGTCTAACACAGACGTACAATACCAAGGTCGGTAACGACTTTGTTCGTGGTGTATCTGGAGGTGAGCGCAAACGTGTCAGTATCGCTGAGATGATGCTCGCTGGCTCGCCATTCGCTGCATGGGATAACAGGTATGTCTATAACGTTCTTTTCTAATAAGCAACCTCACCGTTACTAACCCTCGCCCAGTACCCGTGGTCTTGATTCCGCCACCGCCCTCAAATTCGTCCAATCACTCCGTCTCTTCAGCGACCTCTTCGGTTCCGCCCACGCCGTTGCGATCTACCAGGCAAGCCAGGCCATTTACGAGCTCTTCGACAAGGCAACTGTACTTTACGAGGGACGACAAATCTACTATGGACCGGCAAGCGAGGCCAAAGACTTCTTCGAGCGCCAAGGATGGTACTGCCCTCCACGTCAGACAACCGGAGACTTCCTGACTTCAGTCACGAATCCGAGCGAGCGCCGAGCTCGTGAGGGTATGGAGAACAAAGTGCCACGTACGCCGGAAGAGTTCGAGACATACTGGCGCGCCTCTCCCGAATACCGCAAAGTGCAGAACGATATCTCTGCTCACCTGGAAGAATACCCCTTGTCCGACGACGACGAGGCTGCATTGGCCAGACACCCAAGCCAGACGCAGCACGAGACACTCAAGGCGTTCCGCCAGGCCAAGAAGTCCCGCCAAGCCAAGCACGCCCGACCTGGATCGCCGTATATCATCACCGTCCGCCAGCAAGTCAGCCTAAACGTCAAGCGGGCCTACCAACGGGTCTGGGGAGACAAATCGGCCACAGTTAGTTTACACCGTGATTAAGAATATTGGAAAGTAGAAGCTAACACCCAGGACAGGTTGTCAACGCCGTCATGCAAGTGATCATCGCGCTCATCATGGGATCCTTGTTCTACGCCCCCGTCAACTACGACTCTACTGCTGGATTCTTCGCCAAGGGAGCCGCCCTCTTCATTGCTGTCTTGTCAAACGCCCTCAGTTCCGTCTCGGAGATCAGCAGTCTTTACGCACAACGTCCCATAGTCGAAAAACACGCCTCCTACGCCTTTTACCATCCCGCCACGGAAGCCTTCGCTGGTATTGTCGCTGATATCCCAGTCAAGTTCCTTATTTCAGTCTGCTTCAACCTCGTGTTGTACTTCATGGCTGGTCTGCGTCGCGAACCGGGGCAGTTCTTCTTGTTCTTCCTCGTCACATACGTCACCACTTTCGTGTTTGCGGGAATTTTCAGGACTGTCGCTGCCGCTACGAAGACATCATCGCAGGCCATGAGTGTCGCTGGTATCCTCATTCTTGCCCTGAGTATCTACACCGGTTTCATGATCGCGGTTCCTGAGATGAAGGTCTGGTTCAGCTGGATCCGCTGGATCAACCCACTTTTCTACGCTTTCGAGATTCTGGTGGCCAACGAGTTCCATGGCCACGAGTATATCTGCTCCAGCATCATCCCCTCGTATACGCCCCTAGTCGGAGACTCGTGGATGTGTAATGCGGTCGGAGCTGTGGCTGGCCGTGCGACTGTCAACGGAGACTCATACATCGAGACGAGCTTCTCTTACTCCTGGTCGCATGTCTGGAGAAACTTTGGCATTCTGATCGGATTCTTGGTTTTCTTCTTGATTCTCTACACGGTCATGACTGAGCTCAACTCCTCTATGAGCAGCGCGGCGGAGTTCCTCGTTTTCCAGCGCGGACGTGTCCCAGCCTACCTTCAGAAAGCAGGCAGCTCTAGCGAACAATCTCAGGAGACCCGACCGGGTGGTGATGCCATGCAGGAGTCAGGAGCTAATGTTGGCACCTTGGAGCCTCAGACAGACATCTTCACTTGGAAGGACGTCACATACGACGTTCAGATCAAATCAGAGACACGTCGCTTGCTGGATCACGTTTCAGGATGGGTCAAGCCCGGCACATTGACCGCACTTATGGGAACTAGCGGTGCTGGCAAGACCACCTTGCTCGATGCGCTTGCACAGAGGACCACAATGGGTGTCATCACTGGAGATATGCTGGTTAACGGGAAGCCCCTCGACGAAAGCTTCCAGAGGAAGACGGGTTACGTACAACAGCAAGGTAAGCAAGACTCCACCAGCATTCCTGGTATGACTTCTTTCATCAGAAGCTGACTTTGCCCGACTAGATCTCCATCTGGAAACATCTACTGTCCGCGAAAGTCTCCGATTCAGCGCCATGCTTCGCCAGCCCGCATCTGTCAGCAAAGAGGAGAAATACAAATTCGTCGAAGAGGTTATTGAGATGCTCAACATGGGCGACTTCGCCGATGCTGTCGTCGGTGTCCCAGGCGAGGGACTGAATGTCGAGCAGCGCAAGCTTCTAACTATTGGTGTTGAACTGGCAGCTAAGCCTAAACTTCTTCTCTTCCTGGACGAGCCTACCAGTGGTCTTGACTCTCAGAGCTCTTGGGCTATTGTGGCCTTCCTGCGCAAGCTTGCCGACGCCGGTCAGGCCGTCCTGTGTACCATTCATCAACCCAGTGCTGTCCTGTTTCAGGAGTTCGACCGGTTGCTCTTCCTGGCCAAGGGAGGCAAGACAGTCTACTTCGGCGACGTTGGAAACAACTCCCAGATCCTGCTTGAATACTTTGAATCTAACGGAGCACGCAAGTGTGGATCCCAGGAGAACCCGGCTGAATATATGCTGGAGATTGCCAATGGACAGACCACCGACTGGCATTCCGTCTGGCTTAACAGCCCCGAACGCCTGGCTGTCGAGGCCGAGATCGACCGGATCGCTGTCGAAAAGGGCAAGGAACAAATTTCGGACGACAAGACTTCCCATTCGGAATTCGCTATGCCTTTCATGGCACAACTCAGCGCCGTCACTGTCCGTGTCTTCCAACAGTACTGGCGGATGCCCTCATACATCATGGCCAAGCTTTCGCTCGGCTTCCTCGCTGGTCTCTTCGTCGGTTTCTCGTTCTACCGTGGTGGCGGCAGTCGTGTTGGAATGCAAATGATTGTCTTCTCGACCTTCCAGATTATTACCCTCTTCTCGACCATTGTACAACAAATCCAACCACTTTTCGTCACCCAGAGGTCCCTCTACGAAGTCCGTGAGCGACCAAGCAAGGCATACAGTTGGCAGGCCTTCCTGATGGCAAACATCATCGTCGAGATCCCCTGGCAAATTCTGACTGGTATCATCACCTGGGCGTGTTTCTACTACCCGGTGATGGGCGCAGACCAGAGCGGAGAGAGACAGGTCCTCGTCCTGCTGCTGACCATTATGCTTTTCATCTACGCCAGCACCTTCGCCCACATGACCATCGCTGCCCTTCCAGACGCCACCACCGCAGGAGCCATCGTCACCATTCTAATGCTGCTGTCCATGATGTTCTGCGGTGTCCTTCAGACGCCGAGCGCGCTGCCGGGCTTCTGGGTGTTCATGTACCGCGTCAGTCCTTTCACTTACTGGATCGCAGCCATGTCGGCGACCATGATCCACGGGCGGTCCGTCACCTGCTCAGTCTCCGAGACCACCATCATCGACCCTCCCATGGGCCAAACCTGTGGCGACTATTTCTCGGGCTACCTATCGGGCGGCGAGGGTAGCATCGGCAACCTGCAGAACCCCAACGACACGAGCGCGTGCCGCTACTGCTCCCTCTCCAACGGCGACCAGTACCTTGCCGGGAGCAACATCTACTGGGACGACCGGTGGCGCAACTTCGGCATCATGTGGGCCTACTGCATCTTCAACATCTTCCTCGCTGTTGGCACCTATTACCTGTTCCGCGTCAGGCCCACCCAGCGCGCTCGTGCTGCGAAGAAGGCGTGAGGAATATGAGATGCATGTATGTTTAAATTCGATTAAAGATAGAATGAGTCATGGCGCAAGGCGTTGGTGGGGCCATAGAATAGTGATCTCGGGTCATACACCTGACTAGACGAGACTGGGTATAGATGCATCACAATAATGATAATTGCGTTATAATGCACAAGATGATTCTGCACTTGGACTCGAATTTCGTCATGGACACACTACATGCCACCTCAGGCTGCCCAGGTGTTCTAATATCCCAAGATTGGTGTCGCATTCTAAGTAGTGGCCTTGGCATGTGCTGGTGCGGCAGCCGGCACTCAGACTTCGAAAAAAATCAATCACCAACACCAGCAGATTGTCCTACAAAACGATTCCTGCTTATGGTTTTAAGGTTCAAGGCGGTCGTTATACCCAAGAGGATACAGGCGACATTATTTTGGCAGCCCGTGACCAAGTGCTGCAGCGGTATGGCCCAATATCACATCAGCAACCACATCGGCCTCGTGGGTATGTTGGGCGCCCACAAGCCAGAAATCGGCCCCTGAGGGCATAAATCCAGTGTCGACCATTGCTCACTCTATTCAGACAATCAAAAAGGGTAAGGTCCAGCTCAAGGGGTGAGTGATCTGGAAACCGGCAAAAGAGATGATGTGTCCTCGGTGAGACTCGAACTCACGACCTTTGGATTGGGGTTTTTCTTCAGTAATCTGAAGAATCATACGAAGTATGAGACCAACGCTCTAACCGACTGAGCCACGAAGACTTATTTGGATGTTTGTAGATTAAAAATGAGCTCTCAAGTAGCTGAAAACGTTGCGTAGCAACGTGGCCTTCCTGACATAAGAACATCTTCGAGGTTGAGACATGAGGGGTTCTGCGGCGGTATTCTGCGACTGCAAAATGGCTTGGAAGGCTTATTTCCGCCCCCAATAATGTGTCATAAATATTATACGGCTTAAGGTTCGAAACAAAGCGGCCGGATCGATACCCGCTCAGGCTGTATTCCCATTCTACGACCTGCCAGTGGGGTATCACATATACTGTTACCATACCATCGCCCTACCTTCAGAATCGTTAAACAATACGTCGCAGAAATTTGACCATTACTGAACTTGTTCCTGTCTATATCGCCATCTTCTATAAGTGGTCCCGCTATGAAACGTTATTCTACAAGAGGTTATCCCATAGAAGGGATGCCCACCCTATAGGAAGGTATCCCACAAGAGGGTATCTTAGAAGATAGTACTAAACAATAGAGTGTCCTATAGGAGGTTATCCCAATAGGTGGTAAGGGTACTTAAGTAGAGATGCCGTGGCCGTGTATTGGACACCTCCGCAGAGCTCATTGTACATCATCACATTAACGTCGTCATATGTTCAAGTGCTTAAAGGTGCTGTTACCAGCTCATATAGCTTCCTTTCCCTTTACCCAGCCATCAATGGGAGCATTACTCATTGTGTGCTTCCATGGAGATGATGTATTCTACGGTGGCTCGTTTGCAACCAATTACACTGCCCCGCCTGCAAACATTTACCCTTGGAGCACATGTCACATAGGCGGTGTAGTGAGCACTGCTCAGTCGTTCCCGGTCGCTGCACGGATTGATGCCTTCGTCTCGAAGCTGATATCCCAGAAATACTCGTCAATATTGACGAAGAACTATCACTTGCTACAAGTTATACTAGTGAGTTTCAGGGGGGCCTTTGTTGCCCAAGGCGGGACGACGAGATATGCAGTGGTGCTGCAGTTACTGCGGTGCTGTTGTGGTGCCGAAGGAGAGATGAAGTAGGACGGCAAATGGAGTGAGGGCTGGTAATCGGATGGTGTGGCACGGGCGGGGACCAGCACATTTCGAATTCACAAGATCTAGTTTGTATTGATCTACAATTTTGAACAGGAAGCCCAGCTAGAGAGGTGCCAGGTCGTCTGAAGAGAAGTCTAACCCCGACTCGAATCGCAACGTCCAAAAATCGCTTTCCAGCTCCGTTACACCATGACATGGAGACAGCAGCGTCTATCTTATCCTCCGTATCCAGCACGAGCCTTCACGTACTCGGTGTACTGGCTGGTCGAGGCTGGGCCCCAGAACCACATCAACAAGAAGACTACTATAAACACAGCAGCCGCGCCGGCAAGCTTCGCCCTCGCCGGGTTGTTCTGGCGGTACTGGCTGATCTGCAGCTGCGTGTCCTTGGCCAGCGACTGGATCTTGTCGGGCCCGAGCTTGTAGTACACCAGGCCAGCGAGGGCAATTGAGTAGCCGAAGAATTGCTGACCAGTGACGGGGTCATGGAATAGGATCATGGATGCGAAGACGAGCAGCACATCCTTCAGAACTCCGGACATGGTCAGGACGACGGCGGATGTCTTGCCGATCTGAGGAAATCTGTTAGTCATGTAATCTAGAGGTATCGGGCAAGGGCATGACTCACAAGGAGGACGCCGGAGACGTTCAGGAGGAAGGCAACGAAGGCGTTGGCAAAGAGAACCATGGGCCCAAGACGATAGATATCGTCCATAGTCAGGCGAGGCAGCTCGACGAGCGCAGTGAAGAGCCCGTTGGTCACCGCACAGGCAGGTGCGAAGTAGTAGAGGGACACCAGAGGGTCCATCTTGAAGTCGCCCGAGCTCAGGAGTCGCTGGACCAGGACAAGACGAAGCGCCTCGAAGACGACGCCTCCGACCTGGAACATGAACCCGCTGAAGACAAACTTGATCTCACCAAAGGAGGCGATGACCACACCCAGCACAATGACGGTGACGTTGCCGAGGACCTTGACGTTTGGAGGGGCAATGCGGAAAGCCCAGGTGGCAAGCAGGGTCGCCACGGCGGTCGTGGCCTGAGCAGTAGGGAGGATGCTGTCAGCGGGGCTGTTCTTGCGAGTCAAAACGGGCTGGTGTCAGGCCGAACGCACCTTGAGCATCTGGATGAAAGACACGCTGAGCGTCAGGTAGGCCAGGTTGCCGCACACGAGACTCAAGCTGAACATGACTCCTATGGGCACGATTGCACGCCTGTCCGAGGAAGTCGAGAGGTCAGCTTCACCCACCCCATGAACATCTTCCTAAAGTTTAGGTCCAGCCCATGTGACACTAACCCATATGTATGTGGCGTCATTGGGACGTTATGTCTCGAGTCGAGGATCTTGGTGAAGCGGGCCATGAGCTGGGTCATGATCGTGGCGAAGACTTGGTGCCATGTTGTCAGGAACAACGCTGTGGGAGGAGGACCGTCAGTATTCGATTGGCTGTCGAGTTTTTGGGAGTTCCGGGCGATTCGTCTGCGAAACATCACGATGCGACTTACGGTATTCTACAGGTCGAATCAGTCAGTATAGTCCAAGATGTCTGGTTGAAAACACCAGAGGAAGGGGGAAAGGGGGTTGTCGTACCGAACTTTGCCGTGGACAGAATCCATTTGTTGAAGAGGATAACACTGGAGCTAAGCGCAATCCAGAGACTGGACGTCGAGGCAAGGCACGTTAGTCCAGCGTTCCCGCCGACGACGACAACGACGACCACCGTCACTCGGACATTGTCCGGAGGGCAACATTGGAGTCGTGCGCACTTACGCGATGAAGAAGGCCGGATGCAAGCCACCCAGGCCCCCGGCGCTGCTCGCAGGTTCCGGCGCCTTGGCCGTCCCGCTCTCCAGCTTCCGGTCGGCCTCTGCCGACTTGCGTTCGCTGCTTGCCATGTTCAATGCTTGGTGATATGCTGGCCTTGCTCCTGCACCCAGGGCGGTTGCGTTGGACGAGTAGTGGCGGTTGACGATTGGGGCTTGGCTGGCAGCTGCAGCAATCTCTCCGCGTTCAGGAGCCTAAGTAGGCAGCTGCACGGGTCATGGAGAACACCTGGCACTAATAATAACCCCACGAGTCAAGGGAGCACCCTAGTGGCCGGCCGGACAGCACTGGCCTGCAGTTAGGTAGGACGAAAAGGGGTCCACCCACCCATCCCTGGGTATACTGGGCAAATAGATCCCTGGAATGACGCACGTAGCATGCGTCGGCACCTGCAGGGGCCAGCCGGCCCTTCAGCCCTTTGGCCTTGGAAAGCATGTGCCACTCAAGTCCTTACCCGCACGACATAACCCGTTTTGTTTACGGAGTACGGAAGGACACGAGTAAAATATATATTTAATACTAACTCTTGAGATATTACTTTAAATCCTTCTTAAAACCCTCCTGATTTACTTAATAAAATCAGGATTTAGGTTGTGAAAAGGTTGGATACGTCCCGGCTTTGCCCCTTGAGGTTTGGTCTCTACGCCTGGCGAAAAGGAGTGGGCATACTAAGATGTCGGCTTATTAAAGATGAGTCCGCATTATTTTTCGATTTTGCTTGTAGATAACAGGTCCATGGGTTCTAAAGCCAAGATATTTCGGGCATTAAGACCGATTTTTCTGCCACCGGAACACTCTTTCTCTGATAGCATCAGATTCGTGCGCACGCCACTCCTCCACACGACGCGTTATCGAATCGCCAATCTTCTTCTTGTTCTGGCACTTCCCGATGAGCTCCAGGGCCACTTCCAGCTTCACCAAATCCGTTGCTACCTTCACTTGCCGGCCTGCACCGCCCTCGCCCTCGTCAGCGTGACCACCAAACCTGCTAAAATGGTACGTAACCCTCAGTCGCTCGTCATCCGTGTTGAGAACGGCGGAGATGACCTCACAGGCCAGGCGTGTTATCTCTGGCCAGCGGAGGGCACACGTCTCGTCTTCTTGGAGCATCGCCCGCAGGCGCTCTTCTAGCCTCGAGACGAACGCCTCGCAGCCCTCGTCCCCTTTGTACCACCCCAAGGTGTGAAGTAGCCAAAGCTCCAATTTTGCAGTTGAGGGTAGCATGGCCCGTTGGCCCAACTGCTTCTTGTCCCTGACTAGGTCTACAATCCTCCCTGAAATGGAACGACGGTTGTTATGCCATCTCTCATACTCAACCTCGGTCCTCAAGGTGGCTGAGGTTGGCGCCAGAGTATTGACGAGGTTCTCCCACGCCCCCATGTGTTTCTCGTAATCCTTAAGATACAGTTTTGCGTGCTGTAAAATCATGTCGAGCAGCACGCCACGCTCGGCGGGCAAGTCCTGCACAGGATCCAGGAGCATCAACAGCACCTGCGTTTCCCAACCATTGACAGGGCCGCGGTCATAAGTATTCAGCCAGTGTTGCACCTCGGGGCTCTTTCTGAGCTCCACGTCCGCTCGCAGAGATGCGCTGAATTTCTTGACTGCCGGCGGCGGCGCGATGCGGTGAACAGAATATTTGTTGAAGTCGGCTAGGTGCTTCTTGGGCACAGAAAGGTAGTAGCTGCGCAGAACATTAAACCAGAGTTGTGGTTCTATCGGAGTCTCCGGCAGATCATCTTGGAGGGCTGTGGCTTTGTGCTTGGCTAGGAACATGTTGATCCATCTGGTGTGCTCTTGCTGGGATTGCTCGAGCACAGGAAGGATCAGATGCTCGACGAATTCGGTCCCCAGTTTTTTGAGCCCCGGGCGAGAGTCATCGTTGGCGCAGCTAACCACTGCTGACATCAAAGGCGGCAGCTGTCTCACTTGCACAAAGGACAAGTCTGGTAGTATACCAGTAGCCTCTGCTTCCACCCAGTCTGCTTCCTGCAAGGGTCGCCGCTCATTTACGCTCCCAGCCACCGGAACGACAGTCTTCAAGGCGGCCATGATGTTGCGTACTGTCGGGTTTGATCGGGCTTCTTCCTGGGATCCCCTACAGAGGCTGTCCAGCAAGCTCAAAAGACTGTCTAGCGCGGCAAAACGGATATCTTGGTGCTGCGCGACCCTGAACAGCTCAATCAGGACCTCGACAGCTGCGTCATCCGAGATGAATTCGGCCTGGTTGAGGAGCTGCGCCAGGTATTTCACCGTCGTTACCTTGACGGCAGGCTGAGAAGGCATATGTTTCGGGGCCTCGGACTCGCCCACTTTGACATAAGACTGCTCCTCCAGCTTCTCGCCGATACCCTTCGCGAGGCCCATCAGCAAATCATGCGCCTCTTCTGCCCGCAGCTTCTTCAATAGGCCAGGCGAAAGCAGCAGCCTGTGCCACGAGCTAGCATCAGGCCTGTCAAGGATTGTCTGCAGTATGAGCGGCGACGCAAGGGCTGGCTTGCCGCTGTTCCTCAGTTTCATGAGAGCCTCATAGGACATCCATTCAAGAGCCCCATCCATCGGCGCCGAGTCCTTCTTACCGTCCCTTGGTTGTCTCTTGCGCCTCTCAGAACCAACGTCAAGCAACGATCTCGTGGCTGCGGCCAGGAACTCAGGCGGCGAACGTGCCAGCATTCCTTCAGCTGGCGCTCTGACAGCGTGAATAAAGTCTGGGTGCACCCACTCGAAGGCTACGAGCAGGCCTTTCCACACGACGTTGAAGACTTCACTCCTCGGCACAGCAAAGTGCTTTTGTATGGTCTCTGAGCGGGACACTCGTGAGTTAAGAGCCGCAGTGAACAGCTCTTTGACATATGTCCAGTCATGCTCTTGGAACGACGGCTCTCGCTTCGCAAGGAGATAAGACTCCTGGAACGTCCTGAGAATTGCGTCCGCCTTTTCGATTCCACGAGATACCTCCTCCAACAGCAGTGGAATGCTGCTCTTGGATTCCGGAGACAATGTGTCAGGAGTGCCCATTCCGGACACAAGCTCAACGCCTTCATTGGTGAGGGCTGCATTTTGGCCGAATATTACCTTCACTGTCAGCGGATCCCGGACAAAGCGCTGCTGCCAGACAAGTGTCTCTCCGTATACATCCAGATCTCCAGTCGCGATAGCATATGAAGCTGCTGCTTTTGCCAGTGCCGCTCTGTCTGACTGCTCTCTGGCTGCAGAAGCCTTCTTTCGGAGCCTATCAATCATTTCCCTGGCATTTTCTTGTACTGTCGGATTATCGCGTTGAAGCATTGTCAAGTACAAATCCACGTTGAAATTGACGTTCGGTCCAGTATTCCTGTCAGGGATGATCGACTTTGAACCCGATGCTTGAAGAAAATTATATTCCGCATTCGTCTGGTATAGCTTCTTCAGCAGCCGGATCTGTTGTTCGGTGGTCATGAAACGGATCAACTCCAGTGGCCAGGTCTGTTTGGCAAAGGCCGAGTAGTCCTCGGCCAAAAAGAGGTCCAATCCTTGCTCTGGAATATCAAGGTAGCAAAGCTGAAGCAGCCTCTCTCTGGGGCCCGGATCCAAACGACGCAACACATTGAGATAACTGGCGGGATCCATGTGTGGTAATTTGGCAAGTCCTGATTTTAGCCCAAGCCTCAATAGATCTTCGTACTGATCTGGCCACTTCTGCCATCGCGAAAATGTCACAGCCCACAGATCTCGGGAACCGTACCACGCCTTGTCTCGGTTTGTTCCGATTATTTCTAGGCCAAGCTTGATCAGGTCGTAGATTTGATGATTGTACTCATTACGAGCACGCCGACGGTTGGCAAGTCCATTGACGATGGGCATCAATAGCCTGAGCTCTTCGTCATGCCACCTCTGATCTGCGATGGTGCCATCGAGACGGCCTCTGAGTGCCTTCATCGCAAAGTCTCTGTCGCCACACAAAAATTGATCGAGATACCTCGGGACTTCGTCATCGTGCGGGCTGCGGCCAAAGAGGTGGTTCATCGCACGTTCTTTCATCAAAGCCCTATGGCTTCGTACCAGTCTAGTTAGGTCACACCATCTGAACAAGGGGTTCGAATCGTCACGCAAGTCAAGAACTTGTTCGACAAAGCGGGGCGAGCAGGCGGAAAGCATTTTGGCGTAACGGTGCTGGACAGGGCGCCTGTCCTTGCTTTGTGTGGCGGACGTTGAATGGTAGACGCCGGGAAGCAAAGCCCGCAGCAGCTCTTCGACGCAGTTCTCCCTTTTCTTGTCCTCTTTACCAAAGTTGCTGCACCCGATATACCCGGACATCTTCTTTACATCGGCAACAGAGCTCTTCCCAAAGATCTCTACCAGCCCTTCCGTACCCCCCAAAGCTTTCCACGTCAGCTCCCAGTCGAACCTCCCCGGGCGCCTGAGATGCTTGCCGAGTTCTTTCATGGCTAATTTCCGGATTTCGATGTTGGATTCATAATTGATGCATCGGGCAATGACAGAAGGCGACTTCGACCACGAAATGAATACGCTGAAGACATCCGCCGACACCAGATCCTGTTCAAGAGCTTCCAGTAATGACTGGCAAATGACAGCATCGTTGTCTTTCACACCTGCTCGCAGATCGTTCAGGTGAGCCAAAAAGTCATCGACTTCTCCCCGCCCCGAGCTCCGAACGCGGGAGATGTCGATTGCGATGCCAGCCATGCTGTTCTTTGGACAACACAAGGCACCGCAACGGGGGAATTTTGAGCACTGAGATAGCACCGGAGGTTTCCAATGAATGGATTCTGATTCTTTCGAGTGGGCTTTTGCGGTTGGGTCTGGGTCTTAGGCACAGAATGGAATCTGGTGATGGTTGCTAAAGCATTATATTAGCCGTCGAATATGAGGCCTGGTGTGCTGGCCCGGCGCAGTGCTAGTTTCTAGCTGAGTCACCCCGGCAAGAGGCCGTTGAAGCTAGGCCTGAAAGGCGAGTGAGTAAGCAAGCACTTGGGGCACAAAGGCGCTCAGCTGGGTCCAGGGGCTGGTGCACGATGAAACCCCATGTTCTCACTCTACCACAATACGCCATTTCTGCCTTGCGAACACGAACAATCGACGCCGTCTGATTCTTCTTGTTGATTAGTAAGGGCGCCGTAGTCTTCAGGTTGATTAGAATCATAATGTTTGACTCCAGCATTTTGGGGTTTTAAGGCGAGGACGATCCAATGGATGATAGGCCCAGCCCCCAAACCAGGATACGAGATCCCACTTGGCATCCAAGAAATGAAGAGACACCTTCATCGTCCATGCCGAACTGTGGTACGGCAGCAGCCCTTGCTGACTTACCTGGGCAGGCACCCATACTCTTAACGCTTTCTCCAGTGGAGTCGTTCGATCAATTCACTTGTCGTCGCAGCAGTGCCCCGCCCCCGTACCTGCCTGCCTGCCTGTCTGCCTGCCACATACCTATACCCATGAGAATCACTGTCCATACATTGGTCTAACAACTAACGCCACCCTCAGTCCCATTCGCGGGTATAGAGACCTGGTCCTGGTCCGAGGGAGCACGTTCGGAAGGCGCTGCGACCTTGTGTTTGGGCTCGTGGCTCGGTGAGCCATGATCTGCTGCTGTCATGAATCGTGTGAATTCAACCCCTATAGTGACGGTGGCAAGAGACCAATACGTCCAGCAATGCCATGGGCCGCATGTGATGTGGCAAATACAAGAAGGATAGATGCCGTTCGCCAGCCGTAGACGGCAAGTCCTTCGATCCGCTTCAAATCGAACGTCAAAATGTCGTGGAATGGTGATCCATGGTGGTCAAAGCCCGTCCGGCCACACCCAACTTTGATCAGTGGCAATCGAAACCGCCGTGGTCCATGCTTAAAGCACATGTGCAGGCATTGGACTTGTGTTCGGTGCTGAGGCCACGTCCCTGAGATGTCCGGCTCGTCGAGAGGGATGCTGATTCGATCCCTTCGTATCATGACTTAATATCTATGGCGAAACATCAGTATTCAATACTCGAGGAAACTTCAGCCTCATATTCAGTACTCATGAGGACTCCGTTGAGCATCTCATTCTGCGTATCCTCGGCCATTTGCCACCAGTGTGGCCACTATAGTACTCACAATAGAGCGGTTGACCGATAAGAACCCGAGGTTGTGCTGACCACGTTGCGTCAGCCCTTATATGAAGAAGAGATAGTGTCGACGTAATCAGCTGGAGGTTCTCGATGCGCGATGCCATCCATCTCTGGCCGAGCTCTCGTATAGCAATGCTGCCGAGTACCAGCCTCAGGTGCTCTGGGTGTCTTGCTTTGTTTGGGTCCTGCTTCATTCAATTACTCATTCTAGAGCTGGAGTCATCTATGGGCCCCATAAGTACCTCAAATCTACAAATAAGTCGTCTCGAATTGCTTGATAGATGATAGACGCGTTCGACATAGCCTTATTGCCTACGTATGAATGTCCTTATGTACCCAGGTAGCTACATATGGCCAGGGGGACGGAGTCGGTGGTAGCAGAAAGGGGGGCATGTACCCTAGGGTACGGGTTAGGGTCACAGGACGTCGACATCAACACTTATACGACCGTGTTCACGAGCTGTGGCCTCCAATACGACAACCGGATTAGTAGATTGTAAACAAAGCCCGGTACAAAGTTCCCAGGTTATCCGGCTGCATTTCAGAGCTCGAGACGGAGATCTTCTTGCTGGCTACCGCGTACGGTGTCGTTTAGTGACCGTTGATCATTCTGATGTCATGCCAGGGACGGCTCGGTGCAACCATCACGTCACTCCAATGAGGAGAGCTATAGCTCCGGAGCTCCCACAGCTCCCTTAAATGAGCCAGTCTGACCCTTCATCCTTCTGCGTGTGTTGTTCTTCCTGACATTCACAAATCGAATTGAATGATAGTCAAACAATATGGCTGAACAGGACAAGTTTGGCTCCCATTGGGGTTCCAAGCCCGACAACCCAACGACCGAGTCAATCCCGATTCCTGTCCCTCGAGGCTCAGGAGCAGAGCAAGACCGCTGGGCCACTCATCTCAGTCGTCAGGCCCAACGCAGCGGCCCAGCCGAGAATGCCTCTTTCCGCGTGTGGACAGCATCTGGGGCAGAGCAGGACCGATATGCCTCTCACTGGAGCCCCTCCGCTTCTCGCAACTCCGAGGCCGAGGGTATAAGCATCCCAGTCTGGGCCACATCCGGCGCCGAACAAGATCGATATGCCTCTCACTGGAGCCGAGGCGAGGCAAACAACCCTACCAGCAACCGGATTGGTATCCCCATCCGTGGCCCAAGTAGTGGAGCCCCAGAGCAGGAAATATACGGTGCTCACTTCACACCCGACCGGTATAATATTCCACGCGACGTGACGACGGTCGGAATCCTCAAGGACACTCTTCTACCTTCACTTGGCCTCCACTCGGGTCTCAGCATCGCTGCCTATGCTGCTTCTCGGGTCGCGAACCGTGTGGATGGGAAGGACTGGCTCTGGCCTGTTGGCCCGGTTGCGAACGCTTGGTGGAGTGCTGTTGGTACCCGTGTTGTCTATGATGACGTTTCTATTGGTTCTGCTCTGTCAACTCTGGTCTACCCAGACAAAGTCCTACTCGGTGCAATCACAGCATGGGGCGCTCGTCTATTTTACCAAGTCGCCTCCCGAAGCTCAGAATCAAACTCTGACGACCGTCGATACCTCGCGGACAAGGAGGACCCTGGCTTTTGGAACAAGGCTTTCTTCAAGTACTTCCTCCCCGAGGCTGTCGTACAGGCTGTGATTTCTTTGCCTTTCACGTTGTCTCTGCATAGCCCATACGCCAGGTAGGTATTCTGTCCTCGCCTTTGGAAGGCCATCGAATATTTCTGACTCCTACAGTGCTCGCCAGTCTCTTTCGGCTCCTCTCGAATGGGCTCATGACTTCGCTGTCTTCGTTTTCAGTGCTGGATTTGCCCTCGAGGTCCTTGCGGATTATCAACTTAACAAACACAAGAAGAATACTGGCAATGCTACCGTGAACCGCAACGGCGTCTGGAGTATTGTCCGACACCCCAAGTATGCCCCAATCGTGGAAAAGTCTGGTCCGGCTTCTACTAACCTGGTGATTTCAGCTACCTCGGAGACGCCCTCGTACACTTCTCATTCCCTCTCTTCCTCTGGGGATCTGGCAAGCTCCATCCCATCACTCTCCTTGCTCCCGCCGCCAACTACGCATTCCTGCGATACGCTGGCGGTGATGCTCAAAACGAGGCCTACCAGGAGGAGCAGTACGCAAAGACCAATTCGCTCAAGGCCAAAGAGTTCGCCGAGTACAGGGCAACCAAGAACAGCTTCTGGCCCAGGGTTCAGGAAGCTACCAACCCATGGACGCTGGCAGTGATTGGGGCTGGCGCTGTTGGTCTCGCGGCTGAACGGGTTGTGCGATACCTCGTGCTGTAGCCCTGAAGATCGGAGCCGCTCGGTTTCGCGCAAGCGAACTTTATTCAACAAGGCGCAAAGATTTGCCAAAAATAGGAGAGTCTGCGGGCCCAATGTTTCCCCGATGTTGATGTATAATTCAGCTTCGTGGATAGATAGTTATTAATGAATTTTACGATGGCTACGATGGCTGCACAGCGTGCCCTTGAAGCCGATCAGAAGACAAGCTTATCCCTTGACTCGTGCGCTTTCTAGAATCTGAGCGTCTGACGCTTACGTCCGCAGTGGCTCCTGGATGCCCCTTGTTTCAAGGCTTTCCTTCACAAGCAGCTTGTTATTCCCGGCTTGTCTCCCGGTCTTTAAATGTGCATGCCGTTGGAGATTTTAGCTTCGATTAGTGGCGGCCATTGGCTGACCACCGATTGCCCTCACCAATTGTGCCAGACGCCCTGATCGGGCGTCGGCGACCCTAGAAGCAACATCAACAAAGTTGGCATTGTCGCATTGAACTGCCGGTATCTGACTCGTGGGCTGCTGCATCGGGCAGATGGCTGCCCAGTGTGGCAAGTGGCACACTGGGTCATCATGATGGACTGCAGCCCAAATGCCGTCGGTGAATGCTCCGGATCTTGCAATTGGTTTTGCCTATTTCAAAACTCTCGACTAATCATCTACTGCGGCTGCAAAAGCGAGAAGCCTTTGATGCTCTGACCTCTGCCTTTTCTTGTCTCCTCCTGTTTCCTTTCTCAACAGACCCGGGCGGAGCATAGCTGTGAGAGGCCCACGATGCGCTGCTGCGAGCCCTGTAGCTCTGCCCAGGTGTTTCACGCGCGATGAAGAGCACGCAGATACCGGGGATCTTGTCCTTGGCCATACCGTGGTTGCTTTCTACAGCTGCGATTACGCTACGCTTCCTCGCCCGACGCATCACCAAGACCCGTCTGTGGTGGGATGATTGGATGGCACTGTCTACCTATGTGAGTTTCTGGACTTGGCCAGACACTGCGGCGGTGAAGAACAACCCTGATTGACCAGCCTGGACGGGGTGTAGGTATGGGCAGTCGGGAATAGTGCCTTCGGTATCAAGTGTATGCCATCCTATCTACACATGCTACTCTTGGACCCTGCTGACGCCAATGTTCGATATCCAGGGGTTTGTGATGGTCTCGGTCTGCATAGGGCTGATATCTGGTGGATGACACCAAGTCAGTCGCTGAAAGCCGCACGACTGAATCTCTTCTTTCTTGGAGTCTTTTATGCACTGGCCGTCGGCTTCGCCAAGATTGCCGTACTAGCCCTCTACTGGCGAATGTTTTCGCTCGGCCGTTTGAGATACTCTATCATTGTGCTTACTGTTTTCTCGGTCATCTGGACCGTGGTAAGGGTGTGTGTCGTCGAACCCAACCCCCCAATCTCCGCCGAAAAATATGTCTTTACTAATAGAGCAGCATAACTAGGCTACTCTGGGAATTGTGCGCTGCATACCAGTGTGCAGATACTGGGACCCATCGGTGAATGGTAGATGTCCCATCAATGACGCAAAGTTGTTTCCCGCTGGTGCCTTTAGTCACCTTACCTTGGACATTTTGATCATTGTCATTCCTCTGTTCGAGCTTCGGAAACTTCGGATGAGTATACACCGTAAGCTCGGTGTCATGGTTTTGTTTATGTTCGGGATGATGTAGGAAGAGTATCTCTCCTTGGACCGAAGACACAAGCCGCTCACAAACTCGCTAGAACTTGCCTGGGGACAATTTTTGTCATCATTGGCTCTTTGCGTCTCGATGAGACAACCGAAGAATTGTCATCCAACATCACAAGCATGTTCGTCTGGGCCAACGTAGAGGTCAATTTCGGTGTGGTTGCAGGTCAGTGCCTTCTTAGTCACACTTTCACCAGCTTTGCTGACGTGGCAGGGTCCTAGCTTGCGCGCCTCTATTACGGCCATTGTTTTCGATATACGCAATGGGTCCATTGGGCAAATCTGACGAGTTTGAACCGCACAAGAAGCGGTTCCTTGGTGGAAGACTGCATGGCAGTAGGAAACAGGAAAAGTTGCAAGATTCGATGCCCAACCTCCTCATCTCGACGAGGTTGAACAGCAAGAGGACAAATACCAGTCGTAACAGCACTACCGAGAGTAGCCAGACTAGGTCGATGATGGAATCAAGAGCAACGGTGCACCCAGCGTCCGTTTTGGACGATCACGAGTACTATCAAGTCCCCGTCATGATACCCGAAACAGTGCTCGAAACGCCTGAACATATGGCGACGGAGGGCAGCTTTGCGTGCCACGAAACAAATGGGCTGCGGCCCACACCGGCAATTGAGGATGTCGAGGGAATGTCTTGGGATATATGGGCAGGCCCTACCGATAACATCCCGAATTTCCCCCAGCCGCCGCCGGCAGTTTATCCCGGTGACGAAAATATCCAGGACAATCCCAACCTTCGATTCCTTACCATCCACCATATTGTTTAAGCCCCAACGCCGGCTGAGCTTTACTACGACACACTGCAACATCGGGCTCAAGCCGTTTGGGTGCCAACGTCTGATTAACACGGTCAACAGGCATGGAATTCCACTAGAACAGCACCGGCATCCCACACCTGCAGCGCCGAGACAATGCTAAGCAAGCAAAAATGTACATGTGCTCCCCGCATGCAGTCGAGTTGGCCGATCGGAATGCAACAGATGTGTCTGGCACCTTTCTATCGAAATGGATTACACGAGGATTAATCATTGCCTTCAGGACACGATCGTAAAATCTAGGATACCCAAAACTGGCAGGGAGGAAGGGATGAGACCAAGGAGGAATCATTGATGAGTATGCATGATTAGGTGCTAAATAGTACCTGTCACGACAGCATTGCATTGGGTAGAAACTCTGGTTCAGCATGGGGATTCGCAAAGAATGCCTCATGTAGAGAAATAGAAATTCCTTAATAGATAATCAAAATGCAACCATGAGGTTCATTTTGCAGGTACGTGTTCTGGACTTTCGCCAGATCACATGAGCGTATCTAAATGATGACATGTCTTTCTGCCACCATCGCACAAGGGCCGCCATATTCTTCTTTGGCGAGCCATCCACAGGTGAATAATATACTCCATTTACCTGGTTCCGTTTCTATTCCGTATACAGCCGTAGCCACTGGGCATACGCAGCGCCCTCATACAGTCGTAAACGCTCAAGACCCAGCGTTTTTTTTTTTTTTAAAAAAAAAGCACACATTGCCGATAACAGTGGTTAGATACGATAAGTAGGCACGTGGCCTCAACCATACTCCATTTACTTCGACAAGATTCAATACACGGATACGAGGATGCAGTACAGATGACACGAAGGCCCATAAATCTCTGGCGGGTGGGAGGTCATTCATTCCCCCCAGGTGCCGTCGAGCCACGTCTGCTTGCCGAAGCTTGTAGAAATTGATAGATCAGAAAACTGGATTCAATAAAAGACAGTGATCAAACGTTTTGGTGCCAGAAATCGATCATCATTTAGATTTTGATTGTCCGGACCCTCGCCGTCTTAGAGGCGTGGTCTGTACAACAAATATTGGTGTGTGGCCTGTTTCACCATGACAGACAAGAGAATGCAGCTCAAGTAGGCCTACGTCATTTAGACGGATGATCGAGCACTAACTGCAATGCAGGCTCAGGCAATCTCTACAATCAGCTTGATTTGGGTGGTGCCCCAGCCAATTGTTTGCGTACATGCACTGCATTGCATCATGCGCGGACTTGTTAAGCTGGCAGGCCGATCATCGGGGCAGGCCATTTCAGAAACTCCTCTCTCAAACAAATACGCCGGGAAAGTGAGTCTTCATGCTGTCCGTCATATCTGGACACAGCTCTAGTGGATCCAGATCATTCTTCACTAAGTGTGATTACAAATACGTACAGCCATTCCTCAAGTGAACTTGAACCACAAATATCTCATCATCGTCTGTTGGCAATCAACCCGAAGCTCGAGACAGCGCAGTCAGCCGCCATGGACGACAACACGGTCCACGGTGCTTATCCTTGGGATGATGGCACGTTAATACGCTTCCCTAGCCGACGTAGTGTAGTTCACGGTACAAATGGGATCGTGAGTACAACTTCACCCCTAGCAAATGAGGCCGGGCTCCAAGTCTTGAGGGAGGGGGGGAACGCTGCAGTAAGTCTGTCGATCACGTATTAAACTTTGCCGGTGACGCCTGCAGAGAGTGACCTTGAAACAATGCTAGGACGCAGCAATTGCTGCAGCGGCGGTCTTGAATCTTGTTGATCCATCCATGACTGGTATTGGTGGCGATGCATTCTGCCTTTTCTACCATTCTAAGACGAGAAAAGTACATGCCCTGAACGGCTCGGGAAGGTCGCCCGCTAACGCAAGCCTGGATGGTATTTGCAAAGATTTGGGAATAACAGACCGGGATTCCGGCTCTATCCCAAGCACATCGATTCACTCTATTACTGTTCCAGGGGCTGCAGCCGCCTGGTTAGATATCATCGACAAATACGGCTCTGGCCACGTGCCGGTGTCACAGGTCCTAGCACCTGCCATCCGCATGGCCGAGCAGGGTGCGCCTGTGAGCGAGATCTCAAGCTTCAACGTAAGCGGGCCCCACAGCCAAGCTTGTGCAGATCTTTTCTGAGGTGTGATTTAGTGGCACAATTCTGAGAAGGACCTGCGACGAGTTGTAACCGAGGAAGGTCTGCTCAAGTGGGATCCAGACTTTACCGGGAAGTATCGAGCTCCTAGGCCAGGAGAAACCATCAGAAACATCCCATTAGCGAAAACCTTCAAACTCCTTGCCGAGCGTGGCAAAAGCGGCTTTTATGAAGGTCCTGTGGCAGAGGCAATTGTTGAAACCAGCGAAAGGCACGGAGGGTACTTGACACTCGATGATCTCAAAAACCACAAGAGCGAGGAGGTGGACCCTGTCTCACTTCAGCTGAACCTTCCATCCGCCAAAGCCCCTGTCAATCTGTGGGAGCACCCGCCCAACGGTCAGGGCATTGTTGCTCAGATGGCCCTTGGGATCCTGGCCGAATTAGAGAGCGATGGGAAGATACCTCAATTCAATCTGGAGGATCATAACTCGTCTAAGTAAGAAGACATTGTGTTAATTTGGCTTGATCACTGAGACGATCCTGGACCAAGCTTACCATTTTCCTCCAATAGATATCTCCACGCGGTGATCCAGGCATTGCGAATTGCGTTCGCCGACGGGAGCTGGTACATAGCAGACCCTATCTGCGCTGTGGATCCGAACTACCTGATTTCCCGGTCGTACTTAGCTCAACGTGCGAAGCTTTTTGATCCAGCTAGGTCTACAGATATCGCAGACCCGGGTCATCTGGGAGGGATACACAAGACCAGCGACACCGTCTATCTCTGCGTCACAGACACGGAAGGGAATGCGTGTTCGCTCGTCAACAGCCTCTCGGACAACTTTGGAAGCCGGATCATACCTTGCGGCACCGGATTCGTTCTTCAAAACCGTGGCTCCGGCTTCCACCTCGGACCCGAACATCACCCCAACATCTTTGCGCCAGGGAAAAGGCCTTATAACACGATCATCCCGGCCATGGTGACACATGCGTCTGATGGGACACTTCATACTGTCTTTGGCGTCATGGGCGGCGCGATGCAGCCTCAAGGCCATGTGCAGGTCCTCATGAACATGCTGCGATTTGGCATGAATCCGCAGATGGCACTTGATGCACCCCGGATTTGCATTGGGGTCAGCTTACCGGGCAAGTCGACCGACCCAAGCAAGACCGTCGACAGGACAGTATATATCGAGGAGGGCATAGATGAAAATGTGGTACGTGAGCTGGAAGAGATGGGCCATGAGGTCAAAACTGTCACAGGCATGGGGAGGTCGCTGTTTGGCCGGGGGCAGATAATTCATGTCCATCAGGATCCAACTCAGGGTCAGAGAGTCTACTCCGCGGGAAGTGATATGAGAGGCGATGGGAATGCGGCACCCTTACTCTGATTGAGCGGTACGCCAATCAATAGTCTTATTTCAGCCGTTCAAGAGAGATCTGGTTGATGTTGGTGGGCGTGGATGGGTTATCTGCACAATTTGTGCTTCACTAGTAAACCATCTCTTTTACCAGGGAAACAGAACAATTCGAAGTGACGAGGCCTGTCGTCCAGTCATCCGCACACGGTGTACGCAACGCGTGGCAATCAAACGGTCACAGACTGGGAACAAACATTCAACAGACGACAAGTAGTTGATACTGGGCCTAGCCGTCTCTTACCTAGGTATGTGCGGTCTAATGAAGCTGCCACCTTCTGTTTCCAGCATTGGGTACGGCTAGCCCTGACGAATATGTCGACCGACACCACCTTTAATCAGAGCAGCGAGTCATAGCTGGCTTCAATGAAGGATGCCTATCACTATTAAGCATTCATCTCCGTGCCTTGACCTCCGAAGTACGTGGCTTATTTTCCGGGTCATGAGATTGGGCTGTCCGATCGGAACAACCGGCACGGCGGGATCTTTCTGTCCAATAGATTGACCCACGAGTCACCCTTCCACCACCACGACCGAGAGGCACCTGAACAGTTGAGGACTTTTATCGAGCACGCTAAGCCTGGACTAGTGATCTCCATATCCTATGCCATATTTGCCCCATAGCATGCATACGTACTCCACAGTCTCGGTCTTTTCGAGAACGCGCTCAACACGCGCAGGAATGCGGGCCGCTCCGTTGAGGGCCAAGCTCATATATCATGGAGCCGCCTCGCCGCGGTGATCTTGAGGCGGTGATTGTGTGGACCATGTTGCCGCGCACTGTTTCTTATAACACACGTACATAAGACCGAAGTTCAATTTACTCATTATGTACAATCTTAGGAATCGTGTCTGGGGCTTGCTTCCTCTTGTCCCCACAGCCATCGCTGCAGCAAATTATCCTGCCATTCCTTCCGACAAGACAACACCAGTCCAGCAGCGCTTGGCCATCAGCGGAGCAAACTGTATGCTATAATCTGTGTGGTGCCACACGGCACCTCAAGCTGCCTGAGATCGTGAAGTTTGGCTGACTTGACGTCCCCTGAGCAGCCATTTCAGTTGGATGGAATACCTTTGAGCAGCTGGACCAACCCTGCGTCCAGTACGGTACCAGCAGCAGCAACCTCGACCTCGAGCAATGCTCAGATATCTCCGTGACATATAACACGTCTCGCACATGGTCCAATACCGTCATCCTCAGCGGCCTGGCTGCCGGCCAAACCTACTACTACAAGATTGTCTCCACCAACTCGACAATTGAGAGCTTCATGAGCCCACGGGCACCCGGCGATAGAACCCCATTCACAACCAGCGTTGTTATTGATCTCGGTGTATACGGCCAAAATGGCTACACCATCAAGGGAGACAATTCGAAGCGTGACCAAATTCCCACCATAGACCCTGCTTTGAACCACACGACCATCGGCCGCCTAGCCGAGAATTTCAACGACTACGAGTGGGTCATGCATCCTGGTGACCTGGCCTAGTAAGCAGCTTCTGCATACCATTCTTGCCTCTTTCTGAACAAGGATACCCCATTCTTAGTCTATATGATAAATACTCTAGATGTCATAGGTCTTAAGACATGTTATGGCCACCCTGTGGCCTACTATTTGCTTTGTTAATACAAAGCTATTCGTTTACTTCTTTGATTGCTGACCCACAATGCCCAATAGCGCCGACGATTGGGTCCTCAATATCGACAATTTGTTCGACGGGGCTAACGCCTACGAGGCGATCACGGAGAACTTTTACAACCAGCTGTCTCCAATAGCCAGCCGCAAGCCGTACATGGCGAGCCCCGGAAATCACGAGGCAGATTGTGCCGAAGTTGGCACACTGGCCATTCGCACCATCTGCCCCGAGGGACAGAAGAACTTTACTGACTTCAACGTGCGCTTCGGCAAGAACATGCCAAGCGCATTCTCGTCCACGTCGTCCGATGACACCGCAAAGGTCAACGCAAACAAGGCAAAGATGCTCGCGAACCCGCCATTTTGGTATTCGTTCGAGTATGGCATGGTTCATGTGACTATGATCGACACTGAGACAGACTTTCCCAACGCGCCGGATGTGCCATTTGGCTCTGCTGGCCTTGACGGTGGACCCTTTGGCTACACAGGCCAGCGTAAGCATCACTTTTTACCTTTTACGGACCCTCGTCTGTCATGGTTTGGAATATTCTAGAATACAACACTTTAGGACTCGTAGCAGGGCTAACGTTGCCATCAGAATTGGATTTCCTCAGGGCGGATCTTGCCTCGGTCGATCGTAATTTAACTCCCTGGGTTATCGTTGGGGGCCACCGGCCGTGGTATTCGACAGGTGGTAGCGTATGTATCGCATGCCAGAATGCCTTTGAGCCGGTGTTGTACCAATACGGCGTCGATCTGGGTGTCTTCGGGCACGTCCACAACTCTCAGCGTTTTACGCCTGTGAATAACAGTGTCATTGACCCGGCTGGGATGAATGACCCAAGGAGTCCAATGTACATCGTCGCAGGAGGTGCGGGCAACATCGAAGGGCTGAGCTCTGTTGGGTCCAACATTTCGTCGAACCGCTTTGCGTACGCCGACGACTTCAGCTGTCAGTATCACTTTCATCCTCCTATAGATCCCCGTCTTTCTTGTTTTGGACTGTTCTAGAATGCAACACTTTAGGATCCGCAGCAGGACTAACCGTCACGTTACCACTAGATGCAACGCTCACTTTCAAGGATGAGAACAACCTGGAAATCAATTTCATTCGGTCATCAACGGGTGAAATCATCGATTCTTCGACGCTGTACAAGTCGCACTCACAACAATTTGTTGTGCAGTAGGATTGTCATGAACAGTACCCAGTGCAGCGGGAAAGAAAGGCATTTCGAAATGCACCTAGGTAGTTAGACATGTTTTTCTCCATGCTGCAATTGAGCTCAATATTGGTGTTGTAAAATCAGGGATTTAAGTCTATTACGGGCCCGAAGCGGCTTCAGCGGCCGGCTTACATAGCAACCACTTGAGGCTGCCTCAAACCGCACTTCACTTTGACGTCATCACATGAATGGCACCATCTCACGCCTTTGACGTTAGTATCAAAGACCAGATCGACACAAACCGTTGCCAATTCACCACACCCGATCCGACGAAACAGACCCAGAACACTCACCCAACGCTTCAAAAGTCTCATCACCATGGTTAGAGCTGTCATCGTAGGCGCCACCCGAGGCCTGGGCGCCTCCCTCACCAAACAGTACGCATCAAAAGCATCGAGTACTGTATTTGCAACAACACGGTCATCCGTCCCGAGCGACTTCCCCCAGAATGTCAAGTGGCTGTCAGGTATCGACCTCCAGAAGCCCAAGGTCGGCGATGACCTGGCGAGCCAGCTGAGAGGAGAGAAGTCTCTGGACCTTGTGGTAAGTACAAAAGGGAAGCCCTTTTGAAGCAAATGATACTGACAAATCTGTCAGATCATCACGGCTGGTCGCTTCACCACCGAGGACTTCCACGACAAAGGACCTAACTGGGACGAGGAGGTCACGATGTACACCACAAGCTCTGTCGCCCCGGTCTTCCTGGTCCACGCGCTTTTTCACGCTGGGCTCCTGTCGAAAGGCTCTAAGGTTGTGCTCGTGTCGTCCGAGTCGGGGAGCATCACGCTGCGCCACGAGTCCGAGGGCGGCGGGAATTACGCCCACCACGCAAGCAAGGCAGCCCTGAACATGGTGGGCAAGCTGCTTAGCCTGGACCTCAAGGACGCGGGAGTGGTCATCAGCATCGTCCATCCCGGGTTCATGCGCTCAGACATGACCAAGGGTGTTGGCTTTGACAAATTCTGGGACGATGGCGGAGGTACGTCGAAGCCATTTCCATGTCCAATTCCGAGTTCCATGCTGATTCTTGCCATCGCAGCTGTGACTACTGATGAGGCAGCCGGCAGTCTCATGGAGTGGGTTGATCAGTTAGATATCAGCAAGACCGGCGAGTACTGGGCCCCCAGAGGACCAGGTTAGTTGCCTACTTCTGATCCCGAAGTCAAGCAGACGGCTTCGCTAACTGCCATAGGGGATATCGGTACGGCTGAGGCGACGCTAGGTAAGGGCTTGCCTACGCCACTGAAGCTGCCGTGGTGAGCTGGAGAACTGTACATTCGGAGTCAAAGTGTCTCTTTCCAGCTAGAGATCGAAGACAGCCCGCCCCTCTGTTCTTGAAATCGAACAACGTCATCTGCGGTAATTCCTGAAATAGTTGATCTCAATTCCCTCACCCCCCAGTTTCCAGTGGCTCGCCTCTTAATCGAGTCCCAAACACCGAGTGCGCTGTCTTCATTCATTCATGCCATATCATAAGCCCCACATAACGCTTGCAAACCTCATTCATTTCACATTCGAGGGAACGAGTATAATCGATCATCTGCGCCACTTTCCATTGCCATCCAGACCGTAATGCCTGAAAATGAACTCGGCTTCAAAGCCGTGAAATGCATGTTATCCGTCAAACATTGAGCATGCTGGTCGGATTCGGGTCACCGACTCGATCACCGAAGCGCTCCGAATATGCAGGCGGTGGTTTCTCAGGCAAGCCGTCAATGTCATTCTGCGGCGCACCACTGTGGGGATCTGCTCGTTGTTGCGAATCTGAGCTCACGTCTCTGAGTGAATTGTTCTGATTGGCAGTGATCGGTGGTTCCGAGCTGTTTCGTTCGGCGGTGATGGGAGGCTCGTAGGCTGGTGGGCGCACCACAAGGTTCTCTTCGTCCCGCGCGGCCGCCTTCTTGCGGCGCTCCTTTATCACGACGCCGGTGATGATCCCCACACAAATGATACCGAATGCGACGCTGCCCGCGATGATGAGACCCTTGCGATGAGCTGTGAAGTTCTTCCTGGAGAAGGCGTAACCATAAGAGAAACCACCAAAAATTAAGATCACGAGACCACCCCACCCAAACTTGGTGCAGAAAGGGTTCCCTCTGTCCTTCAACATATCGAAACCGTTTGCTTCGGTAATAAGCCTTTGGTTGAGAATATGGAGTCACCTTTCGAGGGACCTTGACTAGGACGGCTGCAGGTCGTCTCTCGTTGTCTCCAGCTGAGGGACAAGATTTAGAGTTTGATATATCACGGCCGTCTTCTTGAGCCGCATCCCAAAATGAGCCTTCGGGCTGGCCAGAACGTCAAGGAGAGAGGATGAAATATGTCATCGCACATGGGCCATGCGAAGTGCCAAAAACCCTGTACAAAACCTTGTCTGGGAACCCACCGCCATTCTTTTTGCGTCACAGCCTAACGCCAATGTAACACTGCCATCCTGCAAGCCTACCAAAGTTGCGCTAGCGACCGGCATATGTAAGCACTAGAAGCCTTGGTCTACTTGCATCACACCACGACTTCGACAGTTGTGCAGGCCGTCTAATTGATGGGCCCATAGATTGAATGAGTGCAGGACAGCGACTACTGTGTATATAACAAGCGTCCTGGTCTCCGCTTGCAGAACAGCACGCGCACCTTTTCAATCTACCCTGAATGGTTTTCGCATGTTTGACCGCCTTCTGGGCCAGCCAATTGAATAGGCGTACCGTATACACTCAGGAGTGCAAATTTCGATGGGCCATCAACCTCGAGTTTCATGTAGTTAGGCGAAGGGGTCCTGATACTGGGAATAATAGCCTACGGATAGATATCTGGAGACTTACCAGTTCGCCAGCTCGACGGCGGAATCCAAACAGCTGCTGCACGGTACAATTGGCCTCCAGGGCCAGAAGACACTGAAAAAAGACACCAAGCCTCACATCAAGAAACAATCATTCAATATAAGCGTTGCATCTATAACAATTGTAACTTCGGACGGGTAGACTCATGAATAACGCCCCTCCCCTAAAAAAATAATTGAGACATAACCCAATGTACCCATGCACCTGACCTCGTGACCACAATCCACAACGCCGTTCATACAAAATGATCGCGACCCACATTCAACTAGAACTGCCCAATAGAGCGTTCGCATCACCAGCCGACCGTAGTACCACATGTTTTGAGCCGCCTGACCAAGATGCCATGCCCTATGAAGAATGAGTAGGTGGAAAAATAAGGGCTTCGCGCAAGATACATGTGAGAGGTGGTGCTAAGGTTGAGAGTGTGGAGACCGAAGATTAAAAGGATGTGGTCATTTCTGCTCATAACACCCATGGTGGTACTAACCGAAATGCACAATATCACTACAAATGGTGAGAAAGCTGTGTCGTTAGTATTTCGGCGTGCTCTTGTAAGTGATAGACGACCGGAGCTCACCTGTAGACCAAACAGAACTCAATCCCATTGCCTCCCCAAGAAAACGGGCAGTTATTATTGCCGAAATAGATAGAAACAGATTCAGAAATGAGAAGTTCAGAGGTGTAGGTGTTCCCAAGTCCGTCGAAGCCTCTGGTTTGCCGAGTTCTTGTCCCAAAGCCTGAAGGTCGGTATGAGCTCTTAAGCTTGCCGGAGAAAACGTCTGGAAATGCATGATTGATGAGGAAGGGTTGATCAGCCAGGGCCAATCAAGTTGCGATACTGACAATTCGAAGATGAATATAGGCTCAAAGTCATTAGACTCGTAAGAGATGCGAATGATCAAGCTGAATATAAATCCCAGTAGCACGATAGCGGAACAGTGGCTATGGAGGAATGTGCCCCGCTAAGAATGTATTTTTAGGGTATCGAGGAAGCTAGGCAAGCCAACAATGTCAGCAAGGGACAGTGCAGTGGATCCTTCAGTGTTGAAGTGAGCCAAGACTTGTATTATTAGGACCAGCGACCAGACGTGGAGTTGTGCTGCACACGTTCAATCAGTTTGCAGATAAATTATGGCCAAAAAAAAAGAAGAAAAAAAACCCCCCCGATGGCCTCTTTGGCATATGTTTCTGTTTCCATCGGGCATGATTTCGTGTTTCTGACGTTGTACCGAGTAGGGATTGGGCGCAGTCTGCTCCCGTCCCGCCGGATTGGTGGCTGTTGGCGCTAAGGATCCTTCACAAAGGCACTTGTCGAAACCAACGCACATGCCCGCGATGCACCCGTTGACCACCGTTTTAGAGCCAACATATGCAGATGCATTATGGATCTACTAATCTTGGTCATCGACGCCGGGATCAACTTAGGTTCCAATGCGAATCAAGGACCTCAAGGAAAGCATCTTGCCACAAACTCCATTTCTAAGAATCAAAACAGCTTGCGCAGGTCGCTGCGAACGAATAACAGGTCCCCATGAGCTCCCAGCAGATACCAAGAGAAAATTAGGTGCATCGACCAACTTCGGAGCCCAACCCATGGCAAGAGATTCGTTTATACTTACAATTCTACTTATTTGATTCTTTTGGCTGCTGTTAGGGCCATGGGCTGAGCGCACGCAGGACCTAGCCAGTAGGTCCCTGCACTCTGCTTAGCTAATCAGCCCAAATGGCTGCCCATATCTTCCACAACGCTAGATCGCAGCTTCGCTGCTCCCTCCATATTATTCCTTAGGCAACCATAGCTTTAAATCAACAATTCTTCAACGACTATTTGAGACCTTTTTGCCATTAAAAGTCTTGAGGACCGTCTCAGCTGCGAGTCTACGATGCCATATCACGGATCTGTCATCGTACGTCACGACGGGTTGATCGCGTCGCAGGCAGGGCTTTGTTCTAGTTGACTTGATGACATATTTCCCACGGAGAGAGCGGGTTCTGAGTTCTCTGACGCACAAGTTTTACACCTGATGGCAACACCAGTAGTGTAACTCGGTGCACACTTACTGCTATTGGCATTGTATCTAATCTGGCGCTGGGTCGGCCTCTGAGCTTTGACCAATACGGTATATGACAGGTCCGTTCTATAGTAGCAGCATGCATGCATTCAGAAAGAAATCACTCAGCCAAGTTAACCTCGGCTCGTAGCTAATCTATCGATTCAAGTTACTAGTCACTAGTTCCCAAGGCTGGCTTCACTGAGCCCTCCTCTCCGGCGGTTACTACGTCTGATGTGATGTAGGCAACGAGCACTATTTCCTTGGCACTATTCAAGTTGTTTACAATTTCTCAAATTTTAAAGCCCTTAGGATCCGTCGTCATGCTGAGTTCCAACCAATCATTCCTCATAAAGAAACATATCAACAGGGCGAGTTTCATTTTCCTTTACCAGACTGGGCTCCGGTTCAAGTCCGCGTTTCAGCGAGGTACTCGGAGGCCAGATTGTTGATGCTTGCCATCTCGTGTAACATTCGTGTGATTTCTTGAATGTTTGGCTGCGTGGATGAATCCTCCCAGTGCCCGATTTGGAGGAAGTCACGACAAATGGCAAGCGGTAGAGGTGTAAAGGGGTGCACCTGATAAAAAGTGGAGGCGAAGTCAGCGTGAATTTCGGCCGCCATTAAAGTCAAGTATTTCTGTTGGAACATGTCCTACCTTGAAATAGCTTAAGGAGGCGATGAGGCTTGAGAGATCTATGATGCTGGACACAGCCTTGGAAGCACGGTCCTGCCACGCCGGGATGACCGTGTCAATGCCCTCAGTGTTCGCCTGGTACACCTTCTTAAAGCTGCTGCACAGACACAATTCGAGGGCATTGGAAAACACTGGAAACGTCAGATCTTGTCCAAGGCTTGGTTTTGAGAGTGATGTAGTTTGGGCTGAGGGTGCATGTGAGGGACGAGAACGCATGAACGAGGTGTTACAGGACAAGACCACTTCCAACTATACATTATATCGCAGCCTTCAAGCCTCAAAAGGCGCGAGTTTTCTGTCGCGTGTATGACAGAAAAGAAAAATGTATCAAAGGGCTGGTTACGTACTGCGTACAAAGAGCAGGATGGGGTCAGAACAAAGAGACGGCGGGGTACTATTGGCCTGCAGAGCCTCGGTCCGGAGGTCCAGCATCTTGGTCAGCTGGGAATGGTGGCTGTAGAGGTCTTTATCTGGGATCACAAGCGGGAAACTGTGGCTGTCGAGCCTGTCTCGCTTGAATGAGGCGATGTGACGGGATATGGTGCAGAAGACGATTAACTCTATAAACGGGCTTCTAGGCAAGGCTGGCCGGCCTTCGAATAGGTCGTGGAGATATCGCGCCTCGCTGTGCTCGGAGTTTTGAAAGACGTCTTCGGCTAAAGGCAGCCTGGTAGCACGCTGTCGCTCGAGCCCGGTCAGTATCCTTCTATGTGCTCTGAGGGTGGAGATGGCGGCAGACCACGTGCTCATGTAGTGTTAGCGGGAACTGTCCACGCTTGCTAGCGAGGACATCGACGCAATACGCCATCCAAAACGCACGACGCTGTTCCTCTCTCCGAATCCACTCTTTCCCGTCACTATCTCTTCTCTCTGGGCTTTGTCCCGGGCTGTCGAGCTCATGCAAACGCATCAGCTGGACCAGACGGAAGCAGTGCCCCGCAGTCATCCAGCCTTGGTGATGGCTGCGATGAGTGAATTCATGGATAGTCATGAGGATGCCTGCCTGAACATATTCGATGTCCATAGCAATATTTCCGTTCATGTTCCTACTAGCTGCTAACAGAGTTTGGGTGGTATGGTAGAGCGAATCTTGGATTGACTGAAGGCGTACTGATGTTGAACTAGCAGATGTCCATATGGCATTCTGCAAGCAAATTTGCGCCGGCGTCTTGCTCGGAGACCGGGCCCAAGCGAAGTAATGTTGCCGATGCAGAATGGGAACACACGGATGTATCCTTTCAAAGTAGACCTGATCCCTAACGCGTTCCATCAGCCATCTGAGCTCCAGAATCGGAAGTAAAAGGGGATGCCAACAAATCGGCCTGCAGTAGACTTGGGTCGGAGTATTTCTCAGTCACTGAAGAGGGCTGGCCCATGCCTTCAGCGAAATTGAAGCTGCCATCAGGGCCCGTCAGGTTCCAAGGGTCTGTCGAGGCAGTACCCGCCGAGAGGGAGCTCATCAATAGCTCTGGAGATGAAACTATGCTGGGCCATTCTGCACTTTGAAGTGACTGTGCCAGGCCAAGCTCAGCCGGCGGTGTGATCAAGTTGTCGAACCGGGGATAAGCTTCTTGGTGGGCAAAATCGGGGCCAGAGGTGACAGGCTCTAAGTCCATTGGGAGGGGTTCAATTTCGAGGTTCAGGGGCGACAGCAGAGACTCTGGCGGCTTCACTACTGGATCCTTTGAGCCATGGGCTTCTGCAAGTTGTTGCTCCAGCCTGGCCACCTGGTCCTGCAGTGTCTTGAGATAGCCTTTCTTTGGGCCACGTCGAATCTGTGGTGCGGCTGGCTCACAGTCTGCGTTGGCAGAGATACATGTGCCACAGCGCGGACGACGGCTATCACATTTGAGCTTCTTGTCCCGACAACGAACGCAGGCACCGGTTGGATTCTGCTGGCGCCCATCTTGTGCTGTGTCCATGGTTTCTGAAACGAATGCTCGAATCCTCACTGTGTTCTGATCGAATAAGAGCCGTCGAAAAGTCCAGTGACCAAGCCCAAGCGTGGAAAACACCTTTTCCCTCACATATGTTTCCAAGCTGTGCGCGTCCAGGAGCCATACCTTCTGGAGATGCTGACAACGGCGGCGACAAACCAAGAGATATTTGGGTCTCGAAAGCTCTCTCCCAGCTGGGTGGCCCCGTCTCGCTATCCCGGTATTTAGCCGCGCGGTGCGTTTTGTGTCCACATGTAAACACCTGCAGACTCTAGCTAATCGTGTTGTTCATTATGTGTTTGAGTTGCAATGCAGGGGGCTCAACGAGCGGCGTTCTTGGCACCGGCGTGTTTGGGGGAAACTTAGATATGCACGCAACGCCAAGACTTGCCCAGTAGGGCGGCGTTCCGTGACTGAGATTAAGTTTACAGCAGCCAGGACATTTTGCTTCTCCATAGGTCTGGCTATACCGGATGGCTACCGATTACGAAGGAGGACCAGACCATCGGAGTGATCACTTGTTCCGGCTAGGCCCATTGGCCCGATCCGCCCCGCCCGCAACCAGCCAAAGGCGCCCCGACAACTAGTGTACCGACAAATCGGATGATGGGCGAAGTAACTTATATTCAGCGAAAACGATGTCGGATAGTTGAGGATAGTCAATCACCAGACCTGGCCATCATCTGCAAACCTTATCTAGCAGGGCGTTGGGGAAACTCTCGACCCCTGACCTGGGCATGTCGGCAGATCGAGGGTCTCGCTTCTCAATCTTTCATCTCCAAACGTTATTGTCCCCCACATGCCGCCGTTCCCTCACCTTTCAAGCCTTGATAGGCTACGCTGCTCGGCCGCCGGATCTCAGGGACACGGAGTGGTCTAGATCTAGTCTATTCAGCATGTGAGCGTTTAGTTTCATATTCCCCACCTGTTCATAACGGATCCCACAGCCGGCAGCCAACTTGGTTGCCATGGCGTGATAAAATGTTCTTCCGCCGGTACGTTCCGTGCACAAGATTTCCGCAAAAGCTTATTGACACGAACAAGAGGGGTCAAAGCTGGCACTCCAAATGGACTGGGTTCTCCGCTGCAGCTCAGATATACTGCGGCTACTGTGAGATCTTCGGTAAGATATTCGGCACAAGTGATGGCATGATATATGGTTTAACCACATGACTCAAGCCTTGCAGTATGTTGTTTAACCAACGGGCGAGAATCCCGATACCACCTTTTACGAGGGGTCCCTGGCCCGCCGTAGTTTACACAGGAGTTGTGGAAGTATCAAATTGCAATTCAAACATGGCATTCATCCCCCTGTGGGTTATTGATTTCCGAAACAGTGTTGATGGTCTAGATCAATGTCAAAGCTTTGAACAAGGAATAGGATAAGGATTCTCTATCTGTTTGGATCTCTGATTGGATTCAAGGCACACACTAGCCCGGCTGCGGTCGGACTGCAATTGTCAATCCTCAAAACTTTTGAGATAGCCAGCGGAGTCCCTCCAGAACCTTCTCAATATCCGGATCTCTTGTGGTCAAGGAAGCCTCGAAGTCATGTCCCTTGTCCGGTACCAGAAACAAAGCTGTGTCCACACCACTAGCCTGAAGCGAAGCATGTGCTGCTTCAGAGAATCTGACTGGGCTCACCACATCCGCTGTGCCATGCACGAAGGCGGTTGGTGGAAAATTAGGCCCGAACATGATCGCTGGGTCGATCCTCGCCAAATTCCCGTCCTTGACAACCTCCTTCAGCCACCAACCTTCCTTGATAGAGGTCAATAGCCAGGCATTGCGCGGTTTTGTTAGATCCGGTCCGTTGGGTCCACGCGTTGACGGGGCAGAGACCATTATGCCTTCGTCGTAGACTTGGTTGTACAGCTCCTTGCTGATGACAGGAAGCCCAGCAAGAGCAGCTTTAGGCTTCGTCCAAAATGGGTCCGACCAGTAGAGCTCACCATAGAACGCCAAACAAGCCGTTAGTTTGTACTCGTGGGAGGCCTGTGTTGTTACAGCATTAGAAGACTCCTATACTTCAAGGGAGAGGAGAAGAAGTCCTCGGGTTGTCGGCGGCTGAGGCAAGATCAACATCTTGGGGCAGAAAGTGGAACTCACGAGGAGCAGGGCCAACGTGCCACCAGCAGAAAATCCCACTGTTGCAATCCTAGCCGTATCGATAGCTATCTCATCACCGGTCTTGGCTAAAAGTGCAGGGAGTTTATCGTAGACCCATGTCAGACAGGCTTTTGCATCGGTCACTGGACCCTCCCATACCGAAACCGCTGGGCAAAGACGGTAGTCTGGGATTACTGCCACTGTGCCCAGTTCCACAATCAGATAGTCTATAATGGTCTTTGAAACGAGGCTCTTGTTGCCCACTACAAATCCACCAGCATGAAACAATATGACTTGAAGAGCTATCATTAGCCACTCTTATATATTCACGCTGCTGCTCATCACGAGAGGAACTCAGCTTACCAACCGGTTTCGAAGCTTTCGATTTATCCTTGGAGGAGGGAGTATAGTACACATCTGCCGTGATGGGAGGACTGCCCTCTGGTGTCGTATACACGTACTCTGCCTTCATCTTGACTCGCTCAGTCGTACAAGATTCAGATCAAGCACGGTGTCTCGATCAGAGAGTGAGGTACTCACACAACGCATACTATCAATACATGCACCATAAATGATTTATAGGCGGATTTCATAGTACAGCGTCGAGAGGTTTGAAGAGAGACCCAAGCCCTCGTTGTAACATTGGAGAAAACAATTTTCTACAGACCTCGGGATGCTCCAAACTATTTCTTACTTGACACTCAAATCTCCTGCACGTCATCTCCAAGGAATAATTTATCCGGAAACCTTTTCCCGAACATATTCTCAACTCCACCGGATGCACTATGTTATATCAACGTCCACAAAACGTTGCAACAAAACAAAACAATGTTCCAACAATTACCTGTACCAAGCGACTCGTTTGAGTCCGTAGGCAGGAACCCGTAAATTCAAATCTCATCTCGGCTCAAAGATGTCCGGTGTTCGTAATTCGCAGAACTGCTTCATTCTACCAGTTCGGAACGCCGCAACCTTGCAAGTGTCAGTGGCTCAGATGACTATTTCAATGATGAATCCCATAGCCATATGGAAATAATTCTTGCCGTTTCCGTCCGAAGAGAACAAAATATTCCATGGCGCCGTGACATTATTGTCTGACTGAATCCTACATACCACTTCTATCTGACGTTGAGAATCACTTCCAGGTTGCGCGGCATCAGAAACCATGGCCATTAGCAAATCATTAGGTCCAGGCGCAAAAGGAGCAGTGGCTAACAACGGAATCGACCAGACTCAAAATATCCTGGGCCTTCTGCCTGGGAAGCTCCCACATTGCACAATCCCAACACACATCAAGCCCGCCGATGTAGCGCAGCAGCTCATCGCCAGTCTGTCGAAACTATCCATCTCTCAGCTCCAAGAGGATAGTATGTGGCGTGACACCGTTGCTTTGAGTGGAACTTTGCGCACATTCTACACAGCCTCCACAGTCACCGAGGCATGGAACGAGCTCGTTGACAATCGTGCTGCCGGAGACTTCCAGCTATTGGCACCAACTGTGCTAGTTGCCAAGCTAGACGAAAACACACAATGGATTGAAGCCCGCTTCACCTTCACCATCCTGAAGCCACACAAGCTTCTGTGCTCTGGATTCATTTCAGTTGTCTTGTCTCCGAACGGTTCATGGAAAATCTGGGTTATTAAGACCATTCTGGAGCAGATCTGCGGTGAGCCTGATGTTGACAAATTAGACCCTGTGCAGCCTGCGCAAGATGATGGTCAAGAGTTACATAACGGCACCAACAACGGCATCCCTTTTTTTGATGTCGTCATCGTAGGTGGCGGAATGTGTGGTCTTGCAACAGGAGGGCGCCTCAAAGCTCTCGGGGTCTCTTACGTCTGTCTTGAAAACCAGGACCGTCTGGAAGATGTTTGGGGGAAACGGTATAAGTCCGCCAGGCGTAAGTGTCGCCTGAAATATCAGCTGAAAGAGAACATGACTAAAGCGCCAGTCAGTGCATACCGTGAGGAACTATGGTATGTAGCAGGATTGAACCTTGTCCAATTCCAAATTATATAGAGCTCTAACGACGACGACCCAGCACATATGCCGTTCGATCGCACCTTCGGCCCCGAATTTCAGGAGTTTTTGACGAAAGATGAAGTTGCCCAAGGCCATGCTGGCTGGGCCAAGCGCTACGGAGTTGTATGTTTTGAACCCGCTTTTGAGCAAACTTTCTTCACATGCAATGCTGACACTATGTTCGCAAGAACGTGTGGCTGTCGACAAAGCTCCAGTCGGGATTCTATAACGAGAGTTCTGGATCATGGACTCTAAACACTACGCGGCACTTCTATGGCGAAGCAGTGACCCTCCAATGCCGACATCTGATTTTCGCCACCGGTGCAGGCTGTCACACTCCTGTGGTCCCAGATTGGCCCAACCGCGACAGCTTTCGAGGCCAGGTCATTCACTCGGTCGATTATCAAGACGCGAACTCCTGGGAGGGCCTCCGCGGGGTCGTCATTGGCGCTGGGAATACCGGCCATGATGTGGCCAGTGACATGGTTGCGGGAGGCCTGTCTTCCGTGACAATGGTCCAGCGATCTCCAACATGTTAGTTAAACCTCCATTCTCGCCAACGGCTGCCAAAATCTCAAAGCTGTTTAAAAGACCAAGAGATTAACGATGACTGCTACAGTCGTCCTTCCTGTCGAGAACATGATGAAACGCTACGCAGGTATGTCATCACAACTGCCGATAGAGACACTTGATAATCTCCGTCATCCCCCGCTTAGACCATACCATAGCTTACTAAAATCTTGATTCAAGGTATATACAACGACGTGATACCGACCGAGACCAGTGATAGAATCTGGTTTTCCGCGCCAATGTCTGTCGCACGTCTGGTTGCTGCCAAGAACTTCCATCACATGGCCGCCGAAACCCCCGAGCGATGGGAAGCGTTAGCAAAGACCGGCTTCAAGGCCGACCCCTTCGGTGATATCCAGCACGCCATTAACGTCAAGCTAGGCGGCTTTTACATAGATGTCGGCGCTGGTAAGCTCATTACAGACGGCAAGATCAAGATTAAGTCGGACGGGGTGCCGGTCGCATACACCCAGGAGGGACTCATGTGCAACGACGGTTCCGTGCTTCCCGCCGACGTCGTGGTCCTGGCGACTGGGTTTTTGGGTAATCTGAAGGAGCACGTAGCGCGTCTACTAGGAAAGGAGGTGGCCGACCGAGCGGGAGACTGCTTTGGCGTGGATGAGGAGGGCGAGTTGCACGGCGTTTTCAAGCCTACAGGACGTAAGTTACTCATTTCTGAGAGTATTGGGTATCGGGTTTGCAGGTGACTAACTCGTTCACTCTGCGCTACAGATCCTGGACTTTGGTATATTGGCGGCGGCATGGGACATTCAAGATATTACTCTCGCTTTCTGGCGCTACAGATCAAGGCGCATATCATGGGCAGCCCTTTCCCTGTGTATTCTAAGCACAAGCACACCTTGTATGAGTGAGTGTTGAAACTAGATTAGCTACCGGGTGTGGGGTGAGTTGAGATATTCTGTAGCTGCTTGCAAGAATTGTTCTCGCCCACAGTCGATGTTCATAACTAGGCAATTTCTATATACGTATTACGAGCATATGATGTTACTCCCCATAACTCCATTGCCAGTCCTGACAATGTCTCCGAGTGGAGCATGAATCCTCTCCCTTGGACTTTGTGGTTTACTAGTATGAGTAAAACATGGAGCGCAGCATCTGCCCTAATTCTTTTGAGTGGCCACAAGCCCCCTTTTCCAGTTGTGCGTTAGGGAAGTGCGATCCAATGGCTGGAAAGCTTGAATTTCAAAGATGAAACTCGTTCTCCTCTGATCAATGTTGGTATGTCTATCTTGGCTACCTTGTAGCAACGGGCAGATAAATGCTCACATTTAAAGAAGAATTCCTCAACTGCAGGTGTAATGTTTTATTCTATTGTTTCCCAATTATTATGCTACCAATTCTTATGTATCTTTGAAGGCTTCTCGTTGAATCAAATCACCTTCGTAGGACTCTTTCCACCTGCAACCACGCGTGCAACAATCATCATTACACCTCCTGCAACCATAAGCACACCTGTGTACGCCTGGAGTTTCCAGAAAGGATCAAGAGAAGTATTTGGCACCAGTAGCCCTGCCACGGGGTTGCTAACAAGCGACGCAATCGCGGTGAAAGCGAAACATGTTCCCTGACGGACCCCGAGCTCCGGCAGCGGCGAGATCTGCGCGAGGATGGCGGGTGCCAGTGAGATGAAGGCGCCTGATCCAAATCCGTACAAAACGCAGAAGACAAGGATGGCACCGTTGTCCTTACCTGGAATCCAAATCCCAAGAACAACGACCGCGGAGAAGAACGTTATGCAGACTGTGACAGGTGAGCTCACGGGAAACATTATGGGGCATAGGGAGCACATACTCATGATGTTAAAGCGACCGAGACGATCAGCGAGCCACCCCGGTGCAACACGTCCAATCAAACTGGTTAATAAGTAAGTCCAATGTACTAACTGTTTCAGCGTATAAAGTGAGGTCCAGGTGAACCTTACCCGCCAGCATTCATGATAGGGATCAAGTAAGCTGACAGACTCGACGACATCCCATACCGCTCGGCCTCGAGTATGATGAAGTTATATGGAACGAAGAACCCCAAGTAAAAGAGGAAGTAGGCGAACGTAAAAGTGCCAAAGGGACCTTCGCTTAAGGGCCGCCAATAATCGCCGATGCGAAAGTTCTTGGATGAGTGATGTAGCCGTGATGTGACCACGAAGTTTGCGAAGACAGAAAGAGTAAGCACGACAAAGGCGCAGGCTCTCATTGTCCAAGGAAAGCCGATCTGAGGAACCAGACGGTGAACCATTATCGGAAAAACGACACCACCCAAGCTGGAGCCAGCCACAGTAATTCCTAGTGCCAATGCGCGGTGGCGGATGAACCAGGTCGAGACAGATGTCGCCCCCGTGAAGAAGAGCAGAGAAGCCCCTGTGGCACTGCAGACGCTCTGCGCCAGGATAAACTGATAATATCTTTCACACAGCGAAATCATAAAGAGTCCGAATGCATGCAGAACGGTGCCAACGAGGAGAAGCCAGCGCGGTCCGTAGTTATCAAAGAGCCTCCCTACGACCGGGCCCTGCAGAAGTACTAAGTAGCTATCCAAGGACTGGAATTAAGTTTGCTACTCGGACTGCTCACCCATAGGAAAATGATGCACGTCTCAACAGAGGAGATCCAGGCAACAGCACTCGGTGAATATGCTTTAAGCTGGTGCGTCTGGTAATAGCTCTGAAAGACGCCGATGCCTTTGACGAATTTGTTAGAGCATGCTTCACATTCCAGGAAATGGGCTGTAGTTACAGCTGATCCACCCGAAACTGACAAACAGTAGACAGAAGCCCCCAGCCACTGTTGCCCATGCGGCTACACCTTGATCCGGGGGTTGCAGGTGGCCGTGCGACTTGACATCGGAGTTGCCAGCCGCAACAAGTTCCGAGGATGGTGGGGGAGTCAGTGTCGGTTTCTGCTCCATTTTGAATCCAGATTTGGGAATTCGATTCCAAACGCCGGTGAAGAGAGTGAAAGATCGACTAGTACAAAAGGAAACTGGAAACGAATTGGGAGTGATGGTGCAGAGATTCTAGCATCACATCAACAACCTGAAGACTTTTGTAATCTTTGCAGAGAAAATATTCCCGGTGAACCTGCAGGGAACGTATCCGATTGGTGGACAACTTTCCAATATCTTTGCTCCGAACCGTTCAACCGCCGACTTCGTAACTAGTACACTCTTACAGGGTAGCAATTTTGGAATACTGCAACCCTTGGGAAGCATTAGAAGATCTAGTCTGCTGCGCGAGGCGGCGTTAAGCTCGGAAGTCCGATGGAAAAAGCAGGCATGGATTTAGAAAGCACTAGCGGCTCGCCTTTTAAACTTCGAGCTAGGCTTTGCCTACAGGTGTGCAGCGGTGTGCAAAGGAAATTATTTCGTTGGTAATCCGTGTGCATGCTCTTGAGAGAAAAATGGGGTCGCTTTTATACCTAGGTACCAAAGTAGGTACCGTGGCAAACGGAGGATCATCAATGGCATGGGTTTCAGTATCCTAATGCAAATACGAAAATGTAAGACTCGCGTCCTCACGTTCTGTCAGTATTATTTAAGGGTCTGCCGTTCAGCCCTCTGGTTGTTTGCTCTGCCTTCACGAGTCGGCCGCATGCTCGGCTCTTCTCACTCTACGTTGAATTTAGTGTTTCCAGACTTGTTGCAACACGATTCGCCATATCCTGACGGCAGCACAGATGGCTCCTGCATATCTCCTGTATGTGCTATCAAGGCCTTACAGCATTCCAGCTTCCTCGTGGGAACAATTCTATCGCGATGACCACCTGGATGACCTCATCAAACATCGTGTGGCTACCAAGGGCTCCATGTACAGGGCCATTCCTAATCCGATGGGACGAGACTCTCCCGATTGTCACACACACTTGGTTCTGTTTGAGACACAGCACGACCAGCCGTTCCAGTCCCCAGGATTCAAGCGCGTCAATAATACCAGCCCTTTATTCCCACCAGGCGCCAGTACGCCTGACGTCTCCGAACTTGAATGCCGCCACTATAGCCTTTTAGAGGTGTTCAGCCCAAAGGGCAATGGTGAGATAGGTACATCCCCGCGTGCTACACTGAAGGCGAGCCTTGGTCAATGAAAAAAAAAATACTTTAGATAAATCTGCACCGTTCCTTCTACAGACAGAGATTTCAGTGGACGACATCAGTGCCTTTCAGAGGTGCGTCTCTATTTTCCCCAATATTGCTAACAGGTGCCAACACGAGAATAGATATTACAGAGAGGATCATATACCCATGATGGCCAAACATCAGGCGTATCGTCGCGCAACTATGTACTCTTATCTTGAAACGAGTGTTGTTTATGGTGTCAAGCCTGACCCATCTCCTGGCACTGTTATTGTCGTACACGAGTGGGAGAATCTCGACGAACTTGGCGGACCCACTACCAAGGCTGCCTTGGAGACGGATTATGCCACTAAGATGCGCGGTGCAATCAGATCGATCAAAGCCCGGGCTCTTGAGCTGGTGTGCGTTGATTCTTCACAGAGGTAGCTGAAGCAGGAAATTCTGATTCGCGATCATTGACGGTTGGACCTCGCTTGTTTCGAATCCAACTTCAGTTCTTTTGTAACGGCTAGCCTCTTGATCTAGTTGCAGCCCACAAGCTGACTTCACTTATGAAATCCGCCATTAGCGGTCGTTGATTTACTGCTTCACTTCAAAATAAATCAAGCAATAAGCGTCACACTTGTTTGACTATATGATATATTCCCTTGGAGACTTTTCCAGGTTTCAATAAGCACTGGCAGATAGTGGCTTTAGGCTGCACCTGGGTGGTCGGACGTCCGCCTGTAGACCTAGAACTTCTCGTGATGCCATTGCTAATGCTTCGCAACGCAAGGGGGTCCACTTGAGGTCAAATTCGAAGAGGAGATAATGTTTAAAATCTTTACTATCCAAAATCACACAGGATTCACGACAAATACACCTGCTTAGGTGCCCGGCTTCGCGGCTGCCCAGATGAAATATACACAGATGGTTTCGTTTCTAATCCGTTAAAATATGAAATGTACGTGGTATCTTCATACAGTGATAAGCGCTCAAGACCCAGCGTTTTGGCCCCGGGAGGGGGGGGGGACATTGCCAATAACAGAGCAGAGATTATAAAGTTCGCACATACAAGGCAGTCGACATCTAGATTGAGTAGATTGAGTCACCTTGGTCGCTGAGGCGCGACTTTACTCATCAGCGTGGAATTTGATCAAAGCATGAAAATCGGATCTGTATGAACCAAAGCTCATGCTAATAATTGATTTCAATATTCTACACTGGTGTATCAGGCTTGTGTGATGTAGACGTGAAACAACCTTTCTCCGGTCGGGTGTAAGTTCACCGAGGGGAGCGCGTGTGATGAAGCTAAAGTTGCAGTGGAACATTTTCTAGGGACTCAAAGCGAGTTCCGAGACGTACAGGAATATCGATGTTCCAAGTACCCAGACAATGCCTCCCATTTATACAACTCTTTACAAAACCTGAAATGCTGTCAGTCACATTACTCAAACGTCAAGAAGTCTGCTTGCTCCCATTAGCACCAAAGGAACCGCTCTACCTGCAACCATGAAGGATGAGATCACAATTGAGTACCCTCCAGCTTCAGGTACTAGGTCCTTGGTGGCTTTCCATTTGTTGTTCAGAACTAACTTATTAGTGCTATGCAGTGCAGAACTTTGCCGGGAAAGTCCACCACGACACATATCCAGCTATTTCGGCGAAGAGTGCCAACATGGCCGGCAAGTGTGTACTGATTACAGGCGCATCAAGCGGCTGCGGGAAAGCAATAGCATTATCCTTTGCCCGGGCAGGAACAAGCAAGATTGCCATCCTGGCCAGGCGCGACATGGCCAAACTCACCCAGGAACTCCTACAAGAGGCCTCCAACAACGGACATCCGGCGCCACAAGTGCTCATCCTGCGTGCTGATCAGACCGATGAGGAACAGGTGGAAGCTGCGGCTGGCACGTTTGAGCGCGCCTTTGGTGTGCTAGACGTCCTTGTCAACAATGCTGGCTATATGGAGCAATGGAAACCGATAGCCCAATCGGACCCCTCGGAGTGGTGGAGGGCATGGGAGGTCAATGTGAAGGGACCGTATCTGATGTGCCGCTCATTCATATCACTTCTACTACAGAGCTCATCGAAGACAATAATTCAGGTCACCAGTGTCGGAGCACTGTCCACTGGTGTCGGCGCGAGTGCATATCAGGGCACCAAGACCGCGCTCGCTCGCATGAGCAACCATCTTCGGATGGAGTACGGTAATCAGGGAATCCTCATTCACAACTTACATCCTGGCGGGTAAGAATCACCTTTCACCTGTCACAGATCCACGTCTGTCGTGTTGAAATGTTCTAGAATGCATCACTTTGGGATTCGTAACAGGACTAACGTCACCATCAGTGTTAAGACAGAATTATCGCTCACAATGCCGGTAGATGTTCACGCCGTTCTTGTTGACACCCCGGAATTATGTGGTGACACGGTCGTGTGGCTTACAAGGCAGCGAAGGGAGTGGTTGCAGGATCGCTTTGTGAATTGTCAATGGGATGTAGAAGGGTTGGAGGCACGCGCGGAGGAGATCGTTTCTCAAAATCTTCTTCGGTTCCAGTTGAAGATGTAAGAAAGACGTCTACGACTGGACTTCTAAAAGGTCTCGGCTCTTGTCTGGTATAGTACCAGGTATCATGCAATTAGGGCCCATTTAGGGCTTGGCTTCGCTCGCTCGATATTACCACGCCTAAGCCTCAGGATCTAGCGGCTGTCGAGAAGGCTATTCTGGAAGCTGTTGGCGCGTGACAAAGTCGGCGGCACTGGGGCCTTGGTCGCAATACTGGGCTTCAGTCAGGGGGCCAGGATCGTGGCCAGCTTACTTCTCCAGCAGCAGCGCCGATTCATGCAGCACTTCGACTTTGACTTCAAATTTGGCGTGCTTCTTGCTGGAAGGGGACCGTGGGTTATCTTCTGTCCCTAAGTTAAGCTCGAGTTACAGGACACGCGCCTTCTCATTCCGACCACCCATGTCCATGGCTACTGTGATCCGGGGCTGCCGCTTCATTGCACAATACTTGATCAGTGTTGTCCCAGAGGGGCCACATGTCTAGTGTTACTTGGGACGGAGACCATCGGCCACCGAAAAATGTACAGAAGGTGCTTTTAGCGATTCTGGAAATGGCGAGGCTTACTGGAGTCAAGTGCGCTCTAGAATAATGCAACTAGACGAAAGCAAACATTCAATACATGTAGACGGCATCCACACCTTATATTTGAAGTTGTGATGTAGAAATAAGATTTCTTTAAAAGAGCCAGCCGATTACATCTATCTGCACTGTGTGAGGGGACCGCACAGTGCGCAGTCCAACGTATACGGATATAGAACTGAAATACTCGCACATCTATCAAGTAAGAAGGCACGATTTCTCATATTTTCCTGTCCTTTCGGCAATGCAGCAGCTCAAATACCCTATGCAGATATCATTTATGGGACTGGCGCAGACTAACCACTTCCCCTTGTATTGCTGCCAACGCGGGCTGGACGTCCCGAAAGTCATCTGATATGACTTCACGTGAATATGGCCTTATTTTCCGCCGACAACGTCTTCACAAACCGACTTTGAATGTGCTGCCCAACGATTTCCTGATTACCAGAACCTCCAAGACCCTTGATTTTGAGCTTCATATTACCGTTGAAGAAGAAAGGCACGCTATAGCGCTCCTTTGCGCTGAACGTGACAACTCGATGTCGCGCACTGCGGTAGTAGCCATCGGTCCACAGCTGCATTATGTCGCCCATATTAATTACGAACGTATTATCCTTCACAGGAACAGAAATCCACGTCTCAGTTGGTGGGTAAAAAACCTCGAGGCCCTCGCGGTCTGGCTCCTGCAGGAGCACCGTGACACCACCAAAATCGGTGTGGTCACCGACTGCATCACCACGTTGGTCAATTCAAGATATCACAGGGCAAGGGGGGACTCCAGCTGACTGACCTCCATACTGTTCACTATCATCATTCGTTTTCGGGGGATAGTGAAGCAGTCGCATGGGAAGCGAGGGCTTGATGGTGAAATCATCGAACACGTTGGGCGGCTGCTTCCATTCCTTGGGCAAACCGCGTCCAAGGATACGGAGGATTACTTTCACCAACTGCACCATCCTCTCGCGATACTCCATAATAGGCTGGCGAAACTCGTCATCACGCAATGACTTAGGCCACAGGTTCGGGCCTGTAGAGAACGACCCAGCATCGGGGTCATTCGCGGATACCTCAGTGCCAATAACAAAGGCTTCCTTGGTGTCGGCGCGCAACACATTGTCGTGCGTCTGCAATCCTGATGGTTCGTAGCCGCGGTTGGACTTGCCCATCGATTTTCCAATCCACAGCTCCATGCGTTCTTCGTATGAGAGCTTGTTGAAGAAGAGGCGGGCGCAATCGAGCATCTTCTTCTGATCCTCTGGGGATATGCCATGGCCAGTAAGATAGAAAAATCCGTATTTGTGACAAGCGTCGCTCATGGAGCTCACGACGGCGTCCTTCTCGCCCTGACTTGCTGTGGGAGATAGCCAGGCGCTAATGTCTACGGTGGGAATGATCTGAGCCATAATGATGTTGTGCAGGACAATGAGAAGTGTGTGCCGGTGGTGCGTCAATTCAAGCTTGAATCCATCCCGACTTGTTGCATTACCTCTTGTATGTCTCAAGTGCAAATTTAAAGCAACCAGCCCTGGCGTCCGGTACTTACAATGACGTGCACGACTCCAAATATTCCGGTTCTGAGTCTCTTTACCTCTGGCATTTGTTGAGTACGACTTCTAATCGCAGAGCCAGTCTACTAGAATAACGTCGGACTAGTACGACAATGAGGATACCTAGATAATTGATGGTTTCGGGAAATCTTCCGACTCGGAGAAGAGATAGTAGAATCCGGCACGACTCATAAGGAGCCCCATTCCCAGGGGGCCCCGAAAGAAATAATCATCAGGGAGCTTTCGGGAAATGTTCCGTTCGGGATTAGTCTTTGCCTTTCTCGCCACGTAGACCTTTGGAATTTCTTTCGAAGAGAATCACAACTATCTTCATCCCATTCGAACATTTCCCGTCACATTGCCGAAAGCTGACGGGAGTTCAGTTGGCGGAAGCCACATCTCCAGGTGTTTCCAGAGTCCTCGTACCTAAGTCCTGTACTCTGTTCTACTAGGTACCAAATCGTGAATTGGGTTCCCAAAAGGATGGTTCAGATGTTTGAAGCTGACATGTTTTGTTATTAGGTGACAAATTTCTCATTCTCGCGTAGACGGCAGCGTTCAGCAACTAGTACTATGGATGGAGTCCCCGCTCAAATTCTGCGCATGCCTCCTGTATCATTCCCTCGTAGTCAAACTGCCAAATTTTGAGAGTTCGGTCTCGGATTTCTTCAAAGCAAACCTGCGCTTTCGTCCAGCGCTCAGGATCTCCCCATTCGCATTGGTGATAGAGATCACACACGCGGCGGCTGCTATCAACAAGCCACTGTGTACGCGGCCGTCTAACCTTGCTGAAAACCTCGAAAGCGATCATCAAAGCTTCTCCTCTGGCTATTCTGCCAGTGCTTATGCTATGATTGACTGCCCCAATCAAGGTGACGAGACAGAGGACATCCTCGACTCCCATGCAAGCTCCAGCACCATGGTGTGGCGTTGATGCATGCGCGGCGTCTCCGACCAGGCATACTTTTCCTTTATTGTAGTGCGGTGCTGGCCAGTCCCACGTGTCAAAAAGCGCCCACTTATCCAGATCCTCTGGTAGCAGGCTCACTAAATGGCGCAAGGCCGGCTTCCAGTCGCGGAACATGAACTGCATGTCTTCGCGGCTGGCCGGCGCCACCATCGACCCATCAGCAGGCCAATCCCCCTCGTCATGCACAAATGCGGCCACGTTGACCATTTCATTATTTGCGACGGGGTAATGGATCAAATGTGCCCCCGGCCCGACGTGCATGAACTGATTCTTTGCTGGATAGTCGCCCAGCGCAACGACGGCTTGTGCCATGGAAGTAAGGCCTCGAAATGCAAACTTGTGGCTGTAGTGAGCATATGACGCAGGATTTTCGTGGCCCAACACCGATTTACGGACGAAGGACTTCACGCCATCGCACCCAAGCACTTTGGTTGCAGAAGTTAGCCGAGGCATGCTCTCATTTTGAAAGACAGGAGAGCACTTACCAGCATCTGCATATGCGGTAGTGCCATCTTCGAACACGAGCTTCACTTCTTCCTCGGGACTTTTCGGCTGGACAAGATCGACAAGATGCTTGCGGAAAAGGATTTTGTCGGTGGGCACCAGCTTGGCCAGCTCTTCAAGGAACTGGTCTCGGCGGCAGCCCTCGAACCCGCGCACGCCAGCATCAATGTGGAAGAGGAGGCTCTGATGCGCGCTGTCCCCTGATTTGTCGTGGATGTAACCGTTGGCCCATCGTAGATAATCCTTCGGATTCTCAGGGTCGTTGCTGGTCGGCACAGCGCCGCTGGATCTGAAGGCTGCTACGATCGATGGATTGATAAGTTGCATGCAGCGGACCGCGTTGGCTGTGAAAGCTATGCCAGCACCAATCTCGCGGAAACCTCGGGCTCTCTCGTAAACTGTGACCTCGACACCACTTCTGAAAAGACCTGCAGCAAGCGTCAGGCCTACGATGCCTCCCCCAATAATTGCGATGTTTCCCTCGGGGTTGCTGGCTTGCATCTCTTCTGGTCCTTGTGCCACTATCAACATGGTTCTAGTGGGCAGAGGATCGTCCAGTATTAAGCTGGCCTTTGTGAGAAGTGGATGTTGTATTAACTGGGGTTTCTACTCAAAAGCTTGTTGTGGCCGGATAACTTCCGTTTAACATAAGTCCTTGACCTAACCATATGCAGGTATTATGCCTTGTGTTGACCGAGAGAGAAAAGAAAACGTTAGTCTTCGTATGCAAGTAGCCAGGTTCAAGAAAGTTTTGCCGTGCTCTTTAGGGGACTGAAAGGCGTAGTTGCCCGAGTTCATCCGAGCTGCCGGTAGACTGAGAAAGTTGCCCCGAATGGTCTGGCCGGGCTTCCACGGTTTGAGCGCTGCACCGAGGCATGCCGCAACTCGAATCCGGGCCAGTAAGACGACGATGAAACCGAATGGAAATAATCAATACAGTTATCTCATATATTTAGGAGGGTTCATCTTCCGAAGCCGACAATGGCATCAAGATGCGAGCACTCCATTAGCAGGCCCTATTCCATGGGCTGATTCCTTCTCTATCACCAAACAATCTATCCTGTCAATAGAGAGCTTACCAAGCAAAATGGCTGACCTGCTTGCCCGCTCTCGCCATGGCAAATCAGCGCTCGTCTTCGGATCGCAACTCTTGTCTCCCAGCCAGGAGACGTTGCAGTCCATCCGCTCGAAACTCCTCCGTTCCGGCGAGAGCTTATGGATCTTGGCAACCCTTGCCGAACTGCCCGATTGGCTTGAAGGATTGAAGGATATATCTCGTGAATTCCACGAACTCGCCAGAAATGTCCTCCTTGAATTGAACCAATGGCTGAGGACAGATTGTGCTCTGAGCGCTCAAAGTCTTACTTCCAACACTGTACTCACGCCCCTGACCGTTATTTACCAGTTGATCCAGTACAAGTCGTATCTCGAATTGGCCTTCCCAGAAGTTGAAGGGAATAAGAGATTAGCCATGCTTCGCTACTCTGCCGAAACTGTCGGATTCTGCACGGGCTTGCTGAGTGCCTGTGCCGTTTCATGCGCGCGAGATGAGTCAAGCTTTGAGAAGTACGGATCTAACGCTATTCGAATCGCAATGCTCTGTGGCTTGGTTGTCGACGCGCAGAATCATATCGACGAAGAAAACGCTATATCAGTAGCTACGGTGTGGCATTCATCCGAATCTCGCAATCGAATGGTTGAGATCCTTGAACGGTTTCCAGGGGTTCGTCAGTCCTTGCATGACCGCTCGTAGGGGAGCAAATAGTCACTGATGAATCCACTTCCCAGGCTTACATTTCGGTTCTCTACGATGAGAATAGGGCAACAGTAACAATATCAGAAACATGTGTAGCCGAAGCGCTTGAAGCGCTCAGAGCAGTGGGCGTGGGTGCAACTGAGGTCGGCCTCTGCGGCCGGTTCCATTGGGAAGGGCACAGGTTTGTCGCCGACAAAGCCGCTCTCTTCGCAGGCGCGCATTCCGACTTCCAATTCTTGCCGGCGGAGTCGTTGATCCTACCGGCGCGATCTAATTCCGAACGAGGCTTCGCTGGCCAGCTCCATAGCGAAGTGTTGCGTTCCATCCTGCTCGAGCCACCACAGTGGCATCAGACAATGAGTTCAGTCGAAAGTTCAGGCACGCCGATACTCGTCAATTTTGGCTTGGAACGCAGCGTGCCGCCGTCACTGATGCGCAAGCTGTCGGCGCGTCTCGTTAATATGGCCGACCTGGAGCGACAGGCTCAGTCTGTTGGCGTTACCGGCACCAGGCTCTACGCTGAGACAGATATCGCCATTGTCGGAATGGCTTGCAAGGTCGCGGGTGCTGATGATCTTGACGAGTTCTGGCAGCTTTTATGTGAAGGAAAATCTCAGCATCGAGAAGTTCCTGTCGACCGGTTTCCTTTTAAGTCTGCATATCGCTCCGAGGAATCGTCGGGAGCACGGAAATGGTTCGGCAACTTCATGAATGACCACGACGCGTTCGACCACAAATTTTTCAAGAAAACTCCGCGAGAGGCTGCATCCATGGATCCTCAGCAGCGGCAGGTCCTGCAGATTGCATACCAAGCTGTCGAGCAGTCTGGTTATTTCCAAAGGGCCAGCCCAGACACTCACGTTGGATGCTATATTGGCGTATGTGCGGTAGACTACGAGAACAATGTAGCCTGTCATCCGGCAAACGCATTTACGGCCACTGGCACACTACGTGGCTTCATCGCGGGCAAAATCAGCCACTTCTTTGGCTGGACTGGTCCTGGACTTACTCTGGACTCGGCCTGCTCGTCATCCTTGGTCTCGCTCCATCTAGCCTGCCAGGCCATATTGAACGGTGAATGCAATGCGGCTGTTGCCGGGGGCTCACACGTCATTACCAGCCCGCTTTGCTATCAGAACCTGGCCGGGGCATCCTTTTTGAGCAAGACGGGCCAGTGTAAGCCTTTCGATATCGCTGCTGACGGATATTGCCGTGGAGAAGGATGTGCCGTTGTGTTCCTTAAAAAGCTCAGCACAGCAATCGCGGACAACGACAAGGTCCTAAGCGTCATTGCGGGCACAGCCGTCCGCCAGAATGAGAATTGCACGCCCATCGTTGTTCCCAACGCTCCTTCTTTGACGGACATATTCAAAGACGTCCTCAAAAAGTCCAAGATTGCCCCAGAGCAGGTTGGAGTGGTCGAGGCGCACGGAACCGGCACCGCTGTTGGCGACCCTGCAGAGTACGACAGCATCCGCCGTGTCCTTGGAGGACGCGCAACTCAGCGTACGTCGCAGTTGTTGTTGAGCTCGGTGAAGGGCCTTATCGGCCACCTCGAATGTACATCCGGTATGGCCTCGCTGGTGAAGACAGTACTAATGATCCGGAACGGGGCCGTGCCGCCTCAGGCCAGTTTCAACACTTTGAACCCTGCTGTCAAGGCCGAGGAGGAGGATCGAATCACCGTGCCAACAAGCCTGAATCAGTGGAGTACGGGATATAGAGCGGCTCTAATCAACAACTATGGAGCCTCAGGCTCAAATGCGTCAATGGTTGTCGTGCAAGCCCCTCGAGGAAGCCATCCCTGGGCTTCGTCGAGAGGAATCGCCGAGCCGGATGTTGCGAAGCAGTCAAAGGTGCCGTTCAGCATCTGTGCCATGGATGATAACGGTATCGGAGCGTACGCAAGGGCACTCAACCGCTTTCTGAGTCGCCACCCAGACACTGCGCTTGCAGATTTATCGTTCAACGTCGCCCGGCAGTCTAATCGAACACTACCTCGGCGCCAACTGTTCACATGTCGGTCTGTGAGTGAATTTAAAGAGCAACTATCAGCGCTAGAAAACGGGCGACCTGTCCAGCAGGGAAACACTAGGCCCATTCGAACGCCGCCCGTGATTCTGGCGTTCGGCGGCCAGATTTCCACATTCGTGGGTCTTGATCGCCGAGTGTACGAGACGACGGGTATTTTGCAGGGACAGCTTGACCTCTGTGACGGCTTCTGCCGTTCCCTCGGCTTGGCCAGCATCTTTCCTGTCATCTTTCAGCGCGAGCCGATAGACGACCCGGTGCAGTTGCAGACAGCCCTCTTCGCAATGCAATATTCATCAGCAAAATGTTGGATAACGGCCGGCGTGAAGCCCGTTGCTGTACTAGGCCACAGCTTTGGGGAGCTGACCGCGCTATGTGTTGCTGGCATCCTGTCTTTGAAAGACGCGATCAAAATAATTGCCACCCGTGCGAAAGCCATCAGGGATGAGTGGGGTGCAGACAAGGGAGTGATGATGGCGCTCGAGGCCAGCCTTGAGGACGTCGAGCGGCTTGTCGAGGTGTCTAATGCTGCTCTCAAAGAAGGCGAGCCAGCTGTCATCGCCTGCTTCAACGGCCCGCGCAGCTACACGCTTGCTGGCTCTGCCGCTGCAATTGACGCTGTAGTCGATGTTCTGTCTAGGGACAAGTCCTTCACAATCAAGTGGAAGAAACTCAATGTGACTAACGCCTTCCACTCAACACTCGTTGAGCCATTGATGATATCTCTGAGTGAGTCGGCAGAAGACCTCACCTTTGAGCAGCCTTCGATCGAGTGGGCGCGCTGCACAGAGACCGAGTCCGGGCCAGATATCACGAAAGACTTCTTTGCAGAGCATATGCGCCAGCCAGTCTACTTCAGCCACTGCGTGCAAAGGCTTTCGGCTAGATATCCCGAGGCTGTCTGGCTCGAGGGAGGTTCCAATTCAACCGTCACCAGCATGATCAGCCGTGCCCTAGGAGCGCCGCAGAACAACACTTTTGTACCAGTCAATCTCAGCAGCGACACCGCCGGCGGCAATATAGCAGACACGACCGTCAAGCTATGGGCGACGGGCGTGGAAGTGACCCACTGGCCGCACTCGGGTACCCAAAGCTCGCAGTACAGTGTGTTGCTCCTCCCGCCGTATCAATTTGCGAAGTCCAAGCACTGGATCGAGCTGAAGGATGGCCAAGGGGTGTCTGTAGAAGCGAGAGAAAAGCCAGCCTTCCCCTTGCCGGCTGCCGAGACTGAGAAAATGCCAGAATCACTATTGACCTTTGTCGGATTTCAAAATGATTCGGCCAAGCGTCATGCCCGCTTTTGTGTCAACACCATGATCCCACAGTTCGCAGAGCTCATGAAGGGCCACACAATAGCACACACCGCTCCCATCTGTCCGGCAACGGTACAAATCGACCTCGCAATTGATGCTTTATCCCAAATCATTGCCATGGGCAAAGAAGATTTCAACCCAGAGATCTATGACGTTGAGAACCTGTCGCCCATCTGCTCTAACCCATCACTTCACGTCAGCCTCGACCTCGAGGCCTCGGCGAGCCAACCGGGGGCCTGGCTCTTCAAATTCACCAGCGCCGCGTCGCCAAGCTCCTCCACGGCCACCACACATACCTCCGGCCGCATTGTCCCCTCCGCTAAAGCCCTTTCCACGGAGCTAGACTTGTCGCGCTATCAGCGCGTAATCAGCCACCGTCGATGCCGAGATCTGTTGGACGCCACAGACCCCGAAGATGTCATCCAAGGCCGAAGTATTTACAAGATTTTCGCTGATGTGGTAGACTATGGCGAGCAGTACCGTGGCCTTGTGAAGCTGGTGGGCAAGGGGAACATGTCCGCCGGTTCGGTAGTCAAGGATTTCAGCGGCAAAACCTGGTTCGACGCACACCTGTCCGACGCTTTCTGCCAGGTCGGTGGAATATTTGTGAACTGCATGACAAACAGGGATGCGTCGGAAATCTTCATTGCCCGGGGATTAGAGCGCTGGATTCGATCTTGCCACCTTGCAGAAAGTCGCCCCGGCAGCTACGACGTCCTCGGCTTTCACAACGGTTCGACGACAGATGGTGCCTTCTTGACCGATATCTTCGTCTTTCGCCCCGACACTGGCACTCTGGTGGAGGCCATCCTCGGGATCCACTACGTCAGGGTTCCGAAGCTTTCTATAAGCAAGCTCTTGACCCGCCTGACGAATAATTCTGCTCCCGTGGCAGCACCGTCAAGTGCTGCTGTTGTTGAATTCAGTCCCGCCATAAATTCTGTACGGTCCCCAGTGCTTCACACATCTAAAACTTCCGCAGAAAAATCAACAAAGCAGAAAAAGGCGCAGGCATCGACTGGTATAAGCAACGAGGACGTAATTTTCGCCAAACTCAGGGCGGTTTTGTGTGATCTCGCTGGCATTGAGAAAATTGATATCAAACTCGAGAGCAATCTGGCCGATTTAGGTATTGACTCGTTGATGGGGATGGAGCTAATGGCAGAGCTCGAATCCAAGTTCAAGTGCACATTTTCCCCAGACGAGGCCGCAGAGGTTACCACCATGAAAGAGCTCATGGAATGCACCAGAAAAGCCACCGGTGTCCTTGCTGAGATAGACGTCGCCAACATATCCTATGACTCTGCTAGTGCTACCGAGTCCTCTCTAACCACCACACGCCCGGCATCAGTTGCGGAGAGCGTTACTTCAGCCGAGGACGCGGGGCCGCCGACCCCATCCGGAAGCAGTGCCAAAGTCGACGTTTTCCGCATGCTGGCTGAGCTTGTTGGAATCGATCAGAGCGAACTGCTACCGACTGCGGTATTGGGTGACCTTGGCGTGGATTCATTGATGGCGATGGAGCTACGGGCCGGCCTCGAGTCTGAGTTTGGTATAGAACTGGATGAGACACTTGCATTTGAGACCATGACAGCGGCCAAACTGAACAAAATTGTCAACGGCACCCATCATTCGGCCCATGAAGATCATGTTCAGGAAGCGCATGTCCCGGCCTCAATCCCCAATAAGCCGACAATTCCAATGCAGCCCGACGACCCGCTGGAGCTATCATTTGAGACTATTACCGAAGCCTTTCATGAGGTCAAGGTCAAAACTGATCGAGCCATTGTGAAGGGAGGGTCCGAAGGCTACATCGCTCATGTCCTGCCCATACAAGACGAATTGTGTGTGACACTGACTTTGGAAGCGTTTGAGAAGCTCGGGTGCCGCCTTGACCAGTTGAGGCCAGGAGAAAGAGTGCGTCTACCAGATTGTGTACCAGTCCATAAGCAGCTGTTACGATATCTCTGCGGAATGGTGGACAATGTTTCAGGTCTACTCAAGGCTGGCGACGACGGGTTCCTCACAAGGACGGACAAGGAGTATTCACTCCGGTCAAGCCAAGCGATCCTGCAAGAATTACAAAGCGCAGCGCCGAACGAAGCCAGTGCCAATGACATGACCTATTATGCTGGCTCACATCTGGCAGATGTCTTGGCGGGTAAGACAGACGGAATCAAGCTCATCTTCGGTTCTGAAAAGGGCCGACGACTGGTCTCGAACGTCTACGGCGACTGGCCGCTCAATCGCATCCTTTACGGGCAGATGGAATCATTTCTGTCAGGCCTGTTTAACAGGATTCCACTGCAGCACCAAGCGCCCCTCAAGATACTCGAGATGGGCGCTGGGACAGGCGGCACAACCAAATGGCTGGTGCCTTTGCTTGCCCGTCTGGGCAGACCAGTCGAGTACACCTTTACCGACCTGTCGCCATCCTTTGTGGCTGCGGCCCGCAAGCGCTTCAGTGAATATCCCTTCATGAAGTTCCGCACCCACGACATTGAAAAGGAGCCTGCTGCAGACCTCATTGAGACGCAGCACATCGTGCTCGCGAGCAATGCAGTGCACGCCACGAGCAGTATGGTGGGCTCCACGGCGAATATCCGGAAGGCGCTGCGGCCCAACGGAGTCCTCATGATGGTGGAGATGACGCGCACAATGTACTGGGTGGACATGATCTTTGGCCTGTTCGAAGGTTGGTGGCGGTTCGATGACGGCCGCACGCATGCAGTCGCCAGGGAGACCCAATGGCAACGTGCGCTGGAGACAGCCGGCTATGGCCATGTGGAGTGGACAGACGGGATGCTTCCAGAAAGCAAGGCGGAGCGGCTCTTGATGGCAGTGTCATGCGAGAATCAGAGCAAGAGGGACTTGGTAAGCTCGCCGCAGGAAATCGAGAACCGCCGGGTCATTGTCGACAGGTTTGTTAATGAGATGTCCAGGGACTTTGAAGTCGCCACTCAATGCTCATCCGCAACTAAAAATGGCGGAACGAACATGACAACACGATCTGGAACATCCATACTCGTCACTGGAGGCACAGGCAGTCTTGGGTCTCACCTCGTCGCCAACCTTGCAGAGCGGCCCGGCGTCGACGCAGTTATAGTGTTGAACCGCCGGCACGAGGCGGATGCCATGCAGCGCCAACTCCAGGCCTTCTCAACTCGGGGCCTATCGCTAAGTGCTGCCGCTCTAAAGAAGCTGCAAGTCTATGGCACAGACATGACCAAGTCTCGACTGGGCCTCTCTCGCGAGACTTACATCGCGATCTGCTCGACCACCAGCCATATCATCCACGCTGCCTGGGCCATGTCAGCCAAACGGCCCGTCGCTGGCTTCCAGTCGCAGTTCCACGTCATGCGCAACATGATTGAGCTGGCACGGGACGCAGCCGGCACATTCCCGCTCCCTACCACCCCAGTTCGGTTTGAGTTCGTCTCTTCCATCGCAGTGGTTGGCCACTACCCCCTCCGGCACTGCAGCCCAGACGTCCCAGAAGAGCGCGTTGACATTGAAGATGTTCTACCCAACGGCTACGGCGACGCCAAGTTCGCCTGCGAGCGCGCGCTTGACCTCACGCTGCATAGGCACCCGGACCGCTTCGCCGCCAGCTGCGTGAGAATCGGTCAGATCGCCGGCGCCACAGCCAGCGGGTACTGGAACACGCAGGAGCATCTGCCGTTCCTCCTCCGCTCCGCACAGACTCTGCGGTGTCTCCCTAAGCTCGATGGCTTGCTGTCGTGGACACCGGTTGACTGCGTCGCCGGCGCCCTGGCCGACCTCGTGTTGGCGCCGAAGCGGCCATGCCCCGTCTATAATATCGACAACCCCGTGAGGCAGCGCTGGTCTGACGCTCTCCCCGTCCTTGCCAATGCCATGGGCTTGGATGAGATGGTCCCCTTCCAGGAATGGGTGAACCGGGTGCGGGCTGCGCCGGCTACTGGTGGGCCGGCTGGTGGCAATCCGGCATCCTTGCTGGTTGATTTTCTTAATGAAAACTTCGAGCGCATGTCTTGTGGTGGTCTATTACTTTCGACGGCCCAGGCGACGAAACACTCTCCTACTCTGGCGGCGACGGGCCCCGTGAGTAATGAGCTCGTGCGTCTGTACGTACAGTATTGGAAGAATTGTGGGTTTTTAACATAAATTTGATATTGCTACGCTTCAGGGAGCCGGAAGGCCAGTCTCATGTAACATAGAGTATAAATTCTGGTCCGTAACCAGGTCGGAAGTTGGTCATTTGCCGCCAGATGGTAGGGAGCAGCTGTGGCGTGTTGGTGCATTTGTATTCATGGCGTTCAAGTTATGTACGTTTTATGCGTGGCGCCGATCGTGCAGTAGTCATTAGCCTAAGAGTCAATAGAAAGCAGCGCATGATCGGGCTAGACTCGGTCTGCCAAATCGGTAATCGGTTCAGCTGCCCACGTGGTCCACAAGCAAGTAAGCGTGCTTAATCGCTCTCATCGCTGCCTCATGATCTGGCCATACGGGCACAAAGGCACGCGCTCCAACTTTCCAGTTTCCAGCCTGAAAACAAATGATTGTGTGGGACCATGCGACTCATCAACTGTAACACGAGAACCTTGGAGGAGCATGTCGGGGAGGCCATACCCCAGTATGCTATCTTATCCCATACATGGGGGCCGGATGAGGTAGCCTACCACGACCTGGCAAGCCGGGAGCCTCGCCAATACAATGGAAGGGAGAGTTGGTGGAAACTCGAAAGATCCTGCCAGCAGGCTCTAGAGGATGGATGGGACTATCTGTGGGCCGACACAGTATGTATCGACAAGTCGTCTTCAGCAGAGCTTTCGGAGGCCATCAACTCGATGTTCAAGTGGTATCGGAATGCCGAGGTCTGCTATGCCTTCCTTTCGGACCTAGACGCCCCAAAGGGCAACGCGGAAGGCTTAGAAAGATGTCGCTGGTTCACTCGTGGCTGGACGCTCCAAGAAATGATCGCTGCCGAGGATGTCCAATTCTACGACAAGAACTGGGTCTCCCAAGGCTCCAAAGTTACCCTTCTTGAACGCATCTACTCCATCACAGGTGTTGACACGAAAGCGCTTCGAGGTGGGAACTTGCGATTCTTTAGCGTAGCCCGCAAAATGTCGTGGGCGTCATATCGGAAGACAACTCGCAAGGAGGATGTGGCATATTGCTTACTGGGCATCTTCGACATTTCTATGCCGCTTCTGTACGGAGAAGGCTCGAAGGCATTCATTCGGCTGCAGGAGGAAATCGTCAAGGCGTATGATGATGAGTCTCTCTTCGCATGGGCAAGCACCACCATCAGCGAGACGTCTGGGTTGCTGGCACCATCGCCTGCCGCTTTTGCCTCCTCGCGCGATATCGCGCCATGCCTGACACCGGATTATGCTCATGGCCTGAGCGGTCCAATCACCATTACGAGCCGTGGAGTACGTTTAAAGGTACCGATTGAGGAATACACGTCCTCAGAGGGCCGGAGTCTGTACCTGTTCCGGCTCAACTGCAAACGGGTCAACTTTGACCGGGAAAGTGGAATACGAATGGGTATAATCGTCTCCCCCGTCATCAAGATTCAAGGGTACGACTCAGACATCTCAAGGTACACTCGTGTCTACCCAGACCGGCTCGAAAGCTTCCAGCCAAAACCAAATGTCAGCCCCAGAAGAATATATCTCCTCAAGGAGAACAGGCTGCAAGACTTTGACCTTGGTTCTTACGATGTTTTCCTGATTCGGACCATGCCTGAATGGCCCTCGGGGTGCGAGTTCCAACTACAGAGTGCTCTTCCGTCCGACTGCTGGGACAGCCGTAACGAGACATTCAAAAGACGAGCCGCGGGGCCCATCGCAGGGAAGCCGCCATTCGTCTTGGTCTTCCGGACGAGTGACTCTGCCAGTGGTGTGGTGGGGTATTTTATAGTCGCCATGGGCAGGACTTTGAGTGCCTCACACGTCGAGAACGGGTTTGACGGCGGGTCATTCTGGTGTAATGCACGCTATTGTCAGACAGAAGGCGACTTGAATCTTGACAAAGAGATGCGGCAGCTGAGCGAGGACCAGAGCCAGAAGACTGTATTTGCTGAAGGGGCCGGAGTGACGTTGAAATGTCTAGTGAGACCAGAAGTCATGTCAGAGCAACAGCTCTTCTTTGTTGATCTGTTGGCCAAGGCGTCAGTGTATAGCCAGATGATTTGAGACAACAGGGAGGCAGATGGGAGATGGACAAGGCTTGGTTTCTGAAACAAGTTGCTAACATTTGAATACTACGAGGTTCCAAGGGGATCCAATTAACTCCTAGATTAATCCAGATATGATACAGGCAGTACCAGCTTCGATGCAAGTTCGCCTCCCAAGTGTAAAGTGTGCGTCACTGGCTTCATCGTGGTTCCTGTCCCCTGATCCTCTCCTGTGCCCAAGTTGAATGAATACAGAGGAAAGTTTGCGCCAGCAATAAGAACCCTGATAGAAGTACCCTTGTTGAACCTGTGGGCACAATCAATCAGGTCAAGCTCGACCTTTACTGTCTGGCCGGCCTGAGCGCGGCTGGGGTCTAGCCGCTTGTACACCTCGGTGACGTTGTGCGAGACACCCTTGGCATCAACCTCGGAGAGGCGGACAAAAAGGTCAACGTGCACACTATCACTACTGTGAGCAAGCTCAATGTGCGCCTTGCCTAGCACTTCCAGCTCATGATCGAGGGGTGTTGTAGTAAAGGTGAGAACGTCGGAGCGTTTGGCCAGCGCGGTGTCGTCGACCACGCCGCCGTGCGCCAGCAGGCGCCCGCCCATCGTTGGCGTCGGGTCGTGAGGGTCGAACGTGAATGAGCTTTCATGCTTCTTATCCAGTTGCTCTTTTGCAAGTCTCCCCTTTGGATGGAGGCTCAATTCAAGGGCTGTTGTGGTAGGCGGCCAGCTGGGCAACCACCTCCACTCGTTGGCTCCTGTGACGTTGATTCTCACGGCAGCTGGCCGGATCTCTCCATCTTTTCGTTTAGCAAGATAGTTGTCTAGCCATGCCAGCGACTGCTTTGTCACCCCTTCTCCGTTTCCCGCCTGAAGATGGTTCCAAGGTCCCACAGTCAAGCCCACATTGCAGCCGCTTTCTCGAAGTAGCTGGTATTGCTCGAACACAGTATCGCAAAAGACGTCCTGCCAGCCACCGATGAGGAGGATTGGAACCGATGTGGTGCTTAGAGCCTTTCCTTGCTTCATTGAATCGTAGAAAGGGTCATTCTCCCAATCCGGGCGGGCAATCCATTCCAGAACCCAGGGAGACTTTCCTTGAAAGAAGGATCTGGCACCTTCGACAAGCGGGACAGATTTCTTGACGTGGAGGAAGTTCTTCAGGTTCATCGAGAAGAAGCCGTAGATCTGGCCGAAGAATGATTGCGACTCTTGGATGCTCATATTCTGCGCCCAGTCCACGCAGGTGAGCCAGAGAGCACCCGTCCCCCACAATAGCTTGGAAAAGTCGTGAGGCCCGATACTTGGAATGGCCGCGACCATGTCCTCGGGGGGTCCATTGGGGCCGTTCATCAGAGCCCACTGCACGTAAGAGAGGTAGCTGGCGCCTACCGTCGCGAAACTCCCGGTGTACCACGGCTGCTGACGCATCCACTCCACGACGCGCGGCCCATCCTGCAGTTCTATCCTGCCCGGGTCGAACTGCCCGCTGGACCCGAAGGTGCCGCGGGAGGAGACAAATAGCACGATGTAGCCGCGCGGCGCAAAGTAGCGGGCGCTTACAGCAAGTATGCTGCGGCCGTAGGGACATTGCATGAGGACGGTCCCCTTTGGCACCTCATTATCCTTGAGAAGCGGGGTATAGAGGTCTGCCTCGAGTTGTAAGTCGTCCTCGCCCGCGAGGGGAATCTTCACCGGCGTGATAGCGTAGCTGCAAGTTTCGGTTGGCAGACCTTCCAGCCACGACATTAGGCGGTCGAAGAGAGCGCCGCCATAGCCTCGCTGAGTCGACCGTCCTGCCATTGACGAATATTCTAAACGGAGGTTGATTCGTTGATTAGGTCAATACCACAATACTTCTGACTCTCAGTTATACTTTATGATGGGGTCCGGGGCAAACTTTGTATGAACGCGATTGAAACACATGGCTGAGAATACGGAGGGATTTGGATGCTTCGGAGACTTTAAATGCTCAGACGGGCGACTGCCTTGTCGATGTTGTGCCGTTTGGCCGAGTTTAGCGTAAGAACGGAAATCCTACCACAACTAAGCCCCGGAAGCCGTCGGAGGATGGCACAGCGAGGAACTGTAAATAGGTACGGGTGGATCGAAGGCTGCCAAGTCAGGTGTGGGGTTCCTCGAGCCCTTATTCTTTCTTTTGGTCGCACCTTGGCCCGGTCCATCTTCATCAAGATACGAAAAAAAAAAAAAAAAAAGGAGAATGGAAGTCAAGCAGCTTCTAGACCATCAAAGCCCAATAAGAAACGACTGTAAGTATGTGGAAAGCTAGTCAGCCGTGACGATGTCATGCAGCCACTTTCGCATTTCACAGCAGATCTAATACCACAGGGTGGCACCACTCAATAGGCAACCTGCACATGGAGTTGAAGGACCAGGAGGCAACACGAGGGGATGGAGCTAACTTGAGGTTCTTGCACTGGGACTGTTCCGTGCCAGCATTGACACCCTGCATGAAGCACAAAGCTGCATTCATAAAGGCTTAAGCGAGATGGCCCTTAACGGAAAAGAATGGCCCGAGCCACCCAGCCATGAATCATCGATGCACATTAATCCCTGGAGATATAGTTAAATCCCCTTCTGCTCGACGAAAGGCGAGAGGGCATTATCGTTGGTCGAGCTGTGCGATTCGGCCATTCCTTCTTGTTGATGTCAACTAAAACGTGCCAGTGGAATTTTGAGATTGCAACCCGCGTAGTACGTACTAACATAGATCGCTTGGCGGACCCCAAGGCTTCCAGAGGCTTTAATATGATGAAAAAAATAAGGTGTGTTTCAAAAATAGAGTGTCAGATGTTTCTTTTTGTGGTTTTGATATCAATCTATCTAAAGATGAGGCTGGCACGTTGCCTGACAGTCATTTGACGAAGTGTCCCCTAAGCCTAGCCCAGTAATATGGGGGTTTTCTTTAACGGCCAGACCATAAGGTATGCTGGAATCATGGCCATCATTGACCGTATTGAAGACACTTATAGTTCCTCTTCCCAGAGTCCAAAAATGTTCCTCTCCGTTCGCCCGATCCTACCATTGTTCCGTCTTCCTCCCGGTGCTTCGGGCGTGGCCGTGAGCTTGGCATGGCAGAAGAGTGTTGAGACAATCGAACCCCCAGGCAAAGACCTCTGGAGGATTCTAGGTCAGTATACCGATCACCTACCCATGATGAGGGTTAAACATACGTACGCGTAGGAGAGAATCAAAGCAGAAGGTTCTGTTCTTAGAACTCAGCGGCATAGTCGATGAAGGGGAAGCCCAAGGAAGGAACCCTGGGTCCCACCACACGCAGTCCGCCGTGGCACACATCCGAGAAGTCTGTCACCCTAGGTCAGTACTGAACTTGCACTTCATTTCGTCGTAGCATTTTGCGCTAAGAAGTCCTCTTCCATCCGGTTGCTGCTTACCGTGGGTTGTGCATCGGATGATGCTATCGATCCAGACAAGTTGCTCCGAGCCGTCTGGTCGGTTGAGATATGCGTCTCCAATGGAAAGGACTCGGCCAAAGCCACCATGTTGGTTGAAGTCAGTAGATGGGTTGTGTATGTTGTGCCACATGTGCACAACTCCGCCGAAGAACTCCGCATCCCAGTGATAGCCAGCGTTTACACCGTCGTAGACCTCAAAGAGGCCCTCAGTCGTCTCGTTATACACTGCAGGTGGCTCTTCGACCCTTTGATCTGACATATTATGCATCAAGAATCCAACCCAGAATCTCTGGACCTGGTTGATGATCAAATTGGCCACATGGAAAAGGCATTTCTGTCGCTCGATACGGGAGAGGGGATGGCTGGATGCAGCATGATGAATGAGCTTCTTGACAATCTGCGCGCGGAAGTTAGCACGGTCGTAGTGACAGAAGTGTGATTAGTGGGCATTCAAATACCTTGACGTCGATTCGTAGCATGCCAGCGTAGTGTGGTTTGTAGTCGGCGAGCGTGGCCAGTTTCATATCTCCGCTTGCGAACCTCGCCCAGGTACGGTGAACAACACCAGAATTGAAGTCGCCATCTATCACCTGAATCTTGAAAAATTCGTCTTGTCGTAGCTTTCCCATCCAATCCCTGACAGACGTCTGAATTTGGTCCCACGTGCTTTCAGGTGTGATGTGATGGATCACTTCGGGACAATTGTGAACCAACCTCTGAGCAACTCCAGTCATGATGTTGATGGACTTCTGGGTCTCCATCATGCGCAGTGCCAGATCGATTGCCTGTCCCATCTGTTCAGCAACAGGGCCGTCGGGGTCAACGAAGCCTCTCTCAAATCCGAGGACCGCCCGCTGCTCCTTGTTGAACTTGTCAACGTCAGCAGAGTCGTCCACACTGACCTCTGCCCACTCATTTCTGCATTTGGAGGCACTGTTGAGTGTGTACGGTGGCGGTCCGTCGAAGTCGATGGAAAGCGCGCGCCGACGCCCCATGTAGATTCTGAGGCCGCGGAGGTTATACTCCTCCATGTCAAATGCTTCGTACACACTGAAAGTATCGTCATCGGTATCATTTGAGGGCTGGTCATAGTCGTCATCAGACATTGTGAAGATGATGCAAAGCGCTGGACGAACAAAGCAGGGTGAGGAGGTGGCTGAGTAGGTTTGGTAGACTATGATGTGATGTGATGTGGGGAGGAAAGAAAAGTTGGGACAGGATAAAACAGGGTGTGCAGGCCTTTTGTACCAAGATCCCTTGATATTCAGTTGAATCCAGTGACCGCCTAAACACGCCTCCAGGGTGCTGGATGCCGGCGAAGAAGTTGTTTACAACCTCATTCACCCACCACATTCACCCGGCAGTCAGCGTGAACGCAAATCTCGGAGTCAAGTTACGATACGGTATTGTAACTTGCCTCCAAATCCAAGGGCACTCAAGTCAAGTTGTGGCAGCCTATGTGCTATTGAAGCTAGGTCTGCATCAATGCAATTATCACCAAACAGCTGCCTTCTGAACACTGAACTCCTGTGCGAAGCCAAATGCACTTAGATGAGGTCAATAGACACCCACAATTTGATCAACGTGTGATAAATCTTATTAAAAAGGCAGCTGCTCATATTTATACAGGTCATCCTGGGTATTTAAAGACGACGCATCTATTTACACAATATCCTAGGCCAGTTTGACTTCCATTCATCTGCCCTTGAACACCGGTTTCCGCTTCTCTCCGAACGCCCTCAGCGCTTCGACCCAGTCCTCGCTCCCCACAACTCTCTCCATCATAGCTTTCTCTGACTTCTCGCTTGGTTCCTTCAGGGCCTGTATTGTTGCCCTCACCGCCACAGGACCACCCTCGCAGATCTCTTCACTCAGCCGAATGGCCTCGACCAGGACCTTCCGCCGCGCAACCCCGAGGAAGGGCAGATCGTGGAGACTTGGCTCGTCCGTGGCGATCTCCACCATCCTATTTGCAATTCCCATGGAGATCGCCTCTGGTGCCGTCACCCGTCGGCCTGTCAGGATGATGTCGCGTGCCCGCGCGACGCCTATGAGCGTGGACAAACGGTGTGTGCCGCCTGCGGCCGGGATTATGCCGAGGCCAGTCTCCGGGAGTGCAATGTAGGCATTTGACGACATTACCCTGAAATGGGTAGCAAGGGCAAGCTCGAAGCCGCTTCCAAATGCGCTGGAGCCGATTGCTGAGATAGTGGGTATCGGAAGATTTGAGAGGGCTTTGAGTGTATCTCTTAATGATGAGAAGTAGCCGGATATCCTTTTCCCGGAAGATCAGCGACCGAGTCATGGCCAGCAACTTGCCAGATGTGATTTTCACAATCACAGAAAGAAAAAAAAAGACCTACTGCTCTTGTGTGAACCCTACCAACTCCTTCAAATCTGCACCAGCAGAGAAGCATGAATCTACCGCTGAAGCGATGATCAAGGCTCTTGTTGGGCCTTTAATATCGCCTTCGGTCCATGGCATCTCCGCGCCCGTAAACTGACTGTACTGTGCTTGAATTGTCTGGATCTCCTTCCGCAGGGCGGAGAGCAATGCGTATGAGATTGCATTAGAGGCGGATGGCCTGCTTATTTGCAATATTCTAATGTGACCGCTGTGTGGTGCAGGCAAGTCCACTATCTCGATGAGAGCGCCTGAACTTTGTTGGTGTTGACCCTGTTGCATCTGCTTCTGGAACTGGGCCTGTGAAAATGTCTCGACAGCTGCAGATTTGGGTGGCGAAGGTGGCAAATCCTTGTCGACCCGTCGGGACGACGAGTCGGAGAGATGGCCCAGCTCTTGAGTCCCTGTCATTTTGGGTCGTGTCGAGTGATCGGTGAAGTTGTGTGTTTGTATTGGGAGAGGGATGTTGTGTGCGGCATCAGAGAGAAAGGTATGCTGCCATTGTCCTGAGAGGGGCCCGCTCAAGAGATATTGATTCTTAAAGCCTTACGTCAACCTGTCTGGAGTTTCGAAAGCCTTCGGTTCTGGATCGTCTTGGGGCCTCCACTGTCGGCGGCAGCCTGCACGGTCGAGTGCGCTCCAGGACGGTGGGTTCGTATTGCCCCTTGAATCAAACCCTGACCGGCGACAAGGGTGGCTTCTCCTTTTGGCAGTGTTGAGCTGGGATCCCTGAATCCCTGAGGGATCGCTCGGGTAGGCTGCGAGAGCTGAAGAAGATCCACATCACGATGAAACGAAACAACGTGTTTGACTAGCTGGGCGTTCGCCCAAAGCAGCGTGATCGCTACGCCATTCGTCAAGTCCACGATATAAAGAACGTGTAGCAGACATGGATGGCCTCTGTGATGTCAACATCCCGGGAAGAGTGATGATGTTCGACCCTGGGTTAGGGTCGATATCCAATCCTCGCAGGGTTGAAGCACTATCGACGGACATGTCCGAGTGCGACCATTCGTCCAAGCATGAAGCAGGCACTCGTGTCGACTGACTGACTTACTGTCTGCCTGCCCTTGGAAGATGCGAAACAGCCCATCCCAAGAGCTGATCCAAAGCGAACTAGCATCGGGCAATAAACAAGGTTGAGGAAAGGCCCGAGAGGCATGAGCTGTGGGACTGACTCAAAAGGGAAGCGTTGTGGCCGTCACCAATGGTTGGAAACTCTCCGACCCGGGATGCCATCGTACTAGTACGAGCCCACGCAGACCTCAGCACCTCAGCTTGACAGAGTCGTCCTGGCGCCCTGTTTCAGGAAGCGCAAACGAGATCCTCACGGGCTGCTGCGCGGCGGAGCAGAGAGTCAGTAGCCGCTTAGCCGGCGCTTCAGCTGATCAATCCAAACATGAAGCCCCATCGCGGTGCGCGCCTGTCTCGTCTCGGCTTCAGCCGCGCTCTGGCCGCCGCTCCACGCGTCTTGACACAACGCCCTCCTGCTGGGAATCCATCCTTGAGTCCTGCGACGCCCATGGCCAATCTTGTTGAACCTGCTATGCGAAACCGACTCAAGGGGGGGGGGGGTATACATCACACATGGACGCACTTGCACGGGGTGGGTACTGCATGAAATTGCCCTTGACGGCCGGGTTGAGGTGTAGTCCTGCCTTGAGGGCGACTGGCATTGACAGGCCGCGGAGATGCAGCCAAGCAGTGACATCGCCCGTCTCGTGGCTGAGCTTTCAGCTGGAACTCGAGACCACGTGCGAAGATGCTGGCCTCTAAGGACGTCTACTAACGCCATGCCTCAAGCACGGCATGGCCAGGCCGAGACGAAGGTCGAGCTGCAGCGAGAAGGAGGTTGGAGGTTGCTGCGATCCCCAAGGACTCTGTGCCACGTTTGGAAGATGAGGGTGGCATCGTCGGCCGACCCAGTCAAGACATTGGCAACAGCATGAAGAATGCAAAGAGCGTGCCATTTCAAGAATGGGATTTGAAATGCAGAGAGAGTGGATGCACCCACACAATATCTCTGCAGCAGTGATCATGGACGAGCCTATAACTTCAAGTTGCCTGACTGGGTTCAGCATACGAGATACGAGATAGCTCGACGGGAGCTTCTGAACGCTTTGTGCGAGGCAGGGTTAGGAGCTCCCAAGTGGCTGCTCTAGCAACGTCAAGGGGGGTCGAGGTGCGTCATTGTTGTCTGCAGGCCACTCATAGCACAAGACCCCGCCAACTGAAGCCCCTGAGAGCTACACACGTCGCATGATGCTCCATACGTGAGTACCTAAGTCCTAGAACAACTCCTCCCGCATCAAAGCAGACCGAGAGCACTTTGGTTGCATTGCACTCCAAACAGAGAAACCAGATTCGCCTTTCAGCAACACCAGACTGCCAATATGCAGTCAGGAATATCGGGTATGCCAGACATCTGGAATGCTTTTTCCCCTTGGACGTCCCCAGGTGCTGACTGCTGCCCGCCACGACAGCATCCCAGGAGCTCACCTCCAAGTTCACCGACCTCCTACAGAACGACGAGCACTTTGGGCTCCTAGCCACCATCGAGAATGAATCCCTCACCCCCGTCTCCCTGCTGACCGCCTCATCACCCTCCGCCACCTTCGCCGACAATGTCACCTCCCTCGTCCAGCCCGCCCTCGCCGACGCGGAGCCGCTGTACCTCCTCCTGAAGCGCTACGACACGGCCCCGCGCCTCGTCGCCGTGAGCTACATCCCGGACATCGCCAAGGTCCGGCAGAAGATGCTGTTCGCATCCACCAGGCTGACCCTGGTGCGCGAGCTGGGCCGCGAGCACTTCCGCGACACCATCTACGCCACCACCCGCGACGAGCTCACCCCGGAGGGCTTCGAGAAGCACGACAAGCACGAGCAGCTCGAAGCACCCCTGACCGAGCAGGAGAGGGACCTCGAGGGCGTCAAGCAGGCCGAGGCCGCAGAGGGCGCCAGGGGCACCGGGTCTAGGGAGCTGAACCTCGGCCAGCGCATGGCTATGCCTGTGCTCGACGACGCGCTGTCGGCTCTGAAGGAGCTGCAGCCTGGTGGGGGCAGGACCCTGGTGATGCTGGTATGTGGCTTGGCCCCCTTGTATTGGTCGATGGCGGCAAGTAGAGGACAATCTCGCTAATCACTAGTGTTCGTCCCATCACAGAAAATCAACCCAGAAACCGAAAAGGTCGAGCTCGTCCCGGACTCGTCCGCACCGACGTCGATATCCGAGCTCACCTCCGACATCTCGACCTCCGAGCCGCGATTCACCTTCTTCCGCTACGCGCACGAGCACGGCGGGAACCAGAGCGCGCCACTCCTGTTCTTCTACACGTGCCCCGTCACGCCGGGCCGCCGGGCCATCAAGGACCGCATGCTGTACCCGCTGATGAAGCGCGCCGTGCTGGACGCGGCCGCCAGCGAGTGCGGGCTCGAGGTGGACAAGAAGTTCGAGGTCGAGGACCCGAGCGAGATCACCGAGGACGGCGTCCTCTCCGAGCTGCACCCCAAGGTCGAGGCGCGGAAGGGCTTCAGCAGACCCAAGAGGCCCGGTCGGTAGGCGAGCGGCTGTGTTTTTGGATGAGACGAGAGCAGCATAGAATTTGTTTACAATACATGCATGCCTGCATGCACAGTTTGGTAGAGACCCAAAAGCCGAAAAGTGGTCACAAACAGCGGACAGTCTACAATGAGCCGGGATCAGCATGCATTGCATTCAAAATGTATGCTCGCCAACAAAGGTTCATGTTCAAAAATGCAGGCTAAATGCTACTGCTGTGAGCGCCGAGTCCCCAGTTTGTAAAAAGAAAGATGCCCAGCCCTCCCTTACTTCTAGACCTCTTTGCGTTGGTGGTATCGAACTGCCCAGTGTACGCACGTCTATTCCTCGTACTTGCCTCCGACAGACGTCCATTGACTACTCTCGATCTTGTCCTTGAGATACTCGTACACGGTAAAGGTGACGGCCTGACCCGGGGCAACACGCATTATCCGCGGCGTTATACCTTTGTAGAATGCATGGAAACCTTCTTGCCTAATTACCAGTGCAGGTCAGTTTACCGGGCACAGCCCAAACATGCAAGTGGTAATGGTTTAACTCACCTGAACATATCGCCGGCAATAGCAGTTATCCTCTTCAGGGCGCTCACGCCCTCCTCAGCCGGGGTCTTCTGCAGGCGCGTCTTGATGGTATCGATCGGCGCGTTACTGAGGGGACCCATGGCGCCGCTGACAAGTCCGATGAGGGTGGTCTGGTACCCGGGCAAGCCCTTGCCCTCGAGCTCCGGCTGGTACGCCATCAGGGCCTCCTTGAAGTACGTGTACGCGGTGAAGTTGACAGCCTGGTTAGAGCCCTGGCGCAGGGCAGTCAGACTGACACCGCGATACAGGGCACCGACGCCCTCCTCCTTCAGGACAGTATACAGCGCGTGGGCGGCGTTGCGGTACTTGGGTATGTCGAGCGGGTCCGCCAGGCTGTGGTGCTGCGCCTGCAGCCGGATCTTGATGACCTCCATGGGCGTGACGACGGCGACGGCCTCGGTGACGCCCGCCGCCAGCCCGGCGAGGAACGTGGCCCGCCCCGTCACCGCGCCCGTCTCCTTGTCTGCCAGCATCTGCTTGTAGGCCTCGAAAGAGGTGAACCGGATCGCCATCTTGGGGATGATGCCGGTCATGACCGCGCCGAGGCCCTTGTACAGACCCAGGGGCGTCTCGCGCTTGACGATGTGGGCGCCGGTGAGCAGGAAGCCCCGCTTGGGGGTCCCTGGTGTCCTGCCGCGGCGGGAGAGCTGCATACGGACCTTGATGGTATCTGTTGGGCCGCAGAGAAGTGAACGTCAGCGCGTGTTGCGTGTGTTCGGCTAGGAACCGGCTTTTTGGATACATACCCAGCGGATGACAGACCAATGCCTCCATCATGCCTGCTCCACCTCCTGCTATGAGGTTGACAGCCGCGCCTGGTGGCGCCTTGCCATCTTTTCCTTGTACCTTGGTCGCCATGCTGTCGTGTGTCTGTCGGTATTCTCCTGTCTCGGCAAACGGATCCCTCTGGCTTGCGCCGGTCTCTATGCTCGCGCCAGTCACGTCTTTCCCCGTGTCCCAAAGAGAAATTTAGCAGATAGTACTACTTAGTATGGCCTAGAGGTAAAGACAAAGGTACGGTGGAAGTACCGGCGACAATAAGGAAGAGAATATGAGTAGTAGGAAAGGGGGTATCAAGCGTGGAAAACAAGCATGTGACAGAGGAACCTTCAGCTTGGAAGAGAAGAGAAGGGCAGGGACGGGCCGTTCTATATTAGACCGGACCAGAACAAGCGAGGCAAGCGAGGAACCAAAGCATAACTAAGTAAGTAGACAGGAAAGGATAGGACCGAGCCGACAGGATGGGCAGCGTGACTCAAAGAAAGAGAGCATCGAGGACTGAGCAGCAGACTGGCGGCTCAAGGAGGAAATGCCCTTGGTCCGCGGCTGTTAGGAAATAAGGCTTGGGAGCGAGGTACAAGCCGTGACCCGAGCGGACGAGAGCCATACAGCCGTCCATGAGACGGGAGGGGGGTACCTCGCCCCAGGTACTTGTTGATTGGAGGCACACTCGACTAGCACCAGTAGCATCAAGTGTCAGGAGTGTAAATTCGGTTGCAGCCCGTTCGGGCGCAGGGACTTGGCTGCGAGGGAGTGTGAGGGAAAAGATTTGGGGATGGCTTCGGCGCAGCGGAGGAACCGATCCATCCATCTCCAACCCTGGCTGTGCGTCAACCAAGACAAAGGCACTCGTCACATATTTTAGCCAGCATATAAGCCGATTGATTCATCACATATCCTCTGCACCTTGCGAGATCTATTTCCTGGCCTGGATTGCTTCGTTGTCGGCGGTGGCTGCTGCACGACAGTCGACCTCATCAACGACAGAGACAGACGTAACGGAACGGCAGAGACAAATTCCCATGTGATTGAAACCGCCGGCCCAGACGACAGACTCACACACCACGTCAGTCAAGCAGTCGGTCCCCTGAATGCGGCGCGCCCAAGGATAGTGACGTCGCCGTTTTGGGGTTAGCCGACCGCAAGCCGAGCTTGTGATTCCAGGTGTCCGCGTTGGAGGTCCTGCGGGGAATCCTTGGGGGGCCTGGAGGGGTCTCTGGTGGGGCAGCTCTGGCACTTGGGACCCGACGCTGGGAATCCGGGGTGCAGCACACGAGGGGCCAGGACAGGGCCACTCAGCTCGGGCACTACCGGGACAGCAGTTGACTCCTCGCCCGTTCCATGCCGAGGCCCAGCCCCTACTCCCTTCCTACGGCTTCCCCTCAGCCTCGGCTGGCTGGCAAGGTCACCGATCCAGTCACTGCACAAATGCTTGTAGACGACTAAGCCAACACGGGGCTCGCACAAACTATGCCATTGTTACGTCGGCTGGTCATAACATCTGCGGTGGTGGGCGGGCCAGCCTACTACGTTTACACGACGGTCACGCGACTCGAGGCGACTTACCCACGCCTCCAGCCCGAGACTACATCAACATCGGCGTTTCGTGCTACATCAAAGGACACCTACCTGTATCCTGGAAGACACCACACCCCTCACATCGATATTTATGGTGCTAGGGTCCCAGCCAGAGTGCTGCACGAGCAACATGATCCCCAAACTGGTCACCGGCTGAGCCCCGAGGAGGCATGGGCCCGGCTCTTCCTTCAGTCACCCGTGCTGCAGCTCGAGGGTAAGCTCTTTGGTGGTTTTTCCAAAGGCACGGGCGATGTCGGTGACGATGGCTTTCAGAGGGGCCAGAAGCTCCTGAATGGCGGCTTCGAGGTGCTGAGGGTCCCCTCTCAGCCGCCGTCCATCTTCCGCCCGCTCGGCCATCCCGAGCCATTGCTCGTCCAGTGGGTGTTCCCACCACACCTCGTGGCATTCTGCCGCAAGGCCGCCACGGACTGGGGCTACCCTTTCCGTTTCATGAGTGGTGGGCGCCACGAGTTCAGCGTCGGCGACGTGGACAAGAACGGCATGGTCGAGGTTCGATTCGGTGCAGCACATGACTATGAGTGGGCCGACAGCGAGGGCAAGCATCAGAAGACCATCCCGGAGTGGGTGTCAAGGCTACACAGGGCTTATGCCATGTGGTTGCTAGACGAGAGGATTCGAGCTTTGAAGGCACAGGCTGGTACAGCATCATGACCTGTCCTGGAGACTAAACATGGATCGCGGTTAACAGCACGCGCGCGTGTTGGTATTCCTGAATTCTCACCTCACTTTTGTGGGACTTAAAAACCAGCTGGACTGATGTACCACAACTTGTATCATTCACTTCCCAATGCAAAATGAGGCGAGAAAGAAAGATGGTGATACCGGAAGCGTGCACTATCACGAGCCCTCCTCTACCTTGGATATGCTCCTCACCAGGTCCGCCATAGTGGAACCCATCACAATCTTGCTGTTCATCTGGCGAACCGTTCTGTCAAGCCAAGCGCACTGGGCGCCCTTTACCCCCTTCACGAAAGCAGTCGTGTCATGAGCCCCAGCGATATCCTGCCTCAAGAACTTCAGCCCTGTCCCAAGATTCTTCCCAATGGACAAGACATCCATTTCCCCCAGGAAAGTGACCTGGTTGTCCCCAGGCTTCAGGAACAGGTCCGCCTCCAAAGTCGCTATCTGCATGCCCGAGTAGACGATGGACACCTGCGTCCGGCCCATGTGGATGGCCACCGGCGAGCCCGAGGCGACCACCACGTCCACCTCGATCGAAGTGGGCTTCCCCTTGAGCAGCGAACGTGACGCCTTTCGGGTCTCGAGCACGTTGACGTGCACGCCGTCGAGCCCACGCAGCACCTCGACCTTGTCGTACCGCACCACGGTGCTCAGCGGCACCGGCCAGGGGATGGCGAGCTTGCCGCTGCCCCTGACGTACGCGGGCAGCTCCTCCTGCAGCAGCAGGTTCCTGTTGAAGGTGTCGAAGGCGCCGAAGTCGAGGATCTCGACGCGCTGCTCAAACACCTCACACACCGTCCCCTCGGGTGTCGCGTTGATGGTTGGCAGTCGCACTTTGGCGAACTCCTTGCCTGACTTGGTGGCGAACATGGAGAGGACCATGTCTGAGATTGTGGCCTCGAGGGGACCGGTGTCATAGATCTTTGCGCTCAGGCTGATTGTGAAGCCTGTCTCGTCGCACTTTGTGATTTCAATCGAGGTTATGTCCATCTTGGAGGCGTCGACCAGAGTCTGGGCCACGTAATTGACGATCCGGTCCAGGTTCAGGTAGAGGACTCCTGCGCCTAGTAGCGCGATGATCAGGATGAGGCCGAGGAACCCCATGACCGCAGTGTTGGAATTTGACTCTATCTTGGTTCCGATACAACGTCGATGCAAATGAGGCAGAGCTTGTGAACTTGTGTGGAATGATGGATGCAGAATGCATTTTATAACTACTAGGTGGATTCTAGGATGATGATGTTGTTGACTACACTTACGTGCACTTGCCACCAGTCGCATGAAATAACCAATTGGGGCTATCTCTTCCTGCCACTCTGGGCTATGACGACTTGCAAAGCCACGGGAGCTTCCCGACCCCAGCCAGTTGGCGCCTGGGTCTACGGAGAGCCGGCCGACGCAATTCAGTGATGGGATGGTCAACATCGCACGCACCTCATACATGGGATGAAATATGCAAGAGGACGCTGCCGAGGTATGGAGCAACTGAGGTTCTGAGCATCAGTTCACCGTGGTCATAATGCATTGCTTCTGATATTTACTGTAAGCTGTCGTGGCTTCCAGGCACTGCATGGACTTGTGAGGCTCTGTTCCTGAATCGGCTCGCACAGGCTACTGCAAGCCATGGTTTAAGACACGGGTTACAAGATGAGACAACGTTTCTGAGCATGTCTTAGATGTCCACGGCTGACACTACAATCTATCGACTTCCTTCTGCCGATGCACAATTTCGTATCTCGAAATGAAGCCCTTGAGAGCTAATTTGGATAATCGGTAACTACTGAGGCTACTGTACTGAACTTGGTGCCGGTGGGTTGCCCGCACGGAGAGGACGTGAACCTGTGATGCATGCAAGCACAATGCTGGCTCAGCAAGAGGTAACGAGGCAGTGAAACGTTCACTTGCCTTGTAATGTGATGTTCGTATACGAGATGAGCTGGCTTGATATATATGCATGGCCAATCTGGACTCTGCAGTGCTTACGTGAGTAAGCACATTGTCTATGGCCAACTCCCCCACGAGATAACGGTACTCACATATCAACAGGAGGGGCGGCATAAACGTGCAGATTAAAGCAGGTTGAGCAGTCGCCCAAGATCTAGAACGGTCTTGGTGCATGCGAGCAGGTGTCACACAGCTCGCCTGTGGTACACATCCCGCCAGCAGTTGGGGAAGGTGACCGGGGTGGGAGCTAATGTACCCTCTAGGAGTCTGGCTGGACTGAGTCTCGACGCCGCCATCGAGGCGCAGGAAATAAATTACTCATCGTCATGCTCTCCCCCAGCACTGCCGCTCCGCACCCCTCCAAATGTCCAAGGTTCAGGAAGGAGCTGGACTCTGGCCTCCCTGGCCAATGGCACTCTTGCCTGTGACCTGATAGCCAACACAACTAATTAGGCATCTAATTCATGCCGCTCTGCTTGCGGGACACAAGGCGGGACAAGACATGCACATTACGTGACATCCGAGTGATCAGACTTAGCTACCTACTTAGCTACCTCGACCTCGACTCAACGCCACCTCTTTCCTATTTGACATAAGCACGGCACAAGCCCAGTATCAATCAACAAAACATCGCCCTGTCCATACCATAATCCATAAACCTCTTGCAACCATGTGTCCTTGAACTCAAGGCAGACGGCAGACAGACCTCAGCTAACAATCCATTATCCTTGCAGCCCTGATCCTAGCAATCTCCCACAATGAAAGCACTCGTCCTCGACGCAGAGAACAAGACCGCCACCGTCCAGGACCTCCCCATCCCACCCACGCCCGGCCCCAACGAGCTTCTCATCGCAGTCAAGGCCATCGCCCTGAACCCCGTCGACGCCCTCTACACCTCTCAGCCCCTGGGGGCCACAGGCCGCGTCGTGGGCAGCGACTTTGCAGGGCTGGTCGTTGCCCGCGGCCCCACCCCCATCAGCCCACCGCAGTCCCCATCGGACTCCAGGAACGGCGTCGAGCCCGCCTGGCCGCCCCCCAGGTTCGTCACCGGCGGGAGCAGGCTCCGCCGCTCGTCCACCACGCTGTCGTCCAGGATCATCAACCGCGGCGACAGGGTCGCGGGGTTCCTGCAGGGCGCGTGCAGTGTCAACGACCGGCCCGGCGCGTTCGCCGAGTATGTCGTGTGTCCCGCCGACCTCGTCTGGCGCGTGCCGGGCAACGTGTCCTACGAGCAGGCCGCCGCCGTCAGCCTGTGTGGGCTAACCGCCGCTCAGGGCCTGTTCTTCCGGATGGGGCTGGAGGCGCCGTTCCGGTGGGAGGACGAGTCGGACGAGGGGGTGCTGAAGCGCGTGCGGAGCGAGGACAGCGCAATGTCTGATATCAGTACTGGTTCGCAGCAGCAGCGCAGGGGTGTTCTCTCCTTCTTCGTGTCGGGTGCGTCGACGTCTGTCGGGCTGTACGTCGCGCAGCTTGTTCGGCGGAGCGCGGAGCATACCGGCCGGAGAATCAAGCTTATTGGGGCTGCAAATCCAAGGAACTGGTACATGCTGAAGGACGAACCGTATGCGTATGATCACCTGGTGGACTATAGGGACCGCAATTGGCCGGAGCAGGTCCGGAGGTTGTCGTCCGGTGGGGTTCACTACGCGTACGATGCTATATCTGAGGGATCGACAGTCAGGGAAGTCAGCTCAACACTCAGAGAGGGCGGCAAACTGGCGGTCGTCAGGTCAAAAGAGGCCGGGGCATGGGAGACCGAGGGCGTCAACACAGAGCCGATCTACGGTGCTGTCTGGGAGGGCCTGGGCGAGGACATCGAGTACCACAACTTAACGGTACGCACATCCCCGGCTAAAAGGTCATTCGCAACGGCATTCTACAAGTGGCTGTCCGACGGAGGTCTCCTACAACCGAACCCAATCCGTGTGATGCCCGGTGGCCTGGAAAAGGTCGTGCCAGACGGGTTTGCGGTGTTGGGGACGGGCGTGACAAGTCGAGGTCATGAGAGGAAGGAACAGCACATGAGGCCCATCAGTGCTGAGAAGCTCGTCTATAAGATCGAGACTGAGAGGAGAGGTAGCTTTGGTGATGGTCACATCGCGTGACGTTATGATTAACGGCCGAAAGTTTAATGTATCCTCGAAATTGTAATAACGGCGGACGTTTTTGCAGGTTCCTTTCTATCTGAATGATAACGAAGCAGGTCAGACCAGCCCTTTCGTGCTTTTGAACCCCACCACCCCCGTCAGCTGTGATTATGTCGATAGCAAATTGTTTAGCTCCCGAGAAGCCAAGTGCTTTCCAAATCCTTGGTCGTTTCTCATGTGCTCCTTCCTGTCCAGCAAATCTGTCCTTCTGCGGCACGCAAAGGACCATCTAGTTTCTTCCCATCACTTCAAAATGTACAGCACCAAGATGATGCCCACGACGACCGCAAGCAAGCAGTACTGCTCCAACGTACCGGACTCGACGTGGCAGTTGGGAAGCAGCCGTCTTAACTCTGTCATAGCTGCGCCACTGCGGTCATGATCCAGGCCCTTGTCAGTCATCTCACGCAGTCGCTGCAGCTGGTCATCCTTGGCCTCAATCTCTCGCTCCTTGGCGTGCAAAAGCAAGCTCTTCCGCTGTAGCTCCTCGATCAGCTTCGACACCATCGCAGGCACCTGCTTTTCTTCGTTCGAGATTGGCCCCTCAAAGTCTGCGCACTCGACCCACCGGTCGCAGCACGGTATGATCTGATAAGGCGAGTTGGCATGCGGCCCAGCGTCGGAGTGGACTTTCAGCCACAGCGGGCAGTTCTCGCAGGGCTCCTCCAGCACGTGATGGATGGAGGTGTTGGTGACGAGGCGGACGATGGGGCACTTGGTGTTTGGGTCGAGCTCGTCCACGAAGATGACCATCAGGTAGATGTTGCCCGGGTCCTTGTCGAGGTAGCGGATGTGCACGCTCTTGATGCCGCGAACCGTGGCCCTCTTGGACCGCCACACGTCCAGCTCGACGTAGCCCGGGTGGATGGCGGCCTGGGTCGGGTACAGCTCGTAGTACTTCTGAAGGATCTGCTTGGGGTACAGGCCCGCGTTGATGCTGACGCACTGCATTGCCTCCCGCCACAGCCTGGGGACTTCGAACGGGGCCCCCATGGCGGCGTTGTCGGGAAGCGTGTGGCGGGATGGGGAGCTGAACCAGGAGTCGTGGCTCGAGTTGGAAGTGTTGGAGCGTGTGTTGGATGGATCGTGGTGGTTGTGAGGAGGAGGTGACACGCTGTCGCGGTGGTCGCGGTGGTCGCGGTGATCTTTGGAAGGCGACGACCCAGAAAGGTCGTAGCCTGAGAAGGCCGTGCTTTTCGAGTGGCTGGAGTCCATTCTCAGATACGATGGTCAAGATGGAAGCAGGGGAGAGATGGAGAGTTGGTTGAGGGTTTTGACAGGTGGTGATGATTGCGGTTGGGTACACGAGGCTCAACCGGTTCAATTAGGCAACAATTGGTGGTCAAAGCTTTGTTGGTCAAATGTCAAGTGCGCACGAGAAAAATGATGCACCAGTTTTGCGAACTGATTTGATAAGAACAAGTCTAGATGCAGAGATGCAAGCGTCTGAGGAAATTCAAGCATCGCTTTGCTAGAGTGGCTGGCAGGGGACGTCTGAGAAGTAGGGACCTGACTTGTGAACACATCGGGCAATTTTGTTGTCGAAACTTACATGCAATGCCTTTACGGACCTCATGGGCCTCCTTAACCTTTTCAAGTTGCCGATCAATACTGAATGTTGCCAGTTGGTTGAAGCACATGGGATTTATGTGGCCAAGGGCAAACGATTTTGCAAGTGGCATCTGGTGCTGTCCGTTTATTGGTCCTGGATGCCCTCCTACTGTTACCATTTCTCTCCTCTGATGGAAACAATCACCAAAATATGGCGATGTTCAGGATGAACAAAAGCTCTGAAATCATGTTGCGCTTCCTCCTGCTTAAAATTCCACCATATTCCCCGAATGAGGCCCATCGTGGCTCCAACTGCGCACTGAGTGTTGGCTTTAGAGTTGCGTAATTCTTGAGGACACATGCAATGCGTCTACAAGTGTTTACAATCTCATGGTCGCTCATTCGATTCTCTTCTACTCAAATAACCAGGTGCCCAGTTGAGCAGCCCATAATCCACTTGTTCACGGCGAATCGTGCGTGGCAGCAGCGGCATTGGCATTGGTCCACACCGACAAGGATGTGACGAGCAGTCAGTCATTCCCTCACCGCCATTATTGATGAGTTCTCAGTGAGGTTGCCAGCCATCGGAGTTGCGGAGTAGACTCTATCGGGACGTTCACCAACCTGCCTCAGCAGAGCTCGCTCATTAAGCACTGCCCAGCTGTCGAGCAGAACTGACTGCACCACCAATCCTGGCAATTAATCCTTCCCTGCCCAGACTTGGAGGCTGACTCTAGGCATCCTCGGTTCAACGACCGTAAGTACTCAAACCTCCAGCTGGAACGGGGTAGTCAGGTGCTGCCCTCCCAAATTCCGCCCCATTCTCCCACCTCCGAGCGTAAGCTGATTAACACGCTGAATATGAGGCATTGGCAATAATGATTATTGCATGCCTGCGTCGCTGTTACAATGGCCTTCGTGGCATGTTGAAAGTCCCGTCCCCGTACCGAGAGCGCCGGTGGCAAATCAAGAACCCCAGCCTCGTCCAAAGAGGACATAAGTCTTGCTTGACAACCGTCCACGTGAGATTTTGGAATGAGCAATCCCTCACGAGACGTCCAAGAAGACCCTTTCTAATATCTTTCTGCGTGTCGCTTCCACCCCCATGCATGAAGTTGCTGGCCTGTGGTAGTTGACTGTTGCCGAGAGATTTAGCAGGGAGGATTATTCCGCCAATGCAGGCACGCGGTTGCATATCAGGGATGATGCCTAGAGACAGGGCCGGACATCCGTTTGGGGGCGTAAAAATGGCAACAAATATCATCTGATCTTGGGTGTAAGCGGCTAAGGAGGTAGAGGCCGTGTGGATGCTGGGCAGATGCTGGGCCCGCCAAAACTCTGAGCCCTTCTTGGTCAGCAACTATGGCGTATATTCAAAACAGTTACAATGTGTACAGAGCTACACCAGGCGGCTTCCTGCCGCTTAGGATGAACATAAAATGTTTCATAGCGCTAAATTCGTCGAGGCCATGGCACAGAGATCATTGCTCGGATTATCTAGCGTAAAACAACGAAGTTGCCCCCATAGCAGCCATAGCATGATGATAGAAAGCTTCAAGCTTTAGAAGTGGAGACATCAATTGGGCACGGGGGCACCAATCCATACCACGACGTGCAGCTAATCATGTGTCATAAGTTCAGAGCCCAGAACGGAGGTAAGTCGGTCTAATCGGGATAGCAAGGATATCATTTCATCACAAAGTTTTGGCACGGCTGAAGCAGGCAAGTTCCAATGGGGTGGCGTTCTCCAGTCTCTACCGTGGCTTGAATACGAACGACATCCTTGGCCCTGGCCGTAACTACGCGAAACCCTTGTTCTCGTCTGCGTAACTATGAGAAGCCCTTCTCTGCTGCGGCCAGACGCCAATCATAGCTGAGCTGAAATTCGGTGTAAGCAAATCGTTTCAAGGTGGCTTCATCGCAATCCCTAACCGAGGACGGCTGCGCGTTCCGTCTCAGGCTTAAAAGCAGTCAGCCGGAGTCAGCCCTAACGATCCATGCGATGAGCGCAGCGTAGGCCAGGTCAACCCAAATATACTCGGCGTGTTGGTCAGCACGATAACAAGTGAACACGATTGGTTATCAATCGAATTCGGGTCTTTGGTGGCATAACGGGCCTCATTTGCCTTCAATAGGCGGCTGAAGGTTGGCCACGTCTGAGCGCGGACGATGTAAATGGTCTGCCACTTTAACAGGCAAACCTTCGTGCAGGATTGAGTCCTGACAGATAAAAGAACTGGAGTCGCCCCTTTGTCCATCTGCTCAAGATCTGTTCTATTGTATGAACCACTCCCAAATCCACCACCCAGAATCTACCAGTTGACAGTTCGTGGCAAATGTGTCCCAATCCCTTTTCCCAGATCCCAAACTTCCCTAACCTAAAAATAAGATCAAACAAAATGTCTTCATCTATCGATCTCAACAACATCCAAGGCGACATTCTGTGAGTACATGTCTCTGAAGAATTTATCACATCGGTAGAAGACTAATCCTGCCTCTCCAAGGTCTGGACTCCCCAAGAAAGCTGAGGCATTCTTTTTCTTCGAGATAGACAAGAATGTCGCTGCATTCCGTGCCCGTCTTCACAAAGTTGTCCCCCTTATCGCGTCAGACAAGTCCGTTGCCTCCGGGCGGGAGAAGATCGCAGCCCATAGGAAGAAACAATCAGGTTTTCTGTCTCTTGCTTTCGCAAACATCTCCTTTTCCTCGAAAGGTCTCCAAAAGGTGACTCCTCTAATGCTCCCAGCTTCTATCGAGTCTTCTAGTGTTCTCTACCTCTCAACCGTGGTACTGCAGCAAGCTGACAGATCATCGCCGTGACCAGCTCGGAATCAATGCAGCCGAGGCCAAGGACGATGGCTTCACAGCCGGTATGCTGCCTGACGCGAAGGCCCTCGGTGATGCCGGCACGGGAGGCGATGGCAAGCCGTTCGATCCTAAGTGGATCCCCGAGTTCAAGCAGGGAACCATCGACGGTGTCATCGTCGTCGCTGGAGACTGCGAGCAAAGCATAAACAAGAAGCTGGATGAAATACTCCACGTTTTCCAGAAGACTGTCCACAAGGTGATCAACATCTCCGGACACAGCCGCCCTGGGAAGGAGAGTGGTCATGAGCAGTAAGTACTACAACTCCTTAAACGTGCACCGGGCGCCCAGCTCCTGGTTGACAAACAAGTTCTAACTCGCCAAAAAAGCTTCGGTTTCCTGGATGGTGTCTCCAACCCAGCCGTGGCTGGAATCAGCGAGGACCTGTCGAAACAGGGACCCGTCAAGCCAGGAGTCATCCTCTTGGGCCGCGACGGAGACGCACAAGCAGCGGACCGGCCAGGTTGGGCCAAGGATGGCAGTTTCTTGGCCTTCCGCTTCCTGCAGCAGCTCGTGCCCGAGTTCGACAGATTCCTGGAGCTCAATGCTCCCCAGGTCAACGACCCCACCGTGAACACCGCCGAGCTTCTCGGTGCCCGCTTTACCGGCCGCTGGAAGTCTGGTGCTCCCATCCAGGTGACACCCCTTCAGGACGACCCGAAGCTGGCGGCAGATAAGACCAGGAACAACGTCTTCACATTCGACCAGGGTAATCAGGAGAAGTGCCCCTTTGCGGCCCATGTGCGCAAGATGAACCCAAGGGGTGACATTCCCATTGACGCCATTAACCAGCACAAGGTAATGCGGCGTGGCATCCAGTACGGGCCCGAAGTCGATGACCGGGAGAGGCAGCAGCACAAGACGCAGAAAGACAGGGGCTTGTTGTTTGTCAGCTACCAGAGCAGCCTCGGTAATGGATTCCAGTTCCTGCAAAAGGGTAAGTGAAAATTCTTTCGCATGGTCCCAGAGTGGCAACCGGTTCGCTAATCCCAAGGATGACGAACAGCTTGGGCCAACGCTGTCAACTTCCCGCCGGGCGCCCCTCCCGGACAGACCCCAGGCTTCGACCCTCTTATCGGCCAGGTCGACAACACGGTCCACAACGAGGGTCCGAGGAACATGACTGGCGCAAACCCGACAAATGTTTCCGCTTCGATGGATCTTGGCTTCCAGGTGTGGGTTGTGCCGAAGGGTGGCGAGTACTTCTTCTCCCCTTCAATCTCCGTCCTTCGAGACACATTTGCGAAGAAGGGCGAGCACCAGCTGTGAGCTGGTGCCTTGGAAAAGATGAGAGCTTTCACCAGAGTTTGATTGAAAGGTTGGCAGAGATTGTTTAGACTTTTGGTATACATCAAATGCCCCATCCCGAGCTTCACTGAATTTTGAAATCTTGAACCTCTCTCCCTGAAGCCATAGCCTCTGCATCCATCAGTCCATCCATGTAACACTCTCCGACAAATGTGTACAAGTTCGAAGATTCATCATTGTTGAAGCAGCGTCTCAGAGCCACAGGTACGCTGCAGCCGAAGAGCACGCATACAATATCTCCTTTTCGTGCAGTTTTAGGTGCCATCCCCAGAAAGCCATTTTCCGTAACCATTAGCCGACGGATCTTGCCTCCCATTACTCCTCTCATTCGTGAGAAGAAGCTCTTTGAATGTTTTTGAATAGGCTCTTCATTTACATGGATTTGAGGGATTTCTGATATCGTTTCCTGGACCGAAGAGCCTCGTAACCTGAGGTCTTTGTTCAGCCTCCACCATCCCAAAAACCATGCTGGCCCAAGTTCTCCAGGTTCGCAGCCGCTCTCGGCAAATCTGACGAGCTGCCGCAGCTCCTTGCCGTATTGTGGAACAGGTGCACGGGACTCAAGGTATTTGTCCTGTCGATTGAGCACCAAAGAGCGGATGAGTTCATTAAATACTTCTTCCTTGTTCTCTGCGTCTGCAAGTCTACTAGTAGTATTGATTGGTGATGTTGATGCCGTGCCTCGTATTACGAGTCGGTCGTCTTGTGATGGTAAGCCCCCAAGGCCGTCGATAGAGTCAACCACGATACCTCGGCAGCTCAGATGGTTGAACATGTCTCTAGGGTCGACGTCGTATACTTGAGTGCCGGAAGCCCTATAGGCCGTTATCCTTTTGAACTTCTTGGCTCCCCTCGGCGGGCCTGCAACAGGTCTGAAGTTGGCCAGAGCATCACTGGCACTTTGACTGACCATAAGAGGAACCACAAATGGGGGGCACGAGACACGCCAGTCGGGGACCCAGCTCGGCCAGTCGTCCTCCTGGCTTTGGAATAGTTGTGCGAAGCAAATAATATCCAAGCTCTTGTATTTGTGCAGGAAAGCCTGAACGAGACCGGTATAGAGGGTCCGCTCATCGTAGCAATATGTCGGACGGCCGGTCATATGCCGGTCTTCTTCACGCGCGAGACCATGCACGGCCCAGATCCTATCCCTAGGATCTGTTGTTTCGTAGTCTCCGCAGAAGGCCATCAGGGATACAAGGCTCATTTTAGGGCGATTATGATCTTGTTCGTACCATTGAATAAGACGTCGGCGATTCCATGCTGTTGTCCATGCCGCTTTTCTGATGTATTCCTCCAATGGACCACATAGCTCAAGTGAGTGCAACGCTTTGCGGAACAGGCGACGTGATATGGCTTGAGCTCCACAATAGAACGTTAATTCTTTTGCCAGCAGGAACTCCTGTAACGTCCACACTCTCCGCCACCATGGCAGTTCCAAAATTCTTTCGATGGATTTCCAGCCTGAATGCTCAGACAAGTCCGCAGGCATGCGCTTCCCTCGTTTCTTGTAGTCCTTCCGAAGATCGTATCTTCGGTCGGCAAGATGTGATAGTAGCTCAATGGCTGTGTTCGTGTCATCGGATCCTTCGCATAGCCAAACAATAGTGGCTTTTGCCTGACGGTATATCTGACCCATGAGCTTGACTTGTGACGAGCGCTCGCTGAGGTTGTCCTGGTTGATGCAAATTGAGTCGATCCAGAACCAGTCTTCTGCGAGATTGAAGTCCTCAGATGAGGTACAGCAGAGCATGCGGAGAAGTGCCAGCACATTTTTCAAAACTAGCTTGTCTTGTCCATTCAGCTGGATAGGCTCGTCTCCATATTCCTTGCTGTTGCCCCAGGTGTATGAGACTGTCGTGAATGGCGGACATTGCGGGTCGCTGAGCGAGAATGTTGCCAGCTCCCCGCTGACCAATCCGCCCCTGTTGGTGTCATGCCGTCTCAGCTTGATGAGGCGGATCTGTGCAGATGAAGATCTTAAGTCTTCGTATAAGACTGCACGATTGGCCATCGTGTCACATCTTGAAGTGCATGTGATGATGAAAATGGAATGGCGGCGCAATGTCTAGTCGTCAGCCACATCGGGGATCAGTCATCAGTCGGACATCTTCGGCTCTGAAGGCGCTAACCTAGTCGGGTAGTTAGCGGGGTAAGAAGATGCTACTTTACTGCCTTATCGGGTCTCTGGGACTCCTGAAGTCGGTCAACGACCAATGCCACAGGACTTATTATTATTACACGCATAAGGCCAACGAATCCAACGAACACTCCTTAGGTGATTATCGATTCTTTCATTTCAGCAAACACTGGATGATTTAAGACCAAGCTCTAGCATAGCCTTTGAAGTTGCCCGACTCAGAGGCCAACTATTACCCAATGACCATGAAGAGCCTTGTCTCCGGAAGAAAGACACAGTCTGTACCCACATAAGCAGAAGAAGCAAGCCTAGTTATGAGATAAGTTCATTACCATCCTCCCTTCTGCCATCCACCTCTGCCAGCCCTCCCCATTACCCATCTTGAACCACAGCCCCCGGCTTGATTCATTCCGCGGTCCAGCTACAGCAGATATCGAGTTCTGCAACCCTCTAAGTTCTGAAGACGACTTCGAGTCTCAGGTTTGGAAAGTCATGGTCGACGGTGAGATCTATTAAACTTTGTGAGTAAAGTCAAGATGGCCCCTTTGCCCCAATCCTTTCAACCTGGGCCACGGCCTCCGGGCATCCGCTCTCTCATACATAGATCTCACTTTCTGAATTGATTGCTTTCTTCGGTTTTATTTTCTGCATTTGAAATGCTTAGCGGAACATTCTGGTGGCTGGACAATGTCACCTGAATATGACCCAATGTCGCGGGAGCCACTCACGCCAGAGGAGTATGTCGACTACCTCCATCTATCCAATTGCGAATGCCGGGCGTACGCTCGAAAGACAGAAATTAAAGTTGTTTCTTCACATTAATACTGCATTTGAGAGATAAACAGTCTTTCAGGCGGGCAATTTGAATCCACCTGGAACTGCCTTTTGGAATATCCCCTCTGGATCGTACTTCCTGCTGGTTGCCTTAAGCTTGGACACGCTCTCCTCTCCATAACTGGCCACAACATCATCCTTCGAGTACCCATAGTTGGTAAAAATGTAGCGATGCAGCAGTCCCTTTTCTTTCGCGAGGTTTCTAAGCTCTTCCACAAAGTTTTCAACTTCGGCAAAAATACGTGAGTCATCCTCGGCCAGCTTCCAGGAAGGGTTGATCAGGACCACAAAGAGAGGTCCATCGGACGGAGGGATATTCATTGCGTTACCACCTGCCTTTTGCGATTGTTCTAGGAGACCTTTGGTGATAGGGTGGAATCCAAACGAGAAGATAAATCCGTCAGCATCCTTCACCTTGGCCAGAGTCACCTGCCACCTTTGATAGAATTCCTCCATCAGAAGGACATCAGGCTTGATAGTGACTGAAGCCCAGTATTGTCTGTGAACTTGTTAGCAATCACACTAGCCGAATTGTGGAGTACGCTGCTAACCTGAGACCATCTTGAGAGAAGTTGGATAGCTCATTACAGAAACCAAGGTGTGTTGATGTTCGCATGGTACTCATCTGCTTAATCTGCGGCTCCATTGAAGTAAAACGCTCCAGAGAAGGCGCATTTTCCTTTCCCTGCGTGTGATACATAACACAGGTTACAGCCTGGTGGCCGAATCCGTAACCAGCACTGGCCATGACATGAGTGTCTTGGTCCTTTTCCTCTCCGGCAAAGTCACAAGCAGCTCGGGCAAGCTGGGAGAAGGTCTCAGGCATGTAATATGTGACACCACCCCAGATGTCTCCAGCCTTGAAGGTGCGCAACTTCAGCGCAGTCACAATACCGAAGTTATTCAGACCTCCCCGGAGCGAAACCCAGAGGTCTGAGTTTTCTCCCGCGTTTGCTCGGACCACTTCTCCGGACGCGAGAACAACCTCAAACTCCACAACCGAGTCGCAGACAAAACCAGTCTTGCCGGAGAACATGGAGAGCCCACCTTATACGTAATTAGCCTCAGTGTCCTTTGATAGCTTTTTCCATCAACCTACCGCCTAAAGCCAATCCAGCAACACCAACACGCCCCACACGCCCACCTGCCGTGGTCAATCCGTGTTTCTCTAGCTCCGTGTAGACAGTATTCCAAGTCTCCCCGGATCCCACCCCAACGGTCCCATCCAGAAGACTTATCCCTTTGAGACCTCGAGTATCAATAACAATGCCATCCTGAATGTTAGCACTACCAGCAAACGGAGTGCCCCCAGTACCGCGAACAGCTACCTGAGCCGAACCATCGAGCAGATAGGGACGGAGTGCCCGAATCAGATCCTGCACTTCTTTCACGGACGTCGGCTTGGTGATGAAAGAGGGTGTGATCTCCTTTTCAAAGGCGCTAAAGTAAGCGCTGTTGTTCTCCTCGAACTCGCTGCTGCCGGGCCGCAAGATTGCTGATTCGGGAAGGGCGTCCGTCAGAGCACTCAGGATTTGGGTATCGGCCATATCGTCAATGATTCAGAGAACGAAGAACGACCTCGAGAGATTGTAGATACTGAGAATTTGAATCGATGAGCATCTGGAGAACTAATGAGAAGCAAGCAGAACATGGATAGCAGCCATGATAAGATTCAGAGTGCAGGACCGTCCTGGATCGACGCGGGGAAGAATCACAGAGTGGGCCTGGACTCTCCTGGGCGGCTCAGCACCAACAACCAACCGGTGAGCCACGCCCTCTAATTGGGCAATTAGGGTAGGATCATACGTTGGCGCTACTATGGGTTCAGAAAGTACCGTAGTTGGCTGTGGGCTTATCCAGCCTGCAAATTGATGACGGCTCAGCAGCCAAGAATCTCCATATTGTGCGATACACTATACTCATTCCCGAGCAGAGCTTGTGCTAATGGTCGAAGCACGTGAGATATTTAACATCGAAAATCTTCATTTCTCCATATTAGTTTTCACACAGGCCGGATGATAAGTTTACCGTGTAGAATTGGCATTAATGGTGCGAAGATTTATTAGGTGACACTGTGATTGGACCTCTGGCGGGTCATGCAATTTTGCATCTAGTGTCATCTTTAGGCACTGTCCATCGAGACCCTCCTTCTAATCAATTAAATCAATGTCCATCTCCAAAAGTCGTCTTGTACACGAACTAACCTGGCGGTGTGATCAAGAGACAAAGTTGGTACAGCCATTTTTTAAACTTTGAAGCCTTTCAAGGTCGAGAAGAAGTTGAATGACCTGCTTCGGACGTCGCGTAAAACTAATAGAGCCGTCACCAAAAGAATGCAAAATGCATTGGTCATGGATCAGCAATAGCCTTTCAAATCTCAAGTATGCTCATATTGGGCAGTTTATTCAGAAATCTTCGAATTACCAACCAAGCTATCTAGTCTCACCAATCATATCTTCGCGGGTTGCTTACGTAGGGCTTTAGACGTGCGACACTAACCTCCGGAGCACTTGAAAGGTCCGGGACAGTGCTGACCTGCGTTGGTTTTGTCAGCTTTCAGGGCTGGTGTGAAGGGCGTTCACTGTCCCATACAAACACGAAATGCTGACAATCAAGATGGAAGAATGTCTGCGATACTACTACACAGACCTGCCTGAACACACATATATATAGCGAGTGAATCACAGTGAGGACTGGAGAAGGCCACATTCGTCTTCTCGCCATCAGCATTCCATCACTCACAGAGTAATTATTATTTAGCAGTCTACCATCCTGTCACCAAATCCACACTTTTGCCTTTGTTGATACTAAAGAGTCCTCGAGATGCCTTCGACATCCCCTGTTGCCCTCATTCTCGGCGCCGGTGCCAATATCGGACAGACTGTTGGCCGAGCATTTGTGGCCAAAGGCTATAGAGTCGCTCTGGCATCCAGGACCTTGAATGAAGAAGACAGCAGCCCGTCCCAGGTGCACATTCGCGGCGACTTCACTGATCCCGCTTCCATACCCGAGATCTTCGCCAAGGTGAAAACACAACTCGACCCTCCATCGGTAGTGGTCTATAACGGTACGCCTTCCAGTGTTATTTGGATCGCGCGAGAATCTCACTAACATGAATGACATGGAAGCCGCTTCGGCAACTCCTCACGATGCGAAGGATCCACTAGGTTTGCCTCTGGAAGATTTCACTCGGGACCTTGCCGTGAACACAACCAGCGCATTTGTAGCGGCTCAACAAGCTGTGCTCGCCTTCGAGGAGTTGCCCGAGTCTGCGTCACGCACCTTCATCTACACAGGGAATTGCACTAACGTCAAGCCGATCGTGGCTCTCATGGACCTCGGCGTCGGCAAGTCGGCTACCGCTCACATCATTGAGTGTGCAGCAGAAGCATACAAGCACAAGGGTTACAAGTACGTTCGGTGGGCCCCGGCACTTATGCTCTCTCTATTAACAATTTTCCAGATTCTACTATGCCGATGAAAGGAATGGTGATGGCTCGCCCGCGTACGGCGCCAGGGACGGACCAGCCCACGCAAAGCTTTACGTTGACCTAGCGGAGGCGGGAGGGAACACACATGGACCGTGGCAGCAGACCTTTGTCAAAGGGGTTGGATATCAGAAGTTTTAGTTCGGCACTCGTAGCCTGGAGACAAAGCTATAGAAAGCTGTGACATAGGCCTGCCCAGGTGGATACCAAAGTCTTTGAAGTCTAGCCACTATGCCCCTGTGAAAATTCGTCCGTTATATGAACACCACATGGTGGGCCATACTTCATGTCATCGTCCGGTCATTCAGGTGAAGCGGCGCTCTAAGACGTCGAGCATTGCGCTGGAATGGACAATTGGTTGCTGTTGATTGACTTCGAATATAGGTACCAGAAAAGGATAACGAGTCAATTCGCAGAAGTGAATCAATATGTCTCCGATTCAGATGGCTTGTTTATGGTGCATCAATTAGTACCTTTCAACGGACGATTCACTTTTATGGGGCGAGCATGTAATACGCGAGGACATTTGAATAGTTGCTAGCTCCCTAGACAACGTATCATCGCCTCTCCAACGAAGCCTCAGTGGAGGCTAGTGCGCACCTGGGCCTGCCTTGATTTGTAATACAACTGTCTCGCGTTCCACAGCCAATTATCTCAGACGCCCTTGAAGCTTGTTTTTCAATAAGCCCCTCATGTCTTGCAGCTCGCACAGGCAGCCTCTCATTCTCGAAGACTTCATAGCCGAACAGGCGACATCGTTCTGGCTCAAAATTTTGTGAAAATGGAAGATGAGACGAACCGAACAGCAATAGTGCCAACCAAGGAACGGTCGATGGCCAAGGTCAGCCACGCAGAGATGTTAGATGTAACTTTGATCGTCCTTGCCTAACTGATCTAGGCCTGCGACCTGTGCCGGAAAAAGAAAGTTAGGTGTGAGCCAACAGAAACTGGATGCAGTCAATGTGCGAAGTCTAGAACAGAGTGTCACTTTACTCCTATCTCAACAAGGAGAAAGAGTCGAAGGCCAGCCGGGTATGCCCTGGAAACCCCATCTCCGGCCGTTCTTCTTCTGACAAAACTCTAGGTATAAATATATAAGCAAGCTTGAAGAAAGACTTAGAAACTTAGAAAGCAGTCTGCCGAATTCTGCCGACAAGAATGACCATCTGAAAGCCTCTCAGTCGCAACAGATGCGTTCTGCATTTGGTGTTTTGGACTTCAGGCCCAACGAGAACGGAGGCGATCGTATTTCAAACTTCACTACAACAATAGAACGCCAAAGGAGGGAACAACGCTCAGTGAGGGGTATTGAATCTGTCCAGAATGACTCGGTCCTTCCCGGTTCGACAAGTCGTGAAATGCTAGTATCAGATAGGAACTCGAAAGCTGATGTGTCATCGAGCTTCCCTGGACATCCTCCGCTCTCTTGGAAGGGGACACTGGCGCTCGGGCCATTCTCGCTGCCTTCTTTTCACGAGCTTCCAATAAAGTCAGTTGCGCTCGAACTAGTTGAGGACACCTTCATGAGTTTCAATCACTTCTTTCCTTTGTTTGACAAACAGGAGTTCCTCTATCAGTTCCATCAACACTACACAGAGTCTAGCACAAGCCAGCCGGCGTGGTGGGCCTGCATCAATGTCGTCCTCTCACTGGCCCATCGATTCCGCGCGATGCGCACTCTCCAGACAGCTTACGAGAACACTCAATCCTGCGGCTATATCCACAACGCCCTTGCAGTGGTTTCGGAGTTAAGTGTACTATCCCAGAGCCTGCCAGCCATTCAAGCCCTGCTGGGCATGGCTATTTTACTCCAGGGCTCGCCCAACCCACAGGCATCCTCGGTGCTCACGGCCGCAGCAGTGAGACTGGCGCAAGCCATGGGACTACATAGGAGGACACAAGACAAGGATCTTTCTACAAGACAAGTAGAGCAGCGCAAACGTGTCTTTTGGACTGCTTACCTTTTGGACAAAGACATTAGCCTTCGTGTGGGCCAGCCCTTTGCCCAAGACGACGACGACATGGACGCAGAGCTGCCCTCGGAGGATCCGAATGAACTGTCCCCCATCAATCTTGGGAACGAGTTTCGAAGCATCAGCTTCTTTAACTCTCGAATCGGACTTGCGGTGATCCAAGGGCAGGTATACAAGAGGCTGTATTCTGTCCAGGCTGGCAGGCAATCCAAGGCGCAGAAGGCTGTTGTGGCCCATGAGCTCAGCTCTGTACTATCCTATTGGAGAAGCAGTGTACCGATCGATTTCGAGGGTGACTTTATGGCATCACTTCAGGCCCCTCTCTCGGTTGAGTTCATCCATACTCTTATTCTCCGCTTCACATATGTCAACTGCCTGGTCATGATCGATCGACATCAACGGCTACCAGCTCCTGGACTAGACATTGCGTTAAATGGGGGTTCCGTGCCTGCAGAAAGTCTATGTGTTGTTGAATCGCGGAAGGCGGTTCGGCTCATCCAAGTTACGCCACCAGGGGACTACGCTTGTGTATGGTAGGTGAGTCTAGTTCTTCGGTACTGAATAGTGGATTGAGTTGTCTAACAAACACAGGATAATGCTTCATCCTTTCTTCGCAGCCGTTGAAGTCCTCCTGCACAATGTGATACGGTATCCTGCATCTCTGCAGGCGACCTCCGACCTCAATATCGTGGAACCATTCCTGCAACTGCTGGAGATTCTGGCTGGGGATAAGAGACAATGTGCGCGATCTGAGGAGGCAGAAAGGATGTATGAACTTTGCAAAGAACTCAATGGTCGGGCACATGATGCTGTCAAGCACCTGAATATGAGCCTATATCTGGAGCTAATGTTGGACATGGGGCAGTGACGGTATTCTCGCTGCCAAAGGATAAGAGACTAGAGCCTTGTAGGCACACGAGATGGAAGTGCGCATGCTAAAGGGGAGTCGTGGCCCACAGAGATTGTTCTCGGTACAATGCTTCCCAATTCTTCAAGTCATTTTAGACTATGGTAGAGTATACCCACCGTCAATGACAATGTCACTACCAGTCATATAAGTCGATGCATCGCTCGCAAGATACAAGTACAGAGCCTTGATCTCCTTGACGTCGCCCTGGCGGCCCAGCGGCGTCATGCGAATACCCTCGTTAAAGACCTGTGGCGAAGCTCCCATTTTCGTGTCGAAAAATCCCGGCGAAACGATGTTGACCCTCGCAAATTCGCGCCACTCCCTGGCCAGGCTCTTCCCCAGCTGCGTCACGGCTGCCTTCGTCGAGTTATATACCGGCTGGTCGACCGGAACGTTGACTATGCGCGCCGATATGCTCGAGGTGATGATCAGGTTGCCGAAGCCTTGTCTCTTGAACACCTCGCCGGCATACTTGGAGCAATAGAAGACACCGTCGACGTTGACCGAATATTGCTTCTTGTACTCGTCGATGGTCTGCTCGGTGATGGGCTTAGAGATGGCCATACCGGCGTTCGCCACGAACACGTCCAGCTTGCCAAAGTCGTCCACCACGGCGGCTATGGTTTTCCGCACTGCTTCTGGGTCTGACACGTCCACCTTGTAGGCCTTGGCCCTGATGCCTAAGGCCTTGGCCAGGGCTTCCCCCTTGGCTATCGCAGCGTCGTTGCTGTTGTACCACAAGGCAACGTCGGCGCCGGCCTCTGCCATGGCCTCCGTTGCAGCGAATCCAATCCCGTCGGAGGCACCGTTGATAGCGACTACACGGCCTTTCAGGCTGAATTGTTCGAAGACATTGGACGGGATGTTGGGAACAGGTTTGGGGTCGCGGGGCGCGGCCGCCACTTCGTCAACCGTCATAGACATCCCGGGCTTTCAAGACAATCTGAATAAACTGGGTATGGGTAGCAGGAGCGAAAGAGCGTGAGCGTGAAAGAACAGCCTCAATCAGGACGCAGATAAGAAGACCGTCTGTTGAGATCGTGAGTCTTAAGCCCCCATGACGGTTGTGACGTTGTACTACGACGTGGGGGAAGTGGGACAGGCCGTCGGGGCTCGGGTCTCATTGGGCCGATCACCAACCGAGGCGTTCTTTGTACGCGCTTTTTCCATCATGGTCGATGCCCGTCTACCCACCAAGGTCTTCCGCTGCCAGAGCTTGAGCATCATGGGATCGCTACGCGCCGGCGTGCGCTTCTTCGACCTGCGCTATGCATTGGATCCCGCAGAGACCAAGCTGACGTTTTGGCACTCTATGGCCCTCGTGTAGAGCGGGCGACGCTGGACGATGTCGTGACCGCTTCCTAGTACAACTGGCTGGAACGGCACCCTTCAGAGACGGTGATCCTTTCGATCCAGTACCAAGACGGAACGACCACATATGCGAGCTTCGACGCCACCGTTCAGCACATGCACCATTGACTTCCTCAACTACGCCCGAAGCTTGTTTATCACCTTCTTGTCGGCAGAGCATGTCTTGGCCCTCCCAGTCCCGTGACACCGGAAATCATGCCTTAGGCGCTGGCAGCTCGTTAAGCTCTCTGTGCGGAGTAAACAAACAGGTCACTCCAGTGATCGAGGAGCTGGCGGGTGAGAGAAAGGGTATTGTGGTTGTAGATCTCTATGATGAGCCGGGCGGCATGATCGAGAGTATCATATCATAAGAGGCCTATAGGCTTCGCCGAGCTTCAATCATATCAGTCGGCTGTTTCAGTCGTGCAATGAAATTGCATACCAAGCATATCACATGTACTATTACCGTACCACCGCCACACCGTTGAAAATACGAATACATCATAGCAGAGTTTTGTGGCTGAACTTATATAATCGCCTTCTATAAGAGGTTCCTCTGTAGGATATTGTTCTGTAGAAAAGTATCTCCTAGGAGGGTATCTTGTAAGGGATCTCTCTGCAAGAGCTTATCCTATAGGAGGTTATTAAATCGGAGGTTGTCCCATAGGTGGTTGTCCCATAGGAGGAGGAATAGATACCTAGGTATCGTGGCCGCGTGGTGGATACCTGAGCAAAGCTCGGTAATTCTATTATAGTTGCCTCTGTTATCGTTGCTCGAATGCATAGAATCGCGCCCTGATGTCTCAGCCATTTCCAAGGTTGAGAGAGGGGCGCGTCCAGAAGTGGGACATCGAAATTTGATATCATACATGTGCACGTGGGTTGCATTTGGATGGAGTGGCACAAAATGCTGCTAATGCAATCGATCTGTTGCGCTTGCCAAGACTCCGGAGCCGTCAGCTCCTCGGTGTGGCTTGGTCCCGTAGGAAGCTGCTCGCGGCCCCGACATCCATCGGCACGGAACTCCTCACCACAGACAGCGTTATGAAGACTGGCACAAGTTTCCTTAGTTGCAGCCCGTCTCGAGGACCCTTGGACTCATATATCAGATTACTCGAGACTATGGTACCATCATGATCGTCATTGGCCTGCAGGGGTCTCAGACCCCCAGGCTCGAGCCCACTCCGGAAAGCTTCGTGTATGGCCCGAGACGCTCATTGCGTCTCCACTTCCCTCACCGACTTCAGCGGCCCCCATGGTCCCAAAACGTCCCTCTCACTTCACTCACTGCCGCCCACCCAGTCAGCCACCCAGTCGGTCGGTCTATTGGCACCCGTTTTTGACGAAGCTTAGATGTCCACCATCCAACACGCACACGGGCCGCCACCACACCAAGGAGAATGGGTGACTTGATCGACTCGCTGTTCCAACGACAATGCTCTGTGAATCAAGACCCTGAAGACCTCGGCTGGCCCGAACATGAACCTGAGGTGACCGTCCTCGAGGTTGGGGGTCGGAGACCTGTTGGTGAATACTCCCGGTACCCCTGTGCACGTGCTCAGGCGATGGGCTGACTGGGGACGACTAGACTCATATCGATGCCGGAGCCCACAGGAGTTAAGACACTATCTAGACCGGCGCAATGAGGAAGAAGATGACCCGTTCTGGGATGAGCCAGTGAAGAGAAGACCTACTTCACTCAGACTATTGTGAGCTAGCACCGCTTTCATAATGCTGTCACGTTGTTGAAATACTCCTTGCTGACCTGATCCTAGCTTCCTCCCATATTCCGACAGTGGTACCAACGAAGTCTCACCCTTCTCTCAGAGACTACCTGCGATTGGATACGCAGAACTGTTATGCGAGAAGGCAGGGTTCGCGCTGGAGTCAGGAGAGACACATGACGATAGCGAGGATGAAGAATGGGTCTCACCGTCGAGTTCACCTCGCCAATCAGCCATGGCGGCCTATCCAAGAAAGACAACTACCGCACTTGACAGGATAGACGAAGATGACGAGACGACAGACGTGGAATATGGAGGTTGGTCATATCTCCACGGCAGTAGCTTCAGCCAGCTGATTTCTCGTAGCCGACTTCAAACACAGCTGGGTGTGGGAGGCACGATATATAAGGTCTACAACACAAGCCCTGGCCGACCAAGATGCCACGACTTACTTCTGTATAAACTTGCCGAAAGTTTTGCAGAAGCGTATATCGGACGCAATTCATAGTATGACGGCTCTGGCCAAGAATCCGCTATTCCTGGATACACTTATAATCGACGAAGTCATAGCGTTCTACCGCGACGCGATCAAAAGACACCGGGCTCAGCTCCTGGCTCTTGTGAGTCCTCTGTCCCACCTGAACGTCTCCGGCACTGGCCCCCTTCCGATCCGCACTACCTATCGTCTCGAAGCATAATGCGTAATCAATAAAGACTTACTGACAACCAAGCCTAGAATGATGATGAATCCAACAGCACGGATCTTTCCATAAAACTAGAAGAGCTGTCGACGCAGTGGCGCACTATACTGAGGGATATACAGGACATGCAGGCACACATCCACCACCTGCGCTCCGTGGCCGACTCCAGGTTATGTCGAAAGCAGGAGAGGACGTCAGGCCTACATCCACATGGCAACTACCACAAGCACACGCGCCAGAAGTCAAGCGACGTGTTCGGCCCACCCGCCACGGAGATCCTGCAGCTGCAGCTCTCGACCTGCGACTTCTGGGCCCGCTGCGTGAACATGTATCTGGAGCGAACGACAAACCGTATCAAGAACTCGGTGAGCCTATCTACCGCTGCAGTGATCCAAGAAATCAGGAGAGAAAGCACGAAGACATCCAGTGCTTACGATGATAAGCAGACCTACCGCATGACAAAGACCATCCCCCTTCGCCGGCGCGGCTCCCTGCCGCAGCTGAACCGGCGCCTCAGCAACTTCACCATCGAGGTCGCGGTGCACATCCAGCGCAACAGCGCCTCCGTGTCGACGCTAGCCATGTCATTCCTCAGCACCGTCTTCTTCAGCCCGGACGGCCTGCTCTTCGCCCTCACATATTGGTGGTGGATAATTGCGACCCTCATTTTGCCGCTCACCTTCGTCATCCTGCACCTCTGGTTCGAGACCCTTGCGACCAACGTCGGCCTGCTGCGCCGTAAGGCCGGTACCCGGGGCGTCACGCGGCTGGGCGGTGTTGCGGAGGACAGGGAGGCGGATGAGGAGGAGGGAGAGGTTGTGGATTAGGTCTGGGCTCTTTTTCGTCTCTGTCTTGTTTCCAGGCGGCCGGACTCAGTCGTTTCCAACAGGCCCATTGTTCCAAGCATTACAAAAGTTGCTCGAGCCTCTGGATGCAGTTGACCAAGACAGTGTCATTCTTCTTTTTCATAGCATATTCGGACGCGGACGGGAAAAATCTCATTTGCACAGCATGAACAGGCGGTTCAGTCGGCTCGCCTGCTGGTTTCACATCGGGACACAGATGTTGCGGAGAGGCATTTGTTACCCTTCCATAGGCGTTGAGGTGCATTTACCCCCTTCCTCTGGCACATTTCATTAAATTTTCTTTGTGCTATGAGTATTCTCTTGATCTTCTGCCCCGGATTTTGTCTAGTAGCTAACGAGATATCAAAGTGCGTTTTGCATCTGCTAAAACTGGGTTTGGCTGCCACTGTAGCCTTGTGTTTTTGGCATTCTCGGTTGAACACTTCTCTCGCACGTCAATGTTCAGCTCTCATCAATTGTCACTCGAGATGAATGTCATCATATGTGTAAATTATTGAAATGCAACAAGATGTAAGCCCGTACAGGCCGTGCCCAGGCTTTCCCAAACCCTCATGATCCAACTTGAGAGTTTTCAAACGCCCATAAAAATGCTTAGTCACTATAATATTTTTTGCGTGCCGGCCTGTTTTCCGTAACACCTTTTTTGACCCTCGACTGGTCGGACTTTATTATCATTGCAAACCCCTTTACGCCTTTGTCCTATGCCGCCTGTGTGCCTGACCCTAATAATTCCCAGCCGAAACAAAGTGGTATAAGTGCGCCCCGAAACAGAGAAGAAAAAAAAAGGCTCCATTCAAATATTCCCCTACATTCGACGTCATTGTGATGGCTCACCAGGGCTTGTGGATCGTCGGCACCCATCACTCAGTTTGAAATTATACAACTTCACTTCTCCGTCTTCGCTCCCCGATGCCATTAGAGCGTCCGATACTGCGACAGATGTTACAGGGCCTGTATGTCCGGCAAAGGTACCAGTGCAGCGGCCAGATCGCGGATCCCAAGTCTTGACCAAGCTGTCGTTCGCACCGGTCACCATGCGAAGACTGTCACACTCCACAGACCAGATGCCCTCAAGGTGACCCCACTGGTTTCGAATCACGCGGCCAGTTGAAGTGTCCCACAACTTTAGAGAGGCGTCGAGTCCACCCGATAGTATGTACCGAGCAGGGAGAGGGCGATCGGGTTGGTCGATGAATCCTGGCCCGTAGGAGGCGCGGAGCTCAAGCTCGGGGTTGCTCGAGCCAGAGTCATGGTGGGCCGGTGCCGGAGACGAGCTGTGTCCACTAGAGACAGACATCGTCTCGGCGGGGTCTTGGCCAGCAGTGGCTGGATCCTCGTCTGGCTCGAAATCGGCCGGCAGCCCCAATACTTGCTGCACATGGCCGACGTGGCCAATAAACTCTCGAATGATTTTGCGTGTATCGAGATCCCAAAGCACGACAGTGCAGTCGTCTGATCCAGACAGCAAGGTGCGGCTGTTCGTGTCTACTTTAACGTTGTTGACCCAGTCTTCGTGATGTTTCAGGCAGAAGGATTCTTTGTTCGAGAAGTTGTACACCCGGATCGTGTGATCAATGCTGCCAGTGGCGACCAACTCATCCTGGAAATGGACAGAGATGACGCCATCCGAGTTGGAAAGTGTCCGCATACATCGGCCTGTTCGCCAGTTCCAGACCTTGACAGTCCCATCTAGACTGGCACTCAACAGCTTGGTGTCGTCCATCTGGAGAGAGCGGATCCCTCGAGTATGTCCTTTCAATGTTCGAACTTCCTCGCCACTTTCTAGGTTCCAGATCTTGATCGTGTTGTCGTAAGAGCCTGTAGCAAGCGTGGTGTCGTCCCAGATTTGCAAGCATGTGACTCCGTTGGTGTGCCCCTTGAATGTCTTTTGGGAATACCGCATCAGCTTCCAGTTGACACCAATCTGCCAACGATCACGATAGACATCCTTCCAGGGGCGCCTGTGCTCAACCGCGTTCTCGCTGGAGCCAACCCGAGACAGACACTGGCGTTTTGAGGGTGCGTCCTCTTCCGAAGGGCTGGCGTTTCTCTTTGGAGACGCCGGTGTCTTGGGTGTATTTGGAAGAGGTAGTGTTGGTGGTGAGAGAGGCATGACATGCTCGGATGGCTCTTTCTGGCTTGCTGCAAGCCGCCGTTGTCGAGTCCAATTGCGCAGCCTGTTCCGCTCAAGAAGGGGCAAGCCCCATCCACACTTTGTGCATTTCCTGTCAATGTGTTGCTCGCACATCCGGTGCCAGACAGCATCATCATCCGCCAGCACTCTCCAGTGGCGAGATACTTGGGCCGCCTTGCAGAGTGACACCGTATCAAGTGAAGACAGAATCTTAATGGAGATCTCGTTGGGCAGCGCGGAGATGAAGTCGATCTTTAGTTGGGACTGAACCTCTCGAGAGACAAGGCTTAGTTGAGGGAAGCAGGACGAGGACAAAATGCCCTGGATCATCAGCTCTCTGTGTTTCGACGGTGCAGCAGAGAAGAGACTCCAGACGTGTGTAATGGCCTGTTGGTCCGCTTGTGGGAGTTTTTCGAGTTCCTGTAGAAGTGTCAGTAAGGGTTATGCTTCTCGGCCCATGCCTATGTATTTAGGCGAGCGGTGCGACCTACACTCTGGATCATAGCCATCTTGTTCTCGTCGGCAGCCTTACGACATTTCGAGTCTGGTCGATGTCGGTAGCAGTACTTGCTGTTGTACTCCTTTTGCCTCGATGGCTCGTTTGGGTAGGCGGACTCGATCTTGGACACAGGGGCGTACAAGCTCGGGACATGTTCCCTAAGGAAGGGAGTAACTGTCTGGCCGACCAGACTGGACGACATGTTGACGAGGCGGGACTTGTCCTCCTGCTCCTCCTCTGGCCGTCTTCTATCGCAGTTGAGTAGTTTGTTGAATTTTGTGCCGTTGGACTCAGAGACAGACTCTACCTCACCGTCCTCGGTGTGCGGTGGACTCGTTGGGAAACGTGGGCGAATATCAGGTCTTTGGTGGGTTGTGTTGGTAGCGCCATCAGGGCGCAGGGAGGCGTCATTGTTCTGCGAGGCACGACGTGGAATGGCCGTCAGAGAAGTGGATGGAGGCTCCATGGTATTTGTGCGAGAAGCCCAGGTTTGGGGGAAGCGGTCGTGCAGGACAGGGGCCGCGGGAACGTTCCTGTCCAATACTCTTGAGAGAAGATTGCGCCAGTTGTCAAATTATGCTTCCATTGGAGAGGCCTGCAGCAAAGTCTCGGCAACAGGTACTCAGCAGACGGTGTGAGATCGGAACAGCTGGAGATGGCGTGCTGGGAAGGGGTGTGTGGTTGCGGCCGGGGGTACGGACGGGCTGTGCTGATCTGGAAGGGAAATGAAACTCGAGTTCTGTCTCGGGGATGACTTCTGCGCGGTTGTTGCTGGCGTGCTGGCACTGGTCGACTCTTGTCCAGGAAGGAGGGTAGCAGGCAGTATTATTATGGTTTGACTAGGCAGTCAGGGTGAGTGCGGCGGAGGAGGGATGATGGACTGTGCAGTGTCTGAGCTTCGGGCACGCAATGGCAGAGGCCGTATTCCGCAATCAGCAATCAGGAGAGGCGGCCGGGCCGTATCGCATGTGCTGTTGGGAAGTGTTGACCGGCTTGTCGGTGTCGAGCCTCGCTGGATGTACCGTAATGTGACGCAGCACCCTGTCTCTATGCCGTGCTTGTCCCTGTCCTTGTGTCGTCGTGCGATGTAGACGAGACTTGTTCAATGTCGTTGCGTCTTGTGAAGGTCGACACAGGGGACTGTGGTGGAGACCGGACGGATCTGGACCATGCGTTGTTCGCGAATTGCTTGTGGAAGGACGGCGAGGTGAGTCCAACAGAAGAGTGGAGGACTTGTTGGTCGGTCGTCGGGTCGGTACTGAGATATCTGTTTGTCGCCAGCAGGGGGGTCAAGGAGGGATTGCTGTGGGCAGACGGTGGAACCCAAGTGACAAAGGAGGAGGATTGGATGTCTGTTGGCTTTCTCTGTCTGTCTCTGTCTGTCTGTCTGTCTGTCTCAGGCAGCATGTGCTGGTCTGCAAGTTGCTTGTGGTGGAATCTGGGGAAGGACAAGAGACTTGGGAGGTGCGATGGAGCGGCAAAATGGCGAATTCGCAAGGGTGTGAGTGCAGTAGCCCATGCCCCTCGCAGCGGTGGTCGTACAGGTTGGGTAAGTAGATTAGATCCAAGCAGGTACTAGGTACAAACGGGCAGGAGGCCAAGACAGCGACGGGCCGGCCTGGAAGGACCCCGAGCCAGATGGACGGCCTGGTACCGTCTACTCCCCGCAATCTGGCGTCCACTGGCTCCCACCAACCCTGCGACCCTGGCCACCCTCCTTCCCAAGCAGTAGTGTGTACATGGCACGCGCCGCTATCGCAACTCTTCGTGCTGTTGACTCTTCGCTCTAATAAACCAACATCCACCTCTCAGTCTCAAATTGACTCTCTTTGAACTACCTACCTACCTAGGTAGGTACTCAGGCGTGTATCTGTCGAGAGACCCAGCAATGACTTGTCCTGGCATGGCCTGAGCAGACACAGCGAGCCAAGCGCGTGCCACGCCCTGCCATTGCCATACCATCGACGGGGGCTTGGGCATTTGCTGCTCGACCGCCTGGATTGCACCATCGCCCGCGCTCAAACCTGCCCCTTCAGGCCAAACAATCCAAACAGGCCAAACAGGTCCTCGCTCGTCAGTACGACACTGACAGCACCAGGCAGCCCAGGATCGACCGTCGAGCCCGCAAGCCCGCTGGGACAAGGCCTGGCGCAGAGCACATCATCGGGCCCCCTGTTTACCTTATTTGCCCTCCCCACAAGTCGCTTGTACTTAGCACCGAGAAGTGCTCCTCACAACTGCATCCAGCCCTACCTAGCTACAGCAGAACCCCGACTTCTTGCGGCATCGTCAAGACGTTCCCCGGAAAAACACTGGTCCACCCGCATCGCCATCCCAATCTTCCTCAGATTTGCCTCTGCCTCGACTCGAGCACGCCCTCTGCTGAGCAATTGTCTACAGCCAGAAGTCAAACTCTGCTGCCAATGAGTCAAAATGTCTAGGGGACTTGGAAGGCTGACGTGACCGCTCCACTTGCAAATTCTCCTCCAAAATCACGCCTTGCTTTAGCCGTTGAGCCGCCCGAGATGCCGCCCCGATACCCGCCTTCTGACAGGATCCACCCTCAGGGCTCTCGTACTAACTGCCGCGAGCCGCCCCTTCGGTTCCGCCTGCATAACCGCCCCTGAAAGGGTGGCCACCCTTGACGATCTTATCTGTCTCGAGATATCACTGAACATGCGGGCAAGAAACACCTGCCTTCAAATTAACGAGGCCGTCGTATAAACGGCAAAAATGGGGTCAACTCGCCAATGGACACTTGACCGGCTGGGACCCTTGGTTGGAGACATTAACATGATCTGCAGCTCCACCCGCCCGCCTTTCACCAGTCTTGGGTGTTCCCTGATTCCTGGCCGCGGGATAGCCTCTTCTGGACCTCTGGACGAATAACACAGTCACACAATAGGGTACAATATCACCCATCTCTGGCTACATGTTACAAACGAAAGTCCCGAGTGAGGCGGATCAGTGCCATATTACATAACATGCTATCCTCTTCTCCGTATGATGATGCAGAGATTATTATTATTACTAACACTGGAAAGCTCTGTCCTAGCGTCGCTTGCTACAAAGTCTAGATTATGTCGCCCATCAATAGTCACTCCAGCACCAGGACCCACACTTGGATACACAGTACTGTGGTACTGCTCGCGGAACTGCACCTCAGACCTCCCGAGCTTCGACAGGTCAACCGCAGCACGTGGGAGGAGGATACAATATAACAAGCCTGGAATGCTGGTATCTGTATCGCATCTGGGGGACGTGGGGGTCCGGAGATCTCTTGATCTAGACGGAACCTAAGCTGCTGACATGTAGTCCTTGTTGCTCTTCAGCTGATTCCGTCTCCTGTGTCATGTCCGGCGGCGACAAGGCCGATGGCGTGATAGCTTCACTTGCGCGTCGCGAGCATTGCGGGCTCCACGATCTTGAAAATTGCAATCCGATGACAGTCGACTTTTTATGCGGTGGGACGAACTCCCACGCAATTCCGGTCCTGCTGCCCGCAGCTTGGCCTCCGGTCCGATTCCGAGGTGGCCTCAGACCGACAGCCGCCCGAGCCGTCGAGCCGTCGCTTCTGTCGCGTTCGCGTTCTTAGCGACGGCGCCGTCTTGATCACAGGATAGTGGTGGCCTGTCTGCTATTGTGGCCACTGGTCTCGATTGCACCATCTGGCACCAGGACAAAGCATCTGCTGACATGTTCGCAGCAATATTGCGAATCTTCCAGGCGTGCGGCTGACCAGAGGCGAATTCATGCCTAGCCCCAGGTATGGTTAGATCTTACTACATGGATTCCGGCAGCCTACAGGCCGTGTTGAACCCGAGAACGCCTCCGTCGTCCTACCGTCATTGCGCCCAGGGATTCCTGCGCACTCACATGCCATTTCCACGGCCCGGTAGGCCCTACGCGAAGCACAAGCGATACAGTGTCGAAAAGGTCAGCTGCGGCCGAAAGGATCCAATACTTAATCCAATGGGCTTGGCGATATCCTTGCGCATATGACCGGTCAATGGCGACCGACCTTCATTCGCAGCCTCCCTGAGGGCTTGCTCGATGCCGCCTACACAAACAGTGGCACCATTGCTCAGGGGCCGGCTCCCAACAGTGACGGCCAGGGCAATCAGTGCATGTGGCTGTGGCTTACGAGAGGTAATATCGGGCCGTTACTGCAGATACAGATGCAAACTGCCCTTTACCCTGGATCTTTCCCCCCTACTCGCCATTTCACGCACAACAGTCCTGTCGCCCAGATGGCGGCCTGCCTGCCTAGCCAGCTAGAGCTGTGTTTGGGCAGTCTGTCAGCCTCTTGCGGCGCCTCAGTGCCTGGCGCGGCAGTCTCTGTTCGAACAGTAGAGGTTCCAATTTAAGACAAAGCATTTCTGTGCTCTCCCCTCCGGTATATCGTTCCCTTGATTTTCCACCGGTGTGATCGGGGCGGGGTCTATGCTTTGCACACCAAGTGGTGAGGGGTGGTTGCGAGCGGATTCTTTGGTGGCTTGCCCTGTTGGAGCAACCGTTGGTGCTGTCGTCAACAGAATTCATACAGATCAGGTCAACCCTAAGCCAGTGCATGCTTTGCTCACAGGCCGGCTCGCTAGTTTGATGACTAGGTACTGTCGAGGGCAGCAGATGGCCATCTAGAAGTCGTCTTTTTATACCTTGGACAAGCAGCGACAGGCAGATCCTTGGGGTAGGCACGTGTCGCTCAGAAGACTGTCGACCGGCCTTCAGGGCAGCGTGCGGGTCTTCTGATGCCCTACCGAGTGTGGCCTTGAAATGTGTGCAAGGCGCATTGCATGGGGTGGAATCCGGACCACACCAACTGGTGGCTAGCATCTGGACGCAAACGGACAGCCGGACCAGTTCACCGCATAGCTAAGCCCAGTGGGCTTCTTGACAAGCCTTCGCCTGGCGGTGATGTTGTCAGCTTGGTGTTTCTCGACATTCGAGACTTGCATTTGAGATTCGAAATTCGGCGAGCTGAAACCCGCTATTGGCGAGCATGGTACTTTCATACCACGTCGGCCTTTCCGCTGCTGACACTTCTTACGCGACCAACAACTGCGTTGGTGCACACAGCACTGAGGCCTCAGTCATCAACGATTGTGGGGTCCGAGTGCTTGCCGATTCTACCCTTGGCTACCCTTGCTCACTGAAGCCCATGATGAGGTCCAGAACCACGGCGTGATATAGCGTAGCGCAACCCAACATGCTGCATGAAACCCACACCTCCTATTACCCAAGCATACGGAATACGTATCGCTCTCAACGAGAAACCCACAATTAACCGAAATCCTTAGACTCGCTAAGGTTAGAGAGCGGAAACGTCCCAATCGCACGCAGAGCATTGGTTCGTCTCCATAAGTCTCCCATGCCTGCAGGAAGTGAGAGCCAGGCGTTGGCTCCTACAGACATCTCTAGTCGGCCTGACGCGCAAGATCACAAGTGGGCGTGGTGTCGCGACAAGATTATATCGCTCTACTGGGAGCAGAATCTTCCGCTCAAGCAAGTGCAGGAGATTCTGAGGCGCGAGGATGGCCTTAAAGCAACGTGAGTTCCCAGGAACGATGGGGCTCAATTCGTTGATATACTGAAGCAGGAGGCAACCAGGCAGAAACAATACAAAGGCCGCTTCCGAAAATGGGGCATCCGAAAGAATATCAACATTCGGAAAGCCCGAGAGATAATATCTGCCCAGGGGACTGCCTGCGACTTTTGGCCGGAGAAGATGCAAGATAACTACGAGCGCCGTATTGCTCGCCATCTGAAGAATGAATCCCGGAACCAGACATGCGGCTCACAAAGCTGCTCCCCTGTAGCTGATGGCAAGCTCATTCTGAGCCAAAACCAGACGTCTCCTGGTCCGATTCGGCTCAGGGCCCCTGATAACCTCGAGAAGCTCGAGAGGACACTGTACGATACCGAGGCGTGGATCCTCTTCACCGTAGGCCCCAGCAAGGCCGGGCTGGCTAGCCGAAAAGAACTGGGGGAACATGACAGGTTCTTTCCGTTGTTCATCGGGGGCTTAGAAAGTCTCTCACGCGACCACGAGCCGCAAAAGGCATTCTCGGAGATCCGTGAGGCGTCCAAGCACCTGAAAGCACTGGTGACCTTGGACGACCCGGCCGTTTACTGGAGGCTCGTGGCCCGCTTGTCCTCGTTCGAGAGGTATCCCCAGTCAGCCACCTGTTTCGAAGTTTGCCGCCTGCTCACACGATGTCTTGGTGCCATGAATCTGGAGATCCACGGGCCTTCTCACCCTTTGAATTTCGTGTGGTCATCACACATCGAAATGCTGGAATCCCGACCCGAGCGGGGTTTCTTCCAACACTACCTCGAGTTAGTCACAGCCATAGGGGTCAAGCTCTACGATAACGGCAACAGCCTTAATCTCGGCGCGACAGCCTTATCTAAGTATATTACCAACAGCTACAGAGAGTGGGATGAGGAGGCCTTGCGCCGTGGTCTTGCAGGCTCAGCTTACGATGCCATGCCGGACGCGGCTGTGCAGATCAGATTGGCCCTGGCAGAACTGCTTCTGGGTCAGGGCAAGAAGGACGAAGCCATAAAGCTTCTGGGGGAGACAACAAGCCTTGAGCAGCTAAACGCAGCAGGCGATGTGGGCCAGCTCTTCTGGATGGCGGAGCTGGAGTGGAGGGCTGGCAATCCCGCCGCCAGCTTCGGTCTGCTGAGAGAGGCGGTCGACCTTGCCGACTCTGGTGGAAGCACACCAAGTCTAGTCGATGACACGCAAGATGAAGTGTGCGGGGTCTCGAAATTACTCATCCTGCACACCTTGTTCCTCAGGCTGAACATGATGGGGCGTACGCAGGAGATAAACGATGTCATGGAGAAGACGGCGCGTCTGTTAGCTGCGCGGGGGGACAAGAAACCCTTTGTGCTCCACCTCACCAGCTCCGATTTTGAGTTCGATCTTGACGCCGGGCTCAGCGTGTTGGCAACAGCGGATTGATCCAGCTCATGAGGCGTTGCCCAGAGCCCCAAGCGGTCAACGGTCTGAAGTGCCCCAGGTTCTGCCGCGGTGGGAGCTGTACATGGTGTCGAATGCTATGATCAACACTCGGTCAGGGAACGCGACCTCATGGCATTTCGCCTTTCAACATCTCGATGGCGGGAGCCGGAGCGGTGCTTGATGTTTTTGCCTATCCACAGTAGACTGGAAATAATTGGTGAGTGTTTCTCATTGTTTTCTGACGCAAGCTAACGTCTTCCATCACATAGTCATCCAACGCTCAGCACGAGATTGCCTAGCTGCCCTGCTCCGATCGATAAGGTTCAAGGATGAAATCCCTTGAGGATGCTCGAAGATTGCATTATGCATGCCAACTTTGGCATAGAATGAAATGTCTTCGACGGTTCTCACGAGCTCCAAACTGCCCAATCGCCCCGTTCGGTTAGTCCAGCAGGTTTAGGAAGCGCTTCCTGCACTCAATGGCATTTGCATAGTCTGCCACGGACATATCTCCAACTTGAATCGGCGCCGCAACATTGTAGGGTCATCAGGAGGGAGGCACAGGACGAATTGCAGCTTTTGTCGTGTGCCTAGGTACTGCAGTAGCAGGCTCGATCACAGAAGTCTCACACTTTTGCCTTAATCACTCTGTGACAAGCACCCTGCTAATACAACAGCCACACCGGATCTGACGCCGCGTGACGTTGCGCTCTCAGCGACTTGGGTTCGGGCATGGGCTTCCGTTGTATTGACACGTGAATCTTGCTTCATCGCATCGACAGCCACATCAACGTTCAAGTGGCTGGCCAAGCTAGGCGTGCTAAGTCTGATGTCGGACGTCCACTCGGAACAATTGCAGGCTCGGAGGTGTGGCGCTACTGCTTACCTTTCTCCAATCGCACCTTGAATCCCACTGCCCGAGGGCCTGCTTGCCATGCATCAGCCCCAAGCTGCACCGCCATGACATCACTTGGTGTGTCGGCCCAAGGAACATGCTATAACACGTCGATGCAGCCTGAATGAAGCAGCTTGGGTTGGATCCCATGGCTCTTACAAGATTTTAACGAGCGTGCCATCTTCTGGGGCAATTCCTTACAATTTTCAATTCCCGTACCCGATCGAGTTTCGCGGTGCGCCCGATTCCAAAGATGGGCATTCCTTACTCGAGAGAAATCAATAAGGCGTTCGAACAAGTCACGCCCCTGGTGGCCGCCGGCTTCCAGGTCCTCCAAACAACCAAGGACATCTCCATCCTCCTGGCCTGCATTGAGGTCCTGACCTGCGTCTTTCTAGGACTGGTCCTCCTCGCCCTGATCGGCCTAATATGTACGATAAACCCGGAGCTTGAAAGGGAGAAAGATGAACTGGTGACGCCCGTTGTGAAGTGGCTGGCGAGCTGGATATTTTCATATGGGAAGTTAGTAGGCTGGCTGCTGAGGTTCACGATCGTTGTGACGACCGCTGGGTTGGGCCTATTCTTTTGGCAAGGGTCACTTGCCGGCGTGAGCGTGCCTGGTACGCCGTTGGAACGCGATGGGGATGGAAAGGAGGAGGCATCAAAGTAGCAAGCAAGGGTGGAGGTCTTGTGCATGCCCGTTTACGGGGCCAATCACCAGATGGATTGTCCCTTCTCGTACTCAAAGGTGGCTTTCTTGAGAAGATTGAGACGATACAAATTCTGCTTGTGAAAACTTTGTTCAAACTGTACCGGAAATAGTAAAGGCTGCGCTTGTTTTCTGGCATATGCTTCGCCCATAGTGTTTATAATTATGTCTCGACACTACCTAGGTAATCCATCTCGCTCATGTTGCGTACACCTGCATTTGACGGAACTGGAGCAGAGACAGCTAAGAGCAACACTACCAGACAGAGTACCTCTCAGGCCAGACCAGAAAGCCAACAACTTGCCTTGAGTCTGGGATCATCGGCTAACTTGACAGCTCTACTCCTAGATTGCATAATTATGGCGTTGATTAACCAACAATCTGATCAAGTACTGGCCATGGAATCCAACTGCAATGCTTGCCAAGTTGCACGCGAGGCATTTGTTCATTCCCAGGAAAATGAATCCGCTCACTAGGGCGTTCATGAAGATGTCGCCAATGGCATGTTGGCGCAGAAAGACGCTTGGTTATATTTCTCACGGTGCAGGCTGGGATCATCGTCTCGGGAATGATGGCCATCAAAATACCCGTCTGGAAATTTTAGCGGCAGCTGCCTGCACGGGAAAGAACCAAGACTCGGAGGGCTGAGTGAGACTTGGTTGCATGGGACAGGAGCGCCTAGATGAGCTTGGCTAAGTATGTAGCGATGGATGCCTAGCGGCCATTCCTACCCGTTCCCACGCCCCTTGAGAAGCTCGGCATCGCACATTTCATCTCTGCACAACCCGCATTGATACAACAGCACGAGTTCTGCCATGGCTTCACCAATCGAGAGTCAGGGTGCTACCACAACCCTCCCGCAAGCTTCAACGTTGGGCTCAGAGACGAGCGGTCGCGGCGGATGCTTCATTACAGGCCTGTCAATCGAGCTCATCTACCACATCATCGACGTTATTCCCTGCGAATCGCAACTCAACTTTGCGCTTACTTGCAAAAGACTTGCAGACTGCTCCAGCCGGGTTCTGAAGCGGCACCAAGAAGCTTTCAAGAAGTACCGTGTAGCATCAGACATCTACCCAGAGACCATCCCAACATTGCTGCGCAGCGTCTTTGGGCGCGCTGACCCAATACTCGCCTGGCATGTTCGATCAATCGAGATCTGGTATGATCGCACAGGCTGGGTGGACTGGAAAACACTTCGTTTCGACCATCCTCTGCACGAAGAAGCCACGGATGTTGACAGCATCTCCTGGGATTGGCAAGATGGTGAGCTGGATGCGTATCTCGTGGACGTCGAAGATCAATTCCTTGCCGTGATTGGCAACGGTGACGACGAAATATATACTGAAGCCCGCGAGCATTTCAACACCGGCCATGACGGACTCTTGAAGGCGCTTCTTATCGCATATTGCCCGAGACTAAGGGACATCAACTTCATCACGCACGAGCACAGGGCGAAGTCCACGCTTGGGTGGCTCAAAAGGCTGATCCAGGGTAGCATCCTTCATGACAGCCACTGGCCTCCTGGTCTTCGTAACATCCAAAATGTTGCCGTTGGCGTCGATTCAGACACTTGGATGACAGCACGGTACACAGCCGGGGGCCAGGTTCAATTGGATGGAACCAATCGATCAATGGAAATGTTCGCCGCTCTGCTCCGCCTCCCTAACCTCACCTCGATCTATTACAATGACCTTCGGCGCGCCGACTGGGACGACTCAACGGATTTCGAGTCACCGCCGCTGATACCTAAGAACTCTTCCACGGTTAAGCATATCTTCCTTGACGACTGCGGCAATATGCCGTATTCTTTCCACGCAGCGCTTCCCTGCGCTCCGCAAGCCCTGGAGACGTTTACGCTCCGTGCCGGTGACTCCGGTGACCGCCTGGATGATGCTGACCAGCTCGTCAGTGGCCTCTGCAAAGCACAGAACAATTCTTTACACACTTTGATGTTCTACGGTCCATACGACCACCGTGAGATCCATGGGTATCGATGTTCAGTCTACCGCAATGAGGAGCTCAACGACTCGAGATACAACCTGGAGACAGTGGCTATGGATATCGAAGACATGGATTTGGACTGCTTCTACAGTGTGTCAGGCCAGGATCAAAATTGGACGGAAGAAGAATATCGCAAATTCTTTGTCAAGTGGTTTCGCGAATTAGCGTTCCCTGAAACGACTCAGCGGCTCGTGTTCTGGGGTTCAGGAGCTGGCCATATGCAGGGATCCGGACACAACTTCCTCGACTGGCTGGAAGACGCTCTGATCTATGTGATTGAGTCATGGCGCTGGAAGGAAGGCTGGGACTCAGCAGATGAGGAAGAGTTTGACAAGCTTTCCACTGCTTATGAGTCCTTCCTGCCAGACTTAAAAGCTATCTATCTCGAAGAGATCGAGCGCGTGCAGCTTGAAAACAACAAGCGCTACAGGAGTTCGGAACCAAGGGTGGAAAACGTCTACTTTAAAAGACTTGTCGAAGTGGCCAAAGAGGCGGGGGTTGATGTTTATACGCTGACCAATCGTACACCGGCGAAGCACTCGCATGACTTTCCTACTGCACCGGACAAGTATGATCTGAGATCTGGACCCTGGTGGGAGCGGAGAGACGACATTAAGGATTGGGTTCTTGATATTTATAAGGGCAGAAGGGTGCCTCCTGGGTGTGGCAAGTGTGGTAAGTGCGAGCAGTGTCTATACGCGTATGCAAAGGAACTGTGGGAGTCTACAGAAGATTCAAGTTAGTTAAGGGAGATACTCGAAAGAGAAATTGTTTGCACCCATCGAGTTCATAATATCCTTGATATACAAGTCGCAAAGACCTTTCTGGCATTTCGCTTTTTCCCAACGTAGGGTAAGTACCTATGCATGTGGATGTTCAAACAAGCTCTGCTGCTGCCACCAACTCCAGAAATCTACCCGTGGGTCTCGGTTCTTCTTACCCACTGCTGGCGCAGTAGGGGATTCAATTGCGCAACAGCTACAACTCCGCAACACCTACAGGGGTTTTTTCTCATAGAAACCCTACTTTTTAACTAACTATAACTCTCTTATTTAAACTCCTATAGTAATAAAAATTATATCTTTATACTCCTTATTATATAAAGATTAATTTAAAAATATTTATAATATTTTAAAATTAAAGATTAAAGTTTTATTTTTTAGTAAAGAAGTAAGTTATTTTAAAGCTTTTATTTTTAACTTAATAAATAATTAATATAGAATTTTTAAAATATTTTATCTATATTATTTTAAAATCTAAGAATATTATCTTATTTTTATTCTTTAATAATATAATCTATTAATAAAAATATATTAAATTTAAAATTCTCCTAATTAAAAAATATAAAGTTAAAATAAAATTTTAAAAAAATTCTTATTTTAATCTCTATAAAATAAGGATTATAAAGATATTATTTTTATAGTTATAAGTACTTATTTTAGAGAGATATAGTTAGTTAAAAAGTAGCTTTTTCTAGGGTTAGGGTTATTTTGTGTGGGGAAATCTCTATATGGGTGTTGCGGGGTTTTGGCTGTTGCGTAGTTGTGGCACCCCCTACGCCAAGGGCGTAGGGGGGCAGGGAAGGCCTGCCCCCCGGGTACAGTGATGCCGCTATGTCTTGGTCTCCACAAAATGCTACGAAAAAGCCTATGAAAGAACAATATGACATTTAAACCATCGGGAACAACAATTCCAAAAGAAACGTTTCCAATACACGCTGAATTGTCCACCCAATCTACCTCGCGCTCTTAGACACTGGTGTCTAAACCTCGGGACTTGAGTTGAAATCGCTTTTATTAAATTGTATAACGACGTCTGAGTATTTTCTCGCTCAGGACAACAACGGCATTAACCACTTCTTCCTCTTTTGGGGTGCAATTTTCGTTGGTCCCCATTTTTGAATGCTTCCGGTCATTGCACTGCGTATTGCTACCCAAGAAGCCGCAGCCCACTGTTGTTGAGCCATGAGCAATGGGGTTATCTTCAATCTCCAGGACCGCCCGTAGACGGCTCAGTGCCACTAGATTGATCGGTTGAGGTGCATAAATGTGTAAATGAGAAGAAGGGCTGTCGCCTACAGACTCCCGCGGGGTCTGGGATTCTTCTTGAATCGGCATGGTCATTTTCGTGGTGCCAAATACGGTCGACATGGCGTACTCTTGCTGATATTTGGTACTTTGGCTGTAATTCTGGCTTAATTGTACCTGCCACTGGCCGTTTACAGGGTTTCGATGCTATTGGTGGCCAAGGTTTGGAAGGAGATTGCGGAACAATTTTCAAGGACTCTGTCGAAGGTGGCTGCCCTAGGGTAGTGGTAAATATAACGTATGAAAATCTACTATCTACTACTCCCCTTTGACTCTTCCAGACCTGACGAAAACAATAGCTTTGTGAGAAAGCTATAGATGCTCTAAAATGGAGCCCACTATTTGCTGAAGACACGAGTCTACATGACAAAGCGATTTCTAAAAGGAATGGCATGTTCGAGGCCAATTCTTCTATTTACTTTCACCTTGGCTTTTCACAATGCAGGCACTTGCATGTATTTGTGAGATTGTTTCTTTTGCTACAACTGCCAAAGGCTTCTTGATGCGGTCGTGAGATTCTTTTTGTAACGTAAAATAAAATGAAATCCTCGAGGCTTCTTTGGTCAGTCGGACATAGATGAATCGAAATGTTGTGTCCACTGCATCATTCTGAGAGTACGCATTGAAACATGTATAATCTGTCTGAGATAGTTAAATTGTAACGTACAATATTACTGTAACTTCGCAACATCTCCAAAAGATTGTATTGTGTGATGACAGAGCCCCTGTGGCTCATCTGCCTCTGATGTGTTGTCATGTTGGCAGTTGTTCTATAGAAGCAGGTTCAAGTTGTCTCATAGGGTGATTGCCCTAGACAGGCTGAGAGGTTATCCTATGAGAAGTTCTCCAGCGGGAAGTTGGCCTCAATGAGGTTGCCCCACAGAATGGTGTCCTACAGGAGGGTGGGATGTGAGTGGGTAGACCTTGTCGTCGCGTAGCCAACACCCGGGCGTAGGAGAAACCACTTCTAAGACTATCTTTTCCTAGGGGTTCACCAATTTCAGCCATATATTGTATCGTGTGACACTGCGACGTAGCCAGCATCCCCGACGCCGCTCGGATCGTAGCTCTACTACGATGCATCCATGGCGTTTCTACACAATTCGTGTTTCAACCTGGCATTACATGTTGTTCTTGATCGGAAGGAAAAGTACAACGGTAGTATTCCTACGTAGGAAACCTCGTCGATGCGAGAAGAGTAGCAGACGTGTGGTATGGTGCCAGATCTTGGCTGCTCTCCCAATGATACTCCTTCTTCTTTTGGGCAGGCGTGTTCCGTGTTCGTCCCTCGACAGGAAAAAAGGAATCAACCTTCAACAGACCGGTTCCACGTCCGGGTGCCAACGTGAACCGGATCGTGATCGGGGTCTCTGGACCCTGCATCCGTTTAGGGACGGCAAGCCCTCCAGCTTGGCGCCAAGAGAGCTTCTAGCAAGTCAGAGTATGTATTTTGTTGATTTAACTGGGTCTAGCAAGAAAAACGCCGATTTTCGCGTGCATAGTCACTATAAGGGAAGTAGCGACTATTTATCAGCGTCACATCAAATAATGCAGAGTAGCTGTTAAGGACGACTCTGCACCCAATCAAATCAGGTTGAATTTAGTGCCCGTCTTGGTGCCAAGCTGGAGGGCTTGCCGTCCCTAAACGGATATGCAGATGCACGCCACAAGCGAGGCGTGTCAATCTGAGATTTGCGTCCCGCCGAATCTCGCAGAAGAAATGCGTGGACCCTGCAACGCCTGTGTCTCTTGACGTCAATATGTCAAATGCAGTCAGATGTGGCACTGGTCCAGAACGTTTCGTCTGCAGGCAGTCGTCAGAATGGTTCGTGCCTGCGATGCGCGAGCTGGCTGCGTTCGTGGCATGCCGCGAGATGTGCCCCCGTGAATTGCAAGTTGAGCATCTTGATTACTGATCCTTCCACTGGTATGTGAAAGTCTGTCTCACTCAAGAACTCAAGAGAACACAACTAGTCGTGCAAGGCGGATTCTCTGCCCGCACGTGGTCTGGTCTAGTAGTTAGCTCACCTCATGCTGAATAGAAGTTTTAAAGACTTGATTCGTTATGATATTCCGGTAAGCTGCGTGTGTGAACATCTTTCCTGGGGTTGAGATCAAGTTTTTCTGAGTTTTAAAATATGTAGCAGCCCTTTGAGTCTTGCAAAGTACAAAAGGGGTTGCTATTCGGCTCGTTTCCCAGGAATCTCGAGAAGCCGTTGCCATGGCTTTGGGAGCCACAGGTATTTTTGGTGCTTATTAGATCATGCGACAGATGAGACGGGATCCTTCAACCAAGCAGTTGCCGTTGGGTCCCGAAAATAGCGGCAAGGCGCCAGCCACCGTCAGCCCTGATTCCCACCAACCCGGTCAGCGATCCCAGATCTTTGCTTTTGCACGCATATCGTTACCTCATTATCTCACTGTATCACCAAAGCATTGTGTGATGGTGCTTCCACGTATATTGCACCTCTGTCACACCGGCGGGCCTGTTCCGCGAGTCACCGCTTATCTGCAAAAATTACTTTTTTCTGGGCGCTGTGTACTTTCCTTGCATCGCTATGAGGCGATGAGGAAATCGAGGTGCGGAGAAAGCCTTGAAATGGGACTCACAGTGATTTTGTGACAAATCTGAGTTAGTGATGAGCACCTAATAAGCTCAAACAAAACGTCGGGCTCTGGTTGCAATAGGGCGAAGCAGAAGCGACAACCGAGACGAACCTTGTATTTTGTGAGTGTTTGCGCATCTATTATACACGTAGATACGAGTATAAGCGCATATGACAACATGATATGGGAGGTAGGGTCGTGTTAGGACCTCGTTGGATGGCATGCGTGCCTGTTGACATGTGGATGTGGTATCACTGGGCGCAAAAGTCCAGAACATGATCATGCCGAACTCCGGGGGAACCGTCCTACAAAGCCCACAAACCACCGTGGAGATACTTGGAACGGGTGGCAGCCCCCTAGAGGCTAGAGCGGACTGTGTGTACATGATTGGTCTTTCTGCAACGAGTGGCCACAATTCACGATGAGGATGCGGCTCTGTTCAGGGGCCTGCAAGACTCAGAATGTATTCAGCCATGTGTAGTGAGATCACCCGAGAATTTTCGGAGCATTTCAATCGCTGCGGGTGTGTCAAGTGGGCACATCCACGAAATCATGCGTTCATTATTAGATATAACCCTCCATCTCCTTCCCACATGTTGTTCCAAAGTTCCTGTTATCTAGGTATTTCTGTTTGGAACACTTCAGTCATCGAAATACTATCCTTGTTCACGTCGGCAGGTGACTTGGTCCACAAAGGAAGTCGGATTTCAGAAGTAAATCGGTTGTTGGTGCATTGAATGACTGTCAAAAAATGGCATCAGTCACATATGTGAGTGAATGGCCCTGAGCTACACTGGCATGGGCAATTCCGACGAAGATGCTGGCCACCGTTCGGATCAAGTCCGTTTTTATCATGGTCTGCACCTTCTGAATATATATATCCTGCTTTTCATGGGTTTCCTCCGCAAGTCTCATTCAGCAAGTAGAGTCCCGTGTCCATCATTGCATGACACCACCAAACCACTCACATATGCCTTCCAGAGCTAGGACGAGCCCTGGTCAATCTCCTGGTTCTTAAGATATAGCACGCAAAAACCTATAATCGCTTTCTCAACATGTCGGATGAAACACCTGCTAACGACCCTGGCTCCTCTTCACAGGCCCAAGGATCTAGTTCCCAGGTCCACATCGTCGTCCAGCCGCCCCAAAGGGTCAGGGCCAGGCGGAGGCTAGTCCCACCCTTGGTGGCCCGTACCGACAGTCCTCAAATTCTCGAAGACTTTCTCAGCGGCACCAAGCAGATCTTCGCAATGTTGTCCCTCAGGGCCAGCAATGGGTTCGACGACGCGACTTACAACCTGACTGGGACTTTCAGCGTCAGCGGCCAGGGTGTCAACTCCTACCCCCCGGGCACCAAGAAGAAAGGCGGTGGGAGCAGCAGCAGCAGCCAGGCCCCACACCAATGGATATACTTCATCTTCTCTGGGCTGGCGATCCGAGAACCAGGTCAATACACCTTTACCGTTTTCGTCAATGCGTTGGACTACAACACAAAGCGTCAGGATGTCTTGTGCGACAAGGCGTCACGCGTAGTCAATGTCGTGGATGAGCACGAACCACCAGGGAAACCTAGTAGGCTTTTTCTTAGTCCATATAGAGTTGAACATATTTAGGAGGAACGCTGACTAGTCATAGGCCCTGAAGAGCGAGAAATTCTGGAGGACCTGCGGAAACATAATCTCTACGATCCTTGATTGGAGTACGCTTTACTCTTACGACTGTTGCTCAAGTGCTTGGCCGGGTGTGCGCTTCTTCCTCGTTCGTGGAGTTCCCCATGGTCCGGAAAATCGTGGCGGCTTTTGGCAGGGAAGTCTAAAAGGTTTTGGAGCACCAGTATAGTCTACATGGCTATATTGATAGAATTGGATTAATCAATTTGTTTCTACATTTCGCTATGAGCAGCAACACAAGTCCTTGTAACACCAAGCAGCTGTGTCCCAAGTCGTCTGTCAGGATCCCAGGGGAATACTCCACCCAACCGAGGCAGATTCACATTCGGTCGGCAAGTACATACTAAGGTACTTAGGTAGGCATGCCATTAAATGTCGTCTAGTGCAGAGATTTTGATCATTTACTACAGTATGAAAAGACCGCACACTCCTGCAGGTGTACACGGAATAAGCACAAAACCACCTAACACCCAGTAGACAATGGTTGGTGATTGGTCATGCCAGACATAGAAGACGGGACGAGTCGGACAGACATTAGACAGGATATTTCTTAGTAACGCAATTGTGCTATGAGCACGGAATTCTTGAGCTCGAACACTCTCATCTCATTGTACAAAGTTCTCTGTTCTAAAACTAGGATCCCATCACTCTAAATCAAGCATGCTGCTATTGTGCGAAAAAGGAACCATGAGCCTAGCCTTTATAGAAACGCCATGCGAGGAAAGGGCAAGTAGCCACCATCTTTTCGTACAGGCCACCCGAGAGGACCCAAAACAGAATGACAACAAAAAGTGAAATCCGACAATATCGCTTATGACGAGAGCTGCTTGAGCAGAGCCTCCTTCTCTGCGATGGGCAGGTTGCTCAGAGCCGCCCGGACACCCTCAAATGCCGTCTTGTCAACCAGCAGCTCCGCGATGTGCGCCTGTGTGGCCTCCACCTTCAGGGCAGCGACCTTGTCATTAACCTGTTGGCGGTGCTCCTCATACCACACGGCCACCTCGCGATCCTTTGTGTCAAACTCAGGCACCCCGCTCCAGGCCTGCAGCTTGGCGAGATGGTGGTTGCGGAGTGCGACAGGGTCCTTGGTGACAGCACCAGCGGAGCTCGTCGCGGCCGCCATGCGGCGCAGGATGTACTCCTCGTTGAGTCTCCTGCGCACACGCCAGTAGAAGAAGCGTCGGCTGTTCACCCACTCAAGCTGCTCGCGGATCACGCCCTTGGCCTTCATGCGTCCCGATCGGTCGTGCAGATCAGCGAACTGCAGGCTGATCTGGGTGTAGACAGGCAAGATCAGCTCCTCGCGGGCAGTGATCTCCTTGTGAATGGACTCAATCTCGTCCTTGCCCGCGTTATTCGCTTGCGCCTCGGCCAGCTTCTTCTTAAGCGATGCGTAAACGGCGTCGTTGCGTGCCATGTTCTGGAGCTGCTTGTCCTTGCGGAACTTGATACCAACAATACCCTCGGGCTCCAGGACACCACCACGGGCCTCGACATCGGCATACATCTCCATAGCCACGGGGTTGATGGTAGGATCGACGACAACCCAGGATCCTCCACGCAGCTCGCCGTGAGGAGGAATGTACACGAAGATGGGCTGCTCGTACTTGACGAGGGCGTCCACAATGAATGAACCGTACTTGAGAACCTCGTTGTACATGTCGCGCTGACCACCAGAGAAACCGCGCCAGTTCGCGAGGATCATCAATGGCAGTTGCTCACCGTAGTTGAAATCGTTAATGGCCTGCGCAGTCTTGAAAGCTGAGTTCGGGTACCAGACACCACCAGCCTCCTGGCTGACCTGCTCGATCGAGTCAGGGTTGGCAGGGTCAGCTGGCGTGACATTTTCAATGGACCGGGTCTCGACAGCAATGACACCCATGGGAATACCGCTGAGGCGCGCACGGCCGACAACAACTGTGCGGGCCCAGCCTCCAAGGGTCTCGACAAACGAGTCCTTGTCGAACAAGCCAGGCTGGAAGTCGTCGCCCTCCTGCTTACCGGCGATCATCCAGCGGACGTCATAGGGCTGTCGGGGGACAGGAGTGAAAACGACGTCGCGGTCCCACGGGTCGGCGCTGGGCGAGATCGGGACAGGGTTGTTACGCTTGTCAGGCACGTAGGACATCCACTGGACAATCTTGGAAATACCAGCCATGTCGTCCTCGGCGGTCATGTGCGACACACCGTTTCGGTACATGATCTGGGTGCCACCCAGTTGCAGGTTGGAGGTGTACACCTCGCGGCCGAGCAGGTTGTTGAGCGCAGGAGCACCGGTGAGGATGATCGGCTGGCCCTCAACCTGGACAGCACGCTGACCGAGACGGACAAGATAAGCACCAATACCTAAGGCAGGTCAGTAAAATTCCCAGGCTACATTTTGAACGAGTGAGCAACTTACCAACAGAGCGGCAGGTGACAAGTGTGCAAGTGAAGATGTCGTTGTAAGCGCGACTGGTGGCACCGGCAATGAGACCAGAACCACGCAGACACTCGACACCAAGACCATCCTCCTTGCCAACAATGGTCGTGATCTTGTGGCGCTTCTCACCATCCTCGACAATCTCCTCTGTGATGACGGAGCCTTCGAAGCGCTTCTTTGCTTCGTCGTCCAGGTACAAGTACTTGAAGCCGGCCTCCTGCTTGTTGGGGTCATTGAACGCAACCTTGAAGTGAGCCATGAGCTCGTTCGCAACACCAAGACGAGCACCGGAGTTGGCAGACAGGTAGATACGGGGAACGCCCAGCTTGCGAGCAAGCTCCGTGCACTTGTTGAAGTAGTGGTCCTCCTTGGGACCGAAGGATCCGATCTGGTACGTAATGTCGTTTGAGACCAGCACGAACCTTCGGCCACGGGGGTACTCGGGAGTGCGGGCGTTAATCAACCAACCGACCATACCGTGGGTGTTTGTGCCCGGCTCACGTGAGACCTCAGCAAGCTTGTCGGTGTCATCAAGAACAAGCTCGGAGTAGTCGATGCAGTCACCCACAGGTGGCTGCTTCTCGGCCAGGGAGGGGGTGACCTTGACAGCCTCGGCCCAGGAGTTCTGGATGGCCTGACGGAACAGCTCGGGGAAATCGTACACATATTGTGTGCCCATGAGATGGGCCTTGTAACGCTTGGGCTGGAGCTGGTTCTTGGTTGGGTAGGGTGTAGAGACGGGGAGCAAGTGCATCGCTCCAATCTTGGTAGTGCCACCAAGGGAGTTGAAGACCCATTCGCCCTTCTCAGACTTGCGTTCCGCATACACCTCGACCTGGACGACGAAACCAGAGGTGTTGGTGATGACGACGCGCAGCGGGTATGGAGTGCCCGTAGTGGGGTCCGTGCAGATGATGCGGATCTCAACCTGGGCGACACGAAGGCGCCATCCTCGTGGTCCGAAGCGGTCAAGGAAGCCTTGGAGCGAGTACTCAACCTCGCGAGGATGCAGTTGGAAGACCGGGGTGAAGTTGATGAACAGGTGGTTCAAGTCAGAGTTGTTGTTGCCGATAATCTCCAGAGCGTCGAAGATGTCGTTGATGACTCGGTCAGCCTCGGAGATCAAGTACTCGGCTGTGGGGATCTCGTCACGAAGGCGGCCAGGCCTGATCACTGCACGTGTAAAGTACCGCTTGTCTGCCTCGTTCTCCTTGGCGACAGCCTCATACACGTGGATGTTCTTGTTCTCGGTGAAGACGGGCTTGATCCTGAACTTGGACAACCGGTTGAGCTCCAGCTGGAAGGCCAGTGCTGGTTCGTTGTGTCGGATGCTGTCGTCTTCCTCGTAAGTGGGCCCACGGAAGGTGTAGTAGGCGGGGTAGGAGCCGTCAGCTCGTCCGCAGATGAAGGTGACACGGCGAACACCGCGAGCGTTGAGCTCGCCCTTGAAACCATCGATGATTTCTGTGATGCGAGCCAGGTTGTCGGCGTCGTTGCCACTCTCCGAGTCGCGGACAGCAATGTTGACCACGTTTGAGAGCTCGTCCTGAGAATCGCGGCGGACGGGAGCGGGCTTCCTCTTGCCGGCGAGGTCAGGGATCAGGCTGTTCTTCTTCGCCTGACCCTTCTGTGAGAGAGGGAGAATCTCAAGGGCCTTGGCTAGCAGATCCTCGACATCGTCCATGTACTTGCAGGGAACGATGACGCCGCGGCGCCCTGCATCTTCTCCAACCTTGCGGGTCAGGTACGACATGTCGCTAATAGAGTTGATGCGTCCGAAACCGTAATCGGCCCTGCCAGGAGTGGCGGGAGTGGCCGGGGACGAGGGTGCGGCAGACTCAACAGGCAAGCCAAGCTCTGACTGGCCGATCTTCCTCAGCACGAAGTCCCATGAAACAAAGGATGGGTTCTCTGCCTCGTCCGAATGGTACTCGATCTGCTTGATCACGTACGCACGATAAGCACGGCGCACGTAAACCTCGAGGGCGGCCAGCCCAACCCAGGGGTCCTCGTGAGCGAAGAATTGGGGCAGCACATCAAAGACAGTGTACTTCGAGTCGACGACTTCCTTGATCACATCCAAGGCAGGGTTCCGGTGATCCAATCCGGACTCGCCGTACTTGGACTCAACGACGGAAGACCGCAGGATGTGCTCCATTTGCGCCTTTCGCTCCTCGAGCGACGGCAGAGCACACTGGATGAGAATCTCTCGGGCCTTGAGAGAAACCTTGGCAGTCTGGCGGGACTCCAAATCCGCCAGGATCCTCAGGACGGGCCGCAAGTACTTGCCAATGTTGCCAACATTGGGTTTGTTGGGGCGGTATACGTCGAGGATGGCAAGGATGAGGTTGTTCTTGGCGGTGACACGGCTGTGGGAGAGGACGGTCGTGACGACCTTGGACACGTCCTCCTTATTCTCGTCTCGGAGAGCAAGAATGATCTCCTCGTCTTGCTGCTTCTTACCCGAGAACAGGCGCTCGACCTCGGCGTACCTCTCCAGGATATTCGCGATGACCTTGAGCTCACGGACCTTCTGGCCCTCGCTGTACAGGTCAAGAATGGTGGTAAGAGGCTCGAGCGTGGTGCGAAGGGTGTTCACGTCGTTGGGCGCCACGTTGTCATCCAAGAACTTCTGGAAAGCACGGGCGAGCGCCTTGGCAGGGAACTCAGCGTTACGCTGTTTGGCACGCTCGACGAGTTGGGCGAATTGTGCGTCCAGTTTCTGTGGCATACGGCTGTGCAGGGCTGAGAACTGAGCGTTCCACTCGCTGTAGGGAAGCTCCGGATTCCTCAGAACCTCGACAAGCTCCTTGAGAGTGGACTGCATGACAACAGTGTTGTCGAAGCCCTCGAGAATGTTGGTGAGGGTCTCATGAAGCTTGGAGAACCTCTGGGCAGGCTTGTCACCAGCAATCATCGGTGGGCCGAACTCAGGCAGGTGGCCAAGGAAAGGCTGGGCCTGCTTAACACGACTGGGGTCGTCCAGGACGAGTATGCCCAGAATGTCACCAGCCTCCAGCGTGGCACCGGGCTGTTTGATGAGCTGGACTACACCATCTTCCTGTGCAACGAGCGGCATGTACATCTTCATGACCTCGACTTCGGCGAAGATTTGACCGGCAGTAACGTGCTCGCCGTTCTCAACCGAGTAGGAGACCAACTTTCCGGGACTGGGCGACCTGAGCTGAGTAGGGTCGTTCTCTTGCTCAAGCAAGCAGGTCTTGCTGTCCACAGAGACACGGGTGGCCCCGACCTCTTCCTTCCAGTAGATGCTGTGACTGCGCCCATCAAGCAGAATGAGCAGACCGCCATCACTGAGAGCACGCACGCCGACGGAACACTTGGAACCGTTGATAAAGAGGTGGTAGCTGTCCATGCTCGACCGCGTCACCGTGAACTTGTAACGGTAGCCTTCGTAGATGAAGTCGACGGGGAACACGGTCTTGAGAATTTCCTTGGAAGGCACCTGACCCTTGTTCAGGCCAGCCTTGTAGTCGGCAAAGCACTGCTCGCTAGCAATGTGAGCTTTTGTGACGGCGCCGCAGACCACGGCCAAGGTGGAGTCGGGGCGCTCGGCCGTGAGCTTGTTCGAGATGAGCTCATCCAGCCAGCCAGTGGTGATGGTGTTTTCCTCGAAAGCCTCGGTCTCCAGGAGCTTGATGAGGTACTCGACGGTGGTTCGGAAGTCACCACGAATGCTCAGCTCCTTGAGAGCGACAACCATGTGCTTGCGCGAGGCTTGTCGGTTCTCTCCGTAGGCGAAAATGTGACCGAACTGCGAGTCGGAGAAACTGTGAATACCTGAGCCAGTACTGACGGAAAAGTAACCCCAGACGTTGGAGCTACTCCTGAAGTTCAAATCGTGCATAACACCATTGGACGGCTTGAAGCCCTCACCAGGGTCTTCCGAGGTGATACGGCAAGCGGTGGTGTGGCCCTTGGGAGTCGGTCGCCGCTGTGTCTTGGCGCTGGCCTCGTTCTTGAAGTCGAAGTCGATTTCTGTCGCGGCCTTGGGGTCCACTCCATAGAGGAGACGGATATCGCGAATGCGATGCAGGGGAAGACCCATGGCAATCTGCAGCTGAGCAGCAGGCAGGTTGACACCACTGACCATCTCAGTGGTGGGATGCTCGACCTGGAGACGGGGGTTGAGCTCCAAGAAGTAGAACTTGTCGTCATGGTGCGAGTAAAGGTACTCAACGGTACCAGCGGAGACGTAACCGACAAGCTTGCCAAGCCTAACCGCAGCATCCTCCATGGCCCTGAAGGTGGGAGCCTTGGCGATGGTGACAGGTGCCTCCTCGATGATCTTTTGGTGACGCCTTTGGACCGAGCAATCTCTGCCGAAAAGAGAAATGTTGTTGCCGTACTGGTCAGCGAGAAGCTGAACCTCCAGATGCCGGGCGCTGCTGGCAAGCTTCATGATGAAGATGGGAGAGCCGGGAATCTCGCTCGCGGCAGCCTTGTAAAGCTGCTCGAAACCATCCTCGCTCATGGCCTTCCGGATACCCTTGCCACCACCACCCTCAGATGCCTTGATCATGACAGGGAAGCCAATCTGCCTGGCCTTCTCCAGACCCTCCTGCCAGGACTCGACACAGCCCTTCATGTAGACATCGTCGGCCACAGTGACGATTCCGTTGTCGTCGACAGCAACTTCGTCGACACCGGTGCCAGACCACGGAATACAGGGTACCGCAGCGTGCTGTGCGACAATTGTAGAGGAAATTTTGTCACCAAGAGAGCGCATTGCCGAGCCGGGAGGTCCAATGAAGACGATCTTCTTGGGCGAGGCGGCCAGCGACTCTGGCAATTTGGGGTTCTCTGAGGCGTGACCCCTATACGCAGAAGTTGGTCAGTTCTGAGTTCGAGCAGCGGCTTGCACGAAGCGGTTTTGGGGAGAATCCAGACGTACCAGCCTGCCCAGACAGCGTGGACGTTCATGCGCTCGGCAATATCCACGATCAGCTCCACGTTGGCGTAGTTGTGGTTGTTTGTGCCGCCAGGGACCTCGACGTAGTGGTCTGCCATCCGGATGTAGTCTGCGTTGGCCTGCAGATCTTCGGGAGTGGCCATGACGGTGAACTGGATGGCGCGCTCGTCGCCGAAAGTCTCGTAAGCCCATTTCCGGACTGAACGGATTTCCTTGACGGCAGCAATACCGTTGTTCGCAATCAGAACCTGTTTACCGCGCTCTGGTCAGCTTTCCTCGTCTTGTGCGATGTAGGTCGGATCCTTCCTTGGGGCCAGAATCTCTCCGATCGGTTCCTCTTCTCGGATTGGGCGAATACTGACATTCGTAATGACTGTGTGCCCACTGTTTGCAATCACGAAATCTTTGACTTTCGAGTCTTTCGCATTCTCCACCCTGTTGCCTCCGATGAAGTGGTCTGCTATCTGGTGCAGCTCAGCATATGACTGCTTGCCACTGTTCTGAGGCACAACAACGCCGTTCCGAGGCGCATTGCTGGATATTTCGGTCATTTTGAGGGGTTGAGAGGTCTGTCGGTGGGAGAGGTGCAATGACGGGGTATCTAGGTCATTAATGATAAGAGAGCGTCGGGCGTTCGAATCAGGAATGTCGAGCCTCGAGCTGCGGAGGAAGAGGAGGAATTGGTGGCGGTAGGAGGCAGATGTGTCGGGAAACCCGCCGAAGCTAGTAAAAGCGCGGCGTTGGTCGACGAGAGAGAAGCCGGTACGTATGTGAGGGCCGGGTGGTTAATTCAGGGCGGAATTGCAGCTCGAAACGCCTGTGTCTCGCAGAAAGAAAGATCAGCGTCAAGATTCGAATAACGGGTCATGCGAGTGCTGGGTCAGCAGCGGCCAGGATCCAAGTCAGCCGCCACCGCGATCCACCAACGGATTCCCGGGCTGAAGTGGCCGGGTCGCACACGAGTAGGGTGCTGACATCGGGCAAGCCATGTCCGGCGGTGCGTGGAAATAACGATTTACTCTGGGTTTTGGTCAGGCACAAGCTTGGGTTGGGGACTTACACGCTCTATCTGTCACAACAAGACTGTAGTGGCAGGGTGCGTGGTGGTCCTGCGAGCTCTATGCGGACTGTGGTGATGGTCTCTAGGATCTTTGGGGGGGAGGAGAAGACGTGTTGGGTCGCTGGGGAGCAGATGGATGGACCTTGTGGTCGTCTAGGGTCTTTTGGTCCGCGTAGCTAGTAGCTCGAGCAGAAGGAGGGTGTGGCAGGAGAGCAGAGAGGAAAAGGTTCAACCAGTCAAGGTCTGTGGACGAAGCCGGCCGAGTATGGGCAGCTCGGGATTGATATAGGCTGGGCCTGGAGCGAGGCCCGGGTCACAGACAGACAGACAGACGGACGGACGGACGGGCTGACTATTTTTCTGCTGCCCCCTTCGTCGGCCGTCTCAATGCCCAGATACAGCACGAATGCTATCCAATTGCTGTCTAGCCAGCAGTCTCGCTCCGCCAACCTTTCCCCGATTCACCGGACATGGTTCGTGCCCACCCCCTGGTCGGCCCTGCATCATCCATAATTCAACCAGAGCGGGAAGCTACGTGCGCCCAATCACCAGCCAGCGCCGGCTCGTTGGGGGACATCTGGATCTTTGGTGGGATGGTGGGGCCCCTGCGTCTATGCAAATATGCATCTAACGCAACTCTACCCAGCAGAACGCTAGGTACGTACCTCACAGCCAGAAATGCCATGTCGACGATAAGAATAATGCCAGCTTCCTCTCTTTGTCCCCTTCTGCCCGACCTCCTGCCCTGCACCACATCGCACTCTCATGCGACCGACCTGGCAGCCCTGGTTGAAGAAATGCATAACTGTCTCGCTCCAAAAAGGCACGTTGACATCATGCCGTGCATGCACCCTTGCGAGGTTGATATGAGTCAATCGGGGCGTGCACAGCTCGCCCGTGCGGTGCGGTTCAGCCCAGCACCACCCGGCCCAAACCTTCGGTGCCCGAAAGGCCCCCCCCCTTCCCTTTGGGTCCTGCTTTGGGGCCAGCGCTGGCACATGCACGGCTGATTCCACCCCCGGGCCCGTGTGCTCGGCAATCCAACATTCTGACTTGCATTTGTTACGTGCAACTTACCGACCGGCCCAGCGCCCAATTGTCCGGACTCCGGAGGCATGTCTCTGTCTCAGTCATCACCGCCGATGTGTATTTTCACATCGGCAACCACGATGAATATGCATGAAATCTCATGTTTGACATGGGACATGATCGCAGTGAGAGATGAGAGCTGAGAGATGTTACGGGGCGAGCGGCAGAATGTCCCTCCCTCTCCTTATCGATATTGATCAATCGAGGCTCGTTCCCCACGTTTCTGCTGTGGTATAGTGCGTAGGTGTGGTAGGGTCGGAGCAGTGAAGAAAAAAAGGAACCTCAACCAAATCGAACATTCCCGTCTCGCTAAGATCCGCGGCCCCCCCCTGGTCTAGCGGATCTCCGGGGCTTTGTGACAGCCACAGCAGAAAAAAAACCACACTACGGTAAATGCACGCTCTTATCTTCCCGCCTCGATGCAACAAAGAAAACGAAGGGCCCAAAGGTTGTAGCAGCAACAATAATCTCGGGCCTGGGCCGGGCCACCTCCAGAGCTCCGTTCATCCGGTCGTGAAGGTTGTGTTGAGCATCTCGCCTCCAGAATCCCCTCGGCAGAACCCGCGCTGTTTTGTAGTGATAGTGTGTGCACTCGCATTGATGCTGCCAGGGAAGGGTGTGAAAAAAAAAAGAGATGAGCTGGGCTGTCCATCCCCCCCAATTGTTGAGGCTGCCCTACGGTGGTACCTCCTCCAAAAAGTGCCCTGCCTGCCTGCCTCCCTGTTTCCCTGCCTCCCTGCGTGCTGGCCTGCTCTGCCCCGCGGTGACCCCTGTCCCTGGGACCTTTCCAAGGTTTCCCAGCGGGGTGGGAATTTCCAGGCCGCTAGCGCCCAGGGTCCGCCCTTCCAACCCGCATATCCCCAACATCTTGTCCGCCGCTCTTGTCCGCCGCGCACCGCGGGCGTGCGAGGCTAATTAAGAGCCGACAGGCAGCTCAGCTTCTCCCTATTACTGTGGTAGGCTTACAAGATGGTGGTGCACGAGGCTGTAATGCTCGGTCTTTCAGTTACGAAGGGGCCTGGGGGCTGGCTGGGCTGGCTGGCTGTTGGTGAAACCATCGAGGGCTACCAGGGCTGTCTTGCACCGTTTCAAAGCCTCCTGCAGGTAGTCTGTTTTCTTTGTCAAAGAGTGAGCGAGTGGTCTCACGGCCCACGAGAACATCTACCACACTAAGCCACCACACACGCCAAGCAATGTTGCTCAGGCCACACGATGACTCGTGGCCCAGCCTTGCCGAACATGTCTTTCTTATGCATGTAGTGAGATTCCTGCTCAGTCATGCTGCATCTTGTTGTTTTCTCCATGGTCCATTTTGGGAAATTGTTTGGCTGTCAGGCACCGACTGGGTGGAACCACCCGCCCAGCTTGGAGATGCACAACATCCACCCCTCGAGGAGCCACAGGACGAGATTCAAAACTGATGCCCTCTTGGGCAGCCACTTAAGCTCAGTGCTACCCCCCACAGCTCTCCACCCTCTCAGTGCCCAAAGAGAATGCTCGTTGGCAGGTGAGGCCACCACGACGCGACTCAAGGTCCCCAAACCATCATCTCCGCCCTGTCGCCGCATGCCTTGGTGTTACCACCTTCTCGTAAAATTCATCAATTTCAGGTTTGATCCTCGGCCACCCAGCAGGCGGAGCGGGAACAGCCCGCTCCGGCCCAACGTCATCCGCTCGGAAACAAAAACAAGCCACCTAACCCACCCCTTCCCAACCCCGGCCGTGCTCTGTCTAGCCGTGAGCGAATTCCCAGATGGCTGATGGGGCCGTCGCAGCGCAGGTGGGCTGGCTGCGACAGTGTCGAGCCGCACTACCATCTGTCAGATCTATCTACCATATCGTCACGCCTGCGCCTACGCGATAACAATCTGGCCGGGCTGACTACTGTCCCACCATGGCTGGGCACGGTCTCAACCCGTCATCTAAACGCTGTCATGAATACGAGATCGTTGTCACCGTGATGGGGCCTCCCACGTGCATGATCGTTTATACCTCAAGGATATATTAGTCTCCTGGTGGTGATACTATCTCCGGACAACTTCATCCCTCAGCACGTCTATTGTCCATCGTCAATTTGGTCTCACGCTCTCCACACAGCCCAAGCCGGGTAACAACCAGTCTCACTCTAACGCTGAAAAAGGATGCTCTTTGACCCGACCAAAGCTCCTCGGTCACGCGGGAATGCGATAAACTCCGTACCAATCGTATGCCATGCCACGCCGAACCCGTTCGCCCGTGTAAATGACCCCATCGCAATGATCGCAGCCCTCGTAGTAGTGAACAAAAGAAATGGGTATGATGACAAATGAAAAAACAGTGTTGGTGTCAATGCGAAGGTAATATATAACGCAGCCCGCTCACTGAGCCCCGCAATGCCGGTCTCACGGCCCGCCGCTTCGGTTCTCCTAGAAGGTTTCGCCCAGATCGCCCAGAGGTGGTGTCGATAGAGGTTGTGTCGAAGTCTTCTTGATCAGCGCCGGACCTATGCTCGGCCGCCTGACTGGCTCGGCCTGGACACTTGCCAGGCTCTGTCGTCTCGAGGTTGGCATCGGCAGGCCGCTCGGTGTTGGGATCCCACTGCCACCCTCTAATCGGCTATAGGTTCCGCGCCTGCTAGGCGTCCTGTACGTCCGCTCTTCGGGCTCTGGCTCTTCTGCCGTGCTGAGGCTGAGGCTGCTCACCGAGTGCCCGTGGAAACTGCTGCCGAAACTCGTCCTACTGATCGGCCGGCCCAGAGGTGTCCTCGCGCCACCTGCACGGCTCCCTGGCCGCGGTGGCGCAATCATGCTGTCGTTCCTGCCATCGGCCCGGCTGACTGGCCGCGCATAGCTCGAGGTGCTAGCCCGGCTGCTGGGACGGCTGATCTCGGAGCCGGAATCGAGGGGGCCACGGTTCGGAAGTGGACCAAAGGAGAGCCTGCTAACCCCAGATATACTAAGTCGGGGCAGGTGTCTTCCGCCGTTGGTACTCCTGTTAAAGCCGTTGCCGGTCGGCGTTGCGTCCTCTGGCGTTGTGCTGGTAGCGGTCGATGACACGGACGAGACCCCTCGCTTGCGGGAGCGTATCGTGACATTACTATTGCTAGCAACAGACCTGGGAGAGGCACGCGGCGGCGTGACCGTGGGCGCTGGCAGTTTGGATCGTGCATTCTGAACCCGAGCTTCGAGGCGCTGCATCTGGGCAGTGAGGGTCCGTATGTGGGTGAGGGATGTTGAAGGGGGTATCCTGTTTTGACCAGGCGCCTTGGGTGGGATGGGCTTCGTCGTTCTACGGAGAGCGGGCGTGGGTCGCTGGGAGGCACCCGCGGTAGAGTGTTGAGTGGTGGACGAGCGCGACGCTGTCGAGGATACCCGCGGCCGCGGGGTGTTGCTCGAGCCCATCGAGGGCAATCTCGATCTCTTTGGCTTCGCAGGAGCAGCCGCGGGTGGTTTCGCGGACGAGGCTTTGGGCTTCGAGTTCGGGATCGGGGCTGACGCATCCGACATTGGTGGAGAAGGAGGCTCATGCACTGGAGTCTTGGAGGATGTTACTGAGCCAGGTGGTGTTGAGACGAGTGGGGAGCTGGCGCCGGACATCGTGCTGGTGTCGAACATGGGGCTTTCGGGAATGGAAAGATCTGTGGATATCGTGGACAGGTGGCGCTGCTCTTCCTGCTTCTTCAACTTGTCTTGGAGGATCTCGGCTTCGATCTTAAGGTCGGACAACTCTTCCCGTAGTCTTTGCGCTTCTATTCTGAGCTGTTCCCGTTCTTGTTCACCTATCTTGATCTCCTCCTCCATCATGACCTGCCTCTCGATCGCGGCGTTGTATTTCGATTCCATGTCCTCGAGTGATGAGTCTGTGATCCGCGCTTGTCGCTCGAAGTCATCGTTTGCAACTTCGATGTCGCGAAGTTTGTGCTGCATCGTGCGATTTGTATCCCTCAGAGTTGTGATCTCCTTCTCCAACGTGTTCTGTGCCGCGTTCGCCTCGGTCTTGGATTCCTTGTACTTCCTCTGCAGAGGCGGAGTCAGTATCATTCGTACCCTGGCTGCACAACTTGGGAGGCGGTGAGCCTACCTTCCACTCGTCGACCTCGAAGACAAGGCCTTCTGCCTTGTTCTTGAGCGCATTCTCCCTCTTCTCGGCGGCTTCCAGCTCCTTTTCCAACTCCTTCTCGAGCTCCTCGCTGGAGACCCTGAAATCGGCGAGTTCGGTCTCTAGTTGTTCGTATTGCGACTTGTACCAGGCGAGTGACGCTTCCGGGGCTGCGTCTTCGCCTGGCGGCGACGAGGGCGGCTCGGACGCCAACATTTTGATGGGGTTTTGGATGGACAAACAAGTAAAATCGTGAGGTGTGACGGGGGCGCGCCACTCGTTACAGTAGTTGCATGTGATCGTTGGCCAAAGTCGGAAATGTCGATCTGGTGGACGGTAAAAGAGGGGCGGTAGTTTGGGTTGTTGATAAGGGAAAAGGGGTGAGTCGGCAGCAAAAGGATGGTCGGCGTCGAGTCGTTTGGCAGGACGGATGAAAGAAAACAAAAAAGAAGCCGACGGCGATGACGAAGAAGCGATTGCCAGTTGATGCGATGCGGTGCAATGCGGTGCGACGAGGTGGTGGGCGGTGCCTTGCCTTGTTTCAGTCAGATCCAAGGATCATCTCTGGACTCCGTCTGCGTGTGGTTCATGCGCAAAATAGAGGGCCCCAAGGAGGTTGACTGGTCGTCCGCCGACGGTCGCGCGCCAGCCGGGAGAAGGGAAATGGTTGGGTGGGAGAAGGCCCGCGTTGTCGCCGGGCGGTCAGGTGTGCTGTCCGTCGGGGATGTCGACTGTCGAATGACCTACCGTGTCGACACACTGCATCAGGCTGTCGTGAAGCCTTCGTCGCAGTGCGAGGGTGGTGGTTGTGTCGCGGGTTTGGAATGACGAGGAATGCTCCTGCTCCAGCAGCTCTCTCTGCAGCAGAGCCCCGAACCCGTGTTTCCCTGGGCCTGGCTGTCGCTTAGTTAGTTGCTGTTTCTCGGAGGACGTGCGCGCTGCATTTGTTGGTTCCCCCCTGTTGACTCCTGCCTCTTTGGCCACTTCCCGCCTGTCCCTCCTGACGCGGGCATGGCGCTAGGCCATGCAGGGTAAGCCTGCTTGTCACGGCAACCGTGCACGGTCCAGATTTCTGACGTGCAGCCAATCAGGCGGCGGCCGACCACAGATCTGCCGGAAGCTTCATCGCGGGCATGCAGGAGCATTCACCCATGCTGCTGCTGCTGCCATGACAAGATTGCTATGTAACCAACCTCGTCCAATTCACTTCAGCAGACCACACAATATGCACGTCACCACGTCTAAGCGCGATGCAACACATTTCCCACTGGTTACCTTCATCTATTATGCTTGCAAGCTTGCAGTCTGCTGGAGGTGTCGCTTCTCTTCCCCAGGATGAGTCGGTCTTCCCGGCTCGCAGCCAAGCAAACTAACTGGCAAACTGGCACAGGAAGCACCAGTCAAAGAAATGCAGGCTCATGCATCAAACACCTGCTCGTGTGTGGTTCGGATGAACTGCGACTCTTGGAGCGAACTCAAATCCAGTGTCCAACGCTACCAAACAAGCTTCCAACGCTCCCGTCTGGTGCGCATGCCATATCAACAAACAATATGTCTCTGCCGAGACAAGCGACGCGACGTCTTGGACATGGCTCTCTCTGATAGTCTTCTCAGGCTGGCTGTGCTCAAAGCTAGGTGCGCGCATTTTGCCTTTTGTCAATCCTGCCAGTCTCGTATTCTTGGTGTCTCCGCCCTCTCCGCCCCCTCCTCCCGGCCCCAGGGGCTCATCATCTAAAGTCTCCACACGTTCCTTCTCCAGCTGTGAGGGACTCGTGCGTGATGTGGTGCTCACCAAACCCTCGAGCCACCGCAATCTTTCCATTTGGATACTTCACAGCCATCGTGGAGTCATCATGCATCGAGTTATGAACCGTCACAGGGTCAACTATCTCCCCCTCCCTCCACTGAAAAGACACCGTCCAGCCATCACGGACGTGAAGTCCCGTGAGCTCGCCATGTTCCCACTCCTTGGGGCAGGCTGGCAGCAGCGTCACACCAGCCCCATACAGCGTGGGTTCCCACCGTCTCGCAAGACATTCCAGGATGCCCGTGCACCCTCCAAAGTTGCCGTCGATCTGAAAAGGTGGATGGTTGTCCAGCATATTGTCGAGGGTCGAGTCCTTGAGAAGAAGTTCCATGTGCTTGCCGGCCCCGTCAGAATCCCTCAGGCGAGCATGCAGATTCAGCAGCCATGCCCTGCTCCAGCCAGTGTGCCCTCCTCCATGAGCAGCCCTTCTCTCCAGCACCCTCCTCGCTGCCGCCGCCTCCTCCTGGGTGCGCAGTGTGTTCCCCGGGTACAGACCGAACAGATGCGAGACGTGTCTGTGGCCTGGCTCGAGTTCGTCGTAGTCTTTCAGCCCCCACTCTTGGATTAGGCCTTTCCCGTTGATTTGCAACGGTGGCAGTGTGACTTCTTCCACTTTGTCAGCCAGCGGGTGCTTCCCTCCGTACAGCTTCTCAACTGTCCACAAGAAGTACTCGAAAGCCATTTCCACAATAGCCATATCCATCGTCGACCCCTCACAAAGTATGCCGGGCCGGCCCTCTGACACGAATGTATTTTCCGGGGAGAGTGAGGGGTTCGTCACGAGGTATTTTCCGCACTCAGATGGGACAAGAAAGTCGAGCAGGAACTCGATGCAGCCCTCGAGAATCGGCGCAAGGCGTTCGTGCAAGCTCCTGTCATATCGTTCTCTTACCAATTTCATCATGTCGACACAGACCCAGACACCTGCCAAAGGCCATAACGTTGCCGGCATCCACCTATCTTGCGGATCCGGGTCTGCCCAGACGTCCGTATTGTGGTGGGCACACCACCCCTTGCACCCATACATGGCGAGTGCCGTCTTGCGGCCTCTCTCTGCCAGCCTTTCCAGCAAGTCAACAAGCGGTAGAGCGCACTCGAACAGGTTGCATGGAGCTGTGGGCCAGTAATTCATCTGTATGTTGATGTTGATGGTGAACTTGGAGCCCCAGGGGCTTGCGAAAGAGGGATTCCAGATGCCCTGTAGGTTGGCTGGTAGTGGCTTGCGCGAGTTGCGGCTGGACGAGATCAGCAAGTACCGCCCAAAATTGTGGTACAGAGCGACAAGTCCTGGATCACGGCGGTCCCTGATGCGCTGGTCAGTTGAGATGTGCGAGGCATCTGGCCACATGCGGAGGTCGACACGGTTGAACAAAGACTGGTAGTCAGCGACGTGTCGGTCCAAAAGAGCCTGCCATGACTGTTCCAGTACGTGGCTGACGTCGGTCACGGCGGCCTGCTCTGGATTCAATGCTCGGAATGTTGTCTGGGCACCAATAGCTATGGTGCAAGCCGAAGAGCTCACGACAAGGCAGCCGCCAACCGCATCGACAGAGCTCCTGGCAGGGTCATCGCAGCTCACACCAAGCACGATAGCGAGCTGGTTGCTGTGCTGCCCGCCAGGGGTTGCTCGCAGCACGATTCGGTTCTCTTTTAAACGGATACTGTCGAGAAACTCATTCGTCTCGTACTCAATCTCGCTGACACGGTTCAGCCTCGCTATGAAACGGATCGGGCGGGTTGCCGTCACTCTCACAAGCAACACCTGGTCTGGAAAGCTCGCCAAAACTTGTCGTTTGACAGTTATTTGCTCGCCAGTATCTATATTTTCCGTATATTGATATTCCGTCTCGCAGATTGCTCGTGAAAGATCAAGCTTCCCTGATTGGCATCTCGTCAGTAGGGCCGTCAACCGGCATGTCTCTGGGACACCCTCAATAGGTCATCTTGTCTGTGAAATCGGGCTTGATAAGTATAGAGGCCAATTTAGAAGCACGCACTCTGGTATTCGGAAATATTTTCGTGTCCGAACTCGAGGTAGCAAGTCCCCAGTGGCTCATAGTGCCGCATACTCGCCGGGGATGCGAAGAAAGCGGTCCTAACCAGCTCCTCGGCCTCGGCATGCCGACCCTCACGGATGAGATGCCGAAGAGCTGGAAGATTCCGGTATGCATCACGGGGCGTGCGGTCTTGTGGTCCGCCGTACCAAACCGAGTCCTCGTTCAGTTGGAGCAGTTCGGTGCTTGTGCGGCCATGGACCATGCCACCCAGGCGGCCGTTGCCAACCGGCAAGGCCTCGGACCATTGTTTGGATGGCTGGGTGTAGTGGAGATGTAAGTGCTGGTCGTCTGGGTTCGCTGTGTCCCGGGCGGGCGCGCCTGCGTGAGTGCTTCCAGCCTCCGTGGAGGCGTTGCGGGCCTCCATGCCTTGTGACCTATCCCGGACCGTAGGATCGGGGGTTAAGGCAACGCGTCCCGCAGTCCCGGGCCAATGAGTTGCTCTGGCTGCAACGCAGGACGACTGCCCAAATGTCCATGTAGCTTTCTCGATTATAACACTGGGAGCCAGGTTGCCTTATAGCGTTGGTGAGCTCAAGGGGTCTTTTCAAGTAAATAGCCGTCGGGTGGTTCTTTCTGCAGGCCTGAAAGCCACATGCAGCTTATTTCCCCGCGCCCTATTCCTCCTTGACCACGGGGCTAGCACACATCGAGGGCAACGGGGGTCGCCAAGTGGATGGAAAATATATCCAACGACGGGCGCGACAGCTAGCACCGCGTGGAGGTAAACCCTGCTCGCGTCTGCTAATCCAATTTGAACCGCCATCCCCACACTCCGGATGTTTTCCCCAGGTTCTAGACCAGTAGCCACCACCTATCAGCCCATGGTGTGAGTTGCCGTGCTTGATCTGATGGGCTACCCCGGGGTGCAACGGCGTGCAACCCGCAGGTCGGTTCTCGTGCAGCTAGCCGGAGAGGTCTCGTGCAGCGTTGCTCTCGGAAGGCCAGACCGAACACCGGTCTAGTGCAACAGCAGCACCGACGGGATGGGACTGGTAATAAACGCTGCGGACATATATATGACAGGCATAGACAGTCATGTCGCCTCGCGGCAGTGCCACGTCTCGTTTCAACTCCTCGAAGAGTCCTCGCGAGCTTCCAGATATTCGTTTCTCTTCAGTAACAGGGCACCCATTGGCCCAGCATGTCGGCGCCGACGCCGGTTGAAGTGACCGCTGCCAACGTCCATGACAAGGACGCCCTCCAGGCTGAGAAGCTGGGCGTCGACGTGGAGGAGGTCGTTGTCACGCGAATCTCCGAGGAGGACCTGATACGGATCTCTCGTGAATGCTTGGACATTCACTCCCCGACAGGATGGCGCATTGCTCTTGTCACACTTGTCATGGGCTTCAACATGGCTGGGTATTTATGCCTTGGAATTTCCATACATTTGACACAACAGGATATCTAACCTTCCTGTAGGTATGGCGTCGACTGGGGAGTGATTGGCAGTATCAACTCGTATGACAGCTTCCACGGTACGTCTCCCTTATTCTAGCTGCACATGGCATTTCGGATCGAGAAGCTCACGGACAAAAGATTACTTCGGCTTCCCCAATAGTGGCCCTATCCTGGGAACCATTAACGGCCTGATGACAATCGGGAATTTCTGCGGCGCGCCCTTCCTCGCCCTCGGAGATGTTATCGGTCGAAGAGGGGTCAACTTTGCAGGCAATGTCATTGTCATCATTGCTGCCCTTCTCCAAGGTCTCGCACCAAATCTAGCCTGCCTCATGGTCGGCCGGTTCCTGCTTGGTTTCGGCTCCTCGATGGCCTCAGCACCTCAGTACGTGGCCGAGGTCGCGCCCTTGCATCTCCGTGGACGACTAGTTGGCTTCTTTGGGACATTCTTCCAATTCGGCTCTGTCTTAATGATTGGTGCTATGACAGGATTTACAAAGTGTGCGTACCTTAGTGTCCAGCTTCTCCAGGCAGTGACAATAGCCCTCCCCACCTTAGGACAGCATACTGACTCCTACAACTTGAACAGGGAACAGCAATTACCAGTGGCGTATTCCTCTAATACTCGAGGCCTTTTTTCCCGTACTTGTCTGCAGCTTGATCTACGTCCTATGTCCCGAAAGCCCACGTTACCTCATCCTCAAGGGTCGACGAGAAGAAGCTCGGAAGGTCATTGCCAACTACATGACGACCCATGCCGACCCTGACGCTCCTATTGTCCCATTGATCATGCAGCAGATGGAGGAATCTATCGAGTCGTCTCGCACCGGAAAGTGGGCCGCCTACGACTACCGCGTCTTCTTCACGAAGGCTGTCGGCTACCGGACATTCGTCCTTGTCCTATACTCCGTCTTCCAGCAGTGGAATGGAGGCGCCATCATCTCATACTACCTCTCACCGGCGCTTGACACCATCGGGATCACCGCTGCTGTCGACCAGCTCGGAATCAACCTGGGTTCTACGATGGTCTACTTCGTCTTCGAGTTTGTGGGCGCCTTTCTCGTCGATATATTTCGAAGACGTACCCTCATTTTTGCCGGCCTAGCTACTTTCATCCTGTGCCAATTCGCTGCCACGATCACGAGTTGGCAATACTCGCTCCATGAGTCGCACGCCACCGCGGTCTTGACCGTCGTCTGGATTTTTATCTACCAGGTCTGCAGCGCGTCTTTGATCGCGACTATGCACAACCTTTACCCCGTGGAGATCCTCTCGCTTCCGCTTCGAGCCAAGGGAATGGGGTTCTACAACATGGTACAAGGTGCTGCTGGTGTGGTGCAGAACTATGGGATTAGCGTCGGGATTCAGAAGGTCGGGTACAAGATCTGGGTCGTGTACATCGTTTACAACACCTTGCAGCTGGTCGCGGCTTATTTCGTCTTCCCTGAGACAAGCAAGCTCAATCTGGAGGAGATTGACACTATTTTCGAGACGCCAGGGTCTAATCCGGTCAAATTGAGTCTAAAGATCGAAAAGGCAAGGAAGGAAAAAGAGAGACTAGAAAGGGAGGAGGTTACAGCCTGAAGTAGAGGTGGCGTGAGTAGAGCTGATGATGGATGTTGACATATTTGCGTACCTAGGTACGGGAGCTGAGAATTACGTTCCTGTGGAGCACACGCACTACATCACAGCAAAGAGACCCTCTGTCTTGATGCACCAAGAATGTATGTTCGAGAATCAAGAAGCGTCTTTCGTCCGGCATGTCTATGCAGTTTGAGTGATATGATCACTTGCTCAGCATTTTTCGTAATCATATAGTAACGCCTGTGATGCCATCGGCGGCGCTGTCAATACTTCACGAAGGGTCTATTTGCGGCGACTTGGTGATTGTGTCCCAGATCTATGGGAAATCAAGAAAACGGTATGGGAAGGCTGCATCCGGAGATTCGATACGAGAGCTGCGGCACGTACTCGTGGTGCTTCAACAAAGGCGTAGACCAGCACTGATGACTTTTCTTTCATCTTGGCGTGACCAACGAGCTTGTCCATGAAAGTTCGATGACTTGGAAAGTCTTTGGACAATGCATATATATTTCTCGCGTATTTACCTTGGACCGCCTGGCGGTGGGGAACTTGGTAAGGAGACGCTCTCTCAAATGTCACGAGGTGGAGAAAGAATAGAATTATACCTTCACAGGCAATACTCTTCTCTGTCTCGAGAATTATAGGCACAAGATGTACCCATCAAGCTCCTCGCATGCTCAAAAGGAATGGATGCTGGAATCTCTACAGCGCGGTGGGTTTGGATCCAGGGGATTTACCAATTTGAAGAGCTTGCGATTCGGTGTCGAAGTGGTCCAGTGTGCTAGCAATCGGAAACTCTATGTCCGAAAGCTGCTTAATAGAATCGTCGATGTGGGCAGTGGAAACGTTCAAAGCGAAGAAGACGAAGACGAGTATTACTTCAAATACGATATTCCACCTGAATTCAGGGTCTCCACGTGTCCAGAAGCTACTTTGCAATTACCCAACGAGACTTACTTTCCCAAACTCGTTGGGTGCCAACAGTGGAGCGAAAAGAACTGGGCAATTTTCACAGAGTAAGTAACTTGCATTCTTTCTATCTCAGTCCGACGACTCAATGACCGATTCCTGTCGTGAATCCATGCTGTGACAGATTCTCAAGGCTGACATCATGGGCAGATATTATAACGGCGGGGATCTGAAATCGTTTATTCAAGAGCACTTCGATTACTTCGATGAAGTGTCTGGTCAGGCAAATAGAAGGAACGTTCCAGGCCATTTCATATGGCACGTTGCAGAGCAAATCGGTGAAGCGCTTGTGTACATGCATCTCGGCTTGCCATACGGGGCCTCGGGCCCTGATGCTTGCACATCGGTGGAGGGCTGGGTGCCCATATACCACCGCGACATTTGTGATTCCAACATTTTCCTCCACTACCCTACGACCGCAGACTCCGAGCTAGAAATGCTTAGGGCCAAGGCATTTCCACAGGTTGTGCTCGGCGACTGGGGAGAATCGGCAATCCAGGGAGATGACCCGGGATTGATACAGCGCGGTACGCCTCCGGCTTCGTCGATCAGTCCGGAGCTGGCAGAGTGGACCGATGTGCACCAGTTTGGCTGCGTGCTCCGGCTCTTATGCATGGCGCATGTAGATCTGGATGTTTATTCGCCGGACGATGATGATGAGGGCGATGAAGCATTTGACCACGACCTAGATGTGGATGTGGACGGAGAGATTTGGGAGCGAGATCGACCGGATAGCCAGACATTAGAGGATTGTAACGAATATGGGGGGGAGAAAGTGTACTCCAGTGAGCTAATACGGCTGCTTAAGAATTTCGAGAGGCCGGGCATGGCCACCAAATCAGTTGTAGAGCAGATCCAACATGTACCGACCGTGTCCTGGATTGCAAGCACCTTGTTACCTCTGGCTAGAATGCGTCTACAGCAGCTCAAAAACCCTGCAAGACCAACGGTGGACTACTTCAGCAGTCTGGACGTTTCATGGACGAAGCCTTCTGATCCAGTCCTGTAGTAGCGCGTGGCTCTGGGGACTGCGACGGTCAGGCAACCCGTTCGGCTGCTTTTGCCCTCGTAATGGCCATTTTGGCTGCCAGACGCCGCAAGAGTTCGAGGCTCTGTACGCCTGTGGACTTCTCTGTCGCAATCAGCCGCAACTCATGAGTACCTAAGTATGCGAGCAGAGTTCACAAATGAGATGATGGTGTCTATGCGTTAACACTGAATCCTTTCTTCTGCATATCGAGAGTGTTCAGATACGTTGTACATCGATGTCCGCGATTTCGTAATATTATAACCAATTCGCATGATCGGTTTTCCTGGTATCTGTCGTACCTTACATCGTGAAAAATATGTCGTGCTTAGGACTGAAGCAGTTTTTCCGACCCTGGACTTGTAATGTCCTGCCTCGATGGGCGTACACCCTCCTCATAGAGGCGTTCCGATGCTTGCCTTATTCGTTCCCTTTGCGTGACCGTTGACCACCCCAAGCCGAAAACTAATTTTGACGTTAGTCTAGGGACCCTAAAGTCTTGCATACAATGACATTCCAAAACATGTAAGACGGGGGGACCAGTACCTATGTAACAGAAGAAGAGCGTTGCTTACAAATCATACATGGTACAACCACAGTCCATCTGATCAAAGCGATAGCAACAACAGCAGCAAAGATTGTAATCGGCATCAATGTCGTACTCAATATGGCCGCCCTGTCCTCACTCGACTCCTCCGGACCCACACCAGGTAACGCCAAATCCACCGAGGACGCCATTGGGTGACCCTCAGAACCGGCCTGCTCGCGCGAGAACAACGCAGATATCTAGTACGCACTCGCGGTGAGCTTCAATCCCCCTTGAAGAGGATGATAGGCCGAAAGGCAATGAAGAGCACATACCAGCCCGTTCAGCCTCTCCGTGCGCGCCTTGAGGTCCACCAGCGTCTCCTCCAGAGAAGCCATGTGCCGCTCAACCGCGGGTATCGCCTCGATCATGCCCTGCATCGCCCTGTGGTACCGGTCCAGGAACGACTGCGCGACGACGTCCGCCACCACCGTCTCGTGCTCCCGCGACAGCATCTCCAGGATCTCCCTGCCCATTTTGATCTGCCGCAGCTTGCGGGCCGCGCTATCGGCAATTTCGCCGGACGCTTGGGACCAGGATATCAACCTGTCAATGCTGGAGGGCTTCTGCTGCGTAGGTGTGCCAGGCGAGAGGTCGATGAAGCTCGGCTCTGTTGAAAGTCGTCTCGCGTAGGAGGATGACTGTCGTGAGAGAGATTGGCTTTTGGACTGACTCCGCGTCAAGTCTCCGGTCCTCGCCGCCTCGGTAGTTCCACTGCCGACCTTCCTCTCTATGTCCTTGACGTGCGGGAGGTCGCTTGTGCTGAGCTGGTCATCGAATGAGTGCAGCATATGAAGACAGGAGACAAAGCTCAGTAAAGGCGGCGCAAATATATAGCCGCGATACATCTTCAGCATGGTCCGGAAGCCCACCCAAGCCTCGCTCGGGATAACCGGCCCGCCATTGGCTTTGCTGGACTTTTTCTTGGCAGATCCGGGATCTGTCGATAGGATCGAATCTTTCGCCTGCTCTGGAGGTTTCCGATCGATAAGCAGGCCTTTTGTCTCCAGAGTTCGGCGATTGAATGTCCAGACCAGCGCATAGTCCGCTGTGCCGATGAAGGTCGTCACGATTCCCTTGGTCGTGTCGTTGTACTCGTGGAAACCATCATAGTCGCGGGCTATGAAGTAGAGTGCTCCATGGTCTGCGTCCATTGTATCCACATAAAGATGCAGAAAGGCTTCGCGAGAAATGGCCAGTGTATTTGTGTCCTCGTCCGAGCCCTCTTCAGGCGGCGCACGTTGAACACACACCATCTTCAGTGACGCGGCGGCCTCCACCTCCTGCTTCGCCTTCCTGGGAGCGTCATCACTGACTTTGGCGGGAGATGTGGCTGCTGTCGCTGTCGTGGCCGATGTGCTTGCTGTCTTGTTGCTCTGCAGACTCACACTCCGCGAATGCCCCGTCGTGCTGGCCGTTCCGCTATCTGTTGCCTGGCCCAGCGCCTTTGGTATCTTTGCATCTGCTTGCTGTAGCTGTGACGCAGGCCGTTTCGGGCTTGATACCATCGACTCAACGGGTCTCATCTTCATGAACGCAACCAGGTCCTCCTCGTACACGGACCATTCATTGAAAGTGGTGCGATTGCCACCGCGGTCGCCGGCAGCTGCACCTGTTGCCTTGGACGCATCGTCCTGCGATGTAGATTTGCCAGCGCCTGCACTGCCATCGGAAGTAGAAGAGGCATTTGGTGTGCTCCCTATCGGCTGTCGATTTGATGCTGCGCCTGAGGTGGGGGTTTGTGCATTTGGTGAATCAAATGCGCCGATCTCGATGACGTTATAGCGCTGGGAATCGTCACTGCCGGCCCGGAACTTCTGATGCCTGTCGAATGTCGACTGGGCGATCAGCTTGAGGCCTTCCATGGCTGATGAATGACACCTGGAAGGCGGTCTGGGGTCGCCTCAGTAACCTTCACGATTGTGGATCCTGCAGAACGAAAACGGGCCCGACCAGGGGGTGTTTCTGCGAATGGATGATATACTGTCAAAGGGATGCAGGCAACCCGCGGCCGAGGTGGAATGAGGTGGGAAGTGTGGCTTGAGGGGTAAGACGGGCTGGCAGTGTGGCGAAACCTGTTCCCTTATTACCGGCCAAGGGCATCCGAGTCCATCGGGCATCACCTGTCAGAGTGGCACAGTGGCAGAGTGGCAGAGTGGCAGACGTCTCACCTTTCCTTCGTCATCATGCGCTAGCAGTCGACCAGCCGCGAGATTGGTTGAAGCTCAAATCGATCGGGTCTTTCTTGTGTTTTTTGTGTGGTGTGCAGGGGGTGCATCCTACGGTGGAGGGTGACTCCCGGGCATGATTTGCCAGAGGGCAACCTGGAACCAGGCCATCGTCGCCAAGCGCGCTGCAGTGCCACTGGTCGCCGCCCGCAGTAGCAGCAGCCCTGTGACATGTCGTCCCATTGTGACGGGAAGGTTCATGCTGCTACTTTAACAAGAGGTCACATCGTTGCTGCTCATGAAAACAGTCTTATGGAAGGGCAAAAAGGTGGCTGAGACTCGCATCAGTAAAATGCACCAGATGTCTCCAGAATGAGACCCCGGAACCTAGTTATTAGGGCAACGTGCAGCAGGGCGCATGAACTTCGGCTAAGTAGGTCATGCTTCTAGATCAGAGCTTATATCATCCAACGGGCGTCCGTGACTAACACGCAATGGCTCGCAACCCCTACTAGTACGCTTGGCTGGTACTATGTCCCATTGTGATCATTTGATCGGTCACTGCCATTCGTGAAAGTCAACTGGGGATTAGTACCATCAAAGCAGATTTTAATATTTTTCTGCTTCAGCTGTTTCAGACACAATAAAAAATGCCCACTGACGATTCAACCTGGAGCGCTGTCACAAAGCTGCCCAAGCACCCCAGGGTGTGGTTATGTGACTCGAATTCCTTAGGACACGGCGAATGCTAGGCTTTTTGATGGAATAATCAAGAGAATAAATAATTTTCGATGACCGTCGGAATTCACGTGCTTCCCTCGAAACGATGAAACGAATCCAAGTGACCCGATTATTTTGACGGACAGACTTACTTATCTGGAAAAGAGAAAGGACCCAGTGAGAGCGAATCAATCATGGGACTCTCAGGCTGTTGAAATTTGGCTCAACGACGAGTTGGAGGCCATCTTACAGGAGTTAGAGAAATATCTTCTAAGGGGCTATCCCATAGGAGGTTGCGAAATTGTATCATATGAAGCAAGCCCCTAGAAGGCCATGCTTCCAGAGGCCGTCCCCCTGAAGGTTGGGGGGGGGGGCGAGGGGACGTTAGATGCCGTGGCGGCTTAGCGGGCACCTGAGCTGCATGTGTTCAAGAAGACACAGGTCACAAAACCCAAACACGAGATTGAACATGTTTTAAAACAGTAAACTATACGTTTCAATTGATCATCAAGATTTAAAATTAATGTTACTCGTAATTTTGTCAGAACGTGCATCCACCATATCTGGGGGCGCTATACCCTTGTGACCGTGATCTCAGTTTTAGCCATGATCTTGGTCGGTTCCAAGATATATTCCGTACTGTCCGTATTGCCATTTGCGACACCTGCTTCGGCTTGGACCCGATGGCCGGAGAGCGAGCCCCCGAGATGTGTATCCCGTGGATTATTTGTCGATTTCCATGTACGCAGCGCGTACTGGGACCCAATCTGGTAGCCTGCTCCACCAGACTTTCCTTTGGAGCCGATCGTGCTCCGTTCCCTGAAGTATTTGATAAGAGGAGATAAGCACGGGACACTGGCGACTATGACTCCCAGATTGGCCTCAACCGCGGACCACATTATCAATGGCGCAGAGTCGGTGTAGACAGCTAACCGCTTGACTGTCTGGATTCGTATAATCTGGATGATTGTGATGAAGATCCCCAGCCCGAACAGTCCAAGTAGCACAACCTTCCTGCGGTTTTGCATCTTGAGGCTCATCAGGACAGGAAATGGAAGCACCATGCTAATCCAATCTCATGTGTCAGTACTCTTTTCTTGGTAAAAGGCTTTAGGCCATCGGTAGAAAGCAGAACACTTGTGGATCGTATTTTCAATTTGTCATATTAGGGGAGACTCACGCAGTGACATCAAACACAATCGTCAATGAAGCCATGGTCGTGTATACGGGGACACCGGCAAGGCAAGTCTTATCAAAGATGCTCGGATCCCACTGGGCAGCAATCTGTGGTGTCTGTTAGCAACTGAACAGTGGCATGGACAGCGGATATCGCGCTCACAGGTTGACAAAGATTGATTTGCACCAGCAGGAACGACAGATGAAACAGAATTGTCAGGACGATGACGACAAAAGTAGTGTATCTGTAAGCGCCTTTTGGCATGAAGCGCAGATACGATAACAGTAGACTCAGTTTGAAAGCGAGAATTGAGGTTATGTAGCTAATCCTCGTAAGTATCCCGAGGTCAGATTCAGATGAAGTCAATCCTGAAGACTTACAATGGAGCGCCCATGTATTGTATCTGTATCCCTTTCTGTCAGTTCTTGTGGCGAGAGTCGAGAAGCCCAGTGTGACTTACCAGGCCAAAATTATAAATGTCCTCGGTGGGCAGATCTTCGATGTTCTGTAGTCCGAGGCCCCAGCGTGTCTCTTTGAGTTGGTATCATCAGTCACTTGCTCTTGTAATATTAAAACTCGATGAAGGCCGATGACTATGAGAACTTACGGATGCAAGACAGGATAGCGAAACCCGCAGATGAAATCTGAGGCATGTGAGCACACCATTGGAGCAGCAGTGTAAACGCAAGCTGAACTCACCCAAGCATAGACAATCACCCAGTCATCTGCGCCGAAGGCCTTCACCATAAACTGTCGAACATAAACGCGAAGAATAACCGTTACCATGGCGAGCGTCGTCATGATAATCGCAACAGCAGAGATCTTGGGCCCATCGGTCGGCGCATTCGGGTCCACGGTGTTGAAGGTCCACCCCATTTTGCCTAGTTCGGTCAAGGTGGACGAGATCGGGCAGGGTCAGCTATGGCTGCTATGTGGGTTCTGTCTGAGATCAGGAGTTTGCAGATCCGGAACGTAGCGGTCAAGCGAGCGACTTTTGTACTGTGTAGATCGGGAGACCACATGTGCAGTGTGATGCAAACAGCCCAGGTGCCCACATCGACTTCACTTTGCTATTTTGAAAAGCGGATGGGCGTCAAATATGAGGACTGGCCAAAAAAGACGCCAACCCAATCTAGACTCGGATCGGCCTGAGCTGCATCTTGAATCACCGCTGGAACAGTTTGTACCTCAAGATTGCCAGCTTGCTGAGGCCCTGGTTCACCTCACACAAACCTGCATGAGCCTGGGCCAAACCTAAGGGTCCGGTGGATGTCCAGTTCGAGGTATCCACTCCAGGCCGACTCCTATCCGAGATACTTTGTGCTAACGGAGTGTCCACACCTGACGGTGGGAGTGTGGGCAAATTCTTCCAGCCAAGGCGCTCCATAGAGATTTCTGATGGCTCTGCCTCCCAGGGATGGCTCATCCTCCCAGGAGTACTGCCTGTTACTCTCGAGCCGCTTGAAGCTGGAAAGCCAGAATGCGCATTGCGTGGCTCGTTGCGTGCTCTCAGGGGAGCGTTCCCGGTCTCGCTGCCACCAGAAATCGGGCACTATTCAACGGCGATTGTCACCGTTGGTTGTGGGAGTGGGGGTTTGAGGCATATCAGCCGAGGCTTCCGCTGCTCAGGAGTGTCATTTGCGAAATTTGCCGCAAACAGGAGGGGCTGGTCTGAGTTCTCTGCTATTGGTGGAGGTCTCATGAACGGTGACCGTCCTGGATGAACCATTCCACCCCATCGTCACTCTTGCGCGCTAGATTCAGGGTCAGGTTTTCTAGAACAAAGCTTGTCTCAAGGAGGGAGCTTAATCTGCTTGACGCCGCTGGCCCGACGGATGTCGTCGAAGGTTGTAATAATTACTTGAGGTATGTCAGGGATTAGGCTGGGCAACATACCTAGACATTCGCAAGATAATTTCTTTACGGTGCAAGGTCGGGAGCAGACCCACATCGTCGATGATTAACTATGCAGGTCGAATGAGGGCTCCGCGTACCATGGCCAGCTCCCTGTGCAGTCGGGGCAGTCGACCCCTTCGGCACTGTTCATCCGATGCAGCAAGCATACTCCGCTGGACTCATTGTCTGAAGTGGACTCAGCAACTGGGCTATGCGAACAAAATGGAACGATGTATCAAACGCAGGTTGGCCGGCGCTACTCGGCGGCAGGGGTCGGTGGTCTAGACCGGTTGGGGAAGGTGTATTTCGACTATTCGCAAATATTTGCTGGTTTGTACGAGAACTAAAAGAACGCCCACGTGGCATTTGGGACCGCGCGGTGTGCTCGCTCTACCTACTTCGCACCATCTCGCAGGTTCTTTTCGGGCATCACACTGCCTCAAGGTGGGATCAGGAAATGCTTACCACGTGTCTGGAAAAGTGAAGAAGAGCCCGGGTTGCAACAGCACAACATGGCTTTCCGTCTGGGCAACCCGGGAGCTGGGGCACCTCACACTCCAGCCGGTGCTTGATAGTGATAGATCACACCGGGGATATGCCGAGCTCCCCACAGCGAGGGTGTACGACCTGCAGGGTCCCTAAACCTTGTTTTCCTACCAACGCAGTGATTGGCTGCGGATTGCGAATGCTGGCCCGGTCACCACTCGGCGACGGAGCTGAAGGGGGCGATATCAAGAATATTGTGGCGAAACAGACGAGGTCATCCAAGTGCAACGATGCGGCCTTCGGCCTGCAGATTTGTATGCACCCTTTGAGATGCAATCCTTTCTGCCGGAACGGCGGGATCAGTAGATCTAAGCCCTGCAGCCGTGCCGCTTAGAAGTCCCGGCGTCTTGTGTTATGCCTCTAGGTCAAGGATTTCCAGGTGGGCCTTCTTCCCCCCGACTCCACCTTTTGCGCGTTACCCTTTCCAACGGCCGAATCTAGGGGGCCCCATATCGCGATCCTTGTGGTGTGGCTTTGATTTATTCTAGACGGCCACCAAGCAAGTAGCAAAGCGGTCTGACAGCATTATATGAACAAGTGGGAGACGACTTCATGAGGGGTGGTTACGCTGTTGGTTCTCCCCTCCTTCTTCAGCACCACAGTCACCCGTCGGTCTCCAACACAATATGAGGGCTTCCACATTGTCTCTCGGCGTTTGCGCCGCACCTTCGCTTTCCCTGGCCTTATCGAACGCCACCTGCAAGTGCTTCCCAGGAGAGAGTTGCTGGCCGTCCACCGAAAGCTGGGAGTCCTTGAACGCGACGGTTGGTGGCAGGCTGATCGAGACTATCCCCTTGGCTCAGAAATGTCATGACCCCCAGTTCGACAATGCCACCTGCTCAACGCTTCAGAGCGAATGGCAGTCACCGGAGGTGCAGTGAGTTGGAGCTACCTGTTGCTTGCATTCCGTGAAACGAAGCTAACAAGTCAACAGCATGTCGGACCCTTCCTCCGTAATGGCCCCTTTCTTTGCCAATCAGAGGTAAGAAGAAATCAAGTGCCGGTTTTCCATACCGGTTTCTGTGAGGACTACGTGAGCGGCTAACTCTTTCTCCCCTCGAATTCTAGCTGTGACCCATTCACTGCCGAGGACAAGCCCTGTGACTTCGGCAACTACGTCCGTTACGCCGTCAATGTCTCAAACGCGGATGATGTGGTTGCTACCATCGCATTTGCCAAGGAGAATAACATCCGCTTCGTTATCCGAAACACCGGACACGATTATCTCGGTCGTTCAACTGGAGCTGGGTCTCTCTCGGTGTGGACTCACTACCTGAAGGACATCGAGTTCCTTGATTGGACGGATGCCACGTACACCGGACGGGCCGTCAAGGTCGGTGCGGGTGTCCAGGGCTATGAGATCCTTGCTGCCACCAAGGCCCGTGGACTGGTTGTGGTTGGTGGCGAGTGCCCAACTGTCGGTCTTGCTGGTGGTTATACCCAAGGTGGTGGGCACTCTGCCCTGAGCACAAACTACGGTCTCTCTGCAGACAATGTCTTGGAGTGGGAGGCAGTCACTGCAGATGGTCAGATTGTCAAAGCTTCTCCAACAGAGAACCCAGACCTCTACTGGGCTCTCAGCGGTGGTGGCGCCGGCAACTATGCCGTCGTGACTTCGATGACGGTCAAGGTCTTCCCCGACACCTATGTTGGAGGCGGCACCCTCGCCTTCTACGCGGCTGACACAACGGCCGACCAGTTCTATGAGGGTATCAACGCATTCCACGCTGCCCTACCTGCCATGGTGGACGCAGGATCCATGGTTGTTTACTACTTCACTTCCACGGTAAGTTCCACTGTGACGAATGGTACCGCTCAGGTTTCATTCAAGTCTAACGGAGATGTAGTTCTTCCAAATTGCGCCACTTACGGCCTACAACAAAACAGCGAAGGAAGTCGAAGCTATCATGGCTCCTTTCGTTCAGAAGCTCAATGAGCTGAACATCACGCACACGGCTGCCTACAACCAATCTTGCTCATACTACAAACACTACGATACCTACTTCGGACCACTCCCCGTCGGTGCTATTCAGGTCGGAATCGCCCAGTACGGTGCGCGACTCATCCCTCGCGCAGTAGTAGAGGGCAACGCAACAGACCTCAACCAGGCCGCCCGCTCCATCGCAGAGCAGGGCGTGACCTGGATCGGTGTCGGGACAGACGTCAGCAAGTTCGCGACCGACGAGCAGAACGCCGTGCTGCCCGCTTGGCGAAAGGCTCTCGTACACGCCACGTTGACGACCGTCTGGTCCTTCGACCCAGCAGACTGGGATCAGATGCTGGCAAACCAGCAGCTCATGACCGACACTGTCATCCCTACCATCGAGGCTGCGACGCCTGGCTCCGGCGCGTACCTCAATGAAGGTGACTTCCAGCAGCCCAACTTCCAGGAAACGTTCTTCGGGTCAAAGTACGAGACTCTTCTCGGCATCAAGTCGAAGTACGACCCGACTGGACTCTTCTACTCGACCAGGGCAGTCGGCTCAGAGCCATGGACGGTTGCCGAGAACGGACAACTGTGTCGATCTTGATGCCGCGGAAACCTTATAGTGAGAGAATCACTACTGCATACATACATTATATAGTAATTAATAAACTTCATTGACATGACACCAAATGTCGAAATCTTTTGTGATGGACACAACTTACCACATGCATCGCTCGGGTATCCGCTACGTGGCCACGGCATCTGCCCCCGCCCCCCTCACCAGCCTCTCCTGGGACAATCACTATAGAGCCCAACAAGTGTGGTATAACCTCCTCACCTCCTGTAGGATACAACCCGCAGAATGCAGGAGGTTGTAGAACAACCCGTTTAAAAATAGCATCGCAGCGAAAAGCTAATTGGGGGTTGGCCTCCTTAGAGGAACATGCAGACAGACAATCTCCTGAAAACCGGAATGGCCCCAATCAGAAAATTGAGAGGTAGGCTACCTACCTAGATAGGCTCTAGTACCTATAGAATCACAAAAAAATTTGGAGCCGGCGTTCGTCTAAAGTGTGACTCCTTGGACACGCTATTTCCTTACCTAGCTCAGCAGTGCCCAGGTGGTGACATGCGAAGACAACATTGAGGATAAAGGAAGAAGGGGAGGATCTATTTGGCTCTTCTGAGCTAGCATATCATAATAATCTGCCCCTTGAAGATGGTCCAGAGAACCAAATATCACTTCTTTAGGTCTCGATATGGGACAATGGAGATCAGACATATCCGGTAGGCACGTGGGACAGAAGATTGGTATTGGATGTCATAACATATCTAGATAGATAGAAGTCCATTCAGGACAGATAGTCGTTTCCAATGGCGGACTTGTGATTTCTACTCTCACTGACCATTACTCGCTGCCCTCTTGGCCAAGCCCTCACGAACCCTAGGCAAGATATGTCGTCCATAGTCAATACTGTCGTTGAGGTTGTCGTACCCACGGATAGAAATCAGGTCTGCGCCGAGATCGACATAATCCAGGATAGACTCGGCGACTGTGTCATACGACCCTACGAGAGCCGTGGACGCACCTCGCGCATTCGTCGCAGTGACGGTAGGATACCATAGACACCTATCCTGCACCTCACCACGCTTCGCAATCTCCAGCAGTCGCTGAGAGCCCACGTTCTGTGGCTGGCCGGTGGCCGGTGGCGCCTTGCCCTGCCCTGCCCAGGCGGCACCGCCGTTGCCCTTGAGCGCATCGAGTGTCCTATGGGCCTTTGCCCAGGCGAGGTCCTCCGACTCGGCGATGATGGGTCGGAAGGTGACCCAAATCCGCGGGCGGTCGTCCTTGGCGCGGCCGGCCTTCTCGGCCTCGGCGTAGATCTTGTCGATCTGCTCCTTCGTCTCCTTCAGAGGCTCCCCCCACAGGCCGAAGATATCTGCCAGGGAACCGCCGACCTGGTAGGCCTGGGGCGACGAGCCGCCGACGGAGACCTTGATGGCGCGTGGTCCACCGACGGGCTGGACAGCGTTTGAGAAGTCCTTGAACTTGTAGAATTGGCCGTCCCAGTCGAAGGGCTCCGATGACTCCCATGCGCGGCGGAGGATCTTGATGTACTCCTCGAGCCTGGCGTATCTTGAGTCCTTGTCCAGGAAGTCACCCTCCCTTGCCTGCTCAGCATCGCTGCCTCCGGCGATAAAATGAACGACTACCCGACCCCTGCCGAGATGGTTAAGTGTGGCAAGCATCTTGGCAGCAACTGTGGGGAACATTGTGTTCGGCCTCAGAGCAATAATGATGTTGAGCTTCTTGGTCTTGGCCAAGATAGTAGCCCCTATTGTGAAGGGGTCAAAACCACCAGATCCATCTAGGCAATGATTCTTAGTTAGACACATTTTATTTTCATCTTATACCCCTGCGAGACTTCTACGGACACAAAGTCTCCAGGACATCTCACAGAGTACAAGACACTCGTGTAGCTTTTCTGTGCAACGGGAGACTACCTACAAGGGATGAGGGTGTAGTTGAAATCATAGTCGTCAAGTCCACGAGAATAACGCTCAATGAAGTCTGGGTCCGCCTTGGCCCCTGGGATCGGCTGGAGTTCCGTAGAGGCGTTGGGGAAGGTTACTGAGATGAATTCGGCGAAAGACATTTTGGTAATTTTCGATAGAAGACCCTGCTCAACTTCACGCTAACATGGGTGCTTTGTACGATCCGGACCGGTATTGCCAAGTTCAATTTCGTGGTTGGATTATATAGCAGGCGCAGCGTTCGCGATGGTGGGGAAGCAGATGGCGACAGCTGCTTGAGGATCACGTCTTACACCAAAATCCGATGATCGGCCGGATATCGTCCCACGCAGGGAGTCACATCATTTGAACTCTAGCTCGCGCCAGCGAATAAAGCTTCGGGAATCGGCCAAGCAGAGCGTTAAGCGGCATCCTACAGATCAGATGAAGGTGCCGGCCCATACACATTGTACGCACCCTGCGCCCACTTCAAGCACCGAGGCACGCGGATGGATTAGTAGCAGCCAGCCTGATTGATAAGACAGCATCTGATTTCCCGGCCTGTTCCGGAGATATACCCCCGAGATCTCGGTCGGATATCCTGCTTTGTAATTGGCATTGTTACCTTCCGGTTCCTTGACGTGGGGTGAATTAAGGGCCCAGGTGTCTGGATATGAGACTGTGGTGGCCTTGCTGCACAGGTGTGCGACGGGCAACTAACTAGTGCCCGACTCAACATTCAGATGTTGGCAGATTATTTTTACTGCAAGGGAAAAAAAAACTAAAGATCCAATACTACCAAGCCATATACTTCTTCACAGCCCATGTTATCCATGGGTGTTAGTTACTTAGTAGTTAGTATGGACCAGACCCGGGAACCGTTCCCCCCCCTCCCCTCCACTTGTACATCCCCACCCACATCCAGGCTTTGCCGCAGGGTTGGGGTAATGGTTGGACTGTGCAGCTGTCTTGATTGGGACAACCCCCCCCCCCCCAAAGGTAGGTGAGGTACACAACTCATTCGGCCATCATGTAAGACGGTATCGATGATCATATCTGCAATTTACGGTAAATGAGAAGAAAGCGGCAGCCTGATGAGCAGTCGATAGTTCATCCCATCACTGGTCGCATTGTGATCCTTCCGAGCATTGGTGCACGGTCCGTCAATGATCCGTTGGTCCCGGTGTTTTTGGCCAACGCGAGCTCCCTCGGTCGTCAGCGCTCAGGGGTCCTTCAGCTGCGCAGGGCGCCTTGGACAAAAGCCAGCAACACTCCCTGGACAGAACATGTACGATGCAGTGAGGTGATACTACCCGCTGACTTCGAACGCATACTTGACTGCGTGGCCCGACGGTGTTTGATCTGCCTCGACCGAAATCAGCACGTTCGCCGTCGAAAATGGCTGGCATCTCGGACCTCGTCCAGGGCTTGTTGTCGCACATCAAGCAGGAGCACTTGATTGTCCTCGCAGTAACTTTTGCTGTTGTCTGCGTATCCACCCGAATCATCAGTGGCAACAATGCCCGTCCCGGCGTCGAGTCTCACAAAGGGGGGGCCAAAATAGCACCTGCAGTCCCTTACTGGGTCCCATATCTGGGACACATACCCCAGATGGTCTTCGGATCCGAGAGCTTCCTCGCCCGCCTTCGCAACCTCCACCCCGGCGGCGCCTTCTCGCTCAACTTTCTCGGCGGCGTGCACACCGTAGTGTTCAAGCCCGGCCTTACCGCGTCCCTGATCAACCAGCCGGCGCATGTTGCCGACGGCCATGCATCGTCAAAGCACCTCATGAAGAGCAACTTCGGCTGGCCGAGGAGTAAGGCTAGCCTGGAAACATACGACAAGATGATTGATGAGACCCTCGCTCTCTATAAGATTTTGAGCTCCGAGCAGTCACTCAATCAGATGGTCGACAGGACTGTACAGCGGCTACGACACAATATTGCCGATCTGGTCACGTTCAACGAGAGCGAGGTGGACCAGGTTGAGTGGGAGAAATACGCGGACGCCGAGACGGTCCAGGACAAAAACGGAGAGCAGGTCGTCGAAGCTGACCTGTATGACCTCGTGCGCAACTTCATCGCCATGACAGCCAACGTCTCGCTGTTCGGCACCGACTTTGTCGAGAACTACCCCCGGTTTTGGCAGCACCTCTGGAGATTCGACGATGGCTTCATGGCCCTCGCCGCCGATCTCCCTGCCTGGTTCCCCATCCAAAAGGCAATCGCTGCCCGCCGCGCGCGGTCCGAAGCCATGGCCTGCCTTCGCGAGTTCCACACTGCGCTCGAGGCGGATCGCGAGGGACAGAAACCCAAGCCCGAGTGGGCTGACATCGACAACGTCAGCCCGCTGATTCAAGGCCGTGTGGACGAGGTCTACCGCAAGTACAACCTGACAATCGAGCAGCGAGCTTCAAGCGAGCTCGGTTTGGCTTGGGCCATGAACGCGAACGCCAACCCCCTCGTGTTCTGGATGCTTTGGCGCATCAACTCCGACGCGGTCCTGCTTGCCCGTATCAGGGATGAGGTCGCCCCATACATCGTTGTTGAGAAGCCAGCCCACGGCTTCGGCTCTGCCTTCAAACAAGCCCTGAGGATCGACAGTATTGATGTAGATGGGTTGGTCAACAAGTGCCCACTTCTCAAGGCAGCATACATTGAAACCCTGAGGGTCGACGTCAGCGCATGGAGCTTCAAGGTGATCAGGGAAGATGTCATTCTCAGCGATAAGGACGCGTCTTCGGACAGGTTCTTGCTGCCCAAGGGGACGTATGCGCATGGAGCCCATGAGCTGAACCACATGAACCCCGATGTTTTTGAAGACCCCAAGGAGTGGTCCATTGGCAGGCATATCAAGTGGGATACTTCAACCGAGAAAGGAGAGAAGCGACCACTGGGCGCCGATATGGGAGTTGTGAGACCATATGGTAAGTTTCCGCTGGAGTGGCTGGTCCCAAGCTTGACTTTGCTGATACTCTTGCCAGGTGGAGGAGTGAGCATGTGCAAAGGTCGTCAGTTCGCCTTCAAGGAGATTTTGATTTTCACTGCCGCTATCCTCACGACATACGACATTGAACCAGTTGGTGGCGGGCCCTGGAAGCTGCCAAAGCAAAGCACCGGTGCCGGTACAAAACACCCGGCGTCATCGACTCGGGTCTGGATCAAGGCCCGAGCGACGTCATAGCATTTTGATATTTACTCAGCTTGGGATAAATGCATCGCATGAATATAAAACTTTTAACTTGAGGACTCCCACATGTGCAATCTCCCACTCCACGCAATATTGATCAACCCAAGGCCTTCAGCGGGGCGGCGGTGTGATACATGTTCATTTATATTTGGTCAAACCGAACCGCCAACAGACTGCTCTCATTGCTACTGTGTCTGAGAATAGACTCATGTCGCATTCTGTTCGGGATCGAGCGCCTGGTCATGTGAATAATGAGCTCCCTCCTCTACCCCTTTGCACTCATCCCTCATGAAAGCAAATCGTCTCATATTAGCTGGTTTCGTTTCTATTCCGTATACAGCCGTAGCCATACGCAGCGCCTTCATACAGTCGTAAACGCTCAAGACCCAGCGTTTAAAAAAACACACATTGCCGATAACAGTGGTTAGATACGATAAGTAGGCACGTGGCCTCAGCCTTGTGACGCCGTCTCATATTAGTTGCAGTACGCGGGCGGAGCTGGGCTTTCCATCCACCTTTCACCTGGTTGGCGCCAACGTGTGCCTCTCCTGTTTGCTTGTCGTTCCCACTCATGTCTTGCCTCTTCCGCGGCACGCCCTGTTTGAACCTGGTCTTCTTATGAAGTCAGTACCGCTCTTCATACCGACTCCATTCGGCTACCTACCAGTGGCTTCGGAGCCTCTTTGGCCCACTGTGGTGCTGAAGCCAGCTCCAGCTGCCCTGTTGCATTATCAGCCAAGGGTACTATCCCAAGCACGTGGTTCAAGGGATCACATACACGTGACACCGGAGATCATTGGAGACACTCCGCAATATATCAAAGGAGTACATGCACTCATCCAATCCGGGTGGGAGTGTAAAATATTCGTTGTATGAATCCAAATGATCGTTGATATCTGCGCGTAAGCTCGCTGGCAATCCCCGGCCACTGAGCGCCAGTACTTCGACGATGGTTGTTATTGTCATTATTAGCTCCTCGTTTCTTTTAAGGGCACATATAACATCCTCTAAGTAGTCCCGCAAATCATTTTCGCGTGTGGCTTGCATCCTTTCGCGGTAAGTTGCCAATGCTGCGATCGTGTTCAGTGCTGGGGGCTGCAAATCGCGCAGAAGGAGTACAGAGCTCTGAAATTCGGGTGTCCTCGTTCCGCTCATGGTGAAGACAGGAGATTACAAGCCAGTTCTTAGTCGGGATATGGTGTCCAATGTTGTCGTCGAATGTAGAACGAGCACTTGAGATAGTGCCAATGTAGCATGGTGCTGTTGCGTTGAAAAACGGAATAAAGAAGGGCGGATCTACGCGCAGAAGAAAAGGACGATCAGCGATATCTGTGCGAGACAAACACGGTCCCTTTCACAGCTTCATAATCACCGCTCAGCAGAAGCCATGGAGGCTTAGGCGCATGGGATAGAAAGAGGTATGAGCATGATGTCGTGCCACATTTTCATAGTGGTACGCGATATGTTTGCGTTGTACGATACAGCTCTGTGCGCGGCCACGGCTACCTTTTCCGACCTTGCAGGGTGAAAGCACTTGAGTATGGCCTGATGCTCATTCAAATGACCACACAAGCTCATGGTCCACCGTTTGCTTCCCCCAAGGAAAGGTCGCCAGACTCATGGCCGTCATGTTCCAGCAAGATACTCCACACGATTGCGGAGCGGATACGCTATGCCTCAAAGATGTCATTGTACCACGGTGCCGGGAAACATTTTCCGTGGTCTTACCAAAGTATTTGGCATGGAAATGGCTCTCAGGCTACCGAGAACACCTCAATCAGACCTAGGACGGGCGGGTAGATGCTGCTTCAAACTCGGTTTCAAACGGGAGGACTGCTCCTCGTCACGCACAGTTGACGTGTACAGGGGACAGTGTATCGGACAACGGTAATGGCTGCTCGTGAGACATTGACGGAGGAAGAAACCAACGCCAACAAGGCTACCTAGGTAAACGCCCGCGAAGCGGCCAGCTACCCAGCCTGAGACATGACGATGAAAACCCTCCACTTGTTGAAGCAGTAAGCATGGAGGCTGCATGTCGAAGACGAGAACGATGAACTCTGCAACTCTTTGATGAAGGACAAGCTCTCCATATTTCAGCAAGAAGAGCACTTGAGCCAATGCCTGACTGATATGCTGAGCCCCATGGAACCGTCGAAGCTAATAAAAGGCGAGAAACATATCTCACTTCGGGGCTGACTCGCCTCAATCTTGGTGGATGTGTCCGCGAGTCGTCTTAGATTGCCCTAGCAACAGTGCTTGCCCCCCGGGCCTGTCTGTCTGCCTTGCATGATACAGGACTTTTCGGCGGGAGCTTTTCAGCTGCGGTTCTGGCCGGATGCGACCGTGTCGACCGGCGTTGCAGCGGCAGGAGGCCCTGGCGATGTCTCACTGGGTCCAGGTATCTCAGCCGTGATCTGTCAGCCCTGGTGGTTCTTTCGGGGGTGGGATCCAAGTAGCTGGTAATATTTGCAGGCACCCAGGGCTTGCCAGGCCAATCGAGGCACTTGCTGTGTCTGTCGATGGAGGCAAAATGCGACCCAGACGGTGTCGCCGCGGGTTGCAACGCATGTGACGACGCGGCATGACATGGTCGGCAAGGGATCCGATAAGTAATTGAGTGGAAGGGCTGTAGGCCTGGACCCGCTGGGAGTGCCTGTGGGCAGTGCCAAGCAGCGCCAAGCGATAGCGGGATTCTGGAACCCTTCTGATGGGATGCCATAAGGTAAGGACTAAGTAATCAGCGTGGATGTGACCCAAGCTGGATAGCATCGGGCTCTTGGCAGAATGCGGAGGCGTTTCTCTGGGCTTTCTTCGTAAAAATCGCTCGATCTGCACGTGTGCGCACCAACCAAGCTGAAGGAAGGGCTAAGAAAACACCAAGACACAGGCCCGATAGGCAAGAGATGCTTCGTCCTCGGGTGGCTGCGCCAACTCTCAGGAACGAGGCTTGAGCTGCTGGGCTTCCGCCCTCAAGCTTCTCTTGTCCGATGTGCTTGTCTGCGTGCCCACCGATCTAGTACTGTGATTGATAGTATAGTACCCTAGAGTACCCTATGCAATCACAGGCCTATATATGTCGGTGCCCCACTCCCAAGAATAGCGGACCCTATCAGCAAATTCAATCTACAAACACTTTACTTCCCCGGATTTGGACCCCATATCGCCAACTACCACGCGACTCGTCCCCGCCCCTGCTGTTAGTGGGCTCGCAGGTGGAGTCGGCCACGATAAGCTGACCTCGGGCGAACACTCCTGCACGCTTTCGGGCAAGGGGGGCGGTGCTGGGCGTGACGAACTGGGGCACAGCGCCGCCGCTTTATCTCTTGGCGGTGCAACGTTCCCCAGCTCCTCACTGGCAGGACTTGCCTTTGCAGGAAAGCCCATTAGAAGATTTGATTGCTGGTTGAGACAGGGCCGCGGTGCAGCCCGTCCTGCCCGTTGGTTCACTGGTTCATCATGGATTTGCAACTATTGCCCTGTCAAGGTTGCCACAGCTCCCAGCCCATCCCTGTGTGCCAAGCTGAAGGAAGCAGCCAGTCCCTTGGTCATTCGCTGAGGAATGTGCCTAGCACGCCATTTCTGGCCCGCCTACCAGGCATGCTGCTGTATGTAGCTTTCTCGGCGTGAAAATGGAGTTTTTTTCCCAGCTAATAAGCATGAGGTGGGGGTGAATGCGGCTTCTGTTATAAGCCGCGTCAAGCCCCAACGTCGTTCTTTGCGAGTGAATTTATTGCCTCTGGTCTGATCCTGATCCCTCCTGTCTTGCCCCCTTCGCTGCTGCCCGGCACTCACCAGACAGCTTCGATCTTGAGCGGCACAGCCAGGACTCGACCAAGTTCATAGCAGGGCGTCAACGACTCCAAGACAGACTGCTGGGACCGACTTGCCTGCGAAGATGGGGTTCCTCGACTTCGTGAAGAGCGACGAGAAGCGCGCCTCCTCGGTTGAGGATGAGCGCGTCGTCTCCCATGGTGAGGTCGGTGAGGTGGAGGAGGCCGGCGACGACCTGCACCGTGGCATGAAACCAAGACAGCTGAGTAGGTGATCGAGCAACAATCACACTATGAGAGAGAGAGAGAGAGTCGCGCTAACCTTGACCCGCAGATATGGCAAGTTGAGCCCTATCCGCAGCAACACCACCAGCGCACTACTCAGGCCATGGAGTACGAGCCATTTACTAACAGTGCTCGCTCACCAGATGGCTATTGCCGGTGCTATCGGTACAGGTCTGATTATTGGATCCGGCACTGCGCTCAAGAACGGAGGCCCCGGCTCCATGTTGATTGGCTACATCATCATGGGCTTCATTGTCTACATCGTCATGGTGGCACTCGGTGAGATGGGTGCGTGGCTGCCACACAAGAAGAGCTTCTCGGGTTACGCCTCTCGATTTGTTGATCCGGCACTGGGGTATGTCTATTTCCGTCTTAGCTTCACCGCTTTATGGCCCTGTGATCTCCATCATGCTGACCGTGAATCCGCCTGTAGTTTTGCAACGGGTTGGAATTATTTCTTCAAATATGTGATCGTGTTGCCAAACAACTTGACAGTGACCGGTATTCTCATCTCCTATTGGCGGGACGATCTGAACGTGTCGATCTGGATTGTCGTCTTTGGCGTTGCCATCATTGCACTCAATGTATGAACCTCACTCCTGGCACGGCACCCTAGCCTGTCGACCGCTAAGCTGACCACACCCTGCAGCTCCTCCATGTTAGCTTTTTCGGCGAGGCAGAGTTCTGGATGTCGCTCCTTAAAGCCATCGTCATCTGTGCCCTGATCCTGATCTGCTTCGTCATCGCTCTGGGAGGCGGCCCCGACCACCACCGCAGGGGTTTCCGATACTGGCAAGACCCAGGTGCATTCAAGCAGTACAACAACATCGAAGGAGACCTGGGCCGCTTCCTCGGTGTCTGGGCATCCATCGTGCAGGCCACCTTCGCCTACCTCGGTACCGAGCTGGTCGGTGTTGCGTTCGGCGAGACGCCCAACCCCCGCAAGAACGTGCCCCGCGCCGTGAGGCAGACACTGCTGCGTATTGTCTTCTTCTATGTCGCTGGTGTCATCAGCCTGGGAATGGCCGTCCCTTACAACAACGCTAGGCTCATCAGCGACACGTCCAAGGGTACGAGCGGCGCCGCCTCTCCCTTCGTCATCGCGGCCAAGATCGCCGGTATTGGCAAGTTGGACAGCATCATCAACGCCTTCCTGCTCGTCTTCACCGTATCTGCCGCCAACTCGGACATCTACCTCGCTGCCAGGACGATCTGGGCCCTGGCCAAGGATGGCCAGGCCCCCGCCATCTTCCACAAGACCAACAAGAACGGTGTCCCCGTCGCCGCCGTCGCTGTCTCGTCGCTATTCATTGCTCTCGGCTTCATGAACGTCACCAAGGACGCTGCGACAGTGTTTGGATACTTTGTCTCTCTGGTCACCGTGTTCGGGGCGCTGAACTGGATCTCGATCCTTGTCAGCTACCACTACATGCTGAAGGGCATGAAGGCTCAGGGTATTCCCAGGAGCGTCATGCCGTACCGCAACCCGCTGCTGCCGTGGGGAGCGTACATCGCCTTTGTGGTCACTGTTCTGGTCATCGTATTCAACGGCTTCTCCGCGTTCATGCCATTCAAGATTGACAAGTTCCTGACGAGCTACAGTAAGCACCGGACTGCCCTCTTAGCGCCCCCTTATCTTTCGTCTTGTGCTGCCTCTGCAAGAAGCGCACTGCATCTAGCCCTGGGTCAAATTGCTAACGTTTTACAGTCGGAATTCCGGTTTATGTTCTCAACGTGTTCTGGTGGAAGATCTTCAAGAAGACCAAGAAGGTCCGCTACGAGGAGATGGACTTGCAGACCGGACGACGAGATGCTTAAAGAGGGCAATCAATGTTCATGAGAAAGCAAGCGGTAGAATTTGACTTTCTGCTGTAATTACCAAGCGAGATTACATAGCTACAAGGCCTTATTTATTGGCCGCAGAGGCATCCTCCTCATCTTTGTGCTCAGTGACAGTGATAAATCCCCATGATTCTTCGCGGTCTTCGAGGCCTGTGACCTCGCTGTCGCATGTGCAGTGTTTTTTGTTCTTTGGAGAAAGAAATAGGCGGTGTCTGCTTGGGATTATTCAAAGCCACTTTGTCCCTGACAGCCGGAGTTGTCGGCAGCGCCCGAGTGTGTCAGCGGCCGGAGAGGTGGCCATGCCGACGTGGGAGGTCGGACCCGGCGCGGCCTTGTTGCATTGTACTCCATCGACTGGTGCCGCCTGCGAGGCCACACGCGGCCGAAACGGGTCTCGATCTGTGACCGAGGTCCAGACAGTACGGACCAGTCACGACGTAGTCCCACCTTCAGTCAGATTTCTTGCTCGTACTAAGATCTAGCACCACTTGCCCATGATAGACCATGGTCTGTCAGACGGGTTGCTCACCACTCGCCGGTGCAAATAAGACGCACTTGTTGGTGTTTAGGATTGATAAGGTGTGTCAGATGCCAAATGCGTCTTTGAAACAATGACAAGCTTGGTTCGGTGTGGTTGCGGCCCGCACCAGGACAAACAATCCATATATACAGGTTGGTCACACCGCCATGACACTTACGTTCCCTACGTAGACTCAGTCAAAACTCAATTCAGTCATTTTTCCAGACTCGCTTTCCCCCTCGGTCACCAAGAGCACCCACACTCATTAATGAATTAGTACTAATATAACAATGGCAACGAAAACCCAGTCTACTCCTCACTCCTGCTTCAGTCAGAAGTCCAAGCAGGATGACACCACAGGTAAGCATTCTCCACCGGTCAGTTGCTGCTTTCTTTTCCCAGGTTAGAGTGCCATAGAAACACTCCAGGCCTTCGGCCAGTCGAGTATTGTTGCAGCCTCTGAAGTGAGCAACGTGGACATCTGTCTGCCGTTCAACCTCCTGACTGCAACGCAAGATGCTGACTGTCTTTCCTCCAAAATTGAGTGAAAGGAAGACCACAAACCCAGCCCTTGCAGATTTCAGTCGCCCAGGCAAGCAACCTCAGCCCCTACAATGAAAAAGTCAACCTCCGTCGGGGCCGCCCAAATGGCAAAAGGCCGGCGCGGCCTGTCAACAGCGCCATGGCGAGACTTGTCAATAGGGCCCCGGCGAGTGTGCCGCAGAAATCCACACCCTTCTGGGATAGAATGGCAGAGAAAGTTGCCGTGGGTGGAGCTGATAATCGGACTGATGGCAGCTCAGCCCCCAAATCTTGGGATGGCAGCCCGACTCAAGCTCAGAAACATCTTCAGAATGGCGGGACACTCGAAGAGTATTGGGAGCGGTGGATGCGGCAATTTTAGATGCGTCTCGAGTGTAAGTTGGGAATGGTGCACATATGGCACATATGTCTCTGGAGCATGTGCACTCTACAAGGACGATAACGATTTAGACTACCTGAGTACCTAGACAAGTAGATAACGCGGCGGCCTCACGGCTTTAATGTACAAAACTTGAACTATTGTGGCCTGCTCTTTTCACGCTGAAGGGAAGACCTCGCTCAAATCAATTTTGCCTGCACACGCGGTGACTTTCCATGACCTCTGACGCGGCTCCGGCTGTTGCAGAAGCTTCACAAGATGTAGTTATTTCTTGATCAACAATTAGGAATAGACTGGCCCCTTGGCGTGTGAGTAAGTACTTAGGTAGATTAGACAACTGTTGATCAAACCCTCAGGCTCTGCCAACCAACCGCTCTTACTTGACCTGGCTTTAATCCCATTGCGCTTCTATGCAACGGTCCAATGATCTGAGCGGTGGCAGCCGGCTGCAAACCTGCCAAGAACCGGAATAGCAACAGGAAGCCAAAAAGAACACCTCCGCATGGAGCTCAAACTGTCTGTAGCCGAGTGATGCAAGACCCAGGGAAATGTCGCAACTGCCAACCCTGGGAACTTCTGCGTGTTTGCTTACTAAGCACGCATATGCCCCCGACGTCGGGCTTTGACTTCATGTACTTCAACACGCGGCCCCGCCTGTTCTTGGTCTCCATCGACCGAGACGCCTGCGTTTTCGAACAGCCTAGAAACATTAGTGCAATGATGGCAACGCCAAAGACGACTCCGATCCTGGACCACATCGTCATCCTCGTGCCTCACGAGACACTCACGGACATCCCACATTGGCTCACTGATGCTTTGTAAGCATCACTTTTCACCTGTTACGGATCCCCGTCTTCCATGTTTTGAAATGTTCTTGAATAGAACACTTTAGGACCCGTCACAGGACTAACGTCGGCATCAGCCACATCGTCCGGGGGGGACGCCACGCCGACGGTGTCACGGAGAACAAATTGATCCTACTTCAGGACGGTGTCTACTTCGAACTGATCGCATTCGTTCCCGGCAAAGAAGAGGAGAGGAAGTCTCATAGGTGGGGCGCGAGACGCTCCGGCCATATTGTTGACTGGGCGAACACATTGCACGGAGAGGATGACCTAGGTACCATTCGAGAGAGGGTCAAGACCGCACGCACAGGCATACAGTACACCAGTCCCACACCAGGGGGTAGGATCAAGCCTGATGGAACCGAGCTGAAGTGGACAATTTCGTCACCCGAACTGGACAAGGCAGCCGGCGTCGACCAGTTTGTCGGTGGGGAAGCTCCTTTCTGGTGTATAGATCGTACACCTAGAGAGAACCGGGTACCTTTCCACGTCGAACACAACGTTAAGCACCCCTCGGGCGCGCTGGGAATCCATCAGCTGTCCATCTCTGTTCGAGGACAGGCTCTCTTTGACACACTCAAAGCGACATATGATGCACTCAACGGAAGTGAGGGAACACAACTCGAAGAGCCTAAAGGTAGCCGAGCATTCAAATGGTCGATTGGAGTGCTAGAGTCTGTGGACGGTGGAGCATCGGGAGCTACTCTGCTGCTTGTTGAAAGTGCACCAAGCACGGCTACGGACGGCGGTGGTGACGTTTCCGTCAACGTCTCCCTCAAATCCAACAAACACAGTGGTTCGGTCGGTGGGAATCTCGGTGATGAGAAATGGAACATTCGGTTTGATCTTGAGAAAGTGTCTGAGCCCTAAATTCTGAAGATTGGGCGAGCACCTGAGACAGGGCACAACAGAAACAGAACGTAAAATTAAATCAACATAAACTAAAACGGTAGCTATCAGCCATCTTCATTGATTCACCGCTCAATATTCCGCCACTTCAACCTGCTTCTGTGGTATCACACAACCCCGTCGCGAAATGATCAACTACCCCCTGAACACGCCCTAGTCGCATTTCCATGTAAACGACGCTCACAAAATAACACAACACTCCCTAGTGCCACTGGAAGCTCCGCCAGAATGCCCTCGGCCATGTGAATAATGCGTGCCCTGCTGGCTCGGGGACGGTGCGACGTATTGCTGCTCAAGCTCTGGTGACCCAGGTTCGGACGCCAGAGGATAGTTGTGCAAATGCTGGGAATACACCTGAACAGGATACTGCTCCATGGGGTATTGCTCCTGTTGATCTTGGCCCGGAAAGTCTTGGCCATGGTTAAGTAGCTGTTCAGGATATGTGTCATAAGTCTGTGACGCATGGGCTGACTGCCCATGTCGAGATGACCCGTGATGGCTTGAATATGCAGTATCAGGTCTTCGGCTTGATGATTTGCGACTTGATCCGTGTACGGAAGCTGGAATTGTGCTCGCCCGAAGATAATCCACGTCCATGTCCCCTGTTGGGTACCCAGGACCGATGTTTCCTGCCCTGGAAGGCCCAGCTTCGGCCCGCCCTGACGACGGAACAGAGCCGGAGCCGGAGCCGGAGCCGGAGCCAGACCCAGTGGCAGAAGCAGAGCTGTACAAATGCTGTGAAGGAGGCGTGCGTGCCTCGTTCGCATCGGGATAGTGGGTGGAGAATGCGACCTGATCTTGTACATGGCCGTATGTTCTGCGCCAGACAAGGCTTGCTGCTGCGTCTTCGATAGAGTCCTCCATTCGTGCTTGTCGTACTTGCTGTCTATCCTCAGCGGCCTGTTGGGATGCTGACCCAACGAAATGCTGGCGCACGAAACTTGAGTCGCTGCAATTAGCAGAACAGAGAGATTTCTTCGTAGGAATACTACCCATAATACTTACTCACCCTCTGATATATTGCCTGCGACAGTATTGGACATGATGCTGCCTCTCCCAGTGGGCTGAGACTGGGCCTGGCTGCTGTTATGCGACACGATATCAATACCTGACTGTTTGATGCATGTGGATGGATGGGAGGTTCAGGTTAATAGAAATCGTACTAGAGTGGGGGTCCTATGTTGGAAAAAAGCTCGCCCTCTGGACTTAGCCATTCCGGGGGGTCGCTTGGGGCGGGATCGTGGTAGTCTCCTCGGCCGGCCATAATGTTCCGTGGGAACCAGTATTAATTGTGGTTTATGATTACGTCTGTCCCGGCGACGTCTTTCAATCTAGGGTGGCGGATTCGCAAGCGTTTTGAAACGTAATAGAAAAGATAAGTGAGAATGAAATAGTTGAAGCTGAGCGGGAAGATGCTGAGGGCCGACAGCCACATCGTTCTTATATAGTATTCGATTTCGCAGTGACTGCTTGATTTGGATGAAGAAAATATTTGGAATGCTGATCACTACGAAACAAGGTGTCATGGAGTGAAGCAACGTGAGCAAGACCATGACTGAAGGCCAGCCATTGTCATGAAGAACCAAATAGTCTTTTGTCTCTCCACTTCCAGAGAAATTGTATGACATTCTTTTGATGGCGAAGGCTCTTCGATGGAATGCATTCCAGGCGGATAATATCTGGTTTCGTTCTTATTCGGTAGCCATCCGAAGTCATCTATGGTGCCTTCAAACAATGATAAACGCTTAAAGACCTGAGGGTCGAATTTTAAAACCCAAAGCAGGCGGGCAGTATGTCAGATATATAGACAGCCAAACAGGAAAAACAAATCGGTTAGGAAGGTTCGACAATTATCTTTTAGGCCCTCTTCTGACGAGAAGTGACGAATTGCATCGACTCGTAATATACCAGAACACAGACTTGATTATTACAAAGCAAGCACTTAGACTACACTACATGAAAGAAAGGCATACAATGGCTTGGTCAGACTCAAATTTTGAATAGGGATACCACAAATGCGCCCTCGGATGCCGGGCTCATGCACTTCTCCAGGATAGGTGGCTGCAGATATTCCACTCTGAGACCTACTACCTGATGGTTCTCCGAAGCCATGGCTGTTCTTCTCGTATCAATTCAGGGACGAAACATTTCACAAAATGTCCTGTGCGGCACAAGGCTGAGGCCACGTGTCCATAGGTGTACTGTATTGTCCTTTTATTGTAATTGGCATTGTGTTACTTCTGAGCGCTGGGCCTTGAGCGCTCACCACTATATGAACCCTTAGGCACCACGTACATTTTATATGTATGGGGGATCGGAAACGCAGCCGCAACCGCAACCGCCTCACAGAATGTCACAAGCACTTCGAATTTACAATGCCAGTCAAAGGATCTCTTGAAGTTGTGAGGCCCCGCTATGCAGGGGCTAGCGCAAGCAAATTATATAATACAATCAACAATCCTAGCACACGACATTGCTGATTGAAATTCCAAAGTTCTTTGCCGGTGCTGTTTGGGCTAGCCTACTACTGTCGATTGGAATGTTGAAGCGTTTTATTACTTTCAAAAATTTAAATCGGTAGGCATTGTCGTCAATCTTGGGTGCCATCTCAGCGGGAACTATGGGGCAGCGGCAGATCTGCTGCAGGAAGATCGCCTAGGCATTGATCCCTCAGTGAGTCTGTTTCGTGGCTTTCTGCCTCTTCTCACACGAATCAGGGCTTGGTGCAGCATTTAAGGCAGAACGAGAGTGATTCATTGGCTGATCATCTCCTTGCCTCAAACTTGCATTCGGAAGGCAACTCGGCAAGCACAAAAGCCCGAGAATACGGCACCACGATTCAATAATGTGGGTCGGCTCCACAACGCGTCACTGTGATACGTAGAACGAAGCAGCTGAGAGGCATTCAAATTGACACTTTTGAACCGTAAACATCTCAAAACCCTCTTTCCTCAAGACTAATCTCTGAATACGCGTCTAGCACTGCGGAAACCAATTGAAACCCACGAAGACTCTTTTGGCTTTAATGACTGGCAACAATCACCATGGGCAGCGTCGAGAACAAAATCCTTATCACCGGAGCTTCGGGCCAGTACGGACGCCTCGCGATAGACGGGCTCCTGGCGAAAGGGATACCGGCTTCCTCATTGCTGCTTCTGACCCGAGATCCAGCAAAGCTTTCAGACTATGCTTCACAGGGCTCGTCCATTCGGCACGGCTCGTTCGATGATCCTGTAGACACTCTTGCGGAGGCTTTTACCGGGGCCGAAACCATGCTCTTCATCAGTACTAGCAGGGCCGGAAAGAGGCTACCGCAGCACCAGGCAGCCGTGGATGCCGCGGTGAAGGCAGGCATAAAGCACATTGTGTACACGTCGATCCTGTCTGCGCACTTGGAAAATCCTACCGCCCTTGTGGCAAGAGAGCATCATGCCACAGGTAGCCGCCTCAGCCATTTCCATCTTTGCCACTGGGAAACTGACTTTGTTTCACAGAGGAAATGCTACGTGCTAGCGGCCTCTACTGGACAGCACTGCGTGATGCGCAGTATTCAGAGGCCCTAACCGATGTAGCTGGCCCCCCGGCTTTGAAGGCGGGAGTGCTTCGGGTGAATGCCGGACAAGGCAAGATGGCGTTTATAAGTCGAAACGATTGCGTTGGGCCCGCCGTGAATGTACTTGCGGATCCTTCCCCCCATCGCAACAAAGCATATCACATAACAGGCCCCGAGCTCTTATCCTGGGCAGACGCCGCGAGAATCATGGGAGAAGTCGTCGGCAAGACTGTGTTTTACGAGCCTCTGACCGACGACGAGCAGCTCGCCATATTCGATGCAATGGGAATCCCGAGGGAGCCTATAGATGGGTTTGTGGTCAAGTAAGTGCATACCAGCGGCTACTCAGATTCAGGCCACATTGGCAGTTGTTCCCGTTCGCGAAATTACTAGTAGAACTCGATGTTAACTTTTAGCTAACTTCTCTCCCAAAAGTGGAAACCCCTGGAATAGCTCCGACATGGTATCTTTCACAAAAGCAACAGCTTTAGGAGAGTTTGAGATCATATCAGATGATGTTCAGAAACTTACACTGAGAAAGCCCAAGAGCTTTAGAGAGGTCTGCGAAGAGCGCCTGGCACAGCTGCAGAATTAGTGCGCAAGAAGAATGATACTGGGTGCAGTCTTGAAGGGTCACATTCCAAGATTGCAGGTTTATCAACCTCACTGGATTGTTAAGCATACACAAACTATGCCAGTGTTCAGCAAACACTCTCAAGAACTGGTGGTTTCAAATCTATCAGTGCTCGATAATGACCATTTGCCTAGACCTGATAACGTGTAGTGGAGGTAACGGAATCTATCTTGGAGATGGCCAAGTAACAAAATATCGGAATATGCTTCCAAGAGCATCATAGAAACTTTGACGCATGACGATGGTCTTATTTCTGAGTTTGACCACTAGCCATTGCTAATAGTCGAGTATTTTGGTCTACCTGGCCACTTGAAAGCGAGAGTAAGACATAATACCCAGATGGCCAAGCATCTGAGCTGAACAATTACATATGTGGACTGCCTGCTAGCTGGCACGCCCGTCACGCTGATGTGAACTGAAGTCATACAAAAAAAAAAAAAAAAAAAAGCAAACCAGTTCTCTTCAATGCCCCACTGGCCAGCCAGTCTCCAAAACATTAATCCGTGGCCTGTCTGGCGGCTCATGGACCCTCGCCCTGCGACTTCTCCGATATTATAGTCGGACCGACAGATGGCCCTGGGTCAGTATGCATACGGATCAGCTCCGTAGGAAAGCTCAAGTGCTTCGGGGGATCATTTTCCGAACTTCGGAACATGGGGTGCGAAAACAGTGGCGGTGTTTTCAATCGTATGGTCGGTGGTCTTCGAGGCACGTTCCCATCATCTTCACTCCTCCGCGGGCTGTGAGAAGGATGCTTCTTTCCATTCAATACCTGGAAGGTCCTCAAGACGTGTGCCTCTGCAGACCCCCAATCTAGACACCGCTCCTCCATTTGCGGTCCAGTTTCGACGTCTGTATTATTAATCTTTGCTCGTCCATGCCATGTCTTCGAACGGGACCGGGTTGGTCTTGTCCACTTGTTGCCTGCTTGGTCAGGGTCGATCCGATTTGATGCCCGACTCTGCTGTGTTTTTCGAATGATCTTGTGCCGTTGCATCTCCTCCTCTACCATGAGTCGCGAGCGCGTGAGTTTGCATCTGCGGTGGTGTTCATCCCAGGGCAGGGTAGGGTCTCGTGACTGGGCTTCCTTGAAACGTCGCTTGGCTTTGTATCGGCGCTCGACGATTTTCAGCCCGACGAGTATTGCAGAAATGACGATTGCGACTCCAGCTCCGACGGATATGGCTATTATTAATGTATGGCTGCCATTCTGGCCAGACTCGTTGCTCCTGGTGAGGATTCTAAGGTACATGTCGAGGAATAAAAGCGAGTGAACTTCGACAGTGAACTAAGAAGCAGGAAGATGATCACAACTTTGGGGTTGAAGTTTAGTTTTTAATTCCAGCCCGGAAGGCGCGTACAAGACTGGCATTGCGCCTGGTGCACAGCGTTTATGAATCATGGACGTTGATCAGCCTTCGGAGGGGCAGACAGACGACGAACGCGCACTCGTATTTCTTGTGCGACACAACCTCGTTGCTATCTTCCGTTCTTACTTATTAGCACCTTGTGAGAAAGAAGCAGCGACGCCTTCACCTGACCTCATCGCGCAGTGCAGTATGCATGGGCCCGTACTTGACAGTGCTGCGGTTGGTGATAGTGGCTGAACGCATGCGGGATCATGCTGCCTCAGATAGATTCAGTGGGGCCAGAAAAGATCGTTGGTACGGCCTTACGGCGATCCTTCGCGGATGACCTCGAGCGCAAAAAGGAAAAGTCGCGCCACGACACATTGCGATGAGGCGGGCCAGCTGCTTCTCGGTCGGGTTCCCCACACGGCACTGAGGGCTGGGGATCAAGAAAGCATCTGCCGGCGACAGCCGTTATTGGCTGGGCCGGGTTGCTTTCGGTCTACGACACGAGGAAGCTTGCTAGGTGGACAGCATTGGTGGAAGCGTGCAAGGGCAGAATCCCGGGTACACGGGCAAATCGCAGGCGGTGGGACAATCTGGTGCATTCCCCAGCCGTGGCGGAGCAAGCCACGTTGCAGGAAATGGAAGGTTTGCTGCAGCTCGTATGTGTGCTCCAGCAGAGCTGAGCCCGTGGCGGGACTGAAGCATTTTTCTTCTAGATTCTTCTCCCATGATTTCGATATAACAAGATGCCTTGGGCCTTCCACGCTCGCCTGATCTGGAGCCTCGTTCACAACGCGATTTCGTCGGCAAGAGACGAAAGACGGACAACTATATTTAGCTACATAAAAAGTATCCTAACGCACATTGATCCCGCAGGGGGGCTCTGCACCCGATTGGGCTACAGGTTCAGGTGCCACAACACTGATGCGTGCGCAAGTTTTGTCTTGGCCTCGGCGCGTTCCGACGTTCTCGTGGGCTTGCTGATACCCGAGCTCCAGCCTCTGACACGCCCATATGGGGTTGAAGGGAAGAGGGATAGGACACTCTTGGTCATGCTCTGGTCACAATCTGCCCGGCACACTTTGGGAAAGCACAAGCGTGCCGGGGCGTAGAGTCACTTATTTCATATCTTTTCATATGTGAGCAGCCACGAAATGGGGTCGAAGGAACAAGACAACCCCACTTCTCAAAACCTTCCAATCCGCTGGCGCAAGATATATAATGCGAAGCCAATGGTTTACCTTACGTGCAAGGTCATGTGTCAGAGGTCAGCTCTCTTTTATGGGGGATTCGAGACACTGGACACTAGACACGTCGACAAGCACCTAAATTTCAACTAATCGCACTGCACTGTTTCACTTCCTCTGCTTGTCAAAGGTGTCATTATGAAAAAAGTAGAACAGGCGTCCACATCAAACTGTTGGCCACCTGACAAGCCCGACCCTGGTATTGGAGCTAATGCCGACTGCTGGGTTCCAAGGTTCCAAGGTTGTGGTTCGGTCAAGCCTGTCAAGGTGGGGTAGGTAGAAGAGGCTGTACCCAGATGTCCCCAGACCTCGGGTGCATGCCATTCTTGTGTCCCTCGAAAGGTGACACACAGCAAGCCATAATCGTGTAATCACACTCGAGAATTAAGTGGATACTTGGACAATCTAGTCTGGGGAATTATGTTCAGGATATCAGACATCCTTGAGATTTGATAAGCCCCTGGTCGAAGAACCGGCGTGCCTGCCAAGGCCATGTGAGTGCAACGATGTAACCGAGCCGCCGGGAGCCAATGGAACGCGTCAATCGGGGCACGCTGTTCGGCGTTGGAAAGCTTCGATGCCTCGGGTGAGCCGGCGACGCGGTCTAGCACAAGAACCATGACGACGACCAGTTGCCATCCTGGTCCCTTCCCCTCGCTGGTCCACTGCGGACTCTTGCCAAAACAGACAAATCCTCACCGAACTGCTTGGTCTCCTCACAGTCACGCCTCTCGCCTGCTCCAAGAAGTTGCAAGCATGCCTAATCGGGTCTGCCTGATTGGCCAAGCAGGATTGATCCACGGGCTAGCGATGCAGTGGGAGGACATCGTCTGCAGGGAAGGCAAGGATGAAGCTTGGCCAGCAGTTCCCTTTGGCAGACGCAATGCTACTTGATGATGTAGATCAACCGGACGACGGGTGCGGATATAAGACGATTGATATCGCCATGTCCCAAAACGTTTGATCCGACTATGTGATCGTGCGGTCCCATCACTCGCTCTCTCTGCGATCGTCGACAAGATGAGGTTTCAAATCACTGGTCTGCTCGCTTTCGCCGGGGCGGTGCAAGCCTCTTGGACGTCGAACATCAACTACCGCAGTCCCTCTGAGCACCACCCATCTCTCGGTGTCTCGATCAACAGGGTGGTAAAGAGAAATGATCCACAGAGCCCGTGGGATCCAGCCACGCTGAACTTCACCCACGGCGTTGCTTCAGGCGACCCTTACCCAGACAGTGTTATCCTCTGGACGCGCATCAGCCCTGTCCTCGATAACGACAAGTCAAACGCCACCGTCTCCGGCTACGTGCCGCTGTATAACCACGACACCCAGGAATATGTCTCTTTGTCCAAGGCGCCGATCTGTGTTGAGTACAAGGTCGCCTCGGACGAAGAGCTTGGAGATGTTGTAGACTCGGGCACTATTTATACTAGCTCGGACATTGATTACACTGTCAAGGTTGGTTGGATCAGAACTGCTCAAGTAGGATGATGAGTGCTAACGCAAATCGAATTCAATACAGGTCGAGGCTAAGAACCTGGAGCCATTTACCACGTACTGGTACCAGTTCAATGTCTGTGGGTCTGACAACAAAAGTCCCCTGGGGAGGACAAAGACCACTCCAGACGAGGACGACGACGTGACTGAGATCGGAATCGCCGTCTACTCGTGCTCAAACTTTCCATTTGGATTCTTCAACGCATACGGCAACCCAGTCCGGAAAGACTCGGTCGACTACGTTATCCACCTGGGAGATTACATCTACGAATACAAGAATGGGGACTACGGCTACGGCCAGAGCATAGGCAGAGTGCCTCTTCCGGATAAGGAAATCTTTAGTCTCTATGACTACAGAAAGCGCCTCGCCACCTACCGCACTGACCTTGATCTGCTCGCCAGCCACCAGACCTTCCCATGGATCCCGGTCTGGGATGACCATGAGGTTGCGGATAACACCTACCGGGACGGATCCTCCGAGCTAAACAATACCGAAGACTCTTTCATCAAAGACGGCGGTGTGTCCGTGGACCAGCGTAAGATGAACGCAGTCCGTGCTTATTGTGAGCCTCCCCGTCTTTCATGGTTTGAGTTATTCCAGAATGCAACACTTTAGGTCCCGTAGCAAGGCTAACGTCACCATAGTCGAGTGGATGCCGATTCGGCAAGTCGAGATGGACGACAACTTGCGCATCTGGCGCTCATTCAAGCTCGGCAACTTGGCGGACCTCATCATGCTTGACACTAGGCAGTACGATCGGTCTATCACGGACCTGTACTGGAACACAGACTATGTCCACGCAATTTCCCAGGACGCTGGCCGGTCGCTCATGGGATCCAGACAAGAGAATTGGTTTTACAACCAACTGTCTTCCTCCTCCAAGCGCGGTGCTACGTGGCGCATCATTGGCAGCCAGATTGTTTTCAGTCGGGTCAACCAGTCCATAGCATTTGGTGATGAGAGTCCACTGAACAATGACGCTTGGGATGGGGTAAGTCGCTTTCCAGAATTCCTTGCACATCCAGTCTGGATATTCGCTCAGGCAGCATCTTTTCCACGTTTCTCCAGAGTCCTATACGAAAGCTGACAACGCCCATTACAGTACCAATCAAACCGGAACAGGACATTCAACCACCTTTATAATAACGGAATTTCCAATAATATTTTCCTGGCTGGCGATTCCCATGCGTCCTGGGTCTCGGATCTCGTGTGGCTTGGCGAGAAAAGCTATGACTCGGCCAGTGGTGAGGGCTCAATCGGTGTCGAGTTCGCTGGGTCAGCAGTAACCTCTCCCTGCCCTTACGGCGCAAACATCACGCTCGAGAGGGCAAATCAAGCCTCCACTTGGCTGCAGACCGCCAACGAGGAGTTGCAATGGCAGGACCTATACTACCGAGGCTACTACGAGCTGCACATCTCGTCCGAGAAACTGAGCGCAAACTACTTTGGTCTGCCTACAGTTGTTAGCAGGAATGGGTGGGAGATCCCGATTGCTAACTTCACGGTTGAGGCGGGCGCGAACAAGCTGCAGAGGCCGGTGGCCGGAGGCCTTGTGGAGAGTGGAAGCTTGAAGGGCGGGGATACGAAGCAGACCAATGTCACGGTGGACACAAATAACGGAACATGGTTCGTGAGCCAGGCGCCCTTGGAGGTGCTGTAAGCTCACTCATGATCTATGTCAAATGGACTTGGTCCCAGTAGAACAGAAAATGAACACTGCGATTTGGAACCCTATTTTGAGAGCAACTGCTTCTAGCTCGATATAAGTCGACCGATTTGCTTGTGGTCTTACGCAGGAGAAATACTGCACTCAGTTTCGAATTAAGGCGAGACAACTTTCAAGGGGAGATAAATGACTAGAAAGATAACTTTTGTTTGGATGAGATATCAGTAGGTACTCACACACAACACGACGAAGCTATGGACAATTCTAGCACTTCAACCCACCATTAGCGGTCGCCATTCAACTGCTGGGGCCAATTTGCAGGGCAGCTCTCGGTACACGGAATCCCACTTGACTGCTGGTTCTGAATATTGGAGCACAGCCACTTTGCCTTACCGCCCTTCATCGGGGTTATGTTCACATTTTCCATCCTAAGGTTCTTGCACGGCGCCGCCGCACTGCAGTGTATCCCTGCTGCTACATTATACCTACTAGTACCTGTGATATTCACCCACCGGATGTCCTCGATGCTCAGCCTTGAGCTATCACATCCGGAACCGCTGTAGATGCATGGCGTGATGTATATCGGTTGGTTGACGTTATCAAACCGCATGTTGGCAAAGGTCACGTTGCGCACCCTGCCCTGGCCCGAGTATGTTTTTATCCATGCGGCGTTGCTGCTATGAAACGCGGTGACGTTGTCGTAGTAGACGTTCTCAACATAGTCGGGTTGAGATGGGTTCGAGCCTATGGAGCCTGTACAAAATCAGTAGAGCCTTAAGATGGAGCTGGGATGAAGCACATGTCAGTACCTATGCACATGGCACCACTCTCATGGCAGACGACGTTGCTGACGTGAACATTGCTCGAATTCCCTTTCATACTAATACAGTCCTGAAGAGCATAGCCTTCATTAATTAAGAGAACATCGTAAAATTGAGCAAGCGTTTGTCATGGTGGGAACCTAATTGATAGGAGTTTGTAAACTTACATCGCCGCAGGTAACGGTCCCTGGTAGTAAAGTTAGTCCTGCTACAGGTCCTAAAGTATTATATTCTAGAATATTCTAAAACATCAAAGACAGGGGTCTATAATAGGTAAAAAGTAACACTTGCAGTTGGTCAGGCGCACGTTTACAGAGTTCCAGGTATCGATTCCATCTGTATTTACCGTTGACCATTGGCTGTTTGAAGTTGAGTTCATATCGAGATTAGTCATGGTGATATTCTCCGAGTATGCGACGAAAGTATGCCTGTTGTCACATCAGTCATTCAAAATCCGCACAGTAATTATCCACGAATGAAACTGACCAGAACTGGCTTTGCCTCCATGTAATTCCATCCACCAGGACGTTCTTGGCATGCCAAAGGGTCAGGCTGATGGGTCGGCCGTTCTGGTTCCCTTGGTTCCTATTCTGATCATACCATAGCTGACCATTACCATCAAATAAGGCCTTTCCGAACCCCCTCAGGCTGATGTTGACGCCACCCAGCTGCCATGCGGTCGATCTACCGGCATATGTGACGCTGATACTGTTGCGCAACCAATACTGAATATCGGAGCTCCATTTAAGAGTTCCGTAGATCTCAATGTCGCAGTTGTTCAGGTCCGTTGTTCGCATCACCTGACCAATGTTGAAGAGGCCCTCTGTCAGAATGATTTTGCCGTTCTGACCGCATTGCTTGAATGCGTCAAGGATCTGGGGTGTGTCATCCTTTCCCGTTGCCAATGGAGTTACAGTACAGGTTGAACCGGTTTTATTCAAGGCCGCGAGCGCCGAGGTGGTGAATATGGCGAGGAGGCTGAAGCTTCGGAGACGCATCTTAGCTACCCAGGTAGGCAATTGTGCTGAAGAGTGGTTTGGACCTCTGGACCTCACGATAAAGACAGGCAGCACAAGTCCAACAATTCTGGTGTTTTCTTTGTCCATTTTGTCTTTTAAATACAAGTCATACCAAATTCTATAGCTCATTTCTGGCGTTACATGGTTTCCCAAATCAGCGGTGGCAATGATGGATCGTCTCAGCCGGAATAGGTCTTCAATTTCCAGGAATTACCAGGCGTGCTCTTTCCGCGGCCCATCCGAGTCGGCGTCTACATTCAAGTCCGAGAGGGCCGTTCAAAGGCTACATTTATGAACAAGCCAAGTCTAAATGACATTTATCCGGGTCAAGTGACATCAGCGGACAAAGATGACCGCCTCGTCTGAGGTGATTGGCTGAACTCGCGTCTCTACCAGCAAGGTGGGGTACATCGGGGAAAGTTGTGTGGATAACATAAAGCAATTTTTAGGATTTCATCTACCGGCAGTCCAGTTATCTACTTGTGGAAGGCTTGCTGGCGACTGTTACCTGGCTATCATCGAGGATCACGTCCGATTGAAGGATTGACACCATCCAGATCGAGCTGGATTCATGAATACGGCACCGAAATTGATGTGGTACTATGGAACCAAACTGGTTCCGTTTCGATTCCGTATACAGCCGTAGCCATACTCAGCGCCTTCATAGAGTCCTATGGACCAAAACGACTCAAACGGCAGTACTCCGTGACTTGTCGTGTAACTAGTCAATTAGTCAAACCTTTCTTGACAGACCTGAATATTGCTCGGTCGATATCGAGATTTTCCAGCTAGGTTGTGCGGAGCGCAGTGTTTAGATTGTCGCAACAGCTTGGTCCCTTGACTATAACGAATTCTATCACCAGGATACCACCACATCTTCAAAAGAAAAACGTGATGCTGTGACAGAGCGCCTATAATTGACCTACCAGTTGGGCCACAGCGTATCATCTTTTAGGAGGCTATCCTATAAGATATTATCCCATAAGAGGATGGTATTCAGGAGGGTAGTCTCTGTGAGGTCAGTTCATAGGGAAACAAAAAAAAAATGTTTCTTGGGGGAGGGGTTGCTTAGAGAGACTGAACAGTGCGACAATGAAGCTGGACTGCCAAACTTGCAGATATTTCAAGGACCCGATGTCTCGAGTCAGCCAGTATGGAACCTATGAGCTCACATGGCCGGTCATCCCTTGGGAAGAAATTGATTATTTTGTCTCTGCGTTTACGAATTGAGAAGTCTAAGCTGAAATGACGGTGAACCCAGCGGCAGCCACAACTGCATCAAACTGTACCGTGGCATCCACGAATGGGAAACTGCTCCTGTTTCCAGCCACATCAAACTCATTCATGTCATGGAAATACTCATTTGAGATGTAAATGGCATTTCCAATCTCCACTGTCGCAGTCGGACTACCCCAGGTTGCAATATCAGATGTCGAATTATCTGCAACCTGGCCAATATACTTGACGCTGGAGAAATTGTCCGTGGTGGCCCACAACGTTATGGCCTGTAGCCCATTTTCGCTACATAAGAGGACATCACGGTTGTATCGGGTAGGGTTGATTAGGCCGTCGCATTCGAGGCCGGGGTACGACCCGTCGACAGGCCGGTCATTCATGGTGATGTTGGTCGGCGCAGGAGAATCGGACCCGACGTCGAAGGAAACAAAAGTGCCAAGGTATGGCGCAGTGACTATAAGCTTGTTTGTCGCATCGTGATAAATGATGCCGAGATAGATGTATGAAGAGCTGGTGCTCGACTCCCCGATGTACCAGGAGGAGACCGAACCGTCTTTCGTGACCTTGGCAATAGCGGGAACATGGAAGACATTGGGAACATAGGCATTCCCTGATGGGTCTTCGGCAAAGTCTTGAAAGCCGCCACCAGTTTGGTTGCCCGCGACTAGCTGAGCGGAGAAGTCGGCCAAGTCAGCCGTATAGGCGATGGTGCTGGTTGCGGTGTCGTATCGGATCACTTTATTGGCGCCAGTCATATCAGCGCCAGACGTCACGAAGGGGTTGCCGCTGTTAGCGGATATAAGAATCGATCCAGTTGAAGCATCATAGTCAATGCCAGATACGTGATAAGGATCGGTGTCTGTGATCCCGTCGAAGTTGATGATGTCGTAGGTCGATGTGTATGGGTCATAGACAAGCACTGAGGCATTGAAGTTGGCGCTGATGTATAGTTTGCAGTGCACAGGATCCCAGTCGAGATTCTCTGGGTACAATTTGTAGTTTTCGATGGTGAAAGTCCCATTGAAAGGAGCACAGGCTGTGTTCCTCGAAGCAAGAGGTTGCGAAGGAGCCGCGAAGGCACCTAGGGCTAGGCCAGAAACGAGTGCGATGCTTGTACCATGCATTTTCAGAGCGAATGGAAGGCTAGGCTGACGATGCAAAAAATAAGTGAAAAGGAAACTGTGGGTAAAGCATGCCGAACAACTTGCGAATGCGTGCCCGAGGACACTGCTTTCTTATATGAGATTTCAGGAAGCTCAAACTTCACGCCTCGGGCCTTCCCCTGTGGTATAATCATATGATCTCGAAATAGGGGACAGCATGATCCACAGGAATTAGTCAAGTTTAGAGCAGGCTTGATAAAATTGAGGAATGTCATATGGGCATGGGCATATGGAGATAGTGGACGGTACTGCCACAAGAAAACAGGCATATCTCTGTGCTGAAAGTTGAATCAGGTATGATCCTAGACGCTGCGTAAAGGTTCTACCGGGTTGACAATTCCGGGACGTTGGGACTTCTACTTGCGAGTCACCACTGGGTAATACCGCGAGGCCCGGTGAAATTTACTCGAGAAATCCCCTTGTCTCTCCTGTCATGCTTGCCTGGCAAGCATAAAGCTTAAAGTAACAGTTCGGTCCCAGTGTTCAACCGCGGCCGAGAACCCGAACAGTCGCCCACTTTCCGTTCCGGCACCCATGCCCGCTTACGTTTCTTTACCTTTAAGGCCAACATAAGCAATTTTTGGCGGCCGGACAACGCCGCAGCGCGAGTCATTCCCGCCTAAGCCCGCTGAAAGTGATATCAGGGTTCGGCTGGAGCCAGTAGCCGGAGATCAGAAAACATTCGAACGGCTCAGTCTATATATAGGACACGACCGAGCTTCCAGCACAAGTAGCTACTGTGTCGTTATTGCACACTGTAATTTTCATGTATGACAAAGTCGGATGTATGAATGGAGTTGATTGAGTTTCCATTCTGCTAGCTGTTTGCTGCTCAAGTGCAGACCCACAGATATTGAAATCATTCAGCCTTCCAAGGTTGGGAGGGTGTTTGACTTCCATGCTCAGCAGGCCCTCGGGAACAGGCACGAGGAACCTACCTGGGTACTTACTAGTAGGTAGTCAGCCGTTTAGTAATTGAGTGTACAATACAGGCGATTTTCTTGAGCTTGCAGTATCTGAGAAATGGTCATAAAAAAAAATCAATAATAGGCCATCTAATTCTAAGTGAAGGAATGACTGCGCCTGTTTAATCCTTCACACCGAAAGCTTCACGTGCTGTTCTACTGCTGCGTGCCAAACGATCTCCATATCGAATGAAAACGAACGGAATCACTCCCATCACCAGCGCAATGAAGCCCAACACCGACGGCGCCCAATGAACCCCAAGGTCCGAGTACATCCTGTTGGCTGCGAGGGGCAGCGTAATCGCGCCAATAGATCGCGTCATGCTGGCAGCGGCGTGCGCCGATGCAGAATACTGACGGAAGACGTCCGTCAAATAATTGATCATGCCCATAAAAAGCATCTGAAAGCCGCAACCGAAGAAGATGCCGCTCAGCATAGGCACTATAGGAGACACCGAGGGCCAGACAGTCCATCCAAGCCAGAATAAGGAGATGACCATGCTAAGAACCCAAGTCAGCCAGCATATCGGATTTGAATGTGGCAGGGATGCTCACCAAGGAGACGCGATACATGCAAGAGGCAGTCTGCGGTAAATCTGATTCTTGGTCCAACTGGCATCCGCCTTGGTTTGTCGATCATGATACCAGGTGAAGGCAGCAAACATGACTAGTGCAAGGATAACACCAACGGCCTCTGCGGTGGACCTGTCAGAAAGAAGTTGGCTTTCGGCAATAGAGTCAGCGTGACTTACGCGGTATGAATGCCAGGCCGGCAATAGCTGGAGAGAGTCCGTAGAAGTCTTGGAAAATGACGGGATATGCTTGGAATAGAAGATAGAAAACAGCGTAAGCTAGGGCTAAATACGCGGAGGTGCAAAACAGGATTGGCTCGGTGACAAGAAGGGTAACGGGGCGAAGAAATATCTTCTGGACATCGAACGGCTTGAGCTCAAGCTGCTGTCCGCTCGCGACATCTGTACCGTACATCTTGGACCTCTTCATGACGGCTTTATTATGGAGTACCGGCGCATAGGTTTCGGGAAGCGTAAGAACAAGAGGCAACCCCAAGGCCGCAATCATCCCCGCAATCCAGAAGGGCCAACGCCATGACATCTGGGACGAAAAGCCGGAGATGATAGGACCAATCAAGGGCCCGATAGTTGTGACCGTCATGTAAAGCGCCATTGCATTGCCGCGGATCGAAGGGTCATCGAAGATGTCGGCGTAGAGCCCGCCGAGGACACTCGTGGGTGCGGCGGCGTTGATTCCGCACAGGAGACGAAATATGAGCAAAGCAGGGTAGTTCGGAGCTCCGCTGCAGGCGAGCATGAAAACAAGGTATCCCAGGAAAGTGCCGATTAAGACTGGCCGGCGGCCGATATACTCGCTGAGTGGAGCAAAGACGAGGGGGCCAATGACATAGCCAACCATGAAGAGCGAGTTGAGAAGAATGAGATGGATGTGGTCGGTAACTTCGAATTGGGCGCGGATCGCGTCAAGAGCGCCGGAGGGCATCGATGACCCCAGGTTACCATTGAAGGTGCATGTGAACCCTGCGCAGACGATGTGCAATTTTCGCAACTGGACCCGTTAGCCATGGCAACCAGAATTGGGTACCTAGGTAGACGTAGAAATATGGACGGTCCTTACGGAAGAGAACTTGGTGGCATCAACGACTTCATGTTTCTCGATCTCCCATGATTCATCGGAAACATTTCCTTGGCCCTCAAAGTCGACTTCATGTCGCTCAACCAAGCCGCCGTCGGGGTGCTCAGTTTCAAGACCCATATTGTCTGGTGGGTTGTCGATGCAATATCCGCAATCTGTCGGGAAATGCTATTGTTGAATTGACCTGCGCTCGAACCAGCTCAGGAGGAACTACAAAAGACAAGACGAATGCTATTATTTATCCCCATCCTTGAGAATTACGTGCCTCATTGACTGCTTGAAACTTTCACCGACTGATTACTATTCTGTCGAATTCTTTCGTGTGGCCCACCCTTGAAACATGCAAGTCGATTGGCCACATTTGCCGAGCCTCGAAGCATGCCAGAGAACCCGAGTCGCTGACAAAGCGGCAGACTTGCTGTCTTCCATTGAAATAATTGGTCAATCTTGCCGAGAAGCGCGAAAACCCGTTAGAACGAAACTTCCGAGCGCGACTCGGCTTTTCCTCCATCATCCACAGCCGGGGCAGCATAACTTCCGCCCAGCATCGAACAACTTCGGTTCTTTACTGATGCTTTTTCAACATTTGTACCCACCTCGGCAATCGGGCCTCTCATCTCGCCAATTCATCGGAAATGGTGACAGAAGGGCGTAGTCGCAGGGCGCAGGTGCGCGCGGCCGCCGTGGCGCAACCAAACATAACACTTCAGAGATCAAGAACCAGTATGAGTGGCACCGATCTCGGCTTTCTCCTGTGTTTCTGCTTTGTCTTTTCTGAAAGCCCCATATTGACCTCGCCACAGACGGACGAGCCTGCCTGACATGTCATCGGAGGAAGGTCAAATGTGATATCCTTTCGAAGGGTCCGCCGTGCTCGAGATGTCAGGCAAAGAGCGCGTCCGACTGCCAGATTTATGAGAAGAGGACACGATCCTCGGCACGCAAGCCTCTCGGCCCTAATGTTCCAATTCAGCCTCGTTTGGTTGGTGTTCAGTCCGCCACGGCACCTACAACCCCGACTCCGACTCGATCAAGCCCGCGGGCTGATGCTACTGTCAGGGCACTTCCTCGGCCCAGCTCAGCCGGCGATGCCACAGATCAGACTGACCAAGATAGTGAAGATGCAACACATAACATGGCAGATTTCCTACACAGACACGTTGTCGAGCATCCAGAAATAAGCCGTTGCGGCCGGCTCTTTTTCATTGGAACTGAATTTTCCAATCTTCACTACTTAGTGCGGCAGCGCTCGAGGCGCCCAGATCAAAGGGTTCTCCATTTCGGAGGCCATCCACTGCGCCCCAAGGTGCCCTCGGTGCCGGCCGAGATCCTCGAGTTGCCGCCGAAGGCCTTGGCCGATGAGCTCGTCTCAGCATATTTCGTCCATGTTAATCGGGGCTGGCCCATCGTGGACGAGGACGACTTCATGAAAGGTTAAGTATCACTTTTCATCTGTTACAGATCCCCGTCTTTCATGTTTTAGAATGTTCTAGAATACAACACTTCAGGACCCGTAGCAGGACTAACATCACCATCAGTCTACAATGGCCACGTGGGCACCGGTCATCTCCCCCGATGTAGGCCTCAATGTAAGCCAGTGTCGCTGATGTTGCTAAATGCGATCTTCCTCGTCGGAGCACGCGTTCTGACCCCGGCGCGAGTGGAGGTCAAGGCGCTCAGACCCATCTTCTTCCGGAGAACAAAAGCACTTTTCGATAGTCGTTTCGAGCAACATCGTGAGACGTATTTACAGGCCTCTCTTCTCTTGACTTGGCATTGCGATGATCTTGAAGACATTGTTTCAAACACTTGGCACTGGGTGGGTGTCGCTACAAGGACCGCATTCGGGATGGGTATCCACCGAGATGCAAGCCCATCTAGCCTCAACGCTGTGGACAAACGTTTATGGGTTCGCTTGTGGTGGATTTTGTTCCAATTTGATGTCCTGGTGTCTTCCTCTTACGGCCGACCTCAGGCGATGTGAGTCTCACCACGCATTGCGAGCATCCCATTTCCTTGCTGACAGTCGGTAATCTTAGCAACCTCGACGAATCTGACGTATCATGGCTTGAAGAGCAGCATTTCCAGGGAATAACCTGCCCAGAGATCGAATTTACTATTCACCATACCCGCCTGTGCTTCATTTTCTCCAAAGCAATGAGGAAGAGAGTGGCGTTGCGGTCTACCCCCGCAGACCAAGCCGCGGCAACTGCAGAGTGCGACGCAGCTCTTGCAAACCTGATCACACAACTCCCCGAGAAGTTTCAGAATCCCAAAGCCGACCCAGACCCTTGGCAGGCAATATTTCATTTGACCTACAACAACTTCCTAATCCTGCTTCATCGGCCATCACCTAGCCGAGACTCTGAAGGTCCCTCAGCCGCAGCAGACACCGACTTGAGTATTTGTTGCGACGCCGCGATTACGATATGCTCCATATTCGAGTCCCTAAGAGAAAGGAAACTGTTGGACAGGCTCTGGATACCCAGCATTCATGTGCTGTTCACAGCCCTGGTGCATGTGTCAGACCAGATGCAGTCTGTGAATCCACTCATTGTTGCTAAGTCAAAACGTCTCTTTGACTCGCTGATCCTCACTTTGCATGCTCTCAAAGGGCAGTGGTTATATGCACAAAGTCTGTTGGCCCTGTTCGAGGGACGGAAAGCGACAGGTTATAGGCACACTCAACCCCGGGCGACAGACTCGGAAAATGGAAGTGGTGAAGGTGACGACCCTCGCCACAGGGGTCACCTCGGGAACTCTCCAGAACATCTTCGTATGGGCGAAGGTGTCCTGGACGGCTCGGCTATGCACCTGCCAGATGTTGGCCACACTGGACATCATGGGCATAATGGACAACCCTCGCCAGCCTACTTGGGATCTTCCAACATTTATCAATCTGATCCCAGACACGGTGCGATGGTTGGAGAAGTCTCGCAAGCCAACCATATCTATGGCAGCAGCTTTATTGGGGATGACATAGGCCTGGCTGAAAATGGGGCAGATCATATGGATATGCTGGAAGTGCCTTCGGCGTTGGAGCTTCTTCTTGCAGGCGTCGGTAATGATTTTGGATTTCATTATTGAGTCAACGGGTGTCAGTACTCAAATGACGCACCATAATGGCGGAGGCTACCAAAATCTAAGTCGCGAGGATGAGGGCTTTTCAACGCCCTCGGTCATCATCAATGCGTCCGCCATACTCAGGTGATGCCTCACTTCGCCTCTATTTACTAGGCAAATCCAAGCTCTGAAAAGATGCTTTGCCCGCGCTGATTAGCTCGTTTGAGAAAAGGACTAAGCTTTCATGATCACTCAACTCGATAGTGATCGAAGAATCATTTGTAAAAGACTCCAGGTATGGTGATGCCCACAACACCATTCCGAGTCGGTTTGGCTATCACGCGCGCCTTCTCGCCAGAAGTCACTGGGGTCTCGATGCCGGCACAATGTCAGTGCTGAGGCGGAAATGGAGGAAAACCATCAACACGCAATGGAACTTCGTCCTAATCTTTTCGGAGGCGGCTTCGAACCTGTTCCTGTATTAAGTTGCTACAAAACTGCTTGGGCGTCCACCACGCGGCCGTGGTATCTGCCACTGCTCGCCCCAAGCGCCCAGAGGCCAACCTTCCGTAGGATGACCCATGCGACACCATATCAGAATCAGGCAAGCCAAGGGGGCCCTGTTATGATACCATGCAATGCTTGGAAGATATGGCGGTTGACGGTAATAGTGTATATGACATAGAACTTGGCTTCACGCATCGCAGGGTATTCTGACATGTCAAATGGAGTAATTTGCCTGCATAGATGCTGGCTGTTTAATGGTTTGCTTGTCTTGGACGAGACAAGGAAGACGGAGGCACTGACCATGCAGCCCATGTATAGGACTTCTATGCGACCACCTATGCTAAAATAGAGGGCTACTGAGGGAAAGGAATCTGGACATGAGGGGCCTTTAAGTCCGAACTTGAAATGGTTGCTGTATGAAGGCGCCATAATGGCTTCGGATGTATACGGAATAAGAACCAAAGTATTTGGAAATGGGTGTCATGTTGGTCGCATCATTTCACGACCACACGCATGTCTCCTATTTACGTTCTGCCATACAGAGTTTCTGTAGTATGTTATGGACTCACTACCTGGATATTATGTCAATGCGAGAATGTGAAGGATTCATGTTTACCCCGTAGGTCTTGGGTAAATGAGGGAGTCCCGCTTGAATATCTGGCCATGAAAGGCCCATCGGCCATCTTGTACCATTCGCATGGTCGATCAACAGACATTGTCGTGGTCCAGAGACGGAGGGAGGGGAAGGGATATCTCCGGTAGAATGAGCCACAGCTTCAGCAACCCTACCAACACTAGTATCTTCCACTATCAATAGTACGCCGCTTGTACATCTTTCGGCATCTGTGCACGCCTTGTGGGCCATCGACAGCCAGATCTGGAGCGGACCGAGCCTTCGCGGAACATCAGGTGTTGTGATCGATAGTACCTTCGCGCAGGAGGGAAGCTCACCAATAGACTGATCAAATGACCAGAGAGGAGTGACGCCGGAGAGCCAAGACAAAATGGGAACACCATGGGTGGCGTGACGCCTTGCACGTGTCGAGCCGCGAGACAACATGTCTTAGAAAGCAGCCAGCCTCACCGGTCCGATGGCGAGGAGACATCATCGACTCAGGCTCAGGGTTGCCATGGGCTCGGTCTGAATGAAACCCAACGCGGGCATCAGTACTTCACGGTACTCGATGCCGAGCAACAGAATGCATGCGTGGGGGCCCACGACCAAGATTCCCTGACAGCCTCCACACATGCACGTCCTACAGTCGGAGGCTGGGACTCTGCAAGTTCCCGTCCCCGAGCCCCCGAATAATCCGATGCGGCTGTCGCAGCTTTCAGCTAGAGCGCCCAGCTGCTCGACTACGGTGCAAGATGTCCCAATGTGGTGGGCCGGTGAGCGGATTCGAAAGCTTCTCGAAGCACTGCCGTGGCGACAAGACCACTGGTGTGGCGTGAATGCGGTCCCCAGCACAGGGCAGGAGCCCGCGGATCAGGATCATCAGACATCATCAGCCCGGACGGTTATGCATGCCCATGAGATGCTGGGTCTCAGCCGTGCGCGCGGAATGCGAACCGTGCTGAGCAGCAAGACATTTATTAATATAGTGCAGGATACATGGCAATCTGGCGGGAGGCGGCGCGTGCACACGCACACATACATGGAAACAACAGAAGGACACAAAGGGGGCAGTGGCTCGACATTGCATGCGGAAAAGTACAAAAGTACTGCACAGCAGGCCATGTGTGCCAACTCGAGGTAGGACGGTGAAGCAAAAGGGCTAGTGGTTGCAGCTATGATGCATGAGCACATGTCGAACGTGAACATTTGAAGGCCAGCCCCTCCATGCGTGGGGCGGGAAAAAGTTCACGAGGGCTGGACGTGGCCATCTGGAAAAGTCCCATCTGGTAGACTTGTTTGATAGTCAGGAACAGCACTTGAACAGGCTGGAGATACCACAATATGTTGTGATCCTCGATGCGCAGCATGGTGTTGGCGTTCCGAGTCCGAATAAGCTTAGCCGACTTGTCAGACTGGTGGGTCGGATCCATCCGCATGCATATTGTGTGTGGCCTATGGATGATATCCCAGCATCAATTGAGTTTTGTGGGTGGGCATGGAAGAACAGAGTGAGAAGTACTGATACATCCTCTTCGTATTCTCGGCGTCTAGCTTTTAACCCCTCTATTTACTTGGCCATGGTCAAGCTTTCCAAAGTCCCTCGCCCAGCGCTTGCATGCCCCTTAGTCCTCTTCGGGAAGGAGACTCGCGCGTGAGATTCGGACATCCTGGGTCTCACTGCATTCACCCTTATCTCTCGAAGCCGTTAGACATGTATGTCAGCTCCAAGATGCGACACATCGCGATTCTGTTCCTTGGATCCAACAGAACACCACTGCTGTTAGGGTCTTGGCGGCCCAGCCCCCTTGGCGACGATGCAATCGAATACGACACCACCCATTCAAGCCACCCTTCACCCCACGCGTGGCGCAGTCTGCGGATACATTCTGCGAGAACCGACAGTGTCACAGCACTGCACAGCACTACGGAGAATAATCACTGTTCGGGCAGCTGGCTGACTGCTGTGGTGTTGTGGACGAGGGTTGACAGGTGTCACCATAGGGACCTGGATTCTTGGTCAAGCGGTAAGCTTACGGTACTCAGTCACCGCCAGGCGGAGGTGCTGCAGAACAGGTGTCGTTCGAAGGACTGAGATAATACAGGGACGGCGCTTGCGAACTTTAATTAATGAAGGTTGCCTGATACTAAATCTTTTGGACTCAGTCTCTGCCCAGATACGCATTTCAGGGGATGAGATAAGCCCGGTGACCGGGAGGCAGGCATCACTGAAGACAAAGTCGTTCTTGATTCTTGAGGAGAAAACAAGATGAATTGCCCCTGGTCTCTGGCACCATCAGCTGAACCTGGATCTAGGTTCTCAGCGCGTCCAATTCCTGATAGGTTTCTTGGTTAGATGCTCTCTGCTCAGGTTTGCCACAATAATTCCAGCTTTTTCCTGTCAGGAGACTAAGATCCGAGATTCAAGGCGAGGAAAAAGGTGGCTGGCTAGAGACCCAATATTGATTGTGTGCGGCAAAAGAAAATTAGTGATATTAGGATTGCAGCACACAAACAACTTTGTACCCACCAAGTCATGCAGCTAAATCAAGCTTCGAGTTGACAAATTCTCCGCCCCTAGACAAAATTCAAGCGACTACTGCAGCAATGTTGCCTTCCGTCCGCAAGGGGGACAACTTCAGCTCAAGCAATGGGATTCATCCCATGCTTCTCCAGGGGTGTAGAAGAGCCCACGACATAGTATGAATAGCTACTTCCGATAGTGTAATGGTTGCCAGCATCGTCAAATTGCCCGTTGTTCTACTGCATAATTAGTTTTGGTATCCACGTCACACAAGCACGTGGGATCATACAGTAGCGTACGAATCGCCGTAATTGGTGCTGTAGTATGCGCAGGTGAAGACACTAGGACATACATACATATCAGCTATCGGAGCATTTACTATTTTTAAAAGATTAGGAATTTTTCTCACCCGTTCTCTTCGTTGGCGTACAGGACGTACGAGTTGAAAGAGGTGCATTGTTCGGAGTTCCCATGTTCGAAATTGTATTCCGAGATACGGTCGCAATAGTCAGCGCAGATGCCGGGATCATACGCATCGTCAGGAAAGGTCTGGACGCGAATGTATCCATTCTCGCCAACCGGAGGAGGGATGTCAAGAGAGGCGTTGTGAAGGGGAATAGGGTCCGAATACCCGCCCAAAGCTGGAGCTTCTAGGTTGAAGGCAGTGGAACCGGCGATGACTACGTGGAATCCATCCTGATACTGTCCCTCGTTGGTGGCATTCACTGAGTCCAAGGGCACAGAGTAGAAGACGCACTTGATCAGCGTCACTGAGGGTGAATCAGCAGACGCCGGGCAAGTCGTTGAGGGGGCTCCGGTGGTTGGCCAGACCAGCTCCACGCCACGCTCGTAGTAGATCACAAACGAGGCACATGAGGCCGACCCAGACCATGTGTTGCATAGATTAGCGCATTCAACAGGGTTGTAACCTGAGACTTCCGACAAGACATATCCAAGATAGCCGGTGCTGTCGCCATTGGAGGCCTTCAGATCTACCCACCCAGGGGCAACTGAGTACCGATCAGGTGGGTTGTTACCGGCGGCTGTTGCAGCCTGCGAGAATGCTGCAAATGCAAGGAAGCCTGCATCTGTGTCAGGCTCTGCATGGATGCCATTGCCGGCCTGCTCAACGCAGCCTGTAGGTTCGCCACGTCTGCTCGCGGCACGGGTAGCGCCATCTGTAGAGGTCAGACGCAGATCCTCCCCTGGTTGGTCGAAACGATCCGATGTATTCAGCGCAGCGATAACGCTAAGAAGGAGGGCAATGACAATGTTGAGTCTCATCTTCGACACGATGATTACGGCACTCGTCGGTTGTGTGCAAATAATGGATGAATTTACAGACACAAGGAAACTGAGAATGAGGAGGTCGCCGGTTTGAGAAAAGAAATGACGGGAGGATTGGGAAGAAAGAAATTGTGGAGTGACTCGCACTCATGCCATGGATCCTCTCAGTCCCGAGAATGGGCACCCATTGGGACCGACAATAGTAGCAGCGCTACGGTGAGCATTTAAGCTGCCCACGCAGAGACTTTGTATGGTAGCCGCGAAAGCCAACTACGACAGTGACATGATGAGCCCAAGGATTCGTGCTGAGTATGTAGCACTCTCAAGCTGCCCTCGATTGAAAGATATGAGTCTCAACGAGGAACCAAAAGGCATGGTTTCGGGCCGGGCAAGCAATGTGATAGCAAGTAAGCCCGAAGGCGATGACTGCATGAGATAACCAAGTTGCCAGGTTTCCAAAACCATGGCACTTCAGATCGACAATGCAAAACCTGGCCAGCGATTGCTCGGCGGCAGCCAGGTTCTGGTTCTCTCCAGGCCTGCACGTGGTTGTACATTGCCTCAGGATGGGATTCGTCGTCGTTGGTGGACCCATTGTAAATTCTTGGTAAATTTTCAACAGGAGTGATGCACAAGGGTGAAGCTGATATGGTTTTGGCCTGTGGGACCCGAGCGTACGGGCCTGCTCATGGTGTTACTGCATGATCCCTGTTATACCTGACTTTGCTATAACCCCCACTCGATGGATACCGTGCGCCCTGGTCTTCAGGTAATGCTATCCGTCGTTTTAGTGAATACCCTTTCCTTCTTGCGTCTCTTGTGAGACTTGGAGGACCTCAAAGCCGTCTAGCCCTCTCAGCAAAGGGTGTTCCAGCCCCTAGAGCACCATCGAATCGTGCCTTCACCTTCAGAAGACGAACTTGAGCTCGGAGGGTTATGGAGGGTTGCATCTGCGGCCACATGCGCAGCTCTCGGCTCGATCCGGCGAGGCAGGAGCAATCTGCAGGGCCTGGAAGGGAAATATGTGAAGCTCCATGGGTCCATTATGAGGAAATAAGATGGAATTGCCCCAAGCTGAAATTCCCAATATCAGTTGGGGCTGTTGAGGCAGTGAGGTCAGGCATCTGCAGAGGGCATGGGTGCTTCCCCGATGATGCATGCACCCAGCCAATGTATCCGTATCTGCAGCCTGGACAGGGGTATGTGGGTGTGGACAAGGGTGCAATCTATCGAGTCTAGACCAGAAGTCGACAAGAGCATCAGCGGGAACGATTCGCCAGTCGGGGGCCAGGCAGATGTTCCCTTCCCGCCTGGACGGATCGGTGAGCGCGAATTCGAGTGATTTCTTTTGGCAACCTCTCGGGCATATCGAAAAGACATTCTAGTCTTGTTCGACCAACATTTTGCAAAAGAACAAAAGTCAACCGGCTCCGGCCACTTCTGCCAGGACGAAGCCCTGGGCAGTCATCCAAAGGAACCCACCCTCCCTTCCGACCAGAATTTGTCCCCTGTCAGCCGAATACTGGACTTGGCCGTCAGAAGCCCCCATCCTCTCTTGTCACCATGAGCCCCACTGGCACATCAACCCCAACACATCACTCTGGTGTCTTCGCCGGCAGGACAAGAAAACGCTTTGTTTCATACAGGCTCCGAGGAGAGTATGAGAAGCCGTGGCTCGAGGATCCCAAGTTCAAACGCACGAAGTATAACAACTATGTGATTTATGTCTTTGTGTTCTTGGGGGTGTGTGCAGCGGGTGTAGTCGCCTACTTCCAGATCCAGCCTGCAATATCAGGCCCAGTACGTGCAGTTCGTCCCCTGACCAGTACTCTCATTCTGATGATAACTACAGATATGTCTTGTATATGAAGACGCATTTGACCAGGGGAAGCTGGATGACAAGTTTTGGAATTATGAGGTCACTCTTGACGGCTTTGGAAACAGGGCATTCGACTGGACAACATCTGACCCGTCCAACGTGTACACGGACGAGAAGGGCCTGCACATCGTGCCGACGCTCACAAATGAGACCACGTCAATTACCACAGACCAGATGTGGAACGATTTCACTCTCAATCTCACTGCTGATGGCACTTGCACGGAGAGCAGAGCTGCCGCATGCGTCGCTCACTCAAACTCGACCAAGGGCGACATGATCCCGCCAGTCAGGTCAGCCAGGATCAACACCAAGGGCAAGATGGGCATCAAGTACGGGAGGGTCGAGGTCGTCGCCAAACTTCCCAAGGGCGACTGGCTGTGGCCTGCCATCTGGATGATGCCCACAGACTCTGCATACGGCGAGTGGCCCAGGAGCGGAGAAATGGATATCATGGAATCACGGGGCAATGGGGTGACATACCCTGGCGGCCGAAACGTCTACTACACAACATTGCACTGGGGCCCCAGCTCTGTTCTAGATAGCTACTGGAAGACCATGGCTGTGAGGACCCAGCGCCGAGGCGACTTCACTGATTCATTCCATACATACGGCCTCGAGTGGTGAGTTTTGCTTCTCTGTTCCTTTTTTCACATCTGAAGCTACTTTTAACTGATGACACCTCACAGGACGGACAAGTACATCTACATGTATTTCGACGACAGGCTCACTCAGGTCCTCTACACCAAGTTCCACTCGGACAAGACCCTCTGGCAGAAAGGGGGCTTCTCTGAGAAGTCTGAGAACGACACGCTTCTCGACAACCCCTGGTCGAACACTACAAGCACCACGGGGAATGCACCGTTTGACCAAGAATTCTACCTCGTCCTCAATGTTGCTGTCGGGGCCAGGAATGGATGGTTTGAGTAAGTCTCCTCTCAAGTTTTATTATTCCCGGAAGCAGGCAAGGACATCCCCAAGCTAATACGTACCCGGAATGCAGGGACGGGAAGGGCGGTAAACCATGGGTTGACGCAGGCACCAATGCCCAGTGGACCTTCTGGGACGATGCTGACAACTGGCTGCCAACATGGGGCGAGGGGGACTCGAGGGGAATGACAGTTAAATCTGTCAAGATGTGGCGATCAGGTTCATGCGGGTCCGCTGAGCTCTAATCATGATAATGGGGGAGGTTGCACTTGACATCTCGTATTGCTGATAGAGTTGGGCGTTTTGACGTGTTCTCGGGACGGTCACATCGCGCTCGTGTGTGCGTGTGGGAGGAGAGGAGCACCAGGGCTGAGTAAGAAATGTGCCCCTGGGAATTTATGACCCCCTTTTCTTGTTTAGGTCGAAGATCTTCAAGATCTTCAGATTGCGTACCATCTCAGACCAAGGCTTGCTTGCACCAACCAACTCTGTACCAAGTTTTCAGAACAAGGACCTGCGGGGTACCTGTAGGCTTTTGAAGATCACCACGGCGGGTGTGATTAGCGATCGTCGATCTGGCTTGCCATTTTCCTGAATGCGGCACAAGTAACCCATCAAAATAGTCAACTATCAGCTTGTCTACTAGAATACACAGAACAGTCCTTGAGGCTTTGGGCTCTCAATCGTGATGTAACCTCGCGTGCGTGCCCCCTGACCTTGCCGGGCCTCCCATGGCTTATTTAAACTTCTCGGATGTGCCCGCGGACAGTGCTATCGGAGCAAACTCTGGTGTGGGTGACAGCGAGCATTTGACGAAGCCGACCACGTTTCTTTTCAAATGGCCATGAGAAGGGGTCATCACTTATCCATGGTCCCAACAACCAAAGCTGCAGGTGCGAGCCCTGGAGGTGGCTGGGTGGCTGGCCGCTGTTGGGAAGCCGGCATCTGAACGGCTCATCGGGGATATTTTGCCGGTATGCTTACTTGTTTGGGCTGGTGGCAATTACCAGGAAAACATGGCGCCCGCTCCGTTGTCAAAAGTGCTTGAGAGGTTTGATTGACAGCTCAACGCAGTCGCTATCAGCGCTGGGTTGGGCATGTCCGCGGCTTGGAAGTTGGAAGTGGGTGCCAGGGTGGTCGAGGAAGCGCGGGAGGATTTGACCGAGCGTTCCTTCGTCAAAGCCAACTTGAAGGAATAGCGCCGTAGCCTCGAAGAAGCTGCATGTTTCTGCATGCTGCTGCATCACTAGCTCGAGCAAAGCATGATGGTGTACGGAGTACTGCCCTCCCTCTCGCACTCTGTGACTCTAACTGATTAGTAGACTAAGGAGATACGTAGATACGTAGATACTGAGAGACGCGGTAAAAGTACACCGGCCTGCAGAGGTGTCGACAAGCAACGCCGGCGGCGGTCGTCGTTACGACGTTGCCTCTGGCCAAGACAATGTCTTTGATTACATTATTTTTAGCCCCCTGGCTCCCCTCGGGTTCTCTAAATCCTCTGCAACCCTGGCTGCAGCAGACCCATGCATCCCAATGTTGAGCTACTGTGCACTTTGCCTACTCGAATGCTGGGAAGTGATCCCGAATGCCCGGTTCCCACACTTGAGCGCGTACACACTCGCCCCGTCTGTTGAAGATTTGTATTCAACCACTGCTACGCCTCTAGATCCTCCTGTTGCCTCCGATCTGTGGAGTCTTGGTTTGATGATCGACGTTGACTTTGGGTCAAGCCACTCTGCGCGTTCCTGGCTGTGGCGTTGGACCCTATCCTCTTAGCGACAAGCAGCCGTTTCGGTGAGATTCCGGGCGGGAACGGCTGGGGACAACGGGCTCGAGGTTCCTCTACATGACAGGGGTAGTGATCCCTCACGGTCTAGCCCGCATGGGGCAACGGCGGAATTGGCCAATTACTTCTTGTCGCTCCGTGAACCAAGACGGCGACACATGCTGGCTTATTCCGCCCGTGGCTTATCGGCAACAACTCAGGTGCTGTGAGAACATGCATGGCGCCTCGGAAGACCATGTGCCCGAGTGCTTTGTCGAGCCTGAACACCACCATCGTCACTCGAAGCGCGCTTCCAGACCCGCCCATCCTCTCGACTACTGCGTAGAATGGACCGAGGCGCCGGGGAGCCTCCACATGCAGCGACCCGTCTCGAGCCTCCCATATCTGCGCTGGCCCCTTTGGTCTTGGTGACTCGAAGCAGTCACTCAGCTGATGCAGAGCCAGCGTGCCCATCCAGATTCGATGCTGGTGCCTAATTGGGCCTGCCGACTCCTGCGCGGGCTGCAGGAAGAATGATCGCTGCTTTGCTCCCACTCGCACTCGCAGCCAGTGGCTGATAAAGCATGGCTCACATGTACCTCGTATCCAGATATCGGTAGATCAAGTCCCTCGACCTCACACACGCCAGGGCCATGGACAGGACTGCGAGAGGCTAAGCTTACCACGCTCACTTGCGTCCGCCCCAAGGCACTCCCACGCCTCGCTCTGACACTATGCAAGCATCAGGCCCTTGTGTGTCAACAGGGTCCCAAAGCTGCTGCCAATGGTAGGTTAGGTAATACCCAACTCCTCTCTTATCGTCCTTCTCCAGCCCAGTTGTTCTAGGTCCTGCTGCAGTATTCAATATTTGTCGGCTTCTCGGTGCCACCGACGCCTGTGCAGCCCCGGAGGTCTCGCCGCCTTGAGCCATACTTCTCTGCCTGGGAATCTCAGCTTCATCAATAGTTCATATCAGCTTTCTTTCGCTCGACTGCTTGCTTGGGGCGGCTCGGGCAATAGCACGCCAGCGGCAGCGTCTATTCCCATCCTCAGCTATCCAGGTCTTGTGAGCTCTCCTGCAAGTCGTGACCGGTCTGATATCCCACTCGTTTATCACACCATCGCAGCTGAGGCTGTCCCGTCGTTTATATCCACGTTGCCTTGCCTATAACAAGCCAAATTCTCGACGATCACTTCGATTTCAAACAGCTCCCAACGCCTTGCTGCACGTCGCTCAACCTAGCACCTCTCGGCACCACTCTTCCTCGTTGCTACAGCGGCTTGGGAGTCAGGATGTCTCCCACTCACTCTATCGACAGCTCTGTTGTCGGGGCGGTTGGGCCAAGTACCCTTCCTCAAACCCCTGGTGCCTCTTCTCAAGACCAAGATCACACTGCCTTCCACCCCATCTACCCTCCTCGCGCCCACTTTCAACGCGAAAGCCTGTCATCAAGAACGCCTCCCCGCTCAAGACCAGCTTCACTACACACCACCGGCTCTTCGTCAGGTAACGGCTACGATGATGAGTTCCGCTTTCGCACAGTTGGTGGAGTCCCGTCCCCCTCCGATGTGTCGTTACTAACAGCCCTTCTAGATGGTCAACTACTTGGCCAACCGAGTATCTGCCAATGGATGGATGCCGCAACCAGCTATCAAGGACCCATCACATGGCCTTGGCGTCCTGTTACGACAGTCTCGCGGCAACTACATCTGCTGCCCAGAGAATATCTACGACGAGCTTCTCTTCGCCGTACAGCGCCTCAATGTCGGCGTTGCCGTTACCCTGAAGCCGGAGATGTTGGCAGGCATCATCGCCAGCCTCCACCCGGACCAGCAGGAACTGCGTTTGAAAGGGGGGTCTCAACTCCAGATCCTCGACTCCCTTGCCGCAGTCACTTCCTCTGGCGTCAAGAAGTTCCAGTATGGTGCCATTCTCCGACATGAAGGAGTCCTCCTCGTCTGGCAGGACGAGATTCAGCACATCCTGGCCCACGCTCAGAGGATGGAAGACAAGCTTCTGACCTACGTTTGGGGACGCAACTCAGGGATGCACACTCCGATATCATCGCCTTTTTCCGCCGGCGCAAGCCCTTTCCAGTCACCTTCGGATTCCGTGTCGAACTTCTCCATGTTCCCTGAAAAGGGGGCTGCCGGTGTACAGGTTCAAGAGCAGGGAGGAGAAGAAGAAGAAGAAGAGAAGGAGTCACAGGAGAGACCAGAGTCGGTCAACCGGCCTTTCATGTTACACAGTGCCTTCTTCGTTGGCATGGGGGTGTGTCTCGCGATAGTGCTCGTCTACGGCTTCTCGATTGGCGAACTGGTCTCTGAGAGCATGATGGACGGCCAGTACATCAGACTGGCTTTGATCGCCGCGTGCCCGTTCCTCATGTTTGCCGGCTTGTTCTTCTTCCAGGTGATCTTTGGAGACATCTGGCAAATGATTGGTCCTCTCAACGGCTTGAAAACCAACTCCCGCCACTATTCCTGCATCAAGCCGTCCTTGAAACAAGCGTACTCGCTCGGATTCAACCCACCCCACATCACGATCCAGATGCCAGTCTACAAGGAGGGCATGGAGAGCGTCATCATACCCACGGTCAAGTCCCTGCAGGCAGCTATTTCGTTCTACGAGTCTCGCGGAGGCACCGCCTCGATCTTCATCAACGACGACGGCATGCGTGCTGGCATGTCGGACGAGGAGGCCCAGGCGCGCCGGGACTTCTACCACGATAACAATATCGGCTGGGTCGCACGGCCTAAGCACGGCGAGGACGGATTCGAGCGGAGGGGAAAGTTTAAGAAGGCCTCCAACATGAACTTTGCCCTGAATCTGTCACAGAAGGTCGAGGGCCACCTCCTGGACGAAGTCTCTGCTAGGTGTGCGCAACAGCCGGGCCACCGTGACTCAGACCCCGCGATGCTGGAGGAGCAGGAGTTGGATAACCTGTACCACGAGTGCCTTGGCCGTGCTCTCCGGGAGAATCCCAAGGCCATGGCGGAGGGAGATATCCGCATTGGTGAATTTATCTTGATCGTCGACTCCGATACCCGTGTGGTAAGTGGCAAATGAGTTCAAGACTGTGGATCAACTGCTAACCTTTCGATAGCCCGTGGACTGCTTACTGTACGGCGCTGCCGAGATGTTTCTATCACCCGAGGTTGCCATCGTGCAGCATTCCACCGGTGTGATGCAGGTCGCCTGGGATTACTTTGAGAACGGAATCACCTTCTTCACTAACATGGTCTACACTGCCATCCGTTTCTCCATCGGGTCTGGCGAGGTTGCCCCTTTTGTAGGCCACAATGCCTTCCTGCGCTGGGCTGCGGTGCAGGATGTCGGCGTCGTCGAGGAGAATGGTGACATCAACTACTGGTCTGAGAGCCACGTTTCTGAGGATTTCGATATCGCCCTCCGGATGCAGATCAAGGGAAGCACCGTCCGCATCGCGAGCTATCACGGCGATGGGTTTAAGGAAGGCGTCTCTCTGACCATCTACGACGAGATTGCCCGGTGGCAAAAGTAAGCCTGCCTCAATAACACATAAGGTCCCTACTGCGTCACACAAAAGCTAACACCCTAGGCAGGTACGCTTATGGTTGTAGCGAAATGGTCTTCAACCCGCTGCATAAATGGCCGACTAAGGGTCCCTTCACCAAGCTTATTCGGACGTTCCTCGGCTCGCGGATGATGCTATCTTCCAAGATCAGCGTTTTTGCCTACATCTGCTCGTACTTCGCCATCGGCGTCGGTCTGCCAATGACAGTTCTCAACTACTTCCTAGTTGGCTGGTTCGACGACAGCTTGGACCACTTCTACCTGCCCTCATGGAAAGTCTTCGTCTCACTTCTTGTCGTCTTCAACCTTGCTGGAGGTCTCTCGCTCGCAGTGATCCGGTACCGAACGGGCGAGCGATCACTTCTCGGATCCATTGTTGAGAATTTCAAGTGGACTCCGATGATGGCCATCTTCTTCGGCGGCCTGTCCTTCCACGTCAGCTGTGCTCTTCTTGCCCACTTGCTGCATATCAACATGCAATGGGGCGCGACGTCCAAGGAGAAGGAGAATTCAAACTTCTTCCAAGAGGTTCCAAAGATTTTGAAATCATTCAAGTACTTGTAAGTTCAACGTCCCTATCCGGGCCTCCAGGTTGTCAGATTGAGTCTAACAAATTCGAAAGGTATGTCTTCGTCATACTGTTCACTGGCGCTATGATCTATTTGGCACTCTTTGCTCCCCGAGGCTGGGAGATCGTTGACTTTACAGCAATCGTTCCTATGGCCGTTGTACTCGGGAGTCATGCCCTTACCCCTATAGTGTTGAACCCATCTCTCATGATTTTCAACTATTAAGGGCTGTTGGATTCTGTTTATGCCCAGGCTCATGCCAACTGTCACTGTTCACACAAGTTGGTGCCCCGAATTCAAATGTACTCATCCCAGGGTACATTTGGTTCAGCTGACTCTGATTTGTGCACTCCACTCAGTGAGGCGTGTGTCTGGGCGTGGGTTAAGCAGCGCTTGCCCACTCAATAATGAAAGCGAATGGGATGATATATATGCATAGATCGTACAGCGGCACATGTTAACTTTACGAATATAATGTTTCAACGGCAATTCACCGGCGTGGAATGGGTATAGATGGTTCTTGTGAACAATTGAGTATCGGTCTAGGCTGGGAATAATAGAATCATAAGGTAGATATGGAAACAGCTCTTTGACTCCATCCTGTTTCCTTCTAATAAGTGTAGATATCGGGCGGGCGTGAGATGATGATTGTTCCTACTGATCCCCCACACCTGCCTGTTCGTAGTAGCCACTCGGTATGTTGTTTCCGAGACACTGATGCAAATCTTCTTCGGTGCGTTCGGACAATTTCCCAGATTCCTATGAGGCAGCTAGCTTCTCAGGTAAAATTTCGTTCCTTGCCAAATAGTCGTTTCGAATCTGTAAACCATCTTTGGCATGATTTACTATGAGCCACCATTTCAATCCTCAGTTGAATCAGAGGTAGCCATTGCCCACATGATGCCTACCAGAGCTGACTATTTCTGGCTCAATGCTTGTGCATGCCGAAAAAGCACTTTCGATTCTTGCTTGGCCATGCTGGTCGCGGAGCGTACGCTGATGAAGCGTGCTAATATGAATGACCTAGGTAGGCAGATTGGCATGTCAATGCCGTGCAGGTGCCTTGACTTGCATATTACTACCGCTCGACTTTTTCAATTGCCGTCCAGTTCACGAAGCTGGAATTTACTGCAATTCGAGTTGAATACTAATACTGGAGCTGGTTTCGTCTCTGATCCCCATACATATATATATAGTGGTTTCGTTTCTATTCCCTCGGTATACGTCCGAAGCCATACACGACGCCTTCATACAGTGGTAAGCGCTCAAACCCCAGCGTTTAAAAAAAAGACACAGTGCCAACAACAGTGCAGAGAGAATACAACATGTTTGTAGGCACGTGGCCTCAGGCTCGTGCCGCACACACAAGGCTAGGAAGCATCCCCCCGACCAGGTTATTGCAACGGCGTACTTCAAGGACAAAGGCAGCATTTTAAACCCCAGACAGCTTCATTTTTGTCACCCCACTATCAATCAGCTCTTAGGAGTTTGGGCGGGTTCGATCTACCTATTAAACTAGGCGTAGAACATCCTAAAAGTGTGAAACGTTGGTCGGAAGAGAAGCGGCAGGAATCTGCCGGCAAAGGCCCTTGCTTCCTCGAACTGCTCAACTACCGTCCCTAACACAATAACCTCCCGAGGTCGTCTTCTGGCTTACTCTCTGAAGGCACCGTGGCGCAGTTGGTCTTACACCAAGGTTGCCCTACACACTAGTAACACGTAGGGCGTAGGTTCAAATCCTACCAGTACCGTTTAGACCAACCACTTTTCACTATATCGAATTTCTACTATCATTAGCAATATATTCGCTTAGAGGTCTTACACTTAGGACCTCCCCCCCCCTATATAACCCTAGACGTTAAAGCTCTACGGAGTAAAGAGCTAGGTTGTCCTTAAACAAGTGGCTTAGGTGGATAGCCTAGCACGGATATAAAAGCAGAGCAGCTTCGGCCACACTATATTCATCCTTTCAACTATCTGTCTGTCTATCTACTTAGTCGCTCATTTCTTCCCACCTCACACATAAAGCATTCAACGGCTTTATATATATCCTAATAGTAATCTTATAAAGGTACCTTAAATTACCCCTTCTTTTCTTTACTTTTATTATACTTATTTACTAGCTTAAGAAGGCCTTTATCTTTAGTTATAAAACTATAAATATAAAGAAAAACTAGATTATTATACTTTTCCTTTATTATCTTATAAACTATCTCTCTTTTTTTCTTTAAGGATTTTAAAGCTACCTTTTAAAAGTCTTTAGTATAGGCTATTTTAAATCCTTCCTTTATTTTAACTTCTTTTAAATTTAGTAGCTATAAACTAAGATATAAGTTATTATACTTACTTAGTAAGGATCTTTTTACTTTAAGCTATATTTTTATTAGTGTTAGGGCTATAAGCTGAGCGCACGCAGGACCTAGCTAGTAGGTCTATGTACTCTGCTTAGCTAATTAGCCTAAATAGCTGCCTATATCTTCCACAACACTAGATTGCAGCTTCGCTGCTCCCTCTATACTATTCCTTAGGCAACTATAGCTTTAAATTAATAATTCTTCAACGACTATTTAAGCCCTTTTTGCTATTAAAGTCTTGAGGACTGTCTTAATTAGAGGTTTTTAGGATTATATATATATATATATATATATTAATAGTAGAGGAATAAGTTTTTAACTAGAATTTCCTTTATAAAATTATAAGCTTATATAGGGACTATCTTAAAACTATTCTTACTTTATTATATAACTACTTTACTATTATTTTAGTTAATAGTACTATTAAGAGTAGTTCTCCTTAGCCTTATCTATATATTATAAGGCTAAGACTATATACCTACTTATTATATCTAACTACTATTATTAGTAATATATATTTTTTCTAAATACTAGGTCTTAAGTGTTTATAACTATATAAAGGTGCTGTGTATAGCTATGGCTGTATATGGAATAGAAACGGAACTAGAGATAAAAGTAGAGCTGCTTCAGAGCTTAAATCAAGAAGCGCCGTCCTAAACAGGACGTTAACTTGTGCAAACTCTTTTTTTTACTCTCTGAAATGTTTCAATATGGAACTAAGTGCTAATCTGAGGCGGTTAAGTTATGACAGAATGCTTTTGGCCTCCAATTCTTCCCAGCTAGCATGTAGCCACCTCTGTGCATCCCAACGCGTGATCTTGTGACCCTGGTGCGCCCTAGATCAGTTTTGGCCAACATTATGCCATGCCGATTGACCTCATCTAATGTGCCGAGCTTAGCCATGGGTGGTTTCTCGAATGCTCGAATCGGGGACCATGAAGCATTGGCATCGACCACCTACCCTACTTGTCTGCTTATCGGTCGGGTGTCGCGGATATAAATCACATGCAAAGCAACCGCTCTTGGTAAAGTACTGTGCAGTGTTGACGGCTTCGTTGACCTCCCGTCTGGGCCTCCGCTTGCCGGCGCTGTTGATCAGCAGCCAGGCTAAATCCACTCTGAACTCCCAGGATTACCACTTAAGAGCAGCATTTCCTGGATGGCATTGATATGAAAACGGTCCAGGGTTTCATGTAGTCGCCTAATTGGCTAAGGCCAGCAATCGTCGACCATAGAGTTACGAAGTGTAAGTAAGCTTCGCAAGGTCAGTCTCTGCAAGACAGCCTCCCGAGCACTTTCGATTTGATGAGCCGCACTTGTCATTAACGGCAATGCATGAGTTTGATTCGACTAGCAAATGGCTGCCTGATGTCATATTCGCCTGCGACTCTGGAGCAATCCTCATCATGATACTCTTTAAGACAAGGCAGACTCGGAGGTCCGGACACCGTTTGGGTCCTTGAGCATCCCATTTCTATGTGTGGCGTGTGACATCGGTTTCATAAAGCGGTGCTTGTTCAGCTGAACGCGGCAGTTGCAAAGGTGATTTGCGCAGAGCTCAGACCCGACGGTCTCTAGAGGCTCTTTTTTGGGCTTGGTGAGAACACTATAGCAGATTTTGTTCAAGGCAAGCGCCAATGTGACGACACAATGTTACTCACCGTCCGGGTTGCAGCCGACGGTTCACGCAGTATTGGTGGAGTGCAGTCTTTTTGTTTTTGTCAGCCCTCATAAAAGGCATCGGCTATCTGAAGGCGCCCGGCTGCCAGGCTATTCGTTACAGTTGCAGTTGTTGACTAATCTCAAAGCTTGCAGAGCATTCTCAGACATCTGGTGACCCTTGTATATGCAATCCTCTTATGACCCCCACCCCTCCCAATTCGCCTAGTTCATCACTGCATCGCGCATGCCGGTAGGTGGATTATGCTGACAGTGGAGCAATCACCACTTTGTCTTTCCACAGAGGAAGAACGAGACCGGTCTACCAAAGGTGCATGCCAAGGCCGTGATTGTTACGGCCGGAGAGGATCAACTCATTATAAGTGGCTTGCGACTGCAGAACACAGCACTTGACCCTTGCCTGAATATTAAACACAAGCGCCCTGCAGCGTGATAGCTTGTGGGCAGCACTCGAGTAGAACCTGCCAAAACTGGGCTAGTTCGTCTGAATTTGCACTGAGCCTAGCCGACGAGAACCATTCTCCCGGATAAGTAGAAGACGCCAGTGTGAAGACGGCGATAAGCAATACTGTGCTGGACCACTCTGTATCCACCAGAACGGGTCCACCGTCCCATGAACTCACGATCGGAATTACAGAACACATGCGTTAGGCAGACTTTACTAATGTTACACATCTCCGCTGTTGGTTGCTCTATCCTAAACTCTGCATTCTGAGAGCAGAAGGGTGTCCAATATTTTCTGGAGGCGCATTTGCCGGGCATGCTTTGTCCTACTACTGCAACTCTATGCCCGTCTTTGCCGAGCCCAGCCATATTGAGGCTGTTGTGGATGCTGCAGTGTTGACAATGCCGCATATAGCCCAACCTGTTTCCCTCGCGTGACGACTGTCACCTCACGGCATTGTCCATTGGGGCGAATGCTACCCATTACCCGAAAAGCCATGATTGGTTGTGTCTGCTGTTCTGGCATCCACGAGTCGTGCGCTCGGGCTTTGATCGACAGCACTTCTTTAGACGTGCATTGCACTTTTCTCGTTGGCACCGCTTGCCGTGTTAATGCGATGCCGACACATGCACCGAATTGCAGCATCGACTTCATCTCAAATATGTACGGCATCTCCAGAGCCAAGCAGCGAATCCTCGACGGCCCAGAAGCCTAGTGGGACCGGTTCTGGGCTAGTGACAGAAGCAGAAGAAACCCCGTCGCCTCCTGCAAACTCGTGGTCTAGGCTAGAGGGGCTGTGTTTGATTTACTCCTGTAGCGCGATCAAGTCTCAGCCGTTTGGCAAAGACCGCGCTGTGTTAGAATTTCGTCTCATCTGTAGAGCGCGTATGACAGAGCCGCTCCCGCGGCCTGCATCCTTGTGACTCTGACTCCCTGTTGTCTACGCATATCGGGGTCGCAGCCCGAGGCTAGTGAATAACTCATAACGGCTGGCCCTGTTGCCAACTTCGCTAAGTAAAACCTAACCACGAGTTGCCTTCTCGACAAGAATGAGCACACCGTATGGAAATGATTGAGCCCATTTCCAGAAGCAAGGTCTGAAGAATCAAACTAATGGAAGGGCTAGAATCGTAAGGTTCCGAGAACCGGTCTGCTGGGCACGGGGATCACCTGCCTGTGAAGACAGGGTAAGGTAGTAACCACCGTCACTGTGCCAGTGTGTGAAGTTGGCACGTGGGGGTTGTGGGCGCTGCTGTTCAGGGTGTGATGAGGTCTCGGCAGATTTTAGTCCTCTTCCGGACGACTATCGAGTACCCCATCACTATCCGCAGCCCGCAGTGGGGACAGGCTTACCTCCAGGTAGGAGGTTACGATCTAGACCTGGGGGATCACATCAGCCCATGCTGTTCGTTTCTATGACGCTGGTGGAACTTGGGAGGATATTTCTCTACAGCTTCATCAGACTGAAATAGCAGGAAAGCACCCGTGAACGTGGTAGGATTCATGATGGAACCCAGCCTGCAAAAGCCTGTTTCATGATGCAGGAGGCGTATGTAGCAAATGTGGCGCACTGCCCGAAGCGAGCCACACAATGCAGCAAGCTCTACCGGCGTACAGATAGAGTTCCGAGGTTGGCACACCCAGTCTAGCACACCACAATATAGTTAGTATATACCAGCTAGCTTAGATATAGTAGTCTATACTAGGCCTAGCCTAGATAAATCCCTATATACCTAATTACTACTATAAATTATTTTATACTATATAGATAAGTACTTCTAGTTACTAAGTTAATAACTTTAGGTTATACTTTCTAGTACTAACTAGTATATACCTTATAATACCTTATATTTAGTTTTAAATATTACTAATATACCTTCTAATACTTAATTTATAGTACTTATAATACTATAACTATACTTCTTCTACTTCTAAGAGTATTATTAATTAATTTAATAGTATTAAAAATACTTATTCCTACTTATATAAATAGTCCTATTATATTTATATATATAGATAAGTTCTCTATATTTATTAACCTTAAAGATATTCTAGAAGATATTCTAGGACTTATTAGTAGTACTACTCCTATAGTAGATCTTATAAACCTTATAAACTCTATAGATTAATAGCCTACTATATAAACTATATTTCCTCCTCCTTATAGGTATTAATTTCTTACTAAAAAAGTTATAAATATCTTCTTATATAACTTTATAGCTATCTAGGGCTATTTATTTATTTATAAATAAAGTATAAATAAAGATAAGGTAGATAAAAAGATCTACTATAATTATTAATATAATAGCTAAGCTAGATATCCTTTATATAATAAAAAAACTAAAAAGAGTAGTTACCCTTTTAATATTATATTAGACTATCTTATATAGACTAACTATAAGTATAAAATTAACTTTTAAAATATATTAATATATAACTATAAACTATATATTAACTTATTTACTATATTTATATATAAGATTAATACTAAAGGTTATAAATATATTAAGATACTTATATTCTTAATAAGATAGATATACTATATAATCTAGCTATCCTTTAAGGGTAAAGGTAACTAATATAAGCTTATCTACTAAAATAATATTAAATAGGTCCTTACTAACCTTTAGAAGGAGAAATATAAGCCTTATATATTAACTTAGTACTTTATTCTTCTTATAGTAAAGTATATAAGCTACTATATTTATAAATATAATAAGGTTAGCTAACTAAAGTATATATACTAGATTTTTTTTATAGACTTTAATATTCTAAAGTAATACTCTAATATTATTATTATTAATAATACTTATAAGGTAAGTTACTATATTACTCTATTCTCTTCTTTTTAAGCTAAGTTTAATAATAACTATATTAACTTATTTAATATCCTCCTTTTTAAATTTATTATTTTATTAGCTACTAGCTTTATACTATATACTAGGTATACCCTAGGCCTAAAGGAGAATAAAGAGTTCTTTATATAGGTGTTTATATAAGATAAGGCTATTTAGAATAAGGCTAGTATTCTATATTTTTTTATTATTATTATAAACTAGAATAATAAGTAATATAATATAATCTAGATAATATACCTAGAGATATAACTATAACTCTATATATAGTATATCCTTAAGAACTTTATAAAGATAGTTAAGGACTTTTAGGTTAAATTACTAAAACTAGTAGAAGCCTTACTAGTACTACTAGTATCTATCTACTATAACTATCTCCTTAACCTTAACTCTTAGTATACCCTAACCTAGGAAAATAATAATAAAATAGTAGAATATATAAAGAACCTATATAGTATATATATATAGTTTAGTAACTTTATCTATATATTAACTATAGTAGAAGCTAATAAAACTATATAGAACTTTAAGCTCTTTTAGAAAGACTTATAACCTAAGATTATTAAGTATTATTATAATAAATTCACCTATTATACCTAGATATCCTATAGGTATATTAGTTACTACTATAACTATAATATTAAAACTATCTAACTAGGGAAGTCTAGTTACTATAGTTCTAAGTTATTCTTATATAGTTAGAATAATAAACTTATATAGATAATTAAAACTTTATACTAGTCTATTTAGATATATAGTAATAACTATAAAGTATAGATTATTAAAAAATCTATAAACTTCCTTTAGAAGTACTAGAATATTAACTTAATTAGATATATATATATTAAGGTTATAAGGAAGTCCCTAGATATTATCTAAAAAGAGTATTATTATATACTAGTAATATTTAATAACCTTCTTAGCCTAGACTATAGCTTAAAACTATATATAAATAAGCTTTAAGTATAATAAGGACTATTTTACTAATACTTTATATTTAAGTAGTATTTTAAAAATAAGACTAGGTAAAGGAAGAGATTTAATATTAAGTATATATAGGTACTATAGTTAAAGAATATCTCTCCTTAATAATAGTTATATTCCTATAAATAAATAAATAACCTATTAATACTTATATACTATTTACTCCTTATCTAATAGAAGAAATAGCCTTAAAATAAACTCTATAAACTCCCTAAAAAGTTTATATTAAGTAATAACTAATAAGCCTAAAAAGTTTAATTTTAAGCTTTTAGGCTTATCCTAGGTACTTAAATTTCTATTAACTATATTCTAAAACCTATATTAAGAATACCTATATAGTCTATTCTACTCTTATAAACTATTTACTAAGATATAATATAAATCCTATTATATTAGAAGGAATTACTAATATTAATAAGACTAGCTATAATAATACTATAGGTACTATTTAAGCTATATTAGAAGTATAAATCTCTACTATTAGGGTAATAAGTACTATATTTATTATCTAGATTTAATACTTTTAGTAATATACCCTAGGTATACCTATTACTATATTTAGTATAAAGCTAGTATATAAATATACCTATTATATATAGTAGGATAGTTAACTATTACTTTTATAATATATAGCTTAAGCTATAATTATCCCTAACTAAGATATTAATAGTTAGTCTACTAAGTAGTAATCCCTAAATAGCTACTATCTATAGGTAAATAATATATACTTAGATTATTAGCCTATAAATATAGTATAAATATTCTTTAACTAAGGATATAACTAAGTTAAAGTATAAACTAAATTTAATATCTAATAGTACTAGCTATAATAATAACTAAATTAAAATATAAACTTAATTTAATATCTAGTAATACTAGCTATAATAAAAGGGATAATAATAATAGTACTAATAAAAGTAGTTATAATAAAAAGGATAGTAATAATAATAGTAATAATAATAATAAGGGCTAATACCCTTCTACTTAAAAAAAGCTTATAAGAGTTACTAAATATACTTCTTCTAAGTTAACTACTAAAGACTCTTTTACCTAAATAAAGCTTATAGGAGTTACTAAATATACTCTATTAGTACTTATCTTCTTATAAAGATAAGTATATAAAAGGGGATAATAAGTATAACTATACTAGTAGTAAGGCCTCTTTTTTTACCTCTCTATTTATCTCTCTCTCTACCTCTCCCTTTATCTCTCCCTCTACCTCTCCCTCTATCTCTCTCTCTACCTTACCCTCTACCTTACCCTCCTCCTCTCCCTTATTATCCTCCTCCTCTCCCTTATTACCCTCCTCTTAGTAATAAAGAAGATAGAATATCTAAATAATATTAAAGCTAATAATAAAATATAGTATTTAAATAATATTAAAACTAATAAAGTATAGTATCTAAATAATATTAAAGCTAATAATAAAGCTAGGCTAGATTAAGCTTAGCTACTAATCTATATACTAAACTATTAGTACTAATACTAGTATTAAACTATAGTAAATACTATTAAAGCTAATCTAAGCTATAAAAAGAACCTACTAGTAAATAATATTAAAGCTAGCCTAAGCTATAAAAGAATCTACTAGTAAATAATATTAGAGTTAGTTTAAACTATAAAAAGGATCTACTAGTAAATAATATTAAAGCTAGCTTAAACTATAGAAAGGATCTACTAGTAAGTAATATTAGAGCTAGCTTAAGCTATAAAAAGGACTATACTATTACTAGGTAAAAAGAGTAGGCTACTAGGTAAAAGGAGAAGATAGGTAGGTAGAAGGAGAAGGTAAGTAGATAAGAGGACTAGACTACTAGGTAGAAGGAGTAGGCTACTAAGTAAAAGAAAGTTTAAATAAGAGATATATATACTACCTAAACTATAACTACTATTAATAGTAGTAATAAAAGGTTAGTAACTCTTAGATAAGATAATACTATTTACCTAATTATAATAGACTATATACTTATAAAAATAATATCTTTATTAATAGTTATAATAGAGGGTTAATAGACCTTAGATAAAGTAAGTACTACTTATTTAATTATAATAAGTAGTATACTAAAGTCTCTAACTATAAAGATAATATCTTTATTAATAGTTATAATAGAGGGATTAATAGACCTTAGATAAGGTTAGTAAGCTAGTAAACTTTAGATAAGGATAATAATAAGGAGGAGGATAATAATAATAATAACCTACTCTTATTATATAATACTCTTATTAGAGGATAATAATAATAATAATAATAGCCTACTCTTATTATATAATAGCCTACTCTTATTATATAATAGCCTACTCTTATTACTTAATAGCCTACTTTTATTATATAATACTTTTAAAGAAGAAGGAGAATAATAATAATAATAACCTATTATTATTATAATACTCCTAATAGAGGATAATAATAATAATAATAATAACTTACTATTATTATATAATACTTCTAATAGAGGATAATAATAATAATAATAATAACCTATTATTATTATATAATACTTTTAGAGAAAGAGGAGGATAATAATAATAATATTTACTATTAGGGGTTACTCTATAGTCTACTATTAAAAGCTACTCTATTATTATATCTATAGGAAAGTTAGATAAGACCTAAATTAGTTAAATCTAAAAAGTTTTCCTAAATTATTAAAATATTAGTAATAGCTAGTAGCTAGTTAATACCTACTTAATAGCTTACTAAAATATTAAAATAATAACTAGAATACCTACTAAATAAAGCTAACTTACCTAAATTAAGTAACTAGCTTAAATTATTTAAATCTAAAAAGTTTTCTTAAATTATTAAAATATTAATAATAATTAATAGCTAGCTAATACCTACTTAATAGCTTACCTAATAGCTTACCTATTAACTTATCTATTAGCTTACCTAGTAGTTTACTATATATAGTTAACTAGCTTAAATTAAATAAAATAGAGAAAAGTCTAAGGTAACTCTAACTACCTCTAATTAGCTAACTAGAAGAGTAACTTCCTAAATAAATAGAAAAGAAGATATCCCTAACTAGTAAAAAAAACAACTAATAGAATTATAAGTCCTTAAAGTATACTCTAACTTTTTTCTATTACTCTTAAAACCTAACCCTACTATAAATTAAACTATATTTTTAAGCTTAAAAAGAAGTTAGTATATAGAGATAATAATAAAAAAGTATCTAAACTATATTATTATTTTACTAAAATACCTTAAATTACTAATAATATAGTATTATATATAGTAACTATATATATAATTATAACTAGGTATTAGTAAGGGTCTAGGTATTAGTAAGGATTTACTCTCTAAGTATTACTACTACTAGCTAATATAAATTACTTAGTAGTAACCCTTATAATAGTTATATAAGAATCTTTTAGTAATTACTTAGCTATATCTTCTATAAAAGATATATTATAGTGACGATTATTCCTCTTCGGGTAAGTGAGCCCTATAGGGTGTGCCAGACTGGGTGTGCCAACCTCGGAACTCGTGCAGATGAGCTGACCAAAAGAACGCCCCTGCATGTCGGCAACGGAGAGGTGTATTAGTCACGGCGCCGAAGGAATGCCGACGGCCAGCGGCATTGGAGAAGTCTGATGCACGGGCGTCTCGAACCGTTCTATGACAGTCCCAACGATATTTAGTGTGTGTAGTAGCTATAATATAAGTTATCCCTGGTACGCCGTCTGTCAATAGTTGAGTGCAAAGATCATATAAGATCGCCATGGACGTTGAACGTCATGTCGATCATTGAAGCCCGAGCCCCTTCCAAAGGCAAGAAATGCGAGTCATTCACGAGATCTTCCGCCGGGACTTTACAAGCACCATCGGCACAAAAAATGATCGATTGAGGACCACTTTATGTATGATGCTTGCTTCATGGGTTTGGATCGCTATCTGGTCGGAGTCGCGAGGTTTGACCCAGCACGACGGTGGGCATGATTGCTCATCAGCAAACCAGCAGCAGTCGGCAGGCTCCGTGAAGATTAACGAGCAGTGGATGAGGCTCCACCGGCAGGCCTCACCGGGCCCATATCCGCGTCGATCCGGGACGTAAAGGGGTTCACTCCAGCTGGGACTGCAATTTCTCCAGAGGAAACAGGGTCTACGGGTAGCGCAATTATGACAGCTGACAGCTCAGATATAGCAGCGGAAAAGCACTACCGTGTCACACTGTATAATGGTCGGATGAGACCCGTTGATAATGGGTGGAGGCCTGTGGCAACAAGCGTCCCTCGAACCTCGAATGGGCAATCGTCTCGCCCTTAGTCTCCCTACATGGGCGCCCGTGCGGCTTACCGCACAGCCCTGACAGCCAGACAACGCACCACATGGTGACGGGAAAGAATGTTCGTAGAATTGCCAGGGAGATTTTATTATGCCCCGGAATTGTTGAGGATGGGTTCAGGACACTGGTGGGTTGAAACCGGCGAAGGAATTGGCCACGCCGGTAACAAAGTTCGCCCCTGTTTCGCACCGAGGTTGCGCTTGAGGCCCACAGAGGGCCCACACTTTCTGCGACGGCTTCCCAGGCTTGCATATATCGTTGGTGCGTTTCTCTTGCTTTAGCACGCCGCAAGCTGCCCAGGTTGCCCTGCCATTCGCCAGTGGTCCGTAGCAGTGTGTTCCAAAGGGCCGAACCTCTTGGCATGTCAATTACGACGTTGCACACAATAGGACATTTGGTCCGTGTGCCCCTGTGCCTTGCATTCCAGTGCGTCGGGAGACCCCAGGTCCAGTAGGTTGCACTCGGCCGACATGAAGCCGTCCCTGTTCAAACCTTCGCCCACGAGGGAAGCCTGTACGTACGATACCGACGTACCGTATACGAACACAGTGAACAGGCTGTTCAACCGGACGGGCCGCCGAGATCACCTATCCAGCCTGGAAGATCCTGCCCGGAAGACCCAACCCCTACAAGAAGACCACATGGTCACTGGATGGGTGCCCACTTGGCAAAAAGATTATCGTCCGGCCCTCGGGTTTGTCTAGCCAGGCTAAGATGCGCCACCAGCATCTCACACAGTGACATTGCGGGAGACGCTCCACAACTGGAAGTCTTGCCTCCTGAAGTCCTTTCCCACTCGCGTGCTCATCTTGCACTAGTAGATATCAAATCGCCCATATCCGCATGTAAATTCTCCGAGGTTCCTGCACGCTGGGCCGATCACTTCGTCTTTTCCTTCTCCAGTCCCGTCGACCCCCCGACCCGCGTCTCCAGTGCCTGATGCTTTTCCTCGTGTGACCTCAACTGCAGGCAACATCGTGACGATGCTTCTCCTTCCGGTATTCTCCTTGCTGGTCTTTGCTCTTTCGTCTGTCTATGCACAGGCCAGCAGTGGTGCGGCTTCGGAACTCGCTGCGCTGTCGGCAGCGCTGCCATCATGCGGTGTAAGACCACACAGATTCATCCACGCCCAGGATATCCAGACCCTCACTGACTCTTTCCTCGTAGCTGAAATGTTTCATCATCGAATTGTCGAGTTCGACCTGTACCGATGCGGCATGTGTTTGTAGCAACGCGCCCCTCATGGCCGGCGTCACGACTTGTGTAATGCAGAATTGCACGGTTCCGGATGCGTTGATTGTCAAGAACGTCTCCAGCACAGCTTGCGGCGTGCCCGTGAGGGATGAAGGAACACACTACAACATCGTGTCTGTCACATTGGGCGTGATTTCGGGCGCTGTCATCCTCATGCGGCTCGGTTTCAAGATATTCATTGCCAAGACTGGTTTGGGTCTCGACGACTGGTTCATTCTCGCAACAATCCTGGTCGGCGTTCCCAGCAGTGTTATCACCTCGGAGGGACTGGTTCCCAACGGCCTAGGGAGGGATATCTGGACGTTGAAGCCTCAGCAAATCACTAATGTAAGCGGAGTTCCTACCAGCTCTATGCCTTGGGTTGGGTCTCCTCGACGCTTCCTTCTGCGCTCTTCCTCGCTGTCTCTTACCAGCTTGATGTCCTGAGACTGGATGGCTGACTGGATGGTCTACAGGTACTCCATTTGTTCTACTTCATGGCGTGGTTGTACTTTCTTCAGCTAGCCCTGCTGAAGACCTCACTCTTATTCTTTTATTTGAAAATCTTTCCCAACAAGATTGTGAGATGGTTACTTTGGGGAACACTCGTCTTCAACGGAATATGTGAGTATATCCAGCGGAATACTCCTGCAACAACCGTCTGTGATAACAATCTGCCCGAACTATTGCTGATTTCTCTGTTCTAGGGGGCATCTCTTTTGCACTGCTCGCCGTATTTCAATGCAAACCTATCAGTTACTTTTGGGACCAATGGGATGGACTTCACAGCGGTACTTGTCCCATCAACACCAATTCTCTTGGCTGGGCAAATGGTAAGCATACCCCATTGGTACTGAGGTCGACATAGTTCTAACACCCTCTCAGCTGCAATCTCTATCGTCGAAGATGTGTGGATGTTGGGAATTCCACTTTCCCAGCTTCATTCGCTTCAGCTCCACTGGAAAAAGAAGATTGGTGGTAAGCATGGTCACTATCGTTCTTCTCCATCCCTCCTGCCATGACTCACCTGAGACACTGGCTTCTGGTTTACAAATTTGCTCCCGAAATCAAGATTGCTAACTTTAAATGTCCAGTGGCCATCATGTTTTGCACAGGCACATTCGTAACGGTAATATCTATCGTTAGACTGCAAAGCCTGATTGAGTTCGGAGACACCGACAACCCGACGTGGAACAACCTCAAGGTCAGCTTGTGGTCAACGATCGAGATAAATGTCGGCATAATCACTTGCTGCATGCCCACAATACGACTGATAATACTCCGAGCCTTCCCACGACTGTCGTCGACCTACCGAAGCACGCAGGCCTACTATGCGAAGAACGGCTTGAGCCAGCAGTCGAAGAGTAAGCGCAGTCGGAACCGAACGAACGATTTCGGCAGCCAAGAACAAGCATCGAACAGCGCACAGCGACCGGCCGGAGGCGGTATCGAATACTCTCGGGGTTTCACCGTGCAATTCCACGATGCTGAAGCGTCAAGCCAAGTCCAGTTAAGAGACTTGGACTCCAAAGGGTTTGCGGCCAAAACCAGCATCAGCGAATGTTCGGCTTGATATCTGATGAGTCGCCATAGGAACCGCCTGTCTGAGGCTTTTACAGTGGATGATGAGGAAGCAAAGCAACGACCTAGATCCTTTGTTCGGCGCGAGAACCACTGAATACCGAGCTGGCCACCTGGATATGCTTTCTGTCCGCTTAATATTGGTTCCGATTTCGACACGGAAGATGGTACTGGCGGCGGCCGAAATCCTGTTCATACGAAAATTGACGCACATAGTTCTCAAGATACCCTGAATACCTGCAATGGCTTATACTGTTTTCTTTTCAAAAAATTGTAAAATTCAAACGACATAGCTTGCTTTGATTCCTGTGCATCAATCAGGATATTTCGTTTGGGCCAACGCGTGAAATTTTCCTGATGCTCAAGCTCGACGTGACACTGTGGAGTATATTCGCTCCGACTGCTGGATGAAATTGGTTATTAAAAGTCTTCACTATGGCTGACTCATACTCGAGATGAAACTCTTAAGGCAGGGACAGCTCAAAGAGCTGATTTCGTCGCCTCACGAAAGTGTCATCGCGATGGCCCGGTTGGCAGAGCGGAGCAGCCACAAGCTCGTAACACCACACCTGAGCCCCCGAACTGATTAACCGCTCCAGCCGTCGTCGAAGTAGCAAATTGCCTTGCCAATGTCTGAGAATCCAGGGTACGAGACCTGGTGTCCACATTTGTCCTGTCCCTCTTGTGTGTCATAGGGATAATTGTTGTACTGGAAGCTCAAGCTGCAGCCTTGGTACATGCCTGCAGGAGGGTTGTAGCACTGTGTGCATTCGATCAGCGCAAGTGTCCGCACAATGGCACTGACTGTTGGCGAGATCGGATATGAAAAGAGGTACCTACACCGGTCGCATTGGTTGGCGAGGACAAATACTTGCTGTTGAAAATACAGTTGATGCAATAGTGGCCCGAGTCTGTATATTCGCAAGCGTCCGGCGTGACCTTCGCCCCATCGCGGTCAACGAACGAGAATTTATTGGAGAAGAATCCGTAGCCGCCTTCTCCAGCACCGCCACCGCCGCCGGGGCTGGGAATGATAGTCTCCTCGCACTTTGCACACTGTCAGCATGATGTTTCGAGGCTGGCCGAGACAGAAAGATGTCCCCCGGCAACAAGCTTGCACACCTGATAAATGAAGCGCGAGTTTCCAGACTGGTCGCTTGGGTCACGACGGTACAGCTGTTTGGCATTTTCGCTGTCGGTCGGGAGGGCGCTGACTACAGCAGCCAGAGCAGCGATTCTGGTAATCAAGTCGGCGTACATGTTGATTTTAGGTACGGCTCAAGGATGGGTTTACGAGCAGATTGCGGGACTTTGAGTAAGAGTGAGTCTGGTGTGATGATGAAAATCGGATATGAAGAATTGAAACTGCGATGATAGCCCCCCATATTATAGATTTCAATGTAATCCATGATCTCGTCACTGGCATGCCTTGGAAAGCTTGTGAGTTTCTGCCTGGATCACGAGTCCCGCCAAAGCGCTGGCTGCATCGTGGAAAATCCTGCCGTCAAATCGGACGCAGATCATGATCACACCACAGGTGTCTCTGTCTGTCGCTATGATGAATAGAACCCATCAAGGCCCATCGAAGGATGAATCCAGTGATCCCCGTGATCAACGCATTTTCCATCACAGCACTTGTCAGCCACACTTCAGCCCTAATTGCCAAGGTTGTGAGACGATCGGGGATCGCCAGGGACCCAGCAGAGGCTGAAAACACATCTCCACAATGCTGCAGATCGTCATTGAATCGTGCACCACCCGGCAGTTGGGAGAATTTAGATGCCTAGAGCCCCATCTCCCATGTAACCAAAACCAGGCTCATTTTGTCCAGGATCTGAACGGACCGACTTCCCGTCGTCTCATAGAAATATACCTTTTTTCTCCCAAAGCCAGCAGCCCCTATTTGAGCTCCATCCCAACCTGGTGAATCATAGGATTTCCTATTTAGTCACTCAAGAACTTACCCAAACTGCACTTGCAGAATCTATTCCACTACTAGTAAAACTGCCAGTAATTAGAACCACGGGTCGGGGGCCTTTGCAGATTTAGGAACACGTAAAGCAAGACATGCTTCAATTCTGCAAGTCCAAGAAGTCGCCGTATGCTCAACGGTAAAATAGGAATATTACCACTAAAAATTGGATTACGCTGAGGGGATTTATGCTACGAGGCTTACTCCCAGCCAACTGCGGTATGTATAAGACCTCTGTGCTCAAGTCTGCAAGGGCTTATTTGCAAGCCCGACTCTCATGTTGCCCAGATCAAAGACCGCGTACTGGGCTTTCAGAGCAGTGTCCCCAATAATGGCGAAGTCGATGTCCCCTTGCGACTGCAGCCCGCCATAGCACAGAGTGTCGTCGACGTTCCCATAATTCATATACCGTCCAGGCACGACGCCTTTGTACAGACCGATCCCGAGTATAAAATCCGGCAGGGTGGCGGAGCAAGGGAACAGTATCGCAGCCCACTCATCATCGTAGTACGAGCCAGGAATCTTATCCCAGTAGGCATCGACGATGTCGTCTGAGAGCAGCAGCATCGACGTGCCCGTGTCTGCGATGGCTCTGAAAGGCTTCGTGACGTATCCCGAGTTGGGGTTGCCCGGTATCGTCTCAGGGCCTATCCGATATCCTGTGACTGCGAATAGCCACCAGATTGCTGTCCGGTCGATAGGGGCGTATTGAATGCGGCCCGTGTAGGAGTTTCCGATAAATCCGAACCCGTAAGTGCCCGGGATGGTGCTCTTCAAGTCAGCAGTGAACACCGGGCTGGCCAAGGATGATTTTATGTTATCTAGGAAGGTGAGTTGCTTCACCGGCGCCACGGTATTCCCGCTGCTCATTCCAAGGCCCAGGAAGCCCTACAGCATTCATTGTTAGCTAACAAACAACCCAAGATACTCCATGCCAATGCAGTGAAGAGTTGGCCATAAGATGGCTATAGCCTGTCCAAAAACGTACAACCAGTGTACCTTTGTTGTACAAGTTGATCATAGGGGGGATTTGTTCTCGAAGGAGTCGAAAGGCTGCTTACCCAACAGTAGGGATCTTCCGTGAACTCGATTGACACAGTCTTGGCGGACTCGACAGCCTGGTTGTTTACGACGAAGCCAGCCACTTCAACACGGTCGCGATATACGAGGCCATCCGCCGAAGATCCATCTCCATAACCAATGGAAAATGTAAAGCCTGGTTGTATTTGCGCTGTTGACGATAGTGCAGGTTTGTAAAGACCTTGACCAGCCACTAGACTCGCGTTCGTATCTGTCGAGTAAACCCAACTGGTACACTCAGTCAATCAGGTTATCAAAGCTGAGGCTGTCACATCAATTATGGTAGACTTACAGATCAGCAGATCCAGTGTCAAAGTTCAGGTACATAGTCTGAGGCGGCGTGCCGATTTTGACTGGACTGATGTACTCGTAATCCAGACCCCGTGGAGGAACCGCCTCGACCGTTTGCCCTGTTTACCAAGTTAGGAAGAATGGCTTTTCAGCAGATGGAACGAATCACCAACTCTTCTGAGACGCTGAGAGGTGCTTGTTGGTCTCAACGGCCTTTCTTAATTGCGGCGTCAACTCGACCCCATACTTCTTGTAAACTTCAACCATAGCCTCCAAACCCGACTTCGGCCTGTATCCAGGGTTTCTGGTTTGATGTACCGAAAAGGTCCCATCGGATTCCGCCCTGGGCTCTTTGGCGATAACTGGTCTCACTGGGTGCGGATGATTCGCCCGGACAGTATGAGCACCCACCAGCGCCGCAAGGGACACCGCGAGGAGGGTCGACTTTGCCATCGTGCCAAGGCCTTCTAGAGGAGCCGAATCTGTGGAGCTCGGCGTAAGAGGAGTTGAAAGCTGAGAAGAAGGGATTGTTGGATCTGTCCTTAGAAGGCCGGCCACCTGCGACTTCACTGGCACTAACAAACAAAAAGTGGCGCGTCGGAATTTCGACGGGCAGATGTATGAGCTTTGTTTGACGGTGGAAGCAGCAGGCCGTATTAAAAACAATTGCATCCCTTGTAATGTTTATGCGGGCCAAGCCCGCATGGAATGAGCGTTACTGGAAACATGAATTCCAGTAAACAAAACACGCGTCTGCTTCCAACGTGAGACACTTTATTGGCCGTCGCCTTCGTGGAGATGTCTCACATGCTTGTTCGCAGGAATCTGAACTCATCTGTTAGTTTTAGACGCACAAGACCTTTAGTGCCCGCCCACAAGAGGATATACATGAACCGTGAATTCTAAGACGCCCTCGAGAATGCATTGCCGCCACAAGCTTGGCTCTGATCTCCTGCGGCTGGCCCAGATGCTTTTCGGGCCGCGCCGGCCCACTGAGTGAGCCTAATTCAAATCCTCTAGGAAGAAGAAAACACCACCGCAAGCATGAATAAGTGAAGCTGGCCTTTGCTCCACATGCATATTCAGCTGCATGTCGGCCGGCTGTAAAGCATTGGTAGCTGCTGATTGTTTTCATTACATCCCCTCTGCATTTGAATCATTCTTCGTGCTACCTTCAGGCAACAGTACATCTTGCGTAATGGACGGATTATTTTACAGATTATCAGTGGCGCTGTAATCTAACCGTTTGCTGTAACATTCTCAGAGCATCTGTACGTTACGAAGCCTCATTCAGCCATGACGTCTTTTCAGTATCCCTACCCTAGGGTAGCCGATCGGTCTATTGTTGCCGTACCGAGGCTTGGCGCAAGGCCATCCTCGTCGCCAAAGGATTCCGGCTCATGGCCATGTATAAGTCTTCCACGGCCTTGCGGTGGACCCAAATCATGTACAGCTCCAATACAGTTGAACAGAGAAGAAGCGCCAGCTCACCGAAGACGTTGATTCTGCCTTTGATATCAGCTGAATTGCTCTGAAGCTCCAGCAACAGTAGGAACCACAGTTTATACCAGACGTTGGTGGATTGTGCCATGAGACATTATTGCCGCAACTTATCAGTAAGCCAGGCCATTTGCCACGAACCATCTTCTGGCCCTCATGTAAATTCATAGGAGGCTCACAGAGTGGAGGTGCTGCCATGCGGTTGGAGAGTATTTCAAGGTGACATTGAAGAGGGGCTAACACGGGGGCTTGCTTTTGGAGGTCCATATCACATGCAGCTGCCGGGGAGGTGTTTGGATTCAGCAAACCAAATCTCTTCTATAACCTCCTAAGTTACGATGCCATTCGTGAACCACCTGCTTCTTCCCCGAATCGATGTTGCTAGTGGATTCATTTCCAAGCTGCTTCACCCATTACAAGCAGTCTGTGAGATCAATCCCATAACCCGGGACTACACAGTTGCAATATGGTGGCGGATGACAAATAGATCACCGGAGAGGTTTCAGTTGTGAAATGACGGGACAAGCCCTGCTTACAATATCGGCACTGGGTGGCTAGATACAAACACATTGCTACAGCAACTCAGCTATGTCAAAAGCTGGCCCACCGCTAGCCTATCGTCATAAAGCAAGCTGTTCTACAGACCGCCTCCCATCTACAGACCTTTCAAGGAGAGTATTCCATAGAATATCATCTCCTAGGAGGTTGTCCCACGGCATGTCGTCGTCCCACAGTAGTTTGTCCCTTGGGAGGCTGCCATCAGACGGATTGATTCTTAAGTAGTCGGGAGATAGATGTCATGGTCGAGTAACGTCAGCAGACACCCGGGCAATGCTCGTCTTCGCCCAAGCTAACATTCAGGGTCTGTTCCGGTCACGACCCCCCGCCGTAAGTCAACAAAGTCTCAATACATACAGTGACTCAGAATCCTAGCCATTAGTCTGCACACAATCATTCCATGCTCCAACAGGATGGAGAAGACCCTGAAACCGGGCTCATCGAACCTGCTTTGAAACAGGCACTGTAGCCCATCACCACAAATTCACCCGAGGCAGTCGGCAACGAACACCCAGGCCCGAGTTACGGTGGGTTCGGGCCAGTCACATTGAGTGGGTTCGTTCTTAATCCGTATACATCCCGAAGGCGTACAGTCCCGAGGTCCCTTCACACATTCGTAAACACTCAAAGACTCAGCTTTTTGGATCCAGTCAGATCAAACTCAAGTGAAGCTTTTCATAGCACATCTTCTTCGTCCTCAGCCCCATCTCCCTCTATTCCAGGGTCCATCTGGAGCTCCACGAGATGGTTCACAGCGCGGGTATCGACCTTGGTGATCGCATGCATCTGCCACGTTAGCATGGCGGGCATTCTACCCACGGATGCCTGTGATGAAACGGCCTGCCACTTGATGAAGCAAAGATGCCAGCCAGCCAGCTGCCAGGAAAAACGCGGGTTTGTCTGGAAGTACATCTTGAACGTAGTACTCGCCCTGAGAAGTGCCCATTCTGAAGGGTAGCCACGGTCGAGGCGCTGCAGAGTCGCCTCAGGAATGCCCTGTTCTGCACGCGGCTTGATATTTTGCCATGTGTTGTATGTTTGCTGTACCAATCCAGCAAAATTGACGGTATCTTTCCTTTTTAGGGCGTCCCACTCTTCGCAGACATGCTCAATATCCTTTTTTAAACATCTGAGGATGGATTGCGCTAGAGTATCGTTCCCAGCATCCCACTCATCGTAATACTTCAAGGTAAGGTCTTTGTCCCAGTATACAGGTTCGTGCTTTGTGCTGTGGAAGTTGGCTAATTCCTCGTCTATGGCTGGCCTTGCAACCTGAAACCTGAGATAGTCCAGTATATGCTTATACTGCTGGTTCGAAGGCTGGTTAAGTGACGTTTTATACAACGGTTCTTCAAGCTGGTATGGGTCTGGTATGTGGAGAGACCTCCTGAAATGCTTGAAGTCCTCGGAGCCAAATTCAATCCCTTGCTTCGGCGCATCAACTAGAAGACTCAGAAGTGTGCTGAGTTTTTTTGCTACTTCGTCGTGAATGTTGCCTCTGGAATAGCACAGGCGCTCTTTGTAGTTGGTAACTTGTCCCAGCATGTCTTTGGACAGGTTGAAAGGGAAGCATTTCTCTAGTATCATCTCCCTAATAGTAGCTTCGTAGTCTTGCCCGTGGCTTGAAAGTAGTTGACGGAATTCTATCCTGTCTTGTCGATAAAACTGGCGAAGATTAGGCTGTGCCTCACTGTTGGCGTTAGCGAAATTCTCAACTACACGATTGTCCCAGACACAGAAGCATTGATCTCCATCGTAGTCTCCGCCACTGAGCATGTCCGCAAGAGGCGTTTCGCCTCTAGCCGAGAACACTATAACGTTCTGAAGATGTGCCAGCTCAAGTTTGAAGACGGCTTTGACGCGTTGGATATCAGATGGGAAATGCGCTGGAGAACGAGCAACAAGCACATCCCGACCATGAACCATTGTCCCCTCCCAATCGTCGGTCTCTGACCTGAAGCGGTCTGAAAACGCGATGTGAACTTCACCTTCCTCGAGCACATTCTGAAAGTCTATCACCATGAATAAATAGGCCGAGCAACCGATTTTGATATTGAGCTTCTTACTGAGTTTCTCGCACATCTGGAACTGTGTGTCCCAAGCCTTGTCGTTGAGAAACTTGTTCTGCCAGGGGTCGAAGCCTGCGTTGAGCATGAAAGCCATAACCTCTTCATCTTCCCGCGGTAGGCCGCCCAGGAATGATACGTGGCCGCGGGCAAGGCGGTCAGACCTGTGAGCCGCGTTTGAAGAAATCCATTTCTGAAATTGAACTGGGGTGTCCAGGGATTGTCTCTGCTCACTGAGCTGCTGTCGAAGGCTGTTCTCTAACAGCTTGCCAATATTTTGACGCATCCTGGGCTTGTCGAGGGCCCTATCTTCTAGGACTGGCAGAAACTGGAGGTTGAGACTGGCAGACCGCAGCTTCTCTGGAGCGCAGCTCCGGATTTCCAAAGTCCTATGTTCTTGGTCTGCAGCCTCGTTTTCCCATTTACGCTGAGAAGGATACGTCTCAATCCAGATGTCGTCAGTCATATGTGAGTCAACGACCCACATCCCCTTTGCAGATCCTAGTCGGCCTTGGACTGCACAAGGAGGTGAAGAGAGACCGAGAGAGCCTTGGATCACTTTCGCGACACTTCTACTCATCCTACCCACTCCATCGTTCATCACTCTCTTTCCATCATCGGACAACAGGTCTTGAGTCCGATGCCGGATCTGCCCCGGTTCGAAAATGATCGTCGGGATCGTCCTGCTGAGGACGAGGGCCAATCGTTGGAAGAGCTTCAACACAGGCTGAGAGCCATTGTTGCCCGCTTTCAAATCCAGAGCCCAGCAGACCATCGATCCAAGGGACGTGCATGGTCGCCCATCCCTTGAGATATCGACCCCGTTGGAGGCGAACAAGAAGATTCGGTCCATATAGGTAGGCTTTGGCTCTCGTCCGAAAAGCAGGTGCTTAGGCGGCATGCGCTGTCCACCGGATTTCAAGTAGAAGGGATTATAAAGGCGCCCACCGAAAGAGTGTGGCCTTCTTGTCAGCCAATCCAGGAGATCATCGTGGAAATGCTTGTCTTTTAAAGACGATGGTAGATTGGAAGGGTCTGGAGAGGGGACCAGTAGCTCTAGGAAGCGATCAGGGCCATACTTTCGGCCAAGGCGATGCGGTTTGTCGAGCTTTGGAGGTTGCAAACTCAGCCGCAGGGGACTGCTGGATTGTTTGGGGGCGAATTCCAGCGACGCTACAAACACGACATGCTGGTTCTTGGCTGGCGTGTCATTCGTTGCCGCGGCCCATGCATCCGGGTCTGGGGCTGGAGGCATTGGCTTGCCCGGAAAGGCCTCGCTTAGAGCACTGCGAAGAGCCTTCTGGTCCTTCCATTGCGCGTCGTAACTGATTGCTACCGAATTGAGCTCAACACCCATGTGGAGTCCCAGCCGGAGCACTTCCCAAGTTATATGAAACGGCGCGGCCTCGAGCCAACCTGGTAATGTCGCTGGACCAGCTTAGCGAACTGAAAGGGGAGGAGTTGTCTGGAGACAAAATAACTTACGCCATTGAACCTGTTCTAAAGAAGAACCGGAGTTGTGAGTGAGATGAGTCTCAGTGACAAATGGTTCGCCCTGGGCCTGCGGCTGGTGATCTGGGGATGAGTGAAGAGCATCTCTCAGTGCCGATGAAGGGGGGCATGAGTAGTTCGTTGTCTGAGTTGGTGGGCAGGCTTCGTCCTTGAGCCTTGTAGCTTTCGAGTGGCAATTGTCAGAGGCAACATAATCGTGAAATGACTCATTCAAGGCATCTTCCATAGTCGAGGTGGGCTGAAACTGATCTTGAGATGACCCAAAACACCTTCGTCCCTGAGAGCTTGCCTCGACTGTCTCTTGCGTGCTCGGCTCATTTTCGGCCTTGGAAAAGACGGACTGGAACGAAGCCTTGCTAATGGTGCTGGTTGAGTACGTGTTGGACCTATTCAATGTCCAGTATGACTCCGTCAGAGAGCTTTCTGTTCTCCTCGAGTGCGGTCGATGTCGCCCGGGGGCCAGTTCTGACGCAGCAAAGAGGTAGTCAGGCCTCGGCAGGGCTGCCGAATTAGGATCCGGAAGAGGCTGAACTGCACCCGCAGCTTGTCCCGCCAGCTTCGACCGCTTGGTCGGCGACTTAGATATGTTGGCCTCGGCAGCCCTCTTAGGCTGGACAGGAGACGATTTGTCGTTGGAGAAAGCCGCTGGCCCGCTTTGGCTGCGGCCAAAAGGTCTCTTCGGCTGCGAATGATCCAGAATTTCATGGAAGATTGACTGTAAACATTCTCGCTCGGCCTGGTTTGTTGCCAGGGGACTGCCGTCGGACACAGGTAGCGTACCGAGATCGCCTTGCGGCTTGTCACGCCACCGAGAACAGGATTGTCTGACCTTCAAGTCGAACCGCTGCGTCAGCTGTTCAAGGGCATCGAGTCCGCCCTGGTAGAAGTGGAACTGGAGACGATTGTACAGCTTTGTGGCAGCGGTCTCCTGCTCCTTCCTCTCGGTTAGGGTGAGCCTCGGATCCGGAATTGGTACACCCAGGTTGTAATCAACATTCAACCGATTGATGAACCGATGCAAGTCATCTCGCGGGTGCTTTGGTTGAAGGTCCGGGCCGCGAGGCGGTTTCATGGTAGACATGGCCCTGCAGCCTCGCACGCCCCGGGGTCAGCCATTGGGCTCTCAGCTAGTGGTACAAGACAAGACGGGGTCATGGGCACAGCAGGCAGTAGATGTCATTGGGAAGAGGCTGTTGCAAGAGGGCCCGGATAAACGTGATGAATTATGGTATGGAAGGCATGTGCCATTTCACCGGGACTCAAGTATCTAGATGGACACATACAATCTCTCTCTCTCCCAAGCGCATTGAAGGAGGGACACCACCACGTTCCTGGGATGGAGCCTGGCAAAGTTCGTTTGCAGAGTGGTGATCCTGGCTGATGGCTGGACTCGCCTGACTGGCCTGGCAAGCTGGCTGGCCTCCTCGGCCGGTGGTCTGGAATGGAGGCAGGGCTGAGACAGCAAAAGAGACGACTAGGTTGTGGCTTCTCGTGGACTCGACCGAGACACAGGAGGCGAGTCTCGCTCGAGCTGTGACATCGAGCACTTGGTTAATTGGATCGCGGGTAGAGGCTGTTGGCGGGGAGACGAGTCAAGAGAGCGTGGAAGGGAGGGGCGGGTAACCGAAAAAGGCTAAGAGCGGGGTCGACTCGACCGTTTCGTGCCGTGTCGTGCCTGTCGTTTTCAGTCTATAGTGTTGCTAGTGCAAGTGCTCCGTAGGTAGCTGGCAAGAGCATCCTTACCTCCCATGTGGGTGCAGCAAGTGCCGAGATGGATACTCTGGACTACTGTGGTAGCTTCTTTTGTAAGGTGGCCTGGGTGGTAGTCTAAAAATGAAAGAGGCACGATCTCAATCCCGGTACCAGACACCAGACTGATACAGCCTATCACCTCGGTCAGCTCAGCCTGGATGGCCTCAGGGCTGGTGCCCGCCAGTGAGCTGAGAGAGCGCCAGGTCGAGCTGGCTGGTCTCCTGCAGTAGCGCAGACGACTCCAGGGTTCAGTCTTGGAGGAGAGATCGAATCTGGATCACTGGGGCCAGGGTACGTGGGTACTTGGGTACTTGGGCACTTGGATGCGTGCGTTGCAGGACGAGCCTGCCTGCCTGCCTGCCCGCCTCCCGGCTGCCCGACTGCGAACCCCACCTCTGCGACGTCAGCCCGATCCAATGGGACCCGACCAGCCAACGTTGGAACCATCCAAGGAAGCAAACCTTAATCAGCCAGCCCATGCGTGCCACGACAATGGACCGTCACTTTCTTCACTCTGGGATTCAATTCGATGAACCATCTCGACCGTTTTCGCCATCTTCACAACTCCTTACCACCACGCCGAACCTGACCTCACCTGACCTCACCTCACCTCACCTCACCTCACATCTCGCATCACTCATCAGCGCCCGTCCTGTCTTGCGCCCGCCCACGTCTTTCCGTCCCTCGACCAGCAGTATCATCGGCAGCCCGGCATCCGCCGGATCCAGACTTGTTGCGGGTGGAGCAAAGCTTTGCCGGGCTCAGTCACGTCTCCACTCACTCACTCGCTCGCTCGCTCGCTCACTCATCACTCTATCGCTCATTGACTGCACTGCACTGCACTGCCCCTGCACCGGCCGGGAGCCTTCTTGCTTGACCTGTGACGACGTGCCACAGCTCCGACTCAAGCCCTCGCAAATTCAATCCGGCCCTGCACTCTGCTAGCCCCTACCCATCCTGATCCAGACCGGCGCGACTCGGTCGGACTGGGCTCGACTCGATTGACTGTGGCTTTGGACTCGATTGAGCCAGTTTCTGGCTATCATTGCCGTAGTCGGCCCCGCGGTTCGCCGCCATGGCGGAGCAGCAGGAGAGCCCCAATATCGACGACCTGACCCCGGAGGAGGCCAGCCGCATCATCCACTCGCACCGTAAAGTGCGATATGGTACGCCTTTTTTCATTCCTCTTGTCTTGCGAACCCCTTCGACGAGTGGTGTGACACCAACGTAAACCTCCTTGTCCTACATCTCAGTCCATAGCCGCCCCCCCCCCCCCAAAAAAAAATCTTGTCTGTGACTCGTCAACAACTTGTTCTATGCGCCTCGTATAATTCAAGCTTGCAACATGAAAACCTTGCTCACAACCCTTCTCTCCGTCAGGAACGGCGTGCTGGCCTTGCCGTCAGCGCAAGGTGAAGTGCGACAACAAGCAGCCATGTGAGAACTGTGTAAAACGAGAGCACCCCCAGCTATGTTCCTACAAGCCAAATCGATCATCCAAGTCTACCGGAGGGTCGGACGTCGCCTCACACATCAGCAAGAAGAGGGCCCATTCTCCTGATGACCAGGACTCCCGCGAACTGAGCAGCGAGGCCAAATCTGATCCTGCCATGCGCGCTTTCGGTATTCCATTCCGCTCAAAACGCAAGGATTCTCAATCTCTGACACCAATCTCAGTTGACCCCGAATCAGCTGAGGTGACGAGGTATCTCGGACAGAACAGCATACCAGCCCTGCTGAGGGAACAGACCTCTCCCAACGACCGCCAAGCCGGTGTCGACAACATCCGACAAGATATGCGCTCCATCTTCGGCCTGGACAACTCCGCCCCCTTCCCGCTTATGTCCTCGCGCCACCTGGAGAAGCTGACCGCGGACATCTCTGCTGAGCTGCCGTCCGACCGCGAGGTCATGAAGTAGGTCTGGCCTGTGTGTGCCGCGTTGGTCCCGCCGTCGGCGTGCGGGGGACGACCTCTCTGGCGTATACATCTAACATTTCTAGGTTATTCCGAACGTATAAGGAGATACCCCAGGTCTTCTGGGGTTTTGTAATAGACATCGACGACCTGGAGTCAAGATTAATGGTATACCTGGAAGAGCGGGCAAAGAACGCCCGCAGTACCGTCAAGATCGCCAGGAGGCCCGTCTCGGCTTCTTGGCTCGCTATCTTGTTCGCAGTCCTCGCCGTGGGTTCACAATACCACGACTCTCCATACCATATACGGACCAGTAGTTCGCAGAAGTACTTGCAGATATCCTTCCATTTTCTACGCATGGGCAACTTTCTCTTGCGGCCAAACTTCGACTCAATCCAGGCCCTGTTGCTCGTCTCGTTCAGTCTTCTCAACGACATGAAGGCAGAAGGATCTTGGGCTCTGCTCGGGCTTACCTGCCGTCTGGCACTCTCACTCGGACTCCACAGACTCAACAACAACGAATTGACAGACCCAGAGGCAAAGAGGAAGGAAACTATCCGACGAAAACTATGGTAAGACTGAGGATGGGCCGCTTTTGAGGCAAAGAGACTCAATGCTGACCCTGACAGGTGGTGCTGTGTCTGGCATGACACTCTCACATCGCTTTCGTTCGATCGGTATGTCGTGGCTGCTTCTTTACCGACACTGAAAACCACGCGCTGACAGTCTGCAAGCTCGCCCATGACGAATATCCCTTGCTGTCCGATCCCAGTTTCGCCAAGTGCTGAAAGCAATGGCTTAACCTACCTGGAAGCCATGTATCATCTCTGCCAAATCATCAATCGACGCCTCAACCCGGACGCGACCGCCGAGGCGACTTTTGTACAGATACTCGACAACTGCCAGGCCACGGAAAGATTGCGCGAGAAAGTCGTTCCTCAGATCCGAAGCAAAGAAGCTTGCAAGACCGCAGTTGACCGACTTCAACATTTTGCCATCAGGCTGCACACTTGTTTCGTCGTCTCCGTCTGCTGTCGCCCTGCCCTGAAACGAGGCGGTGAGTCGGACGCACTCGAGCCGTCTGAACGAAAGGTGTTATCTGCGAAATTCAGGGACAACTTGACCGAGACAGTCAGGATGTTTCTCGCCATGCACCAACTGTCGGTGATCCCGACTCGGTCCTGGGCTTTTACCTACCACGGCCTGTCTTCAGCGGTGCTTCTGGGTCTCTTACCCGAGACCAAATCAGACCCCGAGATCCGTCAGCTGCAGGGCGATCTCATTTCCGCACTGTCTGCTACTGCCGCAAAGGAGCAGTCCTCCCCGATACCACACATTCAAAAGAGTGACAAGGATATTGAACTTTCAGGGCCACTATCACGTGCCCTTGCCGCTCTGAAGAATATCTACGATCACGGCAGTGTTATGGGTTCTTCGGTGTTCAAGCGCGATGGTGGAACACGATCTGGCACACGTACGCCTCTGGGTATAGGTCAGCTTACGAACCCCTCCGTGGGCGACAATCATAATCTTCTCCCGGGACCGCCGTATGCGAACTCTGGCCTTCAGAGCCTTGATCCTCACCAAGATGCGGCTATGGCAATGGCCGAAATGCAGAATGGGAGTGGCATGCAGGACTTTCCAGGGTGAGTTTGTGCCTGCCTCTCGCCACAGAGATTAGCTGCCAGGCGACGCCGCTTACTTGTCATCAGGTTGCCATATGTCACTGGGGCACCGCTTGAAGGCACCGATCTCGCGCCGATTGATCCGAGCACCTACATTGAGCCCATGGAGCTTTATGACTCCATCTTCTGGGGTATGTCATTTTCTTGGACAGATTTTCCTCCCTTCCAACTCAAGCCAATGTCGCGATGAGGCTAAGCTGACCACCACTCCCACCTCGGCAGAGTCTCCCGACCCTTGGAACTCGGGCCTGGATACAATGAACTTTGACTTCCTTGCACAACCACCTCCGGGTCAACCACCGCAGCAACAGTTTTATTTCTAGCAAAAGAAACGACGCTTGCCAGTGTTTCACCCATGTAAAATTGTACCAGCTTTTGTTCTCTGTCGTGAAACGTGTCTTGTCCGTCCTAGCGTCGGAGTGTTTGGGTGGGTGGATTGTTGGAAATGGGAGCGGCCCTTTATCTCAATGTTTCGGTGTTGTTGGCAGCCATTTCTGGGAACTAGTTTTGAGTTTTCCTGCTATGCATGGGCTTGATATATCGCGTTGGGGCTAGGATGAGAAAAGTGATCTTCCTCCGATTTCAATACGGGCCCGTAAGCTTGCCAGTATGTATTCCGACACGGGCTTTTTTTTTTGTCTTCATATGGAACTAAGGCTGTATGACCGCTACCAAGTCTGCAAATGCCGGTGGATGCTGATGGAGTCTGTGGCGGATGGTCGATGTTACATCAACGTTGGAGTATAGGAGCAGTGTCCGGCGGAAATCCAGGCTGAGTGTAAATTTGATAATGGGCATCAAATTGATTGCCTGCTCAGGACACACACAAAGACTAGGTAGTACTGTGGAAGTTTACCAACGGACCATGAGCTCTGAGTGACAGGCGAGGTTGTACATAAACACAGGGGTCTCTGTCTGAACAGATCGCAGAGGGGATTGGCGAAGTACAGAAGATTGTTATGGCATCACGTTACTAGTAAACATAGCCAGGACAGATCGGCACAGTCGAGGCAGTCGCATGAGGTCTGGGTTTGGGGCTACACTAGGAATATATCACCTCCCAGCCTGCCAAGAACAGTGTGGTAATTCTAGACGCTCTAATGGGGGGGGGGGGGGAAAGGAAGCCCAAATCAATGCGTGACCCACGTACGTGGATACAAATACAAATGTAAATACGGCTCATCGGATCCATGGACTCGGTATCTCGTCCGATCATTGCTACGGTGATGTGGCATCGAGCTGAGACAGCTCAGCAGAGGACGACTGAGGGCTGAGCAGGTGGATATTACTGAGATGCAAGGTGATGCAAGAAGTCAACTCGACAGCATGCCATGGTAGCATGACAGCAACGGCATTGCTCGGCGAGGATGTGTGTGTACGTGTGTTGCCGGAGCGGGGTATGTATGGATGGCACTCACTCTAGACTTACATGTCGTGCATATGCACGGCCGGTCACCTGTGCAGGACATGTAGCAAGAAGGATGAAGATGGCTTATAGCATGCTGGGCTCTCTCGATGCTGCACTTTTAGGACTGTTGCAGGCAACCACCACCAGAACGCAACGTTCTCATCGGGTGTGCAGTCTGGCTGTCGGCGGCCGGTGGCTTGCGTCTGATGATGGACGTGGCGTTGCGGGAGTGGAGCGCTGGACTGTGTGTGAGCAGGCGCCGGTGTGCAGGCAAGCAGAGCGTTGGACTCGGGACGAAAAAGCCAAGCCTCGAAGCCCTTCACCTTAATAAGTCGGGACGACGAGAAGCTAAAAGTGCAGGCAGGCTACGAGACGCATTGGATGGGCGTCCTCTGGCAGGGCAACGTTGACTTGAAAGTGAGCGTGTGATATTATGCTAAGCAATAGGTACAGGGGGGCTATAGGCTCGAAATGCTAGTGTAGTAAATCTTGTGGGCAATAAATATGAAGCCACCGTGGAGGCAAACAAAGAGCGGTTTGATTTGGACAGTCAAGCAGGGCCGATATCTAGAGGCCGTTTCCCCAGAAAAACGTTTATTACCTAGAGGCAGGCACCCACACTGCCACGCCGACAACCCCAGCTCGGCATACCCACAGGGGCGGGCCAGATGCGGGAGAGAAAAGGAGAGGGGAAAGGCTGGGGCAGTTTTGTGCAGACTGCGGGGTACAGCAGGGCACAGACGATGCCTGACAGGATGGATTGCCATCCCCGCAAAAACTTCCCCAAGCCAAGACTTACAACAACACGGTCAATACGAACCTCGACCCTCATTTCCTCATTCCCCCCATCCCGTCCCTGCCTGCCCTGCGCCTAACGCCGGCGAGCTCCTCTTAGCGGCGAGGCCAGAGCCCATAGCTCAATATTTGTGTCTGCTTCCGGCCATCTCGACAAGCTTCTCATCGGCCCTTTTCCCGACCCCATGGGGCCTGCCAGGCCACCATGACGCCCTCGTGGGCCGTCCCAAGAAAAACATGTTGCCATGTAAACTGTTTGTGACACCGCCTTGTCCAGCCCTGCTGCCCTGCTGCCCTGGCTGCCCTGCCAGCGGCACCCAAGAAGCAAATCACCGAGACATCCGCCGCGCAGTGGGGACCGCGGCGAGTAGGCACGGCAGAACATCCGGCATGCCGGACCTGCCTGCTTTTCTGCCTCTCCCTTCTACCTGAGTCTATCAGTCTGTTCAATGGCCGTGTTGTGGTACAAACTCATGCTGCTCCCAGCCCCCAACGCGACAGGAACGCCCTTGGGGGGGGGGGAAGTCGGCTCGCCTCGAGACGGGCCTGATGCTACAGTACACACACCTATCGCTGCTAAGATGCATGACGGAACGGATGACGATGCGTCGTCAGGGATCTAGCCTGCCATGCGGAGAAGCCCCGGCTTAACTCTGATGGCTTCTCCCCCAGGCCCTCCCAAAATGTCTTTGTTCTGGCTTGGGGGGAGCATGGGGGCCCTGCCATCCGCTCGGTAATTGGATCTCGTTCACTACGTCGCTTTTTTTTCTTGGGATGAACTATTCGCGTCTCCACATCAATATCCCACGCCTAAGACATACTTTCCACAACTTTTGTTGGCTTCATGCGGTATGCCGAGAGTTTACATGGTCTCGGTCGAGTCACTTGCTCACCCCACTGAGAAGCTCAATCCACTCCTGGGCGCCCACCCCGGCGGCCTATAAATAATACTCAATCGCCGTCACCTTCCCACCCTCTGCTCTTTTGTTTGGACGTAGAAGCTGCAGTCCGGCTCCTCGGTAGCACTACGTCGTTCCGTTAGGCTACTCGTCCACTCCCACAACACGGTAGCACCGCCGATACGAAATTATTGGCCGGGTCTCTGACAACATTGCCACGCCATGAAGTCCTCGCCTGCTACCACCCTCTGGCTGGCGGCGAGCTGCGGCTCTGTTTCCGCAGGAACTATCGGTGGGCCTGAAAAGGTACGGTTTCTCTCTCCTGCCGAGCTCCCTTCGCATTGGCCGGCACCAACATGTTCTGCGAGCCCGGCTCTTTTAAATTGGGTGCAGTCGCTACCAAACATCGGACCCAAACGCCGAGGGACCAGTTTGTAGCTTCCCAGCATGAAGGTTTCTAGCACTATGAGCCGTGCCAAGCATCTGATAGCCGTTGGTGCTATTCTTCTTCACTCTGCTGACACCACGTCTCTAAAGGTCCAAGCACGGCAGTCGGAGCTTGCCTTCTCTCCTCCGTTCTACCCCTCGCCATGGATGGACCCAGAGGCAGACGGCTGGGCAGATGCCTACGCCAAGGCCAAGGACTTTGTCTCTCAGATGACGCTCCTCGAGAAGGTCAACATCACAACCGGAACTGGGTGAGTATTGCAACGGATCAGAAGCTCGCACAGGACTGACCGTAGAGTAGCTGGGAGAGCGAAGTGTGCGTCGGAAACGTTGGTTCGGTCCCTCGTCTTGGCCTTCACAAGAACCTGTGTCTGCAGGACTCTCCTCTTGGCATTCGTTTCGCGGATTGGGCCTCTGCGTTTCCGGCTGGCCTCACGGTAGCAGCCACTTTCGACCGTGGTCTGATGTACGAGAGGGGTCTGGCCATGGGCGAAGAGCATAGGGGCAAGGGCATTGACATCCAGCTGGGTCCCGTGGCCGGTCCCATCGGCCGTGCCCCTGCCGGAGGCCGTAACTGGGAGGGTTTCTCTCCTGACCCCGTTCTGACTGGTATTGGTATGGCCGAGACGATCAAGGGCATCCAGGATGCTGGCGTGATTGCTACTGCGAAGCACTACATCGCCAACGAGCAAGGTAAGAGCTGCTCCTGACTCCCCGTCTTATGTATTGAAGGCGCGGCATCTGACGCACAGAACAGAGCACTTCCGTCAGTCTGGTGAGGCACAGGGCTATGGTTTCAATATCAGCGAGTCCATGTCTTCCAACATCGACGACAAGACGCTGCATGAGCTCTACCTGTGGCCCTTTGCTGATGCTGTGAGGGCCGGAGTCGGCTCCTTCATGTGCTCATACCAGCAGATCAACAACTCATACGGTTGCCAAAACTCCAAGATCATGAACGACATCCTAAAGAACGAGCTTGGCTTCCAAGGATTTGTCATGAGCGACTGGGGTGCGCACCACACCGGAGTTGGCGCTGCTGTCGCTGGTCTGGATATGTCCATGCCCGGTGACACGGCCTTCAGCTCTGGTCTCTCCTTCTGGGGTACCAACTTGACTCTGGCCGTTTTGAACGGTACAATGCCCCTGTAGTAAGTACTTTCCGCGCCGGCATCTCTTCTGCGTGGTCACATGCTACCCCTTGAAGCCTCCTGGGCATGAGCTACGGTTGCAACATGCTGACAATAACATAGCCGTCTCGACGACATGGCAATGAGGATCATGGCCGCCTACTTCAAGGTCGGTCGAAGTGTTGATGAGCCGTACCCCAACTTCTCCTCCTGGTCCAGGGACACCTTCGGATACGTGCACGCCGGTGCCGAGCAAGGATACCAGCAGATCAACTTCCACGTCGATGTGAGAGACGACCACGCGGCCCTCATCCGAGAGGTCGCCGCGAAGGGAACTGTGTTATTGAAGAACACTGGTGCCCTTCCTCTCGATAAGCCCCGTTTCCTCGCCGTCATTGGGGAAGACGCTGGACCCAACCTGAACGGTCCGAACGGATGCGCCGATAGAGGCTGCGACAACGGGACTTTGGCCATGGGTTGGGGATCTGGAACAGCGGACTTCCCCTACCTCGTGACCCCAGACACTGCTCTCCAGAACCAGGCTCTCGAGGATGGAAGCCGATACGAGAGTATTCTCGACAACTATGCAACTAGCCAGATCAACGCTCTGGTTGCGCAGGCCTACGCCACTCCCATCGTCTTCGTAAACGCTGACAGCGGAGAGGGTTACATCAGCGTCGATGGCAACGAGGGCGACCGCAACAACCTCACTCTGTGGCACAGCGGTGACGATCTGATCAAGAACGTCTCTGCTCTGAACAACAACACCATCGTGGTCATCCACAGCGTCGGCCCAACGCTGCTCACTGATTGGTACGAGAACCCCAACATTACAGCCATTGTCTGGGCCGGTCTTCCCGGTCAGGAGTCTGGTAACTCGATTGTCGACGTTCTCTACGGCAAGGTCAACCCAGCCGGACGCACACCATTTACCTGGGGTGCCACACGCGAGAGCTACGGCACAGATGTTTTGTACGAGGCAAACAACGGGGAGGCCGCGCCTCAGGACGACTTCACTGAGGGCTCGTTCATCGACTACCGTCACTTCGACAAGACGAACCAGACTCCAATCTACGAGTTCGGCTTCGGTTTGAGCTACACAACCTTTGAGTATGCGAACCTGAACATCGTTGCGGGTACCGCGGCTCCATACGAGCCCACCACAGGCTCTTCTGCCTCGGCCCCCATCATCGGAAGCTCCAACTACTCGACCAACTTGGAAGACTACGCCTTCCCCTCGGACCAGCTGGACTACGTCACCCGCTACATCTACCCCTACCTTAACACGACCACCTCGGCCGAGGAGGCAAGCCAGGACCCCTTCTACGGCCAGACAGCCGAGGAATTCCTGCCCCCCAACGCCATCTCCTCCGACCCAATCACCCTCTCCCCCGCCGGCGGCGCACCGGGCGGCAACCCAGGCCTCTACGAGGTTCTGTACACCGTCACCGCAGATATCACCAACACCGGCTCCCTGGCTGGTGACGAGGTGCCCCAGCTGTACCTCTCCCTCGGCGGGCCGGACGACCCGCCCGTCGTGCTGCGCGGCTTCGACAGGCTCAGTCTCGAGCCCGGCGAGACGGCCACCTTCAGCGCCGACCTGACGCGCCGCGACCTCAGCAACTGGGACGTCGTCTCCCAGAACTGGGTCATCTCCGAGTTCCCCAAGACGGTGTACGTCGGCCGCTCCAGCAGGAAGCTGGACCTGCAGGCGCCCCTGCCCTAGGTGGGCGGGTTGGCGTGTCCGGGAAGGCAGCTTTCAGGCATGAGAACATGGGAAGACCATACGACCACAACGTCGATTTCTGTCTGCCGTAGCCTTTAATACATAATGATTTCATGAATTCACTCTAGACATCTCTCTTTCAAGAGCTCACATGCGTGCTTATGTCTTATCACGCCGACCTTTGTGACCTGTGACATCTACTGACTGGCATGTTCCCAGGCAAGCTCCGCGTATTGTAATACACCAACCAGTGGCTTGAGTGGATCAGCCTCGCCCAAGTTACATTTACACCAAGTCACCCAGGCCGCGTGTGACTACTCGCGTCAACGTAGACAATGTGGTGGCCAGCATTGCCCATCCGGGCCAGGCACGCGGCTTCGAGCTTGACTGTGGCCTCTCAGTACGCGTATTGCCCAGGGCAGCGCACACATCTTCTTGATAAAAAATGTGACCAAGGGCTCACTGCACTTCAGGACTGTTGAGTTTAACCGGCCGGCAAGCTGGGCATCGCCTATCATGATACTGATGAGGCGGCTCCCCTGGTCTCACACGACAAGGGGCTTTGCTCATGACCAAGGCTCGGGGAATCAATGCGCAGAGTAGACTGTTTATCGCAGAAGCTCGTTGAATACTGGTACCGACCTGTGGGCAATGAAGCAACGATCTCGAAGTAGTAGATTGCTGCAACCAGCGGGTGGCCACGCCCGGCAAACAGGCAAGACTGTAGCTATATACAAGTACAACATCGTGCATACGCGGAAAGAATTTTACAGTACTTCTACCCTCATAATTCTGCCGGACAAAAGAAAAAGCCTCGCAATATGAGACAGTACGATTAGCACCATTAGCCCACCCACCAACCTGCGTTACAGCAGGCACAATAACGCCGTGCCGACCAAAGCCGGGCCTGCTCTCCTTGCGAGAGCGAAAGCAATTATGCACAAATCATACCTCGACGTGGGGAGCCCGGTCATTGGGCTGCGGGAGTTTGTATCCAAAATGCAATGCGTCTCCCCTATCGTCCCTGGTGACGCTTCGCCTCAAAGCACCAGCAGGAGAAGTCGCAGGTATACATCGACTCCGCTCTCGTCATCTAGTAGATGTAAGGGATGATCCTCCAACGGACAGTCCTCTTGTACTTCTCCCAGTCCTCACCATACTTGCGGTGGCACTTCTCGTCGTCGCGCAGATCACGGTGGACGAGCAGGACGGCAAAGTAGACGACGTAGAAGTAGGTGAAGATGGTGCCCCAGCCCCTCGCGGCGCCCTGGATGACCTCCCTACCGTCGATCATCTTAAAGGCGCCCTCGGCATTGGTGCCAGCCGACAGGATTAGGTAGCCGGCCATGCCCGTTGGCAGGCAGTAGGGCCACGCCTGCAGCCAGTCGCCGAAGTAGTTGATGTGACGGGCAACGCCCCACCAGCCGGACGTGATGAGCCGGGAGCCGGTCTTGGTCTCGATGTAGCTGAGGTGAGCGACGCTCGGGTCGTTGGGGTTGGTGCGGAAGGTATTCTTCTGAGAGTTGGCGAGGCGGAAGATCGAGAAGCCCGCGATCAGCATCGCGAAGACGGCAGTGAGCCAGACGGGGCCCAGGGTCACGGGGTAGACCGAGAGGTACTTGGTCTGCAGGCTGTAGAAGAAGGGCACCCAGACGAGATCGCCAAAGGCAAGCATGCAGCCGAAGCCGTCGGTGGTGATGTCCATGGTGGTGAGGATGGCGGGCTCCATGAAGACGCCGTCAAGAACGTATAGCGCCTGCACGACGGTGATAAAGACAATGCTATCGGTGACGAAGCCATAGGTACGGTATTGCTTGGCGACGAAAGCGCAGTTGAAGAGGATATAACCGAGCATGCCGGGGCGTAGCTCCATGAACTCCTTGATGTCGATCTCGCCGATCAAGGGCAGCGTCACGCGGGGGTTCAGCTCGCGACCAATAAACCAGTCGTACATGATGTTACCGGAGTGGCCTCCAGCAGCAAGCTCACGGAGGTCCTTGTTGCCCGCCTTGACGGAGAAGGATCGGACGTAGACGAAGGTGGCAAGCGCATAGGAGATGAGGATGTTGGCGGTGAGGAGCTGGACGTAGTTGTCGGTCATGAAAGTCCAGACTGGGAAGTATGCGCCCTGCTGGATGGTGCCAGCGAGGCAGGCGACGAGTGTGAAGATGATGGAGCTGAAGCTGTTCATGCGGTACTTGAGCTTCCCACCGCTGCTAAGCTCGACGCCCTCGGCCTCGACCGCGGGTAAGACACGGTACAGGACCGCGTTGAAGAGGTAGTATGCCAGTGTCCAGCCGGTGACCTCCCAGCTTGCTAGGCCCCAGATGCCGTTGGCGGGCCACCCGACATCGCGTTTCAGCTCTTGGAGGTCGATGTCCTTCCAATTGGTCAAAAGAGGGGGCGCAGGGCAGCCGGACACATCGTTGCAGGCGAAGGTGAAGAGGTAGAGCAGGATGGGGAGACCGAAGGAGACAACGGCAGCTCCGGGACTATGGCACAGAAGAACGTCAGTCGAGAGGCTTTGGTGAACCTAGAATCTGTCCACAAGCAGGCACGTACGGTCCAAAGAACTCATAGCCATGTTCCTGGCTCGAAGCTTTAGATTTCGGAGGCATTGCGACGCGACTGGGTTGATCACGCAGGTGAACTGCGCAAATGGTGTTGTTTGGGGTACGGAGTACAGGCCGACACGGTGCAGCGCTGCACGACCAGTCGAGGGATTAATACTGCGGGTGGAAGGATGAGGAGGGGTTCGCGAGGGCAGCCGGATGCAACAGCTGCCGTTTGGTCCGATGGTCGAGGGGGTGCTGGTCTGGGGCGGGAGGAGCCTGAAGCTCTTTGTAGTCAACAAGGTCAAATCAATGCCAGCAACAATGTCAATGATGCAAACGAGACTTTTCACCAAGCTCCCTGCCAGATCAGGTTAGCCACGGCCTCGGGTGGGGCCGCCCAGGCATTAGACCACCCCAACCTTTCGCAACTCGGTACACAAGGCAGACCGATGGATCTGGACTGTCTGCAATTCTTTTCCAACCAGCGATACTCCCATGGCAACAGAGTTTAAGCCTGAGGGGAGGATGGACAAACAGGTCACGGTGTGCTTAGAATTTAAGTAATCGTGTGGGGCAGCCAGGTTCGAGATGTGAAGACCAGAAATGTCTCCTTGATACCAGACCTTGTTTTAGAAGCGAGGGAGAGGACTGGTGATCCTCTCGAGGTTGTACAGCCTGTAACCAGCCCTGGCCCGCAAAACAGAGAAGCCCCCAAGTCAACCAGCAAGTGTAGATGCAGCACCAGTTCCAATTCCAGGTGGAAGATCAAGACATGTGCCAGCCTGTACTACATTATTGGCTGCAAATACTCCACTACCGAGGGGGTGACATGCACATACGTGCGTGTGCAAAGACAAATATCGCAGGCCCAAAGTGCAACGAAGATCTACCATCCGTGCTGGGTCATTCAATTATACGAAGACCTGTGAGCGTGTGTAAGTGACTCGCCGTGTGCGGGTCCAACCACTGCATCAAATGTCTGTTACAAGCGGTCCGTTGAGGAGTGGAGAGCAGAGAAGCTGCCATGTACCTAGGTACCCAAGTTCTGTGACATTCTCGCAGCTCTCTCGTGCATCCAGGGGAAACCCATTCCCACACAAGTTTCCACTAGATCTACAGAACGATCACCGTCATATATTGAGGCTCTTCGGACGGTCTTTCAAGTGCTGAACAGGCATTAGAAACGGGCAACAAAAGGCAACATTATACGTTGGCACATGCAGGATGAGGATGCTAGACCGAGGGAGGAAATCCAAGTGAGGACCTGCATCATCTCAGGCACTGAAATACGGTTGGCCAAGATGCAAATCGGGGGGTGCCTACTTGGGCAGGCAAGGTACCTGGATACCTAGGCACTTCGGGGGCTACTGTGCGACGGAGGATCAGCCGTTGCTAATTCGGGCTACCGTCCTCCGTCCCGTACTGCTGTCATCCCTCGGCCCCTCGTCAGTCAAAATGCGACAGCTGTCCCCTGTCCCCTGCTCATCCCAATCCAACATATTCGATGTTTCGGCTGACGACCTGGCTCCACGTAACGACGCAAGCATTCCTTTGACCAAACATTCGACGAGACGACAAGCCCGAGCACGCTCGACTGGACGGAGCACTCGCCACCTCTCATTCTTTGAACCTCCCGCCACCGCCGACACGGCTGCGCACCTCGTCCCGACAGCATCCCGTGCCAGAACATCCGTACCACACGACTCGTCTCCTCCACGCTGTGTCCACTCTTTTACAATCCCGTCTAGCGGCCGGCACGGGGCAATCCGACGATCTGCTACTCCACACTCGGCCGCATCTCGAAGCCACATCCAAATTCGAGCCAGAGCCGTGTCCGTCTTCCTTCCAAGGCATCACTCAATGATGGCCTCTCGCTCGCGCCTGCTGCTCCTCGCAGCGGCACTCTTCGGAGCCTCCCTCGCTGCCGACGAAAAGACCACAACCACAACAGCCTGCACGGCGACGGCAACCGGCGGCAAGGCCTACTTCGACCTGCGGCCGGATATCGCAGTCGCACCAAAGGACGGGAAGCACAAGCGCTCCAAGTCGGAGGACTACACGGCGAGGGGCTACGACTACGGCTACAACTTCACACTGAACATATGCGAAGCCGTTATAGACAAGCCGGAGAAGGTTGTGGGCATCGACGAGGCCCTCTGGAAGAACGTCAGCGCATACTATGAGGGCAAGGATGGCAAGACGTACTCTCTCGGGTAAGCTTGTCCTTGTCGAGCGGAAGCAAGTGGTTTGCCGTGGTTGCTAACCAATAAAATCCAGACAACAGTCATCTGTCCTGACGCCGAGAGGAAGCCAGCTGGTCCTGCAATACTCCGGTGGCTCGCCTTGTGGCTCATCCTCAAAGAAACGAGATGTCGAACAGACCGAAGCAACGCCGCCATCGGCCGACAGGGGTTCAGGCAACAGCGCCTACTCCAGCTCCTTGGACACCGTGACGATTGGGGACGACAACACCGTCTTGATCGAGAAGGCCGAGGAGGTCAGGCGGAAATCTGCAACCATCTCGTTCCGCTGCGACCGCGAGAGCGTCAGCCCCACCGCCACCGTCTCGTTCGTCGGCGCGGACCCGGACGAGTGCAACTACATGTTCGTGGTGCGCAGCCAACACGCATGCGCCGGCGTCCAGCCCTCCAAGCCGGGGAGCGTCGGACCGGGCGGGGTGTTTGCTCTCATCTTTCTGATTGCTATCGCGGTGTACTTTGCCGGTGGTGTATTCTACCAGAGGACGGTGGCCAACGCCAGGGGCTGGAAGCAGCTGCCGAACTACAGCCTCTGGGCGGGGATCTGGAGCTTCATCTCGGTGAGCAATCATCCGACAAGTCTTGTACGGAAGCGGAGAAGCTCGAGCAGCTAATGAATGTTGCACGCGTAGGATACCTTTATCATTCTAACCTCATCATGTGCCCGTTTCATGCCAAGCCGGAGGGGCTACTCCTCTCTTTCAATATCGCCAAATGGGCGCGGGATGGGCCGGAGCAGAGAAGACGAGGACCGACTGATCGGTCAGCTGGATGAGGAATGGGATGACTGAAGGAGCAGACCCACGGGGAGGCTGTTGGATTTGATAGACAAAATGCACGACACTTTTGTTCGACATAGGCATTACGGACCATGGGAATCTGGCGTTCACAGGGTAGACGGCGCAGGACTATTGGTATTTACATTTCCACGCTGAATTCAAAATATAGGTACAGAATTCCTCGTTTTGCGGCCTCAAATTCCTAGAAGACCTTGAACTCCACCAGACGAACCTGCTTGCCATCTTGCGGCACGAAGACCAGCCGCACATTGTTAGTCGTGGCAGCATCCCACTCGACATTGGTGATGCCATTGGCCAGTGGCTCTTCGGCCTTGGTGGTCGTCACATCAGTCCAACTGCCGCTGGCGTCCTCCACCTGAACGGCGTAGCTCGCCGGGACCGCGTACGAGCCTGTGACGCTCGCGAAGGTGCCGTCCACATAGGTGTACGTCCCAGGCTGGTCGCCCTCGTAGAAGGCGATCTCGGCGCGACTAATCTCGGTGCTGGCGCCGAAGTCGACCGCGAACCACTGCGAACTGTTGCCGTCGCCGACGGCCGAGTTGTACCCGTTGACGATCTCGGTCCAGAACCAAACACGCCCGTCGATCGCATCATGGATCTGCTGCGCGTCGGCGCCCTCGACCGAGCTGCTGCCCTTTGGGTACTCGCTGTCGCTCTGCAGCTGGATGGACTTTGCCAGTGGCTTGTCCATGGCCGGGGCCGTGGCGGCAGCAACCGGTGTGACGAGGCGGGCCAGTGTTGACGAGGATGCCACCTCGGCCCCGTCGACCTCGATGACCAGCCCCGCGCTGCCGAAATGCGACCCATCCGCGTCCCACTGCACGCTGACCTCGTGCCCGTGGTATGGCACGTTGTCGACGCGGAACCAGGCGATGCTGCCATCAATGAGCGGGTTCACCTCGAGCGAGTCGTCCGCGCGGGGCCGGATGCCCACCAAGCCGGAGAGGATCAGGTCCACGTAGGAGCTATGAAAATAGTGTGGGCTTCGGGCGCTGATAGTGATGTTAGTCCTGCTACGGGTCCTAAAGTGTTGTATTCTAGAACATTCCAAAACATGAAAGACGGGGATCTGTAACAGGTGAAAAGTGCCAATACTTACAGGCCGACGAGTGCAGATCCGTTGTTGGGATAGTAATCCTCCTCAAGGTTCAGCACGCCCGCGCTGTCGAAGTGCATCTGGGTATACTGCCTCAGCAGGTCCACGTAGTCGCCGTTGGTGATGACCGACTGGTTGTAGTGGTCCAGGAGGTTAGACATGGCGCTCAGGGCCTGCGTGGTCTGGAAGGGCCAGATGGGCCCGTTCCACTGGCACTCCTTGAGCCCGGAGACGCCGTCGTAGCGGTACTGGCGCATGTAGTACTCGTAGCTGGGCTCGGCGGTCCGGAGTCCTGCCTCGCCGCGCAGCTCGTCCGTCGCGAGGGCGTGCTTCCAGGCCGCGTTGTAGTCCACCTCGGGGGTGGACGCCGGCACGAAGTCGTGGGTCCATGGGACCAGGCCCACGAGCTCCCGGCCGCGGATGAAGTCCCAGTACTTGACGTATTGGTTATCAACCTTGAACCGGTCGATGAAGTGCTCAAAGGTGCTGTTCCACATCGACGTCGTGAAGTTGCCCTGCAGCCAGTCCGCGCGCGTCGTGTAAAGCTGCTCCGTGGCCGAGTCGCCCGTCAGAGCCGCGATACTCGCGATTGCCTTAGCGTTAGCATACATGTAGCTGTTTATACTCGGCCGGAAACTCTCCCCGCCGGTGAACCCATCCTGGCCGCCGGTGGCATCGATGCTAGAAATTGTGTACTCGGTCGCGTCGGCCAGGGGCTCGATCCAGTACAGTCCCTTGCTGGAGTCGAAGTGGTCGTACCACTGCTCGTAGATGGTCTTCATGGCATCCAAGTGCTGCGAGATGGCGCCCAGGTCGCCGTCCACGAGGAACACGCGCCATGAGGAGTCGGCGATCGCCTCACTAAAGTGCCTGTCGTTGCCGTAAGTCGAAGTCTCCGGGTGGAGCTTGTACATGAAATCGACATAGTCGTGGGCAAATCGCCTGTCGCGCAGCCACCGGCCTTCGCCCAGGTGGAAGCCCGTCGCATCGTTGAGTGAGGCGAATGGGAAGAGCTCCCATGACACATCGTCGATGAACTCGGTCGAGATATAGCCGTTCGCGCCGAGGTCCCGCTGGTGGGCTCGGAAAATGTTCCAGCGGTAGTAGTACACATCGTTGAGCTGTGTATCACTGGACTGGAAGAGCGGTATCCTGGGAATATACCATGCTGCGTCGTTCCCGAAGTAGCTGGTGCATAATCCCGTGGCATTCAGTGGGGCTGACTGGGCGAGGACATGGGCATGGAGCAAGGCGAGCAGAGGGAGGGCGCGACGACTAGATAGTGGAGCCATGATGGCTATTGACGAGGTTTAAATCACGTCCCGAGTGAGCCGTGAAGGTCCTATCCCAACATCGGGACGGTGGACAGACATGTTGTCTCTCCTCTTATATATATCGAGCGGCAACAGGGACGGATGCTTGTCCCGTCGCGTGCGGGACTGCGGCAAACACGAAATTAGCATCTTTCCCCATCTTGATCATCAGGCACGAGAAGAATTATTGACACCGGCTTGGGCGCGGAACAGGGGAGCTCGGTGGAGTCGCATGGCGGCAATGGGCAGATCATAGCAGCGCTGGCAGGCTGGTTGCACCGTTGCAGGGCTTGGGCGGCTTAGTGCCGGGTGACCCACCCCATGGGGAGAAGCAAGATCTGGGGGAAATTAGCCTTATTGGTGCGCATCCCGGAATAGAATACGACGTTCAAGGAACACTCGCGTCATAGCAAACAGTTGCCCGGCTCGAGCTTTCACGAACGACGCGTGGCTGGAGATTCCCCAAAGCATTTGCATATTCTTCACGACAACAGTAATTTCAGGCCGAACATGTTTCGTCTCACAACTATGCGAAGTACTCACTTTTATTCCGGCCGCTCAAATAGTATTCTATCCTCGACCCAAGGTGCAAACATGAGTCTGCCCCTTTTCGTCGATGGGAAACGAGTCAGTGACTTCCCTTCTCACAGGGATTCTTCCGGGTGAAATTCTCACGAGTATTGATGCGCGTCTCCGAGAAGCCGTCTTCGCGTACAAGCTAGTCTTTAGTTTCTTCATTTGCTCGCATAGCCCGACTAGGCCTCTTTCGATGTCTAGTGTGCAGCGCGACACGAAAACGATTATGCTCACGCTCACCCCAATAACTCTAATGACGGAGAGATCCCTAGGATCGTCAGGCCTTACACAGTTCACGGCTCCTCTCAATGCAGAAAGAGAAGCGGGTAGAGACTTTGACATTCCTAAGAAGACTGACATGGTCGCAGAGATTCAAAACGTGGACCTCCTATTGCTCCACTCCCACGAAGTCTGTCCAGATGGTCGCCATTCCCCTTCGTTCCCCGAGGGTCTGCAGTCTGTGACGGCGAGGTAGCTCTTCAAGTTGGCTGGAGTCTTTCTAAACAAGACATTGACGGATTCTCCGACCATGACTGATGCATCTACAATCACAGCACACAAATCTGGGCTCGGTAAGGTAGATGCAAATGTCTTTGACAGACTGTGTTGGGTGCGAGGTGTGACCATGGAGCAAAATCGGCCTTCATATTACAACTAAGCCCCCACTGGCGTCCACTTCAATAGGCTACACAGGTTCAATATATGCCAGTGAGCCATTGTTCCCCACGCCAGGGATCTAGCCATATAAGAGTGATTTTATACAGTGCATACGGGTTCGTCCCATATAGCAGCACACACCCCCTGGTCAAATACATCACAGATTTCAAGCTGTATACATGTGGTTCATCAGGTCTCTAGGTCGCAATTGTGGTGGTGTTACCTGTCAAAATTTCTCGAGCTCAGCTACACCAAGACGTGTCTTGAGGAGTGCTTGTCATTGTGATAGAGACCGCACATGTGCATGAAACCAAAGCCCCAGATGAATTTTCACCATTAATAATCTTTCTGACGATACAATCGCTAAAGGGAATTAACTACTTGTAAGAGAACGCCCAGCATGCCGCCCTGTCAAACTGTGGCGTGTACTGATCAGCAAATGCGCCCTTCTCAGCGGCCGCAAGCGCCGCACGATCCGCTGCCCAGTTCATGTCTCGCGACACCAAGAAGAAGGATATTTCGCAAGCTTTGTCCGCGTACGACCCCATTATTGCGGACAGTTTCTCCCACAGATCCCGGTCCGGTCTCGGTCTCCCATCGGCCGTCTTCCATTTCTCTTTGCCAGCCCAATTGCGCAGCCACCCCGTCGCGCCGTAAGAGAGCATCTCGTTGTCGATAATGAGCACAACACGCTCCCAGCCCTCTGCCCACCACGGCCGAAATTCCAGAGCCCCAATTATGGCCCGTAGTTCAGCACGGATGCTTGTGGCCGGATACACTTTCCCGTCCGGGCCACGCTTCTCGAGTGGGAATGAGACGGTGCTTGTGCTGCCTGCACCGTAGACAAATCCACATCCGCCCTTTGCATTTGGCCTTCCAACATCAGGACACGCACCGTCCGCGAAGATGCACATTGTCTTGATACCACAGACCTGGGGAGCAAATCGCCGGCGAATACAATAGCGCCAGCGGTAGAGCCCATTGACCGAGGTGTTGATAGGGAATGATTTGAAAAAGTCCTTTGGAGGCGCCGCGATGGCTCGTGTCGGTGACAGGGCCGAGCCGGCTGACGACCAGGGGTGGAAGTGAGTACCTGTCCAGATGCCACATTCTCCGCCGCCCATTCTCGCGCGGGTGCGTTTCACGGCCTCAATTCCCGGTACGGGCTGGACGAGTATGACACAGGAGAGATCTGTGCCCTTGTCCGGGTGGATCATGAAGGTTTTCGGCAGGTTTTTGAGGCCATCGGCCAGTGCGAAGCTGCCGTCGAGGTCTAGGACCTTGCGGGGCTGCTCCTCTGCGTCACCAAGGGTCTCGTCGTCGCCATGGTCCAGGAGGAGCTGGGTGGGCACGTTGATGCGCTTCGTGCTGACACTCATCTTTGCAAATTCAAAGAGATGAGTTGAGAGGTATGTTCTTCGCAACAACGCAGGAATTGGCCGTGGACCTATCTCTTTCCCAGCGGGGTCGGACAAGTATATATTGACGCCTAACCGCGATCTAGGTTCTGGGACTGGAGGTCTGTTTCAAATCAGCCACCGGCCTTGGTCACGAATGCTACCTGCATCCACCACTCAATTTCCCACCCTACACTTCAAAGGATGTGCCACACGTCCCTCGCGCCGTACCCCTGCCAGGCCAGTTATATCCTTCAGCCGTAGCAGTGCGGGAGCCCCAAAAGTGAGTTCGGCAGTGTGGCTTAACGGGTCAATCACCCGAGGTGTTAGTTGCAACGCCATCCGTGTGAATGTAACATAACTTTCAGGTGTCGCAGTCCACTCAATCTCCACTCTTCAAGGCAAGAAAAGCAAGAGTCAACAGCCTTCGTGAGAGGTGCGTCGCTGATGGACTCTCCCATTGGGCAGGTTATCTTGTCAGGATTGGCTGGATATCAGCTTGGGCCTCTGTCTGTGCAAAATTTAATATATTGAAACGCACTGCACGTGAGATACGACCATCTAACGTCGTATCGATCTCAACTTGCCGACTCGCCACCCCCTCCGCAGCTCACAACCTTGCAGCGGTCCATGCAGCCGACGGGAGAGCATCGTAGGATTTGCTCGAGCACAGTGGGGAGTCCCATCACTTATTGTGACAGGCAGATGTGAGGGATTTGAGATGATGCCGTGCGCCTCGGCTTCCGTGCTCGTCGCACAGTGGACCGTCAAAAGTCTGTAGGATCCGGACAATTTAGGCGGCTTTTTGGCGGCTTTCTCGGCTACTTCTCAAGTACTTGGCTGCATCTCGATCTGCGGCCAGTTTATTCGTTGGCAACAACGTCCTATTATCAACCTCACTTCCAACCGTCGATGTGTAGAAGCGGCTAGACTTGGGAATGGCCGAGTCCACAGGAAACGGACGAGTGATCTGTCCGAGATGCAGGCAATTGCCGCAGAGCCAACACCTACACTGCCAAGGATTACTTACCTAGGTACCCACTCCTACGTATCGAGTCACGCCGGCTTTGGAACAACATAACAACCCGGATGTCCGGAACGTAGAAGCAGCATAAATATGTGATGGTATTGTCATTGTTGACCAGGCCGGCGGTTGAATTCCATGTCATTTTCTCACCAAGTCTTCCAGTCAACGTCCTTGTACTAAAACCATGTCTGAGATTCCGATCATACAAGTGCTGGAGAAGGAGCGCTACTTCAACCAGCACTTAGTCTCGCTGCCTGATGCCGTCCCTTATCCACCGCTGGGTCCCTCCTCCGTACGCTTACGGACGAAGGTGATGTCCCTCACCTCCAACAATATGACTTATGCAAAAGCTGGGTTTCTGATGAAATGGTGGGGGGTCCATCCTCTTCCGCCTTCGACGCCGGCACCTTTTAACGATGCTACCAAATACGGCCGCATCAACTGCTGGGGGTTTGCCGAGGTGCTTGATTCCACCCATCCTTCGGTCGAGAAGGGGAGCTACATCTGGGGCTACCTACCGATCGGCACACTCGCACAAGATCTCGTGGTCGAGAAGGGGAGCGTCCCTGGCCAAATCTTTGTGAAGAATGATTACCGGAAGGATATCTTCTCGATGTACAACCGCTACTTCGTATTCCCTCCTGGTATTGGCTCACAAATCGAGTCCCGGGCAGAAAGTGTGGCGTACGATGCCATTTTGCGCGTCATGTACGAGACATCATACTTGGTCAATCGCTTTGTGTTCACACTCGACCCTAAAGAGACGCTTAATCCTGGGCCGGAAGGCGTGGTCTGGGACTCGAAGAAGGCGGATATCAATAATGCGACGGTGATCTGCCTTGCGCCCGGGTCCAAAGTTGCACTGGCCTTTGCACGAGAGTTGAGACATGGCGATAAGAAACCAGTGACGAGAGTTATTGGTGCAGCCAGCAATTATTCCATCGAGTTCGTCAAGAATACTGGAGAATACGACGAAGTCATATCCACGGCCGAGGACCCATCCAAGATATTGGCTGGCAACCCCGATGATGGCAAAATCGTTCTGGTTGATTTTGGGGGCCGGGGTGGTATCGCACAGAGCTGGGCCACAGCCATCTCTAAGTCCCACAAAAACGTTCTGCTGATGAAATGTGGCAGAGAAATCTCCGAGCAGTCTTCGTCTGAGGTGCTGGCTAGCTTCCAGCAGGCGCAGTTGGTGACGCCAACTTATGAATCCGCGCAGATCAATGCTAGTGACATTAGAGACCGCGCTATTGCAAAAGTCGGCGAGCAGAAATATTTCACGGACTTCGAGGAGGCTTGGGAAACATTCAAGAAGACACCGGTTAAGGCCTTGAGAATTTCTTGGGGGAATGGCTTGGATGATGTCGTTAAAGGGTGGGAATCTTTGGCGAAGGGGACGGTGCAGCCTGACGAGGGCCTTGTGTATGTGATCTAGGAAGAGATCTTCACGTCTGTAGTGCGGTGCCGCATGAAAGCCCAGGGTGGATACACCGGATGGGAAAAGCTCATCTGAAATGTTCAGAGTAAATGCTCAATAAATTGGAGAGGCCAGCATTTTCCTGAAATGAGTCTGGGTATATTTCAAGTTCAACGCTAATTTAAGCAATATGAGTCTATGCAAAGCGCGATGCGTGCCGCACTCAAAGGTTCACCACCGTGGTCATTGCAGCCACGAGCACTGCCAACAGTGATGCGCGTAGCAAGCCACTCCCGCTACCACTCCCTCCAAGTCCACTCGCACTTCCTTTCATGCCTTCTTCAAACCCAGCCTCCTCACCGCCTAGGTATAGAGCGCCGGCGTCCGTCAGTCCGCCATCGTCATCGAACAAGGCGACATTGTCGCCAACAAAGCCGTTCACGTCGTTGTCCTTTCGGAAGGCGCCAAACCAAGAGTAGGACTCGACGTAGTCCAGACTATCCAAGTAACTAAGACTCTGGTTCATCATCGCCACTGTGTCGTCCTCATCTTGCTGCGGCAGGGCCATCTCTGTGATCCAAAACTTGATATCCGGATCAACTGCGCCGCTGTCTGACGAGTTGGTGTAATACTCTTTCATCGTTCCTATCCAAGATGCCAGACCCTCGAAGTTGCCGTACCAGTGCAAAGCCACAAAGTCTGTTGGACATCCAGTGTCCGGATTGATATCCCAGCAGGCCTCGTTGAATTCCCGCAGCCAGTTCAACCCGTTCCCGGACCCCGTAACACTAGGATGGGAGATGTTCCAACTGCGCGAGGATGATGTTCGCAGGGGTACAATGTCGTCTATGTACGCCCGTGCCGCGTCTGAGGGAGAGATGGCGCTTCCGCCGCTGGAAGTCGTCCCGTCGGGTTCGTTGAATGCGAGCAGGTGAGTCGAGCTTGCTGGCAGGGCACTGATAGCCCCTTGAACGTCGGGGGAGGATGCATCGTCGACGCCGTGGATCAAGGGCACGAACTTGAGCGTCGAGTTCACATTCTGCACGGGATATGCTGACCACGTATAGTACCACGATATCCTGGAGTTCGGAGAGAGTAGAAGGTTTAGATCGCCCTGATTCGAGTCTCCGATATATGCGAGGCCACGTTTTGAGGCAGAATCTGATTCCTGCGAGACTGCAAAAGGCAGCAATAGTGTGCTTGCCAACAAGGCTGATGATGTTGTTGTTGTTCGTCTCATGCTGAAGAAAGATCCTTGTGGAAAAGACTGGCGTTGGAGGAAATAACACTTGTTGCAGATGTCCTTTTGCAACAAGATCATCTGCAAATTCGGGGACCTGGTTCATATATACTCGATGACTGTTATCTGCCGCCAAGTTCACGGTGTCATTCCAAGAATCGCAGTGCCCTGAATCCCACCACTCGGTGAGCAGCGTGGTGGTGTATCCATCGCCACAACTTGCTTGGTGACGTCACGAGGGAACCCAGGTCTATTATCGTCTTATCCAGGGGTCCAGCCAAGGCACGCGGCACGCCGACAGTATGAACACATCATCAGCAGAGCCCGCTCTCATCTTGTTGAGGAAGCCTTCCGAACGAATCGACACGTAGAGATAGAAAATAAGTGTTGTCTAGGCTGCGTCGCGCTTGTGCAGTTGCATTGACGAACAGGCGCCCGGAATTGCTCCACTGAGGCGGCAAGGAAATCTGCCGAACTGTGCCTCGTCGCGAGCGTGTCAGCCAAGCGCATGTGGGGAACGCAAGTAGTCCTGCCCGCGAATATTTAGCAAAGACCTCCCAGGGGCTTCTTGAAGGTAAGGTGAAAGCCTCGAAATTCCTGTGGTACAGAGATTGATATCCGATTATCTGGCATGTACGAAATATATGCATTTTAGACTACGTTAAAAGAGTTCGTCTGAGCAGGCACGTGGGGTAGCTACTTGTTGCGCTGTACATGCTGCCGGGGAGCCGGGAAGATTGGACGCGCATTCGGCAGATCGACGACCAAACAGTAGCCAACCAATCTTTCACAGGTGTTCCTACGGACCCCTTGATCAAGTGGATACAGTTCAACCGGGCGCTGAATAAACGCCGTTACCCACAGCAGTATGGCGCCACGCCCTTTACCTAAGTCGATTGTGAGCCCGCGCGTCGCGCCCGAGCCCTGATTGCCCGCATCCCACTCGGTCTGGACTCTAAACCTGGTTTGTGGAGGGTTTCACAGACACCATACGCCTGCAGAAATGGATGACAATCATGCAGTAGTTTATGCCTTCGGACAGCCCCAGCCAGGCATTGAGAGCGTGGGCCAAGATCAGCGACCGGACGGGTCCGGAAGCAGCCGTGCAGCCGTCGGAACTGGAACGACACCAAGCGGCGATTATGGGAGCGGGGCGGGTCAAGCACCAATCTTCGGGGTGCAAAGTGCCAATGCCCAGTTTGAGCCATTCACAGGGGCCATAGCCCAACCTGTCCCGGCGTTGGACTTCAACGGGTTTGTACTCCATGCTGCGCCCAAACCTGTTCCCGAAGAACTCCAGCGAGAATCCAGCGGGGCATCCGTCGCGGAGCCAGACGCCGTCATGGACGAGGAGAACGGAAGGACGTATCATAACTACCACGAGGGCAGATACTACCTGCCAAACGATGCGGTAAGTTCGAGTGACATTCAGCGACTCTGTGGCTTGGTCAGGCCTCTGAGGCTTTGAACGCTGACAATATGCCCTTCAGGCAGAGCAAGACCGCCTCGACCTGCAACACAAATTGTGGCAAGTTCATCTAGATGATGCCCTTTTCAAAGCGCCCATACATTTGCCACCAAAGAATGTACTGGATGTTGCGACTGGGACGGGGATCTGGGCCATACAAATGGCAAAGACATTTCCTCAATCAAACGTGATCGGGACAGATCTGAGCCTGATCCAGCCCGAGGGTCCTCCCAACTGCTCATTCATCAAGGAAGACGCCGAACTCGACGAGTGGACTCTCCCGGTTGTCTTCGACTACATCCACTTGCGAATGGTTCACACCTGCTTCGACGATTATGCCGCGCTTTTCAAGAAGTGTTACGACAACTTGGAGCCGGGGGGTTGGATTGAGTTACAAGATGCTGTATTCAAATTGATGTGCACAGATGGATCGGCTGACGGCTCGTATATCGAGAAATTCTCTCAGCTCATTTTGGAGTCCGGCAGGTCTGTTGGTCGAGACCTTGACATACCCAGCAAATATAAGGATATGTTGACTGAAGCTGGCTTTTTGGATGTCGTGGAGGATATTGGTCCTGTCCCTGGTAAAGATGACCCCTCATTCTGTTTATCAATATTTCTGGGCTTTTCCTTTTCGAGCCATCGTCAATGTCTCTCATTTCTGTCTTTTGCTAGTACCAGACTCTTGCTGAAAGACTTGACGAATTGCTGATCTTTTTCAGGAAACCCGTGGCCAGACGAGGCTAAATTTAAGTCACTCGGCTACTGGCAAATGATCAACTCTCATAGAGCTCTCCGTGGATTTGGTTGGAAGCTCTTTCGGAAACTCGGCATGGAACCGGACGCTATCGAGGAGCTCGTTGAAAAAGCAAAAACGGACATAACCGATTCTTCCTTACATTTCTTCTTCCCAATGTGAGTGGATCCCGCCCAGTCAGAGTGCGACAAATGACTGATCAAGCGTAAAGATATGTTGTTTATGGTCGAAAGCCATACGAATGGGAATTGGAGCAGCCCCCTCAAAAACGCGTGAGGACGTAACGGAGGCCCAAGGAATGGTGGCGCAAACGTGCAGGACAAATTTCACCATAGATACGGACAAGCCGCTGTTCTTTGATGACAAGCAATGGCTTGCCGATAATACCTAGCCAGGTCTCGATGAACGTCGAAAGACTTCAGCTCTGGCCGTATCAGGTCCAGAATGATCGCAAAGCCGGCCCGTGGCTATATCGTCGAATTTATCAGCAAACGGGCCGATTGTTAGTATGCTCGACCAATACGATAATCTCCTGAATGAATCTGGTAGACATCGTTGAGTATCATTAGATTGCCTCAAGGGCTACTGGAGTGCCATCGGCGATGTTGTGCGTCTATAGGCTTGGAGCATGAGGGATTGTCAGATGACCGCAGTTTGGTAGCAGTAAATGCCTTTTGCGGTATTATTCGTGTCCGAGTCTTTGAGCTGATTTGATCTGAAATAGAACCGAGTCACCACAGGTGTACTATTTATATTCTCGGAGACCGCTCCCGGCTGAGCAATGTGAGAGGTGTCATGCAGGGCCACTTCACACCGGACCACTCGTCACCAGTAATATCTATTCATGGAATTAAGCCTCATGGAGTTCTGGCTGTTCAATCTCTTTATGATCGTCGATCTCGGAATTCCAAGCATAAGCTTTCTGTGATCCAACTTTTATCTATTGTCGATTGTGACCTGTAATCCTCGTCAAATTGCCATTTACCCACTTGGAAATGACCAGGATGAGCTAGTTTCGGGACAGAGGTCGATGTCATCTGCACTCGCCAGTATTGAAATATATTCATGACAGTCCTCCGGCGTAGCTGTTTTTGACAGACTTGGTTCTACGGGCTCCAAGATGATCTCTAAAATCTATACCAAGCTCTCGGTTCAATCATTTGAATCCCGCCTCGGCTCGACTTGCCCAATGAAATGCCAGATTGGCTCTCCTTGTCCTGTCTTGTACTTATGAAGCAGCCAATCCACAGACAGGAAGCCTGGAACAGACGATCAAGTCCAGCCTCATCCTCGGAGGCCTTGTTACCGTGAACAGGGCCAACTGACCCACCCTGACCACTGTTGAGAAAGATTCTCGGAGTCGTCGCGCCGCGTCCCAAATCATGCACAGGGTAGTGTATTGTGTGTAAAAAGCTTGGCTGTGCCTCGGCCGCGCTCATTGGCGCAGGTCCTCTGGGCATGACGATCTGTGCCCCGTGCGGGCCTTTCAGTCGGTAGTGCTGCCGTTGCCAAGACGGTTTACATTGTTTATTCAACACCGGCTAATCAGGGGTTCTTCGGCGGATGAACTCGATGCCCTTCATGCCTCAGACTCGGGCTGCCACGGCACAGACATGAGTGGCCCGGTCTCGAGGCTCGCTCTCTCAAGCGGGATGAGCTTAGTTCCAGACAAAGACGCCTTTAAAAGCATGGGTGCCCACGGTCTAACCGCCAGGTCTGAAGCGAGACATCCATGAACTCGTATTCTGATCTCGACAGTCTTTCGGAAGATTTCGTAGAACTCCGACTTAAAATTCGATCAACCGTTGCAAAATGAAGGCCGGGCTTATTCTTCTTGCGGCCGTGACCTCGGTCACGGCACATGCTACATGGCAACAGCTATGGGTGGGGACCGAGGACAAAGCCTCGACTTGCGTGCGGACCGTCAAGGACAACTCGCCCATCACCAGCGTCACTGATGCCGCGATGTTCTGTGGTCGAAGCCCCGCGACCTCTTCCGGGATCTGCGAAGTCAAGGGTCAGTCTCACACTGAAAGTTGCCTCATCTCAGAATAGCATACTAACGACTCTTGCAGCTGGTTCTCCCCTGACAGTCGAGATGCACCAGCAGCCTGGCGATAGGTCCTGCAGCCAGCCGGCCATCGGAGGAAACCACTACGGCCCAGTAATGATCTACATGGCGAAGGTCAACGACGCGAAGACGGCCGACACCTCGTCAGCAAGCTTCTTCAAGGTTGCTGAGGATGGCTACACTGGCACGACTGCTTCATGGGGAACCGAGATTCTCAACGCAAACTGCGGCAAAAGGGCTTTCACTGGTACGACTGTCCTCTCATGTTCCAAGGACATTGGAGCAGTCATTGCTAACTATTTCAAGTCCCTGCCAACATTGCACCTGGTAACTACCTAGTCCGAGCCGAAGCGATTGCACTTCATGCTGGCGCTGGGCAGCCACAGCCCTACGTATCGTGCTTCCAAATCAACGTCACAGGGGGTGGTTCTGCGAGCCCAGCCGGCGTGAAGTTCCCCGGAGCATACAAGACCAGCGACGCGTTGTTCTCCAAGGCGATATACGATTCCAGCTTCAAATATACCAGTGTAGGGCCCGCTGTTTACAGCGGTTGAAATTGCCGACGCAAGCCGGAATGTTGGCCCCATGGGGCAGCTGCAAGACGGATCAGTATTGTCTTCTGACTTTGTACATACTTTGAGCTCCAATAGAATATGCTAGATCAAGTCTTATTGCCTTTCATCACTACCTCTTGTCCGCGTAAATGCGAGTCGCGCACGTGGAAGTCGCCTGGTCTCACTTGGTTGCTGTGGGCAAATATTGTTCAAGTCTTTGACAGGTTCTCTATCACTGCGCGGCCGATCCAGCTCACCAAGTATCTGGTATGGAATCAATTTAAATACTACTGACAGAATGTATCATTGGTTCTGTAGAGAGGCTTCCTTGCTCTCAGAGTATTTTCGGGTCCGGAAGCTACCAGAAGGACCTGGTAATCGTAGTTTGGGAGTCTGCATGGACTCCAGCCTAGCCACGATGCTGCTGCTGCATCGCATGGTCTGTTCTCGCTAATTCCATCAAGTATTACTTGGCCGTGTGCTCTTATATTGGCATTGCATCTTCGATTTGAAGTCTGGGAAATGATTACCCGAACCTTTACCGGAGGATTTTAAACACAGGTCGACGTCTTAAGCGATGACACCACAGGCCCCCACCGGCAGACTCAATGCAACGTTAGTCCCCAGCTGCTGTCATCGTTGTCACCGCCCATCTGTCAAAGCCCGAGCCTTCTCAGGCGTCCACCCACTTTCTTTGCTGCTCGGAGGTATTGCCAGTGGACCTCGCGAATCCGCATCTACTCTTCGTGCCGTCAGGGCATCCGGACCGACCGGTTTTGTTGACAAAGTCTGATGATCAACTGATGAGCAGAGCCCGAGTGGACTGAGTCGCGCCAGTTCGTCCCGACTCCCCATCCGATTTGAGTTGGACTCTCACCCCGCATGATCCCAGCGTCTCTCCGCATTCAAGTTCCCACCCCAGTCGGCCCGGAAGTCTGGGCAGTGATACTTGCTGGGCCTGGATCCACCGAGCATCCACTCTTAAATCAGACTAACCAAGCCTGCCCGGCTCTTCAACTCGTGGTAGCAGAGGGCGAGATGCTGGACCTGCAGCACAAGTGCCGGATATCTTCCGGCTCGCCAGGAACCACGATGGTGGTTGTGTGGAGGCAATATTTGCCATCGCGTCATTCTCCTCCCGGATGAGGGGCCTGATGGACATGGAGCCTCACCCGATACTGGCAAGAGCAGGCCACGGTGATAGCTCAAGCCGCCGTCACCGGAGTCCGGCGATTGAGTCGCGTTAATATATCAGGCGTGAAAGTCGCTCCTAGCTTCGTAGAGACAAGCTTTCTCTCACCCCACAGCTCCATTGCCTCCCTGAGCTTGACAACATGAAGGTCCAAGCCGCCTTGCTCGCCGCCGTGACGGCCGGTGTTGTTGTTGGTCAGACCAACGACACCGGGCCTCCTTCGGAGGTGCCCTTTTATGGCCTCAGCCCACCGGTGTATCCCACTCGTGAGTTCCTGACTACCTCCTTCAACAGAATAGACGTAGCGTTAGAGAATGCTGACACTTGCTTGCAGCCATCGGAGATGGAAAGACCAGCCCGAGATGGTCGTCCGCCTATAAGCGGGCCAGAGCCCTCGTGGCGCAGATGACGCTTGAGGAGAAGAGCAACATCACACGCGGGTTCACTGGCGCCTGTGTGGGCAACACCGGCAGTGTGGCCCGCCTCGATATCCCAGCTCTCTGTTTTGCAGACGCCCCTGATGGAATTCGTGGCCAGGAATTCGTGTCTGCCTTCCCAGCAGGCATTCACGTTGCCGCCACATTCGACAAGGACCTGATGGAGAGATACGGCCGCGCCCTGGGAGAGCAGTACTATGCTAAGGGCATTAACGTTGCCCTTGGCCCTGTCGCCGGCCCGCTTGGGCGTATGGTGCGCGGTGGGCGAAATTGGGAGGGTCTGTCTAATGACCCATACCTCGCTGGCATCGGCATGGGTGCCATCACCAAGGGCATCCAGGACGCCGGCGTGATTGCTACACCGAAGCATTGGCTGTTGAACGAGCAGGAACACCGCCGTCTACGTGGAGACCAGGGTGTTTCCATCAGCGCCGACGTCGACGACAGGGCGCTCCACGAGCTCTATGCGTTCCCCTTCATGGACTCACTGCGCGAGGGAGCAGGCGCTTTGATGTGTGGATACAATCGTGCGAACCAGTCATACGTGTGCCAAAACTCGAAGCTGCTCAACGGCGTCCTCAAGACCGAGCTTGGCTTCGAGGGCTTCGTCGTGAGTGACTGGGGGGCCCACGAGTCTGGCGTAGGCAGCGCCAACGCAGGACTTGATGTTGTCATGCCCGACGGCGGATACTGGGGCAACAACCTCACCCAGGCTGTCAACAACGGCTCTGTTAGCACCGACCGGCTCGACGACATGGTCACCCGCGTGCTGGCCAGCTTCTACTACTTGAAACAGGAGAACACATTCCCCAGCCCGGCGGTGTATTCCAGCACACAAAAGCACTTTGCCGTCCAGGCACAGGCGTTTGACCATAACGAGCTGATCCACGAGATTGGAGCCGCGGGAACCGTGCTGGTCAAAAACGTCAACGGCACACTGCCCTTCAAGAACCCCAAGTTCCTCAACATCTATGGCTATGACGCTACGGTGAAGGCGGCCCCGTGGGAAAACCCGTCACGATTCGGCGGGGGCTACGAAGTCAACTTTGGATGGGAGACATTCAACGGCACACTGATCAGTGGTGGTGGATCGGGAAGCAGCACGCCTTCTTACGTTTATGATCCTTTCTCGGCTATCTCGGAGCGCATACGCAAGAATCGAGGCACCCTGCGGTGGGACTTCTGGTCCGAGAATCCCTCCCCGGCATACGTAAATGCTGAGCACTGTCTGGTCTTTATCAACGCCTATGCCTCCGAGGCTTTCGACAGGACGACACTCAAGGATGAGTTCTCTGACAACCTCGTCAAAAACACCGCTGCGAACTGCAGCAGCACCATTGTTGTTCTTCACTCTGTAAGCATCACTTTTCACCTGTTACGGATCCCCGTCTTTCATGTTTTGGAATTTTCTAGAATACAACACTTTAGGACCCGTAGCAGGACTAACGTCACCATCAGGCTGGCGTTCGTGTGGTAGACGAGTGGATTGATCATCCCAATGTCACTGCCGTCATCTTTGCTGGCCTGCCGGGCCAAGAGACTGGACGGTCGCTCGTCTCGGTTCTCTACGGCGATTTCAACCCAAGCGGTCGCCTGCCATACACCGTAGCCAAGGCCGAGTCCGACTACGGTGACCTGCTGAACTCGACCGTGAGCGACGACTACTACCCCGCTACTAACTTCAGTGAGGGCTTGTTCATCGACTACCGCATGTTCGACAAGGAGGAGATCGAGCCACAGTTCGAGTTCGGCTTTGGTCTGAGCTACACCACATTCGAGTACAGCGGTCTGACCACCTCGCTCGTCGGCAAGGCTTCGAACGAGAGCTTTGCTGAGTACCCAAACCCAGACATCGCTATTGTCCAGGGCGGACATCCGGAGCTTTGGGACACTATTGCGGTGGTCAAGGCCACCATCGAGAACTCGGGCAACGTCGACGGCGCCGATATCGCGCAGCTGTACATCAGCATCCCTGCAGAGGGCACGCCGACAAGGCAGCTCCGTGGCTTCAAGCGGGTTGGTCCCCTGGCACCGAGCGAGGGAAGGCGGGCCGTCTTTGAGCTGACGAGGAGGGATCTGAGTGTCTGGGATGTAGAGAAGCAGCAGTGGAGGCTGGTGAGGGGAGAGTATGGTGTCCACGTTGGAAGGAGTTCCCGAGACCTGCCGCTGACGGGCTCGTTCACGATCGAGTAATATATGTAATTCAATAATACAATAAGCCTGCCATGGTTCATGATGCTCTACAGTCGGAAAACCCGACATGGCACATCTGTCGTCATGGGTGGATACTGTTAGTTTGTAATTTGGGAGTTGTCTCGGTATCGTACACGGCTGTATCTATCTAAGTTTCTTGAGGACTGCATGTGTAATAGATGAGATTGAGCAATTAGCATGCAATTCAAATCTTGGTCTCGGTCAAGTCAAGGTCCAAATGGACGGGAGCAATTATGCCGGACGCCACGGGACCTGAATCGCCCCAATTCGTGGTGCTCTTGGCATGAGTAACTAGAACCCAGGCTCAAGCCGATTGGGACGCTTAGGACTAACTACGCGTACCCATGTAGATCAACGGAGAGCCGCTTTGGGACGAAGCTCGCGATCCATAATTGCGCTCAGGAAAGCCAATATTTAGGCGCCAGCCACAAAATAATCGCCTCTATAAAGATCTGTCTCCCAAAGTCCGTGTGCCACACAGAGACTCACCACCGGATCACACCATACTGTTCTCTGATATTGGCAATAGATACAAACATGCATGCATCCAGCTTTTTCTTTACGGCTGTCTCGGCCGCGCTTGGTGTAGCAGGTAGCCCAGTCAACGTCAACCCGCGACAGACAAGCGACTACGTTGGATACCTCATTTCAACCTTTTCCGACGCCAGACCCCAAGTCCAACAGTACCTCTCCAATGGAAACAGCGCCTCGAGCTTCACCTTTTTGAACGATGGTCAGCCCATTCTCGCGTCAACGGTCGGCACGAAGGGTGTCCGAGATATCTTCCTCACAACAAACGATGACCGGTCTCAATACTATCTCATTGCCACCGGTGGGTTCTTGACAATACATTGGCTAGAAAATGTTTTTCACTAACAAATGATTCAGACCTCGATATTAACGCGGATGGGTTCTCGTGGGACAAAGCCACCAGGACAGGAAGCCGGGGCATTGTAGTCTGGAGCTCTACAAACCTCGTGGACTGGTCTGAGCCCTCGCTAAAGACGTAGGTAGTCCGCGAAGAAAATCTGCCGCAAACACACACCACGCCCTCAACTTGCACACGTTAACACGCGTCACAAAAATAGCATCGACAGCGCAACAGCAGGCATGGTCTGGGCGCCCTCGGTCGTCTACAACTCCGAAGACAGCCTCTTCTACGTCTTCTGGGCGGCCCGCCACTACGCCGAGTCTGACGCGGCGCACACGGGCACGGCGACCCTGGACAGGATCCGCTACGCGACGACGGCTGACTTCGAGACGTTCAGCGCGCCCCAGGACTATGTTGCGCTGCCGGATACGCCGCTCATCGACCAGGAGTTCCAGTATCTCGGCACACCGGGCGCGTACGCGCGCTTCCTAAAGAACGAGACGGTGAACCAGGTGTACCAGGAGACCACGACTGGTGGCCTATTTGGCGAGTGGGAGCGGATCCCCGGCTATGTCAGCAGCCTGAGCCCTGCTGAAGGCCCTGCGGCATATGCGGACAACGTGACGCCTGGATTGTACCATCTGTTGCTGGATGACTATACCCAGTACAGGCCATTTGAGACGTCCAACATTGAAGGAGGATCGTGGTCCAGCTCCAGCACGAGTGGCTTCCCTACCGGTCTGAAGCACGGGTCTGTGACCCCAGTGACTCAGGACGAGTACGATGCTATTTCAGCCAAGTACTTGTAGTAGCATATCTGCTATGTCTTCTGTATATATTCATGAGCCGCACACTCCCAATCAGCTGCCAAAAATCCAGTCTTCTACATACAAGGTACAGTCTCGATGGACACCTCGTCCAAATTGACGACTTCCAAGTGCTATGTTTTCATCTTTGAGCGAGGCCGGCCAACGTTTTTATATACATGCTTAATCCGCATACGCTATTGGTATCTTCGTGTCGAGTATCTCCTTGCCATCAAGTCTTTCTAGCATCGCGAGATGCGGTACTTCGGCGGCTCAGATCATCTCTCACGGTGGACACGGCCCATTCACGTTCAGCGGATGGCCAAAGTATGTTAAGTGAGCAGTATTGATCCCAGAGCCATTCCTCCCCTCACCACACTGCCTCTGCGTCTGGAAGTCGCTGGAGCTAGTACATATGAACGTGTTGTTGGCGCCCACAGGATCTCGTTGCCAGTACGAGTTGCGGGTCGAGGACTGATATCCGTCATTCACGCCCGGGAAGTTGGGGACACCATCATCTTCATCTGGAGGAACCAAAATATAAGGTTCAGCAAGGTATCCAAATCTGTACAGACGAGTCTCCTCTCGCACCCTATAGGAAATGTAGTTCTGCTTACGAGTAGACCGGAAGTACCTCGTGGTACAGGGGCTTGCCGCGAGGAAGTTGGTCTCCACCGCCTGGACGTAGAGCGCATCACCCGTTCGGGGTTCCCCAAAGGTGTATACTGTTAGGTTCGGGAAGAGCGGTTGAAATTGCGTGGCAGCCAGCGAGGCCATGGAACCGCCGAGACTGGAGATTAAGTGTGAGTATGCAAGCCAGCTTCTTCAACAGAGAAACAAAGGAGAAACGAAACGTCAAACCCACCTATGCCCAGTAATAACAACCCCATACCCAGGAAACTCCCCCAGCACCCCCTGCACCAAGCCCAAGACCTGCTCCCTCGCCGCCGTCCAAGCAAGATAAAACCCTCCATGGACCCGGCACCCAGCACAATTCTGGGCGGCAGTCTCAAACGGCGCCAGCGTGATGTTAAGATCAACCTGGAAATTCTTGTCGGAAGCAGTGCCGCGGAACACGACCACGGCCTCGCGCGCGGCGTCGTCCCGCAGGACCTGGCCTTGGATGTCGTACGTGGTCTCGTTGATGAAGCCGGCGCGGGAGAAGCCCGCAGGCGGACCACAGAGGGCCCCGGTGTAGACATTCATGGATAGCGAGGCCATGCGGTCGAGGCGGGCGAAGAGTTCCGGTGAGACCCCTGGTATTATGTCGCAGAGGGACGGAAGCCACAGGGCCGAGGTGGCCGCCACGGCGATGGCGAGTGTGGATTTCGTGGCCTTCATTGTCTCTGGAAGCTAGGACCACGGTCGTGAACTTGTCCAGAGAAGGTATCTGTGGACTGGAGAGAGGAGCTGGACTGCTTATAGTTGCACATTGTTTCATACACAGACGGTAGGAAGCCCGGGGAGGGTCATGTACATAGCAGAGTGTAATGCGTCATCTGCGCCCCGTCGTCCCTACATCAGTATGTATTATTGTCACAAGGGTTTCCGTATTAGTCGCTTTCCTACCCAGCCCCGTTCCTCTCGGCCAGCCTATGTGCTGATCATATCATTTCCCTTTCAAATCCCTGACATTATGCCAGAGCTACCACCTGCTTCGGCGAATATACCACCAATGACATGTTTCGAGCCTGTCCGGGCAAGCATGCAACGGCGGGAAGTTGGAGTCAATTAGCACGCGGAGAATGCCTCGAAACACTTTTTTGGCCGAGGCTCGAATGTCATAGGAGAGGTCAGTGGGGCTAAGCGTCTGGTTTAAACCATAAATCGGGGCGACACATGTCAGTACTATGAAAAGAGCCGGTGCGTAGTTGCAGGGCCATGCCATCCGATCTGGACCGTTCGTGGAGGTGGAAAATGCCAAGCTCCAATCGCATCCCTTCGCGGTCAGGGGAGGGTGTCGGTCAACACGACGACAGAGATATGCAAGGCTCCTAGGAGAAGCCAGACTCATCTAAATTCTGATCTATATGCTCGTAAAAAGGATGTCACAAGCGTACTATTAAAGCAAGTAGCCCGCCGCCCGCTATGCAGATAACCTATTCCCAGGTTCCCAGTGATTACGGCCGACTCCCGATTGCGGCCGGCCGAGGGGAAAGCAAGAACAGGGTGGACGATAATAATGGACAATAATAATGCCATGCTCCCAATCCGAACCAAGACTCCCATCCCAAAACAGACTTCTGGCCTTCTTCCACTTCAACCCTGGAGACGAAACCACAGCGGTGCTTTCCGCCACTCCATCTCATTAGATTGGCGGAAGGAAGCGCAATGGCTTCATTCGAGGCTGGTTGATGGTGGCAGGCGCTTGCGCTGAAGATATTCTGTCGGTGACAGGTGTCGCCGCTCCAGAGTCCAATGGCGCAGACAATCCAACCAGATCTTGCGTGCGCCATGACGGTTTCAGTCTCGTTCCGTCCTCAATTCATTCCTAGATGTATCCGCAATCCTCCTGGACCGCGGCGACCGCCTTACTCTCCTCCATTGCTACCCTGTTGGCAGATTCGCTTTCGAGCATGTCGATCCCCTCGATGCCGGCACCGAAATCCATGACCAGGATCTTGGGATCTTGTCCGGTAGACACGATCCTCCGGTAGTCGGATTTGGCGCTCAACACCCAACTGGCATGCCATCTAGGGAAGTCCAGTAATTGACGGCCCGTCTCCATATCGAACACCTTGATGTCGGTGTCATACGACCCCGAGATTAGTCGTCCCGAGACACTGTCTATGTGCAGGGACCGCACCAAGCTCTCATGCGCCTTCATTTCTCGGAGGCATTCGCCCGTGTTGGCGTCCCAGATACGAATCACCTTGTCGTTACCAGCGCTGGCGACGTATCTTCCATCCTCGCTGAACTGGCTGCATGCCAACCCCTTGGTGTGACCTTGGAACTCGCGGATCTGCTTACCGGTGTCAATGTTCCACAGCTTGACCCGGAAATCCCCACTACAGGAAACAACCGTGTTGCCGCGCATCTGCACCGCATTGACTGGCCCGCTGTGGCCTCTGAGTTGTTTCAGGAGCTGACCTGTCTCACGGTCCCAGACACAGATGCTAATATCCTTGGAGCAGGTCACTATATGCTTGTCGTCGAAGCAGAGATCAAGGACGGCAGCGGTGTGGTGGCGCAGGCGTCGCACGGGACGATAGCCACCCTTGACATCATACACAATGCATGAGGCATCCGAGCTGCCCGTAACGAGGATATTGTCATCGTACTGGAGGCAAAGAATGGACGCCTTGTGATGGGTCTGGAAAGAGACCGTTGTCGGCACCGAGGTCGTGCGGTTCTGGTCGGCCTGCGCTCCCGTATGCGGCTCGTGGCTTGCCGAGTGGGTTGGGTTGCCATCCTCGTCGTAGAGCAAGGCGTTATCCTTCACAACCTCGGGCGGACCAATGACCAACTTGCATGCCAGCGTATGCATGTCCCAGATGCGGATGGTCTTGTCGCGAGAGCCTGTAATAATCTTTTGCCTGTGCGGAAAGGGTCAGTATGTGATATAATCAACCCCCCCTCGCCATACACCGAGACGCAAGCAAGAAGTAGCCATACTCATCGAATTGTAAGCAGTAGATACTGTCCGAGTGCCCATTGAGGTAGATGGACGTGGCATGACCCCGCTTCCATCTCTGGCCCAGCTCTTCGGTGACCCTGTATGCATCCTTCCAGTTGATGCTGGGCTGGACGGCGGGCACGCCTAGTCCTGTACCTGGCTGGACGGGGTGGCTCGTCGCATATGTACCAGTCTTCTCACGCAGATAAGACTCCCTCCAGATGTGCTGAGAAGAGACCATGTCCCGCCACGGCCGAGAGACCAGGCTTGACCTCGCCAGGTCTGCTGCATCGAGATGGGCGAGCACCTGAATCGCCAATTCCGCCGGCAGCCGGTCGATGAAGTCGATTCTGCTGATCTCTGGGGCACATGGATACAGCACCTGGCCACCTTCCGACTGCACCAGGTCCAGGTCCTGCGGGTCACCAGCGTCGGAGTCAGAGCTGGTGACAGCGATGCCGATGCCACTCTCCCGGTCGGTCTGGGTCGAATCTAGAGTCAGTCTTTTGTTTTTCAAGACCGGCATGTCGGCTCGTCCCTGCGGGTGCACGGTGGGAAACATGTCGTGCTGCCAGGCGGCGGCGGCGGCCCGCGCGCCCGAACCTCCATTCCGCGGTATGACAGGCGGCTCACCACCGATGCCGGGTCTTGGGACCGAGTAGGGGATGTCATCCTGTGGTTGGTAGGGGACCTCGTGGGCGTTCATTGCGAAGTCGCCGTACAGGATACGCGAGTGTCGGAAACTGGTAGCCTGTCGCAGGCGGTGCCACGTCGCATTGATGCCGTGGCTTGTCGTCGGCCGAGACTGCTGTGGACTGGCCCGGAAGGGAGAGGAGCCTCCCAGGGGCGAGGTTGGGGTGGTTTGGATGTGGTGATGTGAGTACGAAGGGGTGTGGCCCGATCGCTGGTGGCGGGCCGGCTCGCGTGGCTCTTCAAACGTGTCTGTAGCGATAGAGGTCCGACGATGGACGAGACCCTTGATGGAGACAGAGGCGCGCCTGAAAATGCCACTTATTCTCCCCTTGCCCTTTCCCTTGCCGGCGCCCACGACGTCTGAGTATGTAGTCTCGTCGTCGACGAAGCCGTTGCCCGAGCCTGCAGCCGGGCCTGAGGTGGAGGCCGAGCTAGAGGGCGTGGCGGCCAGTTGGGCGGCCGTGTGGGTGCGCTCGAGTGAGTAGTCCCGGAACTTGGCTTCGATAGCGTCCGGGGAGATTATCTGGGACTTTGGGCGCCAGGGCAACGACATACTTCGACGTTGTTTTGTGGTTTGGCTGCGTCGTGGCAAGGGCGCGCAGCACGAGGAGGAGGAGGGAGACGGGGTGTGGGAGGACTGGCGTGGTTTGGGCGGGAAAGGGAGGGTATCGATGGACGAGTCGTTGTCGGTTTCCGAGTACAAAGCCTCGTGGGCGGGAGCCCAGTCGGAGATTGGGAAGATTCGACGGGCGGAGGGAGACGCCATGGCTGCTCGTGAGTCGGGATCGAAGGGAGCAGTGGCCCGAGGTTGGTGTGTGCGAGCACGATGCTGCTGCGGCGTGGTGTGATGGGTGTTGCACGTCGAGGCTGCCGAGGAAAGAGCGGTGGTCTAGGGTCCCTGCGTCTTTCAATCTTGTCTCCAGTCCTCACTCAGCCTCCTTCCCTGTCTTTGGTCTGGGTCCCGGAATTGCGAATGCACTGGCACTGGCACTGGCACTCCCTCTGGAGTGGGCTGACGTTGTTGTTGTCAGTCAGATCCAGTCGCGAGTGCAAAAGCAATGCAATGGCTGACAGGCACGACACAGAAACGGGATGAGGCGCAGTAGGGCCCGGCACAGTACGACAAGACACGACAAGACGACAACGACAACGACAACAACAACGACAACAAGACGCCAGGAGGCAAGGCGAAGCGAGGCGAGGCGATGATATACAAGGCGGTGCGAGACGGCTAGACGGGGGCACGGACAGATTGGGCGGAAGACTAGACGGCTAGGCTATCTCGGTTACGTGCGAGCCACTGGAAGCAGCGTGTGTGGATCGTGGATCGCGGATCGCAGACTGTGGGCATGGGCGTGGGCGTGGGCGTGGCGGGGGAACGAGGGTGCGATTAATGTGATGGTGGTATTGGTGGTGGTGACGACGCAGAGGACACGACAGGGTGGTGGGAGAAGACGTCGGACACAGCAAGATAAGGACAGGAACCAGGCCAGGAACAGAGGCGACAAAAGAAATAAGAGGAAGAAGGGAGAACCATCGGACGGTGACGAATGTGTGACTTGATACAATGCGACCAGATGCGATGCGATGTGTTGCGATGTGTTGCGTTGCTTTGCTTTGCCTTGCTTTGCCTTTGGGTTGGGGTTGCTGTGCGCTGCGACTGAACAGACAGACTGATTCGAAAAGAGAATCAATCTGAAGTAAAAGATGCCCGAGACGAGACAGCCGGCAACAAAACACGGACAGGCAGGCAAAGGAAGGCGGACTAACAGTTGTTGACCCTTGGAAAAACATGCCAAAAAAGATAGATGCATGCAAGCAGTCCAGCCCAGGCTTGGGTCCCCCAGGTCCCCAGGCCCCGTCTCTCAAGCGACAGCCTGCCTTTCCCAGGTCAGGCACCCAGTCACGGCCGTGGCCACTGCAACCTGCTACATGCTATTATTCGCGCCTGCATCTGACGTGCCATTCGCCCTGCACTGACCGCCCCTCGACAAGGGGTACCAGGGGGGGGTTGGTGTGCCCAGGGGGCGGTGGGCAGGGGTGACAGGCACTGACTCTCTCTGGCCTCTCTTCTGCCTCTCTGCCTCTCTGCCAGTCTGCACCCTCAATCACATGTGGCCGCCGGAGCGCACTGAGCACTGCACTCAGGAAAGGACGGAGCTCTTGCGCTATCCCGGCAGGGGCAAGGGGGCAGACACCGATTGGGTCTGAGGGGCGCCCTGGGCTGCTTGGGTGTTCGGAAAAGGCTCGAGAAAGCAACAACAAGACGCTAGCAGCAATCGCAGGGTCCAGCCGCTAGCAATGTCCGACCCGACCCAGATCCAAGTGCCCCATTTCTTACTGAGTACGGTGTAGCCCAACACGGCAGCCACCCGCCACCACAAGGGACCCAAGGGTTAGGCGAAACATGAGAAGGGATGGGGGGGGGAAGAAGGGGTGGTCTGCACTATCAACCTGGCCGTTCCAATCATCAGACAACGGGACCTGACGATGTCAGCCCTGGGCCAGGCCTATTTTTACCCCCTCGTGCGCCGTAGGCTTGCCCTTCTTGGACTTGATGGATTGCATTCCCGTGTGTGTGTGTGTGTGTACTGCCTGACTACCTGACTACCTGACTGCACACGTCAGTGCCATAGTCTTGTCCATGTTTCGCGTCTTGGGAGATCGACAAGACAGCATCTCGGCAGGCAGGGAGGCAGGCAGGCAGGAGGCAGGAGGCAGGCAGGCTAACAGTTCGGAGAGGGAAGAGGCGAATGAAAAATTCATCATGAATGGATTGAAAACGTTGCAGAGTCAGCAGAGTCATGTCATTGCGGGTATCAGACTGATTGTTCTCTCGCCCCAATCGGATCCGGGGTCTGTGGGCGAAGGGGGCAGAGAAGCAGACGAGGGGCAAGGGAAACATATCCGAAGAGAACCAGAACTGGTCCATCCATGTCTGGCCGCACCCACCCCCTTTTTTTCCCCCCAACTGCCATCCGTTGTACTTGCCTGTTCCTGAACTCCAGTGCTAGTTGGTCTGCCAGCCTGCCAGTCTGCTGGTGCGGCACAGATAGATGGCCTGCAATCCCACCTAGACGCAATCCGGAACCTCATCTAACCCTCAGGCTAGCGGCCCAACATTTCGGGCCACTGTCTGCTGAAAGCGGCAGGAGGTACAATGGGGTTTTTTCCAAATCAGAAAACGGCCGGCAGTCGGGGCCGATGACGGGTAGGTAATCTGGAGTAGACCATACACTGTGGCCACGCAATTATCCGAACCCCAGGATCAGGATCAGGATACGATCGGGATCAGGATCTTCGACGGTGAGGTCCCAGCCTGGATGCACAGCCAGCCAGGCGCATCGCACGGACACTGGCGACGGCGACACTTGGGCGGCGGCGATTGAGGCGGACAGTGAGGGCGTTGGAGCGACCCGACTCGTGCACCTCGACCGGCTCCTACTGGTCCTACTGGTCCTCTCTGGTCATCATTCGCCGGGCCATCCCATTGCGCTTTGGGGGCAGCATTTCGGCCCCAACCGCGGCTCGTCGATACCAGACGGACGCTCCGGTCTCCCCATCTTTGCACTTGAACATGATCACCACGGCCCAGGTTGCACGGCCGGAGCCAAAGACGCATCCGCCATACGTCGGCGGGTCGGTCGGTCACTCATGTAGTCATGTTGGTACCGAGGCCTGCGCAACGTGGTTGCCATCCCACGGCCACGCATTGCTCGCGGGGCCGTAAACAAGCGTTCCGGCCGCCCTGGACGGTTGCAGCTAACTCCCGAGGTCGTGGTGTGGTGTGGTGTGGTGTGGTGTGGTGTGGTGTGCACCACCGACACTCAAGGCTGCCAAGAGGGCGGCCCGCCCTCGCGGCTATGTACGCATCCCTCCCTCGCTGTATGTACAAAGCATGCCATCACCTGCAGCTAAGTAGGTCACTCTATCCTCAAGTGGTGAGCACAAACACTCGACTGCTTGTACAAATGACACTATCCAGATGCGTAATCGGTGCCGCTCCCTTGCCCGAAACTATTTCCCAAGACTGGCTTAGCTGCGACTACATGCTTCTAATAGTGACCAGGCCCCAGATGTCAGCCATTGATGCAGGCTCTCTTTGCAGGTGACAAGCTGAGTTCTGATCTTCGCATTCTATGTCACATTCGCAGTCCCCGCATCGCTCTGTTCAGCCTCAAACACGAAATCGACGCTCAAAGTCTCCGCGCTGGCCAGCTACCGTTGCTCTGGCCAGGTGCTTCTGGACACTCATGGTAGCCATGGCCACGGTTTAAGGCTCTCTGGCTGTGGATATATAGGGCTCCGTAGAAATCAACACGATATGCCAGTGGCTATAGACTGGACGAAACTTTTAGACTAGATGGTCTGAAGCGGCCGGAGAACTAGGTTGCCATCTCTCATCCCTCAAATCTCTGTGCTAGTCACAAAGCCACGCATCATTCTTTCAGGTTTATTTGTGTCTCCCCTTCCGGCTCTAGAACGACTAAGGCCAAATATCGGGCTGGCACTCCAAATTACATGGCTTATATTCAGGGGACACGAAGAGAGGGTTAAGGAATATCGCCAACTACTCCAGTGCCGGTCATACATGCCCGGAAGGCCCGTGAACAACTGTCTCTGTACACTCAGAAAGTAGCTGACAAACCTCCCTAGTATCCAGCAGCCCCATTCTTAAATAATTGATCTGATCGTGAAGCTCGCCGGCTCGTGAACATACGTCTCACCGATCCGAAGGAGCAGCAGGCCACCACATACCTTGAGCCCGTGATGAAACCGCTGTGGCCAGCCTGGTCAACCGTACTTGACAATTTCGATTCCACCAACGAATTAAGAATACACTAGTACAAGCCACGCGACAGCTCTCGAGTCCCCGGGACGTATCTGGAAATATCCAGAGTGAGCGGCCACGGATCACTGACCAATAACAGAGACAAGAGACCCATGAGGTAGACCGGCACACCCAGGAAGCACGGGGCGATGTATATCTCACAACAGAGACTGCAGAATGTAGTCACTACGCAGGGACCTCATCTCCGGCGGTGGGTGACCGATTCCCTGACGAGTCCCCGCCGCACGAGGCACATGATCGTTGGTATAACCTTGGAAGCTCGGTGCCTGCCCTACGAGGGCGACAGCCTGTCTATGATAGGGACGCCACCACCATCTATAGATCCGCAGAAGTCTTCCATTTCGGTCGTTCCATAAATGGATGGCCATTCTGTGGTCATGTTGCAAGAGCGACAACTTGGCTGGAATTCTGGCTAGAATAAAGGATTCTTGGGGAACTCCTGTCTACGCTTGGCCCTCATATTGTGAGTAATGAGGGAGCGGCAGCAGAAATACTGTGGTTCGTGAGAGCCATCCAAGACTGTATCGGAGAGTCTCCGGCCGCAATCGGTTCATGCCAGAGGCCACTCCGTGACATCATGCAATAGTTCCATGGGTCGTTGCCTATCACAGTGGTTGTAATATTCTCTGTATGGAACATAAATAGAGAAGCTCCATGGTGATAACAAGACTTGTGTGGACTTTACTTCTCGCACTTTGACTCATTGCTGTGGTGTCAAAGCAGTCAAACCTCAGCAATCATCTCAACGTTCGTGGCTAGGAATTCTGAAGCAAAAGGGAGTAAGCAAACTACAGCCAGAATAATGAGAGGAGAATAACATGCATTTGTTGTGATAACTAGTCTTGTTTCTGGGCTGTACCTAAGGTAGGTGAGTTTACAACAAGCAAGCCGTTTTGACTTCTGTTATATTCAGCCCTTTGAATTTCATTCTATGGGACCCTTCCATGATGATATCCCGACACTGGAGGATACTGGTGTTGACATTTGAAATCTTCAAGGTGAGCTGCCGAACTTCGTTGTTCTGAGTGAAGCCAAAGTTTGGAATAGTTGGTCCATGAGACTCCTGACTAGGTGACGACAGAAGACTGCCTGCCCACTTGAGAAGGACTATACTTCTGCCAATAACTATTCCAGTACAACAATTAGTGTGAACCTTACTCAATATTATTGTGTGTCCTTTACCACTAAGTTGACCCATTCAGAGAAGCACTCACACCATGCCAGAGCCGCATTTGATGGCACACCAGACAAAGTACATCGAGCAATCCTATCAAGATACAAAGACTTGGCATAGGCTTATCATCTCTAGGTCCCAAGAACATGTCAATACAACAGTATTTCGAAGTCGACAATGCTATTTGGGATCTTCTAGGCACCAGACAGTGGGTGGTTGATGACTGGCAGTGGCATGGCTCAATCTCGGTACACTAGCGCCTATGAGAGTTCAAATGTTTGTTTGTGGATGGGCAATTTGGATGTTATGAAATGTGCCAGTCTACACACTGGTTAGGAACTTTCCGGAAATATTTCTGGCCCGGGTTTGTAGCACATTTCTCTCGAAGCCATCTAGTAAACCGTCACCAGTCAGGGCCGAACATGGAGAAGCACGGGATACTGATGCCGATGATGAGATCCCTCGTTCATTCTATGCAACCCTTTCTGGATGTCAAGTCACTCGACCCCTTCTCTATTAATAGCACACCCGAGTGACGCAAGCCCACATTGAATTGAAAACAGCCATTAAGAGGTGAATATCAATTCAGCAGTTGGCAACCCTGCACCACTGCAATGATGCTAGGGCAACGGTCCCTCAGTCACACCACCACATCTCGTCCGATCTGTCATTGACGTTGGTCTGACTTTTCACAAACACCCTACCCTCCCTCTGTGCCGCTGTATCAAAAGCAATACGTGAGCACAAGAAAACAACCTTCTTCTTGATTCCAAACTTGCGCTTGTATATATTTCCTTGACCTCGGATCGCCGAACTTGTAACGACGGTCCGCAAGATGGACGGTAAGGAGAACCAAGGCCAGGATCGCGGCCGCCGACGAGGTAAAATCCCCACCCCAGTATTGCAATGGGTGGAAGCTCAACGACGACGAATGCAAGATGAGGGCGCAGAGCAGCAGCAGCAGCCGCCGCCGCCCGCACGACCGCCACCCCAGTACCAGCAGAATCAGCAGAATCAGCGAAATCAGCAGAATCAGCAATACCACCAGCAGCAGCAACAACTACACCACGAGCAGCAGCAACAACTACACCACCAACTGCTGCAGCAACAGCAGCCCGACCTGCCGCTGCAGTTCAGCCCCTTCACCAATGGCTTTGAGAACCTTGAGAATCTGGTAAGAGTCAGCCAAGATCCTTCTACAATCAAGCCCTCAGCTTTGAATTCCCCTGGCCTCTTCCTCCAAGGGTGGGTCTACTACACAGTCGCCACCTGCTCGGCTCCCACACGCCCTGTTGCCGGTCGTCCCGTCTGACCACGATGTTCCTCGTTATACTTTCTCTAAAGACTTGACTACCTAGGGACCCGATGGAGCATGGCTTTATAATAATGCAACTCCAGGTAAGCAGGACTTGAATCTACCCTCGCACAGCCCATTCGAAGCCAGAAGACAGGAGACTGAGGATTCCTAGGTGTAGCAGGAACTGGCCAGCCGCACTGGCAGCGAGGAATGCCAAGAATGTTTCCTCCACCCGAGCGGCTGTACTATGGCTGTAAGCAAAGAATAGAGACCTGGCTAGGCTTCTTGTGAAAGACTCCATATACTTACGAATACTTAAGACAACGCCATCCGTCCACTTGTCTATCCACCATCTCCTTATGTCCCCTCCCCACCTCCACCTCCATACACGTTCATGAACAATGGCGCGGGTGTTCCAGCCATGACATCGCGTGGCCCGCCGGTCTTTCAGCGACCGATCCCCGAGACGCCTGCGGGAAATCATCGCGCAGGTCAAGGAGCCGGGGCCTTCGGGCACCCAGCACAGGTCGCCCAAGCCCAGGGCAACCGCCAACCGTGCAACGTGGCGCCACGCAGCGTAGCACCGCCCAACGAGGCCCGCAATGATCCAGCAAGAGCTCGACAGGCTGGTGGTGAGCAGCCTTCTCGGAAGAGGCTTGCTGATGGAAAGCCTCGACAACCAGCCGCGAAGAAGCACGCTGGCGGAGGAGCTACTGGCAAGGCACCTTCAGAGCAGCCTTGCACAGGACACATGCAGCCTCCCTCACAACAGCCTTCTACCAGCACTAGCGACCATCATCTAACCATAGCAGAGCGCCTTGACAGGGGCCTGATCACGAACGTCGCGGGCCTGACAAGAGAGGAGGAGAATGAGGTTCTGCTTTGGGCGCGCCGTCAAGGGATCAAATGGAAGGACATTTACGAGAAATTCGGGTTCCAGGGGGCATTGAGCACCCTTCGAGGGCGCTACCGCGATTTGATGCACAATGGCAAGCCTCCGAAGAAAGCCGTGTTCAACGAGCTCGATGTAAGCTGACAGCCTTCCCTTCTATTTTCCCACACTGCCGTCTCATTTTCCTTTACACGCGCTCTTTCGTCTCAATGTAAATTACAAACTAAGTTGTTGATAGGCACAGCTTCTCCTGGACGCGGTCCCCAGTATAGCCGGACGCCACCTCGACGACGTCAACGACTGCAATGTCAAGGCACTGTGGAACAAAGTGAGGGATTACATCAAGGATAACGGAGGCCAAACTTCAGCAGGACCGGCAACGCTGAAGCTCAAATACATAGAGCTTACCCGAGGTGAGGCAGCAGCCAAGGCTTGGAAGGAGGCGCAGAAGCAGAAGAAGGGCAAGACCAAGAGCAAGACCAATGGCAGGGCGCCCAGTGATGGCGACGCCCTAGGCCCCCAGGCCCAGGAGGATAGCTGGAATCACAATGAGTACGCCCAGTACACCGTCGAGGGGGTGGAAGGTGCGAGCTTTGGCGACGAAGTCAACGAGGAGGGAGAGTCAGAAGACGAAGAGAGCGATTCCGAATGGGACGAAGAGGAGTATTCTCAGTATGACGTTTTGATGGAGGACGATACCGACTTCAGCTGAGAGGAGGTGGATACGGGTGAGGATTGAGATGATGAGCGGTGGCGACGGGGACCTAGTTATGTGACCTCTACGAGACTGATAGCTGGACATTCCAGCCAGTCTGGCCCAATTTTGGTGCGAGCTGCCTTCAGCCGCACATCTAATTACTTGAATACGCTCCAATCCTTCGGCTCTAGCTAGGCAGCACTTCTTTAATTGAAGATCAAATATACCTACGGAATCCCCGCCGAACAGAGATACTACTTGGGCACCTGGGCAGTGTTTGCAGCTTGAGGATGTTGAACAAAGGTATGGTGAAAATTTCCCTTTAAATTTACCTGGGCATATCATAGCCAACGGCGATCCAGGTAGACCGGTTTGGTTCGACAGGTTCAGTTCCTTGGGGCTTCAAGTTGTGTGCCCTGGTTTCTAGCCCTACCTAGGTATGCTCGTGACCTTCAAACGCAAATTGGCACGCACAACGCGCAAGTCAAACAGACGTTTGATCGTTGAAATTTCGCAGACGGACCCCGCACTTCGAGCTTTGGACTTTGAGGTCAACGGAGGTCACGAGATCCCGCCGTTTCTGGTTTCTTCTAAGCGGCAGTGCTGCTCGAGCGCTTTCCATTGACCGGAGGTCGTAGAGGAACTAGATAGAGAGCGCTCATTAAGCACTCGACCACACATGTAGTGGTATTGAGGAAACCCAGCCCATGAAAGCTGGATTCCCATACAATAACCCTTCTTTTGACGACAATTGACCAGTGAGGAGGCCACTCTAGCCTTCGGTTCACGCACAGATAGTGACCAAAGGCCATGCCGGTGATAAAAAAGCCGATCTTGAAGACCATCACTTGTTTCGCCGCTTGCAATTCTCCGTTCGTGAGGCAAACATCGTGTTGTAGTTTCCAGCTTGACTCCCCCGCAGAAAGCACATCTTTCGCATGGGCACAGTCTAGCGCATTAGCTAGAGTCGTCCGGTCGAGAATCTGAACGTTCCCAGTGCCCGACGTCCCAATGCGCCCCTGAATGACAAATACCAACCCGACAAATCGCCCCCAAAAACGACCTTCTCGAGGCCGGTTCCGCAGTTTAAAGTACCTACACAGTGTGAATGACAAAAGTTTTTACTCCAATAGCAATGCTGCCAAAATCAGGTTGGGGATTCCTACGGAGGCATCTTGAATATCTACCCAGGCAGATTAGAGAAGACAATCCAGGATCATGTTCAATTATAAATCGTTTCAAGACTGGTCCCTTCATTAGCCATTCAAGAAAACAAAAATCATGTATTTGAGGCACTGCCATGCTCAAAGATCATTGAATGGTAGAACACAACTACATACTTTATGTGATCATCCCAACTGATCAAAATACAAAAGATCAAGACAATAAATTCAAGCAGCTTGTTTCTAGAAGAGACAGCATTTGGGGGTTTAAATGTCCCTGATTTCTTTTATGGAGCGTCACTACCATCACCTATTCTGGGGAGTAACCTGGGCAGCCCGACAAAGCCAGCATAAAAGGTAGGGGGATGCCACTGGCATCTGAACCAATGTTGTTGAATCTTCTTGCGAAGTATCACAAGTTTACACGGCCATGTCTCGGAGCCTTCAACTTGTGCCACAGCCAAAAGAGTTTCGGTCTCATGGTAGACACTCAAGTGAGGAGGACAAGTCACAGCAACTGTCCGTCCATTGTTGATTGTTCAATTATAGGCTTATCGATCTGGTTCTATCCTGACCAATTCTTTCCACTTATTAGAAATTCCAAAGGGCTCTTGTCTGCAGCTTGTGAGAGCCGAGTGAGCCAATGGATCCATCCATGAGCAGGCCCGGATGCCGCGGTCTGAGAATATCTCATAGTCTGAGCACTGTCGTCACAGACGACAGCTGCGTCGGATAGGTCGATTCTCAGTCCCATTGTCTAGGCAAACAGGCCCGTCAGGCTCCACAGCACCGGCCTCTGCTGCACCCCCTAGAATATTTAAACCCTCCCCTCCTCCCTTACTCCCTTCCTCCGTCCAAGTTCGAACCACCCCAGCCGCATCCAACAACCTCTTTTTATTTTCTTTTTTGGACACCCTTTCTCCCTTTCTAATCAACTACAGGGTTTGAACACATTTCTAAAGTCCTCACTAACCCTCATTTGCCTCTTGACCACAGGGTCACTTCAGCTGTCCTGATTGCCTCACTGCATCTTCCTGGCATACTCGCATCAACCACCAGGCGGGGTCGAATTATAACAGGACGCCTCCTTTCCGGAAGCTTTTTTCCGACAGCTGAGGGTAAAGTTCTCGAATGCTCAGAAATACGATCGGCCCTCCTGCCCAGAGTATGTGATTGCGATCAATGGCTTCGTCCCATTCGCAGTTTGCGGCAGCATTCGAGAAGCCCATTCCAGGGTCATCTCCGTCGCCCTTTTTTCTTTGGGTGTCGGATTTCCTGGAAAAGGGCTGTGTCACCAAGAATCACGACAGGCTTGAGGTCTGATCGGTGGGCTTGTCACAGACACATCGTATGTTCCCCTCTTCTCTGGCGTGAATGCTTCCAGTTCTGACAGTTTCGGACAGCAAGGATGCCCATAGTCAAGTCTTTTCTCATACCATGGCTGGAGGGCTTGTCGAAACCCCTGTGTACAACTTCAATCGAATCAAGATCAGCATTGGTGATTGCTCCCATGCCTGACTGTGCCATCTCTACACGGTCGAGGTACGGCATTTGACGGGCCGTATACCGCGACTCGTCGGATCAATAGGCTGATAGGTCCGTCCACATATTTTACCGAAGAGTAAGAGGTACACGACGACACATACGTTCAGTAAGACGTTGAGTGGAGTGGGATTTCGGCGTTGGCTTCAGAGGAAGCCAACCCGTGGAGGTCGGTAAACAATAGTCTATTGCCATGAGATAATCCATCATGCTCAATGCTAACAATTTTCAAACAGTTTGCTCAGCTAACGCCGAAGACACCGACTCGTCCAGCGGAACACACTCCCCTGCCGCCATGGACATCCCTCAGAGGAGGGCATGGACGAACGTGGCAAGCCGAGGCTGTGTCGTCCTCCCTCAAGCCAGACTCAATCCCATTCTTTGAATAGAGATTCGACACAGAATGGCCTGTTACGAGTCTGTATTCCATAGCCCTTGGCCAGCCATGGTGCACGGATCAGATGGATCCACTGTGCATCACCGGCAAGCATCACTGGCAAGCCGTTGGCAGGTGAGCCGTGGCTGGCACCTCCAAACGAGTTCGTCCCAACCTCCAACAATGGGCGGCCGCCCGGTGAATAGCAGCGAGCATGTCCGGAGCAGCATAAAAGGCCAGAGGGCCCCGCCTCCAACTTGTCTCTGGACTCTTCCAAAACACATCAGGGCCTCGACCTGCCAGATCCACGAGCTGCACCAGACTCCGCCGTGACAACTCGCCACAGCCTGAAGGTATGATTGATTGATCGACCCCTGTCTTAGTCCTCTTGCTTCGTCGTCAATTACCATGCCCTAAGTATCATTCTTGCCACTCTACTGAGCCTCCTCCCCATGTTGACCTTCCCTGCCACAACACTGCCGCTTGTCTACCCGTCTGCCATTGAGCAATCCGATACATAGCCAGATCGGTCTCCACTAACAACGGCATCAACGCCGACAGACCTCAATTCCCCTACCCAAAGAATCTAGACCCAAGAGTAGCCAGGTGATTCTCTTTCATCATGGCTTCTACGATTGCCGAGCGCGCTGCCAATGGTGAGATCCTGTACGCGCCTCACCTGACCGCTGAGCAGCGGAGGGAGTTGCTCGTCTGGGCTAAGGACCAGGGAATGGAGTACAAGGAGATCAAGAGCAAGTACGGCTTTGACGAGAGCGAGAGCACTCTGAGGGGTTGGAAGAGGATTGCCACTCTCGGCAACGCACCCAGAGAGGCCACCTTCACACCAACAGATGTAAGCTTATTGAAACTCTACCTTCACACCGTAACTACAGCTGGAATTACCCCTCGCCTATATAATCAAGCAACTGACATAGTGTTCTGTACTATAGGACCGGCTTCTCGACCAGGCCATCAGGCTCTACGGGACGGGCCCGCTCGACCAGGAGAGCAGCTACACCGGCATCTGGAACAAGGTGACGGCATACATCCGACGGAACGGCGGCACCACCACCGCAGGCCCGGTGAAGCTGAGGGAGCGCTGGAACGCGATCAGTGGCTATAATGTCCCACCCCGGAACCCGTCTGGCGGCACCCAGGGCAAAACCGGCCGGGGCAGTGCCAAGTCCAACACTCCTACCAAATCCACTGCCACAGCTCACTCGACCCAGACCAACACCAGCCAGAACCGGCCAACCTCACCTCCCGACATGAGGTGGGGTCCCTACCCGGATCTTTCCTGGTACGAGCTTGTAGATGCCCTGGGTAGGAAGGATGCGAAAAAGTGGGTACGAGACCGCCGGGCCGTGGAGGAGGGCGAATACGATGTCGAGGAGGAAGAGAGTGAGGACGATGAGGACGTTGAGGGGGAGGACGGCGCTGACTTCAGCTAGGAGGAGGACTGAAGACTCGACCCCGCAAGGGATAGGTTCTTTTTTGGACCCGCACAAGAATAGGCGGAGGTAATACTTGAGAGCATGGAGACGCTCCATCGCAGTACTATACTAGACTTTCGGCAGGTAGTAGTCGCTCTACTACGAGGAAAGAAATAAGGCACAAGCCATCTAAACCCATCGTGCTCTCTCTAGTAGACCTATCGTGACCCACAACCAATTTTGGCCAATACATCACGCAACTGACCCGGCTCGGCCCGTAAAGCATCCCACTCGGCCTCGCTCTTGACCAGCGCGGTGCCCGCTAATACAGTCCCGTTCAGTGCCAGCCATCCGACCTCCTTCCCGTCCCTAGAGCGGACGATATCCCCCTCAGCCACGCGAGGACAAACCACCAGGGACGTCCTCGTCATCCCGAGGTTGTAGCTGATCTTCGCAGGCACGTCGTCCCCCGCCAGGTCCCCCAGCTCGCTCTCGTCCAGACCCGCGGCGGCGCACGCCCTGCGGTACAGCCTGACGTACGCGGCCTGCAGAGCCTCGGGCTCGACGTCCTCCGCTATCCGCTCGGCGAAGGTGGCAAGCGGCAGCTCTGTACGCCCATCTCCCTCGGTGAGCTGGTCAGCCAGCACCGACCAGCCCTCCCCGCCAGCCTCGTTTAGCCCCTCGCGCATCTTGTCGACGGGGAGCAGCTGCAGGTGCCGGTGCGGCTGGCTGGCGCCGCTGTGCTGGCCCGAGTTGAAGAAGACGAAAAGCTCCTGGCCGCCGTGCTCGTGGTACGCCCGTACGCACGCGTGCGCCGCGGCCAGGTCATCTGCACCAAGGAGGTGTGTCTGCTGCTTGAAGGCCCGCGTGATGAGCAGGAAGTGCTCCGGCACGATGGCGAACTTGTTGAGCACGAGGCGGTGGCCCGGCTGGAGCTCTGAGATGAGAGCTGTGGGTGGCGGGTCCTCGAATGGGTTGAAGGGCTTTGCCTTCTTGCCTGGCCCGTCGCCGGCTGGTGGTGGGCCCTTGGGTTTGTTGGCTAGAGATGGCGAGAAGCGGAGTTGGAACTGAACAGAGCATTAGTAAATCGAATGACTCTTTTGGACACCAAGGTGGTATGGCCATGCTGTAGAGGACCCCATGTACGTACTGGGACCAATCCTATCTTGAGGACAGCGACCTGTGTTGGGTAGAAGTTTACATCGCCGTTGGCCTTGGCGGTGTTGAATTTGGCCCTCACCAGCTCCGGGAGATTGGCGGGAACTTTGGCTGCTGACATCCTGGCACGTAGCATTCGTCCACGAGCCTGATATGAAGACGTACTACGGGCGGTTCAGGCTCCTCGTGGCCGTGACATGCGGATTGAGTGAGCGCACTCTCATGGTGAAGGGGAGGATGAAGTTCGGTGGTTCTGGCGCATGACGTAATCAGGGGCAGTCAGGAGCTTTGGGGCAGCGATTCAGTGCGGTGGATGGGCATGAGTTTGCAAGGGATAAATCAAGAACAGCACGGAGGAGAATAGCACAAATTGAGCGGTATTGTCTGATATTATTGGCACTCGGGTATGTCCCGCATGCGTATCTTTCTTGCTAGTATTGTCTATCCATAAAATAAACCACCAATCCCAGCCCATCTAAATGCCGGGCAGGCCAATGATTGCTCTCAGCGGCGGCGCGACTCTCGGCAGGATGTAGATGATGTATAGACCCGCAGAGGCGACCAGAAGACCAGTAAGCTGTAAAGTCGATTAGCACGAATACCGCAGAGGGGGCTGGAGGGGGGGGGGGTGGGCAGATTCATGTCATACCTTCTCGATCCAGGTGTGGAAGAAAATGGCCGTCATGAGGATCATCCACAAGCTCAGCACAAAGACGGCGCCCGCGACCTTGCCTCCCACTGCGAGCGCTTCCCAGGCACTACGCGGGCGAACCCTCTCCTCGCCGTCCGAGTGGTCGCGCTCGCCCTCGACGGAGGCGCTCTTAACGGCCCCGTCGTGCATGATGATGCTCCTCTCGTCCCTCAGCCCGATGGCGCCGCCGGACGACCCCCGCCGCCAGTGGTTCAGATACACCCAGCCGACCTCCTGCAGCAAGAAGTAGCTCCCGAGGACCAGCAAGAACACGTGGCCGCTGATGTCGTGGCCGCCGCGCCAGTTACCGCCGGCCGTCTTGCACGCCACAGCCGTAAAAATGTCCTTTCCAGTGACATCCACGCCCTCCTCCAGCTTCGCCTCGGCGAGATCACACTTGCCGCCCGTAAAGAGGAACGAGCGGTCGATCAGCGCGGGGCCGAAGCACCACTGCGTGACAAGCACCCACCATGTGGTGACCAGGCCCCAGCGAACTAAGGCGCGGGTCTTCTGCTGGCCGCTGCGGACGGCCGGGTGCGTGAAGACGAAGACGAAGAAGGCGAGCGACACCCAAGCCCAGCCGCGCTTGACGAAGTAGACGTTGAACACGTTGGACTTGCGGGCAAAGTACGACGGCGACAGGAGCGGGTCTTGGCTGTGCGCCTGCAGGGCGGGGAAGTATGGCGCGTTGCGGACCTGCGGCGAGAGAAGCGAGAAGAGCGTGCCGAAGGTTAGAATGATCGGGTAGACGAGCAGGGCGGCGGCCTCGAGCGGCGTGGGCAGGAAGGGCGGGTTGCGCGACATGGCTCGGCTGGAGGACGAGGAGGAGCTGCTATCTAGGGACGCAGGCTGGTCACCTCGGCCCGGGCCTGACGACGAGGTCTTGCTCTTGCGATGCCTTGGATCTTGGTCTTGTGAGTCCACCATGGCAGAAGGAGGGAGCCGGTCGGTTGTCGGTCGGTCAACTGGAGCACGTTGTGGGGGAGAAGGGGGAGGGAGTTCGGCAGGGGCCCCAGGCCGCGGGTGGCTCGAGGTCGCGATGCAAGCTCGGGAGTCGTCGCTCGGGAGTGTACAAGGCAGCAAGCGTTGCGTCGTGCTTGGCCACCGGGCTCGTTTGGTGGCTGGTTGGAAATGGAGGCCGGCGAGGGTGGGCGCAAGTGGGCGTACAAGATTTAGTACACGTCTATAAAGTCAGTCACGGCCGCCTTTGTTGCCAGTTCCATTGCGAGCTATGACGTTGCCATAATGCTAGGTGCGGCCGCCACCGAGCTTGCTGGCTTCCAGAAACCGGTGGGGCCTGGAGAAAACCTAGGGCGCACTAACATTTCCAGAAACGGGCAATGTGGGGTACTGTTAGTACCTGATGGGGGCTGCCTCCAAAGACCAATGCAGACAGACACCAGGCGAATAATAGCAACAATGTCTTGTCTTTGTCATAGACACTCACAGCATCTTTTCTACCGTCAGGACCAGTCTCATGTCACAATTTGTTTCACCTTAAACAAGAGGCAATGTCAGTCAGTCATGTTTTGTCGAGAGTAATCCATTGATCATGCTATGTACTGGCCCTCCCGTCAAATGACAGGCATAGGCCGTGACCCTGGCCTTTCTATGTGCTGCTCCTCCCAACTTGATTTTTGAAATCAATCGATGGATTCAAATCCAGATGGTATCTCCAGTTTCCCCTGTGCAAACCGAAACGCCTTCCATACCACCCAATGAGGGCTTTCATGGAGAAAGAAGTGAATTGAAGAAAAATGCCACTATGGGGCAGATCATGTAGAAGTGAAGTTATAGTCGCACGTGCCCGGCCGACATGGGACAGCCAGTTGGCATTTGCGAGTTCAGCTGCTGGTGCTGTTCCCAGTGGTATTCTACGCACTGGTGAAGTAGCTGAGCGTGGCGCAGAAAGTGCTGCGGTTGTCGGCGTCCTTGGCCTTGGACTCGCCGTCGACAACCACCATGTTGGTGGCAGCCTTGGTGGACAGGCCAAACAGGTGCACGGCCGAGCTCTCGATCGACACCATGTTGTTCTGGCAGTCTGCGGTGACCAGGCACTCCTGGTTGTAGTCATCGAAGAACGAGTAAAGACCGGCACCGTAGACGAAGACATCCTTGGAGTCAATGACGCGGAGGCCCCACGTGCGAGCATCCTTGGAAGCGACACCGTCGAAGTTAGGATCGCTCCAGGTGGCGTTGATAGTGAAGGGCGTGGGCGCAACCGGGTTGCCCTGGAAGTAGGCAGTCTCGGTCTGGATGAGGGCCATGTAGACGGCGGAGGCGTTGACAAGCTGATAGTTGTAGAGAACAGAGTGCTCAGACGCGGTACCGTACATCCAGACAGGGCCCTGGGACTCGATCAGAACACCACGGCCGTTGTAGATGTCGATCTGGGCCGACTTGGCAGTGGGCTCGAGGTCGTGGTCAGCAACCCAGAACCAGGTGTTCTCGAGGTAGACGTCAGAGGCGGCGCTGGTGATATGCATCATCATGAAGGCGCCCTCGCATGCCTCGTTGGCGCCGTGGGCAGTGCCGTTGTTCTTAGCGCACTGTCCGACGAGCAGGTCGGTACCGGCGGAGCCACCGATACGGTTGTGGACGTCCCACATGCCGGCTGCACCCTGAGAAGAGGCCTTGAGGTTCCACTCGATCATGATGGCACCGGGAGCAGGACCGGCCGTCTCAAACATCAGGTCGCTCATCTCAACGGCACCAGTGTCACCCGGCTGGCCGACCTGGAAGACGGGGCGGGGAGCCTCCATGTTGGCGAAGTTGGGGCCCGAGGCCATGATCAAGGGCCAGATCTCACCGGTCATCTTGATGTCCTTGGGAACCTTGACAGTGTCGGTGATGATGTAGGCGCCGTGGTCGAAGTAGAGGATCTGGTCAGCGGTCAGGCTGTCCATAGCCTTCTGGATGGCAGCGGTGTCATCGGTCTTGCCGTCACCCTTGGCGCCGGCAGACTTGACTGAAACAAAGTTGGCGGCAGGAACAGTCTCGTACTGGGGCTTGCTGCGGGTGAAGACCCCGCCGGCAGAGTTGAGCAGGGACTCGGGCTTGGTCACGGCGTCCTGAGCAGCCTGCACGGTCTTGACGGCAGCACCCCCGGTGACAGAGTTGCCCTGAACGAAGTTGGCCACCTTCTGGCTGCCTGGCAGGATGGTCGCGCCGCTGCTAGCGTCCTTGACAGCAATGTCCACGCCAGTAGTCATGTCGACGTTCTCGATGATCAGAGTTCCGTTCGTACCGCTCTGTGTAGTAGCGTACGAGGAGTTGACGCCGATGGGGGTGTTGGTGATGACGCTGTCGAGGAACAGAGCAGATCCGACGGTCTGCGCGCCAGGGCCGCCCGTGCTAAGGTCGAGTCCGAGCCCGCAGCTGTCGATCTTGACGTCCTTGAGAGTCCAGACCCAGTTCCAGTTCATAAAGATGGCGGTGTTGCCTGATAGTGATGTTAGTCCTGCTACGGGTCCTAAAGTGTTGTATTCTAGAACATTCCAAAACTACATGAAAGACGGGGATCTGTAACAGGTGAGAAGTGATACTTACACTTGCTGAAGGTAAGGTTGCGTGTGGTGAACTGCTGGTTGCCGATGAACATGCCGATGCCGCCACCAGTGAAGGACAGATCACTCATGAAGCCACCAGAGCCGTTGTCCATGAAGATGCCCTGCTGCTTGTTGGCACCCTCACCACCCTGGACCATGTTGAAGTGGATGTTCTGCAGCGAGGTGGCCTGAGCCACCTGCCAGTGAATACCCGCACCCTTGGACTGGTCCATAGCGGTGAGATCGATGTTGAAGTTGCGAATTTGACGGAAAAAGTTGTTCTGGTTTGTCCACCAGTTGCTGCCGTCCTCGTAGTTGTAGGGGTCGGCGTCGATGACCGCCATACCATCGAAAGAAGCCATGGCCTTCAGAGTGGGTAGGGTGACGGCATCACCAACGAGCTGGGTGTAGTAGAACTGGATGATCGGCTTGCTGACCATGTAGGTACCAGGAGGGAAGTAGACGATGGCAGGCGAGGTCGTGGACGATTCGCAGCCCTGACCACACCGGTTACCGTCAGCAATGGCCTTGTTGATGGCCTCGGTGTCGTCGGCCGCTCCATCACCCACGGCACCGTAGTCCTTGACGTTTCGGAAGACCTTGTAGCCTGCCTCACCGAAGGCAGGGGCTCCGTTCCTGGCGATCTCAGCGAGCCAGTAGCTGCTGCTGCCCGAAGCAGGTGCATCGGCCTGAGGAGCTGGAGCTGCAATGGCTGGCAGTGCCAGCAGCAGGCTCGTAATGAGCTTGGAGAAGATCATCTTGATGTAGCACAGCTATTCTTGATGTCTGGTATGGAAGAAATGACTTGGAAAGAAAGTAGTGGTGGTGTCTACAGTGGACAATGTCAGTAAGCTGCAAGAAGCTTGTAGAATGTAGCCGGGTGGCAGAATCGAGCTTTCTTGTAGTAGAAATGAAACAGTGAGTGGTGTTGTATGTGTGAATGAATAAAGATGGACTTGTGTCAAGGCAAGGGATGGCAGATGCCTTTTTGTGACAGATTGTTCAAGTGGTGTAAACTCGACAGGCAGTGAGGGCAAGAGGTATATATAAAAGTCGCTCCATGGGCACAATGGCACGAGCACAGTCGTGTGGTGTCCACCGAATCACAATGCCATTCATTGAGAGTTGAAATTGTGTTGGTCTGCCACCACGTTGCCAGGTCTGCCGTGTGCCAAAACAATGCGGCCTTGATAGCTTTGTTGATAATGCAAGCCAGATAGGCTCGCCACCGAGTAACAATGCACTGTGGGTGTTGGACATAGGGCAGGAGTGGCAAAAAGGGATTTCGGTGACTTGCAACACAGAATGACTGTGGTTGACGGCAGATACTCACATGAAGAGGTTGATGAGACAGAAGGCTGCGATACGGCTTACTGCTCTGCAGAGTGGCGGATCGAGGTGGGAGGAGGAAAGGAAAGAATGACTCCACAGGAGCGTGTAGCTGTCAAGAATGAATGAAGAAGATGTGATGAAAGTGACAGAAGAGAAGGGACCGACGTGTTATGGTTGGGGATCGTGGTATTAAAAACAAGGTGGGAGAGGGATGGAATCCAAGGTGGCGGGCATGGTGTTGAAGGGGGCTGCAGGGATGTGGTGAATGGAGGGAGGCAAGCGGGAGGGTCCCCTTGGGTCCCATCCAGGAAGAGCGCCCACCCTGACTGTTGCGGCGCCAGAGCTCGAGCTCCCCTGAACCAGTCAACCCATCCCAGCTTTTTCGTGTTTCCACCAGTTCACCCCCTCGGTGCTATGGCAGACCCCACACCAGTGTCCAGTCGCTATTGAAAATACCCCAGAACCCTGCCCTATATTGTTCTATTATCCTGCCTGTTTGGTCCTCCGGTGCCCTTCGCCTGGTGGTAGCGAGGGCAGCGGTCCCTTAATGCCCCCAATGCTCTGATCTGGACCTGTCCTTGATGCCTGTCACCACCGGTGGAGATACTCACCGTTCCGCCGGACTATCTGGCCCGTGTTCAAGATCCAGGCAATTCTCCGTGCCTAATCGGAGCGATTCTGGAGCAGCACGGGTATTCTGGGAGGCGCCCGCGGGCGTCAATCCGCGAGCATCCAGGACCGGGCGGCACATGTCAGGCCCAACCTCAACGGCCGAGAAAACCTGGCAGATCGAACACGTATGGACCTACCGAGTACTCTGGTCTGGCGGAGCGGCATCACGGACTCACCTGGGGGACCTACCACCTGCCATCCCAACGCATGTTGAGAGGCACACACATATGCACGCACACGCACACACCGTGTACAACAGCACATCTCGCAAGCAGGTGCCCAGCGCGGATAAGCTGCCCCTACTGCGTGTCAGACGAAGCTTGACATGGGACCAGCATTCCAGTGGATGGTGCTGTGGCAGTGTGGTTGAGTGGTTGAGTGGTAAGCCAACCCGGCGTCAATCACCAGCGCACAGATCCAAACCCTGCCCAACCTTGTTCGGTGAGCCAAGTCTTGTCTCCTCAAGGTTGTCGGCACGGGGCCACGGGGATGGGTGGACATGGAATGTCGAAAGTAAAGTGAGGTTAAAGATGGGATGATGCAGGGTGTGTGATTGAGTTGCCGTCGGCCCACCGAGGACGAGTTCCTGGCCTGTCGTTGCGTGCTTCTCTGGCCCTTCTCATGCAGCCGTCGCATCCCTTCCGAAAACGGTTACCCTGCCCGCGTGCCCTGATTCGCCACGGCCTGGCCCCTTGGATCTTTGATAGAGTCACATACACAGTCCTGGCAGTACACCTGCCGTATCCCTGATCATACCTCAGGTACCACAGTAGCTGTGGGAATTTCTCTTCATACCGCCTCCCATCTGGTTTGGCCCTCGCTGGGCCGCAATCCAAGATCCAGCCCTGTCAGCCTGTTCTGCCTGTCTTGGCACCTCACCGCTGCTGCATCTCGACGCCTGTCGCCACGCTCCGTTGGGTGACATAAGCACCGTGCCTGGGCGCTTGCATTCCCAAAATGGAGCTGGCAGTCGCCCTTCCGTTTCAGAAACATCCCGCGACAGGGGGCTACTCGTCTGCTCGTCTACCCCCTGCTGCCTTAGCGCCGTTTGACAGTTTTAGCTGCCGTGCCTTGCAGCCCACTGTCTGGCTAGCTTAGACACTCGCGGCTCGGTGGGGAGATTAAGCCTCTCAATCTGTCAATGCAGACCATGTTTCTACACACCAACGGCCCCTTTTCGCCTCCCTCTCACCTCGCCTCTCTCTGCGAGCGTCGACCGGGGGCCACTACTAGCCATCTACAGAGTGTGGCTGTTGCCATTTTAAGCGCGTCATGACAGCAACGCGGACAGATGTGGGCGCCAAGCATCTTCAACCAGGCAAAGCCTCCTCCTGTGCAGGCAGGCCTCCATGCAGGCTGGCTGGCTGTCTGGCTGGACAGAGAGAGAGAGGCGACCATGTCAATTCATCCCGGGGGCCAACTCTTCGACCCTCGTTCGTCTTTATGCCTCACTCGTTTACTTGCGCCTGCCTGTCGACGAGTAAGGTTGCCGGACATTTAAGCCGTCGAGCCGTGGAATGGACGAACTTGTTTCGAGTTGGGCTCGTTTCGCCAGCTTTGACTGGCTCGCATTGCATGTGTTTCTCTCTCTAAGTTTAAAAAATTCCATTCGACAGCATCTTCGGATGAACGCTCGACCACTTCTTCCCCCGAAACGCTGTCACTCCCAACTACGGGGAACAGGGGAGTGTTTTGAAACATCCCCACAGCTGGCCTATCGTAACCTGCCGTCAATGCATGAGGGTCCCGCCTGGCCGATTCTCCCCATTCTGAACTTGGGCATCCGAACATGCAGAGCGTCGGTGCCACTGCGTACGCACGTACGCTAGAATCATCTGCCCAGGCCATGAGATCAAGTCATGTTTCGAAACACAAATATACCCAATGCCGTCCGACTACCCGTCCCTTGAAGGCATCGTCCGCCGGTCAGTCACCCAGTCACCCAGTGACAGGGGCTGTTGACTGTGCTGGCCGTGGCGGGTCACTCTGACTCGACCAGAATGCACTTGACGCCGTGACGCCGCGACGCCCTCTGCATGCCATGTTGTCATCGTGGCCGATCAGGGCGCCTGCTGATCCTCTGTGATTGTGCCCCAGGCCACGACGCAATCTTGATTTGGATCATCGAGCCCGGGAACCCACAAGCAGCAAGCTGATTGCTCGCCCTGTGCTCTCTCTACAGGCGCGCTGCATTTGCCGCGCACAATCGCCGCAAGGATCCATTCCAGATCGGCATAAGCCCGTCCCTGAATGCAACGGGAGGCTCCAGATCTTGGCAGATCTCCCTCTCCCCGACTAGCATGACGTCGCAGGCACCTCCCTGACATTTTCAGAAGCATAAATTGTTTTCTCCGCACAATCTTATCTATAATATATGCCCAACGCTTTGCCCCCTTCGGACGCAAGGTGATGCTTCGGCTCACGCATGTTTGCCACTGCCACCTATAGCTATGGTAGGTGTATTTTGCGGGGGACCTCGGTCGTCGACTCGCCCGCATAGACCGCAGTGTAACAAGTTTGCCCGTAGCTCTGGCACAAACAACCAATGGCTTGGCGCCAGCACGCTGCGTTAGTGCATGCGACGGCCCGAGTGGCGATCCTGCGTGTGAGACGTGGCACAAATCGGTAGAAGACATGTACAAATCAACAAAAAATGCATATCAGATCTTCCATCACACAAAGCAAGTCAATGTGACATCGCTGTCGCATGGTCTGGGGCAGCTTCTGCTTCCCACCGCTGGAATGCTGTTCGGGGGCTTACTCGAAATTGGCCTGCGAATAGCGTCATGCAGTGGTAGTAGTATCATTTCAACAGCATTGCGAGGGTGTATTGCTGCACCCATGCATGACGCCTCTTTCACGGCGCGATACTCAGACATGGATGTTTTATTTTCGTTGAAGAAGCCCAGATGTGCTTGGATCAGTGCCGGGAAATGATACCAAGATAATTTGGATCTGTCGGAAAAACAAGATTGCGTCCCAGACTTGATCATGGCCTTTCCCATTACAAAGCATGACTTCACGACCATCCGTAATGAGTTGCATAAGGAAAAGAACGACATAAGTCTCCCGGGATGGGGGGGATGTGAGGGTGAGAAACAAGAGAACCAGCGTTATTCTTGAATCATCTGTTCATTGTGTGAAGGGACCGTACGCCTTCGGGATGTATACGGATTAAGAACGAAACCGCTGGACCGTTTGTGCTCCAATTTTCCTTAGAACAGTGACAGTCTCGGTGGTCAGTGTAAAGGTAAGAATACCAGCCGCAGGGTCTGTGGATGACGGATAAGCCGGGTAGAAAGCTGCAAGATTCAGAGAGAAGCACCCGATGTTCATGCGAGAACGTCAGTGTTTTGCATCCATGCACAAGTTCAAATCAACGAAAGGGGCATGTCTGGTTGAATTGGTTGAGTTTCCTTGTAGAACCCAGGCGAAGCTATGAATTCTTTGGACGTCTCAGGAGTGTATTGCTTGTCTTGCAATGCATTGGTCACAGCTTTCCAAAAAGTCTACAGAGTGACCATCAATCCTCCGGCTACACCTATCGTGAAATACCTGGGCTGGATTGCTTAGTTCTCTCTCAAACTACCTGTCAGGCTTCTCATTCGCCCACTTCCGACCTCCGTCTGTGGCAGCAAGAGGTTCAAGAACACCCCAATCACCGCGGCAATAATGAAAGGTGTCTCCACAATCAAATTGACACCCTGTAAGAAGCCAGATAGACGCACATTTGGGCCACTGTAATCAAGAACTTGGCTAAACCATGTGGGCTGCACAATATCCATGAAGCCGATAGCCAAAGATGTCGACAAAATGAACCGATTCCGCCGGGTCCAGGATATCAAGGCCAGCACCCGCACACCAGCAACGGCAATGGTGCTGTATAGGAAAACCTGCATCCCACCTAAGACAGAGGGTGGCATGGAAGCGAATATGGCACCAAACTTGCCAAATATCCCCATGAGTATTAGGAAGCCTGACGCGCACCAGCCTGCCCTCCGACTTGCACAGCCTGTCAGCACAATGACGCCGTTGTTCCCGGCCTGACCGACCATCGGACCAGCTGTTCCAAGAGCACTGAACAGGCTACCCAGGCCGTCGCAGAGAATGCCTCCTTGAATTCGGCTGTTGAAGCGGGTGCCTTCGATTTCGACGCCGGAAATTTCGGCCGTGGCAAGGATGTCAGGCATTGTGCTCACGCCTTGGCAAATGAACATGATGAGCAGCGGGAGGATCAAGGCCCCGTCCACCGAGAGCTTGAACCTCCTCACCCACAAGAATGTCACCACTGGCGCCTGCTCTATCTGGCTTGGACTCCAGTACCCCGTCGCGCCCGAGATGGCACATCCCACCGCCAGCCCGCAGATGACGCTGGAGGATCGCATCAGCGGTGACCCGAAGAACTCGACCAGCACGATCGTCACGAAAACGCTGAACCCGAGCCCGATGAGCTTCGGGTCGCCCCAGGGCAGAGGCTTGGGCGCGTCGACGCTGGGACAGAGCGCGTAGAACCCTCGCCATCGTGGCAGCTGCTGCTCCCGCCCCAGTTCTGCATTCCGTTGCCGATAAGGTAGACTCCGACCAGGAGCAGCAGCGTGCCCGTGATCAGCTTGGGGAAGACCTTGTTCAGCAGCCTAGGCGGGACGAGGGACATGCCGATCTGGATCCAGACGGTGCACAGTAGCGAGCCAAGGAGTGCGCCATAGGCGTCGGGGCAAGGGAGCTGAGTCCCGTCCGGGCCTGTAGGGCAAGAGCCGTTGGCGTACAGCTTGGCTGTGTAGGCAATGGCGATGGCGATGATGTCAAATGTCGGGCCTACTACGGATAAGAGCCCAGTCCCAATGAATAGCGGCGTCTTGGCGATGTGAATGCGTGTTACCTGAAATGCTGTCGCGATGCCTGTCGTAATAAAGGAGGCCGATACAAGATACTCAGTCGTTGCGGTGTCTAGATAAAAAGCACCGCCGGCAAGGGCAAGTATCGGAGAGCTGGTATATGTCAACCACCTGATATCGAGTCCGAATTGAAGCATTTTGGAATATTCTGGAATATTACGAGGTAGGATAGACGGAAAACCCATAAAAGAAGGTGTATTGTGCTTACACGACAGAGCCGATCATTGTCAAAGCGTGTTGTAAGCCGAGAATTATGGTTAACAAGATAGGAACTCCGTCATTCAGGCCGTAGAATGGAGGCTCATGATCCTTGTAAATCTTGTTCAAGGGCCATACGTTTGGTGTTACGAGATAGAGATAGTCCTGGAGGGCATTGTCAGTCATGTCTGTGCGTGCACATAAATACAGCTTTGGACGGATCACACTGCGACGTACATAATGTCCAAACCACCCCTCCTGGCTCGTAACATATTCTTTGACTTCTCGCCATCGAGAGGACTTCTCAGTCATGCCGCTGTCGCGTTTGGGCGATGTGTACGACTCGTCGGTATTGTCGCCTTCTTCGCGCTTCAGGGGTAACTCGGACACGGCCATAGCATCAACGCGCTTCTCCCAACTTTCTTGAAGGTTTTTTGTCCCACCTCAGAAGGTAGAAAAAATCCGGCCCTGATTTTGGAGTTGGATGATACGCTGCCTCTGGACATTCTTCTTATCATCCCCTCTCGAAGGTGAAAGGCCTCAGCCAACCGGCGTACTCGAAAGAACACGAATCCCCGCCTGCCGGCCAACTGATTGCTTAGAAATGCCGGAGAAAGACCGCATTAATGCAACTACCGGCATTGTTTTCAAGATTTAACTCAACACTGTGTTACACCAGAGACAATTACGAACACCGAATCTCGCCTCGTTTTAGAAACCATGACTTCTACACTTTACCAGCATGCTACGGTCATCACCGTCAACAAGAAGCGTGAAATCATCCTTGACGGTGCAATTCTAGTTGTTGACAATCGCATAGCTTTGATAGACAAAAGCTCAGCCGTGACTGCTCATCCAGAATTTCCAAGAGACCGAGAAATTCGAAACGTTGACCTGACCGGCAAGATAGTCATACCTGGCCTGATCAATACGCACTGCCACACGGTCCAGTCTCTCCTCAGAGGCTTGGCCGAGAACCTGTGGCTCCATCCATGGATGTGCGATGCAATCTGGCCTCTGGAGGCATCTTATGACGAAGATGACGGCTATCATGCGGCACGTTTAACGATAGCTGAATTGCTGAAAGGCGGTGTGACCACATTCCTCGAGGCCATGCTCACGCATAGTGCCGGCTTCGATAATATCGTACGGGCTGTGGGCGAGTCTGGTATTAGGGCGTGCCTGGTGAGCAGAAATAACTCTCAAGAATGCTTGATATGCGAAAGGGTCATACTAACATGACTTCTCACAGGGCAAGCTGGTGAAACCACAGGGAACCGGCAGCAATGACCAGATTTCCGACACCCGTGACAGAGATCTGGCGGAGATGTCGATCAGCGCCGCCTTCGCGGCCCATCAGGCGCACAACGGCTCCTTCTCCGACCGGCTTCACGTCTGGATGGCGGCCAGCACGCCGCGAGGGTCCCCACTTTCGGAGCACCACGCCATTGGAAAGGCTTGCCATGAGCATGGGATCAACTTGACGATGCACTGCGCCGAGGCCTCGCGGGACCGCGAGATTTATAGGGACTGCTACGAGGGCAGGACGCCCGTCCAGTTCTGCAAGGACGCGGGTCTGGTCGGTGGGCCGGAGGGCTCCCCGTTCAAGACGGTCCTCGCCCACATGGTTCACTTGGATCCGGCCGTGGACCTGCCCCTTCTCTCGCAGGCACAAGGCGCGAGCGTGGCGCACAACCCCACGAGCAACTGCAAGCTCGCATCGGGCGTGGCTGCGGTGCCGGACATGTTGGCTGCGGGTGTGAATGTTGGCTTGGGGACGGATGGTGCGCCGTGCAACAACACTTATGATATGTTTCGCGAGATGCACCTGGCGAGCACACTGCAGGCGGGCACGAGGATGAAGGCTGATGTTTTGCTTGCCACCACTGCGCTGGAGATGGCCACCATCAATGGTGCTAAAGCTTTGGGCCTGGAAGAGGATGTAGGCAGCCTGGAGGTAGGAAAGAAGGCTGACTTTGTGGTCGTAAATGTTCCGCTGTGCGCGGCACCTTTTGAGGAGGAGCAGATTGTTGAGGGTGGCATCGACCCGGTGGCCGTGTTGGTTCATAGCTGCACGGCGGCAGACGTGGAAGCCGTGGTTGTGGACGGGAAGTTAGTCGTCGAGAAGGGGCGGCTGGTAAGCATGGATGAGAACGAGATCCTGCGTAAAGCACGAACGGCCATCAGGGGCATAAGAGAAAGGTCAGGCGTCAAGGCTCGGCCATTGGCAGGCTGGGTAATCAGATAACAGGGCTGTGGGTATATAAAGACTATATCAAGAAGAAGAAAAATCGTCTCTTCCGTGGAAGCCATGAGCCGTTCGTAACCAAAACCATACACAACGAGCATTTTAATTTCCGGCCTCGTGATCAAGAGCCGCTCTTGGAAGAGCCACGTGTAAGCATCGACCTCGTATCGGAGCCGGAAGCTGGACTATCTCTTCTTCTTTCGAATTCCTTCAGCATAGTATACACCTGGCCCCAATCAGTTAGTCACGAGTGCCACCAGCTACATAGGACAACGTCAAGACCCCCGGCTCCCTTGGCCGGGGCCCTACACAAAAAGTGGTCGATCTCACATCGGGGGAACACATCAGAGCTTAGAAAAGTTTTACTTACCGTCCCCAATGGGATAAATGAATCGATGTCCTTCCTATATTGCTCGGGGAAGTGTGCCGTCGCCACATCGATCAGCTCCTCGTTGCACCGGTTCCACCGCAACACCTCGCTCCAGCTGACAATCTCCTCGCCGACCAGGAACGTGGGGAATGTTCCCATCGCCAGCTCACTCAGGATCCAGTCTCGCTGGAAGTATGGCCTTTGGAGGAATTTGGCAAGGGCTGTGAAGTTGGATTGCTCGCGCAGGTCCGTGATACCCTCGGGCATCTCCCAAAGATGTTTGATGTGCTCCATCCAGACGTAATCTGGCGCGTAGTGCTCGGGGTGAAGCTCCTTGTCCTCGGGCGTACCAAAGTGGTGCGGGAGGGCCCTGTCGCATGTGCGAATGACGTTGACAGCTCGGTCGCTCGTCGCTCGTGTCGTCCTTGGGGCCCAGCCATCCGACGACGGCCTTAGCATTCCGGTACGCGGCCGACATCATCCTGTTCTGTTCCTTCTGCCCGTGCATCTCTCCTGTTGACGCAGACGGCTTCCAGCCAGACCAGCAATATGGAGCTCTGGTTCTTTGCTCGGTCGACCTCAGGGCGCTGGAAGCCCAGGCTGCGTAGTATGTTGCCGAGCCAGCGCGGTGGTCTCTTTTCCGGTCTCGGTTCCTTCGACTTTTTCACCTCCATCGAGGAGACCTCGCCTTCGGAGGCATTGGAGCTGATGTCCGACTGGGAGAAGACTGCCCGGACATGTCGCAGGGCTGATCCCAGGTTCGCCGGTATGGCGATGCGCTTGTTGTCTATCTGGACCTTCTCCGTCACATCAGTGTCCCCGTACAGCGCCGACACCCCGATGAATTCCAGTTCGGGAGTCAGCTGTCGGTTGACGAGGCGGGCGACAATTATATCATTGAGGTCACTAGCGGGCTGGATTTCCAGGAGGCGGATTTCGTTGCGATCGCGGGAGAGGTTCTTGTAGTTCAGCTGGCGGGTGGAGCTGCTGAGACCCTGCGTTGCCATCGTGATGGACGGTCGTTCTGACGGCTCAGAATTAGTAAAGTGTCAGACGAGTGAGAGGTGTAATTTTATGCATATTGCTAGCGTGCGCCGCAGTTTTGCTTTGTTTGCGGCAACTTGCAACTCGTCTCTTGCCCGTTGATGGATCGCCTGGTTTCCTTGGACCCGGGTTCTCCATTTTGATCGTGTTACCACCCCGGGCAAAGGCCCTTGACTTCAAATACCATCAAGCCACGTGCCACTCATGCCAGAAATGATGTCAAGCTCCATCCCTGCTTTTCGAGCCTGATCTGCCATATATTGGCCCCAGGTTGGGGCGCTCTGGAGCGTGGTGTCACCCACAGTGGATCAAAATCCGCAGGGGGCCCACCACCATCTTCTGGATTTTCAAGCGAGGAGCTACTGTCATTGTGGTCCTGTGGACAATCTGCCATGAACTGACCGCCCTGATCCACTCTGGTGCGTCGAAATCCCGAGGTCGCCTGTAGCGATCGACCACAATGTGGAATCTTGCCGGGTCGATAATTTTTTGAGACTGTCACTCGGGCACCCCGGTAGCCGGGCGAGCAAGCAGACGAGCACGGGGTGAGCCGTAACCGTCGACTGGAAGCGGGTGCTACAACCTGGCTGCCAGGAATCCGGGCGGTCTTTGCCCATGCACCACAGTAAATTGGGTCGTTTGGCCTATCGTAAGATCTTCGTAACGCTCGCTTCGAATGCAACGTCAAGCAATTTATGCACAAGATAGTGCAGCAGCGAACCGCTGGTGGCTTGCAGGGTTTCTGACTAGAGACTCGCCAACGGCCTGGGCCCACTCCGTTACTGTCACTCTCGGGAAAACACCTGTCAGTCGGCGGGAGCATGAACCCACAGCCCCTCGACTCGATGAAGGGCTTGCCGATGCGGTCAAATGGATGAAGATAAGAGCCCTGCCCTGCTGCATGTGCGCATCGGTTCTCCCTCGGAGTGCCGATTGACATGGCCGAAGTAGTATCCACGTCTTCCCGACGCAGTTCGAGTTACTCATTCATACATTAGTGGCACATGAGCAGCGCAACTTCGACGACTGCACCGTTCCTGAAATCTCGCAAGGGTTGGAAATGTTGAGCCCCAAGTGGACAGGTTTCTCGCACATTTTGTTTTGCCACCGGGGGCCATATCTTGTGTGCACAAGTGGGTACTGCTCATATCTCGCAGTCAGCAGCTCAGGCTCTGTCGCGATTCAGTGTGCCGGTCACCATTGGACGCCCGCTTTTTCCTCCTGAGGCAGAGAAGAAAGAAGAGACCGGACTACCACTGCAAACATTTGAACCACGGCGACAGCCGCAGACGAGTCCCGCTCGCAGTCCGCTCGCAGTCCGCTCGCAAAGACTGCTAACCAAAGCCAAGACTGAGAAATGGCCAGCACGATGCAAAGGAGATCATTCCCAACCAGTCAAAATGAACCGAAACAGCCATGTCAATGCCACTGGCAGAGTGCAGAACCATGCCTCTTTTCTCGCCCTGGTCTGCCCTGGTCCTGGATCATTGCGTTTGAGCGCAGGCTGGATTTGGGGTCGACACCGTCGACGACAACGCGGCAGAATTGGCCCGCACCGCCGGTAGGATGAATTTATCATCTAGGCTCCAAATGGCAAATTCATTGTGAACGCGTCCTGAGTCTGGGCCTCCCACCAGGATGAGTGCAAGGGACAGGGTTCATCGAGGACCGGCCGGCTAGTGCTATTTTAGTCATGAAGGGTCCTTGTGCCACCTTCAACTGATGAAGAGGTCGGCTGATGTGGGAGTTGGGTTGGCGAGGACTCTCACCGCTCCCAGTGAAGCACGCTTTCTTCCGTCTCGGTTGGACCGACCTTGTCTGAAGGTACAACAGCTCTGGTCTTGCGGTCACGAGCCTCGGCGTGCTCTGCGACCTGCTAGTTGTTGCAGTCGTTCAGTTTTCACCGGTTGCCGCTTATTGTGTGTGACGACTCGATCCAGCCCCAACGTTAATATCCCTAGTTGCCACTCTCGGCATTACTGATATATGCAAGGCTCGAAAGATTGGGGTGCAGTGCAGATGGGGCGAGATTGCGCTGGGGAGGGAGAAGATCTGTCGTGTATTTCAAGATTTCGGAAGATCAACGAAGCTCGATCGCAGGAAAATGACGCGGGAAATCTTGAATGGCGTGAGCACCATCGTGGATATTGCTACCGAGCGGTTCCATGGTACGCGGGCATAACCCGCATCCAAGTCTCTAGCTTGACGGACAGCCTAACCCCGTGGCCCCCATCTTTTAACCTTAGTTGCGTCAACTATGTTCGGTAATCTCCGTCTTCCTCACGCCACTTGAGACCCCTAACCCACTGGAACGCAAGGAATATGAGATCCGATGTGATAGATATATTCTACGGGCCGAGTAAATGTGAAAGTCTCGTAGTCATAATTGGGTTGCCCATGGGGAGGGTATGATAAATCGCCAGGATGAATGGGCGCATTCAATAGGGCAAAGAGTGACCATCGAGAGGAGTAGGTATGCAGACCGCGGTTGAAGATGCACACAACAAATTGTGGGCCTAATCAATTAGCTCTGAAGTTTCCTCTGTGTAGTCGAGGCAAGATTGTTCGACTCCCAAGTCTCTCATCCAAAAGGTAAAAACATTAAAAGTATTAAGCGGAGAATCTGGCTGTGAGGAAAATGAGTCAGAGGAAGGATCTAAGCATTCACAACGGTATAAGCTGCGTGCCGCCGCCAAGGTTTTCGAAAATCCGAGACTTGTGACTGCACCCCGTTAGGAAGAGTTTTTTTATGAAAAAGGACATCTCAGCTTATGTTTCTAGAAAAGGTAGGACTACAAAGAATGTTTCCCGTTGCACCCTTCCCTGGATGCCAGGCTTCCAGGGTTCTGAATCGAGAGTTTCTATAGCCCTATCAGTGCGTGAGGAGGTTGAGATCGTACCTGAATAAATAGAAGTTGGTTGGTAGCCGAGGACGTGCTGGTGGTTGACTAAACATACATGCCCAAGTGGATAGATAAGATCTTGGCCAAATACTTTACTACTATGGGCGTTGCATGCATCTCGACCTAACATCTCTCCCAGCATGTCCCAGGATGGCTTATGAGGTGGTCATGGACACGGGGAAGCAGCACAAGCAGTGAAGGTAAGAACACCAGAATTCCTTTAAGCAATGCACTAGGAATCGCTTCAAGAACCCGCCACGTGCATCATCTCAAATACGGCCTTGTTTCTCAATCGTTCATGTGGCCACCTGGGCAGGCTAACTGTACCTAAGTATCTCCCTGGTTGATCCAGGTAACGACAGGCTCTCCAATCATCGATGCAATCGCATCGAGCTACCAACCACGTTCCCTCAAGATTTAGCAGCATCGGATTTTGACAACCCGATAATTTGGATTTCCATCAAGCTTTTGCGCTGGATCGACGTTGCATGATGGCGCTAGGTTCCGCTATGCCGGTACGGCCTAGAGCGATCATCTAGCTAAAGACTCCGGCCTTTGACAGTTGTCTGTGGCTTGCGCCAATCGTCATTGACGCACAAGTGCCGTCGGTTAGTGTCTCAGAAAGCGCACACCTAACCCATTACAACGCTGGTCGACAGCTCTAACTAGAATAGCTCTAAAGAAGCGGCTCAGCTGAGGACAATCCGGGCGGACGATCGTGAAAACGACATCATACCGTGGCTGGTGAAGCTGCCGTTGTGATGTCACGGATTGACAAGATGTGAATGAGCTTAGCCGGCATGCCTTTTCTACGCAGATTTGAAATTGCCTGAGACGTGAAGTGGCTGGTGACAGCCCCCAGGAGGACAAGCTTAAAGGTACAGCTTCCTGTCGCTTGTCTTCGACGACCTCCAGCACTCTCGGGCGGATCAAGACAAACTTCCTACCGATTATAACCTTGTCTCTTCTAAAGTCTTTAGTAACAGATAATCATGAGCACCCTCGGCCAGAAAATCAAGGAGACGTTCACTGGTCATCACGACCAAGACAAACGCGATGTCAAAACTCCTGACGTGAATGCGCCTGGTGCTTTTCCGTCTGACGACTCTCCTTCCAAGCATCATTCTGATCACAATAAACTGACCAAGGAAGCCCTGAACATATTCGCCGGGAGAAGGAAGAAGATGTGGAAGGGAGCGCAGCACCATACTGGACACGCTCACCATGACCCGGAGCCAGAAACAAAGCAGGCAACCAGTGACGCTGGTAACTATCCATACTGGGGAAACCTCCCTCGTGAGGGTGGCCAACACGTTCACAGGTCCGACGGACCGTACAGCGATCCCACGAAGCAGCATCATGGCTTGAGCAACGAATCCACCCTTCCTACTGGCTCCTCGACAGCAGGCCCCAGTGCGATTGGGGCCGGATACCTCGGCTCCGACAAGTTGAAAGACAGTGACACGAGCAAGGGCGACGAGATAACTCGAGCTGATTCGACTGGAGACTCGAAGTTTGACCACGCCAGTAAAGGCGCTGGAGCCGCTGGGCTCGCGGGTGCAACGTATCTTGCCACCAGAGACAAGGACGATGCCGAGAAGACCGAAAACAAACAGACATCTCAGGACCCGAATGCGAACAAGAGCAAGACAACAGAGGAGACAAAGACGTCGACGACCGCGCAAAAGCCTGTCGAGGCCGCTACTCCTACCAAGACGACCTCAGCAGGCGACAACAACAGCCACAGAAAGGAAGAAGAAGCTCTTGCCGCCGGAGCTGGAGCTGCAGGTCTTGCTGGGGCGGGCTACTACGCCTCGCAAAAGGGAGATAAGAAGGACGAGGAGAACCGCGATGCCAAGTCTCACGCTGAGTCTCACGCTGCGCAGGGAAGCAATACCAGACTTCTAGCCACACTGGCACTCCCGCCATGACCCGACTACAGAGGCGCAGAAGGCAACCAGTGCTGCGGAAATTACCCGTACTGGAAAGATGGCGATAATGGGGCAAGCCGACCAAGGAAAGCACGCCTGCTGAGGCTGCAACGCCGTCCAAGACGACCTCAAGCGGTGACAACGACACTCACCGAAAAGAAAGGAAGTCCTCACAGCAGGTGCTGGAGCTGCGGGACTCGCTGGCGCAGGCTACCTGGCAAACAGGATCGGGAAGATCACAGAGAGAATAAGCAATCTTCCCGACGCTTGGCCAGGCTACATCTAAGACCGACGAGCACCACGCGCACGCCTCAGGTCACCACGACCCAGAAAATGACACCAAGCGAGCTACTAGCGGAGTTGGGAACTACCCTCAGTGGGACGATCAAAGAAGGAGGACAGCGACAACAAAGGGCTTGCCGCGGCCGGGCTTGGTGGCGCAGCTCAGCTGGAACAGGCTATTTGGCGTCTAAAAAGACAGATGAAGACAGAGGCGAGTTATCTGGAAATACACGCGAGACGAGCTCAGGAATAGCGGCTCCAGGCAGTTTTGCGGAACGCGATACTACGAGCCGCCAAGTTGAGCCTACCCCGCCGGCGGCATCCATAACACGGTAGTAGGCGCAGGAAGCTCCGAATACTCGCACCCAGCGGGCTCTTCCACACCACAAGTGCTAGTCACCAGACAACCACGTCCGGCCAAGCGGGCCAACCTGCAGCGCAGGCCGCCGCCCTACAAGCTTGGAATAACCAGCAGCCTGACTCTTCTAGCCCTGGTGGAGTTAAGAGCGGTGACAGCAAGCACTCTGACCTCAAATACGCCGCAGCGGGGACGGCATTCGGCGCAGGGGCTGCTGGACTCGCCGCTGATTACGGTCAGGGCAGGAACCATGAGAGCTCCCGTACCAACCAGGCCGAGAAGGTCGCGGAGCGGCATTGGGTCGGACGGCAAGCCACACGCACCTTCTGGGACAGAAGGACCGGGCAGCACAGCTGGGAAGAGCACATCTTCCGGTGCAGCCTCAGGTGTCACTGGCTTTGCCGGGCAGTCTGGGTCGACGGGAAACGGCGCGAAGGTGTTTCACAAGTGTGATAAGTGCGGTCACGATAATGACATCAGCCGCTACTTTGACAAAGATGCTGTCTTCCGTTCGCAGCACTGAGCAGATTTGGGCCCAAGCGGTGAATCGCTGGAGAGTCACATTCAATTGTTTGCAGACTTCTGAGGAGGTAGTATAATGTTAATCAGTGTCGGTGGCCTTGGTGCTCTTGCGATAGTCTTGGATTATTGGTCGTCAATTCCCATCGCTCTTTTCCCAGCTTACCCGGTAGCGCAGCAAATGTATCGCATCTTCCATTGCAACGTGTCTTCTGTAATATGCAATGTAGCTGATCAAATATGGGAGGGGAAGCGAGGCATTGAAAGCTCATTTGCCATATCTCCATGCGCCACGTAACCGGACCAATCCAACGTATCCTCAAACATCTGACTTGCCGAACTTCTCAGCACTATCGTGGCCACTATGAACTTCCAAGTGTCTCTGTCTGAGGTTTCCAGCTTCATCGTGATTTGCATCCCACTCTGCAATCTGATCGCGTGGAACCCGAACAAGACGATGTGTTGTGGCTCCTCTGTTGTCCACGTCCGCGAGAACCTCAGGCCGTACCTCATACTTTCCAAGGCGAGGAAGGACGTACATCCAGGCAATATAGTATAGTCCACATACGATGAGGATGGCGATGCCCACAACGCAGTACGTCGCGTACCAGAAACTGACGTCGCCTGCGTATGGGCCTCCCTCTGGGGGAAACCACGGCATGACCAGTAGGTAGATGTTGGTGAGGAGGTAGAAGATGACGGCCACATCCCAGGCCTTGAACTCTGCACGCTCGCGACCAACTCGTTTGTAGCGGTATCGGAAGATGTACACTCCAAGCGTCATTGCAACAAGGAACATACTGTCTGGGTAGGTCTTCAAGCTCACAACTGCGAAAAACGTCAGCATCTCAGTCTCTTGCATTCGGAAGAGCAAATCAGGCTCCAAGGCTTACCGAATTGGAAAGCATCTCCAGCGGGAGGCCCGACAATCATGATGAATGTGACAAACCACTTCAACAGGTATGGCCCGATGGGGGTCCCGAACGGCCTCGTAGAAACCCAGAACTGAGTCCAGGGCAGAACACCTTGCCTTCCAATCTCACGGATCAGACGTGATTGTCCGATCAGGACAGCGAGCAGGTTGCCGAACGCGCTAAGCAGCACAAGCACATTGAGCGCCTTCGAGCCCCGCGAGCCGAAGACGGCAGTAAAGAAGACACCGGCTGCGATCTCCTTCGACTCTGCAAATTCCTCTTTGGGGACCGCCGCGAAGTAAGCGATGTTACAAAGCATGTAGAGCACCGCGACAAGCAGCACAGAGATGGTGGCGTATTTCTTCAGGGTCGGAATTGGGCGCTTGATCTCGGCGACGACGTTGAAGGCGTTCTGGTAACCTAATTTCTGGTTTAAGTCTACCCTCTCTATTGATAACTTTGATTTGAAAACTGACCAGAGTATGCGAAGGCGATGTTGACCATTGCGCTAGCTAGATCATTACCATTAGTCGTAGTGCCCTGAACGAAGTTCGCTCCTGGGCTGGGCACGTTTGTATGGCCACCCAGCACCACGAAACCGGTGATGGAGATGACGACGAGGAGAGCAATTTTGAAGACGCCTAGTACGTTGGTCGCCCACAGAGAAAACTTGTTGTTCGCTATCACGCAGATGACGGCCAACGTGTAGGCAGCGACTGCCACGCCTTTGGACTCCCAGTCCGTGGGCGTCTTTTCAGCGATTCGCCATATATACCGGGATAAGACTGGATCATAGCCTGTTAGCAATCCAAGTTGACTTCATGTGATGCCCTACCCTGCACAAGCTCAAACGTACCAATAGCATTGCTAGCGCTAAAAGACAGTATAACAGACTGGACCGCGAAGGCAATGGGAAAGAAGTGCTTTGGGCGCGGATATGCCTGTTCCAGGTAGACAGTTTCGGAGCCGCTTCGGTTGGGAAAATACGCGGCCAGCTCGAGATAAACGGCTAATCCGGCAGCTGCCATCAGAAATCCTATGACCCAGTAGAATAGAGCTAAACCAATTGAACCAGTGCTTCCCAAGATGGAGCCCGCTGCGTGTCGATGAGTTAGCCATCCATTATGTCTGTACGCCAATGGATCGAGCTCACGTGTAGAGAAGATACCGGTACCAACCATCTGGTTGACATTGAGAAAAATGATCGTCGCCCAACCGACATTGTATCCCAATGGCGAGCGAACCTCCACAGGCGCGCCGACAGCCTCTTGATAGGTCGCACCCGACTCGTTGCCGGCTTTAGCGCGCGTATAAGCAAGGTCACCGTCGTGCAGAATAGACGGTTCCGAGTCAGAAGTATAATTGTCGACGGGCACCTCCGTCGTGCCAGCCGTAGGCCGGTTCCAGAACTTGTACGACATTTTGGCCGAGGAACACGTGTTGCTTCGTGGAACCTTTTGCGAAAGAACTGCAGGAGCACGACCCAACGTTGCCAGTGCCCACTGGCACTGATAGAACAGGTGGTCAAGGGTCGTCAATCAAACCGGATCAGAATCGAGATTCTGCTTTGTGTTCGCGAACTATGCGGGCACAAACATGATAAGCGCCCGCACGTATGCGCGCCGGAGCCTGCCTACTTCAAATGTTATCAATCGCTCGCGACCCGTCTGCTCCCTCTGGTAAATGTCTGGGCTGAATTGCATAATGCTTAGCGCCCAGACCAAGGTTTACTTATCAAGTGCTCGCTTGTGCATGTGGCCTGCCTGACCTTCCGAAGTAAGGTGCAGCCAAGAAAGCACGCCATGAGTGCAGGGCATGATGAATGTAACGGGTCGCGTTCTCGATGCCATCTGAGTGGATAAGCCGACAGCTAGCGCACCAGGATGGTTGAAAAAGGCCCTCTTCATCCCACAATTCCCATTTTTGGGTCGCCACTCGTGGGAATTGAGAAGATGGTGTAGAATCCTTTGCAATATGTCAGTCGATCCAGCTCTGGGCGGGGCGAGCGAAATAATCCCACAGCGCTCGAGATGATTGTTGTACGCGATCATGGCAGAGTGGATGCCTCCTTATTAAGAGCGCTGGATTGGATTCAGCTTGATCAACTTTGTGAACCCGGTTGGTTGACTTGGCGGACGGCTTCGACAGGTTTGTTGGATAGCCTGGTGCGCTGATATCGGCGGAACAGCGGCAATGTTACACAAACTCGGGAGGACAATACGAAGGTACCTTGCTTGAGCATGGATTCTGTTTCTGTGATTGATAGCAACGTCTCTACCAATCTTGCTACGCTGATTTCTATCATCATGCCAACAAGCTAGCTTGCATTGTAGACCGTGAGGAGGCGTATGGCTTGTTGATACTCTCCAGTTCCCTTGATAGGCTGCACTATAACAACTATCTTATGAGGAGCAGGAGCAATATATCTTGCAGACAAGTGCAGTGAAATCCCCACATACAGGCTCGGAGAGTGGCTTTTCAGTTCTTCACAAGACATTTTCCATCCACAGCCACCATTTTACAAACTGAGTCTTAGTAGTGTCGGGCCGTGCCCATTCGTGCCGTGCTGTCAACATTGAAATGAATCGTATTCTTTTGCTAGCTTGTTAATGTTCGAGGCCGTTGTCCCTTTTGGGTTCAAGCCATCCCGAGCCAAGGGCTTTAGTCTAACGCCGCTGAGAGACGGACGTGCGTGCGTAAACACAATTTTGAACCTCGCGTTAATGCATGACTTTCAACAATCTCACATCGCGCAGCTGCTGTAAAATCATCTATTTTGACAAACTATGTTCGTGATGCTGTATTTTGAAAGCTCTTTTGCCGAGCAACGGTGATGCTTACCAAGACTGGATGTTCTGGGGGTCTACGGGAGAGACAATACAGGCTACAGAAGTGAGATAAATTACTGAGCGTTGTCGGGCGTCTTTGGTTAGGACGTTTCAAATGAGTGTATTATACGGACTCAGTAAGGTAGAGATTGAAGGCAGAGGGACTTCAAATGTCAATGAAGTGATTTAGTTGCTTTTGTTGCAAGTCTCCTTCAGAAAAGATGCACAGCTTCTACGAGCCTTTCGACAAAAGTGGGTTTATTCTTGATATATACACATATGCAGCCATATACAGTCCCTTCATACAGCGGCAATTTCTCAAACACCCAGCACTGCAAGGAACAAAATATCGATAATAGTTGTATAAGAAGGTTACTGTGGCATTTAGCCCCGAAATCGAACGTAATGCTATCAAAGAGCCCGTCTTTGCCCTTCAAAATGCTCTCTCACGCAAGATTCCATGAATTGAAATCGCCATCTGATTGAAGACATCACGGTGCATTATAATATCCCAACAGAAGCGGAATGAAGCAGCACTTTCACATGGCTGCCTGTAAATTTCACCCAGCCACGGTCGAGTGGCTTGTCTCGACCCTCGCTCCTCAAGAGCGCCCCTGGTTCCAATAACCCGATGAGTCCAGACATATCCAGTCTACACCTAGATGCTGAGGGTTTGACCAGCTGTACCAACGACCTTATCCTTGACATTGTCCCGACCAAACAGGGTGTAATCGTATGGGACCTTGCTGGAGCCAAAGTCGCCCTTGGGGGCAGTGTTCAGGCCGCCGCCGTAGGAAACGTCTGAGACGGTGGCGTATCCGTCCTCCTTGGAGTCCGCGGTGAGGATGACCTTCTTCTTGCCCGAATTCTCGAATACAGTAGACTCCACGCGGACTTGGGCCGCCCCCATTCTCGTGTTAATACCGGTGCTGCCGAGGTTGTCGGAAGTTGTTGTAAATATGGACGGTACCAAAGCGAACTGAGGGGTTGCGAGAGTTGACGTTTGCCCAGTCTACAACATTCAGAGTCAGCGGTCAACGAAATAAAGGATTATCTTCAGGCCAATAAATGAAGAGTGGATTATAAAGCCTGCAACTTCTGAAGTCTCTCTTTTATAGTCCAAGGATGGGGCAGGTGTGCTCTTGAAGGGTTAAAAGTTATATCTAGAAGCTGCTTACGATTGTTGGCGTAAGTGACGTGGAGCTTGCCCTTGTCGCTGGTGTGCGTGTCCACATGACCAATCAGGGAAGCCTTGAAGTGGTCATGGATGTAGCTGTTGGATACGGTTATGTAGTCGGACTCTCTCTGTCAGTGACGTTAGTCCTGCTACAGGTCCTCAAGTGTTGTATTATAGAATATTCCAAAACGTGAAAGACCGGGATGTATAACAGGTGAAAAGTGATGCTTACGGTGATATCCAGAAGGCCATCGTAGTAGTCCTTTCCAGAATTGACTGTAGTATTCAAAGTCAGCCATTGAACTTTGAAGAAGTAAAGGACTAGCTTTCATGCTGAAATAGCAAAGAGCAGGCTAGCTGGGTATAGCATGTCTTGAAACCTGTAGCCCATGAAGTCTTTGTTATGTAGACTAAGACTAGGCATGTTTGCTCTTCAAGGTACAAGTTGTGTCCAGAAGCTGCTTACGGTCGGAGCTCAGGTCAACGTGGTCAACCCAGACATTAGTGGATGACTCGATACCGATGGCATCGCCATTCGAGAATTCTCGACCTTAGAAATGGCCAGATTACGAACAATGACGTTCTTGACACCCTTTATGTACAGGCCAACCCCTGTAAGCTTGGAGCCCTTCTGGCCGAAAATGGTCTTGTCAGACTGGACGCGGACTTTGTCGCTACCAGAAATTGAGCCCTTGACAACGATGTTCAGCTTGCCATCCGACTCGGCGGCCTTGGTGAATTGGGCCAAAGTAGACACAGTGGTCGTCGCGCCACCGTTGCCACCAGTTGTACCACCATTAGTGCTGGCGTAACCAATGGTGCAAGATTCGGTGACAGAGGCACGCTTGGCGATGGTTCCAGGTCTCCTCTTCAGCCGTAGGAGTTGGCGCAGCAGAGGCAAGCCCGATAAGGGCAAAGTTGAGGACGTTGGTGAATTTCATCTTGATAGACAATGTGATTGAACGAAGGACAGAACTTGGAAGTTTAATATGCTACAGAACTCAGTTTCTGAGAAAGAAATGAATGTTTTCAAAGAGCGAATATAGATGAGGAGGATGCTGATCAAGTGTGAGAAGGTACAGGAAGCAATAAACATTCTTTATATCCATTTGAGAAGCTGCTGGGAGGTTCTCCTGCCGAGACTTGAGTCCACCGCTTCTGATCCTGCGGCCCAGCAAAACTGGATAAGTCGGCACGTAGGCGCTGGCACGATCTGACCCATCATAGAAACAGGCCACATGAAGGGGCCCACGAGCACCCGGGATAATCAAACGATCAAGACATGCAGATACAAACACCATACATGAAACATCTCGAGTTAGTCTGGATATTCAGTAATTCAGCTGACTTTTGGATATTGATTATTCTTTTCTAAATTCTGCTAGTCGATGAGTTGTAGCTATCCCCATTTGCCAAACACCCTGAGCCAGACCCAACCTACCTAAGTAGGACCTCCCGTCCTGGGGTTTTGTAAGGTAACTAGATGATAGAAGGACAGGGAGAATAGCATCCGGACACCTACCTCGCGAAATGGCAGACTCTTCCAGGTTCGCACTACAAACGAACTCCTTTCTCAAGAGCCTTAAAATTGACCAAGACTTCCAAGAAGCACTGGTTCGATCGCCAAGTCGGAAAGGTGGGGACGTTTGTGCCGTTATAGCCACCAGACTTCTGTCCTTGTTCGACCACAGAGCGGGAAATGAGAGGATGGGCTCGAACTACGCAGATGGAATATATCTGGTCTTTTTTCAGACGAGGAATCGGATTTCCAAAGTTGTCTCAGTTGTGTTTTGAAGCTCTCCAAGGCGAGGCACAACGACTGGTCCATTGGTCTTTTCACAATTGCCAAGACACACTCTCCACCAACAACTCGTCATCTACGAATAGGTCTAAGATTCTAAGATCATTGATATCAGCGAGCCTAAATTCACCAATGGTTCACACATGCATGCATCCAAAACAAAGCTGTCAAGTATCGCACAACATGGCAGCCGCTGTTCGTGTTGCCTACATAAGCTGCTCTACCGAGATAGGGTGTAGTGATTACCAGCTCTAACCGATGCGGAAAGCTAAGCACAGGGCTGTGGATCTATACTTCATCTCCCTAGGCAAGCTGTATCCTGGACGTAATCAACTTTTGGCAAAACCACATGACAAAGAGCTGTGGCTTCCGCGGCAAGGAGCAATGCGCAGCTGATGAATTAATTAAGTAGCTGGGCCTTTTACTATGTTAGTCTTTAGAAATAAAATTGTAATTCTGCATAAGTTGAAACAAATCAAGCACTTGATGTGAAGGCCATCTCTCTGATTTTGGCTCATTCTGCCGACTTCCACATTGTCATACACTTTGAATCACTCAATCTCTCTAACTGCATGTCATATTGTTGCTGTTCTACAAAGGACCGAATTCTGGGAGTCTTCAATTCGGCCGAGTGTTAACCCACCACGCGTATGGCTCAGCTTGTATACGGAATAGAAACGGAAGCGGTTAACCCATCACAGTCCGGCTTGCCCCCGCATTCTCCTACACGAGCTGTAATCTCCATCCGGCGTCCCCCACGACGCTGCAGATCAGTTCTAGCTCCCGCCAACATGGATCTTCGGTGTTACGATGCGATGCGCCGAGCAGCAGCCGGAATTCTCATGGACATCTGCTTGTGACCACCATGCCAATTACGCGTCATCTGCAGATATCCCAGTCTGCACACAATTATTCAGGATGTAGCTAGCGCGTACTCGGATCTCGGGGCTGCGTGGTTAAGACAAACAATTGAGAGATCCGACTGATGTTGCGCAGACCATGAGCTAAAGTTATAAAAGCGCACATACGCTTTAAGCTTATTCCTGGACAGTCTTTTCATGCCAGCATCGTCTCCTGCCCTTTGACCAATCACATTGAGGCCCAAATCGAGTTTCGTCTTCTGGTTTTCAGTTAAAAAAATGAGGTTCGTGCCTTCCAGTGTGCTATTCCTCGCTACAATTCTCTCTGTAGCCAGGGCAATCACCCTTGACGATATCTGCACTCCCTCCTACGTGGCATCGCACGTACCGGCCAGCGGCTACTATGGCGATTATGCGATCAGCGTAAACGCAGGTTCTGTGACGGCCAACCCGGTTGCTAATTATACCGTTGGCCCTCTCGATTCGCCTATGTTCCCAGCCGCAAGTTTCGACTATTGTAACGTGACCTTCAGCTACAGTCACGAAGGTCGTGGAGACAACGTGCTTTTGACGTTCTGGTTGCCCACACCTGATGCCTTCCAGAATCGCTATCTTGCCACTGGCGGAGGTGGATACGCGATCAACTCGCGGCTCGGGTCACTTCCTGGCGGCGTCATGTACGGTGCCGTGGCCAGCCAAACAGATGGTGGATTTGGCGAGTACCAAACAAACGCGCTCTCTACATTCCTGGTCCAGAATGGTACCATTGATTGGCAGAACGTGTACATGTTCGGTTATCAAGCAATCCGGGAGCAAAGTCTTCTCGGAAGGGAATTCTCGAGGCTCTTCTTCAACCTGACTGAGACCGACAAGCTGTACAAATAGTCACTTCAGTGCCTTGATCCACGACTGAGGCCACATTGTCTTGCACACCTCTGACAGTGATCTTTTGCAGGGCTGTTCCGAGGGTGGCCGCGAAGGCTGGAGCCAGGCGCAGCGATTTGACGACGCCTATGACGGCGCTGTCATTGGCGCCCCTGCATTTCGATTTGCTTTCCAACAGGTCCAACATCTATACGCCAACGTTGTTGAGCAGACTATGGGGTACTTCCCACCTCCGTGCGAGCTTCAGAAGATCATGAATGAGACCATCGCAGCTTGTGATGATCTCGACGGGAAGGCTGATGGCGTCGTTTCGCGCACTGATTTATGTACCGCGAGTTACAATATCAATGCGACGCTGGGCTTGACCTACTCGTGTGCCGCAACGCCAGCGACGCCGTTTTCCGCGGCCAGTCCCGCGCAGAATGGAACGGTCTCAGCCCGGGGAATCGCTGTGGCGCAGAAAATCCTGGAGGGCCTGCATGACAACGAGGGCAAACGCGCCTACTTCAGCTACACACCGTCTTCTAGCTTTAGTGATGCCCAGACGGTCTACGACAACGAAACGGGAGAGTGGCAGGGCACTGTCACATCTCTTGGCGGTTCGTTTGTGCAGGTTCTACTCAACCTCGAGGAGGGTGCCAACTTGGCAAACCTCGACAATGTTACTTACAGCACCCTCCGAGACTGGATCTGGAAAGGATGGAATCGGTACAACGACGTCCTCATGACCAACTGGCCCGACATTTCCCCACTCAAGAACTCGGGCGCCAAGATTTTGCACTACCACGGCGAATCTGACTTTTCGATTCCAACCGCCTCTTCGGTGAGGTACTATGAATCCGTTCGCGCGGTGTTGAACCCAGGCGTGACGTACAATGAGAGCATCGAGGCCATGAACGACTTCTACAAGCTGTTTCTTGTGCCGGGTGGCGCGCACTGCAACTACAATTCTTACGAGCCAAACGGTCCCTGGCCACAAACCAACCTGGCGGTGTTGATCGACTGGGTGGAGCACGGCATTGAACCTCTCACTTTGAATGCGACGATCTTGCAGGGCGAGAACCTGGGAGAGAGCCAGCAGATATGCGCGTGGCCTCTGCGGCCGCTCTGGGCCAACAATGGCACATCGCTGGAGTGCGTATATGACCAGAGCAGCATTGATAGCTGGCAGTATGATCTGGATGCATTCGCCATGCCTGTATACTAAGGGAGAATAAGCTCGAGTGGATGGAAAATGTCGTGCGCATAGTAATTGTAGGACCATGGGCCCAATTGAACTGAATCATGGGAGTTGAAGCTTGCCCTACAAGCGGATATTGGCAGGGCGCCAGTTTCCCGCTGAGTTTCTCCACCTGGCCCTGCTAAGCGGTCTCACATTAACGCTCTCATTTCTCCGTGGCGCGCTTCGGCGATAAAGCACCCGAAATACCACTTGAGGTGCCAAGAAAGGGGGCGGATGACTGCCATTTGTGGACGTCAATGAGCTACACCTGGATAATGTTACGTAGGATGGTCCTGTTCCTTTCCAAAAGAAGAATGTGTCCATGGCATTTAGCGCTAAGCTTTGCCCACGAGCATGCTCTACTAGTACTTCTAGACGCGCTGGACGCTGCTTTGTTTCACCCCTCAGGCTATCCCGCCTGACGTCGCTCATTCGTCTTACAATCCAGAACTCCTCATGGCGCGTCTTGCATCGTACCTGAGAGCGTGGCTCGCCGCGGCCTCAATAGCTCATGCAGCCGTGCTGCTTGAGGCTCGCCAGTCGAGCACCACCATTACCTCAACAGGAAATCCCATCCTGGCCGATGGAACAATCTACTCGGCGGATCCGGCACCACTAGTGGTCAATGACACCGTATATATCCTGGCCGGTCGTGACGAAGCCGGTACTACTGTAAGCATCACTTTTCACCTGTCACGGATCCCCGTCTTTCATGGTTTGGAATGTTCTAGAATATCACACTTTAGGGCCCGTAGCAGGACTAACATCACCACTCTTTCAGAATGAACCAGTGGCAGATATTCGAGAGCAAAAGCGCAACACCCTCAGGCGGACAATGGACACTGCATCAAAACGTTGCGGTGCCTCAGACGGTCTTCAAATGGGCGAGCCAGGGAACTGCATACGCTAGTCAAATTGTCCGCGGCGTAGATGGCCGATACTATCTTTATGCGCCCGTCACTCAGGCGAACTCGCCCAATTCTGACCCATTCGCAATCGGTGTTGCCGTGTCGAGCAGCCCTCTTGGGCCGTTCACGGATGCCCACCCCTCGGGGCCAATCATTTCACAGAGCGTGCCGGTGCAGAACAACATACAGAACATCGACCCAACTGTTCTTGTTGACAACGGCAAAGTGTACCTGTACTGGGGGACATTCGGCCAGCTCAAGGGCGCCGAGCTTGGCACAGACATGGTCACAGTCAAGAGCAACACTATTGTGACGGTCAACTCCCTGACCGGTTTCTTCGAGGCTCCTTGGCTCATGAAACGCAAGGACACATACTACATGCTATATGCTGGGAACAACGCCGGCCCCAACTCGCCCTGCACACCGACCAGCTATCATGCTTGCATCGCCTACGGTTCCGCTTCAACCCCGCTTGGCCCATGGACCTACCGTGGGGTAGCCCTGGACATCGTAAGCAGCACGACGTCGCACCCGGGCGTCTTCGAGCAGCCAGCCGGCTCAGGGAAATACTTCCTCGTCTACCACACCCGCGACGCCACCGGCGGGACGCACTTCCGCCGCAGCATCGCATTCGACCAGCTCAACTGGGACGACACCACGTCGCCCCCTTCTATCAAGAAGGTGACGCCGACCAAGAGGGCCGGCCCGCCGCACACCGACCCGCAACATCGCGCCAGCGGCGACCCGTCCTCGGCCAACGGCACACCCATCCAGTACTGGGTGAAGGCAATCAACGACGAGCGTGTCGAGGAACCCTTTGCCCCCGGACTACTGGAGTTCGTGGGCCGAGCAGTCGCCGTCCAGCAACACCCTGTACTACACCTGGAACACGACGGTGCAGGACGGTGCAGCTCAACGGTGCCGCCATCGCCTTCTTTGCCGACTCACCCGCTGGGGCTACCGCCGGCGTTGCCCTCCTGCCTCGTGGTGGGTCGAGTATCTGAATGACAGCGGGCAGTGGGCCCGCGCGCGAAACACTGCATTCTCAACTGCGGTCACCAACAGCCCTGCAGAGACCAAGTTCACGACCGTCTCCACAAAATCCATCAGGGCCATTTTGAATCCCTCGGGCAGGAGTGGCGCGTACGCCGCTGTCGGCGTCAAGGAGTGGTTTGCTTTCCAACCTACGGCGTCATGAGCGAGTCACTCGCGAGTTGAGCAGAGCGTTCTTGGGCGCTCTTCTGTTTGGGGGACTTCAAGGGGTTGGCACAAGCGAGGCATAAGGCCTAAGCTTTCGCTGTTAGAGCACTTGTGGCCGTCTCGAAACCCAACGCAAAGCCGGCAATGTGCGCAAACTCTGCATCAGTTTGTGAGGTATAGCGTTCGTGTGAGGTTTTCGATGGTGTACATATTGATATACGACCAGTACATAGCCTTTTTCCTTCAATCATGAGTTATCCAGTGATAGGACTTCGGGTGTTTCCTCGATTGTGGAATTTCTGATGCGGCTTGACTAAGTGACCTAGACCGTGAAGTTGTCACACAATCTTAGTATATGCGTAGTTGCATAGTATTGTGATAGTCGACTTTTGATCCCAACGTACCTTGGTTGGCTTGTGCCTATTTATCAGACAGATCAGGCCCCACAGCAACAGACTAAGTATAATGTAGTGTCCACGACGCCCTGCACTAGTAAGATCACAAGCAAGACTGCTGACATACATGCCTCACCGTATTTCAAGTCATCTCGGTCCTTCAATATAAGCTTTTCTATTCTGGGAACCTTTGCAGGCTGCTACGTTCCGAGAGACCGGTACCTGAACGTTGGGTCAGTCTCTAGTTTAAGTGTCTAAATTAGTCTAACGGCCGGAGTATGTTAAACTTTCTTACTAGCGCATATTGGCCTTAGAGCAGACAAGCTCAAAAAAATACGCAAAGCTCGGGCTTATAGCTTCTACCTTTTCCATAGACTGATCCGAGTTTGGAGTGGATCAAATCTTCACAAGAGCTTCCCGGACGAATACACCGAATACGGATGATAACTGCCCATTACGAAAGTCTGATTTGACTCTGCAATCGAGGGATTAAATTTATCCTGTTTATCTGCCCATAGATGATCCATAGGGAGGCGGCGGTGAGTAAAGACATATGCATATAATCCTTGATCATGACGACCTTCAATCTTCAGCGGCCGTTGGAGATCAACCCCACATTCGTTCCGCACACCCCATATTATGTCCCCAGGGGCGGGTGATGGGAACGGGAGATCTCTTGACAATACCGCGCACCACTTCGTACCCTAGGGTAGACAAGCCGACTTATAACCCGACAACCAGTGGTCTTGGCGTGAGTTCACCTGTTCCGTGTGCTAAACGCAGACTCGTCACCGCACCCGACCAGACGCCACAGTGCAACTGTGGCAGCATGATTCGGTAGGTTCATCTGGTATCCGCAATGCCCAAAAGGGGACAAATATTGGAGCAAGAGGTCTGATTTGAGCTGACGACGATTTCGTCAATGGCTGGCTAGTGCTATTGCGCCATCGACCCACACCCTTCCATCATTGAAAAGACCCCCCATCCATGCCGTGGAACTAGCAAAACTCAATGGTAGCATGCCCGGCTATCTTACTCAATGGAGGGAGTCAGCGATACCCGGGCTGCAGGGGGCCAGTTGGGTCGTCAGGAGAAATGAAAGCTCACCGGTATATATGTACGATGCACCTTCTGTACCGCAATCATTTGTCAACCCTGATACCCAGGCGTTGTTGTCCCTACATCCAAGATGTATCGGTCCCTGATCTCCCTTGGTGCTTTCGCCGCGTCACTCGTTCAGGCGGCGCAGCCTAACATCCTTTTTGTCCTGACCGATGACCAGGACATTGAGCTGGGATCCCTGGACTTTCTGCCCGCGGTAACCAGTCGCATTCAGCAGGAGGGTGAGTGATACTCAGACAGAACCAACTTCGGCCTAAATACGACGTATTGACACTGGGCCTCAGGATTCACCTTCAACAACCACTATGCGACTGTTGCGTTGTGCTGCCCTTCCCGAGTTGCCATGCTCCGTGGACAGCAGGCACACAACACCAATAACACCAATGTCCAACTTCCGGGAGGAAGCTTCCAGAAGTTCCAAGCCTCGGGGGAGAACGATAACAATCTTCCCCATTACCTTAAGAAGGCTGGGTACAGAACCGAGTTCATCGGCAAGATCATGAACGGTTATGCCATCTACAACTACGAGACACCACCAGCCGGATGGGACCGATTTGACGGTATGCTCGACCCGTGGATGTACACCTATAATACTCCTGTATTCTCCATCGATGGAGCCACGCCACGCTACTATGACGGTTCCTATCTGCAGGACGTCGTGCGAGCAAAGGCCGTAGATAGAGTGGAGAAGCTCACGTCCAACGCGACCGGCGAGCCCTGGTTCCTAGTTGTTGCGCCCACAGCGCCGCACCAGACCTTCAACGACAGCGGCAAGTGGCCGCCGGTGCCGGCCGCCCGCCACGCAAACCTCTTCCAGAACGTATCTGCGCCGCGCACGCCCAACTTCAACCCGGCTGCTAATGACAAGCCGTCGTGGGTGGGCAAGCTCCCGCTGATGAACAGCACCGTCATCGAGCGGGTTGACGAGGTCGCCCGCGCCCGCGCCCCAAACCCTGCAGTCGGTCGATGAGATGGTTGCCCACCTCATCGACGTACTTGAGGAGAAGGGAGAGCTCGATAACACCGTCATCGTTTACAGTGCTGACCACGGCTATCATCTGGGTCAGCACCGCGTGCCGTGTGGAAAGACTCTCCCATACAAGGAGGACACACACGTTCCTTTCTTCATGCGCGGCCCTGGCGTGCCCGCCGGGTTGTCCACCGATATCCCGTCGAGCCATATCGACATTGCCCCGACGTTGCTCGATTTCGCCGGCGTTGACGAGTCGGAGTGGCCTAGCTGGCTGGACGGCCGGAGTCTTCTTCCGTATTTCACAGCCGGCGCCTCAAACGACACCTCCTCTAACACGGATGTCTCCGCTGTTGAAACTGTCAACGTCGAATACTGGGGCAACGGTATCATCGAAATCTCAGACATGGGTTACTCGACATCGGTGGCCAACAACTCCTACAAGACAGGTAAGCATCACTTTTTACCAATTCCGGATCCCTATCTTTCATGTTTTTGAATGTTCTAGAATGCAAAACTTTGGGACCCGTAGTAGGACTAATGTCACCATCAGCCCGGATTATTTCGAAGGACTATAGCTATATGTACGCGGTCTGGTGCACCGGCGAGAGCGAGCTCTACGATACGGTGGCAGACCCATACGAGCTGAACCCCATCAAGGCCAACAGCTCCGCCGAGGCAGCCCGCCTGACGTCGCGGCTCAACGGCCTGATGCTGCTGCTCAAGACCTGCATCGGCGACTCATGTCGGGCCCCGTGGTCGGTCCTCCACCCAGACGGGTCCGTCAGGTCCCTCTCTGAGGCCCTGGACCCCCGCTACGACCTCTACTACTCCTCACTGCCGAGCGTCCGCTTCGAGATCTGCGCCGCGCAGTACAACCTGGCCAACGAGGCGCCGTTCTTCAGCTCCAACTACTCCACATCCTCGGCGAACTGACGACCCCTCACCAGGACCCGGAGGACTACGGTGTCGGCTCCACGCCAAACCCTGGCGATAGCATTGGGTGGAACGGGACATTGTTCGGTGCTGTCTATGAGCCGTTGGAGGTCATGGAGGCAAGGGCGAGGGATCTCACGGCAGATGAGCTGGATTGGCAGAAGACGAAGACCAGGTTCAGGTATATGTCTTGAGACCGGCATGGCCGAAAGAATCAATATCAGTGTCTGCTTGCACCAGCGCAGGCCAAATGTTACATCGCTCCGAGTCAATATCTGCTTCGCCAGTACCGCTATGCACTGTGCTGATGTGACTCACGTAGTATTACACCAGGGGGTGGCTCGTAGAATCCCGGGTTTAGGGGCTGAGACGAACTCAATTGAAGGTTTACGCGTGTCCGAATTGACGACTGGATGAGACTTCCAGGCGAATTTGGCAGAATCATTCGGTGCTGCAGGGGAAGAACCTTGTTGGAAAGGCTGCTCTAGTACACATTGCGCCAGTCCATTTATATCCCTTACATCTTCCGGAAGAATTTCCCTGGAGAGTCCAGGTGAGTGTTGTGGGTAAGAGTGCTTAATAAGGCAGGGTGGGTTAAATCACCCATAATCACCAGCAAGTCTAAGACGTGCGATGTGTAACATCAATGTGTGCAGGTTTATGTGGCATCTAGGCGATTGTACATACGATAGGCACATTTATTCGTCATCTGGAAGCGGGCTCATGCCCTCCTCCGATCCATGTTCAAGCTGACGACATCTTTGCCGATTGTTCCATGAGTTAAATATTGATTCACACTGGCCACAATGCTGAGGCGACTATAGAACTGTCAGTAGCGGCAACTGAAGAAAGTGCAGATCATGAAGAACATGCCAAGCCTCTCCGTTGAATCGACGGTGGGGTGTAGTGTTTCGTCACTGACAATGACGAAGATTCCCGTCTTCCCATGACCAGATGCTTCCCAAACCGCGTCTTCGCTGGTGCTGAGTGATAGAATCTCACTCCTCAGAGCCTCCCATCCTTTCGGAGGCTGCGCCGGAAGGTGTTTCAAAGGATCACCCTTAGTGAATAGACCCGTTCCTATGCCCAGGCTACGTAGCCAAAGTCAGATTTATCATGACACATCTTCGGGGGCACAAACAAAAGCAATTTCGTGTTGTCGCGCCTCAATTTCGAACGTAGAAGTGTAGAAAACCCAGCCAGGTCCTCGTCGTAGAAAGAGGGGATGCCGTAGGTCATATGGCAACCGTTGCCATGGAAGAATCTATCGAGCACTTGAATTTGTATCTTAACTCCGCGAATAACGGCGATAGTAGGGTCTTCAGGCATTCCGTTGTTGGGAAGTGTTGCAAAAATACCGGAGTTGAAGGGTTGTGGAAGGATGTGATCGAATTCTGTGGTGAAAGAAGCAGAACCTTAATTCCACCGGGCTTTTGCATTTCCAGGCAGCAGACATGTTCTGTTGGGTGTCAGTGGACTATACGTGACCAAAGAGCGGAGAGCCCCACATGCTCTCGATGACATCTCAAGATCTTGTGTGCATTCAAGACCGAGGAGGTTATTCTGAGCTGGAGGTCACCTGCAGTCTTCTCTATGTCACAAATTTCATTTGGTTACAAACATTTTGAAATTCAAAACGGCTCAACCAAGGACGCTCAAGCAGGCGTCCGGTATCAGAATACAGCACGAGGTAAACCATTCACGGGACCTGTTTCCTCGATCACTGAGCAAGTACAAATGAACGTTTAGGAGATGGCTGGATGGTGCAATACATTACATTGGTACCTAGGTAGGCAGTCATTTACCTCTCTGAGCGTGTGAATGCATCGGTGTATCAGTCTGAGTATACTGTGGTATTACAGCACGTAGACATCATTTGATCACAAAGATGGTTCATTCATTCTTTCTATGAACGTGTAGCTCTCGGAGTCTTTCTATTCGAGTCTCATCTGGGTTGAAGCCAGTCTGTAGCATTCTCTAGCCTGATGGCAAAGACTCCCTTTCCCTCCGTCTCCCGACCTCCCAGATGCTCTCAAGTTGGGGTGTGCTAAGACCTAGCTTCTGAGTTGTGCAAAGGGCTAGCTACTATCTTTTCGTCACTTAATGGTAGAAAACAAAACATCGAATCCACTTAGCACTGGCCTTCGGTCACCCGCAATCCACGCTTGTAAGAGAAATTATCAGCATATGATTACCATAGTGGACAAAACTTGCGTGAGGAATCGTTTCTCTCTGACCAGCCCCTAAAGCCCCCATCATCATCGAGACTCATCCGTACCAAAACCAAGTCTCCGTCCCAGAGCAATGTGCGTCCGATTCAGTCATCTGTATTGTCATTGGCCTGACGCGGTATGTTCCTGTCCTTTGGCAATTCTGCCCTGGAGAAATCGCCGTTTTCGTCGTTCATGAAGAACAGCTGGAAGTCCACATCGTTGAGAGCAAGCTCTTGTTTCAATTCATTGGCCAGAGTCGAAGTACTGCGGAGACTTGATTTGTCGTTGACCTCAGCGAAGAACGGAATGTGAAGGAAGTCGACGTTTCTCAGTCTTGACCTGCTTTCGCCTTGGACAGGAGCATGTGTGAGTAACTGTAACCACTTAAGGATGCTGTCACAGTTATGCCTCGGTTCAGTGTCAACAAGGCTCAATTTCTCGATGCAGCGAAGCTCAGGGCCCCAAAAAAATGATGAATGATATCTCCATGAATGGTCAGCCCACTGGCTGTCAGAAATGAAACGGGTATCGAAAGTGAAATGCCGAAGCCGGGTGAAGTCCTGTAGCATCACCATTGTGCTCAAAGTAGTGTCATTTATGCATGTCCCAGGAGACAGCAGCAGCTCGAGTTGTTCCAATTGTGGAACATGCCGACGAAGAACTCCGCAGAAACAGCCTAGATCGAAGTCGAGCCCCATAGTGACGCAGTCTAAATGGACCACCACGTGTTTCAAATGCTGAGGCTTTGGGCTTCCTTGGCTAGTGTACAGAATCGGGTCTGAAAGGGGCCCCCGGCATTTCAACGATGCCACAGCGCCTGGGAGATCTTCCAAAGCCAAGGTAGAGCTGTGACATCGTACATGTGTCAAATTGGACGCATTTTGAAGAATCGGCATCAGTCTCGAGAGCTTGATGCGATCACGGCATGCTTCGACGTCAAGGTGTTCAGGCTCGTACTGCACGTGGAGGATCGTGAGACTTTGCAAAGTATGTTGCTTAATCATGTTGCAGCGTGTCTGTTTATGTCTTCGGCGTTGATATCGTACAGATCAGCATGCCCAGGGTAACGAGTCCAGTGAGATCCAGCCTTTAAAGTAATCGAAGTGACATTTGGCAGCAGGCATGCGATCATGGCAAAGATTTGGTGGCTTAGGGAAATGATTGGTCGGCGGGAAGCTGCTCCAAAGACAGTCTCAAAACCAAGCCGAGATACAGAAAGGGGTTCGATCCATAGGCCAGCCCACTCGAGTAGACGCATAGTTCTGATGTCTTCGCAGGTTTGAAATGCCGACAGTATCCCGTAGTCTTTGTTCGGGATGTCCATCTGTTCCCTGAACCAGCACTTGTCCCTCAAATGAATCAAACAAGCAAGATGTTTGACGTATTGATGCAGGCTCGCGTTTTCCACCATGCTTCGAAGGAAGTAAACGAGGCTTTCGGCGCCTGGATGCTGAAAGTGGGGCGGAATGGGCAAGTTAGGGTCGATCGTAGGGCCTGTGAAATAGATGCAACTGTACAGTGCGGGAGTCACTTCATGGTGGATGCTCCGGCAGGTGAGGGACAGTTCTCGAAGCGCACGGATGTTGTCTTTGGTGTCGCGGCTGATGTTGAATGACTTTGCCGGGTTGTGCGGTTCGACAGTGAAGTGACTGCAAATTGAAAATATGACCTCCGCGGGAAGGGACGGCAGCTTTTGGTTGGTAGTTGCTGATTCGGCGAGCTCTTGCATGACGGCCACAGAAGAACCCGTGTGTGTGGTGGGGCGGTGGCCTTGGTGATCCGTTGGATGAGGCTCCAGATCAGCCATCTTGGCCAGGTACAAGGCTCATTGCAGACGGCTGAAGACGGGCTGGATGTTGACGCGGAGACCAGATTGTGCAACTGTAGTCGGGTCCGAGTGATGGGGACTTCAAGTTGGAGGCCGAGTCCGTCGGTTGAGAGTGTCGTGTCTTGATCTTGGAGGACGAGATTCCACCGGGGCGGCGTGTTAAGCACCAAATTGGCTGGGGAGTGAATGTCAGCGAGAAGAGGCGATGGTCAAGGTGGGAAAGGCAGACTTGCGCGCTTTGGGACCGCCACAGTCTGCATGGGCAGCAACTGCCTAGAGCCAGCGCGATTCTGAGGTGACTACGGGCTGAAAATCCAGCCCGAAATGCTCGATGCACCCTGTGAAGGTCCTAGAGAATGTCTTTCGCCGTTTTGGGGGGGGGGGGGGTTGGTGGAGGCGAGTTTGCAGAGACAGGGCAGGGTCTGGCGGAAGAAAGTGTGGAAGCAATTTAAGGAGGCAGGCAGCAGTGACACATCTACGACTCAAAGGCACCTGTATTACAGTGTAGACTTGTGGAATAGACTTGAAGAGCGTTGCAACCTCCAGTACATCAGGCGACCTCTGTCTGGGCGCCCCGTCTCGAGCCCAGCGCCGACCGGGCAGCTTCAATGCCAGCCCTCCTGCCAAATGTTGCCCCGGACGTCAGCCCACTTCCTCCGGGGTAGTTCTCATAGAACAGCCCGCCTAGCATCTCACCACAGCAGTAGGCGCCAGGTACCGTCCTGCCTGTCGATTCAGAGATGACCCCGGACGTGTTGGGGTCCACGGCAAGGCCACCAAAGGTGAAGGTGACCCCACAGCATACTTTGATGGCCATGAAGGGCCCTTTAGCTAAAGGCAGGGCCCAATTCGACTTTGGCACTCGCAGTCTCTTTTGACCCGATTGCGTCGACAGCCCGTCCTTGACTGCAGGATCCCATTGCGCGTCGGGGTGCTCTTGCCTGTGCATCGAAACTGCCTCGTTGTACTCCCTCACAGTATCGACCAGCCTGGCCGCACCTTCCAGCCCTTCACTCTTCTCCAGCTTCGAGGCAAGCTCCTCGATTGACCCCCCGAACATCTTCCTCACGACCTCGTCGCGGTACTCCTCACTTCTCAGCCACGGGATCCCTTGGCTGTCCCACACTTGGAACGCAACGCCGCCTGGTTGGGCCAGGATTGCCCTCCCAAACTTTGCATAAGTGTAGTTCCTGATGTCGCTGCCCTCGTCGAAGAACCTCTCCCCAGCCCTGTTCACCGTGATGCCCAAGGGATACCCGCTCTTGGTGAACTCGTTTGATGTCTCCCTGTCCCCCGTGTTGGCAGGGCTGTCCGCGTCCCAGGCAACACTGTGGCACCCGCTCCAGTGACCGGCCTGTCTGGCCCCCAGGTCGCGAACTGCCATCTCCAGGACCTCTCCAGTGTTGTACGGCGTGCCTCTCACGTGGCCCAGGTCCCACCCCGGCCCGAGATACTGCGCCCTCATCCGAGGGTTCGCCTCGAAGCCACCAGCAGCGAGGATGACTGCCTTGGCGCGGATCACACAATTCAGCCCGTCTTTCCCCACAACCTCGAGAGAGTCAAATCTGCTTGAATTTGGGTCTGTCCAGATCTTCCTTGCGCTCGTTTCGTACATGACGCTCACGCCGGCCTTCTCGGCTGCCCGCCGGTGGTCCTCCATGAGGCCCTTCCCACCATCCTGCGTCTTCAGACACAGGCCTCCCCAGAACTTGTACCTGTCTCCTATCTTGTAAGCCTGTCGGTTGAAGCTCAGCTGGAACCGGATGCCGTGGGCCGCAAGCCATTTCACCGTCTCGTTGCTGTCATCCACCAGCCTGCGGCCCAGCTCCCTGTCGTATTTCCCGTCCGTCACACGATGCATGTCATTGAGGAAGTCTTCCGCCGTGTAGGGGTCTAGGTCAATTTTATCCGCAGTCTCGGCGTCGACGTTGTTGACAAGCGGCAGGACGTCTGACAGTCCACCGTGCACACAACGCATCGCGCCGGCTGTGAAGTAGCTGTTCCCGCCTGCCCATGACTCCGGACACTTGTCGATTATGAGCACACGAGGTGGCTCGGGGCTACCCTTGGACAGTTCTTCTGCCGCGGAGATGCCGGCGCTGAACCCAGCATTGCCACCTCCCACGACCAAGACGTCCCAGACTTGACTTGGCTGTGGCATCCTGGCCCCGGTGTTATTGACTGGTTGAAAATGATTCCTGGATGCGAGGCCGTAAGGTAATCCGGGGGGCGGGGGCGTATAAATTTACTTCTCCGAATGTGCTACGAAAAAAAAGGAACAGTAAAAATTGCTTGCTCGCCTTCTGAAAAGAGTGCCGATCTGGCCGTCGATGACGGAGACACTCGTGGATCCTGGGCGTCCGGTGCCGGCTCCGGTGCGGGGACTCAAACCCCCGTCCAATCGAGACCCGACACAATCGAAATCTCGAGCAGTGATGTAGCTCACGCTTGATGACAACCTCCTCGAGTAGAGTCCACGCTCCATGTTTGGTCTAGACTCATTGTGACGCGCAAAAGGAGATGCGAGGCGTCTTGGGAATGGCAAGTCGGCCCAGGATACTTGCAAGCATGCTAGGCTGGCTTCGCAGCTCTCACACCGAAGTATATTGTGACCGAGTTCACAGATTAAGTCTAACATATTTTCTTTGATTCAGATGCTATGGTTCCAGATGACGTCCAATGCTTTTACTAATATACTCAGCAGCGGATCCAAGTCTTCTTGCAGCGACCGTCAACTGGTGCCACAGTGTTTCCATCCGCCCCGTGCCGCGCGGTCACGCCGGCAGCAATAGAATCTTAGACTACCATGCTGGCCAATGCGTCATCAAGCGATCAGCTCCAATAAGAATCCAGGCCAGTAAGGGACGAAAACGGCAGGCTGTTGTAGGAATAAAGATAAGCAATATTGGATGATGTTTCGGACGGCAGCCGGGCAGCGAGGGCCGGCCCCGAAAATGAACTGCCGTGATTTTTTGGCTCGGCATCCCAGCAGCGGGCTCACCGACCGCCTCCAGCGCATGAATCCAATGCGTATCAATGCGCGCGAAATGCCTCTTGTAGCAGGGCCCAAAAGGAGCACAGTTGCATTTCAGATAGCAGGCAAGCACGACATCTCGAAATGCAGCATCTGGAGTAGCGGTGTTGAGACTTCAATGTGGTGACAGGGAGCAGGAGCACTCCGTGGTAGACTGAACATCGCAAATAATATCCATGCTACGTGGATACGTGTATGGCTATTAATAAAATACAGAGCAATTCATAGAAGCCACAGGAATTTGCTCTGGGTAAAGCTTCATCCCGGATTAGAGTTTTAAAGACGGGCCTAGCAGTCAACTGGTCTTCCCCACGGAGACGCCATGATCGACCTCGCGCCCGACCCCTGAGCCACCCTGTCCCGTCCCGGCCTGATGCTTTGCAGCGCGCGGCCATACCGGACGAGGACTGCTGCTTCGGTCACCTGCAGTTCCCATGCGAAGGCGCAAATTCTTTGAGGGAAAAAACGGCCTGGGTCACTCATTACGAGTCAGCCTGTGTCACTCCAGCCAACCAACGCCAGAGCAACAGCGGGCGGGACATTGCTGCGGTGACAGTCCTAGCTGAATAGGAAATGAAGGGTCCGTGATGGGGTGGTCTATGGATAGACCTGCCAAGCCACGAAGCACGACAGGCATCCCCGGAAGACAATGTCTATATTTTTGGCTCACCGACGACTAACACGCATCGGAAGATAAAAAGCACGAGAGCTGCCCAAGAGCTTGGAAAATAATGAAATCCGTATAGTCTTCAGCCATCTCAACTTCAGTCGCTCATTAATTACAGCTGCAACCCGGGGACTATAGAATTCGAGAACAGTAATTTTGTTGCGTTCCTTGGTGCAGCACCAACATTGAAACTTGCCAATACCAGTCACCACAACTCCCTCCGTCCTCCACCTAATCAGTTCACAATGCCGGCCATCCATCAGCTGGCCCACGCAGCCCAGAGCATCCCCGTTCGATATATCAAAAGACAGAATGGCGACGACGACGACGATGACGGGGGAGACGGGATGGACGATATCCTATCAGGCGGCGCCATAGCCGCTATAGTGATAGTCGTGCTTGCTGTGTTCGCCCTGGCCGCATGCTGGTGCCTCTGCTGCCGCCGACGCAAGCGCAAGGGGGGCCGCAACAATAATGGAAACCAAGACGGTCAGAGCCAGGAGGACAAGTACAAAGAGAAAGCTCTCAAAAAGGTCTTGAAGCAGATCAAGAAGAGGATCAAGAAGCTGTTCAAGAAGGACAAGAAGAAGGATAAGAACAACAACAACAACAACAACAACAACCAGGACGAGGAACATGTAAATCTCGACGCCCCGCCTGCCTATGGCCAGGGCACACACCCAGGTTATATGGAGCGCGAGCGCGCGCTGGGATACAATGGGGGATACAGTCGGCTTGATGAGCCTGAGGACCGGGTGGAGCTATCTGCCACTGCGGTACCCAAGTACAGATAGTCGTATTTGAGGGGGGAGGGTAATAAGCGTTCGACGTTGCCAATGTTTCAACAGGCAGAAAACCTCTAGACCTACAAGGGCATCTTTAGGCGAATTGATGCCATCAATGCGAGCTCTTGACAGAAAAGTATTTTATCGTCCAGAAAGGCACCTTGAATTGCTCCACGCCCATCTGAATCACGTTCATGGATGACTGCCGATATGTTCCAAACGCGTGTTAACACAAAACAGGTATTATCTCCGTGCACATGATGTCAAGCTCTTGACGTCCCTGTCTGCTTCAACCAGATGATTCGTTCATATGAGAACGTTCGTACACAAGCTTCCTCGTAGCTGTTGGGAACAAGTCTGGTCGAAGGTCACAGCTTTAACCTTTGCTACTCTAGGTCCGCAATGCACATACAACGGGTGGGCACACGGCGATACTTGACCTGGTCAGGGATTGGCACATTCAACAAAACTCAAGAGTGGTCGAATGGACCATAGAAAGAAAACCGAGTTTTGTTGAATGATCCCCTGCACAGCCACCTGGGTAGCGGCATGTATCAATAAGGTAGACCACGAAAAGGATTGGCATGGACTACCAGCACAATTCAAAGCCTTTTACAAAAAACCAGCCAGTGGGGATGTCTCTGATCAGCAAGTGTCTTGTTGTTCACGAGCCTGGGAGACATTTTCGGACTGAGAATCCTGCCCCAGGGTAGTCTCCAATAAAATAGCGTACCTAAGTATAAACATCTTCGTCGATATTGGTACTGCAGGATACTATGTTCCACAATAGCTTACCTCTAGCTTTCTAGGAGTTGAAGTTGGCGACCATATTGATCAGCTCGCCCTTGGCCTCAATCTTGGCGGCCTTGACTCTACCTAGGTAGCGTCATGGCCCACAAGGTCGGCATGAGTGTGTGATCCTTCACCAACTCCTACATAACCCTAGTAAAGAGGAGAAGTTCAACGTCACGGAAGGATTAACCAGACGTAAGGTATGTCTATTTGGCTGCGACACATGACGCGCTGACCGGAATCAGATGTGCAATCTTGAGAGCATCATACAGGGGAGCGCCGTGTGGCCTAAACAGTCCTTGTGCCTAGCACCATCCGAAATCCTTGGGACTTCGACTTGGACCATATGACCGTAAAGCTGAAGATCTTGGTATCCAAATTTCCCCGGTGCCGCAGGCCGGGGCTTCGAGAGGGGTTAGCGAGTGGCGAGCTAGTGGCTTACTGACCTAGATGGTGCTAGAGGACTTGGAAGAAGGATCCTTGTACGCATCATGATGGCTGCCGCGTACGGATCATTGCAGATCTGCAAGGTCGCTCCGAAGTACGACCGCTGGATTCCCTTGGGGTCAGGCACAGTGTCACACAAGCTTCCTACTACAATAATCGCTCTTGGGACTGGCAAATATGCCGCGACTACATCCACTTCTTCTGTTCACCAGCCATAGGCGAGCCCCTGAGACCTTGGGACTAAAGCCTTGGGAAGTCCTGTCAAGCGCATACAATGACTTTCAAGATGAAGCCACTGGTATTTATGTGCCGCATTCTCACGGTCCTTATACCCGAGGCCATAACCGCGACTGCCACAAGCTTTGACTACGTAATTGTAGGCGGCGGAACCTGCGGCCTACTCCTCGCCAACCGACTGTCCGAGGATCCCAATGTAACTGTCGCCGTGATCGAGCCAGGGGAAGACACACGGAATAACCCCAATGTCACTGATGCAGGCAACTTTATCGTCGCTTTGGGTACCTCGGTTGACTGGGCTTATCCCTCGACGGCCCAGCCGGGTGCAGCAAACAGGTCATTCACCTTTCACTCCGGCAAGGCCATTGGGGGGACAAGCACTATTAACGGAATGACTTACGTCAGGGCGGACGCTGCAGAAATCGACGCCTGGGAGGCTCTTGGAAACAAAGGGTGGAACTGGGACACACTGTTCCAATATTACAAGCGGACTGAGCAGTTCACAGCCCCCACGGCAGCACAAGAAGATGCTGGTGCCAGCTTTGAGCCGCAGTTCCATGGGGATCAAGGCGACATGCATGTAGGGTTTCGGTACGCTCTACCTAATGGTTCCTTCCCACGAATTGTCCAGACGACGTGGGAAGGCCTGGGGTACCCGGTGAACCCCGACGTGAACAGTGGCGACACTCGTGGTTTTGACGTCTGGCCAATGACTATGGATAGAGAGTCCGACCTGAGGTGGGATTCCGCAAGAGCGTATTACTATCCAGTCGAGGGCCGAACGAATCTCGTCCTTTACAAGGGCACTGGACTCAAAATCGAATGGGAAGAGGGGAGGACGGACGGTGTTGTGACAGCCACTAGCGTACGATATGTTGACGGCGGTCAAACAGTCACCCTGGATGTCAACAAGGAAGTAATCCTTTCTGCAGGAGCGCTTCGGACCCCTCTGCTCCTCGAATTGTCTGGAATTGGAAATCCGAGGTGAGTCAGATTTTCAGAATCCATGCACGCGTGGTATTTATTGACAATCACAATTCATCAGCGTCCTCCAAGATATTGGTATAGAAGCCATTATCGATCTTCCTGGGGTCGGCGAGAATCTGCAGGAGCAACCGAACAGTAACCTCATCTATGTGCCAACACTCAACGTGACTGGTTACGCTACGTATGCAACCTTTGCGAATGCTGAGGATCTCTTCGGAGCCGATACAGAGGCTGTCTCGAGCGACGTGGGCTCAAAGCTTACTGCATATGCTGAGATTGTGGCCTCCCAAGGGCGGTTGAATGCCTCCGCGCTTGAGGAGATTTTCCGGATACAGCATGACTTGATCTTCAACAAGAAGGTGACCATAGGCGAGACTATCACAGCATCGTCTTCAGGTTTCCTGTTGACTGCCTGGTGGTGTTTATTGCCCTTCTCCCGGGGAAGGGTGCACCTCGCCTCCATCGATCTGTACGACTCCCCAAAGATCGATCCGCAATATTTTGCGGCAGATATAGACATGACTACCCAAGTGGCCATCGGAAAGCAGGCACAGTCATTCTGGCATTCGAAGCCCGTTGCCGATATTACTGCTGGAAACGTCACAGCTGATCCCGAGTCAGACGAAGACTGGGTCGGGTATATAACTAACACTTGTGAGTATATGTTAACACATGACACCAAACTTTATGCTGACAGAGCTCGTAGTCGAACCAAATTATCACCCTATTGGCACAGCATCAATGATGGCCAGAGAGTTGGGCGGCGTGGTCGACTCGGAGCTCAAGGTATACGGGACGAGTAACGTGCGTGTAGTAGACGCTTCAGTGCTACCATTGCAGTTCAGTGGTCATTTGACTGCCACCCTTTATGCTGTGGCTGAAAGAGCGTCGGATTTCATCAAGGCATCTGGATAGACTATGACTATTGTCAAGCTTACTGGGCGGGATAGCTTACACCCAAGCACATACGAAGTTGATGACACGCCCAGGCATGTATTACCATTTCAACGGCTCTCAGAACAGGCTTGACTTTCGAATAAGTGATATTGATTCGTATTCATAAAAACTGTATGTGGCCCCTTCATATAGTGGTGGAGGGTCAAGGCTCTCGCGTTGGGTTGGTTGCGATACTGATAGAATCAGCACAATAATGCATTTGTGGCTATCGGCATAGAAGTCTGATAATGGGCCATGCTTGGTGAGCGAGTGAGTCAACACCCTCGCTGGTACCGCCGCATTGAATCTTCCAGTTGTGCCATTGTTTAGGTACCTAGCCACGAAAGTCTTGCCAAAGATACTTATTCTAGAAGACGGCTGCTAGATTATCAGGCAGCTAGGGTAATTAGCTTGTTCGTGGGGCATCTACACGATGTCGGCTATGTTGTAATCAACAAGTACAACACGAGGTAGTATCAAACCACCCGCTTTGTCATTCCCTGGGCTGTTTGCCACAAGCATAACGTTCTGACCCGTAAAGTCACGTTGATCAAGACCTATTTTGAGTTGCTTGACGTATCCATCCATAGCTCGTGACAGTACTTCCAGACGGTATTCCTCGGGGTAATGAAACGAAGCTGTCCCTTCACTTCTGTCTGAACTGTTTCGAACTCACGTATCTTGGATGTTGACCCCATTCAAAGTTTCTATGAGTATCATTTGGACACTCCTATGCCACCGACGGTGATGGGAAGTCTGAAGGTCCAAGAGCCAAAGTACTCACGAGCCAAAGACCCGGTGATCTCGTGCTTCTGAAGGCGCTCATATGCCGCAGCCTCTTTCTCGTAGTCTTCATCGGCTTGGTGCACAGTATCTCGAGTGCCACGTCCGTTGCAAGGGGCTGACTGTACTTCTCATAGGGGATTTCCGCGAACTGCGCTAGGTCCATGAGAGGAGCTCGGTGGCTGCCGCTCAGGTTTTCGGCCGGCTCTGGAGACATGTTGTGAGTTGGATAATCACTTGCAATTGATTGAGCTCCAAAATAAACAGATGATAGCTGGGCGGCGGGGAATCGAACATGACAAAAAGGAATTTCATGGTTGGGAAGGGGTTGTCAGTTTATTTCTGTAGATAGCGAAGCAGTCAAGAATCTGCTTGTTCTTTCGCGGTTCCACCTCTCGCAGTGGATACCTAGGCTGCCACGGCTCACCGTTTGTTGGCCACAGGCAGTGCTCGTCCCTTACCTACCTAGGTACCTAGGTAGGTACGAAGTAAGCAACCCATCCCCCTGGAACAGACCCGGGGAGTGTTGACGCGACCTAGGTACCCTGTGGCCTAAGAGTTAGGGCCCTTGCGGGGATAGGTCGTTGCCTGGCCGTGTGCTGGCGTTAGTTCCCGCGCTACATGCCTTAGAATGACATGACGTCCTCGCAGATATCAACTACCTAGGTACCTAGACACCTAAGCTAAATCCGCTTTGTGAGATAGTTCGGTCAAAAACGGCTTGATTTTTCCAGGGTATTGTAATACAAAGTTGTGCCAGTGCGATATGTGCGGCAAGTCTCTTTGGGCAATCTTACTCAGCATTGTGGCGGATTCGGGAGTGCCGGGTCAGCACGTTAATTCGGCATTCCTCTGCTGCTAGTGTCGTATTACTTGGTGCCAACGCTACATTATCCAGTGACATTACTGGCTAGAAAACCAAATACAATGTCATGTGATATTGGTACACCGAAAGCCGATATAAGCTGGAGGACTTCAATCCACACCGTTGACCTTGTCAAACTTCTATTAACTCCAACCGAGGGACCTAGACGTCGCTTTCACTTACCTATCTGAATTAAATTTAGCTGTTTACCAAATTATCAGGGAACGAAGTCGAAATGGTAGCCATTTTCCTGTGTATTACGGCGCTTTTCGCCCTATTTGAGGCAGCTCCTGGCACAGCTGTCCCCCCGCGACGACGAGGCGGGATCCCTTCATTCACGAGTATGGTAGTGTTTGGAGACTCATTCAGTGACAATGGTGAGGACTCATTCTATGCGCGACAAGAAACACCTTTGAGTTCCTAACTTTACACGCGTAGGAAATAGTTCAGCTCGAATCTCGAACAATACCTAGCTATGGGAGTCACTCTAGAGTACAGTCAAGTAGTAGTATAGTTATATAGTATATTAAGCTATAAAGGGCTATAGATAAAGTCTAAGTATATAATATAGCTAACTAATCTATAGTTCTCTATTTATCTACTATAAGTACTAGAGTATAGAAAAGTATTATAATATCCTTATTACTTCTAATTACTAAGTTATTATAATTAATAAGTTTCTAGTAATAGTTTAGTTAGTAATAGTCTAGACTAAAAATTCTTTCTTAGTCTACCTTACTTCTTTAAAGCTAAAACTACCTTATTAATAGTTCTTATAATAAGCTTAGAATAAGTAGTCTTATATATCTCTATTAATTCTATATAATTAGCTAGTTTAACTAATATCTTCTAGTAGTTATATTAAGTAGACTAACTTTTCTAATAAACTAAATATTATAAGGAGTTACTTTTACTATAGTACTTAATCTTTTTATTAAAAATATATTCTACTTTATATAAGTCCCTTTTAGTAGAATTATCTAATTTTTTATAGTATACTAGACTAGGTTTAAATAAGAATTACCTAAATAAATTATTATAAGTAATATATTAACTTAAGTACTAGATACTAACTATAAAGTAAATCTATATATTAGTATTATAATTACTAATCTTAAAGTCTAACTTATAGGTAAGTATAGATATCTTTTATATTATAGTAAATAATCCTTTATATAAAGGTTAAGTCTTAATATTCTAATAAAATAAAGGTTTATAGGCTTTACCTATATAAAGCTAAACCTTATTACTAACTTTAAATTCCTCTTATTAGTATTTAGTATTATAAAGTCTTTTAAATTCTAAAGCTATAATATTTATAGCTAGTTATATATCTTATTATATATATTCTTATATAAATTAAATATCTAATAGCTTTTAAGTAATATTAATTAAATACTTAAATAAGGAAGGAATCTTAAACCTAAATAGAAACTTATAAGAATTAATATTAATTAAGTATTAATAAGCTTTATTTAAGTTCTATTATAAAGTAGGTAAAATATCTACCTATAGTTTATTAGGGTATTTAGTAGTATAATAGTAGATTACTATCTTTATATCTTAGTTCTTTTATTTAGAAGTATTATTAGATTATAGGTAATAAGCTATAGTTATAAGTAATTAAGTTTTAAAGCTCTTTTATATATTTATTTAGAAATAAGAAGTAAACTTAGTATCTTAGTCTAAGATAATAGACTAAGAGTAGAACTAGTTACTTAGTAGTAGCTATTAACTTAATACTATACTCTATTACTTAGCTAAATAGGTTATATAACTAGGAATTAGTAATATATACTTAGAAGTCTTATATATAACTAGTATTAATAAATTAAAGGTCTTAAATCCCTTTAACTATTATAGTATACTAATTAATAGAATCTTAAGAAGTCTAATAATAAAGTCTAGTAATATTATATATATTAGTTTCTATAAAGCTTAAATTAATTATAGGTTACTAATTAATTACTAATTATCCTTCTTCTAAGTACTATACTAATAGTAATAGTATAGATAGGTAATTACTAAGTAATACTTCCTTTACTAGTATACTTTATTTAAAGTATATATTATTTAGTCTCTACTAAAGTAGTACTTATTATTATAAATATTATATAGAAACTCTATTATTAGTAGATATAATATAACTAATTATTTAGTATTTTCTTAATTAATATTATATAGAAGCTAGTTATATAAGATAAAATAGTAGTTAGGCTTTAAAATAGAGATAATATCTTTATTATACTAGTAAGTAGCTAGTTTATACTTAGCTAAGTTAGATATAACTAGATTTTTAATAATTTTAGTATAGATAGTATTATCTTAATACTTTTAAGTAAAATAGATATATATAGTATTTAATATAATTACTTTAGAAAGATATAAGACTAGATTATTATTATTACCTTTATTATAAAGGTATTCTTATAGATTATTTAAAGTTATATCTAAAGTATCTAGGTTATCCTATTAATAAATAGCTTTATTATTTTTAGTAGCTAGTTAAAATAGAGTATCTAATATAAAGTTAAGATAACTAGTAAAGTAGTAAATATTAAACTAATATTTTATAAGGTAAATAAATATATTAATTAGCTACTAATTAGTATAATCTATAGATATAGTATTAAAGTAAGTATTATTAATAATACTTTAAGTAGTATTATAATTAGTAAGGATAACTATAGGCTTATAATAGTTAGAGAGATAAGTATATATATAAGTACTTTATAACCTAGATAAGGTAAGTAATCTTTTATTTTAAAGGTTTATAGTTAGCTTTAGTCTTAGTTAGATAATAATTTAGAAAAGTAATAAGAAGGATAGTATAAGTAAGAATATATTTATCTAGTTTCTATATAAAGTTAGGTTTAAGCTAAAATACTATTACTTTAAATCTATATTAAAAGTAACTATCTACTTAAAGGAATAACTACTTATATAGGTTTATATAATAAATCTAAAGTTCTTTATAAATATACTTTTAAAGATCCTTAAAGTTTTTAATCTCTTCTAATATAGAGTTATAGTAAGTATAATATATATAAGCCTAATACTTACCCTTATTACTATTAATAAATTAACTAGTTTTATAACTTTTAACTAATAATATAACCTTATAGTATTAAAGTACTTTAGATAGCTATATATAATATAGGATTATTATATAAAGAAAACCTATAGTATTAAAATAGGTTTTAAGGTTTTTAAATAGGGTAGGAAACTTTATCTTATAAAAAGCTTTAGTATACTCTTTAGTTATAGTTTAACTAAGAGTATTAATATAGAATCTAAATAGTTTTATAGAGAGGTATTCTATATAAGACTTAGTTAGGGAAAGGGAAACTCTATAATAGTTAAATAAAGCTAGTATCTATTTAAAATACTTAATATACTCTTTAAAGGTATTAGAGAAAATAACTAAATTATTAATAAAGGTTTAATAAAAATTATAAAACTTATATAATAAGTAATCTATAAAATACTATATATATACTAGGGAGTTCTAAAAACCTATTAAAGTAATTTAAGACTACTTTAGACTATAATAACTTATAATTATAAATTAATCTTAATAAGTAGGGTAAATTAAAAACTAAAAGAAGAAAGTAGTAGTATTAATAACTATAATATATATCTTACTATAAAGAGAATTAATAATATTCTTCTAAAGTAGTAATAAATAGTTATTAGAAATTATCTACTTATTTAGTAGCTAAAGGTCTACTACTATATATCCCTTCTTTACTTTATAAATATTTTACTATATTATAAAGACTAGTATTAAAAGGAATATATATTATTAATAAAGTTTATTTATCCTCTTTATTAAAAGCTATTATAAACTTAATTAATAAATTTCTTATCCTTTAAATTACTAGATAGTAAGGATAATTTAGTTTAATATATTATTAGCTATTTAGTAGAGAAACTTTTATTATCTAGTTCTTAGATATATTAATAAAGACTTTATATTCCTATATATTAGAAAACTTAGATATAACTTCCTAAAATACTATACCTTCTAAGGTTAATAGTATAGATATAAATATTATTCTTTATAATAATACTAAGGATATTACTAGGTATTTTAAGTCCTATTAATTTATAAAGAGGTATTATATAACTTATATTAATTTAATTAAACTTAGATAAAAGTTAACTTAAGTTAAGATTTATTACTATTATCTTACTATTAATAATATAGTAAACTATATTTATAAGGGGTATATTAGAAGATTCTATATTAAAATAGTTATTTAAAGGTTAAGTATTAAGGTTCTTATCTCTAAAAACTTTAACTAAATCTAGTATAAGCTTAAATTTAATATTTATTACTATTTAATTCTTAAATAAAACTATCTATAGAGTAAGATTAGATTTTATATTACTAATAATAAGGTTAATAGTTAATAGAGCTATAAATATTATTATACTAATTACTATTATTATTCCTAGTACTTTTATAGCTCTTTTAAGAAAATAATAAAATAGATATAATCCTTATATTTATAGATAATACTAATATAAAGATAATAATTAACCTTAATAAGCTAGTTAGTAATATTATAGAGAACTATAATATATAAGCTCTTAGAGTCTACTAAGGTATTTATAACTAAAAGATAGGTAGAGGTAAATATAAAGAATAACCTTTAAATAGATTTATATAGTATATAGTAATATATATAGTCTTACTAGGAGCTAGAGTATATTTATAATTTATTATAACCTTATATATTACTAAGTTAAGTATCTTCTTAATAACTATAAAAGAGATTTTAAAGTTATAGCTTACTAGATAGATAACTATATAGTTATTATAGTTAATTAAAGCTTAATAAAGATAAATCTATATATTACTAAATAGTATATTAGTAGAGAGATTATCTACTATTTATATCTTAGTAGTTTACTAAAGTATTCCTAGGGTTCTATTAACTTACTTACTATAAACTAGAAAAGACTACTTAGTAAGTTCTAAGATAATAATAGGGTCTAGGCTAATACCTCTAATAATATAAAACTTAAACTTAGTAATAGTAATATTATTAAAGTTTTTAAGAAAGTTATAGTCTATTAACTCTTATAAAGCTCTAAAGTTAAGGTATAACTTTATATCTAAACTATTTTTAGTAGCTTATATAATAATCTATAAATAAGTATATCCTCTTATAGTAGTAGAGTTTATATTCTTAGGTAGAACTTTATCTATAATACTATTCTTAGAGTACTTAATTAGAATAAATATTATATAATAGATAGCTTTAGGTTATAATATAGGTTTTATTTTATCTTATATTTATAATAATATAAATATCCCTTAAAGTACTTAAATAGTTTATTATAAAATATAAATATATATTTATAGATATAATATTAAGTATTAAGCTTATTAAAGATAATATAAATATAGTTATTATTAGAATTAGAGTATAATAATTAAGAGGACTTAGAATAATTAATAGAAGAGTTAATCTAATATATTTATTTAGAAGATTTAGATAGTAAAAGAGTATAGTACTTATTAATATTAAATACCTTAGTATTAGAAGTTATATAATAAGTATACTTCTTATTATTAAAGCAGTAAGTAATTCTATTTATACTTAGAGCTCTTATATTTCTCCTTCTTATTATCTTAATATAACTTATAAAAGTAATAGTCTTAATTATTATACTTATAATTATTAAAATAATAATTATAGTTATTTTAAGATTTACTATAATTATTAGAGTAGTAGGAGGGTTAAGAAGAGTTATAATAAGAAGGTTAGAGTAGTTATAGTAAGAAGAGTAATAGTCTTAGTTATAGTAATTATCCTAATAACTTTAATTATCTTAATTATTATAGTAGTAGTATAATAGCTTATTATAGGTAGAGCTTTATAAATTATATTTATATACTAGTAAATAATTAGTCTATTAAGTATTATTTTATTAAAAGTACTTAGAATAATATCTATTAGTAATATTAATTAAAATACTTTTAATAACTTCTATATTTTCTATATATTTATTAAGAGACTTATATTTATAGGGTAGCTTAAAATAAGTTTAAATTTACTTATCTATCTTATTCTAGATTTTATTAATTATTCTCTTTTAGTTAATATTCTTATAATTAATAATACCTATAGCTTAAATATATTAAAGGTTCTTTTAAATAAACTTATAAAGAATAAATTTATCTTTTATAATATTATATAGGGTAAGATAAAACTTATTAAATTTATAAGTAATATAGCTTAGTTCTATTATAAAGTACTTAGTTAAAGTAGTAGTAACCTTAGTATAGCTCTTAGTATAAAGATTATAATAAGCTTAGCTAGTAAGCTTACTATTTTACTAATATACTACTACTCTTTATAGTAAGGTTAAGAATATTTTTATAATATTAGCCTTAATATTATTAGTATTATTTATATTTTAGAAGGAATCTAATTAATTAAGGAAACTCTAGATATTTATAAAAATAAGGTTTTTACTAATAGTAACTATACTAATATTATTTAGATTATTATATTTAGAGTTAAAGATACTTATCTTCTCCCTCTAAAACTTAGTTTAAAAGAAGGAAGTTATATTTATATTAGTAGAGAAAAAAGTAGTATAGTAGCTAGTTATTAAGTCTTTAGAAGGTTTATAACTAATAAAGTTAATATTATCTTTAGGTTTATAAAAAGGGTAATATAAAGGTTAGTAAAAGGTATTACTATTATTTAAAAACTTAAAGCTATAATAATAAAGGCTTAGCTAACTAGTACTATTACTTAGGTTACCTAGTAGATAGGTAGATAGTTCTAAAGACTATCTCTTAGAGTATTTTAGCTAGAGTTTATTATATAGCCTAGTTTTATTAATCTAGAAATATAAATCTACTAAATTCTTAATAGTACTATTATTAATACCTAGGCTAAAGATTAGTATATTTATTATACCTTTAATATTATTTACTTTTAAGTTAGTATTTTATACTATTTATAAGACTTTTATACTATTAGTTTAGAATTATTTAATAGTAGCTTTAATATAGTAGATATAGTTTTTAAAATAATTATTATTAGAGAAGCTAATAGGCTTTATTATCTTAGTAGTATTCTTAGCTTTTATAATTATACTTATATATAGATCTATTAGATTTACTTTTAATATATTATTATTAGGTAAATAAGTAGACTAAAAGTATATTCTTTATTACTAAAAAGGTAAATAGGGATTATTATTACTAAAGCTATTAAGAATAGTCTTAAAATTCTAACTAGTTAGGTTACTTACTAGTTAATTAATACTTCCTATTAAAGATTTAGTAAGAGTATTAATATTATTCTTTAATCTATAAGTAGATTTTATTAATAAGTTAGATAAAGGCTATAATATTTCTAATCTATATATAGTAATATAAGGAAATAAAATAAATAAACTATAAAGTATAGCTAATAAGTATAAAAAAATAAAGTAAGGAGAGAATTAGTTTTAACTTCCTAAGTAGATATAAAATAGCTAGAGAAACTTATAGTATTTATAATAATAAGTTATCTAAGATTAAAATAGTATTATAAAAAATAACTACTAAGGTTATTTATTTATAAAGAAAAATTTATACTTAGTTTAGCTTAAAGTTATTTATTATTTATAAAGTTATTTAGCTAAATAACTTAAAAATATAAAGTAGTAATAGTTAGTTATACTTTATAACTTTCTAAATAAATATAATAATTAATAATACTATAATATTATACTTTTCTAAGTAGGTATAGTAGTTAGTTAAGCTATTATTAAAGAAGTCTTAAATAAATATATCTTCTTTATAGTATAAAGGTTTAGGTATTATTAATTATAATTATAAATAGTTAGTATAGTAGGTATAAAGTAATAAAGGTATTATAATAAAACTTCTTTTAATAAAATATATTCCTAGGGTTTTAAGGATATAAGCTAAGTTAAAATTATCTTTATAAAGTAATTATATATTAATTATAATACTCTCTTTATAATATAGAGTTATAGCTACTACTTATAGGAGTTACTCTAGAGTATAGTTAAGTAATAGTATAGTTATATAGTATATTAAGCTATAGAGAGCTATAAATAAAGTCTAAGTATATAATATAGCTGACTAATCTATAGTCCCCTATTTGTCTACTATACTAGCCCTCAGATAAATAGTCTATATCTTATAATCTTTGTAAATGTATTAAGGATGATACTGACTGTCACAATTAGTTACAATGGACAGTTCTCCAATGGCCTTGTTTGGGCAGAGTTTGTCGCTGGGAACTTATCCATACCGCTGTACAACTACGCAGTTGGCGGTACGACTACTTCAAACTCACTGGTTCAGGGTTACACAGGGCCTCAAAGCACCATAGCAGTCCCATCAGTTGTAGATTAAGTTGGCTCTTTCCTGGAAAACACCACACCACAGGGCTCCACCTTCTCAGCATCTGATAAGACCTCTTTGTCGACACCGCTGTTTGTTTTGTTTGCTGGGGTGAACGACATCTTTTTCAACACAAATATCAGTGCATCACAGTCATATCAAGTTCTGGTGCAAGCTCAGAAGTCACTCCATGCTGCACATTCACAGGCCAACATCCTCACTTTATCACCCCCAGACCTCTCACGACTGCCCTATGGCTTCTACATTAATCGCTTAACCAAAGAGCAATTGCGGACATATACGAATCTGCTGGGAGATCTCTTGGATACTCTTGAGACCAGCACTGCCAATGTAGATCTCCGCCCCCTCTTTGATGATTTTGACTATTACACCACGCCTCAAGCATATGGTTTCAAGCCTTTGGGATTTTACGGGAGTTGTTTAGTTGGAGCATATGGAGAGACACCAAATATAACGTCTTGCAAGGACGCTGACAAACATGTTTACTGGGATGAATATCAGTAGGTTTTCACTTTCCCTATTGCTATCAGGGAGGTATGGTAATTGAATATGTGTTTGTGCTATATCTGATCCTATACAGTCCTACCACGCGCACCCACTCATGGATTGGAAAACGTGTGTTAGATATACTGAGTGGGCCATTTTGAAGAAAGAAGGCAAGTGAGTACACATCCTCGCTATCTCCTACAAATTTACTAAATCCTGACTGTGCTGTAAAGAACATGCAGCATACCACGGGGCCCATAACGGGTTCAATGATACCTAGTAATAATAAGTGAAAGCCTTTTGAAATTGAATATTAACATTGGTGGCAAAAAGCCTGCTCATGGTGCATAATGATGGGTCTTTGAACAGTTATATCGTCACAAATCAACCCCTACACCAAGTTTTCTCCATCCTGGATCTCCCTTTCTACACCAGATTGAGTGGGCTCGTCCAGATATCGCACAAAATCACAGAATCTCATGTATCGAAAGGCTGGTTCACCTCAAGCGCGAGAAACCGGATGAATCTACCATTGTGATTATGTTGATGGACTGAAAGGTGAAGAGTATGGTGAAAACCTAATAAACTATGCACGGCGACATGAAATCAAAAGAATCAGGTATGATATCGAGACTTCAAGTTTTGAGAGATGTGATAAGTAGCCGCCGCCGATTTTTCATGAATAAGACCAAGCGAAAAGCCCCCTCAAAGACCCGAACTTCACATGACGGGCTCAAAAAGCGGCCATCGAACATATCGATATCATTGCTGTTCAGCGCGTAGAGCTTTCGTCTTTGAAACCCATTCAGAGACGACGTTTCTGTAATCAGGCGGCCCGTAGGGGTCTGTGATCTCAGCAAACCACCCCTTCTTGCGATGCGACTCGAGTCCCAGATCAGCGAGTAAAAGGTCAAAGTACGGCACCGCGTCGAAGACGAAATCTGGGTAGTGACTGCCGCGACCACCTGGATACCGCCACTTTCCGAACCGACTGTGGAGAAGCGTGTCGTATCTGAGCCTCTCCATGGCTTCATTGTGTGTCTCGTTGTCCTGTTCCTGTACCGTGATGTGTCCATCGAAAAAGGCCGAGATCCAAAGTGATTGCAAGTGAAACGATATCACATTGGAGAAGTTGGTCGCAAACCCGGCGAATGCGATGTCCCTGGTCTTGAAGAATCTCGGAGATGGTGGGACCATGAAACGGTAGAGTGTGTACGGCGTGAGCTTTGAGGGGTCCGAAGGGTCAACTTCATCTCGCACATGAGTCGCCAGGCCTTTGGCTCCAGCTAGCGGGACGAATTTTGGGTTAGGCTTTGGCTGGTCTCGCAGCCGAGGGAAGCGTGCGAGTATTTCCTCATCCGCCTTGCGGACAAGCTCGCGCTTCCAGATCGGTTCGTCTCCTGACGGTACGTGAGGCAGCCCGATCTCTTTCTCAATACCCTCAGGCAAGAATCGTATCGGTGGCAAGTGCTTCCAACCGGTCGCACACAGGAGCAATTCCGTCTCGAATGACGTTCCATCGGAAAGGTGCACGGTCGAAGGAGACAGCCGAACCAGATCTGCTATATGGATTTTGACAATGCCGCTCGTGATATGATCGAAGAAGTTCGTGTCATAGTTTAAGATGGAGTAGGAAGTGCCGCTGAAGAACGAATCGGTCCATGGCTTCAACTTCTTAGTCTCTGGGTGTTGATCGTACCGGTTCAGCATAATAGTGTCGTTGCGCAATGCCCACCAAAATCCCCGAGTAATCGCACGACCAATTCTTGTTTCGTGCCAAAATTGCCTGATGCCGTTGTAACCATCTGCAAATCCCCATACGCAGGGGCTGTACCAGGTTAGCGTTAGTGAAATCACTGGTTTTGGCGAATGTTCTCTGAGCAAGCACAGCAAACGATAGTAGCGACGGACAAGCACTCATCCATCCAAGTCACAGAATTTATTGGTACACTTGTCCAGGAGGAAATGAGAAAAAAAAAGAAGGGGCATGGTGCGCACCTGAACCAGTTCAAGAATCGAGTATTGACAAGCTTCTCGAGCCACCTTTTCATAGGTGTTACGTATGCCGGTGATTGCCAGATTGGACCATGGCCACTTTCTGAAGAAGGATTAGATTCGTCAATATCAGACTGAATTTGATTTGAACGTACCGCGTATCACCCAATTCACCCGCACTCCCCTTGACGCGTAGGCGTAGACAGCATCCCAAGCCGATTTCGGTCCGCCTAGAACTGTCACAGACTTCGCTGAATCGATAGTATCTGCGTACTTCGGAAAATGCTTCGAGTGGAATATTGGTGAACCGAAAGTCTCCTCGCCATCGAACTTCGGAAGAAACTCTTGTGAGGACAGCCCCGTGGCGAACACGACTTTTGCTGTGTCGATTGTGGTGGTTTGTCCTTCAGCTTCGGTTGTTATTATCCACCCGCCCTGGTCCCGATGCTCAACGCTTACAACCGTATGCTTGAGCCTGATTTTATCTGCGATGCCAAACTTTTCGGCATAGCGACACAAGTACTCGTGGACTACGTGCCCAGGGATATGTTGACCTTTCTCGATTCCGAATTCCTCGGGGACCATGGGAAAATCCGGATACTCTAAAAGACTGACGAGGTTGTTGGTCTTCAGGTCGGGATAAAGTCTTTCCTTAGACCACTGCATTACACGAAGTCAGCTGCCGCCGACAATGACAGTTGCTCCTGGGCCAGACGCAATGAGCAGGAGACTTTCTTCCCCCGCTGTCGGTTACGCCGCGACCAACTATGGTGCAAATTTTGGGTGCATATAGCAACTGCTTGTGAGAATGAAAGGTGTCGCAGGGACGGATGACGCGAGAAGAAATCTTGTTGTCCTTACTGTGCCACCAAGGCTCTCGTTTTGGTCCAGAAGGACTACAGAGTGATGAGGATGCAAAAGCTGGTACGTCTTTGCATTCACCAGCCCTGCCCAGCCTATTCATACCTGACTTTAGCAAACAGAAATACCCTAGGGTACCAGGCCGAGAGGATACTCCGGGACATATTTGATTCCGGAAACATGACATACCAGCGCCAATAACCACGAGATCAAAATATTGCTCCCTGAGGGCCATCTTGAATAGTGCGCATGCAGTTTGGGTGAACAAGGAGATTTGGAACTGAGATGCGAGGAAATCGAATAAATAGTGGATGAACTGCCCGAACACCCCAATTGCAGAGACTTCAGGAGGGAATGTAAGTTCCCGATCATTGTATAAAAAGTGAGAGGCTGAAATTGCATATGCAAGGTCCCTCTTGCTTGGCCATTTTGTCCTGGCTGCTTACTAGATCCAGCCCTGAATCCGGTAAGCGCTTACAGCACATGTTTGAACAGTGGACTCTTATCCCCCATTGCCAGCAAATCTGCATCGCCCTGCGACCCGTCAGCAGCCACCCTCTGCTTCTTTGCATTAGTGGATATATAATTCCACTCCAACAGCAATGCTGTCAGCAGAGCGTAAGCTCCAAGAGCCAGGCTGAGCCCAAAGCCGGTCTCGTAACGCGGGGCTTGGCTCTCGAGGTACATGAAGCTACCGATGATGCCACCGATGTTCCCAACTGAGTTTGTCAAGGCCACGCCGACCGCCCTTCGGCTGGATGGAGCGATGTTGTTTGCATTCCATGCCTGCGTTGCGGGCTGGATCGGATAAATGCCTATCATGGCGAGAATAATCGCAGGCCAGACGGCGTGGGCATTGGCGGCGAGCGCTCCGTTTAGGGACAGCATTACGGAGTACCCGATCAAGATGAAGGCGCCGGGGATCGCTATAAAAGGCATTCTCCAATTGAAGCGGTCGGACAGCTTGCCGCAGAGGAGAGCAGAAAAGGCTCCCGCAACGTAAGGTGCTGCAGACAAAAACTGAGCGTTCATTGTGCTGTGACCCATGGCCTTCATAATGGTCGGAAGGGTGAATTTAATTCCTGGAGATTGAATGGTTAGTTTGTTCGACGATATGGATACAAGCAGCGATATTGCTTACCGTACGAACACGATGTGTTGACGATGATGAAAGAGCCATGGACATAAAGCCTCCAGTTCATCAGGACATCCTTGACATCCCTCCACATCTGACCCTGCTGCTTCTCAATCCACTGTAGCTTTCCTCCTTGCTTGATAAAGCTTTGAAGGTCAAGAAACCGGATCTCGTCTGCGCTGAGCCATTTATGTGATAGACTCGGCGAGTCTATCAAGAGGTAGAGACAGGCTAATCCGAGACCCACGGTAAATAGCCCTTCGACGAGGAAAATCCACTGCCATCCATGATAACCAGCGCGACCGTCTAACTGAGCAATGGCACCAGCTAGGAGCCCTGAGAAAGCCCCTGAGAAAGCAGACGCGCAATAGAAGTAAGATACGCGACTTGCCAAATCTCTTGGCATGTACCATCGGCTGCAGAGATAGACTGCTGCTGGAAAGAAGCCAGTTCTGTATCATAGATGTCAGTTTGGCTACCCAGGTAGATCTTTACCACAATTGCAAGCCGACTCTGCACAATGCAATGCGGGTGGCTTACTCAAAGAACCCTAGCAAACATCGAGCCGCAACGAGTTGTGGGAAATTGCGAACAAGACCTGTGCATGTCACAACCGTGCCCCAGATAGAGATAATTGCTCCAATGTAGAGAGATGGTCGGCGGAACCTTCTCAGCAGGATATTGCTCGGCAGCATGAACAGGATGTAGGGAGGAAAGAACGCTGTCAGGGCGACATTGTACTGGGTACCCGTGAGCGCCAGATCCTCAATCAAGCCCTCGATTTTGGCATTGCCGATATTGGCTCTGTCAATGTGGGCTATCAAGTACAGGATGGTCAACACAGGAACCAGGCGGATATCGATCTTGGTACGGTAATTACTATCAGTGGCAAGCCCGGAGGACATCATCGGAGTGGCGCTCACCTTGCGCACAACACGCTTTCGCCTCTCGGCACCGTATCCAGTGTAGAACTCGATTTCTTCTGCGGACAGACCCAACACTCTGAAACCCTCGATTTCGGCGATCAGCTCTGCGGAGACGCTATCATCCGTGAGACGCCGGGAGCTGCAAGCATTGGGCTCTACCTTTTCATCCCGTCCCTTTGCAACATCGGCAGACATATTTATCGGGGAATATCTCGGAGCTGCAGCACTGCTTCACTGTTGAATGAAAAGCGGGAGCTCAGCGATCAGCAGTGGTCACACGCAGAGGAAATTGCTGGTACCGGAAGTCGAGATTTCAAAGAGGGCAAGTCGTCACTCGAGCAAGACACCTCCGATGGGGATTTATAAAGCTATACCGAAGCCGATTGAACCACCTTTCATCCATCGAAATCTCATACTAACATCGAACGTCATAGACTTGCTGTCTATGGAGTGGACCTACCGCTCAAGTGCTTCAGGCTGGACCATGAAGCAGGCCTTGGGGGTTGTGCACAAAGTCGTTATGGTTCGATGGTATACAGCGCATTGACTTGATAACCACAGCGATGAAAAACGTAGCAGTGAGCAGGGATCAGCTTGGGTAGAGACTCGACGGTTAGCCGCGCGAAGCGTTGGGTTGAGCCGCCGTCGCTGGCTCGAACGTGGCCCTTTTTAGCTCGCTGCTTCCTCGACACTGGTTCGCACAATTCGCTGCGCATGGCGATAAGAAAGCAGTGATATCACATGTGATGCGTCCTGTAATTCTGTTGGGCTCGATCGATCCAGTGGTGATGGCCAACGAGAGAAGCGGCCAGCGTATAGCTGCCAGATTCGTGTTCTCAGACGCCTCGACAGTGATATTTTGCACCTTTTGCCGCGAAGAGCTGCCAGTTGGGACTGAGATTACAAACTCTCTAAGTTTGCCACCTTTAGACCACGGTGAGAGTTCGTCGAGAACGTTCAACGAAGACATGAGCGAAGTCGACAGAACTGAGTCCGGCGGGACCTAGGAGCCTCGCCCTAGGAGCCTCCGATCCCAAGTTGTGGTCCCGGCGAAGCGTTTTGAGGAGATATTACCGAGCTGTTGGCGTGCCTTGCGAACTACTATACCGGCTGGAGGGGCGGCCAGGCAACCAAAGCTCCCTCGTTAGGCTACTAGTGGCGAAAGTTGCGACCTCACGAAGTGAAGAAGATTTAGGCTTTGAGGTGACCAAGACGTAGACGATCGCCTGCACAAGCGCTGAAGCGCCGAAGTAAGAGGCTGGTAACGTGAGGCTGGTACTTCACAGAGCTCTCCGATGTGGCTCCCGTGGATGATGGACAAAAGCACTACTATGCCCTGACCAGTCGATTCGCCGTAGTGTCCGAGCCTGCCCGGCGAAAGGATATCGCTTGTAGCTTGGCTCCGTACCAGTCATGGGCAGTCCTGCACTTACACGTCTATCTCAGGCAGTGTAGTGGATACTTGGGACGATACACGGATCTAGTCCGTGTCGCTTCGCCTATCGTTGAACCAGAGGTCGACGTATCATGATAGAGGCAGTAGTCCTAGAAATGGTGGAAGCCGATGGCATAAGAGCGCAAGATGAGCTGGCGGCAGCATCCAGGCGCTGTCATGAAGTTGTGATTTTGATGCCATGAAAGCGCAAAGGGCCATTCCGACGGATTCGCCTGCACGTATCGAGGTTTTGCCAAACGCGGGTGTATTTGGGGCTTCATTGAGACCGTCGTAGCCCGTTGAAAGTGGGTTCTCCAAAGCGTCACAGATGGGACGGGCTAATCCAGGCTTCAACATCTCATGTGGTTGCCTCATCAAAGTGTGAGGAGACGTGATGGGCGACAGCAACCTCATCGCCCTCGAATTCACCGCATACTGGGCAAGTGGCTGACTCGGGTGGCGCTCTGGAGCCGGAAGCCAAGTCATGGTCGGGCGGCTCATCTTCAGCAGCCGTGCTGCCGCTGCCGGTGTTCCCTTTGCCTCGGCCGCGCTTCTTGGGCTTCTTCTCCTTGACATAAGCGTCAAGACCGATCTGCTGCGGTGGAGCCTCCTGGTGCTCGCCGTATCGGATGTCACCGCCACCATCTCGACGGCGACCTCTGAATGGGGGCCCGCGCGAGATCAGGCCGTCATGCCGGTCACCGTCAAGGAACACGGGGTCCTGGGCATCTCCAGTGGGCTGGGTGGAGGACGAGGTGGCAGTTGAAGACATGGTCTGGACCCTCCCGACGCGGCCATCTGTCAGGCGCACTTTGATGCCGCGAGGGTGGTTCCCGCGCGTCAGGACGTCGGCGATGAGGCCCTGCACGGTGCGTCCGGTTGGCTGGTCGGCCTTGAGCACGATGTTGACGCCTGCACCGGGAACAACCTCCCGTATAGTGGGGACTGGAGGGTGTCGCCGTTGATCCATGTTATGAAATCGTTCGTACGTGTGGGTGCTCCAGCTACAAACGGAGGTAGAGTCGAAGGGGTTTAAGTCCAAGTTGTCATGTCAAAGATGGTCAAATTTGGAGGTGGTAGGTAGGTGGGGCTGGGGGCTGACGTCTGACGTCTGACGTCTGACGGGACCTAAGCAATTGCTAGCAGCTGCGCTTGTGGCGGCTGGACAGTGGCCAATCTGTCAAGTCCATCCCAAAAACAGCGGGCTTGTGACGACCTTGCCCCCATCCCACTCTCGCCCAACCAGATACACAGCCTGTTGCTTGCCTGCGGCCTGGGCTGGAAGGCTGATGTCTCCCGTCGCCTGAGTCGGCAAGGCAACGTCGTCGACCAGCTCAGCACTGACAAAGAGCCCAGCACCCCCATCAATCTCCCATCTCGTGCCTCCGTTCCCACCAATTTGCCCAGCTGAAGCTTCAAACTCAAATACAGGCTGCTGCTTGTGAGGGTTGCCCTTAAGGACATCTCCGACTTTGACATAACCGCCGAGCCTGCCCTCAATCTTGACTCCACTCGGAAGCTTTTCATCGTCCTCGAACGTCACCAACACGCCGTCAAAGTCCCCACTCGTGCGTGTCGAGAAAGACACCGAGTTCTCGGATGTTTTCGCGACTTGCTCTTCTGGTACATCAAGGACACCGCCAAAAGGCTGAACGGCACTGATTTTGGCCTGTCCATTTGTTCTGATCGTCCCAGTCCACACTGCCTCCCTATATCGATCATAAAGCCTGGCCCCACCCCATTTGATCACGAGCGTCTTTCTCGGCCGCGAATCCGGTGATGACGGCCTGGACTCAGTTCGCAAGTCTCGCTGCCAGATGATACCACTGGCATCCCAGGCCTCGATCGAGGAAAACCCACTTGACCCATAGAAGGCGTACTCGAGGCTGACATCGCCACGAGAGCTCACCCGTACGTCGTCGCCCTGCACTGCCCCCTCGCTGCCGATGGAAGCCAGCCCGACCAATCTCTCACCGGTTGTAGCGAACGTTTGACGAGCCCTGAGCGCCCTGGCAACCGTCACCCGGTCCAGCGACGGAGCAAGCACGCCCGTGATACCGCCCTTTGTGCCAAACACCGCCGTGCCAGGCACGCCGCCGCCACACCTGCCCCGGTGCTCGTCCGAGTTGGCGCAGACCCCCATTTTCCAGCCCCTGAGCACCGCGTCCTGCAGCAGCCACTCGAAGTGGCCCCAGGCGCTGCCAATCTCCAGAAGGCGCTCGAGGCCCGGGTGGTGCCACGCCAGGTTACACCTCCGCCCACCGACGTGCGGGATCAAGAGGTGCGACTCGGCCGAGTGCCCGTAGGTCGCGTACACCTCGTCGAGCGGCCACGCCCCTGGCTGCAGCTCTGACGGCCCGTGCTCGTTCCACTCAAAGCTCCTGGCCACGTTGCCGTTCCTGTCCAGCGGGAACTCGATCGGCTTGTCGGGGTCGTCTAGGAACACAATGTTGTGGTCGCCGCCTGCTGCCGAGTTGCCGCACCATTCCGTGCCCGGGAAGATGACCACCTCGCCTGGCTTGTTGATCTCCCTGATGATCTCGAGTGTTTGCTGCCATCGCTCCTTGGTGATATTAAAGTCGTTCGCGGTGTAGCCAACGATGTCCAGGCCTGCGATTTTCTGCGCGTACGAGAAGTTGTATGAGGTTGAGTTTGTTCCCACCGTATCGTCCGAGTGGACGTGGAGATCGGCGTACAACACCCGAGGGACAGAAAGGTTTCTGTTCACCGAGACCTTGTCTGTGTGTATCAGGATGACGGCACCATCTTGGTCCAGCAAAGTCACGTCCACCTGGTTTTCTCCCGCAGACCTCAAAGAGATGCTGGACCGGAAAGACCACGTCAGGGCTGACGACCCTTGGCGTGATGACCTTGAGCTTCGCCATCACCCCACTGTGGATGTTGAAAGACAGGTCCGGTGTGATAGGCGCAAACCGAGAGGTTCCTACAGGGTCGATATACCATCGCATACGGAAGTCCTCCTCGACAAATGTCTGTACTCGGGTGCCTCTGGCGCCGAATCGGGTGTCACCGATACGCACGACGATCTTGTCTCCAGGGTTGAGATAACCATCGACAATGTCAATAATTATGGCCTTTTGAAATGGCCTCTCGTGACCTTTCTGGTCGAAGCGGACCGATAGTCCTTGGACCGTGGCAGGCGTCTGGCCAGGCAACAGCTCGCCCGGCTGGTATTCTGCAGACACATAGTTATCGGCTGTCTGGTCTGAGGTCTGTAAGAGAGCCCAGTCCTACATGCAAGCTTAGCCGTGGAACGTCAACACTTCTGAGGTGCCAAATGATGCCTGACGTACAGAATAGAACTTGAAGGTGCCTTTGATCCATGCTCCGTCAGCCAGTCCACTACCGCCGACGGTGTAAGTAATAATAACTTCTGTCCATTGTCCTGCGGTTAGGCTAGTCGTATTGCACTCTAAACTCCCCAAGAAGGGCAGCCCCTTGATATACTGATATAGCCCATTGGGCGCGAAATAATTGCCGGCTAGCACAGCCAGCTCATCTTTGGAGAGTTTCTTCATGGCCGTTAAATTGTGTGCGAAATACGGCTTGGTCAACGAGCATACCTAGCACCGTCGGGTTTGTATCTAAAACCTTGAATACCTGGCATATGTCAATATGGCAGAAATTTTACCCCCCTCTGTTCCACACCGGAATCGCTGCTCCGCGCCGTGGACAAGATCAATGGGCACAGGTTAGATGCGAACTTACCCAGCCAGGTAACCTTATAGCCCCTCCGCATTCATGCCCTTGAATTTGAAGCTCCGCTGCTGCATCCCGCTCCCGCCTCTTAGTGCAATTGCGTGCTATCACGTCAAATTCTCCATCATTTTCGTGTCTTCTACACAGTGCCAACTGTTTTGATACAGAGTAAAGGGGTTACAGCACATGTGCATGACAGAATGTGACGAGCGAAGAAATTCTGCAGGGCAGAGCAGCCTCCAAAAGAAGGCGCAAAGTAAAAGTTTGCCAATCAGCCTTTCTTCCCCTGGTGTAGACACTGGCCTCAAGTTTTGACCTCCAGGGCAGCTAGAAATGTTTGGAATAATGCCCAGCCTCAGTCAAGTTCGGAGTCAAGCCAAGCACTTGAGGACTTTGTGGACACTGACCCTAACGTCGGCCGTATCTGGAATTCGGCTGTTGAAGGCTCCAAGCCCTTGAGGCATGGTGCCACCTGGGCAAGGGCTATGTGCTCGAGAAATTTCCAGTTGTACAGTGGCTCCCAAATTACTCTCTGAGTTGGATTTCAATGATGTGGTCTCAGGCATCACCAGAGGTTTCTTTCTCGTCCCACGGAGTTTCCTTTACGCAAGCGTTGCCAATATTCCGGGGTCCTTTTGCTTGATCTCAAGCTGGCTGCCCATTACATGACCAGCACACGGCAAAAGGGTCCTGAACTAGCCCTCAGTGCCATTGGATGCAAAGCCTGGCCTCAAGTCCGACTAAGTATCTGGCAGACATCACCACCGGACCGACGGCAATCATGGCTCTGCTGACCGGTGAAATTGTCACTGATTTGACCAAGGAAGGATACGAGGGACACACAATTGCTACGGCAGTAGCGTTCATGTGCGGGCTATACGGCCTCGCAGTTGAGTTCTTGAAGCTCGGCTTTCTCCATGATTTCATTCCTGTCCCTGTCCTGAGCGGCTACCTCTCGGCAGCAGCGACAATCATCATCCAACAAATCCCATCTATCTTTGCGGAAACAGTGAGCGCCGACTCAGTTGGGGCGTAAATCCGCGAGACCTTCCAGAAACTTCCAACGACAAAGTGGAGGGATTTTCTCGTTGGGTTAACAGGAATCATATTGCTCTGCACCCTACAGTATATGGGCCGCGCATGGGGCAAAAAGCAACGAGCGCTCTGATTCTTGTCGATAAGCCGGAATACGATGGTCTTGATACTCTTCACTGGAATCAGCTACGCTGTCAACAAAGACCTCGACAAACCCTTGTTCAAGATCAGCAAGACAAGCGGCACGGGGATACCCTAGGGTACCTAGGTACTGACGCCCATGGCTCCCGATACCCAATTTGCTGGGAACCTGGCCGGGCGGGCCGTGGCGCTCTTTCTTGCTGCAGTACTTGAGCACCTGGAAATCGGCAAGGCATCCGTTCGACGACATGGCTACACAATTGATCAAAGCCAGGAGCTTCTATACATAGGCGTGGCCAACTTTGTCGGCGGCTTCTTCTCAGCTATGCCCATCACCGGAGCTTCTCGAGAACTGCTGTGAATTCCGAGTCAGGAGTGAACAGCCCCTTAAGTGGTCTGTTCACCGCAGCTTCTGTGCTCATCAGCATCTATAAGCTTTCTGGCGCGTTTTATTGGATACCAAAAGCGACGCTTTCGGCCATTATAGTGACTGCTGTGTGACCCATCATGCTGTCTCCGAGTCTCTTTTACAAGTATTGGAAGACGTCACTCTCGGATTTTATCGGAAGCATGATACCATTCTGGATAACGCTTTTCACCTCATCAGTTGAGTACGGACTTGCCGCGGCAGTAGCGTACAGCTTGGTTTATGTCTTACTACGGATCACATTCGCGCGTGTTATCCACGTCACGCCAGGCAAGATCTCAGCCGTCTACGCCCCTATCCCCTCTCATCCAGTCCCGCTCTCTGAATCCATCGCGCCGGGCACCCAGGTCTTCCAGATCAACGAAGCAATCCTGTTTCCCAACGCAAATCAGATTAAGAATGTCACTGTCGAGAAGATCAGGACTGCCACACGCGTCTCACCGCCTGATGAGCTAGAGATTCCACCGGAGCGATTATGGAACCAACCACGTTCCTCAAAACAAACAGAAACCCTCCCGTCACACTCGGATGACTCACGTCCCCTTCTGCGAGAAATAATCATCGACATCAGGGGTGTCAACTACATAGATGTCACTGGAACTCAGACATTGCACGACCTCAAAGCTGAGTTGAGATTGCATGCCGGCCTGCGACTTCGATTCGTCTTTGTGTCCATGACTACAAATGTTAAGGCAACCTTGGAAAGAACTGGGTGGTCGTTGATGGACGGAGGACGTGGAATGGCAAACATCGGCGCGGATCTACCCACTGATAAGATCAGAGACGGCGCGGGCGTCATTTTTGACTTCATGGACTTTGCTTTGTGTTAGACTTCCGTATTCAGGTCTGGAAAGCCAGCCAATGTGCGCCTTGCCTTGCAAAAGCATGTACATGATACCGGCGTCGTGGGGTCATGACCAGATCTTTGAAACCCCCACAAAAGACCATTGTAAGAATAGGATTGACTCAGTATAGTTCACAATAGACAGCCTTGCTGCGGGTACACTCCAGCTGCAGATGAAACCGGCCCGAACTGAGGAAACGCATTGTCGACGGTCCCTTGTGGCCTTTCAATGGCCGCCCTTCCCACGGTTCCACTCTCACTCATCTTCCCATGGCAGTCATGTACATATACACGTGTGCAGCGGTGGACCACCGGCGACTCTCGATGACAAGCCCATTCATTTCATGAAAGCACCTGAAGTTTGTAGAGACCACTACGAGCAAGGACGTGAGAACAAAGTTCGTCGGGATTTCACTCTGTGCTCCGTAAAGACTGACTGTATTTTATTCTGAACCCGCACCTCGCTCAATGCATTCATGCCAGATTTTACAAAACATAGTACTCGCTATTTTGTATTTTTCATCACAATGAATTCTTTCAGACTGAACTCCGATAAGCCTCCGGGTTATTAGTTTTGTTTGTTGTGCCACCAGTCTCCGCTCCAACAGACGTCCCGACGTCAGGTCGAGACGGCTGATTGTGGCCCCAGCCAGCGCAGTCGTGCATGCTGTGGAAAGATTGATCTCATGGGTGAACACCCTTAGAAGGATCCGCCCATCTCCACATCCTCGCCATTGATCTTGAATGTCTGCACAACAACGCCATCCTTCTCGTTGAAGCTCATTGCATCCGAGTCATAGTCGTCCGATCCTCCCCAGCCTGCAAGGTGCTTGTCTAAAACAAGCCTTCGGTTCAGAATATTATCATAGGTGACCCGCTTCTTATCATCCGCGATGTTCTCGGCTTGAATGAGGGTCAGCAGCAGGAATCCCTCGATAATCATGGTGGGGGTATTGCAGAGCAGCTGGCCAGTCTCTGTCCACTGCATCGCCGAAGCCACTATGAGGAGGGCGAACACTGTGAGAATTGATCCCCAACTGGCAGTGGTGCTCTCCACCCAACGTCCGACCGTCTTACTGATGCGGATGTTGAGCGAGTCCTTGACCACCAGCTTGCTCTCGGGCACTTCAATGCCGATCAGCGAGAAGATCCGGCTATCTTGTGCTAGTAGCTTGTCGAAATGCTTCATAGCCAACTTTGCCTCACGAGCGTCGACATTCTTGAGGATGAAGCCATCGATGAAACCAATGAGTCCGGTGTAGGTGCCAATGATGAGGAACCAGTTGTCATCGAACTCCATAGGGTCTCCAACAAGGATCCAGGTGCCAAAGACAAAGGCTGAGATCACGATACCGACTGAGCCTCCAATGATGTATGCATAGATGTCCAGCCCCTTGACCCATCTGTTCAGTTTGAAGGGCTCGCTAGCGATGGTGGGATTCGGGGTCATATCGCCTGTCATGCGTCGCAGCTGCATCTCGATCTCAGTGTCGAGGCGCTCAATCCCCTGCACGGTCTTGTCGAGGTGCTTGTCATGAGCGCTACGGATATTCTGCAAGAAGACCGTGGTGAAGGTAATCTCAAGTGCGGTGGCGGTGTTTACATCGAGCTGCCAAGTGTCGGAGAATTTCAGGGGCAGCCCCGAGAACACCCAGCCAATGATACCTGCCCAGTAGATGATCAGAGCGATGAGAGATCCTGTAGCCTTGGCAACACCATTCGAGATCTTGTCGAACATGTCTTGCTTGTGGGCGAGGGAGTCAACCACTTCAGACCTGATCTTCTGCGTGGAAGCCCTGAGCTTGGCGCGCTGCTCGGGCGTCAGCGATCGAACCATGCGCTCATTGGACTCGCTGCGGGAGATGAGGCCACATATGCGCTGCAGAAGGCTGCGGGTGTTGTTGTTCTGCTGTCGCATGAGAAGCGTAGCGGAAGTGTAGGCCTGGATGGAAGAGACATCCTGTAGAATAACCTGCCAGGTATCCGTGGGTCCAAACACGGCGCCTAGGACGCCCCACACGACCAAAAGGAGGAGCACGACACCCAGGGTCCACCGCGATCCTGCCGCCCTCACAACGGCATCAAGCACGCTGCCCTTCTTCTTCTCTGGGCGAGGTGGCAGGGGCGCGGCTCCTTTCTGCTCTGGCTGTTCGAGGGACTCATGTGTGAAGTGCCGGCTTAGACGTGCGCTGGTCTCGAGGTAGTGCACCTTCTCGGGGAGGTTGAATGACTCCTGGCTGGGGAATTGGGTCGGTGCGGCCGCGGAGGTAATGTATTGACCCTCAGGCGCATTCTTGAGGTCGTGGAAGAAGTTCTTCACCGACCGGAAGGGGTTGAAGCCCATGTTGAAAGAAAACAAAAGAAAGCCGTCTAGACCATCTAAGTGCAATGATTACTAAGGAGTGACAAGAAACACCCCAGAACGCTCAGCGTACGAGGTAACAATAAACGAAATCTCAACTAAGTCCCAACGTTGCACATCACAGATGGCCAAGAAAGAAAATCATGAAAATCACGAAGGAAATGAACAAGAATAAACGAAGCCAAGAGCAACCAAGCAATAGCCAAGTTTATGTCAAAAAGGAAGCCAAGACGGATGGATGGGGATCGACGCCATTTTTGTGGAGGAGCCCGACGGCCACGATGAGCCTCGTCATGGTATTAGAAACTGAGACTCCATAGAGACTGCTTCAAAACATGCCAAGATGCCACTTATGTGGTATCACGGATGATCTGATTACGTTCTGCTGAAGCAGCCAGGCCCACGTGATCGTCTCAAAGTGGACGTCTGTACCAGGCAAAAGGCTGGGAAAAGGCGCTGGCTTGTGCTATTATTGTCCGGCGGCGGGCGATCAAGAGCTTAGCATGGACGAAAAAGAGCACACATTGCGGCGGGAGGCCGGGAATACGCTGCAACACATTGCCCACAGCAGAGGCGGAAACCCCCATATTTGACAGCGGGAACCCCTGTTTCCCGGAGAAATCTACCCGCAAGGGCCCTAGGAGATTTCTGTGGCCAGTCAGTGATCAGCCCCGCTGCGACGAAGCTTGTTTCGCCTGGGCGGCCTAAACCGCTGCCCGTCCCGGGCGAAGAGCCGCGCATGAATGTGACCCACCTTGTTTCCTGGGTGGTCCTGCGTACGGGCCCTGAGCATCAAACTCCGGATGGAAGAGGATGACAATTTCTGCCGATGACAATTCCTTCGCCGTCCGCCGGGCTCGTCGTGTTTTACGGACAACGGCAACTCCTGTCGCATGCGTGCATTGGATCCGCGCCCAGCGACGTGCCAAGAATGCTTGTCTCCTCCAGCCGGCAAGAGCAAGCGTCGTCTATTCTTTCGTAGGCAGCTCGTGACGATGAACGGCATTGCAGATCACGAGAGCGAGGGCATCACAGGATGAAAGCCACAGACCTATCAGGCCACAATGGCTGAGCATTCCATCGCGGACCGGACAACGTGAATAACTGCAAGTCCATGACTTTGCCAGACCACGGGCAGCCCGAACCCAATTGCATGCTCCGTGCTACGGGAATTAATCCACGGGCTTTCGAATCATGTTTCTCTGGCATCGATACTAGCTGGCTGCCATTGGCCGCGACGGCGAAGGCTGCAGCTCCCGCCTATCACATGCGCGAGGCATTCCGTGGGTGGCGGTCCCAGCGAGAGGATCCATGACCTTACTCAGGGGCTAAAGCGTTCTGACAGACCAATTACTACCTGAAGCCCTGTGGGCTGCATCACAGTAACATCAGACGGATCCGATTCGGACCAAGGTTCACGGTAAGACTTATACTTTCGGCTGGGTAGTCAAGTTTCAACGCGTGGCCAACTGGGCGGGTGAAACCGAAATAGGAGATCTCCTATGTCGGTGAAGTGCAGAATACTCATTTGGGATATGGATAAGAGAGATTCGAGAACCACCGCCTCGTTGAGCACCGAGCCACAATTGCTGAGACGCAGCCTGGGGCAACCTTTACTTCTATTCATGGACGCGCCGAGCAATATTCACTGCAGCCGGCTGAGTCGCTTCAGATGTTATTACATGTGATGCAGGACCCCACGACAGCTTGATTCGCGAGGATATCACGCTGGGTTCATGGGCCGGCACGCACGAACTGGGCAGTCAATGCGGCGTGAAGGGTCGATAATCAAATCAAAGCAGAGCTATAGCGCGTGACGTGGCAATGATCTCCTGAGGGCGTGCGTGAAGCGAGGTGCTGCGTGCCGAACGATGAGTGCTTCGCCCGTGATCTCTCTACCTTGCAGTTGAGCCGTCAGGAGCAGTACCCACTTGCTGTGAGGGCTTGACAGGTGAACCTTGGTCGCTGTTACTGTCCCTCAAGCTCGTGATTCCCTCGGGCACGCAGTCAGATGCCGAGTGACCGGCAGTCTTCTCTAGCACCTCCCAGGAAGCGAATTCTCCTCGTGTACAACTAGAAGTCTTTGTCGAGTTGTAGCGAATGCATCTATTTTCAGCTGCCACACAGGACCTGTTGGCATGCACGAAAAGCTGGTGCGACATCCTATGCGACCATCATATGCCTCCTAAAGCATGATCACCGGGCTAAAATGGTACCACCACGGGCAAGGGATGGCAGAGGAAATTCCAGGTAGAAGCGGTCATTATGTAATTTAGCTTTATTACTGTTCCCGCCGCTTGATCCACTCCAAATTTCACCCTGGATCTACTCTAATATCTGCAGTGTTTCCACTGACCGGTTCCGAAGCTTGCACTCACATTCCAGGTAAAGCATCAAGCCCTGCATGTGACAAGGTCATCAGCGACTCAAATGAGGAACCAAAAGATAGAATAGCTGACTTACATCCGTCCACATCCTCCTCAACAGCCGAGGGGATAGTACATTCGTTTTGGGCAGACATATTCTGGGTAGTCAAAGTGTCGCAGTTGACAAAGCATGGAGAGTCCATTGTCCTCTGTAGGGAGTCATCTTTCCAACCAAATACGTAGTCGCCATGATTTCCGTAACCTGTGCCGTCATCCATCGACCACACAAAAGGTTGGGAGCCATCAGTGGGCCAGTCCCTCGGGTTGTTGAACTGCCGAGTATCCCAAATAGTCTCAAACATGAGCTGTGGGATCCTGATTGGGTGCGTGACAGGGCAAGGCGCACCGCCCTCAAAGGTACCGTTCGCAGGGTAGGAGACATGGTCCATATGATTTGCTGAGTCCAAGTTCACGCCGTCCTAGCAGCTGATCAGCAGCTCATGATTAGCTAGATATAGAATGGTGAGGGCCGGAATATACTTGAAAGGTTTCCTTACGTCGGAAATCGAACATTCACCATGATTCCGGCTGGGCAAGGCTCAGAAGGGAAATTCTTGGTCTCTGGGTAGCGAGTGTACAAGTCTTGTAAGCAAGTGTATATCAGGGGGGGAGGCTTTGCTCTTAATCCGTATACATCCCGAAGGCATACAGTCCCTTCACACAGTAGTAAACACTCAAAGACCCAGTATTAAAAAAAAAAAAATATAATATCAATAACAGTATAGAAGTCTCTACAAGCACATAGCCTCAGCCTCATACCGCACAGATAAAGCTAAGAAGCATCACTCCTAACAGCACTATAGACTAGATTTACTTATTAATATATAGCCTAGTAGCTAGTAGACAGTAAATTAGTTATATAGTAAGACTAGGAATAGTCTTAGAATAGTCCTTATATAAGTAGTCCCATAAAAGAAATTCCAGCCAAAAACATAATCCTCCACCACCAACACACACACACATATATATATTATAAGAAAACCCTTACTAGGTAAGCCTATATACTCTTATACTAGAATACCTATTTAAGTATATAGCTAACTAAGAATAGAAGCTAAAATAGACTATTTTAAGAATAACTATATAGAAAATATCTATAAGGATATTTAGAATACCTTATAAAAAATAAGGGAGAAAATATATAAAGAAATATTAAAAAAGAAAGAATATAATAACTTTATACTATTTTATATCTATATTTTTATTATTAAAGATAAAGATCTTCTTAAAAGAATTATAAGATACTTAGGAAATAGAGGAAGGGGGAAATTTAAGGTATTTATAGGAGAGTAATATAAATAGAAGTACTGAGAACTTGAATACTTTATATATAGGCTCTAGGCTACTAGGGAAGAGTCTGATAGCTAAGTAGATAGTAGATAGATAGATAGTTAAGAAGAAAATATAGTGTGGCTGAAGCTAAGTGTATGTTAGCTGGCGGTATTTCTCCGCCTTGTCCGGTGTACGAGCTCCCTGATCGCCAACCAGCATACGGAAACCCTGCGTGTCCGTTGGCATTAGCACATAGGTCAAGTCTAGCCTGTGAAAGTACAGCTTTGGGCTTACTTCCTGAGTGACATGGGAGACTCACTGGTTGAAATGCAGTGACTCTGCTTTTCTGCTCGAATTCTACTAACCCATCCTGCATGTAATAAAGAGATCGGAGATTCGCAGGGCAAAAAACAGAGGGTATAGAGTAACAAGTACCCACCGACTAATCAGAGCACCCTATTTAACCTTACCTCACCTATACACCACCTACACCAAGTACTTTTTATACCCCTAACCTATAGACCTACTAATCCTCCTTCACCTACTAGCTAAGAAGCCCTATATAAGGGCTCACCAGACTATTAACCAGCTACTATAAGTAGACCTAACTATAGAGGACCTTGTTAATAACAAAATCATCAGCGATAACAAGAAGAAGACTTAGGAGGAGATTACAGTACTTAGGTCAGTTAAGGAACACCCTATTAGACAAAGAAAGAAGCAGTAAACACTAAGACAGAAGAAACAATAGGGGTAAGTAGAAGCAACAATAATAGTATACATATAGCGATAGATATATATAGTTAATAACTATATATTATTATTTTATATAGCAAATAGGTAGTATAAAAAAACATTAGCGTATAGGGGGTATACATTACCCTATACCCTCTGTTTTTTACCCTGCGAATCTCCGATCTCGTAATAAATTGTCATGCCCCCGTTGGCGCCCTCAAATCCCACATTCCCGCGGATGGGTACTCGCTTGTAGGTTCCATTTTGAGCCTTGAAGAATAAGACGGCGGTCCAGTAGTTAGACAGATCTTCCGTAAACTGGCAACTGGTGCACGTAGATAGACTCGGAAGGTCATGGGCGACTGGGTCCATAGATACATTGAAGGAGTTCTGTGAGCAAGGTTAGACTTGGTATGATCTTCTAGTGCGAAACCTCATATTGTAGTCCCAGACTCTTTGAGGGTCCACGTACACCACCAACGATTTGATGAAGATGAGCAGATGGGTTGACTCCTGGGCTGACCAAAGGGTCGAGCCTCGTCACAGTCAACTGAGAGCATCCGAATCGGATGAGTGCAGCTGAAGGCAAGGCCGCGCCAATAGCCAACCAAGCCACATATCTGAGGTGCATTGTGTTGTTAACTTGAAGTGCCTGATATTTTGGGAGAGGTCCGGTATAGTGCCTGATGATATTGTTAGCTCCTGAGAGGAGTAATTAGAAGATTAGAGGACCTGTAACAAATTCATATCCGCCCACGAAGATCAATGTCGGGGTCGACAATTTATTGTACCTGACATCTCCCAGGTGCCGCGCCCCGATATCTGCCGTATACGGACCTTTGAAAAGACTGATCTCGTACATTCAGATGTCCTCGCGTTGCATGCCGCCCACGGATAATGTCGATTAATTGCCAATGCGAACTGCGCAGGCGGCCTCCACATACGGAGGCAACTTAAATAGCCGGACCAAGACAGACCAATTTGAATCTGCCCTTCCCAGACCATTCTTGTCGATCCCCGATGCTTGAGCACATGGATGATTGTCTCCTCGTGTAGCAACCCGTGCAACCGTAAGTTGGGTGGCCCACATCCCGACCGCCCCCTGATTCCGACCACTTTTCACACACAAAAACCACCAAAATCACGTTTTCTATCTCCACCATATAATTTACTATAGAAATAAGAAAAACACCACTAAATAGCTTAAAACTCCCTTATTAGTAATATAAATACTACAAAAATTCAAATATACTATAATATTATTAGAAGAATTTTTAAAGTTAGAGAAAAAGAGATGTTAAGGATATCACCTAAATATATAGAACTTCTTAACACTTTAAAAACTAAGATTTTCCCTTAATATTAATTAGTTATTTTTAGTAAATATTTTTTTTAAATATATTAGTATATATTCTATATTATATAGAAAGATAGATATTATATATAAATTATATAGTATAGTTTTTAAAGATATAATATTTTAAAGTTTTTTAGAAAGTAAAACTATATTCTCTTTTATTTATTTTATTTAAATACTTAGAATTAAAAAAGGACTACTGTTTATATATTTAAAATATATAGAATCTAAAAATAATATTAATAAAATTATATTAAAAGGTTTTAATTTTTATTATTTTTAGAAATTATCTTACTAATATTCTATTTTAGGTAGAATTTTAATGTTATTTTATTATTAATGAGAGAATTTTAAGGTATTTAATGATGTATGTTTTATTATTCTAATTAATTGTATGGTGGAGATAAAAATGTGATTTTGGTGGTTTTTGTGTGTGAAAAGTGGTCGGAATCAGGGGGCGGTCGGGATGTGGGCGGGTCAACTTAATCTTGGGGGCAAGTCAGAAGGGACTGATAGAGGAGGGCTGCACATGGAGTTTATAAATAGGGCCGTGGCAGCTCATCATAGATGCTTATTTTCAAGGCCGAAGCCCATGGAAATTGTCGCGCATTTCGACGCTGTGAACTCAAGCCATCAGCTTCCATAGATGACAAAGAGGGCCTTGTGAAGATGCCGACGGTCTGCTTTACTCTTTTCCTGACCTCCCGCAGATCCACCAAGCATGAGTTGTTTCGAAACACATGTCACTTTAATGGGAGGATGCGATGATATGGACAGAGTTCCTGACATTTCACTTCCATCCCTATGAAGTCCCTCAAGCAATAGATTAATGATCACAAGCCGGATAAACCCGATAGAGAAGGTGCCCAGGTGCTCGGTCTCGGAATTCGACGGTGGGTCAAGTGGTGCATGTGTGTGTTTGCACATACAAAATACATAGTAGAACCGCTGAGAGCACCGAACTCCATTTTCTTGGAAATCTGCAAGGTACTGTTGCGAAAGATCCTTCCAATAACTACCACGCCTCGATTCCCGGGCAAGGGTCACAGCGGATGGCGACCCCACCAAGAATTGAGAACAGTGTCAACAAGAATGAGGATTAAAAATCAAAAATAAAACCTTCAACTGCAGCCATCTTTTGTGTCAATTTCAGAGTTGACAGGTTGAGCTGAGCTGGCTGGTCGAAGCTGTGGTGGAAATCGGCCTGGGCCAGTGTCCTCAAGCTGCCATCAAGTCCCGCTTCCGATCCGGCAGAGCAGCTCCACTTCTCCATGGGTGCTTTAGCCGACGACATCGAGGACAATGTCGCAACGTCACTTCTCTCCAAAGTGAGGCCACATTGAATTCTTCACCTGCGAAACTCAACGGAAACATTTACCTCGCCTGCAAAAGGGGCTTACCAAACTTGGAACACCGCCATCATGCCTTTCATCACCATAGCTTACAAGCGCCTGCATTACACGGACTACCCGGCCGCGTCCGATGTGATCAAGGGAACCATTGTCTGTCATCACGGCCTGGGCAGCTCCCAGAACTTCTACACCCCCATCGTACCGCGGCTCACCCAAGCCGGCTTCCGGGTGATCACTTTCGATACTACTGGCGCAGCGCGCTCGCCATATACTCAAATTGAGCAGTCTGCCGACTCCCTGGCCGGCGATGTCCTGGGTCTCGCCGACGCGCTTTCCGTCAAGGGCAAGGTCATTGTCGTGGGACATTCGATGGGTGGGATGGTGGTCACACATCTGGCAGCAGAGCACAAGGAGCGCATTCAAGCTATAGTCCTTCTTGGGCCTGTCTATCCATCTGATGGGGTTTCGAAGGTCTTTGAGAAACGTATCGAGACCGTCGAGAAGGAAGGCAGTAAGTAGTGTTGGAAGGGTTACCCTGCATGGATCTCTCATACACGTACTGACTGTTGATGGCAACAGTGGAGGCAATGGCGAATACGATCCCCACAGCTGCCACGGGCTCCAAGGCGGGGCCTTTGGTCGCAGGGTTCATCAGAGAGTTATTGCTAGGCCAGGACAAATATGGCTACTTGTCCAATTGCCGGGTCATCGCAAACGCCACCAGGCCGAAATATGAGAACGTCGAGTGCCCAGTGCTTTTGCTCGCTGGCGAGGAGGACAAGTCGGCACCGCTCGACTCGAGTAAGAAGATGTTTGAGGAATTTGGCACTGTGGGCTCAAACAAGCGCCTTGAGGTCTTGAGTGGCGTTGGTCATTGGCATTGCATTGAGGCGCCGGTAGTTGTGGGTGACAAGATCGTCGATTTCTTGAGCTGAGGGACATATAAATATGTCTTGGGCAACATAATCTCCGTAATTGACGGCCAAGCATCATGGGTAACGTGTCAGACCGTGTAAACGGCGAGGGCATTACATTTCGGGCAGTCGTCGACCGCAAAAACCACTTCAGTCCAGTTCAAGACCCACGGCGTCAATTGATCAACAGCACTGAGCCGTGTGCATGGCTGCTCTTCCAGACAGCCGGACCCCAAACAGCATTTAAGAAATCCTCGGGTCTGAGAATGAGTTATCTAGGCACAGATGAATCATCTGCTCTCGATTGCTAGTCATGCGTATGCGTAGACACAGCGCGAAATGAGGGCACCATACCCTCGGCCGGAGCATTTCATCCTGATGTTGTCGATGTTCAATCGACACCTGACAGCAGCGATCGCTGCAGGCACGCCGTACGAAGAGTGTTGTGGGACTGGTGAAGTCACCGGTCGACCAATCCTGACACCCGACGTCATCAAGCTGTCAACCACAGACAACGGCTACCGTGGTACCTACCTACCCTAAGGTAGGTAGACAATATTAAAAGAAGGTGCACACAGCTCGAAAGGCTGATTGTATCCGTCAGACCGCACAAATGATGACATACCTTCCCTGAAATACCAAACAGCCACAAAACAAGCAGGTACAAACTGTGCCAGCTTTGAGGGGCTCAAATTCCAAATCATCCAGAATGTCGTCCGCTCGACTTTTCCTCCAAAGCGCCATCCTTCTCACCAGGTCAGCTCCAAAGACACAGACAACTTCGAGGCGCATTTCCACTCAGCTTTTCAACTCTCGCACCCGTCTCAGCGCTTCGCTCAATTCTCAAAAGTCCTCATTTCACATATCAAGATCACCCTCATCAAGATCACCGACCATGGCCAACCGCACTGTTGAGTCGGAGACCATCTCTGATTTGACGAATCGGGAGAAGGCAATCACCGGCCAGGACGACCCCGTAAAGGGAGGCCCTACCGCTCAAGCCCAGCGCCACGTCCACGACAAGATTTCCAGCGGCTCGGTTGTCAGCGACATTGCCAAAGGCGAGGAAGTCATCACTCACAATGGTGCTCCTGTGGCTGGAGGGCCTGCCGCTGCGGCTCAGTCACAGGCTGCCCAGGCTCGGAGCGAGGTGAGTTGTGTGCCTGCCGAGTCCTTGGCATAAGGCTCCTTGGTGACGATCAATCCTTGCTCCTTCCTATTTGCTAACAATATACACAGGAGAGGAACAACCCCCAGAAACACACCGGGACACTTGATGGCCAGACCATCTCAGAGATCAACGCCGCTGAGAGTGAGCTGACCGGTCAGGATGCCCCTGTGAAGGGTGGACCAACTGCCCAAGCCCAGAAGCATGCCAACGAGCCCATCAGTTCTGACGCGCTGCATGATATCACGGAGGGGGAGAAGAAGATTGCGGGTGACAGGGTCAAGGGCGGTCCAACTGCGACTGCGCAGTCGGAGCTGGCAAAGTCACGCCGGTCTTAGATCAGGCCTCATCTGTTTTGGAGGAAGGGCGGAAGCGGGCCATGAGGACTCGGAGTTCGGTGATGCTGTGTGGCAAACAGTGAAATTCTGTTCAAGTTGTTGTTGGAGCGAGTGTATTTGTACGAGACCGGGGTTAAACATCGTGGGGGATCACCATGACATTGTATCCGCTCAGACAATCTGAATTGGAAGGAGTCTGATCACAAGTGACGTGTGTAACTATTCTCAAAGGCTGACAGATTTTACTCAAGTTGTGGAGTGATGTGGGCACCCTCCGCAGCAATTGTTTTACCTCAAGTTTTGGTTTTCCCAGCTTGGTTCTCTCACGCATCTCGTAATGATTTTCATTTTGATACAACTCTGTTGAAAATGGCCTTTCCGAAGCCATCTCATTCTGGGTTGAGGAAATTGCTGCGTTGGGCCGGTCGTCAGCGGGGCTTGCTGATCTTGGGGACTAGGCAACACTTGAGCACATCTGTGGACGGTGCTGCAGCAGTTGTTAGCGACTCGTTTCAGTGCCGGGTGAGAAAGCTGACGGAGCGGCAGCACTATTCCTCGGATAATCAAAAGGCCAATGAGTGGTCAGCACCGACCTAGAAATCCAACCTGGGTCGAGCCCAATCAGAAGCTTGGATTCTTGGCTTATTGAGACTTCATCTGGCTGGTGGGTACTCCTGGCCGTGACCCTGGTTCATCCGACCAGCAGCTGATGTCGGAGAAATGAATGGATAGTGCTTCTGATATTCAGATGTTCCATGATTCTGAAAGCATGAGGGAAACCCTGTCAGGGTGATCAGGTCCATCTGGTGTCAGAATAGGGGACCAGCAGCCAGTTGGTCCCATCAAATCATTCAGCTGATTACAGAACCTGCCGGCGCAGGCACCAGATGGATCCCTGTAATCTTCATAGCCAGACGTGCCACATGCTCTAGTCATTCTCGATTTCATTGTCAGAAGTGTTCAAGAAAGCAAAAATCTAGTCTAGCTACGTCAGCTAGACCCCGAGAATCCGTATACTGCCCAAGGATAGGCTAGCCATGAACTGTCCGACGTGTTCCATGGTCCCGGGTCCTCCCAGTGCTTTGGTAGCTTCTGATAGGAGTGAGCGCCCTTGAGACCCATTAGGCCTGATACGGACAGCACCCTGCTTGCCCGTGATCAGGTTAATAAACAATCTTTCCGGCTGCGCCGGAATGTTCACGATAATATGTCGAACTGAAGGCTTGGCAGTGTTGTCCACGGGTGCGATTTGCCACACCTTGACCATTGAGTAAACGAGTGATCGCTTTTGACGTGTGAAAATCTTGATTTGAAACTTTTCTCCATCGCCGGACGCACGCAAAAGCCCGAGATGAAGGCATATTCACAATTATGTGGCGGAAGTGCTGCAAGCCGATCGGTCCGTGCTTCACGACCGAAGACCGTGGCGCTCGGTCTAGCAAATGTCTAAGCCGACGGAGCCGGAGATTCCAGCGCCGCCAGCGGAAAATTAGGAGACCAGAGCAATTGAATCTCATCACAAAAAACATGTGAAAGCTCTACCGAAAACCAGGGACCGCAATTCATGGCTGTGTCGTGAAACAATCAAATGGCCGAATCGGACGATTACTTTCTTGACAGCGGCCATCAATGTCTAGGCTGCCGTTGGAAAGAAGCGTGTTCTCGAATGAATTAGGAAAACCAATGGAAAAATGCATCCTTATTGGGGGCTGTGTCGCTAATTCAGTGTGTTGCGACAGGGGTCTCGTTGATCAGTCCCAATATGTAGCAGGCCGAATATCTGACCTTCCTGGGGCCCTGGTGCAAGTAAGATGCCCAGATTGTGGTAGCCTGACCGAGGTTGACACAGACGTCCTGTGTGCTGACACAAAGCGTGCCGAGTGATCCGTTTCGGGCGCGCACCGAGGAACCCGCCGCCCTGCTTATTCCAGGTTGACAGCCCAACATTGACCTCATCACCTGCAGTAGGGGCTTGGAATCCGTCTAACTATACATATCCTAGGATTCCCAGATGTCGTCTGATGTCTTGCAGCCACCCAAGTCCCAACACATAACTACATTCAAAGCCTGACTCACACACTTCACACATATTTGCATCTACTATTCCAACACACGGCCCCACAATACCAAGTAATCATGCCTTTGCTTGGGGAGAGCCTCCCCAGCCCGGAGCTGGACCATGAAAACAAGAGACACTCCTCGGGACGGAAGCGCAGGCACCAGACCGAAAATCCTTACAGATCTTTTGCACTGGCACACCCGGCACGAGCACCCAACTACATCGACAAAGCACATGTTGTGAAGCATCTCAAGTCCAGACAGTTTCTGCAAATACAGAAGGTGTCACCGGAAACAAATCACTACGTACCAGATATCGATGTGATATCGTTCGCGGCGCCAAAAGATCCAATTCGGCTTGTCTCAGCTCTAAAGGGCCTGGTGGAAGGGAAAATAAGCCTAAGAGACGGACGGCTAGTCCGCTTCAACAAGGACGATGTGTTACTCACCAGGTACCGCGACGACGATTCGAATTCAGCAGTTGGAGCTCACTCGCCCAGGAAGGGTTCAATAATGGGGCCCCTCGAGAAGATTGTTGGCAGGGAGGTTCAAGCCGTCCTGAAGAAGGACCACAAGATTGTCCTGGATGATGGCCGAATGTGGACCGCGACGAATCATCAGAACAGATCATTCGAATTCACATCACTAGATGCACATGGGGTCAAGACGGTGACAAGATGGGTCCTGTCAAAAAGGAGGATATCCGGCATCGATGACCATCCTCCAGCTTCCTCCTCAACGCAGTCACCAGAGACCATGTTCCACTTCAGCATCATCCGACCGAACACTCGCAAACACGCCGTGTTGGCATCTTTGACATCGTCATCTCTTCAAATCAAGGACAGTTACTACGAGCCTGCAACCAGCTTTGGTAGTTCAGAAGATTTCGAGTCGGCTCCGAAGGTGGTTGACGAGGCGACAAGAAACATTATCACGGTCACAGCAGTCTGGGTAGTTCTTACCCTCGGATGGTCGCCAACCTACAGCGCGTCTGCTGGGGACCAGCATGACGCTTCGTGGAAGTGTGCTTCCATGCCTCGTCCTACAAAGAATTCGACATGGTAGTTGGGAGGCAGAGACTGATTTGTAATGATTAAATGAAATTCATAGCGCGCGCGAGCGGTTTTTGCATCGATACAAAGTTACAGAATTCATCATAGGTGATGTTATCTTGAGACCTGCGAGTTGATCACGCACTACAGCCCCAACTACAGATCGACTGGCCGATCGTATAAGTGGGATGTATCGAGTAGCATCTTAGTCGAACAACGTATATATTTGAAGGATTTGTTACCGGATACGGTTGGATAGATGGGCCAGTACCTAGGTACTTGGGCAGACAACAGCAGGCGTACCTCATTTTGTTGCATACATGATATACGCATTCAATCATCATAAATAGCCTATGTCAAGGCGCTGGCAGTGTCAGGTAATGCGCATCGGTGTGAGCTTGGTTGTAGACTTCCGGAGAAACCCAGTACTACCGAGTCAGATAAGTCGCCACCTCATACAGAGACTATTAGCTTGCTCTCATATAGCGTCCATGCCGTTGCTCACATGTTGACTGGATTTTTCAGATAATGGTACTATGACCAGCTCGAAATGGATTCGATCGGTGGACTGCACTTTGTAATGTCACACGCCGCGCACCTGGTGACTGACTGTTGTCGACTTTGAACTTCTGCGGATCCTGGTCGCGGCCAGACGACGGACTGACCCTGAACTGTCCAGGTGGATAGACCTACCGGCGTTCTTGCCAGTATCAATCCAGGTGATTTGGAAGATTAAAGGCACGAGGCATCCCTACCGATGTCAGGCAACAGGGCCGGCCCATCGCGAACGTTGCTGTCGTCCTGCACATTACGTGTCCCGCAGGCAGCGTCTAAGCTTGCGGAGTTATGCACCTGAAACAAATAAAGGTGATGCGGTAACAGTTCCATGAATCAATGCATTGATTTGGGAGCCTAAATATACAAGAGTAAACAGGCATCGGGAAAGGCGTGAAATTGAAGTGTAAGTGCTGAAAAGGGTTAGAACCCGCAGCCTCCGCGGAGGGATTGAGTTGGCGTCCGCAGTTGCCTCTACTGAGGTGGAAGCCTGAGCGCGCGACTGCTGATATAAATATCTTGAGACCATGGGTGAGTGAAATGTCGTTGTGCTGAGTCTCTCTGTACATACGTAGAAAAATTTGTCCCGAATTCATATCCAACTCGAAAGACCTACTCAGCAAACCTACACGCCAAAGATAGACTCACTCAATCTGGAAATCATGGAGGACTCCAATGTCATCACAGCTCGTGAGAATCCGGGCGGACCTCCCCCGGGGCTGAGCACAATCGGAGAGATGTGGTGGTCTCGCAAGCACCCGCCGAAAGACTACCAGATATCTTTCACAGGGAAGACGGTGCTCGTCACCGGCGCCAACACGGGCCTGGGCTTCGAAGCAGCAGTCAAGTACGTTGCCCTCGGTGCCGAGAAGCTGATCCTCGCTGTGCGGTCTACCGGCAAAGGCGAAGAGGCAAAGAGGCGCATCCTGGAGCGCACCGGGCAAAGCGGCGGCAAAGTCAACATCACCATTCTGACTGTCGACCTGTCCGATTTTGCGTCAGTGCAGGAGTTTGTGTATGCCCTGGGCCGGGAGACGCAGTACCTTGACGTTGCGCTCCTCAACGCTGGCCTCGCCAACCCGAAGTTTGAGACGTGCTCTGCCGGCTGGGAGACGGCCGTGCAGGTCAACGTGCTCTCTACGGCGCTCATGGCGGTCTTGCTGTTGCCGATGCTCCGTTCCACGGCAGCAGCGCGCGGCAGGGCAGTCCACCTGACCTTTGTCAACAGCCACGGCCATCGCATGGTGCAGAAGGACTGGCTTGCTAGTGCGGAAGGCAGCCTGATGAGGGCAGCTAACGATAGGGCGAGGTGGGACGTTGCCAGGAGCTATAGCATGGTCAAGCTCATGGGCATGGCCGTCATGCAAGCAGTTGCAGAAGGAGTGACCCACTCTTGGGCGTCCTCCTCGAATCTCACATCGCCCGACATCATTGTGAACGCCGTGTGCCCGAGCCTCTGCAAAACCGACCTGGGCCGCAACTTCGGTACGATGTCGCAGATATCAGGTTTCTTCTTTCAGGGCATATTCGCGCGCACAGCCGAGGAGGGCTCGCGGTCACTGGTCAGCGCGACGGCGCTGGGCCCAGAAAGCCATGGGCGGCTCTGGCATCAAGATATCTTGGCCCCGTGAGACCCCTCTCTGTTGCGGCAGCAAAACCGTGTGCGGTTGCGAGCTAAGCTGACATGTATGTGTAGGATCGGAGAGCTTGCAAAAGACGAGGATTTGATGAGACAGACGTGGGCCGAGGTGTTGGAAGTTGTTTCCCGTGCACAGCCTGATTTGCAGCAGATCCTCGAGGGAGGTGAATGATGCCCGTCAGGCCTGCCTCCATTGCGACCGGTGGTTTGGTCAATCAACCCGAGCGTGTTATTTTGCAGTTAAACCGAACAAAAGTAAGCATTTGGTTCGGTGCCAGTGTTTTGTTCTACGGCGATGTGTAGAACATGGCCTTGCGAGCCTATGTGGACTGCCGAGCTCGGATTGGTATGTGAGGAGATTGCGGCGAAAGGCCTGGATCAACCTGTATTGTTTTGTCCTGTATCAACATCTCGTTCTGCCGTGCAAGACTATGTCTGTTCCTGCTTCAGATGATTTTCTTGTCTTTCCATCGGGAACGCGCAGTTTGTGACCATTGGGCTGCACTGCAGCCAGGCAGCGAGTTTCTCAGGACAGACAGGTCCTCACCTCGGGAAGGATCAGATCTCGTCAGGTTTTGCACTGCCACCAGAGTCCGAGCCCTTGGCAGGCTCAGCGACAAGAACTCGCGGATCATGGCGCCTGGGCCTGACCAGCCACTGCTCGGTTGACGGCTCTGCAACCCGGCGGCTCGAGTCCACCGTACAGTACAGTACGACCAGCTCTTGTCCGACTGTCGCAGGAAGCCCCACCCTGCGTCGGGCTGCACGACTGCATGACTGCATGACAGCCGAGCGACAGAGAAACACAAGATTGCCGAATGTGATTGCGTTTCGTACTAGATGGGTATGCGGCACGACACACTTGGAATCGCACCGGGTAGGATGCGTGCAACACCTGCATCAGCACACACGGCGTACAAAGACGCGTCAGAGGGGGGCACGGGTCCAGAAAAGCAGAATACGAGGGCTGCTGCTCTCCAGCGTGATGGCCTATACAGCCTGGCAGCTGGTCGCACACGGAAACATATACCTCCCTGGGTATCCTCGTTGTTCACGTCGTTGCTGCGCCCAGCGCTGCTTGCTGCAGCCTAGCTTGGCCGAGGAATGCTGGGCCTCTGGGCTCTGGCTCCTTCCCCCTCTGGTGGGGCATGTCGCCAGTCTGGCGCGTCATTGACCTGGCGCATGGGGGCGAAACGGGCAAAACGGACTGCAGTGGCTGCTTGGCGGGCCGAAGCCGAGCTCCCGCCCTGCGTCCGCCTGGGCCAACGTGCGCAACGTTCGACGGTGTAATGTCCGTCCGCAAGGCGTTTCCAATCCCGACTCTCGTGTTTCGATTTCCACTTCTTGTCTCTCGTCGACTTTTTTTTCTTTCTTTCTTTACTGGCAGTCGTGGGTCCCTCTCCCCTGTACAAGCGTACACTGACCTTTTTTCCCTCCCGTCAATTGCGTCTTTCGCACCTGCACTCGGCATGAATTCAGCGGCGGCCCTCCGTTTATGACCCCCCCCGTCTCCGACCTTCCCGGCCTTCCCGGGCGACCGAACCGACCCCCAGTTCAACCCGACGTCGCATGAACCTTGCGCCCGAACCTTGACCGATCTCTCGGTAGCTTAAACGTTGACCACGGCGCGCCTCTGCGCCGGTCGGCATTCCACCATGGCCTTGATGCGCCAGACCTGGACCTTGACCAAGAAGAACCTTCTCATCGTCCTTGTGCGCCATGGCTTTTTCACCACCATCCGGGCCTTCCTGGCGCCCATAATATTCGTGAGCCCCCCCCCCCCCAGCGGCCAGCCCTCTGGCACTGCGCCTTGACTGACACCTCTGTTGTAGATGTTTATTTTAGCCTATGTCCGGAATTTCTTTGGTAAGCAGAAGTCTCTTGTCTGCAGTCCTCCGTCTGTCTGGCCGTGTCTTGAAATGTTCCGGATGGCTTTGGCCCGGCCTTCGCAGCGAGTAATTAACACACACCAGTGCCCCCGAGTACCTTCGGAATAGGCTCCCCAACGCCCATACGTTCTCTCGAAAATGCTCTCCGGGCATCGACCGGAAACCACAACAAGGTTGTCTTTGTGAACAATGGGCACACAGGTGGTGATATCGAGTCCGTGATCAACACGGTGGCGGCGAGAGTCGAGAGTGCTGGGAAGAATGTCGAGATCGTCCGAGATGATCTCGACTTGCTCACCAGCTGCGCCAGCACCCTGCGTGGCTCATCAACCTGCTTCGGCGCCGCCTCCTTCCACTCCTCCCCGACCGAGGGCTCCTCGGGTGTCTGGAACTACACGCTCAGGTCAGATGGGGTTTTCGGCGAGAGGATATTTGTTGACAGGACAACCAACGATGTCGAGATCTACGCCCTCCCCTTCCAGCGGGCCATCGACTCGGCCATTGGCTCCGTGAATGGCTCATCTGCAACCCTGGGATCGGCTTCCATCGACGAGTACCCGTACACCGATACGACCGCCGCCGAGAGAGATGCCCTGATCCGCAGACTCTACATGGGTGCTCTGATCAGCATTCTGGCCGTGGCCCTTTTCCTTGCCATGTCGAATGTCACCTACCAATTAACGGGACTGATGGCATCCGAACGCGAACTAGGCATTTCACAGCTGATCGAGGCCATGACTCCTGCCAAGCGCCCGTGGCACATACAGGCGGCCCGGTTGCTTTCCAACCACCTGGCCTTCGACATCATCCATCTCCCGGGATGGATCATCATGGGCGCAATCCTACGGGGCCTTGCGTTTATTCATACTAGCTGGGCCATCATGATCATCTACCACGTGCTCTCAGGCCTCGCGCTCTCCAGCTATTCCATCCTGGGCGCCAGCTTCTTCAGCAAGGCCCAGCTCTCCGGTATCACGGTGACCATTATAGCTGTCATTCTCGCAGTCATCGCACAGGTTGCGGGGCCATTCGGCACTGGCGGTACAGCTGTTCTTAGTCTGCTATTTCCTTCTAGCAACTACGTTCTTTTTCTTATACACATGGCTCGGTTCGAGGAAAAGGCTCGTGCAGCAGACCTCATACGCCGTGCGCCTACAGGCTTGTCCACGCTGCCTGGAATCGTATTCTGGGTATTTCTGATCGTGCAGATTATCGTGTTCCCGCTGCTAGGAGCCCTCGTCGAGAGGTGGCTGTATGGCACGATCTCGCGAGAAAGAAAGACCACCACATCATCGCCCGATCACGCCATCGTTCTGTCAAACTTTACCAAGCACTGGACCCCAAGCTGGCTCCGCAAAAATGTACTCAGTAAACTCGGGCTTGCGGTGCCCGAGACAGTCTATGCCGTCAATGACTTCAGCATCAAGGCTCGCAGAGGACAGATCTTGGTTCTCCTTGGAGCCAACGGAAGTGGGAAAAGTACAACCTTGGACGCGATTTCTGGCCTCAACACCATCACAAGCGGCTCGATCGAAATCGATGGGACGGGCGGCCTGGGATTGTGCCCGCAGAAAAATGTGCTGTGGGACGAGCTTACCGTATTTGAGCACGTCAAGATTTTCAACCAGCTGAAATCAGCAGGTACGAGGGACAACAAAACCCAGATCGAGAATTTGATTCGTTCTTGCGACCTAGGCCACAAGATTAAGGCTCAGTCCGTGACTCTGTCGGGCGGTCAAAAAAGAAAGCTTCAGCTAGCAATGATGTTTACGGGCGGAAGCCGTGTCTGTTGTGTCGACGAAATGTCATCCGGACTCGATCCACTGTCCAGACGAAAGATCTGGGATATCCTCCTCGCTGAGCGCGGGGAACGAACCTTCTTGTTGACAACCCACTTCCTCGATGAAGCAGATGTACTTTCTGACTTTGTTGCCATTCTGTCTCGGGGCAACCTAAGGGCCAAAGGAACGGCAGTGCAGCTCAAGCATGAGGTCGGCGTCGGCTACCGCATATCTGTACCAAAGCAGGAGAATTTTGTCTCTGCGGAGAAAGTCCCGCGCCATGAAATGGACGACAGGCATATTTTCTGGCTTCCTGATTCTTCTGCTGCGTCCAAGTTCATCAGTGATCTGCGCTCAGCTGGTGTCAAGGATTACGATATTATCGGGCCAACACTAGAGGACGTCTTCCTCAAACTAGCGGAGGAAATGGGGGACCACCAGCTTGGAAACGATGCACCACTTGCACTGAGGCCAGGGAGTACACCTGACACCTTAGACAAGCCCCCAAAATCGGACTCGTCATCTGGAGAGGAGGCCGGCGTCCAAATGTCCGCTGGGCGAGGGACGGGAATAGCAAAGCAGACCATGATCCTGGTTCGCAAACGATTCACCGTCCTCAAGCGCAACTACTTTCCTTACCTGGCCGCCGTGCTCCTCCCAGTTATCACAGCTGGGCTGGTCACCTTGTTCTTGGAAGGCTTTTCAGCCATTGGTTGTGACCCAGGGGCTCAGTCCAACACTCCCGATGTTGCTGACCTTAATTCCATCGACGTCACCCCTCTAATACCGATTGGCCCTTCCAGCCTCATAACGATGGACACTTTGACGAACCGCACGGGCCTCAACGCCAGCTCATTCCACCTCGTTGACACACTCGATGAGTTTAACGACTACGTCTCGCACAACTTCCACAATGTGACTCCCGGAGGTTTCTACCTCCAGCCCACCCAGGACCCGGTGGCTGTCATGGCTTACGTTGGCAACGGAGCCGTAATATATGGCATGCTCACGCTGAACGCCATCAGCAATGTTCTTGAACAGACCAGCATCACGACATCGTACCAGCCCTTCGCAGTTCCATTTGCCCCGGGCGCCGGGAAGACGCTTCAGCTCATCTTATACTTCGGCTTGGCCATGTCGGTGTACCCAGCTTTCTTTGCACTGTACCCGTGTATGGAGCGGCTCAGGAAAGTGAGAGCATTGCATTACAGCAACGGCATCAGGGCTGCGCCTCTTTGGCTGGCGTATTTGATCTTCGACTTCCTATTCGTGCTGATTGTCAGTGCTGTGGTGACTGGCATCTTTGTTGGGGTAGGTTGAGATTCTCGATCCAGGCATCATGCGGACATGCTAACAACTATAGGCTTCCGGCATATGGTATGCACCAGGCTATCTGTTCGTCGTCTTCTTCCTCTACGGCCTCACCTCTATACTGCTCTGCTACGTCGTCTCGCTATTCACCAGCTCCCAATTGGCTTGTTTCGCCACTGCCGCTGGAGGCCAGGCAGTCTTCTTCCTGTGAGCAACATTTTTCTTTCTTCAAGTCTCCCTCCCGTCTATTGTGTTTTTGAATGCTCCAAAATCCGTCGCTTCAGCATTCACAGCAGGTGACTAACACGTGTCAGCCTGTACTTCATCATGTACATGTCGATTCTCACGTATTCGCCGGCCTTCCGCGTCAATTCCGACCTTACCGTCGCTCACTTTGCGTATGCAACTATCTCACCTGCAGGCAACTTACTGAGGTCACTTCTCCTTACCCTTAACGAATTCTCGCTCCTCTGCCGCGATCAAACTGGGGACCCAACGACTGCTTCCTATCCCGGCGCTCTCACCGTCTACGGTGGACCGATCCTCTACCTAATCATTCAAGCACTGTTCCTCTTCCTTGTCCTCGTCTGGTGGGACAGTGGGTACAAACCCACCTTCCTCACCACCCTGAGCCGCCGCCTGCGTCACCACAAGTCCCCGGCGAAGGATACCGACACCGAAGACGACGCTGCCATCTCAACATCCGCGTCATCGGCGATAATTGACCCTGCCGTCGCAACCGAGATCAAGCGCATCGATGCACAGTCGCCACCTGACACCGACAGCCTGCGCGTGCAGCACCTGCACAAGCTCTTCGGCCGCACTAATCACGCGGTCCAAGACGTCACGTTCGGCGTGCCGCGCGGGCAGGTCTTTGCGCTTCTTGGCCCCAACGGAGCCGGGAAGTCGACAACTATTTCGCTGGTACGCGGCGATGTGCGGCCATCCCGTGGCATCGACGGCAGTCCCTTTGGCGACGTGTTCATCGAGAACCTCTCCATATCGGCGCACCGTGCGTCTGCCAGGCAGAACCTCGGAGTGTGCCCGCAGTTCGACGCGATGGACAGCATGACAGTCCGGGAGCACCTACGCTTCTACGCCAGTGCGAGGGGTGTCTCTGACGTCGATGCTAATGTGGAGGCGGTCCTGACGGCCACGAACCTCGTGAGGTTCGCGGACAGGCTGGCACAGAAGCTGAGCGGTGGTAACAAGCGCAAGCTGAGCTTGGGTATCGCGCTGATGGGTAATCCGGCTGTTCTACTCCTCGACGAGCCTAGTTCCGGCATGGACGCGGCCGCGAAGAGAATTATGTGGCGAACCTTGCTCGGCGTCGCCGCGCCGGGACGTGCGCTTCTGATAACCACTCACTCGATGGAGGAGGCAGACCGGCTGGCTACCAGGGTGGGCATCATGAAGAGGAGGATGCTTGCCCTCGGGACTGGGAAGGAGCTGGGTGAGAGGTGGGGCGAGGGTTGCGTGGTCCAGGTCGTGCTGAAGTCTGCACCCGAGACCACTGAGGCTGAAATGAACCGGGTGAAAAGCTGGATCGGTGAGAGGGTCAGAGGTGTCGAGTTTGAGGAATGGGGTGCGAAAGGGCGCGGTCATGGACTTCTCAGGTTCCGGGTGAAGAAGGGCGGGGTGGTTGAGAAGAAGGAGGCCGAAAAGGCTGGCGGGGTCGTCATCAATGAAGAATCTGAAGGACTCGACAAAGAGAAACTGCCTGGAGGGCCAGCTGTCGCGCAGGGCTTGGACACCCCCGGGCTGATCGAGCTATTCGAGGCCCACAAGGACGAATTGGGTGTGGAATACTACAGTGTCAGCCCGACGACGCTTGATGAGGTCTTTTTGCGGGTTGTCGGAAGGGAAGAGGAGGATGGTCCCGGCGCGGCAGCGAAGGAGCCGCTGTGGAGGCGATATCTGCCGGGGAGCAAACGCACACATATATGATACCACGTACTATAGAAGAACATGGCCACTAGAGTCGCCATCATTTTAGACATAATAGAACATACACATGCGAAAGCCTCACAAGCTTCACTCAAGTACCCTTACATATCTCGATCTCATACTTCCTTGCTCGAATTCCTGCACTGTTTCTTCTGCCGTGTGCCCCGTATGCGTGATGCAAATTTGCCCAGAACTGCACCCCAGGGCTCCGAGGTCATTGGCCCTTTGGAGGTGCTTCAGGCGGAATTTTCCTCTTCTTTATCAAAGCCCAAACCGTCATGGCACTGATGAAAGCCACAACGGAACCTAATCCAATACCTAGTCCCAGCACCAGTGAATTGTCGGCGCTTGAAGACGAGCTAGATCCTGGTGAAGACGTCGGGAGGCTGGCACCCCCATCAGATGTAGTAATCCCGGTGGTCGAGGTCGAGCTGGTTGTCATGGATGATGTCCCCGTGGTTGATGCAGAGCTGGCTGAAGAAGACGTGGCTGTCGTAGAAGTTGAAGTTATCGTCGTGGGTGTGATTTGCCCAAAGATGGATACCGCGATGGAGGATATCTGAGGCTCTGCGGCGGCTTGGATACCGTTGCAAAGCGGCGCCAGAGGGTGCTTCAAAGGCGCCTCACTCTCAGCACGCCTCCTTTCACCTTGAATAGAGAGCCGGAGATGTGGAGCGCGTCAAGTAACTTACTTGTGCATCGTCCCCTGTGGTGAGCTGGGCACATAGCGCTACCAGGGCAACGAGGTTTGCAGCATCTGATCGATCATTGGCGATGTCTGACTTTTGGTTCGCCTCACTTGCAGCCTTCCATGACATGGCGCCAAAGACTCCGAACAGGATGGCAGTCACGGCTCCTAAGACCTCCAGAAACCATACAAGGATGGCCTCTGGAAGATTTCGATGGTCGAATAGTGAAACCATTCTTTTCAATCTCGCAGACGATATTTGGGTCGAAATCAATTGAGTTTACCAGGACTCATTGCAGAGGTAAAGCTGTCGCTGGGGAAATGAAGGAGGAATGAGCTGACCGTCTGTACGACAAAGCCATTGCGAAGGTCAGGGGGGTGAAGACCCAGCTGAAATTGGGGGCCATTCTTGGAAGTCCAGTGGCACTGCATACTAGAGCCGTTTCCAAAAGCAATCTGTGGCTTGCATGGGAATTTCATAATTGTGCGGTCTCTAACGAGAAAGTCCATTTACTTATTTCTTCACGTTTTTGATTGTGCAAGTATATATCATGCTTAATCATCGCATATCCGGGTGCCTACATATGCTATCTTGGATGCGGTCAGAATGGGTCCAGATGTCTGTCCTGACCAAAATGGCAGGGCTAGACAACGGGGTAGTCTAGTTATCGGGCACGGCCAGCTTCGAAAATGCCGGCCATTGTTTCAAGGCCCAAGGGGGCCCCGTATCGCAAGCTGTATTCACAGTCGCCCAGTCATCAAAGCTGATCCAGCTAGTCGTTTGGCCTCAGCGCGTTGTCTGAGTGAGTCAGCCGGCGGGCACAGAGGCCAAAGTGCAGGCAACAAACGGGAAGGAGTTACCAGCTACCAGGGCTGCCAAGGCAGCAGCGCCTACCCTTTTTCTCGGCCATTTGACTCATCGGGCCTGCATATTTTGAGGTTTTCTGGCGTCCTTTGTTTCCTACTAAAGACGCTGGGCTTCGTTGGACCAGCCCTCCCAGCTTGCCCTCCATGGTATTCAGTTGCTGCCCTCGCTCGGTTCTCCCCCCATCGCGGCAAAAGCGACAACAACTGAAGATGGCTGCCACAAACGAGAATCAACAGGACCTTTGGTTCCTGAAGTCCACCTTCCCAGTCTTCTTGCCATCTCACCCAGCTCTGCACTGCCCAGAAAACGAATTCGATGCGCTCATCAAGCAGGATGTGAGGCGGCGCAATGCTGCTGGCGACGCTGAAGGACACCCCTCGGACGACGATACAGCCACAGCAGCTGAGTCCGAGCCTGTTCTTGTTTCTGATGCTTCCACTACTGCTGATCTGAGAGAACATCTCGGCGCTGTATCTATCGGCAAGGATGAGGACGCTTCCACGGCTGAGGCGGGACAGCCCGGCGCAGACGCCCAGAAGTCCGCTGGTGCCCACCCCTTCATGAAGGGCCTCCACTCACAGCAGGAGAAGCTCGACACGGGAGGCCCAGCGAGGGACATGGAGAACAAGATGCTCACTGCGAACTCTGATGTCGCCCACCGCTCCACGAACGACAGCCTCGTCGACCTGTTCACCGAGCTCGAGGACGTCGTCTCCGGCCCCAGACTTCTGGAGCTGCTCGACCGTGCATGGAATTGCGACCCCGTAGCAACTCTTAAGATCATATTCAACGCAAGATCCATCCATCTGGGCAAGGCATCCCGACAGACCTTCTATCGGTCTGCCGGCTGGCTCGCCAAGTTCCACCCTCTCACACTCATTGCCAACCTTCCATGGCTCAGCCGTCCGGTCATCCAGAAGAAGGCGGAGAAGAAGGATGACGAAATGAAGGCCGATGAAGCCGAAATGGTGTTTGTAGAGAATGAAATGGATGATGGAGACCCTGCCCGCTTCGACGTCAAGAATGGTGTCGCACACGGCTACTGGAAGGACCTCCTCAACATCCTTGCCTTGTATGTCAACAACAAGCTCGATGTCCTTGCGAACCCGCGCGATATTCTCAACATCGAGCAGCAGAAGTCTAGAAAGTCCTGGCCAACAGATCAGGAGACAGCCAAGGCCCGGCGACACGAAAAGAGAGGCAACCGCCACGAAGCCGCCATCAAGGCATTCGAAGAGGACGCCATTTATCGAGCTTTGCACGTGACGGTGGCCCGACTTTTCGCTGCTCAGCTCCAGTATGACCTGGCACTCCTCCGCAGCGATGACCAAAAGGCAAAGAGGAGCGTGTCGCTCTGCGCAAAGTGGGCCCCCTCCAGCTCTCGCTTCCACGACAAGCACACTTTCATCGTCACCTCAATTGCCGAGATGATGTACCCAATCTCCGCATTCACAGGCTTCGCTGAGTACGACGAAGCCAACCGTGAGCAGCGTGAGTTCTATCTCCGGCACGCTCGAGAGTCTTACCGCAAGGATGTAGCGGCACTTCGCAAGCACCTCGAGTGCGTCGAGCGCGACATCAGTGCCAAGACTTTTGAGAACATCAAATACGACCGAGTCCCTTCTGTTGCCATGAACAACTACGCTCCACTGTTCGCTCAGAAGGATACCGATCGCTTTGAGGAGTACATAGACAAAGTCGCCAGCGGCAAGGCCCAGATTTCCGGCGCAACACTGCTGCCCAGTACACTGATCAAGACTGTGCGAATGGGTCCTCGCTCTAGCGCCCTCGATATGAGCCAGTTAGGTGGCAAGCGCAAGAACAAGGGAACGAAAGCCCTTGTCGACGCAAGAATGGAACACATTGCGGCCAAGAGTCTAGATGGTCAGTGGAGGTCCCTCGTCCAGCGTATCAAAGACTCGGGAACGCTAGAGAACTGCATCGCCGTAGCTGATGTCTCTGGCTCGATGATGAGCCCCCAATTTCCTGATGGAACCACTCCCATGGACACATCGATCGGTCTGAGCCTTCTCGTCGCCGAGGTGACCAAGCCCCCTTTCGGTGGTGCGTTCATAACCTTTAGTACCAACCCACGGGTACAGAAGATCGATCTCACAAAGGGCCTCCACGAAAAGTACACGCAGTTGGCCTGTGCCGACTGGCAAATGTCGACCGACTTCGTCGCAGTCTTCGAGAAGCTCATCCTGCCAATGGCCATCGAGAACAAGCTCACACAGGAGGAAATGGTGAAGCGTATCTTTGTCTTCTCTGACATGCAGTTCAATTCGGCCTTCTCCAACCGCGATGGCGATAGGTGGTCGACCTCTTACGAGCGCATCCAGAAGAAGTTCCAAGCTGCAGGGTACGAGATGCCCGAGCTTGTGTTCTGGAACCTCGCAGGTGGTGGAGCTGGATATCTCCCGGGTTCTTCAAGATTTATGAGCAGTTACGGCTCCACGCCTCCAGGGTTCCCAGGGTACCCAGGTGGAGACCCGGTGGCTCCAAAGCCTGTCACGGCTTGTGAACAGGGCACGGCGCTGGTCAGTGGGTACTCACAAGGCATGTTGAAGGTGTTCCTCGAGAGCGGTTCGTTCGAGGACGAGGAGCCCGAGGAAGAGATCGTTGAGAAGGCTGGAGAGGACGGTGAGGTTGTCGTCGAGAAGCGGAAGCGCCAGAAGCTGGACCCGATCAGTGTCATGAAGAAGGCCATCGGTCACCCGGCTTACAACATGCTGCATGTGGTTGACTAAGTTTTCATGGATTCCCAGATAGTTTTAGGACCCTACAAAAGTCAAGTAGTATGATTGTCCTTCAGCACCCTTTGAGAAAGTCTTTTGGAAGGCACCCCGAACGACCATACGCAGTACAAATTTCGGGTAGCAGATGTCATAAGATGATGACATGAATGAATGGAAAAGACTTTACAACCGAATGAGATGGATGACACTATGACCGTAATGCCGGGCATGAATCCTCCCCCTCTATGGAAAGACATAGGCCCAGCTCGGTCGAGTGGAGACACTGGTTCGAAAGCATGCAGCAGTTTGTGGAGGTCTATGAGCAATGAGGCAAGCCGGCCTGGGGGTGTCTCTATTGTCAACAACCTTGGAAGACGTCCTATTAGATCCTTCGGCTTCTGGAGGTATGCGCTATCAATCACGAGCGATGCCACGCTGCGAGGATGACTGCATTCGAGCAACCACTAGCAGCAGCTGATAGGATGGCTTTCACGACGGCCACATTGGAGAGAGCTACTCCTGCTGTCGACGTGCACGTTGAAGTTCAAGACAGAATGCGGGGCGAGTTGCGGGGATCGGGAATCTTTACTGCAGGCAATAAATTGCGGTGGTTGAAATTCGGTAATATGGCCCAGCCTGAGGCAATTTCCAACATACCTGCGATACTGGCTCCTCTGTACGCCGTTGTACCACTATATGTATGACGGTTGCAATCTCAATACCATGAAAATGAGGATCAGAGGCGGGTTTTCCGCCTCACAATCGTGCTTTGCATATCTCTATCTACTCAGCGGCGTCCTCGCCATCATTCACACTTCCTGTCGCCCCGACAACACGGTTCTAAGGAAAGAAGGGGTTTCACTTACTTTTTCTGAGAGGACCTCTTACATCGACGCAGTTCTTTGCATGCAGTCATCACCTTCACAACTAAACAATACGCAAGTTCCCGGGGCGAAGACGCGTCTGGATGATTTTGTTGCTACACACGTCAATCAAACTCGGTCGATACACATCAGTGGAATCTTTCTTTCCTGGCACCGTAACTTTGTTCACCTATGGGAAACTGCACTACATCAAGAATGCGGTTATCCAGCTAATCTCGGTCAGCCTTATTGGAACTGGGCACTGTGGTGCGATGACCTCGCCGGCAGCCCTCTCTTCGACGGCGGACCCACGAGCCTTTCTGGCGATGGGACGTACGAGCCCGAGCAAGGGGACTACGTCGTGGGCGGAGGAGCAATGCTACCACATGGGACTGGTGGAGGATGTGTAACTTCAGGTCCATTCGTGAACCAGACCATCAACCTCGGGCCTTTCGCATTTGATCTGGTATTTTCCGGCCTGCCTTCGAAATGGACGGAGTACAGTCCTCACTGCCTCAGCCGCGATCTTAACAACTATATTGCAGCCCGCTACGGTAATCAGACGGCAATCGATATCCAAATGGGCACCACTACCATAGTCGAGTTCCAGAACATCATGTCAGGTGCAGATATCAATCTCGGCGTCCACGGGGGAGGTCACTTCAGCATCGGGTCGGCTCTGCTGGACTTTTTCGCCAGCCCAGCTGACCCAGCATTCTTCTTGCACCACTCCATGGTTGATCGATTGTGGACAATATGGCAAGCGGTCGACGCGGAGACGAGGCAGTATGCTTTGAGTGGAACATCCACTATCTTCAACGGAAACGAGACTGGCCAAGTAACTGTGGACACGAGGCAGAATTGGGGAGTTCTGGGACGGGATAAGAGGACTGGTGAGCTTATGAAGGTGGGGATAAATGGGCTTTGCTATGGGTATGTGTAGACATAGTGCAACCATGCCTCTTTTACCGGCCATCGTCCACAAAGCTTCAATGCTTTAACATTAGCTGTCCATGTTCTAGTTTAGTCCTGGGCCTCCATCGATGACCACATCGACCGATATCTAAGGGCACGCGACAGCGGGAGCTGCATCTCCAATCGGACAATATCCAGCGTAAATAGTAGCTTTTCCAGCGGCGCAATTGTTTGGGTCACTCGCGTCTCTGGTGGGTGGATGGACTATCAGTATGTTGACGACACAATGAATCTTTTGTGGATTATCTTACCTCTCAATCTGTGCAATGCACCAGCTTCCAGGTTCGCCGATATCTTGCTGTGATAGAGCAGTGCTACGGAACAGCTGAGAATTTCCGCCCTGCAATTTCAGATCGCTTCGTATCAGAATAGAGGTTTTTTGAATCATACTATGCAGGGGATTGTTTTGACGAGCATACCGAACTCCATTGGTAGCAGCATTCTGCCAGTTCCTCCTGGCGCTTTTCAATGCCGTCGATGGCTGCCGCCAACACGAGCGGGCAAAACAGTAAAGCGCGGACAATGATTGACTTCATCTCGAAGTAACCCTAAGTCTCCTTGTGGAAGATTCCTGAATTGAGATATGATTGTCAGATCTACGAAAGATCTCTGTGCTACGAGTCAGTTGAAATAGTCATCAGTCAAAAGCTCTCAGTGACCGTCGGTGGCTTCTTATAGAATTCAAGGACTCAACTGAGGTCCATCAGACTTCGTCGAGCGGAAATAGTTCCCCGCAACGGTACGGAGCTTTGTGTTCCTCAACACGACACAGATCGGGGCGTGATGCCTATTTCGAACTGTCAAGAAAGCTTAATCAATTCAGACTTGGAGTTCAGTGTACAGGCTTGGCGCGGAAATGCAGGTCTTAATTAAGGGTGTCGGCTATCCATGGGTAAGTCTTGGACGTTAATCCTTTCCGGGACAGTCTGTTCGGCATTCGCCAGTTTAAGAAAGATGGTCCTCAGGCAGACCAGGCTAGTTCCAATTTCTGTTACCACTTGACGTATGCCAATCTTGATCAATAGAGGCTGAGTACCCAATGCCTAGATTGAAGAGAAGCAAATTCTTGTTTTCTCCTCCTGGTCAGTCTCAATGCCAAGAAATTCAGTGAACACCCGCAACCAGCGACAGCACAAGTCACTCTATTGCCCTTGTCTCTTTCAGATAGCATTTGAGCAATATTGTACATGAATTCTGTCCTTGTCTAGTATGGGCCGGATGGGCTTGGTAGTTGACGATATCAAATACTGCTTGTTGTAGGTCGCCTCTCCTCATGTTCCAGTGCCAATGCTTTGAGCTCAGAATAGTCTCACATAGTGTATTGAAACTGCAAAAGGTTAGTCAGTAAACGTTATATACAGCCTACGGTGAGACGGTCATAAGATTGGACGTAGTACTCACATATGGGTTTTCCAAGTCGGTCGTGTCTTTTTCTCCGAGCTCCCCACCCAACCGTATTCTGTCTTCTTCCGAGATTCCCTGCTCAAGCAGTCCCCTTTCCCTGCGCTTATTTCTCCAGACATAGACGAGCCTCCATAGCACGATTAGGCAGAATTCGAGTCCGAAACAAATCGCACAGCCGATTGTACCCGGCACGTATCGAGGCGCGTCAGTTGACTTGAATATTTGGGACCCAGTCATATTGCCCACACAATACCCGACAAAGGTGAAGGAGCTTGTCAAAGTCCTCTTGGTCCTGCCAGCCGTGTTGGACGGTATGAGGGTCCAGGCAAGAAACAGCGAGATAACGAAAGGAACGGTCATGAAGTAGCCGCCCCACTTTGTCCATTTGTATTGTGGTTCGTTGGGGAGAAGAGCCATGATTAAGAAACCCACAAATGGCGGGATTGTCGAAAACATCATGAAGTACATCCTCAAATTCTTCCATCTGCTGGTGACAAGGCCAATGAGGACAAAGTAGAGAACCGAGAGTGTACTTCGCGGGATGTCTAGGAGGATGACTTGGAGATTGGTAAAACCGAAGGTGGTGTTAATAATCGATCCAAATGTGGTGAGACCACCCTAAAAGACTCAGTCAGCATCCAGAACCACTGCAACTATTAAATATCGAATAGGCGAGAAGTTGGCCAGGTACAGTCAGCCTGTCGGAGACGACAAAGACTCTGGTATTCTAAGCCCCAAGTCGCAGTAATCTAACCACTTCTTCTTTTCTTTTCTCCTTTTCGCTTTCTCGGGAGGGGTAAGGGGCTGGAGGTATTGACGTGGTCGTCAAAAACTGCTTACATTTGGAACAGAACTGAGGAATGCGTTGCATCCCGCGAACCAGAAGCAGGGGTCCATGAGGCACTCGCGTGCTTGCTCCCACTTCCACCTTTTGATGCCGGTACGGTCATGGCCTGTGTTATTTGAGCGAATGCGGGTGTTCGCCATCTCCCTCTCCTCCGGTGATAGCCAGCGGACCTCAGAAGGGGTGCCCAGAAGAAACAGGCACAGGCAGCCGACAATGACGGTCAAGGAGCCTAGAAAGTAGCTCATGTAGCGCCATGCTTCAAAGTCTGGTCTTTGGTATTGGACCGATCCGATCCCGTATAAAATCAGACTGGAGATAACGCCAAAGCCAGCGTTGGCGCTCTGGAACACCAGCGACCGCGATGCGTGCTCCCTTGTGGTATACCAGCTTCCGATTACCAGGATGAAGCCCGGGCTAATGCAGCACTCGAACATACCCTGGAGAGCTCGGAGCACGATAAGATGGGTGAAGTTCTGGGCGAAACCAACACCCAAAACAATGAACCCCCAGCAAATCATGTATAGCGAGAGAGTCCGGCCCATCTTATATCGCTGGAGCAGTATGTTGGATGGGAATTCGAAGCACATGTACAAAATGTAAAAGATTGTCGTGAGCCATGAGTATTGCTGTCCCACAAGGCCAGTGTCTTCTCGTAGCCCGAATGTTGCTTGGATCCCGAGGGACGTCTTGTCTGTTTGCCTAGCACGTGTTAATGGCCCATCACGGTTCGTAAAGTGATGCATTGGGAGATATTTCCGCACCATGCAAAGCACGGACGGAAGAGATGAGTAATTGATTGTGCTTACTGGATGCCATAGCAAAGCCACATGAGGGGAAGAAGATATCGATCAATCTTCTTCTTGAGCTGCTTGTACTGCTCTTCTGTGTACTGGCCTGATATATGATGAGATATCAGTATCATGCCTGATAAGTGCTCAGGATACGGTCGAAGAGTCTCTGCAAGAGACCGACATAGACTGGCTGCCTATTGTCTTTTCGTAGGCAGGCGTTCGACGAGACTCACCGCTGTCTACAGCTGCGTTGGTGTCGACGATGCTCCCCTCTTTCTCTGACCTTTCCTCATCGGTCCCGGATTTCTCGCCTTTCTTCTCGAACTCGCCGATACGATCGGCCTCCGCGAGAACAGGACCAACATCTGCCGGCAAAGTTGTCAAGTCTGAGACTGTAGCCATCCTGCCCGTTCCGAGTCGCAGGCCGTGAGATGCGAACACCCCCTCAATTAACTCAGAAGGAAATTCAACGGAGTTCAGATGACGTGAAAAGCACGTGATAAAGTCAAAAGCTTTAGGGGGCTGAATTCTACTGGTTATGCATTCCGAGTCCGACACGGCAGGTTTTAATACAACGTCGCCAGCCCAGACGGTTAGGACCGCCGACCATGCAAGTCACAGTATCATCGCCGAGGGTGTTCGGTTGGTCCCCCACAACCAGAAGGCCAAGAGATTGAGGGATGAGGGGTGTCCTTGCAAATCTAGATACTGCGATAGAGACGGTGCGATATGCAGAGCGAACTACCGAGAGCGTACGACAGCAGGACAGGGGAGTGCAGTGATATCAAATGTGATGGGCTGGATAACGACTGTCCGGCAGTAGAAAAGGGATAGCTGTTGTTACATCCCGAATGTCTGCCGTTGCTATCTTATCGAGGAATGACTGGAAGACAAGTCCGGCCAATCCTTTTCGGCAATGCAATGGGTATCGTCAAGCGAGCCATGCCTTCTTGGCGCGAATGCTCAACGAATTGCTGCCCGTGTCTCTCATATGTGTTTCCACATATGAACCAGAAGGTGGCCAGCGTTGAAGCGGGGGAGGGTGTTCGATATCTCCAACATGCTTTCTTATCTCCTGGGGTTCGAGCCAAGACAGGCAGACGGAGGGGTCCGCATCCGACTCTGCAATTGAAGATAGGCCCGACGGGCAACGCCTGCACCGGACCGGGATGTTTTTGGGGAGTGCGTAGAAGTCCTCTGGCAATTCTGTTACACTCACAAGCCATTGATTTGCTGGTCATTCCCAGCCAAGGAAATAACTGAAGCCGACAGCTGATGTCAGCATGGGAGAAAGCTGTTCGCCGATCGGCAAACATAATACTAGCCAGTTATTTTGTACACTTTGTGTAATCTGCATATACCGTAGGTTTGTCCGGCCCCAAATAAATATATTTTGATTTGAATGGACGCCGTTCTTCATTCAATATAAAATACAAATAACGGACTACCAGAGGCCCGTCATGTGAGGAAGCCCGGCATTATTTCCGGGATAGACACTGAGCGGAATGGTTTCCTTGTGAGAACAGCAAAGATGGCCTGCACCTAAGAGGAAGTGCTACAGAATATGTATGGGAACCACGTACCCATACTATACTGGCGATCGCTTTGTGGGTAGTGTAGTACTTATTTTCCGTGCTAAGAATTTGTGAAAAGGCAAGATTCGGAAGACCCAGATTCCCTTAATCTCATTTCACACCTGCACTTACAAGGTTTCATGTTGCGATGCTCGACTGCCACAACGATCGAGTCCTCAGTAAGCGGTAAGAAATACATAGGCTTTGGATGCAAGAATGAATTGATCCCGTGGAGTTGATGCCTGCTCGTACAAGCTACTAGGCATGCAGTAATTTTTGCTATTGTCTTGTGCAGTGTGTGGCCATCAATCCAGGCCCATCATTACAGATGTGACCTTTCAGAATTCTGGAAAGGATGGGGGAGAAACACAACTGGGTACGCAGTTCTGGCACGGTCATACCGCGGTGAGAGCACGGTGGGACCACGGGTATATTTCTGGCTTGAGTCGAGTAACCAATTAGGATTTAGTAGTCACAATCTTGGGCTTGTTTGACGTCGAATGCCACCAGTGCTTTGGACCGTCGATGAGCACATGCGGGCTTTCCTGTCCAGGATTCAGTACGGGCAAGATCATGAGGGGCTAGTATTGTTCTGATTTTGGTTGGTCACAGGTGTGTTGCAATGCGGAACCTGGACCGGCACATGTTAAAAGCTCTTGGATGCTGCTGATCCATCCCAGAGCAGTGGCTCCCATGAGCCAAACTTCATTTGTGCTCACTGAACCAATGGCAAAAGTCGAAGTCCTGACCCCAATCCATTTCTCAAACTCCACAGTGATTGAGATGCTTTTTCTGATTTCACGGTCTTGAAAAGGTGCAGAAGTCGAATGTCCGTCCGTGACCTCTCTCTACGTCATCACGACGCAGAGGAATGTTGAAATTTGGCATGTTGTGCACCGCCGGACCATCAGCTCCGCGCCACAAGACTTGGGCCTGCAGCAGCTTATTAGCCTTGGAAGCTTGAAGCTTGGAGCGTACCTGCGTCAAACATCGTCATCGCGTTGGAGCTATTTTGTTGTCTCTGCCGAGTGGTTAAAAGGGCTTGTTGGCCTCCCACCAGCACACTCAGACTCGTGCTTTCACCTCACACTCACATCCTCCCTCCCAAACTACAAACAGCAACGCCGCCTGCCGAATAACCAAGCCCCTGACGAGATCAGTAAATTCATCGGTCAAATCCTTCCGAGATGATTCCCGCAAGAACTGTCGCGCGCTCCCTTCCTCGAGCTGCACGGTCCGCCAAGGCCCCACGGGCCAAGCACGTCCGCCTCCAGTCCACGACTGTTTCTTCATCGAGCTCTGGCAATGCTCAGGCCGGCACGTCGCCCTTCGCCGCCGGTTTGGCTGGTGGTCTAGCAGCTGGAGGACTGCTCTACGGCGCCTACTATTTCAGCCCCACTGGCAAGATCGCGAGATCAGTCAACAAGGCGTCGAAAGAGACAAAGAAGAAGTACAACGAGGCGGCCGAAAAGCTCCAGAAAAACACGCCCGATGCAGACCAGACAGTAGACTACATCAAGGACTTCTGCTACTCCTATGTCACCTGGATCCCTGGTGGCCGCCAGTATGTCGACACCGCATTTGACGATCTTGACAAGGTCCGGAGGAACAACAAGGAGGACGCGGATCGCATTCTCAACGATGCCTACAAGCACTTCCAGGAGATCTCCAAGGCAGGTCTGAGCATGGAGAGCCTCCGCCGGATGTATGACGCGCTGGCCGACCTTTCAGCCAAGCTGGCCGACCTTTCCACAGATGCGTTGGGTGATATCCTCGACAACCACCCACAGTTAAAGGACAAGTTTGGCGGAAGCGTTGACCAGCTGAAGCAGATGGGGGATCAGTACGGCCCGGAGGCGAAGAAGCAGGTCAATGAAACGTGGAAACAGGTCCGTGACATCGCGGCTGGCGGCCTCACCGCGTCCAACCTGGACAAGGCACGCAAGCTTGTCGAGGAAAAGGTCAAGGAGGTGCAGAAACTTGGGGACGAGGCGTGGAAGAAGGGACTGGAGCAGGCCAAGCCTTACCTGGACAAGAACCCGCAGGTCAAGGAGCTGGTGGAGAAGAACGCCGACGCCCTCAAGCAGGGCAACACAAAAGAGCTCTTTGAGAGGGCCAAGACTGCGGTCGAGTCAGGCAAGACAGGCGACCTCGAAGGCTATGTCAGCCAGGCGGTGGAGAAGGCCAAGTCGAAGGGCTCTCAGCTCGCTGGGGGTACCGGCCTGGAGCAGTACATCAGGCAGATCCCCAACGGCAGCGAGATCCTGTCCAAGCTCCAGCAGCTGAAGGAGGTGGCCGAGAAGCACACCGACGAGAGCGAGAGGCTGGTCAAGGAGACGATGGAGGAGCTCAAGAAGGTGCTCGAGGACAAGTCTGGCAAGGCAGAAGACATCCTCAAGAAGGCCAAGCAGGAGTCCAAGTAGGCTCTTGAGTCGGGAGACCAAGTCGGCTAGTACTTTGCAATATCAGCATTAATTCATCTTGGCCGCTGTTGTATGTTGGCGTGTCCGAGGGGCAGTGTCTCATTTTGCTCCACGTATTCTGGCGGCGATTGTTTAGGGAGGGGCAGCCGATGCAGTTGGTGTTTATATTGGGGCCTGGTGGGGGACTGTGTAAGCTGCAGACTGCCCAGGTAAGTAATCTTGACCAAAAGGCGTGCACAACGAACCGTGCTTGCTCGCACTGGAGGTTGAGCGGCTAGAGCGCGTGCCAGGTGGCCTAGGCTCGCTGCCAGCTGGCCGTGACCTCAGGCCTCCACCGGCGCAGCTGCGAAACCGGGTTTCGCTGGCTGACAGCAGCGATCGACGTCAGTCTCCTAAAGTGCTGCGCTCTCATTTCTCTGCCGTCGCAAACACCATTCACTCATTAAACTCCTCACATGCAGGACACCCCAACACATCACATGAGATGTCGCATCAATAATGAACCCCACCGATCCCGGCCGCGGCGCCGGTGACCCAAAGACCCCCTTTGACTTTGGCGTGCTGCCCGTCGTTGCCCCCGACTCGGACAGGAACCCGCGCACCAACGCCGCAACAGCAGCCACGGCAGCAGGTGTGCGCGCCTTCACGGCCCAGGCCATCGCCTTTTACTTCAGAGCCCCCGTCAAGGCCTTCTTCCGCACGCGCGTCGACTACCTCGCCTACGCCCGCAACCTGCAGCAGCAGCAGGCCCACAACTACCTGCTCGCCAACCTGTCCACCGCAGCGCACGAGTCGTCCAGGCAGACATGGTGGCAGTGGATTCGCTCAGTGGGCTCGCGGACTACCCCGGGGGTCCTGGCCAGCGCGGTCAAGCACCACGGATGGCGCATCATCCCTGATCAGGTCCTCCCTCCCCTGATCGCCAACGTCGGCGTCGGCGCCGTGTTGTACACCAGCTACCTGCAGATTCTGGGCCGTCTGCACGAGGAGAGCAGCATGGCTACCAAGAGGGTTTACCCACCCCCTTCTCCTAGCGACACTTTCACGGCCGGCCTCTTGGCTGGATCCATCCAGAGCGTCGCTGCTGCCCCCCTTGACGCGATCCAGGCACGCTTCGAGCGAGGTGGCAAGGGGCCTGAGGTCATCAGCGACTCCAACGGCCGACCTCAGAGCATGTGGTCTTTCAGCTACGCCAAGCTTCGGGAGATAGGCCTGCGAGGTATCTTCGCCGGGTGGGGACTATCTTTCGCCAAGGACAGTCTCGGGTGCGCGGTGTTCTTCTCCACATTCGAGTACGTCAAGGCGCAGTCGTACTACTCCTTCGTGGCCTGGTATTACGGTCAGCTCAGTGCCGATATGGTAAACATACTTTCCAGCAGACGGCCGGGCGATGGTAAGGATGACCAGCGACTGAAGACCATCCGGCCACACTACGCCATTGAACCAGCATTCCTCATGCTTGCCGGAATGGGGGCATCGATCGCCCAGCAAGTCATCATACACCCGCTTACACACGTGCAAATGGAGCACTGGGAACACCTCGAGTATCTCGACGCCCAGTCACGCAAGTATCGCAAGTACCAGAACGCGAAGGCGCCGGGCGAGAAGTGGCGTTGGAAAATGTTTAGGGCATATTATCACGCCTACAAGGAGACGTGGGCCAACTGCGTCGCAGAGAGCAAGGCACAGGAGGGCAATGGTCCCAATGCATTGAGGCGTTGGTTGTTCAGAGGTTTCTGGTGGAACGCGCTGCGCCAGGTGCCCTCCACAAGCGCAGGGCTGGTTATCTTCGAGTTGGTAAGGCGCAAATATGGAATGGGAGGGGACGAAGTCCGGATTAACAGGGATGGGTACGATATTTTGCTTGCTTAGTGAGGGTCTGGATCTTGTATAGCATAGCGCAGGTTGTGTTTCTGGGGTTAGAGACTAGATACCATCTCCCTTTTCTCCTTGCTATTTGAATACGATATCTCCTTTCTTGGACGTGCTCTACAACTTCGCTCTGCCGACATCGTCTCTGACACAAAGCCCCTTGGACCTATCGGCTTTCTGGTCGCTTGCCTTGAGCAGCCTTCTCAACAGCTTCCCGGTGGGTCCCTTGGGGATACCCTCTGAGAACTCTAGCTCGGCTAGCCACTTGTAGCGGACTTTGCGCTCTCGGACATACCTCAACAAGGCTCTGCCCAACTCCTCAGTTGGTCTCACCCCACTCTTGACCACCACGTATGCTTTCGGCTTCTCACCAGCATACTCGTCTCTAATACCCAACACTGCACAGTCCTCAACCAAGTCATGCCCAAGCAACAAATCCTCCAACTCCGCCGGTGCTACCTGTATCCCCTTAACTTTAATCATCTCCTTTATGCGGTCTTCAATATGCAAGAGCCCTTCCCCGTCTATATGCCCGACATCGCCAGTATGCAGATACCCCTCCTCGTCAAAGGACTCCGCCGTGGCCTCCGGGTTCCCAAGGTATCCCATCGCAATCTGCGGGCCCCGGGCACAGATCTCACCAGTCTCGCCCGGCCCGAGCAACTTCGACGAATCAGCCAGGTCGATCACCTTAGCGACAGTGTTGGCGACGAGCTTCCCTCCCGTATGCGCATACTTGTACTCAAAGTGCGAGGGCGGGTGCGACGAGATGCAAGCCGTGGACTCCGTCGCCCCGTATCCCTGGCGGAACCCCGTTCCCGGGAACCTCGCCTCAAGCAGGCGCAGTATCTCAGGGCTCATGGGCGCCGACCCGGACGAGAATCTCTTGACGATCTGTCGCAGTTGTGGCAGGTATCGCTCGACCAGAGGGTCGCGCACGATGCGGATCAGGATGGGCGGGACGAAGATGAGCTCCTCGATGCGGTGCGCGATGATGGTCTCCAGCATCGTCTCCATGTTGAAACTGGGTAGCATGAAGCACTCGCCGTTCATGAACACCGGGTACGTGATGAACCGAACGAGCCCGGTTATGTGGAACAGCGGCATGACGGCAATCGTGCGGTACTGCCCGTCCGTGGGGAGAAGCTGGAGCTGGCGCAGCTGCAGGCACTGGGCGATGATGTTGTGGTGGCTGAGCATGACGGCCTTGGGGTAGCCGGTTGTCCCCTGCAGCATTGGGAGTTAGCCATAAAATAACCAGAGAATTAGCTTTATATGAATAGAGTAAAGAATAGGCCACAAGGTGGCCATAGCATGTCTTGGACCTGTAGCTCGTGAAGTCTTTGTTATAGGCTGAGAATAGGGGATGTTTGTTCTTAAAGGGGTAAAAATTGTATCTAGAAGCTGCTTACGGAGCTGAAGTTGAGGTAGCCACAAACGTCATAGTTTGTCCGTCCATTTGGTATTCGGTAGATATCAGTCGGTGGTAATGACTGACCTTGCTGGATCAGTTCTTGTATGCTCTTGAATCCGGGTGCCTCATCCTCGAGAAGCAGGACGTGCGACCTCGGAATCCCCGCTGCCTTGGCCGCTTCGACAGCTGCCTCGATGGAGCCGGGCAAGGTCACCAGGATCTTGGTGCCGGCCGTCTTTAGAGCATGTGTCATTTCCTCCACGTCGTACGCGGGAGAGGCACCGTTGATTCTGCCCCCTGCTCAAAGTATTAGCAACCGCATTGAAGCATCTCGCCTCTTTCTTTCAGAGATCACCTACCAACTCGTATAGTTGCCCATAGTGCCACAGCATACCACACAGTATTGGTGCTGAAAATCGAGACAGTCTGACCAGGTCGGAGGCCGTAGTCGTTGACAAGCACTGTGCTCAAGATGGTGGCTTTTGCCTTGACATGAGAAAAGTCTAGACGCTCCTTCGTCACCGCATTATTGTATGCGCCAAAGGAAGCGCTGGATGTGCTTCCAAAAGGAACATATTCTTCGGTTTCGAAGAGCCATTGCCAAGTAGTCACACCCGTTGGTACTATTAAAGTCAGCGCGTCATTCTCCAATCCTATCTGGCAGGGTACTATCTGAGCTCACTGTCAATATCAGGATGCGGGGATTTCCAGATAGTCATTCTTGCTGTCCCGTCAAAGTAGCACAACGATTGTAACTGTTGGCTGTTGTCTCACGAGTTCACAATCATAAAAGATTACGCCACGTCCGAACACGGCGGGCCTTAAACGTCAGGCGGACACACCGGCATTGCTGGTCCGCGGACGCGGTGCGGAGATCCGGGTTCAGGCTGGGTACACTCAAGCAATGCCTCGGCACACGATCGACAGAGCCAATCCCCGCCCAACTAGATCTCCTGGGCTAATCCTGTCGGGCGCCTCTGCCCTGACTAACATGTAGCAATACTCCCGAGAATCTGAACCATCGATAAGTGCAGCGGTAGCATGATGCGGCTGCCTGGCGGACAAAGTCCCTAGGAAGGGCAAGAGGGTGTGGGCTTCGAGTCTGAGCTAAGAGGGCCAGCAGCGGTATGAGAAGGATCACGAATAGGCCCGGCCTAACGCTATGGCTAGACTACTAGTTTACAGACGCAAATTGGAAAATCACTGTCAAATTTCCTGTATGGGGAAACCTACTGTGTTTATCTGGAAAGATACATTGCCTTGCCCTTCTAGGGCCCTATTTGTTGTTCCGGCTTAATAGAGGAACTGAAAGGATACAAATAAACGACGATGAGAAGGCAATGCCGGGATCTCGTGGCCGTCCCTGGCCTTGTAGTGGGCCAGACCCGCAGCTCCGGGGGTCTAGAAATCTGATGCATTCATTCTGTACGCTCATGGTTCTTCATTCTCCTACGGAAACCATGTCTGAATGCTTGCGGCGCAGGCTGGACTATGCATTGCAGTGGTGGGCGTGGTGATGGCGGGATTGGAACCCGCGACCTCGTCTGCATACAGACGCTCCCGACCGACTTGGGCCCATCACAGCCTCACCCACGCACCACCCAGGCTATCCTCAACAATTATACAAAGCCGGCTTTGCCAGAATTCCTTTCTTAGTATCTATCCGGCCAAAGTGTGATTGACTATAGCTGGTATTAACCAGGTTAGGCAGCGGCACCTCCAGAGGCTGGGTGTCCTCATCCTCCGGGATCTCGTCTTGGTCGCTGGCTGAACTCCTAATTATTGTGGCTTCAGACCGCGTGAGTGCGGCCGTAATCATCATCCTCATCAGCGTAGTCCTGGCGGTAAAAGATGTTGGCCAGATCAGCCTCATCGTTGACAATGTCAACCTGCATGCGGTTGATCGTAGCCGACGCAGCGGCAGTCGTCAGCTTCTCCTCGCCCAGGCATGTATCTATGCCCACCGCCACCAGGTGGTGAGTCGACTCTCGACGGATGGTGTTGTAGGCTGCCACGAGGCGGACGGCAGCGAGTACCTTCTCGTGCCACTTCTTTGCAATAACTTCATCCTTCATGGAGAGGTCGTGGACGTAAGGACGGAAATGAACTTAGAATGCCCAAGAATGACGCAATAAAGTCCCAATTTGACTTGTCGCAACTCCTCGTAGTCGATCTCCATGATTACCTGTCCACTGGGATCTACACAGATTCAGAGGAGACTGAGAGCTACTGGCCAAAATCAATGTTAAGGTGAAACACGACGGCCGTGTAAGAGCGGCGCATTGTGCGACTTAACAGTGCACCACTAAGCTTCCCTTTCGAAGCTGACGGTGGAGTTCAATTTCAGCCGTCGTTAATCGGGATCGCCGTTTGTTTGGTCTTTGTCAATGTAGGGGTGGGGGGATATGCAGTCCATAATTAGTTTGCTTATTTGGCCGCGGCCTAGAAACTAAGCAAAGGCTTATGCTTCGGGGCCAGGCGAGACCGAAGGCGTTCCTTTCTCGCCCTTTGCCATTCGCGAACTCCTCCATCTGTCTCGAGCCAGGAAGACAAGACATATAATCAACCCAAGGCTAGCCAGCCCAACGCCTAGGTATAATGCACCCTTGTAGCCCTTCAGCAGGTCTGCTTTCGTCTTCCCATGATTGTTGACGTGGACCTCTACTGTGCCTGCGAACCCAACACCCAGAGAGATACTGTAGTTTACGACTGTGGCTACTAGACTTGCTGCGATCCCTTGATGCTCCTTCTTGACCGCATTTGAGAGGATGAGGGTTGCGGCCGGGAAAGACATATCCATCCCGAATGGAATCTAGTCATTTACGTCGTCAGCGATTCTGGTCAACTCCTCTGGTGACAAGGTTATTTGGAATCTTCCCAGCGTCTACTCAAATCGGAGTATCCCATTGGTGATTTGAGGAATTCTAAAGAATGTTGTAAGGGTGTTGGGCTCACGTACAACGGCAACTGATACAAATGTCTGCCCCCAGTAGATCTGATCCACCGGTGCGGTTGCAAAGATGACCATGCCCGTCGTAAAGGCTATCAAGGAAATGGTCATCACCGCGGGCCCCGTGAACTTTGCTGGCCCTAGCAGATGACCGGTGAGAACCGACGCGAGGAGGCCAGAGACGAGAACAGGCATCATCCAAAACGCGGTGTGCAAGGGGGATAAGCCTCGAATGTTCTGGAAGACGAGAACAATGTAAAGCGACCACACGCCGAACATGGCCCAGCCGCAAGCGAGTGCACTGAGAACGAATCCAACGTCGGCGTTGAAAGCGTCGAGGGGAAGTAGAGGATTAACAGCGTAACGGTACTCATGCCCTAGTGGTGATGTTAGTCCTGCTACGGATCCTGAAGTGTTGCATTCTAGAACATTCCGAAACATGAAAGACGGGCATTTGTAATAGGTGAAAAGTGATACTTACAAACGAATGTAAAGAAGACCACGACGGAAGCTACAAGGGTTGTGATGACCTGTGCCGAGTCCCAACCGACAATGGGTGCTTGGTTCCAAGCAAAGTTGAACAGGATCAAGGACGAGGTCCCAGCGATGGCACCGACCTACGTACCAATTTATTAGCGAAGCATATAGGACAGATACAAAGCTGGGTGTAACACGGGAACCTCTTACCAGGTCCAGTTCGTTGTTCAGAGAACGCAGTGAGAGCTTCCCTCGTGAGAATCTAGCTGGACGCGGTGAAGGTACAACAAAGTAGGTGAGTAGGGTTAGCAAGGCGAGAACGATGGCTAAGACATGGAAGTTCCAAGGCCACCAGAGCAAGTCAAGCGAGGTTCCCACGAGGCCACCTATCATCGCACCGACGGGAGCGCTCGCACCAAACAAGGCGAAGACCATTGCCTTGCGATGACCAGGCGGGTAAGCCGCGCCGAGGATCGCAAGCGCATTCGGGATGCAAATTGCGGAGCCGATGCCTTGAAAGACTCGAGCGAAGACAAAAAGCGTGTAACCGGAATACACGGCAACACCAGCAAGGACAGACCACAGCGAGAACCAGGAAAAGCCGATCATGAGCATCAGCTTGTAGCCGAAAGCGTCGCCAAGTCGGCCAGAGAAGATCAGAAACGTGCCTGCGGTCAGGGCGAATCCTGCGACCAACCAGCTCAGCAGGGCGGGATTGGTGACACCGAGGCTGTCGCCCACCGTGTCGAGGAGGAATAGCATCGCACAGAATGAAGCCTCTGCGATAAATACCGTCAGTACTTCTATATCCACAGTGACTGTCTTTGGGTCGACCACAGAGCATCAGCCACACCCTCAGAGGGGTGTGTGGCAGACAGGACGGTGTTTTTAGAGGTCCAAGCCGATGGTCATGGGACTCACGATTGCAGAATTGGGTTAAACAGACAGTTGCGACGAACAGGATCTCCTGAGGCAAAGACATCTGCTCAGAAGACCATATAGATGCTGAGGTCGTGTTGGAGTGTTGAGGCCGCATGCCGTTCTGATTGTCCAGGTCATCTCCGTCATGCTGTGTCCGGCCCGATCTTATGCTTGCAGCCTCGACACCAAGTTCGGCTCCTTCTTCTTTCCGTGCCACGCTGGCCAGGGCATCTTCGTTATCCCCATTGCGCCGGGCCACCGCGGTCTTTTCAGCATCCATGACTGCCGGTCTGCTGGATGGCGTTCCTCTGACTACTTTCGAGGGAGAGAGCAAGAGCGTGCAGGTCAGGTTCTCCGGGGACGAGACATGGCTCTTGTGTAGTCGAGATGCAGCAGCACGAGGGGGCGGTGTTGAGGGACACCTACTAGTAGAGCCTCTGAGTCGTGACGTTGGAATGGAGCGGCACCATGTCGTGATTAGCCGGGGCGCCTGCCATTTCTTAAGGGCGACCGGCTACCCAGGTACGTTGGAGAAGGGCGCAAGGGCGCGAGCCAACGGCAAAGGGCCGAAAGTGCAGGGGTTGCTAGTTGCTAGTCACTACTCCATTTGCTTGGATTTCTAAGACCACTCCATTCTCACCAAAATGCTGACGAAGCACGCATTTGCATCTACAACTCGCGAGAAACGGCAGACCTCAACCATCACAGTCCAGGGGGGGGGGGCAAGAGGCACGAAGGGCTATGTTCGTCCAAGTGGTTGCCCGTTGCTGTAAGAAACAGACAAGGGAGTTCGACACGATCAACCATCAATTATAGTGTTGGGATGACAAGGCAACACTCATCAAGACATTGGACGGCAAAATCAAGTACTGGTGCATTTGTGACTAGGCTGGAAATGCTGTCTTTGTGTTCGTTGCTGGTCATCCGGCCACCATCAACCACCAGGTGTAAGAAGCCCATCTGCTCTTATCCTCTTCCAAATCAATTTGAAGGCCCATGTCCAAGCTCTCAAAACGTAGGCCATGTCTAAGCCGCAGTAACTGCTTGGCCCACACCTCCCTGACCTGGTCCGCCACCCTGGTCATGGTTGTTGTCACCATTGGGATCCTGATCCGGGCTGTCATCTCCGTCCTCGTCATCCTCCTCACCAACGTCAGGGTCGGAACTGCACAAGAAACCTATGTCAGTAGGCCATCCTGCCCTTGAATGGTGTGTTCGCAGTCGGCGAGTCTTTGAGGGACATACTCAACATGGTCACTGCCTCGATACTTCTTCTGGAAGTCTTCCTCGGTAATGGGTCCAGTCTTTCGGTAGACGCGGCTACAGTGGTTGCACACCTTGAAGTGCTTCTTTTGGACACCATTCGCCTTGGTCGTCCGCACAAAGGCCTTGTTCACCCGCCAAACGCGGCAATGACCACACTTGGAGCAGCGCGGATGGTCTTTGTGGCGGTCTGGCATTGTTGCTTGCTTGCCCTATGCAATGGTGGATGTCAATGTCGTCACTGTGCACCCGCAGCAATGACCATGGGAGGTTGCAATGCCCACATACCAAGACAATAATAGATTCGTGTAGAGAGGGGTTGTTGATGTGAAAGATGTCCAGCTCGGCAGGATGTCGCTGGGTCTGATGCTGCTCGGATATGCCTGCTTGCTGGAAGGGATGGAGGCCGGAGGAGGCTGTCCTAGCGAGGTGCCCAATAAATGCAGTGGGCTGGTACAGATGTGAATGTCAGACTTGGGGCTAGTAGACGAACAAAACAAATCGCCCCAGCACTGGAAATAGGTGTGAATGGGATGGTAGAAAAACGGAATAGACCGCCCTGAACTCGATAGAAAGCAGGGCATAGTGAGTTGGAGGCTGAGCGGCAATTTGCAGTGATGGGTGATCAAATAAACATAGAAGGGCCTCAAGCCTTATCTCCAGCGGAATTTGCAGCACGGCGAAATTCTGCAAGCCCACTGAACAAGAAGGCTCGTCAAGAGCTACTTGCTTCTGGACCACGCCATGGAACCCATGTTTACCAAGTCCATTGCATAGTAATTCGTACTCGACTCCCAATATTAAGTAGTATTTGCCTTGTTGGTAGGTACCTTAGGTATGTCTGAAGAGTAGTGCCGGTCCCTTCTGAGGTACTCTGCTTTCCGTTATCATGCCTCATTCGGGCAACCTGACATACCGCCACAGAGGGGCAGGACGGAGGGGCAGGACGGAGGGGCAGGACGGAGGGGCAGGACGGAGGGGCAGGACGGAGGGGCAGTGTCTCGGTGAGTACGAGAAAGGCTTAAGAATGCCGGGCTGTGAACAGCAAGGGAATTGCCGTCAAAGCATGACTCCAGAATTTATGTCCGACCAGGGTCAATATCTGGGCATCCTCGACATCATCATACTCTCCCTGGCGCAGTACAATATCTCCCATGTGCTTGTGCTTCCGGCTTGTGCTTGAAGGCCACACACGAGAGCTCTGAAGTAATGTCACTCACTACCTGAACAGCCTGATGAAGGCTCTTCGTTCATATATGCTTAGTGCAAACAAACAAAAACCACTGGTTCTCCGTGGGAGCACAAAGTTTTGTAGGGGTTCAGGTTTGATAGATTACAGAACATCCATTGAATAAAATCTGTGAGCATATAACCACTCTAGCATCAAGATTTGCACACAGTACTAGTTCTCCTGCCACAAGATGTGATGTTGTGTTGATTCTAACCCATCTTCATATCTCAGCAAAGTTCCTATTGTTAAGTGAGCTCTACATGTGCACAAAGGCAAGGGACTCTCTCAGACCCCTTTGCTTTTCAGCGTGAGACTCAATTTGAGATGGAATCAGGCAGTATCATACTGTCTGTTGACATTCTAAACTACCACTTGTCTGCATTAGAAGATTGTTTTTTTGTTTCTCCTTCAAAGTGATCTCATCTAGGCATGGCATCTCAATCTGTGTCTCCTTTCAACACCTGGCAGCATCTTGACCCATCATATTGCACCCATTTTTTTTTTTGGAGTTTTATTAACCTGGGTAGCATGTCGCCTCCACTTGCAGTTCAACTGGCCCGAATTTATTTGTTAGGCCCATACTCGCCTGCTCAAATGGAGTATTCTTCTCTGCATCGGAGCGTCTGTAATTTTACTCAATTCGCCATGCTTCTGTTGATAATTAATAGAGACGGAAGTGTTGCTGCCATGAAGTGGTGGGGCTGTCAAAGATGGTGCAGCACTTATGCAAGAGCCAGCACAACTACCGAGAGGTCGAGTAGTCAGCCGGAGATGCCGCGCTCGGGCGATGGGCAGGGGCAAGGGGCATGATGACACACTAGCCGTCACAGCACGGCGGCTAGTCAGGGCTCCTCGTCAACGTAGGCACAGGACCTCCAGGTCAACAGCGAGACAGCATCAACACAAAGCCCTCAGAACCTGGCCTCTGTGGACTGTGATAAAAGCAGTATTAGACCCGAGAAACGTCAGCACACCCTCACACTCTGCATCATGTCCTGTAAGTCACCACGCTCCCCCACTTGTGGACGGTTCCACCCGTCACATAGTGCCCCGAACGCGTGGCTTGGCACTGAACTCCCGGCAGTTCTCAGCTCCTCCGCGAAGATTGTGCACGCTACCAAGCTGCCGGATGGGGCCACTCAGAAGCAGGGGGTTGCGATGCTCCAGGACCATGAGTTCTTTCTCTCGTGCAACCCGCACATGCAGAAATTCGAGTCCCTAGGGCAGGTCACCGAACCAGAACTGCCCGAGAGTATTAAGCCTGTAGGCCCAACGACCTCTTACAAGGTTACTGATCTGGTTGAGACCCTACCGAAAGGTCTCTGGGGTTCAAGCGTGGAGTCGAACTACGAATTCACAGACTTCGAGCTGGGGACATTTTGCCTGTTGAGGAGTCCTCTGAATGTGGTCATGCACACATTTTGGTCCGTTGAGGAGAAGGATGGCGGGCTTGAGCTAGTGGAGGCTTGTGAAATCAAGTGTTCAAGGCTTCTCATTGGAATTGTCAAGTCTCTCAATGAAGGAGGATGTGAGTCAATCTGCTCGTCTCCTCTGCAACTAAAGCGTCAAAATGGTCTTGGCCTCTTAGCATCCTGCGTCCCTAATTGGCCAAATGAACATTCATATCTTGCTGACTGGTACATGCGCAGGGTCTAAAATCCATGCCAAAATGATGGACCGGCTCAAGAAGGAACTGGGAGAAACTTCAGCGAACGGGGCTGCGGCGTGAGCACCATTTCTGTCTGCTACTATTGAAAAGGTCACCCCGAACAATTCAGAGCCCGGTAGAATCCATCGTATGTGCACGGTGCTTGGTGGCTCGTGTATCCCACACAAAAGCTGCCAGCTCATTAATCCAGTAACGGCTTTCATCCTGAAAACATTCTGCTATGCCAATCCTGCTGTTTTCTGCCGTACGGGACCAAGCTTCTGAACTCTGAGCACCTCAATAAGCCGTCTCCAATTCGACACTGTAGTAACATGGCGGCCTTGAGGCTCCTTATATAAATCGCACTGCTTTCTACTTGTCTGTAATCATGAGCTTCTCCCTAGAGTGTACTACTGGTTAGTCTTTCTGTTGCTCTTGATTATATTGCCCACTTGTAACTACTTCCGTCGTAAGCGGTGTGGTTGCGTTTCCAATCCCCCATACATATAAACTTCCGTCGTAAAGCAATTACCGTGGTGTGCTAAATACAGCAAGGCGGAGACCATTCCAGTCATTGTAGCAAACCTGTAGAGTAAGCCCTCAACATACACAGACCCAGCTGCAATACACCTCATGTACCGCGGGCATTGACGGATGATATTTTCAGCTACATGTTTGACACAATAATTCAAGATCGAAGTGCAAAGCGGCGCGTAAACTGTACCAAAGAGGAATGACTCGCGAGCCGAATCGCGCCTGGTCATGAAAAGTGTTGGAAGCTTGACTTGCGCGAGAAACAAGATTATTTGGAATCATTTGACCAACCCCTGGATCTACCCTAGCGTAATGGGCCGCAGAATGCTTGTGTATATATCGGCACAATATCCATCTCATGACAACTTATACTGGGCTCAGTACAATGCTTTATTTTCAGCTTGGGCTTTTAAGGCTTGCAGACACACAGGTTCGGCTCGGATCTCCCGTGGCAAAGCGACCCGAAGTCAATCTGGGCCGAGACCACGGTAAACTTCACTTAGAAGAAGCTTGTGTTGTATTTGGCAAGGCAAGAGAGACCCATAAGCTCCTATAGTTTGGATGAAGTCCGCTTCATAATCTTGGCGGCCGTGATCTGTATCTGCGGTTCCTTCGCCAATTGGGCAGCTGGGCCGTACAGAGCACTGGAGACGTCATGGGCGAGATCCTCGATGGTAGGGCGCCACCAGTGTCATTGTAGGATCGATCTGCCAGCCGTGGTCCGTGCAAACTCTATATGGGATGGGCTTCATGCGCATGTGGTCACGTCCTCACACACTTCACGTGCGGTCCGTGTTCTCTGATCTACATTTTCCCAGAATCACCTCCACTGATGGTGTTGAGCTGATACCTGTGGATCTCGTCCGTTTCGTCGGACAAATTTGCACTTACATAGTCGCACGGATACCAAGCCCCTGTGCCCGGGCGCAGACTTCCGGGGCCTAGACCTAACTTTATAGTCCGGGTTGTCAGTCGAATGGCGCTCGGCTCCCGAAGGCTGAGGCATTCAGAGCTTTTTAGATTGGCTCGGCTGTAAGTTGCAGATACCTCAGTGAGTCTTGCATTCATAAGCCCAGCTATACTTGTATCGCTTATGGACACAGCCAGTATACCCTGGATTTATTTGGTGGTGTAATGTCTTACTGAGTAAGTTGTGTGACAAAACGCTCGTCACTGTGCAGCGGATGTTCCAGAAAACAGGGTCGCGTATCGACCACTTGTTCGCTTTCGGTCGGGAATACCACAGGAGATAAACTTTAGAGACCTTGTTTAATAGCACAGAGCTCAGGCCAGTGGTAGTTGGAGCTCATACGACAAAGCAGGACTAGTGGGCTCCGTTCTGTAGCATGTGTTTGGTTTCCAGGATTGCTGCACTTAATTTTTTCGATATAGTCCCAACTATCATGCATCTCAACACAGATATCCCGGGTGAGCCTTGGTAGATCATCTGATAAGTACGCACGTGGGCAGAATGTTGCGCCGACAGGTTCCTCGCGAATTGTCCCAAAACAGTCCGTGGGAAACGGGGTCAAACTTCACGGGTCGTTCCGTTGTGGGTTTGGTGCCCATCTGCCCTGTTTCTGTACCCAGCACGAGGGGCGGGGGTGCTAGCCAGTGTAGCACACTGCTTACGACAACTTGAACAGGATCCACTCACCCACGCCAAACATCCTCGAATTTCACAGCCGCCGATCGCCAAAAGCGCGATGGTCTCTGTCCGGTATGGAATGGCCTAGCATCGCCAAGCGTTGCGGAAGTAGCATCCGCCCACATCGCGTACCTCTAGGCCAACCGTGGCGTGCATCCAAGATGTCGACGTCTAAAGGTCCCCGGCAACCTCATAAAATGGCCATTTGATGAGTCGTGAACTGCTCGTCCGTGCGGGCTTGTGGCCGTGGCGAGATCGTCCAATCCTGCCCCGAAACCGCCGCACGGATACACGAGGTTGCATCCCACAATATAGCAGAGTGGTATTATGGCTGGCCCCCTCCAACAACTTCCAACAACCATGCGCGAGTCGTGCCCACCGATCCTTCGAAAGCTTGTGGTGGGCAATATGAGGTCAGTGCTTTTGACATTTCCCTTACCGGCGAGTTTGATGCCCTTGCATTTGACTTCCGGCTCCAGGACGGATTGAGCTTCGTGACAAGGAGGGCCCCAGATGTCTTCGTGGTGATCTTCATCCTCACCCATCCTGGTGCCACCCGGCGGCAGACGAGTCTTGACAGGCTCGTCATCATGTTTGTGACCTGTCGGATCCTGTTGCGGAATTAGGATACCGTGGTACCAGGCAATGATCGTCCCTGTTGGTGAACTGACTCGCAGCCGGACCCAGGGGCGCAAGGCAAAACGGCCTTCCAGCCCCATACACTAGAAGAACAGTTCCCCACGAGCTCGATCCCACTGACTCTGTGTTCCTCGCCGTCCTGATTATGGGCCAAATAGGCATACGGCCATTCTCATTGTCTTCTCGCCAACGCATCTGAGCACAAAGACTCAGCGGAGGCTCCGCCTCTGACCGGTAAACCCCACCGAGGAAAAGAAGCGATTCAGTCTCGGCGAAACATGGACGAGATGTCGACAGAACAAGGCCCTCTCGTGTCGGATCAGACCTCGTGGCAGGCCACCAGGCCTCTGGTCCGGGCGGCCATCGCAACCATTGTTATAGACACGTTTATTGTCGCCGCGAAAACGTTCTCGAGGCACGGCATTGCCAAGTTGCGATTCTGGTGGGACGACTTCTGGATCATCGTGGGCTATCTGCTGCTGATGCCCATATGCGGCTTGGGGCTGGCAATGGTCAAGGTGGAGACGTCCTGGAGCAACGAAGACCGAATTATCCTGAATTTGGAGGAGAACGAGATCTTGCTGAAGATCATATACGCGCTGCTACAATGCCTGCTTGCATCTTATGCGGCCACACGATTTTCCATCCTCGCCCTCTACCTCAGGATCTTCAGTGACAAGAATCTTCGCCGAGCCATATGGGCTTTGGTCACCTTCGTCACGCTACAATGGCTGGGCTTTGCGATCACATCCGTGTTCCAGTGCAATCCAGTGTATCACTTCTGGAATAGAGCTGTTCAGGGCACATGTGTTGATGTCGACAAGTTCTACCGCAGCGTAACGCCATTCAATCTGGTTGTCGATGTTGTCCTTGTTCTCATGCCACTACCAACAGTATGGCAGCTCAGAGCCACCAACACGCGCAAATGGGCCCTGACACTCCTCTTTGGAATTGGCCTAGCAGCACTGGTAGCCTCAGCAATCCGGCTCTCTGTTTACGAAAGACACACCGCAAAGTATATTGCTCCTAGTTACACGAATGTGATGATCCTGTGGCTTGTAGTGGAGCCTTCTATCTATCTCATAGCAGCATGCCTCCCAGCATCGCATGTAAGGCATCCCCTTTCCGATTTCTGCGTTCACACTGGCTGACATATTTCAAGCATATCGTCGCAGCCGTGGTTCCAAAGAGGTTCGCAGACTGGATGGGAGACCGAATGGCGAGGATCAGTCGCCTAAATAGTACAGTCCTGGGTCGAAGCAAGACGGGAGTCTCAATGACGAGCGACTCACGGGGCCTCACAGATGACACCGAAATGGCTCTCGAACTAGGAGCTGGCATCCCCACCAAAGCTCGTGTCGAGGTAGCACCTAATGAGCGGAAGGTCGTGACAGATCCTTGGATGGAAAACCAGGGCATAATGGTCACCACTGATATCAAGGTCGAAGTCAGTCAAGAAGACCGAATCGAACGGATAATCGGTTTCTGAACTAGCTGTACTATATTCAACTAGGAGGCTCTGGAACATTCGCTTTAGCCATAATACAGATTTTTTTCTCTCTTACCGCAAGATCACATGCAAGCATCAGAATCACCTGAGTTTGAAAAGAAGATTGAATGGTTTCGGGAGAGGCTGCGGATCAAACATGCACAACGGACCCGCTTCTCAATGCACCAGGCCTTTCTCAATCCTGATCCTAACCTCATGCCAATACTGCAGTCTCTTCCGTTCCCTGAGAGGCTTTCCAAATTTGATCATGGCCAGGAACACGGAGCAGACAGCCAGCCCAACAAACGCCACGCTTATAAAGCAGTTCTGATAACCCAGAGCATCTAACCATGGCGTGATTCCATACCCGATGGCAAAGCTCATCGTGTTTCGAATCAGAATGCAAGTTGCCAGTGCATCGCCTGAAAGGTCGCGGTAAGAATCCACCAGATACGAGATCGATAGAGTGACTCCACAGCCGTTGCATATTGAGATCATGAACATGGCAAAGAGCAACCCGAACCAATGAACGCCGTGTGCGGCGCCAACACCCCAGAGAATCGAGCCGGCTGGAAGTATGATTGTGGCTGCTGCGAATAGCCAAAGTCTCTGTTCGGGCTCGAACACGCCACCGTTCCGCCGCGCCAGGCGGATGACGAACCAGTCGCTGAAGACACCAGTGAACAACGAGGCGACGGTGACTCCGATGATACATGCCAGATAGGCCAAGCCAACAATTGCAGGGCTGAAGTTGTATGGCGCGCCTCCTAGTACGACGGATGCCGTGGCATTCAGGATATTGAACCATACGAGGTACGTCCCGTAAGAGAATCCAGCGTAGAAGATGACAGGCCAGGATAGTAGCTTGAGAATCTGAACAGCACGCCAGCCCATCATGAAAGGTCGAGGTTTGTCCCATAGCGCAAGCTTTTCTCGGTACGTCTTGCGCCGGTACACAGTGCTTGGTCCCGTGGCTGTGCTTTGGGAAAGATCTGCCTTGGAGCTCTTTTCTGGAGTAGATTTGCTTCCGCCCGCTGGGCTCGTGGCCTCGGGGTCGCTGGCAGTCAATGTCTGCACGCCTTCGATTACACCAACCGTCTTTCGGTCGTAATTGGTCTCTTCCAAGAAAAAGAACAAGAACACCGAGACGACAGCGCAGAATACAGCGTGGATGAAGAAGCACCATTTGTACCCAATGCCGTCATTGATGAAGCCCGTGATCACCGGTGCGAAGAAATTGCTGTTGGCCAGCATCCATGCATACCAGCCCATATACGTGCCTCGTTCATGAGCAAAGTAGAGGTCCGTAATCGATGTCTCCGGGAGGGCCTCGATGGGAGCCGCAAAAAAGCCTATCGCGATATTCCGAGCGATCCACTGGCCGTTGCCTTTTGCGTACGGGCTCCAGATGCTGATACCCTACAGTCTATTAGCTTGTTACATTACAATTAGAAGCAAAATATTGGACTTACAACCATGGCAATCGTCGAGATAAGATACGTGATTCTCTTTCCATATTGCAAGGCGAAGGGTTGCCAGAACAAGAGACCCCACCCACATAGAAGGAAGAAATACCCTGTTCCGGCGTTGAGATTGGCGATGCTCACGTCCAGCGCCGTAGACAGCGGCACCAATACGGAATAGACCACGGACAGGGCCATTCCCACAAACCATGTGTATCTGAAAACAACGAAAGCGTGAGCGACTATTATTCAAGGTAACAGCCATTGTGCTGAGGAACTTACAGCATAATGCAAGTCAGTGCCAGCCGCTTCCTCCCAGGTGACCAATTCAATGGGTCCTCAGGATCATCAGACGGCGTTGGCACCAGAATGATGTCCTTCTGGCCCCTTGCGTGCTGAGTTGCCAGGTGCTCATCGATGTCGACGAGCTGGGCAGTCCCAGGTACTTGGGACTCGTCGATATCCCCGTGATGTCCGGATTCATTGTTGCCCGTTGCTGCCATCTTGACGGATAGCTGAATTGTGTCGTTATCCCGTGTGAGGGAATTCTGAAGCTGGTCATGGGATTCTGGAGAGGATGTATCCGAGACATAGGCTCGATTGAAAACATAAGCGGCGTGTAACGACCACCTCCGTCCAGTAGCGCCACGCCGATCATGTCAAGCTCGGGACGAACTGCCCGCAGCGCATACGGTGATAAGCATCTCCAAAACCGCGCCGCCTGGCAACTCTATCTCATCGACTATCAAAAGTGATGCCCGGGTAGGTCCTATCGCCTGCATCACCGGCCGGCGTCTATTGTCGCCCGCTGAAATGTCCTCTTATCATTTGCACGCATCCCCTGGTTCTCTCTCGTCTGTTCCGCCGGCCGTGCCTCGGATGAACGAGATGCCTGTCAACTGGTCTGGACCGGGTACCTCCCCACGAAAAAGTACAAACCGAGGCGTTGGTCTCCCCCCAACGATTTTCATCATTTTGATGCGTGCTTGTGATAATTCCAGCCTAACATCCGTCATGACGCAAATCTAACGGTGCCATGTCAATTGACCCTTTCTTCACACCCAAGCTTCACGAATCGGCTCTTGACAGTATCCGGTGGGTTGATGCAGCAGGCAACATATTCAGCTCGGGATCGATTCCTCATCATGTCAGTCAAGCCTTGGTAGGATCATCCGGGGCATACTAACCCGAAATATAATACCGTACCACCACCCGAGAAATTAGAGACAACCACGGCAGAACAAGTTCTAGACAAGAACCATCTGGCGGTGTATTCGCAGGTAATGAAAAACATTCTCTCGACCGACCTTGCCGAGACAACATTTGCACAAATTGTCGATAGATTACTATTATAGAATATAGTGTCAAACCTAGCACACTATAAACTTGAGAGAAAGGAGCCAGCCTACAACCACCAGACGTTATACCAAGGTATACTGGAAAAGACGAGGGTAATTCATGCTGCCTTTCAACCAATCAAGCTCAATATTGGAGCAGATGTAAACTAGTGTTCACGCTGTCACATGTCACCCCAGTGTTCTAATATTGTCCTCTAGGTACTATATCAATATCAATCCTCTCCAGTCGGCTCTAGGGCCTCACAGCTGCCCTTCATTAAGCTGATCGCCGTTGCTATACATACTCCTGCGGCTTATATTTTCAAGGAGGTCAATAGCGGACACCATCAGAACAAGGAGTACCCAAGCGATGAGTAGTATCAAGAGTTCAGTCATCGACGCCAGAAACCCACTCCCTTCTCACTCTAGCTCTACAATAACCCTAAGCAATTCCCTAACAGAAACGACAATGTTGTTAGCTACTAGGTAGAAGATTAGATATTTAGAGGAATTATCTTATTTGATTAGGGAGAGAGTAGTGATAAAGTATAAAATCCTTGCATATGGGCCTTCGGTAGCTTCACTCTCAACTTCCACAACCAACAAAACTAATTTACTTTTTAGAACAACAGAGTCTAATTCCACTCCTCTCGCCATGGTATCACAGACCATGTATACGCTTTGAAAGACAAGCAACCCGCGTCTCTGCTGACTTTCCTAGAGTCAAGAGCTAGCGAGGCCACGTGCCCTTTTCCAATACATGAGTATGAGGACAGCGTGCGAAGAGATTGGCAAATCTCAATCCCGAAGTACAATATTTACAGGCATCGCCGGGAGCGCAAAAGCCGGTTCAGAAATCATTGGTGGTCTGACCATTTTCAGAGCAAGTGCAGAGCCTTTGACGAGGACCCGATACAACACCCAGAATGGGGCTACGAAAGGGATCCATGATGCAGTGGCGACCATATGCATTCGCCAACACATCAGCACTTCAATAGTAACAATAATTATAAACCAGGCAAAGGTAACTCAACAGGGAAACATTACTGAACAGGGGGCCCGGCGACCATAGGGTTGAAGTCTGAAAGTACCCTAGGGTACCCCAGATTCGTCAAGTTCTGCCAGAAAGCCGCTTCAACCCGATCCATCAATACGGAGATCCAGGAGGGCGATCTGCTGGCTCAAATTCAGTCCTCATCGAAAACCTACGACTCTTGCGACAGGAGATGGAAATGGAAGAAATCGGTTATATTGGGACCCCTTGGCACTCAGTTCAGTGACGCCATGAGGATGCGAACGTAAGGACATTTGTGTGCCCCTGAAGCTGCAGCATTCAGATGCAGCGCGTAGACATCTTTGGGGGCCAGATGCCGGGAATCCAATCCATCGACAGTGATAGACATAATTGTCTGGTCCTGAAACATTGGGTTGGCCACACAGCCACAAGCGCCTACGTTACATAGTTAGCAGGTGTAACCCCCCTTGCAAGCTGAAGTTCACTGCAAAAAATAGCACCGCATCTTTAGAAATTAAGATTCTCTAGCTGAGGAATTCTTCGGATATCCGAATCGGAGGGGCCACCCAGTTCTGGCCATACGATTGTTTAGCAAGGTGTCTTTTCTACGGCAGCACACGCCTGTCCATTGTTGACCCGACCTAAGACAAGCATGTCTTGCTCCCGAAGTACACAAAGTCTTCTGGTCTTTTTTTCTCCGCCGAAATGTCGATTGAACACGCGACAAGGCATTTTAGTCTCTGGGAAACAGAAAGCTGGGGCTACCCTTTCAAGGAACCACAGACTGGCTACTATAGTACCAGAGGATCCGTATCGTATTTTGAGGCCCTTACAGAACCCTTGAATATCGCGTCAAGCAACGGGATTGAGTCGATACTGGAGTCCGTCCGTAACAATGGAGGTGCCTTTGGGATCGGCAAGGGCAGCTGTGCCAACCGCTCCGACGAGTACCTGAATCAGCGACGTGATCATGGTACCTGTTTCAGTACATGCCATGACCGAAGCACTCTCTTCCTGCCGTTCAATCTGGAGCCTTGCATGAAGCTTGCCACGATTGCCACGCTGATCACGAATGGCACAGTTGAGATCATCCAGTCTGGCTTGGAAACCAACGACACCCTTGAAACCCTCGGTATTGGAAACCTGGCGACCTGGGATGGCAACAAGATACTTGGTGACGTTATTCAATGCGTGGCCTCATCCTGTGACGACACGTCCATCGGAACTTGTCCGTCTTCTGTTCGTGGTCTTAGAGATATCACTGCAAATGCAGGAAACCTACGAGGAATATCTCAAAGACTCGGCCGCTTCTGTGATGGACTTGATGTCAAGCTCGATCCAGACATCGCAGGTCCGGGGGTAAGTGCTTGCTGAAAGAGCCTGAAGAGCCTGATCTGGAACGCCAGGGCGGGAAAGCTGACTAGTGTTATCCCCAAGGTCATATTGTCTTATTTGTTACAGACAAGTATCGCCCACTTTCTATTTTTGATACTTAAGACCCTCAACTCATGGAGTCGCATCGCGTTCTGGCCCCTCATTGGAGTCGCAGGGCAGATATTCATGCCAATGAGGCCGACTGCATGGCCCAGAGCGACTGTCCTCCAGGATAGACTGGCACAGACTCGTCTATATGCAGCAACTATAACTAGGTTGGTAGAGTTCCAAGAGGTTCAGGCATTCTTTGTCATCTCGATTGGAATCGCCACGCTGGCCACATCTCGCACGGAGGGTGGCACATCGTCCGGATCCAATTCTTATGCCGAAGTTCTGCTCAACGCGCAAATGGTCCAGTCCTTGGCCGCGTCAACAGTATCCTACCAGTCGTTTTGGCCCAGTGTGCCGCTCTGCGGGAAGGGACGATGTGGTGGTACAGCTTCGGGCTGACCTCGACAACCGCGTTGCTTGCTCAAATCGTCCAGTCACCTAGTATGTCGCGGGTGTCAAGCTTCGACACGCTCTGGCAGAACTTTCAAGAAGCGAGTCCTGTGGAAGCGTGCGGGGGCCTCCCCAATCCGATGACTTACTGCAAGACAGATGTATACAATGCAAAATATGGAGACTGGAGAGGAGCTGATGCGGCACTGGGCTTTGTCTACATTGCTATGGCAACTTTACTCATCTTATGTTGGCGACGATGCCATGGACCCAACAACTTCTTGAATCCCATCTTGGCGAAGTCAGGCAGATGGCAGACAAGGATGAGCTACGCAGATTCCTCTTCCTGATGCTGAGAAATTACATTTGGCCTTGGCTACGCGAATTCTGGTGGTTCGGTGTCCAGGCAGGTCTCCTGGGTCTAGTAATCTCATACTTCACAGAAGTATTGATCATGGCTTTCTCTGTCGACCTGATGCAATTTGGGAACTTCAACTGCGGTCAGCTTATTTCGGTCATGGTGTGGGCACCTACGTTGGGCAAGTCTGCGTACTTTAGCATTTGTGAGTACACACATGTGCAATCTCCGCTACCAGTCGTACGAACATTATATGCATGCAAGAAACAAGTAAGACTAACAAAGCTACAAGTTGGCATCGAGGAGGGTTCTGGACGTCGCTTAGCAAAGAACTACCGAGTGGTTCGCGATGTCTATGAAGGCAAGAATTACAAGCGGCAATACGGCGCGGATCAATTGAGATCTGAACATGACTTGAACTCGTCTCATAAGAGAGACCCGACTCTGTCCCAGGTTTCTCTGTCGACACTCTGGACAAAGGCTCTGAAGGGACCGGGATACAGGGTGTCTGACCTTGCTGGGCCAAAGGCATGTTATAGGCAGACTACCAGCCTCCGAATGGTCCGAGATTACCTGTCCATAAGGAGCTGAAGACAGCTCGATTTATTAGCAGCGCCGACATGTGGTTCAGTCTAACACGAGGTCATTACAGTCCAATTATTCTGCCTTTGAGCGTAGTGGGCCGTTGTTGGTATCAGGTCTAGACATGTCACGTATCACAAAATCAGTCTCATCAGAATCAATTGGCTATCATGGTGTAGATAGAACACATCATATAACAGTAGCCTGTGTGTCTGGAGAAGCGCGGCTGTTCGGCCGGGTATCCTAGGGCCAGCAGTACCTAGACCAGCGGGTATCGACGGGGTAGAGGCATCCAAATTCCGCTCGGCCAGGGGTCACAGCCAGAGCGCTGAGCATTGCATCATCACTGCCGATAGTGGGGGGTGGGGGAGCTCCCGACGCCCTGGGCCGAGGCGAGCTGGCGAGGAGGGGTGGATGACGGGATGGATAAGTATCTTCGGCTTCGCCTGCTGTCAGATGCGGAATCTAGGGTTCTGGGTCTGCAGTCCAACATCTTTCAACTGGAACCGACAAGTCTTGATGCAGCTCAAAGCCACAGCCAGCAGGTCCCTCAACCACCACCTCCGACGCCTCTCGACCACCGCCTCCAACACCACCAACACCACCTCGTCCTTCTCTCGTCTCCCGCGACACCAGCACCGACTCTTCTCCTCCTCCGCTGCAACCCTCAAGATGAAGGAGTCCGACATCAAGCGCAACCCTCACCCAGACTTCAAGAAGGTTGAGGCCTCGCGCCCAGCCTGGGACCGCGACACCGACGGCTTCAAGTATACCCAGGTAGCCTCGCCCGCTTGGAACTTCGGCTCCGGCGCAAACGACCTAGCGACCGAGGAGCAGAAGCGCAAGAAGCACATAACCATCGACCCCTTCGCCGAAGGGCGGGCCCCCGTGAACAACTACAAGCTCCTCATCTCCGCCGTCGTCCCCCGTCCCATCGCCTTCGTGTCGACCGTGTCCCCAGACGGCAAGACGACCAACCTGGCGCCCTTCAGCTACTTCCAGGTGGTCAACCACGACCCGCCCCTGTTCGTGATCGGCTTCGCCTCTTCGCTCGAGGGCGCCGCCGCCGCAAAGCACACGCTGCACAACCTCGCCGAGACGCGCGAGTGCACCATCAACATTATCAGCGAGCACTTTGTCGAGGCCGCCAACAGCACCAGCATCAACGCGCCCTACGGCTCCTCCGAGTGGGCCGTCTCGGGGCTGACCCCCGCCTACGACTGCGAGACCGTGAAGCCCGCCCGCGTCAGGGAGGCCGTCTTCTCCATCGAGGGCAAGCTCGAGAGCCTGCGCGAGTTCGAGAGCCGGAGTAGGCCCGGCACAAAGAACGCCACCATGGTCGTGGTCGAGGGCACGCGGTTCTGGGTGCGCGAGGACGCTATCAATGAGGATAGGAACATTATCGACCCGTCCGTAAGTGTGCTTAGTCCCCACCCTGCGCGATCATACATGTTTCGCGCACCTTCTTAAGCTGGTTCTATGTGGTTATGGTACTGACGTCGTATTCTGCGCACCAGGTTCTCCGGCCGATAAGCAGGCTGGGCGGCATCACCTACGGCCGCACAATCGAGGGCTTCGAGCTTCCCAGGCCCGATTTCAACAAGGACCTCGGGGGCCCGGAGAGTTACGAGAAACTGGAGGGGGAGAGGCGAGGCAAGGATAACCACGCCGAGGGAAAGATATAATAGAATTGGCCACCAGGATATGTATAAACAAGACACTTCCACCTTGTCAATGGCTTGATAGAGACCAGCATAGACATATCGATGTTTGAAAGCGTGCTATGCGCGCACGCGCAATCCAGTAATGCAGACCAAGAATGCAGACCAACACATGTAGGAACAATTTATGCCTAGATGTACGGTATGTTTCCAAGTTGAAACAAACAACGTCAGTCATAAAACAAGTAGTATTCCCGTGGTATCTCCTTACCTCCCTCTACGTATACGTGACTCCCAGATTGAAACACGCCACACTTACACCTCTGAAGTCACCCTCGAGCCCGGAGAACACCTGACACCGGCCAAGCGAAAACCTATATCCCGCCCGAGATCGACAACACGATCCCGATATTCCAAGACCTCTGGCTTTCCATTGAGCTTTGCCGGCAAGTTGAGAATGCACAAACAACACCACTCCGACTATACGGTTTTCAAAGAGAAGAAACATAAAGCCCATCGTACAATCATAGCCAAAGTCACCAAGTCGCACTGCAGGAGCCGTTCAGACCTCCAGACTCTGTCCGACCTCAGATATGATCCACTCGCACCCGAGTGGCACATCCATGAACGACTCGTGCTCGTGTAGCTCGTCCAAGATTATGTCCTCCACATTCTCGTCGTCATCCATCTTGTCCTTGACATGGATAATCACCACCTTTAAGCCCTCGAGCTGCGGGCCATCAATCGGTCGAGTCTCCGTCCCGGCGGAGTTCATATTTGGGGCACTCGTACCGCTGGGGATCGATGTCGTCCGCCCTTGGAGATCTGTCAAGGACAGTTCAGCCGTTGGTGTCGTGATGTGCGGGCTTTCCACTGATACGCTCCTCTGGCCCGAGTCCGATCGAGGCATCTTCATCGTCTTGGGGCTCACGGGCTCATTGACACTGTCTGAGCTGTGCCTGGCCAGCGCCCGCGACGCCCGTCGTCGAACCGCTATCGTGGCGTCCTCATGGGGTATTCCTTCGCGTTTTCGCTTGCTGCCCCTTCTGCTCTCTCGTCGAGGGTCCGTCTCCTTTCTTTCCTTGTCCATTGAAATGCGCACCCGGGCAGCCTTAACTTCCTCAGCGAGGGTTGTCATTTCCTGAACCAAGAAGCTTGGCGCCAAGTGGCCAAACAGTCGGTCCGCAGGCCTGCTGTCATCATAACTGCACTCGATAAGGATGGCTTTTAGTTTTCCCGTCGCAATTTTCGGCGCTGCCTCTTGCCATATGCGCAAGTTCCTCGGATTCATCGACACGCTGTCACCCTCGACGTCGCCAAAGATGAGTACCTCAACTCCTGTCTCCACGTCCCGGATGAAGTATGAGCTGCTGTCATACACACAAGCGAATTCCGTCGGGCTCGGCCCACCGCCCATCTGGTTCATTGCCCCCGAGCCCCTTCCTCCGCTCATCGAGATAGACCCTGGAATGACGGACCCCGCACGATCGTGGGGCATCAAGTGCGGTTGCTGGTGGTAGAATGCCGCCAGGCTGGGGCTCGTGTTGTGGTGGGCTACGGACCGCGGGCTTAGCATGCCAGTGCCGAATCCCATCAAACCAGATGAGGCGTCGACGCTGTTGAGTCTGGTGTTGTTGCCGCTGCCGCGGTGAGGTGCGTGCTTTTCGATATTGTGGCCATGGCTCACACTCCAAACCTTGACGGCAAGGCCTTCATTAAACTCCAGATAACCATCGACGTTGCCCATGGCCGGGGACCCGCCTTCGTTCAGCCGCAAATAAGTAAAGAGACCAGCCCCGTGATCTTCATCCGATAGATTGGGCCATATTATGTTATTGAAGATGTGCGTTTTGAGGGCCTGTATTGTCCCTGGTAACCCAGCCAGCTTTTTTCGCCTCGGCCCAGACAGTCCAGCGGTGTTGATAACAAAGGCTGAGATGTGGTCGAGATGAGGATGCGTGATAAGGTAAGTGTCTACCAAATCCGCATGTATCTTGGCTGCATTTGTCTTTGCCGACGCAGAATAAACCGTCATTCCTGTAAACGGCCCACTTTGCAGCACATACGGTAATGCGAGCTCGTCGGTTTCTCCTAGATCTGGAGGCTGTGTGTCTTCCAGGATTCGCGTTATGGCGCCAAGATGCACACCGGCATCGACGGCCATTACCGAACCTTTCCTCCATCCCGATGCTATCGAGCGAACGAGAAACGCCGTCACGTTGGATTCCAATGGGCCACCCTGGGAGCCCTATTGTGCATCGGGTTAGCAGGCTGTCTAAACCGGAGCGGAGGTGTCACACCGTTTGTGCGCGCACATTGCCGGGAACAGAAGAGGCCGTCAACTGGTGTGGCAGACTGGACCGGACGACGAGTCTTAAAAGCGCGTGCCCGAGTGAACAACCGGACGGGCACGCGTGCCCCTCCACTTGGAGAGACCAGCCAGGCTCAGGGCCAAACAAGGCTGAGTGTGGGGTGCGGCTGATCCCAGCTCAGATCTGTCTGTAGCTTGGCCCAACAGGGCTGCAGGGGCGCTTGGAAACAATGGTCTGCAGGTAAGAAAAAAATGGATTCTCTTCTTAGAGAAAGGGCGTGGAGATCCACTGCGACCGGAGCCCCGGGCCAGGCGTCCAAGCGTTCTGAATGGTCCACAAATCACTGCGCTGGCAGTCTGCAGGCCCGTCGATCTCTTGATCCGAGCTGACCGGTTCGGCCAATAGCAAGATTCTGGAGGTGGTGGTAATGAAATCGGGGACTCTCTGAAGGGGGCGACAGGTGATTGATTGGGCTGTGGTTGATTGTAGAGGATGTTGTTTTCTTTGCCGAAGTCGTCGAATTGCGACGGCTGCGAGGAAGCTCCCACTACAACTTTGAGGGAAGGTTTACCCATGCACGAGGCTCGGTCTGTGCCAGGCGAAGGCATGAAAGTCAAATGGTAGCAAACTCGAAAGGGAAAAGGATGTTGCGCGAAAAGGTAGTTTCGGATCGGCTTCTAGAAAACCGTTGGAAGCGGTGGGTGTTGCGCGCCGGCGGCAGACAAGGATTGTGGTGGACGAGCGCAATGGCACCGCGAGGGTGGAAAAGCGCAGTGGAATGTGACGAGATTCTACTCGGTTCGTTGGAGTGGGTGGAGGGGGGTAAACATGCGAGGTGAGGTCACACAGAAATGTGATGAGGCGTGGCACAAGGTTGTGCAACAACAGGAACAGACAGGAGGGAATAAGAAGCGACTGACCAGCACGATGACCTGCAGGGCGGGTTTCTGCTTCGGAGGTGCCGCAGGCGCAACTGCAGCCGAGGTTGATGACTCGTCGCCGGCGACGCCTTTCCACTTCCCCTCGCCCGCCATCACGCGGAACCGACTTGTCGGGTTTGCGCAGGGCTGCAAGAGCCGCAGCTGAGGGCACGTCCGCCCAATGCGAAGATGTCACGGCGATGGGACGAACTCTCTTTATGTAGACGGTGAGGCGAGGCGAGGCGAGGCGAGGCGGAGAGGCAGGCGGAGAGACAAAGTATTGGCGTCGACGGCAATGTTGCCGCTATTGCGGGCGAGCGTGGCGGCCGATACAAGGTGGCCCGGGTCGAGATTGATCGATGGTCCCACTTTGGGCGCTGTGCCTGTGTCGCCGTCCGCGTTATGATAACGTCGTGTGGCCGGAGGCAGTGTCTTGTGAGACCCAGGTATAGCCCGATACGCTGTTGTGTGCCCCGGCTGGGGTTGGAGACCTCAGACCCTCGTGCGCGTGGCCTGGACTCTGCGATCTCGACTCGGCTCGACTCGACTCGACCCGACCCGGCCAGGCTTGGAGGCTGGCTGACAGAAAGGCCGACAACTGATATCGGGCGCGGTGCGGGACAGAGTCGCTGGGTGCGGCGGACACGGCAGTTGGGGTGGTGTAAGAAGGCCCAATTGCCTGGTCGAGGCGAGGAAGTAAAGGAGTGGACCAGATGGGAGCGGAGCCGGGGATTTCAGACTCAAGAACTGCATGCGACCAGACAGGACCAGCGCTAATCCCCAGCTGGCTGCAGGCAAGCAGAAGCCCAAGACGAGACGGGGTGCAGGCAGAGCTGCGCACCGGCAGCGCAGCGCGGAAAGAGTCGAGGGAGGGCGTCAAGCGCGCGAGTGGGCACGTATCTATCTACCTAACCTCCAAGGCAGGTGAAGCAGGCAGGGCGGCCGGCCGGATGAGGGAATAGGGAATACGAATGGTCGGCCACTGCAGGGAGGGCACGGGCAGCGAGCCAGCGAGCCAGCGAGCGGGATCGGTCCTAACCGTGGTTCGGATCAACCTTGGGAGTCGGGGAGAGGAATTTCTGTCGCCGGAGCATGCTCCCTAATCGGGAGGCGAACAGCTCACTTGCGATGGCAGAGTGTCGCGTGTTGTTGCAGTCGGTGCTGAGCAGTCGCAGTCGCACGTCGCAGTGGCTGCTGTGGTCGCATTCGCCGCAGGCGTCTCACCCCTTGTGATCGACCAAGATCTCCGGCGCGTGCCCGTGGTGTGTGTGTCTCCCGCAGTCGGATATCCTGAGTGGTGACAGCCCTCCTCACTACTCTATCCTTTTTGTCTCTGGTCTCCTCTGCTGTCGCAGCTGCGGTGTAATGACAGAGACAAGAAACCATGCGGTGGTAGGGACACGGGCCGAGTTGGCAGGTGAGGTAAGGCAGATAGATGGACGGGTAGGTGACAGCCTCGGGTCCTCAGAACATAAGGGACCGTCGAGACCCTCTTTCGCCCTGGGGATCGAACAATGGACAATGTGCAGCGCAGGTTGGCGATGACTGCAGCTTGGCGAGACAAGGGAGGGAGCTGCCATGCAGGTGCAGGCTAGGCGCAGGCTAGGTGCAGGAGCATGTGCAGCTGCGGCTTGACGGGCAGGGGCAGGACAGGGGTGGAGGCGAGAAAGCACACAGGCAGGGAGGGGCCCAGCCAGGCAGGCTGCCAGGGTTGCTCTACGGAGAGGACGTGCTTCTGCTGCGTGAGCCTCCCCAGCCGCAGGTAGGAATGCGCAATCAATTGGCCGGATGCCTGGCTCGGAGGGTATTTTGGCTGTGGTGGTAAATTCCAAGGTTGTCACAATGTACCTAGTATCTCTTACCTCCTTTTGACCCTCGTTTTCTTTCTGGCCCTCTCTCGCGCTCTCTCTCTCTCTTATTTTTTTTATACCTCACCTGCTAGATTGTCACTACCCCGTCAGCCTGTGGGGTTGGGGGAAACGTCCGTGGGTCGTTCAAGATGAGATCGACAAGGGAAGAGAATTATGGAGCAGTGCAGAATGACGGAATGCCTCCACGTCCGAAGCTACCGTGTGCCGTGGCGTACCGTGGCCCCGTGTGGTCAGAGAATATGGGGAAAGAGGCGATTGGAGGGGGGGGCGTTGGATGGGGGCCAGATAACCTTAACGCCCACCCACCTGCCTGCCCGCCTGCCCACCTGCCCACCTGCCCACCTGCTCACCTGCTCACCTGCACCCACGGTGAGCTACTCAGCTGCCGTGCAAAATACCAGCACAGAGGTACGAAGCACAGGTAGGTGGCTGGCGAACTGGCTTCCGTACCTGATCATCAGGGGTGTTTGATCAGTCCCCCGACCGAACCCCACGATCAGCCAGCCTGAACCTTCCCCGATCTATCCAGCTCTGTCTTCCTTCCTCCTTCCTGCCCTCGTTGGTCTCAAACTCGCAATTGTCGCTCGCATTCTCTCCTCCTGGTCGTCCCACCAACCCGTGACCGTCAAGCCGATCTCTGTTGCATCATGCACAGCTGACGCCACGCCTGGCTGACGCGCCTCCATTCTCGATCCGGCCCTGCCATCGGGTAGGTTGGGATGGTTGCGTCGGGCTCGCCGACCACTGCGACTTGGGTGGGCCCTGGCCGCCTTCCCGCGCCGCACCACCCTTTGGGCAGGGCGCATGCAGAGGGCACTAAAGTACATGCAGCTACATGCTTCTGATCCTGGTGGCTGAGAGTCTCCTTGTGTGTCAAGTAGGCTGGTAGGTCGACCCGTGCTGCCATGTTATAAATGGAAAAATGGATATTCGTCCCTACAATAGCGCTGTCTCACTTTCGGAATGTGTGTTTTGCCCCATCCCGAGACGTCGATGAGCACATCAGTCCCATCAGATCAGGCCTGCTGTAGCAGTGGATCATATTGCACCCGCTTGCACTGCACTTGGTCCCATCACTCGTCGTACTGTCACCGTTCGTGCAGCCTTCAATGTCACTCTATACCCATGCAGCCCACGAACTTAGGTAGCATTCGTTAAGTCAATCGATCCACCACCTGGGCTCAATGAAACACTGCTATGACTGTCGACCACTTGTTGCATCTGCCCATGCCCAAAAGAAAACATGAGGCTGCAAGCCCAGTTGAGTACTACCCGAATACAGCGTCCCGTTAGCTAGTCGAATTGCGCTCTCTGGTGGTTCACCAGAGCTTGCATTGGTGTAACCCGTCGGTGTCTACCAGCCACGTAATCTTAGCATTCTCCCACGATTCCCACGGCAGACCCTGTGCCAGGTGACTTGAATACGAACTGTCCCACCTGCTTTGGTAAAGGTCTATGCCGTCCTCGAAGGAGGGGTTCAGCGGTGTGAGAGGGGAAACAAAGGCCGCGTACGTGTTCGATAGAGCTGAGCGGACCTCGGGCAGCTAGATGCTCCATCTGCCCGGCCTCAGATCGATATTTTCCAGCACAATAACAAACATTTGAAAATTCTTATAGGACCTCAGCTGAGCTGAACTTTCTCACAGGGTGAAATGTGGGTCAAGCACGAGGTTGTGTATGAACCATCGCCAGCATTATGATGCTAGATCAAAACGTGTGGCAGCAATCACGCTTTGGCTAAGAGTTATCCAGCATCGTCGCCCTCAATGCCCTCCAGATGTCCTTTCAGAACCCTTCAATCGTGACAAAGTAACTTCCACAGTCGAAATTGTACAATTGATTGTTTCTCGCAACAACCAATTATCCGATGGTCTTTGTCTACTTCACGACTTGCCTATTGATGAGAAGCTTGCAACAAAGACACAAAGAACCATGCAATTGTTTGTAGACTATGCGGCGCACAACAGGCTCTTTTTTGTGTGTGTGAAATTATCATTTCGGACGCATCGTGGGCTTCTATAAGTTTGTTGAGTCCTTATGGGCCACCGGGATTATCTATCAATTCTCCAGCAACAGTCACTACCAACAGTCACCACCGCTAGCAACAGTTATTAATCCCACAAGCCTAGATACATAAGACGAAGAACCCAGGCGGAACTAACGACATGTGTCTTACAGTGGACTACTATTGCATCTGCGGTGTGGTGGCACGCACAGAGCAGGTTCAATGTAGTGCTTCTCTCGCTCGTCCTCTTCCCACGCGCTTTGAAGAGACTCACCAACTGTGGCAAATCTCCATGATCTTGCCTCGCCAAGAGTGGAACGCACGCCAGGGTGTCTGCACACAAAAATCATGTCCTCAAAACAACACTCCGACCGGAACTGTCAACATGGCCAAGTGCCCTGGGTGCTCGACCCTCTGCTATGAGAGTGCCTCTCTGCCAAATGGTGACGACACGGCTTTCGGCGAGCTATTGTCGGAGGGCCTAGAACGACAGATCCAGAGCGAGCTGAGGGTAATGACCACTAATGATGTTGACAGCGAAAAAAGTGATGAAAGCATGTCTGATTTCGACTTCGAGAAAGAGCTTGAGGTCGAACTCGAAAGAGAGCTCGAGCTCATTGACTTTGAAGTGGACGTCAATAAGGCCGAGTTCCTCCCCCGGAGATTATGGCTCACGTATGACTGCTCCCTTGAGTTTTGCCCTTTTAACAAAGAATCCATGGCTCAGGCTAGCGAGAAGCTCTCTTCGATAATCGAAGGGATGAAGCGTGAGGCGGAGAGCTGCATTCAGTGGACCAAAGAAGATGACGACCAAATCCTGGACCTAAATTCGCACGGCGCAGATGACGAGCTTATCGCGGCAGTCATTAATAGAGAGGTTTCCGACGTCCACGAACGTTTGACCTACCTGCGTTTGCTCAATGAACTTCTCAAGTAGAGCACCTTGGAGGCGTCAGTCGGCCTGCTTGAGGCTGGCTGAATCTCGATCTATGTAATGTCCTTCCTTTACGGTAAGTTTTACAGGAGTTCAAAAGAAGACTAACCTGGCTGTTGGTCATTGTGATAGCTTAATATACACACTTTCCACTTGTTAACACCGAATAGTGCGCGTGACTTTAGGTGAGCTCAGGATGCCGTTGATAAAGACTGGAATGGAAGCTGTGGCTCTAAAATGCTAGGACCATGAGCTGTTTAATTTCTTGTGACATGAAACGATTGGCCTCCGGCCCATCGAACACTGTTGGGAAGGTGACGCAAAAGAGGGAAGGCCTCTGATTTTTGAGGCTAAAACACGTCTTGTGCACACGTCGCATACTTTTAAGGATCGTTGTATTACAAGGCAACGAGCTTGGCAGTGGATTTGTATCTGTAGCAAAAGTCATTGTGATACGAAGGTTTGAATCAACTATACTCAAAAGCTATTCATAATTATTTTCAGTTGGAGTCCCTCATTCAGACGTCAAAAGCGATTACGGAGAAGACTATGATCGTCCAGGATTTGAGTACCTAGGTATGCTGATATTTGTAGGCAAGGAGAAACACAGCTCAAGCCGTCATTTGTGAATCCCTGGCACAGTAAAATTTTCTGAGATCTGAGCTGGTGATAGAGGCGAATGTTCAAGTTTTCATTTGAGCAAGAAACTATCCCAAGCTAAGATGAAACCTTCGGGGGTGAAGTGCCTGCTGGCACTCAGATCAGTGCACTGTACCCACCCCAGTGAGCTCCAGTCCCTCCTTTACAAGATTACCGGACTATTCTGGTACTTCTCGTTGTCTCAGCCGTGACAGTTGACGGCGCTCTGGGGATCAGCGGTAACCACAGCTCCTATGACGTCTGTGAACATGTCAGTGCAAATTGTTCAGTTGTGATAGGAGGAACGAGTTTCCAACGTGGTGTGGAAAGTGGTTCGGCATGATTCAATGTTGCGCCTCCTGCACAAGAGAAGCTAGACCTTATTTGCGGTCACTGTCTTTTTTCTCTGGAATCAACTTACCGCCTCCATCCGTTCCGGGACCACACATCAAATCCAAGGTTCCGCCCTTGGCGCAGAGGTTTAGAACTTGTTCAAGAAAGCAGATACAGACATCCTGATATTCGGAACGTTGGTTAGAAATCGATAAAACTATCTAGTATTTTGTGACAACAGAAATAACGGGGACCAAGAGCGCCAAGGGTCAGGGAGACTAATAAGTCACCCTCATATTACATACATGGGAGACATAGCCTTTAGTTTGTCCGTCAGGGACCTTCGTGATCACCCATTTTACTTTGAAGGCGTGATGAATCGGAGAATATCGCACACAAAGGTTGTCCTAGGGATTGATGGATCAGCTTAGAAGCCAAACAGATGAGCGTCTGATCATGTTCTTACCGTGCTGCCGACTGACCACATCATGACACGGTATTTGCACCATTGCTCATCGTAGGCGGCATAGATAGACTCGTTTGTGCCCAAGTCCTTCCACAGCTCACCTTTTCGGAAGCAACCGTACGCGTCCGTCGCCCTGTCGGTCAGGTTTGGAGTGCAGTCGATAGAGTTGGGCTGCATTGCAACGGCAAGAAGCGCTGCTAGCGCAATGGAAAAAATGATGCTGAGCTTGTTCTTCATCTTGACGCCTGAACGGATTCAGGGCCACCAAACGTGCGGATATTGAGGGCAGATTCCTTTCGTTTTGGACAGACTGCCCTGTGCTGTAAAGTAGGGATTACGTACGGTGCGACGTCTCCTTGGATTGTGCACATGTGGGGATACGATGACCATGAAAGCAGGTCAAGGTCTTGGGCAAGGGATCGTTTGCATTGTTGGTGGGGCTGACAGGAGTGAAAGATATGAAAGATAGAGGTTACACGGGATGCAAACACTGGATGCAAACACTGGATCCTGTATCCCGAGTTATTTCAATATCAACTCGAAAAAGATGGCTAGCCACCCTGGGGCACTCCTGTTTGAGGTTGCCAAACACGTGGCCAAACAATTCCAGTGGCAGGGAGTCGTGTGCCTACTTTATGTATTGAAGCAGCCCGCCATCTTTGTTTCCAGATCCGCCTCCCGGGGTGAGTACTCGTCTCATAGCTGCTTGGGTGTCCGCTACTCGGCCATATGCACGGCATCTGTCCCCAAACTCCTCTGGACAGCCTCATATAAGACAGCCTTATGCCGGCCGGATTACTTTTCTACTCATCCCACAACAGCCACGGCTGCAGTAATCTCTTGTGTCACATCATGTATATCCACCATTTCATGCGGCTTGGAAGACCTGGATCTTTAGCCGCTTTGGGAGGTAATCCCCCTTCCAATGTTCTGAGTCAAATTCGGAATTTCTTACAGCATAGCTTCCTAAGAGACATCCTCTTCAAATATATTCTCATTTGGGCTCAGCATCTTCAGGAAAATAGCCTACAGAGTGAATCCAACAGGCAGCCAAGCTATAGGGGCTTCGGTATATAAGATTGTAGAAATTGTGGAAGGTGTGGCGACGTGGTCTCACGGGGTGGTGACAAGGTCTTTGAGTATGACGAACAAGAGCTCAAGTGCTTAAGCACACCTGGGCACATGAGCAGAATTCTACAAGGTTGTCGCAAAACTGCACGCGTCACTGCAAAGCCCAGCAAATATCGATCACCTGAGAAGTCTCTGTCAAATATCAAAATCTTCTCTTCAGATGTTGAAACGCATTGGACGGTTTCGTTACTCACTGATGTTGTCTCCAACTCTAATTGCGTGGTGGATGCGATGCGCCAATAAAGGGAAAAGCGGTCAATGACCTCACAATAACGGACCATGATTCTGCCAACAATCGGTCTCGACGTCAACAACCACAACCTCAACACGTGCAGGACATGATCTCGGATCTTTCTCAAAGCTTGACTTCTGGCATATGGAGAGGTCCTGGGTACACACATTCAACTTTGAGTCTCACGTGTTTCCCTCGAGCGCATGCGTTTTGCGACCGCCCTTAAGCTACGGACGCTTCGGCACGCTCGTGCACCATCTTTCAGCGCGCAGCTTGATCCAGCAAGACTTGTCTACAGGGGCCTTTCAGCCTCGAAAACATCGCAGAGATACCTGGCAACTATGGCGTCTCTATCAAATCGCTGCAATGAGAGCAAGAGCCCCTACGTCCGTGCCCATGAAGACAATCCGACGGCATGGCAGCTATGGACGCCCGAGACACTCGACTTGGCCAAGCGCCAGAACAAACTACTCTTCGTGAGCATCGGATACAGTGCTTGTCACTGGTGTCACGTCATGGCGCATGAGAGTTTCGACCATCCTGGCATTGCTATGCTACTGAATGATAAATTCATACCGGTCAAGATCGACCGAGAAGAGCGCCCTGATATCGACAGGCAGTACATGGACTTTGTTGTGGCAACCACCGGCCATGGCGGATGGCCATTGAATGTCTTTGTCACACCTGACCTTGAACCTATTTTCGGAGGGACCTATTGGCCTGGAGAAGGGTCTGACGATCACGGGAGTATGACCTTCGGAGATGTCTTGACTATGGTGAGCAGGATGTGGGTCGAGAACGAGGCCAAGGTCAGGGACAGTGGAAAGCAGATCACAGAGGCCTTGAGGAGGTTTGCCGCCCAGTCCAGGGCCGAGGAAGACCACCAAGGCGGTGGTGACGCAAGCTTGGAACTTCTCACCGAGTCGGTCGAGCATTATAAAGGCCAATTTGACAAAACCCACGGCGGCTTCGGGAAGGCACCAAAGTTCCCTACGCCAGCCAATCTTACACATCTCATTCGCCTAGGAGCGTCTGGACAAGAAGTCAAAGACGTAGTAGGGGAGGATGCATGCACTGATGTCCGCGAGATGGTGCTCCATACCTTGCGAAAAATGGCACGCGGGGGCATCAAGGACCAGGTCGGCAATGGCTTTTCTCGCTACTCGGTGACGCAAGATTGGTCGCTTCCGCACTTCGAGAAGATGCTCTACGATAATGCTCAGCTGTTGCCGTTATACTTGGATGCATTCTTATTGAACCTCGAGGATATCTTTTTTGATACCACAAACGATGTTGCGAAATATTTGACCAGCCCTCCCATGAGCTCATCGGAAGGGGGCATTCACGCGAGCGAAGACGCTGATTCTGCACCCTCCACAGCGGAGAGCAACAAGAAGGAGGGCGCCTTCTACGTCTGGGATTATGATGAGCTAGATGCCCTGCTGGAGAAGGACGAGTTGGAGATCTGTGCAAGATATTGGAACATCAAACCCGCTGGAAACGTAGACAGCGAGCACGATATCCAGGGTGAGCTCACGGGCCTGAACACGCTGAGTGTGCAGATGAGCACCGAGGAGCTGGCCCGATCTATCAACAAGACACCAGCACAGGTCGAGGAAATTATAAATCGAGTGAGCACAAAGATGCTCAGATACCGCGAAGAGCACAGACCGAGGCCAGCTCTGGACGACAAAATTGTCACCGCCTGGAATGGCCTGGCGATAGGCGGACTTGCACGAACCAGCGCTGCATTTGAAGCCAGTGGTAGAACCGACGACGCAAAGTCCTACCTCGGGAGTGCCGAAAAGGCAGCGAGCTTCATCCGCGAGCAACTCTTCAGCCCCGGGCAGGACACACTCCGGCGTGTGTTCCGCAAAGGCCCCGGAGATACCCACGGTTTCGCAGACGACTACGCGTATCTGATATCTGGCCTAATAGACCTTTATGAGGCGACCTTCTACGACGCACATCTCGAGTGGGCCGACGCATTACAGCAGACTCAGATCCGGTTGTTCTGGGACCAAAGGTCTCATGGCTTCTTCTCCACCCCTGCCGACCAGCCCGACATCCTGGTGCGGTCCAAGGACGCGGCGGACAATGCGGAGCCTGGCATCAACGGCGTGAGCGCGTGGAATCTGCTGAGGCTGGGCTCGCTGCTCGACGATGCCAGGTATGTTGAGAAGGCGAAGCAGACGACCGCCGCGTTTGGGCCGGACATGCGGAAACAGCCTGCCGCATACTCAGGCCTGCTGGATGCTGCTGTAGCAGCTCGTGTAGGACTCAAGTGTGTGGTGCTGACAGGAGAGGGCGAGCTTGTCGGTGCTGCTATCAAGAAGTTGTATGGGACAGTGAGGCCTGGTTGGACGATGCTGCGCGTGGGAGGCGGCGCGAAGAGTGAATGGTTGAGGGGCAGGAACGAGCTGCTCAAAAACTTGGATGGGGCAAGGGAGATGGTACAACTTTGCGAAGGCAAGACATGTCGCCTTTTGAGCAACAAAGAAATCGATGGCTTGGCATCGTGAGCAACGTGCCGTAGTTACTTGGATCCTGACGTGATCTTCAAGATTCCAAGTTCTGGCGACCAAACTGCGTGTACCAGAGAGTCCAGGGTGTACTCGAGAAGCCAATTTCATGAAAAAAGATGTAACGTTTTGGATCTTCACGAATTGATTAATGGGACGTGACTTGATAGCTTGACCATGAGTGTCAAACAGAAGTAACGTTCACCTCGTCACACAATGCGTCAGCGTTGTAATTTTTGTATTCCTGGGCACTGCGTTTTGTGGCATGTTTTTGCTTTTAACAAGCAACGTTACCTTATTTACCTTACACTGGCTTTCAGACTCATCGTGGTAGTTTTGCACTTGCAATATGAAATGCGATTCGCTTTATATTTGTGTCCGCTGATCTAAAACAAACAAAACGAGCAATGCTGCGATGTGGCGACACTAAGTATTGAGCAACTGAGAAGGATGGTAACGGCAGGGAAAGTATGCTCATATATCTACCTTGCTTCCTACGATGGAACAGAGCAGATGAGAGCAATGTCCAAGGCACTCGAGTAGATTTTCTGTCAGAAAAGTTCTTTCTTGCCTTCTGGGACCCTTAGCACATCCCTCGGGCCAGACTTGGCGGACGCCCTTTGTCTTTTAGCGCCTTCTATTTGCCATGAAGCTCTTCCTGACCCTTGCCCTTTGGGCACTTAGAACCGCCGGTGCTGAGGACCGCCGGGACTTGCGCCGGCCGGCCGTTAGTGCAGGGAGTTTGGAATTGGCTACCGACTGTTTACTTTTTCCCGTCTCAGGAACCTGCTCTGGCTCGGGTACCTGCTTTGGCTCACCAGTTTCCCCTGGCTGAGTGCTTTGCTCGGGCCTGACACCCTCCTGCGAATCAGCCGCGGGAGATGCGCCAGGCCACTGCGAGGGGAATTCTTCAAGCGCAGAGTCCAGGAAATCAACGAAATCTTGGGCCATGAGGGCTCCGAGTTCTTCAGAAGAATAATTTGAACTCAGGCCCAGGGCCGCACTACCATCCTTATAGAACTGGGTCGAAGGGTTCTCAGCTGGACTAAACAGATTGAGCCCGGGTGACGGAGCTATCGGGGCGGCGACGGGGAGAGTATTGTTGTATATCTGTGACTGGGACGTTGGTGCCTGTGACTGATGGGAAAATCCTGGCACGGCTTGAAAAACCTGGGGACCATAACTCTGGACGGAGTTGGGGATGGACTTGCCGAGCGGTGGTGCCCGAAGTTTTCTCGGACTAAGTCCCGGGATCAGTTCTCGGCGCTGCTGGTTGTAGGTATACACCTGCGGCCCATCGTGTCCCCGCTTGTGCCTCATGTTGTTGGCCTCGTGAATCTGGTCGAGACGGTGGTAAAGCCTCTCATGGACTGACGGTTTATATCTCGGTCGAGCTTCTGCAATGGGATAAGCGCTCTTGAAATCTCTCCAGGATTGGCGTGCCTCGCGCGCCCATCCTAAACAAGCATCGCGTTCAGCGATGCTCAAGGCCGGAGGGTACGATAACTCTTTGGCAAGCTCAACCGCTGGGAGGAATGTGATATTGGTCTCGGCCAGGAGGCTGGGCAGGTTACAGTACTTCTCCAAGCAGTAAAGGTGCGCGTATCCCGCGTTGTGGTATGGGTCGAGTATTTCGTTCCGGGGGTCGGCGAACTCGGAAATACAGACTCGAATCTGCCCGGATCTTATGGTGCCGCCGATGGGGCATCTCCCGAACCTGCACCTGGTACTCTCATGCCCACGTGGATACCGATAGCCAAAAAGGGTGTGTTGCTTCTCGACTCTGAACATGATCGCCCTTCCTTGCCTGGCAGCGTGGAAGATGTACTCGTCGAATTGATGCCCCGAAAACCTCAACTCAGGTTTGAGCTCTACACCACTGTAAGTCGAGAGGACTCGGTTGGTGGCAGGGTGTCTGACCGGTGGAGGTCGACGAAGCTTATAGTAATAATCGTTGGCTACGCCCGCATCGTCTCTGGCCTCGGGTCTAGGATTCGGCACGAAGCCGTCCTCGGTCGGTAGGTGTGTCATGTCCAGAAAAGGACGAATGTGTTGAGGGATGGGCACGACTCGACCTGGGACCCTGGCGTTTGTGAAAGGGGGAGAAGACCTTCTCCCGGGAATATACGTGCCCTGTCCAGCAGGAGGCTGTGACCTTGCATTTCCGTTCTGCGGCCGCGAGGCCATGTTCTCGGCGTGTTGGCAATGTGATCGGTCTGGTATTCGTCTTCCAAAACTACGCCCGGCAGGTTTATCTGCGTGCGCAAAGTTCGCGTTGGCAGAAAAGATGTTGGAACAGATGTTCTGCAACAGGCGGATGGAGAAACCGGCAGGAGACAAAGCTGATGGGACAGCGCCTGGGACATTTATACAGCGGAGCAGGTCCTTGCATACTCGGGCCGGGAAGCATTCTTGAGGAGGGCAGCGCTGTTATTCTGGGCTCGTATACAAAGGAAGACGGCTCATGAATCCGATTGTTCAGCGGCAGGTGCTTTGTCAGCGACACTTGAGACGACAGGCCGCAAGACAAAGTACACGACATTGACAGCAGGCGTGGGAGGAAGATCTGTTCGCATTGCGGCACAAAGCTATCAATTTGTCCATCCCAAGTACCTAGCAGGGTATCCAACCCTATACATAGTCCGTAGACGATGCCGGCGGGGGCCATCCAGCGGCAAAGCCCCGGCTCTCTCTTTGCCAGTAGACCGATGGGCAGTAGATGCTGACCTGTCACAATGTCAGCGAATTGATCCCAAGTCAGGTCTGAGGCAGTGTGATGTTGGAGGGGTAGTAGATCAGGAGATGTTTGGTGCATTTTATCAACACGGGATTTCAGAACAGGTCTGTGAAATGCTAAGGATTCTCATCACGTGGGAGAAGGCTTGAAAGAAAGCAGCTGTTTTGGCTGGCTTACCGTTGGTTGTGTCTCACCCCAGGCCCGGCCGGCGGAGCGCTCGCGCCCAGCTGTGTTGGACTGGTGTCGGGGTGCAAGCGATACGCAGCAGGGCCCAGAGTGCAGTCTGGACCTGGATGGTGACGAGACTGCGGGCAGCAATGGTGGTGTTACCTCTGCTGATGGTGAGGGAGCGGCAGATGTGTTTGGGGAGAAAAGGCAGGGGGAGAAAAATCAGATTCAAATCGCACACATCGGCCCAAGGTGACCCCACAATCGCGTGGACCTCGTATCTGGGGTCGGCCTAGCCTTATCGGGTCAGCAGGTCCACGGAACCTTGTCTTGTTGCACGCTCAACTGGCGACAGCCGCGTCTATTCCCATCTAACAATTCCAGCATTGATGCCCTGCATGAAAGACGAATCTTGTCCGCGGTGTTGCGACTGGCCCTGCGCAGGACTCAGCAGGATTCGAGAGTACCTAGGTACAGATAGTTAGTCAGTCTCCAATGTGCCATTGGCAAGGCTCTGCCGTTCTCTTCTCTCGTGTTATGTGGCCTTGTTTCCAGTCGTCATGACTGTGTTCGGGGTAGATAGAGAGCAGATGCAGCGTAAAATGGCGTGCAGTGAGGCGCGCAAAGACCTACTACGTCCGCTAGGCACAAGTACGTACCCTGGGGGTCTCGGCTGCTTGTCTAACCCGACTTGGGCTCGCCCGCTTGCTGCCCCTGACACCTCCAGACCAAGAAATGCCCAAAAAGGGACGCTGGAAGGGGACCATGGACCAGGACATCGCCTGGATGGAATCCCGCCTTACGTCACGAGACATTGCTGGATAGCTGCCCTGTTCTGTTGTGTCCTGCATCTGCGTCTGCGTCTGCGTCTGCGTCTGTGTCTGTTTACCAGCTGCTCCTCTCGACCACGCGGGGGGCCATTATCAATCAACCTCAGCACCGTGCACTGTACACGACTGCACCGCTCTGCTCTGTTCTGCCCTGTGCTGCAAGTCACCCAGCAGACAGCCCACGGCCCACACGCATGCATCCTTATTATCCACCCGACCAGACTGTGCGTGGTTCAGCCTGTCAATCTGTCGCAACCGCCGTTCAATCCGAGCACTATCGAACCCCCGACCTGGAATACGGTCTGACTGGCATTGGGAACTCCAACATTCGCCTTCGCCTGCCGCACTCCTTGCTGGTCGCCTCGACCTAACTCACCAAGTCCTTCTTTTCATCTTCTGCCCGGCCGGTCAGAAACCCCATCTCCAAGGCCGCCGGCCAACAGCCGAGCCAGTAATTCTGGACCTGGTCCAGGTTGAACTTTGTTTGGACCTTATTCGCTGTCCCACCAGCCCACTCCCCTCGACCTGGTTCACCCATACATCCGCACATCCATCTGTTCCGTCTCCGCCTCGCCCGTCTGTTCACACGTCCATCCTTCCTTGCAGCACGCCCACGACGGGCTTCAGCGCCACAGCGACGGTACTGTCCGCACACCATGTCGCCAGAACTTAGCCCTGAGCTGCAGGACCGCCTGGAGGAGCTGGACAAGGAATTGGAGGTATGTTGAGCTCCTAACTTGTGCCCCTGGTGCGCTCAGGCGCTGGGCCTTATGGGATGTTGCTCCGCCTTTTGTGCCGACGCTCATCCCAACCCCATACCCATGCGCGTGCCCAGTCGTGGCAATGCGGTCGCGGGGTCACTCGCTCGGCCTTGGGCCGCCGCCCAAAGTGCTTCAACAGCTCCCTCTTATGTACACTGTCGCGCGGCTGCTAACTGGTGGTTGTTGTCCTGTTCTAGGAAGGCGATATTACACAAAAGGGGTACGTTCCCGTTCCGCGACCGATTCCACTACTTCTCCATCTCTTGCCGCCGCCGCGACTCCCATGCCTCTTGTCATACGATGTCCTGCCGTGCAGCATCTCCTCACAATATCTCGTCCTACACGCTTGCGGGCCCTCGACCTGATCATGTTGTGCGTCGATGCAGTACTGACTCTCCTCGGCCGCTCCTAGATACCAAAAGCGAAGGACACAACTGCTCTCCCAGTACGGTGCTGCTCCGCAGGAGCACTCCGGCCTGCGCATCCACTCTCCCGACAGCTCCTCCCACCCCTCCAACGATGGCACACGAGCAGGTGCCCTTGCGGCTTTGAATGCCAACTCCCCCGACCTCAGTGGTCCAAACTCCCCCGGCCTCGGCACCGGCATGTCCTCTCCGTCCGGCCCCGGAGGCTCGCAGTCTCCCTACTCTCTGCCACCCGACCAACACCCAGCTTCCCTGCTTGCTCCAGGCGGCACCTTCGCCGACTCCCGCCCTGGTCTGCGCCAGCGCGACTCTCTATTCCTCGGGACAGGGCAAGATTTGGGGATAGCCGAATCGACGAGGTCACCTACCATGGCATCGGGTGACTATGCCTTCAACCCAGAACACCAAGGTGGATATGGGGAGCATGAGCAGCAGCGGACACCTTATGACAGCAGGACCGGCACGCTGCTGGACTCGCAAGGCTACTTTTCCGATTTCGCCGGCCAGCAGGCCTACGATCAGAACCCTTCAGAGCAATATGGTGGCCCACAGCGATACTCCTCGAGTGACGCCTTCTCCCCGACCGCCGCCATGGCGCCTCCCATGCTCACGGCCAGTGACTTGCCGACCGCCGAGACCCTCGAATACCAGTTGCCTCTCGAACCTCGCGAGGTCCCCTTCGCCATCTACGACCCACACGACTCGAATGTCCAGATGTCACAATTCGATAACATAGCAGCGGTCCTGCGACATCGTGGTCGCACGTCTGCGAAGCTTCCGGCCTACTGGGTACTCGACAATCGCGGCAAGGAGACCGCGTCTATAACATGGGATAAGTTAGCCTCGAGGGCAGAGAAGGTGGCGCAGGTCATACGGGATAAGAGCTCGTTGTACAGGGGTGATCGGGTCGCGCTTATTTATCGCGACACCGAGATCATCGACTTTGCCATCGCGCTTCTCGGTTGCTTCATCGCCGGCGTCGTCGCAGTACCTATCAATGAGTTACAGGACTACCAGAAACTCAACTTAATTCTCACGTCGACGCAGGCCCACCTGGCCCTGACTACCGACAACAACCTCAAGGCGTTCCAGAGAGACATCACCATTCAAAAACTCACATGGCCCAAGGGGGTGGAGTGGTGGAAGACAAACGAGTTCGGTAGCTATCACCCCAAAAAGAAGGACGATACCCCGGCACTGTCCGTGCCAGACCTTGCCTACGTCGAGTTCTCTAGGGCTCCCACTGGGGATCTGAGAGGAGTTGTCCTCAGCCACCGGACCATCATGCACCAAATGGCTTGTCTAAGCGCCATAGTATCACAGGTGCCTGGCAACTCACCTGGTGACACCTTCAGCTCATCGCTTCGCGATAAGAACGGACGGCTGATTGGAGGTGGCGCTAGTAGTGAGATATTGCTGTCGTACCTGGATCCGCGTCAGGGCATTGGTATGATCCTGGGCGTCTTGTTGACAGTCTATGGAGGACATACGACCGTGTGGTTGGAAAATAAGGCTGTTGAGGTTCCTGGCCTCTACGCTCACCTCATCACCAAATACAGAGCCACGCTGATGGTTGCCGACTACCCGGGTCTGAAGCGAGCTGCTTATAATTACCAGCAAGATCCGATGACAACCCGAAACTACAAGAAGGGAACCGAGCCGAATTTCCAGTCTGTGAAGCTGTGTCTGATTGACACGGTCACAGTCGACTGTGAGTTCCATGAGCTGCTGGCGGACCGATGGTTGAGGCCATTGAGGAACCCGAGGGCTAGAGAAGTGGTCGCGCCCATGCTTTGTCTCCCAGAACACGGAGGTATGGTCATCAGCGTTCGAGACTGGCTCGGCGGGGAAGAGCGTATGGGTTGCCCTCTCAAGCTAGACATAGACGAGGAGGACACAGATTCCGAGGCGGAAAGAGCCAGAGAAGAGAAAGAGAAACCTTCCAACGGTTTTGGCGGCAGTCTGCTTGGTGGCGGCACGACCAATGTGACAGAGCAGCGCGCTAAGAACGAGTTGAGCGAGGTCCTCCTTGACAGGGAAGCCTTGAAATCCAACGAGGTTCTCGTGGTTGCGATTGGTGACGAGGCGAGGAAGAAATCTAGCGACTCTACTACCGTGCGCGTCGGAGCTTTCGGCTACCCGATACCTGACGCGACCCTGTCTGTGGTTGATCCAGAGACCGGCCTGCTTGCCTCCCCCCACTCCATTGGTGAGATCTGGGTGGACTCTCCATCTCTGTCCGGTGGGTTCTGGGCTCTTCCGAAGCATACTGAGCAAATATTCCATGCCAGACCCTACAAGTTCGATCCTGGGAACCCGACACCAACCCCGGTGGAGCCAGAGTTCCTGCGGACAGGGTTGTTAGGTACCATTATCGAGGGCAAGGTCTTCGTTCTCGGGCTCTACGAGGACCGGATCAGGCAGAAGGTGGAATGGGTCGAGCACGGTCATGAAATCGCCGAGTACCGATACTTCTTCGTGCAGCACCTCGTTGTTAGCATCATGCGCAACATCCCAAAGATCTTCGACTGCTCTGCGTTCGACGTTTTCGTCAACGAGGAGCACCTTCCCATCGTGGTCTTGGAATCCACCTCAGCTTCGACGGCGCCCGCAACTTCTGGTGGCCCACCACGGCAACTAGACACCGCACTCTTGGATTCTCTATCGGAGAGATGCATGGACGTCCTGATGCAGGAGCACCATCTGCGTGTGTATTGCGTGCTGATCACCGCACCAAACTCGCTCCCCAGAGTCCTTAAGAACGGCCGCAAGGAGATCGGAAACATGCTCTGTCGAAAGGAATTCGACCTGGGCAATCTGCCCGCTGTGCATGTTAAGTTTGGAGTTGAGCACGCAGTTCTCAACCTGCCCATTGGTGTCGACCCAATAGGCGGCATCTGGTCCAACATTGCTGCCGAGTCTCGAGCTGAGGTGTTGGGACCAGTCGATAAGCAGTATTCTGGTATCGATCGTCGCGAAGTGGTCATCGACGACCGCACGTCTACGCCGCTCAATAATTTCAGGACCATTACCGACCTCATCCAGTGGAGAGTGGCAAGGCAACCCGAAGAGCTATCCTACTGTACTATTGACGCTAAAGGCAAAGAGGGCAAGGGCATCACATGGAAGAAGTTCGACACCAGGGTTGCTGCGGTAGCGATGTACCTGAAGAACAAGGTCAAGATCCGACCGAGGGATCATGTCATACTGATGTACACGCACTCGGAGGAGTTCGTCTTCGCCGTCCACGCGTGCATCAACCTCGGTGCTGTCGTGATTCCTTGCGCTCCGATGGATCAAAATCGACTGCCAGAGGACGTCCCGGCATTCTTACACCTGGTCGCTGACTACAACGTCAGGGCCGTCTTGGTTAACCAGGAAGTCGACCACCTGCTCAAGATGAAGCCAGTTTCACAGCACATCAAGCAGTCTGCGCAGATCCTGAAGATCAACGTGCCGCCTTGCTACAACACAACAAAGCCTCCAAAACAGAACAACGGTTTGAGGGATCTAGGAATAACCGTGGACCCCTCGTGGATACAGCCAGGCTACCCGGTGATTATCTGGACCTACTGGACCCCCGACCAGAGGAGGCTCGCCGTGCAGCTAGGACATGACACAATCCTCGGAATGTGCAAGGTCCAAAAGGAGACCTGTCAGATGACCAGCTCCCGCCCAGTGTTGGGATGTGTGAGGAGTACCACGGGCTTGGGCTTCATCCATACCTGCCTTATGGGAATCTACATCGGCACACCCACGTACCTGCTATCGCCCGTGGAGTTCGCGCAGAACCCAATCTCTCTATTCATGATTCTTTCACGGTACAAGGTCAAGGATACGTATGCCACGCCTCAAATGCTGGACCATGCGATGGCTCTCATGCCAGGCAAGGGTTTCACGCTGCACGAGATGAAGAACATGATGATTTCGGCGGAGAGCCGGCCGCGGATCGATGTGTTCCAGAAGGTCCGGTTGCACTTCGCAGCGACTGGCCTTGACCGCACGGCCATCAACACGGTATACTCTCACGTTCTGAACCCGATGATTGCATCCCGCTCTTACATGTGCATCGAGCCAATCGAGCTCTGGCTTGATACCAAGGCTCTCCGACGTGGTCTCGTCATCCCCACGGACCCCGAGACAGACCCCAAGGCTCTTCTCCTCCAGGATTCCGGCATGGTTCCGGTGTCTACGCAGATTGCAATTGTCAACCCGGAGAGCCGCCTGCTTTGTTGCGATGGTGAGTATGGTGAGATCTGGGTCGACTCCGAGGCTTGCGTCAAAGGCTTCTACGGTTCCAAGGACATCTTCGACGCGGAGAGATTCGATGGTCGCACGCTTGATGGAGATCCGAGTATCAGCTATGTGAGGACCGGTGATCTCGGATTTCTTCACTGCGTTAGCAGACCTATTGGTCCCGGTGGCGCGCAGGTCGACATGCAGGTCTTGTTCGTATTAGGAAGCATTGGTGAAACATTCGAGATTAACGGCCTGAGTCATTATCCCATGGATATTGAGGCGTCTGTGGAGAAGAGTCACAGGAACATTGTTCCCGGAGGCTGGTGAGTCGCCCGTCCAAATGAAATCATTATACTCGATATACTGACGATTGTTCCAATCAGCGCGGTCTTCCAAGCCGGCGGTCTTGTCGTCGTAGTGGTGGAGGTCAGCCGCAAAGCATACCTCGCCTCAATTGTGCCTGTTATCGTCGACTCGATTCTCAATGAACACCAGATCATCGTCGACATCGTCGCCTTCGTCTCGAGGGGCGATTTCCCCCGCTCTCGCCTCGGCGAGAAACAGCGTGGTAAGATTCTCGCAGGCTGGGTGTCCCGAAAGATGAGAACAATCGCACAGTTCGCCATCAGGGACTCGTCAACTGGCCTGGGTAACGGCGACGGTGACGCAAACCAGGAGGCCCATCGGGCCAGCTATGGCAGCCATCGAAGCAGCAGTGGCGCGCAGATCGGTCTGGCCTCTGTCGGTAGCACTCTGCGGAATGTCGAACCAGCTCCGCAGATTCTCGAGCAACGAGAATTGGAGTCACAACTGGAGCGCATCTCTGCGATTCCACCAGAAGCACATGCCAATTACGGCCAACCTCCGGGGGAGAATGGACATGGCAACGGCCGTGATCAGATGACGCCAACGGGACCGTCCGCACCACAGGGGCATGGCTTTGATCTGCCAGATTTCGGCCAGTTTGAAAATGACGACAGACAGGACTCCGGTCCCCAGCCCGGCATGCACCAAGACACGCCTGAGATCCGGCTGCCCGAGTTCCAAGGTGTGGACTGGAGAGGCCACATGCACCCATCCCACGGGCCAAGCGCTCACGCGCGCAACCCGTCTATACAAAACGAGGAGGACTGGACGGCTGATGCGATCGCTTCTATGAACCTTGCCGATCGCGGTGATCATGGCGGAAGGGGCTACTAGGGATGGCGCCCTTCGGCCACGTCCGATACGCGTTACTAAAAGCATTTCTGGTGGGCAAGAGGGTGGTCAAAAAGCTGTGCGAGATAGCACCTTTTGCGAATATTTCTACATACACCAGCGCCCTTTTGCATGTGTTCTAATTGCATATGGCGTCGGCTTTCCCATTTGCTTCAGTTCCCTTTAATTTTCTTGGTACTATAACGACGGTCACCGGACACCACTGAGCACGTTTCTTTGATTTTTTCTGGATTGGATAAGGTGCTTGTCAAGTTGCAAGGACGAACGGACGGACGATGATTACATGACCTTCCCGCTGGCTTCGCACCATGCACCTGTTGCATTTGCACATGGAACCTGGAAAAGTTGAATAAGAGTACCCGGATTGTTGTGGAATAGACATACGGGCTTTCTACGTATTATATATACAGCTGTCGCGTTGTCCATCGAGTAGGAGCCGTAGTACAAACGTCTATTTTGTGTTCTCTTTCCGGCCAGGCACGGTAGCAGCCTGGTTTCGATCAGGGAGAATACTAATGCGATCATCGAAATATGGTTTCCCCGTCCTTTCTGACCAAGAGCAAGCTTTTGCCAGCAATTTCTCGGGAACCAAAATGGGCATCCGCTCAGTGAGAACACGCACACGCCGATGTCCAGTCCCTTGCCTTCAACCTTGGAAGCCTTCGAACTAGATCCCTTCCGAAGCGGCAAGCCGAAACGTTTCTTCGACGTCTTCCAGTGGTTGCAGAGCACTCACAATACTGAACTGCCCCTATAAAAATCTCTCAATTGGTCGCCCTAGCATTTCCATCTTGGTTAGAAAGCTCAATTCATCCTATCACGCGTGTACTTGCGGCACGAATCATTGAATTGAGTGTTGCTATCAACTTCGGCGTCCACTGCTTATGTGGCCACACATCTTGCTCATGCCGCCTTGGGCGCATCTGCTTTCAAGGCAAACACATGCCTTCGACAAAAGCTGCCTGGTAATTATGCCTTGTTCCTATGGGAGAAGTCTGCACTGTGGATGGGCGAAATGCCGGTCAATGGCTTGAGCGAAGGTGCCCATATTTTCATGGGATGTAGGCCGTCTTTCACAACGCGATGCGCACAGGAAAACCTGAGTATTGACGAGTACCATGGGACCCCACCACTTCGCATACCCCACCACTTCGCACAGCCAAAATCCTCCACGCCCATACAAAACTAATTAACTAATATATACTATACTAAAACCAATACTTAACATATAATAATAAAAATAATATCATTATAATCCTTATAGAATATACTATTCAAAAATAATATTAACAAAATTATATCTATTATAATTAATAAGACTTTTAATATAGAATATAAAAGTTTAATTAGTTAAGGATTTAAAGGGTATTATACTATAATACTAATAGATCTTTTTTTTTAATAAAAAGTTTATTAACTTTTTTAAATTATAAAAAATATTTTTCTATATAAATAAAAGTAATTTACTTTATATACTTTATTTATTATAATTAAAAAAGTAGTATAAATAAAGAAAATAAAGAAATTAGTTTTTTACTATATAAATTTTAATTTTTTTTATATAAGAAAAATTAGTTTTTACTTTTTTATTAATAAAACTATTATAAAATTCTATATAACTTTTTCTATATTATATTTATTTAACTATTTATACTAATAAAATATTTACTAAAATTCTTCTATTAGTATAGTAAGGATATAAAGTAATAAAAGTAGTGACTTTTTAGACTTAGTGTGGGGAAATTGGCTGTGCGAGGTGGTGGGGTGTGCGAGATGGTGGGGTCCCATGGTATAAGATAGGTTCCACTGCGTGCGAGTCTCTGCAATCGATGATCCAACAATCGAGTGTAGAGATTCATACACATACATATAAACTCTAAAAGAGTGATTGTGTGCCCCTCAAAGGAGGATGAGACAGCACTACTGCGTCGATAGATAAATTCTAGGGATTACCTCATCCGGCCGTTAAATTCCAAATATTGAAAGGCGTGAACAGAAAGAAAGAACCAAATTTGCGAATCGAGCGTCCTCACGACTGTCGAGATTCCGAGTTTCTCATCTTGCCGGCAAACTGAATCCACTGATCAGTCCAAGTTATGCAGCAAGTTGTCAATGGCCAGTCCCAGCAACGCATTAACGCCATTCTCGCTCTGCGGCTCGAAGCTTAAGCTGCTCACACCAGACCACCCGCACGGAAAATCAAAGTGCTGCATGGCCTCGGCATTGACGGTCAGACCGAAGACGGTGTTGGGCGGGTCAAAATTGAACTCAACACTGGCCGTGGTGCCGTTGACAAACGTGGCCGTGACGGTGATGGTACTGGCGCTCGCGAGCGAGGCCGCGCCTGTGAGCGCGTTCTCGTTGAAGGTCCCAATAAAGATGGAGTGAGGGGAAAATGACCCTCCCGGTGGCGCTGAGATGATGGGTGGGTTAGTCGCTGGCGAGCTTGGGGCGATGGCGAAACTGCGATGTTGAAGAACAAAGCGTTAGTAGAGCGGTGTGAATTCAGGCGTTTTTGAATATGGTAAGATTCTTTTACGGACATCTTGCCCTGCGGGAGGAGGAACTGCGCGGCGACTGCAGGGGTGGCGCCGTAGAAGTTCACCCAGTTGAGACCAGCATAGCCGTTCGTGATAACCTGGGTTGGACGCAGGCCCAGAGGAGTGACGTTGCCCAAGTCCTCAAACTATTATGGATGTCAGTAGCTTGAATAGTCATAAATATATGAGGGGAGTATTTTTCTCACGTCGACATTCGCTGTATGGCAGCTCTGTGCACCCACCAAACCGGCAATGGCAAGCAGACTGCCCTGGATAATTGAGAAGCGCATAATGAGTTTCGGCAAAGAGTCCTCAAGTTACTCGAGAGCGGCTCCAATGAGCTTCGTATTGAAGGAGATCAAGGTTGATAAGGTAGAGACGATAGTGAACAAGGAACCTGAAGCACACTGCGGCGGGGACATCCCCCTTTTTATAACCAGGGGCCTTCGCGACGATTTTCTTCCCCTGAGGTATATATCCTCGGCCATCGCCTCGTTTTCATGGCAACGATAATTTTACGGCCCTCACTGATTTCATCACGCACATATGCCTCCGAGGGCTACCTAGGTAAGCTGGCAAGCCACCCCGACTTCACTCCTGCCTTGCAATTGGAGGCAGCACCATATCAGCAGAGGCTTTCAGTACTACCTGGCTAGATCCTGGGATATTTCAACCCCTCACGATAATCTCTAGACCGAAAGGCACGATCCATCCGGCTAGTCCAAGCAGAGGTGTTAAGCCAGATAACTGGAATTTCTTGAGCCGACGTAAAGGAGTCGACAGATGCGGCGGTCAACATTTGAAGGCTTGCCGCTACTGTAACGCCAACGAAAATGAACCTGATGTACGTGGCCATTTCGTACAACCTGATCGGAATCTGGATTGCACAGCCGAGATGAGTGTAATGTTTTGCTCATCAATCTCCTTAACCACACGGCACGCGTCGGGATCAGATCCAAGAAGACGAGGCCGTATGTTTAGCACATTTTCACCAGCATCAACACTTCCTTAGAGATCGGAGATGCAAGACATCTGTGTTTGGAGAAATTCTTCTGGCTGCCAAAAGCTCGAGCAAGTGAAATGTTGTGCATGATTCAGCAAATTGCAGTAACATGTCTGCGTTGTCGCCTGCTCTCAACCTCTGAAGACATCGGAAGCAAGACATTCGGACGTGCCCCGGCACCAAGCAAAAGGTAGAGTCTGAGTGTACATATCACAGGCGATTGAGATGGGCGAAAGTCGGCCTGTGTGGCTTTTGGTCACAGTTTCGCTTCGCGCCAAACAGGCGTCATGAAGTACATTTTCCAGTAGGCTCCACGAAGCCGGACACTCGGATAATCAGAGCTAATCAGTACAGATGGAGTTCCACATTTCCACTCAGTCTTTCCTGGACCGAAATACGGTTCAGCTCAGTAGAAGACGAGCCGAGGGCCGAAAATCAGCCGTCGGAGCTACATCTGTTTGGCTATGTCTCCTAGGTACTGCTGCAATGAAACGTAGATACAGCCTTACCTATCGATGATAGGAGTTTGTCCTTTTGCGTCCAAAGAAATGGTACCCAAAAGTCGACCTTCGGAAAAGCTCACTTCGGGCCATAGAATAGCGTTTGGTTACTGTTAGATCAAAAACCTGGCCGACCTACTGAAAGCCTTGGACAGCGTTGAAATGCTAACTTATCGCTTTCTTGACTGAGGTCGATGGCCATTAGGCAAGCGCTAGAAAAGTCACGGTGGGACGGGCTCTCGGAGAAATTTCTTTGTACTCCTAAGGCAGTGAACCAGCGATCTCGAGGGCCAGCGCTCGTAACAGGGCCAACCTCTGACAGAACTATATAGAAGAGTCACAAGAAATGTCTGTGCCGATGAAGCTCACTATACACGAGCTACGGCTTCGCCCGAAACCGCTGGCCACCTGGGCAGTCAGAAGCAAAGGCTATCGCCAATGCCGCGAAGCCACACCGAAGCGCTCCCGTCTTGGCCAGCCTGCGACGCACCCACGACATCGAGCACAGCAACGTGGCTGGCTTGCACCTGTTCAACACCTCCCCCGCGCGCGCAACAAAGAAGCCGTCGGACAGCTGCTCTACGTCCACGATGGTGCCTACATCCACGACATAGTCGGCCCGCATTGGAACATTATCCAACAGGTGGTACACGAGCTGCCACTGACCATCCACGTGCCTTTACATGGACTCGCTCCCAAGCACACCCCAGCCGAAGCCCTGCTCGCCCTGGAGCGGCTACACCAGCGGCTATCCGAGCAGCCCACTCCATTCTTCATCGCGGGTGACTCCACCGGCGCAACAATAAGCCTGGCCACAGTAATGCAGGGCCGCGACTTGGATGGCGCCGCCCAGAGGCATTTCTGCTGTTCGCCCCTTGGGTTCGATGCGACGCTGACCTCGGGAGCAACCCTTGAGGCTAAGGACCGTTCAATTGGCCTCGACTTCTGTGAATCCTTGCGGGGCTGAATCTCTCTGTGTTTTCCGATAGTCTCGTCGTCCTTCACTGCTTCAAACATGCGGTTGCGTTTCCAATCCCCCGTACATATAAATTGTATGTGGCGCCTTCATACAGTGGTGAGCGCTCAAGACCCAGCGCTCAAAAAAAAAAAAAGAAAAAAACAATGCCAATTACAATAAAATGTCGATACAGTTCTGCTTCAAATATTCTCAGCCATTTTTATAGTCAGATGATCTCCGGATGTGTCGGTGAAACCCCCTGGTAATTGGTGAGACTTCGGCCATTGACAAGTTAACAAGGTATGCTTGATGACGTTTCACCTTTTGATAGTAATTAGTATAAGATGTACTGAGAGTCTCACCAAGCTAGGCCAGGCCATCTCACGTGTACTCGAACATTCGTGATTCGCGAAAGAATTGAGAATAAAAGCGAGCATTCTCATCCGTTTTCATTGGGACTTGTCACTGAAAGAATACCTGGCCCAATTGTGCGCTATGCTCGATTCAGTCGAAGGCTGATTCCATAGCAGAGAAACCTTGGACTGGATGGAGGGATGTAATATTTGGGAGATCGGAGATTCGCACCGGAAAAAACGGAGGGTACACCGGTTACTAAAATAACTACATACTAAAATTACTAACTAAATTTCTTTAAAGACAATATTAAGGTATATATATTAAATATCCTCTAAATTTCTATTTTATTCTTATATAGAATTTAAGTATAGAATAATTCTTATAAAACTAATATTTAATAAATAGTATTATATTTTAATTTTTCTAAAAAAAGTACTATATTAGTTTTTATCTTAACTTTAAATTAGATTTTTTTCTAAGTATAGAATTATATATTATAATGTACTATAAAATTTAAGGTATTTAACTATAGATTTTTTATAATTATAAGTCTATTAGAACCTAAATTATAACCTTATAAAGAAAATATTATTTAGTAAATAAAAACTTAGATAAAAATTTAAATATAATTTTAAATATAACTAATTTTATATAGTTAAATACTTAAAATATACTATTAAAATAATATAGAATAATATAAAGATATATCTTTGTATCTAGCTTAAAAAAATAAAAAATAAGTATTTACCGGTGTACCCTCCGTTTTTTCCGGTGCGAATCTCCGATCTCATATTTGGAATCTCACCACAAGAGTGGATGAGGGGGATTCTTTTTACCCGCTCCCCCACAAGCTTTCATATGCTATATTTAAAGCCATGGCACCGTCAATTCGACGTTTCTACTGAATTTCGAGCTTTCTTTACTGTCTTGAACTTGGCTACACGAGTTGTGGATAGAATCACGGTATATGAGAAAGAAAACGACAATCACTGGTACATACGGCCATAGATACAGGAAAATACGGGATCCCGTCCGCTCTCCCAGAGTCAAGCCTGCAATCGCTGGATTAGTAGTTGGGTCGGTGACGACCAGCGAACACCCGGTGCTGTATGTTTTTTTATTCTTTTTTGTCGCGATTCATGGGACCCTCCTGGATGCGTCCTCTCCCGATTTCACTTGTTGTGTGGGCTAAGCCTAGCCAAATATGTGTCTGAGCGCTGAACCAGTCAAACCATCGCTACTACTCAGTAACATAATCGCCTCAGGATTGTGGGAAAATGCGGTATTGTTGCTTGAAGTCTCATCACATCAGAGCGGAAATAGAACACAGACTCCGAGCCGTCATTGCTGTTGACCGCGGGCACGAAGGCAGAGCAGGGATTTGAAATAAAGGTAAGTGGTCTACAAACAGCCTAATCTGCGGACGGCACTGTGGCTTGAAGGATCATAGAGTTCAAGAAGCCACGCAATGCAGCCGGCGTGCCAATTTCCTATCAAAGTCGGTACTGGGACATCACCGTACTTACCTGTGCATGTTCTGTAACCTTGATCGACACCGTTTCCAAAAAGTGAGTTTGTCTCCTTCCAAGAATGATCCATTTATAGTAATCGTGATGTTCGTTCCAAGGTTTCGTGCCTTGAACACTCCAGCACAATTTATAGACTATGCAGAGACGCTCGGGCTGCCAGCACAAATCACTATAGTAAGCTCATGTGGCCACTGGCCTAATTATATGAGACCAAACAAAAAATAGGAGAACGGATATTCGCAGGGCAAAAAACGGATGGTACAGGGTAATGTGTACCCCCTGTGCGCTAACGTTTTTTTGCACCACCTATTTACTATATAAAACAATAATATATAGTTACTGACTATATATATCTATCACTATATATATACTACTATTGTTGCTTTTAATTACCCCTATTATTTCTTCTACCCTAGTATTTTACTACTTTTTCCTTGTCTACTAGGGTATTCCTTAACTGATCTATCTACTACTACTCCTTAATATAGGTGTAGTTAAGGACCTTAGAAAATCTAATTCTAACTAATAAAGATATATTTTTAATAGTAAAATAATTAATTATAAGAAGAATTTAGTATTAGATATAATAGGTAGTTAGTAGGTCTATAGGTAGGGGGTATAAATATACCTGGTGTGGGTGGTGCGTGGGTGAGTTGATGTTTAAATAGGGCGCTCTGATTGGTGGGTAGGTACTTGTTGCCCTGTACTATCCGTTTTTTACCCTGCGAATATCCGTTCTCAAAAATAGGGACATTCTTCTCATAGTCGGTAGCTGTGAGACTTATCTGTCAGGGGTGCGCATAAAATACCATTGCGCTAATATCACATATGCACCAGCCCCAGATAAAGTTTCTTCCCAAGGTCAAGTAAATATGTCCATCCCGGTAGCCCTCTGGAACAGCGGCTCCCGAGAAGTCTCGATTCAAGCATACCCAATGACAGATAGACTAGGGCAGCAGTCAAAGTCTTTCCATTTTCTTAGATGGCCTTGGTAGGAATCACATCCGCTGGGCTTCATCCCATCAGAGCGAGCAGGCAAATCGTCGGGTAATCAAACATCGAAATGAACCATGTTATCATATCGTCTCAACAGCTGCCGAGTTCGCCGGGGGATGAATAAGCTCAGAACCGCAGACGGGTGCCAAGAACCGCAGACGGGTGCCAAGAACCCCTAACTGTAAAGTATAGCTGAGTATGCCTTCCATAGGGCTTGGTGGTATGACAGACAAGGTAGACCCTGGAGATACGGGTAGGATCTCTGACCGTTCACCTTTTGCCCAGATCGTTGGGTCTGCTAGTAATGCACCCTGATGAGATGGTTACAACGCAGGCGGTGACATGCAATACCGATTCCTGACTTGAATGATGTGTTTCACGGTCATGCCGTTCATGTCTTGCGCTCTGGAAATATGCACGATTTTGTAGAGGCGAGTAATGTCCTCCTAAGCTCGTAGCGCGGCAGCATTCGCTTAGCCTGGGTGCATAAAACCTTACCCGATGTTGTGAGGGCTGACATTAGGCGCATGTTCGTACCTGTCCTTGTGAGCTGGTAATTTGGCGTGAAGACTACTGCTGGTGGCTCGGAGATACCGACAAAGCGCGAGAGATAGTGTTGCTGATGTATCATGATAAGCAAAAAGACGACCACACAGGGGTTCGGTTCGAGTGTGTCCGGGATCGCTAGATGCAGGAGCGGGATGTGTGGGATGATTTAATCTCACTACCTTCTGCACATGGCTGAGACACTTCTTAGGGGCTGAAAAGGTCCACACTGCCTCCCAATCGAGACATATGTCTCGTTTAATCGCCGTGAGTATGCTTTGCGCCAAGCAGGCTGGACTTGCGCCAAGGACCCTGCACCAGTACGGTCAGGGTGGCGTCCACACAGTCAGAAGGAGCCAAAACACGAAGCGAACTCTATCAGGCCGAATCCTCCGGTTCGAAGGATGCGCAGAAAATGGCTTTCTCGATACATTTCTGTTTTCTGGACTTTGCCTGCATTCGCTTCTGCGATTAGTTTCCGCACTGCTTTTTTGCCACTCAAAATTCATCCTGCAAGATTCAAAGCATGTCTTACTTGTAGTTCAAGACAGCCAAGTCTCGCCTCAGTGTCAATGCCCACGTTGGCACGACTCCTTGCATTTTCCTTTTCATTTTCCTTCAAGTCCAACCTTAATGCCGTCCCCTAACCTGTTTCCTTCGTCTAATTAAAGCCTTCGAGGTACCTCTTCAGGCGCCGGATTTCTTTCAGCCTACCCTATACTCTCATTACCGTCAGCCTGGATCATGATTAGCAAATCTTTGGGAGGCATGACCCGTATGGGTCGCACTCAATTCATACCTATGGTAGCAATTGGCCTGCTACTCGCAGTATGGACTATTCGACTGCAGATGCCTGCTATGTCGGTCGACTATTCGTGGTTCCGCATTGGGGACGACGGCAGGGTCAGCAATATTAACACCAGCCCTGCAGTAAAGGGCCTGGGCAAGCCAGACGTCAGCGACATCGACTTTTCCGACCCCGACGCACCATTCATAGGATGGCCTTTGGAACGTGCTTGCAATGAGGTCACGGAATGGGTGGAAGGTGTCGTATGGTTGTGCGATAATAACTGGGGCGGCGTTGGTAACGTACGGAACTTTATCCTCACTTGCATGCGATATGCAATCGAAGCAGGCGTGTCAGGCATTGTCATGCCTGCGATACAGAAAAGAAACGACGACAACATCGTGGACATAAACTCGGGAAAAGACTACCGGCCCTTCAGCTACTTCTTCGACGAGGAAAACTTCCGAAAGGGCATGGGCGAGAACTGCCCACAAATTACCATCTATGATTCTTGGGCACGCATCCCCAACGTTGTCAATTCCAACAGTTCGAGGGAGCCTCTCATAGAAAAAATCAGTCCGCGTGCTTTCTCAGATCGTGGCGACTGTGATGGCGCCGAGCTGGACAAGCACACAGATCGATTCGGAGGTACGATAACCATAGATCCCGTCGCACGCAGAACCTACATCGCAGTTGGGCCCGGGCCAAGTCCATGCGCGGGAGATTTTCCCAAGGAGAAGCTGCATGAATGGGCCCATGTGCTGACAACCACACAGACAGCTTCAGAGAATGGGTTCGAGACGAGGAGAACGGCACGCCGCCGTCCGTGGAGCACCCCCGACTATTTCGCATGCCCGATTACCCCGGGGTTCTTTGGGAGTACCCACGGTGGCACGACGGGCCCGAATTCTCCAACACGTACGGCGGACTGCTCAAATTCAACAAGCAAGTGATGCGATTGGGGAAGAAGGCCCTGGAGAATATGCGAACGTTCGCACGGGAACACGCTCGGACGCGGGATCCACTGGACATCGAGGGAAAGTCACGCGCCATCGACGAATCATCGGCCTTTTTTGGCGCGCACCTGCGCACAGAAGCAGACGCAGTCAAGTTCTGGCCGACATACGAGGAACAAGAGGAGGCTTACCTTGGAAAAGCAGAGGAACTGGGCCTCTCAGTGGCATACGTGGCGACGGGCAACCTAAGCGAGGCGCACAAGTTCTCGGCCGCAGCGCACGACAAGCTGGGCATGGCGGTGGTCAGTAAGGCGGACCTGCTAACCGGCGAGGACGCCGACGAGCTGGCGTCATTGAGCTGGGACCAGCAGGGGCTGGTCGACTATATTGTTCTGGTAGGGAGTGACTACTTCGTCGGTAACAGCAGAAGCAGCTTCTCGATCTTGACGGTACAAAAGAGGCACCTGAAGGAGGAAGGGATCTACACGCGACCGTATAAGATCCGACCCGATGGATATGGCCGCAGCATGATCGTGGGTCCCAAGACGCAATACTACAAGCATTGGATGTTTATTTGGGATGCTATGTGGCCATGATAGACTACCCTAGGATATGTTAGAAAGTTACATGATTATGTTTTGACACCAAATTCTAGCAGTAGCAACTCCTTTGATTCACATCCTCTCCTCAAATTTGCTGTGGAGAGCGCTTTGGTTCCTAGGAATCCGTGTCTGTGTGAAGCTGGGGCCACGATGTACGCTGAACACTGTGTCGCGCATGTGCAACGGAAATCTCGCGAATGACCTCATTTCAAATGGGCAAGTATCTCAGTTCTTGGTAGCCATCGTGGATTAAAGTAGCTTAGAAAACCAGCTACATCGTCGCTGAGAAGGGTGACGGCTTTATGGTTGCGCGCTCCCACGAGAATTCGCCTCCCCCGAATATCACAATGGGAAAACATGAAACTGACACTTGAGCATACATTCAAAGTGGGTGAATGTCACACAATAGACAGCACATGGACCTGGCAGCTTTAGTGAAGACCTGACTTGATGAAAAGCTGACGGTTAAGTCGGGGAGGCGTGACCTGTGTCTGTTGAAAATATTGAAGGAGACTCTTAACCGTCTTAGCCACATGTGCACCGAATTAATACGCTGAAGAAGATGACAGAGAGCTTTTCAATAGATGGGCATCTGCGGAAGACTGGCGATTCAATCCCTTGATATACTGGCATGCCCGCAACTTTCACGGCACCCACCCTTACACAATCAAGACGCACCGTCGACAAGGTCACACAGGCGAGATTTTGTCCGCGGTAATTGTCTGGCGCTCGCCTATGTCACTCGTAGAGGCCCGTTGGTTGTACCCAAGAGGAGATGGCGATGGTGACAGATCCGCCTCCGCGGCTGAGGCCGCCTTCTTTCTGTCCCGCCAAAGGAGAAGCTGGATAGAGGCAGTCACAATAACTTCATAAAAGAATATCTTATTAGTGTCTCAGAAGAAGTGTCCGAGGGCAACAGCCAGCTTACCAAGCAGAATTTGCATGATGATGCACCAGAGGTACCCTTTTCTAGCCGCGGGAAAGTCGGTGGTTTTCCAAACGAAGTTCGGTGCCTGTATATCGAAATCAGTTTCCGATTTGCAAATCTGTCTTTCTAGCCCGTCAGGCCAATAAATCGATTGGACGTACAACTGCCTGTACGACATATGCCAGGTCGTTGCCCAATGCGACAACCAATGCTCTCTTCTCCGTGTCGTCGGAGCAAATCTCGTTAATCCAGGTCAGGATAAGTGGCCCAGCACCATTCTAGTCGTAGCAGCGTGTCAGCGGTATTGATCAGTGTACAATCCATTCTTGTTCACCACATGATACTTACACCGATCTGACTGAACCAATACACTACCATGCGGCCGGTAATATTCTCATACAGAGGCATTTGGCGGAGGAGGACACTGAAGAGCAGCTGATTCCCACAGTGAGTATTTGACAGACAAGTCAACGAAGGGGAATAAGCCTCTAAAACCACGAACTTACAGTAATGGCGGCGCCGACATAGATGAAAGGCCAGCGGACGCCGTGGCATGGCCCGTCTGAAGCCCAACCCCAGATTAAGGCCATCACGACAAAGATACCGGTTGTCGGAAGAGGCACTGCAATTCAATGCTGGTGTTAGGTGGCGTTCAGGCGCATCAATGCTCCCAGATTAACTTACAGTCGTTGATTTCGGCCACTGAGAAAGAGGTGCCCGGCACCGGGGCTGGCGTCTCATTGAAGCTCTTCAGCCAGTACTGAGAGATACCTCAAGTTAGCAACTCGTGTCTTATCACATTTTGGCTGGATGCAAGGCATGCCCCTGAATCTGCTTTCAAGAGCCCCAAATGTCTCAGGATATGCTGGTAATCCTGCAGCCGAGAATAATGGCTCGCAAGGTAGCCCAAAATGGCTATGCCCCCCTGTCTCCATATTCACAGTAACACTTACGCCCATTGCTGGCTGCGCCCAGCCATTATTCCATACAACGTAACATAAGGCTGTTTCCCAGAATCAGTATGTGCTAAGTTGTGTCAATTCACAGGTAAGGAGGCACCCAGTGTCCTTCAGAAGCACATTACTTCGGAGAAGCTGAGTGACAGAGGAACCACTTACGGAGCAGGTAAGTATGCCAACTGCAGAGAATCTTCTTGACTTTTTCACGCGTCCATGGCTGCTTTCCGGCGCGCCCAACTGCGTTCATCCTCTCCACTGAGAGTGTGTTTTCCGCCTCGGTTATCCACCAGGTTTTCCCGCCACCCGGCATGTTAGGGAAGAACACAAAACCAGCCAAGGCGAGCGGAATAGTGATTATTCCATCGACTGTGAGACCATTAATGATGGCTCTCTTTCCATTATCCAGAGCGTGTAAGCGGTGTGCTTACTGATGAATAGCCAGCGCCAACCGGCCAATCCTCCTTCGCCACTCAAGTTTGTATACTGTAAGAATTTGAAGTCAGCTTTCCTGCGCTATAAGCATTCTCTGCTTGATATGCAACATGCACAAAAGCCATAGGTAGTTATCAACGGGCGAAAAGGGCGAGGAAAATGAGTGGCTTACAGCTGCAGCTTGGAGAAAGCCGCTGAACATCTGTCCGATAGAGCCAGCTAGCCAGAATACCATGGCGCGCTTCCCAATCTCGCGGGGTGTATACCACGATCCTAGCATGTAGTGGATGCCTAATTCTGTTAGAGCGGAATTCGCAAGCTAATTTGAAACGTTGGAGGAGACTGATTCATCTGGGTTGCATGCTCAGGCAATGTCCAAAAGTTCTCATTTATCCTGGTCATAGGGTGCCCAGACATTCATGTTCAGGTGACTATTTCCGGTGAAGTTTATACAAGGAAATGGGGGACTTTGAGGCTAACCTGGATAGAATCCGGATCTGGGCGTGACTGTCAGTCATCACTGGCATGGCAAGTACTTCGATACTGACGAGAATAGAGGAGTAGGACCTGAGATTACCACTGAAATACACTCACTCAAAGAGGCCCACGAGGAACCGTAGGGCGTACAGAGACCGGTAAGACTTTACAGAGGCGGTACAAATAGTAGCAACTCCCCATCCACACTCGAGCTATGGGTGACATTAGCCGGCAAAAAGCGAAAAATTCATAGTATTTAACAGGAAGTGACTAGTTTACCAGTAAAAAAATTTAAAGACATACCATAGGTATCACCCATCTGGGTGAGACCCGTGTGAGCAAGAGATTTGATGGGATTTGGCCAATTACATATCCGACAGTATAGACTGGGATAAAGTTAACACGACTTCCACACTTAATCTTAACCATGCAGGTCTCGGTCGTGTGTTATTCTGGACTAATGGCGCTTGAACATGATGCAATTGCTTTGGAGTGGTTGGGTGGAACGCAGTGAACTACTTACTGGATGTGCTGGTGACAAGCTCGTTCCCATACATCAGCAAATCTTCTTTCATCCCGCTAAGGAACGCATTATTGACATTAGTCTGATCAAGATTTTTGAGAAAATAACCGATCTGTAGATTGGATTAGAGGCTGTCATCCAGTCAATTTGTGAAAGAATTCGGGGTAGTATGCGCACTGAAGCGAAAGTCAAAACGAAAGCGTCCAATTTGAATAACAATCGACGCTGGTCCTGGGGTAGCGTCCAAGTGTCCCACAAATATCCTTTCCAGGACGATTTCGACTTAACGTCAGACGGTTCACGGGAGCCATCGACCCTGGTTTCAGCAACAACTGCCTTCTCTTCAAGTCCCATGATGAACTCTTTTCTCTGAATTCAGTGATACCTGTAGGGCCTGACTGAAATTTCGAAGTGAAAGCCTTTCGGCAGCAGCGGAGGTGACATGGCATAAGTATGCCAGCGGCCGGGTGTCCTCATTATCACCAAAGATCACGTCAGTCACCCTGCAGCACCGGGTTTTCGCGAGCCCCCACTTCTCGGGCAGATAAACCACAGGCCGAAGGGCAACAGGAAGCGTTATTTGGATGTGTTAGTAATTAGTCGAGGTATCCATTTATTGATATCGATAGTTTTGCAAGTAGTCATCACCCACTCCATCTGTGTTGTCTTGGACCGGAACTACGTCCTATGAGCCACGGAGGATTCATCAGCTAGGATTGGGCATGCTCCGTCAACCAGACCTTTTCTTGTATGCCCTACTCCCCCTGTGTGTCATCTCTATCTCCATCAATCAAGTCTCGCAATCTGTCTCGAACCGTCATGAGACTCTTCCCAAGCTGATTCCTTCCCCAATTAGCATGCCAAAGATGCGGCTTGTCTTTGAGGCGATATCCGATACCCCAGTACCGGTCCTGTCCCGCAGCCTCCACCAGTTGTCTGTCTCCCGTTGCAAGCAGCTGCTTTCCTAGGCTTTCAAGGGCCTTGTACCTTTCGTCTCTAATCCTGAGCCCCTTATCGGTGAGGTCCACGGTGGAATCTTCGAGACAGAGCTCCAGCTGTCCACCTCCAAACTTCCACCACAGGCCTTCTTCCATCACCCGAACCTTGAGGTCATGCTTCTGCCATGCCTTCTCGCTGAAACTCCTGACGGAACGGCCAGCGGATTTGCACTTTGTTGCAGAATCCGTACTCATTATTTCCCTCGCCGCGTTCTCATCGCCGAAGTAGATTGCCTTACAATACATGTAGTATTGTTCGGAATGGCGGAATGTCATGGTGTCAGGTGTCTCATCCCCAGAGTGGGAAATACTACTGGCAAGACCGCTTGGAACTGTTTCGGATTCCTCAAATAGCCATGTCGCTGGGTGTGGGGCCTCAAATGTGATCATGTGAAAGTTTGACATGAAGCCGTAATCCCCATTCTCGTTGTGGAAGTATATCGGCCCGAACTCTTCAAGATCGGCATCCTGGTCGGCTTGGGCTGGTGTCAATTTGTCCTCCTGCTTTTGCTTGTGGCTGTTTAATTTTGGCTCCATCTTGGTTTGCGATCAGCCTTTGAAACCTGTTTGCAGATTATCGAATTGTTCAGAGATGGCACTCGGCATCATATAGGTGATGAAGATATGTGGCGGATTGTTTTGCATTTGCAGAGTCAGATCTGCAGTCTGGGAAATGGCAGCTTTTAAGAATCCATTCCGAGCATTTTGTTCCCAGCCCACAGGGCGAGGGCTCTTCAACATGGTCCTCTGAGCAGCCAAACTAAAGGTACCTAAGTAGTAGCCCCGGATAGCCTCAACCTAGTGGCTTGACAGTTTGTAAAGAACAGCAACACAAGTAGACTAAAAGAACCGCCTAACAGTAAGCATCATGGTACGAAATGACCGCGTCTGAGTCTAGTTTGTAGAAGATTGAATAACAGTACTCATTCTCTCAGAATTAGTATAGTGAATTTCACTGTTGATATACTCCTTTTATTGTTATTTATTCGATTCGGGTATTCATTGTGGTTCTGGATCAGTAGAGGGACGAAAAGAATTTAAACAGTCTCTGTCTAATTAACATATGGTCTTTTAGCACGTGTTGCACCTATGGCCATCCGGCGCCGGCAAATCGACAGTCTCAGCCAGTGTAGCTGTTGACTCATGTGGCAAGGCGCAGACCATTGGGCCTGACACCAATCGTTCCTGGCGGGGTGAAATAGCGTGTATGAGAAGGTCATTCCCCGCGACCGCGAAGACGAAACTGCTCTGTGATATGGGGCAACTGACGGTTTCAAGTCCCAGCTCCGCTACTCCACTGCCTGGGCTTGCAAGTTCTCGGGCTTCCAAGCCTGCAATGCTCAAGCCGATGCTACCACTGACATCCTAATGATTCCCGCAGAGTGCATTGCCGACAATTGCCTCCGCCACTCGCTACACTTCTTCCTAGCTGCCCAGGGCTGGCTGACCATCAGTCTTTCCATCCATGACAGAAAGATTTGGTGGAACTGAAGTGGAGGACACGAAGATCGCTCCTTAGACCAATCTTGGGCCTCCCCGCCTACCTAAGTATGCATTGTCTCGTTTGGGGCGACATGTTTACGCGGAATGGTCTAATGGGGACCAACAGAACAGTGACTAAGTCCTGAGGCTCCGAAAATCGAGTCTTCTTTTCTTGGATGTCCATCTCTACCGATTCAATATTGGTTCCCTAGCTATTTGGCCGATGACTCGAACGGCCGGTAATACATGCATTGTTGGATGTTGGGTGGGGCTTGGCCAGGCACCCTTGGTTTCTGCCTGGTGTGCTTCAAGATAAATGCCAAAGAGCCAACGCTGGCATAAGTAAGCATCCAATGTCTTGCCAGCCCTCATACTATGACTCTGCACATGTTGTGTAACACCAAAGAAGCCTCGAACCAAAACCCTGTCGCACGAGTGAAGCAAACCTTAACGTCAGCAGCGAGGACAACCCTCAGCCAACACCGAGCAACGTCTGTCTTACTAGACGCACCACAGCAGTATAGCCCAATCAACCGGCATCAACAGAACAGCTTGTGTTTCGCACCACTTATCATGGCCATTCTCAACGAAAGTCCGGAGCTTGACTACGACGACATCTGTCCCATCTGCAGACAATTGCTTTATCGTCCGACAAGAGCTACTGTGTGCGGGCATGCAGCTTGTCATGCTTGCCTCCTAACATGGATTGCAACATCAAAACCTGAACCTCAGCCTCTAGACGCGTCTTTCCACATTTCTCCTAATCCTGAGATCGATGATATATCCATCGGGTGCCCGTTGTGCCGGACCGAGACCCAGGTTGCCCTCGATAAAGCCCGATCCTTATCACTTGAGTCGAAATATCCGGTCCTATACAAGGAGCGCGCCACAGAAGACGCCGAAACAGAACAACTCATGATCATGCAGCTTGGCAACACACACAAGAATGTCCCGCCCTCAATCTCGCCTTATTCGGGCATGACGCGTACCCATTATTGGAGCTTTTTCTTGAAGAGCTCACACACCGATTTGATTGAGTCTGTCGACCTGATCTTACACGAGACCTTCCGCAATCACCGATTTGTCACACTAAGAAAGCCACCATTCACCAAGTCTTCGCTCGGTTGGGGATACTTTCGCATTGCCGCCTTCGTCACCCTTCGTGAGGGGTGGGAGTGGGACTCGCCCGATGCAATGAACAGCGCATCCAGGGAGGGCGGGTGCAAGGACAGGCTGTCGGTAGATTGGGTGTTGGAATTTGGAGGAAATGGAAGCCAGTCATTGACAATTGTACCTATCCGCAGGTCTGGCAAGGGGGATGAGACCCTGACCTCTCTCCGCCATCTTTTCGGCACCGATTAACGGCCAATCAGCGTTAAAAGGGAGTCTTGTATTTAATATCAAACAATTCAAAATTTCAGCTTCATCTTGATTATATGATCGGTCGTACGTTCCTCGGAGTATTGTTACAAAGGTTGTCAGGACACCTGCCCCATTAACAAGAGTCTTTTTTTTAAACGCTGGGTCTTGAGCGTTTACGACTGTATGAAGGCGCTTCGTATGGCTCAGGCTGTATACGGAATAGAAACGGAAACAGTTAACAAGAGTTTTGGGAATAAAAGTAGGTACCTAGGCACCTGGTGGTAGTGGACAGTCCCCGAGACTGCAGGCTGAGGAAGTTTACGTGTACCTCAGATTGCCCTGCACACTGAACCCTCAAGATGACTGGTTTGTGGAATCAGCAAAGTGATTGAAACATGCCAGCATTGCAGGACAATCCCTGTAGACAAATATTACGCTCACGCGGTTAGCTTGGACACACGGTTGGCTTGGACATACACCCCACTACAGCCTCTTAATCTATAGCAGCTCACGCTGAAACTCGGGCTTTTTCACATGATTGCGTAGTTGATGGGACTCAAGTTCTAAACAAGAACACATATATTACCGAAAACTCCTTCGCAACCCAACATAACTCCTCCTCTTGGTTGTACCGGCTCATTCAAACCCGAATTCGTGGAAAGATTAACAACCATCACATCAAATATTACCATTTTGCATCTACCGTCAGCTCGCACCTCTGACAAGACCGAAGACAATGGAGAGGATGGTCCAGCGGTTGACTTCATCCTCCCCAGACATTTGTGTCTGGTGAGGCCTAACGACGCAACGTGGAAATATCACAACTACCTAGCTAGAGTCTCCAAACCCCGGGAAAGCAAGGAAGCGCGGAACCTTCAGTTGGGAGGACTTGGTTTTGGGAAACTTAGTTAGTGCAACTCAAACAGCAGAGGACGGGAGCACATACTCGACCGGCCCGGGCCCGGGCCCGCAGGGCGCCACAGTGAGTTGGCCATCCGGCAGTGGGAAATAGCAACCGGTGGCCCCAGTTGGCGCGGGCGCGGGTGCGGGTGTGGGCGCGGTTGTGTCGGTGGGGACGGGCGAAGTGAACTGAGTGGTGGTCACAATGGATTGGGAGGCAGTAGTTGTAACGGTGACGGGTGGCAACACGGTATGGGTGATGGTTGTAAAAGATCCGGGGGCGGTGACGCTTTCTGTCAGGGTGACGGAATGGGTGGTCGGGTCCGGCTCTTCGGTCACGGTGGCTGTCACAACGACGGAATGGGTGGTCGGCTCCGGCTCTTCGGTCACGGTGGCTGTCACGACGACGGAATGGGTGGTCGGCTCCGGCTCTTCGGTCACGGTGGCTGTCACGGTGGAAGGACCTGTAGTCGGCTCCGGCTCCCCGGTCACGGTGGCTGTCGTGGTGAGAAACGTCGTACTTCCATCACCAAAAATCAGAGAGATAATGTCCTTTGCCCCACCAAGTCCCCCGGACACTATCTCACCGACCAAATCATCCCAATCATCGTCGTCACGCTGAGACAGACCAGGATGGCTTGGGGCCTGGGTAGGCGCGACATGAGGAGTAATAGTATTGGAGGAAGTATGTGCCGGGTCACGAGAGACTACCAAACTGGTTGAGAGGCCGACCAGAACGGAAGTGGCCACAATGTATGAGGACCGCATGATGTGATGGGTTCTGCGCAGGTGAGAGCAAGTGAGAGTGACTGAAGAAAAAAAGAGAGAAAAAAATAAGATGACTGAGTCCTCGATTGGGAGCGGCTTCAGGTTATAAGGCCTTCTGGTGAGGTGGTGTTTCTGGCCTGATGACACGTAGGCAGATTAAGATGAGAAGGAGAGAACCAAGACCCGAGATTTGAAGTGACATATGGGCCTATTTGAAGCCATAAGCTGAATGGTCTGAGAGCCAACCTTGATTTGACACTTGATAGCTGAATGTGTCGATGAATTTAGGCGGCAGACGATGTGAGGTTCGGCACTGCACTTGTTTGGATTAGCAAGACTGGGCGCATGGCGAAATGCACGACTTCTGCCGCCGTTGATATCTGAATACGCTAATATGGACTCTCTCGTAAGTGAATGATGTGTGGTTTGCACGACTTGATGCCGGAGGACAGCCGCTCTGGCTGGAGATGCTCGTGAAGAGTTACACGAGAAAGTCGGTGGGACATGGTGCGACGCTATGCTAAGATGGCTCACTGTGGCTGTTGACAAGGCGTTGTCGGACGTGGTGTCTGTTTTTTTTGGTCTGCATCCGCTCAAAAAAGAGGATCAAAGCAGAGCATAGGACACGCATCAGCCTCTCGGCCCGGCGATGCTCTGAGCTCATGATATGTGAGGAACAAGTACTCATCATCACGTGCAGTTAGTAAATTAGTATATTGATTGCAGAGTAGCGTACCCCTTTTGTTCGAAAGAACAGGTTCGTGTCGAATGACAATGTGAGATGATGACACGCCTGTTCTGAAAGTGAGGAAGTGATGTGAGACTGGGTTGACCTTTTATCTACTTAAGTAGAGAGTTCAGGCTTTACAGCCTAGCGTGGTCTGTGTTGTGTACCCAAGTACCTACCCTACCCCAGGGCAGGTCGAGTCCAAAGGTCAACATGGCCTTCCCCTTCTCTCCAACAACCAGCCAGCCAGCACAGTTTGAACAACACAGTACAGTAATAGAAGAGAGACAAATCAGACCAGGGTGAGGGCCTGTCCCCTGCCAGCCCTCCTCGACGCCCACCCGGCGCAGCACACACCACTCGGTCGCGACCTTGAGTGCCCACAGCGCATCGCCCCTCGCCACCGCCGTAGATCTTGAGTACGTCCATCAGCATCCTCAGCCGGCTCTCGGTCGGACTGGCCGCCGCTGGAGGCCGCGGGAAATGCCGCCGTGGAAAAGGTGCCACTGGGACCGTGGCATCGAAGAGCTCAAGGATAGATTCTAGATGTACAGGCAATTTGCCCTCGTCGAGGGGGAGCCGTCCAAGCCAAGGCAAGCGTGGTGCAGGCCGTGGAGTAGATGGCCGCCATGCGAGGCAACTGAACGGCGCTCCTCTCGAAGGACGCTTGGTCGAGTTGAGAGTCGCTCTTGATATCGTTGGCGTCGGGTATGGGGGCCGACACTGCCGTCAGGCCGCGCTCGACCTCGTCGTGGAACACCCAGATGTGCGCGAGCGCCTGGCAGAGATTTCCTGTCACCGGTACGGGCCGGCCGTCAATCTCAACAGGGACCCGGTCGGTAGTGTCTCCCCAGACGTATGAAAGCGCAAGATACGGCGGTGCAGTAGCGAGATCGTGATGCTCCAGATGGAGACCCTCGAAAGTGCTGGACCACGGCTTGTCACTGTCCTCAGAGTTCTCGTTGGTCGACACGAACCTCACCAGGCGGATCTCCGAGCCGCGGAGAGGCTGGTACTCGAAGTCTGCCATTTGCAATCTCGCCTTCCGCCGCTTTCCGACGAGAGGGGAGCCCTTACATGGACGACCAGCATTTCGTAGGGCTTCCTTTGGTCGTTGCTCCAGTATGACCGAAAGCGGCCCTTCTCAACATCAAACTCTCGTAGCCAAGTGTCCCTTACACAAAATCGACCTACATCTACTTTTCAAGACGCAAGCCTAAGTACGACCTCGCACCGCGTGACGAGCGCCACTCGGCATTCTGCGGCTGAATCATAGTGGGCATGGGTGCTGGCCATGATGGACGACCGAACTCGAGCGTCTACGGCTGCCCGGAATGCATTTCTGCGTTGCACGAGCGATCAACCGCACCTTGAAAAGAAAAACTCGCCCAGACAGCAACCACAGCTCGATACTGCGGCTGTCTTTTACTGTGCGTTGAACGCCGCCTTAGCTCTATCCGACTTAGCTTGATGACAATAGTTACCAACATCTTATCCAATGATAACGCGAGCTAGGAGAGGAGATCTACCTGTGGGGGCATATAGAACATGTTTCTTCGCTCGGCTTTGGTGCCAGCCACACCTTGTGGTCTAGACACATCGTCCAGCATGAGGTGTACAGATTCGAGGAGCCAGCAACTGACTGGACGAGATCATTGCACTACCCGCCCCCCTCATTTCAGTTGGCATTTAGGAACGCAAACGGCCTTTTCTCGGAGCAGCCCCTGGAGGCGAGAATGACAAGAGACAGTGCTGATACGTACAATAACAATAGGGGCTTGACAGGCAACACGTCTTCGCATCGGACCGACAACAGCTACCTCAAAGCCATGTGTGGCTGTCTCGTCGAAAGCGACAAGGACTATTATGCAATATCTCTAACGCACTTGATGAGTGCATTAGAGTATCAGCATCGTTTACCGGCCCTTTCCCCTGTAGCATCGGGAACCGTTCTCGGTGAGCCGAGTTGGAGGAGCTCAACGCAGCGTGCTACCGGCAGCCATATTTCGGTGCAAATTATGCGGACATCCGATCCAAGAGGAGATCTCCCTGTCAGTGCCTGTTCTTTTGTGATAAGTGTTCCCACTTGGGTAATCACTAGAGTTCCGGGCAGTGACGGATTCAAACTCTCTCGTGTCAGACTCACCCGCACAGAAACCAGAGGCCTCTTCTCCGCGCGAGTTGGTTTCCTAATTAGAAACTCTGTGCTTTTCAGCACGTGTTTCAATGCATGTCGATTCATTTCCCGAATTCTCAGTTTTGCAGAGGTTGTGCACAGGGTTGTAAAGGGGTGCCATGTTGGCAGTGTGTGTCGTTCCAAGGCCGGTCGCGCTTCGACTCGTCTTCTCCCCTTTTTCTCCAAGCCAGCCCAGGTTTCCACGGCGTCCTTGGCGAACTCCGACCCTGAGCCGGGATTGGCGTGCTAACTATGATTTTCGGCGGCTCTGCGTCTCCAATCCCCAGACTTTAAGCTTAAAAAGTACCGCTCGCATCGGAGACGCAGGTACGACTGGGCGGCTCATCTCGTCTGATGACACTCGTACTCGCCTCCTCAAACAGTATGCCGCTTGAACCGTTCTTTTCTTATGCTCCACGTCTTCTTTTATGCTTATCGGACGTTAGCTTTCCCCTCCGTCATTCATCAGCTGGCTGGTGTCTGCCAATGTCAGTGGCTTGGCGGACATCCGTCCGAGCATTGAAACGAAACTAACCTCGTCACTGCCACCCCTTCAGCTTCAGGATAGTTCAGACCACACCGCCCATGTTACGAAACGGGGTGTTTGCCTTACCCAGTCGGGCGGATTGCAGATTTGCGGAGGATCGACGCAAATCATCTACTGTACAAACAACCTCCTGAAGAGGTCCGATATTAGTCACCCACAGAGGAGCGGTGGTATATAGGATGCGTCTTCCAACGTGGTGTGATTATTGTTCTAGATGGTCTTGACCTTTACGCACATACCTTCCATTTTTCTTGTCTTCTGTAAATTCCGGCTGAGCCGTTAGTTTCCTTACATCCACACCCTTCATTTATACACATTCAGAGCTGGGTCTCCATCCATTCTCTTCAAAATGAAGTTCCTCTACATGATCACCCTGGTAGCTGGCGCGACTGCCATCGCACTTGAGCCCCGTCACCATCAAGGAAAGGGCGGCAAGAAGGGCAAGGGTAGGCTGAATACCTGAGGTGGACAGGTCTTGGGATACAAGTTCAAGTACTGACGAGATCATTTAGCTGGCGGTGCTGCTGCTGGAGGCGGCCTGGCGGCACTCCTCGGTGGTGCAGCGTAAGTTCCACACCTAACTTACTATCTCCATAGACCCAAAATACATTGCTAACACAAAACAGTGGTGGTGGTGCCGGAGCTGCAGGTGGCGCGGCCGGTGGTGGTAAGTAACTTTTAACTCACTCGGGCCATTAGCATCTCATCCTCTCGGACAAATCTATTTGTCGTCCCTCCTCTAGCCTCAGCCTTCTTGCTACCCTAGGGTGCGCTGCAGGTTTTGCGAGCAGAGAAGATAAGAAGACTATGCCCCGATCCAGCACCTCCTCTGTACGAACATATTCGTCTTCGTTATTGAAAGCTGACAGCAGATATTCTAGCCGACGCCCAGGGTGCTGGCGGCGCAGCTGGCGGCGCTGGTGGCCTTGCTGCACTTCTTGGTGGCGCAAACTGAGCTGTGAGGGTCAGGCTTCGGTGGGCAGAGTGACGGCAACACGGGAGATGCTACCAGGCGTCCTTTGTTACCCTTCGTAATGTTCCGGTTGGGTAACTAGTCGTGAGCAATGCCAAGTAGGGTAGAGGCATGTCTGCACATAAGACAGTAAACAAGCCACTCACTTCGTTGGTACATGTGTTATAATACAGAAGACCCTTTTTTGTAACGATTCGATCATCTTTTGGCTTGCGATCATGAAATTTGTATTATCAGCTGCACGATGACTACAGCTGGGCAGGTTATGGCCACGGCATCCTGCCTACAGCCCGGTCTTATGCCCTAGCATCCGCTCGCTCTCGTGAAATAGCATCTGTGCGTTGTAGGTGTCCTTGGCATGCTCGGCGAGATGTTCGTCACCCAATTGGCAGTCAGACATGTAACCGAATGCATCCCCGCCGACGTCGAGGTCTGCCAGCTTCGGGTCGAATGCAGCGACAATAGTCGTGGCCGCGCCTTGGTCGAGATTCTTCCAATGACCATGAGGCGCCGTACCCTTGATCATGTTCCATGACTCCTCGTCCAGGTTCCGCGATAACTCAGTTTCGATGGTTCCAGGGTGAACAGACAGTGCGAGAATGTTGTCACCGCTCTTCTTGAAACGCCGACTGAGCTCTGTGGCGTGCAATATGTTGGCCGTCTTGGATTGCCCGTAGCCAATGAACCCCGGGTAGCCGTCCACAAGCTTCAAGAACCCCTCAGGAAGGCCCTTGGGAGGTTTCTGGCTATCGGGGACTCCGTCGTAGACATAGTGGTACATCTGATAGTCGTAGAAGCGAACAGGGGAGAGCCGATGTCCATGACTGCTGAGATTGACGATGCGTGTGGCGCCCTTCGGTCCGTCAGGCTTTGCCGCAGCGCGCAGCTTAGGGAGCAGCAGATAGGTGAAATAGAAGGGGCCGAGATGGTTGACGAAAAAGTTCTTATCGACCCAAGTGTCCCCAGGCGTCTGCACGGCATCCCTTTCCATGTAGTTTACACCAGCGTTGTTGATGAGGACATCAACGTGGTCAACCAGAGTATCAAGCTGCGCAGCGGCTTCCTTGATAGAGTCAAGGGACGCGAGATCGAGCGAAACCTTGTGGACCTTTACATTAGGATACTTTTGTCCAAGTTCAACAGCCGCAGCATCGAGCTTGGATTGGGTCCGCGAGGCAAGGATGAGTGCGGCTGGCTCCTGGGAGGCGATTGCCACTGCTGTAGAGAACCCCAGGCCGGCCGGGCTGACACCGGTGATGACGACTGGTGAGCGAGGTCAGCGAATTTGCTCGGGTTTTGCTCTATGAACATCACGAACCGTTTTTCCCCTTGATTGCAGACCCAAGAGCTTTGGCCACTTCGGTGCCTGTAGTGTTGCTGTTGAATTCTGGATTGGACGTCATAGCGTTGATGGCTCAATTTGGCAAATTACACAAATCCTCTTAGGTATGAGTCGTGGTACCAGTAGGCAGAAGAACGAAGATGCCCTGTGTTCGTCAATATGAAGGTACTTGTCCAGGCTTCATCAATGCTCACGATGGTGAGGGGAACTTGGGGCAGCGAGCACGAAGCTCGGTTTCTCGGCGTCTACTTCTGATGAAGCCGCGGGCCGCTTGGCTGTTCTGGACATTTCTCCTCACATGACCCCCCGTCTACTCTAAGTTTCCACTTCAAGTCTGGGCAAGTGGTGCCCTCTTCGCAAGGCCGATCCGATACATACAAACGCATCTTTCATGCTCCATCTTCGTCGTTTTCGGCATCTAGAAGGGCATTGGCTGGTGATCAGGGCTGATTGTGTTTCTTCAGTCACCACAGCTCTGAGAGGGAGATCAGCGCCAAGCCCCGATGTGATAGAGACTTAGTAATCAAAGATGACGTGAAGTTGTTAGTCGTCGATCCCGGCGTGAACACACAGCAACGACCACAGGTGGCCCAGAAAGTAGCGCTGCGGCTGAGGAATTGCTCCGCCCACTTGTGGGATCCTTCCGCCAATTCAGGCGGCAGTGTTACCAGGAGAGTGCTTATTTGACAGCTTGGACAACATACTCTTCCGGCCCAATGCGTAGATCGTTTCATTTTCTTTTGCCTCTGATGTTGACACGGTCCGCCCAGGCGCGTAGGATTGGATTCTCGAACCGCTAGTCCCTAATATACTCTGCAACTCGGCCATGACAAGAAAAGGCAGCACCAAGGTGAAGACAGGTTAGTGTTCCAAAGCAGCATCATCGACTTCTCCAAGCGACGCTGACTGGTCCACCTGTAGGATGCTTCACGTGCAAGTGAGTGGCGATGCTTGTCCCCCGAGCCATCAAGCACTCATGAGAACATGAACAGGGCACGGAAGGTGAAATGTGACGAGGCAAAACCATGGTGTCAACGGTGCATCTCCACGGGGCGCAAGTGCGAAGGCTACCCAGCCCTTCCCACCGGCCAGGCAGCATACTCCTGGGCAGACCTCCTCACGCTTCAAACGGTCGTTCCAACTGTTACCCGAAGGAATCCAAGCACCATCTATACCTCTGACGACATGGAAACCCGGGCGTTGGATTTCTTTAGAGCCCAGGTAGCACCCGTTCTGTCCCAGCATTCCAGCAAGCAGTTCTGGAACATACTTGTCTCCCAGGTTGGTCAGCAGGAGCCAGCAGTGCGCCATGCTCTAGTCTGCATAGGGTCTATGTACGAGGGGCTGGGTGACAATAGCCACAGACTCTTGACGACATCCCAGGAGACCTTTGCAATCACTCAGTATAATTTGGCGTTGAAGAAATTAATCTCCGCAGCCAGTGACAAGAACATGACTTTGCTCGTCTGTCTGCTGTTCATTTGCATAGAAACATTGCGTGGAAACAAAACCATGGCCATCGAACACTGCCGACATGGCATCACAATCTGCAATAGCATGCCTGAAGGGCTATCCGGCTGGGCTGGACAAGAACTTAGACCGATTTTCCTGCGTCTCGCAACTTTCCCATATTTCTTCGGTGTTGAGGCCTGTGACTTCCCCGAGCCTCTTGGTCTGGTTTCAGACCCGATGGCAGTGGACGTCACGGCCGAGGAGAGGAACACGGCCTGGGACTGGTTGATCAATCGGACGGTCCGACTGATCCGACTGGGCCTCAGCCATCGTCAAGGCCCTCTGCGACAAATTTCGAAGCCGGACGACTTGTACGAAGAACAACGGCGCATATGTCGCGCATTGGGTCCGTGGCGGAATTACTACAAAGGACGCAGGCTACAAGGCAATCTGAGCCTCGAGGAAATGCTCTCGAACTTGTTCGATGAGATGAAATGCATCGCGGGGACTATATGGGCCTCGTGCTGCTTGAGCAGCAACGAACTGGTCTACGACGAATATATCGATGACTTCGAGGAGCTCGCATCGCTGGTCCAACAGCTTGTCGACCTCAAGGAAGAAGAGAGCGGCCCGAAGGGAAAGTTTATTTTCGAAATGGGGTTCATGCCCTACCTTTACTTCACGGTTCTGAACTGTCGACGACTGGACTTGAGACTCGCTGCGCTGAGACACATGCCGCTGATTGGACACGAGCGTGAGAACCTTTTCAGCACGAGGAATTGTTACTATACCGGGATACGCGTCGTCGAGCTAGAACACGGTATCTGCCTTGATCCCGCCCGACCAGAATTCCCAGCCGACGTCGAGGCGCCGCTGCCGGAAGATCAGTTCCGCGTCAGAAGCGCAGACATCATGGACGAAGTGGACATCCGCATGGATGGCGAAAGTAGGGAAGTCGAGTACAGGAAAGTTTTCTTCTGGATCAAGCCTGAAGCCATCACTCCAGGCTTCACAGAATGGTTGAGGATAGGGTCTTTTCCACCCAGCACACGGACGAGCACGCCAGCGTTCAGTTCAGTGGGGGCAGCCGGACAACAGTCTTCCAGCCCGAATTCGGTCTAAGAAACCATGCCTATTCTGGGACTGTGCTATTCGGCGTTGAGGGGCCGGATGGGCGGGACAGAAATGTCCTCAAATGTTTGCTTGGCTGGTGAAAATCACGCTTTGAATACAGCGACATAGTATTCACATAACTCAGTAAAGAAACCAAAGTCTTTCAAAGTTTGGCACCTCTTTGTTCTCAATCTGTGTCTATGCGGCAGCACCAAAACGCATAGGTCCTGACGAGTGACATGAAATTGGCAACGCATTTATCCAGGCCGTTCATCCTGCAGCTTAAATCACGCCCCTCGCTCTGCAAGCAGCTTCAGTGCACGAACGCGCTTTTCAGCGAGAAAGTAGAGCTTTTCCATGGAACCAAAACCGCCAGTCTTCTGGCTGAGCAGCTGGCTGGTCTTGACCAGGTTCTTGATCTCTCGGCCATTCAAGCTCAGACGTGACAACTTCTCTAGGTCCGCTTCCATGGACGTAGAGTGGAACCCGTCTCTTCCAGCCCGATTAATGAAATTATTCCATATCTTGAGGCGTGCCTCTTCAGTAAGCTCATAGTATGGCAGGAACAGGTCCACCCGGGACTGGAAGGCGAAGTCGATATCGGAAGCTCGGTTGGTTGTCAGGAAGAGGATGCCGGGGTAATACTCCAGCTTTGTCAGGAACAGAGACACAAGCTCGTTGCGCTTCATGCTCTCGCTCTGCCGCGCTGCTAGGAAAACGTCGGCCTCGTCCAATAGTAGCATTGCGTTCCACAGCTTGCACACCTGTAGCGCCTTGTCGAGGTTATGTTCGATCTCTGCAGGCTCTGTGCCAAGTGCGCTTGCGCTGATCGAGTAGAGGGGCACATTTGCGCGCTCGGCTACTGCCTCTGCCGTGAAAGTCTTTCCGACGCCTGGTGGACCAAACATCAGAATTATTATGCCACGGCCTTTGTCGGGAATGAAATCGTCAAAAGCCTCGTTAGACTTGGTCTTGCTCTCCACAAAGTCCCAAGCAAGCTGCTTCTCATCGTCTGGGACGACAAGGTTGTCGAAGGCGTCAAAATTCCAGACGACGTCGGAGAGGCCATCGATGTTCACAACGCCTGGTCACACTGGTCAGTCATTCCAGTGGCTCATTCAGCCAGTCAGTCAGGAGTGCTATTCTCACCCCACCGCTTTGTCTGCATATCAAATCCTATGAGCCATGGACACACAATCATACACTGCTCACTCGTAAGCGGCGACAGCTCTTCGTTACGGCCCCACAAGTCCGAGCCAGTGGCATCCTCAAACTCCGAAGATATCTGGACAAATCCGCCGGACTCGGACGCTTCGGAAGGACTCTCTGGTTGGTACTCTTCCGGTTGGTACTCTCCCAGGTCGTACTCGTCCGGGTCGTACTCGTCCGGGTCGTACTCGTCTGCACTGTGAAGTCGGGAGCTAGACCGAGAATTGGTTGTCGAAGTGTCTCTGGACCTCGAACTTAGCCCATCGACAATCTCCAATGATCGCATGTTGGGTCTGGCGTTGCCGGTGGACGTGAAGTATGCAAATGCATCAATGATGACACGGCCGTCAACCTGCGATTCCTGTCAGGTTTCCCCCATGTTCAGGTCGCAACAGCATCATATTGAGCTCACCTGCTTCTTTCCTGCACCGCCTAAGGCATGCATGCTCCCCTTGTAAATTTGGGCATGGTAGCCCCTGAGGCACTCAAACTTCCTACCTTGTTCGAGCATCGCGCTCTTAAAGCCCTCGGGATCACTGTGGAAAGACACAGGGTAGACCTGCAATGAGTTCACATAGCGGTCACCGTCGAAGCAGCCGATCTGTACACGTTCCTGAACATAGCCGCAGCGGTTTCCGTCCCAGACTAGCTTCTCAAAATAAATTTGCCATTCGCCTTTTTTCTTCTTGTACTTCGTGACTCTTCCGAGATGAGGGATATCCCGTGTAGTGGTGACTATAAGTTCCGAAGGGGGAAAGATCTGCCAAATGTCCTCGTAGGATACCTTGCCTGTAGAACGGGTTTCTGCCAAGGACTTGATACACGGGGCTAGAACAGGCTCCAGGAAGCTCACCAGATGATTCATGGCCTGCTTTGCGTCGAGGGGCGCATCTTCATTAGCTCTGAGATCTGTAAGCTGGTCGTTCAATCGATCCCATCTGTGAACAAAGGGTCCGAAGGGCTTTTGGAAAGTCCAACCCTCCAGGTGCAGGTCCAAGCCTCGGTAATCCTCGAAAAGGTCGAGGAGGATTTGTCGCATCAAGACATGGTTGACGGTGAAACGACAAGTTTCGTAACGATTGCTGTTGTACCGAGAGAGACGATGGACAATAGGCATTGCTGTCATACGGGCTTCAAGCTGGTCGGCATCATCCTTGGAGTTTTCGAATTCTGACCACCACTCACTCTGATGGAGATAGAGGGTGGCAACTTGTGGCGAAGGTGCTTCTGTGTTGCTAGCCATGGCGAATTCTCTAGAAGTATGAATCAGCTTGAATGATTGAACCTGCGACCTGATGTGGGAACTATGAGTAATGTTGATATATTGACATGGTGAAGGAGACCCGGCAAACTTCTGAGTGCTCCATATCCTTTATAAGTACTCTCGCAATGACCAGTTGGCCACGCCCCTTCGTGTCGAGGAGCCTCCCATTCACAACACCATCATGCCTCCCGGCTCTGATTCGTAGCTGATAGTATGCTAGAGAAATGTGGAAAAACGTGTTGGTGGACAGCCACCGGGCAGCGCAACAGAGGTTCCATGCATCAACTCTAGTGCCGTTCAGAGGACCAACCATACCCTGATGGCTGAGGTCCAAGAATCAGCCAACATTTGTCGGTTAGTAATGGTGCCAAGCGGAAGCAACAGGCAGTCGAGGCTTTACGGCGGTTGTGCAGGCTTCAGCCTGGAGTTGTGCCGCCTGCATGCATTTGTCTATGCCATGCTGGCGATCTGAGGATCTTCAGAACAAGAGCAAGGAGGATATGAACAGCTCCCGAATCAGCACTGGCTGTAAAGTGTGTGCATGTAGACACTGATGAATCCCAAGTACACTTATACAGTAATTTCGTATGAGCGAAAGATGGAGCGAGAACGCCAATGCCCGAGTAGCAGGAAATCACGGCGGCAGCAATTTGTGTGCAACACTGACGGTAGACAAGATTCAATCGGGTCATGTTTGGCTTGTAATTACAAGCAGAGAGAAGGAAGGCATGAAGTTCTGAGGAAGACCATCAGCTCTGACGTCGTCAGGTGAGGGTGTGAGGGTGGCAGGGTTGAACGGTCACCTAGCATCGGCGGGCAGGCGGAACAGGGGTCATAACGAGCACGGGCGTACGCATCCGGCACGGGTGGTGCAGCCTGCGTTGCCTTGATCCAAGTGCAGGTGGCAGTTGGACATCGGAAGTGTTTTGCCGCGGGAAAAGCAGTAGTAGCAGCAGAAGCAGCAGAAGCAGAGGCAGAGGCAGAGGCAGAAGCAGGCATTAATTAGTATGGAGTGAGAAGTCCGTCATCTTTTCTCTCGAGAGCCCTAAACCACCAGGAACCAAATGCCACCAAATTGAAATTAGCAGCAGAGGACCAAAAACAGGGTCCCCGGCCCCTGCTGCTTGTCCTCTCGGCGATTATGTAAGGAGCCATGTCGCATTGACGAATCTGATGGTTGGGATGGCTCGCCTGTCCGGTCTGCCTGTCTGCCTCTCTGCCTCTCTGCCATTCGCGTTTCACGCCCTCCTCGGAGCAGAGAGCTGTGCTGCTGCATTGACCAGCCTAGCGTTGTGGCCCTAGAGGCCTGGGGGTGCCCTGGTCGTGCCGCTGCGTTTACGTACTTAGGTACGCACTTAAGGTAGGCTCTTGCTCCGTCAGTCAGGTAGCGTGTGGGTGGAGGAAAGTTGGCAGGACGAGGACGGGGTGGAGCTCGGGCCACCCACCCCCTTCCCCTCCAACCAGCAACCCGCGCAATTCTGCACCTGCAGGCCGCGGCAGCACGGTTTGGCCAGCCCAGCCTGCCAGCCCAGCCCAAGCCCCCCAAAGCCCATTGCCGCACGCAAAAATTAAACTCCCCACACCGGCTGCCCACCAAAAGCTCTGCCTCTAGGTTCTGCCTCTGCTCCTGCTCTGCCGCACCTGACCCGCCTCGCCTTGCCCTCAACCCTTTCTGTCAATCCGAGCAACGCGACGACGGCCTAGGATTATGTCTGCGTAGAGTCCGTCCTCGTTCCAAACCACTCCAAGACTCCTCAAGTCCCATTTTGTCGTCGCACATCCCACGCCTTCCAGAAAGGCGAACTGCCCGGTGACAAGATGTCGGTCGCCTCAAAGGTAAGAGAGCTCCTCCTTCGTCTCCTCCTTGCTCTTTTTTCTTCTCGGTCTGCGTCCTTGTCCCACCGACCAGCGCCGCCTCCCGCTCCTTTCTCGACCAATTCTTCATCGTGCTCTTGCTCCCGCCACGAGCCAATGCTGACCTCTGTCTTCGCTGCCACAGAACCTCTACGACCTCCTCGGTAATTGCGCCCGTCCCGACCCTGCTTGCACTTGCTTGCTGCTCGTGCTCATCTACCACCCTCGTCCTCAGCCCATGCACCCTCAGCTCAACACCCCCCAGCTTGGTCCTCATTAACACAAACGTGAACAACAGGTAACGACACCGAGGAGGGGGAGAACCCTGCTCCCGTCAAGACCGTGACCAAGACCAGCACCAAGACCGGCAAGGCCAACGCCGACGGCACTGGTCCCGCTAGCTCCGCTCCTGCTTCTGGCGCCCGCTCCGGAGGTGGCTTCTCCCAGAACGAGAAAGGTATGGGACGTCACCACGGTGGCCCGTCTCCCGTTGGCCGGCGTAGCACGCCCCATTGATGGCTATGATCAAATGGTTAACAGGTGTGACACAGCTTACCGTGACAGAGGCGTTGGCTCTGGCGCCAACCGGGGCAAGCCCACCGACGAGGCCCCCCGCAGCGGAGCCCGTGGCGGCCGTGGCGCTCGTGGTCGTGGAGGTCAGTACCTCTGTTGATCCCACCAAGCCATACCTTGCGACTGGCATACTGACCGCACAATCTCAGGCCGTGGCGCAACCCATCACCGCAACGCTGACGACAGGCACACTAAGAATATCGTTCCGTAAGCCTTGCCTTGCCTCCTCCCGCACACTCCCAAGAGACAGTGGGCTAATGACCTTTGCAGTGGTTCCGAGAAGCAAGCTGCTCAGTCATGGGGTGCCACCGAGGGCACTGCCGAGCTCAACGACGAGCAGGCCGGTGAGGCCATTGCCCAGTCCGAGCAGAAGGATGCTGAGGCTGAGGACGCCGAGGCCGTCTCCCAGGAGCCTGAGGTCAAGACCATGTCTCTCCAAGACTACTATGCCAAGCAGCAGGAGGCCAGGGCTGCCCTGAACGCCGCCACATCCGTTCGTCAGGTCGAGCGCGGCAATGAGCCGGCCGGTGCGGAATACCACAAAGGCGCTCAGGAAAACTTGGTCGAGCCGTCCAAGCCCGAGAAGAAACCGTCCAAGGCACGCAAGGAAAAGAAGTTTGTTGATGTCGACTTGACGGCTGAGTCTCACAACAACGCGGGCCGTGGCGATGGCCGAGGCCGTGGAGGAGAGCGTGGCGACCGCCGTGGTGGCCCCAACCGCGGCGGCCGTGGAGGTGCCCCTCGTGGCGACGGCGCCCCTCGTGGCGGACAGCGCAGCGGACGTGGCGGTGGCGGCGGCGCCGCCCCTCGCATCGACGACAAGAGCCAATTCCCTGGCTTGGGCAACTAAGCATCGCGACGCACAAGACCTGCAGAACTCTGCATGTCGACACGTAAAAAGGCCTGAATATCGTCTCACGGGGTTTGCGCGGTCGTGATCCTCGGAAACGAACCGATTGGCATTACTGAGTGAGAGACATGGTCGGGATTGGGGCATTTGGCTGGTTTAGGGATTGTCCAGGTTTTCATCTATCTGTTTGGTCTCAGAGTCACTGCGTCTGGTATCTGGCCGGTCAAGTCCACATCTCAAAAGCAAAAAATGCATTTTCACCTTCTCTGATCCAACGCAAGCTGGGCTGTCCGCGATCCCAGCTCGCAATCTAAGTTCTTCTAAAATCCACTTTGACTTCGTGATTTAGGTCTAGTCCTACCAAGCTATGATAACCATTCGTCATGGAAGGATTTGGTGAGGATTCATGTACTGTCTGGGATTATTCCAATTCGGGCTTCACATATTTCCTGCCTCTCATACTCCTTTCTCTTGTGACCCGAGATCATCTGTGACCCGAAGCAGGCAGACTGGCATACTCTTCTGCTTCACGTGAAGATGATCATCTGAATAAAAGAGCTTCCATAGGATTGTAATGATTGAGATCAAATAGAGCACTCAGTAGGCTGATTCACGGTCAGGCAGGTCGTGTACTGTAACTACGATGAAAACCCGTGATCCCCCGGCAATGTGGACACCACAGGAGCTGGTCAGGATCGTCCTTCTGCTTGATCTGGGCAAGCTGTTGCGTATTTTGGCCCGTATAGAGACTGTTGCCAGTCTCGTCCGTTGATGTCGGCCTACGTGAGGGGACATCAAATTAGATTATGTTCTGGGTGACATTATCTTCACGGTTGGGGGGGACACACCCAGACCTTAACTTACCTCGTTGATGTAGGCACCGGTATTGAGCGTCAGCTTCCGAAGCAGTTCTCCGGTGATGTGCGTGGCATTGTGGAAAGCGCTGTCCACTACGGATAGTGGCACGTCGTCTTCCCAGCTTGTCGTGTGGGTGGACTGGAGGACTGTATCTCGCCATGCAAGGTCGAGGGTATTGTCGACGGGTACTCGCCTGCCCTTTATTGCCATGGAGACACCAGGACTCGAAACACTGTCCTTCGGTGGAGTGTGAATGTGAGCTTCTGAAAGTATATGTCCAGCAAAGATCGGACACAGGCCTAGGGAGGAATTGACCTTACCGTCGGTCCATTGAAGTCCGGGCCTACTGCCGACAGCACTTCAGCCGGGAGCTCGAGGTCTTCTGTTAGCGAGCCCCAGACAAGAGGCCTGGAGGCCGCTGCCCTTGCCGTCGTGGTCAGACGATGGGAGCATGGCAAGACTGGTAAGGTCCTGGGCATGCAAGGCTGAAATGGTAGTTACAGCTTCATGAGTGACATTTTCTGAGCCAAAGGGACCCTAGAGACTCGCTTTCAGGCATTCTATTGTCTCGTTGGGCTTGTTGAGAAGCAAGAACGTGCCGACAAGCCCAAGCTGAAACCCAGACTCGGGTTCTTCCATCGTCAGGTAGCCCTAGAGGCCAGAATTATGTAAGTCGGGTAGATATTAAAGCATCTGATCGAAAAGTCTGTACCACTTCTGTATGGAAGTTCCATTTTTCTGTGTCGCCTCGAAGGTCCAAAGGTGCACATCAGGCATCGGGGTTGCCTTGACCGTGAGGCTCGCAATCAATTGATCCTCGGGGTAGCAGACCGATGCAGAGAGATCAGTTAGGATTAGAAGACTGTAGAGTGTATCGTTTGGGGCTGACCACGCAGCTCGGGGATGGCCAGCAAGGGCCCTTTGAAGCCTGAGTTGAGCAGTTAGTAAGAGGTCACGCCTCCGCTGCATACAGGGCTAATCTTACACTTTCACAATTTTGCGACGCAACGACAGCGAGAAACGCCCGTGGTAGGTGAGGAAGGACCATTATGATGAAAGATTGTATGTTCGAGCCTCACAATCGCAGTGTTGATCAACTTAAGAGCCTTGCACAATGAGGTGGTCGGTGGCACTTCAACTTTTGATGAAAATGGTTGGCCTAGGACTTATATTCATTGTTGAGTTATTGCGAAATTCCGTGCCAGTAACAGTCCAACCCCTTCACTTTCCCTTGTTCGTTTTGACCTTCTTGATGGGCTGGAAGTTCCATTATAGTTTATAGTCATCTACTGAGCCCGACTTGTTATTTCTTTTCCAACTCTTAGAGGCACATCTTAAGACAGTTTTATTTTATGAACAGTAAAGGTGTGGGGAAATTTTGACCTTGTATTTCTTGAAGACAGCGAAAATGATTCTCGGGCATTGCATCTTACTTGTCCCTTCGCAATTTTCTTCAACTCAGGTACGGTAGATGTCCCGCGATATGAGAATCAATCGCCTCTTCATGTGGCCACGTTGGACTGGCTGAAAATGCTTCCCGCATTGAGTCACGTTCTAGCAGTGACACTCAAATTCAAGACACGATGTCGCGTCGGCCATACAGTGTATGTAGATGCTGAACTGCGAGAGGCTTCCGGGAACCCTCCGTCAGAAGTGTAGGTTGTGAAATGGCATCGCCGCAGCCTCGTACACTGGATTTTCCTCGCGTTCTGCTTACCTAGGTAACCTTGTTCCCCGAGTGACGCAGACTTCAATGTTGAGTGCCACATATGGATAGATCCATTTCCACGGCTCCATTGTCCTAGCTCATTGTGACCAAGTCCTCGCTCCCGAGATTTTGGTCATCATAATCCCATGGTCTGTCCATTCCAATTTTCTGCCGCCTTGCACCAAAAAAAAGCGGAAGAGAACAAAGACCCTTGGGCAGGAATTACAATGGAATTCTCCTGCTCATGCATCTTTGTACCACAAATGGTATTGTCAGCTCCCTCTTGATCGGGAAACATAGGTTTCATAAGTGAAATATTGAGACTGAACACGTACGTCAATGTCTTCAACATTTAAATAATCAATCCCCCGATTCAAAACATCACTGGCCAATCTCATCGGACTCCTCAACCACATTCAGTACTCAAAAAAGTATTTTGACAACCTTGGAAAGACCAGACGATTTATACCGGTTTCCTCAGATACCTGGGTACTTTGTTGACGGAGGTGCATTCGTGTCTGCCAGCGGCTGAGAATTCATCCTGTGTATACATCTCGTCAGTCTTTATACATTCAAGCTCAAACTTCGGACATATCGGACAAGATGCCGGACAAGTCCTACATCGCGATGAACCTAGCTTGTGTTGAGATGTGGCGCGATTCGCGCCCAAACAACCAAGCCTCCATTGACATGTGGCGTAACGCCGTTTCTGACATGGAGCAGACGAACATCCAGTCGACAGCACAGCGTCCCCCTTCTGCCCTAAGCGACTCAGATGCGCCTCCGCCTTCGGCACTGAGCAACTCAGATGCGCCTCTGCCTTCTGCGCTGAGCGACGATTTCCGCCTCCCTTCGCCGCTAAGCAGCGACATAGAATCCCTCAGGCTCCCCGTGTCTGCGATAAACATCGCAACTCCGAAACACCAGAGCATCGTGAACTACGTGCGCAGCGAACAAGACGAGGGCTATTTTGCCAGAGAGCCAAGCTCGTGCGCTAGCTTCTCAAGCACGCTGGCCGAAAATGGGTCTACTTTCTGCTTGACATCTGAACGAGCAGTTCAGTGGGTTATCGAGCGGGAGCGGGTTCTCAACAACAGAGTGCAAGAGGCCGTAGAAGCCGCAGAAGAAAGTCTGGTTGAGCTTTTGCGTGTGAGCGGTGTAGGTCTTCGAGAAGTCCAAGACGAGGTGTTTGACTCCGTGGCACCGGGAACGATAGCTTCTCTCGCCACAGTTGGGCACGGTAAGGTTTCGTTTGTTGTCGACAACCATCCTGAGGACAGAGACCCAATAAGACCAGGAACTCCTGGGCCGAGCCGTGATGACTATTTCGCCGATGATGAGCAGGAGTCACCCGGAGCTCCGAGAAGAAGAAGGGCTCGATCCCCCGGAAGACCCTCCTGTACCGACCCATTCCCAGAAATTCCGGAGACGCTGCAGAGTCCGGGTTATATTCTGCGGGCTCTCAAATCCTCAGAAATCTGGGATGAGGATACGCCTGCTGAGTCTGCTCTCCATGCGCATGCGCCTCTGCGTCCGCTGAGAGACCTCCAGTCACTCCTTGCGAGGCAAGACGGCAAGACAGAGACCATAAGGGAGCTGGAATGAGTTAAAATAGAGGATAAATAGCAGGCCTTTTTTTTTTTTTTTTTTTTGAGAACTGAAAACCGGACATCTTGCACAAGTTGGTCCCTCTCTTGAAAATATTTGCCACTTTTCGCGGTAAATCACCATGTCTTTTCAGCTTATATCTCTCTCAACATCCCCCTGAACAAAGGGATAGACAAATTACAGACAAATTGCAAATTGGTTCCAAGGTTTGTGTACATATATCTCGTTTCAATATGTGCTCAAATTCCGGTTGCTTGTTTCCCCGTCCGCACAGCCGCTTCACGCCGTCATAGCACTAAATAAAATAGAAATATTCATTAGTCTGAACAACTAAATGTCTTATTTGAAGTAGGTTCCTTTGGACACGCAGGAAAGTGGTTGAAATGCAATGGCCCAAGGACCAGATCCTTACTTGGTGTCCAACGCACGAGCATGACAGCGGCGCCTATCTCAGAGCCTGAACTTGATAAAGACTGGTGATCCGATACATTCCGTCAAAGGGGGTTCACGGTAGAATCAGGCACTCAATTCTTCGATTCCCAAGTACGGATGGCATTAACATTGTCAGCATATGATGGCACGATTATAGTAGTCAACAGGATGATATACTCATCAAAACTCTCGATTTTCATTCAGTTAGAATGTGAAGAACTTTTAGCCGCTAGTCAATGTGTCTTGTATGATCTACAGCCCGCTGATTTCAAGGAGCGGTTAAGTCGTAGTTGACAAGGAGTGGTATATTCAGTGCATTGCATGGCTGTGACCGGACAAAATTTCATACACTGGCCATCCAACATCAAATATACCATCTCCGTACCACCGCCACACCTTCTATAGGAGGCTCCTCCGTAGAACGTCATCCTATAGGAGGGAATCCGACAGAAGGACAACCCATCGGATATCATGCTATAGGCCCACAGGAGGATACCATATGGGAGGATACCCCATGGCGGGGGGTCCCGTGGGGGGACACCCTCAAGGAGGATGCCCTAAAACAGGTTGTCCTTAAGGAGATTGTAACGTAGGATATCATCCTATAGGAATCCTGTAGGAAATTATGCTATAGCATAACGCCCCATAGAGGGTTATTATGTAGGAGGGTATCCCATAGGAGGATATCCCATGGGAGGGTCTCGTATTGGAAGGTATCTCATAGGGGCATAGGAGCTTCTTCTCAAGGAGGTGGTCCCCTGGGAGGCTATCCCTTTGGAGTGGTCCCATCATCTTATATGAGGTTATCCTATAGAAGGATTCAATGTTTTCCAGTAGGGTGGGATCCAGTAGAATGTTACTACATAGATTGTTGTCCCTTAGCACGCCAGGGGAGATATATCGTGGACTCGTAGCGGACACCCGAGCAAAGCTCACATGGAGGATCATGAAAAAAGCTTGGGTGATCCGTGTTGTAATCCAGTCTAACTGTACAGATTGTCAAGCAGCCAAGTACACTGTAACGCCAAGCAAAGAATAGTGGGAGGTTCCAGCTTGCTATGAGAGTGTATGTGTTTGTGACCCGTATGTGGCACGAAATATTCATTCAAGACTTGGGCCGAATGTAGAAAGGAAATCTGAGGAAAGGAAAGTCTATCTGGTATTCGCATGATACTCCCAACTGAGTCTGTCTCGCTCCTTCCTCTGTAATGTACGTGCATAATAAACAAGCCACAAGCAATAGACCAAAAGATGGATAGCCTCCCAGGTCCAAATTGAAGGACAGTAGCAGCTTGGTCAGTTCTTAGATCGTTTCTGCTTGGCGAGGCGTACCACGTCCACACCAAGTGTCGCGACAAGCAGCACAAGATTGAAGAACGCCATCATATAGAAAGGCGCTCCTCTCGACGACACATCAAAAAGATAGCCGCCGAGCTTCGTGAGCAGCAAGATAGCCGCACCGCCACACCATGAGTATACACCGGCAATGGTGCCCTTGAGTAGGACCCTGGTGCACTGGGGTTGCGATTTGTTGCCATTACCATTGCCATTGTTAAGAAGCGGTGCGCCCTCTCCAGACTCGGCAGCCCCTTCTGTCTGGACGACTGAGGCCTCGCCCACTGGCAATGGAAGGGTGCCCTTCTTGTGCGGGTCTGCAGCCAGCACGCCTTTGCCCAGGGAGCCCAAGCTGCAGACGATGGCGCCGATCTGGCTGATGCCTATCAAAGCAACAATGACGAAGATGCCTCCGGACCCGCCTCGGCCCTCAACATTCGAAACCTCGGGGGTCGATAGGTTGGGGAAAACGGCATAACCAATAACACCGAAGACGGTCGCAACAGCGATGGGATAGTTGATGCGACGGCTGCGGCTCGAAACGTAGCCAAACACAGGAGCAAAGATAAGCGCAAACAGCTGCGCGACTCCGGTCAGGATGGAAGCCAGGATATACGCCTTCCTCTGGAACTCGGGCGTATCGCCGCCGGGGAGGTCCTTATAGAAGGAATTGACGAACAGAGGAACAAAGGCAGAGATTGCCACGGTCGATGCGCGTGCCACAAAGCCACCTAAGTAGCCCAAGCCGATCTGAGAGTCAGTGAAGCCGAGCACAACAGCCTCGCGAAGCAGCTGTCGGTAAGGCAGGAATGTTCGTCGCGGGGGCTCGGATCCGTCGGGTAGCTGCCGTTTCTTCATTCCGAACAGCGTACGGAAACCCTTGCCCTCCTCGCCCTTGAGCTTTCGAAGGCCAATGTAGACGAAGGAGGCGACGAGAATAGCAATTGCTCCTACCACATAGTAGGCATATTGCACAGCCTCGCCAATCTCGACACCCTCGATCTTGCTGAATTGGGCAGGAAGGGGCAGGAAGACTAGCAGGGAAACCAAGGCGCCGAGGCCAGTGAAGAGTCCGACATAGCCGGCGAGGATGGACGGCCTTCCCTGCGCCGGGTCGACGGTGCACTGCGGGTCATTGAAGGCGTCTCCGTTGGATCCGGGTCGTGTGTAGCGCTCGGGGGTGATGGTGAGATCGGACTCGACAGAGAGGGTGACACTGTCGCGGTTGTTGTGGGTTGGGCGGAGGAAGGGCTGGCCTGGCTCTGTCCCGTTCTCGTCCTCCCGAGGGGAGTCGGAGTCGTCGGTAAGACAGGGAAGAGTAGCCGTCACCATAGTGGCCCTGTAACAAGTAAGTATTGTGTCAGCCTCGTGCTTCGCGTGTCCAAAGCGCTGGTGTTTACTTACGTAGCTGTTGCCCCAAGAGCGAAGAAGATCCTCGCCAGGAGGAGCTGAGGATAGACATTGGATGTCTGCACAAACAGAAACAGGGCGAGACCAATGATGGCATACCCAACCATAGCAACAAACCGAACACCCAAGCGGTCCGAGATCAGGCCCCAGATCGGACACGCAATCAGGGCGACTATCTCATCGACGAAGCCCAAGGTGCCAACGATGTCACCGACGCCATGGTCGACGTGAAGCAGGTCAGTGAGGACAAAAGAAATACTGCTGTTTAAGAAGACAAGGAAGGAGATAGAGAAGAGGGCGACACCGAGCAGGTAGCTGATAGCTTGGAAGGTCGTGGTGGACTGCGCAATTGGCAGATGCCGGATCAGAATGTTTCGCGCCATGGCTGGCCGAGACCTTTGAGGCGTGAAGCAGAATGTAAACACTGTTTGCAGCTCTTGTTCCAGCTGTGCATGCGCGTGAGATGAGGCAGGGAGAGAGCTCCAGATATGGGGACGCCCACGGGGAAGTTTCACATGTGCGCAAACTATGACGGAGGAGAGCTACACAGAGCTCGAAGAAGCAATGAGGCCTGAATATGTAGGAGAGCCTAACGACTCGATTCGATGGATTGGGTGGACGACATTAGACTACCAAGGCCTGCGTTGCACGCGCGAAGAGCTATGCTGCTAAAGACGTAAGATGCAGTGTGGGAAAACGGCTGTCTGCCAACTGGGCCGCTACGGTACTGTGGACAAACAGAGAGGTAGCGTGGCGCCGGTTGGCCTACGGTTGCTTGGGTGCGCTAGGAACAACACGCCGAGGTGGGTTGATGACATGGCGGGCCTTACTTAAGCAGCACCAACCTCCCCACCTTACCTGCCGCTCCCTTGGGTGGGTGACCTGGGCAGAATGCCCCGCGCCGGGTAATTCGTGGTAGGCCCCCCGGGACCTGGAGCCGAGCTCGGCGATAAGAGCGCGACACAAAGATAGGCGATTGAAACCCACACCACCAGCCCGGTGCGACGACCGGTTTGCGACGGCTTGAGCAAGCCTCACACCGCCGACACACTCCAACCCTTGTGCAACTCGACGCAACAGCCCTCTGATCACGGCCTCCAGTATCGCCCGTGTCTCAATTGACACAGCTGCTCGAGTCCACCACACACCCACTCGATCGTGGCCTTTCTCTTCTGCCGTGTGCCAGCAGAAAGCGCAGCCAGAAACAGAGAAAGGTGCCCCCGACCCCCCCCCCCCCGCGCGCCAACATGTCGTCCTCCATACCGGGCAACCGCGAGCTGCCCGAGTCACAGTATGACCTCAGCACGTACTGGGGCCGTGTCAGGCAAACCGCTGGCATAACCGATCCGAGGTGAGAGAACACAAATTGCTCTGGGGCCCAGGCTCCGACGAAGGCGTCAAGATGGGCCAGGGAGGAATGCGTCTCTGCAAGAGCAGTAAGCAGCCATTGGTTTCTTGTCTTTCGGTGTCTTTGTCTGGCGGCCGAGGGAAACAATCCGGCCATTGCTCTTATCTTGTAAGCTCCCTGACTGACTGATCGCTGCCGACAGGACATTGCTAGTGGGCAGCACGGGGCTCGAGCAGGCGAAGCAGGCCCTGGGCCTTTACAAGACGGGCCAGGTGAAGGAGATGACACCAGAGCTATGGAAGGCCAAGAAGATTGTTGATTCCACCCTACACCCTGGTACGAGGCTCTCTGTCCGCAGCTGGTGATACCGAGGGGCATAGGCTTACGCTGTGATTGATCAATAGACACCGGCACACCGGTCTTCATGCCATTCCGCATGTCCTGCTTTGTCCTCTCCAACTTGGTCGTGACGGCAGGCATGCTCACGCCGGGTCTTGGGAACACGGGCACCGTTCTTTGGCAGATTGCCAACCAGTCCATGAACGTCGCTATCAACAATGCCAACGCGAACAAGTCCACGCCGCTGTCGTACTCCAAGATCGCACAGTCATACTTCCTCGCCGTCGGGGCGTCCTGCTCTGTTGCACTAGGCCTGAACTCCATCGTCCCACGACTCAAAAGCCTGCCCCCAAACACCCGTCTAGTCCTGTCTCGGCTTACACCTTTCGCGGCAGTCGCAACGGCAGGAGCGCTCAACGTGTTCCTCATGCGCGGCGAAGAGATGCGCACAGGTATCGACGTATACCCCGTGCTGTCCGAGCAGGAGAAGCAGAGCCTGGCCAAGGCGGGCAAGGCGGAGAACGACGTCCCTAGCCTGGGCAAGAGCAAGAAGGCCGCGCAGCTGGCGGTCGGCGAGACGGCCGTCTCCAGGGTGCTGAACGCCACCCCGGTCATGGTCATTCCACCATTGATCTTGGTGAAGCTGCAAAAGACCGAGTGGCTGAAGAAGAACCCCAGGCTGACCACGCCGGTCAACCTAGGCTTGATCCTGTTGACGAGCTATGCGGTATTGCCACTTGCCCTGGCCGCGTTCCCTCAGCGGCAGAGGGTGCGGGCCGACAGCCTCGAGGAAGAATTCCACGGACACGGGGGAGACGGCGGGCTCGTAGTGTTCAACCGGGGCATCTGAAAGTCGCAAGAGTTCTGCTTTGGTAAGAGAGACTTGCGGTCATCGGTCTCGTCGTCCGTATACTCGGCGGGGCTGCTACCCCGGTAGCCCAAGGCGAGCCGCCGTGGTTCTGCCTTGATCACGGAACGTTAGTCGCCTGCCTCGGAAACTGAAGTGGCACGGAGTGTGCAGATCATGAATGCGATCCATTTTTAAGTTCATTTTACGAGTCCAGGTTCCTGTTGCAGCAAGTAAAACGTGATCAGGACGTGGTGAGAATGATGTGCTACATTTAAGGATTCGCCTCACCAACAGCCCGGCTCCGGGTGCTGTTTCACAGCCGTCTCTCCTAAGTTAAGCCAGACGGGTAAGCGGCCGGTTCGGTGACAAAACAGACGGGAATGAAATCAACCGCTGCAGGTTGTTGTGTGTGTTTCTTTCAAAACTTCTGGACAAAAGTTTTGGCTTATCTGCGAGAGCGAGATTCCGAACCGTGAAGCTTCCACGGCTGACTGAGAAAGGGGGTCACTGTGAAATCCGGCCCGACGTGGAACGCACACCTTGGGTCTACAGTCGACGTTTCAACTGGGTCGTCCCTTCTCAGATGGAAACAGTTTGGCGGGTAATTAATGTTTCGATCGCCTCTTTGCCACAGCACTTGTTGTCAGAAGGAAGAGATGAGGTGGACTGCCCTCGTTTCCACCCAACAGCCGCGAGGCTGAGCGGGTCGCCGTCAAACGTGGAGCACCTCCATGCTGCAGGCGGAGGCCCGCGGCGTAGCCTCGTCGTCATGCTTGACACTTGGCTTGACCCGAGCGTTGGCGAGAATGGGCGACCCACGCCGGCCAGGCGGCAGTGAAATATTAATAGTCCTCTCGGGGGGGGGGGGCGGTCACTGCGGACGTAGTATAGTATCGCCCACGTTGCTTCGCTGCTTACGATTACGCGCAGCTGCTGGGTCACCAATGCGCCCCTACCCCTGCTGAGGGTATATTCGCGCCAAAGCTGGACCCGCCTCGAGCGCCGACAAGGCCCTGTTGTCCCAGGGCCGGGGAGTTTGTTATCATAGTAAATTACAGGCCGCTGTGAAATACACGGGCCAAAATTAGGAAGAGACCGCCGAATTCGTGCAATAAGACCGCCCTGGGAATGCTTCGAAGTAGAATAAGACCGACCAGCGCACAGTTGGGGCGACGGGAATTGAAGGGCGCGGCTCCCAGGGCTAAAACAATCCCTCAATCAACGGCAATCCGGCTTCTGGCGCGGGTGGGGCCCTCCTGCTCCTTGGGGGACGGAAGCATAGCCAAACAGATGCTTGCCGTCACAACCTCGTCAAAGAGTGGAGAATCCAGCCAGCCCGAGGGTGGAAGGAAGAAAAAAAAGGTATCGCCGCAAAGACCAACCCACATTGGCGGCAACATTTGGCAATCCCTTGCTGGTCTAATCCGTCCCTGCGGGATGACAGGATGAGCGGGGCTAGCTACGCCTTTCTCAGCTCTGGCCAGTGCTGGGACGGGCAATGGGCTTGACAGGCTTCGTCTGCACGCCCCCGGGCATTGAGCAGGCGGAGGTCTTGTGAACTTTGCTGAACTCAGGCACGGGGCTACTGAATAAGTCACGCAGAGACATCCGTCTGGGGCAAAAGAAAAGCCAGCCAGGCATACACATTTGTACATAGGAGCATCACCTACACCGCGTTGGGTCTGAAGTCTCGTCCACGTCCACCTCCTCATCCTCGGGGTCGCGGAATCCTGTAAAGCTGGGCCCGAAACAAGGTCCAGAGGCTGACTCGAGGGCTGTGATCATTACGGCTTATTATCAAGCAAGAGCCTCGATATACACACGGTGAAAGTAAAGTTATGGATTTGGACCAGAGGGCACACAGACAAGAGGTCGACTGCAGACCTGCAGATAGCCAGCCCATGCAGACGACCTACTTACTTTCCTTCCTGCCGATCTGCAAAGCAGTCAGCCCAGCAAGCCCTCGCACCGTTGTCATGTTGTGCCTTCGAGAAACAAAGAAAGTCGAATCCCTTGCGTTTCCGTGCCAGCAGGTGCCAGCTGGCGGGTCCTGCGGCTTGCTATTGCGTTCCTGTGCTCATTCGCTCAAATAGACTGCCTGGCGTGCATGCTGCTGATGCCAGTTACCCGAGAAAGCTGCAGGGATCTAAACGCTTGCGCCCTTGGTTGCGGTGGCCAACTGATCACTAGTGTAGGCCTCGAGGATGCCGGGTTGCCTGAATGCCAGGATGCCAGGGCAGGACGGGCACGCCAACGCACTGGGGAGGGGACCCTGAGTGAGATCACCGCAGCGTGCAGCCACCCAAAGACGACCGCGAACAACGGCAAGCATGGCAAGGCATAGCTAGCACAGAGCACCCCAACGCAGCAGGTGGCCTCGGCGGGTTCTAGGCGAAAGCATTCCACAGAAGAGGGGCAGCGCAGCGTGTCCACCCGGTCGTGCGGGAGTGACAGCCATACAACCTGCCCGTTCACTTAGCGATCGGTTTTTTAAGTCAAGTAATAAACCAAGTCAAGTCAAGTCAGTCCACCACGGCAGGACGGGCCACACCCTGCCGTGGTCGCAGGCAGGCTAGCTGGCAGGCTCCCTGGGTGGGCGTTCCGGGCGGTCACGTAGGGTGGGAGATGATGTCAAGGCAATCACGCTGCAGAGATTCGACGTTGTCTGGACGAGATAGCCTCGACGATGGAGTCCCTAGGCAATTTAATTCAGGTCCCTTCACAGGACAGTGGCTCGGAAGGCGGGGCGTCGGGGCGTCACCGGGTCGTCTTACCCCAGTGTGAAGGTCGAGATGTAATGGACCGTGGCGATTGCGGAGTGAACACTGTCTCCGGGTCCGTGCAACACCGCGCGAGAGAGCGGCTGTTCCCAGCGATCTCGACGTGGCCCACCCTCCCTCGCGGTTCTGGAGGTTGGCACCTGCACACTGTGCCATCTAACGGCTGTCTTGCCTCTCGCTCGGGCGCGGAACGGAGGGAGTGCCCAAACGCGGGTGTGCCATTTATTAATTGCCAGGCGCTGGGTGAGAGGAGACATGGGGATCCGGACGCGTCTCTTTGTGAAATGTGAAGGGCCTGGCTGGATGGGTGGGTGATGGTGCTGCCGTGTTGGCATCAAGCAAGCCCTCACTCATCAGGTCAGGCCATTGGAGGCCGCAAGTTCCAGACGGGCAGGCGGGGGGCCAATGATGGATGCGTGTTTAAGACCACTACTGTTGGAGGCGGGCCGAGTTCACAAGATGGCTCCTGGCCTGTCCTCGTCAATCACGGTCCAAGATGTCCAGGTGGTGGTTCCTTAGGACATGGTCAATCTGACACGAGAATAAGGTGCGTGTACGTGTGCAGGCATTGTGCGTTTCGTCTGCTCAGCCCAGCAGGCCCAGGCGACGGGCGCGGTTCATGAAGGGACGGTGGGTTGATTCATGACATGCCTGGGAGCCCTGGGCAGCGTCTGCCCCTCAATGCCCGACGTGGTGGATGGCGAACCAGCGGCGAGAGTGTGAGTGGGAGCGAGGGAAATCGGGTTTACGGGTGGCAATATTGATTGGGCCCAGCAAGCTGAGTGGGTGGACTGGTGGACTGAAGGAAGGAAGCTTTTTGGGACTCGGGTCCCATTTCCCCAGCTCCCTGTTATTAGTCTTGGCCCCCTTTGACTGCAACACGACGACCCAGCTTGAAGCGTCTTCGGTCAGACGCATCTCCTGTGTACGCAAGCGAGACTGTAGTCATGTACGGTAGAGAGATGTTAGCCCACAAAGATATGGATGGATCAACACAGAAGGCTGGAGGACGGAGAACAGAGACTGGAGACGCCGGTGGGCTTTGGGCCACGGTACTCTGCCACGGCAGCGATAGCGACCAAGCCCGACAAGCCCTGGACAGGTCGGGCTCTTAACCTGTTACAGGGCATTGCTCAGAGCTTCCGGAAGTAGCCTGGGGCTGGCCCACCCTGGACTGACCTCATTGTGCCTCGAGCTGCACCTCCGAAACCTCCCAGAGAAAGTTCCAAGCAGCAGATACGGAAGATGCAGTAGTCTAATGTAGATGGGGATTGCCTCGTGGTCGGGCTCCCAAGAATGAATGCTACTGGTGGCTGCCGCCCGTCGGGTCTACAGCACCGTCAGCCAGCCAGTACCTGGGTACCTAGGTAGGTAGTGTCTGGGTAGGCTGGTAGGGGCCTGCCCAAAAGGCAGGCAGTCAGTCACCGGCCATCATCCATCATCAGCCATCCCTCCCGCGCACACCCCTTCGAGCACAGCGCACCCACCCGTGGTGCGCCTGTCCCGCACAAGTTCACACGCCCCTTGGACTCGCTGCACGGAGTTGCATGACTGATGTTGGGACCGGACGATCGTCTCCTCATCATCAATCACCCGCGGCCGTACTTGATGTTCATAGTATTCCCTTTGCCGAGAGAGACATACAGGACGGCCCAGAGCCCAGAGGAGAAGGCAACTGGCATTTCACACCTCGCAGTGATTGAGTAATTCCGGGCCCCAGACCGACTGCCTGCATGGGCCCTCTCGAGCTCACCAAACCTACCAAACCTACCACACTTGACCACACTTGACCACACTTGACCACCACCACCACTGCTGCCGCTGCCGCTGCCGCTGCCACTGCCACTACCAGCCTACCGCACCCAGAACCAATACCACCAAGACCCTTTAACCACTCAGGCTCACGCTCTACCACTCCCGCCCTCATTCGATTACTTCACTCGATCTGACCTGGCCTGACCTCGACTCGACTTTTCCAGTCTTGTCTTGCTGTCCGGTCTTGCTCTGGATTCTCACCAACCCAAAAACCACCTTTTCTCTGTCTGCTCTTTCCACCCTGCTCTCCTGCTCGATGCGAACACGACCGATTCCCCCGACAGACCCAAGCCCGCCTAGACATATTGCAACGCCTGCCGCCGCATGAGTTCAATGTCACCGGCACAAACACGGCCGCCCCAGGTTTCCCAGCGACTCGTTTTGTTCCTCGACATCTGAGCTGCTGAACCCAGGTTCCAACCTAAAGCACATCCATCCGTCAGCTTGTCCAAACCGGCAAAAAAAAAAAGAAGCCCTTCCGGCTTCTCAACCGACCTTGCCTGACCCGCTACGACGACTTGATCTCGACTGGACTTGGCCCGACTTGACTTGAAGTTCTGGCCCTGTTTCTTTCTGACTTGGACTCTCGCCTTTTCGTTTGACCCTCCCTCGACTTTTTGACGTTTGTCAAATCTCCAGCCGGTCGGTTTCCCTTCTCCTGAACCTGCCTACTGTCTGGAGTCTGGTCCCAGTCACACTGCCGGTTTCCTGCGAGAGAGCAGATCAGGCTTGCCAAGTTCTAGCAAGCCCGTCACTGCCACCGTCACTTGCCCTGTTCCTGTACCCGTCCGTCCCTCCGCACTTTGGCTGCCCCCGGCGCGGTTGCTGCAGTTCCCTGCCCTGCCCTGCCCTGGTGCACCCACCCGCGGCCCCCCAAAAGCGCCTGCAACAACAACCTTTCCACAGGGAGAGCCGCTAGTCGATTACGCCGCCAGACCGGCTGCCCTTCACATCCTGGAGTCCCAACTCCCACCACACCTCGCCTTCGCCTAGTCGTCGTCCTCTGCTGCTGCACAGAGCAACAGGGCAATAGCAGCAGCCAGAATCATGTCGACGCCGACCACTGCCACTGCTACCCTGCCACCCCATTCTCATTATCACAACCCCCATCATCACTTCCCATACTATTCCACAAACTCGTCGGCCTCGTACCGTTCCGCGGCGAACCAACTTCTGCCCCCGACGAGCCGTGTCGCTCCCTCATACTCCACCTCCGCCTCGAGTTACGCCCCGTCCACGAACACGCAGACCTCCTCGTCCACCGCGAATGGGTCGTCTTTCTCGAGCGGCTCTTCTCTAGCCAGATCACACCGACAAGACCTGGAACTGCCTGCCATACTCGAGCACAACAACTACACCACCATGCCCGCCTCCAAGGCACGGCCTGCTAACGGCTCACCCGACTCGCGAAAGAGGAGACGACAGAGCCCTGTCGATTGGAACAAGTTTTACGGAGGCCAGCCCCCGAAGGAGATCATTGTAATTGACGACTCTCCCGGTCCCGAGAGTGCTGCCGTCTCGGCCGTCTCGGCCTCGCAGACCTCGACCAACGGTGGTCCCGCATACACCTACGCCAATGGCGTCAACGGCGGTCCCGTCACTGCTAACACATCTGCCGCCCGGCACGCCCCTAAGAGGCGGAAAAGGGACGAGGACGCACCTACGGGCTCCGGTACTCGATACGATCCGGTCCACCACAGCCGTGTCAACGGCTCAACCACGACCCCCCACCAGAACGGAGCGACACCTTCTGCTTCTACAATCTCCTCTAGTGACAGGACCAACTCGGCCATCCACACCACTGCTGCGACCTCCCTCGGTTCGCTATCTTCCAACAGCCAATACGACCATGATGTTCAGCCTGGCAATAAGAGGAAGCGGACTCGACAGCAGGTCGCCAATGAGGTCAAACGCAGGGAAAACGCCATCATTGGGCACGCCTACCCGAGTTACCATCCTCCCCCTCAGCCGCCTAAGAAGGCTGCCGATGTTCACGTCCGAGTGATCCCCGATGTAATTTAACCATCCCCCCCTTCCTTCGCGGTATCGCCTCTGTGTCCAAAATATCCTTGCTGACTTGAATCCTACAGTCGTACAAGAGCGGCACTGTCGATGACAGCGATGGCCATTACATTGTCGTTCCAGATGCGGAGTTGACGGATAATTGTGAGATGCCGTTCCCCTATCTACGCTGATGCAGAAAGACCCAGTCACTGACAGGTTTATAGACCAAATGATCAAGATGCTTGGCCAGGGAACATTCGGCAAAGTGGTCCAAGCTCGCGACCGAAGGCGAAATGAGCTCGTTGCCATCAAAATTATTCGTTCAGTGCAAAAGTACAGGGACGCCTCAAGGATAGAGCTCAGGGTCCTGGCGACGCTCAAGGCGAATGACGCAGAAAACCGCAACAGGTGCATTCATCTGCGCGATTGCTTTGACTACCGGGGCCACATCTGCATCGTCATGGACCTGCTGGGCCAGAGTGTGTTCGATTTCCTCAAGGGAAATCAATTCGTCCCTTTCCCCAACAGTCAGATCCAAAGTTTTGCGAGACAGCTTCTCACCAGTGTCGCTTGTGAGTCACCTGTTCACCGCCTGGGAGGGCGTTGCTGACAGGATACAGTTCTGCATGACTTGAATCTGATCCACACTGATTTGAAGCCTGAGAATATCTTGCTCTATGACAGTGCCTATCAGACGTTCACCTACAACAGAAAGATACCATCCTCGTCGGTCCAGGTTAGTCGCAATGCCACCCAGCGACGGGTTCTTTTGGACACAGAGATTCGTTTGATCGACTTCGGATCCGCTACTTTCCAGGACGAATACCATTCCTCTGTGGTGTCGACTCGGCACTATCGAGCACCAGAGATTATCCTCGGGCTTGGATGGTCGTTCCCGTGCGATATCTGGAGCATCGGTTGCATCCTTGTTGAGTTCTTCACCGGCGATGCGCTGTTCCAGACCCACGAGAACCTGGAACACTTGGCCATGATGGAGAACGTCGTGGGTTCAAGGATCGACAGCCACTTGGTCACGCAAGTCAACAAGATGACAAGAAATGGTGGCAACCCAGCCTCCAAGTACGTGTCTCCCCCCAATTCCTGCCGCTGCCCCGATAGCACGGCTCGTTCGTTCTGTACATGTGTGCAAAGCTCGAGTGGATTCTAACCTCACACAGATACTTCAAGAGGGGTCGATTGGACTACCCTGTTGCCGAGACGACTAGGGCGTCGCGTCGGTTTGTGAAGGCCATGAAGAAGTTGGATGTGAGCCAAGCCCGAATGATTCGAGTCTCACGCAGGCCGCTGACATTGCTCGCAGGACATCATTCCCAATAACACCCCTTTCTTGAAAAATTTTAGGGACCTTTTGAAGAAAATCTTTGTTTATGACCCCGCCCACCGCATCACGGCCAAGCAGGCCCTGCAACACCCTTGGTTCAAGGAGACAGCCCACCCCGACGACGGCACTGAAGCTGCCAAGATTAAGATGGAACGCCTACGGGCAAGCCAGGGGCTGTCATCAGCACGCAGCATGCATGGCTGATAGGACGGGATATTCATTGCTCTAGTACTCTTATTCATTCTGGTGTCCCAGATTATAATAGGGACATGGAGATAGGCGGACGGCTGGCATGCGCGCGTTGAGGAGTTCGTATGGACCTGTTGGACACATCAGGCCTGGTATTCTTTTTTTCTATTACTCTGTCTATTTTGGTGGGAGGCAATGGGAACGGAAACGACGAGTTGCATGGGGCAAATGTCATGGTCATCGATCGTATCACGGTCAAATCAAAAACTCGGCACAACCACATTTGAAATGGATTCAGCGATACCTTAACGCACAGTCTATCCGATCTCCCCCGTGGCACCCCGACGTACTGCTTTGCGACGAATTACCAGTGTTCATTTTCCGAACTCGTTTGATTCGACGAAGATGACTTGACCAGCAGGGTCTCCACAGACGATTGCGACGAAATTTGCGTGGGATTTCGACAGTTGAATCTGGCCACATGGCACAGCGTATATCAAAGACATGAGGTGTGAAGGAGGCTTAGTACAGGGCGGGCCGCACAATGTCCTTGTTTTGAGGGGTCGGCTTTTACGCAACAAAGAATACGGTTGGCGCAAATGGTGCTCACCAGGGGACCGTGGGGTATATCAAAGAACATGCTCAAAGGGCAGCAATCCCCTTGTCTGCTCTCTTGGGACGAGCCTGGCCGCTGGGAGCACAATCAGTCAAGCCCAAAGGTCGAAACTTAAAGGTACTGGTTCCTGCAGCATCCTGAACAACAGGACCAGAAGGCTTCAAGAATCACATAATATTAAAATCGAAAGGCTTTGGTTCCTGGCCAGAGACTCCAGTGCTTCTGTTGAGCCCCAAAGCAAGTTGTACACTCACAGTAATCGTACTAATTTGTGTCCCTTGAAGTCGACCTACCTGGAGGAAAGGACTGAGAGGAAACCAGCCCATCTAACCTCAAAACAGCATCGGGTGCTACACCTATAAGAACCTGTCAACATGGTCAAGCGATATCGCCACATCTCGCAAATGACCAGCGAGGATATCAATGTCCTGGTGCGCCTGCTGTGCCTTCCGCCAACAGCACGACGTTATACAGACGGCCTTCCCTCCGACCAATGGCTTGGCCGTCAGTCTGAGAAGATTGCCCAACTACCCAAGACTCTTCAGCGTCCCCAAGACTGGCTGGCTAGGCTTTCCATCTATACCAATCGGAAGCTGAACCTGACCCTCGAAGATCTTGTCCCCCAGTGCGCAGTGCTCTGTGCCGCCCACAAAGGTCTGAACCCATGGGTGGTGCACAGGGTGTTCTTGTTGATCTCGGAGGAGGTGACGCACCGCCTCGACCCGGTGAGGACGTTTCTCGAGAACCCGACCAAGCATGACGTGCGGCTCAAGACATCGCTGGGTGAGGTACAGGACTACGTCGACCGGATGAACAGCATGCTGTCCCTCTGGACCGGACCGGACGTCTTCTCCTTGATCGTGGGCGAGAACTATCCGCCTGGCCTGGCCATGCCGCGCATCGAGACGGACTGCGAGGCTTGCATCTGCAGCTGCATCGGCGCCGCGGGTCAAGCTTTGTGTGATCTGCGTGCTATGATGTACGGCCGGTCCCACAGGCGCCGTGCCCCAGTGCTCATCCCCCTGGTCGAGGCTTGGATCGAGCGGTTCGGTGGGGAGAACGGCGGCAGGCTCTTGGCAGAGAGCACGAGGATGGCGAGGGATGTGCGCCACATCAGGAAGAGGGTTATGGGCCACCGCAAGGGTCACCGTCGGCACCGCACCCCGTATGAGAAGAGGATGAAGGAGCTTGCCCGCATGGAGCGTGAGCTGGATGGGAAGCCTCTGACAGCCGGCCAGGTGAGGGTAGCCCGAGGAGAGATGGACAAGAAGCTGGATGAGACGTTTGGTAAGGAGTCGAGGAAGCCTGGCGGCCGTCAAGGTAAGCGCGCTTCATCCACCATCTCAGGATCTACGTTCGCGGCCTCATCTATCTCCAAAGCCTCTTCAGCCACTGTCAGAAGCGATGACAGTCGTAGTAACCGCTCCATGCAAGTCGGTGACGACTCGGACGTGCAACAGCAGGGCGACGCCGGTGATGCCGAGCCGGTCGACGACTACCGTGATGAGTTCGACGAGGCAGACGCAGCTGCCGCTTACAAGCAGCAGGACCGTCTCCAGCACTGGTACGACGCCTTCACCGAGATCGCCGGGCCATCGGGCGCCACCAACGTCGGCAGTCAGCACCCTGCTTTCCGCAAAGACGCAGCCGGCATTGAGAACTGGGCAAAGAGTCAAATGGCCATGTCAGCTGTCCCCAACCCACTCCGCTTCTCCAGAAACGTCACTCCAAGTGAGGGAGACGACGATGACGATATCTTGGTTCCAGCTGCTGACGCTGTTCGAACACAGGTGAGCGACTTGACCGCAGCGAGCGCCCACACGCTTGCTACGCAATGTACTCACAAGTCCAGGCGAGGCCAGCAACCAGAAAATGAGCAGCCACCAGCGATACCACAGGTCCCAACCGCGTATCTCGAAGAGCCGTCTAGGCAAGGCGCAGTGACCTCCGGCCGGGTCCCGTCCAGCATCTACTCCAATGATGCTCCTACAGCTTTCCACCCGCCTCCTGCCGTATCCAGCATCGCCATGGAACGGCCCAGCCGCACAAATAGCAAATTGGAATGCGCAAGGGGACACCCACCAAGCAGTTTCAACAATCGCCGTCGGCCACGAACTGACACAGTCGATGGATCAGCCGTAACAGCCTGGCCGGGCCTCGGCGCATCACCCATTGGCAACAAAATCCAGCATACCGGAGAGCGCATGGCGCAGACGATCCAGGAATTCCAGGCCGGGCTGGACCAACTCGGCGCCGATTCGGAGTTTGCCCTTCGCACCACCACGCTGGGCCCCGACGACAGCGTCTCGGCCGTCGCGGGGATGTACCGCCACGTGCCCCTGCTGCACGCCGTCGTCTCCGAGCGTCGCCTCCGCCAAAGCCAAATCGACGCGGACGCGGCGCTTGCACGGCGAATGCAGGAGGTCGACCTCGAGGGGTGGCAACAGCACCGACGGGGAGATGAATCCGAGGATGACGACGAGGACGAGGACGAGGACGAGGAGCTCCGGACTGCGATTGCGAACAGCCGCGAGACGGCGAGGCGTGACCTGGAGCGGAGGTCCCGCTCGGGCCGCGGCCAGTTCTCGGATCTATTTATGCCCGATTCTTCGTGGATCTGAGCAAGCAGATGGGTGAGTTGATGATCCTTTCTATACCCTCCTGTGGCTACCGACCCCGGTCGTCTTTCTTATCTTGCTACCTTGTCCTTCGCTATAGATATTTTCACTATGTCACTCTGTACACAAATAAAGTATACTATGAAAAAGCTCCTGGCGCCAATGCGTGTGTGAATGAACACATTCTTCCAGACTGCAAGTTGATTAGCGTTGAGCTGTATCTTGACTGTTTTGTAGATTTCGGTCGCACTCTTGGGATTTCAAGTCGCATGTATGAGAATCTACGTGTCAGACGCAGCAGACCGCTGGTGTGTGTCCCATCTTTTAAGTCTTCTTGATTCGATAAGTCGAGTATTTGTAATGCTTTCTAAGTCTATGAACAAGATGAAGGCGTGCCAAGTATGGTCCAGCAGCCATCCTGTTCAATGTGGGCACAAGTCCCAGTTAATCGAGCTTTGGAGGCTCGTCGTCTCCGCCCTCCTCGTACAATTTTCTCAGCGCGGGTAGGAACAGCGCGGCCTTCTTGAAATCACCCAGCTTGACGCACATTTGGTCGAAGGCCATCAGAACAACCTGGTCTTTCACAGGGGCACCTTCGCCACCTTCCGAAGTGTTTGCGATCTTTGGGTACCTCTGCGAGAAATGCGTCAGTAGCACCCTCCTAGCCCTCATGTCCTTTGCCACGCCGAGCGCCTCGCTCATCGTGCAGTGTTTCTTGACCAGCGCGTCATCCCTCAGCTCGTCGTCCAGTGTCGACTCATGGATGAGTAGAGTGCAGTCTCTCGCGATCTCAGCAAACACAGACGACGGCCGGCAGTCGCCGCTGTACGCGATCCTTAGTCCCGACGGCCATGTGAATACACAAGCCAACGCACCGTTACAATGTTCGACGCGCGCAGCGTCGATCCGCGCTATGCCGAACTCGCGCGTGATTCCCGGGGTACAGATCCAGGGGTCCTGCTTGGATCCTGCCTTGGGATGGCCCCTGATCTCCATCAAACACAGGCGATCGAGACCGAAGTCCTCGATGTCAGCGTACTCGCGCAGCCAGTCGAGCATGTTCACGTGGGACGCAACAGCGATGCGGGTTCCGTCGGACGCAGTGGCTTCATTCCAGGCCTTGATGAAACTGGCCGTACCGAGGTGGTGATCTGCGTGCAAGTGGCTGATCCAGATGGCCTTGAGGTCGCGAAGGATTTCATGTGCGCCGTCGAAGCCGTACATGCGGCGAAGCTGGCCGAGGGTATTCTCACCACAGTCGAAGAGGTAAGTGCCGTAGCCGGGCACGCGGACCAAGGTCGCGGAAACGTTGCGATACTTGGATGGCAGTGCGGACCCCGTACCGAGCGGGATGATCTCGGTGTCGCGGTTTGGAATGTCCTTCTCGGATTTCTCGATCTCCTCGAGGAATTGCGGGTCTGAAATTGTTGTTTTCGCCTCCTCTGCTAGTTTCTGGACCTCTTTGTCCATATCCCTAGCGGCACTCAATGTGTCCATTGGGGGGAATGATTCCTCGTCTTGGAACACTACGCGTGGGGCCAGTTGCACCTTGGCGCCTGGGCTCGCTGTCACAAAGACTTGCGGCAGTTCACCCGCGCTCTTGTTGCTGTAGACGGGCAAGGGGAATCTATCGGGATCGATCTGGTGAGACTTGATCGAGTTGCCCGCCGCACCCTCCAAAGCGATGTAGTTGGGACTGACACCAGGTGCAAAGACGTTATGTCTGACTGCTTGATGGGCCTTCATGTAGTCTCCTATCCGTTGGTCCTGGGCGACATTTGGTCCGAGCATCCAATACATGACATCGATGTTCTTGACAAGCGACTCCGTGGTCCACTCCGGCCGGGCCAGGAATGGCTCTACGTAGGACAGGTCAGGGAGGTCGATCACGGCAAAGCCACGACCTTCAATGGTGGGCTCGACACACATATCCGGAGTCACATCTACCCCGCCAGCGCCCTTGACCGTCTGGCCGGCAGTAAGCTTGCTGAAGTCAGGCTTGGCCACTCCGAGTCTGAGGGCTTCCTCGACTTTGAATTTTCCTCTTCGGGGTTGCTGGAGGACGATGTAGGACAAGGACTGTTTCGAAGGTGACGTGGGAGGCAATTGTGTTATCTTGGTTGCGGGCCATGGAGTTCGCGTGAGCACTGGGATGTCTGGAACGGAGCCATCATCTCCCGGCATGGGCCCGTCGTAATTGGTGATCTTGCCATCCGGGCCCTTGACGAATACTTTGGCCGGGAGCTTCACCTTGTGCAATGTCGTCTCCACAAGGGCGTCCAGTTGCCAGTCTGACTCGAACATATGGCCGACGACAGACTGGACGATCTTGCGGCTCTCCTCCAGCTGCTTGTCATCCAGTTCTTGCTTGCTCGACCGGCCGTCCTCTCCGGCGAGCATATCGTCGTGGCTCCTCTTACGACCCTGAGACCTGGTCGAACCTTCTGGCTTGACCGAGACAGACCAGACCCTGACATTGGCGTCCTCAAAGTCCGGTTTTCTTTGCCCTGGGGTCTCCTGCGCCGGCGTATGACTTAGTTCATGGACCTCGAGCGGCAAGCCTTTTCGGAAAATGAATCTTCGTGCGGTGGCGAGCACCTGTGTGATGTTTTCGGCAGCGTATATTTTCAGACTGGGGATCAAGGATAGCCCCTGGTCTTTCTTCTTCTTCATGAATCTCTTTTTATTATCTTCCGGCGCCCCTCGTAGGGCTACGACGTCGGCGATGGTAAGGATCATGCCCAAGAGACCACCAACATTGCCCCACGACACGGGTCCGGTGATGAACAACTCGTCCAGCTTGCTGACTCCGATCCTGCGCTGTGACATTATCCGCTGTGTGCCCTCGGGGATGCGGCCAAATATATAACGGCGGTTGTCGAAGTGGAGCAGGACGCACGCCCCCGGCGTGTCAGCCGTGGGCGTGGCCACAATCTGCACCCAGCTCAGCATTGGTTTCCTCTTGATGCCGGGGACGTCGACCAAGCTATGGCGATGGGTTTCGGGCAACAGGGCCTGCCCGTTTGATCTGTACAGCAGCAGCGAATGAGGCTGCGGACCCCAGCGGCCGAACCGAAGGACTTTCGGATATCTTGTGGGTATGTTCTGAACAAGGACGTTGGGGCCGAACAAGCCCGCAGGGACTGTTGCTTTGCGCACAGTCGACGCGCCAGATGTGCTGGCCGACCGAGAGCGTCGCGATCGTGTCGAATAACACCGTAGCGAAGTCCTATAGCAGGGATTGCGTAGAAGCGACGAAGTCGACATCACCCGTCATGCTAGGCGACCGTCTTATTCAACGAATGAGCACAAGGCCAAACGGGTAGGCTGCAGATTGTGACGCCGGTTGACTCGACCGGCCTCTCTGCAATTGATGTCACTCCGAAAAATCCTTATCTTATCGGCACACACTCTTGCGGCCCGTGACCGGCTGGCTCCCAGCTGATCGATTCAAATGTTTGAACATGAGCCTCCGGCATGTGCCATCCAGCCAGGAACCTATCATCAGATTGTGAGAAATTCTGCAACAATTCTGCAAGAATACATGGAGGAGCCTGATACGGGTCTGCGGGGGTGCTGTAAGCGGAGACACTTATTTTGAAAAGTGCTCAACCGAGTATCTTCTTCCGCAATGTCTCGGAATAAATACAAATGACTGTGGTAAATTGCACGCTGAATGAATGGCGTGATATCAAGCAATATTGCAGGACTACTCACCCATTACTAGATCACAAAGAGAACTGGCAGGGTAAAGTTGGGCAGTGGTGGGGGTGTTTTATCAACGGTGTGGTGGATTTAATATGAACATCTGACATCCGTTGATTACAAGTTGAACCAAGTCAACTAGAACTGGGACTTGCGCCGGCGTGGGTGCAAATCCGCCTGTCTAGGCTTGCTCTCGGTCGGGCTCCGGCTCTTCAAGCTGGCCGTGGAGTTCCTCTCTGGGTATCCGACGAAGCCATTGGCACCATAAAATGCCACTGCATGAGCGATGCCCTTGCCCATAATCTCGAAGGCCTCCAGCGAGAGGTTGGTGACATTATCCGCGGCCGAGTGATAGTTTGGATCAGCCTGAGCGCCGACAACACCGCCAAACTTCTCAACGTCCTCCTCAGTCTTGATATCGTCTGCGCCTGTGTCTAGCCCGCCAGAGGGAATGCCCACGTCTAGGAACGGCCCGTAGTCACTACGGCCGTTGAACTCAGAAGCAGAGTGGTTTTGGCCAATGCTGTCGAACCAATCTTCAAAAAGTGCCTCGGTGAGGTCGGACCCAGCCGGGCCGGAGAGCCCAAATTCGCTGCCGTCTCCATCATAAATTCCAAGCTTGAAGTTGGGCGAGGCGATCATGTCGAAGTTGAGGTACAGCCTGATGCGGGCCAGCTCGGCGGCAGACGCCTTGGTGACATACGACTCTGCTCCAAGGAGGCCTTCCTCCTCGGCAGTCCACCAGCCAAAGCGGACGGTAGGAACAGTGCTCCATCCTCCCTTTGCTAGCTGGATTGCCACCTCGAGGATGCCCGAGGATCCACTCCCGTTATCATTGATTCCGCTGCTTTTTGTCAATGTCCTGCCTGCTATGGGATTTGGGGAGACATGTTTGGCTATTCCAAGACAACAGACTGTGGGATAGTCATGCAAGGGGACCTTTACTTACGGGCCGGCTGCGACCGAGTCGGAGTGTGCGCCGAGGAAGAGGATATCCGAGGAGTTGGTGTGGGCAGTAGTAGCGATCACGTTGTTGCTTCAAGGGCAGAGTCAGCTACTTGAGTCCATCTCCAGACTCCCTCTCCCAGATTCCAAATGATTGACCTACCTGTAGATTGTGTTGAAGACAGTGACAATGTCCAGGTCGCTGGCCAGGGTGGTATTGCTGTACGACGCAACCAGGGCTAGACCATCCTCTTGTGACACTGCCGCAGTAGCGACAAGCGAAGCGTTCTCTCCACCAAGCGTCCCGGAGTCAAAAAGTCCCGGCAAGTTGTTATAAATGACTGCCGCCACCGCCCCGGACTGAGCGGCGAAGTAGGACTTGTCAGCGAAAGTGCAGGTGCCTCTTGAGATAAGAGCAACGGCACCCGATACTTCAGCTGGGAAGTCTTCCTACGGGCAGGTGTCAGCGTTATCTCGGAACATTCTCGCTCCACGGGGGCGACTATACTGCGCTACATCCCAGGTTCGCCACCGGGACAAGAGGCACACCCTCTATACTGATCTCGGGTGAGTATTCAAGGCCAGCTGAGCTGTAGGTGACGCTGTTGACCGAGAAGTTGGACACTCCTTGCTGCAGCGTGTACTGGAAGGGGTCCAGCTCGACATTGTAATATCCATCGAGCGCCTCAAGTTGCTCAACCAAGTACTTGACAGTGTTGTTGTGTCCCTCGCTGGCAACAACGCGATTACGGCCCTCCGTTGCGTACGCTATGTCCTCGAGGTCTTGGGCGTGACCCAGGAGACCCTCGATGGTGACGGCGTCCTGCAGGGCTTGCTATGATGGGCCGGCGCGTCAGTATCTCTTTCACCGAGGGCGCAATCCTGAGAATGACCTACGTCGTCGACCAAATTTCCAGCGGCACCCTGTCTCTGCACGAGAGACGGCGAGCCGTGGGCCGGCACGAGTAAAGCAGCCGACACCAGGGCCAACAGATCTGTTGATGACCTCATTGTTCCGTGGATGGCCGGGACTTGCAAGCAGCACAAGGTGAGAGTCGATGCGGCTGGAGATCACGCGGCAAGAGGATAGCGCGGGTGCTCATGATGGTCCTTTGGAACTGAGGTGCTTGGCCTCCACATATATTTATATATGTTCGCATGCAGACCATGTCGGTGAGAGGACTGCATGCCCCCTATTCGATACTCCCTCGCTCATCATGGCGTCTTATCACGACGGTCCAACAGAGCACGATTGTTGGCAGATGTTCCCACAGAGCACCTTCTATACGTGGTATGGAGACGCGTCGCCAAGACAGCCGTCCGTCTTCTTTTGAGTAGTTATCCCGGACGCCAAGCTTCGTTTCGCTCGCGAGACCCCGTCGGCAGGATGCCACAACTCCATGACCAGGTTGCGCCAGGGCTCTCAATTGGCCAGAACATACAAGACTACTGATCTTCCTGCAGCTGCGGAGCCTTGCTTCCCGCTTATCGTGCTGTCGCCTGCTGTCGCACTCCCACTCTGTACCTGCGTGGCTTCGTGGCTGTTGCTGATCGACGGTTGCATTGTGCCGCCGGAATGCATGTCTTATGAAGCTTGTCGTCCTTCATATTACCATTGGAACCAGGATGCATGGCGCAAGCAAGCTGCCAGACGGCCCAGCTTCAATGTTCGAACTGTTCACTGCTTATGTTTCACTTTTCACTGCATCACCGCATTTCTTATCCGGCAACATAGCCCCCCAACAAGCAGGCACAGGCAGCCCTGGCAGCCCACTTTCTCTTCATCACCAACAAGCTTAGTTGTCTCTGAGCCTTGCAATCCATTCTTGGCACCTAGATAGGCAATACAACACTGTTTGATAGTCGATTCTGGTGGAATGAGCGTTTCAAGGCGGTGCACTTCTTTTGTGACTCTCTAATAGTGCCACAAGGAAAGACTAACAAATCAATCAGAGTCAGGTTGCGATGCGAACCAAAATGGAACTCAAGCTGTGTCAGCTTCAAGACCTGCCATGGAGCATCCAGGTCCCTCAGCAGCCAAGTTGACATTGCTGGCTCTGAATCCATGTGGTCAAGAATTCTACATAGGGTCAGGGAAGTGCCAAATGAAGCTAAAGCGAGGTGCTGTTCAGGACATTGGCGAAGAAAAAAATAAGTATGTCGTGGCTATAGGAGGCATTTGCATTGCACCTATTCATTTACATCTTCGAGGTCATTACAAGAGCCCCTATTCCAAAATGCTTCGTCGGCCACGATGTTGGCGTCCTTTGAAAATGCTCTCAACTGACGGATCACTTTGCGAACTTTGGCTAATTTGGAACTTGTAATTGAGTGGTGATTCGTCTCCCTCGATATTTGTTGATACCATATAGCTAACATAGAGATTCACAGCGCCTGAGGTATCCGATGTAACACAACAAGTGTTGAGCTCATCATGCTCCCATTTGCCCAGACATCCCGCGCTGGGGAATCTCCCACTCGTACGGCTTGCGGCCATATACCACGTACCTAATGCATAATGTCGTCAGGTCCGAATCCTACTGCACAATGAGCTGATACAGATTCACTTACATTGGCCAAGAGAAGTGGATGCTTGTATCCCTCACGTCCTCACCAGCTGCGCTGACGAGCTCGTCAACTTCTTGCGGTGTCATACCAAGGCACCGCAGCAGCTTAAAAGAAAAGCCGCGAATGCCCCTGTAAATGTTCGTCATTTGCCATTTGCCCAGTTCCTTCAAATCTGGGTTTTCTGGCCAAGGGTTGCCTGGAAACGTGGAGCAGGTTGAGTGTTAGTACAGAAGGGTAATGACGGAGAACCACTTCTAGATTATTCTCGCAACCCATTATTTAAGAGCTCAGTGTCGGGGCATTGAACGCACCTGGGAGTAGACCAACCTGCTCCACGATGTCTACGAACCCAATACTAATCATCCATTGCTTGTATTGCATGGGGGCGTCGGGATTCCGGCCGACGACAGCATGCGCCTGAGACATTCGCTGAGACCACGCCTCGAGATTCGTTCCTCTGGCGCTACCATCCTCGCAGACCAGCTTGAAAGTGCTGTCACTGAGCTCCAACCAGCCGCCAGGCTCCAGGCTGTCAAAGCATTTCCGGAAGACAGCCGGGAAATCATCAAAGCAATAGGCAAACATCTTCATGAAGATGAAATTGAACGGTTCCTGAAAGATCCACTCATCGTGCTCTGAATCTTCCTTGATGAAAGAGCAATTATCCGGTATCCTTGACGGCTGTATGCGGCTTATATCAGTGCCGGTGACCTTCGATTCAGCTACTAGTTTTGTGTCAATTATCTGCCACAATTCCCAAGTTGAGGAGTTGCGGAATCCTCCAAGCCTCAGTATGAAAGAGAGCTGTGAAAAGAGAGAAGATGCTGACGGTGCTCCGTTGCATACTGAATCGCCCAGATACCTGTCCCAGTGGCGATCTCAAGAACATTCCTCGGGGAGCCAACAGGCGCCCGACAGAGAGCCCCTCCATTATACATTCTAAAGACTTTGTGTTGCAGATCCGCGCGGTCCTGTTCCTCTGGGTCGTTGGGAAATAAGTATTTGGCAGTAGGGTGGTTCTGATAAGTCCTCCCGCTCTCCTCGTCAAAAACCGAGTCTGGCTCAATGATTGAACCCCCGCTGACTATGCGCAGCGCTCTCTCCGGCCTGGAGCCATGTGACGCACTGAGGACGTTCCCATAGTAATATGGTGTCGCTGGCTGCGTAGGCATGGTCCCTTCGGGCTGTGGATATCCTGGGGCTGGGTCACGAAATGATGTCCCAGACGCTCCGGAATTGGAAGAGTTCAGCCAGAAGCCGGTGCCTGTTGGGTACGAACTCTCCAACGGGACGCCACTCCGAGGGTATGCATCAGTTTCTTGGGCTTCCTGCTGACCCTCATATCCTTCGCCCCGCCGCCTTGGTGTTGAAAGCCACTCGCTTGGATACACGTATTCGTCCATCACGGCTGGGTCGTATTGCAATTTCGTGGTGGAAAAAGCACTGGTACAGCCATTTTCACAAGGACAGGAAGAAATGAGTGCCAGAGTAAGCCCCGGGCCGACGGGTCGTATATCATATGCCACAGTTGGCCGCAGATGGTCAGCTTGCACCGCATGATGCTGCCCATGAGCGATTTGTGGTTCATTGCGCTGCGCCGCTCACCTGCCTCGGCGATCTGCGCCTGGGCCATTCATTTCGTATCTTGTTGGCTTGGCCCGCCTATGATTGACCTTTGTTCGCATACGTGGCTCCAGACGGTCCTCGACTCCTTTTGAGGTGATTCAATTTATTCGCTCGTACACTGACCTGTCTTGCCCATGCAGCAGCCCTGACCTGAACACACAAAAATAGCCTCATTGTTCCAAATTTCGGTACAAGCAGATCTGCTTCATTCGTCTCAAAAGCCCCTGGTCTCTCGTCTCACAGCGTAAACTTATCAATATGACGAATGTATGGTTGCAAGTCATGTTCAGCAAGCAAATGATCTATCTTCATTCGATAGATTGGTTCTGGGGATGTCCTATAGGTCTGGCAACTAACTAAATTTGAGCCGTCCTTCAATCTGTTTACGTACTTGGACGAGGCACAATCATATATGCGCAACATGAAGATGAGATCTCAGAACAAGCACGATCTCGAACCGGTGCACAAGAAGGGCTCTCAAATTTGCTAATATGTACGTAGCTCGGTATATGTCTATAGTAGAAGAAATGCTTTGTGAATTGACCAGAAGTATGTTCACATGATCAAGATGAAGGAGCAGCGCCAGTGGGCATGGCGCCAGTGGGCATAGCACCAGAAGGACCACCGGAAGGCGCGCCGCCGCCGCCGCCGCCGCCAATCCCAGAGCCCCCTTCGTAGTTGTGGCCACCCTCTGCATCAAGATAGCCCACCACACCATAGTAATCATCGTTCTGGTAGTCGGCTGATGAGTTGATGCCGATCTGAATCCAAGCAAAGAGACCATCGGAAACATCGTCACCGAGGTAGACGAATTGTGGGAAGGGGTCGAAGGACTCGTCCGCAGACAGAGGGGCCCTATTCATCCGTTAGTAGAGGTTCCTCAAAGCGAATCCCGACGCCGGGGTGCAAGAGTCGGATACTTACCACATATCCTCGTCGTTAGTGGTCACCTCGACCGTGTTGGAGGCATACGGCTCAAGGGCCTCGATCTCCTGGCGCAGGTCCTCGGGCCAGAACAGCTGGCCGATGTGGGACACTGCCTTGTTCCATACGCTGATGGTTCCGTTGCTCTGGACGGTGGCGTTCATGTGCGAGAGCAAGTGGGTGTGGATGGCGCGACCGCTATAGTGGCCGGGGAAAATAGTCTCGAACTGGACGACACCATCGTGGTCGGTGAGCTGGATACCACGGAGGAAGGTCGTGTCCTCGCCAGCCTGGCCGGAGCTCGCGCTGACTCCGCTGTACACACCAGTGGCGTTGCAGTTCCAGACATCCACCGCGACATTCGGGACACCCTCACAGGTGGAAACGTCGACGTACTGGACCTCAAGGAAGATGTCCACGCCGTCAGAGTTCTCGGCCTCCTTGATGTTGCTGCGCATGTACTCGCCGACAACATAGTAAGGGCCGGCTGTGAGCTCAGGCGCCAAGACACAAGAGGTGTTCTGTCTCCACATTAGCAAGGGTCAAAGAGCAGCCAAATATAGGCGCATATCAAAAGGACATACAGCATCAAAGACATTCTCGATAGGGGTGAACATGCTGTTGGTGGAGAGGCCGGTCATGTTGTGGTTCTGGTCCTCCCAGGACTGCAGCGCTGTGAGGTCACGCTTGGTGTTCTTGATGCCTCGCTTCTCCCGGATGGCCTTGACGGTCTCGGCCCGGCGCTGGATGGAGCGCTGCTTGAGAGCCTGGGCACCGGCCGAGTTCTGGCACTGAGCGAGGGACCGGGCTCCCATCTGGGCGTGAGCGTCTCGGATGGCGAGATCCCGCTTGTGCTTGACGGGGTCATGTTTCTCGCCGGGGTGGGCAATGGCGCTGGCGACCAGGGCCAGGCCGGAGAACTTGGAGAATGCAACCATTGTGTTTTGTGGGAAATCGGCCCAGCAAGCAATCGAGAAAAGAATGTATGTGCAACGAAAGTGAACAGTCAAGTGAGAGTGAGGATTGCTTCCCGGGTCGAGTGCCTAGAGAGGGTGGCTCTTGGGTGATGATGGTGGTGATGATGAGATGTCTGGCCGGAAGGAGAGGTCCCATCGCGACCTGTTATATAGCAAGGCCATCATCACCAGCTTGCCATTTGTCCCCGCCTGACAGCTGCGGGAGCAGATGGAGCCGCCATGGTGTTCCGTTCCGTTTGGTTTGGTTTGGTCAGCTTTGGCGTGGCCGTGTATGGCTGCAGTGCACACACAATGTTCTCGGGTGGGCAAGTTTCGGCATGTGGCTATCGTGAAAGCAGCCCTGGCGTGGCCCACCCTGTTGCGCGTCCCGGGAGGCAGGGCCCTCCGTCTAAGGAGGCGTGCGCGTTCATGACCCACCCGCGAAAGGGGATGACTTTGGACGCCCGCTCATTGGGGGATTCCCACGACGACGAGGCCGGAAGCTGCCCTCAATCGACAAGGGGTCTCGCGGGAACCCCAGAGATGTTTCCGTCAAGTTATTTCTGTACATAGAACAACCAAGGCCAAGAAAGAGGCGAGGACCAGAATGCCTCCATGAGTACGCGGCCAGGAGCGCAGCGAAATTGATGCTGCGCCAGTCTTGTCCAGACCTTGCTTGTTTCCGGTTTATGTGAGTATCAGATATGACAATACATGTGCTTTGGCCATGAGGTGACGCAAAAATACTCTGTGCAGAATAGACTCGGCTCGTAGAGTTTGCAGACTAGCAGACTAGACGAACTGCTGTGTACTTAAGTACGTACTCGCAATCCCAGGCAGCCCCTGCGAAGATCATCTATGCTTGCCTGCCGGGCCTGAGAGGACCCACTAAAAAGTCTGCGATAGCTTCCCATCCTCAACATCTGCGCATGACATCGCCAGTAGAATTCCACCAAACAAATCCCTTGTGACCTCTCGGATACACCCAAAATGGCCAAGAGGAAGCGCCAAGCGGCGGCCGACAGCGAGCCTGCTCAGAAGCCCCAGGACATCAAAAGGATCAAGTCCAGCAATGGCTCTTCGGAACCAAAGAGCCAACCGCAAAAGAAAACCAAGACTCCAAAGCCCGCCAAAACCACCACCACCACCGCCGCCGCCGACAGGTCAACATCAAAACGTACGGGGTCGCCCATAACGATACAGATAATAGCAGGCTCCTACGACCGCGTCCTCCACGGCTGCACAGCCACCATCCAGCCCTCCTCGCAAGTGAGCTTCGCCGACTCGTTCCTCTTCAACGCCCACACCTCGGCCATCCGATGCCTCGCCCTCTCCCCGCCGAGCGCCCCCGTGCCGGGCCAGTCGCAGAAGGTCATGCTCGCCACCGGCAGCACTGACGAGCGCATCAACGTCTACAACCTGTCCGCCCACCCCCCGTCCACCAAGGCCTCGCCCGACCAGGAGCTGCTCTCCACCATCGCCCGCCGGCCCATCCTCGAGAACTCAAAGAACAGGGAGCTGGGCACCCTCATGCACCACTCCAGCACCGTCACCCGCCTCTCCTTCCCCACCCGCTCCAAGCTGCTGTCCAGCTCCGAGGACTCCACCATCGCCGTCACCAGGGTCCGCGACTGGGGCCTGCTGTCCACCATCAAGGCCCCCGTCCCCGCCGTCTCCGGCCGCCCCAGCGGCGACACCGCCCCCATGGGCGGCACCCCGAGCGGCGTCAACGACTTCGCCGTCCACCCCAGCATGAAGGTCATGATCAGCGTCAGCAAGGGCGAGCGCTGCATGCGCCTGTGGAACCTCGTCACCGGCAAGAAGGCCGGCGTCCTCGACTTCGGGAGGGCCGTGCTGCAGGAGATCGGAGAGGGCCGCCACTCGACCGGGGAGGGGAGGAAGGTCGTCTGGGGCACCAGCGCGGACTCGGGCGACGAGTTCGCCGTCGGCTTCGACCGTGACGTGCTCGTCTTCGGCATGGACAGCAAGGTCAGGTGCAGGGTCATGCCCGACGCCAGGACCAAGATCCATGAGTTCAGCTACGTTAAGCTCGGCGGCGACTCCGAGGACGCGGTATTTGCGGTGTCGACCGAGGACGGCAGGGTGCTGTTCTTCTCGACCAGGGTCGAGGACCTGGAACAGCCAGAGGCCCCCGAGGGCAAGGTCGCACCTCTGCCGCGGGCGAAGCTGCTCGCCCAGGTCGGGGGTAAGGCTGTCGGCGTCACGGGCAGGGTCAAGGACTTCAAGGTCATGCGGCCGGAGGACGCGCCGGGCGTGTGGTTCGTCGTGGCTGCGAGCAGCGACGGGAAGCTCAGGCTGTGGGAGCTGTCGCACGAGGAGCTGGGGCCCAGGGCTGGCAAGGAGGCACCGCAGGCTGGGAAGCTGCTTGGGACCCACGATACCCAGAACAGGATCACGTGCGTGGAGGCATTTGTCATGATACCCCGGCCGGAAGGCGTAGAGGAGAGCGAGGATGAGCTTCAGGAGGAAGAAGACGACGACGGAGATAGTGATGATGAATAAGCCAGCAATTGAAGACAGTCCCTGCATCCATAGTAGTCACACACCCACCAAGAGATGCCAGTGATGGCGACCGTCGACCTTTTGTGATGGTCTGGAGAAGTGAGGGCTCTAACCAAGCAAGGTTGACCCAATCTCTTCGATTTGGTTGGAACGATGGCGAACCATCTATTCACCTGTAGAACGTGACTGAGGCTCTGCCAATAAGGTGTACTGGTCTTTGGCGACCATGATGCAATTTGTACTTTTAAGTGTAGCCAAACTCTAACATAACACTAGCAGCCGGCAATCCAGATATATCAGAGCCAGCCATGAACCTCTTGACTGGGTGTACAGCAAGGACATTAGGACGGCATCTATTTCAGCCCATGCCATCTACCGCGACCGGCTGCTGACCTGTTCAGGGCCAGCCGCCTACCAATGTTCCCAAAGCAGACACAGCTGCAGAACAGCACGCTCAGCACCCAGATCCCCGTCTCTATGGTCTTCTGGGTAGCCAGTCCACCGAGCATCAGCGGTTCACCGCCGGCATTGCCCGTATGATTCCGGCCGAGAAACTCTGAAGAGAACCCAGAGGGTGCTGGGACGATATCTGGGTTGAGCCCCACCAGGACGACCGAGCCGGCCCATGCTACGGCGGCGGACAGCAGGAACCCTGATTTTGACCTGTCAATCAGGTACCACAGGAACGGATTGGCCATGAACAGGGTCATAGAGACCTGCATCGTGGATGCCCAGGGGACTTTTCTCTGTTAAGCTGTTAGTCTTCTGCCCAGCCGATGGCTACCATTCCGGGAGGGGATTCACTTACAATCGCAAAGACAATGCCAACAAAGGCGCCAACCCCACGGACCACGAGAGCCCAGTCGGTCCCTGGCTCTTCCTCTTCCTCCTTGAAGTCCTCCTCATCCTCGTCTTTTGACTTCTCGAAAGCCTCCTCCCACTTCCCGTCAAACCAAGGCAGCAGGCTGCCCAGGGCCACGCCGAAGACACCCCAGCAGGCGAGGTACGCGGAGTTATAGCGGTGCCTTATGATCCCCTCGACGGGGAACGAGGCCCACTGCTGCTCGGTGGAGAGGCGCGACAGGACGGCGCCGTAGCCCAGGCCCAGAACGAAGAGGAAAGAGGTCCGGAGTGCGAGCGACAGCGCGGTCTGGGTGGGCGAGCCCTGCTGCTGCTGGAGCGAGCTGCCGGACCGCGCGGACAGGGCCGATGACCTCCGCCTCTTGAGCAGGGAGGAGCGGTCCTTGACCAGCCTGTATATGCTCTCGTCGACGGAGCCCCGTGCGGCGGTGGCGGGGGTCTCGGCGCCTGTACCCCAGGGTGTGTCCGGGGGCTCGGATCCGTAGACGTTGTCGCTCGCCGGGTAGCCCGAGACGTTGTGGGAGTATATACCGGCGAGGGTGGAGCTGGTCAGGTTCTTGAAGGAGGCGGCGCGGCTGATCGAGTCGCCGGCGGGCCCCGCGAAGGCGTGCGGGTCGAGCAGGGAGGAGGGGGCGCCGTGGCTGCTGTTGGCGTTCGCGTTCGAGGTCGGGCTGGGGGGAGCGGAGTCGTCGTCCGGCGGGGTAGGGCTCATCAGGCCGAGCTCAAAGGGCCGGCGGGGGATGGGGCGGAAGAGTTGTGGGCCGCCGTCTTCCGACATGGTGGTGGTGTGCGGGCGTCTCTTGGAGGGTGCTCAACGAACGGGTCGAGGGTCCAAGAAGACGGGTTGGAACGCGTGCGGACGAGTCGCGGAGTCGTGAAGAAGAGATGGGATGGTTGTGCTGATTTGCAGGGTGCTGAGTGAGTCGTGCCCGTGTTGTGTGTGTGTCGACTCGACCGGAGAAGCAGAAGTCCTCCTTGTGCTGTCTGGCCGACGGTCTCTGAAGCTATGCCTATCTCTATCTCGTGTGTGTCGGAATGCTGGTGCTAATGCCAATGCCAACGCCAATGCAAATACTAGCTGGTTTTGGCTGGAGTCGAAGCTGGCTGAGGGGTGTGTCAGGTGTTGGAGAGCCGGCGCGGGGAAAGACGTCGAGGTAGCAGCAGGCGATGTTTCTAGGAAAAATACAAGGCTAAGAATGCTTGGGACATTCCCTCAAGGCGGCACCCGGTGACTGGCAGTCCAGGTACAAGAAGAGCGCGTTCGTTGCAGACAGGGCTCAACTGGGCCCAACTGGGCTCAACAATTTGGACAGGAGCTTTGGGGGAAGGAGGTGGGTTGGTGTGGGCCCGCAGTCAGGCCAGGGACCAAGGCAAGAGGGACGGACGGAGCAGCAGTCGGGACGAGACAGGGACGAGACAGGACGAGGAAACACGCGAGTGAAATGGGGATGGACCGATCAAGGGATACACAGTAATAAATCAACCAAAACTGCCGGCGGACACACGCTCTCTCTCTCTTGCGGGTTGCAGTGCAGTGGTGTGTATGCAGGCCCCGCTCCAGTGCCTTCAACAAATCGTGTATGCTCCGCGGGTGAAAAGCATGCAGTCAAAGTCAAGTCAAGTCCACTCAGGTCCCGTCAGTCAGTCAGTCAGTCAGTCAGCCGGCCAGCCGGCCAGCCAGCCAGGACGCGCCAGGAGTCAGTCACCAGGTGTCGGGGGTGCGGGCAGGAAACGAGGCGGGAATTTCACATGCCATCCATTCCGTTCCCTGTCGAGCATAGTTTTGTCTAATGTATGTACTGTACTGTACTGTGCTGTGCTGTACTGCATGTGCTACAGACATTACAGCACAGTACAGTATATGGTGCGGGCGTGGCATGGTTATGTATGCAATGGCATGCACGGTAATGGAACGCCCTTCTTCAGAAACCCACTCACGGGGTCAGCCAGCCTGACAGCCCAGACCGGGGCCGAGACAGGCCAGAAAGGGGTGGCAACGAGGACGCCGCCTGATCCAGTTGGCCCAGGGCGTCGATCACCTGTGGAGCTTGTGTCCTGCACCGTATACGTCGTACGTCGTAACACGTACGGGGACCGTGTCTGCCCTCTGCCTTTATTTATTTTTTTTTCTGATTTCGCATGTGACGCGCTGGGGTCGGATTCAGCCGATTCTGATTTGCCCACCCCGGATTCCAGCCCCTAGGAGGTGGGAGGGGGGCCCCGAGACCCACGGCGCTAAGAACTGCCCGAGTCAAACGTCCCTGGTTTTCCTTAGTTCCTTGGTTCTTTGGTTCTTCTTCTGCTGCTTGGATCCAAAGGTCTGTTCACCACAATCCTGCAGTGCATTAGCCGGCCAAGGCAAACCTTGCTCCGGGTTCTGAGGAGACTATATTATCAGCCGCATGCAGCCATGTGCGGCAGGGGCAGGTCAAATCACTCCACTGCACTGCGCTGCGCTGCACTGCACAGACAAGATCGATGAGATCAAATCCAACCTTGTTGAGAAACATGTAGTCTATTGAGTTGTTACCCTGTGCCTACCCAATTCAAACAATATTTCACGCCAAACACGCCAATTAAATATCATGGCCATTCTCGTCAACAGGCTCATCCAGTCCACCCAGGCTGTGAGTCTGAATATCGGTGGTATCAACTCCAATCGTAATGTATCCAACTAAATTCTGGTCAGCACCTTTGCACCCTCACCTGAATAAGAAACGAGAGGAGAGGGCTTGGGCCGGTCACTTACTCATTCCCTTGGTGACGTCCTCGCCGTCGGCCGCAACCACCGAGACAACCGGGTTATACCCGCCAGCAAACGAATCGGCAAAGATGTTGTCGACTGCATGCGTCGTGCGGTTGATCTCGGTGTGTGTGGCATAGGGGTCCAGCGCCATGATCTGCTCCTCGAGCTCCTCGTCAAAGTATAGCTGCCCAGCCGAGACGATGTCGCCCGACGAGAGCGTGCCGTTCTCGCGTAACACCCAGTTGTTGTCTAATGGTGACGTTAGTCCTGCTACGGGTCCCAAAGTGTTGTATTCTAGAACATGGATTCCAAAACATCAAAGATTGGGATTCGTAACAGGTGAAAAGTAATACTAACAAACTCTCAAATGGATATGGATCGCGCGTTCCACATAAAAACCAGGGAAAATTGTTTTCATTTCCATCATCCCGTTTGAATCCGTAGGCCACATTCCTCGCAGGAAAGTCGTGTCGTCCGTGTGGAGATCAGTCACGCCAATGTTATCTGAGATGGGTTAACACACTGACACAAGAGATTTCACCCTGTGGGCAAGCATGGACTTACAGTCTTCCGAGGAGATGTTGAGTGACTGCAGCAGCTCCAAGAACGGCGTGTTCGGGCTGAGGGCGGTGAAGCTGGAGTAGCTTCCGGTAGCATTGCAGTGCCAGAAGTCCACCAGGACATTCTCGAGAGGCTCACAGGTCGCCATATCCAGCACTCCCACGTCCAGGGTCAGCGGGACGCCCGGCTGGCCCTCGGACATATCCTGCCTCAGGGTCTGCGAGTTCGGGTACACGTACGGGCCCCACGTCACCTCCGGCTCCAGGACGCATGTGTCGTTCTGGATCACTTCGTAGTATGGCGCCTCGGTGGTGATGGTGTACGTCGCGTTCTCAGCCCGCTTGGCTTCGGTCTGCCTCTTCGCCATGCGCTGGCCGTAGCGCTTCTTGTTGAAATTGGCAGCGTTGGCCTCGCATCTCTTCGACATGGCACCGCGCCTGACGACCTCACTGCGTGGCAGGGCCTTGGGGTGGGCAAGGACGCCCGTGGCCAGAAGGCCAGCTGCGGCAAAGATGTTGAACTTCATAGTTGTTCCTGCCTTGTGTTGGTGCGTGAAATCAGATCGAGCAAGTAAGTTCAACTATTCCGGAATAAATCCGGTGTGATGAGCGAATGATTGTAGGCTAGGTAAAGAATGTCTGCTATGCCTTAGTTGGGAACCAAGCTCGCCTCATTCCATCAAGGAGGCCATCTCGTCACCGTACTTATATACCATCTCCTAAATGTCTGGACCAAGGAACAGACTGCGCTCCTGTGTACCCACAGTGAATCCATTGCTGATCAATAAACATGTTTTGTCTGGTTCAGGAGAGTAGAATGTAGTACAAGCAACGGATTGTGGCGGTGGAACCCTCCGGGTACCCTTGCGCGAGAGGCGTTCTGTTTTCGTGTTAAACGGCCATTCCCCTTGCAGATCTACCATACATACAGAAAATCGCAGCTGCTTATCTAGGATGCCACTCGGGGAGGGGCCTCACGATGGGTCGTGGCCCACAGAAAACTTCTTTCGAACAACCATTGTTGGATGCATCCGGGGCAGGAAGCGGGTATCACACAGCCCAGGCGGGAAATGGGTTAAGGGACATACACAACCCCTTTTGTGGCAGTGGAATCACTATTCGGTTGTGGAAGATCCTGGGGCTCTGCTCATCCAGCCTCACTGCGTGTAGGGCCAAATGGAAGTATCTTGGCCCTCAGTGGACATCTTGTAGGCTATTGTGCACCAGGATTAGTGATGCCCAGGTGCAAAATGAAATGAAACCCATATAAATTCCCTTGGTTGGACTGATCGCTGTGTGGGAAAAGCTCACCATCTATGACATCAGCCTCTTTTCAGGGTTGAGAGAAAGAGAGACCTCCTGTACATTACAAGAGTTCACCCAAACATTGGCTCGGAACTTCCCCCATGTCATGAATCGCGCCCTGTGAACATGCAAAGGGCCAGACTCCATGTTTTTGTAGACATTTAGGGAAGAATTTGTCTAATGGATGCTAAATTCGGTTTCTAAAATGGAATACCGGAATTACGTGCTATGTCCCCGGTGTGGCTTTACTTATATTCGGTTCGGCAAGTGGGAGCCTGTGGAGCCCGCTGAGAATTTCTTGAATCTGTTATAATAAGAGGACCAAGAGACGCGTAAGGACTTAGCCGTAGCCTTACAGTTGAGTCATGCATTGGGAGCACAGCCTTGGATTTTTTGCGGTTCCACCATGGTCATGAATATTGAAGATCCCGCGTTGTCTATCCGTAGTGAGATAGACTTGCGATAAGCTTGGCTCCAAGGCCTTTGAAAGGTCGTTCTGAGTAGTTGTCCTTGCTCAGTGAGAGATTTGTATGAGGTTGCAATTCGCGGGTAATTGAGCTCTGCCGCCCCATACTAGTAGTGGAATCCGATCAGGTCAGTTTTACCCTTGTGATGCTGTTGCCGCGAAACATCTGTAGTGTTGCCCCATTGGCCGCGTCTAACTCGGCACATGTGCAAGCTTGCCCAAGCACAAAGCTTTTCATCGAGGGAGTCATAGGATCTTGCGATGCATTGCAAGAGTTATCATTTGTTGAGAGACTGCACGAACTTTGGTGATAACCTTTCGGGCTCTTCTGACTTCTGTGGTAGTATGATTTTGACGGCGCAGATGAGAATGTGTTATCACTGGCACAGAAACTGATACGAAAGTCGTACCCAGCCACTGACTGTTGTTATATTGCTAGGTTCCAACTCCGATGAAATAGCCGAGCGCATGCGATGTGGAAGATTGGACACAATGTAGGTGACCTTGAAAGCCTCTGGAAAACTGCAAGGCACAGGAGCTTTTGTGTCTTAAAATACTGCATGTGTCCAATGATGTTACTCATAGTAGTGAGCCCAGCTGCCTCGTCTTCCGCCTTTTGAAGTGGAGAGACTAGCACAATAGTCTTGTCTTCGAGACTTCAGGCTAACGTGGGACGAGATGCCAGCAGGATGATCTAACTCGTAATCCTGAATATCGGACAGGTCTTTGTTGTTTGGGAGGAATTATTGGCCTTGATTAAACAGCCCACAGCCTTCTAAAGCTTCCCAACTGCTCAAACGCTCGTTCACCTGGGTATGATTTGACTCATCTACTTCTGTGTGTATTTGCACCAGTCAAGCACTCGTGCCCGCTATTGTTGCATAAGATGTGAGTGCATGTCTGTTCTTAGATATGCGGGGAACGGCGACGGATTCAACGCAGACGTCGTAGTCCTTTTCATCAGAAGTTACGTTGTAAGCTACACACGAGCGTCTAGCAAAGAGTATCTGGATGTTTATCTTGGTTGCTATTGAGCTTAAACTTGTCACGTCACAGAAGCACGTGCTGGTTGTAAAGGCCGCGTACTTGGCAAGCAAGCTACGAGGCTAGTCACTTTTGACAAGTGTTTCTCCAGCAGCTAGACTAGAAAAACGGTGATGTCTCATTCAGCCGTGTGTCAAACTCGTGGTCATTGCCTGCTCAGACCAAGACGACTGAGTCCACTGGGCATATGGAGAAACCTAGAATTGACACTGCGAGGGCCACAGGCGCAAATCTCTTTTAGCAGTGGACGGCGACGTGCCGGCTTGACGGACGCAATGACATTTAGTACAGACGCGCTCTGAAACAGAGAACAAGTATGATTAGGTAACACTTGCTTCAGAGGACTGATGGCGTCAAATCCACACATTGAAGTCAATCGAGTCCTGATTGGGCGGGCCATGAGGGAAGGCTTATTGCACCCACATATCGGCAGGGTGTTTTTTAAAAAAAAAAACGCCGGGACTGGAGCGTTGACCACTGTATGAAGCCGCTGTATATGACTTGGGCGTATACGAAATAAAAATGAAACCAGTTATTGCACCCACAAGCACACCCAGCAGGTTTAAGCAGATGGCAACGATGACTTCAATGAACGCAACGAAGTTGGGCACGGGGTACGGGGGAGATGTCATCGTACGGGAGCTGGGCAGCGTTGGAGGATCATGTCGATGGAGGGCGGCAGGCAGTCGGCAACCGGCTCGGGCAGTGGCGAGCCGACCATGGCTGTCGGAAACATGTTGGAGAGGGCTTGGGGAGTGGCGCCGAAACATGGCTGCCGCAGAGAGCATGAACCATGGCAGCGGAAAACTCGCATCGATTAGCCCGTTCCGCCGGCGAGGTTGCGAGAAGGTGGGCCTCTGCTCGGTACATCTACGTCAGTAGCGCAAGCCCATCTGGCTGAGGAATACCCTGTACTCCGTGCGTGGGCTGAACCCGGCCATCATCATGCAGAGGCAGGGCAGACTTCGCCGAAGGACCAGTGGATGTCAAGGACATCTAGATGCAGAGTTGCAACGCAGGGAACGATCTGTCAGGTACGGCAACGTGTGTGGGGCAGCTGGGCGTCTGCACAGACGCAGTGGCGGGACGATCTGTCGCCGTGTTGTCGTCCTGCTCGTGCTATTGTGCAGTGAGGCGATACAGTAGCGCCCACGCGGTCGGGTCATGACGATCAACCAATTGCCCCCAGCCGGGTATCAGATGGGCTGACGGGTGACGGGTGAGCAAGTGATGAGTCGGCAACCGTGTTTGGGTGAGTGGGGAGAGAGACGGAGAAGAGTGGGCGGGTGTCGATGAGGGTGGTCATGTGACCGAGGACGGCAATTGCCAATCAAATCGGTCGATCGAGCCCGATCAGGCGGGAGGAGGCGTGGGTTGAGGATCGTTGACAGCGGCAGAGATCAGGATATGGCAAGGATGACCCCCAGTTGCTGGCGCCGCAACGGCCGCCTCGTAGAGTCCAGAGGCGCGAAGGGACTCTGAGCACGCAGGCCCCAGGCAGGCACAGAGGGTGCTAAGCAGTACTAGCAGACTAGTGGGCGATATGCGAGTGCGAAAGGACTGCGGGGCGGGACTGCCGGCGAGTTGGAGGGGAGGTACCCCGAGGTATCGTGTGTTGGCGGCAGGTGGCAGCTAGAGAGAGTCGGCCGAAGCCTTCTGGACCCTGATCTCGATGCCAATGCGACGTCCGGAACCGCGATACCGTCCTCGGAATGGCGCCCCGAAGGTCGAGCTGAGGCTCTGACAAGATTTGGCAGTTATGGCCGTCAGCGTATGGCATTATGGGCATTATGGGCAGCGTGGCAGCGTGGCAGCGTGGTATAACAGCACATGGCCCAGACACGGAGTATCCCAGATAGCCGCCGCCAGTGCTGGGAAAAGGAACCCGTGCCAGAAGGTCTCGAGCCTCAACGCTTCCAGAGTCGTCGAATGACGTCCGGGGGTTGGCTGACTGGCCGACCGACCAGCAACGGCCGGATCCAATCGCTCGGGACAGATGCCAACTCCAATCTGATGAATCATGGAAGGCTGGATAGACTTCGCAGCCCACATGCACGACACCGTGGGACAGAGATGCAGCTGCATACTGTGGGCAGGTAGGTACATGCACTCTTGCCTGGCACACACAAACAACAACAAAACGGAGAGCGAGCCACTGCTCCCAGTTGTCCTTCACCATACGGGCGGACAAGCCATACTACAGTCAGTACCTAGGCAGGTACGCATCGGGTAACCCTAGTCCGCTACACCACAGTAGCACGGAATCGACCTAGGCTGCTAAGGTGGATACCCAGGGACAATATAGGCCCCCTGGCCCCGTAGACATCTGGACTTTTCTCACAGGGCTCGGTGGAGTTGCCCCCTGTCCGGACCCTCGGAGCTGGGTAATGGTACACAGTAGCGTACAGAGAGGCAGGCAGGCAGGAGGCAGTTTGGCAGTCTGGCAGTCTGGCAGTCTGGCAGTCAGTCCCGGCAGGGGCTCTTTGTCTCGTTGCGTCCCGGACGGGGCAGGTATCTGCATGTACCTCCGCCCCCTGTGGGTTGACCAAGCTGTCAGTTGTTGTGTGTGACGTCGCCTGCCCCCCTTCGCACCACCCAATCCTGCCCACCTGCTGGCGTCCAAGGCGTCCTGCCCCGTCTCCAGCCTGCCGACCTCGTCGCACACCAACATAATCTGCTGCATCGATGATGATTGCACTCCCCTAGTACCCGTCTCTCCGTCTTCCGACCCCGTCTGACCCCGTTCCTTGGAGGTGCACATGCGGACCCTGATATTTTGTCCTCCCGCCGTGCAATGTCCCTGCCACATGCCGCCACCAGTCACTGACACGCATAGCCGCACAACAACGCGATGGCCTCTCTCCTTTTGACCTCCTAGCCCGTCCTGCCTACCTCTGCTGTTACTTGCCTCTCTTGCTACCCCTCGCTGCCACTCGCCCAACTCTGGCTGCCCTCACCTCTGTACAACAAATCTGCTTCGTCACCACCAAGCCAGACAAATTCCTGTTCGTCGCGCGAGGGACGACCAGAGAGACATAGACCAAGAGGGGGAAAAAAGAGAGAGTCCTCCGACATGATTCTCACTCTTGCTCTCACTCTCACTCATTAGACCCGTACTTCTGAAATGACGACGGCAATTTGACGTTATAGCACAAAAGAGGCCCCCCGCTCCATTATGGGAACTGAAGAGGCCCTTCGATCAACCAACTCAGATCCACACGCCCCTAGACAAACGCAATACTCTCGCAACAGCTCGCGCCACACATCTGACTTGCTTCGGACCGCCGCCTGTCTGCGACGTCCCGCCGTACGCACCCATCTGGAAGGCGTGAATCGGGACCCACCTGGTAAAGGACGCCCCGCCCTCGCAGCTTGTTAACATTGCTGACCATGTCAAGGCCGGCCAGGCTGCAAGCTTGCTCAAGAACCCCGTCCTTATGACTACACCCGGGCAGTCCGAGGCTCTCACGGCACTGCAGCAATCGTCTCTTGACATCCCCTTGTCTGCCCACGACCAAGACGACGACGAACAATCCTCGCGGGCTTCCGAGGCCGAGTTGAAAGGTCTCTGGGCCACCGCACGGGTATTCCAGTGCCCCAAGTGCAAGCGCCTTTTAGACGATCCAGTTGAATTACCATGTGGGAATTGCATATGCAGGGCCTGCATTCCCCAACTCGAGGCCAGACCCGATATCGATGACACATTATGGCCTGGCACGGTGCAACGGCGGCAAGAGTTCAGGTGTCCGTGCTGCTCCGACGGCCACACCACTGATGGGTGTTGGTCGGATAGGCTCACGGCCGATGTTCTCTACACCACCAAGCTAGTCCTGTCGGGGCCGACCAGGTCCACGCAATTGGTAGAAACCTTTGAGATGCTCAGCCTTGGGCGCATCACAGACACGGACGAGTTCCAAACACCTACGCCACCAGACGACGACCTCATTCTGGACGTTCGCAAGCTGGATTACCTCTTGCGCAGCCAGATGGACTGTGGGATCTGCTACCAGCTCCTATACGAACCGTGGACGACGCCGTGTGGTCACACGTTTTGCCGGCATTGCATTAAGAGGGCGCTCGAGCAGCCTCAGATCGGTCCACATTGCCCAGCTTGTCGCGGTGACATCGCCTTGCCATACTTGGACAGTCGCCTCTTCCCACCCAACGGGTTTCTTTCGCGCCTAACACTGCATTTCTGGTCGGATGAGCTCGAACAGAGGAAACCCATCGTCCGCGGGGAATCTCCATACCCTGTTATTGACAATACAGGCTTGGATGTCCCACTGTTCGTGTGTGCTGTGTCCTTTCCAGGCATGCCGACTTTCTTGCACGTCTTCGAACCAAGATACCGAGCAATGATTATGAGGACATGGGCAAGCGGCCGTGGGGGCAAACAATTTGGCATGCTCTTCGACAGGAACGCCAACATCGGCACCCACCTACGGATCGAGGCAGCCACCTTCCTCTCCGACGGACGAAGCTTACTGGAGACAAAGGGTGTCTCGCGCTTTCGTGTCAAGCGGCAAGGCATCCATAGTGACGGCTATGCCATTGCCGAAGTCGAGGACTTCTCTGACGTCAGTCTGTATGAGGAAGAAATGAGAGAGGCTGCAGACTTCAGGCTGAAACCAGAGGCACGGAATGCCGAGCCCGAAGTCCCATCGAACGACGATATCAATTGGATGAAGACGAAAGCTCTGATGAGGTTCGCCAGTCGATCCATAACCCAAATGGCCGCCACAAACCCCAGATGGCTCAACTCCCGCATCCTGGCAGTATTCGGCGAGTGCCCCAACGACCCGGCCGTATTTCCTTGGTGGTTTGCGTGCATATTTCCCATCGCCGAGGAGCAGAAGCTCGCTCTTCTTGATACGACCACCGTGCGGGAACGGATGAAGATTGTTTGTCGGTGGATCATTAACTGGAGTGAACCGTGAGTTTCAACTTCGTGAGCAACGTTCCAAATCAGAATTATCGTTGTGGTTCATTCGGTACTGACGACAGCATAAGACAGCCTCTAGAACGGTTTTGCTGTGTGATGTGACGGGGCTGCAGCTGGGGGCAATACGTTGGGCTTTTGATTTTCTACCACCCCAAAACATTTTTTCTTGTACTTTCCTTTCTATGTGATACCAAGTCGTGTGCATACCCACCTATTTAGTCTCAAATAGATTCACACAGCCGTCTCGACTGCCTCAACCCCTACATAAATCAACTCCTTTGATCTACTCGGCGCCGCTGGAGGCTCCAAGGCTCATAGACAGTTTGCGGAAATATCCAAACGAAGAAATCTACGTCGCAGGTGTTGGCCATCTGCTCTTGCATACTGAACCGGAGACACATTGAAAATGATGTTACTCGCGGGTATGAGAAAGATCCTAGCAGTTTCTGTAGCGCGCCGGACAGAGCCCCTTCATCAATTGTAATTGTCCGTCCCTGTCAGGGGAATAGGATGTATACATACCAGACTAGGAGACTTCAAGTCTAGGGACTGATTTTTGCGTCACGACGAGTTGGTGGAAAACTTTGAATGATGCACCGTGACAGCCACATCGAACAGCTATATTTATTGACTTCAGGGTATCATATGAGGGAATTGAGCGTCGTCATGATGTGATGCATTTTGCCGGTCCTGCCGCCGCCGCCGTGCCCCTACGCTGAGATCTCTGCCGGCGCGACTTCCGCAGGCACAGCCGCGGCTTCTCCGTTGCCATTCTCTTGAACAAGTTCTGGCTCCTCTTTTACTTCATCCATGGCCTGGTCGATATCTCCTGCTTCCCCATTCTCGTGCGCTTCCTCCTCAGCCTCTACGGGCTTCTTCTCTTCGAAGAGAACATTGACGTCCTCGTATGACTCGATCTGGTCGAACAGCGCCAACTTGGACCTGCTCGCGATCCGCAGGGCCCTCCAGGTCTTGCTCGCCTTACCTTCGACGGCTGCCGCCTTGGAGTCGTTGGAGAGCGGCATCTCGATCTCGAGGTCATCCTCCTGGATCTTCCGCCTGAAGCTCACGAGCTCCGGAAGCTGGTACCGCTCCGGATCCTTAAGCTTTTCCACCGCGCTTGCGTCCTGTTCGTCGCTCAGGAAGTCGAGCGATAGCGAGCCCATGGCTTCCCTCCGCAATCTCTTATTAGTCGTCTGGGACTTTGCACTCTTCATGGTCTCAGCCCATTCCTGAGGTGTGACGGCCGGTAGCTCGATTGGTGGGCAATTTTCGATCTTCCACCTGACCCAGTTCTTATCTCGGATGAGCACCGTCTCGACGAGCCTCAGGAAGAAGGGACCATCAGGTGTCGTGCTCAGCAAATATTTGGATATGTCCGCCTTCATTGCTGTGGCCCACTTGATGTCGTCCTCGCTGAGAGTTTGGTCCAGGTAAGCCACGGATTTGTTGACTTGTGGCACCGATTGTAGCTCCTCCTTGGCCTTTGGAGAGAGCGATAGTAAGAAGTCCATGATAATGAGTGCTTGGAATAGGACATATCTCCTCAGTGACAAGTCACCGATCTGCGTTGTGTGTCAGCGCGACAGGGGCAGGTAGTGGTGGCTTTTCAGAATTCGTACCTCGAGCTCGAACAGATCACGGCTTGTCAAGTATTTGGGGTTGAACGTGTCAACAATCGCATCAATATCAGAGCTCAGCTTTCTTTTGAGGCCCCGCTTGCTTTCCTCGGCCTGTTTTGAAGATTTCGGCTCCTGTTGTACCGGTCTCGCTTTGAAAGCCGCCATCGTAGCCTGCAGCGAGGTTTTGAAATGGCTGAAGTGGGTAGGGGTAAAGAGCTTCTTGGGCTGGTTGAAACTCTCTTGCAGCGACCAAAAGACGGGGTACAGTGCATCGGCATCCAGCGGCTTCTCGCCCGCCGCTTCTTTCTTGTCGCTGAAAGACACCGCTTTGCCCGGTCCTGAGCGCTCTCCATCCTTAGCAGGGGTTGCCTCGGAGTCTACGTCCATCTTGTCCTCCGCGGCATCCGGCTTCAGCGCGTCTTGGTCGTAAATCGTGACATTTTGAGTATGGTATTCGCCTCTAAGGTTAACCGAGCTCTTGTCACCGAGAGGGAAGCTTTGGAAGAGGAAAATGAAGACGCGACCTGAGAAAGATGTGTCTTCAGCTCGTGAAAGGCGGCGCAGCAACTCATTGCAGCTCCTTAATATCACGAGTTTCTTCTCGTTAAAATTCTTTGAAATGATCCGTTGCCTCCGCGACTCGAGGTAGTCGAAGATTTTGCGACACCCTGGAATGGTCTGGCTATCGAGGAGGTCTTCGAGGAGCCACACGAGCAGAGCGGGATCGCATTGGCCACGGTCTGAAAGGCATTGCAGTACATCGAAAAGGTTCCATATCTTGACGAAGTGGTCTGATTCTATAGGTACCTGCGCCTAAAGGAGGTCAGTCGACCTGAGTCTGGCACCGGAAGGGAGACGGGCAGCATACGATGAGGTTGCTAAGAACACCGCGGGCCGCGGTTTCAATGACGGCGAACCGATGATGTCGGTCCTGACGCAAGGCCGCACCATCTTGTGGTTCACCCGCAAGGAGTGCTGTTGGCAGATGATCGAGAACAGCTTTGAGGTCGGCGTCTTCTAGGGGTGGATCGATCGCAGACGTCGGTTTGATCGCGCTCGCGGCGTCAAGAGCCTCCTCGAAGAATCTGACGAGTGAGGTGACGGATGTCACGCCATAGTCATCTACCTCCAGCGAAGGCATCCTGTATTGGGTGTTGAGCAGTAGAGAAGAAGCGCGGAGGTGAGTGCGCCGCGGCAGCGCGACCAACCTCTGGCAGGGGTTTGCTGCTCTGGATTTCGGTTTCTCGTCGGATCGTGTCTCTCTCGGTCTCGCCCAAACAGCCCTATTTGGGAGTGTGTTGCCAGAGACGTGGCATGAACGTCAATTAACGAGAGTCCGCCGTTGCTCTTGCTGAAGTCGTGTGTGTTGGTGGGGGAGGGTCAAGGTTCAGGATCGCCAACTGCATGTCGCAACAATGGAATTCGTTCTGGACGAGCTCAGCCCGGTTCAAGTCAACTGCTTGGCAGGCAGGGGTCGCCGGTTCTGGCCCGAGCTTCTTAGCGCGTTGCGGGATGGGTCCACTAGTGACGCAAGGCTAAAGCTTTCCAGTGCCGCGCTGGCCCAGTCCACTAACAAAATTTCCTAATGTGCCTGGCGCGTCCAGCTCAACAGCAACGCGACGCTGTGACGACTTCGTCGCCCAACAACCGCCAACATGCCCCCAGCAAAGCGACAGAAGAAGAGCACCGCAAAGAGCTCGCAGGCGGCTGCTCCAAAGGTGGTGGAGCCTGTTGTCGAGGAGGGATCCGAATTTGCACGGGTCGCAAAGCAACACTGGTTGAAGACAACGAGGGCAGCAAGGGTGAAGGTGAAGAATGATGTGTTGAAGCGGGATATATGGGACCCTCTGGAGAAGGAGAAGTTCCCAGCAGCAGCGCTGGTCGAGCTGGAAAGCCTGCAGGTTCTAGAGAGGTGAGGCTTCCCCAGCCTTCAATTCCCGTGGAAATGCTGACCCGGCTCTGCAGTTATCTATGGCCGGGATACAGCGAATCGTCCTCGAACCATCACGTCCTTCTTATCGTGTTGATAACCAACGCGAAACGGCGGGAGCGACTTCAGACATGGAGTAAGTGCACGGCCGCACAAGGATAACGATGATCGCGTCGAAGCCAAGCTAACACGCCTCCGTAGGCATCTTTGAGGAGCGCCCGGATGACTTCTCAGCATTGTTCCGGCGGATACTCTCTATGAGCCTCGATCGCTCGCTGTCAGTCGCTATCCGAACCCACATTCTCTCTTTTGTGATCCACGCCTTCCAGAGCTTGGACTACGCCATTGTGCGAAAAGAGTGTGCTCCATTAGTATCGATATCCATGTGGCACAACCTGTCGACAGAAAAAAAACGCGACGAGAAATTGAACGAGCATAACCAATTGCGCAAGGCTTGGAGGGCATCGGCGAAGAGATACGATTCCGCGGATGAGCCAACCAAGGCTCGGTTGCGTTTCGACAGGTCCTGGCTGTACACCCTTGCTTTGGACTTCTTGAGCCTGCTCTACTCCAGCAACGCTTCCAAGGATGACGTTTCATACTGCGAACGATTTGTCGAGTTTCTATCCGACCTCCAGAGCCAATTGCCGACCCGTCGATACGTCAACTTCTTGCTGCAGGACCTACACATCCTTCCAGCAGCCGCCTTGTCGCCCACCTTCAACGACGAGGACCACGGACTCCTGCGTGATCTGATTGCGCTGCTCTCTCATTATACGCATTTCACAATCGATGACCAGACAGGGGCGCAGCATGGCAAGACACAAGCCTACGAACGGCACTGTACGCGCCTCGCGAAGTTACAGCGGACTGCCCTGAAACATTTCAAGGAAAAATTGACAGTTCTAGCCCTCTCAAATTATGCCTCGATTGATGACAGGCGAGAGCTCCGAAATCTTCTCGCGCCTCTTAGTGACGAGGAGATTCTGCAACTATCAGCCCTGCTCGACTTGCGAACGACTTATCCGGAATCAACAGGATTGACTGTCGATCGAAAATTCCTGCTTGAAGTACTGTGTTCGACTTTTGAAAGACGCAAAACCTTCCAGGAAACAGCTCGAGGCATGAGTATCTTGCCAACTGAAGACACACTGTTCGAACAGAGCCTCCTTAGGACCGACTCCTACGATGGATCGCATCCGTTGGCAATCCCAAAGTTGAACTTACAGTACCTCTCTGTAGGAGACTTTCTTTGGAGATCATTCGTCCTATACAGGTGCGAGTCATTTTATGGCATTAGGCGAGACATTGAGGATGTAATACGGAGACTGAGGCCGGAGACTGGAAGATCCGGCGGCGTTACATTCCCTGGCTTTTCTAAGATGGCTCTTTCAATTTCGAAACCATCAATTCTAGAAGTGATGCCTGCAGCGGTGGGTGATGACAAGCCTGCTATGGTGCGGGCGGAAATAGTCATTGATGTCCGCCGTCTCGCCGACAATGTCCGTCGCGAATGGGAAACATTACGACCAGACGACGTCGTCTTCCTCCTGGCAGCCGAAGCTCCAAAATCGAAGAACTCGTCGCCTGATGCCACCGAGGCCGAAAAGCTGGGCCTTCGGTCTGTGCGATGCGGCGAAATAATTCAGATCCTGGATGATAAAGGCCGCGCAATCAGAGACACTTCTGCATACTTCGACGGCCATTCTCGAAGCCCGGTGAGGAAAGTTCAACTCAAGCTGGACGCTAAGATGTACAAAATCGACCAGCAAAGGGCGTCCGCTGGCAAGCCTGACGTATATGAAAGCATCAACCTGGTCATGCGCAGGAGCGGCAGAGAGAACAACTTCAAGCCTGTGCTGGAGTCAATCAAGAATCTGACTTTGTCAGAGGTCCCATTGGCGTCATGGCTGCACGAAGTGTTCCTTGGATATGGTGACCCGGCAGGTGCTTCGTACAAGCAGTTGCCAAACCGTCTCAAAACCATCGACTACCGGGACACTTTCCTCGACTGGCAACACCTGATAGAAAGCATGCCAGGCAAGATCATCGAACCCAGTGATGACGTTACTGGCAGCTTTGGGCCCCCTTACGTGCTAGAAACCGCGGAACGACCAGCAGAGCAGCCGCCATCCAAACCCTCAAAGAAGAGGCGAAGAGATGCGGAACCAGCCCTGTTAGCTGATGTTGAGACTATCAAGGTCTCAACTTACAAACCTCCAAACAACGGGCCGTACCCAGTGGATGCTCCAAAGCTGAATGCTGTGCGCTTTACTCCTGCTCAGATCGAGGCAGTCATGTCCGGGACGCAACCTGGGCTCACCGTCGTGGTCGGGCCACCAGGGACTGGCAAGACCGACGTCGCAACTCAAATCATCAACAATATTTACCACAATTTTCCTGAGCAAAGGACATTACTCATAGCGCACAGCAACCAGGCTTTGAATCAATTGTTCGCGAAGATAGTGGCTCTTGACATTGATGAGCGTCACCTCCTCCGTCTTGGACATGGTGAGGAAGACCTTGCCACGGAGGGCAATTTCAGCAAGCACGGGCGAGTTGAGTCTTTTCTTGAGAACCGCGACAGATATCTTCAGGAGGTCACTCGTCTAGCTGCCAGCATCGGAGCCCCAGGAGCCCATGGCAATTCGTCGGAGACTGCGGGTTATTTCAACTCGGTCTACATCCAGCCCGCTTGGTCCAAGTTCTCTGAGATAGTCTCGTCCGAGGCGACTTCAGCGGCAGACATAGTGGCAGCATTTCCTTTCCACCATTACTTCTCCAACGCCCCCCAACCCATGTTCCCACCTGATGCAGACCGTGACCAAGTCTTGGATATTGCCAACGGCTGCTATCGACACATCTCCAAGATATTCTCTGAACTTGCTGATGCCCTGCCCTTCGAGATCCTTCGACGCGACAGGGAGAAAGCTAACTATCTGCTCACGAACGAGGCGCGCATAGTTGCAATGACGTCTACGCACGCTGCGATGAGGCGCGGAGAAATCGCGCAGCTAGGATTCCATTACGACAACGTCGTGATGGAGGAAGCAGCTCAGATCACGGAGATCGAGAACTTCATCCCTCTAGCTATGCAAAAGCCCAAGGACGGCCAGATGCCACTACAGCGTGTTGTACTCTGTGGTGACCATTTCCAGAACTCGCCCGTCGTACAGAATCTTGCGTTCCGTGACTTCGCAAATCTGGAGCAGTCTCTGTTTTCTCGCCTCATCCGTTTGGGCGTTCCAGCTATCACGCTGGATCAACAGGGCCGGGCTCGCCCATCAATCGCTAAGCTTTACCAATGGCGGTATAAGAACCTGGGCAACTTGCCACACGTTGAGAGTGCGGAGGAATATCTCGTCGCCAACGCTGGTTTTAAGTTCGACTATCAGTTCATCAATGTCCCAGACTACAAGGGCAAGGGCGAAGTTGAGCCCACGCCTCATTTCATCCAGAATCTGGGCGAGGCCGAGTACGCGGTGGCGATCTACCAGTATATGCGACTGCTAGGATACCCTGCTTCCAAGATCAGCATTCTCACCACCTATGCGGGCCAGCGGGCACTGATCAGAGATGTTCTCGGTCATCGATGCGCCCGGAATCCCATTTTCGGCCTGCCTAAAATCGTGACCACGGTCGACAAGTACCAAGGCGAGCAGAACGATTGTGAGTCTCTCCGGCCATTTGGAAGATTCAAACGCTAGCTGCTAACAAGCGACACAGATGTTGTCCTGTCGCTAACGAGGACTTCGCGAGTTGGCTACCTTCGCGATATCCGCCGCCTTACGGTGGCCCTTTCGCGAGCGAGGCTTGGTCTCTATATTCTAGGCCGGCGCGAGATCTTTGAGGGCTGCTTTGAGCTCCGTGAGGCTTTTGAGCAGCTTCTCCAGCGGCCAGACAAGTTGGCCCTGGTCACGGGAGAACTTTGGCCGTCACAACGCAAAGTGGCCGAGGATGCCAAGGATGCGGTCGCTGGCGAGGCTACCATGGAAGGCGTGGAGCACCTGGGCCAGTATGTGTTCGAAATGACAACCACGAAAATCCAGCAGCTGCAAGCGGAGAGGGGCTTGCCTGCGGATACAGAGATGCAACAGGTTGTGGATGCACAGAAGAAGGAGATCGAGCCAATCCCCGAAGAGGATGAAGACGGGGAAGGCGCAGCAGAAGCAGCAGACACCACCGAACAAGAGGTGGAGGTTGAAGAGGGCTGAGCATTGATTGACTTATTCTGATACACAACCTGCGAACCCTGGCTTCTGCGCCGTACTAATGAAAAGGGGCTGGCTTGCCAAGTCGAGGGAATAGACACATAACTAAGCCAATGCAGCAGAATGCCTTGTTTGGTACGGTTTGCCCGCCCAGGCCGGTGTAGGACATCAGGGGTTTTGCATCGAGTCCACAATACGAACCAGCTGTGAGAAAGCATAGCAACCTTTGCCATGGACAGTTGGTGAATACCCATTTACCAGTGATCATTTCTTGCCTCGCCTGCCTGGTCTGAATTAGACACGAAAAGGGGAATTGGAGCGGAGGCCTTTGAGTCACTTGAATTACCCGTGCAGGGACGTTATGGTGCATCAGTCGTACGACAAGGAGTGCGTGAGTTGGGTCTATTTTTGGGCCGCAGGCTGACAGTTGACAGCGTCGGTGGCAGCTTAACTCCGAGAGTTGAGGCGAAGGGAAAGCATGTGTCACCCTGCCCGTGCAGTACCCCAAGAATTTGAGCAGCTCCGTCTAGCATTCGCCCGAGCGACTGTGAGCGTCACCCACTATCTATCTGTCTGTGGCGTGGCTTGCAGCCCTGGGGGACTGCTGTCGTCATATTGCATGTTCTGGAAGCTTTTTTTTTTTTTTATCTCGGTTGACTGTGTAGATCTGCTGTGGGCAGTTGTGGCTGGTCTATGAATGCTCTCAAAACCGTATTTCTAATCCAAATGTAACTGACCGGCCTCGAACATGGTACTCTGATCTCTTGCACGTGTTGTGACGATGGGTACTCAAGAAGGCTTATGTTTTGGGCAAAAACTGGGGACGACTGTACTGAACACTAGTGTGGTTCAACCCCGCGCCGAGACCGTTTTCTCATGGAAACACGTCGCAAACATGCAGCAGCTCGTGATGGGCAATGATAAGGCCTCGGTGAAGCCTGGTTGTGGGGCTTGGATTCTGCCGGTGTGTTGGCCAGGCCTCCCTGACCAAGTGCCCCGCTCCGACGATGGGGCCAACACGTATGATGTGTAGACTGCACACACACTTATTAGAGAGGGGTATTTGGCAGGCAGTATGCTTTGACTTGTCTACACCCAGTGAACCATTGTTTCTAGGCTGGGCTGGGCTGAGGCTGCTACCTACCCTCCTGCTATCTGCTGACAGAGCATTGCTGAAGGGGCTAAAAAGAACTGGGCTGTCCCGGAAATATTCAAAAGACCGATAGCAGGCTGCCAACCCCCCTAAGGCCTCGAGTCTCTTTATCCTGATGGTTTTGTGACGACCTTTCCGTCACCACACAATGGGTTGCTGGATCAAATGGACAATACAACCAGAGCCTAAGCTACGTACTGAAAAGAACAAAATATACGCACAGACTGCCATGCTCGCACCGGTCACAGACTACTGGGTGCTTGCATTCGACACACGTAGACCATCAGAAACTAGGTCAAGTTAGCGTGTTTTCCGACGCGAAACCCTGTCCATATTCCTGTTTTACACCCAGCGCCACAGAGCCGCGTTGCCATCGCCTTCGACTCAACTCAGAGCTTGGCTCAGTCCAATGAATGGCCTGGTGCCCCGTGTGAAGACTCATCGAAGGAGTTGACCTGGGATGTGACTGTTTGAATGGACGTTGACTGCTGCCTGCACTCATCTCCATAATCTGACATATGATGGGTTACTTGGATTCAGTCATTGGATTTTCTGCTGCCTATGATTGATTGGTTGACATAGACTGAGTTCTTTCTTCCATGTGCTCTATCCTCAAGTGGTTTTGTGTGGGTGACGGATGTGTCTGTGTAAATTGTGTGGGCGAAGCCAGAGAAATCCATTGGGAAGTGCTGCAGTCAGTCAGGGACATGAGGAGGGCACGGGCAAGCAGGCAAGCAGGATGGCAAAGCGGCAGGCTTGCCAGTGGAAACACTGGATCATTGCCCTGGAGCCCTGGAGGTTAGGTACCCAGGTAGAGCGACCTGCTAGAATTAGGACCTTGTGAGTGCTGCTGCTTGGGCCGGTGGTGTCTGAATTGCCCGGAAAGGTGGAGCCGCGGAGGTAATCCAGCCAATCATAAGCCTTGTCTCATCAGTCCAGCCCCAGCACCAACGCCCCAAGCTTGCACTTTCCCTGGCCCAAAAAAAAAGAGATAACCACCCAAAGCCTTTTATCGCCTTCCTTCTGGCTGGCTGGCTAGCTTGCTTGCTGGCTGTGTGCGCCCGTCCGCCCGTCGCACCTCACCCAGGGCAGAAAAAAAATTTGAGACCACTTTCTCCCTCTTCCTCTTTTCCACTCTACATCATCAACCAGAGTAACCCTCCTCCATCACCACCAACCCATCCGCAGGACAGGTAGTGGTAGATAATCTCTTTTCCCTTTCTGATTTGGTTTTGCAGGTCTCCCTTGTTGAGTCGCTGCATCCCATTTCTCCCTCCCCTCCTCGCCTTAGTACAGTCGTCTTCGATTGCGAGCGAGCGAGCGAGCACAGGTCAAAGGCTTACCCAAGCGACCCCATCCGCCGAACGGTTCCCATCCCGTCCGTCCATCTCGGTCAAGGTCGACACACAGCGGCGAAACACCACTGCCCTCGTCTTTACTTCACTCCTTGACAGTGACCCAGCGTCCACAACAAGTCAGGGACATTTCTCATCCACACCCCTTGGCCAGGTCACTTTTGATCTGGATTTCAATCGGTCAGATTCACTTCGCGACTGGTTCACGGCAGCGCCTTTCTCTTCTTGACTTCAGCGCCTGGTCAAAACAACATCTCGTCAACAGTCGATCCCTCATCTGTCCAACCCCCGACCATCACATCGAGGCTTGACTTTTGTCGACCGCTGTCCTCTTCATCAACCCACCCAAACCCACCTTCCCTCCACAACGATCGCGCGAACCATATCACAAGTGTCACCGTCTCCAGACGACCCGGTATCACATATGACTTCCACTGCGAGTCAACCCAACACAAACCCGGCGCCGAACACCACTGCTGCCTCGACGGCTCCTTCGTATGCCTCTGCCGCTGGTGCCGCCAAGAAGCCCGCCTCGACGCCTCTGGTCGTAGGAGCTGCCAACCCCTCCGTGGTGGCTGGCTCCTCGGCTGCCGCCCCTCAGAATGCCCAGTCCCCGTCAGCTTCAAACGTGAACGGCCGGCCTTCTGTCGCCCCTGCTGTCCCCGCCGTCCCGACGGTCGCCGCCACGCCCAACGTCAACGGAGGCTCCGGCGACCATGCCCGCAATGGCTCGGTTACCATCAATGGCCCAACCAGCTTCCTGGCGAATGGAGGCGCCGTGAGCAATAAGCCCCCAGGACTGCAGTTCGGCTACGCCGAGGCTTCTCCTGCCATGCAACACAGCACGCCTCAGCTCAACGCGTCTGCGCCGGTCAACATTCCTGGCGCTGGCAGGAACCCCTCGCCAGCCCCCAGCCCTTCGCCCATTCCCCAGAATCTCACGAGTGGTGGACGACCTGGAAACACGGACAGCAGCTTCAAGATTGGCAGCTACAACAACGAAGGTGATGTAAGTTTCCAGCACGGCTGGCTCAACGCTGCTAGCCGGGCAGTTCACATGAACCCCTCCACAAATGCTCAGAATACGCTGACATGCCCTCAGCGTATGGGACGACCAAACTCGATGTCGCAAGTGCCTTTCCACACAAGGCGCGACTCAGCTGTCTCCCAGCACAGTGACATGGGCCACCATGGTCCGGCCCCGACTCGAGGCGGATTCGGCGGTGGACGAGGCGGCCGTGGCGGGTACAACAACCACCAGTACCCTAACCACCAAGGCTTCCCACCCAACACGAACCAGTCCTTCCGAGGCCAAAGCCGCGGCGGAATGCCACCACAGCAGTTCAACCCCCGCGGCGGTGGATACCAGCACTCGCCACAGCCGGCACGAGGCAGCCCTGCTCTCACGCCGGTCATGCCTGGCCAGGGCACTCCGAACATGAACGCCGCCATGCCCGTGCCTCCTGCGCAGGGCTACACTCAGCAGTACCCACCGCCCATGAGCGGTTACGCACAACAGGGTGGCTTTCAACAGCAAAGCGGCTACCCCCCACATGTAAAGCCCCCCGTCTCTGACATCTTTCCTCCGTTCATCAAACCCCACAAGAAGAAGGGCGCTCGCTGGGATTCAGAAAACAGACAATCTCATCAGCGGCTGTCGGAATCTTCTTCATCTTCCTTCCTCCCTTCATGGCACGAGAACCCTGGCAGAAATCGTCGCATGGGCAAGCGTCGTGATTCTTCGACGACTGACCGTGGATCTCTGCGAGGGCGAGCCCCATCGCTTGATGTGCAATCACCTTTGCATGATTCCCCCTTCCTTCTCTTGAGTGACGAGGGCCTGGACCTTACGCCAGGCCCAAATGGCGGCTTTGAGCGCGTTGAGCGGATGCTGACAGCAACAAAACAGAACTTTTACCCAGGTGCATATGATGGCAGGGCCTACATGGGGATGCCCCAGTACCCCCAGCAGCCCTTCCACCCTCAGAACATGTACCCCCCAGCGTCACCGGCCCCGGCTGGCATGCCTCTTCAATACGGTACTGGACAATTTGCCCCTCCACAAGGTCAGCCCATGTCGCGTAATAACTCACAGTTGTCAGAACGGCCAGCTTCGAGCACAGGCCAGAACCAGGGCCCCATGGTCGTTTCTGGAACCCCTCAGGCTCATGGCTCCCAGGCCAAGGCACCCACCGGCTCGTCGACCCCTGGCAACCAGTTCCAGAAACCAAAGAAGGCTGGGATCACCATCAAGAATGCCCAGGGTGAAGTGGTTAACTTCAATGCCCTCAAGGCTCCTGCATCTCCAGCACCCAGCATCCAGCAGTCCAGGACCCCCCCTGTCATCGCATCTACACCTACACCGCCGCCTAAGGCCACCACACCAGCCTCGCACGGCCGCGCCGAAAGCCTGTCCACAGCAAAACCGCCAGATGAGATCAAGGCCGCTTTCTTGGAGCAGGTCAAGAAGTCCAAGGAAGGTGATGCTTCAAAGACAGATGACGACGCTGCAGCTGAGGCAAAGGCCAAGGAGGAGGCTCAGAAGAAGGAGCAAGAGCGTGTAGAGGCTGAAGTCAAGGCTGCCGAGGCCGCCAAGGCTGCTGAAGAAGCTGCAAGCAAAGCCAAGGCTGAGGCTGAGGCCAAGCTCAAGGCCGAGCAGGAAGCCAAAGCGAAAGCTGAGGAAGAAGCAAAGGCCAAGGCGGCAGCCGAAGCAGCTGCTAAGGCCGAGAAGGAAGCAGCGGCCAAGGCTGAGCAGGAGGCAAAGGACAAGGCCGAGGAGCAGAAGAAGGCGGATGCTGCCAAGGCAGAGCTGCCAAAGGAGACCGAAGAGGAGTACATGGAGAGGATGATCCGAGAGATGGAAGAAGAAGACAAGAAGCGTGAGGAGGAGCAGGAAAAGATCACAGCCAAGAAGCAGGCTGAGAAGGAAGCCGAGAAGAAGAAGGCTGAAGAGAGGCGCCTCGCTGATGCTGCTGTCAACGACGCGAAGCTCAGAGAACAAGAGCGCGAGATGGAGCGTCTTGAAGAGGAGAAGGAGAAGGCCCGTGAGAAGGAGCGTCTGGCTGCTGAGGGTGGTCAGTCTCAGTCGATGTCAGAGGTCCTGACAAAGAAGATCTCAGACCTGAACGCCTCACAGAAGAGCACCGAGGACTCTTCCAAGCTCACCATCATCAGCAACAAGGATACATCTGCGATAGGCTCAGCACCATCGTCGGCCAAATCCACCGGCAAGCCCAAGCCAGCAGCTCTGAATCTCGCCCCCCTCAAGACGAACAGCGTCGAGCCAGCTCCGCCAACTGCAGCGATGCAGGCTCTGAAGTCTGCTCGGTTCCTGACTGTCAAGGATGAGGTCAAGTACCCCAACGGCATTGCCAGCCCGAACCCAGCCGTCAATGCTGCTGTGGCCAAGAAGGGCGGCTCGTTCAAGTACGATTCGGCATTCCTGTTGCAGTTCCAGAAGGTCTTCACGGAACAGCCATCTACTGAGTTCTCTCAGCAAGTCAAGAGCTTGATCGGTGACTCCGATGGCTCGCGGTCCGCATCCGTTAGGACGCCTGCCGGCAGCAGCGGCCGCCAGGGATCTAACAAAAACGCTGGGGCTTTTGGCGCATTCGCGCAGCCTGTAGGAAAGACACTCCCGCCCGGGACCTCTTCAGCGGAGCGATTTGCCATGTCTCAAGGGCAGATCCCGCGGCCAGGTATGCCAGGGTCCATCTCCTCCTTCGGGGGCCGGTCCGGTTTTGGTGGCGGCCAGATGGCGGCACGCACTCCATCGTCCAACTTGGCTCAGTCCAACTCTCGCCAAGGCAGCCGCTCTCAGCGTGGCACCGGCAGCAAGCGCGGAGCAGCCTTCGACGCTGCGCAGGAAGCTAAGCTTAGTAAGACCATGCCTCTTACTGCGGGCATGGACCTGAAGCCCATCCAGACTTCGGCTACTGGCTGGAAGCCTAAGAGCGTTGGCAGGGCTGCTGCTCAGAGCGCAGATGTTAGCACCCACATGGACCCCGAGACCGTTCAGCGCAAGGTCAAGTCCAACTTGAACAAGATGACGCCCGAGAACTTCGACAAGATCTCCAACCAGATCCTTGAGATCTCGGCACAGTCCAAGGACGAGCAGGACGGCCGTACTCTCAGGCAGGTCATCCAGCTCACCTTCGAGAAGGCAACGGATGAGGCGCACTGGGCTGCGATGTACGCCAGGTTTTGCAAGCGCATGCTGGAAACGATGAGTCCCGAAGTAAAGGATGTCACTATCACGGACAAGAACGGGAACGTCGTCAGCGGCGGTGCTCTCTTCCGCAAGTACCTCCTGAACCGGTGTCAAGAAGACTTCGAGCGTGGTTGGGCAGTCGAGATGCCCAAGCCCAAGGAGGGCGAGTCCAAGGAGACTGTGATGCTGTCTGACGAGTACTACAAGGCCATGGCTATCAAGCGTCGTGGTCTCGGTCTTGTCCAGTTCATTGGTGAGCTCTTCAAGCTTGGTATGCTGACGGAGCGCATCATGCACGAATGTGTCCGCAAGCTTCTTGACTTCCAGGGCGAACCTGACGAGGCTGAGATCGAGTCGCTCAGCAAGCTGCTGCGCACGATCGGCGCCAGTCTTGACAGCACCGAGAAGGGTATGATGATGATGAACGCTTACTTCGAGCGCATCTCCACCCTGGTTGAGACACCTGATCTGCCAAGCCGGCTCCAGTTCATGCTTATGGATATCATCGATTTGCGACGGGACAGGTGGCAGTCCAAGGACGGCCTCAAGGGCCCCAAGACAAGAGAGGAGATCCGAGCAGAGGTAAGTTTGCGAGCGCCCCAAGCACATCAACGACTGCTTTGTGTCTCCACTGGATTTTATATTGACATCAGACAGGCTGAGGCTGCCGCGGCCCAGAAGGCTGCCGAGAATGCGAGAAGCAGCTACCGTGGCCAGGCTGGTGGTCGGTCCCACACTGGAGGGCGCGGTGACGCAAGGAACTCGATGCAGTTCCAGCAGCCCACGTCAAACCACGTGGGTATGGATGATCTGCGTCGCCTGAAGGGCTCCGCAGGAAGAACTGCTAGTGGCAACGTGACCCTAGGGCCCACGTCCATGTTCAACTCCCGGAGCAGCAGCGGGCGCAACACCAGGCTGGGTCCGGGTGGCTCACTATCTCGTGGTGCCGAAGACTCTGGAGCGTCGTCGCGGACCGGAACCCCACCCACTCAGGCATCGACGAATGCATTCGCGTAAGTTTGACCGCTCCGCAGATCCCAAAGCTCGGCCAGGATCGCTAACAACCGAACAGTGCTCTTGCCAACATGGAGTCGGAGAACCCTGCATCACCACCTTCGGTGTCGGCCTCGCCAGCACTTAACCATGCCAAGCCGGCGGCTCCGGCTGGAGGCGAGAAGAAGGAGGCGGACTGATTCATTCATCTTTCCAACGTTCGCAATACGCATTAGAGCATTCTCTGCACACCTAAATTGGGCAGGCGGTTTCTGCATTTACGGCGGGGTCAAAAAATACGTGTCAAAAGTTCGCCAGATTTCCCCTTTTCCATGATACCTCTCGGCATAGACAGAAGGCTCGTCTGCGGACACTTCCTCAGACAAGGGCTTTCCCTCGCATTCACCTTCTTATTCTCCAGTTCTGGACTTTCACCACGCAATGATGGGGTTCAGTCGCTCTCTACCAGCCTGAGCCAACCCGCCTTTCCCATTAAGGGGCGAGGGAGACCTGCCCTTTTCGGGACCGACCGGGGTCGAAGGCCAGATCATGACGGACAACGATGGAACGCTTGTGATGAATGGGCAGACACTGCCGGGCACGCCACGATCAAGCGCCGGGGTTTCTCAGGAATGGGCCAGGCTAGGGTTAGGTAATTAAGAGCAACGATCCAGTGGTAGTCCAAGGGTGTTTTCTCGGAGTTCACAGGTTTTCCCAGAACGCAGTTGTTTCTTGGCGATTTTGTTGCTGTCGCTGCTGCTGGCTGCAGTCCGTGTCCCCATACGACGAAAGGTGCAAGACGGCGGGAGCGGGCCGAGAAAGGGAGAGATATCATCAACCTACTGGTTCCCAACCGTGGAAGGTGTCTCGTGTCCCAGGCAAAAGAGGTTCGAGGCGCAGTGTATCCCCAAAAAGTTCGAGCGGGAGAAGCGCCGTGTATATCATGATGACTTATCACATCTAATTCGGGGAGGGGAAAGCCGGCTGCCGCAGTAGGGGATTGTCTTTCTATTTCCGGGAGGGTGCTTCTGCTTATTGATGTGTTGTGTTGCCCTTCTGGACTTCCAAGATGTTATACGATGCAGCACAGCAGCAACTAATCAGTTCAAATGTTCAAATGCCGATGGCAGTGTGAAGAAAAATGGTAAGCCGCAGTAGTAATCTCCCACCACGTGAAAACTTCCACGACCAGAAAGCCTTGCCCAGCCATGCAGGTGTTGCTCAGCAAGCAGACAGGATGTACAGTGAGATGGATACCAGAAGATCGAAGACGCTAGATTCCGTGACCCATGTTGACTCAGAAGTCTGTGAATGCACTTCGGGAAGATTGTGAGATGTTCCATGGAAAACGATGCGGATACAATAGCTGCTAAAGGAAGTGTCCTCAAACTCCTCATGGCCCAAATTATGGCGGCAAACGCACACCACACTGTCTTGGCCCCTCGTGCAAGACATCGAAACGCCAATAACAATCCAACTTTAGATACATAATTCTCACCTCAAACAGCAGTGAAGCCCAACTTGGCAAACAACGTGTCCATCGCAACCCACTGCCGTCCGCACTTGTCCAAGTATTTATCAACAACACCCTTCACCGTCCCGAACCTCGTGCGGTTGTGCTCCGCCAGCGCGAGGATCTTCTCCCTCGTCTCGCGGTCGGCGACCACGGCCTCGCCCCCTTCGCCGCTCGCCTTGGCCCTGGCCCTGTCCACGTCCCACAGGCTGGCAAAGTACACCAGCTGGTTGTAGATGTCCCGTTCCGAGACCTCGTACCTCATCCGGCCGAGGCAGTCGCGGGCCAGGCCCTTGGGGCCAAGGCAGCGGGTGCCGTAGACGCTCATCTGCCGCGTGCGGTTCGCGCAGCTGCTGTCGTCGCACACGAGCCAGCCCTCGTAGTAGGCGGCGGTCGCGGTGCGGATCGCGCGCTCCATCTGAGCCACCACCGAGAGCGTCGACATGGTGGCACCGCAGGAGCCGCACACGACGCCGGCTGGTGCGACGCGGTCGGGGCTCGCGAGAAGGCCCTCGAACGTCGACGACTTCTTACAGGAGCGGCAGCGCAGCTGTAGGCGCGTGCATCCGCCGAAGCGAACATCGTCTGGGATCTGCGACTCAAGAGGGTAGATCTCGAGATCATTGCTGTTGCCACTGCTAGCGTTGTTGGCATTGTTGGCGTAGCGGCGGATGTCAAGGCCCAGGCATTCGGCCAGCTGTGCGGTGGAGGTGCCGACGATGTTGGCACAGAGACGCTCAACCGGCGGGAAGATCTGCTTGCCAATGTACCACTCAACATCTGGAGCCAAGCCAGAGTCCTTCTTGAGGACGTCCTGTGGGGTATACGCTCGCTTGGCAACAGACTCGGCCTTGCTGTCGTCTGTGATGATGTAGGAGATGACATCGCCCTTCCTGACCGTCTTGCCTCGGGCGAGTTCCCGCAGAGCAACCTGCACCTGGGGCATCGAGTCCGCGTTTGGGTACTCCTTGGGAGCCTTGCCGAGCTGCGTGAAGATGATGTATTTCTGGACAGGTATGGCCTGCTCACGCATCTTGCCTGAGATCTCCCGCAAGTAGTCATGGATTCGCTGGATGGATACCTCCGTGTCATCACCGGAAAGAATCTCGTTCAAGAGCTTGCTTGAGATCTCTTTGGACAGGCCACAGTATTCTCGTCGCTTCATATCTAGACCCTTGACTTCCATCTTCTCGATGAACTTGCCGTCTTGTTCAATCATGTTGATAGCGGCATACTTCTTCTTAGCCTGGAGGAGAATGCGACGGAAGACGTTGTCGATATCGATCTCCAGCAGCCTGTACGATTCGTTGACTGCTTTCTTGAACTCGTGGCCTACCTTGTAGGCATCTTTAACGTTGTCGACGTTGGCATTGATCATGACAGAGTCAGTATCACCGTAAATAACCTGAAGAGACTTGCTCTCTGCGAGATCTTTCGTGCTGCGGAGAATCTCACGACCTTTGAACGTCGTCAAAACAGCCAAAGGACGCGCATAGAATCGCGACTTGTCATAACCCAAGCATCCGTACATGGAGTTGGCCGTCAGCTTCAAGGCAAGTTGCTTGATGTCCCATGTTGCGAGCTGCTCGGAGGTAGCAGTCTTGTCCTTCATCAACTTCTTCACCTCTCGTCGACGGCTGACAAGAGTGGCAATAAGCTTGGGTAGGATACCTTGCTCTTGTTCGGTGGGGACTTCGGGGACTGCCTCCTCATCCTCAGACTATTATGATGTTAGCTCAACCCAGGTCTTGAGCTGGAGGCAAGGGGGAGGCGTGAATGCTTACCAATGAAGACCGTTCCACCGTGGTGAAGCAGATGTTGAACTCCTGGATAATAGAAGGATACAGCGAATTGAAGTCCATGACCAGGACGAACTTGTCATAAAGACCCTTTTCGGGCTCGAAGACGAGACCACCCTTGTACTTGTCCTTCTTCTTCCCGTCGGCAGCTTCCTCGGCATTTTCATCTTCCACGCGTTGCCGGCCTTTGAAGGGCTGCTTGTCAGGGCAGATGTATTTGTTTCGGTGGAACTCATGCAACAGAATGTACTCATTTCGCTCCGCACGTGTACCGGTCAGAGTCCTTGCCCAAGAGTTGCCAGCCAGGTTGGTCAGAATCTTGGTCAATGGCAGAAGCTGTACTCTGAGTGCCAGAGCGGTGATGAAATATGTATCAGTCTCGACGTGGGAGACATAGTCCATAAGGCCGTCCTTGGTCTTGGCCCACGTCTTCAAGGCCGCTTCGTTGTCGATGTCTCGCCGCATGTTATCGCCAGAAAGGTAGAGACTGCACATTTCTGTCAGACTCCACGTCGAACATTTATACATCGCCGATTTGCCAGCCTCGTTGGCAAGGTCGCAGAGCAGGCGGCCAGCGATAATCTGGCGCTCAGCGAAAACGTTGCCACCCACTTTCCCTATCGATGAGGGCCATTCAGTTCGCCTGAGTCTGCCGAGACGAGACCACTGGTGTATCTTCTTCTCTCTTAATCGGCTGAGGAGGACAGAGTAGTCAACGCCTTCCAACTGGTGGCCCAGAATTACATCGGGGTCTACCACATCGATTTGTGCCAAGAAGAACATGAGCATTTCGGATTCTTGCTTCATAGTCTTGATCAGGCCACGTTTTCGGGTCTTCGCCATTTGCTCAAAGCCTCCGGGAAATGCAGGACCGTTCGGACGGATGAGAGTGAAGGTCCGCGATGGAAGCTTGTCTGCTGGTGTTGTGTCGCTAAGAGAGATGTTCTCGTATATTCTAGCACTGATGGAAAGAATTTCTTGCTTGTTGTCCTGCACGTTGAATGTCGTCCGCATGGCCATGCTCATCACGGTCAATGGAGGGGCGTCGAGGTTGTCTGAGTCACTCAAGGGCGATACCATGTTGGGATGCTCTGCGAGGACCTCTAGCTTGCAATGTGAGGCGTTCTTAAGAGAACCAAAATCGGCGTCCTGGATCTTCAGCCAGCAAGGGCCCATGATGTTCTTCCACAGGACAAATTGCTCAAACAGAGCAGTGTTGGTGCCGAAGATTTGCGAATATGTCTCGCCGGTAGTTCCCATTTCGACTGCTGGTTCTGCAAAGTGTTAGTACAGCCGCTTGAATGCCGCTTTTTGGACGACTCACTAGTATACGGGTACAAGAGCTTCATGTACTGCGTCTCTTTCGGTATCCCCGGTAACTCGAAAGCATATTTCCTCGTACAAGCCTTGATCTTGAACATGTCGACGTGCATCTTGGACATGAGGGCGTCAATTTCCTTGTAGACGTCCATCATTCCAACCTCCTCGTCGGTCTCAATCCCGCGCTCCACACGATTTTGACGTGGCAGGAAGAAGAGCTTCCTCAGGATATTGTCCACCTTTACGAAGCAACTGACGTAAGACTGCGTCTTCTTGTTTAAAACTTTGCCGAACAAGCAAAGGCTACCCTTAACTTCGGTGTAGTCTGTCCAGAACATGTTCAGACTTCCGTCCTCTTCGATCGCATCCTTGTAGTCTATCTTGTTGATGCCTCTTGATTCTGAAGGGGAGCTGCTGACAACATTGAGACGTTGGTTGATATCATTCCATGCCGAAGAGTCAACCGTTGCCTCTGACGGGCCCTTTGGCGGTGATGAGTTCGCAGGAGAAGGATATGGATCGGCCTTGATCAATCTCTTGGGCACCTTGGCCGCAGTCAGGTTAACGCTAGCAGCGTTGATGGCACCGGCATGTGCCACCTCCATCATGTCTTCGTCTTCGTCATCTTCAGCCTCGGTCTCAGTCGTCGCCTTCGTCTTGCGTCCAACTGCATCGACTGTTGGTGATGACGGTGCTGGGTCACTTGTGGGAATGCCATTCGCGGGGAGAGTTGCAGGCAGATCATCGTCCATGATTGGGAGAGAGTCATCGTCGTCACCCATGAAGATATCGTCGTCCTTCTGTGCTGAGATCACGGGCTCTGGGCTGCGTCTGGCCTTCTTTATTGCTGGTCGCTTGAAATCAGGTGCTGGTGAAGGGATGCGTGTACGTCGTTTCTCGGGTGACCTCTCCCTCTTCTTGGACTGGCGAGGTGCAGCAGCTGGTACATTGCGGTCGACCTCTCCAAGCAGACCGGCAAGGAATTCGTCATCTTCTTCGGTTTTAATGACCTGTATCGTGTGAGAAACACATGACTGGATCTTGCAAGGCATGGTCTCTTGCCCACCTTTGGTTTCGCCTGGGCTTTTGCGGCGCCCTTGGTGAAGAACTCGCTGATATCCCGGTCATTTGCGTCCCGCTTCGACTGGTCCTCGTCGCGTTGCTTTTTGGCTGCAATCCAGGCATTAGAGGTGCACTCGATTTCAATGCCAGCCCGAGATACTCACACTTCTTATTCTCTTTTCCCCTGACTGGGAAGTCGTCCTCGCTGTCACTCTCGTATTGCTGAACACGGTCCCAGTCCTCACGGCCGTCGTCGGCATAACCTTCGCCATTATCGTCTACAACGAAGTCGTCTTGGTTCAGGCGTTCTCGTACGATCTTCTTATAGCGGTCCTCGTCTACCTCCTCGTACAGCTCTTCCACTCGCTCAACCTCATACGAATCGAAGGTCTTCTTGCCAGCCTTTCGCAATGCAGCAAGCTGCGCGAGCTTGGCTCGTTTGTCGACCTTGGGCATGGTGGGCCAGTGTTCTGGCACGTCCTGGGATAGATGGATGGTCAGTTGGCCAGAGGGCCAGATATGAGGGGGAATGCTATTGGTATTCTGAGTTCATATTTTGGTGGTGGAGTCAATGTGTAAAGCGAGGAGAGTGCAAGATGTGCTTTCGATTTAAAGTGGCAGGGGAGACGCGCCGTGTAGACGCGATGTGCCCCCTGTGAGTCGACACGCGAATCCCTGTAGCATGCGGCGGGTCCAGCCGTTCGGTCGAGCTCTTGGTCATCAAAACGGTCATTCACCGCCTGCCCTTCACGGTGGAGCTTGGAACGGTGTACGCTCCGTCATGCGGAACAGGGGTCTAGCTAATCGAACTTTTTTTTGGCCTTTTGTAGATGCGCCAGCTTAGTATTGCATTGTCGCCCACTTCACACCATGCGCTTTGTACTGTAAACTTTCAACCATGTTTGTTTGCAGAGCCTGCGCAAGGCGGGCGTCGACCTCGGTGCTACGTCAAGTCCCAAATGCCGACGGCCGCCTGGCGGCCCTCCCCAGACAGTTTGGAACGAGCTCGCTCTTACGACAAGGACAGGACCAGGGAGATGCCTTTGCCCAATTCGAGGTCTCGGTCGAGGGGCAGAAGACATCCGAAGAAAGGCAGGCCGACAAGAAGAAGGCGCTGGACAAGGCGAAACGAGCAATGAAGAAAGAGCTCCAATACGCGACAGATCCCTACCACATAGCCGACAACGTTCTCAAGAAGTTACAGGGGAACGACTTCGACAAGGCGCTGCTGTTGACCCGGGAGGCAAGCAAGGACAAGCAATGTGTGGTCAGCTGGAACCATTGTATAGAGTACCAGTTCAAGAATAACAAGCTGCATGCTGCTATCAAGCTGTTCAATGAAGTCGGTGACCTTCCGCTAAATGCCCATCTCTTCATGATTCTGGCCTCCCAGTAGCTAATTGCCATGGCCGCAGATGAAAAAGCGCGCCCAACTACCAAACGCGCAAACCTACACCATTATCTTCAAGGGTTGCGCTGAGTCCCAACACCCAAAGCTCGCCGTCGGGGAGGCGCTCAAGATTTACAACGCCATGCTTTCGAGCAGCCGGCTGAAGCCCAACATCACACATCTCAACGCGGTCCTCGACGTGTGCGCTAAAGCCCAGGACCTTGAGTCCATGTTCGTCACGCTGCGCTCGGCCGACAAGTCTCGCGCCCCAAACAACTGGACCTACACCATCATATTGAATGCACTCCGCCATCAGCCCTCCAATTCTAAGGGTCTTGGGGATTCAGATGGTGCTGATGCGCTGGCTGTGCGAAAGAGCATAGAGACGACAATCCAACGAGGAAAGTTGGTGTGGGATGAGGTTTTGGCCCGGTGGAAGAAGAACGAGATTGTAATGGACGAGGAGCTGATGTGCGCGATGGGCCGACTTCTACTCCTCGGTGGCACCAAGGAGACCGAGTCCATCCTCGCCTTGCTGTCGAACGTGCTTGACGCACCGAGGTTCGATAAAGAGCAACTACCTGCCCCGGGGCAGAAGCCCGACAGCGACCAGAAGGTCAAGTCACAGACGCCCTCAGCCCCTAAGACGCGGCAACAGCAACAGCGACAATTGCAAGGACCTTCAAAGCCGATTGCGGGCAAGAACACGCTGTCGCTCGTGATGAAAGCCTTAGGTCTGGGCAGGAGGACGAAACTAGCCACAAAGTACTGGGACTACCTGACGGGTACGTTCGGCATCGCCCCGGACAGGTGGAACTATAAGCACTACCTGGACTCTCTGTCCACCGGGGCCGCGAGCGGGAAAGCAGCCCGCGTGATCGAGGCCATGCCCGCAGATATGGTCGACGGCCTCGTCGTCAGGCGGGGCCTGCTGATGTGCCACTTCGACGGCTACAACGAGAACGCCTTCGAGAACGCCACCGTCATCTTCGACGCCATGATGAAGAAGATGAGGACGCCCGATGCCGAGTGCATGAAGCTCTTTCTGCAGGTCTCGACGAGCAACTACCGCAAATTCGACGATAGATTAAAGTTTCCGGCTGAAGTCAGGGCCAAGCTGGCCTATGGCCGACAGATATTCAACGCGGTGGACCGTGTCTGGGAGCCACTGAGGCTGGCGACGAACGCCCTGACCTTCTCGAATAACGCTCTCGGCTCGAAGTCTCCTGACGAGAGTTGGAAGCGAGACTATCCCAATCGAAAGTCTCTCCTGGACGTTGCCAAGCGGGTCGTGGCCGCCTGCGATAAGGTTATTTCCCAAAGCCTAGTGCAGCGAGGCTCGGATGATGCCAGAGTCATTCTGATCCGGCGCAAGGTTATGAATGAGTATGTTCAGCGAGCCCTCGAGAAAAATACTCAGCTGGGGAAAGGCTTTAAGAGAAGCCCTGGAGATGGTGACGATGGTGAATTCACGCCTGCCGGCTAAAGACCTATGGCCGTGTGTACAGATAACTTATCTAATGAGGCAGCGAGCGTGTGCAAACAAGCCATCTCTGCTCTCTCTTCTCCTTAGACCGCCGAATCCAGTCTGTAATCCCAGGCCAAGCCCAACGTTGTGCCCATGACCTGCTCCTATAAGAAGAATACTTGAATGCGCCTGACGAAGAGTCGCTATCGCAGCTCAATCTTATCAGCGGCAGAGAAATGATGTCTAACAAAAGAAAACCCACCACCTCAGTCGCACCATTTGATGCATCCTCACACCCCATCTTGCAGTGGGAAAACCTAGAATCGAATGTATCATGCGAACGTCTTCCCGCCCAATCTCGCCGCCATATCCAAGTCCTCTGAAACTCCACTGATGTGGGAGTGATCGTGAAGCCCGAATTGAGGTTCTGAGTCGGTCGATAGGATGCTCTCTTCCTGGTGCTCAAGGAAGCCACCAAACTGAGAATCGTAGTCGGAACGGGATCCCAAATCCTCCGCGTCGGGCTGAGTCTGCAGACCAACCTCGGAGCAAACGGTCTTGGATTCTTGCTCATCCGAGGGCTGCGTTCGAATCCGTGCCATTTGTTCGATGAGTTGGATCTCCTCGATAGAGAAGCCTGGGATCCCGTGACCAACCATTGCATGGTATTTCTCACGAAGCGACTGGTCGGGGCCTTGGCACTTCTCATTTCCGAGAGCCTGTAGCTTTGCCTCCCTCCAGCAGTAGTTGTCAGATTTGGTCCACACGTCAATATGATAGCCCATGTTCACGACTTTCTCGGCCGCGGATTGCAAAAGTCCTTCGTGCTGCCTCACCGAACTTGGCAATTGACTCGGAGCAGGGCCGTGTCTAAAGACTATTATCGCCCACTGATAGGTTGTGCCCAGGGCATTGCGATCCGGCTTGAGATAACTGGGTAGAACGGTGAAGCTTTGCTGGACTCTGGAAGGCGATGTCACCGAGGTGTGAAAAGTCCAGAGTATGATATTGCTATACTCAGGATTTCCGCAGAGCATGTTGTTGAGAGAGTAATTCGAAAGCGCCGCCGCCGTGTCTTCGAAGTGTTCAGTGCGGGATGGGGCCGAGGGAATCAACGGGTAGTGGACATCACATTTCATGGCCAGGCCATCATTGGTTTCCTGAGATGCGTTCCCAATGTCTCCCTCGGCACGTCTGAGCCTCACGCTCTGTGTTGCCGACGTGAAGATGCCATTGCTCGTGTTGGACTTTGGCAAGAAGCTAGGTGTTGCGCCGCCGTACTTTCTGCCAATGTCTACAGAACTCAGTCAGCCTTGTCATTTTTTTTTCACCTTGAAACAAATTGATCAAATATACGGTGCAAAGGGCAAGCTGACCTTGAATCACTTTCTCTGAACAGGCTCGGAAGGTAGTATTCCTTCGCAGATCTGCGTCAAGGCCCGGAAGTTCAAGCTTCGGAGGCGGAGTCCGGAGTGTTTGGGCTTGAGCATGTCTTTGGGATCTTGCCAAAGGGGTGGGCGAGGTGTAACCTTCACGTTTTGGCGCGGTCAACAACTTTTCGTCGTCTGTGCCGTTTTTGAACAATCGTCGCTTCAGTGTCGGGGACGACGAAGCGGGACTTCTGGGCGTTGGTATCTGAGATGTTCTGGAGCGAATGGAATCATACCACCTCTGCTTGGTGGCAGAGCCAACTGGGCTTGACGAGCAACTGGAGCTCGAAAAAGCTGGGATGACATTGGTGGCCGTCTTCAGGGCCCGTTGTCCCTTCAAGGAGCCTCTGACAGAGCGTACTGCGTCTAGGGATCTGTTTCCCAAAGCACGACCCATCGATCCATAGGCGGGTGAGATCTGGCCCATAGCCGACTTGGGGGTCATGTTCTCGCCTCCGGGGCAAGCCAAGCAGCCGCGAGTTCTGCCCGTTGGGGTGACAGGGCGGGAAGGCATGATGTCGATAGATGGCGGTGATCAAAAGGCTGACGGCTGGTGTTGGTGTGTGATTGCAGTTAATTCTGAATAATCCCGCGGGTGATAGTACTGGTGGTGTTACAGATGGTAAAGCTGCCAATGCGATGTTGTGTGATGAGAACAAAACAACAGCAATTTGCTGCGGGTCACCCCAGAGCAACCGGGCCGGTTCTCTCAAGCCGAAGAAGGAACGCCCTGAAAGTGCCAATAACGTCTAAGAGCAAGCAACGGAGATTCAGCTCCGGAGACATGAGGTCGGCCTCGCTCCTGCCAGGTAGGATGTCTAAAGGTCAAATGAGACTTCCCTCCTAGACAAAGTCATAGTAGGAGCGTTCCAAAGACCATGGAGTGGCCTCCGCCTTGAGCGAAAGACACCGATGCAAAATTGCCCTGTTTGGCTCACAGAACACCGCATGATCGAGGAGAAGGAGCCCAGTACCATTGGACTTTTCTCTTTCATATGACTCGATGTCCTTGGCTTCTTGACTGGATTCGTACTGCATGTCACGATTTCCGTGACATACAATGTCAGCAGGCGCCCTTCCCGCAACAGCTACTGCCTTCGTCTTTTTGTGCTGGTATTGTCGCTTGATAACTGCCTTCAGTTTTATCTGTAGCTTGAGCTCTCTGGTCCGGGTATGGGGAAGATGGCATGATCCGCTTGGGCCGGGCTTGTATCTACCTGTGAGCCAGCCTCAAATCACATTGATCACTCACACGTCACCCAGCGATTTGGAAAATGTCTCGAGGTCTTTCAATTCTTCAATTCCAGCAAAATACGTAGGTCAAGATGTTGAATCTTGTCATTCCAAGCGAGTGTGGGAACGGTACATAAGACATTCCGAGGCCAGACATACGACTGTCGCCGTCCTGCCATTCCGACCGAGCCACTTCCGGCCGTGTGACCAGTCTGGCCACCTACTTCTTGCCAGTACCTCCGCTGTTGTTGTTACTCTGCGTCCCAGTGCTTTGACCAGACCCAGCGTTTGTATTTCTGGCAGCGCCAGATTGGGCGCGGGCGGCAAAGCCACCCGAACTCATATCACTGCCGCCCTTGGCCTAGCGATTGATTGTGATTCAGCTCTCCGCAACTTTTCTCTGCGCCCTGAAGACGCATATCAAGCACGGTGCGTGCCTACCTGGCTAGATTGGATCCGGGAAGCATCGCTCTGCGACATTGGGGTTTTACCCGGCATCTTGGGTGTTCGAGATTATGGAGGGGGGTTTTCAATTCGTTGGCTTGGGCTTTTCAGAAGGCTTGCAAGAATTCAATGAGACCGGGAAGGATATGGATTGGTCTGCCGACTTATATAGTCGGAAAGGCGCGGGTCGAGAAGCTTTCATGTAGCGTGTGAGGACCATCAATCGATCAGTAGAATGCTGCTCTTCACGGGTCTTGCGTGGGTTGTTGCTTCTGCAACATGTCGTGAAGCCGTTCGTATCTGCAAGAACGCATGTTACGTCCAATTATGCTCTGAAATCCAAGTGGCCGACGACGTCAAGCTCATCTAATGTCTTGCTCTCCACCTATGGAGCCTGTGTTCACGGTATGTATGCGGTAATGCATGCTGCGGGAGGCCTTCTGCGGGAGGCCTTCCATTCTGCCTGGATGCATTTATTCATGCAGAGCTTGAGCAGACGGGCTTGACTCAGCAGAATCCAGGTCCCAATCGAGCCAGACGAGCTGTTATTTATGATGAAAGACCAACTTGGAGTATTGCTCGGTTGTCCGCTATGCGGCCACGGTATCTTGTGGTGAGCCAGTAGCCGCTGCCTTACCTGCTGTGGAGTAGCATATACCGGGGAAGATCCTCAATCGACATGTTGTCTGCTGAAAAAGGGTATCATTGCTGAACTGAAGTCTGAGCGTGAATGTACAAGCACTTTGTCACATCCTACTCTTCTTTCGCAAAAGCGTCGTTGAGATAACCAACGAAGCTCTCCCTCATCCTGCTGGCGGCCATGTTCCCGACCGCTTCGAGGCCAATGCCACCCCTGTTCATGTTCACATAGGCGCGGCGGTATCTCTGTAACTGGGGGAGCCCGACCTTCTTGCCCGGCAGTTCCACAACCAGCGTCTCACCCCCAGCATCTCCGCTCTTCGATATGCTGACCTCACCGCCGCCCTCGTCCGGCTGCTGTTCCAGGATCTTCTTGACGATGTCCTGGGTCTCCCTGTCCAGCACGTACAGGTAGTCGCCACCCGCGTCCCGGCTCCTCTGCACGGTCGACTGATTGGGCCTGATGACCTTCCTGGCCTCGCCGGCGATGGCCTCCCACATGTCGCCGAACACCTTCCTCGTCTGGGCCTCGTCGTCCTCCCAGATCAGCGTGAAGAGCGGGCTGTCCCACCTGGTCATGGGATTGGGCTCCTCGTACCGGAACACGAGGTTTTCCCAGTTTGCCGGCTCGTACGCACCCTCGGGCGCCTGATCGTCGCCCGCCGCGCTCTTTCCTGCCGTGAGTGCCCCCTCTCGCCGGAGTAGCCGCTCCTCGTTGACGGCCCTCGCCCTGTCCGGCGGGCAGCCGATCTGGAGGAGCACGCTGGGGGTGCTGAGGTTCTTGGCCTCGCAGTAGAGCTGGTAGCGCCAGCCCTTGATGTAGTTCAGCCCATCGAGGATGACAATGTCGCGACTGGATAGCACGCGCTTGACGGCGCTCTGGAGCGAGGCGCGGGCATCTTTCTCCGAGGCATTGGCGGAGCGGGTGTGTGCCGGGAGATTCTCGGGGGAGAGGTCGTAGACTGTGCGGCTGATGGACTGGGTCTGGTCGGACACAAGGTGCAGCCGGTACTTGGTGCCTTGCTGCTGTGCCTGTATCCTCTCTGCCAGGTAGTCGCAAAGCTGCTTCGCCCTCGTGGACTTGCCCGATGTTGGCAGGCCGGTTACAATGACGAGCTGTGCCCACGACCCGTCCTCGTGAGCATGGGTTCAGACCGTGGAACACCCAAGGACCGGGAAGAAAAGGGGAGGGTACTCACCGGCATTGTGAGTATGAATGTCCCCAAGTTGGTTCGACGACCGCGTTACGAAGGGCCCGAGGTACGTACAATCAAGAGCTCTGCGGTTGAAGTCTTGGTGGGGCCCAGTGACCAGCAGATGGCGGGGCTAAGGAACAAGGACCAGGGTGCCAGACTCTAGATCTCAATCGGCTGGGCACAGGTACTCGGTACCTGACGTTGGCACCCGTTGCAGGCAGGTATCCACTGTGGTATTGCTCCCCCCCCCACAGTTCAACCCAGCCTTGAGTATTCTGCTTCGTCATAGCTGGGAGCTGCCAGTATTGACTTCAGGAATGTCCCCCCCATAACGGGCGGAACGGGCGAATGCATCAACACATCATGGTGTCCCCAGGCGCCGATCGCATTCGCCTCGTGGAAATAAAGTTCGAGACGAGGTACGTATGCCTCTGAAGTGGTGTGATAACTGGCATTTATTTAGCAATAGAGAACATGGCCGCACAAGCATCAGCCTGCGGCCTGTGGTGAAGATGCTGTGGGATCTTCTCGATATGGGCAATTAGCCGAAAGCGATCTGCCGTGTGTCGAATGTGCATCTTGAGGCTCCGTTGCAACGTTGTGGGGGTCCAACGGGATGACGGACGACACTTGATACAAACCGCTGCCATGGCATGAATGCAAGGCCACGCTGGCAGCCCAATATGTCCCCAGACAGATGTTACCTCGGCCGGGACGTCTGTCAAAGGCAACCAAACACGTCCTTCAACCCAGGAGGCTTGCCCTCCCTGAGGCTCCTCCCAGGAGCTCCTCCCAGGACCCCTATCTTCAACCACCCCACCCGGTTCAAGGTGAGAACGGAACAACCGGAGCCAGGTCGCGTTTAGATTGCAAACACATCAGACGACACAGGAGGAAAACATCGGATGAGATCCGAAATCCGGCGCCCCAATTGCTCAAGCCATCTGTTAGTTCCCACCAGACGGGCCAGTTTGGCTCAAGATCCAAACCCCCTAGAGGTTTTGTCCTTTTTGGCACTTGAGCCGCACTCACCTGACTTCGTAATGCCGCTGTGCCTGGCTTCTGACAGGAGTGGATCCTGTCATCTTAGCAGCATAATATCAAAGTCTATAATTCTACGTGCGTACGTGCCAGAGGCGGCCACGACAGAATCAGACCCCCGGAGAGCCAAGCCGAGCAACCCACGGTAGTTGCCGCAGCCATTGATTCATATGGCGCAGATCCGGAAGAACCGTGAAACAAAAAGAGATCGCGCTTTCCTGCCAGCTCTGCACCGCGCCAGCGGGTTATTGGGTGCAGGACGAGGTCGACGCCATGGGAGGGGCCGTGTGAGGCCATGCGATATCAGATCATGTGATGGGATTCTTAGCGAGCGACTGCGTGGCCCTCAAAAGCCGGTGTTTTCCAACCACGCTTGATTCTCGGACCGTTGCGCCGGACCGTCTTATATTTCGGATGAGACGAGGTAGCTGTCTGGCAGCCTACGCATGCGCCCAGCCTAGTTTCATCGGAACTGTCAACGGGGGTCGGTGGAGACACGGACTGCATACGGGGCCGTCCTCAGAGCTGTCCGAGTCCTGAGTTGACATCGGCCCCTGAGCAAGTTGACAGATAAACATGGGTTGACCTCGGTTGGTGTTGCCGGGCATGGACCCGCGGCATGGGATGGGGCTGTGCTCCAGATATCCTCCCCATGGGCTCTTGGGGTATTATCGGGTTTCACTGGGTTGACAATCTTTTGGCTTCAGTCTCGGACCCACTGTCTGTCCACCGACCACGATCATATAGTTCGCCCGCCAATCTTAAGAGCCAACATGACCGCTGGGACTTCAATTTACACATCGCTCAAGTCTAACACATAGCGCGATCCTTAGAAAAATGCGGCCGAGCCCGTGGCATTAGGCCAGACTGTCAGACTAGCAGCCAATGCGCATTTCGCGTAGCCTCTCTGGACGTTGCCATGATTGTTGTCGTTGCTCTGACAGTGCTTGTCGAATGCATGAGACGAACATTGAAACGTGCTGTGGTAGCAACTCCTTTCTAGTGCATGACCCTGGGAGACGCCCTGCAATGCCAATCACGTCAGTCAAGGTTAGGCCAGCCTCACGGCTGCCCAGGGCAGGCAGCTGTATGATGCTCGTCTGCCAAGGCTCTGGTGAAGCTCCATTGCTCCAACCAACCCCCTGGCCATTCTTCTGGAAGCTTCATGGACGCGGGTGACCGCCACACCACCCGCTAGCCCCAAGCCCCTTGACGCCGAAAAGTGATCTTTCCCCCGTGCTCTCCGCAGCGCGTGTGCGGCAGTCATTGGCAGGGCGAGCAGGGACAGGACAGGCACCACACCCGGAAGATGTGTGGCGCGCTCCAGGAAGCAGGCCATTGTCCTCGGCCTGGGCTATGCTGGTCCGCTACTGTTTTATTAGCGGACCAGAGGAGGACCAACGGGATTTGGGCCAGGGGCAGGGCCAGGGGCACACTGCTAGATTGCATAACGTCCCCAGAAGCGTGCTCTTCTGGTTGATCCGATGCTAATAGCGGGCAGATCTGTCCCAGATCTCTTCTATGATGTATCGCGCCAAAAGTGGCACCCAGTCGTGATGCTGCGGAGAGCTGAGCCGGATTTGCTTTGTTGATTAGGGGCTGGTGCGTGCGGATACATGTATGCTACTCTTCCCTCCGAACCTGCCGATATCTTGCGGTTGATTGCCACCGTACGTCGCATCTTGTCCAGGTCTTCCTCTCAGCTGAATCAAATACGCAAGGGCCACGGCGCGTCAGTCTCAGCGGGCACCTCCAAGCCTAGCGCAACCCTTTCAGTCGGCAGCGCCTCGTCCGTCATTGCCCACACATCCACACCCGCGCAGCTTTCCTGTTTGGCCCAGGTCCCACTTCAGCCTCGCACCAGAGGCGCTCACCGTCGAGATGGTTTACTGCGGTAAGCCCTCCAAGGGGTGCTCAAATTGCCGCGAGCGCAAGATTCGTGTAAGCCCACTCTTTGAACTGTCTTGCCGGGTTCCGTCAGTGTCCGTGTCCATGGGCTGGCTCCGCAGTGCGCCCCGTCGTGCCGGGGCTGGTTCGCGGGATGATCTCCCCTTCCGACGATCCCACTTTCAAGACAAGGCACTGACTGATGCTGACTGACCCCCAGTGCGATCAACGAGAGCCGGGCTGTGGGCAATGTGAGAAGCGACAGCAGCAATGCCCGGGATACAGAAATCTCGTTGATCTGATGTTTCGGGACGAGAGTTCTCATGTCATCAAGAAAGCCAATGCCAAGTCCAGGAAGAGGAAGACCCAGTCGCCAGACAAGTCCACACCCTCGCCGACCAGGCCGGTCCCCACGCCGAAGACACTGACTTGGTCGCCGCCCGAGTCCAGTTCAAGCTCCAGCCCGAGGCGGCCCCCGGTGACGCCCTCGATTTCAACCTCAACGGTACACAGGCGGGAACTGTCCGTTGCGTCACAGCTCCAATGGTCTCCGGTCTTCAAGTTTGATGAGACAGATAAGCGGCCTTTGAAAGAGGAACCCGACCTACTCTCGCCAGACGACCTTTTCCTTCCCTCATATTATTCCTTCTCACCTAGCTATCAGGAGCGAGGAGTAAACTTGTTCATCAATCGTTACATCAGTGTGAGCGAGAACTTCTGCCATCACAAATATGACTTGTGAGCCGCTCAATCTCAAAAACAGAACCATCAGTGCTTGATACTGACCGATGACTGCAGCCTCTTCGACCTCTGGAACCCTAGCAGAGCGAATGAGGAGAGCGACTCGGTCTTGGCGAGTGTGACGGCCGTCGGCCTCGTCGGCGTCGCGCAGATGACCCGGTCTCAGACTGCCCTTGAAGCAGCCCGGAAAAGCTACGGCAAGGCTCTGCAGTTGACGAATGCGGCACTCCGGGACCAAGCAGAGGCGGTGAAGGACACCACCATGCTCTCGGTCCTGATACTCGGTCTCTTTGAGATGATTGGTGGCTCGAGTGCGAGGACCACCGAGGCCTGGCAGAAGCACCTCAACGGCGCCGCTGCCCTCGCCCGAATCAGAGGCATGGGGCAATTCCGGTCCCGCGCAGGGATTCGGATGTTCTTCATGCTCACTCAGAACACGATGATCAGCTGTATCCAGAATGAGCTGCCGATGCGTACGTTGCTACCCACTCTGAACATTGATGACCTCAATTCCCAGGAAGAAAGATTCTCAAGCACTAGCTCGCAAAATTTGGTCGGCGGTCTTGCTAACGGACGATTCAAATAGCCAAGGACCTGATTGATCTGCGCGATCAGCTGGGTAAAATGTTCAATTTGAACGGCCGGGAACCCGGGTTCGAGATCTGCAGCGCCATGTACAAGGTCCTGCAGCTGCAGTACGACATCAAGCAGAACATCGTTACCGACCTGGACGAGATGCTGGACAAGTTCACCGAGGCTGAGGATGACTTCGAGAGGGTGGTCACCCTGTTCCCCGCCGACTGGCAATATAGTAAATACCGCCTGACACAGCGCCTTCGGCCGGGCTTCTTCAACAACGTCTGCCATTCTTATCCAAGCTTACGAGTATCGACAATATGGAACGGGCTGCGGACGTGCCGCATGCTCATCATCGAGACAATGTTGGAGGAGCTTCGAGATCGGTTCCGCCGTGTACCAGTCGCTCAGGTGCCGGGGCGGCACCAGTATGAGTACCAAAAGGCGAAATTCAAGCTGGAGAGAATTGCACTGGCAATCCTCGCGAGCGTGCCTCAGCACTTCGGGCTTGTGCCCTTGGACGGAAGCGCGCAGGGCACATTCGCCCCAATCCCGACCGACGACGATGCTTGGCCGCAAATACCTGATAGCGGCTGGGGCACAGAGCTTGGAGAAGTCGGCGGCTCCGACCTCCACGAGCCGGAGGAAGATGACACCTGCCCATCTCTAAACAATGCCATGCAGGTTAAGGACGTAGAAGCGAGTGCCAAGCGCTTCATGCTCTTGTCCTCGGTCACCAATGGCCTGGTCTGGCCGCTGTACCTCGTCGGCATGTCCACAGCCTCTTCTGCCGCGATGAGAGCATTTGTGGTCGAGAGGTTACATGCCATACATGACGAAACAGGACTCGCACAGGCAAAAGACCTTGCTGATGTCGTCGCGAGTCGCAAGCAGTCCCCCGAGTCATCGAGGCGAAGGCCAACGGCCTGCGGCGCGACAGAAATAACAAAATGGGAAAGTGAATACGCGAAAGGAAAACAAAGGGCGACAGTGCTGCCCGTATAAGCGCTGAATTGGAAGGGACCATCGCCCTCGTGGTCTCACCTCACCCGTCGCTTCAGAGGCTGAAGAGGTTAGAAATGGTCCCTACACATTGGCAGCCAATGCAAGGGTCCGGTAGGATGATTTTGGAAATGGTTCAGTCAACCCACCGAGGCCTCCACCTAGAGAAAATACCCCAGGAGTATCTTGCGCGTACATTGCTGTAATGGCAGGCTGTGAAGGCTTTTAAGCCCTGCTCGCTACCATCACAGCGCAATAAATAATTGGAAAGCAGACCTGGGACGTGTTAACACAATGTGTATTGCGAGGTATAGACCTTGCTTGTAAAATCTTACAGGAATTTACCAATTATCAAAGTTACCAAATCCGCCCGTCTTGACCTTCTTTTTGGGCGGTTCCCATGCCTCGACATTCAGGTCGTCTGCAACAGTCGGGGCTTCGGACTGGTCTGCGTGAGACGACTTGAGATACTTTCCAACTTCACTGCCAGCCTGTTCGACGGTACCGTCTCCGCGGATGCGTTTTCCAGACCATGTGGTCTTGTCATCGTCAGTACCACCTTGACGCTTAAGCTCAGCCTTGGCAGCTTCAGCCTTCTCCGTTTGATCCTTCTCCTTCAAGAACTCCTCGAACGGGTCTAAGAATACGACAATGTCTTTGATGACTATTTCTCTCAGCGGCCGGCTGCCCTCATCAACTGGCACAGCCTCCATCTTGTCCAGCGTGTCCAGGCCGTCCACGACCTTGCCAAAGATGGTGTGTTTCCGATCAAGGTGCTTCGCTGGCTTGTATGTGATGAAGAATTGACTGGAGTTCGTGTTCTTGCCCTTGTTTGCCATGCTGACCATTCCACGCTCACTGTGCGTCAGGGGACCGTCGAATTCGTCCTGGAAATTCTTTCCCCATATGCTTTGCCCTCCCTTTCCGGTCCCGGTGGGATCACCGCCCTGGATCATAAAGTTTTTAATGTTGCGGTGGAAACGTACCCCGCGGTAGTATCCCTTCTGTGCAAGCTTGACGAAGTTCCAAACGGCCTTGGGGGCAGTCTCGGTCTGTAGCTCGATGACGACCTCCCCAATGTTAGTCTCCAGCCTGGCATAACCCTTGAATTTGATCTTCTTCGGCTTCAACATCCAGTCCTCGTCGGAGAGTATGGCCCTCTCGCCGCTCGTTTCCGGCGTGAGACCGGTACTTGTGAAACTCGCGGCTGCTCTACCCGTCGTGTATGCGGCGGCATTGTGAGCCAACTTTCGCTCCTGTATGGCTGGCTTCTTGAACGTCGTGGCTGAGGATGTCTTCTGCAAGGCCTTGGAGGAGCGGTTGATGTCTCCACCAGTCTCTCGCTCCCGTCGTGCCTTCTCCACTGCCTCCTTTGCTCGCAACACCTTGTCACCGATTCGTCCCAGAGCATCGACGTTGACGCTGCCTTGCTTCCTCTCCTCTAATTGCTCGGGTGTCAATAACGCCTCTCCGCCATCCTTGAGATACTGGAACTCGCTCAGATTCCTGGAGGCCGCGTTTTGAGGATCCTGTAGGGTGATGATATCCTTCCGGCCGAATTCCTTGTCGTCAACAAGGTCGTGCCAATTCTTTTGTTTGATATTCATCTGCTCGACCGTCTCCCAAGCGAAAACATTTGCGTAGGTGCCATGCCGTATTGCGACGATATGTGTGTTGTCGGTGAAGACCTTGAAGGTCACGGGATCTATCATGTCCCCCTTGCCATCCGTCGGGCCTGCGTTGGAATCCACCTCGGCATCAGCGTTGCGTGCGAAGTTGAGCTTGATCAGGTCTTTGGGGTTGAGCGGCTGTCCGTTCACGGGATTCGTGTCGTTCTTATCGAGCCATGAGCCGATGACCTCGACGTCGAATATTGTGCCCTCGGGTGTGCAAACGGGATTTTTGAACGGCTGGAGGCTTGCGGCGCAGAAGTTGAATGGAAGGCGCCGGAAGTTTGCGCCAGCTCTCTGAGCGCGCGATCCAGCCCCGGCGCCGACACTGGCGGAGTAAGCATCAGAAGACGACCATTCGCTGTGCGTGATGTATAGCTTGTCCGTGCCTTTGCCCATCTTGGCTCGGTGTGGTGTTGGTCTTGACCGGTGTCGCAAAGAGGCGAAGAGAGACCGAAGTAACTGCCCGCTCGAAATCCGCAATGTAGCCGCTATGGGCACGCTTGTGTAGTAATATGCGAAGTCGCCTGATGTTCCGAAACAGATCTCTGGTTGTCGCCGCGTGTGAGCTTGCTGTTTGGTGTTGGGAACCGCAGGGCAGAAGTTGGTTGGTTAAAGTCTGCAGCAGGAACAAAAACAATTTGAGCGCAAACGTTGGAGTCGCATGTGCTACCAAATGTTTTGCCAGCCAGACCCAGTAAGCTCACTCGGGCAGTTCAGGCTAGGCCTGCAGTAGGTGCCGTGCCGCACACGCGACCCCCAAACTTAGCGACAGCTGCAGCTCTGGAGATCCTTGCCAAGACCCCACAGAGCATCCGAGGGCGCCGGTAGCCCGACGCGCAGCGACCCCATGTTGCAGCCAAGCTTGCGCAATGTTCTGTACTTCGTAACCTGTTATCCTGGACCTGGGACCTGGATCTGCGCTTGCCGTCTGCTAAGTGCAATTTGTCCAGAGCCAGGGAGGACGCAGTCGTTGCTGCTGCATCTAACATCAGCAAATACGTCTTCACCTGAACGACCATCCTCTATCCCAATTATGGTAGCCGGTTGGTCCGCTCAGCAGTCATTTCATTGCTGAAACACACCAAGGTTCTTCTTGCACAGGCGATTTGTTGAGAGACCAGTCTCACTTGCCCGTCGGGCCAGTCGACGCCGCCGCCGCCGCCCCATCCAGCTCTCCCGCCGGCTTCCACACCTTCACTGCAACCACCGACGAACCCGGACGCGGCTCTTCTCCTGGTCACGCACATCCGAATCAGACATAATGAGGTGGTTTTCGGCAGTAGCGTCTTTGGCGCTGTCAATATGGACGGTCCAGGGCTTGGAGGTGCAGATGGTTGGTCCCCCCTCCCCAAACCATCGCCGTCCTGCTTGCGGTTGCTGACGTATTACTCCTCGATACAGGACCAAACCGAGGAGAACCGGCAACGATGCGCTGGCATGTACAGTAAATCAGCCTGGGGAGGACCTGTCGACCCTTTCATCCTCATAAAATTCCTCCCCCAGCAAAGCGAACAAGACCCCGTCGTCAGCCTGGTCGTCTTCGAGTGGAAGGACGAGGATCTGATTGGCGTCTACCCAAGCCCCGATGCTCCTCAGGTATGGGCAATCTGCTCGCGAAGTCTAAAGGGACGTGATCTGACAAAATGGCGCAGAAAGTTGGTATCTGCGAGGAAAAGCAAATCGAAGATGGGTTCTGCGAAGAACAAAACCTCGGCGAGTTCATCCTCGCACCTAACGCGACCGAGAAGTCAAGGAACCTCATTCTCACCAACGCAATACATCTGAAGGACTCTCAGCCGATCAAATATGAGATCAAGAAGACAGGCTATTACTGCGTGCTTACAGACAAGTACACCGCAAACGACTACAGGGCAGTTGTCGAGTTCCGCAACGCGTATGGAGAACTTCCGGCAACCCAGATACCCAAGCTGCCATTCTACGGAGGAATAACGATCCTTTATGCTTTGGTTGCCGTCTTCTGGGGCTTCCTCTACTACCAGCATCATGCGGACATCTGTATGTTTGCTGTCGCGTGTCGTATGACCTGGGGATACGTGTGCTGACACATTTTCTAGTGGCTGTGCAGAATTATATAACGGCCATCCTGCTATTCCTCGTTGTTGAGATGCTCATGACCTGGGGTTTCTACGGTATGAAATAGGATCAATGCATAAGATACCGTGGAATGACTCTAGGCTAACACGGTCCTCAGACTACCTAAACCGCAACGGCTCGAATGTGGGCTCCAAGGTCCTCTTGGTTGTCGTCGGCATTTTGAATGCGGCCAGAAATTCGTTCTCGTTCTTCTTGCTGCTCATCGTTTGCATGGGTTATGGTGTTGTCAAGCCAACGCTTGGCCGGACCATGATTTATGTGAGATGGTTGGCCATTGCACACTTCGTGTTCGGCTTGGTCTACGCCATTACGAGTCTCTTGATCACTCCTGACAGCGCAGGTAAGACTCAAACTGCTATGAAACCTGGTTTTTGGATATAAGACTTACCCAACTTATCCAGGCCCCTTCGTGCTACTCATTGTTCTGCCATTGGCTGCCACACTGACCGCATTCTACGTGTGGACGCTCAACTCGCTCAACTTCACGCTCAAGGACCTAAGGGAGCGCAAGCAACATGCGAAAGAGGCGATGTACAAGAAGCTGTGGTGGTGCATCTTGCTCAGTATCCTCGTCATTTTCGCCTTCTTCTTTTTCAACAGCTTCTCATTCGCCTCGGCCAGTGACCCAGACTATGTCCCCTTCCATTGGAAGTCGAGGTGGTTCGTACTTGACGGATGGCTGAACCTGGTCTACTTCGCGGATGTCGCATGGATTGCTTATGTGTGGAGGCCTACTGCGAACAACCGCCGCTTCGCCATGTCGGATGAGATCGCTCAGGTATGTCTGCCATATTCTTCTGGGAAGGAGTCCTGGGGCACCCTTTCATGCTAACACACTTGGTAGGACGACGACGGCACATTTGAGATCAATAACATGGATATCGGAGCTCCAGACGATTCAGACGATGAGGAGGCGAACGTCGGCTCTAAGCCAGCCATCAATACGACTCGGGGAGGTCAAACGAGTGGGGTGGAAAGCTTCCAGGCAGCACCAAGTGCGCCTGCTGCGAACGGCAGTAGCCAGCGACCACGGGCTTCGCTGGATGGTGAGACAATCTTCGCCATCGGAGATGACGACAAGTTTTCGGACGACGACGATGAGGATGCCGGACTGGTGAAAGGCAATGGCAAATGATCACTGCCGAATAGCGACACCTTACTAGAGAGCGTGGGGATTATCACAGGCCCGAAGTGAGCGCGGAATCCGGCCGTCAAGGCGATAAACTTGCGTTGTAATGTTATAGATTTATTGGCGTTTAAGCGGGAGTGCTCATGGGCATGGGGCTGGACAGTAGGCATGGTTGCTATGAGCTTCATTGTCTCTTTAATGGAAAAATCTGGTTTGCATAGCATACGATTACATGCAGCCCGAAGCTTTCTATGTTGCAGGTATATGTCCCACCCGAGCCTTTAAAATTTCGAGGACGTCAAGCTCGAACGTCACCTCCAAAACCAACCGGTCGCCTTTTGCCGTCGTTTTCAGGCAATATCGCAAGAGCCTTGTACGTCTTACCCATCCCGTCCGGGCCCCGGTCCACGAGCCTCTTCCACGCCTTCTCAACATCATCGGGCTTGGCCTCGCCCTCGCCCTTCTGCCTAAGAGCCTTGACCAGCATCTCAGCACGCTCCCTGATGCCCATGCCCTCGAGGAACGCCGCCTGCTCGACAGGGCCGTGGACCTCGACGCCCTCGCTCGCCCTCAGTGCCGCCTCGGCGACGGCAGCAAAGTCCACGTCGGCACTCAAGTCCGTCAGCCCCGGCTCGGCGAACGGGCTCACGCGCCGGTGCCTGCTGATCCCCCGCAGCGAGTTGACGGGTACCGTGCCATCACCGGGACCGTAGTCGAGGATCAGGGCCGCCCCCGACGGCTTGTGCTTCGGATGCTGTGCGGACCCGCCGATGCGCGTCGCGAAGTCTGTCGCGTACAGCGATGCGTCCGGGCAAATCTCGATGAGCGCCCCCGGGATGGATTTCATGGCGCGGTAGCGCGGGGATGACTCGGGCAGGTAGAGTGAGTGGCGGGTTGAGGATGGCGACAGGGTGAGCTGGAAGTCTGGCACGGGTGTGTCTGTGGACTGGGACTTGGGCGTCCCCAGGCTCTGGTGAGTCGAGCCTGGCGGTGTGGGCGAGACAACCATTTCGCGCCATTGGACAGTTGGCTTGGTGGTGTCTGATGCCTGCGGGGATGATGGGGAGGAGGATGGGGTGGGTGTCTGCGAAGGGGGAACAGTGACGAGTTGAAAGGTGTGTATGGGCAGGGCATCGAAGAATTCGTGGGCTACAATGAAGGGGACCTTGTCCGAGCCTGCTCGGGTCAGCGTAGTCCACACTCTTTCTACACAGTCGGGTCTCTTACTTTGAGGAATTGATCTGACAGTCTCAGTCCACACAATTGGAAGATCTGAATATCTACATGTGCTGTGGTAACCACTCTTGGACTCTGTCATTTGTCGGTCCTGTCCACACAAAAGGTTCTTCTGAGTAACTCTGAGCTCGGGACTGGCCTCGACCATGTAGATTGCGTCGATCGCATTGGCCATTTCTTTGAAATTTGAGATAGTCTGCACACACATGGTCAACAAGTTTGTTTTAAAACCCCTGGGGCGAATGTAACACGGCGTACCCGTAGGATGTCATCCATCAGAGTGCCTCTCCCAGGGCCAACCTCAATGAGCTCAATGCCCGATTTTGGGCGACCTTGAGACATCCACTCGGCCACGAACCATATGCTAATGAGCTCTCCAAATATCTGGGAAATCTCTGGCGAGGTGACAAAATCCCCCTTCTGACCAAACTGGTCTCTTCCATGCTCGAGGGCCCCGGTGTAATAGCCTCCCAGGTCACCCGTCAGGCACATGCGCATGTAGCTTGCAAGGGGGATAGGGCCGGTCATCTGGGTCAACCTTTAGTCTTTGCGCAAATTTGTAGTACAATGGTCCGAGCAGACAGACCTCTATGGCTTGGGCGAGCTGCTTTGCGAGGGGCGTAGACCACTTTCCCGAGCCATCCTCACTGCGCCTCGACGCCGTCATCGAAAAGGCCCGCAGGCACTGGGAGGCTACAAAGCCTTGGCGGTTCGCACATCTTGCAGACAACCCAAGCCCACGAGAGGCCACCCTGCGTGAAAACGGCCTCATATTGACAATTTGGCCAGTGCAAGGATTAATTTGGAACGCCAGCCGTCTTCATCGTGAGGTGAACATTACTGCCTTGGTTCGGTGTTCGGGGAGTTCGCGGCTTCTACCTGTGGAATCCAAGCTAGCAATTAACTAAGGCAGGTCTAGGTGAGAGAGCTCTTATAGTTAGTTGCCTTTGAAGCTCCAAGCTTGGGAAGCTTCTGAAAACTGCTTATAGACCCCTGTTACTACACCCAGCACCCCTGGCACGGCAATTGGAGCCCCGGCAGGCAAGCTGAGTCGACATCATCCTATCCATTCATAAACACATTCGCTTCCCTGCAGGATAACCGCCTCGCTTTCACCTTCAATTCTGCGTACAATCGCTGCTCCCCGCTTCCCCCAGAACCTCCTCTCGCTCCGTTCCCTGGCTGCCTCCTCAATCCCTGCGTCTTGTCTTCTTGCTGTTCTAATCTAACCATGTCCGGCAAGGGCAAGTCACGATGGGCCGACAGTGAGGAGGACGCCGCGAGAGAGGCCAAGGCCAGGAAAGAGAAGGAAGAGAAGAAGAGGCTGAAGAGGGAGAAGGCAGAGGCAGCCCGTAGGGCTGAGGAGGAGAGCAAGCGGCAAGCAGCTGCGGCCACGGCCGAGGGGGACGACGACGACCAAGACAGACGGCCAGCTAAGAGGCGGAGACTGACGCCAGAACGGCCGTCAGAGCAAGCCCAGGGCGAAGGAAGTAAGAGCACAGGCCCACGGCTCCTGCGGTTCCAGGCGGAGGGCGGCTTCGGCAGATCGAACAGCGTGGAGAAGTACGACAAGCTCAACGACATCGAGGAGGGCGCGTACGGCTGGGTCGCCAGGGCCAAGGAGACCGCCACGGGCAAGGTGGTCGCGCTGAAGAGGCTCAAGATCGAGCCCAATGACCGGAACGGGCTGCCTGTCACCGGGCTGCGGGAGATACAGATCCTCAAGGACTGTGAGCACAGGAACATTGTCAAGCTACAAGAGGTGGTTGTCGGCGAAGATACGTCCAAGATAGAAAAGTGCGTAGAATGCGTGCCAGACCCTTTCTTGTTCGCCTCCGTTCCATTTCGTGACAAGATCACAATGCTGACCTTTGCGTGTTTCGCCCGTCCGTGTAGTATCTTCCTCGTCCTCGAGTTCCTCGAACACGACCTCAAGTCGATCCTCGAGGACATGCCGCAGCCCTTCCTGGCCAGCGAGGTCAAGACGCTCCTGCTCCAGCTCGCGGGCGGAGTCGCCTACCTGCACGAGCACTGGGTGCTGCACCGCGACCTCAAGACGTCCAACCTCCTCCTCAACAACCGCGGGCAGCTCAAGATCGCCGACTTCGGCATGGCCCGCTACGTGGGCGACCCGCCGCCCAAGCTGACCCAGCTGGTCGTCACGCTGTGGTACCGCGCGCCCGAGCTGCTGCTGGGAGCATCGAGCTACGGCGAGGCTGTCGACATGTGGAGCGTGGGCTGCATCTTCGGTGAGCTGCTGACGCGGGAGCCGCTGCTGCAGGGCAAGAACGAGGTGGACGAGCTGACCAAGATCTTCGAGCTCTGCGGCATCCCCACCGACGACACCTGGCCTGGCTTCAGGAGGCTGCCCAACGCTAGGTCGCTGCGCCTCCCGCCCACCAGCAGGGGCAACACCACGGGCTCCGTCATCCGCGCCAAGTTTCCCCTGCTCACCGCGGCGGGCGCCTCGCTGCTCAACAGCCTCTTGTCCCTGGACCCGGCCAAGAGGCCCAGTGCGAGGGAGATGCTGGACCACGAGTATTTCCGCCAGGACCCGCGGCCCAAGTCTGAGGCCATGTTCCCGACATTCCCGAGCAAGGCTGGCCAGGAGCGTCGCCGGCGGAGGGATACCCCCAACGCGCCTGGGCGAGGAGATGCCGTTGGGCTCGGGGCGGTTGATTTTAGTGGGATCTTCGCAGGCAGGGAGAAGGAGGAACGAGGCGGGGGATTCTCGCTGAGGATGGTCTAATCCATACGCTGTCACACGTGGTGTAGCTTGCATCCTCATAGTGCACCTGGAAGCAACCATGGCCATGTGGAATTGATGTTCAACGACTTGGAGGGAAATCTGTTGATAGTTTGTTCATTACGTAGTTACTTGTGACTACCCTTGTCCACCGACATATTTCATCCCAACACACCAGATGCATCATTACTATATGTGATACACCTCTGAGTGTGCAGCCGGGCTGATAAGTACATCTCAAAGTGTCGCCGGACTTTTTTGCCCCAAAAACCTCATGGAAACCCAGATATGCCAACGCCGCTCAAACAACCGGTGGATTCAATTCCAGCCTAAATGTCCAAAGATATGCACAACCGCCCCATGTAATCGCTCAACCGTATCCACATGCCATTACCGCTCAGTGCTCACAAGACATGACACATTAAGTTCCACGCCAGGCTCATATGTATAAATGGTGTGTATGAAGCGCGGAAGGTTACCACACGCCGGTCACGAACCAGGTAAAGCTGGCCACGGTGATTGCCGCCACGGTGACCAGGAAGCCGAGGGCCTGTCGCTCGCTGCTGGACATGGCACCACTGCAGGTTGCACAAACCCAGCCGCTAGCGAGCGGGGTGTAGGGCTGGCCGGTGTACAGGCCAAAGGTCATGGCGGCAGCAGGCGTCAACTCGCCGGGGCCGGCGGTCGCACTAATGCTCGAGTCGGCGTCGTAGACGTACATGATGTACTGCTCGACGAGAAGGGGCTTTTGAGCCGAGTCGCTCTGGAAGGCACCCGTGTCCCAGGTCAGGGCAGCCGAGGTCTCATAGGTCATGTTGGACGTCAGGGTCCAAGTCTCGGAGGCGGTGGTACACGATATGACAACGTCGACTGCGGTGGGGGTGACCTGCACGTTTGTGTAGTTCCAGCCCAGGGTGACAAACTCGCCAATCCGGTAGAGGGCGCTCGTCAGGGTGGTCTGGGGTGTCAATATGACGGCGCTGCCGGCCGGGTCGTCGGCATTTACGCTCGCGGTCGTCTTTGAGCTCTTGCTGCTGCCCGTTGAGCTCTTGTCCTTGTCCGTACCCGATGCGGTGCCTGTTGCGGACCCGCTTGCATCGCCCGTCGCGGTCGCCGACTCAGAATCCCCCGATGAGGTGATGCCTGCCGTGTTCAGGTTGCCGGCGTTCGCAGGGTCGTCAGATGCCGATGCAGTTGCAGTAGGTGCTGGCGAGGATGCTGTACGAGTTGCCCTTGGTCAGTCATTAATCTGCACCCGAGACGTGGCTCGATGCCGTGCCATGGGAGTGAGACATACCGGAAGACTCAGAGTCCTGCCTCACGACCAGAGCATCAAGCTCTGGCAGCCATTGTGGCCAGGCATATGCAGAGGCTATGGGTGCGAGAGAGAGGAGGGCGGTGGTGAAGTGTGCGGCCTTCATGTTGTCGGTGGTTGTTGTTGATGGGCCACAGGAAGGCTGGGACTGAAGTGATGGATGCCCTCAACCAGGGGGCCCGCGATTTGAGTTCGGATCCGATATCTCAATTCCTCCCGCCTCAAAGAGAACCCGAAGCCGAGATACCCGTCAAGAACTAGATCAGTCCCCCGAAGGTGACAGGAGGGTGGACAGCGATGATGTGGTGGCGTCTGATCGTGAACCAGCGCTGGAATGGCAGGAGACGTGTTGGGGCGTGCTGGTGTAATGATTGGGCGAGCACGACACAAGCTTGGCGGATGTGTGATGAGTCGAGGATCAGGGGCCGGTGAGGGCTCGGACGGGTTCTGGTTGCTTTGGTTGTGGGCGGAGCGAACGTGTCGGAGCGGTTGAAGCGGTTGAAGCGAGTGTTGGGCAGCGGCCACGAGGAGCAACTGGGATGAACAACAAAGCGAAGGTGTTTATTGCACAGCACAAGGACAACGGCTCTGAATGGAAAGGGGAGGTTGGATTAGAGGTGCAGGCAGGACAGGAAAAAGGGCCATGGGGACGGGCAGAAAGCATCGGGGATCGGTTGCAGGGGTGACGAGAAGAGAATGCCGAATCACAGCAGACTATTCAGACTAGCAGGACCGTTCCCACCTGCCCCCCTCCCCCTGGAGGAGAAGGCCCTGCAGAAGCCCAGTCCGGACTCCGGGCTCTCAACGAGCGGCCAGTCCCTGGCCTGGCCCTGCACGGTAACGGTAGATTGGAATCGAATTCTTGTTCTGTACACTACGTATCTGGGCACCCAGGCACCCAGGTACCTAAGTACCCAGGTACCCCAGTACCCAGGTGGCATGGTCAGCTCTCTCTCCTGACCGTCCTGTCATTCGGCCGTCTCGCGTCTGTCTGTCTCTCTGCAATTCGCAACAATATTGAATCCATTGCATGTGGGCTGATAGGGTCTGCAAATATGTTCTGGTCTGGTCTGTGTCTGCCGGCAGATCTTGACACGGGCTCACTGGCTCCTTGGCTGTGCAGTCGCTGTTCAATGCCCTTCCAGCCTTCCTCGCATGATGTCCCGCCTTGGAACAAGCTGGCGGTGGTGGCAATACCGATGGATCCAGCCAGCCCAGCCTGACCAGTGGGGAGACGGCCTGGCCACTCAGGATCCCGGCCCAGTTCGTATTACCCACAATGGGGCTCACCTGCCTTGCCTGCCTCCCAGCACCATGTTCCCGTTTTCTCGTGTTGGGGCGCACCGTGAACCCCTGCTAAAAATAATTTACATGAGGTCAAACCACCCGAGTCGTTGCTCGCTTTTCCCCAGCACCACCACCTTCTTCTCCCAATTGAGCCCGGCTGGGAGGGGAGTCTGGACGAATCGTCCCGCTCCATCACGAGCTTATTATTTTCTGCGCGCCCGGTGGCCATTACTTCACGGGCAGCCAGTCATTCATCATTCCTCGCGTCCCCTCAACCTTCTTGCGAGCTCTCCAATGCCCGGGGTTCTGTGCAAGACTAGCGTGTCCAGCAAGCCCGTCAACCCGGCCTGATCGACGGGCTCCACAAACCTTACTGTGGCCCTAACAATATGGAGGTGACAACTCAGCATGTGAAGAGGGGGATCGATCAATTGAGGGCAACAAATATAGCATGACGATCCATTCCACCGACAGGCTCGACGTACACACCCTGCTCTCTCCCCTGTCACCACCGACTGCAATCCACACCCAAAACCCGCAAGGTGCAGACGAGCCTGGAAGCCAGTCATGATGTTCGAGAGCAGGGGAAAAGAAGCCCCACATCTATATATCCCTTCCCCTTTCCGTGTGTCGCCGTACAACAAGCTTAACAACCGCTTGCCGATGCCCGTACGACCACTCACACCGCAGAGGAGGCACAGGCGCACACGAGCTCATGTGGACTACGGTACGGAGTACACAGAGGTCGTGTTCCGGCCCAACGTCCAACCAGCTCGGTCCGTTAACATTCCTCCACCTTCCTATCCCGAGGCCAGCTTGTGCAAAAGTCGCGGTCACGCAGAAAGCCAATCCTCCGTAGACCATCGCACAGCGACAATTTCATGTTTATAGATCGACACCGCCCTTATTGAAGATACCCAGGAGCCTTCGAGTTGCACGCATATCAGTACCTAGGTAGTTGGAACACAGAGCATTCTGGCCCCTCACAAGCCTGAGTTCTCACAGCACTCTCATGGATTTCACGAGACGCCATAAGCAGTCAATTGTGCAGTGCACGACGATATGAAGCTGCCTCCTGAGCCAACACAGTCGTCACCCGGCGGCTGGGGAATTACAATTCTGTCATACTATCTCGCCACACGAGCGTCCTAAACAAGGAGAGGAACAATGGGAAATATGCTGCATCCTTAGCCATGGGGCATCCGAAACTCCACACGCCTTTTGATCAAGTTTCTGGGGGCTCCCGATGCAGCCGTGACAACCCATCCCAGGGTCTACATGAATGCCGAAAAAAAACTCAGACCGAGAGGTCCATATTCCTATGCTTTACCATACTCCGCTCCATCCTTGTCAAAATCGACCCACGGATTGGTCAAGGGCCAAACCGCTGAACAACGCCCTTGCTTCTTGGATGGTGTTGGATCTAAGCACTCTAAGCAGCCAACATGGTCTTCTTGGCGGCGGCAAAACCTGGAGAATGCAGGGCGTCACTGTCACCGTCATCGTCAATGTTCAGGAGGTCAAAGCGGTTGGCCATTGTGCCGCCGTTGGCCTTGCCGTTGGTGGGCATCTGCTGACGGGGCTTGGGCTGTGCCATGCGCGCGAAGGGCTGGTCACACTCATCGAAATCCCAATCGATCTTGCTGCCCTTGTATTTCCTATAAGCGTCGTCAGTCAATGTCCAGCCTGTCTTTAGGGCACCACACTTGCGCTCGACTCATCATGCAACTTCTGGCAAACATTGCGTTGTGCACCGAGTTTGTCTTGATGTAGCAGCTCCCGCCGATGAACTCGACCTTTACCACAACAAGGTTGTGAATGTGTTCAAGGTCGTCCCTGATACCCTGCCTATTGTGTGTCAGTAGATGCAATGAGATCGAATTGTGGATATCGTGGACAATTATCATGATAATTAGAACACTTAAACTGACTCTGTAAAGCGCGGGTCGCAACGCCGAATCACAAGATTTCGGGTGGCGCCGATGCCGACCTTGCTCGCAACGTGGCCGGGTAAGATGAACTGGCGATCATTCCACCGAATATCAACCTTGGCAGCCGTCAACATTTCAACTCATAAATCTCGGAGCAGGTTGATTTTCCACCCACCCGCTTGTGATTGATATACAAGTCGTGACGCTTGACGTGATCAAAGAAAGTCCTCGCATCAGCTGCGAGAAGGAATGATACAGCCGCGGTCCGGTCATTGGGCCGCAAGTGAATGTCCAGCAACTTACCACCACGCACGGCGTCGGTGATGTCGGCATGGGTGGTATTGTCAGGGAGCTTGATGAGGAGAATGGATCTCGCACATTGCCGCTCGTAATGCGGCCGGGTCGAAGCATGACTATTGGGGACTTGGGTCAGGAAACTGCCAACGGGTCCACCACCAGATGCCGAGTAATCTTCGTCGCCTGCATCATCATCTCCCAGCGAAGGGACATGAGCCGACACCTTGTACTGGTCCTTGGATTCGTAGTTTCCGCTGCCATTGGGCACCCTTTGAGGGGTGACGACGCGCGAGCAGGGGGACTGATGTGTGTAGGACGTGGTATTATTGTTGTTTGATTTGGCAGTAGTCGGGGATGACGCTGCCGTCTGCTGCTCGTGCGTGGCATCGTCTTTGCTGAGAAGCTAGAAACATTGCCGTCAGCGAACAGGCCGACCTTGGATGTCGGGGCTGCCCGATAGGGTTTTGGGGAGGCTTTTTCGCATCATTCACACTACGCACATCAATTATTGCCTCTTCAACACCACCTCGCTTCAAGTTCTGTCTCAAGTTTGCTGCAAGGGGCGTCAGAGGAGGACCGTGGCAGCCGTTGTATTTTAAGTTTCTTGAGCATACCGTATTGGGCGACGATCTGCTTCAGGCCATCGTACTCTGTCTTGGAAATGCAGACATCCGAGCTGAGGATAGCGTCTCCGCGGTTCTCGAAGGTAGATCAGACCACAAGACCAGAGAAGTCTCACTTGGTGATATGTGGGCAGATTTGTAACTCACAAAATTGGCACTGGAATTGAAAAGAGGTTGTTAGCTTACGGAACAAGTGAGATACAAAAGCAGGGCCCGAGAACAAGGATGCCAAAATAGCTCCAGCATGTCCTCAGATGTCAGTAAGCATGCAGGTGAGGTCCGAGTCTGCGCTAGGGCACACGACAAGTCTGAGTGGAGCAGAGAAGGCAGAAGGCACACGGCCAGAAGGCTAGAAGCTGGATCTGGTGACTTACCGTCGGACGAGCGTGTCGAAGTATGCGCGGTCAATGGTGACCAATTTGGGATCGGGTGAGGCCGACATGGCGGGCCACGAGGAGAAGCTGAGAAGCGGGACTGAAGTTGTAGACTGGACAAACGGAGCTCGAGAGGAGAGCAGTCCCCCATGGGAGGACAAAGTCCCAGTTCGCAAGGCCCAGCAAATGTTGGTGACACCAGACAGGCAGGACCAACTAACAAAACAGCACCTACCCCGGTAGGTCTACCTGGGCAAGCGTGCTGTTGGACAAGGGGAGGTGCAGCTAGACGAGCGGCTCTTCTTCCGCGCCTTCTAGCGCGAGGACATGTGCCGGGGGGTAGCAATCCACTTTCAACGTCAGGGGTCCCACAGGCGGGTAGCAGTGAATGATCTTGGGGATCCTACATGACACAGTATCTGGGTTCGTGGGTAACCTGGTGCCATTTCTATATAAATAATCTAGATGTTGGTCTGAAGGGCAGAGCTAGGTAGCTACCTAGGTACCTTTGATAAATAGATAGATGCCTGGGCAGACATCGCCGCAAAGATGGCCTCGACCGTATCCCGCTAAGACGAGGCCGTTTGGGGTGCACAGTCCAAATCTTGCTACTATCAGTCTCCAACAAGTCAACTAGACCGTCAAGAAGGCAGGAGAGTATCCAGAGGCAGGCGTACACAGTACAGGATTTATTGCAATGTCCAGGCATCTGTCTGCACTGGGCATCCAATCCAGATCGACCCTTCCAGTCCAGGTGGATAATTGGCCGGGGTTCAAGGGTTCCTGTGGTCTCAGGGTCTCAGGGTCCCAGGGTCCTAGGGTTCGTCTAAAAGTGAGTTCCGAGGTTAGCACACCCAGTCTGGTATACCCTGTGGGGCTCGCTTACCTAAAGAGGAATAATTATTACTATAATATATCTTCTATAGAAGGTATAGCTAAATAATTACTAAAAGATTTTTATATAACTATTATAAAGGTTACTACTAAGTAATTTATATTAGCTAGTAGTAGTAATACTTAGGAAATAAATCCTTACTAATACTTAGACTCTTATTAATACCTAGTTATAACTATATATATAATTATTATATATAATACTATATTATTAGTAATTTAAGATACTTTAGTAGAATAATAATATAGTTTAGATATTTTTTTATTATTATCTCTATATACTAACTTCTCTCTAAGTTTAAAAATATAGTTTAATTTATAGTAGAGTTAGGTTTTAAAAGTAATAAGAAAAAGTTAAAGTATACTCTAAGAATTTATAATTCTATTAGTTATTTTTTTTACTAGTTAAGGATACTCTCTCTTTTATTTATTTAGGAAGTTACTCTTCTAGTTAGCTAATTAAAAGTAGTTAAAGTTACCCTAAACTTTCCTCTATTTTACTTAATTTAAACTAGTTAACTATATATAATAAACTAATAGATAAGCTATTAGGTAAGCTACTAAATAAGCTAATAAGTAAGTTATTAAGTAAGCTAATAGATAAGCTAATAAGTAAGCTATTAGATAAGCTATTAGATAGGTATTAGCTAGCTACTAACTATTATTAATATTTTAATAATTTAGAAAAACTCTTTAAATTTAAATAATTTAAACTAGTTACTTAATTTAAGTAAGTTAGCTTTATTTAATAGGTATTCTAGTTATTATTTTAATATTCTAGTAAGCTATTAGGTAAATACTAGCTAGCTATTAGCTATTACTAATATTTTAATAATTTAGGAAAACTCCTTAAATTTAAGTAATTTAAGTCTTACCTAACCTTCCTATAAATATAATAATAGAGTAACCCTTAGTAGTAGACTATAAGGTAACCCCTAGTAGTAAATATTATTATTATTATTCTTCTCCTTCTCTAAAAGTATTATATAATAATAGTAGGTTATTATTATTATTATTATTATTCTCTAATAAGAGTATTATATAATAAAAGTAGGCTATTAAGTAATAAGAGTAGGCTATTATATAATAAGAATAGGCTATTATATAATAAAAGTAGGTTATTATATAATAAGAGTAGGCTATTATATAATAAGAGTAGGCTATTATTATTATTATTATTATCCTTTAATAGGAGTATTATATAATAAGAGTAGGTTATTATTATTATTATCCTCCTCCTTATTATTATCCTTATCTAAGGTTTACTAGCCTACTAACCTTATCTAAGGTCTACTAACCCCTCTATTATAACTACTAATAAAGATATTATCTTTATAGTTAAGGGCCCTAGTATACTACCTACTATAATTAGGTAAATAATACCTATCTTATCTAAGGTTTACTAATCTTTTATTATAATTACTAATAAAGATATTATCTTTATAAATATATAGCTTATTATAATTAGGTAAATAGTATTATTTTATTTAAGGGTTATTAACCCTTTATTACTACTACTAATAGTAATTATAGTTTAGATAGTATATATATCTCTTATTTAGGCTTTCTCCTACCTAGTAGCCTACTTCTTCTACCTAGTAGCCTAGTCCTCTTACCTATCTACCTTCTCCTTCTACCTAGTAGCCTACTCTTTTTATCTAATAATAGTATAGTCCTTTCTATAGCTTAAGCTAACTCTAATATTACTTATTAATAAGTTCTTTCTATAGCTTAGGCTAACTCTAATATTACTTACTAGTAGATTTTTCTTATAACTTAAGCTAGCTTTAATATTACTTACTAGTAAGTTCTCTTATAGCTTAAGCTAGCTCTAATATTACTTACTAATAAGTCCTCCTATAACTTAGACTAGCTTTAATAATACTTACTATAACCTAATACTAGTATTAGTACTAGTAGTTTAGTATATAAGCTAGTAGCTAAGCTTAACTTAGCTTAACCTTATTATTAGCTCTAATATTATTTAGATACTATACTTTATTAGCTTTAATATTATTTAAATACTATACTTTATTAGCTTTAATATTATTTAAATACTATATTTTATTATTAGCTTTAATATTATTTAGATATCTTACTTTCTTTACTACTAGGAGGAGGGTAATAAGAGAGAGGAGGAGGATAATAAGGGAGAGGAGGAGGATAATAAGGGAGAGGAGGAGGGTAAGGTAGAGGGTAAGGCGGAGGGAGAGGTAGATAGAGAGGTAGATAGAGAGGTAAAGAGAGAAGTAGATAAAGAGGTAGAGAGAGAGGCTTTACTACTAATATAGTTATACTTATTATCCCCTTCTATATACTTATCTTTATAAAAAAATAAATACTAATAAAGTATATTTAGTAACTCCTATAAGCTTTATCTAGATAGGAGAGTCTCTAGTAGTTAATCTAGAAGAAGTATATTTAGTAACTCCTATAAGTTTCTTCTAGGTAGAAGAGTATTAGCCCCTACTATTACTACTACTACTATTACTACTACCCCCTTTACTATAGTTACTCTTATTACTACTATTACTACTATTCTTTTTATTATAGCTAGTACTACTAGATATTAAATTAAGTTTATACCCTAGCTTAATTATTATTATAGCTAGTACTACTAAATATTAAATTTAGTTTATATCCTAACTTAGTTATATCCTTAGCTAAAAGATATTTATATTATACTTATAAGCTAATAACCTAGGTATATACTATTTATTTATAAATAATAGCTATTTAGGGATTATTACTTAATAGACTAACTATTAGTATCTTAATTAAAGATAGTTATAGCTTAAGCTATATATTATAAAAGTAATAGTTAATTATCTTATTATATATAATAAGTATATTTATATAATAGCTTTATACTAAATATAGTAATAAGTATACCTAAAGTATATTACTAAAAGTATTAAATCTAAGTAGTAGATATAGTACTTACTACCCTAGTAATAGAGGTTTATACTTTTAATATAGCTTAAATAGTACCTATAGTATTACTATAGCTAGTCTTACTAGTATTAGTAATTCCTCCTAATATAATAAAATCTATACTATATCTTAGTAAGTAGTTTATAAGAGTAGAATAAACTATATAGATATTCTTAATATAAGTCTTAAGATATAGTTAATAGAAACCTAGGTATCTAGGATAAGCTTAAAAGCCTAAGATTAAGCCTTCTAGGCTTATTAGTTATTACTTAGTATAAACTTTTTAGGGAGCTTATAGGGTTTATTCTAAGGTTATTTCTTTTATTAAATAAAGAGTAGATAATATATAAGTATTAATAGGTTATTTATCTATTTATAAAAATATAACTATTACTAAAGAGAGATATCCTTTAACTATAATACCTATATATACTTAATACTAGGCTTCTCCCCTTACCTAGCCTTATTTCTAAGGTACTATTTAAATATAAAGTATTAGTAGGGTAGTTCTTATTATACTTAGAGCTTATCTATATATAGTTTTAAGTTATAGCCTAGGCTAAAAAGGTTATTAAATACTACTAGTATATAATAATACTCTTCCTAGATAATATTTAGAGACTTCCTTATAACCTTAGTATATATATATCTAATTAGGTTAATATTTTAGTACTTCTAGGGGAAGTTTATAAACTCCTTAGTAATCTATACTTTATAGTTATTATTATATACCTAAATAGACTAGTATAAAGCTTTAATTATCTATATAAGTTTATTATTCTAACTATATAAGAATAACTTAGAACTATAATAACTAGACTCCCTTAATTAGATAGTCTTAATACTATAGTTATAGTAGTAACTAGTATACCTATAGGATATCTAGGTATAATAAGTAAATTTATTATAATAATACTTAATAATCTTAAGTTATAAGTTTTCCTAAAAGAGCTTAAAGTTCTATATAGTCTTATTAGCTTTTACTATAGTTAATATATAAATAAAGTTACTAAATTATATATATATACTATATAGGTTCTTTATATATTCTACTACTTTATTATTATCTTTCTAGATTAGAGTATACTAAGAGTTAAGGTTAAGAAGATAATTATAGTAGGTAGATACTAGTAGTACTAGTAAGGCTTCTACTAGTTCTAGTAATCTAACCTAAAAGTCTTTAACTATCTTAATAAAGTTCTTAAAGATATACTATATATAGAGTTATAATTATATCTTTAGGTATATTATCTAGATTATATTATATTACCTATTATCCTAGTTTATAATAGTAATAAGAGAGTATAAGATACTAGTCTTATTTTAAATAGCCTTATTTTATATAAATACCTATATAAAGAACTCCTTATCCTTCTTTAGGCTTAGAGTATACTTAGTATATAGTATAGAGCTAGTAGCTAATAGGGTAATAAATTTAAAGAGGGGGATATTAAATAAGTTAACCTAACTATTATTAAACTTAGCTTAGAAGGAAGGGAATAAAGTAATATAGTAACTTACCTTATAAGTATTATTAATAATAATAATATTAAAGTATTACTTTAGGATATTAAAGTCTATAAGAAAAATTTAGTATATATACTTTAGTTAGCTAACCTTATTATATTTATAAATATAGTAGCTTATATACTCTACTATAAGGAGAATAAAGTACTAAGTTAATATATAGAGCTTATATTTCTCCTTTTAAAGGTTAATAAGGACCTACTTAATATTATCTTAGTAAATAAGCTTATATTAGTTACCCTTACCCCTAAGGAATAACTAAATTATATAGTATATCTATCTTATTAAAAATATAAGTATCTTAATATATTTATAACTCTTAGTATTAATCTTATATATAGGTATAATAAGTAGGTTAATATATAGTTTATAGTTATATACTAGTATACCTTAAAAGTTAATTTTATACTTATAGTTAGTTTATATAAGATAGTTTAATATAATATTAAAGAGGTAACTACTCTTTTTAGTTCTTCTATTATATAAAAAATATCTAGTTTAACTACTATATTAATAATTATAATAAATCTTCTTATTTACCTTACCCTTATTTATACTTTATTTATAGATAAGTAAATAACCCTAGATAGCTATAAAGTTATATAGAAAGATATCTATAGCTTTTTTAGTAGGAAACTAATACTTATAGGGAGGAGAAAGTATAGTTTATATAGTAAGCTATTAATCTATAAAGTCTATAAGGTCTATAAGGTCTATTATAAGAGTAGTACTACTAATAAGTCCTAGAATACCTTCTAAAATACCTTTAAAGTTAATAAATATAAAGAACTTATCTATATATATAAGTATAATAAAACTATCTATATAAGTAGGAATAAGTATTTTTAATACTACTAAATTAATTAATAATACTCTTAGAAGTAAAAAGAGTATAGTTATAGTATTATAAGTACTATAAATTAAGTATTAAAAGGTATATTAGTAATATCTAAAGCTAAATATAAGGTACTATAAGGTATATACTAGTTAGTACTAGAAGGTATAGCCTAAGGTTACTAACTTAGTAACTAGAAATACCTATCTATATAGTATAAAATAATTTATAATAGTAATTAGGTATATAGGGATTTATCTAGGCTAGGCCCGGTATAGACTGCTATATCTAGGCTAGCCGGCGTGCACTGACTATATTGCGCACTGTTGCCCTGGATGGGTGTGCCAGACTGGGTGTGCCAACCTCGGAACTCTCTGAAAGTCATGGAAACTCCGCTCCGCTGCAACCATGTGATGATGTTAGGAACTCAACTGGAGATGAACTGCGCACCGCAGTAACAGTTCGTTATTGGGCTCAAGGTTTGATCTCCTGCAGGTTTACCGGCTGCCTGCTAACCGTGTGATCGCCCCGACGAACATCAAACGTCCCGTGTCCGGTGGGAATGACTTGATAGCATGCCACACTGCACTAGTCAACACGGGCATTAGTTTTCTGTAAGCCTGGCAACAGATCGAAATCAACATCGCTTGACTGTCTAAAGCACTATGATGACACACCATTGCTGCGAAGCCGCTTTCAACGATTGATTCTACCCCAAAGTTCAAGCTAAAAAAAACAGACAGACTGTTGACCCGTCCCAAACTTCGAACCAAGCTTGCAAGATCGCCTACTCCAGCGCTATGAGATGCCTCCAGTCAGAATGCCCCATATCACCCCATGACCTCGACACCAATGCAATACCATGCTCCCGGTCTGATAGTGATGCAGACGATCGTTAAGCGCTCGCTCAGAATCATGCCTCTCCGTCATGAAATGATCACCAAATTGCAACCCACATTCCACCCGCCGGACCATCCCGGTGACTATCCAAGTCTGGCTATTTCGCAGAGCTACTGACAGTCTTTAGATAGTTGAGCAGGAACTTCTCGTTCTCGGGCGAAATCGGCGCCTGCTGGCTACCGCGACGCGACATCGACGCGGACCCACTGGCGCCATCCAGGCCCTGGGAGGTTCCAGGCGGTACCAGATTCGAGCCCGTGTTGGGTAGCTGGGCCGCGAGCCTTCCCATGTTGAACAAGGCAGGGTTATTGCTGCTTTGCGTTGCGACCGGGTGATGCGCACTCGATGAAGGCGCCTGCGACCCTATTGTTGGTGACGGTTTGTTGAACAAAGACATCAGTTTCTGCAGCTGCTGGGGATCCGCCGCTTGGTGCTGCTGCTGAGCCATGTTCGGTAGGGTGCCCATGCCACCTTGCGCTGGAGGCTGTCCAGCCAGGGACGTGTTGCTGTAAGGCAGGCTGCTTGTAGAAAAGCTGTGGAGACTTCGACCCATATTCTCCATGTTCTGAGACACTGGCCCTAGATGTGATTGCGGTAGGGTGTTGCCATGGTCACCGTCTCGAGGACGAGCCGCCCCGTATTGTGTCCCATAAGGTGCACCATAAGCGAGTCCAAAGTTTGGCTGGGCCGATCCATCGTTCATCTGTGCGACCGATGAGCCTGCGCCGAAAAGAGCAGGTTGCTGCTGCTGGGGCTTTGGAGAGCTGTTCTCTTTCAAGTTCAACTGATCCCCCTGGCGTGTGGGAGACGCGGTCGCGGCTTGCTTAAATATGCCCAGCAGTGCAGATCTCTGGCTCTCCGGCACAGTTGACGGCCTCAGAGCCGCTTGAGCGGCAGCAATTTGAGGGCTTCCATTCGTTGGGATCTGCGTAGGCTGGCCCCCATGCTGGCCGGGGGGGTAGGTCGACGCCAAGGCGGCTAGGTTCTGCGATGTCAGCTGCTGCTTTGGCCTCTGGCCTCCTTCCGTGCGTTTTTGCGAAGCTGGACCGTGCTGAAGCTGGTGTGTCGGTGTGGTGTCCTTCTTGAAAGCATCAAGCAGAGCTTGACGGGCATTATCCAGAGGCGCTGGCGGCTGGCGGGAGGTGGCCGCGCTGGGTTGTGACATTGCCATACCTGCAGCGAACTGCGGCCACATGCTCGCTTGCTGGTACATCTGGCCCGTCCTGTTGTCAGGGGCCGGGTTGGGCCCCAAAGCATTCGCCAAAAGGTGGTTCGCTTGACGGGGTAGAGGCTGCGGGTGTACCAAGCCTGGCTGATTGACGCTATTCGGGGCATGTTGCGCTTGGTGCTCCTGGTATGTCGCCTGTCCTTGGTGCGGCGCGGGCCTTGCAGATGCGCCCGCAGCACCAAGAACAGAAAGGAGCTGACTGTTCATGTCTGGCTGTGGAGGAAAGGAAGGGGGCGCTGGTTGGTACGGTGGAAGTCGATGAGAGGAATGGTTATGGTGGGGGTTTTGAGGGATCGGAGCGACGTTCTGTACGTGATCCAAGGGGGTGTGCGGTATATGAGAATCAAGTGGACCTCTCCCAGCCTGACTTTCACTCGGCGCGTCCCTCTGTTGCTGTAGCATTGCCAGAAGCGCCTGGCCTCGATCCTGGCTCATATCTGGAGGCGCCGCCGGCTGTGAAGCCTGCGTCTGCGGCTGGATCTTCAAGAGTCTTTGGAGCTCTCGAGTTGCAGCCTCGTGGACGTGGTCTTTAGCATCCGAGGGCGGGGGTAGATCTGTCCTGGTTTCCGTCGCGGTGCCCTCTTCCTCCGTCATGATTTCGTCGATCTCGACCTGCAAAGCAGGGCCAGTGCGGCGACTGTTCCTCATCCTATCCTTCTTCTTAATCTCCTGCTTGATCCATCTGTTCAAAGGCTCCATGAAGGGCGCTACCATGTAGAATTTGGAAGCATTGGGGCCCGCAGCATGATCTTGTGCTTGTTTCTTCTTGACACGCCCAGGTAGATCAACCAGCTTATACCATTGGATCTTGGAGATCTCTTTTCTTGTCCTGGGCTCGAAATGGGTATCCATGGGTACGTTTGGGATCACGTAGAGGCGCAGGTGCTGATCCCTGATCGTTTGTTCGAAGTATTTGACTTTCCGGTTAGGCGGGATCAAACCCGCCTCCTCCACATTGAATCCGGTTTCCTCGTAGACTTCACGTATCGCGCAATGTAAATCGTCCTCCTCCTGGTTGATCTTGCCACGGGGAAAGCTCCAGTTGGCGCTGGACTTCCAACCCTTGACGAGCACGGCTGAGTCCATGGCTTCGTTTAGCATGATCAGGCCCCGTACTGGTATCCTTTTTTTGTAGGCAACCCAGTTATCGTATGCCTTTTCCAGGATATCGAGCGAGGCAATGGAGGTGACGGGACAATGCTGGAGGATTCGCAGACTGAAATCTCGTATCCTGAGGTTGGGTAGGGTGGTGGGGTTCAAGGGCCGGATGAAGTCTTCGTAGAACCATTGTGCTTCTTCGAGATGCATGCCGATTCTGCTGAATTCCTGCAGCTCCTCCTTTGGCAGATTATTCAGGAAGCGAGCACATAGCTCGTCCAGCCCTGGTTACAGGACATGTTGGTCAGCAGGTTGCCCGCCGTAGATGGCTTGCTGTGCTGGCGGCGTGTCATCACAGTGAGAGGGCTTACAGTCTTCTAACGTCGTCCGTGATGGGTCCATTATGACGGTTGGGCTTGTTGATCATGTCTACCGGCGCTGCGACAGTCCAGGGATGTGGGCGATGAACGGCTGTGATACGGTGCAAAGGAGGAAGTTATAGGCACCGGAACGACCGCACAGCGACGTCGTTGTTGTCAGGCCGGTGTGGGTCGCTTGTTGGTTTGGGCCGAGCGGGTCAATAGCTGGAACTAGGTTGCGCTGTGATGGCGACGCGAGGTGAAGAGCGGCGCAAGAAACAGGCACTGATGATACAGTCTATTTGGATATCTGGTGGTGACTGCCAGCCTGGATCTGAATACAGTCCGCGGAGACGAAGGCAGGGTAGGTAGGTAGCAATGGCTGAGTCGTCGTGGTCCTGTTGTGCGACTTTGCTGCGTAGGTGAAGAGAGCTCTGGTATGTCCTGAGCCGGCGGAGTCAATGCGAGGTGAGGTGGCGGGTAGCGGGTAGCTGCCCAGCGAGTCACTTGCATGCCTCGCTGCCGGCCGGCTCGTCACCCCAGTTGCTGGGCTGGTAACACAGTAGCGTGGGTACGGCTTGCTGGCATCCAGAGCGCGGCAGCTGTGGCTGGGCCGTCGATCGCATTGCCAAGGGGCGAGTGATGGGCTGCCGCCTGCTTAGCTCATCAGTGCTTTGGCCTTTAGTGTCGACCGCAGAGAGGTAACTTGTGGCTTGACGAAGAGGATAAGTCCTTGTCAAGATGTGGCTATGCCCCCCATTTCTCAAGCAGACCAGGCCATCGTCTATGCATCATTCTCACATGACTACAAACAGTACCTAGGTAGCTTGAGAGAAGATGGGTATTTTCCAAGAGGGCCCATGATGGCAGCACTTTCATGAGGAGCTGCAGCCACAATCTTCGTAGGCGTATAGCGTGGTACTTGACAAATGGCGAGTTTTCATACTGCCACTTTGTACTAGACCTCAGTATGCACTAACAGTGGCCAGGATCGGAATGGGTCTAGAAGCTCTTGACGTAATGGGGGCCAGGAGCTTGGTTTCATGGGTTGGGCTTGTCGCAAATCCGGTATTGTGCTAGCCTGTGGCCTGCGACTAATTGGGCGGCGCAACATGCGTCGCATTGAAGAGCGGTGCGCGTTGCCTCGCCGTTGATCACCCTGAATAAGTGTGTTGGCGCCCTCCTTTGGCAGTACAACATCAAACGGTCATAAACAGGTCCTCACTCCCACCCTCTTGTGTCCCTGATCTCTCCGACCGACGCCGTCTCCTGTCAACTTTTGTTCCGTGTTCCAAGTCTGTGTTGCCCCGGGCCTCTGACTGCCCTCCGACCCCTTGTTTCGCTGTCGAGGGCTGTCTTTCTGATACCCATCAGACGAACGGTTCTCACCCTCAGGCCGGACAGCCCGTTATTCGACCTTCACGTCTTACCACGACGACTACCTAGCACTCGTCGCATCCTTTTTTAAGAAGACCCGATTTCCGAGAGACAAGCTGTGGTTTCTCGTCCCTGACATTTTACTTTCCACAATTCTCACTCTCCGCTCAGCCTGACCGGTGCCACTACCCGTCTTGTACCAGGCTAAGAATTGCCCAACATGACTTCCAAAGCTGCTGGTGGTGAGTGGATCCTGACAAGCTGTGTACACATTTATCGTCATCCCTTATCGAAGCAAAAAAAAAAATATCGTCTGTTCTCATGTTTGTTTGTTCATTGACTAATTTTGTCGGTGCATAGCGATCCTCAGATATGCTATCCCACGTGCGGAAAGCAAGGTTCTGGACAATTTCTCAAAGAACTTCGACTCTGAGGTAAACTTGCCATTTTCCCCCGTAGGTGCGACATCATCTGACAATCGTGCAGGATCCCTTCTATTATGTCGAGTCACATCCAACCGAAGGCCGGATGTCTGAAAAGAAAAAGAAGGAGAAAAGAAAGTTTAAGAATTACAAGAAGGGCCTGACGGGAAAGCAGATCTATCGACCTCCGGGACTCTCGGACCCCAAGCACGACCACGATGTTGCCATCCTAGCCAGTGTGCGGCGGCGGTCGTGGCACCTGGACATGAGCCTCTTCCATTGGTGTGGGTTCCGTTTCGGATGGTCTGTCATTATCGGTCTTGTCCCAGTGTAAGTTTGCCCCTCTTGTCATCGCTCCAGGCGCAAGCCGCAGTGACTGGAGGTGAACCGTTGCTAACCACAGCGCACAGACTCGGCGACATTATCGACTGCCTTCTAGCCTACTGGATCATTCGCAAGGCGAGCCAGATCAAAGGCGGGCTTCCGAGCGGGATCAAGAACAGGATGTACCTCAACGTCGCCGCTGACTTTGCGATTGGGTTGGTACCGCTTCTGGGAGACATCGCCGACGCCCTTTATAAGGCCAACTCGCGTAATACCTGGTTGCTGGAAGATTACCTCATCAAGAAGGCCGCAGAGGAAGCAAAGATGGGGCAGGACCCGCATTATGCAGACCCAAGCGACGACCTCGAGGCGGGACGGGCTGAACCACAGCACCCAAAGAAGACGGGGAAGATGAAGGGGAAGCAGCCACGGCATTGATATAGGCATGGAGAAAAGCCACGGGACGGCAACGTTGTGGAGATGGGAGCGACATCGCAGCCGCACAATGTGGGTGTGGGGTCTGCACCTGAAGACGCGTCTTTGAGACGCGTCTCTGATACGTAAAACATGACTTTGAGGTCTTTCGGTACCGGAGCGGACGGGGCCGGATACTGTACGGAGGCACAGTACTATTCCGGGACAAGATCAGCCACGGCGCAATTGGAGATTGTTTTTTGGGCAATATTAGTCATGATGCACTTTGTAGCGCGTGTCAATTCTTTCTTAGCACGTAATAGGCAAAGAGCAATCACTGGGCGGTTGTAATTCATGACAGGCAGACTGATGAGTATTCTCATTCTTTCTCCACGATGTTTGCCCGACAGTAAAAAACAACCTGTCTTGAAGTGGTGCAATGTGATCAGGCAGACGAGGGCCTAAGGCGGGCCAGACCTTGCAAAGCGTGTGATGATCGGTGCTGTTGTGGATGGTGATGTCAGGGAAACGGAGCGGGATCAAAGGATCTGATAAGCCCTTCGACCATTCTGGCAGGGACTGGGCCCATTCGTGTCCCCTCCGAAAACCCATAAAGCAGGTGAATGAGGAAACCCCGGCTGGGAAGACCCAGTGCACAGCTGAGCCAAGGAAATAGACAAGTACCAGCCATCTGATCACCGGGACCAATGCGACCAAAAAGTGGGTGGATGGTGCCCTGACTGTGTCTTGAAATGTGCCGCATTGTCGCATGTCTGGGTCAGGCAGGCTGCCAGGGGTGGTGCAGGGACACTGTCGACGCGCTTTTGGCCCAGCTCCAAAAAACGAGACGCGTCTGTGAGACCCACATGGCCTAGCGCTTGTTGCTGCCTCTCTTTCACTTTAAAGGCCCTACTACCTCCCGTCACAACATTCTCAACTCTTCCAGACATCCCACTACAGACCTTTTCTTGAGACAACAAGGACAGAACTCAGACATCTATCCAGTCCATCCAGTCTTGGTCCTCACACTCCAATCTTTTGTGGTATTCCTGCATCTACCATTTCAATCAGTTTCCCTCACATACGTCAACCATGTCTGTGGAGATCACACCCTCGAAGCAGGTGAGAGCGCGTTTGCCCACTCCTGCTGAACAACCACAGCAGCTCACTGTGGACTGGGCTCTAACTTTAACAGGCTGCTTCTGGCATCGAGTCTCTCAAGATGGAGTCTCCAGTGAAGAAGCTGGACCTCGGCATTGCCAACAAGGAGAATGACTTCCAAGACCCCGCTGTCGCCACCCTGGCTCAGGACCTCGATGCGAAGCACGCAGCCACAAAGGAGATCACCAAGGCACCAGAGGAACCAGCCAAGATCCCTGATCTCCGTTCTGATGAGCTTGAGGAGCCCATCCTCAAGGAGAACCCTCACCGTTTCGTCCTGTTCCCTATCCAATACCACGAGGTACGCGACGCGCCACACCCCCGGTCCAACGCGTTAAGTGGATCCACACTAACAATTTGCCTGTTATAGATCTGGCAGATGTACAAGAAGCACGAAGCTTCCTTCTGGACTGCCGAGGAGATCGATCTCTCCAAGGACCTGCACGACTGGAGCAACCGCCTGACCGACGACGAGCGATACTTCGTCTCCCACATCCTCGCCTTCTTCGCTGCTTCAGATGGAATCGTCAATGAGAACCTGGTGGAGCGCTTCAGCGGCGAGGTTCAGATCCCAGAGGCGCGCTGCTTCTACGGCTTCCAGATCATGATGGAGAACATCCACTCTGAGACGTACTCGCTGCTCATCGACACCTACATCAAGGAGCCCGCCCAGCGCACCCACCTTCTCAATGCCATTGACACGAGTGAGTCTTCCCACCGTAAAACGCTTCATGCACGCGTCATCTGACACATGGTTCTTAGTCCCGTGCATCCGCAAGAAGGCCGACTGGGCTCTCAAGTGGATCCAGGACCGCGAGTCCACCTATGCCCAGCGACTGGTTGCCTTCGCTGCCGTCGAGGGCATCTTCTTCAGCGGCGCATTCGCCTCCATTTTCTGGCTCAAGAAGCGTGGCCTCATGCCTGGCCTGACCTTCTCCAACGAGCTCATTTCTCGTGATGAGGGTCTGCACACCGACTTCGCCTGTCTGCTGTTCTCTCACCTGAGGAACCGTCCAAGCAAGCAGCGTGTCCAGGACATCATCACCGAGGCTGTCGCCATCGAGAAGGAGTTCTTGACTGAGGCTCTGCCATGCGCCCTCCTCGGCATGAACTCCAACCTCATGAAGCAGTACATCGAGTTTGTTGCCGACCGTCTCCTCGTCGCTCTGGGCAACGAGAAGGTTTACAAGTCGTCGAACCCCTTCGACTTCATGGAGAACATCTCTCTCGGTGGCAAGACCAACTTCTTTGAGAAGCGTGTCGGTGACTACCAGAAGGCCGGTGTCATGGCTAGTACCAAGAAGCCCGTCTCTGCCGACGACTCCCCCGCCGAGGAGAAGGGTGAGAACGGTGGAGACTTCACCTTCGACGAAGACTTCTAATCGCGTCTCCAATTGTGCCCTGTTCTTGTCTCGAGACAAGTTAGGTCGTGCGTTACACCATATTCCCGCACATGCATCTCTGGGTATAGGCGACAGGGAAAGCGGCTCCTTCGTTCATAGCACTCGCTATGGTTTCTGATTGGTGGCCATAAGGTATATATAGACCTGGCCGCCACGGTGGTTTTGATTCTGGTCATCTGCTGGCGTTGGTGGGGTTTTTCATTGTCGGTAGTACCCAATATTTCGCGATGGGTCATGAATTCACGGTACAGGGAGCTGCGAGAAAATATAGTCTCGGGGCCCTCATCATGTAACAATAGATATTGTTTAGGCAGGCATCAATGTCTTCTAGAACGCCCTTGCTCTCTTGCTCTGCCTCGTGACTTGCAGTATCCTGAGCTTCTTACCTGGAAAGCGAGCTTTCCAGTGATCATCTGCCAGTGACCAGGTCATGCCTGCTCTCAACACCCGCTGGCCTGCTGATTGTCTGTATATGTGTGTGTGTGTGTGTGTGTGTGTGTGTGTGTGTGTGTGTGTGTGTGTGTGTGGCGTTAGACACGTATTCAACTGTCCAAGACACAAGGGCCGTCCTCCGCAACTTGACGTCAAGCATGTAGTCTACGAACATGTAGCCCGCTCACCGCTTGCCCTTCTTCTTCTTGCCCTTCCCACCACCTCCTCCAGCTCCAGCCTGGGCTGGCTGGGCTGACTGGCCAACTCCTCCCGCCGCGCCACCCGCGGGGCCAACTGGTGGCGTCGCGGTCCCAGCGGCAGCCTCGTCCTCGACTACAGGCGCGGGCGCGTCGGGCAGCGCGGCCATCTTCCTGCCCAGGGAACCCAGCAGCTGCACGAGCCGCGACACCTCGGCAGCCTTGGTCGTCTTGTACTTGAGGCAGACGCCCGAGTGGGGGTCGTAGGTCTTGATTATCAAGGACGCGCGCGGGGGCTTGATCGTGGCCGAGGCGTCCGTCATGGGCGTGTCGTCGCCATCGTCCTCCTTCTTCGCCTTGGTCGCTCGTGGTTTCACAGGCTTGATGTTGTATTTTGTGGTAACGCGAGCCTGCGGACGGGAAAGTTGCTGGGTGAGTACGTGATTCTCTTTTCCCACAATGGGGACGCAACGGTCGCGTATCGGACGTGGGAGGGCATACTCAGGAGAGGAGACGTACGGTTGTTGGGCGGGCCTCGATGAGGAGGGCGGACTGGGCGAGCCACTCCTGGCTCGTAAGTATGTATGGCATGCCTGTGCTGGTCCTCCTGCCTGAGCCTTTGGGTATGCTGAGGAATTCAACTCTATGCCGGGTGCTCTGCGCAAGAGGGCGGGAGACAGGTGTCGCGTGCTGAATGAAAGCTGAAAGTCTGGCCGTGATTTGGGAAGACTGTTTCAGGTAGCTGCATTTCGGAGCTGGAGTTCCATCGAAAGAGTAGAGCAGTCTTTGGTGGGGTCCCCCACCGCGGCCGGCAACAGGGATAGGTCATATTCTGGGCCCCCCAGATGTGTAAGGTACCACACAGTCGGTACTCTCGTCTTCCGAAGTAATGGTGCTCGTTCTTTTCTACGATTTTGAATGGTGCAAATGAAGTAGTGCCTACATACAATGTATGTAATGAGGCATGCATCCGCCCTCAGTTCCAACTCCTTCCCGGGTCTATCTTGAGGCCCCACCAAGCCTGTCATCCTCAGGATTCGACGGCTTGGAGTACATTGGGGCACATCTTTCAACCGAAGCCTGTTGGTATCTTTCTATATGCGATTGAACTTCCATGTTCGATAAAACCCACCAACGCTTTTAAATGCCCCTCAAATGCATCTTCTCCCACTGCTGCTCTACAGCTTCGTCTCCGCGATTGGTAGTACGAGGCCCTCGACCTTACGGACGAGCTTATTCGTCTGTTCTGCTAAACTCAAAGTCAGGATAGTGTGTGGTAATATCCTGGCCAGATGAGGCAGGAAGCCTTTGTAGATCGCAAAGAAGCCCTCCGTCCTCACGGTTTTGGCTAAACAGTCCAAGACGCCATTGTACAGGTTCCCGTGCTGGTTGTAGAGACGTGACATGACGGTATCTATGCTGCATGTTAGAGTGCTGTGCAGTCCAACAGCTTTTTTTTTTTGTCTTTTTTGAGACACCAGTGTACTAACCTGGCGGGTGCATGAAACAGCAGACGACGAAGCCACTGACAGCGCTGCTGGTCAGATGCAGGGCAGGGCCCTCTTCCATGCCCGCATGCTTCATCAGTCTCCTCTTCGCAAAGAAGTATGTCGGAAGTTGCACTGAGCTCCCTGCGCCCGTCCTGATCATTGCCGCGCCAACGCCGCGGTAGAGTCCTCGGACGCCTTCGGCCTTGTAGATCTGTCGCAGTCCATCAAATGCATTACGGTACATATGTTGTGTACCGACGGGCAGGAACGGCGAGTAGCTTTGTAATCTCGTCTTGACCAGGAAGAAGGGACTTCCAGCCATGGCACCTATTATACCGGACCCGGCACCGCAGAACATGTTGACGCCAAGCGACTGAACTTTGTCATCCTTGAATACCACCGATGTAATCATCTTGCGCATAGGCTCGTAAAAGCCCAGCCGGCAGCCATTGAGTAGAATCTGGTATGTGTACGCTGTCCCTAGACCTCGGTAGATGCCTCGCAGACCTTCGTTTCGTACAATGACCGAAACTCCGTGGATAGGGCCTCGGTAGTGGTGTGGCTGATGTCCCTTGTCCTGTAGCTCTCCTTGGAGTTGCATGCTATTCCAGTCGGCCCGTCAGCATTGTCAAGCGAGAGCATCATAGAACACCACAGGATCGCGAACACCTCGGAACACCGCAAGGACGATGCTTCATCGCACATACCGGATCTTTACCGTCTCGAAGGGGTGTGTCACTGTAACGGCGCCACAGGCGGCGATGCCGCCTGCGATAAAAGCCCTTCAATGAGGTCAGCGCATTCATCGTCAGTGGACAGCGTGAGTGACGGGCGCGGGATTTCGGAACCATGTTCGTACCCTGCTGTGGTTGACATTCCGGCCAGATCAACCAATGTTTATTAGGGGCACAATTTGATTCCACAGACACACGGTTCCGAACAAAGGAAAAGTCCCAAGGACCAGATGGTAGGTATTGGTGCGATGTTGATGAGTGAGCGCACACAGTCAGTGTATGCGACGGCGACTCGCCGAGGCAAGCCGAGCAAGAGCCAAAAAAGGTGGTGCAGACAAAGCCTTATAGTAACAACACCATAGCGCTGACAATTTCTTGGGGTCCAGTGGTCGCCGGAGGATCCGCAATGGCTGGGCCAGAAATATTGTGCAAAAGAGTCAGCTGGCGCAAGGTCCCAGGAAATTTGGGCAGAAAGAACTGAACTCCTGAAAGCTGCGATTGTCGGAGCTGCTGGCCGGCCAGGGTCCGTCATGTCGTAGCTTGTCCCCACAGGGCTAACCAGGCCCCGAAGCTTCCCCCAGACATCCAGCGGTGGGTCATTTGGCGCCCCACGCCCGGTGTAGTCCTACGCACCGCAACATGGAGGTCATCGCAACGGCATGCCCAAGCCCCACCTTGCCCGGTCACCCAGATACCCCAACCCGAAAAACAGCTTAAGCTCTTCGCATCACTCTGAAGTGCAGCATTACTTGTCGAGCATCCCTCCACACCACCATGTCGGCGACTCCTATGGATATCGACGCCGAGTCGTCCCCGGCGCCGGCAGAGGCTCCCCAATTGAACATCACAAGGACTTTAGGGACCAATGTCAGCACCACGTCTGCCGTTAGTGAGGTCATCGCCAATTTCAGGCCAACCAAGGTATGCATCCCTAGCTGTGACGCGCCATCAATGCCCTGTGGCTCCAGTGTTCTAACGTGGGCTCCACCTGCAGCTGTTCAAGAGGGATGAGCCCAAAGACGGAAAACCTCCGTCATACATCCTCTCGATCGACTACGACGATCCGGGTGAGCTGTGTATGACATCCGAGAGCGACGAGACCATCCAAATCTACAATGTCAAAGAAGGCCGCCATGACAAGACCCTCCTGAGCAAGAAGTATGGTGTCAAACTGGCCAGGTTCACGCATGCAAGCTCAAGTATAATATACGCCAGCACAAAGCAGAACGGTCAGCACTGCAGTGTTTATGCCCTGGGGGCCCATTTTGGATAGCAGCTGACAGCCGTCTCGTAGATGCCATCCGCTACCTAGCAACGCACGACAACTCCTTCATCCGATACTTTGAAGGCCATGAAGGCCCGGTGACCGCCTTGACAATGCACCCCGGTGCCGACAACTTCATTTCGTGCGGGCGCGACAACACCGTACGACTGTGGGACATGAACACCAAGTTCTGGACAGCACAGATCAACCTCCGCACTCCCTACCTCGCCGCCTACGATCCCTCCGGGCAAGTCTTCGCAGTCGCATCATCTTCTAGTGGAAGCATCCTGCTATATGACCACCGTAACTATGCCAAGCCCTTCAATGTCTTCGACATTGTCGAGAAGTGCCACCCAGTCGACACACACTACACCATGCAGGGCTGGACTAAGCTCGAGTTCTCCAACGATGGAAAGCACATCCTGCTCGGGGCCAACGGGAAGGGCCATTTCCTACTCGACGCGTTCACATGCGAGCTGAAGGCCTACTTGCGCAAGCCTGAGGGTGGCACTAGAAGAGCTGCCCCGGGTGAGGCGAATCTGCGTGGCCCTCCCTCTGAGAACCCAACTAATATGGAGAGCAGCGGCGAATGTTGCTTCACTCCTGATGGCAGATATGTTTTGAGCGGCTCAAAGAAGGATGTCTTGGTGTGGGACGTCTTGGGAATGACCAATGAGAAGAAGGTGCTAGAGCCAAGTTACATTCTCGAGGACAAGAAGGAAGCCGCCGTCTTGGCTTACAACCCACGGTTCAACTTCTTTGCGACAGCAGACCAGCAACTGGAGTTCTGGCTGCCGGATCCCCATGCCTGAACCACGAACAAGGTTGTCTATTTATGAGGCTGTGCCAGCGGAGTTGGGGTGACCACTTAGTTGTACCTGTATTTTTGTATATGATACCCTTTGCACGGCATGGAACAAAGCATAGATCCTCCTGGGGAAAATAAAATGAACCACTGCGTTTCTCCCTTCCCTATCGAAACCAGTATCTTTTAAGCTCACGGAAGCATTCATTGTCACGTTGTAGGCAGGCACTCGCCCTGGCTTCGCTTTGGCAGGAGGCAAAACTCCTGCCTGACAACTCACACTCATGCGAGCAGCCAAATTGTGAAATTTCTGAGGCTGGGAACGTATCAATTGCGCATTGACCGCTGGCAACCGTAGCATAATCGTCCATACTCGCCTGCATCCGCGTCTCCTATCTCACCCTTCCATCTCTCGTTCCCCTGCTCATCCAGTCCCATCCCGCATAAACCACACGACATATCGTCCCCCTCCTCCCCGAGGCGGTCCAGCTTTGCCGTCGTGCGCACCACGTTGGCCACGATAGACGGATAGCTCGTCTCAACTTCGTCAAAGTACCGAGTCATTACGTCGTCTATGCTGACGTCCTTGTGCGACACAACAGCGGCTCCGGGACCCGCCGCGTCAGAAGGCAGGACAAGGTCCGTGAGGGGCGGCGATACGAGGCCCGCGTATTCGACGAGCTCGTTCCGGAACACCTCGCGGAGGGGGTAGTACATCGGCAACCTGGCCACCTCTCTACCGGTGGCTGCCTGCGCTGTGTTATCTGAGCCGGCGTCCGTCGGTGGCGCCGCGTCGGTGAAGGCGTGGACCGGCTGGGGCCCATCGTTGATCATCCACGGGAGCGTGAACCCCCGCCCCTTTGCCGTCTCCGCCAGCGTTAGCGCCGCCAGGGCTGTGGTACTGCAGCCCAGGAAGAGGGCGTGGCAGCCCTCGGCCAGCGCGGTGGATATGAGGATGTGGCGCACGAGCAGCCGCATGATGTCGGCCCTGGATGTCGTGGAAGGTAGGCGGGCGAAGAAGTTGTGCAACCTTTCGTCGGGTTCCTTCTCACTGTCCTCTGGCGCGGTGGGTAGTGAGTGCCAGTCTATTGTGTCCAGGCCCAGTGCGGTAGTGAGCGATATGCTGCGGAATGTGAAGCGGGAATATCGCTCGCTGAATTTGTCTAACAGCCTCTTGGTCTGGGAAGGTGATGGCGAGGTCTGGTCGCCTATCTCTGTCTCTACATGAACCACCACAGGATCATAGGCCGGGGTTGGCCTCTTTTTCAGCTGGCTCTTGACACTCTCATCGAGCATGTGGATGAGCGAGGACGACGACACGCCAAAGGACAGGCCGACCAGGACCTTCTTGGTCTGTGTTGGCGCGGCGCGGATCTCCTTAGAGGCTGCCTCAAGCCTCTTGATGGCCTTCATCTGCACATATCTGCGGTAACAGGGGCTGCGAGGACGTTAGTAAAAGTGTTCTCAGGGTGCTTTCTTCGGGGAAGGGTGCCTTCACTAACCCGCATGTTGGCTCTAAGCGGATCGTGTGTGTGACTTCGTTTTCGTTGCACCGTCGGCAGAGCATCGACCCTGTATCGACGGGGGCCATGATGTATGAAAATACTCGTGCACTGGAGAAAACGACGATTATAAGAGGCTTTCAGTGAGCTTTGAGGATTCGGGTCGCGCCGCGGCAGACAAGATGGTTGGTGAAAATGAGCGGAATTCTTCATTGACTGCTTCAGTGCACTAACTAAATCTCTGCGAGATGGACCGTCCCGTCCCGTCGGTACCAGTACGTCGGTACGAGATCAGATCCCACAATTCCGGCCGCCTTGTAAGGTTTCTGCTCTGAGACATGTCATCATTAAAAGCTTCTTTCTCTTCAGACACGTAATTTTTGTCTTGGCATAATACATGAGGTCTACTCGAGTGTCTGCAGCATATAGCTTCCAGCCTCCCGTGAAACAACATCCTATGCGATAATCTCCTGCAGGGCAACCTCTGAAAAGAACCCCTCCAGTAAAGAACATCTACAGAACAACCTTGGAACTTCCACAACCCACAGGTAGCCATGGCTCTAGTATGAAATCATGCAACTTTTCAAAGATGTGGCGGACTTCCGGCAATAATGTATGTGATGTGTGAAAGCGACCATCTCAGGCTACTTCCTGAAGAGGGGCGATAGGTGGTGGTCATTGAACCACGCCCGATCCTTTCCCCAGGCATGGGTTATGATGTCTCTTCCGGTCTTGCAGACTCTCTCTATGGCCTCCGGATTGCCCCAGCCTGGAACGCTTGTGCCAAAACCAACAAGGTGCGTACCAACGTGAACGGCGGCCCGGAAGGCGAAGTCGTCGTCGACATACCCATAGCCAGTCGCAAAGCCCTCGATCAGCCATAGGGAAGCATCAACATCCTTGTACAGCCAAAGCTCATCTGATGCTGACGTTAGTCCTGCTACGGGTCCTAAAGTATTGTATTCTAGAACATTCCAAAACATGAAAGACGGGGATCCGTTAGCAGGTAAAAAGTGATGCTTACAGAGCTCTGCGATCATCTGCCCAAGATCCAGTGGCCGCACGCCCAACTCACACATCTCCCAGTCCACCACGAAGATGGATGAGTGGTCTTTGGACTCGAGATCTTGATCAGGAATCAGAATGCTGTCACTGGTATCAGCACCTCACTGTCTCGAGAGTCAACAAATCAATAATTTCTCACTTTCCAGTCCAGAAATCCCCATGGATGACGTGCAGCTTGCTCTCGTCTTCAAGTTCAAGCTTCGCGTTTGCGAGGACTTCCTGGAACACATTCTCTGAGTCTTTGAGGAACGGGAAATCATCAACCTGCCAGAGGAGGTTTTCGTAGTTGTAGGTAAGCTTAATCGCTTGAAGCTCCTTATTCGCCTTGGCCGCCTCCCGTACAGTGTCTTGCTCGGGCAGATCGGACCACTCATGAAAGCTGCGCAGCCATCTACCAAGACCCTGCCCTAATTCAAGGACCTTAGGCCGGTGGTGCTCGGGCGTGGAGGGCAGCAAGCGCTTGAAGGCATATTGTTTGAGGTTCAGAGAGTTGGGCAAATACTCCTGGACCTGGGTGCTCGAGTCCGGATTGAATTGAAACAGACGGGGTGTTCGAACACTGTAAGACTGGCTCGCTATCGGGGCCAGGCTCTGCAGCGCCTGAAGACATGTCTCCTCGAGTATCTATCCCCAAGGCTCAGTCAGCTTGGCCGCGCCGCCCGAGAATGAGAACCAGGAAGCTTTGGCCTACACAACGCGAAGTTGGGAGTTTTATTGATGGAGACAGAGCAACGAAGCCCTCCCCGTGTTTGATGGCAATCTCGGCTGTTCCGTCATCCAAAGGTTTCTGCAGCTTGCCCCTAAATATAAAGTTCGCGTTGCCGCCAGAGAGCGGAGTAAGCGACGTGCAAGCGAATGCGGTCTGCCCCAGTTCCCGTGTGACCTGGGATGCTATATCTTCTGCTGTTGGCTCGGCCATGTCGAGACTGTAGGAGGCAGGGCTTTGTGTAATACCGACAGTGAGCAGCTGAATCGAGACGTGGAGTGGAGGCTCTCAGGAAGCGAGGGAAATTCTCCGAACAACGTGAACAGGATGCAAGACAGACAGACGCCTCGGGAAGCAAGTGAGATCTTGATCACGGTGCCCGTGTTTGATTTACGACAACACGGCTGGCTTATACCTTTGAGAACGCAGGGCGGCTTGGTGCTCGATGTGGCCGAGGAGCTAGCGGCAAGGAGGCCGATGAGTCTTTCGGCGAGCCTGCATTGTTTCACCCGCTCACTACTGGTCGACTCTAAGTGAGAACATGCCTCTCCGGGAACTCTTGGTCCAACATCGCACCTGAGCCACATCGCAAATGCCCCATAGCAAGTGAAAATATGATCAAGTCCACCTGTCTTGGAGTTGTAGAATTGAAAAAGTGCATACCGACGTTGCCAAACAGGGCATGGACACAGATGGCATCAAGATTGGGATGCGGAAATGGGGGCCTTGTACTGCGTATGCCGCTCAAGTGAGATCCTGGGAGGTCGAGGTTCTAGAACCTTTTGTCGCCAGGATGCAGCGATCGGAGATGTGGTTTCAGGGACCAGAAATCATCAGACCTGTTATGAACCGAGGATCGACAAATAACGATCGTCCGTTTCGGGGCTTCTAGTCATTTGGGCGAGTTGCATCGCGTCGAGTCGCCTTCAACGTGAATTGTATCAACGGTGGAGTTGGCCGAGGCTGCAGGCTGCTGGGCTGCCAGGCTGCTGGCTGGCATGCCAACGGGTGCCACGCTGCCCTCAGTCACAGAGCAGGGACAGCATTGCGCTGTCAGGTTCATCACTTCCTCGTGCTGCTGGCAGGACTCGTCCAAGGCCTCGTCCAAGGCCTCGTCCGAACCCAGATCTCTCAGCAATGCTTGCGCCCGGGCATCGAGCAGTGAGCAGTGCCGTGCTGGGGGTGTCTTTGAGGCCCGTGTGCCTGCCGAGATTGCCTTAATTGAATGTTACTGTGTACCATGTACTGTGAACGCATGAAGGAACGTGCTGGGGTCCCGGCCAATGGTGATCCGGTCTCAAGGCAGTGTCTACCCCACAGACCCACTCAGCGCGATATTGCTTCTTCGGCGGAAGGACCCACCCTGCAGTAACCCTGGCCTCGCCTGGCCTGCCTGCCTGCAGGCCTGTTGCCCGTTTCCTCATGCGCTGTGCCCTCTGGCCCTCACTGCCCGCAACCTTGTTCTTGTGCAAGTTGTGGTGCCCCCAAGCTGCCCAGTCAGCCCAGTGCACACCTTGCCATCTTTGTCACCCTCTGGACCTCTGGCGCCGCCTTCTTCCTTCCCGTCCAGGTTTCATCATTTCCTCCTGTTTGAGCCTTCACTTGCTCTGGAGCTTTGGTTCGCCCGACAGCATTATAGCCCACCATCCTGCCCTCTCCCTGCAACTTTTCACTGCCTCCATCACGCCAAATCGATTTCAGGCCCCGACCGGGTTGGCCCCCGATGTGCGATAGCCATGTTTTATTTTGGTCTGGGCCCAGCAGGAGGAAATACAAATCTACCTAGGTACTTGACGCCTCGAGTCCTCGAGGTGGTCCATCGACCCACTTGCCCAACGCACGACAACTCACCCTCGTGGTGATCTACTCGGATTTCAGCCTCTCTATTTCCCTCAATCCTCTCTCCCATAGGCCCTTTTCAGGCCGCCTAGTCTCTCGTTACACAACAGTCCCTCTTCAAACTCCCAACTTGGTCAATCGTTAATACTTTCCTTAAATCCCGAAAAGGCGGTGGATACCTGCGGCAGGCCTGCGACCAACCTACATAGTACCTTGTCGGCGACATCATCACCGCCCAACTGCCGTCCTTCGCTTCTCACCCTGCCGTGCACGCCGCCTCGACTCCCGACTTCCAGTTCCCCGAGTTTCTGGACATAACCACGTGCGCACCCGCGGTCGTCATGGCTGAGGTACAAGCGAGGCCGGCGGCGTTGGCCGCCAGCAACCCCATCAAGCGATCTCCAAACGTCGCCATACCTCCCACGTCGATCTCTCTACCCCCACAAAACGCCACCTCCAGACTCAAGAGCCAGCTGTCGCTCGACCCGTACTCGCCGGTCAACCAGAATGGCAGCTTTGAGTTCGACCGGGTCATTAAGAGCGGCTACCTCCAGAAACGGACACAGAAGACAAAGACGTGGAAGTCTGCCTATCTGGTGTACCGGCCTAATACCCTCAGCATTTACAAGGACGACAAGGAGAACAAATTGCGCCACAAAATATATTTATCCGACCTCACCGCGGTCACGCTTCTCAAGGATCCCAAGAACAAACGAGACAATGTTTTTGGCTTGTTCTCGCCGGCCAAAAATTTCCACTTCCAGGCTTCGAGTGCCGCCGAAGCCGAGGCGTGGGTCGATTTAATACGTTGCGATGCCAGGATAGAAGAGGAGGAGGAGGAAATGTTCCTGGCCAGCCCTGTCATCCGTCGCAATTCTTTTATGCCGTCTGGCCCCTCGGACCAGGCCGAACCAGGCACCGCCCCAATCCTGCAGGACCGCGACGCATATTTTTCGAGCTCCCCAGAACCGGTCGAAAGGCGCAAGCCCAGTTTCAGACGCCCCTCGTATAACCCGCGACGGCCATCCACGACTGTCGAGTCCTCCGGTCTTTCTGGGGCCGAGCTGGCGTCACACTCGGATTTCTCGGACTCGGACGTTCAACGTGTTCACGGTGTTGCAGTTGAGAGCCTGGCGGTCCAGTCCCCTCCTCCCGCTTCCGCAAGTCCTAGGCCAAACGTCGGGGTCCGCAACGCCAGTCAAGCCAGTGGCATCAACATTGAACAAGACCCAGATCGCATCCTCTGGCAGGGCTGGCTGCGTTGGCTTCGTAACAAAGGTGGCGTGCGCCAGTGGAAAAACTGCTGGGCCGTTCTCCGACCAAGGAACCTCATCCTTTACAAGGACGAGTCCGAGTACACCGTGCAATTCATTATCCACATGGGCATGATCCTCAACGTGGTCGACATCGACCCGATGAGCAAGACGAAAACAAACTGTCTGCAGGTTATCACGGAAGAAAAGAGCTACAGATTCTGTGCGTACGATGAGGAGTCTTTGGTGAAGTGCCTAGGGGCTTTCAAGAGCCTCCTGGCCAAAAGGAAGGAACTCGAGGCCAAGATGGCTGCCAGCGACACAACCACAAGCACGTCCTGATGAGTGTTGTCGCACACCATGTTTCACAGGTGCACACCGAACGAGCGCATATCTCGCGTGTCGCGCGTTATTTTTACTTTTCTGCAAAGGCTGGGCACGTGGCTGGCACTCGGCTTGCCGGTCGCACGAGGAGAGCACGGGAGTATTATAGGTCGAATCATTTCTCTGTACCTACCTACCTGCTTTTTTTTTCTTTGTTGAAAACAAGCATGTGATGCACACATGCCCCCTGTATTTACGAATCTACGAACCATGAATATTGATACCATTCCCAAGCGAACCACTGGCAAAGGCCACCACTACAAATCCCACATGCATGGATCGGCTGCACCTGCACGTCCAGATCGTGTGGTATCCAAAATTATCTCTGTCCGAGCGTGATCTCCCGCCGGCTCAGCCTAGCAGGCAGGCAGGATAGGAATGTAGCGCGGGAACTATGCATAGTTCAACGGGCAGGGAGAGGTAGTGTGAGTGAAGCCACAACTGCCACAGTGAGGCCTAGCAACAGCGTGTGGCGATTCTGTGGCGAATACATTGTCCGTTCTTATAGGAGTCAATTTACATGAGAACGAACAGACAGGGTTCTGGAGCTGCTGGTCGGAAGCTTGGGACCAAATGCGGTAGCTGTGGGAGTAGTTCTGGTAGTGCAGACACGGGTAGGCGAATACTATGGTAAGCGTATACCGGTTGTTAGTCCCAAGGCGGCCAGGAACAGGTCCGAGTTAGTAGCAGTTCCTTTGCTCGTAAGGAACCAAACGCAGGAACTAAGAGGCAGGCCTCGCGAACGCCTTGGTCCACTTAGATGGCGCCGTTGGCCAGCAGGCGTGCCCTCCACACACCCTCTCGGAAGGGGCGTGCATGGGTGTGACAGGTCCTCCCCATTTCTTCTCATTGTGCCCATTTCACATGAGCCCCAATGAGATGTAACAACAGACCTCGAGGACGGCCCCGCGTGCGGTAGATCAGACGAATGCCGCGATGTCATGCAAGGAAAATGGATGCAGATGCCCACCCGGGCACTTTCTGCCGTCACCCACCACCCATCACCATGTCCTCCCATTCATCCAACCAACCAACCATCCATCCACCCTGTTGGTGGTACCTCTCCCCCCCCCCCTGGCTCTGGCATTCATGCGGGCCTGATATTTGGTTCCCCATAACCAGCGTCCTCCCTCCCCCTCCCATCCCCTGGTGCAGCTTGCTGATAGGCGAGTCGCCGCCGCCACCTCCCGCTTGGCTCGTCTCCCACCCGGGGGGGGAAGTGATGAGTTCCAAGAGGTTGCTGCGCTCCGCTGCCGAATCATGTATGTCGGTCACGATGGCCGTGGCGGCGGGCACGACTAGCTAGCAGGTGGTCTGCTCTTGGGAAAGGTGCAGGCGCATTGCTCAGCTGGGGGCCGGTTTACTGGTCAACGAATAAATATTCGGTAGACAGGCAGGCAGGCAGACAGACAGACAGACTACTTGTTCTTCTATATTTTCAAAGTGGTGATCCCGCGATGCTGTCGGTCTGCGGTCTGGGAGCTTTCACCGACTACTCGCTCGCTCGTTTTGCGGGCTACCTTATTGCTTAGTTGCCCGTCACTCGTCTTGCCTCGCAGGCTGTATATTCAGCACCATATTGACATTGCCTAATTCACCGTGTACACATGGATTCTTGAGCTTCACGTCCGGCCTTTCGGACTGACATGGAGTGTCTTCTTAGCCCAATCTAGGTGAATAGTCCAAACGGCACCAATTCCAAGACAACGACCTGGCTCGACCGCACCACATCCCAATACTTTTCTTCTCGGCCCAAATCTCATTCCTTGAGCAAGGTCAACACCATTCAACAATATCGCTTCTCTTGTCAGACACAAGTATATAAAGAAACCCAGGCCAGTCATGGGTGTCCTCCTACCTCTTCTACTGGCTCTCCTGGCCCTCGCCAACCCTGCCTTTGCCGCCCCAAATGTTCCCCTCTCGACGAGCAGCCGCTGGATCGTCGACTCCGGCGGCGAGAGGGTGAAGCTCCGCTGTGTGAACTGGGCGGGTCACATGGAGACAAACGTCCCCGAGGGCCTGCACAAACAGTCCATCAGCTACCTCGCCGACTGGATCGCAGGCCAGGGATTCAATTGTGTTCGCCTAACATACTCGACCGATTGGGCGCTGAACCCCACGAAGCCCGTCGCAGACTCCTTCAGAGATGCCGCGCCCGCCGCGCAAGTGTCGACTGAGTCTATGCTGGGCCTTTACTCCCAGGCCCTAGAGAAGAACCCCTCCCTGCAAAACGCTACCACCCAGGACGTCTTTGGGGAGGTGATCGATCAGCTGTGGGATAGGGGCGTCATGACCAGTATGTACTTCTCCTTGCGTCTTGAGGGGAGGAGACGCGGCATGTTCTCAAGTTTTTCGGCCGGGCTGCGAGATTTGAGACAGACTACAGGCAGATGGTGATCTCGAGCACTCTTCCCCGTTTTTGCATAAACCACAGCTTTGATCTACTGATGGCTGACCCATGAGTCCGCAGTACTGGATAACCATCTGTCTAGAGCCGGCTGGTGCTGCAACCTGACGGATGGAAACGGATGGTGGGACGAAGCGGAGGGCGCCAATGACCAGATCTCGCGGTTCTTCAACACCGCCCGGTGGCTTCAAGGCCTTCAGGCCGTCGCAACCTGGAGCGCCTCACGCAAGGGTGTTGTGGGGTTATCCCTTCGAAATGAGGTCAGGCAGGGCATTGTTCAGATCGTCGGGCTTGGGGACTGGTACACCCTTATGAAGAAGGGTGCGGAGGCGGTGCATTCGGCGAACCCGGACGCGTTGGTCATAATCGGGGGCGTTAACTCGGCGACCGATTTGGCCCACAACAAGAAGGACAGCCTCGACTTCTCGGCGTGGAGCGGCAAGCACGTGTGGGAGTTCCACGCGTACGAATTCACCGTGACGTTCCACGTCAACTTCGGCCTATGCTCCCTCCGTAAGGCGGCATGGGGCACCTTTGACGGGTTTCTCCTCACGCAGGGCAAAGAATACACAGCGCCTCTGATCTTAAGCGAGTTTGGTGTTGGTATGAGCGGCGGCCCTAACGACGGGCTCAGCGATGCGGACCAAAGCTATCTGTCGTGCCTGACTGGCTACATGACCGGCAACGACGCCGACTGGGCCGTGTGGGCGCTTCAGGGGTCGTACTATGCGCGCAACGGGCAGACGGATTATGAAGAGACATGGGGCCTGCTGGACAAGGAGTGGACGACGTGGCGTAACTCAAAGTTCCCTGGCATGTTGGGCCAGATGTGGAACGTGAGCCAGGGTCCTTAACGATGAAGGTTGGGTCGCCAGCGATGGGATTAAGATGTCAATCTGGTCGTTTTTGATGCCTTGTAACATAGCACAGCATCTAGATAGAGCAGTCAGCCCTCAATCAATCACCTCATCTTTTCGTTCCACACGCTGCGTGACATGCCCAAGCCACTGCTTGCTGAGAGTACTGAAGAACACGCCATGAGACATCGGTGACTTCTCCACATTGTGCACTGCAAATTGGCAAGAGCTTCAATGTCATGTTCAGGTGCGCAAGCACAAATCGGAGAAAACATACCGATACAGAGAATACTAACCCTGACAGTGGTCGAGATGGCCGTACAAATTTCATCAATAGCGTATCATCATTGTTTTCCTCGCAGACAATATTCCCAACAGAGTCGGTGCAGGAAATGGACAGAACTATGTTCAAGCAGACCTCTCACTTTGTCACTCAGGCAAGGGACAAGGTATGATGTAACAGGAGAAGTGAGGAAGCGGGCTGGAATCGTGGCCGTGGTCTCGATATGAAGTATTGAAGTCACCGTAGTCTACCGCACGTTTGGTTGGTTCGGTGCATTGAGAAATTAGGTTGAGCAATGATATCGACTGGTGAGCATTGCTCAGTCGCATCCATCCCCCACGGCCCCCAGCCCTCACTCGAACGTGTCGAAGGCGAAATCATCGTTCATGAATTCGTTCATGCTGTTCATGCTGTTGAAGTTATCATCAAAGTTTGTGTTGGACTCTCCGCCCAGGTCAAAGAATCGGTCCAGGTCATCCATGCTGGTGTCGTTCCCGCCAGTATTGTTGTTGTTGTTGTTGTTGCTGATCGAATCAGTATTGCCAATGGAGCTGGATCCCCCCAAGCCAAGGTTGTCCAAGCCACCTGCCGTGTTGTCGAAGCTCGTCAAGTCCATGGTGGTGTCCTGCGCAGCTGGCTCCATCGGGGCCTCATTATTGACCGGGTCAAGGGTGAATGTAGCGTTGGTGAAGGGATTGTGAGCAGATAGCGGGTTGGGAGGTGGCTGCTGAGCCGGGACGGGAGGTGGGGCCACAGCAGGCGCGGCTGGTGGAACGGTGGCAGGAACTTTCTGCTTCTGGGTGACCAGCGGTGACGGTTTGGTCGCAGGGCGAGCAGAAGGTGGGCCTGATTTAGGAGCAGGCTTTGGTGACGGACGCTTGGGCTCAGTGGGTTTGACAGGATGGAAAGGCACGGCAGTGGTGGCCTGCGCAGGAGTGCCCATGCCCATGTCGGGGAAGGGGGCAACTGGCTTGGTTTCTGGCATCTTGGGCGTTGGCCGATTCTGCATGAATGGCGATACTGAGGCCATCATAGGCGCAACCGGGACGGAAGCCTGCTCAACCTTTGGGGGGTCAAGATCGATGACCATAGGTGCTGGCGGCTGAGCTGGTTCAGGAGCAGCAGCCTTCTGTTGATCCTGCAACTTCTGTAGGTCCCTCATGAAGACCGCTTTGGCACGTCGCTGTTGTAACATCAGCGCCAGTCCGGGAAGCTCGGTGGCCAAACTGTAGAAGGCACCGGTCTGCACCCGCAGGTGCTCACATGTTGGGCAACATGCAGAGGTCCGTGGCTTACTATTTCGATTTCCATCTCATCAAGGGTTGAATGGAAGCTATCGGTAGCTTCTCCCATTTTCTTTTCAGCATTCAGTTGGATCTGTGCCACACGCTCTGGATGCTGAACACGAGCTTGAAAGATCCTGCCCATCTGCACAAACTGGAGGAGGATAAAAACAGTCAGCAAGCCAAACAAACAGTACACGCCGTGCCATGCCATGCCAGGGTATCCTGTGGGGGTGCCCTTACGATCTCGTTCAACTGCTTCTCAAGCTTGTCGGCCAGGTGGCCCTGCCCCTGGCTGGATTGCACTGTTGCAGCCATCTTGCAACTAGACGAAGTCAATGTTTCACCGAGGGTGATGTCCGCCAGAGAATTATCGTCGTCAGGAGAAAGCAAGGAATTGATAGGCTAGATTAATAATCTGTATGAAGGTTCCAGCAAAGAGCAGCGAGAAAGCAAAGATGAATCCAAATTAGCAGGGGTGGGTGTGGTGGGCGGCGGGGCGCTGGGACGAAGCCCTCAGCGAGGTTCGAATGGGGGTATGAAGAAGATCGGTGAGGAGGAGGAGCTGAGCTGCAAGGCGCACAACAGACTCGGAGGCTGACTGCGACCTAGCGTCTGTGCTCGAAGTTGTTAGCCCATCCACTGGTCTGCCTCTGTGCAATAAAAGCCACAGGCAAATACCGGGCGCCACTTGTTGTGCTGTTGATGAAGGAAGCCGAGCGTGAGAAATCAACCAGGCTGTGGGCAAGGACATTAATCCAGACGGACAGGGCGACCTGTGTTGGGGGTTTTCGTACCCGCACGGCCTGTCCCCTGTGCAGACAGGCAACTCCAAGTCCCCTTCCCCTGGAGGGCCCAGCCGTACGGCCCAGGTACCGAGTCACCTGCCTAAACTGGGCGTCGTCAGGCGGCGGCGGTGCAGTGCAGGGGAGGCTAGGTTAGGCGGCCCCATGACAGTTCCAAGGTTGTTATCAACGACACCTCTCCGGCAACTGTCCAACCTTGGATACCTTCCAACGCTCGATCAAGAACCGTACGGGAAGAGCTGCACTTCTTGGTTGCATGGTTCAATATGACGCAGATCCACGAGTCCACATCTCTTGCAATCCAGGTCCGGGTTCGCGAGGAAGGCGTCAAGTACCCGGCAAAGACCCACGCCCACAAGGTTAAGAGAGAGCTTGCCGCCGCCGATTCGTCCTCGACTACGGGCTTGATCTACCTGAAGGGTCAGGACTCTGAGGATTATGAAGATACAGATGGGTAAGAACCCCCAGTTCAATTGCTTCATCTCGCGCCATTCTCCGTTGCCTCGACACCATGGATCATTTTGGCTGGCGTCTAAGTGCTGTACCTCAACACAAGACTGCAACCAGATCGCAGCTGTTCCCGTAACGTTCTGCCGAATCACGACTCTCCTCTCACTTTCATCGCGCGCCCCTGGGGCAGTAACATGCTAACCAAGTAATCAGCGCGAAGCCATTCAGACAACGCAGATATGCATTCTATCTGTCAGGCGCAGACTTCCCGGGCTGTGCTGTCACTTACGACATTGCAAAGGACATCCTCATCCTTTGGATCCCAATCAGGAAGCCTCATGAGATCATCTGGTTAGGTGCTTTGCCTAGCATCGAAGAATGCGCCGCCCGGTACGATGTCGACGCGGTCATGGACATCACCCGCCTGCAGCTGTATCTAAAACAAACCTTGTCTGCCGACACAACTCTTTACGTCCTGCACGAAAACCAGGCACCACCTAGACCATATGGTCCGACTTCGGGCTTTACCGTTGACCACTCTGCTCTCAAGCCGGCCATGGACCTTGCGAGGGCCATCAAGTCTCCATATGAGATTGGCCAGATCCGCGAGGCAAACTGGATATCATCCGAGGCCCATCGCCACGTCCAGCGACACATCAAGTCCTTGACCAGCGAGGCCCAAGTTGAGAACATATTTATCGCCAAGTGCCGTGAGCTCGGGTCCAAGAAACAGGTACTACCAGACCTGCATACTCCGGCCACTTGCTCTCAACAACGATAGCTGACTGCCATTTTCAGGCCTACCCCGTTATCGCTGGATCCGGCCCCAACGCTGCTACTCTGCACTATGGAGCGAACAACCAGGAATTCGACGACAGGCAGCTCATGGTCCTCGACGCTGGGGCTGAGTTCGAATGCTACGCCTCCGACGTCACCCGGACCTTCCCACTGAATGGCGCCTTCACTCCCGAGGCTAAGGAGGTGTATGATATCGTGGAGGAGATGCAGGAGGTCTGTATCTCAATGATCAAGCCGGGTGCATCCTGGTCGACAATCACGAATCAGGCCCAGCGCATCGCACTAGATGGGCTGAAAAAGTTAGGCATCTTGCGAAGTGACCCTCTAGGCGAGTCGCCCACACTCCAAGTTGTCAGGGCTTTCTTTATGCATGGGCTGGGACACCTTGTCGGGCTGGACACACACGACGTTATTCAAGGGGTCCACATTCACAGTATGATGGGCGGCAAAGCCTGGAGTCTGGACAGACTCGACTCCCACGCTGCAGCTCTTTCCAGGTGGGGAAATTCTGTGGAAGACTGCCAAGGCGGAGGCGATCCTTACTCGCCACCTTTGAAGAAGGACATGGTCATCACCTGCGAGCCAGGCCTCTATTTCAACCGGGCGTATGTCGAGTGGTTCTTCGCTCAGCAGCCCAAGCTGCTCCGATTTGTCGACATGGCCGTACTGGAACAATACTACCCGGTCTGTGGGTGCCGGATAGAGGATTGTATCCTCGTGACAGAAGACGGATACGAGAATCTGACCTCGGCGCCGAAAGGAAAGGGGATGTTGCGGGTCATCAACGGAAAATAGGGTGGCGGACAGCCTTGGTCTCTCATGAAGCAGTCTTAGAGAAATTGTAGATATCTCCAGATGGCCGAAAGAGACACGGCCGGTAGTATGCCATCTTCAGCCTATCTGTACAAACATTATCTCACAATGCGTCGGTGCTGGGAAGTAGACCAAGCAGTCACAATCTTCGGGCTTAGACGCACCATTATTAGTGACGAAACCTCAATTCGGTCCTCCGTACAGGCACCGGGACTGTTGTAGTGTTGCTCTCCTGAAAGATAATAGCTGCCTTGAGCAGAGGGCTCAGATAGCTTCGAGAGAGAAGGAAACTCGCTTCGGTGGGAAAATCTCCGTCAATGCCTCAAATTCACAATGCTAAGAGTACCCTGGAATGCTACCTAAGCACATAAGAACCAAACGCCGCTTTATTTCCACCCATCGCTATTTCTCTTATAGAGCAAGTGCCTACCTAATCATCTTGTACACTGCCATCCCCCCCCCCCCAAACGATACATCTCTTACAGATACTTCTTGGGTGTCGACTTCTTCTTCTTGTAGTACACGTAACCACCCACCAGCACGACCTGGCTGCCGATTATGACCGCGATCAGGCGCCCGTGGCCCGGCGATGCGTGCTCCTTGACCGTGTCCCTGATGGTCTGATGGCTGTCGCTGACCAGGCCCTTGATGGCGTGCTCCGAGGAGCTGACCTTGGACGTGACGTCGCCCTTGAGCCTGCGGACCTCGGACTCGAGGCTGGTGATCTTGTTCTCGAGCTCACCCAGCCGGTCCAGCTTGGAGAGCAGGCCCTTGAGCTCCGAGATCTGCCCAGAGATCTCACCGTGGCGGGTCTCGCCGATCGAGTCCTGCTTCGCGACCGTGCGGAAGATGGTCGAGAGATGGTGGTTCACGCTCTGCAGCCGAGTGTGCAGGTCGGCGAACTGCGCCTTTGAGCTGGTGATAGAGTCGGCGCTCGCGTCGGGGATGTCATCCTCGAAGCCCGAATCCCACCGGCCGGAGCCAGGGTTGCCGCCCATAGGCTGCCGCTGCTGCTGCTGCCCTTGGTTCCCAAACATGCCCTCCTGTTCGACTGCGGCCTGCTGCGAGCCGCCCTGCTGCTTGTCCTGGCCCGGATCGATGTTTTCTGTCATCAAGACCATCTTGAAGATCTCGAACGAGTCGGGGTTGTCCGCACTGGCGGCCGTGATACCCAGCTTGTATCCCGCGGGGATGCTGATCTTGTCGCTCTCGAAGCAGTTGACCCCGTCAATGTCCACCTTGAAGCTGCTGGCCGTCTGACGGAACTTGATCTGCGAGGGCCGGCCCAAGTTGCGGTAGGCATGGTTGCAGTGGCCGAAGGACTGCCCATCCACCGAGATCTTCTGGAAGTCCTTGCTTCCGTCGTTGAGGAAACCCCGTACCATGCCTGCACTTCCACCGTATGTGTCGATGACCAATGCAAGACCCTCAAACTTGCCAACCGTGTAAATCGAGCTGAGGCCGACATCCTGGAGCCCGTCGCGCACCAGCCAGATGTTGAGGTTGCCGCCGGCGCGCTCTGGCCCATTGGCACGAAAGTCCACGTCAGCGACCCATTGTGTGTGTTGCAGTGCCTTGTCGGCCCAGATGGAGGCGCGATGATTGCCAGGTGCAGGAGGTGTGAGGATTATCTTGTTGGAGAGGATCTCTGGCCATGTAGGGTTGCCGTGGAGAGTGAAGCCCGGTATGGACCCATCGTTGTTGGGACTTATCCTATTTTGCGGCTGTTAGTGATGATCCCAAGAGCGGGCTGGGGGGGGGGAGGCACTGCCTACTTGTTGTTGTAGCCAAAGCTCAGCTCATTGACCAGGTATTGGGCCACCACCGGGGAGAGGCCAGCAAGAAAGGCCAGCGCTGAGCGCATGGTGGGCTAGGTGGTATATGCGGAATACAGAAGCTCCCTTTGGATGCTGGAAGGTTCGCAGCAAGCCCTCGGAGTTGTTGCCCTGGCAGACAGACTTTTATTATGCAATGCGACACGAGGGTGATGCGTTGCGGTTGAGGCCACTCTGGCGAAATATCAGGATGCTTCTGCGGCGCTGACCTGGCCTGGTGGCCCTAACTCCAAAACACCTCGGCGCTCGAGCTCCGGAGCTCAGCTGTAATGACAGGGTGAAGTGGGATTTCTTCTCAACAAGACAAAGAGTCCCGACAAAACGATTTTCGAATATCTTTTAAACAATAGGGCTCGAGACAGGAACAGCAACTCAGACGATCCTAAGCGGTAGTGGGAGAGAAGGGTGATGCATCGAGACTCGCGTGTGTCTCAGTCTTAGCCTTTGTCTTTCTTCCTGCCTGGCTGTCAACTGGCCGGTACGGAGGTACATGCTCTGCGAGCACAAGCCTTTGGAGATCTGGCGAGCTGTTCCGAAGTCAGAAAGAACTCGACCCCTGCCGTCGGGAGCTTCTCCAACTGTCCACAACGGGAGGTGGTGTGGGGTCCGGGTGTGGCTCCACGACACAGAAGGTACTGCGACATGCATCAATGCCGTGTTGAAAATAACCTTGACAGAGGGCCACCAGAGGCCAAATCTTTTTTTTTTTTGGGAGAGGAGGGGATGGGGAATACGCGACATCTGGACGGCTCCATGCATCCAGTTTCCATGGAAGCTCTGGCACGTATGTTGAAAGTTTGCATACCTCTACACGCGCCTCAGCCCAGCAGCCTGCAGGTACTCCCCATGTGCTGCTACACAGTGTCTGGACACACCGCACTAGATCCAGCGTCTGGCCCGAGCTCAAGTTTCTCGAAACCACCTTTGACGAAGCTGTGGATTTTATAAGATTGCACTCTGAGGAATACCGGACAGCACCACGCACAACAACACACCATAATCCACGCACCCGTGCCATTGATAGCGGGGGATATGGTCTCAAGATGACTGAGATTTATCCATCACTCACCCAGTGTGCCATAGTTGCCACAGCCCTCAAAGTCCTCTTGTTCCCGGCCTAGTGAGTACCGCAGACTTTCCCGGATGAAGCCCTCCACCTGCTTCGGTGCTGATGTGCCGCCTCACCACCAGCAAATCCACAGACTTCGAAGTCCATAGGAATTGGCTGGCCATTACACACAACCTCCCTCTTCGGGAATGGTATTATGAGGAGACGTCAGAATGGACTCTAGACTACCCTCCTTTCTTTGCATATTTCGAATGGGTACTGTCCCAGGTTGCAAAGCTGGTTGACCCAGCTATGCTCAAGGTCTACAACCTCGGATACGAGAGCTGGCAGACCGTCTACTTCCAAAGGTCATCCGTTCTGGTAACAGAACTCTTGCTAGTCTATGCCTTACAGCTGTGAGTGAATGACATCCAGCACCCAGTGATAAGACTTGAGGTTGTGCTGACATGACCTGACCGTCCCAGCTACGTCGACTCCTCTCACGGAGCCACCAAAAGGGCTGCACAGGCTGCTGCCATATCCATCCTGCTCTCACCGGGACTGCTGCTCATTGATCACATTCATTTCCAGTACAATGGGTGCATGTACGGTCTACTCATTGCATCTCTGGTTTTGGCAAGGAAGCAATCTGGCTTGCTGGGCAGCGGGCTCGCCTTTGCGGCACTTCTCTGTATGAAACACATCTACGCCTACCTGGCCCCGGCCTACTTCGTCTACCTCCTCCGGGTCTATTGCTTGTATCCTAAATCCGTCTTTCGCATCCAATGGCTCAACTGCATCAAGCTGGGTGGAGGCATCGCCGCCATTCTTGCTGCTGCCTTTGGTCCATTTGCTCTCCAGGACGTGGCCCAGCTTTGGCAAATGAAGGAGAGGCTCTTCCCATTCGGCCGAGGGCTATGCCATGCTTACTGGGCACCCAATGTCTGGGCCCTGTACTCGTTCTCTGATCGCATCCTCATTTATTGTGAGTACATTGCTCTCACCAGGAGTCAACTCGACGTATGCTGAAACCTCCAAACAGTGGCGCCGCGTCTTGGGCTGCCTGTCAAGCTCGATGCCCTGTCCAGTGTGACTCGCGGCCTCGTCGGCGACACATCATTTGCGGTGCTCCCTGACATAACCCCCGGAATCTGTCTTATGCTCACGCTGGCATCCATGGGCCCGCCTCTCGTGAAGCTGTTCTGGAAGCCGACCTGGGATGGCTTCATTGGTGCTGTGACCCTTTGCGGCTACGCGTCGTTCCTTTTTGGCTACCATGTGCACGAGAAGGCTGTCCTTCTGGTCATTATCCCCTTCAGCCTAATCGCCCTCAAGGATCGCCGGTACTTTGGGGCATTCCGGCCTTTGGCAGTCGCGGGGCACGTCTCTTTATTCCCACTTCTCTTCACTCCGGCCGAGTTCCCCATCAAGACGGTCTACACCATCTTCTGGCTCATACTGTTCCTCATGGTCTTTGACCGTCTGGCGCCAGCTTCCAGCAGGCCGAGGTTCTTCCTCTTCGACAGGTGCAATACGCTCTACATCGCCATCAGCATACCCTTGATCGCGTATTGCTCCCTGTTCCACGAGCTTGTGTTTGGCCAGAATTACGAGTTCCTGCCGCTGATGTTCACCAGCGCATACTCTGCACTAGGTGTGGTTGGCAGCTGGATCGGATTCAACGTGGTGTATTTCACCTCGTAAATAGAGATTAAGAACCGCACACGTCAATATCAGGCGATTAACAACGAAACAATGCCGCTGTGAAATGTCCAGCACCTGGGGATGTGAGACCGCAGGGGCTTGCCAGAGGGCGAGGAATGCTCACAGCTGAGGACAGCGGCAGGGACTCCCCAGGCCCCAAAAGGGAATGGCGCCCCACGTGTGCCGGCCCAGACAGACCTTGTTCCTTTGTGACAATGTATCGCCCTGAGTCGCTGATAAGGTTGCACCACAATCCGAGGCGTCCGGAAGAGGGTGCCGCAAGTGTTCCATAACTCGGCAGCGGGAAGTGACTTTGGCACGGCGGCACAGAACATACCCTTGAATGTTTACCACGTCAGTACCTGTGCGCCTCCTACAATTCAACTCTGCATCTCTACTCATCTGCCTCTCGCCATGCTCTCGTGGTCGTGCCTCTTGTCGCGGACTGTCGCTCCCTCGAGCCCCAGCTTCAGAACAATTCGCGCCCATGAAGGTCGCTTGGATAGTGCAATTGTCGTCTTTGCACCGATGTAACGACTATGTATAGAACTTATTTTGAAGAGGCTGAACGGGAGAGGCACATCAAATGGATCTGCCTTCATGATAGAGATATGTTGGCTTCGACTGCTATAACGCGCGATCTGGGCAAGCTGCCACATAACAGGCGAGGATCACTTTTGGTTCATGGAAATTCAAGTAAAAATACGAAGAACAGGAATTATTGAGGCAGGACATGGTCTAACGGTGAGCACCCGGCGCCACCGACTGAGGTCCAACGCGACGCGCTCATAATAATATTTGGTCATCTAGGCGTCGCGCTTGAGCTGAGTATGGATATCCAGGTCGAATAGGTCGGGAATCAGACATTGAAATGACAGAAAGGAGCAGTCGAACAAATTGCGCGCTTGCACTGCAGCAATTGCAGGCCGTGATGTGGCATAATGCGCGGGTGCGGGTGGTGCAGAAGTGGGAGTGGCTGTTTCGGGAGAGGGGCAGCGGGATATATATCAATGGGAGGGAGGTGTTCTAGGGCGACAAGACGTCAATGGGTGTGACGTGAATTGTGCGGTCAAGGGCGGTCAGAACGAGTACAAACATGGACATAAAAGCTGAGGCGGTGGTGGACAGATCAGGGGAGCAAGAGGGAGGGCACGTTTGGGGGTGTGGGCGATGGGGACGGGATCCTCTTGTCGCTTGTCACCGTCCCCCGGGAGGGCCAGGCTAGTCCTGGGCCCTGGTCAAGCCGGGATCCACTATGTACATGGTCTCCCGCCATTGTTGTATACCAAGGACGTGCGGGTGCAGGTACACACGAGATGTACGTGTGCGGGCAGACAGGGTAGTTGCCAGCAGCAAACCATGTACCGTATACCGCGGATTGCAGACCAGATTATATGGGGGAGCAAGTACCGCGCGTGCATACGTGACTGCCCGCCCGCCTCCCCTACCCACCCACCTAGTCTACCTACCTACATACCTACCTACCTACCTACCTACCTACCTTACCTACCCTCTTGGACATTCTCCCAAATTTTGAATCTCGTTTCACGACCTACCCTTTCTCCTTCTCAACCCTCCGGCCCCTCCACCTCCCCCTCCCGCAGCATCACCAGCCAGTCGTGGACCTTGGACTGCCGCCCACACACCCACGACAAAAGCCATCCCTCCCGCCGTTTCCCACGCCGTTGCGCGCCCGCACCAGCAGCCTCGTCTAAGTCAGTCAGGCCGGCCTGGGATCGGTCAAGGCCCGCCGGGAGACTGCACACCCCAGTCCCGTGCAGTCTCTGCACCTCCACGTCTACACCCACGACCGGGTCTGCTCCACGTCTCGACCTTTTGCCTTTCGGACACGATCGCGTCCCAGCCGGCACAACAACACCTCAAAACAACATCTGCCACTCCAATTCCATCCTGATCTGAGCTCCCCCTCGGGCCCGGAAGGCTGAATCTCAGCCTTGCAGATGATTTTCGGCCGGCCTGCCGCTCCGCAGTCCTGCCCCCATCCACCATGGTATGGCCCCAGCGACCCTCCCACCATCCGGCGCATCGCCCTGTATGCCCTACTCACCATGTTTCAAAGGTCCTCTTCAAGCGCAAGCCGGTGCAGTTCCTGCAGCCGCCGCCCGTAGAAAACGACCATGAGGTACGTCCATGCCCACCTCTCCCTCGACGCGCCACTTCGCGCCCACCCGTGCAAAATGCTCACGCTCCGTTTCTTGCGACAGGTGTGGTACATACCCCAGACTGGCGAGGTTTTTGTTACGTACGAGGACTATCTGAATAGGTATGCCGTGCTCACCTAACCACTAGTACGCATCGTGTGCTAATATACGCCCAGATTGGACTTCTACAAGCAGGTCAGTCGCGCAGCGATTCGCGCCGCGCCCACAACGCCGCCACTAACAAGGCCCACAGAAACGCTTCATATGCCAAATTACCGGCCACTCGGGCCTCAACTTCTTCGAGGCCCTAGAGTCAGAAGTAAGCTCTTCCAGCCCCTCGTCCAAATTGCTATGCGCTGACCCATATTCCACCAGCTCGCTGGCGCACTGGAGGTCGAGCAAGCCTTCCCCGAACCCCTGAAGGGACCCATCCTGCGGCGCGTGCAGTTCCAGACGATTTCGAGGATCGACAACCTGGTTGATAAGCTCTACGAAGAGTTTAAGGGCGACTTCTACCCCGGCGAGCATGTCACCGTCTCCATTCATACCGGCGAGCGCTTTACGGGCGTTGTAAGGGACAAGGCCAGATTCGGCAGTAAAATGCTCCCGGATGGCACCCTTACTGTGCCCTTCTCGAGATACTTCGTCAGCCTGGATGATTCTGAGGACCATGAAGCAGTTGTCGACGACAACAATATCTGGCGCGATCGCAAAGTCTTTACCAAATCCGTCCTGCGCTCCTTTGTTAAGAAGACTGTGACCAGAGATGCGTGGACCGGGGCTCCTTGGCTTGTTAAAGACACGATCGCGGCTCAGTTCAAGATCGACACGCGCATTCCGACACATCTGCGGTACGAGACCAAGGTTCAAGAGCGCAAACAGGCCCAGTCGCAAAAGAGGTTGTCCAATCAGATGTCCCATCCCCCGGAAGCGACCGGCATGGCCAATTCATTCCAAACTCAGGGCCCAGTTCGATTACCAGAGCTCAAACCCGCAACCAGGCCTCCCAAGGCCAACAAGAACCAAAACCACCATGGTCAACACGGACAAGTTGTGAAAAAGCAAGAACCGGGCCAGTTCGTCCACCTACCACTTCCGGGCAATCCCTTCCAGTTTCCACTATCCTTTCGGCATAACCAGGTACCTCCTCCCCCACCCGTGTACGCACAGCCGGAGCCTCCGCCGCCGCCGCCACCACCAAAGTATCCTATCGAGGATCTCAAGGTGGAGCCAACGCATCTGGTCCGGCCTCCTATCCGATACTTGTGCAGCGACCCGCCTGTTGAGGTCGAGGAGCCGTCGCCTTCCTGCGATAATATACTCATGAAGTCCGTCGGCCCGCTCCTGGAAACCTGGGATACCCTCAACGTATACTGCGAGATATTCCAGCTCGATTCCTTCACTTTTGATGATTTTCTGGAGGCAATGCAGGTCGCGTCGGAGGAAACCAGGGTTCAATTATTTGATGAGATCCATTGTGCCGTCCTCAAAATCCTGGTGGACTCGGAGGCTGACGGTGGCAAGATCAACTTCCGTCTGCCAGAGCTAGAGTCAGACGATGAGAGCGACGAGGAAGACGATGAGGAAGAGGAGGACGAGGAGAGCCGAGAGCCTACGCCACAGCCGACCGCTCGCGCCACGCGGAGCAGCATGGCGAAAATGGAAGCCGATAGGCTGGCGGCAGAAGCTGCCGCTGCGGAAAGAGAGGAGAGGCAATTAGAAAATGCCCCAAAGCACCGTGCTGAAGAGCTCCTGGCTGACTATGACTGGATCGACCATCTGAGAAAGAGGGATTTCAAGAACGGTGGTTGGGAGACGATCATGGTCGGCCTGTTATACCAGCTGTCAAAGGAGGAGCGGAGAAAGGCTGCATGTGAGGATCTGCTCATACAACTGGTCCCTAGGGATGTCGAAGCCACACAAGACACGATCCGGCAACACTACGCGGCGATGGACGTCAACTATCGCGCCCAAGCTTTGCAGATCATCTGCTTGCTGACTGCCGAAACGAAAGCCATCCGCGGCTACATGGAGGACTGCAGTGAGCACATGACAAGTTTCAGGAAAGACAAGATTGAGTGGCAACGCCAGAGGAAGCAGGCGTAAGTATTTTTGTGTGTGACTTCCTTTCAATTGCGGTGCAACTAACAAGGAGACACCAGTATCGAGGAGCTCAAGGCTTTGAATGAGGAGCGAAAGATACTTTTGCCAGAGAACCTTCCGCCTTCACCTGCACACGAGGCGGCTGATGCCAATGGAGACATCAAGATGGACGACGTCGATGAGCTGACCCCAGCAGAAGATGAGGCAGCCGAGACGGAGGAGGAGCCGCCACGAAGTGTCGGTCGTGGCCTCCGGCGTGGCCAAGACCGAGCTGCAGAACGCCAGCGCCAAAAGGAGAAGGAAGAGGAGAAGAGGAAAGAGGCCGAAGCTGCCAAAGCAGTGCCCAAGCAGTCAAAACAGTTTGTGAAGGTCTTGAAGGAGATCCAGAAGAAGGAAGACCTGATCAAGAAGTGCGAAGAAGAAATTGCCGTTATTGACAACGACCTTCGAGAAGCCGACTGCGCGCGAACAAGGGTGCTGGGCAAGGATCGGTTCTGGAATCGGTATTACTGGTTCGAGCGCAACGGCATGCCGTATGGTGGATTGCCGAACAGTTCCACGGCAGACGCCGGCTATGCCAACGGCTGCATCTGGATCCAGGGGCCGGACGATCTCGAGCGCGAGGGCTACATTGACCTGGCTCCTGAATGGCAGAAAGAGTACCAGGCCATTTTCAACATGACTGTCCCGGAGCGCAAGGCAAAAGAGGAAGGCCCGACGAGCGTCTTCACGGCTCGGCAGTGGGGCTACATCGACGATCCAAAAGATGTCAAGAAATTGATCGACTGGTTAGACCCGCGCGGGTTTAACGAGTTGAAACTGCGAAAGGAACTGGTCAATTTTAGCGACAGGATTCTCAAACACATGGAAAATCGCCAGGCATATCTGGCAGCCAACGACGCGGAAGCGAAGGCTGCTGAAGAGGAGAAGGAGAAGGAGAAGGAGGCGAAGACGAACGGGACGACAGGCAAACGCATGACCACCAGGACCAGAAACGCCGTCACACCAGAGCCGACCCCACAATATCGCTGCTTACAGTGGGAGAACACCACGGCCATCGAGGAGCTGGGGCACCTTCATAGTGACCAACCGCCTCCTGCGCCGCCAAAGGGGAAGAAGGGTGGGCCCAGAAAGAAGGACTCTGCCAAGGAGGCGGCCGAAGAGCCTGTCCCTGCCGTGAAGACACGCTCGAGGAGGAAATAAACACTCCCGCCGGCCACCAGTGCGCCGGGCATAGGCGTGCTACAAGACGCATTCTCGCACAGCGCCGGACAAGAGCGCAGGCATGCGCAACATCAGGCGACAAGCACAGAGGCAGCAATGCTAACTTGCTGATCAGCACCTGCGTGGAGAACTGTATTCTCAAGATGGGAATCAGGCTGTGGTCACGCAGGAATATGTACGACCAAGATGCGCTGCCCACGAATCGCACGCCAGTTCTCCTACATCCGAAACAAACCGCGAAAGCAGCCGTGTATTTATGGAAGGGTCGACATTGAGCGGTCGGCCTTTTTCTGGATACACTCGGTTTATCTCGCAGCCCGTTCCAAGAGATTTCTTGTTCGGTGCGCAACACCATATGCCGTTTTTGCATATGCCTACCTTGGTTCTAAAATGGCTGAGGCTTGGGTTGCATATATTTTTCAACGGCGTCGCGCATAGAGTGTACAGCAGACGAGACCCACGAGTATGAATAGATTTCAAACGCTACTAGATGGGTAATCGTGGTGCATTGCGACTTGGGCTTTACTGAGCAATGAAATTAGATTATGCATTACAATGTCCCAGCTTGATTGTGTTCTTGCATCCAGTGCTCTTCACGTGAGCATCTCACGAAATAATGAAATTATGGTGCAGACAGCGAAGTAACTCGAGTTATCCAAATCTACGGCCACCCTGTAGTGTGGCCGGTGGGTGGACTTGCAGGACTTGTACCGAGTGACGAGAGCCAGCGGTGACTTGAACAGAGACTAAAAAGGACAAGCCCAGATATTCTGCAGGCTTAGATTATCGGGACATAGACAGCTCTGACGAGATTGTAAGTGCTCAAATCTTGCGCGGTGCGCTCATATCCTCCATCCTCCCCTCATGAGAGTGTGAGAGCTGGAATGGCACATTGAAGCCGTGAGGAGCCGCAAAGGTTCGTCTACCCACCCACCTGGGGCAATGTGGGCACGGATCCCAGTTGGCGTGCATCAGAAGTCCCGTATCTGCACCGGCGGTAGTGTATCTGAGCAAAGTCACCTGAATTCACAGGGGGGCCCACTTTTCCAGCCGGACCTACCAATTTTTCCGAGGTGGGCCCCGTCAGCTAATTGGATCCAAAGCCCACCAGAAATTCTCCCCAAACGCTCGACCTCTTCCAAGCGATCCAGGACCACGACATTTTGGCGCAACACCATCAACCAGGTTGCCCAGCATGTCTCTCGTGTCGGGCGAGAAGGTAAATGCGATCCCCTCCGATCCGCTTTGGTCGATGGCCCGGAAATCAATTTGAGTTGAGATACTGACGTTTGTTGTGTGTTTCTCCAGTCGAACTTCCAGTTCATCTTGCGTCTGCTGAACACCAACGTCGACGGCAAGCAGAAGGTTGTCTACGCCCTCACCAAGATCAAGGGTGTCGGTCGCCGTTACTCCAACCTCGTCTGCAAGAAGGCCGATGTCGACCTGAACAAGCGCGCCGGAGAGCTCACCTGTACGATCACCTGACGAGGCCCCGAGGGCCGCCCCGAAATGGAATCAATCCAAGATTGCTAACGCTATCCGCACAGCCGAGGAGCTCGAGCGTATCGTCACCATCATCCAGAACCCAACCCAGTACAAGATTCCCACCTGTACGTCGAACTCACCCCCCCGAATTTTCAGTGCACCCCGGATTGTGGACACACGCGAGAGCATGACATGCCACTGGGGGAGCGCGGAGGAAGAGAGAAAGGACCATCGGGCTGACTAGTGGCACTTTAGGGTTCCTTAACCGACAGCGCGACATTGTCGACGGCAAGGACTCGCAGGTTCTTGCCAACGGTGTCGACTCCAAGCTCCGTGATGACCTCGAGCGCCTGAAGAAGATCCGGGCCCACCGTGGTCTGCGACACTACTGGGGCCTCCGTGTCCGTGGCCAGCACACCAAGACCACTGGTCGCCGTGGCCGGACCGTCGGTGTCTCCAAGAAGAAGGGTGGTTAAAGAAGAAGGCGGTTGTTGGCGTCTCGGATGGTTGGACGGGATACACACGGTTTTTTCTACACGGTTGCATTGCTGCTACACCATGGATGGTATCAGGCGTGTTATGGCTTGCATCGTCTTGTTTATGAGAAGGGCGTCGCCGCCCGTACTGGGCTTGTCGACAGAATGAAACCGGTATCCCACCCAAACAAAAAGGAATGGAAATTGAAAGGCATTTGCGTTATGACAACAGCCCACGGAATTCGCGCTATTTGGACACTTGGGGTGACAACTCGATTTTGTGACTAGCTTTACCGCATTTGCGAAATTCGTCCAGCACACCACACCAGGATGATCCCCATGGGGTGAAAGCGCCTCAGCTTACACACACGCACTCGACTACAGCATGGCTAATTATGCTTATGAGTCTCTATCGACCAGCTCACTCGGCATTAATTCAATCATCCTCAGTGGTGACTGCCGTATCTAGGACCTCCACCCGTCCCTGACCTTTTGTCTCGTTAGCTATGAAGTCCGAAAGACCCTTGTACGCCCCAGGCTCGACGAAAGCCACAACCTCCCACTCGGAGCCCACGACGTCCTGGTTCTCGATCTGCTCCACGTAGCCCAGTATCTTGTCCTTGACAGTGCCCGGTGCCTTCTTCTCGCCTTCCTCGTCGTCGTCTGCTGCTCCTCCCTTGCCTCCCTTCTTGTCCTTGCCGCCCTTCTCGGCGGCGGGCGCCTTCACAGCCTGCTTCAGTACGCCCGTCGAACAGGTGATCCTCAGCCTCATCCTCGCCCTAGCGACCGGGATTGGCTGTTTGGCGATGAGCGCCTTGATTGCCTCGAGGGCCTGACTCTTTGCGCTCTTGGTGGTCGTGACGCCCGTCCAGACGTGCTCTTTTGACGACGATGACGAGGATGCGGCTTGCGCCGCCGCGGCGGCGGCGGCAGCCGCAGAAACTGTGGGCTTCGACCCGTTTTCTGCCGCGGCGGGCGTGGCGCTGCCGCTGGCGGAGGCAGACGCGGACTTGGAGTCCTTGTCGCCGCCGCCGCCGTGTCCCCCCTGGTTCTGGTGGGCCTGCTGGCTCAACATGTCAAGTGCCTTCTCGATCATACCCGTGGTGTAGACCCTCTTCGTCCGCGGGTCCACCAGTTTCGACGCGACGATGCCCACGACCTCGTTGTGCACGCGCTCGAGCTGGGCGGCCCGCTCGCGCTCGCCGACCTGCAACTCGCCCTTGTTGAGGATCTCGAGCACTATGGCGTCGGTGGTCATGTCCTTGCCGAAGGCCTTGGCCAGGTCGGCAGAGGGGGCGGTCTGGCCCTTTGAGACGTTCAGGAAGACATTTGGGATCTGCAGGACGTTGTCGAGGTCCGTCTCGATGCCCGAGCGCCACTCCAGGACCTTGTTTTTGTAGCAGGCGATCTCGAAGCGCTTCTTGCCCTTCTTCAGGCGCACCAGGGAGACATTTGTGAGCTTGATCTGGTTCGAGGGCTGGTTTATTTGTCGAGACATGGTGGCGGCTGTGGCGGAGGAGGGTTTTGCGCGAGGGAGTTTTGGTGATGTGTGGGCAGGAGTCTGGTTGCTGCCCCGCGGTGGCTGGAGGGCCAAGTTTTGCTGATGTTATGTCGTGGTCTTTCTCTTGAGTCGAGGTCCAGGGGAAACCAGGAAATTCAGTGTTGCTGACGGCAGGGTGAGGAGGACAGGCTTGTGGGTGTGTTTGTTTGTTTATTAATTATTAAAGCAGTGCCTATGTCATGGCGGGACAGCTGCACTTTTCCTGGTAGAGTGTCGTATCGCCAAGCCGGATGCCCCCTGCATCCGGATGCACTTTTTGGTGGGGTCCATACTAAATAGCAATAAAACTTATAAGTACTTTTTATTAACCTATATACTAGCTATAAAAATAAATATTATACTATTAGAATCCTTATTATAATCTCTATTATAATAAAATATTAAATAAATTCTAAGTATTTTCTATACTAAGATATTTAGAATAGAAAAATAATATTTTTTTTTATAAACTAGTCTTTATTTTTAAACTTTTATAACTTTATAATTAAACTAGATATAAACTTACTTCAACTTTTATAATATATTATTTTACTTAAAGTTTATTTCTAGCTATTTACTTTAAAATAAAAATAATTTTAAAAATATAATTATTATATAAAATAAAGATAAATATATATTTAATTAAAAGTTTATATATAGTTATTAAATATATAATATATACTTATAATACTATATTTATATATTTAAGCTATAGCTTTAATATATATATTAACTATATAGTTATAAATACTTTAGTTATAAAGTTATTATACTTTAAAATTATTTTTATTTTTAATTTTAAAAATCTTATATTACTTATATATAAAGATTATTACTAAATAGTATTTTTATATATATTATTACTCTATATTATATTATATATAAGTATTATTTTAAACTTAGTTAATTATATTATATTATAATAAGAGTTTTAAATATAAGTATTATTTTAGGTTTTCTTTATTTTTTAAATTAATATATAACTTTAAATACTAATTAAAATTAGTAATATATACTTTTACTTCTATATTTATATATATATACTTTATATAGTTATAAATAATATATAAAAATAGTTATAAATTAAAATAGTTAAGTTTCTTTATAACTACTTTTCTTTTAAGAATTTTAAAAATATTATTTTAAACTTATATAAAAGTATATACTAATATAATTAGTATTTATATCTTTTAAATATTATAACTATATATTTATTTAGTATATATATATAATATATATTTATATATTTATAATATTAATATTTTAAAGCTATTTTCTTATATTTTTAAAAATACTCTATAATCTTTATATTATATAACTATCTATATATTATATTATATAGTAAATAATTTTATAAAAGTTAAAGTACTATTATAAAAATATTATAGAAAAGATATTTAATAAAGAAAATTAAAGAAAATTTATAAATTATACCTTTACTTTTATTTCTTTTATATCTTCTTAAATAAAAAAGATAGAATTATTTTAATATTATTTTTATATATTAAATAGGGTAGAAAATAGTATAAGTATTAGTTTTATATTTATTTATCTAAATATAAGGCTAAAATATGCTTATAAGAGATTAGTAAATTTAGTGGAGTCTCACTAAAAAGTGCATCCGGATGCAGGGGGTATCCGGCTTGGCGATACGACACTCTATCGATAATAATAATTCGCAGGTGGGGTGGGATGCTTGCCTAGGCTGAGAGGCTGACCAAGATTGCTGGAAATGCTGGCTCATTCTGATTCACCCCCCGGCGAATGACTAATAATAACTGGTCGAGCCTCTCCGGTAAAGGACGGGGTACCAGCCGGGACTGCTCTCGCTCTCGCTCTCCCCAGGGATGGACTCACTCCACGTTACAACCTGATGTTGACAATCGACATATACAGGCCATGTGGATGTTTGTATCAAAAGACAGGTTAGACCAGCTTGGAGAAATGGCGCTTTTGCAGTCATGTTCAAAGAAGAGATATTGGCCGCATAACGGCGGTGTAGGTCATACAGTATGCATTCGAGCCAGCCAGGTCCGACAGAACTACTGAATTTATTCTGTTGGCTCTCCTATATACAGCTCAATTTGCTCTCAGAGATACGGGTGGGATGAGACAAGGCCGAGAGAAAGACGACAGTGAGACAGCATCGCGTGGTGTAAACCTGTCTGGGATATCTCTACTATTCTCGATATTTGCAAGCTATTACAACGGTCAACTCGCGGCCTCACCTGCAGATTCAGCCTCGGTGACAATGCTCGGTGTCTGTCTAGGTAAGAGCTTCTTCCATAGTGACCCGACTCAACGAGCAACAGACAGGCCAAACCCGAGGAACCGGGGGCAGCCCGCGATGACGCTTATCAGGCACGACAGGGTGTATCAGAGGGCCCGCGTGGGGCCCTGGTGGTGCGGGATTAACCACTAAGACTGTCACACGACCATCCCCAGGTCACCACGCCTGAGCTGGCCCTGGCCCCCATCCTGGGGGGGGGTTGCAAGCTGGCAGGCAGGCACTCTCGCAGGTACCCTCGGCAACGGTAGGCACTCTGGCAATCGGCACCTTGAGCTGCGTGGTTGTCGCTGGCTACACTAACAACAATACGCTCCTGCTACGTGCAAACGCTATCCGGTTTCATCATGGGCCCGGACATAGAGGTGCCTAGAGTACCCACCGCGCCACCCAAAATGCTTGCACTATTGTGTACCACACAACCCGGAAGCAAAATAGTTGGCACACACAAACACAACCTACACTAACATCACATTTTAAACAAGACCCTTAGTAGTAAATGTAAATATAATTACACCAATCATTTATCCACCTCTTATTCTATATATTTTAGAAATAACAGGTCTGTTGAGAAATTTATGGGAAAGAAATACTATTGTAAAGTAAAGGTGGTGATAATAGTTGGTAGTGGTTACCTAGCTTGTGAGTGCCAACTATTTTGCTTCCGGGTTGCCACAGTACCTAAGAGGCAGGTACGTACACCAGCAGTGGCAGGTACCCATGCCAACAGCTTCGCCAGAGCTTCATGACCTACCTCCCCCGTCTGTTGCCTTCCACCCGTTCTCTATCTAACCCTTTTCTCTCCCTTCCTTCTTCTTCCTACCTCATCACCACTGGCAATCATCATTGCTTTTCCTTCAACGTATTTGGCTCAACCATCCTTATAACCTCACCTCGGGCCTATCGTCAGACGGCCCACACGGCCCTACAGCTTATCTCTCTATCTGCGGAGCTATCTAGTCCTGTGTCGTCGTCACCACCTCCAACCCAACACCTTCAACATGAGGATCGCCACCTCAGCACTGCTGGTTGGCGCCGCCTCCGCCATAAACTTCCAGCAGGACGCTCAGCATGTCATCGGCGATGCCGCTGATAAGGTCAAGGAGGTCGCCTCCTCATGGGCTGACAAGGTCAAGGAGTACGAGGCCGTCTTCGGCGCCATGACCTCGGACGCCAAGGCCCTCTGGGACGAGGTCGAGATGCTCGTTCCCGGCGCATTCGACGCCCTGCCTCCCCTGACCAAGCCAAAGAAGGCTGAGCGCAAGCCTGACTCCAAGTGGGACTTCGTCACCAAGGGTGCCGACGTCCAGGCCCTGTGGACCGAGAGCACTACCGATGCTGAGAGCCATAGGCTGGTCGGCGGAGACCTCGAGGCCTACAACCTGCGCACCAAGGCCGTCGACCCATCCAAGCTTGGAGTCGATACCGTCAAGCAATACTCTGGATATCTGGATGACGAGGCTAACGACAAGCATCTGTTCTACTGTATGTACACCGCCACCTCCCGCCACTTGCCTGCTGAGTTCCCCGATCGTCACCTGTTGCGGGTCTCCACTACTAGTACCTCGCGGTGTGGGCTAACTCCTTTACACAGGGTTCTTCGAGTCGCGCAATGACCCCAAGAAGGACCCTGTCGTCCTTTGGCTCAACGGCGGCCCAGGCTGCTCGTCCCTTACCGGCCTCTTCTTCGAGCTGGGGCCTTCGTCCATCGACGACAACGTCAAGGTCGTCTACAACAAGCACTCATGGAACACCAACGCCTCCGTCATCTTCCTTGACCAGCCCGTCAATGTCGGTTACTCTTACAGCAAAGACTCAGTCAGCGACACTACGGCCGCCGGCAAGGATGTCTACGCCCTGTTGACTCTGTTCTTCCAACAATTCCCTGAGTATGCCAAGCAAGATTTCCACATTGCAGGGGTTAGTATACCTTTCCCCCCCCCCCCGGCGGTGCAAACTGTCTGTCTAGGGGCCATCCTGAGCACGCCGCTTCAGTTTCTGTGACAGGCGACTGACATGCACACTAGGAGTCGTACGCTGGCCACTACATCCCCGTGTTTGCCTCCGAAATCCTGTCCCACAAGGACCGCAACATCAACCTCAAGTCTGTGCTGATTGGCAACGGTCTGACGGACCCCTACACTCAGTACCCCTACTACCGGCCCATGGCCTGCGGTGAGGGTGGTTACGACGCTGTTCTTAGCGAGAGCGAGTGCCAGTCTATGGACAATGCCCTGCCTCGTTGCCAATCGATGATCAGCTCATGCTACGAGAGCAAGAGCTGGTTCAGCTGTGTTCCTGCTTCCATTTACTGTAACAACAATATCCTCGGCACCTACCAGCGATCAGGCCAGAATCCCTACGATGTGCGCATTCCTTGTGAGGGTGGCTCGCTCTGCTACCCTGGGCTTGGAAACATTGACAAGTACCTAAACAAGAAGGATGTCATGGATGCTCTTGGCGTCGAGACTGTCGATAGCTACGACAGCTGCAACTTTGACATCAACCGGAATTTCCTCTTCAAGGGTGTAAGTACCAGGTCTTCTTTCTCTGTTCCAGCCCAGATACAACTTGCATGTGGAGATGCGTGGCAGGTCACTAATACACACTAGGATTGGATGCAACCCTTCCACTTGCTCGTCCCTGGCATTCTTGAGCAGATCCCTGTCCTCATCTACGCCGGTGATGCAGACTTCATCTGCAACTGGCTCGGCAATGAGGCTTGGTCCAACGAGCTGGACTGGCCCGGCCACAAGGACTTCAAGAGCACCAAGCTCTCGCCCCTTAAGGCCGACGGCAAGGAGTACGGCAAGGTCAAGTCTTCCGGTAACTTCACCTTCATGCAGATCTACGGGGCCGGACACATGGTCCCATATGATCAACCCGCCGCTGGTCTGGATTTCTACAACCGGTGGATTGGAGGTGAATGGTATGCGTAAAGCGTCAGCCAGACGCACCAAATTGAGAGATTGGATAGGCTCGTCAGTCTGTGGCACCAGATTGCAGGATTGCCCAATCAAGTTGAAGAGTCATGTATTACAAGATAGTCTAGGGCGACCCCCTCCTATGTTAGCATTATCAGAATGAAGGTCTCGATCCTCCGTAAGCAGAGTTCTTATCCTACATAGACTGCTTATTAGGCTTCCTTGCGGCTTGTCTTACGCGGTAAAAGTGGTATCATTTAAGGGCACTTTTTGATCGGAGCTTCTCTTCCAAGAGATTGTTGAGTTCCGCACGTGCCGAGTATTGATCATCCGCGGAAGCAAACTCCTTCCCATGACGTATTTACCATGCGACTTGTTCTTCAGAGAGATAATTATCGCAAGACGGGCATTTTCAGAAATAGAGAACAGGTTATGCTGAAGAATCTTGTTCCTTCCTGCTTCCAGGATAGTAGCATGCACGGTCAAGTTTCATTATCCCCAACCGGATACTATGGTCACGCTGATCAGAAGCTTAACGTAATCTGTTGAGGCGCTTTGCACTTTCGACCACCAATCTGAGTATTTATTTTCCCACTGTGATGTCTTGTTCAACATACAAATCCGGGGTCTGTTTATGTTGTTGGATAGTTACAAATGAAGATCATATCGCGTGGTGAGTCAATACCAGTTAGCAGTCTAGGAAAGAAGTCTTGCAATAACTCTTCTGAGCATCACGGATGAAGTGAAATTTCCGGAACCAGTTCGGACGCCTACTTTGTCTCCTCCGAAAGTTTCCATTACATGGGATGATACAGGACTTGCGGCGCCGGTTAGCTGTTCACGAGAAATTTCATTCGAATTCAGGTGGCGCTTAAACAGGTCTCCATGTGTAGTTGACTGCTAGCTGAAGGTTGAAGTTGATCTTCTTGGGCTCAATTTCACTACCCCGGGCAGCAGGTTCTGGTCGGCCCGAAGTACATGTATGGAGTCAGGTCAATGCTTTTGGGTGCTGATTTTACATTCTGGTCGGACAGCGTCTATCCAAAGCTCGCCCATTGCACAGGAGTGCCGTCTTTACCAACAACTACTTAAGTTACTGTGATTAGGGTACTCACACACGGAACCCGACGTCCTGATAGCGCCGGTCTATTGAGACCATCTGGACGCTATACCCACAAATCCCTTGTCTAAGCGAGTAGCTCGAGCAGCTTGTGGGCGCCATCTTTGGTTCAAGCCACATGTACTTGCAAGTTCAATACCTCCTCGGACCTGGTGATGTAACTGGAACACGCCCTCATTATTTCATTACTTGAGAGGGAGTACCGAGTTCAATTCTCGGGCAGGTCAATGGCTTTCTTTTTCGTATTCTTCACGCATAGAGCCAGCTTTGATTTTCTAACCCCAACACAGTTCTGTTTCAACAGTTATCATTTTATCCTTCCAGAACCCGCGGTTCAATAAGTACATGAATGAGCCCTTGCGGACTGATTGGCCTTCGCTAAATCACAATTAGAAATGAAGCTTCTTAAAGGTGCATGTTGATAAAAGAGAAAGGGGAGTGCTAAGATCAAACAGCCACAACTGTCAGTGAGCTCGCTGAAGTCCTTTTGGTGTGGTACTCGACTTGCTGCCGCGAGACATCTGGACGTTTCAAAAGACAAGAACAGATAACCAAGCCATGCTCGAAAGGATGTCAAGGTCACTAGTTGACCCACCCCAACGGAAGCGGGCCTTGAAGTCCTGCTTCGTCTCTACTCGTTAGAAAAGTCTTCTGTTCAACAGATATATTTTGAGTTGTGGGGGATGACCTGAGGATGCATGTGTAATGCTTGCTATCAAAGGGACAGTGAGGGGATGTGTCACGGGTTTCAAGACAGCTCCTAGAGGTCAGAGTGCCGATTGCCAGCTGGAGCTGCCCACTTGAACGCGTGCTGCTTGGAGAGCTGGTAACGAGGATGAAACCCAGAGAACCAAGCAGTGTTTTGACCTTCGAAGCTGGCAGAGCCAGGCGGCAGGCGGAGATGTCTATATGACCGACGAACGCTCCGCAACAACCACTTTGTATAGGCAGGTTTGAAGGAAGACTTTCTGAAGCTACAATTCTGAGCTCAAAAAGAGAAGAAGGAAATCGAGGCTTTGGAATGAGCTATGAAGTGCCACCCCAAAGGAAAGGAGCTGGTGCAGCAAAGTAGGAGGTGGTGTGAGAGACAGTGTCATCAGGGAGTGCAAGGGGAAGACAGACGTGAATACAATTGATTTGTACAGATGGCTTGAACTGAAAATGAGCCTTTTTTTTCCCGGTATTAGCCAGGTAGAGAAGAAGTAGCAAGATCTGGAGGGAAAATACGGAGTTCGTCAACATGGAGGTGACTGATGGGGGTGGAGAGGGCCGAGAACAACTCACAGGGTACTGCAATACGCTCCAATCCAAAGGTATAGAAGCACGAAGACAATCTAGAGACAATCTAAAGTCTTTCGAGATGCCTCCCGCAATGGTGGCTGTTCAGGCCGATGCACGGATGGACATGGAATTGTAGAGTGTGAGGGAGCTGGGAGGGAAGCAGGAGCCGACTGCAGAATGGTCGTCTCTGTACGGTGATGTCCAAGATCGAGATGGGCTGGATGCAGAACTAGAAACATTTCTGCAAGACGAGAAGACGAAGATGAAGGCAAGAAGTTGAAGGCAGGAATATGGAGATGAAGTTGGGAAGGTAAAGGCGGAAGACGAAGGTGGGAGGATGGGAGCTCGAAGTGACCAAGGACTCAAGAGCGAAGAATCTGGAGCTCAACTGAAGGGGACTTTGGGGGCGTGCCTAATTTGCGCAGGTGAGCACCTTCCGGTAGAGCATTACTTGAGGAAGGAAGGAAGGTAGGCATGGAAGAGAGGGCGGAACAGGGCAAGCACGCGGTCACGCGTCCACACGTCATGTCAGACATGGCCACCGCCTGGCAATCCGCATTGCTGACTTTCTCAGACAGCCCAATTGACCTCATCTAGGAAGAGCAATCGGGAAAGAGCAGGTTGAGAGCTACAGTGGGACATGGGCAACAGGGCAGCCACAGGCTTGATGAAGCCGCATAAGGCCTCGCTGGGGGGATTTTGAGACTCAGGCCCGCACGGAAGAGCTCGGACGATCTTCATGCTCACACCAGATGATCTTCCTAGAACACACATGGACTAAACGTCGTGTTTCAGCTCTTCGTCTCGTAAGAATCTTGCAAGCGAGCGAGGTGAAGATATTCGCGGTGAAGCACAAGACACGAATCCTCGTCCTCAGAAGACCTCAGTTTTATTTGAAATAAAGCATGCCGTCTAGGACGCATGTGTATATGGTGGCCGCTCGCCCGGGAAGATGCATTTTGTGGGCAATCTTTTCTCTCTGCAAATTTGGTATCGAGTTTCTATTCTTGGTATACTATAGATGTCTCTCTAACTGCACCGTATGAGGCGATCGCTTTTGCATGTGTACAACGGCAGTGTCTTTCCGTGACAACTCTATGCCCGTCAAGGCCCAGTCCCTGCTGCGGTCGTTCAGCTTTCTCTGCGCCCAATTCGTAGTCACAGTCGCACCTACTACGAGTGCTTCTTCTAGCCCGCACAGGTTCGATTGGAACAAACATGGAGAGTGGGTGCCCGAGACTGTATGTAAACTCATACAAACCAAACACCTGGAGCTAAGTTGGGTCGTGCCAGCATCTCATGAGCGTTTAGATTCATGTTGATGGCTTCTCTACTTCGCTGTAACCTAGCAATTGAGACCTGTCAAGATACCGACAGGACAATCAATCTACTTGTGGTGGGTTGAAGCGTTGAATTATAAGCCGAATTAACTCCCACCTACAGACGCTGATCCGACTGACTGATACTGACCGAGGAACATGTAATAACAGGTTGACTGCTTCTGTCTAGCCGTGTTTTTCCTCCGCACGGTTGTACACGGGCCAAGGTAAGCCTGCGCACTGGCATACAACGGTAACCTCAAGCCTGAATGGCTTCGGGGATCGGTACGTAGCTAACACTAGCATCGTAGCCATTGTTGTCACACTGCAACAGCAACGATGCGAACTGAGGTATATCGAAGCAAAACTGCTTAATGGGATATCTTTTGTCATACATTTATACATAAGACCCTAGGTCTTGACGCGGTTTCACCAAAACCGATCCTTCATCCACGTCTCCTCCCTGCTCTTTATAACTTGAACCTTCTCTTCGACCACGTCTATGCTAGCATCCCATCCGTCTGCTCTCCTCCCACTTTGGCCCGCGGGCCATGTCTGTCATGACACATCCAAGTGGAGGCGACGTGATCTGATTTGCGACATGGCATGGTGGCTCCAGCGCTTCCCGAAAACTGAACAAGACCGGGGGGGCGTATCTTGTGCCGTGCCAGAGGGCTTCTCCTAGCCAGGTACCGTTTCGCCCGGAATTTGGAGTGAAATAGGTAGGAGAAGAATTAAAATAGGCGATGGCTGGCAATGCGCTGCCATCATGACCAAAAAAAAAAACCAAACCAAAAAACCAGTATGAACAAAAACAGCGCCTGCCGATGGTTCTTGGCCCGGCCATGCCGACGTCAGTCGGCCTAGCCGAGTCGGGACCCAGTTCGGAGTGCGCGACTCAAAAATGCATCAGGTGGTCTGCGTGCCGTGAAGCGCTGTTGGACATCCGAGTGTCGTCTCGCTTGTCCCTGCTCTTCTAGAATGCGAATGACTTGATGGCTGGATGATGGAGTGTCGATGAGACGATTTATGTTATCTCATAGTGGTCCATAATGGAGGGCGTCTTCATTATGCCCTCCGGTCCCCAACCAGTCTTGCGCTCCATTGTCGCATTACTCGCACATGGGCGAACAGGTCGATCACCAAGCACAGACAGCCTGCTCTGGTACCTGCTGGTTGTGCAAGGTCCAGCCGCATCGTCATTCGCTTGTGGGGATCGCCAACCACTTAGGAAACGGCCGACGTTCCCTCTGCGTCGTCCATCTGGAAGACGAGCGGAGAAAAAGATTCGGCCGATTAGGATGTGAGAAAATAATTCGCAGGACATGTTATATTCAGGGTGCTTCTGTAGCAGGACCAGGTGATTTGTGTCTCCTAAAGAACTGGAAGGCATTCATCCGGAAGCGACTCGGCCTCTTCTTGACGGATCTATCGTCGGCTGACTTGAGGGTACTTGCTGTCTCCACTTCAAAAATCGGTTGACCATCCATTTTTGGCTCGGTCATGCTTTTTGCGGAGTCTGGTGCTGATATCATTGGAATCGGATTACTTTTAGGCCGCTCCATGGATTCCTGGCTAACAACGCTCGTTCCTTTCGTGCTAGGTGAGAGGGGCATCTTGCCGGTCGTTGCGCTGCTGGCATAATCGCCGTTCACTTGGGCAAAACTACCGCCCTCAGTCGTTGTCTCGCTGCAGCGTTGCCGTTCCGGCCCGATAGGTCCTTCGTCGCCAGCAGCGAGCTCCTTCACAGGTTCGAAATGTGGGCCCATGCCATTGGTTGCCTTATAGCCACCCCTGAGTTCCGGAGTGCTTGCCGACCTGGCTATCGGCTCGACGGCCGGAACAGACGCAGAGTTTGGTTTCGCGCTGTTGATGTGTTGAGACGGGTCCTGGCGACTGGTTCGGCGGTCCGGGTGTGTTTTCGCTAGTGCGTCTGCGATTTTCTGTTGGAAGAGCTCCGAGTTGGTTGTGAGCTCGGCGACGCAGTATCTCATGTTGGGCAGCACATCGGCCACTCCTTGGAAGAGAGGTATGGCAAACATGTTCATAAAGTTGAGCTGAGATCTGAACTGGGAAGCTCGTTCCGTGAGAGGGGGGGCCATCAGTGAAGTCTGGATTTCAAGTTCTTTCTCCATAGACCGTTGTCGAGCAAATTCGTCGGCCAGAATGTCCATCCATTGCAAGGCTGTCTCATGACTGCGTGCCTATATCACACAGGGTTAGAGGAGTCAAGACGTTTCTGATGGAACCAAGTGCTCACCACATTGCAGATATCTGCGCATTTAATCAGCAGAGCACACGCAAGGCCTTTCTGCTCCTCGACCATGCGGCTATTCCATCCTTCGGTGGAGTCATTGGCCGCCAGCTTTTCTTTCAAGTCTGCCAGCCTCTTCATGTAGTCAAAGTGCAGGCCCATGTCAGTTGCCAAGATGGAGCTGATCATGAGGCCCCGCATTTTCCTGTCTTCGAAGGCGGACGGCCAATGTCTCCTGAGGATTTGTGAGAAGGCGGCGCAATGGAAAGACTCCAGTACCGAACGATCATTGTAAAGCTGTGCAAGAGGGGCATTTAATGTAACGAGGAAGCCGTTGTTGACGCCTGGGTGTCCCACATCGTGTCCGATGGCCGTGATCAGTAACGTCAGGGCCTCGAACGGCGTCATGAGAGCTTCCACGGGGGATTTGGGCGCATCGTCCGAGGCGTCGCAGTAAATGTAAGGCATGATTATGTTCGTGTGGAGGAGGAAGCTAAAAGTGGCTTGTAGCACGTCAACGACGTGCCGAAAATTGTGGTACGGCACGAAGCTGTTGTAGGCAGCTCGGCAGGCGATGACGAATTGAGTGAGTTGATCTGTGGAGGAAAGAGAGGTCAGCACATAAGCACGGCTAGTCTTTTCTTTTCTTCTGCCCGACAACAAAAGTTGGGTGCTGTGAGCCAGATCTGCAACCTACCCGGCGGAATTCTCCATGGTTCCAATTCTGGCATGGAGAGGGCATGACTGAACATGAGTGAGGCGGCCACAACAAGCTCGTCATCGGAGAAGTCGTGGGCGCAAAAGTGCCACTGGCCAACCGCCTGAGCGATTCTCGCCTGTCTTTCTGCTGGGACCGATATCCTAAACGTTCCAAGAGAGGTTTCATCCTCGTCGTCAAACCTGCAAATTCCCTTCATGAGACCCGACACCATCGCTTCACGAAGGTAGGCGAACGGCTTCCCTCCGGTGTCGACGCCCACCCATGAACGTTTTCTGTTCTTTCGGACCTGCAGGACTGCCTCTCGCTCCCTTGCTGCGGCTTGACGAGCCTTGTACGCATGAACCTCGATGCTCTCAATATTCTGCCGCTGAAGAGGGCTGGTCATAACATCGACTGCTCCATACTCGAGACACCTTCGGACCAGTCCGGGCCTAGATTGGGAATAACTCGATGCAATGGTTTCGCCAATGGCGCCCGTCTCCGCCGAGCCCGGCGCAGTTGCAGGACCAGCCTCGGGCAGCGCAGGCGGAGAAATAACGGGTATCGGCACCACGAGTTTCAACAGTTTCAACATGTCTGCCTCCGCGACGACCCTCTGCAATAACCGCAGCCCATAAAGTTCGACATCGGATATCTGGGCATCGGGTTCGCTTCCTTGCACTGGCCGTGAATGAGGCGAGGGGGACCTGGATCGGGAGGTTCGGTCTGTCACGTCCTCTTCGAAGGGGGTATCTATCAGTAGTATCGTGGGTATTTGGTCGATCGTGGAGGTGTGGTGGAGAGCCGTCAGGGCAGAGAGACAGGACGCGCTACTTGAGCAAACTTGGACTGCGCGCGAGTTAAAAACGGAGGACTTCAGGCCAGGGATTCCCAATACATACCACCACCAAATGCATCTTTCAGCGCTCTGATACTCTGTTCCAAGTGTCCTGTCTCCGCAGCGGCGGCGCCATTACTTGCGACGCTATCATCAACGCTGAAGTCGGCAGTGTGACCCTCAACCGCCCTGCGATCGACGTAAATGATGTTCGCGCCGATCCTGTCCATGGCGTTGATTCCAAAGACCGCGGCCAGTCTCGCGACTGGTGCGCCTTTGCCGGGGACAAATTAAGCTGGGCCAGGCAGCTCGGGTGTGGTGCGTATAGCCCGGGACGGCCTTCTGGGGCTGGAATTCCCAACAACCGACAATCCAACTTGGGCGGTGGTCTCCCAACGCCGCGGGCGATTGTCGGCCCAGGCACCAAATTTTTGTGATCGCTAATTCGAATAGGCGTTCGCAAGCGGGTTGTGGGCGGGTTCAGGAGTCCTATAAGTCGCGGGGGGGATGCGCTGCCAAGGTTAGATTGGCGAGGAGAGAGTATGGCAGCGTGAGGCTCAACGAGGCATTGAGAGCCCAGGTCGAGGCAACCGGGGGAGACCAGGTGGGGGAAAGGCGGCAGGGGCTGTCGCAAATATCGGCGGAATGAGAGGTCACTGGTGCTGGTGACATAGAATGCGAATGAGAGTGTGAGCACCGTGGCGAATTGAGGCGGACGGACGGTCGAGTAATGGTCAAGGAAGGTCGCCGTATGCCGTGTGGGTTCGGACCGGATATAGAGTGGATTCAGGAGAATTGCGACTTGGTAGGCAGATTAGGGGAATGGATTGGGCGAATAGTCCGTCCCTGGTTCGTTCCCTATGTCGCGCGCCGTGAGTGTCCCGAGGCTTAACCAGGAAGCAGGACACAATGCAGTATCAATCCAGGATGGCGGGCGAGCACGGTACAAGATGGGAAATGGGAAGATAGAGAGTGAGAGGGAGGGTGCAGGTGTGTCGTGTGCCCCCCAGTGGGTGCTGCGCTGCGCTGCTCGGGATAGGCAAGCGGTTGGCTCGGCGCTGGGTCGGGATGGTTGCTGTTTTACGATACGGGCCAGAGTCAGGGTCAATTGTCGAGGTCGAGGTCGAGGTCGAGGTCGAGGCAGAAAATTGGTGAGGTGCGGCGGTGCGGTACCACAAAAGTGAGGGACAGAATTGAATTGCGACAAGAGGGCGCAAGTGAAGGAGAGATGGGGTCGGGGATGGGGAATGGAGTGGGATGGGGGGGTGGATGGACGGATGGTATGGGTAGGCTTGTCTATGGATTGGATTCCAGACTGTCAAGGCCAGGAAGGCACATCGGGTTGAGCCATTCGAAGCGAAGCAAGAGAGCCCAGGCAGGTAGGTCGAGGTCAAGTCGGGGTCGGGGTCGGGGGCAGGAGCAGGAAGGGACAGGGCAGGTCTAGGTCAATTGGGAAGGAATAGGAAGGTAGCAAAGCAAGTCTGCTGCTGCCACTGCTACTACTTGCGCAGCCGTCGAGCGAGTACGAATGAGAGAAGCCCAGCGCCAGTGCCAAAAATGCCAGTGCGTGTGCAAGTGCGTGTGCAAGTGCAAGTGCGAGTGCAAGTGCGTGCAAGTGCAGCCAGATGGGATGCTGCTTTGCTGCGGTTGTACACTGCTGGGTTGGTGCGGGTGGTGCGGGCGAGTCGAGAGGACAGGCAACGGCAGCAGCAGCTGCAACGGGATGGGCAGGAGGGCGAGCTTGGGGGTGTGGAGGGGGGAACAAGGGCATGGGGCATGGCCTGGGCCCTTTCCCTGTTGCCTCGTCAATTCGAGGAGCAAGGTGAAGAGCGCGAGAGAAAGGAAAAAAGGCCTCGGGAGAGACCTACATGCTACGGGAACAGGGGTCCATCGCAGATGAAGATGCCGGGATGCCTTGATGTTTTGGCGCGGGCTCTGCAGGTCGGTCTTGTACCACCCCTAGCACCGCCGAGGTCGAGAGCTCGGCCGGGGCCAGACCGCGGGACGGAGCTGTTGCTAGCTGTCTACTTACCTACTAGTCGGTACTCGGTACTGTTGACATTGAAAGGAGCCATCAGCTACTGTCTTGCCCGCCTCAGCCTCTGTGTGAGAGAGGAGGAGGGAGAGGAAAGGACAAAGGAACTGGGAACGTCTATCTCGCTTTAGCTACGATACGCGCACCTTCTCTTTGTGCGTGGAGTGCCGAGCGCTGGTTGCTTGGTGCTCAATAGCAAGACGACCGGGCGCCACACGAACAGGACCCGCAGGCGCAGCCGCCGTATTACGGGTACATTCAAGTTGTAGATAGACAGATAGATGCCACGGGTGCGGAAGAGACCTCGACGGCGCCCAGGCGTGACCCAAGATATGCATGTGGCTAAGTGGTGGTTTGTTCAGCCCAGGGGAACAAATGCATCCATGCATGCATGCATGCTGATAGTCTTGTACCCGGGTGGCAGCCCTGGGCCTGGGCTGGATACGGAGTACCCCGTAAGCCCAAACCGGTCAGCCTGGCGCTCTGGTCGGTATGCGATTGATGATCTCCAGGTACATTGCCCCTGGTCAAGCCACCTGGGACCTAGTGCTAGGCAGCCCGAGGCAGGTACTGCAATGTACAATCTGACAATGCACAGTCCAGGCGACCTTCAGGTGGATACCCTCCCCCCAGGCACCACCTGGCTGGCACCCTGCCTCTGCCTCTGCCTCTGCCTCTGCACATGTGTTGTTGTCGTTGTTGGCTGCCCAGTGCCCAGGTGCGTTCGCAGGACAGTGGACAGCGAGCGGGCCACACGCAAGCTGAGATAAGGCGCGGCAGATGGGGCGTCCTGGCCCCCGTTTTATGTTTCAAGTTTGTAATGGCCGGGCGTCCTTGGGCCCGGCCTCGCCGCCGTGCTCATCCTCGTCGTCGGGCCCTCAAAAATTCAAAAGCAAGCCAACGCAGAGCAGAAAAGAAAAACCCAGGCAGGGCACATTACGGCATGACAGGGCCTGCCCAGAGAAAGAAAAAAAAAATCAACAAGTTGCGCATGCAGACGGGCAGGCAGGGCAGGCAGGCAGGCAGGAGGGAGAGGCAGGCCAGCACGAGACAGACATCATCCCATCGGCGCACACGAACCACAGCGGAGATGCCTCCTACATGTTCCCTGTTTAGTGCCAAAGTCAAAAGGCTCGAATGCCGGTTGAACTTTTGCAAGAGGAAAGGGGGCAAAGCATATGCTAGGACACGCCCTGAATGGTCTCCTCCGCGGACTAGACAGACACGACAGAGTCTACCGAGTACAGGTGCTGCAAATTGCAAGCGCGCTGTCCGTTCATTCATTGCACCTCTCGCATGGAACGCCATGTAATATGTCCCACATATCTGATGTACAGTAGTGGTAGATGCCGACCCGTTCTGGCCGTGTCTGCCTCCCAGCCCCTCTCTTTTTCTTCTTCTTCTTTTCCCCGGCTCGAGGCTGGCTGCCCGCCATGCGCAGCTAGCTAGCTACCCACTAAGCATGACCCCATTGTGTGTTGTACATTATCACATCGTACATGCCGCGATACACTAGATATTGTGTAGGGCCGTGTGGTCCTGCCCGGGGGTTGGTTCCACAGGCAGACAAAGGCGTGAGGTGTCACGGCGCACATGATAGAGGCAAAAGCGGCAGATGGGGTTCGCAGCTGACGTCGGGCCTGAGGGATGTGTTTCTCTTTGTCCTGGCAGCCCTGGTGGCCATCCGGGAGGCGATGCCAGACGTCAGGGCGGGCGCCGGGGCGTCGGACGGGGTCAGGCTAGCTGGGCTGCCGGAGCATCATACACCTCTTTGACGCCCGCACACGGGCACACGGGCACACGGGGCATACATATCGTCGTGATCGTCATGAGAGGAGTGTCTGCAGGATGGATGGGTGGGATGGATGGGTGGCACAGTAGTACTGCGCAACAGCGTCGTGGTGTGGAGGGCGGCGAGGGTCGAAGGGTCGCAAGGGTCGCACCTCCAGAACCCGCAGGGTCGCAGGCTGCAGGCTTGGTAGGGTCGCAGGGCCAGGCTGGGCAGGGTGCCAGGGTGCGTGGGAGAGTGTCTTGGGTGTGTCGCGCGGCTGGGCGAAATGGATCGGCGCAAATGAAGCAGCAAATGGGCGGAGGGGAGTGGGTCTGGAGCGTGGGTCCCTTGGAAACCTTGGAAGAAGCCTGCAACCATTTGTGTGGGCTCAGTGGAGCTTGTGCCGGACCCCACCAGCGATCTGCGGCTGGAAATAACGCGAAAGGGGCCACTCCGGTGCGTTGGCTGGCTTCCACCGGCCTTCGAGAACGTCAGCCCCAGGGCCCTGCTGGAAGCCATCGAAGCCATCGAAGCCGTCGAAGCCGTCGAAGCCGTCGAAGCATTCTAGGGCTTCCACCCACCGCCACAAGACGACGCCCTTTGGTGTGCGTCTTGAACCTGCCTGCTGGCCGCTGGTTGGTAGGGCGCGTGAGGCCTGTTTCGCACCTACACACACTACTGGTACCTGGCCCAGGTAGGTACTTTGACGGTACGGGACTCTGACATTCTGACGGCACTGTGGAACCACTCACTGCTGGGCCTCGCCGTCGCCATGCGTCACCTCAACGTGATTAGTATTTCTTTTCCCTACATACACACAGCACACGACCGTACGCGTACGCGCCAGCCCCAACACGTTGCAGCGGGGGCACTGCGGTTTTGGTGTAGTGTGGCATGTGGCAGAGCACACACCACATCACACACATGATGCTGTATGTGAGCAAGTGTCTTGGTCCCAACGCAGACCTGCAACCCTCTACTGGGCCATGAGCCAGTCAGCGATAGTGCCAAAAGAGCGCAGTGTCGATGATAATGAGCAGATCTGCAGGATCAGCCCAGCCTGCCAGCCCGTCACCGGCCCTTTGTCGTCGCTGAATGCCGTGCAGCCTCGAGCAGCCCTTTTTTGGCCGTCTTGGGGCTGGTTTGATGCGATCAGCGTGTCGATCGACAAGGCCCCACCCACCCACTGGCGCGGTGCGGGCGCCGACCTTGGGCCTTGGACCTTGGACCAAGAAACAGCAACGCCGCCGCGCCTCTGCTGAGTGTCTCCTGCCCTGCCTGCCTGCCAGCCTTGGGTTTTCGCCCTCGTTGGCGCCGCTTCCAAGATCCGCCCTCAATGATCCTCGCCCTCAGGGCCAAAACAAGCTTATCTCTCGTCAATCTGCCAGCTGCGCCCGCCGCCCGCTCGGAAACTAAGACGCGGGACGGGAGCAGGACAGGACAGGGCAGCACGCCGGTCGCCCGGGCTGGGCTGGGCAGCAGGCTGGGGGAGGGGGAGGGGACGAGCCGCGACACGACCTGGACGGCCAGCCGTGCGCCCGAGGACTTTTATTGCAGTACTGGGTCTAATAAGGAGTGGGCTCGACTCAAGCAGAGAGGCGTTGATCGTGGGTTGACCTGTCACTCGACGCAGGCGGCCATGATCAGCTAGCTAGCCCTTGTCGCCCGCCTGCCAGCCCCGTCAGGCCTGCCAGCCCCGTCAGGCCTGCCAGCCTGTCAGCTGCAATCCGAGAGCGCCTGTGCAACAACCTGTGGTCGTGTCGTTGACTAGCGTAGCGTAGTCGCGACACAATATCAGTCAATGTCCACGTCGGGTCCGGGCTTGCTAGTCCGTGGCCCCATGGCCCAATAAGCGATACTTCCCACCCCATCTCCGACGCTGCCAATGCCGGCATTTGCGATTTGCGATTTGCGATTTGCGATATGCGATTGCGAAAGCAACGCGCCGCAATCTGGGGGTCCAGCTCTTGTCATTTATTGCCGGGGCCCCAGCCTCGAGATATTATGTACTGTGTCGATATGGTACATATATGCTCAGCAGGCAATCTGGCCACAAGCCTGGGCCGTTTCCGCTTTGGCCCTAGGTTGCGATCCCCCTTTTCCGAGACGCGCATCGCTGGCCCAACGACCTTCCCGATGAAGCTATCAGGACCTCGGCACCCCGGAGATATCCACCCACTCACGGTCTCTGCAACGGCCTTCTCGAACTGGTGGGTGCTCGTGCTAGCGCTGGTGCTGGGCTGGCGTTTGTACTGATATCTCTTCTGCCTTTGTCTCTCCTAATCACGACTCCGGACCTGACGGCCTCCCAAGCGTGGCCCTTGTCCCACCTCGACTCGAGGGCCCGCCGTGTCTCACTGTCGTGCAAACGTAAACGGCACCTTGGGGTTCAAGCAGCCAATGGATTTGCCCAGCTATGTGCAGTAGTGACAGTCCGGACCAGCCCGTCTTTGTGTGTGTTACTATTACAGCCATAGCGAGCGAGCTACCGCCCGACCCGACCCGAGCACGCTTGTCTTTTTGGTGTCTCTGGACGCAAGCGCGCGCACAATGCCAACGCCGCCAAACTCGAACGTCAGTGCATCCCCATTTTTTGACACATTGTCGAGCTGTTCTCGACCAACATTATTTCCGTGACAAACCCTTTGGCATGCTGCATGTTGCATGGTATGTCCTCTTAAGGAACAGTGAGAGAGAGAGAGATCTCGATTTCGCAGCGCGCCACAGCAAGCGTGAGCCTGCCTGTCCTGCCCTGCCTGTCCTGCCCTGCCTGTCCTGCCCTGCCTGTGGCTCCAGGTTTCTTCCTTCTCCTCCCCAGAGCCCGTTTGACCAGGGGCGGGCTGCATATTGCGACGCGATGATGACTATGACGATGTGGTGCGCCCCAGTCGCCCGCGAGCACGGACTCTCGGGCGCAGGTTCGTGGCTGCCAGTCGAGCGGCAGCCCTCTGCAGCCCCCTCCCGGGACTAGCCCCAAAGCAAGCACACCAATCCGGTTGCGAAGAGTGCCTGTTTAGGCATGCGTTCATGAGTGAAGGTTTGCCTTGCCTGCACGCACAGAGTCAGTCCCCCAGCCCGAGCAGAAACCCAAAACCTGAAGGTCGCTTCCAGCGCGGCAGAACTGCATGCACTCACTTACTCACACACTTACACACACACACTCTCTGCCCAGTCCAGTGCTGCTGCTGCCTCTTGTGCCGTCATACCCCGGCCGACGTCATCTTCCTCCCGCCGCCCGCCACAACCACCTGCTACACCACCATGGAAGTTTCCACGATCCCAGGTCCGTCACATCCTGGACTGGGATCTACACGTTCCATCAATGCCGTCCCGTCAGCCGGTCGGGCCCGTCACAGGCTCACAGCCAGCCCAGCCCAGCCCTGGCCTCGCTATCCCCACCCACCAGCGCACGCACAAGCCTCAAAGGGCGAGCCCTCCAGCCCTCTTGGCTCCCCCACGCTACGCAGAGGTCGGGCCTGTATGGCATGGGCGGATCCGTCTCCGGTCGATGCTTGCGGCCTCGCCCACTGAGACACTGACACCACTAGCACGATCTTCAGCCCCGTCGGCACTTTGCCGACGATCATGCATGGCGGCCCCGGGAGCCCTGGCCGACCCCCCCGGGAGGTACCACCGCCCTACAGACCTGCCGCGCCTTACAGAAATGCACCGGCCGCCCTCAACAGACGTTACCCGACGCAGCGAGGGAACCACCGAGCGTGTCCATGGTCGTCAAAGGCCGGGACGGTGCAGCCGTCCAGCAGCCATGCTGAAGTTATGGGCATGGACAGGACAGGCGTCGACAGGCCCTGCCCTCCAAGGGCCCCCAGGCGCCGCAAGGTACGGGTTGAGAACCTTGTGCGTGAAGCCTTGTCCATTCTGCACCTCGCTTGCCAATGTGTCCGAACTGTCACGTCCCGACCGACGGCCGAGACCACCCAGGCTCCGCGTTACCCTCTGACTCGTTCTGGGGCATTGTACGCCCGGGGAGGGCTGGCCGCGATGCAATTTACAACAGTGCACACCTCGGCCGAACCTATGGGAGGGGAAACCTTATGCCGCTGCCAACTGCTATATCGTGCCATTTCCTGCAACATTGGCCGCACGCACGTATGCGAATACGCGGTTTGTTGCTCGGGTCCTTCTGCGAAGTCTGATCTGTTTGTTCACTGCGCTACAGATCAAATCACAGGGCAGGTAGTCTTGTGCTCAGCCCAAGAGAAATAGCAGACATGGGGAGTCAATGTTGGAATGGGAAGACATAAGGGAACAATCTGACGGTGTAGGTTTACGCCTGAGATTACCTCACCCAGCCCATAACATAAATATTGAATCAGCCACCAAGAGCCGTCATGCAGCTCGGTACCCATCCTGCTGTAACGTTTGATCTGATAAGCGGATTAATATTGTACCCAACTAACGGGATGGCTGTTCTGTCAGAGCCACTTACAGATCAATGCGTCCCAGACTCGCGATCTAAACATCTACCCTGTGGCATAGGCGACATCAAATGCGCACGCAAGGCATTGGAGAGCTAATCGCCATGTCGCTGTAGATCGAAGCTTTCAATATTTCCTTGGCTCGTATTGACACGCACAGCACAACGGCACCCAGTCATGCTCTTGCTCGACCGCGTTCCTGTCATTTCATCATCTGGCCTACGGCACCGTTCAATGACGAGGCATGTACGTTGGTATGATCGTCAGACTAGCATGCTACTTACTATGATACTGTAACACTGCCACATGGTTCACACGTCGTGACTGTTATTGTGGAGCCTCTGCAGGCTGACTATCCTTCTCACTAGCTACCTACAAAAGGTTATCCCACACGAGGTTATTCATATGGACAATCAACCTATAGCAGATTCTCCTATAGCAGGATAAGTATAGTGAACAATACCTAGGTGGTTTACTAGAACTTACCGTGGCCACATAGAGGATACTCGGGCAACGCTGGTCTGTATGAATACTGGCTTCATCAAAGCGGCAGGTCGACGCGATATTCAACAGCATTGACCAGGGCAATGTCCTTGGAGATAGGGAAAAAGTAAAAAAGACATAGAAAAACCCAAAACATCATAGCATAAAGTCAAAACCCCAAGACTAGGCAGCAAAAGACAACAGAACAACGTGCGATCTTAAAATCAAAATGGGACGACGACGGCAGACGCGGCCGGCTGGGAAGATCATCAACCCAATCATCCACCCACTCACCCTCACCAACCTACTCGCTTACATCGCCCATGCGTACACACACACACACACACCTCGAGGCCCGTCAGCTTCCCGTCTGTGCAGCATTGAGGCACGCGTGTCGTGCCCCCCGTCGGATCAGTCCCATCACAACATAACTCGGCAGCTTTCCGGGCCCGATGCCCCCCATCCGACGACGTGAACAGTCGCGATTCACGGCGCGCAAGCCATGAGTAGCAGCATCTTATTCGGCCGGCAGGGCGGGCTGCCTAAGGACTTGACCACAACTATCGGTTTTGTGGAGACATGAAGGAATGTGGAGGGGGGGGTTGGGTAACGGAAACAAGTACATAAGAACTCATAATCCATCCACGTCTGTTGGGGTCCAGATCCATCCCGGGAAAGCATTATCCTCCCGCCCCGTCCCTCCGACCCGGAAGCGTAATTTGGAGGGTGGATGGGGGGATGGGGGCCATGATAGAATGACATGCCATTATTGTCTCCGCGGAGGGGAGGATGATGACAGCCACGAGGAGAAATATGCAGGTCATCATGGAGGGGATATGGTCTGGACTCCCTTCCGCACGGAAGGATGTTCGCCTCATGATGGCACAGACGCGCCTCCGTGCGGAGCCTCGAGGGACCAGAACGAGGCAGCGCGCGCCGGGAGCAACCAGGCTGGCGAGTAAGAGGCGATGAGGGAGCATTTCCGAACCGACCGACATAGGCCGCGTGAGACTGGTAGCCCCCGATGATTGGGAATTGGGAAGTCATGATACGGGTACAGCTTTCGATGCCTTTCGCGGTAAAAGTGCCGTGATGTGATATACTCCCCTACGCAGGTTTTTGTAAACCAACCAGCCTCGCATGCACATGGAATACATGAACAATACTAATGCTCACTTGACCAGCCATTCAAAGACGAATTTTTACAGTAAATCTTATGCTCTATGGAATGCTAATTCCTCTAGTCTACCGATGTCCACATGCTCCGCTTTATCTAGGGAGTAACGTCTTTCAGTCCGCGTATGATGCAACAGGCTTTATTCCTGTGCGCGCAATATGCTAGTGCAGACCAGGAACATTTTGTTCGAAAGATGGCTTTTCATAGTACGTTTCTTGGGCCACTGGATCTTCGCCAAGGGAGACAGACCGGCTCTTAACCACGGTCTCGAGACTGGCCCGTAGGGCTTGACTCCTACACAGCTGCAGAGGGTGGTCTATTCGACGACCCTATGCCCTGCAGCCGGGAAACAAGTCGCCCAGATTCTTCTAACAGTCTTACTGTCAAGCTGTAACACTGGATCCCGGGGCTCTAGCGAGACTCTGAGCCCTGGCTGTTCACAGCGGCATCGTCGTCATCCTCTTCGTCGGGCGTGCCGAAACGGCGCACGATCTCGTCGAACTTGGGGCCACCAAGCACGCGGTCGCTGCGTCGTCGATAGAACAGTAAGTATGCATGGGATGTGATCATGCTCTCAGGGTTCTTGACAGGTGTCGCGAACGAGTCTGATAGATTCGCGTTAGTATGGCTACAACTTCTTGTCATTAAAACGAGGCCAACATACCGTCAAATTTGTACCACTCCTTGTTCACAAAGTTCTTGGCGAAGGCTGTGTAGTGGCCGCCGCCCAGGCCACCCATATGGTCATCAATGGCGATGAGATCATATATTTCCTGCTTGCCGTCTTCCCTCTCCAGCACTCTTTGGGTGATGTCAAGACCTTCGATTGGGAAGTCAACCACCACATCAATCTTGTCGCGGCGGGTTCCGCTGCTGCTGAAGCGCTTGAGATGGACAATGAGAATGTCCGGCGTTCTCCAGAGGTCGAACTTCTTTGCTGCGCGTCGATGCTCTTTGCATCTGGGACAATACCATTTGTCATCTTCTGACAAAATCTCGTCCTTCTCGAATTCCTTCAGGCAGTCGTCCAGGCTGATGCCCCTGTTCGCACGGGTCCTCCGGGCTTGGCTCTTAGCCTCGAGTTGCGGGTCCTTGAGGACATCCAGATCTAAAAACGTCGGGCTGCCTGTGGCCGTCGACCTAGTAACACCGCCCGCCTCTTGGCCAGCAAAGACGACGTCCCATGCGGCAGGATCCCAGTCAACCAAGATACCCTCGCCGAGGCGGACCAAAGGACCACCGTCCACTTTCGAGCCCCATTCGGGATCCTCGTCTTGGAAGCTGTTGCGCTTGTAAGCCTGACGAGCAGCCTGCTGTTGTTGCTGTTGTTGCTGCTTCCATCGCTTCATGCCCTTTTTGGAGTAAGTCTTGTGGCCTTTGACTTTCTTCTTGGATCCGGACTTCCCTCCTCTAAGCTTCGAGTCCTGTGGTCTGATGGGCAGATTTGGGGTCTTGTTGTTGATATCCTGCATGTCATTAGGCACTGTTGCAGCGGATGGGAAGGTCCAGGTCGGTTTGTAACATGCCTGAAGATCCGGAAGGCTGGAATCGCTTTCCTCCTCGCTTGGTTCGTCGGCCATCCGGGTCTGTGCTCCGGTCTCAGGGACATCGCCGCTCTCCTCGGTACCGCTCTCCTCGGACGCAGTCCCGGATCCGGAAGGACTGGGCATATCTTCGTCACTTTGCGAGGGCGAGTTAGGGCGAGGCTTCCTGGCATCAAGCCTGGGAAATAGTCGTTCTCCATTCGACCCAACTGCGTTCCATCCGGTGGGGACTAGTGTATCTTCAGAGAAGTAACTCATGTCAAAAAGGTTCTGGAGCTGTCCGTCAAGAAACACTTCAGGCTTGATCCAGTCTGGACGCCGAGAGTTGAATTTCCTGAGGAGGCCGTGAGATCTGAGTCCTTGTTAGCGCCTGAGCAAGTGGTGTGATTACGGCAACAACGTACTTCTCTGCGCCTTGTTGAGATGCGGCGTCACCTTGAATGGTGTCTTGCATCGAGACGTCCACCAAGTCGTCCTCACCCTCCACAGACTGTGCAGTGACTGTAGCATCGCCGGATGAGTCTCCGTCTGAGGTCGTAACCAGCATTGGGTCAGAATCAGTGTGTCCTGTCGCGTCCGTTTGATGCTGTCCAGACAGCACAGGCCATGTCGTAAACGTGGCAACCTTCTCGAGAATTTTACGGCGGATGATGTCCTCATCTTGAGCCTGTCCGAATATTAGCCTTCAGCTCAAGATTGAAAGTATGATTGCAATGACCACGTTACCTCTTCTGGCTCCAGCACGATGAAATGCGGGGGTGAGACGTTCTCCGAGTTCTTCGCAGGTTGAATTCTTGACTCCTTGTTGGACCGAGGGTTGAGCCTGTGCAGCACTGGGACCACCATCCTCGCAGCCGATGGATCGTCCCAATGGGGGATCTCCTCCTTGTCGTACGATGAGTAATAGCTCTTCGTCTTCTTCTTTGTCTTAGGTTTGGTGTTGGTCGGCTGGCTCTCAAGCTCGTAGAAAGCAGGAATATCGTCCCTAGTGATGTCCTGCGATGCTTGCGAATCGTCTTCGTACACCTTGAAAAACTTGTCCTTGTACTCTTCTGCCCCGATCATGCGCTCAGAAGGAACTCCGACACGAACCGCAATGAAGTCCTTCAATGCTTTGATGCTCGCGGTCTTGTCGATTTCAACATTAAGGAAGACAGGTACATCGTTCAAAGGGAAAAACTTCACTTTCCGGCTCCAGACATTTTGTATGGGCAGTGGCAGCGTCAGGTTGGTGAATGGGTCAAACGTGATACTGACCTTGGCGCATTCGGGACATACAAGAGTTGATTTGTACAGACCCGTGAAGAGGTCGCTGATGATAGAGTCATCTCTTTGCTTATGGATATCCCAGACCTGGGCAGCAAGCCCACGAATCGCTTCTTGGTCGTTAACCATTTCGTCCGTTGAATCTGGTTTGGGGATGTACGGCTTCTTCTTGATCCGGTTGAGGTCTTCCTGAAGCCCATCCAGCAGAAAACCCAGGAACTCCTGAGTATCTTGTTGTCCCCAACCAGAGAACTGAGGCGCACAGCGGCCAACGGCCTCCTTGAACGACCTTGGCGCGACACTTGAGGGCGGAGGAACCTTGTAGATCTGCTTCAGGAGGAACCCATATGCACGAGCAATGGCGCCGTTGTGGCCCAAGGGATTGTCGAAGTTCATCTCCTCGTCGTGCTCGCCCGCCAAGAAGTACTTGGTAAGTTCTTCGACACTCCGGATGCACTGGAGCGCGGAATTCATGTAGCACGTGTTTCCCAGATTGTTCAGCCCAGTTTGCCCCATCACACGATCTCCTTGTCGGCCCCGCGTCCCCAGGCTCAGGGGGGCAGGGCTGTTGCGGCCGCTACGGTTCCCTTTTACTTTTTTACTGATCGCGGATTCCAGTGACCCATCTGCGGGGGAGGGTGACTGATTTAGGGGTTCGGCGGAAGCGCTGGTCGCAACGGTGTCCACAGTCTTGGCGTCAGAGTCAGCGGCATCTTCAGAGTTGGAGCTGAAAGCCTTCTGGCCCTGCGCTTTGCGGCCGGCAGAGGCGTTTCCGTTGTCTGCTCCGGGCTCTTGGTCTTGGCCTTGTGCGTCGTCCACCAGGGGGGCGCCGGCGGCATGAACATCCTCCTCGTCGCGCTCAGACCCAGCTTGCGTCTCCTCAACGCTTGCACGATCCACCTCCACATCATTCGAGCCCCCGGGGATGTCTAGGCCACTCCCCTCGGGCCCTGGCGAGTCTTGCGCCCCGGCCGCGGGCTTGTCAGGATGCCCCTCTTGTGCGCCTTGGTCTGTGCCGCTAACAGGTTCGCCGTCGGCCATGGACACGTCGTCGCTGGTGGCGGGAACGGGTATCATGTCAACATCTTCGGTCGCGTCAGCGTTTGCGGCGGGGCTTTCGTCGGGAGGCAGGCTGGGGGCTCTGCGCTTCAAGGGGGATGCCGATCGGGGGAAATCCTCTGGACGGGACATCTTCCGTTTCTTGATGGTGGAAGACGTTGTGAAAGGGAGCTGCCTGTGCAGCTCCAGGTCGAAGGATTACGGGAGGCCGTGTGACGAAGGCTGTCGCTGGGTGGGCAGGCAAGTCTGTGATCCACGTTCCCTTGATGGATGTGAGGCGGCAGAATCTTTGGATAACAAAGATAGTGTATCGACGGGTCTGGTGGAGCGCTTAGTAAAACACCAAGTTCCAACAGGGCAATACAGCAAGTTTTTTTTTTTAAAAAAAGAGGACTCGGCGGCAGAAGGGGGGGGGCAAGAGACGGTTCGAGGTCTGCTACTGCTACCGCTGCCGAGTAGAGTGCTTGGCTGCAGAGAGGCGAAATGGTGAAATAGGCATGTGCTCACGAAGGGAAAAGAAGTTGTCTCGGAGGGGCACGACAGTGACAGTGCGGGCGTAGGTAATAAGTGAAGGCTGACAGGAGGTGACGCGGGCGGAATGCTGGCGAGCAGCACAGAAGACTGACTGACTCCCTTGGAAGTTGCTTGTGGGGTTTGGACGGTCACTGCACCACCGCAGTGCAGTGCGCTGCACTGCATCATGTCTGCACCTGGCCACCGTGCTTGTACAAGGGCTCTGCTTACCTGCGCCTGGTCTTTGCCGGTTCGGATCAGAGTCGGGGAGAACGCCCTGTGGCCCCTGGCAGGTGGATTTGGCAGTGTAAACAGGTTTGGATTCCAGGGCGTTGACAATGGGGGGGGGGTGCATTCATAACAGTACGATTTTTGCTGCTGCCCACTGTTCGCCGTCAACAGTGTTGTTCCTGCCGCTCCTGAAATTCATACACGGTAAAGGATGAGGTCAGAAACTCCAAAGGCGGTCAGCGCTTCCAAGAGTTGGTTGGGAGGAGAAAAAAGCCTTGGGCCAGGCAGTCGCAGCAGTCGCAGCCGCAGCCGCAGCCGCAGGCATGGGGTAAAGTAAGGTGCTGTCTGGCGGGTGGACCCTGGGACAAAATCTGAACCTTAGCGGGGGACAGTCCAGGGGCCGCCGCCCTCCTTCCTGCGTCTTTTGTCAGGTCGGCAACCGCTAACACAGGCCGAGAGGCGCATCCACCTCCCAAGGCTCCAGGGCTGTTAGTTCTATTTGCAGCAGCAGCCTGCAGAAACATACCGACGAGGCACAGACTAGCCTTGTGATTCGATGCGCCGTTGCTGCTCCCAAAGAAAAGATGAACTTGAGGCGGTCTCGGCCTGCTCACCTAAGATCTCTCCTCTAGCCCTCCGGCTGGGCGGCTGGCTGGTTGGTAGCCAACGGCATGTGCCAAGCCTCGAAGTATCAGCATAACCACATCCACTGCCTACGTATCTAGAAGGGTCCAATAGACATTTTACTCGCTGGCAATTGCAGCGTTGGTTGTAGCGTCGATTTGCCCTCCAAAAATCGTCACCTGTATCTGAATGCTTCCCTTCCAAATCATGCAGTATGCATCTATCCGATCTGCCCCGCGCCCACAATGCTCATACATCAAGTTTATCATGAATGCCCGTATATATCCTCTAGTAAAGACAACCCATGGACCAGCCAACCCCGGCTCCCGTCATGTTCTCTTCCTTTTCCCAAGCCTGCCCAGCCCCGTCCTGCCCCCATCCTGCCCATCGCCCACTCACAGCTTCGGGTCCAGCTCTTCGTACTCCGAGAGGTCCTTTATAGAGCGCGCCCCTGCGCTCACGGGCAGCCTGGCCTTGAAGTCTCGCGGGTCCTCGATGAAACAGATCTTGGTTCCGTTCAGCGAAGGCGGGTCCTCGTCCTGGTTTCCCACCATACCGTTCGCGTTGGAGTGTAGTTTCTTCCACGCCTCGGCCGCCGCGTCGATCTTATCCTCGGCCACCTTCAGGTCGTGCAGCAGGTACTCCTTGAGGCCCTCGATTTCCTTGGCCTCATCGTGCTGCGCCGCGCTCAGCCTGGCCTGGAGGTCTGTCGCCACCTCGGCCTCCCTCTCCGGGGAGTTGAGCTCTAGAGCTTTGACCAGCTCCGAGATCTGCTTCGTGGACACGTCGCTGGTAGCCTGCGCGATCATCCACACTGAGATCTTAGCCCTCTCGGGCGACGCCGGGTTGATGTGCTTCTTGAAGAAGTCAATCATATCCTGCTTGGTCAGTTCCTTGACGCGCTCTGCTGTCTTGCTTGCTGTCCTGATTGTTAGCTGCAATGCAATACCGCTCTGCGCACCAGAAGGCCAACTTACAAAGCTCAAAGTCGTAGTACTCGGTGGAGATCTGACCCCAGATCCTGTTCGTCTCCTGGTCGAGGTTCTTGAGCTTCTCGAGCAGCTTGATGCTCAGGCTGCGCTTGTGTCCCTCGAGGTCGGCATCGCTCATTTTCTCTAGGGTCTGGGCGTAGTTGCTCAAGAAGTTCTCAATTCTGGTCTCCAAGTATTGCGCAGTCTTCTCGCTCTGGATGAGGAACCGGAAGCCCAGTGTTGTTGCACTGGTCTTGATGCCGCTGAACACCACGTAGCCCAGCTGCTCCTTAGTCCGAAGCTGGTCAAACGCTGGCTCGTGGAGTATCTGGTCCAGCAGCAGAACCTTGGCCCGGGCCAGGCGCTCGTCTTTCTGACCGATGTACAGCCAGTACTCGATGCAGTGGTTCACATTGGCAGGATCTCCCAGCGTCTTTTTGTAGACATAATTCGAGCCGGGCGGGAACAGGAAGGATCGCCAGATAGGCCACTGAGAGCTTGGCAACGGACGGGTCTTCAGCGTCTTCTCCAGCATGTCCGTGAGCCGCAGCGCGTCCTCCTTGTACAGGTTGCCATGCACAACCACTTCCATGTGCATCTGCGACAGCAGTTCTCTCTGAAACGCCCTCGTCGCCTCGCAGGAGATCGTGTCCAGCTCAGCATTGTAATGCTCAACTAGGAAATCGTGCTCGGTGTTCAGCCACGTGGTGTATTCCCCAACCTGGTGAAATGGCTGCTGGAAAGCCCAGTTCCGATAGGCTCTACTCAGGCGCTCCTTGATGATGGCGAATCGGTCTTCCTTGATATCCAAATCTCGCATGGTTTTGAGCACCTGCTCCAGCAGAACAGAAAGCTTGTCGTTGTAGCCGCTGACCTCAATGACCAGCCCTCGTGCATCCAAAGACACGGAGTATTGCAGGCCTGCCAGATCAGCGTCATAAGAATACTCCTCGAGGGCGTCTCTCACAAGGTCCGTGAAGAACCGCGCCTTGACAGAGTTCTCCGCCGATGCGAAGATGATGGGGCTTCTGCAGCTCACGAGAAGGTTGGCCTTGGGCACCCAGAACCTGTCGTCCTTCTTGTACCATGTACGTGCGAGACCGTCATTCCTGATCATGGTGGGCGCCACAGCGGGCTCTTTGACCTCCTTCTTTTCCACTTCGAGCTTGGTCGGTATGAACTGATTCTTGTGTGGCAGATGCAGCGCCGAGACGCGCTCCGCGGGGCTACTCGACGCAGCTTTCTTGATTTCCTCCATGAAGTCACTAGGAATCTTCTCGTCTGTATACTCGGTCCCATACCATTTCTCCTTCTTCTCCCATTTCCCAGGAACATCTCGAGAAATGATTGACATCCTCAGGTTTTCGGGTCGCAGGCAGTCGATTCCTTTCTGGATAAGCTGCGGCTCGAACTTTCTCAGGCGACTTGAGCCGCTCAGAAGCCATTCCCGTGGCAGAGGGCGTTGCATCACGGAGCTGATCTTGCTCGTAAACCGACTTGCGGGCGTCTTTTGCTTGAACTTGAAGTCCACATCGGCCATGCCTCTCTGCTCCTCGAATATCCATTCCTGCGGAGGAGTCTCCCGCAGGAGAGCAACATATTGAAAGAAGACCTTTACAATCTCCTTGTAGTTTTTGAGACCCTCCTCTGTCAGCCGCACCTGACAGTCAAAAATGCCGGGCGAACCAGGACACACTGGGTAGGCACCAGCACTGAGCCCATTCGCCCAGCCTTTCGATTTGATGTACGACATGATACTTCCGGGGCCCTCATGTCCTATGAGATGGCTTATGTATCTGCTCGGAAGGGACTCAAAAAGCTCATCCTCGTCGAGGAATGGGAACGAGAGGCCGAGCTCCCTCGAATCCATAACCGGCTTCGCAAAGACCTGCAGTCCCAGCTGCTCAGGGCCCAGAGGTGCAGCGTCGGGCCAACGGTTAGGCTTGAGGTCCTTGTCCTGAATAGGCGAAAAGTACTCCACGACCCAAGACTCGAGGACATCCAGTGGCTCGCGGCCCAGAACAACGAGTTTCATACGATTAGCAGAATAATGACTCTCATAAAAGTCAATGAACTTCTGCCTGACGTTGACACCTCGTGCCTCAGGCTCGAGCTTAAGAACATCGAGGTTGCCCGTGGAAAAGTGGCAGTAGGGATGCGCTGGGTTCGACAAGGACTTCTCGAGCTGGTGAAGCCGCCATGTATCACTCTGCAGGTTCTTCTTGTTCTCAGAATCCACGGCCCTGAGCTCACGGTCCAGGGTTGATTCGAGGAACAAGGGCTCAACGAAGAACTGAGCGAAGCGATCAAGAGCACCCTTCAAAGGCGACGGGTTGCTCGCCGAGGGCTCGCCATCATCACTTGGCCGGCCAGCTATCTCAAAATAGTAGTTGGTCGACGTTGAGGCAGTGTACGCATTTGAAGTACCAGAGTGTGCCGACAAGTACTGATTGTAGGCATTTTCTTCAGGGTACTTCTTGGTACCCATGAATAGCAGCTATGCGATGAGGCGTCAGCACAGTGTTTTTGCCAGTTTGATTTGTGGCTAGGAACTGCAGCATAACTCACATGCTCAACGGCGTGGGCCATTCCTGGCATGTCAACCTCGTCACTGAAGTTCCCGACATTGACGTCCATGGCAGCGGAAGCCTTGTCGGCCTCGGCATCGTGAACCAAGAGAGCCTCGAGCTGGTTTGGGAGGCGGATCACGCGATAGGTCCTATCATCCAGGGAAGGGGTCTCGAGGTGGTCGGTCACTAGCTCCGCAGGGCGAAGCTCATGTTCTGGGAACGCCATGTTGCCTTGGTTCGCCCGTAGCTTTGAGTGATAGGAGAGAGCTGACAAGTGGCGTCGCAAAGAAGGCCTGAGAGTGAGCCCGGAATTCCCCACAGACGACTGCTTGTGGAGCAGAGGTGAGAGCACACGAGGCCGCGTTGTCAAAGGGCGTGACCGAGTGTCCGGTAGGCGAGGTAGTGGGGATACGTATGCGGTAGGCGGGTTCGCTGTCAGAAGACGGAGTGGTGGTAGGCAGGGTAGGGTCGCGCGAGAGCGAGCCGCGTCTGTGCAACCAGCCTGGCCAGCCTGTGGAGACGCTGGTCTCGCGCTGCCGCCGATCCAAGTGAAGATCTTGGGCCGGGAGATTGCCGCAGAATTAGGATCGAGCAGATCTGCCCTGTCTGTTGCAAATCCACAGGATCCGCTGAAAATGCCAGGGAAGATGCCGTGCAGGCCGCTGTGGCATGAAGTCAGTCTCTGGGGTCTAGATCTTTGGACGGGCAGGCTTTTCATGTCTCTCTCAGGCGGCAGAGAACCTGAGGGCTTGGGAGGCTGAGTGCGTTGGCTGGCCGTTCTTATCTACGGTTGGCCGTTCTGTGTCTGCACATACCGAATGTCTCTGATGGAGTAGTAAAGAGAGTGCTGACCGTGGCGGGCAATGACAGGTTCGACAGCGACAGCAGCAGCGGCGGCGGCAGAGGGGAGGCTCGAGAAAGTGAGTCTCGACCGAGGCAGTTCTGCAGCTAGTCCCGGGATAGAGCGCCTGGCGCAGCCGCACCCGTGTCTGTTGGCGATGCTAGGAATGAGCACTAGGGTCCGAACAAGAGCAGGCGACGTGTTATTTCGATATATCATCTAGCGCCCTTTGAGGCTAGGTAGTCTGCTAAGCTCAGCGTCCGTGAGAGAAGGGAATGAATGGATCTTTTTTTTTCTTTTGGGGGGGGGGGGAAGGGGGGGCAGCAGGCGAGACAGGCAGGCCGTGGAAAGCAAGGATGATGTGAGAAGAGGTTCTTGGGAAATATATAATATATGCATACCTTTGCACCGGGCTGTCTCAACAGCAGCGGGTCACGCAGGCAAGTGCGAGTTGCGTGGCCAGGCACAGCACAGTCAGAACAGTACAACTGTGAGTTAGTCAGTCCCTTCCGTCAGTCGCTCTCAGCCAGCCAGCCAGCCAGCGATCCAGCCCCAGCCTTTTTAGTCAGTGAATGGGAACTGTCTGCGGCCCACGAAGGCGACCTGCAAGGGCTGATCTTGGGGCCTGCGGGAACAACAACAATTATAGACGGCCTCCGATGTGGCGTGTGAGGGCAACACTAGACCCGCCACTTGGTGGAATTCACTTCAATCCCAAGAATTTGCTGTCACTGTGGCCTGGTTAAATACACAGTAACTACCTAGCAAGCCTAGTCACCTAGTGGGCACTATGTAGAGAGGTACAGTAGGATTGGATGGTCGGTAGCAGTGAGAAGAAGACAAGGTAGGCAGGCCTGCCAGGGTAGGGGTGTGAATGGCCCAGGGAACCTAGGAGGAAACCTTGGGTAGGTAGGTAGATACGGGCGGTATGTGTGTCTTGTTAGTGTCCCGACCCACGTGGGCAGCCATATGCTGACTGAACCACTTCCCGCAGCCTAACAGCTACCAGCCGACGCCACAACCTCCGAAGCTGTCGCATCCGAAGAGGCCTTCTCTCGCCGTCTCAGCACGCTACAAGCTCCTTCCCGAGCTGTCGCTGGGGAAGCCCAGGGACTCCTTGTGAAGGCGTCCGTCTCCTCGTCGAGCGGCGAAAGAGGTGGTGCACCAGCGTAACCTCTTGTGCTCACCACTGGCGCTGTGCACGAGTCTGAGATCACGTTAGGGTGTCGCTGGCTGAATCGCTCAAACCACCAGCCAGCCTGCCAGCCCGGCCCACGCCAACACATCCTTACGCCCCAAGGATAGTCAGTCTGACGGTGCTCCGTACAGAACATGCGGCAGCCGCTTGTTCGCACACGTCCATCAGCTAGCTGGGGCGACTCCTTGCGCCCGCCTCGACTATCCAGAGCCCCGCCAGGCCACCCAACGCCGTCAATGAGTCGGGATGAACAAATGTGACCCGTTGGCTTTGCCAGAAGTTCCCCACACCGCCCGCTCATGCCGTCACTGGCTGCCACCTGCGATCGTCAGTTTCACTTCCATCCTGTCCTGCCTGGCTGCTCCTGCCAACGGCACAGCGCGCGCCGGGCGTCCAGACTTGTTTCTCATAGAACACTGGATACCGCAGACCGCCGCGGATCCGATTTTGCCAGCAGGAACGGTCCGAAGGATCTGAGGCCAGCGTCGCTGCATCCTGTCACAAATTCTCCCTGAAATAGCATGGGAACTGGCTCCGGGAGCTGTGCCACGTCCAGGGAACCGATCCGACTCTTCGGGACCACACCAACCACCCATGCTACCCCCTCGACTACTGCCGTGCCAACACCACAAAGGGGACCGATAGCTCTAGGGGCATAAAGGCCAGTCCGGTTCACTTCACCCATTCCAGGCTATGCCGCGTGAGGGTAACCAGGAATTCTGCATTCTATGGGCATGAACGATGTTCGCCATCGATTGATCTGGTCCTCGCCGGTGTACGTGGCCAACACAAATCGTTACCTTGCGGATCTGACAAGCATCAACTATTCATAATGAGGGACAGTCCCGTAGAGGTTCGGGCGGGCCTGGACGTGCCGTGGTCTCGATCGAATCATCGTGATACCTAGGTGTCTCCTGTGTGAATATGTACCCCGTACATAGTACGTCCATTGCGTGCAGCAGTCTAGATTGTAGGATCGCACTTATGTATGACCCTTGCTGCTGTCAGTCATGCAGACAGGGAAGGGCTGCATCAATGAGACGCGAGCGCAGCACACATCTGTCGGCGGCATTTGGCCGTGTGTTCTAAGTTGAAGTTCTCGGTGGGCATAAACAGGACTCCGTTGTCATGGCCTAAACAATCCCAAAAGCTCAGACGAAATATCGTGGCCCGCATGTCGGATCCGAACAAACCATGCCTGCCTGTCATTGGGCGGCGCAGGGCGGCCGCCAGTTCCTGAAATAATAAGCATCCTTTCAGCTCGTGGCAATGGGAGTCTCAAGAAGGATGGGGGGGAAACAAAACAAAAAGAAAAAAAATTTGTGTCCGCGTTCGTTACATGCGGTCCTGCCGCTGCGAACGAGGCGCTTAGATCCTCGTTCCAGGCCATGCACCTGCATACGATACCCAGCACGGCTCCGCGGCTTCTCTGCACGGGGCAATCCCGGTTGGCGGTGCAATATCTCGCGGGTTCCTATACCTCGTACCCGGCCGAAGGCCCGCCCGCCCGCTCGAGCACTCAGCCGTCCCCCGGGAATTTTTATGTGATAGCCCGGGTGATTTGCAACTGTGAGAAGAAGGGCATACACTTTCGTCAGCCCTACCTCACAGGTATCAGTTAGGCGAGCACTGCGTACCAGTGAGACTGGACAACCTGGGCTGAGACTACAGCTCCCCGAGGGCCGTTATCACACTGCCTCTTGGAGGAAAGATGCGCCCGGTACTTAACGCCCTCGGAGCTGGCTGCTACCGGCAGATTCGGCCCGGCGTGGCATGGACAACATACCATGTAGTGCCAACCGGATGTAGCGAAGCACGCCGGACGCTCTGTCCCACATGCCATCGACGATCCTCTTGGGGGTGGAGTAGACGCAAGGGCGTATGGTGAGTTACAGCCCAGAGCGTTGGCCAAAAGATGACATGCCATAGTTAGTGACACCTCGGCAGTTGTGCCGACATGATCTGGGTGAACTTTGATCCCTATCTGGATTCACGACCCGGGGAAGCTACTCACTTTCCCCCATGGCTCGCTACCGACTAGACGTGAAATGCGGAACAGCGATCGATCTGCAGCTTGCAGGCATCCCAAACGAGTGAGCCTTCGTCCACGGGCCTATAAGAGTACGAGAACGAACCAACTTGCAAGTGATCGGGGGTGCTCTGTGGGCACGATAAAAGTTTCCCCTTATAGTAGCTGTAACCCACGATACACGCCATAGTGAGCAATTGACCCCCTCAGACCATGTTCTGGATGCTACGTTGCCCAGCTCAAGCTTTCTATTTTCGTCTTCTCATGAGTATTCAATCTGTGCAGTGGACGTTGGCCGGTTTTCAAGACTCGGCAATGTTTTTTTCTTCGTCTTTACTTACACAAGTCTTCGCTCGAACGTACGAGAGCAACAGTAGCTAAGCTCCTATGCCAGCCTCCGATGGAAATGAACAAATGGGTAAAGCAGAATCAAAGATAGTACTTCTCAGCTCACACATGCCAGAACCCTGGATGCATGCCAAGGCTTGCTCACAGAGCTAGAAGCTTTTTTAGATTCAAAAATCGTGTGCATTGCTTTCTAGAACCACACGCCATCCCAATATGTGGATCAAATATTGGCTGCTAGGCGGTGTTCGGTGGGTTTCCTTCTAGCCTGAAGGCATCCTGTCTTGGAAACCATGACAACGAGTCATAAGGTCCAGAACAGGTCTCGGAAGACTGCAACGTCGAAACGCTTAGGTCGGAAGCCCACAGCTGGCAAAGTCAAACCGCCGCACTGGAACACGCCATGCGACAGCGTTCAGCGCTTGCGTTCGGCATTGCCGATGGACACCTCAAAGGCCGCCGGATGCATGCAGGCTGTTGCGCCATCATTACGACGCCTATGGAGGCGGACCTGATTTGCAATACTGAGGAAGTAAGAGCATCTCCGCCCTTTTCGAAACCATGACGAGATCCGCCAATGTCATACTTTCCTCGCTTGACATCAGCTTTAGCCGCAATGCGACACCGGCAGCTTGTAGCGTCCGCTACCCGATAGTCTCTGCCAGCTGCACGTAAGGGTCAGGCCCAAGACACAGTCTGAACATGATCTCTAGGCATATGAGATGGCTCAGGAGTTGGGGTACGGGTGCTTCTCAGTGGACGCCCTCTGGAGAGGAAGGGCGCCTGTTCATTTCCGACGGCCAAAATTGTTTGAGCCACCAGATATAGAAGTCAGTGTGTTCAGCTTGACTTCCTTCTTGCGACGTTCTTTGGCCAGTTTCTGGACCTTTTCACGCTCAGCACTGCGCCTGGAATTTATTTCCCGGCGTTTCTGTGACCCATAGCTGGCCCGGCCAGATTGCTTGGGTGCTTCTTTGGCCGAGGCTTCACTGGAGGAACTAGATGATCCAGAGTCTGAAGAGTCGCTATCCGAGGAGTCGTCGCTCGATTCCTAGAACCAAAATAGATATCAGCATGCGCCCGACGAGGCGGGGTGGTTAGAAACTTGCGTCGTTCTTGGTAGCCTCCTTTCTGGGACCATAAGTCTTCAGACTTGGTCCGTCAGTTCCGGTGTGCTCTTCCGCACCAGCCTGCTCGTCCTCTTCCCCCCTCCTAGAATCAATCTGTGAGAAGCCAACCTGCACCACATTGAGGACCTTGCCAGCTTGCTGGTCTGGCCCGGGAAGCTTCGCAGCATCGAGAACCCAATGCGAGTCGCCCAATTTTTCCGCCTGCCTAGCCGCATGCTCCTGGCGCTTCCTTTCCTCCTCTTCCTTTGCAGCCTGTGCAGCCTTGTGATCTATCAGGTAGCTTGGTGTCTGGGGCGTCATGGGGGACTGGCCAGAGGTCTTGCGACGTTTGGAAGCGCGCCCGTCATCGGACGTCGGGGTGCTCGGTGACGATGGCGACGTAGCTGCGGCTACCGCTCTCTGCATGAACTTCATGGTGAGCAGCCTCTGGGAGGCGCCCGTGGGCGTTTGAGAAGCCATCGCGTCGGCACTCCTTCTCCCGGATCGGTGCTCGACAATCGCTCGAGTGTCTTGCGCCAAACACGACAGTGCAGTATTTGGGAGTAGAGGGGCGACAAACACCCTCGTGGCGTGTGGTCGATTACAGACAAGCGATATTGGTTCCCTTTGGATGTTTGCGGGGCTGGTGTGCTCGTGACAGCGGCCGTCTGCTTGTGCTGTACACAGAAATCCACGGCGCGCGTGTTGCAACTTTTTGCCATAACGCTGCCGCGGCTCACTTGGATAAAAGTTTGGATACCGTCTACTAACGACACGGACCCGCTTGCGGCTCGGTGGAGCTTTGACCAGGACGCACCAGCGAATCAGAGACTTTGGATTTGCCGCAGCGCCCCTCTGTTACGCACGTCTGGTCCAAGGCTCCTTCACATCGCAACTCAACGAGCGGCAGCAACTCCCACGACCCGAGCGACACATTCGACGAGGACGCCGTTCACAATGCTGTCGTCGACTTGCCTCCGATCAGCCCGCGGGCTTGCGCGGCTCGCACCACGATCCTTCTCCACCACAGCCCGCCAATTGGACACCAAGTCCGTGGCGCCCACGCCCTCGACAGAGTCTCCCGTGCCAAAGACCGAGAGCCAGCTGCCGGCGGAGCTGCCCCAGGCCCCAAACAGGAAGGGCATCTGGTCTAGGAGTCAGCAGCCGCGGTCAGAGGCAATGACGGGTCCCCGCTTCGAGCAGACCGACTTCGATCTCCAGGTGCGCAATGCTGCGAGGACAGACCGGGAAGTCGTCGTCACCATTGCAATGTGCTAACCATTGTCGCAGCCCCAATCCTACTCGGCCATGGAGCTCATCCACAAGCAGCCCGTCCGCTGGACTCACGACCGGATCGTGGCTTGTGATGGAGGCGGTGGTCCTCACGGACACCCCCGGATCTTCATTAACACGGACAAGCCCGAGATTGCCGCCTGCAACTACTGCGGCCTGCCATTCGTACGTGTGATATCTCTGGACTTGGACCACACGGCACTCGTTCACAACCGCCAGCGTGACTGACCCATTTTATTAGGCCAACGAGCACCACCGCAAGCACCTCGAATCGCTCCCACAAACGTCGTACCCCCTCGAAGACACGGAGGGTGTTGGTCAGACCCCGCCGCTGTCACGGCCTCACCCACCCCACTAGACAGAGATCAGAGCCTCTGGGGAGTCTTGTGTACATAGACTTGAGAATAAGATTTGAGTCCAGCTTCAGCTAATTGACAAAGCCAGTCCCCAAGCCGCCCAGCCAACCCAGGCAGAAAGCGCTGGGCATGAAACCAACCCTGGCAACGGAAATGGCCAACTTGTCACTTAGAAACCGGCTTATTGCAAGACCCTTACTGGTATGACCATACCGAACGGTTCCAGTACGGGGAGGTGTCTGGCCAGTGTATGAGTGAAGCAACGGCATGAGTGATTCATGTTGCTGTGCAATGTGAGAAATTAGTCATGGACGACGACACAAATACCTCCAATCTGTCAACGGAGTTCATAGATGGATGAGGACATCGCCCCTATCTACGGTCCCATCACGAGTTCCGCACCAATTGGTCCAGAAGCCGCTCTAACTCCCCTCGCCTTGCAACATGTTTCCAAAGCCCACATTGCACAGCTGCACCCGCGCTCAGTGCGTCCAACCACCATGCAATTCCGTTGTGGCAGGTGTCAACACAGACGTAACCAACTCTGTGCCCTTCCAATTTAGCAAGGAAGCAAGACTTCGCGATCTCGGTTACAAGATGACGTGGCCCACAATAGAAAGAAGATCATCATGTGCGAGGCACGTCGTGGTCACGTTGCCATGCAGTTAACGACGTTTGGTTCTTTGATGATGCTGTACATGTTCAAACGCGTCGCTCGGAAATCGGGTTCGTGCCGCCTGAGATGCACACAGCTGCGCTGTTCAGGGTATTGACGACGTATGGCAATGTTGTGGTGTCCCGTGTCAGCGCTGAAGGGATACCCCGTATAATTATTGATTGTGCCCCAGCATTGCTGGAATCTCAGCGATCGCTCACCAGTCTCGGAAAGTATTGTTCAACTCCACCTTGCTCGCACCGCTTTAGGGAAGATTTCAATGTAACTGAGTCTAGGAATCATATGGCAGGGAACTAAACTGCAAGCGAATCTAGTTCCAAGCATCCTGTGATATACATCAAATATAAATTGCGAAATCTTTTGGTCGAGGAAACACAGGCAAAAAAAATCTTTTCTCGGTGCTATGAAATTTATGACAAGCGGTACAGATAACCGGCGCAACTGTATACCTGTAAAACTATGGAGGGTGAACTAAAGAAGGGCTGAGTATATCACATGGAGTCATAGTCATACCTGGAAGGGGTGTATCCAATAACACAACCTGCTTTGCCCTGCCGACTGACCGCAGATACGTCCATGCAGCGATAGATTTCGTATTACCTCAGCATCTCGTATCAGAGTCTCCGTAGACGTGTGACGTACTATACGTGGGAGGAGACACAGAATAAAAGTTGAGAGTTGATGCCTGGATGCTACAGTGTCAAGGACATTTGCAGACCTTAGGATTATCTATGGGCCCCCTAACTGAAAGGCTCGATCTTGGTCTGTAGGTCAATAACTGTTGGTGGACTGCTCTTTGACAAATAGTTACCACAAGTATTGCATTTGGGAGCTCAGCATATTCAGTTGCTTGTGTCCTGAAATACTCCCAAATATGCAATGCAGAGGATGAACCAGAGTAAAAGGCCCCAACATAATAAACTCACATTTTGGCCGATTCCTATCCTTTATTCTTTCTGCGAAAATCTTGGGTGGTTGAAAATTATTAGGCGGCATGTTCTAATATGTTGGTGGTGCCCAGTCCAGGAACCCCTCAAAGTGCTTCGTCATTATCTTTCAATTTGGGCCGGCACACATTGGATTCATTTGAATTGAATTAATAGCACTGTGCAAGCCATGTTTGAACAGCGGTGTAAAATTCAAATTCGAACTAGGGTCTGAAAAGAAGGTGCGAAAGAAAAAAGTCTTATCTGGTCAACCATCAACTCATGTACAATAGAAAGAGCCTGCCAACACTGAAAGCCACTCCGGACGGTCACACTCCGTCCATAGAACAAAACTCACCAAGCATTTACGAATAGACTCGTGAATGTCTCAACATGATGTTACCTAGTCTCTCGAGTCCACTGAGGTTTTGCAACACGGAAGAAGCTGGTATTTGGGGACATTACAAGGCGCTCGCACCTGACCCAGCTTTGAGAATTATGAGTCTGATCTCAAAGGGAAAAAGACGGTTTGTTGGGTCATTTGAACGCGAACCAGACGTAGAAACTGAAGCTACAGAGGTGAATGAAAACCCAGCACAATAGTTACCTTGCAAAATGGAATATAGGGCAATTAGGCTAGTTGACGTTACAAACAGACGCAATTTCAGTACAGTATTGGGGGCCGATATCTCCATGGATCTTTTTCTTTGCCGTTTATGATCACGTGGCAAAGGCTATCATTGCCGTTGGCTGCGGTTGATGAAATGAGGCGATGGGTATGTCCTGGCGGATGCCCTGGCATTGAACCTCAACGCTGAATGTGAATCGAGACATTGACACTCGATTCAAGCAATGCCTACCTAGCCTGAGCACCAGGCGCCTCAAGGGGACTTGGGACAGCATGGGCAATATTGATGGATGTCCATGGTTAGTTCAAGATGAGAAAAGCATGTTCGGCAAAGAGTCGAAGTCAAATAAATCAGCCTTGTCACCCAGCAAAACTTCCGCCGCGTTCTTTGCCGGGCTCAGGTGCTTTGATGCATTGGATATCTGTTGAACTTGATGCGAAATATGGTTTTGGACCGAGAGCCATCAAGGCCTGAGGCACAAAACATTAGACAGAATCAGCAACCTTAAAGAGTAAGATCCAGATGTCATCACGGAGTATTTGTTTCCCAGATGTATTTATTTAGTTCCGGGGGCAGATACATGTCAGCCAGACACGTGGAATTCGCAAGATCGAGCTGCCTCAGGCCCATCACCCTTGAAACTGTGCCTCGCAGTCCCGAAATCTCTGGTTCACTCTGATTAGTCGCAGTCAATGTTATCATTCTTCCACCAACCTTTCCTTCTCTACAAACCCTGATTTGGGCCAGTTGAAGTATTTCTCAGCCACTCAATGTTGAGAAATGATTGCATGCGGATCCGCTTTGAATGGTTTTTTATATTCCCTTTGCGAGATACGCCATGTCTTCGACGCTTTGTTTTTTGTCTTTCATTTTTGATCTTGGCCCCCCCTGCTCTGCATTTGAGACTCATGCACATAGTCCGAAGAAATGTGCAGCCAATTTTTAGCTGGCGCGCCATTCCAGAAAAATGGATAAACTGCTATGAGTACATAAGACTTCTTTCGGTCTACCTTTTTAAGCGACCCCGAGATGCCAGGGGGCCACGAATGTTATCTGAGCCGAAAACGTTTAGTTGCCTCTCTTGGACCCGTTGACGATTAAACGTCCAAAGCAATGCCCAGATGGCCGGTAAAAGCAGTCGGGTAACGGAGACTTGTGGAGCCCCACACGCTGTCGGGCTTGAGGTGGCCCGAACTTAATAATTCCAGCGGCGTGTCGTGTTTTCTGAAGCGTAGCCCCAATCCTTGGGTGATCGATCCCGGTACGTGTCTGCGTAGTCACCACGCCAACCCCGGGCCTGCTGACGATCACCAGACCGATCGAAATACTCTGTGCGTCGTGAATTCACGTCGTCATCGGTGGAATAGCGGTCCTAACGGCTGTTACCACCTCGACCGCCTCGGAATCCCCAACCCCTGCGACTATGGGATCGCGTGCTTGCCGAGCCCATGAGATTGTCGCTGTAAAGTCCTGTGCTGCTGCTGTCCTCGACCTGCATGGGCTCAAATCCCAATGAGCCATCCACAAGGACACCGTTGCCCTGTGCTGGCGCTCGAGGAGCTGCTCGCGCGGGGCTCGTTGGCGGGCCTCCAACCTTGGCATAGACGTGTAGAACCCGTCCGTCGGCCTAAGAGAAGGCATCAGTATTATGTTCCATCTCACGTGCTGCCGCATGAAACGGCCCATATAGTTATTTCCCTTACCAGTTGGTTGTTAAACCTCTCAATGACCCGATCGGCACCTTCCTTAGTCTGGAACTCGATCTCGGCGATCACTATTGGGTGGGTCTTGATGATGCGGCACTTGCTGACGAGCCCACCGACGGGCATCATTGCACTCTCGAGGTCGCTAGCCGTCGTTCCGGGCGCTAGGTTCTGTGCTATGACCACGAATGGCCCAGCGAGTCCTCTGATGGTTATACCGTTGTTTAGTGGTTGTGGTTGTGGTCGTGCTGCCACTTGTTGGAGTCCTCCGGCCCGTTTCCTGCCTCCCAGGCTCGAATTGTTGAACCTGTTGGTATTGACCAGATTCACCTGGGCTGCGAGGGAGGAGTCGTGCTCCGCCTGCAGCAAAGCATTCTGCCTGGCCTCGGCGCGGCGTTGTGCCCGGGTGCCTGTGGTCGCCGATGCGGGTTGGGTGCCGGGGGCGTGGATGCGCGCAGCAAGGCTGCCGGGTTTAGGTCCTGCTGGGGAAGCTGGTGCTCGCTATTCGAACAGGGCGGCAGAGAGCCTGTTGTCAGCTTCGGGGAAAGTAGTAGCGAGCTGTGCCGGGTTGATCACGACCATGAGAGCGCGCTCACCTTATTGATCCCGGCGCGGCTTGCGAGGGAGCCTCCAGCACCACCGAATTTGGGTGGTGCTGACGAGACACGGTCTCTCCTAAAAACCTTCGCAGCGAGTGCCTGGGCTTGTTTGCGCTCCCGACCTGTAGACACCGAAGAAAGCATTGTTAGGTCCGTCACTCAAGGTCTCTGCGACGTGCGACAAGGGCGCACCTTCGGTTATGATCTTCTGAAAGTCAGTTGCGACCTGCTTTTCCTTCGCCATTGTGCTGGGACCGTGACGTATCAAATGATTGTTGATGAAGATATGGGTATGGACCGCCGGCTTCAAATACTTGACGTGATGCGGAAATCGAGGAAGGACCAAAGATACCCAGGCGTGGAAGTTCCCTTCGGGGAGGAATGGCTGTTGAGCCTCAAGGGTGTCGGCCCAGAGTTGAAGACCAGCTGAGGGCAGGGATGTTTTAAGGTCGCGCTACTCACCCACTTACGGTGGGTACCTGTGTCGAGCTACGGGGTACTTGCTAAGTTTAGCGCGTCTAGGTACCGATGGACCCAAGTAGCAGCAGTGAATATGTGTATACTGATGCAAGTTGTTTGACCATTATGTGGATTAAGAAATGCCAAATCTGAGAACTTCTTCAGATTATTACATGCTGACGTTTCACTACAAGAAGCCTTGCTCTGACACTGTTTGGGGGCACTGGGGCATCGGTTCAGTTATGGTCTTGTTCAGGTAGGTGGCTTTCTAGTACCCCGAAACCCCAGTTACTAGGTACCTGGGAGCGTGCGCAGGGGATGCCCGTCACCTGTCAGCCACGACCGATCTCCAGCATCTGCAATATGGAGAGCTCGCGCCACAGTGTTCAATGCTTGTCGACCACGACCCGTCTCCCCAACCTTGGAAGAATATACGCCTGATCCAAGAACAACAACAAACGTCTCCTCAAAAGAAAATTTCCTAAATCTGTGCGCCATGGCACAATTCGCCTCCGATCCTCTGGCCCCTTCGCAAACAACCAAACCGTCAGACCCGCTTGTCGACTTGGATCGTCTTCTCGGCCGTCTCCAGCAAACCATCCTTCGAGCTGATGCCGAGCGGGAACAGAGACTCAGGACTAGCGAACTCGAGCGCGAGAAGGTCACTGTTGTAAGCTGAGATCACATGCTACCCACTTATGACTGTGGACTGACACGGTGCGGCGCCAGAACATAGATTTCGCGCGACTGCTGCTCACGAGATTGCAGCAAGATGCGCTGGGCATCAAAGTACATGCGAGGAGACAGGAGATCCAGGCAGACCTCAATCGGAAGCGCGATATTCTGGAGCAGGTGACGGAGAGGATCAGGGACTTGGAAGAGCTGAGCGCACATGCCGTTGACGACGATGACGATTCGAGCTCCGAGCAAGACGACATCTTGAGCGAGATAATTGCGACACCCAGCCAGAGTCTGGAATCTAGATCAGAAGACACAGGCGAGCAAGAGTCTGGAAAGGACGGTCAAGCAGGCATCATACCGCAGACAACACCCTCTACGGAGCCACAACAGAATGGGGCAAACGGAGAGGTCGTAGAGACACTGGAGGAAGTAATATCAGAGAAACCAGACACGCTGACATCACATACTCTCCGTCCGAGGGGCCAACAGCCTTCAGATCCGGAGAAGGCCAACCAAGATTTGGATACAGCACGAACGACGGGCGCCACGACACAAAGATCACTGCTCCTGGGGGACCGCTCTGTAGAATTGTCTGATGTCGCAACTAAGGAAGCCATTCTGGACCGCGAGCGAAGAGAACAGGAAGAGCTTACCGAGGCAATGAGCAAGATCACCAAGGAGTTGAAATTGTCGTCCCTTAGGTTCAGTGAGGCGCTCGAGGAGGACAAGGAGATGACGGAGCAGGCTGCAAAAGGTCTCAGCAGCAACGAGCTCGGCCTCGAGGCGGCCGCGAGGAGAATGGGGGCGCTGACCCGCATGACGGAAGGGAAAGGCTGGTGGGGACGGATTATACTGTATGCTTGGATCTACGGGCTGATGGTAGTACTGGTGCTGGTCGTTTTTGTGCTGCCCAAACTGCGCTTCTGATACCCACGCACTGGTTTTCACTGGGGTTTCTAACACTGCATCAAGAGAGAGCAAGTGGCGTTCATGATGCTGCAAGATCGTCCATAGGCCCAAACACCTATTGCTGGCCTGATACCCGTTGCCCGTAGTGAATGGAGCAAGATGTTGAGCCTGTCCATAATGTCTTAATTCATTGCATTGTTTGTTGCCCTGCTGATTATCACCGTCCGGTTGGCGTCGCAGGCTAGTCCATATCCACGGCTGTAATCTTCCAAGCACCCACCTCCCAAGTCCAGATGTTCACCGGATTCATCAAGCTCTGGATGAAAGGGGTGGCCATAATCCGTGACATCCATCCCAATGTACTCTTGAAATCCGCTTCGCTTTTCCCACGTGCCCAGCCGGGCCCCAAAACATTTGAATCGTGAGAAACGCTGGCCGGATCTTGCCAAATTTCTCAATCAAAGGCAACAGCAAGGGCAAGAGCAAAAGCACGCAAAGAAGCCAGAACCCCAGGAATGAGTAATGGAACGCCCAACGATAACCCAACTCCCTTACCCATGCCTTGCCAAATCAAGATCATGCAGTTTTAGATTTGCCGTTTTTGGCCTCGTCCGAGCCACCAGCAATCGAATACTTGGTGACCTTGAGCTCTTTGGCCGGTCGGCTCTCTGAGAAACTGCTCTTCCTCTTGAACGAAGTCTTGAGGTCGACCTGGCGTTGCTCGCGAGGATCGACCAGAGACTTCGCTGGGCGGCTCTCCTTCTTAAATTTCCCGAGCTCATCGGAATCTTTCTTGTGATTGGCACTGTCGATCGTCGTTTTCGGAACAGGTCGAGGTTGGCCACCAGGACTTGACCCATTGCTCGGATTCGACTCTCGCTGGCGCCAACGCTTACCGCTCATGCGCCAAAAGCGGGATCTGAATCTCTCAAGCTCATGGTCCTTGTCCCCAGAAGTCTTGCTTGGGAAGAGCCTGTTGCGCTTGCTCGAACCCGGCTTCTGGTACAGTCCTATGCTGAATAGGTATTTTTTTGGGTTTGACTTCGACTCGTAGAGCTCCAGGACTTGGCGTCGGCCGTCTTTGAAAACCTCAGCTTGGTAAGGACCTGACTCATCTCTGTAGATGGAAAAGCTGCTGAGGTCAATACAAGCCTCATGATTCTCGGCTTTCGCGCCATTCTTCAGCTCTCCAGCTGGCTTGTTGCTCTTGCTGTCGACTGAGTTGCCGAGTCTCTTGATACCATCAACGATCTTGTTGACTTGGCTAGCCCCGACGTCAGATGACTTCGGAGGCTCTTTACCTTCAGAGATCTTCTGGGTGTTCCCCTTTCCAGATGTGGCCAAGTGTTCTGGTCCATCTTTACCAGATTCTACAGCTCCTTCATCGTCTCCGCCACTCACGGCAGTGGATCGCGCTTTCTCCTTGGAAGGCTTGACTTTCTTCTCCCGCTTTCTGAAAAGGGCTGAGATAGCTTCATCATCGCGGACCTCCCCAGGGTGGTAGAGCCCGGGCGGGGCCTTCCTCTTCTGGTAATCCAACAGCTGTAGGGTGTCAGTCAGCCACTCGTAAGTGACGATGTGACAGCCGAGCTTTCGAGCCGCCTTTACTGTTCGTCCATCGCGCTTAGTTTCGTTCTAAATATGCTCAAGAGAGTTGTCTGGGTCCAAAGGCAAGGACATAAGCGGGCTAGAAAACTTACTCTTGTCGTTTCTCGGTCTCTTCCTGTACGCTTTTCTGGAGCAAATCAGATGAGTCGTGGCCTCGTTGACTTCCTCAACGAGTCGGCCACCGCGGTACTTGAGCCACCTGCTGACGTTTTCATCTGTGAATTGTTCACGAATATGTTGGTTCTTATCCTTGTCGAAAGTTGGGTCGCCCGAAATGCAGACGACAACACCCGCGAGCTGCGAGTTTTCGGCGGAGTCTAGGGACATGACGAGACTTCCGAGCTTTGAACCAAAACAGAGTAATCAGGGGACTCAATCATACCATAGTGGTTTTTGACTGGAAATCGTCTGGAATGACTCAGAGCGAGGTCATAGAACCGTTGCGAGATTCTCGCAGTCTTTCGGACCGTACCGTTTTGAGAAACGGGAAAAGTAAGATCGAGACTGGGTCGAAACTTATGAGGATGGTGGCCGATGGTGAAGCTGATGGCTAAACTATGGGTAAGGACTCAGGATATGGGTGCCTTTCTGCTTAAGAAACTGATGTCAAGAGGCAAGAAGGCTGAGTTGGGGAGCAACTGTCGTTTGAGGTAATGCTGAGCTCAAAAGCAGGCGTTAAGGTCTTCAAATTGACAAGAATGCCTTTAGGAGCGACCGAAAAAGAAGGAAGAGATGGTATGGATTGACAACAGTGTTCTTGATCAGGGAACGACCGGGGTCTGGAGTTGGCTGGGAAGAGGTCAAGAGATCTTGTTCAGTGAGGCAAGACCTCATCAGAATGACTTGGGTGCCTGTGGAGGTGTGAAGATTGCTGGAACAGCTTGAAATGAAGAAAGAGGTATAAAAAGGGTAATCCGATTCTGCGAGCGAGATCGTTTTCAGGCTGGGGCAGAAAGTGTACCCATTCGCAAAACTGAGGGCAGTTATGTTCTTAAGAAAAGTAAATGGATCACGAGATCTTGCCACACTATTGGGCGTTTACCGGTCAATCTACTCGGTGAAAAATATCCGCTGAATGTAGCTGAAGACCCGAAAAGGTGCTCATATGACATGTTATTTTCGAGACCAAACGATGAGTGCGTGCATGGCGCCTACATGACCTATGACTGTCCGTCGCTTTCCCAGAAATGCTGACCCGGATACCCCGCAAAGAATGACCTATAGAGCAATACGCTTACTTCTCCTTGGTAAGAACGGCGGTGCGAACATGGTGGTGCTCCGCAAACTTCTTCAGAGGCTCGAAGGTCTTCTGCGCTCCTGCACCGGCCGCCTTGGCCTTCTCGTCACTCGCCCATCCGCTCGCTGCCAGGAACACCTTGACCTTGCCGGCCTTGGGGTGGTCTACCTCCTCCGCACCCCAGCCGTGGGCCCCAGCAACAAATCCATCAGGCGATCCGCCTGCCTTGACGACCTCGTTGAATGCGGCCTCGAAGTCGGCGGCGCTCGCTGGGGGCACAAATGTCGCCGCGAACTGCGTCACGGGGGCCTCGGCGGCATTGACGAAGTCGCCATGGAGGGTGAAGAGGTTGTGCACCGGGCGGACCTCAGGGTTGGACTTGTCGAGGATCTCCTCGAACAGTTTTTTGACCTCCGCGGCCTGTGGGCTTCCAGCAGCAGCCTTAGCCGCGTCTGGGGAAGACCAAACTATTGTGGGCAGCAGGTTAGTTGCCGGTCCTCAAAAAGAAGCTGAGATACCCATCATCAAAACTCACCATCTATAATCTCAACAGCCTTGGGCTCGTTGGGATCGGTCGGCGTGCCGTGGTAAGCGTGCTCAAGACCAGGAGCCGCCAGCTTCTGATCCTTGTGCGCCTTGAGGTTGGCTACAGCCGAGCTGCTCTCAGCATCCTTGGTGACAGGAATCCATGCAATGCTCACGGTGGTCGACATCTTGGTAGTTGGTAGGTGGTTTTGGGCTTCTCCGGGAAGTGCTGTTGTTTGAGGATCGTATGTGAGGGCTTAGACTGTAGGACTTGAAGCAGTTCTTGTTGATATTGTCGTTGATGGTCTGGCCGTCCTCCCGTCCCAAGAGGGAGCACAGCTCTGCCTTTATATCATGAAGCTGGAGCTCCCTCCCTGCCCACGCATAAGAACCATCGTGTCAGAACGTCGTGGCTTGGAGCTCAAGCGCGAGCTTCCACGCCTTCCGCGGTGATTGCCCGGACCCCGACATAAGAGAAGGAGGTTAAGCGATGCCGCATCTAGACAGGGGTAACACTATGCTGAGGTTCAGTCGACGTTCCGAGTATGCAGCAGTAGCTGTAGCAAGAGCGAGCTCGACTCAGAAACGAGCACCCGAATACGGTTCCACCTCGCTTTCACAGGCTGGCGAGCGCCCAAGCTCATAGCTAGTCCATGTCAGCAAGCTGGTGTATAGCTCCAGACAGGCATAAGCCAAGAAGGCGGGTCAATGCATCGTGCTGGGTGCAGGGGCTCGGGCCAAACAGAGGCGGCGGACGTACAAGTGCCCACATCGGATTCGGGGAACGGTTTATGTCCGCGCTAAGAACAACGGCTCTTAGCAATGTCGTGAGATGGTTAGCAGAGCACGAGGTGGCCATGGTCGAGAATTATGCGTAGTCACTTTCCATGAGTCGGGGAGGCTTCCCTGACCAAGCTGAAACGGGCTGCGAACCTCATCCTCCACCGGCTTTTGGCAAGTGGAGGCTTACCAATGAGAAATGACCCGGAAAAACCACCGCGGAATGAACAATTGCATGACCGTCGGCGTTCATACTGATGACCGGACGTTGCGTGGCTGTTGGAAGCTCCGGAGTCTAACAAATTGCGGTCCGTCTGGTCCCGGTCTGGGAGAGAAACGCCATCAGCGGCATCGCCTTCACTCTCCATTTGGAGTGCCAAAGCGTCGGGCCCATAGACCAAGCCACATTTACAACAACGACGGCACTGTGTATATATGGCTGCGCCACAAGCAAATTTCCCTCAAGCCGTCTTGAGAATCACTCGCCATTCGCGTGACGAGCGAGGAGCTGCAACTTAGCTCGATTGCTCGTGGTGCATCAAAGCCATCGATGCGAGAAGTTGACCACATTGTGAAAACCATCCTCGATTCTCGACTCGTAAATCGCGCGCTAGTAGAGCCTAACCTATCTGATAGACTTGGCAGCCTTTATAAAGGCCTTGATTCTGTCTATGCTTTGCTGGCCGCCTTCTTCAACACCGCTGCTCACATCAACACCCGCTATCCTAGCCGAGAGCGGACCTATGGCAGATACTGACTGGGCAACATTGTCGGGATTAAGCCCACCAGCAAACAGAACCTCCAACTCCTTGTCCTTCTCCAGGTCCTTGCGAACAGCGGCATGGTCGAGTTTCTGGCCAGAACCAGAGCCAGAGTCCAGCAAGGGGATGGTGTGGTAACCACGAAGCCCCAATCCAGGCTCACCAGGTTGGAACTTTCGAATGACTGGAACAGGTATAAGATGGGCCCATTCAACAGGCTCTCTACCATGAAGTTGGACAATATCCAGGCTGTACAGTTTCTGCTTCTCGAGAACTTCTTCCAGGGACTGATTCATGAAAACACCAACAAGTGACGCGCCCTTGCCAGTCAAGGTACGCTTAGCCCCTGCAAAGAAATCTTGAGCCACGTTTGACTGGGGTTCGGGCTGTACAGATCGCCCAAAAGAGCGGCTGTCTTGGACTGCCTTCGAAATGGCCAGAGCGGTCTCGTGTGATACGCATCGTTTGGTTCCAGGTACCAGTATCATGCCAATCAAGTCAGCTCCTGCCTTGATGGCTTCGGTAGCGGCTTCAGCGCTACGAGTTCCGCAGATCTTCACAATCAGCGGTTGAGTCTCGACTTTGGGGGAAAGTGTCGTGGTACCTGAGCATAGTTCTTGGATGAACTTGGCTGTGTCGGGAGCGCGCATGATGGCTTCGCCAACGAGGATGGCATTCACGCCGTCGTTCTTGCAGTCCTGGACATCCGTATGAGTGTTGATACCGCTGAGGGCACAGATAATGACATCCTGGGGAACCATGCTACGCAAACTCCTCGTAGTGTGCAGGTCAACTTCGAAAGTCTCGAGGTTGCGGTTGTTTACGCCGACCACTTTTGCACCAAGCTGAATAGCAGTTGTCATTTCCTCAGCATTTTGTACCTCGACCAGTGGTTCCATTCCTAGCGAGAGAGAGTACTTGTACAGCCTCTCGAGAAGTTCCGTTTCGAGCATCTTGACAATCAGGAGGATGGTATCAGCTCCGGCGAGACGCGCTTCCAGGATCTGGTACTCTTCAAAGACAAATTCCTTGCGCAGAATGGCGGGGCGGTTGGGCATGCCCTCGACAGCCTGACGTGCCATACGCAGGTCTTCAATGCTGCCTTTGAACCACTCGGGTTCTGTCAAGACTGAGATGACACTCGCACCCGCGAGCGCGTACTTTTTAGCCTGTGTCGGTGCGTTGATGTCAAGAGCGAATACACCCTTCGATGGGGAGCCCCTCTTGATCTCCGCTAGCAGCGATATGTCGAAAGGGCTCTGGCGGAGGCGGTCAACGAACGGGACCTGTGGTGGAGCGCAATTGAGGTCATAGGCGGCCTGTAGGTCCGCAGGTCTTTGGGATGGTATCTGCTTTTGGGCCTCAACAGCCGCTCTGCGGTGAGCGTATATTTGCTGCAGGATATTGTTCTTCTTCGGTGTGCTTGCTGGCTTTTGCGCACCATTTGTCAGCGCGTTCTTGCGGAGCTCTTGGTCCTCCTTCCACGTGCCGCCCTGGGTTAGCAAGAAGTTCTTGAACATTATACGTCCATCCGCGGAGAGAATGCTCTCTGGGTGGAACTGGACTCCCTCAATGGTGAACTCCTTATGGCGCACACCCATGATAACGCCCTTTGAGCCATCCTCCTTGGCGATCCAAGAGGTCACTTCGAGACAATCCGGGATCGACACGTGCGTCCCGGCAAGAGAATGGTACCTAGTGACCGGGAGATTTTGAGACATGCCGTGGTAGACGCCTTTAGAATCGTGAACTAGAGGTGAGGTCTTGCCATGCAGAATCTCGCCGGTCTGGCTGACATCGCCACCGTACACATCCAGAATACATTGCCTACATTAACTGTCAGTGTTGAGTCTGGAAATGGCCGAGAGGCTGGGGTTGACTGACTGTCCCATGCAGACGCCAAAGATAGGGATCTTTCCGGCAAAATGACGGATGGCATCTCTGCTCAGACCAGAATCTGTGCGAGGGTGGCCCGGGCCTGGGCTGACGACGAGTTGCGTGGGCTTCTTGGCGATGAGATCTTCTAGAGAGATCTGATCGTTGCGGAAGACCGTGACGGTAGCACCCTCTAGAACGAGGTATTGATAGACATTGTACGTGAAGGAATCATAGTTGTCAATGAGGACGAGATTGGAGGCGGTGGGCAGAGGCGCAGAGGGCTTCGGATGATGAGGAGAGTGGTCAATCATGTCCAACGAAGCCATGTTGACAACCTTGAGCGGACAAGGCAGAGAGTTAGCGCTGGAGGAGTGTTAAGGGTGAAGACTTGAGTTGGAGTTCCCAAGTAACCAAAAGTATGAGAGCAACTTGATTCCAAATGCTGGTAACACTTGAGGTGAGTCAGCCACCCGTTCTGCCGGCACGGTAAGTGCAAAGCCTAATTGGCAACGGCCGAGGGGACTTGGAGAGGGTGTCAGAGAGGAAGCCCTCGCCCGGGCTGTCTTTGTTGGCTGGATTGCTGGCTGTGGAACCTATCTAGGGGAGTGAAGCAACAGATAGTCCGTCAATGACTATGGCATCAAAGCATGTGGCGGTTGGTGCCGTGGCATTCTTGGAGGACAAATCTTGGGTACCTGAGTGTCGGTGCCGGACCGGCGACGGGATCCCTGCAGGCCAAATCTCAGTGCTGTTGGCTTCCAGCATGCCAAGGCCCAAGGTCGACCAGGGTCCATCTTCTTTTGATGTGGAACCGCTCGCTGCTGTCTGATAGGCTGCCTGCCCGAGCTCCTACTGAGCAAGGATACGGCACCTAACATTTTGAGTGGGCGGCAGACGGACAAGGCCTACAGTAACAATACATACACGGTCTCTGGCGCGTCTGCCAACAACTAACCTCACTTTCACATTCCGGGCCCAACCTTCCCAGCCCTCAGCCCCGACAACACTTTGGCTTTGCCTCTTTAGTTGTCGATGATCGCACCTCAGAGGCTTTTGCGCATTGCTTGCTGAGCCTTGCGACCATGGCTTCGCCCCCAAATGGCGTCTATTTCCCTTCTCTGGACGAGTGCCTGAAGGGCGACAAGTTGGTCTTGTATGTAAAAGAGCACAACACCGGACCTCACCCATGCGATGATGCAGAGACTGACTGTGATGATCACATAGATCCTGGAAATTGGTCGCCTCAGCTCTCCAAGATGCCTCTACCGATCGTCTCACCAGCCAATGTGTGAAAGACTTTCTGCAAGACCGCTACGTGACAGACCTGGTCCGCTCTCCCTCCAAAGCGTTCGAAAAGCCTACCCCACAGTCCAAATCCGAGTTCGACACCAAGACCGCCGCCATTCATGTCACTCCGACTCCCAATGAGAAGTACGACATCAAGGCGATCAAGGAGGACTCGTTGTGGTTGAGCAGCAGCGCCGGCATCAACGAGGTTGCAGCTTTGCGCATCGCCGTCATCGAGTTCCAGAGCAGACCACAGAGTCACCTAGCCGGGCCCTTTTCCACTCAGGACATAATAAACCTTCACCAGGCCGTTGGCGCAGATGGCACACAGGCAAACACACTCCTGGCTTTCGTCAACCCAGCCGACACGGTCGATGCTGACGCCATCTGGTCCGACTTCAACACCCAGGCGGGGAGACGACGCCGTCTTCTGGATCTATATATGTCCGAGCGGCGCTACCTCATGGCGTTCGTTGATGGGGTCCTCAACCTGACCTTGAACGAGCCACTCCCGGACACAGATGTAGCAAAGGCAGAACTGTCTGCGCAAGTGCTGATGGCCGTATTCGGCCAAAGACAGCCAAAGGATCTAAGGACCGACACACGCTCACTTGAGAAGCTTGTCTCCGCATATCTGGACCTCGTCCCCGAATGCCTCGAAGGGCCGGATACCCGAGTGCGAGCAGCACTACAGGATGTGAACATTGCTCCAGAAGAGCTGGAGCTCGTCTGGGCGAGGATGTCTCTTACTGAGTCACTGCATCTTTTGGCATCCATATTTCGGATCGTTGACCTCTCTCCGACCTTCCTTTCCGCCGATATCGTCACCCGTTGGTTCAGATTCGTCGACGCATACAGCTTCCTCGACCTGCTGCAAGCGACTGACGAGCTGACAGCTGAGGTCGCACAGCCTATAAAGCACTTGACCTGCGTCATATCCATGAGAATACTCAATTTGGCTAGAGCTGTGATGTTTCTCGATGGCGAGATAGCGCTACATGTTAATGAAGATGCTTATGTCACTTCTGGCTCCACGCTGAAGGAGATTCACGAATCGATCGTCAACGCCGCCAACGCAAGCCTGCTCACAGCCGGACCTGTGATATTCTCCTGGGCCCTCATCCTGCAGCGCATGCTGCGCTCGCACCATGAACGGCTTGAACTAAGAGATCTGCAACAAAATCGACAAGCTCAGGAGGGTTTCGAACGTGAATTGGATCACGTCGAAGAACGACCAGGGGTAGGCAGGCGCTCATCTGCCGGAAGCGTAGTCTCTATGGAGACCCAGTCATATGACCAGTTCCTGAACACCTCTTTCGCATCCAACTCGCTGCAATGGGACTTGCAGGAGGTCGAGAATCTGGCAGGGTCCGTGACCGCAGGCGGCCAGCTGTACGAGTTCATGACCGACATAGCTCTCAGCATGGGCCGTGCTCAGAATGCCGCGTTTCATCCGTCTGTGGGCTCGAGAGTGCGCCTTGTTCTCCTCGACTTTCTCAAAATCAGTTTCCCAGTGACCGGCTACATCTCGGAGCCTGTTACCACGTTGCTTGCAGTACTCTCGGCCGGCCAAGGATATTGGGACATTCCAAGCAGGAAGTCAATATCGACTTCTGAAGACGTCCTTGCTGTGGCCCTTGACGACCCCCTCATCCTTCAGTTCTACATCCTCCAGGCCTTGCAAAGATACCCATATGAATTCCTTCCCTTCACCAGTCTTTGCAAGATTTTGTCGACATGTCTGGCTGAGGATGATCGTTCGGGTCTCATACTGAAGTCCCTCTTGAGAACCCCGACCCTGACGCTGCCCTTACCCGAGCCCTACTGGCAGTTCACGGCAGATGAGGAGGAGCTGGGCAAGTTGGAGCTCACTCACGACTTTCCATTGTTCGCCGTGACACCTAATCGCAAACGCCTCATCGGAGAGGAAGAGCCTTTCTGTATTCCTGCCAGGACATATGGCAATCTGGCTTCTGACACCGGTCACATAGCCCAAATACAGTTTGAACATTCAACTATCGCTTTGTTGGGGAAGCGCCTCGAGGCCAACCTGGCCCCTGATTCATACGAGCTGGCACTTGGTCCCCTTCAAGCCGATGAGCTCGCCGAAACAGTCTCTCTGCTGGCGACAGCGGTCCGGTGCGAGAATTTGAAGGCGTCAGCAGGGAACAGCTCGTCGACTGTGGATGGTGAAGCGGGGCTGGCCATCCTACAAGAAGCTAGCCGGGAGCTTCCGCGTACGAAAGATATCGTCAGCGTCATCTGCGACACCCTTGACTCCTATGTCGACGGCGAATTGGCTAATCTTGAGGCTTCTCACATACGCGTCATGACATCTTGCTTGCAGTTCTTGGACTCCATATTGGGAATATGCCCCGGCCGTGTCTGGTCATACATGAACCGGTGTGACCTCTTGATCAGTGATTCCAGAGCGGGAAGGCTATCCAGGATCACTGGTACGCTTGATCTTGTTGACGAGAGATTCGAGTTCCTGTCAACGGTGGTGAAATTCTTTTCTGACCTGGTCGAAAATGGAACGAAGGGAACTGTTCAAAAGAAAGTCGGCAGCAAGATCAGCGGGCGCTCAGCCTCGAAAGAAAACCCTTGGATGGGTATCTCTGACAAAGTCATGACCCAGGTTCATCTGTCGATTGCCCATACTGCTATCGACATACTTGAGAACTCACTGACGTGGCGTTTCTCGTCGGAAATCCAGCGATCTATCCTCATCGGAGATTTGATTCCGGTAATGGACAACATCGTCGTGTATTCGTTTGGAGTCAGCCCGTCGAACAAGTCCAACGCCTTAACAGCGTTCTTAGAACCCGCGGCACGGCATATTGTCGAGGGTTTCCTGTCCTCTTCTTCCTCCTCGCTTCGGTTCCAGCCACTTTTATCATCAATGCTGGTCGCACTTGGAATGCCAGAGTCATCCTTGTACCCTAGACGGGCGGAAATCATATCGAAACGCCAACTTGTCGTTCTGGACTTTGCCACAACACTGGTTAGGGTTGCAACCCTTCTCGAGAAACCGACGGTTGTGATCCAGGATCAGATTCTGAAGTGCTCGTCCCTACTCGCTCGCCTGTGCGCCACAGATGCTTCCTACAGGAATTCTGTGCTGTCCCTGCTGGGTGCGGTGGCTGAGAGACTTGGCCGCGAAGATGCGGAAGCGCCGTCTCTGCTTGGCTATCTGGGCTCCCACATATCACGCTCCTTCTTGCAGACGATTTCACAGTTGGACAAACCGTTCGAGAGACCAGCACTGTCGCGGACGACCTGGAAATTCTTCTCCACCATCATGCGCAACGGACAGCACTGGATGGCCAACTGTCTCTTGACCGGTAAAACCCCTCGTGAAGCATTGGGCAGCGAGGGTAAATTGTCTAAGCTGGCACCTGACTCCATCCTCATAACAGCTCTGACTCGTCTGCGATCCATTCGCACGTTACCTACCTCAGAGACACTAGCAATCCTGGATCTCCTAACGTCAGCCCACAACTTCTGGCAGTGGACTGTGTTCGCATCCCAAGAGGACATCGATTGCTTGGCCGAGCTACGAGCTTACGTTCGTCAGCTCAAAGCAGCATCTGTGACGGCAAGGGCCAATCCGAAGCAAGCGTGTGACGAAGCTCGTATCGCAGCCTACATCGCAGAGGCGCTCGCAATGCACCTCTATCACTTGCGAAAGACAGGGCGTGAGCAGGATTTTGCACAGGCGCTCGTCAATGACATTGACTACTACCTACGCGAAGGTGTAACGGTAGCGGGTTACAACAGCTCCCTGCATGCCAATTTCTCCAAGAACTTCTCGAAACAATACGCAGGTCTCTCGCTAGAGGGCTTCCAACGGACACCATTAACGCCGAGAGAACTTGGTGACCAGTACTACTATGACCTCGATCTCGCAGACAAGATGTTGCGATTTGACCCTGGTTGGGCCGGACCACGAGAGAGAAACGGTTTCCGTCATGAAATGGCAGCTGCCAACCTCAACCTCTCTCTCGTGGATGCACAAATAGTAAGTAGGACCTCTGAGCGGACTTGTCCAATATTTCCAGGAGCGACCCAGCTAACATGAAGCACAGGCGCTCTTCCATGCTTGGGAATTTCTGCTGCTAGAACTGAGTAGTTGTCTCCTACCTAAAGGGCAACTGATCACCAAGCAGATGATGCAGGTCACAGACCAATGCCTGGTGTCCAACCAGGGAAACCAGGGGCCTGAACGCATCTTTCAGAGAATCACCCAATCCCGTGCGAATCTGGCCATGGTCCTCGTGCAGCGCCTGACCGATGCTTCTCTTGGAGCGAAAGATATTTCTGAATTGCTCGAGACCATATGGTCGACCCTCAATAGCATCGACAACCCCTTCACCCCCGACCAGATTCAATATTGGAGAACCATGATGAGAATGCTCTATGTGGTTTTGAGAGGCTACCGAGCATCTCCTGCAGCCGAGGGAGTAGAAGTCGAAGCCGGTGCCACCAGGAAACCCCGCTCAACGTCGAGAAAGCAAGCTACAGAGATCAGTATCGAAGATGATAGGATCGTTGAAGTTTTGCAGTGTGTGCTGAATATTCTTCACCGCGTCGTGGCTCAAGGCTTCCGGTCGCTAGTGGCTCTTATCCATGACCCGGTTGTCACGGTGCTACCTGAAGATCTAGCTCTTCTGACTGCCATCCTGCAGGCTTGCCTTTGCTTGCCAGGCATTGACCAGGTTTCTGGTCAGGTACTCAACATTATGGTTTCCGAAGACGTTGGTCAAGCTGCGACATCTCTGCTTTCCTGGGCGGACAAATTGGCGGTCAAGGGCGACCCTGTCTATGGCGAACTCAGCATTTTGTTCCTCGTCCAGTTATCCAACGTCCCGGTCATGGCTGAACAGCTCGCATCGGAAGGTCTTCTCGGCCAGTTGTCCTCGGCCAGCATTGCAACTCACATTCAACGACCGAATGTGTCTCCCTTCGCAGAGAATATCGGGGCTCAGCGATGCTACGATATTTGGGCAAAAGGAATCCTGCCGTTGCTGCTTAACGTGTTGTCAGCGCCGGGCCTGGGCCCAAATGTAGCCACCGAAGTTGCGTGTGTCCTCAACCAGTTCCCCAATCTCTTGCAGAGCAGTGTCGATCGCATAGAGGCTCCAGGAATGAGCAGGACTACAAGCCGTGGTAAATCTCAATATGTTACTTTGCTGGGCGTATCGGAGGTCAACTCCCTCGCGCTTCTGACACGGGTGTTGGCCAAATACAGGTCGGACTTCAACCGCGAAATCCCAGAGATATCGTGGGACTCGGCGGCTGTGCTCGAAAATGTGGATTACTGGCTGACCAGCCGCAAGGTCCTGCGGGAGCGGCTCCTGCCTCTGGGTCAGCGAGAGGCTGACTGGAGGACGATGAAGACGGCGGTGGAGGACGTCAGTTTGTTGGAGCAGAAGGTGGTGTCGCTGCTGGAGGCTGTGAAAGAGGTGCTCAGTGAGGATACGGAGTAAGTTTGCCGTACCGACCAACTAGACTCTTAGCTTGCCTCAGTTGGTGCTTAGTACTCGGCATGTGGCATTAGATGGGCGTTGGATGGATGGTAAAATTCTAGCGGGCAAAAGTATGATGGAACGTTGATACCATGATTCAGAACACTGAGCAGTCGAAAAGCTTCCTCTCCATTGGTGCTTTCTCGTTTGGAGTTGAGTTATGCTATTTTAACACTTGCGATGAAGAAGCTCCACCTGTAACCTGAAAGGTCATGCTCACAGAGCTGTATTCATGAACAACCCGTCGTAGCCCCATGCTACCGAGTCCAAAAGTTCATCAAAGCGTACAAATCCCCAGGCCCGAACACTATCGTGGTTGGTGGACCGTGTCTGCTCTGCATATATTTGAGCCCGCAAACCCAAAGACGGCAGGTCTTGTCCCCGGGCGAATGCATCACAGTGTCTTTCAGGACACGGCTGCCCGCGCGGGCTTACTGCTCCCGGGAGACTGCTCCCGGGAGCCTGCTCATCCTCTCCTCCAGCGGCGGTTGATCTCTATTGCCCGCCCATCTTAGAGGACATCTCGGCATTGTGCTCCTGGAAACGCTCGGCCAGGCGGGCCTGGGTGGCCATGGTCTTTTGCACGCAGCGGGCGACGCAGCCGTTCTCACGCGACGAGACGGCCTTGGATGTGAAGTCGTCGATGCAGGACATGAAGCAGTTGTCGACCAGGTTGCCGAAGAGCTACAGCGACCCGAGGAGGTTAGCCAAGATGTTCCGGGGCTTCAGCGGGCCAAGGGCTCGGTCAGATCCTCTGTTGTTTACGTACACTGACAAACTCCTTCACCTGGCGCTTCTGCATGCGCTGCTCGAGCTCGCGCTGCTCATTGGCGTTGAGTCCTCCCAGTCTGGTTTCCGGCGAGGGAGTATGGTCAGCGACTGGGTTCAATCTGACAGTCCGGAGGTGTAAGAAGTGGGAATGACGTACACTTGATCCATGGCTGCGGTGATGGTGCTCGAGCGTCTGTGGTGAGATGGCTTTGTTGGTCGCAAATCGGGCGGTTCTGCGTGGCTCTCGGCGGCTGAATGCAGCGAAAGAAATTTGGGAGCTTCTCTGGGTGCTGGTGATGTCACGCTCCCTTTAGGGGCCTGAGCGCACAGACCCTTGCCCACGACGACCAGAGTGCTTTAGCACACAGTACAGGCAACAACTCATTACCATTTGCCCTCTTGCTGTTGTCTTCTTTTCTCTTCAATCTCAACCCCCCAGCCTCATCGCACTGCCCATCATGGTCACTTGTAAGGCCCATCACGGCGTCTGCCTGACACCGAGGCATTGCTACAGGCCCTGCTACTTGGGCATGTTACAGAGTTACGCAGAGCGTCTGCGCTCATCCTGATCTCATCCTATGTGGAATGACCGACATGCCCCAAATCCTCCCCTCGTTCGACATTTCAGCCACGACGCTGCAAAGAGGGCGCTCATAAGCGCTGGCTCGGATCATTGAGCGAGGCATGTTGAGTTTTTTTCCTTTTTGCGACATGGTACGAAGATATTGTCCCTTGGTCGCCCCCAAATTCTGCCGGGCCAGCCATTTACTTCTGCTCAGCGCGGCCTGGGCTCTTCAAGATTGTGTGACAAGTCCAGGAGCAAGGTTGCACAAGCGCCCGATTGGACCCGACAAGCGCGACAGGAACCCATCAGCACAGTCACAATGGCCGCCCCCTCCCACCACACACCCTGGAGAGCCAGGCATATTCTGCCCTGTGCAACTGCACTGCCGCGTACAGAGATAAGGAGGTTGGCCATCTCACTGTCGGCACCTGTGTCCCAGAGTCCATGTGCTACAATCCCGGCTTGCCCGGTTTCTTTCTCTCCACCGATGGTTGCGCTACAGCTGAAGGTACCATGGAGTTGAGTTGAATGAAACCAAACTTCGATCCCTTGTCTTCGCTTCGGCACCGAGGCCGATATGGCCCCCACCTATGACCTCGAATGGGCTTTCCCTCAGCAGGAGTAACGCGTCAGAGATCTCCCCATGCCTGCATTCGTCTGGAAGGATCAAACAGACAGCGGTTGCCAAGTGCAGGGCGAACCACGCTTATGCCAGAGACACTTGATCTCCGCAGGCGGCATTCAGGGCGACATGTCAGCAAGGGCTAGGCGGGCCCTCCTGGTGTCGGCATTATCTCTGATCGACAATTGTGTACGTATTCGGTCTCAAGCAATTTGGTGCGGCAGCCGCGCTCCAGCCATACAGCAGTGGGCGCCCAGCTGCTTACGAGATCACGGTCACGGCAGCAATCTGTGAGTTGGGGTTCAAGGATAACGGGGTGATTGGGTCGACCGTGTAATCCTTGGTTTGACCAACCTGGGTGTGCACCGCAACTCTGGCCATCGCCACCCGTGGTGCAACAGGCGAGGTCGAGCTAGAGACTGCCGGCGGCAAATCTTCTAGTGAGAGTTGCGACAGTCGCGATGCCTATTTCTGGGCTGAGCGGCTTGCTGAGCTGCTGAACTTGAGGGGTTGGCGCTCACCCGGGGCGGTAGGGCTGATGATAATCCCAAGGCGAGAAAGGGCGATGCTGCCCACGGGGCCAGCCGATCCGATGGCCATGGGAGACGCCAAAATACACACCGCAGTTCCGCATTCAACCAACAGACAGATTTGATGCTGTCAGAACGAGACTCCTCAGTCCCCGTGTGACCCGATGTGGTCTCTGTGTAACCAACATGCACATTTGTGCTACGCGAAGATGACCGCGGGCTGGCGGCTGGTCAGACGAACTCTCCAAAGCAACGGTATATTGAAACTAGCGTTGAATCCTGTGGTCGAGCGTGGGGAAGCCACCAAACTCCGTCCCGGGCCCCAAAGGAGACAAGGAAGACAAGGGAGAGAAGGGAGTGTAAGCCCAATGCCACTGTCAGCTTGAGAACGTGAGCGGAGGGGGAAGAGCAAATGTGTTGGAAGCATGTCAGACGAGGACCACGTCGCACGACGTACTTGGTGCATACGTAGTGGACCGGGTAAACGACGCCTGCCCGCGAGACCTTAGCGACCTCAGCAAGCGCAATTCTGTTGCACAAAGCAAGTCGTGCGACCCGAGCGTCATTTCTTGCTCGACTCCTGTCCTCGGGGCTTTTCGCCCGGCCACAAACACACGCAGAGTATCGCCAGTCGACGTCGATGGAGAAGTGCTGGCCGGCCCCGGTTTTTGCAATGATAGATCGAAATCGCTTGGCTTGTAGTAGTGGCCCTCGGCCAAGTTCCCACCGTTTGGGTTGCCGCAGTAAAGGCTTGGCTCCCAGGCTGCCACATTTTGTCCCTGGACGTAGCAACGGCTGCCAAACGGGCTAGCAAAGCCCCCCCTTTCTTACCGCATCTTCGGGTGTGCTGATGCTCATCATCTTGTTGAAGTCTATTTCAGGGTACCGTTGCCCATTTTGTTATTGCAGATTTAGGGCTGGAGGCACCCTGCCCATTGGTCCCGAGGAGAGGGGGCCCCCGGCGAGAAGGATTCGAACCCTTGGGCCAGGGCCGATTTGGACGGCAGCTATTCGCACCTCTCAGGCGTTCTGCTTGGCCACACACCGTTCAAGATAGCTGCATCTTACCCGCCATGTCCAGGTCAGGTCGACCGCCACGCCCACAACCTGTGTGGCCGGATCGAGAAGGCAACACTATGCCTTAGACTGCATACCCTCCCGCCTTGGAATGCGCCATCCCCTGCTTGGATGGGAACATGAAGACCGTGCCGGCCACCCGCCGCCTGACCCTTCCTGCTCCTGTCTCGCCTGCCCACGCCTGCCAGTGGCAGTGACTTTGGGAAACTACCCTTGTAATGCAGCGTGGGCTTTTTGCACATCCCCCGGCATTAGGTCTTCCAATCCTTCAAGGCAGACGTACAAGACATTAGAGAGCGATATCACCCTGCCGATGTCACCGGCTGTGGAGCACGACCCTCCCTCATAAGCCCTCTCCGGTAACTCTCCCGCGATGATGTCCTGCCCAGCACCCACACACGCTAACTCTGCAAGCAGGTGCGTGGGGAGTGCCGTATGACCTGAGCCTAAGAATTGTATATAATGGACATTCCATCACGTCAGCATCCGAGAGAGGGTTCAGGGATGGGTGCTTCCCTGTACAGTTTTTACCACCTCGACACTATGGCATCCGACTCTAGTGCCTCAAGCCCTACTGCAGTAGTTTCTTCGGGGAGGAGGGGCTCCAAAAAGGTGAGGATAATTCCAATGCGATCAGTGACCCACGAGGGGGCATGCTAACGACTTTTCCTATGTTCAAGGTCCGCACAGGCTGCGTCACTTGCAAGTAAGCGATGCCCTGACGATACGCGATTTCATGGGATGTTCAGCTCACCAGTGCCTCCATCGTGAAAGGATACGGAAAGTCAAGTGTGATGAGACCAAGCCATACTGTCTGAGATGCACAAAGACCGGGCGCAAGTGCGATGGGTATCTGGATCCTCGAAACTTGGCCTCGAGGCGCCGGCCCAAAGAACCCACGCCACAGGACCACGCCCTGGGTCCGCTGCTCGACCTTTCCACCCCGGAGGAGAAGCGGGCCTTCTTCTTCTTTCAGCATGTGACGGCTCCGTGTATATCAGGAGACTTCGACGCCATTTTCTGGAGGAGTGTGGTGCTTCAAGTCGCCCAGACTGAGCCGGCAGTCCGACATGCCGTGCTCTCCGTGAGCACCTTGCACGAGGGTCTTATACAGGGCACAGTCGTCCAGTCCACAGATGCTTCCGCGACACAGTCATTTGCGCTGCAACAGTACAACAAAGCTATCGCGCGTCTCCTGGATCAGATGAACAACCCTCTCACCAAACCTCTGGCGTCACTGCTCACTTGTGTTCTTTTTGTCTGCATCGAATTCTTGCAGGGCAAAGACAAGGAGTCTCTCATACATCTTGAGCAGGGCCGTCAGCTTCTGACGCGACTGGATGAGCGATACAATGGCCCAGAGATGGAATGCATACTGCGTCACGTTGTGCCTCTGTACACGCGGCTCAGCTTAACTTCGTTTCTTTTTGGCGGCACACCTGTGCCATTACCAGACTCTTTGAAGTCCCGGGGGGAGATACCTGATACCTTTGGATCTATGGACCACTTGAGGTATTTCATGCACGAGTTCATGGAGCAAGCCTTCCGCTTCACACACCGAGCTCGGCCGGCAAAGAACAGCAGTGACTCAATATCGCGGGAGACGATGCAACTGCTCGAAGTCGAACAGGACCGCCTGCTCTGTCGACTAGCTAAGTTCAACGTCGCCTTCTCGCTCTTCCGGGCATCAAGATCGAAGCCTGGGCCCGAGAACACGCTTCTGGTCCTGCAAATGTACCTCCATGCCCAATATATCTGGATATCCACCGCATTGAGCTCGTCGGAGGTAGTCTACGATAACTACTTGGCTCAATTCGCCGCGATCGTTCCTCTAGCAGCCGCATACATTGATCTCGAAACGTCGTCACCGAATCAGCCAGCATTACCGCCTCAAAAACCTGGGTCAGCAGCAGCACCGACGTACCCATTCTCAGGAATCAACCAGCAATTACCAGGGAGCAACTTCACCTTCGAGACGCATATCATCCCACCTCTCTACTACGTGGCTACCAAGTGTAGACACCCACTGATCCGTCGTTCAGCACTAGATCTGCTTCGACGAGACCCATTTCGACGAGAAAATCTGTGGCGCGCCAGTGTGATGGGAGCACTTGCAGGACATGTGGTATCTCTGGAGGAGAAATGGGCGCAGAGACAGAGTTTCTCAACCGTTTCTGCATCTCACTCTCCGCAATTCTCCAGCATAAGGAGCACTAGCGTTGGCCACAACACCGTATCTGAGCGCAGCATGGAACAGGCATCTAGATACCGATCGGAGTTTTCAAGTCATGACAAGCCTGTGGACTTGAACAGAGCAGACGCCCTTAATAATCCGGTCCAATGTTCCGTTCCGGACTTGAGGTTCATGGATTTCGATGCGGACCAGTCCATGGAGCAATCTACAGGTCATACTCTCCGCGGAGACGCTCACATTCAATCTTCTCTCAGCCAGGAACCCTCCCTCTCCTCTTCTACAGACGGCTTCTCATTCAACTCAGCGATGGACTCGGCAGCAAGCGGTTTCCACGCGCAAGACGTTAACATCCACATATGGTCGCACGAACAACGTCCACAATCAGACCACAGCAGTCAGGGATCATACCACCCCGATTTAAGAAAAGACTTCGCCGGGCAATCGTCTTACATGTACCAAGGCAACGAAAGACAACCGCAACTTGCGGGACTTGCGGTGGGCGAATCGGCATCACATTCCGGCTCTGACGGCTCCTCACCCGATATCGACGAGCACGGCTATTCTGCGATCCCCGGGAGCCAAGCACAGCCAAATATTGTGTTCCAGCCAACAGCGGCGGACGCGCTTTCTTTCCCGCAGCAACAGCAGCACCTAGGGACCAGCAACCTCCCGAGCGGCCTGATCACGGAGGCGCCGTTTGGTCTCGCAGAGGAGCTCAGGGTCCACGACGCCATCATCGGGCGCGAGAGGGAGGACGGCAGCTGGGTTGTCGTATTCAGGAAATTGCACGGCGCTGATGCGGACTGGGACGTTCAGACGGACTGGGTAGCCACAGGATAGAGCGCACACGAGGTGGACGAGGCTACGGAAGTGCTGGGCATAGAAGTAGGACATAAAACATCTAATTCTTGTTCAAAATCCAGAAGCGCAGATCAGTTGGGAATCAGAAGGTGGTGAATATTCTGATCTATGTAGTGACCACGTAAATGATACCAGCAAATAAATGTTTGTATATGACAACCTGCAATTCGGATAGGTCCCACGATAGGTGTCTCGTATCCCGTGCCTTAACTAAGTCATTTGAATACTCGTTCCCGCGCTTGACCCACTTTTGGAAAACCTTATATGCTGATGCATGGTGGTGGTTGTGAACAATACTTGCCTCTATGATCTCGCATATTCCTCCAAATTACATTCTCGCAGGCTGTTCTGATGGCCTCAATCCCCAATTCGGGCAAGAGAATACGGTTTCAGTCTCAAAAAATGGGCCCCAAAAAGGGGCCAGAATCCAGAGACTGAGGTAATTTTACCTTGGCGCCATCCCTCAGCTGTGCCAGCTCTTGTAGGCTCACAACTGTTGACCCTTCAAGTCCTGGTCCACGGCTCTCGCTATCCTGTCGGCGATGGCCATCACGGTGATCATAGGGTTGACTCCACTCGCCGAAGGGAACACGCTGCTGTCGGCCACGTACAAGCCTTCGGTAGCCCAGACCTTGCCAAAGCTGTCGACAACCCCATCCTCCTCGGAGGCGGACATACGGCACGTGCCCATCTGGTGCGCCGAAGAGCACGGCGGGTTGCCCAGGACGTTTCCTAGCCTCCTCGCCTTGTCAAGCCATGCCGAGAACCTTGGGTCGTCGATCTGGAAGAGTCCCTCTCTGGCCTGCGCCTCCTCCGCGGCGGCCCTGGTGGCCTGGAGGTCCGCGCCGTCGCGCACGAAAGGTTCGACGCCGTGGATGAAGGGGTCGATCTCGCGGGCGCCAGTCACATACATGATCTTACATAGAGCAATGGCGCCCTCGATGGCGTTTGCGCGGTCGAATGCCGACGGGGTGTACTCGATCCGGAGGTCGCCCGTCGCCGGGTCGATGAGCACTCTGCCCGGGTCGCGGTCCCGGGCGACGGAGATGAATCCTGCGTAGTGCCGGTATCGCAGAGCCGCCAGCTTGAAATCCAGACCACTGCGCCAGGGCATGGCCGAGAGGCATGTGTAGGGTGTCATATTGGTAGTCTCGAGCTTGACGCCGTGACCGTGGCCATCTAGATTTTCGAACTGGGAGTTGTAGCTTGTTATGATGGCGCCTAGATGAGTGTCAGTACGCTGAGAGCTTGGGCAGGATTTCTGTTGTGTGAATACCTTCCCAGGGACGAGCATCCTCGGGATAGAAGCCGCCCGCCATGTTGCATGGATGGAGGTATAAGTTGCGGCCAATATTGGGGTTCTAACACCATCAGTCTCCAATCTGTCTCGATTTGTTTAGATAGCAACCGGACAGACTCACGGTTAGGCCGCTCTTCATCAAAAGCAGTGGGCTGAACAAGGCATTACACGCCACGATGACCTTCTTGGCTTTGACAACCAGTTGCCTCGAAGATCTCTCATCCATCGGTCCGCCTATACCCCCGTGAGAGTCTCTTGACGTCCATGTGCCGACTACACCTGATGCCTTATTCCCATCGACTTCTTCAAAGAGCACCCTGTCGACAGTGAAACCTTCAACGAACTCGGCCCCTGCACGGGCGGCATCGGGAAGCCATGTCTGAGTTGTGCCTTGCTTCTCTCCGCTGCCACACCCCATAGTGCAGTGGCCACAGCTATGCTCCTTTCCGCCGCAGTTCTGGGGACATACTCCAGCCTTCCAGCCTAGCCTAGTGCTCCCGTCGAGGAGCACCCGTCCGCGGTGGCTCTGCACCACTGGGTCTGTGGCCACGCCCATGCGCTCACACACGCGATCCATGCACTCGTCATACTCCTGGCTGTCGAACCAGTCCAGGCCCCGTGCAGCCCATTCTTTCCGCACGAAGTCTTGGGTCCGCAAGGACACACTCCAGTTCACCGTCCCGCCGCCGCCCCAACTCGCTCCGGCAACGATACCTATGGACCCGTCCGTGGAGTGCGTGACGCTCTTGTCAAAGAGGTACCGGCTGGCTACGGGGCCCGGTAGGGGCAGCATAGATGTTGGGAAGTTGTAGCCCTTGTCGACGACAATGACCCGGTGGCCTGCCTCGGCGAGGACCTTTGCACAAACTGCGCCACCGCAGCCTGAGCCAATGATCACAACATCCGTCTCGATGGTGGCCGGTGTGTTTTCAGACTCGGCCTCTGGCTTGGAGCCAGGCGCAGGGGCTGGAAACTGCAGGAATTTGTAGCCAAAGTCAAGGCCCGGCTTCCAATTTACCGGGATGTCCGGGTAGCCGGTGACTTCGCGGAAAGTGGGCGACGACATCAGCCAGCTCACCTGACTTATCCTGACGAGGCTCCTGGCGACGTTCCTCATCCTAGGGAACCAGGAGTTGTGCCAAGCCTGCACAATAGACTCCCGTACGTGGGCCGGCTGCTGATGGAAGGGGACACATGAGCCGGTGAGGAGGAAGGCGCCTACGCTGGATCTGTGTTGTTTTGCGACTCGTCAGTGATTCTAGTGGCATGGCAGGCTGGCTGAGGCTCAGGTGAGAAAAGATGATGCTAACGACAAGGATTTGAGGAGGCGCTTGAGGCCGTCCTTCTGGACATCTGATAGGCGGGCGGCTATGCGAAGTGAGACCTCGCGTACGGCAGGGTGGGTTGAGGTCTTGTCCTCCATGAATGCCTTTAGAGATGCCTCATCTTGAGACTGGAGCGTGGTAGCCTTGGCTGTGCTCATGACGGCCGAGTAGTCTCCATCGGGAATTGCTAGCTGGCCCTGCCTGTCGACCAGTGACGACTTAGGCACCACAGCCGGGACGATGGTATCCAGGATGGCATTGAAGACGGCCCACTCGGTCTCAGTCCAGAAGTCGTCCGGGGGCAGCGCAGGCAAGGCGGGACTCTCAGGCACAAGGATATTTCCGGTCAGGACCATGGTGGGCGAGGCCCAGCCGGGCACTACCTAACTTCCAAGGTGGATATGTGAGGCCTCTGCCAGTTGCCAGATGTATACAGGCTCTTATCAATGTGTGAGACGAGGCAGGATCACCGATGATTGTGCATGACCGTGCGGAGGGAAGATCCTAGAGCGCGACGGGCCGAGGCGAGACGTGGGGTGGGGTGAGAAGTGAGAAGTGAGAAGTGATGATGGGGTTCAGAAGGATGAAGGAGGGTTCATTTCTAGATCTCATATCCAGGCCCGACGCGAGATTCCGATCAGACCAGAAGTGACACGACATAGCACGATAAGGGCTGCAGGAGCACCAGACGTCTGTTCGGATCCAGATGCAGGTACAGGCACCACATGTCCACCCCAGCTGCCAGTGCCCACCGTTGCCCCCTCGGCCCTGCAGCAGACAGGCTCTGACCCCACTCACCTTGCAGCAGTCACATCCTGCCGCGGGTCGGTGGCAGAGTGGCCCAGCAGCCCAGCAGCCCAGCAGCCCAGCAGCCCAGCAGCAGGACAACTCTAGGAGGCACAAGCTCGCCGTCCAGGGGGCCAAGCGAGCAAATGGGGAAGGAGGGGGTGGAGCAGATCCCGATGGTGTCGTACTCGTGCTCAGTGTACGGAGTACCCTGGTCGCCGGCAGACGTTATACTGTCCAACAGGTTGCCAACCTGCTTGCTGCCCGAGGTGTAGATTTCACAAGCGAGAAAGCATCTTGGACGTCCAACCTGCCTAGGTACCGTCACGTAGCGCTGGCCCCGGAGTAATTATAGTCGTCATCTGCCGACAGCTGTCAATTGGTTCCCGAAGTGCTTGAAACTAACCTGGTTCCATGCTAATAAACTTTGATGTTGTTCTAGAACACCAACAGGGGTCCGGGTAGCGGGTAGGTACCTAGTAGGCACCTGTAGCGTCCGAAAACAATACGCGGACAACAGCCTTCTCAAAATCGACTTCAATGGATCTACTGCCGGGATTCACAGTATATCAGAATTCAATCGTGCACCGCGCGTGCGTGTCTCAGAGAAGCTCAGTAATATGTAGTCCACTGATCAAATTTCTAGATTGTTAACGCAGGGTCTTTGAGCGTTCGCCACTGTACAAAGGGACCGCATACGCCTTAGCATATATAAGGATTATCAATGTCACCACTTTTCCCAAATACTTGACTTGACGGTGGCGAAAGGATGCAATTGCTGTCTATGATCCTCCCATGCCCCTAGGTTTGCTGCACTTCGTGGTTGGCCGAAGCACTTGAGCGAGTCTAAAACTTGACACATGGGATATCGGAATGCCTGAGACCATGTAGACTTGACAGTAGCTTCATAAACCCAACACCTTTTTGAGAAGCCATTTCAGAGAACCGCTTGGTCAACCCAAGTTGCTATTCCAAACCATGAAGCAGTAAATCTGCACTTAATCTTGCGTATCGGACTGTTGCTCACGAATATAGCTCGACTTACCCAGCTCTGCTTTGTTTCTCCTGGCAGCACGTGGCAGCGAAGGATTGACCAACTTTCCTCACGGGCCAATTTGAGAACACCAGGATATGGATAACTGATAAAGCTATCTTGGGAACTTCACCCATGGGCCATAGAAAAAAAAGGAGGATACTCTCTCAGGTCCAGCTTGGAACAGCCTTTGAAATGAGTCTTTTCGAGCAGCAATGGCTGAGACAGGGAAAAGCCATACCTAGTAGTATGGCTTCAACCCTCGCTTTTTTCAACATGAAGAAGGTCCCGCATCGCTTTGATTGCAAAACCCTCATATCATAGTCCTCCTCGGAGCCAAATATACCAGAAATGGCACACAACAACTATTAGGCCTCTGTAGTAACGCCAGTGTACAATTCGGCTTCGACGAAAGACTGCTAGTTATAGGACATGCATACCAGAGCAACGGTTCCAAATACTTGAATAAAAGACTTAGAGACACCGATGTAACCCCAGCGACATAACCATGACGCCTCCGCACCCGCCCACTATGGATCTCGCGGCTCTACTGTGTATCACCACAGGCAGAGTGGGACAGCGAGGTGGTCACGCACACCCCAAACACCATAGATGGATCAGGCTGGCGGGGCGGCGGGCCTCACCTTCTTCGGCGTCAAGTCCACCGACCAGTGCTTTCTCGTCGGTAGATACCCGGCGGCTGCTATTTCAGCTGCCGCGCGCCGAGTAGCAGACAACGGTGTCCTATCGAAGATTGACGAGATTGGCGCCTTTTTGTCAAGAAGAGACTTGGTTGTTCTTGTTGTTGTTGTTCCCACATCACCGCATGAAGCTATGGCTGGTCTATGGTCTCTTATACTCTGGGATTGTCTGTGTGCTTATCTAGGCCAGTGTGTTTTTATGTCAGGCATGGCTGCATGACGTTGTGCAGGTACACATCAACAGCATAAAAAGAGGGCATTATGGACATGTTCACATGGCCGAGGGACGCCGAGCCGCACCCCTGTTGGACCCTGAAAATCACGAGCTCCGGCGGGAGCATGTGCTTTTCGTCAGGCCGAATTTGTTGAGTACCGCCCTTCCGGGGCGACGGGCAAGGAAGGACATGATGCCTGAAACGGACGAAATCTGCGACGTGCGTCCAGCCAAGAGCCTCCTGCCTGTTTGGGCCCTGATTGTTCCCCGCCTACCCACACCCCATCCCACGCCCATCCCACCTGAACTGCCTGGGCGCCACACTCACGCAAAACTACTGTGGTATACGACGGCCGTCTATAGTCCACCAGCGGGCATCAAGAGTCCCGTAATACACAGTAGCTCCTGTGCTCTGATCTACACAAACAGGACAGATTACTGGACGCCGGGGCAGGACGGTGGCCGCGGGGTGCCGCCCAGCCCGGAGCTACTGAGGCTGTCAGGTCTTGTAAGTGCGCCTGGGAGCCTGCCGAGTCATTATTGGTAGCTGGAGCCGCCCCAACAAATTCGACCCCGTTTTGCTGTCGGCTCTAGTCAGTCAGCGCGTCTTTGCCTTCTGCAGACTTCTCAGACCTCCATCGCCGTCGCTGTCGCGTGCCACTGGAGGTCGGTTCGTCTGGCCGCCACCGCCGTCAAAAGGGCATTACCCTTCGAGCCAACGCCTCTGCCAGGACAATTAAAGGAGCTGTTCTTTGCCCAACCCTGGCCTGGCCTGGCACCTCGCAGCGCCTACCTGCCATCCAACGTCAAGCTCGCGAACACAAAACATCGTGCCCCATCTCTGGAGCCGAGGCTGGGCGGACAGGCGGACAGGCGGACAGGCTTTTGCACAAAGGTGGATCCCCATCTCGTTCTTATCGTCCGCCGTCTTGTTATCGTGGATAATAAAATAAGTTGAGGTTCCATCGCCACGTCGGACCGAGGGCGGGTCCCCTCCGGTCAAGAGCCTGGGCCTCGTCCTCATCGTTTGAGCGGCCCCAGACGGATGTTGCCTCTGTCTGGCTGCTTATTAGTTGCGCCTGTGGGATCCCGTTTGCTTTCCCACCTGGCAGGCCATGGGATGGCTGCTACTGCACGCAGGTCTCTCAATGCCTGCAGGTGCCATTGGCCCCCCGTCTGACGTTGTGGGAGCGCCGTGTGTTGGATCGTGACGCCGGTCGAGCTGCGACCCGCACGTAGCTTGGGCGGCCTCGCAGCGAAGACATGCTGTGTCTTGTTTCCTCTGTGTCTTGTGTGCCCGGATGGATGATGGCGCTGGTGCCAGTGCACCTATTGTGTAATTTTCGGGTTGGGCACAAAGATGTGCAGAAAACAATTTGCAGAGTCTCGAGCAGCAGTTGCTGTGGTCTGTGAGAGAGACTCTGTGAGAGCTGCATAGGCGGGAAGGGCAAGCATGCAAGTGTCTCGGTAAAGCCACCACACTTCTCTCACTGTCACTCTCCTTGCTCCTTGCCCCTTGCCCCTCCCTATGGCGACGAATGGACCAGGCGGTGGTACGACTTGTCAATTATTTATGCCTCGGCTCATGGCCGGAGAGCGCGCGATTGGCATCCGGCATCCTTCAGCCGCGTGCCCTTGTCTCTTTCCTTCCCAGGGTCTGGCCCGCTCCTCCGACTGGCGGCCCAGAGTCCGAATTTTGAATTTGTTGGGGAAGCTGCGTCACAGGCACGGAGGCACAGGACAGAGAGGGAGAAAAAAAAATAAAATAAAAAAATCATGGCCCATGTTCAAAGCTGTGCGCATGGCTTTACTAGCCTTCACCTTGCTCCTTGAAGAAGGTCTCAAGGCCCGTCGTTCATACATACCCTCATTGACCTGCCCGTTTGCGTAAGTGGACTGCGCGCATACTCCTCCTCCTGCTCCTCCTCGTCCTCCTCCTCCTCCACCACCACCAACTCCCCACCTCTTGTTGTACGTGACACGACCCGTCCCGACTGGAAACCTACACCACCGCAGTCACCACCACATTCTCAAGTCCGACACACGTGCTCTTCACCATGGACGCCTCTCAGGTCTTCGCGACCGCTCCAGACTCGGCCCTCTTCACGGGCATGCTGTCCCCGGCCAGCCTGCGCGAGCCGCAATTCCTGCCTCCTCCGGCCCCGGGTTCCGTCGCCTCGGCCCCGCCCGTCCTCATCCCAGACCACGTCTACCAGGCCGTCCTCGACCCAAAGGTGCCCATCACCATCGCCGCAACCTATGCCGTCACTGCCAAGCTCCTGAACTGGTACAACACCTCCAACAACAAGAAGCCTTGGGCCATTAGCAAGACCAGGCTGTTCCACGTCTTCATCGTCGTCCACAACATCTTCCTCGCCGTCTACTCCGCATGGACCTTCTACGGCATGGTCGGCGTCATGCGCCGGAGCGTCGTGAACCCATGGGGCCCCGGCGGCCTCAATGGCTTCGTGGACAGCATGACTAGGCTTCACGGCCCGGGGGGTCTTGGCAACGCTGTCTACTACGGCCAGGAGGATGCGCAGTGGAGGTCTTATTCCGACACCGTCGCCCTCGCCAGCGACGGCACCCCCAGCCGCACCGACCTCGGCCGGATCTGGAACGAGGGCCTGGCCTTCTACGGTTGGATCTTCTACCTGAGCAAGTTCTACGAGGTCCTCGACACCCTCATCATCCTGGCCAAGGGCAAGCAGAGCTCCGTCCTGCAGACCTACCACCACGCCGGCGCCATGATGTGCATGTGGGCCGGCATGCGCTACATGTCCCCACCCATCTGGATGTTCGTCTTTGTCAACTCGGGCATCCACGCCATGATGGTGAGTTGACAACCGTCCCTTGTGCTCATCTGAACAGCTACGAGATCCTACGGTCATGGATGCTAATCGGCCCTGCCTCACTTTTAGTACACCTACTACACCTTGAGCGCGTTCTCTATCCGCGTCCCAGTGTTTATCAAGCGGACATTGACAAGCTTGCAAATCACCCAGTTCCTCATCGGCGCCTCGTACGCCATGATCCACTCCTTCGTCAGCTACAGCCTACCCGTGGCAAAGACCGTCGTCCTGGATTCTGCCGCGCCCGTCGTCGCTTCCGCTGACGCCGACAACTCTGTGCCTTCACCCGCCCCTGCATTCCTGGACAACCTTAAGCAGATGGTCCTCGGCATGGCTTCAAAGGTGACCACTTCCGCCGCCGCACAGGCAACATCGGCTGAAGCTAACGCTGAGCCCGAGCAGTCATCCTCCACGCAGACCGTGTACACCCAAGAGGTTGTTCCTTGCATCAACACCACCGGTCAGACCTTCGCCATCTGGCTCAACGTCCTGTACCTCGCGCCTCTCACCTACTTGTTTGTTAAGTTCTTCATCACCAGCTACCTGCGGCGGTCTAGCGCGACCTCGGCACAGGGCAAGGGCAAGGGATCCCTCGAGAGCCAGGTGACTGTTGCTGAGAAGGCCGGCTGGGATGCCGCTCAGAGCATCCAGCAGGAGGTCTACGGCGAGGGCTCTTCCTCCAGCAGCCAGGCAAACACGAATGTACAGGCCAATGGAAAGGCGAGCCGCGTCCCAAAGCCATCGACGACCCCCAGACGCTCGAGGCATGCTTGAGGCCGATATGATGGAGTCTTGCGAGGAAAAATGTTACACAAAAAGAAGTAGGGAATACCCGTGAGGAATAAGGCTTAACCAAAGGAAGTCGGCAGCGAATACGGAAAACGGACAATCGCAGGCTGGCAAGGATAAAGCCCTATGCAGGAGAGGACATAGACTGGCGGAGCAGTAAAGCCTAGAATTGCATATTTAACGGAGTAACGGCCAGAGGGAAAAGGCATTGGCATTCGGTTCACAAAATGAGGTCGATTTTCTGTTCAAAGCTCTTCCCTTACATACACGCTACCGGGTCCCTCATTCCGTTGACTCACGGCCAACAGGCATTGTTGATGTTTGTTGGTGCTCGCGAGGAGGCTCAGCCGGGGTCCTGGCGCCGAAACTGACGCTTCGTGCTCCAAGAACGCCAGCAGGACGTGGGCGTCTTTGGCATTGACGAGTTGGCGACGAGTTGGCGAGCGTGTATGTCCAACTCCGGGGTCTCACAGGTGGCCTGGCGTGGGTGGCCTTCGCACACAAAGGGACGGACGGCCTACAGTGCTGAGGGATGGGAAGAATTAAGCAGTAAAGCATTCATCTCCGGCGACAACACCTCTCTGAGTTCAAGCCCGGTCTTTGCCAGGTCTCAAAGCGTGACACTGGGAAATGCGCCTCTTTCGTTCTCAGTCCATGCACGTGTGTGCCCCACTGTAACGGGCAGTTAGTTACCAGCAGGCCTGAGCCCAAAGATTCACCCCTCAGTTCTCGCCGCAGATATGAGCTGCTTCTTGATTATTGTGCCATTAGTGCTCATTTCAGCTTTCATCCACGGTACTCGGCCGACCCTAAGGGCTTACCAGCGAACAGGCATGTCACAAGCATGATATACGAGCGTAGTGAGTTTTTCAATGTTTCTTGAATTTCGTTTCATTCTATGGAGCTCTCTACCCCACTGCATAGTGGGTAGTTGATACTAGAGCTTGTGCCTGTATATCTTCGTTACCGTTACGTCTATCCCTTTGATCGTAGAATAAACATCGTAGATCGAAAACCCCCACAAGGGTATACAATCTTGGGCCCAATTGGCCTGCGAACTGGGGAGAATCAGATATGCATCAGGACATAGTACTCCTTTCGTTCCTGTAAGCCAAAGTCCAAGTAATATGATGCTCCTGAGAGCATGTAAGAGCAGAACAAGGGGCGAGCTGGCGGCGCAGCTTCTGCCCAGCATTAAGTCGGAGAGCTCATGCCGGCCTGGTAATCTAAGATCTTAAAAACCGATAAAAGACCCGAACACCAGCGCTGTAACAAGACACAAGCAGATAAAACAAGAAAACATGCAGGGCGAATATGCGGCCAAGAAAAGCATTAAATCATAAAAACAGCTGCGCTCCTGGGTATTGGGAAAACAGTGCGATCAAAGACGAACCCCGAGAGTCTACCAAAAGTCCTTCAAGGGTGAGTACGACGATGCGTAGGATGGGGGTAGTAGAGTATTGGATCATGATGCTGTCCAAGTGTTGAGTCGATGTGGTCTGAAGGTGGGTGGGTTATGGAGTAGCACGGATTGTACTACGCCGCTTCTAAGCGGCCTGGGTTAGGCTAGCGGGCAGGTCCGCCATGGCCGAGGTCAGGCCGCTGTCGGACCGCTTGTATCGTGCATTGTGGTGTGGTATGTATGGCCGATTTTGGAATGGCTCGTATTGCCCTTGGACCAAGACGGAGATGTCGCCAGGTTGAGCAGCTTAGAAGGTGCTCCAGTTCCAGTCGCTGGGCACGCTGACTGCCACTTCGGCCTGAGCTTTGCCCGGGGTTGTCGGGCTTGCCTTCGCGGGACTGGCACAGATCGGGCTCACGGGCACGGTCTGGCTGCCCTTTGCAGTGCGCTGGCCGGCGCTGGAGGCGTTGCTGCTATTCCGACTGCGCCAGACCTTAAAGTCTCCATAGCAGTGGGCGCATGAGCGGCTCAGCACGCCACGAGGGTTGTAGTTGGCGCTCTCGTCCAGTGGCACCTCATAATTGGAGTGAGGGTCACAGAAGATGTTGCCGCAGCGTCGGCAGTGATGGCGGCGAACGAAGTAGTTGAAGTATTTCTTGCAGGTCGGGTCGTCACAGACCTCGGAGTCGGCATCGGACTGTAGTGAGATACAATGTTAGCCGAAAGTGGTCACTCAGATTACCGCGTCGGGGGTGACGCCATGTCGGAGGGCTGAGACATTTGTCGTAGTATTTCCCAGACGGGTGGATGTGCGTGTGTGAGGGAGATTATGTGTTGGCTTGGTGTCTTGTCGCACCGAACGTACCTTCCAGTGTTTCCGGCTGGGCTGGCCGTGGACCTGAGGGTAGTTGGCCAGGTCCCAATCCCAGTCCACAAACTTGGCGCTGTCACCAGTCGACCTCCTAGACAGCCTGCTCAGGCTCGAGATGCCAAACAGGCTGGTGAAGCTACCGCTGGAGCGGATGGCGCGCTCATCGTCGTCTCCGTCGGCCTTGGGCGAGGCGAGAGGCTTTTGGGAGTCGGCCGAGTATTCGTTGGGACGCAGCACGGCGGGCACGTAGAGCGGGCGCACCTGGCGGCCGTGGTAGTTCTTTGGTGACACTGGTGACGTGCTGTTGGAGGTACTGAGAGGGGAGATGTCGGAGGATTGTTGGATAAGGGGCTGCGACTGTGGCGGTGTCGGCTGTCTTGGTTGTGCCTGCTGCTGCTGCTGTTGCTGGCGAGGGTATTGCTGTTGCAGCGCGTGGTGGAACTGCGACTGCTGTTGTGGTTGTGGTTGCGGCTGTGGCATGTGGTAGGAGAAGGAGCGCTGGTGGCCGGTTGGCTGGCGGTGCCAGAATGATTGCTGCTGGTCGGGCAGTCGGGGCATTACGAGGTCGGCCATGGCCATATTCGCCGGGGGGTGATGATACAGGAGAGGGCAACAGCAAATCAGGGACACTGAATGGTAGGTAGGTGGTTGGGCCGTGGGTGGTGTTGCGGCTCAAAGGGGAAAGGTAGCAGTGGGCAGGAGTAAATAGATGGTTCGTGAGGGCGCGGGAGGCAGTTGTAGTTGGCTGATGCGAAGGCGGCCCGGTGGATTTGAGTCGACGAGGGGGCGGTGGACCGTGGGGGTGCCAGCTGCTGTGCGGTGCACTGAGATGAGCTGGGTTGGTTTTGGATTAAATCGGATCGGATCGGTCTGGCTTAGATGACGGCGCCCGAGTCGTGCACAGCAGCAAGCGAGTCCGAGAACAAGGTATCTCAACGATTAAGTTGGAACCTGTTTATTTTGGATTGGCGGTCGATCGCACGTTTGCGAGAGACTGCCTTGACTGAGCGTCTGGTAGGGGAAGATCCAAAGTGGAGCAGAGGGAGAGAGACACAGAGAGAGAGAGAGATGTGTGTGCAGTGCAGAGGGAAGAGCACGTTGTGTCGGACGTGGCAGAATCGCGATACTGGGCTGATAGAGATAGGTGCTGCAGATACTGGACTGTATCTGTGCTGGATCCTATCGCGGCGACGAGGAGGAGGATGGCACGGCAAGACAAGGCAAGACAAGGCAAAAAGGAGGGTGCGGTTAAAACGATTACTCGAGGTGGCTTGCTGGAGGGATGCGGCTTGGGTATATAACGAGACCCAGGTAGGTCGCAGGCTTGTCGGCTCTGGAGGGGGGGGCCTGGGCAGGGGGGTGGGTAGCGGCCAACCAGAGTGGCGGTAACCTTGCGTGGTTGCTGAATAGCGTGGTAGCGGGCTGGCCTGACTGGCAGACTGGATAGTGTCGCGCAGGTAGCGGAGCGGATCTGGGCTGGCTGGCTCGAACCTGGGGAGCGCAGGCAGGGAGGCAGGGAGCAGGGTACTCCGTACTGGAACTCGGGCCAGCTTTAGGAGGGCGGGAGGGCGAGGTGGTGAGGCGACCCGTTGACGGATACGGCACCTCTTCGGCTGCAACCTCAGCGTCGGGTCGAGGTGGATTGAGACTGGACCAGACGGCGGCGTCTTGAGTAATAGAAACTTGCCGAGCTGAGATGAGATTTTACCGTAGTGTATGATTTAGATCAGAGGAGCAGAGCAGCAGAGCAGCAGAAAGGACAGAGATGGGTACACAGGTGTGACGGGTGATGAGGATGGTGAGGATGATGATGATGGTCAGTCAGCGTTTATTTGCCATTGACAGACTAGGTGGTTTGTCAGTTGACTGCGCAGATGGACGAACGGGTTCCTGCTACACAGGTGGTCTAATATGCAACATGCCATATGCTGCTCTACACGGTTCCTAGGCTACTGGAGTGCTATCATCAACACACACACTCACTCACTCACACATGCAAGACGAACACGGCATGCAGGTGGAGTCGAGTCAATTGACCTGTGACGATGCCGCATGGCAAAGGCGGTGAATGTGCCACGCTGGTGCCGCATCAAATCACATCTGCTTCTCCGTCTTCGTCCTTCCTCCTCCTCCCAGGGGATGCGCATGGCTGGGCATGGCTGGCTGTCCGTGCACCTGTCTGCCTCTCAGAAATGGGAAGGGTGCCAGGGGGGGGGTCGTCGCATGGTTTGTAGCGAAAATTACTTTTCCACGGCGACGCGGTTGATTCATGGTGGGGCCCTGTCTATTTCCCGACACTTGGCCGACCTGGTCATTAGTGCACCCTGCGTACATGCACACTGCAAGAGGTGATTGAGGCAGACCAGCCCCGACGACCGTTGACTCGAGACACCTGAGCAGTTTCCCGATGCAGCAAGGTGTCGAGACCGTAGTGGACAGGCACGGCAGGTGGCCCAGGAAAACCGTTGCTGGGCCCTGAGTCCTGCTCCGCGAACAACCCTGAGCCCGTCAGGCAAGGGACGGCCAGCACGGCGAACCGCGGCGGAAAAGCCATGTGTGTTCCTTAATTGATGACAGGCAATTACTCCGTCGTGCTGCAACGAGCATCCAGCATCCAGCATCTGGCATCTACCCGGTCGGCCATGAACCCTTCACTCTCCATCTCACATCACAATCTCCCGGTTCCGGAAGCCACGGAGATAGCCGCCACCCTCTTCCTGATCGACTGCAGCACCACCAGCGCCAGCACCCAGCACCTGGCTGCGTCATCCCGGGTTGCAGACAGCGACCTCTCGTTCATTCCTCATGCCGTGTCCGTATCCCTTGACCCCCTCATTCCTCAGCTGCATGCCTGACGCCTGGCGCTGAGTCTGTTCTGTCTGTTTGTGATAGACTACATGGTTCATTAGACCACAACCGTGTGCGGCCTGGCGGTTTGCCCTCGGGCCGTATCACCCTGCGTTGCATGATTGATAAATGACGGATGGTGAGTGGACAGGGTGGTGGGATGCTGACTGCAGACCTGCAGCTCCCGTGTCGATTCTGTCCCCAGACCTCGGGGTGCAGACTGTCAGACTGTCAGACTGTCAGGACTGTCCAAACGGTTGCTGGAGCGCAGTCTCGCTACCAGAGTGCCTGCTACCCTCCACACTCTGACACTCCACCCGCGAGCCTCGGTGCATGAGGGAGGCACTTCGCCGTGGCTTGCAGCAGAGGCAGCGGCAGCGGCAGTGGGCGGTGGGGACTCGACGAGCTGCTTCACCATGATTGTCGCCGCTCGCCCGCCAGCATCGCTTGTCGGCTGTCGCAGGATCAATAGAGCACATCCACCCAATTTCCGTCGGCTTAATACCGCATCCACGGCCAAGTGCCAGCTGGCTGGATTGTCGGTGTTCGACTGACTCGCAAGCATCGTCGACTGACATCAACATTGACATCGACATCCATCTTCAGCCTTGCTGCGTCAGGCCAGACAGCAGGCCACGCCTCTCGCCCACGAACCGCAGACTATAGTTGCGGCTCGAAGCTTCCAGCTTGCCCGCAGCTCCACGAGGGCTGGCTTCCTGATTATTGCGGCAATGGTCAGTGAACGCATGCCGCAGGCACATGTCAGGGTGATGCGTTGCGTCTCCAAGGCGCTCCCAGATCAAACCCCAGAGCCCCCACAGGCCACACGGGCCAATCTTGCGCCCTCTTGTCGGCCGACTTCCGAATACGTTTGCTCCTGCTCCTGTCCCAGTTCCAGTTCCGCCCTCTTTCTTGCCCAGCCCTTCTGGCCATTGCGAACCTCCGAGCTGCCCGCCGCCGCCTCACCGTCCCATTACGTACAGGCCCGCTCTGCTTGCGAGCTTGATGAGGCTGGCGACTTCAAGGCCACATGGTCGTGGAGATGATCCAGGCGACGGGCCCACCGCGCTGTCCTCTTTCTGCCAGTTCTGCCGGTCTGCTCCCAGCAACCTCTGCGTCAGACGAAACCTCGCCCTGCCACTGGAGCCCCACGAACCCCTCCGAACCCCTCAACGAGCAACGCCTCGCTTTACTACGGTTAGAACTTTAGCCGCTTCTCGCGCGCCCAAGGCCCCTCGACACACGCACACATCGTCTTCGCGGAGATTATCTCCATCCTAGCGTGTTCCTCTTTTTTCAACTCTCTGCGAATATCGAGTGAAGACCAAAGTTGACGTGCAGACGTAAGGCGAGATGCTTTTACTATCCGCTCACCTGTCCTTCCGCATACGGCACGACGGCGTGGTTAATCGGTGCCGACTGCAGGCCGCCGAGGCCGCCTTGAACCGCTGTCTTGTTCAGCCACAAGACCTAGTCTCACCCCCCACCCCTGGCCTGCTCTCTAATTGCTGGTGGTCTGGAGAAATGCGGCCGACCGCCTGCCGAGACGGGTCCTTATCTCTGGCCGTGACAAAGATCTGATTGTGATTGGCCGTTGGCCCCCTGGTCGTGAAAATGCTGGGATGCACTCCTGGCTCCACGCTTTCAGATCGGCTTGATGGGGTCTCAATTGAGTTTGTTCTTGTTTGGCAATGAGATCCAAGCAGAGACGCGAGTCCTCACCACGACGACTGCGCGCGACTGCCAGCCCCAGCCGCCCGCCGGCCGCAACCCCTCAAACTCACCGCTGGAACTCAAGGGGTGGTATCGTCGAGTCGTCACCGTGCTGTTACCTTTCCCTCATGCGCTCTTGACTCGTCTCGGCCGCACGCGCCTATTCAGCAGGCTTATCTGGGGAAGACTGAGGCTGCCTGCGTCCCTCTCCTCTCCCCAAGCAATATGGATCTGCACCTCGATGGGGCATCCTGGATGCTCCAAGAATTCAGGGCCCTGCTATTGGCTACCGACTTGGACGCTTATCGCGGCCTCCTCATTGGGGCGGCCTTAATATGCACGCAGCGTCGTAGGGGTCCTGTTCTCGGCCAAGTCCGGCCCACTCCCTGCATGCAAGCCTTCGACGTCAACTCGGCCGACTGCCGACCCTATCCGTGCAGATCTAAAGAGCGCACGCGTCAACTTGCCAGATCAGGGGTAGCACGGAGGCTCGCCGAGTCCGAGCGTTTTCTTCCTGATGAGCCGCATTGCGATGGCGCACCACAGCCGATGATGTCGCTTCCGTCGCGACGGGCCACGCCTTGCGCTTCAGCCGTCGTGTTGATCGCCATTTCTCGTCGCCTCGTTGAGTGGCGCTGATCTCTCGTCTGCAGCGAGCCCACAGTGCCCCACGATCTGAGGCTTCGCCCTACACCGCACTCCAACAAAAAGCCAGTATCGTCACACTCAGAACACATGCGCATGTGCCCCCGCATCACTGGGAGGCCAGATGGCCTGGCCAGCGTGGTTCACGAGTGATCCGTCACGTGTGAGCAGTTTGCATTGGCGCAATGCTGACTCAATTGGAGTGCCCGAACTTGCTCGTCCCAGTTAGAGGCCTAGCTAGAGGCTCGATGCGCCTCGTCACCTCCTGCCGGGCTTCATTGGGCGACATGCTCTGAGACCCATCGGAGCGATGCCATCGTGACTTCGCGTGTCGCGCTTCAGACGACCCTGAGAACCCCTGGTCTTGTGCGGTTCTGCTGGTCTGCATATTCAGGGTCCTGGAGCAATGTGTTACCACACGGCATGCGGCAGATCCCCAGAAATAGTACGGAACTGCTGGGATCCCCAGACGACCCGCGCCCCAAAACTCAGGAAAGAAGCAGTCGGTGAGTTCCAGAACTTATGCGGCCGGCCCCACAGCATCTGGTTATTTGCCGCGCTTAGAGGCAGATGCGAGGTACGGAGAATACATTGCGCCGTTCGAAAGCGGCAATGGCGACATGTCTAGGCCGGCGGGAGGGGTAGGGGCCACAACTTGGTCACCTACTAGGCCGACTACAGGGCGTATGAGATCGGGGACCCGCAACGTTCCAGCGACAGTGAAAGCTTAGCGAGATCCAGTGCTCGACGAGGGCCAGTGGACCGTCGTCGGCCAGACGGGCGACTACTCTATCTAGATTATATGCCTCGATTTGCGGGGGCAGGGTTTTGCCACAATGTCGCGATTTGGGCGATCCGAATCTGGGCCTCTGTGATTGTGAGTGGCTAACCCGGCGGGCCAAACGACACCGTCAGACTATGTTGACGATGTTCTCCCCTGCGTATTGGAGTCGGCGGGGTACAGTATATTTACGACGACTGTAAGTGTAACATCTATCCGCTTGCGTGCACTAAGTCAGTGGGGGCTGCGCAACGAGAAGTCCCTTGATATTGTAGAAATACTGGAGCCAGTACAGGCGATAATCTCCGATGATACCTCGAGTTCAATCTCCAGGTTCCTTTTTCTTTGTGAGCCAGTTTTATAAAAATCCCCTACTCGAAGGTGGATTTTATACGTAACGGCAGGTACTCTATCCCACCAGAAATTCAATTGATGAACCTGTTGGCGAGAGCAGTAAGGGTGTGCCGAGGTTGTGCTGCCGCTTGTCCGTCTGTGACCCAAGCTATCACGAGGCAGTTTCTGGGAACTTGTTGCCGAAGCCCATGCGCTGTGGGCTCGAAGGAGACCGACGGGCAGGACATGCGGATGCGACCTCATGCGAAGCTGTAGGATGCAGTGGCATCCTGAGAGCAATGGACCAGCCGTCGGTCTGACAAGTGTCCACCTCTAGATGAGGCCAGCAAGGGTGTGCTCCCCAGAAGCCTTGGGATCACTCTTCCCAGAGTCACGCAGTCTTCATACCCTCCACCCACCTCCCACTCTTTCCCCCCTCCTTAAGCGAAACCCGCAGACCCTCAATCCGCATCCCCTTATCCACGGCCTTGCACATGTCATAGACAGTAAGCGCCGCAGCCGAGGCGGCGGTCAGTGCCTCCATCTCCACGCCTGTCTTGCCGTCGCACGTGACTGTCGCAGAAACGTCCAGCACATGATCACCGTGGCTGTCGCCACCGGCGCCAGCTCCCTTGGGCTCCAGCTCGACGCTGACGTGCGACAGCATGATCGGGTGGCACAGCGGGATGAGGTCGGGCGTCCGCTTGGCCGCCATGATACCGGCGACGCGCGCGACGCCCAGCACGTCGCCCTTCTTGTGTCCGTTCTCGCGGATCAGCTGGAGCGCGAGCGGTGCCGAGAAGCGCACGCTGCAGACGGCGCGCGCCGTGCGTGTCGTGGGCTGCTTGTGGGCTATGGAGACCATGTGTGCCTCGCCCGTGGCGGAAAGATGTGTTAGTGTTGCTGATGCCGATGCTTCTGCACCGTCTTCCTTTAACTGGGACCGGCCATCCCGGGTCGTGATGGACTTGCTGCTTGGGGTGGTGCGGACTGGCGTCTTGGTGTTGTCAGGGGAGTCGGATAGAAGCTTCGACGAGGTGGAAAAGAGGCGGGCGACAGACTTGGTTGGTAGGAGATGTAACGGAAGGGGCTGGTGAGATGACCACCAGGGCGCCAACGGAGTCGTTACGTGCCGTATACTGCCTCTTGAAGTTCGGGCGGGCGGACTTTGAAAGCATGTCTCATTGCGGGCGGACAAAATTGTCCCATCTATGTGTCATGAAACTTAGCCACCTATTCCGACTTTCACCACTCCCTTACTATGTTCAAAACCTTATACAGCAGCTTGATCATGTGCAGATGTGTGCTTGGCTCAAAACAAGGCTTCGAATTTCTTTCCAGAAAAGTCCAATCCCAAGAATTAAAAGCCCAATCACAGGCCCAATTCCAAATGCAGTGCAAGGTATACATACCGTCCTAATGTGATGCAGGTGGAACAACGGAAACTACCCACCTATTAAAATCATTGGTCTGTTCTTCATGTGTTCCAGCTCGCCCATGCCCGCGTGCTTGGCCTTCTTCCTTTTAACCGCCGCGCCGATTACGTTCAGCAATTCCTCGGAGTTTGGAGCCAACATCAGGGCCTTTCCGCCACCCTCGGACGCGGCGAGTGCCGGGAGCTGTCGGTCCAAGGCGAGCTTTCTCAGCCTTGCGAGGGCCTCCTCGTCGATGGGCTCCCCGCCGTTCACTTCCCTTAATATATCCCTCAGAGACACTTCAGCATTTCCAAACAGACACACCTTCAGATTCCCGTCGTTGGTGATGCGCAGGCGGTTGCATGAGCCACAGAAGTTATGTGTCATGCTCGTCACAAAGCCAATACGCCCGGCGAATCCGGGAATGTGCCATGTTTTACTTGTGTCGTTCTTATGGTCCTGAACCTTGCACAGCGACGGGTAGCGTTCGCGGATGGAATCCAGCATCTCGGAGTAGCTGAGCATCTTCCGCTTGCTCCACTTGTTCCCGTCAAAGGGCATGTACTCGATAAACCTGACCTCGACGTTGTTTTCTCTTGTCATCCCGACAAAGTCGAGGACCTCACGGTCATTGACGCCGCGCATGACAACGCAGTTGATCTTGAAGCGCAAGCCCGCGCCGGCGCGGTTGAGCTCATAGATGCGCGAGATGCTCTTCTGCACGGCGGCGAAGCCCTTGCGCCGGGTCATGATCTGGAACTGCCAGGGGTCAAGGGTGTCGAGGCTCAGGTTGATGCCGGTCAGGCCAGCGTCGACCATGGTCTCTAGCTTGCGATGCAAGGCGATCCCGTTGGTGGTGATACACAGCTCCCGCAGGCCATGGGGCCGGAGGGCCCCGAGCTGCTGCATGAGTGGCAGGATATCAGCTCGCACGGTGGGCTCGCCGCCGGTCAGCCGGATCTTGGTGACACCCTGAGAGACAAAGGTCGAAGCAAGCAAGACGATCTCCGGGGTGGTCAGGAGTTCACGGGCAGGGGAGAGTGGCACACCCTCCTCAGGCATACAGTAGACGCAACGTAAATTGCACTTTTCTGTGAGGGATATGCGGAGGTAGTCATGTTGGCGGTCGAAGGTATCTGTCAGGAAGTCGGAGAATGGCCTGGCATCCTTGATGGTAGAACGTCGGAAGGAGATAGGGGCGGGCTCAGGTTGTGGTTGTGGTTGTGGTTGTTGTGGTTGTTGTTGTTGTGGGGGCGATGGCGCGATCGAGGCCGGGACATCCAGGCCCTGGCTCGCATGCTGGCCCGATAGATGAAGGTGTGTAGCATTGGCAGCGGCAGCTGTCGTGATTCTCCGGCCACGAACCTGGCAGAGTCGTTGCCGGGTGCCCACAGGGGCGGCTGGTTGGATGCCGGACCTGTGAGGGCGAGGAAGAGACCCTTGGCGCAGACTCAGGGGCCTCAAAACGGCGCGCATGGACAAGGCCATAATCCTCCGGCCTCTGCTGGTAATGCGCGAGGATGCTATGAGAAGCGACAAGCAATCGACAGGTTACAAGCGGCAGACAGCAAACAACAGACGGCGGAATTGGAGGTGAGGCTTGTGAGTGGGATAGGGTGAGATGCGGACCTAGGGTTGCGACTGTTTGTGGAGGGTGGCGGCACGTATTCCGAGTCTCACTGCCATATCTGGTAATCAGCCGTCAAGATATTGCTCGCCGCAAGGCATTCTGGAGACCGGTGATATGTAAGAAGCCGCAGTGATACAGGTCAATCCTCATGGCAAATTCCGCATGTCCAAAAAATGTAGAGAGCAGTCTAGGTCTGATTCTGGCTAGATGTGGTGGTGAGTCAGCAAGGGCGTAGCGTACCATTCGTGAGTGGCCATCGACTTTTGGAGGACGAGGGGACGAGGGGACGAGGAGACGAGGTGAGGTCGTACCAGTAAAAGAGAGGGCCCGGTGCCGGTCCACGGCCGCTGGCCGGCTTGTCCGGCGGGCCCAATACCACAGTAACGGGATTGTGACGGCAGGACAGTACGGGGACGTGTATGCTTGTTAACGGCCAACGTTTGGTTGGACGCTAGCCAGACTGCCCTGCCCACTGTTCACCACCTGCGCCATACGTGCGAAGGCTGTACGCTAGGCGGTGGGTGCCCTATACCCAGGTGGTGCTCGGGCAGGGCAGGGCAGGGCAGGGGCTGACTGGGGCTGATTACGGTGTAATGCAAAACACGTCCTGGCTACCTAGGGAAGTCTACCTAGGGTAGCCTCTGCTGAATGCTACTGTACTGTAGACGCGGTGTGTAGGATATCATAGCATTTGTCTTTGAGGAGTTGTTGCATCTCAGGCTCGGCGATATTGGTGGGCGCACAACATGATGCTGGTCTTGACTGACACTGCACTCACTGCACTACCCTCCCTTGCACGAGCCCGTCCGTCCCGCCAGCCCACTCTCCCGTACACGGGTCGACAGGCCTGCTGCAAAGCACGATCAGCTCGATACGCGACGGGTTGACCCATCTGCCCATGCAGCAGCCGCCTAACACAGTCCGCAAATGCGACTCGACCACCAAAGCAATAAGGGTTATGATATATCACCTGCCTTAGCGAGTTTGATGCTAGTCAATTTTGAACCTTACTCCTACATAGTATATCGAGAAGCCATCGTCACCAGCTTCACCCAGTCTGGCAGTCACTAAGGCAGCCAGTCCAGGCAGCCCAGGCAGTCAGTCAACATGCGCTTCTCAGACAGCTTCCAGGGTGAGATCACCGCGCCTCGCACCCTCCTTCCCCTTCACCGGGACGGCCCATGATGGGTCGCATCTTTGTGGACATCGAGATGAACCTACAGCCGCTGATCGTCGGTAACAGCTTCACCCCATTGCGCACCGAGTCCCAACGGGACACTTGTGGCAACGCTGTCTGCCTCTTCGCTGCACATCCGAGCCGTTGAGAACCTGCAGACCATCAGAGACATCGACTTGCCACGCGACTTGTCTGGGCCCGTGACGTCTCTCCAGTGGTCTCCGACCTCGAGCCTGCTCCTGGTCGCCTCAGCTCACCAGATACATGTCTTTTCTGTCGCTGAGGATGGCCTCCATGCAACCATACGCAACCCCCTGCCCCCTGCAGCAAAACCAGTCTTGGTCGGCTTTGGCGCATCCGACTACCAGATCTGTCTCTGCGCCTCTCTGGGGCTCAGGTTTGCCGTCTTCGACCTGCGCTCCTCCAAGGCCGTCGAGATAGCCAATCCCAAATTCCATGCCACCCCCTCCGCCTGCTGCAGGGGCTTCTGCTTCCGGCCGCGGACCGGCCACCTGTCCATTCTGACACGCATGTCAGGTAAGGACATGATAAGCATACACGACCCTACCTCCCTCCAAGCTGAGAGGTCCTGGTTCCCGGACACGCTTGATGCCCAGGGCCTAATCTGGGCCCCAGGCGGCCATTGGCTCCTGACATGGGAGTCTCCGGCCCACGGCCACAAGATCTTGTTCTACTCCTCAGATGGCAACCTGCTCAAGACTTGGTCTGGCCCCCAGCCCCTTGTAGCAGCCGACAATGATCTGAGGCTTGGCCCCGGCGTCAAGCTGCTGGAGTTCTCTGCAGATGCCCGGCGTCTGGCCATCGGGGACTCCAGTAGGCGCATCTGCATTCTGGACATGGCATCCGTCACCGAATCCCTGCGGCTGCAGCACCCCAATAGCATAGCACCCACAGATACCCTCCAGGTACGAGACGTTGAGCTGCAGATCCTCCCGGCCCCCTCGTGCTGCTGATGCTGAGTCTAGCAGGTTTGGCAGGAGCAGCTTAGCGCTGCTGGCCACCATTTTGTTCGTGCTCCGCAGACCATTTCCCCACCCACTGCGCAGGCTGGAGGCAGCGGTTGCGCCCTGGCTGTATTTGACCCGTCCTCGACTCTTCTTGCTACAAAGCTCGAAGAGTCGCCTGGCACCCTATGGGTCTGGGATGTCGATGCTGCTGAGCTTCGGGCAGTCCTTTTGTTTCATGGGACCGTGTCGAGTCTCTCTTGGCACCCTACCATCCGTGAGACATTGCTCGTGAGCTGCGAGGGCGAGTCACATAACTCGCTGGCGTTCTCGTGGGACCCTCTGTCCGAAGGCCCAAGGCCCATTGACTTTTCTGGACGACTCTCAAGCGGCAAAGTGCAGGTTCTCTGGCTGCAATTAGACGGCCTGGAACCAGCCGCTCTGTTTGCGTCTGACGGCAGTCGATACATGCTGGCTTCTCTGGCAGAAGAGGTTGACGAGTCCGTTCCCTGGACTGCTGCTGACCAGCAGATTAGCCTGCAGTACGGGAAGCCTCCACATGTCACAGATGCACACGTTGACAACATGTCCGAAGAGGAAGCCAGCGAGCTCGATGACACCTTTTGTTTCAAAAGAACGTGATCACGATGCTGTCTCAGAAGGTTGCCGCAACCACTTCGCACACCTCACCGCGATAGACTGTAACGCGATCGATCACCTGCTTCGGACTCGGTACTCCGGACTCGTTCGTCACTCTTCTGATTCGAGCATAAAAATGATGCCTGCAAGGCGGCTTCATCCTTTGAATTGTTCTCATTGTGGGCTAGCTCGTCCGGGGGTATCTTGATGAGTTCCTAGCCCCAGCAGGAAAAAGCAAACCGCAAGCCACCAGATCCTGTACTCAAGTCATTCGACGTTATTTCTTCTCCCAATGATGAAGCCTGCATCTCAGACATGCTTCTCAGCCGTAACGACGTGGGACCCACTCACTAGCACACATTGGATCTCGGTTGTATGCAGGACACTGGGCGCATATGACAGGCCGGAGGCAACGAATTGGTGCCACCACAACTTGTGTTTCTCTGGCGTCCCGTACTGAGCTTCGCTGCGGTGACGAGAGAGGTCAGCCTGCATCATCTGTTCCAGACGGGGCAGAAACCTTCAACCAACCTACGTGCACAGCCCTACCGGGTCTTTACCCCGTCGCAAGATTAGCAAACTGCATCTTTTCCAGGAAGCCGGTCAATCAAATACTAGGCATCCCATCTACCAAGAACGAATGAGACAGTCCTTTTCTTACCGGCCGCGCTACACAAGGACTGCGGCAGCGAGAACGATCCAATCCGAGACACGAGCTGTCAGCTGTCACTGGTGTCGTGGCTTGCATCTGGAACAGCTACGGCACTCCATTGGCCACAATCGCTTATGCCCGCAGAAGCTGCTTGTGAGGAGATGGGGGATGGCAAGGGCCTTGCCGTTGTCCAACCCCCCACATTGAGCCGCCTAAACCAAAGTTGACCACAGTGAAGGGAATCCGGAAACCAGGTTCAGGGACCGCTCAGACGCTACGCCACGCCTATACCCATGTCTGATACATATGCGAATGCAGGCGAGGAAAGCCATCCACATTGTTTGCTTCATGAGATCATGGCTGCATTCCCGCAAACCAGACCGTTCAAGTGGCGGTTACGCCTGCAGCGACCATGCGTCCGAACTGTGACTTGCCAGGACATGTCGCCGCCGGCCCGATCTTCGAGCCCATAGTATCAACCTCGGATGCCGGAGAGGGGATCCGGAGCCAATGGTCTGGATGCGAGGACCCTGGATGCCCCTATCATTACTTCTCAGAAGCACGGGCAAACAGCACGTCAAATACCACCTGCTGGCTGCGCCTGGGTGCCACGCAGATGCACGAGGCAGTAGCCGAGATAGCCCATAGCTCGGGAGATGACACGACTGGGCCCAACGCTCGCGGTAGAGTCGACTGTCGACATCTTGAGCCGCAGAACATGCCCTACCCTACTGCATGCGTGGTCAGTCTGGGGTCGCCTTGACGAAGTTGATTTGCATACTATTATTTGAATATAAACATGGATACCCCTTCATTGCCCCCCAGGTCTACTCTGAGGCCAGAGGGCACACCGTCACCACTTGCAACGCATACATTTAGACTCAACTGTGTGCTACTCTTTCGTTGGCTGAAGTATTCCAGCAGTCACTACTGTACTACCGGCTGGCTGCCTTTCGTGCACCCTCTCTCACGGCCTCTCGCCGCTATTCAAGTGTTTCGCCCTGTGGCATCCCGAGACAGCAGCTATGACAGTCCCGGACTACGAGATACCCAGAGACGTGGTTCCACCAGGGAACCAGACGGGAACTTACTATATCCCAATCTCAAACGTGTGTGAGACCTTCAGAGATTGTTGAGAAGTCGCGGCATATACAATCCGGGCCGAGAATGGTGCGCTGACGGCGACGTGCCCTAGCTTCCGTTCAATGTGTCATGGCAGGAAGTGAAGGATCATGTGAGACAGGTCTGCGTGGTAGACCACGTGGAAATCTTCCCGAAGAGCACATCAGGATGGGTCAGAGTAAAGGGGTTTGAGCATTTCAAGGCAGCGTTCGGTACAATATTCCCCAACCCCCCCCCCCCTCTCTCTCCCAGCATGAAGGGCGTGCCAAATGGCATGCACGATTTTCTGGGTTTCAGCGAATCTGACATCAGCTGTTTGCAGAGTTACTCAATGGCAAAGAGTTTAAAGGCCGGGCGGTGATAGCGGACGACAGAAACGCGGAGAGGCCATTGAAAGTACGTGATTTGGGACCAACAAACCGCCCAGCCAGCAGCAGCCCGAAATCAGCTGTCGACTCGGCATCTGAAACCTCGCTGTTTGCAGGAGGCCCAGTGTCCTATCCGAGCACCGTTGGGATATCTTCTCCCACATCCACGGTAAGCTCGGCGTACGGTCAGGTGCGTTTCGATCTAACCGCGTCTTCGTACCACTTGCATTCACTCCCACAAAGCGACCGAGGCCCTCTGCAGAATCACTGCCACTACCATGTGCCGGCTGCTCAGGCGCTGATGCCCACGTGTTTTGTACAGGATGGCGGAAGCTTCTCTATGCCCATGTCTCCGTCCAGCTACATGACGAGCCTTGGCGCTTCATTCTCGCACGGGACTATGGTGCCGACCTGCGATGTCCTTACACCAAGCTACCCTCAGCCGGGGCTGCCGACGACCACGTTCGGCTATTATGGTCCGGGCGCGGAGACACAGCAACCCTTCTACGGCTACCAGACTGCACCAGACCGACATCCAGCGTTGTATAACCAGTCGGCGTCGTACGCGGTGCAACCAGTGCAACCCTACAGCGAATTTTACCCGCCGCCGCCGCCTCCCAACATGGCCGCCCTTAACAATCAGATGGCTGACCTGACGATGGGCCGCGGCATGGGGCCGAGCGGCGGTGTGGTCTTCACCGAGCAGCGCGGCATCCACATACGCGAGCTGTCGCGGCGCGCCTCCGAGGAGCAGGTCCGCAGGATGGTCTGCGAGGCGGCGGGCCGCGAGGCCTCCCTCATCAACAACATGGACGTGCCGCTCGATAAGGAGGGCTGCCCGCGTGGCCATGCGATCGTGCACTTTCGCAGCGCGGACCTCGCCCGGAGGATGGAGGCCAGGCTGCACGGGGCCGACTTCAAGGGGAGGAAGCTACAGGTGCGACTGCTGAAGGAGGGCGAGGTCGTCGGAGTCGGAGGCTGCGGCACCGTGGCGAGCCCGCCTACGAGGGGCCACGGGCACGGCCACGGGCACCGGAGTGGCAGGCATCACGTTTCCAGCTCCAGGAGGGAGGAGGGGAGGAGGGCTGAGCGCAGGGACAGAGACAAGGAGAGGGGCTCCGACAGGGGTGAGAAGAAGGTGTCCTCGACTTCGCCTGCCAGCAAGGGCATGCCGCTGGTGGTGAGCGGGGCTTGGCCAGCCGCGGAGGCTTCCATCTGCTCGACGCCGTCATCTACATCGAAGAGCAAGGACAAGGGCAAGGAGAAGCACGGCGGCAAGAAGTCTACCGTCGTAATTGCGGATGGTAGCTCACGTCGCGCGGACAAGAGCTGAAGAGGGTAGAAACCGACTCATCACAAATCTGCCATGGGAAAGTTTCCTGATGGAGAAATGAGCTCGTTGGGCAATGGCGAAATGGCGAGACGGGGAAGCTCGGAACTGTCTAGAGCGTGTGAGACACAGAAAGAAAAATAAATTGCTCTGACATGGGGTGGCTTTTGACAACTCACGATGCGGATGGGCTAAGGCTTGGTGGGCGCTGGGGATTGGACGAGGCGTGGTCGTGGTGGAGGAGGCAGGGAGAAAAAGCAGATGCTTACTGTGTGGGAGGCGGATTGTCCCCTGGATTTGTCCGACATGATCGTCTTCCTCGCAACGGCTGAACGGTCAACAAATTTGTATTGCTTCTTTTTTTTTTTTTTTGTTGCGAAGAAGGATACCCCCCAGGTCTCTGACAACTGTCTTTTTAATTTCAACAACTTCGCTAATCTTTGTAGCTGCGAGTATCGCAGTATCGTTGACGATCACGGGCCATGCACTTTCCACTTTCTCCATGACGTTTGTGTCGGTTGGCACTTGAGGCTCATTCAGCTCTGCCCCGAGACTCCAGCCCGGAACGTCGTACCCCTTGGACTATAGTTTCAAGTGCTATGACACACCGCCGCACAGGTCGCAACCACCTCTATCTCTACCCAGCCATTGCCACAGGGTTTGGTCCCCTCACCGACGCCTTGAAATGCTTCAGCTCGTCAGATTGGTGTTATCATCGCCTCATGACGCGCAAGGCAGAAGACAGCATCACCTCCTGCACCAAATCGGACTCTTTGATCATGTTTCATTTCCAAATTACTATTTGAGTTATGTTAATTCACCTACTTGGCGCACTTCCTCTCCCCCCCCCCGACTCTCCTTTTTGGTTGGCCCTGCGAAATTCCAGAACACCATGCTCGCCGCCATGCCATGATTCCAACTAACTTCCCTCGTCTATGGACGCGCATTCTGAACTCGGTTTGTATACAGAGCGATGAATCCGCAAGCTTACATGTCATGAGCCCACCCGGTTTCAAGTCACAGCACCAGGCTGGGGCTGAAGCAGAGGTGGCCATTGACAAAGTGAGATGTAATCGTGAATCCATCAAGACAGATATGTACAGTGAGTAGGTAGTGCTGTAGTAGAAATAGTGAAGCTCCTCAAAGGGCCTCTGGTATCTTCATATCGGCCGCGGTCATATCTCCAAAAAGCATTGATGAACCATCATGTTGGGATGAGCTCCCAAGAATTGCGAGAAAATTTATGGGCTTACCCTATGTCCCTCATGGCTTCGTGTCTTTGAACTCTGCAGGGAGAGCTGGTACAGGAGCGGCGGTGGCGTCTGGCCGCCTGGGCTCCTCGTCATCCATCATCATTGTGTATCTCTCCTCTGCAGGCATCGAAGGAACAGGAGGGATGTCCTCGTTGGCCCTCTGCTCGGCCCGACGAACCCGTCCCGTCTGCTGGTTCACCCAGCTGTTCACGGTCCTGAACCTCGGCGGCATGTCCTCACTGGTCGTAGTGTAAACTGTGTCGCGGTTACTGTTACCGGCCTCACTGGCGTTGGCGACACTGTTCTTCCTACTGGCACTGGGAGTCTGCTGGTAGCTCAGACGGGATGCGCCTGGACCACCCGGCTGCCGCGTGGCCGCCGGAGGAGGGACTATGATGTCTTCGTCACCAAAGCCTGAGGACAGCGACGACAGCTCTGACGCGCGGTAAACTTGACGTCTGTTCGGATCGTACGCATCAGAGGGCTGTCGAGCGAGCTCAGACTGGTTGAAGAACGGATCCTGCATGCGCGAACGATCTGTGGTGGTGGTTGCGACCGTCTGCATTGTTCCCATTCCTTGCGCGGTCCCAACACTTTGCATCGTTCCAGTGTTCTGCATTGAGCCATATTGAAGCATGTTGTTCGGACTCATGGAATTGGACCCATCTGCGGACGTGTTCGAGACGAACGGGTTGAAGTTGCTGGCGGGAGAGAAACCAGGTTGCAGCTGCAGGGGCATATTTGTAAGGGGTTGCTGGCTCATTTGGGACTGAGGCGAGGCTGTCTGCATACGAAGTGGACTCGAGGCACTCTGTGGGTTGTGAACGGAACCAGATGTTGCCGAAAACGGGTTGTTGTTGTAATTGCCTGAAGGGGAGAAGCTGGTTTGCAGTTGAGGTAATACCATTGGGCCTTGCTTCGACATGGATTGCGTTTGGGACCTCGGATCGTACATGGAGTATATCTCGGAGATCTGGCCCATAGAGTTGGTCTTCTCATATTGCGGCGGGTTGCGCATATCGTTGGGACCATCACCCATCTCCTGCCAACCCCGCTGGCCGCGTCCAAAGTACGGAATCTTGGCGAGGAGCTGATTCGACGGTGGTGGCTGATTTCCGTAGTAGCCGTTCTCTCTGGCTTTCGACTTCTTGACCATGCGCCATGCCATCCAGCAAATGAAACAGACAATGATAAAGCCACCTAATCAAATGGGGTCAGTACGAAAATGTTCTGACGTTGCAATCCGAACTTCAGACTCACCGATCGAACCCGCTGATATGAGCGCATGCTCAGCAGCGGGGTCCAGGCCCCTTGGCGGCCCTCTATCCTGGTCTCGGCCGTTGCCGTTCCCGTTCATGACATCTTCGAGGGAAGGCGTTGCTGACGGCGTGCTCTTCTCGAAGGCGAATGGCGTGGTCTGGGTGGTCTGGGTAGACGTCGGCGAAGCAGTCGGAGATGAAGTTGTTTCCGGGTTTCCAACGCCTTTCCTGGGTTGCGAGCTGACCGAGATAGATGATACAAGCGTGATCGGTTGAGTAGTCATCATCGAGATAGAGGTTGATGTCGGCGATGGAGAATTGACCTGCGGGTTGTTGACGACGGGAGGTGCAACGGCAGATGGTTTTGGCGTGGCCATAACAGTGGAAGTCATCACAACGGTGGTCGGGGGTAGAGTGATGACAGGCGGGGGCGGCGGTGGGAGAGGCGGGAAGGTCGGGGTAGGCGGCGTCGCGGGCGTTGTGGGAGTTGCTGGAGCCATCAACGTCGTGGATGTCGATGGTACCAGCTGCGGAGGGGGAAATGTCTGCACGGTCGGTGACGGTGTCTCCGGCTCGGGAACAGCGAGCGTCGCCACGGGCTGGTTCTGCCTGTGTTCCTCGTCATCATCGTCGTCGGAATCCGAATCCTTGCCCTGCCTGTTCTTGGTGCCCTGGCGAGCTGCGGCAGCCTCCTCATCGTCGCTGTCGTCCTCGACCTCGTCCGCATCCTCCTGCCTGCGCAGATCCCGCCCAGTGGTCACCACCGTGAGGTCACGTCGTGGGGCCCTCGGCGAGGTATCGATCGGCGCCAGTCGCTGCCGCAAATATCTCCGCCGCAGACCTGCTCGGACTTCCTTCTCTTCCTGTCGAATATCCATTACGGGGGCCATTTCGTCCACTTTTAGCATCCTGTCCGTCACCGCTGGCGATCCCCTATGCGGTTATGGCACAGCCCATATGCTCAAGCGTGCTCAAGCGTGCCCAGGCGTGTTCAAGCGACCATGTCAACTTTTCCCAACGCCGGCGTGGTGGTAGTCGGTCAGCAAAAAAAGAAATGAAGGAATCCGCAGATTAGTCAATTGCCACGAAGGACAAGTAGGCGAATAGAAGAGGAGGCGCCGGAGAAGCACTGGAAAAGGGTGTAAAGAAAGTGACAGAGGCCAGCCCTGGAGAAAGAAAGGAAAGGGTGGAAAGAGAGAATGCAGGCTGAACAGAAGTGAGACTTCCAAGACCGAGAAGCTTGGTGACAGAAGGGTATCAGACTGGGGAGGGAGGGATAGATTTACCCGCCGCGTGGGCGATGCAAGGGCATGAGCGGGAGGGGGCTCGGGAGTGGACGAATGAGCCGAAAGGCCCAGGGATGACCGTCCTGACTCGAGGGAGGGATTGTCCTGCAAGAGGGTTTGGGACCTTACGCTTTGGGGGAGATCCCAAACGAGCCTCAAAGATGGATCCTCAGGGGTTTGTGATGGCGGGTTTCCTGCATTGACCCGGGGGCCAGGGCAAGACGAACCAAGAGAGCACCGCGGAAGCGAATCTATCTGACGGGAGAGGCTGACGCCATTCCCACCCCATCGGCGAGATCTCTCCTTCTGGGAGGGGCAAGTGGGTAGCAGCCCACCAAGATGGATCTGTCGCCAGCCCAGCCCAATGGCCAGGGCCGCCGGTAGCTGAGCCACTGGTTCAGCAGTCCTGGCAGTCCCGGACGAAACAGCAGCTGGAGGGCGAGGACACACAAAAGGAGACAGGCAGACAGCGCTGCTGCGGATGGCAAAAAGCGACCTGAGGGAGCGCCCACATGCCCGAGACGCCACGGGATGGAGCGAAGCCGCAACCGCTGCACGCTGAGCATCCCAATCGAGTTAAGCGTGTCATCTGCGCAGAATGGTCGCGCTGAGTCGAAAACCTCGGTTCGGTAGCAGACTTGTAGCAAGTCAGGCGTAGGAGACAGCATGCAAGCGGCAAGGGCACTTCAAGGGGGCACTGTGGCGGCAATGCTGCTGCTGCTGCTGCTGGTGGTGGTGGTGGTGGTCGGGTCCAGACGAGGCCATACGGTATTAGCAGAGACAATATCACAGAGCATGTATCGACGATGCAGTGCAGTGCAGTGCAGTGCAGTGCCACGCGATGATGAGATGGTCCCTGGATTGTCAGACGGAACAGAGCCCAAGCGCACACATCCATAGGTGGCAGCCAACATGACTGAGGAAGGGGGTGATGCTTCAGTCGTGGGCGTGCATACCGGACGGTAGGTAGCCAGGTAGGGATTGGTGCGCAACGCATTGATGGCTGGCGCAGCGGCGGTGGTCGATGCGGGACGACTGGGTGCTTTCTCAAACACAGGGCAGCACAGCATGGGGTGGTGGACGGACGTTGAGGTGAGGTGAAGTGACGAGGATTGGAGGGTTCAAGTGGAGCACGGCAGGGCAGGGCAGGGCAAGCCCAGGCTGGACTGTCCTGGTAGCCGCAGGCAGGCGCAGTGCCCGAGTGTCCTGCTGAGGTGAACCATTTGAGAGGTGAGGTCGACTTGCGGCTGCTGTTACGGAAACGAGTGGAGCCCGCAACTTTGTCTCAGAAAGCGGGCCCGACAGGTTTCAGAACAGGGCGTCCCGGGAGGCGCCTAGCCGTCCTTGGCCTAGCGCCGTCGGAGCATCAATGCTGCACCAAGCTGCAGCCAGCCAGCCAGCCACCTCGACTGACGTCTTGCTTCTCTGCGCCTTCTGGTAGCACATGTGCTGCACGACTCCTCAACCCCCATCCCCAGCTACCTTACCCAGGCAGGTACAAAGCTCCACCATCACCCTTGCCTGGAACTTGCTCGACCAGCCCCTCGCCCCTACCTACCCCTTACAACAGTGGTGAGGCCAAGACTTTTTTCGGATGAAGTTCCACGGCCAACTCCTCCGCTCTCGCCCATCGCCGGATCCGGAAACTTTGTTGTAGGTCAACCGCGCGACGCCTGCGACCGTCAGCTTCATCTCCAGATTCCAGGCCTCCTCCTGACGGCCGGCACAAGCCCATCGCTGTCAGCAGCAAATCAGCCCTTGCGACGAGCCGAGGTTTTTGACCTCCACAGTGCCATCATTTCGAGGCCATGTGCAGGAACTTTCCCAGGCCTCGGGGGCGTGCTCGTCATCATCCCGACGTCGAGCAGCCAAGTCTATCCTGAGCCTACGGCTTTCGGGTATGCGATGCTTGATTGCTCGTGTTTGGCTTGTCATCTCACTCGTAGGGGCCACTGTCCCATTGCCACGTCTTGGTTGTTTCAATGTCGTCCTGTCCGCTGTCCGCCTGAACATCCCGTTGACTGCTAGTTCATCAAACCTTGGCGGCCTTCGTGACATCCCAGCGGGCATTGCATTATCTCCAAGTCAAGTAATAACACCCTATGTGGCCAGTCGCACGCCGCCACTGTTTGCTCTCGGCATATCGCGCTCCCAGGCCTATAATACAGCTCCAGTTTACCGGCTATCCAGCCGCATGTCACCTGGTCTGGGCTGGGCAGGGCAGAGCAGTGGAGCACGGCGACGGCACTTCTTCGTCCCTGCCGACACGAGCCCAGGAGCCATTGCCACGTTCTGGGCGCCGAGCACGCTTGTTGAGATGATCCTCTGTAGTTCTTGTCGCCCTTCAGTCTCCTGCCGCCCCTTCTTCCAAGCAAGCGGGAAAGTTCTGATCAGTTTAGTCCGTCGTCGAAACGACCGAATCCCACCTGGGCCCGCTCTAGAGAGGCCAATTTGATTAACAAGTCTTGGGACTTGGCAACCCGGTCTTGGCCTGCTCTCTGTGTGTGCCCTGGTCTGAATCCTTGCAAGTCATGAAAGGTAGGAGCCACAGAGCGTCGAGCAGGCAAAGACCGGTTCATCGTGTTCGCTCAGATTATCCAGACTTCTCCAGATGGCAAAACTCAAAACGCCAGGGGGAGTCGACACACGTGCGTTCGCACAGAGTCGTCTCGGTTAAATATCGCGGAGAACAGTGGGATCTTGCAGGCTTCTAGTTCACCCATCCGTGTCCTGCAGGTCCCAAAGAATATTCCGTGCCCAGACAAGGACAAGGGCAAAGTACCCTTTTTCCCGACCAAGAAGCTTTGTGGTATCCCCTGCTGCCACCAGTGCCAGCAAGGCCTAAGCTTTGACACTTCATGCTCTGGCGATCCGCGAGAGCAAATCGCTGCTGTGGTTGTGGGCGCGCGTATATGTGCGGGCTCCATGCCAAAGCTCTTCTGGAAGCCTTTGGCACCAGTTCGGAATTGCCGGCTAGACATTGCCGTGCCTTATGCCTTGGTTCGTTTCTTCTGTCCCGTCTGGTTGGCATGCGTAGAGTGACTCCAGATGAATCGTGTCTCTGAGTCGTGGTTGCTGCTTACACACACTGCCGGGTGCGCATTGTAGCACAAGCGCTGTCTTCCTCGATCTTCAGCACAACAAATCCTGCCTTGGTCCTCGGTTCTGGTGATGCTCTACCAGAGGAACGGGAGGCATCCCATAAGAGCTGCCTTCTATAGGCTGTCGTACCCTAGGGGGCTCTACTCAGCCGCAGTGGGCACAATTGGGCTAGGAGAAATCGGCATGATGGTGGGCCCGGCGGATGTGGAGTCATTCTGAGAAGCTTGCGTACCACCTAAGTGGTTTCTGGGTCAACGTGCCTCGCAGGTTGTCAATCTCGAACAGATCGTGGTCTGGTCTAGACTTCACCAATTCCAGCTGCAGGCCTGAACCGGGTTAGGAGAGGGTCGCCTGCTGTCTCGTTGGGCAGAAGACCGGGAAGCCGGTACAGGTCGCGGAAAGCCGTACGAATGGCTTCGAATCCAGTTCCAGAACGCTGGTTAGCCCAGGTGCCTTGTCACAACGGGCAGGAAGTCCCCCGCTGGCTGAGATCTCCCACTTGCATATGTAGAGTGCCCTCGGGTTGCACGCCCGTTCGGGGCTGATCTACATGAACCCAAACAAGGAGCAGACGCGTCTCTGCTGAAAGAGTGTCATGAAAAGACAAGGGAACTGGTATGATGCCACGCTACAGCTTCCAGCTTTGACTTGCTGCGGTGGAATCGGTATGATGAGCATCGCATCACATCAAATCACTTAGTCCGTTTGCCGGACGCTGCCTGAGGCTCTCGCCAGGGCAGATACATGGGGTTTTGTAGGCCCGAGTCGCCGTCCTTGGTATACTCAGTCTGGCTCAGGTAAGCGTAAACGACACAGCATATCTGCAACGATGACCAACATGTCAAAGATGACCATCATATGGATTGATGGCCAAATACGCTTTGTGCACTTCTTGTCGACCTGATGGACGAGGTTCATCTGAAGCTTGGCACGCACCACCTGCAGCTCCACAATTTGCCGATGAACGCCCGAACAGCTCCGGTCGCTGAATGCCGGAACTGTGGGTACGCAGTCGGAGCGGGTTACCGAGATGACCCGGCGGAAAGCCGAGACTAGGAAGTACAGGCGGATCAGGACCAAAGGATCAAGTGGGTAATACCACACCGCAGGCCAGGCTGACAGAGCCAGAGTCTGACTGACACATGTTCGAGATGAGAAGTCGGCTGCGTTGATGACAGGGCGAAATCTCGAGTCTGGAGTCTCGAGTCTGGAGTCTGGAGTTCGGGTTGCGCGTGCCTCGGGTGGACCAGAATGCTGGGTCGCTCTCCCTACGCAGCTGTCTCTTGCATGCGTCATTCTAGCACCACAACCCACCAGACTTATAGTATGCGAACTACATCGACGTCTCGCTAATCTTATCTCAGGCTTATCTTACTAGGTCAAGTCAGACGGACAAAGGTTAAGCGTCCTCCCTCTGTGCACACTCTCTCCACACCATCAGGCCCAAGGGACAAAGGGCCAGCCTCACAGACCTCGGTCGGCAAAATGACTCGCTCGGGCGGGCTGCACACTGTAAGAATTCCGGGCGAATGGCTGTTTGTTGTAGGTGCGCACGTGCTTGACAGGCCTGCTTTTCTTGCAGCTGCCAGTGGGAACTGGGGCGTGGGGTGCATTGCCCAGGAACGGAGCAGGAACGGAGCAGGTGTCAAGAGTTGCAAGGGAAAGAGGAAAAAAAATTGATAACCCAGATGAATAGATTGAAGCGGTGGGTGACTGACGGCCGCGACCTAGCAAGAGAGAGCTCCATCTTATCGGATAAGCTGGGAGAAAAAACGCGCTTTCAGCCCTCAGCTGGAGTCCACTCCCGGCCCCCACCACTTCAGATTCCTTTGCTTTTCATCGACTCATCAGCCTCCTAGATTCCTAGATTCTCTGTCCAATTCCCTATATTTCTTCTAGAACGGTATCCCTAGAACCCTACACCCCGGCAATTGCCTCGCTCTCCCCTAGATTCGAAGCCATGGCTTCCTCCTCGCGAGCTCTGGCCCTGAACAAGCTCGCGACCCGGCAGTTCGGTGTCGCCCGCATGCAGCAGCACGCTGTCGCATCGCGCATCCTCTCGTCCTCGGCTCGCTCCCTGTCCACCACTCCCTCCAGCCGCCCTCTTGCTGCTGCCAGCATACGCCCCATCGCCCGTCAATTCCAAAGGCAGTACTCTGAGTCGTCTGCGCCTCCGCCGCCCCCCAAGAAGTCAGGAAAGATCAGAACCACCTTCAGGTGGACATGGCGCCTGTTCTACCTCTCCGTTCTCGGAACCCTCGCCTATGTCAGCTATGAGGTCTGGGACATCAGGCACCCGGAGCCTCAGGTCAATCCTGACCCTTCCAAGAAGACACTCGTGATTCTGGGTAAGCTCATATCCTGCCCTGCGTCTGTCAATGGCTCGCCCTGCCCACCGTCCGTTGCTAATCCTGTCGTTCCCGTGCGTGTCCAGGCACCGGCTGGGGTTCCGTGGCTCTCCTCAAGAAACTCGACACCGAGAACTACAACGTCGTCGTCATCTCGCCCCGAAACTACTTCCTCTTCACCCCCTTGCTCCCCTCATGTACCACCGGCACCATCGAGCACCGCTCCATCATGGAGCCGGTGCGCACAATCCTCCAGTCCAAGAAGGCCTCTGTCAAGTACTACGAAGCCGAAGCCCACTCGATCGACCCCGAGCGCAAGGTTGTCAAGATCAAGGATGATTCCGAGGTCAAGGGGGCTGTCACCGAGACCGAAGTCCCCTACGACATGCTGGTCGTTGGCGTTGGTGCCGAGAACGCCACGTTTGGCATCCCCGGCGTCCGCGAGCATTCGTGCTTCCTCAAGGAGATTGGTGACGCCCAGCAGATTCGCAAGAAGATCATGGACTGCGTTGAGACGGCCGCTTTCAAGGACCAGACCCCAGAGGAGATCAACAGGCTCCTCCACATGGTCGTTGTCGGCGGAGGTCCAACCGGTGTTGAGTTCGCTGGTGAACTGCAGGACTTCTTCGAGGAGGACATCAAGCGTCTTATCCCGGACATCAGCGATCGCTTCAAGGTGACCCTGATCGAGGCCCTGCCCAACGTTCTGCCCTCGTTCTCCAAGCAGCTGATCGAGTACACCGAGAGCACTTTCGCGGAGGAAAAGATCGACATCAGGACAAAGACAATGGTCAAGAACGTCACTGACACCTATGTCGAGGCCGAGGCTGTCGGCCCAGATGGCAAGAAGGAGCTGATTCGTTTCCCTTACGGTCTGCTGGTCTGGGCCACGGGCAACGCCGTCCGCCCCATCGTAAAGAACCTGATGTCCAGCATTGCCGCTCAGAAGGACTCCCGCCGCGGTCTCGCCGTCAACGAGTACCTCGTCGTCCAGGGAGCCCGTGATATCTGGGCCGTGGGTGACTGCGCCGTCGCTGGATACGCACCCACCGCCCAGGTCGCCTCGCAGGAGGGCGCCTTCCTGGCCAAGCTCTTTAACAACATGGCCAAGACTGAGGAGCTGGAGCGCAACATCCGCGAGCTCTCCTCGTCGCTGAACCTCAAGCCGGGCAACTCGGCCGACTCATCCAAGCAGATCGAGGAGTACGAGAGGCAGCTCCGCCGCATCAAGGACATCAAGCCCTTCCACTACTCGCACCAGGGTAGCCTGGCGTACATTGGCAGTGAGAAGGCCGTCGCGGACGTTGCTTGGTTCAACGGCAACGTCGCATCTGGTGGTACCTGGACGTACCTGTTTTGGAGGAGCGCGTATCTCTCAATGTGCTTCAGCAGTAAGTGCCCAATCCCGTCTTGTTTGTCATGATCATCGACTGACTTGGGGATTTCTAGCTCGGAACCGTCTCCTGGTCATCAACGACTGGGCAAAGTCCAAGGTCTTTGGACGTGACGTGTCCCGTGAGTAAATGAATCCAGGGGGAATAGACCTCCTTTTGAGTTCGGGCTCCAGTTGTCCCGGCGTGTGATGCAGTGTAATACATGTGCTTGATATCCCAATGTCTGGTGGCTTTTTCGATCGGGCGTCAGGCGGGTTTATAGACTTTGTGTTACTGGGGGTTTGCGACGGGCAAAAACAAAACGCATAGACTTGGGTAATCTTTTTGCGGTGAGGGAATGAGGGCTTTATTTCGTGGGCCTTGACTTGTTGTATATTTTAGTTATGTGACGAATTTATTTTGTTGAATGACTTCTGCGTGCGAGTTGACAAGAAACTCCTCGTGCCCCCTGCCTGGCTCTCATGGTGTCTCCGATTGGATATGACTCCTTTACACTATCTGGTGCATGGATGTACTGCCGGAATTTCATGGCTTATATGATTCAACTTTTCTTGTGCCTAAGCTTCAGCACAATCATAAGGTGGGCGGGTGTGCATGCAGTGACACAGAGTTGCAAGAAGTGCTCAGTCCAACTAGTCTGGCACAATCGGCTGCCTTATGATTCAATCTTGACATGACCAGTTGTCTCCAGTCTATGTACTCATCTATCTGACGTGGTCGATTCAGCTGATTTCTCAAATCATCTGGGGCATTAGTCTATCAACGTAGACACAATCAGTGTCCAGTGTCACACTAGAACAATCTACATGTTGCACGTTCCCTTGGCCAACTTTTCGCTTCTACTCTTTGCCGTCAGTCCATGTCTCTGTCGATGCAGTCTATTCCACTCTATTCCTCAGTAACACTCCATAAATTCTCATAAACCCTACAAAGTGTTGCATTTATCTATGAAAGAAGCTTTGTGCTTTTGTCTTTTTCTCACAACTCGAAGAGCAGAACGGCTTGCTATAATATCCCTAAGCCCCAAGTCCCAGGACATGCTTTGACTAGTGATTCTTATTAGTTTGGGTGGCATGACTTACTTACCCGGAGAACTGTTAAAAGTGAGTACATCAAGTTCCAGATGCCTGAATCTGCGTTACGGTGTATGACGGTGGGCATGTGACATATGTCCCTGGTTGGGCATACCTGAGTATTTTGGCCTCGGTCATTTTAGACAACCTCGCCACACACGTAGAGTGTACAGATTGCCGCATTCTCCCTTATTATATGGGTTCTTCAACACAGTGAGAGACAATAGCTGCCCCAAAGCCAGAACCGTACCGGGCACCCCAAGCTTCAATGGATCGTCAAGCAGGGAGGCCAGAGAGGTTTGGCCAGTCGAAGTCAGGAATTTCCATGACCAAGTTCTGCAAATGCATGACGGTATATCGAAGGGGGGAATGATCTACTCGAATCTTAGATTGCAACTAATGCAGACAAGATGTGCCGGCTTTGGCTTTTCTTATCGAGAAGTGTTTCTAGTTATCCCGATCTCGTTGAACAAGCAGAATTTGGCTTTGCGAGTAGACAATGGTTCATTGTAACTGTGATTGTGATCGGGCAGGATAGTTCGAAATTATGGGGCTGTGTTAGTTTGTACCTTGTTTTTGAGACTCACATATATTTGGACCTTTGTGGGTGGACCGTTGACACGACACCATCGCTCAAACCCCTTGATCCTCATTTTCGTGACGCTCCGGTAAAATTTTCCGTATATATGGGGGCGGCCTGAAGAAAATTCGATACTATATAGCGTTAACTTTTTCTAAGGCCGCCCCCATATATATGGAAAATTTTGCCGGAGCGTCACGAAAATGAGGATCAAAGCATAAGACATCGTACTATGCATAGTTCCCAATGTTGACAGCATATATAGCATCCGTCGCCTGGAAAGTAGATATTGATCCGGTCATTCAAAATTTTATCGATACTTTATTTAGACCTAGTTTCGGCCTTCGATTTCCGCCCACCATGTCCTAATGACTGATTTCGTTCTTTATACGTTTACATACGAAGCTTCGAATACCTTACTGAATTATAGTGCACTCGTTGTCCTCGCTCTACCAGTGTCCAACAACACGTGATGGTCACAACGCAAGCGATGAACACACCCCAGCAGAGCATAGACGAATTTCCCGACTGCTCTACAGATGTCCGCGAGTGTCTCACTGTCCGTAGCCAGACGACAATTTGAGACACCGCCTGCAATTTTCAGTAATCATCTCCGGTCAGGCACTTTCACAGCATGCGAGAATCAGTGGACGCAGCTAGTCTTCAAAACAACATGAAAGCCGGCGCTATCAAAAGTACCCCCGAGCCATAGGCCGCGTCCACCGGCATGCAGGCGGCCGCAACATCGTCATGTTGTCTCAGTTCTCCTCCTTTCTCCAACCGGCCGCGCAGGAGCGTAACGTGAGAGTCTTCGTCAAACTATGTTTGTGAGATATATATTGTTTGCCCGCGGACACCGGAGCCAGCCGGTCGCGACGCCGCCCACGATGAGGCCAGCAGGCCTGGCCATTTTTGCAATTGGCCTGGTTTTCGAACTTCTGTGGTTCGACGGACGCATCTCTGGTCGCACCGCACAAGACAGCCACTTCGAATTTCCGGGACTTGTACGACCGCCGGTGACGGCTTAGGGCTTCTGTAGCGCCTGCCCCATGCGGAATTTTCTGCATGAGTAACACGGTGGGCCTTGGCTGGGGGGTCTCCAAGATCAGGCGGGTACGGATGCCGTGCTGCTCGAGGGCTATTTATTACGGATACATTGACTTGGCCCTTTGTGACTTGTGTGACTGTCAAGCAAATGAGACCGAGGTAGAAATCTCTAGCGATCATGTGAAATTTATTTTAGATGCCTTGGAATTGCAATGGTCTGAATATTGTCTTGTGAAGAGAAGGGGAGGGATTGAGATGAGACCAACTCTTTGCGCTAGAACCCTTTTCGGGCCCTTCGAATGGAATCGATGCATTGCTTCTTCCTGTGGAGAATCGCATGGAATGAAAAAAGGGGCAATTGGTTCTGTTGTCCATTCGAAGTGTTTCTAAGTACAAACGGTAGGCACCCCTCGCGTTATCCAACTGACATTGTCACATAGCTTTTTTTTGGCCAATCGACATCATTACGGCTGTCAAGTATCCTGTCAAGGGCTGTCCTCTGAGGCCATGTTCAGTCTCCAGATGAAGCTATTCACGTGAAAAACAGTGTCCATATTAGTGCGGTCGCTTTGCAGAATTACCTATAAAGCCCATTCGTGCCTACTCATTCGTCACTTCAGTCCTGTAAGACATGAAGAGCGGCCGTCCACTTTCGAGCTGCACCTGGTAAAACTCATCATCCACAGCTGGCAATTAGCTTTGGTTTTTGCAACTCCGGCTGCTACTTCTAGTCAACCCGCCATAGAGATTCAAGAGTTCAGTGACAAAGGTAAGCTATGACACTAATTATCTTTGCTGGGCTTCTTCAGTCACCAGGAGTTCACCGGAGCCGTCAAATTATAAAACGATCTCGGAGTGCTTTAGGAGCTTAGAAACCTTTTGCTTCATGGGATCTGGCAACAATTACTTACGAGACATAATTGTGACCACCTGGGGGCCTGTCTGAGAACAATACGCAGATACGCTCTGTACAGGAACTTTTTTCCCATCGGAAACCCAGCATTGCGAGAGGAGTACTCCTTGTCAAGCCACCGTGAGTGGTAATACATCCTGACTGGCCCGACAGTAAGCTTATTAGACCTCAACACCTGTTTGTCCAGTAGCAAATGCCAGAGATGACATGCGGCTGCATGAACGGGTCGCTAACTGCGGCCCAAACACAACCTCGCCCGCGTTCACGACCTGCTCACTGGGCAGACAGCGGGAAGCCAGGCAACGCTGGGAACGGCCGCCCTCTGGCCCCTCCCCCCCTATTCTCCCGGCTTACCGGCGTCGAGCTTAGTTGCGTGCCGTAGGGCCGCATGGGTCCTCAACGGCCTTGACAGGGTCAACTGTGGGAGGTCTCACCATGGGGGCACCCACGCCGCAAATTCACCGGCGCAAGGTTCGCCCAGCCCCTCCCTCGCCCACGACGTAGCCCGGGACCATGGCGCAGAGAGAAGGATCTAATGCAGTACCGAAGGCGGATTGTTCATTGTTCATGCAGATGTACCGGTACCGAGTGAGTGGTCATGGGCCCGAGGCAGGTCATGTTGGTCGGTAGTGAGGAAGGACGAGCTGAGACGCGCCCAGGCGGCGCTGCTAAACCAGAGGGGGTGGAAGGCACTGGGCTTGCGGTCACCCCGCGACCGAGGAAAGGTCGAACAGGTGGGTTCAGCAGAGCCAGGCTCATCCGTCTGGATAAGACGGGGGCGCTTGTCGATCACATATTCAAAACAGGTCTTCCGCCGAAGCAGTATGGTAACGTAAGCCGACGTAGTTGGCGTAGTTTGGAGGGTATGCCTCGCCAGAGAAGAGAGCTGTCAGCACTACCCGGCCGTGTGTCTCCGCGCACCGCGATGCAAGTCAGACAGGGCTTTTACACCCTCAGGCTTCTCTTGTTCACCTTTGGAGAAGGGGGTCCAAGAAGGAGTGTGCCAGCCCGACGCGGCCGAGGGTGCCATCGTCTCTTCCGAGAACGGCACATGTTGGGTCGAGAAGGGAGGTAGTGGCTGCGGTGCAATACCAGCATTGCGCAGGGCAACCTGCAAGCTGCAGGCCCAACCACGCCTGGTAACGTGTGCTCGGCGTACCTCAACGGCCAGCCGCAATCACCGAGTGACGTGCTGCTGCTGCTGCTGCTGCTGCTGCTCCTACCTTGTCCACCACCTGCAGAGATCACAGATCAGAGATCAGAGATCTGCACGGGCTCTTGGGTGGACTGGTTCTGCAATGCACGGCACTGCTCTGGGCTGGGCTGCACCGCTGTGGCTTTGCTCAGCCGCAGCCCTGCCCCTGACCTGCAGTTGCGAGTTGCAGAAGGCGTCATGACAAGATGGTTGCGGCGCTACTGCACCGCGAACTCCGAGTGGCACCTCGAGCAAGGCAACGCGGGCTGTGGGCGGAAGTCTGCGAGCCGCTGCAATCAGCTCAGAAAGTTGTTGTTGGCAATCGATCCTGTTGCATCGGGCGCGGGACATGTGACAAAGTTTGATCCTCCTCGAGAACAATACACAGTAGACCAGAGATGGTCAGGCAGTCGATAGAGGAATTGCGGGAATAAGGCGGGCACGTGGGGGGTTTGGAGATGTGATTCCAGGTCACAAGGGCACTCCCTCGGCGGCCAGCAGCGGGAAGTGATTGGGCGGCAAACCTAGCCCCAGAGCCCTTCCCGCGCCTGAGGGAAGAGGCAGACCAAAGTCCACGGGCGTCGCAGTGGTTGTTGCAACGGTCGCATCCGCGACTCGTCCTCTCGCCTTAGCCCCAACCTTGTCGCCCTGCGCAGACTGCTGGCTCTCGTTTGACCATTATCGGTCCCGTAGACTTTACAGCCCAGGAGAAATTAGGGAGAAGACTCGACGACTCCCCCGTCTGCCCCCGTCTGCCCGTCCAGCCCGTGGGCGAACCCCAGATTGATCGACGCGCCGCCCCGAGGGCACGAGGACTCGTCCCTGCTTTGTGACCACCCGGCCTCCCGACTGGTCCAATTGCGAGCTGATGGTCGGTCGGGCGGGTGAGGACGGCCTGTCTGCCTGTCTTCTCAAGGCCGTCCTTCTTGCTCCCTTGGGCCTGCCTGGCCTGCCTGGCCTGCCTGGCCTGCAGACCATGACCTTGCCGCTGCCTTGTTACTGTACCAGACCATCCTGACTGCCAGACTGCGAGGCCACGGACAAACAGGTGGTGACAGCATTCTCTAGACGAACCCGCCCGGACACTCGGCCAGTAGGAGGGTTGCACGGCCAGAGGAAGCGCGGGAGCGCGGGGATGAGAGCTTTCCCCGCCAGTCCCTGCACATCGTGTGGTGGTATTCCTGACGCCCGTGGTCCATGGCCCCCAGGCCCCGTTGCCCCCAAGGCCCGTCTGACAAGTCAAGACAAGATAGGCCAGGGGGGCTGATGGAAAACCAGCCCCGCCAAAGCATATGCCGTCGATTGCCATCCCGCCCTCCCTGGACCTTGACTCCGACCTCAAGCTCCAACTACTGCACGGCATAAGCAATATTGTCAATAATTTTACCCCGGGAGAAAACTGACAGTTACGTGACGTCCGAGCAATTGCAGACACCGCAGGGTGCAAGGTCCGAGCCAGGGCATCTGTGAGGCCCGTGGTCGAGATCGTCCTAGGGAATTTTCATCCTAGGAAATTCCATTCGACCCCAAGGCTTGGACGCCTCTCTCGACTCTCCTGTGGGCGCTGTCGCACCGCGTCCGCGACAGGCAACGAAGGCCATTTTAGATTCCTGTTGTCATGGTGCAATCGCATTTGCGGGCCCCAAGTCATGCCACCTCTTGGCCGCGACCACGGCCTTGCTGCATTACTGCCTGTGCAGGCCCAGCGCCCCTCCTCGAGTTACATCAACGACTCGTCGTCACACTGGTTGTGCCTCGACCATGTAGCCGGCCATAGCTCGAGTAGTCGTGTAAAACTGAAGCCAACTGCTAGCCGGTACCTGTGCAGCGAAATCAGAATCAGGTGACGGCCCCACCGCGGCGCAATGCATACGAGTGGTCCTCACCAGTCTTGGCCCTGCTGGCCGCATGTCGACATGCACTGAGCACTACCTCGGGACTGTAAAGATTTTTTTTTTTTTTTCAATTTTGCTCGATTGTTAAAATTAACTACTAGACAAGGACAAAGGAGCAATGAGGCCAACCAAGTAAATGGCGCCTCCGTGTCCCCGCCACCAGGACGGGACACCCAAATCCATCACGACCAGCATTTCATGCTCCACGGAGGCAAACACAAGATGGCCTGCCGGGGGAAACCTGTCCCCCCATGGTCAATCATGTCGCCCCACGTCAGCTCTCGTTTCCTTGAGCCACCCTAGTACCCCTACAAGTTTGCTACCGAGGAGGACTTTACACTCAACCCGTAGGGCACTTGGGGGTTACCGGGACGGCTCAGGGCAACATGTAGTGAAATGAACTACCAAGTTCCTTCCTTTTTCCGTGCCTCGCTTTTCAACCCAGACTCGGCCCAGAAACTGGCGCTTTCGCCACCGTGATGTCGTAGACAAGCAGCAGACCCTGCTTGTGCAGAAAGGCGCGCCCTCGAAGTGGATCTGACGCCCCGTCTTCTCCTCCTGAGCTGGCAGGACTGAGATAGGATCTCGTCTCCTAATTCGAGGCGGTCCACGACTGTCATGATGGCGGCGAGACTGGGTCGTACTCAGCAGCGGCGCCGAAGGGGGAAGGCCTGACTTTGCTCGCGTTCCTGCGCAGCAGAGTACCATTGATTGACTCGGTGCCCAGCTCCTATTCGTGCTTTGTTGGCCTCCCCATACAGCTTTCAATTCCCCCCTGCCCTCCGACCCTTTTGGTAAAAGGGGGAGGAGGGGCAGGGCACCTGGTCTCTCGCGTCGACGACATCCTGTGTCAATTGTGCTGGCAATATTCCTGATATTGTTGTTTGTCTTTCAGCTCGACGTCTTTTCCTCTTCAGCCTTGGAGTGCCGCAAGTCCCCACGGAGTCCAGTCCAGTGATCAAGTTGCCGGCGTTGAATATTCCGCCACCCAGACAGGCTATGTCGTTCGTGCCGTTTCGTTTCGAATGAGGTCGTGGGCCCCAGCCTCAGGCCGGGCGCGCAGGTCATCGTTCGTGAAAAGGTCGTAGTTCCAAGCTCGTTAGGTGGTGATTGTATCCGTCATCCAAGGTCGTGAAATCGTACATGAGAAAAAGAGAAAAGAAAACCCAGGTTCAAAGGATTGTGTTGGTTGAAGTGGCCGAGGCAAACCACATCGCGTATGGGGGTATCATCTGAGAGAGCCTTTTATGCCGCCGAGAAAATCCAAATAAAGAAGAGGAGTTAGGAAGCCAGATTTTCTGTCCCGGTCCTTTCTTGCCGGGCTGTGGTGCATTGCTGCATGTTCCTCTTATTGTCAGACGCATAGGAGAGAGACAGAAGAAAAAGAAAGGAAAGCAGGACAACCAAACCAAAGAAAAGAATAGCAAAGGCCACCCTATATTGCGACAGTTCCTGCCTCGCCCGAAAATGCAATCCAAACTTCCACCCCGGACCCAGTCGCAACGAGGAGATGAGATGGAGTGAGTGTGTGACCGAGCTTGCGGTTGCCTTGGTTTGGTGTTGGTATCCCGAAAAATTTCAAGAACTCCGGACAGGGAAAGAAAATAAAATCAAACGCTCGCTCGCTGTACAGAGGAAACCCAAGAACCCGTATGCCTGTGGAGAGATGACAAATGTTGTTGTGTACCCGAACCTGCTCCTTGGTATGCAAAACGCCGATGTGCCTTTGACATGTGATGAACTCAGTGAGGTGTCTCTCTAGCTCTGCCCGGATGCCAGTCTTTTTTGAGGGTGTTTTCTTCGGTGACGACAAAGGGAGCAATGGTGACATGTCCCATAGGAGGTTGGCCCAGAGGCTTCCTCGGAATGAGGTGTCCTAGGAGAGACGATGGCTAGGAAGACGTAGCCTCTGGGTAGGGGTGGTTGTCTCCTCTGGCTGGTGATGGTTGTCACATGGTAGTCGCGTACTCCTGATAACGGTTGTGGTCCCATCCAAAGCCACCGTACCCAACGCTGACACCGCACTGTTGCGTAAGCATGCTAGGCAGGGGCAGTTGTGAGATGGATGGGATGGGGGCCGTCGCGACTGGTGAGCTGTAGAAGAACCCGGCTGAAGAGAAGGGCTGGCTGTAAGACGGGGTCTGAGGAGAGAGCGAGGCCTCGCTCATGCCCATGTTCGCCCAGATGGCGGGCATGCCCGACTCGGCGGAGGTTGTCACAACGCTTGGGCTGGAAGGTAGGATCCTCCAGGCATCGACCGGTGCGGGAGCACTTGAAGGTGTTGTGGGCTGGGACCAGAAGCCTGCGCTGGCTGGTGAGCTCGGAAGCAGAGGGGGTTGGCGTATCACATCCACAATTCTGGGTGGCGGGGGCAACAAAGGTTTCATGAGTCCCATGAGCTGATTCTTCACTTCCTCGCTCTTGCCATTGAGAAGCTCGCCGGCTCCCTCCTCTTCGAGACCCTCGAGCGCCGACACATGCGTGCGGTACACGAACTTGTTGATGGCCTGGACAAAGTCCTCGTGCAGTTTCTTGCATTGCTGGTCCTTTTCCGACCAGTCGTGCGTGGCGGCCTTGGCGTTGACACAGTGTATCTCCTTGTGATACTCTATGAGTGACTCAATAGTGTCAGGCGTGAGCTTGTACCCAACCTCGTTCCTCAGGACCATATCCACGTGGACAACATAAGCCTCCACATGGAGGAGCTGGTAGTTGAACAGAGCCTCGACAAGGGGGTTTGAGTCCTTCCTCAACTCAGATTCGGGAGCCTTGGGCAGCATCAGAGAGGTGAGGGTCCATATGGCGTTCGAGTTGGACAGGGTCTCGGTCAGGCATCTCTGGTGTTGCATGACGCTGTTGAGGGGACGTTTTACCCGGTTGATCCTCTTCAATGTTGCTGTTAGCCATTGCTCTGGGCGTCCTGAACCGAGAACGACGTTGACGGATGAAGCCCTCGGGGCAAAGGCTGCCGCGGATGCTGGTAGTAGTTGTGGAGGCATCGTGAATGGAGTATCTCTTTTGGTAGGGCTTTTTTTTTAAAAAAAAGGAAAAAGGCCGAGTGTGAGGGTAGGAGGGCCAGGCGCCTAGAAAATCCGAGGAGAGCGGTGGAGTTTCTTTGGAACCTGGAGGTGAGACGGCAAAGGAATAATAAGAAAGAAGGATGACGGAGGCGGGTGGTCCCAAGGGTCAGGAACAATTAGCTTGCACGCCTGCAACCGCAAATAAGAAGAAGAGAATGGTAGACGAGGTACTCGTGAAGAAAAAAAGAAGGAGGGTGAGCAGGCTCGTAAAAGGGTGGTGAGAGGATGGTGGGGTGTTATACTGCGCCGACTGCCTGACGGAAGCCCGACCTACGGGCCATGTACATAACTATCGTAGTGCCAGATGCAGCAAAGTGGAGTTGGGAGGCATCATGGCAGGGCACGGGGTGACGCTACCGCAGTACGTCGCCATCGCTCGGCACGCAGGTTCGCCTTGCCCGCGTATCCCACTGATTCTTGTTTCGATTTCCATCTGGCTCCCTCGGAACGATCCTTGGTCAGTTCTGAAAAGTACATAGTACGATGCTCGCCGCAAACAAGCAGCTGGCATCACCAGGGTACCTGGGAAGCGGAGCTGTGGGTAGAAGCAGGGATTTAGCCCGCCCACCAGAGTGCCAGCAGGAGACCAGGGATTCTGGCAGAGACCTCGGAACTTGTCTGAGGTCTGCTTGGTACGTTCATCCGCCCGCGAAAACCCAGTCTCTGCTCTCGTTTCCCGCTTCTAGTTCCTCAAGAGTTACGGGACTGGGCCAGACGCCACTTCGCCGAGCGAAGCCGAAATGTACCGCGTCCAGGTACAGTACAAGGTGGGCTGTGTTCAACCTTGCATATAGCGAAAGACCAAAAGGTCCGAGGAGTCTAGGCAAGTGGCAGGACGCCAGAGGCGTGGCCTGCAACGGCAGCTGAAAGCTGCAGCAGCTGTAGCGGTGCAGCGCCACCGGGAGAGGGGGGAGCCTTGTACTGTACGTACTGGGACGACCGCCACCACCCTCAACAGCCGGGGAGCAGTCCTCTGGAAGGGTGGGCCACCCGATCTCGTCTGGGACACCCATGTCTGCGACCTCCCCTGCTCTTGGTCGAATGCCGGCCTCAGCGTCGACGGGGAATATGCACCCTGGCACACCAAGGTGACGGAACAGCAGAGATTTTGAAGAGGGCACGGGCAAAGCACTAAGCGCCGTTTGCTAAACCCTGCAACCCAGCAGCACTCCCGGTCCGATTCTGCTCCCCATCTTCGACGTCAGGGAAGTTGAGTCACATTACCAACTACTTTGAGTGCAGGTGCGCTGATAGAATGGTCCATCATCGCATGGCACGTTACCACGCATTGTGTAGTTGCTTTGCTGTGTCACGCTCGATTCGCAACATGCATGGGGCTGTTGCACCTTGCTTTGACGGCTGAGAACAAATCCACACCCGTCGACTTCGCAATATCGCTGTGCCCCCAGGCCACATTGCCAGAGCCCGTTCCCACCCAGGACCTCAGTAGTATGCACCGAACTATTCGGAACAGCAGCCCGTAGTCCCTCGCAGCCTGGACCTGTGGCCGGCGTATAGACCTGGTGGTCCGGGTGCTTTGACCAGGCCAGGGCCGCCCGCAGACCGTTCCACTGAGGATGTCCGAGATGATTCGAGGGCAGCACTATGCAAGTACCAAGTGCTCCGCTGCACCGGCCTAGAAGCAATCAAACCAAGCTCGAGGCGAGTAGCCCCATGAGCCGCCTGAGAAATGCGCTTATGCATGTCACTGTGGACTGTCGTCCGTTACATGCGAACCTGACTGCATCTCACGCCGGGGCACAACGTTTGCTCGACTGGGCCCGCCATCGTGAGATGGAGTCCGATGTTCATCATACCGGGGAGATTACAACGCTTCACCCATCGCCAGGGATCGCTGCCAGCCGCACAGCAAAATTGGCCAAGAGACAGCCATGAGGGAGGACGTCGTCATGGCTGCCATCTACCGAGACCTCTCCGTCCTTGACCCTGTAAAAACTGGGTCCTAAGTATATCTCTTCGTGCCCTTGAAACAGAGACAACTCCGTCATAATGGCTACCAACCATGCCGGCGACAGCGTAGCGCTTCACGGATGTTGGCGAGATCGCAGCCGGATCAGCGAATGAGCCTGGGAGAGACTCGTTGAACAGGGCACCGGTGTCGAAACCTGACCCGAATAGTGCTTCTGCATGACTTAGGCCCTCAGCCTTTGCCCCTGAAGATCTCCAAGGCGCCGTCTGGGGTAAGATATCAGACATGTGAGGCTAGCATCGTGAGTACCCAGGGCTAGGACGATAGCGAGCAGGCCGCCTCGCTGGGCTATCCGTGTCTCCAAGGTTCTCCGGAAGAGTGGCCTTAGAGAAACCCGGAATGAGACTCGTACGAATTTGGAAACCGAGACCCTTCGAGAAAGTCAAAGAGTAGCCGTCTAGAGAACCAACGAGGGCCTGTAGATGGCTTGTTGCAATGTCTCGACCCATGCTAGCGTGGTGGATGGGCTGAGGTGTGGAAGGCTGTGAGGCGGGCTACGAGATGTCATTGGCCTGATGGCTTCAGCCAGAAATGGTCAGTATTATTTGGCTCCCAAACGTTTCAGAATTCTGATTGGCCGGAAAATGGGAAAATGAGCCGTGAAATGGCAATGGGCTGTCCACGAAGGGGTACCCGCACCGTTGCGCAGGAGAAAGGAGTTCTGCGACAGGAAGGAGTTGGTGATGAGAAGAGGCATCCATGACAGACCAGGTACCGTGGTGAGCTGAGACGGTCCGGCGAGCTTAAGGTTGACGATCCTGTGGTGCTAGCCGACGACTTGATCGCACGGCCTGGAGCTCGCCCAGACAGTAAAGGACGATGTGCTCTGTGGCCTCTGACAGCTCAGCTGTTTTCCCTTTTTGGACGGGCTCCGAGCCGCTCCAGGCGGAGGCGGCGGGTTCAGACACTGTCTGGAGATGTCGTCTGGCAATCTCGGTTGACTCGAGATAGTTGGCCAATCCGGCGTGCAGGTTGGAGGTGCAGCAGGGCTGGATGAAGCAAAGTGGTCTACCCTGTGGGCCTTGCTCGAGTGACGCAGCCGACTTGCCGAAACGGGCGGCATGCATTACTGCTCGGTGGGTAGGCCTAGAGGGAAGATTCCAGCCAGGTGGATTTCCTGTGGCATAGTTCGCGTTAAGGAAGCGCGGTGCGGCACAGCACTGGCGCGCTGGGGGCGTCGGCCATGTCCACGAGTGAGGGTGAAAAATTACACCATTTGCGCCTGCACCAGTAAACAGTCCCGATTACCATGCTGACATGGACACGTTTGGCTGTCGATTCTGGACCATGGAACTGACTGCATCCTGCGCCCTGCACGGCTGCGGGTTCAAGAGTCCGCCTGGGCTGGCCGAGACCGAGTCAAAAAGAGTGCACTCGGTGGTGTACCGCAGTGCCGTGTATGCCGTGGGTTGAGTGCCATTCCAAATGCCTCGTCCGACTCACGGCAAGCGTGGTATCTGCAGAGTGCACGCTGTTTCAAGGCAGAACGAAGCCCGGAGACAGCAGGCATGTGATCAGCGACCAGCGACTGATGATCATCAGCACTCAGCCACAGCTGGAGAAACAAGTCGTAGCACTCGTCGGTAGGCAAAGGGGGCAAAACAAGAGGCTCCAACGAGACGGGATGACAGGGTGCAGGAAAGGATGGACGGACAGCCGAGGGAGGCGGACAGGCAGACAGGCGGACAGGGAAGGCAGCATCTGGAAGGTCTGGATGGGGGCCAAATTTAGAATTGGCGAAGCCGAAGTCTAGTGACCAAAGGGGAAGGCGTCGAGATCAAGCTACTGTGGTACACCACCTATTGTAGGTACACTACCTTGGGTTGCTTGGGTATAGCACAGCACCGCACACTGCGCAGTGCATGCATCCTGATGGGGTGGCCAGGTACCTGGGCCTGTACCTTCCGACCCCATGCACACTGCATCGGGGCACCCAGACCAGGTATACCCAAGCCCTCTGGAGCCAACGCCTTCCCTCCTTTCCCCCCCCCCACCAACCTCCTTGCTCTCACTGTGATTAGCCTGGTTGTGCCCAGTGCCCATGCTTCATCAACCGCCCAAGCCGCTGCTCTTCCGCCGTTTGCCGCAACGCAAGAACCATGACCATGATCATGGGTGGGAGAGGCGCACAGCAACTTTTGACAGCTCAATGCATGCTCCGTACCCCGTGGACCGTAGGCTGCTCCGTGTCCCGCGTCAGGCCCCGTCTTCTGCAGCCAGCATTCCCCCCCCCCCCGGCGATGGGGCCTTCGTTCATGCACTGCACTTGTCATGAATTGACATTGAGGCAGCCGGCACCGAAGCCCGGCTGAGGGATGGCACCCGGCCTGTATCCCGCTCATCATGGGCCCCATACCCATCGGTACCTGAAAATCGTCGATTCCCTGCCAGCTGTCCTTTAGAGGACCCAACACGGTGGCGACAGTCCACCAGGCAAGTTATTCAATATAGCGCAACTGCCGCGTATACTGGTACACTCGCTGTCGATTGTGCATTGACGCCAGTCGCCAGCCCAAGGAACCAGGGGAACCAGGGGGACCGCACGCCCAACAGAGCCACAAGGTTGCGCGGCAGCATTGCTGTGTTAGCCGGACAAGAGATGCCCACCGCAACCCACCATCAACCTGTCCGTTGTCAGATCCGCTGCAGGGGGCCCTTTGTGTGTTTCGTTTCGACATCTTGCAAGCTACTTCCTGGCTGCACACTCTGTCATGAGTTATGTTTCTCTCTCTACAACTGTCGGCCGGACCACTGCTAAAACACCCGCGGCCAATACTGTCGTCATGACAAGTCCTCTGCTCACTCGGACCGCATGACCCGGCTACGCGTCTCCAACACGCCCCAGGCCTTCTCGCCCGTGTCTGCATGCAAGAATTTCCCGAATCGTTAAAAGCTGCACAGACCGTCCAGCTAACCGACTTGCTTGGCCAGCCCTCTGGGTCTGTTCGCTGGCCTGGCTTACGGGTGGCTTCGCTAGACATCTGCCACCCAGACCAGCCCACCATCTAAAAAGCTGGGAACTGGCGTCTACCTAGGATCCTTATCGGAAGATGCCATATGCTACCACGTTAATGGGTTGTGGCATAGCAGATCGGTCCATGAAGCCGGATATTGGACCCGGCATCTGGGTCTTCGTATCAACACCCCTACTCGTCACCGAGAGGCAACTACTCCCAGTGCCACAACGGTGTTCCATCGTATTTGGGGGTTCTGCTGTAAGCGGCGTCAAGATCGGCTCAGGGGTTGAAAACATACCTGCGGGGGCGCTTCGGCGGCTTAAAATGTGGGGTGAATAGCCAGGGGGGCCATCACTCAGTCACTTTTGGTCCCGTTTGTGTGGCGCAGCGTCGACGGTGCCGTCCTGAGCTCCGTCTACCGCCGTTGATCTGATGCATGCAAAGTGTCCAAGTTCTGCAGCCGTGGTTCGCTGTCAAAGGGAAATCCTTAGACATGTCGGTCGTCGATTCGTCCTGCCTGGTGCATTTTGCCCGGCTGTGATCCCTGAGGAGCTGAAAAAGCCGCGGGCTTGCATGACGGCAGCGTGGATCACCCGCGCCTCTGCCTCTACACAGTAACGTCGCTCCGTACCTTTGCCAGGGGCAACCCTTTCTCGGAATGCTCCCTCCAGCATGCCCACGAAACATTTTGACTTTTTGCATGGACAACACCTCGGTCAAAGAAGCTTTTCTCCACTTGAACTGTCTTGCATGGCGCACATCAACACAAGGTCTCGGATGGGGCGAATTGTCGACGTGTGCCCGGGAACTTGCCCATCCCGCATCATTCGAACATCATGATCTCGGAGGAACCTGCTGTCTTCGTGCTTAAGCCGCCTGTGTGTTTCATAACTGCTGGCCTTTGCCCGACACAGGTTAATTCTTTTGGCAATTTGTCAACGTCGCGGCTGGTGGGCTGAGCATCTCGTTGCAGATAGACGCCCATCGATCTCCGAGCCGAGCAAGCTGTGGGCCCTGTGACTTGGGATGTATACCCGAGGTCGAATATGGATGCAGATGCCTCGCTTCTTGCCTCATGTGATATCAGATGGCTCGATTTGGTGTTCACGTTTCCTCTTTTAACACTCGCATATTGCCCAAGCTTGACTTGCTCTAGTAAAGGCGGACCTCGCCTTCGGACAGCCTACTCTCTACCGTCTTCACTTTCAATGATAACCACAGCTACAGAATTGGGACATGAAGCGCAAGTTGTGAAGCAGACGCCAGAAAGGTTGTTGGCCTGTAGATCCAGCGTGTTGGTCTGGTGTTTTCTCCCATGATCGAATCCCGAATACCCGTTCAACCGCCGTCCGATGGTGACAGACGGGGTTGGTTGAAACAATATAGAGCTATTTTCATCCTCAGGTGTGCCCCAAACATCGGCCGTCCCAAAGATTAGCGCAATACACCTTAGCTCCCAACGGGACCAGCAGAGGTGAAGCAGATGGTTTCCTATAATACTCTATAACGAACAACGCTACTCCTAGCCATGAATTAGGTCGTTATTCCAGAGGACATCATTTGTTTCATGATGGACCCGTCCACACTCGCGACAGCTCCCATGGCTCAAGCTACGCGCTGCTTGTGGACGCATGAAACGTTTGGAATCCCTGCGGGCTGTGTAGAGCGCAGTAGACGCCGCCCCGTCCACGCGTTCGGTGTCTCGAGATGAACACAGACGAGTCAAGAGATCAGATGGAAGACGCATCGGCAGTGACTACTGTGCACCTATCAAGGCCCAGACCAGCCTGCGGAATAGCTCGCGGTATGTGTCTGGCAGCAGGATGGCAGCCGCAAACATCTGTGCATATCGTAGAAGGGTAGCATGGCCAGCTTGGGCGATGTCCACCGTCGAAGAATCAACCGAACAAACAATCAGATAGACAGACAGGCAGGCAGGCAGGCAGGCAGCCAGCCAGCCAGCCAAGCAGGTTGTCTGAAGTTTAAGGCCCGAGATTGCCGTCTGGGGTAAGCTGAGATGGCGAGTGGGGTGGGGGCGGGATCTGTGCCGCTGTCAAACAATGATGATGAAACGCTAGCCCTCCTTTCCTCGCCCAACCGAAATGAGGAGGACACAACAAAGCAGCCGCAACGACCCTTTCCAGACAGCATCACCGACGTCAGGGCAAGCCCGAGGCTGAGAGAGGAACCTTCCATTCATCGACGTTCCTGTTCCCTGGTCCCTGACCCCTGGTAACCTGAGATCGTCACCCTCAGCCTTGTCGCACTCAATCCGGCACACCTCGATTGATACTCGGACCCTCTCAGGCCTCTGCAGCCACCGCAGTGTTGCCCGTGTGTCTGGTGTGTCGACGCATCCGTGCCTTTCGTCGCAACCCCTGATTTGTTTACCGACCAGGATGAGCCATCGACACTTTGCTCTGCCGCGATAGCTTCCTCCTCCCCCATCTCAACCCCGACGCCCACCCCCCGACAACCCAACTCATGGCTGACACCGGCGCGGCTGCAGCCAACCCGGCTGCCGACAAGCCATCCGGCCCTCTAAACCCGTCCACCTCGCCGCAGAAGCACCCCAGCCCGGCGATACCCCTCGGCCTGCAAGAGGCTGCGCTCGACTCCCCGACCTTCCGATGTGTCGCCGTCCATTTTTCCGAGCAGGTCGAGCAGGTTGAGCGCTGGCTCGACGGGTACATGAAGTCATGCTCAAAGGTCGTACACGACATCCTCGCCCTTGAGGAGACCATCCAGGGCTTCCTGGGCAAGACAATGCCGCCCATGGCAGTCACGACGGATGGGCCTGTCGACCCAGACTACACGATGCTCGCCCTGAGGAGGAGCAGCGACGGACAGCGGGAATGGTGGAGCCAGATCCTCGCAGTAATGCGCCGCATGGACACCCTGACCGTGGAGCCAGTCCGCTCGTTTCTGATCGGTGAGCTCAAGACATTCAAGGAGACGAGGAGGACGCTGGAGACTACACAGAAGGTGTTTGATACCACCCTGGCGCGCTACGTCGCGCAGAGCAAGACCAAGGAGCCATCGTCGCTGCGTGAGGATGCCTTCGCGGTCTACGAGACCCGCAAGGCCTACCTCAAGGCATCCATGGACTTCTGCCAGCTTGCACCGCAGATTCGCTTCTCCCTCGACAAGCTGCTTGTCCGCATATCTGTCGACATGTGGCGGGAGCTCAAGCGATGGCGTGATAGCTCATACGCCTCTAACAAGTACGCCCAGGAGATGGACCGCGTCCGTGGGTGGTCCAAGGAGATGGAGGCAAGCGAGGCCCTGTTCAAGCGCGAGCTACAGGGCGCGAGGAGGGACGTTGGTGAGAACGCTGTGGCCTCATTCAAGCCGTCTCGCGAGCTGGAAGACTATAATATATCAACCGTCGCCTTCCTCGGCTCCAGGGGTCCCGTGAATGTCCAGGTCAAGGAGGGCGGTGCTGTGGTTTCCGAGAAACAAGGTTGGCTCTTCCTCCGCACCATCACCGGAAAGCCTGCCAGGACGAACTGGGTCAGGCGGTGGTACTATTGTCGAAATGGCATCTTCGGGTGGCTGGTGCAAGGGCCGCAGGGTGTTCTGCAAGGTGATGAGATCGGTGTACTCTTGTGCGGTGCCCGTCCCGCGGTCTCGGAGGAACGGCGCTTCTGCTTTGAGGTGAAGACCAAATCTCAAAACATCATGCTACAGGCTGAGACCCAGGCGGAGCTGGAGCAATGGATCGAGGTCTTTGAGATTGCCAAGAAGCAGGCGTTCGATGCAAGTGCCGCTAGAGACGCGAGCACACTGCCGGGAGGGATCGATCCCGCCTTCGCCATCACACCACCTACTATCCCCGAGTTCTCGGCCAAGTCCCTAGAGGGCTTTGAGGACGGTACAGAGAGATCCAACACGTTGCCAGTGCCTGGCAGTGATGCAGCAGCAACGCGTTCTTCGTTCGAAGTTGGCGCGGCTCCTCGCCGTTCCGTCACAGGGTTGGCACGAGACATTGCAAGAGATCTTCCACGAGAGGAAGGTGAAAGTGGCAGGGAGCATGCTGCACGCATCATGCAGAGACTGGAACTGCATCGCAAGTTGCCCCTTGGGCGTGGCGAGTCCTCAGGTATTGCAGGCCTAATTTCTGCTAGTTCCAACCTCTTGCCTGGATACGCTGCCTACAACCAATCTGTAACCAACCTGGGTCGCCCTCTGCCATCCTTACAGCCTATTAGCGAGATGAATGGTAGCAGCCTTGCGCCTCCCACGCTGGCGAAAGCCCCTACAGCGACATATCTCAGCAAGACGGCCTTGTCCGTGAGTGCCGAACGGTCCATGACCTCAGAAAGCAACAGCAGTCTGAGCTTGCCAACTGCTGTGGTTGCCAACTACTGGGGCAGTATTCCCTGGAGTACGCTATACCCGCCCAGGGAGGATGACACGACGCATCTTAGATTGGACGACGATCCTCTGCTCTCAGCGAATGCGCAGACACTCCCTGCCAGTGAGGTCACCTCCAACCAGGGCAGCCATGCGCCATCGACTCTCCATCGCAAGACTCTGAGCGCCGGAGGTAACGCTTCCGACTTTAGAGTTCTCGAGAGGCCCACCGGCGAGACGTTCCCTCCGAAGTACCCGATCGAGCTCAAGGCGCATCACCCACAGTTCAGACTCTTGTTTCCCAATGTACCGCTTGATGAGAAGCTGGTGATGGTGTTCAACGCTGCATGGACAAGCACTTCGGTCGAGGGATCTGGTAGCAGCCATGGCATCATGGGCAATGGCCGCATCTACGTCACTTCTGACAGCATGTACTTCTATGGACACCAGATGGGTCTGGTGGTCGCGTATACCCTCAGCTTGGACATCATCTCGGAGGTGACAGCGGCCCCAGGCAAGGACTGTGACTTCTTGTTCCTGCATCTCAGCCACAAGATGAGCACCGACGGGTTGACCCGCATCACCATCAAGACGTTCCTGATGGACCTAGGACTTCTTCACTCCAGACTGAATCTCCTCATTGATGACCTTCAGGCTGAGGAACCGATGGAGGTTCCCGAAGTCATTGCTGCGCTGCTAAACCTGGAGAGCGACGAATACGAGCAGAAGAGTCCAAGCGCGGAAAGCTGGGAAGAGGTTTCCCCTAACACTCCGATCGATGATGGCACTGCCTCAGGCCGACCTGTCTTTAAGGGAGGCTACGGCGCCAGAGATAGGTCATCAAGACAGGTGCGGAAACCGGTCCCCAAGTTCCAGCTTCCAGTGCATCCAGTCGTGTACGAGCCTGAGGGTATGGGCGAAGCGGTCGAAGAGCGCCACTTCGAGATCAGCGCAAAGGCATGCTTTCACGTCCTGTTCGGCGACAAGTCGTTCATCTTCCCCAAGCTCTACTTCGAGCGGCGCGCCAAGGAGATCGCTCAGGGCCCGTGGCAGCTCATTGATCATGGCAAGATGAAGCGGGATTTCAAATTCAAGGTAGACTCGGTTGGATTCATGGGGCGGGCCAAACACGGCGAGGACGTGTCCGACTATCAGCTCATTGATGTCTTCAGCGACCACATCACCTACCTGGTTACCCACGTCAAGACACCCTGGCATCTGCCTCATTCGCACGCGTTCAAGCTGATCACCAAAACCGTGATTACGCACGTGGCCAAGTCAAAGTGTAAACTTGCGTTGTACACCAAGGTGGAGTGGTCTAAGACGCCACCTCTGTCGAAGGCCCTCGTGCAGCGACAGGCCCTCGAGGACGCGCGGCGCGATGCGGAGGAGCTAGCGGAAGTTGCGACGGACCAGGTGCGCAAGCTGGGCCCGCACAGCCGCACCAAGAGGGCGATCCAGGTGTACGGCAACATCGGGGGTCAGCAGCAGGTGGTAGTGTTCACCCCTGGGGATGCATCGCAGACAAGTGAGGCTGGGCTCAAGAAGGGCTCCCAGATGATCCAGCCACGGACGCTGACGGAGATGGTGTTCGAGACTGTGAGGAGCTTCATGGAGAGCGTCGCAACAAGCCTCCTGATGTGGACTTTTGCGGGCGTGCGAAAGATCTTCAGCGTTGTGACCGCACACCGAGTTATACTGATTGTGCTGGCTTTCAGCGTCCTCGCGAACCTTGTCTTCACGGGACGTGAGGGCTCGACGTGGTGGACGGAGAGAAGCGCGGCAAAATTCATGGGACGGATGGGCGTAGGCCCAAATGTCATGATGAGCAAGGCAGTCTACATCGCGGACCTAGACGAGGCGGCCCTGTCTTCAGTGGTCGCGGCTCCTGATGGAGACAGCGAATGGTAAGTCGCTACTTTTGACGCCTACACTCTGGATCCAGCCACTGACGGGATTACACACTAGTTACAACACTTTCCGCCAGATTCTGAACACGACGTCACTCGACTCGTCGTACGAAGAGGCGGGGGCAGTCCTGAGCTCCAGCACCAGCAGAGCCACGGCTCGACAACTGCGGCGCACCCGCCAGCGCCTGGGGTCGTACCGCCACGACCTGCTTGTCGCGATGCGGGTTGTGAACAAGATCGAGAAGGAAATGATCCAGAGCGAGTGGGAGAACTGGCTCGCTGACGAGAACCTTCGGTGTGATCAAATCAAGATGATGCTTTCTGAGAAGGCGAGCAGCAGCAGCAGCGGCAGCGGCAAAGCGACACCTAGCGCTGCAAGCGTCGGCGTCGACGGACAGAAAGTCATGCGACCCATCGATGAGAAGAGAGTCGAGGCACTGACACAGTGGCACGCCGAGTACTGCGGGAGCTGCAAGCTGGAGAAAGATATGGCACTGGCAAAGAGGATGAAGATGGTAGATGTGTAGAAAGGGGGCTTTCTTGTGCGCTTTAATTCGAACGGTAGAATGGTGGGCGGGCCGGGGAGATGGGTGCATGCGCACACTCAATCGGGCGGGCACACGTACATGTGTAGATGGGTTTTCATATGGGAAGGGGGCATCAGAAAGCTTGCATTGCGTTGGTCTTGAATGGGTTTGTTGTCGTTTCTTTCTTTTCTGCGTTCGCCTCTTTTCGTCAGCATCTTTTTCTCTGCATGCGACAGCTTTGATACACAGATACCCGTGCGGTCTTAGATAGTCTTCATTGAACACGGTTTTTGTCTCTTGCAGCTCGGTCGGTCCATCCCTTTCCACAGTGTGCTCGTGTGACGGTTTCTCGGGACCAGGCGATTTTGATTATCTAGGTAGTTGTGGAGCATTGGCTCCGGTTCCCCCCTGGTCTCGTAGATCCCAAACCAACTGACGTCTGTCAGGCTTCTAGCCCGGCCGTTTGGAACAGGGGGAAAAGCAGGTGGGGGAGGGGGGAAATCGGAGATGGTTTCCAGTTTAGAGGCGAGCTCGAGCTGAGCTGGGGGTGGCCTCTGGTTAGACAGGGATGACGTCAGTAAATACACATGTCGGACGGACAAAGGTATGTAGAGGAAGGTGGCTGCTGCTGCTGCACACGGTCATATTTCTCTTCCTTGTCTTCCACTGTCTCGAACCAGAATCTGACGAAGAGACAGAGACAGAGGGAGCAAAATTACAGTCTTGGTTATTTGTATCTATCCAGCGGGACATTGAATTGTTCTGTTACCGGCGTCACAGCCTCGCAACTTCGACCCACTCATTGCCTTCACACGGACCTTGTTCATAGCTATCTGATGGTCCATGCTATACGACGCAATACGAAAAGCGATACGAAATACGGCCGGGCAGGTTGGGCACTCCAAGAGACTCACATGTCGGGAGAAACCTCGCTGAGGACACATGAATATTCTGTGCCCCCGGAGACCGACATTGCCAGCGATCGCTCATTGACCGTCAACTCGTTGCCCGACAGCCTCGTACTCTCCGCGGTTGAGAGGCCGTCATGTCTCACCACGAGCCGCTGAAGGCTCTGGGGCCCATTGACTGGACAGCAGTCATGGGCGACGACCTGAACCACTTCCTAAACACGACCTTCCTTCAAGCTCAGACAGTCGTCGACAGCATACCCGCAGCAACCAGTCCCCAGCAGGCCGGCCGCGCGAGGAGCCATACCGACAGTTCCGTCGTCTTCGACCCTTCGTCCCGCCACCACACCAACACCTCGGCAAGCGCGGATGCGTCCACCGCCACCGCAGCCGCCCATGCCGCAAAATTGCAAAAGGAGTGGAAGGAGGTCAAGATAACTCCGCGCGACAACCCTTACAACATGAGCGTATACAAGCTCGCCGGAAAGGACGGCAGGGGCGCCTGGTTCGCCAGGCGCAGCATGCACGAAGGCATCTCCTTCGACAAGTTCAGGCTGGGGCTGGAGACGGAGTTTGGTCATACCCTGCAGCACACCACGGGGCCTGGCACCGGCAACGTCAGGGGCATCGGCGCTGAGAGGAAGGCCGAGCATTTGGAGTGTGACGGCGTCGGCCAGGCCGACGTCTGGCTGTTGAACGCCCAGTTCCCGGGTCCTACGACACCCAGGGACTTTGTCACGCTTTTCCTGACGGGCACCAGCGGCGACGACGGCAACGACAAGAGCAAGGGTCCGAGGCAATTCATGGTCGTGTCGAGGCCTTGTAATCACCCCGAATGTGCGCCCCGGTCGGCTTTCATCAGGGGCAACTATGAGAGTGTGGAGCTGATCAGGGAGATCCCTGTCGAGAAGCCACTGCGGCGGGTAAGGTCTTCGGTGGATATGAGGCGGGAGGACGTCCAGCTGCCGAGCAAGACTGGTGGTGGAATGGACATTGGTCAGGAAGCGGTCCTTCGTGCAGCTCAGAAACGAGCCGAGGCCAAGTCCGACGAGGGTCCCGGTGAGAGAGGCCTGTCACGGTCACTGACCGGTCTGCCGCCCCGCGACCGTAACGAGGGTTCCGGGGCCGGGCAGTCTGGCGAAGATACGGAAATGGCAATTGAGTGGGTCATGGTCACTCGGTCCGACCCAGGGGGTAGCGTGCCGAGATTCATGGTCGAGAAGGGCACGCCGGCTGGTATCGTGACAGATGCTGGAAAGTTCCTCAAGTGGTTGGAAACGAGAACCGAACAGAAACTCGAGGAGTCTCGGGCTGGAATACCCGAAGAGCCCCAAGACCAGCCTCCAAAGGACAATGTGGGTGAGACGACAGCAACTCGGTCGCATCAACCTTCTCCCAGCATATCAAGACCGCCACCGGCCCCTTCCCAAGCCACGGCGGATGAGGATGTACAACCTAGTGGTTTCTATAACATGATCGCTGGAGCTATAGGCGCAGCATCAACCATGGTGACGTCGCGATTACCGGGTGTCGCTCGCTCGACATCAGAGCTCGACTCCGACCTTCAAGACAGCGAATCAGACACGGAGTCCGAGGCAAGCTTCGCCTCTGCACAGGAGCCCGAAGTCGAGACCCCCCTAGCAAAAGTCCTCTCGGGAGGGGATCTCAGCCTGGGAGGAGGAGGCGAAATGGCGTCTATGCATTCTACTAAGAGTGACGAATCTTCTACCAAAGCCGCGGTGTCGCATCACGAAAGGCATCTTAAGAAGTTGCAGGATAAGCACAGGAAGATTGCCGAGAAGATGGCGCGCCAGCAGGAGCGCGCCTCCCAGGACAAATCAAACCAGGGCGATGACCAGCTGGCCAAGCTCAAGGAGAAGCACGAGAAGGAGATCGCTCGGCAGGAGGAGAATTATAGGAAAGAGGTGAGGAAGATGGAGGAGAAGAAGCTCAAGGAGGAGAGGAAGGCCGAGGAGCGGAGAAAGAAGCAGCAGGAGAAGGACGAGAGGTCAAACGCCGCCATGCAGCTCGAGAAGGTCAAGGTCGAGAGGGATATGGCGCTCAAGCAGATCGACATTCTCAGGGACCAGGTTGGTGAGCTACAGGCACAGAATACGAAGCTTGTTGCCCAGCTGGGCAAGCTGGGCGCCCTGCCTAGTACGAATGACTTGGCGACCAACGGAATGGTGGACGGTAAGCTGTCAAAGTCTTCGTCACAGTCGAAGTGATGGCGCCCGAAGGAGCAAGATATTCGGTGTTCCGGATCGATACAGCATACATATGGGTCATATTTCCGAGCAACAAGCGTAGCCTTCTCATACCCTTTTCAATAGCATAGCAGACAGCATCTCTGGTAGCGCTGCGCTGTCACTTGTATACTAGACACAACGATTGTTTTTCGTGGCGTTTTTGAATCGAGATTCTTTTGTGACATATCCTGGAAACTTGAATGTAAGAACAACGTCGAGCAGATGCATTTCGCCAAGTGATGTCAAACGTCTCGCCATGCACGGCATACCGACAGCACCTGTTAATGCGGAACGGGACTCAGTCCAGGGTAGATAGTATGAGGCCATGAAGCCTTGAGGCCTGCCCAATGTCCCTTATCCGAGCCAGGGCATCAGAAATCCCGAAGCCCTCCTCGCCGAGCAACCCAGCCATGGTCTTCCCACAGACTAGGACACGATGGCACAAGGCAAACGCATCGGCGTTCGAAGCCCACCCCAGCGAACCGTCATCGTGCCCGACCTGGGCGACCAGGGCGTCTAGAGCCTTCTCGACCCACCCCTTCAGCGCATCCAGCGAGCTATCCATAATCAACACCTTCCCAGCCACGCCACCATCGCCTTCTGTCTGGTCATAATCCCGCGGCAGGGCGTTGAACACGTCCGCCCACCTCTGCGTCTCGCGGACCTCGTCTATGAACAGGTTCTGTTCCTCCACCGCGAACAAGCTCTCGTCCACCTCGAGCGCCTCAGCGAACAGCTGCTTAGGCGCTGTCCATGCGTTAAGATCCTGCACGCCGATATCAAGCGCGATGAGCGGGTCCCCGACCAGCCGGCAGGCGACGTACGCTCTGAACTCGTTGGTGTGACCGAACCGATCCCGCAGCCACGTGAGCAGGGCGTCGGCGGCGTCAACCGCGACGAGTGGTTGTGGGCTTGGGTCTGACGAGGTAACGAGCGCGGTGGCGGCGGCGCCGACGCCGCGGATCTCGTCGTCGTCGTCGATCAGAGTGTTGTACAGCGCGAGCAAGAAGGGCAGGTACGCCGCATCGCCGCCGGCGGCAGACCGCACGGCTGCCGCGAAGGACCTGATAGCGCTGGCGGCTGCCATGCGCATGTCGAAGGTGTTGCTGTCGTGCAGGGCGTCCGCGACGGTCTTGCCCCACGCCCGTAGCCGCTGCTCGAACATGAAGAACGACAGCTGCCCGTTGTGCGGGAGGGTCTGGATCGCCATCACGGGCCCCGAGGCGAGGAGCACGGCGTTTGCCAGGGTCGGGTTGATGCTGTCCAGGAGGGATTGCTGGAAGGTCTCGAGTTCCTCGGGCGAAGGAACATCCTGCAGCTTTCCCTGGGAGATATGGTCATCTAATAGCTCGGTCAGGTTCGTGAGGGCCTGGGCGCGGGCTTCCGGCACTTTGGTGTGTTTGCAGAGGTCCAGATACAGCTTGCAGAGCTCATATGCTTGCGACTTGCCCCATATCGTAGGAACAGCTTCAAGAAGCATGCATGCGGTGTCTATATCCAGGTCGAGGGCATCAAAGAGACATGCTCTGAGGCCCTCGATGCCCGTGAGCGCCACTGCTTCCCGCAACGACTTGATTCCTAAACGATGGTCGAGGAGTGCTAACGAGGAGAAGCTGGGCCTCCCTTGGGCGATTTTCGCATGGGCCAATTGCTCAGCTTTGCTCGGTTGAACGCTGGCAAGAGGCCTGGTCTCCCAGGTCAAGGTTCGGACCTCAATGAAGGCTGCCCAGACTTCAGAGCCTATTATGGCATCCGACTCGAACTCCTCTAGCAGTCTTCCGAGTGTTTCCATATCTGCCACAAATCTTGCAAGCTGAGACTCTCCATCAAGCTCGGGCACGATTGTTTGACCGAGTAGCCGGCCTTCATTTCTGTCCATGGACGTCCTCTCCAAGAAGAACTTCAGCGTGAGAAAGGTCCCATGCAACCTGTTCGCCGAGCCCCGTGACTCCTCCAGCAGACGCTGAACTGAGGAAAGCCAACTTTCGTTGAGAAGGAAGGAGCATAAAGTCCTTGCGGCTATCTCGCGGACATGCCACTGTTGGCTCCCTAGGTACCTGACAATCAACTTATACAACTCGTCGCGGTGGGACTCTGGAGGCCCGGCGCGTCGGATTATATCCAGCGCCGGAAAGACGGATTCGGCGGCTGAGCTTGAAGTCAAGGTCCCAGGTTCCATAGCCAATTGTCCAGACTGCAGAAGATTCAGTAGTATAGGCGGCAGAGAAGGATATTTGGTGTATGAGACACGCAGCGTCTTCCCGTCCCATCCAGCCTCCAGGGCACTCTTGCTCTCTCCGGTGCCAAATATACTGTCCATTAGACTGCGCAATAACAAGAGTGCGCAGTTCCTGATTGCCCATACCTCGGCTTTCAAACTATTCGTCGCCAACTCCAGACATTCCGGAAGATATCTCTCTGCTTTTTTGCTCAGCAGCGAGGTCTTGAAGACCTCTTTGAGAGAATTGAATGCGTGAACTTGAGGAAGGTTACTCCCATCAGTTTCCGAGACTAAAGCCGGTTGCTGTGCTATCTCCTCCAAGGTTCGGATCACCTGCTCAAAGGAGGGACTAGTCGCATTTGATGCCAGAATGGCAGTGATTAGAGCTGGTATGCCTGCAGACCGTCTTGTGGTTGATCTCTGCGCATATATGCACGACAGTGCCCCCTTGTACCACTCCTCTAGCAAAGATTGTTCGTTCTCGCCTGAAGCGACATGCGGGTTTCGAGCGTTCTGACAGCAACAAGTGAAGTTGAGCGAGACGCTTGAGAACGCACCCCTATGCCTCAGAGTAGAGAGCTGCGAGAAGGCCAGATTGCCTACTCTCCGAAACACCTCGGGTGTGGGCAGGAGGAATCCAGCCGCACGGCTGAAACCTAGGTTGCCCACCATTGTGCGCATTAACTGGCTGGACTCGTGGATGGCCCGGAAGCTGTAGCTTAACAGGCCCTTGCTGTCGAGACCGTCGTTATTCTCGAGCACTTTGCCCTCTGGCGAATCGTCGCACAAAACATAACTGACAGCCCCCCAAATCCGTGTACAGAGACCCACGATCCGTGTCTGGGATGGTGCAAGGAGCTGTAGCTGAGCTTCGCTGTACCGAGCTTGTGACAAGACTTGCCACATGTATCTTATTGCGGCAAAGTCACCATGCACCGGCTCTGTCATGACTGCATAGGCCAGGTCTTTTTCTGCCCTACTGATTTTGGCGTCCAAAGTGTCCAGCACCCGTGACAATAACGACAATCGTCTCTCGAGTGTGGTTTCCCAGGCACATAGAAGGCCGGAGGAGCGAGCTGCTCCATCTGAATGATCCGCGCGACTAGTGCGAGATGCCTGAGCTGCTGCTCGAGAGGTGAACTCTGACAACATCGCCAATGGGGTGGTGTTTGCCAGTGTGTTATTGACTGCAACTTCCTTTTGCGTATACTCTGGCGGGACCAGCATCAGCAAACCGGTGGCGGTCTCCCTGACGTCGTCGAATGGGTCCATAACCAGGTCGAGGATGATGCGAATCCATTGGGAATCGGTGTATAGGTTCTGTTCAGGCACACTGGAGTTTTCTTTTCCGAGTTTCATAATTGCCACCAAAGCCTTCAAGGCAGTAATGTGCCGCTGGTACGAGGCTGTGGGCGCGAGCTCTTGCCTTAAGAACTGTTTGTACCAGTTGTAAAATCGGTTGTGTGCGCCTAGAGTGTCGCGTAGCCAAATCTCCCCAGCGTTGGATATTTCCTTTGCACCTTTGCTGATGTGCGTGTTGACTGCCGTTTCCCTGACTTGAGATGCTGAGGCCTTGGCGTTCGTGCGAGCTAGGTCTTTCTCGAGTGTAGAGATGGCTCCATTGAGTCTTTTGATCATGTTCTTGGAAATACCCAGGATTTCATTCCGGAATTTGGCATCAGGGTCCGCGTGACATGACCTAAGGTGCTTTCGCAGAAGCTCAAATGCCATCGTGGAGTAAGGCCGTGTACTAGACGAGGAGGATACCAATAGAGACATGGCGAAGGACCGGACATCATAGGAGTTGTGGATTAAGAACCGCTCCAGAACCTTACCGTCCAGCTCTACATAACTTGTGGTTATCGACTGGCCTGGACCTGAAAACTCATCAGCGATTCTGGTCATTGTACAGAAGGTCAATCCATGGAACCCGTAGCAAGGCATTGCAGAGGAAGTCGTCCCAGAGGAGTTTCCCCCACGGAATTTTGTCCCCAAGGAGGCTAGGCTATATTCAATAAGACCGTAGGAGGTTATTCCATAGGAGGTTATTCCATAGGAGGTTATTCCATAGGAGGTTATTCCATAGGAGGGTACCCCATAGGAGCGTGTCCTTTGAGAGTGGTATCTCATATGATGGTCATGGGAGAGAGTCCCATAGAAGGGCATCCTCTACGATTGCAAGGCTTGCCGAGGGATGGTACTTACGAGGTTCTTCGACAATAGCTGCCTTTTTGCCGAGTTCCAAGGCAGCAAGATGCAGCAAAGCGGCAGTGTCTAGCTCATCATTACGCGCGTGTGAATCATCCTCTGGTTGTGTGTGGTGGAGCTCCTTCAGCAAGGCAATGGATAGGGCGCGATCCGACTTGAATAACGGTGCCAAGAAATAGTTCTTGATACTCTCAAGCAGTTCCGGATTGGCAGCCAAGGCTGTTTCGAGCCATTTCCGGATTGTCGGCGGATCGAGCACTGGCGTTCGTTGCTCACGGTAGCCGCTAGATGTACTGGAATCGTACAGGCCACCGAAGAGTATAACGAGGAACTTCCCGGCGACTGGACAGACGTAATTAAGTTCCATCCACCGGAATATCTCTGCTACCCACTCCTGCCATAGAATTATGGCAGGCTGCCCGGCCAGTTCCGGCCGCACCGACTGATACATCTGCGCCAGATTCTCAAGGGTGAGGACGGACTTTGTGAGCAGGTGGCTCAAGGCAGTAATGCAGGATTTAACGAGCGGGCGTGTCGATTTGCGCCCGATAACTGAAGCCATAGTGCGCAGTAAATCCGTCTTCACATTTTCTCTGGCCTGTGGCAGCGAATTCTGAGAGATCAGCAATGTGAGAACATCGAGCACGAGCCTCATTGACCTGTGCTGGTCCTTCTCATTCCACTCGATGAAGAAGTTGAACAAGTCCTGACATGTCCTCTCTGAGAAGGCCCAGCACTTCAGAGGATCTTGTTTTGATTTTGCGCATAACTGAACAAAACCACACAGCTTGACGCAGGCGTCCGACGTGGAACCTCGAGGTTGCGAGGCATTCGCAAGCAGCTGTTCAAACAACCCCTGGGCAGACCTGGTCATGGACGTCAACTTCGGTTCAACAACAAGCAAAGGCCCTCACTAACGATGGCAGTTCTTCCTGCGGACTCTCTTGGAGCCATTTGAAGAGGTCATTTGCATTGCTGTTAGGCCCCTCCAGCGGAGGGAACTCAACGGGTGGCATGCTTTAGGAAGTCTCAGGAATTCGATGTTAGAAGATTCTGCACGACAAAGATCATGCTGTAAATACATTCATACGGTGTCGTATCACAACATCACGAGCAGGACCGTGCCGGTTCCACTGATAACATTGAAATAATAGGCCGGCTCCTCATGCCTATGGCATCAAAATGGGAAAAAAGACTGCAGGCTGCAAAACTGGTAGACTGCAGGCAGGTAATGGTATTCCGGTACGTACCTCACCTAGGCGCGCCTAAATTTTGTAAAGCCGTCATCCCTGCATGCGGAGACCCGCCGAGCACGGGCCTTCCGTTGCGGTTACTCTGCCTTGGGTGTATGGTGCGCGACAGAGCTCACTTTCCAAAAACCCCTTCTGACCACTATTTGACTTGATAAGTTGACCCTAGGGGAGGGGTGGGGGACTCTGATTGGTTAAAAAAAAGTCTAGACCCGCTTTTTCTCCAACAAAAAAAGAGACTAAGGTGCGGAGTTACCCTACTTCCCTCCTAAATTCAGCTTATTCCCGATATTCCCAGACCTCCTTAGACTTTAAAGACACCCCTTCTTTAGAAAGTCTCTTTTAGACTTCTTATTTTTAAGTCTAAGAAGAAACCTAACTAGAAGAACTTTTTAAAAAAAAAGTTTTTTAGAAAAAGTCCTTAGTAGGGTTTAAAGAACTTATTCTAAAAACTTTTTTTTAAAAAGTGGTCTTTTGGTTGAGATTTTAAAGTCTGAAAAAGTAGAAGTCCTCTAGATACCTAATCTTGAGGAGTGGTTCTAAGGTCAGAAGGGGTTTTTGGAAAGTGGCCCCTGTCGCGCACCATAGGGTGGGTACCGGCGCAGACCAGAGGGTCCACCGTGACTGACGGCCGTCATCGCTTTGAAGCTTGCTGGGAATAATTTTTCGAGGCTGCTTAGGACTAAACGACCTCAACTCTGGGCTGACTGCTACAACGCCCTGCCTCCACCCGCGCAACAGCATCGCGATCACCTCCACACTGCATGCGCCCTTCTGTGACTTAGCACTCCTTTTCTCTTCTCAACCAATCCTGTGTATTACTATCTGCGAAAATGTCTTCTCTTTGGAATGCCTTGACTGGGCAGAAGTCCAACCAGAACAAGCCGGACCACAGCCATGCGCCACCACAACCAGAACCCACCAGCAACTTCACACCCCCTCCGTTCGATCCATCATCGGCGCAAGGTGTCGACTCCTTCCTGAACAGCTCTGCATTCGCAGACCCCTCACAATTACACCCCCTCGCCGGCCTCAACAAGGACGCCCTCGAGTACATCACCCTCGAGGAATCCGCCGTCTCCGACCTGCCTGGCGGCCAGTCCGTCCTCCCCTCGCGCGGCTTCACAGACGACCTCTGCTACGGTACTGGAATCACATACCTCTCCGCCCTGTCGATAGGTGGCGCATGGGGCCTGCAAGAGGGCCTCCGGCGCAGCGCCGGCCAAGCGCCCAAGTTGCGGCTGAACTCGACGCTGAACGCAATCACGAGACGGGGTCCGTTCCTCGGCAACTCTGCGGGCGTTGTGGCAATCGTGTACAATTGCATCAACTCGTACATTGGATATCTGCGCGGGAAGCATGACGCGTCCAACAGCATCGCTGCGGGCTTCCTGAGCGGGGCGCTGTTCAAGAGCACAAGGGGTTTGAGGCCGATGGCGATCTCAGGCGGCATTGTCGCATCTGTCGCTGGTGTGTGGACGGTAAGTTGCAAACACCAAGGGAATTGGCAGGCAACAGGCGAGCCTGGTGCTGACATTATACTAGGTCACACGGAAGACTTTCTTCCCAGCACCGGAGCAACACCACCCGTAACTCAAGGCCGCATAATATGGCGATAGAAACTTAATCCGACGAGCTTCATGATATTCACGAACGGGGCCAGGCATCCTGGCTGCCGCACCGGACGGACGGATAAATGCGATGAGGCCTTGCCCCGGGAAGCCAGCTGATTACTGGGACCAGAAGAGGGTCTGGCAAGCACGGGAGCGGAGGTGATGGCTTGATAGCGACGCCACACGAATAGGTGGGCTAATACCATAGTCTTGTCGGTACTGCGGTGAGCATAGCAACAGATGATCTCTCCTCATCTCTGAAAACTTGTAACATTAGAAGGCGGGCTCCACGATCATAGAAGGCTGGGGGGAGCAGGGCAGACAGTTTGCTCAGGCTCGAGGAAATAGAAGAAACCAAACCACATTCTTCCTCATTCCTCTCAGGTACTTGGTACGTCTTCAGTTGCTCTACAGGGTTGCTTCATGCGAAGCTTGGAGGTCATAGTACATGCCCACACGTTGACCTTGAATTTTCACTCAAACTGATCGCTGTGATCAATTCCCAAGGAAACGAGGACCGTCGCTTCCATGCTTGCGCGCCCCTGATGCACCGCATCTTTTGATACTTACCCACTCGTTCCTTCCTGCCTGCCTGCACGAAGCTATCTCGCCCCGTCGCTTCCAACTCCAGCCTTCTAGGAGCTATCTCGCCCATCTCTTCCACCTAGCTAGCTCTCCTTCCACCATCACCACAACAAAATAACAAAGCATTCCTCAAGTCTTGACCACATCAAACCAACAAAGCATTCCTCAACTCTTGACCAGATTTTATTGAGTCGTCTTGTCACGAAAATGGAGGGAGAGGACCCGTCCCCGAGCGGCGCAAACACTCACTTGGACGACCCTGGTGATCTGGATACAGACCCTACCCGCCAACATCTCGATCACCTGATTGAACTCGTCACCGGAGAGTGGAGGAAGACGATGATGATGTCGTACACCAACGTGTCAACATCCCCGGCCGAAATTATTCGGCCATCCTCGGAACACTTGGAGGTCGAGGACCCCTTCGAGGGTACCAAAACCAGGGTGCACATAGGAACAGTGCCTCAACAGGCCTTCGACGAGGTGAACGACTTGGGGGAAATGGATCGCAACGGCGACCCTCGCCTGATGGAACTCACCAACTTGGTCAAGGAGGACCTTGCAAAAGAATCCTTTCTAGACCCTATTGCCTCTGAAGAAGTGGAGGGTGGCAAGAGCAAGGCGGACATCTTCATTGGCATGGTGAGCACTCAGACTTCTGGTTCGTCATGCGTCCTATTATATTAACAGGGTTCGTCTTCTGCAGCTCCTAGAACTTGCCAAGCAGCGGATGTTAGGCGAAATAAGTTTGAAAAAGAAGACAAAGACAGGATTTCAGATACCAATCGCCTTCATGGATCAATTCGGCGATTTCCAGTTTAGGTCATGCTGGCTCCAGGATGATACAGACTTTGCGTCCTTCCTTGAGATGGTGGAAGATTATCCCAAGGAATACGATGAAAACACGGAATTTGCAACATCTTCGTGGGACAAGAATTTACAAAAGCTCAAGGGGATGGGCTACGGTGGCGAGCCCAAGCTTAGAGAGATTGAACAGCGAATCGCCTCTTTCAAGGCCACAGACTATTCTGCCGTCCCCAAATGGGTGTACTACAAAACCAACGACCACATCTCTTACGCTAAGCCGATCGCAGGTGATGGCGACATCAAGATGATCCTTGAGATATTGGCCAACCCACTAAAGGCCAACCAAATGGATTCCATGGTCAGGGTATGCCGGGTGAGCTTCTTCCTAGCCTCAAGTTTGGAGGCACACAGAACTCAGCTGACGTACTGCATTATCATACAGGCTGCGGACAAGGAAATCATCTTGATCAGCGATGAACTCTTTTTCTTCGAGAGAGAAATCCAAGACAATGTTCAGCCCGGCAACGAGCCGGTGGCGCAACCTCCTCAAGACGAACAGGGTGATCAGAGCGACTAGAAATCCTACCAGGACCCATTAAAATCACTAAACTACAGGTTCAAGGACATTGTTGGAATAAAATCCCGCGACTGGTTCGCCAGGAATCTCCATGCCCAATTTGGCTTCGTGGAGGCTGGCGACAAAGTGAAGGAGTAAGAGGAGGACAAGCCGATGACGAACATTGATAAGAACTAAGAAGTACGCCTTGCCCATCAGGATCCTCAGTCGACATGAAGTTTTTAAGGTGGATATCATGTCTTAAACAGCTGGTTGCAAACGGAGTTCTGCGACGGTCGTCCCTGTCGGCGACACGAGACTGAAGGTGACAGTTGCCTCACCTGCCCTTCATTTATAGGACGGCGATGGATTGTGTTTGGTTGGACGGGCGTGAGGGAGGATTGTTTGAGCCGTCATCGAGGCACAGAAGGATGAAAGTCTTGTATAAATAACCATACAGTCTGCGCGAGCCCTTAGTGGCCACATCATGTGGTGTCTAGACATTGAATAGCCTTTCATCACGGCCTTCCTTCACTTTCATGCCCCACAGATGCCTGCATCAGCTTATTCCATCGGACTTGGCTGAAGCGTGGGGCCAATACTGTGACATCTCAAAAACAGGTCTGTGGCCTCTCGCCTGCTTCGCCACCATTTCTGCTATCCACACTCGGTGCACAAGGTGCTGTCAATGACCTTTCCATGCGACCTCGACAACCGAACCCTTCCACGAGACAATCAAGATGTGCTGGTGTTTGAGCTGGCCATTCAAGGACGTCCAGTACGAGGCAGCACCAAGATACAAAAACATAACCACGGGGTACCGCTATCAGTGGAACGGGCAGTCGTGGGATCTTCAGCAGATCCAGGTGCCTACTGTGAGTAGCTGTCGGCGTTCCTTCTGTCGCTTTACCACCATGGTCGTTCCCCGTCGAACAAAGACAGGACGAACGGAGATTATCCCTCCAGTGCTTCCAGTGAAGCTCAGGCGGACTTGGTTCCGTCTTCTGGGCCAACGGTGGCTGGTCCTTGCAATTCCCAACCTTCACTCTCACCTGGAGCAACCTTGACCCAGACCCGGTCTCCGATGTTGGGCTGTCCTGACACAAAATTTTCCATCCCCCTGCACATCAAGTTGGGTTCGTTCAATCCGACAGACGACCACATCTTCCTTCCATGGCGGGCAAGGCAGACCACCATCACGGTGACTACCCTGACGACGCCGATTCCAGCGATTCGTGGCAGACTCTCAGCCAGTACCACGCCGACTCCGAGTCGAGTGATACGTGGGAGACCATCAGCCCTTCCCCTTCCCCTTCTGCCAAGATGAAGAGTCCCCGAAAGTCGTCAAAGTCTCCACGCGTCACCGTCCACACGCCCTCTGAGGAGGACCTCCATCAGAGATACTCTGAGCTCCGAGGTCGACGCCCTCCCACTCCCTATGCCTACTCGCGTCACTCCACCCCCCAGGACGAGGACGACCGCAAGGCCAGGAAGTCGCCCAAACACAACCTCTCTGCAACTGACGCCAGTACTGCTGCCACTACTGCGGCAAACACTGCTGCCAATACTGGCATTCCTGCACCTTCCAATGCCCCTGCTGGTGCGGCACCTCACCTAGGCCCCAACCAGCTCTACACTCACGGCGTCCCTGGCCAACCTTTCGTAGCTGGTCAACCACCCTTCCAACCTTACGTCCCCGGTCAACATCCTTCCTTCCTCTTCAACACAACAACAAACTTCGCACCTTACCCAACCTCAATCAACCAGCCAGGTCAAGTACCCCCAGTCTCGGGCGGCAACAACAACACCATGGCGGAGGGATATGGCAACGCGTTTCCCTACAACAACGGAGTCCACTTCCAACCACAGGTGCCTGACACTTCTCTGGGCCCGATGACTCACACGTACCAGCCTCGTTTCGACAATGGCTGTGTCGCCTTCACTCAACCTGGCATCGTCGTATGTCCACCCTCATCTTTCGTTTCCATTCCTCCTCCCACTTTGGCACCCCTTCCTCTCGCCCCACTCCAGCCTGTGCGTCCTGCCACTTTCGCCCCGCAGCCGCTCGTCGTCGCGCCAGCCGTCGCGCCGGTCATGCCTACCTTGATTGCAAGTGCCCCAGTGTATACGACTCTAGGCTACAAGAGCGACGAGAACATTGTTGCTCCACGCGTCATTGCTGTGAGACGCATCACACCAAGCCCCCCCCCCAACATTCTCCCGTCTGTTTGGAGGCGCGTCTGCCTTGTGTCTGAATGAACATTGGCGCTAACCAATCTACCCCCCCACAGGGTCCCCAGCAGTACGCCGTCCACATGCACAACGGTCACGCCACCGCCCCCATCATGCCCGTCGTCGCGCAGCAGCCCTTTGCGCCGCAGCCGATGATTGTCGGCGCTGGCCCAACCGTTCAGGGTCCGCCCATGATGCTCGGGCCCGGTGGTGTGCCTCCTGGACAGCCCGTCCTTGTGCACGGAGGACCCGCACCCGTGGGAATGGGAGGACCGACCGTGATGCCAGGTAACTATTCCGCTCACCCCGCCCAGTATCCTAGTCGCTATGAGCCTGCCATAGGCATAGGCCAGACTGCTAGCGACGTCGCTGCTGCCGCAATGATGAACCCTGAGCTCAACCAACCGCAGGATTTTGAGCCCAAAGACAAGAATCCCTCGCGCATGTACATGGTCCGCCAGCTCGACGGCAACTATATCCAGATGCCGCGCGCAACTATCGACTTTTTCGGAAAAGCATGCCGTTGGTATGTCACAGACGACGGAGTCTTCTATGCAGTGCGCTTGGAGGAGGCTTAGGGAAAAGGCGCATGATGAGAGAGACGAAGACGTGATCGAAAAAGGGGTTTTGGAATTCTCTGCAAGTTTTCCTATTGGATTGGTCTCCAGGGAGAGGACTCATAATTGCGGTTCATTGACCATGAAGGTCGATTTTGGAAGGGTTCGAGGCGATCACTTGATCGGGCTTCTTGGGGTTTTTGTCAACCTGCCAACCCAATTGAATGGAAACAGTCAGGAATCTTGACGTTCTCCGAATGGTATTCGGAACATGAATCGAAAAGGGTGGTATTCATGCTTCAGTTGAATCCCACAGAGAATTGTTCTTCAAATATGTGTTTGTGACGGTGGTGTGTAGTGGAGCAGTCGAGCGAGATGAAGTGAAGTAAGTGAATGAGGCTGAACCGAGGTCTCCAACTTGCCCCCACAAGTTCGTGCACCAGGCCTGTTTGCACAGTACTGTGCGCCGCTGGGGTTAGGCCCGCAACCCCTGGTCAGCGTGGGGGAGGGGATCCCCACCTGGCGCAACTTGTAGTTGGAGTATACTGATGGCGACATCACCTCACTTCCCGCCGTATATCCATTCCTTTTTATTCTTTCACATCGTCCTCTTTCTGACGTTCGACTGCGTGTCAACTCAGCATCTTAAAACGAACAATAATCTTCCAGGTCACACAAAATGCTCATCATAGGCCTGACCGGCGGCATCGCCACGGGAAAGTCGACGGTATCATCCGTCCTTTCCTCGCCGCCGTACAACCTCCCCATCATCGACGCCGACCTCCTCGCGCGCAAGGTGGTCGAGCCAGGCACACCGGGCTACCGCGCAATAGTCGACTACTTCGGGCCGACGACGCCGGACCTCCTCGTGCCCGCGTCTGCAGAGGTGCCCGAGGCCGGGCCGAGCGGAAAGGGCAGGCCGCTGAACCGGCCGGCGTTGGGGCGGCGCGTGTTCGGGGATTCGGCAGAAGCCAAGGAGGCGCGGGCGAAGCTGAACGGCATCGTGCACCCGGCGGTGCGCAGGGAGGCGTACAGGGCGCTGCTGCGGGCGTACCTCACGGGCAGCTGGGCGGTGGTCTGGGACGTGCCGCTGCTGTTTGAGGTCGGCACGGACAGGCTGTGCGGGACCGTCATGGTCGTCGCTGTCAAGGACCCCGCGGTTCAGATGGAGAGGCTGCGTGCGCGGGACCCGCACCTGAGCGCCGAGGACGCTGAGAACCGCGTGCGTAGCCAGGCGGATGTCCGGGTGAAGGCGAGGAGGTGCGAGGCCAGGGGTCAGGGGAGGGGGGTCGTCGTGTGGAACGATGGGGACAAGGAGGAACTGAGGCGCGAGATCGATAAGGTCATGGTAGAGATCAGGGCGAGGAGTCCGTGGTGGTGGAGCACGGCGCTCTGGGTCTGCCCGCCGCTGGCTGTGGCGGCTGGTGTATGGAGTCTCGCAGTGAACTGGAGGAGTAATAAGAGGTGGGAGAAGGATGAGTCGAGGGAGAGGGCGAGGTTGTGAAGACCTGGGCACTGGAGAAAGGATCACAATATCGATATGGGCGGACATCTTCAATCGCATGAGTCTTTTTTTCTTTTTTTTTTTGGGGTGGACTACATTTTTACTGGCTTCGACCTTTCCTCTTCTCTTAATATTGCATGCATCTTGAAGCACTTGGGAGAACCTAGAGCCACAGTCTCGAGGGATCACCTGGAACAGGATGGAAACAGTGGACGGGATCTGTTGGGCAAAGTCTGGTTGACACCGACAAGACACACTCAGACTCCTTTCCTTTCTCGGCCAGGTGTTTAGAAAGACTCACGGGAGCTTTCAAAAAGCTATCACATGGGAGGCTGCCTCTGCTTGAAATCCAAACAAGTCAATGGCGGATGGAAGTGCCACCAAACGGCGCTCCTTCCCATTGCAGCTTTCCATCTGATCAGGCGCCCGCTTCAAAGTTGGCACCTGCGAGCTTCTAGCACAACTCTCGATTTCAATCCAAACACCCATTTCCTCCCCTTCTTCTACACTTCTCACAAGCAGTCCACACACTCATCCCAATCTGCCGCCCAGGAGCTCAGCACCATGGGTCGTGGAGCAGCCTGGCCGCCCAACTCCTTCGGGGAGTGGATGGTCGGGCAGAACTTCAAGAGCAGTCCACGTCGCTCAAGCCAAACGCAGATCCTCACGGTCTCCCTCTCTGAAAACGAGGCTTCTGGCGATGAAACTCTCCAGGTCACCTACCCAGGACGACGCAAAGGTAGCAGCTCCACCAAGCAGTTCACCCCACAGTCATCATCATCTCGAAAGAAGGTCAGCTTCGATAGCGATCGCAAGCCACTCAGGTCAGCCCTCAAGAAGCAGGCAGCGAGCCCAAGCGGGTCTTCCGACACGCTGGTGGAAGACACCTCTGAAGAAGACGCGACGACCGAAAAGGACGAGTCATCAGCACTTGATGAGAGTGATACTTCTGAAGATGAGGTCTGGGTCAAGAAGAAGAAGCACAAGGGAGACAAGAGGCCAAAGCCAGAACCCAACTGCAAGAAAGAGACCGACTCCGAGGATTCTTCGGCCGCTAAGGACGCCCTTCCCCACGAGACATGCGACTGCAAAGATTGTGTCAAGGGACGCAGGATTCTCAAGGCCATGATAAAGCTCGATGCAAAAAAGGCAAAGGATGAAGGTTCCAAGAAGGGCGACAAGGAGAAGCAAAAGGGCAAACAGAAGGGAGGGAACTCGAAGAATGCCGAAGCCACATCAACGGAAGCGAGCGAAACGACAGAGACTGAGGCCACAGAAGAGGACAAAGAGCCGCCGTCGAAACAGCAGAAGAAGAAGAATAAGGGCCAGGCCCAGGAGGGCCAGAAGTCGGCCCCCAAAGAGAACAAGAAGCCCTCGCCCGAGACCGTCAAACCAAAACAGGCCGTCGACAAATCGGCGTTCAAGCTACCAACATACCCCAAGAACATGGAGCCGAATCTCATCATGCCCATCAAGTCCAACGTTGTCCAATGCGAGCACACAATTGAGGGACCCAACGATCCAAGGCCCAACGCCTTCATTGACAGTGGCAAGGGTATCCTGCGAGTTTACCATGGACCGGTCTGGGGCAACCACACAGGCGAGCTCTATGGTGCTGTCAACCCCTCCAAGTTGTCGCCACTGCCACCGTCCGCGAGACCTGACATGTGGCACCCTCCTGGCTGGGCTGGACCAGGCTACTATGGCCATTTTCCTCCATACCCACCCCAAGCCCCCTATCCTTATTTCCCCCCAGGTGGCCCTTCACCTCGAGCACGCCCGGCTGGACCTCCGCCAGGCACACCTGCTGGTCATCACCCAGGTGGTCCACCTGAAAATGGCATGGGGCTCAGTGGAATACGCTGGCCGGGGACGCCACCCGGGCTTCGAGCACATCGGGCCCATGAGAAGGCCAAGGAACGATCGGAAGCCACCAACAACGTGGGACCCTCGAACTTCTCGCATAAGAATACCCCCAAAGGCAATGATCAAACCTGGAATTCGGGTGGTGGTAACCAGGGCTGGGGAAATGACGGGAATGCGAACGGAGGGGGCGGCGGTTGGGGCGGTGACAGTAAGCCTAAAGAACACGACTTTAGCTTCCTGCACGAGAAGAAGTCTAGTAGGTTCAATCGAACCCATGTCTTAAAACTTGGTTGACAGATAGCTGACTTTCCCCAGCGGAGGGCAAAAGTGCGAAAGGCAGCCAGAGTGGTGGTTGGAGTAAGTATAATCATATTACCTTCCACGATCACTCTTTGTGGCTGACCAGTTCCAAGACACCGGCGGAGGTGACAACTCTTGGGGAGAGCAACCAGGAAACTCTGGCTGGAACGATACTGGTGGCAATGCAGCCAGTGGTAACCAGAACTGGGGGTCCGGATCTAACCATGGATCCCAAGGCAATGCCAACAATAACCAAGGCTGGAACGGGCAAGGCTCAAAACGCAATAGTCCTCAGGGAGGGAATGCTAGTCATGGCCAAGATTGGAACCAGCAGGGCTCACACCGGAACAGTCCTCGGGGTGGAAGTGCGAATGGGGGCCAAGGCTGGAATCAGCAAGGTTCAACTCGCAATAGTCCCCACGGAGGGAACAACAACTGGGGCGGACCTCCAGGATCCAAGCCAGCTTCTCACCACTCCCGGCCCCCGAGCAACACCGGTGGCGGATGGGGTGATGGAGACTGGGCAACTGGCCACGGCAACAACACCAACAATAACGGTCCTCCAGGCAGCATGCCAGGTGCTTGGGATAGCAATACAGGACCTCATTCCCGAAAGGGCAGCGGATCCACTCATCCACCTCAAGGTTGGAACGGTCCTGGTCATGGCGACTCTCCCGCTGCTGGCAACAATGGCGGCCAGGGTGGTGGTCAAGGTTGGGGAGGAGGGAGCAACCGAGGTGGAAACCCGACGGACAATTGGAATGCTGGTGGTGGAGGCCCCGGAGGTGAATGGGACAGCAACCCATCAAACAATGCTGGACCGACGACCGGTTACTCATGGGGCTTCGACGCCGCGAACGACACCAAAGGTGCGGCGACGAATTGGTAGTGGCAGTACTGGGGTCGGCCTAGGTATCCGCCTTGTCATAGCTGTGGTCACTGGAGGTGACTGAGACTATGGCACGAGCATTGAGACGTCGGCGCTCTGGGGCTTTGTATGATTTTACTGTCTCCTTACTGCTTCTCACGTTCAGCATTGGTTTTCTTTCCCTGGCAGAGAGTGGAAGGTCGCTGGGCATGAGTTGAACGGGTCGATCGCAAGGTGACTGATCCGTGTCAAGTTGCGCCTATGAGAAGAAACCCTCTTAGGGGCCTTAGGGACAATGAAGTCATATTAGTTGGAGGCTCATACGGCCGAGATTGACAAGCAGAGCCACATGGCTACCCAGCTTGCATATCTTTCAGCTAGGCACACTACGGAGTTTGTTTAGAAAATTCTTTCAAGTAAACCCGCCGTGCTCTAGTGCAGATATGATCATCGAGACGACTCAGCCAGCATCTCAATTCGACTAGAAGCAGGCCGTCGTTCCTATTAGCCGATCTATCCGTTCTAGTAGTCCAGTCCAGTCCTATGGGACAAATTTCGACACCGGCTCTTTGGCCTCATGGGCTCATTTCGGCGGGCCGCACGGGCTAAGCTAGGACGTAGAGACATCTTCCGTCAACGGCACACGCACGTGGCGGGTCCAATGGCTTGTGGCCTGACCTTGGACGGTCTCTATGGTTACAGCTGGGGTCACTTGTGGACAGTCAGAGTCACCAGATATGAACGAGAACTTTCAGAGTGGTGAGTTAATATTTCGCAGAACTACCTAACAATGCCAGATTCAGCACGAAATTTTGTGTAGCCCACGGAAACCGTTCCCCGCAAACGAAACGAAAATGATAAGCCACGTTTGGTGTCAATCTGTTTGGTGGCAACTGAAACCATTTCAATGTAACCGAAAAGCATACCACTCTGAAAAGTGCCTCGCAGGAGCGATGATCAATTCACCTCGGCTGAGAGAAAGGAAACAAGACAGGCAGATGAGGCCTCACTCGTCGGAGTCGGAGTCCTCCTCCTCGGCCTCCTCGAGCCACTTGAGGAAGGGCTCAGAGGCCTTGCGGATCTTACGAGAAGTGGCCACGTCGACGTACTTCTTGCTGGCCTTGCCACCCCACTTGGTGATGACCTCCTCGGAGGCGAGGTCATGCTGGTAGTACAGGCCAAGGATCTTCACAATCTTGTCGATGAACTCGGGCTGCTCACTGATGCGCTCCCCGATGAGGCGCTCGGTGCCGCCCAGAAGAGCCTTCTGGTGACGCTCAGATTCACCGATGATCTGTAAGTAGCCAGTGTCAGCGATATATGAGTCAAGAGTCTTAGACTAGGCATGTCAAGCACTCACGTTATGCAGCATGCTGGCACGCTTGGGGATCTGGGCAAGGATACGGTCATCGAACAAGGTCATGACCAGCACCTGGACGGTCCGATGCTTGCTCTCAATGCCGAGCTCCTTGGCCTTGACGTAGATGTCCAGGTCTTCAACCTTGTCGACACTGCCCTTCTCGTTGGCCTGCTCCTGGATCCAGTCGCCGAGCTGGTCGTAGACGGTGTTGCCACCGCCCTCGCCCTCCTCGTCCTCGTCCTCGCCGTTGAGGACGAGCTTCTGCTTGAACTCGCCAGGGAGGTTCTGCTGCCGGGCCTTGACGGCCTCCTCGCTCATGTCGACCGCCCATTCGTCTTCCTTGACCTCTACCTTCTCGATCTCCTGAGCCTCAGTCTTGATCTTGCGGGTGAAGGCGTCATCGTCGCTAGCGATCTCGCCGTTGGCATCACCGCTGTCCTCAAAGTTCTCCTTCTCGCCGGAGTGGTTGGAGCCGTCATCGTCGCCACTGCCGCTGCCGTTGCCGTTGGCCTGGCCGTTCTGCTTGGCCTTGCGGGCAGCCTTTCGCTCGGCCTTGTCCTTCTTGCCCTTCTTGGGCGTGTTCTTCAGGATGAAGCCACTGAGCTTGTGGCGCAGGTCAACGTCAGAGCGCTGGCCGCAGGCCTTGCAGTCAAGGATGATGTGGCCATCCTTGATGTTGACGACGGTCTCGGGGTTCTTGCACTTGTGGCACAGGACGAACCTCTTGATGAAGCCATCAAGGAGGTCCTGGAGCTTGGGAGACTCATGGGCGCCGTTGATGATCCAACGATCATCCTTAGGGTCGATGTTGGTCTGGGCGCCAAGCTCGAAGCCAAAGTACTTGATCAAGTAGGAGCCGGGGCGGGCGAGGGACTGAGCAACGCTGCTCAGGTTGACGATGACGGTCTTGATACCGTTGCCCTTGCCCTCGACCTTTGTCTGAAGGCGCTCCATCTTGTAGCGATAGAAGGGGTCGCTGACATCGCGGCGAACGTTAAGAAGGGGAGCCATGGTTGCGGATAGAGTCTGACGACTGGCTTGTAGAACTGTGGCTTTTTGAGGATAGGCGAGAGGTGATTTTTAGATCGAGGCGATCGAAGCGGCAAGTGAACCAAGTTATTGGGCTTGTATAGACTGAGGTGACATGAATCCTGCTCTGGGGAGGCGAGTAGGAGACGGAGATGTGGCGGGCAGAGCGAGCCAAGGCGTTAATGGTAGACAGGGCTTTGCTTCAACATAGGACAGACCTGTATGTTAGGCTGGTAGGTAGGCATGAACATGAATGCGTCGGGCGCTTGTTGTCTATTCTGTTCAACCGTCGGGGCTGGGATTGGGGCTACAAGGCTTCCGCGGGTTGCGAAAGAGCTGTAGCTTGAGGGGAGGGTCGGAGTGTCGGTGGACGGGAATTTTGTCGTGCTGATACATAAACAGCTTCTGTGTCTTGTTCCTGAGACGTGGGGTGTTGAGGGGGGGTTTTGTCGACGACTCCTCCAGAGGGGATGAGTTTGCAGCGTCGATGAGTGACTTGTCACTGTTGACAGTCGGTGAAGAGCCAAGGGAGAGCGGAGCAGGACCGACGATGACTCGGGCTGTGGCTGCGAGGAGGAATGACCGTACTCGTAGGGAGCAGGCTTCGGGAGTGGCGGGGCTGGCTTGAGTTCAGGCGAGGGGGCCGAGACGGAGCTGTGGCGGTGGTGGGGTGGGAATGCCTCGAGTAATCCGAAGCAGATGCGGGCTGGGAGACTGGATTGCGCTTTCTGGCAGTCGTGATGGTGGATGGGAAAACTTCCAGCGCAGGTGTGGGAGTGCGATGGATGATGAGTTGAGAAGTCGAGTGGTGTGTGCAAGGGGAAAGAAGTGGGAAGAGGAGGCACGCTTTTGTTCCCAGGCAGAAAATTGGAGACTCTTTGAAAAAAGAGAGAACAAAACGGGCCAGACGGGGCAGACTGTGGACCCACCGTGCCACCCACACCCGCAGCCGACTTAGTCAGGCGGCAGGCGGCCACTACCACCAGTGACTCCAAAAGTCACTGACAGTGCTGCTGCCCGCTCCGCCGTGACTTATTATAGCCGTCACCTGAGACGTACCGTTCGAGAAGGAACGGAACGGTCGCTCCTAAACGGGCCAGCAGCTTGGCTGGGCCAGGCGGGCCAGGCGGGCCAGAAGAGGCCCAGCGTGCCAACGTGGGAAAACCAGACGGGGCAGGCCAGGGCGGGCGGCAGCTCTAATGAAAGGGCTGAATGCAAGCGGCTATCCTCTTGGTTACTACCGTGTGCGAGAGACTGTAAATGAAGCCCTAGTCTCCAAAAAGTCTACACCGAATCAACCAGACTCGCTCGGTCTGATCTGTCACACTTTCTGCCTCGTTATACTTTTGCCCTAACCGCCATGCTGCAGATTCCTCAATAAACCTTGAACAGCCCGCCGGGCACCTCGTCGAGTAATTCCTCGGCCTCACTATATTACCGGCCACCAGTCGCAGGCAAGCTTGCGCACGCTCACATGCACCTTTGTACACACGGTCAGTCGTAAATATCATCATGATTCAATGCCCACAGTCCCTGGAGCCTCTCGAACAGACGAGGCCGGCCAAGCACATTGTACATCTTCGTGACAGGTCAGCCCTGCAGCTAGCCGATGTCACACAGCCTGCACTCCTCAGGGCTGAGTGGTTCCAGACTTGACTGTGCTTGACTGCTTGGCCTCAGAGCCCCTTGTTCATCATCTCCTGGATGTTACCAGCCGAGTGAATGCCTCGCTGCTTGCCTGGCCAACAGACCCTCCAGTGGTCATTGCCTACGCACCCGCGCACGCAAATGCACCCTCGAAGGGCAGTGAGAGCAGTGTTGTTGCACCTAATGGAATTCTCCAACGGTTTCCGGTCAGACCCCAGCTTTCCGGATCTCAAACATGTTGCTGTGACTGGACCACTTAGCGTACAGCATGGCATTGGACGCCCGGTTCTCAGAGTGCTGCCCACTGCTCTGACAAGGCTGGCCGTCTTTGCGGGATGCCTTCGTTGGGCATCGTTTCCTGTCGTACTACAGGATGACGTAGCAGTTGCTACATAGGGGCACACATTCATAGATACACATACGTATATACCTATCCACGTACCCTATGACTTCCTGTTGTCGTCAGGAATAAATCGCAGCAGACACTTCTGCCCAGCTGGCCTCGATGAGATCAGCTGGTCCGACATCTCCATCTCCTCTGCGGACATGCTTGCATCCGGGAGTGTGCTGAACACAAAATACACATCTCTCAACAGGATTTTCATCTCAGCAAGCGCCAGGTGCTTGCCCACGCATCCTCGCCCGCCATTTGCAAAGGCAAAGAATGATCTCCTCCTCTCAGCGTCCCCTTCCCTGACAAGCCATCTGCCTGGGTCAAACAACTCGGGCTCAGGGAACACCGTCTCATCGATGCGGTGGACAGAGTGCGCCTGGCAGCTGACGATGGTCTTTTCGGGGATGAAGTGTCCGTCAATCATCCTCCCGCCCTTGGGCACGTAGCGAGGCAGAGACATCGGGATGGCCGGGAAACACCTGAGCCCCTCCATGACAACGGCGTCCAAGTACGGAAGTTTATCCCACCCCCCGGCAGCCCCTGCGCCCCGAAGCTCCTCCCGCAGTCTGTCCTGGAAACCCCGGGAGCGTGGCTGGCTGAGCTCCCACATCAGGAAGCACAGAGCGTCCCCGGTGGTGTCAATCCCCGCGGCCATGTGGTCTAGACACTCAGCGGCAATGCTGAGGCTCTCGAGGTCCCAGGATTTGTCACTCAGCCTGCTCAGAAGCGTGAAGCTCCTCGCATCGTGGCCCCTGACGCTATTGTCTAGCACAAACTTGTCCGCGAGCGGCGTCTCCCTCGGCGTGGCACCGAACAGCCTCAGCACGTTCCCCATGACCTTATGCGCCACAGGGCTGTAATACCTGACCAGACGATTCTGCAGCGACGAGTCGAAGGTGACCTCCCGCATGATCTCCTCATCCTCGCAGCTCTGCAGCGAGTTGGCCCCGAACGGGTGGAACAGGTGGTGCGACGCGCAGTCGAACGCATACGAGTGCAGAGTGATGTACAGGTCCAGCCTGCCGCGGCCGGCCCCCTGGACGCTCCGCCGCACCAGCTCCAGCAGCCGCCCGCTGCGCTCCTGGATGCCGCCCAGGCTCTCGGGCTTCATGACGTTGCTGTTGGCGTAGCGGTCGGCCAGCACGCGCTTCCGCCGCGCGTGGTCCTCCTTGTTGAGGGTGCTGAACATGGTCCGGCGCCCGTACACGGTGAACAGGTCGTAGAATTCGGTCTTGTCGTAGCCGCTGCCGCCCGAGCAGTAGATTTCTTTGACCGCTGCCGCCGAGCTGAAGGCCACCTCCATGGGCGCGATGCGCACGACCGGCCCATAGCGCTGGTGCAGTGCGTGGATGTGCCGCGTGCGGTTCGCGTTGAACTCATGCCACTTGAGTGGGAGCGAGGTGAAGAGCGTGTACCATGGCCCGGGCACGCTGGCGAGCGGTGAGCGGAGGCGCTGTAGGATGAATATACCTGCGAGTAGCAGAAGCGAGGGCCCGATGATGACGGGAGAAAGGAGCAGCATCGTGAAAGTCGGCAACAGAGGTCTTCTCAAAGCTTGAAGGAGGTGCTCGTCTAGGTAACGAGCTGCTCAGGGCCTCCTCGAGCTCACTTTCTAGGCCGAGACCCAATGACCTCGAGATAAGGTCAACTTTCGAGGGTCTCTGTGCTGTCACCCCGCCAATGATATGGCCCAGGAACGGCTCAACTGCAAGAGCCGCAAGCGGGAGCTAGCACCCTCCTGGTCGATGAGTGCCGAGACGGGTCACTGGAGGACGTCACGGTCGACAATCACATCCAATCCAACCCAGTGAATCAAAGTCGACTTCACTAGCGATATAAGTGAACGTATCGTGTAGTAGCCCAGACTGGACTCACTACAGTTTCAGAACAAAGGCACGCCCTCTGGCCCTGGATTGCAGAGCAAGCACCCGGGCACTGGACAGTCTCGGCATCTCTTATCAGGCACAGCCCGGCCGGCAATCGGCTCCGAATCGGAGGACTGCCGATGTCGACTCGGGAAAACCAGACGCTGGGATGGGATCGATGGGATACTTGCCGGCTTATGGTGCGACTAATAGATGTTGACAGGCCGGGCTGATGCGTGATGGTCCATTGGTCGAGTAGATAGACCACCAAAGAATACAGCAATTGTGTCCTCCCAAATGGCTTCTCTTCTAATCCCAGCACCCGTTTCCGCATTAGCCCATGATCGTTGTTTCGAAGAGATCGGAGATTCGCACCCGCCAAAACGGAGGGTACACCTATACTAGGTAACTCGGAGGCCAAAGTACTGATGTTTATACCAAAGCAGTTATCTTGTAGGAGCTTGTCACACAGGACCATATTCCACAAGAGTTTATATCATGGGAGGTTGTCCTTAAGAAGATTATTCTATAGGTCTTATAGGTGATGAGAAAAGTATTAAACTCCTAGGGTATTAGGAATGATAGTATTTCTCGTGTTCTTTATTTGCACGGGTGTACCCTCCCTTTCTGCAGGTGCGAATCTCTGATCTCATTTCGAATGCTTGCTCAATGAATTTCCAGTGGTGGAACAAGTGGTGCATTTGTGATCACTGTTATGAACACTTTGGAATCTAAATCTTGTGCTAAGTACTGTTAATTCATGTAATTTGTCTACAACGAGGCCCATTAAACCACTAGTAGTGACTGAGAAGAAGACTCAAAAGTCATAATGTATGCTTTGAACAATCATTTCGTGCCTTGTAGACCGCCTGATTATCAATCTTCTGCGTAATGTTCTTCCATCTCATCGTGCCATGGTGTGCTCGTTCTGTCGAAGGATGGCCACAAGGAGAAGGGCTCGCTGCGATGAGAGACAGTCTCGCGGATGGTAGTTGGAATGCGGAATAGATTGGAGATGGTCCTGATGCCAGACACTCGAGCTGACCCTGCTTGCGATTCCCAGCAGGCAGAATGGCCTGCGCTGCTCGATTATGGCTTGTTGGTGATAAGAGGAAGGCCCCAATTTGATGTGGAAGCTACGGATAGAGGAGCTCTTGACCTCGATAGGTACTGGCGAGCATGGCTCCTTCCAATTGCCCATAAATCCTATCACAGCGGTAGGACCTATGAAGGCGCAGCATTTCGTCCCAAATTTCACAGAGAATGATCCAAACCGACTTGGTTTAATCGAATGCCTTCTCGTATCTCTAATTCCTGCTACGTTCCTACTTATCATGCCCAGTGTCAGCGACATGGCGCAATTCAATGCTAATAATCATGTGGCTGTGTCGTTGTGTAACTGTGGTAGACTGGGCCTGGAACTGCGAGAGATCGTACCTTCTCTATGTACCAGGCTTAGACTGTCCTATACCAAACGGAGGTTGCACCCATACTTGGGTAGGCAGCTCGGAGACCAGAGTGCCCAGTTAGCACCAGAACATTTATCTCAAATGCTTGTCCTGAAGGACTTTATAATATTATCCCATGGGAGGTTATTCCTTGGGGCTTGGTTGCCCCCTCCGCTTTTGCGGGTATGAATCTCCCATCTCAAGAACAAAGTGTGCTGGCGCCATCGTCCCTCAAAGCTCCTCTAAATTGAGGCTTCGTACCATCTGGGACACCTTGATCCGAGGCTTCAATACCAATCGTATGAGGATCACATAAGTCTTACACTGCGGTAGTTTCGAAGTCAATAAAGCCAACTTGACTCATTAATGGTTTTCTTCCATAGGCGATTTGCACCTCTCGCACATAAGGCCTGCTGTTGGTCATTGGACCAATCCAACCAACCGCATGTACCAATACGCTCATTTAGGCATGACGCCTTGCCAACTCGCATATGGCGAGCATTGAGTGGAGCTTACTAACCAAAATTAATCCAACAACCCATTTATAAGAACCTGTTGGTGGAGAAGGATTCACTCCTAGTAACAGGGTGGAGAGCGATGTCGTCTATGTCTGAGCTCTCGGGAGCATCGAGCTCGTCTCAACTACCTGATCTTCTCTTACTCTTCCGCATTTATGCTTGCTCACCGACCCATTCACATCCACAATCCGAGATCACCGGAAGCTAATCAATTGAAATCTCGTCTCGTAAAATCTGATAAATATGTCGCCAAGGCTAGAGTCTCACCTGTTTGGCGAGCTTCAAGGCCACGTCGGTTCCGACCTTGAGATCCTGACTGACAACAATGACGCCCGCTTTCATGAGTACTCCAGAAGATGGTCTGACATTGGCCGAAAAGTCCCAGCAGCCATAGTTCTGCCCCGAACGGAAGAACAGATACAGAGCACGGTATGCTGGCTAAGTCCTGGTCATTAAGTCCCTTTGAGATTGAGAATTTTGACAGTATGTTAGGTTCGTTGGGCCGTTCAGCACTCGGTGCCTTTCGTGACCAAATCAGGCGGACATAGCACCTGGTCGACGATAGGAGACGAGGGTTTCATCATCGACCTGAGTCACTACTCCGAGATCACGGTGGACTCATCAGGGCCAGTTGCAAAGCTCAGGGGCAGCATTTTGTCCAAAGTTGTGGCCGTGCACCTCGCGGAAAATGGTTACTTTGCCGGTAACGCCCTGACAAACGTCTCTAGCATGTGACGGGAGCATCTCTGACTTGGAATCTACTTAGCTATTGGCAATGGAACTCAGGTCGGGGCTATCCCATATTTCCTGAACGGAGGGGCCTCAATCACCACCTCCCTCACGGGTTACGGCTCGGACCAGATTATAGCCGCGCGCATGATCGATGCGCAGGGAAACCTGGTGGAAGTCACGCAGGAGAAACAACCAGACCTCCTCTACGTGATCCGAGGAGCAGGCCAGTTCTTCGGGCTCATCACCGAGCTGACAATCAAGGTCTGGCCGCTGACCGAGCTCGGTAACGACAACGGCGTCATCTGGAGCGGGCGCTTCGTCTTCCCCATTGACAGGGCACCGGAAGTTGCACAGGCGATGAAAGGCATCTTCGACGATGACACCAACGCCACAGCTGGCCTGCTGATGGCCATGTGCCCGCCGCCCGCCCGAAAGCCCGCGCTGGTGGTCGCCGCGAGGTACATCGGCAACCCGGACGACGCTCCGGCCGCCTTTGGTGCCCTTCATAAACTGAAACCAATCATTGCTGACGGTGGGCCTGTCCCGATCCAGAATGTCAGTGATGGCCGAGAAGCACTAGAGGCCAAGGGCGGCTTCAAGACATTTGGTACCGTGGGTTTGAGGCGCTTCGATATCGAGAGGTTCCTCGCCACCACCGAGGTGTGGAAGCGCCTCATGGAGGAGTGTCCCGATGCCATCAACACCACCTTCAATTTCCAGTGGGATTCACGCCCTCCAAGGCAGCCTCTCTTTGAGTCAGCCAACTCGCTCCATGACATCAGATTCTGGCAGTAAGTCCGCCCCAGCCAAATAATAGACCCCTATGAGCTAGGGAATTTGTGCTAAATAACTGATGACCGACAGGAACAACATAATTTGGTATACTGCCGCTTCTAGCCACCAAAAGGTTGCCCAACTGAACGCAGAGTGCATCGCCATCGCGAGAGGCCCAGACCGGTCCGAGCATGCCGACTTCCAAAATGCGACTAGAACTGATCCCATCGAGCTTCGCTTCAGAGGCGAAGGCAAGCTGGAAAGGCTCCGATTGTTGAAGAGAAAGTGGGACCCTGAAGGAGTCTTCACCAGGCAATTCTTGAATTAGTTTTCTCCCCGAAATTGTTTTGGTCGGGTCCAGTCTCACCTCATTAAGAACATTGTTAGATGAGATGTGAGGCCGCCATGGACCCAACGACTTGGACAGCGTTCACGTGGCCCAATCGACCTGTCGGATCCATTACCTGGATGTCCACAGAAGCAGCGAGGATGCGCAAACTGTGATACATAGACCAGAGAACGCTTGTGTAGGAATATGAATGTATGCAAACCAGTCGCTGAGATGGCAGGGCCCGCAGACTGTGTTGATAGAGCTTGACCTGCTGCCTTCTATTGTATTCATGATCGAATTTCTTCAAAATCTAAGTATGTGTGTATGCTCCAGCTTTACTCAACGCGACTCGACTCCTTGATCGGGAATCAATAGAGCCGTGACACTTTATGAACAAAAAGCAGGTCGCTAATCTCATGGTAGCAAAGAACAGTCATGTAACGACACTCATCTCTTGCTACGTTTGGTTTCGCGACCCAAGGTCCTCGTCTTCTCCAGACCCACTGTCTTCTAAGATGGCACCGCCGACACCATTCGCCGCCGCCGACTCCTAGTATCCATAAAGACGGGAGAAGCGCCTAGACGACCAAGTCCAGGGTGTACTCTATCTCCCCGTGGGCTTGTTGTTCTCCTCGGCAGACAAGTCTCGCTCGACCATCTCGATGGACGTCAGGCTAGGAAACCTCTTGGAGAAGTCGCGGACGTAATCATCCTTTTCCTCAGCTGTCATATCCAGGGCTGGCTGGCCGGGGAGGTCAGCGGCTATGAGTGCCTCCAACTTGCCCGTTTGCCGCATCCCCGTGGTGCTCATGCCCTGCTTCGGCGGCGACGATGACCTGAGCGTGTGATTACTGCTGCTGCTCGTCAAGGTCTTATTCAGATGCCCTGGCTTTGGTGGCGCCGTCGGTCTGACAGGGTCCTTAGGCGGCGGTGTGGGCTTCGAGAAATCCGACCCTGCCATACCTGCAGCTCGGTTGAGGGAGCTGGAGCTGGACATCGGACGAGGTGCTCCTGTGGAGGCTCCGCCGCTACCAATCGGCTTCCGCGGTATTTCTGGTCTCGCATCGTGTTGCGCAGAGCTCGCAGCGGGTCTCGTGTATTGGCCATAACCCTCCGCTGTCTTCTTCACATTTGACGACGACCGCGCGTTCTCATCCAAAAGACTTTGCACCTTGTTCTGTATTGCGACTGCCCTCGAAGAGCCACCGACAGGAGGTGGTGCAGGTTTTCCTGCTCCCCCACGCTGGGCAAGCCGCGCGCGATATTCAGCTTGCGCAGCAGCAACCCTTCTTTCTTCCTCCTCAAGCTGTCGCTGCTCTATCTCCCGGCGCATTGCCGGTGTCAGCTCATCGGAGTCCCCTTGGACCTGACCATCATCACTTCGACCGTCCGTGGCTTCTGACCCAGCGATTGGCGTTAGGTCTCTGCGCTCCATGGCCTTGAACGGTGAGGGCGTGCGATCTGGAGGCGGCGCTTCGGACTGGCTGCCTTCAAAACGTTTGAAAGCATCACCGAATTTCCCAGCAAAGATAGACTTCTTCCCGAGATTAGAAAGACTCGATCGCTTGCCTTCTAAACTCTTCCGTGGCTGTGTGTCCTCCATCGAACGGAGGAAGTCAACGTTCGATTCAATGTTCATATCGTCGTCAAGTAAACTTGGTGACGGTGCTCTATCTGCAGGAGGCAGTTTTGGCGAGGGAAGGGCCGGGGAGCCCAATGGCTTGGAGTTCTTCTCCTGCTCGCGAAGGAAATCCAAGTTAGACTCGAGATGGGTGCTCACTGGGCGCGGACGTCCAGATATTGACCTCGATTTTGTGATGGGCTCCAAGGTTTCCATACTGGGCCGTCCCCCTTCAAGTGAAGGCCTTGACGAGGAGGGTTGTCGAGAGTGGCCCTGGAATGACGATATGCGAGGGGATGCGGCAGGCCGCAAGGCCGGAGACTCCGAGCGGATCGGTAGTGGAATGTCTTGAAGTGGTTGTTGGGGCTGCTGTTGATGCTGCTGTCTCGAGACGCTCGAGGACCGTTGATGGTCGTTTGGGGGGAAGCGGTAAATCTGGTAGTGCGATGGGGTAGTAGACGCCTGCCGTTCGGGGGGTGGTGTTGTCATCGTGCCCGTTGATACCATGTTCGAGCGAGCGGGGGTAGATTGGAAACCCTGGGCTGAACCTGAGGAGATGGCTTGCAGCTCTGGAGTGTTCTTGATGATAGCTGATGCGCGGCTCATCTCGGTGGGTTTAGGGGGAGCAGACGCGCTCTTCACTGGCAGAGCAGACTGCCTTTCTGGAGATGACGAGGGCAAGGTGGGACCGCGATTTACATCGGTCGATGTCCTACTATTTGATGGCGGCTGCGAGAGCTGGCTCTGAGGCATGGCGAACGCCTCATCTGCTGCATTCCCTACATCCTTTTTCGAAACCGTTGGCGAACTGGAACTGTCAAAGTCAAATGCGACGCCCTTCTCATGCAATATCGAGAACTGATCGAGCGTTGGAAATCGAGATGACAGCTCGTCGCCGCTTTTCAGGCTGGCGTTGGCGTCTAGCGCAGCGAAAGGATCGCCGTCGGTACCCGCCATGGGCGTCGGCTTCGGAGATGGGTTCGGGCGTGGAGCTGAAGCCGGTGGCCTGCCCCGCCGCATGGGTTGGATATCCGGTATCACAGTCTCATGCTGTGGTGGCGGCGAGAACACGGCTCCGACAACAGCGGCGGAGGGGTCTTGCCGAGGCGCCTCCTGAGGCCGTCCTTCCGATCTCGACCTGCCTGTGTAAATCTAGATATCGTGTGAGCGGGAACAGCAGGCAAGGGGTATGCGAGGGCAGACCATACATCTTTAACGGGAATCTCGCGGCCCTGCATGGCACAGGCTCCCTTTAGGACTTGATAAATATTTGGCCTGGCCTGCGGATCCTCTTTTAACATGGATGCTGTAGCATTTGTTAGCCTCACGGACTCCTAATCTCCTCCAGGCCACGACGCACCAATTAGCCTTTTCAATCCATCTGAAAAGGCTGGGTAGCTGGGAAACCTGTAGCTTGCATTGAGGATCGCAAGCTGGCCCTGCTCTTCAAATGGGGTGGTGTAGTAGCACAGCTTGTACAGCAAGACGCCCAATGCCCATATGTCTGACTTCTCGTCGATAGGTTGCTTTCGGTACACGTCGATCATCTCCGGGCTCCTGTATTGCATGGTCGTGTGCTTCTGTACATCTTCTTCTACCAGCCGACAATCGACGACAGTTGTTGGGGCAGCCCTCGGCGGAGCAGCGGAGCCGAAATCGCACAGCTTGAACTTCTTCCTCGAGGCCGTCGCATTTATGAGGACGTTCTCGACTTTCAGATCGCGGTGGAGTAATGGAGGCTTCAGGTAATGCATGCACGCAACACCCTCTGCGACGTCGGTAAATATTTGGAGGATCTCGGGCTCGGTGAGCCTGTGTTGTAGCCGAGTGTTCATGAAATCGATCAGGCCGCCGCCGTTGCAGTACTCCATTAGCAAGAACACCTCGTAGCCCCCGCCCCTAAGCTCCGAGGCATGCGAGTCGATGTAGGTGACGATTGGGCGGTGCCCCTTGAGCCGCTTCATCGTCTCGACCTCGGTGCGCATGCCTCGCAGGGCGTCCTTGTCCGGGACAGCAACACGCTTCAGGACGGCCAGGTCCGTACCGTCGACCGGCTTGGGCAGCTTGACGAGGTAGACATGGGCGAAACCTCCCTCTGACAGGTATTTCTGGATCACCACGCGATGGCTGCCAACCTGGATCTTGGTGCCGGGCGCAAAGGTGCCGACAGGAGCGCCGGAACCTGGCACCACCGGGATGGGTGCGCCGTAAGTGACTGCCTGGCCATGTCTCGGGGCGGCGACCGGCGCAGGGTGGCCGTAGGAAGCCATCGCGGTGGCTTGGTCTGTGGGGGTTATTGGGGAGCCTCTCTGAGCCTGAGACTGGGCCGAGTATCGAGCAGGAAAGGGGGGGAGGAGGAGCGGCGTCGAGGGAAATGGAGGTGGGACTTGGGCGTTGAGGGCAGCGTCGGTGGAGTATAGGGGTCGCTTAGGTAAAGGGATATCGGGGTCGGTGTCGGTGTCGGCGACGGCGTCGAGAGCGGGTCGCAGCCTAGATCAAGAACAAGGCACAGGCAGGCAGGCAGGCAGGGCAGTTTGGTAGAACGCTGGCTATAAAGATGCCATCTCCGGGCGATGCATGTGCTGTGTCTTGCTGGGAGAAGGCAGGGGCAGGGAAAACGGCAGGAGGTGAGTGTGCTTGGCTTGTGCTTGGCTGGGCTGAGTTGATGCTCAGGACTTGTCGCTGTTCGCCGTTGCTGCGGTGGCTGCTGTTGTCGCATGGGGTCGAATGCGTGTCGTGACGCAAGCTCAACCTGGCTTCATTGGTATCTAAATGCACATGCAGTATTACTGTACGGAGTATGGCACCCCACCCACCCAAGACATAGTACCATATGCAGTCCCTGGTACCACAAGTCGTGTCTGCAGCCAGCTTGGTCCCTGAGTTGGCTGGCCAGTTGGTTGGGTGCCTGGCAAGGCTTCCCCTCAGCGCCCGAGTCCCGTGCTGGGATCAGCCGCCAGCCACTATGGGTCATGGCTCGCACCCATATGGGCGCTAGGAGCACGCATAAACTTGGGTCATTAGCACGATTAGGTTCGAACCCGTTATGGTGCCTGGCCTGAACCCGACTTGAACGTCACCCAACTTGGACCCTGATATGGGCGGCTCTGTGAGTCCTCATGTCAGATCAATACTATGTGGGGGGAGTGTCTGTTGCCACACTGGTTCTCTAACTTCATCTGATATGCGATCCTCCCCACAAAACACAAATCAACACGCTTCTTGGCTCAACTGTTTCTTGTGCAGACACCATCTCCTAACATTGACGTGCCCCATTACAACCAACCAGCCACATTTTCAACGAGTGGGAAATTGTCATTGCGAAGCCCCTGTGGCTTGCCTGCCTGCTATCGACTTTGCTTGAAGTAGGCCATCCCGTCGAGGGTTATTCACCAGAGTCTGAGAAGCAAACATCGCCCAGGTGACCCAACATAGTCGCTGTTGCTCGACAGCTTCTTGTCCCAGGTCCGACAGTCTCCTGTTCTCTCTTCTAGCTTCGTCTGCGCCCATCTCGGGCAGATCAGGCATCGTCACAGAGACCACAACCGCTTAGCTCGGGCCGTCCAAGCTCTTCAAAAAGCTGACCACTCTACCACCTAGCCAGTCTTGAGATGCTTCCGCGTCGACAGTGTGGTTTGCCCCAGGGATCAAGCCTGATAGGTCGCTCATGGAAGGGCAGAAAGATTTCCATCTGGCCAGCAACTTTTCGAAATCAACAGTCTTGGGTACATATTGATCCTCAGCAGATGGCACAACCATGATGGGCTGTTTGACCCGGCCCCAGATTGCAGCAAGCCTCTCGTCGGGAATGTCTGATGAGAAATAATCATCGTCGCCGCTGAGAGGAGTGCAGAATGTCAGCCTGGTGCGATCATGCCTACTTGGAATGGCCGCGCAACTCACCCGACGCTTGCTAAAGAATGAAGCCGATACGCAGTCACAGGCCAAGGGAACGGTGGTCGAGATAGTTTCGACTTGGGGACAGCGTCGTCTTTTCTGCCATCATTGATCATCCCGGCGGCAAGTGCGACCATCCTCTCCGCCTCGTCTTTGCCAAGGTCTACGGAAAAGCCCTCCCGATCGGAGACCGAACCCTGGAGGATGAAGCCATCTACAGCTTCGTTCTGATGCCTCTCATAGTCGGTATACTCAATGCAGTCCTGCCGATGGTGAGTAAGGTGCGACGTTAAGCGATGGGATGGTTCACAGATACCTGTGAGCCTGTGGAGTGGCCCATCAGCACCACTTTCTCTTTGCCAATTCCTCGTAGATACTTGACCAGAGATGATATGTCTTGGACATCCTTGCTCAGGTTGTTCCACCCGAAACCGCAGAAGGACGAGCGTATGCGGATCTCAAAGACAGAGTAACTGAGGCCCGTGTCGGCCTCGATCTTGGAAGCGACTGTGCGGATGTAGGGAACAGTATGAGGCCCATCACCGAGGCCCCCAACGAAGATAAGGGCGTTGCGAGCCTGGGACGAGCCCAGTTCGTATGCACACGTGTGCTTGACTTTGGATGGGTACGGATGTACCGTCACGGAGAAGGGTTTTGAGGCCATGATCGCGAGGGGGTGTGCCAAGACTGTTGATGGTTGATGATGCAAGACTTCGCCCGGCTCACGTCCAGTTGCAGGTTATCAAATATCAGATCGCTTAATAAAATGCATGCCACTTCACCTTCTTGCCATGCATGTGCATTGGACATGCTGCTTCCAGACGACGGTGGGTCGTAACGTTTGCATGGGTTTTCGCAGTTTCCAGACCGTTTCTAACCGGCCCCGCCTTGGCGGCAGAGTCTGATTCCAGCGACCCGCCGCCTGCCCACCACTGCTGGAGCTTGTCTGTAGGCCTGGATTTCAGAGGCGCCTCAGGCTGCTCCAGTGCGTTCCCACTAAGTAGACGCAGCACGAGCAATCTGATACGGAGACCGCAGCTCATCACACCTATCCTGTTGACGTTTTGCAATCTTTCGGACGAACAAGCCTGTGAGGCTCTTAACACAACTTTACCATCGCTCATTATCCTCTTATCTTCAAATCTGATCGTATCAAAAGGACGCCCGGCCCGGGCAGCAAGGGCGTTTCGGTCGACATGGCGTCCCAGGTTGGCCCAAGTTCCGAGTTTACCTCGTCAGCGAGGAACCAATTCTTTGCAAAGGTAAGTGATGCTGCCTATTATCCAGCGATACTCATTACTCTCACACTTCCCGCTGACCCGCCACCAGCTCAAACCCGTCTGTGTGGAGACCAGCAAGCTTGCCCTCCAGGGCAGCAAGGGCCAGGACAAGACAGTCACTGCCAAGCGGCTGCAGGAGTTGCTCAGCCAGCTGAATGGCATCTTGGAGGACCAGATCCAGTATGACGCCACCGTGCTTGATGAAAAGATAGCAGAATACGTGTTTTTTCCGCTGTCGCATTTATTGCGACAACATGATACCCTTCCTATCCGGGTGATCGAGACCGTCATCAAGTCACTCCGCCTCCTGATCCAACACGGCTGGAAGTCCAGAATCTCAAAAGAGCTGTCGCAGCAGCTCCTCATCCTTTTGACATTCATCGTCGGCGGCGTGCCAGGCAAGGAGCAGAGCCAAACTGCAAAGCCCGAGGAGACGATTCTGGAGGGGTACAAAGCTCTGACGGCCCTGGTCAAGGCGGCAGGCCTGTCGGCGAAAGACTCTCCGTTGACGGACGTGGACATCATCCCGTCGTTTGGACACTCTGTGTCGGTAATCTTGGATGGAGTGACCGGCGGGAGCACCCCTGACATCCAAATCGAAGCTCTGCGTGCAATTCTGGCAGTCTATACGACTATCAAACAGGACGATGTGCTCGCTACTTTCTTTCCCGGCACCGTGTCCTCACTGGCCCGTACCCTCTCCCCACCTCTGTCGACCAGGTCACAGAGGCGAGTGCTCGTCAATTCCGTCAATGTTCTCAGGGTCGTCCTTACCAGGATCCTTGGAGATCTTAAACTACGAAACTTGCTTCGGCAGATGAAGACGGATGGCTCTGGGCCCGACGAGGTCGCCAGTGACAACAAAGACGAAGGCAAGGTACTGACGGTCACTTGGTTGAGAGCCACAGCTTCACAAGTGAAGTCGGCTTTATCCACCGTTCTCAAGTTGAGGAACCACAGCGACTCTGACGTCCTGAGATCCATGAATCGGCTCTGCATTACACTCTTGGACGAGTGCCATTCCACCTTGTCAGATTGCACTTCGATGCTTGTCGAGAGTGCCATAACGCTCCGCGAAGAAAACGATGAACAGCCTAGCCTCGGAATTGATGTCCTCGGGGATGAAAGGACAGGATTTTATGGTACTTCGCTGCAAGACCTGGCGACAATCTACCCCGAATTGTTGGATTTTATCAACGCCACGGTGTATACCTGGATCACTGGCATGCCGCGTGTGATGCAATCTAGCGATGAGCGGGTGAAGCAGCAAGCCATTCGCAACATAATCAAGGGAAACGAGCTTGTGTCTGCGCTGCAGATTCAATCCGCGAATCTTCACGAGTCCCTTTCCTCAGCTCTGAGAGACAGCGTTGTATCCCTGATTCTCAGTTCAAAGAACGCAAAAATACAGAACGAAGTCGATGTGGACGAGAACTTCTGGAGAAGTACAGGCATGATAGAGACTAGCAAGAACCTACAGACGTATCGACCTATCCTACTGCCCCAAGAAAGCCAACGGGACACGAGGAAGGACGTTGCGAATCTTATTCAGAACATTGGCTCGGCATCACAACAAGTCAAGCTAGCCAATGAAATGCTCCCCTTCATCCTCGAGACCACTGGCGTCGACCAAATATCTGCCTACTGGCTCTCTTTCGAGCTCCTCAAGTCTTCCTTTACCAAGACCTCCGAAGTTGATGACTTGCTAGACCTCACGGACGCAGCGCCAGATCCATCCTCACCTGAAGATGCAGAGTCCGTCTTCGATGAGCTCTACTCCTTTTCAGTCTCCATACTTGACGCACACTCGGATGCGGCCACCGATGAGATTGACTGGCGCCTGGAGGCCATCGCGTTGGAAGTCACCGCCTTCGCCTGCCATCGTCTCGGTCTCTCCTTCCGTCCAGAACTCATAGATGTGCTCTACCCCGTGGCAACCTTCTTGGGATCTCCAATACCGGAACTCAAAGGCCACGCGATCGCGACACTAAACAGCCTCGCTGCATCGTGCGGATACGGGAGCGTGTCTGAGTTGATTATCGACAATGTGGATTATATGGTGAACTCGGTCTCACTACGCCTGAACCAGTTTGACGTCTCACCTGCGTCAACAAAGGTTCTCATAATGATGATCCGCCTCACGGGGCCTCGCCTCTTGCCCTACCTGGATGATGTCGTCGCCGGCATCTTTGCTGCACTGGACAGTTACCATGGATATTCTTCCTTCGTGGAGAGTCTCTTCGGGGTCTTGTCGGAAGTGGTCGAGCAAGGCGTCAAGTCCGACAGGCTACTGATCGAAGAAGGAAAGGACAAGACAGTGAACCACAGGAAACGGCAACTTGAGTCTAGTGGCATTGATGACACGATTGCCTTTTTGGACAGACGAGCGAAGAGAAAGCAGGAACAGGAGGAAGAAGAAGACGTGGAGGAAATCATACGCGACCATCCGAGAGAAGCGTGGAAGTCCGCGAAAGACGAGCTTGATGCTTTTGAGGCAAGGCAAAATGGCGAGGACGAGTCTGAGGATCCGGGGTCCAACAACGAGGAGGAGGTGGCTCCTCCCAAAACACCTGCCTATACTATCCTTACCAAGATCACGTCCCTGACACAGCATTATCTCACCTCACCCACACCGACACTGCGGAAACAGCTGCTCGACCTGCTCTCCAAGGTCTCATCAGCGCTAGCGCCCGACGAAAACGCATTCCTCCCGCTCGCCAACGATGTGTGGCCCGTCATTGTCGGCAGACTTCGCGATCCAGAGCCATACGTCGTCATATCGGCGTGCGGGACACTAGCCGCACTATGTGAAAGCGCAGGCGACTTCCTAGGCTCGCGAGTCAAGACGGAGTGGTGGGATGGGCTGGGCAAGTGGTGCTTCAGGGTGAAGGATGAGGCGTGCAAGAGCAGCAGGAGTGGAGGGGGCGGGAGCGCACCCAAACCGTCGAGAGGCACCTTGCCGGGCGCACAGCCCAAGATTGGCGGCGAGAATAGCATATTGATACCCGTTCGGAGATCAGGAGGGGATTCTCTTGGCTCTGGATTGCAGCTCGAGGCGCCAGGGTCTCTCACTGTGTCAAGTGGTCTCGGTAGGTTCGCGTCTGCCGCACAGACTTGGAGCGCAACGGTGTCGCTTCTGGTCGCCATAGTATCATATGTGCGAGTCGAAGACGACATCTTTGAGCAGATCCTGGATTTACTAGCGGACGTGCTCCCGCGCAATGAGGAGGCACGCAGGGCTCTGGAGGTTGTCAATCCTGATGCGGTCTGGCTGGCCTTGTACGAGAGGAACCTCGTTGAGCCAACAACAGCCCCAATCCTCGAGGGGGTTACCTTCGCGCGTTTGGACAAGATTGGAGGCTGAAGGGAGTGGTCAGTCAGTCAGCCTTGCCTGGGCATAAAGAACTATTGGGCAAGCGCAGGTGTAGAAGCAATTATCTGGGGACTATCCCAATACAGTACAGTTCTACAAACTGGAAGTGATGCGATACAATTGTGGCTACGCCAGTCACCCATCACGCCTCTAAGGGAATGGCTCGCTCGCTCTCCTCTACCCAATCCCGTCCGTGCAAGCCAACTGCCTCAGCCCTCAATGGTAAAGAGACAAGAAGCTTGTCACAAAGCTCTCCAACAGTGGTTGCCTTCTGTGGTCACAGTGGGGAACAGGAACGTAACATCCCGTGTTGAAGGGTCAGGGAGCCATGGTAAAGGGCTGAACGGCTTTGCATGCATTCTTCTAGAAGCATGCTGGAAGCAGCATCAGCACATCACAATCAATGGCGTGTTGCCCACACGAGCTGACAGGGAAGAGTTAGCCCAGCTGATAAGGCGGGACGTGGGCATGATGACCCCTCTTACTGGTCAGTTCAAACAAGGTGATGACCGCGCCTTGAGTTTGGATTGAGTCCGCGCGTACTCGTTCTAAGCTTGTCGAACCACACGTAATACGCGTAATGAAAACTCGTTGAGAGACCTGCACCAAAGTCGTCTCTTCGGCGCCAGTTTGCTGCATGTCGGCAGACTGAGGTCGGACAAGATCAATGGTCCCACGTTTCGTCTGTACCTGCCTCTTCAGGCTTCAGATTGACCCGAAGCTTCGGCCAGCGCTAGCCAGAACGGCGGTCCTGGCCTCCAGATGAGAGAGATGCATCATCTGGGTGAGAAACAGACCATTCTGTCGTGGGTGCCATTGGTCGAGACGCGCGGGGGGATGATATGGAGGGGGTAGGGGGGCGGAGAAGCTTCCGCGGTAGGAAAGGCTGGGCACGCGACCCGCTCTGAATCGCCTCACTTATACCAGGAATGTGCTGTGATGTTAGTGTCTCTTTGTTCCTCCAAGGTTGATAGGCTGAGGCTGGATTACGAGCAGCTGCGAACAGACTCGTTAGCATCGCATGGAGCGGAACAGCGGCCGGGACCAGCCTCTGGACTTAGGAGGATTGCATGGAATGCTTCCAGAAGGGTGTTAGCAACGCCCGACCAACTGCAGACCGACCCGGCGAATTGGAACTTGTCGAAGCGCCTCGCGGGGAGACGGGTTTGAACTATAATGACACCCTCCAGTGGTAGCGTGGCCACCCCGGCGTTGCCGAGCGAGAGCCTGGGCTCGGCTTGCCAAGGTTGCCTTCGGCGGTTTTGCGGGTGTATTGCCAAATGTAGGACAAGCTCTAGTTTGATCGGCCAAGTTAAGAGATCAGAACGCGTTTGGATCAGGATTCACGGGTCTCAGTAGCTCAAGTGGTGGCCGTCGTAAAAACAACGGGCTCGACGAAGCCTCGCAATTGGTATCGCGCAAAGCGGACCAAGCCTGGTCAGTCGGTTTGGTGTTTACGAGGTATCCAAAGGAGCGCCCAGTCGGGTGACAGAGTTCTGGTGTACCTATGTAGACCGATCCTTCGTTGGACCCATCGGGCTTGGCTGGGGTCAAGCCTTTGCCCAGAAGTGATAGCTCTCACGGCCGCAGCCAAGCACGATGGGGCACTCTTGGCCATGGGTCTCGTAAAGCTTAGCCATGACCGCAAGCACTCTTGCTGCCTGGTCAACCAGCAGGCAAGGTGTACTTGTTACACTTGACTGCGCAGACAGGCAGAACAGGTCTGTCGCTGGCTATGATTTGCGCAAATGTTGGGAAAGAAGAACGGGCCCGCGCGGAGGGTATAAGGTGTAGGCGTGCCCAGTTAGGCAGTATCTGTCGCTCGGGGTGGTCAGAGCCTGGAGTTCGCTGCAGCTAGCAGTCAGCCGCCATGCGGAGGTTCCAAGGGATTGCAGGCACGGCAGCCTCCCTGCATCCCACAAGCGACCTCCCTAGTGTGCTTGCTTTTCTGGAAACGCTAGAAGCTCTCGTGTGTGACCCAGTATGGGGGGGGGGGCGAGACGGATTCTCGCGAGAGATAGTGGCAACCGCAACGGATCTTTTGCTACCGACTAGGCCGTGCGTTGGTCAAGTCTGTGATCTGCCAGCATGTTTCGAACCACAACATCCAGACAGCCAGAGTGGGTTTCAAGAGAGACGTACGCGCAAAGAGATAGCGCCCGATAGCGAGTTTCGTGCCCCAGATTCCACCACGGCTGCGTACGTAATTGATTGATGAGAGCGAGAGATCTGGTCTGGTCTGGCCTGGCCAACCCCAGAGTCCCCAGAGTGATGGCTCGTGGGCCAAGTGGATCAGTAGGATCAAGCGGCCGAGTCAGACGTGGCAATAGGCGATAGCGTCCCAGGTTCGCAATCGCTTCAAGTCTGGTATTTGCGCAGACCAGGGCAAGGACAGCGGCCAGTCATGCCAACAAGGGATTATTGTAGTCGAGACAATTACTCATGACAGCCTGCCAGCTTGACAGTCAGGCAGTCCAGGCAGGTCAGGCAGTCCAGGCAGGTCAGGCAGGTCAGGGGAGGCAGGACCAAGGGAAGTGGGCAGCCATGTGCCTCGCTGCATGCTGCAGGCGGGTGGAGGCGGCACGAGGCTGTCTGCACAGCACAGGGCAGGGCCGTGCACCTCTCAATCACTCACTCACTCACCCATTGCTTGCCATACTGGTATTATACAACGTCAACAGAGTACATGGCAGTTTCCCTGGTGCATGGGATTTAAAAAGAAAAGTCCTCATTGGTGTCTTTCGCCCGATGTATTTGACATGGACGCAGCCAGCCCTCACAGCCCCATCAGCTGGTCCAGCCCAGCCCAGCAAAACATGCCTACTGTGGTACCTGTTGGTCTGAACTCGGTGCCGTTCAAAATTGAGCTTGGATGCAACCTTCCTTTCCTGACTGTCCTGATTGGTAGCCACTCCTTCCTTATCAACGGGGACAGGGAACACATGTGGGCAGGGGTCCGGCTCCTGGGCCGTCCACTTAAGCTTCATGCCGAGATTGTCAATTATTAGCTTGTATTGTCAGCCCGGCAAACATGCTTGACATGGCCCATCAACACCTTCCCGTAGGTTCAGACCCTCGGCCCAACTTGTCTCGATCCAGCTCTCTCGTTCACGCCCGGTCGGATAGCCTGGATCACTACGATTCGCTGCATTGTATGTGTCAATGGGGTGGCCGCCTTCCGTCGGCCTTGTGTGGATATCTCCTACACCATGGGAAAACCACGAGGGCGAGGAGCAAACCAGAGCTGGCTGGTGAGAGCGGCGGGGGCTTCTCGAGGTGGCACCAGTGTCCGAAACACAACCCCAGCCATTCGGCGCCCAAAAAGTCTGCATGCCCACCAGCATGCTACAATATGCCACTCGTGTGTGTTCTTGTCCCGCCTAGCCCGCCACCTTTCAGATGAAAGTCAACATGGCCCTTGTTCATCCTCGTCTTCTGTCGAGGAGCCTGGAGCCTGGGCAGCGTCTGACGGCCATCTGGGCCTCTGTCGTCGCTGACCTTTGGGGGGCTGTAGAGATCCAAGACTCGCTCGAGGGCACAAACTCCAAGTAAATATCCCGCGTTGTCGGTGCAGACACCCGCCTTGTCTTGACCCCCGAGGACCACCCTTGTTCAGTCAGCCGCACCTTTGGGTCCAGGGCCGACTGCAGGTTGGTGTTAGCTCAATCTCCCTCCTCCACGGTTATTAGCGTGCCATCGAGGCCTGTTTGGATTCGGGCCCCTGTCTCAATACTGCTCCCGGCTGGTTGCCCCCAGTCCTGGGCAGGCCCTCCGTGTCCCATTCTCGTGCCTGATCTTATAAGTATAGGTTGCCCCTCTGCCTTGCTCCTCGCGTGCCCATGCTCTGGGCGCTTCCCTACTCTTGGTCAAAACCCTTCATACCACCAGTCGGATTGATTGTTCAGAGGAAAAGTGGCCCAATAGCCCGCGACAATATGGCGCATGAGAAGAGCCACACCGACAAGGAGGTCATCGAGCCTCACAATGGCTATGGCTCAGAAAACGTCGACGAGGAGGTTGGAATCGTCAACAAGTCGGGCGCCCTGAACCGTGATCTGAAGTCGAGACACATGCAGATGATTGCCATCGGTACGACTCCGCGCTGCCCCCTGCTTCCATCTCGATTATATGGTGGAAAACTGACAGCTGGGTTCTTCCAGGTGGTGCCATTGGTGCTGGTCTCTTCGTCGGCTCTGGAAGTGCCCTTCATACGGGTGGCCCTGCGTCGCTCGTCATCTGCTACTCCATCATCGGTGTGATGCTCTTGTTTACCTGCCAGGCTCTGGCCGAACTGGCTGTTCTCTACCCAGTCAATGGCGCCTTCTACACCTATGTCGTCCGCTTTATCGATCCATCATGGGGCTTCGCCATGGGTTGGGACTACGCTCTCTCGTGGCTGACGGTCCTGCCTTTTGAGCTTGTTGCGGCCTCCATTACAATCAGCTTTTGGCGTGACGACCTCAATATGGGCATTTGGGTCACCGTCTTCCTCGTCGTACTCGGAATCATTCAGATCTTTGGCGTTCGAGGTTACGGCGAGGTCGAGTTTGTCCTCAGTATGATCAAGATCGCTGCCTGCACGGGTTTTATTATCCTCGGCATCGTCATCAACTGCGGAGGCGTCGGAAACCAAGGCTACCTGGGCGCGAAATACTGGCACGACCCTGGCGCGTTCCAGAACGGTTTTAATGGATTCTGCTCTGTGTTCGTCGTCGCTGCCTTCGCATTCGGTGGTACGGAGCTGGTCGGTCTGGCGGCTGCCGAGTCTGCCAACCCCAGGAAAGCCATCCCCCTCGCCACAAAGCAGGTCTTCTGGCGTATCTTCTTCTTCTACGTCGTGAATCTGTTCATCGTCGGACTGATCATCCCCTCCAACGACGAGCGTCTCCTGGGTTCTTCCGGCGCCAACACCAAGGCCTCCCCTTTCGTGCTCGCGATCGAGGACGCCGGTATCAAGGTTCTTCCATCCATCTTCAATGCTGTCATCACCCTGGCCGTCATCTCGGTCGCAAACTCCTGCACATTCGGCTCCACGCGAACAATGCAGGCCATGGCTGAGCGAGGCATGGCCCCCAAGTTCCTGGCATACGTCGACAAGCACGGACGCCCCATCTGGTGTGTTGTCGTGCAGCTCGCATTTGGTCTGCTGGCCTTCATTGGCGAGGCATCATCGCAGAGTACTATCTTTGCCTGGCTGCTGTCTCTCTCTGGCCTCTCATACTTTTTCGTGTGGGGTACTATTTGTGCGACACACATCCGTTTCCGCAAGGCATGGAAGCAGCATGGACATAGCCTGGATCTCATCCCATACAGGCCAACATTGGGTGTCTGGGGAAGCTGGATCGGCCTGACCCTCTGCGCTTTGTGCTTGATTGCCACTTTCTACAGCTCACTCTATGTAAGTTCATTTCAGGCTCCTGATCATTCCCTTCTCACAATAGTCCCCCTGCTAACAACCCCGTCCCCAGCCATCCCCTGACGCTACCCCCGACCCGAAATATTTCTTCCAGCAGTACCTGGCCGCCGTGATTGTTCTGGTCCTTTACCTCTTCTGGAAGGTCTACACAAGAGACTGGCGTCTCCTGGTACCCATCCACGAGATGGATCTCATGGCTGGTGCCCGTCTGCTCAGCGCCACGGATGGCGAGGATGACGACCTCAAGAAGCAGCCCTGGGTCAAGCGCATTGTTCGTGGACTTTTCTAGACCGTCGCTAGATTATTTCACGTCGGGAAAGCGTTTTCGTTCTTCGAGAACAAGCCTTAGATACCAAACTCTCCCGCCGGTTGAATGCGTCTTGTGTACCTAGGAGTTCTTTAGGCAGCAACATTAATTGATACCATGTTGAGATACCAGTGCGTGTAAACCAAAAACATTGATCATAGTTTCACACGCATGAACCGTTGGAAAATCCCAGCTGGAAAGGTGTATTAACGACCAGGTCCAGCTCAGCCGGTCTCCGAGGCTGCGCTCGGGCTCTACATGAAGCTAAATTTGACCTTCCAAAAGTGGCATGGGCAACTGTATTTAGCAGATTCACCAAGTGCTACATACCGTATTAAGCCGGAAAGCTTGTACAGCGGCTTGGGTTCCCCTAGCCATGTACGTTGCTTTTTCGGATCATGGCCACCTTCTTGTTTGTTCCACCAAGCGCAACTCAGGACATGTCCCTCTGCGCGCTACCAGAGTCGGGATCTTGTGTCTCGGTTGCACTAGGGTATTCCTCAACGAAGCTTGGCGAGCTTGTCTTGGATTGTTACTCCCTCGCAGCCCTGGGTCCAGACACGTAGGGTCTGGAACAAGACAATAATATTGTAGTTTACGGACTTCCCACGGCAAGCACATCAGCAGCTCTCTAACACCCCAAAATTACCATGCTGCTTTGCAAGTCCAACCCTGCGTCCGACAAAAGAGCTTACCAGCCCGGTCAAGTCGAGTCACCGTTGGTTTCCTAGGCGACAACGGTGTCCATCAGGGCCGGGTCAAAGTTCATGTCAAAATCCTTCATGAATGCGTCCCAGTCCACCCTGGAGAACGGATCAGGAGCCAGCATCTCGGTGGCTCCCGCGACGGCGACGTTGCCCGCGCCCTCCGCGGCGACGGGCTGGGGCGTGACCTTGTCCGGGCGGATCTGCTCCATCTGCCTCTTCCACCTGCGGATGCAGTCGAGCGGCAGGCCCATGCCGAGCCGGTGCGAGAAGTCCATCTGCCCGAGCTGCGACAGCTCCGTTGCCGGGAGGATCTCGCGGACGCTCCACGCGCTCTCCATCATCTTGGCGGCGCGGACGGGCAGGTCGCCGTCCTGGATGCTGCACAGCCTCACGCCGGCGAGCGCCTCGTTGACAACCGCGTCCGGGGTGGTCCCCGCGTCCTGTATCTGGCGCTCGATCACCTCCTTTGTGGATGGAGACAGCAGCGCCGATATCACGATGCAGCCTGCTGACAGCATGGAGCGGCAAACGAAATGGGGCGAGTGGGAGAGGAAGTCAATATCGTTGTTGAGCTTCAACGCGAGCCTGATGACCGACTGCGCGGTCGTATGGCAGCGCAGGGCGTTGCGTTTGAATGCCTCTTGACTAAAGCCGGGCATTGGCATGAAGTAGAACACCTGTAGCTCTAGCAGTGTCGATAAAATGGTGAACTGGTCCACCTCTGTCCGTGGTTGCGTCCGGGTCAGGAATTGTAGCACGTATCTCAATCGAACGGGCTAGGAGCTTACCTGAGATGCCAGCAGACATGAGACCCTGAATATGCTGGAAGTCTTCCTCTAGCTGCTCGACAACATGGTGGGAAATCCCCTTTCCTTGCTCGAGGTTGGCAGCTATTGTTCTGCCCACTCTGTGCAGGAATGCTGCACTTTGCAGGAGGACATAGAAGTACATCGGAATCTTGACTGGGCTAGTCCTGTCAAGGATGCTTTCAATAGTGCTGTTGAAGTACTGGCCTGTAGAAGGAGTGCCACCATACGTCGACACGCGTTGCGCGATGATGTTGTACCCCACCCAGGAAAACACGGCCTCCTCGTCGCTGACAGACAGGCGATATGCTGGGTATACTTGCGTAGGAAAGTCCCCGCGGCCGGTGTGGATCCCAAGCATGTAACAGCTGTTCATGAGGAGCGACACGTAGATGGGCGAAGGGTCCTTCATGAAGCGAATAGTCGGCAAGGGCCAGACGCTCAGGATCAACAAAGCGTTGACCGTGGCCAAAGAGATGGGTGGGTCAGAGACGCTGTCCCATATCTCATTCCTGACCGCATCGACGAGGAAATCAAATATCCCACCTTCGTGCGTCGACTTCCTGCAGGCTGTGACAACAATGACCCAAAATAGGACTGGTCCCGTATTGTATATGGCGTCTGGCTCCCTGATGCGCACAACAGGAAAGTATGGGTGAAAATACTCGAAGTACTGATCGAAGTATCGGTCAATGTCCTCCCCAGAGAAGACCCTTGATTTGAGCGCTCTGGGTTGAGAAGGACGGCCACTGGCAGAAGACGGAGTAGTCAGGGGCCCCGGGGTCAAAGCGGGGACAGAGGATGCCTCTGGGAACGTCCGCGCAGGCGGTGCATTGCTGAAGGAAGGAATTGAGGCCAGTGGGGACACTCCTGATGAGAAACCAGCGGAAGAATACAGACGTGGCTGGTCCGACCTGGGGCTTGGTAGATGTGGCGGTGGAATTGGGGGAAGTGGAAGCTGTCCATGGGGCGCGGACGACGATGGCTGAGGCGCCACGGCCTGTTTAATGCTTTGGACTTCTTGGACGAGTTCGTCAAATTTACTGCAGACTGTTAGATTAGAGTGTAACCTTAAAATTCCAGGCAAGGACGGTAAGGGAGATGCATGACGAGGGAATAGCCGTCAGGCAGCTGGAAAAGGGATAAGTAAAGGGACGCGAAGAGAGGGTTCCCCATGTTGAAAACAGCTGGTCATGGAAATTCCGAAATTCAAGTCACGACCCTGAGAGACTGCCCGGTACAGGCGGCACGAAGACACAGGTAAAACACCAAATAAAGCCAACAGTCTGGGTTTCGGTGGCTGAGAAGCTTTGTCGAAGCATGCCATGCTAAAGACGGCTGGAACAGGTCGACCCACCTTCGCTTGCTCACTCTCTTGTGAGACTTGTCGACGACACAGCGCAGCTTCAGCTTCTGACAGCGCTGGCATGGCTGGCCAGGGACCGTGCTCGCATTGCATTTCACCTACGGGCATGGTCAACGCTGTGGTCGGGGCAAAGGGAGTCACACGGAGGGGCCGAGGCCGAGGGAGACTCAGGGCCAGGCATCGGCAGTCGGACGCACCTTTGAGTCCCTGCACGAGACACAGGCCGTGTTCCTCTTGATGCGAGACTGCGGGGAGGACTGCTCGGCGGCAGATGCCAACAGGTCGAGCGACTCACGCGACTCCCCGTTGGACATTGTCGATGAAGGTTTCGTCAGTGACAGCCGACGGGTATGCTGTGGTGGAAGGGGGATGGGAGGTGTTGCCGAAGCGCTACCGACGACCTTCGCCGGTTCGGCTCTGTCCTGACCGGGTGGGGCGGGGCTTATCTCAGTCTCATCCACCCGTCCACCCACCCGCGTGACCTTATTTGCGTCTTGGGCTTGATTATTGCTGAGATAAGCTCGGACCTGCCTCCTCGGTCTGCAGGACTGACTGCCTGTGACGAGGCCGTCTGGTACTATTGATAATTATTCGGTTACACAATACAAGGCCCAGGGTAATTCCGTGCTCAACCAGTACAGCTTCTACTGCCATTTCCGTTCATATGCTCCGACCCATAAGCCCCAGGCCAACACCTTGCCCTGAACTGCCTCGGCTATTTTCTCCTTGGTCGCCCTGGATTCCAGCAGGTCCTTCGCTAAGTTCTCACTCAACGCCACAACCTCAAAGAAGTCTGTTAGATTGCATGTCAGATCTCATCTGGGATAGCTGTTGCGTGAGCACCAGACTCACATCGATGAGGCCCGTGGTTCATCAGGGGCCTCGGAGGGAGGTACACCCCGGGCCTGCGGCACACGCCATAGTGGAAACCCCCCTTCACGGCGCTCTTGGATTCATCTGCAACGCCGAGGTGGGAGTGTTCGATCTTGGTGATATCCGAGCTAACGCCTGCGAAGATCCTGCCGAAACACCACGTTTAGCTTTGCTGGCTTGACATCGTAACAGGCCAGGTTCAACTCACCCGTGCACAATGGGGTTTGGAAGCGGTGCGTCGGGGTCTTCAACCACGAGCAGCCACTCCTTCACTTGTCCAGTGATGGCTGCCGGTGTTGTCCACTGTAAGCCCGGAAACCTGCCCTCTCCATCGTGCGAATGTTCCTTCTCGAGCTGCGCCGGCTCGGCCAGCGAACCCGCTCCGCATTCCGTAGACGTGATTTCGATGGTCGGCTCCCGCAAGTCCTTGAAGGCCGGCGAGCGGTAGAAGCTCTTCTCGTCGCGGCCTTTGGCGCTGGACAGGAGCCACGAGAGCATCACCTCTACAACCGGGTGCATCGTGTTTCGTTGCGGTGCAAATGTGGATTGCTAGTAGTTGGTGAGGCAATGGGGCGCAGTGTGGCTGCTGCTGCACGGATCTGCTTGAGAACGATGAAGATGCCCTGGTAACATTGTATCGCGAGGAAACAAGAGAGGAAATTGCTTGAAGTGGGAAACGATGCGAACATATCCAGTCCAGAACGCGAGAGCACTTGGGACGAATGGATGTGTCGGTCCCGCCTGCGCTGCCGCTTCGGCACCGAGTTACATGACAAAGTCCTCTTCCATCAGCTTGATACAACAAGCCTTTGTGGAATATGGGATCAATATCCACCATCTGCCTGTCAAATTGTGATACGAGACCAAACTGACAAGACTTGGGTCTCTTTCGTCGCCAAGCGCGGAACATGTATCGTGACACGACCGCCGCATTCTCCACGTCGACCAGGGAAAGATGGCTCGCCCGGGACACGAGATAGCAACATTCTATTTCCAACGACCAAAACCACAACGCAGGCCATCCATACACCACGCTCAGAACACACAACCCCCCTCCCCAGACCACTGCCCCCTTGGTGTGGGCTCACAGCTCATCCTTCCCCTCCTTCTTCTGCCCACTCCCGCCGCCGACAATCCCGCTCAGCCAGGACGCGCCGGGGATGGCCACGCGGGCCGCATGAGGATACGACTTGCCGTCGACCTCAACCTTGGGGTCACACGAGCACCATTCGTCCTCCGGGACCCCGGACATGGCGGCCGGGATGTGTTTGCCGCAGCCGCGCCATGACTTCTTGGCTGTAGGCAAGGGGGCGGCACTGTTAGCCGTGGTGCACCAAGCCGGGATACGGTGATTGTGAACCTGCAGACTTACAGCAATCCGGGCACGTGGCTCCCATACACATCTTGCGAGACCTCGGTGGTGATCTTCTGGTAGGGTGTTGAATGGAGAGCTTGAAGCTTGGCGTGTTGCGAGAATTGAGGCTTTGAAGAAGTGACTGATGCAGTTCGCACCCTATGAGAGTAGTCGGTGCACTTGTAGGGAGTGGTTGTGGACTCTTTTATTCTTCCATGGCGGGGCAAAGGTTGCCCAGGGAGTCCGAATTTCCCTTCGCCGTGCGGTCCGGTCCAGGAGGTTATAGTGGTCGCCGATTAGTATCGGAAGGGTCCGATGTTCGCCGACGTCATATGCCGCCGGCTCTCCGCCGCGGAGAAAGCTCCGCTTGCCTTGACCTTATCGCCGACCAGGCCAAGCGCTGCCTTTCCCACCACCAACTTTGTTTTGCGGGTACGGGGTTGGAGATCATGCCAAAATCAGTACCTGGGCACACATGGGGAACTCGATTTCAAACATGAGATTGATTACATGCTAACCACGTGATTACTAGAGGGACTATGGAAACAATCAGGTGCTACTTCAAATGGGTACTCCTCTCATTAGTCGTCTGCCTCGTGCAATTCCATCCCGATATAACACCTGGCCGCCTCACCCTGACATAGAAAAGATGCTCTCAGATATCGTCTGGAAAGGCCTGGTAGCACCAGAAAACCCTCTAGCTCTTGTGGAGCTTGGCCTTGATCTTATCCTTCAGGCTGGCCTTCTCCTTCTTGGAGTCCGGTGAGTCAGGAGCCGTCTTTTCGGCCTTGTCCTCCTCGGTCTTCTTGCTGGAAGCTGCGGCGGCCGCGGACTGGGTGGTGATGCCCTTCTCCTCCAAAAGTCCTGTGCCGTGTCAGTAAGAGGGTATCACAGATTCGGGGCGCCCATCTGGACAAAAAGACACTTACGGTCTGCCTCGCGGCCCGCGCCAGGCTTGGTAGCATCAAAGTCACCCCCGTCGGCGGCCAGGCCTGAGCTCTTCACGTACTGCTCTCCAGTACCCTCTCCTTTGCTCTTGGCACCTGGGCCACCCTCTTCGGCGCCACCTGCCGCAGAGGAGTCCTGGCCCGCGGCCCCGGCATCACCGCCGTGTGACTTGGCTACCTCCTCAATCGGCTTGGGGCCAGCGCCCTCGAGCTTGGTGGGGTTCTCGGATGTGTCGAGGCCGCCAGTGTTGTCAACGTTCTTGCGCTCGGCCTCCTTCTTGGGGTCCGCAGTGGCCGAGTCCGGGTCTCTGATGTCGGCTTGGGGTGCCTTGAAGCCGGTGTCGCCGGTGGTGGATGGGTGGTCCGCCGTGGGGCCCTTGGCTGCGACATCTGTGGAATCCTTACTTCCGGTTGTGGTAGCATCCGTAGAGCTGGTGGTGGGCAGTCCCGACGTGGTGCTCTCGCTTCCAGTCTGGGTGGTGCTGGGGGCCGAAGAGGCCGTGGCGCCGGCTGCTCCAGACTCTGTTCAGACGAGGTCAGCTCAGCCCAAACTCCAGGTTCCGTAACTCAGACATTGGAGGGTGTGTGAGGGTCAACGCTGAGGGCATACCAATGTTGCCAGCATCAAAAGGCTCACCGGCGGAGGTGTTGCCCAGCTTGCCCGAGACGGGCTCTGCCCCCTTTGTTTCGTTGTTCATGTTTTCTGTGCTGGTCTTTGTGGTCTCGTTGTTCTCGTTATTGGTGGCGTTGTTGTTGTTGTCTCCCCAGATCGCCTTCGCCGCGGTGCTTGCCATTGAGTTTATAGTCTCCATTGTGGGTCAAGTCAATTGATAGGATTATGGGTGGCCAGAGGTGTTATGGCACAGTGATGTAATAGCGGGCCGTTCAGGCTGAGTGAAGGAGGGCGCGAGTGAGTTGAGCTGAGTTGACGGGTGACGTTGTTGTGCTGTTTCTTTCCTTGTTCCTGTGGCAGGTGGAAGATGGGTGTGACAAAATGGGTGTGGATGCGGGATGTCAGACGATCGGCTCCCTATTACACGAGATATGCAGGTTGGTTGTGGATAACTCGTCAAAGCGATGGATTGAGTGGGCATTGGGCATTATAAAGAAGAACGACCACCTACCACCACCACCCTAGGGTCTGACGTCTTGCGCCTTGTTCTTGGTGTTGCCTCGCGTGTTTGGAAGGAGAAACCAACTGCCACATGCAGCTTTAGAGGAATCTGGCGTTAGGGGGTGACGTACGTGGTGCAGGGTATGGTATTGGGGAACATGGGTTTCTTTCTTGCCCCGGGCAGTCTGGTGCAAGCCCCAGGCGCGCTTAGTTCCCAGTCCTTGGGGCCGTCCCAGCCGTGGTCGCCCTGCGTTGCCTGCGCTGCCTCCGCTGCCTGCGCTGCGACTTGGTTGCAGGTTACCGAGACACAGGTGCCAAGAGGGCCAGTCCATGGTGTCGAGGTGCTTGGCCAAAACCAAGCTTCTTGCCATGGCTCTTGGGACTTCTCCCTACATCGACCTAGCTGCAAGAGGACTGACTGCACGGTACCCACTTGATCTATTCAATACATGTGGATTGCTCTGATGCTTTTTTGTCCCATACACAGGTCTCAAAAATATGGTTTACTAGGCCATGCGCTCCGTCTGCCTCGCTAGAGATGGTCGAATTGGAGAAGACGGCCGTCATTTTGCCCAGAGCTGGCCAAGCGATGACATTGCTGTGCCGCATCGTGGGGAAAGTTGGTGTGGGCCTTGGTGTGGGCCTTGGTGCGGGCCCCGCTTCAGACGTCATCCCGCCCCCGCGGTCCTCAACACACAAATGTAACCCCACTCCTGCACGCTCGGCGGGTCCCAAGCTGGAGTTCCGAGGTTACCACACCCTGTCTGCTACACCCTGTGGGGCTCGCTTACCCGAAGAGGAATAATTATCACTATAATATATCTTCTATAGAAGGTATAGCTAAGTAATTACTAAGAGATTCTTATATAACTATTATAAGGGTTACTATTAAGTAATTTATATTAGTTAGTAGTAGTAATACTTAGAAAGTAAGTCCTTACTAATACTTAAACCCTTACTAATATCTAGTTATAATTATATATATAGTTATTATATATAATACTATATTACTAGTAATTTAAAGTATTTTAGTAAAATAGTAATATAGTTTAAGTATTTTTTTATTATTATCCCTATATACTAACTTTTCTCTAAGCTTAAAAATATAGTTTAATTTATAATAAAGTTAAGTTTTAAGAGTAATAGGAAAAAGTTAAAGTATACTCTAAAGACTTATAATTCTACTAGTTATTTTTTTTACTAGTTAGGAATACTCTCTCTTCTATCTATTTAGAAAGTTACTCTTTTAGTTAACTAATTAAAAATAGTTAAAGTTACTCTAGACTTTCCTTTATTTTACTTAATTTAAACTAGTTAACTATATATAGTAAATTACTAAGTAAGCTATTAGGTAAACTAATAAGTAAGCTAATAAGTAAGCTAATAGGTAAGTTAATAGGTAAGTTAATAGATAAGCTATTAAGTAGGTATTAGCTAACTATTAACTATTACTAATATTTTAATAATTTAGGAAAACTTTTTAGATTTAAATAATTTAGGTTAGTTACTTAATTTAGGTAAGTTAGCCTTATTTAGTAGGTATTTTAGTTATTATTTTAATATTCTAGTAAGCTACTAGGTAGGTACTAGCTAGCTATTAGCTATTATTAATATTTTAATAATTTAGGAAAACTTCTTAGATTTAAATAATTTAAGTCTTACCTAACTTTTCTATAAATATAATAATAGAGTAGCCCTTAGTAATAGACTATAAGGTAACCTCTAATAGTAGATATTATTATTATTATTATCCTTCTTTTTTAGAAGTATTATATAATAATAATAGGTTATTATTATTATTATTATTATCCTCTACTAAGAGTATTATATAATAATAGTAGGTTATTAATATCCTCCTCCTCTAAGAGTATTATATAATAAGAGTAGGTTATTAAGTAATAAAAGTAGGCTATTATTATTATTATTATTATCCTCCTCTATTAGAAGTATTATATAATAAGAGTAGGTTATTATTATTATTATCCTCCTCTTTATTCTTATTATTATCCTCCTCTTTATTATTATCCTTATCTAAGGTTTACTAGCCTACTAACCTTATCTAAGATCTACTAACTTCTCTATTATAACTACTAATAAAGGTATTATCTTTATAGTTAGAAGCCCTAGTATACTACCTACTATAATTAAGTAAGTAGTACCTATCTTATTTAAAGTCTATTAACCTTCTATTATAACTACTAATAAAGATATTATCTTTATAGATATATAGCTTACTATAATTAAATAAATAATACTACCTTATCTAAGAGTTACTAACCCTTTATTACTACTACTAATAGTAGTTATAGTTTAAATAGTATATATATCTCTTATTTAAGCTTCCTCCTACCTAGTAGCCTACTCCTCCTACCTAGTAGCCTAGTTCTCCTACCTATCTACCTTCTCCTCCTACTTAGTAGCCTACTCCTCCTACCTAGTAATAGTATAATCCTTCCTATAACTTAAGCTAACTCTAATAGTACTTACTAATAAGTCCTTCTATAACTTAAGTTAGCTTTAATAATACTTATTATAGCTTAGTATTAATACTAATACTAATAGTTTAGTATATAAGCTAGTAGCTAAGTTTAACCTAGCTTAGTTTTATTATTAGCTTTAATATTATTTAAATATTATATTTTATTAGCTTTAATATTATTTAAATACTATACCTTATTAGCTTTAATATTATTTAGATATTATACTTTATTATTAACTTTAATATTATTTAGGTATCCTACCTCCTTTACTACTAAGAAAAGGATAATAAGGGAGAGGAGGAGGATAATAAGGGAGAGGAGAAGGGTAAGGTAGAGGGAGAGGTAGAGGGAGAGGTAGATAGAGAGGTAGAGGAAGAGGTAGATAAAGAGGTAAAGGGAAAAGCTTTACTACTAGTATAGTTATACTTATTATCCTTTTCTATATACTTATCTTTATAAGAAGATAAGTACTAATAAAATATATTTAGTAACTCCTATAAGCTTTTTCTAGATAGAAGGGTCTCTAATAGTTAACCTAAAAAAAATATATTTAATAACTTCTATAAGCTTCTTCTAAGTAGGAGAGTACTAGCCTCTACTATTACTATTACTACTATTACTACTACCCCCTTTACTATAGCTACTCTTATTAGTACTATTACTACTATCCCTTTTACTATAGCTAGTACTACTAAATATTAAATTAAGTTTATACTTTAACTTAATTATTATTATAGCTAATACTACTAGATATTAAATTTAATTTATACTTTAACTTAGTTATATCCCTAGCTAAAGGATATTTATATTATACTTATAAGCTAATAATCTAGATATATACTATTTACTTATAAATAATAGCTACTTAAAAATTACTACTTAATAAACTAACTATTAGTACCTTAATTAAAGATAGTTATAACCTAAACTATATATTATAAAAGTAATAGTTAACTATCTTACTATATATAATAAATATATTTATATACTAACTTTATACTAAATATAATAATAGATATATCTAGAGTATATTACTAAAAGTATTAAATCTAGGTAGTAGATATAGTACTTACTACCCTAATAATAAAGATTTATACTCCTAATATAGCTTAAATAATACCTATAGTATTACTATAGCTAGTTTTACTAGTATTAGTAATTCCTCCTAGTATAATAAAATCTATACTATATTTTAGTAAATAGCTTATAAGAGTAGAATAGACTATATAAGTATTCTTAGTATAAATCTTAAAATATAGTTAATAGAAACCTAAATACCTAAAATAAACCTAGAAGCCTAAGATTAAACTTTCTAAGCTTATTAGTTATTACTTAGTATAAACTTCTTAGAGAACTTATAGAGTTTATTTTAAAGCTATTTCTTCTATTAAATAGAGAGTAGATAGTATATAAGTATTAATAAATTATTTATCTATCTATAAAAATATAACTACTACTAAGAAGAGATATTCTCTAACTATAGTACTTATATATACTTAATATTAAGCCTCTCCCCTTATCTAGCCTTATTTCTAAGATACTACTTAAATATAAAGTATTAGTAGAGTAGTCTTTATTATACTTAAAGCTTATCTATATATAGTCTTAAACTATAGCTTAGACTAAAAGAGTTATTAAATACTATTAATATATAATAATACTCTTTCTAGATAATATTTAAAGACTTCCTTATAACCTTAGTATATATATATCTAATTAAGTTAGTATTCTAATACTTTTAAAGGAAGTTTATAAACTCCTTAGTAATCTATACCTTATAGTTATTACTATATACTTAAATAGACTAGTATAAAGCTTTAATTATCTATATAAGTTTATTATTCTAACTATATAAGAATAACTTAGAACTATAATAACTAGACTCCCCTAGTTATATAGTTTTAATACTATAATTATAGTAGTAACTAATATACTTATAGAATATCTAGGTATAATAGGTAAATTTATTATAATAGTACTTAATAATCTTAAATTATAAGTTTTCCTAAAAAAGCTTAAAGTTTTATATAGTCTTATTAGCTTCTATTATAGTTAATATATAGATAAAGTTACTAAACTATATATATATACTATATAGGTTCTTTATATATTCTATTATTTTATTATTATCTTCCTAGGTTAAAGTAGGCTAAAAGTTAAAGTTAAGAAGATAGTTATAGTAAGTAAGTACTAGTAATACTAGTAAGGCTTTTACTAGTTCTAATAACTTAACCTAAAAGTCCTTAACTACCTTAATAAAGTTCTTAAAGATATACTATATATAGAGTTATAGTTATATCTTTAGATATATAGTTTAGATTATATTATATTATTTATTATCTTAGTTTATAATAGTAATAAGGGGGTATAGGATACTAGCTTTATCCTAAATAGCTTTATTTTATATAAATACTTATATAAAGAACTCTTTATCCTTTTTTAGGTTTAAAGTATACTTAATATATAATATAGAACTAGTAGCTAATAGGGTAATAAATTTAAAGAGAGGGATATTAAATAAGTTAACCTAGTTATTATTAGACTTAGCTTAGAAGGAAGAAAATAAAGTAATATAGTAACTTACCTTATAGGTATTATTAATAATAATAATATTAGAGTATTACTTTAAAATATTAAAGTCTATAAGAAAAGTCTAGTATATATACTTTAGTTAATTAGCTTTATTATATTTATAAATATAGTAGCTTATATACTTTACTATAAGAAGGATAAAGTACTAAGTTAATATATAAAGCTTATATTCTTCCTTTTAAAGGTTAGTAAGGACTTACTTAATATTATTTTAGTAGATAAGCTTATATTAGTTCCCCTTATATTTAAAGAATAGCTAGATTATATAATATATTTATCTAATTAAGAATATAAGCTTTTTAATATATTTATAACCTTTAATATTAATCTTATATATAAATATAATAAGTAGATTAATATATAATCTATAGTTATATACTAGTATACTTTAAAAGCTAATCTTATACTTATAATTAGTTTATATAAGAAAGTCTAATATAATATTAAAGGGATAACTATTCTTTCTAGTTCTTCTATTAAATATAAGCTATTTAGTTTAGCTACTATATTAATAATTATAATAGATTTTCTTATCTATCTTACCCTTATTTATACTTTACTTATAGATAAGTAAATAACCCTAAGTAGCTATAAAGTTATATAAAAAGATATTTATAGCTTTTTTAATAGAAAACTAATATTTATAAAAAGAAGAAAGTATAGTTTAGATAGTAGGCTATTAATCTATAAAGTCTATAAAGTTTATAAAGTCTACTATAAGAGTAATACTACTAATAGGTTTTAAAATACCTTCTAAAATACCTTTAAGGTTAATAAATATAAAGGATTTATTTATATATATAAAAGTAATAAAACTATTTAAATAGGTAAAAATAAGTATTTTTAATACTATTAAATTAATTAATAATACTTTTAAAAATAAAAAAAGTATAATTATAGTATTATAAGTAGTATAAATTAAGTATTAAAAGGTATATTAGTAATATTTAAAGTTAAATATAAAGTACTATAAGGTATATACTAATTAGTACTAGAAGGTATAGCTTAAAAGTACTAACTTAGTAACTAGAAGTACTTATTTATAAGATATAAAATAATTTATAGTAGTATTTTAGTATACTAGGATTTTTTTAGTCTAGACCTAGTATAGATTACTATATCTAGCCTAGCTGCTAGGTATAGGCTAGTCTGCGCGCTGAACCCCTGGGTGGGTGTGGCAGACAGGGTGTGGTAACCTCGGAACTCCCCAAGCTGGGTGATTGCAGCGAGTGCGGGATCCACTATTGCTGCCACTCAAGTGCCTCCTTCTCGGCCGCAACACAACCAGACAACACGTTTGTTTCCTTTGGGAGGGTGGACGAAGCGACCCGAATATTGCCACGTAATCTCACCAGATCGCTTGTCTCATAGGTCAATCAGCCACAGCTTGTGTGTCTCGCAGGGGATCGTTCCGTTGCAAGTCTGTAGGGCTGCAGGCTGGTGAGGATTCACGCGTTGCTGCTCACAAACTGGCGCTGTACCATCACATACACCATTTTCGTGACATCGCAACACGTCCAAAACAGTACATGATGTCGTGAAGAATCCCCATGACTTACCTACCCCTCTCCTTTGTACACTTATCATCCTAGAGAAGACTTTCTCATGGAGATTGTCACGTGCGAGGATGCCCCATGGGAGGCTGAGAGGGATACATGCGGTGACCACGGGACACCCGAGGGGAGCTCATCGGTGAAACATTAAAACACATTGGTATCTGGTCGCCTATGGCTCACACAACAACGCTGCGAGTAGAATAAACGGCCTGTTCCATGCCAGGCACAAGAATCTTAAGCCCTCCAGTATCCAGCCTCGGGCTCCTTGTTGCCCAGACTCAGCCTCGACAAGTCCTGCTCGATCTCGCCAAGGGCAGCACTACTCCTGTTAACGGGCACGCTCCTCACCGACAATGGTCTGTCCACTCCACCCTCCCCCGCCATATCGTGGGCTTTGGCCCTCATCGATCCCTTGCCCTTCCTCAGACTACGGCGCTTCGCAGCTGCCATAGACCGCAGCTCAGCGTCAAGGTCCGAGTCATCACCATGTGGCTCGCCGTATCCCTCATCGAGCTCGCTGACGCCGACGCTGACACTGTCATCCACCATCTTCACCACCGGCTCCCCACCGGGCAGCCTCACCTCCGTGGCCTCGAGCGTCTCCGCAATGTCCAGGAGCAGCACATCCATCGGGCAGATGTACGCTACTCGCTTGCGCTGAGACCAGGCCAGGACGTGGCCACAAACCTGCCCGTTGGTGCGCTCGATGATCCACGCCCCACTGTCGCCAGGGAGACCCAAAGGCCGTCGTGCCTTGTCGCCGGGGCTCCTCTCAGACGCTGGCGTGCTGGTGATCTGGTAGGTATGACTAGGCGACGTCCGACCGTAGATCTTGACCGAAACCAGTGTCGGTAGTATGACTCCAGTCTGCAGGCCGCTGGTGCGCGCCATACACTGCACCTCCAGGTTTGGCAGAGAGCTGGCTGGCACTACCGAAGTCGGATGTATGGGCTGTGGTATATCGCTGTCGGCTACGGGAATGGCGTTGTCTTGTGGCAGTCGGTCATCTTTGAACTCAAAAAGGGCCCAGTCTATCTCATGGACTAGGCCGCGGTCGTCGTTGCGACGGCGGATGCCGCTCGAGGCGAACACCTCGCCCAGGCTGAAGGTGTCCAGATGCTCTTCATCTTGCGTGTCGGAGCTGGCAAAGAAGCCCTCCTCCACGTCGTCAAGCGCTGGCTGGCTCACGATGTATCCGTCTCCACAACCAGGCTCCACACCAGGTATATCTCCGGCCTCGCCGTATTGATCGTCTTCGGGCTCTTCGTCAGAGTATTCGCTGGTGACTGCCGACTCGGTGAAGGCGTCGGAGCCGTCGTCGGAAAATTCGGCCGCGAAATCCTCAGTGTCGCTGCTACTCCCCGAGTTGGGTGAGTCGTCCTCTGGGTACTGCTGGGCATACCAGGCAGCCAGGTCCTGTACCTGATTCTCTGAGCCTGCTCCGCTGCGCAGGGGCTGCTGTGGCCCATCAGAAGCAGATGCGTCGGGGTCGTCAAGCATGTGGTGTACTGTCATGCCGTATGTCTTCTCGTCAACCACAACTAGTCCTCCGAAGCTGACTGGAGGTAAGTGACGATCGCCAATCCAAGCTCCTATACTGGCTCCATTCAGTGGGCGCTCCTGAAAGCTACCATTAGCGGCCGCTACTTCCCCTTGCTCGGTACTCTCTGGGTGGGCCGCGCTGCGCTTAGTACCTTGATTTCGAGACCGAAGGACTTGTCCTCGGCACACCTTCAGGGCAAAGCCGGTGGTGCCGTCGAACAGTGCACCCATTTTCCGTCTCAGGATTGCCTTGACCTTTGAGACAGAGGTACAAACGACGAGAACGGTTGGCGTTGTTTCCTTCGCCGTCTCGCCGATCGATTCAAGCGAGATCTCAACCGACTCGGGGTTCTTGCGATAGAAGTGTCGAAGAGCTTGGTTGATCTGTGGCATGAGCACTGCATTCCAGTGCTCGACGGCCTCGGGAGGAAGTGGTGTGTGTGGGTAGAGGCGGCTCTTGGTTGATCGCTTCGCACGCAATTCGGAGGGTGGGGCGGCTGGATGATCAGTGAGCGTACGGCGCTGTATGGGGGCGCTTGGGGGCATACCTCGCTGGGTCTGGGTCTCCTGTGGCGCTGACCCCAGCGGGCTCCTCGACACAGTCGTAGGAGGAGCTGTTTGGGCGAAGCCTGCCTCCCGTGCCTTTTCATCCTTTGATGACGATGCGACCGTCTTTTCCGACTTCTGTCCCGCTGCCTGCTTGGACGAAGACTGTATTCCCAGATCGGTGCTCAGGCGATCCTCGAGCCCTCCTACGCTGTCAAGGATTGCGCAGACCTCGAGGTATCGGCTGGCGCTGACCTGTACGCGCGTCATGACTTGACTGCTCTCTGTGCCGGCTGCGAGTTCCTCGTCGACCGCCCTCCAGCAAGTTTGGACTGCCTTCATGTACAGTGTTCCACAGTTCTTGGCCAGCTGCTCAAGGACGATCTCAGGTACGGAAGTGGCTGATGGCGAGGAGACTAGGTTCTCAAGGTTCGTCCACATGCCGATGGAGAGTAGGAGCATTCCAAGTGAGTAAACATCGAATGCCTTAGATTCGGGGTTCGAAAGTAGGGACTGCTGTGATGTCGTCTTTGGGTCGAGGGGGTGACGGTAAAGTGAGGTTGTGGGTGTGGACCCCTCCTGAAAGCTCTCGGGGAACAAGTCGAAGGATGAAATCAGTGGCCGCCGGATGTCAACCTCTCCAGCTCCCATTCCAGGCTCAACACCAACTGCCTTGCAGAATGAGATGCTTGAATTGGTCAGATTGCCATGAGTGATTCCTCGCGCGTGCATGTCGAACACAGTGTTGGCGAGGTTGTAGGCAAGGCGGAACTTGGCTTCGAGGGTGGGCTCGAAGTCAGGGCGTGCCAAAAGCTCGGAAAGTGAGCAGAGTGTGTTCAAAGTGTTGTGTGTCAAGGGCTCGTACGAGATGGGGTTGAAGCCCGGTGGGAAGTGATAGACTAGGCCAAGTCTTGAGTTGTCCATGTCTTCGAAGTAGCCAAGCAGCTGGGGAAGTCCTGTCCAGGACCCCGGGGAGCGTTGCGGTTCAGTCTGCAGGCCAGCCGAGAGCTTCTCGAACCGGGACATATCTGGCATGATGCCCGTGGCAGAATACATGGTGTCAAACTCGGCATGTTCTAGAAGCAGTGCAGTGTAAGGACGGCCGTTGTTCCTAGTCAGGTCGGAATACGCCTGTTTGCTCATGTAAACAATGTCGCGAGAGTGGACGTCTGGTGTTGTCTCTGACATGGGGATTGGCTGTCTGTCTCTCAGACTGGTCAGTGTCTGAGGGTTTATCTGCTGTGGTGTCTGCATTCTGGTTGATTCAAAGGCCCGAATTTCTTCCGTGGAAGCTCCCTGGAAGGGTCTTGCTCTTGCTGATGATGCAGCATTCGATCTTGTTCTTGAAAGGTCGTATAAAGTGTCGATGGAAGTGGTTAGGTCTCTGACCAAGTCCTCAAACCGAGCTTTGTCCCAAGCCACAATGGGGATCTTCTTGTCCCCCATGGGCGGAAGACCACCAGCTTGCCTTCTGGAACTTGCCCATAATGGTTCTGCCTCAGCCAGGATTTCCTTGATGGTTGACATGATACTGCCGACAACCTCGCTGAGCCCAGCCTTCGATAGGGAGTCATCGATGATGTCCTGGTGGCCAGGGTCGGACCATTCCAGGCCCCAGGTGACGAGACGGTCATTCTGGATCTTCAGTTTCCGGTGGAGGGACTTGATATCTGGGTCCTCGGCATTCTGGACTGGTTCCTTGACGAAGTCGGAGGACTTTTTGGTGTCGTTATAGAGTCTGCTGAGCCGCCGCTGGACGGGCAGCTGGTAGCCGCCCTGAGGGATGCCGAACGACTCCATGATGGAGCGATGTGAGGAGGACACACACGCTCACTGGAGATGGTAGCGGCACGGTGACGGCCGTATGGGCAACGACAAGAATGTTATGGTGATTTCTGTCTATTCACCTCATTGCCCTAAGCGTATTGAAGAGTGGGAAGTATCTCGGGGGAGATGGACCAGACAAAGGTGGACCCGGGAGAAATGTTCAGGCGAGGCTGCGGCGTGTATTTCGCCCCGGGAGGGAGGCTTAAGCGACCAAGCCGGAGACTGAGGGTCGCGAATAGCTCAGCTCGGGTCAGTGATGGCAGCAGGTATGCGGCGCAGGACTGTGATATGACTGGGAGAAGCGAGAGGGAAGAGGCATCGTCGAGGTACAAAACAGGCCTCGCAGTGTTTCAACAGAATGGCCCCAAGAAGGAGGCCACTACGACCCCAGGGGAGCTGGGGAGATGAGCGCAGGTGAAACAAAAGGGCGGCCAGGTGCCGCAATGTCAAGCTCGAGGAGGACTAGTTCGTCCCAAGCAATCGCGTCGATAGCGTGCTGCCCGATTCTGCAGTGGCCAGGCCGAACATGGACCTGGGCGGCCAGCCTTGCAAATGGGATGCCGGATAATTCGTCTGCCTAATGCGAGAACAAGCGGGCCTTGTTGCGTGTCTGCGCGTCGGGATGCCGTGGCGCGGACGCTTACAGGACAGGTCCTGCACGAGACTGACAGGAGAGAGGGTCGGTGGCGCCGCTTCCACAAGCCCCAAGCAAATGCCGGTCCCGAGTTTGACGGCTGCCTGGAGGTGATGGATCAGGCATCCGTATTTCGCCTTATCTCGCACCCTCAGACACCCTCGGGGCCAATGGCGCGACGTCTTGGCCTCACACTGCATATTGCGGACCCTGCCGACTGGTCTGGGCCGAGACTGCACATCTACTCAAGTAAGTACCCATGTATCCAAGTACCTTCGTACCGACCCGCGACGACTTTACAACAGCCCTGCACCGAGACAATGTCTCCTCCTGTGCCATATGCCCGCCCACTTTTATCTGGGCGATCTCTATTGTGGGTATGGAGTCAAAATTCTTCCAAAGCAGACAACATAATAGCACAAAGGCCACGGCTCCCTTAATCAAATGCTTGGTTTTGGTACAGATGTCCAGTTTCAGTCTCCATCAAACGAGCACAGAGTTTGAATGACACGAGAGGGAATTAGCTTCATCACCTCATTACTTCTGCCTCACAGGCAGACAACCTCGCATCTGCTGTCGCTCGCATTTTCGGCAGAGTGCCGGGACGGGCACTAGTTTATGCATGCCCAGGTCGCCCTAGCCCTTCTTACAGTATCAGAGGAAGTCCGTCGTCCTTCGGCTACCTGATCGGGAGTCTGACCTCTATTCCCATGGGTCTGACTGGCGGTCTTCGGCCCTTACAAAGGTCCATCATCAACTCCGAATGGGACCACATAGGTTTGATGATTCCAAATCTTACATGCGGATGTTGTGTGGGTGTTCTAATTTGATGCCCACCCAAGGGTTGAGTAAGACGGGAACTAGAATACATCCAAGCATACCTAAGTATTGTGACCACGACATGTCCCCACAGACGAATGCACATGTGTCTTGGTCGATTATGCAGCGTGAATATTTGCAACAACCATGGGCCTCCTGGGTGTGGCTACCTCCTGGGTGTGGCTACTTTCGCACTACAAAAGTTGCACATCTTTTCACAACCCGTTTTTTTTTTTTTTTTTTTGGCCTGGAATCCACTTGCCCCCAAGCAATTATCTCGATTCATGTATCCTCAACTGTGGGCATCGAGGTTGAAGGTACGCCCAATAGCCCATATCCATGGACACATTCTCTGCCGGGTTCCCCAGACCTCGTTTTAGCGGGGAGAACACTGCCGCGTCCACATCGAAACTAACAAAATAGGCTTCAGGCTTCAGGATGAGGCTCTTGGTTCATAAGACTCCACTAACAGGGAAATGAAATGCGTCTTTGGCTTAAGCCAACACAAGGACCTTGCACTTGTCACAGCAGGATTGCGCTATGCCCCATGTAGACTGAGTTCCCAAGCTTCTGGATGTCTCGATGCTCCATGACCGGCGGTCAGAATCCCCAACGTAGGAGGATTACTCGACCGCCACGATCCTTCCTGTAAGATATGCCCGAATCCTCGGAGTCAAGTGGCGGGTTTACAGCCCAGAAGTCATTCTTATGCACACTCTCTCTGAAGTCTGTTTTCAAGCGAAGGCATGCCATGCGGCACGTTCCTCAGAATGTTCCATCGTTGCCTAATACTTGGTTCTTCCAGGCTTCAACAAAGCACTTGAGGCTTGCGAGATGACGGAACCTCAAGTGACATAGGTCCACTCATGTTCAACACGTTCATCTTTGTAGAAACGAGTATGGCAGTATGGTGATGCCTCGGCCCAGCTCATGAATTAGCCTTCTTGTACAACTTGGCTCATATCTACAGCAAGCTGGGTCATAAAGGCGTACGGCTGATCAAAACAGGCATCCCAACGCGTCTCACCGGAGTCCCAGAATTTCTCGAGCACAGCCTTCGCCACCATTGGGACATTTGAACCGCCGTGGTAGCTCAGCTCCGGAAGCTTCTCCGATACGAAGGCTCGCATCGGAGCGACATCGTTCACAGCTTGTACTCCCAGTACAACGAGAGGCCATATCATGGAGTATCTGGTTGCCGGGGATGACAATGCCAAGTAGACTTTCTCCCAGAGATTTCGGCCGTGTTCTGTACACTGTGACAGCAGCTCAGGGGATGAGGGCAAGACTGACAGGCTTTGCAGTGACAGGATGCAGTACAGTGACACGGCTGCCTGATAAATGTCCCCCAACAACGTCCACGCATCCTGTGAGCATGGCTTAGACTTGGACCATTCCCTTGGTGAGAAGGTCCGGACACGGTCAAGAATATTACGCGCCTCCGGCGAGTAGCACCCAGCTTCAGCAGGTCCGCCTTGCACGGCCTGCACACGAAGGTGGTTGATCTTGACTATCTCAGCGAATAGGCGCGTGGGACACATCTGAAAAGAGAATAGCTTCCCTCCGTAATGATCAACAATTATGTCTAGGTCTTCGATGTGTGAATCGGCCATGGTGATATTCGGTGCTGGAGATGTCGTGTTCCCAATTATTGCAATGCTGCGATACGTCAGTTCCGACCCTAGCTCATGTACCAATTTCCTTCTGGCCATGAAGAAGACATACAACGTGAAGGAGAGAAGCAATTGATCCAAGCTTTTCGTCCCTGAAAGCCCTCGGACACCGCCGCGGAGCGTGACCAAACTATGAACACCTTTTAGGTGGTACCGCCAATTCTCCGAGGCGCCATGATGAGCCTTTATTGACAAAATAATCAGTACAAGCGGTAATTAAAGGTGAATGTCAGGACTTACATCAGCGAGTAAAAGTGAAAGGATCCCGGAGACAAGCAGGTCACCCTTTCGGTTTTGTTCGGCCTTGATGTTCTCAATGAGCGACCACATTACAATGCCACGGAAGTGGTAGAATGACTTGGTCATTGACTTGTGACAGATGTCACTCCTCTTCGCTCGATTAATTCGGTGGCTGAGTGTTGTGCAAATCAGGTTGAGCCGTATGTACTCGGGAAAGCTGGTCCCTCTCTGGACATGGTAAGGGGTGACCATATATATGGCGGGATGCTGCCCAAGTTTCTGGATAGGGAGCAGATCTCGATATATGCAGATATTGTCTACTCATGTCAGTGACTCAGGAGGCCCTGTCGGCACATGGTAGGGGGGGAGATTACAATAATCCGCAGCCTCAAATAAGGCACGAGCCTCCCTCTCCATGTCTAGATCTGGGAAAATCACATTTTGGACGCCCCCAACAGCATTTGAAACGGAATTTCTCTCGTCTTGAGGGCCTGCAGTCCCCTTATGCCTTTGTTGCCGGTATGTTGTTCTTCCTGTCGGGACCCATCTCAACCTCGCAGGTTTCACGTTACCGTATCCAGGGCATTGCACGCCCGCTTGCATGCATTTATTGCAAGTCGGACGTGTGAAATCGCAGACTATGCGACGTCGAAGACATTCCCAGCAGTGACGATTTTGACTCTCGCTCATATTTTTCGTTGGTCAGGTTCAATGCCCTCAGCTCTTGAGTGGGGACAAGGAGCAAATTTAGTTCTTATCCTGAAATGAATTGCTATTTCTTTAACGTGGATTTGTTTTCTTAAGAAAGATATTGAAAACTCACTGTCTGTAGTACATATAAGCCGTAGTAAAAGAAACAGGGGAAGACCTGACGTGTACGAAACCATGCCACGGTAATAAGCACGGATGAATTTACACAGTGCGCTGTTCTCCCAATCCCGAGACTAGGAGCTCGCCAGGAAGGCCTGGGCTGACGTCAAGAGGCTGCTGACATCTGCAAGGGTATTCGTTTGTTGCATATCATTCCCTGTCATCTGGGCATGTCAGATTTCATCGTGGCTTTTGCCATCTCACACATCACCCACAGATTACGGGCCTGGGATTTCAATGAGCCTGAAATTTAACCCTGAGTTGAAATTTTCACATGATTCAATCAAGAACCAGGCTTTCAATGAGTTTGTGTGAAAAGGTGAGAGTGTCCTGTTAGATACGGTCCCAGCGTCTGTTTTCCTTCCCTGGGCGAGTTGTGTGATTACAGGGCGAGTGTTTTGTTGATTGAGATGGAGAAACTTGATAATGTGCATTGAATGGCACAAGGGATCACGGAACAAAATCTTCAACTCTCATCATGAGCACAACTTGTTCAACGCTTCGACACGGGGTCCTACTTTTGCTACAGTTGAGAATTTCAGTTTCCAATGGATCACTGTCCGAGGGACGCGACACAGTTAGCGAATTCGCATAGTGCAAAGCTTGAGCTCTTGACTCTACGTACCATACGGGCTTTCCTATTCTCACATACATGACAGTAGTTCACCGAAAGGTGACCTGTATTTACTAACTTTCGGTGCCTGGCCTCTCGTATGAAACAGTACAGAAATAGCAAACCCCGCCACCCTCAAAGAACGCCAGCCATTTTAGAAAGTATGGATTATTAACAGAGTTACAACACATTACAGCAGGAGGCCAGCTCCGAAAATGCTAGCCACAACCACAGCGGCCAGGCTACCGACAAGCCCACTGGCAGACGGGGCGAGCCCTGGAGCCATGCTCTTTGAGCTGGAGCTGGAGGAGCTCGAAGAGCCTGAGGATGTCGAGGTTCCGTTGGTAGTGCTGTGGTCGGTACTGACAAGAGCTGACAGGCTCGCGTCCGTTGAGAAGGCGGCGGTCACAGCGCTGCCGTTCTTGCAGTCCGATGTCTGAGTACCTGAACCCGAGACATAGTTCACAGCCGCGCACTGGTGGTTTTTTTTGGTCAGCGTCTCTGTCACCGAATCAAGGAGACCAGGAGACTTCAGAAAAAAGCGTAGCGTACCTGATAGAGGAGGCCGTCTGGTGCGTTGGCCACAACCCCGAGGATCCCCTTCTTGCCAACCCAGCTCTCAGGCGCTGCAACGGCTGGCTGGCAGTAGTCACCGAGACCGTTTTGCGTGAAGATGGGGTATAGCTGGGACCAGTTGGACATTGCGGTCTCGTCGAGAGTACCGCGGATCAGCCAGCCTGCTGTAGGATGGCCGAGGAACAGGTCGATGGGCTCGCCGCCGACGTGGAAGTCTGTGACATTGTCCTTGGAGAAATCGATCGTGACACCACCGCAGGGGGCGTTGGCTTCGTTGTCCTCGTCGAAGGGGCCGATTGGCGCCGGCGCGTTGAGGGTGACATGTGCTGCGGCCAGGGTAGGGAGGAGGAGTAGTCTGAGTGGAGCCATGTTGAAAGTAGGCTGAGACTATGTTTGCGAGTGGCTCGGTTCTGCGTGAATGTGGGATTGGAGAGGTACAAGGGTCAAGTAAATAATTTGGCTACTCGAGTAGGATGTTTGTACGATTGGTCTGCCAAGGGAAGAGATGATCTCGTTGGGAGACACGTTTTAATTTGTACGAGAGTGGGCAAGCTGAGCTATAAATCCCACAGGGAGCTCGAGGAGGTCCGCAGAGCTAGGAGAGCTATGGGATGGTCCCAGCGCCAAGGTAGGCCTCAAGCCCGGGTAGGAACGCATTGAGCGAGTTACAAGGGGCGATCGAAGAACAAACAGGGCTAAGAGGATACACGGTATGTCAAGATCGACGGCGCGGTGGATCGTTGGTAGGGGTTTGGAAGTGAACGTGGGGTACACTTGTCGCGTGTCTCGGTTTAAGCTTACACCAAAGTCAAGATACGGACCCACATGATCGGATGAGAAGGTTCAGGTGAGAGTGAAACAGTGAGCACGTTGTGGGAACCAGAAGCTGGCTGCCATGTTTCCTGGTACACACATTGGTGGGGCAAGTCAGGAGGTGAGCAGGTGAGGGCGTTTTGGTATACCGGTAGGGGCCCATCTCAAACGTGCTCTCCGGTCGAGATGCGGCGACCCCATGCTGACCTTGGACCACCTCACTGGGACCACGCGAACTTCCTCGTCGAGAACCTGGATTTGTCTCCATGTATAATTGTGGGTGTCGGTCTGGGTTCCAAATTGCCTCCAAATGTTTCGAAACCCGGTGGCTGTCTGATGGGTGCCACATGGAGAGCTGGCTCGGCACCGCGTCCCGAGCTCCAGCCAGCAGCCAGGCACATCTGCATGTAGTTAGTTTCGATGTTTTCTTTGGCTTCTCAAAGTAACATTGCTTTGAGACTGTTTTCAACTTTGCTCAAGTCTACGATGGCTGTGATGCCAGCACCAGGTAAGCTCTTGGTTTGATTCGGTGGCGAGAGCAAGCAGGCCGGCCAACATGAAATCCTATCGAGGCATCTCCTGCTCCTTCACCTTGGTGCTAACAGAGGGACCCTGACGGTTTGGAGATTGCCTAGTCGCACAGATACTTGCTCAGTGTCTAGACCACCTGCGGTAAAGTGTCAAGCTTTTGTCGCTGCACGTCTGAAGGCCGGCGCCACAACCGTGCGCCAACAAGGACAAGGCCTCGACCACTTGAGCATGTTTCTGCTGGGTTGTCGAACCCAACCCAACTCATTTCCAATCACATTGGGGGTCCTCGGTCTCACCAGCGCACCAGGGCAGCTGAACAGTGCCGGTGCAAACGCTGGCTGCCATGGTTGCTACCAGTCTTATTTAATCTCACACAACCATGATGAACTCACTCGGGATGGGCAACCAAATAAGCCAAGAACGGCAGTTTCCAGCTCATCGGTGCTCAGATAAAGCTTGCAACATGCTCAATGACCCGACAGACGCAGTAGCCTCTGCCTGAGTTCTACATAGTGCAGAAAGCTCATGCTAAACCTCCCGCAAGCGTGCCTGGTAGCTTCACATTGGGCGGCGTCGAGAGACTGAGCAAGTTTCCCCCTTCGTTTCGGACTGGTGTGCTGCAGGCTTCCCTTCCCACGCGCTCCCAAGTATCCACTCTCGCCCTTCCGGATCACAACGGAGCCTCACCTTCTTCCAGCACTCACGCATACACCTCCAGCCTTGACGACTAGTAGTGCGGACTCTTTTCACACTTGGTGCCCTTCCCATTTGTTTGGGTTTTTGGAAGTCACACCCTGTCCCACTAAATCAGACTGGTTAGACTCGCCCTATCGTTTCTCGGAAGGTTGTCTTTCCTCAAGCTCCGAACGTTATCCGTGGGTCATGCCGTAACGAAGTTGCGCACTTTCATGCTCGTTCACCCAGCTGAAGGCCCTCAGCAGTTGGTGGTTCCAGTTGCACACCTGTGTCTCGCCTCTAAAGCCGGCCGGTTCTCCCCCGGAAGTCTTGGCTTTGCAACACGAAATCCTCTGAGAGTCTGAAAATTCCATGTCTTGGCTGGCACAGACATATTTGGTCCTCAGATTATCTCATTCGCACTGCAGGAGTCCTTCTCCGCAAATAGACCAAACACCCTGATCGATTCTTCACCTGCCAAGCGCGGCCACACTCGGCGTCGAATACAGGCAGGATGGACATGTCAGGGATGAGTATGAGTATGAGCGGGATGGGGATGGGGACGGGCATGTTCCAGGCCGATAACATGGGCCTTGCGCAGGCGTACTGGTATCTGATCGTCGGTGTTCTGGGCCTCTGTGTCGCTGTGCGTGTTGGTGGTTTCCTTCACAGACGCACAAGGTCAGTATTTTCAACGTTCTCATGCCGGAGGCGGAGACTCTGCTAACACATACAAGGCTGCAAAGGTGTTCTTCATCTTCCGTCCAGTTCCCCACGAAACCATCGGGCCAGTTATCACGGGCCTGGGCAACCGCAACGGCGATCGGTCGTGAGGCCAGCTATCCCCAACTCTATGTACCCACTCGATACATGTCGTGGATGACGCCGCCTCCAATGGGTCGAATACTGGTCCTGCTGGTGTACTGGGCTGTGGTTATTTATATGGCAACAGCTGGGGCCATTGTCAAGGATGCCTATTTCTGGGAGCGGATCGGGTTTCGCAACGCTTGGGTCACTGTGACGCAGATTCCTTTCCTCTACCTCCTGGCTTCCAAGAGCAGCATCCTTGGAGTCATCGCTGGAAGCAGCTACGAGAGGCTCAACTGGCTCCACCGGTGGGTCGCCCGCACGATGTTTGTCACGGCGACCATACATGGCTTCCACTTCTGGACCGAATATCAACAGGCCGGCCTTGTATCCTACATGATCCAGATGATGCCCATGATCAAATATGGATTTGCAGCTTGGGGCCTGCTGCTGTGGGCGAACGTCTCGGGCATGTCACCCCTTCGCCATTGGAACTACGAATTGTTCATTGCACAACACATGTTGACGTGGATCATTTTTCTCTACGTCATTTACGTCCATGTTCCGGCCTACGCGCAATACAACGTGTGGTTCGCCATCGCTGCTCTTTGCTTCGACCGCTTCTACCGGAGTGTCTTGCTCGTGTGGCAGAATGTCAAGCTCCGGCCGAACCGCTCTCAGTGCAAGGGCGGACAGAGAGTCGGTCATCAGGCGCAGATTTCTGCGATGGGCGAAGACATCACAGTCGTCACTATTAAGGACGTCCATTTCTCGTGGCGGGCTGGCCAGCATCTGTACCTGTGGATGCCGAAGATTGGAATGTCCGACCACCACCCATATACTATCGCTTCTGCACATCCTCTTCCTGGCACATGTATATGTAACAGTGTCCAGCTGGTCGTCCGGAAGCACAAGGGTTTCTCACGGAGACTGCACAACCACGCGAAGAAGATGCAGTCTTCAGATAAGAAGGAAGACCTGACGGCGTTTGTGACCGGACCATATGGTCTGCCGCCTCGTTGGGACATTTACGAGACTCTGGTCCTCATCTCAGCATCAACCGGTGCGAGCTTCACACTCCCTATCCTTGAAAGCGTGCTGCTTTCCAAAGAGAGATCGCTCTGCACACGCCGCATAGACTTCCTCCTTGCCGCCAAGAAGGGCGATGAGATCGACTATTATATCCAACGGCTGCACGAAATGATCGAAAGGGCGGCAGACATGGGCATCGAGCTCAAAGTGCACATCCATGTCACCCAAGGGCCGCCAGTCCCAACCTTGGCAAAGAGAGCAGACACCGGCGACACCAGGGAAGGTGTGACGTCGTCATCATCAGTAGCACATTCGCCTTCAAATCGGGGAAGCTACAACAAGTCCGAAGCGGGATCCGTGGACATCGAGAAACATGCTGCCCAGGTCGGCAGGCGCGGCAGCTCGGCGAGCACCGACTCCCACGTGCACCAGTCCTCCTCGCGGCCCAACATTGAGGCTTTCATAAGAGACCCCGTTGAGGCCACGGGAGGAGAAACATCAGTGGTGGTGTGTGGGGGCAAGTCATTGGTGGCGAGGGCGAGGAACTGTGTTGCGAGCCTGAGTGATGAGCGTGCTGTGCATAAGGGCACTGGGGCGCAGGGAATCCATCTTCATGTTGAAGAGTATTGCTTCTGAGGTACACATATGAGACCTACGACACCTAATAAATAATTGCAATGATAAACGAGCTATCCACAGTCTAATGTCGTTTGATGGCCCAATGGATAACAAAACAAAAGGCAAGCTGCAATGAGCGCGATTCGTCAAGGAACCATGGACAAAAGACCCAGTAGGACCCAGGTGGGGAGGGGTATGCTGTGTTATTAGTGGCCTACTGCAGCAATGTCCACATGAAAATGGTGGAAGGAAAACGGAAACCTTACAACAATGTTGTGTCTCCGCTCTTGACCCTGACGTGCAAGAAAGGTCAGGGTTGGGGCTGCTCTATCGATAAGCAAGTGGGCTGGTGAAGCTCATGGACAAATTTTGGGCAGGGTTGAGTCACAGTCTAGAAGAGGCTCCCTGCAGTGGACTAACAGACTACGAGACTGATTCATACTGGTGGTATACAAATAGAAGGTATGAATGCCTTCCGTCCACTGTTGAAAAGTCCTAGCATTTCTCTGAATTCATTGCGCATTGCAAACTCGCCACGGGTGACCTCGACTACTCGTCTATCGCGACTCAAGGACCCCTCCTTCTGCACATTGAACCCCACCTCTGCCTCGACTCCTCGTCGTTTGATTGCAATTACACCTGCAAAAAGTCCCAACCGCGGTCTCGCCTCTGTGTCTCCTACTCACCCACTTCTCCAGAACGGAAGACTCACTATGGCGACCGGAATCGACGAGCTCGTCAAGCTCACCTCCACCCTCTCCCTTGACACCATCCGCGACAAGTTCCCCAATTGCTACCCCGAGACGAACCCCGTCGACGTTTACCGGGCGCATTTGACAAATGTGCTCGAGAAGGTCACGGGCGTCGACCCAAAGATCATCTACCCTGCGATACAATGGACCCAAGGTCTCGACAAGGGCGACTTGATCGTTGCGGCGCCTGCCCTCCGCGTTAGGGGCAAGAAGCCAGATGAGCTCGTCAAGGAGTGGGAAGAGAAGGTTGGTTCACATTCCACGCCCTCGGGCAACCTGACATACCATTGATACCAGATCGCACACAGTTCCCTGCAGATGATCCCCTGGTCGAGAAGCCAGTCATCACAGGATACTTCATGTCCTTCTTCTTCAAGCCCCAGCCTCTCGCGAAAGCCGTCGTGCCAATGATCCGGTCCCTTGGAAAGGACTTCGGAAAGAACCCAGCCCAGGGTCTGCGTGACCCCAAGAACCCCAATGATCGGAAACGCATCATCGTCGAGTTCTCCTCGCCCAACATCGCGAAGCCATTCCATGCTGGCCACCTGCGGAGTACAATCATCGGCGGGTTCATCGCCAACTTGTACGAAGGCGCCGGCTGGGACGTGATCCGGATCAACTACCTCGGCGACTGGGGAAAACAGTACGGAATGCTGGCTCTGGGATTCGAGCGGTATGGTGATGAGGAGGCACTGAACAAGGATCCCATCAACCACCTATTCAACATCTACGTCAAGATCAACCAGGAGATCAAGGACGAGGACGATAAGATCAAGGAGCTGAAGGCCGCAGGAAAAGAGGACGAGGCTGCCGAGCTCCAGAAGACCAGCTCAGACGAGCAGGCGCGTCAATATTTCAAGAAGATGGTGGAAGGAGACGAGAAGGCATTGGCGCAGTGGCGACGGTTCCGAGACCTCAGTATTGTCCGGTACCAGAAGACTTATGCCCGGCTGAACATCCACTACGACAGCTATTCAGGCGAAAGCCAGGTCTCAGAGGCGGCCATGGAGGAGGCCGCGAAGCGATTGGAGGAGATGGGCATCTCGACCGAGTCGGACGGCGCCAAGATTGTCGACTTTGCGAGCCTTATCCCAGGCAAGGAGGGCAAGCGTCTTGAGCGCCCTATCATCCGCAAGCGGGACGGCACGGCGCTGTACTTGACCCGGGATATCAGCGAGCTGCTCGGCCGGTACGAGAAGTACAAGTTCGACCAGATGATCTACGTTGCCGCCTCGCAACAAGACCTGCACTTCAAGCAGCTTTTCAAGATCACTGAGCTCAGTGGCCACAAGGACATCGCGGACAAGTGCCAACACATCAACTTCGGAATGGTCCTGGGAATGAGCACCCGCAAGGGAACAGTGAAGTTCCTAGACGATATCCTTCGGGACGTTGGTGATAAGATGCACGAGGTCATGAAGAAGAACGACGACAAGTACTCCCAAGTTGAGAACCCCGAAGCCACAGCTGATACACTGGGCATAAGCAGTGTGATGATCCAGGACATGACTGGCAAGAGGTATGTGGATGAAGTGGTCTGCGACCTTCCAGTCTTGGTGCTAACACGTTTCACAGGATCAACAACTATACATTCAACATGGAAACCATGACATCCTTCGAGGGCGACACAGGCCCATATCTCCAATACGCCCACGCCCGTCTTTGCTCGATCGAGCGGAAGGCGGCCATCCCTGCTGAGGAGCTCGAGAAGGCGGATCTTTCGCTGCTGACGGAGGCCCATGCCATCAACCTGGTCCGAGTTCTGAGTCAATGGCCTGACGCGGTCCAGAACACGTTGAAGACGCTCGAGCCAACGACAGTAGTCATCTACCTCTTCAAGCTGACACACGTGCTCAGCTCCTCCTACGACCACCTTAAGATCGTGGGGAGTGAGCCAGAGTTGCAAAAGGCCCGTATGGCTTTGTATGATGCCGCCCGGCATGTCATTGCCAACGGCATGCGCCTGCTGGGCCTCACCCCAGTAGAGCGTATGTAGGTGGTTGGTTTGTGCTGTAAGGGGCCAAGCGGCTGGAAAAAAGACTTAGTATGGACTGGATTCCCCTGATTCTTGGGAATCAAGGATATGGTATGGCATTGTTCTAAACAGATGCACAAATCGATACCGGATTTCGGATCGCATTCGATCCGTTCGAATCCTTATCGATACTCGCACTTCAGTGACATCGGTGACGTCCACGAACAGACCTCTTTCCCGTCTCATGTCCTGCTATTGGGGAATTACCGACACTAAGGGTGACCAAGACCGGCGCTTTGGGAATCTCAAGACCGTAGTGCACCGAGACTGGCGTGCTGTTTCACCGAGCCGTGTGCCTGGATCCACGGCTTGCACCCTTGTTTCACAGCCCACAACTTCAAGGTGGCACATCGAGAGACGGCATACTTAGGTGCCTCAATCACGAACTTCCACATGCCATGAGCCTGAAACTGTAGCGCAGGCACGGCAAGCTGTCGCTGGGTGGGACTCCGGAAGTATTTCTCAGCCTTCCGCAGTAGTGACATGCAACGTAGATCTTGGAAAGTTCTGCTCTAGGTATGTCCGACTTCCTTCTGTTCTGCACTAAGATTCGCGCTCCAAAAGATGCAAAAAACCTCCCTAACCTACCACGTGTAGGCTTTGACGAGCCGCAGCGGATGTGCATGCGGCTGAGGATGAGGCTCAATGCCGATCACCAAGGGAACACAGAGCTGGTGGCACCCCTGGCAAACTCAACTTCGAGGCTTCGCGTGAAGATCTTGAACATTATATGTATTTAACTGTAGCATACTTGGCTCGTCAGGAATCCAAAATGTTTCCGAGGCTCCTCAGAGCCAAGACTGTTCATCCGAGCACACGGGAGAGGCTGGGTCTGTTCTCTCGAACCATGACGTCGAATGATTGGCGCCCAGCAGACCGCGGTTGCTGATTCAGCACAGGCCTCTATAATTATACGCGCGTGGCAGCGTATTCGCGATGAGCAAAGCACACTCGTTGTTCGTGCGTGATGTGCTCCTTTGGTCCGCGAAACGGTTCAGTTGTTTGATATCGGACAATAGAAAGGGACTTAGCCTGTAGTCTCCGCGTGCTTCTACTGGTATGCATCTGTCTCTTCCGGAGCCCGAAATCATGCTATACCTGAAATACTGAATTATCAAAGCAGATTGTTCTTTCTAGCTAAGGCAGCCGCTCACGGTGTGCTTGATGATACAAGCTAGTCAGCTGTGCCGTCCCAATAGCACCACTTGGCTTGAACCGTTCTACTCTGGTCTCCAACTTTGTGTGCCGCGTCGGTCTATTCTCGTCTCAAGGCTTGGGCCCTTGATTTAAGGAGGCAAGGAGGCGTGCTGATCCGTCCTCAGGGGCTCATGTACCTCCAGAGAAGGAGGCCATAGTGGGCTGAGTGATGACCGCCTCGTCTCAAGCTTGGCGGACATCCATGGCATGTCCGGAACTGTTGAGAAGGCCGAGAGGCGACATCTGGACCGTGGGGACAGCATGTGCTTTCAGGGTGCCGGGCAGCCGATATTAGTAGTGCTCGTCTTCCGAAGATGTCGATCCCTCGTTCCGTAATACTTATGATGTTTGAGAATCCTGAAATTAAGTCGTAAATTTACCTAATCAGGTTTGTTGTCACAGGTGGCTGACACCACGTTCAATATGTTTGCACCACCACTTGTTTTTCTAGCTGCTGCTATCATTCTAGCTGTCTTCCAAGCAGTGTATGTCACAAGCAAGAGACGAAAGCTTCCAGATGGAGTCCGTCCTCTTCCTGGCCCGAAAGGTAAGCCTTTCCGATGTCTCCACCGCTTATCCTCGTGTGTCCCATGACATGCTAACATCATCTCCACTAGGCCTCCCTTTCATTGGCCGCGTACACGATGTTCCCCCAGAGGCAACATGGCTTAAGTTCTATGAGTGGTCCAAGGCTTACGGGCCTATTTATGAGATGAAGATCTTCGGCACCTCCCATGTCTGGATCTCAGATGAGAAGATTGCCCATGATCTCCTTTCCAAGAGGAACGCGGTCTACTCTGACCGTCCCGTCATCCCCAACCTGCCTGACAACCGTACGAGCGGTGACTACCTCGCGCTTCTGGGGAGAACAGAAACGTGGAAGCGACAGCGCAAGCTCTGCCATCACCTGATGACCACCAGTGCCCAAGCATCTCTCCATGGGTACCCCACTCAGGAGCGAGACAGGTTCCTATACCTCATGTCTCAGGACAGTGACAACTACATCGAGTGGATTGAGCAGTTCACCAGCCGAACCGTGTCGCGTCTCGGCTGGGGCAGCCCGCACCCTGCTAAGGTTCTTCGCAAGACGACCTTCGGGCTCCTCGAGACTATTTCGCCGTCCGGTGCCCTGCCGAATGTCATCAGCTGGCTGGCGCATGTCCCTGCCTTCATGAGCCCGTGGAAGCAAAAGGAGCGTGCGAGGCACGAACTTGAGGAGCGGCTGTTCAAGATGAACGTCGGCTTTGTCGAGAGGGGAAGGCTGGCTGGAGATGCTAAGCCTAGTTTCACAAAGACGTTCCTGGACGACCAAGAGAGAACAGCCAATGGCTCGGATGAGAAAGACCGGATGAAGTCAACGGCTTCTGACAAGGGCGAGGCGATGTATACAGTTGGCTTGATGGCCATTGCTGGTGCACTCACAATCGGCAGCCCTGTCCAGAGTTATCTCCTGGCCATGTGCCACTACCCAGACTGGCAGGCCAAGCTGCAAGAAGAGATCGACACGGTCTGCGAGGGACGGTGCCCCCAGTGGGAAGATCGCGAGAAGCTCCCTCTCCTCAGGGCGGTGGTCAAGGAGGTGATCCGGTGGCGGCCACCCGTCCCCACGGGAATCCCCCATGCCACTGAGAAAGACGACGTCTACAACGGATACTTCATCCCAGCTGGAGCCACTATCCATGCGCTGGAATGGTAAGCAAACCACTCCAAATAAGCAAATACCATGACCTGCAGAATTAACATGATTGCTCGTAGGGGCATCACTCGCGACGAAAGCGTCTACCCAGAGCCAGAGGTCTTCAACCCTGACCGTTGGCTGTCCAAGGAATTCCCAACCTACCGCGAACCACTCACGCAGCACCCCAACCTCAACGGCTTTTCCCAGTTTGGCTTCGGCCGGCGGACCTGCCAGGGCGTCCCTATCGTCGAGCAGGACCTGTTCCTGACCATGGGCGGCATGGCATGGGCCTTCAACATCCAGAAGCGGCGGGACCCTGCTACTGGCGAGGAGATTCCCGTCCACTGGAACAGTTTTACGCCGCTCCTGATTGCGAAGCCGGTCAAGTTTGCGTTCGATGCTGTGCCGCGTGGTGGCGAGTCCAAGCTTGAGATGCTGAGGGCGATGTGGGAGGAGGCCAAGGAAGAGGATGAGGAGATCGTGTTGAAGGATGACGGCAGCCTTGAGCATGTGATCAGGAAACCTGCAGCAGGGTGTGATGAGAAGCTGCATGGGGTGGAGGAGTCAGGCGATTTGAGTGAGAGTGACCACGATGTCCTCATCAACGTGCGCGAATCCTCGTCAGAGGCGAGCGATGTGCAGAATTGATCCGAGGCACGGCTATGTCATTGGGATGGTTCCAGATTGCTTGCAGGGTTGGATGTTTGAGTAACAAGTCCAGTGTATAAAGGAAAATGTTTAATTTCACTTCAACGTCACATGTGATTGTTCCTGGCTGGTGGTGCAATCTGACAGGAGAGCATAGAAGGACTGAAGGATTATATGAGTTAGGTTGTATCGAGATACTTCCTTGGGATGACAACCCTCAAAGATTCAGAACAAAGCTTGCAAAATGTGTGAGAATGGGATGCGTTCAAGTCAGACTGGTGACCACCACAGATTTCAGTCTAGCGCACTAAATAGAGGAACGAAAGTGCTTCCGTTGGCAATTCGCAATAGGTGTTACATGATCCTTTACATACTCAAGTATATAGTACAGTGGAGCAATGCAGTAGTGGAGCCCCCCTGACCTCCCAGTGTCATCCTCCAGAGCTCTTTAGGGACCGCTCCTCTGTTAGGTACCAACCCTCGTTGTGGGACCTTTCCCCAACGTCAACTGGTGCGCCTTGGCCTTTGACCACTCCACATGTAATTGAATAATTGAGAGAGATATGCACAGAAGTGCTCGCTGGCTACTTCACTAGCTTTTCCAACCCCTCGATCCGTCAGCAGACAAATAACTTGGACTCGTCTCCACTTCCTCGGCTTCGAGTCGTCGAAATCACAACTTGAACTTTTCCCGTGCAACTGTGATTTGATATGGCTGTTCCTAGATTCAAGCTCAAAGTGGCGGCTGCCCACATGGCTCCTGTCTACATGGACAAGGACGCAACCACCGCGAAAGCTGTAGAAGCCATCCGAGACGCTGGGGCACAGGGCATTGAATTACTCGCCTTCCCCGAGACGTTCATCCCAGGCTACCCGGTATGATCCTCTCGCTCTCAAATGAACTTGCTAAATGTGGGCTGAGCTCTTTTAGTATTTCACCGAGGCATATCCCCCGCTTTCTCAGGTCTCGGCACTGGCTCAATACACAGAGCAGAGCGTGGTTTGTGACAGCTCCGACCCGACCATCCGCGCCGTCCAGGCTGCATGCCGCGAGGCCGGCGTGACAGTAAGCCTGGGAGTGTCGGAGCGGATGGCGGGCGGCTATTCTCTCTTCAACTCACAAGTGCACATCGACTCCTCCGGGAGCATACTAGGTGTCCACCGCAAGCTGCAGCCGACTTATGTGGAGCGGTACGTCTGGGCGCAGGGCGACGGGTCCACGTTGCGTGTCTGGCCGGTCGATACAGGCAAAGACCGCGGGAGCTACAATATTGGTGGCCTCTGCTGCTGGGAAAACACTCTCAATGGTGCGAGGCAGGCTCTCATCCAGCAGAACCAGCATATCCACGTCGGAGCTTGGCCCGCGCTGTCGACGATGAAGGGGTTCGAAAGCGTGGCTGACGCTCAGATCGAGGCGTTGATGAAGGCTCACGCGCTGACGGCGCAGGTCTTTGTGTTGGCGGCGTCAAACCCGGTGGATGATTCGTGCCTGGACTGGATGGAGAAGAATCTCGGCAGGCAGGACTTGGTGAAGAAAGGAGGCGGCTGGACGGCCGTGATCCATCCTTTCTGCTCGTATCTGGCAGGCCCGCACACCGGCGAGGAGGAACGCTTGATCGCGGCTGATCTAGACCTCAATGATCTGGGGCAGGTCAAGGTCTGGATCGACGGGAACGGTCACTATAAACGGCCTGAGGTCCTGGAGATGAGTGTCAACACGAAACCACTGTGGCCATTGCCTGGGAGAGCAGAGGATGCAGCTGGGGGAGACTGAGAGTGCAGAGGACTCGATTGCAGTTTCGAAGTGTGGGCCCTGACAACTCGCACCTGTCTTTCTATCACGTCGCTGTGTTACTGCGCGGGAAGCCATGAACCGTTGCGATTTGTGAGCTTGGCAGTATTTGATACCGGCTCTTAGGTGAATGAGATTTAGTTCTGACCGTCCTGAACAAATCTAGTAAATATTCTGCAGCCGCTCTTCTAAGCCACAATTTAATGCTTCCCAGCAAGTCTATACCGGCCATGAAGTGGTAGGAAAGCTCCTCCCAACCTTGTTCAAACATCTCCATCCGTAGCCGGAGCTCATGGTTCCTTGCCATTTCCCTCTGGCTCCGCCAAAGCTGCATCCCAAACCTTGCCGATGTTATTCTGGTAGATCCAACTCATGTCGCCGCCCTCCTTAATGACCTTGACCTTGACTCTTTCTTCTTCCGTCAGGCCCGCCGTCGCGACCTCCAGCTCCCTCAACTTCTCAGCCCTCTTCGTAGCCTGGCTCCCGAGATACTCATACATCCGGGAGTAATAAGGCACGCGTATCCTGTCAAACAGTGCTGCGGCCTTGCCCATGTCATTACCATGGTGCTTAAGGGCCTGAGCGAGCACCCACCCGTCCTCCATCGCAAACCCAGCCCCGGATCCAAACGCACCAGAGAGGGCATGCGACGAATCCCCAACCAGCACGATCTTGCCTCCCCACCCGGCAAGCGACGCCAGCTCCGGCCCGGCAAAGGCGGCGAACTCCCTCCACGCGCCGCCGGGGATCTTGGAAAGTGCCGCCCGGATCGAGGGCAGGTAGTCCTTGAAGTGGGACTCGACGTGCTCGTTCGTGACGGGCACGCCCCAGACGACCTTGCTCGCGCTGTGGATGGCCGGATCCTGGTACTCGCGCGAGGCTATCTCGCCGAGCCCTTCACCGACTGGAGAGAAATACACGTGTGAGGTGGGCAGGTGCCACCAACCCGTGATGCCGAAGCGGGGGTCTTGGTCTGTGAGGTCCTTGAGAGGTAAGAGTGCCCGCCAGATTGTTGTTCCCGTGAAGGCGATCTTGTAGTCTGGCCATGCACAGTCTCGGACAACCTATTTCGGCATGGGTCAGCGGCAGACTCCACGAGTCGACTTCAAGTTGAGGGTCCCCGCGGTGAGGGCCTCAACATACCGAACGAATTCCATCTGCGCCGACGACGAGGTCCGCAGTCTCGTTCGTGCCGTCCGCGAACTGTAACTCAACACCCTTGTCGCCTAGATCCGTGATCTTTTCCAGCTTCTTCGACAGACGAATCACCCCAGGAGGCACGTGTGCCAACAGGGCAGATTGGAGCTTGGTCCTCTGCGTACGGATGGTCGGTCTCGACTTCCAGTTCCCAAGAGGCCACTCTCGGTCCACCGGCCGTTCCATCCGGTGCAGCTCTGCCCCGGATCTGCCGTTCCTGGAGATAGCATGAGCCCAGTCCAGCCAGTGGTCGGTCCGCAATAAGTGTCCTGGCAAGTCGGGAGAAAGAGACACTCACATGTTCAGCACCACATCGCTTGGGTGTCCGCTTACAAGCGAATCTGCCACTCCCAGAAGCTCGAGCACGTTCCAAGAGTTGGGACCGATGTTGATGCCGGCACCAACCTCACGAAGGATCTTGTCCTTCTCATAAATGTGGACTTCCACGTTCGGAGTTTTGGAGAGCGCAATAGCTGTAGCCAAACCGCCAGGCCCGCCGCCGACCACTGCAACCCTTAGCGGCCGGGAAGACGATCTGTCTGGAGTATTGTCCGCTACCATCGTCGACCAGGCTTGCTTGACCGTGATATAGACTCGGCTTCTCGGGGACGTGTTATAATAGTGCAACTTGCACTGGTCCTGTTCGGGCGCTTAGAGGTGGCCAGGACTGATTGACACCTCGGGCTGGAAGAATTTGAACGGTTGCCGACTAAATACAGATATATCCTGGCATCATGGGCGACGGCGCATGCTGTAGAACCCAGTTGAACGCGATATCGGTCTTAACATTTGAAGAGTAGAGTGTAAATTCCCCAAACTGTGTCGTCAACGAGTCCCGTGATGGCGTGCTTGGCTATCAAGCACCTCAAGCTGCAGCAGGATGGGTATTTCACCTAGTCCATTGGAAATCATACCACTGGGAAAGATAAGCGTTGGTAATGAATTGCTCAGCGCCCAGTGACACGCAAAACGCTTCCTCCCCCGTGAGTCCGACCCGCAGGCCTCGGGATAGTGTTTTCCTCGAAACACTACTGAATCAATTTCTCTCTGAACTCCTAACTCAAGACAGTATCCCAAGCGTGTACATATACAAAGCTGCCCACTAAAATCATCGAGAACGTTGCTCGCAAGGCCGAAACAAAGGAGAGAGCAGCATGCTAGCAACCACCAAGACGGCCAAATATCTCTGGCCAGCAAGCATAAGCTTGTTCATCTTTGGACGCGTCGTGACGAAAATTGGGTATAATCAAACGAGAGTCTGCTGGCGCACAGCTTGCCCTTTTGGCGCAGGTGACAGTGTCTCCTTGAGCCCACATAAGTATCCCCTTTCCCCAATACCGATTGTTTCCATCTGCCAGTCCGCAACCGCCATCTGCAGTGTGGACTGACTGTCCCTCGGTCCCATTCACTTCATCATTACTATCGTATCGTCATTTTTGTGCCTCAGTGCCTGGTCTGAGGATTTCCATGTGATATGCTTTGCTGTACCAGTGTTGTTCCGTCAATACCCTGGTGACATCACTCGCTACATCTACAACTCGTCCTTGACATACTCTGTCGCCTGCTTCACTTCCTCAGTTGCCTCTGTAGCTATGCTCGCAACCGTCTCGGAGGCAGCGCTGGCGAAACTGCTCGCGCTGTCTGCAGCTCCAGAGTAAGCCGCAGCGAGCCGAGAGTAGACGCTCTCGCTGAAAGTTGGCTCCTTGCCGACAAGCAATTCTGAGACAATGCTGCTGACCATGACATACTGCTTGGAAGCCTCCTCTGAAGCCGCAGTCGCGTAAGACTCTGCCGCACTGGTGACCGCGCTGCCACCAACTGCCTCAGTTGCAGAGCTAATGTAATCGCCTGCAGCATTGTATAGGCTCTCGTACCAGGGGGTGGGGGCAGCAGCACCGTAGATCTGAACGCTGACCTGGTCCAAGACCGCATTCCAATTCTCCTGGGCGAATGCGCCAGCGGCCCCGGCTGCCGAGGCAGCGCTCTCGTAGCCAGCAGCGATGTTGTCGTAGCCGGCGGCCGCAACCGAGCTCACATTCTCACTGATCACAGACGCTGCCGCCGAGGCGTTCTCCCCTACAACAGAAGCTGCTGCTTCAGCGTGATCCTGGGCAACTGAAGCAACCGATGCAGCAGACTCGCTAGCGACTGAGGCGGCAGATGACAGGGTTCCGGCAAAGTCTGTCGGGGTGGGCGTCGCGGTCATGGAGCTGAGAGCACTCGACGCGGCGGCCAAGAACTCAGAGTATCGAGCTTGAGCAATGCCGAGTCCGGCGTAGTAGTTGTACTGTGCATTTTGAAGCAGCTTTTCAGCGTTTGCGCCCGCGGCGGCGGTGACTGCAGACAGGGATTCTCCAGCAACAGAAGCCACAGACGACGCGGTTCCTGCGATGTCTGTTGGTGTGGGGGTTGCCGCACCGATAGCAATCTTGGCACTCTCATACTGCGCCTCGGCCCAGGATCTTCCCTCATCCAGCCTGGAGGCCGCAATCGACTCCACGTAGGCCCAGTCCACAAATGTCGGAATAGAGGGCAATGCACTCGTGGTCGTAGTAGCAAAGAGGCCATGTTGAGCCGCACCGAGGGCAGCATCCAACTGGGAGCTGGCAGCTGCGACCGCACTGCTGTAGGCGGCAGTCACTGAGCTGAGAAGTTTCTCATGAGCAGGTTTGGGAGTAGCGCCCACCTGGGCGGACGCCAGTGACAATGCCTCGGAATAACGTTGAGCAGCTCCAGCCAGAGCAGCAGAGTAAGCTGAGCTGGCTGCCGATGAAATGGTGGCAGGGATATCGGATTGGATCGCAGATATGACACTGCCGGCAGCCTCGAAGCTGTCGTCATCCAGGATCGGCTGACGACTAGGTACCGACTGGGCAGCAGCTCCCAAAAAGGCAGGTTTAACAGTACCAGTCGCTGATGGCGCCTCAGGCTCTTCCACGGCCGACACCTCGGCTTCGACAGGCTCAGCCACTTCGTCAATCGGCACATGAGCAGTCCCAGGGTCCTCAGGTTGGGCAGCTTCAGTTGCCTCGGTAGTATTACCGACGATGACTGGAGTCTCTTCCAAGACGGCGCTTGAGGCCTCGGCGATCTCGGGTTCGCTGCTTTCGGAAATCGGAAGGATTGATGCGGATGCTTCCTCGACGATGCTTGTCACTGACTGCGAAACTACGCTCGCTGCGGACTCGACTTTGTCAGCTGCAGTGGATGCACTCTCTTGGAGCTTGACGGTCGTCTCCTCATCTCCGACGGGCGTCTCATCTCCAACGAGGACATGCTGCTCCGCAGGACTTTCAATCTCAGCTTCGACTTGAGGCGCGGCTGCTGCGGCTGCCGCCTTTTCTGCTTCCTCGGCGGCTGTCCGTGTGACTTCGGGGTCGAACTCGTCCGAGTCATCGAGGGCAATGATCTTGAAACCAGCAACCTGCTTTAGGCTTGCAAGTTCCTTGGCCGCCGATTGGGCCAGTTCCATAGCCTGGCCTTCAACAGCTAGTCCCTCGTTCTGGGCAGACTCCAACTGGGGGTGGGAGGTGATCAGGTTTTTGAGCTCGGTCTGCCACTCGTCGAAGCGTTCCCTGAGCTGATGGTACTTGGCCCAATCCTTGTAGGTGACACCATCCATCCATGCCCACTTCATGCCAATCTTTTGCAGCGCCAGGTCCCGGATGCTGTCGAGGATCTTGAAATGATCCTCGGCGAACTTGGTGACGCTGATCTCGATCTCGGTCTCATAGTTTGTCCTCCAGTTACGGATATCCTGTGACTTGTCCTTAATCTCCAGTCCAGCCTTTCGCACGGCAGCAGTGACCTTCTCCTGACCAGCCTCGGGAGACTGGGAGCCGCTCTTGACTTCGCTGGCAATGCTCTGGATCTCAGCCTTCAATAATGCCAGCTCTGTGTCGACGGTGTCTTTCAGCTGCCCGACCAGAGACTTGCCCATGGTCTTGGCCTGTCTTTCGATCATGCGTTTCGCTATCTCCTCGATGCGATCGTCGATCTCAGCAGCGCCCTCGTCAGCAGCCTTGGCATATTTCTCTTGCCACGCTTGAAGATCCTCTGCGACAGTCTCGCGTGCGATCCGGCGGACCTCACTTTCATTTGGGGCGACATCCGGAGCAGGGATCTGCTCGCCACCAAGCTTGGTCTTTGCTGCTGCCGCCTCGCTGTTGACTGCGGGCTCCTCTGAGCTGGGCGGTGCGACGTCGGACGGGGAGCTTTGCTCGACGGTCGAGGTGGTGGCTTCGCTGGAGACAGGGGTGGCTGACGCCGATGACGCAGCTGATGTTGGCTTCGTCAAGGTCGAGTCTGCCTTTGCCGCGGTGCTACTACCATGACTTAGTTAAGGGGCCTAGCACATCGAGGAAGACCACACGTACCTGGAAACAGCCTCGGTGGCCTTCTGGGTGTTGTTGCCGTTGTAACGCCCGAGCCTCTGGCCGATCTTCAAAAGCTGAGGCTCGACGTTCTCCGTGTAGAGGGAGCGGACCTGGGGCCAGACGGTGCCATCTAGGAAAACAAGCGTCTTGTTCCAAGCCCAGACAGCGGAGGGAACAGCTGTCTCAGTAGTGAATGTAGAGGCGGCGGTGTAACCCTGCTGCGCGTAGGGCTGTACGAAGACGTAGCTTGGCAGAAGGTAGTCGTGGTACGTCTGGAGAGCGTTGGTCCTCGCGACGTCGTAGTATGGCGCGACGGTCGAAGACAGCTGGTTGACATGTGGAGCAAGAGTCTGGTCGTACTTGGCCTGGGCCAGAGCTTGGTACTTGACCAACTCTGGCTGCAGGTTCTTCTCCCATTTCTCCTTGCCAAAGGCTTGGGCCTGGGCGACGCGAGGAGATCCGTATTTGGCGGCATAAGCCCAGGAGGGCGACAGGACCCTCTGGTCGACGGTCTCGTAGTACGGCCTGGCCAGCTCGACGTAGGGTGCAGCGTATGTGTGGTAGTAAGGCTCGACATGGGGAGAGACAGCATGCTTCAACTGGAAATACGGTTTGCAGATCCGGGGCGAGGCATCAGTGCATTCTTCGAGTGTGGCCGGACACCGGAAGAGAATGCTCAGAATCGAATACCAGGTAAATAACCTGCCAGGCCCGTCAGTCAGCGATTGGTTCTAGTCAGGAATCAAACATGCGAGGGAAGAGGTGAAGCTCTGGGCAGGGCAGCCGTACCGAGCAAGCACGCTGAAGAGCCATGAGAGACGACCACGCCGCGGCTTCGGTGTCGATCTCCTCTGGGGTGTGGCAGTATGGGTGCTGATGGAAGAGCTGAAGCCATTCATGCCATTTATGCCATTCACGCCGTTGAGCCCATTCTTCGTCTTGGCGTAGCCGTTGACGGAGCCATTTGCGTGCTCCATGGCAGCGAGGCTGCAATCAGCAGCGGACCAAGGTCGGGGATCGCGCGGGACGGGACCGAACAATCACGAGACGGTGCAGTGAGCTCCCGAGTCAGGCTGGCCTGTCCGGACCGCGTGTGGGGAAGTCTCGAAGCGAGGGCTACGATGCAAAATCAGTCAGTTGTGCATGAGGCCAGGAATCAATCTCGAGGGACGACGTGTCCGAGCAGCGTGCGGCAGTTGTTAGGGTGCTGAGGAGGAGAGGATGATGCGAGACAAAGACGTGAGGAAGCCGAGTCGATCCTGCGATGAACCCGGACGACGGAGGTTTTGCTGGTTGGGCAATTTGCGACGTGCAAGGTGCAGGGGCCTTTGCAGCAAAACAAGCTTGCTGCAGCAGGGGGAGCTCGAACGTCAGTGGCGCCTCCGTAGTGGAACAGGACTGACCTGGCCAGCACGGTGGGTTTATTAGGGCCGGTGGGTAACGCGGGTGGGCGTGCAACCAACAGCAACCAACAACCACAGACACGGGTCACAGAGAGAGCCGCACACCGTCCGAGCAAGAAAGATGCAAGGCGAATGGATGCTGAGTAGCGACGAGACGGAGAGACCAGGCGGGCTGGCGGATGTGTGTCTGAGAGCCGAAACCAAGAGGTCAAGAGGGGCAGAAGACGTTATATCGCGTCTTGCGTGCCCGTCGTAATAATGCATCACAGCAGGTGCAACTGCACACTCGCTGATGGTGTGTGCCAAGCCACATGTCCAAGATTTTCCAGACTTCGCTGCTCTAGCGCAACAAGTGCCATATGCGCCTGTCTGCTACTATCTACCTAGGTACCTAGACAGCTAGGCAGCCCGTGGTCTATGCAGATAAGACCAGGCATTTGGCAGCTGAGCAAGCAAAGCTGATGGAGACCGCTGGAACCGACCGCTGGAACCGTCCGGTTCAACCTTGCCAGCATCCGAACATCCCCCCCTCCCCCGGTATGGGTGACATGACAAGACGTCATCAGATTGTTCTATGTTGGGATGTTTGCTTTTGCCCATCTCTTTGAGTTGCATCCAGCTGTTTGCGGCCCGGCCTGTGTGGAAGGAGTGCAGGCTCTGCCTGCTGCAGCATCTAGGGCGGCTGGCCTACCTGTCAGGTTGACAAGAATATCTCTGCTGTTTCATATGTGCGGCCGACTGTGCCACCGTGATGTTGGCTAGGAGGGAGGGAGCATATCCCACTAAATTACGATCTTGCCTAGGCATTGGATGAGTGCACTTTGGGCAGGCGTTTCTCCCATGTGATTGCTTTGTTCTCCAAAACTCAGGCAGTAGGCGGGTGGGTGTGCTGCTGTGTAGGTGCTTGGGTCGGGGTTCCACCTGATACCCCAACTATCGATAAGCTCCCCTCAGTGTCGGAGTTAAGATCTGGGCCGTCGTCTCCCACCGTTGGTCCTTGTAAGCAGTCCAGACCCCTGCTCCTCTCACTCTCCTTCCGCGGTCCGCATGCTGTACTTGTACTCCGTACCACACTACAGTACACTGGACCGTCAGCCTTTCGAGATCAGTCGGTTGGTCAATCATCCTTTCCTTTCAATCCATCGCCTGCGGCACCGTACTCAGCCGTCCGCCTACATACCTAGGAGACACTGATGCTGTCATCTTCAAGACAAGTCGATGCCCTAAACCCCCACAGCAGGTCCTAGAGTGCTCGCCCGCCACTCTGTAGACTTCCGAGCGATCCCTGCCTTGACCTACGGACGTCAGTCATTTTGTCACGATTTCTCCGCGGCCGTATTTGGGCCACCTCAACATCTCAACGCCTCCCCGACCTTTTGGCCCACCGGCCATCCAGAGACTGATCCGCCTTGATATCCTTCTGGGACTGTCGCTGCGCATCACCAGACGACGCCTTCGAAACCCGAGCTAGACGATCCGCACAACGACACTCGCCGAGACTTCACATGAACCTCCCGTAGCCGGATTCGCTCCCGAGGGGCACTGCCCCAAGCTTACCATCGCACAACATGGATCAACACCACGCATTCGAGCCTTTGCAGGCCGAACCTAGGCGCCGCCGGGTCTCAACAGGCGACCAAGAATCCGATGCCCTACTGAGGCGCACCCCCTCCGGGCACGCCTCTGCGCAAGATACCACCTCACAATCCGATCCCGATACCTGCCGAATATGTAGAGGCGAGGCTATGCCAGACGAGCCACTCTTCTACCCTTGCAAATGCAGCGGCAGTATCAAGTATGTCCACCAGGACTGCCTGATGGAATGGCTCTCCCATTCCCAAAAGAAGCACTGCGAGCTGTGCAAGACGCCTTTTCGCTTCACCAAGCTATACGCCCCGAACATGCCCAAGACTGTCCCCTTCTACGTCTTTATCAGCCACATCGCAAAGTACCTGTTCCGCAATATGATGGTCTGGGCTCGGGGTGGCTTGGTTCTGATGGTATGGCTGGTCTGGCTTCCCTACCTCATGAGGAGAGTCTGGTCTGCGCTGTTCTGGCTTAGCGACGAGGGATTGGGGCCTGTGTTTGGTAGGCCGGAGGCCAGCAGTATCCTGCGCGAGAGCTCCGGGTCGACGGCTGGTGCGGCTACGTGCCCATCAAGCCCCTTGCATGCGGCGACGACAACCGCAGCCTCGCTGCAGGCCTTCATGAGCCACATTCCTCGGAGCAGCAGTGCCGTGACAACTACTACTCTTTACGGCATCAACATCACGTCCGACAACCCTTTATCCAACATTCTCCTCAACATGTTCTTGGGAACATTCTACATCGGTGGCGTGGCGTCTCGTAACAACACGTCAGCCAGCTTGCAGAACACCGCCCCGGCGACCGTTGCCCACCAGCCCACGCTCCTGAGCGAAGTTAGGTTTCTCCAGAAAATCTCCGCGTCCTCGCCGGCGCTCGGCAGTTTCGCAATCGACATTCTGGAGGGACAAATCATCACCGTGCTGGTGATCATATGTTTTATCCTGATCATCCTGGTCCGGGACTACGTCGTCCAACAGCAGCCAGACCTGAACATGCGAGCTGCCTTTGCTGCAGCAGAGAATGCCGCGCCGCAAGAGAATGTCGCGCCAGCTGCGGCTATGCCTGACCCCGCAGAAGCATTGCGCCCAGAAGATATCGACAGGCTTCGCGGCCCCGAGGCGCAAGACATAGAGTTTGGATTGGACGGCACACCAGATGAGAACGAGGAAGAGGTTCCCGTCGCCTGGGCGCGTGTCGGAGAGCCCCGTCTTCATCCAGCAGCTGATGGTCAGACCCTTGCAGCGGCTGCGACAACGACCCCGGATAGCCCCCTGGAAGAAACCTCACAGCACAATATGAGCACGCAAACGACGTTAGCAGCCCTCCCCAGCACACCAGATGCTCGTGTGGCTGAGGTTGGAAGAAGTACAGTGGATGAATACGTGAGAATCCATCGCGCGGCCGCCGGAGATCCAGAAACGATCATCAATATTATTCGCCAAGAGAACCTCGAGGACCGGCTTGCTTACTTTGTTCAACTTACTCAATCTCAGATGAATCGGAAGCGGCCCGAAACACATACGGAAGAAGAGGAGTCGTCCAGTCAGATGGCCGAGTGGGGATCAGAGCCAGAGTGGGCGTGGGCAGAGGACGCACAGGAGGACGGCCATTCTGGCAAAGGCAAGACGCCATTGACTAACGGGTCATCGGATGCAAGGGGTGAACAGAGCCACGCGTCTAGGCCGCGATCTGCCACGGATGGACCGCAAAGAGTCGGAGGCATCAACCCCTTGGGCAATAACAATTGGTCGTGGCCAGATGCTCCTCTGGAGTCCTCGCATGCAGATCCTCGACATTCACCTACTCTGGGGATGGCTTCCTCCTCCCACAGGACGCATCCCGAGGAAAATGGCTCGGCCTCGCAACCTTGGACGTTTGCAACCCCGCCCTCAAGCACCTTGGCGGAAAGTGTGCCGTCGAGCTCACAAGGCCGGACGCCGGGATCCTCTGAGGTTGATGATGTCCCAGCAGACGAGCTGGATCCTGAACACGCACACATCTTAGATCCGACAATGGAAACTCGTCAATCAATGGAATGGGAGGCCCTCCCGGACTTCAATGAGCCCTTTGAAGTGCAGCCAAACGAAGATGCAGAAGATATCGGAGAGATAGCCCAGGAACCTCCTCAAGCAGATGGGCTCGCACGACGCCTCGCCGACTTCATGTGGCGCGACGTCGAGGCAATCCCCGCTCACGAGCTTCCACCCTTGCCGGATGCTGCTGATGAATTCTTCGATCACGACCAAGATGCAGGCGCTGCAATTGCTCAGGAACCCCTACCGGAGCTCCAGGACCAAGAGCAGGACCAAGAAGTGGCAGCAGCTGCGGCCGCCGCAGGGATTGATGCTGAGGCTGAGGCCATTGAAGATGCCGAGGATTTGGAGGGAATTCTCGAACTCCTCGGTATGCGTGGTCCCATCGCTGGTCTGTTCCAGAATGCCTTGTTTTGCGCGTTTCTGGTCTCCATCACACTCTTCCTTGGTGTGTTCCTACCGTACAACCTGGGGCGCCTCGCTATCTGGCTGGTCGCCAACCCGGCTCGGCCTGTTCGGATCCTCTTCAGCCTTTCCAAGTTGGTGCAGGACACAGCGCTTCTCTTGATGGGACTCGCGTCCACTCTATTGTTTGGCGCTATAGACACGCTTTTCACTCTCATCCAACCCACTGCGACACGACCAGAGATGATCAGTCAGTCGATGCAAGGCTCGTGGAACATGACCGAGAACGCTTTCCAGAGATTGCTCGACAGCATGTGGACTGACCTCCCTTTCATTTCGGCCGACGAAGTCCGCAATTTCTCAACAGTCAGTCACGTGGCTCTGGTTACACTGAAAAGCCAAGTGACACTTGTGTTTACTGCGCTCGGGAAGTCGATGCTGTTCCTCTTTGGGGGTGACTATTCATCCAAGGCAGCTGAACTCGGTTCATGGGCTACAATCGCTGCCACGACGGCGTGGCAAGGCTTGGGCGAACTGCCTGGTCTTGTGTTGGATCCGACATCGTGGGTCATCGACCTTGGTGGCCCTGAAAATGCGGTGCCTTTAAAGGCCGAACTTGCGTCTTGGAGCGCCATGGACCGAGTCTGGGCCATCTTGGGCGGATACGTCGCGCTGTCCTTCTCCGCAGCGCTCTACCTCGGTCGCGGCGGGCCCATATCCCCAGGGCGGGTTGGGCAAGAGTGGGAAGCTACCCTGATAGATGCATTGAATCAGGCAAGCGGTGTCATGAAGGTAATTCTCATCATCGGGATCGAGATGCTCGTCTTCCCGCTGTATTGCGGGCTCCTGCTGGACATCGGGCTGCTGCCTTTGTTTGAGAACACGACCATCATGTCCCGTGTGATGTTTACCGTCAACTACCCTCTAACTTCCATTTTTGTGCATTGGTTTGTCGGCACAGGGTACATGTTCCATTTTGCTCTGTTCGTGTCCATGTGCCGCAAGATAATGCGCAAGGGTGTGCTGTGTAAGTTCACGTCGCCTTAATCATGTGTCCCCTCCACGGACCTTTGCTTACGATTTGACAGACTTCATCCGCGATCCTGATGACGCCGAGTTCCATCCCGTCCGAGATGTTCTAGAACGAAACGTGACTACCCAACTGCGGAAGATCCTGTTCTCTGCTTTCGTATATGGCGCGCTCGTCATCGTCTGCCTTGGAGGTGTGGTGTGGGCTCTATCATACGGGTTCCAAAACGTACTTCCCATCCATTACTCCTCTAACGAGCCTGTCCTGGAATTCCCGATTGACTTGTTGTTCTACAACTTCTTGATGCCCCTCGCTGTCAAATTCTTCAAGCCAAGCGATGGGCTTCACGCGATGTACACCTGGTGGTTCCGCAAGTTGGCCCGCACCTTACGCCTGACATGGTTCTTGTTTGGCGAGAGAAAACTTGATGAAGAAGGAAGAATCCAGATGCTCCCGCCGAACGAAGACCAGGCTCTACCGGTGTGGAAGAGAATGTTCTTGGAAGTTGAGGGCAACAAAGTCATACCCAAGACGTGGAAAGGGACCTTTGAAGGTGGGAAGGCGAAACCCGCCCTGCCACTCAGCCCTCAGGAGCTGGAAGACACCAACGCGAGGAAGGCTGCTCTAGTGCGCACTCATCAGCTCATTCCGGATGGGCGTTTCGTGCGAGCTCCAGCGTCGGATCAAGTGAAGATACCCAAGGGCCAAAGGGTCTTCCTGGACGTGACAGAGGGTAACTCGAGGCAGGATCGCGTGGAGCAGCCAGGCGTCGATCTTTATTCCACCCCTCAGTACCAATTCGTCTACGTTCCACCAAACTTCCGGCTGCGCATCTTCCTATTCATCCTCTTCATCTGGATATTCGCCGCCGCAACAGGCTTGGGATTTACGATTATTCCCCTGCTTTTCGGTCGCTGGATGTTCCGGTCACTCATCCCTGACCGCATCCGTACAAACGACATCTATGCCTTCAGCATCGGCATTTACATCCTCGGGTCTGCCGCGTACTTTTTGTTCCACTCTAAGGAAATTTACAAGAAGGCCAAGAAGCGCGTCGCCAGCACCACCTCACACATTCTACAACGCGAAACACTCCACCGCGCCGCCGCTGCTGCGACACGTGCAGCGAAGCTCGTCTACGCGTACTTCTTCCTACTGGTCGTCTTCCCACTCATGGTTGCCAGTCTAATGGAGCTGTATGTCTTGATACCCCTTGACACATACATGTACGGGGCGGTCGTATCGAAAGACGCAGCCCCCGACAGCACTCTTCTCAGCGTCCAAAACCCTCGTCACACAGTTCGCGTGATGCAGTCCTGGACGATCGGCGTGATCTACCTCAAGCTCGCTGCTCGATACGTCGTCGCCTGGCACCGCGAGAGCCGTGTTGCAGCTGCCACTCGCGCCGTGCTGAGACGAGGCTGGCTGGAGCCGGACGTCAAAGTCCTCACCCGCGCATTTGTCGTACCGGGACTATCGGTCTGGACCATCGCAGTGTTTGGGCCCCCACTGTTGGCGAGGGCGTGCATCGCGTACGGTATGGCTGCGGGTATCGACCCTAGCAACGACGCAGCGGTGGTTCTGGTGCACCGGTTCTGTTTCTTCGCCGCGCTGCTTAGCGCTATTGGTGTGGCGATGTTGCGGAGTATGCTGGGCGTGTTCCGATCCTGGAGGGTCAGGATTCGAGATGAGGCCTACCTTATTGGGGAGAGGCTACATAACTTTGGCCTAGGTCAAGCTGGGCACGATCCACAGAGGGAAAGGAGGAGGACCAGAGTTGGTTTTGATTGAGCTCAGCCCCTGGGAATACCATCGTCATGGCGTTTGCACGTGGGACGTGGACAGACATGGCTTCGATCATCATGGTATTCTACATAGTATTGCGAACATACAAGCAAAACGAACCCCAAGAGGCCACTGTTGAGTATGAAGGCGCACATTACCCGAGCTTTGAGACGCTTGGACTTTGTAGAAATAGAGCCACGCAGACAGCCGCAGTGGCTGATCCGCGAAAGGCACAAAATGACAATAACAATTCCAATACCTATGAACGTCGGAGGTACTTGGTCAAACCCGCCGGCTCGTCAAGTAAGCAATTAGGTGGTATCGGACCATCCAGCTACACCTGCTAAACCATGATGCGATTCTTTTGATGCCCTACCGGTACCTCCCATTTCCACATTCTCCTAAATCTGACACAGCCAATCCGTCGCCGTTGCCTATTTTTCTCCTCTGGCTTTTGAGCGATGTCGTTCACCAACCGCCCGGTGGTGTGACAATCACGTGTCCACAAGGGGGCTGCAGGCCAAGAGTATTCCAAGCATCGGCGCGGGAAGGGTGAACAACGGCCCCTGGCAGAATTTCATCGGCAAGCGGAATGACACGTCTCTTTCTTTGGGTTTCCCTCTCTTTTCGGTTCCCGGCGTGGAACGGATCGCCATCGTCTATCTCTTGTGTTCTTGGAGATGGCGGCCCCATTTACTGCTTGTGATCAATCACGTTAGCTGCGTTTCTAACCAACCACTGTGTCGCAAACATGTATGATGCCATCGTGGGGCCGAGAGAGCACAAACCACGCCTTCTTTTGTGAGATTTTTCAGACCTTCCAAGAGATATGAGTAGAGCACAAAATGCCTCTGCACAGCACCTACACTGTCCGCATTGACAAAGCACCTGGGCAGTCTGAGGGTAGACATGATCGCCAACTTTAGACTGCTTCTCCCTACCTGAGCGCGTCGCATGTCTGGCTGCAAACACTGCATCAGTGAACCATGGCAGAACGGCATACTCATCTTCGTTTCTCTTCGCATTCGGTCTCATGTGTCCGCCATCCGTCTTCTCCCGCGCCAAGACGCAGTCCTACTACCGCACCGCGAACATTGCGCGCTTGAGACACTGAGCTGTCACCTCGTCGCAGAGGGGCCGGACGGTGTGCGGTTGCGGTGAGTCCAACCAAGTCAGCTCGGATACCCGCCCAGCTTCGACGGTTCTCCATCACCGTGGCCAAGGTTGCCTCTCATTGGGTCCTCATGAAAAATACCTCACGGATTCCGATGGGGGTGGGCAGTCCTGTAACAACCGCTCCGTAATGTTTACACAAATAGCTCCCCTACAGCAGGCCTCAATGTGCGCCCTACCTACCACGAACACAATTAGTGTTCTATTTCTGGAACGATATGGGAGACTAGTTCTGCAACGCACCTGGGCTTGGTAGAGGTTGGCTGTAGACACAAAATACGCGCGCAATGGCGAGCCAGTAATTAAGAAACGTCTATCCAAGGCGGCGGCTAATCTCGCGTGTCTGCCAGGCGTATGCCGTATGGGAGCTATTCTTTGTCTTCTGCAGCTGCATCCACAATGTGTGTATGTTTTTAGAGGTTCGCTATCTGAGGAATTGGGCTTGTGTGGTTTCAACCCTTGCACTTCCCTTGTACTTGAAACACACTCACTACTCGCTTATCATTGAAACAGTTGCGCAATCAGTCCCCTTGGTACTTGGCGATTTGAGTCAAGCGCCTTGGGGGATGGGTACAAGCTTCAGAGTGGGAATTTGGCAATTGCCAATTGGTAAGTAAGCATTTCCCCCTGTGACGGCCCAAGACTTTTTGATTGTAACGTTAACCACACGAATCACTATATTTTTTGCGCGCACAAAATGCCGTGCCGGGGGCCGGATTTAGACTGTATTTTCTCTTTCACATGCTTGCTCTATTGGAAAGCCCGTCGCGCGATCGTCATGAATTAGTGGGTTCACTGCGTTCTTGTCACCGAGATTATATGTGCGACCGGGAGGTTCGCGCTCACCGATAATACACCGACAGCGTGTCATTGTTAATATTCAGTATTATGCCCGCCCTGATGGAGACGAAGAGCGGTACGCGGCCTATTTTTTTCTTTTTTCTGGTAAGCATTATATCTTCATTTCGGCTTCTGATCCGCGAAGCAAGCCGGACAAGTCGTCAGCTCGGGGATCAAATCGCCCAGGCCGCCAGTGCTCGGGGAGAAAAACAGCTCACGGTCCTTGACTGACCGGTGAGGGTGTATCTAAAAAGTCTTGTCCTGCGGTATGGACCCTCTCGGCGCAAGAATGAGACCGCGCACAAGGGTCGAAGGTGAAATCCCGGGAATGCCAACGGGAGATAGACTGAAGATAGTTATTCGTGGAGCACCTTGATCGTAACAGATTCTCGTTCTGGAGAGCAGGGCTCACCCTTCTTGACTTCCTGAACAGGAATTTGTTGATCAAGGAACTCAATTGCGCAAAACAGAATGCTCCGTGTACGTGAGAGAATTGTACTTGGCGAAGTCTGTAGTGATGAGATGATTGCATTGTGAAGCCCATCCAGGTCGTCATCGTAGTCCAGACGCGGCCACAATTGATGCTTTCCAACACTCGACCGCTTCAGGAGCGGTTTTGCATTTTACAAATTGGTGGGTTACCACGGCCAAGTGTTTCTGACGGTGAGAAAGACCGTTATAGTAAATAATCGGCAAGAGCGCATAAGGGATGAGTTCCGGCGGTCCCTTCGAGTCCACCAACACAGTCCTTGATTGGATAATCCGCATTATCGCACGAGCAAACGTCGGAAGGCTGAGTCCCGTGTCGACAAGAAAGACAGCACAAGCTCATCCCGTTTTCTCCCAAGCGCGCAGAACTTGGCGCCACGGTTTACCAAGCACGGGAGTGGTGGTTTCAGCGACATAGTGACCGACGAGAAGATTCGATATGGAGGAAATTTGAATACTCATTGCGATAGCTGCTCCGCCACGGTCTATCGACTGGGCATTCCCAAACAGGCCGCCTGTCAGACCTCCCTTGGGCTGCAGCTGTGACATTAGGGCATGTGCACGGTTTATTGGGTGATACCGTGAGTGCCACAATCGAGGTGACCTCTGGGCGGTTGACCGCCAGGGGCGGCGAAGATTGGAAGACCCACAGCACACAGGCGCACTTGCTGCCCGAAGCTGAGGCTAACACGAATGTGAGGAGCGGGCACGGCGATCAGGCAAGGGCTTTCTCGATAGTACCAGGGAAAAAAAATGAAGGCACCCCAACAATTCCAATTTCAGCAGACAGCGCAAACACCCCTCGCACATCAACCACGGAGAGTCCGGAAAGGGCCACCGAAGTCCCACATCGTGATAGTCACCCCGATGGCCCTAATGGGGATGTTGACATACGTCGGGTCGAGTCCCGGCCAATAGAGGGGGCTGCGATGCGAGGGTTCGTGAATCTGTTACACTGGCGAGCCGGGCTAGAAGGACTGGTGCTGTAATGTGTACGCGGTATAACATGCGCTTGATCTATATCGCCAACGCAAAAAGGTACCCGCCAGCATCGCCAATGTGCTACTGCGCGAAACGAGTCAGATCGGGTGAGAAGCTTGCGTGGCTGGGCCTGCAGAGTGAGCGCTCTTGGCCTATGTAAAGGGCGAGGTACCCGCTCTCAAAGTCTGGGCATTCTTTTTGTGGCAATGGGCCAAGAAGGTAAGGGTGTTGTGGGTGTGAGGACAGCGGGAGAGCAGAGGCATGGATGGATGTGAAGGGCTGGAAGGGCTGGGAGGGCTCTCTGTGTTGCTCTGCTTTGCTTTGCTTTGCTCTGCTCTGCTCACTTGATTTGCGCCCATTGCCGGGCAGGGGGCTCTGCCAAGAGCAACGACACGTCAAGAATGGACGTCTCACAACGGGGAACGCAGCGATCGTCTATCAAAAGTGGACTCGGGCAGCCACACCAGCAAAACAGAGGCCAGACAGCAGCCAGACAGCACCAGATGTGTTGAGTTCGGATCCAGTGGCTGGTCTGGTTCGCCAAGGCCATCGGTGCCAGGACATGGAGGTCGGGCGTGGTCGATGTCAGGGAGAAGTAGGCCCAAGGCGGGATTCCGGTTGGTGCTAATTCGCCGGCTGGCAAGGGTGTGGATGGCGGCAGCAGAGGCTTTGACAGCATGGGTTTCAAAGCCTTGAGACGGCGCCGTCCGCTGCCTCTCCCGGCCTCAGGGGTCTTGGCCTGCTTCTAATTTTGATCGCTTCCCTCCGTCGATCATCTAGAGCCTCATCAAGCCACATCCCAACTCCGTGGGGGTCCAGATAACAACCCGACTCATTCAGGCAGGCGGCAAGACGGTCCAGACCAGAACTTCACGCCCCCATGGCCCGCCAAGTCGCCAAGCGGCCGAGTCGGGCGAAACAATCTTCAGGGCCAGGGTTTTTGGGATGAAGAGCAGAAGTTTCTTTAAGGTTTCGGCAAGCAACAGAACCGCTGCGCTGCACACCAGAGCAGTCAGTGGATGGATGCCCTCTTGGGCTGGCAGCACTGGCAGCAGCGTGCCGGCCTGCATCATCAAGCTGAAGCTGATGTCACTCCCATCCATGGCTGCATGGTTGACCAGATATCCGCGTCTGCCACTCACCCAACACCACCCAGCATCACCTCGACCTGCTGGCTGGCATTTCCTGGACAGACGCCACCATGCGTGCATGCAGATCACCCACATGTGCACCATCGTTATGCCACCATGTGCTGAGAAACATCCGCCGAAACGGGCTGTGCAGAAGCTATGTCCACGGGCTCATATCGCCTCTTGTGGCTCTCATGGGGTTCTGTGGCCCTCGTGGTCCGTCCCGTACAGACTCAGACCCAGCAGCCTGTGTCTGTGTCTCCTGTCTGCCTGTCTGTTTACATCATGCCTGTCCAGCTGATTCCGTTCCCCAGAATACCCACCGGCTCCCCACCGTCGGTCTGTATTATCTTGATGTATGCTTGTCCTTCTTTCTGTGGTCCTTCACGGGGTAGATGTTTCTTCGCACCCGCTCTCTCTCACATTCCGCTTCTTTTTGTAGTTCAGGGGCAGCGGAAGGACATGGTCCTGAGGCTCTGGCCGTTCACGTCGCGAAGCATATTGAAATGTGGGCCTCTTCTCTTCTCGGCAGTCCCCACCAGCAGCCCGCCAGATTGAAGATCTGAAGCTTCCGTCCTTCTTTCTTAGACGCTGCCATGTCCTGTCCGTCCTTGGCGTCGATACTCCACGGGCGGTAGTACCCACTTCTTCCAAACTCTTGGCTGCCATGTCACGAAAAAGAGCCGCTTCGCACACACTGCCGGGGGGCGTGTGTGCTCGTGTGCTGTGTGTATCCCAGTCCATCAGTCTGTGTGCGTTGTACCGGTTGTACCCAGATCGCCACGACGTGGTACTGGGATGGGGCCAGTCCAAATTCAGAAACAATTTGTTGCACATTCGCAACCGTTTCCCGTGGCTAGGAGCTTCTTGTGTGCCCTCTGGAACACCAGCTGCTCGGGCATGGCGAAGGGCTTGGCTCATGTGGATCTCCATCTACAATTTGATATCGCTGCTGGCCTGGCGATCCCCGTACCTGACCTCTGAACAAAGATACATAACTCTAATGCCTATCCCATGAATCCTCTCCCCGTGCCCTTTGACGATATATATCCCAGGTCTCTCTGATTCATTTCTTCTGTCACAGGCTGGTCCCACATCATTATTGACTTTGACTTTTGTTTCGAACTGTTCACATTTGTTTACATCGCTCGCTGCGTCTGCATCTGCACACATCTACCACTTCCTGGTCCGTCAGCACATACCTCCTCGGTCGATCTCATCCTAGCGGTGAGGTTGTTGGCGTCGACTAGAAACCCCGTCGATATATCACACGACAAATACATTCTCAAGGCCGTATATGTTCCCCACCGAATAAGCACCCGATACCGAGGTTTACAACACAAGAGCGTATCCGCTGCTCGACAACAAAATGGAGGGCACAAGAAGATCCTTTGAACAGAGGCCGTCCTTCATGGACCCCCAGGCCGCCCCACAAGGACTGTTCGAGCCCCGACCACTCCCCCGGGCAAACAGCTTCGACAACGGCTTCCAAAATCCTCAGATTGAGAGCACCGACAGCACACGGGTGTCGACTCCCTCAGGCGAGCGGGACCTTGAAAAGTACGAGGATGAGGAGCCGCTCAAGAAGGACGACCACAAGCGACAGACATACATGGGTTATGACATTTACGACCCCAACAGGCCGAAGCTGGGACTGAAGCAACGGTTACACCACTTCACCTGGGCGTGGTGGACTCTCATCATGAGCACAGGTGGACTGTCACTTCTCATCTTTGCACAACCGTATCAGTTCCCCGGCCTGAAACAAATAGGTCTCGTCGTTTATATCATCACCCTGATCCTCTTCGCTCTCACAGCCAGTGCCTTGGTTGCACGGTTCTTCCTGTACCCGGGCGATCTCAAGGCATCCATCTGCCACGAGCGTGAGGGCTTCTTCTTCCCCACATTCTTCCTCTCCATCGCCACTCTCATCACGAGCACTTACCGCTACGCCATCCCTGAGAATGACGAAACCCTCAACTGGGCCGTTCAGGTCGCATTCTGGAGCTACCTGTCCGTGACACTGGTCCTCGCCGTCGGCCAGTACAGCTACGTCTTCCGCACTCACAACCTCGAGGTGAAGACCATGATGCCCACCTGGATCCTGCCCATATTCCCCATCATGCTTTCCGGAACCATCGCCTCGGTCGTCGCCGACACGCAGCCCGAGTTCATGTCCGTTGCCATCGTCTACGGTGGCCTCGCATGCCAGGGTCTCGGAATCAGTGTATCGTTCCTCATGTACGCTCACATGGTTGCACGTTTGATGTCATTTGGCCTTCCCAGCCGTGAGCACAGGGCCGGTCTCTTCATGAACGTAGGCCCCCCCGCTTTCACCTGCCTGGCCTTCATTGGCATGTCAAACGGCCTGCCCGACAACTTCGACTTTGACAACAACGGAATCTTGGACGTCCACTTTGTCCGCCAAATGGCGCTCCTGGGTGGTGTCTACCTCTGGGGCCTCAGCCTCTGGTGGTGGGGAGTCGCCGTACTCGCCGTCATCCAGAGCAGGCCCAAGTACTTCCATCTTGGCTGGTGGGCCAGTGTGTTCCCCAACACCGGCTTCACTCTCGCAACCATCACGCTCGGCAACGCCATTAACAGCAAGATCGTGCTTGACTTTGCTGTTTTCATGTCTGTGTGCATTCTGATCACATACTTCTTCGTCCTGTACCACCACATCCGGGCTGTCATTGTCCAGGATATCATGTACCCAGGCAGAGACGAGGATGTCAACGACCACTAAGGGGGGAATTGACATCCAATTTGTTTTCTCTTTATCTTTTTGGCATCGTGGATTTCAGCATTCAAAAATTGCTAGCATTGCACTTTCTGCCAGGCGTTGTGGCTGGGATTGATTTTCTATGGGAAAAAAAGGAACTCGGGCGACTTCTTGATTGTCCAGTTCTACTCGGACGGAGGGACAGGCATTACTGGGAGACAGTCACAGAATGCTCCAACAGGCACTCATTTTCTGGATGTAGAGAGTTACGATATCCCCATAGACTAATTTGATTTTGACTAGAATGTTACGAAAACAGCAAAAAAAAGAAAAAAAGACCAACTACCGTCACTCGTTTAATTTCGTCGGGCCCATGAGGCTCCCGTTCCCAAAAACTCTGTTCTTGCTCTCCTTCACAATTTTTCTTCGCAGTTTTGACGATCTGCAGTTACTCCGAAAAGTAACACTGCGGAATGACTATCGCGATGCCCAGAAGGACAATTGTAAACTCTGTCAACCGTTGTGCAAACGCAAAATAGTTTCACCCTGTCCCTCGTTGCACTTGCTCTGCTTCGCCACATTTAGTTGCCACCATTCATTCCCGATCCGGTGGTCGTCCTCAGTCCGGTCTCACGGCCAGGTTCCAATGTCGTTACAAGTCGTTGTGTTACCGGACTGGCCCGTCTCGGCATGCTTCTTGCCCAGCCTGCCAAGCCCAGCCGCACACAAAACCCTCACAAATTCAAGCTCCAGATCTCACGGCCGCACATAACCGCCAAGCACGTCACGGGCGCCAAGTCGAAGCTGCATGAGAGCGGGTGCCGAATTTGAACTGGGCCAAGGCCCATCTCCTGCAGGTCGCATTCGGTCGAATATTTTGATATGGGACCGTTCGGGATACAATGCAAACCCTTGTGAGCAACAAACAACAAGTCTACATATGCTTGGCCCCGTAAAAAAAAAAAAAAAATCGGAGCCCATCTCACCCGGTTTGTTCCGGGAGCCCATCGCTGATTTAACCTCGCGATTCAGTGCGGCGGAAGAAGCCAGGCCCCATCTATTTGGCTTTCCTCGCCACTCCCCAAGAGGGCGGAGCCTGCGTAGAGGGCGAGCGGGCGGGCGCAATTCAGCGAGAACATGACGCGGGCCCATTGTCATTGGAGCCCTCGAGCCCAACGACGAGAGCCCGCCAAGGCAATGGGCACCGTTCTGCCCATTTTCAATGGCTCTCGCGCGCGTAGTCGAAATGTTTGAAGGACTTTCTGCCATAACCTGCGGAATCCACCATGGCCCACTTCCCGGCGATCTGATACGCCTCCCGCGGTCTGGCTCGGTCCATATTTCGGTCCGCTGGCGATTAATAGACCTTGTTTAGAGTCCATGACCGTGGTTGTTGTGATCCACGCCTTGTGCCTGGCACCCCTTAACTGAATCGTGGCTTTCCCCTTGACTGAATACAACTGCAGATGTTAGAGCGACGCACCATAATTATTGATTACGATGTAAATCAAGGGGAAAGATCGTGGCGACACTGACGTGTCAGTGGAAAAGTCTTGAGAGCATACGAGGATCTCATCGATCAGACTCATGTCTCGCCACAGCCCGATCTGTGGGTCACCGGGACCTTTACACGTATTTTTACAGTGCGATATCTCACGGAATACGCGCCAAAAGGAATTTCACTTTATGCATGTTATTCAGACCAGGCCCATCGAATGAGGTTGGGCTCACTAATCACGTTGTCATGAGACGAGTGCATGGCTCTTGCGCTTGAGAACAATGTTCAGGGGAAGCTGAGCACATGTTGACGAGTATCAAACAGTCACGGAGTGCACAAATAACTTACGATGCACCGAACTTCGTCAATAATCCATGACGAAAATAGTCAGGATTTTGGGCATGGTAGCTGTAAGGAAAAGTCACGCTTTCACCGGAAGTTTGATGTGCAATGCCTCACAATCACCACATGTTCAGCTATTTACAGGTTGGACGACTGCCAGTTTGGAGCTCTTTAATTCTTGAGAAGGAATTTGTTTCAATCAGAATGATTCCGAGTGATCTTAGCACGAGCAATTATCACATTCTCTATTTTCAAGCCTGTCAAATTATTTCTGTACCTCGTAGAGCCTCATACATGAAACAAAAACACACATGCAAGACAAGCCTGCTATTGGCAGATTGGACAGATTTCAGGTTGAACGTGTTAAAGTAGTGCCTCCATAAGGTTTGAGTCTGACCCTTAGTCATACCCAAGTAGAGTTCATTGCCACACAATTTGATGCCAAGATAGATGCGAACGCCTCGAAAAGTTTAACCTTGCTTGCAAATCCAGTTCGTCACACATGGCGGCAAGTTTCTCATCTCGCTTGGACGCTTGCTCAACGGCTGCCGTGCTAGGCACTGCCTCATAACAGCCTCGACGATGAGGCCCTTAACTTGGAGGACTCACACACGGCCCTCCACCTCAGCTGGGACGGAGCAACTTTGAAACCGCAAAGCTCTTGTCTCTCGTACTGAGGCATCCACACTCATTACCTAAGTCACCCTGGCCCTCCGGCTTGGCGCTCGGTGAGTAGGTGGCCCCCGGGTTCTGATTCAGCAACGCCTTGCGAGGTGGCACCGGGCCAGTCACGGGCCGCAACGGCTCCAAGACCTTGCTGATGAGGCGTTGCGTCGATTGAGATGTGTCTTCAGTCCGGCGATCATCACAATTCTCAAATGTGGGTTCAGATGCTGTATGACGTGCGCTGAGGCCGGATGTGACATTCAAATGCAGAAGCTGCTCAGCCATGCATGGTCTGTGCCTGTTTGATGATAGGACCGGACATCGTGAAACAAACTGCATGCGTGATTGGCTCCTCACACGTGGAAGAAGCCACGTCGATACTGGTTACTGTGACATTTGAGGCCGTAATCGACTCCGAGAAATCTCCGCCATCGAGGTCCATTGGCGGCTCGCGGATTCTTCTCATTGTCTCCAGATATGGTTGTCGGTAAAGCCCAAAGACCAAGAGCCTTGTAGGCACGCAAGCATCACAAATGCGTCAGAATGTACCTTTTGCCTTTCGAATCGAGGTGTTCGCAATTGGGCTGTGCAGTGTTCGCGAAGGGGTGAGGACACGCTGAAAGAGTGCCCACTGAGAAGAGCTGTAGCACTTGAGCCATGTTGCATCTTAAGTGGTGACTTGCATTATGTGTTGCCGTAACAAGTCGGAATTTAGCTACCAGTAGAAGATAGTAATGAGAGAATCACTCAATAAGCTCCGCCTAAATTGTGTCTTGTGGATTTAATGATTCAACCAAGTAGATCTGATTAAACGGTGGCTAACGCGTACAACGCGGACCAAGCGAGTGACTTAAACAAGACAGCGTGACAGTAGACCGTGACCAACCACAAAACTGAGAGCTCTTTCAAGATGCAGTTTTGTGGTTTCTCCGGAGATTCCCTCGGAACATGTGTAGATTCAAATGCTCATTCTTTGAGTATCTAATAATGTATGAAGGGACCGTGTATGTGACGGTCCGGTGTACTGAGCCTATACACTACTTGGTGTGTAAGTCTCCTTGGCCTAGCCTTCTGGTCTTTGAGCCGGGTGGTCTAAGGTGCAATTAGTGTATGGTTCGTCTCAGTCAACGCTTTTGAGTGTCTACAGATTAAGAACGAAACCACTTAAAGATTGATACAGATAGATGCTCTCGAGGTCATCGTCGGCCTAAAGCAGAATCTGCTACTGTGAAGCAATTTTAAAATAATATTTTCGAATCATCCGGGTTGAGTGTCGCATTTCTCAGATCAACCTGCAGGGTCACTGTCTACAAGGACTCATTGAAACTTCAGCTGAGCTGAAGTGAAGTGATCGGCATCTATCATATTGCAGCTGTCTCCCAAGTAGCTGAAACATCCCAGCCTCCTGATTGTGCAAGGGACTCATGCCCATTTCAAGAACTTGCAGTCGCGTACGCGCTGTACCATCAAATACCTATCAATGGGGCCAACCGCCAACAGTAATTTCTCAGATCAAACGCATTGGTTCTTATCAAGGAACAATGCCTTTGTGGCGTGATGCTTATCACCAGAAGCCGTAGCCTTTTACAATACCACTTTGGACCAGTTTCAGGAGAGCGTCCAGAGTCATGCTAGTGGTGCATGGTTCACATACCAATCACAACGTCTAGACAGGCATTTCGACACATCACATATGGATCTCTGTATTCAATCAGGGGATTTATATAGCGGCTTATGTGATAAACTCAGCATATTGGACACGTATCATCACATTGAGCGCCCGCTCCTTGCTGTATCGAACGCGCGGCATATGAGGATTGAAGTTAGAGTTTGGCAAAAGTGCTTCATCTTTCAATTGCCGCATAGAAATCTCGGGAGGAATGAGTGCGCACATCACGGTTTATCGAAGGACGGATCATGCACGCCCGAGCCGGAAGCTCCGGTCGGCAGGCTGCCGGCGGACCCACTTGTGCCGAGGCATCGGCCCTGGCCGAGGCATTTCCGCCTGCGGCTTCGGCGGACAGCCCGGGTTGTTCACTGCAAGCAAGGGATTTTTTGGTAAGCCCTTCCTTCCCTGAGCAAAAACGCACCATTATTGGCTTCCCTCGCGAACCGGCTTTTCGCTTTCCACGAACGTCGCGAGATTCCACTCCTCGAGCTCCAAGACTCGAGATTCTTGATGAAGGCGGATGTCGTCATATAATTCGCATGTCGAATTCATCCGCTAGGCGCCAACATGCAGTCGCGAGACCGCGGCTGCCCACCTGGCCTTAGGGGGCAGCCCTTGAGATAAAAGAGACATTCGGCCAGCTCTGGCAGAACAATAGAACTTCTGCATTGTAAAGTGATCATCGACGGCATTCGTCCCAATTTTCAAAAAAGACATTTGATCAGCCTTAACCATGGGCTCTTCTTGGAAAGTTCCCGAAGATTATCATAGTCGACCAGTTGCTATTCTGGGCGGAGGTGTTCTAGGACGGCGAATAGGTGAGATCATTATATATGCCCTGGGTATCACTATGAGCACAAACTGACATTCCTCATAGCTACAAGCTGGGTAGCAGCTGGCTACGACGTGTTTGTCAGGGACCCCGACGCCTCGCAGAGGAAAGCCTGTGAGGAATATGTCAGAGAAAACGCACGCGACTTCCCGGCAGCCAAGACCAACCTCAACGGCTATGGTGAGATATCGACGCAGGCCGAGCTGTCCGATGCAGTGCAAGGAGCATGGCTGGTGATTGAGGCCGTCCCGGAGAAGCTGCAGATCAAGATCGACACCTTTGCAGATCTTGAAGCTCTCGCGCCCAAGGACGCGATTCTTGCCAGCAACTCCAGCTCATACAAGAGCTCTGAGATGCTCGACAAGATCAAGGACGAGGCGACCAAGACGCGTATACTCAACACGCACTACTACATGCCACCGACAAACAACATCGTCGAGTTGATGACCTGCGGGTTCACAGATCCTGTTGTCATTGAGTTTCTTCGTGAGAGGCAGATAGAGGCGGGGACGACACCCTACGTGGCCCGCAAGGAGTCGACCGGCTTCATCTTCAACCGGCTTTGGGCAGCGGTGAAGCGCGAGACCCTCACGATCTTGGCCGAGGAGGTATCAACACCCCAGGAGATTGACAAGATGTTCAGTAAGCATCATTTTTGACCTGTTACGGATCCCTATCTTTCATATCTTGGAATGTTCTAGAATGCAACACTTTAGGACCCGTAGCAGGACTAATATCACCATCAGGAACCATGTTCAAGACCACGATGGCGCCCTGCAAGACGATGGACGACGTTGGGCTCGACACAGTCGCCTTTATCGAGTCGCACTATGTCGCGGAGCGCGGCCTTCCCTCGGACAAGACCGTCGATTTCGTGCAGAAAAATTACATCGACAAGGGAAAGTTGGGTGCCAAGTGCCAGAAAGGAGGCCTGTACCCCCGCGTCCCTCGTCTCTTAGTCCTGGATCTCGGACTTGCGGCTACCAAGATCTCACCCGCGCCAGGCTTCGTGCTGGAGATGTCAGGCGACGGCAAGAATCAAAAGGTCCTCGCCAAGAGCCAGGCCTACCCGGATGGCATCGACGTTGACAAGGTCTCGGGGCGCATGTTCTGGACGTGTATGGGCTCACCCGGCCGGCCCGACGGCGAGGTCTTCTCCGCGAACCTAGAGGACGGCTCAGACGCTACGTGTATCGTGCCCAAGGGCGTGGTCAACACACCGAAGCAGCTGGTCGTTGAGCCCGAATCCAAGAAGCTGTATTTCTGCGACCGCGAGGGGATGCGCGTGCTCCGCTGCAACTACGACGGCGGTGAGCTCGAGACGATCATCAAGACCGGTGATTGGGAGGCAGAGGGCTTTTCCGACCAGACAAGGTGGTGCGTGGGCATTACCATATCTCGAAAGCATGGCAAGTTCTATTGGACGCAGAAGGCCGCCTCCAAGTCCGGCAAGGGTCGTATTTTCTGCGCAAGCATTGACATGCCCGCCGGGGAGACGGCTGGGAACCGGACGGACGTCCAGCTACTTTTGGACAACCTGCCTGAGCCCATCGATCTCGAGGTTGACGAACTCAACGAAACACTGTATTGGACCGACCGTGGTGAGTTGCCGCTGGGTAATTCCGTGAACAGAGCAGTCTTGGATCCTGGGTCTGGCTTGGTGGTCAAAGACGGCAGTGGGAAGCCGTACGAGGTGCTTGTGAGACACTTGAACGAGGCAATTGGGCTGAAGCTTGATTTGGAAGCTGGTCACATGTATCTTACCGATCTCGGTGGATCCTTGTATAGGTGTAACCTCGACGGCTCTGAGAAGCAGAAGATCTATAGTTCTGATGAGCGAGCACTGGCCGGCATAACAATAGTGTAGGACGGTTTGTTTCTATAGGGGATTTGGCATTCAATTTTAGCGGTCGGCGCCAGGATTTAGACTGGGGGGTTTGATTGACAATAGACCAGCAGACTGTACTCGAATGCTCCTATCCCTGGCCACTCATGATCAGCCTCCGAAGCATCAGCACTTCATGCTTGGTGACGAACACGCCCATTGCAGCTTGTCCGAGAGTCGTATCCGTGTCACTGTGCATGGTGCCGTCGAGCTGGTCGATCAGATCCCGGATCTTGGCGCCCTCCCAATTGCCCTCATTGTTGGTCCAAAACACTCGTTTGATACCGACTGAGTGCATGTACGCGACACAGCGGTAGCACGGACGTGACTCTGCGGCAGTCGGCGGAGGCTTGACATCTTCCGAGGCTGAGGTCAAAGGCTTTGGCTTGGATGTTTTGGTGATCAGCTCATCATGCAGGGACCCTGTCGACGTCGACATGGCAGAATTCGTGCTGGTGTCCGAACTCCTCGTCTTACCAATCCCATCGCTTGGCTCATCATGCGCATGGCACTTCTTATTCTTTCCGCTTGGCAAGGCTGGGCCATCGTTTGCGAGGCGGGCAACGTATACGTCGGCGCCGACAAGCTTAGGGTGCTTCATCCGTTCCTTTACGCCAGGTGAGGTACCAACGTTGCGGCCCTTGGGCACGAGAAGGTGCGGATTTCGCGCCTGTTTCTAGTCAGTAAACTTGGACACAAGGAATTGACCGCATAATGCGACTCACTTTGCGCAGACCAAAGTTGCTCTTATTGCTCCCTGTGGCGTTCTGAGAAGCGACCTTCACGCCATTATCGTCTGAGTCACCGTCAAAGTTCTCGCTATTCTGAGCGGTGTGCCCTGGTGCTGGAACATGCTGCGGCGTTCTCGCCGCCTTATACTTGTACTTGCTGTACTTGTTGTTGTACGCCTTGTCTTTCTGATACTGGTTCGACTGGTGACTGTGATGACTCTGATAGCCATGCTTCTTCGCCGTGCGATAGGACGTCGTCGCATCTATATGTGGCAGGTCTAACGCGGGACTCGACTGTCTCAGCCGGGCCGGCACCTTGTTGAACCTGCGGCCCGAAGGTAGCGAGGCACACGGAACGCGTGTAGGCGAGGACGGCATCGCGCTGTAAAGCACGTTTGCATTTGGAATCACCGAATAATTTGAAGCTCGGTTTAACGTGAGACACGGTACTGGCAGCCAGCGTGCTGGACGACGACAGGGCCGAGTTGATCGCCATCATTTCACTGTGCAAGGTCAACCGGGCGTTCGCGTGGTGGCCGCCTCCGCAGTTGCCCATGATGCTCTCGACCGTCTTGAAGTTGCTCTTGGACTTGGGCGGGTCCGGCTTGTCAGGCTTGACGCTGGCCGTTGCCTTGGGCAGGACGCCGGTCTTCAGGACGCTGCCGCCGTCATATCCAGGGCGACAGTCGTTGAAGCCTTGGCCGATGACCTTGCCTCCCTTGACGACGACGCATCCATGGCGATAGTGGAGACTGGACAGGGCAGCCTGGTCAAGACAGAGATTGAGATACTGATCGGTCTTCATTGCGATTGCGATTGCAGTTTCAGGGATCGACTGTGTTCTGTTTGCTTGCGCGATTCTAAGCGTTGTGAGTTGGACTTTGAGTACCTGAAAGGCGAATCTGGAAGTTGTTTACGGTGGCTTGAATGCTTGTGTAGTCAGTCGAGCTCGAGGAACCTTCGATGTTGGTTGCAGAAGGAAGAAGTCGAGGTTGGAGCTAGAACGGGGGAAGGCTAGGTAGTAAGCATGAGGGTGGGACTTTACCCCAAATGCCCACCCAAGCTTCCCTAGGTTACAAGCTCGCCGATGACTGCAGGCGGTCAGTGCATCAGCCCCCTTGTGACAGGCCAGGGCTCGTGTAAGTGGCAGGGGTATGGCCAGAGCAGGGGGGTGGGATTGTTCGACTCCTAGATACCAATGACAGAATCTAATTTTCGGCTTGGCTTTTGTTGAATCTCAAAGATTGACACCGTCCAGCCTGTGTAAACATTCGGTGTAATCGGATCATCAATTTGGCTTCTGCATCCCAAGAAATTTGCAGTCGTTTGTTGCATATTCCAAACGGCCGAATACATTACGGATCCAGTACATATTCAAACGTCGGGAGAGCAGGGCCCTTAAGAACTTCACAGCGGACCATGACTGTCTTCAATGTGACTACACAGCAGTCGAGGAACGTTGAATATTTACAAAACATTTGGCTTGATAGTTTGTAGGACTATATAGAGGCATCCAGGACCTACATTGGGGCTAATTCCCAGCTGCCTGATCCGATTTCTGGCTGCGAGAACTTGGTGCTCGAGGATAGGAACTCATTTCAAACATTGAATGAAATGATTCACTGGCATGAGTGAGACAACAGAAGACAATGGATTACAAACCAGACAGGAAGCTGTGACTTTGCGAGAGCAGCAATTCCAACCCATTGGATTAATTATAAATCCCTACTCCCACCATTTGCGCTGATCTGTTCAGTCTTGACCTCGAACTCGAGTTCAAGCTGCAATCCTTCACTCACCACGCCTCCCAAGACATAAGAGGATTGAAACACACCAAAATACTCAGCAATTTAGGAAAATATCGGAACTTTGCGATGTGTGAATGGGTTCTTGAAACATATGAATGTGGTGTGAGTATCTACAGATCCATCCCGTTGGCCTCACAGTCAACATGCCCAATCGCTCCCAACGAAGCCGTCCGGTTCGAACAACCGAGATAACATGGCATTCCACATCGTACATATGGGTGAGACTATGGAGCCTTCCTTCTTCGTCACTAAAGTGTATTTAGAAAGTGCTGATTCAGATCGCAGTGCAGAGTGACGCCTGGTGTACCAAACTGGCAGCGCTGCGAAATTTTCCGACGAACAGCAATGGACTGCTGGCTCCTACCACCAAAAGACAAGAACGATTTACCGCCGAAAACTGTGGCTGGAATATGTGAGAAGTGCAAGGGAAAGGGAACCGGGGCTTGAAGTAAGGCATCTCCTCCAATCGCCGCAGTAAACGATCAGCTAAAAAGTTGTGTGGTAGCACCCAGTACTTTGAGGCATCAAGATAAGGGTCCAAGACAAATGCACAGTGCCAAACCGATACCCATATTTGCCTACTACCATGGGATCGATTAGTACTTGCAAAGCAAGCTGGAGCTGGCATTTCAGATAGCACATCTGAACAGGTCTGGCTTCCGCCCCAGAACGAGCTGGACGGAAGGCTCAGGTCTGTACTGATGCACTGAATAAATAACCTTCTTCCAAACTCATGTACCATGACATTTATATCCTGAGTAGTGATTTCTCGTAAGAGCGCCACCGAGCATTGGCTGTCGCTGAGCGAGGTCGGGGCATTCTCGTAGTGGTCACCGGCCCTCCTCCAACACCTGCGCTTCCGGCCTGCTCTGTTTGGTAATTACAGTCAACCTTGTAGAGTCGCGCGGTCATCCCGTATATCCCTCCGTGTGTAATAAAACAACTTCCGTCTGTATGTCGCCCTGAGCAGCCATCCTGCCTCCTAGGAGGTCCGCGCACCCACGCCGGATGGTCCGGCGTTAGACCCAGGGCTATGCAATTCGTTTCGCTCTTTATTCGAACCAGTTTATTCTTCATGGAACCCTCGTCTTGAGTTGCACCCCATGCCATGTCTTCATCAAGTCACCAAGCACGGCGTTGACCATACGCTGCTGCTTGAGCATGTTTGCGCCGCGAAACTTCTCCGAGCTTATCTCGATCCCGTACATGGAACCGCAGCCGCCTGATATGTCCTGCACCACCAGCTCCACCGGGCTGAACTCCTTGGCGAGGCGGTCCCAGACCTCGGACTCGGCTTCGTTGAGGAAGTCTGGCTTCTCGAGGGTGCCTGATGGGCTTGTCGAATCGGCGGCTGCCGCGCTTGTTTCGGGCGGTGCTGAAGAAGAGTATGGCCTATGTGCGCCGGCTTGATGGGCTATGGTCGGGAACCTGGCCACAGATCGAGGAGCCCACGGAGCAGTCGACATTGAGGGGTGGGCCGGTCGTCGGGGAAGCGCGGAGCTCGACGAAGCTTGGCGGATCGCGCGCTTCGGCAGCGCGGCGAGGCGGCTGCCACGCAGGGAGATGGCACACCTCTGGCACAGCATACTCGGTGGATGATCTGAGACTCGGTTGAAATGTCTGATGTTGCAACGAGCTAGGGTGGAGTGCTATCGCTGGATCAGAGAAGCGTTCCCGCAGTGGCCCCTGTCCCAAGCTCGAGCCTGCAGATTTCGACGTCATAGCATTGGCCAATCAGGATGCTGTGTTATATCAGCAAGTGTTGGTGGCAGAAGCGAACATTTGAACCCTCAGTGCTGCTGTTTCTGCACGGAGTAGTGTAGCATCAGGGTATCACCATCTATGTTTATCCTGACGTTGCACTGATCGACATCGACAAGTTCACAGTCATTCCTCCACGCCATCTGAGTTAATCATTTTGCTGCAACGCAAGACTTGTCACCCACTGGGCTCTCCAAAATGCTGGCGAGTCTTCCAATATCAACCACTGACTCTAGCTTCTCCGGCCGACCGCCACATACTTGACATCCCATCGCACTGTATGCCCAGGTGCACACAATTAGTGAAGTGTCATGAAGTAAGATGTTGGAAGACTCTGATGGAAGTAATATATAGCCTGTCAATACTGAGGCCACATTTTCAGTCTTGGATGTGCATTGGGCGTTTCCCAACGTTCTCTCCTACAGAGCGACATTCTTCAATGTTAGGAAAAGGGTTCTCTCTTCACGTCAAAGAGTAAATTGCAGTCTTCTTTAAGTAACATATTCAGTGACTCAAGTCGTATTTTCTGCAAGTACATGCCGGAGGTAAGTGATTAGTGATTGTGGTTAATTTCTAGCGTTCAAGATGTTACCTTCACTTATATGGATGCTGCAAACAGCACCGTATCTACTACCTGTGAAGGGCGACTATTCACTCTGCTGCTTCATGTGAATGCCCTCACTTTCACTTTATTGTATCACAGCTGCAGACGAGTGCGACCTGCCTATTTATCGCCGGACGCAAGGACGGGCCTCGCTTTCTCGTCCTTGCAACTTCCACCTCCAGTCCTGCTCACTCGAGGTCTTTGAACTTGATCCATCCGCAAACATTTCGCACATCCGCCAGTATGAATTCGGGGGACAATCTTGAGGTTCGCTCCGCGGGAGCGATGGGCCAAGGCCTATTCGCAACCGTCGACATACCCATTGGCACTCGTATCCTCGTGGAGAGCCCCTTGATGTGGGTACCGCTGTCGCCAACCCCGTATCAAGAATTCTGCCAGACTCTTGCTTCGATGGACGAAGTCAATAAGAAGCGCCTTAGGGATCTTCATTGCAACACTCGGCTCCTCAACCGAAATCTGGCGTTCAACCTCTTCGACCAAATCCGCAGCGAGGACCCCCAGGCCACTATCGATCTGCGCGACGACGATTTCCTGAATAAGGTGAAGCTGTTCGCGACTCTTTGTACCAATGCAGTCACGATCACCGAGGGAAAGGAAGACACCGCCTCAGCAGTGTACCCCGTCTTCAGTAACATCAACCACTCCTGCACGCCCAACGCCTTCGTCCTGTACACCAGCGAGAACAAGCAGCAGACCCTCTATGCCGGCTGCGACATCAGGGCAGGACAGCAGATTCTCGTCAGCTACCTGGGCGGCGATGAAGATTTCCTGACCAGTTGGCAGCGACTGGAGCAGACACGGAGGTACTGGAACTTCGCTTGCGCTTGTGGGCGCTGTCTGGACCCAACGATCACGGACATGGAGTGCGCAAGGCGATACGAGCTGAGAAGGGACCTGGCCCTTTTGCTCGGGACTTGGCCCCCTGACACTTGGGGTGCCCGCCAGGCTCTGGCGTTGCAAGTGGTCAACAAGGCCGAAGAGCTCCTGGGAGCGATGGAGGACGCTGATCTGGGATATTGGAAATTCTGCCCGTTGTAAGTCCTTGACCGCATGAAGATGTTGCCCAAGCCTATGGTGCCACTCAGTAATGGTTTATCAAGCTGACTTGTCCGTATTAGTTACCAGGAATGCGCACGATTCAATCAGTGGCGAGGCAATCGCACAGAGGCCGCTAGGTATGTCGGCAAGTATGTCGAGAGCAAGAGCATCTTCTGCAGCAAGGATGAGATAGACCTGAGTTGGGTGCGTGAGATTGGACTGCGGATTCCTGAGTGAAACTTGGAAAACTCGCCCTTCGATTAGAGGCAAGGGGGTTGAGCACCAGGGATACAAGAGTAGATCGCATGGTTAGCGTAAAAAGACACGCTGTTGAGGAAGTGTTCGCGGAAAATTGGGCTCGAGCGGCCACAGCAGGTTCCGTGGTGATCTGGTCTGAGGAAGAATCATCAGAAAAAGAGCTGGACCCCCCATCCCCCACCCCCGAGAACACTGCAATTAGAATGATAGCTTGCAACACCTCCTCAGTGTAGACTCCTTCGGATTCGTCATTACTTATGCTTGTACCGAAAACAATCCCCTCAGCTGCGACTTCTGTGCCCGTGCAATCTAAATATTCTAGACCCAATGTCCGTGCTTGGCCTGTTCAACAAAAAATGGCCAGTCCCAGTACCGATCAAAGTTCTCATCAAGGAGCTTCTGTGTCCACTCACCCCCATTCTTGGCAACCCGCTCAGGATTATCTGCCTTGGCAAGGTCAATGAGGAGGGCCTTCCCATCCTCAATCAGGTAGTTGTCCCTGTGGTTTGCTAGAGGCCTGCGCTGCCACCCCGTCTCTATCTGGAAAGTGTGCAGGGCTACGCGGCACAGTTCCTTTTCCTCGTCCGTCTTCGGCTTGTGTGCCTTAGAGTGGTAGGCTGTCAACATGCTAATATGCCTGCCCTGCTCCGTGACATATCCAATGAATTCCGGCGTGATGCCAATGCCAGCGCAAGCTTTGTACGCCATCATTTCATTTTCGAGGTCAAGCTTGCTGCACATGGGTGTTGGCCAGATTTTCCTGAGCGATTGGAGTTAGAATCCTAAAAGGAGTACATTTTGCAAGTTCGAGCAAACACCCCCGTGTAGCTGTCCCGTACCGTGCTGGAGGCCCGACCGACGGCAAACTCTGGAGGAGTAGCAGACTAGAAGCAAAGGAAGAAACTCACATGACCATTTCAGTCTTTCCGTCCCCGATCGCTTCGTGCGTGACAACGCGCAGCCTGCCACGGTGACCATGTTCGCCGGGCCCGAGCGTGTCTCTCAATTTGATGTCCTTGAATCGCAAGCCAGCCCACTCGACACAGGGCTTTTCTGCCCAGATTGCGCCTTCACTCAATTTTGGGAGTTCGATGCGCTCATACTGAGAAATCTCGTGTATGACCCCCGATTCCATTCCTCCACTAGCATCGTCGTCGAAGAAGTCAACGAAGCGGATTGTAGCATGATTCCAGTCCCCACCTCTGAGCTAGAGAGGTTCGCAAAGTAGGTACCTCATCGATGTGAAGAAGTCGCCGGGAGGGTCTTCGGGCGTGAAACCTTCGTCTTTCGGTTGATCCCAGGTCAAGTATTTGATTCGTTTGCTGCCATCATGACCCACGGTCATGCACCGAATCATGGGCTTCAGGTCCGATCGCCATGTCTTCGGTGCCCAAACGAGATACTACAGTATAGGAAGTCAGCCATATTCTAACGGCCTGAAGAGTGACGCAGCGAAAGGGCCGTCAAGATGTACATCGCGGTCGAGGGCGGTTCAGCTATCAACCAACTCGTGGCTGCCCTGAAAGAACATGGTACTTGGGGGCAATGATAAGTGGCTGGATGTCTTTGATGTCTCACTTACACCATCTTCTGACTTGGGAGTTTTGGGAGACTTGAATGGGTTCGACCCCGCGCTCGCGCCGCCGGATTTGAATGTAAGCTTGATTCTGGTGGTAGGTAGAGACTTGTGCTCAGGCTCGCGCCCACGCTCAACCTCATCGCCCGAGTTGACAGAAGAAGCATTCGCACCGTCAGGCGCTGATTTTGTTGCGCCTTGGCCGGGCTCAGCAGTCTCGCCCTTTGAAATGGACGAATCCTCGGTTTGCTTGGAAAAAGTGTTGATATCGGAATTGATGAATCGCATGGCTGCTGCTACAACCTAAACAGGCTCAAGATGAGATGACGAAAGTAGAGAATAAGAGTCTGGTGCTGATGATGTACAATTACGATGTGTCTGAGCAGAGAGTCGATGTACAACGCTTACGGTCTGCAGTTTAAAAGAGGAAGATGTTTGAATGAGAAAGTCCTGCAACATGGAAACGCTGCCTTATAAAGCCACCTAGGTACTTTCCCAACGGAATCGAAACGTTGAAGTGACAGGAGACATCTTGATTCGTACACGACTTCAACCAAGCAGGTACACGCATATGTACCTGCTCAATTGAAGAGCCTGCTTGATGTGTTGCACGCTTGTGACCACGTACCGTTGTTGCCACTTTATCCACGCTCTGATAGCTTCAGGGCTGGAAGTAGCAGCTAATGCTCCGCCGCTGCCGCTTCGACGACCATCGCTGGTCACACTGGATGCTCACATATGCGCAGGCCGTGAGAGTAAATGCCAAGTAATGGCCCACGTTCGTCGTATCTACCGGAACATCGGCTCCGGTCGTGCCATTCTTTTGTTTTCGCAAGGAATTGGGCTCGGGACCTTGAATTATTCTCCGAGTGCAGGTCACTTCGATCGCCACGTGCTTCTCCGCCCGTGCCCATCGGGTTTGAGTGGCATGATTGTTTTGTCTGTCTGTTGTATGCGATTCCTTCCCCTTTTCATGTTGACGACCCACCTGCCAAACTTTTGTGGGGGCCCTGCCCTGGTGCGCGCATGGCGCGCGACCCCTATTGAATGCAGGTGAGATTGCCGATGGAACCTCTGAGCTTGTTAGTGCGGAAGCCAGGGGAGTCCCCCAGAAATGATAAGCCGTCGGATTCGCTTAACATGCTGTCAAAAACCCAGAATCCAACACGAACGCGCTGGAGTTGACGCTGGAGCATAGTTGAAATCGGTGCAGCTTTCGACGGGAAAGAAGAGGGTACTAAAAGTCCGTGCCGTAGAAGCGCCGTTCGGCTGCGAAAGTAATTTCCTGTTTGAGGCCAGGCCGCGGCTGCAGTCCACCTCCCACGTGTTGATTAGACAGCCGACTCCTCTCCGGAGATCAAATGGACCACAGCCAGGGGGCTACAAATCCGGCTTTCGGTGGAGCCCTGATTTGAAGCGCCGCGGATCCGCTTCTAGACCATGCCGTTGGGAAAATGGAAAGCTTTAGATAAGTGAATGCCGACACGATCTTCACGCCGCCTTGATTGTCGGTCCCATGCACCCAATCCTGCCTTCAACCTGTGTATTGTCAGCTTCGAAAAAATGGGCTTCAAGGTGATCATCGTTGGCGGTGGCTTGTCGGGTCTCGGCCTGGCGCACTGCCTGACCAAGGCAGGCATCGATTTTATCGTTCTGGAGCGGAGTGATCTCCTCGTCCCCAAAGGTGGAGCCTCAATGGCTCTCTGGCCGAACAACGTGAGGCTTCTGGACCAGCTCGGTCTGTTGAAGGGGGCCGAGGAGATCGACTGCGGGATCAAGTACAAGCAAAACGTGCGAAGGGACGGGTCTGTGCTGCAGAAGAGCAACATGATGGAGAGGGTCGGCGTCGCGTGAGTTCACGAAAGACCATGCTTCTGGGGAGGACAGCTGGAACTAACACCGCCAGGCTCGGACACCCTTGGATGTGCTTCCACAGGCCGAAACTTCACGAATATCTTTTCAACACTCTTCCAGAGCATGGCTCTCGCATCGTCAGCAACGTCGAGGTGACAGGGATCGAGACCACGGCAGACGGCGTCAAAGTAACCTGCAAGGACGGCACCGTCCACGAAGGCTCCATAGTTGTGGGCTCAGACGGCGTCAACAGCTCAGTCCGGAAACACATCGCCAAGGGAGACGAAAAACACGCCGAACCATTCTCAACAAGTTACCGAGCACTCTACGGCTGCTCAAGTTGGACCAAGGGCCTTGATCCGCAGACATTATACGAGATGCACGGCGACAAGACTTCCATCCAGGTTATCCCGGGACCCGACATGGCCATGTTTGTCGTCTATGAACGCCTGCCAGCGACGACAAGAGGCAGCAAACGGTACACCGAGGAAGAGAAGCTGGAGTTTGCTAAGACAGCTGAAGATCTCAGTGTCTCGGAGGATATCAAGTTCAAAGACATCTGGTCTGAGACAACGTGGTCTTACTTCTCAGGACTCGAGGAAGGCGTCGCACCAACTTGGTTCGGCGACCGGGCCGTTCTGATCGGAGACACAGTGCACAAAATGACACCCAACGTCGGTCTCGGGCTCAACAGCGGGTGGCAGTCCGCTGCAGTCTTGACAAATGGCCTGCACGAGCTGCTCTCGAAGACCCCTGAGCCTAGCACAGAGGCCCTGAACCAGGTGTTCAAGGATTACCAGGGAATAAGAAAGAAGAATGCCTCGGACATGAATGGTATCTCGGGGCTTTACACCCGGGTAGTGGCTTGGGACAACCCCCTATGGAAATTGGCGGACCAGTACATAACCCCCTATATTGGAGGTGACTGCGCTTTGCTCGACCTTCTCCTTGTCCCCCTCGTGGCCAAGCAGGGCAATGTTCTGTCCTTTGCAGACGAGAATCACTACAAGAGTGGGAAAACGCCCTGGAAGAACGGCCAGACGGTGGCTTTGAAAGATGTCAAAGTGGCGGCATAGATGGTCGAAGATGGCCGTCTGCCAGCAGATCACAATTTGCGGAGCGCAGGTCGGCTCGGGAATCGGATGAATATTAAAGATTTAGCGAGAGTTATAATAAGGCGGCGGTCTCTGTCATTCGGCGCACATATTTCTTGCACCATATAGATGTTATATACCCTTGCATGGTCTGTTTTACAATCACACAAACACACAAGTCTGGCAGGTTTGAACGCAATTGACACACAGCATTTGTGTGAATATGAATTGAGAACGAAGCCTCCGCCCTGGCCGATTGGCTTGAACTGTTTGCCATCTCCTCTGCATTCGCAGATGTGCGTAACAACTTTTTCGGTGTGTCTGTAGTGCACTAATGGCCAAGACAACCATTTTGCTGCCTCGTTCTGCGAGCTTCTCTCGCCGACTGACCGGCGAGCGTCTTCATACAACATCCGCCGAAGTACGAAACCAGGTATCTGCATAGTTTCTCAAGTTTTCGAATGATGACTGCTTGAAAGTCCAAAAAAAAAAAAAACTTTTGTCTCCTGTTGGAAAATACCGCACAGCGGATTGTATCATATAGGTTTTGCCCAAGACGCATCACACTCCATGAGTGTCTTGTTTCGATTCTAATCCCCCATACATAAAAATGTATGTGTTGCCTTCATACAGTGGTAAATACTCAAGACTCAGCGTTTCAAAAAATCACAATGCCAATAAGAGTGCAGAGAGAATACAGTACGTGGTCATTCCATGAATTCGCAATGGAGAGAAACAGGGCGGTGTGACCTTGTCCTTCGATCAAGTCTTTGTGCACATGAGAGGGACCATGAGCAACCCGGGCTTGCCCAAGTGATTTTCAACACCATGGCCAAGGTAGAGAAATGAAGAGACTATAAGAACGGCGGCATCAGCTCTGACGGCCTAGCGGTCTTCACCCCTCCAAAAGAGCATCATCGGCTGACATTGAAAGTGCATATCGGGAAGATTCGAGCGCCTTTTCACTAAGAGTTGAAGCCTGCCCTGATGCGGTTTCTTGGGGCGTCGTTCAGGCCATCTCAGAGTTTCCCACGAGTGGAATGACATCCTGGCTCCGATCAGTCTTCCATCCCACCATGCTGGCTCCCGAAAGTCAAAAGTCTGGGTCGCCAATGACGGATTTTCTGGGGAGAAGCTTCGGCTTGGGACGAACCGCTGGCCCGTGCGCCCCCACAGACAGCTCCTCCTGGGAAGGGCCCCAAGGCCAGAACCACTGCAGACAGCAGCCATCACCTGCATGTGACGACTCGTGGACCGACGGTCAGGGTATCATCCAAATGCGCCGTTCCCTTTTTCAATCCCACCCAGCTTGTCACATGTCGCCCGTCCAGACTCCCCAGTCGCTCACCAGCGATACCTGAGATGCTTTGTGCGGGTCCGTTACATTAATTTGCCGCTGGCTGCGTCTGTCCTCCGTGATTCTCCTGACATTTCTCCATCTTCTGGTTCCACACTGCCCTGTTTTGCTGTGCTTGCCCAGACTTTCGCTTCCACCAGGAACCACCACGCCTCCTCAGTCGACCCCGCAGGATGGCCGACTGCCTCTCGACTGGCCGCTATGCCCCTTGCCCGTTCTCCAAATGCTCACTAGGGTCATCACCCACGATGACACCCGGCTCATAATTTCCCTCCAATAATGGCTGCAATTCTGTGGGCATCGCTGGTAGCTGCCCCAGTGACGTGGACGACGAGCCGGTATAAGATGGCAGCAGAGGCGCGTCTCGGCAGCATCTGCTTTGGACGGCTTGGCCAGGGGGTTATAGTCTGAGCAGTTCTCTCTTGGAAACAGACCAGTGCCGACCATGAGGCCCATCTCGCTTGCTGTGGCATCTTTGATGCTGCAGCCCGGTAGCACTCTGGCAGTTTCCAACGACAGCGCCACCGCTCCTCTCGTCACCACCAAAAATGGAACTTATCAAGGGCGCTATCTGCCTGGCTACGACCAAGATCTCTTCCTTGGTATGCCCTATGCGCAGCCTCCCGTCGGAGACCTGCGTTTCAGGTGGCCTCGCAGCGTGAACGAGTCCTTCGACGGCGTTCGAGATGCATCTCAGTATGGGTACAGCTGCATGCAGTACCGCTCGAGCTTCAACATTTCCGAAGACTGTCTCACCCTCAACGTCATCCGTCCGGCCGGCGACCACACCGAATTACCGGTCTTGGTCTGGATTTATGGCGGTAAGCAGCTTCTAGATACAACTTCCAATCCTTCAACAAAGACACCCGATTCTCAGCCCAAACAAGAAAGACTTGAGGGGCTGGAGGTTCTGAGATAGGCTATGGTCACGTTATGGCCCTCATCGCTGTTTCCCATAAAGCTTTTGCTCTGTTCTTTGACGGCTAATTCCAAATGCTGCAGGCGGTCTTTACGCGGGTTCGACGGCAGACCCACAGTATAACCTTAGCGGCATCGTCAAGGTTAGCCAGGACATGGGACAGCCTGTGATCGCTGTCAGCATGAATTATCGTCTCGGGATGTGGGGCTTCATGCAGACTCCCGCGCTGGTGGCTGAGGGATCGAGCAACGCCGGCCTGATTGATCAAAGGTTGGCACTGCAATGGATACAGGAAAACGTCGCAGCTTTTGGAGGTGAGGTCCCAGGCTTGCCAATGTGGCTCCGAACGCGCACTTACCAAGAAGCGCAGGTGATCCAGAACGAGTCGTCGTCTGGGGCGAGAGCGCTGGAGCCCAGAGCATAGCATATCATTTGATCAGCCACGAGGGTCGTGATGATGGGCTATATCGCGGTGCTATTCTCGAAAGCGGTGGGCCAACTGGTTGTCAGGTACAGGACTTGGCGTACTACACTGTTCCTGTGGAAAACCTGACGCGGACCGTGGGCTGTTACACCGCGAGTGACCAACTTGCATGCCTGCGCGGGCTTGGCCAGGACAAGCTTTTTGCGGCGTCACCGTCACAGGTTTGGAATCCCCTTATCGATGGGAGTTTTCTTACTGGATATCCAAGCACCCTCATCCGCGATGGGAAGTACAACGCCATCCCCCTCCTCACCGGGACGAATACGGACGAAGGCACCTCATTTGGTCCGTCAGGGCCGAACACCGAGACAGATCTATTCAACGCCTTCTTATGGTGGCGCAGCTATGCCCTATCGCCCCCAACAATTCGGAAGTTCTTAGAGCTGTACCCAGACGACCCTTGCGTTGAGCCGCCGCTGTATATAAATAACTGCTCGGTCTTCCCATCGAGAGGGCTGGCATGGCGCAGGGGCGCCGCAATAGGCGGTGACATGGTGATGCACTCTGGCCGGCGCAAGATGTGCGAGGTCTATGCTGGGACCGCGGGCCAGGACGTCTACTCGTACAGGTTCGACACGCGCCTGTGGAACAAAACGGAACTCGCCGGGATCCAGCATTTTGACAATGTTGCCTTCAGCTTCCAGAACATCACTGGGCTTCTGGGCCCGAGTCCGACGTATGACAATGACTTGAGGATCGCGCGATCCGTCGCAGTGGCCTACATCAGCTTCGTATACAACCTCGACCCAAACCCCCCCAGCGTGTGGAACGTGGGGGACAACGTGGACCTCCTGCCCTTGCCTGCATGGCCCAAATATAGCCTGGACGAGCCGACAAATATGGTGCTGAATGCCACGGCCGGTCCTTTTGTGGAGGCGGACACGTGGAGGAAAGAAGGCATTGCCTTCATGAACACGTACGAGGTTGCAAGGGAGTTGCTAGCATAGCTGGTGTCACCACGGACAAAGCCCCTCGTTGCGCAAGCGGCTTGATGACGGAACCAGTGGCTGCAGAGACCGGCCGTCGTCACCCAGTCATCCCGACAGCTGGGAAGGTGGCTTTCTGCAGTGGCTTCTGTGTTGGCCCCGCCAGCTGCTGCAATGGAGAAGCAGCTGGCAGTCTGCGCGGCTGGCGGTCCAATGGACAGCTTACTGACGATGCAGGGACGTCCCAAGCATAGGACGGGCCTGCCGGATCTACTGAACCCAATCTGAAGGTTATGACCGTAGAACCCGCAATTTCTACGAAACTCAATTCAAATAAACATCAATGTCCATCATGGAATCTTCTTTCAACTTAATGCCAAGCCCCTGGGCCTTTGCACGACCTCGCGCGTGCGAGCTTTTATGCTTGTTGGTGCTACGTGTTCTACTCCTTGATTGGATGGCTGCAAGGACGAAACACCGCTGCTTGTGCGGATTGAAAGGGACAGGTCCATGTCTCAGCCCGAAGGTGAGCAGCCGCGCCGCGGGGACAGGAAGGCGGGACGTGAGGCCTGCATCTTTACAAAACGTGCCATGATATTCAGGCAGGCAGCCGAATGAACCCCTCGCGGCGCCTTGGGTTCCGAATGCTTTCCCGGCGATCATCCACGGCACGCGTCTCCCTGTCGATCTCCCAGCACGCTCAGTCGTTGCCTCGGACCAGATTCCAGGCTAAGAGCCTCGGCGAGCGTTGCCCTAATTTCCGGTCGTCGTCGCCACACCAGCCAGACCAGATAGGGGCAACATCAGGCACCTTCTTTTCTTCTTATGGCGTTCATTTCATTTTGTCATATGCATCGGACCAGCGAGTTGCACCAGTCAGCGCATTCAATGAAGTCAATGACTCAAATGCGCGCCCAGTGCACTTGACCGGAAAGGGGAGGTCGAGTTGGCGGTTGCGCCGTATTAAGCGCCGTTCAATCTCGGCGGAATGCCCCTCTTCTCCAGGCCATCAAGAAGGAAGCTAAATCTGAGCCTAATTCAACCGCCACAGGCCGGATATCCACCGCCATCGTGCTATCAGAAGCCAGAGGAAACGGAACGAAACGAAATGTTGACAACGATCAGATAGCCGAGCTATATCCCGGCCCGACACAGCTCGAGCTGCAAACCTGCCTCTGCCGCTGAGCCGCGTGCATCCATTCACAGCTGTGGTCGCAAAGCACAACGCCCTAAGTAGCGGTTCCTGGAGCGCCTATGGGATACCCTCCTTTGGATTACCCTTCTATGGGATACCCTCCTTTAGATTACCCTCCTATAGGATACCCTCCTATGGGATACCCTCCTTTGAGATACCCTTCTATGGGATACCCTCCTTTGGGATGCCCTCCATCAGTGGAGATGGCCAAGGCGGGAACCCTTCATTAAGCATTGGGAAGTCTGCAACAAACTGGACCAGCACTCACTCACCTTCCTGATTCTCTGAACTCTTTAAATTAGCCTCTCGTTTATGAATCCTTGTCCCCACTTTCCCGAAAGCTTTCCAGCTTGGCCATCGTACCGCACAACGGCCTGCCTGCCTGGGCAAAGGCCGTGTGGGAAGCCAAGCTTTGCCCAGGGCCGCCGTCGAAAACTACTCTCGAGGTGTCTGATATTGCTCCTGACCCTGCACCCTGCTTGCCTGCATATCTTCCCAATCCCGTCCAACGGATCTTCGTGCCCTTTACCAAGCCACCGTGATAAGGAGACCGGGTAAACTCCCCGCAATTCCACCACGCGACTGGTCGAAATCGCAGTTGGCCCCCTAGCCTTTCGGTGTCTCTGGCAGCCCTGGCAGCTGAACACCGCTCAGTTGAAGAGACTGAGTCGGCCATTGGTTGTGCGTTAATGCTCCCTCGCTTCGTATATAAGTTTGTGTATCCCTAGCATACCCATCTTCTCTTCTCCTAGACGTTGTGCCGTTCTTTTGCAGCAGTTGCTGTCTGGCTGCCTCCAGTCCTCTCGTTCTCTTTCAGTCTATCCCTGTAACGTTCTTGTATTATTCCCAATCCTGGCTTTGGACACTTCTTCTGAGGCACCATGATTGGACTCAGAGTTATAAGCGGCCTCCTGGCTGCAATTGGTCTCGTACAGGCCAGCAATGTCGTTCCAGGCGCCTTCATCGTCGAGTATGAGGACGGGGTTGACATTGACGCGGAGCTGTCGTCCGTGCAGGACGTGGCCTCGACCCGGATGAAGCTTGATTACAAGCTGTTCAAGGGCGCTTCTATCCGCTTCCACGACGCTGACACCGCCAATGACCAGGCTGATCTCCTGGGCACAAAGCCTGCTGTAAAGAAGATGTGGCCTGTCAGGCTCTACAACGTCCCCAAGCACGAGGTTCACTGGGTCGCAGGAGAGGATGCCCTGGAGGGCAATGCGGCGGAAACGCGGCAAGCCCCAGAGGATACCTTCTCGCCTCATGTCATGACCCAGGTCAACCAGCTGAGGGACCAGGGTGTCGTGGGCGAAGGTATCAAAGTGGCAGTTGTTGATACTGGGGTAAGCTGATCGACTCTCCCTGAACAACATTTGTTGCTAGGCACCCATTATCACACCTGATGGCTTCATTAGGTGTATCATGGAATTCTTCCTGGATTCCTGGTTTAGCTTGAGGTTCCAAAGTGGAAGAGTCAAGTCCAAGAGCTTAGCTGCGGTCAGTTCCCACTAACGCTGTCACTGCAGATCGATTACCGTCATCCTTCTCTCGGAGGCTGCTTCGGTCCCGGTTGTCTGGTCTCTTTCGGCTACGATCTCGTGGGAGACGCATTCAATGGATCCAATGTCCCATTCCCGGACCCAGATCCTTTCGACTGCGGTGGCCATGGTACCCACGTCGCCGGTATCGTCGCCGCTCAGACCAACAACCCCTACGGCATCATTGGCGCCGCAACGGGAGTGACCCTTGGGGCTTACCGTGTGTTCGGTTGCGATGGATCCTCGCCAGACGGTAAGTAGTTCTCGTTCGTTCTGGTTCTGGTTCTGGTTGTCACCCCTGGTCTAACTTTTGCGGATAGATGTCCTAATTGCTGCATTCAACATGGCGTACGAGGCGGGTGCTGATCTCATCACCGCGTCTATCGGGGGACCTTCTGGTTGGAGCGAAGAGCCTTGGTCGGTAGCCGTATCACGGATTGTTGAGAACGGAGTTCCGTGCACCATCTCCGCGGGCAACGACGGAGCCGAAGGTCTTTTCTACGCCAGTACCGCAGCAAACGGAAAGGGAGTCACTGCCATTGCGTCTATCGACAACTCGGTGACGCCGGCCTTACTCAGCGTCGCAAGTTATACCGTCGAGTCGAATGGAACCGAGGAGTCCTTCGGCTATACGGCCGGGCAGCCTAGAAACTGGGCCGGTGTGACTTTGCCTCTGTGGTCTGTTAACTACGACACCACCGATGCCGCCAACGCCTGTACTGCTCTGCCAGCTGATACCCCTGACCTATCCGAGTACATCGTCCTCGTGCGCAGAGGCACCTGTACCTTCGTCCAGAAGCTGGCGAACGTGGCTGCGAAGGGGGCACGCTACGTTATCGTCTACAACAACGTACCCAGTGGTGCCACTGCTGTCAGCGGGACTGGTGTTCCGGGCCTTGAAGCTGTTGCGATGGTTACCGCAGACACTGGGGCCAAGTGGATAGCTGCGCTCTCAACCGGTCAGAATGTGACCGTCGCGATGACCGACCCTACTACCGCGGAGAAGTCCTTGACTTTGACGCCCAACAACCTCACGGGCGGATTCCTTAGCACGTACACTTCCTGGGGCCCGACATATGAGGTTGACTTCAAGCCCCAACTTGCGTCTCCCGGTGGACTGATCCTGTCCACATATCCCACGGCCCTGGGTTCTTATGCGGTGCTATCGGGAACTTCCATGGCCTGTCCTCTTGTTGCCGGCATCTACGCTCTCCTGATGGAGGTCAGGGGAACCAAGGACCCCAAGACACTCGAGAACGCGCTGTCCTCGACGTCGAACCCCAACCTGTTCAACGATGGTCAAAAGACATACCCTCTGCTGGCACCAGCCGCGCAACAAGGCTCGGGTATGGTCCAGGCTTACGATGCTGCATATGCGACGTCTCTCCTCAGCGTCAGTAGCATCTCGTTTAACGACACGGACAACATACTGCCCGTGCAGAACTTTACTGTTTCCAACACTGGAAAGACCTCCGTAATTTACACCCTGGGCCACGTAGGTGCGGCTACCGGATATACCCTGCCCCCCGACGGCAGCATCTTCCCTGCATCGTTCCCCAACGAGCTCCACGACGACTATGCGACTCTCGAATTCATCAGCGGAACTTCCTTCACGTTGCCGGCTGGTCAACGCAAGATCGTGAGTGTAAAGGCCACACCTCCTGCTGGGCTTCAAGCAGAGAGGCTGCCCGTTTACTCGGGTTACATCACGATCAATGGTTCCGACTCGTCGAGCCTATCGCTGCCCTACCTTGGTGTTGCTGGGTCTCTGCACTCCGCCACAGTCTTAGACCCAACTGAGACGTATCTGAGCAGCTCTGTCGACATCACCGATGCTCCGGTATCTGGGAACCACACCTTCATGCTGCCCCCACCTGGCCACTCCAACGACAGCCAGTACAACTCCAACAGCACAGACTACCCGCGGTTGTTCATCAACCTGGCCCTTGGCTCGGCAGTGGTACGCGTCGATGTTGTACCCACGTCCTCGGAGGCCAACACTACCGAGTCGCTCGGTCTTGCTACCATCGGTGACCTTTACCAGACACCTCTTGAGTACCAACCCCGTGGCACACAATCGACGCCAGCCTGGGACGGACGACTTGCGTCCGGCGAGTACGCGCCAGCTGGTACCTACAAGTTGGTAGTTCGAGCCATGAAAATCTTTGGTGACCGGAACAACGCAGACGATTATGAGACGGCTGAGACGGTTGAGTTCGGAATACAGTACGGCGCCACCTCGTATAAGAGGGCGGACAGGGTCCGCAAGGAGTGGATCGGTTAGATATAGCCGAACCATCAGAATTAAAAGACATTACAATAGTAGTACGTACCTAGGTATATAATATCGAACTAGTTATCCCATAAGAGGTCATCTTATAAGAGGCTATCCTATGGGAGGAGGTCATCCTATACTAGGGCCTTATCTTTTAAGACACTGTCCTGTAGGAGGATTTCCTGTCCCATAGGAGGTTGTCCTATAGGAGGTTGTCCTATAGAGTTTGTCCCTTAGGGGGTTGTCCCTTAGAAGGTTGTTCCGTAGAAGGTTGTCCCTTAGGAGGTTATCCTATCAGAGAATATCCTATAAGAGGTTTTCCCATAGGAGAATATCCTATAAGAGGTTGTTCTACAGGGCTAGGGTGTACTCTCCGTTTCTGCGGGTGCACAACCTTGATCTCATAATGAAGTGTTGTAGACAAGTCTTAACGCACAAGCAATAGTATGTTATGCCATGAAATTGTCACAAAAGCTCTAGCTCAATCCATTCTTCAGCATTGCTTCCTTCGCTAGTAGCAGTCGCTAGTAGCAGCCTAGCTAGATCTAGTATGCTAGATAAACAGAGCATATATGCATGCGTATATATGACTTCCGCGCAGCGGCCAAAATCAATCGCGATTATGTTTTCTCTCATTTGATGTTTAAACATTGGTCTCCTTCTTCTCGGAGTGAACCCTGTCAACCTCGTGGATGGATGCCGCCTCGGCCTCTATGTCCTTGGCCTTGGCCTCGCTATCCGATTCCATGTTCATACCGGCGGGCCTTGCCGAGAACTCGCGTCCTCTCTTCTCAGGACCAAGGGCAGTGGTGACGGCGATTCCGATGGCGATGATAGCCGTCGCAATGCCCATGACGGGTCCGTAGGCCTCGACCAGCTCGCCCGCGTTGTTCCTGATGAAGTTGCTCTCGGCGAGGGCGTTCACGATCTGGGCCGAGGGGCTGCTGATCATGTTGCCCAGCTGGTAGGTGATACCGGGGAAACTGCTGCGGAAGGCCGGGGGCGACAGCTCGTTCAGGTGGATGGGAATGACTCCCCACGCGCCCTGCACGAAGAACTGCATGAAGAAACCGCTGGCCGACAGCGAGCGCTCGGTGGTGGGCAGGATCCAGGCCGGGATCAGGCAGGCCGAGATGAGAGACGCGCAGACGATTGTGCGGCGGCGACCGAACCACTGGCTGATATATCCCAGGATGGTGCCACCGACGCAGGCGCCTGCCTTCATGAGGATGGAAGCTCGGCTGGCCCCGGAGTTGTCCAGGCCCTTCTCTGTGATCATGAAGGTGGTGTAGCTGTCTTGGGAGGTGTGGCTGTAGTCTTTTGTCGAGAGTTAGCTCGCTGATCTTTCTCGGTGATGGTTTGAGAAGGTTGTAGAAACTCACAGTTGAACCAGGTCATAAGAATAATACAATAGATGCACATCTTCCACTCCTGGCCCAGCATGACCTTGGTCTCCTGCCAGAAATGCGAAGCATGGCCGCCGGTCTTACCGGCCTTGCGGGCCTCGATGAACAGCTGCGACTCCGGGAAGCACATGCGGATCAGGCCGACACCGATGGACAGGCCGGCAGCGATCCAGAAGACGGTCTTCCATGTATCGACCTCACCACCGACGCCAAGGTTGGCACAAGCCGCGCAGACATAGCCGAAAGAGTAGCCCTGTTGGAGGATTCCAGACATGAGACCTCTAGCGTCCACGGGACTATTTTCCAGTGCCATGGCAATGGCATTACCGTAGACACCACCCATGAAAAGGCCGAACAACGACCGAACGGCAAGGAATTGCTGAAACGTGCTGCAGTAGATCGTGGCGATCTGCAACAGCCCGAGGACAATCATGTTGACCACCATCGGCCATTTTCTCCCCCACTTGTCTCCCGCCAGCCCGAACATGGCCGCGCCGACTGAACGGAGCAGCAGAGTGAGGGTGATGGCCTCGGTGATGCTCGTCTTGGAGACATCATAGTATTTTGCCCTGCAAAGCTTGGCGCATTAACATATGTTACACAGCTTATATCGAGCTCCGCGTGTCTATCCCAAAACGGACCTAGCTTAAAGCCACAAAATGAGCACGAGGGAGTGCGATTACTCACAATTTGACAGTCTGGATGGACAGGGCGTGGAAGTCGAACGCATCGGCAGTCCAGGCTGCGAAACCAACGACGAAGAATAGCCAGTCCTTTGCGGAGAGCTGGGCCATCAGGCTGACGGGGTTCTTCAGCGGGATTGGCTTTGCCCACTCGCAGGAGGATTCGCCATCTGGCCCGACAACGACAACACGCTGCTTCCACGTGAAAAGGTCACGAATGGATTGGCTGGCCGTTGGGATCACCCCCTTGGCGACGGGGTCAGCCGGCTCATGAGTCGTCTCCATGGCGGGCGGGCGAGGGGTGGCTTTTTAGTGCTGTTGAACAAGGAGGCTTGGAAGAAGCTTGACAAGTCTCTATACAGCTTGGCCTTGGAGAGGAATGCTCCCGACTGCACGGTGGGTTGGGGCTAAGGTCGATAGAAAGCTGGGCTTCAAGAGGGACAAGACACCTTGGTGATCTAGGCACGGGAAGTAGTGCCTCTATATACACTCGGCGGGCCTTATTTTGCCTCGTCCCTTTGCATTCCAGCTGACTAGTGCGACGCCATCTCGATAAACCTTTTACGAAACTGGGGAGAAGCGGGTGGGCAAGGAGGAACACGGAAGACTGCAAGTGGCCGCGTAGGCTGTCCGTGTGGGCGCGTTGTGCTGATGGCGCCGGCACATCGTGACACGGCCAATATGCAGAAGAGACAACGGGTGACGAGGGGAGTACCTCGTCTATGGCTCTGCCAAGTGTCTTAGCTGTTTGCCAAGTGCTGGCCAAGATGAGGGGGCATATCGTTGGTTCCTTTGCGGTCAGCAAGGGATGCATCTCGCATTGTGCTGTGATTGGGCCGACATGGGCCAGCCCTAGTCTGTGGCTCGAAGAGTCTTCCCCATGGGGTCGCCATGGGGCCGGGGCTTTATCTGGTTGCAGTCATGTCCACCCTAGGATATGCTCCACACGGGGTCGTTGGACCCAGCAGAACGGATCAATGTTAACGTTTCAATATCATTTGGGGTCCACTCCGGGGTTGGGAACCAGGTTTAGTCACGCCATTGTTGGGGCCTCACGGAGTCAGTCGCCTCCTACACAAAGCCACGACTCTATGATGGCTGCCAAGATACGATGCAAATCTGGTTGGGAATCTACCAATTACCACGAGCACTAGACAAAATCTCGGATGAACGCCAACCTGCATGGCAGGCATGGCAGGCATGGGCCCGGAACTATGTCGCCCAGCAAGATCTTCAAATCCTTCACAGGCCAGATCAAGTAAGGCGAGATGCGGCTTTTTTTTTTGACTCGAGATGCACCTGAGATACATCACAATCATGAAGAAGATGACACTGTCCTGCAGCACGACATTCAGCACAGAGCCTCCTATGGCCTCCTACTGGAAAGCGGCGGTGCTGGGCGGCGGTACGCTACTCAGGCGGTGTGCTCCCTCACTGTCAACCAAGACGGGTGGCTGATGCCCGGCCTGCTTGGTAATTCTTGTTGACGCCACTTCCTCTTGGGGAAGCTTGTATCGTGCAATGTCTTGGGCCAGCACCATTGGTTTACCACAGTTGCCCGCCTCCCCCTCGGGAAATTCCCAGCTTGGACAGCTTGGCGGCTATGGGGAGCTCCCAGTTGCGAAGGAGCCGGTTGGTTGACCCTGGGCCTCCTACGCGCCTGCTCTCGGCTAAGAGAGCTGACTCCCGGCACTCATGAGCCATTTTTTCGGCATACTCAGATAGGCTTACTGTGGCAGCTTGGCCTTATTTACTTCCCGCACTACAAGGAAGCCCACTCGAGACACGATAACAGCGCGTGGTCCGCGATTCTTGTCCCGACTGTTCATCGTATGATCAGACTGCAAGCCCAGAATTGAGAGCAACGGGCTCGCAGTAGCCTCGCCCATAGTCCCCAGCTGAAATTGTGTCTTCACATGTCCCGACGGGCGGAAGCTACCCCATCCCCACACACACACAAACTCGAATTCTGGGCTGTATCCACATTCATTTATTCCTTGTTTAGCGGGTCGGAGGGCCGTCACGTCAAGTCTGACCACGTGCGAGCCTGTGACAAGATTGTTGTGGAATGCCCTCGAACTGTGCGTAAAAAAACCTAATTGAAGAACACACAAGAGCGATAGACGTTTTGAAATCTAAATCAAGTAGTTGATATGAGCTCCTGTTTCCACCCTCGAGGCAACTCAGATCAGGTTTGTTTTATCCACCTCTGCCAAACAAGACTTCCGCTGTACGGGATTGGCATTGTTTCGATTCCCACAGCAGTGAAACGGAGCAAAGTTGCGATAACCAAAATACCAAGATATGCGGGCTGGCGGCTGTAGTTCCCCAGAGGAGACCGCACACACTTTTGTTTCATGGCACGTGTCAAGCAAGCCACATCTCCAAGATACCCGATATCGCATCCCACATTTGTCCTGCCCAGTGGAAGGATTCGCCGTATTCACCCGAGCCAAGTATGTCGGTGACGGGTCATTATCTTGGTTGCACTGGAGCTTCAGGCTTCAGCTTCCTTCGAAGGCGACATTGCCCGGACGCGGAAAGCTACACATGCAGTTAGCTCCTGCGGACCAACGCCCTGCAAATCGGGGGTCCCTGAAGCTGTCTCAATTTAGAGTTAAGCTTGCCTTCCCGTCTGACTTGCTGAAGCGCTATCTGCACGCGCTAGATTAATTTGAGAAGAGTCGAGCCAGCAGTCCACGCCGGCTTCTCCAAGGTTCAGTCGGGCATCGATTAGGACAATTTGGAGCTTAGGTACGGGTAAATCTGGGGCTGTCCAGATGGCCTCAGACTATTGTAGTGCCTTTTCCACAAGCCAATCTTTTAAACTTTGTTGAAGGGCAGGGATGGGCCACGGAATTGACTCGGAACGGTCTCACAGCTTGCGTGGTAATCACTCTAGACGAGACTTTGTCGAGGTGCAGGCTGCGCCAATTTGAATTTGTGTGTCGTGAGATTGTTGCGACTTCAATTGACGGATTCCGAATTATAATCGAGAACGAATTTAAGCAGAGAAGAGTCACATCATGAGAGTCCGCTCTGATGGAGTTGAGGACTACTGGGGGGTTTGTAAGCAACATCAAAACATATGTTTACTAAATTTGAAGAGTTTCAAGTTGCCGTGATGATAATGGTAGTCCGGGGAGTCTTGGGCTGTTTACTTGGTCTCCCATCTGAGGAGTTTTGAATTTTTCACCCCGGCCTTGCATGTTCTCTCCCGTAGTGTCGGAACCTCTTCATCTGCCTCCACGCCGAAGATAGCCATGTTAAAACACCCATCTTATGCCATTAAACATTGGTGCACTCTGCTATGCATGTCTTGATTCCTTATATAGGAAATGCACAGTGCACCAAGCTCCTTTACTCACTGGTCATATGCTCCTGGGAGTTTTAGTGTCGGAGAGCGCCTTGGCAAGCTTGAAAGGCTGACAAGAGGCGGCTTTGAGAAGGAAAATCCCGGGTTCAACTTGATGAGTGAAATTTTTGCTGCAGACAAACCAAGATCTAGTCTGCCGCATATGACAGCAGCGACCCCAGAGTTGCGAGCAGAGCGCCTAACCACTCTATCAGATCCACCATCCCAACGTCGGATGGGATCCCAGTGATCGGCATAAACGTAACCGAAGAAATGGAACCTTTGACTAATTAGCGAGGAAGCAGACAGGATCCCATCCTTGACGAGCTGGTAGTATTACCGATTTCAGTGACAACTCGGCTTCTCCGACAAGAAAGGGTTCGTATTTCAAGCCTTGCGGCGGACTGAAGGGTATCTGGTGGACAAGAGACCTACTTCATGGTATCGGACACGTCATAAGGGGTACCGAATCGGGCAGCACAAGGTCCATCCATATGCTCCGATGTCAGGCAGGCCAGGTAGCAGCAACAGCATGGCTGGCTTCGTCTTGCGATATTAACCTGCTTCGAGATGTCTGAGAACGCCATATGCTTGAAACAGGCGAGAATTCAAGGGAGCTGCTGCTGTGGCTTAAATACAGAGGGGAAAGGATATACCTGCTCTCTGAATCACATGTTCGGCCTCTCTAATTGCCTGGCTGATTCAACTCTGTGAGTGGGACCTTGGAAAGTGGTTTGACTGTAGCAAGGTTCCTAGTCCCGATTGAGATGCCTGTTTCGTTGTCCAGCAAGGCAAGGGCAGAAGAATGCTTCGCTGTAGACACCTTGCATCACTTGCAAGCTTGCGGTGGAAGCTTTCCAATGGCGGTGCATTTGCGAATGCGGTGGTCATGTGTGCAGCTCGAACGCCTCCCTACCATTGCGTGCAGGGTAGAGTGTAGCAGAGAGTAAGTTTGCTCACAGTAGCTGTAAGTCGGGTTGGCTCGCTGTGGGCTTTCTCACAGATCTCTGAATTAGAATTGGGCAAGATTGAAAAGGCAGTGCTTGGCTGAGAAATAATCAAGAAGGTAGTCTACCGCGGAGGCCAGGCAAAGATCAACCCTGTACATCCAGCATACCCCTTATCGCGCACCACCGAGGAGCCACTTGAAAATCAGACCACAACAGCTCTGCTAACAGATCAACCCCCGCGCGCAACGAACAGGATTGATTCATTAGTTGTGAGCACAAGATCGCCTTGAGCAGCAAGGAGGCCAACGCCATTAACTCAACCTCCGCGACCTGACCCAAATCACTAACAACGCAGGGATGCATCCCGCCGACTAGGTTGTCGGACCTCAGCAGCCTCCTCCTTACCGGCCGAGGAGAGCGACTGGCTGGCCGAGACCATCGCTCGCCTTAGGATCACATCTGTGCAGATGATCAGACCGTCCTCAGTGTACACATTCCTGTCGAAGCTGATATGCTATACCTTTGGCGATGAAACGCCAAATCAACACCACGCAATATGTCCTTGAGGAAGATGGCAAAGGCAGCACTGTGGTAAACACGGAGTGATCCCAATCCAAGCTACTCCGTCTTTTCCCGCCCTGAGTCCCGCTCTCTGTTGAGCCGCTCAAGGTTGTCACTAATGTCTGCTGCTAGCTCCTCCAAGCCAGGATCATAGTGTATGGCGTCAAAGAAGTACGAATTCCTCATGTGAAACCGGTACTCCAGTCCAAGCAGCTCGTAGGCAGCGTAACCAAGCAGTCCATAGACCCCGGTCCGTGCCGAATGCCAGCAGAGTGATGACAGGAAAGGGCGGGCAGAAGCCTGTGGGTGCGCAAATGTAGTAAATCTAGGCTGGTAGAACGGCATCCGATAAGAGGACCACCCACGCCACAGGGCAAAAGCGGTTGCTCCGAAAGCGGCTGGCCGATCGTAGGAGCCCGCCACGGTTCCTCTTGCAATATGCGAGGTGAATATTTGCATTTCATCCGGATCAAGGCGACGTCCGGCCCAGCTCGTGACTTCGGCGACCTCGGCAAGGATCCTGACACGGTACCATGGATAGTCATAACCCCACAGGGGCGAGAGCAGCGGAAGGTGTTGTAGGCCGCGTGAGTCGAAAGAATTCACGTAGTGCAAGTTGCGTTGCATCCAGGCATCTTGTTTTGCTTCGTTCTGTGCAATTTGTTTCGCGGTGTCGGCCTTGTGATTTGGTGGCGGAGGAGGATCAACTCTGTCCATGTCGTGGAGTGAATACACGGCGTTGGGGTCCATTTCGCCCTCTTCCTGGTCATTGTGGGGAGCCATGGGACCAGTGCACACGCTGAAAAGGGATACAGGGTGTCAAAAGGTTGTTCAGACAGCAAGAGACTAACGTCAAGATTGATGTCGACTCTCGGGATAGATCGTTACACGAGTGTAGTGAAATGTACGAAATTTTTGGCCAAGGTTTCCTTATTTTCACCACTAAGAGCACCTATTTTCACCGCTTGGAAAAGATCAACCCCTGTGCCTAAAATCGCCTCTTGTATTTGTCTTCACACAAAAGCTCGGCATACAATTTTACATGCCAATTAAGTTTGGAATATTCAAAGAAGGAGACTACAGGTGGTGGGGTCTGTTATCAAATCGCAGCTCTAAAACACACTGTATGGATGTGTGGTCCGTCACTCCACTCCACATTGGACCACCCCTGTGTAGAGACAGCTCACAGTGAGGTACCCAGGCAAGTCTACACATCAATTCTCAATGAAGCTCTAATTTCAGAAACTTGAGGTTGAAAATATAAAGTTGTTGTGACAGCCGGCCGTCCGTGGCCCGATGAGCACAAAGGCCAAAAAAGTGTTGACGTCACGTTTGATGATCCGACACTAATTGCTCTGGGATTCCAACTATCAGACCGTACGGGTTTGACAGCATCTTATTCAATCTTTATGGAGGCAGCTTATCATGGTGAAGCCTGGACAGCAAAATCAGCGAAACTAATCTGTTTCTCGTCCATTAGCATGAAACATTCACCGCTGTGGTCTTCCCAACCCAGGGTCAGCCCAGCTAGGCCTTTCACTGTCAAGCAACAACCCACCAACCTTGGAAGACAGGTCTCCACAGCAAGCCGAGAACAGGGCCTTCAGCTTGATCTGGGACTGAAATTGGTCCCCAGGCATCCGACATGCGTTCAAGGACTGCCGCAGTCGAGCAATCTGGCTCTCTAAAGTCACCTCCATCCTCGCCTCTTCCCACAGCCGCTCTAGAATCGTCCACCCTGCGATACAGCTATGAAATCGGGCGAGGAGAGACTGGTGTGCTGTCTTTTGAGCCATACAAGGGGCTAATTTTGCCTTACTGGGCTTTTCGCACGGTTTCGGTTGCCCGCAACTCGTCTGAGATCCTCTGGGACATCTTTGAGTCTTACGTGGAAAGGCAGGATTTCGTCGGTGCCGACATGACCCGAAAATTTATTCAGATGGGAATGACGAGAGCAAGGAGATATGCAAACCATAAGGGAGGTCGGAAGTACGCAAAAGACACAGGATACAAGCTCCAAAAATGGACGGGCGGCAGTGAGGAAGACGTGAGGAGGAGGAGGGAGAAAGAGGAGGCAAGCGAGATTTTCAAAGTGGTCTGGAGAAGATGCATTGATGATGAACGCTACAAAATTTTGAAACAGGCCTGGATTAAGGAGAAGAGGGATTTCGAGAACTCGAGTGTGTTGGCAGGTAATGGTAGAACACAAGGGAGTTAATTTCGAATGGCGTCGCCTCTGGAGGTCAGTCTCCGGGCAGCGACCACCAAATCTCCTAGCATAGAGCTTCTCATGGACTTGTACGTCCTACAAAACAAGTCCGAAATTTGGTGGCATGCAAAACCGACTCACCTTGCTCTTGTACTCAACTGTCCAGGCCGGAAATCAATACCGAGCAGCCCAGGCTGAGCAAAACAATTTCTTGATTCCATCACACCAGTGTAATTAGTAGTTCTATAACAAATACGGTTCCAAAGAAGGAGACTAGCATTTAACATCATCTATTACAGGGTTATTTAAGACATGCAGCTGCGGCGCACCCATCTATTATATTAACTGCTGAGCCCACCAATCACCATCCACTGTTACTGATCACAATCCTATACCCCCACACCACACCACATGGCCGTGATGGACTCGGGTGCGAGGGCTCACACTCAATACACCACTTTTCACAGGATACGAGTAGCTCCCGCCAACCCTGCACCTCGCGCGCTACCGCGTGTCGTTCGCGGACCACCGCGATTCGACCCGCCCCGAGACATCGTGACGTGTTCACAACTGAGTGAACATGTCTAATGGCTGTGGCGCAGTCTCTCAGCTTGATGATAGGGCACATTTGGTCCTGGGAACCATCCACAAGGACACAAGCCTGTTGTCCGGGTGCGGCCCATGATCGTTTTGGTCTGTGGGGTGGTGATGGTCAGGGTGGTGGTATCACGCAGATCTCGCATATGCGCTGCGACCTTGCGACGCAGCTCGGAGAGATTGCCACTGCAGGCGTTCTCCAGGCCGTTCCGGCACATCCACGATTGGGCAGGTGAAATGACATGCGAAGGAGAGGATCCGGGGTCCGCATTTTGTGTTCAGCCTGGAATGCCTGAGTGCACTGATTCGCAGATACTGTGTCTGGCGACACGGTCATCGACTTTAATTGACTTGCCGTCCCGTATGACCACAACGGCTTACCAGTCATGCGAGTTTTTGCTGCCGACGACTCCGTCAGCACGCAAGTCATCGAGTGCAGCACGTGCGCGGCCGTGAGCGCGAACAGATAACTGAGTGCACTTCTCGATCATAAGGATGGACGATTTCGAGAAATTTTTCAATGTATGGTAATTGTCTTTGGACTTCATCTCTCGTGGGGGTGATTTCTGGGGGCATGTTAGGGCCATGGACTGAGTTTGAATTAGAAACACCACGGTGGCAATCACTGGCGCTCCAGCGCCTAGGAGCATCGGACAAAATTGAACTTGACAAATGGGAACTGGCTCTCATCCAATGTCTCATCAAGAATTCTGACTCAAATTGAAAAGTGCTTTCAAGGAACGGAGCGAGCAATTGTGGATAACAAAAGCTCAGTCACAAAGTCTCAATCTGCATTTATAATGTAACTTCAAGAGAGCCAAGGCGTTAGAAACCTATCTCATTCCACACCGACCAGAAATATCATCAAGCAGAGAAATGATCAAATTGAGCCTAATCATTGTGGCCATGGTCCTCCAGGCGCTGTTTGCAGTGGCTGACATTCAACCTGGGGGCTCTACAAGGACGAACGTGGCAAGTAATGACACATCTCAGTCTCCAACACCGACTTGCGACATTGGAAACTTCAATAATTGGACAGATACGACTGCAGCCGGTGAGCACATGGAAGAATGGTACTGCAGCATGACAATAGACGTCTTCAATTCTAAACTCTCGCCGGACGGCTACTGGATTGTCACTAACAAGGCGGGTGAGCCGTTTGGAGAGCTGCTCTCGTCCCACGACAAGTGCTACTACGGCGCAACGCGGATTGAGAGTCACGGCTGGAAGTTCAAGTAAGTCACAACATCCAGTGTACTCCCTTGCAGCTTACTAAGTCTTCCTTTTCTTCAGGGTTGGCAGTCAGGGTGTATTGAATATCACCATTCAGCCCATCGATCAGGTCAGCCTCCCTGGGCAGTTGCATGGCAAGGTGGGAACGACAAATTCCAGTGCCGAGGGTGGGCACCAAGATAGTGCCTTGGTCGTTTTCGAAATCAGCTGGAACCCGCGAGGTTGCTCTTCCGCTTCCAGTCGGTACTTTGGGAGTGGCGGCGGCGGTCTGGCTTAGGTTGCACTTGGGCTTCTGCCCCGGGGCTTGATCTTGCGTATTTCCTGATGCTGTGTCACAGGTCAGGGCGCAGGGCATCAAATACGTAAAACGAGGCAAGGCAATATCTCGGCAGACAATAAATTCTGACAGCACGTTTGACGTGTAATGCAGGCTGCGATTCCCACCCGCCCAGAGTGATCTTCTGCATCGCCAGCAGGAAAAATCAAGGCAGTGTTGCTGACGCGGTGGCAAAACCCCAGGGCTCTGCCCGGCACAAGTTATTGACAAACGGGTTTTCTGCAAAACACGAACCAGATGAAATTTTTTTATCGTGTGTAAGAGGAAAAGTGACAACTCATCGTCGTGATTCAGTCGTCTGCGTAGCGACCCAATCTTTGCTGCGTCCAAGTACGAGAATAGGCACGGCCGCATGCGGGCCTAAAGATAGCTTCAATGCCCTGCTGGATCCGCAATCGCATGCATCGCGTCGACCCCAAGGACAGCCTGCCAGCCCGCGCGGCCCACATCGGGCTGGCGCAGCAACAGCAGCAGCCCTGCTTGTCTTTCCACGTTCCTTGTTGTGCGGCCCGCAAGCGGTGGGTGATGAAACCCGCCCCATCCGTGCGCTGGTGGGGAGGGTTCCCTCGGGGAGTAACAAGCAATCCGGCGCGGCAGTGGAGAACACTATAGAAGGAATTGCCCGGTTCGGATGGGGACTTTTTTTTGTGGTTGTAGTGTTATGCAGTGTAAGACGCCTTGGCCAAGTCGAATAAGAGACACGACCCTCTGCTGCCCTGCTGCAGAGTCCATGCAATGCGGGTGCAGCGATGGCGCGCCCCACCGCCTCGGGAATTGGGGGAAACTTGAAAGGACGGTGCCGCGATCATCCCAGCTGGGGGGACTCGCTCGCCTTGTGGCAGACCGGGGTGTGCCGGCAGAGCGCCACCCCCCAAGAGGTCGGATGACGGCAGTGAGGCGAGCACATCAAGGTCGGTCCGCCGGGTCGACGCAAACAAGGGAGCTGGGAAACTCCGGGCTCCCTGGGGATCTCCCGTCGACAGCAACCTGTTTGGCTTCTCCGGTTGGTCAGAACACCCTATCGCCGGGTTGGGCCTCGGCGGGCGGACACCCATGGTTGGTCGCATTGCGCATCTGAGGCTGGCGGCCTTGCGTATATCGTCAGGCCGCATCCCCAGTCTAGGTCCCAGGTTGTGCCCGTGACGATCGGCATTCGCGTCATGGTGCGAAGTTTATTTCGCATCTCGGGTTATCTGGATGTGTCGCCAAAATGTTGGCGAGTGGGTGTGTTTGATGGCTTGGATGGAATCCTTGCCATCATGGACTCTATGTTATTGTGATGAAGAAGGCTTTCAGCGTCTATGATGGACAAAAGAAAAGTTTGAATTGTCTATGATAAAGAATGTTGGGCTGTGTGTTACAGCGCATGGTTTCTATCGTCACGATGCAACGCTCCCTCCCGTCTTTGTTTTGTAGATGTCCTGAAGCGAGTGAGAAGGACCTTGCTCCTAACTCCAAACCGGAAAAACCAAACGCTGATCAAATCAAATGCTTTGAAATCCATCATGCAGTATGTCGGAAAGTGTCCAGTAGACTGAGGTCAGTACCCTGGCGTATACTTGTACCTTCCCTCATCGGGGTAGAATACCTCGGACCTCCTGCCGCCTCTTGATCCCTTCTCCACGGTGAAGCGCCGGGGAGGCATGTCAAACGATGATCGCCGGTCCCGAGGGCTGAATCGGTTCATGAGCCGGTCGCGGTATTCTCTGTCATCACGCACCTCTTTCTCCAGTCTGGCCTGTCGCTGTGCTGATGTCTCCCGGTCATCAACGCCGATACCCCGGGCAGACTTGTACAGGTCGTCGAGTTCTTCCCGCCGCAGAGGCTGAACAGCTGGTGGGGAGCCAGAGTCAGCCCCAGCGGTTGTGCCGTAGGTGGAAGGCTTGGTGTTCTTGAGGATTCCCTTCACCTCGCCGTGGAGGTGTGAGCCAGTCCCAGCCCCTGTGATGGTGGCAGAGCGGCTGAGCCTAGGCCGGCTGTTGATCTTGGCGTTCTGCGCGGCGCGCGGGTCATCATCCCAGCGAACGCCCTTGACAGCAGGGGCGCGGCTGTCTGGTGGTGTCTGGGTGCCGAACGTGGCGTGGCGTGCCCAAGCATCGTCGGAGGGGTGCGAGCCATATGAGGAGCCGTATGACCCGCCGAAGGGGGAAGAACCATAGACGACATCAGCAGGGATGCCGGTGGTAGCAGGACCATCGATGATGGTAGGCTTCGAGCGCCTCAAGCGGCGGCGCTCACGATCGTATTGATCGGGCTCCGTGTGGACTTCAACGGGCGACTTGGAGTGGCGACGGTGCGAGCGTGTTGGCTCCAGGTAAGGATCACGGGTGTGCCTCTCACGGTCCCGTCGGGAGGACCCAGCACCATAGTTGTATAACACGTCGTAAGGGCCCAACGGAACGGCAGATGACTCTCGCCGTTGTGATGAAGAAGACCGGCGGGTACGGTCACCGCCCTCGACGATGACAGGCCGTGATCGGTGCTCACGCCTTGACTCGCTGTAATACCCATCATCGACTGGCATGGTCGATGACCGGCGGACCTTGGGAATGGGGATCGGTTCCGCCCGGCGAGAACCGCTTCTGCGCAGGCCATAGTCGGCTACGCGGTCTCCATCGACGTAGAGTCGCTGGCTGGCACGCTTCTCACGCCGTCGTTCTCTGTCGCTTTGGCCGTAAGGCGGAGACGGCTGGTGGTCAAAGTAGTAGGGTGTTGGCTGCCTGTCCTTGAGCGACGACGAGGGAGAGTCGTTCCGTCCAGGTGTGACCGAAAGCTGTAGTCTGGTGCAGTTGATCTTGCGGTCGAACTCGCGCACGATGGGATCGCTGCACATGTGGCCGGAGCGGCATGCGTCAACCCGTTCAGTGACGTCCTTCTCCCCATCGACGTAGGCGTTGTGGTAGATGTTCTTGATACACATCTTGAAGGTGGGTGGGTGTGTGAAACAGATGGGGCAGCTGGTCAAGACTCGAGGTTTGGAAAGCTAGCTCTGGTGTGGAGAGCCGGTCGAGTTTTCAGTCGAAGGTGTCGGTCTCTATAATGTGAGGCCGACCAAAGGCTCAGTCTCTATAATATGAGGTCGACCAAAGGCTTGCTTCGAAGTGGACAAAGACGACGACAGGGAAGTACCTGTGCCGCTTTGTGTGGTCTGGCGATGTTCGTTGGGCGGGTCAGAGTTTAAGCAACCACTTAGGTCCAGCCCAAGCCCGGTCCCAGGTTGTGTCAGTCGGCCGTGTCAGAGACGAAACGATCTTTTAAGTATCGGGCTGACTGAAAAGACATGGGAACATGCAATCCGAGGCCGAAGCTGGTCGGGTGGGAGGCTCAGAACAATAAGTCAACGGAACAAGACGTTCGACGATGGTGTGGTCGAGCGGTCTGGGTGACGGGCTCTGGTCGAGACGGGTCAGAGATGAGGTTAGTTGGCTGTGTTGGAGAGGGATGGGTATGTGAGAGCAAATGGCGGCTCTGCTCTGGAAGACTCGAAACTGGTCGTTCGTAAGGGCCTAACTTTGGCGAGTATGATGTAGGCTGTGGCCGGGCCGGATACAAAGGAACAGAACTGCGATTCCCTTTAAATATAGGTGGTGACTGACGAGGCCAAATGCGGGTCGATGGGTAGGACAAGACACCTCTTAAAGAGGCAGTATGGCCAGGAAATCGGTAGCCGGGGTGGTCAGGATCCCATGGCCACATCAGGGCTGCAGGGGTCCATGTACATGGACGCCCCCCTGGCCCCTGTCACTCCAGCTGCCCATCTTGCGACTGTGGTGCTTTGGCTTTGGCCGTGTGTATGTGTGTCTTCGAGACGGTTGAACCCCGGTAACCTTTCTCTGGCTGTCGAGGGGCTCCCCTCGTCCTTGCCGCAGCGGGCCCTGAGCTCTGGAGAACTTACTTTATCCTCAATATAAAGCAAGCTATATCGAGGCACTGAAACCGTGCCTGTGGGCAGGAAACTCAGCTGCGCCGGGGGAACGACTGTCGCAACTCCACCACGACCGGTATGGGGTTTGGCATATCATGGTCAATTTGGAGGAGGGCCACCGACAGAAGTTGCACTGTGCGATGAGGGCGAGCAAGCAAACAACCAAGGAAGCCTTATTCCCTGCCGGTCACGGCTTCTGATGCGGCCGAAGACTCATCGCGTGTGGGAGGGTCACCAGGCAAGCAGCTAGACAGGAGGGGAATAGTCACCTGGAGACAAAAGTCACTATTTACACCAGCTACTTCACACAGCCTGAGGCTGAGCGCAATATGGTCAGGACGTTAGAGCGCCATCTTGACAGCTCGGTAAGCCACTAGCTTCGAGGATGCCTACTGGTTGCTGGGCGCAGACTGTCAACGTCGCCTGGCAAGACTGAGGGATCTTGTGAATAGCAAGATGATCACGAGAGATTGGCAAGTAGAAAAATTGGAGAATTCGTAACGCCAGTGCCTGGTGACCTGCCTGTGCCGTATGCGAGGCGCTCGACGTCATGGGAAAACATATTGTAAGCAGCAAACACTTGTTTGCGTATTTGGCCAAGATGTGCACTGTGGTAGTGCCGTGTTGGGAGTAGCGACTTGACGTAAAAGAGGGTGTGAGCTTGTGGGCGCTGGCGTATTGTGGATGGGCGAGGGAAGAGGCAACCCGACTGGGCCGTGGGTGGCATTGGAGACGAAGAGCTGGCTGCGCACCCAACAGCGCGGAGCCGAAGAGACTCGACGGCGCCGCGGCGTCAAAAAATAGAATCCCTGTACGTACCCGGCCCACCCCAGACCTTTGGAGACCCCTTAGCTGACCTCGCTAACCCCCGAAGCGCATAAACAGAAGGCGTCGATTCTGCGGCCGTGAAACACAAAGACGGTCAGGGTCTTGAGCAGAGTTATTGCGAATCCGTTTCGTGTGCTGCTCCTCGCCAGTAGGAAACACGATACCACGAGGGCCTGACCTGACGGCGGTCTCTTGCTGGGTACATGTGCTGATGCCGGGCTAATGCACCGGGTAGCTGCGCGACAGACGTGCAGCACAGGACAGGACCTGCAGGCACTGCCCAGATGAGAATGGTCTTTCATCCGGTTCGACAATGGCTCGAGGCCCTGGTGAAAATCCGAACATTCGAGTAGCTGCAAGACCGAATTTGTGGTGAATTGTCAACATGGGCAAAGTGGCAGAGCAGCCGTCGCGTATGTACTGTACGAGTCGGCGAATCGAGTCACAAGGGTGCAAGGTCGCGCCCCTTGTGGAGCTTCTGCCCCTCCCCTCCACCACAGGAATAGCGGCATCGCAAGGCCGAAAACGGCAAACGACAATTAATGCCACACAGATTGGAACTGGGTGCCTCGGTGGACATCGCGATATGAAAGCCCGAAGACAAACCCATCACTCGTTTGAATCAGATGTGTGCATGACTGGGCGTCAGCTTCTCAACGGGGCGTAATGCGTACGACGGTACTCAGGCCTGACAGCGGCCGGCGCATGGTTCCAGGCCCGTCTCAAGCCTCCAGAGCCCAAATCCTTCACACTGCTGCCAGGAAGGCGCGCCTCCGTTAATGCACCGACGACTCAGCCCACAATTCCATGACGTCCTATTTACCCTCGAGGCCCTCAAAGAGGGACGGCGGGTATCCAAGGCGTCTGTCTGCCTGTGACCCGCTGTGGTGTTCCCTGCTCGGCTCCCACGACAAGTGCGAAGGCGCTGGACGGTTGGCGATGACGCTTCAAAATGAATTAAGCACACCCCGTCAGACCGTCCAAGCCACGGCGCATGGGCGCCTCCCACATGTCGTGGATCGGTCGGGTGCGGTACCACCACCCTGGACGACGGTCATGGCCAGTAGTAGGTCGTCATGTTTGGCCGCGTTGGCAGAGGGTGCTGCATTTCGGGTTTCGGCAGCAAGGCGTCAGGCCCCCAACGGACCTCACACGACAGGCGCCGAGGTTCAAGTATCGCGAGTTTCCGCAATCCGATGGCTCAGCTGGTGTCAGACTGGCTGCGGCTGAAAGGGATTACAACGTGGCGACTGGGGCGACCCCGGCACGAGGCGTCTACCCACGCCTCCGTCAGAGCCGCACACGCCGTGCTCAGAAAGGGGCGAGAGAATGAGGGTGCCTGGCCTGACAAGCTGATAATCAGATGCCAATTACCAATGACAGAGATCTCTGGCCAGTGATTGCCCAGCTGGTCATGACTATCGTCCAGTCAGGTGGGTAGTCTGCTGTCAGGCAGCCAAATCCGGCAGAGTTAGCACCAGGTTACGCAGTCCTGCAAGAGTCCTGGGACGAGTCCTGCAAACATCCTGGGGCAAGTCCCGGAGAATACACCTTGCAAAGAAGCCCTTAAAGTATTGAGAGGGCTGGCCAAGCACCTGGGCGCGGTAGTGTAACGGTCTCGTGGCTGATCCGACGCCTGATATCGGTGGGCTGGGGGAGATGCTGTCGCAAGAGGTGTTCTTGAGTAATGCGGTGCGCGGCCAGATGTTGTTACCTGCAAGCCAGCTACCAACGGCGAAACCGGTGCGAGGGGCGATTGAATTGCCATCGCGCAGTCCGTCGGGCGAGGTCTTTTGGCAGACCGTGTGTCTGCGTTGCACTGCGTCGGTGATGCTTCATGCGTGGTTGTGCAGCTGTCTGCACCCTGTGCAACTTGTCCAGCCGACCTCAAATGCTCCGTCCTGAGAGCCTTGCTTTCCCATGCTCTCACCCAAGGACAAAGTAACATGTGAGAAACGTCCGAACATGCCTTGCATGACTGGCTGGTGGCAATGGTGTCTGGTCGTGATGTGGTTATCTCTTGGCTGGAGGGTAAAAATGGTTTGGGGGGGGGGGGAGAGTTGACGATGCCAGCTTGGGCCAGGGGAGCGCGCTGAGCTCCAACCCCACCACCCCCACCTCGGACGATCAACCCACTCTATTGCAGACAATGGGGCAGCCGCGGGGGTGGCTCGTGCCCCTGAAGCCCTGCTCGGCCTTCTGTCGCCAACCCTGAGCCCTGGCCCAGGCTGGCAGGCGTGGCAGGGTCCAGCTCTCGATTAGCATCCACGTTATGGGTAGGGAAACGATGCTCATGTTACGATGGCTGTCTGATGCACCCTGTCACCATCAATTGTCCGCTGCTTTTTGTTTCCTGCAAGAGACATCCGACGTTTGAAGGACTCGTGCAGGTTCCCTCAAACGGGGCTACGAGACGGTAGTCTGGAAGCATGTCAGATGCTTTCGATTTAATCCACTTGATAAAATTCTTGCTCTAGGCTACCTGTCTAGGCATGTAAATCGGGCAAATAACATTTCATATTCGGGCAAAAGAAGCTGACCCGGGCCACTTGTAATCTCCAAAGAGAGAGGCCAGCCCAGGTGGTTCTCTCGCATTCTTGTTGCGGGCTGGAAGGTTCAAGACCATGGACTCATACTTTCAGATGATCCCATTATAACATTTGATTGCAGCCATGACTATTGTGTAGCTGCAGAGATAAGACTTGATGATTACTGTCTTGTAAGTTCAGCTGTGTATATGTTTGGAATGCTATAGCTGAGCACTTAGACAACAAACTATCTCGTCGAATTTCTTGACCAATTTGGCATGGTTATCACCCTTGTTTGAATCCATACACTCCAAAGTGTGGCTTCTTCAGCATAGTATTAATTTCAATTCTGCAAAGGTACTAGAAGGATCGACTAAGAATGGTATATAAAAGCACAAAAAGCAGAAAAGCTTCGCTTCTCACTTCCAAAACAAAGTCTTAATGCCTTGAATCGTGCCAATTCATGCCACCTCTCCCCTCGACCGTCCAGCACGAGTGAACAGCAGATGTTTATTGCCGAGCCAAAGATCAGAACGGCTCCGCTTATAGTCGGAAACCACTCTCATCCAAAGGCTTGACATGTGCCATGAACTGCCCCAAAATACTCTGCCGGATGGGAAGGCCTGCAGGTGTCATCATTAATTGGCGGCGCCACCAATTCTCCCGAAGATTGGGAGAACTCCAAATAGGGCGCCGAGAAGGCTCAGAAGAGTGCTCAGAATCGATGAGATAGCCTCGACGCCTGGAAGATTTGCGGGCAGCGGAAGACCACCAGATCCTAGAAGCTGTTAGGTTTTTTCCCCTCTTAATTTTGATGGAATAGAATCTTCATATAACAAATCAGGGTCTACATACCGACGAGGCTGCGGATGACGGCGAGGACAGGGGTCGTCTGGGCCTGGATCTGTCTGAGAATGTTCAGAGCATCCCTCAATTGGTCGAGGTTTGCACCAAGGGGGAGGCTGCTGAAAATTTGTTGAAGGATCGCAAGTCGACTTTGCAGCAATGCAAGTTGTGCTACCAAAGCATCAGGTGATACTGGCAAGCCAGGGGTTGGAATTGGGACTCCGGGGAGCTGTGGGAGGTCTGGCAGAGGTGGGAGACCAGGTGTCTGAGGAAGGCCAGCCCCTTGGTGAGTCTTGTTAGAGATTATGTTCGATCAGCTGAGGTGGGGAACCGCTTACTGATGACAGCAAGAATAGTTACGACCTGCGACAGGGCAGTTGAGAGAGCAGGGCCCAAGTCACTTGGATTTGCGGGAAGAGTGATAGGTGGCAGGGTCGGCAGCCCAGGGAGGGCTGGAAGCTGTCGGTTAGCGATGTCGACCTCAACACCACGCTGTTCGACGTCAAGCCGTTCGAGGGCCACATCACCGACGGCAACGGGTGAGGCCAAGGTAGTGCTAAGGATGGTTCCAATAGCAAAGATTGCGGTGAAGGCCTTCATTGTGATGGTGATCTGAAACCCTTTTGGAAATTGCTTTTGTTCTGTTGGATAAAAGTCAAAAGGACTTGGATATAGGAGAATCAAATCCTGCGAGGGCACGGTGATGAGGATAGAACGTTACTTCTTAGAAGGAGACTCAGGCAGCTTTATACTCGGATTGTCGCCTTTTCTTTTAACCTCCCTAGAATCGTCGAACCCTCTGGCGTTCTCAAGCCAGGCTTGCGTAGAATCCTCAGAACTCACCTTGGTCATTGGCAGTGTTGACATTCCTCGCCCTCAACAAAGGCATCGCAAGCCACAATTATTCTGAACAGGTGATATGATTCTCTAGGTTTTGTATGAACCGAGGTTCCAGCCAAGCTTGGAATCCTGTTGCCAGGTTCCTTCGAACATCCCTAGGATCACCAAGCATCCCTGAAGAACTGAGACATACCCCAAAATGGATTTCGTCTTCTCGGGCCGGGAATGCGAGCCGCGGGGGGCTCTGGCCGGAGGATCAACTTTCGTCTAGCCTCGCCGAGTTATTTTGTGCGGTGAGACACTTTTCTGCGCCCTAAAAAAAACACCTCCGGTGTTGCCATGACGTCTGTTTCGAGGCACGCTGAAGCGCATTTTGTGAGAAACAATTACACCGCGCCGTTGCTCGTCCTGCCGAAAGTGATCATCGATACGCGGAAGTACCCGGTGGCCCTGCTGCACGAAAACTGCCAATGTGATGTTCACAAAGCCGTCATGTCCTTGCCGAGGAATGGGCGTCAGACTTCCCCGTGGAAACCCGGGCCTGGTGTGCTGTCATCGGGGCATTGGTTTGTGATCTATTCCGGTAGGAGTTTCCTGTCTCGTGAGAAACCCTACTGAGTACAAGTGAGCTGCCCACGCAGTCTTAGTCTTGAATTCTGAGAAACTAATATTTACGTAAGGAGCCATTACCATAATATGCCAAACTGTCTCAGCCACCTCCGCCCGTGGCCTTCCGCTAGTTCCCTTCCCGCACATCTGAAGTGTGCTATCTTGGGCTACCTGGCAGCCCTGGCTACTGAGAAACGTGCCAGCTAAACTGGCCGGGTAACAGCTTATAAGGGACCACATGTCTTACAGAGAACGGCCCAATCAGATAAGAAGCTCAGATCACACAACGTCTCTGAGAATGTTTCCTTGGCAGAGAGGCGGTCTCAGGCCAGTTAAGCCCTGCAATAAGTGGCCAGCACATACCGGATATTGGTATTATTCAAGCTTTGCGTAACATGTCACCACCGGCTTGAGGAAACCCTCACCATTCTGGAGATTTTCAAGATTCTCAAGGTTGGACGCGAGGGAACCGTGGCTTAAATATTTATGTTCCTGGAATCACCCAGCTCTCAATTCCAAGCTGTGGATTGGTCGAAATACAGCCCCGAATAGCGCAAGGCCCGGACAATATGGAATTCCGTCATGCAAACAAACAAATCTTGGTAAAACAACTCGAGCGGAGATATTGCGCAGGGCTCCCTGTTGTCCAGTTGCTACATCAACTTGAGAAGTAACTCTGGTGAGAGGAATGAGGCTTGTTGTTGCGACAAAGGTAGGGAGGATCTCAACAAGGTTACGGAATAGTCGATCATGGTCTGATCAAAGACGTACAAGTCATTGCAAGGTCAAAAAGAGGAGCATAGTGCGCAATAATCGGTGATTTAACAACCACGGACTGCCTCACTCGACCGAGACCTCGACGTCACTGGTCCATCATCCAACCCTCTCGCGTGTTAACTGACACTGTGGCAGCATAGAGGTTCTCTGTTTTGAGCACTCCGATAGAGACACTCCCTCGGTGCCTTGGTCTATAATTTCGCCACAAATCGCGGAATACCTAATATCCTTTCGCTTGCTGAGCCGCCCAGTATGCATCTATAATCTGTCTCTTCTTCTCGCTTCTCACGGTGAGCGTCACGGGCAGTTCCACACCCGGGTTAGCGGGCATGAAGCCGCGATAATCACTCGGGTTCAGAGGCAGCTTCGCACGAGGAGCAATGCCGACGTCAAAGGCCCACAATATCCGCATAATAGCAACACCGAGTGACCTCTCTGCGACGTGCAAGCCAGGGCAGATCCTCCTCCCAGCCCCAAAGGAAAAGTGGTCGCGCTTGGTGGGATCTGGCAAATTCGCACTCTGCTGACTCGTAAGACCATCGCTCTCGTACCGGGATGGATCAAAGATCTCCGGGTTAGAGTGACGGCTTGGCGAGTGGTGGATTGCCCAGGCGTTCAGGTGAAGCCTTGCTCCAGCTGGGATTCGCATGCCCTTGTACACCAGCTCCCTGGTCGTCGTGTGGGGGTGTCCCAGGGCGACCGGCGGTCTCCAGCGCCACACTTCCTTCATCAAGCACCTGACGTAAGGCAGGGACTCCAGGTCCTCCCACTCTGGCATCCTGTCGCCGACTGTCGCATCCAGAAGCTCCTGTCCACGCTTCAGGACGTCGGGGTGCATCATCATTGCCTCGAGAAAAGACCATGTAGACATGCGGCTGGTATCTGCCGCTCCGATGATTAGCTGCAGGCTGAGGAATGCGGCTTCGTCGTTGCTCGAAAGGCCGAGGCGCTTTTCGTCTGCGAGTATTCGCTTCAGCATCGAGAAGTTGTTGTGAGGGTTGTCCTCCTTTTGCACCTGGACCATGTGGTGTCTGCACCACTGGAGGTCTTTGAGGAAATGGGCTCGGGCAGATCGTTCCCAGGGCTTGAGCCAGAGAGGCAGTCGATCCAGGATTGGGAGGATATCGACGATATGTGACCCGGGGAGGGTGCCGAATATTTGGAGCGCACCGGACTCGTGAATATATTGAATCCTATCGTCTGCAGCTGAGTCGACTTTGGTGTTGTCAGCACCCTCACTCCAAGTTCCATACAAAAATCTATCAATCAAACGTGCCAGGAGGTGAGGTGATAGGTTTGTGAATGCAGCATGGGCAGTGGACCGGGACATACTGCTGAATCCAAATGCTTGCATGGCAAAGTTACTGTATGTGTAACGCCCGACCTGTGTCCACAAGTCTTGGTAATTTGTGCCTGCATGAGGATCATGGGCTACCTCGTGTAAAAACTTGCTGTTCGTCTCGCCACATTAGCCTCGGGAATGAGTTGAGTCCAGGTGTCTCTGTGCCAGGCTCCAGGAACATGAGATGGCCAGCCAATCTTATAGCTTACGCTGTCTCATAATGGAGGAACCTGTGGCTTTAATTAGATTATTCGTCTTCACATCCTATTCCAGGGGAGAGCACATACGGTACACCAGCATTTGCCATGGGCACGCTTGTCATTTCCGAGTGGACCAGCTTACGCTGAAGCTACTTCACTCTTAGTGACTGCTTGCGCTTGGTTCTGTCGAGCAACTTACCTTCCACCTTGCATCACTGGCAGGAAGCAGTAGAACATTCCATTTATTGCAAAGCTGCTCATTGCTGACGATCCACCTCGGCCTCTCTGATGTCTGAGCAGAAGACTTATCAAATAGCGCCTGAATCAAAGATAAGAATCAGCTGGCTGTTGCCCTTGACGAAATTTCCACACTGGCGAGGAACACTCACTTTGACGGCCTGGTCAGAGTTCAAATAGTAGCTTGTCAATGGTCCGACCTGCACCCGCATGATCTCTCCGTATTCTTCAGCCCATTTTTGAAGCAGCAGATGGATCTCATTCTTTTTTGCGGCTTGCACAAAGTCGATTGTATTACCGATGATGGGAAGGCCCCGCGGCTTTGGAGGTAGCGGTAGTTTTCTCCTATTTTGGACATGAGAGACCGCCGCGTAAATGCAGAGGCTGAGAAAACCGAGCGCGAGGAAAAGAACTGAAGCATTCCGGTGGAGCGCCTCCATGACCGCCGTCGACGTAGCCATTATGCCAGCGCTGCAAAATTGTACCTTCTTTTCGGGTGACAGTCACGCTTTAAAGGGCCTGCGAAGTGCATGAGGGATTACTTTTAAATATCAAGGCGCTCTTAAGGCCATGCACAATCATTGAAGCTACTTGTGCGGGCAGGTCGATGGGACACCGGGCGTTGTGGGCGGTGCCTCACGGGTATTCCGGCCGGAACCATTGGCCCCTCGGCTCCACCCGGGTCGGGGGCGTATTTAGGCCCCTGGGACACGGAAAAGCCGACCTAACAGGGTTGGACCGCCCTGTGTTTCGGGCTCTTGAATGACCCCGTCCAGGGCGTGTGGTGGGAGTAAGCGAGTGTAGAGAGGGCAACACTGAATAGCTCGACACAACGCAGCACAGCGTGACCGGTGATTTTGAGCCCCGAAGGATCACAGGAAACTCTCTGTTTGGGTCATTCCTGATCAAGAAATAAAATTTACATTGGTATCGACCCCAAAATATTACATCGCCAAGGTTCCTGCCCTTGACAAAGGTCATCATCACTTGACATCCTCCAAGTTGACGGTAGAGCCTTTCCTGCTATCCGTAAAGTCACCGTCCTGGCCTTTTTGGGACGATATTTCTTCCATGCAATGTGCGAACTCTGTATCCGTCAGACCCCGGTGGTCGCCACCTCGGCTGGTACAGGATCTCGCGTCAGATGTTGACCTCAGGCTGGGGACCTCGAGTCGCTGCTGGAAGACGACCGGTTCACTGCTGAATCCAAGCTCGATGTCATTCCCACGTCTCCATGGTCGAGATATTCTGGGCGATGGGAGGCCTCTTGCTATCGTACTGCCCGGTCGTGTTGTCGTGGTCACCTTGGACCTAATCGATTCCCAGTAGGTCGATGCGCTGCCCGGTTTCCGTTCTCGGGCGGTTGATGTCTCCCTGCCGAACCAGTTCCGGTGAGCGTGATCAACTGACAATGTCGCCCTGTCGAATACGAATTTCGCCGACGGAAGGCAGACACAGGCGAAACCCACGGACAACTCGAGGATCGTCGTGACTATTGTCATCGCAAAGTCGGCAGGAATATCTGGTGAGATTGTTAGTCCATATCCGAGAAAGGCCACTAATCTGGGTGCAAAAACAAGGATGATCGGCACGATACACCGGCTCACCTACTTTTTGAGTGCATGTACTTGACGTTGAGATAGGCCCTGCATACTGTCGACGCTGTCGCAGCACCACCGGCCCCCAGCAAAATTATCATCTTGACTTTTTGTCTCCTAGGCGCCCGCATTTGCCAAACCAGGGGGATCGGGAGAACGAGAATGATCACATCAGTGATTATAGCAATCGAAATGTCGCACATGAAAAGCTGTGCTTGGTTGAGGCAGTACGGGTTCTTTCCGGTTGCGACGTTATTATATGCTGGCTCCCAGAAAGCTGCGATAGGGGTGCAAATGAATGCCTTGAGGCCTTGGACCGGAAGATAAGCCAAGGCCAGCGTGCATATAAATATCTTGACGCCTCTGGAGAACTTTGGTTTGACGGAGAAGACACGAGCAATAAGCAATAGCAATGTTGCTTTAGTAAAAAATGCCGCTGGACTGTAAACACAGCTGCTGACGTAGAGCCACTGTGAGAACGCGTATTAGTCTGTTGCAATTCTGAGGAGAAGCTTCTAGTCTGCCGTACCTTCAAGAAATTGGTATATTTTTCCAGACTCATGTCCCAAACATTCTGACCCCCGCCATAAAGGGTCACTTCATCATGTCAGTATCTCAACAGCACTCGGAAATGGCAACCGGCTTCAACTCACGCGCTAGCATGGCAGCGGCCAGGACATTGGTGAAAATCTGAAGATGTTAGAGCCTAGAAGAAAGACGGTGTTCTCCTCGTTCGACGCACCCATGCTGCTAAACAAAACCCTACTAGGCATCAGAAATAAACGCCTCTTGATTTGGACAAGGCTCACGGCTTACAGTCCTCAGAGAGGAATTTCCCCTGTTTTAGGCGCAGTTTTACATAGGCGTGGATAAAGAAAAGGATGTTGAATATGGCTGGGCAGAGCACTGTCACCACCAGCGCGGCGGTGTGCCCGACGTCTTTAGGATGCGACGGATTCGATGTCACGCCGGGCGGCGGCGGCGCAGCGGGTATGAAGGTCCCCGTGTTGCTCATGGTCCGTACATGGACGCGGCAACCTGTAGCCTGTTAATTCAGAAGGCAGCCCTTTCGGTGAGCTCATAGCTCTCGTGATGCTCGGGAGGTTGAGAGAGGTGGGCAAAAGAAGTGGGGAGAGGAAACGGCTAGGATGTTATCATTGGGAGCAGCACACGTGTGAGTAGAGGGCTGCTCAAAGATGCTTCCCAAGGGCAGGATTGAACCTTGAATAACCAGAAATGCCCCAGCGTTGCTATGGAGGCGTGTCCCATCAGAACGGTAGGGGGTTGAGGGGTCAAGGATCTACCGGAGAGCCGACCGAGAAGTGTAAAACCGCATCCTCAGGCGCCGATGGCAAGCAGCCATTCGCGGAGCTTCCCTCCAGTGTCGTTCCGGCGCACACATCTTGAATGTTGTCTTGGGATACACTGGAGTGTGAGATGAACGGTGTTCTCGCCGAAGATGCACAGACAGCCAGAACCTTATTCGGTGGATCTGCGCGTGTTTCCAAGGAGGGTGGCCGTTCCCAGGACTGGCCAACTCCACAAGGCAGTTGGCAGTGAACGCTCGGATGGAATCCACCATACCGTGCATAAGTAAATGGACCCCAAGGGCTACCAAGGGGGCCAAACCCGAGTGTACCGGGCGTAGAAGACTAGCAGGGGCCGCTTGTGGGTTGTACCCAGGACTGGGGTTCGCGTACAGTAGTCGCTGCTACACTTTGACGAACTATATTCCAAGCTGTGACAATCCCGTAGAATCTCGCTGCTTCAGCACGAGTCATATCTTTGCCTTGTCACGCTTCCATCGGCTTGAACTCTAGGGCCCAAGTGGCTTGTGGTGCAAGAGACGACCCCGGCGTGCCGCTCGCTTCTCAGAACTCTAAATTCCAAATCCCGTCTTGGTGTGCGGCATTGCAACGGTGTGATGCATTATATACTCTGTTCATGTGGAAATGACTCGGAATCTTGTCCCAATAACCAGCAGCCTCAGAAGAAGCCATCGGTTCTCATATAAATAATTTGGAATAGATAAATCACTGAAGAATCCTGGCCATTCCTTAACGCATAACCAGTCAGAATGCGCTGCAGGTACAGTCTCCTTGCTCAGGCCTGATTCGGGTGGGGAGCAGGTATTTATCAAGGGCCCTGGGCGGCCCGGTCCATGGTGCGGACCAGGCGTAGTGGCTGAATGGAGATGAGATGAGCTGGGCGATGATTGCCACGGTCAACTTCCCCGGTGCCCGCCCAATATAGACTGGTGATATGATGGCAAACGTGAGCCATTATTTCAGCCTACTCGCCAAGCTTTCCAAAATCTTGAGATGACGTTTACGAAACCTTGATGTAAAAACTGGGCATTTTGCTACGGTGCACACAGCCTGCAAGCACCTGGGCTCTGTTCAGATTCGGATTTGATCTGGATGGTATGGGAAGATCCTTTTCTCAAATTCCCGTTCCCACTGTCACAGGGAATCCAGGCTGCAACGCATCAAAAAGACCCTGATGGGTTCCTGGTTGCATGCATCGGTTATCCCACGTGCATGAATATCTAAAGTTCACTTTACAACCAGCACAAAGAACTCGGTGCACCCATTTTGCAATCTAGCTCCCAAGGAAGTTCGCCTTTGCCAACGCTGGATTCCCAAGAGCCAGCTTTTGGATCGCAGACCACATTTCAGGCGAGGACCCAGACTTGCGGGCTGGTTTCTGTTCAACATGTTGCACCGTCAAGATTATTGATCACAGCCCATCGCCGTGTCTAGATACTTGCGAGTCCCCGCAATTTCATGCAAAGTGACATGGTCCTCAGTGCACGTCCCGAACAATCCTGCTCCTCGTCATGGTCATCTGTCTTGGCACCAACGGCCATATCGTCCTGCCATCAGCACAAGCACAAGACCAAAGACCCACAGTCCTATCTCTATCCTGAGCTTAGAAAATGCTCGCACGTTCTGTCAAAGAAAAGAATGCAAACTGACATAAAATTCCCTAGAGCATAGGGCACGTTTTGGGCTATTCGACCGTTCGAGTTGTTTCGTTTCGACCCGAGTCATCACTGCTATGGGGACACGGCAGTAATTCGATTTGAAACAGCCACAAGCACTCTTATATACAGGACAAGGAGGACGGCAGGACTCGTGCTTTTAAACACCTGCCTGCCTTCTTATGCCTCAAGTGGCGGCCATGGAGCCTTTGCACCTCCAATTACACATGAATCATTCAGCAAATATATTTCTGTTGAATCATCCAACCGTATATAGGCCTCGAGAATCAACGATTTCACATCTACTTCGAAAGCTCAATGCCTAGTGCCGACTATAATACATATCAAGCCCTTGATAATTTCAAAGGACATCTTCATCTGGTAGCACAGAAGATGGAACCATAAAATTGTGTGGGGACGTCCAAAAAGTGCTGTGCTAGCACAGGGAGATTGCGGAGTACAACGCCCTGGACACTCCCGAGTACCGGTGTACTTGACGAGGCCGGATAACTTCCAGTTTGCAAGCTCTTGATCATCTCTTGGCTCCGAATTACCACAGCAGCGAGTGGATGCACACCGGAGGAATTCAAGTACGTAGCAGCCCGATGCCCGGTGGGTGCTCGAGATGGGCAAGGTGCGCAGCTGCATGTCTTGACCACAGCCTCCATGTTACTGTCAAATTTGAACTTTATTTCTCGATGACCTGTGACCAAAATCGCCGTGGGTGTGCTCATCCTATTTTGCGACGGGCTTCTCAGCGCCTGCTTCGAGCAAAGAGCACAAGACACCTAGGAATTATGGCGGGCCTCTAGTGCTCCCTCAAGAGACGCCGGCAACGTGGAACAATTTCGGAGCTGACTCGCGCCTTTTTTATCTAACAGTGCCGGAGTTACATGCTCGCTAGATTACAAGCCGCTATTTACTAGTGTAATATGATCTCCGCATCTATAAGTTGGTCGTCGTGGGTGCATCCACTCGCTCTTAGTCGGCCACCAATGATTTATGGAAGGTGATGCTGTTTGAGACTGCTCCTTTCCTTTAGAAGAGCTGAGAGTAGCGGACAGTCCTTAGAATCTGCACCTTGATACCATAATCGTAGAATCACTCTGATGCAGAGGACGATAAGCTGTCTAGGGACCGATAGTTACAATATCTTGAATCTCTAGAGGAGTTCATGACTCAACACCAGTTCGTTATGTTCGTCGTTAGTCGTTACGGCGTTTTGCTGATTGGCGCGCATGCAGAGTTGGAGCAGAAGGCTGACTCTGCTGGACATTTTCTAGTGGACTGCAGTTAGGCACAATCATAAGACGTGGTTGTCTCTAAGCTTTTGTCATTGCTCCAAGTCTGTCGAACCACAGTGCCGAGCTCTTGCCCTGCAGGGCTGTACGTGGCAGCATCGTCCGGAGGTGCTTTGGGACACCATATCTGAACTCCCCCACATCGCTTGGCATTTCCAACACTGATGTGAGAGATTCAATTCTAGCATGGAAATACACACTAGTACTTTTATTTGAGTTGAAAGCCGTGAATCAGTCAAAAAGGATAATGCTTGGCGGATGGTTGAGGCTATTTGCGCACGTTACATGGGCTGCCTGCACACTTTTCACAGGGTCCTTCTAGAACTAATCGCTTGCAAGGTCTCCCTCAGTACTGTCAGAATTGTGTGATACAGCAATGGTCTAGATTCCTGGTCACAAAGTGGTTTCATTTTTACCCCGTATACATACGAGGCTGTATTGTGGATCTTCCAGGTGTGATGCCAACCTGGTCAGGATGTCTTTACCTGAAAACCTTCACAACGTGGACTCTTCATTTCCAAGGTCACGGAAAGCCCCTGGTTTCCAAGAATTTGGTCCATACAACGGCTGCTGCCGAAACAGGATAGCTAATCGACTGATCCAGACCTAACGATCATGCTTAGTTCTTCGAGACGCTGACATGAAGTGTTTGTTGGTCCCGGTGGTCACGAATCTCGACCGATCATGTCCTTAGAGGTTGAGAAAATTTCCTACCAGATGACCACGGCAAAATTCGGGCAAGATTCGGGGAAACCACCGGCGTGGGTCTTGATGTTACAAGGTATGGTCACGAGGAAAGCAGTTCATCTGAACAGTCGTCTCATGTCACAACAAGCCCTCAAGAATCTATCGCGACAGCAGGAGAGGTGATTCTCATGACGAGGCATCGCATGCCCAAAAGACAAGCAGTGCATGCGGATCTTCGTCTTCTATTTGAGGACAGCCCATAGAGCCTGTCAAGGAAATCTGAGAAACCACAACTGACGAGCTCAATTCAGCTTGTTCTGACCGAGGCCAAAGATGAATCATAATTATGAGACCGTACAGGTCGCACGAGGCCGACGCGGAAGGGTATTCCACTCAAAAAAGAAGCTGGCTGACGAGCCGACAGAAAGAATTGGCAAGCGGCTCATCCAGGCCACTTGGGACCGGCCGAGGTCTTGTTCCTTCGCAGAAGTCCCCAAAGCAGCCACGAGCGAAGCAGTGCTGGCTTTCAGCGTGAGAAGCCCAGGCCAGCCGGCTTCCAGTGGGAACGGTAGCAGGCAATTGCAGCGCAACCACCATCGGCAGCGACGGGAGCATCGTTTTTTCCCATTCGCTTTTTTGTTGCTACTAGCAGGATTAATCACAGTACCAACTGCTTGGGACTAGCGCCGAATTGTGTTGTTGGTCGGTTATCGAAAAGGTGTCAATCAATAGACGGCTAAGACAAACGAAGGCAGCCAAGCCCGTCCGTCCAAGCTCACTTGGTATTGCGTGATGCGGTGATCCCCTCACGTAATCCCGCCATCTCCCACATCTCAGCTTCAACTTCATTTGCCGCGAATATTGAGAGATCTCCGCTCTCGTTTTGGTGCTCGCAGCCGTTGCTCCTGGGAATTTCTCTCAGGTTTGCTCCCGAGTTTTGAGCGGCGAGGTTCTTCCTTTGCAGACGCCCTGCTTCGCCAACTTGCGTCCAACTCGCCGGCCTTATCGATCCTCTCCAGATTCCTGCGCTTTTTAAGCAGACACAATAATCACAATGTTCAGGCTATATGAAGTTGATCCAGATGCGGATACCCTGATCATAATCCCCACCCCGTCCAAGTCTTTCGCGCCATGGGAGGAGACACCACCCCCGTCAGACGCATCGTCCGTCTACGCCGGCATCCTTCGCGGCACCTCGCGGCCGTCCAACACCTATGCCTCGATAGCCTCCGCGCCCGAGGTGCGCCTCAAGGTCTCGTCACGGCATCTCGGCCTCGCTTCAAAGCACTTCCGGAACAAGTTCCGGTACGAGAACCCAGTCGAGACGGACGGCAGGGTCCACGTCACGCTGGGCGGGTACGACCCCAAGGCCGTGATCGCGGTCATGGACGCGGTGCACGGGCGCGGGCGCAAGGTGCCCAGGTCCGTCGACCTGGAGCTGCTGGCCAAGATCGCGGTGTTTGTGGATGCGTTCAAGTTCCACGAGGCTGTGGAGGTTTACGCTGAGAGGTGGTTTGAGAGGCTCGAGGGTGATCTCCCGACCAAGTACGGGAGGGAGCTTATTCTCTGGATTTATGCCTCTTATGTCTTCCGCCAACAAGAGATATTCAGGCGGGCGTCCAACGTGGCGATACTGCAGAGCAATGGCCCGATACGGAGCCTGGGCTTGCAGCTCCGCGATGGCCTGATCAGTAGGTGCTTGCGCGCGCGCATATGATCGTCCCGTTTACTAACAGAATTTTCAGGGGAAATCGACAGCCAGAGACAGCAGCTCGTACGGCAGGCGCTGGATGTCGTCTACAAGACCGTCGATGCCCTGCAGGTGGATGAGACACCATGTTCGCGCGGGTGCGATACCTTCCTGCTGGGAGCCCTGGTCAAGTCTCTGCGCCGGCACAATCTCATGTGGCCCAGGCCATCCAAGCCCTTCATCGGGGCGAGCTTCGTCGGCATCTCGCAATCCGTCGGGGAGGCAGGAGCCCAGCTGGCCCAGCTAGTGCCTGGCCTGTCGCTAAACGGCGCGGGAAGCGTAAAGGAGATATCAAGGAAGCGCAAGACGCCGAACTCTGAGCCAAAGCAGACCCTGACTCCCGATTCGTCGCCTGAGCTGCGGGCTACATTGGACGCTCATGACTGCGGCGTGAGGGGTGGCCTGGCAGAGAAGCTCGACGAGTTGGAGGCGGGCGTGACAGGTCTGGAGCTTGAGAGCAAACTGGGGTATTTGTTGTATTGAATAATTAAATAATAACCAATGGAAATCTCCTTTGTTGATTAGATTGACGGCTTTGCGGTCGTGCCGTCCCGTTTACTCGGACTTTGGTTCATTCGCCTTCAGATCCCAGTTGTTCACGTAGCCGATACCTGCACACAGGTAAGTCGCGAAGCTAAGCCATCCCAGGTAAGGCAGCTGGCAGAGTGCTGAGACCTGATCCACATTGCTCCACAGGTAGGTCAGGTACACGTTGGTGCCGAGGAGAGCCACAATGTCCACTGTTGCCGCGACTGGCTTCTTGAGGCCAAAGAACAGCGGGGTCCAGATGAGGTTGAGCGCAAGCTGGGCCGAGTAGACCGTGGCGGCGTGTCTCGCTGTGGCTATCACGTCAGGAGTGCTGAAAGGGCTGGTGCCGTTGGTGTATGCTCTGTACGAGGCGTAGCCCATGACGCCGTAGAGGAGCGTCCAGACTGGACCGAAAACCCATGTTGGTGGTGACAGGGGTGGCTGGCGGAGGCGCATGTACGTGGTCTTGGTGTCTTTGTCTTGATGAGATGTCAGCATGCCTCTTCAGACTGCCTCGGATGAGTTCAAGCCGAGCTGTCAACTTACTTGAGACGCCGATGCCCACTGCGCTGCCGAGCACGATAGGCGTCAGGATCGACGCGGCTGGGCTGGCGAACAGCCGGTCGGGCAGAGTCAACGCTGGTATGTAGGTCGTCATGGCGGAATCTAGGGGGGGGGGTTGGTTGGGAGGTTGATGATCTACCAGGAGCTGGGACGACGCGTTGCAGAGGGCGTAGGCTGTCGTTTTATATATCTGGCATGATATTGTCGCCGCAGAGACTGTGGGCCGTGTTGGCTGGCCGTTGGGTGGGGATGACGACATGCTACCGACAGAATCTCATCCCGAGACGCAGCTGCGGGACCTTCCGCCGCGTTCCCCAATGCAGGGTGGAGCTCCAGGAACCTGGGAGAAATGACCTTGCTAGGCCTTCGGATTACCGAGACCTCCGAAGTCCGGGCCTTGCCAGAGGCAGATGGTAACATGAAGTATTCAGGAACATTTTGAGGAAAAATATTAATCTTAGCCCGTGGGATATGTTCAACAATATAGCAAATACTGACCTGCCAAACGTCCTCCCATCAAAGCCCCTGCCCGCTGCTCCTACGAGCCTTGGCCTGTGAGGCATAATGCTTGCTCGAGCTGCAGACCAGTTCTGCGCCTGAATGGGGCGATGTGACTTGATATGGGCCGGTCATCCTTAGCTGTGATACAGCCCTCGCCTGTCGAAACTAGAAACGCAGACAACAACGAGAGGCGTTCACGATGCAACTGAATGGCCGTTTGCGGGAGGTCGCCAGGTGCTCCTGCTCCCATAGCTCTTTCGGGTCCAGATCGAGCCGGTTCGTCAGGGCCGGGTTTGACTCAGGGGTTTCCATGGAACCTTGGAGCTTGCGCTCAAGCTTCACACCAGTGCGGAACCACCGAGGTATGATTTCGATTCCGGCATTCCGGTTATATCCTGCCTCAGAACCCCCCTCCCTCAACCTCGACGCCGGTGCAGCTGCCGTCAGACAATCTGCTACAAGAGAACCGAGCTCTTGAACTTCTACAGCCCGAGAGATCTTCAAAATGTGGCCATTCAGCAGCGCAGGTTTCACCACAAAAGACATGCCCGATCTTTCCGGCAAAGTCATACTCGTCACCGGGGCCAACAGTGGCCTGGGACTACAGTCGGTCCTTGACCTTGCCCGCCACGGCCCCAAGGAGATATGGCTCACATCCAGGACGACTGAGAAAGCCGACCAGGCGATCAAGGAGATCAAGAAGCAGGTTCCCGGTGCTAATCTCAAGCCGCTCAGCCTGGACCTGTCCTCGTTCGACTCCATCAAGAGCGCAGCCCGCAGCTTCACGCAGTCGTCGCAGCGGCTCGACGTCCTGCTCCTCAACGCCGGCATCATGGCCTCCGACGCAGGGCTGACCAAGGACGGCTACGAGATCCAGTTCGGCACCAACCACGTGGGCCACGCCCTGCTGACGAAGCTGCTGACCCCTCTGCTCGACAAGACGGCGGCCGAGCCCTCCTCAGACGTCCGGGTGGTCGTGCTCACGTCGGCGGCGGTGGCCATGGCGCCCAAGGACGGCATCGAGTTCGACACGCTCAAGACGGAGCAGGAGCCCATGGGCACGTGGACGCGCTACGGGCAGAGCAAGCTCGCCAACGCGCTGTTCGCCCGGCAGCTGGCCAAGCTGCACCCGACCTGGACGGTGACGGCCATCCACCCGGGGGTTGTCACGACCAACCTGTCGCGGCACGTGCAGGAGCGCTACATGTTTGCCAAGGTGCTGATGCCCATCGCCAACTTGCTCCTGACGACGGTGGAGCAGGGAGCCCTGAACCAGCTGTGGGGCGCAACAGCGCCCAAGGGGGATATCAAGTCGGGCGAGATGTACTTCCCGGTTGCTGACCTGACTGGAGGTCGGCGTGGCCCGTACGTCAAGGACGATGCGATGGCCAAGAAGCTGTGGGACTGGACGGAGCAGGAGCTCAAGGGCCAGGAGCTCTGAGGGCTTTGCAGGATCAGGTAAATGGGTATATGAGAATGATGAGCCAGTACGCAATATGGGGGCTTCCTTTTTCTTGTTCCAGTAGATGAGTCTTGGGCTTGGGTTTTCTGACATTTATGAAGTGATGGTTCATGCAGCTAAAGTAGTGTGTTAGTCTGTTGGTCGTTGGCAGTTGGTTGTCAGCGATGGGTCCCGGGTGATCCTTCGCCTGTCATGGGCTTGGCAGGTTACATCTGTCAGCATCTTACATGTCATTGTTTCAAACGAATCAAACAGAAATCAAAACGAACTAACTCAGAACGCCTGTTATCCTTCAGGTGAGTGACATTGGACCAATGCAGCCGGGATGCTTCATCCCCGGCGGACAGCGCAGCCAGCCCACTGTCGGTCGGGCTATAGACGGAGACCCTCCTCACTGCCACTTTTACTTGCTCACATTCTCACAAACAGTTCCAAACACACAAATTGAGCCTTTGTGCACCAATTCGCCACTGTTCCTAAAGTCATTACTTGCGCAGCAGCTGTGTGCGATAAAATAGCCGATGGTGCATTACACGTGTGAGGAGCCACCAACCAACCGCAATGTCCCCAGCCTAATGTTTTGAAGGCAATATCGTTTCTTTCCATACTGCTTCATATTTACATATATTTCCAGTCAAACCGTAGGCAATCCCTTCACGCAGCTGTAGGCGCGCGAAGACTCAGCGTTCGATACCGATAACAGCCAGTCACACACTCAGTTCTAAACAGATATTCCACCCTCACATGTGGAGTAAGTGGCTTCGCGGGCCTCGTTAGACCTCTGCGTCAGAAATTATTAATCTTCGCAGCCTGTTGTCCCCCATCTCATGACGCTTGTTGCTGTTCCGGCTTATCAGAGAACGGAAAGGAGCCAAAAAGTCCGTTATACCTCTTTTAGCATGTTGTGTAGGTCATTTGCCTCCTGGAATTACAGGCTTTCAAATCGAGATTCAAATCAGTGACTCTCCATGGTTCTTGAGCCCGGATGAGCAACAGTTGCAAATACACAGCTTAAGGCAGCCAGTGTACCTGCATGTCTCGGCTCCTGTACATTTTGTTCCTATTGTATTGTTTTTATTCGAAGTACAACAGCCCCAAAGGGTAAGACTTGATTGAAATTATCATAGTTGGCGTTCAATTGAAGGACCCCAAGGAGGTCACTTGAATTGCATAGCACAATGATAGGTTGTACGAATAGGCTGACCTCAGGAATGAAAGATGAAAATGTCCTGACTGAGAAGCTTCAAAGGCCAAGAAAAGCCTTGTGTAAAACATGTGACAGCTTGTGGCGGACGGAGCATCTTGTCCGGGCCGGGCATACGGCCGCCCGCAGCAGCTAGCGCTCAAAGGCCCCACCAAGAGTGCAACAGCTTGCCTACAACAGCCAGATCAATTCGGAGTCTTGGGCATTTCACTTCCAATCCAAATCTTGGGCATCCTTTTGCATGACTGTTTGAGCAGTCTCGCTGGGATTTTTTATTCTCCTTCTTCTTTTACCTCGACGAAAGATGGAGGATGTTGTCCGAGCGCTCCCTGAGGCGTCGGTACAGGAGACCAGCTTCGAGGATGACGCCCTGACCAAAAATGACGACAATGCACAACGTCAAACCCCCCCTCAACACGCACCACAGCCAGATGAAGTTGCTCTCAGCTCGCCTGAAGATAGCCCACAGCCACGGTACGGATCGATACCCAGACAGGAAAGCCAAAGTCGAAATCAACATGGCCCCTCGAAGCTCACCACGGCCGCCGGTTCCACCACGGCTAGAGCCCTCGCGCCAGACCTCCTCCGAGGGCTGCTGATGGTGCTCATGGCCCTGGACCACAACGCATATGCTCTGAACCCCTGGGAGCATGAGACCGCCATCGACGGCGAGACCGACAGCAGGGACCCGGTGCACCGCTGGAACCGGCCAGTTGCCTATGTCATCCGCTCGCTCACTCACCTCTGTGCAGCGGGCTTCACCTTTCTGCTCGGCATGGGCATCGTCTACTTTGGAAGGTCACGCAGGGCCCTGGGCTGGTCCACAGGCAGGATGACCTGGCACTTTCTCGCCCGCGCCCTGGTGCTCACCCTGATTTGTGTGCCTCTGGGCCTGGTCCTCAGCCTCGGCAGGGTCTGGTTCATGAACATCGTGCTGTTCGCGCTGGCTGTGGATTACCTCCTAGCTGGGCTGCTGTGGCTGCTCATCTCGAGAACCGAGGAGTCTCTGGCCTTTGGGCTGCTCAAGATCCTGCCTGATGCGAAGAAGGACGACGCTAGCGAGCCGTTGCTGGCCGACCGCAGGGGAGAGGAGGGCATCGCGCCAGACAGGAAGATCATCCGTGCCTCTGACATTTCATGGCATCTTCACAACATCGTGCTGCTGGTCTTCGCGGTGGTGACGATCTTCTGGAACTTGTGGCTCTCGCCCACCGGGGGTCATTGCGAGTCATCGGAGCCGACGAACAGTCTTGCAGCTGTAATGCACCCTCCACGAAGCAACTGGTTCCGCGTGTGGTTCTACCCGTTCTTCGCAGGTGGTTTCGTCTCCGCCTATCCACCGCTGGCCTGGGTGTCCTTTGCAATCCTGGGCCTTCTCTACGGCCGCGTCCTGCTGGCAAGGCCATGGACCAAGACGGTCCTCGCGGTCGGTAACCTAATGTCAGCGTTGACATTCCTGCTTGTCTTCGTCCTGACACGCGTGCTGCAATTCGGAAACCTGTCAAAGGACTGTCTCCATATGCCAGAGCATGAGGCCAGTCCCAACGCCAACCCCTATCTCCTCTCGTGGACGTCCTTCTTCTACCTTGTCAAGTATCCTCCTGACATCGCGTTTTGGTCGTATGGCATTGGGTTTAGCATCTTGCTGCTTGCCTTTCTTGGTGCACTTCCAACAGTGATAGCCACGACGGTGTTGAACCCTCTGCTTGTCTATGGGAACTCGGCCCTGTTCTTCTACATTACGCATTTGGTCCTGCTTCTCGCCACGAGACTGATCTGGCTGCCTAGGTTCGGACGCGAAAAGGAGTGGACCGACCCACAGACAGGCGATCACGTCGTGGGAATTGATAGTCAGTGGGTTTACTGGGTGAACTGGGTGCTCGTACTTGCGGTGCTTTATCCCCTCTGTAGAGGGTACGGGGCATTCAAAAAGAGGAAGGGGCCAGATTCTCTGTGGAGATTCTTCTAGGTCTATCTACAGGCCTCTGGATATGTGTCAATTTATGGATAGAAAGTTTCGCAAGATCATGTCTAGACTAGGTCATTCATACAACTCGGAATTAGTAAGCGAAGCAAGAGAATCACAAGAGAAAGCCACCCTAATTACACTATGAAAAGCTAGATTAGACCATTCTGAACAGCCGAATTCCTAAGAAGCGCGGCTGGCCCGGCATACAAGCAACGTCCATTGTTGAATCGACTCCTCCACGCGTGGGCATGAGACCGCTTCTATGTTTGAGGCCGACGAAATACAGGTCGTTGGTTTTGTGGCTCTTGATGGCTGCCGAATCCCTTCCGTTTGTAGTTAGGGGTGTCTGTCTGTATCTGCGAACACTTCGCTCATAATACATGCAAAGACTTCTGACTCTGCTTTGCGCGATTTTCTCGGCGTCGTTAGACTCGCATGAAGTAGAGGCCTGCCGCGGGCGTGGGAGGTTACGTCTCCTCCATCCATCAGGCGATCGAAAAGGATGTGGCTCTGCCAGTGGCATGGTTGGTTTCACCGAACAAGCTCTTCTTGTGCAACCACAAACTATCCAGCCTACCAACTTGGTTGGATAATAGTATGTAGGGCGGAAGTTAGGAGCGGATATTTGCAATATGTCAGAGTGATGAAATTGCTGGCGTTAGATGAATCTCTGTGTGCCACATCGATGGGTTGGCGGCCCTCCTTTAAAGCAGTTCTACGAATCGCTGACCCAAGATTAGTCTTGACTTACAGCCACTTGCTTTTGATAATGCACGCATGACTAGTTGTGGAGAAAACACCCCTAACCCTAGTTTTAGAGCGTTCTTACAAGTACTATAAAATACCTATAAGGTTAAAAATCACTATCTAGACCTACTTAGATAGTAGATAAGTTAAATATATCCCTTCCCCTCCTATAGAATATTTTTATAGTTCCTCTATAGTTATAAGCCTAGTATATAATTAATAAGCTTAGAATAGATAATCTAAGATATTATTTATCTTATATACTCTTTAATTAATTATTCTTATCCTATATATATTCCCTCTATAATATCTTTATTATCTAACTTAAATATAATTTATAGAGATTTATATTTATTTTTTAAATAGTATATACTTTTAAAAACCTATTACTAGCTTAAAAATTACTAATATTTAGTTAACCCTACTATACCTATAAATAATAAAATAGATAGTAATATTATTTTAAAACTCTTAAATTAGGTCCTTATATATAAGAAAACTTAATAGAAAATTTTTTAAGTAAGATATAATATATTCTAAGCTTACCTTATAGCTAGAATACTTAAAGATAGAGAACTAGAACTTTATTAGGTTTCCCTTATTTAGGAAGAGTTAGAAAAGGCTTATAACTAGGAGATATAATAAAAACTTACTCTTATTTTAAATTAAATATTAAAAGTATTAAATCTTTAGAAAATATAGAACTAGATATAAAAAATAGTTTTAAATAATATCTTATCTATATATATAATAGAACTATTAAATTTAAGCTTATTTTTAGTATAGTAAATTATTAAAAAGATTTAAAAGACCTTACTCTCTTAAAATTAAGTAAAGTTAATACTATTTATTAAATATATATATAGTATTTAAAAAAGCTTAAAAACTAGAATTAAGCAATATATAGTACTAAAAGTTTAATAAGATTTATTTATAGGTATATATTTATAAAATACCTAAAGTTAAAGAGTTCTTAGATATAAATAACTTTTTATAAGCTATATTAAATTAAATTACTCCTAGATAAGCTTAAATAAAGAGACTATATATAATTAAATAAGAAATACTTAGAAAAGATATAGATTTTTTTTTATATTATTTTAGTTCCTCTATTAAGCTAGAATTAATAATAAAAGAAGATAGTAAAAGAAGATATAGTAAAAGAAGATATAGTAAAAGAAGATATAATAAAAGAAGATATAATAACTTTATAATTCTCTATAACCTATTTATAGCTAGAAGTTACTATTCTATACTAGTAGCTATAGTATATTAGGCTATACCTAGTCTATTTATACTAGTACTATTAATAAGCTGTTAGCCTATCGAGATTAAAGCTATCGTAGACTATAGGCTAGTCTAACACTATTAAGCACTATATATAAGTAATATCACTATATAACTCAGGGTTTTAAGTTAGCTAAAATAGGTAATAATAAAAAGCCGCTATTACCCTAAAGGTTCTAACTCTACTTAAATACATACCTATTACAACCTTCTTATACTATATTATAAGACTACTTAAAAGCAATCTTTCAGCCTATTATACTACTAAAGCTAAGATAGGTAAGATAACTATATTCTATTATCTAAATATATAGACCTAATAGCTCTATAGCTATAGAATAAAGATTAACCTATAAGTCTTTAATTATATAGAGAAAGCCTTTAAGTAGGTTCCTAAAGATAACCTCTTTATATTAAAAATCCTTAGTATCTTAATAGATTATCTAAGAGAATTTAATATAGATTCTAATATTATTAACTTCTTTATAAACCTTAAGGCTAAGTAGGAGAATAATATACTATTATTAAAATAGGAGGAGAAGATAAGAACTACTATCTAGGAGAGGTTTTTTCTAAAATAAAACTAGTTTCTAACCTAGATACTAGACTAGACTATAGCTTTAAAATAATTAAATAGAATTAATAAAAAAAAAATAATTATAGGTCTTTTAACCTTATACCTAGGAGGGCCTTAGAAAAGATATTTTAATACTTAAAGAACTCTCTAAAATACTAGAGGCTTTACTATATATAAATAAGTAGTCTAACTAACTTAGAGGTACCTCTATTTTTATTATACTAGTAGAAATAAAAATACTAAAACTAAGTATAAAACTAGAAACCCTTAAGCTAAGTACTTTAAATAAAAAGTAGCTTTAAAAAAAACTATTTAAGTACCTCTACTAAAGTAATAAGTATTTTAAGTACTATAAATAGAATCCTACTAACTACTAAGTATTTAAATATATATATATAGGAGAAAAAGATCTATAACTTAAGAAAAATATCTTAAATACTAAATATAAAGAAATTAAAAAGTATTTTAAATTAAAAAAGTTCTAAAACTTAATCTTATAGCTTAAAAAGGTTAGTATATAGCTAGAAATAGGAAATATAACTCTATAAGTAGAAAAGAGTATTCTTATATTATTATACCTAAAAACTCTTAAGTTAGGGTAAAGATATACCTAATATTTACTTTCCTATATATATAATTACTATTTTATAGAGTTTATTATATCTTTTTATACCTTATAAGACTTAAAACCTTCTAAAAATATTATCTAGAATATTTAAATATAATATCTATACTATAATTAATCTAATTAAACTCCCTTCTAAACTACTTATATAAAGAATATATATAATATTAAATAAGGTTTAATATATCCTTTCTAAGAATACTATTTTAAATAACTATAAAACTATATACTTAGTTAATATAATTAAAAACTTAAACTAGGGACTTTCTACCCTAATCTAGAAATAATATAATTAAAGTTAGTACTTTAACTTTTAAGATATATAGATATAGAACTTAATATTTAAGAAATATTATTTATAGTATATAGGGAAATATACTAAAGACCTATTACTAGAGAATATAGTAGTAATAAAGAATTTCTATATAAATATAGTATTTAAGATATTTTTATAAAAATAGATATTTAATATTATAGAAAGATATTATATTATAGTTTAGGCTACTTAAAAATAGTATATTAATAATAAAACTTACTTAGAAATATAACTTAGTATTTATTAAATATAAGCTATTCTTCTTTTCTTATATTTAAGTACTTACTATTACTAGAAGTATAGCTAGAATTATAAACTTCTAAGTATTTACTACTATAAAAATATACCTATTCTAGCCCTTCTAAGATAAGCCCCCTAATTAAAAAGATTCTATATAACTCTAGTATATCTAAGTAGAATATCTAGGTATATAAGCCTTAGAATATCTTATAAAATAAGGTAGAGGAGTTAAAATCTCTAAAATTAAAAGAATTAACTATAAAGTCTATTCTTATACCTATATAATAAAATAGATTTAAAAAGTACTATTAGAAAATAAAAGCCTTAAACCTTTCTTCTATATCTTCTAAGACTTATTTATATATAAGTAAGCCCTAGATAGTACTTTATATACTTTTATTATTTATAATAAATTTAATAATAAGCTTTTTACCTTCCCTCTTTACTTAAAAACCTAAGAAATAGTATCTAAAGTACTCTAATACTTTAAAATATATATATATAGATAATTTAAGCTTATAATCTATAAAATATACTAAGATACTAAAATAGTAGTTATAAGCTAAATAATAGATACTAAGTATATTAAATAGATAAAATAAAGTAGTATTAACTTAGAAGTTACTTCTTTAAGAATATTAGAAGTAAATAGAGGAGGTAAGAGAGCTAGAAAAGCCTTTATTAAGAAGACCCTTATACTATTATTAGGTATAAATTTTTCTCTAGAACTATAGTTAGAAACTATACTAGCTATAGCTATACTATATAATATATCCCTAGTACTTAAGAAATAAGGATAAGCCTTAGATATTATCTTATATAAGTAGTTCTAATACTATTTTTATTAGTATAAACTATATTAGATAAAAGATAAGCTTTAGAGTTTACTTTCTAACTAGGGAAATATCTATACTTATAAATATAAAATATATACTCTTATTTAAGAGTATAAAAATAATATAATAAGATACTACCTAAAAACCTATAAGAGGGCTTATATAAGCTATTTAGTAGGGTATATAGTATTAAATATATTTAGAATATAGATTCCTATATAAGAAGAAGTTATTTTTACTTAAAATATAGTATTTAAGGAAAACCTTTTCTATATTAATAAGGTTAATAAGAAAGAAAATAGTTTATAAGTCTTTAAAGTAAAGTATATATTAGTTAAAATAGCTACTTTAGAGGAAATCTAGGAGGTTATATATATTATTAATAGAATAAAATATAAGGGTATTAAAAATAGCTAAGAAAGCTAAATTAGAGAGCCTAAAGCTATAGTTCTAGATAAGAGTAGTACTTTTATAAAATTAAATAAAGGTATAAAAAGAGGTAATAAATAAGGTTTATTACTTATTCTAGTTAACCTTAAAGAGTTATATATTAAGCTCTCTATATTAGAAGATACTCTAGAAGCCTTTAATAGAGGTATATTATTAATACTAGGAACTATTTCTAATAAAGAAATAAAGAGAGAGAGCTAGGAGTTTCTTAGTTAAAAAGTATACTAACTTAATAATAAAGGGAATTCTAGTAATTAAGGAAGAAATAGAAGAATATAATTAGAAGTATAGGGAATAAAGCTTATATAATAATCTATATAAGTTTAAACTTAATAAAATAAAGCTTATAATCTCTCTCCTACTATAATAAATATTAGATCTATATATACTATAAGGCTATAAAAGGATAGCTATATATAAGTATAATTTATAACTATTTATATACTAGAGTAGTTAAAAAGATATATTTAAAGTAAGGAATAGGATAGATATTTAAAAATATTAAATTATATCTTTATAGCTACTTTTAAATACTATACTATAGATAAAAAGAATATACTAATTACTTTTAGAATAAAATACTATATAAATACTTTTCTTATAGAGCTTATATTATAAAAATAAGCTTAAAATAGTTTTTAAAATAAATAGCTTATAGCTATATATTATAAGCTTAGAATACTTATAAAACTAGGTATATAAAAAACTATTAAGTAGAAAAAAGCTATTTTAAAGCCCCTCTTACTAAAATAAGTATATAAGTATAAACTTAATAAAAATAGTTTCTTAACTTTATTTAAAGCTTATATATATATCTAAAAGGACTTATAACTACTATTTATAATAAAAAGTATATATATAACTATATTTACTATAAAGATATTCTAAGTTATAATAGCTATTATTATATACTTTAATTTAAAGATTATATAGCTTAATATAATAGCTATATTCTTATATACTAAATAAGAGAGATATAAGCCTATTTTCTATAACCTTCTTAATAGATTTAAAGAGCTTAGAAAGTATACTAAGCTTATAAGAGCTTTATATAGGCTATAAGACTCTCTATTTCTCTAGTATAAAGAGTTTTCCTCTATACTTTTTAAACTAAGCTTAAAATTAACTTTAAAAGAGCTTTATCTATTTATAAGCTTAAAAATAGGACTTATAGTCCTCTTCTATATAAATAATATTTTTATAGTATACTTAAAGAAGAGTAAAAGTAACTATAAGTACCTTAAAGTAGGTATTTAAGTAAAATATAAGATTAAAGACTAGGGACTTACTAAGTAGTTTCTAAGTATATATATTTTAAGAGATAAATAAAAATAGATTATTTCCCTTATATATAACTTATATATTAAAAAGGTTACTTAGAAGTTTAATTTATAAGATAACCTAAGTATATTACTATATATATTTATATTACTTAAAGAATTAGAGCTATATAAAGAATAAGCTTTAAATAAGGAGATTAAGGTATACTAAGAGAGAGTAGGCTTTATATTATATACCTCTATTATATTATATCTAAATATTACTTTTACCTATATAAGACTCTCCTAAGTACTTATAAATCCTAAACTAAATTATCTTAAAATAATAAACTATATAATAGAGTATTTATATACTACTTAGTATTTTAGACTATAATATAGAGGTATAATAAAGTATAAATACTTATAATAGCTAAGAATACCTTATTTATAAATAACTAAAAGGATTAAAAGTCTTTATAGGGGTATATAATACTCTTTTTTAGTAATATAATCTATTAGAAAGCTATAAAATAAATAACTATTTCTATATTAACTACTAAGGTTAAATTATTAGTTTTAAAGCTTATAGTAAAAGAAATAATAGCTCTATAATATCTATTCTAAGATATATACTTAGATGAAATAATAAACTATATTTATAATAATAATAAATCTATAGCTAGTTATAAGTAAAGCTAAAAGACTTAGTATAAAGCTCTATTATATAGATATTTAATAAATATAGCTAAAGTAAGAATATAAGTATAGTAGTTTTAATATAATATATTTAAAAATATTAGAAATACTAGTAAATAGACTAACTAAGGTTCTTATATATACTTAGTTTAAATAGTTTAGAGAGTACCTAAATCTATAGAATATATAAGGGATAATAGAATAATAGTTAATTCTAAGAATATCTAAGCTTCTAAAAAGCTATATTCTAAACTTTACTAATACCTAGGAACTTAATTTCTAACTAAGCTAATACTTAGTATATCTTAAAAAAACTTATTTAAATACCTCTATTAACTATTTATAATCCTAGTTATATATAGTCTATACTAAGATATATAAAATAAAGAGGTTTAAAAAACTAGTTCTAGATATATACCCTTAGTAGTATTAAAAGGTTAAAAGGATTAATTTAAGCTATACTATTATTTTTAGACTAAATATTAAGATTAAAGCTCTCTTTATTTTTTATATCTAAAATACTCTAGTATTTTATTTTTATCTAAGATTAGTTAACTAAAATATTATTACTACTAAGTTAAATCTAGTTCCTAAAAAGGCCTTACTCTTTTATCTAGTATATATATTTATATATAGTATAAACTTTATTATAGTAGTTCTTATACTTAAAATAGAACTTTTTAACTTTATTATTAGAGATACTAAAGGCTAGTTTCTTATTTAAAGCTATATAAACCTTATATACCTCCTTAGTAAAAACTAGTATAAATCTAAAGAGCTCTTTATACTTATTACTACTATTAAAATAATAGAAATAATACTTACCTCTACTATTATAATTAAAATAATCTATTATATTACCCTTTATCTAACTATATAGTATAGAATTAATATAGTAGTAATAGATAATCTTATATTTAGTAGTAGCTTATACCTTAGTCTTAACCTAAACCTTATATATAACCTTATTATACTTAAAATAAAGCTTTTTAAGCTTAGCTATAGCTATAGTAATCTTAAAGTTAAATATCTTTATAGCTATACCTAAAATATTAACTAAGCTAGAAAAGTAATAATATAGATATACTAAAAATATATACCCTTAATATTAGCCTTATAGTTTATATTAGTCTTCTTCTTTTTAAAACTTATAATTATAAATACCTTAAAAATATCTAAGATAGTAGGGTTAAAAATAAGGTTTTTAACTATATTAGACTCCTTAAATATATCTATATTAATACTATACTTATACTTACTATACTTAGAGGTAGTTAGTATAGAGGCTACTTTTCCTTTTAATTTAAAAGCTATTAAAATAAGGTCTAAAATAGTAATTTTAAGAGTATTTTTTAATAGAATTTAATATAGAATTAGTTAAAAAGTCTAAATTTAAACTCTATTTTAATAGAATAAAGTATATATAAGCTATAGAGATACTTAAAGATAAAAGATATAATAGTATAGGAAGGAAGAACTACTAAAATTAAGTCTATATAGGTAACTAAAAGAAGGTTAGTTAGTATAGGGTACTAATTTACTAGTATATTTTTTACTACTAAAAAGTAGAGTAGTAATAAGCTTAAAAATATTATTTATTACTAGGGGGTATATAGAGAAAATACCCCTAACCCTGGTTTTAGAGTGTTCTTATAAGTACTATAAAACACCTATAAGGTTGAAAATCACTATCCAGACCTACTTAGATAGTAGACAAGTTAAATATATCCCTTCCCCTCCTATAGAACGTTTTTATAGTTCCTCCACACTAGTTGCCCCGAGGGTGTCGACTCATGTTCGCTCTTAGTTCCACCACAATAAGGAGGACTGGGATCATGCTTTCCTATATGTCATCCGATGGTTTCGTTTTCTTGGCACGAAGCTTATGCACCTAGCAGCCGGCTTACGCGCCGCTTACGATTGCATCTAGATAGGTTGGTCAATGGGTGTATTGCTAGCTTCAGCCATGGCAACATCAGACTCTTGCAGCTGCTGTGGCGGTCGTCGCTGCTGAGGTGGTCGCAGGCGCTGTGGTTGCTGTCGCAGTTGTCGCGCTGGTGGTACTCGTTGAACCCCCGGCGGATGATGTAGAGCTTGCCACGGTCGCCTGTACGACCTGTCCGAGCGCGTTGAAGATAATATTTACAAGTGTGCCCAGGGGGTCGTACTTGTACGTCTTTTGTACGAGTCCGCCCGATAATGTTTTCGCCTCCCCTGTAAAGGTCATGTTCTGGTCGAAATTGCCCACAATGGTAGATACCGTGTTGCCCACGTCCCCGACGACCTCTTGGACCTGAAGTATCCAGTGTTAGCAAATGCTCACTCGAAGCCATGGACAATAAAAGACGCTGTGCAATATTTCTTTCTCTGCGCATGGGCATCCCATAGCCCGCAACCCAATTGAAATTGTGGAATGGCAGAGAAGCAGAGGTGCATGCTGAGCTGGAAGAAAACTTATCCAGGAGCAACTTACAATATTTCCGAGGTTGTCAATGATGAAGTTAATCTTGGAATTGCCTTGAACGATGCTGCCCAGAAGACTGTCCACTGCAGCAACTACTTCAGTGACAACATCTGTCACTTCGTTCAGAAGGTTGATAAGCAGAGGGTTCAAGTCCAAAGTCGCGAGCGTTCGGTTGACGATGGACACCACTGCGGAAGCACGAATTAGCAAAGATTCTGAAAATGGCCCACAGATGTCAGCCTTACAGTTGCCCAAGCGGATGATCAGCTCCAGCTCGGCCTCAACATCCGCAATAGTGATGTTAACTTTTGACACGGCGACCTCCACACCAGCATTGATGGTCACGAGAGAAGCAATCTCCGCTTGGAGGTTGATCTCTGCTTGAAGGTTGTCTACGATCAGCCTGGACTTGGTTAGCAACGGGCCACAGAGGGAGGATCCCAAGGACAACATACTCAATCCTCTTGACAGAGAGGTTTGGGATTTTGAGAAGCACATCCGGTGGTCCCTTTGTGCTGCTACTCCCAGCAGATGTAGTAGTCCCAGAGCCAGCACCGACATTAGTCGTGGAGTTTGAAGCCGTGCCTCCCCCGGAACTAATTGTTGCCGTCGGACTGGTCGTCACCGCGGTGGTCGCATCTCCGGTGCTTGCCTCTGCTGTCGATTCCGTGGTCGCAGAAGCCGTCTGCGCTGCCGACATGGAAAACACAGAGCACAATGCGAAAAAGAGAAAAGTGTAAGACCGCATGATGTCGACAATGACAGAAGAATGCGCCAACACTGCCTGAGTTATTCTGCCTGTCTGAGGATCAAAGAGTGGATTGCGGTCAATGAGGTCGTTCCCGAGGCAAAAGAGTGAGCCTTGAGAGATATGTTGGGCGAATCCTCTTGGTGGATGTGTAGTGCGAACCTTGAGCAGAAGGGGTGCGGCAGGTGGGCGACAAAGGGATGCGCGCAAAAGATGATCACCTTTAGGAATAAGAATTAAGCACACGTCAGAAAAGAAAGCTAGTACGTGAGTAGACTAAAGGCCCCATGGGATCAATGCTAAACTTGTGCAGCCGACTCATCCTGGCTTCCAAAAAACCGGTATGTAAATCAGGTTGGCAATCAGCAGGGTATGGGTAGTGGTGCCCGGTGACCCAGAGTCCCAGGCGACCTAGACCGGTCGTTTTCCGGGGAGACAAGCCGTGGGCATCTCGATCAGACATGGGGATTTGATAATTTCCAAGGAAAAGTCTGGCGCAAGAACATGGCCAAAATGCTCGACCCACTGCGGAACCGGTGGACAATGCGAGCTCTGACGAGTCAGGGGCCGCGAGCAAGCACTCGGTCGTGGGCGACCAGTGATGGGATGTGTTTAGTGGACCAGAAAAGGCATTGTGGAATTGTCGATATGTGTGCTGTTATAGCGGCGATTGTGCTACCCATCTGGAGGTTCTAGGACGTTCCTGGCCATCTAACAGGCTCGGGGATAAATGAGCACAACGCAACAAGGCAAGTTCCGCCCGTCAGTTTGTCTTGGCTCCTGTTTAGTCTCCTGCATGTTGCAGCACTCATACCCTACCCCTTTTTACTTCGTCTCATGCCGTCCTATGCAGTAGCGTGGCACTAGCTGAGCCACAACCAAAGTCATAAATGGGCTGTGATTGTCAGTATCCCTGATCCCGGCGGCAGCCTGGGCACACTGGCAGCTTCCCCAGCATTGCGGCAGAGCCAGCTGGGAACTCCTCAAGAAAAGTGGTCCGGTGAGAGAGAATTGGTGCCGCCGCCGGTTGATTTTGGTCCCGGGATCCTGCTCTATCATGCATCTTCCTGGCCGTTAAGACCCATCAGCCGTTGATATTACAACTCACGCCGGGTTGGTCCAACACAGGGGAGCCCTCGGAGTTCGTCCAGCCAGAAGACCTCGCTTCTGACATCAGTCTCTCCCTTTTTACCACACACTGTGCACGCTTTCGTCGGGTCGTTTCTTTTCGCAGCGGGGTGCGCCTCTTCTTAGTTGCTCATCGCCAGTCTGCCGTCTTCGAGTCAGACCACAACACTTCCTCCTCGTCTTCTGTTGGACCTGCAGCGTCTTGCCTCCTCATCACTCACTCTTTTTTCATTCTTGCCAACTATTTCGTCCCTCATTTTCACACCCACTTACCAAGTCCACAATGTTGGCTTCAACAAGAGGCTTGCTCGCCCTCGGGCTGCTTGTTTTCTCCACATCCTGTGCAGAACACGGCAGCAGGCAAGATGATGGTTATATCGGCTACCGCCTCGAACAGCGTGGCGACCCCGAAGCGGCAGTCTATGAGACAGCCAACACCAATACCGACGCAGACAACGTCCTGCCAGAGGATCCTGATGTTTATCTGAATGCATCAGTCTCTGTCGGCGAGATAGATATTGAGGTCGACAACATAACTGCCAAGGTCAACCTACAAGCCGACGTCCTTAAGCTGCTTCACTTCAGCGCAGGCGTCGACGCATCCATCGATAGGGTCAAGCTCACAATCCAAAACGTAAGCGCCAAGGTCGAGCTTGAGGCCCGGTTAGAGAATGTCGTTCAAATGTATGTCCCTCTTTTCCTTCAACGCATTTCTGTCTCTTCTCACGGCTTTGAGCGGCTGTTGACTTTATTTTCAAGGGTCGGGGACGTGCTAGATTCCCTGGATCTGAACCCGATCATCGCGACTTTGGGTGATGATGTCGGAAAGATCATCAACGGCACAGTCGGTGACCTGACATCTGGAGACTACGGCGGCAAGGAGAAGAGAGGCTTCACCATGGACGAGGGCATCCTGTACAGCATCAACGACTACACAGGCAATACGCACACCAACCGCGTGCTGGCACAGAATGGGGATCTGCTCGACGTGAAGCTGGAAAACGACGGCGACGAGACGGGCCGCACAGTGGTCGGATTCTACGAGCAAGACATGACTTTCACCGGCCACAACAAGACCATCAGCATCGACGGAGAGGTCAAGGAGTTTGAGCTGCAGTACATGTACACTCCTTTCCCGGGCATAGAGAGTGTTTGCTGGATCTATGTGAGCCCGACGGGTAAGGTGACGCGGACTCAGGTCATCGCAGAGGCATTTGGCGGCGGCAGTAGTACAATCAGCGACGATGGTATTGACGATCTATGAGACAAGACTAAAATAGCACAGATCTCAGGGCGAAATAGGAGCATTCATTTGCAACGAGCAGCTGAGAATATTCATGCGAACACGATTGTGAAATTAGATGTTTTCACAGCCCGACCCAAACGGGCCACGATACCGAATTTCTCTTTCATTAATAGCCACGCGTGCTATCATGACCCTGGGGTGTGATGAATAAATCAACCCCAAAGTTATGCGCCATGCCACCTGTTAACGTAGTCCGATTATACCAGCCTGCTTGCCATCACACTTCAGAACAGCCAAATGCCAGCCCCTTTTCTTCCATATGAGGGTATTAGAAGCGCTGAGCGTCCTACCCAATGGTGGCTGAGAGATTGACTGAAACAACAGCTGGGCAAAACCGGACCAAGGCTTGTCGACGCTAGTAGGCTAGTTGCTACCTTAAATTGGGTCCCATTCAACGTTGGCCGTGGCTGATAGCCTGTCATCCGAACTGCAACGCTCTGCTTGTTCTGCTGTGCGGAGAGCTGCTGGATAAAAACAACCTTTGCGTCGCAGAGGGTGAGCTTCGTCTCATTTGAGTATCCTACTCAGCACTTGGTCTGCCATTTCTGGCAGAGTTCCATCCTTCACTCACAATGGTCTCGGATCAAAATGCCCGGTTGATACTGGGAAGAAGCCAGACGCTTCCCGTTTTGTCTCTTTGCCCATGTACCAGAGCATTGGCCTGGGCTGGCATCCCGGGCATAAAATGACGTCTTGGTAGCTAGGTGGTAGCGGCCTAGAACACGGTCTATTTGTGGTCAAGGGTGTGAAATTGCGACCTCCAGAAGCCTAGCGTGCCAACCACAACGAGTTAGCCGCTGAGAATGCCCACTTGACATGTTTTCTAGTGCATCCGGTTGAAAGACTCGGTTGAGGTGGCTAAAAGTGCGGTACGCGACTCTGTGGCTCAACCGACTCTCCCGGCTTTGCTCCCGAGAGCTCACCTAGTTTAGTTCTCAACTCACAACAATGATGACATGACGTCAAATATACTTTCGGCAAGTGGATCTTGACCCAGCTGGACCAGCCGGCGGTCGTTGCATTACCGCTCGTAGTATATACAGGGTATTCCCTTAATCATTGTTAAACAGGGACTTCTCCGTACACGCGATGTAACGCTATTCTAACCAATCAGACCCTGTTTTACTGCTGATCAGACCCTATAAGTTAGGGCTAGGAATAGGGTTAGGGGTAGGGTTAGGGTAGGGTTACACTGGCACATAACGCTACAATCGAGCTACCTGATAATATACGCTATTGCCCCCTATTTGCTAGTATTGACGTTGTTGGAGCGCACTGACTACTAATCTCGAAAACAGCGCTCGATTGGCCACATCTCAGCCAGGGACCCATCGCCAACACCTCAGAAGTCGCCTTTTAACAATGATTAAGGGTATACCCTGTAGGCAGTTGCCGTTGTATAGGACAGGGAGTCTCTCGTGGCGGGAGGGATGCACGGCTGCTGCTTTGTTATTAGGTGTCCATCGGCCCGTCCAAGGATCGACCTTGAGCCCGGGTGCCAAGGTAGCATCGTCATCCACGCGGTCTCACCATTAGCTGCTAGTTTCGAATGTATAATGCCATGTGGCTATGATCAGGAGGCTCCCTAGCCACTGTGACGCAATACCCGATAATTGAAACATTTGCATGAGGCCTTTTCGCGAATTCGCATTTCCCATCCCCGGACTTGATGGCCTAAGCAGACGTCCAAAACATCTCATCTTTCGACTCCCAAGTGCCCCTATCCTTGGACTCATCGCTACATGCTTGTCATCATGGCTATACCTAAGACACTATATTTTCAGATGGGAGATCTTCTAACCACAACAGCTCAAAGCTCTATTTCTCAGCCCTGTTTCTTAGAGTTGATAAATGTACATAAGCACATGTCTAAGGACAAGCTCGTTAAATCACGGCTTAATATTTCCATTTCAGTACCATCTAACCCCTACTAGTGGAACACCTATACTAGTAGAACTAATAACTACACCTAAACTACCCAACTTCACGATAAGAAGAAAATAGTTAATTCATAGTATTCTAAGGTAATTTATATATAATTCTAATACTATAAAGCTACTTAATCTATATATCTACTTAGTTTATTAATTTAATACCCTAATCTTATTACAATCTTAGCTAGAGGTACTACTATAATCTCTACCTTATCTTTAGAATTCTACTCTTTATTACTAAAGCTATTCTACTCCTCTCTATTAACTTTAAGCTCTTCTTTAACCTATTCTTTAATTATAAGATCTTTATTAAAGTCCTTAACACTATTCTCTTTACTTAGAATATTATGAATAGTTATAAACTTCTAATTTAGGTTAGGTATAGTATAGTACTTCTTAGTACCTACTTAGGTATCCTCTTAAGCCTAATACTCAGTGTTTTCTTACTTAAGAAATACTATTCTAGCCTATATTTCCTTAAGTATATTAGCGATATATCTAGCTTACTATCTCTACACTAGATTAGTATTCTTAGCTAATTTAAGTATATAGTCCTATATAACCTTAGGATCTTAGCTATTCTCTAGCTCTAGTTCAGCTTTATACTTCTTATAATCTAGCTAGTAGTCTAAGTAATTTAATACTTTCTAGTAGTTAATAAGCTAATTACTAGTATACCTCTAAGCTACTTAAATAGTCTTTAGCTTTATAGCTACTTTAGCCTTAACTAAACAGTATAGAAAGTTAATCTTACCCATAGGTATAGAATTAGTAATAGAGTTAAGTCTATTAAGTTCCTTTCAATAAGTACTTTTAAGGACATTAAAATACCCATTATTATATAGTTATAGCCTGTAAGAAGTATAGGCTAGGAGGAAATATAAGAAAATATTACTAAAGAAGTATTCCTCTATAAATTCAGGCTGCTAAGCAATAGTTAGCAAATAGTATTTAACTAGTTAAACAAAGTAATTCTATACTAAAGTATAGCTTTTATAGCTATCTAGAATAAGTAGAATTACTTAAGAATTATTATTTTAGTATATCTTATTTATCTAGGGTAAGAAAATATCCTAAACCTAAGCTATAGCGATCTTATTATCTATCTAGCTATTTAGTAATATAATATAGTACTAGGGGTATAATTTCCTGAATTCCTAAAGGAACTACTAGGCCTAAAGTTCTTTACCCTTAAATATAATACCTAGGTCTAAATAGTAGCTAGTAGTAGTAATTAAGTCAATAATAGTTACCTAGGTATAACTACTACTTATCTTCTTAAAGGCTTCCTTTATCTTAGAAGTTCTAAGTATAAGGCTATTAATACCTATAAACAAGGTTAACTATAGTTAAAATAGGGGTAATTTACCACTATATAATATACCTTAACCCTCTATAATACCCTCTTTATCAATATTAACTATTAACTCTAGTTTAACCTAGCTAAATTACTCCTAATAGTTAAAATACTAGTAGACTACCTTTAATATAAAGTAGTTAAATTATACTATTTCCTATAGGTAAGAGATCTTTATATGAATAGCTTTATACTAGCCTTTGAATACCTTAATCCAGTACTTTCCTAGAGGCTTCTTATCACCTTATTTCTTTATAATAGACTTAGTTACTTATTATATAACTAAGGCTATTAAAGTATAGCCTAGTAACTCTTACTTAACTATCTATTAGACTAGTCTATTCTCTTTAGCTATAAATAGGTACTAGGTAGGCTAAATACTCTTATTCTTTACTATAGTACTATTTATATAGTAGTAAAGTATTATCTTAGGTATATTATACTTTTCTAAAGATTCACCTAAAGTAAGATTATTATTAATAATATTAAATAAGGTATTAGCTACGTTCTCCTCTATATAGTTAGGTATTTTAGTAGTAGCTAATAATTATAGAGTATATAGCTAGTAAGGATAAAGAGAATTATTTAATTTAGCTTATAGAAGTATATTTATAGCTTAGGGTTTAGAGTAGGATTACTTAACTACTAGGGTCTATAAACTACTAAATACTTATACTAATCTATTTATTATAATAAGAACTATAAAATAATTATACTCTAGTTATAATAGTATTAAAATTAATTAAATTAGCTATAAGTAAAGTTAGTAGGTTTTATATATAGCTATATATTCCACTAGTACAGGTATTCTACTAGTGGGGGTTAGATAGTAAGGACATTAATAAGTACTTGAAAATCTATATAGTGCTGTCCTCTCTAGAATGCTACGCCTAGGACTTGGTCATATGATCGGAAGTAAGCATATTTTCGGACCTATTGACAGGGTGCCTGGGATGTAATTGTGAACATTGAATACTCTTCATGGACATCAACACAAGAGACCGGATATTCGCGCACCTAAATTCAGATCCCGCGCACCTAATACTAACTAAGCAGTCTTCCAGCCAATCAGAGCTCTTAGTATTTCGTTAAAAACACTACCCCCTCTCTAGTTAATTTAATAACTTAGTATATAAAAATCTTTAAAAATACTACTTTTTATTTAATTCTTTATTTAATTCTTTATTTAATTATTTATTTAATTATTTATTTAATTTTTTATTTAATTCTTTATTTATTTTATTTCTTTAAATCCTTTTTTAATTTTTATTTTTTTTATTTTTAATATTATTATATTTATTTATTTTTCTTATATTTATTATTTAAAAGTATATAATAAATTATTATAAATATTATAATATAAATTAAATAAATATTATATTTTATTTAATTATATTATTTAATTATCCCTCCTAGGTATAAGGTTAAAAGACCTATAATTATTTTTTTTTAATTAATTCTATTTAACTATTTTAAAGCTATAGTCTAGTCTAGTATCTAGGTTAGAAACTATTTCTATTTTAGAAAAAACCTTTTCTAAATAGTAGTTCTTATCTTTACCTCCTACTTTAATAACAGTATATTATTCTCCTACTTAGCCTTAAGGTTTATAAAGAAGTTAATAATATTAGAATCTATATTAAATTCTCTTAGGTAATTTATTAAGATACTAAGGATTTTTAATATAAAGAGGTTATCTTTAGGAACCTACTTAAGGGTATTCTCTATATAATTAAAGACTTATAGGTTAATCTTTATTCTATAGCTATAGAGCTATTAGGTCTATATATCTAAATAATAGAATATAGTTATCTTACTTAGTAGTAGTCTTAGCTTTAGTAATATAGTAGGTTAAAAGATTACTTTTAAGTAGTCTTATATAAGAAGGTTATAGTGGATAGGTGTGTGTTTAAGTAGAGCTAGAACCTTAGTTAGAGTAATAGTAGCTTTTTATTATTACTTATTTTAGCTAACTTAAAGCCCTAAGTTATATAGTAATAGTACTTATATATAGTATTTAATAATGTTAGACTAGGTTACCTATAGTTTATAATAGCTTTAACCTTAATAGGCTAATAGCTTATTAATAGCACTAGTGTAAATAGACTAGGTATAGCTTAACACGCTATAGCTACTAGTATAGAATAGGGACTTCTAGCTATAGATAGGTTATAGAGTAGAATTATAAAGTTACTATATCTTCTTTTACTATATCTTCTTTTACTATATCTTCTTTTACTATATCTTCTTTTACTATATCTTCTTTTACTATATCTTCTTTTACTATCTTTTTTTATTATTAATTCTAGCTTAATAAAGGAACTAAAATAATATAAAAAAATCTATATTATTTAATTATTTTATTTAACTTTTTATTTAATTTTTATTTAATTTTTTATTTAATATTTTATAATTTTATTTTATTTAATATTATTAAAAATAAAATAAAATAATTTTAATATAAAAATATATATATAGCTATAATAGGAGGATTAGTAAGTAATTAGATAGATATATATAATTAATTATATAATAAGTATATATATAGCTAACTTCTAAACTTTAAGTAAGTATTGACACATAATAAATAATAGATAATTAACTACTAACTAACCTATATATATATATATAAAACCTAACTAATAATATAAAATATATAAAGTATATAAATATATTAATTTAATTTTTTTATTAAACTAAAATAAATATAAAGATATATTAATATATAAATATATTATTTATTTTAATTTTTATAATTTATTATTATTATAAAAAGGATTAACTATTATATTCTTATAAGTAAAAATAAAAAAAATAAAAAAATTAATATTAAAGTTACTTTATTTACACAGATAGGGCTGCTTAGTCAGCAAAGGGTGCGCAGGATCCGAATTTAGGTGCGCGAATATCCGGTCTCCAACACAAAATGAAGACCTTTGAAAGGCATGGGCTTACGCCCGTGCACTGACGTGCATCCACATGCCAGTGCCATCTATCACGAAAGCCCGTCACGCGTGTGACCGGACTACTTCCCCGATCCAGAATCGTCAAGATCTAGATGGAATTGCATTAGTGTTTTTCACTTTCATCTGCATATACTAGTCAAATTCCTGCTCTTTGGCTATCGCGAGCTCAGTAGCACGGTATACCGTGTGTCCGGTGGTTGTACCTCAGCATATGCTTCTTGAAGCTGGTATCTACTAGACGGTGGCACCTCACCATGGGTGCTTCAATCTCGGTCAAGTTGACGAGTTCGGCTTCCTCCTCTCTCCGTCACTTGACCATCGCGGACACGCTGATCGTGATGTAACTCTAGTTGTACTCTGGGGTCAAGTAGTCCGCATGGAACACCAAGCTGTTGCATGCGTCCCTGGGTTGGAATGGTGATCTTGCTCAGTGTGTCTTGGTAAGGCTCGCCGACAATCTTGCCTTTGAGGAAAAGGATAGAGTCGAGCGCGTCGGTCTGGGCGTGTCTACTGCCTCGCTCCTCGAGCATGCGGAGGCCGAGGTCTTCTTGTATTCCGTGTTGGCTGCCTCGGCCAACTGGGCCTCGATGCGCTGGTTGTAATCAGCCTTGATGGTGAGGAGGGTTTCAAGGTTGTTCTGGTAGTAGGCGGGCTTCTGCTTATCATCGGAGATGAGATCAGCGGCCGCAGTGGCTTCTAGGGCAGACTTGTTCTCCTCTAACCAGTCTCTGAGGGCAGTGTCGTGGTCGACGGTTGATTATGGCGAGATATTGCCTCAATCGTGCGAGGGTCTCGGCAGGATCCTCCTACTTACGGCTGAGGAAGTCCTGTAATGAAGAAAGAATTAGTTACCGTTTGACCGGTTGCGCTCTTAATCCGTATACATCCCGAAGGCGTACGGGGCCTTCACGCAGTGGTAAATGCTCAAAGACCCAGCGTTGGAAAAAAAAATAATAACAATGCCAATAACAGTGTAGAAGTCTGGGCACGTGGCCTCAGCCGTTTGCCGCACAGATGAGGCTAAGAAGCATCGTTCCCGACGGCGCCGTAGACTAGACTCGTCGACACATAGCCCCGTTACCGTTTGAGTTATAGGCAAAGGTCGCATGGCACGGTAAAGTGTGGATGGGGAAGCAGGGCTCGCTTGACTTACATCGACGTCCTTGGGCATATCTTCCGGGACTGGCGTCGCCCTCGCAACCCCTCGAACCCACATCATCTCATCCCGAAGACAATAGGATGTCTTTCTCTGACCAAGGCAATTCCGGCAAGGCGGGCTCTGAGTACCGTACCGCAACCAGTCGTGGTCGCGGTCGCTCCCAGAGTTATTCGATAAGTCTTTTCGCTTGTGGTAGGATCTCGGCGCTTATTTAAGTCAGTAGGGTGATTGAAAGCGTGAGCCGAGGATTTGAGTGCTCGAGTATCGTGGTATGTGGAGTAGCCTTGACTGTGCTGACTTTTATGCTGGGAGGGGTGGGAGTTTTAAGTGCAAGGGGCGCCTGAAGAAGACGCTGTTGTCAGCAAGGTGACAATGGCAGGGCATCGAAGAATAGGGTTCGGAATACGGTGGAAACTTCGAGTTAGAGCTTTATATGGAAAGCTAGCCCAATTGTGCAAACGAAGGTGGATTGCCGCAACTTACCTGCTGGGCACTTGCGCGTCAGACAAGGTGAGGTCGGGCAGCATTCTTCGCTTGAGATTTGGTGAGCTGGGTCAAGAGTAAAGACGGCTGGTGAAGGTGATGATGCTTTTGGAAAGGGGGAACGCGAGATGTGTGGTGTTTGGGTTGCGCTTGACAGGAGCAGGACAAAATTGACTTCGATCGCGAGGGACGAGGGAGGGAGGAATGTGTGCAGGGGACTCAGGGCTTGTACGTACCAAAGGTTTTGTGGTTCTTAAATAGTTGCAGAATTGCGTTGAATGATGGGAAAGTTACAAAGTCGAGAGGGTGGTGTGGTTGTGGAGGTTGTCGTTTTGAAAGGTTGTTTGTTTGTAGGATGTGGTTGCTAGGTGACTTCTATACCGGGAGATGCCAGAAGCCCTCAACAACTAACCCACTGTAAAGCACAGGCCTCAAATAGAAAGCATAGTAGCTAACCACCTGGGCAGTAAGATACGGTTACTTCAGGTTCAATGGGAGGATTACTGGAAGGTACCAAGTATGGTTGAAAACTACAGCTACCGTAGGGGTCCTTCCCACCGTTGTAGGGGTTTTCAACCACAACTTATAGTTTTTAGCCATACCTTCCAGTTATCCTCCTGTTAAACCTGAAGTAACCGTTTGTTAACTATGATTTGTACCGGTATAGTCGTTGAGGGCTTCTGGCATCTCTAACCTCAGGAGGTTGGCGAGTGTGGGACTGGATGGGGGTCACCGTCCTATGCTTACCCTCAAAATGTACCCAGGCAGGCAGCAAGCAAAGTTTACTAGAAAATTATTCTGTGCATTCGGCCAGCTGGTACCCTCTGGCAAGGAGGGTATTTAGTCTGGTTAAAGACGGGACCCATTGAGGTAGTTTTTCTGGTCTTGCCTGGGACCATTCAAAGGGAAAAGGGCGTGATGTTGGGAGTGCCCGTGGCGAGCGATGGAACAGCTGAGCTGTTTGTTTTGGGCATGTCCGACTGGGCCCGAGCACATATAAGCAACGCGGGGACGTCGGCACCTGAACCGAATAGTAGCTTGCACACTTTTCTTCGGCCGTGGTGTGTTTAGAATCACGAAAGTTCATCTGTCCATATATTTGGTGACGTTACAGTTTCTTCGATTGGCCAGTTCATCTCAAGATGCCAGGGAACTACGTTGCTTACACGGCTCCGATCAATCCTGCCTCAGCGGAACCCAAGCTCACTGAGCCACAGATCTGGGCCCTCCTTCGGCGGAAGATCCGTCGAGCAGAGGATTTTGTGGGAGGGGCTATCGTGAACACCGAGGTCGTGTCGGAGACAAAAGATGCGCAGGAGCGGCCCGTCACGACACGCATGGTGACCTTCCGAGAGGGCAACAGGCGCGTAGAAGAGGTTGTCACGACCTTCTACCCAGTCAAGATCGAATTCCGGCAGCCACAGGGAAACCACATCGCAAACATTGTCAGCCGAGGGCCTGATGGTGAATTATTACTGACGTACACCTTTGAGTGGCTGCACCCCGGCCTGGACGAAGCAGCTTTGGCGGCGAAAAGGGCCGTCGAGGAGAAAATGGCAAAGCACTCCGTGGAAAGCACAATCACGGCGATGAGGGCGATGGTTTCGGATGGGACATGGGAGGAGACTGTTTAAGTTTTGGAGGCTCAACAAGTGGCCGATCGTACAAGAGAGTTTTCTGGTCAGGTACTCATTAGGTACCTAGGTACTTAAGTTTTCCCAGCTGTGGATCTATGCCCTGCAGGCAGCCCTCTGATAGCTCAACCTAGAGGCAGCATACATAAGCTGCCTGAACTTTGAAGTTGAGCACAAGACAGCCCACACACCCAGCAAACACACCCAGCAAACAACCTTTCAAACATCCTTTCAAAACGACAACCTACAAACATTTCCACCACCATCAAACACTGGCGGAAACACGACGCGCTCTCGACTTCCTGACTTTTCCCATCGTTTGGCGCAATCCTGCAACTAGCCAAGAAGCACGAAATTGTTGGTACGTACAATTGGATCAGCTTTCCATTCAAAGCTCCGACTTGAGTTTTCCAACCCATTGTGAACCCCATTCTTCGACTTGATTTTTCCAACCCATTGTGAACCCCATTCTTCGATGCCCTGCCATTGTCAACAATAGCGTCGTCTTCAGCTCCTCTTGGACTCAAAACTCCTCTCCCTCCCAATATAAAAGTCAGCACAGTCAAGGACATCAAGATCATTCTACTCCTACACACCACGATACTCAAATACTTGGCTTACGCTTTCAATTACCCTACTGACTCAAACAAGTCGCAACTTGACCCGCAACTCCCCCACACCCACATCATCTCACCCCGAAGACAGCAAAATGTCTTCCTCTCCAAGGAGATTCCGGCGAGACGGATTGCATGCAGGCACCACATACACCATGTATGGGGATTAAAGAACGAAACCACTCCAGCAAGATGGGCTCCGAGTTCCGCATCCCAACCAGTCATGGTCGCGGTCGCTCTCAGAGTGATCGGTAAGTCTTTGCGCCTGTAAAGTTCGTCGATTCGCCATGGTTTCAACTGACCTCATCGCCTGCAGAGCAATAAAGGCTCCACGCTCGAGGAGCGAGGTAGTAAATACATCCAGACTGACGCGACCGACACTGTCCTTTTCCTCAACGGCAAACGTTCGCTGGGGCTCCTCGCTTCCTCAGGGAAGACCTCAAGACATCTACCCCCAACCAGAAGATCAAAGAGCTGCTTTCAAGTCTCGAGGCCGAGCATCGTGCTACTCCTCAGGTCGACTTCTCTCTGGTGCATTCAATGTGCGACATGAGAGACGAGACAGATGACCCCAAGCTCGACGAGACGTACAAGATCCTCACGGGCTGCACCGAAGGCCGGTTTAGGGTTCAGAGGAACCCTATCATGGACTGTCCCGAGGGCCGGTTTCGGGTTCACAGGAACCCTCTTGTCGTCTTGCAAAACTTGGCCGCCAGATTGAGTGGAGCGAGGCCGGGCCTACGAACGACATCATGCTCTACCTCCTGACAAAGCTATCCGCAGAGGTTGATGAGTACGAGCGCGAGGGTCGTAAGAGCAGGAGGCCCAACCCTTCCCTGGTGGACAAGGCGGTTGAGCTGTACAACGCGGACTCAGATGCACCACAGGAGACTCGCAAGTACAGTCCTCTAAGGGGTCTAATCAAGAAGGTCGTCGAAAACCCTGACAACTTCCTTACCATGAGGAAGGATATCAGCAGGCTCGTCAGAGATGGTCCTCAGAGGGACGCCATTATGCAGGCCGATATCATTGTCTGCACACCAGTGGGAGCTTCTGACTCCACGTTCCGTACAACATTCAGGCCCCATTTCATCTTTGCGGATGAAGTCGCTCGTGATAGGGAGATGAGCTTCAATATTCTTGTGGCACACTACTCTCCCTTGGCCTATATCACCGCCGGAGACCACAAGCAGCTGTCTCCCATCATCTTCTCGACGCACCAGCACGTCAAGTACAAGCCAAAGCGTGGCTTCAAGAAGGAGGTGGACATGGACCAGGCGACTGGTGTCGACACGTCCGTCGAGAACAACACTGCGGAGCCCGAGAAGACTGAGCCTGAGAAGGACAAGACCGAGCCTGAGGAGGAGCCTCTGCCCAACCCTTCCACCTTTGCTCTGCAGCTGAGTACGTCATTCGTTCACCGCCTGGTCGCGGCCGGCTTCCCAACATACCAGTTGAGATACACCCGACGCGCACACGGCAGTGCTGGTTTGTTCTTCAACGAGCAGTTCTATGGCAACTCTGTGGTATTCAAGGATGCAACGATCAACGAAGCAGTGGACAGGTCAGTGACCAAGTGGCTTGGCAAACTGAACAACGGGAAGACACAGGGAAACAGCCTGATGATTGACATGAATACTCTCGAGAGGGAGGATGGGCGATCTTTTGCCAACATCGCACATGTCAACTTCGTCCTGCAGGCTGTGGTCGACCTCATGGCAGATGCTGATTTTGCTCCTACCGACGACAACCCCGCCACCGTCCTGATCGTGGCTACCTACGAGGCCCAGAGAAACCTCTGTCCGGAGGGGCGGCACCGAGGTTGCTTTTGGGTTCAGAGGAACCCTCTTGACGGCAGATGTTGATTTTGCTCCTACCGACGAGAACCCCGCCACCGTCCTGATCGTGGCTACCTACCAGGCTCAGAGGAACCTGTACTCGAGCCAGCTGAAGCAGCGCGGAGACTACGAGCACACCAGCGATGGAAAGTTCGTCAAGTTCGACAATTCTCGCATCGAGGTCCGGTCTCATGAAGGAGCTCAAGGACATGAGGCAACCATGGTCATTGTAGACCTGGTTCGACAGAGTGGCCCAGGATTCACTGGCCGCCCGGACCTGCTTGCCGTCTGTAGCTCCCGATCGATATCTGGACAGCTGGTCCTGATGAACAAGAGCATCGTCAAGCCCTACGATAGCAAGATCGCCCCCAATCTTCGACAACTGGTGGCATGGATGCGTGACCACGATGACGATGGAATGCTTCATCAACTTGATTCGCAGGAAGCCAAGGCTCTGCGGACTACCTGTCTGAAGTGTAAGCGGTTCGGTCACAAGGCCAACGAGTGCCCACTGGTGACTACCAACCAGAAGCTTGTCTGCGCCAGGGAAGGCTGTGGCATGAACCACCACCCCCGCGACTGTTACCAAGGTCCGGGTTTCATCAGCCGTGCGAGGCCCAAGAAGGAGACCAAGAAGTCTGCTGCCGCGCCTGAGACTCCCGCAACTGGCTGCACCAAGGGCTGCTTTCGGGTTCAGAGGAACCCTCTCGCAGTATACTTCGTCAACTCCCCCTCAAAGGAGATGCTCGACGCCGGCACTGTCCCCAAGGGTGACAAGATCCCTTTCGTGGACCAGCTCCCAGATTGGTCCCGCTTCGAAAACAAGAAGCAGTACATGGTGGCAATGGCCGTCGGCACACGGCAGGAGAAGGAGTACCACAACCGCCAGCACATGAAGCTCGCCGAGATGGAAGTCCCAGTCCGGCTCATCGCGGACCCGGCGACTTTGCATACAAAGACTGGATCACAATAGGAGCTCTTTGTGCTCGCAGACACCACCCTGGTGAGCGACAAGAGCTACCTGCTCCCGAGGGTTGGCGACTCTGCCAATATCGCGCTCACTGGCGTCTTTACCAAGCGTCAGGAAGTTCCTGAGGACATGAAGGAGGATGTCGACTGGGCCATCAGCGAGTACATCAAGGAATGTCACACTCGGTGTCTCAAGGACAACAGCGGCGACGACTTCAACGACAAGCTCTTTGATGAGCTGCAGATCCTTTGCGTCCGTGACGAAAAGGACAACCCTATTCCCGATAACGACAAGACCCTGCGCAGCAAGCTCGAGGATATCTCAGATGTAGCCTCGCATGACGAGGAGCGCCTCAAGTTTGTTGAGGCAAACCGTGAGTGGCTCCGTGCTCCGCCTCCAAAGATGGACGAGGACGTCAACCCCTTCACCAACCCAGTAGTCCTCCATGCTCATCGGGTTGATGCCTCGAGCACCCTATGGGCAGCTACAATGCAGGTCTGGAAAGCGAGGGTCCCTGTTGACAATGCCACCGGCCGTGCCCGCCTCCCCTTGGTCCTAGATATTCAGGACGCATCACGCGACGAGAACGGCAAGATCCTGGACCGCAGGAGCTTCATCCAGCTGGCCAAGTCGGGCAAGGCAATCCGTAATGTCAAGATGACTATTATTGACAGCGACAAGACATACAAGGCTGAGATGAACGCATTGAAGAAGCTGTCAGCACCCCACACACAGCCTCTGGATGATCGGCCATCGTTGGCAAGCCTGGAGCTGTTTGAGGACATCATCAAGGCAGACCTCCGGGATGGAAAGCCCTTGAAGGACTTTATGCCTGTACTGGACCAGCTCAGGCAAGGGACCTATCCCGTTAAGCTGCTCCAGGAAGGGCATAAGCAGCTCACTAAGGACAAGCACGAGGTCATCGAGGGCCTCCTGGACGACAAGAAGGCAATCAAGTACATTCATGGTGTTGGATCCGTAGTCTAGTTATGCAGTTAAGCAAGCCCTGCGGGCACCTAAACCACCCTTCTGCAGACAGCCCCACAATAGCAAACTAGAGGAATCAACAACCCATCTACCTACACTCTTCAGTAGTCAGAATCAACGAGAATCCGGGTGTTCTGATACGTAGGCACGGGCAAGAATACACAATGCCCCTCCCCCCCCCCTACTAGAAAACCCCGCCTGCTCATATTCCGTATCTGTGTCGCTCTCCTGTGCGACCCACCACCATCCAGAAGCTTGAGACCGAGAAGTCTGTCACCACGCCCGAGCCTGCCGGAACTGTTCACAATGCTATCACAACCAAGCGTAGCGAGCGAGCCCAGGATTTCGGCCGGGCGGCAATGAAGCGCACGCGCAAGAGGTTCGGCAAGAACAAGGATGACGATGGCCAGGGTGGCAACGAAAACGGAGGGCGGTACCAACGCGGGTGGCAACGCTTGCTCACTGAGCCTGCCGTGGCAACGTCTCACTCACTGTCCACCCTAAATGATCGTAAATGGAATTATTGGACACATTTGATATGATCACCAAAGACAAGACGCGTGGTAATATGTTCCGCAGATATATATTCTCGCCCAGTCTAGCCAGGACACCAGTAATATTTACAATGATGAAATAAGCACGTGCGGCACTGAGCGTGCAACACTTTGATCGTTTATCCAAACTCCCATGTCTCAAGTCAACATCCAACTCTTTGCGAGTCGATAACTCTCATCACATAGATAGGATGCGCGACAGACTGTGTGTTCAGCGCTTAAGCCTCACACTCGTCGTCGCCGGTCTCCTCAACGGGCTCCTCCTCCTCAGCGGGGCACTCGTCAGCAGCACCAGTCTCGGCGGGGGCGGCCGCGGAGGTGATGGTGGCAGTGACGGTCTCCTCAGCATCGCAAGCATCATCGTCAGAGGCATCAGAAGTGGCAGCGGCGGCCACGTTGGCGGCAACAGAGCTGGTGCTGGCAACAGTGGTTGCAGGAGCATCGCAAGCCTCGTCATCCGCAGCGTCCGTCGCAACAGCGGCGGCGTTAGCGGTCACTGAGGAAGAGGGGGCGGCAGACGAAGCCTTGGTGACGGTAGCCAGTGTGGAGGCCGGGGCGGCAGCGCTCGAGGCGGCAGAGCCGGAAGAGCCCGAGCCCGAGGACGAGCCGCTGGAGCCGGAGCAGGTGAACAGAGCCGGTCCGGGGACGGTGTACTCGGAGGGGTTGTAGGCGTCGTATGTGATACCGGCGTCAGCACCCTTGTAGGCGCCAGGGAAGGCGACCAGGTCGGAAGGGGCGGTGGAGCCACCGCCGGTGACCTTGATCTGGTGGCAGCCAGGGTAGAACTGGGCGCCGGGGTAGCTGTAGGCGGAGTGGAGGGCGATGATCTCGTGGCGGACGAGGTAGTTGCCAGGCTCGATACACTCGGGGATGGTGTAGGAGACGCTGCCACCAGCGGTCATGACAGCCGTGGCTCCCCAGGTGTCAGAGGTACCCTCACGGCCGTTCTCCTGGATCTTGAACCACACGGCGTCGGTGCCAGGCTCGTAGGAAGTGCAGTCACCCTCGCACTTGGCCATGTAGGTGATGGTAGGGCCGACGTGGGACTCGGGCCACAGGGTCCAGAAGAGCTCAACGTCGGAACCGGCGGCGGCCTCGGCGAGGAGGGCAGCAGGAGCGGTGTCGGCACCGCACTGGATGGCGGCCGAGGTCACATCCTCCACTGGGCCGTTGCCGGTGATCTTGCGGGAGACCCTGTCAGGGGCAGGGGACTTGTAAGGGTCTGTGAACCGAAGACACGAGCAAATTAGAGTCTGCCAAACACGTTGAGGAATCTTCAGGGGCGATCTATCTTACCTTGGTAGGGCTGGTAGAACTCGTAATCCGTTCCTCCAATGGTAGCGTTGGTAACGTAACCGTGGCCAGCAACAAGGGTTGCGGAGGCGATGAGGGCGAGAGTTGTCTTGGCAGCCATTTTGATTTGATGTGATATTCACTACTGGTGAGCGAAGGGGCGGAAAGTTTTTGGGTGGTTTGAATGAACGATTGACAATGGTTAACAGCTTGTGTTGAAATGAATGGCAGCCCCAGGCAGACCCGTGAATGAATGAATGGTCGGAGTGTGAAGACGACGAATTGAACGAGGTTGAGGAACAAGAGCACGAGAATGCAAAGATCGACGGCTCGGCGAGGCTGGTATAAGTATGTCCTGCCCGTCTTCACGTCGACGCAAGGAGACACACAAGGGGGAGATTGCCCAGCGCCCTGGCGCGAGGCTCCCGGGATCATAGACGCTCATGTTTATTGAAGTGGGTATGCCAGGGCCGCACATGGCCAGCCTCCCACAAAAGAAGCGTGGTGGGAGGCTTCTCATAGGCTCGCGATGCCGTCGTGGACCGATGGCCTGGATCTGTAAGGATCTATCGAGTCCAAACGGAGAAACATCAAACATCGACCCGCATGAGACAGGGGACGTCTAGCCGTACCTGAGCCGCATCCCCGCTGACAGGCCAATGACAACGAGGGCGGCTCCATGGGGGGCCTGGAGGGAAACAATATAATTTGAAACCGCCAAGACCAGAGAATTGATCCGTCAACGACTGCACTCGGCGGCGGTCCAGGTAGGCGCGGTGAGGAGTGCGGCGGCAAGTTACCGAGAACAGGCAGTCCTAGCGTGGGATTTATGAATTGGATGACCGCCGAGTCTGGGCGTATGCCAACATGCGAACCGAGCCTCAGGTGTGCATTAGGCTAGCTGTGAAGGTTGCGCGCAGAAAGGGGGGGGGGTTGTGAAGAGCCTCAAGCGGCAAGACGGCTGCGGTGGTCCACCATCCCCCCTAGGTTCGCAGATCTCGGGCGACTCCGAGCCAGCGTCTTATTTCCAGGTGTGGGGCCAGGGGCTTCGGCCCCGGTCCTCGATGCGTCTGTCCCGAGGCCCGGGCTGGCTCCTGGGGCTCCTCTGCAGCTCCTCAGGTCGATATCCTTACATCCAAAGTCATTTCCTTTGAATTGTGGACCCGTGGGGTCAGCATCGTGACCCGAAGTCAGGCGAGGCCACTGCTCCCAAGATGGCAAAGCTTGTGTTTTTTTGGCAGTTGCCGCCGTATGAAGCAAGCGAAGGCAATAGTGTTGACGAGAGGGGAAGCGACGACATTGCTGAGCGACCGGGGGTTGGATCCGTGATGTCACCAATCCTCTCGGTCTGTGATGTGCCTCGAGGAAGCTAAGATAAGGCGAAGGCCCGGGTTCGAGTAAGGCAGCATGATCGTCTTTTGCAGTATGCGAAACCGAGACTGCGACTGAATGCTGGGCCTGTGCTGCAGGACCTTTCTATGCGAGCAAGATCTGCCAAGCTTCGATTCCCCAGATGTTCACAAGGTTCAGCCTCGAACTCCCAAGACCAGACGATCGACGGTTTTGACGATCACATAATACCTGGAAGTAAGGAATCCTTGCCCTGCCGCGTCAGTGTCCCCAACCTTGGAAGATCTGCCAGATAAAACTTTATTCCACCCCACGCACCGTGGTGCAAACGAGGGGAAAACAATGCTCCCCGTGTGGCAGTCAGGCAGTCAGGCAGTCAGGCAGTCTGCGCGACTCAGCACCGTATGGACACGACCGGACATGAGGTGCAGATCACGTACAGCCCGATCTAGAAATAAATAATCCGGGATCCACGATAGGAACTTTTTGTTTCGTGTTGACCGTGTTGACGTGGAGCAGTTGCCAGTGTGTTGTGGCACCACCTCTGTTCAATGTCGACAAAGGCTGCCAAGTCTCAAAGGTCTGTATGTAAGCTTGCGCTTGCAATTGCAAACTGTAGTGCAATGAGATCGTCAAAGCAAAATGAAGCAACTCAATAAACAAAGTGGTTGTCTGGCAGCATGCCGTGCCAAAACATGACCAGGTGGTTGCATGTGTGGTCTGGTGCTGTCTCCCAAGTTTGCGTGGCTTGGACAAGCCCCCAGGCCCCCACAACACAAAACCCAGCTCCCAGGACATAGACACAGAGTAACCGAGGCCATGCTCGGTCTGGGAGCACCTGTCACAAAGACAAAAAGAGATGAAAACATGAAAAAAGTTACACGCTTGATCTGGCCCGGGCTCGAACCGGGGACCTTCAGTGCTCCCATTTTCATCATCTTTATAATGACGTAATGTTAGACTGACGTGATGAACCAACTACACCACCGGACCTGTTGTGTGGTGGAGGTGAATGAGTGTGGGAATATGAGGGTTGGTGTGGGAAAAATCAGATTTGTGCCGGTGGTGGAGATGGACTATGCCGTACATGGTGGGAAAAGGTGGGGCTGGCCCGGCCCCTGCCGCGTGGCTAGTGCTGATTGGCCAGTTCCACTAGCTCCCGCCTAGCGCCCACGTGCGACACCAGCCAACCATTGTACACCGTTTCCTCTGCCCCACATATTCTTCAGTGGTCCCGCTGTGCTGGGTTCTGTGCAAGCTGTGGTAGCCTCCTGATCCCAGCTCCGACCTTGAGGTTTTCCAACGGGATATGCTCGCATTCCACCCTCTCCCGGTTTGACAAGTCGTAGGATGTCCTACCGGGGGATGGCCTCCGCGGATTGACTTCTCATGGCTGAAATTTTCAGCGAGCCTCTCACGGAACACCCTACCATGCGATATCCTCTGCCGTGACAGCCTTCTGCGGAACATGTCTAGATGAAGAAACCTTTGGTTTCTCTGTGCGCCTGCCTCCTTTGAGCCACCCTCGCCCTTGATAGCCTTCCTGGTGTGCCTCTCCAGTTGGCCGTTGCTGCCCTCCGTCTTGTCACGGCCTACAACACCCGTCGTCGAAGGTTGGTCCCCCACCTGCTCCTGGTGGGCATAGACGTCTGCCTCGGCGGGTACAACCTTCCTACTGCCACTGTATCGGCTCTCGTCGGCCGCAATCAAGTTGAATTTGTGCCCCAGGGATGTCCTGACGAAGCATCCGCGCAGTTCACTGTCAAGCGCTCCTCGGTCGGATGTGCAATGTAATCAGATGCATGCTCCGGAAACTGATGACACTGATTTCGTTTCTAATCCGTATGCGGCCAAATCCATACACAGCGCAAGCTGATGAAAACACCGATATACATGCCGGACTACCTATGCACTCGAATAAATAACCTCAAATCGCTCACACAGCACCATGCTTTCCTCACCAAACTCGTGGCCATTTTCCTCTTGCCTGTAGAAAGCAATGTGGCCCTTCCGGTACTCTTCATAATCTCCCTCAGCCTCCGCCAGCGCGAATTCCTCAGCCACATCTTTAAACTTACACTCCACAAATGACAAAGTCGTCATGACAGCTGCAGGCTCTCCTTTGCCGTTGAGAATGACCGACAAGTCCCCAGGGCCCCAGTGCAGGGGCTGCGGGATTGGCCAAGAGGTTGTTGCTGTCTTCTTTCCTTCGATTGCCAGCTGGAGCAGCTCATCGGTCACTCGTGGGTTGTTGCCTCCAAATGCGAAGACATCCTTGGGTGCTGGGAGCTCACGACCTAAGACATCGGACGCCTTTGCCATGAAGGCGACAATATCTGGCCGGCTTGGGTCCACTGAAGACATTGTGGGATGACAGTTGCGACAAGAGGCAAGAAGACGAAGAAATCGTTGTGTGTCTACAACTCGATTATGGATTGCTTGATATGTTGGCTGCGTCTTGTGGAGGTAATGGTGCTTTAAATACACTCTTGGAGCGTGCTGAAATGTAGCATCAAGCCACCGTGCCCTGACCTGCATACTCGCCGGGTAGAGTCACTCGGTGGAAAAATGCCAAGAGATGGCGCTAGAGCTATAGTTACACGCTACCAGGAAACCTAGGTAGCTTCATCCCATGGTATTAGCCTTGGAGGTCCCGCATGATGATGCAAGTGGCCTTGGGCCCTTCATTTCTTTTATAGAATGTTACAGGATCATTGTTCAATGTTGCCTTGCCCAGTGGTGTTGGTCAATCAGGGCCGTATGTCCCTGTTACAGACATTTGACTAGCTTCGAGATATTGTCTTGCTTGCAGAGACTAATCCTTCGACATATGAAGGCCTCGACTATACATTTCATCTCAAGCTGTATGAACGCATTTGAATGAGTATCTGAAAACTTGATAGAAGCCTATGCAGTCAGCACTGGCATTGCGGCGGAAACAAGGTTCCGCGAGGCCACATTCCTAATAAGAATTTGCCTGCTCTCAGGTAGATCGCCATCGCACACCCCACACGACATATGTGGCCCGCTATGTTATCCATCTCGAACAAAACTGCGTTCCTTTATGAGTTCTTAGACTTGGCGAGCCGGTGACCTTTGCCCTTCTCTGCAAGATCAATTAGCCTCAATTCCGGCAGGATCTCCTGCGATGTGTAAAACGGCCTGCCTGTCCCACCCGGCATATTAAGGAGACCTCTAGATATTGCTTGGAAATCTGCTCCGACAGGTCCTTGCAGCCCTTGATTCGCCTTGCATGAGATGGAGGTGGCCCCATTGTGAATGGCATAGAGCGAGCAGGCTGAGAATTTCACCCGGAGCACAAGATGAATTTGTCCGTTTGGTTTGATTTTCTTCGCTTTGTCCCATCAAATGTCAGACCATGACTTGGTGCAAACAGTGTGTTGTCCCAGTAAGGACAAGGTCCTGCTCAAGTAAGGCTGAGCCGGGCGCCTTGATACCGGAGAAGCTCCTGACAACACCGCACATCGAGGCGAAATAGTCCCCCTAGCCACCAAGATATACATTCAATTATCATGCAAAGAGAAGTTTCCATGAAGGCACTTCTTGGAAATAACAGAGAATCTGCGCTGTCAAACTAACTTGTTGGGAGTGAGCGCGCCGTGGGCCTTCTGTTCATCGTGGCAGGAGGACACGGAGGCAAAAAGAGCAAAACAAAACATACAGCACCGGGTATTCGCTGGTCGTCACCGACCCAACTACTAATCCAGCGATTACAGGCTTGACTATGGGAGAGCGGACGGGATCCCGTATTTTCCTGTATCTATGGCCGTATGTGGTCAGATGGAGGGAGTGGTGGATCATGTAGGTGGATCGTCTGACTCGGCGGCTCCGTTTGACACAGACAGCTGAGCCAGGTATTATTTTAGCGAAACTGCGAAGGGACACGAATTGCAACACATGAGAATTGAAATGGTCTCAATTCGCTTCCAATTCACATTTGGTTGGCGTACCTGGGTGTGCATTGTGGTTGTGGCTGCTGCTGCCGTTCTACGAGGGGTGCGAGAGCCAGTGTCTGAGTGATATCATTGATGCTAAAGCACGCGCGGGGAATTGGCTTTTGAGAACTCAAAGAATTATTTCCGATGGAATGTCTACGTGCAAGTGATATTATAGAGTTGAAGCATGACTGACGAACAGAGGCTCGCAGACTAGCAGCTCAGCACCTCCCGCAGTCGAGGGGGACCCGAGGCTGCTTCCGTACCGGCCAAACGATTTGTAAGGCTGTCGTCCCTAACCCATGCCGTGCAATCCAGCAGAACCGCAACTTTCAACTTGTTGACTGCGTATAATGCATCATCTGTAGGAAGTGTCACCATGACCAACCACCCTCACCGGGTCCTAGTCCACAGCCGCGTATGGACTTGGGCTAGCGGATTATCCTTGACAGAAAGCAACCCGAGGTAGAAGTATGTTAATAATTAAAAATCTTAGCCGACATAAACTAGGTGGCCAGAGTTCTATGGGACCGTGATCCTAGACGCTACTGATGTCATACTTCAAATTTCCCCCGTAGCTGGCAACCGTGGAAATTCAGTGACATGGCAAAATGAATCTATGCTCTGCTAAATTGGAAAAGTCTGCAGATGGCTGAGCGGGATACGTGCCATGCCGGGTCAGTTGCTTACACCCGCAGCTGCACAGTCATGCACAATAAGCCATGACCGTAAGCCATGATCCTACCAGCAATGCGCGTTACCCGCGGCCCATTTATTTGCTGCACAAAGGGTCCTATAACATGCATATATCTTTTGCAGGAACGCGAGGGAGCAGTTAGTCCCACTTACATCCCCTGCGATTCGGGTGTCGCATCCCATGTCCTGCAGATCGTGGCTGCTGCACATTGCACTGAGTATACCCACAACTTGTCATTCCAAGTAAGACAGCGGGGGAAGATGCCATTAATCGGGGTTTGGGCCATTGTAGGGTGAGGGGTGCCTCCGGAGCGCCGGCAGCGTGGTGATCTGCTTGGGATGCTGGCGGGCACTGGACTACACCTGAACCGGGGCACGGCCGGGCGCGAAGGATTCAGGAACCACGGGCTAGCAGAGGCTGGAAGCAACTTCACCTCGAAGTCTCCCTGTGAATTCGGGCTGATCGGCGATTCCAGCTCCACCAACGTCACACAGGATCTGTGTTTGACAGGTCCAGGCCTCCCTGTCGGTAGGGGGCGAAGGGACCCTAAGAGAAAGCTTGTTTCGTCGCCCTCCTCCTCCTGGGCGGGCCATAAGATGCGCGGTGCTCTTTTTCCTTAATGATTTTGTGTCCCGCGCTTCAGAGCTGGGATCCATTTCCGTGGCAACTTCGTGCCCTTTTTTCTTCACCCTGTTCTTGCCACCATGTCGCCCCGGCCAGCCGTCAAGCTCGACACCCCGGTGACTTATCGACTCTACCTCAGCCACAGATTGCCCCCGAGCAAGAAGGGCGGCCTTGTGGGTCCAATATGTGCCTGTCGAACAGCAAAGATGATCCAGGTGCCTAAGTCACAACAGCGGCTCGTCCTCCGACAGACCATCGCGAGGGCGGCAAGCCAGGAGGTCGCGAGACACCATGCTCTCCCGTTGGACAGTTTTACGGTGACCATAGACCGTGCCATCATGCTGTTCCGGCGTGGCTGTGCAGCCGATGATCAAAACCTGCCAGGGGTGGATATACGGAACCAAGACTCGTGGCCTGACGCAGAGGAGGCAATCCAGTACTGGAGCCATCACGGACTCGCTGTTCCCGTGTGGATCGAGTTCTACGTCAAATCGCCCCCTGACCGCGGGCACTCATTCAGCTTGCCCAGAAAGTCAGTCCCACCAAGAGGGAACGAAATTGCTGTCCATCAGGCTCTTGCGAACGAAGAGGCTCAGATCCCCAGGCTGCGTGACAGTTCATCCGCTGCGTCAAGTGCGGCCATTAAAAGCGGCTCAACGACGTCTAAAAGCAGCCGTGGCTCACCTGGGTCCGACGATGAGACGGGAAGCACAACAAGTCAGACATGAGGTCGAAATTTGCCAGCGGTGTTCCAAGCAATACAAATGGCGCCAACTGTTGGCACACGAGAACGGAAGAAGCAGTCGAGTGGTGCGGTCTGGCCGCGCCGGAAGGCCAGAGACCAGACCTCATGAGAAGACGTCGAGATTTCCAAGTAGGAAAGCGGATGGCGAGCAGAAGGGGCTGTGTTCAAAGGGACGCAATTGCATAGAAGGTGGATTGCATCAGGGCCGGAGTTCTAGGTTGTATTATCAAGGATGGTTTGCTGCTTGAGGATGCCGGTTGTTTAGACAAGCAGACAGGCAATAACATTGCTGCTCGATCGTGATTTTGAGGGCCAGTGGCTGCACATCTGCTCCCGAGCAGCAAGCATTCGAGACCGGCTGCCACAAGTGGCTCACTCAAACAAGCCCGGGGTGCGAGGCCCGATGGACGTGTGCAACCGGGCTTGGAGCCATGCCTGACGCCAAGGATTCGATTTAACCCACTAGTTCTTCGGTGCGCGTCAACGGGGTTCGATACTTGAGCGGGAGAGGCTGTGGTGACGAGCTGGGAGGGATAAGTAAGGAGGAACTGCCATCGAGGCCGGGGGAGGCTGACAGCTTGGGTGCATGTGGCTGACTGTCATGGCCGCGATGATGTTGGTGACGACAGCTCCCTCCCCCTCGGGGCTTGTGAGAAGGGCGTCGCGCCTTGGCTTGGGAGCGGATCTTGGCCGAGGCTGATGGCTTCCAAGACTCGAATTTTATCGACTACTTTTTATCTGATCCGATAGTGGATATGCGTTGCCGGCGCAAAGGTCCACACAGAATCACTGCCGAAGGGAATATGTGGGCTTGTGGTTTGCCCTCTGGAGCTCTGGAGCTCTGGAGCATCGGCCCGTAAACACCACCTGCTCCCCTCGGAATTCCGAGGCCATACAACATGAATGAGGGACCAGTATCTAAAGGATGGTCAGAGAAAGTTGGCTTGAGCGAGTTTCCACAGCGCCTCTTTAGAACTTCCTAATCAGGTAACCTTCAGAGCCGGCCAAGTCACGACGTTTTACTCGGCTCATGATCAAAGCAGGGATTGTCGCGTGGTTTTTGGTAATGGGCCGCGGAACTGCCCACACAATGAGCATCTAATCTTATCTCATCTCCGAGGCTTCGGTTCGGCCTCGACGCCGCGCAGACGTCCACCATCTATCTGCGCCATTGCATGGGTCCTAGAATATTCTTGGCCAGGCCTTTTCTTTCTTCTCCCGACTTGTGTGCATTAACATTATCTGGTTTCTGACCTCTGTTGACTGGCAATTTCTGACTTTGATCTGTTGTTGGACGGTGGACTTTACCGACCTTCTTCTGTCTCGAGCCGCCTTACAACTTTCTAACCTCGGCACGCCGGCAATCCCACCCACAAACCGCTTCTCGAGTTCCTGTCCTGCCCTTCACAACCTGTGGTCGACCTTCCCACAAGCCAACTCCCGCTCCAAGACCACAGCAAAGATGACAGAGACAGCATCTGCCCCCGAGACGGGCGCAACCGCCATCGCCGACCTGCCCACCGGCGAGCCGATCCCCTCCTCCACACCAGCAGACGCGAAGTCATCCAAGCCCTTGCCTACAGCCCGGAGGAATAACCTCGCCGCGCTCCTCAAGACCCTCCCCTCCAACACAGATGCCTTCCTGTCCCACCTGCAGCGCTGCCTCGCCACGCCCTCGGGCATCGACACCCTCCTCCTCTTCATCTGCTACACCTCGCGGTTCACAGGCGCCGCCCTCGCCAACCTCTCCCAGTCCCTCCTCCGCCGCTCCTCCTCGCGGTACACACCCCGCGACCTCATCGCCCTCGTCCTCACACTGCCCGACAAGACCGCCGTCGTGGTCGAGGCCGCCGGCGGCGCCCCCGTCCCACCCCTCTCCGCGCTCGTGGCCCGCCTCGCTGCCGTGCTCGCCACGAGGCTCAAGAACCTGGGCAGCCTGGCCTCGGAGGCGCGCACCATCGCCCGGCTGTGGTCCCTGGTGGGCATGTACTTCTGGGCCAAGAAGCTGGTGCTCAACCTGCTGGCCGCACGCAGCAGGGACGCCTCGGAAAAGGCAGCGGCGCCGGGCGAGAGCAAGCTGGCCACCCTCGTCAGCTGGTCCCAGCTGATCGCCTGCGCCGGCTTCCAGGTCCTCGAGAACGGCGCGTACCTGTCGGGCCGGGGCGTGCTGGGCTGGACCCCCGCGCAGCAAGGGAAGGCCTACGTGGTGGGCGCCCGCTTCCTCGGCGTCTACACGGCCATCGAGCTGGGCCGCCTGCTCGCCGAGTTCGTCGCCAGGCGCGGCAAGGACTACAGTGCGGCGACCGCCGAGGAGCGCGCCGAGGTCGACGCCCTGAGGCGGAGCGCCGCCATCAACATGGCCTGGGCGCCCCTCACCGTGCACTGGAGCGTGGAGGGGGGATTTCTTTCAGACCTCGTGGTCGGCGCTGGTGGGTGTATCCCTGGTGTGATACAGATGAGCAAGCTGTGGAGGGAGACGGCATGAGCAGGGTAAGATCGGTTTGGATAAATGACAACAGGAAAACACATGATTGGGCAAGGACAGCGAGAAGACTGAAACATGTCATGGATACACAAATCAGGCAAGAGAGTGGTGGTGTACATAGGCGATGAACATATAGAGCTGCTCAGAAATCAGAGCACGTTAGATCACCATTCCATAAACGAGCTTCACACTGGAGGTCCACCACACGTCCAGCATGGATGCAGCAATGTTGACGGTATTTATTACCCAATCTCATAACAAACTTGTATGTGCAAGATGCTAAGGTTCTAACTCCAAATCTCCTGGGTCTCAATCTTCTACCTCCTTTCTTCTAAATCATTCCTCTCATTGAGCAGATTCCTATCAGACTACCCCACAGACTCATCTCGCACACGATATATATCTGCGGTGGGATAACTAATTAGACGGCCACTCAGCGATACAGTGCACTGTATTGGTCACGGTGCAATATTCGAGAACGTGTCTGTCTGACTGTAACCACGCATGTGGCATCCACGTGTTATTCATCTACTGCTTTGTGGGCCCACATTACCGCCAACATTTCCGGCCTCCCAACGACTCAAGTGAGCTCGTGGCCTCCCATGTCGCCCACCCGTTTTTCCCAGTCATCTAGTAATACATAGTTTGGATATCATGAGCTTTATGTCCTCCCCAATGTTTGCCGCTAATGCAGGTCTCGACAGACCATCCTCCCAAAATGACAATCAGCTCTTGAGTGATGCTGATGACAGTGTCATAACCTCCCAAATTCGTCATCGTCGTCATAAATAAACCTTGGACAAATGAGACTCCCCAAACTCCTGGCGCTGGTATAAACACACGAGACACGAGGGTCTTGTTCACTCCTATCTCTAAAAAATCAACCACCCTGCATTTTCTCCAAGCCATGCCTTTTACCGGAGGATCATGCCGAGAAGCATAGCACCAACGGTGAGGCAAAGAGGCAAATTCGCACAACACAGTCTCGAAGATAGTGAGACTTGAGCGTCGAAAGGGCTTCCCCCGCCCCGACCCTGACCCTGAACATCGCCATCATCCTGAGATGATGGCTCTGCAGTGGCACTGGTGGTGAAAGTGCTTGATGACTGTGTCACTATTTGAGAACTCGTCTGTGTATCACTGGGAGGTGGTGGCAACAGCTGCGATGTGGCGGCAGAAGTTGTCGGTAGCGGTGGAATCACGGTGGTAAGAACAGAGGTGGCTGTATCTGTTGACTGTATCGGTGGAACAACCAAAGTGTTGGAGGTAACCGGTGGCTCAGGTGTCGGTATTATCGTGAACGAGCCAATGCTCCTCGAGGTTGAACTCAAAGCAGGAGGTGTGAAAATAATAGGAATTGATGGGGCGACAGTGGGCGGCGCAGCGATGCTGGTGGTGGTCGGTGGTGGCGGCGGCGGCGCTATGATGGTAGGCGGAGGCGCAATACTGGTTGTTGTCCTTGCAGTCGTGCTGGTCGTCTGTGCCAGCGTGATATCGTCCCCGTTGCCGTCGCACGTATGCAACAGCAAGACCCCGCGCTGTGCAAAGTCAAGCACCGAATCCCTTACCGAGGGAACATCGTCGCAGACCCGATCGACGACATCTTCAACCACCTTTATGCCATCCCGACATGTACTGGAGCAGCGCTCTCCCGAGGCAAAATCGGCCTGGGTACATCCCATGAACGGAGTGTTGTATGCCATGTTGCAGTCGGTTGGCAGGACCCCAATCGCGATCGGCTGGAGGTCGTTGAGGGAGACCGCGGCCGCCGTTGAGACCATGACCGCCAAGCCCCATAGCTGTGACGGCTGCCTCCGCCTCGCCCGGGCGTGGGCTGCCATCCTGCGGGCTGCCTCTGTCTGTCTAGACTCCCAGCTCAGTGTCTTGGTGGAGGAGGTTGTCATCGAGCCGAATTGGATTCCATCCCACAAAATAGGCCCCAGGGCCATGTGTTACAGAGACGAGAGCTGAAGGTGGGATTGAGTGCCAGCAGCAGGGCCAAATGGTCTTGTAGTCTTCTGGATCAAACAATAAGATCTTTGTAAGACACAGGGCCGGGATTGCTCCTTGCTCGTGACGAACCGGGTCAGTGCGGACTTGTGGCCGCCGGGTGGTTGGCCGAAACTCGATGTGTGTCAGGCAGTGGTAAAAGATGAGGTGATGTGTACTAGCTCCCCGGTGATGGGCACTGCCCGAACACGGTTGAATAAGGCCGGCAGAACGTGGGAGACCTTCCCGGTCAATGCGGCTGTTAAGCCAAGAATCCTTCAATTAAGATCTCAACTGTTCCAGTTGGCAGTTTTGATAGCTGTCGATCGTCACCAAGCCTTGCTAGTCGAAACACACACACACACCGGAGCAGGCAGGAGAGGGTTTAAGGCTCAGCAGCAACAGCCTGTCACCCAGCCTGCCGCAGTGACGGAATGGCCTCCCTGGTCGTTTGACCTAACCCGGTTCTTCGTGTGACCCTCGTGCGTAATAAGACCAGGACGGAGGGCTTCCAAGACTGTCAATGTCGATTGCCGAAGGTGAGCCGAAGAATTGGACCGGATGGAACGAGTGGGCGATGGGTGAGTCTCAGACCACCAATCGCGACGTCGATACTGACTAGACGAAAAGCTGAGAAGACGGCGTCCGGCGCAGAAGCCCAGGTGTGCGGATGAAAAAGGACCAAGCTCAATGTCGAAACGCAGTGGCTGTCAGGAGGACCGGTAAAAAGCCAACACGAGAAGGAGAGCTGGCGGCATCCAGAGCAGCGAATACCCAAGGTTCAAGATGGTTATGACGAAGTGGCGATTCACACAGTCTCTTGATCCGAGCCTTGGTTTTAGGTCCTGAAGCGAACCACAGGCCCGGGGAGATGCAGGCACAGCCTGACAGCCCAACTGCGCAGTGCAGGTGACGGGGTGGGTGTGAGAGGATGTTCAAACGCAAGGGGGTGATCGCTTCGACAGGCCGGGATGGTGTTTGAACTGTTTGAACAAAGTTGTAGATCCAAGAGACCCCTGGACGACTGGTCGAGGACTGCAGAGTGGTGCAAAAACCCAGGAGAGAAACCAAAAACCAGAAACACGAGAAACGGGAGTGTAAGAGACGCTGCGACTTCAAACAGCCGCCCCTTCCTTATTACCTCTTGTCAAGAGCCGCCATCTCGTATCTCGTGCCCTGCTCGAGCCTTTGAGTTTTGCTGCCGCTGGGCATCTGTGGGTGTCGACTGCCTCGGGACGCCTTGCCGACGCAGACTGTGCAGATTGGGCTCTGGGGGCTGCAGGTGCGAGCCAGGAAAGGGGCCCCATCGCAGGGGATTTGATTCGCTGCGAGTCAAATAGAGGCTTGCATGCTCTGTGAGCCTCCGTTGTTTCAATGGCCCGTTCTTGAGACCAGAAGCTATGATCTGGGGGAGCTGCTGGCTTACCGCGCGGGCAGGCCAATCCTGTCGAAACGCCTGCAGCTGCTCGAGGAACATGAAACGCGGGATTGGGGGCAGAAGGGGGAGACGAGAAACGGCGTGCTCACCCCTGCCGAGGCTGGAGGTCGGAAACGCCTGCTTGATTGGCTGCCAGCGGCCGCTCTGCAGAGCTGTCCCACCCGAGGAACCACTTTTACACCGCCAGAAACAGGAACAGTGTGCTGGGAGTAGCTGTCTGCTGCAGCCTGCGTGACGATCACTTCAACGCCCATCCATCCTGCCATCATCATTCCCCCAAGGAACGAGTGACGAGCTGCTGCGGCCCGCGGCTGGACTGGGCATCCACTTGTCGACCCCACAGAAGAGACTCTCTAAGCGCAGCAAGCCCTCGTCTCTTGTAGCACAGATTGCGAGCTTCTACGCCCTTCTTGGAATAGACAAACAGTAGCTTTCGTCCAAGCCGAGGATAGACCAGATGCCCAGAGCCCACAGATGTGTCCTGAACGCAAAAACAAAGACAGACCAAGTTTGGCCGACTGCCTGGATATCGGCCGATGACGTATCCCGAGATCGACCTCAGATCCTGACCAACTCTGCTTGGGTGTTCGCGTGCATAAAGTGATGAACCATCTGGGCAGTGATCATTGCCCAGCATCATGTCAACTGGTAGGTAGTACATGTGCTGGTGGCCCCTACAGCAGAAGCTCAATCACATTGGACGGTGCGTCGTGGGTTGGTGTCCCGCAGGATTGTGCTGTAAGTGGATACCCTAGATAACCTCTCAGGCAACCTCCTACAGAATAACCCTCCTTGGTATGAGAAGACGATGCCTATCAGAGGGGCTTGTTTAGGAAGATAGCTTGTGGCACCAACCTCCTTAACGATCTAAACGGGTGGAAGGCAGGCAACCCATGTAGGCTGAGTAATATCCAGGGACGTGTCTGTCACCAACACGCTCTGTTATAAAGAAAGTATTATGTACCTATGTAGGCAGTTGCTCTTTTGGGTCTCCCCTTCAAGGACTGACTGTTTTGGAAAAGTTCCCATGCGCGCCATGAGGGAGCTGTCGTCATGGTCGACGACTATTGGTGGTTTCCCAAGTTGGCCCCATACGCAATGGCCCCAGGACGCAGTGCTGGGACGGAAACGCATGAGGCTGTAGCAGATGTCGTAACAATGGCAGGCTGGGGCGGCGATGGGACGATACTGGGCAATGCACGTCTGCTTTCAAGCACGACTGCTCCCTTTACAGCGCTCCGTGAGTGAAGTTCATCTGCACAATGCTGTATGACCTGGATAGGTCCTGCGGCTGATGACTGAGCCGAGTGTACAGTAAACATATGTATTTAATCTGGCAGTATCGGCTCCCGCTGGTAGGTTGAACATCATATTCTGGCTCGTCGCACGTTTGCCTGCAATTAATCTACTTATTGGGGAAAAGAAAATTGATCAACAGGGAGTCTGCGTCTGCTGGGATGTGCTCGGCCGATACAACACTAATACCAAGCTCAAGCCGAGTCGAGCCGCCCTAGCTTCGAGAGTCTCTGCATCATGGACCCTGAAAGCGGCAACACACCCCTGGTGATGTAATCACCAGCTGGAATGCGACCACTCAACCATGGCCACGGCGCGATATGGCAGGCTTGCACGTGTGTGTCCTAGCCGCTGCCGGACGTTGGAACGTTCAACAGCATCACATGTGCTCTTACTCTCCTTCAATGCCTTGACCTCATGCTCTTAACTCTATTCGATATTCTTGCCTGATCAACACCAGGCATAGACGCTTCATAACGAAAACATGTCATCCACGAGGTTTCTTACGTCCCGGGCTCTGGCCACAGCAGCAGCGAGGCCTGGGCGTCTACCCATCCGGCTAGCAGCACCGTCCATGGTATCTCAGCGAGCCAATTACTCCCCAATACCACCACTAGACAAGAAGAACGACGACCTGGGAGGGCCATACGGACAGGAGCCTCCTAATGTTGAACACCGGCAGAAGCAGAACCGGTATGGACCCCCCCTCTTCCCCTGCCCTCTCAACTACAGAGCGGTTTCACAGCTGACTGGCCACCTCCCACGCAAGCAGCGGGTTCGCCTTCCGCACGGCAGTGACCATCAGCCTAGGCCTCGGCGTCGTCGCGCTCTTCTCCATCTTCGCGAGCCCAAGACAGATCGCCCAGCACCAGATCGAAAACGATAAGGTCATCGGGGGAGGGCCTTCGTCCAATACGGGTAAGGCCCTGGCCGACCTCAAGCGCCGAGACGGCGTCAAGACCTCCCACCAGCTGCACCAGGAGCAGTCGGGCTCGAGCATCCTGGGGACCAAGTGAGTTTGTGGGAATAGGGGCCCTGCCGGTCTGGAGCAGGAGGGGGGACTTGTGAGCCCTTTCCAGGGTGTCAAGTGGGTTGAAGTCGAACTGATTCAGTGAAGTGCTGGTCCAGATTGTGTGGTAGCGGAATACTTGCATGAATTGAAGACGGTCTGAAAATAAATCGGTGTGATAGATTAAAGGTTTGGGTGTCTGAATGGCGTTGAAAATTCATCGACGTGCCATGATTCACTGCTCAGGTCGGCAATAACCTTCCATGTCCCTGACGCGATGAAGGGTGCTTGAAACCATGCTCTACCATAGGGGACCTGGCGTAAGAAGCAGACCTGCGTTACCGACAGTCTCAGAAGGCTGCTTCGCTTCCGAGTGAGTCCTTTGGAAAGTTAAGGCTTGACCAATAGAAATCTGGACAAGTAGTCATAGATATGCAACACATACGCATACACCAAGATAACGCCAGGCCATGATCAGGGCTATGTGGACAAATGGACATAACAAAGAACAAATAATCTATAGTCTGGTAGCAAGAAAGAGTATAATTGAGGCTCGGTCCTAATATTAGGACCGCTTCTGGGCCATCTCCTCGCCCGCAAACTCATCCCATTCGTCCCACTCGCCACCGATTCCGCTATGTCCGTGTAGTCTCCTGCCCACCCAGATACCAATAGCAGTGGCCAGGCTCGAGAGCAAGAACCACGCCTCGAACCAGCGGTCGACAAACGTCGGCTCGAGGGCGCTCTCCAGCGCGTGGCCCACCGCGCTGCCCATGTCCTTGGGCAGGTTGCTCCGCAGTAACAGCCCGGCACTGATGACGTAGGTCGCGCTGGTCTGTCCGATCAGGAGCGCCAGGTTTGCCTGGGCCTGGTGGAGGAGCCCGGGTGCCCACTTGGCGAAGATGTGGAAGGTCTGGACTACGGCGTTGGCGCTCGCGATCAGGATCACCCCCGACAAGAGGAAGGAGATCTGCCGCGCCCAGGCCGTCTGGTCGAGCTTTGGGTCCCAGTGCTTGGCGAGCAGGCCCAGGAAGCGGTTGATGGGGTCCGAGGAGCTAAAGCTCGCCGAGGCTGGATAGTAGAGCCGGCGGAACGAGGTCAGGGAAGTGGCGAGGATTCGGTAGACGCAGTAGATGCTGAAAATGTAGGCCGGGATGGTGAGTAACCGGCCCCATGCGGTGCCCGCACGCGCCTGGGCGGCTTGTTTGCTTCGGAGGGCAGAGAGCGCCGAAGAAAGATTCGATTCCATGGTCTCCAGCCCGGATATCTCCATCTGCAGGGCCTTGATTTCTGCTGCGTCGCCCCCCGTGCCGATGCCCTTTAGCGACCCAACAATCTTGCCCATGACGCCAGAAGAGCCCGCGTTGGCGTTGGACTCTGTCGTTGCAGCCTGTTTCCTCTGCAGTGACCGCAACCTGTGTCGCTTGGTGACCAGCAGCTCTCCCGCGGCCTCCAGCCCAGCGAGCTTCCTTGCGATGTCCGCGTCGGTGATGGGCTTCTTTCTCCTCGATGTACTATCCGCCAACATCGAGTACGGGCTCGACACACTCGCGAACCCCGAGAGCAGCGCCATAAGCGATATACCAATAATACCGATGCGCTCGAGGCACGCCCTCGCAATAGTGTCTACCGTCCAGGGCAGGTTAACGCCGTCTTTCCACCTCAGCCCCAGAGACATGCCCGTCGCATCGAATCCGCCCTTGTGTCTCGCGCTCCTCGAGTAGATGAAGCCCTCGTCGCTCGCATGGCCGGCGGGGACGGCCTTGCCAATACTCCAGAATACGAACAGCCACAGGCCGAAGCCGAGGCTTTGCAGGGTCCAAGCCCAGCGGGGAAACCTCCCCTTTGCCGTGCGCTGGAAGCTACACAGCCCGGAGCCGGCCAGGACGCTCTGGATCTCGAGGAAGGGGATGACGCCGACGAGGAAGAGCAGCAGGGTGGGCACGACGAGCCTGAGGGCGGCGTCCCTCGCGGTCGCGCTCACGACGTCGGAGATCTCGGCCAGGATCAGCTCGCCTAGCACGGTGGCCAGCCCGATGGTGGCGGCGACGGTCGCGGCGGCCAGCCGCCTCCGCAGCGACTTGGAGCCATGCTCGGAGTGAACCTGTTGAAGGGAGGGCGGCGCGGTCGCCGGGAGGAAGTGGTCCTCGCCGTCGCGGGCCACGGAGATCCGGGAGAGGCGGGGGAGGAGCTTCTTGGAGACGGCGGTGGAGACGACGAAGAAGGTCAGGATGAAGGGGGAGAGCGACAGGATCATACCGATCCAGGTGGTGGGCGAGGCTGGCGGGGTGGCGGAACACGCGTCATCGTCACACGAGTATTTGGGGAGCGGCATTTGCACTTTTTGGCCGCTCTATAGACGCACGGCGGAGTCGGGGTCGGCGGGGAAGGTGGTATCGAGCGAGGTTCGGAGGAGGATGGTTGTGCCAAAGGCCGTCGTCGAGATAGACATCGATTGCATCTCAGGGCTCGGCGGCCGGCTTTGTTAGTCGATGAGCAAGCGACAAGCTGCAGTTTGCTGGGTGACGGGTCGGGGTTGATTCAGTGTTGAGACATTGCAGAACACTCCGAGTAACACCTTCCCTGTTATTACAAAGTGTTAGGTTTCGCAACCGCCAAAAACCAGGCAGGCAGGCAGGGTGGTTATGTTTTGTCTGAAAATTAAGCAGATGAAGATCACCCGTCGAGGTGCCAATGGAATGGGATGCTGCAGAGGAGATCCATCCAACCCCCCAGCCTTCCCGACTGCCGGCCTAAACCAGAGGTACTTTAGCACTGCCTAGGTCTCCCAGAACGCACTAGTAGTTCAGGTACCTTACGTACGTCCTGGTCACAAGTGTTGCGCGGCCAAGAAACCCCTGAAACCCTCTGGCAGATGGCGGGGGTCCCCAGAATCCGGATTCCGAGCACTGCCAGTTCGTATCCATATAATATATATGTATATATAGTTTACATGTGGGCAGTGGGCTTTCACGGATACGATCGTGTTGCCACTCCTTCCCAAGTCTCTTCTGAGAATTTGACACGAATCTCTAGCTTGTTGATGTCCAGTCCTCGTGGGAATGCAACTGCCCAGCTTCTTTCGCATCGGTAGTCGCGAGAGGCTTATTGCGGAGATCGCTTGTCAGCACAAGATGCCCCATCTCGAAAGTAAATCCCGCCGCGGCTGTAACCATGATTGATTAATTCGGTGCCACTCGCTTTAGTGTTTTGATTTGTTTTTTTCATTGACTGATTGATTGGAGTTTCTTGGTAACAACTCAACAGTCACACGGAGAGAAAAGAAATGCTACCATAACCCCGCGGTGACTGTGAACACCTGAGATGTGACCAATTGTACGAGCGGCATTCCGGAAACTCCCAACATTTCTCGCCCAGTGACATGACTTGCCCTTTTGAAGTGTCCGCTCTAGGTGCTCAGTTACCCTCAACTCCTTGCTCATGGGGAATCAAACCAAAATATGCTCTCGCGGATGATGTGGCGTGAGAAGGATAGAAAAGGAATGTAGGGAATGTTGCCCACAGATCGAGCAACGAAGAAACATCAGAATGGCGAGGCTCACTCTGGTGATGTCGCCCTGATGGCACCTCCACCGTCCTCATCGTCTTCGTCATCGTCGTCATCGTCCTCTTCCTCCTCGCCGGGTTTATGCTTCAACAACGCTGCCGCCTCTCCGACCTCCATCTTGTGCAGCCGGTCCTTCTTCTCCTGTTCCTTCTGTTTCTCCTCGAGCTCCTTCCTCTGGGCCTTGAGCAGCTGTGCGCCACTGGTGACCTCGAACTCACCCTCGCCCTCCTCGTCCTCTTCGCCACTGCCTTCATCCTCGCTGTTTGCCGCGCTGGCGGAGGGTGTTATCGTCGGCGTAGAGATGAGCCTTCCGGGCTCCTCCGTGCTTGTGGCCTGGCTGATCTGACTCAGAGAGCTGCGCTGCCGCTCCGCCTTCTTGAAAGGTTTCAAGGTCGGATCAAACTTGGCTGGCAGGCCCATCGCCCTCGCCACCTTTCCGGCCTCCTCGTCGGCAGTCAGTTTGGACTCGATCCCCCATTCATCAGCAGCATCGCTGTCTGCCTCGTGGATCCCATGGTTCGACTGCAGCATCTGCCGGTAGCTCTGTTTCTCCGGATCCGCATCACGCTTGCCCTTCTTTTTCTGTCTTTTCTCGTCGGGCCTGACCACCACGACCGGGACTGGACAGTACTGCAGACAGTACTTGGAGAACGAGTTTCGTGTGGCCATAAGCCCCTGGAATCCTCCGAGGGTCCGTCCTCTTGTGCCGACAATCAACATGCTAGGCTGGTGAAGTTGTATCTGCTCGCCAATTTCCAGTCAGAGAGGGCACAATGACACGGGGAACGGGTACAGGGTGCGGATGGGAGACAAACGTACCAGGCGTTGAAACGTCGAGTGGAGCTTACCCACAGCGTACTCAAGGACGATACTAATGGCCTTGCCATCGCCGCTCTTGGCCTTGATCCTCTCGACCTCCGCATTGGCCTCGGCCTGGAAGTCTGCTATCCTCCTGTCGGTCTCGAGCTGGCGGACGTCTTTCTCAACAACGCGCACACAGATTATTTCGTCGCCATCTTCGACGAACTTGTCAAACAGCCACTGCAAAGCCTCGTCGGAGTATTGGTGGTCGTCGATACCAACCATAAAGGTCCGCGAGCGTCGCTTCGAGTAGAAACCAAGATGGCGCACGACCAGGGTATACGAGGGGAAATTGTTCTTCGTGGGCTCGCCGATCTGCACATTGTTGAAAGTTACATGCTTTCGAAACCTGTGGGAGCCGTCTTCGGTCAGTGACGCCATGTTTGCGGTCTGGGTGCTGGCAACAATGTGCGCGTGACGCGAGTTTCCTATCGAGTGCGACCGCTCTGCGAGGGGGGGAAGAAAAAGAAAGCGTAGCAGTTCGCGGGGGCTTCGACGGCTTCAGCGTGTTGTGTGCACGCACGCAGTCAAGGCTTCTCTTTCAGTGTAGTGCAGTGACGGGCAGAAGAGTGATGATGACAGGCGCTGTTGACAGTAGCAGGTTCGACAATGCTCAGCCCCCTTGACCGAAGCCACCCGCGAAAGCAAGGTAGCAAGCAGCGGTCCACGGCCAAGTACGAATTGTCTGCATGTGCATACGCAGGAATCCTCCCCACTGGCTTTTGGTAACTAACTCTGGCAGGCAGTCTTGGGCAGCCTCGAGGAAGCCACTTGACTGGAAAAGGGGGGCCCCGGACCCTCTTGGCGGGCTGAAAGAGTGGGAAAGAGAGGAGCAACTTTGCACGAAGCGGGGTGATGGCCGTGGTGGGGTAGCCGCCGCTGCAAGTAGTGAGCAGGTAGTAATAAATGACGAGAGGCTGGCTCCCTTGGCCTCGGCCTTGGGCACAATTGCAGCCGGACGCTCACACACCCAGAACTCGGGTGGATGAGCATCCTGTGCCCACCGTTGACCGGGTTGAGCTGCTCTCTCGTGTCAGGATGGTGCGAGATTTTAGCGACGCTTGCCGTGCATGATTTCATAATCCTGTGGGCTCTGCGGAGGAGGCGGGCATATAAGACAGCTTCCCCGCCTGGAGAGCTCGAGATAAGTGGTTGGGATCTCGACCGCACGGGAACCAGGAATGGCTGTCCTCTGGCGCACAGTGGAGCTCCAATGTGCGGTAGGCCGGACAATGTGTGACAGAGCAGATCAAGTCTGGCCGGGTCTGCAACCGCGAGCCCCTGTTCGACTCTCTTCTCCGGCGGCATTCTTCTCCAGCACACAACGCACATCGCCGTGCACCCAGGAAGTACGCGGGACACGAGCACACAGATGCACTGCGCCAACTCGCCTCCTCCGGCCACACAATGCAGAAGATCTCTTCCAAGTTCAACGATCAACGAAGGGAGGATAGGTGTGTGTTTACGAAACGGAGTAAGCTTCCATAAAATTCGGACTTGACTCACCTTGATAGTGGCGGCGGAGAGTTCTTGGGCCGTCTCGTGCGACCCTGCGGCAGGGACATTTTGGGTAACTGAAACGCTACAGAGTTGATACTCGACTGCCGTGACCCGTTCCCACTGATGCCACTCAGCGTGCTCGATCGCCCGGCATCCTCGTCGTAGTCGTCCTGTGACTCCCTGGGGCTGACCGCGGTCGAGGGAGAGCCGCTCGACGTGACCGTGTGAATCTCGTCGGATTGGCGACTTGCGTCCTGGCTGCTCTCGTCTTCCTTGGAGCCCTTGGTCGGTATGGCGAACGTGATCTTACTGGCCTGGGCGTCTACTTCGGGGCTGTCCTCGACATGTGTGCCCGGCGCGTCTACATGCGGGAAGTACTCGATCTCGGTGACGGAATCAGTGATGCGCTCATCCGTATTTTTGCTCAGGCTGTCGCCGTGGCCCGCGTGCTTCGGCGACAGGGGCTGGTCCTGCGTCTGCGCGACGATGGTGGTTGGCGATATACCGGAGCCTGGGCTGGGGATGGTCTCATCAGGTTGAGGCGGGCTCGAATTTGTCACCTGTTCGGATTCGGCCGTCGTCACATCCACAGATGCAAATTTGGTTGGGGTTGGGTGTGCGGCCGGGGCTGTGGATGTCGCTGGGGGCGCAGGTGCCGGTGCGGGCGCTGTTGTTTTCTTTACGGGTGAACCACCAGTCCCAGGCGCAGGAGCAGAAGCAGAAGCAGGGGTGTCTCCGACTGTCGACTTGGTGGCGCTCCATCTCCTGTCTCTCCATCGTGAACCTCGCCGCCGTAGACTGAGTCTCTGGGCCAGGGCCTTGGTAGCCTCCATCACGGGTGTGCAGACAAGTCTAGGAACTCGTATGCATGTGGGTTGCGACGGGGGGGCTGGACGGGCGGTTGAAGAGCTAGGCTCTAGCTTTGTAGTAGAAGCTACCGAAGCTGAGGTAGGGGCCGGAGTCAGGGTGGATTTCTGGGGCTTGCTGTTGGTTTTTGTGACCATGGGTTCTCTCCTCTGTCGGGCAGCGATGGGGTTATTGGTAATTTGGCCCAGAGGCTCAGGCCGTGGTCTGTGATGACGCTTCCCAAGCTCGTGTACCTGGCAGTTCAGAGGGAAAGAGCCCCAGTGGCGGAGGCTGAGCAGCTCCTATAAGGTTTGCAGGCTGGTGCGGTTGAAGCTTGGCTGGCGTATATCCGTGTGGTTTGATTGTGATGGACGGGCAGGCAGGTGACGAGTCGAGTTGTCGTACTCCGGACCAAAGCAGAGCTTACCACTTGAGGCCGTTGGGGGCTCTCAGGCTCTTCTCGGGCCCTCAGACTCTCCAAATGTGCCCTTCGCAGAGCAGATGGAGCCGGCGGCGGCCTGAGCTTCGAAATAACAAATGTGACTCTGGGGATTGTAAATTGGGTTTGCGCCAGGAAGTGAGCGGCGACAGGGACGAGGCTAGTTGGTGTTTGGTTGGTAATGTAGTGTTGTAGGAAGGAACTGCTCCAACACAATTCTGCCGTTCTTCCCTCCCCCACGAACTGCAACCCAACAGCGACTTGAGGATAATTGGCCTGCCAGAAGGCCGGTATTCCGCAGCTTGGCTGGGCGTGGAACGGAACGGCACGACGGGCGCTGCAGTTCAACAGGTGACGGTGCTTCGTTTGCGCGCCTGCCTTGGTGGGAGGTGCACAAATTTGGAAGTTGGTTGGGCAACCTGGGGGCAGTGCTGCCTCGGCGTGCGTTTGTGGTGCGTGGAGCCGGCGTGTTGGCAGCAGCAGCAGCAAGCAAGCAGCAGGCAAAACAAAACAAGACAAGCCTTCTTGCAGAAGGCAAGAAGAGCTGCTGCTGGTCTGACAACGTGGGAAAAAGAAGACGGGAAAGGGGGGGGGGGCCAAGAGAACGAAGCTCTGACCACGCCCTGTGCGTGGGCTGGACTGGGTGTTTTTGCGCCTTGTTCTATCTCTTCTCCCGTGCCGTTCGTTGGACCTTGTGAGGATGGAAGGGGGAAAAGAAACACTTGGCGGGGCGCTGTCTCATTCTCGCAGAACAGCGGCCGACTGCTCTATTCATACGAGCCCTGTGGCACATCTGTGCAGATCAGGTAAATATGACATGACATGGTATGAGTCCATGTAGAATGTAGTCCGACCAGGTAGCAGGTATAGGCATATCTAAGTATTGTCACCGGCATAGCTGTGCGTGGTGTGCGTGGTGTGCGTGCAGCACATGCGCAGCAACAGCAGGCAAGACAAGGCAGGACAAGACAAGACAAGCCAAGTCAAGGCGTTCTGTCCCGTACGGGTACGTACCGTACCACTCAATCGATGCCTCAGAAAACAACATCCATACCACCACGTCTTGTCCCTCAGCTATAGTACCCAGCAGGCCCAGGTAGGCTTCCCCAGGAATCGGCCACCTTCAGACAGCGCCGTCGCACCCAGTGCAGGACTTGGCTTCTTGGCCCGTCCCAGGTTCTTGACTCTCTTTCGCTCTCGGAGCCCACCTCGGTGGACGGTGTTGCATCTGGCCCAGCAGGCCAACACCGCACACGACAGCCCGGCCGCGCCAAATCCATGAAATCAATGCCCAAGGCCATGAATGGGTGGTCCTGTGCCTCAGTTTCCCCCTCTCTCACCACTGTGGCCCCCCCCCCCTGGCGCCCTCTGGTGCTCGCACCCAGGCTGATGCCAGCTGCCGGCGGAGGCCAAGGCGATCCGTTTCTCAGCCAAGATGGGTAGTGCCCCAGCACGCGGATCCTGCCTCCCGCCCTCGGGGCCTCCAGGAGCCTCGACGTGTGTCTGCAGTGTTTGGTGACGCACGCAGGCCACAGATCGTGCGCGCCTGGGCTGGGCCGTGTGGGTCCTCGAATGCTCCATCTTCACCCGTCCGGCTGTTGTCTGGGCCCTCTGGGCTTCCGAGACCCTCTCTGCCAGTGCAGTCTGGACGCCTCGATGGAGGGCGGTATGCCGGCTGGACGGCATGTCACCCCTGGCATATGTGAGGAAGATCGCAAGCACGCCAAGTACATTACCCAGATATGGAGGGAGGGGCGCAATTTGGGAATCTCTCAGCGGCTGGGACTTCGGCGATGTTGTACGGGTAGAGACATGGGGTCGCTCTCGGGCGGATCACATCTCGCGAGACCTTCTATATAACCCCCCGACCTATCCATTGGGCCAGCTCGACGTCGTGTCCGCTTGATAGGCACCACAGCCCTCCCGAGCACCCGGCCAGGGTCAAGACTTCGCCCGCGGCTGCTCCCTTTTCCTGGCATCTCGGCAAGCCGCTCACCAACAGGGACATGGGCCAACACCAGTTCCCGCCCTGGTCATTTAGATAGCACCACCGCGCGGGAGCAATATTAATAATGATTGCGGTGGAAATGAGACGAGATAGCCTCTCCCTTTTCCGCGGCCATGGCCAATCCTGTGTCCGTTGTTACCCAGCTACCGTCCTGCAGGATGGCGGTGGTGGTGGTGGGCGTCATAAGCGTCGACGTCCCCCACACAGCTCGCCCATCTGGCTGTATATTCTACAATTTGCCCTGCCGAGCTCGAGGTCGGTGTCTTTGATGATGTGATGCCCACGCTGGTCGCACAGGAACTGCCGTTTCTACGACAGTGCTTACCTGCCCCCGGCCGAACCTTGGTCTCGTAATTTCTATATCTCCGACCGGAAGACGAGCCAGCTCCCAGGACGCCTGCAGATCCAAACAGGAGGGAAAGAAGTCACAGTTACTTGAGGCTTGGCATATGCACGCTGGGGACGGGAGTGTGGTTGTCATCAGCTCTGCTTATGAGGACGTCGTTCGGCACGGGGCCATTGGTGCGCGCCCTCCCTGTGGGCGGACTCTTAGCGCAAGCTTGGTACCTCTGCGGCATTCTCATGTCGGACGAGCCCTGGTTCTCAATGTCGGGTGCTCAGGCAAGATCATACATTCGCAGTACAACGCTGAATCAGTTCCAACACACGACACTTTGGACAGGCAGACAGTTGGCACCTATTCCCACCCTCACATGACTTTCTTTCGGTATTGCCAAGTCCTCTATCTTCTAGTTCGTCATGGTCTCCGCGCCGAGGCGGTCAAGGACCTGACACTCAGAGACAACGGCATCTGCCGGGGAGTGCATCATTACCAAATCATCGCACGCCGCCAAGATTTTGAGGCACCTTTCCCACATGGTGTGGCTGTCTGTGGGCTTCCGACTTCGTCCCACAGGATGTCAGCCTTCCGGCCCAATTCGATGGGCATCCTAATTCGTCAGGAGCATTTTGCTGCTTCCCGCGCCCTCCCTGAGTCCCCTTATGTCCGGAACGCCTTGTGCAATGCAGACCTTTTCATCCGCGATTTCCAAATCACACAAACGGCCACTTGTTCAAAATCCCTATCCTCGGGATGTCGGCCCCGCTCACGCGTAAGTGCGGGACAGGTTCCGCAGGTACCAGTCCACAAGCTTGCGACCGACCTTGGCTTCCGACACGTGGATCAGGTCCTGGAGGTAGTCATTAGCATACTAAGTAATTCGAGGAGACAAGATCGCGTATGACACTTACACCTTGCATGGCGTAGTCCAGGTCGCTGACGTTGATCAGCTCACCGTCGAGCAGGCCGCGCTCTGTCCACCGCAGCTGCTTGGTTCGCTGCTTGGTGACGAGAAGCCATGACCGAAGCTCCTCAGGCTGGACCTCGAGGAAGCCAGCCAGCTTCTTGAGATCCATGGTGGTGTAAAGACGCAGGTAGGACTTGACGGTCGGGCTCCACATGTTGGTCTTGACCTCGTCCATGAAGATGGACAGGTGGTGCTCGATGGGGTCGATGTTGGACTCCGGGTTGTCGAAGTCTGGGGGAACGGGGGAGATGAACTTGGGGCAGGCGTTGCGGAAGAGCTCCTCGAAGATGGGCAGAGACTCGGGTCCACCGCGCTGCAGCTTAAGCAGCTGGTCACCGTACTTCTCGCGCAGGGCCGTGTGGATGGTGTCATCCAGACGAGTGGGCTGGAAGGCGACACAGATGGCGATCAGCGCCAGCATCTGGTCGTTTTTCTGTCCGCACGTGTTAGTACTGCATGTTCCCAGCAAGTCCAGAAGGATGGTCGTCTCGCAGCTTTTGTCTAGGGCTTGACTACCCTGACGTCGCCCGTGCCTCCGGAGAAAAGAGGATTGTTAATGCTAACCTTGGTGATAGAGTCGTACTGGGCGCTCTTCTGGAACTGCTTGGTCCGCGAAACGTAGACGAGGATGTGGCTGAACATGCGGATGGCGTCGGCATAGCGGCGCATCATCATGTAGGAGAACCCAACATAGTAGTAGGTTGTGAAGTGGGCAGCCATGACGCGGGCGAACATGGCCTTCTTGTTGAGCTCGATGTCGTCGAGGGTCTTGAGGGCGAGGCTGAAGTCGCCGAGCAGACAGTGGACGCGCAGCAGGCCGATGATGGAGAAGTAGCCAAGCATGCGGTAGAGGCTCTTGGTTCCGTACTCGCCTGCGACCGCCATGGGGTCCTCACCGCGACGTCCGGCAGCCAGCTGCTCCAGGATGTTGGACCGCTGGATCAGGGAGTAGAGCACGTTGAGGACGCTGTAGCAACCCCACGTGTTGGGGTTCTCCCGCAGGTTCTGGATCTCCTCCTCATTGTTGGCCTGTCTCGCGATTCGCATACGGTAGGAAGAGAAGGAGTTAAACTGGTAGATGAACTCGTCGATGACATCCCAGGCCCAGTAGTACTGTGTCCGCAAGTCAGCCTCACAACGATCCCTTATCCGTGACGAGGTAGGCGGGTGGGTGTGGGACAGATGCTCACAGATGGGGGCTCGAGGTCAACAGGGCCCTCCGAGTTGAGGATGAAGTGGAACAGACTGCAGTAGGAGTCGTAGCTCTGGAACTTGACCTCGAGGGGGGCGGCGAAGTCGAGAGGTTGGGCGGCAGCGGCAAGTCGTGACTGGATATCGTCGGTCTGCTGGGCCATGGTCAAGGAGTTGACCTGCGAGAGTTCGGCCCCATCCTCGTACTGGACCTGCTCCTGGTAATCGGCGACCAGTGCTTCCTCCTCCACATCGCTATCATCGAGAACTCGCGCAGGAGCTGCGCCATTCTGGAAGGTGGCCATCTTGGCGGATATCTAGGGGCGTGTGTGGGCAGAGAGATCGCGTCCGCGGCAGCTGGTTGCTGAGATTTCGCGCGGAGTTTGGTAAAAATCGGATCTTGTGGGCGACACAGCCAAGCAACGCGCCGCCGTAAGCGCAAGTCCCCGATAAGTGAATGAAACGCCAGGCTTTGGCTTTGACTTGGCTTGGATCTGCTGGGAAGTATAGGAGACACGGATGAGCTTTCGAGTGATGCGCAGGTAAGGGCGGGGCTCTCTGGGCTGGGGCTCCTCGACAATGGAACGATGCTCAATGCAGAGACTGCAGGCTTGTTGTTGAATGTATGTCAGTAAGGATGGGGGCCTTGACTCCTTTCACAATCTCTGCACAGGTCTCGAGTGCCCCGCCATCTTCCGTCACTTCTCAGCAGCCACTAGACAGTATAGGTGTTAGCCAATGCGCATGGCAAAGGCGGGAGCCTGCTAACAGTTTAGCCCCGCCAATGCCTGTGACTGGGTCAGGTCGAGGCAGTATGGCTCATTCTGAACAATATCTTGCACCTTAAAATAGCAGGTTTTGCCTGGTTGACTGCAACTACTTTATGTGCATAAGAGCGCTTGCTGATCCTTGATACCTCTCTCCTGTGTGACTGATAGTTCTCAAGCCCATTCATTTACATCTCATACCGTTGGTTTTGTCTCTTTGTTTTGTAGAATACCAAGATGCCCGTCGTCAGCCCAGAACAGCTGGCAAAACTCCAGCAAAAACCAGATGACATTCGCAATGTGAGTGATCTCAACCCCTGACGAAGAGAGTTGTTTCTCAGTCCATGCACTTGGACATGAGATCACCGTCATGGAAACAAAACCCAGCAGTATGTTTCTGACGGCGTCTTAGATATGCATCCTCGCGCATGTCGACCATGGCAAAACGTCACTCACGGATGCACTGCTTGCCACAAATGGCATCATCTCACCAAAGCTGGCCGGAAAGGTGCGCTACCTTGACTCAAGACCAGACGAGCAGGAGCGAGGAATTACTATGGAATCTTCAGCAATATCGCTCTACTTCAGCATGCTGCGGAGGGCAAGCCCTGATGCCAATCCGGAACCAAAGGAGTATCTCGTCAACCTGATCGATTCACCCGGCCACATTGACTTCAGCAGTGAGGTTTCCACTGCATCTCGTCTGTGTGACGGAGCCGTCGTTCTGGTAGACGCCGTCGAGGGCGTGTGCAGTCAGACAGTGACGGTCTTGCGTCAGACGTGGGAGGAAAAGCTCAAGCCACTGTTGGTCATCAACAAGATGGACCGGCTAATTACTGAGCTGAAGATGACACCGAACGAGGCCTATGTGCACTTGAGCAAACTCCTGGAGCAGGTGAACGCCGTCTTGGGGAGCTTCTTCCAAGGCGAGAGGATGGAGGAAGATCTCAACTGGCGCGAGAGGATCGACGAGAGAGTCCAGGCGTCTGCCGCCAAGGGCCCCCAACTAACAGACCAGCAGACTGAATCCGGCGACCTGCAGTTCGAGGAGAGAGACGACGAGGAGCTCTACTTTGCACCGGAGAAGAACAACGTCATCTTCGGCAGCGCTGTCGACGGCTGGGCCTTTACCGTCCGACAATTTGCTGGATTGTATGAAAAGAAGCTTGGGATAAGACGCAGCGTGCTGGAAAAGGTCCTTTGGGGGGATTTCTATCTGGACCCCAAAACAAAGAAGGTTTTGGGACGCAAGCACCTGAAAGGCCGCAACATGAAGCCCCTATTTGTCCAGCTTGTCCTGGAGCAAGTATGGGCCGTGTATGCCGCCACTACTGGCGGCGACAACGGGAAGGGAGACCCAGCACTGCTCGAAAAGATCACCAAATCACTCAACATTACCATTCCTCGGCATGTGATCAACGCAAGAGACCCTCGGACGCTCCTCTCGGCCGTGGTTTCGGCGTGGCTCCCACTCTCAGTAGCACTCCTCGTCTCGGTCATCGAGTCTTTACCATCACCTCGCAGCGCACAAGCGGACAGATTACCGGAATTACTTGATGAGTCGCCTGGAGGCGACCACGTCGCGCCAGAAGTCCGCGACGCTATGGTCAAATTCAAGCACTCCAAGTCTGATCCCGTGGTGGCGTACGTTAGCAAGATGGTCTCAATACCCGAGAGCGAGCTTCCACACAACAAGCGGCGGGGGCAACTCAGCCCTGAAGAAGCAAGAGAACTTGCGCGGAAGAAGCGAGCAGAGGCCGCTCGAGCTCAGGCTGCTGTTGAGAACCGTGGCCCAGTCGATGCGCTTGCTGTCGCGCTGGACAGTGCAACCTTGGAAGATGAGGAACTCCCTTCGCAACCCGAACAAGAGTCGGTCGACCCTGAACATCTGATCGGCTTCGCACGGATTTACTCTGGGACCCTATCAGTGGGCGACGAGATTTATGTCATACCGCCCAAGTTCTCCCCGGCAAACCCGCAACATCCACCTGTTCCGAAGAAGGTCACCGTGACCGCATTATACATGCTTATGGGACGGAATCTTGAAAGCCTGGAAAGTGTTCCAGCTGGAGTTGTGTTTGGTATCGGTGGTCTGGATGGCTCAGGAATCCTCAAATCTGGGACACTCTGCTCTCAACTCGACGGCGCTGTAAACTTGGCCGGTGTGGCAAACATGGCCGGCAAGCCAATTGTCAGAGTCGCGCTGGAGCCAGCAAATCCATACGACCTCGACAAGATGATTGAGGGTCTGAAGCTTCTCGTACAAGCGGACGCGTGTGCCGAGTACGAGCAATTCTCGAGCGGAGAGCATGTGCTGGTCACAGCTGGCGAGTTACATCTCGAACGGTGCCTGAGGGATCTGCAGGAGCGCTTTGCTCGCTGTGAGATACAGGCAGGCGAGCCCATAGTGCCGTACAAGGAGACGATCGTTCGTGCTGAGGAGATGCGACCTCCAGCCAACAAGGAGCTCGGTCGAGGCGCTGTGGTTGGAGTCACGAGCTCCAAACAGGTGACTTTAACACTGCGAGTGCGGCCTTTGCCCTCTGAAGTCACAGACTTCCTCAACAAGAACGCCGGTGCCATCAAGAATCTCCACTCTAAGAAATGGGGTGCGAACGGTTCCGAGCAAGATGGAAATGAGGCTTCCGAGGAGATTGAAAGTGACCAGCAAAGCATCGATGACGATGCAGATATAATAGGCACGAAATTCCTCTCGCCAGAGGACCTCAAGAACCAGCTCAAGACCCTTCTGGAGTCCGGCAAGGGACGGGAACCTTTCAAGAACATAGTTGATTCGATAGCAGCATTTGGCCCGCGTCGCACCGGTCCTAACTTGCTGATCGACGCCACGAAAGAAGGATGTTTGCCCAAAGCCTTCGAAACTGACAAGAACCAAGAGAGCCGTCCAGAAGCCAACGAGGAATTACGCGGCCACCATCTTGCTGACAAGATCACATACGGCTTTCAACTCGCCACAGCCCAGGGGCCGCTCTGCCGGGAGCCAGTGCAGGGCATTGCCGTCTTCATCGAAGACGTGGCTATTACCAATGACGGTGACGCGTCCGCCCGTGAGAACCTCGGCCGTCTGACCGGTGAGGTGCTCAAGACAGTACAGCAGTCGATACACAAGGGATTCCTCGACTGGTCGCCGCGGTTGATGCTGGCGATGTACTCGTGCGAGATCCAAGCAAGCAGTAAGCAATCCCACCCCTTCTCGCAAGTATCCCTGAGCAACGGCTAATGTTATCTCTTTCACCAAATAGCCGAGGTTCTAGGCCGTGTCTACGACGTCCTGACCCGCCGCCGAGGCCGCGTCCTGGCTGAGGCCATGAACGAGGGCACACCCTTCTTCACGATCCAGTCACTCCTGCCCGTGGCCGAGTCCTTCGGCTTCGCAGACGACATGCGCAAGCGCACCTCGGGAGCCGCGCAGCCGCAGCTCATCTTTACCGGCTTTGAGGTCCTCGACGAGGACCCCTTCTGGGTGCCCTTCACCGAGGAGCAGATGGAGGACCTGGGCGAGTTCGGTGACAAGGAGAACGTCGCTAAGCGGTACATGGACAAGGTGAGGCGGAAGAAGGGCATGCTGGTCGAGGGCAGGACCGTGGCGCTCAGTGCGGAGAAGCAGAAGACATTGAAGAGGTAATGCTGGCTCGGAAGGTTGTTGGCCTCCATGTCAGGCCTGTGGTGTAGGCCATTAGCATGCAGTCACAATATAGAGCAACATCAGGGACGCCGCAGAGCCCACACGGCACTCAAAAGGATTATGAATTATTGGGATAAGAACAGCGTCACGGGAGCAGAATTTTTGTTTTCTCTGGATTTAGTCTATGATGTGGTCGATGCGCAGGAGTAAGGTATCAAACGTCATTTCAGAATCTCCTTGGTCCTTAAAGAGCAACTCAGCCACTTCTTTTCGCCTTCCCCCTCTTTCATCGCGCTGTCTTATCCGAAAAACAGCATGATGGTATATTCGATCATGTTTCCGCTTCATCCTCATAGTCACATCAACATCCGCCAGAGTATAGAAACCATGTCTCCTTCTCGCAGCAACATCACTGTATGTGCCCGGGGAAGATCCGGTCCAATTTGAGCCTTCTCAGAGATGATAAGAGGTCGCCGTGTAATGGGTAATGCTGAGAGGAGACCATGGGGAATGAGAGAAGCCGTGACTAAAATGCTAAAATTCCCGCGACGCCAAGCCACGCCGCCCATTCAACCTTTTCTTTTTGGTTCGTGACCGAAACTGATCAGAAGCATGAAATCCTTTTGTTCTCAAGCAACTTCTCCTGCCCGGGACGCAGCAGGGACTAAGCGGCGCAACAATTCAGACCAGAAGACGACAAGGGAGAAGCCCGTCACATCTCTTTTGCGGTTTCAAGCTCGAGCCGTAACGCCGGGTTTTGTACAAGTTCAAGAGGCGACAGGGCGGCCGCGGCGGTTCTTCGCGGCGCCGGAGACGGTAGTCCAGCCGTCTTCGTCAACAGTAGGTGTAGTAGGCGTCGATGGTTCGCCGCCACGACGGCTGGGCTGGCGTTCCTCGAGCCCACGGCCACCACCACGGCTGAATTGGCGCTCCTCAAATCCGCGGCCACCGCGGCTAGGCTGACGCTCTTCGAAGCCACGCCCACCTCGAGGGCCACCGCCTCCACGGCGCTCTCCTCGCCCAGCATAGCCTCCGCGGCTACCCCGCTCTGCTGTGGACGACCTCCAGTTTCCGCTCTCGGCTCGCGACGGAGCAGCTGCTGGGGCGCGTGGAGGGGCCTTCTCTGACGTCTCTGCGGCATTCTCGCCGTTCTCGATCTTCCCTGCCTCAGAAGCTGCGGCATCTGGTGCAGCCTCAGCGCTGACAGGGGCATCTGCCTTCTGGTCGTCGCCATTGGTGTTGGTAGCCTCAGGAGCCTCCTTATCGGCAGCTGCCTTCTCGGCGGCCTCCTTCTCGGCGGCCTCCTTCGCTAGCCGGCGCTCTTCCTTCGCCTTTTCTTCAGCTTCCTTCTTCTCCTTAAGCGCCTGCTGGTGCTTCTCCTCGATCATCCTCTCACGAGCGGCAGTATCGATAGGCCTGGCCGCACCAAAGGGACTAGCTTTGGAGTCGGATGCAAGAGAGGGTGACATGACACCCGGAGCCTCGGGGACAGTACGCTTGGCCAGGTTGAGCTTCGGGCGACCACCAGTTGCGGCAGGTGCAGCGGGTGCTAGCGCAGGTGAAGACGGTGCCTCACTGGCGGGACGAGACGGCGCTGGTGACTGCGCGGGAGGGTCGGGTCGCATCGCAGAGCGCCACTGGTTGTTGGTCTCGGCAGCGGTGGGAGCTCTCTCTGGTCGCTCAACAAACTCGCGACGAGGCGGTCGGGATCCATCCTGGCGCCCTTCACCGGGACCCCAGGGGGAGGCCCTCCTGTCACGGAAAGAATCGCCCCGCTCGCTGTCCGTGGTTCGAGATCGGCTTCCACCACCGCGGGACCCAACACGCTCCATGGGGGGAGGGGAAAGTGGCTGAAGAGGTCCCTTCCTCTCCCAGGATATATCTTTCATTCTCGAGTCATCACCTGGTCCGTCGCGAGGGGCACGCGGCTCGAAATCGCGGGGGCCACGCCGGTCGTTGCGACCGGGCTCGGGAGCCAAGGGGCCCTTTCGCTCCCAGTTGGAGAAGTCCCTGGTGCTCTCATTTCCATGTCTATCCTTGGCTGAAAGGGGGTCAGTACGTTCTGTGTAGAGTAAAGCGTGGAGGGATGGCATGGTACGCACGTGGATCGGCGATGCGGATGCGGATATTGCGGCCCTCGAAGCTTTGTCCCTCAAGCTCAAGCGCCTTCTTCAAGCCGTCGACGGTGGCAAACTCGGCATACCCAAATCCCTTGGGTCGCATCTCAGCTCTGTCCTCGACTATGCGGACGCTGACGACATCGCAGCCGGCGAAAAAGTCGGTCACGGATTCCTGAGTCGCATCGTAGGAGAGGTTGCCGAGGTGGGCGGTGTATGGAGGCTTGGTCGGAAGTTCCTGTGGGTATTCACGCTCCTGGCGAGCATATCCTGCGCAGGGCGTCAGTTGTGGACGAGGGGACAAGTCTCAAACGGGCGGTTGGAATGAAGCCTACCTGCGTATCTATCGCTCGAACCACCGAAGCCTGAGCCGTAGCCGCCGGCTCCACCAGCGCCGCGGCGGTCGGAGGCGGGAAGGGGTTGAGTGCCTAGGATTTGGCGTCAGTGAGATGCGAGAAAGCAAAGAACATGGCTGCCCAGGCCACGCTTGACAGTCGCCTGGGGTCCGTAATGGATGCGACGGATGGAAGGCCAGGACGCGTGATTTTAACAGTAGCAGGACAAGGGACTTACCGTAGGTCTCCTCAACTTCGTCGGCCCAGTTGCTACCTCCGCCTCCGAAAGCTGCCGAGTTGATCAGTCTATGCCTCCGAGTAGAGCCGGTAGAACGGGAGGGGCGAAACCACGAAGGGCGAGGGGTAACTCACAGTTGTCGTTCATGAACTCATTGAGGGAGAGCTTCTGGACCTCCTTCTTCTTGGGAGCTGGACAAGTAAGACGTCAGCAAGGGTTAGTTGACGAGCCGGACAAATGGATGATCGTACCCATGATTGCGGTGTTGGGTTGTTGTTGGCTACGCGCGTCGATGATCGAGGCACGTAGTCAAAGGCTGAAAAGCGGCGAGCAAAAAAAAGTTGCTGCTGCTAGGTGCGGGAGCTGCTGGGGTTTAGGGTGGGTTTCGCCGGAGCGATCGTTTGTCTGGCTGTGCGCGCCTCTCTCTCCTCTGCAGGCAGGCTTTCAAGTGAGGGCTGCGAGTCCAAGGCCAGGAACGAATGCCAAAGGGATATTGGCAGGTCCTGGGCTGTAGGGCGTGAGGTGGTGGTGACGGGTCCAGCTGTGTGGGTGGATGGGGAGGGGCTGTCGTGGTGGTCTTGTCTGGATTCTCTCCCGCTCAAAGAGGTGAGATGGGGTATTCGCTCGTATTCTTCGGTGCGGGTTGGCTCGATGTGTGTGCCTATTGAAATTTTTGGCCTGGGTCCGGCTCTGGATTTGATTCGGCTCCCCTCCACCAGTGTGGACTCTCTGTGTGTGGCCGCGCCAGCACCGTTTAGGTCTAGCGCAGACGGTGGGGCAAACCTGTCCGTCAGTTCCCAGCTCCAAAACCGTTCCCTCTAAAATGCTGGTATTCATCAAACAGGTACATGCTGCACATGGTTATGCGCCTATCGGACTTCACAGGCCATATGTACGTACAGTCGCCGCCGCCTTTCGAGTCCAGACATCTATCTAGCTGCAGGCCGACGGCCAACGCCAATTGCCCGCCGCTTCATTCATCCCCAAATGTTTCAAGGGCGAAGTAACGGTCCAGCACAGCACCGCACAGCACCGCACAGCACCGCACAGCACAATAAATCCCTTTCTCTGCCAGGGCGGCAGCAGCCCGTGCTAGTTACTGCAGTGAGAGTTGTGCCACTGGGTCAATATTCATGGACCAACAACCAGCTCCTGAGACCCTTCCAAGGGCCACAGGCCCAGGGAAAAGCCAGATCGAGCCGCCCGATGAGGCAGCGGATGTGCTGGCCCAGAGTATCCAGCTCGGAGCTGGTGCAGGTACAAACTCAATTCATATTACACCCTCAACTGACACGCACAGGAACGCTGACTTGTGATTAGGGGTATGCGGAATGCTATTCGGCGCAACAAGTAGCATTATTCGTGGCGTGAGAACTCCTGTTCTGTTTTCCCTAGTATCCGGGTTCCAATGGTTTGGCATCAGCTCTGTCTTCTACGGTATATCTCTCCCCCTTTCTTCGCCCGGCCTCACTACTCTTCCGTAGGTTTGATTGAAGAGACCAATCTCCCTAATGTGCTGCTATAGGTACAAGAAAAATGGCTATGGCGAGGTATGGTCCGGAGCACAACGTTACGCCGGCCCAGAAGGTTGGTGCAAGTGCAATAGCCGGCGCTGTTTCTGTCGTCCCGGTGGGCCTGCTGCTACGCGGGCCCAGGAGTATCCTCCCGGGCTCTGTCATCTTCTCCCTGCTCGGAGCTGGTGGTCAAGTGGCATCCAACAGGTGGTCCGGGTCTGAAGATTCTGCGAAGAAGAGCAGTGGTTGGTTCACTTCGAAATGGAGTCCAATGACCAAGCTTTCGGATGAGGATTACAAGGTCATGCTTGAGGAGAAGATCCTCAGGGTCGAGGCAGATTTGGCCATCCTTGAAGAGAACAAGGCGGCTCTCCTCGCAGAAGAGGAGTCAAAGCTCAAAGCTGCAACACAGTCGAGCAGCAAGGCATGAACCAACACAGCTGCAGCCCTACCATGCATTCCAACCGAAAATACGAGGATCCTGCAAGACTGCGGGACAGAGAGACTTGATCGACCGCGGAGCTGTATTGGAAAGAGACGTGATAGATAACGTGACCACTCTTGCTAGTGCGATATGCCTCACTGCAAGGTCCCGACATTTCTATAATGACGAGCACGCACTCTTGCGATGGGGGAGTGTAAAGTGCGGTGTGTCACATCCGCAGGCACGGAGGAAGATGATCACGAGAAAGGTGCAACAAAAAGGATAATCCTTCAATCCGATTATGCGCGTGTGCTAACACATGCCAGGCTAGCCGATCTTCATAATATACATTCCACCGTGAACGCCGCGCTCTCCCGACGGATCAGCTGGATTCAACCCTATCCACTTCTGCCCCAAAGTCTCAGTCGCGAAGCGTCCCCCTCGGCCGAAGTGGTGCTCTTCCTGAAGGGCTGATGTCTATTGCTACCGAGCCCCACGGGTTCCTGCTGATACCTGGCATCACCAACTTGGTGGTTGTTTGTTTGGACCTTCTGCTTTCAAAATTCAAATGGCCTTCTTTGGAATGACGTCGTTGTCGTTGTGGCCGCCGCGATCTTCTTGGGCCTGGGCGATCTTTTCCTCTGGACCTCCGGTTCCTTCAAAGTCCTTGCCAGTGGTTTGCCTGCCGAAATGTCAACGATGGTCCACGTGTTGTGGGGTCTGGAGAAGGCACATACCTTCCGCGGTCGTCAAGCTCACCACCCTCCTCTGGGGGGATTCTCCGGTTGTAACCGGCGTTCGTGCTAATCTCAGTACCAACTTTCACTTCGGCACCCGGGAACTTCTTCTCAACGATGGAGTCAACACCAGCGTCCTCCACTGAGACATTGTTGAGACCCTGTTTCGCCTGGTAGGAGTTCAGGTCGCGCTCAGCGTCCTGGGCAATCTTGTTGAGCTCCTCCTTGGATGGGGCCATTTTGTGTGATTGGTCGGTGTGGTTGAGGGTTCTTTGGGTGTTCTGAGAAGAATTGTAGTCAAGGTCACGCCACAAAATTGAGTGCAAAGCTGGAGATGCTGAACCAGGTATCATGAGATTGGAGGATGCTTGATTATTGCGCTTTTATAGTACGCAGCCCATGAAATTTGAGGACTGGAGAGGCTGCGCGAGACGTCATTCCAAGCAGTGATGTAATGTATATGTATGTAATGAGATCATCAGCACGACTACCTGCGCAAATGCTGCGACTGGTTTGCACTCGGTGTCTGTATAGCGCACGCGGAGGAAAGCAGCGCTTGGGATACCTGACTACAGGCCACGGCACTGTATTCGATGTCTTCATGGTGATGTAAGTTGTGCTCCGATGCGGCGAGCGTGGCGAGAAGGTGGTGCCCGAGCCCCACGACATCTGTTGCTACGTCGACAGGGGGCGGAAGAGCCTCATCGATGGCCGATGTGCGGCCAGATACCACGGCGCAGATGCTCCGCCAGCCACTGAACCTACAGAGGTCGTTGATACTCACCAGCACGGTAGATTTGCGTGCCTAAATATTAGCTGGAAACCCTGACTGCCTGACCCAAACCCTGCATCGGCTCAACAGGCGACCACCGCAGCTGCATCTGGCGTTTGGGTTGAAACTAAGTGCATGGGCCAGGGTGACGGCTTAATACAGGCGGACAGGGCATGGGTAGGGCCCAAGTGGAAGGCGATCTCCCTTGGCGATGGGCATGGCAAACTGCTTTTTCGAGGCTCTGAACAGCCCCTCGAGGCTAAATCTATATAGATTGAGCGACACCACATTACTCCGTGCGGTGGTGAACCCGGACAAAGGACTGCGCATATACAGAAACAAAGTTTGGAAAGATTGTCGAGACTACTAGGCGTGGGACAATGTTTGTACAAATTACGGCAAGCTAGCCAGGAGCAGCACGTACTCTGAGTGAATCTTGGTGACGAGTCTTAGCTCTCAGATTCGCGATGGAAGATGAGGATACACCCATGCCCTCGACCTTGGGTCCGGTACCAGAACGGTGGGTCTGAACCCCCAACCCCCAAGGGAGCGCGCCAGTTCCTGCAGGCCGTTGAAGTGTCTCGTGCGACCCCTCCACGTGAATGCTATGAGGTGCCTATACAGCCACGTTTCTGATGTTGACATGCTAATATTACTCCAAACTTCTTCTGCTCCTGGATGCTATATATCGGTGTGTGATTTTCTCTGGAGGAACAGCTGAGGCGAGGTATACCCTGTCCAGACTGCAGACCCCATCTCCCAGACCGCAATGCAGATAGCAAGACGAGACCCCTAAATCGGCATGCGGACCAGGGAGGAGGGCCTCCGGATGGGCTGGACGTTTTCCGTATTCGTACGAGTTCAGGGCCGTGTGGGAGAATATTCCCGCAGCTGTCAGTGCTGGGCGACCGCCTATGCCGAGCCCTGAATGAGAGAAATACGATAAAACGGGCCAGATTGGGTGAGGGTGAGGGACAGATGAAGCCCTAGCCCATCAGAATCTCTCGAGAGATTGAGGCGGGGAAGAAGGGCTGAAGAAGCCGAATGGAAGGCCGCCAGCGGGTGGACAGGGGCCAGCCTCCGTGGGGCCCAGGGGGCCAAGGTCCCCCCGTCATGATGCACGCCTGGGCTGCTGGCCCATCCGGGAGCGTAGCTGTCTCCAATTCCGTCTCCAGTCAATCATTCTCGGCTCGAGCCGTGAACGTATGGCCAAACCACCCGCGACTCGACAACTCGATCCGGCTCGACTCGACCAGGCACAATAACATCTCTGCCGAAACGGTTGTCTGGCAGTCTCCGGTACTCCGCCCATCTCACCAAACCAAACACAACACTGCTCACCTCCGAGTCCTGGACCTAGACCCGGCCCTGGTTGCCATCGTGTACTTCTGGCTCTGTGTAGCTTTGTGGCCGGCGATCTCTCTTCCTTTGTGACACCTTTCCCTCACCTCCCACTCGCCCCTTACGCCTCCTCTGTCACCAGGCTCCCACCAAACCCCGAGCCGACCACAGACCTCCCGCACGAAAGAGCAGGCCTGCGCAGTTACCTTGTCCTTGTGCTGCCGTTCGGTTACGCCCCGTCAAGCTGCAGGCTCCCACCGCTTGTAACTCAATTTGACCGTCGCGACACCTCCAATTGCTTGGCGTCCCATTACATTAAACCTTCCCCAACATTTCTATACCCTGCTCAAGGCTGGTATAGCGAGCGCTCTAATGGACAATGCTACAAAATTGGACTCGTTCATGTATGTCGCGTGCCTGGAAACACCACTATTCACACACCGTCCACTGCCCACCATCCAGCGCCCGCCCTCCGCCCAGTTCCCTCGTGCGGGCCGGTCGGAGATAGAGCGAGGAGGCTGACCATAAATGACCTCAGATAGTATAGCGGCGCGCGCCAGGTAGAGCGTTGTTGCCTTTCGCCTCGACATGGCGCTCCTGAATCCGACCTTCATATTCGGCGTCTTTGTCGTCCTCTATCTCTCCTCCTTCGTCCTCTTCGCCATTCTCCGAATCCTGACCGGCCTCTCCATTCAACGCATCGGCTACTTTTCCCTGCGCCGCCTCGCTTACGTCCCCAAAGATGGTGTCAAGATCGAGATTAGAGGCCTTGGGCTCAACGTCCACAGGCCAACCTTCGCACAGCCGACATGGCTCAGCATTGTCGTCAGTGAGCTTGTTGTCACGGTCGACCTCGTGGAGCTGGATCGTAGCAAGGCCAACGGCGCCCTCGCCAGGGATCCCGACGACCCTGCGTCCCATGAGAAAGAGGAGGCTTCGTTGAAAGTTCCCAAGACACCTCTCGTCCGACGTGCCACCGCGAGCGTTCAGCGTAGCGAGACATGGAAGCACCTCACAAAGATCAAGGAGCGCATCAAAAGACTACACAGGAACGTTAACTGGCTGCGCCTGGTCGATGTGGTGGCTACAAACTCTACGGTCAACGTTTTGGACGTTGGCCATGTCCAGTTCGGGAGCGTTACGGTCGCTGTCGACACCCGGCGAAAGATGGTGGACCGGGCTCGGTTTTTTTGGGGGCCCAGGTCCGGAAAAGGCCACGGGAAGAACCAGGCCGAATGGATCATGACTATTCGAAGCGTCCTCTTTACGCCCATTGGCAGCGAATCGATCGAAGTCCTGGATCACTCGACATTGAACGTGCATGGGTTCCTATATGAGCAGCTGGACGGTTTGCGAGACGCCTCGATTGCCCTGAAGCTCGGCCGTGTCCACGTTCCCTTGGACGAGATCCGCGAATCAGCCAAGCGCTACCAGAAGCGCAAGCTCGAAACCACATCTAGCTCACATGCCGATGAGCCACTGGACGAATATGTCGACAAGGTTGTCCAGGAGCTTGAAGAGCCGGGGAGCACCGACGACGAGCTCATGCAGGCTGTTTCTGATTCCAAGGAGTTCGTCAGTTCCATACTGAGGGGAATCAAGGAAGTACAGTTTGCGGTCAGCTTCTTCGCCCTGACCAAAAAGATCGAGGCTGTGAAGACCGCCGGTCCACCAGTAATCCTGAACGCATCTATGAAAGAAGTCGGCATAGACCTCCATCGGCTGGATCCGAAGTCCCCTGCTCATAGGATGTACTTCCCTTCGACGGACATTGCCCATGAGGCTCTCCTCGCTGCCTTGTCGATTTCCATAGGTCTTGACGATGGACTAGGGAGCCCGCAACGGTTGCTCTATGTTCCCATGGCGACAACGACGGTCCGGACAACACTCCCTTCCAAGACTGTCCAGCTTCCCAGCAATGACAACGCGGAGCAGAGGAACGCCAACATACTATTTGCGAACTCTGTCGTTACCTCGCCTTCGGTGGACCTGGACCCGAAGCACCTCCCGCTTCTTCTCGCCATGCTTCGGTCAAAACCCAAGAGAGCGAGAGCAACAGCTCCTCAACAGCGGCACATGTTGATCTCACGGCTCCTCCCCAAAGCCACCATCAAATTCTCTATGCATGAGCCAGTCCTCCGCATAGCTCTACCCCCAGTCCAGAAGGACGCCGACCCCGACGACTTTGATTTGATCATTTCTTCCATATCCTCCATCTCCCTCGATGCAGAGTCGTTCCATCCCTCCGGGGAGGAGCTGCATTATTCCTTGGCTTCTAATCTGAGGATTCAATCTCACAATTTATACTACCAGACTTCTGAAGGAGAACGCTTCGACCTCGTAGAAACGGAATCATTCGACCTGAAGGTCAATCTGAGCGCGTCTCCCGATGTTGCAGTCGTTGCCAATGGTAACTTGCAGACCTTCGCTATCAGACTCGTTCGACCAGAAATCACAGACGGTTTGCAACAAATCGTCCAACAGCTGCGTCTGGAGGCCGGGCCCAAGAAGAAAGCTAGCCCGAAATCTTCCAAGCATTCCAATTTCCTGCGAGGAGTGCCGACGTGGCTCCTTCACTTTCAGCTGCAGGCGTCCGACTTCAGCGCCGAGATTGCCGGGGTTGATGCAGGCGTGTCCGAGGACTCACGAGGTGTCTCTCTTTCCCTGGACACTTGGACAGCTGAATACCGAGCCCAAAGGCTCGAAGGCCTGCCTCGCCGCCCGGCTAGGAAACGAGCCAACAGTCGCGTCAGCGTGTCGCTCGATCCAGAAATTCTCAAGAATCTCCCTCCGTCTCCGAGGAAAAAGCATCAAAGCCCTGGCGATGGACGCCGGATAGCTTTCCATGTCCGTGGTCTTGAGGCTTTTGTGGTTGAGTCGGCCGATCGCTGGGAGGTCGATCCTTTTCTCAGCATCCCTCGCTTTGAAGTTGCTCTCTCGACTGCGAGTGACCATCAGGGCCCTGTGTTCCATATTAATTCACATGTGAAGACGCTTTTGGTACAGTATTCTCTGTACCGGCACTACGCCGTGGGAGTTGCTGTCTCTGTGCTTCGAAAAGCATTCCTGAGTTCTGGCAAGGACAGCGCCGCCGATCTGGGAGAAGCGCCCCAGACACCGCAGATGCCAACCACGCCGACGACACCAAGGCACAGCCTCAGTGCGCAGTATTTGTCACCTCCCACGCAAGACTACTCCTCCACCGACGAGGAACACGCACCAGTGGCTGAATTGATATCAGTGGATTTCAAGGCAACTTTTGTGCAGATCAAAGCAGACATGCCATCAGACCCACCGATGATGCTGCACGTACACAATTTGGAAGCTGGGCGCCATCGCTGGTCCCCGCCATTCTTCCATACGAGACTGATCAGACTCTACTCTGAGCCCCCAAGGATGCGCAGGGTCTGGAGCAAGCTTCTCAGCATCAAGAATGGGCGTCTCGACTACCGAGAATCTCGCCGGAAGCTACCCACTGGCGGCTATCAAGACGAGAAAATGTTTGACGTCGTTGCAGATGCTGTCCGGGGTGCTGTTCCGAACGAGCTCGTTTTCAACAAGGTCTCCGATAACGTCAACAACGTGATCAAAGCCGTCAAGCAACTTCACCATCGCTTCAAGACAGGCACGGACGAGTACGTTTTGGACAAAGGCCCTGAAGGGCCCAAGAACGTACCAAAAGTGTCAGTAAAATGCAAGTCGCTGCTTTTTGAGCTCGAGGACGGTGCATTTGAATGGAAGCTTGGCATGATCTATCGAGCTGGTCGCATAGAGCAGATGCAGAGACTAGCACGCGAGGAGGCCTTCAAGGTCAAGGTCAAGAAGATCCACGAGGAGGCGAGAAAAGAGACCGGCGTTCGAGCCCGATCGGCCGCAGGCAGAGGACGCTCGAGCCACTCTGGTGCTTCTTGGGTCAGAAGTCAGAGTGCTGATGGTCGTCGGCCAGAAAGCAGCGGCGGGCGTGAAAGAGGTCGCGCACCAAGATACGATCCAGAAAACGGTTGTGGTATTAGCGGACATACCCTGGTTTCTATTGCGGATGCCCGAGCGAAATTGAACGAGCACAATTCTAAGAGTTGGAGGTCTCGCATCGACCGTTTTTACGTCATGGCCCGCAATGGCATGAAAGACATAAGGGGTGCTTTCTGGGGCACAAGCAGCATTCCCGATGACTTCGAGGACAATGAGAGCATTCTGGAGATGCCAGAACGGCCGGCTCTCATGTCGGCCTTGATTCACGACCTGCATTTTATGATCGACAAGCCTTCTTTCCCGTTGAAACAGCTTCCAGAATTCCTCCACAGGGTCGGCAAGGGAATGCCGCGGGATATGAAGTATTCCTTGCTGGTCCCCATGAATGTCCAAATCAACATGGGAGAAGCAAGAGTGTCACTGAGAGACTATCCGCTACCCCTTCTACATGTTCCCAGCCTCAAAGCCGGACAATCGACACGCATACCTGCTTTGTCATTAAAGACAGACTTTGTCATAGCAGAAGAATTCCGCGGCATTGAGTCTACGAGGAGTGTTCGAGTGAACGTCATCCCCCCATCACCCCCACATGCGGAAGGAACCAAACAACCCGGCTTTTTCATTGATGTCAGGCGCACCATCGGCCCGATCAAGTCGTTCTCCGATATGCACGTCGACATCAATACGGCATTGCCAACGAGGATCACCTGGGGCCCATCGTATCAGCCCGCCATCCAGGACATGATGATGGTTATTGAGTCATTTACGAAGCCACAGTCGGATCCGTCCGAACGTGTTGGCTTCTGGGACAAGATCCGACTCAACTTCCATTCCCGTGTACGTATCGCCTGGAAAGGAGATGGCGATGTTCACTTCTGTCTAAAGGGGTCTAGAGATCCCTACCAGATCACTGGGAATGGTGCTGGCTTCCTCATGTGTTGGCGAAACGATGTCAGATGGAGCATCCGATCCGATGACGACCCCAAACGCTTCATGACAGTAGACAGTGGCGAGTACGTCCTCGCCGTACCCGACTTCGGGCACTACGCACGAGAAGCGGCCCGCCGGACAGCGGATAACGACAGTGTGATCAGCGAAGACAGCATGAAATCTGGCTCTGCCTTCAAGAAGGTCGTTATGAAACTGTCGGGCAAGGTCCAGTGGCTGGCGGGACTCGTTTTCGAACAAGCTATTGAGAACGGCAAGAGGAATTTCGAGTTCAGCCCGCATTACGATGTGGTTCTCAAGGCACCTGAATATGCGAAGCCGGTCAATGGTGTCCCATATGACGCCTTCAGGGGTTTCAGGAGTCAGCACATTCACTTGTCCATCGCTGTCAGAGCACCAGTGGACCGTGACTGGGCGTCTGCTGATGTAGAGCCCTCAAGAAGTTACAACACCGTCCATCTTACGCCGCGATTCTTCACACACTTCTTCTCGTGGTGGACGTTGTTCGGCGGGCCCATGTCCTTGCCTGTCCGACAAGGTCCGCTTTGGCCTGGACGAGAAAAGAGCAGCAAAAAGTTTGGCAGACACCTGGGAACCATCAAGTTCAATTTGTTGCTCGCTCCGTTATTCTTGAGCCATATTTACAAGCACAAGGATGTGGAAGATTACGACGAGAACGCCGTGTCCGCCACCGGCCTCAAGGTCCGTTTCGACAGCTGGAAGCTCGACCTCCACATGAGACGTGAGGAATTCAACACTAGCGACAAAGGACACAAGGCAGGCAGCCGGACTACCGGAATGAAGATCCATGCAGGTCAATTGGACCTGGCCGCCGCAGATGTTCGTGCTGTATCTGCTAGTATCAAAGGCACAACAACAGAGGCGATCAGGAAGAACCATATTGGCTCGCTCATGAGCCAGCAGGAAGACGACGGCACGGATCTGTCAAGATTCACAATCCCTGACAATGACTTCAGTTGGGTAGATATGGATGACTTTGTCGAGCTGGATTGGATCCTGCCAGCTGAACCAAATCCGGACACGAAGATCCTGCCCCTCGCCTACTGTCCAAGGCTCACTTACTTCAGACAGACTGACATAGGCGGTGTCATTGCCGGAGATCCAGACAGGACGAGTCCTTTTGGACACGAGCCTACCCATTTATGTATCATGAGTCAGGACGATGACCCTCGGCGCGTGCAAGCTCAACTCGTTCAGCAGCGCCTCGATCAACTGGCAGAACAGACTAAGAATCACGACCGAAATGTTGGCGAGGCAGAGCTGAGAGTCGTCAGGGATGGGGACCATGATCCTGAAGCTCGAACACATCTTGAAGCTCTCCTCATGCACAGTAACCTTCTCCATGACAAGAAGGGCTTCCTCGAGAACCTGCTGAACCAGATGACCGCCAAGCCCCCACAGGATTCACGTGGTGCCTTCTACAATGTGGCCAATGGCCAGAGTGGCAAATCAGACACTTCCGTCGGCACTGGTGAGCAGACAATGTCGCTACCTACAGGTGCCGAGTTCGCCAGCGACTTCTTGAACCGCTTTGTCATGCACAACTTGCAACTCAAGTGGAACAATCTCCTGCGGAACATCATACTCCGCTACATCCACCAGGTCAGTCAGCGACGGGGTTTCGTCTACTACCTCTCGCGACCGGCTGTCAAGTTCATACTGGACATTGTGGAGGAGCAAACGAAGATCAAGAGTGCAAATGGGACCAAAGACAACGGAAAATCTGAACCCACTGCAACGCCAAAATCAAATGGGTCAGCACAGGGCACGCAAAATGGCATCGAAGACAGGATCAAGCAGATCCTCCAGGATGGCCGGAGATTTGTCAACGCCAACGATTCTGATCAGGAGTCTGGCCCTGATGCTGCTCCAAACGTGGCCATGGAGGACCTCACCAGCGGCATTGCTGCCGGCTTCACATCACAGAACAGCTACCATGTCCGCCTCATTGCTCCACAGATTCAACTTCAAAGCGAGAAGAACAAGAAGCATGTTGTCATGCTAACTAGCAAGGGCATGGAGCTGAAAGTGGTTGAAGTCTTGGACAAGGACAGAATATCCGATTCCGTCAGCGGTCTTGTTCAGCGGCGGTTTCTGGTCAACATGGACAGTACACAATTTTTCGTCTCTCACCAGAAGTGGTTCTCGAGCCAGCTGCTTTCTATGTACTCTGGTAGCGTCTACGGTGCACCGAGTGGCTCGGCCTGGCCCCCTTGGGTACCTATGGAGGTGATGTCCGACTACCAAACAGACCCCGTGGGCTTCAAGCGCGTTGTTCAGAAAACATCGGCAATGCTCCGCTACGACAAATACAACACGCTCCGTCTCAAGTATAATGACGAGGTCAACTCGGGTGATGCAGCAGACGGCGAGTCGAACGAAGCCACGGAAAGTCGCATGGACAATCTCTGGGTCGAATTTCCCCAAGCCCGCGCCATCTGCAATTCCTCGCAGTACTACGCGATTTATGTCATTGTGTTGGACCTGCTCATGTACAACGAGCCTCTGGAGAAGACTCGCAGCGAACGCCTGGAAAAGATCATGTTGGCATCCGACTTCAGCGATCTGAGAGGCACACCAGAGATGGTAACCAAGTTGCAAGAACGCATCAGGCAGCTGGAGGACATCAAATCACACTTCCAAATTCATTCCAAATACCTCGACGAGCAGGGCTGGCAGGATAGGCTACTCCTCGAGAGGGACCTTGCAGCTTGCGAAGACGAGCTGTTTTTCATGATGAAGGCCATCACGACTTCTCAACGAAAGCACGATACGTCGCAGAGCAATGCGCTACTTAAGTGGTCCATCTCGGTGAAGGACATCGTATGGCACCTCATTCGGGATGCCAATGAGCCCCTGTGCGAGCTTCAACTCCGGGATGTCGAGTATGACAGGACGGACAATTCCGATGGCTCACACATCAACTTGATACGTGTTGGCAAGGTACTCGGTCTCAATTTATTGCCCGACGCCATCTACCCTGAGATGGTCGCGCCTTATCTCGAAGATGCCAAATCCGCCTCAGTGTTGAACAGTCAGCCCATGATCACCGTGTACTGGTACATGCTCGAGGCGATTGCCGGCATCCCAGTCATGGAACATTTTGAGGTCAACCTCTTCCCGCTCAAGGTCCAGCTAGAACGAGAGGTGGGCAAGAAATTGTTCGAGTACATCTTCCCGGAAATGGACGGGGATAAATTTGGAGGCGACGGTCAGAATGCGTCTCCTTTCATGCTGAAGCAGACCCTACCAGGAGACGAGGCAGTAGATGACGATGACGACTCGATTCAAGAATACCCGCGGCCTGCCACTGCCGTGTCTGATATAGACCGGCTCGATCCTGGAAATTTCTCGACTCGGGCTGGCTCACTGGAGCTTCGCTTGCGTCCTACGCTAACGTCTGAGGCCAAGCGAAGCCCTCCAAAGAGCAACAAGGCGCTCAGCGTTCACTCGGCCGAGTCCGCCCCGTTCAAGCTGTTCGGGTCAAAGAACAGGGGCCTCGCCAGGAAGCGGTCGTGGGACTCGCTTCGAGCCACTCCCAACCCCACCCGACCCGGCATTGGCAGGACAAACACGGGTTACTCGTCCAAGGTTGACGCGAGCTCGGTGAACTCCGATTCGAAGAAGTCGCGCTTCAACCTCCGCAGGTCAGACAACAAGGATGAAGCGCCGTCAGACGATTTGACCAAGATGATTAGTCGAGCGTCCAGCTACATGACGTTCGCATACATCAAGCTCCCGTCGGTTGTCCTCTGTCTGAGTTACAAGGGCAAGGGCGACCGCAACATCGAGGATGTGCACGACTTTGTCTTCCGTCTGCCCACAATCGAGTACCACAACAAGATGTGGTCGAATCTTGACCTTGCTCTGGCCTTTAAGAGCCGTGTGATGAAGGCCTTGATTAGCCATACCGGCGCCATCATCGGCAACAAGTTCAGACACCGGCCTAACACGGCGCAACAGTCGAAGCTCCGCGAGCTTGCGAACAGTTCGGTCTTGCTAGCAGCCCCGGCGATAGGCGACAGCCAGAACAACAGCGGCGACGATTCTTCGAGCATATTCGGGTCAGCCACAGTTGATTTTTCCAGGTCTCCGCCAAGGTCATTGCATGGCTCAGGGTCCTCCGTTCCCATTCCGCGGAGCACGAGCCGCAGTTCGAGCGTAGCATCTAGCAGCAAGTCACTCAGGAGCGGGCACCTGAACGTCAACACCAGCAACCCCCCATCGGGCAGTGCTAGTGCCACGAGCTCTCAGCACGGTCTTGGCCCTGTTGTGCCCAGCTTCTTGATGATGACACCACCCACGCCCAAGGACAGAACCAACTCAGAGTCAAGCAGCAACAAGCACGCTGGTTTCGGCGTCAACATGCTGCGGCCGTCCTCTAGCAGCAGCATGCGATCGTTCAACAGTGGTTTCGGGAATAGTCAGCGCCGGGGAAGCAACATGAGCATCCAACAAAGTCCGAACCCCAACTCCCCTGAGTCGGGTATCGAGAGGCGCCGGACAATGCTCAGCGCGTTGAACAGCGCCAGTGGCAAGAGCGAGAGCAATGCGGGAGGGTTCTTCAAGGAAAAGTTCACGGCGCTCACGTCCAAGCTGAACAAGGACAACAAGACGGATCGGGAACGGCCGCCGGCATCGCCATCGACCGCCCCGATTCAAGCCAACGCCGAACGTCGGCCGGCGTCGCGCTGGTCGTCGAGGAGCGCGAGCATGGCTGTGGACGACGTCATTGAGGAGGACGAGACAGGCTCTGCCCTCGAGAGGGAGAGGAGCAATACCGGCGAGGAGACCACACGCGGGGGCTTATTACCCGGGCCCATGAAGGGACTGATGAAACCAAGGCAAGGAAACTAAGAGGGACGCCATCAACGTGGAATCGGCGACTTCCTTGTGCACACGCTATAATCAATTGTACATATTCGCAAGAGGGGAGCATATTTGCATGCAGTGGGATGCTGCAAGGGCGGCCCTATTGCTTTTCATTTCGATCTGGGTTGGATCAAGACGAGCGTCTGGAAAATGGGGACTTGAGGTGGCAACAATCGTTAGATTATAAGCAGGTCAGAATGACTTGCCTTCCATTACGCAATGGAGCTTGCCTAATTCTTATTCTCTGCAAGGGATGTCATTCTCTCATTTCTTGTATGGGACATGGCGGGACAACTCCGTCAAGGTCTTGGGCGGTAGGTGGCGGGTCACCGCATTATAGACTCAGCAAGCATGAGGCGTTAGAGGGTATTTGATTGAAGCGTATGCATTGTCACTTTTCTCCTACTTGAATGGTGATGCTTGTGCAGTCCTTCACGCTAAATTTCCGCGTCGGTGGACGTCTGCGCATATTGTAGTGTGAGTGGACTTGTCCGGTTTGCACCCGCCGGCCCATCAGAACGATATTCTGCCCACTATTGGCTGAGCTAAACAAACGTTTCTCTTTATCTGAGTTTGGGTTTCCTATCCCAACCGGAGGCCGGCCTCAATCGGGGGTGTTCGGCGAAGACGTTCGGCGTTGGACCAGCCTATGCGGGCGACAGTGGGAACGTTTGGTTCAGGGGGCTCCTATGGCCGCTTGCCTGAGAGGGAACGAGCGCCTTATGAAATGATCGCTATATTGTCTGGATAACAGTCATGTCTGTTTTGAATTACTTATGCAGCGCACGAGATGTCTGTGAGCTACCGGATTGCGCCAGAGAATGCTACGTGGTGTCCAGGCGGCCCTGCCACGGGCCTGGGTCGGATGTGCAAACGTCCCAAAACCTACGAGGACGTTCCCATTCCCTATTTTTTTTCCTTTCCTCTCTTAATGTACCATTTACCTTGAAACCAAAGGCCGCACGTCGCGCTACATTCGCCCGTACACCGCTCCTGGGGGATGGCAACGAGACGAATGGACTGGACTGTCTTGAGGCGATCACGGAGAGTGGGCTGGCTGTATGTTTGCGAGTTGAATGGACCACAGTGCCCCTTAAGCCCTGTCGATGATCAACGTTGGCACCGACGACCCCGGGCGTGTTGGACCGAGCGCCGTCGATCAACGACCCCGCCGTAGCCTCGACCATCCTGTGATCCCGCCATGGCCCCCAGGTATCCTCAGTTCCGCCGGGGTTGCCGCCAGCCCGGCTGGTTTTCGGGGGCCCGGGGAGAAGAGGGGAGGGGGAGCCAATGGTTTAAAACCAACCCCAGGCACAACAGCCGTCAGCATTGAAACCGCTCGGACCGATCATGTCTACCCTCATTGCCTCACTGATAAGGGGATGTAAGAGAGAAAGGGGTGCGGTTGTTCTCCGTGTGATGTATAGGCATCATGCGCGGGGGTGAAGGGGTGGGTGGTGGTGCTGTGAGACCCGCCCGTGACGCTTGGCTGGGTTGCTCGGGTGGGCGCGAGGGTAGTAGCGGACTGCCACGAGATGAGGATGGATATAATTTGGAGATTGAATAATTCAGACACACAGTATTTGGTAGTCTATACCACCAGGTCTCAGTGGTCCAGTGGGAGGGGGGAGAGCATCGCGTCAAGTCGATAAGACCACTGCAGTAGTAGCGCATCTCAGCGTGACGGGAGCCTCCGCAAAACCTAACTTTAATTGTATGGGGAAACAGGGTTGTCTCGTCTGCCATTTTCTTGGTGATTCGTACATTTCCGGAATCTCGACCGTTGTTGTCTGTCTAAAGTGCCGTCAGGAGTTCGCAAATTACTGCAGTTAGTTTTGAAAGACCCGAGTCCTATCACGGAGACCACCATCGCAGGTGCATCATCTGATGTGCAGAGGAGCATTGATGCCTAATACAGCTTTCCCATATCCACTTGTGGACCGATTACCCAAGCATCACCCCCCATCGAGCATGTTCTCCCCTCTGCCCCTGTGGGACATGTGAAAATACTGTGGGCTGGTAGAGAGACGTGCGCTCCCGCCACCCTTTCAGCTTGTCTATCCCAATCAGCTGCTGGCCTTGTGACGATCCAGGGTGGAAACCTCTGCGTCAGGGGTCCAGAGACGTCGGGGGAAATCGAGGCTCCCCGAGCACCGCAGGCTGACAGGCTGACAGTTGTGTGCGTGTATGTAGGTCAAGGAGCGTTCAATCGGCCGGCACCTACGCTTCCGGCGCTGTGGCAGAATAATCTATGTCAGGGCCTGAAGATCCCCATAAATATATGAGTCAAATCCGGAGGGCCGTCAAAGTGCAAGCAGGCTGGTAGTGGTGGGTTACACAAGGCAAAGCGCCGAAGGCAGGGCCACAAAGACCGGGTGTCGCAGCGAATGAGCGAGAGATGATAAGAAATGACTGGATTGAGACGGCTGCAGCTTGACACCTTTGGGGATGTGACGCTTCCCCGGAGGCTGAGAGGCCCAACCCTCGACGAACAGATGTGCGCTAGGGTGATGAAAAGAACGGAATTGTCCTTGCTTCATGTGCCCATAATTGGCGTGCAACACTGCGGGCGGGCGATGGCTGTCCCGGCAATTCAAGGAACATGCCGAAGCTGCCGTCGCATATTCAAACAAGACCACAGATGCCGACGGGAGGTTGCCCATCAATCAGTCAATCTACTGCGGTGTTGCCCTGCCCAACACAGATAATGCGGGTTGGAAATCCGACACGGCACATCGACACATGGCACAACGGACTCGCTCAGCAGCACAAGATGTGGGCCCCATGCAGCAGAAGTCACGCAGTTGCCTGCGCGGGCGTGAAGAAATTACTTATTCCCGCCCGAAGCAGCATGGACACGGGCCAGCACAGACAATGTCCTACAGTACTTGTGCAGGTAGGGCTTAGTAGACAGGCCCGGATAGGTGTGGATCTGTGGCGTTTGACAGCGGTGTTGTCGACGTGTACGTGCCTGGCTCAACCGCTGTTGAGACTGCATGAGACAGACGGGCATTGTGCCTGGAGACGGGTCAGGCGAGACAGCCTCACACAGATTTCTGTGGTCCTGCCGAGGAAGAAGTGCTCGTTGGGAAATTCCCAACGCCCCAGTGCCCACAACACACGCGAAATTGAAGACAAAAAATGTGGGAGTCGTGGGTGCGGGTTACGGAGCTCCCATCTCGGTACTAGTCTTGTCTAACGTACCGAGCAGTACCAGAGTGACCCCATCATTCCGGCCGGCGTTCGTCCAGGTCAACTGGTCAATCAAGATCCCTGCGGCCGAAGATTGGAGGAAGGCTTCCAGAAGGGCGGCAGTCCCGGGTCGCCGGACAGCCAAAAGCAGCCTGGCGCGCTGGCAATGCTCGAGTCTGGCCAAATGTTGTCCGGTGCACTTTTATTAGGGTCAATGAGCAAGTGGTAGGGCGCGGCCTTGGTAGGCCGTGGGAGATTGGTTTTTTTTTCTTGGTCCTTCCAAAAGGTGTTTTGATCAGGAGAGATGAGGAAGGTCGAGACGGTGGACGGCAGGACAGCCGACGATAAAAGACCACTGTGGAGACGCTACGGGAGTGGAGCCGACTAGCATCGACCACAATAACATGGACGATGCGATGAGTCGACTTCTCCGTACTGTCACTGGCTTTCCGATGGCCTTTCTGCCCCCACGTGCCCGTGTCTCACCCAGATGCCTGCCGAGTCAGTCATCTGAGTCCGATTTGGGCCATGGGCCATGTATCGGGGACGTTTCTGTGAGCCTAAAAGGACATAATGAGACAGAACCCGGTGCGAAGCGTGGCCGCCGGGGAACTCGGATATGGACGACTGGCGAGGGATGGCTACTTGGACAACAACAGTCATCATTGTCACACACACACACAGACACACACACAATGCGGAGTAATTCTACTTTGGGGTGACGGCTGGGCTTGTTGGAACGTCCCTCATCAGTCGGGTTGGGCGGGCTGGCGGGCTGGCGGGCTGGCGGGTCATGCGACAGAGGCCAAGCCAGTGCGTGCGCACCGAGGCCCGGGCTAGTGTGCTCTCGCCGGTGGTCGTGTGCTCGCTACGCTTGACAGACGGGGGCTCTCACAGGCAGGCTCACAGGCTCACTGCATTGGTAGTCAAAACCAGATGGACAAGAGACGGATCCTGCAGAGCCAGAGCTGACCACTCCTTGCCACCCGATGGAATACACGTAGCGAGGCAAGCAAGGGCACGTCTGTCCAGTCCCTTGGAGTCCCTGGAATGTGTCACTGCGTCAGTCATGTCCAGCTCAGCCTGTTTCTGGGCCTGCTCGGCCTGTCTCGTGTTGAGCTGCTATCAGGGAGGGGAGGGCGCCAGCCTTGGGGGTGCCCAAGGGGACCAGTAGCATCCTGGGGAATAGAGTTGCAGCTTTTTGGGGGTTCCTCGGGAAGGCACAGTCCTTCGCGTGCGAGCAGCGGTATCCCTGACATCCCGCCCTTGTCTCCTTCCCTTATCAGCTGGTCCCGCGTAATGTCTCGTCTCACCCATTTTAGGCATGTTGAGTACCTGCCTCCTGCCAAGTTGGTCACGTACCTGGTCGTCACGCAGCGTCACTTGCTTGCTGCAAGCCTGCAAGCCTGGGATACGTACCCTTTGCAGCTGGGCAGGGCAGTGTCCGCCCGAGACAATCATCGGACGCCGCTCCTCCCTCGTTGGGCCTTCCCTATCGGTAATCGGTATCAGTGCCACTTCAGTATCAGTAACAGCGTCGAACCAGCTTTTGGGGGCGCCCTGCCTGTCCCGCCTGTCTTATAATCAGGCACACTTCTCACTCCAGGCTGGCCGGATACCACGGACGCCTCTTTCTTTGTCGTTGCAGCCAAGGGAAAACATACCCCCATAACAACACATCGTGTACTTGGAGCAGCAGTCTTTCAGTGTCCGAGAGGGAGGCAGCAAGAGTAGAATGCTTGGCTCTCGCCGGGTTCCATCAAAATACCCAGTGACGAAATCCCCAAGCACCCGACGGAGGCTCCCGATGAGGTCACACGAATAGAGGGTCAACGAAAAAGGGTCCCTTCTTTCCTGTCTGATCCACCCCGATCTGATTCGATTCGATTCGCCGCGCCAGACGAAACCTGGACCTGAGCTCGAGGCCCCCCAACTTGGTTTTGAACCTTGGCTGGCTCGGGAACGACCAAGGCAGCTCCAACGGCCATCATCCAGACAAAGAAAGACCTGGAAAGCTGGCCTGCTAGCCCAGTTGGAGCGGAGCACACGACGGCGTCCGCCCAGCGACAAAGGGTCAAAAGACCCTCTTTCCCACGCCGCACGCGACATCTTACCACGCTCCACCCGCCCGCTGTTCCCACCTGCGAGGGGAGGGAAAAAACGTCTGCACGATTTGGTACTGTGTGGTCTGTCGGAAAGCTTATCATTGGGAGACCAAGCGCGAGGCAGATGCCTTCCTGTCCTTGATATATGATCCAGCCCTCGGCCCTCGCTCTGTCCCAGGAGAACTCACAAACAACGAAACGCGAACTGGCCACCGAACAGGGCCCAAAACAGACTCGGCAGCCAATCCCGACCGACCGGTTTGCCTTTGACTGGCTCGGCCCTGCATACTGACAACGTTCTCGTTACGTACTCTTACGTACAAGCAATGAGACCCTGAACCAAAACCCATCCAGCCCACCGCCCCTCGCCCTGTCGGAGTCTCCCAGTAACGGCTCGACTCTGCAAATAAGCATCATAGCCCTACCCTGCCCGGCATTTCCTGGGTCCAGTCTGGCTAAATCAAAACCTTCCAGTTGGCTTCTCGACCGCGCCCAGGCCCACTGCATTACCACGCTCAGAGACCGGCCCAAGCCCGTCGCAGGGCCCCCTGCCACGTTCCCATTACTCACAGTCGCACCGGACATGTCCACAGCTGCACCACACCTGCATTCCTGCACTTTCCCTAGGCCAAGCCTTGTCAGGCCCAGACTAGCACAAACAGCAAGATGATGTCGCCCAGGTCCCTCCTATTTTCCAGGCAGAACCAAAATCTCCGTGCCCCCGTCTCCAGCTCGACCTCTGCTTCTCCTGGATACCCTCAGGTCTTCTCACCACTCGACAGCCCACCTTCCACCCCTCCGCCAAACGGGAAGTATGGTCGAGAGTTTAACTTTCCTTACGGGTCCCGCACTTCAACTGCAAGCGTTACTACCACGAAAATGGCTGTGACTTCGCGACGGCCTGTCAAATCAAGTCACGCGACTCCAACCCCGAGTCCCCCGAGATCCACGACCACGACTTCCGCGAGGCCGACTACTCCCACAAGCCCAGTGCAGATCCCCACCAAATCCAAGAGGGATGCTGTTAACCCGCCAAAACAACGCAACCACCGCTATCATGAGCAACGACGGCAGCGTTCCAGCTCCCCCCGGTGGGGAGAGGTGCACTCTCCCGATGCGATCCCCGCCTCGGTGGCTGCACTCCTCGCGGTCACTGCTATCCCCCCGCCCCGTAACCAGCGCGCTCAACGGCAGCGTCTGGCCAAGGACAAGGAGAAGCGCATGACTGTTGAATCGATACTAGAACAGAGCCAGGAGTCCGAGAAGGAACTGAGTCTCAATTTTATCAAAGGGCCTCTCGATGTCTTGTTGAGCCCGCCCGAAGAGCTGGAGGACGATGACCTGTCTATTGGGGAGAGCACCATTGCATCCCCTCTCTCAACAAGGACCGTGTCCTACGAATCTGTGCAGTCGATGCCATCATTGACCGATTCTTTCTCGACCGACACGCTGTCCTCTGTTGGCACACCCCAGACTCCAATCAGGGGTCGGAGGATGCAGCCTACGAGGAGATCACTGACGCCCGTGTCTTCGCCGCCTGGAAAAAGAGAGGAGCACCCGTTATCAGTTGATGAGGAGACAGAAGAGCTGGATTTCAGCGTGTTCGATGCTTCCCCGGAGACAGAAGAGAAGAAGGGGGGCATGAGGCTCGCCTTGCGGCCCTTCAGATCCGCCTTCAAATCCAACCTGACCTCGAGTCTACGCGCCCTGCGGAACGCTGCGCGCTCCTTCTCGAGCATGAACATGCCATCGATCCCGCCCGAGGACTTCCTCACACGCTCGATACTTACCATGGAGCCCAATGTGCCCTTCACAGACGAGCGCATGCCACCAACCCTGGACGAAGAACCATCCGCGGCTGTACGGAGATATCTGAACCCCACTCAGACCTCTCGACTTGAATCGCAAGCATCGTCATCAACGCAGAATTCACGCAGCACCTTTACCGCTTCGATTCAGATGCAGACGTACAAGGTACATCGGTCGAGGAGTGCGCCAGCAGGCTCCCGGGGCCAAAATGCGGTGCCCCGTTCCTCAAATGGGGACCAGTCAACACGAGGCAAGGAAGCGGGTTTCTCCTTCTCCCCTGGGCCAAGACAGCGTGAAATGCGGGAAAATTCCGACTTTATCCGCATCGCCGTTATGGAGATGGCTATGCGCAGGAGCGGCAAGTTGGACGAGCAACGCCCCGGTCGGGCCCGGTGGGCACTCCCTCCCAGGAAGACGAGCACGAAGCCGTATGAGACTGGCGCCGACGGCGTTCCGACACGATGGGTCTCGGTGACGTATTGATACGCTCAGTGAAGAACAGTGACGCGTATTTACCGCGCGTACCTGTCATCAATCACGAACCTCACGGGCAGGCCGCCAAAGCGAGCGTGGGGTTTCCATTGCGTCTCCGGCGTGCCGCTCCCAGATACATCATCCCGTGCGGCTTATCAGCGTTGATCCGATCGGCCAAAAGCACAATTCTTGACTCAGCCGAAAGTGTTCGACGAATGCAGGGCGGCCTTGTTATCTGCAAGGCTGCCAGAGCACACATTCTGACCAGCCGATATCGCGGAACGAACATCAAGGTTACGGAAGCCGCGACTCATGCCACAGCAACATCATCATGCAGAACATGCAAGGATTATAGATCCAGTGGTCCACAAGCGACGCTGTCTCCACATCGTTGGGTCGAATGCAGGTCCTGTGGAACCTGGGGTTCTGGACCCTTGCGAGATCTCGTTATGCACTAGCCGCAGCAGAGACACCACGAACAAAATTTTTCTTTTCTCGCTTCGGTCACCGCTCACTCGAGACCGCGGCGAGAGCTGGACAATGAACCGCGACGGTCGATTCGCCCCACATCACAATCTGCTGGAGCACGCACCGCCGTTGAGGATTGATCGGGTGTGAGACCCGAACAGTGGGGCACTTGGATCGGATCATGAGACCTGCGACAGCTGACCATTCCAAGATTTGGATTGGGACACCGAGGCCGGGGCATCGCCAAATACATCACTATCGACGTCGATCACAAAGGGCAACCATGAATGGAACAAGGCACAATGACGAACCCATCAGCCATGGCACTGCTTGTCCGATGCGGTCACTGGTCTGCGTACTATACCGGTAAGAGAGATCAGCTCGACTGCTCAACTCATACAGGTTATTGCGAACCCAATACCCACAACACATCTCACGACAAATGCGACCTGAGAGCAGCACTGCAACCGGGCATTGGAGACTGCTAGTATTGGAGTTGTGTGAAAGACCAAGACATCTTGCTCGCGCAGCTTCAGTGGCGTTGATTTTTTTTTTTCCCCCTTCACATTAGAGCCGACGTTTTTATCGATTTGGAGTCGGACATACATAGTAAGATGTTTTCAGTTACGTGCGTTTCTTTTTTTTTGTTGTTGTTGTTGCATTAGCATGGCGCAGATCGGTTGTTTCCTGGATAGAGCTCCGACTTATGACAAAGTGCATTGATGGGTGTCTGGTCTGCCGTGTTTGGACGATTTTTTGCTTCTTTTCTCATTTCGCCCGAGTACACGTTTTGGAAGCAGACTTGAGCATGCAGGACCGTTTAGAGAGGAGATGGTACAGCGTGTACAACATGTATTGATACCTATAGCACTTGCTACTCAAAGCCAAGCTATACGATATACGATAACGAGACAATGTGCTTGACACTTCAGTGCAACAACTATTGGTGAAGGCCGAGCGTAAACTTTGGCTTCGGTACGCTCATGCACAGAGGTGCCTGCACAGTGACGGACGATGGCCGGCCCGCGCCGCCATGATTTGATCCGCGGACATAGTTCTACTGCGCTGACTCGATGCTAGACCCTGCAGAGGCTCTCTGATGCCATCCTGGTAGAAAGCTTTTAGCCACGAGGAGAATTTTGGACCCCACATGAGCGTCGAACGATAGGCGAGAGCAAAGCGAAAACTCTTATCCCTTTCAACCTTTTTCCCCTGCGGAATGCTGACATGTGTCAGTGGCGATACATGACAGGCGCAACCTGTGTGCTCAACTCCGCACTGGTCCCTTGATGCATACAGAGTTGGCATGGGAAAGGATCGCGAAAGTCTCGGTGAGGCTGAGGCCACCGCATACTCCAGGATAGGGCCGTCTGACGATTCGCGCATCCATGCCGCCGAGATGGAGTTGGAAGCGGTCAACGAGGAGTAAAGGCCAAGGGGCAAGGGGAAAAGTGTAGGTTGCTTGTGTAATGCTGTTCCTAGGGGATGTCCTCCTTCGGCTCGTCCTCGAGTGGGTTTTCATGTTGTAGAATTTTTGTGGCTGGCTCATCTCTTGCCTCTTCTGAGGCATCTCATGGAGAATACTCTTCTGGGGGAAGAAGAACAAGAAGGACAGAGATTGCAAGTCCTGCAATAATCGTTGAATGATACATCACCCATTAGCAAGTCTGACTGCTCTTAAGGCAAAGTTATTCAAATTTTGGGTCATACAGCATGGTTCTATAACTTTACTTTCAGGTCTCTCTCGCAGGTTCATCAAGCGTTGGTCAGGCAGTGCACAACACAACAAGGCACCTACGAATTGTTCTCTGCTACAATAGTTGCCCACGCGTTGAACGACTGAGCCTCTCGTGGTTTGCACCAGCCATTCTTTGAGTTGAGCGTTCATTTCACCACCGTTTCCAAACGTCCTATCTAAATGGCGGTGTTGTGTCCATGATGGACAGTCTAGCTCATCCACTTCATGTACCACTTACTCACTGTTACTCACATGTCACACTTGAATAATTAGGTCCGGGGTGCTTATCGCGGTCCTAAAAGAGGAAGCGCAGCAAAGCCTGGAAGCTATGTTAGCCCGCCGTCAGAAACAAAATCCTCCTGAACAGGTAGAGCTCATCGGGTTCAAAGGTGAATATCGAATTACTGTCAATGCTCAACGGCTGCGATGGGCATGTCCCCTGTAGTGATACTTGGTGAAGCACACTCGGAGCATTGGTCTTCTTGACTAGCATGAGCTCTGGTCGGTAAAATCAGATGAATCTGGCTCAGTAGGTGAGACAACCGCTATGGGCTGGTGCATTCCTCTCCGGGGCCTCACATCTATGCACAACGAGGTCTCGGAGAGGAGATAGTCAGACCTCCACCAAATTTGAGATCACATCTTGCCATTGATTTTCAAATCATGTTAAGGCCCTGGGAAAAGCCCACAACGCAGTCAAGGCTGGCATCGTCAACACTTGGTGTTATAAGGCATGCGGACCCCGGACTCCCGGGCCCGAGAGTAGGCGGAGACGGGCCTTCCATAATTACAAGTTGACTTTGAGGCTCAAGATGATAGGCATATCGGCCCTTGTTGCAGGCCGCGAAAGTAGGCGAGCATTCGGGGACCAGAGTTCCGCGCCCCGGCCACGTCGATGTTATATGTTTGGATCGCCGCAACGGAGCTGTTGATATGCTCAGCACGCCGCTGACTCTTCCGGACAGAAGCAGTAGCGACGAAATTCATAATCGTGTTCGAGGATCCTAGTTTGTCGGCTCTGCTGTTCTAAGGCCTAGTGGTTCAATACATTCATCACAACACGTCCCCTCTCCGAACCCAGCTACAAGCACGCAACCCAGACACTTGGGCATTGAAAGCTAGTTCATTCCAGTTTGTGTTTTGGGCGGATATTCACCATGGCTTTCAAGTTCATTATCGTCGGAGGCAGCGTGCCGGGTCTGTCGTTGGCCAACATGCTCGAGAAGTTCAACATCGAGTATGTTCTCCTCGAGGCGCATGCAGAGATTGCCCCCCAACTTGGGGCAAGCATAGGTCTCCTTCCCGGTGGTCTACGTATCCTCGATCAGCTGCGCTTATACGAACCTCAATCGGAAGGATAGAGTCTTGACACGTAAAAGTGTGATCCGTGTGGACACAGTGGAAGGTTGTGCACACGTACAAACCGAAGATGGCTCTAGATACACAGGAGACGTTGTTGTCGATGCGGATGGAGTCCACAGCACTGTGAGGCACGAGATGTGGCGGGACGGCCTCGAATCGAATCCAGAAATATTCCAGGCCGACAATGATGACGGTTTGAAACCCCAAAACTTGACCAGCTTCCCACGAATTCACTACTAATATTCCATTTGCAGGGCTAGCAGGCCACTCAAAGTCTATCCTTGGCATATCCAAACGACCCGAGTCACTTCCTGCGAGTGCACCGCAGATTACAGCTTTTCTCGACGGTTGGTATTATTCGTTGCTCTCAGCGCCAGGTGACCGACTCTATTGGTTTCTATTCAAGGAAATGGAGAAGGTCACTGGCAAGAAAATTCCCAGATTCACAAAAGACGACGAGATGACCCTCGCAAAGGAACATTTCGACGATCAGCTCACCGCATCCACAAGCTTTGGGAACGTCTATAGGAACCGTCTGCATACTGCACTAGTCCCACTCCAGGAGCACGTTTTCGGGCGATGGCATTTTAACAGGATTATGGCCATTGGAGATGCCGCACACAAGGTATGTCACGTCTGAATCTTTGTGCCAGCCTCCATCCGTAAAATTTGAGAAATAACATCAGTCTGCAGGCCCATCCAACACCGCCCAAGGAGGCAACAGCGCCATCGAGACGGCAGAAGTCCTCACCAACGCCCTCGTGCGAAAGCTAGACAGGGGCTCTTATGCGCTGTCCGACGAAGAAATCGAGGCCGTCTTCGCCGAGACCCAGGCCAGCCGCTTCGGCCGTGCCACCAGCTGCCTCGAGCAGGGCCGTCGGACGTCGTCGATCTCCATGAGGGACACCTTCGCCTTCAGGCTCGTCGTCCACTACCTGTTCCCCCGGTTCGGCGACCGCATAATAATGCGGCTCTCAGTCAAACAGACCGAGGCCTGCCACGTTATTGAGCGGCTGCGGCTGCCCAGCCGGCACGGAATCACTCTGCCGCACCGTGACGAAACCCCGGGGCGCAAAGGTCCTGTTGAGATTCGGGTTGCTGGTTACGGCTCTTGTCGCGGTCTTTCCATACTCGAGAAGTCTTGGATAGTCTTAATTTCTTCTGGTGTCATTCCACGTGTCAGCCATTGTGAGGTAGTGCTGGGTTGTTGTTAATTTCCATGGACTGGGTTGGATGTGTACTTCAGAAATGAGATCTGTGCCATAATAGATGGTCTTGGGACTCAGGCTTGTCAGAGATAATATCGACTTTGTTCTATTCAGCATCATCCAAAGACCAGCAGGCTCGGGCCCTGGAACATGACAGTGCAGCGGTGTCGTGGAAGCCCGCCAAGTCATGCCACTTGATCTTCCTCAGCCGCAAGGTCTTGAGGGAACGTTAGGAAAGACTCAATCAAAGCCTGGCTGCTGTGAAACCACTCCTCCAGCTGCGCCACGTGACCCATTTGCACCATGGGGTTCATCACGACCGGCTCTGCGTGCGATCCGGCGCCACTGCCAGCTTCGGCCGCGCTCGGCTCCTGTCGGGGTCATGACCGCGACCGTGATGCTCGCCGGCGCCAGCCTCCGCCATGGACGGCATGCGTAGCAAGTTCAGATATGTGTCCATCTCTTCAGCGGCCTGTGGCTGGCCGTCGTCTTGCTGGGCGGAGAGCTCGATGTAGCGGGCCGCGACACCATGCAGGACTTGGAACAGGCGATCCAGCTTGGCTGCGGCGTCCGAGGCGGCCGCAGCGGGCTGAATGGAGGCCACAAAAGAACCGAGGCAGTCGAGGTCTGCCTTGTCCTGGGCCTCAATCACATGGCAAAATACCACAATGAAAGGGATGAAAGGAGCGAAGAGGAGAGTCCTGTGCCATCAGCATCCCAAAGCACAGTGCACAGATCAGTGGACCTGGAGCTACATACCAGTGGAGATAGGTTGGCAGGAGGTCTTCACTGCTCCTTTTTATGATCGTCAGGCAGTCCTGGTGTCCAATGCAGAGTAGCCCTGGCGGCTTCAGTGCAGCTGGGAACGAACGTTGTCGGGGCACCAGCCAGCTGTGGAGCCGCTCGGAGAACCAGAGTAAGTAGCGAGAGCCGGGGAATATCATCGGAGCCGATGTCCTGGGGATTGTGTGGGAAGTGGACTGTCGCTCATCCTTGAGATCACGGAACAGCTCGAGGACCTCTCCTATGCGGCGGTCAAGTTGGTCGATCTTTCTCTTACTAAACACCGTGAATTGTCATCAGGTGGCTGGACATACCGTTGATTGTGGCACAAGCAGTACAATGAAACGGTCAAGGGAAACATGGGACGTACTACTGTGGAGTCACGAGAACCCGGGTGCGTCGCAATGAGAGCACGGGTCCTGCCTGTCGCAGCGGATCTGATAATTGTATGAGACTCGAGTACCCTCAAGGCGAGTCCGTGTGCCGCGTCCTTATGCTGAGGCATGGGGCGGGGCAGCAAGAAGCGTCGGCGTACCTTTCGAACACGGCAGTCATCACACTATGTACAGATCAGTTCAGTATGACTTCCATTGCTCGAAAATATACCAACAGCTGGTCGAATGTGGGTGCTGGACCTCGGCGGCGACGGCTCCATCCCCTCGTCGCAGCTCCCAGCAGCTTCCATGGTGGGACAGCCGGCCTCGAGTCGATTGGGAGGCTGCCCGCGTTCCGGAGAGATGAAATCCGCTTCGCTTCCGTGGAAGAGTATGGATGATGTCCACAATGACTTGTGAAGCCGATGCGAATCAGCGAGGAGTGTGTGGACGAGGGCTCGGGGCCCGGAGTTGGTATCGGCCGCGAGGGCCTCCATCTGTTCGAACTGACACATGCTCGAAATCGAGCAGCGCTTTGAATTTATACTTTTCCCCTGCCTAAAATCGATGTAGCTTCTGTCCTGCCTGGGGTATAGCACATATAGACATCCATCACTCCTCGTCCTCCTCCTCGCCCTTCTGCTTCCTCGCCTCGGCCTCTCTCGTCCACTCCGTGGCCTTGGCCATCACCTTCTGCTTGCTCTTGGCGTCCCCGTTCTCCTCCTCCCACTTGGCCCACCTCTGGAACCACTTCTTGGCCTTGAGCGGCTTCAGCCCCTTGGTCTTGGTGCCGCGCTCGAAGACCTCCCTGACGTGTGTGGGGTCGGCGTTGCCGTCCTCGCTCTTCTTCGCCGCGCTGTACGTCGAGATTTCGAGGTCGAGCAGCTGGTTCCAGAGGTCAAACTTCTTCGGGTACGCGGACAGTATACCCTCGAACACTGTTCGGCCGTGCTCGGGGTTACCGCTGGCGGATCTGAATTCCAGGCCGGCAAACTTGGTCATCAGGGGGAGGTGAGCATGATTTGGAAGTCGTTGTGTTGCGCGGTGGATGAGTGCACGAGCACGTTCTGGATCTTTGACAGTATTGTGAAGGAAGGTTGCATAGTTGATCCAGACTTGTGGCGACTTGGCACCAAACTTCTTGATAGCCGCCTGGTAGAGGTCGTCGGCTTTCTGTACATTCGTCAGTGCTGTCACGCTACATAAACGAGAGGGGTGAGTGCTTACATCATGTTTTCCGGTCACGACGTAGATGTTGATCAACCGCTCGTGGACCACCTGCTCGTCGTTGTACTGGCACGCACGTTTGAAGACCTCCGCCAGCTTCTCATCCGTACCGAAGTGGTTCTCCAGATTCAGGTAGGCAACCCATACGTTGAGCTTCTCCGTCTCCTCGCGTATGTTGATTGTCTTGAGAGCGCGCTCCGCAATCTCGCGTGCCCTGGCTGGTTCACTGACTTGGGCCTGGAACGCCATGTAACGAATCCATAGGTCAGAGGAATCCGGTTGTCCAAGCAGAAGCCTTTCGTAATCTTCCGCAGTCTGGGGCCCGTTGGCATCCAATTGAGCTGTGCGGTCAACTTGGATTTCCGCTTTCCTCTTCTTCTTCTTCTTGTCTTTGCTGCCGTCGGCCTCGTCTGCTTCAGCAGCTGACTCATCACCGGCTTCATCCAGAGCCCCAGCAGACCAGTCAAATCCGCCAGCGTCGAGGCCACCAGTCTCTCCAGAAGATGCGTCCACCATTTCAGCGTCGTCGTCCTCCTCGTCCGAGTCATCAAGGTTGTCTGTGCCTTGAATGAGGACCTCGGCGGCATCCATGAACTCATCATCCTCGTCGCTGTCGTCCTCCTCGTCAGAATCCAAGGCGCCTCCTGCTTCGTCGTCCGACTCTTCGTCAGAGCCCTCAGCGTCAGAGTCCTCATCACCGTCCTCGAAGTAGGACGCCTTGAGACCGAAGCTGATCTGTTTCTTCTCGGCATTGATCTTCAGGATCCGGGCCTTCACCACGTCCCCAGCACTGTAGAGTTTCCGGGCATCCTTGACGGACTTCTCCGCCATCTGGCTTCGGTGGCAGAGCCCACTGACGTTTGCAGACCCGTCAATGACGATGAAAGCGCCAAAGTCTTCAACGCTGCGGACCTTGCCCTTCACTACCTCGCCTTCCGTGAAATCGGCAAGAGTTCGAGGAGGTACGTAGTCGTTGTTGACAAGCGAATCCTTCAGGCTCAGGTTGACCTGTCCAAGGGCTGAATCGATGGCAATAACGCGGCCCTTCACGAGCTGATCCATCCGGAAATGCTCCTTCCAATTCTTCAGGAAGGTGTCCGATAAGTCTGCGATCTTGACGAAGGCTGTGATGTGGCCACCAAGGTTAACAAACAAGCCTTGGTCTGCAACACGCCTGACAAATCCTCGTACAATATCACCCGTCTTGAGACTAGAAATCAAAGTAATCTCACGATCCTTGACTGGCAAAGCAGAGTTGAGGACTCGCGATGAGCGTGTCGAAAGCCTGACCTTCTTGTTGCTGGGATCGACATCGATAACGGCCACTCGAACAATCTCGTTTCTCATGAAATTCTTCGGGTTGGAGTCGTCGTAATCATCTGCCAAGTCAACAAGGTGGACAGGGGCGGAGACGTCCTCGCTCAACTGAACCAGTACTGATCTGTCAGTGACCTTGGTCACCTTGCCGGGAAGGACAAGACCCTTCTTGATGTTGTCCCAGGTGATGGCATTGGATTCGTTTGAGGTCCTAGCAGTGAGATCAAGGCGGTTCTTGGACGCTTCTACTGCCTTGACCCGTACCTTCATAGCACAGCCAATGGGGAAGTTTCCAGGGAGGTTACCGAGCTGACCGAGGTCGTCAGAAGCGTCGCTGGCGGCGATTATGCCCCGAACAGACGGCGAAAGGTTGACCCAGAGGTAGTTCGCCTTAATGTTGTTGACGAATCCTATCCATTCTGAATCCTCTGTGATCTGGTCAAGGGAGAGGGGATCGCAGGCACCCTCCTCCTTCAGATCACTGGGCTTGGCGGATAGCTCGATAAGGGAATGTGTTGAGCGATGCGAGATGGGCAAGAAGCGATGGTTCCGTGCATCATGGACTCCCAGAACCTTGACTTTGATGGTCTGCTTCGGCTTGAACTTCTGGAGCGGATTCTTCGGATGGCGGATCTCGTCCCAGGAGTCGAAGACCTGGGAAACATCCACACGTCCTTGGAGGTTATCAGCGAGCTGGACGTTGAGCTGCGTGCTCTTGATGGAAACAATCTTGGCTTTTGTCACCCTGCCGACGACGATGTCGTCCTCGCTCTTGATTGAATCGTCCACGGGATTCTCTACGGGTTTGTTGGTGAGCTTCGATGGCTTCGGCTCCTTGGCATCTGCGACAGAGGGAATGGCAACCACAGCACGGGCGTGGTCCCTGTCAACAGACACGACCTTCACAGATAGGGATTGTAGCTTTTGCAAACCAAAGTCCTGCTCTTTGTGTCGTTCTTGGGGGATCATGGCGGCTGGAAGCAATGCTGTCGTCATGCCACCGAACTGTACGAAGACAGCAGTAGGTGTAACATTTCGGACGAATCCATGGATCAGGTCACCGACCTTGACCTTCTCCCAGTTGGCGGGGAGTTTTCCGTTCTTGGCGGCTTCGACCAGACTTGGCTTCAACGTGACGGTGAGAGCTCGCCGGCCCTCGTTCTTCTCCAGCACGGCCAGATCGGTCAGCGTCTGACCGACGTGTATCCTCTTCAGCGCAGCCAGGTTCTTTTGGCGACTCTTGTCCGTCAACTGTCCGATAGGGAGCACCGCTTTGAGCAGGCTGCCCTCAAGCTCAACGAAAACGTCGTCCTCGGTCTTCTGGCTGACTTTGCCCGAGACAACGTCACCAATGCTAAGATTCTTCAGAGCCAGTTGCTTATCGATTCCGAAAGCAGAAGGGTCCTTGCATGAGACGATGAGTCGACTCGCGGCAGCGTCCACGTCAATGACATGAACGTTGACAACTTGACCTTGACGGAAGTGCTCCTTTGGGTTTTGTATGTAAGCCTCGCTCATCTCAGACAAGGGGAGGAAACCCCGGAGACGACCGTAGAACTGAACAACAGCACCGTTGTGCAGAACGTTGATGATCGTGCCCAGTACTTGCATTCCGACCGAGACCTCTTCAAGTGCCTTGATCGGAGTAGCATCTGAGTTGACCAGGGTCTTCTTCAGCGTAAGGCGCAGTTGTCGCTTGTAGGAGTCGGTTGACAAGACTCGAGCCTTGACCTTCAAGCCGACTTTGAACTTCTTCTCGGGGTGCTGTAGCTTAACATCGGAAAGGTGCATCTCGGGGACGAGCCCAGATATGCCCTCGGCGATCTTGACTATGATTCCGTGCACGCCATTCTCGCCAACCACAATCTTCTCAACAACACCGTCGACAACGTCACCAACAGGCACGTCCTCCATACGCAAAAATGGTTGTTCCAGGACGCTCTTCTCCAGGGAGAGCAGGAACAATCCGTCAAAGTCATTGTAACCCACTACCCTTCCCCGGTGTACCGAATCTAGCTTGTACGGGCCACTGGACTCGTACAGCCCGTCGACTTTACCATCCTTGACCCGAGATATGTGCACGAATCCAGGCACGCCCTTGACGCCAACGTCAACAAACAGACCGATATCTGCCTCGACCCTCTTCACCACACACGCCTCGACCACTGAAGATATCGGGAGTGCATCTAGCGGCTTTTTCTTGCTGCCTTCGACCTGAGCGCTCGGAGCCTTGAAGGACAGCACATGGTCCAGGATCGAGATGCCCAGCTTAGGCTGCCTCGCATCTGGGAAAGTGCAGATCACCCTAGCCTTGAGCCTCGAGCCAACCTTGTACTTGGCCTCCAGATCTGTGCCATGCGGGCCAACCCCGGAATGAACATGATCGGCGGTGACATCAAGATGGCCCAAGACCTTTCCAATAATGCCCCGTTCCGAAACCTCAGATACCAGAACATCGACCGCGGTGCCAGGAGCAAAGGTGTCTACCGTTGTGGCCTCAGATGGAAAGCTCTTGGGGCTGGCCATCTTGTCGCCGCGAGTCGTCAACTGCACAACCTTGCGATTCCCGCTCAGGCCCGTAGCCATGCACAGAAGAACGCTGCCCGGCTGCAGCCGACCCTCTCGGATCGCAGGATCGACCTCTTTCTTCGGCAGGAACCCCGTGATCTTTGTCTCTGCTAGACCAAGGTCCATCACGTACCCATGGTCCTCCACACTGGCCACGGAAGCCATCACTGTGCTGTTCGTTACCAATTCTTGTTGTGTGATTGTGGAATTGGCGTCTTCTGGTCGCAGGGACAGTTCTATCCGCCTCTTGGATTTACTGGGCAGGGCGGATGAGTCCTCGACAGTGGATACGACGTAGGCCCGGACGTACTGGCCGATTTCGAAGAGATTTTTTAGGTCGGCATCGTCTTCGGGGGACTCCTCTTCGTCGGCATCGCTGTCATCTGCTGCTGCTGCCGCCTCGACACGTTTCGTCAGGCTGGGGGAGACCGAGGTGATGGAGACATGGCCAACGAGATTGTTCGGTAGCGCCACACTAAGCTCGAGATCGCTGATGTCGCAGACCTGACCGAGGACAAGCGAACCTTTTACAAGGCGCTACAGAGCACGTCAGCTCAGGCACACTGATTGGCTTTCTCACGATGCGTGAGTTCTTACCTTGTAATTGAGACCCTCGATCTTGACAGCGTCAGGATCGTGGGCAGGCTTATCACTCTTCTTGGCATCTTTGCCCGAAGACTTGCGCTTCTTCTTCTTTGTGTCCTTATCCCCCTTCTTGGGCGCCTTGGCCGACTCTTCCTCGAAAAGGGCGTCCTGCTTCGCTTGGATGGTGATTTGTTTGTGCTCCAGGGGAGTAAGAACGCTGCCACCACCTCTGGGAAAGAGAGGCTCCTCTTGCTTGACGCGGGCGATTGAAGGCGCAGAGGACGAAGCCTTATCCGTAGACTTCGAGGCCTTCTTGTCGGGGGTCCTGGAGGACTTCTTTTCGGAGTTGTCCGTGGGCTTCTCTGATTTCACCTTCTTGGAGGGAGAATCTTTCTTGGAGGCATTGCCAGCTGGCGCCCCTTTCCGTTTGAGGGTGCTCATGATTCCATAAATTGAGAGGGCAGTCAGCTCGACGATCAGTGCGAGCTGGGGCGAGCTGTATGTCTTGCGGGCGTATGCAAGGCCATATGCTATGGGTTCGAAAAATAGATTTTTGAAGAAATTCGAGGATGGTTGTTATCGATAAGATAATATGTGGGGACCGCAGGGGGACCCTGGAATAGCTGGTGCGCATGCAACAGTCGGTTCAGTGTTTACCGGTTGCTAGGCACGCTTCATTCAGTCTTGACAAACACATTATTCACCACAGTTTCAAATGCTGGATGATATTTCGAATCCTCAGTCAAGTCAGGTGGGTTTTGGACCAAGACTACAGATGTGTAACATGTTGTGCTGTGTACGCAGAGCAGACCTTCGGAGGCAGAATTGTTAACATTCCAGGACCCCTTCCAGTAAGCCAGCAGATGCACCAGGGGATCGAGGGCCCAGCTAGAGGGTACGACGGTACGAAGGAACAGGTACCGGGGTGCCCGTGGTGGGGCTCCCGGGGTTACCTTAGGAGGGGCGAGTCGAACAAACATGGGTTTCCGTGACGGGCGGGCATTACGTAGGGGTTGGTTCGGTCGCTCGCAGCTGATCACTACTATTATGCCAAACAAACACCCGGGCGAATCCGCAACAATGAGGAGCGCTGCTTTTACCCTCAACATGACAATGAGCCCGGCCTGGTGAATACCATCGTTATGATCTCCAGGAAACGAGCCCGGCGTGGTGGCGGCGCTTCGGGCCCGTCAAGCTCCACCACATCGCTGCAGCCTACGCGCGCCAGCACTTCGTCACAAGTCAGCGACCTGTCCGCGGCCCCAGTGACCTCGCCCTCACCATCGCAGTCCGCCTCTGAAACGGCACAAGGTATGCCACCGCCCGCGCTCCGACAACTCGACACAAGCAGCAAGAGCCTCAAGAGCGACAGCAGCGCCGCATCCTTCCAGGAGGGCAACAAGACGGTAAGTCTTCTGTCGCATGGTCGCCCAACTTCACCGATGCAGAGCCCCTGACGCCCGGTGCAGGTCCACAAGACGAGGAGTTGGTACGGGTCATGGCCTCGCAAGTCCACGCCTTCGACATCGATCCAGAGAGAGACAATACTAGGCAGCCCCCTCAAGGCTGGCTCTACGCCTGATTTCAGCCGATTTGAATCAAAAAGGACCAGCGACGCTGCGAGCTTGAGTGGGGCGAGTCAGGCCTCGGTCAACACGATGCCCAAGGTCCGAGAGACGGACACTGATGAGCCGCCAACCAAGGACGATGGAAAAGCCGCGGTGCAAGAGCCTATGAAAAACGCCTCCAACGACAAAAATAATTCCACCTCAAAAGATGATACCGTGGATGCTGCGAAGGATACCTCAAAAGACAATGTCGCACCCGCCGCGGACGTCGACATGCATGAACCGCCAACTGCGGATACGCCGCAGAGGCCCGCGACGTCATCGGGCTGGTTAGGCGGATGGTTCACATCAAACCCAGTACCGGAGAAACTCGCAACAGAAAACCAAAACACACTGCAGGAAAACGCAACTTCTCCGAAAGAAGGAAATGGACGTTCTCAGACCGAACCACCTGAGAGTGATACAATTGCGTCAGGGCCATCTGAGCAGCCAGCAACTACCGGTCCACAGCGTTCTTTAACCATGTGGATTCCATTTTGGTCAGGCAGCACTGCCCCTACGGCTGGCAGCGAGGAGTCGGCGAAGGCCGCGGAGTCAAGTTCGGCTCCTGCAAGGGAGCCCGAGGACACGGTGATGAGTGATGCACCACCAGCCAATCCTGAGCCTGCAACCAAGCCTGCGGCCGGGTCGACTTGGGCATTCTGGTCCAAAGACACCCCTAAATCCCCTGGAGAACCAAAAGGGACCACCGAGCCGGGAGAGCTGGCCGTGATGGGGGATGGCTCCGAGAACCATCCCAAGCGAGCGAACTCTACGGATATGGGACGAGACCAGTCTCCAAAACCAGAACCACCCAAAGAAGCCCCTGGAAAAATCAAGCAGATCAAAGACAAGGTTTCCAAAAAGAAGAGAAGCAGGCCCCAGTCCATGGACATCGACCCTATACCGTCACGCCCTCAGACGCCCCAGTCAGACGCAGCTTCTGTCAAGGCAGACTCACCCAGTAAGACCAAGGCGAAGACACCGACCACGGCAACTAAACCAACGCCTCCCAATCTGCTGCTACCATCGTTCAAGAGCACGTACAAGATGAAGGAGAACCCGTCCATCCTGAAACAAATAGCCTCATTACTGTTACGAACTCAGCAAAAGTCCGCAAAACACGTCTTTCTCACCCAGGAGCCACCCAAGGTAAAGAAGGCGCTGGCTATAGGCGTCCATGGCCTCTTCCCAGCTACATATCTCAGGGCCATGATTGGCCAACCGACTGGCACATCCCTCAAGTTCGCCGACCACGGCGCGGAAGGGATCCGCAGATGGGCCGAGAGCCATGGCTGCGGTGATTGCGAGATCGAGAAGGTGGCACTTGAGGGCGAAGGCAAGATTGCCGAGCGGGTTGAGAATCTGTGGAAGCTGCTTCTCAACTGGATAGATCACATTAGGGGGGCCGATCTGATCATCGTCTCCTGCCATTCCCAGGGCGTCCCAGTCTCGATCATGCTGCTTGCCAAGCTGATCGAGCTCGGCATCATCACCAATGCCAAGATCGGCGTCTGTGCAATGGCTGGAGTGAACCTGGGGCCGTTCCCCGACTACAAGTCCGGCATGGGTATGCTGATGGGCAGCGCTGCCGAACTGTGGGAGTTTGCGAACTCGGAGAGTGAGGTCTCAAAGAGGTACGAGGCATCGCTCAAGGCGGTGCTGGCCTACGGCGTCCGCATCACGTATGTCGGCAGCATCGACGACCAGCTCGTCCCGATAGAGTCGGCCATATACTCGCCGGCCAGCCACCCCTACATCTACAGGGCCGTGTTCATAGATGGGAGGATACATGCGCCCGATTTCATCGCGCACCTGGTGGGCTTCGCGTGCAAGCTCCGCAACCTGGGCGTGTCTGACCACGGCCTGATCCGTGAGCTCTCCGTCCCTCTAGCAGGGAGCCTCTACGGTGGCGAGGGCCATTCGCGCCTTTACGACGATGGCCAGGTATATGAGTAAGTTTTGGCCTCAGCCCCACACTATCCCCTTCGCCTACCAAATCAGGCCCGTGGCGTGCGTAAGCTAACCAGCCTCCCACCAGCCTCGCCATAGCCCACGCGCTCGAAACCACAAACGCGGGCGACGTGCCGTGCGAGATCCAAAAATTCGAAGGCCTGACCGCCTCGAACCCGTACCTACTCCCATGGATCATGCGCGGCCTGCTGGAGGAGGACTTCGTCAAGACGGAGCTGAGCACCGAGACGGAGGAGCTGCTCAGGCAGTTTGACGACTGGAAGCCGACGACAAAAGCGCTGAAGGATGTCAAGTATAGACTTGAGGCGGTTAGATCAAAGCTTTAGACTTGGGAACCCAGACTGTGTGCTGGCTGTTTTTAATTATGCATGTACAGACGGACCAACAGACACACAGACAAGACTGGCTGGGATGGGTATGGTCCGGTACGGGTACGGTTGGCCTAGCCTTGCTTCTCTTTCTTTTGTCAATTTTTGGGAGCGGGAGTCAGGTCATGAACAGGGTTGGAATGGATATTGGAGTACGGCGTGCATTCAAGAGCATTGCTAGCTCGGGCTGGCGGAGCCTGTATATGTATTGTTGCTTGCCATTGGGCGAGTAGTTGTGGCTATGTCCCCAAGAATATAATATCCTCAGAAACTGCCCCCAGTCTGAACATTTCTGGATAAGCAGTCCACCTGGGACAAGGACTTTGAGAAGAAAACCTTCGCTTCAGAGACAGTGATGCACGACCTTGAAGCCTGCATAGTGACTAACCTCACGTCGTACCAGTCCCGCCAGATTGAACTTGCAAGTGCCGAGCCCAGCCCGGATCCCCTCAGTAATTCTTCCAGGATAAGAATCACATATTGTTACGGTAGCACAGCCGCCGCACTAGAGAAATGCGAAAGGTGATGGCGGCGTCCACATGGCTGACTTACAGTCTATCTGATTGTCCCATAGGAGACTGTCCACTAGAAGTTTCCTTGACGAAGGATATTCTGCAACATAGTCTTCAACAAGATATCCTCATATACGAGCTTGTCTATCCTATGGCAGATCATCCTGTCAGTGGCTACTCCATAGCAGATTTATCCCACAGCAGCTTTTGCAGTGAGCAACACACATGCTGTGGCCGCATAGCAGACACCCAGGCAAAGCTCGTGCTTTGGAAATGCTAATTCGATAATTTATCAATAACAAAAGTCGGACCGTATAAGCAGCCCTCCAACACGAACGCCCAGTCCGCATGTCCCGCCCTCGCCCTGAAATCCAGCCGGTGGGGTCTCGCAACAATGCAGCAGACGTGATGCAACGACAAGGCGAGATATGTGGGGGAGTCGGAAAAAAATGAGAGGAAGGACAAAACCATGCTCGCTGCTGATATCTACACGATTTCCGCACCCTTAGCTCCACTTATGCAATCTGCCGTCATGGTCCCGCGCCTCGGTGCAAACTATTGTTTATGTGCTTGTGTCCAGTAGTTGAACAGGTTTCTGGCGTGACTTGCTTGTTTCTCCAGGTATTAATGTAGGGTTCGTAGGGTATCAATCCTCCATCTCCGTATCGACGACCCCGTTCAGACTCTGTCTGGCTCCGGCGGTGGGAGCGACGCCAATCCGCGCCCCGCTCCCGTCAAACACCCATGGGCCCGCGTCATTCCTCGGAGTGATGGGCCCTTCGTGTCCGTTGGTCACATGGTTACCGATACTATTTGGGCTGGGCGTTCTGCGGCCATTGATAGGTACCGGGTCAGAAGTTGCGTGCGAAGCCTCGCCGCTGGGTCGAGATGACGTCGTCGACGGCGTGCTGGCCCCGCCGTCACTCATAGCTGCCTCGGCGGAGGCGGCATTATCAGCATTTGTCATCGCGGCTTCTGGTGTCTCGTTTGCCGGTACGTTCGCCGCCGATACGTTTGTCCGTGACCGTGACCGCTCGATCGAAGTCCTGGCTCGTTCGGCGGCAGTTGCTCTCGCGCGCTCCAGCGATGTCCTTATCCTGTCCACGGATTGTCTCGGCACGTCTACAGGAGCAGGATCCAGACGCGGCCCCTTGGAACGGCTGCCCTCCGGATCTTCGGCGTCCTGGCCTTCAGCCTCGTCCTCAAGCTGTTCCCAATCTTCGGGGTCCTCTACCTCAGCCTCCAGGTCCGCAGCTGCGCGGCAGTTCGGACAGATGAAGATCGGGTAGTGTGGCGACGATAGGAGGCTGCGAATGCATTTAAAGTGCCATGTGTGAGAGCACGGCGCCACGAAAAGACACTGGCAAGGCTATGGTAGAGGACGTCAGCAGGTGCGCCGCCAGGTAGAGAGGTGGTGTTGAAGGGAATGCGAGACTTACAGCGATCGAGTTCAAACAAATGGAGCAGTCCTGGGAGTAGTTCTGACCACCTGCCCCTTCAGTCTTGGTCATATTCCACAAGCGCTTGTGCGAGTTCATACTGCAAGTGACCAGTTAGTAAAACACAGGCCGGCATGTGCGAAGGAGCTACAACACCATCGGCGCTCCCGGGGACGTACTTGAACTTGTTCAGCTTGTTCTGCCAGCCGCGGTTCAACTCCAGCCGCATCTTTACGCAGCGGAAGATCATCTCCTCGCCTCCCTTAAAGTCGATGCCCAGCTGCACCACATCCCCGTCGTTAACCGGGAAAGGCTTAGATTCCTGGCCGGGCGGGCTCAGTCGTATATGATTTAGGAACGTGCCACTGCTACTCTTGACATCCTTTATGAACCATTTCCCATCCTCGTACCAAAACTCGCAGTGGCGGCGGCTGACGACCTTGGACTTGAAGCCGACCGGTGCGGCTGAGGGCACATTTGCTGGGACGGCTGGCTGGCTGTCTCGCTCGGAATAACGACCGACGCGGATGATCTCAGACCCGCTCGGCAACGTGCGGGCTATCGGGGAGAAATGCAAAGACGGTCGTTGGCTCCGAGGGTCGACAAAGACGGAAAAGCGGATTGATGGCAGAACGCCGCTGGGGTTGCCAGACTCGGCGGTATCGTTGGTTGAAGAAGCCATTGCAGTGCCTGTCGTCGCGGCTCTCGACCGCGTCATGCTGCGACTAGGTTGTGAGTTTGGCTCTGCCGATGTGGTGACGGCGGTGCCTGGGGGAGGCGCCCCTATTGAGTCGGATTGCACAGCAGCGGGCTCGTCGGCTAGCTCTAGGTCGTCAGGAGTGGACCTCGACGATGGGCCTAAGGGGTGGGACAAAGCAGGCACTAGCGTGAAACGGCGCGAGTTGGCCGTGAAGTCGTCGGCGGTCGAGATGTTAGAGGTCGTATTGGAGGTCCTAGGAGTGTGAGAGGTCGATCGCGTGAGGTCGGGCCGGGGCCGGGAGGAGGAGTCTGCGGTTGTATTTGCGTTGGTGGAGGAGGAGCTGCTGTGATCCCTCGAGAGCAGGTGCTGATGGGTGTAGTTGCGGAGGTAACTCAGGCCCCTTCTTGTCCTGGAAGTCGAGCCGGATTGATGATATGTCGAGGCGGAGGCAGAGATGGATGGAGGTGAGGCTGCCAAGGGAACAGAACCGGTCAGTGCCGCAGGTGCAGGAGACGTAAACATTTCAGTTGAGTTGAGTTGGAAACGAAATGTGCACGGGCAGAAAACTGCGACAATGACGACGGATCGCTATGCCCCCAGTCCAATCGAGGGCTGAACTTGGGTTGGGCTAGGACGGTGCAGCCGGGTTATGGCTGGGAGGCAGGATGACTGAGAAGCAGCAGGAAGACTAAGACAATCCAGCCTGGCTTAATCCTGCCGGTCTCCCTTGCTATCAGTCAGTCAGTCAGTCAGTCAGTCAGTCAGTCAGTCAGTCGGGCGGGCGAGCAAGCGAGCCAGGCACTTTGCTGCACTCGAGCAGGCGCGACCAGGGCTTGTCAGGCAGAATAGCGAGCAGTTGGGCAGCCCCAGCCAGTGAGTGTCCCCGTGCAGGGGATTCGAGCTTTCAGGAGGGCTGCACACGGCTCTTCCAATCAAGCAAGGGTGGCGGCGCACTTGGGCCTTTGTCTTTGTGTATCGGATGGCGCTTCCACTTGCAGGTTTGCGGCGCTGCAGAGCACGGCGGGTCGAGCGGGGCCTTGTGGCCTGCGGGGACTGGCCGCCAGTGGATGGAGCAAGTGGTCGGTAGTCCAGGCGTTGTAGGATTGCTTGCAGAGGCCGAGGCCAATTCGCAAGCCAACTTCGGTTGTTTGCTTGGCTGGAGTGGTTGGGGCTCCAGACCGGATCTCGTCCAGAACAGCAGTGCAGTACGGACGGAAAACCCACTTGACCTATTCACAGGTCTGAGCGATGTCGAAGTGAAGACCGACAACTGAGCAATATATGCAATCCTGGGCGGGTCGGCTCCCGGGATGTTGATTTTGAGGTGTGCCGGTGAGGAGGCGCGGCCAGTGAACGGGCTGGGTGTGAAGCAAGCAGGAGTCGCGTAGCCGGCCGTGTGTACTGTGTACTGTGGTGGCCGTGGGTGATACGGGCGGTTAAGGCCCTTTTTGAGATTTCCTCCGGCGCCCCTTCCTTTGGGAATTCGACTCGGCTCTCGACTCAGAATCGGCCTGGACTGGCTTGGATGACCTCTCCTCGACCGTGCACTCAGTTGGTCTCAGGCTGCGCTCGTACTGTGGCTCCCAATGCGCAGGGTGACATTGATGTTGCAGGTTGTGATGGTCTGCGACGAGACGGGGCGATGTTATAGTGCAATGTAATGTGACTCTAGGATCAGGGTCACCTGCACGGTCGTGAGGCGTTCTCGGGGGTACCTGAGGTCGGGACTGAAGAGAAAACTGCAGGTCGGCTGAGAGGGAAAGAAAGAGGCAGACTGCCTGACGTTGGCCCGTCGGTCGGTTTCCAAAGCAGGTTCTGGCAAGGACAGAGTCGGGAAGGGGCGGACGATCGTTTAGGTACAATTTCGCTGGGTCGCGACAATTATGGGTCTGGCAGACTGGAGTACCAATTTCGCAGGCCAATATCAGCTTGGCTGGCTCGGGCAAGTGGGCGTGTGCACGATGTGGTGATGGAGAATGCTGGATGGCAGCAAATGCGAAAGGCGGCGTGGGGTATGCGTGTGCTTGTGCGTATGTGTGGAAGACGAGGCTGAATAGGTTCGGATACACCAGACAGACACACACGAATAATAAAACAGAGACAAGAATTGCGGTCCGGAAAGAGAGGCAGGGCAAAAACTTGATGTGTGGCGTGGTGTGTGTGTGTGTGTGTGTGTGTGTGTGTGTGTGTATGGTACCGCAGGCGAGATCAAATACAGATTTGGATACGTCGAGCCGATTACACACCAGTCTTGGGTCACACACAGATACGGTACAGATACAGAGATATTCAGACACCGGCGCCCTGCCCACCACCCCCTTCTTTGATGTAATAAATGTCACTGACAATGCCCGCCAACCGGCCTGCAGTACAATATGCGCAGCAGTCTGCGCAGCCCAAGAACAACAAGTCAGAAGTACACGCCCTCTCCTTGGCCCTTGGTCTGCCAGTCCTGCTAGGCCACAGCCGGCGTCGCAAAGAAGCAGTACATGGACGTAGTAGTATCCACTTGGGTTTCCCATCTCGTCGTGGCACCCCAGGCACGCCTCCGAATATGCTCCTATCTGGGAGGACCAGTGCGCACTTCCCGTTCAGAAGGAGATTGGACAAGACGGTTGGCAGGGCCTGGCCATCGTCCGAATTGCTAGGTTAGCCCCTAACAAGTCTAGGCTTCTGTCTGCCCCAGGATGTCATGGCCCGTTGATGAAGCCGCCAGGGTCACTAGTGCAGGCCCGACGCCTCGGATATCGCGCCTCGACGAGCTGTGAGTCGTGGTCGCCACGAGGGAACGGGTCGGGCGGTGGGTGCTGGGTACCTGTGCCTGAGCCCTGTGCCCTGTGCCGGCTGTGCGCAAGGCACGAGACATGCAGAGATGGTCGAGACAGGGCAAGATCGAGACAGGGCAAGACAAGGGCAGGAGAGACAGGTTCAAGCCTGCACCTGTCCAGCCCTCCAAGACAAAAACCACGCGGGGGATCAGCGGCCCAGGCAGAGCCAAGATGGGCAGGGCGAAACCCGGGACCCGACCGTGAAATTCTGACAGTCTTGCAAGCTGCCCGACATCTTCTGCTCTTGACTGCCCACGTCTGCCTGCGCCCGCACTGCGCCAGCGGAAACGAAACACGCTGAGCTTCCTCTCAAACAGCACTTGGGCAGTGGCTTCCCACCAGGCTCGCATCCGGAGCTCGCTCCCAGCCTGCCAGCCGGGATTGCAGCAGGTGGTGTGCAGACTAGACGGGCTGGACGCTCATGCGTAGGGGCGCTACGGGAAGGTGGAGGGGCGTTCCGTCTTCCATGTCCCTCAGGAACAAAGGGTCAGAATTCCACATAGTAATGCATTCCAACATAGTGCTCGGTAAGCGCGCATTACCCGCGCTCGCAAACCCCGACCCTAAGGATCAATCGATTACTGCATGAGAGACTGGAGTATATACGGTGTGCTGGGTAGTGACACTATGCAACCGGCAACCTATGCCCACCGCTGCGGGAAGAGGCTGAACTCAAATTAAACTGGGGTGCTCTGTGGTAGACGTGCCCCGGCACGGACGGTTAGACTATTGTCTGTTTTACTGGACCGTACGGAGCAATTCCGGCGTGGTAAAAGCCTAAAACAAATCTCGTGCGGGTATCAGCAATCAATCATTCGGCCGATTTACCATTTAGTCCATTAGCTCCCGGCGAACCGTCAATATCCGACTCGGCAATGTCCCAGCATATCAGTACACAGTACCTAGGCAGAGAGGCTATCGACCCTGGTGGCCCAGCAGCCCAGGCCCCCGTCGCCAGCGGGACAAGTACTATATCCTCGTCCATCTCGCCCAGGGACGCATGATGAGCCCCCTCCGCTCTTCGCCCCCAACAAGCGAACTCTATGCCAACTGGGTGATGCCCTAGCGTGGTCTCTCGTGAGACGCCAGGCCGTCTGACTTCCCCAACCTGACTTCCGTGCCCACCCCTGTATGGCGTGACATTCCCCAGAGCCCAGAGTTCTCCAAGTCTGGCATTCTGGCATCGAGCCGGCACTGGGCCACATGATCTGACAAGATGACGACTGCCACGAACCGGCATTGCTGAGCCCTGCCCGGGGTTGCCATGCGGCCTCGCCCGATGCGGCCGACACTGTCCTGGCAGCCCTGGCAGCCCACCAGTCCTCGGCGCTCAGAGGAACTCCCAGGGAGACTCCCCGTCGGCCGACCCCTCCGACCCCTTCTGCCCCTTCATCTACTGCAACTCGAGCCGTCATCTCGGTTTGCACCTGGGAGGAGGCTCTCAGGCTCCCGTTGCTCTGAGGCTTGGACGCTCTTGGGCCCCACGCTCGGGGAGTTTCGTGCTTGCTGGCTGGTTGGGATCCCGTGGACACTCATGTCGGACCTGTCCCGGCGCACCGCTCCCTCGTCACCCTTCAATCAGCTTGTCTGCTCTCCGTGAGCTACTAGCACATAGATTGGGTCAAGGGCTTGTCGGAATGGCCCACTAGATCACCGGTGCATGCACGTCTGCTCAGCTGTGTTGTCTAGGTCAGATCGGTGGCCACTGAAGATCTGGTCAGCATCTTCAACAGCCTTCTGCATGATTCCTGCAGCCGTGAGACGGATTTATGACTCGTGAGGGCGACATCTGACGGGCAAACCTTTTCTGCCCAGTAGCAGATGTTTGCCAGGATTTATTCCGTTGAGAAGAACAATCCTTTTCTTCAAGCAATCCCGAAGCTTCAGCCCGGAAGCATTGCAGACAAGCCCACTTCTTCTTGCTTGAAGCCGCCGGTCGAAGACTGCAGCCAGGCCTCAAGCATTCCCACACGCATTAGTCCGTCCAGGGAACAGCACGACTCACGATAACTTACAAGGACTTACTTCCAGGGTCCAATGACGTGGGAGGTCGATTTGAAAATAGTCGATGAGGCACCCTTGTTCAGTGCAACCGACACTTTAATCATTTGCTGGAAGGATGTAGACCCAGTGAGGTCATGGACAGAACAAGCCTTGACTCTGTTGTCGAACCACTCTGCTCTTGGCCCGATTCACCGTCTGAAGTCTCCTACTGCTTTGAGAATATTTGATGCATCGACGTTCCTGATCAGCTCATGAGGCATATTTGGCCAGCGTTTAACCCAGCTGTGATATAAATACCTCTGTCTCGTTGCTGTGCCGCGAGAATCCAGGACCCTTTTCGGATGGCATGTGAAGAGGCTTTTGTCTGGTTTTGCATAGTTTCAGACCGGTGGGAGGGTGTATAAGTCGCCTCTGCAGTATCAACCTCGTGGGAAGCTATAGTCGGGCTTCATGTGAGACGACTTGGTTATTGCGTCCTTGGACATTTTGGCACAGCCACGGACCCTCCCCCCTCCACCTCCACCAAAAAAAAAGGCAAAACGCCCATTGCAAAGCTCTTATGGCTTCCTTCCAGGTTCATCACACGAGCGTGTTCCGCAGCAGGCTTTTCTGTACAAAATCCCTATAAGGCGATTTTGTAGGAGCTTTGGTCGATGAGATGTCTATCCCATGGAAAAGTTTCGCAGGACGCTCGCCCACAGGAGTCATGTGGTAGATTATACTATCTAAGTATAGGTAGTTCTGTAGTGCATACTGCTCAGGTTTACTGTCCGGGATAGGTGCAGCCGTGCAACGACCACATTTCCTCACAATAACAGACACCGCTGATCAGTGGAAGAAAACGGCTTCAGACGTGAGGGCAATTGTAATTAGTAAATTTATTCTTCTACAAAAACATCAGCTTGAGGTGATATTTGGTCGAACAGCTGAACCACAGTGTTGAGGATTCAAAACAGCCAATAGTAGCTTTCGAGAGACACTGCCCGTAGGGCAGGCAGTCCATCCATGCAGTAGCGGTTGTCCTGCCAGGGAACATTGGTAGCGCGACTTATCGATAAGCCCGGCTGCGCGGCTGGGGCAAATCGGCCTCGAACAATTCTTTGGCCTTGACATCACTGCAGCACGCCAGCCTCGTCCAAGTGAGCCTGAAGCAAATATGTTGCGCTCATGTAGTTCGCGTTTGCCTGCAAGGCTGCATGGCCTCGCGAAACCTCACAACATCAGTGCCAGGCCATCACTTCTAATCAGGTCCTTGGCCACAGTCGCCCCTCCTCCCGCTGCGCGAGTATGCAACCCGCACCATCGCCTACACCCTCATGCTCTTCCAGCCTGCTAATCCACAAAACTTCAGGAACCTACGGAGCTAAGCGACATAACTACCCTTCCAAATGGCATCCGAGTTGCCACAGAAGCCCTTCCAGATGCCTTCTCGGGCATGGGGGTCTACATAGACGCCGGCTCGCGATACGAGAACGCATACTTGCGCGGCGCAAGTCACATCATGGACCGGCTGGCCTTCAAGTCGACCTCGAGACATTCGGCCGACGAGATTCTAGAACAAGTGGAAAACCTCGGCGGAAACGTGCAATGTGCGTCCTCGCGAGAATCCATGATGTACCAGGCCGCCACATTCAATACTGCCATTCCCACCGCAGTTGGCTTGCTCGCTGAAACAATACGGGATCCCAAGCTCACAGAAGAGGAGGTGCAACAACAACTGCTCACGGCCGAGTATGAGATAACGGAGATATGGTCCAAGCCAGAGCTCATCCTGCCAGAGCTGGTTCACACGGCCGCCTTCAAGGACAACACCCTCGGCAACCCTTTGCTCTGCCCGCAGGATCGACTCGGCGCCATCGACAAGAGTGTCATCCAGGCCTACAGGGACGCTTTTTTCAGGCCAGAGCGGATGGTGGTCGCATTCGCCGGAGTACCCCACAACGAGGCTGTCAAGCTGGCCGAACAGCACTTCGGTGACATGAAGGGCCCAGAGCTGCCCGCAATCTCAGACACTGCATCCGAGGCCTCGTCGGCATCCGAGACGAGCTCGCAGAGCAGTGACTCTGCCGCGTCGTCTGTATCCTCTTTGTCTTCGGGCTCGCCACAGCAGTCATCCAAACTCCTCTCTAAAATACCATTCTTGAAGAACCTCTCCACATCGGCACAACACAACGCCTCTATCGCCTCCTCTCCCTACATTCCCATCTCCAGCGAAGACCTCAGCCGCCCCGCCAAGTACACAGGTGGCTTCCTCTCCCTTCCCACCCAGCCACCTTCTCCCAATCCGATGATGCCCGCCTTCACACACATCCACCTTGCTTTCGAGGGTCTCCCCATCTCTTCGGACGACATCTTCGCCCTCGCCACTCTACAGACCCTTCTCGGGGGCGGTGGCTCCTTCTCAGCTGGAGGCCCAGGCAAGGGCATGTACTCCCGCCTCTACACCAATGTCCTGAACCAATACGGCTGGGTCGAGTCGTGCGTCGCTTTCAACCACAGCTACACTGACAGCGGCCTCTTCGGCATCGCGGCGTCCTGCTACCCCGGCCGAACGGGCAAGATGCTCGAGATCATGTGCCGGGAACTCCGCGCCCTGACGCTCGACTCCGGGTTTTCCCGCCTGAACCAGGTCGAGGTCACCCGCGCCAAGAACCAGCTGCGGTCAAGCCTGCTCATGAACCTCGAGAGCCGCATGGTGGAGCTCGAGGACCTGGGGAGGCAGGTGCAGGTCCACGGCCGCAAGGTCCCCGTGCGGGAGATGACCAGGAGGATCAGCGAGCTCACGATCAACGACCTGAAGCGCGTGGCCAAGAAGGTGGTTGGCGGTATGGTCAACAACCCCGGTAACGGAAGTGGCGCGCCAACAGTGGTGTTGCAGGAGGCGGAGGCCCCTGGTGTCACGACGAGGACGCTGTCTTGGGATGAGATCCAGGATACGATTCACCGGTCTGGACTGGGGAGGCAAGGTTAAAAAGACAACTGACTATGACTTTTATCGATAAGGCCGCGGGTCGTACTCAACCCTCGATACGAGTCTCCCCAGGACCAAAGCAGCAAGGCGAAATTCGCCTCACTTTCCACAAAGAGGTGTGCCTCGATGCTGGCGCCTAATAATTGCGGAGGCGCACAGAAGGACGCCCAAGAATTTGGGCAATACGTGTAAAATAGAATAGACACCATATCTCAATGCATACAAGGTCATTCATGTTGCCGATTCGCAGTTCTGTCTTTTGATTTTTTATGTGATGACATGATGGGAACTTGGTGCTGGCTATTATCATCTTCGGGTGATCACCCTCCAAACCGACATCCAGCTCGCATCAAAAGCTCCCCCAAGACAGCAAGGCCACGGCTTCCAGGTCTCCTTCATCGGTACTGGGTAAGCGCGTTAGCGAGTCCTAGGAGCCCAGACACTGCACGACGCTGCCGCAAGTATACGCCAGCAAAAAATGGAAAAGAACTCACCTTCTTGAAGCCGATCGCCTCGGCGTTCTCGCGGAAGGCCTGCCTGGACATGTTCAGGCCATACTTGCGGATCAGGCCGGTCTTCTTCTTGTCGCCCGTCACTCGGCAGCCCCTGGAGCCCTTGCCGTAGGTGCGTGGGTGGGAAAACCAGACGTTCTCGTGGGCCATGGTTGTGTATTGTGGGGAGGGAGGTACGTGATATATTGCGATGGAACGATGAAGAGAAAGTTGCGTGCGTTGATGAATCGTCACGGGAACTTGTCCAGTTGAAAAAAATGGGTGTACTGAGGACAAAGTTCAAGTAGGGGCCGTCAAGTGGCTTCTTCGTAGCTGCTGGACCATCAGGGTCCTTTCTCGTTGGCGTGTGGACATCAAGGCCCCCGGCCTCACAAGAGCCAGTCACTCGCCTCCAGCTGGACAGAAGAGGCAAGGGGAGCCGGTGACGTGCAGCGTCCGTCCTCGAGCGGACCGATTTAATAGAGACGCCGCGCTGCTGTGAAGTGCGACGGTTGCGGCCCGGACCCACCAGGCTCTATCTGCTACTGCTATCTCTTGAACACCTGATGACCAAGCCTCTCGATCTCTCTCCCCTCCTGGGTGTTCTTGCCCGCAGCCTCCAGCAGCTTCTGCCACGCCTCCTGGTCTTTAATCTTGACCGCCTCCTCCGCAGCCTTTACACGCATGCCACACTTTTCGTACATGGTGATGGAGGCACCCGGCTCGAGGTTGGCACATTTAGGAATGAAGACTGAGGCGAGGCGAGGGTTGCCTGCCTGAAGTATGAGGTTGTAAAATGGCTATCGGCCGCGGTCAGTACCTTTCGTATCTTCACAGTCAGGTCGGGATGACTCACTTCCCACCCGATTGGGCTCTTCCGGTGCTTCGACATTTCCTCAAGTTCATTCCAATCACGCTTGGCCACCAACGCCCGCAGGCGGATCCACCAGGCCACCTTCTCCGGCACTTTGAACTCGCTCTGAATCTTCTTGGCCCGCCCGCTGTAGCCCAGCCTAATGAGCTTGAACATGGTCTCGTTGACACTGAGTCCCGTAAACGTGTCGGTGAGGTCACGGTCAAAGGCCTCCTGCATTCGCAACAGTGTCACGGCCTCCTTTGTCGCAGCCAGCTCAAACGCGTGCTCCTTGCTGTTGTCACTCAACAGCTTGGCCGCCAGCGCCAGCTTGTCCGAAGCTGTCCGGCTGCTCGGTTGTGATAAAGACTCGCGGATGAACACGGACGCGCCGTCCAGACGACGGTCGTCTTGGTAGTATAGGTCTTTGAGAAGAGTACTGTCTTCTTCGCGGAGCGCAGCCGACTCAACCAGCGCCGTAGCCACCGGTCTGTGATTGATAGTACGGAAGAAGGCAGCCAGGGGAAGCTTGCGGCGCAGCGTGTGCAGAACGAAGTAGACGAGGTCGGTGTCACCGCTCTCAATTGCCTTGTCGAGGGCCATCTCGTCCTCTTCCATGCTAAGAAGCAGTGGTACTTGCCGGCCGGCCCGAGGTTCATGATTAAGAAGCTCAGTGGCTAGGCGGCCCCTGCCCTCATCGTAGGCGGCGCGGGCAATTGCTTCAAAAGATATGCCCGGCTTGCCAGAAAGCTTGTCGACTATAAGCCGGCAAATAGTGTCGTCATCTTCTGAGCCTGTGCGGACTTTTGATGACGCCCAGTGCACATAGATCTTGTCTGAAGACAGCCGTAGGTAACTTGCTATGCGAAGAGCAAGCAGGTACTCATGGCGGTTAAGCAGGCGGCTGATAAGGCCTTCGGGAGTCAAGCGCTGGAACTGATCATATGATATAGGCAGTCCAACCTCATAAAACCGCACGGCGTTGAGGACTCGAAGCGTCTCACACATGTCGACGAAATCGTCGCTGTTGTAAATGTCCAACACAGACTTGCCGAAAGAGGCGGCCTTGAGCAGCTGCTTCTGCCAGTGGATACTGAACTCTTGCCCTGCGGCGTTGACGCAAGTGTCGACTGCTTCAACTAGGTTGGAACGGATGAGTTGGATATTGTCATCAGCTTTGGGTGAGTGGGCGTCCAGCTGGGCGACGGCATCCACCAGGATGGAGGCAGGAGACTCCGTCCCGAATCTGAACACCTCATCCGTGACATCGGGCACTTTTTGGACCAAATCGCAAACGTCGTTGGTGAGAATACGAACGCCATCATGATCTTGAATCACATGCACCCTTCCTTCGTAGAAGAACTTGGCCGTGGCACCTCCTGGGCCAACAACGTGGACCTCGTCCTCCCAGGCAATGACAACGGCATCGTTCCCACACCATTGAACGTACTTTGGAGGAATCCTTGACCTGGAGTCGTACTCTGTCAAGCGGTTCTGGAAGTCACTCGTAATGACGTGAGTTTTGCCAGTCTGTGTGTACAAGGCAGCAAACTTCCCGTTTGGCGAGACTGCGAGGTGGGTAAAGGGTCCTAAGTCAAGGAAGCGGTCTTCCACTTCTGTGGCGTCTGCCATGTAGACAGTCTCGTGGATACTGAGCAATGCCTCCACAGAGCGCGACAGGGTGTAAGCGGGGGGTATAATTGTCCATGAATGTACAGCTCCCTCGGGGGGTTGGGCCAGGACTTTGGGCCGTGGCTCGTCGTATGAGGATACCGAGATCAAGGTGTTGTTGTCCAGTAAGGCCACGAGCCCTGATTCATAGAACTTGCAGGATTGCACTCCATGGTCCTCGGCGCCGTTGCCCAGGGAGAACTGGGTAAAGTCGCCCTGGAGGTCGTAATAGCACCGCACAATTCCATCCTTGGTCACAACCAGAAGCTTCTCGTCCTCTGACCAGCCAAGGCCCTTGATTGTGCCGTGTTCCCAGGGGATGCTTTTGATCAGCTTCCCAGCGCAACTGTATATGTCTATACTGGGCTTGGATGATTTTCCGGTTCGATAAGCCAGGATCTTGGTCTCATCACGGTAGAGAGCTGCATGGCGTCAGTTGCTAATGTCGTCTTTAACTTGTGGCAGGCTGTGAGCCGTCGTGATGTTGAGCATGGTTCACGAAAGTACACCCCATGCAACCATGCCTCGAAGGGTCGCAACCAGGAGACGAAGAAACACACCTACAGCGCCGCCATAAGGGGCTCCGGCGACAAAAAAGTTATCTAGATCCAAGTCGAGATCAAATACGGCCGTGTAGAGCTGGATCTTGCGGTAAAACCGGTCGCCGACCTTCTCCCAGCCGGCTGTGGGATGTGTCGAGTCCATCTTGGCGCCTTACAACCTCATCGCATCTTCGGGCCTCCTGCAAGACTCCCTCGCTTGTCAGGCCTGTGTGCGCCCAGCTGTGTTCTACAGGCGTGGTGTCGTCTTAAGGGGAATTGTTAAAGGCCAGGCAGATCCCGAACACAATGCAGGTCGAGCCGTTGTGTGAGATGAGCCTCCGCGAAGCTCAGTGAGTGAATGTACTGCTCAGAGCGAGCAAGCTACACGCAAGCTATAGACCCAGCCAGGTATGTACCCGGGTAACCGCACCAGCCAGCGAAGGGCCTCCACCAGAGCACAACGGCTATCGATAAGCGCCTGCCGTCGCAGCACGGATGGGGCTGCAACCTAGGCGCCGTTCACATGCCCCAGCTTGGCGGGAGAAGCAACCGAGATAAGACCCAGGGGACCCGCCCGCCTCGACAGCTGGACATGGATGCATCGTCATCGTTTGGGGACGACGATGATTGGGAGATCGTTTCCACCTCATCCCGACCCCGATCTCCATCACCCAAGGGAGACACATCAGGATCAGAAGCTGCACCAGGAGCTGCAGAAGCGATCGGAACCACAGTTCAAGCTCCCGTTTCAGCTCAAACACCCGTTTCCAAAATACTCCTCCCACACAACATGCCGGGCTGGAAAGAGGACTACCTCTCTTCGATCCTAGAAGCTGAGAAGAACAACCCAGTCAACCAGGAGCTCGTCGAGGCTTGTGAGTTCGCTCTCGGATCCCAAAGTCCCCCGCATCTCCCCTTGCATCGCTCAACAAGAGAAGACCTCACACATAAACTAACTCGCCTTGCTCCGCACCCTCCAGGCTCACTCCTCAACGACCGCATAGCAGCCCTCGAAGCCGAGAAGGCCCACTGGCAATCATCGACCCCGCCAGCCTCCAGCGCACAGCAACCAACGACCAAAGAACCTGCCACAGCCACCTCCGACCCAGCCCAGTCCCGCCTGCGCACCGACCTAGCCGAAGCCCTCCGCCAGAAATCCTCCCTGGAGGCGCGCCTCCGCAAGACGACCAGCGAGCGCGACGCCCTGCAGACGACGCAGCGGTCGCAGGCGCGAGCCGTGCGCGACCTGTCGGGGGAGCGGGACGCGCTGCGGCTGCGGGTGGGTGACCAGGCCGAGGAGCTGCGCGTCAAGAAGCAGATGATGCAGCAGATGCAGGACGAGGTGCTGGCCCTCGAGATGCAGCTCAACGTCGCCGAGGCGCAGAAGGCCAAGATCGCTGCCGAGAACAAGCAGCTAATCGAGCGCTGGATGAAGCGGGCGCGTCAGGAGGCCGACGACATGAACGCCGCGAACGAGAAGCGCGGCGACGGGCCGTGAAGCATGAGTGTCAGCGATATGGACGTTCACGCTGAATTTTAGACATGACAACAAGCGATCTTGAAAAGGACGGCCCGGCGCGACCGCCCACCACACAGAGGCTAGATGAGGCATGTCGGGATAGAGAAGGGTATCGTTATTGCTTACGCCGGCCGCAGGCCTCTTCTCTATATGCTGTCTCTGCTCGCTATAATGCTTTCGAAAGGTGCGTTGTGAGAAACAAACACAAACCCCAGACCCCACCCTTCCATACAAGACCGCCTCTCCAATCGATACTCCCTATGCGCTGCTCCTTATATGTGTGCGAGAGGGTATAAATTTGTCCAAAAATGCATCCTTCCTTCTATGTGCAACTTTCCGTCCTGTTGGCACTCAGCTAATGCCGCCGAATCAGGAATGTCGCCCTTTTTTCGGACCCAGCCCCTACTTTTTGGTCGCAATGAAGTAGTCCCCCTGCCTGTCGGTCCAGCTGACACCTTTCTCGGGCCATTGGTACTTCTCGACGTCGAGGATCTGGGTGGCGATGTCGTTGGTGTGGTATGCTGAGGAGCTGACGAAATTCTTGAGCGACACGAGCTTGCAGCCCTCCTTCAAGTCCAAGAACATTATCTTGAGCTTGTCGTTCAGCTCCGGCGTGAATGCAAAGTTGTTAGCCAACACCACATCAGCGCGCTTGAGCACGTCCTTGATGGATTCCTCCTTGGTGAAGTCGCCGTGCACGAACCGGATCCTGCCCGGCTGGATACCCCAGAGCTTGCATCGGGCCCGGAACTCCGAGTGCTGTGCCTTGGCCAGCTCCGCCGGCCCGTCCATCATCTCGCAGCCCCAGCTCTCGCACCCGATCTCGAGCGCCGTTTGGAGCGTCACGTTCCCAACGCCAGACCCCAGATCGACAAAGACCTGGTCCGACTTCATCTGCAGGTTCTGGCAAAGCGCCTGCCGCACGAAGCTCCTATTCATCTCGCCGTAGACGTTGTCGGTGCCGTTTTCGTACTTCTTCAGGATGTCGACCTTGGGAGTGACCACGCGGTCGTAGACTTGGGTCAGGATATGGTTGATGAGGTTTTCAGAGAGCTCGTGTTGCTTGTCGATGGTCGTGGCTATTGCGCCGGTCTTGAGGAGGTGGAGTACAACACTGTTGTATCTTTCTATGGCGGCCTTGTAGCCTGCCAGGTTCAAATACTGGGAGTTCGAGTTGCGCTCCAGCTGTCGAACGATGTCCTTAAAACCGTGCTCCTGGGCTTGCGCAGGTGTGAGAAATGACTCTTGAACATTGTGCACGACCTTTGTGATATCCTCGAAGACCTTGAGCTTGTCTCTGCCGTCCGAAAGCACGAACCTGTAGACACAGGGTTAGCATATAAGTCCGCTTGAGAGAAGACAGCGGCCGCTGTGCCAGCGCAAATCACGACATACCGTTCTCTTGTCAGGGAGCCCGGATACTGCAGCTTGACCACGAGGTCGTCTGGGTCGGCATCGGGGAAGAGAGGCTTGTCCCCCTGCTCGGTCGAGAAAAGATCTGCGGCGTGCACGATCTTGGGTGCCTTGCCCGTGTCCTTGTACCCGTTGGCGGCGAGCTCAGCCAGCGCAGAATGCCGCAGCTTGCGGTTGGGGTCCATGCGCGTTGACATCTTCCGCCGCTTTAGGCGACTTTCCCAGTCGTCATCATCCTCTTCAGCGCTGTCCCCGTCCGAGTCGAAGGCGACGCGATCGCTGTCGGTGGCAGGGGAGCGTATGCGCTTGCGACCGTTTGAGGGTGGGGCGAGGTAGCCTTTCTCGTCGGAGGAGGTGAAGGGGCTTTTGCTGGCTCGAGAACGCCCGTTGGCAGGCTTGGGCGTGCCTCTTGCGACTATTGTGGATGCCGAGGGGCGGGGTGAACTGCTCGTGCCGGTTGCGCGTCTCCCATTCACCGGGGTGCTGGGCTTTTTCGGTACCTCGACGCTGACGGTGCGGATCTTCGGTTTCGGCAGGGTCTTGGGGGTGAACTTGGGCTGCTTGGAAAACATATTGAGATAGATAGGCGCTACCTGGCTAGCAGGTGGGTAGTAGATGGCAGGGTCGCCACGGGGGCACAAAGTTTGCAGGCGCGGGCTGTGACGGATCGCGTGCTACTTCTCAAGCGCACCACGCGGGAGGAGTAGCGATGAAGTGAGGGCTACCTTCGGCAGGTAGTGTGGGCTCTGCAGAAATGCGCCACTGGAACGAACGAGGCTGAAGTGTGAAGCAAACAAACCTGATGTTGGCTATGTGGGCGCTGGTAATGGGGGACAGGCTGCGAAGAGCAAGGCAGGCCTGGCAGGTTGCTCCAAAAAAAAAAACGATGGTGGTGTGAGAAGTAGAATGGCCAGAAGTGAAGGTGTGGGCGAAGTGCGTGAAAGAGTGAGTGGTCGCAAATTCAATCTGATGGACCCCGAACCCGACGTAACATCTGAGGTGCCGTACCATACAGTACCCTACAGTACGGTACCCTGTCTCGCCCATGTCCCTCCCGCCTTGCCAGCCTGCCAGCCTGCCTACCTGCTGTGCACGCAGTACTGCGTACCTGCCACCACAGCCCTGCCCCTCAACCTGGGAACGGGCCAATGTAAGAGGTGGAGGTACCCAGGTACCTTGGCTGCTTCGCAAAGCCAAGCCTGAGGCCCTGAGCCTGCCTTGACGCAGGGGCCTGCAGCCCACGCCTGGCCCGCGTGCAACCAGAGCAGCGGAACTGTCTGTGCCCCAGCTGCGGGGTCCGCTGGTCCACGTCTGTCTGGGCTAATGCTGCTTCTAGAAGGAAAGCTTGGAATGCTCCCGAAACTCAACCCAGCCTTGCCCGTTATTTTTGGCCAGTTGTTGCCGATTCGACGGGGACAGAGTGCGATTGTTTGCATTGCATTAGAGCTAAGAAACACAAATGTGTGGATGTAACATCCATTTCTACTATAAGACCACCATACCTTCAAAAAGCTATATATCACAACACCAAAGCTCCTGTGGGCTTGCATACCTCTGGGTTGATTTTACAGGATTGTCCTACAGACATTCATCTTCTAAGGTGGGATTCCCTAGGAGACGAGGAGGCTATGTCATAAGATACTTGCTCTGCAGGAGTTGTTGGGGAAAGATGGCGGTGGCCGTGTAGTGGTTGGACATCTGAGCAGACTTATAATAGGGATTCTGATTTCTTTGCTATTGTCCTGTCCTCTACTATCTGCCCCATTTCTGACTACTCGGCTCGCGAAAAGAGCTTCCCCAGTCTTTCCTCAATCCACCAGTCCCCGTAGCCATGCAGCAAGCCTCCGTTCCCCAGCACCTGCAGAGCATTCGTCTCGGGATCCCACCCGTCATCGCGGACAATGGCCTCTCTGTCGGCGGCCCCTTCTAGAACGAGGCGTTCTATTATCTCTGTCCACCTCTCCGTGCCCAAGGGGTCAACATCAAAGGGTCTGATCCAGCCCCTGCGCTTTGCGTTCCTGACTGATCGGAGCACCAGGATCCAAAGAGTGGCATCCTTGACATGCAGGAGCCTCGTCTGGAACTCCTTGTTGGGACTACCAATGAGGGGCCCGAGGACGCCATGGGATGAGTACTTTCTCGAGTACACCAGGAGAGACTGGACAAATGCTGGCGAGGAAAGCGGATAGATGGTCTTCTGTCGGGAGCAAAGAAACTCGAGGGCTCGATAAAGGAGAGGAGTCTCCTCCCGTGGCAGCGCTGAGTCCGCATGCCCCGGAGAGCTCAGCGCATTTCCGTTCAGTTCAGGTTCAGTATCGGCCATCGCGTCCAGGCTGTCCAGGACATACTGCTCCAGTCCAAATTTGGTACACAGGGCGAGGAAGGGAAAGGGGATAGAAAGTTTATCCCCGCGTCTCTCCTCGAAGGTGCCGAAACGGTTGCGCGCCCAGTGGTCTTCAAGGCTCGAAGACTTTGTGAGCCAAAACCACGATATGGTCTTGTCCAACTCATTGAGGAACTTTGTCTGGAGAAACCCCTGGTCCTTGGCGATATGCCGCGCGTGCGTGAGGCTCAGCGCAATATCTGGGTACCACTCATCCAATCGGCGATGGTGTTCAATCTGCTCGAGAGGGTGTTTCATTCGCAGGACATAGGATCGAAGCAGATACAGGTGGGGGTCAAAAGTATCTGATCTTTCCACCGCCGCTGTAAGCCGACGCCAGATGGGATTTCCAGTTGGGTGCAAGAGCCAGTCGCGGACCGTTCGATGAAGGTAGGTAACCTTGTGTCCTGCTAATTTTCGAGCCAGGGTTTCCACTGTGTCGCCTTCCGCAAAACGAGCCTCTCGGACAGTGCCATTACCCTGTCGTTGCCTTGGGAATATGTCGAGGAGTCCTACGGAGCTTCGTTGAACCCAATCCTGAGTTTCAGCGCAGCGACGGATTACCGTCTCATCCGCCGCTTCTTCTACCGACTTTGTCAGGATAAGCGTGTTGTCTTCTGTTCTCGAGGCGAACGCGAGGTCCCAGATGGACAAAGACGTGGCTGACTCGTCCTTGATAAACTCAGCTACCGTCTCCTGAGCGTGTACGAGCTGGAACAGTTTCGATGTCTCGGTAGTTTTCTTTCCTGACTGGTCCGTGAATACAAGCTTTTCAAAGAGGTCTGCAAGCTCGGTGGGGAACGTGGACAGATGATCTCGGATGTCTGCAATGGTCGTTGGAGCGCTGCCGAACTTCTTGATGATCTCTCGGGCCACAAGTCGAGCCCATAAGAATACGCCATCGGCAGATGCCACGATCTCTTGGACTAGCTCTTTGGCATCTTCGTTGCTCTCCCGGAGAGCTCGGCGGACATGCTGGTTCTTCCGCCTGCAATATGTTAGTGTCGTCGTATGAGATTGAACCATTCTGTAGGAGGTTATCCCATAAGGGGTATCCCGGAGGAAGTTTGGAGGGTGTCCTGGAGGGTGTCCATAGAAGGTTGTCCAGAGGCGATTGCCACATAGGAGATTATGGGATAGAAGTGTTGGGCTCGCGGTCTTCACGAGAAGCCGGTGTGGAATAAAATAAGAGAGAGAGCTCCCACATACAGACTATCAGAAGCATACTGGGTCAAGTCACCCACAATCAGCTCTTGCAGTCGCAAGCTGGGGACCGAACGCGAAAAAGCTCGTTCAAATACCTCCCACGGCCGCGAAGACAGGCACAGCTTGACCTGGGAGCCATTCTTTCCGGACCCTAGGTCGCGGAAGAAGCGGATCATGCTCTCATGGTCCCCATCAAGCTCATCCAGCCCGTCCACAAAAAAGCAGACCTTGGTCTGCGAGAGCCCAGTGTCCAGTAGGCGCAGGAGTCCGCTGGTGAGCTCAGGGCCGGTCCACTCCAATCCCATGCCTATCCTCTCCTTCGTGGTCATGCCGCAAAGCTTCTGCCACAGGCGGGGAAACGCCTCGGGGATGCTGTCTGGGTAGAGCGAGAGTAGTTGATGCAGCAAGGACCGCAAGAGCCCGACCCGTGAGCGCTGGTCCTCGGATCCGCTGACCCAGAAGTAAAAGCCAGCGACTGCAACTTGCTTATCGCCCGCCCAGGCCTGAAGTGATCTTCTGGTCTCGCTGTGCTGCGAGAGGTAGCGCATGAGCGTCGACTTACCCGACCCTGGCTTCCCGGTGACTAGATTTATGTTAGCAATCGATTCTCAACGGGTCTTCCAATTACTAGAGCACAATCTCATATACGGTCAACGCATATAGGACAAACTCCTTTGTGACAACCTCCTATAAGACGACCTCCCAGTGAATGACCTCCTCCAGGGCAAAGGTTTGACTCACTCCAGTAGATGCTCCCCAAGTCATCGGTCGAAAGCCACTCCGTAAACCTGGGATCGCTCGCTGCAGGCCGGCCGCTGGCGCTGAAGATCCAGTTGAAGGAGTTTCCATGTGCTTTGGCCACATCCTGCTCTCTGCTCTCCATGGATTCGAAGCTCAGGGTCTCGAGAATAAAATCCTGAAGCAGTCCCTTGGACGGCACCTGCCTGGGGCGCCCATTCTTGCTCTGTGAATTGTTGTTTGGTCCGGCTAGTGTGTCTTCCTCAACCACTTGTGCTTCCGAGATAGTGGCGGACAACTGGGATGCAATATCGCCGCTATATGCCTTGCTTAGTTTTAAGCTCCTGTGTCACACCGAGGGGGTCGCATTCATGGGGTAATGTAGCTTACAGCGGCTCCTCTGGTTGGAGACTCTGCCAACGCATGTGTACCGCGAACAATTGTGTGCGCAAGGATTCGATATCCTGCTCGGTAAAGACACTACGCAAATCACCGTTCGAGTTGTTACTCTCGGAAGAGGACCCTGTTCTCTTTGCGCCCAGCCGCCTCAGTCGGATTAGAATATCCTGCGAGATCTTCCAGCAGGCTCTTCCTACACCTGCACCGCCGACCGCAGTGTCAACATTGCCTTGATGCTCAAGGCCTGTCACCAATCCTTGAAACTGTTCAACCCAATGACCTACATCTGGAGGGTCCGCGCCATTGCCCACCACAACCTGGAGCAGAGCCGTCCCAGCTCGGAAGAACTCTGCAACGGCCATGGCTGCCTAGAACTCGCGAGAAGCCCAAAGATGTAGTGAAGCAGCAGAGGCCGAAGTGTACTTCCTTTGCAAACCACTGTGATGTCTTGGCCATTCCCAGCAGTCGAGACATCAGACTCAAGCAACTACAGCAAACGCATTCGCATGGTGAATGGTGGAAGAGGGGGGAAAGCACGAATTCAGACACACAGTAAGATTTTAGATCACTTATTTTGCCCGGTACAGTTCGTTCCAAGACACAGCCTGGGTGGTTGGTGTGATAATTAACCCCTCAGTTGGTATAAAGGCAGCTAGCGTGCCGTCGCAGCGGATATGACCTGTCAGAAAAGCCCTGCCCCAGCGATAAGCTTAAAATTAGAACGTCGTTCCAGGGCAACTGCCTAAAGCAAACAGCCCGGCTGCAGGCATTCACATTTTCCCAGTCAACTTCCTTGGCTCTTCCTCGACTGTAGGCGTGCAACAAGCCCTTAGCCGTGTGAGCCCCCGTTTGACGCAGCCAAACGGGCCCTCAAAGCTTCGATGTGAGCCGACGCCCAACGTCCAATCTGCGTCAGACCTTTAAGTAAACGCGATCTGCTGGGATGTGAGATGTGACAAAGCCGTTCTGAGCCTTGATTGCTTGTGCATGGTCCTGAGCAAGACACAGCCTGTGTTCCCAATATTTACTATCCTCTGTGAGCTGATTAGCACAACACTGACCATTGGACTGATGTAGACTGCCTACAAGCCATGAGTTTGCGAAGTATGGGCGAGGCTGCATGAAAATCGACCATGTCAGCTCGATGGCCATTTCCTATCGGGGGATGCCGCCCAGGCGGGTCCTGCGGCCATGCTACTCTCACCACGTGGGCAGTGCGGGCCCGGATGAGGTGTTCGCATCCTCAATCCTCGACCCCTGCCCCACCAAGCTTTTCGAGGTGGGCGGTCCAAAAGTCAATCGGCATGGCCCCGAACGTGGGACCGGGCCGTGATGTCGCGTGAAGTTTAAGGTTTGGTGACCGTGATTCTTGCCCTAGACACTTTGATAGTGACGGGGGGCTGGACGCTTGCAACTACCACCTGCTACTCCTGAAGTCGATGGAAATTTGAGACCTTGAGACAGGGAGAGCGCGGATGCGAAGATGATCTTCCTCAGGTCGGTTAGATACGGCCTCCAGACAGCACTGTAGAACGAACCTATGTCCGTGACAAGTGGCAGTTGAATCTCAAATGGTATTATGCAAGGTACTGTGGTCCCTATTTCACGGTCTCCTCCGTTATCGACCATTTCGTTTCAATCGTGATAGCCTGCGCGTTCCGCGGAAGCCTCCTCGTCGACTCCGAGTCCGACCCGTCGTCCTCAGATGATTGCTCGTAATTCATCCGTCTCGGCCTGTCGCCCCGCCCGACCGTCGTTGTGAAGTGTACGTTGTCCTTCCCGTAAATAGTCTCAAGCGGGATGCCATTCGTCAGGTTCTCCACGAGGTGCTCGTGCCTGCCCGACTGGCTGTCCCCTCTCAATCTCGAGACGTACTCGTCCTCTCCGTCGCCTCCGAACCTGCGGTGCTTCCAATAGGTGTAGAGCGGAAGAAGCATTGGCAGACTGTTGCAAAGTATACTCAGGTTGCTCTCCAGCACTGTCATGAATGTCACTATGACCATGCTGCTCAGAACTTCGTTGAGATCCTGAACGCCAATCATCATGGCGATCCTGGTGACAGAAACCACGGTTACCCTAGATGGTGTCAGCGGAGTGTACACTTTAAATTTCTGCCGCCGCCGATAATGGCCGGCGGAGCCGAGACCCAACTCACATGAGATTCAGCAGAAACACTGCGCTGAGTCCCAATCGGGTTGACACGCGGACTTTTTGTAGGGTCCAGACTGTGTAAAGTGGTACAAGCATAATGATGGTGTTGGTGATTAGATTGAAGAGCCCAATTGAGATAAAGCTCGCCTGAAGGTCAGGGCAGAAGTTGGGATTGGTAGCGTGCCTGCTGAGAGGTTAGTCGGGCCTTTCATCGCAAACTTGTGTTTGTCGGGATGTGCTTGATCGGGCCGAGGAGGGGCCCACCGGGGCGGCGCTCAAGGGGCCTTAGAGGAAATCGTGGGTTTGCTGAACGAAAGAGTCGTACCAAGTCCCGTCTATTATATGGCACACCAGGAAAGTCTGCAAGAGATTCCCGATTCCCCAAAGCACCACGAGGATTAAGGTCACCAAGGTCGCGATGCGCATGGTGCGACTGGTAAACACCCGGCGGTAAAAGAACAGGACGCTGAGTTTCGTCGTCAAAACGCAGGCGCCGAAGAGCACATCGAATGGTAGAAGAAGCTGTCATGATGGCATGTCATCAGCAAATTGGCACGCCATGGATAGGATGTGTTCGGTGGCAGGTTGTAGACGTACCGTCTCTATGAAATACCAGTTCCCAGTGATGGCCGAGTATTCGTAGCCAAGGCCCGATCTTGCCACTGGACGACGAGATTAGCAAGAAATCCATTGCATTTCAAGTGGGCATCCAGATCATCAATCGTGCTAGGAATTTGTCGCAAAAGAAGTTGCCCTGTTAAAGCTTGTCCCGGGAACTTCTTGTAGGATTGCATCCTACAGGGCGGGAACCTAAAAGGGGTTATGCTTTGAGTGGGAGAGGATCAAAAGCCCAAAACTTACGCATTCCTTGCAACACCAACATGGCAACCCCTTGAGGAAGGGCCAGAATAGTCAAGTAGTCGTCTACTCCCAGCTTCGATCGGGCTAAAATTCGAGAAAGGACTCGCAGTCCGACAACGACCACTGTGACGGCAACCAAGATGATGTTGATTACCAGGTGCGCCTCAACCGTGGTGGTCAGAGGCAGCGGCGTATAGGAAGCCATCGTCGTCCGCACTCATCGGTGCGCGCAAGCCTGATAGCTTGCCTCGTCGGCGCCAGCAAGGAGAGGCAAGGGGTGCAATTGATGGCGTTGGGCATAAGGCGTCTTTCACTTGTCGTCAGGAGCACATGTGGTCTTCTGCCCGGATTCCAGATCGAGGGTCTGCTTGCGAACCGGCTGTCTGGAGCGAACAGTGCTTGACTGTCCAGGTCATTAAACTCGCCCCGGTCTCGCTTCTTGTGGGGCCCGCCCCAGCTGTCGATAATCCCTGGTGATGCTCTTCCTCTCTAGAATATGAGTCGCTAACCACGTGGGCGCAAAACTGCGACGGGACTCAATAGTGGGCATCCAAAAAAGGGTCATAGCCACGATCGGTCCTCAGTCGTTATGTAGCAAAACCCAGATCGTTGTTCCGTCTTTTCTTGGAGCGGATCTCGCAGTCAGGGGCTTGCAGCCCTTGTGACCCACGAAGCTCCTGTTTGCTGTGGCCACTCAGCTCCTCCTGCCAGCTGAGAAGATGGTTTATATCCGGTCAACCGAAGGTCTGGTACGATGGGCAGGGGTTCTTTTGCAGATTCTGACGATAAATATGGGCCTGAAAATGACCCGCCTTGTGTTACGGGTACCCAGATGTCGCTTGTGTTGGACATAGTTTCTCTCCAAACTCAACGACCCAGCCGGCTGGGATGATGGGCCCCGGCGGTTAGGCCTCCGTGGGACCATCCTGCGCAAGAACGTGCCGAAGGCCACCATCACAGTGCCATCGCGGCGCCTGGTCATGGGAGCATCATCTCTCGTTTGGTGGAGCAGCCCGGCGTGGTGGATGAGGACGATGGCGAACATGCTCTGTGCGCACGAGGATTGTGAGTTGGTTTGTCGCGCTATTCCTCAGGGTTGCGGATATCATGACTCGGAAATCGGTTCCCCAGTTCGTTTCGTTGGTCGAGAGGCTTTGACTGGTCTGCGGGAGGGCTCAAACCCGGGACTTAGCCTTCCCTGCATATGGCAGCCTGGGAAATCTCCGACAGACGACCCACCCCGTAAGATGATGCACACGGCATATTCCGCTACCAGGAATTTGCATCATCTCCCTCATGGCAACTTTCCCATGTTGACACACCTTCAGACGCCAAACTTAGCTTCGTTCTGACAGCTGTCAAGACAACCTTCTGGTTAGCCCGGTCTGCGAGTCAAAATCCTAATCACTCGGCAGCTTAGCCGCGGCTCGGTGTACACTTACAGGCATCACAAACATGCCCAGAGCTCATGTTTCCTTCACACTGACTCTCCCTTGCTATATTTGGACGCAATACGGGACGACGAAGAACGGATGCCACAGATCATTGGGAGAGAGAATAGTTTGGTTTCTAAGACAAAGAACAATTACAACCGCTGATATATGTCTCGGTACCTCCAAGGGCAGTGAGAGCTTGCACGGCGCAACGTACACTTGTGATCGTCGCCGTGATCAGTCACCCTTTTATCCGTTGCCATTTCCCAGGGTCCGGCACCACCTATCCGTGGGCTTGTCCGACTAAGTGATCGCAGTGGCCTTGGAATGAAAACCTGACTAGCTGTGAAATTCACGATGACCATAAACAGCATCGGTAAGGCGGTCGAACATCATGTTGCTTATTTCAGGCATTTCCTAGACTGGCTTGAGCCCCTAGCTATGCTTTCCTGTCTTCGATCTGGGATGGTCGGCCTTCTCAAACAGGCTTGTCATTGTCCTTTTCCTTTTTGGACTTGGCGATGGTGGATATGATGCTTTCGTGTCTCTCGACGATGGCGGCAACCGCGGTCTTGAGGTTGTTCGCCTGCTCCTTGATCTCGGGGTCCTCAACGATGCGGGCAGCGTCCGGATCGCTTGGAATGATTCGAGCCAGGGCGAATTGTAGCTTCTTGTCGATAAGCTTGTCGATCTCGTCCATGACCTCCTTCTCCCGGGCCTCCATCAGGCCTGGGGCGAGACCCTGGTCGTGCTGTTTGAAGGACATAATTGGGAGGGTGGCTCGGTTAGGTCAGGTGATGTTGCAGTTAGGTGTGACAACGGGAGTCGCATTCACCAAGTGAAAAGCTAGAAACGCGGCGGCAGCAGTTGTCCAAGTCCGGCTCGAGCTTCCTAGAGTGTGCCCGATGAGGTACGGTTGTGGTGTACACGTGTAGTTGGAGGTTGAAAGACTTGGGACGTGGCAGAATGAAACCCCACAGCCGTTGACTGTGACGTAGTCCTGATCTTGTGGAAGCTCTGGGGATGAGGGGACGCCTTGGGGCAGGGGCCCCACTTAGACACACTTCCCTAAGTGGCCCGGAGCTGTTAGGGGACCTGAACTCATGGCCCAAAGGCTTGAGCCTACACAACCTCATCATATCGTAGACGAAGAATTGACGGGGCAGCATTTTCCCCCGAGGAGGTGTATCGGAGAATAACAATGCAGCGGAGAACATCCCACATCTCTCAGCCGGCTATGGAAAAATGAGGAAGAATTAAACAAAAGTAACACAAGTAACACAAACCGAACAACGTCTTCATTTTCCTACCTAATTATTGGGCAGCGGGTAGTATGACCTGTACGCCAAAGTCACCATTAACTCTTCCCTAGGATTTCCATCTTGGGCCAGAAGGGAAAGTGAGAAAGCGATGAGACCGGATGCCCGTCAGGCTTACCCATTGGGGCTGAGCATTCGAGAAACATATATACCACCACAACGCCATCCATTATACTGTGTTGAACCAGCCATCCCGTCCCCGGTTTCATGCTGCTTTCCCCCGTATGGCTATGTCTCTATATCATACAATGCTCTGCATAGATAGTGCCGAGATCGACGACGGTGGCGATCATCTACATGTGTTTCTCCCCACCATCCCGATTACTGAACGGGAGCCTCGAGTCATTCAGCGTTTACACCGCCCACTTAAGCTTTGCGGGACGATCAATACAATCGATATGGCTGGCCATGGAACCCTCGGCCAAGCGCGATAGGCTTCTCGGCAATGCGACTGCGTATGGTCGAGATGCCTCCATACCATGGCTCAGCGCCCGGAAGAGAGCATGCGCATCCCTGATTCAAATATAGGCAATTGGGCAGCGGCAGCACTGGAGTTGACAGAGACCCTGATCATGCACAAGCAAATTCATCCTGGCCGTTCGTCCGCCCCCGCGCATATGCACCTGCCTGCGCAGTAAAAACATCGACAGCATCAAGGCTCCAACACCCGCCTACCCAGCAAGAGATGAATCGCACTGCTGGATTGACGACGATAACACGACGCCGCCCGGCATGACCGAGGAGGAGAATCGCGCACCCCAGGCCAGGGCGGCCCTCCTCTCCATGGCAACCGCCGCCACCGTCTTCGTCGCCGCCAGGGCCTACGGCTGCTCGAGGATCATGCGCAGGAGGCTCTATGCAGAGGAGTGGCTGAGCGTGCTGTCGCTGGCCATCGTGTGGCTCAACGTGTCCTTCATGACCGTCGGTTTCTACAGCGGCCTCGGCCGCCACAACGCGGTGCTGTCCCATGAACAACAGGCGAGGGCCAAGTTCTGGTTCACCGTCGGGACGCCTCCCAGCGTGTAAGCTTTGTCCACTTACCCTCAGACCTTGGTCGGTGTTCAGGTCTTGGCAACTGACCGTCGGGGTCCAGTATCAATCTGGCCGTGTCCAAGATGTCGGTTGTGAGCTTACTGTGCCGGATTTTCAAGCCGGGCGAGCTCCACAAGGCCGCCATGTGGTCTTCGGTAATACTTTGCCTGCTTGGGTTTCTTGCCGTTTCGTTCCTGGCCTTTTTCGGCTGTAAACCCGTCCAAGCATCGTGGGACCCGACTGTCGAAGGCGCCAAATGTCTTCAGTCGATCCAGTTCGTCCAGTACTGTTACTTCGCTGCTGGTGAGCATACCATCTATCCTTACCTTTGTCGAAGCTTTAATACTGCGTTGAGGCTCACGCTTCGTCTGCCCAGCACTCTCTGCGGCTCTCGACCTGTACTTTGCCGTCTACCCAGGGGTCGTGTTCAACCGCCTCACTTGTAACAAGAGGAGGAAATTCACGTTGAGCATAATGCTTGGACTAGGAGTCTCGTGAGTCTATGGCCCGACCCTTCCGTGTCGATCCCGTGTGAGCCGGAGGCTAAGAGCGAGTTTCTCGCAGAGCGGCGGCCGCAGGGTGCTACAAGACCTCCTTGCTGGAAGCCAATGCAAGTCCTGATTTCTTCTGTGAGTTTAGCGATGAGCCCAGATGCGCTAATTATCTCGCTAACACCTTGAAGACGACGTCACTCATTTGATAATATGGACCACAGCCGAAGGATGTGTAAGCGTCTCGCACCCGTACAGTTTCGGGCTTGAAGGAGAACTTCTGTCGGACTGACTCTCTTCCCAGCTCATGCTCATCTCAGCTTGTGTGCCGACACTTCACCCTGTCTACGACAGAATACAACAGTTTGTGCGGGGACTTTTTGGGATGACAGTAACACCACAAGACGAGATGGCCAACTGGGAACAGAATGATGATAATCAGCCGACACGGCGGGTTGGCGGATTTTGGACGGAGAAATTGGGTTCAATCTTGAGGTCCATCACGTCCGGTTCGGTCACAACCGCGACGACGGCCAGGACGTCCACCATACAGACGAGGACACTGGAGGACGCGGCGACCGTTACAAGACCACCAGCGGTCATCTGGCATACCAGTATTGTCAAATCTACACATGGGTTGAGATCCTGGCGAGAGCCAACAGCATACCGTTCCCAACCATGACGCAGAGGAAGCTCGCAGTAATGGGTTCAATTTAATGGATACTGTTGCTCCATTTCTTGGTGGTCCAGGCAGCAGATAAAGACTGCCTTCCTGCGCAGGCATGCTAGCGATTCTAGGTGCTCATCGTATCCTTGAAGGATCTCTGCCCCTCTCGAGGTCAGCACTTGGTCTTCCACGGCGTGCATCAAAGCTTCGTCGGATCAAAGAGGGGCCATGGCCGCTGCCGACACTGAGCTTCCGCCCGCCGTATCGAACTGGGGAGACTCCAAATCGAGCGTGGTCGTAATGATCGCGGTCACGGCTCATCCGCAAGGTGTAATTATCTGGGCCGTCGAGTATGCCCCTTTTCCACTCCATATCGTCGAAGTGTGTCCGATATGCGCCTGTCGAGGCGGCGCCGGCAGTGCCTGGCTTATTCTCCCTCGCGGTCCACATCGAGATGTCATCCGGCTGGTCTGCCTCATCCTGTAAATTCTTCCTCCTGGCACTAAGGCGGCCTATAAAGGACCCCAAGATCCGGATTAGCGACTTCCAGGCATCCGAAATATCGTGCACCAGGAAAGCCATGGTCACAAAGACAAAGGAGATGGCTAAACCGATCCCAAACATATACTTTGTGACGTATCCTATCGTAAGATGGTTTCCCCAATCCTGGAAATTGATAGCGAAAAAGGCTGCAATGAACGACATCGGGAGGAAAATAATAGTCACAATCGTGAAGACCATAATGGTTTGGCCTATTGACTGTCAGACACCCTTTGAGACTACGACCAGCAAGATTTAGCACATACCTTGCTTCGCGGCTATGATCGCTTGCTCCCGAGCGAATCGCGCCTCTAGGGCGTTGGAATGTTTCTGCTTCAGATCCAGCAGGTTCGTCAAACTGCTATAGATGCCTTCGGCCTGTCCCTCCATTCGGTCAATGTCGTTCTCGTGGACTTCAAGGAGACGCTCTTGTTCTTGGAAACGCCGCCGGATTTCCTTGATAACGCCATCAGTTGTTCTCCGGCTCCCCTCCAACCGCAGTTCTTCTGTGATGTTGTTTTGGAATTCTTTCAACACGTTTAGTTGTGAGCTTAGTACCACAGCAATGATGTTCAATTCATCTTGTATGTCTTTGATCTCTGCCAAGAGCTTTGTCTCCTGGTGTATGTTCAGCAAGTCATCCGACAACTCATCATGCTGGCTGCCGCTTGCACCACGGCGGTAGCGTCTGAGCCACTGGGTCGACTTCTCTGAAGCTTTGTGGAATTTGCTGAAAAGTCGGCTCTCCTGGTCTGTGATGTGTCCGATACTGCTTTCAAACATGTCTAGAAACTGGAATTGTTGTTCATGTAACCGGTGCCGGTCGAATAATCCAGATGCTCTTCCAGTAATGACCATTGCTAGGTCATAGACAGACTGGATTGGTGGCCTCGTCTTCGCATTGGTCTCCTCAACTATGCCGTCGATGACATTTAGCGGGTCTTGCGGAGGCTGATCCCATCGTTGAGGAAAACAAGTGATGACAGTATCACCGCCGAGAATCCATAGCCAAAGTTGGTCCACCATAAAAACCTTCGGCTCCATTCGATGCTCTCGACAATATCTCCAGACAACCTGGTCATTGTCACGCTGTGTGGTGTCGATGCCATGATAGAAGAACTGGTCAAGCGTCCGCCTCGGGTGTAGGTTATTGACGTATGCGTGAACCAAAAGTTCATCGCGCGATGCGTTTCGCTGTGGCTTGGCCCCCGTACGAGCCTTCTGGATAGTCTCGGCCATGCTCAGCCGCCGGTCGTGGGTTTCGTAGTGGAGGAAGGGCATCTGTGCATGTAAGCCAAAATTCCCTTCTCAAGACTGAAGACGGGCTCGACATACAAACAGCACCATCTTCCCGTTGTTTACAAGTTGTCTGAATGCCTCTGTTGATGCAAAGGACGGTGCGAACGACGATTGCCTGCTGCTGAGCTTGGCCTCTTTGGTACCAGGCGGGTTGCCAGGGTTGCCTTTCTTGCGCTTCTGTTGCTTGCCGGGGTGGCGTTCGGTCATCTGCTCAGATTTGCCTTTCTTCTTGACTTCCTGCTTTAATATGCTGTTTTCCGAGGTATCTGTGATTATAGATTCCGCAACCCCCGGCGCTGCTTCGGCAGCCTGTTCGGAAACACTCCCAAGAGCGACATCATCCTTTTCAGCACGCCGGCTCGGTACGCGATGAGAAAAGGTTCTCATAAACTTAGCATGCGCGTAAACTCCTCTATGCTCCTGGTCGAAACACTTCTCGAGAGCCTTGAAGCCCTCGACGTCACGGAACCCGCCTTCGACGAACGACTTGGCCAGGAGAGTCTCCATCCACGCGATGTTGTTAGCAGGTAGGTGGATCCATCGAAAGTGCGGCTCCCACTTCACATTCTTGGCCAGGATTGGGACCGTCGGTACATTCTTCTCACTATCCTCCCAGCCGTAGAGCAAGTCGTAGATCGAAGGCTTGAAGACCAGTTGCTTCTTCTTCTCCTGGACATCGCCCTTCCGATACTTCATCTCCTGGAAGTCTCCAAAGTCAACGACCGTCGCAGAAAAGAGCTTGGAGGCTTCTCGAGCGCTCTCGGATAACCTGTGGGAAGCCCTGGAAGGAGAGAGAAGATGCACAAGGTCCTTGTGGTGCCGCTCAGCCGCGCAGAGCAGGGCAGTCCGCTCAAACTGATCCTTGATGGAGATATTTGTCTCTGGCCTTTCTAGGAGAAGCTTGACGACAGTTGCATGCCCATTAAAAGCCGCCCAATGCAAAGGGGTCATTCGGTTGGACAGTTCAGCATTGACATTGGCACCCGCAGCCAGAAGCTTGGCAACAACCACATCATGGCCCTTATCGCAGGCATTGTGCAGTGGCGTCCACCGCCCGTCCGAGACAGCATCCAGATGCGCGCCGTAGGCCAGCAGGAGCTCGACGAAATCGACCTGGTTGTGCTCTGCCGCCAGGTGGAGCGCCGTCTTGCCCCGATTCTGAGACGCATTGATGTCCGCCTGCTTCCCGAACTCGCCGCTGAGCAAGGCGCGCGCCAGGTCGATATAGTTGTTGGTGGCTGTCCAGTGCAAGGGAGTTCTGCCGATGGAGTCTCGCGGGTCCATGTTGACATCCTTCTGCTGCAGCAAGAGCTTGACGGTGTCCATGCTCCACTTCCCGCGCTTCTCCGAGGCGAGGAAGAGCAGCGGAGTCCGGCCGTCCTTGTCGCCGGACCTCCCGTCCTGGTTCTTACCGCCGTTGACATCGGCGCCTTTGTCAAGGAGTACCTTGACGACACCATTGTGACCGCGCATGCAGGCCGCAAACAGCACCGCCTGGCCATTCTTGCCGCGCCAATTGGGGTCAGCACCGTGCTCCAGCAACTCGGTGGTCACGGCCACGTGTCCCGCCTCAGCGGCCTTGAACAGCGGTGACAGCTCGTTCTCCCGCTTCGGGTGGACGCCCGCGCCGTGCTTGAGCAACAGGCGCAGGACCTTGAGGTTGCCCTTGGTCGCGACCTTAACCAGCGCCTGGCGCAGTGCATGGTGATCTGCTTGCGAGGTCCAGGTCTCCTCGGCCAGAAGCTCCAGGACTCGGGTGTCGTTGCCCGAGACGCTGGCTGATAACAGCCGGATGTGCTTCTGCACGTTCTCTGGCGCGTTGGAGCTGGACAAGCTCGCTGTCGCCATTGCAGGGGATGAGGGTGCGATCCAGTCAGAATCAAGACAGCGAACACGACGTCGGATCCATTGCTTTGGTGTCGCCTGGCAAAATGAAGGAGGAAACAGGGCTATGCAGCATGATTCTCTTCGCTCATGGCCAGAGTAGTAGAACAGCTAGACCAGTGAAGACGCGGATGGCGGACAGGCAGTAGGTCGGCAGCTCTAATGACACGGACCAGAAAGCATGATCCTTGCACGAGCAACAGTTGAGATGAAAGGTCGCACACCAACAGCTGAAGGGGCTCTGGCCGGGGGCACCCCAACCCCCGGCCACCAGCTTAAACCCCCATCTATTGGCCCAGTTGAGAGTCAGCTCCCCAAGCTTTAACGCTCTCGACATCTGGAAGCCGTTGGTTGTGCACTAATATCCTTATTGCTTTAGCTTCGAAACTTCGACTTCAGCGCTTCATCGCGCCATCCCCCGCGCCTTGGCCGTGTGACACAAATATTTTGTCTGCAAGGCGGTGGGGGCCGGCAAAGAAAGGAAAATATTTAGTGCCCGGTGGTGCTATCACGCAAATGGGGAGGCGGGGCAAATGTTGTGAATTGAGAGAATAGTCAAGGGACATTTCATTCTTCATCATCCGCCTCGCATGGCGGGAAGGGCCAACGGACCCAGTGCTGGCCGGTTTGAGCGCAGCAAAAGAAATCTTCCAGTCTAAAAAATCGCATCCAAAATGCAACCAGCCTATAAACTCCTGTGGCCGAAAGAGAGACTCCCCAATTTGTACAGTCCTATATGAAGCCAAACGCTCAAGCACCTTTTGTCTAATCCTGTGCGATCTTTGACATCCTCTTCGACATGCTGTAGTGGTATTGTCAGTATTGGATTCACTTTCAAGAGAAGACGGGTTAGGTTCAGGTGGTGGGTACTCACAAGTCGTAGAAGGCGAACTGGCTCGGCTGGCTGCCGAATTCGTACACGAAACGACTGGCCAGGTATGAGCTGAAGATGGCGCACAGGTAAGAGTCCGGAACTCTCTCGATGACCGTGTCAAGGCCGATCTTGTCTAGCAGGAGCTGCGGCAGAGCGTCGCGCAGGACCGCCTTGCGGATGCGGATGTTCTTCCAGAGGTCGCTGTGCTGCAGCTCTTCATCCAGGTCGGTGATGGCCACAGATAGCTTGTCGGACAGGACGGACCGCTTGAGGCCCGTCTCCTCGTGCTCGCGCCAGATGGCCTCAAACTCGAGCCTGGCATTCTCGCGGATCTTGTCTTGCACAGACTTGACGTACGCCTTGTAGAACTCGGGCGCGTTGCCCTTGGCGTCGTGGCACATGTGCTGGACGAAGCCCTCCTCGTCAAAGCTAAGCGAAGCCAGGACCTCTAAAGAGGACGAGGTCACACCGCCCTTGTTGGCACTTGCATCCTTGAACACAACACATCCGGCCTCTTCGAGACGCAGCTTGGCGTCCTGGGTGATGAAGAGGTTGGCGCCCTCGACGATGTAAGGTATCGTTGACTTGCCGTCCTTGATAAGCTTGGCCACACTGACGAGGTCGATCGACTCGGGACGACCGCCACAAGGAACGAACATGTCGGTGAAGCCAGTGTCACGGAGGTGGTAGGTGTTGCGGAAGGAGGTACCGTTACCAACGAACTCGCCATTGGGAAGCGTGATGTTTGAGTCGTCGCAGAGCACTCTGTAGCCGTCCTTGGACAGCTTGGACAGATCGTACTGAGCAATCATGACACGCTGCTTGGCCAGGCGAATGAGCTCCTGCTTGTCGAGTCCGTTGGGGTCGACAAGCACGCCAGAGCCATCCACAACCGACGTGTACTTCTCGTTACTGAGCAGGATCTCGTTGCTTCCCAAATCTCCGTCGGGGCCACCGGTTTGCATCTTCCTGACGGTGGCTGGGTCGAGCTCCAGCTTCCGGTAGATGCCCTTGACGTACTCGCGCACGCTCAACGTGGTCATACCGTAGCTGTCATGAGGAATACCACCCAGTCTGGGAGACTTGCCGGTGAAGAAAGACTTCCACCATGGGGCACCACGAGCACGTGCGTGCTCGGTGGCCCAGTCGACGAGATCGGCCGTGTTCTCGTCTGGGCCCATGAACAGGATCTCCTGCTTGCCATAGAGGTCGACGATCGGGTTCTTGATTCCGGGGGTCTCGGCGGGGAGGAGCAGATCGAGAATGCTGTCAATATACTTCTCGAATGCCTCCTGAGCCTTGTCTTGCTGTTTGGGGTCTAGCAAGACCACACCCTTAGAGCCACCCTCGGGAATATCCTTGTTCTTGCGCTGCTGCGTACTCGCAAGACCGTAGTTCTCGTCAAACATGTTACGAGCGTTAATGGCGTAGGCTTCCTTGCTCCGAGACTTCACAATTCGAATGCCGCCACGGGCGACGTCCTTGAAGCGAAGATGGAATCCACGGGACTCGGCTGAGATGACGAGGAACATTCCAAACAGCCGCTTGGGGTATTCCACCTCGGGCAGGAAGGATGGGTCCAGACGGAAGCTGAGGGCCACCTTTGTGGGGGTGAAGTAGTTCGTCTTCAGGATGGCGTTGTTGAAAGCCCGAGCGGCATTCCAGACCATCTCCTCGTGGTCTGTCGAGACTTCTCTCGTGATAAGCGCCTTCAGCTGCTCATCAGACAGAATCTCCACAGCGGGCGTGGGGTCAATGGTGTGTCGCTCAAACTCTGGGCCAACGCTGAGGTGGACTTTGGCGAACGAAGCGTACAGAGCTCGCACCAGTTGGGGGAAAGAGGCGATGATCTCCAGAATGTAGTCAGGCGTGAAAGTTTCGGTCCTCAGCCGGCGTTTCAGCTTTGATAGGATCTCTTGGTGCGCAGTCTTCCTGACATCAAGAGCTTCTGAAAGTGAAACGTATTCTGACCCGAGGCGGTTCAAGAAGTGCTGAGTGAACACCCACACACAGTGACCGTAGATAGCCTCCTGCAAGCTCAGCTGGCCCGAGGTGAAGAGTGGATGCAGCTTGTTCTGGGGGATACAGTACAAGAGTGACGTCTCCTTCATAATCTGGTGGATGGACTGGTCGAAGGGTGGGTACCCATCGCCGAGGTTTGTCGCGGGCTTGAGGTATATACTCATGACTGTTATTCCATTCGAGAACTGCTCGACGTATTTCCGGGAGCTTGTCACGCCGTAGTAGTGGTACAGGTCAGAGAGGGCACTGAACAGACCTCTGGCAGTGCGTGACCGGAAGGCCACGACAAGACGCTTCTCTTGGGACCCGGCATGGTCGAACACCTCAATCACTGGACCCGTGCGGCTGACGGCGACCTCAATGATCTCACGGTACATCTGCTTCGTGTTGTCTGTGGCCTTGGCCAGGAACATGCGGTCGCTGATGACTTCCAAGCGAGTTTCGTTAGGGTCGGCTTTGGGGTCGACAAATTGACACTGGTAGACGAAGTAACAGCGCAGGGAGGCCTTGGCATCGGCCTTGTCTCCCAAGACTCCCGAGGATCGGAAAGTTTCCACACGGAATCGGTCGGTAAGGTTACCGTCCAGGTACTTGTTCTCCAGCCTGGTCTCGAAACGGGGGCCACCAACAGCACTCTTTCCGGGCTCGCTGGTGTCGATGTAGATGGCATGATCACTGGCCTCCATGTCTAGCCTGATCTCTTCCCGCTTGTCCTTGCGAGAGTAGGCGGCCACCTTGGCGGCGTACAGCGCAGTAATGTGGTCTGCAATGACAGGCGTCGTCTCAAGCTCGAAGTATACATCATCGATACCAAGGTCGTTGTAGAACCACGCAATCTGGGCATCAACACGGCTCTCAGGAATCCAATCGTTCTTCAGGATCAGATCCCGGACTGTTTCGATTTCGAGTCAGCACGACAGGACCATGAAAGATTAGGAAACGAGATTTATATCTACTCACCTGACTTCATCTGCTCCGCTTTTCCTTTAAATTCGGGAGCGATGTAGCCTACTGTGGCCGACCGCATCACCCTGTAGCCATTGCCACCGACGCCATTGCTGCCGTTGAGTCCAGAGAGGGTAGGGACGTGAACTGAGGTGGGCTGAGGTGAGGCGTGTCTTGAAGGGTCTTCTCTGACCTTCTCGACCAGCTTCTGACTGGGGTTGAGAGGACTTGAAGAGGATGAGGAAGGCATGCTGGCTTCGTCGATGAAGGTTTCGTCAGAGTCTTCAAATGGGTCTATGTATGTGGGGAAACTATCACAGCCCTCAAAGTCAGTCTTGATCGTCAATCCCGGTGTGACGGGTGACCGCAGTGTAGCAGCCGCCATTGTATGTTGTGTACGTGTATGAAATGAGAAACGATCGCAAAGACAAGAAAGAATTTGACTGAGGGAGAACACGGGTAATCTTGGGCTCTGCCCTTGGGGGTGGAGGACAGGAAAATGAGCTGGAGGAGTGGTGATGGGAGCAGAGGCAGTATGTATATGAGCAGGTCTAGAGGTTCAAGTGTACAGGGCACGTCTTTGTGGCAGCCCTTTCTGACAGCAACCAGACCTAGCCATAACAGACGGAGGAAGATCCAGGCCATGGGTGCAAGAGAGGACCGTGGCATTGTGCATCCATACCAGATACAACGGTACATGGAACACCGTGTTGGTGGTACCTCAGATGATGCTAGTGGTTATGCCGTAACGGGCACGACATCAGGTCGAGCTTCGGCAAGGTTGGGCCCAGGGCCAGGCCGGGGCAGAAACGACAGAAAAGTGTCAAAGAACAATATGGATCTCAGGCGGCCAACCCGGGTCAAGCCATGGCCGGCGGGCCCTCCACCGCTTAGCAGAGGAGCCGCGAGCGGTCAGATGTGTTTTGTTTCAACGGGAAACACGACCAAAAGAAGGAGCGGTCGTTGGCCAACAGGGTTTCCCTGACTGGTGGTTGCTTATCGGGAGCGCTGGCATCGAGACTGGCATGTACACGAGGTACCTCGACCTGGCTCCCTGCCTTGCCCACACGAGAAACGACGACGCACGTGGATGAGTGAGGATATGGCCCACATGGAAACATTATTGGCCCCTGCCACTCGTCTGTGCAGCCTCAATAGAAGGGTGGCCAAGCACTTCTTCACCGCTCAAGAAGCGTAATCAGGGTGAAAAGGAAAGATAATGTAGGTGATATTCACAGTTGAACAGGGGGAAGGGGAACCGGGCAAACCGGACGTACCGTGTTGACTAGAAAATGAATCCAGTCAATGGTCGGCGATCAATCCGCAGTGACTAGAGTGCGAACAGTGCCTAATGCCTCTCAGGGGGTTGAAGAATGCAGTTGAGCAGTGTTATCGTCCGTTGCTTCGCGGGCGAGGCCTTTCTAGTTCCAAGGGCGGTCGGTTTGAAGGGACCGGCTTTCGACGGGCAGTCGATAAAGGGGTTTGGGCTGTCTCTCCAAAATGACAGCTGTAGTCTGTCTGTCTGGGGTTTCCCTTCTTTACTTTGTGATCAAAGTCCGTTAGAACGGCTTATTTAGTTTGGAGAGATAAGAGCCGTGAAGAGGACAAAGAACAAAGGGTGAGATATCCTTGGGGGGTGAGATCTGGTGCTTACCGCCGTGGGTTGGTGTTCCTTCAGCTCCTCGAGCTGGGATATTTATTCACCTTGGTCTAAGTGATTGACCCGATCTGGATAACGGTAATTGACGTTATCGGAGAGGTGCGACTCGTATTGGCCTGCTGTTTTGTTATTATCAGGGCCGCCGGGGCAACAAACTGGGATCTCGGAGCTGGGATCTGGGGTTTTTGGGTGACGGCGAGAGGCAATGGCGAACAAAGGGAAAGGGGGGATCAAGTGCCAGGGAATGGGCTTGTGCGTTGGTGATAGTGCGAGTTCGCGTGTCTGCGCGAGTGCTGTGCTTGTGCCTGTGCCTGTGCTTGTGTTTGTGTCTCTTCTGGTGCTGGCGTATTTTCGGATTGATGTCATCCGTCAAAGGGCCAATCACTTGAGTGGCACTTGACTGGGCCCGTCAGCCAGCTCTGCGCCCGAACGGACCCAGGCTCAGAATCCAAGAGATTCGAGAACAAGTTCGGGACAGAGTGGGCTTGGAACCGGCCGCCCGCTGGCCGCCCTGGCTGTCCGCATGGGGCAGAACGCTTGAGCTCGGCTCCCGGCAGCTTGCTAGCAGACAGGGCGGCGCAGTCAATCGCTCCTCAGCTCCCAGCTCCCCAGGCGTGCCAGGCGTGCCCAGGCTCCATCTGCCCAGCCGCCCACTGCCCAGCTCCTCCATGACAGGCTGGGCCCACAACATAACGGGACGCCGATACGACCTGGCACTGCAGCGGCGTAGCCAGCTGGTCTGTGTAACCCAGCTGAGAGATAAGGCAAGGGCACGCCCAACTGATAGGATCAGAGCAGAGACGAGCTGAGGATGGCGGGAGCGAGGGCCAGCCAGCCAGCCAGCCCGGCCAGGGCAGCATTGGCCTTGCTAGTTGGTGTGTCTGTGTCTGTGACTGTGACATGCGAGCCTAGTGGAATTATTTCTTACCTTTTTTCGAGTTGATCGGCCTGGAGGCAGCGGTACGGGACGGGACGGAGGAGAAGGAAGGTAACAGGAAGCGAAGATAGATGATGACGAAGTGTTCAAAGGTACTCGAGGCTCAACACCATCTCTTTCACAGACCGGGTCAGGGCCATGGGCTGCAAAAGGGTGCGCCGTCACGCCCTCTTATATAGCTTAGCAGCTCTCGCCCGTCCGAAGCTGTCGTGCTCCATCCATGAATCCATGAGTCAAAGTCCCAGGGGGGTGGTGCTCTCCCTCGTCCATCGTGACTTCCAAGGTTACCACCAGCAGGACAGTGCTAAAACGAGCAGCAATTGCGCAAGAATGGCATCAACCCTGATTGGGAAGAAGCTGGGGGAAGCTGGGCGAAGAGTGCGATGCTTCTTTTTACTGCCCGATCTCGACATGGACGGGACAGGCTAGTCCTGATCGGGTACCATAGGTACTCACTCGAGTAGACATGGCAGCTGCGTCCCTGAGAATGAAAAGCCTCAACTGGGCACTGCGGACAGGCCATGACCAAGGTACCTGACGGGAACAGACGGCCGGTACCTGAAAATAGTGGGGCAAGTCGGCATTCTTCACATGTTGGCTAGGCCTCACAGCGTAAAGGCAACGGTTATTCGAGGCTCTAGGGTGCGACACATCATGGCCGCGTGCAGGCGCTGGGGAGCTCCAACCCCACCAGCCTCTGCTATCATTGCCAGGAATGGACGCGTCGACGTGCAAGATTTTCCCGAATATTGTCGAGCAGCAGAGCACACCAGTCAGCAAGCCCAGAAATCCGACTCACGCCCAGCAATGCGCAGTGTGGGCAGCGTGGGTGCAGTGTGGCACGGCACAGCTCTGCGGCATCAAGCTACTGCCGTATCTACTGCCGTATCTCTCTTGGACCTCAGCAGCCAGCTTACCGATCAAGTGCGACATCACATCAATCTCGGACGACGTAGCTCGACGCAGCTCGACGAAACCTGACACAACCACATGGCCCTATGTCGACGGGCAACGGCAGAGGCGAACAAACTGGTTGGACAGGCCTCCCGAGAGGCGGAAGCTTGTCGGCTGCACGGTCCCTTGCTCACTCATCATCATCAGGCGCATCCATAATCCTGCACTCTGTCTGCCGCTGGAGCACACAGTATCTGGCGGGACGTTGTTGCGGTGTTTGTGTTGTGTTTTGTTGTCCTAATGTTGGAGACAATTGACCGCCACTGATAGGGAGAGCCGTCGGGCCCCACCAACGTCGACATGCATCCCCTCTAACTCTGGCGCAAGAAAAGGAGGGACTTTGACAGCATGTACAGGCTCGTACCGGCCTGTTCTGCCTCTCTAACGCCCCAAATTACGAACGGCATCAAATTACGAACGGCATCAAATGAATTGCCCTATGCAGTGCCAGAGGGCGGCAACGTGACCTCGACGATGTGTCAAGGTTGACGGCTTGTACGTAAAAACCTGGGGCACGCCTGCGTCTCAGGCCTCGCCAACCATGGGGCATGAGGAGGGGCTCCAGGACTCCCAAGCATTCGAGGCTTGTCCGGGAGGCTCTGGTCCGCTTTCCCACAGTCCACCGGTGGCCCGGCAGCGGCTGACCCCACCCGCTGTTCTTGTTGTCCGCGCCGGTGCTGACACCCCTGACGCCCCTTGGTGGGCTTTAGTGACGCTCTCGTGAGTTTCTCTTACCCCCATTTTGCTTGATATTACCCCCATTTTACTTGATCGCGCTCCGGCAGAGCCCCATGCTTGCCAAATCAAGCCCAATAATCCGGGGTAGCACGCGATCATCCCAATCAATTGTATCAAGATTACCCCAGATTCCGCCTGTTCCCTTGCCAATGGGCCCAAAGGTCTTGGGACTTGACTCGGTTTTGGGGAAGACACGGCGTCCAAAATCCTGGGGTTGAAAATTTCCTGACGACGACGTGCCGCATGCAGCTGACCCCGAGCCATGCGCGCTCGCCGGGAACTGGGGGACGTTTCTGGAACTCCTTTTTTTTTCTCGTCCTCTGCGGCTACCGGGGAATCCCCAGGTTCAGCCACAATCTGAGGTCACAAGGCCCGAGGGAATTGGACAACAGCTAAAAAGTCCGAGGAAGCCGTTGCGATTCGTTCTAGTCGTCACGAGGGCTCCAAGAGGCCATGGCTATACTCCATGCCTTTCATGAATATCCATCCTCCCAACGGATCAACAACCAAAAACGTCGTCCTGGCTGGCCCGAGGCCACCCCGTTTCAAGGGCCGATGACCCCAACCCAAGACGCCGCAGGCCCAGATCCAGGCCCAGTCCCAACGGGGCGGCCATGCGGGCGGGCGGCTTCCCGAGGTTCTATTTTGGGCTGGGTGACGCCGCCGCTCACTCTTGACATTCTAGCACCTTAAGCCTCCAGACCACGCTGTGGCCTACCAACTTATCTTTCCCCTGAGCTAGCCAATGCCACCACTCACAATACGGGTCACTGCCACACTCGTAACAAGGTCTCTTCCAGAAGGACGTGTCTGAGAATTCGCCCCCAACCCGAGCGAGGTCGTATTATGACGCTATCTTGGTGATACGGAAAGCCTCAATGGCAGTGCTGCTTTGACCCTGCAGGCGATACCCCAAACCACAAACACCATCTGAGACTTCACACGCGGGTTGCCCGGGCGCCCAACCAACTCTGCCATGCTTATCTCAAGAAGCAAAGTCCGCCCGGGGGTTTTGAGATGAATATGCGTCCTGAAGCCCGGCCGACGCGTGTTTGTACTTTTCCATCGCCGGTCCGCTGCATTGGGACCGATCATCCCGACGTGCTGGCGCAGGAGAATGCACGTGTAGGTCGTGTGCCTGCATGCATCAAGTAGGCTCTGCAGATCAGAAGCGATCTGAATCCCCGAGTGATGAAATTTGTCTTTATCATCACATCAAGAGATGCTGAAAAATCCTTGCTGCGGTGTGATAGATCCCATCTTTCTTTTGCTCACCTCCGTCATCCTCACACCTGCGGTTCAAATCGCGGATGGTCCCGAGCATTTTGCTACCGCTGCGTGATACTACAGCGTCAATCGTCCACGGCGCGCATAGCACAGCATTGGTGCACTAGCAGTGGGACAACAGGACTGGGCAGGGCGTCCCGGAACTGAGACAGATGCCAGTGGATGACTGGTCAAGGGACAACTACTCCGAACGCAGGACACGCAGGTACACGCGTTCACGGGAATGGAGGCTACGCGCATACATTCTTGTGCGACGGATTGTGCCGCCGTCTGTGGCCGATCTTGGGCAAGCGGCAGAGATCGAGGTTCTCGCGCTTCGCTTTTGGTGCAAGGTGTCACGGTTAGTCTGGACTTGACGGAATGGTCTACAGGTGCGCAGAGTTTTGTGATGCATGTTAGCCGAGAACTAAGGAGGTTGCGTCCAACGGGAGCATAGGATCTAGCAGAAGGCAAGCTCAATGAAATAAGTAGGTGCCCTACAAGTGCCCTATGCAGGACAAGCCAGACCTAGACAGGTTGGTGGGCAAGATCATATCACACCTTATGTCGTGATAAACGAAGCACATGTGGACCATTCGTGCACATCGGCGATGAGATCAGTGCACCCTCGGGCCCTCATTCTCTTATGGGGTGTTACAGAGCTTCCAACGTAGGTATGTATTCACCCTACATATGCTCTCACCCAGTGACTGACTATGTTTCCTTCGGACGACTGAGAACAATAGCTCATGGTGCAAGACTTTAAGAGAACATATCAGAAGGGTGTCTATATAGCTTTTTAAGGGCTGGACTGAGAGCTTAATATTCGAGGCGACCCACCAGACTCAATTGATTAGTTCTAGACACGTTCAAGTCCAGCTACTCATCTTCAGCAATACCACAAATCAGGGGCTTTAGAGCGATAGATGCGGATGCTAAAGAGGTGAAAAGAAGAAGAGCAGCTCAAATTTGTACATTCACTTGCTAGTAGACTCCCACATACCCTGTAACTGATTAGCCAAGAGGTTGCGGCCATATGACATAAGTAAATAAATAATCAAGGGCTCAAATTTTCGAGCGGCATGCTTGAAAGAATTACGCATTCACAAGTGTAATAGAAGCATTTCTCCGTCTCTCTGTGAGCTCCCGAGCGAGAGTATCCGCTGGAGGAACACGATCAAAACCATCAGAGCTCAGGTTGCAAAAGTTGTTAAGGACAAGATGAATTAGAGGTGGATAATCCAATGTCAATGTATAGAAGTATATATTGAGATCAAATGCAGTTATGTAGCTGTACAGAAAGGTATAAGAGACACCCATGGCCAATTCAATCAAGTGCCGTTGGCCGGTTGCTTGTACTCAACCCCATCAAGCGTCGTGGTCAATGTCCCAGAGGCATTGAAGATATTCAGCTGGGCGTCGATGATCAAGCGGAACCCCCCTGGGCTCGTGATCTTGGTCCCGTTGACAACACCTGTCTGCACAATGTCAGACACCCAGTCGACCTCGTTCGTCCACGGGTTCGATGGATCAATCTTGAGCATAACATCCTCGTGGCCGTCAATTGTGTGGTCGCCGTCGTCCGAGAAGTCTGTGTAGTTGACGGACACGCTGCCCACGCCGCTGACGGTGTACGGGCTCGCAGTAACGCTCACCTCAGCAGAACCAGAGACCCAGCCGTGCAAAGTGTAGTTGCCCTCCGCGAGGGTGAACTGGTCTGGAACAGTCGACCCGGGTGGGAAGGGCGTGGCCCAGGGGATGTTGTCACCGGCGTCGTACACCGGGGCAGGCTCCGTAGGCTCGCGGTCGGTGCGGCGCGCCAGCATCACGCGGTATTCGCGCCCGCCCTGGGCCGTGGACTCCGGGCAGGGCAGGGGGTTCTCGCCACCACAAGCGGGTGACACAACCAGGGCTTGCCAGTACGTTATCTTGGAGCTGTCGAGAGAGAAGGCCGGGTCCGCCCTGCCATTCCAGTTGGGGTCGTTGACGGCGCCGTTGCTGCCGTCTCCTGCCGTGTTGACCTGCTGGCCGAAGTATTCGCCGCGGTCGCCGTGACGGTCGATCAGGATGGGCTGGAAGAACCTGCGCATGCCGTTGTTACGCGTGGACGAAGCGGCCGTTACCGTCACGAGGTCTGTCAGGGGAGGAATCCCTCGCATACCCGACATCCACATCTGCCTGTCGGAGCCCCGGGTATCCATAGCGACGAACCACTCGTTGTCTGCCGAGAAGGCCATAGGGTCCGTGTACTCAGGGTGGCTAGTGATCCTTCGAACGGCACCCGTCTTGAGGTGCACGGCAAAGAGGTCGATGTTGTTTGACTCTCTAGGGTTGGCGATGTAGGTAATCTCGTCTCCGTTACCGCTGAACCCACGCAGTTCGCCGACGTTAATGGTATCTTCGTGAATAGTCAGCTCGGTGCCGTTGGCGGTATAGGGCTGGAAGCGGGTCGGGTCGACGAGAAGGTTCACGTCCACCAGGTCGTAGCGCGGGGCGAGAGGCTCTCCCAAGGTGGGTTCCGCGTTGAACTCGAGACGGCCGTAGTAGGCAAACTGGCCTCCATCGGGGGTGAAAGAGCTCCAGCCCATATGGACGTCGTCCGGATGCAGGCGAAGCTCACGGGGACTGCCGCCCTTTCCAGAGCCGTCGGCGGTGGTGGGCCAGTGGATCGGGTAGATGTGCGTCTTGTTCGGGGTGCAGGCATCGCTCTGGAGGAGTTCTCCGTCGCAGTCGAGGATGTTGTGGCCCCAGAGGGCCTTGGTGCCGCTGCGCAGGACATGAGGATAGTCGCGCTCGGGCTCGAGGGAGACGGCGTTGGCAGCCGGCACTCCACAGGAAAGACACTTCCACGGGTCGCCTGTGGAGAAGTTGGTTCCATCGGCCTTGATCAGAATGACCTGCTCGCCCGAGTAGATGGACGCCGGGTCTGGGATCGCTGGAGCGCCGACAAATTCGACGTTTACGATGACATTGTTGCCATCAGGAGTAAAGTCGCCTGCTTGGAACTCGCCCGCTGCCCGGCCGATACAGCCAGTGCCGCTGGGGTTGATGGTGGAGGTGCAGGCGCCCTCGTCCGTGCTCGACGAGACGGGCGGAAGAGGCAGCTCGACAATCTCGAAGGCCTCGGGAGAGGGAGGTGAGGGAACAGACTGGGCTGCGATGAGGTTGGCGCCAACAGCCAGAACCAGAGTGGTGGGCTGCATCGTGGAAGGAGTTGAGGTTCGCACAGATGGGCTGGCCGTCGATGCAAGCTGGCCTGGCGAGAGAGGATTCTACAAAGCCTGGCATCCCAATATTTATATTCCTCCTCGAACCCATTGTTCCTGACCTGACGTCTCGCTTGATTGTGACGTCCGTGGGAATTTCCGCGGTGCTCATGGCCAAGTCAGTAGTCATTTTCGTCATAATCTGTGAGCAGTGAAGTTCACTTACACGCATGGTTGCAGCGCCAATGCACCCCGCCACAGGAGTTGGACCCATCTCTTGACAGCTCCATCGTATTGGACTGGCTGTTATAGGCGGATAAAACTGGGGTATACGCAATACGGCGCGGCTACGACCCTGGATGTGTATACCACATTGAAACCAAGATCTTTGTAAAATGAAATGCGGGGTGCCGCGATTCGCCTGTCCGGATTGAGTGCTTCGAAGCCCGTGCCGTGCAGTGATCGACACGGAGAATAGCCTCTCCCAGGCCGTCTCGGCTCCGACCAGCTCGAAATGCGAGGGTGAAGGTCGGTCAGGGAAGCGGAGATGTGAGGATCGGGCACGGCATCGTTACTGTCGGCTGGTTCAGTCTTCAGGTCGGACGCCATGTCGTCCTGAGACTTGGACGCTGACGAAACCTTCTCTTTTGCCTTCTCTGTCCTCTTGGGCAACATCTTGACTAAAGTCAGTCAATTTGGCAACTGCATAATTTGTGAAACAGCTAGCACCAATTGATTCGAAATCATTTAATGGGTATAAATCACCAGGAATCATGAAAATTTCGATGTGGTGAGGGTTTTGACGTACCAGAAAAAGTGGTCTGGGTTTGCAAGGAAAGGAAGGAAGGAAGGCAGGCTCTGACGTTCAGATTTGGGTTGCAGGTGGTTTGTGTCAACACTGGACAGCTAGCTTGATGGGCTGGGGGCTTGCAGGGCAAGCAAACTAATTATCCAAGCCTGCAAACGCTAAAGGCCATATGCCCTGACACTGCACTCAGTGAACATCTTTCAGAGCTACGTGCATGTCCCCGAGCTGTTCTGCCCACGCGGCCCTTCTATCTCCGTCTCCGTACGAGTGAGTAGGCGGTCCTCGAGTGCTCGTAAGTACGTAGACATGAGAGACATACAAACCTGCGAGGCTCAGTAGAGTCTGAGTTCACAACTGTCTTCGCCGTCTCATGGCCGGCCGCGCTGACTTCAAGAGATGATGCTCGTCCTATGCTGGCTATGTAGCGCCACTACACAGTCATGCACCAGTATTTCTTCACACACACTACAATATGTTGACTACTTTTTTTGTTCATGCTGGTCTTTGATCGTTTACCACTGTATAAAGGCGCCGTGTATGGCTTCGGACGTATCCGGAATAGAAATAAAACTAGGTAGGCTTAAGTGACAGTGACTATCCTAGCTGAGACGGTCCTCAAGACCTAATAGCAAAAGGGGCTCAAATAGTCTTTCAAGAATTATTAATTTAAAGCTATAGTTGCCTAAGGAATAGTATGGAAGGAGCAGCGAAGCTGTAATCTAGTGTTGTGGAAGATGTGGGCAGCTATTTGGGCTGATTAGCTAAGCAGAGTACAGGGACCTACTGGCTAGGTCCTGCGTGCGTTCAGCCCATGGCCCTGACACTAGCAAGACACGAGACGATGTATAGTCCCAGTCCTGAGTTCGAGTTCTAGTTTCTATTTAACAATACCATTGGATCTAGGGATATAGTGGAGATTCTGACCAAGTTGTTTGATTAGCTGGAGCAGGTTTTGAGATGGAAGAAGTTCTCCGAGGAATAGGGAAAGGAACAGATAGAGGTCATCTCGAAAGAGGCCATCACGAATACCACGGAAATCACATGTGCACAGTTGAAGAATAGGAGGCCACTCGCAAGCTGTGCATTCGTGAGCAATTAGCTCAGACGTTTACTGAGATACTGTGAGAGGTAATCAAGGGGCAGGATGAGTTATTCCTTTTATTTTATATTATTTAGTCACCCTTTCCTTTTCTACTTTACTGCTAAAAACCATCTCCCATAGACTAAGCGGGGCGGTTACGTTTCCAATCCCCCATACATATAAAATGTATGTGGTGCCTTCATACAGTGGTGAGCGCTTAAGACCCAGCACTTAAAAAAAATACAATACCTATTATAATACAATATCGATACAGTTCACCCCTAGACTAAATACTAATTAATCTACCTTAATTTATAGTTAATAAGCCTTTTCTATATAAATTGAGTATATTTACTGATAAAGGGCCTATATATGTTGAGTTTCTCGAGGCAATCAGGATGTCGCAGAAAGATACGGAGACAGAGGCCTGGCAGTTCCAAGAGGGGGAACAATGCAGGAGGCTCGAAGACCCGCGCTGGCGTGAGCCTGAGCGCCAGCGCTCTGAAGAGGCCAAGTTCGACAAAGAGGCGGCCGAGTATCTGGAGAGAACGGCGAGATCACCAATCAAGCACCAGGAGCGGATGAATCGATCGCGTCGCCCGGTAGCGTCATGTCTGCTACGCATTGCAGCAGCAAGGCAGCGGTCCCGGAAGTGCCGTCGATCGACCAGTCCTTGTGGCAGAGCACAGTGAGAGGCGGTGACAGCGCATGCAACGCCGATCTGAGGACCAGATTGGCCGCCCCTGGTTCGAAGACAGGAACGAGTGGGAAGGATGACGGGAACACCAACCCGGTGCGCGTCGAGACGCCTGTCGCTATGGACCACAAGCAGGCCCTTGTCAAGAGTCGCAAGGAGTCGGAGCGTAACATTGCAGAGCGAGGATCTCCCTCCTGTGCTACAGCAGAAGTCTGTCGTACCGGATTCTGTACAGTCATCGGTCACCTTTCCACCTAGGCCAGGAGCAGTCGGCACGAAACGCAAGACACCGCCTACACAGCAGGCGCCACGAGGCCAGAACAGCGGCAGCAGGCCTAGGTTGTCCACCCGAAACCCGTACCACAAAGTCCCTGAGCTCACGGAAGTAGATACCAATATGATAAATCGTGGCTTTATGAATCAAGTCTGGCGCGAGCAGGTCGAGCCCCGTATACCTCGTGAACTGATTACAGAGCCCTGGGAAGTGAGGACACTGGTGGAGCAAGCGCATCTCCTAGACTATACCGAGGACGAGCTCTACGGTCTCGTCAGTCACTCGAGCGTGAGGTTCTACGCACACGAGAATGGTGATTTTCTTCACGTCGGCCTGTGGGTCAGGTCGACCCAGAGTCAAGGTCTCCACGCATTCGGCGTGTCGCAACAAATCATTCTGCATTACAGTCTCTTGCGAAAATGGGCAGTAGAACTGTGTGAGAAGTCTTGGCCCAGGACCCTGGCTCAGTTTGTTGCTGATTAGAATAATGATCGCATCAATGACTTGATGTCACCGCCAGCCTAAGACAAACTTGAGAGGCAGGTTAGGGACAGGTTGCCACGGAGGCGAAGTAAAAGGCTCATGATTGCCAGGAGAAGGTCCTTGAGGCGACGCGGACCGTGGAGTCAGAAGAGCCCAAGGAAAAGGCCGGGGGTAAATCTCATGACGCAGACATGTCTGCGCCCGGAAAGGAGACATAACGCCGTTGGTAAGGTCACAGACAAACTCCAGAATAATTTTAGGCCCCGGGATGTGTATGAGTGAGCCGGACAACTGGGTTTCCATTGTAGGAATGAGAATTGGGTGGGCATTTGAGGCATCAATTAGGCACCCATGAAGTCACATTCGAATGCCGATCAGACTCATCGACAAAAATAAGGTTGTGGTTGGAAGTTTGATTCCATGTACCCTACTAATGTATCTGATTCTTCAAACGGAAGTTGTCGAAAACGGCGGAGTCTGCTTATTATTCCGTATATTTTCTTGTGTGAACACGGTGAGATGGCCGAGTTGGTAGGTTTCACTCACTCTAAGTTGTGATGTTATTCACACGCTAACACTCACAAAGGTTATGGCGCCAGGTTAAGGTTAATCTTAGCATCAATTCCTGGTGGAGCAATCCTCCTGGGTTCAAGTCCCAGTCTCATCAGATTTTTCTTTTTTATCCTTTTCTCTTTTTCTTTTTAAAGCCTTTAATTTTGAATTACTTTTTTTTTTCTCAAAAAAAAATGGTTTGTCAACTGAGCCGCAGCTTGCTCAAAGCCAGGTGGTCTCGTGTCACGTACAGGTCTGTTCACAGCAGGCACAGTTGGAGGAGCACTCTGATGAATAGGGTTTATGAACTGCTTGGATTTGTTGTGGACTTAAGATTCTGGTCTTTTGGACGAGCAGTCCTCTGTGCAAGTAGTCACTGGATATATGTCAAGCACCAGACAGAGAAAGGTTTGCATTGTCCATGTCTAACGTAGATCCCTATACCCAGCTTGTCTCCTCAGCAGCACGGCCGTTTCCTCCGTATTTGTGGACCACCAAAGCAAGCTCACCCCCTAACCTTTGTTCTCACCGTCTCTGCCCGCTGGTGGACCTTCTGAATCTTCTCTAATTGATAAATTGCGTCAGACGTCATCCAAACCGGTTAAGACGGCCGGGTTGCTGTTCTGATGCGTTCTGCAGGCGGTACTCACTCGCGTGTTCTATTTGCCGTAAGCAATGTCATTCTCATGAAGGTCACATAAACAAGCATAAATGAAGAAAAGAATTGCATTTTCACGGACTCTAGCCCAGCAAATGAAAGAAAATATACACATGATTCTCTTCAACGACTATCCAGGGGCCTTAGGGCAACTCTTCGTCTGCATTGTGAGATACAACAGGGGTGCAGATATCCAGGGGATGACACGCTATCTACGTATATGCCGGACACCCCTGCGCCTCTATTTAACTGGTTGGTCTCTGGTTCCGTTTCTTCCGTATACAGCCGTAGCCATACGCAGCGCCTTCATACAGTCGTAAACGCTCAAGACCCAGCTTTTTTTTTTAAAAAAAAAAACACATTGCCGATAACAGCGCCTCTGTTTAACACCTTGAGGATTGCACCCGACCGTGCCTTGATACATCATCAAGTGGTCTTAAGCAGCCCTCTTGAGCTTCCGACCAGAATCCCAGTCCTCAATAACATCCCATCGGTGCGACCGCTTCCCTATAGGCTTATTCTTCTCCAGAAGAATCTCCACCTCAGCGTCAAAACAGTCGTGCGAGAGGCCGGCCTCGCTATCACAGAATGGCCACAGTGTCTTGTCAGTCATGCGACAGAAATAGCGCTCCCTGTGATTAGCATAGCTAGGGCCAACCGAGTGAGGGTCCTCGCAGAGTTTCTTGGTGCTGCTTCTGCCGCGCGGGTTCTTATCGTTGACAAGAGTTCGTGCGTGCCGCTCATGCAAGCGCGGTGGAGGACGATTAGAAACGTCGTTGTCGTCGATCGATCTTGGTTCAGGAACATGCTTATCGATAAATTCTTTATCGCGACAACTTTGGATTTGGGCCATGTAGGCCTCAATGTGTGCGAGGACGCATCGATCCGATGTCGCCGTTCCCCGGTTCAACAAGCTTGTCATTCTCATCATAGTACCAGTCAGTCATACAATCAACTGGAATATCCTGGTGTTTCGTGTCTTCCCAGACGACTTCAGGGTGCTTATCAGAGAGTTTAGCACGATGATGCTATTGGGAAAAGATGAGTTAGTAAAGGTCCTTTTAGCAACCAGCTTCTGTCCTACTAACCAGAATGGGAAGAAGCGGATTTCCACCTCGTAGCGTTCTTCTCGAGGGTTCTGTGATCCATTGTAGCCGAGCTGGGTTGTTGACAAAGTCAGCGGCAGTAAGGCCATCAAAATTTGCTCCATATCTCTCAGCAGAGAATTGGGGGGCATGGAATTTGACGCCCAGCGGGACCTCATATTCATGTACCCCGTTCTTCTTCATCCCCTCAGTAAGCTCATCGCCTTCTGGAATCCCAGCCTCTTGCAGGACTTCAGCAGCCCATAGCCACTTAGGATATTCCTTTTTGCGGTAGCTAAGTAAGTTCTTGAACAGTGTTAGCAATGTAATCCTCCTCCAGATCCTTTTTATGCCTTGAATCCCCGCGATGGTCTAGCCAGAAGCATTCTCCATCGTCCCAGCCAGATTCAACAATATAGCTATAATACCACGACATATTAGATGCTCGGCCCCAAGATCCGTCCCTTTCCAGGTAGATGTTAGATTTTGGCAGCTAGGAGATCGATATTATACAGGAGGGAATGGCTCACAATAACCATTTGTCCTGACCATGCGACTCAACCCACACCGATGACACACAGATAGCATCGAAATGGCGTTTCATCATGGTCACGTATACTGCCTGCTGGTCTTTCCGATGTTCAAGGCCCGGTGCTGGCCAAATCCCTAGTGTCTTGAAACCACCACTTGGAATTACAGGAATTTCCTCACGTGTGCTCTCGGAATTGAATCCGTCATGTTTCGGGAACTTGAAATTGACAATGTGAATGGTCTGGTCGTTATAACCGACTAGCTCGCCGTGCCTGTTCCAGAGACAGATTTGAGGAAAGTCACCCCCAGCTCCCTAGCGATAGTCACAAAGTTAGTCAGATGTTGATCCATGTTCACTCGTTACAAGCTGAATTTGAGGCATTGGCTGTAGTGGTCGGACTGGATTTAAGAGTCGAGTAGGAACGGGAATTATTTACCTGGAGACCTCCACCGTCAAGACCAATGGATTCCGACCTTCCAGGAGGGATCCCCTTTTTTTGCCCGGGTAACCCGCGTCTTCCAACCCTTTCCGCTGTTTAGTATCCTATGATGCGCCTCAAATCTCTCGAACCAAGCTTTGTCATGCTTAACAGGAGGCTTAGAGCCCTGCGAGGGCGGAGTGAAAGCATCTATCACCCTTTGAACATAAGGGTGCGTGAAGGAGATGAGGCCTAGGACACCGGATACAGGCCCAATATATTGATAAGGCAGATAAATTGTTGAGACTTCAGCGTTCGGTATGGGGATCGGGGATGGAGAAGGGTTGAGATCTGGGGGTGCAGGGGGGTCAAGTTCAGGTGCCTCAGGCTCGGCCCCAGCAACACCAGACTGCACCAGACACCCAGCAGGTTCCAGAGGTTGAGTAAGTTCATGGTGACTTGTTGCGTGGTGCACCCACCACATACAAGTGACACGATATGCACACAGCACTGACGGAAGTGAAGAGAAAGAGGCGAAAACAAAAATTTGGATGTTCAAGTGTGGATTGTCGCATCTTATAGAGGGTTCAATCGCCGGGAGAGACCACATTGCTTATCGCAGTCTTGGGGTACTTGTACTGACCGCTATATTCTACGGCGCTGCTAAAAGCTAGTCTCGGCAACCTGGTTGAATGCGGTTGTCACAACCTTGGGAGGCCGTTTATAGTTCCCGGGTCAAGTGCCTCAGACGATCGTGCTTTGAAAGTGGCCGAAGATTCGCACCGGGCGAAACGGAGGGTATACCGGTACAAGAGAAGCCCCCGTGTGCATGCGTTATAGTTCACTATGGGCGCCATTTCCATATCACTAATGCACCAGAGGTCGTATTTGATAGTTCAAGTACTACGACTTCGTTTGATGTCTGCTCAACGTCGCCATCGTCACCATTGTCAACGTCGTCGCTAGCCTTCAGGTCTACCAGTACCTATAGTAGCTAGTTCACAGTCCTCTTTACCCCGCCTGCTGCTTCTTAGCTGCTGGCTTCGAGCTGAAGCGGATCATTGCTGGTAAGGACGTCTTGGTGACGGTGGCTCGAAGTTGGCAAACGAGTAGGTCTGCTTGAGGAAGAAAGGTATAGGTGTGGCAGCCCTATCGATTATGTCCCCTGAAGGGCCCACTGACTCATCATCGGGCAGCTATGTACCCAGACGGACGAGCCATGCGTAAAAGGCAAGATTGAGCGCTCTCTTACGAGCTGCTTATTATCGTCAGCCGATCAGTGCCACCTGCTGAGGGGCTGGATCCAACCTGCTCCCAGGTGCCCCTACACCATCCTGCTGTGTAACAATCCCTCCAACCCCCAGCTGCCTCCCAACTGGGCTTAGATAGCTTTACAGTAGGCAAACACGTGTAATCTTTGCTTTCTTGAACCATAACTTCGCGCTGCTCTTGAGTGTGCACAGATCACTCAGCGTCGACTAAACGAAGTATCAGCCGAATTTGACTAAATTATTAGTACAACGGCGCTGCGTATGGCTACGGCTGTATACGGAATAGAAACGGAACCAGTTATTAATACAACACGTAGAAGTCCCATGAAATTGACCCAACACCTAATTGACGTTGGAAGGCGGCAATGCTCGCCTGCGAGGCTAACATCCCAAGTACGGCCATCTCAGGCGAAGTCCTTTGGGCGGGCTTAACTCATATACTAGTAATGTACGGGAATGTGCGAGAACCCCAAACGACGGCCCCCTGAGCCCCCTAGCCTCCCAGCACTGCCCCAAGGATTTCCGCCACAGCAGAATTGGCCTTGTCCATATCTGCTCTCACTGCCCACCCCGACAGCACGACCAAGTCCAGGAACCTCGGGTCGCATGGCACCATCATCTCAAACACCCTGTCGCCGGAGCAAAAGCCGGTCGATTTGAGCTTGACCACCTTCATCCCACTGGCATCCCGGAGCTCCAAGCCCATCCCCGTCGTCTGGTTCGGCTGCCACTTGAGCTTTCCCACGGGCGGAAACTCAAAATGGTGCGCAATGCTCATGCCGCTTGGTTTTATTGTGATGGGTTGCCCGTGAAAGACCAGGTCGATCTTTCCAGAGAGCGAGTGGAAGACCGCAGTGCCGATGATGTTGGATGGCGAGTGTGGGCCGCGGTAGACAACGACGTTTGGCTTCGAGTCATTGGAAACCGAAAGAGAGTAGAGCGGGGGGAAGGTATCAGCAACGCCCCCTGGGTGGACAACCATGATATTCGGATCGCTCCTTGAGGCGCGCACCGTGAGAGTCTGAGGGGAAGGTGGTGGGGCATTGTGTGGCTGGTAGGTGGTCATGGTTGAGTTGTGAGCGTCAGAATGTGGTTGTCCTGAAGTCTGTGACAATATGATGGCTGTTATTAGTTGGTCCTGTATATACCACCTGGAACGTGCAAGTTACCTCATTTTATATCAGCTGCGGAGAATTGTTGATACGTATATTGCATTTCATCGTGGCGAAGCCTCCCAAGCTGATTGAAGACAAAGCCAATCCACCGAGACTCATGTCATCCTCCAAATCAGCCCTAAAATATTCTATTGCGGTTTAGTTGGCCGCTGACTGTTGTGAGACATTTTTACGCCATCTTACAATCCCGAAAATGGAAGTTAGTTGGTGCCCTACAATTGGATGGTGAACGACTGCTCTCGTCGCTTGTTCCTGATATTCGAAGATACTGCACGTGTCAAATGAAAAGAAACGCCCAGGCATCCTGTCATATGCGCGCAGTTGAGTATGTAATTAGGGAGCTATACTCGCATGATTCCCATCGCATCACCCCACAGCAGATCATGTACCAAGCTCATGTCTCCTGCCTGAGTCCACAGCACCTATATCGCCCGGCAGCTCAGGCTTGTACGTACTTTCACCTGGCATCTCGGACTTGTACCCAAGTCCCGCGATATTACCATCCTCCTCAGACTTGCCAATTTGCGCAGACACATTGTACGGTGGGGCCGGCGATACTTGTGACGAGAGCTGGGACATGGGACTGGGCTCCTGCGGAGGCGGCGGAGGCGGCGCCGAGTCTGTCCGGGCAGCCACGGCCTGGTCGACCCTCCGCCGGTACGCCCTGCGGAAAAGAAATCCCAGAGCCCCGAGCACCAGCAGTCCTCCGATGATCGACCCGACAGCAATTCCGGCCTTGGCGCCGCCGGACAGCCCGCCGCCGCCGGCGCCCGACGCCCCCTCCGTGGCCGTCCCAGTCGCAGTCGCAGTGCCGGACGCCGCGCTTGAAGGGCCATCGGTCGTGGCCACCGCATAAGTGGGCAGGGCGGTCGGGTTGAATGAGATTGTCCCGCCCGCAGACGTTGGCAAGCTACCAATCTCGCCAAGGCTGGACTGGCCGTTGGCGTTCTCGAGCAGGACATTAGTTAGGTTGCAGCTGCAGTTCTCCTTCTCGAGCTCAACTCGGCTTGGATGGTGCGCGCAGCCTGTCCAGAGAGAAATGTTCTCGCCGCTGCAGCGCGCCAGGGCCACCCACTGCTGCCCTGTGTAGCCGGGCTTTTGCGCGCACTGCTCGTCCAAGAAGGTGGGATCGGTACAGCCAGCGAGGTAGGTCACTCCGGCTGTCACAGTCAGTGTATCCTCTATTTCAAGTGAGAAAACAAACGCAATGTACCTACTCGGTGTGTCATAGCATGCGTAGCTTTTGAGACAGTACGAGCCCTCGAAACAGCAGTGTTGAACGCCGGAGAGTTCGGCATTGCCGCAAGGTATAAAACGTGGGTCAGAGACCTGCCCTATTCCATAATAGCAAGTTCCGTTGGAGATGTACAAGTCTGTTTGGTTGGACATGGTGAAACGTGAGCATGACCTGTGGTCTCGCGAAATAAAGACGAGGAAAAGATGTGGGGTGCATGAGGAAACGACGATTACTCGAGGGCATCCCAGAATCTTGGAGGTGGGAAGGGGGTCCGGTCATCTCGCATTTCCCCAGCGTGCGGGCTAGCAGGCTGACTGCTGCACCATGGCACGAGTGATTACGGCCAAGGGAAACTCTGACTTGTGAGGGTGTACAGCCGGGACCGATCACCGGTGCGAGCGGCATGTTGGCGTTCAGATGTCGCGCCTCCGGGACGGTGATCGCCCACATGACTTCCACATTGAGAGAGTGAGATGGACAAAATTGCTCAGATCAATCCCCAATTGGTGTGGGATATCTTCCCCAGATTCCCAGCTTTAGATAATGCTCGGCTAACTCCGGTCGACTCGAGTGCTGCGATTAGTGAATGAATTGAGCTCGGCGGCTTATCTGAACTACGCCCACTCAAGAGCGACACATTCACGTGGTGTATTTTACCAACACGGAAACAATTACAGCCATATCGATTGGATATGGACAGTTCTAGGGGCCTTCCATAGAATAATTACCCACAAGAAAATGTGCTATAAGATAAGTTTCTATGGAATAACTTTGTGTTCCATAAACTATGATAGAACACCCCACAGTAGAATGACCTCCTATGTGACAATTCCAGATGCTCCTATGAGATAGCGTCTGGTTGGAAAGTTTCATTTGTCACACTTACATGTTACACAAACTAATGTGTTTTCTTTGGAATTGATTTCAGTCTGACGATTCGCTGCCACATCTGCATCTAGAAGACTTTAAAAACGTGGGCAATGTCGCCATAGTTGTCGTATAGAAACTTTTCTCATTTCTCTACATGCATGCTGTTTGCCGGACTCTGTGCATCCTCATTTTTCCGGCCGATTTCATAACTACACGCTGGAAACATAGTGTCCGCAGTTCACTTCCACTTAAAGATGGTTCAAAAGTCTGGTTGGCAGACATTATACTCGATTCATTGAATAATCAGGATAAATATCAAACGCTTCACGTCCTGCTTATTAAAGTCAAGACACCCAAGCGGCACAGCGCATCTAGTAGTCGTTAGACGAACCAAGACCAGCACCCTCCCTCTTCTCGCGCCCCTTCTGCTCAAGCTTCTCATTCTTCAGCACGTCGCCAGCCTTCTCGAGGATCTTGCCGAACGTAGAATCATTCTTGCCGCTGCTAGTCTTGCCGCTGCTGCCATACTCATCATTGTCTCGCCCGTGCGACGTCCCGCTCGTGCCGTACGAGTCGGAGCCCACGCCGCTGGAGCCGAGCCCTGTTGTCCCAGAGCTGCCTCCGAAACCGCTGTCGGTGTTGCGGCCAGAAGAGCCGTAGTTGTCGGAGGAGTCAAGGCCGCCACCGGTGCGTCCCGAGCTGCCAAGGTGGTCTCCGCCTGAGCCATAAGAGTCCGATCCAATACCACCAGTGCGCCCGCTGCTGCCCAGGTTGTCGTCGTCGCGGCGGGTCGAGCCAAAACCGCTGTCGACGTTGCCGCTGGAGCCGTAGTTGTCAGACCCAATGCCACCAGTCCGGCCTGAGCTGCCGAGATTGTCTCCGCCCGAGCCGTAAGAGTCCGATCCGATACCACCGGTCCGACCGGAGCTGCCAAGGTTGTCTCCGCCTGAGCCGTAAGAGTCTGACCCAATGCCACCAGTACGGCCAGAGTTTCCGAGGTTGTCGTCATCCCGACGGGATGAGCCAAAACCGCTATCGGTGTTGCGGCCAGATGAGCCCAGGGAATCGTCCAGGCCGCCCGTACGTCCGGAGCTGCCTAGGGTGTCGCCGCCCGAGCCGTACGAGTCGGAGCCGGTCGAGCCACCGAGGCCGCTGTCATCTCTGCGGTTGGAAGACAGAGAGTCGCCGCCGAAGTTACCGCCGGTGCGCTGGCTGTCTCCGTAGGAGGAGTCGTTGCCGCCGCTGCCGTAGGTGTCTTGTCCACGGCGCTCAGAGCCCTGTTACTTACATGTTAGACTGTGCCAGGTAGTCTGGGGTATAGAGAGACCTGGAGAGGGGGACTCACAAGGCTCGAGTCGTTGCCGCCGTAGCTGGACTGTGTCAAGTATTAGCATGCCAGACGTTTAGAACAAGGGGAAGTGTATCTCACGTTATCGTTGTCGTTGAAAGACATTATGGGATATGTGAGTGCTTGCTGGTAGTAGGATATCTGGTTGTATGTAGACTGAAGTCCTTGTCGTCCAAAGGGCAGTCTAGTCTGAACCGAGGGGCTCTGGACTTATATAGACAGCCAATTCCTCGTGAATGCCCTTGATATCGAGAGCGGGAGGGAGCTCTATGCCCTACGTCACCGAGCAAGCCGCGTACCACGGAGTACGGGCTGAAACCAGGGAAGCTGGCACGCTCCAAGCCATCTCTAGACCTACCGTACCGGTGATAGCCTGCCACGCTTCTCCAGAGCCACGAGGATGAGGCCGCCGTTTGATTTGGTGGCTGCCCGGTCACCCGATGCTTCCCAGGCCCGAATCTTGATTTGGGATCGGAGTCTCGTTCCAGCATGTGGACATGTACGGGTTAGGTCTAGACCCAGCCCAAACATGGCTGGGTAGGTCGACTTCAACCCGGGAACAGCCCCCAAGGCGCCCTCCGGTCACATCGTGTATGATCAAGGTGGAGGGACGCGATTGGCCCTCGCCTCAAAGACCCAAGAGCAGCTCATAGCAACACAATGTTTCGTAACAGCCACACAAAGGCTGGCGGGAAGCATGGCGTCATCCGCAACGTGAATGATCGAGATTTGATGCATTGAGCGTATTCCACGAGCGGCTTGGGCTCTCGCGGGGCAAGCTCAGCTCAGGAGCGGCGCCGGGAGCTAAGCTACCCCTGCTCCACGCTCCGGCCTTGCCAAGTTTCTGCCACAGCTTCTGGACCGGACTTCATCACCAGCGCTAGTAGCGCGACGTTGGCGTCGTGTGTGTAACGAATTCCTGGGTCCTAGCAGTTTTACCCCGCGGCCCTGTCCCTGATTTCGTCAACGGCGCCTACTTTTGCTATATGGGAATGACGGCTTTGTAGGGACGTCTTAATCGACGGTGACGCTGACGCGGGACAGCACCTGAGCAGTCATAATTGGGTACGTGTGTGGTTCAGCTCGGTGCTAGCGGTCCAGCCGATCGTGGTGCCACACTGAGTCGCCGCCTCACCCGGTCCATCCAATGACGCGGAGCCACCAAGACAGCATCCTGGCATGTGAGGCCTCTATTCGGAGCTGGAAAGCTAATCCAGAGAGGCTTGAGGCTCTTTTAAGGATCTGGCCGATAAACATTTATCGATGTAACATCGTCAGTTTCTTCAAAGCTCACGACCACCAGTGCCCAGCCGGTTGCCTCCCGAGCTTATAGCCTGCTAGTCCCCTTTTCGTCAACAATAGCACCGCTCATCAAGAAAGGCTCCTGTCCTCTCAGCTGAGTCGGACCGAACAGGACTAATTCACGACCTCCCTTTGTGCCCCACCAGGCGACGCCGATTGCTGCCCTTTCAACATCCATCTCGCCAGATCCCAGTATCTCCCAGAGCCTCTGCTTTGTGGACTCCCTCATTGCGACGTCAGGAATCTCATGCAGAGTCGTCCCGACAATTGTCAACCAGTCCTCCACGATTGGAAGGTGTAGGAAAGGGAGAGCATCGATCAACGTTAGTACCAAGGCGCTTTGTTCCGACACGGGTTCTTGGGCCGTCTGCCCTTGGTCAGGGCTGGGCGGAAGATAACTCTGGCCGGCCGTCGGTATTCTGAAGCGAACCATTTCCAACAGTGTCTCGGCAAGTTCTGGGCTAGTGGCAGACACTGGAAACGGAGGTGATAATATCTGCATGAGAGTCCTGAAGGCGAGCCTGAATTGCCGCGGGGATATGTGGGAAGGGAACGCCATCAGGAGTGTCTCTGCGTAGAAGGGGGCCATGCTCACAGCAATGGGACCGTTCTGAGGACACGACAGGACAGAGAGGGTTGCCGAGTGCGCTGCTTCGAAAAGTTCGACCATTCTCCTCGACAGCGGCATTGAATGTGATAGGTATATGCTTGCAGGTTGGATGATGAGTGCCTCGCATGATTCTGATGTGAGGTTCAGTGGCAGGTGCTCTGCGGTGTTCAGGTAGAACAGGTCCAGCGTCTGATGCAATGCATGCGTCGGTATCATACCGGAATTCGGCGGCAATGTATCCCTCAGGAATGCCGTAGCTGGCTCCCGATATCTCGCCAGAATATCGATGCAAGTGTTGTAAGAAAATGCGTAGACTTGAAAGCTGTCGTTCCCTCTCGACGAGATGAAATACAAGTTTCTGTAAATATGTAGAGTCTTCGACGCAACAAGAGGTGCCGCTGCATCGTTTCTCAACTGAGGGTCGAGCAGACTTCTGGCTGTCACGGCCCGTAATATGGCAACGACCGCGAACAGAACGGACGTGAGTAGGCGCCAGAGAGCCGGCCAGGTGACTCGCAAGCTGTCTTCCGTGAGACATGCACCTTCATCCGCCAGGTCGATGCCAGACAGCTTGAGTTTCCGCCATTGGTCGAGTAGCCTTGCCGTGAATCCGACCAGTTCGTCTTGGGCACACAGGACCAAGCGGTGGTCTCTGGCATGCTCGACAGCGAAGGCGATCAGTTTCGACAGTGGCCCGGCGGATTCAACCAACGGCCTGGAAGAGAGCTGGCGGACGGCTGCGAAGGACATGGATGCCTCGGGCCAGTCCAGCTTCTGGCCCACCTGGCCGACGTCAGCCTCAATGGGGTCCAGAAAGGTGCCTTCGTGGTACCCAGAATCCCCGACCAGGGCTTTTATCGCCACAGGAAGCAGCGCGTCGCAATCTACCGATGCCCTCGCGCTTTCCGACATGAGGGGGAAGGCGTAATTCAGCGCGAGTACCACGGCCGTGGCAGCCAGCGGAGGTTCTCGTGACAGCGATCGCAGCGAGAGATTTGCAGCTGTGGCGACGGCTTGCTCCAACGTGCTTATCATGCCCCCTGACAGGCCGTGCCTCTCGTTCCCCTCGAAGCCCATCAGTATCCCCGCCAGCACCAGCAAGTGCTGCCACCGGCTCGACTTCTCATCGGCCCCCTTGACAACGGCTCTGGCCCATGCCTCGCTCGTCAGACCGCCACCTGTCAGGGGAAGCTCAGCACGCCTGCGGTCCTCATTCTCGAGCTCGTTCCGGCGCACGTGGATGGCGGCGGTGTTGTAGACGCCAAGGACGCGCAGGCAGGTGGATCGCAGCGGGTCGGGCGCGTGCCGTCGGTGCCATATCGCGGGTGCATGGAGGAATTGGGACGTCAGCAGCGACAGGTTGAGAGGATTCGACAGCTCGGTGAGAAGGGACAAAGTCGTGCCGAAGATGCGGTCTGTTTGGGCGTCATCGTGGACGGTCTGGCACAGCGCAAGCAGCTGGTTGAGAAGGCGGTCGGCCATCGCGGGCGGGTTATCGTGGGGTTTGATTAGAACATCAGAGGTCTTGGATCTGCAAAATACAAAACACAGCACATGCAAGGTGTTGTCGGTATTGGCAGGAATGGGATGTACTGTCGCACATGGAAATGGAAAGTCGATGGGTCGGCGTGGGCTTGCGTTCCCGGAGGCGGGCCTACTGGACCTCGGCACGCGGCTTGGGAGCTCTGACCTCACCCGCCAAGGCACAACGGGCAGTACAGCTGAATGCGAATGCACCTGGCTCAGGAGACCATCCCTGTTCATCACAACCACGACACGCGCAGCAGCTCATCTGAGGCATCGAAACCATGGACCCAACGTGAGGAATCTTCCCGATTTCAGGTTTCCTTCATGACGCTGACGAGACGCAGCATCGGGACCGAGGAACACCCATTCCCGCCGGCCGGATACACCACTCCAGGATGGCCGTCTCTGTTCTGGCCGCCCCTGGAGGACCGCTTTGTCCTCTATCACCTGAGTGACATGTGGCGCTTCACCTTGATATGGACCTTCGTGATGTACGCCTGCTTCCACTGGGCCGCCATAGGCATAGCCCTCATCGTGCAGATCGGCAAGAAGAAGACGAACTGGAAGTACCTGTGGACCGTACCCATCATCTACTCGGCCATCGCGGCGGTTGAGGCCCTGGTCGCAGGGAGCGTCACTGGCGCCATGTGCGTAGTATCCCCGCGTCACTTGTCTATTCACCATGGCCTTTTGCTGACAGCAGCCTTGTCGATTACAGGGTCGGTGCCATCTACCGCGCTGCTGGGTGGTACATGACGACGTGGATTCCGTTCATCTGGGGCTGGGCCAACGTCTTCGTGCTCGTCGTCTCGTCGTTCTCGTATTCCGGAGGTCTATGAAGGCCGCCCATGCTATCAACTCTAGATCTAGACTACTGCAGCATCCTCTCCGACCAGGACTTCAGTGCTGCCCTCCGGCTCGCCTGGCTCCTGGCTGGAGACCTCGATCTTCCTGATGATCCTTGCAGGGTTCCCTGCGACACAGTGGTACGCCGGGACGTCTTTGGTCACAACGCTGCCAGCACCAACCGTTGCTCCTTTTCCGATGGTCACGCCGGGCAGGACGATACAGTTCCCCCCGAACCAGCAGTCCTCGCCGATATTGATGGGCTTGCCGCTCTCTGGTCCTCGAGTGCCGTTCCGCACGGTCGGGTCGAGTGGATGCGTGCCACTGAAGAAGTTGCAGTTAGGACCGACCATGGTGCGTGCCCCGAATGTGATTGGGCTGGTATCGACAAAAGTACTGTTGCAGTTGATCATGACGTTGTTTCCCAGTCTGCCGTGCGCAGGTTCAGCGTCAGTACCTGAGACTAACTCTTGTGAGCAGGTCGCTTGCAGAACATACTTAATGTTGTACCCATAGTCGGCTTTCATGGGAGGGTATACTATCGGGAAGTCATCAAGCAGAGCCTCATCGTCCTCATCGGTCATTTCGGGGGCCCTGGGTGGCAAAGGGGTCTTGTCCTGGGTGAGCCTGACGCCACTCCATCAGCATTTGAAAGGCGGCATTAAGATTACAGCACGGATTCCGGGAAGCTGGAGGGGTGTATGCATGTACTCTTTCAGAAGCTCGAGGCTCTCCCTTCGGGAGACATCGTCTGCTTTGTTGAAGCGGGTGTAAGCCAGAAAGGCCCGCCTCCTCTCTGCGACCAACTCAGGGGTGAAGCAATAGTACAGCTCTCCCGCTTCCATGCGGCGTTTGTTCTCGACCGGGTCAACTTTCGGGGCTGCCATACTTGAAGAATAGGGTCAGGTCACTTCAGCACGAGGAGAGTAATAATAAGCTGGTCCCTGATGAAGGATATGTTCTCGCTATGCAAATGTGTCCTCGTATTCAAGGAGGAGGTGTTGGTGGCTGACCGACTGGGGGGACCAGATTGATGCGGTACATGGGTACGCAGCCCGCCCGGCTTCCCGCCCACCCACATCCCACGCGTACAACATCGGCCCAGGAGACCCACCAGTGCCGTCGGTACCGGTTGCGGCCAGATTTCCGCCCACTGGCCCAGGATTGACGTAGTCCTCATCCTTGCACAGCCTCGTCTATAATTCGACCTCATATCTCTGTGTGTGCCAGCAAACGTTCAGATAACATTACCTGGGCAGCTTTGACATGCTGGGTTGTGCTGGAGCACCGACTGGTAAAATAGGGCGAACAGTGCCAGGGCTGCGCACAGGGCGGGTGGTGACCATACTCGGCGTGGGATTGAACCTGGACCGACAACACGGCCGTCTGGGTTGCCCTCTTTGTCCAAGAGATCGACCTAGCAAACCGCACAGAGCCCTCTGCCTCATTGACTCATCTTCCCTCTCACAGGTCGTAACTCTTTGAGGTGATGGCCAGCCCTAACTTCAGAGGGCGACAAAGGTAAGACATGCATGTCTCATAATCCGCACGGCTTCCACACCTTCGCGCTGCCCTACACCTTTCCCTCGCCCTCCTCGTGGGACACACGCGAGCACATATCACATGCGACCCTGGCTCCCCATCTGATGCCCTAGTCTTCAAGTACTGCCCAATATGACCTCCTCCACATCTGCCTCCACGTCCACCATCTCCTTGCCCTCTTCCCCTCCACCAAGAGGACCCCCCAGACCGCAAGACGAAGCAGGCGAGAAGCAGTCTTCTCCCCGATCCCCTGGCAGGGACAGCACCACCACCACCCGCAACAGGCGCCGGTCGCTGGCACATATCGCCCTGCTCGACTCGCAGGTTTCGGGCTCCTCGAGCTCGGCGGTTTCCACCTCGCGCTCCCCGCCCCCGGCCCTGGTGCTGCCGCCCGACACTGACACCCTTCCGATCCTCAGCCCGACGTCGCAGTCGTCCTTCGAGGCATACAGCCCGGACAAGCCCTACTTCCCGGGCCAGGCCAAGAGTCTGTCGGGCATCGCCCTGCGCGCCTTCTGCCTGGGCGCCGCCCTCGCCGTCGGCATCATCAGCACCGCCCTGGTCCTCGCCACCACCTCCAGCCCGCTGTGGCGGCTGCCCTTCTTCCTGGCGTCGCTGTCGGCCTTTCACTTCCTCGAGTTCTGGACCACCGCCGCCTACAACACCCGCGAGGCAGAAGTCTCCTCCTTCCTGCTGACCGCCAACTGGCCCGCCTACGCCATCGCCCACACGGCCGCCTCGCTCGAGTGCCTCGTGACCTGCGTCTTCTTCCCCTCGCGGTCCTGGGCCCCCTTCGGCACCGGACCCATCTTCATGCTCCTGGGCATCTCCCTCGTCCTGGTGGGCCAGGTCGTCCGCAGCGCGGCCATGGTCCAGGCCGGGCCCAGCTTCAACCACATCGTGCAGCAGACCCAGAAGCGCGAGCACATCCTCATCACCACGGGCATCTACGGCACCCTGAGGCACCCCAGCTACTTCGGCTTCTTCTGGTGGGGGCTGGGCACCCAGCTGGCCATGGGCAACGTGCTGTGCTTCTTCGCCTACGCCGCCGTGCTGTGGCGCTTCTTCAGCAGTCGGATCAGGCACGAGGAGGTCTTCTTGGTCAGGTTCTTTGGGGACGAGTATGTCGACTACAAGAAGAAGACGGGCACCAAGATCCCATTCGTGCCCTAGGGCTGAATTCTAGATTGCACTTTCAAAGACCTGGCGGCGGCGCATTTCTGAGACGGCAAATGGCGTTGGTAGAGGGCTTGACTGTGGGCAACCTTGGTCCAGAATGGACAGCGTCATAGCTTAGTTGTACAGCGGATGGAACACAGCCTGTCTTGTCGTGAAGTGCATACGTGTATTCATATAAGTGAACAGTTTTGGGGATAGATACTGCAAGAAAGCACATGACCTCAACATGGCCTCTTGCTGGATACGTGGACTTGGTGACTTGAGCCTGCGAAAGCGGGCTCGGTCAATGCGAACACAGGGAGTTGAATTGCAGGTCTCAGGTGACGTTCCTTGCGGCCCGTCGACGTTGGGAAAGCTGCAGTCTGTTCAACGAGATGCTGTCATAAGAATTGTAGTAGCCGACGTGTAGTCTCTGAGAACAGAAATAGGTATATTGCCCTTTTATCAATTGGCACCCATTGTCAGCCACTGCTGACAGCAATCAAAACATGGTACCAAAGCTGTAGACGAAACTTATATCGGATCAATGATTGCCCAGACAAGTGCTTGCAAGTCTTCGACTAAGATCAGAATAAAAGCATGACTGCTAACTGTGTCTGTTCATTTGAGAATTATGTGAAGGGTAACACAGGCTATTCAGGATTAAACTCAGATCCCAATGCATGCTGCTGATTACAAGTACAGCCATCGTTGGCCTCATCAGGCCTACTTCCGGCCATACTTCCACTTGTCGCTGATGCTCCCGTATTCGTTCTGCCAAGCATAGAAGTATATAAGTGCAGCAAAAGGCTGCCCGAATATGGAGAAAGTAAACCAAAAAATGCAGTTCCCGATCATCCTCTTGGTGGGCGACTCAGATCTTTCAAAAAACTTGGTTAGGGCAACGAGAGGAAGTTGCAACAACATGCCCAAGAAGGCAACACCTGTGAGACACCCGGAGTCAGTGGCTGCGGGTAGCGATGAGGTGAATTTAAGGCAGGAAACGGACCGATGATTTTATGAGTGGGGATGCCGACTGCCAACTCGTGCAGGAAAGCCGATATCGTAAATACGACTATCGCAGAGAAGTTGTACGAGTAGCCCCTCCCCATAAGAGGTTGGAAGACATGCCGCCTGAAGTAGCAAGAGACCGGCTTGTTCCAGGTCCGCCAGTACGTTCCGAGACTGTCGCTGTTCCACCCTTTTGAATGACGGTCAGTATACTGTTTGAGCTATGCGGGCAGTGGTGCCGGGACTTGGTAGGTCGAGGACTCACAGTCATCGTAAAAGGATCGATCCCCGAATCTCATCACCTCGGCCAGCGCGTTAAGGAAGGATTGAAACAAAGCGAAAAACCCAGCCAGCCATATGACAAGGGAGATGGTCGACAGTTTCAGTAATCTTTCCACCGTGGCAACCACATCCCTATTTGCAATCGCCGTCAAAGAGTTCTGAAGCGTGGGTGCGGCGTACTGCGCGCTGAGTATCCACATAGCAACACACAAGCCTAGGACCTCTGCCGAACGTTTGAGCACGAAGATCCACCTGATCTTGTCGTTCCGCGGGTAGACAGGCTGGTACACAAGGGTCGGGGCCCACCAAAAGTAGCACAGGTTCCCAAAGGTAATGTTCTCCGGGTACTCGCAAGACTTGTACAGCTCGGGAATGGCCTCGCGCTCGCCGGTCTGGGGGTGCAGGTATGAGTGCCTGAAGTCCCGATTCGTCAGGGCATAAGACGCTGTCTTGAGCCAGACGATGATGGCGTGCATCTCCACGATAGTGCCGATGAGCGGGTGGTTTACATAATAATAGACCACTAGTGAGGTGATGACGAGAGCGGTGGAGATGTTGGCGAAGTGCAGAGCCATTATTATGTACCAGGTGGTCCTGAAGCGCGCCTGCTCTTCTAGTGTAGGGGATGAGCTGCCGTCCTTCTTCTCCCTGTTGTAGGCCCGAAGGAGGGAGGTGCGCGCCTCGTAGGCCGCGAAGAGCTCAATCAGGTAGGCAATGAGCAGGCAGCACGGCACAAACGTGTAGAGAATGAAGCCGACCAGGAGGTCTTGTCTGCGGAAGTCATGGCACCTTATGCAAATGAGCACGCCGTACTGTCACTAAGTCAGCGTCTGTCCCCCAGATGCCGGAGAGAGGAGACAAACCTTCTGTATGTTCTCTATCAACAGCCGAAGGTTGCCCGCGACTATTTCGCATGTCAGCGCCCCTGTCCGTGACCAATTATAGCTGTTCGGCTTGAGACCAACTTACTGAGCACGATAAGCCCGAGGTTCCTGAACCCGATGAAGCTGGGTGTCTGTGAAGCGTCGTGGCTCAGGGTCGAAGGCCTGACCTTGGAATGCACGGCCACCGTATGGCGATACTTTCTCAGGAGGGCCTTCTTGAGCCCCTCGGTGTCCCTCTGTGCGTCGTTGGAGCTGTCGTCGGTGTCTGTGTGACCTTTCGCGGGTGGTGGAGGATTGGGGGTGGCGCGATGAACCACCGTGGCGGTGGCTTCTACGCCACTTGAGATTGCTGCATCCATGGCGAGAGCATGAGAGCCTCAATTGGTCCCGCGGTTGAGAAAGCAGGCAGATGGGTGGGACCTGTTCGCCGCGGGCGGCGAGTTGAGGTCAATTGGGAATGAAGCAGGCCCCGAGTATGGCTTCGTCGTGTGAGGTGTTGGGTCGGTTTAGAAGCCGCAATGGAGTGATTTCCTTTGTTGTTTCCCTGCTCGCTACCGTCGTTGGTACCTGTGTAGCTCCTCGCCTGTCCAGGAGTTTAATTTGCACATCCGTGGTCTGAGCGCTGAAGGGGGTTATCAGTGGAAATCACAGACCGCTACACGGATTCAGTCGCGTCGCCCGACAGCAAGAAGACGGGAGGTTCGACGAGTTGCAGCAATTGTGATGTCGCGGCGATTTAAATCGAATGCGGGAATGTTGGGCCAAGTGAGATCTACACTTTCAAGCTGCATACAATCGAGCACCTCGGGCTTGGAATGGTGCCACCCGCGCGGGCTACAGAGCACTAGACTGCCTGGTCATATCTTGGAAGGGGGGCAGTACAGGTAACTGACAGGCGGGCGGGCGGGCGGAGCAGCGAGCCCAGTGGATTAAACTCGGACTGGTCGTGCTAATGCAGCTTCTAGACTCAACACTTCTGGGATGCTTGGACCGCGGGCCACTCGACTGCAGTCTTCATGTGTTGTGCGTCTCAATCTGCATCTGCGTCTGCGTCTGCATCGCACCGGCATGTGCTTGTCAAGGCGTGCGTATGCCAGGTTGGGAACAGGTTCATTATCACCTAGGACCTGGTCATTAATGAAAAGAGAACGGCAAGTACATTGACCTTTTGTGCCTATCAATCCCTCGGTAGGACGAGGTATTAGTCTACAAATGAGCCGCCGACATGGGCTCTCGCCGCACTCCAATGCCGTCATATCCCGACACCTTGTAACGAGTGCCACAACTCAATTGACACTCATCCTAACACCACCAGAGCCTCCAGTGTACAATACCAGGATGGAGCCGTAACCGTATCTGCCCGGTGCATCCACCTGTTTGTCCCTTCTTGGGAAGAGGTGTCTGCCCATCGCCGACTCTTGTGATTTGGCTCATCATGCCCACTGATTTCCACTCCGAAGGACATGATCTACTGTAAATGTTGTCTTGCAGTATGAGCAGAGCCTCCTGCTGTCGATCACATGAAGGGAAGCTGTCAGTCAGTTGGGGCAGGGATTAGTCCCTCGTAATAAGCGTGAATAGGGAGAGAGCCTCCACGGAGAGTAACACCGGGCCGAGACTGGCCGACAACAACTCAAACGTTCAGTGAGGAAGACCGCCCAGCCACAACTGGTCCGTGCCCCGAAAACGGTCCACCTGAGCTCCTTTGCCCTGTCAACCTTGTGGTGTAGAGAAGGCTACATACAGACTCTAGCGGTCCACTTTCATTCAACATCCCAGCATCAACGTCGCCATACTTCAGCCTCTCAACACACTGGTTTCAACCGAATATTCATTCATCTTGGGGAGGCATCCTCACGGTTTCAGCAGCTTGGGTGACAACTCTCTGTTCCCAGTACTGCATGGGCTTTGAGCCATCATGGCTTACGCCCCGCGGAGGGACTTCGACAAGGGAGGTGGCAGAGGAGGGGAGGAAGGAGGCTACGATGTCTACATGAAGGCGAAGGGCAGGCGTAAGTTCAGCTGAATGTTTCTTTGGTGTTTGGCAAATCGTTTGGCCAGCTGCCAACGATGTCGCCGAGCTGATGTCGCCGAGCCCAACTCGGGACAAGCTCTATACACCTTGCTACCCAGATGAGCCTGGTCGCACGTACTGCATCACACTCAACACCTCCCCATGTTCTCACCTCAGACCTCGTGAGGATCCACGCTCAGACATGGCTCCCACTTCAATGAAGACTTACTTGGAATTCTTCCGGGAGGATAGACTCAGTACTGTCTCACTGCGTCAACAACTCCGACTTCCTGCTGACCACTCTCAAATACAGGGCCCGTAACTGACTATGGCGCAACCGTCACCCACTGGATGCGCCAATGGCAGCCCAGATATAAGGGATCTTACCGAGGCGAAGTCGAACGTCCTAGCCCTAGCTACTTGATAGATGTTGGTGATCGCCGAAGCTTTATAGATGAACTCAACTAACCAGGCTCTCCAGATGCTCCCGCCAGCTGCCAGACCCGGCAACGCAGCAGATTCCATACCAGGCCGCTGGGTCCACCAGTCTCTCAACAAGGTTAAGCACCCGGTGAATGTCGTCAGATGGACACCGGAGGGTCGCCGTCTGTTGACTGCCTCTAGTAGTGGAGAGTTCACGCTGTGGAATGGCACTGCCTTCAATTTCGAGACCATCATGCAGGCCCACGACTCCGCCATCCGAGCCCTCGAGTATTCCCACAGCGATGACTGGCTGATCTCGGCAGACCACGACGGGGTCATCAAGTACTGGCAGCCCAACTTCAACAACGTCGAGAGCATCCGTGGCCACCACGACGCTATCAGGGACCTTGCTATGGCTCCCACCGACACCAAGTTCATCACCGCCTCAGACGATTCGACCCTGAAGATTTTTGACTTCGCTGCTGGCCGTGAGGACACGACGTTGACGGGCCACGGCTGGGACGCCAAGACCTGCGACTGGCACCCCAACAAAGGCCTTGTCGTTTCCGGCTCCAAGGACCATCTGGTCAAGCTCTGGGATCCTCGTAATGGTCGTTGCCTCACGACCCTGCATGGCCACAAAAACACTGTCACCAAGGTCATGTTTGAACGAGTTATCGGTCTGTGTCTGGCCACTGCGGGGCGAGACCAGACTGCCCGTATCTTTGACCTGCGAATGATGCGAGATATCTGTCTGATCCGGGGTCACGAGAAGGATGTGTCTACGCTCACCTGGCATCCTGTTCATGCTAATCTTCTCAGTACCGGTGGCGGAGACGGTTCCCTATTCCACTACCTTCTGGACGAACCTAACACCCCTGAGGGAACATCGTCCTCAGTTGCTGTCTATGACGCCCCTGACAAGGAGACGGCCCCTGCTCAGACAATCCATCCAGCTCACAAGGTTCCTTTTGCGCATGACATGGCGATCTGGTCGCTAGACTGGCACCCGCTTGGTCATATCTTGGCGTCGGGCTCGAACGACCGTCTCACACGCTTCTGGACGCGCGCGAGACCTGGCGACACGGATTATCTGAAAGACCAATATCATGTTGGTGAAGCGGCGGCTATGGCGCATGGGACATTCGTTGGATCAAAGAACCGGAGGCAGAGGCAAGAGGAGGAAGCTCAAGAGGCCGAGGACGAGATGGATGGGCTGGAGGACCAGAAGATGCCCCTCAAATCAGCATCTGCCTTCCCCGGCATCGGAATTCCCGGCCTGCCATTACCTGGCAGTGGTTCTTATGTTCCCCCACCGCCCCCCATCCCTGGGGTCGGTGGTGCGCCACCACCGAACCTGCCATTCCCAATACCTCCTCCAAGTCTGAATGGCGTCCCCCCGCTGCTCCCCGGTATGGACCCGAACAACCCACCAGATCTCGCGCAGATCGCCGAGATGATGAAGAAGGCTGGGATTCCTTTGCCGCCCCCTCCCGGCAGTGGAGTCGCCCCTCCACCACCGGGCTTGCTGCCCCCAGGTCTCATTCCACCGCCACCCAACTCTCAGCTTCCACCTGGCTTCGTACCTCCACCAATCCCTGGGATGGGCGGATCCGGTATGGATCGAGACTCTGGCCCTGGAGCTGATTCTGCAAACGGCTCGGTCAGGAGACGGGCACCATTGCCCAGTCAGGAGGAGAGCCTGAAGATGGAGCAAAAGAGGGGCAACTACACTCGTGCACACTGAAGCACTTTCCTATGAACGTGGGGCCGTCGTATAAAGAGTGAAACACAGCAATGAATTGCAGGCGGCAACTTCTGTCCCCCTAAGGCAACCACTGAGACTTTCACTGTCTGTGGCTTCATGGGACCAAAGCTCGTGTTTACCCCAGGCCTGAAAAGCCGGCCGACCGCACTCCACCCGACATCTGAACCCCAGGGCCTGGCAATGGTCCACACGACGGTGGACATGGCTGGCAGACTACGTTCACGATATGGTCCCGGAGGGCAATGCCCATTCCGACTCAGTCAGGGTTCAGTACAGTCTTCTTGACACAAGTCGGGTGTGTGGACGCCCCCTCCATCGCTCCCAAGCGCTACTGGCAAGCAAGCCAGGCCAGGGGCGGGCTGTGCCCAAGAGAACAACGAGTGCACCTTCACTGAAGGCGGATGAAAACGATAAACATGGAGATATGGCCGAATGGCAGGTATCTGCGTTGAATTGGAGATTGATATCTCCCATAATGGAGGCTTGATTTGCTGCGCAGTCGCAACTTGCGCACGCTGCTGGTACGGCTTATGCGGTGGAGTTGCGGGGTCGGCATATCGCAACCGGGCTTGAGAGCAGGGCCACAAGATCTGGATGTGCATATTGGGTGAGGCAGCTGTTACTTCACATGGAAGGACTTTGACTTGATGATATCCCAAGCACTTGGAGATGCGAGCAGGTTGGGCATGCATAAATGCCAGTAGCATATGTTCACTGAATGAAGCGCTGACGAAATACTCTCCTCGGGCTTTAAACCCTGCAATGCTCTGTGAATAATCCTGCTCGAATCGTTTGGATCGTAGCACATCATGGCCAGGTAGTTGAGTCTGCAGACAGACTGTGTCATTGACTATCTAGGCCTATCTACCGTCGCCTTGGTCAAAAGCTGCTGACTGACGGACAGGAGGGGTGTGTCGTGATGCGCCCTCATTGAAATTACCCATGCGATCAATATCAATCTGTGAAAGCGCGTGCGCTCATTCTTCCCAGCTCGAAGCACTCGCCGAGCTCAACGTCCGAAATGCATATGCCTCGCCATGCCGCCATGATTATGAGAAACGAGATGATGCTGCGCTCAAAAATGCACCCGTTTGACCCCATCCACCGGGTGGATCATATCCCTCTCTCTTTATTCCTGGTCTTACACCTCCAGATACATCCATCCTGTCATGCTGAAATAAATAAAAATCCGGTCACTTCGCCGGAGCCACGAGCGCCTTGGCCCCCTCCTTGCCAAACGCCTTCTGCCTCTCTGCGTACTCGCGGATAACAAGCGCGCAGGTGTGCTCCGCGCAGAGGCGTCTCCTCCGCGAGGCGGGCAGCTTGGAGGCGAACTCGAGGCCGCTGGCGCGCTCGACGGCCTCGAGGGGCACCTCGAAGTCGGTGATGGGCTTCTGGTTGGGGATGGGCGCGTTGGGCAGGACGAAGGCGCCGAGGGCTACCGGCCCACCGGGGGAGCCGTCCTCGGCGAAGATGACCTTGTAGAAGTGGGTGGGCACGGCGACGTTGGGCGGGTTGCCAATCATCTCGTAGCGGACGTACCACTTGCCGTCGGCCGGGTCGCGGCGAGGCAGGTACAGCGGGCCCGTGGCGATGCGGACGCTGGGGTAGCGGTCGGTCAGGCGGCGGCAGAAGTCCTCGAAGTGGGCCCAGTAGTCGCGGTTGAAGCCCTCGCCGACCTGGGGGCACATGTTGGACAGGTAGAAGGTGTCGTCCATGGCGCGCTGACTCCACTTGCAGTCGGCGGCGGGGACCTGATGGCCGCGGTCGAAGCCCGAGCGGAAGTAGTCCTTGAGCTTGGCTTTGAACTTGTCCGGGACCGAGGGGTCCTCGGCGAAGACGCTGTGCTTGCGGTCGCCCTCGCGCATGGCGAGTGACTCCGGGGTGATGTGCTCGACGACCCAGTGGGGGTTGCGCAGGCGGCGGTCATAGGAAGAGATGAGGGCGGAGCGGGTGGCCAGGTCGGAGATGGGGCCGGGGAAGCCATACTCGAAGAGGCCGGCGGGGTTGACGGGGGCGTTGAGGGTGGTGGGTTGTGAGGACCAGACCTGTTGCGCCGGGACGGGAGATGTCTTGGGGGCTGCCCCGGTCGCCACGGTGGTGGTCGTGGTTGTGACGATTCGTGAGGGAGAGTCTTTCTTGTCTGGCCTCATCATAGCTGCAGTTACGGCGGCGCCAGTTCCAGCGCTCACAGCTGCGATTATTGCGAATGTGGCTTTCGACATGGTGGCGGGCTGGGCGTCGCGAGGACGACGGGGCCTCTTTGCGATTTATACGGGCACCTGAAGGGGAACACCTCGTGAGGGAGGTGACGAGGTCAGGCGAGGACCGGGCGGGCGACAGGCCTCGCTCACGCGGCTGAGGATGGGGCCTATGTAGCCTCGTGGGGTTAGGCTGAGCAGCTGAGGGCGTTTGTTGCTCTGGCTGGTGTAGTTAGGACCGGGCCAGGCGAGTTTGGTGAGCTGGGCTGGGCTGGGCTGGGGAATTTTTTTCGTCAGCCTTCCGGCCAGTGCTCCTAAGCACATGGGCAGATGCAGCACGGGTCGCGTTGAGGCCGAGTCGTGTCGCGGCGTGCCGTGGGGGTCCTGGCAGGGATGCAGCTTGGACTCTGGAGGGGCCAGTCCGCCTGTTGCCATGGCAGGTTAGCCCGTGCAGGTTTAGTTGTCAATCTGCCGCCTTCCAGCCTGCTAGCTGGCAGCCCACCTCTCTCATCTGATTGCTGGCATCGGCCGCTGACTGCTGTCGCTTGACCTCAGCTTGGCCCCGGCTTCACCTTTGGCTTCTGTGACTGTTTTGGTCGTGAGGCCTGTCTGACTGAAATAAAATAGGCCCCAAGACCCCATCGATCGTATTCTCTGCCTGCCTGATGTCGACTGCAGAAGAGGAGGAGAGCACAGCATCGCGGGTAGAGAAAGAACCCTGATGAGACCGGCACATCGAAAAAAGCCTAGCCGGGGCTGACTCTTGGTTGTGTGCCGCCATGATGCACAGTCCTGGCATTCAACCGGGAGAGTGTCGAGCATCAAGCGTCATCGAGCGCGACTGAGATTACAATATACTATGCTACTGCTGTGTAGCCGGACCCTCGGTGAGGACACGATGCGATACTTGGAAATACAGACAGCTAAACAGCATCATTCATCAACCCGCGGGCGAGCGTCGAATGGATTGTGGGGGCATCAAGTACCACAGTATCAGATCAGCTGCCTCGTGCGGCGGCTGTTGCGCCTTGTTGCAGGCCATGCACATGGAGAGGTCACTCAGCCAATCCTTGGCTTGGGCACCCGTCGCAAGGGACCTCCCGGGGCGACGCACTGACATGGCAAGTCGGGGTTGTTAGCAGCAACGGGCCATGGTACACTTCTAGTGAAGCCAAAGCTGTACGTAGGGGTGCACCGTCATCCCTGTCGCTGTCGCTGTCTGGACACAAAGGTTCTTGCTGGCCACCTGCACTGCAGGCTGTTGTGCTGAGAAGAGGCAGCTTGCCATTTGTCAGGGGCAACCCTGAGTCGCTGGGCCAGGCGGCCAGGCGGTCCAGAGTGACAAGCCCACCCGCACGCGCCTGTCTCTGGCAGACTGGCATGGCCCCACGCCGTTTCTGCTCTTCGCCGATCCCAGCACCAGTTAGCGGCGACAATATGACATCGACAAGACGCTGAGTGGTCTATTGGCCTTCAGCCCGTCGGCCTGCCCACGATACACCTCTGTTTCCTCCTGTTCCTGAGCCCAACAGACCCCGGCCGTCCATGTCGGCCTGTCGTGAACCAGAATAACCCTCTCCCGTCTCACACGCACAGTCTACAACTTTCCATCTTGCTGCAACCTTGTCGTGCCGAATTCTTTTCCCCTTTCGGCCCTGCACGTCTCTCACAAGCTACAGGCGGCGCCCTGCATCACCTTTGTGTGGCCCCTACAAACCCTTTGTGTCAGTCGCATCCGGATTGTTGGGCACCATAGCACCGCAGAACACCAGTCCGGACATAACGAGACCGGCAGGAGAGCGAGCAGAGACGTACCTTCCACAGTTCAAATCGCAGCCCAGCGAGAACTGCACAACCTGTCCCGCGGGGCGCCCGAGGAGAAAACAAACCACAGGTCAAATCCCCATTTTACTCCCGTCCAAGGCGGCTCGAGTCCTCTCTTTGTCTGTCTCTTGTTCCCATTACACGCACCACCTACTACACACCGTAGCTGTCACATATTCCAACCCATACAGGCCGCAGTTCCAGATTATCACAACGGTGGTGCCAGCGAGAGGGCCAGAGGGCTCTGACAGCCCATCATGGAGGTGGCAGAAGTGAGCAATGACACCCGCGGGTGGATCATGTGCGTTGTGAGCGGCATAGGTGGGTGACCCTGATTCTCAGCCCTCTGCACTCCCGGCACAATGCTTTCAAGGGCCTTGGCTTCTGATCTTGAAGCAGCGAGCAGCGAATAGCAAGCAGGTTGTATGTCTCTTTGCTAACACCGTGCCTCTCTATAGCCTGCGTTATGGGCGCCTGTGTGATATGCGTCGACTTGCTGATCCGCTACATACCGGGCAAGCAAGACTTCCGCATACAGGACAGCAATTCCTTCTTGGCCTGCTCCCTCAGTCTGAGTTTTGGTGTCATGGTATGTAGGCCCTCCAGTCTGCCGTTCGGCCTATTGTCTGCACCAGTCGTCACAACAATCGCGTCGTCATGTCCACTCTCGCTGACCAAGCCCAAACCCACAGATATTCTCGGCACTGCATAGTATGCTACCCGAGTCCGAAGAGTACTTGCGCAAGGACAAGTACGACTCGATGAACGCCGGCTTGATCATGATGGGATGCTTTGTCGGCGGCTTTCTGGGGATCCAGGTTGTGTCGAGGCTGCTCCACCGCGTCATGCCCTCGCACGTGGTCGACTGCGATCACACCCATGACGATGCAGATGAAGACGAAGACCATGCGAAACACGACCACGCCCATGGTGCAAGCCGGCAACCGTCGCGCATCGGTAGGGCGAGGACGCGGTTGTCGTCCCAGGGGAGAAGAGTCACCACCGTCACCAAGCTACACGAAAATGGCCACTCACACTCGCACGCCCACGGCGACTCCCACGGTCACCCGCGCGTCTCCGAATCCACGCCGCTCCTGTCATCTTCCGGCAACCAGCAGGCCAACGGACGGCCACATCCAGATCCCCAACAGCATGGCCTGTCTGCTGTTACGGACGGCTTGCGTCAACATGCGCCGGGCCCGAAGTATTCCTCTGCCAGCGTTGGCCGTCGTCCATCCCTCATTGACATGCGCGACCGTGTCATGTCCTTCGTCAAGGACACCAAGCGGACCTGTGATGTCGATGGTCCATGCTTTGGCTACAGTGACCCTTGTGGGCAAGAGTGCTTCAAGCACATGGCCTCGCGGTCGTCAAATTCAAGGCAGAACTCGCGCTCCCTTTCCCGGATGAACACGAGCGTCTTCCAACCTACAGCACCACTGTTCGAGAGGCTATCAGAGGAGGGCAGCGAGGTGGATTCGGGGGCTGCTTCACCCCTCAGCCCATTGCGTCGAGCCAGCCGTAGCCGATCGCAGGAGGCAACGGTCGGGACGGGTCACCACGACCATCACGATCATCATGATCACGACCATCACCGTCACCCGGATGAGGATGACTACTCCCACGACCATATGTCGGAGGCAAGCACCGATCTGGAAGCCCAAGACGGCGCAGCACATCATCACCATGTCCCGGCCAATGCGTTTCTGTCCATCGGACTACAGACCGTCATCGCAATCGCGCTGCACAAGTTCCCCGAGGGCTTCATCACTTACGCCACCAATCACGCCAACCCTCAACTCGGTTTCAACGTCTTCATGGCTCTCTTTGTTCACAACATTGCCGAGGGATTCGCCATGGCCCTTCCGCTATACATGGCCCTGGGTTCACGCCTGAAAGCGATAGCCTGGTCCAGCCTTCTTGGCGGCTTCAGCCAGCCTATGGGCGCTGGCATAGCATGGCTGCTGTTCAGGTTCTTTGGCTCCGGCGGGGAGGTTGGAATTGACAATACCGCATACGCGATCCTTTTCGCTGCGACGGCGGGCATCATGACGAGTGTTGCTCTGCAGCTCTTTGTCGAGAGCTTGAGTTTGAATCACAACCGCAACCTGAGCATCGCCTTTGCCTTCCTCGGTACGGTGCTCTTGGGAGTGAGCAATGCAATCGCCGGCCACCACTGAAGGTTGAAGTGCCCTGGTGTTGTCACATTTATTTAGAAGACTTTGTGGGGTTGGGGACGAAGGGAGACTGTAATCGACAGAGCAAGCTCATAATGAGCCACCCTCACTTCAAAGGCATGGTGGCAAGAGGAAACTCCATACAGCACGGTGCATAGGTGGATAGATATGGCAAGGCAGTGGGATTCTGGGTTTTTGGCGTGTTTGGCCCCGAGGTGCTTGGCTGCATCCGGGGTTTCGGGTACGGCATATTATTTTACGACGGTTTTTGTGGCAGGGTGGTGCAACTGGGCATGGGAACACACTGGTCAAGGCGAATTCATCATTGCTGCTTTATCATCAGAGGATACCAAAATCGCACTGGGACGGGCCGCAAAAGGACAGTTTTGTCTTGTGTCTTCATTGTAGGAACCGGCACCGCCTTCATATGGAATCAAAGCATTGTTATTATGAATATTGAGGGTCCGTGATCGACCTCTTGTATTTTCGGACCAAATGTCTGTTTCAGCAAGTTCTGCCGAGTATGTTCGTAGCAATCCATTCGCCCCTCCACGCCGCTGTAGTGCTCAAACATGTCCCCCGTGCCTCCTCAACAATGTAAAGTCACTTTTGTTTTGAGCCGATTGCGCCTGTTCCAAATCAAAAGGGGTATCTTTACAAGCTCCGATCCATCGATATAGCAAAGAAGCAAACACAATCCATCTGTTCTCGTCTGGCTCTATCCACCCACACCTCAACCCTGGACCAGGAGACTCGGATCAATTGCCGAGTCGCCCAGCTCAATAAGCTGCATCAAGTTCGCCTCCTCACGGTCCCAGTCCGGCTGTGGCTGCGACGCAACGGAGCTAGCGGCGGCGTCGGCATAGGCCAGACCCCAGTCTGGGAACTGCGGCTGCTCACCATCAGCATCAGCGGGGCCGTCGCCCCAGACAACGTCACCATTGTGCAGCCGCGGGACCTCGGACTCGCCCAGGAGCCCAATATCGGCAGCGTGCTCGGGGTGTTGGGCCTGGACGTGGTTGTGGAGGTCGGCGTAGCGGATGAAGCGCGCGGCGCAGACGGGTGCGGTGCAGACGATCTGGCGGCGCTCCTCGTTCGCGACGCCGGAGATCTCGTTAAGAAAGCTCGCGGAGCCTCCGGTCTTGGGCGCGTGGGCCGTTGAACTCGCGTCGGTCAGCGGACGGGGCCTGCCCAGGTGCACGAAGAGGATGTGCTGCGCCATCCTGGCCTTGTCGACAAAACCCTCGCCGCAGCCCTCCTCGGTCCAGTTCCAGTCCTCCAGACCGGCGACGTCGAACGTGTTCACTTTCCCGCAGACGAAGCGCTTGCCCTCGTGCGCGGTGCGGTAGTGGCTGTTCATGTTGGCCTTCTTGGTGAACTTCTTGGTGCAACCGGGGAACGTGCAGGACACCGTCTTGCGGTCTTCGACAGACAGCCCGGAGTGGTACATCTCCATGTGCTGCTCCAGGTAGTAGGCGCCCGAGAACCTGACGTCGCAGAAGATGCAGTTGACATGGTCCTGCCGCATGTGCGCGTCCAGCAGGAACTGCGTTGTGAACCCCACGGGCTGCTTGGTCTCGTCCTCCGGGTTGTTGGCGGCGTCCTCACAGCACTCGCCACACCAGAATCGGATCTCCCCATGGTCCCGCTCGACATGGCTCCGCAACGAGTTGGCCGAGTCGTACGACGCGCCGCAGCCCTCGTGCGTGCACGGGTACGCCTTCTTGCCCTCATGCTCTTTGAGGATGTGCCGCTGAAGCGTCTGGTGCTTGCGGAACGACTGATTGCACGGCGGGTAGTCCCTGCATCGGAAGCGCTCCTGGCCCTCGTGCACCGCCTGGTGCCGACGCAGCCTGGTGCCCGTCGCGAAGGACTTGTCACATTTTTCGCACTTGTACTTGGTCTCCTTGGTGTGAGAGATCAGGTGAAGCTTCAGGTGCTTGCTCTCGGTGTAGTCTTTGTCGCAGCCCTCATGGGTGCATTTGTAGGGCCGCTCGTTGGTGTGGGAGCGTAAGTGGGCCACGAGGCGTGCGGGTCGGTTGAAGGTCTTGGGGCAACCTGGCCAGGTGCATTTGCTTGTCTTTTGTTCGGAGGGATAGTTGCGTCTCTTAGAGGCTCTCGAGGTCGCGCTCACAACTGTCGGTGAGGTTTGGGCCTCGGCTGGTGTCTGCACGCTCGTAGCATCGTCGCTGCCGATGTGAGAAACACTGTCTTCGGCTGCAGTTTGGTTAGCAACGAAGTACAATTACGGTGAGGTGAGGCGATTGTGCTTACCTGTGCTAATTTCAGGGCCCAAATCGATCAATTGCCGTTTCGATGGGCCCTCAGATGCCTCGTCATCTGCCCTGCGCTTCATTGTGACGCTCGCAGCTTGGCGACGTGCCGTAGACAAGGGCAGTGGAGCAAGATGAATCGAGCGTCGATCTTTAAGTGCAGCTGCTTGAACTTTTTTTCCCCAGCCTTGGGCGATGCGAAGTCAGCTGTTGTGGGGCCCTGCTCGGGTCTTGCGGCTGCTGATTGGTGGGGCGTCAACGTAGCATCCCTGTGAATTTCAGCCTTTCGGTGCTACGTACAGCTAAAGTTTTCTGCGATTGCCTGCTTCGTCGCAAAGCGAGCCGTTCCTTCTCCCGGCGCTCCCAACACAAAGGATCGATCCCAAACCAACACGCTCAACCACGACCCGAATCGACACTCGCCCAACAGACGCAACACACACAAAGCATAATGTCTGACTACGGCGGCGGCGAAGACGACTTTGGGAACGAGGTTGGAGGAGCCGGAGGAGGGTAAGTCTCGACTTGGGTCACAGACGCGCCGTCGCGCGCTTCTCCAGAATGGTGTGCTAAGGCGACTCTTTTTCCGCAGTGAGGAGCCCTACTACGACGACGACGATCCGCAGGAAGAGTACTACTCGCCTGAGCCCCAGGACGACGCCGAGGGAGGCGCAAATGGCGCCGCCGACGAGGACGCGGACAACATCGTGCCTTCGGGCGACCCTGCGGCCGCCGCAAAGGATAGCGTCAAGTCGCACAAGGACAAGAAGATCCCCAACGACCAGCGAACGACCACGCCTTACATGACAAAGTACGAGAAGGCTCGTATCCTGGGCACACGGGCTCTGCAGATCAGGTACGCGCCCTCACTATGGGCTGGTTGAGGCCGGCGCGATATCCCAAGGACCAGGAGACTAACACAAACGCAGCATGAACGCTCCCGTTCTCGTCGATCTCGAGGGAGAGACCGACCCGCTTCAGATAGCTATCAAGGAGCTGCGGGAGAAGAAGGTCCCCCTGATTGTGCGGCGGTACATGCCCGATGGATTGTACGTCTCCTGGCTCCTAGCTGGATGATCCAACTTGCTAACACCTCGTAGCTATGAGGACTGGACCTGTGAGGAGCTGCTGCAGTGAGCAAGGTTAGGGCACTTAACTTAATCTTAGTGACGCTCCAGTTGAAGCAGGCCCTCTGAGGACCGACTGTCTCGGGGGCTTGTATTCTGCATTAGCGAAGGCGTTTAGGTTTGAAAAAAGAAGACAAGTCTTGGGCTGTGAACCTGCCGAGGACGAGATCTCTACGTGGGCTAGCGATCTGGAAAAGCAGAGGTTTCACGATGCCCATCAGTCCGCCTGCATCTCTACGACATGCTTTTAGGATTCGCACGATTGGACAATCAAGGCTTGTCTTCCAGGCAACCACCGTACATGACCTGCAATCTCGGTCTGTTAAGGCCTGCGGGGTGGGAGCGCAGTGTCCCGTCAGTCGAGCCAGCAACGCAAGCTCCTGCGGTGTTCGCTCTGCCCTGCGACCTCTGTGTCCGCGCCAGAAAACTTGTGGTCGGAAAGAATGCGACTCGTCTGGGAAACGGAAGAGCTGTATCAAGGATCTGCGAAAGTTGCTCAAGGTGAGCCCTGAAGTATATATATATATCCGGGGCACCCTGCACCAACTGCAGGTCGTCCCACCCGCCTACACTGTGGCTCTTGCTCCTTTACGCGTCGGTAGCTGCTTTTCCCAGTTGCAAAGAATCGAACAAGTTTTGAGAGCCAGCTCGTGAAGCTCAGATCTCCTGTCAAGTGCACGCAAAGCCCCTACTCTGGGTCTACGAGGACAAAACGCCGCGCAGCCATTGGTCCTACGTCCGGTATGCCAGCCGTGCATAATTCGACCCGCAGTGTCCCGGAGTCCGCAACACATGTAGGTCGCCGGCTTGCGTCGCACACGCGATCTGTGCATGGTTGGCGGCTTCCCAAGGGACCCGATCCAGTGTGCGCCAGGACGGCGCGAGATGCCGTACAAAGGTGAAAATTGCTTTTTAGCAGCTGCTGCGTTTTGCCACAGAAAGTTTCGTCTTGACAAGCAGGCCCTAGGCCCGCGTGACGATCCAGTTCGTCCCGAGTGTTGGGCCCCGGGGCACAGTGGTCATAAACATGCATGATTCACAAGCCCGAGGGGACTCGTAAGCATTTGGCGATCCCAGTATATTAATCCTGGTGGCCTCGGATCCGGTCCGTCCAATGGACTTGGCCGTGTCCGTCAGTCCTCTGTCAACAGTGGGACACGATGCGCAATCCAGCTTGTGAATTCGCCGTTTCTCCTTCGAAAGAGGACGGGACAAGATTTCAGGGGGGCAGTGCCCTGCCCGGTTTGCAGAAAAGATAACTGCAATATGTGGGCTTCGACGGAATTTCTTTCCTTGACTGTTAGATGGTGGATGCCCAGATCTCGAGTCTTCCCGTCGTGCTGGGGCTCCCGCACGCGGGATGTGGGCAGGGAGGCCAGGAATAGTATATTGTGGGTCCCTCCCACTACACATGCCGCTCAATTTTGCGTGGATCCAGAATATATTTGCATTACATGGCTTTCCATTGGCAAGCGCAGCATGTCTCCTATCTTTGTCATGGGCAACAGTGCTATCGAGAATGTGACAGTGCATCGAGGCGTCCTGACGCGTACTTCGATCAGATCCGGGCTATGGGGGAAGAGGTCGTTGACGATTAAGGGGCAATGGGTCCTGCCCCTGATGATAGCCTTATAAAAGACTGAGGCCGGATATCTGAAGTGTATAGAATAGTCTAATTGCCAGTATTGCCTCAGCAAGCCACTCTTTTGAACATACAGGCAAGACGAGCCTACACTCTCGCTGATACCCACTATGCATACATTCACTACATTCGCCGCCAGCGTGGCTCTGCTCGCCGGCTTTGCTGTGGCTCACCCTCATGAGACCAGCCCCGAGCTGCAGGCCCGCAAGTTCGACCTGTCCAAGAGATGCGCATCATCCGTTGCTGCGATGAACAAGAAGCGGTGGGCGAAGCGGAACGAGAAGCATCTCGCCGGGAGGGACGCAAACACCACAGTCTCCATCACCACAGAGGCGCCCTACTACGATGTCCTCCAGAATGAGACTTGTATCCTCACCGAGGAGGTGACCACTGGGCCATACATCTGGCCTCAGTCGCAGACTTTGAGACAGGACATGACCGAGGGTCAGCCGGGAGTGCCCATGCTCCTTGACATTGGTGTCATGGACGTCGAGACGTGCGAGCCGCTGGATGATGTTCTCGTCGACATCTGGTATTGCAACGCCACGGGATCCTACAGCTCGTTCACCAAGCAGAATCCCGACACGCCATTCGAGGAGCTCTTGGAGCAACTCAATGCGACGATAGGCGATGATCTTCACACGGATGATACGACCTTCCTGCGTGCTCATGTGAGTTGATCATTTCTCTTCCATGCTGTTGATCCCGAAGAAATTGTCAAACATGTGCTGACTCCACGTCTTAGTGGCCCACTGACAGCAATGGAATTGTTGAGTTCACCGGAATCGTTCCGGGCTTCTATGTTGAGCGAGCGTTAGTAATTCCCATATCCTCAGCAGCTTCAAGTGTTGCCGTCAAGTTCTGTGATGTGGCTTGACTGTCATCAAGACTCAACGCCCATCAAATATGACTCTGGGTCATGTCTCACGGCTCGCAAAGACCCTTGCTTTGATATATTGCTAATTCACGGCTCGATTAGTATCCACATCCATGTTCAGGTGCACACGGATTGGTCCATCCGGGCTAATGGTACCGTCGCATCCTCGACAACCGTTTCCACTGGCCAGGTATTCATTAATGAGACACTGAGCGCGCAGCTCATGGCTCTCGAACCGTATGCGAGCCACACAACGATCAACCGTACAACCAACGATATCGACGATATTTTCGCCTCCGAGACGGCTAACGGCTGGGACCCCACCCTTCAAATTGTCCCGCTTGACGGTGAGAACATCGAGAACGGGATCGTCGGATACGTCACGATTGGCGTTGATACAGCCACGCAGCAGAGGATGAGGAGGGACGTCCAGAACTCCAAGATCTAAGTCTTGTGTGTTCGCAGAGTGAGGCAGGGATGTTCGGGCCGAGCGTTACAGTTGAAAAAAAAAAAGCATAGGAAAGACGAATGCACACAATTAGAAATCCAGACGACGTGAAGCGAATTCCTCTGTGGCTTCGGTAGGATCGCCACTGACATGAATGTCGGCAAGCAAGCTGTATATCTGATGGCTTTGATGGCAGCAGGTGGTCGGCGAGGTTGGCCGGTAGGTCGTCTGACTGGCCAGCAGCGAGGCCGCAGTAGGTCGCCGTGCGATCAGACCGGTGAGATGTGCGCTGTGCGCTGGAGATCAGACAAACGTTGACGGTGGGATGGAATATCGTGAGGAGGGTGCTGATGAGGGGCTGTGGGCTGGGATCAGAAACAGTGGGGCTGGTGGAGTGCCCGACCAGAGCCATAATTGGACAGGAAGGAATAAGGTGTGGCTCGTGGACTCCCTGCCATGCAGGATGTGGGGCTACCCAAAGATGGGCTGACAGGGGCAGGGCGATTGCAGGGGCAGCCTTGCCAGCCTCCAGGCTCGCATGCAGTGCCAGCCAGCAGCTGCATGCACTCGAGCTTGCCTGGCCACGCTACACAGTAAATCTGACGGCACTTCCCAAGAAGCCCCCAACGAGGCTTCTTTCCCTGTTCCTGACACTGCCATGCTATTTTGGCCGCGGGCTCTCTTCCCTTCTTCGCTACGCTGTTCGTCAACTCGGTAGCCTTCCGGCCGGCCCAACCTGCGACCACTGAATTCCCTCCCCCCTCCTTCTCCAAGCGAGCTGTCCACATCAGGCGACTGGCGCATGGTCTCAGTCAGCCTGCCTCGCTGTTCCGCGGGTCGAACGCCCCCAAGGCTGAGAAATGTCTCGGCTGCTAGTATATTGTTTTATGCCTGTGAAACGTTGCTTTACGGTCATCCGGCACCGCTGGGCTCCCATTTCGGCGTACGACATGAGTGAGTGCACGAACGAGGCATCGTGGCATGTCAGCAAGGCTCGGATTCTTTGACAGCCATACTGGAGAAGAGCCCAGGACTGGGCAACCACCATGCAGACGCCTGCCAGCCCACAATATATGGGCATCTCGTATCGCGCGATATCTCCCCCGCATCCAAAGCGAATGGGCTCTCAAATGTGTATCCGCCACGCAAGACTTGAGTAATACATTGGCGTAACCAAGTGCTCCCGTCTAGAACGTCGCTCACGCTTGTGATGGTCAGAGCCGTCTACGGAATTCCCGTGACTTACCGACCCACGAGCAGCTGCTTCTCCGGTATGACAGGCACACAGCAGCTATGAACTCGGAGGATTTTACGTCTCTCAGACAGCCCACAGGGTACCGCAATACCCGCCCTGCAGCTATGGCTTGGAACCTGGCCAACAGTTGGACGGCAACTTGGTCCCCGCCGGTCGAGTCGGCCATTGGACCAGCACACCCTACCTCACAACATCTTCGAAGTCTTCCGCATTGAACGACAGTGTTTGACCAGTTCCCTCTCTCAAAGATTTCACTTGGATAGCTGGAGCCTGGTCTTGCGGAACACTGCACCACCAGCATTGCACTGATCCCACTGTTCCGCCCCGTCCTCCCGCTCGGATTGGCTATTCTTGGGGCTACGATGTGACCTTCGCAGTCCCCAAGCTTCTATATAGACCGGGAGGGGCCGAGAACTGGGTCCCAGGTTTTGGTCTGACCGAGGTGGTGGCCTGGTCTCCCGATTCCCAGAGGATCTCACCTGTAAGCCCCGCCTCTGCTACCCATGTATCGGCTTGGCATCTGCACGCCCATGGGACAATGTGGTGACACAGACTCGCCCCCCGGAAACAAGTCTGCGGGCTGCAACTCGACAACCTCGCCCGAGTATAGCCGTCTCTTCAAAGCCTCCAACGCTCTCGTGCGACTGTGGGCAGGGTCATGTTTACTGCTCGCCTAGGTACGCCCTAGGAAACCTTGGAGCTCTTCCGAGCTTGGGCAACCAGCTCGGCAGCGTGTGCCTGGGTCCAGTCGTGCAGCCTTGCTTAACCTGCAGCTGGGCTAGTCTTGCTCAACACGAGTTTGTGCAGTCACTTCTTGCTTTTGTGGATCCTCCGCAAGAGCTCGACCGCCTGAGAGCCGGTAGCTTGGCTCAGAACCACCATCGCGTCCGTTGACCGGCACTAGCCTCGATGTTTTGACGTTGCGACTCGCGGTAATCCAGCTGTCGACGATGGACTGTCTATGACTTCCATCACATGATTGCCCCACTTCCCTAAGCGTGTTTACATGTCAACAGTCAAGGCACAAGTTTGATCCCCCCTGGGCGAATATTACAGTGATCCTGTCTCCGCAGTTCCCACAACGTCAGCAAAAACGTGTCTGCGAGATTCCACAATGCTGCAGTCAGGTCAAACTCAGTTCCATGGGCTTGAGCGGGCTGTTGACTAAGTGTGCCCCTCAAAAACGTTCTACCAGAGGCTTCTCGTATCTGCAATGGCTCCCTGACTGCACCAAGCAGTCGATTGGGGCCTATCAGTCAGCAGCAAGTGCACATCCATGTCGACACACCTGGTTTGGAGTCGGGTAAGACACCCCAACTGGGCTTTCGGCAGAAAATAGATTAACTGCTCTTCTAATCCCCAAGCCTGTCGTCATATAGCTCTGGTCGGGTTGTGGGTAGCTTCAGCCTCGACGCCATTGAAAACAAGGATGCCCACCCCTTCGCCAGAAGCCAAGGATACCTGGGCAACCAAGGTGTACTACCCTCCAATTCGTCACCGCGCTGCATGGCGGCTGACGGGTACCAGCCATGTGTATTATTTGCAGCAGACTGCAGCAACGGCAGGCGGTCCATTCTTGCGGGCAGGGCAGGGCATGGACCTATGCACCCAGAGGATGATCCTGTTTGTCATGGATCCCACTCGAGTGACAGGCAGGATGAGGTTCAAGCTTACTTGAGATCGGCCCAGGATCGGCCAGTGTGCATGAGCTCAGGATCCTGGATTGAGCTATTCTCTGCCTGGCCGACGTGGCCGCGGTCGACCAACCCCAACCTCCTCTGGGGCAAACGCCAGTTGGGATGCTCGACTCTGCGATGTCTGTGCCGTACCACCGCGTATCCGACTCATTCACGGCTACAGTCATGTGCTCCCTGGTATCTAGTCGGGATGGCGAGAGAAACGCCTTAGGGCCATGCATCCGAGGGGCTGCGGCAAATCAGGATCCCCAGGTCCTCCCATGTCATCACATCTACGCCTTCTCTTCGACGGCGCATGCAGTCCTCCCACGATAGTACCATATAAGTCCCCTTCTGCCCGTTACCGGTCCTACAGCCTCCTCCTTTTCCTCTCATCATACCGCCTTGGTTCACCAGCCTGCTCGTTCTTATAGGACTTTGTAACCATCTCGCTCAGGTTACTTATACCCTCGCTGCCCAATCTCATCTCTCATCGTTGCCAAAGATCCTTCGTTGACTACCCAATCTCACTACACCACATTCACTGGACCGTCTGTCTGCCCTCTTGTTGAATACGACCGTAAACATGAAGGCCTTCACACTCTTTGCCTTGGTGGCCCCGACATTCGCTGAGGAGCTCCTTGCTCGCGGAGGAGGTGGCGGCGGTGGTGACTGGGGTTATGGCGATAAGACGACCAAGGTCACTTATACTACGAGTAAGTATAACGCAGCTTTTGATGTTCTGTCTCATTATTCTTCGAGGGGAAAAGGCACTCCTCTCCCAACCCACATGTGACCCTGCTCCATTTACATCCCTGCCCTTTGCCCATCTGTGTGTTCAGCCATATGATACTTGTACAGATTGTACTGACATGAAGCCTAGCCACCGTCTGCCCTGTCACTGAGACAATAACTGACCACGGAACTACCAATGTGCACACGTACTGGACCACCTCCACGCAGACTATCACAAGCTGCCCCGGTGGAGAGTGTGGCGGTGTGGTCACTGTGCCTGGCCCAACTAAATACACTACCACAACTGATGTTGAGATCACCTACACCACGGTGTGCCCAGTTACGGAGACGGTCACCGGCCCTGGAACGACATACACAAAGACTTACGAGACAACCTCAGTCGTGAAGACGATTGTGCCAACCACCTATTATGAGACAGTTCCAGGACCCACCCACTACGAGACAACAGGCGTTGTGGACTACACGACCATCACTTCATACTGCCCGATCACGGAGACCAAGACGGAGGGTGGAAGCACCTACACCGTCACATGGACGTCGACCTCGACTATCGTGACTCAGGTCCCTACCAAGGTTACCGAGACGGAGAAATTGCCAGACACAACCAAGACCGCCGAGGTTACTGATTACACCACCATCACCTCGCTCTGCCCTTACACAGAGACCGTGACAAAGGGAGGCAGCACCTACACGACTGTCAAGACAAGCACCGAGGTATGCTCCAGCTGTTGAATTTCGTCTAGTCACCCGCGCCGCTAACTCCCAACAGACCATCACCACAAAGGTGCCGACCACCATCCAGGAGACTGCCTACACTACCTCCCTGACCACTGCTTGTGAGTTATCCCCATGACTAATCCAGCAACTCACGACCTTGGCAAAGGGAAAGGTGGCTAACCTTGTTACTCAATACAGACGAGACCACGGACGTGGTCGTCACAGTCACCCACCCAGAGTACTCTTACACGACAGTGGTTGAGGGATCCACCACAGTTGTCACCAAGACCGGCACCAAGTATGTCTCTGTGACCCAGGTCCACACGACCACGGAGGTCATTGCCGTGACCCAGACCAAGCACGTCGACACAACCATTGAGACGACCGTGGGCTCTGGAGAGACCGTCTCGCAGTACACTACCTACCTGGTGACCCAGAACGGGACGGTCTACTCGACCAGGTCGCTGCAGCCGACCACGGTCCAGGTCCCAACCACTGCCACAACATCCAACCTGGTTACTGCACCAACGTCAGCAGCAACCTCAGCACCGGTCGTGACAGCCGGTGCGAACTCCCAGAGTGGCCCAGCCGCGGCCCTCTTTGCTGGAGTCATTGGTCTTGTGGCGCTCTTCTAAATCATGCACTGATGTGTGACGAATCTTCTTTCTGCATTTTTGTCTTTTTCTTTATACGATTCTCTACACTCCTTGCACATTCAGGGGCGCATAGCATATAGGTCGGTCATGACGGTTATTCATGAGTTCACGGCCTCTCACATTCCTTACGACATCATGAAGCGGTATACCCTGGGACTTTAAAAGGCGGCAAAATTTTGGGATTTTCGGCAATGGGAGGTGATTAATGCGACCAACGCATGAGCAGAGGCAGTCGCCTTACTCTGTCTTCCTATATGAAAGCACGAAGACGTGCGGTTTGGGACGGGCAGCATGGGGGAGCATGGACCAACGTGGCAGGGTAGTGCCATGGGGATCTGGTCGGCTGGTTGTAATGAAGATGCTCTCTGATTAGACATGACTACCTAGTAGTATTGATTAATTTCAACGAGATAGACAGCGTATTCCCAGAGTCACGATATGCTTGTGAAAGAACAAATGGTCCCAGGCTCGCACGGACTGGCGTGGCCTCAATGGGAGTCAAGACATCATGGCTGATTTAGGAATCCCGAGTCTCTCGTCTTCTTGGTCCAGCAAAGAACCCTCACAAGAGACGGCGGGCAAGCTAAGAGGGAGTCACTCACCCATCCCTGACTCATTCTATGAATAGAGGGGCGAGCAAGGCACAGAACCCAGCAGCTGGGGCGGGAGCTGGAGCTTGAGCTTGAGCTGTTGTCGATCTGCTGTCTGATCCTCGAAAGGTCAAGAGGGATGGACGGGGCCAAGATTGGCCCGCATCGCCGATGAGCTGTCAGAGGTGCGCTGGTGGGCCCGTACCTGACAGTAGGCGGGGGGTTTGAGCAGCCCAGAGAATTCCGCTCGGTCTAGTGCAGGGAAAGAAAGGTGAGGAGAGTGAGATGAGTGGATGGCATCATGGTATCTCGGTCGGACCGCGTGACCACACCACCACCCTCCTCCCTCTCCATGCCTCGTATTCCACATCGCCTTGTGGTTTCTTGGGGCTGGGCGCTTGCAGGCATCATCACCACGTTTGCCGAACGTGCCGCCGGCGTGGGCCAGTGTGGCAGGTGGGTTGGTGGGCTGTTGGGCTGTTGGAACGTGGGAGGACGATCGTGCCGTTGCTGCCGAGGTGGAGCGGAGCCCTGTTGTCCCTCCTCCATCTGGGGAAGCCCTGTAAAGTGTGGCTTATTGGCTGCGTGTGAAGAGAGAGCAAAAAACAGGGTTGTGTTCGCTAGGTGAGTTGGGCCGGGCCCCAGTCAATGCTCGGACCCACTGCCCTAAAGAATCCCTGCTGCAGATCTCACGTCACCCAGACCGCAAGTGTACTGTGTAAGTGTGTGAGAGGGGGAGAGCTTGACTTCCTGTTTCGTTCCGAGTCTCGTTCGTCCCAACAATGGTCAGATGCCCAGGTCAACGAAGCTTTTCCGTCTCCCAGGCTTCCACCCCCGGCCCGATGGGAAGCCCTCCCCGTAGCTCAGGCACACCGGCTACGAGCCGACCAGGCTAGCAGAGACAATAGCCTCGAAGGCGGGCGGAAAAGGGACAAGACCAGTCTTCTTCGTATTCCCAGGATGTCGTCTTCTTCTTGGTGCCGCAACTTTTGTCCCAAAGGAAAGGAAACATAGGGCGGGTATGTGGGGCCCGCGAGCCCAAGGAAGCGGGGGCTGGGCCCGGAGGCTCGGGTCTCCCACGCGATGTGACGTCGTACACATGCTTCGACCGATTGCGGAACTTTGGAAGCTATTCAGGAAGGGGAAAATTCACGCTCGGGCGAACAAGAAGTGTATTACGAGGGAGTCTGTTCGCGGACAGGGGCAGCAAAGCAAAAAGAACCTTGACGGACGGCCAACGAAAAAGGCTCGCCAGCCAGAGACTAGTAGTTGCGCCGTTAGTTAGCCCACGAGGACTTACTTTCAGGTGTGGTGGTCATGATTGTGGAAACTTGCTTTTAGACCTGAAAACAAGTCTTATCAACATATACTCACTGCTGTGTCAGCACTGGATTACTTGTGATAGTATATGCTGACTTAAGACAGGGCCATCTTTGGATGAAAAGTCCATTCAGGAGACAGCACACCCTCGCAAAACCCTGGGAAGGAAGTCTGACTTACAAATGTAAAGTGCCGAGAAGTTCAAAAGTTCTGCACATCTCACCAACGCTTACACAAGGGACCAGTGGTTCGCTCTGCTCCAGTCTCACCCTAGCTCCAGAGTCCGAGCACATATAGTCGTGGATGTTGATAGTATACTTGACTAACTTGGCCGACATATGTGTTACAGGACTAATAAGAATTATTCACCGTGGGCTGTTATTGTCGTGTAGTCGACAGTGGATCCCCTCGTGCAGACGGACAGGCTCGAGCCCTGCCCTTTTCCAAGAGATCTGGCTCTTCATGGTTCACTCGAGTCTTGTTATTGAGTATTTGCCGTTGAGCGAGGGGCATGTTATATAGACAAATTGTAACTTGGGTCGGAAGCTCTGTAGGTAAAGACAGTACCCAGTGAATATATGATAGTTCAAACGCACAGCTCAACCCTCCACCGATAGGTTGACAGAGACTTCAACGACTAACAAAACCTAACCCCTGGCGACACTATTCACGAGGTCGAGTCATCCTCAGGCTTGACTTCAACTGGCAAAACAGACGTCTTCCTGTTCGTGAGTGCTCGGAACTCCTCTATGGACATGTTGTCGACAAACTCCAGGATGTCCGGAACACCACCCGCCAGTTCCAGCATCTTCTTCTCGTAATAACCTAGCTCTGACTCCTCGAGCCTCTTCTTCGGAAGAGGCGCCTTTCCCTCATATATCCAGCACCATTTCCCGTCTGTCTGCCTGGCGAGCTCCTAGCCGGCATTGGTGAGCGCTGCAGCATTCCATTGCTTTTTGTCATCATAGCCCAGGCCTTTGATTGCGAGCCGGATGCGTACTGAAGGGTGAATCATCTCGCACGTATCCTCTAGATACTCGGGCAACTCCTTTCCGTTGTAAGAGTTGAGCTTGTGGTACATGCCGGGAGAACGGGTGATTGTGCCGGCAAGTGTGTACATTGGACTATGAGCTCTGAGGATAGCGCCCGTCGCCCACGGCCGCACGGGGTGGTTGGGCTCCAAAATGGGGTCAATGGCCCACTTGTAAAAGGTTGTCGGGGTGACCTTTGAGACTTTTTTCGCAGCCGAGTTCTTGAGGCTGTCGGGTACGACACTACTTGCCATTGCGATGACCTTCGGGGGTTGTCCCTTTGGCTTCGGGGCCTCCTTGGTTGGAATCTGGGCAGCCGAGGGGTGCCCTCGGTAATAATTCTCTGTATCGTTTATAGCCCGACGAAGGGAGCCGCTATCGAACTCGACGCCAACACTGACGAGTTGATCCATCATCCCTGGAGATCACATTCAGTAAGCTTCGGGTTGAATACGATTGCAGGCTGGATTTGGAGCGGCCGAGGTGCTGGTGGAATGCTGCTTACAAGCCATGGTCATATTGGCGATGCCTTGATCAGACCATCCTCCACCGACGTTGCCATGGTTCCCAGGGAACCAAACCTGCTTCAGATTCGTGAGGCCGTTATTGGAAGCAGGGCGTTCCCAAATTGAAGGGCTGAAAGGCGGTCGTGGCTCGTCCATGGCCAAGGCGTGGAAGGCATTCTCGATACGGTCCGACAATTTGGTGTCGAAGAACCGGAGCTCCGAGGTCGTGTGGTCGATGCCGAGCTTTTTCATCCAGGCAATGGAGGGGACACCGAGACTGCCCACGGTGTCAAAAACTGCGACGGCCTTGATGGTGATGAGCTTGCCAAAGCCGCCGCCCTCGTAGGCTCGCGTCAGGCCCTTCTCGATGAGCATGTTCCGATAGGTCTCGGCGGCGTTTTCGCCCATGGGCTTGTTTTCGAAGGGAATACCTGGGTAGGGATCCTTGTATTTCTTGGTCTGCCAATTCTGCATGTCTTTAAAGACGGGAAAGAAGAACTCCATGCCCTCACGGGTGAGCAGGCCAAGACTTCCGATCATGCCAGCGATGCTTCGAGCGGTGAAGGCGCCACGGGAGAAGCCGATGAGGATGATCTCGTCGCCGTCGACGTAGTTGCCGCAGATGAATGCATAGCTCTCTCGCACATGCTGTGTGACTTGTCAGCCGGGGTGTGGAAGAGAGGAGCGTCCCGGGATCAAGACCAACCTCTGCAACACCGTTACCAAAGGCGCCACCAGAGAAGGCGTCCGCCATGGTGCTTCCTGTCCCCACGCCGGACTGGTAGTTGATGACCTGAACTGAGCCATCCGAGCAACCACGGTTGAAGGACCGGGCGAGACGGGTGACGTTGGACGGGGGCTGCGGCTTGCCCTTCTCCCAACCCTTGTCCGAGTTCATCCAGGTTCCATCACAGCAGACGATAAGTCGTTTCTTCTGGCGGGCAGGGGCGGCGGCGACGGGACCGCCCTCGCGTCTGGCGGAACTCATCCCGAGGAGGTCGCTTAGGTTGACCGGTGATTATTGGATACCTAGGAACTCTGTAGGGATCCAAGAAATTGCTGTTGAGGCGATGTAAGGTTGTCAGGATACTTGTATGTTCCAGGATTTGCGTACTGGTCCGGAGCAGAAGGCGGGAGATGGGGCAAAACACTGCATATCAAGCTAGGAGGACCATGGGGCAAGAGCCACCATGGCACGCTCTGTTCGACCAAATTTATAGAGGGCAGGCTGCTTGTGTCTGTGGGCGAAGGCGCCAATCATCGGTAGCTCCTTCCTGAGACTCTACCACCATCAGGCAGGGTTGATGACAGTGTGGCTTCTCTCGATCTCAACTGAGAGCCACCGCATTAGATGGACGCTGCCAGGAAGTCATGGGGCCATATTGAGTCCAACAGTTGTTACAGGCAAGAATTGTAAGCTCCATTTGTTTTGCTCGTGTTGGGATTGAAACAAAGCAGGTATGATCAGCTGTTGAACGACATTATCAAGAAAAGTATGAGAGGGAAGGAGGAGGCTCATTCTCTGGCTTCTCACATATCGAGATTTGATTGTCACTGCCCATCGGTCGAATTGGAAGCACTGTTGGAACACAGAACGCGTTGACATGTCTGTGGTTGCTCAATGGATCAACCGCATTTGATGGGTTCATGGCCATCATAGCGTGCTGAGAGCTCTTTTAATCGGATTTGTGGCATTTCCAGTATGTCACATTCTGAAGAGAAGAGAACCCATTCCGTCAATCCCGAAAATACGGATGGTAGAGGCACATAACCGTCTACAAATATTGCATCGTGCTCGGCCTGGTTCATGCTCATTGATTGTGTCTTGTCCATCGACGGCTCAGGACCAGCTCAGCAGGTGTCGTTTTACCCTGAATCATGAAAGGGTTTTGGTTAGGAAAAGCGCCTTCAAATGTTGGTTTGACTTTTTCTAATGTGGCTCGCGAACTGGCTGTTCCAAAAGACTCAACCTAGACTGATCGGCTGGATCAAAGCCCACTTCCCAATTGTAGTTGAACGCATAGCCAAGGCTGATGCGGGATTTGCCTAATCGGGAAAGACGGTTGAGTCGAGTGTAAGGGTGAGGTGTGGTGTGCATGCCAACCAGACGTGGGGGTTGCATGAGATCAGCTGGGACACCAAAGCACAAGACAATGTCCCACCTCGGTCAGGATCCTGACCTCCACTTTCTGTCCTCGTCGAGCTTTCACCTGAGATCTGTCAAGTTTCTCCCCTTGCCAGACCGAATTCGCCCGGACAGGCATCCTGCAGAAATGGCGTCAGGTCAGTCCTCCGCTGAGGGTGATAAAAGTGGTAACTTCTTTGAGCGTTGCGGTCTCCCTCGGGAATCATGGTTGAAATGTTGGGACCTGGCACGACAAAGATTCCCAAATGAAAGTGTTGAAGAGGCGAAGCCGCAAGGATATTGTTCTTACACACTCAGCATTGGGAACGAGACAATTCTGCAGTTCCGACCGGAGGTCCACAAGCTCGATATCAGGATAACGACAGCTGCCCAGAGCATCTACGGGAGCCTCGCACCGCAGACCAGATTACTCGACGTCCTCAAGATTTCGAAATTATGCCATTCAGACGAGGTTGGGGAACTTTCACATCAATCACCGGTGGACGAGGCAGTCGTGATCGATGACGGCTGCTCCATGTCTCATGTCCCACTATATGTCTACTCCATGGCGAGGGTACCAGGAATTTCAGTGACCGAGCTGCGAGCCTCCTCGGCACGGTCCACGTTGCCGGAAGCTGAGTTACGGCGTCAACGAGAAGATGTGGTCAGCGAGTTCGCCGGGTTCGCCGCCGCCGGCTGGAGGTCCGCGCTTCCGGCATCAGACCCAACTGTATCCATCATACGGGGCAGGGTGGGAGGATCCATCAGATGGAGGCTACAGGAAATGCAGGCCCGGCTCCCGGCACGATTTCAGCCTTCCGTGGGCAATGTACTGGATCAGCTGGACGGCATTGAGTCGCTTCCGTGGGTGCTGACACACGGAGACGTTGTCCCGGCTAATATGATGGTTCAGCACCCACAAGACACCTCTTCAGGGAAAGTAGTCTTATCTGGCTTCCTGGACTGGGCCGAGGCGGAGTTTCTTCCATTCGGTGTAGGTATATATGGTCTCGAGGCTCTCCTGGGTGAGCCTGACTGCGATGGCCGCTTTTTCTACTATCCTGAGGCAGAAGAGGCGAGGCTGGAGGCTGAACTGCCCCAGTTGAGGCTTTGGTCTGCGTCTGAGGGCTTCAGGGGGAAGGTTGAGGTCGCGCATGTCATTGGCGTCTTGCTGTGGCACGGAATTGCGTTTGATAATGGTAGACTAGACCGGGTGGTGGACGAGAGAGATCCCGATGATGCAGAGGAGGTAAGGATTCTCGACCTTTTCTTCTCCCGTGACGAGTAATCCAGGGATGAGCAAGTCGCATCTGCACGCCTTTTGCGACCAGGTAGGAACGGATCTGCCAAGTCTTTTGACCTCGGTCGAGTGGTTCGTGATGTTTGGGCATGTATTGGGCGTCTGAATTTCGGGGGTAGACGTATGACCAGTTCCTGAAGATGTCTCTCTATCTGCTCTCCTCGCCCTTCACACCGCTATTGCCGTGTGGTCAAATCGTGGGTCTGGATGCTCAGCGAGGATACCTGGCAAGATTCGGACCTCGCAGTTGGAAACCGCGGAAGAGACGAGAAGACAGCCAACGACCTCACCACACTGGACATTCCCGTGGGTTTCTGGACATTTTCAGTATAACATACCAGGCAGAATAACTCCCCCGGCCTTTGTAGGAAAACAAGGCATTAGCTTTTGTCTACTCTCGGGTACATAAGACTCGTTTACTGAATGACAGCCTAGATCGTTCCCTCATTTACTTATTTCTTCAGAATCTTCTCCAGCTCCGCGACAACGGCGTCGCCCACTTCCTTAGTGCTCGAACTGCCACCGAGGTCCTTGGTCACAACGCCGCTGTCGATAGCGTTCTTGACCGCCTGCTCAACGGCATCCGCCTCCTTAGGGAGACCGAGAGAATACCTGAGCATCATGGCAATCGAGAGGATGGTACCGACGGGGTTGACGATGCCCTTTCCTGAGATATCGGGTGCAGAGCCTAAGATGTGGTGGTTTTGTTAGTTTCCAGGTTTCTCCGCAAAGTTGACCAGCCATGAAAAGACCCATTTTGGAAATCGGATGAGCTTACCGTGAATTGGCTCGTAGATTCCGTTGCACTTGCTCTTGCCGTCTGGCAGACCGCCGAGACTGGCACTGGGCAGCAGGCCAAGACTGCCGGGGATGACACTGGCCTCGTCGCTGATGATGTCACCGAACAGGTTGCTCGTCATGACAATACCGTTCAGGGTACGCGGGCTCTTGACCATCAACATGGCGGCGGAGTCGATCAGCTGGTGCTCGAGCTGCAGCTGGGGGAACTCATTCTTGAACAGCTCCGTGACGGTCTTCCTCCACAGGCGGCTGGTGGCCAGGACGTTGGCCTTGTCGAGACTCCAGACCTTAGCGGGAGGGTTCTGGGCGAGGGCCAGGTGGGCAGACAGACGGGCGATCCGCTCAATCTCGGCCTTGCTGTAGGGCTCCGTGTCCAGGGCGAAGCCGGATCCGTCATCCTCCTTGCGGTCGCCGAAGTAAATACCTCCCGTCAACTCACGGACGACGACGAAGTCGGTGCCCCGGCAGACCTCTGCCTTGAGGGGGGACCTCTCCACGAGGGAGTCGGAAGCGAAGCTGCAGGGCCTCAGGTTGCCGTAGGTGCTCAGCTCCTTGCGCAGTGCCAGGAGACCCTGCTCCGGGCGGACGGGAGAAGAGGGGCCCCATTCGGGACCGCCAATGGCGCCCAGGAGCACGGCGTCGGCGGATTTTGCGGCATTGAGGGTCTCCTCGGTGAGAGGCTTGCCGTGGGCGTTGATGGAAGCCTGACGGTAGGTTAGCTGTGCCGCCTGATCGGGACGACAGCCAGCGGCTCCAGACGCCAGCAAACCCTCGTTTCGCCGTCTTGCTCAAGGGGACGTTGCGGACCAACTTACACCACCGAACAGATGCTCCTGCAGGTTGAACTTGCCAGCCGAGGGGCTCTGAGACTCGACCGTCCTGAGAACCTGTGAACTGCTCAGCACGCCTGCTCACCGGGTTGATCGGGGCCAAGCTCGGGGGAAGCTCGGTTTAGGCTAGATGATGGTGGGTTGCCGACAATCAAGCCAGCCCTGAATTTGTGTGGCATACCTTGACTGCCTCAGCCACGACCTGCATTTCAAGTTCCTGTCAGTATCATTCCACACTCCTGACTTGATCCAAATGCTTGGACAGCTCATTGCCGCACAGAACTGCACAGAGCACATGACAAGGCAGACTTCAATTGGCCATTGGCACTCACCTCGGGGCCACAGTGGTCACCACCGAGCACAACAATGTTATGTGTTGCCATGTTGAATTGTGAGAAAGGGTGCTCTTCTGAGATACCTGTGGATGGGAGGGAGAGAGATGGAGTGGTTGTGAGTCGACTGTAAAGTTGATCGACGAGGAAACGATGCCCCTCGGTTGCTTTCTGTGCAAAGCACTTTGAGAGGAGCCCCACCTTCCGAGATCGGGGCCGAAAAGAGTCGCTGTCGGGCCACTTCCACTTTTCTTTTTGGCAAACGGGGACAGAGGAACCATTCAATCTTGATTATGGGTCGAAGCTCCCTCGGGGCAATTGGCGTCTCCTCAGAATTGCCCACTCTTAGTTTCGCTCACACGTATAGCAAGAGACGCTTTTGCAAGCCGAACGGGTAGCCACGCGGGGCACTTCGCCCGGTGCCGAATGCCTCCGGTCCGATCCATCGGCCGGCTCCATCTCCGGAGCTACGCGTGGTTTACTGTTCTGAGTAGACTCCGGGCAAAGATCATCTAGCTGCCTGTGTTTTTGGTGTTATCAATACCTTTGCGATGCAGGGCCCTCTCCACCATCGCTGGACACGTCCTTCCATGTTTCAATTCCAGCGTGGCGCAGGGTGGCAGTCGCCAATACCACAGAATGTAGGGTTGGTCCATCACCCCCTGGAGGTCTATGAGAGGCCTGCAACTTCGACGCGACAGCAAAAAGCTTATCAGGACGCGTCTCGCGAAATCCCTCTTCATTGCCAGATTCTGGAATAGCCCGCATCTACACGATTTTGTAAAGCCGGGGACAGCACCATGGCACAACTCAAGGATCTGCCTGTGGAAATCCGATCCGAAATATGGGCCGAGGCTTTGTCTAATGCAGACGCGCCTGACATGGAAGTCGTGTACTACTTCGACCCGGAGGACTTTGGGATGGAGAAGCAGAGCGACGACCGTTACGTGCATGTCGAATCCGAATGGGAATCCGAACCCGAGGTCGTGATCCCCTTCCCGACCATCATGCATGTGTGCCACGAGTCCCGCGAGTACGCCAAAAGCCGACTATCATTCAGGGAGGACACAGTCCGTGGTATTGAGATCCCGTGCCGTCCATACCGGCCAGAGACGGATGCTTTCTTCGTACATACCCGTCACCACAACCACTTCCTCACGGCCTTCAGGAAAGCCCAGGATGACGAGGACAAGGGAAAGCTCCAGGAGGGTGAGAAAGCCTTCTTCCGGGACATATCGCGCCTTGCTATCAGCTCACCAATGCTCTTGGGATCCGACATTGGGGAGGTTCTCTCATCATTCGTCCCCGAGATGACGGCGCTGCGGCATCTGTGCTTCGTATTTGACAACATCCACGACCTCGATGTGACCAGGCCGCTGAGGATGTTCGAGTGGTGGGATGAAGAAGAGACAGAGGCGATCCATGGGGTGCCGGGTACCAAGATCCACGTGCAGGAAACACTGAATGGAATCAAGGAGGAAATGACATTCTGGGAGATCCCTGATGAGAGCACCGCACCGTGGGATGAGGAGACTGGCGAATGGCTCTTCGAAGTTGAGGCAGGGGAGATATCACAGGTCAAGGGCTTGGTCTCACACTAGCACATTTCCCACCAGCGTCGGAGGGAATCGACACCATGTAAAGTATGCCATTGTTTGGTTAGCATCTGGGACTGATAATACGATGACATGGCCGTGGAAGTGTGTTTCCCCCTACTGCAGCCGTGCCAACTTTGGAAGTGGGTGTTTTAGCAGCTTGTGAGCCCCTACTGTAATTAGGTGTCTGGATAACTTGGCAACTCGCAGGCAAGGAACGGTGCGGGGAAAGCTCCCCCGGCACCCGCACCTGAATTGGTTGCGTTGCCTCTCTGCCTCTGCCTGGCCCTGAAACCGGCCCCCAGCTGGACCTTCCCTGTGTGGGGGAGCGGCCAGGGCTGCATGCGCAATCACGATTCGAAGCTGCGTCCCAAAGCAGCCCACAGGGCCCCAGGGCCCAGGTGCGCCGTTGTGGAGCCCTTGGCCATTCCCAGTTGCACCTGCACAGCTGGGGGAGGCCTTGGCACCTGCATGTGGTCTCTCTGTCTGTCTGTCTGTCTGTCTGTCTGACTGAATGACATGTCACTTGAGTGACGCCACATGCGTGGCTAGTAGCCGTGTTGCTGTCTCTAATTGTCTTTGGGCCCCCCGGCATAACATCGCAAGATTCCATGATACGTGAGCCGTTCTGAGCAGGAGCCCTTCTCAGCCTCTAGCCCGGCTTCTGTCCAATCCCTCAGGTGTGCCCATATCTATGTCACCGGCTCGCCCGAGACCCACTCCGGGCATACAGTACACGCAGGCCGTGACACGCAGAGGGTTTTGTATGGCAAGCTCATCATCTCGTACAAGCTCCCCGGTCACTTGCGACACGGTCATTCGAAGCGAACCCACTTAACAGGGCTCGACTTCATCAAAGCAATCGGCCAAGCCTCCTGCCCTATTTCTAGCGGTGAGGTGTTTCTTTTAATGACATGAGTCTGTTCCCGACCCGTGGACAATCGCCACCGCAGACACTTACTTGCCTGCGAACTCGACAACGTCACACAATCCTGTGAGACCTTCGTTTGAGATCCGCCATCCAGAATGACAGAGGAGGCCTCACAAGCTCCCCCGCCCAAGGACGCCCTGCACCAGGCCGGCGGTGGTGTAAGCGGCGAGGAACACCACGGGCACATCAAGACAGTCAACGACTCTGTCTTGCGCTACCTCACCAACGTTTTTAACTGCCATGCCGACGAGAATAAGTCATGGCACAAGGCGCAGGCCGCCACCTTTATCCGTTGCACCCAGGCAGGCGACCCAGAGTCTAACCACGAGGCGCTGCCCGCACAACTGGCCGCCAAGGAGCAGCTGGACTTCAACGACTTCTTGCACTACATGACCTCGGATGCTAGCAACATCGTCGGTCCCTGCAGGACAACTGACCAGGACCTCACTTACCCCCTATCCAGCTACTTCATCAGCTCCAGCCACAACACCTATCTCACCGGGAACCAGCTCTACAGCGAGTCAAGCACGGACGCCTTCAAGAATGTCTTGTTAAGGGGATGTCGATGTGTCGAGATTGACGTCTGGGATGGCGACGACACCGACTCGGAGTACTCCAGCAGTGACCTTGAGGACGATGATCCCAAGAAGGCCGAGATCTACGCCAAGAGGAAGCAGAAGGTAGAAAAGGCCAAGAGGAAGCTGCCCAAGTCGATCCTCTCAAAGCTGGAGAAGACATCCCTGGGGAAGAAACTCGACAAATATGTCGACAAGAAGACTGAGCACAAGGGTGCTCCTTCAGCATCACCGTCACCGTCAGCCTCTGCAGAAAAGGGCAAGGAAACCAAGCCAGTGGCTGAAGGCGACGAGAAGTCAGCCTCATCCGGTGTCCTGCAAAAGGTGCCCTCTCTGCCGGTTGCACCCACAGAGCCGCGCGTCTTGCACGGGTACACACTGACGAAGGAAGTCTCGTTCCGAGACGTGTGCATGGCCATCAAGGAACATGCATTCGCCGTGACAGACCTTCCACTCATCGTGTCACTCGAAGTCCACGCAGGCGCGCAACAGCAGGAAATCATGGTGAATATCATGAAGCAGGTCTGGGAGGGTCTCCTAGTCCCACCACCGGACAAGAACGCAGAAGTGCTGCCGCCACCGGGCGATTTCCGGCGCAAGATCCTTGTCAAGGTGAAATACGCACCTCCCGGCGTAGACACAGCTGCCGTATCGGACGAAGATGCGGGCCCGGTCGACCCTGCCGCAGCCGAGAAGAAGAAGAAGAAGAAGCCCTCCAAGATTATCCACCCGCTCAGCGACCTTGGCATTTACACCCGCGGCGTGTCTTTCAAGTCTCTCTCGCAGCCAGAGGCAAATATGCCAACACACATATTCTCACTGGCCGAGAAGGCTGTCGCCGAGGTGCATGAGAAGGAACCGATGCAGCTGTTTGAGCACAACCGTAAATACATGATGCGGGCGTATCCATCAGGACTGAGGATTGGCTCGTCGAACCTAGACCCGGCGTCGTTCTGGAGAAAGGGCATCCAAATTGTCGCACTGAACTGGCAAAACTGGGATGAGGGCATGATGTACGTGGACCAACTTCAAAGATCCAGATAGACTACTGACACTTCACTGTAGGTTGAATGAGGGTATGTTTGCAGGCACGGGCGGCTACGTCCTCAAACCAGAGGGATACCGCTGCGCCAAGCCCGGCCAGGAAACGGAGTCACAGTCGGTCGTCACCCACCGCACGCTGGACCTCGAGGTGAAGCTCTTCGCGGGGCAGAACCTGCCGATGCCCCTGGACGAGACGTCCGCCAAGGGCTTCAACCCGTACGTCAAGATGGAGCTGCACGTGGAGGAGGGCGGCGAGCGGCACGGGAACCTAGGGCCCGAGGGCGAGGAGGCGGCCAGGCGGGCGGCCTCGAGCGACGAGGACAAGGAGGGCCAGTACAAGGCGCGCAGCAAGACGATCAAGGGCACGTGCGACCCGGACTTCAAGGGCGAGAGCCTCGAGCTCAAGGGCATCCCCGGCGTGGTCGAGGAGCTGAGCTTCGTGCGCTTCATCATCAGGGACGACGAGTCCTTCCGCCGCGACGACCTCGCCGCCTGGGCGTGCGTGCGCGTCGACCGGCTCAGGACGGGTTACCGGTTCGTGCACCTGTTGGACGCCAACGGCCAGGAGACGGATGGTGTCCTGCTTGTGAAGGTCAGCAAGAAGGTGTATTAAGCAGCCTCGAGCCTTGCGTGCCTCCATCAAGCAGTTTCATCTCAAAGGTAGCGATCGGCGTCAGGCATTAGGGGTCTCGCATCCCAAATTCACATAGCAAAGCCCAGTGTCTAAGGCAGGTAGTGTTCAAATGGTATAAGACGGTCAAAGTTCAAATGCACTTTATTTCTGTCTTGTCCTGCCTGGCCGTACCACCAGCGTGATTAGACAAGGGCCAGTACTCTCGACACAAACTGTACCTAACTGAGGATGAGCTTGTATCCCGCTCTCGCTTCGTATCCTTATCTACCTTGGGGTCTCCCACCCAGAATGACACCGAACTCCAAATGCTCCAACGTTGCTATACCCCCTATTCAATCAGGGCCGAGGCCGAAGTCGTCGCCCCACATTCTCGGACACCCGTTCACAACTCGGTCCCTGACACACGAGGTCAAGATCGCGTGGGCGAACCTACCAGGCCCAGAGGACCTTGTGGTGGAGGACCCTGGGGCCAAGCCTCTCGTACTCGAACGGCGTGATCCACGAGTCGTTCATGGGCAGCTTGCCAAAGACGCTGCCACCCTTCCAGACGACGACCTGCTCGTCCATGTCCCTTGCGCTGCGCGACACGAGGATCCGGTCGGCGATGTCGGGCCGCCTGGCACGCAGCTTCTCCTCGAGGTAGCTGGTGAAGTGCGGGACCTTGGCGCCGCCGCCGATGACCATGATGGACCCCAGCAGGTCGCGCACCTTCTTGTCGTCCGTCTTGCCCGCGTTCTGGATCGAGGTGAGGATGGCAATGTCGAGCGGGACCACCGGCATCACCTCGTCGCGCTCCTCGGCCATCTTCTTGAGCGGGTTCTCCTCCCGCTCGACGAAAATGCCCGGTGGCGGCTGGGACGCGTTGGCCGGGGCTGGCCCGCCGCCGTTAGTCTGGGGCACCGGCGTGCCGCCGTTGCGTGATGGGCTGCCGTTGCCGTTGGCGCTGTCCTTTCCGAACACGAACGGGGGAGGGACGGGAGTGCTTGCGCCCTCGGGCGCGGGTGAGCCGGCGTTGGAAGCCTGCGGTGTTCCGTCGCGGGTGAGGTGGTTGAACGGGTTGGGCTTCTCCTTCATTGGCGTGGAGAATTCCGCACCAGATGGGTTGGCACTGGGTATTTGGTTTATCGAGGGCTTGTTCAGCGACAAGATGGCCAACTGTGCTGCCGAGAAGGGGTCATCTGGCACTTCCACATCGTACGCGTTGTAGGAGCGGTCGATGAGTTTCCTTCGCCCGCGAAGCTTTGTCGAGTTGTCAAACATGTCTGGGTCGTAGAAGCCCATGGGAGCGAGGATCACCTCGTCATATGTCTTGAACTGATACTTGCGCGTGGGCTGGTTGGGTGCGCGGAGGTGAAACTGGAAAAGCTGCACCGAGATATCTGCCTGGGTCATGGTGCAGTGCTTGATCTTGAGCTCTTCTGCGAGCAAGAAGTCGTACCGCCTCCGAAGGTTGATATCTGCATAGGGGAAGTTGTCGTACAGCATCATCTTGATGAACGTCTCCGTAACGTCATATCCGCCATACTTCAAGTTGACACGCGAGTCCTCGATGCAGAGCCCGTCTTCGACGCATGTGATCGAGGTCTTTTGCGCGCCAACGTCAACAACGCAGGCCTGCGTATAACCAGCTCCGAAGGTTGCTGCCATGCTCTCCTGTATGAAGCAGGTCTTTGAGAATTCGAACCAGTTCATGCACGACCGCAATGCCTGTTCGACATATTTCTTGTCGTACAGGTCGGGAATGATAAAGACGCAACTGTAGTGTTTCCAAGAGCTGTTCTTGGTCAGCCCAAGCTCTTGTCGGATCGCCTTGTCAAGTAGGGTCTCGAAGTCGTCGTATAGATGCTCCGCTGCCGTGTAGTCGTCCTCGTTCATCCAGCCATGTTGTATTGGCCACCACAACTTGAACTTGGGATTGGAGTCGTCGGGGACTCTCTGGGCCTCGTTGCCAATGAAGCAAGACGCAACAGAATTCGGGTCCTCTAAGGACTTGACATCGGTCCATTCAACCTGCAGGGGATCATTGTGGACAGGAATCACCTCGGGATCAGCGCGCCGGTTATAGTTAACCACCAGCTCCTTGGAATTCGGCAGGACCTTCCGCTTGTTGGCGCGCATATCGATCTTCAAATCGCTGCACATCTTGTTGTACTTTTTGGACCATTCCTCTCCGTACTGTTCATCTGGTGTCTTCGCCTCAAACTGCCGCCTGGGCAGGGCCTCATACTGCTCGGACTCTGTCTGTGGGAATCTAGTCGCTAGCGTCATGGGTATCGTCTTGGGAAGTGCATCGCTGGCAAAACCTATCCGCAGGTTTTGGCTTCCAGGGTGAATGATGATGATGCGTGAAGGGTCGGAGGCGTTCTTGCCGGGCACACTGCCGTCTTCGGCCTGGGCTTCATACTCGTCCTCCTCCGGTAGACCCAGCGGGACCTCCCCCTTAGGATTCAAAGCTCGCTCACGATCCCTGTCCTTTGCGTTTTGTGCGATTCTGTCGAGGTTCGCATCGAATTGGAGTCGCAATGGTAGGATTTGTGTGTCACGCTTCATGTACTCACTGCATAGATGGCCGGGGTTAGCATGTTGTGGGCGGCCAAGAGCCGTGGATCAAGAGGAAGAGACTCACGTGTAATAGTTCTTCTGGTTGATGGGAACGACATCCGGCCAACTGCTCTGCTTCATTCCATTGTCGGTACGCTCGAGGCCTGGGTGGTGTTAGCCAGGGCGCATCGCTCCCTTCCGCAGGCGAGGACTGCTTACCCTCCCGCGCGAGAACGCGCTCGCTGACTTTTCCAACCATGGCGGGCTGGGTATGGTGGGTTGGATGGCGGTGGGGATGAGGATATGGATGGAATTGTCGGCCGGGGCGAGGTTGTGGGGGTTGACGAGAAGACAAAGGGTTGAGGGCGTGGATTACATCTCGAAAATCTCCAGTTGGCCTGGTAGTCGGCGGCCCAGAGCTCCAATTGCGCCGCCTGCAGCATCGCGCGCAACGACAGAACCCTGGTCGAGAATCACTTGGAGTGCTGCTGCTGCTGCTGTCCGTGGCCATTATCGGCTTAGCGCCCGGCCGAGCTCGCAGACCTGGAGACCTGGCCCGTGCCGCCTGCCGTGCAGAAGTGCAACTCGATCCCCAGGATCCAATCTTCCAGGCTCGCTGTATTCATCATGTACTGTTAGCCATTCCGTCCTCTCTCTCAGCTTTGGTTTCCCACCATTCGGTGACTCTTGTCTTCATGAACTGGATCTCAGATCACCTCTCGCTCTTTCATTGCATGCAAAATCTCCGGGATGCCAGCTATGAGCCTCGACAGATCTCTCCGGACTTGTTCTTGGGGAAAGGCACTAAGAAGCTCACCACCAGGTGTGCTCACTTACCGAAGTTCTGTCTTGCCCAGAAGCACACAAGCTCGGCTCCGGACCGGCAAAATCATCCGGAATTCTTGAGAATTACATATCCAATGAAATGGTTATTCTGAACTTCTATGGGTCTCATTTCCAGATGTGATGGCCATCATGCTCTATATCTCCCAACCTTGAAGCTACAAAGCTAGCAGAGGTAAGAAAGAGTCCTTTCAAAGCCAAAGGCGAGTGCAAGCACCCGGCAGCAAACCAGCACGTCCATAATGGGCTGCTGCTGTTCGGACTGTCAGAACTGTATCCCTGTCCCAACTGTGTAGACGCAGAGTTGCAGCTCAAAGAAGCCAAAGAGATACAAAGTTCAAGTGGTGCGGTGCAGACGACATGCCCATGTGGATACTCCCAGGAGAAGCTGCCTCAAGATTAACTTCGTGCTGCACAAACTCCACAATACCAGTCCCACTGTAGGCCCAAGCCTCAGCAAGCCATCGATCATACTCATCCGATTGCTTGTCAACAAGCCAATCTGCTCAGGTGGTTTTCCTGTTCCTGAATGATGTTCCAGTCTCCCTCGGGACTTGGGATGGGTCACCTGACACGGATGACGTATTCTGCTTGTGGCCATCAGAGATGGCGCCCTGCCTGGCAACTGAACACATATCACTCTGCAACTTGATTCAGCAAACATCTGTTTTCCCAAAATCACAGTCACTGACATCCTTTTCCTTCTCTATCTTGCTCTTGATCGACTGTCCTCGTTCCCAGGATACAGAGAGTCCACAGACTGCAAGAGGACCACGAGTGGCTGCCAACGACACACCCTCTGTGCAACAAGCAATCCAGGAAACAAAACCATCCACACTAAACTTACTCGATCGACCTTGTCCTAATAAGCGACGATGCCGCCGATTCCCATCTACGCTCACAGCCCCATCAACGCGGCCAAGGCTGCCGGAGTGTCTCCCCAGACAGCACCACAAGAGAAGGGCGGCCAGAACGCAGCTCCTGACTCGACCCCTCCGACAACCACAGCAGCCGCGAGATCTGGGCTTCCACCCCACCCGGGATACCCAGCAGCGCAGCCAGGAGCTGTCCCAGCCATCCCAGCCATCCCAGCCCCGACAGGCGCAGCTACTGGGACCCAGCAGCAGCAGCAACATTACTCACCCATCCAGCCCACTCCAACTCAACCACTCCCAGGGACCCAAGGGCCACCGCCGCCCCAGCCCGGGGCGGTTCCAGTGCCGCCCGGAGGAGGAGCAGCAGCCACTGGCGGCCCACACGCACCCAGGGTGACAGCGACATCCACAATTCCACCCCCGCCCAGGGCCGGGGAGACTACCGCCGCCCCACAGCAGCAGCAGGCCGTGCCCTACCCACCTCAGATGGCCATCCCCCCTCCCGCGGGGTCCTCCACCGCGTCAGCAGCGGCGCCCGCAGCCCAGCGCGGCACGTCGACCTTCCCAGCCTTTGCGGCGCCACCAGCCCCGGGCCCCTCGCCGCTCGAGCACCCGCCGGGCTACCAGCAGAACGTGCACGCGGGGGAGATGGACCGGTTCCAGCGGGCGAGGCAGGACGCCCTGGAGGCGGAGGAGCGGGAGAGGAGCGGCAGCTTTGGGAGCCTCGGCGGGGGGAGAGGCGGCGGCGGCGGCTTGGGGGACGATGGGGAGGAGGGCGTCTGGAGCTCGGCGAAGAAGCTCGTGGCCACGGCCGGGGAGAAGCTTGCTGGTGCTGAGGCCGAGGTGTGGAGGAGGGTCAATAAGGGGTGACGAGGCTGTATCTCTGTATGTAATTAGGGGGGGGGGCTCAAGAGGCGGAGTCGGGCCTTTGCGTGGTTGCGAACTCTCGATAGGGGTTTCTCCTTAGGGGTGGTCACTCATGACGTGACGAAAGAGGGTGTGGCCCCGCGGGTGTATCATGTTCAGCAGTAGCTTGTAGTAGTTGAGAAGCGGACAATACAGTAAACTTGCGCGGTTGTGCGCGCGCGCCTCTCATACAGAACTACTTCAGCCTCCTCCCTGCTCATCTCGATGACTTTACCTGTTGGGCTGGATGCCCGCGAGTAAATTATCAAGACACCTTCCCTTCCAGTCTGGGCACCGCGCTGTCCCCGGGGAATAAAGGCCTCGGCATCCTCGGGCGGTTGCGCCGTTCGTGTACGATATAACCGTTCGATATACTCACTCGGCCAGTCTAGGTGTTTCTGTGCGCTATAGCACTACGAAGAAGCCAAGCCACCCCCCAGGGGAAGGGAGGGGAGGGGGGGAGGGTAGGGCGCGCCCAGAGCCAGGAGCTGGGAAGCATGTCCGGGGGGAGGGGCACAGAAAACCCGCGCAAACGAGGCCGGCAGTTCCGTCATCGGTCTAGACAAGCGCAAGTATTGACAAGTAAATAGAGTAGGTTGCGACCCAAAATGGACAGAAGGAGGGAGAAAAAGTTTCTGCCGCCGTTTTGCCTTTTCTGGCACGCTTCTATTTACGGTAAACTCGCGGGAGATTAAACCAGACCTTGTGCATGCAGGTCGATCCCTTCGCCGGGTTCCAATTTAATTGAGGTCATTGCTACAGTATCTACGTGACCTGCCCGCCCTGCAGGGCAATGGAAGGGGACCAAAGCTAAGAACGGATGATGGGTGCTTGGGTGGGTGGGTTAGTCTGCGCACGCAAGGCAGGAGAGTGAGGCTGTGTCCAGACATCAAACGGCCCGCCCAAGCAAGATAGCGCGGGTTGTTAGTTGTTACCGGTAATGGGGGTCGACCTGTCGATCCTGGGAAACGTCGCCTGGGAGAGGCGCAGTGGGCTCGCTTCCAAAAGGGGGTTTTGGAAAGTTTTGTTTTCCACCCCGAGGTTTGAACCTAACCAGACAAGAAAGAAAAGGTTTCGGGCAGTGAGACTTGTAAGAGAAGGACAATCTCGCAAACCGTGCCTCTGCCAGGATGGGCTTTGGCTCAACACGAGGTACGTCGATGTGGTGAACGGAATGCACGACGCTGGACAACCGAGAGAGATCAAAAAAGAACGGGTAAAGGTACGAGAATGCTGCCGTTGCAATGGTCTACGGCTCACATTTGCGCTGGCTCACTCTGCGCAGTGGAGCGATAGGACTCGTCAGTATGCGCGAGACGGGCCAATCAAGGGTTCCGGCTTACACGCGATGGCCGTAGCCTGACACGCTGTGGTGTGAGTAACCTCACACGGCGCGGCAGGGCTGGAGGCCAGGCTGGGCCGGACAGGAGCTGGCGGCCTCACTACTGTCACTCAACTGGGCGAAGGAGGTGTGGGGGAGGGGTCGTTGGTGGGCAAGGGGCATCGCGAAATGTGCCCAGCCAGCGTCGTAGGGCCGCATCGCGTCACCATTGGACACCTTGTGATCTCCATAAGAGTCGAAATATAGACCGCGGCGCCGACGGCTGCTAGCGAGCGATCCCGGTCAACTTCCCAATCCAGCCGGGTTTGTCATGCGACACATCGCTAATCTCTGGCAGACGGCCCTCGAAGGGAAACACGCCGGCCCCTGTTACGGACCCCCCGGAGGAAAGGTCGCTGGTGACCATGGTCCGCGGACCCACAGAAAGAACAAATCTTCGAAGGTGCCATGGAAGCACTTGGCTCTCGGCTGGTTGGGTAAGGTGAGCAAATCGAAACGCCAACGGCCCAGTCTCGCAGAGAGATCCTGGCTGCTAGGGCTGCTGGCCTGCTGGTCTATTGGGCCATCGGGCGGGAAACTTCGCCCGACTGCCTCAGAATGGGAGACGGCGCCGTGCAGGCCGCGGGTGGCTTGCGAAAGATGCGATGACGGGTTGCGAGGCGCGCCCAACGCCCGGACGTTGCAGACGTCAGCCAGCGCCCGCAAGCTCTTCCCGGACAAGCTGTAGCTGCCTACTGGGCTGAAGGCCCTAAGATGATGCTCGGAACTTGGTCCCATGGTGTGGTGGGTTTTGGCGCAGCGAACCCGAAGTTGATTCCTTCGTTGGGGTTCGACCTCAGCCCAAGGCCATACCGAAGCTCGGTCACAGTGCAGCAGCTCAGGTCCCAGCCGCACACATTTGAGGCACACGGGTCCGCGGCGACGAACCGAAATGCGTTGGATGCAGGTACAGCCCATAGCCTCAGGCACAGCGGGTCTCATGGAGGCGCCGACAAAGGGCCCTTATGGTTCATGGTGAGTTCCACGGGCACGTCTTGATTCGGTGATCAGTGGTGATGAAGCGTTCGGATTCGGTGCTGACGGCGTTGGTGTTGACGCTTTAGTGGCCAGAAACCTGGGAAACTTTTGAGCCCGCGGTGGAGCTGTGCAGAACGCATGAATGAACTTGTCGAGGGGCCCCTTGCCCAGACTTGGCTATAACTCGGGTCGATATTGCTGTGTTGTCGATGGTTGAAGGCCCGACAGGGAGGGTTACCCATGCACCCGGCCGTGCTTGAGCACCTGGAGCACGAGGGGAGGTCGGCACCAAGCAATACGCGGGCTGATCAACGGCGAGTGCCATCTTATAGTGCCCCCTGCGCGGTGCTGACTGCCGTGGCCGCTGCGTGGCTGTTGAGGATCGACACCGTGTGGTCTCTGCCTGGGTCAAGGGGAAAAGGAATGGGCCGATCAGCAAATGTTGGGTCCTGATTTGCCTGGTACAAGGTAAAAGTCTGCTGGCGGCATCGATGCCAGGGCTGCGGAAAACGAGCTAGGCAGCCTGACTCTACGTAGATATGATGGTACTCATCCACAGCACAGACTCGTAATAAGCCTGCTCTAGTAGCTGGATCGATCGGCAGGAGGAGTCGACACGGAGTCGTGTGCCGTGTAGGTGCTACTCGTGCCGAGCAGAACCGTGGTGAATACGTGGTTAGATGGCAGAATAGCCCAGGCCCCAGGCTTAGTGAGGACTTAGTAGTGTGCAGAGGCGAGTCAAGGCTTGCCATGGCGCTCAAGAGCGGTGATGTACGCGTCCTGGCTCACGAGACTCGCTCAGTTGGACTCGGCGACGTCAAACGTGCCAAGCAGCGCCAGAAGACAAGGCAGATCCCGAGACGATTTGATCTGCCGCAGTCCGACAGTCCGACAGCCTCAGGAAGACCGGAGCGGTGGCAGGAGGAGTAGCAAGGAGGCAGAGAGGTGAAGCGAGGCACCAGAGCCGTTACCGGGTACCGATTGGATCTCCAGGGAAGCTGATTCACCAGGCGCTGTCATCGTATCACTTTTGCAGACTGTGACAGGGCCCAAACTGGCGATGAAGGAGGAATGCCCGTCTGGGCAAGGTGCGGCAGGACCGCGGTACACGTCGGTCAGGCTGGACCCTAAAGAAGTCTATTTGGGCTGGACGACGCGCAGCTGTGCCCGGGGGTCAAGGCAGGGGGGTCACGGAGGAAGGTTTTGACAGAAGCTGACCTGAAGTATACAAGTCAGGTCAAGTCAAGCCGAGCCGTCAGTGTGCCGTGATGGCAGGGCGGTCGCGATTGGCGGGCAACAGCCGACGAGGCTGATGTTGCAGGAGAAATCGGATTGAGATTGAGTGCACTTTGACAGAAACTGGCTGGTGTTGGCAACGCCAATCTTGAGTCTGCCCAAGTTCAGGTCCAAGGTCCAAGTTCCAGTCCTGGGGCCCAAGAGCAGGAGCCCGGGCCTGAGCACAGAAGCTCGAGCGCCGGGGTCATGGTCAGGGCGAGCAGACCCAGCAGGCCGGCAAGTCGAGTTCTGCCGGTGGTGGAGGTGATGGCCTGGCTTGCCTGGGTGGCCTGGGTGGCCTGGGTGGTAGTGTAGGGTGGCAGTGACGGGCGACTGGCAACTGGGAGACGGACGACTGATGACTGATGACTGACGGCTTTTGGAAGGTGGGCGGGTTGGAGGCGGAGTGGGTCACTACTGCAGTCTGCCCGCAGTTGCAGTCTGCAGCGGGCTGCATGTGGGTGGTGGGCCGCGTCTGATTTGCATGGGTCCGAGTCTCTGACACAGGACCTGAAACACCTTGACCCCTGAGACTCTTTTCTGGTGAGCCAGTGAGCCTCCCTCGCGTCGCCCGTCCATCTAATCTAGACACGCTACGCCCCTACGCCGCTACACCTCTTGGGGTAAACCACGGGTGTTTACCCACGCTGAGGTACGGAGTACCTAGGTGCATGGCTGTGTCTCTTGCTGTCTCTGTCTGCTGTCCCCTACTGTACCGACTGTTGGACAGGGCTTAGTTCCCTAGGTAGTGAGTGTACTGTGGTAGGGCTTTGGTACGTGCTGCTGCAGTGTCCGACAGCGCGCCTCAGTACCTGGGTACCTAGGTAACCAGGCAGATCCTAACCACTGCTGGTTTCGAGTTTCTTACCAGTCGTCGGGATGTCGAAACCTGGGCGGCAGAACATCACTGGCAGTCCAAAACCACAAGACAATTACGATTCTGGCTGCCCGTCTGGCTGTCTGCCCATCCATTCGTCTCAATTAATAGACTCAATCAGGTTCTGATCAGGTTCTGGAGTGAGGTGTGCTGTGGCACGACATCTTGGAGTCGGATGCTACCCTACCTGACTGCGCGGCGCACATCTTCAGTGGGCCGGGTACGGAGGTACATGCGTAGCAGGAAATGTTTGACTGGTCCAGATGCCCCCCATCGGATGCCCAGGCGCCCCACCTGCCCACCTTTCCCACCTCTGCCCACTCCCACGGTGCCACAGGCTGCCTGGCCCTGCTGCCCTGCTGGCCCGGCAGCAGAGGAGGGACTGGACCCCGGACCCAAGACCCAGACCCCTTGCCTTGCCTTGCTTCCTTCCGCGTCTGCAGGGCGCATCTGGCCAATCCGACGTGTCCGCCTCATCCACTCAGAATGAACCTCAAACTCTAGCCTGCCCTCCCTCTCGTGCCTCTTCCAACGACACATGTTCCGCTCCGCCAAAACATCACCGGCTAGACCTCCGGCAACTATACCCGCCCGCCTCCCATATACCCTCTCTCGACTTGTTTCCTGTCAAGTCATGTCAGCCCAGCTAATGCCGGGTCGTCAGCACTCACCAACACCTGCATCGCCTGTGCTGTGGGATGCTGTTGTTGGCGTTGCTGCTGCGGGTGAGTGAGTGAGCGAGTGAGAGTAAGAGACTGACTGACTGACAGACTGAGAGCGTGTGGGTGGTTCGTGTGTCCTGGCTGATGCACTTCCCCCAACCCACCCACACACCCTCCTGTGTGCAATGCAATGCAATTCAGTGCTGCCTGCTCCTCCTGCTGCTACCTCGGCACTGTGGGATCCCACAGCCCTCAGTTTCTCATCAGCCCATCAGCCCATCTTATTCCAATTAACAACATTACTCGGCTAGCACAGTCCAACGAAACACCCCTCCCCCAGAGGTAGGCTCGCTGGGCTTCGGACGAATCGACTACTGGCTCCTGGAGACTGCTGCGCTGGATCGCGCTGTCAAGTCTGCGCTAGAGAGCCGTGTTCCAGATTCCCTCCACTCCACGTCCTCAAATCATCGCTTCTGTCTGATGTCTCTCGGCACCTTGCCGGATTCAACATGACCTCAAACCCAGCCTCACCACCGCCCGTCAAGAGATCCCCCAATCCCCCAGAAGCTCAACGCACCAGCTCCGGGCGGCCGAGTCTAATTCTCCCCAGATCTACCGGTCCACTCGCAATCCTCCCCAACACTGCCCGCGCCCAGGACCCAGGCGGGCCGTGAGCTTACGTACCTTTCCTCCCGGGCGCCTCTCTATTTTTGCTGTGCAGTTGCGGTCGTGTGCCCCAGATGCCCCATAGTCAGATCAGAGGGCTGGCACGGCCTGGCTGACAATACAGCCTCCGTGTCATTCGGCACCGGCCAATCGCAAAATTCCTGCTGGTCTTGACTTCTTCTTAGCCTGGATGTCGAATCATCAAGAGGCCCAGAATCTGGCGGCCTTGATCTACTGGGCCCGCCGTCTATCATATCGGAAATCAAGATTCCTGGTCGACAGGACCCATCCTTGCTCGGGGCGCCTGGCACATGCCTACCGAGGGCATCTACAGCACCAAAAAAACCACCTGCTGTTGATACCGTTGATACCACACCGTCGTGCTCTGCCTCCGGACGCTACCGCTGGATTTCACGATTCACCCCGAGAGTGCGATGGTTGGGCCCGGGTCTCCAAGGCTCAAACCACTTAGTTGTCCAGAGCGCGTTGTTTTCTATCCCTGATGCCAAATTGTGCAAAATAGCCTTTGACTAGACCAGGCCTTCTTTTACGAGGCTGGCCTGGCGCCCGTCATCCTTACCACGTCACCAAGTATGACGGCATCGTGGAGTTTTCCGTGGGCCACAGCTTTCGCCGGCGTCTTGTTGCGGCTGAAACCACCGACCTGGCCGTTGCTCAATCTCTCATCTCCCAGTCTCCCCAGCACAGTCTAGCCCGGTCTGAGCAACTCTGCACAACCCTCTCCCGCCTGCTCACTGGTAGGTGCCGAATTTTCCATCTGATGTGGGCATGAGAACTGAGACAAGCGCCCCCTCGTCGGTATCCATCGACCCCCCCTCCCAACGACCTCAGGCCTTGCTGCTCCACTATCAAGGGCTCAGGGCTGAACAGACGGAGGGACGGATGGATGGACTGGATGAATTAGATCCTCGACGGATGTACAGAGGATAAACATTCATTCCGCCGTCTTCCCGGGTCTCGTTCACTCTCGCATCTTCTTCTTCTCGGTAGGTCGACAGAGGTGACGTACTGCAGCCGAGAGGGGCATCATCGCCCGCAGGAGCCAGCCAGACAGCTGTCAGGTCGCGAGGCCGTGACGGCGTGGTGGTGAATCCGGAGTCCCCTGTCTGGAGGCCCGGCCTCCCTTTCTTCTCTTGATCAATATCCCCACGTCCCTCGTGCGCAATGGTCGGCCTCGCCCTTGCTCTTCTCTCGCAAGCCGCGACCTTGTTGCAGAGTCCGTGGGCAGACACGACGAGGTACCCAGTGGACCCTTGCTCCCTACGTCCAAAATAAGAAGCTACGGGGACCGTCCCTGGCTCGTCGGCCTTCTCTGCTCCCCACTGAGAGGCAACGCTAGAGGTCCAGTTCCCACACATCATCGAGGCCCAGATGCAACCCTGTCAACCCTGTCAACTCTGTTTAAAGTTGAATCCTTGCCAGACTTGCTCATTTGAGCGAGGCCAAGCAGATCTCTTACTGCCCACCCTCTCTCGACTTCGCGGACGACAGGGCAGGCTTGTATCAGGGATTCCGGCTCACCACCTACCGACGTTCCGAACCTGTCCTTACCAGACTATTGGACTATTCAGGGTTGATGCCTCTTGATGCGACGGTACATTCTTTTATACTGCTGGGGTCCCAGTGCACTGCCCCTCCATCTGGCCCTTCTCTGCCCATCTTCCCCCCCGTCGTGCCCACTGTCCCTCCAGCACTTTTTTCCCAGCCCGCCGCCCAAGCAGCCCAGTCACTCCTTTTCCTGCCTCCTCAGCCTGCCTATAGCGCCCTCCCCGCTATCGATCGCTGCTCTATAATATAGCAAGAGCTGGCCCTCTTCCTCGCGCGCTGCCTGTGCCCGTCCGTCACGTCGTCAACGAGTTGTACTTTATACAATTCATCACACTCCTTTAAACCCTGTCAACCCCTCAAAGCAATAACACTGGCCAACGGCCACCCGCCGTCGACTACAGGCTCTGCTCGATCTTTTTCCCACTGTTTCACACACAGAGGTTGCTTGACTCGAGATCTCGACCGATATCCGATCCCAAGATCTACGCGTTCCTTACTTTAACCACCCAGCACCCCTTACCCTGACAGCTCCTCAGAGGCGACATCCAAGCAACCTGCGCGGACCTTTGGGCCATATCGGACATTATTTTCTCTTGCCCTGTTCCCGGCCTACCTATATTACCAAGTAAGTTACAAAGATCGCCTGAGGATATATGATGATACACTCATCGACACGTTGGCAATGTGGAACCCCCGGCTACTCATCCCTCCCCATCTTAGTTTGGCTCTTCCGTCTGTTCATTCATGCTAACATGACATGGGATTTCACCCAGCTGCTCGCCCATTCTTAATACACACTTATATACTGGCGTCCCCTTGCAAGGAACACTGCAGCCATGGATTCGAGTCAGGCACAACTGTAGGGACGCCTCATATTAGTTGTCCACAGAGTTTCTAGCTTACACAACTTCCATCATAGAAGGCATCAGATACCCTCACCCTCATTCGCCTTCCATCTCAACAACAGCTACCGAAGAGATATCCCATCATCACGGTCTAGCCACATGATGAACATGACCGGAAGTGAGATGCCAGTCAAGACTGAAGCTATGGCGACTACGCCGCAGGGAGTATGGACCACGCCAAGCACAGGAGGCATGCGACCACGGCCAGCAACCATTCACGAGGGCTTTTCGTACTGCGTGGACGAGAGTTACCAAGGCCTGCCGGCCTGGGACTCGTCGACTCTGCCCATGCACCAGCAGCAGCAGCAACACACGCCCAGTGACACAGTCTCTTCGAGGCCAATCTCAGTTCACCAGGAATTCTACCCGCCTACGACTCTGGATAACGGTAAGCCCGGAATTCCTGCTCTTGAGCCCTCGTACACGAGCTGACCACAAGGCGCAGGTCACTGGATGCAAAAGCCCGTAGAGGACAACCTGGAGATGCACGGCATCGACACCGATATGAGTATTGGTCAAGCATACACCACTGACGAAGCTGTCCCGATCCTCGATCTGCGCTACCCCGGACAACCTCTAGAAGGTGACGCGATGAACTTCGATAACGGTTTAAATCCTCGACGTATGTCAGGCTCGTCGTTCACCATGTCCACGTCCGGTGGGCTGTCAGACATGACATCTTACGAGGACTTCTCAGCAGCTCTTTCCGATGCGCCGTCGTTCAGCTCTGAATACCCTCCGCCATCGAACAGGAACTCCATGATGTCCTCGACGCAACTCTCACCAGTAGCATCGCCTCGTATGACGCCGCAGAGCCGATCCGAACTTGTGAGGACACAGAGCCGGGGCCGCGCCTCGCCCTCTCCACGACCAGGAATGCGATCTGCGCCATACACCGTGGACAACTCTCGAAGCAACAAACGCTGGTCGACTGGGTCCTATGGCACGATGCCAAACAGGAGGCCGTCGCCTTTTGTGTATCAACATGGTCCTGAGACCTTCGGCCCGCGCATGTCATCAAGGCATTCGTCGCCCACCGTTCAGACCACGCAGATGCCACTGAGCTTTGGAAACCTACAAGCCACCCAGCAGCAGCAGTTCTTCATGGGTCAAGCCCATCCGGCCGCATTCCAGCGAAACAGCATGCTGTTGCCTTCTCAACTGCCTTCCCAGGGCTTCCACCCTGACGCGCATCACTTCGAGAACCCGCCACCATTGCTATCCCATGGCCTCTTCCGAATGCTTCAGAGCAATGCCGACCCTCACTCGCTCCACGGCCACTACACGGATCTTTCGGACCCTCCTGATCTGTTCGCGTCGCTGCACGAAGAGCAGATACCGCCGCCTCCCGAGGACATGAACCCATCGGACCCAGACTTGGTACCCCACGAGCAGGAGCTGCGCTTCGATGGAGATTTGTACACGCCTAAATGGGTGCGCGGCCACGGCAACAAGCGCGAGGGATGGTGCGGTATTTGCAAGCCAGGTCGTTGGTTGGTGCTGAAGAACTCGGCATTCTGGTACGACAAGAGTTTCACGCACGGAATCAGCGCGGCGACTGGCCAGCCTTTCAACGAGCCCCAGGAGACGAGACGCATGGATGGCAACCCTGATGTTTGGGAAGGTCTCTGCGGTAGCTGCAACGATTGGATAGCCCTTGTTAGCAGTAAGAAGAAGGGCACTACATGGTTCCGACATGCATACAAAGTAAGCTTACAAAGCGAGGCTTATGAGTTTGACAGTCCACTGACCGTTTCTCCTAGTGTCACACTCATCCCAAGATCAAAGATGCTCCCAAGCGCCGTAGGGAGAGCAGCCATCAAAAACTGGCCGCTTCAACCATGGCGAAACCTAAGGTCGAGCCAGGCCAGAAATTGCAACAAGAGAGCCCAGTGACGCCACAGCCGGCACCCGTCTCCATGGCAATGTCGAGCACTCCAACCCACGCGCAAATCACGTCTCATCCACAGAATCTCCAGCAGCAGCACCACCAGCCGTCGGAGCAGCGTCACAGCTACCACCAGCACCAGTACCAGCAGCCAATGGTCCCTCCGCCCGTTCCCGCTCACATGCAGATCCAAGTGTCCGCCCCGGGGCACCAGAGGAACTCTGGTTCGCCCATGGACGGAGTCACGAACATGATCTGAGCCGTCATGTGAGACATGCGCAACAGCCACGCCCGGCGCGAGACATGTGTCACGAAACCTTTTCTTCTTTCAGACAAACGCACAATTCTCTAGAGTCATCGAATCATCTTTCAATCGCACATAGTTCACGAAGTGATGGGGAGATACTGGATCAAAGGGATACCATAGACTGGCATTACGGGTCGGGTTGGGTTGGGATTTCTGGATCGTTTTCTATTTTGTTCATCCCTACACGCAAGAGTTGCAAACGGAACACACCACAGAAGAAGTGCGCATCAACATCACTCTTGGATACCTACCCCTCAACCTCACTTGGCATCTCAAAAATCACTCGAGTTATCGGGAGAAAATACCATCCTGTCTCTCTTTTATGTTTCCTCTTTTGTCTTGAACCTGTGGTTTCCAAGTCTGTCTTTTACGGCCATTGATGATCTAGCACGATATGATGCTTCCGGTTGACGAAAAATGGGAGGGTCGCGGAGAAACAACGGCAACAAAATTTACCCGGCCCTCAAATAGCAGCGTCCCTTTTCTTTTCTTTCCTCTCTTCGTCTATTCGCGTTGCTTATATCTCTTTCTTCATCTTCTTTCACTCTTTCAACACTCTTCTCACAGTTTTCAGTTTATTTATGCATTTTCTTTTACCGATTTCTTAGGTAGTCTAATACTAGATAGTTTCAATTAGGTCCTGCCGCCCGAAAGGGAAGAAGGGGGGCAGGGAGCGAGGCGCAAAAAGGCGATGTTTGGTCAAGTTTTCCTGGGGACATTCAAAAAGAGGAGGATACCCATAGCCATCTCGGATGGTAGGACAGGCAGGGACAATGCTGGGGTTTGGTGCCTTCCCACGCACCATGGACATACGAACAATTGGGCAAGCTTAGCTGAATGAAAATTCGTTTGCGATATGGGTACGTGGATACTGGAGCTACAAGTGCCGACCAGGGCTTCAGGTTGGACCCTATGACTGCCATGTAGTTACCGATTTAGAAACCGGTGTGGTAAACCGGTCACGACCCGCATCCAAGCTCTCCACAGTGCCTCCAGTAGAGAGACATGACGGAAACTGAGGTCCGTATACAAGACGTGATATTGACCGTACAGCAAGGGCTTCCAAGGCAAGTGGTACGTCGAACCCCGCCTACACGAGGGGCTCCATCGGTCCGAGGCGGACAATCATCACCAAGCAGACAGTCAGGTTTTACTCCCCAACCCATATTGAATGTGATACCGGACCGGCACCGAACAAGTGCCTCTCCCCCGATGCAGGGAGCGATCCAGAAGAAGGTTCCGGGGAACCTCTGCCATCTTTTTCTAGGTTCGACTGGCCCGACGACCTAGAACCTCCGCCCTGTCAGGGCTCATCCTGAGTGTCCTAGCCTGCTTGGGGTTATCTCGGATCTTTGGGCCTTGTTCTTGGGCTCTGGGTTGATGATGGGATCGGGAAGAGAATGGCAAGGGTAGGGAGACCTGGGATACTTGCCAGCGAGGCTGCACGTCCCCCCGTCACGTCCCCCCGTCACCCCCCCCCCTCCGGCATTCTCGGCGGAGAACGAGGCAAGACCAGCCTGGATGACAGGAAGTGGAGTCGGGGGATCCGAGAAAGGCTGAAGGAGAAACCCGACCCGGCCCCCCCAGGGCTCGCCTTCCGGCTTATCAAACAAACGTGGGCTATAGCAATTGACTCAATGCCGCGGCTATTCGGTTCCTTTCTCACCTCGCTGGCCCCTGCTTACTGCTTCTCTTACTACCGTCTGATATCAACGCTGAAGCGCAGCCGTAAAACTGCCGTGCGTCATGATCCCTTGACCGAGATGTTCAGCCGGACTTCAGCCCAGATCTCAGTAGTAAATGGTTCACGGCGCAAGGCAGCCCCACGAAACTCTTGGGGGCGCCAACTCTCAGCCCTAGAGATCCGTCCAAAGGGTACATAACGCTGCTACTGCAAGGCATGTACCTCACCCGCGGGCCCCCGGTCTCAATCTGAACAGGGGCCCCAGCCCAGCGTGAGGGATGTGTGAGAGTACGTAAGGGCACCCTGGATGAGACGGGATGCCAATCGTATTCCTGCTAAATTCTCCGTGCTCTCGAGACCCACACCCGCCCGGGACCAGCAAATCTATTTGACAGCGCCGTTAGGCGAGGCTGCAACCAGAAAGACGTGGACAGCGGAGGGGGAAAAAGAGAGGGGCAGAGGGGGTCGCTGTCAGTTCAAGCTCAGGACCCCCGAGATGGCGATGAATGTGGCATCGAACGTCGATCTACCGAAATCCGGGAAATAGAACAAGCCCCATGTCCCCACCAGCCAGACAAGCCCCAAATGCGGATCCGGGTTCCTGATCAGAGCCATGGGGAGCTGGGAAGAAGCAGGTCTGCATGAGCCACCCAGAGCCGTCGGCATAGACTGCAACGCGGCTCACTAGAGCTCGATCGAAGAAAGACGAACACACAAAGAACGGATGCATAACGAGCGATTGAGCAGACAGGCAGATCGGCCCCGGGGTGGGAGGGGTGACGTCTGCTGGCGATGATAGGAAATGTCTCGGAGTTTGACAGCTCGCCGGGCAGCAGCTCGCCGCAGCTCTGCGGGCATGCTAAAACTTGACAGGCGTTGCGGCTACCACAGTAGACGCGCAAGACAAAGCTGGGCGTCCCCTGGGGCTCAGAGGGTAGAGGGGGGTCTGATCGCTGCGGTGGTGTTGACGATAAGCTGGGCGTCCCTGGGGCTCAGAGGGTAGAGGGGGGTCTGATCGCTGCGGTGGTGTTGACGATGACTTTCTGGTTGGAAGGGGGGGGGGTGGTGGACAAGGAACAAGGCGCGCGCTCTGAACCTTTCGGCGATGGGATTCCCGATTGCGAGCGGGACGAGGCTTCCCTCTGTAGCGAAAACGAGCCACCAAACCATGGCAAACCAGCTCAAACCAAAGTCTGCCCAGCAGAGACCGCGGCGACCAACCAGCCCTGGCTGGGGCTGCTGGGGCTGCTGGGGCTGCTGGGCGTGCTTGCTGCACTGGTGCACTCCTGATTGCCAGAGGTGAGGTTCGGGAACGTGGCATTCCTGGGATTGGGGGGCCCCCGGTAGAGGGCTCGGCCGTCTCATCTCTCATCTCCCAAGATTCATGCGGAGCCTTGCTCAATGACGCTCCCACAGCACCAGACGACGACGGTTCCTGACCCGGCGCAAGACAATGACCCTGGCAGAACACGTCCTAGTGTGGGCTGGCGCGTCCTTGGGATGAGTCACCTTTTTTGAGGTTGCTCGAACGACTCTTTTTGGAAATGTGTTGCGCCGTCGTGGAGGGTGCATCCTCGGTCGCACATGCTGGCGCATCCGCTGCCAGAACAGGGTGGTGGGGGGGGGGGGGCAGCAGAGGAGGGGGGAGCTGGGGAAGCTGAGGGAGCTTCGGTCAGTCAATCTGGCCTCGATGTGCCCTGGGCTGCTTCCTTGGCTGGTTGTGTGCGCAGCTGAGTCCAGGTCGAGAGAAGACGCCTCAGGTCTTACTGCCCTCGATATCAGATGGCCGAGGGAAGAGGTTGATGTATTTGATCTCTACACGGCAGGGCTTTCGGGGCATCCTGGGGCCGTTGCATAGAGGGAGTCTCCAAAAAAGGGCGTCTCCAAGCAACGCTGGGCCAATCAGCAAGCAAGCGCGAATACTCCCCGTACTCTTGTTGCCCTCACCTCGCTCCACAAACACCAGTTCTCCTGGGCCCAACATTCACGACAAACCCAACTTCCCCACGCCCGCTATTATCAATCTGTGGTATAATAGTCTTGCAGTTGGCGCTAACAATTGCTCAGCCTCCCTCTCCGAGACCCCGAAGGTCAGGACCTGCTTCTCAAATCTCAAGAGGCATCCAATTGCGAACCGGCCACGACACCACCGGGCAAGACCGAGTCTGCATCCCACACGTCATGGCCGGCCAATGGCACCGGCCTGCATATGCAAGCACTTAAACACCTGCTGCGACCGAGTGGGGCTTGACGGGGCCCTCTTCACTATTGTGCCGGGACGAATGCCACCAAGTTGCGCGGCCGGACAGAAGTAGTCTCTCGGCCGCCAACACCCATCTCGCAGCGTCGCGCCCTCACGCAGGAACATGCAGCCGCTCAATTTCATCTCGCCTGCCTTTTGTAGGCATTTTGGCCGCTTACTGGTTGCCTAGGCTGCGCCGGCATTGTCCAGCTGCAAGAGGCTTGCAGGATGCAGGCATGCTGGATGCAGACAAGACCACACAAAAGGCAGAAGCAATCTCATGCTGCCGAGCTCAATGAAGTCTTTCGCTCATCATCATTTGAGCCTCGATCAGACCCGGGCCAGAATGGCTGTCCTATGAGCCGAGACGACGGCATCAACCAGTACTGGGCACAACTGTCCAACTACTGGACATGAGAGCCCCGGATCCGAGCCACCGGCTTACATGCAGCAAGGCTCGCCCAGTGATTCAGGATCTGTTGGGACCCAATGAGCCACTGCTGTTGGTCTTCCTTCTGCTCCTAGTGACTTGCCCGTAGGCAGCTTCGAGGCCCGGTTTGACCTAGCCATATGTCCAAGTCTTACCACTAGCTCGAGCAATATTTACGGTGCCAGCTTGTCCTCTCGTCGAGACTCCTGGGAAGTTGAGAAAGACAGCCGCTAAGCCTAGCGCCTGGAACTTGTAAACCGTGACATTCTAAGCTTGACTGAGACAATCCAGATCCAGCAGGGCGCCTAATCAAGACCTGCGGGCTCTAGAACCCAGCCATTGCTCTGCTGCCAGATACTGGCCGAGAGTGTGGTCTGCTATTACCGATCTGGGCTGGGACAACTGCATATCATCATCACGCCTCGGGCTTACAGCCATAAAGAGCCTCTCGCAGAATCATCCACGCTGCAGACCATCAGCTGAGATGACCAACGAACCGCTGCTATACCCGGCATGCAGAGTTCAGCCTCGTTCCAGGGCGGAACACTATGGCACGAGATGGCTGCAAACCCCACCACCGCTTATGCAGTATCTTGACTCATCTACTGCCGCCGAAAGATCAAGCCATAGATTTCGTGGCGGCTTGAGGTTGAGCTGGCAGGCTAGCACCGCCTCGAGCTCGTGTGCACAAGCCCTGTGGCCTTGAGATGCCCGCGTCGGATCGAATCGTCTCTCGAGGACAGGCAACAGCTGCTGCTCCTACCAACTCAGGCTCTTGGCAGCGATCTGCTGCTCCGCTCCAGGCTGGCTTGACCCACGTTCAGCACAGTCTCACGCGAGCTCTGCCTGGATTACAACGGGCCCGCCAGGCACAGAACGGGAGGGTGCAGCAACAGCTCGAGGCACTGACCCACCTATTGGTAGCCACCGAGTAAGCAGGTAAGCTGCCGACGTTGAGGACGTCCCAGAGGACGACACTACGGCATACCTAGGCTAGTCTGCTGCGACACGGTAGCCAGTCCGGGCTTGCTGGTACCTTGCCTCTAATTTGTCGGTCCGTTTATGCCAGGCAGTGGCTGGCTCTAGTCCGGTATGCAATCAATACATGGCCCGTCAGATCCATTCCACCCCCTGCCTAGGATTCCGCCGGTGTCAAGGGACGAACGGCCACTTGCCCGAGTGCTGGTCTAGTGTGCGACAGTAAAAGTAGACCTGCCTGAGTGAGTCTCTCTGCCCCTGACCAGATTTCGAGCTGCTGGTACCGGGCATGATCTCTCGTGAAGAGCTCTGATCGTCCATGCGAATAATCTCGTTGCTCTTGGATTTTTTTCTTTCTTGTTCATCTGTTTTATCCTTTTTCCTGCAGCCGCACGATCGTTTGATTTAGCCGCCTCCACAACCCGGGACGGTGCATCGTGCTCAGCTCAGGTACCTTGCAGCACTCTTTTACCGTCCAACGCACTCGCCAGAAAGCCTAAACTGGTCGTTACACTTCTATCCGCTGCGTCTGGTCTCGTGCTCCATTGTCAGACGGGTCAAGAGCCTCAAGGCCAGGAGAGAGGGTCGCCACGGTCTTTTATTGGCATGCCAGAGACATACTGTCGACACGGGCGCTTATGATCAGCGTGAAAGCTGGTCTGGACCGAGTGTGTACCCACCGCCCGCACAGCAACCGCACGGCACTGAACTGCACTGCACTGCACTGCACTGCACAGCACAGTTTGAGATATCCGGCTCACAGACTCCACCAAAATTTTACCTACCGGAACCTGAGCCAAAACTCCATTGGCGATCCCGCTTGCCCTGTCGTCCGAGCCCCGGGATTGGTCGTGGCCATTCTGGAGCTGCCCGTTGGAAGGGCAATGCCGTCCGGGCCCTGGATTCTTCTGACAAACGACTTTCTCACGACGACGGTTTCCTTACTGTATGACCTATTCTTGCATCTTCCGTCTTGACAAAAACTCTGGTGTTCCAACCATTGTGCGGTTTTCCTTTTGAGTTTCTCCTCACGAACGCCTCCGAGACCATGACCTGTTTCGACGGCTGACTTGACCTCGGCCATCCAGCTTCAGCATCTAGAATATCCTGCCTCACTTAATGATCACCTCGGGTCCTCACCCCTCTCACGACAACTATTGACGACTTCACTAATGAGCAATGAATGACACGCAAGGCTACAACGCATCCTTTGTCTGAAACGTTGGCACCATCGTCTGCCCACCAATACCTGCCCCGCGAGCTACCAGCCACACACCTCAACCGCCCGGTCGGAAAGCATACATCCGCTTATACCCTCGCCGTTTGTCGGCATATCGGGGCATTGGGAAGGACGAATGCCACCACCAGCTCTCACGCACAATACCGCATAACACCTCCACTTTTTGTCACCACAGCTTGGTGATGTCCTGCGGGAGGGACACGGCAGCTAGATACACACGTCAAAGCTGCTATGAGTGGCGACGATCAGGCAGCACCCAGGTATGGTCACCCTCTTATCGCCCAACGCCGCTCCCGTGCTAGGCACGCGTTGCAACCCCCGCAGATGCTGACCACTTCTCCCCTAGCTTTGGTGATCCAAACGCTCGGCCGCCAACTCCACAGCGGACTCCTACTTCGGCCACAACGGCCGCTTTCTCGAGTCCTCTGCTCGAGACGCCCAAGCAGAATTCGGGTCGTTTCGACGAGGCCACCGGCTGGACCCCTCGTTTTGCCGAGGACTATTCCGTCTTCAACTCCACGCCCGGGAACCTGAGGGGTTCCTCGGGCGCATTCCACCCGGAGTTTGCGCCGCTGAGCCCAGTGGCTCCAGTGACGGGAAAGAAGCGACCACTCTCAGCTGAAGGGTTGGCTCTCGAGATCGCGACCCATGCCAACCACTTGTCGACCAATCCCCAGAATCTTCCGCCGGTTGACCCATCGCGGCGTCTCCCCTCTTCGCCTGATCCCCTAACACTCACACACAGCGCCTCCACCGATCCGAACGCCGCGTCGACAGCCTCGCAGCAGCTCGGCCAGCGGTCGGCCAAGAAGTTCCGGTCGGGCAGCTCCTCGGGAGCTCCCAGCAGGGACGCACCTCAGGCGCAGACTGCCACCCCTCCCCCGTCTTCCCGGGGTGGACGCAAGATCGCGCCCAAGCTTCAGACCGACATTATGCAACACCAGAACTTTGTGCAGCCGGACTTCTCGAATGCGCCGCCGACGCAGCACCCTCAGCTCGATACATCGTTCGTGACAGGGAGCCCAGAGGATGTCTTTGGCTATCCAATGGGTCCGGCCACGGCGCCGCCAATCACCGGCCCAAGGCCCTTCTGGGGGATGGATATGGACACGACTGGGATGGGCATAGACGTCGATATGTCTGCTGCAGGTGCAGAGATTTTCCAGAACCCCCAGACGCAGGGACCAAGCGATCAAACGATTAACTCGCTGGATTGGGGGAACGCAAATCAAGTGTTCCAGCAGACCAATTTGGCTGCACAGCAGCAGCAGCAGCAGCAGCCGCCTCAGGTCCAGCAAAATCAGTCGACAAGGCGCGAGCGCCCTCTCGCGCCGAAAGCCGTGACCACGTCGAGCCCGAAGTTCAGCCAAACGTCGCCTGGTCAGAATTATTCTTTCGGGTCCTTCCAGATGTCCATGGACGATCCATTCAGCACGAGTCCTGGTGGAGTTGACCCAGGGTTGCTGTTTAGCCAGCAATCGTCCCTGTCAATGCCAATGGACCCGTCACCACAGCGGCCTTCTTCTTCAGCCCCGATTGTTAATTCGGGCCCTAGTGAATTGAGTGCGCCTGTGTCAACAAATGAAATACGACGGTCGAAAAGCATCGGAGCTCAAGGCCAGCGCAATCAGCCGGCTCGCACGCCGGCGGCGATTTCTCCTACGAAGAGCTCGGCCGTCAAACCGGGTCTGTCTCGAAGCTTCAGCGAGAGTTCCAAGCCCGGAAAGCGCACAGTAGGCGGTGGCCGGCCTTTGTTGCCCAACCTGGCTCCTGCGCCAGTAGCTGCACACCAGCCCAGTCTGCCGCCTCCAGTCGCCAGCCAGAACAGCTCCTTGTCGCACGCGCGAGGTGTGCGATCCGGTGGGCGGAGGTCGCCGGTGAAATCGTCGCATCATCACCGGCTGTCCAGCCTCACATCGATCCCCGAGAATACCATCAGAACACAGGCCCGGCAGAGAAGTGCCAGGTTGGCGTCTGTTAAGTTTGTGATCGGCGAAGATGGGCGTGCGCGTACCGAAACGGTCGTCGATGATGACGAGGATGACCTCGAGCCTGTGTTTCCAAGCAGCAACCAGCCAAGCAGCCAGCGCAGTTCCTGGGCGGGGTTTCCAGCCAAGCCCGAGGTTGATAATGACGAGTGCTCCTCTTCGTCGGACGACGAACCCATAATTATACCAAGTCGCAACACATCATTTAATTTCCCCGAACCGCCTCGGAGCTCGAGCTCCTCCACGACGAGGCCGCCCACCGCGGCAAGCAACATGTCGCAAAACCGGCGGCAGCGCTCCGTCAGCGAACGAGGCTCCTTCTCTTCCTCCTCGTTCCGCCGGAACCCCCGGAATGTCCCAGCCGCCAGCCTTGTTGACCAGATGGAACTCGACCAACAAGAAGCGCCGCCAGCACCACCATCAACACGGCCGTCCACCGGCGGCAGCCTTGGAGACGCCGCGGCAGAGCTGAGGAAAGTAATGCAAGCGGGCACCGGCAAGCGTCCTGGCGTCCCAGCCGCGGCCCAAGTGGCATCAACAAGCAGCGGAGGTGGCGGTATGCACCGGCAGCGGTTAACGCCCGGCCAGAGGAGCAGCTCATCGACTATCTCGGCGACGCCGTCGCCGACGCACAACCCGAGCCAGGGACAGGTACGGTGCGTGTGCAACCGGCCTGAACCCGAAGTCGATGGGCTGCTGCATCTGATCAAATGGTACGTTGAATTCTCTTGCTCCCTCGTCCCGACGACATCCTGCCCCCCTTTTTGTGCCCAGATCTCCGGCACGCAACCGGGCAAGGTGCCATGCCCGTGCTCTGCTTCGTGGCCCGATCTGTTGGTCTGTGTGGCGTTGAAGCTGCATCTCCCTCACTTACTCGAGCACCGTCTCGCATGTAAATCTTTTTAAGCTCCAAAGTGCTAACATCACCCCGTTTCACAGCGACTCGTGCGACCACATGCTGCACGGCCGCTGCGTGGACATCCCCACGCCGCAGGACGTCCCGCACGTGTACATTTGTGCCTTCTGCGCCAACACGCCCAACATGCGGGGCGGGCGGATGCGGTACACCGGTAGGAACCAGAGTGACGGCGGTGGCGGTGGCGGGATGATGGGCCCGCCCGCTGCGTCCGCGTCGTCGCCCCTCGCGCACAAGTCGTTTCGGTCGTTTCGCTGAGGAAGAGGTGAGGTAAACCACAGAGGCCGAGGGACAGACCACGGCTGTTGCATTGGTGGTCTTGAGCGGCGCACGCGCCAGCAGGGCGTGATGCTGGGCACCTATACATACATAACATTACACGTGCTGTTTGGGAGGCGAATGTCATAAAAGGGAAATTTGAGATACCCCCTTACCCCCCTAGACAGGCTGAGGATTAGGATACGCTGAAAAGTTGTCCGCGGAGAAGATACGGAATACATACATTCGACATGCGCTCTGCCATGGATTTCGTCTATTAAACTTTACTCGAGTTACTCCGAGACTCTCGAAGTGCATGTGTGGGGTTCTCTCAGTATTATGAGGGTCAGCGGCAGGGCATCAACATCATGATGGCATTTGGGATCCGTGTTGTCGGAAGGCTCTCAAAGGCAGGGCCTGGGGCTATTCCAACGGTCCCTCAGACAATGTTTGTGGCAGAATACTGGCTAAAGACGACAGGTGCCAGTTGAATCGGTATGGCTGCGTGGGGTGAGCCTCTCCCAGGCACATCCAAACAGACATGAGCTGCCATACTCTCCCTTATACGCAGTCTCACGTGAACAAGACCTCACATCGCCATCCTTCATCCGTATCCTATGGTCATTGCAGGGGTGTGTTGGTTGTGTTCTCTCAACATTGCCCCACAGCGAATGGATTGTCGTAGGTGGCTAGCTCTTGAAACGCATGGGCGTGGAGTCAAGTCTCGATGTTATTGATTACACGGTTAGTTCCGGCCAGTGGGTCGTACATATAGGTTGTCTCAAGCACACCGAGGGTATGTGATTTCAAGCAGTCACGCCGTAGTTCTATGGTTCAGAGTTCGTCCCTAGAATTTGGACACAAGGAAACGGACACAGGCCTCACTGCGTCCACCCCACTTCAAGAACACATTGCCAATCACATCGTCAGGCAAGACATGTATCTTTGCCTAGCATACTAACAAGAGCCAGATACTGGGACTAAAGAAAATAGGCGTCATAAGAATGGGTTCCGTTTCACATGTAGGTACGTCTGCATTTGAACTGCTGCCCTACTCCATGCGTCACATCAACGGTAGTTCAACTCCGGGTTTGCCCTGAAATTACACCGACACCGACACTCGGGGACAGGGCATTCGTTATGCCTTGTAAACCACTGCCTCGCGTGGTCCAAGTGCAGGACATGCTCACACTTGAGACAAAACGTGGGGAAACGCGAGGCCAGCTTCGTCGCCTCCGGATCCGCCGCGGCCGCAGGAGTGTCCGACCTCGGGATGCCCACTACCTCGAGGCAGACAACGCACCGCGGCAGGTGCCTCTTGCAGTTGGGGCACGCGATGCCCGGCGTCGCCATCTTCTCCGAATACGGGTTGTGGACGACGGCCCTGCCGTTGTGGAAGGGCCCCGGGATCGACGCGGACGTGGGTCCTCCTCCGGTGAGGGGCGCCGCGGGTGAGGCGCGCAGGAGCGACGTCTCGGCGTCGCAGTAGACGCAGCGCAGCGCAATCTGCCGCGAGGGCGGCTTGATGGTCGGGCGGCCGTCGCGCTTGCTGCGCTTGGTGCTCTCGACCTCGAACTTGGTGCGCTGGTAGAAGGCCTTGTGGCGCTGCAGGTACTCGCGGTAGGCGTTCCGCCATGCCGTGCACCTGTAGTCGTCTATATAGCGCGGCGCGCAGAAGGACATGATAAGCGTGGCGGTTTGTATGTCGTGGAATTTCTCGACGTATTTGGCCAGGATGTCGACCATGCTCTCCGTGATTCCTGTTAGTACGATGCCCTCGATATCGCCTTCACTAATGGCCTCTTCGACTTCGGTGGCCAGCCAATGTGTTAGCTGCTCATCATCGAAGTTGCGCACAGCTACGAACGTGCGGTCGCGTAGGGGCAGAGATCTCTGGTTGGCTATGGTCGCCCAGTCGCCGGTCGCGATGTAGGATGAGATTGCGCGAAGGTACGGGTCAGTCTTCGCAGCGACTGCCTCGTCAAAGTCCAGTTGCTCTGCCGCCACGTTCCGGTCTCCCTTGCTGACAAGTTGAAGAGCGAGTGAGACGAAGAGAAGTTCCGGGTGTGCTTTGCTGGCGTCTTTGAGGATCCGTACCGCACCCTCTGAGTCGCCTCTGAAGAGAGCGTGCGCAGTCATCCGAGTATACCAGAAAGATGCTTTCTCGATGCTTTTGCCACTTATATCCACTCTGTCTTCCGCAACGGCAGATGCCCCCCACAAACAGATGTCCAGCATCAATTGGCGATGGTACGGCTTTTGTGTGTCGACGCCGTCAAAGTTGTGCAACCCTCGCCTCTTGCATATCCCATTTATGCAGCGTTGCCAGATGGCTGTGCCAACGTGTGGTGCCCCTTCGACAATCCTGGAATTCGGTCTCTCGCCTAGGTTTCGTTAGTCAAGCCCGCTTCCCGTTCCTTTAAAAGAAAATCCTACCAAGATTGTTCGTCCATATTGTATTGACACCGAGGTAACTGAGGTCCAGTGGATGCGACATCATCCCACCATCCTCGCAGGCTTCTTCGGCACCTGGGCTGGAGTCAGCGATTTTGAAACCGTTAGGACACAGAGCCAATGCATTTACCTCCTATCCAGCCCCAAACGCCCTTCAGCCAAGGGTCATCTGCGACAACAGCACGATTGACACGACAATCAAAGAGATACTTCTCCTTCGCCCTTAGGAGCATAACATGGTCCAAAACTACTTGAGCGGCTTTTGGAAAACCGGTGAGTTCTGTTGTAGATTTAAGAAGGTTTTCATGGAGAGACCGGTTTGAGGAACCTGGTGATGGATCCAGTGAGATCGAGCTCAGCTTCCTCAGGGGTGTTCCAAATTCGGATTCTTTTGAGGGTGCAATATCCTGGATGTATGCCCTCAATGCTTGTAGCTTTTCTGCAACAGTCGTCGCACTCACAAAACTCTCTGGAAGAGGCATTGTGCTGGCTGCCTCGTCTACCAAGAGGTCATCTTGCGGGGCGTAAGTCTTCAGGGCTTCTTCAGCTATGGCACCGACGTCGGCTTTTTCTAGGCCAAATATAGGGATATCAGAAAGCGCGTTCTCCACAAAGAAAGGCCCCAGCGTCTCGATAGATTGGCTGGTATCAAATTTCATGATGTTATGATACGAGCTTCCCTCTGTTCCATCGTAAGTAAGCCAGGCCAAGTCCGCCGGTGAACGCGATTTAACATACCTGCTAGACCTCTATATGGCGCCTTCCAAGGCGTTAGTTTATACGGATAGGTCCTAGTAAAAGCTGGCACCTCGAGGATTTCGAACGCCCCGCTTGCACGGAGCACAAGGAGTCTCGGACGAAGTGCAGCAGATGGCATGGTGAGCCAGTCGAACGAGACAATGCGCTCATTCTTCCGATCAACTTCCGAGTAGAAGTTGTCCATCTCGTTGGACTTTCTCACTTGCAGCAGCTGTGGACTGTCCGATTCCGAGTCTGTCGACAGGTACTCGGAAGGCTGCGTCGAAAACACTTTCAGCTGGCCGAGACGGGACAACACAGCTAGCATGCCCCGGTGATCGCGGCAGTAAGCAAGTTTTCGAATGAAAGAGTTTCTGTCGGTCCTGGCCTGGGGGTCGCTTTCAATGTCCACGGCCCTGTCGAGCTTCAAAGCGCCACCGAAAGGCATGTCATCTGCGTCTACGGCATCCAGGTACGACTGAGAGGCCACATTGCGGCTGAGTGCTCTCCGATCCCACACCATGACCCCTGGGGAGTCCAAAGCCGAGGAAGCAAAATAGTTCTGGTCTGCGTAGTCGATAGCAAGATTGTTGTTGTTCTTGGTCTGAAATGTAACCACAGCCTCGTTCCCTTCTGTGCTCTGGGTCAGCCTGTATCCTGCAAGTGAAGGCGATGGGCACAACCTCGGAGATCATGGAGCCGGAGGCCAGAGCCCTTTATTCCAACTACTAAAGTCTGAGGGTTGTCCTCGAAGAACTTGATGCTCGAGATGGAGGCATTATGCTCGAGTCGTTTCCAAGGTTCTCTGAAAGGCTCTGTGCTTGCGGAAAAGCCCGCCCCGGAGGCATGAATGGTGGAAAGGCGATTAACGTCCCATATATGGAGGCACTGGTCATTTCTAACCCTATCCAGGCCCACAGCAAGCAAGCCGGTGGTGTTGAAAGCAACTGCCAAACATGTCCGGGCCACCTTAAGGCCCAGTTCCATGTAGGCATTCGAGCTGTCGTCGACCCTCAGCAGATTGACGATACCGGTGGACGTGCCCACGGCAACCAAGCCGGGCGTTGAAGGCGACCAATCGTAAGTGGTCAAAGGTGGCGCATCGTCGTGTTTTGAGACCTTCCGGTAGTCGAAGCGCCCGCGATGCGCATGGCCTGTGGGCTCATAAAGCTGTACTACCCTGTGCTGTAGGTTGATGTGAAGAAAGGAGTCACGATTCGCGTTTGGCGACCACTTCAACAACCCCGGTTCAGGACGATCCATCGCGGCGAATCTGAGAAGCCTCGTGTAAGAAGAAGGCCTGTCTCTGTCGCGAATGACGGCGGGAGACGCGATCCGCCGTAGATACTATAGCTCACGTGAGCATTGGCTGCGTGCGTATTTGCTTAAATTGTCGACATCTGCTCATGTGTGCGTGAACTTGGCTTTATGGGTCATTGTAACCGAGAGAAAGCAGCCTGAGGGCTTTCGAATATCGATGAGTAGGCCAGAAACGGTCACTAGATTCACAGCACCTAGTGAAGCAGTGTATTTACGTCTGTACAGTGAGATACATCGGTAGCTCCAGTGCTCCAACAACCCGTACCCACACTGCAGGGATTGGGCGAGTACATTCCGGGTGCCGATAAGATAAGGACCCCAGATGTCCCCTACTAAGGCCTGTGTCTCCATTGAAAACTTTCGACAGCCGGACCACCCAGTCCAACCCAGCCTTGAAGATCGCCTGCACGGATTTCCCATCGATACTCCGCCGCGCAAACACACTGCCAGACAGACAGCATGGGCTTCAAACGCCCCCATTCCGATGTTGACGGCGGGTCGTCGAGACACAATGGCCCGAACAAGAGAACAAGACCACACTTCCAAAGCCACAAGCCAGCCACCAATGGCAACTCAGCACAATTGGGCGTTTCCTTGCACGAGGTCAAGAGGCGCGCGCGGAATATCGAACGGCGCTTCGCCAAGGGTGACGACCTCCCAGCAGATGTGCAGCAGAAGCTCGAAAGGGAACTGGCGCAGTGCAAGGCGCAGATAGAGGACATACTGCACAAAAAGAAGCGCAGCGACATGATCTCCAAGTATCACAAGGTCCGCTTTTTCGGTACGTATTCGTCGCGCCTAATAGCCTTGCTACTGACAACAATTGCTGACGGACGCTCTATGTGCAGAGAGAAAAAAGGCAGAAAGACTGCGCAAGAAGCTGAAGAAACAGGCCGACGAGTGCACCGACCCGGAGGAGAAAGCCAGGATTGCAGCGGACCTACACATCGCCGACGTTGACTATCACTACACCAAATACTTCCCATTCCTGGAACGGTACGAGAGTCTATACACCGCACCAGAGAATTCGAAGGAGGACGAGGCGGAGGACAAGCCCGCCGCATTACGAGCGCTGCACTCTGAGCGGCCGCCCATGTGGAAAGTTGTGGAAGAGGCGATGAGGAACGGCCAGGCCGCGCTGGAGGAGCTGCAAGAGCGACGACCAGAGAAGTCGCAAGAATCCCAGCCAGAAAAACAAAAACCAAAGGCAGCGAAAGAAAAGAAGGTCCAGCGCCCGGAACCCAGACCTGCCCCCAGGACGGCCAAGGTGGAGGAACCAAAGAAGAAATCAGAAGCAGCACCTAATACGGAACTCAACCGTCGACAGAGACGTGCCAGGGGAATATTCAATGAGAAAGGGCCGGCTGGACGCGGCGAGACTGGGGAGGATTTCTTTGCTTAGTCCAGCATCATTTAGGCGTTGCAGCTTGCTTCAGCACAAGCAGCTTGGCATGATACCCACCATGCATATATGGTAGTCAAAACAGTCACATGGAAGCCTCGAGTCCTGCGTGATGAAGAACAAGGAGCGAAACTTTGTACAATGTATTTTTGAGGATCGCCCGTACAGTTTTTACTGCGCGTGGGAGATCTATTGTGGTGTGTGTTCTTCCAATTGCGGAGACGACCCATGTAACTGCTCAGAGAGCATGGAGCAGGCAGTGCCTGTGCCTACCACTTGATGCGCCGTTCCCTTCAACGGGTTCTTGCCCATTGGAGGGGAGGCACGATTTGTTCCACAAACACTGCAGGCGCGAGGAATATATGTTCGATATGCAGGCATCCATGCCCTGGCCACAGATACCCCGCCCCATTGCAGCCCGCATAGGCAGGAGGCCTTCGACTCAGCCATGCACGAGGCCTACCAACCGCCTCCCTTCCCAACACCTCTTCAGCCTTGCGCCTCAACAAGCAACCTATCTGCCTATCCACGAAGACGATTAAATAACAAAGGCCTCTCGCCAGAGGGGCCTTTCCTTGCTTGGACAAACACATTGCCCCCTTGGCAAAGTCTTTCGATTTCCAGAAATATCATACACACTCATCATGGCGACCTCAAACGGCCATAACCCATCCTTCCCAAACCCTATATACCAGCAGGTCAGGGACTGGGCTGCCAAGAAGGAGGCGATTGAGAAGGAGACCAGAGCACCAGCCCCTCTGAACGACGTCGAGAGGGCGTTCCTCGAAGGCCTTTTCAAGCCGTCGCCATCGCCATCATCACCGGCCCCGGATGAGGGGACGGACTACATCAGCCTGCTATGCCGTGAGCAATCGTGACCTATGTTCAAACACGAACAAGGATTTACTGACGGAATACATGTTAGTGTATAGACAGGCGAAGCCTACCGGCAACAAAATCAACTTTGTCGATGGCAGGCATCCCACTCCAAATGCACAAGGGGGCTCTCAATGGACCTGTTCAGTCGAGCTCAGCGAGACTTCCATCTATGAGCCCAGCATCAGGTCCTTCCCAGCTGCAGGATTCGGCCTCGATGCGACGGGCTCCTGCCCACCGTTCGCAAAAAAGAAGGATGCTAAGCAATGTAAGCTCTCCCACCTGCCATGATGACAATGCCTCTGACGTCCCTATAGATGCCGCCAAGTACGCAATGGAGTGGCTGGCCAAGAACGATCTCTTGCCCTCTCACCTCAGATGTTCCGTCGTTCCCCAAGAAACACTCCCAGTCTTGCAGAGCCAGCCGGCCAAGCGTCCGACCGAGGGCAGCAACGGCGTGCTGTCGCCGGCCCCGAAGCGCAAGGCCAAGGGGACCAACTTCGCTGTCGACGTCGACGACGACAGCATCCCAGCTACACAGCGTGTATCGATGCTCTGCCAAAGTATGGGTCTAACTGCACCAAGTTACAAGCTTACGCTCGCGCATGAGGGTATTAACTGTATCTACAATGGTCACGCGGAGTTTGGCCAGGACGAGGACGCCTTTGACTTGCCCGAGGACGTGGGGCAGATTAAAGGCGTGATGGGTAAGGATACCGCGAAACAGGACATGGCTGAGCAACTACTGCCGCACATCCTGAAGATGTATCGGGAGAGGTCCGGGGACTACGCGTCGCACGTGGCCTCACTTCGATCGTAGGATAAGCGAGAAGGCGCCGTCCTTAGATGGAGGGACGAGGACGGTTATACTTGGGTCTCTTTCGTACATTACTCGCATCGTCCAGAGTGAAGTGATGCGCTTTTGGAGTTGCGCAGATGGCCCTCCGAGAAGATGGCCTGGATCCAAGACTTGCTAAGATATACGAGTCGGTCGTACAAGTGCCAGTTAGGTTGAGCAGAACAGAACATACCAAGGGTTAGACATCCCCGATAGTCCTGTGGTCCTATTCCCAGACGAGACTCACGACGCGCTTGATGCACCCTTCCCTCGGCCTCTTCCACCACCTTTCCCACCTCGCCCACCTCCTCTCCCTCTGCCTCCCTTGGCAGGAGGCGGCCGACTCCTCAGCTCCTCAGGCAGGTCTGCAACCCACTCGCCATCCTTCCACAGCGTCCCAGCATCCTCTTTGCGACCCACAACCTCCTTGAAGTACTTCGCAGGCACGATGCCCTCCTCGCCAACACCCTCAGTGAGAACAACACCATTATCACTAATCCACCACGTCAGAACCCCATCCTCAAGAGTCCGCCTGACATCGACGTAAACCAGAACCTCTGCGTCCCTTCGCATCCCCGATATCACCCCCTGCTCGTCGTCGGGCAGGCCAGTGGAGCAGTGCACGTGTGTGCGGCCCATGCGCCGCAGTCCGCCAGACTCGACGATGCGCGGCCAGAAGGCGAAGTAGGTCCCGTGCACCACGACGGGGGGCACGTTGTCCGCCTCGAGGGTGATGGGCCGCAGGAGGGCCTCAGACTCGAGCTTGATGCTGTGGCCCTGGTTGGCGCGGATGAGCCAGTGTGACGGGTTGGTTGACTCGGTGGCGCCTTCGCCACCGGCTGCGGGCTTCATGGCGAACCGCTGCTTTTCGTTGTCGGCGCAGACTTGGATTATCTCTTGTACCGTGACGTTGAGGGTGCGCAGGGCACCCCATTGGAGCTGTGACGCTAGTCAGTCTTTGGGACCTGGCAAGTGAGACCAGAGATCGTAGATAGGAAGGTAGAAGAGGGGAAAGAGGCCATCGTTGTAGAACATTGGCACGCGTTTGAAGATCACGCATCGCTCACCACTCGATCCAACGGCGCATACCCCTCCTTGTCCAGCTTGATGCCCGCGTTGAGGGCCTGGTGCCGCAGCAGCCTCGACAGCGCCATCGAGATCTGCTTCTCTCTCTGCTTCCCGCCGTCGCCGGGCTTCCCCCCGCCAGGCTTGTTGCCGCCGCCGCCGCCGCCGCCTGCTCCCTTGCGGCCGCCCCTGCCTCCGCCGGCGGCCCGCACAGAGGCCTTGTCCTCAAACTGCTCCGCCAACTCATCCGCATCCATGGTCCGCTGGGGTGTGGGCCTCTTTGCACAAGCACAGGTATGTGAGAGAAACCTCCTGTTAGAGTGGTGGCCCTGCGAGGTGTTTGCAAGCCAAAAGAGTGACAGTCGTGTTGTTTGCCTGTGGTACTGACGTACTCCCTTAAGCCCGCAGGAAGCAGGGCGCAGGACCCTTGATGTTCTTGCTGGATTGGTGAACTTGAGACTAGTCCAGTAAGAGAGAGGCAACCTCATTAACAACTTAATCGAACTTGGTCGAAATAATCGACGGTTGTGATTATTTCTTTGTGCTTGAGAGTTGGAGGGTCAGGGTTGCCTGCGGAAAATGTTAACTGAGCCTCAGAACGTCTAGGATTTCGGTCTGAGTCAACGGGCTCTCCTCTCAACAGAGTGCAAATCCACCACCCGCGTTTAGGGCCGCCGCCATCTACGAGTTTGTGCAGTATCAAGAGATTTAGATGGCATGGACTGCCTGCTCTGTTCATATGATCTTCTTTAGTGCATTTTTGCCCATACTTTACAGTACAAGCCCGCACAGACAAGCCCGGAGTGTGGCACACATTTCAGAATTCAACGAGGGAGCAAAGGTGTGATACGCATTCATATAATACATTAATAGCAACTGTCTGGTGCAATGTACCAAGACAGATAAATATATATACACCTGAAAGGCTGTCGTCTTCTTCCAGTGCTGGCGGGTATCGATATTGCGCTCTGCGCGCCCAAACTCCCGGCAAATATCTGCAATTGGTTAGGAGTCCATCTCCAGCAGAAATGTTTGACGAATCTCCCTCAAATCGTACGGACATCACTTCTCGACAAAGGAAACTTCTTTGCCGCGTGTTGATGTTCGCCCCAATCCTCTACCTGCCCGCCATGTCGTAAATGCAGCAAGGTGCTGCATTGTTTGTAGAATGCCCGCCTGTCACAAAAGAAAAGTAAAAGCCCGCACCTCGCCATCCGCGTCGTGAACCAGACGAAACTGATCAGAGTCGTCCGGTAATGCTAAATGCGCGAAGTCAAGAACACACCAAAAGAAAAATTTCGAAATCTGATAACACCGGTAATGCATGCGCGAATCTCGGCTTCTTGCAGGAAATGCTTCTCAATGCTGAAAAACAACGCTTTTGTAGTTGCACACGTTACAGTGTCGTGAATCGTCAGGCGTCGTATATGCGCGAGATGTGTCGCACTCATCTGTAACCACCGAAATTCGAGGAACTTCCCGAGATGCTAGGAATCCCACTGTGTCTTTTGCGGTTGATGCTGGTTTCCCGGCCCACCACTGAATTATTTGACTGGCCGACCGAGTACCGCTGTCCCCGCTCCTCGGCCAGTCTCTCGGCAACAGAGTTGTCTGTTCTCTCAAATCTATCACCTCTGTCCTGCGCGAACCGATCAGAGCCCAGGAATCGGCGGGTGCTGGGAGTTGTGGGGGTTGCAAAACGGGATGACGTAGGGGTTGCAGAGGGCAGGTTCGAGGTGATCAGCCGACGCCTAGGCAGGGCTGAGCTGGCCGATGCGGGCTCCTGCATCTGGAAAGAACCCCTTGTGAGGTCCTCTCGATCCCGCGAGGGCACATCAACCCGTAAGCCGGAAACCTCCGTAATAGCCCTTGATGGTGCTCTGCTGAAGCGTGACTCCGACTCCTCATCAATGTTACTGCCGCGGGCAATCGTGGTGACACGACGCGGAGGAAGCAAGAAAGAGGTCTTGCGCCCTTCTTCGGGCTCGTCAGTGCCCGCCCGCCTGGTCCGGAGAAGCGAGGTCTTCCTGCCTTGGTCATCAGGCTCCTCTGTCACACCCCGCCGGGTTCGAGCCACTACAAGAGACGACTTTCGCCCAGGAGTAGCAGATTCGCCGCCCATGGCGCTAGGCGCATACCTGGGGCTTGGCACTGATGGAGCCGTGAAGTTGAAAGTGGCTCGCTTCTCCAACCGGGTCGCGCGAGGGCTGACGCTGTTCTCCACACTCGGAACAGGCTCGTCGGGCTTGGACGTCTCTCGCCGCGGAGCGCCAGTGAATACTTTGATGGGCGGCGGACTGCTCAGCTGCTCCTGCTCCTTTTCCTTCTCTTTCGACTTCACTATTTCCCGCGATTCCGGCTTTGGTTGCTGAGCCGCAGCTTTCCGCTGGCTGCCTTCATCCGTCAAGGCGAGGCACAGCTCAGTGAGATTCCGACACATGCTGTCGACCTTTTTGCGCAGTAGCCTGTCCGTGACGGTTGCCTGGCCACTGCCCCCAATGGTGCTCGCACCGCTCGAAATTGGCCCTGGCTGCCCGACAGTACCCATCATCTGGGACAGCGACATCGCATCGTTGGCAGCTGCCTCAACAGCGCTGTATATGTCAGAGGTCACGAATGGCTTTGTTTTCGAAAGGGCTGATCTCAAGATAGGCTGAGCATCCCGGTGCTGCGAGGTAATGCTCAAAACTTCCGTCTGTGCAGCACCATTTGTGGAAGCACGTTTTGGCGAGCCAGACACCGTAGTCGCGCCAGTCCCCGCCGTAGGAGGCCTTTCTTCAGAAGCTCTCGACATGGCGGCGCCTGATGTTCTCGGCAGCTTTCCGGTCAACTCCAGTCGGTGGATGCGAGACTTCAACTCATCGAGTTCGTCCCAGACAGTGGACGGCGCGGCCGTCGAATTGGATGACTCTGACGCCTCGTGATGAGGCGCAGCGGGGTGTTGAGATTCACTACTTTTTGGGACCAGGGGAGAGGATTGGAATGACTTGGACAGGCCGCTCGGCTGTCTGTGAGAGGATGACCGAGTATGCTCAGACGTCGCCGGCCGCCGCGCGAATATGGAACTGCCTTCAGGAGTGTTGTCTAGGCCGCCGTACGTGCGGGGAGTGATAGGCGACGGTCTCAAGGACGATACAGTAGAACGAGCGCGAGTGGAATCTAGGCTCAGATTGGGCCTCTCGATCGCGCTACCTCGGTAAGGCACTTCCCTCTCAGCATGCTGTGCCGGCTGGTCCTCCGTGGTTCGCCTCATGCGGGACGCCCTGTCTTGCTGGTCCGAGAGGCGCCGTGGAACCCGAGGAGGTGATGTAGGGGCCTGGAATGAAGAAGGGACAACGGTAGAGAGCGGTCTTTGGCGTGCGGATCGCACGACCCGAGACTGTGACTGATTAGCTTCCATGCGGAATTTGAGACATGCGCCACTTGACGGCGAGTGTTGTGCAACACGTTGCCCATGAGAGAGATAAAGGGTGATGTCCCGTCGGCATGGGCATGGACGGACCCGCAGCACGATTGGTATGTTGAGGATTACCGTCTCCACAACGACTCGTAACATGCAGGTACTCCTCATTCAGGGGTCCGGGCATCGCCCTTTATCCCACAATTGGGCCACTTGTGGGTACAGAGGTTCGAGGCTCGAGAGCATCACCACGCGCGCACAGGAGTGTTGCAGGCAATCAAAAGAGAGGGCGGAGGGGTGCTCACCACTGTGCTGGCCCGATCATCCTCGTCGCGACCGCTATTCCTTGGTCGGGAGGATGATGCAGGAGGGTCTTCGTGCGCTATTCTCATGAAGATGTCGGCAGTGCTCTCGCTTTCGATGGTCGCGGTGACTTCGTCGTCCGCGTCAGCAGACCTGTCTCTCTGCCATTCGCCGCTGTCGCGACCCTCGAGAGCGCGCAGCGACTGATCCCTGTGGTTCGAATCCCTGGGGTCGTGGCCATCATCGTAGGAGCGGTAGGAAGAATTGTTCATGTCGAGCTGGAGGCTCTTGCGCGAGCCTGATGAGCGGAATGAGCGGATAGGAGGAATGACAGGCCGGCCAGGGGTCGAGGCAGAGCGAAGCGGTTTGTATGACACCGGTGGTCGTGACGTAGATGTTCGCCGCTCGGCCGGGCTGTCATGGGGACTGGCGCCGTTGACTGCCGCCGGTGATGTGAAGGATCGCTGTCCCTGAGCCCACTTCTTTGTTGTTGTGGTCTCTGGTGTCTTTTGCGCGCCTTGGGGGTGGTGAGTGGTGTGGGGAGAGGTGGCGCTGTTTGAGCCGGGGGTTACGTTGAGGGGCTGGGTCGGTGGTCTGGTGTCTGGTGTCCAGAATGAAGGTGATCCGTCGGTGGGCGATTGAAAAGCGAGGGTGTCACCAGGGCTGTTGTCGACTGGAAATGAAGCGGGTCGCTTGGCGGCAATTGGGGTGAAAGGGGCGGATGTTGAGGCCGTCTGGTAGGTACTGGCCCGCGATCGTGCCGGGCTAGGTTTTGTTCTCGAGGTCACGGGTGATCGAGATTGGGGTGTGCTTGGGGGCAGTCGCTGGTTTGAAGGAGTGTGTGGTTCGGACGCGGGTGCGGACACGGTCACAGGGCGGTGCAGGTGGTGCGGGTGGTGATTCGGGTGGTGTTGGAGGTGTTGCGCATCAGCGGCGGTATCGTCAGCAGCAGCAGCAGCAGCAGCAGTGGTGGTGGTGGTGGTGGCACTAGTGCCAGGCCTATTTTCTGGCTCTGGCGCTGGATTTGTGACCTTTTGGCGGTCGTCTTGGTGCAGTGGGGAACCTAACAACCCTGCAGATGAGGGGGGATGTTGCTTGCTGTCCCGCTGTAGCAAACCAGGTAGAGGCAGCGAGGAGCGGGTGCGGTCGCTCAGACGGAAAGCGGGCAATTTAGACGAATTGTGATTGACGCGGTGGGCATGCACTGCAGAACCCGGCGAGGGCTGCTGCTTCTGCTTCTTTTGGGCGGTCTCTGGTGTTGACGACGACGTCTCCTCGTGCGCACCCTCGCCCTCTGTCTCGACCTCGTGATCGTCTCCGATATGGCCTTCCCCGTCCTGGTCGCTGGGCTGCGAGGGCGCGGGGGCGGGCGCAGGAGCGACAGGAGCGACAGGAGCGACAGGATTGGCGTCGCTGCTGTGGAGGTCAGCAGCGGCTGGGGCCGCGGTTTCGGTTTCGAGTTGGAGCTCGAGCTCCAGGTCCTGGTCTGACTTGTTACTGGACCCAATGTCCTCAAACACCTCGACGGTCGACGACGAGGAAGCCATGGCCTGCACGCGAACTGCCCTCTGCTCTCTGCTCTCTCTCCTTGTTTCTCTGCTTTTCTTTGTTCCAGAATGCCTGTCCCGTCTCCGTATTATCGTCAGGGTCCCATCGGCTGCTCCCTTGCGTGTCTGCCAGTCTACCCTGGCGGCGGCATTGATTAATTCCAGAAGGGCGACGATAGTTCCCGAGACCCTGTCGTAGCTGTCGGGCGAGGCCCAGGATATCTGAGCCTGTGTCTGGATTTGTGTCTGGGACTGGGGCTGAGTCTGAGTCCGATGTCCCTGCCTGTTGAAATTGAGACACTGTCAAATGCCAAAGTCGGTTGCCAGTGTCAAAAGTCTGTCAATGTGATGCGGTGCTACGTCAAGGTTTCCGACAGTCACTTTGGGGCAGGTGACGGAAGCCAGCTCAGTCGTCGATGACTCGGGTCGTCCGATCAATTGGTTGAATAGGGAATAGGGAGGGTGGGGAGGAGTAATTCAAAGCCGCAGTCGCCCTCGAAGCGATCTGGTTGAAGATTGACGATTGCTTGGGCAGGAGCGGGTAGGGGTACTACTGGGTGTATGTATGTGTGTGTGCGTATAGGTATTCCCGTATAAGTCCAAGTGAGTGTGTGTATGTGCGCGTCCCGCAGACCACACTTTAGATTAGGGAACACGGTAGATTCGGATCAAGGTTCGGCGGGAGCAGATTGCTGGAGGTCTTTGCGCGACAATATGGGTCGTCGAGTGAAATTATGAATACGGTTGCACCGTGGCCTGTTATCTGGGGCACGAACGAAGGGAACAAAAGGGAAGACAGGAAAGTGTGATGCCCGAGAGATGCTCGACGTCCTACACTTGACTTGGCCTGGCGATCCACGGTCGCAGGCCGGAGCGCAATGCACACGAAGGGTATGGTATGCGATGCACGAGCCTGCGATGTGCGCTGTTCTCGCTGCTGCTTCCGCTGCTACGGCTGGCTGCTCGTCCCGCTGGCTGGCTGGCTGGCTGGCTGGCTGGCATGGCACCTGTCGCCGCCGCCGCCGCCGGCTCGGTGGAAGGGCTCATCACACCTGCAGAGTCTGTTCACGAGGTCCTAACCAGGGTTCCCGCCGACCGGTGCCAGCAAGAGCCCTGGACGGGACAGGAAGCGGAGAACAGGTGTGCCATGGGCTGCATCCTGACTGGCTGCGGACCCCTCCGACCACGAGTATTGCGGCGCCCGTGCCACGGATGATTTCCAGACTGCAATTTGCAGACGTCCACACGCCCGGGGCAAGACCTCGAGATGTGATGATGGTAACCCCGCCGAGACTTTTCAACTTGTTGCGTGAGAGGAGCGGGCTGGTCCCTCACAGTGCAGTACACAGGCCTATAGCAACAAACAAACTCCGTACAGTCCGTGGCCAAAAGGCTGACAGCTCGACGTGATCTTGGATGCAACACAGGATCTGCGAGGGGCAGCCCTGAACATAAGGTTCCATCTGTCTCGATGTCGCAAGCAAGCCGCAGGGCACGACTCCATCAATCCATCGAAATTGCCCCAGAAACCTCGCATACGCATCTGGTAGTTATGGGTCTGCAGAACGACCCTGATCTTTCTGATCTACGTCTCCTTTGGGACACGCGCCTGCAGGCCCTTGTCCTGGCTCGTCGAAAATCCGAGCATCTATCTCATTTCGTTATGATTAATTTCGAAGGGAGGGAGGGAAAAAGGAACAAGACTCTGGCTGCAAAAAGATTGATCTCCGTCCTTGCAATCAAACCTCACAGGCAGCCGGGATCAACCATCCTCATGGGCGAGCATGGGCAGGTCGTCACACGCGGGCCACTTGCTAGTCCCGCAAATCAAAAAAGAAGTCTCCGAAACTCTCAGACGCAGCTCGCGCCGGCACCCCCCATCTTAGAAGAGGGACCTGAAACCCGGCAGACGGTGGCGTGGACCCGGGTGAGAGCGTTGCCCGCCCAGCACGCAAGCAAGATCTTCATCGAGGATGTCTGTCCTTGATGACTGGCTAGACTGTCAGACTGTTGGTTCGACGCCGCAAACTGTCGACCTAACTCGAGCAAGCCTCCAACCGCAACGGGGCTAGAACGCTGACATCTCGTCGGCTCTGTGCATCGAGGGCAGACGCTAGGGCCTCCACCCGGCACCTCCCCCTTTTGAGTTGCATCGGGGGTGGTCATCTGGCTAAATTACGCGCATGATGAGGTGTGATGGCAGGGCAGCGTGGCCGCTCTGGGAGGGCTCGAAGTCCCTCCTGCACCCACGCTGAGTGGATGGCTGCCCTCGTGGTGGGTGGGCTCGAGAAATATGTCGCGACGAGTTGTGGATCCTCCTGTACGTCAGGACCGTGACAGTCACTGCTCCTCTGGTATCGGGCTAGTCCACTTGTTATATGGAGGTCGAATGCAAAACAGTATCGCTAAGCCTGTAGGGATTCCTGTATGTTCAGGGGTTAGTCTCCCTGGCGGTCCTACTTTGTATAGGCTTAAGGAGGGGAAGAGGATAGACCTAGAGTTAATTCTCTCTCTTCTTACTCCTCTCTTCAACTAACTTTTATTATAACTAGTATAATTTCTAGTATTTTATTTATAATAGTACTATAGTATAATATTACTTCTTATTTATAGATTTTAAGTCTTCTAGTTATTAGATTTAAATACTAATAAATCTTTAATTATATAGGTATAATATTTAATACCTAGAAGCTTTAGTAGAAGAAGGTATTTAGTTAGAGCTTTAACCCTTATACTTAGCTAGTATTTATTCTTAATATCTATATAGAGAATAGTAAATATACTAGTTATTCTTCTAAGTAGTAGGAGGAGAGGAAAGAAGTTTTTATAATTATAGGTAAAGACTACTAAAGTAGTAAATTATTAGTAGAATAGATTACTAAGTATTTAGGTAACTAGATTTTTACTATAACTATCTTAAAGATCTTCTATATAGTTAGTTTAAATAAAATAAAGCTAATAAGGAAACTAAGGCTTTTAGATATTATAAGGAAAGCTTAGCTTAACTAATATTTAGCCTACTAGTTATAAACTTTAGAGAATTAGAAATATATAATTTAGAGTAATAAGATATCTATTATTTTATATATTTACTATAGAGAATATTAGGTTTAAAAGAGACCTAATTAGTTAGTTAATAAGTTAGCTATTTAGGAGTATTAGAAGGGGTATTTAGAATTTATATTTTAAGTATATTTCTTATATAATTATAAGGGGTTTTACTATATTTAGTAAACTAAGACTTCTTTAAAAAGAAAATAGGTTAATACTAAGTTTAAAGTACTTAATATATAAAATAAACCTCTAGTTTAAATAAAGTAGGAAGCTAATAAGGCTATATAATATACTACTACCTATAAGTAGAACTCTTATATAGTATATAAATAAAAGTAGATATAATATAAGAAGAAAGAAAAACTTATAAGGAAAGCTAGGTACTATAAAGAAGTTAACTAGTACTACTATTAGAAGTAGATTTTACTTAATAAACTATTTTTATTTACTAAGTAGTTAAGCTTATAAGTAATTATTTAGGAAAATTAAGCTCCTTTATATATCTACTTTACTTAAAAAGAAGTCTTTAATACTACTAGTATAAAGTATTTACTATAATATAAGAATTCTCTTAACCTTAATATAATTAAGCTAGTTTAGCTAAAGCTAAAAAGGAGGATAAACTACTTAGGGGTATTTAAATTAGGTCTTTAAACTAAGTAGGTTTAGTAAAATATATAAAATAAGTTTAAATAGAAGAAACTATAAGTATTTATTAAAAGAATCCTATAGTATATCTAGTAGGTAATTATCTATAATAAAGGTAATAAGTATATTAAAGGGAGGAATAAGGTATTATAAATAGAGTTCTTCTTATTAGCTAAAATATATAGTATATATAGTAGTTAGAGTCTAATATATATAACTACTAAATAAGAGAGTAGTAATAATTTTAGAGTAGAATTTAAGTACCTTCTATATATAAATATAGTATATTTTAGGTAGGTAAAGGTATAGTAGGTACCTAGAGGAATTATCGATTTATTAGTAAGTTGCTATAGTAAAATATATAGGTATAGGGGACCCCTGAAGGCTTGGTGATACTGTTTTACATTCGACCTCTGTAGTATCCCAAGCAGCCCAGACCCAGACAGACAACGCGGGCACCCAGGGCCACCAGGGCGGACAGAGCGCAGCTCGCCGACTTGGGCAGACCTCAACGAACGGGCTCGCTTGATCTGGTTTGGTTTGATTAAAAAGACCAGAACCCCTCGTGCCCAGGCTGTCGTTCCCCTCCGCTCAGACCGTTTGGGTCAGGGTTAGCTCTCCTTGAAATTCCTTTGTTCTCCTGGCCAAGAAACTGGTGAGAGAGATTGTGCTCCGTACGGAGTAGTGTGGACTGGCCCTGGGCATTTGCCATGTGAATATGGATGGACCCACCACGGGGCTCGCCCTGCATATACTCTCCCGTGCCTTTCTTTCGGCCCTCTTACTAGTTGAGGGCTTCCTGCTGCCGGACCCGATTTCGAGGCGCCGAATTCGGGCCTAGCAAGGTCTCTCCGCGGCGCCAATGCCGGGACCTGGTTTCGACAACGGTTTTCGAGGTTCCAAGCGAGCGGCGGGTGCCCAGCCAGACTGCCAGACTGCCAGGTGGCGTGCCAGCTGTGTTGGGGACTCTTTTCCACTTTGGGTCAGCGCGCCGGAGGTCGTCGATGGTTTACCGTTTGCACCTCTCGAAGCCAGTCCAAACAACTTCAGACGAACCTTGGAAGAAGAAAGAAGCGTCATTATAGCTTTTCCTGCAACCTTATCATTGCATCACTCGGCCCCCCGGGGCCCCGATCTTGCCTCGACGTTCCTTTAAGGTTCCTCGTTGCCTTAGCTCGAAACATCTCAATCCCCAGAGAAACCAGGTGTGGACTGTGCGTTGTCTATGCAAGCGTCCGCAAGTCTGCCCCATGTGAGATCGACGAACCTTGTGTGATCAGACCAACCCGTTGTCTCGACCTCAAAGCAGCAGGGAACCGGTAATATTGCGTAGGTTTGGAAAAAACACCACGGTGCACCCTGCACAGCTGGATCAGATAATAAGAACTCAATATGTGGATATGCCGAGGGCTGCCTCGGGGTTCGGTTCTGTTTGAAGGATGGACAAGATTCGAAGTAGTGCGGCGCGGCCTCTAGTCACGTCAGCTTTCGGCTCGCCAGTTTAGCGACAGTGTCAAGTGCGCGGAGTTGTTTCTTGGACCGGGGGAAGAAGAAAACAAACAATCCAGCTGTTGGACAGGGAAAGACAGCGCGTTGTGTCCACGCAGGAGCAACCTCGACCACCTCGGCACGCCCAGCTCAGGTGTGGTGCAGTTATTGTCGCATCACCGTCACGATGCCCTACCAAGGCTGCACCTAAACAAACAAGCGAACTTGGCATTCTAGCGAACCCTCAACTACTGCGCAACCAGCCACTCAGCCTCTGCCCAGCGAATCTCAACCCAGCTCCTGAGTCGTCCGAGATGGTTACTGGCCATGCCGTCGCACTTGTTGGTGACGACGAAGCCAGTGATCCGGACAAAGGCCGTCTATCTCTTGAACCCCCGCGATCAAGACTCATTGCCGACTATTCTTAGATCTCACCGAAGCAAGAAAAAAAATCATCGTGATGCACAGGGTTGGAGGGCTCGCGGCCAATTGCTGAGCATGAACGATGAGGCTCAAAATAAAATGTACTCCGTCCCCACAGGGCCCCGTCATTGGGTACGAAGCAGACACCTCAGCCTCATCAATTGTCGGGGTGCCCGTAGCCGCCACGGCGAAGAAAATTGGCCCGACAAGCGCGGTTCAGGCGCGGCCAATAGTCTCAAGCAAGGGGCAGGCCTGGCCAAAAGCTCTACGAAAATGGTTGAACACTCTGGCAACCCAAGCAGGCCATGGTGTTGTGTTGTGATTGATTGCCTGTCGTCATCGAATGTTCGCGTATACCTCGGCTCATCATTTGCGAGTCAAAGATTTGGACAATCCCAGGGAGGATCTGAGGTGCCAAATTGGGAGTTTCTTTTCCGTTGTGGTCCCTCCAAGCCCCTTCGTTTCAAGTTGTCGTATCAGAAAACAAGCAGTACAAGACAGTGGCAATGTCCCCATGATCGGACTGTGCTCGGCAATCGATCAGCAATTCACAATGCCCACTGGCCAAATTGTAGTGGCAGCTGATCGAAATAACTGCGGGAGTCCGTGGGAGCGCCGTCTGTTTGCCGTCGGGTCTGACTGCCTGGGTGTCAGTGTCTGGGAGTAATAAGACGGCGCGACAGGATGACAGCGAGCAAATCCGGGCCCAGCACCAGCTCGGAAGCCGGTCTACGATGGGCTCAATCGGTCGAGGTTTGGGACGCAGGTGTGGGCCGCAGGAGGAAAAAAAGACGTCGTCTGAAGATCCCGGCTGTTAGAGAGTCGACCCGTGATGGGCAAGTCAGCAGTCAGCAGGGCCGTCCGAGCCTGATTCGTCCAGACAGACCGAGGGGGGCAAACAAGCCATAGCGCTCAGCGTGGTGTTTTCCCGCCCGCCGCCGCTGTGTTTCGTTTCCCCTGTTGCTCGGTTACGATCTCCGTGTTAGACGCCCGACGGAGGATGAGGCTGAAGGTTAAACGAGCCTGGGATTTTGGGGACACAGCCGTGGGATACAACGGGGCCTGGACCGGGCGTGATGCGAGCGGTGAAGGTCTTTCTATGCCCCAGGCTGAGCGCACGAGGCCCGATTCGTGAGCAAGCAAAGCCCACCAGACAAGACCCTCGTGACGTGCCCGGGCGCACCGATTCTGTTCTGCTGTGCTCCGTATTCGAGGTACAGAGGTGCAATAATGCACTGCGATGCCATGTCATGGAGCCAGACATTCAATCCCTTTCGGACCGGCCTGGAAGGTGGAAGGCTGATGGAGGATGCGATACAAAGCCACCGACCTCGGCTGACAATTGGCCACTGGCGTCTCTGGTTGAGGCGATGCATGCTGCATGTGCCGCATGCTCGGGTTGCAGCGATGAAGTGGGACTGGCTGGACTGAACAGCTGGGGATTTGCAGGGCTGGGTGGCTGACTGGCTGGTATGCCTGCATGCCTGCATGCAGTCTGCAGTACACAACACTGGCGTATGCCGGGGTGTGTGTAAGATGGACTGTGCAGCACAGCACAGTACGTACGGCTAGGTGCCGTCCTGCGACGATGCCTAACCAAGGGCGGAAGTTGAAACTCGCCGGAAGGTGATCAGCGCACAACAACACACAGCAACAACCCACCAGCATCCACAACAACACCACGCACAGTACACAGTATGTCTTTCGCCTCTGGTCCTGCTGTGCCCGTGAGAGGAGAAGGGAATCATTCCCATTGACTCGCCGCCTGTAGGTTGTGGAGAGCACGGTTGGGATACGGGCACCTTCTTTTCTTTTTTTGTTCCCTCTCTTGTTCTATTGCCCTGGACAAGTGAAGATCGGAGCGAGTCTAAAATTACAAAGTACCACAGCTCATTACTCTCAACAACCGCCTGCTGGGAGGGACAGAACATCACCCATCACCCGCCCGGTACGTACCCAGGCAGGCAGGTACTTGGGTACGTGAATGCGATACTGTATTTGGCCGACAAAGCCATCCCCTGCCCATTGGCTCGTCGACTGAAACGCCCGCCTATTTTTAGATGCACCGTAGCGGCTAACGCCTGCAGTCACGGCACAGGTCATTGGCTGGGGCGGCGGGACCCACCATGCTACCAGACGCAGCTTCCCTGACCGTCCCCATTGTTCTCCGAGAAAAAGGGCATCTCTGGGCCCCTGCCCTGCCCTGCGACCCCTGCCCCCTCCTGCCGTCTCGCACATCAGTGGCTGGAGGGCTGCTGGACTCCGCGCTTGAAAGTGGACTTGGGCGCCTGCGTTGCTCCCTCCCACCCCCCCTCCGTGTCCAAGGTCCTGCTCCCTCTCGACGAGCGAGCCAACCAGCCAGCCCAACCGACCACCCAAGCGCACGGCAACCGCACCAAGCAACGCACCACGACGGCAGCTAACCTGGGGAGCCCGCCCGAGACCGAGACTCTCTCAGATCTGCCACTTGCCTTTCCAACTTTTCATCACTTTCGTCCCTCGCCTCGAAGCATCTGGCGCCCGTGTACGCTGCCTACCTCCCCTGTAACCGCACGCAATTACGAGTCCTGGGGCCTCGTTCACTTCAGCCCACCCAGCACACACTCGAGAGACGCTCGCTCCTGCTGCTGAGCCTGCAAATCAGAAGAGACTAGGCCAGATCCTTGGGCCCAAGCCCAAGCCGCCTGGCAAGCAAGCGCACACTCGCGGCCAGGGTCCTCTTCTTTTCCCTCGTCCCTCCTCGCCCGTTTCCGTTCCCAATTCACGTCCCCAGGCAACCTTGGAATTCATACTGTATACTGTATGAACCGGGTGACCCCCCCTGCTGCGACTCTTTTTACCCTTTTTCTCCTCCGCATCCTGGTTGTCACTGGCTTCCCCTCCCAGGGCCCCCAGTCGAGCCAATTCTACGCCTCTTTTCGACCTCGTCACCTCGTCCTCTTCTCTCCATCTCCCCCAATCCCGATTAATCCTCCCGGCGACTCAGCGCAACTGCCCGCAACACACAAAACCAGACAGCATCCCTTTTCTTCCCGCGCGGTGCGGTGTGCAGAAGAGAAAGAGTCTAGCTGAGCTGAAGTCGAGCCGTCGAGTCAAGAGTGACCAGAAATAGAGGGTATCGCCTCCCAAGGACAACAGAGACAGGACTACTGGGGCCCACGACCTCACGATATTTCGTCCCGACCCGGCCCACCACCTCTCTCGTCTCATCTTCTCCTTCGACCACCACCTCCCCACCGACCATCGTCACTGTTCCCTCTTGGAGTTGCGGTCTGGATATATCCAAACATGTGGTGATATCTTGTCTCTTGCTCCATCTTTTTTCTGCATATCCAACATTTATTCTCCTTCCTTTCCCCTCCGCTTAGCCCTATTGTTCCCAGCGCATCCCATAAATAAACCAAACAACCTCCACGTCAACGAATCCTTCTCGCTACTGCGCCCTCACCGGTCCGCGACTTCCGGTACCTGAGACCCATCTTGTCCAAGGTCAATTCGGTGGAGCAAGGCTGGTCGCGTCAGAGGTCAAAGGCCCAACTCGTTTATCTAAAGAGGAGGGCTTAGGTTTCGCGTAACACAGGATACAGCAGCGCTGTCCCGTTTACCGACCTCAACAGTCGACATCTTCCCTTAATCCCCCCAATCGGCGTCTTGCCCTTTACAACAGGCGGCCCGGCTTCACAGACAGACCACTCGGTAGTAGCACACGGCTGCGCGACACGAACGGTATTGCATCTGACCGGACGGGTCACGAGGAGGCCGACCTGAAGCAGGAAAACCGACCATTTCGAAGAGAATTGTCCAACTTCACTGCCTAGGCACGTATTGCAGCCTGTCAGACGACCATGTATACAACATCAGCTCGTCGACTATACGAGGATCAAATACCATCCTTCATGTCAGTGTTCGACCTAGACCAGGCCATGCAAGACCAAGATACAGTCACCGTCGTCGATCCCAAAATGGTGGGAGTCGAGCCAAAATGCAACCCACAATTGCCCTCCGACCCTTCACAACTCCTCCAGCCCCCAGCAATCCCACCCAACCACCAACATCGGGATAGCACATCAACACAAACCTCCGAGTCCGCCGACTCATCCCCAACGACGACTGTGTCGTGCACAGATTCGTCGTCGCTCTCCGACCCTTCTCCCTCCTCGTCACCAGACTCCCCAGTCAATCTTGTCCCCTTGAATGCCTTCCCGTCGACCAACTTTGGGGGGCTGCCCTCCATGGCGACCCTGGCTGTGTCCGAACCTAGGAACCACCTGATACGCCCCATGACCTCACCCGCGCCGCGGCGACCTAGGAACATGAAGGGCCTCTCCATTCAGCCCCCCTTTGCGGCCTCGACTGCCTCATCATCAATCACATCTGAGCCGTCGTCTCCCTCCTTTATAAAACCAACAATCCCGGCCATGAAGAGGAAGCCCAGCCAGCTCAGCTTGAAAACAAACTCGGACGATTTGGCCGGACGTCCTACCCTCGAGGTCCCACAAAGCCCATCCATACCTGCCCTTGCGCAGAGACGAGCATTAAAACATTCTACCTCATCCCCACACATGTTGAGTGGGCTCAAGTCATCGACCTTTGGTCCTGCCGGTGGTATGACCTTCCCGACGGTCTTCGAACGCAACGAGTCGGGCCTCTCGTCCTTCCTCAGACCTGGGAAGGAACGTTCACCGGACAGGAACGATGCGATTCTAGAGGAGGATTCGCCTATCAGAAGTCAAGTGGCCAACCGTGCCGCTTTCGATTTTGAACCTTACCATGAGAAGGAAAGCAACGAGGACCAGAAGTCCCCAACGTACCCTGACGGCCCCGTTGCCATTTATGGAAATGATGTTTACCTGTATATGGAGCCGACCGCCGAAGAGGCTTCTAGATTCGACGTTATTATCAATGTCGCTCGTGAGGTTCCAAATCCTTTCAAGGACGCATCGGACAAGGATGAGCCTATGGGTGACACATCACCAATCCCGGACACGGCTGTGACGAGCTCGAGCTTTGCGACCGCCTTTGAGTTCCAGCCCGACGAAATGACGCCAACCACCCCGAAGGCGCAGTTCACGCCCAAGGAACCCGAATATATTCATATACCTTGGGATCACAACACAGACATTGGGTCAGATTTGATGTTCCTGTGCGAGACGATCGAGAGGAAGACCCTCGCGGGCAAGAAGGTCCTGGTGCATTGTCAACAGGGAGCTAGTCGCTCGGCCAGTCTGATCATCGCCTATGGTATCTACCAGAATCCGGAAATGAGTGTTAACGATGCGTATTATGCGGCTCAGACAAAGAGCAGATGGATCAGCCCTAACATGCGGTTGATGTACTGCCTGCAGGATTTCCAAAAGGAGGTTTCCAAGAGGAAGTTGCCTCCAAACTCGGCTTACAAGCCAAGGAGTGGTCGGAGCCCATCAAAGCACCGCTTGACACTTTCAGTGGACGCCATCGACGTACCCAAGGAACCGAGGACAGCACCTTTGCCAGACGATGATATTGCAACAAAAGGGTCGAGCCCGAGCAACTCGCCATTGCGCGCCCGCGGTAACTCTACACCGGACCAAATTTCCATCTCTCCGGGTCCATCGTCGGCGCCGTCGAGTTTCTCGTGGTTCGAAAAAGAGGACGAGGCTAATCCTGGGAAATTCGGACGATTTAGTCCTTCGCAGATCTTCAAAACGCCTCCACCACCTCCAGCAATTCGGGTTGAAGGCGGGCATGGAAACACATCATCGGACCATTCAGGATACTTTCCTAAGCCCCCGCCATCCCCAGGTTTTGGGTCATTCCTGCCAGATATATCTGAGAAGCCCCCATCATCGCCTGGGTTCGCGGCTCACAGGTTCGGCGAGAAACGTAGCCTCGGATTCTCGCCTCTGAGTTTTGGTTCGTTCTCACAAATCGGGGGCCTTGGGCAGCTGCCCAAAGCTGAACGGGAAGTCCAGGTAGTGAACACTCTACCCGAGGACTCGGCGCTGATGTCACCGCGAGCTGAGATTATCACGGACAACCCGGTGCACACTTCTTTCGCCGGGTTCCACGGCCTGAGATTTGTCGAGAGCCCTCCGACGCCGAACGAGCAGATCTTCTCTGCGAGCCCAGTGCAAGAGCAAGCATTATTTTCACCACGGGAGTCTTCGTTTCCACGAGACACTTTTAACCACTTTGGACGTCCTCGCCAGGTCTCAGATCCTCGAAGCCCACCCACCAAAGGCGAGGCTCCAATCATCAGGTCGATTGATGATTACATATAGACCCGATGATCTATCCGAGAAGCATCGGCGACTTCCGAATGCGCATATGTCACTCGTCATGTCTCTCAAATCGCGTCGATAAAAAACCGACCACAATCGGCACGCATCAAATCGGAGTTGGGGCATGTGCACTTCATTATCAACCCTGCGGGGCCCGGCACACCAAGCATCCACGAGGAGCTTTCATTGAATCGATTCAACTTTCTTTTGTCGAATGTACTCTTCCTTTTAGGAGGTTACCGATCGCTCAGTGGCCAGAGAGGCCACTCTATTTCATAAATGGAAATGTATAATCTGGAAGGGAGCCATGTGTACTTCACTTCTGACAGGCGTACCGAATATTTCGGGCAAGTCTTGGCGGCGCTGAGGCCGACGTCATCATCTCAAGACAGCACATTCAGGGAATGGTCTTCTCGTTATGGGCGGTAGGGCTGTCTGGTGTCAGGATTGCAAAGGGCGTATGATGAGGAAAAGCTTTCAGCATTTCTGGTTTCTTACCTGTTCTGTGTCGTGCTTTGTTCAAATCATGATTCCCCAAGCATAAGATGGGCCAGGATGGGAACATGAGGAAGAGAGGAGATGTCGTGAGACTGGAGCGCTGCTCGGGGTGCTCATGATGGAAAGGGGAGGATGAGACTCGATATTTACGATCCATATGACGGGGGAGCAACCAGTGGAGGAGATACCTGCGAAAGTAAGGGAGGGTCACCTCGAGAGTGAAGACCATTTTCGAGAGTAGTTTAAATAGGGAAAGGCACACTACTGTGTGCGCATAAAAATATCATGAACATCTCAGAAAGCCGCTCGTGTTTACCTGCCCTTGACTGAGTGCCGTCGCGAGGTGAATGATAGTAGCTAGTGGTGCATTAGATGGGATGCGCAAAGCGGTTTTGAAAGTCTTGGAGTTCTTGACAAGCTCTAAAAAGGTCTTCTCTAGATGCTGAACGCGCGCCAGTTCCTGTCATTTACGAGGCCAGACCAACATGCGCTTCAAACGGTCTTATTGCGCCTTTACTTCCCTCGCCTTCGCGGCCCTCTCGGCGGCCTTCTTGGACTCGGCCGACCTCTTGAGGTACGCCTCGAAGCCGATGCCCCCGAACACGAGGGCGACGCCCATCCACTGCTTGGTGTTGAGGCTGTGGCCGTAGTACACGACGGACAGGATCATGGTGAGCATCTTGCGGGTCACGGTGACGGTGACCAGGGTGACGGACCCGAAGTTGGCGACTGTGTAGACTATTTTTGCGCGGAACGATGTCAGCAGAAGAAGAAGACAAGAGGGTGGGAAACGAGAGAGGGTCCTTACAGATGAAGACCTGCCCGACGGCGCCGCAGAGGCCAAACCCGAGGACATGCCACCAAGCGCCGGGGTGACGCGCCAGGAACCCGAGCGCGGCGTACAGCTCGCCGCCGCCGCCGGTGGTGTCTGCCATGCCGAACCACTCGCCCGGGGCGGTCTGGACGAGGTAGGGGCTGAGCAGGAGGTATGCGCCGGACAGGACCGAGCTCATCATGTTGTTGGCGCACATCATCTGCGGGCCTCGGTAGGGCCTGAACTCAGAAACAATATAGTCCTGGGTGCTGTTGGTGAGCCCGTCGAAAAGCAGGTTGATGCTGAGGAGGAGCATGCCCCAGGCCGTCTGGCCGCTATGCGAAGGCGCGGCGCCGCCCTTGTGCTTCTTGCTGCCCGAGTGCAGCGTGAAGACGGCCACGCCGGCCGTCACGGCCGCGACGATCAGGTACTTCTGCAGGGGGTAGCGCCGGCGGAAGAGCGTGACGTGGAGGAACATGACAGGCAGCAGCTTGCACGACTTGGCGAGGGTGAAGGTGATGTAGTTGACGTGCGCCAGGGAGGCCATGCCGAAGGGGGCGGCCAGCGCCTGCGTGAAGGCGACCAGGACCAGCGACGGGAGCATGCGGTTCGTGGGGATGATGGGCGGGACGGGCTGGCCACGGGGCGTGGACCACCAAAGGTACAGGGAGCCGGTAATGGAGGACAGGATCGACTGGACGGTGAGGAGGAAGACGGGGAACTTCCACATCTCAGTCGAGCCGTCGCTGTTGGTGTAAGGCGTCGTCGTGACGCCCTCTTGGAGCCATGCCCAACTGATGCTGTAGCGACAGGAGTAGGCCAGGTCAGTTTTGCATGTTCCGCTTTCGACAAGCAGTGTCAAGGGCCAGCCAGGCGGGCGCATAACTCACAAGGAAGCGTAGATCCCTCCCACGCAGATCAGCAGCTGGAGCATCCCGGAGCCCGAGTCTTCCCTGGGGCCCGGTGCCAGCACTTTGACCTCATCCTTGGCCCTGGCAGCCAGGTCTGTGGCGTTCTTGGGAAATCTGTCGTGTTTGCTGATATATTCGGAAGATGTTGCCCTCTGCACCGGCATGGCTTGCTTTGTCCTGGCCATATCTGCGGCGATTTACGAGGGGGCTCGTGGGTGATTTAACGGGAGGGCGGGTGCTGCGCAACTCGATACTCGGCACGGGTAATGGGAGGATCAGCACAAGCAAGGCGCCTTGTCGACAGCCCCCGACTTGAGAGAACGACTGAAGGTGATTAGAATATATGCAGGCAGGATAGTGAGCGTGGTATCCGAGAGGAGACAAGAATGGGAAAGAAACTAAACGGGGGGAGGCCCGACCGCAAATAGAAAAAGAACAACGGCTAGGTTGCGAAGCTGACAAGCTGGCTTCAATTGACTTCCAGAGAGATTCCAGGCTCGTTCATATGCGACAATGCATCCCGAAATTAACCTTATCGATAAGCACGCATGCCGAGCTCGAGTGGGGGCCCTTCTCCACTTGGTTGCTCCTCAGGGTCCTTATATTACTCCCGCTGCTCACGAGCACCCGGCCACCTAAAGCGCAGTCAGGCACACACACACCCGAGCGTTTCCACGTGGGGTGCAGGGTGGGCGCATTACCTCCTCACATTATTCCTTGCTCTTGCTGGTTGCATGTTCACAGAGTCAGCCCATCTACTACTGCACGGCATATCGGTTCATTCACTTGAGCAGGCAAGACTTTTCATTTTTTGTTCGCGAGCCTTGTCATTATGGTTCTGTCATCTGCGCTAGATATTCTCATCCATTTTTCCTCGCTCCGTGAGAGCCATCAGTGTAACGAGTCGTGGGACTCCTGAATCGGATGTCGTAGAAAAGAGGTCAAAAGCCTTGAGTAGCAGCGGGTTAAAACTGTGGAAGTGCGGAAATCTTTTGGTTTGCTGCGATATTACGTCGATAGGGTAGTGATTGAGCCAGGCCACGCAAAGGTCTGGGTTTTCATAGGTGATGGTGCGCCGAGGCGGTGGTCGACGTGTCGAGAGAGAAAAGGGGGGAGGAAGAATAACATAAGAGGCTCGAAAAAAGGCTCGAGTCCCCGGGGAAAGGGGTATCTGATCTGCTCTGACGGCCAAAACTGCACATCTCGACACAAGTCGAATCCTGGAGTGCCGTCCTGCCGTGTCGTGTCGTCAAAAACGAGATTATGGCGTTTCTCGTTGGTCCGGTGGAGACGTCGATTTGGATGTGATGCAGGCCATGCTGTGCTGGAAAATACTCCAATGTGGTCGGGCCTGGGCGTTTGGGTGTCAAATGGTGTGGTCTGCGGAGCGAGTAGCCCGTCCCGGTCGATTCGTGCGAATGTCTCGTTCGGCTGCTCTCAGCCAGAACCCAGGCTTGCGTCGTAGCCTCCTCCGGCCCCGCCCCGAAACGATACGTAGCATAGGTAATGAGTGAAACCAGTTCCAAAGAATTTAAAAAAGCCAAATGCTTTTCGAGGGGGAAAAAATAACAATCGTCGTAACATCATTTTACCCTGGCTCCTCACTCCCCGCCCAAAATTCAGCCTTGCGGCAAGTCAGATCTGGAGAAGCCCCAGTCGTTTTGAGTGTGAGGTGGCCAAATCCGACCATAATTATGAGATCACTCGGAGTGTGAAGTGTGCGAGTACCTGAACATGAACCTCCGTCAAGGTCCCTCCCGGGCGCTAGCCAGCCGACGCCCTTACTCCATCGGAGGTGCCTGGCTGCGGCGCACCTTCTCAGCCTCCAGGTTCTCGTAGAGCAGGAACAGGGCCGTCTCGTTGGCCTTGGCGCTTCCCATGATGGTAAACATCCGCTCGCCGGTGTCATCGTGTGGGGCCTGGATTGCATTAGTTACACGGCACAAATAAGTCGTTCCATATCAAGTATGCGATCCACTCACTTTCGCGATAGAGATACGCGCACCAGAGGTCTTGCGGATCTCGCTGATCTTGCTACCAGCACGTCCAATGATGCAGCCAACCATGTCAGCAGGGATGCTGATGTTCTGAGTCTGGATCTCCTCGCCGTTCTCATCATGCGTTGGTGGGCCGCGGCCGACCATGTCAGAACTGGGGCGGTTGAAGCTGCGGGGTGTGGCGCCGTTGCTGAAGTCTGCGCCGTTCCCAGTGCGGATGGCGCGGGATGGGGTGGCGTAATCGCCTCGCCCACTGGCATAGGCACTGGGGCCGCCGATGGAGCTGGTAGGGGCGGTGCGCACAGCTGGGTTGTACAGGACTGTACCCGCGCCGCGCTCCCAGTCATCCACCAGGCACTTGCAGATCTCCCAGATGGCCCTCTGGATACCCTCGGGTGTACCTTGCACCTCCACGATTCTCTCAGTCGACTGTGGCAGCATTTCCTTCTGCGCAACCATGCGTACGCCTGACACGTCCTGGATGTGCTTGATCTTGAGCCCTTGGCGGCCAATGATGGTGCCCATCTGGTTGTGAGAGATCAGGAGCTTGATAGCTGCGTGGCGACAATGTTAGCCACATCCGTTGCGAGATCAGGCTGGGTGCGTGGGGGATGGGGTTTGGCTGTGCATACGATGCGTTCCGTTGCTTGAGAGGACGCCGCCCATGCCCATGGAAGGCGCACCTTCCAACAACGCGCGGGCGACAACCATGTACGCCTTAGAAATAGCGTCGCATCCACCAGTGATGGTCAAGACGCGGTCGTGAACGCCTTGCACGACCTTGCTTACTCCAGCCTTGACTCCGGTCTCGTCGCGCAGCTCGGCGACATTCTTGCCGCCCTTGCCGATGATAACACCGGCCTCTTTGGAAGACACGATAGCGCGCAGAGTCAGCTGGGCTTGGGCGTACTCCTCGTCGGTTCGAGGCGCAGGTTCTCCATCGGGGCCGAGTCTAGGCTCGCCATCGTCGAGCTTAACACGGTCCAGGCCGACGGACAGCTCGTCTCCGTTGGGAGAAAGGTTGTCTTGGTTGGCAGACATGGTAGGATGAGATTGTCGAAGAGTGGTGGTAAGTTGTGTGTATTAGCGGGGCTGTGCGCGAGGCGGACTGAATGTGACTGGATTCGAGTGGCGGTCGCACGATGGCGAGTCTAGCACGGCTCAGAGCTGACGGTGCAGGTCGGGTTAGCTTTGAGGATTTGCGCCCGGAAAATCAGGTGGTGGAAAGCTTGGGAGCAGAGTGAGGTTGACTGATTGAACTGGCGCAAGGGAGAACGGAGGTTGGTCAAAGGGAAAGAAAGGCGCAGGTTGGTTCTTGGTCATCTGTGCGCTTAGAGATTGGGTGGGCGGAGGGTGGGAGGGTGCATTTGCAGAGAAAGCTTCCCTCGACGGACAGGGACTGAAGCTATGGTGGTGATTGGTGGGGCAGGGTGACCTACGTTAAGGTACGTAACGTGCAAGTAAGGATTTGCGGCGGGGCAAACTCGTCTGGGTGTGGCGGTGGTTTTCGCGGGTCGCGGGCGCGAGTGGTGAAAGGCCAGAGTCCCTGTAGAGCGGGGAAGATAGTAGCGATAAGGCACCGTCGCACTGCGTGCTGCGCGCTGCGAGCTGCGAGCTGCTACTGCTGCTGCTGGGGTCGGAGGGCGGAGGATGAAGGATGAGAGGACAACCAGAGATCCTGATCCGAGCACGGCAAGGGTCAAGGCGATGGGAGGTGCGGAGGCCTAATAAACGGTGAAAGTATGGCGGTCCCAGGTGAGCGTGACCGTGACTGAGGCCGTTTAAGTGGGGATGGTGATCGCGTAGAGATGACGGGTGGGATGTCGGGGTGAGCGTGGCGGAGGAGAGTGATGAATGGTGAGGTGGACGAAGGGAGAAGAAGGGGAGGAGAGGACAGGAGGAGGGAGACAAAAAGCAGGCCGGGATGGGAATTGCTTCGACGCGACAAGAAGACGGGAGAGAAAGAGGAGGGGAGGTCAGGGCAGGTGCAAAAACAGAGGCAGACCTAAGGCGTGCACATTATGCAGGTGCGTGCTTGGTGTGGTCCTGTATGGCATGGTAAGGTAGGGATGGGATGGCAGTTGCGGTGGAGCACTGGTATGCGGGGTATACGATACTTGATATTTGACCTCAAGTGCCTTGGACACTCAAGTATCTTCTACTTTGTGCACAAAAGCCTGGCTGCTTGCCGCTGCCCCGACCTGGGCCATTCGTGGCCCTCTATTGGGAAGGGGTCAGTGAGATGCGAACCCTTCTGATCGACGACACCTCAACGTTGGAGGAACAGCAGATGCAACTGTCAGACTTTCCAAGGTTCTACCCAACGTGGTCTGCAAGCCACTTATTTCACATGGCCTGCCAGGGTTACTTTCCGACAATTGCTTCTTCCGCAGCATAACTGGCTGTCTGGCGCCGGCGCACAAGAATGCAGCTCGTATAAGAAGGCTCTGGAGGCCCACACTTTCCAGCCGCCAACCCGGTTTACGGCTCCGTGTCCCAACATGGAAATGGCAAGCACGGTTGCTGCTGCTGCTTTTGTATTGCGTGTCTGCACTTTGTCGATGTCTGTGGCTTCTTTATCCGGCCCAACACTCCTCCATCGGTCTCGACCCGTCGGCACGGAACTTCGCTACAGGGAGCTGCGGCCCTTGGCTACCTATACTCGACCTGCATTGTCCTGGGCACGCTTTTTGCACGCTCTCTTTTTGCACGCTCTCTTTTTGCACGCTCTCTTTTTGCACGCTCTCTTTTTGCACGCTCTCTTTTTGCACGCTCTCTTTTTGCACGCTCTCTCCCTCCCTCTCCCCCCCCCCCCAACACACACTGCTCAATCCGCCCCAGCCAGTGAGTTATCAGGCCGCTCAATACCTAAGTATACTTCGATGTTAGGGAGCTGAGAAAGGGGAAGGGCAATACTGAGATACCACAACATAGACATTCGGCTCGAATGCCTATACCTCGGCTAGTAGACACAGGCTCAGGCACAAGGTCAGGCACCAAATATGTCGATGTTTCTGGTTGTGTGCATCAATACAGACGTCTCGCCCCATCAAGATCCCTGGCTGCTTTGACGGTCGCATTGGGATATGCATGGGGCTTGATGAGGAGTGGGAGGAGGGCTTGACGAACCAGGCCAGCCCGGCACTTCACAATGACCTCGTCCAATCATCTTACACAACTGATATTGACCGGGCCCCGCTTGGGGGCCAAACCTTCCGGGTCCCAACGTGCAAATTCTTCCGACACGCAAGAGCCACGACGTGGTCTGATGGACAATTTTCTAAGCATGCCCGGTGGAGTCAGTCCGTTAATAAGCGCCTCTACTATCTAGGCAAGTCTTCATGGCTGTGTTGTGTACACACTCAAATATAACATGCCGACCGACCTTCTCATGCACCAGGCATTCGACTACCTGTTCCCCGTGGACAATGCAGGCTGTGTCCAAGTACACATGGATCTTCGCCCTCGAACTATATGCGCTTTTCTGACGCACGTAACTAGCTTTGAGAAATGCTTATCCTTGATTTCTGGATTAGCTCGGCCTGTCGCCTTGAAAGCTTGCGAGATTCCCCCTGATGCACTTATCACGCCCATGCTGAAATGCATGGCATCTAGTAAGTTGCAGCTGTCAACCTGGGCCAAATTTGTGATAGTATTGGTAGGTGTTGGCCGGCCGCAGGGAATCACTGCAGAGACGGAGGCAGAGCCTAAGTCAACAAGAGCCACGTCTCATAAGTCGTCCAATAGATAGTTCTCCGGCCAGCATAAAGAGGTCTCGTTTTCTAAACTGTTCAATCAATAGATCGAAAGCTACTTATTTCCCGGACTCCATAAAAGTTGCCTTGCGGTTCTAGCTCAACGGGCAAGGTCATAATCCCAAAGTTGTACAGCTTGTTCTCCATCGTCATTCAGCTGTTTCAAAGACAACACCAAAAACTTTCTAGTGGGCCCTGGTCAATTACGCAAAGTCTACCAAGTGTGAATATGGAGCCACGCCGATGTTTTTCTTTTATTACGAAGTTGAGTGGCAAAATCCGGGAAATAAGCTCCGTAATGAGCTGTTGGATGGCGCAGGAGGATAAACTCTTCACACAAGATTCCTAAACACTGCCACGCTCAACGCTTTGAAGCCCGTTTAATCCTGGACTCGTTCTCAATCGCATCAAAGCGGCTTGATGCAGCGGCTTTAGAACAATTACAGGTATTTCTGAGCTGGAAAGGGTCATTCTGTGCCATCGTCCAATCACGCTGAGTAGACTTGGGCCATACTGTACACATGGTTCTTTTCGGTGAATATTCCTCTTTGAAGAACGACAGCTTGATTGACAATACCACTCCGGTAAACTATAACTAAATCAAGGTTGCTGGGTTCCGATCGAGCCTGACTAGTGGCCACGACCAGGAAGCCGGCCACGACAAACCCATCTATCCGGATCTGCATGGCCGCATGCCAAAAGGCCAGCCAAGGATATTTGGGGATCAATCCGGCCCTTGGCGCCCCGTCGATCATTCTCAGCCTCCCTTACGAACAGAGATCAAGGCCACATCAACCAAAGGGGACTCGTAAATCTATGCCATGAACTTCTAAGGTCGTTTTTCTCCATACCCACAATAAGGCCCAACCTCTTTTGGCTCTCCGACCCGCCAGAGCTTGACTGGTCAGGCCTTCTCGCATGAACGTTTGAGGATTGAGCTGCACGCCTTCAAGTCATGCAGTTCAAGTTGTCTAGTGATGCCCCTGTAGCTGCTTTCCGATAATGCGATCAAGAACACATGGATACTGTCACGGGCCTGCGAGTCCGCTTGACAGCACCAGCAAAGTAAATCGCATGGAGTGACAGGTCTGATTTCACTAGAGATTAGTTCTGTTCTATTCCAAGAGCAGTGGTGGAGCTTAAAGATTTAAGGCCTTAAAAACTCCAGATGTTTATGTACAGATCAGGTTAACTATTCTACAACTGAAATGGATCGCTGGCTATGTTGTTCAACAACCTTTGGAAACGCCATGCTATGTTCTGAACAAGCATTCTTGTTACTCGACGAGAGATGCCACCCTCAGTTGGTCTCCCATACCAAAAAGCCTCAACGAGACCGCAATTTCTCCTCGTTGCCAAGCCAGAAATTCCGGCACGTCCTGTGTCCCCAGTGGTCAACCCACCATTCCCCAAAACTGTCTTCAACCTCAAAGTCTACGCCTTTCACCCGCTCATCCCGCTTGAGTCCACAAATGACACAAGCCTTAGGCGCCGTGGGTACCATCTTCGCGGTGCTGACGGCCATGTGATCATTGATCTCGGGGATCTTGAGCGGCTCCATCTTCACGGGCTGCTTTTGCATGCCGATGTTGGCCTGGGCCACCGCGGTCTTGAGCTTTCCCACATAGTCGCGCCACAGCCCGATCACATCTGCGGCCTCTCGGTCCTCTCGAGCGGATTGCGCCTTATCCACCCCAGCCAGCTTCATACCGCCCTTGGACCCTGCGGCAGAGATGGACATTCCCTGGGCTAGGAACTTGTCGCGATTCCAACGCAGCCTCCGACCAACGAGGATTCGAGCTGCTACAGTGGCTAGTACCATGTATCCTTTGAGAAACGCTATAGTCCCTGGATCCGCGTAAATCCGCGTCTTAATGGCCGGTGGTTGGTTGGCGGTCGGCTTGTAGAGCTTGGTCTCCGCTTCCTCAAGTAGCTCAGTGAATATGGAGAGCAGTATAGACGGAGGAGGGACATTTGTCGGGGGTGGGCCGATGGTCTCAACGGCCGATGACTTGCGCGGAGCAGCTTTTGGTGCAGACGGTTTCCGGCCTACCTGAGCGGGCTCGACGGCGTCCCAGTCCCAGCTCGAAGATGCGTCCGAGGGTCCGCCACCTGCCTTCTTGGCACTAGAAGCATCAGGCGGAAGGTCCGCGAACGAGTCCCAGTCCTCCTTTTCCGTTGCGGAGTCGCCGTCTGGCCACGCAGTCATAGGATCCGGCGAGGCCTTGGCGTCGTCCTTGAGATCCTGCGGGAACGAGCCAGACACAGGTGTGGTGACGGACAGACCTGGGAAAGGATTCCTGTCTGAGAAAGCCGGAGACTTGGGCGGTTGGGGGTAAAGAGAGTTGGGAGAGTGTGGTGGACCACCGATGCTCAGCGTGGACAAGAGTTGCGATGGAGGCTCTTTGCGACCCTGTTTCTGCTCGGATATGGGCGCGAGAGCTGGTGCTGGCTGTGTAGCAGGTGGCCCAAAGTCGAGGGACATCAGGTCTGCTATCGCAGGTTGGGTAGGAGCCGGTGTCTTGGCCGCTGTGCCAACCTCGCCGGTCTCAAAGTCTCCAAAATCGTCGTCCTCGTCTTCTGGAGCTTCCCCGTCGAAATCATCCGCATCAAAGAGAACGTCGGCATTATCATTCCTTGGCTTCGCCTTGCTTACTTGTGGCTTGGAAACCGGAGGCGGGGCTTGGTAAGTTTCTTGGGGCGTTGACCACAAGCTTGACGGACTTTTACCTGTCGTTCCCACGATGGGGCCGGTCTTCAGCGACACAGGCCCAGGGTTCTCCTTCCCTCCACCTGAAGGACCCCAATTATTTGCCATGAGATCCAAGGTATTTACACGGGCGATTCGGGTCCTCATCGGCGGTGGGTTCGAGGCAGTCGCATGTGCAGCAGCTGGAGTACCAGACGTCATGCCGAAAGACATAGATGTTGGCGGACGTGAGGTTGTGGCCGAAGGCGGTGCCTCCTCGAAGTCGCCCCATCCATCATCGTCGTCGGCAGGCTCGGGGTTGGGTTGCTGAGGAACTGTCGGAGCCGGGCTGGGCGTCCCGAAGCTTGCCCAGCCGGCAGTGGTGCTCTGGTTCTGCGCAGTCGACCATGATTGCTGCTTCGGCGGCTGGAAGGAATGTGGTGAAGCAGAGTGTGTGGTAGGGCTCGACAAGAAAGCGAAAGGGTCGGGGTTGGACAAATTGGGCTTCTGGGCAGGCTGCTGCGAGGCCCCCGAGTTGAATGTGCCGAACTCAGCGAAGAGGTCAGCAGACATGGTTGAAGGTCGCACCCTGTACAATCAGAGTCGGTGAAGGCATGAGCTTCGGCGTTGCAAGTGTGGGCGACTAGTGTCGAGAGCGTCAAGGGGGTGGCGCGATGCGAGCCGATGGAGTTGAACCAAGGGAGACAGCCGGGCCGGACAGTAGAAAGCCACGCGGGTTGGGGGAGTACAGAGAAGAGGTGCCACAAAGAGTCATATTCCCACCTGGAAGTGGACGGGCAGCGGGTTATGCGAGCTGGCGGGTCAGAGGGGCATGCAGGTGGCGAGCGAAGGAGTGGTCGCGGGTGTTGGAGGCAGGAACGCTGGTGTGCAGTCAGAGCAGTTCGCGAAAAAGGGTCAGCCGTGAGTGGGCAGCCCAGGGCCGTGCCGAGTCGGTGCAGATTACAGCCAGGATCACAGCCTCCTTGCAGTCTGGCCTGTTGGTGGGGGTTCCTGCGGACTGGGGTCAGTGAGAGCATCTCCCCAAATGGGGTCCTTGATTGGGCCTGGTCAGCCCACTCTAGTGGCCCGAATCCCGACCCCTGCCGCCGATACCAGGCATTTGTCCCACCCGTTGCGGCTGGGGTGTGTTGATCTGCAGCCGCATCGCTGTCGACGCCATGCGTCGCTTGGTCACTGGAGAATTCTGGTCATGAAGGGGGGAAAAAAACACTACCTGGAGCCCAGAGAACTATGTACTGGCAGACGACGAGGCTGTTGAGGCGATAGTGTTGGAAACGCGACCCTTCATAAGTTGCCATTTCCGTCAAAGAGACAACTTCAACCACATGTGCCAGCCGTCTTCTTGTCCACACCGCATCTGATCTGACCGCCCTCCAAACATCGTCATCGCGATGAGACCCCTGGATGAGTCCAAGTGAGTCTTGCGCCGAAAGAGATCTACCCAGCCCACAATCACATCGGCGCTAACAATCCTTATCATAGGACTCGGTGGGACGAGACCCTTCAACAGAGCTCCAGTTTCCCGGACTTGCAGCGGGCTGTCAAGTTCAACGGGCCTACCAGTCCATGCGTCTCTGGCTGTCGGTCTGTCTGCTGGAAGGTGAGTGAGACCCGGGCCCGTTTTCAACACATTTTTACCAGTCGAGAGCTGCGTGACTGACAGTTTCTCAGGCCTTTTTACTCTTCCAAGATGTGAACACATCCAACTGGTCTCACGTTCTGCTTGAGAACAGAAACTCTTACAGTGCCCTCCGGGAACACTACCTAAAGTACATTAAACATCCGGAGCTTCTCAACCAGCTTTCTCTCGATCCCCTGGCAGACGACCCTGACGTAGGAAACCCTTCTCTATCCCCGTTATGAATTGATACGGTGTCATGGTATTAACAGAACCGAGCAACAGTCACCATGGAATGCTGTAAGGGACGATGAGGCGATTCGTGCCGAGATACTGCAGGATGTCCAGCGTCTGCCTGATGAGCCTTTCTATCACCAAGAGAGCACGCAGACACTCATCCTGGACATCCTGTTCATATGGGTCAAGCTGAATACCGATCTGGGCGGTTACCGACAGGGCATGCACGAGCTCCTGGCACCGCTCCTCTGCGTGGTGGACAAAGATGCCATCGATCGTAAGAACGTCGGTGACGCCATAGCAGATCCCAACATGGTCGAGATGCTGGACTCGTACTTCATCGAGCATGACACCTTCGCTCTATTCTCCAGGCTTATGGACCACACCAAGCCTTTTTACGAGGTTAGCGTGGACGCTGGCGGTCCCATGTCAGGGGAACAAAGTGCAATCGTCGAAAAGAGCAAGATGATCCATGAAGTCGCGCTCATGAGGATCGACCCCGAGCTCGCCAAACATCTCCAGAATATCGAGATTCTGCCCCAGATATTCCTAATGTGGGTTTCACCGTCTTTCCTGTACGTGAACAAAGGCTGACTGTGATACCACCCAGTCGATGGATCCGGCTGCTATTTGGAAGAGAGTTCCCATTCGAGCAGCAGCTCGTGCTATGGGACACTATCTTTGCCTTCGACCCCACCCTTGAACTGATTGATCTCGTATGCGTCGCTATGCTTTTGAGAGTACGATGGACTTGTAGGTTACCCTCTCTCTGGGCTTCATGACAGGTTGCTAAACCACAACAGTGCTTGAGGCGGACTACACCAATGCGCTGCAGCTATTGCTAAAATATCCCGCCCCCGAGCCACCACACGGGCCTCATACGTTTGTCGACGATGCTCTGTACCTGAAGGACCACTATCATGCCGCAGGAGGCTCGTCGATAATCATGAAGTACACAGGCAAGACACCAGCACCAGTTTCCGAGACGAGCCCCTCGACACCCGAGGAACGCTTCCAGGGCTTGTCGCTTAGGGACCGGGCTCGCGGGGCGCGGTCCCCTCTCAGATCACCGGCGCGGTTCATTCAACAGCGAGGGGTAGAGGCTCTGTTCCAAGGTGCGGCTAAGAATGTCATCGAGCGCGGCGAGAAGCTGGGCATTAATCAAGCCGTACGCGACGCCATGGGAGAGATCCGGAAGAACATGCAGGGCCTGCAGGAGGCAAGAAACAATTTCACCGAACACACCCGCTCCAGATCAAACACACCGAGAGATATTGTTTTTCCCAATGGTACCGCGGCCTCTCCGGTCGAAGAGGTGAGAAAGACGTTGGCAGAGCTTGAGCAAAGGAACAAGCAGCTAGCCCTCTTTTTGGATGAGGCAATCACGGGACTGAAGGAAGTGTCCGACTCGAAACTTGAGGGCGAAAAGCAAAAGGCCCTCGAGAGTGTCGAGCTTGCCGCCGCTAAGGCACAGCTCGTCAAGGTCTACCTGGAAAACCCATCGCTCGAGCTCCCCACAGAGGAGCCCCGGGAGGACGACAGAGTGCCGCCACAGATTGTTGTGGACGACGACGCCCTGCTAGTGCCCGCAGTAGTAGAGGACGATACCAGCCTCGTGCCAGGAGGGAACAACATCAACGACGCCTCCTCGCCGAGCCTGATGGTCGCAGCGGACGACGAGATGATGGTCGACCCGGCGGCACCCGGCACGCCGCCTAAGCAGGAGGCGACGATGGAGGGCGTCGAGCACTCGTCCCCGCTGTCACCGACGTCGCAGCCTCCTCCAAAGCTTCTCCGGCCCACCGCGGTGCCGACGCGCTCGACCATGGCGCAGTCCTCCTTCGCCCTGATGCTGGAGCCGGACCAGAGCCCCTCGGCCGCGTCCCACGGGTCCCCGGGCTACTCGCCCTCCTCTTCGCTGCCATCGGCCGGCACCACGCCCACGCAGAACACACACATCAACTACCGGAAGAGCCCCCGCGACAGCGTCAGCCGTGACCGCAACGCCTTCCTCTTTGGCGAGGTCACGGATCAGTCTGCCGCGGCTGCCGCCAAGGCGTTCACCTCTGAGGATATCTTTGGCCTGGAGCCGCTGCGCAGGCGGCCTAGCAAGGCCAGAGGGAAGTATGAGGACCTGTTTGGGGGGACGTTATCGGATAGCTAGAAGGGTTGAGGCCCGGAATGGCGTAGACAGTTTCTTTTTCTTTGTTGTTGTCCGATTACGTGTTCGTTTGACTTTATCTCCCACGAGAAGGACGACATGCTGTACAATTGGTTGCTTTTTGGGTTTGCAGAGAGGCCAGGACTGGAGCCGTGGTGACGTTGCCCACCTTATCCCACCCCACACCCTGGGCGTACATTGGTCCGAGTTGCGTTGCTTTGCGTTACGGCAGCTGTATTTACCCTACCTAGTCACATATTTTCTTTCCCGGTAGAGTTAGAGTTTGGTATGAACAGATGCACATAAGAAGATTGCTATGAAAACAGTCTTAATCTTGGGCGAGTCTAGCGTGTGATCTTCCAGCTGCTGCGGGGCGTGAACGTTGTTAATGAGACAGGTTGACATAGAGTCTGGAATAGTGGAAAAACTGAAAAAGCAATGCTCCTGAGCAACCACCCCGTCCTGTACCAGTCCAGATAACCCCCGTCCATGATGCGTGTAATTGACAAGGAAATGATGTCGTTCAAGCAGAAGCCCCCATCTCCGTGTTCCCTGCGCGGAGTCCCAGTCAACTGGTCGATCTCGTGCGTGTTGCGACAATGCGCCCCCCATACTCGAAATCAACTGAGTTGTCAGCCTTCTGTTCCCCTCTCGATTCCTTCTCACATCACAGCGCAAGCCGCCGTCCGTGCCCTTCTCCTGCCGCCTCCAGGGCCGACACCAGCGCCACCCTCCTCTTCGTCATGCGCCATCTGGGCTTCCCTCGCTCGCCTCCGCCTCCTCCGGCCGCCAGCACCCACCACGCCGGCCTCCTCATTCGCCTGCATGTACTCGGCCCACTTGCGCTCGAGCCTGTTCGCAGCCGCCAGGTCGCCGCGCAGGACGCGCTTCGTCTGCTCGTCGATGGTCATCTGCCACCCGTAGAAGGCCTTGAGGGCGATGATCTCGGTTGGGTAGGTCTGGGTCCTCTCGCCGTCATCGTTGCGCGGGTTCTTGATCTCTGCGTTGCGGCACAGAACCTCCCGAACCCCGGTCCAGGTGACGTGCTGGCAATCGTACACGACCATGCTGAGTCCGATCTGTGGCCGCTGGGTCCGGTCGTTCGTCCTCTTGGCTCGCTTGCGGACCATGGAAGCTGCCTCGGCGAGGACCAGGTCGGAGACGCGGGTGTTGTCGAGGTATGCTGACTGCAAGCGTTTGCAGTTGCGGATCACGGGAAGCATCCCGGTGTCACCCAGGTTCTCGCAGGAGCTGATGCACAGGTGCTCGAGGTTCGCTGCACAAGGGGACTTGGCCAAATGCTCGGACAGAAGGTGGTTGGTGATGCCTCGGCAGTCTTCGAGGTCCAAGTGTGTCAATCGAGGCGTGGTGGCCAGTATTGGCTCCAAGGCCGCGTCAGTCAGGTTGGCGCAGTGGGCCACTGACAGACCCTCAAGTTCTGGAACGCAATGACCGAGGGCCTGTACGCCACGCGTGGTCAAGGCTTTGCACCGGCTGAGGTCGAGATGACGAAGCTTCCGCGGAGGCACGATTGGGCGGTCTGTCAAGATGTCGATAGGGGGGTTGGTCCCATGGACCATGGTTTGTAGACTCACGTCGTCGAGGTCGTTGCACCCGCTCAAGATCAGTCGCTCTAATTTGTTCGTTTTGAAAATGGCCGACGCAACGCTCGTGTCGTCGAATCCCTTGACCTCACCAGCCCGCAGATCTTTGAGCTTTTTACAGGTTTCCACCACGATTTTGATCCCTTCGGCGTCCATGTGCTTGCACCAAGAGACATTGAGAAGCTCCAGGGACGGACAGGACTGAGCGATGAGCTTACAAGTCGTATTCGTCACCGCAGTGAGGCCGGTGAGGTTAAGATGGGCGAGTTTGTCATTGCTCCTCACCAAGCTATGAAGTGTCGTCCGTTGCAAATTCCGGCAGCCTTCCAGGGTGGCATTGATGAGATTCCTGCAAGACTTGACAATAGTTTCTGCCCTCTTGTAATGCTCCACTTGGACACAGCCCCTCAAATTTAGATCCTTGATGAACGGCCCAGCAGCAACGATGATCTTTGCGAGAGACTCTGCTGGTATATCCTGATAGAATTCGGAAGCATCGAACGAGGTCCATAGCTGGCCGTCGTGGCAGAGCTCGTGGAATTCCCTGCTTACAGCCGAGGCCAGAACGAGATCCCTGGGTTGTAGAAATGCCAACACGTGAATCTTGATCTCACGAGGAAGATGTTGCCAAATATTGAAGACACTCCGCTTCGGTCTCAAGTCCATTGGTAGCGGGACGGTCAGGGTCGAAGAGGTGGCCATGTCTATATTGGTGACTTTCCGGGTTGCGAGGGCATGCTCGGCGCTGCCGTCATGACCAGGGGTACCGGGGATAGACGTGGGCGCTGTCGACAGTCCGCCATGGGAAGACGCAGAGAAATACCCAGAGCTCGGCTGACCAAAAGGCGAGGGGTTGGTCGCCAGGCTCACGCAAGAGAAGCTCCCGGGGCCGTGGTAGGGGCTTGTAGAGGCTCGCGCGCGGCCGGTTCGAGCCAGGGATGGCGAGGAGGACATGCGCTGAAGCCCGCGGAGCAGCCTTTCGCGGTTTCCCTTCTTTTTTGGTGTGGAATCGGGCTCGAGGATTTCAGGGGCGTCCAAAATAGCCGGATCGTTGGTGAATGCATCGATTTCCTCGGCATCTATCGCCATGACCGCCATGGCTGCGGCAGATAGTGATTCGCCCATTGTCCCGCGGGTGGTAAAGACAATTCGTAAGAATGATTTCGTGAGTTCACAGGCACCAAAAGCCCTCAGTCCTCCCGATTTTGGCGTAGCCTCAGAAATCCCCTGCGTGGCGAATTTTCCCTGCCTCGCCTAGGATCCAGAATGCCGGGGTCAAGAGCTGGTCCGTATACACGGAAGTGGGGTCGCTGCTAAGCTCAACACCGCCACAGCGTGGTCTCATTCATGAACGACAAGTTGGGAAAAAAAAGGGGCGAGGCGATGGAGGCAACACGACCGATGCAGCAGTTCTGGAGTGAGCCCTCTGCCCGACTCAACTGGCCATTGCCAGACAGTTCGGCCGGGGTCGGCGTGGGTCGGTGTTCGCGGCACGGAGCCTCCCAAGATAATAAGAGCTGGACCGGTTTCACGAAACGATTGTGGGAAAGGACTAGGTCCTGATTGTGTTTCCTGTCTCGTCTTTTGAGAACAAAGGAGTTCTGGAGAGCTCTCTACCAGCTTCCTCCGCGCCGATCCGAAAAAGGCGGGGTGGCGTGTTGGAGGAGGGGGGTTGGGCGAGTGCTGGACCCGTGCGAGCTCTTGCTCCTCCCGAGGTTGTTTGCCAAAGCTGCCTGTTGCTCCAAGTCTACCAAGAGACGATGGGAAACGGCTGAGCAGTCCACCAGGGGTCTCGGGTGTGGATAGATGACAGGCAAGAGTTTTTGAGTCTGGTCCAAGAGAATCAGCAAGGAGACTTGGACAAATCGCGCGGGCTGAGTGTGGATTCCACGCATGGGATTTGGGGCAGATAAGACATGGCATTCTCTCGGGTAGGAGAGGTGGGGTTACACTGGGGATTCGCCAGCGGGCGCTGACAGACCGGCTCTTACCTCGTGCCCTGGCTGTAAGCTTAGTTGTCTCTGCTCTGGGCCGCGTCAGGTCACAGGTGGATTGGTGGACGGGTGGAGAGCAGGAGAAGACGTCACGACAGTTCGAGAGGACAAATGCAACGAAATAAAGTAAAGGTCTGGACGTGGGATCGAGTCAGTCCGAGGGCAGGGCGGGAAAAGAAAAAGTTAATGGGAGAGGCTCGACAAGTTTAAAAAAGAAGGGTCCTGCGCCGACGCTGCTGGTGGCTGCATGGCACCCATGGATAGTCCCCATCCTCCGCCTACTAGTGCCCACCCCTGCATGCTCCCCCAGGTCCAGCCAGCTCACCTCTCTGACCTTCACACACATCCACTGCTTGGGGGTTGACATTCGGGATGGCGTCCAGGCCCTCCTTTGCTTGGTCCATTTTCGTAGTAGCCGAGGGCGCCATAGATACCCATTGCAGTAGTGTGGGTTGGCGTAGTCACCTTCGACCTATCCACGCACGCCTCCTACTGCATATCTGGGTAATCCATCTGGGTAATCCACCTGAGCACACGGGCATGGGGGCAAAGTCTCCAGTTACAAGCGGGCCCGATGGCCCGCCAGGGCATCTAGAGATAATGAGACTGCTGCCGCCGGTCTCCCTCTCACCCAGCCTGCCAGCCTGCCAGCCTGCCAGCCTGCCAGCCTGACGACCCGCACCTCACGCGCAGCTGCAGCTGACCAGCCGCGCAGGCTCGTGTGGCACCCCCGTGGCCTCTTGCACCACGCTGTCCGTGACCACAAGGGACCAGATCCCCTGCCAGCCCTCCTGTTCCATTGGTCGGTCCGTGTCGCAAACCCAGAGAAGGACTGCCACGCTGTCCACCAGATCAGGGTCTGCCCTTATCTCTCCCAGCGGGCATGAAGGACGCTGTGCTTGCATACATTCATGGACAGGACTCGGTGCATCATGCAGCACCTGACAGCGAGCTTGTTCGGCAGCCCAGTGAATGGGGGACCCCGAGCACGAGCACATGAGCACCGCGTGCCCGGGTACGAACGCTAGCAGCCCTTCCTGGAGCTCCCCTGCATCCCCCCCAAGCCTTCTCAGGGCATGAAGACGCAGAGGCATTTTCTCTCGAGGGCAACCCCGGGTAAAGCAGGACAGCGTGGCCGGGACGATCCGCCTTCCCTGCCACCGCTCATACAAACTCTCACCTAGCCAGCCATGGCCCAAACGGCCTGCGCAGCCTCAGGCCGATCCTGGCACGTTTGACCGCGAGCCTTGGAACATGACGGAAGACTGATGCGGCGGGTCATCTTAGCAAGAGGTTCTTGACTCGTGGGCGCTGGTTCTCGCTGGCCCATGCCCAGGTGTGCCATGCGTGATAAAATATTGCTGGATTTGAGCCACTGATTACGTCTTACTGGGTAGCAGACCTGCGTCCTAGTCTGCCTTCCCACCCGGGGCTCTGGGCCAAAGGACGTCGGGGAATCCGGCTCGAGGGGAACCTGGCCGGCTGCGACTAATGCGGGGTACAGCGGGGTTTTGGAGGGGCTGCGATCCGCCGCCGTTCACGACCAAGTACACGCGGAAGCGGGGACAATGCTAGAGAAGTGGTCTACCGTACGGTAGTATGCATGGTGGGGCAACGAGACGGTGGGGTGCATATTGCCATAGGCCAACGTCGGAGTATGTATTCCTCATGCATTGCTCAACATGCAAAAGACTTGCTCTTTACAGTATGACTGATGGCTCATTTCATATATCTTTTACCACATAATGCAATTGTTGGATAACCCATCCAACCGTCTCTTTGGGACACATTCACATAAGACAACATCCTGTGGCACTGCCTATCAAGGGATGGCCTGCCCTGGATAGTGTTCTCGAGGCTGAATATTTTTGGGTCCTTTTTCTCTTCCTTTTTTCCCCCTTCGATCTGCTCTAAAACGTAAAACATTCGCGCAACCAGCGTTACGAGCATCTATTTAAGTGGCTGTCGATTTCACACGTACTAACTACTCAGGTACCCATGTTGGTCGAAGTTCTGTTGAGCCCCGTCGAACAAATGATGTGGTAACATGGGAGAGAAGCTAGGCGGAAAAGACTTTAAGCCTGTGTGGCAGGATTATGATGGGGCAATGCGTCGTGTATGATTCCAAGACAAGGACAGAACACTCGAACGGTCAATAGAACATGTTCCGTTCTGCCTCCGGTCCGGGGCCGGATTGTGATGGCAATGCCACTTGCCTCCGCATCGGCCGGCAGATCTCCCGAACGTCGAGCATCGGACGCAGAAGGGTGATCGACCCGTGACTCCCTCTGAGAATCCTCTTTTCCCCGTCCCTGTGATCAGCCGGTCAGCGCCAACATGATTCTGTCTGGCGGATCTCGGCCGGGTGCAAGACTTGATGAGTACTGCCCTGCAGTAGGACCTGCTGACAATGCTGAGCTTATCCAGGATCTGCGAGGACAGTCTAACTCATCTAGCCATCCGGGTAGTTACACGCACGGGCAGGAACTGTCTCTCATGACCCCGTCACTCCCGTCCCTCCTGTCGGTAATAAGGCACACTGTCTTAGCTCTTATCAACGCGGGACGAGTGCTTGGGCTGAAAGGATAACGAGAGCTACGATGGTCCAGCCCCTTGACAGCTTGTCTCAGACCGTGGTATCTCGGTAACGCACCCTGTATACATTCGTCCTCGTGCGAGCAGGATGCGACTCCGGGTGCCGAGTTGGGCAGGGTGTCAAGTGGGTGTTACCCGGCCTCGGAGACAAGCGTAGCAGTCAATCCTGGATCACGAGGTGGCTCGTTGGATTATCACACCCCGTTGTGGATCATTTGGCAGATGATTTGCAGTATTGATGGACAGAGTTTGGGAGGTGGGTGGCAGGCCGACGTCAAGAGTACCGCCGCCGCCGGCCCACTCCAGCTGGTGATGGTTTAGGCATAGGGTCTCGAGTTGTACGAGGGCCTGCGCAGTTAGTGACACTGCGGCCGAGCGGTTTGCAGGCCGAGAGGGATATCCTGAGAGATGGCGACATTGTCGGTTGACCATAGGCCTGGGCTGCCAGCCTGCAAGCCGGCGCAGCTCGATCTTCAGCACCCGGATGTGATAAGATCGGCCTTGTCCCGCAAGGTCAAGTGGCTGCGGCAGGGAGATCAAGCCCAGGGTCTTGGCAGCTGTAGCGGTAGACGAATGCCGTGCACCTGCGCGGCCTGTCTTGTTGTCTCTTTCACGTGCAACTGGCACTGTGCACGCTCCGGTCACCAGAAGTTGGCAAGTAAGGACGAGGGGGTGAAGGCCGTGTTATTCACCCTCTGTTGGCTCCCTGGCTGATCGGCATGGGAGATGAATGGTATTATCCAACAAAGACAGCCTCGGATGTGTGGCCTCTTGCTCCCAAGACCCTCCTTGAAACGAACGGGTTGCACGTCTGGGGAATGATGACGGTTGGGTTGTCTGGTTTTGGCCTTGTGGAGGATCATGAGCGGCCTGTCTGTCCTGCCGGGCCCGCTCAAGGACCGGCACTGTCCCCCATACTGTATCCGAGGTCCCATTGGGGCCAGAAGCTCCAGAAGCTCTAGAGGGGCTTGCGCTACGCCTGATCTGCCTAACTCTGCACCTAGGCATCTACCAGACCTGTCCGTCCGAGTTAGGTAGCTACCTATGATTCAGTACGTTACGCTGCCCAAGGTTGCAAGGCCTTCTTCGCGTGTCGCCTCAACAAGCTGCTAAGAGACTCAGTACAGCAGCCCCCTAGTTCCCCAAGGCTCTCTCTGTCTGTTGACGGCGTGAAATAGAGTTTCCCACCTGCATTTGCTCCAAGGTTTATTGCACTGTACGCTGCATCTGGGCCTTCCATCCTCCCACGCTCCCAAGGTTTTGCCTGTGTGGCAGGACCGAGCCTCCCCAAAACCCTCGCTCAAACCTCGAATAGTTTTGTCTGCGAGTCCGATTCTGTACCGCGGACCGCCCCCAAAAGAATCTCGTCCTTGCTATTACTTTTCTCCCCTTTCCCACAGCGCCCACCTCCTTCCCGCCCGCCCGCCAGCCGACTTCTACCTGGCGCCCCTCCGTACGACTTAGATCTGCCTGCTTACACGCGGTCTCGACGCTAGACATCGGCTGTTCAACGCCCCGAGTGCCGCAACACCACGCCAGCGAGCCAGCTCCCTCGCGGCCACCCTCACCCAGACCACAGCCGCCCCAGGCCCCGACCTAGAGATAGACCAGATTTTGTCACAGGATTGCCCGAACGGCCTTCCATTGCTTGCACGACTGCTTCAATGCAGCAATCGAGATACCCATTAGACCGGCATTGACTTGTTTTCTTCCCGCGTGTTCCAGTTTTGCGCTGTTGCCGTCGTGAGCAGTCGACCACCGCACACTGCCTCCTGCCACCCTCGAGAGGCAACAACAGACGCCCTCGCCCTTCTGCCGGACCCGGAGAGCCCGCCTTCGCCGCCCAGACGGCATACGGAACGACGAGCCCAGCCGTCTCCAGTCTTTTCGTCGCCCATGAATCCGGCCCCTCGCCCGGTTGACTGTCACCTCAAGTTCTGAACTGGCCCCAGATGCAGGCTTTCTCAGGACCTACCCTCACTCATCTATTCTGGTAGCACTTGTTCTCCTGGGCCTCTCTTGTTGCGCATCGTGCGCAGTCGATCCGCGGAGGCTCCGCTCGACAGAACCTGCGGCAACCGTCCCCTTCTCGACCCGAAGCCAATCCCGAGCCCCCAAGCTTCGACTGTACCTCAACACATACGATGCCTAGAATACAAGAGCAGGGTCTTAATCCAGGTGGGTGCGGCCCTGTAGTGATGTGACATAGCTTCGGACACGGCGTCCTTGTGAGATGCGGACGCTGACGCCAGTGGCCTTTCTCCCAGGCGCCGACATACAAGGTCACAGCGGGGAAGATGCAGGCAGAAATACGGACAAGCTCTCACCGCCCGTGCAGATGCAAAAGAACAAGAGCCTTTCGAATTTGGCCCTCGCGGTGCCAGACAACTCTGAAAAGGCTCGAGTACGCATGTCCTTCGATGCTGGCCCAGCTGCTTCCGAATATGACATCCTCGCAAGGTGAGCCCAGCTGCCCCCCCGTCCCTTGGTCCCTCGGGGCTTGCGCCTCGAGTCCCCGACCCTAAACACCAAGCCTCCATGTAAAGTGACATGTCCGCGTGCCTCGGTCAAGTGGCGGAAGGGTCAGGTCTGTCAGCCTCCTCAACACAGTATACTACCACGGCCAAGTAGGCCCCCCAAGCAGGAGCTTGCCACACTGTTTACTGTATACCACCTCGCAAGGCAGGACATTCCGGATCCTTCAACTTGGCTCGCTGACCCACTCTATCACAACCATGTGCTCGTTCAATGACCCCATGCATTTGTCTCCTATGATTTTGCCTGCAATTTCGTTTCTTTGCATGCTGTTGCTACCGGTGCTTTGACGGGGCATCCCCTCTCCCATCAGCTAACCCGTCGAGTTATCAGATCACCCATTATGACAGACCACGATCACGGTCTGGGATTGTCAGGACTCCGCCGAATACGCCAGTCACAACCCGGTAGGAACGGTACACTCGGGCCTTCCAACCCTACTTCAAGGAGTCCATCCTTGAGTCTGTCGCGGTCCACCTCGATGACCATGTTGCAACCCTTGGCCTCAGGACCATCGTCGCCCGCCTTCATCGACGACTTGGAACGTTTCCCCAGCGAGTCCCTGCACTCGTTTTCCTTTGCACACCAGTCTGAGGAGTTCATACACAACCGCCAAAATGTACTGAGACGCTCGATCGAGTTCATGAAGGACCGGATCGGTCGTTCTGCCACCTCCAACCCAGCTCTGGCAAGCGCGCAGGCACGGGTGACTGGGGATATAGAGACACAAAATATGCTGGAACTTTTGGCAAAGGCGCAGTTGATGGGTGTCAGCGATCCGTCGCACCCTCTTGGCCCTCTCACCGGGCCTGCTGATATGTCAGGCGAGAACATGTTTGAAAAGACCTTTATACCCAGGACAGAGAGCCCTGAGCCCGTTGAGGACCTCTCAATGTCTCCCGATGAGACCAACCCTTTAGGCCTGCATAACCGTGTTCAGGAGGACATGGGGAAAAACTCGACCAAAGACGTACGTCAGACATCTCGCATAGACTCGCTGTCGTCAGCGCCGGAGGAGGGAGATTCGTCTGAGAACTCGTCCCGGACACCGACAAATGAGAGCGGAACCACCCAGAAGACCTCGCCCCCTGAGTCGAGGCGGCCAAGCGTCTTGAAACGGACCTTCACTGACACCATTCACGCCTCGATGCAGCAAAAACTCATGGACGCCATGGCCCAGCCGTATGTCGCCGGACAGCCGGGCAATCCTGAAAGTGTACTCTCCCCCAGATCATCTCAGTCTTTCGCCCCCCCGCTGCACGCACCGACCGCGAGGGGCTCATCGGTGCATGGCCACTCCAGCAGATGGGTGCCGGCTGCTCAGGCGATTTTCACTACCGAGGCCAAGCCCCCATGGACGATACTCGCCGCAAACGATCTGGCTTGCCTAGTTTACGGTTTTCGAAAGTCAGATTTCAAATCTACCAGCATACTGGACATTGTGCAGAAGGAACGCAGGGGGTGGCTTGAAAACAAACTCAAACATGGGGATTTCGAGAGCGAGGCTTCAGCAGAGTCAGAAACAGAGGTCACACAGCCGCCGGCACAGTCGAGGGTATCGTCCAACCTGCTGGGATCGCGGGGCGGCGGCATCACAGCTAGGTTGCTGAGCAAGCCAAGCTCTAGAGCGCAGACCCCGAGAGTGAGCCCTGTGAAAAGACCAGAAACCTTTCATAGTGGCGATTGGCGACCTCCAAAATTGAGCGGTGGGGGACATTCGAACCATAAGAGCAACAAGTCTAGGGGCGTGCTTCTCTGTGGGGATGTCGTACCTATCCAGAAACGCAATGGTGCCACCGGGTCGGCTAGCCTCTGGGTGAAGGAGAAGAGGATGGGGTTGATATGGGTGCTTGAAGAGATACACGAAGATGTCGCGTACCTCACTCTTGACGAGGATGGTGTTGTGACCAAGCTCACGGGAGAGCTGCTTTCCATCTGGGGCGATGAGAGCTTGAAACCGGGCCTGGATATCGGCAAGCTGGTCCCTCGGATCCCACGTCAAGGGATTGATCCAAGATTTGGTGCGATCGACTATGCGCAAATCGCAAAGCGAAAGTACTACACCTGCCGTAACTGTGACAGGATAAACATCCCGGCAACGATCAACCAGGTGCAAGGGAAGACAGAGTTGCGCATTTCGAGCTTCCCACATATTGCAGGTATCATTGTCGTGGATCCAGCGTCTTTGACGGTGAAGAGCTCCAACACGGTCTTTTGCGGCGCACTTTTCGGCCACGAACAGCCAAATGGCATGGACATCAAGTCTCTCCTGCCCGGCTTTGACAAGGTGCTACGAATTCTGACCGAGCAAGACGGACTTCTCCTGGTTGACGGTATTGTTGTTCCTGAGCACAGCTTCCGAAAGGCCTATGCGTTTCTCGGGCTCCGGGAGGGTCGGCCGGATGCAACAAGCAGCTTCCTGCGGCCGGAGGGACTTCCTGCCAAGCACCGCGACGGGTCGGAGCTCAAGGTCGATGTTCAGATGAGGGTTGTCAAGAGCGAGAAGCAAACCATGCTGCACGAAGGGGCCCTGTCAGAGGCAAGTGACGGAGAGTCGGCCGTCACTGAGGATGAGTTCCCAGTCACGCAGACAGAGATGGTATTCGCTTTGTGGATCACGTACTCAAGGCACATCCATGCCACCAGATCAAATCTCGGCGCTGCGTCTCCTCTGCTCTCGGGAACGGCGACCCCTCTGCGACAGCCCAGTCCTGGCCAGACTCCTGCGCCGACGCCAGCAGAGCTCCACCTCTCTGACTCTGATGAGCCCAAGAAGGAAGCCAGACCAGCGTCAATGTTCACCAAGTCGATCAAGGATGCTGCAATGAGCGCTGCCGCAAAGATAACCGGCGCGAAGACATCTGACAAAGCTCAGGAAGATGACAAGCAGGAGAAGCCACCAGCTCCCAAGGCCGCCGAGTCAACGCACAAGAAGTCCATTGAAGATTTTGCTATCCTCGAGGAGATGGGCCAGGGTGCCTATGGCCAGGTCAAGTTGGCCCGATACAAGGACAGCGGAAAGAAGGTGGTTCTCAAGTACGTCACGAAGAAACGGATTCTCGTCGACACATGGACCCGGGACCGGAAGCTGGGCACCGTGCCCCTCGAGATACACGTGCTGAATTACCTGCGAAGAGAAGGCCTCCGGCATCCCAATATTGTTGAGATGGAGGACTTTTTCGAGGATGAAGTCAACTACTACATTGAAATGGGACCCCACGGGCTGCCCGGCATGGACCTGTTCGACTACATCGAACTTCGTACAAACATGGAGGAAGATGAGTGCAGAAGCATTTTCGTCCAGGTTGCAAGGGCTGTCCACCACCTGCACATCAAGGCAAAGGTTGTTCATCGTGATATCAAAGACGAGAACGTGGTGCTGGACGGAGAAGGGCACATCAAGCTCATTGACTTCGGGAGTGCGGCGTACATCAAGAGTGGCCCGTTCGATGTGTTCGTGGGCACTATAGGTATGTCTTGGTATCGGCCAATTTCAAAGTGCGCCTTAAGCTGACATAGCAACAACAGACTACGCCGCACCGGAAGTCCTCGCCGGCAAACCTTACAAAGGTAAAGAGCAGGACGTTTGGGCTCTCGGTATCTTGCTCTACACCATCATCTACAAGGAGAACCCGTTCTACAGCATCGATGAGATCATGGATCGCGACCTGCGTGTGCCGTACACCATCAGCGATGAGAGTATCGACCTTATCCGCTGCATGCTAGATCGCGATGTCGAAAAGAGATACGATATCAACCAGGTCCTGGAGCATCCTTGGTGTCAAGTAGGGGACGACTGAGGTATGACGACCAGTGCGTACGGAGAAGCTACTCGTGCTACCCTCCACGGCCACTTCTTGAGCATTGATCGGTGTGGTTTCACCGCAAGAAGCCACGCCAAGAAGGGTCTCGGGTGCTAGGCGGGAGTGGGACCCGGGGAGTTCTGTTTGGTGCGCTTCCACTGTTCGAATCAAGATGACTGCTGCGGAAAGGCGACCCGAGAGGAAACTGACCAAAATGGGTGTCCGGGCACACCGACAAAGACTGAGCGAAGCACATGTTACTAAACATGCGTGATGGATCACATGCGCACCACAACCGGCGAGCAGCAAGACGAGACTGTCGTTTTGAGAGCGACAATGATCCCTTACGAAGACAGATGATCGAGGAAGAGGGGGGTCGGATTGATACCTGGGGAAAGGGCACAGGCGCAAATGAGTTCAAGGCGGTGAAAGGGATCTGATGACCGCGCGGACAGCCTGATCTGTGATGGGAACGGCTTGAAGATAAATATATATACATATATCATTATATATCCAGCAGACGCAGCCATGAGCAGTGGATTCTGCCTCGGGAATCAAGCGACACAATCGAGCCCAATGTGTGTGTGGTGTGTTCCTCTTGATGGCCACCTCGTGACATATTCGATAGCCAACGCCGGGCACTGGGCACGGAAGAAGATTTTCAAGCCCCAGGGGTTTGAGGAGCAAAGAGGAGCAGGGCACGGTGCTTGGGTCCTGTTGTCAACCTTGAGAATCACCTGCCTGAGCTCCTGGACTCTGGCCTCCTTAGACGCAGGTTGCTCCAGAGTTACCTCCCGCTTGAGGCAATTTCTGCGAGTAGGTTTAATGTGTATGCGCGTGCGGCCTGGATATTGAGGTGTTTCACTTCTTCTCCCACTGAGAGTCGCCTGGTCTGATCGCACACATGTGGTGGAACTGTCTACCTATCGTGTCCCATCGACACTTGTTCCCTTTAGCCAGATACGGGGATCAGGCGTCGAAGACCTGGTGTCACCAACACCTTGCTGCACACCCTCCTAGAAGTTGGAAGGCAAAGAGACCCATGGTAAGGATACAATGCTCGTCTTCCTCTAGAGGCTCCGTCTACGCACGTGTGAAGAGACCCAAGAAGCGAAATTTCCCCCAGGCAGTGCATGTAGCAACATGGAGGATCAGCATTTACTGCGCAGCCAGGCCACAAGAGCCCGATAGATACTTGTGTCAGTGTTTCAGAGGCCTAGAGAGAATGTGCAAAAAGCAACTGCCTCCAGAGGACGCTCTGGAAACTGTTGTGGTGATGTTACTGCGCCAGCCCGGAGTCGAACCGGGGGCCCATCGATGGCAACGATGGATTTTACCGCTAAACCACTGGCGCTGTTGGGTTGATTGTTTGATGAAGGTTCTGGCCGACGAAGTGATATTATATGGGGCATTTTGTGTGTGTGGATATGAATACCCGAATCATCGTGAGTGGAGTCAGTGCAAGTGCCTTCTCTCGACGTTCTGGACCCGGATGGGTGGGGAATACCCTGACTCGTCTGATCTGTCTCATTGTTAGACATCCTTCCTCTCTCTCTGACGAACCGTGCATTTCAAAGGTAGGCAGCTTCGTGCTGAATCTGAGAAGATAATGTTGAGCCATGGTCTGTTGCGGCGGCCAGACCGAGGGCTGGGCATGGTCAAGCTTCGGCCATTCGTTGATGGTGTCGTCGGGACCGGTTGCTTTTTCGGACGCCTGATGTGTTGGCATTCGCCTCCGGCCTGGGCTGGCCCGATGGTCGGGTGGCCTGCGAGGCATCGTGAAAGGTCAACGGCCCGAGCGTGGTGCCGGAGTCTCTCTACCCGCGATTCCTGAACACGGGAGAGCATGGGCCTCGAGATTGATGCATGGCGGATGTGATATATCATGCCATATGCTGGGCCGGGAGAGGAGCAGCCCGCGCCAGCGTGCCCCCTTGGCCCTGGAGGTGTGTCCCCCGACGCATAACCGTCGGGCGTAACGAAGACGAAAGTGTGTGGAACTCATGCTTGTTTGATGCCGTCGGGCCTCAAGCTGCAGCAACAGGGCGGTGTATCAGCTGGACCGATGGCCTTGGTCCCCAGTCTCGGCGTCGGTGATGCGGCGAACCGTGTTGCCAATCTTGTCCGGGCGTGGGAGTCGTGCCCGTGACCGGTGGGCATTCCGTGGGGATTGCAGCCGGTCAAGAAGGTCTCCAGCGAACAGGGAGCCACGAAGGGGGAGAAGGGGGAGAAGGGGGAGTGAGGGCGTGGCAGGGACCCCGGAACAGCTGTCTCGGTGCCATTGATGGCTCAGGAAAAGCATATCAACTGGCTGGAGCGCGCCCAATCTGTCTGCCTGCATCTGCGGAGAGGCAGAGAGAGGCAGAGAGGGCAGAGAGGGCAGCAACGCCCCCGAGCATGTTGCAGAGCATTTGCTGTTGTTGATGTCGTTGACCTGCATCACAGGGCGGAACCCTTCCGGGCTGAAGCTGGAAGTCGGGTGAGCCAAAGGGAGGTCGTTCCGCCCGTGCCTGCAGGGGCATGAGTGCACACTCCCACCCGTGCAAGCCGTGCCCTCTTCAGCCACCACATGGGGGTCACAGGTAGGCGGGTCAAGGCGGGTGTCGTTTCCCCACAGCTGCTAACATTGAACAGTAAGTACTGCGGGCGGGTAATAAGTATCAGTTGACCAGTTGATCACTTGGGCAGTTGACCTGGTAGACTGCCAGTGGCAGACTGTAGCAGGCGACCTCGGCTCGGCTACCGGGACCTTGACCGGGAACCTAGACCGGTACGATAACCACACTCTCTCCCTCTCTTCCCTTGTCCATGTAGATAGATACCTTCAGTCAGTCACCAGCTACACTCGCAAGTTACACTCACCCAAGACACGAACAACCTTGCTGCCTCTACCGTTTCGATCCTGCACAACACCACGCCACACATATTCCCTGCCCAGCCATAACGGGGCACCTGCTCGAAAATGTCACTCGAGGTCATCTACGTGACGCGGCACGGCGTAAGTGCGATATCTCCAGGCTCAGAGTCAAGACGCCTCACAATAGCATAACGCAGCGCAGCGCAGCGCAGCGCAGGCCGGTGCTTGCCACCCGCAGAATGCCTCTGCTCCACACCGCAGCGCAGCGGAACCCGGCTGACCTCGCTGCCTCGATTTGCAGTTCAGGTCCAATTGGCTCGTGGACGCCTCTGGTAACTACTCGTCCTACCTCAAGTCACCTACCGGCATCGCCACTGATCCAGCCTTGACATCACATGGCGTGGAGCAGGCTCACGAATTGGCAGCCCACCTGATGAACATTGATCCCCCTGTCGAAAGGGTCTACTCCAGTCCTTACTATCGCTGCCTGCAGACGGTCGAGCCCTTTGTGAGCTTGTGGGCCCAGTCTGCCAGACCAGATGTTGCCAACAAGCCCGCCCTCCTGGGCGAGACTGGCCTGTCCGAGTGGTATGGCTCTGCATCATTCGAACACCCAACCTCCGCCAGCAGTGACAAGCTGGCCGAGCTGTTCCCGGCCTTTGACAAGTCTTACTCGTCGGCTGTGGCACCCTCGAGAAATGGCGAGTCCATCGCCCAGCTGCACGACCGCGTCGCCTTGACCATGGACGCGCTCATCAGGCGATGCGACGAGGCCGGGGTGCGGGCTGTCCTGCTCTGCTCCCACGCCGCTACTGTCATTGCCTTGGGCCGAGTCCTGACCGGAAACATGCCCGAGAACGTCGAGGCCGAGGACTTCCGGGCCTTTACCTGCGGCCTGTCCGTATTCAGGAGGCGCTTAGCTGCAAGACGCGATGGAGATGCTGCCGGCGAGGCCCCTGCCGCGTCCGCCCCGGGTGTTCGCGCACCAGCTCCACAAACTACTGCAAGCCCCGATAATTACAGTAATAACCAGGCCGATCATTCTTCAGGACAAGTCGATTGGAAGGACGGGAGAGGAGTTGGGGGAGGGTGGCTTTGTGAAGTGAATGGAGATTGCAGCTTTCTCTCAGGGGGCGAGGAGAGGGGATGGTAAGCGGCTGTTCCACACTTCCCGCCCTCACACAGGACTGCTGGGCTTTGATCCATGTTGCTAACGACTCAGGCGCTTCTCTGGAGATGAATCTTTCGCCAACGCTGGCCAAAATGGCTCGCGGCAAGACGCAGGGGTCGAGCTCGGGGTCGTTGTCGAGGGGAAGAGTCGCAACCCCAGATTGTAAGGCCCGGTCCCCTGTCCTCTCCGAGGCCTGTCCCTGGCAAGCAGGCAGCGCAGATAGCGCAGGCAACTCTTGGACTTGCTTCTTCTCTTGCGCAGGAGCATACGCACAGGACAGGGCGCATCATTCGATATTTCACTAGTCCCATGCAAGATGCTTGAGACAAGGCTTCTGGGCCTGAGTCTGGTTCGAAGGCCACTGCACGCTCTACCCCGGTCTTGATCGACTCCTTCGAGAGAGAGATGAGGCTCCCACAATTTGCCTGGCGGGGGTTTCTGTGTAACGCAAGCTGGGAATATGTGTGCTTGGCCTACAGACAGAAGGAGCCTCGAGACCAGCGCGACCTTTTTTTCTTCCTTTTTCTTTTTGCCACAAACCTTCTTCTCAACGGAAAACGCCATTCCCAGGATGTCTGTGGGGACGGACAGCGCACTGTCTGCGGTTATGAAGACCCTGAGACACCTTCCTTTCTCCCGCAGGCCGCAGCAGAATCGACCAGCAGCCAGCGGCTGTGAACCATCGGAATCGCGCATGACGCACTCCCTTGCTGGTGAACAAAGCAACTTCTCTTCCATCGGGAAAAATTCTGGGAGTATTGATGCCGTGCTTGTGCCCTGGAGATATTTATTTTAAGTCTGTTTGCCGCTCTTAGATTGGGCATAATGATCAGCGTGGATGAGACAAGAAGAAGCAACATGGACGGCTCAGCAAGACCACCGAGCTGCAGAATCTGCCGCAGAGTATCAATTTGTACCCGGATGACACATCGGCCCGGCAACGTCAACACTGTCTTGGACCGGCGCGTTGATCATGTGAGAGAAGTTGGGAGGCGAAGAGAATCGTCACATTGGAAGCCAAAGTCTTCATGCACCAGAAGCAAGAACAGAGAGAGCTACAAGAGCCGGCGACGTGTATCTGCCTACGAAGGTTGTACGTAGGTCTGGAGGACACGGCCCACTCGCAGGAAACTGCAATCATGCCATGGGATCTCTTCACGGATTTCGTCAGTGATTGGGACACCAGCCACTCACATAATGCATGGCATTTGATAACAACATCACTTGTTAACCAAGAAGTAATCGATCTGCCAGAGATATTCGAGGGCACTACCTGTTGAAGACAAGACCAACCAATGACACATACTCAAGCGCAGGCTTGATCTAGCTACAAGAGGATGGGACTACTGCGTGGTCGGACTAGGAATACACCCCCACGATTTCGCGGTCCAGACCTTGGATGAAGGAGGCTGTGGCAACGGACCAATCAGAGCGAAGCTGGCGGCTGTCAACTTGCTGTCAACTGCTATCAGAGAGAAACCTGTCACAGCGTTGGCAGATGCCAACTATCTCATATTTTCTTTTTCACATTCGGGCTCTGGAAAATACGGTCTCGGCACCGAAAGCCATCCTGATTCCTGACCTACACGCTAAGCACTGGCCTGGAAATATTTTCTCGAACGGCCTCGCGAACGACCACCACTAGCCTTGACGTGAAGATGTGCCTTCCGGTTCCCTTCAGGAGCATCTGACTTGGTAATGTTCACGTGTGAGGCGAAGCGAGATCCCTGCGGGCCGAATTCTGCCTCTTTGATCTTTTGCCAGCGATGCAAGTCTATCGAAGTGATCTCCGTCGCAACCCAAAAGTCTGTATTCCCAAGAACTCAGTCGTCAGCTGTGAATCAAGCCCCATGTCACAAGGGTCTCGAGCTCAGGTGAAATAATCGGACAATATCATCATGTGCTAGACCCAAAGCGGGATGCCCTACAGAGATCGAGGATGAAACCTCGTCTTGGGGATAACACGGCAGACAAATGGCATTTTCCGTTCGGTCTGGTGCGACGCACCAAAAGGCTACCACCAGCACCAGCAAGGCGTGCCCCTTGCCTGCATCTTTGATGAGCAGATACTTCTGCGTTGATTCGCTAACCAGTGCCAGGCCGTTGACGTCTGACAGGAGGGTTGTTTTCCAGCACTAGCTGGTTCTTCACTAGTCTAGGAAACGTTTCCATGCCGGCCGTGTAATAAGCGACACTGATGCACAACCAAAGCGTCCCTCAAGGACACGACGTGACATATCTGCATGTACCACCTCTGTTACGCGAGAGGTACTCTCGCACTCAGACGCGAGGGTTGCGTTAGCCCAACTCCATGGCCTATCTTGCAAGGGCCCATGGGGCGGCGAGGTGCGCAGGGATGGAGGCAAAAAACTTCATCTTGCAGCTCCTAGGGTGCTAGGCGATCATTCTGTTCCGCGGCGAGGAGGAATACCCCAGATCTGTCACAAGTGACAGGATCTTCGGATCAGCAGTGTTAGATACGCGAAGCTCGCTACCCCAGATGTTGTATATAGGCGGGACCTTGGAGATCTCGCCTCCGGTCACATCTCAGTTTCTGCTCATCTCTTTTTGCTCTCGAATATTGTCTGTGTTGTCTGGTTGAACTTCACGCCCTGTGCTCTTGACTCTCTCCCATCGTCATCATGATCCAACTGCAACCAAGCCCCTTTTTAAGGCATGAGACAGGCAGAATTTTGCCTTCTCCCGGTCACAGCCAGCAGGACCGCCACAGACTTGAGGGCCTCGCAGACGCCGCCGTTTGTCTTCAGGAGCCGGCTGTCTACTCCCCTGCCGGCTCTCCCACAAGTCCACACTTCCAAGAATACACATTCAGTATGTATACTTAAATTTGGCGCCAATGTGTGCTCGTATTCCTGTGCTCACCCACCTCCAGGACATTCAACCACAACACCTGATGAGTTAAAATCATATGGCATCCCGTCCATCCAGAGCTTGTTCGCCATTGCGGACGGAGACCGACCTCGCAGCTATGGGTTCGACCCTCCCGGGCTCGAGCCAAGCTTCAGGAGGCCAAGCACCGGCTCTGAGGCCTCGTTCCAGGGAAGCTTCACCAGTGTGCCGGAGTTGTCACGCCTATCGACCGCAAGCCCGCCCCCCACGCTTGCTCCGAGGACCCCTGAGGCCCACCATACCATTGCCCCAGAGGACAGCCTCAAGATCGAGCTTCGACTGAGTGATTTCGCGGACCAGTTGAAGCGCCTTGAACAGACAAACAGGAAGAGACTTCTTCAGCCTGCCCGTGGACGGAGACCATCCTCCCGCCAGGAGCCATACTCCACCTCGGCGTCTGAAAAGGAACGTCGTGGTAGTAGCACCAGCGGCAAAGGCGGCCAGTCCGACGCGCTGCCCAAGGGAAAGGGCAAGCCAAAGAAGCCTCATTTCAACCTCCGGTACCCCAGGTCGGTCAAGCTGTTCATCCTCTACCACAAGGAGGACTGCGGGTGGGGGTGGAAGGCGATCAACGAGCGGCGCGTGGGCCTGCTGCCGGTGCTGTACCGCGGGGGCTACAAGCCCGAAATCGAGGAGAACCGCGAGGTCGCGGGCATCAACGGCTTCTACTACCGGCTGAACGAGGTCATGCCGGCTCTGACGCCCGACGGCAGTGGGGTGCGCTTTGTGGAACAGGGTGGGCGGTCCTGGGAGCTGACGGAGCCTTGCAAGTGTCGCGAGGGGCCTGGCCGGGGAGGCGAGAGGAGGAAGGGCGGCGGCGGCGGGAGGACCAGCAAGGCCTCCAAGGACAAGGATGACGCTGAGGCGGCGAGGCCCAGGGGCATGGTCGCCAGGTACCCAGAGGAGGTTGTCTACCACTGGGACGAGTTTGTCAAGCACTTTGTGCCGCAGGCCCGACACGCCGAGGTCTATGCGCGGGCGAAGAGATATTGTAAGTGCTGTCTTCACACATCATGCTTGGACATGTCCTCCCTGCCACTTCCCTCTTTTATCATCACACCCATACACGCACAACAAGACCAAGGAGATTGGGCTGACAGTTCCCCTTGTAATCAGGCGAGATCCGTGCCGAGCAGAGAAGGGAAAAGGGCGTGCCGCAGTGGACGCCAGACAACGAAGAAGACAGGGTATGGCACACAAATCCGCCAAACTCAAAGAGCAAGACGCCAAGGGCGAAGGCCGGCGAGGCAGACGAGACGCTGCCGGAGCTGATGCGCGCTTGCGAGCTGGACCCTATGATGGAGGTGGATTGAAAGACGTCTCGTTTCCCAGCCCCTGGCCTGCCATTATATTTCGTCCGGTACGAAGTGGTAGGGCAGGATGCATTCTCCGCAACCCTTCCTGCCTGGGAGTGGCTGGTACATATATGGCCGTAATGAAATAGGCGGCACGCTGTCATCATCGACAAGCAAAAATGGTGGCACACGTCTTGGGAGAAACAAAAGTCGAATTTGAAGCACTGGCCGTGCGGGTATTTTGAATATTCATAGTGGTTCTGTGGTCAGATCCGGTCAGCGAATTATTTGTAATGCCTGTACATGTCTGTACAATTGAATGAATCGGATTCGAATCCGACTGTTGATAAATTTCTCTTCGCCTGACGAGATATAAGTGTTCCCCTCCGGTTTCCAGAGTCAGTGGGCTCTCAATAGGACCCAGGGTTCTCCAAATATTCCGTCGGTCAGCGACGTCCGAACGCAGCAGACGTCTGAGCCCCAAAGCGTGCCTGAAACAGGTCAGGCTCTCCACCATCTTCTCCGTCGTTGTCGAGGGTGATGTCGTACTCCTCAAGATCAGACGCATTACCAGTGCGGTATTGGTACGCAGCCCGGTTATACTCGTCCTCTGAGTCGACCTCCTCATCCGGATAATCTGCCGCGTAGTAATCCTCGGCTATGATAGGGTTAGTAAAGTTTTCCACCCGTCTACTCGATCCAAAAGCAGATCCTGAGCTTACCGTTCTCGTCTTCGTCATCCTCGGCGTAATCATCGTCGCTATCGCCCTCCTCCCCATAGAAAAAGTCCACATCAGGCTCGTTGTCAAAGACAAGCAAGCCGACCTTCTCTGGGTCCACATCCTTGCTCAAGCTCTCGGCTGCTACGCGGACATAGGTTTCGATGACATATTCATCATCACTGTGGCTCTCGTAATCCTCCATGGTCGGCATAGCTGGTGCAGCATCTGTCTTGGTAGCAGCAAGCTCTGGATGGCGTTCCGCGTAGCGCTTCGCGGGAGCCTTGGGTTTGAATCTGGAAGACTGGGGCGACGCAGCTGCTTCCGCCTTTCTTGCTGCTGCTGCTTCCGCCTTTCTGTCGCGTTCTTCGATTTTAGCCAGGTTCTCGCCAATCTGCTGCATGACGAAGTCGTTCATGCTACGAGTGAGCTCGTCCAAGTCTGAATCCTGGTCTTTCTGGAGTGACTCTGGAACCTCCCTCTTCACCAAGGGCGTGTGCCTGCCGTCCGTCCGCTTCCGGTCTGAGCCGGGTAGCTTCTGTTTCCTCGCAGGCGCGCTACCCTCAAAACCTCCATCCTTCCCTAGATTCTTAGCCGTCGGCAGACTATCCACGTCGGTCATCTGAACGTCCTCTGTCCTCGTCCTCTTGTGCCCGCGCTCCACGAAAACGGTCGTCGGTGTCTTATACCGCGACCTCTTTCCGGTGCTCACGCCAGGGCTGAACAGAGGCGAGGGGACAAGCGAGCGTCGGGACATGTGGAACCGACGTGGTTCTGTAGCGGGCTGAGATTTGGGTAGGCCCTGCATCGTCGCGGGGGCAGTTGGCGCAGCAGGCTCCTCATTTTGTGGCTTTGGAAGGGTTTGCGCCGACGCGCCTGACTTGGTCCCTTGTGGCCGGTCGCGTTTGTCCGCATTGCTCTTCTCGTCGCCGGGCTTGGATGCATGGATCGTAGGCAGGAGGTTACTGGTTGGCTCGCTACCAGTACCGCCCTCTTTGTCGGCGGCACCCTGGATCCTCCGCTGGTAGATGTAGGCATCGCTGCGGGGTCGCTTCCTATCGCCGTCGACACCTTTGCAAGGAAGTCAGTATGACGAAGCTGACAGCAAGGCAGAAGATGCGATGGGTGGTACGGACGAAGGTAGTCGACGACGCCCTCGTCGTCGTCATCGGCAGCCTTGCGCTTCTTCACCAGGCGCTTGACCTGGATGATTTCAGGCGGAATAGACATTCTCGGAAGAAATGTGGCGCTCTTTGAAGATTAGATGTTTGCAACAGACGTCAGCAGTGCTGGCGGGAGAGTCGTGCTGGAATGGTGGGGCAATGCGCCGAGGCTAGGCTGAGGGAATGCGAGTCTGGAGCGTTGGCGTTCTCGCAAGTTCCAGGCGGGCCAGGCTGGGGGCAGGAAAAAAAAAAGTGGTTCAGACCTCTGAAGGGAAAGTCAACAAGACCCCTGTCTTATCGTTATCCGTACCCCTGCTCGCGAGGTGACGTAGCCATGTCGACTCCACAGAACAGCACACATTCGATCCATCTGGGTACTGCAAATGTACCCGAGAGCTGGGGCGTTTGAGAAGGCAGGTAGTCATTGAATCCGAAGCCGAAAACACGAGATCACTAGTAGAGACATTTCATGGTGTTTTCAGTCCCAGCTGGGTGGATTGCGCTCCGTCTTGTTGGTCAGGGATGCTTGACTGTCAACAATCGATGGGAGGGCTCGACTAACATGTGATTATAAGATGCGGGCCCACCGGGAGAGGCAATGCGGTAGGTGGGTAGGTGCTGAACAACGGCATTGATATGCCCTTCGCGTCAGGTATGAGCAAAGCTGTGGTTTCTTTACGTTTCCAGAATTGCCCACAGTCTATGCGTGACAGTGCCATCAATGGCATAATTCTAACAGCCCCAATCAACCCGAGGCGGGAGGAAACAGGCGCGACATGTACATGGCATGAGCTAGGTGCTAGCTAGGCGCCGAACAAACTTTGGACAGTAGCTCCGTCGCAAACGGCTGACGAGCTGCAGCACGAAGCACCAATCACGGTCAGACGATGCAATAGTGACATGGAACTTTACGATGCCGATGTGAGTGTAGCAGATAGGCAGGGCCTGGAACTCGCATCCCTAAATAGGTCCCAACAAGAAGAATCCTGCGACCGGCCGGCTACATTATCTTGGTGCAGGCGGATTCGGCACCCAGGCAGTCCTGGCAGTTCCAAGCAGTCCAACAGACTGCAAGTCTCAGCCCACAACTTGGTCTCGCCCGTTTCGCCCGTCATTGGGCCGTGTGAGACATGACAAAAGCTCCGGTGTGATCGAGCTCGAGCTCTGCCTTTGTCGCTCAATCATCTTCAGTGCCATTCCACAGCCGGCTCCTTCGACCAGTGCATCTGCAATCAGTACCGGCCTGGGCTGAGCTTACTGCGTACCGAGTACAACCCAGTACTTGTCACGCAGCTCCATCATCCAAGCTGGGAGGCCACTTTTTCTCCCCATGCGCACCCCAGGAAAGCTGGCCGCCCCGCAAACCGAGTCCCAGGTGGGAAACAAGCTCGGGGCATAGCTCATGCGTCTGCAAAACGAGCTGGTCAAGCCACTGCCCACCCGCCCCCTCTCCTAAGATTCCACTTCTCCCAACTGTCAAAAAACTTCGCCAGCCATCATTCCTGTCCTCTCGGGATTCACCTTCATCACAGGACGGGTCATCTCCCTTTGCATCGTCTTCCAGGTCTACTTGACTGTGGAGGACGGCACACTCGAAGCTACGGAGTACTAGCTGCTTGCCAGGCGAGCTCCCGCCCGTGCTCTCTGGATTAGAAGCCCGCCTCCTCACTGTCTCCCCGAAGCACCTCTGAGGAACACGCCAACAACGCACGAGGTCATCTCTCGCACAGTCTTCCCTCAATCTCCATCATCATTCAATTGAACGCCTATTAATCATGGCGGACACCAAAGTTCCTCTCAACATTACCTTCCGGGCACCTCAAACTCAGCCTCCGCTCTTCGTCGCCGGCACTTTCTCCCACCCACAATGGGTGCCCCAGGAGATGGAATACACCACTGGCGAGGACGGACAGTTCACCTTCTCCAAAGCATTTGATGTGGAACCCAATTCAAAAATCCAGTACAAGTTCCGCGTTGGCCCTGGGGATTGGTGGGTTCTCGATGAGAGTGCACCAACAGGTAATTAAGCCGCCGTCAACGTCCTCGCGCCCCAGGCTAATAGCATACAGTGACCGACGACGCGGGCAATAGAAACAACTTCATCGAAGCCCCGTCTGCAGAAGAGGCGAAGCCGGAGGAGCCGGTTCAATCCACAAATCAGGATGACGACGTGTCGAGTTCGAATCATGTTCAGCAGCCGCAACCTCATCCGATTGCAAGACTCGAAGCTCTCAAAGAGACCGAAAAGATTGATCGATCGGCGACCAGCACTCCCGAGTATGCAAGGACTGCAGCGGAAGTCGCAGAGTCAGCTGCATTGGTCGACCCGCCCACCCCTCTGCCGGAGAGAGTAGATGCCGTTGCCTCTGATCCGCCACAAGAGGTTGCTGATACCGCAGCTGAGGTCGCTGATACAGCCCAGGCTCTCGACGATGAACCGGTGAGCATTCCTCAGCTGCACCCCTCTCAGGGCACAATCTTACTAGCTCCCGGCCCCTGAATCTAATGACCCCATCAGGCTGAAGAGCACACGGAAACCGTCATACCTGCACACGAGACCTTCGCGGATATCAAAGCGGATCTTCAGAAGGACGATCTCGATATCGCTGGGTTCAGTAATGACCATGAGCCAGCACCGTTGTTTGCGCGTACGTACATTCTCACCTCGTTCATTTCCCATCTGCGTAGACCCCACTTTCTTCGTGACGTTCTCGTTCAGACTGACTGACATATGGTAGACGAATGTGCCGGCCTATATGAAGACGACGAAATTCCAGGCGTACCGGAGGAGGAGCAATACGCCAAGATTGTGAACGGCAAAAGTCGTGACCAGGACAAGGAAGACTTCTCAGACCCGACTCTCGAGCGATTCCCTTCGTCGAAAAGCGAGATCCTTGCTGCTGTCAGAAAAGTTGAGACTGGCCTCAATGCCAATCAGACACTGAACGAAGGAGTTCCACCATCTCCTATCTTCAGGACAAGAACCCGAAGCAGTGGTGATGGCCAGGAAGAGCACGCTTCTCCTGAACCGAGTCCATTACCTTCCAAGGAATCACAGAACATGTCTCTGAACCCGGTACAACCGCAAGAGAATCTGGGTGAGCGTTCCCTCTCGGCGGTCTCCCTCGGCTCTATAGCCGAGGATGAGGAGGCCGACGCGCCGACGGCCGAGCAAATCGCACCGATTGTCGAGCAGGCCGAAACTGCCGAGGAGGCCATCAAGGTCGCAAAGGAGGCTGAGGGCGATGTTGCCCTGGATCCTGCAAAGTCCGCCTCGCGGCCAGTAGTGACTGTCCCAAGCCCGTCGGTCAAAACCAACAATGACTTGGTCTCTCCGGTCAGTGACGAGGACGAGGCTGTTGTAATCAAGGATGGCAAGGAAAAGGACAAGCAAGTGGAGAACGGCCAGTCAGGCTATCTGACGCCGGAGAGAGCGGCAACTCCTCAGCCTGAGGAGGCCGGCAGCCCGAGCGAACCTGTTCCAAACACCGCGGAGCCAGTCGAAGACGCAGCTCCAGTGGCAGAAACCGAGCCCGAGCGGACGTCTACACCGGTGCCCCCAAGTCCAAAGATTGTTGTGTCGAAAGCTGAGGACATAGAACCTCAAAATGTGCTAGCGGAAGCACCAGTAACCAACGGGAACGGGCACAAGGACATTCATTCTCCCTCGTCCGGCCGCGGTCAGGAGGAGACTGGCTCTTCCAGCGAGCCGGCCGCCACTTCTTCTGCGATCGAGGACAATCAGCCCTCGTCGTTGAAGAAGCGATCTGCTCCCCAGTCTGAGTCCAGAGATCGGTCTGGTACGCCAGCACCGATCCCCGACAATGACTGGGAGGCGGCCAAAAATGGGAACTGGTTCTCGGCCTTTTTCAGGTGGATCTTTGTCGACTGGGTTGGTGGTTTCGTCAGTAGGCTGTGTGGAAGCAGACGCAAGACTACGTAAGAAGCCACCCCCTGACAGACGAGACCCCCATTGATGTTGTTCGTCTTAGACTTGTGACAACCGGTGTGGCCTTGGTCGCAATTGGAGCCGCTTGGCTGTGGAATGCGAAGGGTGTTGATTTCGATGAATTCAAGGACGATGCATGGCGATTGTTACGGCGAGCAGATTGACTTTCTCGACCCGAATCCAACTTGATAGGTTATGCTCTTGGGGTCTGAAGCAGGTCCCTCGCCCAGCATTGCGATAATTGTTGTTTTTGATTTCTGCACAAGGATGCATATTGGGTGATATTGGGGGGCGTCATTGTGGTAGTATGAACACACGGCTCATAGGACGATAGCAAAGAATGCAATGGTTGCTAGTGTGTAAGGAGACCGCTGTTTGCTGCCGCAAAAATGGCACTGTCGCGTGCTAGTCAACCTCTCTTTTGACAGGGCCACCGGCCCACATTGGCGTGGGGTACCCCGGTCCACCTGGCTTGCGATCTGCAGCAGGGGTACTGCTTGACCAAAAATTTCCAGAAGTTTGGTCCAGTTTAAAGCTCTTCTCCCGTCTCTGACATTTGTAGCCACGATTCCTGACATTGTCAATCATGTTTGGCAAGGCATTGTCAGAGACCGTGTGCCCGCTCTGTCGGGTTGCACTCGACTCGAGGAGGCCAGCTATACGAAGTGCAATCCCTCAGCCATGGGCTAGCTACCGTTTCGCCTCGAGCTTCCGACCGAAGCGCTCCACTCCCTCCCGGATGGTACTTTCCGACAGCGTTGCGCGCAGACGAGACGACGATGGCAGCAAGAAACCTCGACGGAGAACAGTCGACGGCCCTTTCTCGGGAATGAACAGAACCGTTGCAAATATCGACCCCATGCGACGCATCGCACAGGCGCGGACGCGAGACAAGGACGAGAAAGCAGGCAAGGAACGCGACGGCAAAGATGGGAAGCCAAGATTTAAGGCGCTGCGGATGCAACGGGCTCTGACATCCTTCAGCTATGGGCAGAGGATGAATCTCAAGGACCGCATGAAAGAGGTGGAAAGCTTCGACCAGTTTGACCTGCTGCCGGCGATCAAGGAGGGCGTTTTGAAGGACATGTTCAAGGACAAGGCCGAGATCCAGCCGACGCCGGTACAGAGGCTTGCCATACCCGCTCTCCTGGGTCAACAGATTGGTACACCTAGGCGCACGAAAACAAAACCTGTTCCCAGCGAAGCAAGGCAAGAGTTCTTGCTTGCCGCCGAGACAGGGTCTGGCAAGACGCTGGCTTATCTGCTCCCCTCAGTCAACGCGATGAAGACCGCGGAGGCACAAGATCAGGACATCGCGGCGTACAACAAGCGCCTAGAGGAGGAAAAGGCGCTCCGGGCTGACCCGGCGTATAAGGGCAAGTCCTTGTTAGAGCCGCATCCAACTACAGCGCGGCCACGCGTGGTCATACTAGTACCGACCGCAGAGCTCGTCGACCAGGTGGGTGCGGTGGCCAAGAAGTTATCACACTCTGTCAAGTTCAAGGTGGAGAAGATCTCCGCCAACTTCGACGCGAAGGTCATTGAGCGCCGGATATACAGGCACGAAGGGCTGGACGTCGTGATCGCCACACCTCATTTGCTGGCGTCTATTGCAGAGTCCGACCCCAACGTCCTGTCGCGGGTCTCGCACCTGGTCATCGATGAGGCCGACTCGCTGCTCGACCGGAGCTTCAGCTCCGTTACGACGAGCATCATGGACCGGGCCATGCCTTCGCTCAAGCAGCTGATCATGTGCTCAGCCACTATCCCCAAGAGGCTGGACAACTACCTCTCCACCAAGTTCCCGAAGATGACCCGCATCGCGACGCCAAACCTGCACGCCATCCCCCGGCGGGTGCAGCTGGGCGTGATTGACGCGAGCAAGGAACCCTACCGCAACAACAAGAACCTGGCATGCGCGGACGCGATCTGGTCGATCGGCAAGGGCGCCTCGATGCACGAGGGCGCGGTCCCCGGCGAGGTCGACGTCAAGCGCGTTATGGTCTTTGTCAACGAGCGTGAGAAGACGCAGGAGGTGGCCGAATTCCTCGTGTCTAAGGGCGTTGACGCTGTCGCCTTGCACCGTGACACGCCTGAGCAGCGGCAGAGCGAGATGCTGGCCACGTTCACGTCGCCGGTGCCCGTCCGGAGGCTCATGGACGACGTCGAGAAGAGCAGCCCAGTCAAGGGCAAGAGACACCTGGCGAACACGAAGGTAATCGTGGCGACGGACCTGGCGTCCAGGGGCATCGACACCCTGGGCGTGAGGCATGTGGTTCTTTACGACGTGCCCCACACGACCATTGACTTTATCCACCGGCTCGGCAGAGTGGGCAGGAAGGGTACTCGCGGGGGCAGAGGTATCGTCATCGTGGGGAAGGACGACAGGAGGGACGTGGTTGCGGAGGTCAAGGAGAGCATGTTCATGGGCCAGGCGTTGGTGTAGACATACTTACCGCGAGGATATACAACAGGATGGATATATGGTAGCGTTGCATAGGCGTCGGTGGCGTTGACTAGTCCCAGGCTTTGCATATCTCTTCTCTAGTTTGTCGGAAAACAGAATAGTATTCAATTCTGCAAGACTCGATCACACTGCTCAGCGGGCAATTCCGCAATCGTGAGGAAAGGCGTCTCGGCACCGATGCCTTGGGCACATCGGGAGACGGGACCGGACTTAACAGCATGACGGGATACAAAATCCGGAACCGCCCGGTACATACCGGTGCCTTGTTCGGCAATTGACACGGTCGGGGATGCTTCACAAAGCCACATAAATATGGCCCCGGTACCACCCTGAAGTAATCGATGAATTGATCAATTGCAAGCCGCCGAGCTGCATCACCTGCATTGCAACATTGCTACTTTCGATCCCACTCAACCCACAGAGACCAGTCCAAAGCTCACCATGTCTTGCAAGGCGTGCGAAGAACTGCCCCCTGTCTCCGCGGAATACGCCGAGAAAGGAAAGTATGAGACTATAGACGGGTTGAAGACGTGTAAGTGAACAATACACCACCCCAAACCAAGGCAATTTCCCTTATCTCACCGTACGATGAGGACACAGACGTGACCGGCCCGGCCAACGCCACCCGCGCCGTAATTGACATCTACGACGTCTTCGGGCTCGCCAGCCAGACGCTGCAGGGCGCCGACAGGCTGTCGCAGCACCTCGGGGACTGCCTGGTCTTCGTGCCGGACCTTCTCGATGGCAACTACGTCCAGCCCGACTGGCTGCCTCCTGACAGTAAGCATCATTCTTGTCATTACACGGTTTCACGTCTTTCATATTCTGGGCTTTCCCCACATTTGGCAACGCTCTTGGGCTTCATATTAGGCGACTAACGCGCATCAGCGCCCGAGAAACAGAAGCTGTTCGCGGACTTCAGGGCTGGCCCTGGAAACGCCCAGAAGGCGGTCGAGAGGGTCGTGAAAGTCCGCAAGGAGATTGCGGAGAAGTACCCGGCAGTGGAGGGACACGTCGTTGTCGGTGGGCTCTGCTGGGGTGGCAAGATATCTGTGTTGGCTTGTGGGCCTGGCAATGAGGGTGCCGGGAGGAGGTTCAATGCGAGCTGGACTGCTCATCCCGGGTGAGTGGGCTCTCTTCACACGCTGCATATGACCTCGTCCCTTGCTGTGTTCCTCTCTATATCTCTCTCTTCAGCAGGAATTATGCTAACCCCGTATTACTTCCTGTAGTGCTCTTGACCCGGCTGACGGTGCGGCTCTGACCGTCCCACACATCTGCCTTGCTTCTCCTGATGAGCCGGCCGAGGCGGTTGCTGAGCTGAAGGAGATCCTGTCGAAGCCTGGTAAGGTGGGTCATGTTGAGACTTATGGTCGACCCATGTTCCACGGATGGATGGGTGCTCGCGCCAACTTGTCTGATGAGACGAATGCGAGAGAGTACGAGAGGGGATATAAGCAGGTTGCCGAGTTCTTGGCCAAGTATATCTGAAAGGCCTCAGTACACCATTTCTTTGGGCGGGTCAGCACCATCCACTTCTCGTTCGACTAGGCAAATGGTGGTTTCTATAAGCAACGAAGGCTGAATGCAGTTGTGTACATGAAGATCAAGCAAGATGTGACCCGATAAGTATTCAAATCCATCTTTTTCTTATAGCCGAATAACAAGAAATACAGGATGGTACCCTAGTAGTGACTTGCCGTAGTAGAGTGCGCCGATAAAATACATTTGGGAATACATCCCGGACGAGCTTTGCCCTTGTGCCCACTACTCGGCCCCAGCATCTATCTTCCTAGCCTCCTATAGGACAGCCTCCTATACGATAATCTCCGATATAATAATCACCTCATGGAAACTACCTCATAGGATAGCCTCCTAACGTCCTACGGGGCAGCCTTCTCGGGTTTACAGTCATAGGCATGTGATGTTAGGGACCCAACCTGCAAGCAATTCCCGTGTAAGTGGAATCGCACTATGAAGTGGGTGGTGAGTGGGGCAGAGGTTGCAAGGGGCGTGTGGGGAATCGTGGCTGGTGCGGTCGTTGCTCCCCCAAAAGGCAGGGCGTATTGTAGGTGCCATTACCTAGCTCTCTCGCTCTTCTGTACTTGTACAACACGCACAGAGAGTCACCATGAGCAAGCCCGGTCTATCTTTCGGGCTCAGCCTGGGCAAGAAGGCGGCAGCAGCCAAGCCCCGTCCTCCAGCACGGAAAACTGCGTTTGGTGGCGGTGACGACTCCGACGACGAAGGCCAGCAGGCATCCAAAAGTGAAGAGACCATCACAGAGCTTGACGGCTTCGCAACAGCCACGACAAGTACTACAGATTCTTCCGCATCTTCAAAACACAAGAAAGGCAGAATACCACAGGAGCCACCAAAACTAAAATCGAAAGTCGACCCAAGCCGGCAATTCGGCGACCTGTCGTCCGCGCTCACATCCAAGAAATACGCCGAAGCGGCCGAGGCTCTCGACCCCTCGGTCTACGACTACGATGCCGCGCATGATGTCATTGAGGCCGCGAAGAAACAGCGTGAGGCCGAGGTGAAAAAGGAGAACGCGCAGCGCAAGTCGCGGTACATGTCGGACGTGACCAAGGCGGCGGAGCAGCGCGAGCGGGACCGGTCGATTGCGGAGCTCAAGAAGATCCAGAGGGAGAGGGAGGCCGAGGGCGACGAGTTCGCTGACAAGGAGAAGTTCGTCACGGAGGCCTACAAGCGGAAGCAGGAGGAGGACAGGATCGCCCAGGAGGAAGAGGCGAGGAGGGAAGAGGAGGAGAAAAAGAAGAACAAGTTTGGTGGCATGACTGGGTTCCACAAGGAAATGCTCGAGCGCGAGGACCAGCGCCGGGCCGAGATGGAGAAAATCGTCGCCCAGGCGGCTACGACGGGCGGGATTCCAAAAGTTGAAGAGGAAGGTCAGGATGAGGACAACACGGAGACGAAAAAGGCGCGCGAGATCAACGCGAAGGGGGGTTCCGTTATCGTCAACGAAGACGGCGAAGTCGTCGACAAGCGGCAACTGCTCAAGGGTGGACTCAACCTGGGTGCCAAGAAGAAGCCGGAGGCGCCCAAGGACCAGGGCCGGTCGTCGTCAGATTCGAGACCGCGAGATCAGTCGAGGGGTCACTTCGCGCCCGGAGGCAAACAGGCCATGCGCGAGAGGCAGACGCGCATGCTCGAGGAGCAGCTGGAACAGTCCCTCAAGAGGGCCCGCGAGGAGGAAGAAGAGGAGAGGAAAAAGGTCGAGCAGGAGACAAAGTCCAGGAAGACCGAATCGGATATATCGAGCGCCAAGGAGAGGTACCTTGCGCGTAAGAGGGCTGCGGAAGAGGCCAAGAAGAATGGCCAGCAAGACGGACCATAGACTGTTAAGAATGATACCCCAAGATTTTCGAAGATTTTGACGGTGTTGAGTGTTCTATTCTATGTCACCCAGTGTGACTCTGTATAATAGGCCGCACCGACGCGTGCTGATATCATCGTGATACAACCCCAGGTTGCCCCGAAAGACAGGGCTACGAGGAGATCCCCTTGCTTCGAACTGGCATATAGCCAACCGCTTTCCTGATGGCAAACAACTCTGATATATGGCCCCGGACTGTTTGTGCCTCGGGGTGAGGGTAACACCACGGGAAGTCGTCCCACAGAGCAGTCCCCTCGAGGCTCACCCCACCGGAAACGACAGAGCCGATTTCTTCCTTAAAAAAAGGAAGATCTGTGGCCCTGCGAATGGTGATCATCTGCCTGCGATGCCGGCTATGTTATTGCTAACGGCGCACTCCCCCGCCCCAAATAGGAGGGACCACAATCCTCTTCCAGCGTCTCTCTCACATCGATGACTGTTCTTGTCGTATTCTCTGTATGTACGAGTGGTTGACAGCATTCCAGGCAGACATCTGATGATACACGGTCAGCTTCCAAAACACCAGGAAATGCTTCCATGAAAAGAGGGAGCAAAGGGCCAAAGTGTGGCCATCGCCTGTTTCAACCCAACAGCCTAACGAGCCGTGAAGATAAAGGTCGCGAATGGGAGGGATATTCCGTTCGAAGGGTTTTTATAAGCTTCTTACATATTTCTGTCAAGGCCGTCGTCGTCAGAACTTGTATATGGTACAGTGTGTGCCCAACTGCAATGCCGGTAGGAGCAGGGGGTAGAGAATCTCGGGCTTTGGGCTTACCTCCATGCACGAAGTGAAGCACGATTGCTCGCCGCTAGAAACAGATGAACCGGGCTTTGGAATGCACTTCTCGAAGCAAACGTCGTTCATTTTCTGAGAAATTGTGTCAGTTGGCGCAAAGCGAGGCCGGGAATTTCGCGGGCGACGAGCGTACCTCGATCAGCATCCGGGCGTTCGAGGTGTTGGACTCGAGCTGGACCTGTTTCATAACAGTCTGCTTGATCGTGTTGGAGTCCATGGTTGGCCTTTTGGGGGGCAATGGGCAAGGCGCAAAAATAAATCAATTTGGCTGTTGACGAGGCTGCCGCAATAGATCGATGATGGCATCGGCCTTCCGAAAAATCCAAGAGAGCTTGTGGCGGTGCTGCTTGAGCCGTACTGTGTAGGCGTTTCGGCTTCGGCCTAGTCTCGGCCCAGCCCCTGTCTCCAATTCTGCTGCAGGGGCATAGCTCCCTAAGAGGCACTGCTCCGAACGGCAGGCAGCTGATCCCGGACCCCAGGTTCGAGTAGCGCATGCTGCAGAAAAAGAGGCCAGCTAGCGATTCAAGATACAGCATTGGGCGGGTGAGCGCACCAACGTCGGATTCACGTCTGACCTGGACCTACTTCACCAGCCGACCACACAACCAGCAAGCGAGCGGCCACTGCCCGCATCTCCCTCCCCGAACGAGCCGATCCTCTATTCTGTCACCTCGACTTTTTTCTTCCGACGATTCTGGCAGTGCCTTTTATTCACAATGTGGTTCAGCGCGGGCTTGTCAGCCTTGGGGCTGGCGTCGCTCGCTTGGGGAGCAGTCAGGACAGACGATGAAGGAAACACCATTAAGAGCATCGGGGTATGATTTATTCTGCCATTCTGAATTGCATATCGGGACGAAAGTGCTGACAAGACTGCACACAGTTGCGAACGCATACGCTGCAACAGGTGAGGGACCTCGATGATCTGGCATCACGCGACTACCAGAGGACTAACCCAATCAATTCCTCAGCCGTACCTTGACTCCGACATGCAAAGTCGTTGGTACGATTTCAGCGGCGATGCAGTGGTGAGGACAGATGCGTGAGTATCACGCCGCATACTACTCAGCGCCGGCAGCGACTCTTGCTTCTGACACCTGGCGTAGGTACATCCGACTGACCTCCGATCGCCCTTCGCAAATGGGCTCTTTATGGTCCAAAGTGCCCCTGACGGCAACGAATTGGGAAATTGAGGTGGAATTCAAGATCCACGGCAAGAACCAGCTCTTTGGCGACGGCTTTGCCATGTGGCTCACGAAACAGCGCGCGCAACCGGGCCCAGTGTTCGGCAGCGCCGACAACTTCGAGGGTCTCGGCGTCTTCTTTGACACATACAAGAACAACCGGCCCGGAACCGTATTCCCATACGTGATGGCGATGGTGGGCGACGGCAAGACCTCGTACGACAAGAACACGGACGGGAAGCTCCAGGAGTTCGCGGGCTGCTCGGCCAGGGGCATCCGGCACGCCAACGTCCCGACCAAGTTCCGCCTCATCTACTTCCAGGACAAGCAGCTGAAGCTGGAACTGCAGTACAAGAACGAGGATGACTGGGTGCTGTGCTTCGAGACCAACGAGCCGCCATCCCTGCCCAACGTTGCGTACCTGGGCTTCAGCTCCGAGACTGGCGAGCTGAGCGACAATCACGATATCGTGTCGATCAGCGCCAAGAACCTGTACGCGTCGAACCCGTCGTCGACCCCTGGAAGCAACCGCAGGAAGGGCAAGGGCGGCGGTCCCAAGAGGAAGAAGGGCAGCAGCTGGACATGGTTCTTCACCAAGATCATCCTATTCTGTCTCGTGGCTGGTGGAGCATATGTTGGTTATACTGCATGGAGGGCCAACAGCCTGCGCAAGACGCGCTTCTAAGGTTTTGCGGCTAGGAACGACATTTTGGTGATCGGTTGCGGTCAATGAGGCGAGCACGACCTACATATTATTGATGAGGACGGTAAGTAGGCAGATTTAGTCATTTGCTCGGGTCCTGGGAGTTCAGGAGGAATCTGAAAGCGAAAAGAACATAACACGGTATTCGTTGCTGGTGGACGTTGCCAGTGTTCTTGGACCAGCCAAACAAGCATCAGCTCAAGTGATCATCAAGCCCCATGTGCCGGTCAGCCTGCCAGCCACCATGGCCCTTTAAGTCTGTACATGTGCTTGCACACTGCGTATGGGCCTACCTCGGCGTCCACAGCACAGATATGCAGTCCATAGTACCTAGGCTGCTAGACTGGCAATACCCAGAGGCTAGTGGTCTCTTGTCGGGCGATAAGATAAGCGACCTCGGCAGCGCAGCGTTTGCACATCTCGGTTGCTGCTGCGGGCGGGCTGCGGGACGGCAGGACGGGTAGATCTCAGACCAGTAACAGTAGACCAGTAGTTGGTGAGAGAAACATCTGGGGTCGATTCTTACCCGATCCCCCAGACTTTCTTCCCTCCTGACACAATCCGCATTCCGACAGGACCAATACGGTGAAGTAGCCTGGGCAGGACTGACTGTTGGGGCCATCCAGCCCTCACAAGCCCCGTCTTTCCGGCTATCACGCTCCCACCGTGCGCCACGAGCAGCAGGTCTCGGTCTCGCTACGAATGGCGACTGCTAGCTTTTGTGGGCTTGGATGCTCTCCCAGTCTCTCTTGTTGCCCACACCCTGTTGATCTGCGGCCCCGGCCCGCCCAAACCTGAGCACCGCCCGAGCTGGGTTGAGCCGTGAGTGCAGAGGTGGCCAGAGGTGGCCAGAGATGGCCAGAGATGTGGTGCCCGCGGGAGGCTCGAGAGGTGAGAGCACGGCTGCTAGCAGTAGCAGGTGCGGCTGGGGTGACATGGTCGGGCTCGGGCTCGGGCACAGGCTCTGGCAAGCTTGCTGCTCGTTGGCGCCACCGGCAGACAAGGGATGAGAGGATGTCTAGGATCCGCGACGGTGACAAGCTGGCCCAGGAGAGGTCGTCCAGAATGCCCCCCATTCCAGGACCGTCTCCTCTAGCCCAGGCCAGCCCAGCCCAGGCCACTTCAGGTCAAGTCAAGACAAGTCAGACCAGACCAGTCCAAGGACAAAGTCGAGTCCTCGCCCCTCCTGTGCTTGCCTGCTGAGCTCTGTTGAGCTGTTTTCCCGTTGCTGCTAACAAGCTGTGCTGTCGAGGGTCGTCCGTCCGTCCGTTTTTCTTTGAGCGACCCCACGGCTAACACCCCCAACTCTGGCCCTTACCTCTCCCATCCCTCCCTTCCCTCCTCCTCCTGCCCGCGCCCCTCCTGCCCTCCCAGCAGCTCCAGCTCCCACCCCGGCCCCCCAGCCCCAGCTTCAACTTATCTCGCCCTGCTGCAAAACAGCTCCCCCGGCTCGTTCAGCTCGCCCGACGAGTCCTCGGGCTTCCTCGCATCACGAAACAAATACTCGACGGTAAACACACCTACTCAACCATACTCTCATCGCCGCTGCTATATACTATATGACAACTATACTATACTATTCCGTACTATCCATCTCACAACCACGCTGTACCCACGCTCACACACACATTGCTGCCATACTATACTACATAGTATACTATACTACCTTCCTTTCGTTGTAGTATACGTTACGGTTCGACGACCCACCAGAGTCAATCGGTCACTCACTCCCCTTTTGAGTATCAACATCGACCCTGTCCTGTTCGCGGGCGCCAACCCAGCCCGCAACGGCAGTCGCACCAATCCAAGCTGCCATCCCACTCTACTCTGCTGTGCCCAAAACCCACTCTTGCGAGATTTGAGGTGCCCCTGCCCATGCGCAGCGCTACAAACCCCTCCTAGACGTGTGCGCTCCACTCCCACTCTCCACAGCTCGAGCTCAGGCATCCCCACGGCACCTGGGACCCCGGCTCGCCAGCTCGTCCAGTGTCGACAGCCAAACCTGTGCGCGGTGTTTTCGAATTGACTCCTGACTGCCCAAGCCTCGACTCGGACGCCCGTCGGGACGTCCTGATTTAGCCACAATTGACTCGAACTGCGTCAGCCCGATCCCCCAGTTCCAAGCACAAGCAGCAGCAGCAGCAGCAGCAGCAGCAGCAGTGACACCACCGCCGTGGCAGCACACGTACGTACGTACCTTGGCCAGCCTCGACACGGCCTCAGCCTTCTCCTAGGAGCCGCGTCCGGTCCTCGTACCAGAAGCCCACTCGCCTGTCGGCCGGCCAGAGAACCCACCGTGACCTTGGTCAACCCACACCTTGGTCAGCAAGGGAGGGGCAATCTGTCTGCATCCCTTCCGGCCTCGAGCAACCGCAGCAGACTTGCGAGTTGAAGAGAGACCTCTGAGAGAGAGAGGAGAAAGCAACCAACCCGGAATCTCACTCACCCTCAACCCTCAAGATCCCTCCCCCGATGACCTACGGGTAGTCGTTCCGGCCAAACCTTTATTATCTTATACAGGTACGGATCCTACACTAGAAACTGGCTCGCTTCCCTTTGTGGCACAGGCCTGCAGCACCTGAGGCACTGGCAAGCTCTGCTGGTGTATTGGATTAACCTTGTGCGCCTGGCAGATCTGTCCAACCCTGCCACAGCATCGCTGCTGCTTCTCCTTGCTTCAGTCAGGACAGAACGCTCAGCCTAGACATCCCCTGCTTCTGGCAGCCGCTGCCAAACTTCCTTTGCCACTTCCTGCCAAGACTGTACTCGGGGCGGTTGGCCGCTGGCAAGGAGAGGAGAGAAAGACAGCATTAGACAGCCAGATTGCTGACTTTCAAGGGCTCAAATCAGCCATCCCAGAGTTTCCCTTGTCTGTGTGATTTGACTTTGCATCGACCAGTCAAACCAGTCAACCAACAAGCGGCCTCAAGAAGCCTCAGATCAGCTGGGGTCCACACCCTCCTGCTGCCTTTCAAGGTTCACCACAGGTTACCACTTCCCTCCCACCTGCGGCCGACCTGGGCACGACCAGGGGACGCTTGTTGCTTCCGCTTCCCGAGCCTGCTCGTCCCTGCCCCCCGCCGTGCCTCCGTGCCCACCCCTTTTACTGCCCATTCCTGGGGCCGTCCGCACCTCCTGTGCCTCCGAATCGCATTCGCTCTCATGCCTAGCCTCGGTTTCCTCAAGAAGAAGCGGACAAGGGAGGCCGATCCTTCTGCCACAGCCAGTCAGCCCACGAGTCCAATCACCCCCACCACCACCAACACGGCAAGAAGCTTCGACAACTCTACCCTTCCTACTTCGCCCTCAACAACAACGCAACCCCTCGACCCGCCCCAGAAGGCCGCACCGGCGCCCAGGCCGTTATCCGAGGGCGCGAAGGTGGCCATGAATCCTGCCACTGCTCACCTAGCTGCCCCGTACAATGTCACGCCTCCGGCCCATTCCCCGTCCCCGGGAACCGACCCTCAGAACCTACCGAGTATCGCCAACCTCATCAACCCCCCGCAGCATGACGGCGCCCAGCAATCGGCTTTCGCACCTCCTTCTGGGCAGTCGCGATCGTTGAACCAGGCTCAATTCCCCCAGCCCCCCGCCAACGGCCAGTCCGCACCCGGCGCGCAACCATCCAACGCCATGGCACAACAGCAGAACCCGGCCCAAGCCCTGCAGGCGCAACAGGCCGCCGCGGTACAGCAGCAGCAGCAGCAGCAGCAGCAGTCGAGGCAGACCAAGGGGAAATACTCACTCGTCGACTTTGACATACTACGGACCCTCGGAACCGGTAGCTTCGGCAGGGTACACCTCGTCCAGTCGAAGCACAACTCGCGATTCTACGCCGTCAAGGTGCTGAAGAAGGCACAGGTTGTCAAGATGAAGCAGGTCGAACACACGAATGACGAGCGGAAGATGCTTGGCGAGGTCAAGCACCCATTCCTGATCACGCTCTGGGGCACGTTCCAGGACTCGAAGAACCTGTACATGGTGATGGATTTTGTCGAGGGTGGCGAGCTATTCTCGTTGCTGAGGAAATCCGGCGTACGTCCACCCTTTAAACCAGCCAGGCCCAGCCCCAGGCCACAGGCCAGGGGATGATGTATGAACTCGGAACACTCTCCCGCTGACACCCTGCTCATTAGCGCTTCCCCAACCCTGTCGCCAAATTCTATGCCGCCGAAGTCACCCTAGCGCTCGAGTACTTACACGAGAAACATATTATCTACCGTGATCTGAAACCAGAGAACTTACTGCTTGACCGACATGGCCACCTCAAGATAACAGACTTTGGCTTTGCGAAGCGGGTTCCGGACAAGACGTGGACACTATGTGGTACCCCTGACTACCTTGCGCCCGAGGTAGTGTCGAACAAAGGTTACAACAAGTCGGTGGATTGGTACGTCGCGGTCGATTGTTGCTCGAGCAGAACTATTTCATTACTGACAAGTGGATCCAGGTGGTCATTAGGAATCTTGATATACGAGATGCTGTGTGGATACACGCCATTCTGGGATAGCGGCTCGCCAATGAAGATCTACGAGAACATCCTCCGCGGCAAAGTAAAGTACCCCGCCTATATCAACCCGGATGCCCAGGATCTGCTAGAGAGGCTCATCACAGCCGACCTGACGAAAAGGCTGGGCAACCTTTACGGCGGGCCCAAGGATGTAAAGCAACATGCGTGGTTCGCCGAGGTGACGTGGGACCGGCTGGCGAGAAAGGATATCGATGCGCCATATACGCCTCCCGTCAAAGCGGGCGCAGGTGATGCCAGCCAGTTCGACAGATATCCCGAGGACCCTGAGCGTTACGGCCAAGGAGGCCACGATGAGTAAGTCCCTAATCTCGCTCTGGAGCCTTGGTTCTCAGATCGGAGGAAGTGAGGTGCGACAATCGTGCTAACAACAAATGGCAGCTACGGACATATGTTCGGCGACTTTTAGTCCTCGTGTGAACGAAAAGGACGTCGATATCCGGCAAGGGACATGCCGAGACGCGCACGCAAGAAAAGATTGGACGGGTGTGCAGCCACTGCGAGCTGCCCTGATAAGTGTCGAATTTCACTAATGTTGGTGACTGTGCAAAGAAAGTCGGCGTTGTACGGCGCAGGTGGCCAACATGGCTTCTTGTTGGTCCATGTCAGTTTTTAGGGGGGCGCGATGTGTGCATTCACAACCGCCGCTGGGTGTATCGAATGCCGTGTAATTTGGAAACGGAAAAGGAGGTCGTGTCCCGGTTGCATTGGGTTCCGGCATGGACATGTTCTGGAAATTCCTCTCTCAGGATGGGAGTGTCGGGTGACAGACAACAACAGTGGCGAAATCAGCAGCATGGCTACAAGTATCCATTACCTACGATGAAACAAGAGAAGAGCACACCTACAAGCATAAGTATGGCGGGGAGGGGAAATAAGTATAGAGGGGAACAGAGACAGCCGAGCTGCCACAGATGGGCAATGATTGTTTTTGGCTTGACGGCATGCCAGATGACAAGATATAGGAGAACAATGCTACCCCAGTCTTGTGCTACGACCTATGCATCTGAACCGAGGGCCCATATTGTAGCCAAAGCTAACATAAGAATGTGCGTATATGTGTATAATATATGTATGTAATGTATGGGTTGGGAGTAGAGGTATCTATGTATATGTCTTGTATGCAAGCACTTCAACAAAGGTCACATTGCCTACCACCTGGGCAATCAGCAATCGCTGCCAGTATCAGTCTCGTAGAGTACCGAGGTACCTGGCTGGCCCAGAAGTAGGCCGAGCAGGGGAGGGTCCTGGGCAGGCGGGCCCCACCGCGGGCGGTCTAGCTGGTTCTCTGGCGGGAGCTACAGCTCACCAGGCAAGGGTGAGGAGTGGACGAGTGGACAATGGCCCAACGGCTGGCCGGCCCAGGAGCTAAGGCACTACTAGGGGCAGAGGAAGCTTGGTTGCTCTGGCCAGGCTAGGCTGTGGTCTACTGCCTCTTGTGATCCTTGGTGCGTGGAGTTCAGATCGGGCAAGAGGGAGGGGACAGGGAAGCTGTTCTACTGGTGCTTATGTGTGTGTGTGTGTGTGTGTTTGTGTGCGAGTGGTGTCTGCGGTTGGGAGAGGCTCTTCCCAATGGGGTCAGCACCACCTGGAATTGGGAGAGAGATATTATACCATAGCAGAGAGTGAGTGAGACTGGAAAAAGCCCCGCACAGATGCACCCCCGAACCCGACACGCCAAAAGGAGATCCCCGCCACCGGGATTGACAGATTCCCCTGGTCCCTCATGAATCGATACATCGCGGGATTAGTTTGATGATTGGATCCAGCGAATGGGAGATTTGACACCTGGCTGGAAATTGGGGAAGACGAGAGAGAGCCTCTCTCGGTTCTGGCTGCCTCTTGCACCACCCACCCACTCACTCTGTTACATGCACGGTAGATAGGTACATGTAGACTTTTTGCGGCTCATTTTTCGCGCCCTCACACATTCTCTCACTCTCTCACTCGCATGTACAACTGACTTGCATGCGGCCGCAGATGCTTTGGCCGGGTCAGAAAAACACGAATTTGCATGGGCTGGCTGCTCTTGGTCGCATATCTCTCTGACCGACATTTACTCTTAATTTTTCCCCCTTCCTCTGTCTTTTCCCTCTGCACTCGCCTCCTCTCGGGCTGGCCACTACCCAATTATAAATCATTGCAAGACTTGAACATTTGATCCAGGGTCCCTTTCTGAGCTTTTAATTGCATACCTACAGCATGCGACGCTAGGGTCCAGGGGGCGACTTCGGGCATATACCATGCATGCACGTCGTCTCTCTACTCAACGGTCTATGTGAGATACATACAAGAATAGGAGCGGCGGGATCAGGCGGGACGGCTCGCATTTAGGAATTCAACAGTGACACCAGAGCCTCGGGATCGGATACGCACTGGAAGGGGGGATCTGAAGGGATCGCCAAGATGGACGACTACTTCTTCAAGAATCATGTCAAGGCGTGCAGGAATGTCAGCGAGGACACGAGCTATCTGGAGATCTTCAACTACTCGGTATGCGACTGTCTCACTGTCCCACCGAGGCGGGAACGTTTGCCCCGGGCTGACCAACATCACAGGACCCATCTTATAATACCGTCGAGCAACATCCATTGACGATGGATGAGTTTGACAACTTTTTAAAACGAAAGGTACTCACTCATTACTGGACGTCCAGTCTTCGTTCTGGTGGGGCCGTGCTCCCGGCTTTGATGCCCTGAGAATCTCATCTCATCCCAGTCAGCGCTGACTCTCCATCCCATTACTACAGGGCGCATTCGCACCGCCCAAGCTCAAGGATGGCGTGAAATTACTCAATGGCGTGAGGATAGTGTATGTCTGCATCATCTTCACCCTCACCCTCATGCCTGTCTTCCGCACCCCCTCCTCAATGATGAGATGGCACTCACCTCGCTCACACATATCTCAACACAACCAGCCTCCAGCTCAAAGTCAAACACCCAGAGACCTTCGCCCCACATGTGATATCCTTCACGGGGCCCGAGTACGAGAACATGGTGCGGTCGCTCCACCTGCCGTACCGGGCGATCGAAGGCACCGCCGTGGTGGGGCCTTTCTTCTGGTGTTCGTACGACAGCGACGACGACGAGGACCCGTACCAGCAGATCATCATGCGCAAGTCGGACGTGCGCAAGAAGGGCAAGACGCGTGGGTGGGAGCTGATGCTGTCGCACCACTTCCGCACGGGCATCACGACGGGCTACGTCAAGGGCACCGACTCGAGCGACATGACCGAGAGCATCCAGCACCTCAAGGAGTGCGCCACCCACGTCGCCCACCCCTTCCTGCTGCCCGTGATCATCCTGTCGCACGACCTGAGCCCCAAGACCGACTCCAAGCAGCGCGACGCCCGCGACTGGCTGCGCCGCCTCGAGCATGCCGTCAGCATGCGCAACGAGATCCAGGAGGAGGAGGGCTACGTCAAGGCCGACGTCATGGACCTCGACCAGATCAACCGCGACCTCGTCGAATGCCACTCCCAGGTCCTGTGGAAGCGGCCCCAGGCCTACCAGGAGATCATCCAAGCCATGCAGAAGGGCATGGGGGAGTTCATGCAGAAGCTGCCGCCCGAGCGGGGCCTTGTGGCCCTCGACGACGGTGGCAAGGACATGTATGGTTTCAGGGATTTGAGGAAGCAGCAGAATAGCATGCTCAGCAGGCTCGAGTTCTATTTCAACAAGTTGAAAGGCACCGAGCACTATGTCCACACGACGCTGGAGCGATTGGCCATCCAGCGGAGCGCTGTAAGTCAAGTTAACTCTCCTGCCTGAAAAAATTGGGTGCGTCCATCATGTTGCGACAAACAATCACTGACAACCAGACTCGTCTAGCTCTACAACATTATCGCCCAGAAGGAGTCAAAACTCAACCTGCAGATGGCAGGTGACCAGCGGCGACTGGCGTACGCGAGCAAGCGAGATAGCACCTCGATGAAGACCATCTCACTGCTAGGTTCCATCTTCCTGCCTGCAACACTTCTGGCCTCGATATTTAGCATGACATTTTTCAACTTCCAAAATGGTAAGCCCAATAACTCATCGAAGCCACCCGAGGGGGCGCCCTTCCGCTCTGGGCGGGCTCTCACATGAGCACTAAACGACCCGGGAAGAATACTTCGTTCTGACATCTAGCACCAGGTCTCACGGAGAACGACGACGGGCCCGTTGTGGCGCCGACGTTCTGGATATACTGGGCGGTGGCGATCCCGATCACGCTCTTCATCGTCATAATATGGTGGATATGGGACCGGTCGCGCGAGGCGCGGTACGCCAAGGAGGACGACGACCTCGAGGCCAACATCGAGCACATGGAAAAGAACATCATGAAGACGATGCGGCAGCGCACCATGAGCAAGGTCAGGACGTGGACGCACGCGCCTGAGAAGGTGGAATGAGGAAGGGGCAAAACGACACTGGGGAAGATTTTCCGATTTTGGAAATTTGCTTATAAAAGCGAGCCTTTGTCTTTCTGTGGAACTTTTAGGAGCAACCCGAGGTCTTATATATACATGGGCTGAACGAGGTGATGACTATCATGAGCACGAGAGAATGATTCACGAAGCTATGACCGTTGAACATTGAATTGTTGCTTGCAGGAGTTTGAGGAAGAGGGTGTGAAGAGGTATCCTGAGGTGCAAAATACCCATCAACACAATATGGACATTTTCTCTTCCAAGTGTCCGGCCCCTGCACATGTGCTATTCGATTGCCGCTCCCCGAGGCAAGGGGCGGCGACACTTCACCTGTAGGGCATCATCGCTAGCTTCGTGGGGGTGATGGTGGTGTTTCTGTATGCACCACGTCGTGCTACGCCCAGCACGGATGATCGACTATCCCGTGACGACCATATCCGTCCACTGCAGCCTAGTTTCGCGACCACAAAGGTCGATGCGACATTGACCAGTCCGACTAGCGATGCAACGGCCGACATGTCTTCACGGACCCGTCTTGAGCGCATCTAGGCTGACCTGATGAGCTGCGGCCATTAAAATGGCCCTGGAATGAAAGGATCTACGAGAACGGTCCGGGAATCAATCGTGGTGGCCCCAGCTGTCCGTTTTTTTTTTGGTTTCTTTTTTTTTTTTTTTGGCCGGGCATCCTCCAATGCGTGGGAGCACGCGGCGAGTTGGTTCTGCGCCATCGGTCCACGAGAATGCATGGGCTTCGTGGCATTCGTGATCCGTGGGCGCTTCATATCGGCCAACAATTTATCCAGAAACCAAGGTGTTTTCGGGGAAGTCCGTCTTCTTCTCCAGGGCGTCTACCGCCTGGCCGGCGGTGCCATTCTCGCCGTTCTGGGGCGCGGCAGCCGGAGCTGCCGTAGCAGCGTGACGCTCCTCTGCGCCCGCCTTCTTCTTCTCCTTCTTACCAAGTGAGATCGCACCCTTGGCCAGCGCCTCAGCCGGCAGCGGCCTCACGATGGGTTGAGCGACCCACCACGGCCGTTTGCACCTCTTCACGGTGGCGACCGAGCTGAGGGGGTCGTCGACGATGGCCTCCTCGGCCTCGTCCTTGGTGGAGTCTTCCGCTGGTGCCGCCGCCGCGTCCCCGGACGCGGTGTAGGCGTTTTCAGCCCGAGACCCCTTCTCGTAGGCACCGTTTCGCCCGTCGTCCTCGACGCTCTTCCCGCCGGTGCGCTCATACTCGAGCAGACCCTCGGCGACCTTCTTCTCAACCATGGCCAGTATGTTCTCGTACACCGCAATGTCGCCCAGCCTCGACTTTGCAAGAGCATCCCGCACGTCATGATGCCTCGTGACAAAGTGCCGAAGCATGTGGAAGAGGTGCGGCTGCATGCCGACGAAGTTGGGACCGGCCGTGATGGACGTGACCTTGGCGCCGCCGCCGCCACCGTCCCTCTTTCGCTTCTTGCGCGCCGGCTCCTGTGCCTCTGACCCATTCGCCTCGTCCTTATCCTGCTCTCGGAGCCACGACTCATCGTCCCCGGGCACGAACAGCGGCCGCCTCGTGGGCGGGTCCTGCTCCAAGACGTACCTGTGCATGATGTCCAGGTAGCGGCGCATGATAGCGTCGACCCGGAACCCGCCACGCCCGTCCTTGCCGCGCCAGTACTCCCTCGTCTCCTCGCCCGGCGGCGGCGGCGTTGCGAACAGGGCAGGGTCGCTCAGATTTCCCTCGGCGGCCATGACGCCGTCGACCCCCGTGGCATCCAGGCAGCGCTGTAGGTCACCATGCTGCAGGACGTTGCCGTTGGCAAAGATGACCGTCTCGGGCGGCAGGTTGTCCCGGAGGTACCTGATGTACTCCCAGTCCGCGACGCCCGTCAAGTGGCCCTTCTGCTCCCTCCTGCGGCCGTGCACCGTCAGGATGCTGGCCCCCGCGCTCAGGACGTTGCGGGCGTAGGCCAGCGTCGCCTCCTTGGTCTCGAGGATGCGTATCTTGGCCGTCACTGGCACGGGGAGGTTCTCGTGCAGCGTCTTGACCATGGTGTGGATGAGCTCCTGGTCCTCCTGCAGGAAGGCGCCGTAGTGGCCCTTGCGCGCGATGCCCTGCGGGCAGCCGAGGTTCAGGTCGACGGCGTCGCAGTGCGGCGCGACGACCTTCGCCGCGGCCAGCAGGGCTTCTGGGTCGTTGGCGCAGAACTGCACAAAGAGGGGCCGATCGATGGCCGGGTTCCCGTCGAGGTACGGCTTGCCATCGTGGTCGTCGCTGCCGGCAGCGCCACTTGCCTGTGGCTTGGCGGTGATCTGGGACTTTGAGGATCGCGTGGGCTGGAAGTGGGAGTCGCGGTACTTTTGGCCGTCGGTGAAGAGGCGGGCGTGGAGCATGGGCGAGTAGGCAAGGATGCTGCTTCGCTCGGACTCGGGGAGGAAGGATCGTGACAGCATTCTCCAGGCGAACTCGGACTGGTCTACCATTGGGGCCACGATGTATTTGGGCTTCCCGATGCTCTCGTAGAATGCGCGGCCGTGCAGCTTGGCCGGCTGCTCCACTGAGTCCGCGACAGCAGCCGCAGCCGCCACGTCCCCGGCCATTGTCGTGATCTTTGCCGTCGCAAACCCACCCGCAAGGGTTCTGCGCAAGAGTCTCAGGAGCGGAGGCGCCCCCGGCCCAAGTAGCCCGACAAAGGCCGCCAGACTGGTCAGAACAGCGATGGTGGGTTTCGGAGACGTGCTCTCGTGCTCGCGGGTAGGGCGTTCAAGAATTGGTTTGCAGGTGAGGCTGGACTGGAGGGTGCAAGTGGTGGTATGGCGTCAACTTTTTTTTTTCCCCCGACTTAGTCGGCTCGTCTTCAGCCTCGCGTGCAGGGGGCCATCACATTGAACAGGGATTAGAGGTCAAGAAGTTGTAGTACCTAGTCGGGAAAACCCAAGTACCCGGATGTCCCTCTCACTGTGTTCGGCCGCCCGACTCCCAAGCACAGGGGACTGGTAGCCGTTGGCAACCACAGAATTGAACCATGCAGGATCCCCAACATTCTCGATGCCACGTACTGCACTCCAGGCTGAGGAGAGGTATCCGGTCTTAAGTGACAACAGTGCTCGATCCCAGCCTCGTCCATGTCGCTGCATCGTGCATAAGCCGAAAGTTTCCCATGTCTGCACGTAATCATCTTGAAACCCATGTCATGCACTTTAAACATCGCACGGCAAAGCATTTCTCACATTAGCTTACACACACGCACCTTGTAGCATGCTTGCATGTGAAATCTGTCTCCTGGAATGTAACTTGTCGCGCCGAGCTGGGCCAGACCTGCCTTCTTCCTGCCGTCAGCACCGTACACTATGCCGATCGATACTGCATCACAACTTCAATTGGTGGCAGTCTCGGTTCAAGACGAAAGATTTGGGGCTCGAGAAGGTGCTTCCTGGGTTGCTTTCGGTCTATCTAAGGCTCCACTGAGTGACAGGAAATGTAATGAGACGTCAACCGAAAATCCCCGCTTGCCTCTTCTGCCAACACAACCCTTTCCTTTAATGCTGATGACTTTTCGCACGAATCGCTCTTCTCCCACATATTCGGTCCATGTGCACGCAAAAGATAGACAGGAGGAAAAACAAAACAAAACAGATGATGCAATATGACCCGTATCAAGAAGCACTTTGATCACCTCACAGAGGCCTCCCAGTAATTAAATATGTTGGTCCCTGCCTGGCTCCTGCTGGCCCAGAATCCCTGCACCAATGGACCATAGGCCCTGTGTTCATGAGGTCGACCGAGTGTCGCCTTCAGGTCGCTCTCGCTTTGGCTCCCTCGTGCACCAAGCCCTTCGGAGAGTTGGGGCGGTGTCCAGCTGCAGACGGCCCTTTCGAGATTAATTCAGTTGCCTTCTGTCAAGAATCACCTGCAAATTGCCGCAGGTTCTGGTTCCATGATAAACGCCCTGACACCTTACTTGGATGCTTGTCCCGAAACGCCAATGAAAAACAATTGCCAATACACGATGGGGTTTGGGTGCCTGCTCGCCACGGGTGACCAGCAGGTAAACATTCCATCGGAAACTATCATTGTCAGAAGAAATGCGTGTAGATCTTGGAGCTCTCATGCACTTCCATCTCCTGTGATTCCGCGTTAGCACGTCGTCATGTTGTTCGTTTCATGCACGTTTGCAGACATACCATCTTGAAGTTGTTGAGCTCCTCCTTGATCTGCTGCGCCAGCATGGGAGTGAGGCGGTTGCACGTTGCAATCTCGGAGCGACGGTCGTACTCCTGGCTTGGCCAAGTATCGTGGAAGACAATGCGGGGGCTGAACGTTGCGTTACGCTTACTCTGTCCACCCTGCGGTGTGCCTGGAGCGCTCCTCGTCTCTTGGCGGAGGCGTAGGGCTGTCATAAAGTAGTCCTCACTGCCAATTGTAACAGACCCGCTCCGGTTATGACTGGCTTCGTCGTTGGGAGTGCTAGGAGCACTCGAGTTTGGGGAGTCAGCGACATGTGGGACCGCAGGCAAATCGAAGAGAGGTCCCCTCTCGACCCTCGGCGAAGGTGTGGAAGAGCCGTTGTCTAGAATTCTGTCAGCATTGGGCTGCTTCACGTGGCCTTCACAAAATAGCCTACGTTTCAAGATGCCTTTCCGCACGGCAGCCAGCACCTCAGCCCGCTCCCTGTCCCCACCGACGATGCTCTTCCGCGAGTTGGAATTGTCGGTTCCCGAACTGCCAGCTCTCTCCGGCGACGATCCGTCGGCGACATTCGTGGCATCCAGAGAGTTTCGCTCCAGGCGTGGGAAGCCCGTGCCGCCGCCGTTGTTAGGATTTGGTTCAGGGTTGACGTTTACTCGCTCCCTCTCCGCCTCGACCGTCACCATTGACACGGCGGCCTGGCTCGCTTCTGGCATTTCTGCCGTGGGCACACCAATGGTGGACTTGGGTCGGAACAAGCCAGCCAGGGAGCGTCCGCCTTTCTTCATTCCCCGACCCATCTTGCGGATCATGATCGATGCCGATGAGGCCGTGGAAGAAATGGACAGGTTGTCAGTGGAGCCTGAGAACAGGCGCGAGCCAGCATAAATGTTACTGCCGATACCCGCGGCCTCTTGTAGCTCAGCGATACGGGCCTGCTCCGCATCGAGCCCATCAGCAGGTGGGTTCTGCTGTGAGGCCGACGCCTCTGCAGAACCGCCGTTGTCCTTGGCCCCATCCCCTGCACCTGCTCGCCTGAGCTCAGCAGCACTCCCAAAGGACAAGGCTCGACGGAGTCTCGAAGTCTTGCTCTTCAGCTTGCCCCCTTTCTGATTGATGGCAGCTAGTTGCTTGACGGCAGGGCTGTCAAACCCAGCGTTCGAGGATTCGGCGGCACCGTTTGGAGTAGATGGTTTCGCGGCGGTAGCTGCGGAGTCCTTGGACCCTTTGGTGCCCTTCTCGGCTTCCATCGTCACCGGCTTGGATAGCGGCGACGGATTGGCAATCCGCTTGGCGGCATCGGACGAGGAGCTCCTGGGTGGGATGTTGACGAGCTTTGGTGAGTCTGGATTCGTGGAGTTCTGGTCTGAGGTCTCAGAGAGCTGGGCGGGGTTGCCGGTCGGGGTCGGAACATTGTTACGGTGGGCAGACTGGATACATAAGTCGTCAGCAAGTGGGAATTTAAAGGCCCCGGCCCTGCACAGACGCTGTGATTGGATCGTATGTTTCAGGGGGTGGAATCATATGGAGACACTCACCGAAGACGGCCTAGAGTTACTGCTCCGGCTCGAGACGAGACTATCAGAACTACCATTCTTTGCACCCCCAACGGGGCTGCTGATTGTCACCAGCCTGGCCGTTTTGATCTGATCTTTGTCGTTGCCACCTCTGGCTGCTGAGCGTTCCGCGGATGGGTCTTCCGATCGCTTGGGATCCGCGGGTTGCGTGGACTTTGGCAGGTCGGTGGTATCCAAAGCGGGCATGCTGCGCCGCCGAATTCTTCTGGAATCCTCCTGGTGTCTGTACAGTTGCATGTCGTCCACAGACCCCGGAACCTTGGCATAAAAGCTGTTGGGCCGGCTCAAGTTCGACGGGCTGGGCCGCCTTTCCTTGCTGGATGTTGGCTGAGTGTACAGGTGGTTAACAGATGCCATACCTGAGCCTGATGGAGTTGCTGAGCCCTGTGTTGCACCTGATTCCGGCGACCGTTGAGCCGCGGTTCGTCGATATCGGTCGGGTTGAGTTTTGGTGGCTGTCGACGATCCCAAGGACAACTGGTTTGAGGAATTGGAAAGAAATGCGGACTGTGGCCGAGGGCCAGGACTGACCCTTCTTGTACCCGAGACAGGTATCATGGAGTCATCGCGAGACCCGATCGAGGCGACATTCAAGGCCGAGTTGGGCAGGTTGGGCATGGAAGCGTTCGCAGCGTGCCGTGAACGTCCCGCAGAGGCGTTCGGGTCGAGGTTCTGCATCGTCGGAACGGATGGTGACGACGAGGCCCGATAAGCGGAGTAGTGCTGCCACTGTCCGTTCTGATTGAGACTCGGGGTGGTTGTGAAAGAGTAGGGTTGGATTGGAGCGGATGCTCCCCTATAAGCCACTGGGCCGGAGATACCTCCAGCCCCTCCGTGGTAGTTGTTTCTTTGCTGTTGGGCAGTGGCGTACTGCTGGTTCGTCTGAGATTGAGGAGGCATCATGCTCGAGTTCGACCCGGTCCTTGTCTGAAGCATGGGAACGGTACTGGTTTGCTGAGGGTATGCTTGAACCAACGCGGCCATCGTTTTGTCGCGATATCGACCTAAAAATGCCTATCGAAAGCTGTTGAGCAAGGTGGAAGGTCTATCGGCGTAGGCCCTTTCCGTCCAAGGCTTGCAAGCACAGGCTCCCTGCAGTCTAACCTGTTAGTCCCAGAGTCCCTGACACGCCTGAATAAAGCATGCGTAACGCGAAATGAGGAGATGCTCGGGGTGAGCGAGCGAGCCTCAGGTATCGAGTGCATCAGGGCTGGAGACTTGCCAATTTGTTGACGCCAAGGAGATGTGCCCGAGGTGGCAAGGCTGATAGTAAATGGCGTGGAGATGGGATACTGCAAACGACAGTCGGGGAAAGCTGGGCTGATGGGAGGCTGTAGCGAATTGGGTACGAGGAGGTAGATGGCCTTCGAGCGGAGATCACTGTCACCGTGAAGTCCGTGAGAAGGTTGTGAGATCGGAGGACCTCTCTACACAGGTAAGGCCAGACAATTGAATGTCGAATCAAGAGTCCCAGGCGTGTACCCGGTGATGTCTGGCTAGGACGAGGACATGAGGAGCCTCTGTTGAATCAGAAGCGTCGATGGGCTTGATAGGGTCCGAGCACGAAGACGGTCGCTGGAGGTGGAATTGGTAGCAGTGGTGGGTTCGCTCGGGCGCTCGGAGGAGGGCAGGTTGGCGCAGGATGCACGCTTTGGTTGGAGGAAATGCGAGGCAGGACACAAACAGGTCAAGCAGACGGACGTGACGGGCTCGCAACGGGCGGAGCGAAGCCAATGCAAGAAATGTTCTGTAATAACACGCACAAAGACGGCACAGACAAAAAAGAAGTTGCCTCCCGAGCAAATCGTACAGGATTGGAGCTGGGAGGATGCCAGGCGGCGGAGATGGCAGCAGAGTTGGGGAGGGTGGGTGGAGTTGTTGTTTATTGATGGCGGCGTGTGGATTCTCGCGATGGTGCTGCCGTGGTGGTGTTGCCAGGAGAAACCGAGCAAGGGGGTGGTGGTGAGGAGGCAGGAGCGAGAGCTTTGGACGACGACTCGGGTCCCCAAAAACAATATTGGGCCGGACGGAGGTTGGACCGGAGAAAGACACAAGAAAATGACAAGGAAGAGAGAGAGAGAGAGAGAAGGACAAAAGACAAAAGAGGCGGTGATGAAGGGAAGGGAGTACAACAAGGAAGAAGACGGGACGAGGATGTCTTCACAGTGTCCTGTCGTGTCGTGTCGTGTCGTATCGTGTTGCACAGAAGGAGGTGGAAGGAAGTCGGCGAGGGGAGAAAAAGAAGCCAGGAGCCAGGAGCAAGGAGCCAAGGGCCCTGAGAGATGGAGGAGCCAGGACCAGAACCGAGAAAGAGTGAAGAGAGAGATAGAGACCCCCCCCCCTTCCCCCCAGTACCGAGAAAGCTACTACTGTACAAAGCAGACAATCTGCATGGAAAAGACGAGCAGGTGCAAGGAACAGGGGCAACAGCAGGAACGCGTGCATGGGCAAACTGGGGCCGACGCAGAGCAACCCTTTTCGTTGAGCCAACCAAACCGTGAGGAGCTCTCTCATCTCAGTCTGGCCGTCTGGGGGAGTGGGAGTCTGGCAGTGCGGATTGGATTGCTGCCCACAGCGACCCCGTACCAGCAGCAGCCGTGCCAGGGCCGTAGGCAGGTACTAAGGTACCTATTGTGGTAGCGTAGGGACCCTACTCCACAATCGTACCTGCACCCTGCTCCTCCTGCACACGTCTCTCTGCATTTCCCTCTTGGCCGGCCCTTCTCTCTCTCAGTGTGTGTCTCTCTCTCTTCCTTGCTCTGCCGTACTGTGTACTCTCTCTTTGAGTGTGTGCCAGATCTCGCACGCGTTCCCGTGTGGTCCACAATGCCTGAATGCACAGTCCACAGTCCAGCCTTTTTCTCGCTCCAGGGGTCCAAGGGGGGTCGAGGCTTAGCGCTCACGCCTGCCAGCATGAGAGGCAGATGCTACACCAAAACCAGCTAAAGCAATTGTAAATTGATGAGCAGCTCCAATTTGTGACAGTGGGAATCCGGCCGACCGTGGCATGTTCTGGAGCATTTGTTGTGCGTTGTTGCATTGCGCAGTCAGTCCTCTTTTTTGGTTTCCTCCCGGTCTCCTGCACTGCTTAGGAATGATGGAATGGATGAAACGGAGAGACGGATACCGCCTTGTATCCGGCTCGGTCTGCACACTCTTACCCACCAGAGGGCATCGTATGTACCGCAGTCTCCATGTATGTACGCACGCACGCACGCACACCACACACACACACACGAGCACGCACGAACACACACATCTTGTCTCCGCCACGGGGCCGCAGCACCAGACAACATTTGTGTGTCCAGAAATGCAACACAGTCCAAAAAGGGGCAACACACCCACCAAGGGTTCCTTTCCCAGGAGAGGACCACAACACACAACACACAACACACCACCACACACACACACGCACGCTCACACTCACACTCACTCAGTTTTACGCCCGGCCTGCGACAATGTGGTTCGCAGGTATTGTTGATCGGGCGTGCGACCCCAAAAGGCATGGGATTGGGGGGCGAAATGGGAGATTGAGCCATGGCTGTGATTGGGCATTCTGGCTGGTGGCATTGAATCCGTCCGCGCTAAGCAAGGCTGTCCCTGCAAGCCCAGCGGCCAACCCCTCCGTGCATGGCACAGTGCCCAGCAGCTGCGTGGTACACCCAAGTACCAGATCACTGGCGTCCAGCTGCGTGCGCAGAAACAGCGTGCTACAGCAGAGTACAAGTCAGCACGCTTTGCAGCCTCCGTTTCTGGCCACGTCCAAGCCAGGCACGCCCGCCATCTCACAGGCCTTCCTGGGCGACGTTGCCTTGCTGGCATACCCATCAAGGCTGCATGGTCTGGACATGTCTCGAGACTTGGAGACCTGGAGACACGGCCGCCCGGGACGAATTGCGAGACGGGACGAGACAAAGACTGATCGGTGACAGCCTCTTTTCTGGAAACCCCGCTTGATCATCATCTCAATCCACTCTCGTTCCCTGTCGCGGGCGGTAAAGCCCTCACCAGCTCGAGGCCAGCTCTCCCGCCAGCCCTCCAGTCCCTCCTGCCCTCCTGCCCGCCCGCCGGGGAACGCACACACACACACACACATACACACACAAGCATGTACAGTACGCGTAGTACGCACTACATGGTCTACCTCACAGCAGCGATCAGACCGCTTTCCGGCAGCGGGCGCGGAGCCGGAGATTCACCTGCCTGAATTGACGGACTGCGTAATGAGTCCCCTACCATCTCGTGCCCTCCTCCGCCGCTATCGACAGTTGATGAGACCCTGACCACCTCGGCGGCGCCTCGTCTCCGGCCATGGCCCCTCGGCCTCGCTCACTTACCGCTCCTCCAGTCCTTCTCGCCAACCGGGCCAAAGCAACCTGCCCTGCCACCGACCTGCATCCTCATGACTCCCTCCCCACCCTCAGATCATTGCTCCGGAGACCCGCAAAATCGGGAGCCTCGCAGCAGTGCAGACCAGGCGGGGTGGCAAATGGAAAAGGTCGTGAGGCTTGCGGGCTTGTGACAATGCACGCACGTCAAAACTCGACGACCGGCGGTATCTGCCAACTTCCTGTTTGCATTCCGGTGATCTGTGCAGGGATCCTGGATCTGGATAGGGGGCCCGCACCGTCAGGGTGCGGGCAGGGAGCCTCGTATTGGTAGGCAATCTGGCAATCTGATCATTATCGCTGGCAAATAATTCCCCACAGCCTGGTGGTATGGAGTAAAGTGGCCCTCTGTCCTGTCATCTGAGTTGAGCCGCCCCTATTTTGCCAGACGTGCAGGTGCCAGGCGGCAGTCGGTGAGCACCAAAAGGAAAGACAAAAACAAGCCTGTGCTGGTGGTCATCTATTTCGAGGCCGCTGGGCCGCCAGCACACGAGGAGAGCGAGGCTGGCCCTCCAACTTCTGGTCTGGGTCCCGGCTGGACATGACGACACTCGACCGCCTGACAATGGGAACTGGACCCTTGAGACTGGAGACCCGAGAGTCGACACTGGCCAGACTCGAGACGACTTGGAGGGAGGGCCACACACACACACACACGGATGATCGATCGCATGCGAGCACCGCCGTGCTGGTACCATAGAACGGGAACATTGGCATCTGCCTTTGCCCGCAGCCTCGCTTGCCTCGCGACAGAGGAGCATCTCCTCCTACACAGTGCTGTCTAGACCAGCATACAAGTGTCCACCATCCGCCCGTCCCATCCCCACAGACCCAGTCCTCCCGCGTCGCGCGCCGCGTCAAGTCAATCAAACCAAATCCGCCTTGGTTATGGTCTGGAGTTAGCAGTCAGGGGTCCCCCTCGCTATCGTAAGATTTTCCAAACAGGCAGCCAGGCAGTACTACTGTTTGGTTCCCGGGCGTACCTAGGTAGCCGGCGCACAGTATACCCGCGCTGTCACCCATGGCCCCTGGACTAGCGGACTACTCGTCTAGGTCTACCTATACAGCGCCCAGGCTGTTGCATACGCGGGAATATTTACAGCGCATGGCTTCTACTTGCTGGATCACACATAACGAACAGGTCTTATCGGCTCGAAATTGCGAGCCTGCATGTTGTACATGAAAGGACCAAAACCTCAAACAGACTACGGCGAGAGGTCGAAATGACAATCGCGATACTGTAAATGCCAATCAATATCAAATTAACTTTCGGCCATCAGGGCTGCTCCGGCTTGTTTTGTGACCACAACCGCCATTGCCGACTTTTTTATCGTTCCAAAAAGCACCCACTTGCACGCCCGCTCACGGTCCGTTCAAGGATCCCGGCGAACAACCGAGCAGGACTCTCTTACACTGAGAGCTTCCAACATACGATGGTCTACATCCTCCGCCATCAATCTCGCCTGGAATGGAGCCGAAACCCCCGATCATTCCGCTTGCCGCCCTGGCAAGGGAACTCGGAGAGTCGGAAGGGGGTGCGGGTCGATCTTAGATCTCAGTCCTGTTGTGTCAAAGCAGAACCAGACCGGCAAGGTTATCGCTGCCGGCCTGCTAGACGCCATATGTTTAATTTATAGTGCTATACAGGAGTGCCAATAAGGCCTGGGATGCCTGAATCCTCAAATACCGCCTCTAGAGGCCACGGAGGCATTCTTCCACACCGCGCAGAATCAGCCTGCACACATAAATACCAAGCACCTGGCTGGTATCGACAGGTACTACATGTCTACGGCGTTGGATCAAAGCCTAATCCAGGTCGATCTTGTTCGCCTGAGAGCCACGCCTGGCCGGAGGGTGAGCCCCAGTCGAGACCGACCACAGGGAAGATTTAGATGAGAGGACAAAAATAAGTTCGGCAGCAGCTTTCGAAGTCGCCGCGGCGAAAAACTCCTTCGCGTCATACTCATCACCTGCATGCAACCCTAGAGGTGCCATTAATTGAGCAATGAGGAGCCGAGATTGGGAATTCGCTGGCGCGGGGTCGACCTCGCAATCGCTCAGGGACGGCCAGCCTCCCTTGCTCCTGGCGTGAGGTCGGCGCCGAGACAGCAACATCATGTTGTAATGTCGGCATATGGCGGCCTATCAACGTGCCGCCATTGACCTTGAAGCTGTCACCGACTCTCGTCGAGGGGCACATGCCCAGAGATTGAAGCAAGATGTGGCCGTCGGCTGACAGGCCGCGGTCCCTGGTAGTGACCCTTCGGGTCAGAGCTTCATTTGCACGACATATTCGGTCGCAATCTGCAAGGCCAACTCTAGGCGGGTCCATGGAGCTGCAGTCTGTTGACACAGGGGCTAGGGGGCGCGCCGGCTCGGCCGTGCTCTTCCGGACATCGGACGGAAGAAACGTTCAGTCCATCCTGCGCTATCGGGCGTCCCTGTCCCGAACAGTCGGCGATGGCTTGGCCGGGTCCTCCACTTGTCGTTCACATGCTGCTGCGGTAAATACCTAGCTCCCCAACAAATGGCGGATTGCGACTTCTCCATTTTGTCTCAATGTTATACAAAATGGACATCCCCACTCCCAGAGACACAGCAGGTCGATGTTTGGTGGACCTACAGTGCATGTCTGACGAGACGCTCTGCCCTATGATGCCGCCTTCCGATGCCAGCCCTCGGAGCCAGTCCCCAGGGCAACCAGCTGCACCAGAGGTTACACAACTGCTCGCTTCTGCGATCAGGGCCACTATCTGCTCACCAAGCCTCGACCCCACCATCACCATCGGTCGCTGCACGAGCCAGCCGCGGCCTGCCACCCGGGTGCCCTTCCGGCCAGGTGATTCTCGATGCTTGAGTGAGACCTGGATGACGGGGGGTGAGAGGTGACCACCTTGCAGCCAGTCGGACATATTTGAGCGTCGTCACCCCACGTCCGCACGGTCACACCATCGACACGTGTATTAGACCGAAGTCAAAGGAGGGTCACTGTGCGACCGCCTCAGCGTCAGTCCGCGTGTCTGCGAAGAGGGCTAGCAGCCCTCTTCGTCAGCTCTGCTGGTCGAATAGTGGCTCAAATTCAGACGATCTTCAGGTCCGCATACCAGTAGCTTACTCCCCAATCTGCTTGTGCAGCCTCACTGCTCTGACAGCCCATCATCACTCAGCCTGGGGATCGCCAGGTCCGGAAACCCCCCTCCCACATCATTCATTCTTCGCGGAGCTACGCGAGATCTGTGCGACCACACGCGATGGTGCCAGTGGCCGATCGCCATAGGAGTGGCTGGCAGAACGTCAACGACCGATCTAAGAACTCCCGGCCATAAAAGACGTTGCAGCAAATGGCGGTGCTGCGTACCTCGAGGTTTCTGTCTCCCCTGCTCGGTGTCCACGCCGACATCGCTCGTCGCACAGCGACGCCGTTCTGACTGAGTACAATACTATGTGGTGTGCTGAGCTTGCTACGCGGCCTCCGTTCACCCGTGACTGTCGCAGGACGCACTGCAGTTTGATGTCTGTCGGCGATGCACGGGGTGTGAGTGGCGTCATCATGCCCATCTAACAGCGACTAAGCTCTCTGGCGCAGTGTCAGGCCGGCAGACAAAAAAGCACGCTGATACTCTCCATACCGAGACACGGCTTCTTGCCTAAGCGCCTCAGGAAAAAGTGCTCGCAGCTGGCTGGGACCAACCTAGTTCTCGCCGTATCCAGACAACTGGGACCAGGAAAGCCAGCCCGGACGGCGGACCTGAGGGCTTAGTCGTCCCGCGGACAAGCCCCAGGAACCGAGATCTCCCCTCTCGCCCTAGCTAGCTACGACTTAACCTGCAGGTGTGTGTGGTGGGATGAGTACGCGGAATGCAGCTACTCCCCAGGCGGCGCGGCCGAGCTTCCGGTGCTGTCCAATCCGCACTCGCGGCCCGTTGTTGAATGGGGCACTATCCCGAGCCAGCGGGTGCAATACGAGGATCTCGTTATCGTGCCAGGAAGTCTGAAGACCCGAATGTTGTTGCTTGCTTGCCTGCTCACATGAGCGTTTCGGCCTGCAGGCCATCTGAATGGGTTGTCTCAACTGAGTACAAAGCACTGCGGTCAGTCAGTCCATCTGGACGCCGACGTCACTCACAAGTGCGATGTCCTATATGTCCCTCATTGCAGGAAAATCCTCTTGGTGAGCGCCTCACAATGGGACGATCTCCTACGGGATGGATGTCCTCCTGCAAGATTATTTTGCAGGTTGACCGCCTACCAAGTAACCTCATGCCACTACTTGGCAGTCTTACTCTGCCGTGAGGTTGTTTTCATCCGTTAAGATGGGGTCTCCATTTTTGCTCTTGGGACAGTAAGCGCCCTGCGACTCCGTATACATGCACATTAACAGTGGTCTGTCGAATGTGAGAAATATATTACCTAGCCTAAACTGGCAGGGCACATGCAGGGTGTTTCAAGTGGGCCGTTGGTTGTAAAGCGACCACACCCTCATCTTGGTGTGTTCGTAATCTGGCAACGGCCCGGATACTGAGCCCCGGCTATACAAGCTGGTATCTTCAACTCCTCCGGATGCTGCGGGAGCGGAAATAGTGAGAGACGTTGGATTTCGGTAATTTCCATCCTTCAAAACAAAATCCAGGGGCGTGGCAGGGCAACAAGCACTACGCCGCACTGGTGTCCGGCTCCCTCACGGCAATGCCCAATGGGAACGACGCCGGCTTACCTCGTTTGGGGTGGCTCAGCTCCTCAGCCTCGTGACGTACTGCTCACAATACTGCCCATGATGACTGACACTAGAACGAGCTGTAGCTATGAGGACAATACAACTCATGTTGAGAGACATACTATGAAATGTTGTCCTCCCGGTTTCAAGTCTTGTCGGTAGAACAACAGCGATGGTCGGGGTGCCTCGCAGCAGAGGGTGCGCACTCTGCGTCAAAAGAAGGGTGAAATGCGACCAGAAACTCCCATGTAAGGCCCTTGCGCAACACACTCCTGCGTAGTAAAGAGATTCTTCGTTCTGACCATCTTCGCCAGTCTGTGGGAATTGCATCAAGTATGGTGCCGAGTGCCCAGGGTATGAAAAGGGGCACAAGTTTGTTTCTGTAAAACACACAGTCCGTACAAGAGGCCATGAGCTGTCAAAGGGCTCTGTAAATGGGCCTCGCTCATCTTCAATCTCACCCGTGCGCTCAACGGCTATCGACAAACGGTTGACAGCGCAGCAATCAGCTTGGCAAGCCCGGGGCCAACACGCTGAAAACGCAGCAGGCAACGGCGTCCAAGGGCCATCTCACAACCAAATTCCAGGATCATTGTGCGGATCACCGGTCCCCTTCATCCATAATATAATCGGCGAGCTCTTCGACAGTTACTCCCGTGAGGAGATCACGTATAGCGCCCCTTGGTTCTCCTCACTCACCAACTATCTCGGGAACTCGCAAGCTCTGGACGGAGCCATGGCCGCATACCTGCTACAGCTGGTCGGAAAGGCCAAAGGGGACCGGGCCCAAGTCAGCATGAGCCGAGATCTTTACGGCCGCTCGCTGGTCGGCCTCCAGCGGGCCCTCAACCACCCCGTGGCTTGGAAATCGGCCGAGACACTGGCCGCCACGATGCTGTGCTGCCTGTTTGAGCTGTTTGCCGGCACGTCAAACCCGCTCAGCTGGATGATGCATGCAGCCGGCGTGTCAAAGCTCGTCCAGACACGCGGGCCCGGCTCTTTTTCAACGCCATTTGAGAGGGCTTCCCTCAGCTGCTTCCGTCCCCTTATGGTTATGCATTCTCTTTTCTCCGGGCAGGACTGCTTCCTCACCCAACCGAGATGGCAGGACCTCTCGTCACGGTTGTCTGGACCGGGCGCCGGTGACGAAGGGGAAGGGGAAGGGGACGGGAGAGGGGCCCAGGAAAAGGCGTTGGGGATCGGACGTGTCCCCACCCCGCCATGGGTCAGACATCAGGATGGGTACTTTACCTTGCTGGCCAAGGTCCCAATGGTTCTGAGCTGGGGTTACGGCATCCGGGAAGAGAGACGTCATGGTATCACTCCCGATCTGAGCCGGGTTAGATCACTCAGGGAACAGGCGAGCATGCTTCGTTCCGAGTATTGTGATTGGCACCAGAGGGCCATTCATGGGGGTGCAATCACTCAGCCCGTCGAGGTGCCCTCAGGGGACCCGTCGTCGCCCTTCGATACCATCCTCGAATTCTCTAATCCATGGGTTGGGTCGGTAGAGATTTCGTACTGGGCGACGACGCTGATTCTTCAGGAGGCGTTGAACCAGTGTTACGAAGACGACCAACGTCATCGGTTTGACGAGGACAACCAAGTGCTTGCCACAAACATCCTGCGAGCCACGGAGTCTGTTGGACGGGGCATTATGGGTCCATATAGGATCTCGTACGCCCTTCGCATCGCGTACGACTTTGTTGACTTGCCGCTCAAGATGTGGGTTCTCTCGGCTGCAGCAAGGTACAGCCAACAATACGCCGCAGTGTCTACCGAGACGTACCCCAGGCCAAACGCAAATATCGGCGTTCATTCATTCATGGTTGACGAGGATGATGACTTGGCCGCAGCCCTGGAGCCCACTAGTACGGATGATATGGATAGAAAGAGAGGCTAGAATCTTGTGCAGCACCGGCTCGATACTTCTGCCAACACAATCAGACCAGCATTCCGGTGATGTGGAACCGAACCCACTTTCTCAGTGTTCGTGTTCCATGAGCCATCAGATATCGATCTAGCATAGACTCGATCAGAGTGCCTCCAATCTGGTGACGTTTCGTCAGACTATCGCCAGTACCGAGTGTCGGGTCCAGGCCGTCTTTCTGCCACCATCAAGCAAGTGTCCGACTGTGACCAACTTACACAAGGGCCCTTGGCTCAATAATCTGTTGGACCCGTCACATTGATTACGTATGTCTCGCTACCGACAACCTGTCATTGCTGTTGTCAGACGCGAGCTCGCGCAGCTACTCATCAGCGATCTCACTTGTGGGAGGAGACGGTGCCTCACGAAACCACCGGAATGTTCCCCAGCACTGCCAGACGAGCCGTTCTATGACACCTATGTGGACGGGTCGAGAAAGAGATAGCATCTTGCGTGTCCCTTGGTCCCCTCACCCAATCTCGAGTTTTGATCTCGCATAAACATGCAAGTAGGGCCTCAAGTAGCAGACAAATTTGGTTGCACTGCCGGTCGTTGTGCTCCCGCCGTTGACGAATCATCTGCGTTAGAGAGGATTCCATGGAGCGCCATTCAGCGATGTCAAGGTGGGTGCCCGACTTATGGTATCATGTGTGGTACAGACCTCAATCTGTTGGTGTGTTCCCTGGAAAAGGCATACTACATTCCCGCTCTGTGCTATCAAACAACTCTGTTCACGCATCATGCCGCCAAATTTCACGGAGCAGAAGGATCTGGCGAACAGCACATATGCGGCATCAAGCATGCATAATATCTTCATTGGCAAATTTCAGTGAGCAAGGAGGCATGAATTGACTGTTGATATATATCCAATTCGGAAAACTCAGAAGTCGAAATAGAAGAGCTCCATCGTCTCTCGTGTCCCGTTCACTTGATTGCCTACACAATTGATCTTCTGCTCATCGAGACTCACACCATTTCCCCTGAGCCTCTCATCTTCACACAAGGTGGTCAGCATAGTTTCTTCAACCACTAGGCTTCTCCTTGGGTGCTCTTTGCATAGCATTTAGGTGGAGTCTTGGACTTTCGTCTGACACATCTTGAAGCTGACTTCATCACGCCCAAGGCACAGCTGCTGGAGCTCTCCGCTTGAAATGAAGCTGAAACTCCTACTCGCAGCAGCGGCGCTGGTCCCAGCAACCTTGACTAGGTCTTGGGGCGGCATAGACGAGGGTGTCGCCGAGTTGAATGATGAGGACCAGTTCCCCGTCAAAACACCGACAAGGACACACACTGTATGGACCACTGTCGAGGCCGAAAACGCAGTTACAGTCAGTACTGTCGTATTTGTTGAGCATCTCTATACTACCCCCGGTATCTCAACCTGGGAGAACTTCAGTCCGGATGGCTATGTCTCCACGTCCACGACTTTCACAACCACAACCGTCACTCATATCCCCCACGTAATCTACCAGACAAGTGTCTTGCCTGATACACAACGTGTTGCACTCGATAAGAGGAGTACCGTGTCCATAACGGACTGGGTGACGGTTACGGAGGGCCCTGACAACCCAGAGGTGACGACGGCGAGTACGGGCTCCTCAGGGACTGCGACCAGTACGAGCACCCCCTTGGACGCACCGCAGACACCACCATCCTGGGCCACCGCTGCGACCTCTAGGGCCTCATCGAGCAGTTCTATAGGTCCAAAGCCATTCAACGTGAGCAGTTCGATCTCCGCAACGACTTTCTCTATCACATCGGCGGTGTCGGGTGCGCCGCCCATAAACTCATCTGTTACACCAAAGACATCAAAGACATCAAAGAAATCAAAGACGACTCACACCACGGATACAGAGCCTATCACCTGGTCGCGGTCGACCTCCCTGATAGTGCCACCCGTACCTGTGACGCCTACTGCACCCATACCTCCTGGATCCATGACCGTGACGGCGGGCTCTCATTCCACTTCGAATTCCTCAAGTCACCGCGTACATCTCTCGACGCTCACGACGCTTACCGCCGGGTTCGAGCCACCAGAGTCGAGCACTATTACTTTTGTACGTATATATGGCCTCTCTCCGGATGATGTGTTCATGGGAGAGTTGCGTGACATAGGCACCTCTGACCCCATTTGTCTCGCACCCGAACAATTTACCAATCTTGCAACTCCCACTGACCAGGGGCATATTTACCTAGGTCATGGCTTCCCACGAAGGAACGGTCATGTCGGCAATCGATGCCATGGCCACAGGCAATGACAATGAGCCTCCGAGGCGATACATGGACCCGGACAAAGAGGATATTCCGCCGGAGAAGGCCCTCGTGCCCACGGGAGACCGCCCTGTTAGCATTGGTGATGAGATTGCGCCCTCGCTCACAGCCCCGTTCACGATCACGCTCACCTCTACGCCGGCGGTTACTCCACCACCGACGCAAGGGCCGGGGGATACGACCACCATCCGCTGCGACAATTCTTGGTGCAGTCATGACGGTACCGTATAGTAAGTCCGACTGAGTCATTGCCCCCTTTCTCCTCCGGCCAGCTATTTCACATCTGGTCACGCAGGTCAGCAGCACAGCAGATACTAATACATTCATTCCCTTACAGCTGCATGCGCTGGGACGGAAGCTCGGGCGTCAATTCCTGGGGTATCATCACACCAGGCGAGGTCTTCACAGCCATTGGCCTGTGCACTCCTCCAAAGACTGTACAGGGCCCTACGCAGGTGTCGACGCTCGCTGGCGAATCTGTCGCCCCGGCTGTATCGCGCCACGGTCCGAGAGGTGACCGGATCCGGCTCGTCTGAGACTGGTGCCGTCGGTGCATCTGGGGGAGGATTGAGGCAACGACTCAGGCGATGTGGTTAGAAGGATGTGGTGGAATCAACTGTGGCAGCTTTTCAACCTCCTTTTTCTTCTTCTTGGTCTTTGGATCATTACCTGGTTACGAGAATCCGTCTTGAAACGCCTGCGTCTCTGTAAACATCATATTTCAGATGTTGCGTTCTCAGGCTTCACCGTTTTTATCCTGATCAACTTCCAAGGTTCACTTCAAATCTCACGGGGACTTTAATGTAGCTTCAGAGCTCGGAGGAATCCGTACCGTATTCTCGAAGATGGGGCAGTAATTGAATCTCTAAGTTCTTGGCCTTTATTGACAATTTCATTACACAAAAAAAGTATGTACAACCTGAATATTTGATGCCCTTTTCGACACAGGCAGCAGGCTTGGAAATTGCCCCAGCTGCCTCACCAAATCCCTTTCCTATGGTCTAAGCCGGGCCTGCCACACTGGTGGTGATAGACCCGGACTCTATGTATACACCAGAGAAATAGAAGTCCTCGTTCGCATCAGGGTACCCATCACGCGGCAGCTCCAGGACTCCAAGGTGCCAGTCGGCTCCGTTGGACGAAGTGGAAGCTGACACTGGTGCGACCACTTGCTTCAGGTCGTCACCACCGGTGGAGTGCCAGAGCCCAACGGTGTTGGCTGAGAAGTCCTGTAAAAAGCAGAACAAAGGTCAACCCCGAGCCTCACCAGATCACAAAGAGCAGGAATCGAGGGACTCACGATCTCGTAGGCAAAGTTGTAGAAGACACCAGCCTCCCATTCGTCAACGCTCCACTTGCTCTGCTGGCTAACCATCCACTGCAGCTTGGGGTTGCTCGTACCGGCCTCGCCGCTGATCCAGCCCGACTTGAGCTCGGTGAAGTGGCTCTCGAAAAAGTTGATTTGATGCTCGCGGAACAGGCTCGGCGCGTTGGCCTCCTTGCGCGAGATGGTGAAGTGGTACCACACCTTGCCCTGGTTGATAGGTGCCGTTGTCTGCGGGATCAGCTCGATACGTCGCATATTCTGTCCATTCCAGTATGCCGTGCTGTCGAGCGTGAACCTGGCGCCCTGCTTGGACGAGGTGTCGGCTGGGTTTGCGTAGTCTGCTGAGAGGGCTATGTACTTATCCACGGTCCCGGAGCCGTGGATATAATACTGGTATGGCCCGACTTGGTTGCTCCATGACCCTGTTCAAGATTAGTCTGACAGTTCCTTTCGACACCGCGGCCGAGCGTTGGATATTCCCCAATAAATAACTTTTTGGGAAGAGGATAGCATACATACAGTCATTGAGGTCGCTGGCAGTCTGGAGGTCGTTGAATCTGCCGTCCCTGTCTCAATTGTGAGTGAATAGTCCTGTGCGTCTCTTCCTGGACACCAGAAATTTCTCAAGAAACTCCGAGCTTGGCACAAAGCTTTGAGCGTGCAAAATACACGGGGTTCACATTCCATATAAGCTTATACTTTTGTGCACTTGCACAGCTCTCATGATACCGTGAACCATGCCCCATCAGGCAAGAACAGGGCAAAACTAACCAGATCACAGCGGCCTGAGAGACAGAGGCAAGACTGGCGATCAGGAAGCTGGTGAGTTGCATCTTGGCGGTTGACGAGGTTCAATGGCGCTGAAGCAGGCTCTGCCAGTGAAAGGATCTACACGGTTCGAGGGACAGGCACTGTTTTATTTGGGCCTGCCTGGGCGAGACAACACCATCGCGCCCGATTCACTCTTCGGTTGCGCTGGCTGGCTGACCGTCCCGCCGCTCCGGGTCGAATAGGGGTGTCCCCATGACCGAAAATAACCACCCAGAAAGTATACTGATCGACGGCGAGACCATACGGAACTTTATTCACGGGCTCTCGGGTAGGTCAGGCAGGGGGTTCGTAGATTGAATTTCCACCAGCCCAGGGCGCTGCAAGCAAAACGGTTTGCGGAGTGTACGTTCCGTTGTTTGATGATCTGCAGAGGCATGTTCAAAGTGGGCCCGGTCCTGGTGTAAGTCACGGAAAGGCGATATTTTAGCCTCAGGTCAGGGGCCGAAGTACCGCTCCCGCTACCACTTCGGCATTGGGACTTAGACTGCAATTATCCTGAATCAGTGCTTTTGCGATACCGAGCCTAAACATGAAACATTGTTTACCGCCAAGGCCATGTTCAATATTCGGCGCCTACTGGCGTGCTCGCGTGTGTCGAGCGTAATTTGTACTAACACAACCATATTCCTTTACTCGAGAGAGGCTCTGCTGGGGTGTCTGCTACACGGCCACATTTTGTATGTTGCGAACGTGAGATTTCTGCGTTGTGCAAACTCCTGTAGGGAAACCTGCCCAGCTGCAGTAGTAGATCCAATCATGAGACAGCTGCTGTGAGATAACCTACTTTACAATCGACCAAGTGAGATGGCTTTCATTGGATGATCATGCGTTATATAGTAACCTCAAATGAGACGAGTGGACGTTTGGTGGTATAGTAATTGTAAAGACGAAAGGCTGAGCATCATCACGGAGGCTAGAGACCAGACACTCAGCCACTCCTTGTGGCCCTGCTCTTGGTGGTACTAGGATGGATTTCAAGACTCGGTACATGGGCATTAGTACCCCGGAACCGTCATCGAATTGCACACGCGTGTTGCCTTCCGGATGATGGCTTACTGTACTGTCTGCGTTCTCCCTCAGCTTTGTATATCACCAATTGAGGCAGGTGTATGTCCTGCATTTGTGACATGCTTATCATCGTCTTGTTCTCAGTCCTTCAAATTGATTATGACATGCGTCTAATCCTGTACTGTTGAAACCATTGACCAAGCTCATCCAAAGGCCTCTATGCAAACAAATCTCCTCTCGAACGTTGAAAGGGTCGAAGAAACCCCAGCGAACGCCGCGCCTATATGATACACGCCGCAGCGGCACACCAGATCTGATCCATTGCGCTGCACCGTCTCGCTTGTTCTTGACATCAGAAATGCCAGAACAAGCAAACTAAGCATAATCCATGCCAGAGAAACTCTTGTTCCTCGTCAACGTTGCCCTCTCCAAGCTAGCCCGTGGCAGCAGCTCTGAACTGCGTACCCTGTCGTAAGGCGCGCGTCTCGCGCTCGGCGAGTCTGGCGGCGACAAGCTACCGCTGCCTTCTTCTGCGTTCGAAGCCACGTCGTCATCTATAGGCAGACCGGCCGGCTCGTCCTTAATGAGGTGGATGAACCACGCCGAAGCGCCCACCGCAACGCCGCCAATAGCCATCACGATGGAGATCGAGTGGTCGCCTGGCGTCCCCCGAGGTTTCTGAAATATCTTGAAAATCAGGCTCGAGCCGACCGTGGCGATAATCTGCGGTGCGGCGATGGCCATGTTGTGAATGCCGAGGATCACGCCCGCCTGGTCGGCTTCGTCCTCGGACCCGTCCAGCTTGTGATCTTGGTCGGACGTATAACCGTCGAAACCGGGCGCCGAACTCGAGGAGGGGCCAGCGCCTCCAGGCGGCGAGAAAGCTCTCCTTTTCTGGCGGAGCAGCGCATCCCTCCGGCTGATTTCTGCGCTGATGATTGCCCATGGAGCCCACAGCGTTAGTGCCCAGGTGATGCCAACCAGACCGACCAGCACTGTGGCTGCCGTCACAGTTCGGACGAGGACAGCGCATAGCATGCTGCCCATGAAAAGCAGCTGAGAGAGCAGCCACGCGCGGCGGAGTGTCAGCCCAGGGATGACCAAGCGATCCGTCCAGGATTTCTTTTCTTCATCACGATCCCGGAAAGATGTGATGGGGCCTTCCCCGGGGGCTTCTCCAATTGGCTGACTGTCGTATGTCGGTGCGATGAAGAACGGCAGAAAGACATTTGTGAGAAGACTCGTGATTGAGAAAATCAACAGCGCAAACGTGCCAACTCTGGTCGCCTTCTCGTACAGCTCGTCCACTTCCTCGGGCGTCATGTTCGGATTTTCCTCGAGGAACGGCTGAACGTATATCTCACCAATGTAGGACGACGTGTAAAACAGCATGGGGAAGAAGCCGACCCATGCGCAGAACTGTACGACACAGACCTTCTTGACCTGCGGCGGCAGCCTCTTCATGGACGCGAAGAGGCTTATAAAGAACGCGAAAACCCCCGACTTCTTACGCTTCGAAGGGCTGGGCTCGTCGAGTTGTGGATTCCTCTCTTTGATGAGCAGACAGCTCATCAGCACCGTCGACCCCAGGGCGATGCTGGCTATGGCACAGAGGTCCTTGAACTGGGTATTCCCTAACCACCATGTAATTCTGGGCAGGTTGACGTATCCGGCAATATAACCGATGATGTTTCCGACTCCTGTCAGCCTACTTGCCATTGAGTTGGCAGCCTCCTGCTGATGAGCCGGGCAGCAATCGACTATGAAGGCCCTGATTGCAGCTTGGACTACGTCGGCCTGAATTAGAACCAAGGTTTAGCAGCACATGAATACTGCACTTACCTGTATTGATAGCAAAGTCAAGGATATAGACCCAGATCACTGCAAACACTATGGTGGTCACCTTGACTCCCTCAGATGCTGGATCAGCCCCAAAGAGACTCAGGAAACCGCCCACGATATCTCTGGTCCAGGATAGGATCATGAGCGAGACCATGGTGGCGGCGGCCCCGCCGAGCATGAATGGCTTCCGCTTCCCCCACGAGACCCTGCAGTTGTCGCTCAGCATACCCACGTACGGCTGCACCAGGGTGCCGGACAACGGCCCAGCGATCCACACCAGGGCCATGAGCGACTTGCTGAGGCCAAGCGACAAGAGATATGGAGAGCCATTGGAGAGCTCGACGGACCAGGCGATCTGCAGCCCGCCTATGCTAATGGTCAAGACAAGCAGGTACCACAGGCTCTTGGTGGATTGGAACTCGTCGGGCTCGGGGGCCGAGGCGTGTCGGCCAAGGAAACCATGGCGTTCACTACCCCGTTCGCTGCCGTCGGGTTCGGGTGAGAGGAGGGGTGATTGCTCGTTGACACCGCCGGTGATGCCCCCTTGGTTGGCACCGGGGCCGTCGAGGGAGGAGCTGCTGCGGGTCGGGGTTGTGGGGCCCTGACTGCTCGTGGAGGAGGTGTTTGGACCGTCGACCTCGGCGGAGGGGCGACCTCTAGTCGAAGATTCGGCTAATGGCGAAGTCATGCGTGACTGGGATGGTGGAACGAACGGTCCGGGATGTCGGGCTCGACTATGGACAGTATCACCGGAGTGGATGCCTTGGAGATGAATGGACAAGGCTGGTGGCGCAAAGAGGACGTGCTACGGACAAGCCTTGTAAGAAAGGTCGATCATCGAGTAGGTTCTATATGATATCCATGAAAGGTGTGGAAGTATAGGGAATTCCTCGAATGGACGCGATGTGGTTCAAAAGAGGGATGACGGTTGACGGGAGTGATGCCGAGTCAAGGTTGTTTGTTGTGTTGCGGATTAGGTTCAGCTCGGGACGGCGGGCCATCATGCGACCAGCCAGGCCATGTCAGAGGGATGCCACGAGACTTCCAGGGTCCAGAGCTTTGATGTCAGGAGGAACGGGAAGAGAAGTCCAGCAGACGGGCCTTATTATTAGTCCCCAGGGAGCTAACGAAAGCGTGCCTCGCTGGCAGCAGACGTCACAGCCCACCTGGGGCGGCCACGCGATTTACACCTGCAGCCCTGCACCCACACCAGCCTGCAGGTACTCTGGCTGTCTGGACAGTACGTAACAAGCAGGCTGGACTCCACCCAACACGGCCCGGCAGGGCTCTGAGCAGTCCATTCCAGAACCGTCCCTGTTTACCCCAGGTTTCCATCCCCCTCATTCATTCTTACCCATCTCGGCAGGTCCCCACAACCATGGTCGAATGTCCTCTCGTTAGCTGCACAACATCGTCGAGTGTACGTAACGGTAACGAACTTAGTGGTGGGCATTTCCGTCTTACAGTTCAGCATGATGCTGGCATGTGATCAGGTGTCTATATAAAATATGACTGGTACTAAGACTGCGGGAATGTTGTATGTTGTAGTCTGCATTCGATCCATCCTGCTCAGCCTGTCAGCATTGGGACATGCAAGTGGACACCAAGCTGCCGAATATCCTCATCAGCTTGAGGTATTGAGATTCCCACAGACTGAACAGGTTGTCGTAAGAAGGTGAGAGTTGGCCATCTCATCAAACAGGCCCGTAGGTTATCACGTGAAGCGTTGCGTATCCCTTGCTAACTGTGTCACCGAGTACCCCACTCGGACGCTATCTACGTAACCAGAGGCGTAGCACCAGCGAATCACCTTGGTCTGCGGTTGGGACCGAAGGACTGAAAGCACAGGTGGCATTGGCCCCGATTCCGTCCCAGAATAGGCAGCTCTGACATGCTGCCAACTCTTCTAGGCCAATTTATTAAGCGTCCACCGCATCGCATCGCATCGCATCTAACCCGCCCCACGACACTAGCAGGCGCTGCCACACTGCGATACTGCGATACTGGTCTTGGCGCTTCCTGGAGAAAGCCTAGCCGGCAGTATTCCACCTCCCTTCGCCGAGAGCTCGACCACACACAAGCTTCACCTTCAGCTCCTCGACAGCTGCAGCTCCGCCTCCTGCAAGCTGTTCATCCGTCGCCTACGACCTCCCTGAACAGCAATCATCGAATGCTGCGCCCACCTCATCCCCGCCGCCTCTCATGATCACTTCCTGATTACTCCAACCAGCCTCGAAGTTGCCGGCACCTACCTGTCTGACTTGGCCCCGCCTCGACCGTGATCATGCTGGCCGACGTCCGCGGCCCCGCCGTCGACATCGCTCGGCGCGCGGCTGAAGATGCCGACCCGGACGGCGAAGACGCGTCCCAGAAGGAGATCTACGCCTCCTGGGCTCTCTTCATCCTCATCGTCCTGCTCATAGTAGCACTCTTCACCAGCTACATGCTCCAGCAGAGGAAGGTCACTGCCATCCACGAGACTGTCGCCTCCATCTTTGCTGGTTCGTCCCGCCCGCAAGCCCTCCTCTGGCGAAGAATCCCATGCAAGTTGGAACTGCTGCTGACAACCGACCAGGTATGGTCGTCGGGTTGACTCTCCGGGTCGCCGGTGGTGAGAACCTACAGAACCTCGTCAGCTTCGACTACCAGATCTTCTTCAACCTGCTACTCCCACCGATTATCCTCTCGTCCGGCTACGAGCTACACCAAGCCAACTTCTTCCGGAATATCGGCACCATCTTGACCTTCGCGTTCGCCGGCACATTCCTTTCCGCCTTGGTCATCGGTGTGATTCTCTGGCTGTACACACGCGTTCCTCTCGATGGTCTCAACATGGGGTGGACAGATGCCATCTCGGTCGGCGCAACCTTGTCCGCCACGGACCCTGTTACCATTCTTGCCATCTTCACCTCTTACAAGGTCGACCCTAAGCTCTACACCATCATATTTGGCGAATCCATCCTGAACGACGCTATTGCGATCGTCATATTCGAGGCCGCCCAGAAATCGAAGAACGGCGCCGCCGAGATGTCCGGCGTGGCGAGCCTGTTCTTCGGCATCGGCACCTTCTTGTTCGACTTCTTCGGCAGTTTGGCTATCGGCGTTGCTGTTGGGATCGGCGCTGCGCTGTGTCTGAAGTACACCTATGTCCGGAGGTACCCCAAGATTGAGAGCTGTCTGATCGTCTTGATCGCCTATTCGACCTATTTCTTCTCCCAGGCCATCAAGATGTCAGGTATCGTCTCTTTGCTCTTCTGCGGAATCACTCTCAAGCACTACGCTTATTTCAACATGTCCCGGAGAACGCAGCTTACGACTAAGTACCTGTTCCAGGTCCTGGCACAATTGTCGGAGAACTTCATTTTTATTTACCTAGGATTGTCCCTCTTCACTGGAGAGGACCTTGAGTACAAGCCCCTACTCACAATTGTCACCGTCTTAGCCGTGTGTGCGGCAAGATGGGTGGCAGTATTCCCCTTGTCGCGCGCCATCAATTGGTTCATACGCTACAAAGCCCGACGCCGTGGGATTATGGATCAGCCAGATGAGCTGCCTTACAACTACCAGGCGATGCTGTTTTGGGCTGGACTGCGAGGTGCTGTAGGAGTGGCTCTGGCCGCCCTCATCACCGGAAATGACAGATTCGCATTGAAGGCCACTGTTCTGGTAGTCGTGGTGTTGACCGTCATCATCTTCGGAGGAACGACGGCTCGAATGCTGGAAATCTTGAATATCCGTACTGGAGTGGTGGAGGAGATCGACTCGGATGATGAGTTCGACATTGAGGCAGTCGGCGGCGGCAGCTACTACAAGCGCTCTGGCACCGGGATCGGGTACATGCCACGGCGAACAAACTCGACCGTGTCCCTTGGCCGGGTGGATGGCTCGAACGGGAGGCGCAACGGTAGCAGCGATCCTCACAGCTGGTCATCCGGCCACCGAAGCCCACATGGGTTTGACCGGCCCTCGAGCATCAGCCGGAAGGGCTCTAGGGCCAATTTCCCCGACCCTGAGCAATCTGAACTCCTTGGCAGTAACTCTGCGAGCGTCACAGACTCTGATCTGGGCAGCGACGTCGACATCTCCGACCTGCCGCCCGCCGCACCGAAACGGCGGGCCAGCCCCGTGCCACCGACCAGCGCACCGGCTGGGGAGAGCTCAGCAGCCTCGCAGCCAGTGCTCTCGGGTACGAGGGAGAGGTCTGCCACCTTGACGGATGGTGCCAGATCTGCGGCTAGTACTATCAAGCAGCTGCTCACCTCGGAAGACCCATCGGCTCTCTTCAGGCAGTTGGATGAGGACTATATTAAGCCCCACCTACTCCTCGAGGACAACCGGGGACGGGGGCATGGCAACGGAGGCGCGGGCCCGAGCGGCTAATGCGCGTGTAGTTTTTCTCAGTTTTTCTGCGTACATCTTACATATTAGAGCATCTGCGGCGTTTTGGGTGTCAAATTGGGATGACATTGGGAAGGACCTGGTGTGTGTGTAACGTGCGTGTACACGCTCACACTGCCCTGGCCGTGGTTGTAACACGCGCGATGTACTGTACGCCTGGGCAGAATAGACCCTGCGGCATCTAGCATCTAGACATGAATACCAACAGAATCTTAAGCCATATCCCCTGTTCCTTTTGTTTTACCGTACCTTTTAGAACAGCCTCTACGAGTATCCCCCGTAATAAAACGTCTGTGAGGAAACCTGTAGGATGACTTTTTGGATAACCTCTCACAACCAACACCTCTAAATCAGAAGTCCACCACCCAGTAGAAGCCAAACAGATCAAGGATGCTGCTCAGCCCAAGTCTTAAACCAAGCCAGCGCCTCGGGATTCGCAACACTCGCATTCGTCTTGACCTCCACCCCAGAGAGGATCTGCTTGACAGCAACTTCAATCTTCTTACCATTGCCCGTCTTGGGCACGCCGGCGGGGCCGCACTCCTCCACAACAGCGGGGACGTGGCGCGGGCTGAGCTGCCGCCGGATCACGTCGCGGACGCGGGCGTCCGTGTCGCCCTTGACGAATTCCTTGCCGGGGGCCATCACGAGGAACAGGCAGACGGTCTCGTCCGCGTCCAAGTTGGGCCGCCTGCGCCCCACGCACACCGAGTCCTCGATCTCGGAGGCGAAGAAGCGCGTCAGGATGTTGTAGATCTCGGCCGAGCCGAAGCGGACGCCTGCGGGCTTGAGGACGCCGTCGCTCCTGCCTAGCATCTTGACTATTGTTACGGGCAAGATGTGTTAGATAATTGGGAACAAATGCGCGGTTTCGTGCATCTGACGGGGGCGTCAGAGGGGGTGAGGGAATTGTGTACTTACGGCCACCATTTGAAGTGATTTGGACAAAGTCCCCATGGTGCCATATTCCTGGGAAGCGTTCAAAACTGTGAAAGTGTTAGCTTATGCAACTACATCATGCTGGTACACAAACGGTTGTAGATGTAAGAGACGGGGAGTGGTGTGAAGGACACGGCGCAGAGCAGGGCTGCGAAGGGAGAACCGGGGACATGACACATACTAAGCAGCACGATACTTCTCATTGCCATTCTCCCCATAAAACGTCAGCGGCTGGCAAGGGAAAGGCTTCACACAGACGAGATCTCCTGGTGCATCAGACGGGTCCACAGGCCGAGGGTCGTCAGCCGCCGAGCTGCTGTCCACGACCTTTATGGCCATGCCCAACCCGGCGCACTGGATCTCCCCGACGCGGACCGGCACCAGCGGGCAGGGAGCGCCGAACAGCGAGATGATGTCAGTCCCGCCGGTGATGGAGCCCAGGTTGATGTTCTTTGGGAAGGCCTCGTAGACAAAGCTGAAGGTCGAGGGCGGCAGCGGCGAGGCGGTCGAGTAGACAGCCTCGAGGCGGCTGAGGTCCAATGACGGATCATCGACGGGGCGGACGTTGTTGGCCTCGAGGGCTACCAGGTATGCGGCGCTGGTGCCGAAGTGGGTGACATGAAGCTCGGAGAGCAGCTTGGGGAGGGACATGTGGCCGTGGGGCCGGAAGGGCGAGCCGGAGTAGAGGACGAGGGAGGCGCCGACGGCGAGGGCCGAGACGCTCCAATGCCACATCATCCAGCTCGTGGTGGTGTAGTAGAGCATGCGGGAGGCCGGGGACACGGAGCCGTGGAGGAAGTGCTCCTTCTTGTGCTGGATGAGCGTCCCCGCCGCCGTGTGGATGATGGCCTTGGGCAGCCCCGTGGTGCCCGAGGAGAAGAGGATGTACAGCGGGTGCGAGGGCGGCAGCTGCTCGAAGCGGAGCTCCTCGTCCGGCGAGCTGCCCAGGAAGTTCTCGTACTCGTCGGCCCTGGCGACGTGGGCCCTGAGGCTGTCGAGCCCGGGATCGGCGCCGGGGAGGTTCCTGATGACGACGACCAGCTCGAGGCCCTTGTTCTTGAGATCCCCCACTATCTCCTCCGTCTTGGCCTTGCTCGACCACTCCTTGCCGTTGTAGACCATGCCGTCGTCGGCAAAGAGCACCTTTGGCCCGAGCTGCGCCAGCCGGTCCAGCACCGCCGAGACGCCGTTGTCCGGGCTGATGCCGGACCAGACCGCCCCCAGCGACGCCGACGCCAGCATCGCCACCAGGGCCTGGACGTGATTCGACACGTAACCGGCCACGACCTCGCCCTGCTTCAACCCAGCCGCGCGCAGGGCGCTCGCACACCGGCGGACCGCCTCCCTCAGCTCCGCCCACGACGTCTCGACAACATCGCCAGGCCGCTCCGTGGCAGTCATGACCGCGACGCCCGAGGGGTTAACCTCCACACCCGCCGGGAACAGCAGGTTCTCGGCAAAGTTGAGGCGGGCGCCCGAGAAGAAGTCGGGCCTCGGGAACATGGGCACCACCACCGCCGCCGCCTTCGCCTTCTTCGCCTCGTCCGGTCCGGCGCCCGGCAGCACGGCATCGTAACTCCGCGACGAGACGACGCCGCAGAACCCCCAGACCTCGCCCCAGAACTCGGCAACGTTGTCGATGGACCACTGGTAGAGGGCCGCGTACGTCTCCAGCTGGAGGTCGTACCTGCGGCTCACGTGGCGCATGAACCGGGCCAGCTGCGTGTCGAAGGGGCTCGGGTGCCTCCACAGGATCGGCGCCGCCTCCCCGTCCCCGCCGGCTGCTGCTGCTGCATGTTCGTTCGAGGACCCCGTCATGCCGGAGGCTGGGTATATGGACCAATTGGGTAGTATGGGAGAAGAGGAAAGTACTCGAGCAGACTGAGCAGACAGAGCAGATATGCTGGGCTTGGGGAAGGGCAATGAGAGAGTGCACTTCGGTAGATAGTCCGTTGAGTTGAGCCCGGACCTTCCCGGTGGGGGTGGACATCTCACCAGCCATTGAGGTTGTCCGAGCCGCCGACGGTACCCGGCTTACACGGCTGCCGAGGTCGTTTTTTGTTTTTCCATTTTTTTATTCACCAAGAAGCAATCACTTGTATAATTGATCTGGGTGAGAATGGGATTTATATGATCAAGATGAAGTCTGTGTTTACTATATGAACGGCATGATGTGAGTAAGTACCCTGTCGTAAGAGATGGAGACTGCGGGGAGGCATCATATCAGTAACTCATTTTATAGATGAATGATCCCATGATAGTTTGCCCCATAGGAACTTGCAACAGAGGAGGTTGCTTAATATAAGGTAATCGGGGGAGGCGATTGATTTGCAGAAGATTGAACTATAGCGGATACTGTGAAAGAACAACCGCGTGAGGATGGCAATCTTGACTTGCCAGTCTCCAGATGAGAGGAAGTAGACCAGTATCAAGTGACCAAGGACTTCTGACCGTCGATCCTGGTGGAAACATTGTTTGAACCGCAATATTCAATCCTGCCTTCAAACAGAGGCGGACATGGAGCATGCATCTGCTGCACAGTGTGGCAGGCCGGACATCGTAGCCATGTTCAAGTCTTCCAAGGCTGTTGTGGCATTCACACAAGATGTCATCAATCGCGCCGTGGCCCGCCCCACTTCAGTAGCTGAGAGGTAACCTGCAGAATATGATCTGTGATTGATTTTTGTTGAGCTATTCCAAAGCCTCAGATGAGGTTTCCGAGGCGTTAGAGGAGCACCGCAGGTGGGGGTCTGCTGTTACCGCCCGGGGGGCGTGGGCCAAGTTCCCTTTGCAGACCCCGTTGATCCCACCTGCCCTGGTCTCTTATTCCCGATCTCGAGCTGGTCCCCTCCGGATTCTGCAGGTTGAATCCGTGCCAGCAAGAATCGTGCTGCTGCTTGGAAGCTCGCCAGCCCCTCTCCTGAAGTCTGGCCTCGTGCCCCCGTAGTAACACCCATGGCCCTGTCTCTCCTCCCATCGGCCGCCTGGCCCGACAATGCCAGTTGGTGATGTGGCGCCCGCTCAAACGCCGTTGGCCACCCGTCCGAGTCCAGATGGGGGTCGCGGTGACCTTCAAACCCCCCTCAACCAATCTCCCTTTACCCCCCCACCCCGAAACGCCGGTCCCGAAAAGTGCAAGAAATCCCCTCAAGGCACGCCGTCTCCAAATGCAGATGCGCTGGTATCATGACTTCCATTATAACTCCGTAGAACACACGGCTGATCCCTCAACCGTCAGAAACTTGTCCACAGCTGCCGCCCTTGCCAGCTCACCGACCCCTATGTCTGTAAACACAGTCCACCTGTGTTCCTTCTTGCACAACGAGATCGGCGTATATACAACAGCGTCGGATCCGAATAGCTCTTCCGTGTTGAATACCAAACGAGCCTAATAATGATGATGATGCTGCCGCTGCCGCTGCCGCAGCTGCAAAGAAATGAGATTGCAATCGTACAGCCCCGCTCGACTGGTGTATTCCTGAGCAAGTCAGGATCGACGTCTCAGGCACCAACCACGGGGAAGCAAGTGGGCAGCTCTCTTGTGTCCGCGTGCTATCCTTCTTTTTCTCCGTCCCTATTCGTGGGGAGACCCACCAGCCATCATTACTGCCCCAAAACCAGTTGCTTCAGTCCCTCATTTTCACGTCTCATGGCCTCCTCATGGGATGCATCACCACCCTCTACGGCTGGCGATGTCCCGTTCACGCTGGCATCTTCACTCGAGGCACCGTTGGTTGCAGCCACTTGCTGGCTCTTCTGCTCCAGCTCAAACCACTTCTGCGCTTCCTCATTCTCACGTTGCAGGTCCTCTTCCTGGCGGACCCTATCCTGCTCAGCTTCGTCGGCAAGCCTCTGGGCTTGTTCCTGCTCGCATGAGATTTCTGCTGCCTGAGTCGGGGTCATATCAACATCCATCGCCTCCTCCGGGGGCGGGGGAGGAGGTGGCGGGCTAGGCTCCTCGGTCGTCTCCTCATCCTTCAGACGCTTCACAGATGGTGGCTCGTCAGGAGTGAGGCTGGCATCCAGGAGATCGTCTTCGTCTCGCTTTCGCTTCCGCTCCGGGGAGCCTGGCGCGCCGTCTTCAGCGTCACTCAAGACCGCGGGTTCGTTATCAGCCGGTCCGTTGGTCCCGGGCGTCTCAACCGATGCGATGGCCTCACTGTTCGACTCTTTCGTCTTCGCATGGCTCGACCCCGCCGCACGCTCGGCCTTGCGCTTTTCGTGCTCCTGGTACTTCTCTACTGCACGATCGAGGAAATCTTTAACGTATTTCCGAATCTTCTTTTCCTGTTTCTCAGTGATGGAGGTTGGGTCTGTCACGCGGTTGTTCTTGTAGTCCGAAGACACAAGCTTCTTACTGACGTCCTTCGCGAACCTCTTCAGCTCCTCCTTGGGTAGTTTGTGGCGGAATTTATCCAAGACATGTTTGACATGCGGGAAAAGCTTTACTGCATATCAGCTGACAGATCGGTCGGGGCCTTGGGGGTGCTGCACATACCGTATTCTCGTAGATCCTCATCTGCTTTTCGATCGGAAGAGAACGCCACTTCTCCTTCTTGGCATCAGGGGCAGGTGTGCTCTGTCGCTGTGGGGTGAGGGATGCAGTGGGCTTAGGCGTCGGCTCCTTGCTCAGGTTCTCAATAATGTCCATCACGGCCTTTTGGTCCTGTTGCTGCTTGGAGGGTACCTTTGCCGCGTGTGCGGGCACAGTCGGGCGTTGCCAGGTTACGGTACCGCTCTGGGAGTAGTAGTACACTTTCCCTTCGGGGTCCTTGGCCATGAACCAACCCTGCGGCAGGGCGTTGCCGGTCGGAAACACCCGCCTGGGCCGCGTTTGGAAGTATGCTGCATTCCGCTGAGGGATGTTGCTCTTGGGGCCCTTTGGAATAACGACACCGGGCGCAATGACCGGCTTTGCTGGTGTCTCATCCTTGTGGTCGTGCTTTCGGCGCTCCTCAAAAGAGTTGGCGGGCTGGGCGGCGGGGTCAAATTTCCTTCGAGGAATCCGGTAAGCAGTCTCCAATTTGCTCCACTCTTCCAGGAGGCGCTTGGATTCGGCCGCCACCTCCTCATGCTCCGACGAAGTGAGACTCTCAACCACTGCCTCAATGTTGGAGTCGGAAATCTTGTTCTTGGTCAATCGTGGGAACTTGTAGAGGATATCGAGTATCTGGAGGACGATGTTGTGGTCGTCTTTGAAGGCGTTGAGCGTGGTTTTGAGGATCTGGTAACCGTGCATCTGCACCACCCTGTTCCGCACCCGGTCGTCGTCGGCGTTCTGAATGCGCTGCAGCAATTTTACTGCAATCCATTTTTCCTTGCATTGCATCAGGGCGGCCATGACCTTGGTAACACCGCTCTCATCGAGGCCGCGAAGCTGCACGCTGTTGACATACTCTTCCTCGTCCTCGGTGGGCTTCTTCTTGCGGGGTTTCTTAGCAACAGCGGTGTCCCAGCTGTCGCCATCGTCGATACCCAGTGCCTCGATGGTCGCAAGGGGCAATTTGGTGGCACGCTCTGTCTGGGTCTTGCCGCCGATGAACCCTGTGCAGTTTGGCTCACCACAGTAGCAGGGCTGCGGGTCAGCGCCATAGCGGTCCACGTTGTAGTTGAAGACGAGCTCCTCGCCGGCCCTGACTGCACGGCCTGTAAAAATGCCCATGCGCAATTTTTCACCAACCACCCACTTGTCCACATAGCAATTTGGGTTGCAGGAGTGATTGCAGAACCGCCCCAAGTTGCCCTTCTTAGTAGCATCAACAAATTCAGTCCTCGTCAGTGACATGAAATAAAAGTGCTTGATACCTTCGTGATCGTACTGCATCATTCGCCGTCTGAAAGTCGGCTCATTGATGACCTCGCCGATGTACTCAAAAACGAAATCGTTGGGCTGCAGATCAACATTTGCCCGGAGGCCGAAGCCCTTCTTTTCCGTCTTGATGACAGAGACATTTGCAAACTGTTGACGCTGGAAGCGCTGATTTTGGCAGCTTGATCCACAGTTGCAGTCGCCGTCGACACACTCCATCTTGGTCGCTCGATTGATACAGTCGGAGTCTTCCCCGCAGGCGGTGTTCTTGCCATTTTCTGCTCACAGAGGTCAAAACAAACGGCCCAAGCACAGGCGTGGGCGGTCGCGCAGGCCCAGGTTGGGGGTACTTACGCCACTCTTCAGCACAATCACAATCTAAAGCATCATGTTCTGATGCTCCCATGTTCTTTGAGCCATACAGACAATCGGGAATGACCTGAAAGGTCGTCTTGGACTCCTCTGTAACATCCGGAAGGTGGTCGAAGAGAGGCGGTGTGCGCGAGACAGCCTTGGACGATGGCTTCCTCGACAGTTTTGGCGCAGGCTCGTTCTCGGGCGTGGAGGTGCTCTCGTTGTCTGCCTTTGCTCCTGGCGACAGACTCGACGATCTCGAGGGCTTGGACTCGTTGGGCGAGGTGGAAGCACTGCGCTGCGCCTTGAGGGCCGACGCGTTCTCCCGGAAGCCGTCCTCCATCTTGATGGCCGGAGACGCATCCGCCTTGCGCTCCTCCCCGTCCATCCTGGGTGCTCAGGCGGGCCCTATGGTCCCTACAGTTGGAGGCGGGTTCGACTTGTGACCGAGATTGTGGTGGCAAGGGGATGGGCGCAAGGGTGTGAGGGCAGGTCGGTCAATGCTGGTGCGGTCCATAGACGTGCAGTCGTAAGCGCGATGCAAATGGAAGAGCTTAGGACCGAAAACCGAGGGCGAATTGCTAAGGCGAAGAAGCGCAGAAGCGCAGAAGCGGAAGTGGGAAGGGAAGAGGGAAAGGTCGAGGCTAAGCAGAGACCAGAGACGAGACGGCAGGGTTCGCTATCGGACTTGGTGGTCCGGTATCCTCGACATGGCAGGTCCTGGCTTCAGAACCTCTGTGCCTGCTACAATCGTGTCCTCTCAATTCAGCCCTATGTCTTGCACGCCGTGGCTGATGATTCTGATCGCAACTCTGGTTTTGGTCGGTCGGCCGTCAGAGGAGTGCGGGTCTGGAAGGGTGGACTTAGGGCGCCTGTGACTGGCGCAAGTCCAGAAGATCACCACTCCTCAAGCATCCACGGATCCTTGCACTCACTTGTCCGTTTTGCGGCAGGACCCCCAAGCAGACTAGAACCGGTGCCTGCCGGGCAGAGATGTGCCGCCCGACTTCCCCAGTTATTAGTGTGAGTAGCGCCAAAAAAAAAAGTTGCCGAGGGGCTTTGGGGAGGAGGGGGTCAGGAAGGAGACCAGGTCGCCCACAATCCCGCATCGCATTCTTGGTTTGTCATTCTATTCAACCCAACTCTCCGCTCTACTGATGGATGATCGAGAGCGTCGTGAACACCAATTCCCCACACTAGACAGACAATACAGTGCCTTCAAATGATGATTATGGGTCATGCCACAATCTAGCCAGCAGTTTCAGCGTGTCGATTCGGACTGGCCGAATCTTGGACAATCGCTTGTTGCAGATGTGACAAGCACTGACTGCCCAGAGAGAGTGACAAAGGCATATTGCAGAAGACAAACATTGAAACAGATCCAGCACCGCCTCTGCATCATATCGGAAGCCAACACATGGTGGGTCTGCAGCCTAGCAGCATCTGCATCTGCAAAGTGCAATGCCAGGCCACCACAAGCAACAGGCACCTTCTCTTCGAAGGGCAGTCAATTATTCGGTCTGCAGAACCCAGGGGAACAACACGTCACTTGTTCAAGCTTTTGAGCAGGCACAATGGCATGCCTGAGAGGACACAGCATCCCTCTGGAAGCCAGGTCGCCTTGCAGGCAGGTTGTTAGATAAATTATGAGTGACTCTCACAGGAGATGCTGGCGCAAGAGGCCTGGCCGGAGGGTGCTGTTCGATGAGAATACTATAAGACTGACCTGAATCAGCGAGTCCATTATAAATGGGACTGCTGTACCATGACGCAGTCTAAGGGTGCTCGTGATCAGTGAGTAGCAATGGGGATATAGTGTGCCGGCGTTTGTTACCGTGAGTAGTGTGGGCTGAGAGATAGTGTTTGCAAGCTCCGCGGCGGCAAAAGCAAGTACACTGACGTGGCCACCTGAGGATGGCCGACACAACAGACATGCAGAGACGGACGGAACGTTGGCTGGAGCGCCGGACGAGATAGCAGAACGGAAGCTTCTGTCGTGGTCGGTACAATGCCAACGCATTGTGCAGACCGGTCGACCGGTCGGATTGTAGAGTGGAGAAGCTTGGTCGGGACAACGGAGCGGTGAGCATGGAGGATAAAAACATATCAACCCGGCGTGTTCCCACATGGGCTGGCCCAGCGAGAAGCAGTTCATTTGCAGATTGCAGGCTGCTGCAGAGCAAGCGAGCGCAGGGTCAACTTCTTTGTTTGCAAACAAGACCATGCATGCGGCTCAGTCCTACCACATGAACTGCTGGCTTGTGCTGCGGCAGTCATGATAGTCGACGGCCGTCCTGGCTGCTCTCATTGGCGTGTGTCGCCTGCGCCGCCCGCGAGAGAGGACCACTGAGATGCTGCGACACGGTTTTTGGTAGGCCAAGAGGAATATGCTGTCCCACCATTGCTGGCTTACGAAAGACGACCTGGTCTGGGGCCGACGGTCTGATTGGGCCATGGGAGACTGCAAGGCGTCCAGCAAACTGACTGTCTGTCTGTCTATGTGAGTTGCCATTCCCCAATGTGGGTAACCTCCATGATGACGCTCAGCTTGGCTCGTCATCATTTTGGAGGACCTAGTGCCTGCCAGTGGTGAGCAGCAGTGTGGTGGTTGTGTGGTTTGTGTGATGGGCTTTCAGCTAACACGGGGCGCTGCGAGACCAGACTGACGGTGAGTGCTGGTGAAGGGGGTATCAGGTGCACCCGCGGGTAGGCTGGGACGGAGCCCATTGGCCTGCTGGACGCAACAATCTGCAGTCGGCGATGTGTGCCAGCACGGATGCGACGTGCTTGCAGTGCTTGCAGCCAAGGCAGAGGGAGACGACTTGTTTAGCACCCAGGCACTTGGGGCCCTGGATACCGAATTGGATCTCCTGCAGCAGGGCCGGGTCTTAGCTGCATGTCTGATCCCGATTTCGATTTTTGATCTCAGGCCCGATCCGAGTCGATATCGCGGGCGGCCGTCATTGCTGTGTGCTGTCTGCCCTCTGTTGAAGGAGACGGCCGAAAAGGGCGAGGTTGAGATGACGGCAAGGGGGGCATTAATGAATGAACAAGGGACTGCAAGACCGGGGCGGCGATCTCAGCCTCGACCATCCGAATACACACCCTGGACCGCTGTCTTTTTTATCTCCGTCCGCAAAGCGCAAAGCAAGGAAGTCAGGCTGGACCGAGCGTCCTGGCTCGTGTGTCTTTTGTCGCCTCGCCTCGCCTCGTCTCGTTTCCTTCCTTCTGGATTTGGGGAAATTGCCCAAACTGGACCTGGGCGTTCTCGCGAATTATGAACATCCCGGCTCATCTCATGCTGGACAATTTGTGCAACATTCGACACTCACACCGTCGAGCCCGAGGACAATCACTTTCGCGATCCTTGCACCGAACAATCATCGCACACCCACACCAGCCCACATCTCATTTTACGCCACCCGAGGCCCTCTCTCTCTCTCGACTCTGTCCGCTCTTATTACGGCTCACGAGCAACCCAGCAATCACGGCACAGCTCCTGAGCGGCCTCCCTGCCGGCCCTGCCACCCAGATCGTGGGCACTGAGTCACTCAGTGGGCGAACGATTCGACCTGACTGGCCTGCTTTCGATAGTAGCACCGAGTAGACAAAGTCTCTGTCGCCGCCTCTCCCTGCTGGGCACGGTACTCGGGTCTCAGGCAGGGCGCAGGTCGTATTTCCCCTGCACTGCAGGGTGATTTGCCCGCGCCTTGCTGCTCTGCTGCTGCCTCTTCTGTCATATAGGCACCAGGTACCTGGGCCATCCAAGTCAGCCTCGTCTATTTCTCTTCCTTGCAACAAGTCCACCGTGGTCTGCAGATTCGGGGGCTGCCTTAGTATATCTCGAACAGAGACCACAGACCACAGACCACAGACCACAGACCCGCGGACTACGGGACACGGCACGGCATACCACGGCACGAAACCAGTCCAGGACGAGTCCAGGGCCTGGCAGAGAGGGAGCCCAACACTGAACGGCGCCATCCTCCCTCCCGTTGCGCGGACGGGCCACGGACCACAGCGCCAGCAGATTCTAAGGAAAGCTTTTTTCCACTCGCTGCCCCGGCCCCAGCCAGGCACAGGTAGCAACAAGCAGGGGTCAGAAGCTCTGTGTAACCAAATCTCGGCTCATGCTTCTGCATTTGCCCAGGCAAGCCAGGTCACTGCAGTGGCTTCTCTAGGTTCTCCCACCACTCCTCCGTCGGCATTCTGATCAGACGCGCGCTTGCTCGCCTGCTCGCGCCTACCTGTCCCACTGCTCAAGGGGGCGCATTCTCTCTAGTCGACTTCGTTTCTCAAGCCCCTCGCCAATCACTCGTTCTTATTCGGCGGTCTCGTTCTTGGGGGCATTACGACAATTACATGTCGTTCCACTTTCCCTTTTCCCTTCTGCTCCACCGCCCGCCCGGCCAACATCTTTCGTCTCCTCTGAGAGCTGCTTTGCACCTGGCCTGTGATATCCACGCCCTCCTCCCACTGCCGGCCCTCCCAAGACGCCCCTCCTTGCACCTGAAATGTCACCCGCTCGCTGTGATTACACATAGGTTTTTTGCATGATGGATGCCTTTACCGAGGACGAGAAGGTAATAAATCCGCGCGTCCTGGCCCTCTGTGATGCGGCCAAATTCTGATAACGTCTCGCAGCGATTTGTGCTCGCCGAATACATCAAGGCCAGTCAGGTGGAGACTGACCAGCTCGTCGAGTTCATTAGTGAGTCCGCTGCTCCTGGCCCGGCGATACAGTCACGTCCGCGGCGTGTGATGATGCTAATCATGCTGGCCCTCAGAAGCATACAATTTGCAGGCTGACTGGTTCGCGATGCAGCTGCCTGGAGGTGAGTATCACGAGTCTCTTCTGCCAACGTTCCTATCGCTCCTAACAATCTCTGCCACAGGTCGGAATATGCACCAGTGCATGCGCGCGGCATCGCAGCTGCTGGACAGGGAACTACAACTTCCCAGCCTCCCCAACTTGAAGAGGAAGTCCGTGAGCGACTTCAGCGAACACGTCCCTAAACGAGTGGCTTCAATGACGCCCATACAATATCAACCGCGACCGCCTCCCAATCCTCAGCCGTTGCCTCTGGCTCAGCCGCAGCCTCAGCCTCAGCCGCAGCCCGCCCAACTTCACCAACCCGTCGCAACTTCACGAGCGATTCAACCGCGACCTTCTTCGGATCCCAAACAGACTACCGCGGAAGGATATGGTGTTTTTCAATCCAAATCGCCCTCTAATGGTTACGGTGTGTTTCAATCAAATCCCACGGTGCGAAAGCGAGGCAGGCCGTCCAAGGCGGAGAAAGAAGCGCAGGCTCGGGCAAATTCCGCCAATTATCCTACCAGCACTCCTATTCCTATCAGCCCGAAGCCAGCAATATCGCCAGCTGCAGCTACCACGCCGGTTGTAAGCCATGCAAGCACGAGGACAGCATATCACACTGCCACTCGGCCCCCAGACTCGAGGTCCACGGGTGGAGGTAACACAGGAGTTGCTGGGGAAGTGGCACGCAGCCTTCCAAAACATTACACGGAACAAGCGAAATCGGAGAAGTCGCCGTCTATAGGGAATCTCGTCACACCCGACCCGCCGAGAGAGCCGCATAGGGGATCACCACCATCCCTTGTAGGGCCGGCGGTTCGCGATCCACCGCCAGTGACGAATTCAGCATAGTCGTGGGGAGGGGGGGGGGCAGTGGTTGATGGCCATGGCGGCTGTTCAGCTTGCCGCGTGCCCTCGTCGTTCAATGTGCGGTTATCGTTTGCAGTGGAAATCACAATAGGCCACGAGAATCGAGCAAGACATGCGAAAAACGACACAGTCGATTATTGTTAGGATGGAAATGGACTGCGCGTCTTCCACCGACCGAGGATATCGGAGTCCGGAGAATTCATTCTTTGTGGTCTCATCATAGGGCTTGCTGTCCCCAACTATGCTGGAACTCATGGGCACTTGGCTGGAGTCCCAGATTGGTCTATCTTCACGGTTCCTAATCGACTTAGACGATACCCTTGGCGTTGCTCGACTACTCTGGGCTTCTTTCGATTCCGGAAAGGATATATGCCATTCCTTCTCGACCAACCATCGCATCTGCCGGACTCGGACGAGACTCAGTGGTAATATACACGACATACTGCAGTAACGTGCAGCGAATCTTTGCATTCTTCGGAGTCACTACTGCAGCAACACGAGAGATCAGATTGAAGGGTAGGCAATCCATGTCGCATTTGCAATTTGTCATTTCGGGACGAGGGCGCGGAATCAACGCGGGCACCAGCGGCGTTTGTACATTGGACTTGGGGGCCTGGGTGGTGTTGACCGGATGGGCGATTTCGTTTCGGCGCAAGGGACTCGGCGGGCGGCGACTTTGTGTGATGTTTGTACCTGTGCAACACAGAACATTTCCAGGAATGGGATGGGAACTACAGTTGGCATCGACTTTTTCTTCTTCTGGTACTCGGGCTTGACAGGAGCAGGACCGGGTCCACACAGGGCTGTTGTTTGGATAAGATCACGGAGGAAGGGGAGATCGGTCGGGTCTTCTCAAGACATGCACACACAAGAATGACAGAACCTCACGGAACGGAAACGGACCGGCATGGCCGGCTCCTCCGCGTTTTTATATTATTTCCTGGGCGGGATAGTGATTGTTTGGGGCGTACAAACATGCTGGCACAGGGGATCTGAACCCTCGCTCCCGCAAAGGTGTGGGACGACGAGATGTCGAATAGTGTTTGGCAGCGCTTAGTATCTCAACCGTCAAGTCAAGACGGAGTATATACTCAGGCACTGTTGACTCGAGGACAAGACAACTGTTGTGTGTCCAGCCGAGGAAGTGTCGTAATAGGCCCGGAGACTAAAACCGCAGCTTGTATTCATTCCGTGGTCGCAGGCCGTCCGAGTGAGGCGATTCGCCAGGGCACCCGCCGGCGGGCTAGAGCCGTGGTGGTGTGGTTGCATGCAGCGAATGGGGTTTCAAGGACGGCTCATGCCCTCCGAGTGGGGGCCAATACTAAGTGCAGGCAGGATTGACGTGGATAGAGCAAGGACTATATCGGGATTTCTGAGTCCTACTGCGTGCGGGCAAGTGTATTGCGGGCTCTTCAAGGGCACCCACTCACTTCATTGCCAGCATGCTGCGGGTGTCAGGCTTGCCTGCTTTGTAGCGGGTATATTGCGGCTGCGAATGGCACTTTGCGTCGCCTTCAAAGATTTCGACCGCATGTGGTGTGACATGCATGATGGATGAGACAAACACACCTTGTTGCAGAGCTTCCAACTGGTTTTTGTTTCGCTTTTAGAATCTCTGGTCCACCGTGGTTTACTGTAGAGACCCTCTCGGACGAGGCTCTGAGACCACACACCACGAAACATTTGAAGGCCCCTGCGGTAGCGATTGTCAGTCGTCCCAAGTACGGCTGTCCCCAGGTGTTCGTCCCGTAGTAGGTTATCCCATAGCTGTCTATCCAAATGATGGATCATCCTCTCGTTGGATATGTCACACGGGGTTACCATATTGGAGGTTATGACAGGTCGCCGTGTAGGAGGCTAGGAAAATCCATTACATTCCAGGTCAGTACTATGCTGCTTGATTGAAAGAGACCGGTTCCCCGGGGCAATGGGACGAATGCACGTGCAGATGCTGGTTCTCCAACAAGCCGTGTCCTGTTAATAAACAAGCAACTGCCCGAAGCTTCGGGATCCCTGCCAAGTTCTGGGCTCGACGGCTCGGCCCAGCGGCGACCGACCCCATCCAGCACTCGACCATGCGCTCATTCGGCCTAACAATGCATCGAGACTCGCTCGACACGAGTGCGATTTGGTTCGCTTACTCGCCCAGTTGGCCCTTTCTCCATCTCCCCCAGGAGCCCCTAATTTGGCCCAACCCCAAAGAGGCTGCTAGGCTCGTGAGAGACATGCCAGGGCCACAAAAATGCGAGTCGCCCTGGCTCTTGATTGCTGGGAATACAACGCCCTCGGTAACTCGTCCGAGAGGCGATGTAACTGAGGAACCCGCCATGCTGATGATCATCAGACTCGGCCCCATGGGGATTGCGAATTGCGCCCCATTTCAAAATGTTGTGTGCGCCTATATATGATGCCTCGCCGTTTCTCAAGATGGCGACCACCTGGCCCTGCACGCCGGCATTCGCTCTGATCGCCAAGTGTCGTGCAAGATGCGGCCGCTTCTCCTCGTCACCACCCTCCTGGGTTGGGTATCTAGCGTGGTCTCTACTGACAATGGACTGACCGACCTTGTGTCGTGGGACAAGTACAGCCTGTCGGTCAATGGAACACGCGTGTTCATCAACTCGGCCGAGTTCCACTACCAGCGGCTGCCCGTCCCCGAGCTGTGGCTGGACATCTTTCATAAATTGAAGGCAAACGGTTTCAACACCGTCAGCATTTACTTCTTCTGGTCCTACCACTCTGCCTCAAAGGGCATCTACGACTTCGAGAGCCCGGGGAAAGATGTTCAGCAGCTATTCGACTACGCCAAGGAAGCAGGATTATGGGTTGTTGCGCGCGCCGGTGTAAGTCGAGATTACCTCCAGTTCCCCGACTCGGAAGGCCCAATAGGCATCATCCAACCGGCACTCGTGACATTAAACTAACAAGCGTCAAGCCCTACTGCAATGCAGAGCACAACGGAGGTGGCCTCGCCCTGTGGGGTTCCGATGGCAGTTTGGGCAATCTCAGGACAAGTGACGAGACCTATCATCAGGCCTGGATTCCTTGGGTACAGAAGATGGGGTCGATCATCGCAGCCAACCAGATCACCAATGGGGGCCCTGTGATCCTCAACCAGGTTGAGAACGAGCTCACCGAGTCTGTCCACTCGGCGGACAACACCCTGGTCAAGTACATGGAGCAACTCAAGACGGCGTATCGTGCCGCTGGCATTGTTGTGCCTTTCACACACAACGAGAAGGGTATGAGGGGCCAGTCGTGGAGCACAGATTATCAGGATGTCGGTGGGTCCGTCAATGTCTATGGCTTGGATTCATACCCTGGCGGACAATCCTGCACAAATCCTACTACCGGCTTCAACGTCGTACGGACATACTACCAATGTGAGTGGAGCCAGCTGGTATGCTAGTTGGTTAGTACGAGCACAAAGCTGACTATATGCCAGGGTTCCAGAATTACAGCTTCACTCAGCCCGGGTACATGCCAGAATTCCAAGGAGGATGGTTCAGTGCTTGGGGAAGTGGCTCTTTCTACGACACGTGCGAGTCAGAGCATAATCCAGCCTTCCCAGATGTCTAGTATGTTGGAACCCGTACTCACGACCAGCTAGAATGTCCTATATCAGGCGATCTGAGGCACTAACGGCTGTGAACAGTTACAAGAATAACATTGGCCAAAGAGTCACCCTGCAGAACTTCTACATGACCTACGGTGGCACCAACTGGGGTCACTCAGCCGCACCAGTTGTGTATACTAGCTACGATTATAGGTCAGTCAGCTTGCCCTCTTCAAAATTCGCCGCGCCGGAAATTAACGACAAGTGCACAGTGCTCCGATCCGTGAGACTCGCCAGCAATGGGACAAGCTATTCCAGACGAAGCTGGTCAACCTCTTTTCAAGCTCATCTCCGGATCTTCTGGAGACGGAAATGGCGGGCAATGGCACTGGGTACAAGGTAAGCACCATCATGCCTCTGAACAGTCGACAGGTGGCTAATCTGGAGCAGGTATCATCAAGTGACATTTTTACCTGGGTCTTGAAGAACCCAGACTCCGGTGCTACCTTCACCGTTACTCAGCAGAGCAGCACGAAGTCTACTGCGAATGTGACATTCTCCGTTACATTGGACACGAGCTCAGGAGCAGTCACAGTACCAGAAGTCTCTTTACTTGGCAGGCAGAGCCGAATCCTAGTCACCGACTATGCATTCGGCGACCATACCCTGCTCTATTCTTCGGCTGATGTTGCAACCTGGGCCACCTTTGGCGACGCATCTGCCATAGTGCTCTACCTGAAGGAAGGACAGACCGGTCAGTTTGCCTTCAAGGGCGAGCCTGGTCTCAAGTACGATGTGCACGGAAGCTCTTCATTCAGCTCTTCCAACAGCACATCCGCTGGCCAGGCATTTACATACGTTCAAGGGTCAGGACCAACGTTTGTCAAGTTCTCGAATGGCGTGCTGGCGTACCTTCTTGACCAGCCAACAGCGTGGACATTTTGGGCACCATCAACTGTGGCTGAGGTCTACCGGTCCGCTGAGAACAAGGCCTTCATCTTGGGACCATACCTCGTAAGGAGCGCATCACTGAGCGATGGCGCCCTTCACATCTCTGGCGATAATGACAAAGCTGTTACGATCGAAGCGTTTGTTGGTGAGACACCCATCACGACCATCGTCTGGAACGGCCAAGAGCTCAGCGCGAGCGAGAAGGCATACGGCACCTACACTGCGGACATTCCAGGCACGGAAGAACGCACAGTCTCGCTGCCTTCTCTAGACTCGTGGGCATCGGCAGACTCCCTTCCGGAAGTGCAGCCCGACTTCGACGATTCCGCCTGGGTGGTCTGCAACAAGACCTCTACTCTGTCCCCAGTGAAGCCTTACACTCTTCCTGTGCTCTTCTCTTCTGACTATGGATACTATACTGGCGCGAAGCTATACCGGGGTTACTTCTCCGGGTCCAACTTCACGTCCGTTAACATCAGTGCAAGCGGTGGCCTAGCCTTTGGCTGGAGTGCCTGGCTGAATGGCGTCCTTATCGGCGGCGACCCTGGCAATGCCTCACTCACAACCACGACGCAGGTCCTAGACCTGCCACAGTCCGCGCTCCAGAAGAGCAACGGGACCAATGTGTTAACGATTGTCGTGGACTACCACGGGCACGACCAGACCTCGACGGCCAAGGGCGTGGAGAACCCCCGTGGTATCCTCGGCGCCCAGCTGCTCCCGGGCACTTCAACGACGAACACGGGCTTCACAACCTGGAAGATCCAAGGCAACGCCGGCGGCAGCGCAAACATCGATGCCGTCCGCGGCCCGATGAACGAGGGCGGGCTGTACGGCGAGCGTCTGGGCTGGCACCTGCCAGGCTTCTCGCCGGCGTCGTCGTACCCGTCTTCCCTGGGCACCTGGGACGACTCGTCGCCGCTCGACGGGCTGAGTACCTCCGGCATCCGCTTCTACGTCTCCAACTTCACGCTGGACATCGACGACGACCTGGATGCTCCCCTGGGCTTATCCTTCTCGTCGCCGGCGGAGACTGTGGCCAGGGTCATGTTCTGGATCAACGGTTACCAGTACGGCAAGTACGAGCCCCACATTGGCCCGCAAACCGTGTTTCCCGTGCCCCCTGGGATCATCAACAACCAGGGTGCGAACTCCATCGCGGTCAGCATCTGGGCGCAGACGGACGACGGGGCCCGCCTCGATGAGGTCAAGCTTGTCAACTATGGACTGTACCAGACTGATTATGGCTTCTCAAGGGACTGGAGTGCGTTGCAGCCTGGGTGGGTGGATAGGAGTGAATATGTATGAAGGGGTTGAGGCGTAAAGCGTTGTATAGATAACAGACGGCGTGTTAAGACTGTGCTCAATATACTCAATACAGGCTAGAGCTTGTTCGGAGCGGACTGCTCCACCAATATTCTGCCACGAGGGGTCATCCACCAAAGACTAAGACTCAGGCGGCTTTACGGCAGTGAGTTATTCCACCCGAGATTCTTTCATAGGAGGGTGTCCCATTGGATGTCGTGACGTTCAGTACTGGAAGGTTCTCAATATAGGATGCTCCAAGGGAATATAATGCACAGCAGGCCGTCTCAGAGGTTGTTCCTTGTGGTGTGGTCCCCTTAGGAACTCCCATGTGAGAGTTTCCTTTACCACTGGAGAGTATTCCACGGGACACTACCCGATACATCATCCTCCAGCAGGCCATTCAGAAACTCCCCGGAAAGACGTCCTCTCACCTGATACTGACCATCAGGGATTTTTGTGAGACTTGACCCCACACCACGATTGATCCACGGGATGTTCGCCTGCAAAGAATAATCAAGATTTGGAATCCCTGTGAACCATTGGCAAGAAAAAGTCCCCACACCAGCAGAACTCAATGAAGGTGCTCCGAGTGAAAGATGGCAAGGAAGACCTCGCCTGGACTTTGGGCATTGGGTTTTGGGGAAGTGGGATAGTTTCGAGTGCCAGAGTGCCTCATCAATTCTGGACTGGCACATGGTGTGGGTGGGCCAACCCTGTCTTCAGTGTTGAGTGATTGGAGCGGGTGCCGGGCGAGACTGAGCCTTTTTTCCCAACCTTGCGGAGGCGGACAGCACAGTACATTTGACAGTTTCTGCATGCTTCTGCATATGCAGTGCACTGCATTTGCAGCACCTGCGTCATCAGCATTTTCCTCCAGTGCCCGAAGTTGGGATGAGGATGGGTCTGGAAGTCGAGTCGGCGACAAAATTCCCGCACGAGTTTGCAGCGAGTAAAAAAGAAAAAAGAAGAAAAAAAGTTTACAAGTCTGCAGCCAGCCCCGCCAGCAAATGACAAAACCTGGATGTTAGTTCGCCGTACTTCTTGCACCCCTTGCATGTAGACCCACGGGTGGTTTACTATGTATAACAGTTTGTGTGCTGCAGAATAAATGCCGTTTTTAATTCCCGCATCTCGACGGCAGTGCACACACTGCGGCATCTACCAGGACCCATTGTATCGGTCGTGAATCGGTGTTTGGTCTTGGCAGAGGGAGGCAGTTGAGATGACGACTGAACAATGTTTCCGTCTTTGGATGGAACCCACAACTTTGTTGAGTCAGCCCCAATCTCTTCTGGTCTGAGTGGTCTCCCACTGCGCAGGCCTCTTGGCCAGAATGCTGCGGTGCGACCGGCTGCACAGGAGGATGCGCAGCGCAGCAAGATGCAGCGCAGAAGTCGGTATGATTTGATGCGCCACGGCTCACGTGCATGTGCTCAGCATATGGCATCGTACCTTGCAGCTTGCCCTCTCCAAGTCCCCCGCCCTGTCATGCAGGTACGAGCACGAGAAGGGGTCCTCTGACTCGTCGAGATCGATGGGGCCATCCGGCCGGCTCATCTATCAAGGTTCACCTCACCCGTCCTGACAGACCAGAGCTGCCACCATGACATCAAATCTCCATCCATCAAAGCAAATCCCATGCGGAGAGGGCAAGGCAGCGCCGGGCGGGAGCAGGAGTGGAGCCCACACAGGCTCAGAAATAACAGCTCTTCGTATTGCGGTGGGAGCACACCGTGGTTGGCAGGCCAGCACACTCACAGGCACATTGGGTATGGAGACTTTGTACAACGCATATACAGTCCACCACACAGTCACCGTGCTGGCAAGACTGGGGCCCCGAAGGAGCCGTTGCTTCCCGCCCGCCCGCCCGCCGCCCAGTTCAGAGTCAGTTCAGACCGATTCCGGGCTGGCAGCTCCACTGTTGACGACATTCCGGCCTGCAAGAACTCCTTGATCCCAGCCAGGTCTGCCAGTTCAGAAGCGGCTCCGCCTCGCACACCAGGACCTGAACCTAAAGAGCCCTTCTGGTCCGCCGCCAGGCCTAACTTGATCACAGCAGCCCTCGCAAGCGAGAGCATACCCTGCGAGCCAATTGGGATACCATGCGGTGCAGCATTGTTCCCAGTCCCTGCCGCTGAGAGCCCGCCTGTGTTCCCGGTTGATGGAGCTTGTCTTCCTTGAGGACCGGTATCAGGGGCTGGCAGAACCCTCACAAGTGCCCGCAGGGGATGGAAATGACATATATTAGCACTGACATAACCCTCAACCGGCACACTTGTCAATCCGTCGTGCCCCTGCCCGCCGTTTGGGCCTAGAACGGGGAAACTTTCTTGGCCTCATGGCACGCTCAGGGACAAGGTTCACATCACAACACAGAGGGGAACAGAGCAACGGACGGTGGCTAACGAGCGAGATCCGTCGGACTGACGGCTCTGTGAGCTCTGAGGACATGGGCAGGTGGCCCCACCGTTTTCTAAGCCCGCGAACCGCTGATGTTCATCCAGAGTAGCCGGTCGGCCGCTCACGTAGTATCAGAGAGACGCTGTTTTGGCTGGGCCTGGCCTGGCCTGGACCAAACAAGATGACGCTGGGCTCGCTGCGATGCTAATAAGGCTCAGGCAGCGTGTAGTTGGGCCCGCGGCCACCGGCCACCGACATTGCTGTGGGCTTCGCCTGGGCCATTAAAGGACAAGCAGGACCCAGAAACAACGTTTTGACGCGGTGATTGTCTTTGTCGCCTGTGCACACGGCGCGGCGGACGGCTATGAGAGTTCTGTAACAAGAGGGACTGTTCAGTCCTCCACAGGCCCATCCGATAGGGAGGAAGAGACGACGATTACCGAAGGACTCCCATAGATCCCTGGGATCTGACAAATGATAGGTGGGGGCACCAATCCAATTCGATGGTGTCCCCCCCTCTTAGTAATCGGACAGGTCAACACCTCGAGATTGAATGCCTCAATGCCTGCGCGACACAAATCTCGCGTGTTGGACCTGCATGAATGGACCAGGCTGGGGGCCCCCGGCCGGACGAGTATTTTCAGTGAAATCTCGGGCCTGCACAGACAAATCCCATGGGGCCTGATGAGGCTTGCGAGCAGCCCAAGCCCAAGCCCAAGCCCAAGCCCACAGCAGACGGGGTCTATTGCGCTGCCGATTGCGCCCGGCGCACTGAATAACAGTGGCTGCAAGAGGCTCCCGAGGTCTGTTGTCCAGTGGCTCTCGTCAGTGCCCTCCAGCCTGCCACAGCTTTGGCCCCCGGGGACAGATCCGCACCTTGTTGACACTCCTAGTCGAGAAACGTTGAAACGAGGCCAGCCGGGGTCGCAATACAACCCTGCGCATGGATTGAGTTCGGAAGACTTTTCCCGCTCACAGCAACCCCAGCAGCCTAGCCCAACATGACTGACTGATTGACTGACTGACTGACTGAGGCGAGGCGAGATGTGGGCACGCACAGAGGCGGCTGTACCTGCATATGGCTGGCAGGCTGGCAGGCTGGGTGCCATGCGCCGAGATGGATCACGATGCCAGGACAACCGAGCAATCTGCCTTCCCAGCAAGGGGTCCAGCCTGTGACTTGCCACCATCTCGGAGGCCCGCGTACACGCGCAAGACCTGCCCTGCTTGGTGTATGATAGCCCCCCAAGTCCCCAGGTCCCCAGGAGCAGTCCGCTTCGACCGCGTCGTTTTCGGTTTGCCGGGCGTGCTTAGGCACAACACGGCCGCCGCTGATTGGGCAGGGCTGGTGAGAAGCTGTCAATGCATTTGTTTACAGGATCCGGGGCGAGCAGCTTCTCCTCTTGTCTGGCGAGCTGGGTAGAACGGCATCGTCAATAACACCAGCTTCTAACGCTACTGTGGCATGGGTCACCCAGCCACCGGGGTGAACCACAATATGCGGACTGCAGAGGGAAAAAGGTTGCCGCAAAGCTAAACTCTCCCAAGGTCACATACCGCGCGGTCAGCACAAAGTCAGTCCACCTCGTAGCACCGGGCAGGGGACAAGCGGTCTGGTCGCCAGCCTGAAGCCTCCTCAAATCTATTTGCTTGCCCTCGCTCAAATGGCATGGCTCGCTCAATGGGCACTGCAGTGCGCGGGACCAACTGTTCCTAATATCGCACCACATGCGAGGGTCGCACGCGATGGCTCGTCAGGGTGCCCGTTCCCAAATCAAGGGTCACCATGCGTCTGGGACGATCGATCAGGGAAGAGCATAGACAAGCAAGCTCAGCGACAGCCACTGGAGAAGCACTCTGGTTCCCGGCCAGGCCCACCTCATATACAAGGACCGGGTCGACGTCCATCCTCGATCGCTATTCTTGTTTCTATGCTACCTCTCCCGAGGCCAGAAGGACCCATTGTACCACCAACGACGTCGTCTGGACGGCCCTCACCACAGGACTTTTGAGACACACACCAGAAATCTGGAGAACCAATATCGACGGAAGCGGCACCGCCGACCTCGTCAGGACCGCGACAGCAGTTCGCCGGGCATCAGCCGTGGTCTATAAATTGTCGACGCGCCAGCAATATCTGGGGACGCAGCAAGACGAGATTGGTCAGGCGGTTCAGGTCAAGGAGAAGCAAGTGCCTGTCTGACTCTGATGAGGGCGGGCAGCAGACGGGCCAATACGGAGAATTCCCACATGCTTGGCAGAGACCACCACGCGAAACCCAGGCCCGCTCAACCTGCCTAGCCCTGGAGGGCTCGGCTTCCCCACCGGATACCCTTGTCGTTGCTGCACAACAAAAGAGAACGGACATTTTCAGCTGGATCCTTGATCCACACGCGACAGAACGCGTCGTTCCCCGGTGCTGCCGTTGCACTGGGGCCAAACCCCGGCACTCAGAGCCCAGCTCCCGCGAGGACCCATATACAGTCCCCATCGCACCCCCTCGTCATCTCCTCACAACTCTGTTTTGGCTCCTCTCCTCCTTGGAATTCCTTGCAAAGCTGTGCTGTTCTACCCTTAACCCCTCCCGTACCGAACTTCTGGTCTGGCTGTGCGAACTCAGAGACGCCCACGCCCACGCGGCCCGTTGATGAGACCAAGCCCCAAGCCCAACCCCGAGGCGAGAAGAAACCTTGTTCGCTACGTGTCTCACACATATCATATCTTTCATCTGTGGCCTGTGTTGCTCATTGTTGCACAGTATTCTCCTCTTTTTGAGTTTGACTTCAAGCCTCACTCACTCCTTGGTGGCTGCTCTCCACCCTGTTGAGGGCACGTTTTTGAACAAGTGGACCTATTATTCACGGTCTGGAGGACGTGTTTTTTTTCCCTTTCTCTATCTCCCAATCCCACCACTTGACCCAGGACTACGGTGATGAACTCGGCTGGGCTGCACATATCCGCGTCATCTCACCACCACACTGATCAAACCTCCGAACGATATTGCCAACACCTGCCAACATCTTCCAGCCTCATCGCTCCGGTGCCGTCATCGCCAGTCTCAAGTACCCACAATAACAGGTCCACTGAACTGCCCGGTCGGTTTCTAGAACCTCCAGGGCGGCCTTTGCACCTCGCTTGTGCCCTCTGGCACCCCGGCTCGCATTCCCCACCAGAAAATTCATTTCCGGCCTTTTGCTTCGGCACCCACGGTGCGCCCTTACCCACCGGCGCCGAGGGGGGCGATCTTCAGGGGGACGATCTTGGTTCTGTTCTGGAACTCGGGGCGCAGCACTCGCTGACTGGACAATAATAAGAACAAGCTGGGCTCTTGTTCTTGAGGCTCCGCCTGTTTTCGCTTGGTTCTGGCTTCTGTGAGGCCGATCGACCTTCGTCCACTCGTTTACCTATTCCACCGCAGGATCTACGGATCAACCACGCTCGTTCTCGCCTGCTCGCCACTCGGCCCGTCGCGTGTGTCTCACAGCCTGGCCACCACCGGACTGTCTCAGACCCTGGCACGCACCACACTCGTCACAAGTGACGTATGAATCCAGAACCAAGATCAGCATTATGAGCATGTCTCGCCCATTAGCCTCAGCCGCCCTTGGGGCTGTCGCCGTGACAACCTCATTGGCATTGTTGGTCCTTCACATCATTCTCGCACTGCCTCGCTCGAACCCAACATCACCAACCCGAATCACCGCGATAGTATCATCTCTGCTTGAGTCGGCGGTGCTGGTCCTACTATCGTGGATCCTCTTTATCTCTAGCAGGAGAGACGCCTCAAGGACAGTCAACGGTCTGTTGTTTGGCTCCAGTGTTGTTGTTTGTGTCGTCGCGGCTGCACTCACCGTCGCAACACTCATCTGCTTGTCCAGCAGCGCACCACTCGGCGACAGCACTTTGGGATTTGTTGGCGGGGTGTCTGCACTGCTGGCATTGTCCTTTGTGGCGCAGCTGCTTTTCCTGGTCGTTCGCTTCATCGCTGGTCGCACGTCAGAGGAGGGTCCTCAAACTTCGCCCAGCATGTTGGAAATCGGCCGCCGATCTCCTTCAAGCCGGGTAAAGACTGTGCCATACTCGAGCACGAGCCCGGCTGAGCCCGCCACCCGAAACGTGTCCATCGACTCCAAGAGCCCTCCGTCGTCGAGCGGAGGGTTTTCTGCCACAGGAACCATCTCGTCTGTTGCTTCGTCATTGACCAACGTTGTGCGCCCGATCTCCTCGAAGACGAAGTTACTGTCCGGCAGCCGAAGCATGCGCAGCCAGAGGAGTCAACGCAGCCAGCGCCGTGCTCCTTCTCTCGAGTCGATCGAATCTAGCCGCTCGGGTGTGGGTGGCGTTGGTGAAAGTTTCGACTCTTGGGATACGTCTTCCGTTGACCCACAAAATCGCCAGACCGTGCTTGAATCGTCGTCGCCTGCTACTCCAGGTCGATTCCTGGAAACGATTCCCGCGAGTCCAACTACCAGCCGGAGCCCGAGCCCCGGAACCCCACTGGATCTCGAGCCCCCCCGCCTCAGGAGACGTAGCCGCAGCTTCAGCCCGGCCTCCACGCGCACTCAAGCACCGCAGCCACCACAGCGCGCCTTTACTCAGCAGGCATCGGCGAGCGAGTCGCACATTCACCCGCTGTTCCGTTCCGACTCACCGACCCCGCCGCCTCTGGCGAGTCCGGGGACCGTGGTTATAGCCGCACCTCAAGCCGGCTTCCTAATTTCCGACCGCCAGTCCATCCGCAGTTTGAGCCGCATGCGAAGCGACAGCCTGCCCGTGGCTTCGAGCCCACTGACGAGGACGGGCTCGTTCGACACCTTTGGTGATGCGAACAAGAGCTTCAGCATGGCGAGTGACGGAAGCAAGTCAGACGACTCGGGGGATGGGGGCGAAGCACCCGAAAGAAACGTCACGCCGCCCATCCCTGATTATATCCTCAACGCCGGATCCAGCACCAGCCTGCCTGCATATCAGACACGAAAGACGCAGAGCAGAGAAGGCCCTTCCGGGCCGGGGCTGGCAGCGCTGGATGGGGCGCTCTGGTAAGATTGGCCAGCCAGGGCCCTTCCACTGCTATATGATCCGGCCTCTACCACATGTGTCATGATCGATGCACAGCTTTCCTTATTATAATGTTTCAATGGGCTGGTTTTTTAGAGACGGCCCCATGGGCGTTCACTTCACCAACAGGGGAGGGAGGGAACAAACAAAAGAGAGTACATATGGGTCTCTGGGAGGCAGGTTCACCTGGCTGGGATGGCGGCGGGTTATACAAAAACATCTTGATACCAAATTTCTTTTCAACTTCTTTTTAGCGAGGCGTTTATACACCTTCAGACGAGACAATGTCTGGAGCACCTTGGATGGTGCGCAGGGGAGGTGGGGAGAAGGGGAAGGGGCAGAGCGAAACGGAGGGAGGAGGCCGAGTGAGATCTGAGACGAGTGTGACGAGTAGATGTGAGAACAGTTGAGGACACGTCCAGCTTGAAGCTTGAGGTTCAGCCGGAACGAGCTAGATGCAGACGCAGAAATCAAAGAAACATCAATCAAGAAACATCAACATTAACCGTCCAATCCCAATTGTGATGCGACCCTGACCGTGGATGATACGCTGATATGATGTTGGCGAATGCTACCTCCCAGGGGGGGGACGCCGGGGCAGCAACATCGCAACTGGGCAACATTGGACAAGCTCGATGGGTCAGAGGTTGGGACGAAAGACTGAGAGAAGCTGCTCTGGGAGCCTCTACCGGTGAGTTGGAGATGCTGGGTGGCGGATAAGGTACCCAACCCAGGTGAGAGGCCAGACCGAAGTGACTGACTGACAAGCTCTCAAGGCATCCATGAGCCGCGCTAGCCTGCCCCACATTGGCCAGGCCGACCTCTGCTGCCAGCCGCCGACCTTCCAAATCCTCCCTCGCCCGCCGCCCACGCCGCCGCAGCTAACCCCACCCAACCAGCACACCAGCAGTGACTGACTGCCTTCGACTTGAACGGACCCCAACTCGACCTCTACCTCGACATCATCCACCCGTCCACCTTCCTCTCCCAACCTCCAACCCTCTCCCGCCCCGTAGGACCTGCTTTTTTGGTCCCTCTCTCATCGACATACATCATTGCGCATCCTCCACGGAAGAGAAGTCTACACCAGGTCTACTCTTGCCCACCATGAAGGTCACATTCAAGGTGCGTCAGATGCCCAGGCGGGCGGGCAGAGCTCGACTTTTGTGTGAATCGACAAGTCCCGATCTCTACGCCATGCTCGCATCGGCCCAGCCACATCCCTTTCTGCTTGGCCAACACCAACTGACATATACACCTATCCTGCAGGACCTCAAGCAGCAGAAGTTCGTCATCGAATGCGAACCCTCTGATCTGGTATGCCAGCACACTCCTCTAGGCTCCAGCCCGCGCCTTTGCACCCGGACCAGGCGCATTCGAAGCCTCCGTTGATGCGACCGAGCTCCAGCAAGGCTAACCAGCACCCAATTTAGATCTCCACGGTCAAGCAAAAGATCTCCGAGGAGAAAGGATGGGAGCCCAAGCTGCAGAAGCTGATCCACGCCGGTTTGTGAAACCTTGGTTGCCATTTCCGGCACGAACATTTCGTTGACCAGGCGATAGGCAAAATCTTGAAGGATGAAGACACGGTCGAGTCCTACAAGATCGAGGAGAAAGGATTCGTCGTCTGCGTGGTGAACAAGGTAACTTCGCCCATCGCCACATTCGCCACCCTCTCTTTTGCCAGGCTCGAGTGCTGACAACTTACAGCCCAAAGCCGAACCCAAATCCGCCGCTTCATCGTCGTCCTCCAACGTACCCGCGACCCCCGCCCCAGCTGCTCAGTCCTCTACGCCAGCACCACCGGCCGCCCCGGCCGCGTCGACTTCCACCCCGGCCGCCGCCGCACCTGCCACGCCTACCCCTGCGGCTCGTGGCTCGGAAGCCGCCTACAACGACCCCAATGCCTTGGCCTTGGGTGGTCAGCGTGCCGAGGCCATCGCGAACATGGAGGCGATGGGTTTTGAGCGCTCTCAGATCGATGCTGCCATGCGCGCCGCTTTCAACAACCCAGATCGCGCCGTCGAGTACCTCCTGAACGTAAGCAAAGCCGTGCAAACAACGTGATGGGATACATGTGGCTGACGAGATACTAGGGAATCCCAGAAAACCTGCAGCAAGAGCAGCAGCCCGCACCAGCCGCTCAGCCAGCCGCGCCCTCTGCCCCGGCCGCTGCCCCGGCCGCCGGAGGTGGTGATGATGGTGGTGTAAACCTTTTCGACCTAGCCGCACAACAGGGGCGAGGTGGTTCTGGCGGCGGTGCTAGTGCTCGTGGTGCTGGTGCGGGAGCCGCTGCCGCCGTGGCAGCCGCAGCTGCTGGCGGGCAAGGACTCGGAAACCTGGACTTCCTGCGACACAACCCCCAGTTTCAACAGCTTCGCCAAGTTGTCCAACAGCAGCCCCAAATGTTGGAGCCTATCTTGCAACAGCTAGGAGCGAGCAACCCTCAACTGGCCCAGCTGATCGCCCAGAACCCCGAGCAATTCCTCAGCTTGCTTGGCGAGGACGCTGACGATGATGCCCCACTGCCTCCGGGAGCTCAGGCTATCGCCGTGACCGAGGAGGAGCGGGACGCTATCGAGCGAGTGCGTAATCTCTGCCTTCATCTCTACTTGGACAAACAGCGCTAACAGGAGACAGCTTTGCCGCCTCGGCTTTGACCGCGACCAGGCCATCCAGGCTTATTTCGCGTGCGACAAGAATGAGGAGCTGGCCGCCAACTTCCTGTTCGACCAGCCTGATGATGACGAGCCTCCTAATGCCCAGTAATCGGCTCCCTCTATTTGGCAGATTTTATGCTTCAGAATCGGTTATTGGAATGAGGTTAAGCTAGGGCAACCGGGCACCGATGGCGTTGTGAGCTTTGCGAGCTGATTAGGGGTAATGGGTCCCGCGAAATTATATGATGAGGAGCAGATGCCCCGAGAAGGAGGGAGGAGCATCCTCACAAACGATGGCCGTGGCCCGTGGGCTTCATCGGTGCTTATCGACGCGGCTACATGCTTACAGTTGTCACTACAAAAATGCAAATCTATGGTGATTTGCTTTACCCCTCAGACACTGGCACTTTTGAGTGGGAGAGAGCCTCGCATGTGTTGGGCGACGGCAGACAGCAAGGATGAGGAAAGCTGTGACCAAGGTTGTTTTTTTCGGTAGTCGACGGAAATAAAGCACAGAAGACTCGGATCCAAATTTTGTGTATTCTAGGACTTTTGATCCTTTTGATTCTAAGTGACCTAGCAGGCCTCATTGTAGAGTTGCGAAGAATCCAACCCTTGTAACCATCGCGAGGCTTCCTCCGCGCCCTGAGGCATTGGGCCGATTCTTTTGCATATGTAATCATCTTATCTTACCTGTACCAACCAGCTGTGCCGGACCCTTCCTTGTCTCCAAGACGAACAATTGCAACCCCTATTTTATCACTTTGACCAACGCCTTCCAGAGAATTGACGAGACGGCGCGGGTATCTCCCAAACCGCAATTCATGAACATCCATGTACGCCGTAAAAAAGAGAAAACCCCGAAACAAAAAAATCCTCAAAATAGAGGCTCGCCGCTCGCTCAGCCACCAATGCCACCCGCAAACGTCTGCGGTGCCTTGCGGCTTCCACGCCCCTTGCGCGCGGTCGCCGCCGGGGCCAGGTCTGTTTCGTCGATGACGTCCGGGTCTGTGCCGACGCCGTACGCCGCCCCGGGGACGCTGTTGTTGTTTGCGGCGCCGCCAAAGGGATCGCTGGCGAGGTCCAGGTCGGCATCGTGCGACGGCGCGTCGTGGCCGGCCTTGGGCACCTTGTCGCCCTTCCTCCGCCCGAAGAGCTCATCCTTCTTGCGGCGGTTGGTGGCGGCCTCCTCCTCCTCCTGCCTCCTGGTCTCGGCCTCCTGCTCGGCCTTGAGGCGGGCCAGCTCGTCGTTGATGGCCTGGGAGTCCTCGAGGGCGTCGGCGCCGTCGACGGCGTCCAGCGCCATGGGAACGTCCTTCTCGCCGATGATGCATTTGTTGACGGCGACGGGGTTAGCCCGCTCCTCGCGGTTGAACTTGAGCTTGACCTGCCGTCGGTTCTTGGCGCCGCCGAACATCTTGGAGATCATATTGAAGTCCGTGCCAAACATGCGCAGCCCGTGGTAGAACTTGATCGTCTCCTCGTCGGTCCAGAAGTTGCCCTGAGGCTGCCGCCGCATGTACGTTCGCTGCGTCACGGGGGTCGTGAAGTCGTCTTCTTCCTGCTCGAACACTACGCCTCGTGCCTGGTCCGCCGCCGCGTGTCGGTCGTATTGCATCGAGGCCTCGTTGATTCGAATATGCCCGTCCACTATTTCGAGCTGTGGGACCGAGTCCGCGGGGTTCTCTTGCACCATCAGTCGCGGCGCCGCCGGCGCGGGCTTGTTGGATGCATCCGGAGCCGGCGTTCCCGACTCGGACGCGTTCTCGTCAGCCTGCTCCTCGCCTGGAGGGAGCTTGCCCAGCTTGATGAGTCGCTGGCGTGCGCGCTTCTTGCGCATCCTCTCACGCAGCTCATCGTACTTGCTGAACTTGGCACCGATCCTGAGGTCCCTCGTTAACTCGCTCATAACCATCTGCTCGTGATCGACCTTTTGCTGCTCAGCGTCCTCGGGCGTCACGGATCGCTTTCTCCGGGCCTTCTTGGCCCCCTCCGTCTCTTCGCCTTCAGTCTCGGTCGGGGTGACCCCATTAGTTCCCTCTCCAGCCTCTCCACTGCCAGCAGGGGCTGCCGCCTTCTTCTTTCGTGGCGCCCTCTTCTTGGGTGCCGCAGCCTCACCATTCTCTGCACCGCTTGCCTGGGTTTCTCCGCCGTTTGCAGCAGCCTTCTTCTTCCGTGGTGCTCTCTTCTTGGGTGGGCCGCCGGTTTCTGTGCCGGTTTCCGCCTCGCTCTCAGCCGCCCCAGTAGGAGCCTTTCGTTTCCTGGGTTGTCTTGCTGCTGGTTTCTTGGCCTTAGCAGTGGCCACAGCCACGGTAGAGGATCCCTCGCCATTGTCAACTGATGGTGCTACCGATGTGCTTGCAGAAGATGTCGATGTGACCTCTGGGGTCGGGGCTGGAGATGGCACTGTAAGCTCGGCGGTAGATTTAGCCTTCTTCGCAGGTGAGGGTCCAGCAGGTTTGAGCGCAGATGGGCTTTCTTTGTGCGGTGTGGTCTTAGTCTTCGCCGCCGCGTCTCCTTGACCAGGCGCAGGCCTGGAGGGCTCTGAAGGGCCTGGTACCTGATCAGGCCGGTTCTCAGCCTGCTCCGAAATGGCTGTAGTAGTTGTCGCTGTCTCAGCCAAGGACTTTGAAAGAGACGCGTCACTTGGGGCGAGGCTCGTTGTGTCTGTGGTGGTGAGGGCAGTGGGATTCTGAGGTTGAGTGACCGCGGGACTCTTCTTAGCAGTCGCGTCGCGCCTGACTTCAGGACTCCTAGTTCGTCTGGCCTCGGGACTTCTGGTCCTTCTGGCTTCAGGGCTCCTTGTTCTCCGATTGCTTGTAGGAGCCGAAGCATGAGGTTGACTGGATGAGGCTGAGGATTCGGTCGGGGCAGTCGGGACGGTGGGATGGCTCGGTGGTTCGACTCTCGACTCGACAACATTAGACGAGCTGGAATCGTCACGACCAGCGTCATGGACGTTCTCCTGGCCAGATGATGTCCCAGTTTGCGGTTCAGTAACAGCCGCAGCAGCCGGAGCAGGCGGGGCAGGCCGTCTTCTCGCAATCGGCGCTTTGGGTTTGAAGGCACCCGTGCCTTTCTTCAGCATCGAACTCATCCTGCGATCTTTTCCTTAGCCTCCGTCGTGGGGGCCTCTTTGTGCGCTTTCCTTGTGGGGCTGCCTCGTCATTGCAGTCAAGCAGATAATTCAAGATACAGCAAGGCGTCCAAGCCAAGTGGGCGAGGTTGTGGTGGTCTTGGAGTTGGCAACGAGAGGTTGGAATCGAAAAGTAAGATGCAGGCGATAGATGATTGACTAACGGTAACTTTTAGTGGGATGTGGTACCCTCGTACCCTCGATTGGTACTAGTCCCCCTCCCTCCTAGCGCAGTTCCGACACGCCTCTGGACCTGCAACAAGAAAGGACTACTGGCACTTGGTGACTCGTGAAAACTCCATCTTTAATCAATGTCCTCAACTTCCACCCGTCCACCTCCCATCCGCCTGTGCACGCCCTTTGATGATCATTACGACAACAGCTCGACCCAGGTCATCGCCTGGCTCTAGGATCCATCTGGAGTCCATGCCTTCTTTATCTCCAGTCAACACCTGATTCCTGCAGCGCGCCCCCTTCCCTAGCCTGCAGCCTGCTCACCGACGTCTCTCATGCCTGTTGCCACTTCTCCCTCGGCCATTCTCCCTGCATCTCCCGTCGTCAAGATGGAGGACAGGAAGAGACCTGTCAACCATAATGCCGATGATCTCGCTCCTCCTAGCAAACGACATCAGGTCAATGGCAGTAGCAAGTCTCGTGACGACACCCTCGACATGAAGGACGAGGCTTGGATTGAGGTAAGTAACGTTGGTCTCCGTTCATCCATCACAACAACACCAGCAACCTCCCCTCATCATCGCGGCCCAACAAACCCCTTCCAAACGCGCCGTGCACCACCACAGACACACAGGTGGAGGCTTTGATCTTCGGTATCTGTCTCTCAGGGTTCAACATACCGTGAGGATTTGCCCACTGGTTCAGTGCTAATGCATGGCTTGCTGGCTGCAGCATGCCGAGCGCTCAGGTCCTCAAATGCCTCTCAACCATCCGCTGGCATCCTCTCCTACCCTACCCTGAATGGTCGCTACACTCCCCATCCGCTCGACGCTATCTATCGAAGGGATATATGCTGACTGTTGGGCTCCCAGGCATTTCAAAAAGATGCCATATATCGGCAGATGCTCGAGTACAAGAGAGAGAAATCACAACTAGAAGCCCGTCTTGAGGAGCTTGGGAAGCAGTACGAGTACTATGATGTTCATCTCAGAACTATCGACGCGTGGTGGCTGCAGGTGAGACTCCCCTTCAGACCCCGCCATCGCGAGGCTCAGCTGACGCGTTGAAGCTATTGCAAGAGGTGGAGCTGGTTGCCGAAGGCACATTTACCGAGAAATCCGAAAGCCACGGTAAGCTCACCAGCCGACTTTATGCATGTTGGACACTCCTGACCAGACTGGTTTCGCAGACCTATCCCCGTCCATAGGACTTGGCTCTCAAGATGTTCAGCTCTTCCAGAGACACCTTGCCGAGAACGGCAAGGCCATTAAGTCGATCTTGGAATCCCTATTCAATCGCCTGGCCACCCATCGTGGTGACGTTAAACCCGAAATTGCTGAAATGGAGTCCAAGATCAAATCTCTTCTAGCCGAGCAGAAGGAGTACAAGGTACAGCTGGAAAGCCTCGCCCATAAGAAGGAAGAGCTTTCGGCAAACCTGGATGCCGCCATGCTCCGCGTTGTTAAGGCAGAGAAGAAGTTAGATCGCGCAAAGAGTGCACAAGTTCAGAAGCTCGAACAAGCCGCTCTTGCCTCCTCAACTAGTCGAGCCGTCCCCACCACGGCAGAGAATGGCGACGACAATGGCGACAGCAACGGCCATGACGAGAACCTGCACATGAAATACCAGGAAGCTGTTGCGGCAATGTCTAAGCAAAAGGAACAGCTGGAGTCTGCAATCTCGGAGATCAAGGCCCTCAAGGATGAGAATTCGACTTTGAGAATCAAGCGTGAGAGTGTTACAGACGAAGAGTTTGTGCGTACAGACGTCTTCAAGGCTTTCAAGTCTCAGAACGAGGATCTCATCAAGCGAGTCAACGACTTGGAGGCCACCAACAAGCAGCTCCGCCTCGAGGCTGAGAAGTTACAAGCCGAGAGGACATCTTTCCGAAGCCAACTGGAACGCGAGGCGCAGAACGTTACGGCAGATCTTGAAGAGCAAATCCAAATCAGGGAAACGGATCTTACTCGCGTGCGGTCGCAGCGGGACGAACTGCTTGCTGATAAGGGCATCCGGCAAGCCCAGCAGGAGCAGGAACGAACATCTTTGGAGAACTTTAAGGAACTGGTAGGCGCCAAGGAGGACCGTATTGCTGCCCTAGAAATGGAGCTGGAGCGACTCCGCCCAAGCCCGGATGCACCCGCTTCCGAGCCCCGACCCGACCTCGAATCGATCACCGTGGAGGAGTTGCGGGAGAAATTCCTGAAATTGGAGAAGGACTTCCAGTCGATCAACCAGGAATTGCCGTCCATGGAGAAGGCGTACAAGCGCTCTATGGCCATTTCCAAGAAGAAGGTTATGGATCAGCACTTGACCGAAGAGCGAATGGCGGTTCTCATACAGGAGAAGAGCAAAGCCGATCAGAAATATTTTGCTGCCCGGAAAGACGCGGACATACGCAACAACGAAATAAGAACCCTTCGACAACAAAACGGCAAGAGTTCCGAGATCATTGCGGCGCTCAAGGAACACGATACACAGGCGCGCACATTGATCAGCAATCTGGAGAAGCAACTTACGGATCTGAAACAGTCCAATGTGGCTGTTCTCGAAGAGAGTCGGAATATGAAGTCTTCGAGCGCCGACGCAATCCGACGGGCCGACAGCGTCAAATCACAAATCACCGAGTTGCAGAACTTGGTCAAGTCAAAGGACGCCGTGGCAGTCGCAGAGAAGGAAAAGGCAAACAGCCACGAAACCGAGTCGGAGAGACTCAAGGTACGGCTTGAGCATGCCGAAAAAGACCTGGAGACGTGGAAGAAGAAGGCTTTCGGCAAGTCGTCGAGCGAGCTGAACGATTTGAGAGTAAGTGGCCCAGAATGACTGTCCTGTTTGATTTAGTACTGACAAGTATTCCAGCAAATCGCTCTTTGTTCTATCTGCCAACTGAACCCCAAGAACTCCATGCTCAGGACTTGCAACCATATCTTTTGCAAAGAATGCGCAGAGGCCCGTCTTACCAACCGTTTGAGGAAATGCCCCAACTGCAGCAAGCCATATGACCGGCCAGATATCATGCCCATCTATCTGACCTGATTGGGAGGACGCTCTGCGCATGGGCGCGTCACGGACTTTGCTGTGGCTCTTTTTCGATTCAAAGCTGCGCTGTACATTTGCAACTCGCACGATTAAAACGTGTTGTTTGGATTGATGAGGCACTATTGTACAGAGAAACAATACCCAGGAGGAGTCAGGGAGCAGAAACCACGAGGCGTTCCGAGTCGGAAACTTACTGTTCAGGGTACGTAGATGGATATCGGGCGGGCGAGATCCTACTAGATGCTCTGAGGTCCTTGCGGTTTGCATGTCGCCATGCACTTGCACATAGACTAATTGACAAGGTCACCTCCCTCCTGGCGCTCTCGAACGTGGTCCACGGGTACTCATGTGTCTGGGAGCCCATGACAGCAAGCGGACGGATCTTGTTTGGAGAGGGTGGAATTCCATAGGCATGGCGACAACGCGCTGAATTCAATCGATTATCGAAAGCACATAAGCGACCTAGCGACGACTGGTCGAGCCAAAGCCCGTACTCTCGTAGCGAGAATTGCTGACAGCAGAGCCGCTGCTCGAGCCTGATGAGCCGGACCTCGACGGTCCCCCTCCACTGCCCCAGGTGCTCCCGTAATTCCCGTACCCGCGATTATTGGTATTGTTGTTGTTCCTACCCATCCTCCCAGCACTGTAACCCGCTGCGGCTCCGGCGGCGGCTCCTCCAGCGGCGCTCCACCAGTCCGGACGCCAACCCTGTTGCGCATTACCCCCACGCTGTGCACTGCTCCCGCCAGCGCGCCTAGACTTGTTGCCGTGGTTATTCGTGCCCGGGTAAGGCGGCGGCGGGTCGTCGTTGCCAAGATCATCGAAGCCGCCGCCGCCGCCTCCGCCTCCCCCGCCTCCCCAGTAACCGCCACCGTTGTTCCACCTCGCTGCATTGCCGCCTCCCCCGCGCCGCGAGTTGATGAAGGCGTTGTAGACGATGAACGCCAGGACAGAAAAGAAGATGGCCCAAAATACCCAGCCTGCCAGGCCGGACCCGCCGCTGTCGTACCCGTCGCCGCCGCCGAGGTCAGGCCACTTCTCCTCGCCCTCGCGCGTCAGGGACATGCGGTACTCCACGGCACAGCTGCCCTTTAGAACGTACGGGTCACCTGGTGAGGAATAGCCCTCGCAGATCTAGATGTCACGTTGTCAGTCTCAGTTCGCTGGGTCTCCTCCTCGACAAAGTGGGTGGTGGCGAATCCGTAACGCACCACATCGGTAGACCCCAGCTTCAGCTCGGGGGGCAGCGAGGCGGAGCAGCTCCACTGGACGTCCTCGTCGTCATATCCGGAGCCCTTGTTCTCGCAGCGCATGACGTCGACCTTGTACTTTGAGCAGACGGCCTGGGGCGACACGCACTTGAGCTGGGGCACGGCCGGGACGCGGCGGTGGGTGGTCTGCCTGTCGGCGCGGAGGGTCAGGGACTCGACCTGGGAGAGCAGGATGGCGTCGCGGGGCTTGGCCTTGGCGGCCCCTGCCGAGTTGGCCAGGAGGGCGATGCCCGCTGCGGTGGGAGTGAGGGCGCGCATGGTGGGCGGGATGCTCGTGGTGGTGGTGAAGGTCTAGAGTCGAGCTCTTGGTACCGGTATGTCGGAAGGGCTGTTATGGGGTGCGATGTTGATACAGTATTCCTAGGAAACTAGGGAGGCAGCCAAGTCGTAGAATATAAGAAACAAAAACAAGAAGAAGCCAAGCCACTCGTTAGGTCAAGGATATGGTCTTGGTCTCAGCTCGATCAGAAAAGGACACCTCTCGTTGTCGAAGCAGGCTGGGGGTCCAGGACGACGCTACTTGTGGACAGTGACGAGGCTGAGAAAGCTCTAGGCGAGGAAGAGTGACGTATGCGGGGGACCCTTGCTTGGTTGTGCCGCTGAGTTGTGCACCCTTGTGATGGTATATGGTATATCCGTGGGTGGCGGATTGACGGTGTGCAGCTGCAAATCTGGACAGTCTGGTGCTCGTCCCCACCGCCGGCCAGATTGTGGTTCAAGTGGCTCGCTACTCAGGGAACCAAGTCCTCTGAGGCGTCGGTTGCCTTCCGTCAGTCACTGAAGATTTGGAGCCTGAAGCTGTCGAGTCATCTCTAGACTGGGCCCATCTGCTTGGGCCTGGGAGATACAATTTGCATGTACCAAGAATCACCCAAAGGTTGGCAGTACCTAGGTAGCCACAACTCTTCCGGTTCGCAATCCGTACCACAGTATTCGTCGAGTTGTGCAGGCGAGGTTGATTGGGTTCCACGTCTTCTGACTCCAGGGTTGTCATCCTTTCGTCCCACCGCGGCCCCAGGCGTGTCGCATGCAGGGGTGGGTAAACTGTTGGTTGGTTTAGCCAGAGTTCTGACGAAATCTTATATCAATTAAGAAACCGCCCCGATGTCACGGACCCAAATAAAGTCTTAGCCTGGTCGCAGGGCTGAGTTTAGAATGCAGGCCGGCCTGTTCAGACTGTGGACTACGTGGCTTTGGTATCCGCTACGCGACGGCATCTATAGACAGGCCATCTAGGCAGTGTTCACCACCAAACCTCCTATTAGACAACCTCCTATCAGATAACCTCCTATTAGACAACCTCCTATTGGACAACCTCCTAGTAGATAACCTCCTAGTAGACAACCTCCTAGTAGACAACCTCCTAGTAGACAACCTCCTATTAGACAACCTCCTACTAGATAACCTCCTATTAGATAACCTCCTATTAGATAACCTCCTATTAGATAACCTCCTATTAGATAACCTCCTACTAGACAACCTCCTGTTAGACAACATCCTGTTAGACAACATCCCTGTGAAAAACCTCTTGTGGGAAGACGCTACGTGCAATAAGAATACACGGGCCAACCAGACACAAGGTGTAAATGCTTCTGAACAAGAATAACTCTTCCCATGGCTGATTTACGGCATGATGAGTCACCCCCAGGCAAGGTGATGAGTGCATGGAATAAATAACAAGTCTATTGAGAATGTGACACCTCTAGTAGTGCTGTCGTGAGACCTCCGCCAAGTAATATCCCACGGGTTCGGGACGGACGATGCCCCCGTCTTACGCCTGTCCGCGTCGATTTCATGGATGAATCGCCTTACTTGGTGGATTGTCACTGGAATTCCGCGGCGTCGGAGCCATGCATGCGCTTGCGTGTTCACTCTCACTTTGGTCGACACAGTCATCCTCTCACCCTCCCGGAATTTACCCATGACCGTGGATTGTTTTCGAAACATGTCTATATGCACCTGCGAGCCTATTCGGCCTCTATGAACACCCCGAGCGGGAGCTAAGTGTTTTAAGGAGACAATCACTAGGCTGCGGGTGCGGGATTGGGGAGCCAGCTGCACAGCCGAACTCCGACCGCGCGCAATGTCCCTCGCCTACTCGACGCATGGCTCTGCAATGACCAGGATTCCACAGGCAGGTGGGCCTGCCCACGAGCAGCATGAAAGTGGACCGCAGCCGTCCAAACACACGGTCAGTGCGAATGCGAGTCCGCGTAAAGGGGTCGGTCGGCCGCCGCTTTGAGAGCTGGCCATCGCCGGTGATGGCGGCGGCGATGGGCATATACTGTGTATATATCTTGTACAAGATTCTTGAATGCCCTGCACTCGATCAAGTGGATGCAAGCCGACCACCAGAACGCACACTTATCTGTGTGGCCATGACACCTGACAAGCGATCTTAATTATCCTGATTCATTGCAGCCACGGCACCTTGACAAGCAGCAGCCCGGTGTCCCTAGCCGTTAACAGCGTCGGAGATGAGATAGAATCTGGCCGCTGACCGGGACCCGCCAAGCGACATCCGAATACCGTGGCCATGGTGTCGCCCAACGGCGAGCCAGAAACAGTCGCCGTTGAGCCACACCCGGAGGTTACTAGTGCATGCAGCCCAGGCACGGCACTGTTCCTGCCGGCTCCCCCCATCCGTCGTCCGCTGCTGTCCACGGCGACACCGTCATCACGGTGAAATACCGGTGCAGGGGAAGAGGAGAGTGCTACAAAAGCGATTACGACTGCGAAGGGGGCAATGCAAGTCGGTGTGAATCATACTGCGAGCCGTCGGAATATGGTCCTCAATGCTGGACGAGGTCATCAACACCATCATCCATCCCATGGGATTGCCGAGTCCCGTGTTCGTCCAGTCTCACACATCAGCTCGCGCAACGGACCTGCTGCAGCCACCATGGTAATCAGGCCAGTGACTCTTTTGGCCGGGCTGAGAATGGCTGGCGGCCTTGTTTACTCTCTGCGTACAGGCGTATTCCGCAGTCCACCATTCGTTTTCGACCGAATGCGAGGAAAACCGGGTCAGCGGTGGAGTCACAACATGCAGCAATAATTCTAGAAGGACGGCCGACAGGGACTGGGACAGGGGTGGGTGGGGACGGCAGGCCTACATTTCGCACTTTGACAGTCCGAACTCCGCTGAATAGTCTGATGGCCACTCTACCACCTCCACCCCCGTCGCTTTCTTATTCGTGTGCACGTCAATGCTCGCTGGCTCACAGGCCTTGTTTCCCTTGTCCTGGAGGGGCGAGTTGTGCAGCTACAATTCGGTATCCACCACTCCCGGGTCGGTTTTTGTACATATTTCAACGCCCAAGTCGCCCCCTGCTACTTCAAGCCTAGCCGTGTCTTGCTATCCACCCACCTTCTTTAATACCTAGAGTAGGACCTGCCTGCATTTTCGCCTCAGGCACTTCCTCACTCTCCTTCTGATCTTCTTCTCTACTCGTTGAGCTCTTTATTAGTATAGAAGGGAGGATCTAAGGCTAGCGGCTCGACATCCCTAGTGTCTCCGGCTCGCCAATCTCACCATCACCCTCACCGGACATATTGTGGGCTTTCTCGGCACTAACCGAAACCTTGCTGGCCTTCACACTCACCTGGTGTGCGCCGAGCACACAACCGAGCCATCATGGCTGAGGAAACGTCAAACAAGCGGCCTGGTTCTGGGAGTAGCGAATCGTCAAGCCGCAACCGGACACCGGTGAATGACAGCCAGGTCAGGACGGACAAAGCCAAGGCGGACCCAGAGAAGCTGTCTGAAAAGGTACCAGCGAACGACAGCGACGACCATGTCGACCTGCAGAAGCTGGATTCCAAGGTCATCAAGCCCCAGGATGATAAGAAGTCCGACCCCTACGCGGGCATGCCACCTGAGCAGGCCGAGATATTACGGCGCCAGGTCGAGACACCGGATGTCAAGGTGGGCATAGCCATGCTGTATCGATATGCCACACGGGTCGATCTGATGCTTCTCGTCATTGGATCCATCTGCGCCATCGCCTCCGGGGCCATTCTACCTGTGATGACTGTCATCTTCGGCTCCCTCCAAGGGACCTTCGCCGGCTTCTTCAACGGGACCAAGACTTACGACGAGTTCATGAGCGGCATGACTGACCTCGTTCTCATCTTCGTCTACCTCGGCATCGGCGAGTTCGTCACCACCTATATCGCCACCGTGGTCTACATCTACACCGGCGAGCACATCGCGGGCAAGATCCGGGAGCACTACCTCGAGAGCTGTCTGAGACAGAACATTGGCTTCTTCGACAACCTTGGTTCCGGCGAGGTCGTCACCCGCATCACAGCCGACACGAACTTGATCCAGGACGGAATCAGCGAGAAGATCTCCTTGACCCTGGCCGCTCTGGCTTCTTTCCTCGCCGCCTTCATCATCGGATTCGTCATGTACTGGAAACTGACCTTGATTCTCTGCTCGGTCGTCGTGGCGATTGTGACAATCATGGGAACTGGTGCCCAGTTCATTGTCAAGTTCAGCAAGAAGAACATCAACTCGTATGCGCTCGGCGGTACTGTTGCTGAGGAGACTTTGAGCTCCGTCCGCAACGCGGTGGCTTTCGGAACCCAGGACAGGCTGGCCAAGCTGTATGATGCCCACCTCGTCAAGGCGGAGTTCTACGGCATTCGGCTTAAGTCTGCCATAGCCATCATGATCGGATTCCTCATGCTCGTGATGAACTGGTGTTATGGTCTGGCCTTCTGGATGGGTTCCAGATATCTGGTTGACGGCGTCATCCCCCTGCAGAAGGTGCTCACCATTGCCATGGCCGTTATGATCGGTTCATTCGCGCTGGGTAACGTCACACCCAACGTGCAGGCTTTCACGACCGCCCTCGGTGCTGCTGCGAAGATCTACACCACCATCGACCGAAACTCAGCCCTCGACAGCTCATCCGACGAGGGTGAGAAGCTCGAGAAGGTAGATGGAAGCATCAAGCTCGAGAACGTCAAGATGATCTACCCTTCCCGACCCGATGTCGTAGTCATGGACGATGTGACCCTCGAGCTACCTGCCGGCAAGACCACTGCCCTTGTCGGTGCTTCAGGCTCCGGTAAGTCAACAATCGTGGGCCTGATCGAGCGTTTCTACATTCCAGTCAAGGGCAAGGTGTTCCTGGACGGCCATGATATCTCGACTCTCAACCTGCGGTGGTTACGGCAGCAAATTTCGCTGGTCAGCCAGGAACCCACGCTTTTCGGTACCACCATCTACGAAAACATCCGCCATGGCCTGGTCGGTACCAAGCATGAGCACGAGAGCCCTGAGAGGCAAAAGGAGCTCATCGAGGCTGCCGCTGTGAAGGCATACGCCCACGACTTCATCTCCGCCCTTCCGGAAGGCTACCAGACAAATGTTGGAGAGCGTGGTTTCTTGCTCTCGGGTGGCCAGAAACAGAGAATCGCCATTTCACGAGCCATTGTTTCCGACCCTAAGATTTTGTTGCTGGATGAGGCGACATCAGCCTGTAAGTCTGCCTGGACGAGGAAATGGAATACCACCTACCTAGTGTCTCTGTGAACAATGCTGACCCTCTGTGTGCAGTGGACTCGCGCAGTGAAGGTGTCGTCCAAGCAGCTCTGGAGCAGGCCGCTGAAGGACGAACCACCATTGCCATCGCTCACCGTCTTTCCACCATCCGAGACGCTCACAACATCGTCGTTATGAGCCAAGGCCGCATTGTTGAGCAGGGTACCCACAACGACCTACTCGCAAAGCAGGGTGCATACCACTCGCTGGTTACCGCCCAGGAGATCGCTAGGGTTGAAGAGACGGACGAGGAGGACGGAACATCTGAGCATGAGAACGTGGCCGAGAAGAAGGTCTCGAACGGAGAGACCGCAGTCGAGCATGAAGCGGACCCAGATGACGCGAACATCGCCTCCAGGCTGAACCGCCAGGCTACGTCCAAGTCACTCTCGAGCCTTGCCCTTCAGGGACGCAAGCCCGAGGAACAGAAGAAGTACTCCACGTGGACACTTATCAAGACCATTGCTTCCTTCAACAAGGAAGAGTGGAAATTGATGGTTGTCGGTCTGTTCTTCGCTGCGCTTTCCGGCGGCGGCAACCCCGTCATGTCTCTCATCTTCGCCAACATCATCACCGAATTGAGTGTGCCTGTCAACCCGCAGACTATTCCTGGGATCCAGTCCAGCGCTCATTTCTGGTGCTTGATGTACCTGATGTTGGGTCTGGCCATGCTCATCTGTTTCTCGGTCCAGGGTGTCATTTTCGCCCTGGGCTCGGAGCGCATGATCCACAGGGCACGCGACAGGGCTTTCCGGGCCATGCTCCGTCAGGATGTTGAGTTCTTCGACCGCGACGAGAACACCGCGGGCGCTCTCACCTCATTCCTCAGCACGGAGACGACACATATGGCAGGACTTTCGGGTGCTACCCTCGGAACCATCCTCATGACCGTGTCAACCCTCGTCACCTGCATCGTTGTCGCACTTGCCATAGGCTGGAAGCTCGCCCTTGTTTGTATCTCAACAGTGCCCGTGCTGCTCGCCTGTGGCTTCCTCCGAGTCTGGATGCTGTCGCGATTCCAAACCCGCTCTAAGAAGGCGTACGCCTCTTCTGCCAGCTATGCCTCTGAGGCAGTCACGGCTATCAGGACCGTCGCGTCGCTGACCCGTGAGGAAGATGTGTTGGCCAAGTACCGTGAGAGCATCGCCAGCCAGCTGAAGACCAGCACAAAGTCGGTGCTGAGATCCTCGTCCCTGTACGCCGCCAGCCAATCGTTCATGTTCCTGTGCTTCGCCCTGGGTTTCTGGTACGGTGGCACTCTGATCGCCAAGAGGGAGTATGGGCTATTCCAGTTCTTCCTGGTCTTTTCCCAAGTAATTTTCGGGGCCCAGTCTGCAGGCACCATCTTCTCCTTCGCCCCCGATATGGGCAAGGCTCAGACCGCCACCGGCGAGCTGAAGAAGCTCGCGGACCGGAAGCCCCAGATCGACACGTGGTCCGAGGACGGGGACCGGGTCTCACGCAGCGAGAAGGACAGCATCCAGGGCACGATTGAGTTCCGCGACGTACATTTCCGGTATCCCACTCGACCGGACGTGCCTGTCCTCAGGGGCCTCAACCTTCAGGTCCAACCCGGCCAGTATATCGCGCTTGTGGGGCCCAGTGGCTGCGGAAAGAGCACGACGATCGCACTGCTGGAGCGGTTCTACAACCCTCTCGCGGGCGGTGTCTTCGTGGACGGGCGCGAGATCTCATCGCTCAACGTCAACGACTACCGCAGCTTCATCGCGCTCGTGAGCCAGGAGCCGACGCTGTACGCGGGGACGATCCGAGAGAATATACTGCTGGGTGCGACGAACCCAGACACCATCACCGACGAGCAGATCGAGGCCGTGTGCCGCGAGGCCAACATCTACGAGTTCATCATGTCGCTGCCCGACGGCTTCGGCACTCTCGTCGGGTCCAAGGGCACGCTGCTGTCAGGTGGTCAGAAGCAGCGTCTCGCCATCGCGCGCGCCCTCATCCGCGACCCCAAGATTCTCCTGCTGGACGAGGCGACCTCTGCCCTCGACTCGGAGTCGGAGCACGTCGTGCAGGCGGCGCTGGACCGTGCCGCCAAGGGCCGCACCACCATTGCTGTTGCGCACAGGCTGTCCACCATCGCCAAGGCGGACTGCATCTATGTGTTTGAGAAGGGCGTCGTCGTCGAGGAGGGCACGCACCAGGACCTCATGCGCGCCAACGGGAGGTACGCCGAGCTCGTGCGGCTGCAGAGCCTGGAGAAGAGCTGAGTGAGCGATGTGGTCGACGATTTCTGATTTGCGTTGGTTCGTTGTTATGCCCTGCATACAAGGATTCTGTATACCTTGGAAAGAGCGAGTTGCATTTTGTAGAGCGCGGACATATTCGGCCGTTGCTGCATGGTATGGGTAGGCCCTGGGTCAGAGGCTTCTTGCATAGAAATGGCGTTGGGTATTGATATGGCGGTTGCATTCTTCTAATCTCGTCTCGGAAGGTACGGGACGGGACTGACGGTAGATGAGTAACTATGGGTAACTATGAGTAACTCTGTTTAAAAGCTTAATGCATTGCGTCATGACGATATTCATAGCTTAGAAGTACCTGAATTGGTACAGTAAGCTCCATCACCCAAGTATTGTGATCCAGTCATGCCTCATGGGAGAATGCCTCTTCATCAGGGAGGGATGTTTGGGTAATGCATCCAACGAAGCGCGAAGGTTCGCTCTGTCGCACATGTCTGAGAAGCAAGCCCGCCTTGTCCATGGAAGGTTCATCCGGAACGCAATCTCTTGAAAGCTATCCCAGTGCGTCATCCCATGACAGGAGGTGTGCTCTACAAGGATCTCACAAAACACAAAAAGCATTCGGAAGAGATCAATCACCAAATCACATACAGTCATACGGTACTAACTTCATCTGTGCAAAGCTTCCAAACGTCATTGGGAAGCACCTGTGGAAAGCTTACCTTCTCACGTATCTCTACAGGAGGCCATCCATAGTAGGCATCCCATAGGAGGGTATCCCATAGCAGGGCATCCCATAGGAGAATATCCCATAGCAGGGCATCCCATAGGAGAATATCCCATAGGAGGGTATCCCATAGAACAGTTTAGTTGGAAATAACTCCTTGTAGGTAGATAGAGTGCCATCCTAGGGAATACCCTGCTGTAGGATACCCTCCTATGGGATATTCTCCTATGGGATACCCTCCTATGGGATACCCTCCTATGGGATACCCTCCTATGGGATGCCTACTATGGATGGCCTCCTATGGGATATTCTCCTATGGGATGCCCTCCTATGGGATACCCTCCTATGGGATACCCTGCTATGGGATACCCTCCTATGGGATACCCTGCTATGGGATACCCTCCTATGGGATACCCTCCTATGGGATACCCTTCTGATAGGGAGCCTTCTATGGATGGCGTCCAATGAGAGGTTTGCCCAACAGATTTGATGTGAGCCCCAGTATTCTGCTGTGGATGCTGTAGCTGCGTGGCGGAGACTCGACTTGAGCTTGCAATACAATGGCAAAAGTTTCTTGATACGCTGTCCCAGGCGATCTGACATCGACCAGATTCCATGCCCGAAGTGCGTGCCTTTAAGAATTGCCCACCCATTGGTGGAACCATCAGGTCGTCCGCGATTGGGGGAATTGTTGCGCAATGTTTGAGCGTGTGGAATTTGAGCGCGCGCCCTCGACCGAGCCCTCGGTCCATTCCGAGAAAGCAATATACTGGGGTGTCTCGCATCAGAGTGAGACGGGTCGCGCATGCGGTGCTATGGGGGGACGGCCTGAGATTTCGTGTGTCCGAGACGTGCGGTTGCTTTCCTCCCGAGAACGGCACACGATCACTCGATCGTGGGGCTTGACTACAATATTTTGGTGTCGATTTCCCGGCTGCACGGACGTTGTGTTTTTTTTTGTTCGGCTCCCTTGCCTGGATAACTCGGCGCAGGCAGCAAATCAGGAGGTTTCGTTGGCGAGTGACACCTGAGGCGAGCCGTTGGGGCGTGGAGTCCCGGTAACGGGCGTGCACGCGCGCACACGTCAACACACACGAGCCCACGGACATTATGGACACGTACTGCGCATCCACAACAAGTCACCACATGCAAAGGTCATGGTTGAGATCCTGTCCCGCCCTTCTGGGACCGACTAGCGCCGCATCCGCCATGGCCACGGGCGACAGGTATGGCCTGATGATGATGATGTCGGGCTTCTGTTCCAGGACCTTGTCGGCAAACAAACATAGATGTAGGTAGGTCAGCAGTTAGTCATTAGTTAAGGGCCGCTCAGGGCCCAGACCCGACAAGACAACTATTGACTTGGAGGATTTCCCCAGAGAGCGGCGTGAATTCCTTCAAGTGAGACAGGGCTGCGAGAGGGCGGCGTGGAGTGGCTTGCCCTCGGCGGGAAACAATCTGACAGGGCAGGTGGGCGACAGGGCAGGGCAAATAAGCAAAGCAGCGACGGGAATAACAGCGAGCAGGCGCAGCAACAGGCACAGGGCCAGAAGGGCACACAAGCACACCACATCCGGATGAGGCTGCATAAGCCCCGGTGGCACCAATGTGGGAACCTCGCGGTGGTGTAAGGATGGGCGGCGGCGGTTCCTGGGCTTCCTTGGATCCTTCGTTAATGATTGTCAGCCCGGCGGGCCGGGGGCATTCTGGAGCAGATTACAGACAAAGAAAAACTGTTGTGGTGCGACGGTGCCTGCGCTCGGTTGATCCTCACCATGGCCTGCCGTGCTCAGGGGGCCAAGGCACTTGATGCCCTTTGGAATACCGACCAGAAGCAGGCTGTGTGATGAGTCAATTTTCCACTCAGAATGCACGTATACGAATAATGAGGGAAAAACAAAAGGACTTGCAGTGCTGGCAGGCCGGGAATGCAATCTCCAGGCGCGGTAATTGGGGGCCCCACATGAACCCAACAACCATGTGGCTGAGCAAATGCACGCAGGGCCTGGGGACCTTTGGACCTTTCGGTCGCGTCAGTGCCGTCAGGGTTGTCCAGGGCATTGCAAGGCACGCTCAGGCTCTGGCATGGACCGGCCTCGGTGGACGATCTCGGCTCGTCGATCCGGAGGGTCCCTTTGTGGAGAGCTGGGCAAGATGGGATGGAAAATCCGGACACGGGGCCGAATCCGTTGGCCATGCCGAAATGAGCCTGGCGGGAAACTGGGAATCGATCGGTCAGCCAGTGGTTCCTGGATCCTGCGGTGAGAGGATGGGATGGGATGGGCTCTGGCTATGGGCTGCAAATTCCTAGTCCTAATTATACCTACCTCTACACACACACTCACAGCCTCTACGCAAGGCCTGCACGGCACCTGTCACTCCATTATGTTTGGCCCATGGAGACTGGGCAGCCAGCTGGGCAGCCAACAACAACAACAGGCGACGGGCGAGGTGACTGGGCTGGCAGGCTGGGGGGATTTGTGGGGGCCTTTCCCAGACATCTGGTGCTCGTTCGGCAGAGGAATGAAGTGGCTTTGGAGGTCTAGAAGAAACGATCGACAGTCTCTGGGTTGTGCATATTTCTTGCAGAGATCGGCAATCGTCTCACTTACACGCTTGCACGCTCGCTCGCCCACTCACTCACGCGACGTTTGGTGCTGCAGGTCGATTCGACCTAACCGCCCGACCACGCGTTACCCAGGTCCAACTGGCCAACCGCCTACGGTAGTATAGTCAGTCAGGTACGTAGTAAGATACTGTGTAGATTAGACACTTTCAGTGGCGGTCTGCTTGGATCTCAGCCCACCTGCCCAGGCCAGCCCTCTGCAAGTGGAATGGCTTGACGAGTTATTGAATTCTGTGATGCACTCTAATAATCCCGCCCTCATCCCATCTCTGCCGGGCCCCACCTCTGTCCAAGGTCGCCCAGGCTCCAGAAGCTCGGATTGTTCACACCTGTTCATCCATGGGCCAAGCTCCGCCGGGGCCAGGGCCGGGGTCAGGCGCTCTCCTCTCCCACCCCCACCCACAAGGTCACCCACACCCAACCCACCCTCTCTCCAAGTGTATACGTACATACCTACCAGGCCTACCTAGTACTCATTCCAGTCCCGGCCTATTCTTTCCCTACCCTGCACATGCAGTTAGCTATACCAGAGTACATACTCACGCACACACCTTCCCCTTCCGGGGCCCTTCCAGTCCTTGCCGAATTAATTACCTTAGACAGTGCTCTGTACCTCGTACCTTGCTCTCCGAGTACCCTCCCCCTGCCCTGCCTGTCTGTCCCTTCCTCGTGTCCTTGAGCTTGTTGGCTTTCTTCTTGTTTTGTTTCTTCTTGTTTCTGCATTGCCAATTCCCCATCCCCACCAACCGCCTGTCTGCCATCGACTTGACTTTTCTCTGGGTCGCCTAGCAAACAAGGTCAGACCCCGTCCGTATACGATCGTGCTCTACCCGCTCTGGGCCAGGCTAGGAGCCGTCCTCTTGCCTCCTCTTACCCGTTCGAGCCTCGTCGCCCTCCTCCACGGCCGATTTTGGTAGCGCGGCCCCAAAGCCAGGTGCCCACGCCTCACGCCTCACGCCTTCACGCCCGGCCGCATCCAAATTTAACTCCCAGAGGAATCCCACAGTCAAGGTTCTCCCAACCTTTCAACGGCCCGACATTCGATAACGCTGCTGTCACCACACCCTCCCCCTGCCACTGCTCAGTCAGAATATCGACCTTGGGCCCAGGCCTCGAGCTCCCTCTCACGCCCCCGCAGTTTGTTTTCCCGCGCCTCGCCCTTCCTCTCGCTAGAAAACAAAGACGCTTTCTCCTCTCAGCGTCATCACACTAGCCCTCCAGCTGCTTGCGCAAGCTTGCCTTTTTGCAGATTACACCGCGTCTCTTCGTCTACAGGCAGGCTTCGGTCTGGCGTGTCCTATTGGCTTGGCCTTCCGCTCTGCGGGAAGCGACTTAATTTTACCCGTCCGCGCCTAGGCTATTCTCGCCCTCGAGCAAGCCCGCCACTCTGGTCGCCCTGATAATAAATCCTGTCCTACTGCCACCTCGCCCTACCAAGCTTCTTAAGATTAGCCTTTCCCTCCCTTCCCTCTTCCCCTTTTGCCTTGGTCAGCCCTGCTAGCCGTCTTCGTTCCCGGCCCTACCTGAGGGCTATCTCTACCTTGGCGCTACGTTAAAAGGGCATGGGCCGAACCCGCGCCACGAGGTGAAGGCGAGCGAATTCGGGTAACCGCGCGACGATCGTCTGCATTTTTACCACCACGAGATCAGCGTCCCGTCGTCGATCTTTCGTACACCTCCCTCGCTGGCCACTACCGTCGGCCATCAGTCACTCGTTGGGGAACCTTGGGGCCGCCTGTGTCACCAGATTATGTTTCACATGAATCAAATGTGTTGTGCAGCCACGATATAACCATGGCTATCTTCAACAGTCCTCTCGTTGACCGCCTTCCTCACGCCAACACGGCGCCTTCATCCACAGCCCGGCACCACAGGCCACGGTTACAATGGCCCATGGCCTTGGGTCTTGTGCTGTCGCTGGCTTCGCCTGCGCTGGCATACAAGGCCCACACCACAATTGATGAGCTACCAGAGCCAACAAAGGCCCCATACCTGGCCGAGGCACTCTTGCTGGACACGCACATACCAGTCTTGGACCAGGGACGGTGGACAACAATGGATCCGGCAGAGAATGAGCTTCGGAGGAGGGCGACGGCTGCGCCTTCTGTGACCACCACATTCGAAATCACAATATCACAGTCGACATCGACCACCTCGACGACATCGGCCAGCCCACTACCCAGCCCCTTTGATGGTGGCATAACAAGCAACTTCACCTCCACCACCTGCCCAACCTTTTTTGACAACATGCTTGCCGATCCCGAACTGCAGAAATGCTATCCGGTGTCTCTGATGCTTCAGGTAAGACTCCAACTACGCCGTCGCTGCATTTGCTAGCCCATTTGCATAATGCTAACAACCTGATACAGAGCTCGCAGTCATTCTTTGAGGCTGAGAAGTCGCTTGTCAGCATATCCACAGTGCTCGACCATGCGTGTGCGGCAGACCGCATCCGCTGCACCGACTATCTCGCATCAGTGGCTAGTAATTTAACCGACTCGAGCAATTGTGGCCAGGACTATCAGGCCAACAACCCGATGATCAGGGAAGCGTACCTGGGCCTCATATCCTACCAAGTCGTGTACAGTGCCACCTGTCTGAAGGACCCGGACACGGCTGTCTATTGCTTCGGAAATTCAGTGACGAATCAAACGAACCCGACAGAAACATATTTCTACTATTTACCCCTGAACTCCACACTCCCCGGCGGTACTGTGCCCATCTGCGCACCTTGCCTACAGCAAACGATGGAGATTTATCAAGTGGCCACGGCAAATCGAAGGCAGCCGATTGCCGACACCTATGATTCGGCTGCCGAGCAGGTCAACACTTTGTGCGGCCCCAATTTCGCAAATACCACCATGCCTGAGGCCATCGTGTCCGGCGCCGGGCTTTCGACTCTAAGCCGAGGGCCGTCATGGCTGCTCCCCTCGACAATGTTGATCATGGCTGCGACTTGGCTTCTGTGATAACCTAGCCGCACCCGCCGCCGCGGCTTTTTGCTTCATTATGTTGGCGTGACTGCCATATTTTCGAATTTACTCGACGACTATACTTGGACATCTAAGCGATTTGATACCCCTCATACTATACATGTTACTGTTTACATTCTATTCTCCGGGGCACCTTCGTCACTTTGGAGGTTCCATCTCTTGGACGGCGCTTTGATTTTGGGTCGACTCTCTGGTTTGGTTGAGAGACGTAAAAGGCTTGGGCTTTGGGTAACGGCTCGTGCTTGGGACTTTCAGAAGGCTCGGGGGGGGGTCTTTCTCGGTACCAATCGATACTGATCTGGTTAGGTAGACCAAGGCTTTGGTCACCTCACGGATATGGCGTTTTGGAAAATTGCCTACTCACCCACTTGGGCTTCACTCATGACCTGTCCAGATGTATCCCTGGGCATGGTCCTTACTGGACATATTGATGTTCTTCGGGACACACTATATGCTACTTATGCTCTCATGGTTTATTGATAATTACTAGATAAATAAGAATGAACACATCCATGATGCATGGATCCCAACAATACCTCGTGGCTCATTTCCCCATTCAATGGTGAAAGTCAACCTTACACAATTCTGTAACCACCTGTACATTGAACAAGGGCTGTGCGGCTCGTTGGCCAAGCGTGCCATACAGGCGCATGTGCCAGGGCCGCACTAACCTTGTAGCCATCTCATCGCTTCATCTGGCCCGGACAGAAATACACGCTGTTGCAAATGCGCGGTCCAGGTGGTGAAGATTTCCCTCTTCTCCTGTGACCAAGTTTCAGTTTCTCTGCACCCGCCAATCGGGATTTGCATATCCTCCTCGTGGGTCGACTCCTTGTTGCGTCGCCAGACACGAATTCGAGAGTCGCCGGTTGGCTCTTAAGACCAGCTGGGCCATTACTCCACGTAGACAATTCGATGACGAGACACGTCGACGTGAGCTTTCAGGGGGGGGGGGGCACAGGTGACCATGCAATTATGTAGTGACTAGCCTATCGAACCCATCCGCCCTCTCAAGCTCCGTTTCTACTTCCGCTTCTTGACCAGGAACCCGCCCTTTCTCGACACCGGCCGCTGCCTCTGTAGCAACACCTTCTTCGCATTCTGCGAATGCCTGTGCAACTTTGGCGCGAGGCTCGGGTCCTCCTGACGCCGCGCCACGCGGTACACAGTCGAGCCGACGCGCTGGTCCTGCGGCTGCCGTGACTCGGCCTTGGCCATCTGTCTCGCGAGGGTGGTGGACTTGGGCTTCCTGGACCTGCGTGCGTCCTGGTCGTCGTCCTGGTCGCTGAGCTCCTCGTCCTCGTCCGAGGCCGCCTCGAGGAAGTCGTCCGGAAGCACGTCCGGCAGCGCCCGCTTGTCTAGCCGCTTGCGTGTCGGGGCTGCGGACACGCGAGGGAGGTGGTTGCGCCCGCCTAGGGCTTGCTCCAGGGACTCCTCTGCCTCTGCCTCTGCATCTGCTGCCGCGGCGGCGGCGGCCTTCTTTTCGGACGCTACTTGGTGCTTTTTACGCGTCTCGGCCTGCTGCTTGAGCCGGGCGTCACGCTCTTGCCGTTTGCGCTTCTGCTGCTCTAATTGTCTGGTTTCTATGTTAGCAAGAAAACATCTCTCGCCTGGTAATATGCACCGCCATGGTCTGGCTTACTTCTCTGCGGCTCTTGTGGCCGCCTGAGCGGACTTGGCAGCCTGCGCCGCCGCTGTCTGCGTCGAGACGGCCTCGGGGGCGTCGTCGTCACTGTCGCTGCCCTCCTCCTCGTCGTCCCCAGTCTGGCCTCCCGCCCCGGCCGCCCCAGAAAGCTGCGCGTCCAGCAGCTCCTGGGCGGGTGCCTCCTGCGGCGTGAAGAACTCGGCGGGCCCGTCGTCGTCGTTGAAGACGATGTGCTTCCCGGATGGCTTCGTGACCGGCGTCGACACGGGGATCTCCACCTTGACGTTCCTGTGCGCGTGCTTCTTCTTGCCCGACTCCGTCACAGTCTCCGTGAGCTTGACGGAGGACACTTTTGGCTTCTTCGCCCCCGGGCTCTCGACCTCATCGCCCTCGTCCTGGCTTGCCTTGCGCTTGCCGCCTTTCCTTGCTGGTGTCGCTACTACCTCTGTCTCGGGCGCGGAGTCGTCGCCTGACCCAGCGCCATCCTTTGCTGGCTCTGCTTCCGGGCCGTCGTGATCTGAGCCTGCTTCTGATGTGACCTCTACTACCTGTGCCTTCGCCTTGCGTGCTGGTGTGGATTTGGGTTTTGGAGACTTGGCCGTAGCCTTCTTTGGAGGCATGCTGTCCTTTGAATGAGAAGCCTGGCTGATTGGTTTGTTCCAGGATATGCTTGGTCTTGAAATTTCCCGGGGGTACTTGCGGGAAGTGTTCCTCGATTTGCCAGTGAGTTTGGTTGCAGAGAGCAATGAAAGATGCGATGAGATTGGAATCCATTCAACTTTTCTGCCAGGGTCCTTATCGATAATGGCCTACCTAAGTGCTGCAGGCTTGATTGGCCTAGTGGGTGTTGCCGACCCACCTCCCTGGGTTAGCACTCCCGTTCCAGACCCGAGTTCAAATCATCCACACATGTGTGCTCTCAGCTGAGAGGACGGACCACATTGAGATGCGCTTGAGAACCTGCAACTTCACCTCTGAGGGTTGATGGTCTTCAGGAGTATCACTCTTCGGCCAGCCTTATGGGGATCCGTGGCAGCCGCTTCAAAATTCGACAGAATCGGTCTTCAAAAACAAGCCCATGACCCCATGAGCTCACTCATCACTCCCGGCCAACCGGCCAGGAGATGCTTCTCTTCACTCTACTCTCGCTGCACAGGTTCATATGTCACTTCTACTCAACCAGCACATATTCCATTGCCTCAGACTGTACATAGGCCAACAAAACGGCTCTTTGCCCAAAAAGTCCGTGTGGCCCGTCCGCCAGCCCGCTCAGCCCCTTCTCCATCACTATCACCGAGATTGTCTGCAAAAGGTGATGAGCCGCCGAGATGGATCTTCTCGCCATCAGACGTGCCACCTATCAAGGAATGGACAGGCGGCATTGAGGGCCTGGGAGTCAAGCACCTGACTCCTCTGCAGTGTATGGACGCCGCCCAGCGCTACGTGTCTGCAGCTACGCAATATGAGAGCTCCTGGCGGCCCAGACTTGAAAAAGGTAGGCCGTTTCGATTATTTATGCGATTCTCTAATTCTCACGCCCGGAATTAAGTCTCGCCAGATGAATGAATACTGGGCTGACACGCTCTAGACTATGACCTACCCGTGTTTCTCCTACACTGGGTAGCAATTCTTCTGATCTCTGACACCTCCGCCACGCGATGGAAACTCGGAACGCACATGCTGCGGTCGGCGTCTGAATTGGGATATAACCCCTCCACACTGACGCTTATGCGCATCTTGACCAGCATGCCACCAGCCATGCAGAAGAAGGCAGCCGCCTCCAAAATGTTCACCGACGCGAACGCCCGCTTCCAGAAATTGTTACAGAGGGGCACCGATCCCAATGCGCTTACCCTTGAGGGTAGAAACTTTGCCAAAAAAGGGACCCAGGCCCACGACAGGCAGGCTTTGGATTCGTTCCACAGGGCAGAGAAGGCTTGGGAGGCGAAGGCCAAGTCTAGCGAACCGTCAAAGGCCAGCGAGAGACCAAGCTTTGACATCAAGCAAGGCCCTGACCCGGACTACGTGAGCCTGCCTGAGCCGCGTGAGCCAAGATGGGACTGGGAGGTCACCTGGGCGCTGGAGCAAGCGCGGATACTGGAGACGCAGAAACGTACCAGCGAAGCCATGGACGTGTACCGCCTGGCGGCGCTGGAGCTGGACAACCCGCAGGGCTTCTGGAACCTCGCGCGCCTCATGGATGAGCCGCGGGACTCGCCGGAGAGGAGAACGTACCTTCTCAAGGCGGCCATAACGGGCGTGCAGGAGGCGTGCCGGGAGATGGGGGCGCTCGAGAAGATGGCAGCGGAGAGGGCGGGGCTGACGGACAAGGACAGAGCGGACCGGGAGATGTTGAGCCGGGAGTGGATCCGCCTTGCTGACGGGGAGGATCTCAAGTCGATCAACGATGAGGATGAAGACTAGAGGGTAAGATCATATCAAGTGCTTCCCCATCTGGTAGCTAATGTGGACGAATCTACCAATGCACATAGGACAATTTCCGTTAGGACAACCCACAGTGGAACAATCTTGGAACCTGATATAGGATGGCCTCTCGTGGAACAGCCAGCTACAGCCTACAGTTTAAACTATGGCCTATTGTACAACCTCCGGTGATTTACGTGTTACGTCTTAAGGTACGGTCTCATATGGGGTGGTCCACTTTGCTTCATGGCATAACCTCCCCCAGCACAGACACCTTCATTATAGCCTCGTCTATGACAGCCTCCCACAGAACAGCCTCCTATAGGACTTTGTCCTACTGGGCAGCCTCGTTATTGGGCAGTCTCCGACGGGATATACCCCTCCATCCTGTAGATTGATCTACCATGCGGTAAATCCCTGTGGTCTAGTGAATGAAATTACATTAACAGGTCCCTTCAGTGCAACCATCTGTAGGACATTGATCCCTCGTAGGATACCAGAGGCAGTCAGTCATGTATATCATGGACAGACGTCACTTAGATGTGAAACAACAGTAGCACCGCTAGCAAGAGTCTCCTTTTCCTGTCTCGCTGTTTGAAGGCGTCTCATATCACGCTGAGGCCAGACTTCACGTGAATCTTGGTAGGGCTGGTACACTGGGCAATAGTTCATAAAACAGCTGAATAAAAATGATCACGAAATGCAGGAGTTCAGGCCTCTCATTTCTGAGCTATCAACAGCTTGAAATCGTCTCCTGTCCTCCCTTGGTTTCGGGTGTTTCCACCGGCGCGACTGTTATCATATGTATTTGCACATCCTCGTGCATTCTCGTCTGCAACACACTGTCGCCCTGCACCCGACTTGCTGCCCCACGAGCACGCCATGGAAATTGTTTTTGAGCGACCTCGCTTCCGTCCTCGCCACTGTTGGGGGCGGATGTGGATGTGTGGTGAGAGATAGAGGATAGGTGCCCGACGAGTTTGACAATAAGAGGTCGCAAGGAGCCCATCGATCCCGCCACCATTCCCATGCTGTACTCGACATTGGTCCAGTAGAGTAGTGGCAGCGAGTAGACTGTATTTTGTTTTTAATTAGCGCCCTTGGAACCTGGACTCGGGTCGCTTACACGTTAGGTCTGTTACACCAGTATCTCTTTGGAATTTGGCATTTTGAAGCCTGATGATGGGAGTAATGCTTGCGACAGCGGCTAAGCTCGCGCGAAAAGTCAGCGTTGGACATAAAAGTGGCTATGTCACCAAGTACTTACCACTCGCAAAGATGGTAAATAATGCAATATACTTGCCCTTGGACACCGTGGTCATCTTGTATAATGCTGGTATTGGAAGCATGAAAATAGCCAAGTCGGTCACGAAAGACAATGCGCCTTGGTAAACCAGCAACCCGTAAGAGATGTTGTCTGAGAGACAGTGCTCGGAGCGATCAGGCCGCGAGACCCAGTCGATGTCGTAGACATACCGTGGCGGGTTGCAGAAAAAAGCGTCCACTATGCAGGCACTAATTGTGAAGACCAACAGAAAGCACCATATCCCGAGGGACAGTTTCCTGACATAGGCTTCCTCCGGGTCAGTTTATAGTACAATGTGCGAATAGGGCGCTTGAGGTGCGACTGACGGACAGGCACCACACGTCTTATGTAGAGGAGAAGACTCGTCTTGATTGGAAATGCGAAAAAAACGAATGACGCTGTACTAACTAAGTAGTCTTATATACTACTAGGAATAACCTTGAGACGGAACCTGCAGTGCTGCGTAGGCGCCCCGGCCAAAAGACCACAATTCGAAGTCACTCAGACTTCGAATTCAGCACTTATAAGAGCGCAACCGCTCACAAACCTCTCCTTTAGATTAGTTATAGCTTCAGCCACACTATATTTATCCTTTTAACTATCTATCTATCTATCTACTTAATTACTTATTTCTTTCCCTTAAACCTTATATATAAAGTATTTAATAACTTTATATATATTTTAATAATTATTTTATAAAAGTACTTTAACTTTAGCTATATTATATTTATCCTTTTAACTATTTATCTATTTACTTAATTACTTATTTCTTCCCCTTAAAGCTTATATATAAATATTTTAATCTTTTTATATATATTTTAATACTTCTCTTATAAATATACTTTAAAATTCTTCTTTATAATTAACTTTAAAAGCTTTTATTATTTATAATAAGAGTATATATATAAAAGTATAAGTTTATTTTAATCTCTTTTATTAACTTATAAACTTTTTTAATACTTCTTTTAAAAAGTTAAAGAGTTTATTATAAAAGTTTTAAAAGTAAGTTATTTTAAATTATTTTTATTTTAACTTCTTTTAAAGTTAATAGCTATATATTAAGATAAAAGTTATTATACTTATATAATAAAGGTCTTCTTATAATCTTTAAATTATATTTTTATTAGAAGTTCTTAAGATTATATATATATATATATTAATAGTATAAGCTTTTAACTAAAATTTCCTTTATAAAACTATAAGCATATAAAGATTATTTTAAAACTATTTTTATTTTATTATATAACTACTTTATTATTAACGAGCTCTTAAGTTATATATTAATAATTAATAGTATTATTAAAAATAGTTCTCCCTAGTTTTATTTATATATTATAAGGCTAAAGTTATATATATATAAATATATTATATCTAACTATTATTATTAGTAATAATATTTTAAAATACTAGGTTTTAAATATTTATAACTATATAAAGGTATTATATATAACTATAACTATATATAAAATAGAAATAAAACTAAGTAATTAAATAATAATATTTTAAATTACTCTTTCCTTCTTTTACTTTTATTATACTTCTTTATTAACTTTAAAAAATCTTTATCGTTAATTATAAAACTATAACAGTACAGGCTTATAACTGCTGGATTTCCAAGGTAGGGGACTTAGAAATTATAGTCTTTTAGCCCAGCAGTCTACACTATTAGACTAAAGGCGGTCTCTATACAGCAGTTAGAGACTAACCTATCTTAATTTCCAAGTTAAAGGGTATAGGTTCAAGCCCCTACATTCGAAAATCTCTTTAGGGCCTAGTTAGCTTAGGCAATACTGCTAACTGCAAGGCCAAAACCATTTACCATAGAGGCAGCTTAATTAAGTCACATAGCAACCCTATACCGTTAAGATTTTCAGGCTATCTATAAGCTGTATACCGATTCAGCGCAGTACTGTCTAAGAAATACACTTCCAGCCCCTAACTACCTTACATTTCATACTTAAGAAGGCCTTAGGGGGGGAATATAACAGTACAGGCTTATAACTACTAGATTTCCAAGGTGGGGGACTTGGAAATTATAGTCTTTTAGCCCAGTGGTCTACACTATTAGACTAAAGGCAGTCTCTATGCAGTAGTTAGAGACTAACCTATCTTAAAAACTATAAATATAAAAGAGTATTAAGATTATAAGTTAAATATATATAAAACTTAGTTAATAAATCTTTATACTCTACTTAGTTAATTAGTTTAAATAACTACTTATATTTTTTATAATACTAAATTATAATTTAACTACTCTTTTTATATTATTCTTTTAAGTAATTATAGTTTTAAACTAATATTTCTTTAATAACTATTTAAACCCTTTTTATTATTAATTCTTAAGGATTATTTTAAAGAGAATTAAATTATTATTTTTTCTTTATTATTTTATAAACTATTTCCCTTTCTTTCTCTAAATTTTAAAGTTATTTTTAAAAGTTTTAAATATAAATTATTTTAAATCCTTTTTAAATCTTAACTCCTTTTAAAATTAATTATATATTTAAAATAATTAAACTTTTAACTATTATATAAAGACTAACTTTAACCTTTAGTATAATAATAGATTACTAAGTTTAAAAACTATAATTTCTAAGTTCCTTACCTTAAAAATTTAATAATTAAAAGCTTATACTATTATAATCTCCTTTTAAAGTTTTTAAAGTAATTTAAGTAAATAAAGAATTAATTATAAGTTATATTTAATAAATAACTTATAAAAACTTAAAATAACTTTAAATAAAATAAAAAGTTTAATCCTTTTTAGGTATAAGGTTAAAAAACTTATAATTATTTTAAAGCTATAACTTAGTTTAAGTTAAAAACTAGTTTTATTTTAAAAAGAACTTCTTTTAAATAATAGTTTTTATCTTCTCCTTCTATTTTAATAATAATATATTATTCTCCTACTTAACTTTAAAATTTATAAAGAAGTTAATAATATTAGAATTTATATCCCTCCTAAGTATAAGGTTAAAAGACCTATAATTATTTTTTTTAATTAATTTTATTTAACTATTTTAAATCTATAGCCTAATCTAACCTTAGCTAAACTTTTCCTTAAAGCTTTTAAATATCTTCTTCTTTTCTAGTAATAAATCTATACCCCTCTATAGCTTTACTCTAAAAGATATATAGATTTTAATAGTATTAGGGTTTATATTATACTCTCTTAGTTTATTAATAAATAAACTAAGCTTTCTTAATATAGATATAGTATCTATAGTTTTAAATTTAAAAGCTCCTTCTATATAAAAATATACCTAGTTATTATAAGATATTACGTAAGTAAAATACACTTATGTAATACTAATTTAAATAAGGTTTATAAATATATATAATACTAATAATAAATAAAATCCCTCTAATAATAAAATAAATAAAAAGTACTTTTATTAACTATTTATATTTTTTAAGTTCCTCTATTAAGCTAGAATTAATAATAAAAGAAGATATAATAAAAGAAGATATAGTAAAAGAAGATATAGTAAAAGAAGATATAGTAACTTTGTAATTCTACTCTGTAACCTGTCTGTGGCTAGAAGTCGCTATTCTGTGCTACTAGCTGTAGTGTGTTGGGCTACACCTAGTCTGTTCGCGCTGGTGCTGTTGAGGTTGAAGCTATTGCGGACCGCGGGCAACCTAGTCTAACACCGTCAAGCTCTATGTGAAAGTGCTATCGCCGTGTAACTCAGGGCTTCCGCACACGAACACAAGTTGGCCAAAATGGGCAATGATATAAAAAGCCGCCATTGCCCCGACTGAGGTTCTGGCTCTGCTCAAACATACACCCATCACGACCTTCTTACGCTGTGTTGCAAGACCACTCGAAAGCAATCTTTCAGCCTGCCACGCTTACCACCGAAGCCGAGATAACTACTAGGTAAGGCAACTATAATCCATTGCTGTACACTACTCTGGATATATAGAACTGATAGCTCTGTATAAACAGCTATAGAATAGCGATTAATAACTAGGTATACCTCTATATAGAAGGAGCCCTTAAATTTAAAGCTATAAAGACTATATTTATATTAATAAAGCTTAGTTTATTAATTAATAAACTAAGAGAGTATAATATAGACTCTAATACTATTAAAATCTATATATCCCTTAGAGTAAAGCTATAGAGGGGTATAAAGTTATTGTTAGCAGAGAAGAAGGTGTTTGAAAACTTTAATAAAAGGTTTAGCTAAGGCTAGACTAGGCTATAGATTTAAAATAGTTAAATAAAATTATTTAAAAAAAAACAACTATAGGTCTTTTAACCTTATACCTAGGAGGGAAAAAGTACTTTTATAATAATAAAATAATAATAACTACTTTTATAACTTATTAACTATAAGGGTTATTTAGCTATAAGCTATATATTTAGTATACTATTAACTTATACTATAATATAACCCTATAATATATACTTATATAATCTGCTTACGTAAGTAGATTTCTAGAACCTTCTATATAGAAGACTTCTTTAACTATATAAGAACTATAACCTTCCTTCTTTAGGCTTAGCTTTCTTCCACCTACTTTGACTAAATTTAATATTAGCTAATTATTAGTGTGACGGTACAGGTGTATAAGTGCTGAATTCGAAGACTTGGGCAGTCTTCGAATTGTGGTCTTTTGGCCGGGGCGTCTTTGCGCAGCACTGCAGAGGTCCGTCTCAATTCGAAGACTAACGAGGGTCACAGGTTCGAGCACCTGTGGTTCGAAAGTCTTTTCGGAGTGGGATAGTTGCGGGGAAAAAACCGTTTGCCTAAAGGCAACTTAATTAAGCTATTCCGTACCGTTAGACTTTCAGGCCTCCTATTCGCTACGTACCGATTCAGTGATGAGTGATTCGAGCCACCCACAGCCAATCACGACTTGACATGCCGCTGTCTAAGGAATCGCTTCCTGCCTCTTCGGTCCTAGAGCTCTAGAAGGCCTTAGGGGGGGAATGTGACGGTACGGGTGTATAAGTGCTGAATTCGAAGACTTGGGCAGTCTTCGAATTGTGGTCTTTTGGCCGGGGCGTCTTTGCGCAGCACTGCAGAGGTCCGTCTCAATTAGCTAATATATTACTAATTACTAGTCCCTAATTAGTAATTAAATAATTCTTGAATATTCTATCTAGTTTAAAAATAAATATAAATAAGAGGGTATTCTCCCTCTTAGAATAAGCTAGTTAGAGGTCTAATAAGGACTAAGGAATATAACTAATATATTCTATTACCTCTATTATCTATCTCCTAATCCTTATCTCTTATCTATAACTTATTTATTCCTCTATTCGATCTAGTAACCTCTAAGAGGTTATGAGCCCGGATACCTTAACTATTTATAATAACTATATATCTATTCTGACTAATATAACTTATACCTCTATTTTGACCTATAAAAACGATTTAATAAGCTATATCTCTCCTGAATTCGATTTTTTGAATATTTATTTCGATGAATTATCTAAAGAAATACTGTTACCTACCTGATTCGGCTTAACTCGAATTTTCTCGGCTATTTAACTAATCACATATAACGAATATATTATCGACGGGACCTACTATTACGTCTACGACGATATACAATACTAGATCGATACTATTAGTCTAAATCCTATGTGGGAAGACTATTATCGACCTTTTATTATCTATTATAAAGACGAAGCTATTATAATTATACCTTATTAATATATACTATATATATATAACTTTATATATATATATATTCTATATATTAAAATACGGAAAATTCGAATACTTATAATTCGAATTATCTTAACTTCGTCTAAATAATATTTTTAATATATATATATATATATACGACTTATATATATATATTAAAAATAACTTCTTTAGATAAGATAACGATTCCTAAGCTAAAAGGGACTGAAAATTATATTATTTAGTCTCTTAGGGCTAAAGCTTATCTTATCGAAAAGGGGTATTTTTTAGCTATTACTAATAATAATAAAGAAATAGCTGAAAATTTATTTAATAATAAAGCGCTAGCAGTAATAAAATTACTATATAAAGACGGCCCTTTATTACACCTAAGAGGTATAAATAGCGCTAAACAGGCCTAGGAGAAATTAGAATCCCTATATAACCCTAAGGGGTTTACTACGGATTATTTAATTCTCCGAGAGTTCTTTAATACTAATCCCTCTAAATTTAATAATAATATAGAGGGTTATTTAAATAAAATTAAAGAACTAGTTAATAACCTAAATACTAAGGAAATAAAACTACCTAATAAGGTAATTATTAGCTAGGTTTTATTTAACCTAGGGGATAATTATAAAGGTTTTATTTCCGGGGTTATACAGGCCTTAAGAAATAACCCTAAAGCATATACTCTCGAATCTCTATTTTCGGCTATTATAGACGAATATAGGGGAAAAGAAAGTAATACTGAAATTTATTATACTAAAGGGTTATCTAATAAGTCTTTTAAGGCTAATAATAGCTTTAATAAAACTATTAGTTTTAATAAAGCTAAAATTAATAAAAAGCCTTATAAAAAGACTAAAGGCACTTATTGTACCTACTATAAAATAAATAATTATATAGTAGATAAGTACTAGTTTTTATACCCTTCTAAGGCTCCTAAAGGGTAGAATTCACCTAATAACCCTAACCCTATTTCTAATAAGAATAATAGGGATAATAGAGCCTTAAAAGAGCGTAATAAAAACCAAGAGGCTTTATTAGCCGATTTTAACGATAATACCTCTAAATCTAATTCTAATCTAATAGAATTAGATAATAATAATAACGAAAATAATAATAACCTTAATATAGAGGAAGAAGAGGTAAATAATAACCCTTTATATAAAAATAATAACACCCTTATAGCACTATATACTAATAATAACCTAGGAAATGATTTAAATAATAATAATAATAATAATAAACATTCTAAATACGAGAATGTAAATAAAAATACTAGGTTAAATAGTTTAGTTATCGATAGTACTGCTAATATAAATACAGTTTTTATAAAAGAATATTTATTACACTATAAAACGTTAACTAATAAAACCGTTAATTAGGGTAATACTAAAGAACTAAAAATAAAGGGTATAGGTAATTTATTAGTTAAATTTAAAGATAGTAAAATAAAATAACTAATTAAAGGAGTATATTATATACCCGAATTAGGTGTTAATTTACTATCTATAAATAAACTAAAAGATAAATATAACATTAATTTTCAAAATAATAATATTATACTAATAAATAAGACTAATAATAAAATAGTTTTTAAAGGAGAAGCCTTTAATAGTATATATTATATTCCCTTTAGACCTATTTTACTAAATTACCCTAAAATAACTTATATAACCTCTTCTAATAAAAATAATAATAATATATATAATAATATAATATATAAGTAGTATATTCACTACGGGCATATAAGTCTAATTCCCTTAATAAAAGTATTAAAATCAAATAACATTGAATATAATAAAGACAATATAAGGGAATTTAATAAATACTCGTACGAAGTATATATAAAGGCTAAATTTACTAGTAAAGTAAATAAAAGCTCTCTAAATACTACTATATATAAAGAATTCGAAAGAATTCATAGTAATATAGGCGGTCCTATTAGTCCAATATATAATAAATATAAGTACTATATAACGTTTTTAGACAAAAAGACACGTTATTTAGACATATATTTATTAAAACATAAGGACGAAGCCTTAGATGCCTTTAATACTTATATAAATAAAATAAATAATAATAATAAAGGCACTAAAATTAGAGAGCTATATACTGATAACAGGGGAGAATATATAAATAAACGTTTTAAAATAACCCTAAATAATAAGGGTATTATACATTAAAATTCACCCCCTTATACTAAAGAGCCTAATGGGTTAATAGAAAGAATTAACCGTACTTTATTTAATAAAGTTAGGGCTCTATTATATACTAGTAATTTACCTAAATATCTATAGGGAGAAGCCCTATTAGCTGCTACTTATATATATAATAGGACCCCATATAAAGCCTTAAATTATAAGACTCCTTTAGAAGTATTAAATAATAATAATACTAATAATTATAATAATATTAAAACTTAGGGATCTATAGTCTATTATAAAAATAATGATATAAATAAGGCTAAATTAGACCCTAGGGTTAATAAGGGTGTTCTAATAGGCTATGGGGAAAATAATAATATATATAAAATTTAGGATTCGTCTAATAGACGAAGTTTATAGGTTAGAGACCTACAAATATTAGAAAATCAGTTTCTAATTCCTAATAATAATAATAATAATAACCCTATAGAAGAAAATAATACTAGTAATAATAATAATAATAATAATAATAATAATAATAATAAAGATAATACTAGTATTATAAATAATGATAATAATAATGATAATATAAATACTATTGATAATAATAAGATAATAAAATCGACTAAATTTTAAATTAACTTCCCTATAGCTAAGAAGGGCGAATATAATAAATATAAGTACTATATGTGACAGGCATGGCCCGTGCATAGGGATTAGGCAGGGCACCTAATCCCGAGTACTTTAAGAGGGATCCTATACCTATAGGACTAGCTTTCCTTTTTTCTTCCTCTTTCCTCTTCACCTAACCTAGCTTAGCTATAGCCCTATAGTATATTAACCTATTTAATAACTATTATATTAGGTTAGGTCTTTATATATTTATCTTTAATTTTAGTAGTAAAGAAAATAGAAACTATATTAGAGGAGTAGAGATTATCTAACCTAGGTATAGAAGAATCTATCTTCTCTCCCTCTAAGCTAGACTTCCTATAAAGAGTAGTTAGAAACTAGAGTTTTAGTAAAGTAATCTATACCTCCTTATAAGAATAAGAAGTCTTTAACGAAATAGTTCAGTAAGTAGTATATATAGCTTTAAAGGTAGTAGTAGATATACTCTAGGAAACTATATAGAAACTTAAGGAATCCCTTTACTAGGAGGCTCTCTAACTAATAGTCCTAGTAAACTTAGTATTACTACCTATAACTATATTAATACTATAAGAATACCTAGCTTTTATATAGAACCCCTATACTTCTAATAGACTAAGAATAATCTCTATAATCTAATTTACTAAAGTACTACTAAGGCCTTTATAAAAGGCCCTCTCTTAGCTAAAATAGAATAGAAAACCTAATAAATATACTAAATTCTAGGCTACTCTAGTTTTAAAACTAGAAGTTAATAGTCTTATAGAATATATTAGAGGGAATACTAAAGTATAATATAGAATATTTAAGTACTTAGAAAACCCTTAAAAGATAAAAATCCAGGTATACTAGGAAAATAAAGGTATTAACAAGGATTTCAACCTAAGGAAACTAATTACCTATATAGATTAAACATTCTCAGCTATTATTTATAAGGAAAAAGAGTAAGATAACCTAATATAACTATAATAGGGGGAGGGGTAATACTTTAGGGAATTTATTATAGATTTTAAAAGTATACTTATAAGAACTAGAGGCTATAGCTAGGATAATAATTTATATATAGTATAGCTTTATAGAGCTATATTAGATACCCTAAAGAATAAACTAGTTACTATATCCCTACCTATAGGTTTTAAAGAATATATTAAGGAAGTTTAGTAAGTAGCCTAGAGATTTAAATAAACTAATAAGTTTAGGAACCTTATAGGATATAGGAAAAGGTATACCTAGGGGATACCTAATATAGCCCCTATTCTCACCTATCTAAATCCTAAGCACTTAACAGGGAACTCCACCTAGAAAAGTAGAGTAGACTAAGAAGGTAATACCCTAATATAGATAAATTATATAGGAAGAGGCAGTTTATATAATAATAGGGGCAGGAAATAACCCTAGAGAGGTGAAAAACACTAAAGAGTTAAGTAGGTCTCTAAGAAGGAGCAAGAGGATTACTTCTAGAAGGGGTTATATATATACTATAGAGTATCTAGATATTTTTAGAAGGGATATCTATATATACCCTCCCTAAAATTATAATAAGTAAGGTAGACCCTAGCTATATAGGTTAGTATAACCCTAGTTACTAAGCCTAAACTTTCTAATAAATAGGAAGAGGCTTCTAGAATATCTAACTTAGAAAAAGAATAGCTCTAGTATAAAGATAGGTATTAAAGCTAGAATAAAATACTTACTTAGTAACTATACCTTAAATAGCTAAACTAGAATCTATATATATTTCTACTATTATTAATACTATAGACTAGGAAACTATCCTTATAGATAAGAGATATAAGTATTATACTATAATAAATAAATAGGTAGCTAAAAGGATAGGTATATATATCTAGCTAATCTAGCTAAGGCTTATTAAGGGAGCTATCCTAGGTTTAGTTAATGTATTAGCTATAGGAATTATAAGGTTCTACTAGGAGATTAGGGGGTATAAGGAACTAGTTTATACTTATATTATTCCTAGGCTAGACTTCTAGGTAGTATTAGGAAAACCATAGTTAGCTACTAACTAAGTATATTCTATACTATACCTTTAGAAAATATAGTATAGAAGGGCGGAAACCTAGATACTATATATTAGTACCTAGGTTAAAACTAACTAAATTAAAGAACTAGAGGATATATCTCTAGTATTAGGATTAACCTTTATCTTATACCTTAGGAGAATTAAGTAAAACCATAGAAAATCCACTATAGAATTAGTAATATTTATAGTATTAATAGAGGATATTAATAAAGCCCTATATACTAAGGAACTAAAGACTAAAGAGGAACTAAGGGCTAAGATTCCACCAGAATTTTATAACTTATTACTACTTTTTATAAAAAAGGAAGTAGATAAGTTAAACTCATATAAACCCAGTATAGACCACAAGATTAACCTTAAGATAGATAACTAAGGGTAAGAGGTTCCCATGCCCTTTAGCCTACTTTATAGAATATCTTAGGAGGAACTACTAGTCTTAAAGAAAACACTAAGGGACTTACTAGATAAGGGATTTATTTAGACTAGTAGTAGTAAAGTAGGCTCTCTAGTAATTTTTATAAGGAAGCTAGGTAGAGGACTATAATTCTATTATAATTACTAAGCTCTAAACATAGTTATAAAGAACAACTACTATCCCTTACCCTTAATCTTAGAAACCCTTAGGAATCTAATAAAAGCTAAGTAGTTTACTAAGGTTAATATTATTTAAGCTTTCTATAAGATATAAATTACTAAGGGATATAAATAGAAAACAGCTTTCAGGATAAGATATAAGCTTTTCAAGTAGCTTATTATACCTTTTAAGCTATATAGGGTACCTACTATATTCTAACAGTACATTAATTATATCCTATAAGACCTACTAGATAAGTACTATTTAATATATATAGATAATATCCTAATCTATATAGATAAATCCTATAAACATTATATAGGAAAGGTAAGGGAGGTACTTAACTAAATAGCTAAGTATAGACTATATCTAAACCTTAATAAGAGTAAATTTATATAAAAAAGGGTTAAATACTTAGGGTTTATTATTATAGTAGGTATAGGAGTTATAGTAGATCTAGAGAAGATAAGAGTAATTACTAAATAAGAGGTATTATAGTCTATAAAAGGAGTATAAAGCTTTCTAGGGTTTACTAATTTCTACTATATATTTATTAAGAACTACTCTATAAAAGCTACCCCTCTAATAGTATTAACTAGAAAGGGTACTATATTTAAGTAAAAGTAAGAGTATTATAAGGCCTTTAATAAGTTAAAAAAGGCTTTCTTAGAAGCTTTAATCTTAATATAGTAGGATCTAAGTAAAAAGACCTTTATTAAGGTAGATTATAGTAGGTAGGGGCTAGGAGGTATATTATCCTATAAGATAGATAGAATCTAGAAGCTAGTAGTATTCTACTCTTATAAACTAATAGCTTTTAAGTAAAACTACCTAATTATAGATAAGGAAATACTAGCTATAATAGACTATCTCTAGTAGTAGAGGGCTAAGCTAAAGGGGATAGACTAGTTTACTATCCTTTTAGATTATAAGAACCTCAAGTGTTTTATAATAAAATAATAGCTTTTAGAAAGATAGGCCTAATATATAGAGCTCTTAATAGAATTCCTATTTAACCTAGTCTACTAACTAGGAAAGGAGGCTATAGTACTAGATACCTTATCTAGGAGGGACTAAGATAAGGTAAATACTAAAGATATAGAGGTAAAAACTATATAACTAATTCTAGATACTACTTTTAAGTACTAGACTATAGCCTTAACCTAAATTAAGGGTCCTTAGTAAGACCTAGAAAATATCTATATCTTTAATAACCTAGAACTATAATAACTATAGCTATAAGCTATATAGGGAGATATAGGTTATACTATAGTCTACTAGGTATTAAGGGAAGGAGATAGGAAGCTTTAAGCTAGCCTATATCTCTAAGTATAGCTAGGCAAATACTATATTAATAAACACAGACTCCTACACTATAGGGGGAAACTATAGATACCTAAGGTACCTATTATAAGGGAAAAGGACTATAAGAAAGCCTACTAAAAAGACCTAAAAGCTAATATTCTATATATAAAAATTATATAAAATACCTATAACTCTATAGTAACAGGATATCCTAGATAAAAAGGTATAATTTCCATAGTTAGTTAGTATTTTTACTAGCTACTACTTTACTAAAGAGTCTAATAGTTCCTCTAAAACTATAAAATATATAGGAGGGTGAAAGTATAGAGAGATATATAAAAGGCTTTCCTTAAACTACTCCTAGTTCTTAATTAATATTACTAGGAAATTACTATAGACTTTATAACTAAGCTACTAGACTTAGCTAGTATAAGATTTTTTAGTATTCTATAGTCTAAGGGATATTAATATCTATAGGTAATTTATAACTAATTAAGTAAGGAAATTATATTAGAACTAATAAACTCTATAAATACTAAATTATACGCTAAACACTTTTTATAGTACTAGGTTAGGTATTATAGATAGCTGAAAGCCATTACCTTAGACTAAGGCCTTAATTAAGTAAGCTAATTCTAGAGGTATATATACTATCTACTTTAGATTAAATAATAGCTTAGTTTAGCCTACTACTCTAAGATAAATAGTAGACTAGAATAAATAAACTAGGAAATTAAGGTATACCTTATAGTATTTATTATAGAAAACTAGAAAGACTAGGTAGAATAGTTACCTACTATATAAGTAGCTCTAAATTAGTATATTAATACTAGTATAGGGATATTAGTATTCTTTATAACCTATAGCTATAAGCCTAGCCTAATTATACTAATTTCTAATAGGGCTAGCTAAAAAACACCCTCTAAGTCCTTACCTAAAGTATAAGCTAACTATTTTATTAAAAAACTATAGTAAATATTAGACCTCTATTAAAGTTCTATAGCTACTATATTATAATAATAGGAAACTATAGTAAATAAGAAAAGATCTACTACTCTAAATTTCTAAGTAAGAGATCTAGTATAGGTAAATCTTAAGAATTATAAGTTTTTAAGAAGTAAAAAGAAATTAGACTAGAAGTATATAAAATTCTATATAGAATATATAATTTCCCCCCTAGTAATAGAGATCTTAAGGTTCTTAGATAAGAGATATATAAAAATCTATATTAAGTTACTCCACCTAGTAGTAATTAACCTACTTCCTAGTTAAATCTAAGAGGATTTCTAGCTATCTATAGTAACTACTAAGAGGGACTAAAAATACCTTATTAAGAACCTACTATATATATATACTTAAAGAGTAGGTAGAAAAACTAGGTATAAAGTACTAGTTAAGTAGATAGGCTATAAGGAACCTACCTAGACTAACCTAGAAAACCTAAAGAAAACCATAGCTTAAGACTATTTTAAAAAGGAATTCAGTAACCCAAAATATTATAATAGTCTAAGATATAAATATAGCACCTATAAACTAGTAGCCTCCTAAAAGAGTAGAAACTAGATAGAGAGAGGGGGAAACTAGCATACCTAAGGGGGGTACTAAGACCTAGAAGGGATAGAAGTATCCAGCCCTTCTAGGCTAGGAACCAGGAGGATAAATACAATCACAATAAAAAAGATAGAAGAGTCTAGCCCTTCTAAGCTAGAAACCAGGAAGATAGATATAATTATAATAGAAGGAATAGGTATATACCCTAACTCAGAGCACTAAAGGTATATATTAACAGGGTAACTAAGAGGCTAGAAACTAGCCTAAACAAGCTAGAAACTAACTAACCTACAACTACTTTAGCTTAATTAAATTCTACCCAGAATATCACAACTCCTAACTAAAATACTATAGACTAGACTATAAACTATAAATACTAAGCTACTAGTTTAAAACTACTAAAACCTACCTAAAATAGACTAAAATCCTAGATAAAAGTACTAGAGAAGTTCTAAGTACTAATATTAGTATATAATATAACTAAACCACTAAAACAGATAATAGTATAACCACTATTACTATTAGGTTAGGCACAGAAACTAGAGGGATAAGCCTAACTTATAGGGGAAAGATACTACTTACCTTATATACCTATATAGCATAGTATATAATATAAAGCTTCTTAAACTTTAGCTCCTACTACTTATTAGTAGAATCTAAACTAGTTAGAGTAAAAATTAGATAAATATTATAGATCTTATCCTAGGGGATCTACTTAATATTACTAAGGTAGTTAAAGTACTTAATAATAAAGAGGGGTATAGTATAATAGGTAGCTTTTAGGCTAATATTAGTAGATTCTAAGGATAATAGCTAGGAACTTATACTCTTAGTACTATAGTAGTCCTTATAAGACTTTAGAGGCTTATTATCCTAGCTATAGATAGTATTATACTTATATCTAGTTAAAATATATTAGAAATACTTAAAGTTATCTCTTTAGTAAAATAGTTAGAAATCTAGGGTATATAAGATAGATTCTAGCTAAAACTTACCTAATCCTTAGTCTTAGTTAAATAGACTAAGAGGGTAGGTGCTATAATAAAGGGCTAGCTAAAAATAATTAGAATTAAAAATTATATTAAAACAGGTAGAGTATAAAAACTAGGGTAGAACAGATAGAAGGATCTTTCTAGGTTAATATCCCTAATTTCTAAAGAGTTTAAAGGGGTCCTAACTTACCTATATATTAGTAGAAGAAGGAGAAAATAGAAGGAATTTAGGGACTTATAAAATAGGTTTAAGTACCTAAAGGTCTAGTATAATTTACCTAGAGATAGTAGCTAGCTAATCTTACTAGAAACTAAGTATTTAAGAATAATAGGCTAGTACTATAGTAAAAACAGCCTAGTACTATATAGTCTAGGCTAATCTTACTAGCTCTAAGTGAATTAAATCAGTATACTTAGAATAAGGAGTAGGGGGGTAATATAATAGGTATAGCCTATATATAGGGATTAGGCAGGGCACCTAATCCCAAGTACTTTAAGAGGGATCCTATACCTATAGGACTAGCTTTCCTTTTTTCTTCCCCTTTCCTCTTTACCTAACCTAGCTTAGCTATAGCCCTATAGTATATTAACCTATTTAATAACTATTATACTATAATGAATTATCTTTATTAACTTATAAAGATACTTTATTATATACTTATAATTTTAATAATACTAATAGTTTTATACTAACTACTAGTGTTATTAATAAACCTAATAATTATAAAGAAGCCCTAAATAGCCCTAAATATAAAGAATAGCTATTAGCTATAAAAGAGGAAGTTAATATATTTATAAATAAAAATATATACGATATAGTCGATTTACCACCTAATAAAATAGCTATAAAAGGATAGTAGGTACTAAAGAAAAAGCCTATAAATAATAACTATATTAACCCTAATTAGATAACTAATAAAGATAAAACCCTAAGATTTAAAGCCTGTTGAGTTATATAGGGTTTTAATTAAATATTAGGGGTAGATTATTTAAAGACTTTTTCTACTACTTACTATATAAAAACATAGCATATATTATTAATATTAGCTATTAATAAAGGGTGGTTAATAACCTAATATAATATTAAAAATACATTTATACACACTAGTATAGATATAGAAATTTATATAATTTTACCTATAGAGTTATATACTAATAATAAGTATAAAAATAAGGTAGCTAAATTAAATAAAGCCTTATATAGGCTAAAACAAGCTCTACACCTATAGAATAAATATTTAACTAATATATTAAAATCCTTAAGCTTTAATATATACCCTTATAATAAAGAGGTATTTATAAATAAAGAGCTAAAAATTATAATTATATACTATATTAACAATATACTAATTATTAGCGTAGATAATACTAAATTATCTTTATTAGAAAATAAAATAAATAAGTATATTAAAATAGAGTATATAAGGCCACCTAAATCGTTCTTAGGAAATAATATATAAATAGACTATAAAAATAAGAAGTTATTTATAAACTAAACTTCTTATACTAATAAACTCCTTAATAAATTTAATATAAATATAAATAATAACTATAAGCCTGTTTTAATACCTAGAGTCCTAGGGTTAAAATTAAATAAAAATAATAATATAAGTCCTAAAGAGAAAATTACTAAATATCAGAAAAGAATAGGGTCTTTATTATATTTAGCATTAAAAACTAAACCTAATATAACTTATAGCGTTAATTATTACTCTAGATTTATAGCTAACCCTAATAAAGAGCATTTAAACACTATTAATTATATATTTAAATATTTATATAAATTTCTAGACTTAGAGCTTATATATAACTACTTAGGGGATAATTTTATAATAAAAGGCTATATAGATACTAATTAGGCTAATAATTTACCTAATAAGTATAGTACTACAGGTTATTTATTTAGCTTATCTAATTCCAACACTAAAAATATATCTAATAATAATATTATTAGCTAGAATTCACAACTATAAAAAACAATAGTATTAAGTAGTTATAAAGCTAAATATATAGTATTAAAAGAAGGAATTAGAGAGGCTATTTATTTAAATAACCTATATACCTATTTTAATAATAACCTAGAATTAGGTTATAATATACCTACACCTATTATATTCTTAAATAACTAATTAGCTATTAAATTAGCTAATAACCCTGAATTTTATAAAAGATCTAAATATATAGACCTAATATACTATTATTCTAGATAGGCTATAAATAATAATAAGATTAAATTATTATATATCCCTACTAAAGAATAATTAGCTAACTTTTTAACTAAAAATCTACCTAATCCCTAGTAGAAATAATTAATAAAAGCAGCTAATATATTAAATAACTTAAAAATCCTTAAAATTATATATATAGAGATATATATACTAATAATAATAATAATAAGGATAATAATAATAATAATAATAATAATAAGTAGGAATAAAAGGAGTTTAAATAAAACAACATACTATAAGATATCCGTATACACTAGTATATACTATATATATATATTATAAGTTATATAGAAACACATATATATATATAGAATAAACTACGCTATATAAATAAAATAAAGGGATATTACTAGTAAATAATAATAATAATAATAATAAACCTAGATATATATTTAAAATAAATAAATAAGATATAGCACTATAAATAAAAATAAAATAAATAAAATAAAATAAATAATATAAATAATAATAAGCATAAAGCTAATAAAACTAGCCGTTTATAAATAATAATAATATATATATATAATAACTTATATATAGGTTATATATAATATAAAGGTCTAAATATATAAGAAGTATAATATTTACTATAAAATATAAAATTATAGATACTATAGTATAGGTATATACAGACCTTAAATTATAAATAATTACAACCCTTAAAATATATATACCCATAGTATATAAAATATATATAAATAAAATAACACAATAAATATAAGTATTATAAAATTATAAGACCTTAAGTTTAATTCAGACTTACACTAAATTTTTATAATTTTTATATATATATAAGTATAATTCTTATATAAATATAAGAATTATAGGGAGTATAAGATATTACATAAGCAAAATACACTTATATAATACTAATTTAAATAAGGTTTATAAATATATATAATACTAATAATAAATAAAATCCCTCTAATAATAAAATAAATAAAAAGTACTTTTATAATAATAAAATAATAATAACTACTTTTATAACTTATTAATTATAAGGGCTATTTAGCTATAAGCTATATATTTAGTATACTATTAACTTATACTATAATATAACCCTATAATATATACTTATATAATCTGCTTACATAAGCGGATTTCTAGAACCTTCTATATAGAAGACTTCTTCAACTATATAAGAACCACAACCTTCCTTCTTTAGGTCTAGCCTTCTTCCACCTACTTTAACTAAATTTAATATTAGCTAATTATTAACTAATATATTACTAATTACTAGTCCCTAATTAGTAATTAAATAATTCTTAAATATTCTATCTAGTTTAAAAACGAATATAAATAAGAGGGTATTCTCCCTCTTAGAATAAGCTAGTTAGAGGTCTAATAAGGACTAAGAAATATAACTAATATATTCTATTACCCCTATTATCTATCTCCTAACCCTTATCTCTTATCTATAACTTATTTATTCCCCTATTCGATCTAGTAACCTCTAAGAGTTATTAATTACTATTTTATAGTTATTTATAAGCTATTAGTTTTATATATTTAAATAATAAATTATAATTACTTTACCTAGTAGTTATCTTAGCTTTAGTAGTAAGTATAGTAGGCTAAAAGATTACTTTTAAATAGTCTTATAATATAGTATAAGAAGGTTATAATAGGTATATATTTATAAAGTAGAGCTAGAACTTTAGTTAAAGTAATAGTAGCTTTTTATATTATTATCTATTTTAACTAACTTATATTTATAAAGTCTTAAGTTATATAGTAATAATACTTTTATATAGTATTTAATAGTATTAGACTAGGTTACTTATAGTTTATAATAGCTTTAACCTTAATAGTACTAGTATAAATAATATTAGAGACTAGGTATAGCTTAATATACTATAGCTACTAGTATAAAATAGTAACTTTTAACTATAAATAGGTTATAAAGTAGAATTATAAAGTTACTATATTTTCTTTTATTATATCTTCTTTTATTATATCTTCTTTTATTATATCTTTTTATTATTAATTTTAGCTTAATAGAGGAACTTAAAAATATAAATAGTTAATTAGAATTTATATTAAATTCTTTAAAATAGTTTATTAAGATATTAAAGATTTTTAATATAAAGAAATTATTTTTTAAAATCTATTTAAAGGCTTTCTTTATATAATTAAAGACTTATAAGTTAAATTTTATTTTATAGATTTTTTTATATTATTTTAGTTCCTCTATTAAGCTAGAATCAATAATAAAAGAAGATAGTAAAAGAAGATATAGTAAAAGAAGATATAGTAAAAAAAGACACAGTGACTTTATAATTCTCTATAACCTATCTATAGCTAGAAGTCCCTATTCTATACTAGTAGCTATAGTATATTAGGCTACGCCTATTTATACTAGTGCTGTTAAGGTTAAAGCTATTATAGACTGTAGGCTAGTCTAATACTATTAAGTACTATATGTAAGTGCTATCGCTGTGTGACTTAGGGCTTCTATACACGAACATAAGTTAGCTAAAATGGGCGATGATAAAAAGCTACTATTGCCCCGACTAAGGTTCTAGCTTTGCTTAAATACACACTTATTACAACCTTTTTATACAAGACTACTTAAAAGTAATCTTTTAGCCTATTAAAGCCGAGATAGGTAAGGTAACTATATTCTATTATTTAAATATATAGATTTAATAGCTCTACTATAAATAGCTATAGAATAAAGATTAACCTATAAGTCTTTAATTATATAAAGGATACCCTTAAGTAGGTTTCTAAAGATAACCTCTCTATATTAAAAATTCTTAGTATTTTAATAGATTATCTAAGAGAATTTAATATAGATTTTAATATTATTAACTTCTTTATAAACCTTAAGGCTAAGTAGAAGAATAATATACTATTATTAAAGTAGGAGGTGAAGATAAGGACTACTATTTAGAAAAGGTTCTTTCTAAAATAGAAATAGTTTTTAATCTAGACTAGGCTATAGCTTTAAAATAGTTAAATAGAATTAATTAAAAAAAAATAATTATAGGTCTTTTAACTTTATACTTAGGAGGGTAATTTTTATTTTATAATTATAAAGTTATTAAGTTTATATATTTAAATAATAAAATATAATTATTTTATTTATTTTTATTTTAATTAAAAGATTACTTTTAAATAGTTTTATATAAAAAGTTATAATAAATAAGTTTATATTTAAATAAAACTAAAACTTTTAAAATAATAATAACTTTTATATTATTATTTATTTTAACTAATTAAAAACTTTAAATTATATAATAATAATACTTATATAGGTTCTAGCCTTACTTAAATATATATTTATTATAACCTTCTTATATAAAACTACTTAAAAGTAATCTTTTAGCCTACTAAAGCTAAGATAATATAGTATAGACTATAAGGGGTATACTAGTCTAATAGATTAGCTTATATAAGTAGGAAGGGTTAGCTTACCTAACTTTTTATAAATACTTTATATAAGTAAACCTTCCTTTCTTAAATAATTAACCTACTAATATACTACTTTATACTTAACTATATTATATTATACTATAATAAGTAAGTTAACTATAATCTATTATCTAGATATATAAAACTAATAACTAGCTATAGAATAGTAATTAATAACTAAATATACTTTTATATAAAAGAAGCTTTTAAATTTAAAACTATAGATATTATATTTATATTAATAAAGTTTAGTTTATTAATTAATAAATTAAGAGTATATCGACTATTTATATTTTTTAAGTTCCTCTATTAAGCTAGAATTAATAATAAAAGAAGATATAATAAAAGAAGATACAGTAAAAGAAGATATAGTAAAAGAAGATATAGTAACTTTATAATTCTCTATAACCTATCTATAGCTAGAAGTCGCTATTCTATACTAGTAGCTATAGTATATTAGGCTGCGCCTATTTGTACCGGTACTATTAACAAGCTATCAAGGTTAAAGCTATTATAGACTATAGGCAACCTAGTCTAATACTATTAAGTACTATATAAAAGTACTATCACTATATAACTCAGGGCTTTACAAACATAAGTTAGCTAAAATAAGCAATAATATAAAAAGCTACTATTACCCTAACTAAGGTTCTAACTCTACTTAAACATACACCTATCCACTATAACCTTCTTATATAAGACTACTTAAAAGTAATCTTTCAGCCTACTATACTTATAAAGCTAAGATAACTACTAGGTAAGGTAACTATAATCTATTATCTAGATATATAGAACTAATAGCTCTATATAAATAGCTATAAAATAGTAATTAATAACTAGGTATACCTTTATATAGAAGGAGCCCTTAAATTTAAAGCTATAGAGACTATATCTATATTAATAAAGCTTAGTTTATTAATTAATAAACTAAAAGTATATAATATAGACCCTAATACTATTAAAACCTATATATCCTTTAGAGTAAAGCTATAGAGGGGTATAAAGTTATTACTAATAGAGAAGAAGGTACTTAAAAACTTTAATAAAAGGTTTAGCTAAGGCTAGAGACTAGACTAGGCTATAGATTTAAAATAGTTAAATAAAATCATTTAAAAAAAAAATAACCATAGGTCTTTTAACCTTATACCTAGGAGGGAGAATTAAGAGTATATAATATAGACTCTAATATTATTAAAACTTATATATCTCTTAGGGTAAAGTTATAGAGGGGTATAAAGTTATTATTAGTAGAGAAGAAGGTACTTAAAAACTTTAAGAAAAGGTTTAGCTAAAGCTAGAGACTAGATAAAATTATAGATTTAAAATAGTTAAATAAAATTATTTAAAAAAAAATAACTATAAGTCTTTTAACTTTATATCTAAGAGGGGCTTATAAAATATATAATATTATAACTATTAATTTAACTAATAATAAGTTTTAATTAATATTATTACTTATATACCTATATATCTAGCTCTATAATACTTTAATATATATAATATAGAATAAGATAGACTAACTAGTTTAGGGACGAGTGTATGCTTCGAATTTTCTTGCTGGCCGCTTGTGTGGTCCGTTTAGATTCACGGTTTACTACAGCTGGAAATCCGGCGCAGTTGCTCCAATGATGACAGTGGTTGCTGTCAGCTTGGCCTGCTGAGAAGGGCATGTGTTTTCTTCTTGTACTGCTTGCGTAATGTTATGGATTCCGGTCATTCTTTCAGTATTCAGGCCTCGCACGAATAAAGGAACGGAGGGGGGGGGACGGTATGAGCAGCGGCCCTGCTCTGCTAAGCTGGTCACCCTCGGGAGCAGTGCTCAACCGCAAGACAAGAAAGGACAGCATTGATAATATGCTGTGATCTCGTAAAGCATTGGCCGAGATTAGGGTTGTTGTACTTCTGCTAGGTATGATATTCAACCCTTCTAGCCTCTATTTCATAGTCGCATAGCTACAACTCGGCCCGGCAGCCCGGTCACCTTACCAGCGTCTGGCGCTGTTGTGGACTCCATCATCAGGGAGTTTGCTTGAAAATGCTAGCTTGAAGGTACATGGACCACCACATTGTTCCCAGGGCGCATGACCTTTCGTGTAATAGCAAACCCCGCAGCGCGCGCCAGCAATGTAGGATAGTGGCCCAGGTGGCAAGTTCGCGATGAGCCTGGGCCTCGTTTCAACCAAGTTCGGGTCCGCAATTATGCGCCATTGCTGAGAAAAAAGGCAGTCAGAATCCGGAACCATTCTCGGGCCCCCGGGGCACATGTGAGAGCGCCGTCCTCTGCCTTGGCCCCAGCAGCAATGACAGCCTGGTTGGCACGGGGTCCGGGGTCCGAGGTTGCGCGATAGGGCCGTCAGTCAGGACTCAAGGTCGATCAGGCCAGGCTCATGAGCCTAAATCCAGATGAGGCCGGTCATCCTGGGGTAGCCATGATTCCTCCCGAGCGCGGATCATGCCGCATGATCTGTGCATGCCACTAGGGGGCGCTGAGACTTTCTGTCACGTCTCCAATTTCTTGAAGGTACACATGCAGAAGGTACTGCTTGTAGTGGAGTTTCTGTGCCCGTAAATGCAATGGATCGATCATCATTCACGAGGTCCCGCAGCTCTCACAATGAAAGGATGGCATGAGCAGGAAAGTTGTGGAAGTTCTGGGGGGAGGAGCCGCTAGTGTAGCTAGATGTGATGGATTATCGAGATTCCCTGGCTTAGGGGTCTCTCAGATCACTTCCGGACAGTCCTGTCAGCTCGGAGGGCATTTTAGCCGGTTTTCCACTGAGAAAAGGTCCGAAATATTCATGAGGAGCAGCTCGCGGCCTCCAATTCGGGTCAACCAAGTTCATCATACGCAGCATTTTTTGGGGGTCTGAGTAGGATAGCCTGGATTCCTCGGATTGTATTTTCACGAGCACCTCTTCCTTCTCACCCCCCCCCCCATTGAGCTCGCCTTCTATTGGATAAACTCCTACAGGAAGGCCTCCTATAGTCCAACCTCTCATATAGGGGCCTAGGTACATCGCATGCGACAGTCTCCCACAGCATAACCTCCTCTGAGTCTCCAATCGGATGCGCTCCTACCCACAATCGGATGAGCTCCTACCTACCATAAGGTATTATGACTAGGTAGTCTTAATCTGGTGAGGCTGCATCCGCCCGCTGAGATTAAGAACAAATTTGGACCACCTAGGCCTCGTCCTGCTACGAAATGCGCAGCGCATGATAGAGACTGACATGGTGGTCACTTAACACAGCTGAAAATATGGGAAGGTATCCCCATTGCAGATGTTCCTAGTCAGCCTTGCCATCATGTGTGCAACATGAAATAGCCAAGATGAACAATGAGGGGTGTGTAGCCCTGGGCCCAAAGTCAGGCGGCTCCGGCCTCAGAGCGAGCTTCTGAAATAGCTTCTAGATGACGGGCCGCTGCCGAGCTGGCGGGTGCTAGACTGCGCAATTATTTCCTTCGTCAGTCCTGGCGATATCATCTCATCATGAGGCCTCAGCGGCATTCGTTCAGTGAGCAAGTGTTAGAACCAGTGAGAAATGAAGCTGTATGGCTTGACGGCTAAACGCGGTCCTGAGAGCCGCGCGCCCAATCTCAATCGAAAGTCGACCTGTGGAGGGGGCAGATCATTGCGTTCGTCTCATGCATCAGAACCGTCTGGGTTAGCGTCAGTGTTGTAGATCATGGTCTCGAACCAAACATTGCATGGAAGATCGCCAGGTTGTAGCATCGAAGAATATTCTCAGAATGATGAGTGTCATTTGAGACAGCGGTGTCGAGGCTTTCGCCCAGGCGGCCTGGCTGGCTCGAGTAACATTTGCAACCCCAACGCACCCCTTGCACCTCCGGGACCCGTGTTCCAGACGCAGAACTGTAGCCGTCCGGTAAAATGCTCAAGTTGACGACACGCCTAGGAGGATGAGCTCTGCTGCGGATGTTTGCTGCCTTGGTGGTACAGTGATGAAACTAGCTTCAAAGTCTCTCAAGAAAAGACCTCGGTCGTTGCCCAAGTATCGTGAGATACCTCGCAAGACAGCTTAGATGCCGTGGGTGGGGGAACAGATGACAGGGCGGGCTGTTTGCTCGCAAACACGACGGCGATAACCGGCGTAAGAAGAAGACATCAAGTCGTGCATGAGTGCTATTTACTAGCTACTCATCTGACGTTCCCATTTTCTGAACACACACAAACTTGCTTCGACCAAAGAGGCTTGTAGCCCGAAAAGTGGGAATTAAGTTAAAACGCTTTAAAGCTTGGGCGACCAAAATCCGAGTCTGCCTGGTACTCGGAGCAGGGAAACATGGGAAGACTCAAGGTGCAAGTCGAGGGTCGCCGTTTAGACCACGGTTTCGGTTTGCCAACGATGTGGGTAGCCTGAGCACCGTTCCGGGTGTGCAATTTCGGATCAACCCAATGACTCCAATGGCAACGTTTATTCCCAGCACTTGCAAAGGAATTCCCGGCTTCGTGTCGTATATTTAGGGGTCAGCAAGGGTGAATTTCTCTCACGGAAGCAGTACCGGTCAATACGACTGGGCATGGCACGGTGGATGGCAGGCCGGCTTGGTTGTCACATTGCCAATGACTGATGCTGGCGATTGTGTCGCCATGTGATTGGGGGGTCTGTTGTCCCGGAATTCAGCTGGGCAGGGCTGTGATCCAGGAATCTGGTCGCGGCGGTTCAATATGTATGATTTGTTCTCAAGTAAAGACCTGCAGCGAGGGCATGTCCGCATCCAACGGCGCCGAACATTGCAGGAGTCAGTCCGGCCTGAAGAGGACTCGTATTTGTAAACAGAATGGGAGTTGTTTTTTCTGGTGCGCTGCATTCTGTATCCTGCATGCTGCATTATGCCGCCTTACGTGTATTCCACATGCAAGTGGTAGTCCACACACGAGCATGAGTGCAGCGGATCATCCCAGGCAATATTGAGCCTCGGCGAGTGCCACAATACCACAGTAGTGTAGATGGCAGTGGGGAGCAAATCTGAGATCGCCCGTCCTGCCGACCGATGTTGCGTGGAGCTGCGAGACACTTTGCGACTGCAACGGTGGCTGTTGCCACCCTGTTGTTACAGTCACTCCGAAACTACCGCGTAGGTTCTCTTCCAAGGTTTGGCTGCACGCAGCATTCTGGTCCCGGATTGAGGCAAAGCCGATCGTGTCCCAGACCCGACGTTGGGCGTTGTCGTTGGCCGCGATCGATGACGGGCAGGCTGGACGCAACGCAGGGCAGGGCTTAAAAGAAGGGATGGAAGTCTGGGCGGTCTGTGATGGTGGCAGCTTGTGCAATGGGGTAATGGGGTAGGTAGGTTGGTAGGTAGGATGCATGGCCCGATGGAGTAATTCGGCCAAGTCTGGGCCGGGTGGGTCCCTCCCACGGGGCAGCTGGCCCAAGCTCCTGTCGGGACCCACCCCTCCCAACACCTACCTGGTAGCAAGTAGACTACCTCGTTCGAAGTTGACCTGTCACTCCAGACGTCACGTCTGATTTGACACGCGATGGTCCGAATCTTCAGACGGGCAGACTCATCCATGCGGTCAATCCTCAGCCCTCTCTCGTTCACCAAAGACCTGGTGTTTTATTAGCCCACCTCTTGTCTTTCGACATGCTGCTGCTGTCTTGGTTATGGCCATGCCTGCTGGCCCCGTCCGACACAGGAATGCCATACTAACAAATTCCCTGCGCATGTAACCTCCTAATCTGCAGCCCAACATCCTCTGAGCAAATCGCATCGTTATTCCTATCATGACAAGGCCAGGCCATGGTCCGCTCCCGCTCCAGCTGTCGGCCCTGCCCAGTGTCTCCTCCGCCCGACCATCAGACGTCTGCGTGTGTCAGCTAGAGCGCCTCGAGGACCAGCCTGCGGCCATCCATGCGCTGCTAGTTGCAGACGCAATCACCCTGCTGCGACGCTGACAGGCCGGGCTCAGACCCAAAATTCCGGGTAACCAGAGCACAACGTTCCTGGTCCTGCGCCTTGTGCGATACTGACGGGCGGTGGCTGCATCACCGGTGTTTGCTCCCGGTGAGGCCCTCGTCCACCCACCGCCTCCACCTTCCCTCCACGTCTTCCACTCTCGACTGCCAGCCGTCCTGGCGGCATCTGGCCGCCGTCACTTGGCTACCGGATGTCGACTCCCGTTCCACAGTCACCACCTAGACACAGGCGCACGGGAGTCTGCACGAGGACGATCGGCGGTCCCGCATCTGTGTGTGTCCCGTGATATGCTCTGCGGTCAGGCCATCCGCGACTCGGAGGGCAGGCTGGAGCCGTTCGAAGTCTGATACGTGACAAGCACGACAGTGCGCAGTCCGGAATGGACCGAAGCCTATCACCTGCCTGTCCCTTTTGTCAGACTGACCAGTTGCCCGAGACCCGGTTTCTGGGTCACCTTTGTTGGCCTGAACACCACGTCGCCCGTGCTGTTACTATATCCATCAGCAAAAGGAAAACAGCAAAAAGCAATACCGCGACTTGTCTCGGACACGCAGATAGCCGTTCAACGTGTGGGCCCTGGACTCGGCGCAATTCATCGCACTGGGGGTGAGCATGGGGTTGAGACCCGTACTGAGAAATGTTGCAATTGCAACTCGACCCTATTGCAGAGGATACTGTACGCCAAAAGTGCATCATCATGCCAGGCGAGCTTCGTGTCAAAGCCTCGCGTGGCAATGGTCAACCCTTCACGCACGCACCATCACAGCGGTGCATTCTGCACGTTCGTCACTCCTTGGCTCTTTGCGTCAACCGGTTGTGTTCCGTGCACGTACCCTCGGCCATCGACGTCGAAATCAGACCCTGATTATTACTCAAGAGCCATCTGAAGACACATGCCAGCCTTTACTGGCCGTAGACGAAGCTTTCTGCTAGGCAGGATGGTTTCCGGTCCAAGAGTCGGCTCTTGGCTCGAAACAGGGCCACAACAATGAAGGCAGGGATGCCTTCCGCATCCGAACCGCTCATACTGGACATTCCGATGAGGTATTTAGGTAGGGCAATACCTCATGAACAGGCTTGAAGTGGCCGCGGCACCAAGGTTAACAGCCGAGCCCCTGGCAAAGGTGATAGGACCCGGAACGTGTGGCTTGCCTATCTGCCAACAACAAGCATGTCGCTACAACCTCAGTGGTGGGTCGAAACCAATATGCTTCAGGCGGCTTCGGATCCTTAATGCTTTCGAGATTGCGTCGTGGCAGACAGGGAGTACTTCGAAACGTGCCGCCGTGATACGACTCCTGTCAGCAGCTACTACAGACGGCAGCAAGCTGCCCCCGCCACGTGGCAGGAAAGCAGGAAATGTACGCTTGAATGACCTAAGTTTATTAGGGGCTATCTCCTCGCTCCACACGCAGTGCACTTGTCGACTTTGTATGTCGATTGGGGCGACAGCTGGGAAAGTCGTCCGTATCAATCAAAGTCAGCCAAGACCTCTGCCATATGCGGCAAGCTGTCTGTCCTCAGAATGAGTTGGAGGTATTACCAGGGAGCATAGCACTCGATTCCTACTTGCCTTGGATGCTGGTCGCCGAGCTTGCTCGATCTGTTCCATCAGAGAAGCGTTGGTCCGTCCACACAAGCACACCCTGGTTGCCCGGTACATAGAACGCATGGAAGCTGCAGCTCTGCATGGCATCCTGGTTCAATGGACGGTAAAGCGAGGAACCGGCAGCCCCCTACGAACAGTACCCCATATTGACAATCGAGCACGCGGCCAACACCTCTTTCCCAGGAATTGAAAAGTACACCGCTGGTATTTCATACACTTTCCTCTATCTTAGGCGGCTGATCGTTCTACATTTCGCATTCAGTCTTCAGCAGACTCCTTTGACCGCAGCTGCGATCTAATTTTGTTGCGTCCAAGAGTGCTCACGGTGTCTCGGCCAGCGCCTAAGTGAAGGCGAACGTTCCTAAGAGTCCATCCAACTCAAACTCTGTTGCAGGTTACTTTCTATAACATAGACGGTAAGTACCGTTCCATGAGGGACCCTTGTATACCCGAGGTGTGCCATGTCCTGCAGTCTAGCAAACATGCATGTCAATCTTTCCCTAAATTCGAGCCTGCAGGTCGCCAGATATCAAGACCGTCCCCACCACTGCGCGCCTTCGCCTCGAGGCCGCCGTTTTTTCCTCTTCATTCTTTGCAACGACAGCACACCGATGTTTTTCCTGACTGGCCTTGTCTGTATCTCGTTCCACCAGACGCAGCTTGCAAAGACCAAGCGACCCAAAGCAACACTACGCATTGGTTGATGATGCCTGCTCAGGCCCACCGCTCCTGCGCCTAACCGTTCCCTTGTACCACTGTAACCAGCGATCGCAGCTTAGCCTTCTTCTCGGTCAGGGACAGGGAAGCCGTGTACGATTTTGTTTTCATTCTGTTCTCCGATCTCCGAGACTCTGCCTGGAACAGACAACCACTGGCTCGTCGCTGCAGATTTGTCGAGGCAGATCCCCAGCGCACCTCAGTTCGACCATTGTGCGAAACCCGACAGGAGCGATTTCAAGTTACACAACACTCTCTCTGCACGTTACGCGTGCTACGACTGATCTAGTGTAAGTGCACATGCTTGTCTACCTGTGCTTTCGGCTTCGCTTGCTGATCGTTGGACAAGTAGCCCCCTCATAAAAACCGCCTTCGGTCCTTCAAGGTCCCATGTCTACGGTTGCCAGTGCTCGGATTACACCACATGATCTTGACATCAGTATGGTGGACGCCATGACCAGCCCATGGAACCAATGGCCTGCGTCTGGTACGCCTCAAGCAGGCTTTTACTCTGATTTCAAGCCCACAAGCCCTAGTGACCGACGCGTAGCGCGCATAACAACTTCACCAAATTTCCCACTGGGAAACGCAGCGCATCAATTTCCTTCTTCATCGCTCGCGCATCGAAGAGAGTCGTTTCATAGCAGCCATGCGAGCACTCCGTCACCTCTAGAGTCGCCTTCACCAAATTCGCTACCCAACTACAATTTCTCCCGTGCACTGGGCACAGGGCCGAGAGGCTCCCAATATGACTTCCGAAGCTCCCCGACGCAGCATAGTGCCTTGGTCAGTGGAAGCTGTGACACGGCCTTGACTCGAGAAGGCAGAGTTCAGGACAAAGGACAGGTCCTAGGAACGGCCGGAAACTATGTACCAGCGAGTGTTCCACGGTCGTTGGATCACGAAGCGCCAGCAAGCCGAGTCGAAGGCATGATACCAACCCCTAGGCCGCCCTGGTCAACCCCACCTCCTCCAGCACCGGCGCCCCCAATCAGCGGGCCGCAGACTCCTCGGCAGCACTCGAAGAGCGTGACCGTACGCTCGCTGCTTAACGACGACATGACTCCCAAAGAGCTGAGATACGACTTATGCGTACGGCAACAGCCGGCTAACGCGCGGTCATGCGGACTGGGCGACAGGGACAGGCGGGTTGTCGACCCGCCTCCGATCCTACAGCTTAAGATCGATGCTCCGTGGCTCTCACGTCAAGAGATCAGCCGCAAGCTGAGGACACCATCATATGTTGTTCACTGCTCCATCTGGAGTCCGGACGGGGAGGAGGACATGTCAGGGATGCCGGATGACTACACGAGACAGAAACGATTGATGGGCAACCTTGTCGCGTCCCCTTTTGTCGGGTTTGACGAGCGTGGGGAGGAAGGGTGTTTCTTCTGTTTCCCAGACATCTCATGCCGGACCCCTGGGAGGTACAGGCTCAAGTTTGTGCTCGTCGTCCTGGAGTGGCCCTTGCGGCCGAACGCGAAATCAATGATCAGGGCCGAGCTACTCTCCGACGTCTTTCAGACATACAGCGCCAAGGAATTCCCCGGCATGCTAGAATCGTCCGCGCTCGCCAAGGCCTTGAAGCATCAAGGCTGCAACATACCCACCAAGAAGGGCAACGATAAGACCGGCAAAAGAGACGACAGCGAGGAAAACTCGGGCGGGGAAGACTCCCCACGCAAGCGAGCAAGGAACGACAGCCTGTGAGAACCCTGTCCACTCCTCACCCAGCAGGAGCTGTCGCTCATAGTTGGGTCTTGCAGTATACGGTGCCGGCTGTGATGCGTTCTTGGTGGACATTACGGTTGGACCTCAGCTTATCCGTTATACTTTCGGGCCGTCACTTCTCGGACAGTCTCCGCTTTCTCGACATAATATTGGTTTTCTTTTGTCTAGTATGTGGGCCGAGGCCCCCTTTGCGAGACCGACGGAAGATTACGAACGCAAGCGTCCCCTTGTAATGGTTACCGGCTTGAGCAGGACGATAATCGGGTGCGCTGCTTGCGAACGAAGGACGAAAAAGGGTTAGGAAGGACCGGTGGGGCGTTTGTTACGTGCAGTGCCTAGTGTGGCCATAAGCAGGGCGCTGTCCTATTGTGGCAACCGGACAAACTGCGTCTTGTTGCTGGACACATTGGGAAGGTCTATCTGTTTTGGCGTTAGGGCTGGATTGGGGTTGCTGGGCGAGGTCTAGACGATCGCATATACAACAAGGGCGCCCATATTAGATTTGTCGGGCAGAACAAAACACGCGGGCGTTGCACGATGACGAACAGGGAAACTTTTTGGACGACTTTACGAATGGAGGTTGCTCCACTGTGAGGCCAGCGTGTTGGTTTAGGTTCACCTAGCCATTTGGCTTTGGGGTCCAGGGGTTCTTTCAGGCCCAAGGATACTTGTGAGACATGGCAGCAGCCCACCCGAGGCCATAGTTGGGAGTCGAGAATTTTGTGGCCACTATAGCTTCTTTCGGATGTGATGGCAGATATCACCGAAAATGGCATTTCTTGCGCCCGAACCATCAAGAACGCCATGAAAGCTTGAAAGACGGGCCAAGCTCACACCTCGGCCAATACTGTACACTGAGTAGGTCTGTACACTTGGGGATAGGTGGAAAACTTTAAAGGCGCAATGCGGATGCTGGTGACCGTGCTCGCTGAGACGTCGGGATGAGAGTGGCCACCGCCAAGTGGTCTCGACAAGAGACGTCACACTGGGAGGGGCGATCAGACGAGAATCATTCTTGCTAGCCAACACAAGAGCGACACGACACGAGAAGAAAAAAAACAATAAAATCACGACAGCATCGCGTCTGGATTTCCCGCGAATATGAACGCGTATCCCCAGCTCCTTGTTCCCAATGCCATATTTGTTTCGTGTCGGCGACTGTTCTGGACCCGTGGCTGTTCCAGCCACCCGGCGTGCCTGTGACGGGTTGGTGGGCGGCTGGCTTGTTTCGTTGACAGGCCATAGAAGCTAAGTAATAATTACCGTCAGGGTAATGGGTGTGAAACGGCCCGGCACCGTGCCGAATGCCACTCCCCAGTTTCCGGCCAGCACTTTTGTCTAGTGTAGCTGCCCCATCACATGAAATAAATTCTCCGGCGAGATCCTGACCTTTCCGTGTCACCCTAATAAACCGCGCCCTTGGTTGGCGCGATTTCCTAGGGTTTATTACCGTGGCCATCCCGGCACGCCTCGGCCCCTGGACACAGGAGAGGCAGCTGAGAAGGAGACGTCTCATTCTGTTGACGTTTCTGCCGCAGGCCTGCACGTCACCGTCGGGACCGGGTTTCCGCCCGGAGGAGTGGGGCATACAGGGAACCCGTCTGAGCTTGAAATCCCGCTGCGGGCTTGGACGAACGAGATCGGACGACACCTGCGAGGCTCGGGTCGTATTTCTCTAGTCGGTGGCGGCGTGGCATGGGCTAGGGAGGGCACACGAGCTTGTCAGCCTCGTTCTGGACGGGAATACTGTTCGAGCCGAACAGGTAGACGGAGATACGATGTGGTATGTACAATGGCCTGATGTTCGACGATGAAACAAAATCGACGTTGGAGCAAAGAGAACCCGATCATCAAGCTTCGGAAGTAAACACCCTGAGGGTACCAAACTCCACCGACCCAAGGTAGACACGAGCAGAGTGCGAGCCAACAGTTCAACCGATCGTTCTTCGCGGTCATGCGAGCCGTCTTGGGAAGAAACCGGGACCGTGCCTATCCTTTTACCCAAGAACCAGTTTCCAAGGCCTCGCCTCCCCATGCTACTTACCCAATATGATCTAAACCTCCGGGGAACCAGACCCTGAATCCCCAGGGCCGCCCTGCCCCGTCTTCGCCTAGAGGACCACCCCTGAGAAAGTCTCGGATCGGATGGTTTTCTGGTATGGTATTGGGGGTTGTCTGCCTTATCTGAACTTTGAGGGCAACGCTAGGATCCACGGCGGCGGGAACACCGCTGTTCGTGAGGGGGTGGGAAGATCATTGCAGCGGTCATCTGTATCAGACGAGAAACTGAGAAATAAGGTTTACCCATCACCTACACACTAGACCACAAGTTGTTGATACGCTCACGCGTATCTGGCTCTAATGCTATAGGGCGGCAACCCCGAGCATCACTTGTGACGGACGTCTCAAATGTGATGGCGAAAAGGTTGACTGGCCTGTCCTGTTAGTAAGCAGCGTGGGTTTTGCGCTGTCCACCATGGGGCAGATATTGCTGCTGTACGCGTGTATACATGTGACCGAAACGCAATTGAAACATTATTCTACCGTGCCCGTAAACATCACGGCATATTCATTGAGTATATATGCATGGCTGGTGGGCTTAAGCAGTGGCTACTCGTACAGATGAGGCTACAAGTTCACGGATTTTAAGGTTTTGTAGGCCCTATATAGCCAGGCACTCTACATATAGTGTCTGTAGAAGGGGCCATCCTTATGCATACGAACTTCAGAACTATAACTTAATCCATATGTATAAAGATGCTTGCCTTAACTTCATCCTATCCATTGGAAAGACCCTGCCCAAAATCCTTAGACTCGGGATTGTTTGCCTCAGACCCATTTCACGCCAATCGTGATGCTTGGCTGAACCTTTCGTCGGAAAGAAAATCATCCACTCTCTAGTTGTCTCACGAACCCGATGGATAGCATGAAATGTATTTGTGAGGTCCAGCTTTGCGGTGAGCCCGACGCTATTCTTCAACATGGTTGTGTCTCTTTGAAGACAGTATCTGGATCCTTCCCACTCGCCCTCCAACCGGATTGCTACCCAGCTGTCAAACTGATACCACCGCGAGTAAGCTAGGAGAAGTTTCTTCATGATTGATGTGGAAAGAGTCCCATCATGTTTCACACCTCACATGAACAGGAACAACGGTGGCTGGCACATCTGAGTGTGAGATTAGACGGACAGTTACTGGATAGAGCTGTCGAAAGGCATCAGCAGCTCAATTTCACGTTACCGACCAGCTGCAGCTTGGGGTTTGTCCCTTAGTGCCGGGGACGGCTCATCGGCCAGGGAATGAGTAAGAGTGGCACCGAAGGTGATACTACCATTCCGCCAGCCCATCATGGCCATTGAGCAATCCTGATCACATACGGACCTTTGATCCTCCATCCGCTTGAAGGAGATCAGATGAATTACAGAACCCCACTGGAGAGCCTCGACGATTGCCTGGTGTTACTTGGGGAGCGTTGGGGGGAGGGTGCTTCGGCCAACTCCCTACCTGCCCAATTGGCCGACAGACTTCAAATGTTCTAAACAAGTCACACCGAGCAGGGACTGGATACATAACGACGAACTACAAAACATCTGACAGATGTCAACGCCCACCTGGTCTGTTTGAAAATTTCAAGGTTCCAGCGAACGACTACCGCTAATCGTAAACACTGTGTGGTCGTGCAGGGTTTACGCTTAGGCTACGGCACGGCGGGAGGGGCTGAGTTCAACCCGGGTACTCTTTTGTTTCTTTTTATTTTATTTTTTTCTCATCCTCGACCATCTTCTCCACGCATCAGAGCACCATTTCACACTCAGTTAGCTCCCTGGCCGCATATGCAAATTCATTTGTTGAGTAAGTCTGTATTGTCTTGGTTTTGGCCTCCCATGAGTCCATGGCGAGCGTACTAGTATGAGCCACAGATAGACCAGCAAAGGCAACCCATCACTCTCGGAAGGACTGGTGACGTGTGAGACCACAGGCAGTTGTCGCATCGACCTTGAATATGAAAGCCCTGACTGAAAAGCGGTGAATTCGCACGATGGTTCAGTGCTCAGCATAAGCACAATCTGGCCAATTGCTGTGTGCCGTATCTTCTCTCTTTCGATGTTAGCGAGGATGGCTTAGTTGTCGTTAGGATGAGGACTTGTGTTCAGAGACCGGGGAACTTCAAGCATGCGTGTTATGGCACTTTCGGACCTCAGACCGTCCCGTGAATAGTGGTGCGCTTTCAAGAGGCAGATAAGCAGCCAGGCTCCTCGCGCAGCTCTTCTGAGCCTACATTGTTGCCACATGTCTTGTCATCTCGGCCATTTTCTCGTCGTTCCCAGGGATTGAAATATCTGCAAGAAAATTATTCCGTCCAAATCCACACCTCCCACCGCACGTGAAAGAGTGAGTCCAGGCTTGTCTGCCAAACGCTGAGACGTTGGTGCCGTATCATTGTTGTTTGGCTTGCATCTTGAGCCTGTGGTTCTTAAGACTGGTGCCTGAGACGAAGACGAGGGTATTGAATGGACATGGCCCACGAACAAGTTGGTCATGTCACATGCATTCTAACCACATGAACTGTCTCGTCGTTGTGTAAGTCGACTTATACCAGAAGTGGGCCCTGTACCTGTTGGTCGACCCCTGTACCCTGCACCCTGCACCCCGCCCTCAGTGGCTGATGGCTGGCGGCTCAAGCTCTGGGCACCTCCGGGAGCGACCCCCGGCCCCGGTTGCTGTTTAGGGAGCCGGCCACGTCCGTGCGACTCGACCGAATCAAATCAAAACAAAGCGGATGAGCGTGGTCAAGGGCCGTTGCCAGGGTGGTACACGGACATACTCGCCTGGCATTTGACTTTGTGAAGGAGACAATGTCGTCTTCCTCCTCGGCGTCAGCACTCAACCGCTCGCGGTCGCTGAGACAGCCCACTGCAGGCCTCGGCAGGGGCCTGAAGAAGGACGAAACCACAAACAACGTCACCACCACCACCACCAGCACCACCACCACCAATGTCGCCGCCGCCAACAAAGGCGTCCCCGCCGCCGCAGGAAGGACATCCCCGAGCAGGCTTCCGAAGCCCCCTGGCGGCACTTCGATAGCGACACGAACACGCGCAGCCACCGCTGGCAAAGCGAGCGGCATCCCGTCGGCTGTTCCTTCGGGGACCAAAAGCAGGCCAACGTCAGGCATATTCGGCCGGTCTGAGAGCCTCGCCGCCCGGAAGTCAACAACACAGGCTACCGGGCCCGAACAAGCAGAACCTTCAAAGAGTACCAGGCCGGCTCCCATAACCACCAGCAGGCTGGTCCGTCCAACAGCCAAATCCACATCCACCTCCTTCAGACCTGCGCCAACTTCCTCAGAGCCATCGCCGACGACGCCCTCCCGGCCCTCGCCCTCGAGGGTGACACCGCCAAAGACGACGGCATCCCCCTCCCCTGCGCGGACAGCATCGCAGCGCACAACCACACACATACGCGCAAAGTCATCCGCGACAGCCTTGAACCCAGCCACCGTCCTACGCCCTCCACGACCGCCATCAGCTGGCTCGGTAACCTCGACCTCCACCACCAGTACCACAGCAACCGCGGCGAGCAAGAAGCCCATAGGCCGGGCCAACACGATAGCAGCAGCGCGGTCAGGCCATCTCCGCCAAGAATCCGCACCAACATCCAACACCTCAGCCCTCGGCAGGACCGCCACGACAAGTGCGACCAAGTCCGTCAAGCCCACAACTATAACCACCGGCGCGGCAAGCGACGCGCCGCGCCTCAAGCCCGCCTTCAACACCCTCCAGCAACACTACAGCCCCGCCCGCAACCTCGCCCCGAAGCCCCTGACCTCGTCCTACCTCGCGCCCCCTTCGCCCTCCAAGCTCCCCGCGAATGTCGCGATTTCGTCCGAGACAGCCAGGCTGCAGACCGAGCTGCTGCAGCTCCACCTGCTCCATCGCGATGCGGACGCCGTGGCTGCTTCATGGCATGCGAGCGCGCGGCAGAGGCTGGGCTCGAGGTTCGCCGAGCTGGCCCGTGCGGACGAGGAGGTTCGCAAGGGGGAGGCAGAGGTCGACGAGGCCAGGAACCTAGCTGCGCTGATGGCCTGGGGCGGAGGGAGCAGGGGGCTGGATGGGAAGATCCAGGTGCTGGACGCTGTGCTCTCCGGGGTCTGGAGCCTGGGTGAGCCGAGTGGGCGGTATACGCGCGCGGTGAGGAAGTTTGAGAGTTGGGTCGACCAGACAAGGCGGGCCGTTGAAGCGAGACGGGTCGCTGGCGGGCTCGGTGCCCTCATGGACGACGACGAGGTCGGCTTCATCAGTGAGTTGGACCCAGCGTGGAAGGACGAGGTATCGTCCATGGCGCGAAAGCTGGACTCGTGGCGTAGGCAGCTGGGACAGCTTGAGAGCGGCGTGTTTGATGGCGACCAGGGCGAGGAATTAAAGTCCTGCAGCCTGGCGAGAATTCTGTCGGGGTGCCGAAGTCAGGTACACGGCATGCTTGCTGAGCTGGACTTGATGGAACAGATCGAGCGAGACGCCCTCGCACAGGAGACGGCTTGGATCAGGAAGATGAGTCGTGGTGATGATGAGAGTGATACCCCGAGGGCTGGAGCGATCTGGCGAGCATTTTGAGGGACTTTTCGGCATGGTTGGCATTGAGCACAGCATGGAGTTCAAGCGGCTTGAGTTGAGGTTATGGCAAGGGCAGGCCCTCAAGGATACGAATATATTTTTCACTGCATCTGCTATTACTACAAATGAGAGGGGTAACGGTAGAGCATTGTTGAGGGACAAACTGGCACGCAGTTGATTCCAGTTCCAGTTCGTAGATCTATTTTTGAAGTTCGGCCGGAAGGTTCAAAGTTTTCATTGAGAGGCCTCTTGGTACTACTTGGCAAGCTCAGCGCTTTCCTCTTCCCCTTCTCTCCTCCTCCTCATCTGGAAGTACAATTTGAAGGTGGTGGTTGTCATTCTTATCCTGTTGCTGCTGCCGCTACCGCCAATAGTGTATTGGTGAGGGCTGTTGAAATATATACATACTGTGCCAATGGTATTATTCTAAGTGATTATCCTCTTCGCGTAAGATTCAATCGTCCCCACTCTCTGTCCTGCCTGCTGTTGACATGACTGAGTGCAAGCCCCACCCTCGCTACTGCTATTATCGCTGTACGACTCCATCTCGCCGTTGTTGAGCCCAATGATGAAACAGTGTAGTTCCTCCTGCCGGTACTGTTAGTAAAGGTCCGGGATGTAAGGGGAAGGTCCCTCGTTGTTGCTGTAGAACTCTGAGAGCGAGATGTGAAAGATGGTTCCTTTTCGAATCTGAGCTCTGCGGAAATTCGGATCATAAAATTAGCCTGGCACTTTTGCATCGCGCCGGCATAATTTGAATGATGCATTTCCTTCTGTTGGTCTCAACGGGTCCGTTATCGGAACGGTCGTCATTCTCATTAACACCATTCCTGAGACGGAGACTACAGTACTACAACAGGCGCCCTAGCTGAAAGACTATAATTTAAAGTACCCTAGACTTTAAATTTAGTACTAATAAAAGATAACTACTTATAATCCCTCTAAGGCCTTCTATAAAGCTCTAAGTTATAACGGTATAGGCTTATAACTACTAGATTTCTAAGACTAGGTGACTTAGAAATTATAGTCTTTTAGCCTAGTAGTTTATACTAGAAGATTAAAGGTAGTCCTTATATAGTAGTTAGGGACTAAACCGTCTTAATTTTTAAGTTAAAGAGTATAGGTTTAAACCCTTATATTTAAAAAGTCTCTCTTAGTTCTAGAGACTATATATAGTATAAAACTATATATAGTCTAGGGTAGGTAAGAGCACGCTAGTAGCTTATCTTATTTAAGATTTTTTAGGTTATCTATAAGCTATATATTAAGTAGACTTATAAATACTTAAAGATAAATATTCTAAATACTAAATAAAAAGTTTATAAGCTATATATAGTAATAATATTAAAGTATAGTATACTTTAGATATATACTACTTTAGTATAAACTATATATTATATATTAAGAATAATAATTAGGGTAATATTAAGGGTTTTAAAAGATTATTAACTAGGGTATTAGTGTAGTTTAAGTAATTAAATAATAAAAAAATATATATAGATATTAAGTAGATTAGGTCCTACTCTAACCCTTTAAAATTATATATAGGGTAGCTTATATTATATTTTAGTAAGAATATTAAAAGATATATATTTACTTAGTAATATAAGTAATCTAAGCTAATAGATTAATATATTATTATTTACTTAGTATTAAAGTACTTACTATTTTAATTTTAAGGTTTAAGTTACTTCTAGTTAAAAGCTTAAAAAGTAATTAGTATTAAGCTCTAAAACTAGTATTTATCCTAGGATAATAGTCTTTAGCCTACTAATTACCCTAATAGTAATACTACTAAAATTAATATACTTTTAAGTTATAATATATACTACTAGTTAATATTTATAAAGGAGTATTATATCTATAATATAATAGACTAGGGATACTCCTAGTTATATCTTATAAGCTTCTATATAAGGTATATATTTCTTCCTCTTATAAGTACTAGTATATCTATAATATCTAAGCCCTATTATATATATTACTCTTTTAGTTTAAATATACTATAACCTAAGTATTTAAAGTATAAGTTATACTTTATAATAGATTTAAGTTATTTAAGTTATTTAATATTTATAGCTAATCTTACTAACTATTAATATTTTCTCCCTTAGCCTTTAAGGTTAAAATTATAAGTAGGTAATAGTATAGTAATATATTATAAAGTATAATACTATATTAATATAGGTTAGGGTAGTTTATTAATATAAATATACTTATATCTTAAAGTTAAGTAGGTAGAATATAATAAGTAAGTTAGGTTATATTTAATCTTTTATAAATAATATTAATAGTATATTAGTATAAATATAAGTTTAAGGGAGGAAGAGAGAGTTCCTTTAAGCTAAGCTATATAAATAAATAAGTAGTAATTAGATATAGTTTAAGAATAACCTATTTTTATTTCTTTAGTACTATATCCTTATTTTCTATATTAGTTATATTAGTAGAAGTATTACTACTAGGTTTCTAAAAAGTTATATATTCTTTATAAGACTATAAATCTTTAAGAATATAACTTAAGCTAGTATAAGAGGTATAATATATAATAAGATACCTATTATATATAACTATACTATAGCTTTTAATACCTACTTTATAAGTAGTATAAACTATAATAAACTAGATACCTAGCTTATTATCTACCTTAAAGAGCTTTTAATTAACCTTATAGTTACTATTACTAACTAACTTACTATACCTTATATAAGTTACCCTTAAAAAAAGCTTATTATATTTATTTAGTAAGTTATCCCTTAAGGTACCCTTAAAGAATATCTAAATCTCTTTTTAGCTATAACTTATAACTTATTAAATATTAAACTTACTAAGCTAGCTAACTTTATATACTAAATATAAGTCTTTCTATAACTTATCTACTTATACTACCTAGCTAGTATCCCTTTAGCTTTTAAGGATAAACTAAATCTTTATATCCTATTATCTTTATTATCCTACCTACTTATAGAAGTCCTTTTAGAATATTAATACCTATAAGATCCTTAGCCTCTCTAACTCCTAGAGTTTACTTAGTAAGATATCTTATAAGCTAGATATAAAGGGTAGTTATACTAGTGTGGATCTAGGGGGTCTGCTAACCTAAGCGACCCTCTATAGGCACCAAATACCACACCTATAGACCTATAGTAGACCTCTAGACTTAATAATAATAACCTATATATCTATACCTTTAAATAGTAGAATCCTTATAATATTTAGTATTCTAATATATAGGAATAGGTTAGAAGCTATAAAAATAATTATTTTTATTAAGAGAACCTTATTTAACTAATTTTCCTAATAAATAAGTAATTATATATAGTATAGTAACTAAGAATACTTCTAGGTAACCTTTAGAGTAACCTTTAAAATACTATTTAAAATAAGCGCCTAACTAGTAATATACTACTACTATATAACTACTATCTCCTTAATAATAATAATTATAGTAAGAAAACTCTACCTATTAGATTATATAGTAATTAAGTTTATTTACTAAAGATTACTACTTATAGGTAAATAGTCTTTAAGCTAGTTATAAGCTATAGTAGTAAGTATTATAATTTCTTACTTATAATATTATTTAATAACTAATATATTTAGAAATAAGCTAAATAATACTAAAGTAAATATAAGTTCTACTCTCTCTATACTACTTTTATTCTATTTTAGTTAATTTTCCTTCTATTTCCTTATAGTTTTATATTTCTAATATTATATTTTTAGAACTAAAGATTTAAGTTAAGGGTTTATTATAAGGTAGAGGTACCTAAGTTACCTAAGTATATACCTATTTAAAGTTATTTACCTAGTATACTACTAACTAGAATAAAGTAATAAATAGTAGTCTTTTTAAGATTAAGAACTACTTATAGGAATAGTATAAAGCCTTTTAGGAGGAACTATACTAGATAAATACCTACTATATAGAGACTTAGTAGTAGATAATAGAATAGTAGAAATAGTATAATAATAAGCTAGATAAGTACCTTAGTAGCTTATATAATCTTTATAATAATATTATTTTATATATAGAGATTTTTTAGAGGAAACTAAGTAAGAAGAATCTCTTTATCCTCCCTTTAAATCTCTACTTTAATAATAATAGTTTTTAAGATACTATAGTCTTAATAGTAAGAAAGCTAGATAGTAGTATTAACCTTAATTTTTAATTATTAAACTACTTTAAGTAAAAATTTACCTTAATAGAATAATATTTATAAGAAGCTTTTCCTTTTATTATCCTTCTTAGAGAATTTTACTTACTTAATATATTTTATTATAGTAAGGTTATATTTCTAAGAGAGTTATAACTTATTATTACTAAAGTAACTATTTTAGATAAACTTAAGAAGATATAGATTCTACTTTATACTATTATAATTTTATATAAAGTCTAGATATTAAAAGTTTTACTTAAACTATTTAGTAACTTTATTTAAGTTTATAAATAGGCTCTAGTAATAAATCCTCTTTAGCTAGTTTTTATTAAAGCTATTATTTAGACTCTAAGTAAGTATAATACTTTTTATAGCTAAATTACCTAGTTTTTAACTATATTACCTTATAAGAATAAGGTATATACTAACTTTATTTAATATCTTTAGAATACTTTCTTTAAGCTATTAATTATTTAGTAAAAGGTATTTATTATCTATTTTATTCTAATAGAGAAGATTTTAACTAACTAACTAAGTATTTATACTAAGATACTTAATAAACTACTAACTCTTACTAATATATAGATTATTAAAAAGTTAGTATATTATACTAAGGTTTATATAATTAAGGTTATAGAATTAAAGATCTATAATAATCTTAAAATAACTATATAACTTTATAGTATAATAGCTTTCTTCTATTATATAAAAGTTAGTTAAAGTATTACTAAAAAGCTTAGAATTATATAAATTAAGCTTATTAATATAACTTTAACTAATCTATAATTTTAAATTTATATACTAATAACTATACTATTTATTCTACTTTAAAAGACTTAGTATATAACTTATTATAGTAAGGTTTTAATAGATTTATTATTATAGTTAATAAAAAGGATAATAAGTATTTTAATTATAGTAAATAGAGCTATTAGGTAAAGGATTATTATATTAAGTTTACTTAGCTAAGTAATAAGCTAAGTACCCTAGTAGGTTAGAATATTACTTTAAAGGGAGTTCTTTATAATAATAAGTAATCTAGTTTATCTAATTAATTATATAATATAATCTTTAACTAGTATAGTAAGACTACTATCTAAGGTTACTCTAGAGTAACTATTATAAGTAGGAATCTAAAAGTTTACTTTATAAAAGATAACCTTAATAGGGAAGAGGAATATTATAACCTAGCCTTTTATATAGAGGATAATAATAATATTAATAATCTCTTAGTAGGAATCTTTAATAAACTCTATATAGAGGACTAGGATTATTAAGGTACCTACTATATAAAAGTAGGTACTAGTAATTCTTTACTCTCTTTTTATAATAAACTAACTTATAAGAAAGTATAGGTACCTTATAATCTTTTCTTTACCTAACTAGAAGATAGTTATAAGTTTAGTATCTTTTTTAATTATAGATTTTTAGCTTATTACTACTTAGAATTACTAATAGCTAAGCTAAGACTTTATTTTACTATTAACCTAGTAATAATAAATAGAATTAGTAGGTTAGGTCTATTAATAGTAGAAGATATTCTTATTATAGTAAGATTTAGTATATTTAATAGCTAGATAAAATACTTTATAGTTTTTTATAAGGTAGTATTTAATAAAACCTTCTTAGGTAAACTAACTTTTAGAAAGACTATTTTCTATTAGTAGATTATATATTATATTTAAAATAGTACTTTTTATTTATTTATATTTTTAGACTAGCTAGAATTAGTACTAATAAAGTATATTAGTTTTTACTTTTTATAAAAGAAATAGTCTTTTAATAAAGAATACTTTTCCTACTATTAAAATAATACCTAGATATCTTTATAGATAACCTTAAAGTTACTATCTATATTAAAAGTATTTATATAAGTTTCCTAGTCTATTTAATAAGAAATAATACTATATAGATATACTATTAAAAACTACTTATTATATTAATATTAGTAATTATAAACCCTTTTATCTTCTATCTAGATAATATAGTCTATTATAAGAATAAGCTATATATAACTTTATTAAAGTTTATATAGAAATACTTATCTATAAGAGTAAGAGTTTATAGTTTTTATTTTCTTATCTTATATCTAAGAAGCTAATAGTAGTATATAAGGGAGAGGTTAAGCTTAATTAGACTATTTAGTACTTCTATTATAACTATTACTATCTAAATATTTATACTAAGAAGTATACCTACCCTATACCTAATATAATAGACTAAATCTAATATACTATAGGTTATAAATAGTATACCTTTATTAACCTAAAGAATAGTTTCTAATATATTAAATTAGACCCTATTATAATAGAGAAGACTATATTTATTACTTTATTTAGCTTATATAAGTAGATAGTAATACTATTTAAACTTTATAATACTTTTATTATATTCTAAGTACTAATTAAAAAAGCCCTATATAATTTTTATAACTTTATATATAGTTTAATAGATAATATTACTATCTAAATAAATACTAAGAAGTAATTATATAAGTATCTAAAAATACTATTTATTTACTTTATTATTTATAGTTTTATACTTAATATATTTAAGATTATTCTTTTTATTTTATAAGGAATCTTTCTTAGTTTCCTTATCTTTAAAGATAGAATTACTACTAATCTCTCTAAAGTTATAGCTATTTAGAACTACCTTATACTTATAATTATAATAAAATTTTATAGCTTTATTAATATAGTAGAATATCTATATAATCTAATTAGTAAGTACTTTAAATAAGTTAGTATACTAACTAACTATACTAGTAGCTTTAAAAGCTAGCCTATTATACTCTTAGAAGAGGTATAGAAGTAATAATATAATATTAGAGATACTATTATAAGTCTTTTAATTATTAGAACCTTTAACTAGTATTTATTTTTTATAATTAAGTTAGATACTAGTAAATACTATATTAAAGTAGCTTTTTTATAGCTTTAGCTCTATACTTAAAAGTCTATTTTATACCTAGTTTTATATTTTTTAAAAAAGCTTACTAATATATAAGTTTAGTATTTTATTTAGGAATAAGAACTACTTAGAATTTTACTTTCTCTATAATACTAGTTTTATTAGATTTAGAGTATTAATATTATAGTCTTAACTAATTATAAATTTTTAAAAATAATTAATATAAAAGTAGAATAACCTCCTAGGATTATATATTTCCTTAATATTATTAAATACTATAAAATCTATATTTTATACTATATTAAGAAAATTAATATTCTTATAAACTACTTATCTTAACCTCCTAATAATATTATTTTTAAGACTATCTTATCTACTTTTAAATAATAAGAGGGGAGGGACTTATTAGAGTAGATTTATAAGCTATATTAACTAAATTAAGTAGATTTATAAGTAGTCTATAAATACTTTTATAATAAAGTAAACCTTCTATAAGTTATTAAACTAAAATAAGTTAAGAAGTACTTTATCTTACTTAGTAATTATTTATATAAAGTTTAAGAGTATTAGTAATTCTTAGGTAACTCTTTATATAAAATAGGAACTACTTTAATAGTAATACTACTTCTATTAGTTCCTAAGTTTAATAACCTACTTATTAAAGTTAAAAAACTTTACCTAAACTATAGCTATACTATAATAGGAAGTATATTATAAAAAGTATTATAGGAATATTAATATCTAAAGATAACTTTAGCTATTTAGTAAGTAATTATAAAATATAAAGAGTATTAACTTATAAAACCTTTATACTTAATACTCCTTAATTTTAACCTTATTATACTATTAGTACTTTTAGTATACTAAGTAATAGACTTTATATTAGTTAATAGAGTTTTTATTTTAATAGTAATTAAATATATTATAAGATAGATAGAAGTAAAGGTTATATTTAATATAACTTATAAAGCTATATTTTTACTAATAAAATAAATTATTAATATTTTTAAAGCTTTAAAGGAGTAAATATTTAATAATACTAGTTATTTTATAGGTAAAGCTACTATAAGTTAATATTACTATAATAGGTTTTATTTATATTTAGTTATACTAAGTAGACTATAAAGGAATAGTAAGGTTAAAAAAATAAATAGTAACTTAAAGTAAGTAATTTTATAAGAATAATTAGTTAATCTAGATTATAATATCTAGGTTTTAGTTTAGTAAGTAGTAATACTTTATAATTATATACTAAAGTTTTATAGCTATAACCTTTATTTTCTACTATTTAAAATAGTTTCTCCTCTCTCTTATAACTATAAACCCTATATTATATATACTTAAAAACCTATAGAGTAAGAGGAGAATAATTAGGTAAAATAACTAGTAGTTAACTATAAAGTACTTATTATATAAAACTATATTATTAGTTTTAAAGTATTATAAGATTAGATATATATATTTCTATAAGAAGATAAAGTATTATTATAAGTATTTACTTTAGGTAACTAAGTATTATAGATATACTAATAAGCGTATAAATATAAGCTTTATTATAATAAGCTATAAGTAATTAATTTCTATTATATTAATAATATCTATAAGTTATATAGCTTTAGTAGTATTATACTTTAGAATAAGTATTAATTATTTATATTTTTTAAGTTCCTCTATTAAGCTAGAATTAATAATAAAAGAAGATATAATAAAAGAAGATATAGTAAAAGAAGATATAGTAAAAGAAGATATAGTGACTTTATAATTCTACTCTATAACCTATCTATGGCTAGAAGTCGCTATTTTGTGCTAGTAGCTGTAGCGTGTTAGGCCGCGCCTAGTCTGTTTGCACTGGTGCTGTTGATAAGCTGTCAACCTTAATATAGACTAGTCTATTAAGGTTAAAGCTATCACAGACCATAGGCAACCTAGTCTAACACTGTTAAGCACTATATAAAAGTATCATCACTGTATAACTTAGGGAAGTTAGCTAAAATAGACAATAATATAAAAAACCACCATTACCCTAACTAAGGTTCTAGCTCTACTCAAACATATACCCATCATAACCTTTTTATATAAGACCACTTAAAAGTAATCTTTTAGCCTACTATACTTACTACTAAAGCTAAGATAATAGGTAAGGTAACTATAATCTATTATCTAGATATATAAAACTAATAGCTTATAAATAGCTATAGAATAGTAATTAATAACTAGGTATATCTTTATATAAAAGGAGCCCTTAAATTTGAAGCTATAGAGACTATATTTATATTAATAAAGCTTAGTTTATTAATTAATAAACTAAGAGAGTATAATATAGACCCTAATACTATTAAAACCTATATATTCTTTAGAGTAAAGCTATAGAGGAGTATAAAGTTATTATTAGTAAAGAAGAAAGTACTTAAAAACTTTAATAAAAGGTTTAGCTAAAGCTAGAGACTAGATTAAGTTATAGATTTAAAATAGTTAAATAAAATTATTTAAAAAAAAACAACTATAGGTCTTTTAACCTTATACTTAGGAAGGGTTTAGAATAAGTATAATAGTATAAACTTTTTTTTAGTATATATTATTAATAGGTATTTTATTAGAAGTATATAGTATATTAATAAAATAATATTTAAGAGAGATTATTAATAAATAATAGAATTAGTTTAGCTAGGTAACTATTAAGTAATTATTTTATCTAGTAGGTCTAGCTAGCTATTACTAGCTATTTATTAATATTTTAATAATTAAGTAAAACTCTTTAGATTTAAGTAATTTAAACTAATTTAGGTAATTTAAGTAATTTAGCTACTTTTAAGTATTTTAACTACTTTTAGGTAATTTAAATAATTCTACTATTTAATACTTAAAATAGTAAAAATAATATTAATATTAAAATACTTTATAAAAGTAAAAAAATAAAGGTATTTAAATTAGAATTTAAATCTAAATCTCTCTACTAGTTATAATAAATTTAGACCTTTTATCTTTCTTTTTTTTTAACTACCTACTTAATTTAGCTAGTGTTAGATAAATTAGAACTTAAACTTTAGGGTATATTAATTAATTATACTATTCTAGCTTAGTTATAAATAGTATAGTTTTAAAAGATTATTAGGGGAGGAATATAATTTTAGTATATCTAAGCTAGGATTATTAGTAGATATAATTTATATAGGTAGACTATAGATAGTTTATTTAAGGAAAGGGATAATATAGATCTAGGGGGTCTACTAACCTAAGTAACTTTTTATAGGTATTAAACACTATACCTATAGACCTATAGTAGACCTCTAGATTTAATAATAATAACTTATATACCTATACCTTTAAATAGTAGAATCCTTATAATATCTAGTATTTTAATATATAGGAATAGGTTAGAAGCTATACTAGTAAGAGGGTTATATAAGAGGGGGTTTACTAGGTTAATAAGTAGCTAGCTATAAGCTTATTTTTATTATCTTTATTATTTTTATTAATAGTTATAAGGTTTTTAGTAATATAATATTAAATAGTATTAAGTATATTATTATATTAGGTTTATTACTACTTTTATCTTTTATTAAAACTTTCTATCTTAGATTTAACTTATAGGTATTAAAGGATAAGCTAGTCTTTAAAACTAGTTTATCTTTAATAGTTACTAAAGAATTAAAAGGGTAGAGTATAGTACTATAAGGGATAAATAGGTATTAGTAGTAGGTATTATAGTAGATTATATTAAACCTACTATTATATAGAGGTATAGGTTCTTTAGCTAAGATTTAGCTTATAAAAAGACTTAGATAGCTCTTAGTATACCTTTATAGTAGTAAATATATAACTTTCCTTTCCTTAAAGAAGATAGTATTAGCTACTAAGTATATTATTAAACTTTTATAAAATATACTTTAATATAAGTATAGTCTAGTACTACTAAAGTATCTTTAAGTATATATATATATATATATACCTACTTAATTTTTAAAGTAGGGAATTATAATATATATAAAGTACCTTAATAAAGCGAGTATACTAAGTATATTTATATAAAATATATTAGTCTTACTTATAGGATATCTTTAATTATATTATTAAACTATAGTTAGATAAAGCTTTTATATAACCTAGAAAGAGTTAATCTTATAGTTAATATAAAATAGTTATTTTTAAGTAAAGATAAATTTAAAGATCTAACTAGTAAATTTAAAGATATATTAGTAGAAGTTATATAAGCTTAAGTATTAGGGATATTAAAGTTATAAATAGAATATTATACTTATTAAATAAAGATTTAAACTATATATAAGTCTTAACTATTATAAAGCTATTATTATTCTAATCTTTTTATAATATATATAGTATAAACTTTAGAAACTCTTATATAAAAATAGTACTAGCCTTTATAAAAATAAATAAATAAGTCTAGATCTATTATATACTCTTCTCTAATAAAGTTAATAACCTAGACTTACTAGATATAAATACTAAGTTTAAATTTATTACTAAAGTTATATTAAATAATTCTAGTATTACTTTATATAAGGGAAATATAGCTTTTAACTATAACTTTTCCTTCTTATTAAAGACCTTACTTATCTTACTTACCCTTTATAAGGTAACTTATAGTATTAGTATAATTAAAGGCTATATAGCTAGAGAACTTCTTCTTAAGCTATATTATAAGGGTATTATTATACTTATAATAGTAAAGAATATATTAAAATACTATTTTATATATATCTACTACTAAGTACTTACTTAGATAGAAAAGTAGAGTAAGATAATTACTAGTCTTTACCTAACTATATTAAACTACTTATTTAAAGGAGATCTAAGTAGCTTCTTTAATATATATATTAATACCTTATTTTCTATTATCCTACTAGTTTAACTTAAGATTATATACTAAATTATAAGTAAGGGGTAAGCTATAGTAGTTTATACTTATATAAGCTTTTTTAATAATATATTTAAAGAGGTATACTAGTAGATTAAAAAGCTTTTTAAGGATTTTTAAAGCTAATCCTAGGTTAACCTTATTATTATTAATAATAAGAGTAGTAGTATTATATATACTTATTCTACTAAATATTCTACTTTATATACTAATAAGAATAATAAAATATATAAACTATTTATAGATTTTAAATTTTTTATATTATTTTAGTTCCTCTATTAAACTAGAATTAATAATAAAAGAAGATAATAAAAAAAGATATAATAAAAAAAGATATAGTAAAAGAAGATATAGTAACTTTATAATTCTACTTTATAACTTATTTATAGCTAGAAGTCCCTATTCTATACTAGTAGCTATAGCGTATTAGGCTACACCTAGTCTCTAACGCTATTCGCACTAATACTATTAACAAGCCGTTAGCCTTAATATAGACCGGTCTATTAAGGTTAAAGCTATTATAGACTATAGATAACCTAGTCTAACACTATTAAGTACTATATATAAGTACTATTACTATATAACTTAGGGTTTTAAGTTAGCTAAAATAGGTAATAATAAAAAGCCGCTATTACCCTAAAAGTTTTAGCTTTACTTAAACACACACCTATTATAACCTTCTTATACTATATTATAAGACTACTTAAAAGTAATCTTTTAGCCTACTAAAGCTAAGATAAGTAAGGTAACTATATTCTATTATCTAGATATATAAACCTAATAGCTCTATAGCTATAAAATAAAAATTAACCTATAAGTCTTTAATTATATAGAGAAAGCTTTTAAGTAGGTTTCTAAAGATAACCTCTCTATATTAAAAATCCTTAGTATCTTAATAGATTACCTAAGAGAATTTAATATAGATTCTAATATTATTAACTTCTTTATAAACCTTAAGGCTAAGTAGGAGAATAATATACTATTATTAAAATAGAAGGAGAAGATAAGGACTACTATTTAGAAGAGATTCTTTCTAAAATAGAACTAGTTTCTAACCTAGATACTAGACTAGGCTATAGTTTTAAAATAGTTAAATAGAATTAATAAAAAAAAATAATTATAGGTCTTTTAACCTTATACTTAGGAGGGATATAAACTATTTATATATACTTAAATAAATATAAATAAATAAATAAGAGTTAGTTATTTATTTATTTTAGCTAAATAATAGGTTAGTTATAATTTTACTATATATAAGGTAGTCTTTTAACCTAGACTTTATTTATAATATTACTTAGTTAAAACCTATTTAAAAATAGGTACTTAGAGTAATAGTAATATAGTAAATAATATAGTTTAAAAGATTATATCTAGGTTACTTAAGAAGCTTAAATAAGTTAAGTTAATAACTTATAGTATTAGACTAGGTAATATAGCTAGATATATCTAGGACTTTAAATAATAGAAGAGGTTTAAAAGGTTTAACTATATATAGTATATTTATAATACTAAGTAGCTTAAGCTTTATATAAAGGATAGTAGCTACTAGTTATAAATAAACTTAAATCCTAATTAAATTATAGTAATTTTTAAAGTAGCTTTCTTTAAGGGTAAGACTACTTTAAAGGCTAAGCTTAGAAAAGTAGTAGTATATACTTAAAATATTATAGTTTTATTATATAGTAAAAGCTATATAAGTAAGGACCTATATAATAAAGTAAAGGAGATTATAAAAGAGACTTAGGTATAGCTAGTAAGTATAGATACTAAGATTAACTATAAGTTCTTAGTTAGGTTTAAAACTTACTAGTTAGTATTCTAGGTATAATTAACTTATATGTTACTAACTTTTTAAAAGATTAATAATAGTATACTTAGGAATAGTACTAATATTAGTTATTATACCTCTATTATATAAAATCTTATTAAGCTTAGCTTTTAAGCTCTAATTATTTAAATATAAAAGATAAACTAAATACTAAAACCTTTATTAGAAAGAGGATATTATAATATTAGTCTTAGCTATTAATAGCTAGTATAGCTAAGTTAACTTAATATTAGTAATATATTAAAGATTAACTTTATATATAACCCTTTATACTATATTACTTATAAGCTTAAGGAACTTAATATACTTTTAAATATTAAGATTAAGCTAGCCTAAAATATCTATAATAATAATAAGTAATATATTTTACTATATAATCTTAGCTACTAGCTTAATACTTATTATATTCTATTAGATATAGTTTATTATAACTTAAGTAAAGTATATTTATTTATATTTATAAAAAGATAGGCTAAAGATATTATAATAAATAGTATACTCTTAGCTATTTTAAGCTTCTACTAGGTTAATAATAATAGTAGCTTATAAAGTACTTAAAAGATATTAAATTTACCTTATAAATTATATTTAACTTTATTAGTTAGTTTCCTATTATATACTAGGAGTTTAATTTTATAAAGGTAGTTATACCTTACTAATATTCTTTTTATATATAGGAGATTACTATAGATATTACTATTATCTATTAGACTTATAAAGTTAGCTTCTACTTAGGCTATAAGTTATATAGTAGAGATTATTTAAAGTATAAGGAGGTAAAGATCTATTTTAAATATTAAGCTAATACTTAATAATAAGACTTTATATCTAAACTATAATTTAGAGATTAGTAGTAGCTAGGAAAATAGGTTTTTTTAGTATTTAAGTCTATTAAATTTAGATATAATTACTTATTAATTTAACTACCTTAAAGTAATTTAATAGTCTATACTATTAGAGTCTATAATAACCCCTTAGAGTAAGTAAGCCTTAGTAAAGCTTTAGATATTATTTAATAGGGTATATAAGGAGGTAGAAGTAGTAGGCTCTAGTATAAACCTAAATTAATTATATATATAAAGTAAAGCTATCTAGGTACCCTAGCTAGCTAGTCTAAGACTTAGGTCCTTATAAAAAAACTATCTTTTTAATAATTTATAAAAAGTTATCTTAATCTATTCTCTAACTACCCTTAATATAGTAACTAATATATATACCTCTTTTATATTCTTAGTTAAACTAATATTAAGAGGGCTATATAAGGTAATTAATATACCTTAGTTATAAATAAAGTATAGCTACTACTTATAATTTACTATTTTAATTAATAATATAAAAGTAAGCTTATTATTAAAAGGATTAAGTTATAAGGAAGGTATTTTATTAAATAAATACTAGTAAAATATACTTATATTAACTATTTATATTTTTAAGTTCCTCTATTAAGTTAGAATTAATAATAAAAGAAGATATAATAAAAAAGATATAATAAAAGAAGATATAATAAAAGAAGATATAATAAAAGAAGATATAATAAAAGAAGATACTATAATTAGGTATAATATATATATATATATATATATATATATATATATATATATATATATAAAAGGATAATATCTTCTTATTATTAATTAGTCTTTATAAAGATTATTTATATAAAGAACTTTATTAGTAAGTCTTATTATATAATAAATAACCTATAGTACTTATAATATACTATAGTAATAATATAAACAAACCTTATTATTATTAAAACCTATATATTTTTAAGATAAAGTTATAAAGAAGTATAAATTTATTATTAATAAAGAAGAAGGTATTTTAAAGCTTTAAAGAAAGGTTTAGTAAAGGTTAAAACTTAAACTAAGTTATAAATTTAAAATAGTTAAATAAAATTAATTAAAAAATAACTATAAATCTTTTAATCTTATATTTAAAAGGAAATATTTAAAGTATAATAAGTTTTATTTAATAAATAATTAAAAAGTAAATAAAATTATTTATTTTATTATATTAGTTAAAGTAAAAAGAGCTTTATATATAGTCTTTTAGGCTTTCTATAAAAGTATAATCTTAATTAAGAGTCTAGAGCTCTATAGAAGGCCTTAGGGGGGGGGGTTATAGTAGTTAGTTCTTATTAATACTAAATTTAAAGTCTAGGGGACTTTGAATTATGGTCTTTTAGCTGGGGCGTTTGTGTGCAGCACTGTGTAGAAACCGTCTCAATAGCAATGTAAACACTTTCTTTTAATTCATTCCACTAACAACTAGAGACAAATTACTCTGATCCTCGACCAAATTTGATTCCCAGCAAAAGTGATTCCCAGCAAACAGTGACTCCCAGCAAATAGTGACTCCCAACCATGTCGAAACCCGCCGCCTCGAGACCAAATTAGGCTAACCACTCAGACAAAGACAGTCGCTTCAAGCCTCGACGTTCCTCCGGACCCGGTCCAGATTTGGTCTTGACCACTTTCGAACTGCGAAGTTGATCCAGACAAACCAATCCCGGCCGACCCCGAGACTTGAGATTCAATCGCGTGAAGGGCTGCCCAGCTCCCCTACCAGATTTGGGGCTCAACGGAGCTCCCTTGCGCTCTTCTTCCAGACACAACAGCCTCGGCCTACCTCGAGACTTGAGATTCAAGCGCGCGCCCGGCATTCCAGATCCGGGCTCGTACTGGACACTGGCGACCTCGTCAATGTCCATGTCTTCATGCTCGCTTGCTTCAGGGGAACCAAATTCGGCATCTCCTTGTGATTCATCCGCTGGCCCCATGTCCATGTTTCCCCCGTCCGTCGCTTCATGTGCTCCATATCTGGTGCCCGTCGTGCCCAAAGCCTTTGCGAACCCCTCGGCCAGTGCTTCCATTTCTGGTCTGTTGAGTGTCCGCTCAATAGTCAATTTCGCTAAAGAACCACCCAATTGGACTTTGGGCACCAGCTGGAGGCATTGTGCCTTTGAAAATTTGTGCACTTTCTGGAGATGTTGCTTGAGGCGCGTCAGATTGGCGAAACCAATTTTGGCATCAGGGCAGGCTTTCAGGAAGCATTTGTGAGGCCCTGGCGTTCGAACGGAGTAGCCTGCTGTGGCAGCCTCAGCTTCTGCCTTTGAAAAACGATGATTCCTCCTCCCCATCAGGTGTTTCTTCAGTGCGTGCACATGTGAAAACCCTGATTTGGCTCGCTCACAACCTTTGACAGGGCACTTGAAACGCCCGGCTCGTACTTCGCCTACTCCTCTCCTTGGTGTGAGATCATGGGCCTCGCTGGACGTCATCTTGTGGTGGCCTACAAGATGCGTGATGACACCCTGCCTTTCAGGGAAGCGATGAGATGATTTGGGACAGCTGGTCAACGGGCACACGAGCCAAGCCTCTTTTGGTTCGTCGTCAACATTTCCGCCGTCGGTGGGGGCAGTCGTCTTGGCCGCGGCTGCAGATGCCGAACCATTTTTGGCCTTGGTTTTCCTCTCTGACGCTCGAATCAGATTATTGTGTTTGTTTTTGATGACGCTGAAGAAGTTTCTATATTCCCTCCGCGTCATGGTGTGAACGATTTCGCGCTCCAGAAGTGGTCTGTTGTCGGCCTTGATGATGTCGGCTTGATTCTCAAATGGGACTCCGCGCCACTTCAGAAGATGAGCCATGAACTTAACAGGGTCGTCCTCGAAGTATTCGACCACCCGGATTTGGTTGCTCGGGTTGGCGAGTTGCTGCTCCGGGCCGTCCAGATCTGATCCTTTGCGAGCCTCTCGAGCCTCCTTTTTCGCGTCGTTTCCCACTTTGTTCCTGGTTCTTAGTACTTCGGGGTCCCTGTCTCTGAGGCGGTCACGGTACTCCTTTGAAGCTTTTCTGGCTTTCAGCTGGCGTCTTCGCTTTGAGAGTTCTGGAGACCAGATTGCCTTGATAGCATGTGCCAGTGGTGGATGACTGTTGGTGCCGAGCCAGATCCGGTCCGGATGGTGCCATGGACTTAGGGCGTTCAGGGGAGCGGCTTTATGATGATATGAGCCCAACCAGTCGTGGAAGACTGCCTCAGTCAGAACACAGAATATCCTGAAGGTTGTCATCTGAGATGAAGTGCTCTTGCGTAAGACCTGAAGTGGTATGCGCATGAGGATGGACCAAATTGCGGGACGGTGGGCATGTCTTCCATTGACTTTGAACTTTTGAACTTTGAGGGCGTGGAACATGTTTGGCCTGTTTTGGCTTGTTAGTGAATAATGTGGCCCCAAATCTGTGTCGGTGCTAGTGTGAACTCACTCGATGATGTTGCAATTCGGACTGTCGTGGTCGCGTCTTCGTTGAACAATGCCGCCTTTGCCATGCTTCGTATAAGCCAGTCTTGTAGCCGAACCAATATAGGAGTGACGATGGTGGGCTGGGAGAGCTTCTAGTAACCCACACCAGTAGACACCCCAGTCTTCCGTATCTTCCCAGGTGATGTCCGACAAATCTGGCTCCTCCTGTGCAAGGAATTTGGTCTGCACTTCTTGTGGGATCCATTGGGAGGCCGCCTTCGCCCATATAATAGGCGGTGCTGCATTCTCGGTTGTGAAAACCGGCTTGTCGCTTTCGGCGATTCTTGTCGGATCGTTCACGATGCTCTCGATGTATGACGCAAATCTGGTCTGGAATGCCGTGGGAGCCGCGCGCCGCAGCTCATCAGAAATCTCGGGCTGGAGCTCACCAGCCTCCTGCATTCGCATTTTGGCTTCCAAATTTGTTTCGTCCCTGAGCCTGGCATTTGAGTCACCCGCGCGTCTCTTGAACCAAATTAGCTTTCTTCGCTGTGCTGCAACGAATCTTGCGGCTTTGGCGCCCACAGATGAAGGGTGTTGTAGAGCCGCTGAAGTTTCGCTGACATCCTCGTCGTCGTCCAAGTCTTCGTCGTCGATGTCAATGCCATCCTCTTCAAGCATTTCAAGGATGACGAGGTCATCCTGATCTGGTCCGACATCGTCCACGGCCGGCGCGTCGATGTCGAATTCCTCATCTTCTACCTCCTCGAGGTAAGCCGGTTTTGGCCCCATGCCGGCGGACTCTGAGTGAACGACTGACAGATTTGGCCGTCGCGGGGGGCCAAATTAGGTATCGATACTGATCAATTCTGATTGTACAGTTTGTGTATTAATGCTGATATGTGGCGGACTCGGAACATCTGTTCGGTTCCGTGACAGGTAAGAATGCTGTTGCTCTGGAGGTCTATGGAGCACCCATAGACACCAGAATTGGTATGAACAAAGCCGGGCTGTGCTCAGGAATTGGTCGATATTATGCTTTGGATTTCACACGTGCAGGGGTTTCGATCAAGGAACGCCGCGCCTCGCGCGTCTCGCGCATCCAAATGTGGCTTTCGCTGGTCGGCCGAAGGCTCGTGATGGGCGCGACGACGGACCAGAAAAGGTGTTCGACTGGTGAGACAAAAAATGCCGAAGACTTGCTGTATGCGTGACGATGGTCCAGAATCAGGCACCAAGTGGTCGACCGAGACGCGTTGCGGGCGCGACGGTGGTCCAGATTTGGTGCGCGGCCGGTCGACCGAGGACGCGTGGTGAGCGCGACGGCGACCCAGATATGGTTTGCCGTCCGGGGGCTCTGGGACGAGAAATGGAGGCCGATACAATGTAATGATGATGAGTGGGAATTAGAAGTACAGATATGTGTTGTGAGAGAAAATTGAAGTGGAAAGATTTAGTGAAAGTTGAAAAGTAAGGAGATATGAAGGAGGCCAGTGAGACGAGAACCTGAGTGATTCACACACTGCGCAGTGACTTACACGGTACGTACTGTCTCTCTCCTACATTTTGCTGCTACCTTTCTAAAAATCTCAAACTTTTCATTTTCCTTCTCTTTTTACCCTCTCCCAACACCTTGCAAGTACATGGCCCAGAGGTATCAGAGGTCTCTGCGGCTCATGTCATACCAAATTTGGCATCATCACTAAACATTCTACTCCAGAATAGGTCCAGATTTGGCAGGCCTACAGCAAGAGAAGCCTCAATAGCCCCAGTTCATTCGTGGCAAACTTTCAATCTGATACACGCACTTTCCAATTCCCCTTTCACCCAAGCCGTTTGCTCTTCCTGCTACATCTACTTCCCACTCGTCTCTTCGATCAAAAACCTCACGCTTTCAACAACAACCACTTTCGGCTTCATCAAGTCACCGAACTTTCAAGATGGCCGACAGCCAGCGCGACACCGAGACCACTTCTGGTCGTGGCGAGGAGGTCCAGACCACCCAGGGCGATGGCGAGCAGCCCGTCCCAGAGCCCATTTCTGGTCCCGCCAAGGAGGCTGATGCCTCTCAGGGCGCTGCCCAGGTCAAGGAGGGAGGTACTGAAGACCTCGGCCAGCAGACCATTTCTGGTCCCGCCAAGGAGGCTGATGCCTCTCAGGGCGCTGCTCAGGCCAAGGAGGGAGGTGCTGAAGACCTCGGCCAGCAGACCATTTCTGGTGCCGATATTGACAAGTAAGCTCCTCTCACACAGAATTTCAAACTCACATGCGTCTTTCAAGCTCTCTGACAAGTCCAAATCTGGCAGGGCTATCAAGGCTGAGGAGGGCGAGGGCGACGACATCATGTTCATCGCGGAGGCCAAGGCCACCAACAAGGCCACCAAGGAGACCAAATCTGGTCCGGCCAAGAAGATCCGTGAGCGCGTTCCATTCCATTGTTTGTAACTTCGGCTCACAACTATGTACAAAATAGGTGGCGCGGCCGCTTTGCCTTCCAAGATGAGAAACGCCAAGTCTGGAGAGGCATTCCAGTGGGAGAGTAAGCAGGACACAAGCCAGATCTGGCCCTTGAAAACCACTAATATTAATGTCAACTTAGGCGAGTCCCACGGGGACTATACGTCCTTCAAGATGCCCATGTCTCAGGCTGTTGCATTCGCTGCGCATTATGTTGATCGCACCTACGGCCCCCAGTTTACAGCGGCAGTCATGACGTTCCTCGACCAGAATTGGGACGACAGCCAGCCGATGGGACGCCAGCCCTGGTACCGTAAGCTCCAGGCTGCCAGGATTCCGGATTTGGTCGACATCGAGGCAGCTCGTGCCATCAATGGAGGAGAGATCCCGGACGGAATCTGCAAGGCCGCCATGAGGTCTCCGCACGCCCAGAAATGGCTCACCAAAGATCAGAAGGAGGCCTTTTCTGGTCGAGAGCAGAAGGAAGAGGAGAAGAGAGAGGCTGAAAAGAAGAGAAAGGCCAAGCGACCCGCGGCCAAGAAGAGAAAGCTGGTCCACACTGAAGAGGGTGATGATATGGACGATGAGCCGGTCGTCCACGTCCGAGAGGAGGACGTGACCGGCGAGGCCTAATGCGACACCACCGACCACCCTAATCTGGCCGCTTGTGTGGGTGGAAACGACGGTTCAGTGGCCCAAGGACGTACCTCATTTGGCTGGGTTGAACCAGTTTTGGTTTCTGATATGCGATGCTTTGGAGTTTGGGGTTATTATTTCTACGACGGTCCGAGTTGGTCCGAACCAATTCCGGTGGCTATGAACGACACAATGGGCCTCGGGGATTATTTTGCTTTGGGACAGTTGAGGCCGGGTTGAACCAGTTCTGGTTCTCGTCTGCGATGCTTTGGAGTTTGGAATTATTTTTGCCGTGGAGATCAGGGCGGGTATGAACCATTTCTGGTCGTAAGGGGCGACACAATGGGCTTTGAGGATTATCGCTCCTTGGGTTACCGGAGGCCGAGTTCGACCAATTTTGGTCTTGGGCCAGCTACTTTGGGCTTGATGGCAGTATTTTCTCCGCTCTCAGCATATTTGGGCTCAACCAATTCTGGTTGCCCTCACAAACACAATGATATTTTGCGTTGAATTACTCTGCTTTCGACGGAAATTAAGGAAAGAGGAATGAAAGTGTGGCCTTAACGATGGGACTCACCTCGATTGGTAGGTTCAGGAAGTTGAATGCGAAGGGGGGCTAGACAGCTCTGGTCCAAGTGATCCACTGCATACTTGTGGGGGGGGGGGTCCAGATGTGCAAAGGAAGAGGTCAAGAAGCTGTCGTGGAATTTCAATGTGGACTCTGCGGGACGGTACCTTGATACCTCCTGTTGACTTATCAAGCACACACAGGTCTAAACATGCCCGTTGACGCCTCAGCCATATTAATGGACGCAGTCATAGCACGCTTTGTTTGTTTGGCAGCTGCCCTGCTCCTCATCCAGTTCTCATAACCATTGAGCACAACAAGGTTGTGATCGTCTAGAGTTCGTACACATGCACACATAAGGGACTCTGAGAGATGTTAGTGCAGTAAGCAAAGCCGAAAGAGAGTGTCTCATGGAAACATGTCGGTAGGAAGGCAACTCGTGTTAAGATACCCTATAGACGATTGTCCACAGAAGAATGTCTTAAATCATCGTAACTGTAGGGAGGTGTTTCAAGAGGAGGCACCTGAAAGAGGGGAGGATGTTGGCTAGAGTTGGGCTATCCCACGAGAGGCTACTTTATAGGAGGCTATCCACAGGAGTTGTCCAAAGGAACTCGTTCTATAGGAGGTTGTCCTATAACAGGTTGTCCTATGGGAGGTTGTCCTATGGGAGGTTGTCCTATGGGAGGTTGTCCTATGGGAGGTTGTCCTATGGGAGGTTGTCCTATAGGAGGTTATCCTATAGGAGGTGATCCCATATGAAGCTATGCTACAACAAGGTATCTTAATAGAGGTTGTAAGGTATTCGATAGCAGAATGTAGTACGATAAATCATCCCATAGAAGGGTAGGAGGTGTCCTAAAGGAGGTGATTGTACATGTCACATGAAGTCATGATGTGGGGGTTTCCCGACAAGGAACTATCCGACGGGGAGATGCTCCGTAGTGCACTGTAGGAGGTCACTTCGAGCGAAGCATCCCATGAGAGCATATATTCCAAGAGGGTTTCTCAAGGCAACGCAATCAATGAGTATCCTATAGGACGGCTTGAGGACGGTATCCTACGACTTCTAAGTCTACACAGTATAACGTGTCATGCACCCTGGGAATACTCTATGAACTTCCGTTAATGACACTGCTCATTGCCTATTCAGACTGTTGTCTGTAGGTAGAGGTCATTCCTTCATGATTGGATCATGATAGATAGACTAAGAATGAGCAATTGTGAACTGGTCAGGCCTGGCCATAATACTGCAAGATTTGAAATGGTCTTCACTACGAAATTCCTAGGTTACCATGCTCTGACTTGGCATCTATCTCATGGTGACATACTTCTGGCCAGTCTCAGCCCCTCAAAGCTTTACCAGACTCATACCAGCAAGTTAGCACCGAGAATATGCAGGCTTCTGGCACACGCGAAGAGCGGCCCCCAACCTTCAGCTGGGTAAACTGTTGAGATGCGGTAAGAGTGAATGCCAAGCAGAGCTGATTGTTCTGTCCCGAGGCGCATTTCAGGTGTGTTTAGTCTTTTGGAAACTAGTCCTGACTCCTATGTAACCTTAGAGATGACATGCTCTACTTTGCTTTCCACTTGGGACTCGCTTAGAAGCCGAAGAGGGTTTCACCGAGCTGATGACAACCACACGAGGGTGCCCATCAGCTGGTGAAAGGCGTCAGCCACAACACGAGCCAATGAGTCAATCGAGGAGCGAGGCGTTGAAATCCGAGTCACTCAGCTTCTGGTTCAGCTGTAGGCGCTTGTCGATGAGCGCTTAGGCGCGGCTGCACACGCTCGTCTATTACCCATGAGCTGCCTGGTCAGAAGACCGGCTTTAGGGACAGAAAAAGAATGCCCGACGGCGATTGCCTGAAGAGATGACGAAAGTCGGTGTAATGGTTATATAGGCGCATTGAATACAGCGACACGACGAAGTCAAATGACCAGTATCAGCCTGGTTCATCCCATGGCTTCCGAGGCACGTGCTGGGGGGACAAGGCGGCACCGGAGGATGCTGACTCCTGACTCGGGACCAGCGCCCCTTATCGGCCGAGGCTCCGACGATGCTCCGTTTCCAGGATTTCGTATCACGATCATGAGTAATCAACTTGGGGGCAGGACGTCTGTGACCGTATCGCAATGACTCTGAGCGGACTGATTAAGCCAGATATGGGTGGTTCTCGTGAGACTACAGAGCAGATGAGATGACATAACACGAAAGGGCACGCCGAACGAGATACAATGAGATAAGCAATGGGATGAGAGAGGCCAGTGAGATGAGGTGCATGTGGTCAGAGATATGCCCAGGTCAAGGATGCCTTGAGTTCCTTTGTCCTCGAGAGAGGCACCACGGGGCGCTAGTCCATGCTGCAAGCGGCGGACAGCAAGTGCCACAGAGTGAGGGAAGTGAGACACGAGCAACCTTTTGCAGCTTGAGCCTCCCCCACACCAGGGCTTGGCCTCGTGCCGGGTTTGTGCTCATTGTTGCTCCTTACGATTGTAGTGGTGGGCAGTGGTGGGCTGGAAGGGTGGGCAGGCCTACCGCCCATTTGGGTTTCCCGGCACCTGTCCCCACTTCCAAGCTTGTCAGGCCCAGGTCAGGCCCAGGCCAGGCCCAGAGCTTGACCACGCACACACCCTGGTAAATTACCTGCAGAGGTCCCGTTGTTGAGGTGCGTTTCGTTACGACGCCGTCACCCCGAGAGCTAAGCCCTGCTCGAACCTCACTTTTCACCAGCCTCTCACCTTAGCAGACCGAGACGCCGTGTGACAACCTCCCCCTCCTCTTCCACCGGCGACATGGCCACCATCCCAAATCTCTAGCCAGCAGCAGCCCTTGCAGACAAGGGGTGTTGATCGACCTTCGCACAAAGGGACAGCTGTGTCAATGCTGGGTGATTTCCGCTGCCACTCTTAAGGACACCGGGGTGCACACACAATTGTCGCGTCACAATGGATCTCGACGATACCGCAAGACTCTTCGCGGAGGCCCAGGCCAAGTTGGCCGAGCTGGACAATCGAGTCGCTGTGTATCGCCACCAGATGGCGGCCGAGTTCAATCGCTTCTCGGGGGAGCAGCTCCAGAATGCGCCCCCAGATGTGGCCTACCAGGTCTCGCAGGCTGTGACCGAGTCTCTGGTCAACTACCCACACCTGTTCCCTCCTGGAAGCCATCGTGGTCAAACATCACCTTTGGAATCTCCAACAGAGCCCAATGACTCCCCGTGGCGCAACAAGGGCTCCCCACCGCCCATACTTCCGCACACCTCAGGGACACCAAAGGAATCTCATCGAAGCACTCACGAGCGAGAATTGGAATTCCAGGGCCTCTTCACCCCCACCTACCTCCCACTTCTTGACAGCGCTGATCGCCCCATCCACTCACCACCCACCTCACCTGGCACCGAGCCGACACCCAACCTCGCCGAAAAGTTAGCAACCAGAAACCCCCAGACCTCAGAAGGCACCCAGACATCCGAGGCTCCTCGGATACCGGATCAGACCCCCGTCACAGAACCCACACCAACCTCAGAAGGCACCCAAACCTCTGACAGCCCTCAGGCCCGGCCCAGGCCAAGTCCCCTGCGTCGTGCCACTGACGCATCCATTGACTCCACAGCAAGCGACTCCAGCAGTGCCAAGATCCGAAAAAGTGCTTTGCGACGCTCTTCTGCAGCCTCATCACGGGCACCAGACAGCCCGCGGGACACCCGTCGAGTGCGGTTCGAGGTCCAAGGTCAGGAAGTCTTACCGTCCTCATCACCCCAGGCATCCACCACCGCCCTTGCAGAGGTGGTCAGTGCCAGCTCAGAAAACTCAGCACCCCTCACCGACACCGCACTCCCCGTTACGTCGTTGGGTGACGTTGACGGCGAGGACGATCCGCCACCAAGGAAGGTCTCTTCATCTCAGGCTCTCCGTGCACTCTCAAAAGAGCCACTCGACGACCCAGCAACCTGGACTGTCGTGAATCCTGGATCTGAGGACTCATCTTCTGATGCCGATAGAGTGAGCGAAAATTCTTCCAGAAGTGCGTCAATGAGCGCAGAAAACCGAGACGAGATGGCCCCTAAGAACATCCCCATCCACGTCAAGCCTGAGGGCGGTGGACGGCCTGGCGAGAGTCACGCGAGCGAGAGTGGTGGCCCGGCTGAGGCGGAGGATGAGGCCACGGTCGAGATGGTCGAGCGTGTGCAGGTAGAGGAGGAGTCTTCAGAGGACGAGGATCCTCTGATGATAATGTCGAAGAAGGATTTTAAGAAAAAGCTGAAGGCAACCGACTCGCAGACCACTAAGACGACCGACCGCGTTGAGCCTATTGGCTCTGGACGCAAGCTCAACCCCCCCGCCATTTCTGAGCCCGTCGCCACCAAGAGCAAGTCTGTCAGCGTCCCCCCTACCAAGCGAGGCGAGCTCTCTGAGGATAACGACGAGGACGATGACGATATGTTCAACTTGGAGGCTGGCGAGGGCGACGAGACCCTCGAGAAGGCGATCTCCGCCCGTGGTTCCCCCAAGAAGCATCTGCCTGCGCCGGCGGACGAGGAACCTGAGGACAACAACAAGTCGGACAAGCAGTCCGACGACGAGTTGGACGAGCTTGAGGCCCAGTTCAAGCCCAATGCCCCCATCCAGGCCTCTCCTCCTATCGGCATGCCCATCAAGAAGACCACGGATGTCCCTCCCAAGGTGCCGCTCATGCCTCAGGGCAGCGTCCCCAAGATGTCCGTCGGCTCGTACGGAGGAAAGCCCATCAGCATGGCGCCGGTCAAGAACCCTGAGCTGCTGGAGAAGATTGCGAAGTCCGAGGATGTGCGCCCCTTCTTCGTCGGTAGTGTCAACGGACGAAGCGGACCCGACCCCTCCAACGCTAAGAGCTACAGAGCCAGTCTGCCGAGTCCCGCTAGAGGCGGCTACACTCTCATGGAGCGCTGGATGCGTGAGAAGGAGGAAGGCGTCAAGTATGCCAGCGACAAGGAGGACGACGAGAAGGAGAACGAGAAGAAGAAGGAGTGAGCTCACTTCACCTGCTTTGAGTGCGGCCTTGTGGAGATCAGCATTGGGTTGGAGTCTGCATACTGAGGAACCTCCTGGAAATCGGCCACAGTTGGGAAATGGCGTTTGGGATTCATAAGGAGAAAGGGCAGTTCGGCATTCTCACATGCGATACCCAGAATCGACTTGGATCAAGTCCAATATCCAAATGAAACTTGTTTGGCATCCGCTTGCTCTGGTGAAATACTTTGTGTTGTAATATTCCCGCCGTCGAATGTCGGGCACTGACGGGGCTGACAAGGCTCCTTCCGGTGCAATTCATATTGAGACCGCGTGTAGCGCAGTACCGGTGCCGTGAGAGGCACCGGTATTTGACATGTGAGAAGAGAACGTGCGTGAGCGATGCAATCTTGTGGGGCCACAATGATAAATGTGGTCGTCAAAAGAGGCTTTTCGAAAAGCGTGTCGCACAAATTGTGCTCAATGAGAAACGGTAAGACAAACCATTACTTTCGTACTGCATATCTAATTCATTTCGCTCCCAACTGCCCGGTTGTTTGTAGTGCAGGGGATCTGCAAGTTGACCAAAGCTTCTGGCTGGCCCAGGCCTGAAGGTGGGCTGGCTCGAGCTGGGAGGCGGGATGACTGGCCTGGACCGGGCTGGGACCGGGATGCCTGCCCCAAGAATAGCATCAGACGGCGTAAGTAGCCTCAGCCCACCTAATCTACCTCTCCTCGGGCAGCATCTCTTCCAGCAGGCTCTCTTCAACTTTTATGACAGCCGCCACTTCCTTTCAATACCCGCCACGACTTACTGTCTCCCAAATCTTGCGAACCATCGCGACGCTGCAGCTTCTACACTTATCTGCTATCCGACGAGCAGATCTTGCCGGTCCTTTGATCGTCCTAGTCACTGCGTCTAACAGCTCGCCCGCCTGTGACTACGTTTCTGAGCCCCTCGCGGTTAATAGGTACTGTCGGCAGGCGCCCTCTTCGACCCGAGATAAACCACTCGAACTCAGCCCGATCCGAGATCTCCTTTCTTACCGACCAAAATCAATAACAGCAACTACTATGGACGGCAAACGCCATCTCTCGTCGTTCCAGCAGTTGGAGAAGCTTGGAGAGGGTACATACGCCACTGTAAGTCTAGCAAAGCGAGGGCCACCGATTCTCAGTCTCTAGATGTCAGCATCCTGACGCAGTGTGAAATAGGTTTTCAAAGGGCGCAACCGACAGACCGGCGAATTCGTCGCGCTCAAGGAAATCCATCTCGATTCCGAGGAAGGAACCCCCAGCACCGCCATCCGCGAGATCTCGCTCATGAAAGAGCTCAAACACGAGAACATCGTCGCGCTACATGATGTGATCCACACGGAGAACAAGCTTATGCTGGTGTTTGACTACATGGACGGCGATTTGAAGAAATACATGGACACCAAGGGCGACCGTGGAGCCCTGCAGCCGATGCTCATCAAGTCCTTCATGTATCAGCTGCTGAAGGGTATTGACTTCTGCCACAAGAACAGAGTCCTCCACAGGGATCTGAAGCCTCAGAACCTCCTCATCAACAGCAAGGGCCAGTTGAAGCTGGGTGACTTCGGTCTGGCCAGAGCGTTCGGCATCCCGGTCAACACCTTCAGCAACGAGGTCGTCACGCTGTGGTATCGAGCCCCCGACGTCCTTCTTGGGAGCCGGACATACAACACCAGTATCGATATCTGGTCTGCAGGATGCATCATGGCGGAGATGTACACAGGCCGGCCACTGTTCCCGGGCACCACCAACGAGGATCAGATCACAAGAATCTTCAGGATCATGGGTACGCCGACGGAGCGTACATGGCCCGGCATTACTCAGTTCCCAGAGTATAAGCCAAATTTCCAGATGTACGCCACTCAGGACCTGCGCCAGATCCTTCCCATGATCGACGCAGCAGGCATTGATCTCCTGCAAAAGATGCTGCAGCTGCGCCCGGAGCTCCGAATTAGTGCCGCAGACGCTCTGCAGCATCACTGGTTCAGCGACCTGATAGTGCAGCAGCATCAGCAGCAGCAACGGGCCATGCAGGCACAGGCACAAGCTAGGGCCTACACGCAAGTGCCATCTCAGGGTGTTCCGTCACAAGGCTATGAAAACTACTAGGACGGGTCAATTGACCTTGATCCTGGAAATTACCCAAGTGACATGGCATCTGTGAAGAAGGTTCGCAACATTTAGCATATCCTTGCTCTCTGCTGCTGGTGTCCATCGGAACCCGATGACGGGCTTGACAGCCCATTGCTGCCAAGACCTAGACTTTCATTTACGCCCACGTCGGCAGCTGCTGAAAGGGCACAAAATCGCGAACGCTGAGCTACATGTTCAGCCCGGGAGGCACAAGCGCTTCCGGGGCCAGGATGAGCCCCGGATCGCCGGGCTTTCGAAGATGCTGGAGTGAAAGGGACGACCAGCTTCCTGGAAGGGGCAGTACACGCAGCGGAGTCATGACCACCTCCTACTCGTGGCCCAATCTCGCCCCGGTCTACAACAGTCTTGCGAGCTCCAGAAGCATGCGGAGCAAGGCTTGGGGTCATCCATAGACTGTGCAACTCTGCCTTGCTCATTGCAAAACATTACTCGAAGCCAATGCAATCTCCCATCCACCCTGATGTTTCATAATTGCTAGCAATGGGCGCAGATGGCTGAAAGAGACGGCTTGGTGACTTTTTCGGGCGTATCACATGCATTTTCTGGGCAGGAACACCGAGAAGTGATCTGGTGGGCAGCGGATGTGGGAAGCGTGGGGATGTTTAGCAAAGACTCAGCGTATTAATTCAAAGTCTTATTGACTGGGCAGCTATTACCAAGTGCCTGACAATTGTCTGATAAGCTGCTCCAGAACTAGGTCAAATCTACTGTGATGGCCGACTGCCAGGACCGGGGAGGCGGCTTACATAATAAAGTCTGATATACGCTGTAGTGTAATAGCTCTCTTTAGATGCATATCTTAAGCTCTTATCGGTGCTTACTCTTCTAACCCATCAGTGGAGCCCCGGTCCAGGCCCCGATGCATGGCCCGCTCTCCAGGTCCACCTGCATCATTCTAACCACTCTTGGTCCGTCGCGACCACATGCGATTCATCATCCAGACTGTCGGCATCCGATATCCCATCGCCGTCCATCCCCGCCATCCCAGGCCTGTTCTTTTTGGGTCTTTCGAAGACGAAACTGGCAGCCTCGTCTTCGACCTCGCATCTTGAGGCAATTCCGATCCAGCCGCATCCCACGTCGAAGCGACAGATCGCGGCCCGAGCCCAAGCTTCCTCGATTGCGCCACCCGGTCGTCGCGTATCGGAGCTCCCACAGAACCCGCTTTCATCCATCACGGTCGCATCATAACACTGGCGGAAGCTGTGCTACCCGCTCCCCGAGCGTAAAGGGGCGAGCCCCAGGTAGTCGTCATGGCCGAAGACCGGAAAGGTGAGGCAGTCCACCGCAGCCTTGTCGCGAATCATGTGGGACTTGGGCTGATGCATGTCACTTGAATAGACGATGAGGCCACCATAAAGGTCGCGTCCAAGAAGAACACAGGCAAGGGAAAGCTTGGTGGTTTCAAGCTGAAAGAGAAGATCCCAAAGTTTAAGGACGGTGGCAGCCAGGATGGCGTACTCGAAGGTGTGCACACTCCGCAGTGCCCGGGATGCTGAGAGGTGTCATTTTCTAATCATGATCCTATACAGATAAGAAGAGCAAGCCAAATGCCAACGCAGCCGCCAACAGCGCAGTATCACCGAGCGAGCCATTCCACGAACTCGACGAACTCCCCCGAGAGACCTTTATCAAGGGCTACCCCATGGTCGATGCCCCAGCCTTGACATCATGCAAGTGGTGCAAGAAGAGCATCCTCATGACGACCGCCGTCGAACACATAAACGGCTGCCTAAAGATCAAGAAAGAGAAGGCGAACCGGAAGAAAGCTGCACGAGAGGCCAGGGAGCGAGCAAAGGAGGCCGCGCTGCGAGTGGAGCGGGAGCGCCGGGCAGAAGAGGAGGGCATCACGCTTGGCGCGGACGGCGATAGTGGTGATGACGACGACGATGGGGAGAAGGTCCCTGGCAAGACAACCAAGAAGGTCGCCGGGAAAAAGACGGGAGAGGGTGGTCCTTCCGGCAAGAAGAGAAAGGCCGAGGGCGAAGCGGATAAGGGCCCGAAACAGAAGAAGAAGAAGGATGAGCCCAAACCCAAGACGAAACCCAAAGGTAAGTCCTCAAATCGTGCATGGATCCTCTACAGCAGGCGGCTAACAAATATGCTCACAGGGCCGGTTGATGTCGAGCGGCAGTGCGGTGTTATCCTGCCAAATGGACAACCTTGTGCCAGGTCTTTGACATGCAAGTCCCACAGTATGGGAGCAAAGAGAGCTGTCGCGGGGCGGTCCTTGCCATATGACATGCTGTTGGCAGCGTACCAGAAGAAGAACCAGGCCCGTCAACAGAGTGAGTTCGCCCGCCGTTCTTCCACCAAGTCCAATATTGACAACCGTCTCCAGAGGCTGCTCTCGATGCCAACGCCCCGATCGAGGAAGACGACGACCCCAATGCTGGGCCCGTCGACAGTGACGAAGAGACAGCGGCTGTCATGGCCGCTCTTGCCAAATGGAACCCACAGCCTGTTGTGGTCCAGCCGGTGTTCAATACCATTCGGCGTGAATACCAAATCAACCGGCTGCAACAACAGCTGGCAGCCGCCACGGATAATGGGCGCAAGAACATTTTCAAAGTCAGTGGGTACGGGTCTCAACGCTTGCCACCGGGCCACACCGGCCACCGGCCACCAATCCCTGTTATGCCGGTGCTAGATCAAGAGGACGCTCCTGGTGAGGAAGAGGACGATGTTCCGAACATGCCAGGCAGCGCGACCTTCGCACCGATGCAGGCTCCGAGACAAGTGTCCGTGGGTGGTCCGGCTTAGAAGGCCGAGGAGACATCAGAGGGGCAGAGTCCGAGGCCGAGAGGCGAAAAGGTCGCCAAGTCTCCGCGAAAGGCCGTGGAGCACAGCCCAAAGCCGAAAAGCGGGAGGCCCGCCAAGTCTCCCTGGAAAGCTGTGGGCCACTTCACTTGCGCCATCTGCCATGAGTCCTTTACGACAAAATCACTTTTACAGGTCCACATGGATACCGCACACTTGGAAAACAAGCCTTACAGATGTACCGGCTGCGGTAAGGGGTACTCTCGCAGGAATAGTGCGATATACCACATGCGGCGCCACTGTCCTCACTCCAAAGTCGTCAAGGTTGTCATTGATGAGCAACCTGCCATATACCCGAGCATAACTGTGGGTGTCCCGCTTCCATACGGCAGTACAGGTGCAGAGGGTTGAGACGCTGGGATCCGAGGGCAAGTCTGTCTAATGTGCATGAAGACTGCTTGGCACGGGAACACGTGGCTGGGGCTGGTGTACCACGTCCTTGGATTCCTGAACCGGGAAATCGAGACATCATTGCCGTATGCTGTGAGTCAGGGGCTCATGGCACCTTGACCATTGGGCAGGTGTCTGGGGAAGAGTGCGATCGGGCTCTCTGCCAACCAAATGCATTTTCGGTCGGAGTTTGGACGGTCTTGCCAACTGGCGGGGCAGAAATCATGTCTACAACCACAAATATTTCGCAAGGCGTTGGAGGCTTCATTTTTGTAATTACAATCATTTTCTAATTTCCAGGGAAGAGCATCATGTCAAGCTGGGAAGGCCGGTACGTCCCCCTGGATGGAAGGGATGTTCATGATACCACTATGAAGCACAAAGCAATCACGTATATACTATTATCCTCAAACAGTCACATTACTCGAAAGCTTGCAATGCCAGCGTCAAACCATTACGGCTTCCTCACATCCCTCTCGGCCAACCCGGGGTAAGTAAAGCCAGAGAATGGAATCTCTTAGCAGTATGGGAAGCTGTCAACAGGATGATTATGTCCTATATCAGGCAGGGGAGGTTGTTCTATAGCACGGCCTTGGATGGACTTACATACGAGGCTGAGCAGTAACACTGTTCGTGCAGCGGAACCCCCGAGCAAAGCTCTTGATGCATGAACTTGGGGTCCATCCCGAGATGACAACAACAAGACAGCTGCCAGATCCAGCCCGGACTGGGCCCTTCTCCCCCTCCGTGACGAAACCTTAAGCTCCGCGGCACCAAGCACACCCAAGATCAAAAGAGGCGTTCCTGCCGCACTTGCCGAGAGACCTCCGCAGAGATCAGCTCTCAAATTCGAGATTCAGGAGCAATCCACACCCCCAAGGGCCTAGTTGAGCTTCTCCACGACAGGAGGAGAGGGGGTTGGTTTCCGGCTCGCGCTGTCTGGGGTGGCCAGTGGGTTGGTTGGTGTTCCCGAGCCAGTGGATTCGAGAAAACCGAACTTTCCTGTCGAAGCACATTGGCACTTGAGACTGTGGGGTAAACAGGGGGCGCCCCGTCCGCCCGCCCGCGTGCAAATCCGGGGGGGGGGGGGGTGCAGCAGTGGGCTAGTCTACCCAGGATGACGTCGGCATTAGGGGACGGGGGCTAGGCGCGTCTTTGCATGTGCTGATGTGCTGGCTACCTAGGTAGCTGGGTCCTCGTTCGATGTCGGCTTCGGTACGGTAATTTTTGTCCGGGCCCAGAACTATATCCTCATATTTGATTGGAATTAAAGCCAAGAATATACATACCGTTCAGGCAATTATATATGCAACGGGTGGAGTAATCGCATCCTCATTGTAGCCTTCTTGTCCTTCTTCTTTTACTGACTGGAGGCTCTCCCTTGTGGTCACTCCCGGTACGAATCGACGCCACCTGCAGGTCGCACACACGTCAGGCACGCAGGCACATATACTGCTCACGTATACTGTCTTTCTCTCTCAGTCACAGTCAAGACAACATGCCAGCAGACCAATTCCTCCCGGCCATTGGCCACGCCGTCTCGGGCGCGACGGGGACGGCCATCTCCACAACCGCTACATATCCGCTCGACCTCGTGAACACCCGGCTCAAGGTGCAACGGCAGTTGCGCAAAGACGGCACCATCTCACCATCTGAGCAGTACGCAGGAATCACAGATGCGATCTCGCGGATATACGAGCGTGAGGGCGGGCTGCGGGCTTTCTATGCCGGTTTGGGTTCAGATATCTTCAAGGGAGTGGCGGATAGTTTCTTGTTCTTCCTTTTCGTAAGTCTCTCTCTCTCTCTCTCTGGGATGTATACCTGCTACTTTACAGGCCGTCTCGCTATTGACTGCCCCTGCGAGACTGTGCCCATTGAAATAGGCGCGGCGTTCCGATGGCGGTGTACCCACATGAATATGGATGCTCTCCCTTTACGTCTCCATATCTGACTCTGATCTACGTGTAGTACAACTGGTTCCGCAACAAAAGGTCTCAAGGGAACAGTAGGCGCCTGCCCGCGTGGGAGGAGCTCGCCGTGGGCGCTGCCGCCGGTGCCTGCGCGAGGTTGTTCACGACGCCCATCGGCAACGTCGTCACGCGGAAGCAGACAGCGTCGCTTGTCAGCGACGACGGTGACGCCAGAGACACGACGGGCCAGGCCGGCCGCGGCCTGTCCTTCGCGGAGATCCTGCACGTCATCCGCGCAGAAAAGGGCCTGCTGGGACTCTGGGCCGGCTACAGCGCCACGCTGGTGCTGACCCTGAACCCGAGCATCACCTTCTACCTGCAGCACGCGCTAAAGAAGGCGCTGGTCGACAGGGGCCGTGAGGGCGAGTCCAACGGCGCCACGTTCCTGGTCGCCGCGCTGAGTAAGGCCATCGCGACCACGGTGACGTATCCCTTTCAGATCGCCAAGGCAAGGGTCCAAGTTTCAGCACCCGAGAGCCCGACGCCGGAGCCGGAAGCAGAGGGAGAGGAGAAGAAGGAGGCCTCGACCGAGGCAAAAGAGGAGGACATCATCATTGTCGAACAGAATGTGGGCAGGAGGGAAAGCAAAGCCCAGGCGCTCGCCGGGCGTGTCCACAGATTGGCCGAGGACACGATTTTCGGGACGGTTATGCACATACGGAAGACCGAGGGAGTCTCGGCGCTCTATGATGGAATTGGCGGGGAGCTGCTCAAAGCATTCTTTAATCATGGGACGACGATGCTGTCGAAGGAGATTGTGCACAAGTTGATCGTTCAGCTGTATTTCTTTGTTCTGGCAAGGATTCGCAGTTCGCCCACCGCGCAGGCCCTGCTTCGAAGGCGGTCCAGGGAGGACCTGAAGAAGCTGGGGGATATCCAGATTGCGGAGAGGTTCGCGAGGATCAAAGACGGGACACTTGTTATGGGCTTGTTGGAGCGGACACAGAAATTGATTATAACGAAGTAGCTCCGCCGAATCAATAAACTAATGCCGTAAAAATGAAGAGCAATAATTGCTTGAATGTGCTGAAGATATACCATCTCAGTGCAAGATGAGACTGCCTACCATAGGCGCAAGGCCATCCAATAGGGTATCTTACTACATACGCATTTGTTTTAATCCTGTAGGTGTAAGAGGTTCTGAGTAGGTGAGTATCCCACAGGTAATTCGATACTACGTCTGTACCTGCACATGCCGCATGCACTTGTGACTTCCTGGGTATTACGCACTCTAAATCGCCATGGAACATTGCCGAGTGCATACGCCTCTCTCAGCATTGGAACGCACTTCCGCTCTTCTTGACCTCATTTGTGCCGCCGGCCGAGAACCCCGTCCCATCACTCTTGAGCTCCACCACACCTGGTCGAATCTTGTCCTTTTCCTTCTTGTCACCTCCCTTCTTCGCCGGCCTCTCCGTCACATCCTCGTCGCAGACATAACACCTCACAGCGTTCGCGTGCTTCGCATCCGCGGGGTCGGCATGTGGATCATGGCCTGACGGTTTCATGAACTGGCTGGCGCACGCCTTGCAAAGCACATGGCCACAAGGCTTTGCAAGCATCGCTTTTGAGGAGTTGGTCAGGCCCTTCTTGCATGACGGGCAGATCCTCGTCTTCGTCTTGGTATCCTTGGAGTCTTCCTCCTCCGTGAAGTTGATCGTCACCAGCGTGTGCAACGAGTACGGGTGGGGGTTGTTCTCCTGAGATGACGGGCAGATGGGCGTCGTCTTGGCCTTCTTCTTGACCTCGTGCAGTTTGTCCTTGGTGTTTGACATTGGCGTTACCGAGGGGACCCAGAATGATGGCAGCGACGGCTTGGAGCTCTTTTCGTCCTCGATCGCTTTCCGTGCTTTCGCCCGGTCATTCTCAGCGTTGCGCTGTACCTCGTCCTCATCAAGCGAGAACTTGCGTTTCTCTCCGGCTTTCACCTCTTTAGCCAGGTTCGCATCTGTGCTACTCCCAGCCCTGCCCCCACTGACGTCAAAGCCGGCCTGGGTCAGCTCAAACTCCTTGACGGCTCTTGCTTGCGCCTCCTCGTCCTGCCGTGCTCTCGACTCCGCGGCCTCTCTGTCCTCTTGCTCCCGAGCCTTCTCGAGTCTTTTGATCTCCTTTTTCTGGGCGAGGATATTGTTCAGCGCGCACTCGCGGCAGAATATGTCGCCGTGGGAACAGGACACGGGGTCGACGGCGGACTCGAGGCATAGCGAACATGAGCCGAACGGTAGAAACGAGTCTCTGTTCAAACGGGCTGATGAGGAGCTCCAGGCAGATTTGGCCATGGCCCGCTCATGTGCGGTGAAGACGGGCCGAGAGGTGTTCCTTTTGCCTGCGTAGTTAGATCAGAGCGATGGACAGAGACGAGGGTGGGGAGCGTCGACGTACTATGCGACATGATGGCGAATAATTGCCCAAAACAAGCAGAACAAGCTTTCAAAGGAGTGTGAATTGGCCGCACCCAGTTCAGAAGACAGGACTCTGTCGGTGGGTTTGTTGCAACTCGCTTGAGTGTAATGGTTGGAGCAGAAGGAAATTCAGTCTCTGAGGCATGCATTCCAGGATGACGATGCTGGATGTGCTGAAATATTACGTAATACCCACTTTTACTAAGGAACGCGTCAACGCGTCGCTATTCTTGTCGACAGTGCACTTCCTCTCAACTTTCACTAATTGACCGCAGCAGCGTTGATGACAGCATTCGACCGCATTCGGAAATCTGGGGGAGATCGCATCCAAATGGGACTATAACAACAAAGTACCCACCGCCTAGAGCCAAACCTCACAAACACCATGGCCACTGAAGGCCAGTCATCACAACCTCCAGCCGAGGACAACATCTCAGCGCCGGCGGACGAGAACGGCGAGAACCCACAGCCTCAGCCGCCATCCTCGCAATTACCACCCCAATCATCATCCTCAGATGGCGCAGAACCACCAGCCGCGCCGGCATCACCGCCCTTGCCGTCCCGGCACACAGCAGCGACGCCTGGCCCCCGCGCGCAGCGGTTCCAAGAGATGTTCAGCCTCGCGCTGAACCACACGCTGACCAAGATCTCGCCCGAAAACTTCGCCTCGTGCTACCCGACGGTCGCGGCGCAGGCCCCCGGGGTGCTGGCGCAGGTGCAGCGGTCGATGGTGGACCGGTTCGCGGACCTGTGCAACCAGGAGTTTGGGCGCGTGCAGGCGCGGTACAACGTCGTGCCCAAGCTCAACGAGCTCGAGGGCCTGGTCTCGGACGCCGAGAGGCGGCGGCGGGCGCAGGCAGCCGCCGCGAGGAGGAGGACGACCAAGGGGAAGGGGAAGGAGAGGGCTGGTGGGGAGGCTGAGGCGGGCGGGGAGGACGACGAGGGAGACAAGAAGCCCACGCCTCCGCATATGCTTCCTGCGGACGCCATTCTTGCCGCACACCTGGCGCCGCACCTGGCGAGCCAGCAGAGCCAGATGAATGCCAAGCTGCAGAACACGCAGGCGGCTAATGTTGCGCTGTGGGACGAGATTCAGAAGCAGCGGGCAGAGGTGGACGAGCTGCTCGGCGCGCTGGAGCGGGCGCTGGCTGATGTGGGCGGGGCCGCGGCGCTGCTTGACGATGTTCCCGCCGAGGAGCTGGCGAGGGAGTCGGTGGCTGTCGAGGCTGAGATGACGGATGCGTGATACGCGGTGATGCACGGGATGGACTGTGCGCGCGTGACAAGTCATTATTGTCTCCGTACAGCAGTCTAAGTTCATGGAGATACACGGCATGGAAGGTTACTTGTGGAGTTGGTTGCATCTTACGAGTGTCACGATTACTACGGAGATACCAGGCGTTGGGAGGCGTTTCTCGTCCTGGGTGAAACCCCATGGGGACTAGCAGGATGCAATATGATACCAATTTCAAGTTGCGACTATCAACCATATATACAAAATGTCACCACCCCTTATTAGAAGCAGCAAAGCCGGTTGCCGGGAGCGTCTGGGTATTGCTAGAATGCTCGCTTCAAAACGTGTGATGCTCTCCACCTCCTGGCTCACTGTCGCCCTTTCTCTGCCTCCGATGCTGTCCCTGTTTTCCCAAATGCAAAAAGAGGAGGTATATTGTGGTATAATAACAACGCATCTGATCATTTCTGAACGCCTGGCCAAGAACGGCCTCTCAATGCGGTAAGTGCAACAGATGCAACCCTTTTCGCTCCCATGAGAAAATCATGTTCCAACTGATGAAGAAGAATAAGAAATGGAGGAGGTAGATGTTGTCGATCGAGGATGCTTGACCCGTCGAAGCCTCATACAGTAAGCAATAATCACAACCGCGGGTTCTCCGCGTGGATGACCTGCCATGGGCCCCAGAACTCGGGCTCCCCGTACGACGGCGGCTGGACCCGGGACATTTGCCCCGTCGACCAGTCGATATGCCACCTCTGGCCCTTGAAGATGACGAAGTTGGACTTGCGAGGGCTCTTGAAGAGCAGAACGGCGTAACAGAGCTTAGCGTATACCATGTCGTGTGTCGAGGTCCAGAGGTGTCTCGGGCGCCACTTGCCCGTCTCGGGCTCGACGCCCTCGTTGTGGTACGAGGATACCGATAAGCGGCGGGCGGGGACAACGCTCTGTCGTGGGTTTGTCGGTGGGTGGTATTGTTCCCAGGGGGCTATGTCTGCCGCGCCGTTTGTGAGGTCTATCCCCGGTGGTCCATTCGCCGACATCTCGACGTCCGCAGGTGGGTCTAATGGCATGGCCGAGTCGATGTGGGACTCGGGCATCGATATCAGTGACTCGGTTAATTGTTGGAAGCTGCCGCCGTTGCTTGTGGCCTGCGCCGAGTATTGCCCGCGGAGCCATCGCAGCCTCTGGATCCGGGGTATGCTCTGGTCCCTTGGGAAGTCCCGTTCGTCGATGGGCGCTGCCACGTCTATGGCGGCGAAGAGGCACTCGAGCCACTTCACAAATGTCTCGAGCTCCACGCACGAGATGAGGAATTGGTCCGTCTCTGCTCTTATTCGGATGACATATCGTCGTCTGCGTCCTGCGCGTTAGCGAGGTGCTCAAGCGTACGTTTGAGGTATAAGCCGGCCATTTGTGGAAAACGAGGCCAATCACTGGCACTGTAGACCAGCTGAGAGACTCGTCCCCGGCCGTAGCATTTGGGTCGAACGCAACAACATACTTGTGATAATCAGCCGCAATTCCCACGTCGGCATGCTGCAGGCTGTAACTTCGTTCCAGGGCGCCCTTCCTCAGCCACGGGGGCATGTCGGGCTTGACGTCCGGGCCGTGCATCCTGCTCTTGCTCCAGCTCCAGCCCTTGTCCTTGGAGCCGTAGATGTGCAGGGCGGTTCCGTGGAGGACGACGAACATGGTGCGCCAGTTCCTGTACTCTGCCCTCTTTACGGCGTCCTCGATCTCCATCTTCACCTGGAACACGTTCTCCATGTGCACGTCGCAGTAGTACCGCGGCAGCACGTCCTCGTCCTCCGCCGGGCTGCCCTGCCCGCCCAGGACGGCCTCCCTGCCTTTCCGCGAGGGACCCTCGTAGGTGCCGTGGGTGGCGACGTGGTAGGCAGGCGGGCTGGGCGGCTGGGCAAAGGTCATGACCTGCTCGTACAGGTAGTCCTCCTCCATGGACAGCCGCCGGACCTTGGCCGGCCGGTTGTCGATGGGTGCCAGCTCCACCGCATGGTTGAAGAATGTGGCTGAGGCGTCCTCATCCGGACCACTTGGGTCCATGGCCGGGTGATGTCGCCGGTGCGCGGTCCGCGGCGACGTGGACCGAAAGTCGCCTCCCGGCCGTCCTCCGTCTTGGCTGCGAAAAGCGTCAAACTGACGCTCGCCTGGCTGATCTTCCTGCTCCTTCTACTCCCGGGTTGACAACCCTACATGTTCGCCTCTGACGAGAGAGGACCAGACCTGGGGAGATTGCCCCTCTTGCTGCAGCCTTCCAAGCCTCTTCCAAGCCTCCAAGCCTCGGAATGGTGCTGGCCTATCTGTCTGCCGGTCTGCCTCCAGCCCTCCGGGGGAAATTATTGAATCTTGTCCCTAGAGAATAAAGGTTGCACCGTGCTGAGATGTGCTTCCAAGGCCAAGAGTGTTTTCCGTGGTATGATCTGAACAATGAGAGTAGAATGCAGGCTGCAATGACATGGAGCAGAGCCAAGTGATGCGGGCGAGGTCCCGCAAAGGTCGGGGGCTGCACGAGGACAAGAGATCGTGGGAGGGAAAGTCACCGACTAGCTCCAGGGGGGAGCGCGGGTGGGAGCCAAGAGAAGGTGAGGTGCAGGAGAGGGCAGGACAAGACAGGGCAAGAAGCAAAAATAGGGAAGGCGACGTGGAAGCGGCGGAGAGACGTGGGAGGAGAAAAGAGGGTTCTCAAGAGGTGTGAGTGTTAGTGAGCGTCTGCGTGTGCGTCTGCGTCTGCGTGTGCGTGTGTGAGTGTGTGAGTGTGTGAGTGTGTGGTGGGTGTGGGTGTGGGTGAGGGTGAGTGACAAAGTGTGGAAGCATCCCATGCCATGGCATGCATGATGGCCCTTGGAGGCGGGCGACTGACAATCCCGGCTCCATGTCCGTCACAACCCCTGTTTGTGCCTCTACACACGTATATTTCCTCCGTCCAGGTAAGCGGGCCTGGGTAGGTACTTAGTGCCTAGTTCCCATCCCAGGTACTGTACCTACAATTTTGAGGCTAGGATGTGTTTCCCTTCTGGAGCTGTTCGGTGTTTGTTCCAGAGCCTATTAGTCTATTGGGCCAAGGGAACCCCATCTGTTTCCGCTGGGGGCAGCAGGAACCTGGGAATAGTCTCACTAACACGTTACATTGAGCAACACCCGGGAGCGGCACCTCCCCCGATTACAAATTGCAGACCTTCCCAAAACACCAATGAGCCGGCGCCTTTTCTTCTGCTGTTATATTATATTATGATCTACGCTTCAATATATCGAGGCAGCCCGTCTCTGGCCTCAACAGCTCGAGCATTAATCCGAGGCTGTGCACGAGGATGAAGGCCTTGGGCGCTGATTAGCAGGACCATACTCGATTCGATTCTCGAGATGAGCATCACCAACCCTCCCCCCCTCTCCCCCGGCAGGGACGGAATTACCCACGGGAACGCAGAGCCGAATCACGATTCACAGCGGGCGCGACACGACCCAGAAGCAGACAGCGCAGCAGACATAAAGGCCCCCTCGGAGACGCGACCCTCCTTCTCTGGCCTAGCACCTGTCCATATTGGTGGCCCTCACCCCCCTCCTGACCACCTGCCGCCTAGCCAGGAACGGTAGGTGGTTAACGGCGGGCAAATGTCGCCGGGAGCCTGCTCGGCGCTGGGCGCCAGGCCCCTCTGCCCCTCTGACCGTAGTACGGATTACACTTACTGCCTACCGAGTACACTACCACGCCTATATCAGCCGTGCGGTATTGGGGCGACGGGGTTGGGATTGCGTGCTCTCCCCCTCCGGAGCGGCCAACCGGCTTCCTGCCCAGGCCCAGTCTCGTCTTGCTTCTCCTCCTCCTCCTCCTCCTCCCGCGCCCAAAAAACCCCCTCTTCCAATGAAGGGCCCCGTTTGGTTTCAATAAATCCAAACAACCATCAGAGGTTTCGTGCTAGGGTCTCACAAGCTCGCGCGGCCCCGACGATCACCGAGCGGGCCACCACATACATGCATGAGCAGGCCATGGGCTGGCTGATGGGGCAATGCCGTGTAATCTAAGCCTGCTTGCGCCATCACGCCGTCTGACTGGCTGCGCGGCCGAACGCCCAGCACGCGATCAGCCTCGAGTAGAGTGGTCTCACAGGTCTCACAGGTCTCACAGGCCTCTGTCCCCGGGGGGGATCGTCAGCACGGGTGGCGAAAGAACAATTCCTAGTGTGCTTCTTGCTTCTGGAATACATCTGGAAGGACAACGGAAGAACAAGAAGAGGGGGCGGGCGAATAAGCAAGGCACTGCTTACTGCACCCGTACCTCCGAGCCCATGTACTCGTGCTAGAGCTGAACCGGGCAACAGGTTGCGAGGGGGCCCGCACAGATTTGTGAGCCGCGCCGCGCCGACGTGACCCCTTGGCAAATGCTTCTTTTCCCCTTCCCTTCCCCTGCCTTGGGCCTGGGAATGGTAGGGGAGCAGCAGCATTAAAACAAGCACCATCGAACTCGTCGTTGCTACCTGCCTATGAACCGTTGCACGTTTTTCCCTCGCCTTCCTTGTCGGGGGGTTGCAACCAACCACCAGCCAGGCCGTTACACGGATTACCGCCGGCTGTAAGCGTACAGTAATTATACGCCCCGAGGTAAGGGGCGGGCGCGAGACTTTGGGAGAGAGAGAGAAAGATTCAATAGCCGGCCCGATGACAGGAGTCCAATCGTCATTGGGAACCCACCGTGTACCACTTCTCCTGAGCTTCATGCTACCTTGCTGAGCCGGCGTGCCAGCACTCTTTAGGAAGGAGTTTATGGTCAGCTGGCTGGGGACGGCGGGACATGAATGAGCACCGGCTTATCGTGGTCCGCATTGGTTGCCCGGCCCGCCCGTCGGCTGTGCCTCGCGACCGCCGTAAATTTGCGATACGCGTGTCTGAACAAAATGGAAATGGACCAACTTGTCCTGTGGTAGACATCGTCGATGAGACATGCCCTGCTCCGATAATTCACCCGTGCCGTCTCCGCTTCGGCTAACACTGCTGTGGCCTGCAGCAGACAGCGATCAGCTCCCTGATGTACTCCCACAGCGGTGTGGAGACACTACCCCGGCTGTGTGAATCAGATGGGAACGTTTTGTAGTATATTCTTCCGACACCCGGGAGACAAATCTTTGGGTGTGACAACAGTGAATAGGCGAAGCTCCTCAGACTGCCGTGCTCACAGGACAGGAGAGGTTCTCTTACTTCACATTGTCATAACATGAATTTATCCCACAAGAGATTACACCATACAGTGTATCCCAACGAAGCTATTCTGAAGAAGGCCACCATTAGCATGTCATCTCACAGTTGGGGAGCGAGCGTTGCAAAGCTCGAAGACTGCTGGCTGACAATAGCCATGATTACCATTTTGAGCCGATCTCTCGAGAACCGATAGATAGTCTTGTCGTTCCTAGCCATCCCACAATCCCGGAAATGTTTTCGTTATTCATCCTCCGGTCTCTTCGCCCGGAGTATATACATAGAACATCTGTCATCCTCCTCTCGCTGACACCCGAGATATCCTTGACCCAAAACCCTATAAATCTCGCCAGGCTGGATCAAGACTCACCGTCTCTCGCATGGACCAACGAGCATGTCCAGGACAACCGGGCCAGGCTTGAAGCCGGGGATGAGGGCGGGTGCACGGGTGATCTTGGAAAATGCCGCTTTTGGGTTCAATTCCAAGGCATTGATGGCTGGCTATGACTGACTCTCCGTCTTTTTTCCTCCGTTAAATGGTATACACGTCCTCGTGGGTTTATCATTACATTCTCTCCACCCGTCACCCTGCTCCTCCCCTGCCTGGCCTGTTCCCTCCTTCCTTACTATGGCCCGTCGCCTACCACAATCTCGTCATTGATCATGTATATTCGTCCCCCGCCTTGTTACATATACAGCCGTTCACCCCGATGATCATGCAAAAAATGTTGGAATGAGGAATCTGACCCGCAATCGTGGCCATCTCCATGTCCGCCAGATTCCCTGTCGCTTGTGGCCCGGTCAACTGTACAAAATTCCGCAGCAAGAAAAATACCACGTAGAAAACTTTTCTCTTGGGATGCAGATGTCGCGATGCGCCGGTTCAGCAAGCAAGACGTTACGCAACCACTTACACCGTCCGACCAAGAAAGGAACTCCCATGACTCCCTAGAATACTCTATGAAATGGCCGTCAAGGCCTGCTGCTGGTCGCCACTCCTCACGCGTTGGTGGCTTGGGGGCCGCCGCGCCCACGGGGAGCGCCGCCTCGGCCCCGGGAGGGGTACCCACCACGTCCGCCTCCCTGGCTTCCAGATCGCTGACCTTCGAAGCCACGTCCACGGCCGGAGATGCTTCCTCGGTTCTGGTTGTAATTGGCGCCACCGTAGGCACCGGCCTTGGGGCGACGGGGCTCGACAACGATGTTCTCGCCGTTCACGGTGATAGGGCTAGCGTTAATAGCGGCCTGGTAGCCTGTTGCGGCAGAGTATTCGACGAATGCGCAGTTCTGCGAGAGTCAGTTTATTACCTCCAGCATGGTGGCGGATTCAAAAGAACATACCTTGGAGCGGTTGATGTCGAAGTAAACCATCTCGCCGAAGCCGCCAAGAGCACTCCTCAGGTCATCCTCCTTCACCTTCTCCGTCACGAACTTGACGTACGCCAGCGTGCCCTCCTTTTCGGCCGGAGGGGTAGAGGTGTTTTGCTGACGGCTCTGTCTCTTGGAGTCGGCGCCCGCGGTCCGCCACTCGCTGTCCTTGTCGGCGGCCTGAGCAGTGTTCTCGCTGGCCTGGGCAGGAGCAGCAGCAGCCTTAGGCTGGGCAGGAGCGGGGGCGGTCTTGGGCTGAGCGGGCGCGGCAGCGGGAGCAGCCTTAGGGAGCGGGACGACAGGCTTGACAGGGACTCCGACGGCGGCAGCAGCACGGCTGGCCCAGGACATGGGCTTGGGGGGTCCCTTGGGCTTCTCGGGCTCTGGTGCCGGGGCGCGCGACGGGGCTGGCGTGGGACTTGGGTCCTTGGGGAGCTCTGGCTTCTTAACCTCCTCCTGAGCGATCTCCTGCGCTGCCTTCTCGGGGTCGGCACCGGTCTGGGCCTCCTCAGCCTTGGGAGCCTCCTCGACAGCTGGGGTAGCCTCGACAGGCGTCTCGGCAGCGGTAGTGGAAGGGGTGTCCTTGGCCGTGGAGCTGGCTTCCTCGAGCTTCTTGTCGACGACCTCAGCATCGAGGGCAGCGGGGGTGGGCTCGGAAGGCTGCTCGGCCTGGACCTTCTCAGGCTCCGGGGCGGCAGCGGCGGTAGAAGCTGAATCAGTAGCAGCTGCGGACTCCTGGTGAGGGGCCTCCATCTCCACGGCTGGGGCCGACTCGGAGACGGCACCCTCAGTAGCCTCCTCCTCTCCCTCGTTCACATATCGAAGGATGTCGTTGAGCAGGAAGTAGCCAGCAGGTTGCTGAGCAAGCACGAAAGTCTGGACAAACTTTTTGGGCTCGCCAGACTTGTTGCAGATCTCACCGATGACCTGAATGACAATGTTGTCGTATGAGGCTTGGGAGTCGACGTTGGATACACGGACCTTGCAGTCGTGGAAGTCGAGCTCCTTGATGCGCTCAGAGATAGCCTGGCCACGTGAACAAGATTAGCATACTGTCGCGTCCTCTTGGCTACGACGAATGACAAGGAAACAATTGGTAAACTAACCTGTCGGCCAACTGCGACTGGAGAAAGCTCAGCCTCGAGACCTTGGACGAACTGGGATCGCTTGTTGTAGAAGAGCTGGGCGACTGTTAGCAGGATGGAGACTATGCGGAGCTATGGGGCTCTCTGTACTCACGTGAAGCTTGTCTGGGTTCTTGCTAAGGGTGGTGTAGTATTGTTGGACAAAGTACCAGCCGACCTCATCCTTTGATGGGGTGCTGTCGGCAGCTGTGTTGGAGGTGGATGGGGCGTCGGAGGGGGCGCCGCCGGACTCCCGCCATTGCTCCTGGTGGTTTGTGTTGCCGTTTGTTGCCATGGTGCTGGGGGTCGTACGACTGTGTCTAGCTGGATATATGTGGTTGCTCAGGATAGGCGTCGTGGTTCGAGAGGTCTTTTGATGTGTTTTGCGCGCCGCTAAAATCTGGAGGTCGGCTACGGCAGGGAGAAACCGTGCGGCAGAAACTGGGCTGGACAGGTGGAGTTTAGCTTAAGGCCGTTCTGCCAGGCGGCGAGGAAAGTGGACGCGTGAAGGCCTACCTGTCTATGGGTAAAAGGTTGGAGTGGAGAGGCGCGTATGGGTGATCACTCGAGGTGATTCAGTTGGCACGATAAAAGTGAATTCGGCTTCAGTGCTGGGCCTTTGGGCTAGCTCTGAGAAATGATGACAAAACAATTTGGTCGGATTAGGGTTGGAGATGGGTGGACACCCCGTGGAGGTGGAGGGGTCTAGCGTAGAGTTAGGGCTCCTTGTGGGAACCTGGGTCGTGGAGAGGAATTTGAGTAATGGAGAATGAACCTCTTTGATGTCTTTAGAGGGTGAGAAGAGGAGGTAACAAGTGTGATGATGTGGGTGGTGTTGTGTGTGGATAGACTCGTCCGGGTGAGGAGTTGGGAGCAAAAAAATCAATGTCATTCAATCACGGGAGGAGGTTGACGATCCGACGCTCCAAGCGCCCAGAACTCGAGCGGCCCCAGCTATGGCTGCTGCAAGCCTCCAACTGCTAAATGCTCACCTGAAAGAGCAGGCATAATTCTCTGTCGAACAGGGTTTGACCCCTCACACGGCAGCTCCAGTCCGGGGATGATAGGGTGCAGGGTGCAGTGTTCGCATCTATGATAGAGAATATACTCCCATCACTAACAGATGGCCCGCCGGCCTGGAAGCTGCCAGGCAGGCACGGACCTGAAGATCTTAGTTTCCTTGCACTTGAGACGACTGAACTCTAACAAAGAATACTACAGTGAGAGAGGCTGGACCGTCTGGCTTGCTGACTGACTTAAACAGAGGCTGAGAGGAGGGATGCAACCAAAGATACAGGCTCCTATGTGAGCAGTACTCTCATATTGAGGTCCCTCTTCATCTGTCCCGACCACAGAGTACAATCACTCCAAGTTGCCCCTGTCCACTGTACCCTGTCTTCTGTCAAACCCAATATGAATACCAAGATCCCGCCTGTCAATACTCGATCGGTGCTCCCATAAAGGCCCCACAGGGGCAAAACCCTTTATCGGCCGGATGGGCATGTCTGCTGCCTCGATGCCCGAGACACAGCTGCAGGATGACAGTTTACCTGAACAGTTCAATACCGAAGTACATCAATGTCTCTGACCACAGTGACTGACATCATGCACGTTGATGTGCATATGATTAATAGCTTACAAGCATATCTGCCCACGTTGTGGCTGTCGTGGCTGTTGACCCTCTCAGGGGACAGGGCAAAGAATAGGTCCTCTTCTTATGAGAATCTTGATTCCATGCCTAGGTAGCTACCTATATATTTGACCTGGGCTTTACCAGTACAACATTCTACCACTCTTCATAGTGGAGCAAATCTTCATCTGGGTATAGCCCTATTATCTGCATTGCCTAGAACAGAGCCTGGGATGTGGTGAGGCATTGCCTTGAATTGAGCTCTCAGATTGGTCAATGGCCGCGGGCTGGCCCGTACTCCGGCCTTTGGTGTCTTTGCTTGATCAGCAATGACTGCTCGGTATTGTCGAGCTGTATGTTTCCAGACGAGCCGGACTGATAGCTTCGCAAGGGCAGTGAGCCTGCTTATCGATCGTGTTGTGTGCTGTGGGCAAGTATATCTTGATCGACCTGCCCGTTATCACTGATGCTTCTTATAGTCGGCTGCACAAATCCATTTACAGCTGAGACTGTCCAGGGAGCTTGCATTGATATATTAAGTATTTGCCATTGCTGTTCCAATATCTCCCAAACCACATGCCATCTTGGCATCTTGCTTTTAACACCATAATGAGTGTCCTGCAATAGGGACAGCCACACCATAATAAGAGTATTCGCCATATCCCAAACCCTTCGCTCAAAAGTCAAGACACACCACATTGTAAATGCAACCGGCCCTTGCCCGGAGAACCATGGCTATACAGACAGAATCCTACGGCTCATTGAGGCACCTCGAAGACGCCTAGCCCTTCTCAATATCCAAACCTCACAGAGACATACGCACAATTACAAAGGCTCGAAAGAGCCCAAACCCAGGGACATGACTCCCCATCTCACACCGTCACAGGCAGGTTCCCCACGCCATCCACGTCTCGTTCAATCTTCACCTTCGGCCCTCCTGCATTTTCCCTGTCCAGCTTGTCCCGGTGTCTCCTCAGCACCTCGGCCAGACTCTTGGCGTGCAGCATGCCCAGCTCGGACCATATCGTTTCCAGGGTGTCCAGCGCCCACCGCCAGACGTCATACGGCACCCCCGGCGCGCACGCGGCCACCCGGAGCTGAAACGTGAGGTGCGGGATGCCGAACGCGCCCGAGCCCGCCCCGCCGTGCGTCTGCACCATGTCTAGCTCCTCCCACGACAGCCGCGGGTGCCGGTAGTGTGTGGGCACCGACGTGAGCACGTCGACCGCCAGCCGGCGCACCGTCTCGCGGACCCGGTCCTCCTGGAAGGGTATTGACCCCGGAGTCGCTACCTTGGACCCGGCGGACGAGGCAGACCGCGGGCACTCGGCTGCCAGCTCTAGGATCTGCTGGTTGGCCAGCAGCCGAGCCCAGCGGAAGTGGTTCCATATCCGTGACGCCCACACGTCCGAGTAACGATGGTAGCTGCCGCGAAAGACCGCCTCGCGTGGTAGGTCTGGCGAGCTGATAACCTCGTACTTCCATTTCCCCTGCTGGGATGATTCCCAGCCCTCCATCTCCGCGTCCACGGCTAGCAGCTGTTGCAGCATTTGCTCCGTGGCCTCGTTCCCGTCGGCGTGTGTCGTAGTACGAAGCCTGGCGCTCAGCCGTGCAAATCGCGCGATGATTGCTACGAGGTCGGCGCCGGGTTTCTCGTCCTCTGGGAGCAGATCAAGGGTCTTTCTCTCCCGGAGCCAGTCGAAGAAGTTTTCTGGGAGGCTCACGCCGCTCGTTACGCATGGTATAAGCTGCAGTGATAGTCAGAAAGATGGATTCACTGAGGGCGATGTGTGTCCTGTGGATCTACCCACCAATGAGTAACATAGTTGTAGCACGCCCCTGATGCCCAGCGTCGGTGCGGTGGCAACCGGCAGCGCTGACCTGATGAGGGCCAGACAACCCAAGAGATGAACTCTGACGTTGTCGTGAGACTCGTGTGTTGCGTGGACGCACTGCAATTGCTGTCAGCGAGCGTTTCATGGACATGAGCGCGGGGAACAGCAATGCATGTTCATTGCAGATCCTTACTTGGAACAAGGCAAGCATGACGGTGGTTTTGATAGCCGCTTCCAGGTTTTGTAGTGGGTTGTGCAGGGCACTGTTCGTTAGCGCGAGAGCCTCACCGTATTTTATTCTTGATAAGTGCTGTAGCTGCTTGTCATCGTGCAAATTGGCCATCCCAGCCAGGCCGAGGGCGGCCATGGTGGTTTGCGATGAGGAGCTTTGGAACCATGTCTGACTGCTGAGGTCCTCGGCCTTCCTTACTTCGTCCGGGTATCCGATGATATAATGGTTGACGTAAAAGGTGAGCCCAAGCTCGGCCGGGTCCGTAGGTATGGCTGGGGGCAGTTTCGATGAGTCCCGGCCCTCAAGCTTCGACCGCGTCGCTGCAGGGCTGCTTGTAGCGGCTGATGGCGAGGAGCTGCCGCCCCTGACGTGTGGCGAGTTGGGTGATGTTGGAGAGGCAGAGGCGAATGAAGGTGACGGTGTTGAAACATACAAGGACCCGGATGTTGCTGAGGACGCCATTGAAGAAGACCTCTTGATCCTGGCCGGGCCTTGCCGCACGGAGGCGTCTGTTGACGAAGAGGCTGATGACGACGCGACTCCATCTTCACATCCCCAGGATGCGCGCACCTTCTTCTCAACCTTCACCGTCTCGTCCCGGAACATCAGCGAGAGCTGGTCTCGATATCCCGGGCACACCTTTGACACCCGTATGCATTGTGTACATTCTGGCTGCCGTCTGTCGCACTAGAAGCATCGAGGTCAGTCTTAAGGGCATGTCTTGACCAGACAGTGCTTTCATGGCGTAAGCCAGGGGCGGTGTCGCGGAGTACAGTAGGCACGGTGAACATGAGCGAAACCCATTGCAAGTTCAGTCAGGGTGGACAAGATGAGTCTAGTGCTTTCTGCAGAATGCCTTGCAGACTTGATATGTATTCCACAGTGGACGATGATGAAGGGTCCAAGACTCGTCCCTGGGGGGCAGCAGAGTACGAAAGCCCTGACGGGCCCAGAAGTGACGAGACGGAGACGTACCTTTATCCGCCGCTTACGACATGATGAACATCCCAAGGACGCTTTGCCACAATAGACCATAGTGTAGGAAGAGCGTTGAGAGAGGGGTGCTTTCTCGAGCCGAACCGTCCTTGAGTATTGGAAGTAGTGCGGTCCGGACCAAGACGGGCGGGAGGTGGTATTTGCGAAAGAGATGCCCTAATAGGGAACCTGCTCGTCGCTGATGACCAACCGAGGCCCCTCTTTCCGTCTCCCCGCCGCACCGCTCGAGGACTCAGCGATACTGTGAAATGATGTGCCGAGAGGGAGGGCCAGGGGCCGAGGAGGGAGAGTGGGCCACTTAGAGTGAGGCCTCGGTGGTGGGTATGTGACAGACTGATGATCCGGGCAAGAGGACCCAGAGAAGTGGTCAGGACAGACCAGGATGGCGTATTGAATCCCGTTACCCGCGGCTCAGTGAGATCTTGACGTGCCTGGTGCCTGTCACCTGTATCTCTGCCCCCGTGCCTGTGCCAGTGCGGGTGTCAGAGCCAGTGTGAATAGCAGTGTGTGCAGCGAGTTCACCATGAGCAGGAGGACGAGAACCGGGCGGAGGATTTGTAATGAGACTGGGCCCCAGCGTGGCCCTCGTGGGTCGCCTGTTCGAGTCCAGTTCTAAGCGCAAGCTGCCAATGGATGTCCAGTAGCTGTCCGACCCGGGAGTCGAATGGGGTCGGGACACGGACGACACCGACGGGAAGCCCACGGCCTCGGCGGCGACAGCGTTGCAACGGGGACTGGCAAGGGTGTACGTGAAAAGGTGTGACGGGTTTGTGACGGGTTTGAAGGAGGTACGTAGGTACGGCCTGGGCATTGCCATGTACGGGCAGGACAGACAGCACAGCCAGACAGTGGATGTATCACAAAAAGAGATGGTGGGCAATGGGCATGGGGGCACCGCGGGACAAGGCTGAAGTTGGAACCACATGCAGACAAGCAGCAACCCGAGTGCATCTGTCGATCCCGATATAGGTTTGGTTTGGGCCGGCACTGGGCTGGATGGGGGAGCACATGGGGAGGGGTCTGACGAGGGAGCACCTAGCTACCTAGCTAGGCACAGCAGGCACGAACTGAACTGGACTGGACTGGCCTCGGCTGCTGCGGATCAGGGCAAATCTTAACCAATGCTCCGCTAAATGCCTATTATGGTCAGGACTCTCTCTTATAATTACAAACATGGCTGCAGCGCAGTGACAGTCAGTCTCATCTAGCCCCCAAGGCAAATTACCACGCTCTCAAAAGCAACAAGACTTATCCGCTACTATGTACTCTGCTTGCCGTTTTGATGACTGCCCAATCCACAAGTGCCCACGGGCAGGGTCCAGGTCCTCGGTACCTAGGTACCCACCCCCCCAAAGGCTACACTGAGGATGGAGCCATGGGCCACTGCGGCACGGCACCTACGCAGGGGGTTTATGGAAACATTCCGTGCTTCTGGGGAGTTGCTGGTTGCAACAAATTGGCCTGCAGGGGGCGCCGCCCACCCAGCTGCCACCCTCCTCTGGCCACCTGCAAGACCCAGGGTTTTAACATCTGAAAGCACCTGCAGCTCTGGTTCAATGTTACAGCCCTGCACACCGTGACCCCTTTCTAGCTAGGATAGCAGCTGGCCACTGAGCAGCTAGTCAGTCTACACGCTGACCGCAACAGAGCTGTCGTGCTTGTGTAGCTACGAAGATAATCTGGACTGACAGGGTACTATAATATTTACCCACATAGCCTATCTATTCCTCCTCATCTGCTTCTTCCTCGATGCTGTCATGCTGTCATACGGCCAGGATCAATCACTAGTCTTTTCACTTCTCCCGTCCCAACGACGATGTGGCGCTGCCGGCGGATTGAGACCAACGATAGCTTCCTCCTTCCTTCTTCCTCACTCATCGTGTGCCACTCACACTCCTGTGCCGACACGGACGGTAACCTGGACTGACTGCCTGGGCCAAGCAGCCGACCCCAGGTGCAGATCACCACCTCCATTCAAAGCCCGACGAGTCAAGTCATATTTCCCGTTACGAATCCATTGTGGAGTTGGGGTACTGTGATATTGTTGATCCTTCCCTCCGCGCTGAGACTACCGCGCAACTCGGCCGTGAGGAAGGGGACTCCCAGCCGGAGCACCACGTGGCTTTGCTGGATCCACGGGCTGATCCGTTTGACAGCCGATGCCGACGAGTCCCTTCGCAGTGACGGAGTTTCCCGAAGCTTTCAGGCGGGCATCGGAGTGAACAGCAAGTCCCCGATAGCCTCAACCTTTGGGAGATCCCATGACGCGACGCCTCACATCAACTGAGTCGTCTGCGGGCAGGGTGCGGTACCTTGACCGTCAATTTGTGACCTGTCGCATTGCTACTACGCGATGCCGTGTGATCTGATCAGAATGGCATGCCCACTAGAGATCTTGCATTTCCATCTCAGCTCGCTTCCAGAACCGGTGAGGCCCCATGGCATTCGGAGGTTGCGCATGCGCATACCGTGTCACCTTGGCAACCTCCGACTGTCAGCCCGTCCAGCGGTTTTCACTCAGACACAGGCATTGTTCAATAGTGCCGTGGCTTCCTTCAACTGATCTTCATCACCTACTTCTTGTCTCGCGTGAATGTCTTGGCAGCAGGCCTGAAGGCGACTTCTATCTCAGGTTGTCGAGAATACATCTGGCAGCCGAAGATAGCATCAACGAGCCACAGATCTGAACTCTGTCTATCTGCCCAGCTAACCGTGCTCCGATGGGCTGGGGAATTCTACAAGCACACTCTTCAACCAGTCTTTCTATTCGCGACCAAGGCCTATCTCATACTACTTTCTATAAAATAACCGTCCAGAGCCCTCCTGCTGGACTCCCACCTCCTATTTCCCAATCTCTCTAAACTCTCCTCGTCGCCTGCTCAGCTCCTCGAGTAACATAATGACCACATGTGCCGTTCCGGCACTTCGCCTGCACGACACATGGTATTTTACTACATCAGATAATTAATGCAGACAGCTCTAATACCGGTGAGCGCAAGTCGCGAATGCGAACCCACAGGAGCCGCCTTGTTGGGTGGGGGGACCAGTGGTACGTATGTCGGCCCTGCTTTTCTTGTCACGTACCGTGCGTGACAGGACTTCACCAAGCCACACGTCCAATGGACGAACGACAGGCACGTCGTCTATCGTGGCAGCTGCGTGGCCAACGCTTGACCGTTGCTGCAGCAAGGCAACGGAAAAGAGGGAAAAAAAGGAAAGGGTCATTGTCTCGGTGCTTGGCTCTCCGAGGCGCCGCCACGTTTGTTTCATTTATTTCTGTTGGTCATTGCTTTTTTCTTTTTTTTTTTTCGGTTCTCGTCTTTTCCCATCAGTGATCCCCATGGGCAAGTGAGAAAAGGGCTGATTCGGCGGTCTTCATCGGCCTCGTGTCGTGCAACACGAGATGCGCCGATCAGCCGCCAACGGGACTTGAAGAGGTGCCTAACCCCCCGGAGAGAAAAAGAAAAAGTGTCACACGCCAGAGCAGAGATGGTGCGTCGTCACATCAATAGTGCGAAATAACCTTCGTTGGACCCGTTGCACGTGTAGTTCAGCGCAGGTTTCTCAACAGAATACATGGTGTTCTGCTCTCTCACCCTGGCTCAATACCTTGATGTCAGGTGTGACATCTGGAAAGTTCCTGCGCACGTGTATTGAATTTAATGAAAAACTATTGCAGGGGCTCATAACAATGTTCTGAAGACGACCTCACTTTTCCCAAAAGCCAAGGCCACGATCGAGATGAGCTGAGAGCCACTGAGTCTGGCTGCAATGCTGAGATTGATTATCTTATGCTATGACTTTGGCCAATGAGTACTCCTTTCTTAATTAAAAAAGTGAGAAGTGGATATCTCAGAATCCAGGATATAGGATGCGGTCACAATATAGGTTCGCAGGAGGGCTTCCAGAGGGACCTCTATCATCGGTAGTCGTCCCCGTGGGTTCGCCGCCTCGACTCAGCTGGCCATCTACGACGCCAATGGATCGCGGTCAAAAGTCTGTGGCTGGGCTACATATTTCTTGCAAGCCAGAGGCTCTGAGACTTGGGGGTATGGGGGTTGCAGAAGCAGGGCAGAATTTGGACACTTGATGAACTACCCAGGCTTAATACCAAGGCCCAAAGGTGCCATCGTGGCCAGGCTGAGATCCCAGACTTTTAACGGTGAACCTACGAGAATCGGCTGTGTCGTCCCCAATCGAGGCTACAAGCTAGATACTAGAAATGCTTGACGAACACGGCCTTGCAAACCGGGGGGGGGGATGCTTAGTGGGACGACATGGCTGCCTCGGCCTGTGAAGCAGCCTTCGTTGAGGTCCAGTGTGTCAAACTGGGCTGGGCGGCGAAAGAGGGCAAGCTGTCTAAGCATGGGTGCAAACGTATTGCCTCATCATCTCTTTGTGGTATAAATTTTATTCAACCGAAGGTGATATCTATAATTCAAGCCGCCAATGCAAGCACATCACGTTCCAAGTCGAGGCCATTGAAGTTGATGGCCAGACAACACCTTGCGCTATTCTGACCGGAAAGTGACCAAAGCATACGACAGCAAGCCCGCACAACGGTAAAGCTTTTCGCTGTTGTAACATCGTACACGGAGTTGGTTGTCGCTGTATATCTAATTCCTCTCTATGTGCTAGGCTTCTCGGCGCTCCCATCTACAGGGCTCTTCTTGGTGTGCTTCGGATCCCTCGCCCAAGTCTGCGCCAGCCCGAGTTTCTCCGCCGGGTCCTCGTCAGGGTAACCCAGGCTCTTGCGCAGCTTCAGCACCTCGTTACGAACGCGCAGCGCCACTTCGGCCCGGATCTGATCCGCCTCCTTGCTGTGCTTCAGCTCGTCGGGGAGGTCGCCCACGCGGAGGACGTCCGGCACCGCGATGGAGGAGGGTCGCTTCGGCAGCGCAGCGACGATGCCGGTCCTGCCCGAGTTTGACTCTGACGCGGCGGCCTTGGCGGCGCTCGTGGTGCTCTTCCCCGCCGCGTCGGCGACCAGCTTCTCGGCGGCCGCGATCTCGGCCTGCCTGGCATCCATAGACTTCTTGACCAGGGCTTTCCAACGCCGGCGCAGATCCCCAAAGGTAGACTCCATGTCGACCTTGTCGCCGAACGCGACGTGGACCTTCTTCCCCGGGCGGGGCACGGCGCGCGGGAAGGTCCTGTTCTCGTTCATGATGTCCGAGGTGCCGTCGATGAACATGGGCACCATGTCGGGCATGGGCTCCGCCTCGAGGATGAGCCGCGCGACCCCCCACTTGAAGTAGCGCAGCTGCCTCTGCGCGTGCTGGTGCACCAGGCCCTCAGGGAAGATGTGCACCCAGGCGTGGCGGTTGGACAGGAAGGCCGAGGGAGCGGTGTGCACGTCCTGGCCGTTGGTGCTGAAGATGAGGCTGCCCTCGGAGAAGGGGTCGCGCAGGTCCTGCAGGAGGGACTGCTTCGTGACCGTCTTGGGCTGCTCAGGCGCGAAGGCAGTGTGCTCGCCTGTCGTCTTGAAGGGGTACGCCGACAGCAGGCGCACGGCCTGGGTCATGGTGGGCTGGAAGAGGCCTGCGTGCTGCGAGTGCAGCGCGCGGTGGGTGGGTAGGACCTGGCCGAGGGTGAAGAAAGTGCTCAGAAGCTTGTTCTTGAAGCAGATGTCGTGGGCGCCGAGGCTCCACCGGAGGTTCCAGGGCTGGAATGCCATCTGGAGGGGGAGGACGCCCCATATTACTGGGTCATCGATTCTGTCCAGATGCGTGAGATACTGTGAGGCTTGTCCGACCAAGGGCCAAGATGAGGATATGCTCTCTCTCACTTACACTGATATGTGGTTGCTAACTGTGAATCAGAGTGAGTATGAGGCGCGTATATATTGAATTGGCATTGAGATGGACATGTCCTACCTGTGATGAGGCCTCTCTGCCTCTGGAAAGGGTCCTGGCGACTTTCCAGCAGCTTCACAAAGTTGTCAAGCCCGGTGGTCTGGACGTCGTTGAGACCGTTGAGGAAACCCTTGGAGATGGTGCCCGTGAGGCCCATGACCATGGCAGAAGACCCGCGCCACAGGCCGTTGGGCCGGCGCTGAGGGTACTGGCCATGAGCTATGGTCGCCATGGCTCAGATTAGGAGACACGCAGGGTCAAGACGTGATGGCTGCAGCCAGCTGTCACGAGGGTAGGGTTTGAATTTATCTGGATCTCGATGACGACCTCAACAATTCGATTCGATCCTCGCCGACGCGCTTTGTGTGGGGCCCGGCCAAGGATCGTGTCATAGCCCCGAACTTGAGAGTATTGAATATATCTGAACTGATAAAAAGAGACGCATCACAATGTATCACACCGGAGGAGGAAAACGAAGGTGATACCTGGATACACAGGCATATGTGTCGCCAACGCGAGGCCGGAAAGTGCCTTCCTCACATGCTGAGATTGAGCGGAAAGTTTCTAAACTGGACGACGACATCGAAGCACCCCTGCGTGCGACCGGACCAACCCTGGCCAGGGCCAAACAAATCCGCCACGCCACCACGTTGCTGGGTCTGCAGGGGTTCCTCGGCTCTCGGCTCGGCAGGCCCTGTCACTACAACTCTCACACCATAGACTGCAACCTCTGCCTTCGTTTGTTCATAAAGCAGCTAGGAGAGACAGTCAAATACAGCATCATGAGAATCTTTGGTATTACCCGTCATTACATCTTTGTCTTTCGTAATGTGTACATATCCCGCCGTGTCTTCCCTCCGGCGTCATGTTTATTCGACATCCATTTTTACACTCCCCAGAGATGAGACCAAACAAAAAGAAAAGTGGTCAAGAGAAACCGACCCAAACCGCCCCAACGCAGACAGATCATGTCAGATCGTGCCTTGACACCTGTGCCCATCACCCTATGCTTGGGCAAACCTGAACGCCAGACAGGACCGAATGCACCTGCCATATGCAGATTTAAAGCAAAGCGGAGCCCAAAAGTATGGGAATATAAGATTGATTCCGAGAATCGGCCGCGCCTCACTCATGTGAAGTCTACAGTCCCGCTCGCCCCAGGCCTTGCAGCTTGCCGTTCGAGGCGTCTCCTCCTCCTCCTGTCAGCAGCCGAAGCGGTCCCGCTGGCTTCGCTCTGCCCTGCCGCCGGCACACCCCCGACCGCAGACGGGCCTGCTGGACTCATCCCGCTCCAGGTTCCGTGGCTACCGGGACTCTGGATACTGGCCAGGGTTGAGACCGTCGCGCCCGCTGCTGGCGTCATGCCTGCCGGTCCGACCTGTGCGAGCGGCTGGCCTGAATAGTACGCCGAATCCTTTGGTTTTTTGCCGCCCGCGAAGGCAGGTGTCGGCTGTGGCAGCGACGATAGTGACGACTCTGCCCTGTGTTCTGCCGCTTCCTCAGCCGCCCGCCGCCGGCTCGTGTCGCGTCTGTATCTCGTGCGAGAGGAGCCGCCTGGCGCCTCGCTCCCGGAAAGACTGCTCAGCGACTCGGTGCGTTGCCTCCTCGCCCGCCGGGCTGCCAGGGCCTCCTGCTCGGTGAGACGGCGCAGTGTCACGTTCCGGTCCTTGTCGTCGTGGACTTTGACCTTGACGCTTACCGGCGGTGTTCTGTCTTTGGACGTTTCACGGTCCGACTCCACTCGGCGTTGCGCCTCCTGCTCTGCTGCAAGATGCGCGGCCGATGCGGCCGCAGCTGCCGCCGCGTCGTCGCCTGCCCTGCGGCGACTCTCGGACCGCCTTTCTCTCCGTGGAAGATATGACTCGGTCTCCGACGACTTGGCCGTGTGCAAGACGCCGTGCGGGTCAGGTGGCATAGAAGGCATGTCGACGATGCTTTGGTGCGAATGCGTTCTCGAATGGCCTCCGGTATCCATTGGCACTGGCACGATACCTGGCGCCGGAGCAGATACCATGTTGGCATACTGGCCGACCGGTGGAGGTGCAGGCCCCGCTGCCGATGCTGGTGGCCGGTAGCCTCCCGTCGGCAGAGGCTCCAGCGGTGGGTGTGATTCGTACCCTGACAGAGGTCGCGGCTCGATAAGCGACGATTCTTCTGTCAGGCGGGATGGTGAGGTCGTCCTCCTGGTTGGCCCAGCCGGGCGGATAGACGCTCGCCGCGACTCCCTGCGAGGCGAGTTTGAGTAACCGTCGCCAGTGTATCTCGGGCTATAGCGCCCTGCGCGCCTTTCTTCCTCCTCGATCCTCATCCGTTCTTCCTCCTTCTGCTCCCGCCGATCTCTCATCTTTTTCGCGAACCAGCCTAGACCCAGCCCCGCGAGGAGACCTTTCTCGGCAGCTCCCCTGCCCGAGTGGCTGCCCACCCGGTCCCGTCTTGATGGGCTGACATATGACGAGTAGTCAGAGTCTACCACACTCTCCATCCTCGGATCTCCGCGGCGATGAGAGGGCGGCGGAGTGATGGGTCTCGATGACCGTCGGGCCCCAGGCCGAGCCTCGGCTGCGCTCACAGCTGCTGCCATTGCTGATGGGCCACCCGGTCCGGGCAGTAGGGGTGATCTGTGCCCATCTCTGTGGTATTCTTCGCTTTCGTCACTGTAAACCGTACCGGCACGTCTCCTACTTGACGGACGCCTCCTGCTGGGCGTGTCGGTTGCCACAGCTGAGTACTCGTCGTCATCGACTCCACGCTTTCTCTTGCCCATCATGCGGCCGATAAGCGCACCAGCTCCCAGACCAGCCCCGACGCCGAGGAACTTGTTCATGAAACCACCGCCGTGTTCATCGGTGCTCTTCCTCGGCCTTTCGCTGTACCTATCCGTGTACTTCTCATCCTCGACGTAACTAGCCCGTCTGGACGGGATGACCTCTGGGGCACGGCTCCGGCTCCGGCTGCCCAGGCGAGACGCACGTGAGCGGCTGCGGCTCCTGCTTCGAGACCGCTCCTTCTTGCGTCCACGCAGGAGAGCCCACGTAGCACCACCAGCCGCGAGAGGACCGAGCCAGCGGGACCCACTGGACTTGCGCTCGGAGCGGACTATCTCGGATCTTCCGTCGCGGACTACGTAGTCTGGTCGGTCGTAGGCGCGGTATTCGAGTATGAAGTACAGAAGCAGCAGGAATGCCATCCAGACGGCAAAAAGAATGAAGGTGTACTTCGGAGAGCCGTAGAGAGTCAGCCCAAGGGGCACCTGGGCGATTCCCAGCAGGGCAATGGTCCGGCCGAACCACTGGTGCAACATGACCCTAAGTGAGCGGCCCCTTATGTTCTTGATCAAGCGCCCTCCGACGATCTGCAGGAGGATGAGGGTGTATATAGCGACGCCGATGCCATGGTGTGGGTTTGTCAGGCTTCGCTCAGGGCCGACGGAAAAGTAACCAAGGACAAAGACGACGGTGGTCAGGAGAACAGCGAGGATCTGGAGGTAGGCATGGTATCGGATGGCATATCCTGGGCGTTTTGTGTAGAAGCGAGCGTAAAAGATGGCTGCGGGGATGATGAAGAGGAAGACGATGGCACCTATTATGCCGTGGGCCTTGATGAGTGTGTGGTACTGCGCCAGAGTCGAGAAACGATTGCCCATGCCTGCGTAGGTGGATGGCGATGTCAGCGAGTGTGCCGAGATTCTGGGCTGCAATTGCAATTGCGGCTATGGCTCTGGCACGGCGGTGGGTACTCACCATTGTATTGCATGGTCTCGAAGTTGAGGCCCACGAGATTGGGGAGAAGAAAGTCATTCTTGGTGAAGTCCCATGTCCCGTCACCAACCTCCATGGTATCGGAATTGTAGGAGGCGGTGCCGGGCGCCGACATGTCGTTCAGCGGCGCCATGGTGGCGGTCCGCCGACCGGCCTGCCAGACGGCGAAGCAAAGCGGGCGGGAATCTGTTTGATCAGTGCGAGTCTATGATTCAATCCAATCCGAGACCCGAGACCACGTGGGGTGAGAACAAGCAGAAGCAGCCAAGTGGAAGCAAATGTGCTCTGCGCGTCTCGAAAACTCCAGATAAGGTTGGAATGGAAGGAGGTTGGAAGCGATAGGCGAGGAATGGAGAGACAATCGGGGCAAAGAATGCCGTCTCGTCATAGGAAAGCAGAAAGCTGGCATGGAAGGGTGTCCAGGTCGAATGGGATTCTCCTGGCGGTGGTGGTGGTGGTGGTGGTGGTGGTCGGCCAGACAACTCATCAGCAGCTAACAAGCAGGCTAACACCTCTGGCTAGGCGGGCCGCCGTGTAAGTGGTGAAGCTTTGGGCAATCAACGGCGGGGTGCTAGGAAGAAGCTCTGGGCTATGGCGTTTTAGCAACGGCGTCTTCCCTGCAACAGGCGTGCTCGCATGTTGTTGCCCGATGGAAAATGTCTTTTCTAGAGAGTCAGGAACAAGAGAAATCGAGAATTGTGCAGGAACCAACAAGACGGAACCTGGCAGAGGGCCCTGAGTGCATCATCGCACGCCGAGCTAGAGTAAACATGAGGCTGGGAGAGTGGGCCCCGCCGGGCCAGCTCACCTCTGCCTGTCGGGGCTGTTGTATGTTGTACCTCGTACCTGTGCACCCCTGCCCGGCACTCCAGCTTGGTTGCTGGTCCAACCCAACAGACAGACCCCTGCCTCCCGTCTCTGAATTCCCGTCCTGCCGTCCCAGCTCTGCCCGACTCACTCGGCCGAAGCTTGTTTCGGACCAGCTCCCTCTCGTTCACTGCTGGGCCTCTGATGAAAGCAGACAGACCATGACAGAGCATAGGTTATGCGCAATCCACGACATCCCACGCCTGCATCACATGGAGATGAATACCTGCAGCCTGGCACTTCTCCCGCAGCCATGCTTCTGCGACAGAATAACGATCTAGAAACCACGGCAGCGGCAACAAGGGCGAACTCAGGGGCTTCCAGAAATTGTCCCAGTGAATCGGCACCACCTGCTTGGGGCTCAACGCCTCGACGACCTCCCTCCAGTACTCCTCCCTGAACTCGGCCGACTGCTTGCCCAGCACCCCGACGCCCAGGAACAGCCAGTCCACCTGGCCCAGCCCGTCCAGCTTGCCCTTCACGTAATTGGCGCTCGGGTGCACAAACACCCGCCGCCCGCTGTGCTCCACCACGAAGCTGTAGCACCGCCCCGTCTTGAGCGCCTTGAACGGCGCCGGCATCGCGAGCGGGCCCTCGATCTCCCCCGGCGCCACGTCCCCGGGCGAGTGGATTCCCTCCAGCACCCTCACCCGCAGTGCCCCGTAGTCCAGCACAGCCCCGTGCCTGGCGAGCACCATCTGGTCCTCGGGCACGCCCTGGCCCCTACCCAGGTTGTGCAGTGACTCGGAGCCCACCAGCTTCGCACCCGTGCGCTTGCACACGAAGGGCGCGTCGAGCGCGTGGTCAAAGTGCGTGTGTGCTACGAGCACCGCGTGCAGCGTCAGCGTTTCCGGTCTCGTTGTCGACTCCGTGTCCTTGTCCTCGTCCATAACCCCCAATCGCGCGAGACAGTCGGTGACCACCTTCTCATCGGGTCCGATCTTGCCCAGGAAGACGGGCAGGTACGATGGCCTCGTGAAGAAGCCGTCGATGAGGATGGCATCCTGTCCGGCCGAAAGGAGGATCGTGCTCACTCCCACGAAGGTAGCCCGGAGCGGCTGTGGCGAGCTTGCGTCCATGGTGGACTGTAAACAGGCGCAACGCTGAGTGAGTGGCGGATGGAAACGGCGCAATACATTTAGTACAGCAGTTCCAGGTAAGGTTCAGCTCGACCGACGTCCTTAGCGGCTGATTCTAGCAATTTGCCAATGAGGATGCACGACATTTGAACGCCTGTTAGGGTCGTCCAAATCTGCTTCAGTAGCTCGATCTGATAACGGGCTTCTGCTCACCATGCCCCTAGCGGCAATGCCTAGGTGCTGATCGATTCTGATCAACTGTTTCCTTCCTGAACTTCACCCACGGTGACCATGACGTGAGATCACGACACGTAGTCCATTTGGCGAGCTTAGTTTCGAATCCCATTCTGACAGCCTGGACTGCGTGGATATACCCCATGCCGAGTTACCTGTCAGGACACACAGGATCCTGTGCTCAACGGCCATGAAAAAAGTTCCTTAAAGGGTCTAACACCAAGACTTGCTGCCCAAGATCATGAAATTAATACCCTATCTCAACGGGCCGTTATAGCCTGAATAAGCCGAGAGTGACGATCTATAAACTCTGGAATAGGAAGCCTTCGCGCGACACAGCTGCCAGAAGGGGCTCATCCTATAGGAGGCTCACATATGAGAGCTAAGGAAAATGAGACTGTTCCTGTGAAGACATCATCCGAACTTTTGGGCGTGGTGCACGACGAACCGCCCTAGTCCTAACATGACGACAGATTACTGGTCAGTCTCTCGCATATCTGATGCCGGCAGCTGTCCGCTCGCTTGCAAATACGCGCACCAGCCTAGGTGAGAAAGGGTCGCTCATAAAAACCAAGCTAGACGACACCTGACTCTCGAATACGAAGACAAAAATCCTCATGCCCAACACCCACCAATGCAGTGTGCTCTCCATATTTGGGGTGATGTGCCATGGACCAACGCACGGCTCCACGGCGAGAGGAGTAACGATTACCCCTCTCGTTTTTCCTGCCCCTGTTGAGGATCGTCACGAGACGTTGCCGATCTCTCCATGGTCTCTTCTGCTCTGCCCGGCAGCCTGTCTACGCTACTTCTTCACTGGCGGGCGCCCAAGAGGTCGGGCGACATCCAAAACAACATTTCGCATCCGGATGCGTCCACCGTCTCACTGACACACATTGGTTTCTGAGCCGTGGGCGTGAGTGCCGGTCGTACCATATGACAGAAGCTCGTGGCGAAGGCTTCAAGGCTTCACTCCGTGACGACATGTCCCTTTGCACGGATCAAGACCGAGACAGCCGGAGCTGACCTCAATCGTCAGTCACGGAACTGGGCGGAAGCGTGCAGTTGCGCAGGCTAATCACGCCCGGGGCCAGCGCTTGACGACAAGTGCCTTGTCTCGGCCACCGGGCAAACCGCCTGGTCAGTTTGTTCAATGACAGAAAAAATAAACGAACGAGTTGTCTGAGATGGACCATCCGGGTTCATCATCAAAGCCCTCTTCTGGCGGCTGTTTGCCTTGGACCCATGGAATCAACCTGTCCCGAGTCGGTCAAACACCGCTCAGCCCAGCAGCTGAGGAGACGAAGGGCATGATGCAGCCGCTCGTATTGTGGATTCCGTCCGTGTAGGTCGGGTACTTCCTCTTTCTCCTCTTTCCTATTCTGGCAATTGTGTGGTATCGCCCTTGGTAGGTGCTGCATGCAGGCGGTCTTCCTATAAGTGCAGCATTTGCCTCTTCTCCCCGCCAAGGGCAGTCTTTCAGTCCCGCTCCACTCATTGCAGTGTCGATCATCGTAGGATCAACTGAGCATCTCTACTCCTAATCTTTAATTGCTACCCTCTCTGTCAGCTGTGTCTCTTACCTTTACCTTCTCCCTTCTTTCTCTTCCCGTCAATTCACATCGTCGAAATTTGACGTCATCCCACCACCATGAAGTCCATTCTCTCCGCCCTCCTCGCCTTGACGCTGTCAGCTGTGTCGGCGCAGGAATATAACACCTCCGCGCCCTTCACCCTGAAGCTTGAGAGCGACAATGAGGACATAAACGGACAATATCTCGGCGCCTGCCATGCCGGCGCCGCCATCGAGCAGCTCTGCCTGTCCGGCACGGACGGCACCCCGGTCAACTACAACACCTTCACCCTCAACGTCACCTCGAGCAGCACCGACTTCGAGATCGGCCCTCTCGTCTGGATCCTCCAGGGCTCCGGCTTCAACCTGAGCTCCGGCCTTTCCTTCAGCCAGAATCTCCACAGCAACGTTGCCGTCCCCTCGTTCACGCCCTCCCCCAGCTACGACTATGTCGGCTTCGACGCCGACAACAAGCTCTTCATCTACTCCGCTACCTACGACGAGTCCTCCTTTGTGGCTGGCGAGTACCCCACCGGCCAACCGACGACGCCGGAGTACCAGGTGAGTCTAGCCCCCAAGTTCCATGAACGTGGACTGTTCGTGTTGGCGCGGTTGCGTGTGACCGTATGGCTGATTCCGTTTTGTTTGTAGTGGTACGCGTGCTACACGTACACTGGATACTACTATCACGCTCTTGCTTGGGCCACTACGGGAGACCCGATCAACCCTACGTGTGAGGCGGTCAACGTGACCCGCACTTTTGTCTAAGACAGCAAGCGAGGCGCGTTATTGAGGCTGCACCTGTGGGCCCCCGCGCGTTCGTGCTGAGCGGTGTGCTAGGTCGATGGATTGTGTGTCAATGCCTCAGGGACGCGGAGGAATGGATTATACAATGATAGTAATGAATCTGAGTAGACATAAATAGTAATCGTGACGGGCATATTGGTATTTTGGCTGGAACTGGTTCTCTTTCGTCCGCCTGAGATCTCGCACATCTGCCCCTGCCGTGTCACCCACACGTAAATGCCAGGGCCTTGACGCCATGATTTACCTCGTTTTTCCTTTTTCTCCGGCCGCATGACTGTCTCATGCTGACACGACCAGCAGTATTACCACGGAGGACGCCACATACCATGCTCTGTCCCATGCCTTGTCCCGGGGACGTCATGCTAACAGCTCTTGGCTCTGGGTGCGTCACTTGTGCAATAGGATTCAAGCCGAAATAATACTTTTTTCAGAAGGTGTGTGACCCATTGCCATTCACATTGAAAAACCTGGGGGCTTTTACCAAAGGCAAGACCACAGCAATAAGAAGTGTGAAAGGAAACGGGAAGTAAATTTGTATTGCGGGAACTCACCTGGGCGGGTGTGGAAAATGCCCACAGTATTTCCAAGCACAAAATTACTTGTAAATCACTGTTTTCCCTTTTAATTGTACATCACTGATGGACTCCCTCTCTGTCAGCCATTGCTGCGACTTGTGTCCAACTTCAGTTCAATATTGCAACACATCTACATATTATGTGACACGTTCAGCTAAAAAATCAGCTTGGCTATTTTCTTTTCAAGGTAAACCCTCTAATAAGACAGCCATACAAACAATATGCCATTAACATTGCACAACATCATTAGATTTCAGCTGAAACAACAAGACAACACCAGCAACCAAATGGATGAGAACCCCAAGGGTTTGATTTACAAGCGAGGTATAAAGTCCGGTATGCAACGCCATTGGAATGATGCATGCACATAGCTGAAGTCAGAAAAGAGTTGCTCAGAAATCGTTTCGCATTCTCAATTGCCGAGTCTCCAACACCCCGGTTACTAACAGTTTCACCAGAGCCTTTGAGCACCCAAAACAAAGACAACAATCATTACCATCATTTCTCATCCAGCCCCAAAGCAGACCGCGGGAGAAGAGAGAAGACGGTGCCAATAATTGAAACTGTGATGGATATGGCCAGTAGAACATATATGTATGCCCTCTCCAGCCAGGCGATCTCTCCTCGGAACAGCTTCAGATAGAAGCTCAACGGCAAGGTAACGCAGATGGTAAAACAGAGTGCTGAGCCCATGAATGCCATGATGCTGTCGAAGGCTGGGAAAGCGATGGATATAGCCAGAAATATCAGGATCGTCGCGATGCGGATGACAATCTTTGCTATGCCCCTAAAGTAGCTGGACATGCCAACTATGGTAGACGACTCGGCGAGGGCCTGCTGGTGTACACCAAGCAACACTTCCAGAGTGGCGACAATCGGTCTCGCATTGAGTGGAATCTTAGTCAACGGAATGATGGCGATAGCGCCGCAGAGGATATATGATATGCCCTGGGGGTACCCGGATGTGGTTAGGATATTGGAAGTAACTAGCACACAGTTAGCAGGCCGTTATGCAAGATTCTCAAGTTTGTGGGTTGGGGAGAAGCATTCAGAGTTGAATCTATGATACTGAAGACATAAATGCCGTCTAATGGCGTATCGAGCAAAGAGTCCTGCCTCGGTTTACTTACTAGCATCCATAACATCGTCGCCAAACATGAGTATTCCGACGACCGCAGCTGTGGCGTCGAGTAGATAAGTGAAGGAAAACGTGACCTTCAATGCGCGGCCGTACTTGTGTGGGTGTCGCATATCACGGTCTGTTCAATTATGTCAGCGATTGCCCAAAGACCCTGCCAGGGTTTGCTGTCCTCACTTCCAAGCTGAGGACAAATAACATTTTGGAGCGCATGACAACGAAATGAACGTACAGATGCTGGGAAACACTCCATGACCTCCCCACGGGGACATTAAGAGTCCAAACGAGAGGGGCAGAGTCAGCCAGTTCGCAGGGAACAGGTACGTGGTCGCCGGCTCAAGAAGTGAACCGGGAGAATGTGGCTTTATCAGACCATCGATTATAACAAGAGCAACGACTGTAAAAGTAATGTCAGCCGAAATACTTAGGGGTACTTGTTGGCTTTTCGTGGAGCCTTACTTGTAAAACAGCACGCAATACCAACGATGCTAGTGAAGCTGAGGAAGCGCAATGGGAGAAAGTTGAGGGGTATCAAGATAACGGCACACACAATCTTCCATTGTGTTCCTGACAATGTGCCTTGGAAGAGCAACTCCATGGAGTCGGCGAAGAGGACCAGAAGAGCAACACAAGCCGCGAGGAGTTCCAAGGTGAACAGTATACTAGTGGCGATTCGCGCGTTTCTCCCAAAGGAAATGTAGGCAAGGTCTGAGAAGGTGATCAGACTCGGATCTAGATCCATACACTTGGCAAGTAGTTTGGCTGTGTATGAAGTCACCGCGGCTGCCCCAAACAGTATGAGCATTCCACACAGCCAGCCAGCATATTTGATGCCCATGGGCAAGCTCAGAAGACCGACTCCGATGAGCACGCTGGAAGGGAAAAAAGTCAGCGCCAGCACCTGGAGCATGGAGCCCCATAGGGGTTCTTACTTGGTAGAATTGAAGATGGTTTGAGGAAGTGTGCTCTGTCCCTCAACCGTCAAGACGATCTTCCCGTCACGATCCTCGACCTCTTTCACTAGGATCGGCTGTGTCTCCCCGTCCGGCACGTTACCTCTCGCTTGCTGCTGCCGCCACATCTCAGCCGCCTGGGCCATGGACGCCCTGCTGAAACTGTCGTCGCTAGCGACGGTCCCGTAGGTGCGGTGCGACCCATAGCTCCCCACAAAATCGTTATAGCTGCCGACAATGTCCGGTGTAGCCAGCTGCGGGGGCACGGCAAAAATGGAGTGCGAGGTGGGCGTGCCGCTGCTAATCGAGACGGTCCGGCGCAGCTCGTTGTCCAGGGCCTTGCGCTCGCGGTCGCGGAAGGAGCCGATGCTGGGGTGTCTCCCGGGCTCGAGCAGAGGGCGCGCCTCGCTCATGCCTGGCTCGGGGCTGTCGTCTCGCACAGCTGATTCTGGAGCCGCCTCGAGGTGCTGGCGCAGAAGCAGCACGCGCGGGACAGAGCTTTGGGGGTAGGCAGCGCGGCCGATCTCCTCGTCCGACCTGCCATATTGTAGGCCGTCATGTGCGCCGAGTGGGTCCTGCTCGGGTGCGAGCACGAAAGCTGACCGCTGGGGAATGACCTCTTGGAAACCTGCAGCCCGCTGCCAGGATCGTGCAAAGGACCGGATACTGTTCACTCCACCAACATCGCCAAGGGCTGAGAGTCGATGCGTCACGGAAGATCTGCGGTGCGACAGGTTTTTAGTACCGTATGCTCACGTAGCGTGTGCTCTGGATGCGAGTTTCTGTCATACCTTCTGCGCCGCGTGCTGCTCAACTCCCGATCGTCAGGGCCTGCAGTGGAGCTGTGGTCCAGATACTCGTCGTCGAATGCAACGCTCCTCCCGCCGTTGGAAGAGACGCTACCACGGCCGGGCGACCCTCCGCGTTCATACTGCTCCCATGTTGAGGGGTTGCGGCTGCGGCTGGTTCCTGACATGGAGGATATCCCTGGTGGCAGGACAGACGGGCTTGGTGGACTGAAGGCAGCTCGTAGGGGAGGGGTACGATGCGGGCAAGCTGGATTGGTGTTGTTGTCGGGGAGAAAGAGTTTTAGGTCAAGATTAAGTCAACACAGACATGTCCGAGAGCGCGACAGGCGACTTCTCCGTCTGAAAATATTTACCCCGGCTGATGTTGCAGCGGGAAAGAAAAGAACCGCCGAGTAGGATCTGGTGATGGCCAGACTCTTTATCGGCCGAGTTTATCTGCAGCAGGGCAAGAAGAAAACCTATGGCCTTGCTGTTGGGCAGGACAATACGTAATGATGCAGAATCTCGCAGCAGGGTAAATCAAGCGAACAGGCCGCGTGATGCCGCGGCCCCAGGCGCGGATGCAGGCCCAGCCCGAGGCCAATGCTGGGTTTACCACTGCTGTTATCGAAAGAGTACCCACAGGTTAGCCCTCAGGTGGCTGCAGCCCATGGTCTAGCAGGAAATGGCAGATAGCTAAGCAGCCAGGCGGGTGATGGCTCCCGATGGAACAGGAAGAAAACCGCAGGACCGGGATACCTTGAAATAATTCTGTAACGCGGGAATGGTGCACGCGGGCAGGGTGGGCAGGGTGGGCAGCATCTGGCCCACTCAGGTTATCATCGGGGTGGGTTCCAACCAGCCCTGGTCGACGGGGCAAGCATGCCAAGCCTGCACCTTCAAGAGAGCTCTTATCGCAATTGCAGACCCCAGTTTCTGCTAGGTCATTGGGCAATGGCACCTTGACAAACGCCCCAGCGTCAGCGGGCCTCGAATATGAGCCGCATGACCTCCAGACTGACTCTCGATCCACAATAAACAACATCTGCCCTACTAGTGTAGTGTAATAATAACCACAACACATAAGAACAAGCGCTGATTCGAGTCAAATTGAGCTATTCCTGATTGTTCACAAACTCCAGTGGCTAGATATGTGTCTTAATCCAGTCTAGATACGTTGTTCAAACCCTACTCGGATGCTCTTGAGCCTAGTCCCAGCTCGGGCAACTATGTTCCCCACCCGTTCCTGATGCCGCAATAGTTGGCATCCCATCAGAAGAGACAATAAGCACGAGTCCATTGTGCTTGCATAGGGTCTCCTCGGCTCACAGAATTGTCCGAGGCAGGGCTACAGTTGACAGCAATTAGTAGCAAAAGCTGGGTGGTTGGTAGCACAGAACGAGTCATCGCTGTCTGATTCATGCATTCATGACTTATGGTCTCTTCTCAATATCCGGCCCCATGTGTTGGTCGTGGTCTACGTAAAGTCGCAACTGTCAATGCTCCGAGGCCACTGAAGAAACACTACACTTTTGTGTCCTGAACTCGAGCGCAGCAATGGCTAGCAGAAGACGTCTCTTGGCCACTAGACAAAAGCTGGTCACGTTTGCCTTTCCTGACTATTAGGTGTAGGTGTCATTTTAGTCACATGTGCACAATCGCTCTCCCGTTCAATATCGTGACTTTCTGTATCTTCGGCCCTCAGGAGTACTGTAACATCAAAGCTGGCCAAGACCTTGTGATGAGGTTGTTGCGCTCTTTTGGGGTTTCCAGAACGCTCTTTGCACACAATATTACGAAGACACAGCGCGTTCTCAAAAGGCAGCAAACGTCATGCAAGAGCTCATACGTAGCTTGCTTGCCTCCAGCCCGATGCTATTAGCCTCTGTGCCATATGTAATCCGCTGGGGTGTTATCCCGTTAGCCAGGGGAGTTTCCTTGTACCATAGGGGCTGTCCTGTGGAACATCAACTTATTGACCACAGCCCTACTTTGTCGGAGCTTCCTCCACAGAATGCTCACCCGAAACGAGATTGGGTAGCGGTGCACTAAATAAATCTTGTGGCCTAGCCTTCAAATGAAGACATGTCGTGGACCTCCCTCTGGACACCATAAGCCAAGCCAAGCGCAGCTGATGTAGGTCAATGGGGACAATCCGTGAACCGTGGGAATAAAATAAGCAGCATTTATACGCAAATCGTCGACAAGAGCTCAGTCAGAAATGAGATCAAGGCAATTCTCGCACCAAGATCGTATTGTGGAATGACCTATGTGCATTAGAGTGTTTTGTTTCTAGTCCCTCATATATGTGAAGAGTATGCGGTGCCTTCATACAATGGCAAGCGCTCAATACCCAGCTGGTGTTTTTTTTTTAAAAAAAAAACAATGGCAATAACAGTGCTGGCTTAGAGGGAATGTCCAGAAGTATCCAATTTCAACACGTCCACTTCCACCCATCCTGTTATTACAAAAGTCAAGCCTCACTCTAGTCCTGCTGAATTTTTCCGTCCCTTTCTTCTGTCTGCCTTCTACCATCGCACACACTCCCAAGCTTCCTGCCCCAGAATTGACACTTCGCAACTACCCCACAACTCCAATCAGCGGTTGCCCATTTCAGACTTTGAGATTCACATCCCGAAAAGTTTCCCCAACAATCTGCAAGCTCATCACTGTCTTCCTTGCCCATCCCGTGGAGAAATCTGGAATTACAATTGGGATTCAAAACCTCAAACTTCCATTCTAGTTGCTCCTTCCCAACCCATCAGCAGCACTTGAACTCGACCAAGACTGGCAGCTTTCAAAGTGTTCCCTTCGATCAGGTCCTTTGATGGCCTCAAGAACCACACCAACATGTGGTTCTTGCTCCTTATTGGCCTGCTACTTGCAGGTGCCTCACATGGGACCCTCACTTCCAGTAAGCTTCCCATCACCATTGATCCCGAATGTCAATTGATCCAGGTTGCAGCGTCCTTGGACACCCTATGCGTCACATCTGTGAATACTCGCACCGACGTGACGACGGTCTCTACTGTTGTTTCCTCCGATTTCTCCTCGATGACCACAGATACCTCGGGACAAGATTCTTTTGTTACGTCGCCATTTACTCTTACTTTTCAAGATGGCGGGAGTTTAAAGGATGGTAGCACACCTATCGTCTCGGTCACTACTCTCTCAAGTACTTGCCTGGGAAGCACATCTACCTACGTCGAGACGGTCTTCTGTGTTGAGACCACCGTGCAGTGCGGCAGCTTTCAAACCACCTGGGCATCAGTATCTACCTCCGGCAGCCAGGTCGTTACATCTACCACATGGACTACGATTCAAATAGATTCAACTTCTTCAGCTGAATCTGGCTTCCTCAGCGCAACGACGACGGAAACCTGTACCAATGTCACACATCAGACATCTATTGGCTCCATCGCCGGCTCGTCTGAGATTACGGCTTCTGCGGGCCTAGAGTCTCTCACATCCATCCCTCGTTCACCCTCGTCAAGCTCTACATCTGTGGCAGACTCCAGCATTATAACAGCGTTCGTAACTGAAAGCAAGACCACGTCTGTGCAGGTCTCAGCTTCCGAAGGTAGCTTGACGACATCAAGCAACATAGTTACCGTTCCCAAATCGACGTCTGTCTCGGCCCCATGGACCGAAAGCCAGACCTCGTTGAATTATCATTCGACGACAGTGTTGTTTCCCATCCCGAATTCGCAAGCCTCAGAGACAAGTACGCTCGGTCCCAAACCTACGAGCAGCTCTACACAGGTTTTCTCAAATGCTATCTCTTCCTCTACTTCCCGCAACTGGAGCCCGACACAGAGTGTGATTTCGACTCCGACGCCTTCCATCTCCGCGTCCAACTTCCAAGCTTCAGATACGACTACTTCGATGGAGGTGCCTTCGATCTCAACGTCTCCAGGGATAAGTATCTCAGCTTCATGGCCCGCCGGCTCGAGTTCGCCATGGAGCTCCACGGTGGCGCCGATACCATTTTCTTCCAGTTCCAGCGATCAACCGTCTCAGACGAGTGCTTCTACGTCAGCTTCTACAACGGTGGAACCCACAGTCTCGGACGAATTGTCGGCGACCAGTCTTCCAAGCTTCAGTGGCACGATACCCACGATGACCTCAAGCACTTCGCTGTCCACAGCCACTTCGTCCGCAACTCCGACGGAAAGAACCCCAAGCAGCTTTCTAAGTATTACTGGCACAACACTCATACCAACTCCAGGCTCTTCGTCTACGACTCTAAAAGAGGGATCGTTAACTAGTCTCCCAATTATAACTGGCACTACCGATATGTCTACACACAGCTCAGAGTCCTCGTCTGTTGTCTCTAGTACTAGCACGAGCAGCACAGATATAATTCCAATTCCAATCCCAATACCGAGCCCGAGCCCACCAGGCAGTCAGCCGAGCCCAACACCACCTCCGGACACCAACCCACCGAGCCCACCTCCGGGTGTTGATCCCCCCAACCCGCCTCCTGGAAGTGGTCCCGATCCACCTCCAGGTAGCGACCCAGATCCCCCTGGTGGAAGTGACCCAGATCCGCCGAGCCCAACCTCACCCCCAGACGACGACCCAGATGATGACCTTCCACCATTTCCACCTCTTCCTCCCCCACCCCCAGGACCTCCCCCGCCTCCAGGCCCTGCGCCCCCATCACCGTCCCAACCGACGCCGACGCCGACACCGACACCGACGCCAGCTCCCACTGCCTCCCCTACGGCATCCAAGGGAGGAGAGTGCACTACAACCGCTGTAGCATCTTGCCTGGAGGAAGTCTACCTCTTGACAGAATACTTCACATTAAGCAACGATGTGTCCACTTCGACCGTCGAGACTACCACTGAGACGAGTTGTATGACCATGTTGACATGCGAGGGTGAGGGTACAACCAGAACTACGACAACATCTTCCGCGACGTCGGAAAACCCAACCGCCACTTGTACTGCTCAGCTGATAGTGCCCCAGTACGAGGTGAAGGTGGACGATGCTTCCTACTTCGTGCCCCTTTGCAAGAGCGGCAGCCAGACCCTATGGAGGCAAGATGGCACAAGCCTGAATCTTAGTTGCCAGAGCATTACATTTTCTACTGGTGAGAGCTTCCAAGTCCCCGTGGACCTTTCAAACGCAACGGATTCCAAATGCCACGATGTCACGAGCAACGGTATATCTGTCTGCTACTCCAAGCGTTTTCCAACCTGGAATGCAACGCAGGAGAAAGTGGCTATCCCAGCTGGGCGCGACGTAAACCCATACTCAAACATCACAGCGATAGCAGAGGCCTTTCAAGCTGTTGGGGGCTACAAGGGGCTGGCTGGTGTCGGTTGTGAGTCGTCTGGTGTGTATAACGATGTTGCGGAATACTACTTCGGCAGGGTCCAGGTCCCGCTTGAGAGCACGTCCAGCGACCAAAGCGTCGCGGAATTTTACCACTCCCTTTCGTCTTCCGGTCAGAATGTCACAAGTCATGGGAGCACCTGGATTCCACAAGTAGACGAGATGATGCAGAACCTTGCGTGCCACATCGATACATCTGACGGCAAATCCAGTGGGCTGGTGCGTGCTCTCGACAAACAGTCCACTCTCCACATTGGTATCAACACCTTAGTTTCTATGGCCAACGTAAACGACTCTCAAGCAACTCTGAAGAACTTGATCAAGGATCTCTTCAACAACTTCCGTCTCTACATTGGCCGGGAGTCCTCAATCATCCAAGGCTGGACGCAGGCTTACAGACTATGTCTGACAAGGTGGGATGAAGGTAGCCTGTCGAATCCTGAGAATCAGAAGCCAATCCTCGACGACATTGACGGCTGGTATGCGAAGTACGTCATGATCATTAGTCCAGGCACAACAATGGATGAGCTTTGGGGGTTAGAGCACGCCTTGGGTGTCGAAGGCTCAGAGACAGCACCTCTTGATGGCAACCCGGCCTTGTGGAAGGCATACACAGCGGACTTGAATCTGGTACAGGCGAAGCTACCTGGTTCTACAAGTTTCGTCAACACGGTAGAGAGGAGCGTGTGGGATGGGGAGCCTGCGGCCCCAGACGAATTCTCTGCGTTGATCAAAGGGGTTGAAACGGATGCAGACTTGGGCGACCTGGATACAGAAGATGCAGATGAATCTGACTGTGGGGGTCCTGAAAAGGATGGAGCCCAGGGATACCGCTTTGATGAAGGAGATTGGAATCCGAGGACATTTCCTCCCCCTGCTACTGGAGCAAAGGTTGTGGCTCGTCTGAAGCCGAAGAACACTCTGAGAGTGATTTCGCAACAAAAGGGACAGGGTCCAGATGACAGTGATGATTATGTCTTTGCACCACGTGCTGGGAAAGACAGCTGGATTTTTGTCATCGACACCGGATTTGATTTGAATCACCAGGTGATCCCATCCAGTCTTAGAGTCCATTTAATCAATCCTTCTGCTAACATGTTCCCTAGTTTCTCGCTGACCAGACAAGAAACCCCCGGCACAAGAGAAAAGTCCTGACTTACATTGTTCCGAATCAGCATCTCCCAGCACTCGACCCGGAGAGTCTTGCAGCTGGATGGCGTCCCGCACCTGAAGTTATTGACGATAACTTTCCGCAGTTTCCAGATGGTCACGGTACACCAGTGGCATGCATAGCAGGCGCAACCTCGGACAAGATGGGCGTCGCCCCCAAGGCGAACCTTTATCTCATCAAGCTTTACAGTCACTTCATCAGGGACAAAGATGATGGTGAGATTGAGAAGATACGGCCAGTCGGCCAGCGGGCCACTACCTGGATTAATGTTTACACAAGAGTATACAATGCATGGCTGCCTACCCAACAGGGCGGGGAGGGGATCCCTCCACATAAGAGTGTGATCAACTTAAGCACTAGTAAGCTTGAAGGATCTGACTTTTGTTCAAGTTCTAGTGGCTTACATGTCCACAGGTATGCAGATAAATCCACTGGCACTTCAGATCATGTAAGTATGAGCCTATTTCCTGGACTCCCATGCTGTCGCAGGCCAGTTAGGTGCAGTGCAGTTGAAACGTGGTTCAGTTGAGGGTAGATACTGGGTCAAAAGATAACCCTATCCTTTGCGAAGCGTCTGCTAATATCAGGACTGACAAGGACTGATTTCTTCACTACCTTTGATAGAATGGGAGCAACAGTGGTTTGTGATACGGGAAATCGAGGATTCCCTGATCGAGAGACTGGGCAGCCCGAGCGTTACCAGTCAGAACTCTTGCCGCAAACCCTGGCTACGGATGTCAGTCCACTCATCAGCGTTGGGGGAGTTGTAAGTGAGCCCCTTTAAACTTCTCATTATCGTTTCAATCCTGTCAAAGTGGGCGCCTTGCTTCTTTGAGAGGCCAGGGTGTTCTGAGACTCTTGTACAAGAAGGGTCGACATAGGTCCAATCACTTGGCCCTAGCTGATCATGGAGTTACTGATTTTGAAATTTGCAGTACTACGATGGTTCTCTCTTTGAAGGTACCACCCCTCCAGGCTCTCGGCCCGGAGCGCCACCATCGGATGCATCCATTTCCATGTATGCGCAGGCGGTAGATCTCAGGGCATGTCAGGCAAACGCAGGGCCAAGAAAAACACAAGTCTTGACTGGCACCAGCGGTGCCGCACCAGCAGTAGTAAGTACATGATTGACTGCTGTTGCCTTTAATTGGCACCATTTTGGTATGCGTATTAAAAAGTTTTCCTCCTAAATAGGCCGGTCTCGCAGCATCACTATTGAGCTACCCTTGGCCACAAGGCCAGGACCCTTTTGATCCAAGTGTGCAGACACCAAGCATCGGCCGCCGGATGAAGATAATGCTTGCGAATACCTATGCATACCAACGTCTAGATCACAAGTTAGTATCATATCGTTCCTTTGCGACTCCTTCCCCCCCCCCTTTTTCTATTCTAAATTTTTAGAGCATCCCAGAGGTCGTCACCTGAAACTCCGTGGTATGATTAACATGTACTAGTGCGATCATCAACCAGGCCCTGAAGAAGGTGGACTACTTCCCTTGGCCGGTACCAAATTATGTTCCGGTCATTTATAACAATGTGAGCATGGTTCTTTACCTTCTATGGTTCCTCGTCTTTCATGATTATAGATGTCCAAGAACACATCATTTAGGGCCCTGCTGTAGGCGTTAACAAAATTGTGACTAGGTGTTTGGTGATCAGAGATGCAAGAGAGTTGATGGATTCCCGAATCCCCCACCTGGGGTAGGCGAACCATGTCCAGAAGAGGCTTCAGGCGGAAGCGGGCCTGGCAACGGCGGCGGCAGTAGTGGCACTATGGGACCTGATGATGATAGCACTGGTGAGCAACTCCCGGGAACCACTGTATCTGATGCACACATCAAAGGCAAAGAGCGACCTTGTCTGGGCTGTTTGGATATGCGAAAGCTGATTTTGTGTTCTAGGCACCGTCTTTTACACAAGTGATCCGACTTACTTGCCCAGTGGGTGGTCAGGCTTCTCAACCGTGACCCGGACTTCGGGCAACTCGACTTTGACAATGAGCACAACCCTCATGGGCTTGAACTCGACCACCACTAGTTCAGCTTCTGCTGCATCATCGAATTCAATGAGCTCAAGCTTGAGCTCGACGATGCCTGGTAGCCCAAATGCTGCCGCATCCTCAACATCCACACCATCTACTGGCTTGACTTCTGCTACACCCTCGATCTCCACATCATCTCTGAGCTCAGATTCTGCTACCTCAATGATCTCCACGACCCCCACGACGTCTTACGATAGTTCTGGAGGCATTTCTTGGGGTACGTCTGCTGAACCCACTCCATCTACCGAGATCTCTACTTTGGAGACTACAAGTATCACCTCTTCCTCAAGTTCAAGCTCTATTTCCACCAGGCCAACTTCTGCTGCACCCTCGCCAACGTCAACATCAACACCAGGCGCTCCATGGACTCTGTCACTGTTCGATGATCCGGATTGCACCGGCCATCTTTACAACTTCACCGCAATAAATGAGGGAACCGCAAGCGGTTGTATCAACAAGCCTAGTAAGATCTCGGCAGACAGCGGAGGCAATGTGACCTGCGCCTGGGGGGGCATTAGTTACACACCATCAGGACACTGCACTGATGGACCTTGGCCCTGGAAACCTAATTCATGGCTGCTGCAAGACGTTATCTGTACTAGCTATAGCGATACCCAGTGCAAGATCCCAATCAAGGGGGGGATCTCGTACCACAGCGATCAAGACAGCTGCGTCAACGCTCCCGGTGGACAAGACATCATCAACTCACTGAGCTGCAGCCCCAAAACGCCGAGCTGTCAGACATGCATCAAGTGCCACACCGATTGCTGGGCCATAGTAACGGAGGGTGTTGATAAGTAGGTTTCTTACTCCTGTCATCCTTGCTTTGCTATTTCTTGTTTAGCTGCATATGCGGTTCCTAACATTTCTCTAGGTGCCGTGCTGAATGCTGTTGGCGTTCGAAGTGCCATGAATGCCCCGGGCATTCCGATAGTTGCTTAGACAACTTCGCGTGACAACGTTCTTGATGCCTAGGTTCTGCTTATGAACCTCCACAGAGTGTGATTGAACGTGTAGCAGTGGTTCCGTACCTCGGTACGGTGCTTCGTTTGGGAGGTGACACGATCCTTGCAGATAGTACATAGTAAGCAGGTGCAGGCAGCTGATGCTCGCCATACCTAGCAATGAAGCAACCTATGTCCACACAAATGTACCCCTTAATTGCGTGAATCCAGATATTGGGGTTGAATAATGTTGATCAAACATAGAGTGAGCAACACAGGGGTCTCAATGTAGTATGGTCTTCAATAACCATACTACCTGACTACCTATTGAGAAGTCTCATGCCATTGGGTGCTATCCGCCTCTGCCCAGGATCATGAGGACCTGCAAAGTGACGACTTGGTAGACATAACCCAACGCCAATACATTTAATCGGGAATTCCGCGACGATTGATGCGAAGAGTGCGAGTTTTGGAGCACATTTAGGAGAAATAACTGCCCTCGGCTCTAAGATGAAGTATGAGAACAGGCGTTTCTGATGAGTTGCCCATCTCTCCTTTCGCGCATGTTGAGCTCTAAGCCACTAGGCACAGACAGACCGTCTCTATAGCTTGTCATGCCTATACATCAAGTCTCGAGCGTTTCAAGCTCTTCATGATGCCGATTTGGAGCCTATAGCGAGATGGAATGAGTCAAATGTGGTTGCGCGAGCGTTGTGTTCTGCTGAAAACGCGGATCTTGATTAGTCGGAAAATGATGTAAGATGATTGGCTGTGTTTCGCTGCCCACCGACTTCCAGCCTCAAGGTCCACCAATACACAAGTGTTCCACGAAATTGTCTTTTGTTTCCTCTCTCTTTGCCAAACATTTGATATTATTAAATACGATAGCCGTGATTTTTTTGACATGGAAATGCGGTAATCACGGCCAAAATCCATCTCAACCGTTAATCGAGCGCATGGACAGGGTAACAGCAAAGCACTTGAGGGCTGGGGCCGGCGGCATTGACTATTTGAGTATGCTGGCAGTCAGTCTAAGTCAAACCCAAAATCTTAATGACCTGCTCTGGAGCGTTTCTGAACAGAAGAATCTACCTAGCTGTCTAAGAGATCTAATAGCTACCAAAAGCTCGGGAGATAACAGGAGGGTACCATCAACGCAAGTCATGCACTCATGAAGGCTCAGTGACCTTCTGCGTGGAGCTGGCCTAGGTAGCCGCAACTTCAGGCGGGTTTTCAGCCATCGCTCTCATTCATTCACGAGTGAAACCTTTGGCCAAAGCCTGCCATTCTCATATGATAATACGTGCCATATGTTCAGAGATTTTAGACAGTGAACCTGGTGCAGTCGCCACGAATCAAAGCAGCTGGACTCTGTGTAGAGCAAGCACTTCGGGTTGGAGACTGCACCACTGAGGTGGTCCTGAAGTGACATTGGCCTGGCAGCAGAAGGACACTTTTCTAAAATTTGAGAGCGACGCCAAACCAAGATCCACCAGGAAGCAGATGTACTTGAGCAAATATAGCGGTCAACACACGCCTTGGCTTGAATAAATTACTCAACCAAGACTTCCGAGACGGGGTCTATATTTGTTCCCACCTAGTCGGCTCATATACCAGGACACTAGCTTCACTGATGCACCATACAGGCTGTCACAACATGCAAAGCAGTATTTCCAATCTTTCCAGTGTAGTATCACTCAGCCTCTCCAAGCCGACATGGAACTTCAATTCATAAATCGCTATCTCATTATTCCAGGACATCCAGACATGCCAATATCAACTTCCCAAGGCACCAGCGCTCCCTGCGCCGGAAAGCCCCCTTCGCCCATTCTATAGCCCCCACAGCGTCGCCGTCGAGCACTGCGACGGCCTGCATCGCACCCGAAACGCCCTTGCGCACGAGCTGCCAGGCAATCAAGAAAGCCTTGAACGCGTACAGTGCGACCCACGGCGGCTCCGACTCGGGGCTTAATGTCGTGTCGAGGTAGCGCAGGAACCAGTCTATATGAGGCTGCGTGGCGCGAGCCGTCTCGGCGCCGAAGAGGACCTCGCTCGACGACGCCAGGTATGTCGACTCCTTGAGCACCGCGTCCACGCTGCCGCCCACAATCCCGCAAGTATGTGATGGGCTCCAGATCTGTAGCTCGATCATGGCCATCTCCCAAGTGGCCTCCCGCGACGCCGCGAGTATTGACGAGCTGCGACTGCTGCAATTTCTGTTGCCGGTGTCGAAACCGGTCTGTGGTCGCGACGGCCGGATGCAAGGCCCCAGGGCGACGAGTGATGACCTCAGGGGCTCCAGTCTCTCAAGGCTCAGCCGGCCCGTCATAGTAGACCAGCCCGAAACCTCGCGGGCGCTGGAGAGCAGGAACTGGGCGATGTTGATGGCGCCGTACGGGTCAAATGACGGGAGCGACTCGAGATCCGGGTCGGGAGACAAGATGCGGCGGACAGCCTCGGCGTACTGCACTGGGGGTGTGGATTGCCTCGTCACGAGCTGCTGGTACGCCCAGTCAGAGGCGGACCGCGCGGCCCAGCAGCCCTCCGGACAGGGCAGCTCGTGTTTGATCTCGAGGTGCGAGAGAGAGCGTGGTATGGAGAGGAATTGGTACAGCAGCGCGTCTATCTGGTGGACGGCGAACAACGTCCGTTTGTGTGACTCTGCCTTGATGAATTCTCCCCAAAGTGCTTCCAAGTCCTTGGTCGCTGCGACCTCGGGTGGCGTCGGCTGGGTCAAACCGCTGAAACGTGCGAGTGAGATTATCCTTGAGTGCATCTTCAGGCCATATGCCGAGTCCTTTCCGCAGAGGTACATGATGGCACAGATCTCAAGGAGCAGGTTTGCCTGGACCAATGCGAGATTATGTGAGAAATCGCCGTCACTCTCTTCCTGAGTCGCGAGCAGGACGCGGGCTCTGTGAAAGCAACGTAGTGATATGCTGCTGCCGGAGCCGGCCTGGTCACCACTATCGGGGTCCTCGCCGTGCTGGTAGGCCAGGCATAGCATGCTGAGCACCAGATGAGGGGCGGTCTGGGCAGCATCGAATGTCGGTTGGTGGAGGAAGGGGACAAAGTGTGAGATGTGGATGAAGTATAGGTCAAGGCCGCGGACTATCTGAGACCCTGAGGGGTACCAGTCGTCTTGGACGTAGGCCAGGTCCCTGGGCGACAGGCCGTCGGGAATATGTGTGTTACACATGACGGTATCTGGACTGGCCGCCGGCGAGGAGGTCTGCGCATGGTCCGCGGCTGGTGAAGGTATCTGAACGCCGGGTCCATGATCATAATCGAGTGCGGATGTGCCAAGCGACATGGCCAGGTCCAAGTCGGTCGTGCCATGTGGAAAGCAACCAGTTGGTGTGGAGCCCGTCGCCAATAATCTCCGGTTATGGACAACGTCATCACCCCCAGCACTCGTTGGTAAGCTGTTGGACAGGGCAAGGCCTCCCCGAGGCTGGCGGAATTGGAAGTCGTGCTCAAGTTGGCCTTGGCCGTCCACACAAGGTAGGTCGATGTTCCAAGCCGCGTCGCTCAGGTCCAGGTGCATATCCTTGTCCCACTGCTGAGAGAGCAAGCTATACTGGTTTTCCGAGAGCGAGGCTGAGGGCGTCTTTGCATCTTCAGATGCCTCACTACTGGAGCAGTCAGGGTCGGTGGACGGTGCGGCCGGCGGGGAGCGGCGTGCTCTCTTTGGTGGCCACCCATCGTCCTGTTCGGGGTGCTTCCGTTTTATATGGCGTAGACGCAGGTCCCTCCGAGAAAAGGTAGTACGGCAGAAGCCACAAGGGAACGAGACCTTCTCCTGCGAGCGAGAGTGAAGTGCAGCGTGTCGTTTGAGGTTCTCGTGTCGGGTGAAACGGGTCCGACAGTCTGGGCACTGGAAGGGCTGATGGGACTGCTCCCCTGCACCTGATGCAACAAGAGACATAGTAGTAGCAGGCGCCGGGTGGGTGGTCGGTGGTCGGTCAGCGGTTCAACAGTGGGATTACAGGCTCATCTGGTATGGAGAATGTCGATAGAGCAGACGAGACAGGCCGCAGCCGAGGGTTGTGGTCGTCACTGGTCAGGGGCTGGGACATGTTGCCGCTTGTGTGCCCCCTCTGGCCCTCTAACTTCTGCTTATCTCTCATCTTAGCCACACAACAGCCCTGTCCCTGCTGTCTCCCCCGCATTCTGCACCTGCCTGCTATCTGCAGCGATCAACTCGCTTGCCGTCCCTGGGCCGTATCAGGAGCTGTTTTCTGGGGGTGGGCACGTCCCGGCTTGCTGGGGCGCCCTGGGCGCGTGCCGGGATTTTTGCATGCGGTATCTAAGTGGGGTGGGAGGACGGGCGGATGAGGGCCTCTCGGCCAATCATACACTGCTTGTTACCATCTAGTCAGTCTGTCTATGGGACCCCAGCCCGGATATGTGCGCCAGCAACCCAGGTTAGGCTACCTACGTGTCTCTGATATCCCGCCGGAATCCCGAGATCGGGTGTCGGGCTGGGAGCAAGCGAGGACGCCGTACCCGAGGTTTGTTGGCTAATAGATTCAACATTTTGGCATTACGAAATTCAGACACAGGCCTCGTCACTACAAACTTGAAGTGGCTTTTGGTGGTAATTGATTGATTGTGCAGTGATGTATCGAGAGTGATGCCCTATCTTTGTGTGTACAACTTCAAGTTCTGAACTAAGAAAAGAGAAATGCTATTGCTACGTCCTTATGCACACGGCCTTCCTACACCGGCAGCACAACCCTGACACCCATATATTCTCTTTGTTGCATGAGCTTGCCGTTGACGACGATCTGATCGGCGCCGACGCGGTTGCGCTCTGTGTCCGTTGGGTCTGTGGCTTGCGCAATCTGCATCTCTCGCCATTGACGGTTTGTGGGCACAAGCTGTCCTTGCTCGGTGAGCCTCTTGAATTCCTTGTAGACGCCCTGCTCCTCGACGCAGCCTTCTCGTTGGATAAGTGGCGAAGCTGCAGATGGGCCACAAGATTAGCATGCATTCCAGTTCTCTTCCGCTTGATTCTTGAACATTGTACTCACAAGCTGCGGGTGTCATGCGCAGATCACCGACCGAGCTGTTGAAGAGCACCAGTGAAAGTCGCTCCTCGTGCAGCTGGTCAGCCGGAGGAGTGAAGACTCTGTGACGAGTGGCCTTGAAGTGTCCGCCCGAGACAATCTCAAGAGTATCGCCAATGTTGATGACCAGCGCCCCGGGCTTGTAGGGCACATAGTACCACTTCTCATCCTGGCCCCAAATCTGCAGACACGAAATAGGCACCGAGAACAGCAGGGTGGTCAGTCCGAAGTCGGTGTGGCCGTGCATCCGGAGCCCCTTGGATTTCTCGCGGGTTGTCTCCTCTACAGGCCGGAAGAGGGCGTGGCGGAAGTAGCCCTCACCAGTTGGGCTGCCATGTGACTGGACATTCTCCCAGAGGTAGTCGTCGGGCAGCTCAAGGACCCGGGAGAAGAGTTTCAGGATCCGCCGGTTCACTGACTTGGTGAGGTAGTTGCAGAACTCCTCGATCTCGTCCATAAAGGGGTGCAGGCATTTTGGGATACGGTTGATGTCTTCCCACTCGCGATTGTACCAGTTGAATTGCTCGATGCCATCGGGTGTACCACGATGACGCTGCAACGCGCGAGTAAGTAAGACATTCCACATTCAAACCGTGGAGGAAGACCCTTTTCCTACCTTGAAGCCATATGGGTGCTTATAACCAGACCACCTTCCCGTATCCGGGTCGAAGATAAGCCTCTCCTTGTCTTCTTCTGTGATATTGTTGTACAAGTACTGGGCAAGGGCGAACTGGCGGTGGAGCTGGAGATTGGGCAATCACGAATTAGCACTGGTCACTCTGATCGCCTAGGGCTTGCGAATTCTGTTGTTCTCACCTGCTCGAGAGAAATGCCATAGTTTTCAAGGAACAGGAACCCGTCCTCACGGATGGCCCTCTTGACCTGGTTCACTAGGCCATCAACTACTGCTGGGTCGTCCGAGTCAAGCAGAGACAAGTCGATTGACGACAGCTCGGCAAAGTCATGCTTTTCCTGCGTGACCGGAGGGGGGATCCATTCAGGGACGAATGGTTTGCCAGGCAGGTCAGCAGCCGGTGGGTTGAAGGGCGCGGTGGGTGCCATGATCGAGTCTGTTGGAATTTGTCTGGAGAAGAGTGTTTGTGGGTTTGATGATGAGTTCTATCACAATGTCCTGGGGCAGCGCAGCCTTGTCTTATAATATTCGCGGCCTGGTATGACTTGACCGCGATAATCCATGCGATCACTTCAGCATCGGGAGAAGAGGACGCTCGCGTAGGCTTCTCACCTCAAAAAGCACGATGAAACTGCGGACTGTTGCTGGGTGCAATCAAAGCTTGGCCGGAATGGTCTGATTTCCTGGATGTTCACTCGGGCTTCGCCAGAAACAATCATGCTCCCTGCTCTGCTTCGCACTCTCGCCTGACCTCCATCTCGACGCGGGTCCTCCACGTGGCGAGTGTCCTCCTTGTCCTCCCTGCTGCAATCTAATCTCATTGGAAGCAGCCTGTAGCCTCCTGCTCCTCCCCGTCCTCCTCCGCCTCCCCCAGTGCTGCAGATCTGCATTCGTCCGAGATCTCCATCCTCTTATCAGATCTATGTGGCGATACGGCAGTTGAATCAATGGCATATTCAATCAAATTAGATCAGCTTGCATGCAGCCTTCCGCAGCATGAGACACACCATGCTAGGTTTCGTATTAGACGCGGGTGGGAGGAGCTCCTCCCACCCGGCCACGAAAGGCTAGACTTGGCAATGCGGGTGGGTCGGCGTGAATCGCACAGGAGATAGAGCTCCTCTGCCCGACCGATAATAACAATTGCCACAGTCTCTGTTGGGATACTTAAAATGAACAGATGAGAGCAAGACCAATGTATTTTTGACAAGCAAGCCAAGTTACTCATTGTGCACTGTTCTGAATTACCTCCAGGTCTCTACCACACCACACACACAGAGCCCTTATCCACATACTATTCCTTGTCAGAGCCAAAATGTCGCGCCAACTCATTTCGAGCGAGAAGTTCCCCCCTAAGCCGCACAACTGTGAGTATTGCGAAAGTACAAACGCAATGTGCCTTGAACTAGGTGACTGACATTACCCAAAGGCCCTGCAGTCAAAGTCCCCGGTCTCGTCTTCCTCGCCGGCCAAACAGCTACTGGTGAGATCAAGCAAGCAACAGTGAGTTTGGCCAATTCTTCCCTCAAACAAATTTTAGCTGACGGTCTTGCGTCATTCCCCAGAGAACGGTCCTGCAAAATCTCAAGGAGGTCTTGGAGCTTTCGGGGTCATCTCTTGAACAGGTGGTCAAGTACAATGTCTACCTCGCAGACATGAAGGATTTCGCGGCTATGAACGAGGTCTACATTGATTTCCTTCCCAAGCCCATGCCATCGCGTTCGTGCCTGCAGGCGCTTCCTCCAGGAGATGGCACAGTCATTGAGATTGAGTGCATAGCGCAGGTTTGAATGGCAGACATTACTTCCAGGTGGATCACATATTATGTTTTCTTAGAATTAGGGACCATGATGGGCTAGGCCTTCAACACACAGAAAGGCCACCTACTTTCGTCATAGAAAATTGATCCAATGTTTACAATTTGAATTGTTCACTTAATTGCGATGACCCTTACAAACTTTGATACCCCATACAGTATAGATCATTCGTCTTGCTGTCTGTCCTTCTCATCTCATGTGTAATGCCTATGTCGGAACAGTCAGTAACAGATTCGAATATGCTTGCAAGCCACTGTGCACAAGAATTAATGATAGACCACATAGCTGGTTCTGTTGCCATACGCGGCGCCTTCATACAGTGGTAAAGGTTCAAAGACCCAGCGTTTGGAAAACATACAATGCCGAATATACCACGTAACTCATTGAAGCCGGCGACCACAGAAGCAAGTATATGGTACATGGTAAGATCAAATTGTAAGTACACTTTAGGATTCGTAAGATCTACTTGCAAGCCTAGGCTACCCAGGCATCTCAGTGCCGCGTCCACCGCTAAGCTCTCACCGTCTGATAAGTTCCCCTGGAAGATGGAGACACTTGCTCCTTCAGGTAAGACACTCCAGCCTTGTCTGGAACTCCATAGGCTCAGGGAAGGCTAAGCTTCCAATAATCCGGTCAATCGATTGTTCTCATCTCGATTGCTGGGGATACCTGGGCAGGGATTGCCGTGATCCATTAGCAGAACCCCAGACAGGATGCACACTGTGGTGGAGAACAGATAAAGTACTTTTGCGATTTATGTAATTCTATTTCTTGGAAAGCTACAACGCTACAGCTAATGGAGTGAAACCCCCAATACGATCCCGCCTAGGTGAATCAATGTGTCATGACCGAGCAACATCGAGCTCCGCCATGTACCAGTTTTGTATCGCCTTGGTGTCGCCCGTCATGGCGACCGTGTCGTATTTTTGCCTCGCATCCTTGGCTGCTGCGCCGTTGTTGACCATACGTCCGGCCCACTTGCCGTGCTTCCGCGCGGCCGCCACAATCTTGTCGATGGCAGCGACGAACTCTGGCTCGTCGCCACGCGCAGGCGTGTAGCCGAGCAGGGCCTGGGCGAGGTCGTTGGGGCCGATGAAGACCAGGTCCACGCCGGGGACGGCTGCGATGGCCTCGACGTTCTCAACGCCCGCCCGCGTCTCGATCTGGATCATGGTGATGATGGTCTCATTCGCCGTCTTCATGTACTGCGGCGTCGTCAGGCCGTGGCCGATGGCCGGGAAGGCTGACCCTTGGCCTCGCACGCCCTGTGGTGGGAACTTGGACGAGGCGACGATCTGGCTGGCCTCCTCGGCGTTGTTAATCTGGGGCACCATGATGCCGTGGGCCCCCGTGTCCAGGGCCCTCTTGATTATGTCGTGCGCTGGCCCGCGGATGCGGATGATAGGTGACACCCCCAGGGCCGCGATGGCCGAGACTGAGTTGTGCATGGCCTCGTCGCCAATGTGACCATGCTCGCAGTCGATGATGACGCCATCAAATCCACAAAGGGACACTATCTGGGCCTGGCGCACTGAAGGAATGGCCATGAACGTCATGAGCGGGTACCTTCCGGCCCGGAGGCCTTCAAGGAGCTTGAGTCGAGGGTTTTGGACATTGGTTGTCTGAGCTGTCGGCCAGACCGTAGTTTGTGCAGCCATGTTTCCACAGTTTGTTGTTGTTGTTGTAGGGGTACGATAAGATTCAGGTACAATCAGGCTTATTGTGCCAAGTAGTATGACAGAAATAATTCTCAAAGTAGCAGAGTATTCTTTCACTTGACTTTTCCTTAAACAGTATGAGGCTCGCCTTCAGATGTCGCAGGGAATTGCAGTTTGCCTTCAGGCTATTTAACTTGAGTGTGTTGTGCCACATCGCCGCTTGTTGAGTATCCTCCATTGAATTGCCACATACACTCATATTCCCTCCAGTGCATGTCCCCTGGGAGGAGCATCCAGGAGGAGCGCCGTCGTTTTACGCGAGGCGATCACGTCCGCCAGGGCTGTGTGAGGAGGAGGACAGGGGAGGCGATGCGTGTAAGCGGGAGGAGCTCCTCCCACTATCTTGGGGTCCCACATCACACTTGACTAAACCCAATATCCGTGCCAAGATTTCAGGGCGGGCCGCGGAAGATACCCCAGATTTTAGCAGATTAGAAGATAACGCCTAGAAGAAACCCCAAAGGTCAGCAGAATGCTTATCGGGGTTGACAGCCTCGGGCAGCCCCAGGTTCCATGACAGCCGAGCCGAGCGCTGCAACAATGTGTAGACCAGGTTGCAGTTAAGACCATGGGAGTTCCTCACGCAACAAATTAGACAGACACTGACGTGTTCTGTGACCTCGTTTCTTCTCTGGTTCTTGCAGGAAGCAAAGCAGTGATTGATTCCTTCCTCATACTTCACTCTCTGCATTATTCCTGGTCACCATGGACGCAGACAAGAAACTTCCCGTCGGCGAGGTTGGCGATGGCCAGTCTTGTGCCGAAGGCCAAATCGACATTGGCGACACTCAATTCGCAGGCGAGCGCAGGCCTGAGTCACTGGCAAACCTGGGAGATCATGAGATTGCGAGCCTCAACAAGAAGCTTGTCCGCAAGATCGACCTGCTCATCCTGCCAACCATCGGTATACTGTACATTCTCAACTATATCGACCGTCAGAACCTCTCGGCTGCAAAACTACAAGGCATCACTGAGGATCTCAACATGACCACCGAGCAATTCGCCACGGCAATCTCGATCCTCTTCGTCGGCTACCTTCCCTTTCAAATTCCTAGCAACCTCATCATTACAAAGATCTCTCGACCGGGCATGTACATATGCACGGCTGTTGTCATCTGGGGTGCCATATCTGCTGCCACGGCTGCGGTGCACAGCTACGGACAATTACTTGCTGTTCGGGCTATTCTTGGAGCGGTTGAAGCGGTTTTCTTCCCTGGTGAGTCAATCTTTCTCTGTCATGCCATCTTGTTCAGCAAATTCTTGTTTCATTTCTTCCATGAAGCCATCTGGATGTTCAGTGTATTACATCGCTTCGGACCAGCAGGGCTCTTGGTCGAGGCTATGTTCATGTACATATGTTGACATCAGCTCATATCCTTTTCTTGTCCTACTCGGAACACTATTGGATATTCTTCACTTTCTAATTAATAATAGGTGCTATCTACTATTTGTCCGCCTGGTACACAAAGAAAGAACTCGGAAAGCGTCTTGCCGGTCTCTACATTGCACAGCAAGTTGGTAACGCCTTCGGTGGGCTCTTTGCCGCAGCCATCCTGCAACTCGACGGGACACACGGCATAAGAGGATGGCGCTGGCTCTTCATCATTGAGGGTTCCGCTACAGTCGGCATCGGTGCTATATGTGCTCTCATCATGCCCGAGTTCCCGCACAACAGCCGTGTGCTTTCGCAAATACAGCGTGACCTGGCCGTATGGCGCATCGAGTCTGAGGCTGGAGCGGCTGAAGGCCACGAGGACGAGAGCACGATGAGCGGCTTTGCAAAAGCGCTTTCGGACCCCAAGCTACTCCTTCTTATCTTCTGCAACCTGCTCTCACAAGGACAGGGCTCCATCGCGAACTACTTTCCCACCCTGGTTGGTGCGCTCGGCTATTCTCAGACCATCAGCCTGCTTCTGACCGCTCCCCCTTATATCCTCGCTGGATTTGTCTACTACGGCATCACTTTCTACTCCGACCGAAAGAACACAGTTTACCCCATCATCCTTGGTTGCATAGCCATAGCAACGGGTATGTACATCATCCCAATGGCGACAGACAACGTCGGCGCACGCTACTTCTCCATGATGATCCTGCCCTTCGCTTCCGTCGGCCCTCAGATCCTCCTATACAAGACGATGAACCTTCACCTCGCACGTCCCGTCTCCAAGCGCGCAGCAGCCTCAGCTCTGATCAACGCCATCGGCGGTACCTCAAACATCTGGACCTCGTACCTTTACTACGCGCCTCCTCGCTTCTTCGCTGCTTTCGGTGCCCTTATGGGCTGTGCCGTCTTGTTTGCGGTCACCATCACCGTCTATCGCTGGGTGGTGCTTCGAGAGAACAGGCGCCTGGACTCCGGTGATCCGGCCGAGATTGCCAAAGCCATGAAGGGAGGCGTCACTCAGGAAATGGTCTCGCTTGGTTGGCGGTATGAGATGTATTAGAATTCAGAAGGGATGGTTTCATGTGACTGTAGTTTCCAGCATGGTGTGCCAGTCAACTATGATGATTTTCATTGAACATTTGGGGTTCACCACGTCTGTCACAGAATGCCCCAGTATAGTATGGCTTGGGGGTGAGCAAGGCTCATTCGTGTGAATCACTCCGAGACCCAGGATGGGTTGACCGTAAAGGGAGGTTTGCAGTAATTCGCTCGCAGCTCTTGGTGTTTCCCATCTTTCAATAATAGTACTGGCAAGTATCCAAGTGTTTGGTAATCAATGCGTACCTGTTCAGGGCGTTCTGACATGGCATTGCGTTCAGAATCACATGCACGTTACTCAATTATTCACGTGATCGGGAGTCACTTCCCCTTGGAATCCGGCATCTATTACGCATCACTCGAGCAACAAGATATGGCCAGAGCTCGATTGAGCTTTCACGTACTGCTCTCATTTTATTTACAACATTTTTGCTGGTGTGCCTGTCTCGTCGGCCTCTTGTCGGGCTCTGGATGGTAGAGTGAGTTTTCTGCGAGTCCCAATAATGTTTCTGTGTTTGCCTGAATCGTTGCCTTACTTCAAAAAGTCCTTCGAAGCGCTAACACGGGTATTTCAAGAGCATTGATCTGAGAACGAGATGGTCTAGCTATGATGTCTCGAGCTGGCCAATCAAGTCAGATGCTAAGCCGGACTGACTTGATCGCCATGCCGCGAACCACACTAGTCCTCGGTCAATTCACCAACGACGGCGTGTCCACATGTGGTATGGGCTAAATTCTCTTTGTTCATAGATTCTTAGATAGGCCCTGGATGACTCTCTCGTTCCCAAGTGGCTGGTCAACGGCGTCATTTCCTGTCGATCCATCGTCAAATTCCCATCACCCCTTGATGCCTCCCTCTTGTTATTCAGAGTCTCTTACTGCTGAGTTGTTTATACGGTACTGAGCCATTGTCTTGGCACCATGGACCGTGGTCACTACACTTTGGTCACCATATGGACGCTGTTTGCCGTGTCAGCGATATTTCTCGGACTCAGAGTCTACTGCAGGTGTCGTGGCGGCGGTAGGCTGTGGTGGGATGATTGGGTGATGGTTGTTGCATTTGTCTGTTGGCCCCCATCGATGCCATCGCACACAAAAGCTGAGTTACACATCTACTGACATCGGTATGCTCCCAGGTTCTCGCGGCTGGAGAGCATGCTGCTACCAATGTCGGGGTAAATCTCGGAGTCGGAAAGCATATCAACGAAATAGACCCGGCAAACCTCCCGGCTTTGCACACTTTTAGCCGTGTGGGTTCTTCTTTAGCCATTCTGGCCTGTGCTCTAGCAAAGACGTCTTGGGCTCTTACAATGTTGAAAATTTGCCGGGCTACAAGGGATTGTATGAGAATAATGGTATGGTTTCTGTTGGTATCCGTCAACGTCTTGATGGACGCGGGGATCATCCTTAACTTCCTGGAGTGTGATGGGACAGGTCTTACTGTGTCGCCGAGCCAGATGTGGTGCTGGAGCAACCTCATAGCGGCTAACTACAATTTGTTTTCGGCTGGTAAGTGGATCCCGCGTAGTTAGTCTCATTGAAATTGCACAATTGCATCAATTGACTTCAACAGCCTGGTCCGGACTTACAGACATTGTTCTCGTCTTACTGGCTTGGAAAATTATCTTGCCTATGCAAATGAGAACCAACGACAAGATTGGGGTTGCAATAGCGATGGGCCTTGGACTCGTGTAAGTGATACCCAAAGATTTTGAGAGGCGACATTGGCTGATCATGCTGGCCAGTTCCGGTGCCATGGGTTTCGCCAAAACGGCCAATGTACTTCTTATGGCAAAAATGGATTTCACCTGTCAGTACTTTTGAGCACGTTGATAGTCCCATGCTGACATGCAACAGACGAGGTCACGAACCTCATTATATGGACAGCGGCAGAAATAAGCGCTCTCATCATGGCTGCCAGTGTGCCATTCATCCGCCTTTTCGTGAAGGGAAAACTCTCCACATCGCGGCCGAATATGAGCGGAGCTCAAGCACTAAATGAAAAATCACAAGAAAAAACGACGTCGAGCGCCCCCACCACCGTTGGATCTAGTCGGCCGAATTGGCGAACACAGTCTGGAGACTCTGAGCTGCTGGCTGAAAGAAACCCGCCGCAGACAGCCGATGACGACGGCACTCGCTGCCCCTTTCCTTGAATGTGGGACTTTCACGCCTCATAACTATTGTTATTAATTGACTCCTGGTAGCCCAATGTGAGTGATATTGTTAGATTTCAATGCGTTTAGAGGTCATAGATGACTAGAATGATGCTATCGATATGCAAATTGCAGTCATCTACCGCTGCAACATGCTGAACAAGATGAGAATGGTTGATGTCTTCTATTGAGTGGAACCTCGCAGCTCTGCTTTCTGTTGACTTTTCTCTACAAAAGATTCCGGCACACTTTGAACGAATTCAACTGACAGATCAGCCACCAGTCTTTTACGTAGCCTGGCCCCACAAGTTTGGCGGTGTGAACAGATCTTGGTAGCCCACCTCCTTGGATGAAATCTGGGGAAGTTTTGGGGGGCAGTCTGGGGTACCCCGCCATAATCCTGGTCGCCAACCCACATCTATATGCATTGGCCTTGATGGAGGTCTTCGACGACGCGGTGTACACGGGGAACGCCGGCGCGACGGCAGAGCTCGCGAGGTCCTTGCCGGGTGCAATTGCCGACGGATGTTTTAGATCGGCTGCGTGCTTCTTCGACCATGCGGAAAACACGACGTACACGAGAAGATCCCACGCAGGCCGAGCGCCAAGCCTAGAAGTTGGATTCTTTAGTGTGTCCGCGCCGGAGATTATGCTAGGCGGGCACGACTGTCTCCGGGTCTAGAGAATATCACCTTGGCTACAGATATCCCCGCTATTCAGCAGAGGGTGGCATTCGGTCGCTAGATATAGGGGAGATGAGTGACTTCCAATTTCTTGGGCCCTTGGCCAGTCTTGTGGATTTTTGTTTGTCTTTTGTTGTTCAGTCGGCCTCCTGGACCAAAATGGCTTCTCCCTTACTCGCGACTGTGCCATCAGCCTCATCGGGAGTGACCAACGCGCCTGGGCCTGCTTGTTATGCGTCGACTTTCCAATCCCTGACCTTGGCCAATATTGAGGTGTTAGCCCTCCGAGTCGACGTCGTCAACACCACAGTCACGTCAGAGTCCTCAGCCGGCGGTGAGTTCTGCCAGATTACCGTGCAATACACACATCCTGGACAGAATGACGCAGTCAATACAATAGTGGGCCTACCTCTGCTCGCAACTGACTGGAACGAGCGCTTCCAGATGGTCGGCGGCGGCGGTTGGGGAACTGGCTACACGAGTGCCCTATATCAAGCGGTCGCTGGCGGTTACTCTTCGGTAACCACAGACGGTGGTCATGACAATGACGCCCCGGTGGCCGACTGGGGCCTCGTCAGCGAAGGCAATGTGAACTGGCCATTGCTCTGGAACTTCGCTGTGGTCGCATTGGATGAAGGAGCATCGCTGGGCAAGCTAGCCACGGAGCTCTATTACGGCACGCCTGCAAAGTACTCGTACTGGAATGGCTGTTCAACAGGTGGTCGCCAGGGGCATATCATGGCTCAGCAACACCCGGAACAGTTTGACGGGATTCTGGCTGCGGCACCCGCAATCAACTGGCAGCGCTTCATCGTGCAAGAGTACTGGGGTCCTCTGATGGCGAACCTTCTGGGTACGGGCCTCCACTACTTGCAAATGGATGTAGATTCTAACAGTTGCTCGCAGACACGAGACCTCCTACCTGCGTGCTGGAAGCCTTCACTCAAGCCGCGATCGACGCATGTGATGGCTTGGATGGCGTCGAAGATGGAGTTATTGCTCTTCCAGACCAATGCGACTTCGACGCGGATTCCTTGGTTGACTCCACTGTCAGCTGCGCTGAGCCGAGCGGATCCATCGTTGTCACAGCGAAGCATGCCGAGCTAGTCAAGGCTGTCTGGGCGGGGCCAACATCCGTGGAAGGCAAATTCGAGTGGTACGGTTTGCCCAAAGAAGCTCCTCTGACCAGTCTTCTAAACACTTCGTGCGACTCCGTGGACAATTGTACCCTCGTTCCGTTCTCCATCCCCGAAGACTGGCTCAGGGTATTCGTAGCCAAGAACACGTCATTGGACCTGAGTGGCCTCAGCAGGGAAGACTACGATCGGCTGTACCGCGCATCTGTCGCTCAGTACGCATCGGTCATGGGAACAGACAATCCGGACTTGACTGACTTGAAGAATGCCGGCACCAAGCTCCTCACCTGGCACGGCCTGGCAGACCAACTCATCACTTATCACGGAACCGTCGATTATTACGACCGTGTGACGGAGCTCAACTCAAACGTTACGGACTACTACCGACTATTCCTAGCACCAGGAGTAGAGCATTGCGGGCTTGGGCCGGGTCTGGACCCTCACCTCACCATCTTTGAGTCCCTTCGGGCTTGGGTCGAGAATGGCACAGCTCCTGAAACTGTGCCCGCTACAGGACCTGCAGTGGGTGGTAATAATGCCACTCGAGAAGTCGGGCTGTGCTTATACCCTCGTCAGCTTACCTATGTCGGCTCGGACCCGAATGACGCGGGCTCTTTCGAGTGTCGGTGAATTATTTTCTGGATGTCTGATCATGAGAGGTAGCTCTCTAAGATCAAAGGACCTCGTCATAGGCACGCCTACCCATTCAATAAGAAAAGCATCAGTCCGAGGGCGCTAATGCTCGATTCATTTCGTGGGCGGTCTTTAAGTGTGCGGGATTCGCTTGCTATCCAAACAATGCTCATCAGAGTCTTACAACTCCTGAGACAAGAAAACCGTTCTTATGTGTCAGTCGTAGTACTCAAAATAGGTCCAAATTCCCTGTGTGAATAACGTCCCTGGTACACCCCTCATCTCAGGGGTATGTTCCTCGGCCTGGCTGCTTCTGAAAAAAGGACTCTGGTAAATCGAAGCCCGGTTCTGCTTCTCTCAGAGCATTGAGAGTGTCTCTCACAACATCGTAACCAAAGTTGTAATCAAAGAATTCCTCAGGAGATTCTGGTACAAGTTAGCCATCCGTACAGACTCGTGTGGGTCAGGATCAATGTGACATACTTGGCACCCGTTCCAAGGGGATAAACTGGGACGCTTCCTTCTGGATTAACTCTGGCTCATCCTGGCCGGCATTGCTGAAAATTTGCATCAAGCTCGCTCGGTTCTTTCGAATCTTTTCATATAGCAACAGACGTTCAGCAATACACCCCCTTGTGGCCTTGCTGAGAACCATGCCGAGAACGATGCCATCCTCGATTCCCTGAGCCCCTCCCTGTCCTTGATCTACTCCTGGTCAGTAATGTAATTGTCGCATAGCGAGGAGCCCTAAACTCACGAGGTAGCATAGGGTGGGCTGCATCGCCTGCTAGTGCCATCTTGTCCTTCACCCATGTAGAAATAGGCGGTCGGAAGAGCAATGCCCATTGCGTGATATCCGTCGCCTTGCTGTGCAAGAGTCAGTGGTGCAAAGGAATCCAAGCACCTTGCAGTGAGGCTGTTTCAAACATACTTGAGTACTGCCAGAAGCCGTGGGTGAATATCATGGTATCTGTTGAGTAACTTAGACTTCTCAATGGGGGCTTGCCAGTCTAGAGTCACACATAAGAAAAGCTTTGTTAGCAAGAGAATTCCTGGCACCAAGAAAATGGGGGATCCTCAGACCTTCTTTTCGCATCTTCGAGATGTCATCCTCGTGGAAAATTGCAACGAAATTGTGCACTTCATTGCTACAATTACGTCAACTATTCGACCGTATGATGCAAATGCCGACTTTGGGCAGGTGTCTCACTTTCGGCAAGGGTATGAGACCAGCCTCTTCATGTCTCCCACGAAGAATTTTATGCGGCCATCATCGTCCTCAGTCCAGAATCTGGTTTCGGGGTCATTTTCGATGTCATCCGTGGGGATCAGAAAACGGTAGCAGAAATTGTAGGCGTCTCTTGATGGTTCAGGAGGATTTGGCTTTCCGGTCATAGCTTCGACGCCCAGGGTGTGTATCCCATCTGCGATTATGACAAGGTCGGCGTGCACAGTCTCGCCGCTGGCCAGGGTGATCGACGGAGTCTCTGCATCCTGAAAATGGCTTAGAAAATGGCGCCCCTCAACAGAGAAGATGCTCCCGCTTCAACGCGCTGACATGAGCTGAACCCCAAGGGCGCTGGCACTTACATATTTGACCACCTCAGACCTTAAATACACCTCTACAGGCTTGCCCTGTCCATTCTCTTCTGTGGCCAGCCTCTTGAGCTCTTCATGCAGATCAACTCGGTGCGCAAAGTACCAAGGCGAGCCGTACTTGATGGGAACCTGGCTCTCTGTGGTGCCCACGTGGACGCGCTCAAGCGTTCTGGCATTAGCACGAAAGCTAGACTTGACTGTGACAAATCTGGCGCCTTCGGGATTCAACCCCCAAGCGAGTAAAGCTCGAGATGCATTCGGTGGGACATGGATAGCGGCGCCAGTCTCATTGTTGAAGGAGGACCTCTCGTATATGCGCACAGTGTGTCCAGCGCGGCGCACTGATATGGCGGCTGATAATCCTGCTATGCCTGCTCCGACGATGATGACTTCCAAAGCCATTGATACCAGGGGTACTTTTCAGAGCGCTTCGAATAAAAGAAATAGTACTGCTTGAGGCAATTCCAAGGGAATCATGTGGCAGAGCAGATAGGATCAAGCGGGGTCACCGCGGCTGTTGAAATACCAGGCGCGCGTATACTTGTCGTCGAGTGTGTTGAGCTGTGTACCGAGCAATAGAATTGCGCCGCGATTTATTTCGGTATGCATGCATACGAACTGGTAAACTTTAGAGCGCAGGGTGTTCCGGGCTCGGTTGGCTTTTTATTCAGCGGCTGTATGTATATGGAATACCTGCGAGTTCTAGATGATGCACCAGGGTGCTGCGCTCTCGCAGGATGAGCTAGTAAAATTGAGGAGAGCAATGAATTCAACTTGATGTTATAGGTAGCAACCCCGAGAGTGGCTCGATCGAAAAGGCCAATCAGTTTGAGAAATCCATGCGTGACGATGGGGTTCTTGTTGCTAGTTTTGGCGAGGAAGCTCCACGGTGCAACGCTGACTCCCAATCACGGCAATTCGTCCGGAGGGGCAAGGCATTCTGTCCCCAGTTGTAACAAATATTATGACATTGCCACAAGGGTGCTCATGGACGCATTTATTTTGTATTTTCTGTTCCATGTGGCAATGCATGCTCAAATCAGTCATTGGGCAGACGGCGGCATACTCGTTCGGCCAGCTGGATGTCGTGAAGAGGAAGCCCTGGTGGTAGTGCTGCCGTCCTGTGGGGATGGTCCACTGCAATGTCTCCAGGTCCTTAGGTAAGTTATACACACGTGCATTAATTCGAATTGAAGCCAGCCTGGAAGATTCGTCAGGCGCTCGATGCAGCTAAACTTGAGTGTCCTCGACTTTCACCACTGGTCGTCTGTGGGGAAACCTCTCATTTTCTTTAATCGGAGAGAGAACACTACTTTACAGCCTTCCGTTAACAGCCCTGTTAATCCCTAGTCGTTATCATAATGCTTTTCAAACCGACAAACTGCAAATGGCAAGGGGAGGTATGGTCATGTTTAATTTTACCAAAAGCTTTAACTACCAGTAACTCCAAGATGCGTGTCTTGAGAGTGCATAAGCATTGCAGTCGTCACGCCGTGCAAACAAGGCAAACCTTGTACTTAGCAGCTTCAGGTGTACGGGAGACACTGAATTTACTATTAGATGTTGAAATTCATAACCCACTGATCTCGGAGAGAATGATTTCACAATATATGTGCAGTGTGTTGTCATTGCCAAAACAGAGCACCATCCCTGGTAGAGGGCCGCTTATATAATCGCCACAAAATTTCCGCCTCGACATGGTAGGTCAGCATCGTGAACAGGTTGCCGACAAGCCCGATCCTTGGTGCGACTGGAGGGGAGGAAATACAGAGATTCTACCCTTTCCAAATTTAACTGGCAGCCTTGTTTGTTGTGTCTCCCGATTGGAGGCCGTTGCCAAGAGGCCGAGTACAAACCCGGCCACTCATTAGTAGCTGAAGCTGTCCCCTGTCGAGGCACAAACAGACATCTCATCTTGCATCGCCCAATCTCAGCATTCTGCGATTCCACTCACCCAAGCCTTGCCATTCCGCTACCACTATGACGTCTCTTCTGAAGTGTGTGCGCCCCTTCGGTCGGCGTGCACCTCTGGTCCCCCTTCAATTTCCCGCCACTGGCTTCGAGGTCGTGCCCGAATCCGAAGTCCTCGAAGAAGAGCTATTCCAAGACGCCCTGAAGGCGAGCCAGTACTACCCAGTCCGAATTGGCGACATCTATGCCCGAAAATACCAAATTCTAGGAAAACTAGGCTTTGGCACGACATCTACGGTGTGGCTGGCCCGAAATCTCCAGTGCGTCTTCTTATACCTATGTGCCCATGCGTGTGCGGCCCTGACCTAGGACAAAAACCACAGAGACCATCAACATGTGGCCCTGAAGGTGTACACTCGCGACATGAGAAACAGGGAGGAGTTCCAAATCTACGATCAGATCAGGAAGATTGCCAATCTGTCACATCCGGGACAATCACACGTCAGGACAGCATCAGACGTATTCAAGCTCCCAAGCCCATATGTCGCCTCAGCGGGAGGGAGTGGTACGGCTGAGCACCATTGCATTGTCCAGGAACCAATGTGGGACAGCTGGAAGGATCTACTTCGGCGCAATCCGGCGGAGCGCTTCACCGAGGCTCTGCTCAAGGCCGGGCTGCAGCAGCTCCTGCTGGCGCTTGACTTTTTGCACACGGAGTGCAAATTTGTGCATACTGATATCAAAGCCGACAACATCATGCAGGGTATCGCTGACAAGCGCTTACTCGGAGCATTTACCCATTCCGAGGTGACCGCACCCTCTGCGCGGAAGGTCATCAACGGACACACCATCTACCGGTCTCGGCAGTTAGAGCTTCCAGAAGAATTTGGCGACGTGGTACTTGGCGATTTGGGATCAGCAGTCAAAGGAGATGAGAAGCGCAATCATGATGCACAGCCAGAGGTATACAGGTCACCTGAGACGATGCTCAAGGTTGATTGGAGTTACCCCATAGACATATGGAACGTGGGCTGTATGATCTGGGATCTGTTCGAGGGACGACATCTATTCTATGGACAAGATCCAGACGGCAAGGGTTACTCTACTCGCGCTCACCTGGCCGAAGTCATAGCGCTACTTGGCCCGCCACCCCTGGATTTGATCGAACAAGGTGCCCGGAGTGACGAGTTCTTCACCAGAGACGGTACATGTTATACTGGGTTTCTTTTAGTAGCTGCAGCTGACAAGTCTCTTCGTGCAGGCAAATGGAGGAACGAAGTTCCTATTCCAAAATCTACCACCATCAAAGAAAATGAAGGCTTTCTGGAGGGTGAAAATCAGGCAAAGTTCATCAGATTTGTGAAGGGCATGTTGCAGTGGCGGCCCGAGGACAGAAGAACAGCAAAGGAACTACTACAGGACCCGTGGCTCAACAATACCTGACCCAGAAATGGCTAAAAGTAGTTGTCTTAAAGGTTGAAACATGCGGGCATTTTTATGCAAGTTGCAGATATAGAAGCTATCTAAACCATTTTATATATGGAACAATCATGTATGAAGCGAGCAACCTGCCCCCGTTGCCTACCTCTGAACTACTGAGCCATTAGTACCTGCCTTTTGGTAGTGGATTCTTGTTGCTCTTGACAGCTACATTTTGATGTATGACAAGGCTCACTTGAGGCTATGTGTGATCTTAACTCTGGCATGGCTGACTATCCCGAGTTCCTTGTGCCGGACTTCACCGTCAGCGCCTGTCTGCCGCGTTCGCAAACTCCGATCTCGCACCACATAAGTAGAACATTATTTCAAATCCTAAATCGGGATCTGACGACTTTCGCTTCTTCAGCTCATCACAGTCGTGATTTTCACAGAATTCTGTTACCTGGGTCGACATGGACAGGCTTCAGCATGCGCCACTCGATAGGTCGAAGGATTACATCCGGCTCATAAGTTTCGTGGACCAGGCCTCGGTCCCCGAGCTCGACCAACTTTCTATGGAGACGTACCATATCTCAACAGCCCCTGGCTATGTTGCACTTTCATATATTTGGGGTAGCCCGGAGCCAAACCACGATCTACTAGTCAACGGATCACGGCTATCTGTTCGTGAGAATCTTGGGGCTGCTCTCAAAGCCTTACGTGGCTTCTTCTAGAATAAGACGAGATCTCTTGACCACCCCCGGCGGTGGGGACGTAAAGCGGAGGCTCTGACTTGCTGTATGAGGACGGATATCCCCTTATTTTGGTCGATGCAATTTGCATCAATCAGTCCGACGACTTGGAGAAGAACCATCAGGTCGAAATGATGGGAAGGATATTGTCAGAAGCAGGCCTTGTGATCTCCTGGTCGGGCGACGAGGCCGATGATTTGAGCTGCGTCATGGAGGCTATCAGGGCCACAACGTACATGCGGATGGACTCCCCCAGGGTTAGCCAAGCCATGGAAGCATTCGAAAAGAGGCCATACTGGCGTCGAATGTGGGTCATACAGGAGTTTGTGTTTCCAGCGCAGATCGTGGTCATGTGTGGGCGTGAGGCAGCACTCTTGCAAGATCTTGTCCGTTTCTGGTCGTGTGAAAGCCGCGTGTCCCATGGCGATGAGAACCACGGGTATTGCCGAGGAGAGTCAGTATTATCACTTATTTGCGGGGATGGGCTTTCCGCGCTTGTCTTTCCAAGATCCTACCGGCGTGGAAGAGACATAAGTTGCGATGAGACGGAAAACGCACCCATAGATACCTCGGTCGACAAAATCATAACCAGATTCACGTACGGGGAGTGTTTCGACCCGCGAGACCGGATCTACGCGCTCCTGTCACTGATCAAACCACGGGCAGAAGTTGCACCACTTGCCGCCGACTACACAATCTCAGCAGAAAACTTCTACTACAGGGTGCTTGAGAATGTAGGGCCACTGGAGAGAAGTTCCGACTGGAGAAGGTCCAGGAGGCGACTGCGAGGAATGCTGGACAGCTTTTCATGGGCCGGTTCCAAAGCAGCAAAATCACGCGAGGTTTCATACGAAATCGTCGGGATGAAATATTTTGGTGAGCGATGGTCTAAGTCGCTCACAAGCCTCAGAGAGAAATAGCCGATATTCTCTTACCCAATGTCTAAAATGTTTCACTCAGCCGCTGGGGAACAGCCTCATCCAGGCATATTTCGGGGGGAAGAGATCGGACCTATCAGGATATCATCCAGCGACGTGTGGTCTTCCCAGGGGGCAAAGGGCCAACCAGGCACCTTTGGCCATTCAACAATTGGTTCCTCTTGCTGAACGTCCGATCAGCGGAATTTCCCTTCTTTCGCAATGGTTTTTGATAGTGAGATTGGATCGAGGGCTGACAAGACTTGCAAGTTCTACGATTCACGGACTCCATTGATACCCGGGTAGGGGCAGCTTTAAGACGAGTCATATATTTCTAATATATGTACACATCATATGCACTAATTAGTGACACATGTTAAACTAGGAAGAAGGTTCCAAGGATCAGTTGCCTTTTTGACAGTTATCCCCGGGTACCTCTTGTAGTAGACCCTACAGGAAAGAACCCTATATACCCGTCCTGCGGAATGTCATCCCTGAGGAGGTTATCCCACAGAAGGTCAGTCAGTGATGACTGCTCACTTTATAGACCCTGTAGCCACGTAGCCAACATCCGAGAAAACTCGTGGGAATCTATATCTCTGGTTGGTGTTAGCAAGTCCAACAGGGGACATCGGTTAATTGCCCCGACATCCAGCAAACACGACCTGGACTACCCACCCACTATCCATTTGACCTAGGCCCCCAAACAAATGCACAATTACACAAGCAAAGCGAAAGCCAGCCACCGGCGGCAGTGGCCCACCTCAAAGAGCCTGATGACATCCCACCGGTAACACAAACACCTCACAACACCAAGCAAGTCAGCCCAACCCGCCTCACCCGGCCCCCCCCCTCCATCAAAGCAAGTAGAGAAAATCAAACCCCATCGAAGCACTGCACCAACGGTCTGCAACCCACCCTACTACCTACGCTCCAAGCCTGACCGGCCCACCCCGTCAGATGCAATGACACCGTAGGACAACAGACCCGGGCGCAGTCAGCACAGCCAGCCATCACCCATCCACCCATCCGGCCGACCAGCCAGTCCTGCGACACGGTCCGGTAGTACGGCATACGACGTAGTGTTCGGTGCTGCGGCACAGCGCGCGCACACACACACTTGCGTGGGGAGACCATACACAAACACCACACAACACAACACCACCACTTCTTTCATTGCCATCATCCAAGACATGCTGGCAGACATGTCAGCGTTGTACTCAATGGGTGGGACGAAAGCAAAGTGCTGTCCAGTAGATTAGGCTAGAATGACGAGCGCATGGTTGGTCCAACGGCTGGACCCTTGTGGGTGACTGGAAAACCTACAGGCGTCGTCATACCCACCCCGTCACAGTGGGAATGATAACAACTGGCGCCGCACAGGTGCTACGAGCGGCGATTCCATGTCTTGAACATGGAGGCGATGGACCCGTCGGCTCCTCTTCAATGCTGTCATTCGATTCAATACATTATCACGTGTGGACTAGGACATCTTGGAGGATTCTTCGTGAGTGGGTAACTTCTGGTATTGTGTGAGTGATGGTGTGGAGATATCTAATACACAGAAAGCGAGTTTAGGCAAGATCTTTTTGCCTCCTCTGGTCCCATCCCCCGTTTAGTATGCTTGCTGGTGTTTGAACTGGTCTCTTGTGCTCCGTAGTTTCCAAAGTGCCTCGAGTTTGCCGCTGCGCCGCCTTTCCCATGGATGACTTGTTTTTGTGGTGTTTTCCAACCAAAACATATGTGAAAGAAAATAAAGATAAAACCAAAACTCCCAATGCTGAGCAATATTTGAATCCTCAACCCCATACGCGATGCAGTTTACGACGAGCCTATCCACCCTCGAGAAACGAACTAGAAAATGCAACTTCCCAGAGCGGCAAACACCGAGGCAGACCTTTTGAAAATGAAAGGAGAGAGACCAAGCAGCATACTAATCCAACCGTTGAGATGGCTGGGGGAAAAAGAGAATGAGGAAAGACAGTGATAACCCAACTACAAGTGGTGAAAGCCAGCTATGCCGGGCTAGCACCAACCCACTCTAGACGCCTCTCAGAGCGCCAGTTCCAATTAAAATCTCGCCCTTTGTTCTTGCTCCAAGGACATTCCTTGACCCGTTCCCGAGTCTGATGTTTGTTGTTTGCCACATGGTTGTGGTGGTTGGCGAGCGTGAAATTGTTGTGATGTGACGAACCATCAACGCCGAAGAGACCCTGGCCAAGGAAGCTTCCGCCATGGTAACCCGTCTTGAGGGTGAAGTCGGGCTTGGGCATAGTCTCGTGAGTACCCGTGTACGCACGGCGCTTCTCTCCAAGCTTGGCCCACTTGTCCATAGAGTTTTGCTTCTGAGGCGATTGACGTTGGAAGTCCTGAGGCTTGACCGGGCTAACATCTTGGAACAAGAAGTGGTCCGGCAGGTCTCCATCCATGTCGATAGCGTCCTCAATAGCTGAAACCCGAGGCTTGGCATTGATGACGGAAGACTTGACGTTGGGAGACAAGCCCTGTCGGGGCGTGTCGTCCTCGTCCTTGCTGTCTTCGCTCCAGGTCCGGGAGTTCATCCTCTTGAGAGCTCGGAGCTGACGGGCCCGCTCCTCCTCTTGGTGCTCTTCCTCTTCCTCCTCCCAGAGGTCGCTCCAGCTCTTGGAAACGCCACCATGGTCACCAAAAACCATGGACATGGCAGGCACATTGCGTGGCTTGGACATGGTGATTGGAAGGGACCCTGCCATTGGCGACACCTTTGCAGCTGGCTTCAACATCGGCTTGTTGATGTTAAGAGACTGCATGGAGGTGGGGAAGCTGGAGTCCATGATGGAGGAGATGGAAGGGGTCTGCGCAGAGAACCAGTCGGTGGTCGCCGCAGACTTGGAGAACAGGTCCTCGGAGTAGCTCTCGTCGTCCGGGATGGCGCTCAACTGGCGGATAGGCAGCATGGCACTTGATGTGTGCAGTGCCTTGGCCCAAGGGAACGCGCCAGTATCGGCCATAGGGCTCTGGATGGACGGTGTACGCAGGGGCTCCCGGTTCGCCGAGGCGATGTTGGCCCGCGACGAGCAGAACTCATCGTCGATTTCTTCGAGGGTGGTGAAGCTCACGACGCGGTTCAGCGCGCGGCGAGCACCCACCAGAGACCTCTTGCTCGGGTCCATGTTCATGCACTCGACGATGACCTCGTAGGTGTCTTGAGACATCGAGGGGAAGACGTCGAAGAGGGACTGCTTGTCACGGGAGAAGTCCAAGAAGAGGGGGTCGGACTCAGTCGGAGTGGTGAAGGGGTTGCGCGAGAAGAGGATGTTGAGCAGGCAGACACCGATGGCCCAGATGTCGGCCTGGGCAGGAGCGTAACCGGCACCAGCGGAGTCATACTGCTCTGGTGACATGTACCGATCGCTGCCGACGCCGGTCTCGTAAGTCCACTTCTCGGTGGTGGCCAGGCCAAAGTCACCAAGCTTCATTGATCCGTCCTTGGCAAGGAAGATGTTCTCCGGCTTGATGTCGCGGTGGTAGACACCCTTCGAGTGAATGTAGGACACAGCATCGACAAGCTCCAGCATGAAGCGCCGGACGTGCTCAGTCTCGAGTGGTCCTTGGTCAACGCGGATCGCCTCGTAAAGGTCGCCTTGCTGGCAGAACTCGAGGACCAGGTACATGTGAGCATCCGTCTCGAAGGAGTGGACCAGGTTGACGATGTTGGGGTGGCCGCCGAGGTGCTGATGAAGGGTGAGCTCTTCCGACTTGTCGTCGATGGCGAACTCCAGGCCGGCATCGTCGGCAGCCGCCTTCTTCGTCAGGCACTTGATAGCCACGACATCGCCAGTGACGAGGTCTCTGGCCTTGAAGACCATGCCGAAGGACCCATGGTTGAGGGGTGAGATGGTTTCATATCGTCCACCCAGGACGACGCCGCCGGTAAACTCGTCTCGCAAGCATTCCATTGTCGTAAAAAGTATCAGAAATTAGAAGAGATGTAAATGGCAAATTAGCAAGGCCGCGTGGTGACAAAAATCCCCGGAACGCTTTTGTCGGGAGCCCAAGGCCAGTCTATGTCGATGAAGAATGATGATGTTGCCTAGCGGTTTTTGGAATCCACAGTGAATAGTTTACCAGTTGTGTACAGCGTAGAACAGGTTGCGGCGGAAGGTGTGGTTGCCTCGAGGCGGAAAGTCGTAGGTGGAAGGTGCAAAGGTGGTAGAAGGCGATGTACAGAACGCGAGGTGGAAAACAAAAGCAACTCCAGATCGTTCAACTTCGGAGGCTCATCGATGGGTATTTTCGGTTGGTCAAAACAAATGGAAAAGAGTTGGCTTGAATGGTGCTGATTGTGTCGGTCGACGGAGCCCGGTAGAGCAGAGGCAACAAAAGGAAGGTCGTCAAAGGTGCATTGAAAAGATGTATTGTTGAATAAAGAGCGACGTTGTTGTAGTAGGGTCCGTTCAGCGACGGTTGGGTGGTTGGGGCGAGGATGGAGGAGGGATGATGTTGCTGTGTCCTCAAAGATACAGCAAGGTCGTCCCGACGGCGGAAAGGTAGTGGTTCCAGAAGAGGTTGTCGTGGACGGCTGCGAGGGTTGTGAAAGGTGACGAGGTCCGGACACGAGGTGTGAGTAATCGTTGAGGCACGGCACTGCCGTCAAGGAAAGCGGACCTCGGGTGCTGGGGAGGACCCTGGAACGGAGTGGGTAAAGGGTGAGGGAGATGTTGGCACTTATCCAAGCACCGGTGCCACAGGAGTCGTTATCATCCGGGGGTGGGTTTTGTATGGAACAGGCAGGCGAAGAGATGACTCTTCAAACCTTCCTCGTTCAATGGCCGGCGTCCAAGTAAGCTCTCCCCTGGGCGTGCGTATCACGGAGACGGATTCGCAAGCAGTGCTTTGGGCGGTAGAGTTCGGGGATGCGAGGTGACCAATATATCGCCAAGGGGTGGTGTGATGCAAGGCAGGCGGAACAGGCAGAACAGCGCCCGGTCGAGTGTCCTTGGGGCCGATGCACACGCAGTCGTGGTAGGCAGCACAGAGCCGGCGTGCAAATGACTTCGAGACAGGTCGAGGTCGGGTCGGTGGTCGTCGAGGTCAGCGGTCCGAGGCCGAGTGTGAGAGCTGATTGCTGAGCGAGTCACAGAGGTCACTTGGCGGATAGGACCGACGTCACAGTATTCCTTTGGTAGTAACGGGAGAGTCGGATGGGCTTGATCGATCGAGTCTGGTGTTTCGACGACTTATCGACTTGTACAATTGGCTTGCAAGGAATATAACTGGACTTGACTTGACGCGGGAAGAGAGGACGCTGTGAACGGGAAAGAAGAGAGGTTGGTGGGAGGGGATGGCGATGGTGAAGTAGGGAGAGATAGGAATAGAGGGAGGAGGTTGGGTGAGTCGAAACGAAGATGGCGGTGGAGGGATCAAGTGACGGGAAGAAGGAAGGTAGAAGAGGATTGGTTGACCTGGACCTGGGTGCGCAACTGAGGGAGACTGTGTGTGAGTGCGAGCTATGAGTTGTGCAGCACGGAACGCCTGGGGGGTGTGAGGACGAGAACGAGAACGACAAGGACAAGGAGCTGGGCTCGGGGCCGGGACCAGGGCCAGGTCAAGGCGCCAAGGAGTAGGAAGTGTGCGTGCAGTATCTATGCAGTAGCAGAGAAGGAAGCCCCAAGAGCCTGATGAGAGAGGTGCCAGTTGGAAGAAGGGATGGATGGGGGAGTGTGGGAGCACAGTTGGGTGTGTGTCTGGGCATGTGTGGAGGGTGTGTGGGAGTGTGGATAAACAGGCCAATACGGAAGAGAGGGGGGGCGTGTGGACGGCGTGCAGCAATGGAAGCCGAGGGAAACGGATGGGTCAGTCCAGCAGCTTCTTGGTCCTGCTGGAGTGGTGAAAGGGCAAAAGAGTCAGACCTGGAGGTGAGATTAGCAATCTCGCCTGGGGTGGTCCTGGACTGGCTGGCACCAGGGCGGCAGGGGTGGGCTGCAAGCGTCAGGTCTGGGAGCTATCGCGTGGTCACAGTGCCCCACAGTGTGCCATGCAGCCCATCTGCCGCCGTGGGCAGATCGGGCTGTGTTGCTCGGCCACGCCCTGCCTCTCCTGCAGTCCCCGCGGGTTCTGACTTGACCGTCAGAATGTCTGGCACTGGCCTACACGTCAGTTGCTGTCTACACCTGCAGCAGTCGGATTCCAGTCTGGCCAGTCGGGATGTAAACATGCCAGCAGAGTTGCTCGATGGCACAGTGTCCCTGGGCAACCTTGGAACAACGCCCAAGACATCGCTCCTGTGCCGTGGGAGATCTGCACTGGGTGTGACGGGGCCCAGAGAGATGACGAGCTTCTGGCTATCTCTGGAGCACGGTTTGGGCAGGGGGGCCTGGGGAGGGCGGTAAATTGAACTGCCATCATCTCACCATGGACGGGCGAGACGGGCGAGACGGGCGGAACAGCACGTCAGGAGCTCGTGCTTGGACTGGCTGGCCGAGTGGCCGAGTGACTGACTGTGTGGGATTCGGTAGATGGGCCTCCATGCAGTACCTGGTCGCATGCGCTTCGCCCTGTGGCAACTGTTGGTATTCTTGGAACGCTGGCTATCAGGAAACAAGGCAGAGGCGCCAGGCGATACCTGGGACCCTGAGCAGGAGAGGGCCAGATCGGGCTAGCCCCCTCTCCGTCCGGGCTGCCCCTCTAACCCCGTTAGGAGTCACACTCTTTGGGGCCCTGCTGAGCTTGGCCTGCCCTGTTCGGGTCTGGGTCAGGAGGACGCCGCAGTAGGCAGATGCACCGTGGTGCGTGGGCTACAACAAGTTGCAGCTGTCCTGCATAGGCCTGCGTTTGCTATCGCTTTCACCGCCAGTTACCTGCTGCCGGCGTACTGCTAAGGCCACCCTAAACGGTATCGAGACCACGGCTTTGGGTATCGTTCCGGGCCCAGAATTGCGCAAGGCTGGGTCTGTCTATGCTCAAACCCTCACGGCATGGCCTCGAGGCATCGCGTGCCCCCCGTGGACCCCGTTTCTGTCCCTGCAGATCAAGAAACAGCAGAAGAAGCCACGTTATCTGGATCCATTCTTGGCTACGCGTGCTGCGATGGGCTGGGGCGCCGTCGGGTCCTGCCTGGGGGCCCCAGGGCCCCCAAAGATGAGAGGGAGCACTGGGGACCTTCAACCCCCCACCGCAGACACAGTATCCCCCCCATGGCATTCCGTTTCACTTCGGTAGGCCTGAGTCCCTTAATTGGCTGAAGCTCAGGTACTCCTTTTCCACTGCATGCGTTCCAACCGCTTGAACATGACCACTAGCACGGCAGCTGCTATGTCAGCCGTCTCAGATAGAGGTGGGCGATAGCAGCAACATGGTTTGAGTCTCCGTCATGATGCGACTTGATGACCGTCACCGTGCTATCTTCCCCATACTTCGCTGTGCGTGCGTGCGAGGAATGGGCGGTTCGCTCAGAGACACAGTCGCAAAGCAACAGTTGGCCAGGCGTTGCAACAACAAACATGAGGGCAGCCAGAGTACGTCATCGCCAGCCAGACAGTACCTAGGTAATAATAACAGGTGGCTGAATTCAATCTCCATCAATGCGCTTCCAGGCGCAGGAACCGCAGAAATCAATCAAACTGGGCCACGTCCCATCGTGACCTTTAATGGACCCCACTGCAACTCGTAACTCATCGTCAATCTTGTCATGCCAGGACTAGCGGCAATAATGCGGACTGGGATGGAGCTCCGAAACGCTGGTCCAGGACGGCCGCCCGGAGGTGACGCTCTCAAAACGGGCACCGAGCTGGGCCAGTCTCCCTTTCGCTGCCAGGGGTGCCAATTAAGCTCCCGAGAGGCGCGCTTGCTGACGATGGACTCTTTGAATACTGACCAAACCGTCGAGCCATTCCTCGCGGCCCCGAGGGTCACCAGACGGGTCGCGGCGGCGAAAGCTATGGTGCCATAGCGGAACTGCAAATGCACACGTTGTCCTGTGCCATGTTTGTGTGACGGCTGGCGGATTGGACGGCAAGTGCTTTCATTGACTGCGATGCAAGTCCACATTACCCGGTTCCTTTGTCCTTGCTGGTCAATTGCACCGTCGTGCCGTTCGTTGGAAATCCCGGGCCGCCACATTTGCAAGAGTGAGACTGGCCCAGCGTCTAGACCCCATCCTTCAGGCCGTGTGACAGGCGCCGGAGCCGCTATCGGATCGATGTGGACGGTCCATGCGGGCGATGCTGGCCCCATGCCCCGTGTTGCAGTGGGTGGCAGCGTGCCTTGCGTGCTCGACCTACCTTCAGCTCCTGACAGGCTACACACCATGGGAGCAAGCTACCGGAGACCCCTGCGGTCGTGACCATTCTACTTGTGTAGAGGAATGCAACGGCGTCTTCAGTATCGCAGAAACGGCTGTCGTGGCGTGCACCGCGATACGTGCGATCTGCCCGCCGCTGCGTTTGCTGCGTTTTAGCCCTTCACCAGTTTGGGGCCCTCTGTTATTTACTGTTATTCCTCGCATGATCGCTAGCCGGCCTTCCAGCCAACCAGCCTGCTGCTGCGGCCGCTCAGGGGCTTGCTGCAAGATGTCAGCCCGGCCGGCGGAAGACAGGCGGCGTGGTATTGCAACTGCAGGAGCTTCTGCTTGACGCGTCGGAGGGCGGGACGGCTTCATTGGCCCTTGGAAACAGCTGCTGGGTCCTACAATGGGCCGTCTCGGAGCGTGACGAGCGAGGCAGTCACAGCTGGGCTTGGCCGAGATTGGAACGGGTTTGACCTTCTGGCGGTCAGGGTTTCTGGTCAGAACCGGGCATTGTTTACATGCTGCTCGGATTCCAGTGCAGCCCATGAGTTTGTGATGCGCGGGCACCGCTGCGTGTGGTTATTGGTTGTCTCGGCCGCAGGGTCGACCAAGCACACACGCAGGATTGAAGCGCATCGTCTGTCACACCGTATCCTCTGCAACCTGACAACATGGCCTGGCAACCTGGCAGACCTCACGAGCCTTGGCCCACTGGCCACTGCCAAATGAGGGTCCTGATTTGGCTTCGTCCACGTTGAGATGCCGAGTGACCTTGTTGACTCGCCACCAGCCTGTCGCTGTCGTTATCGCACAGCGGACAATCATGAAGATCCGTACCCGGGCTGCTAGTCCTGTGCGCTTGGATGCCCTGGCCAAACTATCGAGGTGCCAGGGCGGGCCGGGATTGGCTGAGCCTGTTAAGTCTGCAGCAAGCCGGGCGGCCGGGCAGCAAGTGGGAAGGCTGGTTCTGTCCGTTACCATGGCAGTGGGCAGTGGCAGTGGCAGTGGCCGGGAGCGCGTGTGTGGTGGGCAGATTTGCTCGTTGACATCTCGCCATCTCGTCCTCGCTTCGTCCTGCTGCGCGACGGCCTAACTGCCGTGGCACATGAAGCGGCTGGACGGACGTGGGAGTGCACCAAGGCGGCCTAGCTCCTCCAACAGGTTTATGCATAGATCACTCTGTGCACCTGGTTGAGGCCAGTACCTCGCTAGACTGCACGGTCCCAAACTTCTTGACCGTCTGTTCGCCATCTGCCTCTCTGCCTCCATCCCTTGCTGGCTCCTCTCGTGGTGGTGCGGGTGCTGGTGGTGGTCACCGTCGTCGATGTGCATGTGCACTTGGAACATGGACAGTGAGACTGTGCCTGGGTTACTGTGTCGTGCATCCCATCTAGGAGAGACTGAGGATCTGTTATTGTGGGGACAATACGCATACGGCAGGAGGCCTTGGAGTCCCATCGGAAAATTGTCATCATCTATCTGTTGACGAAGAGGTTGCATATCCGTGCTCCATTTCTTCCCCTGCCACTTCTGTGCCAGCTTGCCAAGGCGTGATAGTGGGGTTGGCAGATACAGTAGATCGGCACTACCATCCCAAGCCACCCTGGCACCCTGACCTCCTGGACAAGCACTGGCCTCCCTCTGCTCTTACCGCTGGTTGGGGGCCAGTCGTGCTTCCGCTCTGGGAAGTCTGCTGTGCTGTGCACCTGGAGCTCCCCTTACCCATGGTTGCCCTAACACCTGGCGCACCCTACAACGGGCAAGGTCTTACGAGGCTGCAGAGCTGCACTAGACAACCAACATCGACACCATCAACGCCCTGGAGCGACGCGTCTGGCGCTGCACAACGACGGAAAATTTTTCTCTTCAAGCAGCAGCCTAAGCAGCCTAAACAACACTACTCTCCATACTCGAGCCCTCTTAAGACCTTTTCTGCAAGGGGCCTGTCTTCTCACCGCTCTGCGTGCACCCTTCACGACAACCATCTGTCTCATCGGTGTTCGGGCTGCTCACCTGGTGTAACGCATCTCGTTAAGATTTTCACCGCGAAAAGCGCCAAATCGAAGGGGCAACTGCTACCTAGCGCACCAGGGCGTCGGACCGGCACTATGGCAGAACTAGCCCCCGTCAGGGTCGCCTTACTAGACATCGGTAAGGAACAAAGAATCAGGAAGCAGAAGCAGCAGAAGAAGAAGAGAAAAAAATCAGACGAGGCACCGGATGGTCCCAGAGGCCATGCGCCCAGTCCGGCAGTCAGGAAACCTGCATCATGCTGCCGATACCACCAGCAGCAGCACTGCAAATCCTGGCCCTCATTGAGCTTCCTCCTGCGAGCTCATGACTTGCTAGATGCAGTCTTCCATCTCCCCTTTGGCCACTTTTTCCCATCCGGGCTCCGTCGCCAGTCGTCATCACCGGGCGATGCGGCCCCAAAATCCAGATGTAGCAGTGCGTTAGCCCGGACAAATGAGCTGATGAGTTCTCTTTGACAGAGGGTACCGTCTGCCCGATCTCATTCGTGAAGGCTGTTCTGGTGGGCACATTGATCTTCCCTTTCTCGTCCCCAGTCGACCCCATTTTCCCTACTCCATCTGCATGCACGCGACCTGTCCCCGAGACACCAGGCCTATGGGATGTCACCCATCCTTTCCCGTTTCCGCCCTGACGTTGGGACAAGTGTCCCTTCTCGGACTGACTGTCGATAGACGGCCGGACGGGCAGTGCTGCTAGCTGGTGTCACATCCTGGACACGGCGGTGCGTGCCCAGGGAGTCTTGGGGTGCTCCCATCATCTTCTTTGTTCGTCTATGCGACGATCTCCAGTTCACTTTGGCAATGTGGCAGCGGCCGGCGATCGTCTCACTGACGAGACCACCATCTCCCATCTAGTTCCCTTATGCCTTGGAGGCCCTTCCTGAAACTCTAAAGTCCAAGTGGGACGACCCAGAGTTCATCGTCTACAGAGATGCCTTCCCAGAAGAGCACAAGGCATCGCCCGAGGCCCTCCACGCTCACGTGCAGGATCTGATGGCCCGCGACGTCAAGATCTCGTATCTCAAGGCCCTCCAGGGATACCTGTGGGAGAGCGGCTACAAGTCTGGCCAGCTGAAGGCACCTCTCTTTGACGACGTCCCGCCCAGGCTTCGGGAGTGGAAGCAAAAGGGCACAGAGATCATGATCTACTCGAGCGGGTCCGTGCCAGCCCAGAAACTCCTGTTCAGATATACCAACTCGGAGCCAGCCGACCTGAACCCGCTCATCTCCGACTACTTCGACACGGTAAATGCTGGTCTGAAGACAGAGGCATCAAGTTATGCGAAGATCGCAGCCGCTCATGACCGCTACCCCCCCAGCAGCTGGTTGTTCTTGAGCGACAACGTCAAGGAGGTGGAGGCGGCAAAGGCGGCTGGCATGAAGAGCTTCATTGTTCAGAGACCAGGGAACTCGGACCTCCCGTCGGACATTGAGACGCAGCACAAGGTGATCAGCAGCTTCGATGAGATCTCATCGTTGGGTGCTTGACCAGCCGGCAAGCTGGACACTCTCCGGACTAGAAAGCTCGGAGCCGTTCTTAATTATCCGAAGGACCAGCGCGACGTCACCCAAGCCACACATTCAATGGATGGAACCAATTGCGCGGCGGATAGATTATCAAGGTTGTAGATGATGTTATCTGCCACCCTCCCTCGCCAGATTTGATGATCTTGCCCATGATTCAACTACAACAGAATAATGTGACACTGCCCCCCCTGGAGATAGCAGGATGCCCTTAGTCACGGGAAGCTCTTGATAGCGAGGATTGGTAAATGAGTGCTGCGATGAGACGACATTAAACCAGACTGGATGTCTATGCCAATTGATAGATGCTGTGATACCCATGAAACCAACTCCCGGATCTGTCGTACTCCCCTGACTAAGCGCCCTCGCGCCCTCCGACTTATAGCGCAGATTAGCAACCCCCGACAAGTATTTCGAGTCTTGGCTGCCAACCTCGACCTGGACACAGGACCCATCATCCCCCAACCCACAAACCAAGCTGCCAGGACCGTGCTATCGAAACGTAGGCAGCCAAGGCAAGGAAAGGATCTGGACAACCCCCCCCCCCTCAAACCCCCCACGAAGGAGGGCACAGAGATCGCCGAGCACTCTGTTCCAAGCCAATATCCGGGGTAAGACAACTATGATGTCCCCAAGTTTCCAATTCTCCTTCAGCTCCCCAGTTCCGGTTTCGATCGCCCGGTCACCTGCACCACCATTACTCGCCGGGCGCGCCACCTGATTCGCCAATTGCCCCCAGTCACCCCTCGACGCGCAGATGGAGGAGTATTGGGGTAGGACGGGGTCAGAGCTCCCACCCAGTGCGGGACCGGGGGGCCGCAAGCGTGCACTCTCATCGTCCCATCATCGTGCGTCCATGAGGTTATCATCGTCTGACCCCGGGACAGACAGAGAGAGATGAGCCTACAGCAGCTCGTTGGACTCGTTCAAGTCAGTAGTGTAGTCTCACGGGCCACTCAACCCCAACCGTCCCCCCAAAGTCCCCCGCCGACGTGCCGGCAGCCACCGCGCAAGCCTAGGTAGCGGGGAGCTTTGGGGCCCCGGTGCTATTTGCTTTGCTTAGTGCATCGTACTGGACGCTGGCTGGCACTGGCGCACCCCGTCCGAGGGGCTGGGGCCGACCGTCGCTGATAGCTGCAGGGAGGCTCGGTGCTAGGGGTGCCGGCGCGAGGGACGGCGTCTCGCCCAGCTCAGCGGAGTCGCAGAGCTTCCATTTTACCCCCTGATTCTTGCAGGAACCTAGGAAAGTATGGCTTTCCTAGCTGTCGGGGGCTTCAGATGAAGGTTACGACCGAGCGAATGGCAGCGACGCCTACAATTAAGATCGTTGCCTGTATGATATACCCTACGTTGGTCGTCCGTCCGTCCGCTCCGCAGGCACGGGAAGTATCCGCTCTGACGGTCCGCCCTGATGCCCTGACCAGCCACGTCCCCATAGGGCAACCTCCAGTGGGCTGACCTTCTCTAGAACAAGCGTTCTATAGAGCAAACTACGATGGGATAACCACATTCGCTGATAGTCCCTTGTACGTAGCCTCGCGGGGATAATCTTCTTGGGTGCACACATTCTAGGACCTGCGTCCCGGTAGTAGCACGTGCCTCTGATATCGAGACGTTTGCCAGTCGGATCATATCTCCTCTAACTCTGATTCCCGAGCTGGTCCAGCCGAACATATATTGCAAAATTGCCACAATGTTCATCACGCAATGCATACATGCTGTAGCATACGAAAAGCACGGCCAAACTTGTCAATTGCATCGGTGGCACCAACCGCGAAGTCCGCCCGAAGAATACGGCGGAGGTCCCGTCGAACATCTCCCGACGAATTGCCGGTAACGGTAGCCTACGCGATGTCCGACAAATTAACTCCTTCTACGGCACATAAGATGCAGCTGACGATACGCTCGTCCTATTTCATCGCCCTGCACCCCCCGAGGTGAATCCATTCCTCGTTCGAAGTGTTTGGACGTCACATCCGGATTAGACTTTGCGTCTGTGCTGCAGTTGAGCACGTTGCTTTGCCCGTCTTTGCAAAGCCCCAATGACAAGCCCTTGGTAGCCACGTCCCAAGGCCTCTGGGACTGGGGGGCCCAAGACTCTCAAGGCCCTTGGAGAGCCACTACCCCTTTCCTTTTTGCTCAGTGACATCTCGTCGTACTGTGCGGACTGTACAGGACAGTGCAAGGAACGGTATGAAACAATCTTGAGCTTGGCCATCCGATCTGATAGCTGGTGTTGCAGGCCACCACAGAACAGATCACGACCAATCTTGTCCATTGCTCTTATTCGGGTGCGAAGAATTCATGGCACTCACGGCAGCCATTGAGAAGACGTCGACCAAGACCAGGCGACGGCACTGGCAAGACTGGGTTCTGGCATTGGCCCTGACATCACTAATGTGCAGTCCGTCACAGTCGGCTTGCTCAATGCCCAGATGATGGGAACAGCCAATCCCGTCGGCCCGCCCGTTTTGCTATGCGACAGCGACAGGGCGGAAATGCTCTAGCGGCTAGGACGAAGGTTCAGCAGCCAAGCTTTCTGAACTGTTGAACGCGGAGGGCAGATTACGCCCGGAGGTCTATTGCGAAGGTTTGTCTCGTGATAACCTACGATGGAGGTCTGGCCAAGGGTCCGTGACACCGATCCCGGGATGGTGGTGCGAACTGCTCCTCGTCTTATCAGGGTGTAGAGGTTGCCCGATAGCTTACGCGGCGCGCAAGATATCCGAGAGATATTGAGATGCGACGAGGTGATCACTTCCGCTCATTCCGGACGAGGTTTGAGGACGATGGCGAAGTTATTTCTCGAAGCACCCGAGCGTAGCTCTTTCTTGGTGAAAGAGGCACCTGACCGCAGGAGCGGGGGGCTGTCGGCAACCCGCGTCCAAAGATAGTAGACAAGTTTCTGGGTGGTCTTGGATTCCGTCAGCTGGTAGCCAAGGGATGACATGATGGCATTGAGTTTCTCCCCATCCAGGTAGCGCGAGTTCGAGACACAAGGTGCAGGTAGGACGAGGAAAAGGCTTGGGAAGTGCGGTTTCAGCCCTGCATTCGTCCCGTCTCTGAAGCGTGACGGCGGGTGAAGGAACTCAAGAGTGCGGAGAAGCATGTCACCTCTGCCACCGGCTTCAGGGACGAAATTCAGCACCAATGACAGGCTGATGATATCGAACCGTTCGGACTCGTCTCCAGGCAGGGGTCGCTCCATAAAGTCCTGTTGTAAGATGCCCTCCGCCTGGCTGTTTAAATCAATGCGGACGATGTCGAACAGGCCACTGAGAGAGCACGCATTTGTCGTGCTCAGTGCACCGACTTCGAGCATGCGCAGACGACTTGGTGGATCCGAATCTGCCAGGGCCTGTAGCGTGGGTTTGACGGGCTTCAACCAGTCCAGCAGGATCTTGGAGCTGTCTCCCCCGCGGTCATTCCGCTGTCCTTGAAGGCTTGCCTGCTGGTACTTCTCGATGCCGCCCAGGGAGGTGATTTCCGAGGCTATGACTGCTTCTGCAGCTGCATCGCCATTTTGAGCAGCTTGCTTTCTTCGCTTCTCCAGAGTGTGGATTTGGTTGATCAGTGTCCTCGTAGCTTTCCTAGAGATGGACTTTGGTTTCTGGATGGTTGGCGGCCGTCCAGCGGTCAAATTGAGTTTTGCTCTCTTCTTCTTATGGACGACCATTTCATTTTTTTTTTTGAGGCCCTCGAAAGCGATCTAAGGAAGCACAAACCTTCCTTGTGTTGAATGAGAAGAAGTGGTGTCGGTGAAGTTTTACCATACAAGAGCGAATCGAGGTCAAGCCGGTCAATCAGACAGGCGGACGCTAGGCCACCAGCCGGCCCCCAGCTGGCAAACAGCTCGGCCCACCATTTGCATCCAATCCTTCTCAGCCAAAACTTTTTCCCCGGCTTGCTTCTTGACTACGACAATCAACGACCCTTCAGATCCCCACGACCCCCGAATTCAGCGACGCATCCTCCGCAGAGAATTCGAAATGGCTCCCTCCAAGACAGGTTCGACACCCTGAGACCGATTTTCTTCGCTCGCTCGAAATGATGTTGCCGGCGCTTCCACCCTGAGGGCGAGGTCTCAACCGACCGCAGACCGCACGACGAACCTCGATCACATGAACCCTCCCTCAGGCGACGATGCATTCCAGCAGCAGCAGATTTTGCGAGTTCTTTCGACACGGAAAGAGCGATTGCTGATGCATCATTCTACAAACAGGCACTTCCAAGGGCAAGACCGCGGCCAAGAACGCGGCTAAGGCTACCCTGAAGGGCGTAAGTAATTCGACATTGCGCTTGCAGCAAACGCAGCCATCGTGTAGGAAAACATGTGCTGACCAGACATCCTCATTTAGGTTCACGCCCAGAAGAAGCTCAAGGTCAGGACCTCGACGACCTTCCGTCAGCCCAAGACCCTGTCTCTGGCCCGCAACCCCAAGTACCCTCGCAAGGCCATCCACCATGCGCCCCGTCTCGATGAGCACAAGATCATCGTCCACCCTCTCAACACTGAGAGCGCCATGAAGAAGATCGAGGAGAACAACACCCTCGTCTTCATCGTCGACGTCAAGGCCAACAAGGCCCAGATCAAGGACGCCCTGAAGAAGCTCTACGACATTGACACCGTCAAGATCAACACCCTGATCCGGTATGTTTACATGGGCTTTGAATTCCAACACGAAACAGATGCTAACAGGCACTTTACAGCCCTGACGGCCAGAAGAAGGCTTACGCCCGTCTGACCCCTGATGTCGACGCCCTCGACATCGCTGCCACCAAGCTGGCCCTTGTCTAAACTTCTTCTAGAAAATGGGGGTTTGCGATTATTTGGGAGGGTCTACGGATACCGAATGACAAAAAAAGTCGGCGGGGATTATGGCATCTATCGGCGTCAAAGGGTTCTGAAGGGTATACCAATTGAATGAATTGACACGTCCATGTCCTCCCATGACCGCGCACCTCTATACATGCATGCTGCCTGAATGTCTACCTAGACTCGAGTGATGCTCTGCTTGCGCAACTCGTACAAGTACAGGGCTCGTAGCTGTAGATACGTCCAACAGCCCCTGTTTTCAACGTCTGACGCCATCCACACGTCTAGTTTGTCCCAGGATTCTCCTGATGTTTCCCGTGTTTGATTTATAGCTTAGACCAGCATTGCGTATTGTTGTAGTATTCCGACGGACTCTGTTCGTCAATGCCCTCCCTAGCCCTGCCGCATGCTTTGCAGGTGCTTCACGGCCAGCACACTGACGTCCATGAACCGGTCCACGCAGTTCGTGAGGCACGCCTGCTCGCCCTTGTCCAGCTGACCATTCTTGAACGAGCCGGTGACGCACTTCTTGAAGCAGGTTTCTGTCAGGTCGTGGGATTCTGTCCATAGGATCCGTCTGTTAGTTTCGAGATGACAACAGAATGTAGCGGCAAGTAGGGGGAGGTTAAGTCGCATACGGGCCTGGATGCGGGTGCGCTGCTGCTCGTTCTGGATGAACTGGCGCAGGTCCTGCTTGTCCTTGTCGGTGAGCCTGTCGAGGTCGGCTTGGTCGATGCTGGAGGCGTCCATGGCTGCTTCAGTGGTCGCTCTTTCTTCTGCTGCTGGCGGCTTGCTGCTTTGGAGGAGGTCCAGGCGCGGTGACGGAGCTTTGGGGGCTGGCGAAAATGAGTGACGCTCAGAATCTTTACTCTCTCGGCTTTGCGCTATCTAATCGGCTGCTTCCCGCCTAGAAAGAAAGCTTGGACCTCTGAGCACTCACCTCCCGCCTAGGAAGCAGCCTCCGTCTCTTGATCCATCAACTACAAGAACACATCGCACAGGAGAAAAACATTCCCGCAGTCAAGGTTAAAATCTTCAAAACTCGCTTGTTTCCATGATTTGCATCAATATCTTCTGCTGTAGTGCTTGAAAAGAAAGACCTGTCAAGAGCCTCTGTCTGAGCGCCAAGTTGACTCGGGACAACCAGGTGACGGACCCCCAAGCCTTCTCACCCGATCTTGCTTCTGAAGAATGATTAGCCGCCTGCGAATAAAAGTTTATCCAATTCTACCAGCTACGACCGAGAAACTGTTCGACTGTTCCTCATGCCAATCAGGGGACACGAGCCCGAGGTGTGTGGTAGTTGCTGCCCAGACCTCTTCTGGGCCCTCTGCCCATCTGTACAACACCGTTAGAGCGGGTCATCGAATACGGTGGCGCATGCACACCGTCCAGAACTGTGATACATGTATTTCAGAGAACTCGGAGCCTCCGTGTAGTACATTCTGGTGTCTGGCGAAGATCCTGGGCAACTGCACGCTAGGTCCTCTCGCCCCGGACCGGAATTATACGCCGCGCGGCATTCGGCGGCCACGATGGCCACCTTTTCTCATTTGGCTATACGCCCGCGGTAACACGGAATAGCTATGTTGCCGTGAGCTGCGGTTATGTCGTATTTAATCATCTAAATGCAGGTCGGCTCCTCCGACCGGGCCATTATGCTGTTTCTGATATGGGCCGAAGGTTTTGATACTCTCTTTTGTGGTCTTCCGAGAACGAGCACTCGAGATACAGAGGCAAATGTGTCTTCAGTCGGTCTCGTCATCGTTCTTCATACACAATAGTCGAACTGTTTTGCTATGTAAGAACGTGCTCGCAAACAAAACTGGTACTTGTCGCCGTGGCTTTGGTACACTGGCATGGGCTATGCCGTCACTCGTCTTTCATGGCTGGGCTATCGTGATAGCTTCTGGGATGATCCTCGTGCCATATATACGGTTTATGTGTAGTTTGGAATGATGCTGCGGGCATCATTTGGCAGGTTGCTCGAGTTGCGCCCGGAACGATATTGTTGGTTGAGGGAGGGGCAGGTCTGTGGTGACTGCTGCCCCATTCACCATATGTTCTATCTCCAAACGCATAATAGGAGGTGAGAAACCTATTGAGTGACTTGCAATACCACCAGGCGTCGCTTTACTCCTGCCAGCTCCCTAAACCTAAGCTGAGAGTGTGCTGAGAGTGCTTATTGGTGATACGTGCAAGCTGCCGGTTTCAAGCAATCTCACAATCCTGGCAACACCACATAGATGTGGTCTAAAGCTTCAGTGTTGCACTTGCAAACTTGACTTACGTATTGGAATTTGTGCTTGAAATACAGCATTGAACTTTATAATTCCCAGTGATGTCAAACTTGGCAGTGCTACTTCTGGTAAAAAACGTCCTATTCTTGAACGAGTGAAGACAAAATAGGTTACTTCCCAAGATTTCATGGCGATCATGCATTGAGTGGACCTAGACTCCTCAAAGGCCACCCTGAGGCGCTTGCGGTCGGGCCTTTCATTATGGGATCTGAGACTAGGTCCTTCGTTGAAGCACCACAATTTGAGGCGTTGACGCCTGAGACATGCTAGACATCTGGCTTCTTGGGCTCCCTGACACCAGTAGAAGTAATTGATCAAGAACCCTGTAACTTCACTTCTTCAGCTTGTGCCAAAGCCTTCTCAAATTCTGTCTTGACATTCTTAGACTCCCTCAGCCATTTTGATGTACCACGGCCAACCATTCCGACCTCACTGGCAGCTCTTAGGTGTCTCACGGACCAGTTCGCCATCAACATCCCTAATCCTTTGGCCTTCATTCAGTCTGTTCCTGGGCAAGGGTGTTGGAACTCCTTGTATGTGAATTCTATATCGTGCCCATCTGGATCGAGAACGTTGGCTGCGTAGTACCTCGGGTCATACCAAGCTCTGGCTGACGGACGCCCTCCCATTTCGTTGTTTGGCACTCCTCCAGCCTCGATTGCTGCTTCATAACAAGAGTTGACTTCTTCTTGGCTTTTGGCCGCAAAGCCGACATGTGTGTCGCCAGGAGTGCCTTGCCTGAGCCAGAAGAACATGCGCCCGTCTTTGCCAAATCCGTGCAAGCGTGGATGGTTGAAAGGTGCGGCTTTACCGTCGTATTCGAGGGTGTACTTGATGCCCATGGGTGCCAAGGCCCTTTTATAAAATGCAGCTGATCGAGGGATATCACGTACAGTAAGGAAGACAGAATCGATGAGTGAGGCCATTGTGGAAGATGACGGGGGTAGTGAACAGAATGCTAAATCTGGAGACTTGAGTGGGATGTCAGTACTCGTTGCTTGCTTAGGTAGGTGATGGACATATATGATCAGAGGACTTCCACTTTTCAATTATGCGAACGGATGTCGCGGACATAGGACCAGGCACTGAATCGAGCTGCGTTCACAGGCTTTCGTCGGATTCTTAACGAAACGGGAGGCAAATAGGTTAGATGAGTGAATGGCTTGGCACGTCTCACCCCTGCTTACAAGAAGTACCCAGACGGGCAATAAGCAACAGTGGGTTCTCACTCACCGTTGTTCTACAACAGTAGTCTGAGTCAGACTTTTCAAGCCGACATGTACCAAGCATGAGGCAGTGAGTAGATTTGTAAGGCAGTGAGGCTTCGGCAGGCCTTGGCCATGTTCTAACCCACCATTTGGTGAGAGTGTGCACCAGATCAAAATGTGTAAGCCAAAGTGCCCAGGTGTCAAGACTCAACTGTCCTGTATTGCTTAGAAATTCAGTCGTCTGTCTAGGCGAACTCAGCAGAAGCCACACGATCGAGTCTAAAGATAAGACGTTGGTACCTCAAGTTGAGGAAGCTGAAAGAGAGCCGAGTCGACCAAAGTAAATTCGGAGGCAGGAAGGTAGTATGACGAATAATGTATAGCTGTGAAGGCATGCAGTGTTCATGGTGACCCCGTCTCAGAACCAATCGTGGACGATATGGTGTCGATGTCAGATTTGAACCTCGCGCCCCTGTACTCATCACGGGCCCAAGCCTTGCGTTCCTCAAGCCCCTCCCAGTCAGACACTTTAGTCAGATAGTCATGGAAGTTTTTCTTGCTAGCAGCAACCACTTCAAAGTCTTTGGCATCCAGTTCAACAACTATTTGGGACTCTTTGTCTAGTAGATCTGGCCGCTCTCGCTGCTCTGCAATAGCTCTCGCCAAAAAAATGGGCTAAGATTAATACATGGACAACGGTCAGTGCTCGTGACGATTATAGCTACCATGAACAAGCGGTTATTATGGAACCTAGGCAACACTTACCATTCTCCATGTCTCTGCCACTCCACCTCATATTTCGCATTCCCTGATTTCCGGGCACAAATCTCCGCGCCTTGCGATTGAGTTTCACAGTTTTATCAGCTTCGAGTCTCTTAAGAATCTGGTTCAATATGGCTGAACGGGTCTCACCCGAAGGTGTCGGGAAGTAGACAGATAAATGTATGCGAGACAGGAAGGCCGTGGAAGTCGCTCCAAGGCGATCAGTCAGGAGGAAGAAAATTCCACGGAACTTATTCATGACTTTGGCGAGCACTGCAAGTTATTTTTAACACGCCTGAATAGCAAGCTGGACACAGTAGTAGACAAGGGCCCACTGACTCGACACCATGATGGTTCTTTGGATGTCTGCTGGGTTTCTCTTGGCAAGGAGTTGAAGATGTTATCTCTCTAGTTATTGAAGCTCGTCGACTCTGGGTAACCGAGGGGTTCTATTGGAATAGTTGAGATATAAGATCTTGTAGTATTGTTAAATAAGAAATAGACTTATTATGCCGATCCTGATAGAAGTGGCGAAGTTTGACGACGCTTTCGAAGCTGCTTTTGACTAGTTGAAGTAGAGGGAAGACGAAGGATGTATTAAAACTTGCCTGAGTGAGGAGCTGGTATCCATCAGCCTATAGAATTTCCGACCTCTGTGATTCGGCCTAGGCTAATGTTATTTCTGACTTTGTTAGAGATTTGCGCTCGGATCGGTATTTTTTCATCTTAGGAAGCTCTTGTTTTGCGTGCTGGTTGTGATTCGCGTGTGTGTCGACTTCGTGGAGTTCTGGGAACAGGTCATCGTCAAGGAGACGAATATCATCTACATCAGTGGTGGCTGGACGAGCGTCTAGGTCCCATATCAGTGGTTAAACACGGACAAATTGAGATCATCGAAGCCTTTACCTGATTTCGCATCTTGCTCCGATCCTTCTACTATTGCGGGTTCGTTTAGCCTCTGTACAGTGGCTTGAATCAAAGCACATTCCGCCTGTCTAATGTCTTCCTTCCTGGTGATGTGAACCGATTCAACGTCAATTTTACAACTCATTTCCTCAAAGAGCTAGAGGACGATAATGGTGCTTGCAGGCTGCTCATGGGCGTGTTGGGCAAGGGGAAACGAGAATAAGATCATACATTTCATTGCCAGTATCTGCAAGTGTTTGTAGAGCCTGACGAGTTCCCCGCAAACCCAACCGGACAAAAATGCATCTTACCTTGCAGCACGTGCTGTCAGCCATCAGCGATCATGCAACCAGAGGATCGGGCATGCAGTTTGAGTCCTGGGGCAGCGAGCTGCTGCTGCTGAACCTGCACCCACCTGCGCTTCGAGGTCAGTCCAATTCGAACATGTATCATGCCCTCGTCGCCGACGTGGGCTTACAGTAGCTGCCAATTTCGGCTTGCCCCAGCCACGTGGGCCTGCCTTGAGTTGCGAGCAAAATCTTTGAATCTCGTCATCCATGAAGGAGAATTGTCACCCGAGCGTCTTACACAAGCACTCATGGTCGAGTTGATATATTTGCTCGGTACATCATCGTCAAGCGACGTAGTGGGTAGTGTCAAAAATGCCTGTTGGTCCTTGCAACCCTGCGAACTTCCTGATTCGGTGATCAAATGTGTAGTAGCACGAGGCTGAGGCAGCAGCCCTTGGCCTGTTAGCAGACCCCAAACTCGGAAGGCGATGTTTCCCTTTCCCCTGTCGCACTGCACATACTCCAAAAACAGAGCATGAATACGGGTCTCATCTTCTGTGAAAGTATTATGCTCGATGCTATCTCAAATCTTTGTCAAAAAGATCCAAAATCGGTATGAGCTCTCAGGCACAGCCGCTCCGCAACATTAGGCTTCCAGGTCAGCGGAAACGGCGTATCGCACAGCGGCTTCTCAGACTATATTTAGCTTGTGTTCGTCCTGCAGCGCCATCATCAGGAAGAAGATACAATCAGAATCGTCTGCATTTCTGATACACACAACACCCGACCTGAAATCCCACTGGGCGATGTCCTCGTCCACGCTGGTGGTCTGACTGAAAATGGCTCATTCGATGAGATACAGCCGGAGCTAAGGTGGCTTTCGTCGCAACCACATCGGTACAAGGTCTTCGTCGCTGGGAACCATGAGGTGTTGCTGGATGAACATTTCCCGCAAAAACATCCAGAAAGGCGATATGGATCCTCAAGAACGAAAAAGGACTTGGACTGGGGCAGCATCATCTATCTTCAGAACTCTTCTATCACGCTTGACTTTCCTCAAACCAAAAAATACGAGAGGAGTTGAACCCACACAGTCACCGGAGAGCTGTGTCTTCTTCCCGAAGCCTCATAATATATGGCAGCCCATATACACCTCAATACGGTATATCGGCTTTCCAGTACCGCCCAGGCCCTCACTTTTGGTCCGAAACTTTGGACCCCTTACACAAGACGAAACTAGACGTCCTTGTCATCCATGGGCCGCTAAAGTCCCACCTTGATGCTAGTGGCTTGCTGTCCATACCTGTCGAGGAAGTTGCAAGAATCAGACCAAGATTGCACGTGTTTGGTCATATCCACGCATCATATGGGCGTGAGGATGTCGTCCTGGATGGTATGCAGAGAGCGTGCGAATATGTCCTAATTGGCTGGGACGGTTGTGGGATAGTGGCCTGGATGTTGGCGCGCACGATCTGGGAAGAGCTTGCATCGCTTTCTAGAGGGTTCCGACCACGGGAAGAAAAGTTGACTACAACATTCATCAACGCGGCGATTGTTAGTGGGACTGACAACAAGCTGGTAAATCCAGCGGTGGTTTGTAATATTTGAGTGTGTCCATTTTGCCATGTCTGGCCAGTGGAAGAGTTTGCTTAGTCTTTCTACTGAGCGACATTGAGAATATCACTCTTACCTTGTGGCGATTTTAGGAGAGCCAGAAATCTTCAGATACACACGCATTTTTAGACGCATGGAGAACAAAAGAACCTAAAAAGACGGATCAGTCATCGAAGAGGACTTGTGGCTGAGAGATACAAGTGACCTGTTCATAGAGGCTTCCACTTTCAAAAAATAAATATACTCACTACTGTACATTCAAATTTGAACAAGAGGATCTGTGTTACATGAGTGGAATTGGCCTCTGTTCAAATGATGCCCCACATAGTCGGGTCCACAATCTATGTTGTGCTTGGGCTTCAATGAGTGCCAGTTTCTGAATACAGAATCATGTTTTGCCGTCTTTTCAACTTTTCATCCAAGGCGCCGTGGCAGAGTGGTCTAATGCGATAGACTAGAACTACTCCTCGAGTACTTCCAGTTATCTATTCTCTTCGGAGGCGCATGTTCGAATCATGCCGGCGTCGAATCTTTTTGTTTTTTGCTTATTCACTACTCTTTGATGTAAGCCTCTGGCATTTTGTTGTTTTTCGCGTCAAGAATGAGCGGCTGAGAGATATCATGAATAATTTTCTCCAGGCTCTGCAAGCAACGCACCAGGACCCCTTGCAAGATACTTCGGCTTCACAACGCAACGACGAAATAGGATATACCACGGGGGTAAAACAACCGGCCTGGAGAAGCTAGATACTGTACAGCTGCTTTCGTCATAGACTTTCCAATAATGGGGCTCGGAAGGATTCAGACTGTGAGGTGACTGCAGCTGCGGTCTGCACGTCGGACATTAATATGGCTGACAATGATCCCACATCCGCATGGCCGGCCTCATTCGCGCCTGTCCATGGCGCAGACTCGCTTGGGTGTCTACTCTCCACCTGTCCAGTGACTCCCGATCATTTTGTGACCTGTCAAAGCCGTCAAAAAAACAAGCTTTGCCCAGCCTCCAGTGGAAACGTCGATTAGTAGAGCCGGTTCTTGCAAGTCTCCCTCTGAGCTGTCTGTCTGTGCCTGTGTCTTTCTGCCTCATACCTGACGATATGTGGGTCACTGAATCAATTGATAGGTCACAGTCATTGCAATTCGCTAGTATCTTCAGTACGGAGCATGTGTCTGCTTCGTTTTCTTCCTCTGTAGCCCGAATGCACTCCTCTCATTGTTCCACTCAACCAGCCCCGAAGACATACAGGCGTGATTGATTTGATCGATCGTATAAGCCGCAGTGGCATGCCGTTAGTGTTGACATACCCATCAGGGCCCTGCCTGTCATATGAAAGACTTGACTGATTTCCATGCTGATCGCTTCCTACTACAGCGCCGTATACAAATTCTTTCAACGCCAGCTCCAACGCAGTTGGGGCTGGTGGGCCATGACAAAGTTGAGGAGAAGACGCTGGCGCACTTCTTTTGCCCTTTGTTGGCTGGGTAATGACAATAGCTTACACAGAATTAGTGTTTAGAGCCGGATAAGTAATGTTGCGGCGTTGAACTAGTGCAAGTGGTCCAGCAAGCGCACCAAGGCAAAGCTTAACTGCAGACTATATTTATCTCGAATTGTCTTGTTACTCGGGACATGGATCAATCAATGTGCTAGTTGCTTGCCTGCATTTGTAAACACTACTGAATGCAGTTGCGGCTGATGGCTTAAATTCTACTGATAATGCAGCCTTGATTTTGCCATTGGACACTGGGCACAATTCGTCTTTGATGTCGCATTGGGAAGCCTCAAACTCCCCGAGGGTCGGTAGATCGCAATGCGGCGTAATTATCACCCAGAGCGTTGGGCTGCGACGACGACACCAACTAATCAACAAATGACAAGGAATTTCGTCCAAACAAGAGCCGAGGCAAGGTTCACAGCTCCCCCACGGGTTGAGTGCCGCCAATGTAATCAAAACACCGCCTTGCGCGCCTGGAACTCTAGCAAATGAAGACGGGAGGTGACATGCATGGTATGGATGGTGATGACGAAAGCAATGATTATCCCGTGCCGTTAAGGTTGCGTCGCACTGCAGCCCAACAACATCAAATCATTCCGCGTATATAAGAAATGCCGAGAGAACTCTGGCAGCCGTGGGAAATTAACCCAGAAACCCAGACCGCGCCGACCAGCCACGTGGGTGTGCGAACGCGAGAAAACCTTAAACTGAGCCAGACCCCTAGAATTATGACTCGCCGGCTGACAACTTCGCAGTGTCGTAAACACACAGCGTAGCAGGCGGGGAGGAGGGGTGTAGATAATGACGGGCGATCACCCAAAAACTCTAAATAGTCTCCCGGCTTTGTGATTAATGTACACAATCTCTCGCCGTTCGGGCTTCTTTTCGGGGCCGGTCCCCCGGTGAGGTCGGGCTAATTTGTGGTTCCCCGAGCGAGCCCGCCCCCGACTTGTGCGCGAGGGAGCTCACGGGCCCCGAGGTACACACAAGGACATGAGGGGTTTCAGTACTCAGCCCCTATCTAGGCGGGGAGGGGCGGACAGGATCTTGACACTCAGCCCCCTGTGCCATTGAACTGTATTTTTTCCCTCTGGGTGGTGGGGCAGCGCGATAGCTCACCAAAGTCACGATCTGCTCCCCGAGTATGCCGCGGGGATAACCACGTGGCCGGAGCGTGTGTGCGTGCGCCGATGCGGCTGGCCAGCAGTGACACGAACTCCGACGATGTGCGTAAGGCTGAGGACAATGGGGAGTGACAGGTCAGTTCAGAATTTTGGGTGCGTCACAATGTCTTTGTTTGTGCCCTGCGCTAGTACTGTGAGCCACGTTTTTTTGAGACTGCATGTCGGCCCTCCATACCACCGGCCACAGGGTGACTGGAACATTCACGAATGCGGTCATGGCAAAGGGAAAGCTTGGCTCCGTCAATGTCTTGGATTGTTCGGATGTTCTATCTACCGCCTGCTCAGGTATAGGCGTCGTTCACCACCTGGTGACCCAAATCCACGAGTCCGAAACCGCGATGCCCCCCCACTCCTTTCCCCCCTCCCGTCCCCCAGATGCAAAAATCAGGATTAAGCCCGGGGTATTTTGTTGTGAGGAAACAAGCCTAAAAGGAAAAATCCCGTAATTTGTGTTCTGTATGTAACACTTGGAAAATGAGACAGTCTAGATTGTCCCCAATTGCTCGCTCGCTCGCTTTTAATTCGACTCCGTGCCATGCATGTTGTGACAAATGAGAATGGTGATCAGGTACATGAGAAATAAAAGGTACAGATGTGGTGCGGTAGTATGTAGGTTTGAAGGTAGAATGTGGGTGTGTGCAGAGGTGGTCCAGGCTCAGATCCACTTGCTCTGGAAGTTGCTCATCTCGCTCATGAAGTCGTCGACCACCGAGCCAGCGGGTGCGTCCAGAAGTGGCGGGCTGGGAGCATCGGAGGCGGGGGCCTTGCTGTGGCCGTCCATCGACGTCCGTGGCAGGCGGTATCCCTGGAAGGCGGTGGCGAGCGACTGCTCGAGCGATTCGCGGCCCATGGTGAGACCCGACTTTGAAGACTGGAAGTCGGCTGGGGGTGAGAGAATATCCGAGTCCGTCTCGTCCTCCTCGGCCTCGGAGTGGTAGAAGGATGGGATCTCGGCGTCGGGCGACGTGGAATCTGTCTCGTCATCCCCGTAGATGGAGCCCTCATCGGACGAGAAGGAGAAGCGCGAAGTAGGGGTGTTGTTCTCATCGTCGAAGAGGATCTGCTGCCGCATGACCGCTGTAGTGGGCTTTGCTTCAGTGAGAGTAACGACGGACTCGTTCGCGGGCAGCCGCCTCAGGGTGTTTGAGGAGTAGTTGCGAGAAACAGGTGGGGGTGGCGACAGGATGGTCTTTGGGCCGGTCTCGGAGACGGCAGAGGTTGCGAAGTTGTCGTCGTCCTCCTCAGCGATATCGTCGGGGATGGACAGGAAGAGGCGCTCCGCATCGTCGGCCGGCGGTGTCACCACTGACGTGTCATCGGAGAGGAACCTTCGTAGCGAATCTGGCGACATGGGCCGGGTCCGGCTGCCCTCTGAGGAAGAGGAGCCGACACTTTGACGCTGCTCATCACCAGCCACCGATGCATCGTCGGAATGTCTGTCGCTGCTGCCCTGTGACGAGACACTGTTCTTGCGGGTGAAGAGTTTCCGTGGCGACCACCAGCTGGGAGTGGGTGAGATGGAGCGGTCGGAACGCTTGTGCTTGAGGGTCCGGACGGGCGCCTGAGCAGTGGCAGGCCGGTATGACGAGACCAGAAAGTCGGGCACGCAAGGATCCGGCCTAGGCGTGTTGTACTTGTCTTTGGGCGACATAGTCTTGAAGTCTTCGCGTCGAACTGAGCTGAGAGAAGCACTTCGTTTCCTGTCCGACTTTTCTGTCGGCACCCACATCATATTTACGGTCTGGCCGGGTAGATATGGGCATGCGGTCGTTGTGGGGACCGAAGGATCATGAGTCTCGACGCATCCGTCCAGCTCGTACTGCATTCGGTGTTAGTGGACCAAGGTGCCCTTTGACAGGGTGAAGTAACCAACAACACCCATCCCAGCCACCAACTCACGTAATAATAGTAAGGCTGGCCCATCTTCAGGCCACCATTCCTTCGAGATGATCCTGGCCGTTCCCCATCATAAATGACGTCCTTGAACACGTAGCACCCACGCCATTGCCTTCGGTCACGTCGACTGTCGCGTTCCATTGTGTATGGTCTTTCGAAGTTGTCCCAGGAACCAACCAGCGAGACTGATTGTACTGAAGGGTGTGTTTCACTGTTGATGGGTTCTAGCTGTTAGCTAAGCTCCGGGGGGACGGCATTGTTTTATAAGAAAGCTCGGTGAATCCCCAGGTTTCCTTTTGCTGACAGCGTGGAGCCAGCTGGGCAATAGGCTTCAGCCTCTCCGGCTTGGCCGGTTCAGGTGCCAATTTCCCGGCGTCTGGTGACGCCCGATAAGGCGGCCGCCGGTGGACAACAGGCACGCCATGTGGCTCGCAAGGAAAACTTAACGAGAACCCCAGAAAGCATATTTGCCCGAAGGGTACTAAGGCTGACTGGCACTCCAGTACCTTCAGGTACCCGCACGGCTGTGCTGATACCCGACCAGAATGTGGACAGGGGTCAAATCCTAAGCGATTCCTTGCAAAGAACTACAATGCGAGTACGAGCAGCGGTGCTGGGTTTGTGATGACGGAACCAATATCAAATACTCACGACGCTCCTCGACGCCTGAACCGAAACATGTCGGCCAAAAGCAAGACGACACCGCTGGGGCGGTAGATGGGAAATGGGAGGTAGTGCAGAGCGAGGCGTGCGTTGCAGGCGCGGATTGCCGGGTGGGGAATTCAAAAGCAGAACTTTATGAAATTGCAGCAAGACAGGGCAGAAAAGCATATGAGAATCGCCGGCCTCTCGGGAGCCAAAAAAGAAGATTAGAAATACTCACAGCATGAACGTGAACAATGTCGTTGTAGTGTCCATGATGATGCGAGTCGGAGATCAACTCCTCGTGTTGCAGGCTAAAAAGTAAAGGGAGCTGCTGGTCTGCCGGGAGAATTGGCCGCAGTCTTTCTTTAAGGCACTCCTGGGAGTGAGTGCCTGCTTTCGACCCCAGAGGCTATGATGACAAGACAAGCGCCCGGCGTCAACAGTTACTGAAAGTGGTAATGGCCCTGCGCGGTACTTGGTCGAAAATAGACGTGACGAGGTGCACAGTAGGGCAACTCTGTGTGTTGGTGCGCTGGTGAAGGAGCTGCCGAGGGGAGTTGTTGGAGGATTGGCCAATGGGGTGTAAAGGGCTGCGGAGTGTGCAAGCGCCTGGTTCCCGAAAGCGGACGAGGGCCTAGGCACTTGGTGATGGCGGCGCTTAGAGAAACAATCGTAGATTAAATGTTTCGTGGCCACGGAATCTCGACCGCAGGAAGCCAACAAGCAAAAAGTGAATTATCTGAAACAGACAAGGTAGCGCTGGAAGGATTCGGCGATTGAGGTGCAGTTGCAGTATCGCAGTAGTGCCGTAGCAGTGAGCCTTGGCCGGAGGGCTGCTTGGGGGTTGGATTGGATGACACCTTGGGGCCTTGGGGACCTCGTGGCTGACAAAGTCGGGGTGCAGATGCGAAGAGCGGATCCAAGGGACCAGAACCAGATTCAGATAGAGAATCAACAGAGAGCACGCAGGCAGCCAGATGTATCCAGGAGAAGGATTCCAGGTACGGAGTCGGGAATCCACAATGATGACCACGAGGCGCAGCTCCCTGGTCTTTTAGATCAGACTGGGTACCGGACCCAGGTGAGTGGTCGCCTTTTGACTGGCCACGGGCTGTCCTCAGCTAAAAGAGGCTGAAATAGCTGGCCGACAAGGGTAGCTGGCTGAGTTGTGAGATTGAGAGCCAACTGAAGAATGGGGGGGGAGCAACCCAAGTGCTCGGACCTCCTGTACCAAGACGCGCCCTGTTGCCTGCTGGTGTTCAAGCTGGGCTGGCTGGGAGATGCGATAACTGGGTCGGGCGCAAGGACGCGCGGGGGGCAGTATGGAGCAAAAGTCCCTTGGGTAGCCTGGCTGGGATTGGATCGACTTGTCCTGATCCTTAGTTGTCGCAATTCTTAGCGAGTCGATTCGGTTGTTCGGGAAAGTGAGGTGGATCCTCGAGATGCAGAACCAGGGTCCGGCTGTTCCAAGTTCCAAGCAGGAGGCGCCGGCAGATTGAACGCCAACTGAATGGTTTGATGGCCAGGTGGTGCTGATGTGATGGTGATCCCGGTGGCGCGCTGACGAGCCAAAGTATAAAATAATGGCTTTACTTTCGGTTGTGCTTCACAGCTACACACGCCGTCTGATCGTTGTGGAAGTTGGCTCGTCGGAAAAAAGGCAACTGAGGCAGGTGTTCGCGCTGAGACCCCCTGGCTGTCGAGGTGCTGTTTGCTGCACGGCCCCGGCAGATCCTGTCAAACAGAGGGACAACCTTTTGCTGATGATGGGAAGGAGGTGCCTTGGACTTCCTGAGACGGGCGGGCACAAAGAGACAAGTATCAGCAGTGAGGATTTCAGTTCGAGGTCGGAGTCAGGATGTCAGAACCTGGAACTGGACCAGAACTGGGACTGGAATTGGAGGCGATAATCAAGACTGGGAAATGAGTGAACTTGGACACAGGCAAGCTTGAAGGTCGGGAGGTCGGAAAGTCGTCATTATGGAGACATGACGGGCACGGCAGCACGGAGACGGGGCACAGTAAAGCGCTGGCAGCCCAAGTAATCCACTCACATGGCGAGATCGCTGGGCGACATCGTGGCCGCGACCCGGAACCCCTCCTCATTTGCTGACATACATGTCGTGGCCGCGGGAGAGGACGGGAAGAGGACGTGTGACCTTACTGCAGACAGGATAAGGTCTGTGATGCGCCAGGAACACGGTGCCAGCTGAAGGAGATGACATGGCGCCCGAACGTGGTAATGCTGCTACAGTTGCAGCAGTCCATTTGGCGTCCATTCTGCTGCACTCCAGCACCCTAGCCACAGGCGAGGTTAGCGCTGCCTGCAGAGGACGACAGGATGCTTTTCTGCCCCGACAGTGGATGCTCCTCAATTTGAGCTGCAGATCGTGCAGGGATCTATTTGTATCAGGCTCTTGCCATCTATGGACGGGTGGGTCTCCCGAGACGAACCAGTGCCATTCCACCCAACCTTGTGCACTAGTATCTTCCCGCCCTCTTTGTGCCTGCTCCCTCCTCCCGGGCGACTGGGTGGGACCTCGTTCGTGCTGGTCGCCCGGCCGGTTCGTTCAGCTAATTAAGTCCCCTGCAGCCCTAGGCCACCGTCTCACATCAAGCACCACCTGGAGGGCCGATCCATACTGCATTGTAAATGACAGCAGCAACGACTAGTCCTACTGGCTGAGCAGCCAACAACAGAGAAGACGACGTGTGGCGGGCGCCCGGGCAAGGAATCGCGAGTCGTCGAGGCGAGTCACCAACCAGAGTGTCTGTCTGGGGGGAGACTCCTGCATGTGCTATGGATTCAGCCTCCTCACGCCCATTGCTGACATACCCTCCACGCCCTCCACGCCCCTCTACGCCCCTCCAAGCCATGCCCATCAAACTACTGCTGTCATGAAGCCAGCACCACACGCTCGGGATCGCCACCGATTCTGTTGGACAGGAGCTGCCTCGAAACGAAACACAGCACGGAGATCCTATCACTATGCCCGCCATTCCAGCATGAATCACGGCCACCCCTTCGACTCGCCCCGTCTGATCCCACGTCAGGCTCAAAATCGAGGCAAGCCATAACATTCATGCATCTGAAATGGCTGATGAGCTGGCTGGCTGCGCAGTCCCAAGGAGCGCCCTCGGCGATCGTCTCATCAATATTGACAGCCAGGATGGTTGCTGGTCTACGGTTTGGCTTTTTCCCTCGTGCTGACTGTCCAGGCGATCGAGGGCACAGAGGTTGAGCTGATGTGTGTGTGCGCCATCGTGCGCATTGAGATGTGGGTGTGATCGTGTGCCCGAGCTGCATACGGCCAGACAACAGCGCTGTCAGCCATGGGCGATGTTACGCAGGAAGCTTTGCTCTGCTTCATCGTGCGGGCGCGCGCCACGCACGTTAGGCCCTGGCCCAAAAGTCAAATACACCGCACTACACGTGTGTACATGCCCTCATCGGTTGTTTGCTCCCCATCGCTCGTTCGCGGCCGCGCCCGCTGACTCGGAACTATGCCCTCGGGGAAGAGGTGAGCACGAACGTATGGGGAGCTCGCAAAGTGTCCGTCGGTCAAACTACAAGCCTCACTTATGCAATCAATGCGGCTTTTTCCTTTCCCCCAAGGGTGTGGCCCGAGGGATTGGGTGTCGGTCACTCACCGAGCCAACCAGCCAGTCAGCCGGGTCGTCTGCTGAGACAGCTGAACGAGTTGTCTCGTCTCGGCCTATGCAAGATACCCATCACTGCCATCTCACCGGACCGCAGATAAGGTGTCCGTAGTGTGGCTTTGTGGCTTTTTTGCCCTGTGAGACGAACTGGCCACGATCTGTACGCCCGTAATCAAAGAAAAGGTCCGGTTGCACCGCATTGTCTCCAGGCGTGTCTGGCAGCATCGCGAGACATGTCAAGTGTTTCTAGAATGACAAGCAGCTTCTGACTTACCTCGCCCGCCTGCTTCTGCCTGTTTCATGGATATTAAGGTACGGTACGCACGTCGTGCGGGCGGCTGGTTAGCAAAGACAAAACTATCACGTACGTATTAGTGTAATGGCCCACGGTCCTTCGGGTAATTTCCAAGACCTGATGCGACATCAGACGCCATTTTCTTATTACCAGCCACTGTTGTCATGACAGCGAGGGTCCAGGCCTCTGTGTCAGATTTGTTTTCCATGCCCAAGCAAAAGCTGGACTTTTTGGCGTTGTCTTGTCATCCAATTCGCGCCCGAGACACTCCCACCTTTCTGCCCTCGCCCCCCGTCCCGGGGGTCCGGAGCCCAGGCGGCCCCACTCCGGGGGCACATCTTGTTTGATGTCCTGCGGACCGCTGACTAGGTTGGTCAGCTTAGGATGACTGGCCTTGGGCGCATATAGCCTTTATTTTCTCTCACGTTGCCTTCGTTAAGTGTATGGCATGCGAGCTTAATCGGCTCCCGTGCCTCCTGGTTCCCCACACGGCTCTTGGGTCCAGACTTCTGATCGCTTCCCAACGTTCAACCCAGAAAAGTTGGGATGCCATGCCCTCGGGTTGTGGCCCCGAACGGCGTATTATTACGCAGATAAACAAGCTTCCCTATTCCCGCGGATCGGTCGGGGGCTGGGGTTCTCGCTCTCAGTTCTACGGCGAGGAGCGAATGCGACGAACGCGCGTTTCACGCTCAGCGGATGACATGTGAAACATTCATGCCCTCTTTCTCGTCCAGATTATGTACGAGGCCGACGGGCTGGTGCTGATGCACAGATAATAAGCACCATCGTAAACTCAATCCACCATGCGCCTCCCCGACGAAGCGCCGGGAGCAAGCAGGCGCTGTTAGCTCGGGGCTGGACTTGCGAGGTTCGGATCCGGATCGCCGCGCTGAACATCCGTCGGTCAAGGGAGAGATCCCCAAGGTTTTGCCCATCAAGCTGGTTAGGGGGCTGGTGGGAAAGCTACCTCTACACCCTCACGCGTGTTGCAATGGTGAAATATGCTGGATTTCGAGCTCGGCCCGAGTATGTGTACTGCTCATCCCTGCGTGCTTCTACCCGGTTTGAGACCAACTTTGGTGTTGTGCTGGGACTTTTAACTGAAGCGCTCAAACAGGCTCGTAAAAGTTCACCGTCTCTGTTCTCCGCGCGCGCTCTGCTTCTTCTGCTGCTCTGGAGTCGGCGAAGACAATTTCAAACTGAGACGTGAGTTCGAATACTTGGTACCCTTTGGAGAGGATGCAAACTGCTCCCTGGTTGCGTTCATCTTGCGAGTCGCTTGACCTGCGTCAAATACAGACCACACTGTGGTGAGGTCGACCCCATGAGGCTATGGTGTATTATTCGCTCTGTGTGAAGTCTAAGTCCAGGTCCGAGATCCAAGCGAGACCGAATCCCACGAAGCTTTCCTACCTTTCGGCAACGTGAACAAGTCTCTCTCGGTGTCAGAATGCGGCAGCACAGGCTATCGTATGATGGACAGCCATTCCTGGCCAGAATGTCAATCGCAGTCCTTAGGCAGGTGTATCCAAACGACGACCACCGTACGCCCTGACGTGTCCAGCACATGCGCCGTCAAAGAACCCCCAGGCTTGAGCCTTTAGACAAACGAGATGCCCGTCCGCAGAAGCAGTGACAATGCCGTGAGGGCACAGCATCACATAGATCATATGGGTGATTCCACTCGTAGGCGCAGCGTGGGTGGGACGATAATTGGGTACTGTTTTTTTACAACATTGCGGAGCCCAGGCTCCCTCCACCTCTATATTATGATTACTCAGTATCACAAATCTATCTGCCCAACCTTTGCCGTGTCCAACGGAGCCAGTGCTCGCTTTTGAAAAAGAAGAGGGGAAGAAGAATTCGCTGAGGAACAATTTTGTACAGTGTCGAACGTAATCATGTAGCTCACCAGGCGCTGGGTCTGATTGAGCGGTCGGCCTTGTGAAAACCGCTTCGGAATAGAAAGGTAATAGAAGCAAGAACGCCGTCTGCCGATGCCCGGTATTCATCCCTCAATTTCAACGTGTGCCTCATTTGATCAATCCAAGCATCAAAAGGGCAAAATACCAAAGAATATTTCAAAGTAGCGCAATTCAACGAATGGTGGGGAAGGGGAACTCCAAATGATTTGAACGCCAAGTTCTGGAGCAATTTGGGGGCTGAGAGTCGACTCTTTACTGAGTGGCTTGAACCGACTTCTTTTCACTCTTCAGCTTGGCGTTTTCCCTCGTCCTCTCGTACTTCAGGGTAGTGTCGCCCTGCCACATAGTTCCAAGCCACCGGTCCCAAGCGGTGAAGAAGGGCTGGCTAAAGTTGGTCTTGATGCCCCAGCTCTGGTGGTGGATATCGTGGTATGCGGCGTTGTTACTCGTGATGTTCTGCAGAGGGTCCCAAGGCAGGGCATAGCCACAGTGGTCGTCGACAGTCTTCATGGTGCTGCCCATATAGAAGAAGATGGACATTCGTGGGGACATCATCGATACTTTGTATGCAAGACCCGCGCCTGCGGTGTCAAGTACAAAGCCTTCGACAGGGTGGTTGTACAGTGCGCCATAAGCGTATGGAACATAGAGACGGTGGTGACGCGCGTGCCAATGAGCTTTGGGTCAATTCGTTAGCATTGGGAAGGAAATAAAGCGAGGGGTGTGATAGCCAAAGCCTTGAATGTCATGGGTAAACTTACTGTACATCCACTTGTTGACGTGCATTGCACGGTGCCAGAAGTACTGCCACGAGTCCAAGAAAGCCACGGCAACCCAGAATTGGAATCCAGGGATGATAAGCCAGTAGATCGCCTTGGCCAGCAACAGCTCCCAAGTCGCGAATGCCGGTACCGAGACATCCGTAGCCGCGTCGATGCTCGTCAGGAACGGGTACTTGCCACCAGCCAGGGCCCCGGCAAGCAATGGGTGCGAGGCAGACATGTTCTTGGATATGGCAGCTGCATTGAGACCGATCAAGCCCAGCACGGACGGAAGTGCCCTCTGCGCGAGACGGATCCTGGTGGCCCAGACGGCAACGTCGTAGTTCTCCATACCCGTCATCTGCGCAGGCTCAGTAAGCGACAGCACAGCGGCGGTGACCATCTGGATGATCTGCTCGATAATAACATCTCGAGCCACCTGCCATCTAGACGCAAGGTTCCTCTGGGCTATCTCCGCTGGGGTGTGCAGACGGTACTGTGGGAAAAGGTCATAGACGTCGATGATGTGGAAGACAGCAGACACGACCCAGTAAGCGATGTGTGGGCCGATTACTGACAGCCAGAAGTCGGAGATGAAGGGCAGCAGGTCAGGTATGGGAGCCGTCGAGTAGGCGGGCAAGGGAGGCAGATCCGACACCATGGTGCCGTTGCTGACACCGGCGGTCGACATCGTGACGGTGGTCGGAGTGGCGACCATCACGAGAGCGGAACGCCGGAGTGTGAACGATTCAGGGCGTGCAGGAGGACGTGCAGGGCGAGCGTGGATGGCCCTTTTATCGATAAGTCGGTGGCGTCGTAAGGCTTGGGCGTCGAAAGCTAGCAATCCGCGCTGTGCATAGAAGCAGGAACACTGGACAAAAACCTAGAGAGGAATTGACGATGCAACAGATTGGGAAACCAGGAGACGAAGAGAGGATGGCTGACAGACAAGAACTATAACCTGTGGCGAACGTCGAATCGAGTGAGCCGTTAAGAGGCTCCTTTTTGTCCGACAGAGGTTTGTCAGACGTTTGATGGGATCGGCCGGTCGCGAGCAGTTGGGGCCCGGCGGCGTGGGCCCTTTTTACCAATTTCGCTTCCTAGTGGAATCCGTCCGTTTCTTCCGAGTCGCCTGTTCTTTGCCACCACTCGTCGAACCACTTTTTGGACGCCGTCAATCCGACAGCATGTACAAACAATGTTGATGAAGCCACTATGTCGAGAGCATTGGCAGACGGATGGATGAAAACGCTGGACTCTCCTGTCGGCTGGCTTAAGTAGCCCACCCAGCAGCCTTTGCATCGACACAATGACAATGCCATCACCGATGCGTTGTCCGCCATGGCAGACGGCCAGCAAGAACTGCATGGGAGTTCCTGGATCGACAGCTGCTCTCATGACGGGCCAAGCCCAATGCGTCCACTGCAGCCAATGCGACGCGCCTGGACGGGCTGGGAATGCTATTTCTGCAAGGCACGAATTTCCAGCCTAAATCCCAGGCTTGTGAAAGTCGCTCTCATGCCGCCTGAATGCATTAACACGGAGCAGCCAGATGGATCCCGTGTCTCTGTTAGTGCGCGTGAGCAGACAGATCCCTTCACCTGGGCGTTGCACAACCCGATACCGACTTTCAAGGCACCCCGTGGTCCTCGACCGAGATCCCAAAAACTCGTTCGCCTTATTTCCTAGCGGCTAGTCAGTGCTTTGAATCTCGGTCGTGGGCCCGTCGCATCGGCTCCATGCATCGAGCGTATCGAGCGTATTGCCGTATTGCCCGATGCGCACTCAGCCCTGGTAAAGTGGTTAGCCAGCCTGCCAGCCAATCTGGGGGCCAAAAGGGGCTCACTGCAACGGACACCCCCCGTCTTTCCCCCACTGCCCCGTCAAGATGTCAGACTTGACCCGAACCCTGCGAGCTCAACCAGCTAGTCCGAATCTGCAATGGCTGCTTGGCCCAGTCCACCCCTCAAGCCCCACCTTTCGATTTTCCATTGACATTTTCCCCGCGCCCAGCTTCACAAACCACCCAGTCTAGAACCCTTCGATTAGCTGTCCAAATTTTCTTTCGCCTTCTCCTTCACGACAATCACACGTAGCCTCTCCACGTCTAACCGGTGGCCATCTTCAAATACCGCCAAGATGCTTATCTTCAAGGATGTTATCACCGACGACGAGATGATCTCGGACTCCTACGACCTCAAGGAGGTTGACGGGATTGTCTACGAGGCTGACTGCGCCATGATTGAGGAGGGCGGTGTCACCGTTGGTAAGACTTCACATATCATGCCCTGATCTTGGGGAAGCCAAGGGGCAACTGGCTAACATGGCTGTCCTGCAGACACTGGTGCCAACGCCTCCGCCGAGGAGGCTGCGGAGGACACCGACGACCAGATCGTCAAGGTCAACAACATCATTGCTTCCTTCCGTCTCCAGTCCACCTCGTTCGACAAGAAGGGCTACCTGTCCTACCTCAAGGGTACGAAATTATAACTACATTCCCCATGTTTAAACTACCTTTTGTTGGGACAGCCAAGATTCTGACGCCGGATTCCGCAGGCTACATGAAGGCTGTCGTTTCCGCTCTCAAGGAGGCCGGCAAGCCCGACGAGGAGGTCAAGGCTTTCCAGGACGGTGCCCAGAAGTACGTCAAGGAGAAGCTGCTGCCCAACTTCAAGGACTACGAGTTCTACACCGGCGAGTCCATGAACCCCGATGGCATGATTGCCCTCCTCAACTACCGGTAAGTCCTACATCCAGACCAGGTTCGCTTCAACCATACTAACATTACGGCTACTAGTGAGGACGGTGTCACCCCCTACTTCATCTTCTGGAAGCACGGTCTCAAGGAGATGAAGGTTTAAACGATTTCAACGCGGAAGCTTCAAAATCACCTTCACTTCCCTCGATTTCTGGTCCACTGGTCTACCTCACACTGTGGCATAGACGCTCAAGCGTTGCCTGGATTGGATCTCGACATACACAAACCAAAAATGATACCATGAACGACGCGAAGATGTCACCACAGTCTGCAGAATAACCCTCGGCCCCAGGACAGCGTGAAATATCCTCGTGACAAGTGCATTGCTGTAGGGACAGGGAGACATCCACGAAGTTGTCATGTCTCCAAATCTAGAGCCCATTTGTGATTCATCTTATTCAAAGTAGAAGGTCGCACAGACGGGAGGCGACCCTGCTGTGAAGCCGTACAGTATGATACGCAAGTTTGGAATCCGTTGTGATATGAGATTGCAATGAAGTTCTACCATGCCCAGAACGCCTGTGCCATGCAATCACTAGATGCCCACCCGGAATGAAAGACTAGAATGAGATAATTCATGTAAGAGAGTCTGAATAGAGACACCCTGAGCACACAACGTTTGTGGTCGCGACTTTAGAACGGCCGGGTCGCCATAGGCACTGGAGGGGGTGCGTCCTCATCCCCAGCATCAACAGGGTTACCGCCCAGCGCCGGCTTCTTCTTAGGAGGCGGAGGTGGTGGCGGCTTCTTCTTACCCAATAGCCCAGCCGCGTTACTGATGGTACTGAGGTGCGACTGCGCAGGCGAAGGAGTCCTACCAGCCTCGGCCCCGCTGCTACTGCTGGCGCCGCCGCTCGCGTTGCCCAGGTATCCGCCTACCTTGTCCGCCACCCCGTACTTCTGGTTCAGGCTGTTGGCCTTCTGAGCTCCGGCTGCGACCTGTTCGCCGTGTCTCTCCCGGAAGTTGTTGGCGGTCGAGGCGGCCGACTTCGCGTCGGCAAACGAGACGGAGCTCGGGTCCTTTTTGAAGTCGGACATTGTCTTCAGGGCGGCCTGCTTCTGTGCCCAGGTCGTCCCTTGGGACGATGCTGCCGCCTGGGCCGGGGGTGGGGATGGCGTCGAGCTCTTGCCAAAGCCGCCAAACTTGGAGAATCGTGACTGGAGTTCGTTCATCGTCCCGGATGTTCCTGTCGCTGGCGCCGGGGCTGGACTGCTGGCGCCGGACCGGGAAGGTGATGGCGGCGGCAAGACCTGTCTGTTCCCACCACCGATGCCGAGTCCTGGCACCGAGACGCCTGAGGAGCCCAGCCGGTCGACGGCGCCTTGGTTCAGGAAGCCGGTCTGTCGGCTCGGCGCCGCTGGGGTTGGTAGTCCGGGTGAAGCGCCGGCAGAGGGTCCGGGGGACGCATTGTTGTTCCGAGGAGGCAGCCGAGGAGGTAGGCTAGGCGGCGGCGGTTTTGCGGTTGCCGAGTAAGGTGGCGGTGGAGGGCTGGCAGTTGGATCCCTGCCATCAGCGCCATCTCTCCGTCCTGGCGGCGGAGGAAGGTGAGCAGTAGACAGGCCGCTTGTGTCGACACGGTAGGGCCTGGGAGGTGCTGGAGGTTCGTCTACCCCCTGCTGTTGGTCTCCGTAGCCATATTGCTGGGCCGGCGACGAAGATCCCGGCCTGGCGCCAACTCCCGGGGGCGGAAGGACGCCGACGCCGGTTCGCTTCGGCGGCGGAGCAAAGGACGCCGGGTCCCTGAGGTGCGAGATGGGCGTGACGTCTCGGTCTGCGTTGCTCTGCGTGTTGGACTTGCGTCCGAATACGGCTCCCTACATCTGGAATCAGCATGGGGGCCCTCGAGTCTGCTTGTCTACGCATCGGCTGCAGTGTCACCCACAACTTGACCCCTGAATGTGGTCTCGTTCTGCCGCGGTTTGTCAGTATTGAAACCTCCAAAAACGGTTACTCGCAGGAAATCGAGTAGAGTGAGACATACTTTGTCCGGATGCCAACCGTGTTTTGCAATTTCCTTAAAATCGGGCATTATGAGCACCAGGTGATGAGTAGAAACGCACGCTTAATTGCTCACGGAAAAGCAGAGTATGAGAGGTCCTTGCTCAAAAAGTTGCGCGATCAGGGAGCCGTTCGCTGTCAAGAGCTCTGCCAAACCGGGAAACCTGACGTAACTCACAGATGGCGCATTGGCGGGCGAGGACCCCTGGAATTATACCCTGTTGCCCCGGGAGCTGCCGAGTCAGAGCCACCCAAACATCACCCGCCTTGAGCCCTCACCTACCTAAGTCCCCCCAACGCGGTCGACGCGTCACCCAGGGAGAGAGGTTCGAGCCCGCTCGCGTCTCCCCTTCACATGTGTCACCATCCAGCATGACGGCCGCCAACACAGACACTGAGCTGTTGACAGAGCATTTTGGATACCCTCCAGTCGTAAGTCAATCATCAGTCGCACTCAGTCGCGCATGGTAAATCGGGAGGGACTGACCAGAAACTCTGCAGTCGCTCCTCGACGAGATCATCAACAGCATCAACGTCATCGCCGAGCGCGCCCTTGTCAGTGTCGAGCAGGGCCTGCTCAACGCACCAGCACAGTACCTCGGCTTTGGCAAGCCACCAAACCCAGCCGCAAATACCAAATCGAAGAGGAAGGGCAGACAGAAGCCACCGCCCGAGGATGCAAACCTGGACCTGTCCCCGGAGGCGATCGAGCAGCGACGGCACGATGAGATTTCAAGTGGCACACACCAGCTCGAGACGCTGCTATGTACGTCGATCGACCGCAACTTCGACAAGTTCGAGCTGTACGTGATGCGCAATATCCTCTGTGTCAAACCGGACGATAGGGACTGGCTGCGGCTGGGGCACTACGAGGGGCTGACCTTCGACAATCTGCCCATAAATACTGGGAGCAACGTAAACAAAGAGGGCGGCGTGGATAGCATGGACGTGGACACACCAGACCGGCCGACAGTCGAATCTGTTAACCGCCTGCGCCGGAGGCTACAGGCGTCGCAGAAGCTCAACACGATGATGCACGCCGAGAGGGCGCGCAACGACGCGCTCCTCGGTGAGCTGCGGTCACTGGTCGGCAGGGTCGGCGCGAAGGGAACTAGGACGTCCGGCGCGGCGGCCGTTGAAGGCGGCGCCGAACCACAAGCAGAACCGGGATCGGGGTCGAAGCCGCCCTTTGCCTTCCTGCACGAGCGCGGCGACCTCACCCTGGCCGACGCAAACACCCCGCTCACCACCACGACCGCCTTCTCCTTGTCGCAGCTGCAGGCGCTGCGCGCCTTGTCGACGTCGCTGTCGAGCATACTGCCGAACCTGCAGGGTGGTAACGGGGAAGACGAGGGCGGCGCCACTGGACGGCGGACCTGGCGTAAGGAGCGGGTCGGGTACGTCGAGGGCGCCGCGCGGAAACACCTCGAGAGCGTCAGGGGCCTGGAGCTGGGCCAGGACGGGGAGGTGCGCGATGGGGAGTGGCAGGGCGAGGGCAGGAGGTTTGCGGGCGGCGAGGTCGCGGCTCTCGAAGGGGTCGTGAATGCGCTGGGGGGTTCTGGTGTCGATGGGGGAAATGACAGGATGGACGAGTGAGAGGCATGGCTTCTATCCACGAGGCTGGGTCGGTCCGGCGGCACGATTCTGACTTTCTTTGGATAGGCAAGCGTTCAAAGCTGTAATCCGCAAGAAGCATGGTGTTGTAGGCTAAGGGAGGCTGGCAATAAGCTTTTGATTGGGGGCTTGACATGAGACGGTTCCTTGAAGTAGCACACCCACGGTGTAGGATATGGGCGTTTGCGGAGCTGTTGGATCAGGAAGGGAAAAGGACAGGCTGATGACTGAGAATTGATACCTCAAATGCTTCAAGAAATACCAATATGCGAGGCTCAGGTTGCAGCGCGCCGCCCTCTGTTTTCTACATTGTAAGACTCTTTATATAATTTTTACGGTCCCACTACACGAGGAACTGGTCCAGTCTGGAGTTCCTCCCACTCAGCAGGCGACAGGAGCCGACACTCCATAGCGTATGCCCAGAACCCATGCATCCAGTATCTGCCCATCGGCCTCTGACTACCACGGGCGAGGCTTTCCGTCCCAGACCGGTCAACATAGGAGTTCTGTCGGTGCTTCTTCACAATCTCCACCGTCTTCCTGGCCTCTTCCATTTTGCCAGCCCTGACCAGCGCTCGGAGAAGGGTCGAGAGCGTGTCCAGCGTCAGCGCAGACCCGATGTTATTCACCTGTTCGAAGATCTCAAAGGCTCTTCCCGTTTCACCCGCCGTGGCATAGCCCTTGATGACCCGTTCCCAGAAGACCCTGTCAAGGCCACGACGTACGAACATCCGCCACTTTAGTCCGTCATTGTTCATGAGGTCCTCCACGGCCGCCAGGTTCGGAGGGTCGAGGCTGAAGTAGTGGTCTAAAAGAATGGTGTGCATCTGCGTCGACATGCGGAGGCCCTTGCTCTGGACGTGTCTGCGGACGGCCTCCACCGCCTCATAGCTGTTCGCACCTGGCTCTTTAAGGAGCAGGTACAGTATGCGCCCGAACGTCTGCATGTTGGCCTGTACTCCGGCGGCATCCATCTCGGCGAAAAGATTGTTGACACTCTTGACCTGCTCGGCCGGGTCTGCGTCTTTAGAGCTACCAATGATGCCCTCGAGAAGTACCGTGTAAGTTGCCGCGTCCGGGTCGACGCCCTTGTCCTTCATCATCTTGAGCAGGCTGTCAATTTGGGCCGCACTCCCCTGCAGAACTAGGGGCCGTAGAAGAGTGTTAAAGGTCATAATGTCGGGCTCGACGTTGTTCTTCGCCGCCCAGTCAAGCACCTTCCTGGCCGCAGACATGGCGTTCAGGCGGATCAGTGCGGAAACGGCCGCGTTAATCGGAGCGATCGTGAGTTTCGACTGGTGCAGCATCTCATCCAGAGCCCGCAGGCCTGCCTCAGGCTCGCCACAGCTTATCAATCCCACAACCCGAGCCGACCACGCTTGTTCATCCACCTCGAGACCCGAAGCCTGCAACTTTTTCCAGACATTCTCGATGCCGACAGCATTCTTGGACCTTCGGCAACCCTCAATCAACGAGGTCCAAGTCCTGACAGTCGGCTGCGCTCCGACGCGTGTCATGCTCTCCCAAACCTCAATTGCCCTCTGCGGCCTGTGCAGCGCAGTGAAGACCATAATGAAGTGGTGGAATACTTGGTCCATTGTTTGCAACTCTGCCTGTCGTTCGTCACTCGGTGCAGCGTCCGGACCCCAGAACCGCGCCCATGCGTCCTCGACGGCATCGGAATCACGCATTCCAAGGCCTGTATTAACTTTTTGCATGATGTATTTTTCGTCTGGTCCACCGCGCCGGTCGAGATCTGTTTTCCTGACAATCTTATTCGGCAAGCTTTTGGACCCGTCGGTCTGACGAAGCTGAGAAATGAGCGCGTCCCAACGAGCCAAGACATAAGCCAGAACATCTGGGTGCTCTGTGAATATGCTTTGCAGTCCCGTCTTCCAAATCGGAACAGAAGTCAGGACCTTTCCCATGGGGTCAAGAAAAGGCTTCGCCTTCTCCTGTGACTCTAGGGAGGAGTGGGTAGAGTCTGACAGAACCACGAATGAAGCGATTGCCACCGGCCGGATTTGAATAAAGTTGTTGCCTTGGACATATGGAAATATCATTTTGATCGCCTTCACTGCCTCGCCAGTCCGTGCGTACTTCTGGAGCAGGTGCTCATCCAGCTCCGGGAATCGAAAAGACCTGCCGACAGAGCGGCCGCGGTTGAACGCAATCCAGGTGTCGACCATATCCTGCAACAGCACGTCTTTCCTGGCCATGGACCTCTCATATGCCTCGGCATCTGGATAGTCTGTCTTGGTGGTGCTCCTTGTCACGAGATTGCGGATGAGGCTCATGACGGAGTCGGCCCACCTCTTGCAGTTGAGGGAGTCGAGCTCGTAAAGAAGTCGGGTCACCTCGGCCAGGGAAGGTAACTTCTCGTTGTCCCAGTCGTCCATCTTGGCCTCTACAACCCTGGCCATTATAATGGTGCCCCTGTGCTTTAGAATCTGGTCCCTGCCCTCGGGGGGCACATTCTTCCACACTTTGGTCAAGAAGAACTTGAAACAGGTCTCGATGCTTTCCCGCTTCAGCATTGGCTTTAGCTGTGCGAGGTCGTTGTAGTACTCAAGGGCGGTAGGTGACTTCGGCGCCGAGTTCGAAGGCAAGTCTTCCTCATCAACCTGCTTCCGGACCACCCGCTCGAAGATCTCCAAGCTTTTCCCCTTGGGGATGCTCTCGTGCCCTCGCGTAAACTTCCTGCGATCCAGGCCTCTGAAGCGAGGCGTTGTAGGGCCTCCATTCTGGGCCGGCGCGTGCCGTCCCGATGTCTGTCGACCCTGAGCTCCTGCGGCTTCAATTGGAGGAACAATATCATCGACATTGCTGTCTGAACCTGGATCTGGTCTGGACGCAGAGTCTGAGCTCATATGAGCCCTAAAAAGAAGCTGCCATGGCGGGAGGCGAGGAGCTTGAGCTCGAAATAGAGCATCTGCCAGGAGGCGCCTGCGGCAAGAGCAGCATATGGTACGGAATCTTTGCATCGGGGGCGATTTTCACCCCACTGCGACCAGTGGTGGTAGTGCAACTTTGATTCTTTCAAAGAGTGGTCGAGCCCTTCAAATTAAGTTGGGATCCGCTTGTTTTCCATTCTTGCCTGGGCAGTCTAGCCTGCCGTGAAGATTGTGAGGTCCGAAAAGAGGTCAGTCTGTAGTTGGCTTGAGATGCTTGAGCCGTGCAGCAAGTGAAGATGACCAGTGCTGGAAAATAATTGTGGAGAAGCTTGGCCCACCCCCTGCCACTACCAGTTACCTCTGCATGTGCTAGTCACCTAGGCATAGTGCTTGGTACACCGCAGCGAGTCGCTCGGGTGCGTTCATCAAAGGGTAGCCACCTGGCACTCTTTACAGCCTGCCGTCTTGGTCTCTCCCCAAAGTCTCACTTCTGTGACTGTCCAACGTCTTCTGTGATGACTATACAGGGTTAATTCACGATGCACCCGGCCAATTGGTAAGCCCCAACATGAATATTTCCTGTCGTCTCTTTCCTGCGTCCTTTGCCAGAACACAAATTCCCCAATTGAGACAAACGTCCCCAATGCTGTTGTTCACCTTGACTCGTTGCCACAGCTCTATGTACCTACCGAGCCTCACCTTTCTTCACCTTCCCTCTCACTTGCTAGTCCAAGGCACAGACCTCACCGATGTGCTACAAGTGCTAACAGAAGCCAGCTCGATTATAACCATTACACCATCATGACCACCCTTCAGCCACGAAAGCCGTACACGGAGGAGGAGCTGAAGGCCCTCTACCCTCCTGGCCTTGAGCTCGTCCAAGCCCAGATCCTCCTCCGTCATGGGGAGCGGACTCCGGTCTCGGCCCGCTTTCAGAACGCTGGCCTTCACCCGTTCTGGCCGTATTGCAAAGCTGCCAGTCATCTGAGAAACGTGGTGCTTGAGGCAAACAAGAACGACGTTGTATTCTCCTCGTTCGAATGGAAAAAGCGCCTCGAGGCCTTCGGAGAGAGCTCAGATACGCCTATTCTGGCCACAGGTGCCAATGGTGACGTGGACAATCTCTGTGAGATGGGTAAGAAGACTTCCGAGGCCCTCTTTTATTTACTTCTGGTATTCTGTACTGACCTCTCTTTAGGTATGCTCACAGACAAGGGGCGGGTGACTACGTACCTCCTTGGCGAACGTCTGCGAGGGCTGTATGTCAAACAGCTGGGGTTCCTCCCCGACACCATCGAGTCGAACGACTTCATGTACCTGCGTGCCACCCCAGTCCCCCGTGCACTGGAGTCTCTTCAGCAGGTCTTCGTTGCCTTGTACCCCGACGCCAAGCGTGCTGCTGACTTGCCGCCGCCAACCATCCTGCACCGGAACTTGTCTCATGAGCAACTGCTGCCCAACGAAGGGAGTTGTGCGCGCTTCAGGACTCTGATGAAGGCATATGCCAAGCGCACGGCAGATCGCTGGAATTCAACCCCCGAGATGGACTACCTGAACAGCATCTACGGCAAATACATGCCCGAAGGCACCCGTGTGGCCGTCGACGGTAAACCCCGACTCTCTGGCATTATGGACACTGTCAACTCCACTCTCGCTCACGGCCCTGCGACCAAGCTCCCCGATGCGTTCTATGACGCAAAGGCCATTGAGACCTTGGAGAAGATTGGAACTGAGGAATGGTAAGCTGGACCCAAGCACTGTGTAGATACCAATGTTGCTAAGCGCGTTATTATTGTTCAGGTTTGCTGGCTTCAAGGAGAGCCGCGAATACCGCGCGCTGGGAATGGGCTCACTGCTCGGCGACATCACAGCACGCATGGTCGCAAACGCAGAAGCCTCCCACTTGGGCAAGAGCCAGGGCAACGCCGTGATCAAGTTCGGACTGTCTGGCTGCCACGACACCACTATCGCCGGCACCCTCGCCAGCCTTGGCGCCTACGAGACCCATCGGTGGCCCCCGTACACCAGCCACGTCGCGCTTGAGGTCTTCCGGAAGTCAACCGCTGCTGCCGCCGCAAAGAACTCTGCCCACAGCGACGTGCCTGCCGCCGGCCCTGCCGCCGCCCCGGGGGCCAACCCGAGCTCCCTGGCTGGCAGTGCCCTCCACGGCATCGGCCGCAAGACCGTCCAGGAGATGACCGCCGCCGAGCTCAAGCGTATCGAAGGCCACTACGTGCGTGTCCGATACAACGATGAGCCCGTCACCATTCCCGGCTGCAAGGCCGAGGGCAATCACTTGGAGGGTGACGAGACGTTCTGCACCCTGACGGCTTTCAAAGCCATTGTCGACAAGATCACACCAACGAATTGGAGAATGGAGTGTGCAAACCCAGACAAGGGGAATGCCTTCCCCCCGAAGCCGGAGCCTGCCGGCTACTAGAGAGGAGAAAGAGAGGTGCATTGCGTCTTTCAGGTCGATACATGTCTGGCATAGAAGGATACCCCTCCAGCATAATGATAAAGTTGGTAGACAGGTAAGACTAGAGGTGCCTCGGAATATAAGATCCGGAATAGAAGACAATAGAACAGCTTTGATCTCGATAGACTTTTACGTCGTGATGGCCTCCTGGGTCAATTATCTGCCTCGCCGGCCTTCTGTTACCATTCGCCGTAAGTGTTGAGTCGATAGACCAGTTACAATGAATTTATCCAAGTTCATCCACGAGTCAAATTCCTAAGAATGCTCAGTCACAGTGCGCAAATCTTCGGACAGGTATCAAAGCCTGACCGTGTATACCTGCACGTATGTGTTTAGTTTCAGAGTCGGATTTTGAAGCAGATCTGAGGGCATCAGGTATTGTAGACGTATGGATGCCCTCCCGCGTTTGTTCAAACATTTCGCTTCTAGAAACACGACATGTCCCAGAGCGAGATCATATGGAACGGCTACGTCGTTTCCCAAGCAACTCGCAAGTCCGCAGGAGTGAAAATAATCGTGCTGGAGATGCAGATACTATGTTGATACAAGGCGCTGAATGCACTCGCTGACTGCGCACAGTAGAAGAGCACATGTCTTGAGAGCACGTGCCGCGGTGCCGCATTTGCACAGGCGTCGCGTGACGATCATCGTGTCGTCCGCACCGACCCTGGATTTGTGACACCCTCCAAGTTATCCTTGCCCTGTTCTTCAGCAACGCCCACATACAGACCGTCAGCCACATATTGCTGCGAGTAAAAGGAGTCCGAGGCGGAGGATAAAATCTCTGCAAGGCCAAGATGCTCGCTCACGAGCTGAACCGCTTTGTGCGTCCTTGATGGACGGCCATAAAGCCTGAGGGCAGATCTTTGATACGGAGCCCGGCGAGGCCCTCGAAGCATAGCTTGCCTGGGCGTTCAATGTTGTGAATTTGGCGGCTTTTCTTTCAATACTGCAGGAATAAGCGGGTGAGAGTTGGCAGGATTTTGGCGGCCACCTGGTCACACCCGAGTCCGCCGAAAGAATGATGACCAATCCACGAGCCGCTCTGAACTATCGAGTCCGACCATATCGCATTGATTTCCAGGGGGACAGGTCGGTTGACTTGGCCATCGCGAAAGACGCGATCGCTCTTGTAAGCCTGCGTTCATACGACGGCCGCACCAACCTTCCGCCGCCCCCTCTTCCTGCCAGTCTCATCTCACTTGGCGGCCACCTGCTCCCCAGTGACTGATTGCTGCTGCCTCGCGGCAGCGGCCCTCTCCTTGAACCGCCTCTTCCTCGCCCTGCGGACCTGGATCTCAAGGTCCTGCATCTCAGCATTCAGTGACACCAGGCGCGGAATGACCTGGTCGACGGCCTCGGCGGCGCAGGCCTGGGTCTGCCGCAGAGACAGTGGCGTGAGCACGCCGAACCAGCGGAGGGGGTCCCTCGCGTTTTGCTTCTTGGAGCCCGCCTCGCTTTCAGCTGCGTCGCTGCCGGCAGGCACGGGCTGCTGCTCACCCACCGGCGGCGCCTCAGCCGCCACCGCCGCCTCCTCGTCCTGCTCGTCAGCTGGCGGGGAGGAGTCCTGGTTCTTCTGCTGGCGCGAGTCGTCGACGTCGTCGTCGTCGTCGTCGCCAACACCGCCGCCGCCGCCCTCGCCACGGGCCCGGCTGCTGTGCGACACTGTGAAGATTGGCAGGCGCCCTTCCGTGGTGCTAATGCTGACCTGTCGCAGCGCCTGCATCCTCTCGTCGTAGAAATCCGGGCCGTAGCGCATGCCCCTCTCGGCTGAGAAGTTTGCTCGGGCCAGGTGTTGGAACATGCCGGTCTGGAGCTGGCTCAGCCTTGCGCGCAGAGAGGTGTACTCGTCCAAGAGGGCGAGGTAGCGCTCGAGGAGACCATCGATGGTGTCAGAATCCATGGGCGTGCCGGCCGATTGGCTGCTCAGAGGTCTGTGTTATTATGTACGAGTCGGGATGTGTCGAGCTCCGAAGAAAAACTGACACGAAGAACTTGCGACCGGTGAGAGGGAATGAATAAAGCTGAAGCTAAGGCAGCTGCTGATTTGATGCGAGGTTGTGTAAATCTTGCCAATGCTGGCAGGGTGCAAATACAATGCGCTGCGGCTGCGGGCCAAATTTCACGGGCAGCGCATCGGGTCTTGCCGCAAAGTGGGGAGCCTCAGCGGCCAGGTGCCCACAGACCTGGTGATGCTACCTGATTGTCGGAGCATGGGGTTGCTTATTCCTGCCCCTGAGTGCCAGAGACTTATAAACATGTTACTTGGTTGGATGCTGTTGACTGGAGAGGCTTGCTTTCTCGAGTAAGGACACCGCGTGCACTGTGGATCCTATGCCAGGTAGACGCTGTCGCCTACTACTGTGTATGCAAGTAAACATGGGCACCTCCGCTCAACTGCCCCAAGAGGCAACGAAGGGGGAGAGGCATGCACTGTAGTGGGCGTGTTGTCGCACGGGGCGGCGGGCTGGGGGGAGAAGGGAAGGGGACAAAAAACTTTACTCGTCAAATCCAATTCCCGCTGCAAGTCATCCCACTAGTACATGCGATTGATTGACTGTGGCATATGGCACAGACTCAGCCCAGATCTCATCAGCATCGACAGCCTGGCAGGCCTGCCTGGCCCGTCCGTCCAGCGTCAATGCTCGCACCCGCTGGCAAATGAGGTCACTGAGGGCATCGCACGAGATAGATAGGCCTCAGATGGAGGGATGGATGGATGCATCTGCCGGCTTACCGCTCGTGGTCCTAGCCTCCAAGGCCTCGGTTTCAGTGGCCGTTTCGAACGGCTGGGGGGGCACAGACGACGCCATACCCGTCCTGTCCAGTCCATGTCCAGTCCATGTCCAGTCCTGCCAGTCAGCCCGGCCCAGTCCCAGTCCCATGCCCTGTCCCCTTCTCCTGTAGATCCGCAGCCTGGGTCACAACACGCCCAGCTCCTCCCTCGGTCTTTGCCCACCATCCATCTACTGCCTACAGTGCGGTGTCGAGGGTGTCTACTTGTCACCCAGCCGAGTGCAACCCTTGGGGCGTATTAGAGCCGCCAGAACCACGCCATCCCTGTACAGATCGTCTACCACCGCCACGTGCCGCTGGGAGTTCGACATGGCACGGGCGTTGGACCTCTGTGCCGAGAGCCATGGGGCTGGCTATTGCCCTGAGGCTTGTTGATGTGATATTAGTCGTACGAGTGTCGTCGTCGGTGTCGTCGTCGTCGTTGTGCTCACTTATACACAATAATACAGCATGCGGGTTACTCCAAACTGGGGCAGCCCTGGGTGCTAGTCTGCTGGGTGCTGGGAGCTGGCGTCGTGACGCGGCACGGTGGTCGAGCCCTTGGTTGGCCGGAAAGCCAATGGTCATCTGGAAATCATGCGACAAGCCTGCCAGCCAGCTTCGTAGTCTGGTCGTCTGGCGGATGCGTCTTGTCCAAATTGCCCGCATGCCAGAACGAGACATGGCCTATTTGGGACCGGCGCCCAGGGCTTCCGGAAGGCTGCCAGACTGCCAGACTGCCAGACTGGACATGCCACAGCCACAAGTGCGCCCTGACACATTCATCACCAGCAGTAGTCCATGCGAGCACGCATGAAGCAGGTGGCACCTGTGCTGTACACAGTAGCCTCCCCTCGGGCACGGTAGGTATCTGACCTGCTTCTGCCACTGCTTCTCGCTTGCTCTACCGGTCATCTCACACCGCCCAGAACGCAATGTCATAGGCCGGCCCGAGAGTGCCTGGTTGGAACTGGGGGGGGGCCGGGAGTCTCGAGGCTAGTCGGATCAGGTCGAGTCGACCCGGCGGCGTGGGCTGTCAGGGCATGTCTGTATTGGGGTTTTGTGGCGTTGACATGTTTGTTGCCCTTTGTGCCGTTGTGCTGCGTCGTGTTTGGTTTGCCTTCGATCGCAGGCGGGGGATCACAATCAGGATTCAGGATACCCCCGCGACAGGGCCCCGGCTCTCGTCCGTCACAGATTGGGGCTATATGCAAGTTGAGGTCGAAGGGATGGACTGGCGCGTCTTATTTTCTCGTGCAAGACGGAGATCCTCCCATGATCTTCGGCTCGGCTATCTCTTGTTTGGGTGCCGTTGTCTATGTCTTCTCTTCTCATCTCAGCAGCCAGCAGCCAGCAGCCAGCAGCCAGCAGCCTCAATGTCTCACGTTTTGGTCGCCATCGGCCTAGTGCATAGACCTCTAGATTGATAGATGGTCACCCGCGGATGCTTATTCGGACTGCTCTGGAGGTAAGCAACCCAGTGGTCCGGATGATGGAGGGGTGACGGACCCAAGGTTCCCTGATGACAAAGTATACAACAGACGAGACTGCGAGACTGTGAGACTGTGAGACTGTGTGTGCAGTTTCCTGTGAACCCCCACTGAGCGACTGACTGAAGTGACTGACCGACCTCACAAGGGTCCTGTACCGTGTAGGAGGGTGATGGCTTCTAGAGCAGACTGTTGGACCAGGTTGTTCCGTCAGCTGGGCTGGTGGTCTAGATACATCGTGTCCCTGCTGGCGGGAGGCGTGTGCCTCGGTACCTGTACCCCCCGCCGCGTCGCTCAGAAACAAAACAGCAAGGGGAAGAAACCAAAAGCCCCCAGTCCGCGGAAGGTGGACTGGCTCTCAGGCTAGCTGCAGGTGCATGGCCTCCAATTTTAGTGCCCCAAAGGGGATAGCAGCACTAGGAGCACCAACCTGACGGGCCCTATTGCCAGGCGGGACTGGATCTCGACTGGCTCTCGACTGGGCTCTCGATGGGAGAGTCCGGTTGGGAACTTGGGGGTCAAAAGGCCTGGGCTCCCCTTCTCCCCCCTGGTCCTTCCACAGGCTGCCTGTCCTCCCTTCCAAGGTTGGAGAACCGCAAGCCTTGGCCCCCCTACCAGAGTTCCCCCCATCACACACACACACTGATCGCCATCGCTCGCGAGCACCTCCCATGGTCCAGGTCCTCCGCCGTCCACTCGCACTCCCGCCCGCCGCCTCTCGTCTTTCCTCCTTGCCTGCAACCAGACAAAAAGTTGCACGAGGCTGAATTGCATTTGCATACATATCCATTCAATTGAACTTTATTACCTGGCCACACGTTCTCTCTCTTCGTCCGAGCTAATCCAACCCGCTCTCACGGCGGACCTCACTCCCGTCGTTGCCAACCAACCCTTTCACTTCTTTCCTGCCTCTTTCTCTCTGCTCTGCTCTGCTCTGCTCTGCTCTGCTCTGCTCTGCTCTGCTCTGCTCTCTCTCCCCCCTCACTTGCCCTGCTGCCCCGTGCTGCTGCCCTGCCCTGCCCTGCCCCGTCCTGCTTCGTCTCGCCTCTCCTTGACCGCCTGCCTGCGCTCATCACCTACTTACTCCAAGTCACCTGGAATAACTGGACGCTCTCCGCCTCCCCCACCACCGCCGCCGCAGCAAGTCACATCACAGCCGAGCGAGTCAAATCATCAGGCCGAACCCGAAGCCAAGTCCATCTCGTTGCGCTCAGTCCTGTCGCTTTCCAGTCGGTTCGAGCAGCAGTCAGCGCACCGCAGCGTGACGCACCCAGCAGCGCACAGCACAACCACCCCGTCGAGGCGTCCTCAACCCAAGACCTTTATCAGTGCTGTGATCCGGGCAACGGCTCGCGATAAGGAGAAACCACCTTCCTGCAGGCATTCTGCGGCCGTCCTCCTGCCTCTCAACCACCACAACAGACCGCTGCCCCTCCCGAGGAGCAGCCCTCATCCCAAAGAATGGTGGTCGCAACAATCAAGTCCGTACTCCACTGCCGTCCCATTCAACACTTCGATCCTGCACCCCGTCCTACGTTGCCCAACCGCCCCCGTGCCCCATGCTCCTCACCCAATGGCCCAGGGGGTGGATGCTGGCCTGCAGCCCAGCGCCCTGTGCCGCTGCTCCAGTTAAACTTCTGGCTTGCACATGCCAACATGCACCCCCCTCCCTATTGGGCTCTGCCGGCCCAGCTCAACCTCGGGGTGCAGCAGCTTCTCCCTACCACGCCTCGTGACTGCACGCACCGCGCCAAATGTTTCCTTGTTGCGGCAGTGGCTGATTAATTCTACTTGCAGATGCGTTGTCGTCGGTGATGGTGCTGTCGGCAAGACATGTCTGCTCATCAGCTACACCACCAACAAATTCCCCTCCGAATATGTTCCGACAGTATTCGACAACTACGCAGTCACCGTGATGTAAGGCGCGCCCTCTCCCGTCTCGCACCTGCAAAGCATTGTCCGCTGCATTCTGCACTACGCGTGTCAAAGCGGCGTGTCGCGTTACCGCGTTACCGCGCTGCTGCCCGACACTAACCCCGAATACCACCACTCTGAAGGGGGTTTGTGACTGCGCTGACCACGACATGTGCTAAATTAGGATCGGCGATGAACCGTACACACTGGGACTGTTCGATACTGCCGGTCAAGAGGACTACGACCGATTGCGGCCCCTATCATACCCACAGACCGACGTCTTCCTCGTCTGCTTCAGCGTCACCTCACCCGCGTCCTTCGAAAACGTCCGCGAGAAATGGTTCCCCGAGGTCCACCACCACTGCCCCGGCGTTCCTTGCCTCATCGTTGGAACGCAGGTCGATCTGAGGGATGACCCCAGCGTAAGGGAGAAGTTGGCCAAGCAAAAGATGCAGCCGGTGCGGAAGGAGGACGGTGAGCGCATGGCAAAGGACCTGGGCGCTGTGAAGTACGTCGAGTGCAGCGCTCTGACGCAATACAAACTTAAGGATGTGTTTGACGAGGTACGAGTGTCTCTGGAAGGATCGATCCTGGTGGCTGCGGACTAATCTGGTGCACAGGCAATCGTTGCGGCTTTGGAACCACCAGCACCAAAAAGTAAGAAGCATAAGTGCTTGGTGCTGTAATTTGGCGCCTTAGACTGCGAGCATGTCAGACTCGTTCTGTGTCGGCCGGGACGGGTCTGTGTCTGGTCCAAGGCGCAGCAGGACGAGCAGGTGGGTTGCCTGGGATAGATGAAGTGTCTGATGCAGAACATGGGCTGTTCTCGTGTACACTCATGTTCACTCATTAGACGCCCAGCAGCTCTGGGGCACCCGACGGGATGAACCAGGCCGAGAGTCAGGTTCAGGCCCACGATCGTCTGCGAAGGCGGCAAACACGACAGGTTTTTCAATGGCTCTGAGGCCGTCCGTGGACTACTCTGATCCGAAGAAAACTGCTGGTGTCCGGGTGAAGGAAGCTTCTTTTTTTTTTTCTAGATCTGGACGTGTTATTCGTTGAAGCGACTCTTTTCCCCTATTTCAATACGAACAGATCTGCATCTTATTGACTGGAGTTACTGTCGAGCTAAGACCTGTGGCCTCTTGATACGCCACTCACTGGCCTAGCAGCACTATTTACATGATTGTACGGAGGCGTTGGGGACATGAGAAATGCGGTCTTTGTTCAACTCCGATAGGATCACTCTGGCGACCGGTGCGCGAATACTATGTGTGACCCCATTATCAATCACCATACAACTGCTCCTGGTGTCATAGAAAGGGAGTGCCTGCTCATCAACAAATTTTTCCTCCAGACAGACCAGTGATATCAAAAAACCCCAGATCCAAACATGGCCGAGAACGGCATGCTCTAGCCCCCTCCCCTCCGTTTTCCCCAAGCTCCCGGCATCACAACGCGGAGGTGTTTCTAAACATCCTTGGCATCTGAACTTTTCTCAAATTCTCAGGAACGTCTGATTGGGCCAGCGGGCGTGCGGAGGCACCCAGGTTCGCATTCCGGGGAACCCTCTTTTCGCAGATATGCTTTCCGGGTCCCAGGCGCGCAAGGCAAGGTAGTGGTTGAGTGGAGGTCATTGTGTCCTGGGCTCGTGGGCCCGAACGCTGGCCGTCTCCCGATCTCCAGGGGCAAGCGGACGTGCGCTGCTGCCTACCTTTTTTGCGGTACCTCTTCTGTTGGATTGACGCGCGGAGGCGGAGATGGTAGGGGGTTGGGGAGGGCAAAGCTTATTGATATGTGTGAAGGGACCACGATGAGCGCGAAGGCTTCTTTCTTTCCGCGATGCACACCCGAGACGGGATCGCCCTTGCAGGTCACTCTCGCAAATGTCCCGAGCTTGCTTTGGGCGAGCCGTTCGCCGCTGGGCAGATGAAGGCGCCCCGGCGAATTGCGGACTCGCGGTCTGCTTTTACATTGCGACATGGCATACTCGTGGCTCCCAAGACGTCAACTGGTCGCTTGCTGGATATACTCAGTGCGCAGCAAGGGCTGTTCCGCGTATCGAGGGTCACATATTCCGGAAAACGCAACAAGATGTAACCTACAATTTCTCTGGATGAGGCTTTCACTAGTTCAATGTAGAGCAGCATGGAGCAGGGTTTCATGGCTTGCATCTGTCTGTTGAGACTGGCGCGACTCTTTCGCGTCGCCGGACAACCGCCACCCACCGCAAGCCATGACGTACATGAGAAGCCCCTCGTGTCTGCAACATTATTGAGACTATTCATTAGTGACCACAGCCGTTGGGCTTTTTTGCTGCACGAGGGGGCGCACTTAGCACTTAGCTCACCGTTTAAAGTCAAGGGCCGACGTTGCTTGGCCACACGAGACTTTTGGCCGAACGGCCGGCCTGTTCGCCGCACCGGAGCTTGACTAAGTCGGATTGACCAATTGCGGCCAGCCCATGTATCTCGGCATTGCTAACATGGCTTACTCTCGTTCTGGATGTCTGACCGACAGACTGGTTGACTTTGCAGTTTGAGGTTTAGGTTAGGTATCGCATAGCTAGGAATTTAATGTTACTTGCTAGGTGGGAACAAAAGGGGTTCTTGCTAAGTTCAACGATTGGTTTTGCGCAGCGCGACTATGCGCATTCACGACTGCCAAGCCGTCCGTTGTTAATCGCTGGTGATCGATCCGATGCGTTCCCGCACATATGATAGTTGAGTCGATATGGATTCCTTAACCGGGCCGGACCGGCACACCACTTAGTATTAGTTGGTTCGTTCGTGCCTCAAAGAAGCGCTTGATCGGCCCTTTTCGTAAAAGTTTAACTATTCCCTATTGTTCTTTTTTTTTTTTTTCAGATTCGACCGACGGACTGTTTGACGCATCTGATACCGCCCTGCCCGGCATTGATATGCTACACCAGCCTCGGCACGGTTCACCATAGTGAGCAGCACCATCTCAACCGCCACGATGAGGAGCGGGTGGGCACCGTTCGTCCTTGCCGCATTGGCCTCGCTGACGGAGGCCTGCGGCGGGCACCACAAACATGAAGACCGCGTGTGGACGGCAGAGGAGATTGCCGAGCTCGAATACAAATGGGGCATGGAGGTGAGTGAGCCGGAGGAGACTTTTCTCATTCTTTTCCACCCCCTTTCCGAGAACCCGCACGGCAGGGCCAAGCATGTCGGCACGACTTGGCAAGGCCCACGCCTCGTGTCTCTCCTGCGGCCGCCCGAGCGAATATCATCTCCCGTCTCTTCCCGGGAGATCGATCTTTGGCGCTCACCGCCGATGTGATAGCTGTGGGCTCCCGTCGGGTCGCATATGAGATGTCACCCACGGGCGAACACGGCATTCTCATCCAGGACTTTGAACGATTCGGGGATTACGGTGATGGGCTGACTTGTGCCCGACTACAGTGGCCTTTCGCTGGAATAGGCAGCTTCGCCCATCTGAAGCACGTCAAGTGTCTTACAAACCCCACAGAACTGTATGATATCGCGATCGTGGGTGTGCCATTTGACACCGCCGTGAGCTACCGGCCAGGTATGTTTCCGAGTAGATACTAGAGCACATTTATCGGCTCGCAGCGTGGGAAATGAGCATCCAGGGCTGATCACAACTGTCTAGGCGCAAGGTTTGGTCCACGGGCCATCCGCCATGCTTCTTCAAGGCAGACGAGCTTCCGGGGGTTCAACCCGAGGGCCAACATCAACCCCTATCAGAACTGGGCAAAGATAATGGACTGCGGTGACATACCCACCGTTCCAGTGGACAATGCCGTGGCTCTGCGGCAGATGACAGAGGCCTTCATAGAGCTGGGCAGCCGGAGGCCACTCTCCCCCCTGCTCGAGAAGCCCAAGCTCGTCACCCTGGGCGGTGACCACAGCCTCGCGCTGCCCGCGCTGAGGGCGCTGAACAAGATCTACGGCAGGCCCCTGCGGGTACTTCACTTCGACGCCCACCTCGACACCTGGCACCCGGCCAAGTACCCCTCGAGCTGGCTGACGGACCAGGCACACTTCAACCACGGGTCCATGTTCTGGCTGGCTGGGAGCGAGGGCCTGCTGGTCAACGACACGACGCGGCCGTCTGTGCACGCGGGCCTGCGCACCAGGTTGTCGGGCGACGGGTGGGGCGACTTTGAGGATGACACGGCACAGAACTGGCTTCGCGTGGTTGCTGATGATATCGACGACCTGGGCACCGCGGGGGTGGTCAAGGCGATTCTGGATGCCATCCCACCCGATGACCCCGTCTACTTGTCTGTGGACATTGACGTCCTTGACCCGGCATTTGCGCCCGGTACCGGCACCCCGGAGCCCGGCGGCTGGACGACGAGGGAGCTGATCAGGATCCTGAGGGGCATCGAGGGCCTGAACGTTGTGGGTGCTGATGTTGTCGAGGTTGCGCCCGCTTATCAGGGGCAGGGCGAGGAGACTGCCTTGGCGGCAGCGCAGGTTGTGTACGAGATGATAAGCTCCATCGTCAAGAGGGGGATGAAAGAGATGGGCAAGGAGCATGCAGCCCCAGAGGTCGAGGGTGACAAGTCGGGGGAGGATGTGAAGGACGAGCTGTGAGGTTGATGTGCTACGGATATCTCTCTAGTCTCACCACAGCGTTGGTGGGGTTAAGAATGTGTGGCGGAGAACTGCATGCTGTCTATAGTAAACATTTCGACGAAGATGTGGGCAGATAAAGCCAGAATCGATTGCAGCAATCAAAAAAAAAAGTGAGCATAAAATTCAAGACCAAATAACCCCTTGATTTTCATTTCAAACCCGACATGTGCTTCAGAATGGCTAGATAGCGGTCGCTGACACGGTTGAGTCAACGGGATAAGCTATCCGTGCATAGGTGCTTGCGGTGACTCAACCCGCCCACTCAAGCTCCCTTATCTTTTTCCACCAGATGCCCGACCCCACCATAGCGACTTGGGGACTGGCAACAAAACCACAACCACCACACGCACCTCGATCTCTGCTTCGAAAGCGCCAATTGACTCGAAGCAAAGCCAACACACAACATGGCAGCCATCCAAGAGCTCGCAGAACGGGTCAAGCCCGAGAACGAAACAGTCTATGTCGACACCGATGCAGGCGTCGACGATGCCTCAGCCGACGGCTCTGAGTCAAAGCCGTACAAGTCCCTGGCCTACGCCATGATCGCCAACATCGAGCGGCCCACAACAAAGTACCTGTCCCGCGCCTCCAAGACCGGCGACGACCCAGGTGCTGCGCTGCAGTGGAAAGAGCCCGCCAAGAGCGCCGTCAAGAAGGCCACCTCTGCTGTCGACCAGCACAAGAAGAAGCTGGCCAAGCAGGCCTCTTCCGCCGCGGTCGAGGAGGAGGCCAGGAAGCAGCGCCTAAAGAACCTCGAGGAGGCCAAGAAGGTCGTCATCAAGCAGGACCCTAGCCTGCCCGAGGCGAGGAAGCTGAGGATCGACGACAAGAAGGTCGATCTGGGCGAGGGCGACAAGAAGGGCGAAAGAGTCAAGGTGTCGGGTCGCATCCACCGGTTGCGGCCACAGAAGCAGGCGGTAAGCAGTCGCATCGACAAATCTATTCTGGGGGACTTTTTTTCTGACATTATTCCCTGGCTAGACATTTATCGAGCTCGTTGATGGATACGGCCACCTGCAATGCATCATTGCAGCCGGACCTCTCACTCAGACCTACGATGCGTTGACCTTCACCCAGAGCACCTCCCTGACGCTCTACGGCGAGATGAAGAAGGCCCCCGAGACAGCCAAGGTGCCGGACAACCGAGAGCTGCACGTCGACTACTACGAGGTGCTGGGAGCTGCACCCACTGATATGGAGGCGCTCACCAACAAGGTCTCCGCCACCCAGGACCCATGGGAGTCGGACATGCTTGACCAGCGACACCTGGTTCTGCGAGGAGACAAGGCGTCTTCGGTTATGAAGCTCCGATCCGAGGTCGACTACGCCTTCAGGCACTTGTACAAGCAATTGAAGATCAGGCAGGTGTCGCCGCCTGCCCTGGTGCAGACGCAGGTCGAGGGTGGCTCCACGCTGTTTGGATTCAACTACTACGGCGAGAACTCGTACCTTACACAATCTTCCCAGCTGTATCTCGAGACCGTGCTCCCCTCCATGGGCAACGTGTACTGCATCGAAAAGTCATTCCGTGCCGAGAAGAGTCTGACGCGCCGCCATCTTTCTGAATACACCCACATCGAGGCTGAGCTGGATTTCATCACCTTTGAGGATCTGCTCAACCACTTGGAGGATATGATTTGCGGGGTTGTGGATATGATCCTGGCGGACGAGGAACTGGCTGGTTACATTAAGCAGCTCAACCCCGGCTTCCAGAAGCCGTCGCGCCCCTTCATGCGCATGAAGTACACTGATGCGATTGACTGGTAAGTTGCATTTGGTGGGTGTCGACTTGATCTTCGATCGCCTCGCTAACATAATACAGGCTCAACGCACAAGACCCCCCGATTCTCAACGAGGAGGGCAACCCACACGTCTTCGGCGACGACATCGCCGAGGCGGCGGAGCGCAAGATGACAGACACGATCAACAAGCCCATCTTCCTGACGCATTTCCCCGTGGAGATCAAGGCTTTCTACATGAAGAAGGACCCCAACGACCTGCGCGTGACAGAGTCCGTGGACGTCCTGATGCCCAACGTCGGCGAGATCGTCGGCGGTTCGATGAGGATGGAGGGCTATGACGAGCTGCTGCAGGCGTTTAACAAGCACAGCATCAGCCCTGACCCCTACTACTGGTACCTCGACCAGAGGAAGTACGGAACTTCCCCCCACGGCGGATATGGCTTGGGTCTGGAGCGGTTCCTGGCCTGGCTGGCCAACCAGCACACCGTGCGTACCTGCTGCATGTACCCTCGCTTCATGGGACGCTGCAAGCCTTAAGCGGTGGCGTTGCTGGGGCAGGAGCGTCTTTGGCGCGCTTCATTGATGGGTTCACAAAAGCAGGCTATTTTCTGGCTGGGATGTGGATTGATATTCGGATAGAGATCTTGTAGAATCCCCTACCGATTTGGTACGACTGCTAGAGTCTCAAGAAAAAAAGAAGAATTAAGCGGTCCAGAAAGGGCCTGTAATGACGATTCAAGGGCCACCCAGTTCCAGAACCGGCCGCCGTGTGACTGATGATTGTTGTGGCTGCTCAGAATCATCCATTCCGACGCCTCAAGATAACGAACGTGTCACATTGAGGGTCGGCCGGCTGGCTGGCACCACCAACGCAGGCTGCGCGGCTGTCTCGTGCCCTGACTTACTGTGTACCTCCCTCTAGTTAACCGCCAGAGATCGACAGGGACAGCTTCCGCGCGCGAGACAGGCACCTTCCGCGCAGCCGGCTGGGCAGGCTGAGGCTTTATCCTGGCTCTGTTGGGGAGAGGAGGGAGGGAGTTAGTTGGCTGCCATTTGTCCCCTAGGCCCTTGCCTGAATAGAGGAACCATTTCCGACACTGCATCTCATTTGTGGAGATCTGGGTTTTGGTTTACGCGCATGGCTTTCCCGGGCTGCAGCTTTGTCCCTTGTGCCCCTCCAGCTCCCCTTCCGCGATCGCCTCATTTCCCCCCGGGTCTATTTGGTGCGCACGCCTCAGCGGGGGAGGTGTTCGGTCTGAGTGGTGACTTCTCTCTCTTCAAAGTAGAATTGTCACGTCATTCTTCCTTTTGGTACATCTCGAACACAGGTCATGGCACTTAGTAGTTGAGGTGTCTAGGTCAATTTAACATGCGGCAGTCGAGCTGTTGTTCTAAGCCAGGTTGAGAAAGCAGTTCATCGTGGTGTGATCCCTCAGACGGCGAACATGGGTGCCTATCGAAAAATGGAAGGTGATGCCTCTTCTTTTTCCCTTTTCTTTTTGCTGTCCTTGTCCTCTCCTTTCTCGCTGCAGCCTCCTCCCCCCCACCCCTTGCCCGCTGCGGCTCCACTCTCTAATTCGGCGTTCCTGCAGAAGTGCCTGCGCCGTTGCGTGTCGGTACCTGGCTAACTGCAGCATGGAAACTGCCGTGGTGGCTGCAGTCGATCTGCGAGGAGAGTGTGATGGGAAGAATGCTTTTTACCCGCTGAAGGTTTCGATTGTGATCACGCACGCACACACGCGGTGCTGTGGCATGCCCCCAGTGAACTGCAGAGAAAGGGTCGTCCTTTTCTGGTCGTCCACCGTGCTTAGTTTGGTTCCATCTACCACCCTACCGCCCTAGCACGCCTGGTGTGGGTTGGTCGGTGCTTGCAGATCCGCCCAGGTTACACGGGGCCTGGCCCTTTGTGGATGGGGGCCCTCGTGTCTGAATAAACGGCTCAACCTAATTAGTAGTAAAACCAACGGCCCCCTTTCCAGCTGGGGACATTATCCATGACTGAACGAACCACAGCCAAGTGACTGACTGGCTGGGCAAGCGACGGACAGATGGGCTGTGCTTGCTCGTTGACATATGAGAGGGAAGGCTGAAACTCATTCGTCCAAACTGAAAGAATGCACTTCAATGTGAGGGCCTCTCCATCTCGCCGGCGTCTTCGGCAATTGCAAATGGGTCCTCTGGTGCTGAAATGCAAATGGGCTGTCCCGCACACAGGCCACAAACTCAAATCCAGCCTTTCTGTGACCCAGGGTATCCGATGCGGCTTGATCGCCCACCTGCCTGTGCATGGCGAGGACCGGCCTGGCCTGGCCGGCCTGGGCCTGGGCAGGCGAAGCGCCCCCTGGATTGGCCACTGCCTATGTTTCGTTTCCAGCTTCGAAACATTTCGATCGTGATGGGTGCATCGCTGCTACGCAGTGTGTGTAGGCATGTGGCCTGCCATACGTCACGACAAGAAACGGGCCTGGTAACCGGGACTCTCTCTACGGTTTGGGCGCACAGCAACTTGGGGGTGGCAGCACGAACTGGCGCGCCCTGGGGCAAAACGGGAGCTGGTTGAGCCGGTTGACATTACACGAAGATTAAATGGGATGGTTTATCGTAAGGTTAGGTTGTACGACGGCGCGTCAGTAATCAGCCATCTGGCTGTCGGCAGCGTGGATTTGCTGAAATTACCCGGCGCACTCCAACGTTGGCAGCTGCGCTACTGCGGTCTGCTCTCTCTGTAGTCTGTAGTCTGCAGTCTGCAGTCTGCAGCTGGAACCGTCCCGGTGGCCACCAGCTTGACTCGTGGTCTCGGGCGATAAATGAGCAAGATTTCCCTGGCCCGGCAGAATGACGGAGTGCTGATGCTCGCCTTTTTTTCTGAGTGCTCATGGGGGCACGCCGTCGGCAGACAGACACACAGACAGACGGGCAGTGGAAGGCAGCTTCTCTAGACATTCTATGTGGTGTGATAAGGCTGGACGGACAGATGGGTACGGGTATATGTTACTTCGTACCTACGTGGCTGACATGGCCATGACTGACTGACTGACTGGTGGGTGTGGTACCGGGTCCCATCTGGTCCCATCTTGCTGTGCAATTATAGTCAGCCTACCAAATTACTCCGGCAGGCTGGCAGGCTGGGTATCCCAAAGGGAGAAGCAGTCGATCCGTCCCCAGATTTTCAAGCGCCAACCAGCTGAGAGGCGCTACTCAGGTACCAGACTAAGGGGTACCTGGCTTCCCGTGCCATGCCTGCATGTCTTCTGTACCGCACTGACAGGGCCAGGAGACCAGCAGACCTGCACGGCATGAACCAACCTGAAATGAGGTGCGCAATTCGGCTGGCTGAGTTGTCTCCTGCGCAGTCCCGTTCACAGTAATCGCACCTCTGGGACGTGTTCAGGTGGAGGGGGACAAGAGGGACAGACAGCATTGAAGCAACAAGCGGTGACTCGTGTGCTGGGACGTAGGGCGGCCGCTTCTCTTGTCTTCATACCAGCCCGGGGTCGTCAGAGGGAGAGGTGGTGCTGCGAACCTTCATACTGGGACTCACTCAGTGATCTCCTGCCCTCGGCATAATGACACATGATGAACTGCCTCATCTATCAGACCACTACTACCAGGTACCTAGGCAATGCGCTGCATGCTGCTGGCACATGGTCTGCCGAACCTTCTTCCTGGCCTCTTTTTCCTTCGACGAAAGGCGCGGAAGAGTTAAATTGCAGCGACGGGGGTCTGCGCACTAGATTTCGCCCTTGCCCCTTTCGGCGGGCACCTTCAGATGTTCACCGCGAGTACGACCCCCGTCGCCTGCCCCAGTCCTCCTCCTTCCCTCCCTACCTGTCCAATTTTACATGTACCTAGTAGCCCCCGGTCCCTGGTCCCCTCTCTTCTCACCTCCCCCCCCCCGGCCAAACTCACCACCTCTTCCTCTCCTTTTCTTGCCTGGCTCTTGATCTTGAACCTCTTCTTTCAGGCTCATCCTCCCCTTCGTTCGCTCATGTTCACGTTTGTGTCCTTGGATCGCCCCTTCAACCCTCCCATGACCCGACCACGAGCCTGAGCCTCAGCTTCTTCTCTTCGTCCCTCTTCGCAATCCTTCTGCCGCATCTTTAATTCGCTGGCACTTTATCCACGTCGAGCAGCTCCACGCCGGCTTGCCTGACTTTGTGTTCGAGATCACGCTCGTTATTCAGCATATATTGGTTGTAGTCTTTTTGTCGTGTGCTCCCAGAACCTAGACAACCCCAGTCCCGCGCGCGAAAAGCCCCCGTCGAGCGAGTCCTCCCCGTTCGTCGCATATCCTATTCTGGCTCCCGCTCCTCGAGACTCGCCACGACACCCAGTCGCGCCCGTCCTTGCAGTCCCGGCTGCCTGTCTTTGTTCGAATTCACGAGTAGACGGACTCGCTGTCGTCCAATTGTCGTCATCTCCCGACATTATACTCTAACCCTCGGTTCTTGACTCGCTGGATTTTGGGCCGCCCGTCCTTTGACCGCCTTCGCGCCTCGAACTCTTTTCTTGGATCCTCCTGCCTCGAGTCCTGTTCTCGACCGCCACAACTCGGCCTGAACAGCTCCAACAACCTCAATTGCATATACGGCATACAATTGTATTCTTCGACTTCCTGGGTGCGGCTACGTGTCTTCGAACCCGGCTTGTCCTGCAATTTCTGAACAGCTTCAAGCTTTTTCGCAACTGCGTCAACGCCGGTTGTGGAATTTTGAGATACCCCTTTGTACTTCAACGGAGCGTCGGTTCAAGTCCCACGCGCCCTCATTAGCATCTCGACTAGTGCCTTCTCGCAGGGGCACTTTTATCCTTCAAAACGGCTGTTCTATCTCAAGTCGGTCGGGACAACCTTGTCCCACCTCATCTCCTCGGGATGCAGGACCATAACCCCGGTCCCATCGGCCAGGCCGGTCCAAGTGGTGGTCAGGGTCGTTTCCCTGGTCACATCTCGAAGCCCTCAAACAGTGATACTGGGTTCTCTCACGGCGCTTTCACTTCTAACATATCTGGATTCGCCGACAGACACCCCCGACGTGGCAACATTCCTACTATCAACACGCAGAGCATCAACTCGCAGAATGTCCACCAGCAGCCCCAGCCCAACGTGGCTGACCTGACCACCCCGGGCACCGGCTTTGATATGCAGTTCACGCCTCTCCTGCCCTCTCAGCTGCTGCTCGGAAGCCCTTTCCAGCCAGGCACGCCTGCCGCCTTCGCCAACGGCCAGTTCCAGAATCTGAACGCCTACCAGCAGGCTCAGCAGGTCCAGCAGAACGGCATGTCGAGCCCCGTACAGCAGCCAATGTCGCCTGGGGGCTACGTCTCCCCCTCGACCTATGGGGCTCCTCAGTTCTTTTCTCCGCAGTCCCCTACTGCAGGATACAGCACCATGGGCGGCCAGATGCAGATGCCGATGAACCCTGGCTCTCCCACCATGAGCCCAGTGGTGAGCGGGACCAGCCGTACGGTCTACCTCGGGAACATCCCCCAGGACACTCCGGCCGACGAGATCCTGAGCCATGTGCGTAGTGGCCAGATCGAGTCAGTCCGTCTGCTTCCCGACAAGAACTGCGCTTTTATCTCCTTCCTGGACGCCAGCTCCGCCACCCATTTCCACTCTGATGCCATCTTGAAAAAGCTCTGCATCAAGGGTCAGGACATCAAGGTCGGCTGGGGCAAGCCGTCTCAGGTACCCACGTCTGTTGCTCTCGCCGTGCAGCAGTCCGGCGCCTCTCGGAATGTATACCTCGGCAACCTGCCCGAGGAGATCACCGAGGAGGAGCTCCGAGAGGATCTTGGCAAGTTCGGTGCCATCGACACTGTCAAGATCGTCCGTGAGAAGAACATCGCGTTCATCCACTTCTTGTCCATCGCCAACGCCATCAAGGCTGTTTCGCAACTTCCTCAGGAGGCAAAGTGGCAGGCACCGCGACGGGTTTACTACGGAAAAGACCGCTGTGCTTATGTCTCTAAGACGCAACAGCAGAACGCCGCGCAGTACCTTGGCATTGCCCCCGGGTACGCTCACATGCTGACCGGTGCTGACCGTGACTTGATTTCCAGCGCCCTAGCCCAACAGTCTGTGGCTGCTGCTGCTGTTGCCACTACTGCTGGTGGCATTAACAACCTCGGAAACAGGACCATCTACCTCGGCAACATTCACCCCGAGACCACCATCGAGGAGATCTGCAACGTCGTGCGAGGTGGCCTGTTGCACCACATTCGGTACATCCCGGACAAGCACATCTGTTTTGTCACCTTCATTGATCCCACCGCGGCCGCTTCTTTCTACGCTCTGAGCAACATTCAAGGTCTCATGATCCACAACCGCCGGCTGAAGATTGGCTGGGGCAAGCACTCTGGCGCTTTGCCCCCGGCGATTGCGTTGGCTGTTAGCGGCGGCGCGTCGCGAAACGTGTACATCGGCAACCTGGACGAGAGCTGGACCGAGGAGAGGCTGAGACAGGACTTCTCCGAGTACGGCGAGATCGAGCTGGTCAATGCTCTCCGGGAGAAGAGTTGCGCATTTGTTAACTTCACCAACATCGCCAATGCTATCAAGGCCATCGAGGCTGTGCGCAGCAAGGACGAGTACAGGAAGTTCAAGGTCAACTTCGGCAAGGATCGATGCGGCAACCCGCCACGACAGCTCCAGCAGCAGCAGCAGCAGCAGGCTCAGTCGCCTCGCAACGAAGTTCCCTCGCCACAGGGTCAGGGTGCACAGGGTGGTTCCCCCACCAATGGTCAGCCGGGCTTGTTCACACAGAGCAACCCTCTCACCATTTACCTGAACCAGGTCTCTCAGCAGGCTCAGCACCAGCACCAACAGCAGAACCAGGCCCTTGCTGCGCAGCAGGCTGTCCTCTTCGGTACCGCCTCATCTTCGCCAAACGAGCTGTCCCTGCAGATCCCAGAAGGTCCGGTTTCTGGTCACGGTCAGTCCGCAAGCATCTCGAACGGTTACGCGAACCAGAACTCCGGCTCTGGACCGACAACCATTGGCGGTCTGCTCGCTCCCAACACACGCGGCCAGCACAGCCGAGCGGTTAGTCTGCCTGTCCTGGCTCCTGGCTTCGAGAACGGCAACAACAGCCCCCATGGTTACCACAGCGGTGCTGGTGCTGGCTCTGGTGCTGGCGGCGACGATGGCGCCCGACGTGGCCACCAGTACCAATCCAGCTTTGGTGGCTACGGCCTCGCTATTCAAGGTGGCCTGAATGGCTGGGTTGAGGAAGAGGTGGCAAATTAAAAAGAAAACGGCTTGAAAGGATCGAATATTCATTTTTAATGTTCGGCTCATTATGGACTTCAAGTAAAGCTTCTGCGTTATTGAAAGGGTTTCCAAACTGCTATCTCTTATAATCACCACATTCCTGTGTACGATCTTGCTGGCGGTGGCTTCTTCCGCATCGTCGCACTTTTCTTTTTCTTTATGTGCACGAGGACAAGACATTGGTGGGCATAATAGGGTCCGTGGCTTCTGCCAGTCGCCAAATTGAAAGTAGTGTGTTGTTTGTCCTGGGGGCAGCTGGAGGGGATTGAGGCATGAGTTATTGGGAGAGAGCATGGTGATTTGAGATGTCGAGCAGGCGAGACGAAAGAGCATTGGAGATAATGACCGAAGGCGGAGGGCGACAGCCAGAAGCATGGAATGACCCAATGGGGCGGCCAGCACGCAATACGTATCTAGGTACATTGCGGCCGTACGGATTGAGACGAAAGGCACGCACGCAGAACGCACTTTTACGTACGGTACTTGCATTATGTTCGCTCTGTATAGGCAAGGAATGAGCTTGTACGTATAAGGATAGGAGTCAACGGAAAGCATGGGATGGAAATGAAATTGGCATCAAAGCATCGTCTCCGATGGATACCTACAATACGTGAAATTCGTGACTGATAGTAGACGTGTAATTTCCATTCTCTAGAACATGCAGATATTTCAACACTTGTTCAGGTGTTTGCAGTGCGCACGCATGTGAGCCGTCCATATGTAATAAAACTGTAGTTGCTAATACTTGCTATTTTACCAAACCACCAGTCGTGTCGATGGATGGACTGGAGTGAACAAATCTAAATCCGACCACGTTGAACGATGGAGACATTTACAAATTCAAAGATCTCTTATGCCAATGCAGAAAGAATTCAGCTCGAGGGCTGTGTGCTGGATGATGAACCTGAACCCAAAGAAACGCCGTTCCCAGTGCTTGTCCTCCCTTTCCCTGCCCGATCATTCCGCCGCCCCCTTCCCTCCCTTCCTTGTGCTACCTAGCAACCACTCACAAATTCAAGTGCCTAACCACACTAGCCTCTGTGACAGGACACTGCCATTATATCTCGTCCTCGCCCTGCTTCCCCCAGCCCTTGCAAAAACCGAACCAGCCCTTCTGCGTGCAGTGCGACTGAGTTGGCGTCGCCGAAGTGGACGTGGGTGCCGGGGCAGGTGACACGGTTGGCCTCGGCGTGATGGGCCGTGTGGTCGTCACAGTTGGCCCGGTCATTGTCGGCTCCGATGTAGCTGCACCAGAGGTTGATCCCGACGTGGTGGTTGTGTCCCAGCATCCCCAGAAGTGACCTGGTGTTTCGCAGGTTGTAGTTGTAGTGGGGGTGCTTTCGGTACTCGACGATGACGACGTGGTAGTAGTCGTGGTTGGAGTAGTCTTGTCGTTGCAGCCAAACCAGCCTGGCGTCTTGCAGGTCGAAGTCGAAGTGCTCGTAGTAGTCGTCGTAGTTGTCGTGGCCGTCCCGGTCGTGCTTTCATCCAAACAACCCCACCATCCAGGAGTCTTGCATGTCTCCGTCCTCGTCCTCGTCTTTGTGGAGGAAGTGGATCTCGAGGTTGTCGTAGTCTCGGTGCCGTTACTCTCGTACATCTTCCAGTTGGCGCAGTCACGACATTCGGGCGTGAACTTGCATTCGGGAACCTCGTCATACTTGAGTATAACGTCGTTGATCACGGACCGAATCTTATGGGTCCCGATGCCAACGCGCCAACCCTTATCGGCCACGACGTCGTACACGCACTCGCGCCCAGTGTGGCATGCCGATTCCAAGGCGTAGCCACCGTAGGAGCATGATGCCGTCGCGCCGTTGCATGTCCCGATGTACACTGGGTCTGCGGTATGGCCGAAATGATAAGCGCCGGTGTACTCTCGTGTTTGAGGGTTGCTTGGGTCGGCGCCGGGTGGGACCGGGAGACCGAGTCGGCCCACCGGAAGGGCGTCAGGGACAGCTTCGAATGTGACCACAGGCAGGCCGTATGTGAGGCCGAGCATGGCGCTGACAGCGCCCCCCAAGGAATGACCAGTCATCCAGATGTTGGAGTCCGGGTAGAGTGCCGTGACGTTTGAGTACAATTCCCTCGCCGCCATATAATACCTGCTCTCGTTCCTCAGTGCCTGCACCACACAGGTGTTGTTGCACGAGTACGTGCCGGTTGCACAATCGCAAACTTGGTGCCACAACCAGGGACCCTGCTGAGCGCAGCAACAACTAAAGAAGAGATTGTCGTTGACCTTGTCGTTTGTTGTTGTGCCCTCCCCATCGAATATGGCCATCGACGTGCCTTTCAACCCTATAACGACCGTCGAATTTGTCTCGTCGGCGAAGATGTGGCCCCGAAGCCCATCAGTCTCCCACCCAAAATCAGCCGACCTGTTGAAGGGATCGCCGACCTCGGACCATTCCGCATTGTCAGGAGTTTCGACGTATGCGTTTGCAGCCATGTAGGCGAGACTGACGATAGTGTCCCTGTCGGTGACGTTGGGGCCGGGAACGTCATCCAGAGTCCATGCATCTGGCGATAAGACCGAGACGTAGCCTTGTTGCCGTGACGTAGCAACCATGGGATCCACCACACTTGGTCGCCTGTCGACGAGCCTCTGGATCCTAGTAGCATCGCTCCGTGCTCGTAATGGGGGCAGCCGCAGCTCGGGATGGTCGTCCTCGGCAGCCAGCCATATTTCCTGATCTGTGTGTACAACATCTTGTTTCCTGTGTAGAGTCGGGTGCCTGTGTGTACCGTGGTGGTAGATATGCCTGAGAGTCTGGATGGAAACGTGCGAGTCAGTGTCGATGCCGTCGCAGGTGTTGATGGAAGCAGCGTCGCGGAAGTAGAGGAAGACTCACAAAGGCGTGCTCTGCAGGAGCTGGTGGCTCAGGGGTGGGATTAAAGTAATCGGGGCGTAGTTGTAAGACGGCCTGGTCGTCTGCCCTGGGGTGGCTTGCAGCGTATGTGGATGATGGTGAGAAGGCGAGGAATGATAAGAGGAGTTGGGCTGTTACTCTGCCAGCAGAGGTGCAGGTATCACCACCCGCGGCCCTGCGCCTGAGGATCATGGTGATGATGTGCTGCGCGGCAGGGAGATAGGGAGAGTTCGGTGGAAGAGAAGCGATGGTGGACGAAGCAGTGCAGCGCACGTAGGGAATGTGGTGATGGTAGATAGCGGCTGTTTCGGATACAAAGTGGGAGTCGAATGAGGCGAGTTGTGATGGTAGAGGACAAGGCGCGGGCCGTCTGCCTACTTGGACCGCGGGAGGCACATGTAGTCTACCATGTGTATGGATGACGACGTCAAACGGGCAGGGATGCTAAGGGTCGAACGCAGCACTTACCGTGCCTACCTAGCCTGATGCAAGTACCACACAGAGGCGGGCTTATCTTGGTCATATGGCCGGCCGCGCTATCAGCAGCTAGAGGGAACATCGCACTGGCATGTGACCCTGGCATGTTGATCCCCCTCCCCGACTGCAGGAGTGAGTGACAGTGAAAACCGCGTTGTAACGGTTGATTGGGACTGCAGGCAGGCAAGTCCAGGCACTCGTGATGCCACCATGGAATAGGAGAACGATGGGCACGTGCAGTGGGAGGGAGCAAGGCGAGGTCTAGGCCGTCCCTTGATAGCACTTCTGCCAACTGCTGCCACTGATGGATGACGAGGACAAAGATGAGTTGCTGGCCCGGGGCGAAACGGGAACAACGGACCATTTCGCATGGCCGAGCAGCAGAAGATCGCAATCATGGGTTTGGCTTGACAGCTGCAGCTCCGTCGTCGCTGCTGTTAGTGGAGTGGCAGGGGGGTGTGCCCCACCCTTCAATGCACGTCCAGGTACGTACTGTGGTACAGGCACAGGCAGTGAGTTGTCCGCGGGTGGACCGGCCGGGAGCTTCATGAATGAGGAGGATATGAGAGCTCACTCCAGTCGACTGACAACTGACACTGGCACTGACACTGACACTGGCCACCCCTGGTTTTGTTTTGTTTATTTTGGTCCAAACACTTCGGCCTGGCTTACTCGACTCAATCGACTCGCTGTGGATGAACGACCCGACACCGTGCCCGCCTGCTCATGACCGTTTCGGCCCCGTGGACGGCATAGCTGGCTGGTGACGGCCTGGCCTGTCTTGCTGCCGCCCGCCCCTTACCTATCCGTCCTCTGGTTTCAACCGCCGCCTTGGTGTTTTATGCGCTCCGCCCACCTCTCGGTCACCCATCGTATCGCCCCGGCTTCAATGCATCCTGCATAGCATATCGCGTCCCTTATATCCCGCTGGTCCCGCATTGCAGTGCATTCGTCATACCGCCCTCTTGTATGTCATGTCGTTTATGTCTCCAGGGTCTAATTAACAAAACGTCCCTCCTGTCCTGTCCTGTCCCGTCCCGTCCCCGTTCGGCCTAAACCTACCCTCTGCCTACCTCTCTTTCCAGCTCGACAACCATTTGCTCCCACGCTTCCTACGCGTACCAGCTAACAGCCAGCCATGTTCACCAGCTTCACAGTCACACTTGCAGGAAAAGTGATGCCCGCTCCAACTCCCAGGCCAAATCCCTTGAGGACAGCCAAGTCCTTCACCCGAGCCGAGAACGATGATCCCCTGTCGGTAGCTCGCCCTAAGAGGGCCAGCACGATCCAGAACGGCACTCTCCCAAAGATCACAACCACCGGTATCTCCTCTCAGATCGTCGAGGAACCCGAGAGCGCCACCACTGACGCCTTCGAGAACTCGCAACATGACGACGAGCCTCCTGAGCAGCCGCGTACCTCGGTCGACCTCGATGACTTGCCCATCGAGTTGATCAGCCTGACAGACAACTTTATAGAGTCCCTGTCTGCCAAATCACGGCCCACGCCTCCAACTATCGACGACATCTCCGAGCTGTTTCAAAATTTCTACCAACAAGCCGCCCGCCATATAGACACACATATCTCTGCGCTTCTCACAAGACACAACCGGGGCTCGTCTCCCGCGCCGTCCACTTCTTCTAGGGCTTCCACCACAAGTTTATTACGAGCCAAAGCAGCAGCAATCGGGAGCAAGGACAAAAAGGCCGGGACCCCGAAGGCAGAGCAACCGGAACAGCAATTGATCACGGCGGACGAGCTAGCACAGCGGAAGAAGGCACGGAAAGCCATCGAGCAGCGTCGCGGCACGCTGGAAGAAGCCGTTGAGAGGCGGCTGTGCGAGGGAATCTACGCCAAAATATACCGACATCGTACAACTCAGGATGAAGCTGCAGACGACGTACTCCGCTCTAAGACGGCAGCATTGGCAGTTGTTGGTATCGGTCTTGCCGACCTAGGCGTCCAATTGACGGAGCCCACTGAGCCCCCTGAGACCCAGGCCGAAAAGGCAGAGGAGGTGCGGAAGTGGCTCGACGGAGCTAGAAAAGAGCTCATAGCCATGAACGAGAGTCGTTACCCCCTGGGTAAACTCAACCACCTGAAGCTCGCGCACAAGAGCATTGTGGATACCCTGTCGAATTTCCACCCTTCATCTTCGGCTGATGAGATCATGCCCATGCTCATTTACACTTTGATTACTCTCCCACCCGAGCACATGAACGTCACAAGCGACCTGAGGTTCATCGAACGATTTCGATGGGAACCAAAACTTGTTGGCGAGGCAGCCTATTGCCTGACAAACTTGGAGGCAGCAATCGGCTTTCTCGAAACCGTCGATCTTTCCACATTGCGGTCAGATGAGGCTCCTTCAGGGCCTGTCAGGCCATCCAGCCGGCCGGGCACGCCCAGGGCTGAAACTTTCCCACCCGCGTACTCGCCTGGGCTTTCCACTGCGAGCACGGCTGCAGAGCCGCTCGACGAGGGCGCTGCCAAACCTACAGCCTCGCAAACAACGAAACTCAGAGAGGACCAGCAACGTAATCGCCGTTTTAGTGACCTGGTGAATACGCCAGCTCAGGCCCTTGGTGCCGCCGGTGACGCGATGCGCAACACTGCAGATGCCGGATTGAAGACCATCGGCAACAGCCTGGGAGACAGCTACAGGTTTTTCATTGGTAGGCTGAGAGAGCCCGCCGGCGCAGGTGAGGAAGTCGCTGCTCCCAAGACGCTCGAGGACGCCAGGAAATTGATCGGCACTCCCCCGCCGGAGGACGACACGTCAACTACCAGTTCTTTGATGGCTCCTGACGACACGGAGAGCAAGCGATCACATCCGAGGGATGATAGGATGTTGAACCTCATCAGCGGGCGCAAACCCTCGTCCGTGCGAGACCACAGCGCAGACAGCTCTAGGAGCGCAGGCAGCTCGACAAAGAGGCTATCCGGAATCTTTGGAGACGACAAGGAGAAACAAACGCCAACTAGCGCAACTCCTACAGCGGCCAATGCCAATCCGGCCATCATGGACTCGATGCGCAACTTTGGAAACTCGCTGAACCCTATGGCTAAGCTGGCTGGGGGTATCGGGTCCTTCAGGGCTTTCGCGAGGACCCCGTCGCAACCCGTCACACCGCAGGTACCACCTAAGGCGGGGGCCGCTGATGGGGGTGATCTGGCTACTGTAAGTAATTCTCATTATCCTAGTCGCTCTACAGAGACGAGCCAGGTGGGAGTGACAGAGCTGATAAGAGTACATGAACAGGCTTTCCCCGACTTGGCAGCTACCCTACCTCCCAAGGAGACGCCAAAGATCAACCCGCCGAACAAGCGGTTTATGGAGATGCAGAACCCTGGCGACCTCAAGATAGGCGAGGTTCTCGAGCTGCTTCGAGACTACAGGAGACTGGCGGGCGCGCTGAACGAAATGGGTGCTTTCAAAGAGTGAGATCAGTTGTCTGTTGGAGTTGTAAAGGCAAGAAAGGGGTTGAAATGATTTCTGTGTTCTTGGTATAGTTTCTCTCTTTCTACAGGCGGTTGCACATTTGGGAAAAGATAGACTGGAACTGGCAAGACGGGTTACGGGCCCTAAGGCGGGATTACAGGCGTACATGATTTTATCAACACAGCATTGGGCCGGACGTTATGGCAAAAGGGTTTGAATTTTGTAGCATATGGATTTGCACACTCATTCAGTCACTGGGCTATGTATTCAGGTTTGAGCCAGGCAAACTCTGATAGGAAAACAAAGGAACTCCTGTATCAACACCTGAGCGCGCAACAACCTTGTTCGTCTCATCTGTTTTCTTTTTGTGACTGTCGGGGTTTTGATTTTCTCTCCTCTACCGAAGCTACGTACGTATCTCTGCAGGTATAAACACTTGGCCCCTGGTACCAGACCACGTAACATTGTGTGTGAGCAAATGCGCAAGTGGACCGACCTGATGCGTTGGCATCGTTTCTCGAACACCTTTTTGCGCCCGTCCCCACCCACAAGCAAAAACAAATGAGCACCGATACTTTCGCCATTGCCCCTGCCCTAAACTTTCGTGTCCTCCCATTCTTCGGGGGCCGGCGGCGTATACTGACTGTACGTCCTGGGGGTCGTGAACCGGGGCGGGGGGAAGAGGATGTGTCTCGTAGGACAGGCAATCCCCTACCCCTGCCCTATATACTAAGATTATGTAGTGTCGATAGTTGATGAGTGATGAGCGCGAAGCAAGTTCAGATGAACATAAAAAAGGAAACTGGAATTCGTTCGCTTGGGCATGCAAATTTAAGTTTCGTTGAAGCCCGGAACGCCCGGCACATCCCAAATTTCGCCCTCTTTCCGCCTTTGCCATAATTGCGGACTCGATTTGACTCGGTTATGGTACGTTTAGAAGTTACGGTAATTGCATGCATTGCTACGACCTCAGACGAAGCGAGGCTGGCCGGGGTCTTCTGGACCACGACATGGCCGGATCAGCTGGCGCCGTTACCCTTCGAAGGGCTCTTTGGGCTCCCACTGGTGTTGGAGCCGTTTGTCCTCTCCGACAGAGGACCACCGCTCTTGGTCGGGCTTGACCTGCCCGAGGTGACGGAACCAGGTCCTGTCCCGAAAGCGGCGGCGCGCTCATCCGAGATCATCTTCTCCATGAAGGCGATATAGTCATACTGCGGCTGCCCGCGGTCCGACTGCATGTCGGGCCCGTTGTGTGGCGGGATCATCTCGATGAGCTTCTCGATGACCTCGTCCGGCACGAGCGAGTGTCGCAGGTCCATCTCGGTGACGTACGGCTTGCCGTCCGCGACCTCACGGAACGACTGGAAGACCTGCTCGGCCGTGTTCTGGTCCTCGGTCACGTCCACCATGAAGCGGATGAACTGCTCGAAGCTGACTCGATCATGGCCATCAGATGCATCCTCGAAGTAGTCGTGCATCTCGTCTTCGGAGAAGACCAGCCCGAGAGACGCAAGTGCGGCACTGAACTCGATCTCTGTCAGGTTGTTGGAGTCATCGCGGTCAAAGTGCTTGAACACAGACTCGAATTCTTCAAGCTGGATCGGCGTGAGGTTGGTCATGCTTCGCGCGACCATCTGGTTGTCCAGGAAGGACAGCTTCTTCGACACTGATGACTTGACCAGGGACAGCTCGTAACAGAGCTCGTCGTAGGTGTATGTTGTGAAGTCGTTCTCTTCAATGTTTGCCTCCTCACACTTAGCGTCGACCTCGGCGATCTTCTCGAGGTAGGCGTCCAAGGGTGGCAGGTTGTCACTGAGCTTGCGAACGTGGTGCAGTTGGTCCTCGACGTCGCCCTCCAGCCCTGATATGGCTAGCTGCATTGTGTTGAGGGCCATGGCAAAGTCATTTGCTTTATCGGCGAACGACTTGCGCAACGCGTTCTTGATGCTAATGAGAATGTCAGTATATGCGATTATATGCGAGACTGGTTGACCGGGGCGTGACTTACTCTCGGATGGTCTCGTTTATCAGTTGACCTCTGGCCATCTCTGCGCTTGAAAGGTTTGTCCACTCCTTATCCAACGTCTCCAAGCTGAGTTCGACCGGTGGGTCGTATGGCCTAAGGCGATAAGTGCCGAGTTTGGTCTTGATGTTGCCTAGTAATGTTGCGAGCTCGCTCTTCTCTGCGACCCATTCCCTCTTCTCCCCTCTTTTGTAAGCTGAGAACTGGGCTGCTTGTGCCTTCGCGTCGGCGTAGGTACCCTCAAACTTGGCGTTTTGCCAGCTGATCACCTGCTCCCGAATGGCCTTGAGCAGCGCTCTCATCCGCCTCTCGTAGGCACTCTGCATCTCCCAGGCGCCCTGCATGTTGTTCACAAACTTCTCCACTCTCCGGCCGGCGTTCTCGACCTTCTCCATCTGCGAGAAGGCGTGGAACCAGTAGGCGATATAAGTCATCAAACTTCGCTCATCAGGCTTCGGCACGTCACACACATCTTCGACATCCAGCAGCTTGGGGATGCCGATCTCCTTGTGGGCAATGTCGAAGGCAAGTTGCATGTTACCCTTGTGGTCTGACTTGTCGAGCTGGTCATAGTCGATCAAGTCGGGTCTGTGGATATCCAAGAGGGCACAGAAGGCCAAACCATCGTTCCAGCTGGCACTGAAATCCCGGACGTCGCATTCCTCGTAGCAGGCAGTCTTGCGCTGACACCACAGCAACAAACCCTCCTTTGCGGTCATACCCTCCTCGTTAATGTCACTGATCGTAAATCGTAAAATGAGCGTCCATATCAGGCCCAGTATGATCTTCCTGTTCCCGTCGACGACATCTTCGGCACCCATGTTCACCATCTGAATCCCTCGCGATTTGACAAAGTCCAGGCCCAGGTTCACATTTTCAAAGCGCTGCACCCGGAGTTTTGGCTTGGCGGCATACCGACCGAGAGACTCCTGGGACAAACATTCTAACAGGTGGATGAGGATGACCTATTGGCGAGGCGTATATTAGCGACCGAGTGCACGCACGAGGGAGTGAGGCGAGCAACAAAACATGGGAGAGACATACGCCGTCGCTGAGGTCCTTGACCAGGTCCTTAACCTCGAGGCCCCTGACGTCTATCTTTGTGTTGAGCCATTTCGTAAAAGTCTTCTGCTGGACCGTGATCCAGTGCTGCTGCTCAGCAAAGGCCATCTTGGTTAGGAGCTTCTCATGGGGGGGTGGGCCTGGTTCGGTGGCGGCGAGACCAGCCTGTCGAGAGTCTGGGTTTGTGCCTTTTCGAAAGCGGCGAGCGCTGCCGGGGCGTCTGCGGAGGCGGGATGAGACGTCGTCGGGGTCCTTTTCTTTGTCGTCGGCGGCAGGGTCAGATGCCAAGCTCTGGGAGGCGGCGCGCTTCTGGAGGCGGGCAGCATGCAGTTGTTTTGCGTTCTCGCGGCTCCGAGTCAGCGGGCGTTGCGGGGAATTTGCTTGTGATTGTGGGTCGCAGGAGCGGGAGGAGAGAGAGGAAGAGGGCGGCGAAGACAAGAGCAGTTGTTGATGTTGTTGTTGTTGATATTGACTCTGAGCTGTCGCGGCGGACGAGACGCTGCTAACTGTGGACCTCCTAGAGTCGTAGCTGCTAAAAGTGTCGGACAGGCAGTCGGAGGCCGTGGAGATTAACGAGGCTGGCCTGTCATAGCCCGGGTCGAAAGATGGCGGCGTCGCATTGGTTGTTGTCGACAGCTCGTGTTCCCCGCCTGGTAAATAATGCAGCGGGTTGCCGGAGGGACCCACTGCTCCCCCATCTCGGGCCTCTCGGGCCTCTTGGGCCTCTTGGGCCTGCATTTTGTCGGTAGTGGCGCTAACTGACAGCCCGTCCTAGGCCCGTTCAGGAGTCTGTTTTATTTGGCTGGCCAATCCCCAATCTAACCACTCGGCCGTTACGCCCAGTAGCAGCAGTCCAACGAAATGAGCACCCGCGGACTCGAGATTTGGTATTGCGATGCTATTCACAAAAACCCGGGATTGTGATATGATATGATATGATATGCGCGGGTCTGGTATAATAATAATATGGTATGACACGACTTGAACTGGCCTCGCCTGGCTGGTCTCTTCTGGACTTGACTGGACTGGACTGGATAACAAGCGAGTAGTGGCTCGTGTTGCACAAGTCGGGATGGATATTGATCAATCAATCAATCATCACGTCCTTCGACCAAAAAAACCAAACCTCAACCACCACCACCAAAAAGAATGCGGGCTGCATCGACCTTTTTACATGCTCATGCCCTCACACCCAAGACCACGGAATGCCCTCCGATCTGTCCAAGGTTGTGGCCTCCTAGTCCAGACGAAATAGGGGGCCCAGACTATGCCTATTCCTACTTCTTGTTCGCCTCTTGGTGTGGTTTTGGCTGCTCCAAGTTATCTGAAACTCTGCCTACTCGACGACGTCCTCATCCCACCTTGACGGCGGCAAATCACAGCGCCCGCCCGTCTACCACACCAAATGCCCTCGGCGCCGCCCCTTTCCCCAGGCCCCACGCCTGTTCATGCGTTCCGATCGCCCAAGCATGGTGCATCCAGGCACACAAGGCAATCACCACTTCCGAGACGCAACCTGAAGGCCGACATCCCAACGGCCGCCTTCTATTTGCGGGTGTGCCGCCACCGACCGGTGCTGGGGTCTGTCCTTCTTCTCCCGCTGCGGCTGCCTCATCCGGTAGCCTCACACCTCACACCCTCCGAGGTCCGCATGATGTTGCAAAGTACTGCCAATTCCCTACCAACACCACCACACTCACCACACTCCCCCCCTGGATCGTGCCCCCCCGTTTGTCACTCAACTTGAGGACATTCCCAGGCAGCTTGGGGTGGGCTGCGACAATATACGCAAGACAGTTCTTGCTCAGCCCCCCGGTACTGCAATCAAGAGTCATCCGATCATCTCATCCGAAGGGTCCTGAGTCTGGGTTGAGTTCAGTCTGGCCATGTCCAGCATGCCGTAGGGCATCTTGACTACCGGGACAAAGGCCGCCCGGCAGAGGCCTATTCTGGCCCTCATGAGCACGGTACGCAGGAATCCAGTCGGTCACTACCCGGGAGGTACTCACTGTCAAGAGATTGACCGAGGGCATCATATCGGACCAAGTCCTCTCACGTCTACTCTAAAAGTAGAATCACAAAACAGGACGACCCCTTTTGGTGATACCATTTGGGAGAACCTTCATTATTGTGGGAGCAGACCCGCCCTCTTCCTCGTGCGAGTCAACTGCCGTCACACTAGTTGCTTCCTATGCGACTTGCATCACACAATTCCTCTTTCGTCGGCACCATGTTACGGGTGGTGTGGCGTAAGCGTTTCGTTGCTAGGTCACGGGAGTGGCCGCTCTCGACAACTCCCTCTCAATGACGGGTGTGGTTTCAGCCTGGGCGGTAACTAAGTGCTGCCTGTGCCTAACACTATTTCCTCCCCGGAAATTGTTCACGCGTGTTGAACTTGGTCAAAATTCCGACAAAATTTCCGAAGGCTAACGGATTGTTTTGCAGGCTGAGTACGTTGACAAGCACAACTACACCACGGCCCGAAATGTGGTGTAAGTGGTGTAAGTTGAAGTGGGTGTGCTGCCTAAGTGCGCCGTTTGATCGCCAGCTACTACTGTCAACTAGTTGCTCTAGTCTTGGGGTCTGATGTTTGAACGTCCGAGTTCTTTTGGCTTCGTCCGAAGGGCTGCCCTCCAGAGGAAAGTTTCTGCCAACCCGCTCACATCAACGACTGCTCGTACACAGGATTTCTACGGCAGCTGTCTACTGAATCTCGAGTGGTCTAAATACTCCGACGAGCCTTGGTAGGTCCATCAGGCGGTCGTGAAGAGACTCTCTATGCCTGGAAGACCATCGGGCTATCGCAGTGTCACTGCTTCTCCCTTCCACTTCCCCATACTCATAGATGAATGGGCCGGCACTGGTAGCAGGCACTATATCCCTAGTCTCTGCTGTCGAAGCTGTTTGCTCAGACCTGCATCGCCGTGGAAGCCTTCGCGGGGGCGGGCAGAGCACAGCATCAACTCACGCCAGCCCTAGCCTATGACATATAGGGCGATCCTTTCCCTGCAGAACAAAACAGCCTGGGAAGGAGTGTGGAGGAGGTGTTGGCACTCTTCCCATCCATGGACTATCAGCATATTCATATCAACAAAGGCCAGGTTGTTCGAGCAAGCCCGGCAGGTCTACAACATTGTCTGATCCGGGAGCCAGTGGGGACAAATGCCATGTGCCTACGAGTTGGGTGGATCTGTATTTGGCGAGCAAGTGTCATTCTCAAAATCCCGCGCTAGTTGCGTCACACGGCGAGCCAAGCCAGTGAGGGTGACAAGGAGCGGCGGCTCTCCAGAGCATCCGAAGGGTGACAGGGCCACGCGGTATTGGGGGCGAAACGAGCCATATAGGCGCTTCTGCATACCGGTGTCAACCTGCCTGTGAGACGATGTCATCCCTCTGTGCGATGTACCTGGAGGAGCCTCCACAGTCTCGAGCACGGTGTACGTGGCTGGAATATATGGTAAGCTGTGAGTGGCTTGATGTTGCGATGCCCACTTGGCCTGCATTCAAGCTCTACGTGCAGACTAGCACAGCCGCTTGTACGGGCGCCTGTACTCGACAGTACCAATGAGCCACGGTCTGTCAATGCTGACATGCGTGTGTGGTCGGCGTCTTTTGGGGATCTCGGTCGAATTATTCAGATCCAGGTTGCACCCACGAGCAACCCCAGATCACGAGATGCCATGCTGCACGGGAGGGGCCGTGTAACGCCTCACAAGCCTCTTATGCCTCGTGTTCCCAGAACTCACGAACCATTCTGCGGCCCTCAAGTGAGCCATGCTGACAAGAAGTGTTACCGCTGACTCACCACATCTTCATCTATAAAGACGACAGGAGGGGGGCGATATGCAATCTGGCTGGCGCAGACCAAATGGCGGGATCGTGTTCCAGCCCCAAGGGGACGAGAAACGAACCATTGCCTGCCAGAATATGCCCTACCATCGATGGATTCCACGGGCCTGGCACACACCAGGATGCCCCATTCCTTTGCCAAGAGGCCAAAAACCTGTATTCACCGTCGTACTCTGATATAGTCGACCAAATGGCGAGCTTCACAGAGACGCCAGCCTCCCCAGCGGCACCGCTGCGTAGGCAGGTCGGGGTGAGTTTGGCCCCCATTAGCGCCAACGGGCAGGTCTGCTCCTGTCTGCTCGAGGGATGCATATAAGCCTGACACCAACCCCGTACGAGCAAGGCCCCATGTATGCGAGCTGCCCGGCTAATGCACCGAGTCCTGCATGGAAACAACTGTTCGGCAGGAAGCGCACTATGGCATGCACAACAACTGCTCAGCCTTGCATGGCTTGCCGCCCCCCTCCCAGTGCCTCGGCTTCCGATGTTGCTTTCTGGAAGGACACTGCAGTTGGGAAAATAGGCAGCAGAATAACCACAGTAATGAAGACCAGGGGGCCCACAGCCCCGCTAGTCCGTTTCCCGCCTAGCATCCCTCGTCTCGACGGCATCGTGGTGAGGCGCAGGGGAGCCAGGCGGAGGTTGGGCATGCGGCTTGACGTTGTAAGGTTAATTTGGCGAGGAAGCTGTGTGCGATCGTCGGGGAGGAAGACGTTGTATGGCGATAAGAAGTTCCTGGCCGCCCGGGTCAAGCATCCGGCGGCAAGGACGTCTTCCGACGTTGAGCCAGGAGTGCAGAGGCGGGAAATGTTTACCGTGGCCGGGCGTCTGTATGTCACCGGAGATTAGGCAGCAGAATAACGAACCAATGCCAACGGTCCGAGTCGAGTGGTTGCCGCGCCGGGAATGTGACAGGATTGGCGTGCAGCCGATGGTTCTCTTCGTTGAATTCACCGTGCGTATTGTATGTGTCACTCTTGCAGCTCGGGTTCCTAAATCCGGGCAATGCAAAGAGTCATGATACAATTCCCACCGGTCGAGAGGGCATATTGCGGTGCAGGAATCGAGAGCAGCTGCCCATGACCGTACACCCCGAAGAGGTGGCAAACTGAAACGGCCAACATGGTTGAGAATGGGCAGCGACCAGACACAAAGGCACCATAGAACATGTGTCCAAAGAATCGCGAGGAGAAATTCTATTCGCAACACCAACAAATAGAGGTATAGCATGGGTAGGTGCGCCCATTATGTGTACATACATAGGCAGTGTTCAAAACGCCTTTTCCCTCCAAATATCTCAGCGAACATATTCTGGTATAGAAGCATTCTTGTCGTAAGGTGTCGTAAGATTCGTACAGATGTGTGGAGTCCCATGTGCCGTGTCTGGTTACCACTGAGCAAAGTCAACCCAGTCCTTCTCCATCATGGCACCAGCAATGTCCCGGGCCCTCTTGGACACTCGTTCCCTGAATGCACCCAGCCACATAAGCTCAAGGGCACCGTCGCCGGTCTGGCTGGCAAGCCCAGCGTAGAATGTCTCGACGACCTTGACAGGAAAGGCAAGTAGGTCTGGCTGCGTCGTGACCGCCAGGGCAAAGTCAAGTGCCCGGCACACGTTGACCGCCATCTCCCTGACCCTGACGGTGCCGTAGCTGTCCGGGTCGATGGCAAGCTGCGGCGGGAGGTCCGGGAAGGCCTGGTGGGGGTAGGCGTCGACAACGGGCGAGAAGACGCTGTGGACGGCCGTCTCGAGGCACGGGGCGAGCAAGACTTGTGCCGCCCAGTAGTACGTGAACGAGAGCGACGCGAGCGGGTCCTGGAAGGCGAAGGGCTCGGGGAAGGGGATCTGTTCGCCTTGGTCGTGCGAGATCCAGCATCGCCGCCGGCGGGGGTCGAACGTCGAGACGTACCACTGCTCGAGCTGGGTCCTCGCGCCGAGGCAGTTCCCCAGCAGATCCTGGGCCATCGACCTGCGAGTCAACGTCGGGTCCAGCGCTGTGATGTGGTCGAGCGGCTGCAGGATGGGTGTGGTCCGCGCCAAGATGTCGAGAAGGCTGTCGAAGGAGCTCTTGTGGTGTAGCTCAAAGGGCAGCGTGGCCCAGTCATGTTCGGCGCAGAATGTGCTCGTCCTGCTCAGCAAGGCTGTTGTGATGGCACTAGGTCGAAAGACCCGGGTGAAGAAGTGATGTGAAGGGAACCTTTGGAACTCCGCAGGGCCAAGCTGTCTGATCCCTTCTATCTGGGCCGTAGCATCTTGAAAGTTAACGGGTGGCAGGGGGAAGTTGTGTTCGAACAAGAAGAGGAGCACGCTGTCCGCTGTCGGGGACCCCGCCTCCACTTTCGCCGGAGAGATGCTCATAAGACATTGAGAGCGGAGTTTGAAGTCTACATTTTCGAAAGTCGGCCGTATGTCGAGAGCACTTGTCGGCGCTACGTATATCGCCGTTGTTTCGCCGCTGTCCCCGAAGTTGCTTCGGGCCACATTTGCCAATGGGGTGTGTAGGGCAACGATCTCAAGGCGGTGGTTTGACCCATTACCTTCTACGTGGAGTTGATCAACCCAAGCGGGAGAGAGAGGCTGCAGCGGTTCCAAGGGCGCTGCTCTGCGTCCACTCTCACTTGGTGGAGATTGCGACTTCTTGGGACTTTTGACATTTCGGGGAGGGTGGCTGCTGCATCGCCCCTTGTCTTCAACTGTTCCAACAATAAATACTGTCTCGCGCTCTTCGGGCCAGTGTCAGTATTGAGCGAGTGAGACGAAAGAGGAGATTGGGCGGCGAATAGACGTACGATATCCTAAGCACTGTCGCCCGGAGTCTATACATTTTCGGCAGTGTGGGCGCTCATTATCACACTATAGGACAAGGATGTTAGCAGCAAGATCCAATCTTCGCAGTTGGCATAGAATCACCTTAATTCTTCGGCTTCTGCATGTATTGCAACCTTTATATTTTCCTGGAACACCTACCATCCTGACGGTTCATACCATGAGGCAAGATGCCAGGTGAAACACTGATGGCATTGAAAGGCAGGATATGGCTGGGAAGGTTCCAATAATATAACTAGCGTGGCTCCTTTGAGGCGACGGGAGAGAAGGGTACTTGGGCACCGATATAAAAGAACGGGGAAAAGTGCTTGTGGGGGCTGAGGCCTGTCATCTCGCTCTTGCATAGGCACCATGCCCGCCCCTCCGTGATGCATCTCGACTGGAGATCTGCCCCTTCATGGTATCTGGACACGATTTTTGCCTCCTCTGCCTAAATGACCGAAAAAACAAACCAGATTGGAAATAATGACTGTAGCAGAGCAGCAACTCGCCACCAAGCGGGAGCAATCAGGATGAAGTGAAGGGAAGTGAAGCACTGTGAGAAGGGTCCAAAGACTGAAGATCCCCGAGGCTCAGCAGACGGCGCGAATGAGCCACAATGTGGAACGAGAGCCGCAGGAGAGTTCACAAATCTGGGACCTGCTCTTGCTCAGCCATTCACATATATTGGTTGTGGGTGGACCGGGTTCCTCAAAGCGTGCGAGCCCTTCCTTGCTTGAGTATGGCGTGCGTGACGATAGTTCGACGAGCCATCCACCTGCAAGCGTTCCGTGTCTTCGTGTAACACCCCTGCTCGTTTGCGCTCACCGGGTGGCAGGGCGTGATTGGCGAGGCGGATGGGAAGGATTTGTACTCCGTAAGCTCATGTTATGTGCACTGGGCCGTAGGGCTGACAGCGCGTATAATTCACTAGCTCGATGCGCCCCGAGTGGAAGGTGGTAGTAACACAAGAAAACCTGCTGTTTTATGACTGGCGGGTCGGATGAGCACCCGATTAACATGACTGCATGGGCTGCAATGTCTCAGGACTCTGGCCATGCAGAGTGTGAGCATTATGAATGACTTGCTTGTGCGGGTCCATGGAGGATTCGTATCGCTGCCAATGGAGCAGGCAGCGTAAGCGACAATAACCGCCCAAGCCGCTCTGTAAGCTCCTGTGTAACACCTTTGCAAGATTCCGGGGAAATTTGTCCCGAGAGTGGCTCAACAGAGGAGACACTTACTTAAAAGGGATAATGCCACAAGTCGAGATAGCACCCTTCTCCGGACCAACAGTCATGTGGCAAAACGCTGCACTACACCATCTGACGCACACCATCCCAAAGATTTGAGCAACAAAACATAAGACATTTCCCTTGGTCAGATATATACTCTAAATGTACTTGTACGGATTCATGATCCCGTTCTGGTCGTGGCAGAGGTCAGCACGTTATATGCGAGTGCGGATGTGGCTGACGCCAGCCAGCGAAGGAAGTGAGATTCATAACATACCGGGTCGTATAGGTCCTTGATCTGTTTCATCAGGCCTATCATGTTGTCGCTGCGGCTGTAGCCGATGAACTTCTTCTTCGCCAAACCAAGACCATGCTCAGCACTGATGCTGCCTTCATGCTCCTTGATCCATTCGAAAACGTAGGGCTCCAAAACCTTCTCAACCTCCTTATCGTATCGCCTCACACACACATTGAGGTGGAGGTTGGAATCACCCATATGCCCATAACCAACAACATCGACGACAGGATAGTCATCGGTCTCGCCCATGAGGCCAGCAGCTTGAATTTTCTGCTTGGTGTCCTCTACCAGCTGGTACAGGGACTTCAAGGGTATCGAGACGTCGTATTTGTAAACACCGCCGAATGCGCCTGAACTCTCGGAGATACCCTCCCGCCAGCCCCAGAGTGATTTGAGCTGGGTTTCATCTTGTGCCACAACGCCGTCTGATACGATTTCCTTTGTCATGACGTCCTCGAGGAATGCCTCAAGCTTCTCATTGTCGTGCTCCGCGTTTGAGCCGCTGGTCTCGATGAGGCAATAGAACGGGTATTCGTTCTCCAGAGGAAAATTGTTCTTGGTGACCTTCTTGACAAGCTGCTGGCTCTCGGAATCCATGAGCTCAAAGGCTGACAGGATCTCAGAGAGCTGCCCCTTGGCTTCCCGGAAGGCTTCCCGGACCTTCTCGTAAGATTCCAACCCAAAGAATGCTACGTTCACTGCCTTTGATCGCTGGGGACAGTGAATTGAGACACCGGTGATGATGCCAATGGTACCCTCTGCGCCGATGAACAGCTGCTTAATGTCGTACCCGGTGTTATTCTTCCTCAGCTTGAAAAGGTCATCCACGATTGTGCCGTCGGGGAGGACAGCTTCAACACCCAGGACGTTCCCATGCAAGCTCCCGTAGCGAAGGAGCCGCAGACCTCCCGCATTGGTCGCAACGTTGCCTCCAATATGGCATGAGCCCTTGGCGGCCAGGTCAAGGGGGAATATGTAGCCCTTTTCTGCCAGGTAGTTGTCAACAACCTCGAGAACGGCACCCGCGTCGACGGTGAGGACTCCGCTGACATCGTCGAATGAGCGGACTTGGTTCATGCGGCTCGTATTGATGACGATCTCATCAAAGACGGGAACAGACCCTCCAACCAAGCCGGTGTTGCCACCCTGTGGAACGACGGCGAGCATGTTGTCGTTACAGTACTTGAGGACCTGGCTGACCTCCTCGGTCGATGCAGGCTTCAGGACTAGCCTACAGTGGCCTCGGTACTTGCGCATCCAATCGAGGTTGAAGGGTTCCAGGTCCTCGGCAGTGGCTCCATCGCTGACGGCGTCGATGACGGCGGCTTCACTGCCCAGCAGCTTCTTGAAGTGAGCGACATGGTCAGGGGTGAGTTCTGAGAATCTTGGGTCCCTCTTTATTTCGGGATACGAGTCGGTTGTGAATTTCCCACTCCGTGCAGCGGACGGCCTGAAGTGCCTCGGAGCCGTGGTGGTGATGCTGCGCGCAGCAGCCACAGAGAAAGTCCAAGGACTCGGCCGTGAGAGGGCCGCCGACACGCCGGCCTTCTCCGCTCTTGTCAAGGCGCGTGTGATTCGGGACCGAGACGCCATTTTTGGAACGGTCGAGCTTGCTGGAAACACACGGTTCAGGACTGCAGGTTCAGGAGGGTTGGACGTGGCCCGGCAGCCAAATACACATTTATAACCCGGCTGCGTCGTCTATCTTTCCCTTCCGTTCCGCCACTGGGGCCGACCGGCAGACGAATTCCAAATTTGCGCGGGACGGAACATAGGGCGTGGGCCTGAGAGGGTGGGGGTGGGATGCTGCCGTAGGTCGCGCAAGGTAAGCATGTACCCAGGTACCTGGTGCTTGGTCCACCTACAGCCAATTGGAGCTAACAGCACCCCCCTGGCGGTTGGCAGCTGTGGTTCAGCGTGGGAGCGCGAAGCTTCGTCGTCAGAGCTGCAGCCTGCCTACCCAATTACTCTGCCTACCTCGACCGCTGCCATCGCCATCACCACCTCCCAAACAGAGCTCCCTCATCGACATCAACGCGCCCCACCCGACGATTCGAAGCGCATCTCTCCCCCTCAATCGACAGCTCTCACCCACCCAACCCCAGTGTAGACAGTAGCTTTGGTTGTCCGACAAGATGGCTTCGGGATACGACAGAGCTCTTTCAGGTAAGCAACCCATGAGCTGCGTGCATCTGTTCGTTCTACATGCTGATCCGACCGCGCTTCTAGTCTTCAGGTCCGCCCACCCCCTCGGTCCAAGAAGCCCTGTGTCTAACCATACTCACATACCACAGTCCTGATGGACACGTCTTCCAGGTCGAATATGCTGGAGAAGCCGTCAAGAGAGGTGCGCATCACCGCTCCTGCAAAACATAACCTAGCAGTGCCGCGAGGCTGACAGCTGCCAACAGGAACCTGCGCGGTTGGTGTTAAGGGGGCGGACATCGTCGTACTGGGATGCGAGAAACGGTCCGCAATGAAGCTACAGGACACCAGGATCACACCTTCCAAGATCGGCCTCATCGACACCCACGTTTGCCTCGCCTTCGCCGGACTGAACGCAGACGCAAGAATCCTTGTCGACAAGGCCCGTCTGGAGGCACAATCTCACCGCCTGAACCTGGAGGACCCTGTCACTATCGATTACATCACCAAGCACGTCGCCGGCGTCCAACAGAGATACACCCAGAGAGGTGGTGTCCGACCCTTCGGCATCAGCACGCTGATAGTTGGGTTCGACCACGGCAGCAAAGTCCCAAGGCTGTACCAGACAGAGCCATCCGGAATCTACTCCGCATGGTGCGTTACCATAACTGGTTCTTCTTGGTGAGGACGAGTTGGAGCTGACAACAACCTACAGGAAAGCAAATGCCATCGGTAGGTCGAGCAAGACCGTGCGGGAGTTCCTGGAGCGAAACTACAAGGAGGACATGGACCGAGAGGCCACAATACGGCTGGCCATCAAGTCGCTGCTGGAGGTTGTGCAAACAGGCGCCAAGAACATCGAGATCGCCATTATGGCGCCAGGCAAGACGATCGAGATGCTGCCCACGGAGGATATCGAGAACTACGTCAAGAACATCGAGCAGGAGAAGCAAGAGGAGGCGGCCAAGAAGAAGGGAGCGCGGACGACCGGTGCAGGAAGCTCCTCAATCCCGACGCGCACTGCAGGCGAGGAGTAGACTCTCATGAACCGTACGGATTCAGAGGCCATGGGCCAAAAGATGGCGGATGAACAGCTCATGGAAGCCAAGCCAGACGGCCTGAGCAAAGCTATGGTGTTGGCTGGGACATCTAGACTCTGCGGAGAAAATGATAGACGATAACGAATCCCGCTTTTGGTATTGTACAGTACGAGCTCATGACCTGGCGCGTTCAGGCGCATTGTAATATCATTCCCTAGACGCCGATGCTTAATGGACTTGCAATACCGGAACCCCGTGCCCTTTGTGCGCGGTGCATGCTCAGCCCAGCTTATCGGCGTCTTCATCCGGGTCGAATATCAGCTCCTCAAGCATCTTCTGGCGCTTTTGCTGCAGCCGCTCGTCTCTTATCATGCGGCTGTCGACTCTGGCGTCCTCTCCCTCAACCTTGAGTTCAGGCTTGGGCGTCACGGCGTCGAGGACGAAGTGGTTATCGCAGTGCGGGCAGTACTCGTCTGCTTCCTCAAACTCCTTGACGTCTTTGCGGAAGCACTTCTTGCACTTCTTGCATGCGAAGGTCATCTCAAGCCGCTCCTTCAGGGGGTGGTTCTCCTGCTCCGCATGACACTCAACACAGTCAAACCATCTTTGGCCTATTGCGTAGGCACCGTGTGATCAGTTAGTGTTCTTCATGGCTCCGTTCCCGTAGTCAAGAGGGCCGCTTTGACGGACGTACAGCATGGTGACCGGACAGAGACCTGGGCGTTCAGTATGTGCTTGCTTTGTGGCTGTCAGTCACGCTCATGATTTGCTACGGGTCTTTTTCACCGTGTCATGAGCCTGTGCTTACCACATATTGTTCAAATGTAGTGTAATCCAAAGAGTGACGCTTGAGGTGAGTAATTAGAGCCTCGCGGTATAGGGCGACTGACTATGCTGCGCATCAGCATCCGACGGTCGATTTCTAAGGTTGTCGCGTCACGTCCGATCTTGGGTAGTAATTAACGGCCGGCCCCACCGCGGAGCTAGTGACAAGGGGCGAAAGCTGCCTTGCTTATCGATAAGCCCGCCGCCTTCCCCAAGAGACTTAACATCGCCGTCACCATCTTCCAACGCTTCGGAACTCGTTCCCTACGACTCGTGGACGGTGGACACGCCAGGCCCCCGTGCAACGCAACATCTGCACCGAGTTCTTGTCGAACTTTTGCACTGCACGCCTTGCGATGTCCCGTTGTGTTCGAGAGCTCAAGATTTGAAAGCGCTCCATCCACACCCACGATGCCTCCAAAGCGCAAGGCGATTCCCTCTGCCAAGGGCACGGTCAAGGCTGGCCGGTCCTCCAAGGTCTCAACCCCGGGGCCTGCCACGCCTCGTAGCACGGGGAGCTCAGAGCCAGAACCTGAAATAGAGGAAGACGACGAGGAGCTCGATGAGGGGATCCAGCGCAACGTAGACTACTTCGACCTCAACAATGAAGAGTACAAGTATCGCGAGCCGCCTGCGTTTGTCGACATGGCCTCCAAATTCTTTGGCGCCCAGCACGAACGAGATTTTACCAGGATGAAGATGAAGCCCGACCACCAGAATCGGCCTGTGTGGATTCAAGGCGACTTCAAGGTCGTGCTTGAAAGCTTTCACCCACTCGCGCCACAGGCGCAGGACTTCCTCATTACGATCGCCGAACCCTTGTCGAGGCCGACGTTTCTGCACGAGTATAAGCTCACTACACACAGTCTCTATGCCGCCGTCTCTGTTGGCCTGAACCCCAACGACATAGAAAACACCCTCGATCGTTTCTCAAAGACGCCGGTCCCTGAAAATATTAAAAAGTTCATTAAGAATTGTGGTCGGGCTTATGGCAAGGTGAAGCTAGTGCTGAGGAACAATAAGTACTATGTGGAGACCACGGACGCCGAAGTCCTGCAATTGCTGCTCAAGGACCCCATCATTGGCGGACAGTGCCGAGTACACGGCGCTGAAGAGGTCACGACAAGTGCTCCCAAGATGTCAGGACTGGCTATTGCTGGAACCAAGGAGGCCGCTGGTGTGCGCGAAGCCGAGGGCTTGAACAACAACAAGGTCAACGCTGGTCAGGCTGGACAAGGCCCCACGGCCCAGGATGTGTACACCGCGCTGAACGATGATGACGACGAGGAAGATGCAGATGTCGTCCATGCATTCCAGATTCAGGACGAGAAGGTCGGCGAGGTCGCTAAGCAGTGCTTGGAGTTGCGTTATCCTGCTCTGGAGGAGTACGATTTTCGAAATGACAACGCTAACGCCAATTTGGAGATCGACTTGCAGCCAGCGACGCAGATTCGTCCGTATCAGGAGAAAAGCCTTAGCAAGATGTTTGGTAATGGTCGTGCGAAGAGTGGTATCATTGTGCTGCCCTGTGGAGCAGGAAAGACACTGGTCGGTATCACGGCTGCTTGCACGATCAAGAAGGGCATTATTGTCCTAGCCACTAGCAACATGTCTGTCATCCAGTGGAGGAATGAGTTCATCAAGTGGTCGAACATCAACCCTGATGATATCGCCATCTTCTCCTCGGATAACAAGGAAGTGTTCACCGGCAACACCGGCGTTATCGTAACGACCTATTCCATGGTGAGCAACTCTCGAGAGCGAGCTCACGAGTCGGCCAAGATGATGAAATTCCTTCAAAGCCGTGAATGGGGCCTGATGCTACTGGACGAGGTGCACGTTGTCCCTGCAAACATGTTCCGCAAAGTCACCGGTGCTATCAAGGCTCATTCCAAATTGGGTCTTACGGCGACACTCCTGCGAGAAGACAACAAGATCGAGGATTTGAACTTCCTGATCGGACCCAAGCTGTACGAGGCCAACTGGATGGAGCTATCACAGCAAGGACATATCGCAAGAGTCCAGTGTGCCGAGGTCTGGTGTACTATGACGACGGAGTTTTACGACCAGTATCTCGCAGCACCTTCGCGGAAGAGATCGCTTTTCTACGTCATGAACCCTAGCAAGATTCAGGCGTGCCAGTATCTCATCAAGTACCACGAAGAGCGAGGGGACAAGATCATTGTCTTCTCGGACGACATCTACGCCCTGGAGTTTTATGCGAAGAGGTTGATGAAGCCGTATCTACACGGCGGCACCAGCAACTCTGAGAGACAGACTATCCTGCAGCTGTTCCGAGACTCGCCTACAACTAACACCATCTTCCTCTCCAAGATTGGTGACACGTCCCTCGATCTCCCCGAGGCAACATGTCTCATTCAGATTTCGGCACAATACGGCTCACGGCGTCAGGAAGCTCAACGTCTAGGCCGTATTCTGCGAGCCAAGCGGCGAAACGACGAGGGCTTCAACGCCTTCTTCTACTCGCTTGTCTCCAAGGACACACAGGAGATGTACTTTTCGTCAAAACGGCAGGCGTTCCTGGTCGACCAAGGCTATGCCTTCAAGGTGATTACGCACCTACACAACATCGAAAAGACGCCAGACCTAGCGTTCGCGACAGCGCAGGACCGGAAGGAGCTCCTGACCAAACTCCTCATCGACCTCGAGAAGTCTGCGGCTGTCTACGACAGGGAGGAGAGCGGGCTGGCGGCGGAGGGCAACATGTTCTACGGACCGGACGGTAAGCCGCTGCGGCAGGCGGGCAAGAAGAAGAACTACGTCAGGAGGACGGCGGGCGCGCTGAGCGACCTGAGCGGTGGACAGGACATGGCGTACGTGGAACAGAACAAGAGCGCAAACAGGTCCATGACGAAGAAGAAGAAGGGGCCGCAGAGCGACTTCTTCAAGAAGATTGCAAGGGACAACGAGAGACGGAGGAAGGCAGCACAAGAGTGAGAGGCGTGAGAGCCTACAGAGCAGTGCGCCCTGGTTCAGGGCATATTCAAGCATACGGCGTTTTGGTTAAATATGCGCGGGTATAGAACCCATGTGATTATTTTGTACGTTTACTGCGTCACAGTGGGCCGGGGCCTATTCACGGCAACGCATGGCGGCTTTGCATCGGGGGTCTAAATCGATACCTACTCAAATGCGATAGTTGATTTCTGGGAAGCGCGCTTGAAGAGAAATGTCGATCAGTCCTGCCTCCGCAAACCACCAGCAGGTGGAATTGAACTATCATGGCTTGGGCGTCATATCGAGTGCCTGCTCACGGGCAAATGCAGCCGTCCATCCGCCCGCAGCAGGATCGGTATGTTTGCTACCTGTGAGGCAGCTGGCTCGCCAAGACTTGCCTTGGCGAAGCATGTGGCTTCGATGGACCATGTTGACAGATACTATGCGTCAATAGGCCGCTGATCGACCATCATCGACCAGAGGGCGTGTTGTTTTCCGGGTCGTTATCTGCGGTTGTTCTCGGGGGACATGAGATGTCACCTGCGGATGGCACCACTTTTATGATAGGTATTCTGCAGGGTGCCGAGCTCGCCTTCTTACCCTTTTCGCCGCTACAACATGCAGCTGATTGGTGCTTCCCAAACATAGGCTGAGTCTTGCTCGCGGCTCACTATCTGGAGGGCCGCCCCAAGCCGCCCCAGGCAATGACCTTGGACTGGCAAGCTGGCAAGGTGTCTTGGATACATGGCGGCAGGGCGGGCATTAGCTTGGTTCGCGTGGCAAAGTAAAAAGCCTTGATTGAGCGGGACCGGGGAAATGCAGGAGTGCTGCCAGGCCGCATAGTCCAACTCCCGGGAGTGGGTCACGACATTGAGTGTCAATGTGGGCTTCGCTGCAGTCTCGGCCTCAGTCCATGGGTCTCCCTTGGAGCGGCCACACTTGCTACTGTAGGTCGAACAGGGGGCAGCAGCAAGAGAACCGCTGGCTTGGTACGGACCTGACAGGTTCGCTGGCAAGTCAGTCAGTCAGTCAGTCACTCACTCACTCGGTAGGGTGGCAGCACTGAGCGAGTGAGAGAGACAGAGTGAGAGCTTGTGTGGCCTTGCATGTACGGGTCATAGTCAGCGCGGTGCTGCTGCTGCTGCAACGAACGAACGAACGAAGCTCTTGACGTGGCCCTCGCTCGGCTCACCGGGCGGTGTGTGGTTCGTGATGGGATTTTTTTTTAACCCTCTTCTTATTTAAGATTGACCGGTGGAAAACTGATCCAGGACCACAAGTCAGAACGTCCCATCCTGCGGTCTAAGAGGTGCCTTAGTCGTTGTTCCCGGGAACGAGATTGAAAAGGGGCCTGTGTCCGGATTCCAAACGCGGCCAGTCTATTTTCACACTGGCGATCTGCAACATTTTTTATGCTGTGCCGCGGGACGCTCCCAAGGCTACATACATACAGAATTGTTGTTATTCCTAGTTGTTCGTCTTGTCTTCAGCCCGGCTCAGCCCACTTGTTTCCCTCCCTCGGGGCCACATTCTTCAGAGGCGCCATCTGCTCCACAGCCTGCCAGCCTGCCTGACTATTCTGCCATTCTGCCATCCCGTTCAAACCTACCTAGCTCGACGATCCGTGGCGACGGTCTGCGGACTGGGCCGAGCTGGCACTGACAGTGGTGCTGGTGTTGGTCACTGCAGCAGGAAACGGGAGCGTCGCGAGGCAGTAGTGCCATAATAATAACGCGCGCGGAACCTCGGTTCTTGTCACAACCTTACCCTGATGCGACACTGCAATTGTCGCTGTCGTCATTCGGCCGTCCCTCTAACAACGCGCCGGGAATCCTCCTCTCCTCACAAGGCGAACAGAAACACAATGCCCGCCATCATTTCCTGCAGCTGTTAGACGCCCGCCACGGGGGCTTGAGCTCTGCTGTCGAGACTATAGAGAAGACAACCACGAAACACACAAGCCACATCCTCTTATGCCCAACGTCATCCCGCCATCCCGCCATCCCTCCAAGCCGGCCAAAGGAACAACAACCTCCAGCCCATCGGCCGACCTTTTACTCCAACGCAACCCCTTCTGGCTGACAACGCGAGCTAAATTAAGTAAGTCAGATCCAGCTTGGCGCCCGGCACTATAGTGGTGCCTACACAGTACTCCTTCCTCCACGGGCCTGCACCACTGCAGCCAGCCAGCCATCCAGCCAGCGCCCCCAAAAATTCACCTACTGCGCCTACGCCGTGCAACCCTTGGCCCAGACGTCTCATTGCGCCTTCCTCCATCCCATGACAGCCTTCACTCGTCGGCCAACATAGCTTGTGCTGCCAGCGCATTTTTCGCTGCCCGGCCCACATCTCACGTATTCGCCATACCGTGTCACTCGAGAGTCGCCAGCCTAATCACGCCTCCCCCGGCTTCGAATCAGTAGAGGCGAGCCTGCCACGCCCCGTCTCGTCTTATATTATCCTTTTCCTTCTCACCAGCTCACGCTCCGGGGACTGCACCCAGTGCGCATCAAAAAAAGAAGACATCTGCCAAGCCTCGCGACAATGATTCTTTGTACTCCGAGACCCCAGGGCAGCTATTCCGCAGTGTCCAGTCTCTGATTACGTAGATATACCTTTTTTTTTTTTTGGTTCCGCAAGTCGCCGCGCCTTGCAGTTGCTCGTCATCTGGTGATCATCTCGAGCCCGCCCATCATGGTTTCACCGGTCTTCAGCATATTCTGGGATCAGCTCAAATCCCTTAAGCCGTCCTTTGTCTCCAAGAAGCCTCATTTCAACTTCATTACTGTTCATTGTAAGTCACACCTCATGCCAAGACTGCCCGTCTGTATCTCTAACTTGGGCTCTGCAGACTTCTGGGTCATAGGACTATCCATTTTGGCGTCGGTTGTCATCTATGGAACTGCCGCGGGGGAACTCGCATATATAGATGCGCTCTTCTTCGCCGTCGGCGCAAACACACAGGCCGGGTTGAACCCCGTCGACGTGAACAAGCTGAACACAGCCCAGCAGGTAATCATCACCCTGTGTTCCATGGCCTCGAGCCCTATCACCATCAACTCCTTTGTTGTATTCCTACGGCTCTTCTGGTTCGAAAAGAAGTTCCAGAACATTGTGCGCGAGGCGCGGAACCGCAGGACCACCATCTCAAAGTCAAAGTCTACGGCACAGCCAGAGCAGCAGACCCGGCCGCAAAATGGCGTTAATGGCCGCCACATTACCGTCATGCACAATGGCAACAGGACGAGGATGACCAACGACGGCATCGTTCTAGACAATGCGGACAAGCCCTCCAATGGCAGCAGTTCAGGCGTCAGTCCTGACGAGACACCACCAGGGCAGGATTCTGGGCCAGCGGTGACCGACAGTCCCGGCCCAGGTATCCGGTTTGCAGGAACCGTGAAGAGAAGTGATGGCGTCGAGGACGACCAGCTGAAGTACCCGCGCAAGCGGACACAGGAGGAGCATATTGCTATCCTCGAACGTCAACGGAACAACAACAATGACGAGGTCCTTCGTATACCGGGGCCAATGGATGTCGAGAGGGGACTACGTCCCAGCAGGATCGAGGAGGACTCCGACGAGCAAGACCCGCCACTATCGCCCGGGGCGCGCGTCAACAGTACGGGTGATGCGGACAGGTCGGCGCGTCCCAAGGGAATAACAATCCAGGAGCCGACTGCCAAGGAACCGAAGCACAACAGCACGATGGACGACATAAACGACGATGCGAGGGCTTTCATCAACGTGCTCACCCCGTTTAGGCTCCGAAAGCCCCGTTTCTTCAACAAGAGCGATGATAAGCTCCATCACGACCGCGATGCACCGTTCTCGAAGATAAAGAGACGCCAGACCCTCGACACGATCAGGAACGCCCTCACCAGGGACAAGGAACAGGACGAGGCGCCTTACCTGAGCTGGCAGCCTACCCTGGGCCGCAACTCGCAATTCCATGACCTGACCGAGGACCAGAGGGAGGAGCTGGGAGGCATCGAGTACAGATCCCTCAAGACCCTCTCATTGATACTTACCATGTACTTCTGGGGATTCTGGATCCTGGCGGTAATCTGCCTCACCCCGTGGATTCTCAACTCATCTTATTATGGCTCAATCGTGGACAATGCCGGCCAGTCGAGGGCGTGGTGGGGCATCTTCACCGGCAGCTCTGCCTTCATGGACCTGGGCTTCACCTTGACCCCGGACAGCATGAACTCCTTTAACACAGCAGTTTTCCCGCTCTTGGTCATGAGCTTCTTCATCGTCATTGGGAACACGGGGTTTCCCGTGATGCTCCGGTTCATAATTTGGGTCACAAACCTCTGGGTGCCTCGCCATTCCGGCTTGTGGGAAGAGCTTCGCTTCCTCTTGGACCACCCTCGTCGATGCTTCACTTTGCTGTTCCCCGCGGCGGCGACATGGTGGCTCTTCTGGCTATTGGTCATACTGAACGGGATCGACTTGATCTTTTTCATTATACTAGATGTAAGTACAGTTCCCAATTCCTATGTCTGTTGGGTGCGCGTAACTAAACGATATCTTTGCAGCTCGGCAGCGGACCGATTGCAGAGCTGTCACCCGGCATCAAAGTCCTGGACGGCCTGTTTCAGGCAGCGTCGACGAGGACGGCTGGATTCTCGTGTGTTAACCTCAGTTACTTGCACCCCGCCGTCCAGACATCATATCTCATCATGATGTATATTTCAGTCTTTCCCATCGCCATCTCTGTTCGTCGCACCAACGTGTACGAGGAAAAGTCACTTGGAATCTACCAAGACACAAACGGCGAAGACGACGAGGGCACACTCGCCAACTCTTTTAGCTATGTCGGTGCCCATTTGCGGCGCCAGCTCTCCTTCGACTTGTGGTTTATTTTCATTGGCTTCTTCATCCTGTCGATATCGGAGGGCAATCGGCTGTCGAGCAATGACTTCTCCATGTTCGCCGTGCTCTTCGAGATCGTGAGCGCGTACGGCACCGTCGGTCTCAGCCTGGGGTACACCAACGTCAACGCCTCGCTCTCATCCCAGTTCACGGTCGTGGGCAAATTGGTCATCATTGCCATGCAGATCCGAGGCCGCCATCGTGGCCTGCCATATGGCCTCGACCGCGCCGTCCTGCTCCCGAGCGAATCCCGGTTCCGTAATGAGGCCGAGGAGCCGCCGTTGACGGGTATGAGGACGCGGACAATGCCCAGGAGAGGCTCAGTCGTGTCGGTGGCCACAGACGGTAGGAGCCTCAATCGCGGGCGCACCAGGAGCGTGGACAACCGGGTTGACCGTGTCAATTCAAACGTGATCTCCCAGTTGCTGCAGATAGGCCCCCCGATACCACACCATGACACGAGCCTCAGGAGAGTGACGTCGGACCCGAGTGTGGACAACCAGGGAGCTACCCTCGGGCCAGCGTTTGAGCCTTATATGAGCATGCCGCGCCGGTCGGAGACGTACTCAATGTCAAGGCGGTCAGTGAACAACGCGACGCTGGCAAGAGACAGGGACAGGGACAGGGAAGAGGTATAAAGACCGAATTCCTGCTGTCGTTCTCATACCCTGACTTTATTTGGGAGGCTTTCCTACCTCTCTTACTCCTCGATTTGAAGAGGGATCTACTAAGAAAAAGAAACCTGCAAGGTTGGTTTCATGCATGGGAGGCGCACACACAAAGCGATAGAAGACAAGATGAAGAGAGGTTCATACCTTGGTTTACGGTTTGGCAGTCGTCCTTTCTCACACCGGGATACTCTTGTATTACAACACGGGGCGTTTCTTTGCAGGGCTTGGGAGTGCTTTCGTTGCAGTGGTGCGGAAAAGTGGAAAATAAGCAGGCATCTTTTTGGCTTTTCATTGTACCATACATTTTGTACCGTCATCATTGCGCCTTGTGCTTGTTGAGAAAGCACTCGTTCTAGCCAGATGATAAAATACATACATAAACTCGAAACGACAATAGCCTGGGTGAATGTCCTGGGATTCACCCACGTATATTGGTTCCGAGACCGCTAGCAAACCTTGAGGCTTCCTCACCTGAGTATGCGTGCCCCAGATGTGAGCTAGCAACAGGTCTATACAACAACATCCTCGCAGGGCGTACGTATGGAGACCACCTGTGCGTTCCGTCTCTACCTTGCTCACAATACCAAGCAACATCCCGTCGCCTCCCCGCTCTAAAACCCGACCCTCTTCTTCTGCTTCTTCTTGCCCTTGCCGGCAGCACTGGCAAAGACATTCCTGCTGCGCCGCCACTCGCGGACGTGGTGCTCGACGCTGCCGACGTCGTGCTTGGGCTGGCGCAGGTACGTGAGGCGCGCCCTCCTCATCCTCCTCGACCGCCTCTTGATGATCTCGATGCCCGTGACGTTGCGGCTGTAAATCTTGAAGGACATCTCGACGCCTGTCTTGGCCAGCTGCCCGCGCAGCAGCAAGCTCGACTCGATGCCCCGCCTCCGGACGCTCATCAGCACGCCGGCGAAGGGCTCGGCGGACCGCTTGGTGGTCACGAGCAGGATGTCGCCGACGCGCGCGCTGTCGGGGTTGTCCTTGGAGAAGAGCCGGGTCCGGGCGCCCGAGGGGTCCATCTTGCGGATCTGGTAGGCGTGGTGGGCGGCCACGGGGTCCGGGGGCGGGGCGCGCAGGTGCGGGTGTGTGAGCTTCAGCGATGGGATCACGTTCGTCGTGGAGGTGTAGACCGCGAAGCCGGTGCGCAGCTTGTCGGGGGTGTGCTTGTCCTGGATCGGGACTTTTTTTCGCGAACAGATTGTGTCAGCCTCGCGGTGTCATGTCTCGACGCGCATGGAACGAGGAGGAGGAGGAGGACGGCTTACAGAATCCCGGGGCGGGCGTCTTTGGTGCTGGGGGCATCTCCCGCGGCAGCTGGGCCTTGCTGAGGCGGAATGACCTGTTCTGTTGTCTCGAGTGCCGCAGCACCGTCTTGAGGCAGCCCAGGGGCCTCCGTATGGGTAATGAGTTCATGATGGGCCGGGGCGCAGGTTATGACGGCGGCGAGGGCGGAGGGTGCCACATGTGACGGTGGTGGACTATCAATCGTCTTCCTCAAATTCTTGGGACTACGAAGTTCGCGCAGGGGTGCTGCGGGTAGCTAGCAATTGCCGGGCCTGATTGGCTGGCTGCAGCTTTAAAGTGGGCTTTGGGGTACTCATGTACCGAAGTACCTGTGTGATTCTGAATGGGCTTGGGTAACTTTTCTGAACCGTTGCGATCAGCAGCCCGCGGACACGCTTGCACCAGCTGCACCGCGCTTCAACAACACAGCAGCCATGTCCAACAACTCCATACGGCCTGCCTTCAGGGCAGGTCGGGCTGCCCTCGGGGCCTCGATACGAGCTGCACCTCCGTCGCAACAGTCCAGATGCTTCTCGGCCTCGACACCACGACAAGCCGGCAATGTCATCACCTTCTCGAAGACGTCCAACGCCGAGCTCGACAACCTCCTGCACGAGATGCAGCAGAAGATCATCCTCCCCAGTGTGCTGCCCGTCGCCCAGAGGAAGAAGATATTCCGCGAGCGCTACAAGGAGAAGCTGGATCTGGAGCCCATCGAGATCGAGATCGACGGCAAGCGCATCAAGTTCCGGTACCTCGACTACAAGAAAGGCGAGGTGCCCAACACGCGCAAGATCTTCTTCCAGGCGCTCGAGAGCATGAAGACCAAGGATGACTGGCAGAAGCTGCCCAAGCTGCTCGAGGCCCTGCAGCACAACGCGCGCCGCAAGTTCGAGGTATCGGACTGGCCCAAGATCGTGAGGAAGGCCGGCGCCAGCGGCAACCTGGGCCCCGTGATCGAGGCCGTCAAGAGGCCCGAGAGGACGGGCTTCAAGCTCGACATGTCGGAGAAGGTCCAGGAGATCATGACCTGGATCGTGTGGGAGGCCGCCGAGGCCGGGTGGACCGTCTCGTCGCTGAACACGGCGCTCAAGTCGGCCGAGAGGATACTGGAGGCCCTGAAAGGGGAGGGCCACGAGCTGCACACGAGGGATCAGGAGCGCGCGGAGCTGATCAAGGACCGCTTCCCCCTGAGGAGGGACCCGCAGGTCCTGGCCACGCCGCTGTTCCTCGCGGCCATGCTTGCGGTCAAGCATGGCAAGACGGAGCACGCCGACAAGATGCGCAGGTATGCGCAGGTCATCGTGGAGTTGTGGCCGGAGGGCAAGGGGCTGCTGGATCTGCATCCCCACGAGGCGTATGTGGACGTGGAGGGCATGCAGTACATGATGGAGAAGAACAAGTTTACGATCGTGGCGTCACCAATCCTGAAGGGCTTCGACTTGGCGATGGAGGGACTGAGCAGCGACCTTGCAAGCCAGATCAAGCTGCGCAGGGATCCACTAGCCCTGGAGGTGGAAGATGCTCTAGAGGCGGATAAGACGAAGAACGGCCGAGGGAAGTACTTGTATGAGAAGTGCTTCCTCGAGCCCAGCAAGGCACAAAAGAACACCAAGAAGGCAGAGGCGGAGGCTGAGGCTGCAACAGCGGCTTGATGATATGTACAGCTTGTGAATATTGTATCTATCAACCAACCAAGAGTCTTGCGCCCATCATGGCAGGACAATGTACTTCTCTAGATGCTTGGGGATCGACCCTATCAGCTTCTTCTCCGTCAGCCACTTCCTCGAGAACAGCCGGTCCTGGTATCTGTAGGCCCCATCGCACAGCATGGTGACGACAGTGTGACCCTGGCCCAGCTTCTCGGCGGCCTTCTGGGCAGCAACGACGTTCAGGGTGGAGCTGGCACCCAGGTAGAGACCCTCCTCGTCCAGGCAACGATAGACCATCTCAATCGTCTCCTCGTCAGGGATGTGCAAGGAGTCGTCAACCAGGCCAATGTCGGGCTTCAGGTTGTCCGTGATGCGCCCCTGGCCGATACCCTCGGTGATGCTGGAGCCAGTCCTCTCGACCAGCTTGCCACCGGACTGGACGTAGGAGTGCAGCACGCTGCCCGGGGGGTCGGCGAGGAAGCACTTGACCCTGCCGGCGCTGACGTCCTTGAGGTAGCGGGTGACGCCGGCAAAGGTGCCCGCGGTTCCGGTGGCACAGGTGAAGGCGTCGACCTTGCCGTTGGTCTGGGCCCAGATCTCGGGGCCGGTGGTCTCGATGTGGGCCTGGCGGTTGGCGGTGTTGTCGAACTGGTTGGTCCAGACGGCGTTGTCCAGGCGCTCGGCGTGGCGGCGGGCCTGGTGGTTGTAGTTGTCCGGGTTGTCGAAGGCGACGGCGGGGACGGGGTAGACCTCGGCGCCCAGCAGGCGCAGCAGGTCGATCTTGCCCTGGGACTGGGTGTTGGGCATGTAGATGACGAGGCGGTAGCCCAGCGACCGGCACACGTGCGCCAGGCCGATGCCCGTGTTGCCGGCGGTGCCCTCGACGACGGTGCCGCCCGGCCTGAGCAGGCCCTTGCGCTCGGCATCCCGCACCACGAACAGCGCCGCGCGGTCCTTGACCGACCCGCCTGGGTTCATGAACTCGGCCTTGCCGAGCACCTCGCAGCCGGTCCGCTCGGAGATTTTGTTGAGGCGGATCAGCGGCGTGTTCCCGATGGCTGCCGAGGGTGTTAGTGTCTGTGCTTGTGTCTGTGTATACGTGTCTGTGTCTGTGTCTGTGATGAGAGCACCCGTACCTCCAGTCAGGCCCTTGGCGATGCCCTGGGCGCTCGCGATGCCCATCTTGGGCGTGGAGGCCTCGGCCATGCGCAGGGCGCTGGTCGCAAAGGACCGAACACTTTGCCTTATCATCCTGGCGGTGTGGTTTCGGAGGGAAAAGTTCCAATTGCCTTTTGTTCGTGCGACGAGGAAGCTGTCGGTCGTCACGAGTCGAAAAGATTCCCTGACAAAGCAGACTGTCCATCGCAACCGTAGCGGGGCCGATCACGGCACCGGCCGCACCAAAGTTACGGGCCCCTGCCGCCGAGCCAGTCAACCGAACCCCTGGGTTAGGCTTGAACTTGGACACTTCGAATGCAAGAGCTGCCACACAATTACAATTATTAATTATATGCACAATCCCAACATCACTCTTTCTCGATACCCACGGTCATCTAGACGATCACACGACCATGACAGCAAGATCACAACATTCACATGTGATCACAGGGCCCACGGCATTTTTCAGGTTGAAGTAGTCACAGAAGCTTCGATTTCGAAGTATAATTGACTTCGTCCGCCTCTGTATTCGCATCTCGGCGGGAAGTAAATCTATCGGGACATTGACTCAGTCTGCGGAAACAGATTGGGCTCTTTGCCCGTCCGGATACCAATCCGATGAAAATTTCCCAAACGCAAAGGTCAACGCCACGATCTCCGGGCTGGCTTGTGCGGCTGAGTCTGACGGCTTGGGTGTACTGACTGTACTTCTCTCCATCATCTCATTTTTATGGACTTCCAAGTTGGATTGTCAAGACCGCATCAAGTAATATCATGCTTGCGTTCCCATGGGTTCCAGAGATCGACGACATTTTCCTCCTAAATTTTAAATTGAAAGGGAAGAATATATTTGTGCGATGTTGGCGAGTCTATGGCTACATGTTTCTGGCTGCCCCAGTGGTTAATTGCAAAGCGGCCCTCGCCTGAACTTGACTATGTCTGTCTCTCAAATTCATGTAAGCTCCTCAAAACGGAATCTGGAGACGCATTGGTGGTAATATGGAAGGTACGATGCTCGTTCACATGTGTGTGTGCTTTATGGGTGGTTCAGCCATCTATTTGGGAAGGCGCCGCTCGCGAGACATCAGCTGTGCTACAGTTGACTTGGAGTCGCACACTTGCCATGGATTTGCGCCATCCACCATGAGACACGAACACAACCCATGAACCACAGGGTCGTCGATCAAGCCCAGCTCTCAATGACGCCGTCACACAGGGCTCAGGACAAGGCTCGGCTGGGTCACGAGCCCGTGTTCCACACGAAGCGGTTCTGGCAACCAGCCCGTCAGGATGGCCCTCATCATGACCCAAACCATTCCGGGTTCTGCCTTCGCAACCTGGAGACGAGCCTTTCTCAGGCAATGCGCCTGCACCGTCGATATTCCTCATCCGAAGAGAGCGCGCCCCAGTCGAGACGCGTTCGCGTGGTAGACCCAACAGAGGTGAATCACCAGCTTTTGTCTCTCCTCACATACATGTGTGTGTTTCTGTTGACACGCTTGTTGGGCAGGATGTACAGTTCCGGGAAGTGATCCTCCCAAGATCTGAGTCTTACGACGGCAGCACCGAACAAACCGGTGAGTCTCTAACCTCTGACGTTGCCCTTACTTTCTACAAGGTTGAATTCCAACTGAGTGGTGACCAAATTAGCCACACTGCCGAGAGTATCAACAAATGAATCGTTTGGGTCAAGAAGCAGTGAAGCCAGCGTGTGGATCAGTGACTCTGGATGGTCCGTATCTCTTCGTCATTTTCCCCCAACGTCAAAAATGCCTAGGGACATCACTTGAGCGGCACTTGTGGGAAGGAAAAAAAAAGGGGAAATAATCGAGCAGCAATTGCTAACAGACTATATAGGAACGTCTCAAAGCTTCTCGGATTATGCGATACTATCCGTGCTTCCCTATCTCAGGGCAGGATGCTCACACTGCTTGAGTTGGAAGAATTGGCCTTTGTCCTCGACATGATGCTCGTCGACGAGATCGATGCCAAGTCTCCTACAGAGGCTCCAGAAGCAGGCCACAGCAGCCAAAAGACCACGTTTTCAGTCATCCAAAATACCCGGCTTGATAAACTTCTTGCCGACATCATCCACGCATACGAGGATGAGAGCACTACCAGACCGCGCGTCGCAGAGATAGGACTGGGCTCCGAGGTGGAAAAGGTGCAAAGCCTGCAGAAACACTGGCGCGCCCGCTTCAAATCGGAATACTTCGCGCTGGACCAATACAGGTTGGACAGTCTCTTTTCTAACGCGCTTCGGGATGTTTCGTTCTCGGCCATAGCTTCCGATGGCCTAGGCACATGGTCACCCCAGGAGCCGCTCGCAAACGAGCTCTCAGAAGCTGAGGTTAGCTTACACTACACACCTGGAACGTAAGTCCCTTACATGTCGTGTGAGTCCTGTGGTAGATGAGAGTCAAGGACTGACCGCCTTCCTGTGTAGTTGGTGGCTCAACCTCGGTTGCGCACACAGAGACGGCATTGTTGGTGCTGCTTTTCAGAGACCAACCAAGGGCCGGTACGGCGTTGCCGCACTTCCCCTTCTCACAGGCAGCGAGGAGAAATTGCCCGACGGCAAAATGGAGTATTGCCGCCGCGGAAAGCAGCACGAGATGTATTACAATTTGCTTACCCAAGTGGGCCAGAAGACCAAGGTACTGCGAGGTTTCCGCTTGAAGAGCATGTATGCCCCTGTATCTGGGCTTAGATATGACGGGCTGTGAGTGAATACGGTCCCAGACGCGATTACGCAGTCTCTGTACTGACACCGAAGCAGTTATACCCTTAGAAGTTGGAGCCTCAAACTCGATCAAGCAACGGACATGTACTGCATGCGGCTCATTCTTGAACGCGTGCCTGGTCAGACACCGATCAATGAGATCCTCCACATTCCAAGGCCTTCGCAGCTCGACGACTGGACCCTGTATGAGAAGTTGGAGAGAGAACGAATCAAGCAAACGGAAGGTGAGGCAAAACTCACTGAATGGATCATTGGAAGGGATAAGGAGAGAATTGAGCGAGGCCATTGGCGTCGGAGCCGCGCATTCAAGTCTGAGATGAGACTGAATAGCCCCAGAGCTCCAGAGGCTGGGTTTGGAGGTGGATGGTCCCAGGAGTTTTACAGGAGGAGGATATCCGATATCGACACGGATCTTATCCCTCCTTATGAGGAGCCCGAGGCTGAAGAGGAAGAGGGGGAATAGCGGTGTTTGATGTTGGGAGATCCCGGAATCCTCCTTTTTGTGCCGCATGTCCACTATGACATCAGAAACTTAGGTTCAGTCGGCATAAATCGTGACACATAATCTACTTCTTCCTTCACCAGGTGCCGGCCCAGTCACGAAGACAATCAGTGTCACGAATCCGAGCAGGGTATATCGAATAGAGCAAGTTGACTGGTTTTTTAACTATAAATAGTAAGTATAGGAAGACTACTTATATACCTAATCTGACTATATAATAGTAGATCCCGGTACTTATAATACACCCCCTAGATAGTTAGCTAAGCATCTAAATAGAGTATTATAGGCTCCCTATTATAGTATTAAGAATAATAGGTTATCCTAAGCTCTAAATAGGAATAATAAAGCTTCTAAATAGTAATAAATAAAATAATAGTTATATACTATATACTTTCTAGTACTTAATATTAGTATAAAATACTAGAAAATATTATCTACTATACTTATAGTTTAGAAATAAAGTAGATAACCCTATTTTCTTATATACTTTTTACTAATTTTTAAGAGAATTTTAATACTTAGTATACTATATATATATATATATATATATATAATACTATATACCCCTAGTACTTATAAGGCTACCCTAGCTACTAATAATATATATCCTATACTTATTATTAAGTATTAAAGGTATTTATTAAGTATTATAGTTTAATATTATAAGTAGGGTAAGCTTATTAAGAAGATTACCTAGTTTACCCTTACTACTAAGGAGGAGGAGAATAATAATAATAAGTATTCTATTAATACTTATTATATAGTACTATACCTAGCCTATATATTTTCTATACTTACTAGCTATAGCTTTAGTACTTATTTTAACTAAGTAAACTTAAGCTACTTAAAATACTATATTAGGTATACTAAAAAGTATAGCTACTAGTTCTACCCTATCTATATTATTTATATAATAACTAAACTTACTAAGCTTAAGTTAGCTAATACTAGTAAGAGGGTATACTCCTTTTTTATTCTTAAGATACTTAATATATTAATATATATTCCCTAAGCCCTAGCTTAGACTTATAAAGTTATATATAAACTACTTACTTTATCTACCTTTAAGCCTATTAAGCTTATACCTAAGTATAAGCTAAGTACTACTAGCTTTAAAAAGCTTAGTAAGAATAAGAATAAGTTAGAGGATAATAATAAGGATAAGCTTAAAGATAATAATACTATAGCTATCTAGTATACTAAGTATAAGAAGGTACTTAAGAAGGGTCTTTATATCTTTATTAATCTATTATTTAAATAGCTCTTTTAAAGTAGTTTAGTAGTATAGTATACTTAGTTTCTAAGTAGTCTAGGGGGTTTTACTCTATATAAATAAAAAGTTTATTTTTTCTATATTTATTTAAGTATTTCTATTATATTATATAAGTTTAATATATATCTAAAGTACTTAAATTATACTATTAGAAGTATTTTTATTAGCTTATCTATAGGTATAAGCTTAGTAGAGAGATATTTTACTTAAAATAAACCCTTAGTATACTTCTATTTAAGCTATATATTATATATATCTATATAGTAAAACTTTATAGTTACTCTTCTATACTTAGTAACTATTAGTTAAATTATCTACTTATTATTATTAAATAGTTACTATATACTTCTAATATCTATTACTAAGTTACTAAGTAGGTACTTTAATACATATAAGCTCTTTTTTATATATACTATACTTAGAAGTTTTACTTTTATAGTTAATATAGTAATAGTATTTTACTAAATAGCTTTTAATAGATAAGTCCTTTATAAAGTATTATAGTATATTTATAAGATAAGTATTTTATTTCCTTATTATTTATAAATAATATATTAGTATAAAATATTAATACTTTTAATACTTTACTCTCTATACTATATAGCTAATATATATATAGTATATAGGTATATAATATACTAATCTACTACTTTTATATACTTTAGTCCTAGATTAAGTAAATAAAGTAAGAGTTAAATAGCTAAGTATACTATATCTATTTAGATTATAATAGTAGTATATAAAATTAAGCCTATATACTTCTAATATACCTTAACCTACTTCTTTATTACCTTACTATTATATATACTAAGAGAAGTACCTAGAAGTAGAATACTTAGTAGTATACCTTTTATAATATTAAAGTATATAGTAATCTTCTTAATATATAAGTTATAAACTAGATAAAATCTTCTAGCTACTTAATCCTATATAATATATACTTCTAGATACTACTTAGCTATTACTTTTAGCTTAATCTTATATACTTTATTTAGCCTATCTATTACCTTTTAAGCTTCTAGCTTATAGTTATAGTAATATAGGATTAGATAGTTATTAATAAAGAATATAATAATAACTATTTTCTACTTATTTTAAAAGAGATATACTTCCTCTCTATTTAGCTATAATTTAAGCTTTTAAAGTATTAATATAAACTCTTTATACTATAAGAGTAGAGTATCTCTTAGGCTATATACTATACTATAAAGCTTAATATACTTTCTAAGTTACTTAAATCTATTTAGAAACTTATAGTATATTAATATACTATTTAGTTAAGTATTAAGGAATATATTAACTATATTAAATTACTTAATTTTAAAGTTAAATTAAATAGTAAGAGCTATAACTACTTAGAAGAATTTAGTAGTAAGTATATATATATATACTTTAAAGTATATTAACTAGTTATATATTACTATATATATATAGATATACTTTACTATACTCTAAATATCTATTCTAATCCTACTTATACTTAAAAACCTATTAAAAAGAGAGTAGCTTCCTATATACTATACTTTTTTTTATTACTTTTAATATATTTATTTTTAGTTATATAGTAAACTTAATTTAAATAGCTACCTTAAAGAACTTTACTACTAGGTAATTTTAAAGCTTATACTATCTATTAAATTTTAAATTTTATAGCTTATTTTAGTATATTCTCTTTCTTTATATAAGATTTATACTTTTTTAAGCTACTAAGTATTATTATACTACTATAGATACTATTAAATATAGTATTTTATATACTTAATCTCCTTCTTTTAAAGCTTTTTACTAGTTTAGTATAAAGATACTAAAGAAAAGAGACTACTCTTAAGCTTCTAGGATATTAATTTATTTATCCTTAAAAAGTATTATAGTAAAGATATTACTACTCTCTAAAAGTATCTTCTATTAATATTAGCTTACCCTTATACCTTACTACTACTCTATTTATTATTATAAATAGCTTAGTATAGATTATACTACTTATAGTAGGGGATTAGTTTATATAATAATAGTATTCTTAGTTTATTCTTCTTTAAAGGAAGAGTTTTTTATATTTATTTCTAAGACTTATAGTACCTACTTATTAGTAGGCTTATTTTACCCTATATCTATAAGCTTATACTCTTCTTCTAGTATTTTCTATACTAGTTTAGGTATATTTTCTAAGCTTAGTAAGCCTTATAGATAATTATTTCTTACCTTTAAGCCTATAAGTAGTATATTTAAAAGCTTAGAACTTAGCTAATTATTATCTATTTAGTATTACTTAGATATTCTAAGTATTTAATATAATAGGATTTTCTCTACTTTATCTTTTATTATAATTTAATAGAGTATATCTAAGTATTTTATAGTACTTAGATAGTTATTTTCTTATTTAGGGTTATAAAAGAGAGCTTTATTAAAAGTAATATTCCTAGTTTGAATTACCTAATTAAGTATAGAAACCTATATTAGAAAGATATTTAAAGCTCTATATCCTACTAAATACCTAATATATATATATAGCTATACTTTAAATATATACCTTTATTACTCTACTTTCTAGTTCTTTTTTAATAAGTATACTTAGTAGCTATAGGTATATATATTTTCTTAGCTTAGTTAAAGGTCTACTATAAGCTTATAAACTTATTAAGGAGTATACTAGTAGAAATAATATATAAACTATAATTTAAGTATATAAAGTAGTAATTTCTATTTTTATACTTAGTATAGTAATCTATTATAAAGATATACTACTATAAAGCTTATATATAGCTATAAGTACTTAGAAAGGTATACTACTATATATATTTTAATAGACTATATAATAACTTCTTATCTAGTATACTTTAAACTACTATTTAGTTTATAGGTATATATAGGTATAGGCTTAATTTTAATTCCTATTTCCTTATACTATACTTTATAGGTAGTACTACTATACTCTAATAGTATAGAAGTATTATTATCCTACCTTATTTTATATACTATAAGACTATATTTAACTCTTACTATACTTATAAAGTTCTAAAGTATAGGGAATATATTATCTTCTACTTTTCCCTATAGAGGGACTATAAATAAGATACTTAAATATTTATCCTTAATTACTATTAACTAATTTAAGCCCTCTAAGCTATATAAGAAGTTAAATAAGTCTTATTAGATATATTAAAACAGATATATTATATAGTCTTTAAAGGCTTATCTTAATATAACTTTCTTAGTATATACTATTATATAGTACTTATATTATATATATATTATACTAGTTATTTTTACTCCCTATATAGCCTATACTATTACCCTTAGAGTATCTAGACCTAAATAGCTTACTTATAGGTACTAGAGCTACTCTAAGTCTTCTTTAATAAGTAATAGCTATATAAAATATTATTATTTTAAAGTAAATATAGAATATATTATAATATCTACTTTACTTAAAAGGATCCCTTAGAGGCTTAGATAGAAGGAAAGTAGGTTATATTTAATAAAAACTAGGTTCTAGTAATACTTAAGTTATATAAGAACTATACTTTTTTCTATTATTCTATATCTAAGTATATAGTTTAGTTCTATATACTATACTTTTAATTTTCTAAGTTAAGCTTTTAAGATAATATTTATATAAAATCCTTTAATAATAATAATATTAATAAATATAAGATCTATAATTTATAATCCCTTTTTTATAGTTAATATATTATAGAGTACTTAAGTACCCCTTTCTATAATTAGGAATAATATAGTCTTAGCTTTAACTAATTTATTTAGCCTAGCTACTTAGAATAAACTAGATTTAAGTAAGTTATACTTATTAATAAAATATAAAGCTCTATAGTTATTAAGTAGTATATTTATAGAGAGCTAGTATAGTACTTTATAGACTAATAAAAAGATTTTAGGTTACTTAGAAATACTAATTACTTAGAAAAAGGTACTTAGTTCTCCTAGATAGATACCCTTAAACTATTCTTTTCTACTTTTATTATACTTATTATTAGTAGAATTAGTATACTTAGCCTTAATCTACCTTATTTTTATAAGCTAGGTTTAAAGCTTAGCCTATTTATTAAGCTATAGATATTAATATATCTTATTTAATTTTAAGAGTATTAGAGTATTATAGCTAAACCTATATATAACTAGTAAGAAACTCTTAATAGCTTATTCTAGTATTATATACTTTTCTAGCTTCTAGGTATAAGTACCTTATTTATTTTTCTTATATAAGTACTAGTATTATAGCTTATCTTAGCTTATTTATAGAGCTCTATATTATACTAGTAGGTCTTCTTTAAATATTATAAATATAGTAGGTCTTTTTAAGTAGCTTACTTCTTAATATCTAACTACTTTAAACTACTTTCTAAGCTTAATTAAAGTTAATAGAGTTCTCCCTAGCTTATTATCCCTTATTAGTTCCTATAAAGCTTAGCTTACCTAACTTAATACTATCTAAATACCTATAGTAGTAAGAAAATCTTTACTAGTAAGTATACTATCTACCTTAGTAAGTTAATATACCTAGGCTTAGTTAAAGGTATATAGCTATTAAGTATACTACTTAAAGGGATTAATTCCTTCTACTCTTATAAATACTAAAGTTACTTAGTATTCCTTAATAATAATAGTTTTTATACTTACTTCTAAAAGTATAAGAGTATTCTTAAGTACTTTAATAAATACCCTAAGCCTAGAAGGTTTATTTAAACTAAATACCTTAGTTTATATAAAGGTAAGTAGATAGTTATTAACTATCTAGTTTACCTAGTTCTATACTATCTATTAGTAGCTTAATAAAACTATAAAAAGTATAAAACTTCTAGCCTACTAATAATAGTACTCTTTAAGTTTCTTCTAAGCTATTTTAATATCTAGTTTTTTTAGCTTAATTAGTTTTAGACTATATACTATAAGTAGAATAGGGGAGTTCCTCTATTTATAAGCTATTTATAATAGATTAATCTAAGTATTTACTCTTTTCTTTTTAAGTAAGCTTTTAAGTATAGAGAACTCTAGTAGACTAGTTAAGTTAGTTATTAAAGTAGAGGAGTTAGGATTAATAAGAGACTAGATCTACTTAAATTAGTAGTAAAATTTAAGCTATAGAAACTATAATAGGAAGCTTCTTTAATTATATAATAGTACTATTCTAGTAGGAATATAATCTAAGCTTCTAGAAGATATTATAGGAAGGATAGTATACTTTTATTTAAGCTAATAAGTATTTAAATAATAAGAAGACTTATTTAAATATATATATTTTAGGGGATTTTAGTTAGAGCTAGGCTTATAACTATTATAAATTTAAGTAGGGTATATTAAATAGAGTAAGTTAACTAGTTTTTTAACTATAAATAGTAAGTATAGGAAGACTACTTATATACCTAATCTAACTATATAATAGTGGATCCCGGTGCTTGTGACAATCAGTGTATCTAGCTTTAGCCACGCTGAGGGATATCTCAATTACAAAATGGCATACTCAAAATTGATTCACAGGATTGAATTGTCGTGAATAAACCTTGCAAATCTCTCTCAAGTGTCTGCTACAGAGTCATTGCATCTATGTCCTTGAATTTGTAGATGATACTTACTATCCACCCCGATATCAAGCCACGGTAAGATAATCATCTATGGAACTACCTCCCATAGAATAGTCTCCTACGGAATGAGCTTCCACAGAATAATCCTCTAGAGGACAACTAGGTAGCCCACTGCATCATAGCTTCAAATCATATAACCTCCCGATAGAGCACCACGGAGACGGAGAGTTAGCTACCGGAGCTCAGTAATGATGCTCTGGACTTTTGGAGTGTCTCGATGTTCTGTGGTAGTATTCTAGATGATTCTGAACTTCGAAGTGTTTCCAGTGTTTCTCATTCGCCCCACCCACTCCACTTCCTCCTTCTGGACAACGTTACAACCCCACATGGACGGCGCTTCCTCCACCAACCACGGCTCATACTGTGTAGCTATGCTTGGGTATGTATGATCCTACACTCCGTTGGCGATAATCTTGATGCCCACATAAGGCGTGAAGATTATTTTGTCGAGAGCAACGCAGCTACTCCAAACTTCCGCCTCAACTACCAGGTATCAATCATACTGGCAAATGATATCTGAGCCACACCTTCAACAACGACACCTTCAGCGATGGCGACAACTTCTAATGTTGTTCAATCTCTCAACGGGGGAGCAAGTCACAAGTCCTGCTTGACTTGTAAAGACTTGGCCTTCCGCCGTAAATCGTGGACCCCATTCAGACTGCCTTCAAGAAGTCACAAGCGTTGGATCGTTTATGCGTCCTATGAGTCTCTGCGCCTTTCATCACTAAGCGGGTGTCCTACATGTGACTTGCTATTCCAATTCACCAACATCATTTTGAAAGACATGCCGGCTGCTAGTCCTCACCTTGTCTCATCCAAATACGGGTGGGCTTGGCTCGATTCAACATTGGAAATTGAATTGGAATCTGGCGATACTACAATCAAACGGGAATTTACGATCTACGTAACCAGAAGTCAGTATAATTGAACCTTGAGGCGCGTATGCACCTGGCTCAAAGCAGATCTTCATTGGCTACCTGGGTACTTGAGTAGTTCACAACAACGGGTGGCCCCTTAGAAATCTCAAGCACTAACATCAAGCATCCTGCAGGGGTTGAATCACCTATGAAGATCATATGCGTTGGGCGACACCCATCCAAATATCGTGCTTCTTCCGCATGTATTACTATCATGAAATCGTGGATTTCAACCTGTTTCGGTTCTCATCCTCGATGTTTCCGCCCAGCCGAGTCGACACTGCCTGATCGAATCCTCGAAATCAGTCCTTCGCTGGATCTTCGATTGATCGAGAATTTCTCTGAAAATAAGACAGGCAGCTATGTAGCTCTCAGTCACTGTTGGGGGTAAGCAGCGTCTCAATAGCTGGTTCCATACTCGCTTCCTTTCTAAGCCTATTCCATGGGCTCCGTGGTCTTCACATGTGCGAGGCGGAGACACGGAGGCTTTTGCTTCCAGCATTTCCTCGGATGTGTTTCCGCGTAACATGATGCATGCTGATACGACGAAAGTAGTGGCCAGGTGGCTATGCAGCTGACACGTCAGAGCATGGATGATTTCAAGCAAAGAATTTGCTTCACTGACCTGCCAAAAACGTTTCAAGACGCAGTGACTGTCTGCGCTGCTCTCGATATCAAATACATTTGGATCGATTCGTTGTGTATATTGCAGGACTCTCCCGAGGACTGGGCTACGCAAGGCTCAAAGATGGTTCAAGTGTGTAAGTGGATTTCACCTGCCCCTCAATTCCTAGAGTGGAAGCAATCACCCCCCTTTACATATGACTTTTCTTTCCGCTACTGAATACTGTGTCCTCGTGACACTGGGTTACCTTGTGTGTTATGATTGATGTGGCCGTCTTGCTACGGTAATCAGCTAACAAAGCTTAGATTCTGACTGCCTGGTAACCATAGCAGCGGATGCTGCCATGAACAGCACTGCTGGCTTCTTGCAAAGAAAGTCATATCCATCTGAGTTTACCGTAGCATGGCCGAAATCACCCCGGGCGCAGTCAGCAACGCCGAAAGATCTGCAGGAGTATCGGGTTCATGTCCGAAAGCGTGAGGAGGTCACTTACATGGGAGGGTTTCCTCATCATACAGCTCTCACGGCAAACGTAAGTGACTCTGATGACGAGCTCCTGGGTGGACACCTATCAAAACGCGGCTGGTGCTTGCAAGAAGCATACCTCCCAAGTCGAGTCTTGCACTTCGCCATCGATCATGTGAGCTGGCATTGTGCAACTGATGCGTTCTGCGAATGTGTGAACGGCCCCATGGACAAGGACAAGAAGCGTTCACGTCGCCATGCCAATGGCTTGGAGCCTGGCCGTATTATAGATCGTGACAATCTGATGGAGGACTGGTCGTCGGTAATCGAAGAATACACTCGTCGGCGACTCACCTTCTCTTCAGACCGACTGGCCGCCGTGGCCGGTCTTGCGGCTCGAGCTCACACCGAGCGCCCTGAGGTCAAGTACTTGGCCGGCCTATGGAGCCATACATTATGTCTGTCGCTCCTGTGGCATTCGTGGGGTTCAACGGTCAGGGGTGAGCGAATCAGACCTTATATTGCACCCAGCTGGTCGTGGGCGAGCGTCACTGGTTCCGTCTCCTGGACTTACCCTTACGATGGGTCGCAGTTCGACACGAATGACCAGACTAGCCTGGACATAGTCGAAGTTGACTGTGTCGCATCTGGACTGAACGAATATGGAGCCTTTGAAGACGCCCGCTTGATTGTCAAAGGTATCATATGGCCCATAAGGCCCTTGGTAGTGGATGGGTATGATTGTAAGCGCATGCAAATCTTAGGAGAAGACGGCATCACAAGCGTATTTGATATCGGCGGAACATACTGGGATGTGTACGACGAGGTCCGACCTTCGGGGGAGACTGCAAGCTCATGTGAGTCATCCGATTCGGCAGAATATTCCAGTGATGAAGGGGCAGACGCCTCCGATACAGACTGCGATGACGGGGAAGATGACTCTGGCCAAGAGTGCCACTCGATTGGGAGTTTTATGTCCTACGACGAAGATGATCTGTGCGAAGCGGAGGGCGAATTTGCGTTGCTACATGTCGTGGGATTCAAGAGATTTTTAGTTCTTCGCCGATGCGACAGCGGAGGCAACAATGAATATCAACGAGTGGCTGTGTTCTTCGAAACACTGAACCCACAAGCGCAAGGAATGGGAAGCATCAGGCAAATCACATTGGTGTAATTAGTTATAACCACTGTTATCGGCAATGTGTGCTTTTTTTTAAACGCTGGGTCTTGAGCGTTTACGACTGTATGAAGGCGCTGCGTATGGCTACGGCTGTATACGGAATAGAAACGGAACCAGGTAGTTAGTTATACGGACCCGTGTCTTCAAACATTTCAAGCCAGGGTTGATTCAAGCTGAGTAGCGGGCAGCATTTTTGGTATGCTTCATATCCTCTACTGTGGACCAACATTTTCTGGCTTAGACGGAGACGTCAAATGTCAAACCAATCAATATTGTTCCATATTTTCGGTACATGTTTTCTCAGGTTCCACCGCAAAGCTCCGGGGACACTAGAATGAATCGCCCTCGAGTTAGGATCCTGGTCCAGAGCACCGATTGGGTACGGTGACGTCGGCCGGTAGTTCGTCAGGTGTCCCCTGTAACGTTTTCAAACTGCAACTGTGGGGTCAAGACAGTCAGACCGGAGCTTGCACACCCTGAATATATCTGTCTGGTACTCTCAAGCAGTCTGCCTCTGACCTCTCCTGCCTACAAAGGCTGAACAGAAGTTAAAATGGCCAAGGGAAAAGGCTCAGGTGCAAAGAAGGAGGCCAAGCCGAGTGGTAACACCAAAGGCAAGGGGAAGGGGAAAACTGGCGGTAAGGAGGAACAAGACATTAATTCTGGGCCCAAGGAATTCAACCAGGTCCATGTTAGACACATCCTTTGGTAAGTGCCGCAGGTGGAGTTCTCTCACATGTGCAGTATGGATTAATCGTACTGATGCGCCCCTACAGTGAGAAGTACTCCAAAAAGGAGGAGGCTCTCGAAAGACTCAGGAACGGCGAGGCATGGGACACGGTCGCATGGGACCTGGCTGAGCATGCTAAGAAGGATCGTAAGTCAACTCTCAAAGTACCATAGTGGCTAGACGTAGAAGTCACTAACATTGATTCAAGGAGGGTCGCTGGGTTGGCAGAAGCTGAGCGGGCTGAAAGAAAATTTCCGGACGGTAGCTAGGGAACTTGAGCCTAGCACACTGAAAAATCCCAACATAGGCGAAGCAAAGACAGACCAGGGTTATCATCTCGTTGTGGTGGAAAATAGGAGGTGGGTAAAAGAGGGAAAGTGAAGCGTCACTTGCAATGCGGCTCTGCGGCCCTGAGGCGCACAGCAAGCCATGCTCGCACTATTGGGCGAAGATGTCACCTTGCATGTGGATTTCGGTAGTATGGCACATCATTCATCTTCACTTAATCACATCATCGTATTCTTCTTCAAAATTGACTCTCAGCCTTCAATAATTTGACTTATTCCATGGTGTTCCGATTGAAGTCAAGAAATCGATCCCTCGCCCCTCACCTGGGCACATATCGTTCAGCCTCGGAAGTTCAATCGTTTCCGCGATGCCTCGCAGGTTTGAACAAATCAAGCAAATCCTCCACCGAATTCTGAGTAGGCAGAAATTCTCAGATCTGGTTTCTTACTACTACTCATAGCCGCACTTCCGAGCTGTACTCTAGCGACGTGAAGTGACAATCAGAGTCAAAAATATTGGGGATTCCACGTCTCCTCGTCGACGAGTCTGCAGCCTTTCATCAAATATGTTGAAGGAAAGGCGTATTTGGACCTTATGAATTGTGTGTTGCACATCCAGATCTGATCAGGATTCTGTCCCGCCCCGGGTTCCACGCTGGGACACAGCAAGGTACCGTTTCACTGCCAGTGGCACCAAGGCTCGATTCAATGTACACGGACGATCACTGTCAATTCGCTCCGGAACTCTCTGTCTGAACAGAGTTTTGCCATGACGGATTCCGGTTGAGCCCTTCGAATCAGGGCAATCGTGTTCGACATCGGGGACTACATGTCCGACTCGCCAATGTGCCAGTCCGACTTCGGGACGTCCGAGACTGTCGGTCAAGGGGCCTCTCCCTGGGACTAAGTGAGGCTTCAGTCGTAAGAATTTGCTGGTCCTCACCATAGTTGCCCAAGCTTGGCTTAAATCACTATACACTGTCAGAGAATGCTCAAGGGCAAGTAGCACGAGTGAAGAGGCTCTAAGCTAGCATCCTCGCATCCTCCGTAACCCAAGGATTCAGACCCAGATAAATGAATCCAAGCAACAGAAAAGGATGCCGAACGCATCACGGTCCATGCCACAACGGCCTCAGGTGATAGACGGCGACTCATATTCGGTCGAACCTACTACGGAACAGCACCCAGTCTCACCAGCCTTAGAATGTAAGCTTCATGCTCAGTTGGTTACACGATCATGGATTCCTCTTTCAAGCGACCGTTTCCTACTGAGGGCGGCGTCGCAACCGTAGACGATCGTTGAGATGATGCCGGTCTGTCTGGTAGCAGAGAGCAAGGCTACATTACAAACAGCGATTTGTTCCGTGAGAGGAATAACAGAGGTGTACCAGGCAAGGCTAGAATGGTATGCAGATTCTCTGCACATGTACTGGAGGCTACCTCGCGATCGGGACTCACCAGGCCCACGCGTGGTTGAACTTTGTATTCAACAATTAGGTCTCTGCAGTCATTGATCATCGAATCTCGACGAAGCGAGTGATGAGCTGTATAACCGTCGATGATCCCGTTGTGACGGTCTCTCTATCTTCTAGGTCTAGGTCATCCATCACATGAGCTAGGAAGTGGGAGAGCACTTGCTTCACGAGTTGACAGACTCGCACCAAGAAGCCGTGCTCCATTGGGATTTTTTTACGTCAGTAGTAGTCAGACAAGAGAAGCACAGCACAGCATTGTGGACAATTGAATGAAGAGCCGTAGAGGTCTTGTGCTCGATTTCCTTTTTTTGGATCCGTACGTGGGGTTTTCACATCTCAGATATCCCATATCCGAACCATGCCAACCGTCGAAGCTTGTCGTACATCCGATAAAGTCATTTGTGGACGCGACCATGAAATAGCCTCGATGCCTCATCTATAACCCGCCGGAATGGTAAACGCCCTGCCCCAATCGATATGACATGTTTATTGCTCGGTCTGGAAGTAGTTGAGGAGGATGGAGCGCTCCTGGGACTCCTCACCCCAGTCCTTGACGACGACGCAAGAGCAGTTGACGACCTTGCGGGCGTTGCCCTCACGGTCGAGGACACCTGTTGACCGTGTGTTAGCTGGTGCCCCAGTACCCCAACCAACTAGAGCCTCGCAGATGCTGCGACATGTCCATGGGGCTACTCACAGAGACCGGCCCACTCGCCGAGCTGCTTTCCGTCGGGAACCTTGATCAGGGGAATCTTGTGCTCGGAGCAGAGAGCGATGACGAGCTTCTTGTAGGCATCCTCCTCGCAGGCCTCGTTCAGGACACACATGTGAGCCTGACGGCGGTCGAGGGCCTTGCTAGCCTCACGCAGACCACGGGCAAGACCGTCGTGCATGAGAGCGAGCTTCAGCACACCCTTGAGGGCGTCCAGGACGGACATCTGGCCCTTGGAGGCGGCATCGGCGGAGACTTCGACCTCCTCGGCGACTTCGGGAGCGTTGTTCTCTTCTACGTCCGACTATGGTTTGAAAGGGACCATGTCAGCTCGACTTGTTCAATTGACGTCGTATGGCCGAATGTGGCCAGTTAAGACTGCGGTCTTCAAATGCACCGCATTCCGCCCCGTGAGGTTGCGCCAGGGCCACCACCCATAGGAGCCAAAAATGCGCCATCCGATCGAGCCAGCCGACCAGGACAAATTGGGCAATTCTCACCATTTTGCTTGTTGGGTTTTCAAGTTGCTGTCAGAGCGATCCTCGAAGAGATGTTGTGGTTTAGGGAGGGTAAGAATTGGCGAACGTGGGGGATTTTTTGGACGGGTTGTAAAATGAAAGTGCAGGCAAGCAAAAGCGTGCGAAAATCAACCTGAGGAAAGAGCCGTGCACCGACCATTATGTGGTCCGTGCCACGATAGGGCAGAGCCAGAGGCAGAAAACCTAGAGGCAGGGCTTTTGGTTGGCGCCGGAGCCCACAAAACACACCTTCGAGCCACCTACCAGCCAGGCCTGCCGGAGCTCCACCTTGAAAGAAGCCGCCTAGGTGCGAAGAAAAAGTTCGACCTTTGCTCCTCGTCAACCCAAACTCGTCCAGTTCTTGTCTGCCTCCCCAACTCCCACGCGACAGACCATCACGAGGTATGTGAAATTGACTGCAACCATCTCACCATGACTTGAGCATCCGTAGGAAATTATGCCCCTTCGCGAAGGCCGGGGAGAGCAATCGAGGATGGATTACCGAATCGCAACCGACACAATCGATCAGGGGCGGTGATGACGGACGATTCCCTCGATACGCTTCTCCCTTCACGACGCTGGGCGGGCAGAACCCTTCTCTCGAGATTTGTTCTCGGCGAGATGGGCACTCTCCACGCTCTTAGAGCCTCCGAAGGCTAACATGAAACTCTCCGCTGGCAGATACCTCTTTTCTTGTCCGAATTGAGAATCTCCCTCACAACACCACAACACCGCCAAGATGGTCCGCACTTCCGTTCTCAACGATGCTCTCAAGAGCATCAACAACGCCGAGAAGGCCGGCAAGCGCCAGGTCCTGATCCGACCTTCCTCCAAGGTCATTGTCAAGTTCCTGCAGGTCATGCAGAAGCACGGTATGTGACTACTATCTCTTTATCGACCATCGGGATCAGATTATATGGACTTCGCAAGCCCTTCCCCCCACACCATTCGGCATGATAACTAGACGACGGTCTCAACATTCCAACGACTCCAGTCTTTTAAGTTGCCGATAGATCAACTTGCGAAGATCTTACACGTTCTCTGAATCTCCCCATGTGGTCTTCGTTTAATCTTTCGCAACATTCACTGACAATTTTGTCTCCAGGCTACATTGGCGAGTTCGAGGAGGTCGACGACCACCGCTCCGGCAAGATCGTTGTCCAGCTCAACGGCCGTCTCAACAAGACTGGTGTCATCTCTCCCCGCTACAACGTCAAGCTTGCCGACCTGGAGAAGTGGACCGTCCGTCTGCTGCCTTCTCGTCAGTTCGGCTACGTCATCCTGACCACCTCCGCTGGCATCATGGACCACGAGGAGGCCCGTAGGAAGCACGTCTCTGGCAAGATCATCGGTTTCTTCTACTAGACGGTGGACAAAAATTGTTGGGCAGACAGGGCGAGCAATGGCGTTTAAGGATGGCGTCCGGGGAAATATCACTTGGGTTAGGGATCATGTGCACTGAGCACCTAGTACCATTTTTGAAGTGGTTGAAATAGGACTTTGATTTCCGATGAATACCCTCGGGATCCAGACATCAATCCAAGCCAGTCTTCGCCATCTTTGGGCAGTGCATGCCTTTCCCGTGAAATCGTGATGTGGCCGATGTCTTCATCTGCCCAATGCTGTGCCCTGTATAACCATGCGTCCACATGATAAATCAGTCTAGTCAGAACGTGATTTCTGGCCGAATCGGTCTACTCTGATCACGCGTCTGAGCCAAGATTGTAGGATTTTCATACTACCAATAGTTGATAGAACCCCGGTTTCTGCTTGGATCTGCAAGATTTCCGACATAGTTTCTGAGCCAGACTGAAAGCGGTCGCTCGAGGTTCGATCATGTTTAATGAGTACTTCTGAGCCCATTCCAGCCGCCCGGATCTCTGTGGCAGTCGCGTGGATACAGATGTACTCGTTAGCGGCGGGCCCCTTATCTGCATGGAGCTTGGCACCGAACCCTGTCCTCAGGATCCAGGCGTGCCAGGAAATCCAACTTCATATGTAAAGTCGCAATTTGTCCTTCACCTATCTCGTCGCCTCCACAATTGGCCCTTGGCGCAGGATTCAAAGGCGCAGAAGCTCCCAATGCCACCGTCTGCCCGCGCATGTCACACGGAGGCTGTCCTTTCGTGCCGGACTGACAGAGGAACTGGGGGTCGGCCTGCTGCGCTCTGCAGATTGAACTGAGACAGTCTGGAAGATGCGACCGCGTCAGATCCTCACCCTCGGGGCCATTGTGCTCGCCTTCTTCCTCATCTACACAGTGCTGCGACTTGGCCCATCGACACAGCCTCGCCTCACACCAGATCCACCGGCCTCCAAACCAGAATCTGCAGATGACCGGCCGGCACACGCACACGATGGCGACAGCTCCAGCGCAGGCGACAAGGTCGTAGAAGCCGATGCGCCGCCCCGCGTCAAACACAAGCCAGCCCCTGGCGGCTCACATCCCATGTGGCATCTCATCAAGGATGCTGAGACGAAGCTGGAGGAGACCAAGGTGCGACAGTCAAAGTCCTTGAAGGAGGCAGTGACCGAATACCGCAGGCGGTACGGCATCCCGCCTCCGCCCAACTTCGACAAGTGGTACGAGTTCGCAACGAGCAGAGGAGTGCAACTTATCGACGAGTTCGACACGATTCACGACTTGATCACCCCTTTCTGGGGGCTGAAACCGTCTACAATACGAAACCGCGCCCAAGAAGCACTCGGCTTCGCCAATGCGCTGCTGGGCGTGCAGATCCGCCAGGGCAAGATCACCAACCTGGAGGGCGGGGGAGACTGGCAGCGCGACGCGACCGAAGGCATGATGAAGCCCTTCATAGAGCATCTCCCCAACATGGACTTGTGCTTCAACATCCACGACGAGCCACGGGTGGTCGTGCCACACGACGACATGGCACGGCTCGTGGACGTTGCCAAGAACAAGAACATGAAAGCTGCCAATGCTGTCGCACACCCGCGGAACGAGTTCACCAAGAAGCCAAAGGGCCTCAACGAGGGTTCCCACTTTACCGAGACGAAGCTCACACGCTTCAACGTGTTTGCTCACCAGCCGACCTGGACCCACTCACGGATGTCATGCCCGCCCGAGAGCCCTGCCCGCGCACTCGAGGAGTCAGACAGGATCGACGACGTCGAGAAGTACGGCCTGGGCGATCTGGGCTTCGTTTACAACGAGACGGCCATGGCAGACATATGTTACTCGCCCTCGCTAAGTGAGACATATGGGTTCTTCGACCGACCAAATGCCTATAACATAGTCCATGACTTGTTTCCTATCTTTTCTCAGTCTAAGATTTCGTCGTACAACGATATCATATACCCGTCTCCCTGGTATTGGTACGAGAAGGTGAGCTACGACGAGAAGAAGGACCAGCCATGGGACACCAAGAAGGACCAGCTGTATTGGCGCGGTTCTACCACGGGTGGCTTTTCACGGAATGGGGGTTGGAGGCGACAACACCGGCAGCGCTTCGTGCAGAAGATCAACGCAGCGGACCAAGCCAAGATTCTCACCAATCGCGGCGACGAGACCCACCCCAAATTCGAGGTGAAAGAGGTTCCTCGAGGAGACTATAAGGACATCATCAGTGTGCAGTTCTCACACATCGGGCAGTGCGACCCCGGCGATTGTGACGCGCAGAAGGAGTTTTTCCAGGTTACAAGCCGGGTTGAGCAGCAAGACGCTTGGCAATACAAGTATCTCCTGGACATTGATGGGAACGCCTTTTCGGGGCGATTCTATGCCTTTTTGAGAAGCAGGAGTCTCATATATAAGTTCTCGATATTCAGGGAGTGGCATTACGAGTGGCTCAAGGGCTGGGCGCACTATATCCCGCTCAGCTTGCAAGGTGACGAGTGGCTCGAGGCCGTGCGCTTCTTCGGCGACGGGGACCTCGGCAAGAAGGAGGCCGAGAGGATCGCGTTGCAAGGACGGGACTGGGCAAATAAGGTGCTGAGAAAAGAGGACATGGAAGTCTGGTTCTTCAGGTTGCTATTGGAGTATGTCGACCCATTTCAATGCCTCTGATTATCATGCTGACTGATTCTAGGTATGGCCGAGTCATCGACGACGATCGGGAGAACATTGGATTTTCTTTCGGCGAGCCGCCTGCGAACTAGTAGTGGCTCTAATATGCATTATCCCTTCAGCGTAGAACCATTCGAGCCTTTATGAGGTGTCTATAAGGTTGTAATATCTTACCGCGCACGGAAATGTTTCGGCATAGGCATGGGCGTTTTGGTTGTGACGCGATCGAGCTGGGTATACATGTGTAGTTCTAGTTGGATCATAGAATGCCTTGTAGGCAGGCCCAGTGGAGCAAAGCTCTCGACTCCTGCAAATAAGAAATGTGGATCATTTGGACATCAGCAAAACCAATCCGCCGATACATCATATTATGCTTGGTTTGTTCATGCTCAAGTGGGTATCATATTATGCAATAGCCGAGACTGCTATTTTGACTTGGACCGTATGTCATCATACAGTGTGTCGATGACCTGGAAGACAGCCGTCACGTCCTTCATGACACGCTCATCTGCCTTCTCCCTTCCTCCAAGTCTCTGCTGGACCTTGTCGGGATGCCAGCGTACACGCTGTTCCTTCAGCTTCGCGGCGAACTCCCTTTCGCCTAGTGTTTCCAAGTCCAGGCCCCTCACGAAGAAGGCCCGGACCTCTTCCTCGCCAACATCCCTGCGCCTACTGCTCTTGGTCGGCCAAGGGATCTTGTCCGCGCCGCCGTCCCAGTTCTCCCACCCGGCGCCGTATTCACGGAACCGCTCCGCCCACTCCCTCCTCTTCCTCCTCTCCTCGCCCCGCTTGAGACTCCTCTCCACCTCCCGCTGTATCCTCCTCTCCTCTTCCGCCCTCGCCTCAGCTTCCCTGTCGCGCTGCGCCCTCTCCTCCCGCCTCTTGGCCCGCCGGGCCTTCTCCTCCATGAGCCCTGCGTGCGTCTTCTCCCACATCTTCTGCCGCACGTGCGCCGCATACTCCTCGTCCGTCATGCGCTCCAGCTCCCCCGTCTCCCGGTTGGGCACCTCCTGGGAGTAGATGTGGATCGGCTGCCCGTATATCCCCTCCCAGTAGGCGGCGCCCTCGTCGTCCGCCATCGCGTCGAAGAGGGACTCGCGGAAGGCAGCCTCCGGGTCCAGCGCGGGGCCCCCGTCCGGAGATCCACCCGGCTTCGGCTTCGTCGTCCCGTTCTCGTCATCCTCCGTCGCCCGCGATCGTTTATGCCGCGGCCTTCGGTGGCTCCGCTCCGAGCGGTGGCGGCTCCCCGCCCGGCTGCTTGGTCGTCCGTCGTCGTCCTCGGCCCGGTGCTCACGCCGCGACGAGCGGTGCCTGCGGTGGCTTCGGGCTTCGGGGTCTGGCGAGGCAGACCTGGGGTCTCTCTTGGACTTGAACCGGAACTTTGTGCGTCGTTCGCGTAGGTGTTCGTTATCGTCGGCGGCTTGGCTTGGCGGAGGCTCTGCCGGCTGGGTGCCGCCGGTGGCGTCCATGTTCACCGCAGTGGGCCGTAATTTGGCGCTGACATTCGGCACGTTGACGCCTGTGGGCGGTAGATTGATGGATGAGAACTTGGGCGGCCCGAGGTTGATTGAGAAGTTGCTGGAGAACGTCGCGGTGAAGCCTGGGGATTGGAAGGTCGACTGAAAGGTGGACGAGAACGGCGCAGAGGGTTTCTGGTTTTTCGTGTTCGCCGATAGGTTTGAGAAGCCTTTTGATAGCTCATCCACGGACTGGGCAGACGACGGTGGCATATTCCGAAGTGCAAATGCTGGGTGTTATTTCACCGCTGGTCATTTGTTGATAATGAGAAGTTGAGTTGCAAGATTTCGAGACCCTTGGGGAGAGGTGACGTTGGTGGGGTGAGAGTGACGGCAGCCGAGACCAGGGTCCCTTGTTCCCGCAGGCGCCCCAGCTTTTCGAGGTACCTTGGTACATTCTGTGAAGGCTAACAGTTGCCCCTGCCACCTTCCCTCCTACTATTACACAGCCGTTGCAAACTCGCCTGTGGCATTTCACCATCAACTATATCTAAAGAATATTTTTTTTTTGCCGTGGATTGGCCAAAAATTATTTCTTATACGGCGATTGAAGGCCGGGCAACTATGACTCTACTTCACTTGTGACACTTGCTCCCTCCTCTGGCCAGACCGGGATCCGCAAGACACAGTCTACCTGTAACTATCAGCCTCGTACTTATGCATTCAAGAGCCCGATCTCGAGGAGAATCCAGGCACCAGGCAATTTGAAATCTTGATATAAAAGCAGCAGAACGCTGTTCACAAAGTAATCCCAAGACAGGATGAAGCTCCCTTCCCATGCGCTGCTAGACCTTCCATCAGGCCACCTGACATGTGATCAGAAAGGGAGACTGAGATTCGCAGAACAAACATGTACGGCTCTGGGTCTTCCTCTCCATCAGTACCAGAGAGTTTGAAGCCCACCAAGCCCATAACGGCGTCCGCCGTGGGAATTCACAGTAAGCTGCACAACCTGCTCAACACCGTCGCAGTTGACACGGAACAGAAGCCTTGCATTTGCAAAGACGCTTCCCTCTGGAAAAAGAAATTTCCCCTTACTCCTACCTCAGAATGACATGTCAATCAGACCTTGGCCGTCAGATTACATGTGCCTACAATGACGCGGAGTTTTGTTTGATCACTAATACGACCGGGGCCTCGGTCACATTCATAACTAATCATACACAGAAATCTCCGCTTCCAATGGTTTTGGCTCGAAGCTTCGATTCGAAGCGATGCGGCACGAGCCGTTGGGTTCGGTAGTTGAGGCGGAGCCGAATGCGATCGCCGTCGGAATACGATCCGTTCTTGCTTGCTTGTCGGTGTGTTGTTGACGCTCTTGAAGTCAGCCAGGAACCCCCTGCTATGGGCTTACAGCCAACGACGCCGATTTCACACGCCCGATCTATGTTCCTAAGTCCCTCTCATCATTTATAGACGGCGTCATTTCACCTGTTACGCCAAATGAGAATTCCCCGCATCCTCTGTGATTTCAAAGATCTTCTATCAGTCTTCTTTGACTCAGCAAAGTTCCCAGTACTACAGCAAGCCACTTGAGCATCACCACCCATCATGCCCCTCTGGACTTTCGGTCACTCTGCCGGCGCCTTCACTTCCGAAGAGAAGAAAGACCTGGCCCAAGCAATCACCAAGCTGTATGCTGACAGCGGGCTTCCAGCGTTCTATGTCAATGTGCAGTTCATTCCCCTCGCCGAAGACGATCTGTGGTATGGGGGTCATCCTCACCCCAAGTTCACCATGATAAACATTTATCATGTGGCCCGAAACGTCGGCACCTTCTCCGAGGAACATCAACAGGCATTCTTGAGAAAGGTAGACAGTGTCCTCACTCCTAGGATGACCAAGAAGGGCATGGGCTGGGAATATTTCATCGTCGAAGGCCCCCGGCAGTTCTGGAAGATTGATGGGCTCGTGCCTCCTCCCACTGGCTCGGAGATGGAAAAGCTTTGGTACAAGCACAATAAGCCAGTCGTCTCGCCCGAGTCCAAGTTGTAGGCCAGCTGGCCGCGGGGATAACAGCGTGGCTGGGTCCGCGCTCACCCGCACTGACATTGAGCGAAACATCAGGACCATCATGTTGTATCCCGACAGGTCTAGGTGTCGTTGACAATGTGGACGTTACAAATACGAAAGCTCAAATCGCGGAACAGAACTGGGCAATGATCGGATTGAAGACTTAGGCCAGCGATACAACTGAGTTATACTATATCTATCCATCAGGTTCAGGAAGTGTTTGGAATGCAGAATGGTACTACTACTCGCTCATCCCGGGAATTCAGTCTTTTATTTTCTCATTGAGATTTTTGGCCAACCAATTGCGTGACACCCGTGACTTGAGACTGTGCAACGCTCCGTAAACGGCGAGGTGGCTGCAAGATAAGAAACGCAAATACGGAGTGGATTAAACAAAAATTGCTTGTAGCGTCAAGTAGATAAATGCAATCCGTACATCTCACCAAGCATTCTTGACTCAGTCCATGAGAGCTGCTTGATGTTACCTGCTTCATCTCTTCTCATCTCCCCGTCTGTCTGCCTCCTGCCGCTCGCAACCTCACAGAAGAGTAAGAGGTGCCGTCAAGAGCCGCTTCTATCGATTTACATTCGACTGTGTGTTCAAAATGATATCGCACGGAATTATTCGATATGGCGTGAAGTTATTAATACCATTTGAGGAACCCGAGCCAGGAATGAATTCAAATAGGACCCTAAGCAAGATTCACTCTCTCGACATGTTCTACTTGGTGGCGACGATGAGAATTTACACTGAGCCGCCTTTCAAATCCTAGCATTCTCTGGCACCTGAAACGCCCCTCCAGCGCCCCACATCAAGGGCATCCGGTTGAATCTGTGCGGATAAAGCTTGACCATCTCCTCGTAGAGCTCTTGCGGGTCTTTGGGGGACTTTTTCAGGATGCTACCCCAGTCGAGGAGGTACTGCTTGGTATTGACAAGATGCCACGCCGCGTCCGGTTCCTCGGCCTTCTTATGTCCCGCCACGACGTGCACCGGATCCAGGGCCTGGACCTGTTCCACCGCGCGAATCCACTCCTCCCGCTTTGCCTTCGTGTTGGCCTCGAGGAGCATCTGGTGCACCTCACCGTAGACGACATCCCCACAGACTGCGAGCCTGAGGTCTGGTACCCAGAGGACGGTGGAGTCGTACGTGTCCGAGTGCCCGACCTCGATGGCTCTGAAGAGCCAGCGACCCTGCAGCTTGAATTCGTTGCTGTCCGGCAAGGGCTTGGGCTTGGTCACGGGCTTGTAGATCTGCCCGCCCGGGAAGAATGCCTCCCAGGTGTTGGTGAAGTATTCCTCGCCAAGCTGTTGCTCGACGTGCTCGATTGTGGCCTTGGTGGCCACTGCAGCCGCCTCGGGAAAGCGCTCAATGATCTGCGTCAGGCCCAGAAAGTGATCGGCATGGCCATGTGTAATGTAGATATACGAGAGCTTTCGGCCAGGCGCTACCTTCTCAATCCAATCAATCAACTCCTTTGTCTGGTTGATGGTGATAGGAGTGTCGACAAGAACCGCTTCCGTGTCCGAATAAATTAGAGTACATGATGTAGGCGACCAGGTTTGTCCTTCCTTCACCCCATTGACAAAATCGACACAGGGGATGGGAGCTGCAACGTGAACAGCAAATCTCAGTGGAGAAGGGGTCGTCATCTTGGCGTCCGTGGGCCAGAATGTAAGGGAGTACAGTGTTGTCCGTTTTCTAGCTAGCAAATTAATTCTGTAGTCGTGAAAGATGAAATCGCCCAAGTTCCTCTGGTTGGTGATCCATTATTAAGAACAATCTACTTGCGTGCAAAGAAGGCACTTGGGGGTCCTGCACCATTCGGATGCGAAGTGAATGGAGTTGGATGTACGAATTATTGTATTACTCATCTTGCCCGACCCGCGGCAACAAGACCCAATTTAAAGTTCTCGGGACTGTTGAGTAAGACAGGTCTAGAGTAGCATTCATTCCAGATCACTTACTACAGTCTTATGCTTCTGCTGTCTGTTCGGCACCGAGAGTTTATTGAAGGTTCAGATTATAGTGTAAATCCGAGGCTGTTACCCATACCGATCTCAACCATGTTTTAGGCGATTGCTGTGTCGTACGATGTAGTTGAAAAGATGCGCTGATTCAGAAATGAGTCTCGTTGCCTGTAAAGCCTGCTTAAACATAAATCCCCAATCTTTCATTCTCGGACACATGGGAGTAAAGTTTATTTTCGATAACTATAGCAACGTTTGAATACAATCTGCGGTGAATTAGTGATACCAGTTTATAGCACAATTGCAAGTCTGTGATGAGTGACAAGCTTGTCCTATTGAGTTAAATCACAGGGCCTTTATTGTTATTCTTTAATTGGTCAGGATAACCATACGGGTGGTTGCGCTTTTAATCCGTATACATCCCGAAGGCGGACGGTCCCTTCACACAGCGGTAAACGCTCAAAGACTCAGCGTAAAAAAAAAACAATGTCGATAACAGTGTAGAAGTCTCTGCCTGGGCGCGTGGCCACAGGATAACCATACACACAGATGACTTGTCCCTCCCCTTCTCATTTTCGCTGCGCGAAAATACGAAGGTAGTCCGAGGAGGTTGCAGCTGGAATGATTGGGGGAAACCCAGAAACCGTCATAACCAGTAACACCAGATGCTAAACTCTTCAATGCCAAGTAAAGGAGGAACTGTTGAGCTGAGGATGCAACTCAATTTAGCCTTTTCACGAGGGCCAGCGCCATCTGCGAAAGACGGCAAATGCAATTCGCAAGTTACATCCTCAAGTCACTTCGCCGCTTTGATAATTTCATTTGTACAAACTGCTCATAGGACGTGCCTGTGCAAATCGTTTCTTCTATTTTCTCCTTGCGGGTTTTCTCGTCATATTTGAAGCTATCTGGCTGAACAATATGAACACGAACGCCGGGAAGTGCAGTCCGTTCAACCAGTAATCAACAGCTGCTCTGGTAAGAAGCAGCATAGGATTCATCTGAATCTCTAAGCGAGAGTATTACGCGTCGGATCTACCCAAGCGGACCTTATTGCCGGGTTGTGTTGCATTTCGAGCCCCCCACGGCCCGACTAGTCCTTGGACATATGTGTGTGATATCTTTGAGTTGTTGCGTGCTGCTAGCTTCAATCACCCCAGTTCTCGAAATGGGCCTTGGCAATGCTGCTGCACCAATCACCCTTCTATCAAATGCGCGAACCATGATACGAATGTACCAAACATTGCATGGCTTCCATGCATCTCATTTTGGTCCACTATTGCACATTGCCGGATAAGAAATGAGGCATCAGAATATGTGTACACCAAGATCGTTAGTCGAAAGATAGGCAAGGAGATTTTCCGAGGAACGTTGCTGCCATCAGTTGATGAGGAGACTCGACTCTCGTATAACTTGTAGAAGGTGCTTTTCGAGTTTTATTTGGATCACTTCTCTAAAATTAAGAGGGCACCAGTTTGTAACTCTCCGTTGTGACAAATTCTTTCACATCGCTTGTAAAATGGCGACTCCGGCAGCCGAAAAGACCGCAACCATATCTAACGTGGCAGTGAGCGATGATGAGAAAGACGATAAGATTTCGAAGGAACAAACGGCTTCACTTGACGAACCACAGTATGACTTCGAATCGGAAGAATTTTCAAGCATACCAGATCTCGTTCGAAATGTTGTGAGCTTCGAAGATGACCCAACACTGCCTACCATAACGTTCAGATCGGTGCTGCTTGCTTGTGTCTTCTGTATTATTGGTAGCGTTGTCTCTCAATTGTCATAGTAAGTCTTCGGTGTTAGACCTTTTAAAAGAGTGTGATCTTGAATTCAAAAAGAAGGTTTTGATAATTTGATTGATGCTTGATCTCTTGCTGGACACTTGCTGACTCTTATTTGCTTCAGCTTTCGAACAACAGTAGGCTTCAACCCGATCTGGGACACTTCAACGTATGAATAATAGCTGATTCGAAAAGAGCGCTACCTTCCCCGTTTTCTTTGTGATCTTGGTCTCGCAGCCCCTCGGTCGACTCCTTGCTCGTGTACTCCCAGACTACACGGTCCCCTTGGGCCGGTTCTCTTTCACACTCAACCCGGGACCGTTCTCTATTAAGGAGCATGCGATCATAGGAATCGCTGCCAATTCGGGGAGCCAAGGACAATGGGCGAGTGAGTACCCACCGCGGTGTATGGCCAGGGCGCGAAGATCAAGAGCGTATACGTGCTGACTTCCAGTGCTAGCATATCTACCAACCAATGCAAGCCTTTTCTGTATGTCCCCTTAGACCTGCTTTGATATTGACCAAGCCCAAATATGGACTGCTGACAAGAGCACTCATTAGATGGCCTCACTATGAACACGGCAGTCTCTTTGTTCTTCGGTTGGGTGAGTTACCAGGAGCGTGTGAGCACTTAGGCCGTCAACGTGCTGATTCGAGGCCCAGGGGGCTTCATTACTGGGTTTTGCATTCGCCGCCATGGGTTTGTGCTTGACGGTTTAACACGTGGAATTTACGACTAGTCACTGACGAGTGTCACAGTCCGTCGGATCTTGATAGACGATCCAGAGTTCATCTTCCCGCCGTCACTGCAACAGGTCACCTTATATCGCAGCATGCAAGGTACTTCGGAGTTGCATTCCGCTATAGCCAAAAACAAGATGAAGGTTTGTGCACATGCGTCAAACTCTTCTTTCGCAGTCTTTTCATCAGTTGTGAGCTAATCATGGACGTTCCAGATATTCTATGTTGTCTCGACAGTGACGTTCGCCTGGCAGTTTCTTCCAGAGTTTGCTTTTCCAATGGTGGCAGCTCTGGCGCCGCTCTGTTGGTTTGCTCCCAACAGCCACAAAATCAACTTCCTCGGATCTGGTAAGGGAGGCATCGGTCTGCTGAACATCACCCTCAACTGGTCCAACATAACTTCCACAGTCATAACATATCCATACAGGTTAGTCATCGGTTCCCCTAGCCCAAGTGTGGAAGATAATGGCCACGGGATTGTTGTCGAATTTGAAATTCTTCTGGGTGTCTGAGCCAAGGGAGACGAGACACGTCGACTTCTAGCACAAGATTCTGTCACTCTTCGAAAGTCTCGAGGGATTGTGAATACTGACATTACGAAACAGTGTCCAACTCGTTATATTTGTGGGCTTCGTTATCACCGTAAGTCATCGTCACACAACGAATTACTCTTTGGGGTTCGCAAGCTAACAACAAAATTCTGAAGACCTGGATTCTCATACCTATTGCATACTTCGGCAACATCTGGGGCTCGCCCACTTACGACATCATGTCCAACAAGTTGTTCACAAAAAACGGGACTTCTTACCCGTTCCAAACCCTTCGTAAGTTTTCCTTGAACCAGTGCCGCCTAATTCCTCCCAAAAATGGCTTTGCTAAGCATTCCAAAGTGTACACGGATACAAGCGGCACTCAACAGGTGAACGAAACTAGATATGAGGAAGTCGGATTGTCCTATGCTGGAGCTCAGTTCACATGGGGAATTTTCATGGTGTGCTTCACTTCTCACCTTATAATTTCGAATCATCGTGCTGACTAAAATCAAGTGGTATGCCTCGTACATATCATCGTACGTGTGGGCCGCGCTGTTTCTTGCACCAAAGCTCCGGCAGCTGTGGAGGAACAGGAAAGATCTGACAGCTTTCCGCACTGATCGCCTGAAGTGAGCCAAGCCCATTTCCGCAGAAAGTCTAAGACGGCCAGATGCAAGTCTACGTGTATGGGCCATGACTTATGCGCTAACTTTGTGCAGTCGTCTCATACAGAAATATCCTGATGTGACCAAGTGGTAAATCTATCACCTTGTGTTGTTACGTGAGATCAATATGCTGATGATTGTCTAGGGAATGGCTCATACTTGGTGTCATCCCTCTGGGTTTGCTCTTAATAATTGTAGCTACAGGATCAGTTTGGATGTCTACATGGACGTACTTCGTGGCTATTGCATTCGGTGCATCAGCAATGTTGCCCATGAGTCTCGTCTATGCGATATCGGGGTACTCTATGAAAGTCGGTATATTCAATGAGCTTGTTTATGGCTGTAAGTAGTCTCCAAGCCCTAGAATTGGACATCTACACTGACTCCTTGACCCATTTCCCCAGATATGATCGAGGCCAAAGGCTCAAACAAGCATCCTCTCGGGCAGCTTGCATACCGCATTGTATGTTCAAATCCATGTGCGCGCCCGTCGACGCCCATTGACTGAGTCATTCTTCAGATCTCCGGAAATACTTGGTATGATTCTAAGGCCGTATTAGAGGATCAAAAGGTGAGCCCTCGGACCCAGGGGCCCTGAAGCATGTTACCAAGCATCTCTCAGAGGCATATGATCTGACTCGTTTATGAAAGATTGGACACTATCTTCACATACCGCCTCGCGATGTCATCGGAATTCAAATCGTCGCCAACATGGTTTCTCTCCCCGTGAACTATGGCGTCATGCGATGGGTGCTAGCAACCAAATATGACTATCTGATCGGGAAGTTAGACGACCCGTCCGGGCAGTGGACGGCCCAGGATTTCACAAGCTACAACACCGAGGGAATCATGTACGCTCTTGTGGGGCCCAAGAAGCTATTCGCGTCTTCATACTTCAGCCCTGTCCTCTGGGGCTTCCTGGCCGGCGGTGCGGCGCCTGCTCTGATATGGTTCCTGCACCAGAGGTTCCCACGCGCCCGTTTCGATCTGTGGAACACGACGATTTTCTTCGCGAGCGCGGCTACCTTCCGCGGGAACCTGAGCACCGGCCCATTCACGACAATCATCGTCGGGACAATCTTCAATTACTACCTTTACAGGTACCGGCACGTGTGGTGGAATAAGTGGGCGTACATAAGTGGCGCGGCTCTAGACACGGGATTCAACCTGAATTTGTTGTTCATATTCCTTTTCCTTGGGACGACCGGGACGGCGATGGCGAATTGGTGGGGAAACAACAAGGTCAACACTGAGCGGTGCTTTGCATTGGATAAGTGAGCACCCTGGGCATGGAGAATTGCAAATTTCGATTGCAGGAAGAGATATCTCGTACTTTGCATCGTGCAGGAGTACATCAATCGCCCGCTGGTGCTCAGCAGCTATGATATTTATTTTCTCGGAACAAGGGCGACTCGGAGATAACGCACGGAAATCCGTTACAAATTCATGTCGATACATTGAGTGGATAGCGTCGCAGAAGATCCCATTCAATCGACTGATTGACTCCTTCAATGTTGTGGTTCGCTGAAGTGATGAGAAAACAAGCCACCCTAGGGTACTTACACAAGCGTCTGGCCCAATCATAAAACACACGGCTGTGGGGGTCTGTCTTGTTAGAGTTGCAGACTGCTGGACCCCAAGACATACACACAGAGACGCGATCCAGAGTATCCTAACAATGAGCCGTGTTATGTTGCAGATTGAATAGGTCAGGGCTTAAGTCAGACGCAAGTAACAAGGTCAAATAGACTGATGAGTCGATGACGAAAGCACAAGCCTTTTCCCCGGCCTAGCAACGGAAGCCACCCGAAAGCTGCTACGAGAAGTTTATTGCAACCAACTGACGAAAGTCGCAATGCATTGACCATGTACACGCAGAATCGAACTTAATCTGGGTGAGATCTGAGCAAGGTCAAAAGTCTGAACCAATCGGGTGTGACAAGGTCTCAGACTTGAGCCGCATGTATGTTTAATGCCCGATTGCACGTATATGTAGTCTGTATGAGGGGAAAGTGTCTACTTAGCCATCATGACAGAACAAAAGGCGGTTGCTTGCCTGTCATATATGGCCTTGGGCCCTCTGTCCTCTGCCAAAAGAATGTAAATTTCTGTGGTTTGAACTAATAAGCCTTCAGGGCTGTCTGCAAGAGCAAGGCAGCCCCTAAACTCGGATGCATCATCACATACGCCCTCCGACGAGGTATTCTGCAGAGCGGTTAGAACGGCAGCTTCCGATACCACCGTAACAAACTCGATCGTGCCCAAGACAATGGAATCTAGTCGCTGAAACCCCTGCACCCATCCTGCCATCTCGGAGCCGACTGCCGATCTCACCTCCAAAAGCAGTGGGCTCGCGCTGTCGCGGCGCTTTAAGTCCGTCCGGATACGTGCTAGCATCCTGACGTCAATCAACCACCACGGCACGAGGTGGTGTTGATCGCAAACAATTTCTAATCTGACGTTGTGGGTGTGGAGCAGGCCACTCTGCCTGCCCAGCAGCCTGCAAAGATGCTCACGTATACTATGACTGCCAGTGCTTGTGAAGCATTTCACAACCTGGCTGCTGGTAACGTGCATGCTGCTGTCAGTTTTCACAAGTAAATAACACCTTGTTGCATTTTCTACCGTCATTCACCATTACCAAGTGTGTGTGATCCTTGGGAGTTAAATCGTATTCTCTCTGCAGCTACCAAGGCCTCGCCGACTGCAGCCCGCAACCGCCCAGCAACATGGCGGGCATGTCGAGGGTGTTTTCCCGGCCGACAGCCAAGCCGTACCGCAGTCACCACATCCGGTACTCTGTGGAACAGCCGCCGACGCTGGACAAGGATGGGCACCTCGCCTTCGACGAGGGTGACATCGAGAACCCGCAGAACTGGTCCATGGCGCGGCGGGCTTACATCACAATCTGTGTGGTCGTACTGGTCGTCAACGCGACCTTCGCCTCGTCCAGCCCCTCGGGCTGCATCGAGAGCATCAGCGAGTGGTTCGGCGTCTCCAGCGAGGCGGCCGCCCTGACGGTGACACTGTTCCTGCTCGGCTACTGCGCCGGGCCCTTGGTCTTCGCGCCGCTGTCCGAGTTCTACGGCCGGAGGATCATCTTCTACGTCTCCTTCCTCTCGTACATCGCCTTCAACTTCCTGTGCGCCTTTGCCCCCAACTTCGGCAGCCTGCTCGTCGGCCGCTTCCTCTCCGGCACCTTTGTCAGCGCCCCGCTGTCCAACTCGCCCGGCGTGCTGGCCGATGTGTGGAACCCAATCGAGCGCGCCAACGCCATGGCCGGCTTCAGTCTTATGGTGTGGGCGGGGCCGGCGCTGGGCCCCGTCATCAGCGGGTTCCTCCAGCTCACCAAGGGCGTCGAGGGGTGGAGGTGGAGCTTCTACGTCTTGCTGATGCTGTCTGGGTTCTCGGCCATTTTCTTGTTCACCATCCCCGAGACGTACGCGCCGGTGCTCCTGCAGAAGAAGGCGAGGCGGATCAGGAAGGCAAAGATCCCTGGCTACGAGGATGTCAAGGCGCCGCTCGAGACGACAAACCAGACGCTGGTGCAGGTATACAAGATCGCATTGACCAGGCCGTGGATCATCTTGTTCGATACCATCAGCTTCTTGTGCGCTATATATCTGTCAGTCGTGTACTTGCTTCTATATATGCTCTTCTCGATCTACCGTGAGTATCAACCCCCCTCTTTGTTGGCCATCTTCGTCGTCTGCGATACTTGTATTTGCTGACCGCGTCTATCAGCCATCGTCTTTCAACAAATGCGCGGCTGGAACTCGGGCGTGGGCGAGCTCCCACTCATCGGAACCGTGGTTGGCGCAGCGCTCGGGGCCTCGATCGTCGCGATTGATTCACGTGGCGTGAACAAGAAGATCCAGGCTGGCTTCAAGCCTGAGCCAGAGGATCGGCTCCGCCTGGCCATGTACGGCGGTGTCGGATTCGCCGCAAGCATGTTCTGGCTGGCATGGGTACGTAGTTCTGGGTCCTCTTTCTCTTTGCTCCCCATCTACTATCTCCCATCAACGATTTCACCGGCCATCACTGACAGAGAGACCCGATAGAGCGCAAACTTCAACTACGTGCACTGGGTCGTACCGACCCTGGCGGGCGTGTTCCTTTCGGCCTCGATGCTGCTCATCTTCGTATCCTTCCTGAACTGTAAGTGACTATACACTGACGAGCAAACCCCTATCCCAGCGTTGAGGCTAACCTGGTTCCGCGATCAGACCTAGTCGATACGTATCTCATGTTTGCCGCCTCGGCCATAGCCGCGAACACAGTTCTACGATCGGCAGCGGGGGCAGCCGCCCCGCTCTTCACAAAGCAGATGTTCGGCGCCCTCGGGATTGGGGGTGGCGGCTCACTGGTCGGCGGTGTGGGCGCCCTACTGGCAGTCATCCCGTTCGCGTTCTACAAGTACGGGAGGAAGATCCGGGAGAGATCCAAGTTCGCCCCGACGGAGGCGAAGGATGGAGATCAGCACGATCAGACCGATGAGGCTGAGAAGGGGGCTGCGGGCGCTCGTCCCGGTGCAGGGGAAGGGGCGGCTGGGGCGGAGTCGAGTGATACCCAGAGCATAGAGGGCACGCGCGAGGGAGAGTCAGAGGAGGAGAAGGACATGCGTGATTATCGAAGTTAGAGAGTCTTGTTGTTGTATATTCTGGTGCAATATGGCATATATTGGATATGATGGGGAGGAGTTGGCGCTAGACGACCAGGCGGGCATAGAGATTGTACATATTTGTTAGCTTATCACAGCATAGCGAATTGCATTTCACAAGATACTTGTCACCATGGTTGGTGTACCATCGTTTTGCCCTCGTGGCTGACAAGTGACCGGCACGGAAGCCGGCCTCGGAGGGATGTCCGGAGCACCGGCAAAACACCCGGGGAGGATCGGAGCGAGCCATCGGCCGATGGCAACCGGCAACCTCTCTGCCCGTGTATCCAGTGCGAAGGTGTCGGTCTACGGCCCAAGACGACGATGCCCTCAAAGTTACGATGAGTAAACAAAGTGGGCCCTTGACGTCGGTGGACCCACCCCCGCCGGCGATGAGCACGGAGACGGAAGCGGTCCGGGCTCATGCCGGGACCGCCTATCTAGATAAGATGCAGATCCGAGCAAGCAATTTTGCTTGCCTGCTTGCCCGCTTGCACGCTTGCTCCTCCTCGCCCCTTTGGGCCATTTCCGAAATCCTGGGCATAAACCACCAAATCCGGGGCCGGTCCCTGGATTCCGGCACGTGCTGAGGCTAGATTTTGTCCCCTGCTTGACTCGGGGCAGTCCTATAGCATTGCCCGTCTGTGCCAGCACAAAGTATATCTCAGGTTCGAGGCCAGGCCTTTTCTTGTGGTTAGTATTACACATATCTCCAGCATTTGGACGAAGTTTCGCCGTTGGGGCTGGTTTCAGAGGGCTGGCGACAAGTTCTCGAACGCTTTTGCTCGTTGCGCACAGATGATGTGCAGGCATTCACTTGCCTGCGTGCCCGACAAGCCAGCAAGCCACGGTACCTCGTACGAAGAAGATGCAGGTACTTCTGATCTGAAGTTGCTGTGTACCCAGGGGTGCAAGTGGTCGCCGCGCCGTCTTGCGGGGCAAAAGGGGACCATTAGTTTGCCGTGCATTGATCTGCGCATGCACGACTCACCGCCAACCTGGGCCCGCGCCTGGCCTGCTCTCTCTTTCAGGCAGTCAGGGCAGTCAGGGCAGTCAGGCTCTCTGCTGGCGCTGCTTGGGCGCTGGCTACCTGCTGAAAAGGCTGTTCTCGGTCCACTACTGTATTGCCACCCAAGAGGGGAGGAGGCGAGCCGATCGTTGGCCGCCGGGCCCTGCTGGAGAAGATGCAGGCGAGTGGACATGGCGGCGGTTTCACCTGGTGGAACAGCCCGCCAACGACGATTGCCAGATGCGCCCTGCAGGCCCTGCAGGCCCGGGTGGGCGAGGTGGGCGAGGTGGGCAGGCCGAACAGGCTGTTCGTCAACCTCTCATGCCCGCCTTTCTGCACTGCTACTGCAGATTATTCGTGAACCCACTTGTCAGAACACCGCCCACAGCAGCCCAGGCAGCGAGGAGCACAGCAGCCCACGCCCACGCCCACGCCCGACGACTGCCCCGACCATCCTGGGTTCTAGAAGCGTCGCGGCCGGGGAGAGTCATGTCTCAGGGCGGAGCGCCGTCCACGGGAGCATGTGATCTTGTTTGTGCTACCGGCTTGTACCTGGCACCACCATCGTGGGGCCCTCTCTGTGGCCGAACCCTCCTGCCCTCCCCAGGCTGGTGATTGAGCAATTTGAGCCTCTAATGCAGGGGGGACGAGTGTTTTTCCAAGAGACACGCACAGGCTCTCAATGCCCAACACGTACACACCTTCGAATCAGACGGTCCAGACACACGAGCTTGCGACACGAAGGCCTCGTCTGGAAGCTTCATCCCAGTCCTCGCCGTCCCGCCTGGACCCTTGGGGCTTGGGGGCACGGGGACACGGCAGCAGCTCTCATGACCCCCAGGGCTGTACGGCGTGCCACAACACCGTTGACACCACGATCAAACGAGGTTTCTTACAACGAGATGAGGCCAGCCGATCAAGTCGATCGAGTGTCACAAACCTCGTCGTATTCGTGGCTCGGCGGGAATGCTCTTGGGACGTGGCCACTCGCTGAGAGAGCACGGTCCGTTCCGAGAGCCCGTATTGCCGTCGGCGGAGCGGCCAGACAGCTAGCTAGCTGAATGCCCTGCTGTGGGTGGGTATTCCACGTACTCGGTGACAGCATGTCCACACCGGCTCGAATGAGCCCTCGGGCCAGCCTGGCCAGCCTGGCAAGCATCGGTGTGCTGTGCCGACGCTTGGAAACTCTATACAACACGCTACTGAGGACCTCTTTACCGCCTTGCATCGTCTTCTGCCACGAGGGCCAAACGGGTCCTGCCGGGCCACCTGGCAGAACTCCAGAATGTGGGACTTGCTTCCTTCCATCCTTCCATGAGGCCTCCGTGAAAGAGAAACGACCCCACCGTCCAGTCTAGTGTAGATTATGTGCATGTTGCCAGCTTGCCCCCCCCGGGGAGCCTCAAGCTCGGGGGCCGAGGCCGCGCTCCTCGGTCGGGCTGGCAGCAAACGTCTGCCGGGGCCGGGGCTTGGAAGTCCTGCGGCATGGCGTTTGGGACCCGGGACCAGACGACCCACAATATTCCGGCCCCGGGACCCTCAACTGCCGGGGCAGATATGGTGGCCCCCAGCCAAACAAGATTACACGGGAGATGTGGACAAAATAGGTACCTGATTCAGGAGAGGTCCAATGTCACTCCGAGCGAACGAGTATATGGGCAGCATGCGGCTGTACGGCGAAGTGCTGCTGCTGCTGCGATTATAGGGGGCGGAAGCTCTGAGTTACATTGCGGCCAAGGCAAAATAATCGGTCGCCTAATTCGGCTCCTCAGGCGAGATTCACAAGTCAGGCAGTCCAGTCAGCCGGTGCGGGTGCCGTGCCCGTAGGTGCACTTGCCAACCAACCGCCCCCCAGACGACTCCCTAGCCCATCACAAACATCATTAGCCTTTTGCCTGGCTGGGTAAGTATCTATCTGCCTGGTCGGTCATGCAGCCGAAACATGCGCGACCGCCCCAGAACTGGGGGGGGGGGGGCATGTGCGCGTTGGGAGCAAACTAGGTTGCGCCGACGGATTGTGCATTAATATTATTAGCACGACTCTTGCTTCCTGCACTTAGTAGCGCAGCCAGCACCATCCAACATGACTTGGAAACGGCGGCCCCCAAAGGGTCGGGTCCTAAACTCGCGTGCGTGGCCCGCGACCCGTGACCCCGGATCGACCCTGAAACACTGACACACACACACTGGTATGCTACTGCTGCGCTGCTGTGTAAAAGGTGCTGACCATCCAGCGGCAGGTAGGTACTACCGCAAGGGGGTGGCACGGAGGAACTGTATATTCCTGCTGACACGCGGCAAGGCGTCGAGTTTATGTCAGCCGACGCACGCAGGCGACTGGATGGACCGGGTGGACTTGGAGGGGCAGAGGATCGTGTGCCCTGTCGTGTGCCTGGCGCCTCGAGCTGTGCTGTGCCGCGCCGCGCAGTGTCTGTTGGTCTGCCTTCGCCCTTCTGATTTTATTTTTGACCTCAAAAGTCGGTTGGTGATTTACATAGGCCACAGACATTGTCGCAGTGCATGTGGCCCCATTACCAGGTCTGTCCCCATCTCACGGCTGGGCGGTGCGAAACATGAGCTCTCACAGCCGAGTGGGCCGATGTGAAGGGCGGCCGTCCGTCTCGTCTCGTCAAAAGAGAGGGCACATTGCAGCTCGTTCTCAGTCTGCCCCAGATATGGTCCCCTCGTGTGGCCGGCCGGGGCAAAAGAGGGACGGATGGGCCCACCTTTCTGCCAACCCCACTTTTGAGGTTGAATCATCGTGGGCCTTGCCTCTGCCGGCTCGAATAGTCAAAGATTGGCTGAGCTTGCCTTGGAAGAACGAAGACCACCAAAGAAAACTAAAAAAACTGACGGGACCTGACCTGAGAATGACCTGACCCGATCGCCCCAGTGCAACGCATGCGGAGACATTCTGGGGGTGCGGGTTTTGGTCGTGCATACACGGTCACGCGGCCAGCGGCGCAATTTCAATCTCAAAAGGATCCGGGACTCGAGTTAGATTCCCTCATTGAACCGCAGCCGCAGGTGTCAGCCAGACTGCCAGATCGGCGGCGGGCCCTGTCGCAATCCCATTCCCTCCGCGCCCCGGACAGATTTCCATCCGCGCTTGTCGTATCTTTTGGCTGTCATCTATGTCATGTATCCATACCATAGTACGGTTCGGGTAGGCAGCTGTAATACACACACACACACACACACACACACACACATAGGCACACACGTGCCCGTTAATTGCGATCGGGCAGACTCCGACGGGATTGTGATGGCAAGTCATGCCCTCGGCGATCTTGCGACGTAGAATTATTATTGCCTAGGTAGTTAGTGGCCGGCCTAACGGGATGTTCCTCTTGAGCATTGATGCCGTTTCTGAATTGCTCAGCAGCCCTGGATGTGATGGTGCGTGGCTGATGATGAATCATCCGCGTGATTGGAAAGCAAAGACACTACCATGCATGCGTACGTACTGTGCTGGTACTATGTAGTTCCCGCAACGAGCAGGGCAACGCCCTTCCGCCAGGCAGGCATAGTTGAGAGCCAAGGCTTTGCCCCGAGGTTGGCTGACGCCCGCCTCGAGAATCCGCTCTTCATTTGGCGGCTTGGGTTGCGGAGGAACGGACGGGCTTTCTGTGCAACTCCAGCCCAGCAGCCCAGCCGCTCCCCCAGGAAAGGGAAAAAAAGCCGTGCGCGCCCTGCCAGATAAACCCCTGTCTGGCTGGACAAGCAAGAGGAAAGTGCTGCAGCCGCCCCAGGCAGTCCGTCGTAACGAGCTGCCTGGGTGGGCAGACCATCAAATCAATCTAGAGCAGGCAGAGATGCATCATACCGACCCGAGGAACGGGTACTACGGCTCTACGGTTTGCTCGCGAATGCGAGCCTGCGCAGCAGCGTTGCCGGGAAGCTGGGATGAGGGCGGGAAGGGGAAAAAGGGCTTTCTCGCAACGCGCGAGGAGCCCGAGGACGAGCCTAGTCCGTACCTGGAAACCAGAGCCAGTCCAACAAGGTACCTACCCCAAGTACCCAGTCATGCCAGAGTCAAGTCACGGTAATCAATCAATCTATCTTATCCGATCTCGGCAGCGAGGGGCTCGCTCCAGGTATTGTGTCATGGTTCGCAACCAGAGTCTGGTGATCAGCAGTGGCAGGCACAATAGACTTTTGCCCTGCGTTGGAATCGCCTGCCACTATCGTCATGTTGCAGATGCTTTTGCTTGTGGGCACGGATCACTTGCGGACGAGAAAGTCAGGCGGGTTTCAAAGAAGTTTTTATCTGAATTCTGAATTTGATTGTTATGCTTATGTGGTTTGGAAGAGGTGTGGCATCTCTGCCTCTTGTGTCACCACTGCCCGTTTGCGTGCCGTGCACCTCACTCAACCTAGAGCTAGATGAGCCAGGGAGCGAGTTGACCAAATGCAGCCTAATCCAACACCCCATGAAATCCTCCCCTGAATGCCCTTGAATGCCTCTTTGAGTGGTGACAAAATGTAGTATGATCCTCCCATCTTGGGAGGTGATCCCCTTTTTAAATGACCATGACCGTAAACCATTGATGCCGAAAATGTGGTATCGTAGACAAATCCCAACGCCGGTGCTATGCAGAAGTGGTATCGAACAAAATCGCTGGACTGGAAGACGAGAGAAGAATGCAAGGTTGTGGAGTGTGTGTGTGGTGGGAAATCAGGCTGTTTAGTAGACTGAGATCGCAGACACAAGCCTTGCGGGGTTCCTCGCGGGCAGGTAGTACCCGTCGTCGTAGAAGTCTGGTGTCGCAGCGACTGCCGAATCCTTCTGCTTCTGCTCGAAGGCGGGCAGCATTGTCGAGGGCGGTGATGGAGGCATCGACTCGTCCTCCGAGGACTCGTCGAAGTCCTGCTCCAGCTCAGGTGGTGGCGAGTTGGTCAGGGAGTGCGATGGTGATCTCGTCAGGGTGAGCTCGGCGTAGTCCTCCTCCTCGTCATCGTCCTCCTCCATGTCGACCTCGACGACCTCCATCCTGGGGCTCGAGGGGGCTGCAGCCTTCTGGAAGTTGGTGTTTGAGGGCACCCTCCTCAGGGAGACAACATCGGCCATCTCAACATCCTCGTCGTCCTCCATGTCGCTGTCGTCCGAGTCCGAATCCGAGTAGTCGTCGTCCTCGACGATGGTGTCGGCCCATTGGATGTGCCTGTTGCTCTCGGCCTTCTTCTCTTGTTGGTGCGATGCGTTCCTGACCGATTGGTTGAACCAGGACTCCTGCTCCCTCTCGGCGTCGGCGAGCTCAAGCATCAGGCTGTCGAGCAGGTTGGCGTGGCCGACGAGGAGGCGGAGGTTGTGGTCGGGCATGGCAGCCTCGTGGGACAGCTTTGCCCGTGCCTTGTGGGCGAGGTAGTATGTCTGTGTGAGGCTCATGGTCTTCTTCTTGATGGGCGAGGCCAGGATTGGCGAGGGTGAGGCTGTTGTTGGTGTTGCTGAAGGCATTGTAAAAGTAGGAGGAAGAGGGGCAGGCTCTTCTCTTATTGTTATGTGAGATGGTGCAATAGTGGGCGGAATTGTTGTTGTCTGTGTGCTAGTCGGTGACTCAAGGCAAGCCAATACCGGTGCGGGTCCGAATTGCGGGACAGGGATGTGTGTAGTCACCGCTCGCCTCCCTGGAGTGACGGGTGGTCGTTGCGCTGGTAAATGATGCAGCAGCCGTGGTTGGAGTCGAAAGGCAAAAAAGGCCTATGTGAGGTGATGATGATGTTGATGATGTCGAACACTGGGTGTAAGTCTACCGTGGGGTAATGGCAACTGACTTCTGATCTTGGAAGTAAGCTTGATCAACTGGATCTTATTGTTATATGGCTGAGTCTGGTGAGGAAAAAAGAAGCATCGGATATCGAGAGGGTCCCAAAAGGGGAGGGAGACGATTCTTTTAATTCCTTTGGCGAAAAGACGGTCAGGCTGGGATTTCGCACGAACGCTGCTGGCAGGGCCGGGAAGCATGTAGGTACCTCTGAGGATCCAGGTGGATGTACCTTGTGGGTACGTACCCGTCTGGAGTCCTTGTCGGAGCCGTGGAGGGGCCCACGGGGCCCACTCGGCCTTCGTTGGTTTGGAAATCCGCAGTCAGCGGGCACAGGACATGCGCGAGGAGCCAGCGAGGGGACAGGGGGTGGGACAGGGGTGGTTTGAGGTTTCTGCTCAGCAGCGCACCGCTTTGCGAGACGGGCTTACAAACGATGGGCCCGACGTCGGGTTTTGGACTGGCCCCGGCCGGCCATAAGTGGCAGAGCGCCCACGGGGCGACATGTACCCTGCGCAGCCATTGTGTGGTGCAGAGTGACTCTTGACAAATGCTGCGCCGCCCTATCTCCATGCAGCCGTCCAGCCCAGCCAGTGTCAGCCAGCATCCTTCACCTGCCCCCATGGATTCGTTTATTCATCAGCCATCCCATCCTTATTCCCCCGTCTTGACTCCGTCGGAGACAAAGGGACACGCAGCCACAGCTCCCACCTGGCCAGCATGGGTTGTTTGATTTGATTGATTACCATTTCCAATGCGGCCAAGATGTTACCAAGCGAGGCTTTGTGAGGAACCGTCGCAAGCATCCCTAGGCCCAGGTCTTCTGTCTGCTACAGTTGCTAGTTGCGAGGTACCACGCCAAGGTACCTCGTCTCGTACCCCATCCCTCCCACCTCTCCCATCCCATCCCGTCCCATCCACTCAATCTCGCACTCGCACCTGGCATCCAGACTAAAATCTACCCACGGGTACACTGCCTGGCATATCGAGCGCGGGTGCCTGCTATTACGCAGCAGCGTGCCGTATCAGCAGTCGTGTGCATTGTTGTTCGGTCTGGGGCCCCTGTCCTGTCTCAAACGGGGCGAATGATCTAAGCAGCCATTAAACAAACGAGCAGCGCATGTACTTGCATGTCTGTACTGCGTGTCTGAATCCCGTTCCGGGCAGCTGCTCAATCCCGAGCGCCCTTGGCTGTGTACTAGAGAGTACAATGACCCCAGTCCAGAAAAGTACATTTGGATGTCAAATGATCCATGGCAGATCTACGCGTATCCATCTCCATCTATCAAACCCATGCCTCTCCATCCTCCGTCATTCCGTCCTCAGGGCAACCCTATTAGCCCGCGCTGCAATCAATTAAATCTAATCTGCAGCCGCGGGCGCATCTTCAGGCCGATGAATCATCCTGAGCCGAGTGTCTCCGCCCCGGCACGCCTGGGACTTGCATTACTGCCGGCAAGCTAGCGACACCACTAACTATCGCTTTCGGCTGTCCACGTCGGCGTCGGCAGCGGGCTCGCACACTGCTACCCTGCGTCCGCCCTGGGACGATCGGAGTTAGCATTGTATGTGACTCTTTTGTCGCCGGCGGTGCACCCCGCGCATGGGTCGAGAAAAGCTGCTGGTTACGTCTTAGCCCTTGCAGACGAGTCGACCGTGACAGTTTCCAAGACGACGGCGAGCATATGCGCATCGTCAGCCTGGCTGCTGCGGCACGAACTAGCATGCGGCCAGAATTGCTAGGCACACTCGATGTTGCTCTGCCATGCCAGCCATGATTACGGATACTGGTATGGTTTCAGCCCTTTGCACGGTTCAATCATGGATTGCATGGACTGCACGATATACTAGGTTTTGGGTGATTAGAAATGATTCACCCCGTGTTATCATCTCCCGTGCAACCCCGTCCCAGACCAGATCTGCACCACAGGGTGGATGTGATTCATAATCACCCTGTATGCACCTGCTATTGTCATCACCAATCCCATACGCTCCAGATAGACACCCTACCCAGCTCCAGCCTAGTCCAGCCCTAGCCTGACACGACGATGACTCCTCTCAGTCGTGCTGGCACACGGACGGCATTCTCTCATCTCCCCAATCTCCGCCTTTTCACCGACTCCGACACACGCCCATGTACCTACCCCATGCCCAAAAGGGTTGCCAATGCTCGCAGCCTGATGACAGTAGTGATGGAAAGTGGGTCTTTCGATTTTCGATATTTTTCACCAAACTCACTGGGTTTCATTTCACAGGGTCTGGTGGGTCTGAAAGGTTATATGGGTACCTAAAATTAATAAGGTACTTCTTTTATAGTGGTTTTTCTATATAATCTTCAGGTACCTCCTCAACCTTAGAAGACCTAGTAAATTTAGGAATACCCCTAACCCTAACCCTATAGAGGGTAAGGGTTAGTACCCACTTTACTACCTAAATAGGCCTAGTGTAGTTTTCAGATTTATTCAGTAGAGGGCCTGAAATTGCAGATTTCTTGCAGAGAGGTCGGTGGAGCTGCAATTTCGCCATCACTGGATGACAGACGAGCCAAGCCAAGCACGAGTTAACCTAGAACCTAACCACACCTGCAGGTGACGGCTTACGAAGGGAAAAAAAAGTACCCAGACTGTCGGATTCCACCCGATTCTCAAATTTGAGCCGTGTACTTCTTTGGCGCTCTGCACCGCTGGCCCGCGCCCAATGCTACCCTGGGCGACAGTCTGGATTGAAAATCTCAAAATCTGAAAATCTTCACGGGCAGGAACAGGGCCAGTAGGGCGAGGAGGACGGCCTTACAAGAAAATTTGGTCCATGCAAACTCCACTTCGCCATCTGGAATTTTCTGTTCCGTGATCAGCCCAACAGCCTCGCCGGCCACAGAGAAGCCGTGCCTGAATTTTTCTTGCTGCCCGGGGCTCCACTATGACAACGTGCAAAAGACCTGCATGCTAGGTCCCGTAAAATGGAAGCCACAGGCGGGCCAGTGCTTTTTCCCTTGCGCTGTTCCCGTTAAACCCAATATGGAGTGAGTCCTGGACCCTTTTTCCGTGCTACGTGGGCCCCCCAGTTTTGCTCGGCGACTCCCGATGTAGTCGTGTGTGTGTGTGTGTGTGTGTAAGACGAAGTGTATTAGCGTACACGACCTGGCACCCAGAGAAAAAGATGACTGGGCACAGGTACGGGGACGGGTGCGTGTGCATGTCTTCACTCCTGCGGGAAGACTGCTGCGGCCGACTGTGGGAGCCTCCCGGCGTTGCGTATTCGACAACGTGTGCCGTGCGTGCGTGCGTTGCGTACCAAGCCTTTCATGACGAAAAGCGCGATACGAAGAGTACGGCCGTTGTCTGGCAGCCAGACTAGTACGGAGTACGAGTCTAACTGGTCAACGCGTATTACTTCGCAGGCGTAGTCGAGTTGCTGAGCCACAACTGTAAACCCCGTCGGAGCCAGAAGCCGCCGTGACCCTGAATCCCGGCCGACTGGAGGACTAGTGTAGAGCCCCAGTGCAGTGCGGTCGGCTGGGAGACACTCCCGAGCCCGAACTAGCAGACCAGGCATCCAAACTTTCTTACTGCCTGGCCCCCGTGCCTCGTCGCCGGTGACTCTTACCCAGGTACAGCCCTCGTCTCACACGTGTCGTTTTGTTTTGGTTTGGGCACCTGACGACGAAGGCGCCCGGCATCAAACAACCTGCACAATGCCACGGATGGCCCGGCGAGCTTCGGACGGGTCTTGGCCAACCTAAACTTTGATGAGTTGCTCCTCTTCTAATCCCCAGATTTTCACACAGCCCACCGCCTGTGCTCGGCCTCGGCCACAACGGCTGGCCGAGAGTTCGTCCCGAGGCCCACGACGCATGTGGAAACTATCCAGCTTCTAGCCTGGCCCCCCCCTCCCACCGGTGCCGTCTCGTGGTCTAAAACCCATAGGGCCCGCGGACGCTTCGGCTACGGCTAACTCTCGGCTACCCATGGCGTGCTCGTCTCGGCTCTCGTCTTTGTGCGTGCCAGATTCTTCAAGCCGGGTACACGACGAGGCATCCTCAAAGCCGCCAATGCCCTCGTGCCGGGCCTGCTCGGTGCCGGGCCGCAACCGCTCTGGTGCTGCTGCGGCCGGATCGCCCAGAAGTGAGCCATACTGACGGATTCATGATGGCTGTGCGATCCTGTGCGTCTGTGGGCATATCGAGCAGACTTCATCATCTCCTCGTAATGTACCGGTAAGGTGCCGCCGGTAGCAAGCCCGGGCGTCCCACCAGAGCAGCCACACAGAAAGAGAGGCAGAAGAAAAAAAAAGGTTACGCGCTGCATTTTCTTCTCACAGACCCACCCGTAGGGCTGAGCGAACCGCCCATGTGGGACGACGTACCCTCCTGCTCGACCGCTTACAAGGAGACTGTGCACGCGACGCAATGATGTGCGAGGGACTTGCTTACTCTGCGTCGAAGCCCCTCCCGTAGGGCTCTGGCTGCTTACTTGCGCGTGCCTTGTGAGTGTGTGAGTGTGTGAGTGTGTGAGTGTGTGTGACGGTCATGTCCTAGAGAGTAGGTATTGATGACACCGCTTCCACTTCCCGTGTGTGCCCGCAGGGCGTCCTGCAGCTCTTGCTTTGCTAGCCCACACCGACACTCTGGTAACATGATGACCAAGGCTGTGTGCAGCAGAGCGTATCTGCATGTTTGTTCGTGTGGGTGTGTGTGGGTGTCGGTGGGCGAGTGTGTCTAGTATGAGTCCTACGGTGATGCCTGCGCCCGGCTGCGTATGCTGCAACATAACAGGCAGATAGATCACTTTCGTATCCCCGACCACTGCATCGCTCCTCGCGGGGGCAGCCGAACATCACAATCGCCCGGCCGACCCCGTACAGGAGTTCGTCCCATTGCGGCGCGGCCGTCTTACAGTCCTATGCTTTTCCTCCCCGGCGGGCTGCTTCGCCTTGTGGGGAAGCTGTCGCGAGTTTCCCTTAGCCTAGGAGATGCACGCGTGACTTTTTTTTTTTTTTTACTGGAACATGGCCGTGATGCCCCGTTGAGGTTTGGGGAATATACGGGAGGCTCGGCAGCGATGGGGTAAAGAACATTGGACGATGGTCTTTTGACCCGCAAGCCAGTCGCGAGGCCGCGAAAGGCCGACTGCGCGGCGTGCAGCCGGTAGCCTCCGGGCCACAAGGAAGATATGCCTCACATGCCTCGGATGCGATTGGCAGCTTCGAAGCTGCGGGACGTGTCGCCGACGACGCCCGTGATGCGACCTCGAAGATCCCGAGACCTACCGCGGGTGATGCACCTCCACATGTTCTCAGAGAGAGAGAGAGAGAGAGAGACAGGTGGGAGGTGACATGATGCCTCACCGTCGTCGCCTGGCAGGGTCGCAGCGCATCTTGCTTCGTCAATCTGCTGGTCTTACTCATCCAATTTCACCGGCTCCCACACTACGGTTCCCTGCAGGGAACAGCCACACACTCGCTTCCATCGTCAAAAGATCCCTGAAGGGCCACGAGGTAAGATGATCCCAACCCCCCTGGGCTGGGCTGGGGGTAGGAGTTAGGAGTTCTCTGTGTATGCATGTAAGACAAAGGACCCTACCCTGCGACGTGGTAGCTATAGCAGGCTGTCCCATTCTGACCCGTGCCCTCGTCGTTTCCTACCGGATCCGGTCACCGTCTCTCGGCGGGACAAGAGGTTGCCCTGGGCTGTGTAAGCCACACGCTTCTTGCTTCGCCCAGCCCGCGGGATTGGGATTGATCAACTCCGGTGCATATGGCATACAGTCCAGTTTCCCCCATTCGTGTCTTTCATGTTCCTCGAGCTGCACCAATGACCTACCTTTTGCAAACCAGGCTCCCCTCTGGTTGACTCATCTCGCATAGCTGTCGAGTTTTCAGTTAACCCCAGCTTGGCGTTGTGTCGGATGGTTTTTTTTGGTCATGTCGGCCAGTTTAGGTGATAGCTCGCGGCGTTCTCGGCGATACGGGACGGGTAGTCCAGACTGCCGATCCCTGCACCCTCTATCCTTTGTACCTCTGGTACCTGGCGCTATGTACTTACTGACTGGGCTTGCTGGGGTTTTGGGCGCGGACTTAAAGGGTTCGTTGGATCGGGGAGACCCACCAGTCCGGCGCACCGGTGTCGATGAGCACGACTTCACTCGTGACGCAACACATCCTCTGACAGATCTCAATAGCTGGTCGCCAATCTGCTCCGCCGTCGCTGTCGGGCCCGTGTGCTCTCCCGCACCTGCCCGTAAATCTAAAGCTTACTTCCGCCCTGAGACGGAGTTGCTCTCGCTCAGACAGCAGGCAGACTACCGTTTTACATGACGCATACAAGTTGTCCGCTGACTGTCCCACACCCGCCGGGCCTGACATATGCCCCGACGCCGGCCACAACACGCGACCAGTTCTGTCTATGTCAGTCTGATGAACGGGATTCAGTGGTGTTTGACTTGGCCTTCCCATGTCAACAACGTGTTGCATACTATGTTTGTCAACACCCGTAGTTTAGCCTATAGACTTCTCTGATCGACACAAGGGCTGCTTCCAACCCCGCCGACAACAACAAACCGCGCACACAAAATGCCTGCTGCTAGTTCCCATCCGTCACCGACACTCCTTGGGCATTGTAAGGGGAACAAAGGGTACCACGCAGATGAGAGGACGAGCCAGCAGCGTTCGTCACCACGGGCACTTGTCAAGTTGACACAGCAGTGGGGACCCGCCGCCAGCCAACCAGCCACGACCGCTGGCACCATTCTCCATCATCTCGAAACTGCGAAACCGAAGCCCGCCGCCGTCGGTCTGTCGTGGGTACATGGGTAGGTAACTGCAGCTCCACCGAGAAGCCACATCCCGAGGCTGGACCGCGCCCGCCCGCCACGACATTCCGCGTGGCTCAATGGCGGCTTCGACCTATGCTTGGCTGCTCCGCGATATCAAGACAGCTCGGTGTAGAAACATGGATGCGTTGCATGAGGTAGAATGTGGTGTACCGTCATACCGAAACGAGCTGCCGACAATACCTCCAACAACGAACGCGCAACGCACAAACCAGATACTGAAAATAACCCACCAGGCCAAGAAATACTATTGCTTATTATGATGATGACCGTGACCTCTGTAAACGTGGCAATCCTAAAAAGGGCTGAAGGAGTTTAACCCCTGAATCTGACACCAGCTTCCCATCTCCATCCCTCCTCCCCCAGCCCTACGCCCTGATCCCTGCCCTCCCGCTCCTCCCATCTTTCTGCGCACCTCAGCTCAGGGGTCATTCATGCGCATTTCTGCCGTTCCATCTTTTTTTTCAGCCCCACGTTTGCGGGCGGCCGAGATGAAGTCTCATGTGCGGTCCTTTGAGGGGCCCAATCGTGTTACTCTTGGGGGAATTGAGGCTCAGCTATACGGAGTATTTGTAACTCCATCCATCTTCCTCAAATCTGAGCTGGTCAATGCAAGGGGCCAGGGCGGACTGGGGGATACTTTTCTCCTTGTACCTTGGGGACTGTGCGTATTGGTCTGGGTGTGACATGAGGGGAAAACGGTCAGTGGTAGGTGTACCGTTTTTGCTTCGCAGACGTATCTGCAACATATCCAGACATGGTCTTGGCAAAGAACTCATCTCCATAGTGTGGCTCTGGCGATGTATGCAAGTGTACAGTAGCAGCCAGCTCACGCCTTGACCCGATTGAGCTTTACCTTGCCTCTCTTCCTCTTGCTGCCAACCTCCCTGTCCTCCTCGATGTCCAGCAGGGCCTCTCGCTTCTTCTCGCCTACGACATTGAGCGAGTCCCGGACCACCCTCGTCTCCAGGTTCACTCCCTCCTCTTCCCACTTGACCATCTGCCGCCCCACCCGTGCCTCCACGGCCAGGACGAGGTCGACGTCCCTCTGCCCGACGAACGTGACAGCGTCGCCCTTCCGCCCTGCACGCGCCGTACGTCCCACCCGGTGGATGTACACGTCCGGGTCCCGCGGTAGGTCGTAGTTGATGACGGTGGCCACCTCGGGGATATCGAGACCACGGGCCGCGACGTCCGTGGCCACGAGGATGCGTGACGCGCCGGCCCGGAAGCGGCTGAGGTTGTCGACGCGCTGCCGCTGCGGCAGCTTGGAGTGCAGCGAGGTGACGGGGTGCTCGAGCAGGTGCAGCAGGTGGTGCAGGTACCTGGCCGTGTCGGTGCGGTTGCAGAAGATGATGGTCAGCTTGTCCTTGTTGCCCTCGGTCTTGAGGAACTCGTGCAGGTAGTGCTCGCGGTGCGTCACGGGCACCTGGATGTGCAGCTGTCTCAGCGACGGCGGGATCGCCAGCGTCTCCGTGTCGACCTCGCACACGAACACCGGCTGCTTGCCCGGCTTGGTCGGCATCTCCTTGAGCGCGCGTACCTCTGGGGTCACCGTCGCCGTGAAGAGGAGCGTCTGGCGCTCTGACGACGGGGGTAGGACGTCAAGACACTCCTCGACGTCCGGCAGCATGCTGCCTGGGCCGTCTGCCGAGAGCAGGCGGTCTGCTTCGTCGAGGACGAGGAATCTGACGCGCCGGAGGCCGCAGATGGTGTCCTCGCCAGAAGTGCGGATGTGGTCTGCCAGACGGCCGGGGGTTGCGATGACGATGTGTGGACGTTCTGCCAGTGCTATCGCTTGAGTCCGCATGTCGGCACCACCGGTGATTAGCAGGGCCTTGAGCGTCTGCGGTGAAGAGATGGCCTTGAATTGCTCATATAGCTGCAGGGCCAATTCTCTGTCACGGCGGGTCAGTAATTGTCTTATATACTGAGTGAGGCATCTCTTGGAAAGATGACTTACCGAGTAGGTGTCAACACAAGCCCGTAGATAGCAGATGGATCCTGTGCCCATCTCTGGAGGATGGGAACTGCGAACGCGACTGTCTTTCCCGAACCCGTCCTACTGCCACCGATACAGTCCCTCCCCTTCAGAATCTCGGGGATACAGCCCTTCTGAATACCAGTGGGCCTCTTGATGGCCATATTGGCTAAAGACTGGACCAACCACGGCTGAACACCCAGAGAATCAAAAGTTGTGTGAGGGTCTACTGGTGCCGTAGTACCTGTACCGATGACTACCTCCTTCGAGACGCTCTGCACAATGGCAGGCTTGGGATCAGGCTCATCCGCAGCCTTGCGCCTTATGCGCGAGGGTGCGCTGAACGTCACAGGCGCTTTTCGCAGACCATCGTCGTCGCTTTCGTCGTCCTCTTCGTCTTGTTTTAGAGAGTGTTTGCGTCTCTTCCGAGGTGCATCGCTGTCCAAAGAGTCTGAGTCTGAATGTGACTCGGAGTCGCTTCCAGTGTTCACACCTGCCTCGCCCTCGCTCCCGCTCCCGCTCTCATTGTCCTCACTCTCACTTCCACTCTGACCATCACTGGCGCCGTCCTCGCTATCTTTGTCGATTTCCGAATCTGACGCAGATGGCAGATCTGCCACGGGGACTCGGGGCTTGGACTGGGTCCGAGCGGTCACCACGCTCTTCGAAGGCATCTCTTGCTGGGTTCTGACGGGCGTTGTGCTGTGTGCGCACCAGTGTGCATGAGGTTGAGGATGCGAAAAAAGTCACTGAAGAAAACTAAGAATGGGTCCAAGCAGGGCCCATCCAGCCAATCGCGCGTGTTCCCGTGTGACCTCTGCGCTAAGGCGGGCCCGTTGACGCGCGCTTCAGGAACCCGGTGGTGCCCACACCTCCCTTCCTTGCCATGACTTCGCTTAGGACATCCTGTTCAGGCATGACCTCCTGTTTTCTATCGGGTGAACATTGGCGATACTACGATATAAGCGCCAAAGCCTAGCACTTTCTCTTAGCTTGTCAATGCAGTGCTGTTGGGGCGGGTCCCAATGTGCAATTGGGGACCCCTGCAACCAAATTTGCAAAGCAGCTTGAACCAACAGAATATTTTCTCGTCATACTCCAAACTCGTCGGATCTTTGGAGAGTCTCAACCTCAGCCTTGAGTTATTTTCAACCTCGCTGACCTGCATAAATTGTCCTCAGATGTAGATGTAGGCTTGGTACTGACCCTTGTGAGAAAGGCAAAGTACACGAACCTGCTGGCTGGGTACTGCGAACGTTCTACATGGTCTGGCGTTGCATCGCTTGAAGATGTAGTACAGATTCATTTACAGTCGTAATTTGTCTTCATGGACTGGTGTCACATCACATCCCGTCACAGCTGCCAACACACGAACTGATGGCCAATGGTGCGGGATCTGCAGGTGACCCCTCGCTTGATTGAGATGCGAGTGCGGGTCAATGGGAACCAGGCGAGCCAGGGCTGCATTGGCCGGGTGGGAACCCGATATCTTGGGCCTTTCTCCATGCGGTGGTCCTTTTTGCCAGATGATGAGCAGGCTCGACTCGCAGAGCCACGAACCTCGGCAGCGGAGGGACATCCTTCGGGTGGAGACCAAGTGCGTGTGGGCAGATCATTCTGACACTTGCTGCTGGTGGTCAGCTTTCCCCCCCTCCTAGGAGCCCCTAGGGGAGTGGGGGAGATGGAGCTGTTGCCCTATCGTAGCCGTGTGCGTAGTAAGACGACTGGACATTTGGTGTAGGACGAAAAGAGAAGTTCTGCGGTGTGGATAGATGCAGCAGTCGCCCAGCCCGCAATACTGCGTGATGAGAACTTTCCAGCGGCAGCAGGGATTGTGCACCCAGGCTGCCAGGGCACCGTGGGCTGAGCTGGCCTGGCTGGATCGGGCGTGGGACGATATGATGGCCAAAGGGTGACAGTAGGAAAAGCAACGGTGATGATGATGATGATGATGATCGGCCTGCTGTGCATATGACAGGATTCACGACGGTATCAACAGCCGCCGGCCCAGGCAGCTGGGGAACAGGCACGACCTGCGACAGGCTGACGGGAGGTGGCGGGCTTTCCATGCCATCCCTGCAGCGCACTGCAATCCACCGCCAGGCAGTGTGTATGGCACTTGGGATTGGCCCACACGGCTCCGACGGTGGCCCTCCTCCTCGTCCTCACTGCCCGTCCCGCCTGGCCCGCCTGGACCAGGTGCCCACTCTTCACCCACTGGGCCAGTGTCTGAGGTGAGGTGCAACCCTCCGAACCCCTGTCTGCCCCAGTTCTCGGGCTCTGAGTTCTGAGCCCTGAATTCTGCACTTCTGCAGCCTGTTGCCGTAATCCAAGACCCCAAGACCCAAGACCCCGTCCTTGCCTGGGCCAGCTCAACCTGGAAATACCCCCCTCCACCCAGACACAGAAAGACGGAACGGACAGACGGACATCTCTCCTCTCTTCCTCTCGACACATCTCCGCCCCACGAGGCTGTTGGACCTCTTTTGCATCGCAGTTGTTAGCTGAGCCATGCAGAGCTTAGTTGTCCCTGACAGCAACTTTTTGGCGCTCCGTTCATGCTCCCCGGCCTAAGCCACCATCCCCCCGTCGACTGAGCAGAGCCGACGTTGCATCGAGTAGCCCTGTATCCAGGCCCAACCCAACTCAACTCGACCCGGCTCGACAGACACGACACGACACGCTCTCGCCGCAGCAAGCACCACCCAGCAGCATTCGCCATTGCGAGCTTCGACCGAAGTCGACGCGTGGTCTCCTGCTCGTCCAGCTCGCGCGTGAAGTCATCGGCTGCCTCCTGCCTTGCCTTGCTTTGCTCTTCTCTCTACCTATCTCTCTCAAACCAGACCGGCCTGGCCTGACCTGACGTACTTCCCCACGGGCACGGCTAGCATTGATCGTCTGAGCTTGTTTTCCCCCCTATTTTCCGTCCAAGCAAAAGCCCTGCCCCTCGCAACGGGCTCATTGCTTGCCCGGAAAAGCCTATCCACCCTCCACCATCTGCCATCCACCATATACACTAGGCACAGCCGCCTGTTGATTCCACCTCGGCCGAGCTTCCCGCCCTCACCGTCCAACAAGTGCCCGCCTCCACAGAGGCTCTGCTTGCGTCCCCTGCCCCATGATGCATGAGCAAGGGAACTCCAACGGCGACCCGGCCGCACAGGTAAGTTTTCTTTGTCCCACCCACCAACCCCATCGGCCTGGCCTGCCTTGTCACCCCCTTGAGCCCGTCATATATCTATCTATCTCCCCGACTCCAGCCGTCCTCGTGTCCCCTGACGATACAAGTCAGACGACTAACTCTGTCTGCCGCAGCACATGTCGAATCCACAGGAACCACAAGCACCAATGCTCTCCTCCCAGTCACCAAATCCCGTGCCCATGATGAACGCCCCAGCACCTCTCCTCCGGCCCGCCATACCAGGTGCAAGAGGTGGCGGCGCCCGCACTCCTCGCCTGGGACTCGCCATACCCCCGTCTCCGAATGTCAAGCCCGTGGGCGCCGGAGCTGGTGTCGGCCAGCCCTCTCGCCCGCCCCTGCCCAAGCTCAACCTCGCCACACCCATGGGCACATCTGTGGCGCCTCAAGAACACCAACCTTCGCGTGGCTCACAACCAGGCCATAGTGCGAGTGGCGGCAGCGAGAGCAGCGCTGCACACAGTCGGACGGGAAGCTTCGGGCCGCTGGACGGCAGGGGCAGCAACCCAACCTCAGCTGGCTCGCAGTATTCCGCACTCTCCTTCGCCTCGCAATACGGCCTGGGCGGCGCAAAACCACATGGCACCCCCGACCCTGTGAGCGCCGTGGGTTCCCTCTACTCAAATGCCAGCGAGGGCGGTGCCGGCATGGAGCGCGAGGGCAGCATGCACGGTTTAGAGGCATCCTTTGATAAGATGAGCTTGGAGAAGGCGAGGACGCTTGACGCCGAGGACCTGGACGACGAGGGCTGGCGGATTGTGAGCATGGAGAACCGCATCGTCGAGCTCGGTGGCCTTGGTGAGGGCGCTGGTGGTGCCGTCACGAGGTGTAAGCTCAAGGGAGGCAAGACCGTCTTTGCTCTCAAGGTAAGACGCACAATTGCAATCTCTACCTCGTCGCGCCTGTCTAACAGTATTCCAGGTCATCACGACGAACCCAGATCCGGACGTGAAGAAGCAGATTCTGCGGGAGATCAATTTCAACAAGGGATGCGCGTCTGAACACATCTGCAGGTACTACGGCGGTTTCCTCGAGCCTTCTACTGCCACCATCTCCATTGCCATGGAGTTTTGCGAGGGTGGATCACTCGACAGCATTTACAAGGAGGTCAAGCGTCTGGGAGGCCGGACGGGCGAGAAAGTTCTGGGCAAGATCGCCGAGGGTGTTTTGCAGGGCCTGACCTACCTCGAGGCCAAGCGTATCCTCCACCGAGACATCAAGCCGTCCAACATCCTTCTTTGCCGCAACGGTGAGGTAAAGCTATGCGACTTTGGCGTGTCTGGAGACTTCGGTACCAAGGGCGAGGCGAACACATTTATTGGCACAAGCTACTACATGGCGCCGGAGCGGATCACGGGCCAGACATATACTATTACTTCGGACGTGTGGTCGACAGGCGTGACGCTGCTCGAGGTTGCACAACATCGCTTCCCATTCCCGGCCGATGGCACAGAGATGCAGCCTAGGGCCGGTCTCATCGACCTGTTGACGTACATCGTACAGCAACCAATCCCCAAGCTGAAGGATGAGCCTGAAGCTGGCATCTTTTGGAGTGACAACTTTAAGCATTTCATTGAGAGCTGGTAAGTCGCCTTTTCAAGATCGAATCGAGCACACAGCTGACACGCCTCCAACAGCCTAGAAAAGAACCCCAAGCGCCGCGGTATGCCGTGGAAGATGCTGGAGCATCCATGGATGACAGAGCTCAAGACGAAGCGCGTCAACATGGGCAAATATCTGTCCCAGGTATGGGGCTGGGACGACAAGGGGTCAAAGTGATGAAAATCGCATCAGGGACACATACCATATTGCATACAGAGTCAGAGCATTACATTCTCAGCCGCAGCGATGAGCGAAATTTTACCGAGAAACTTTTATCAACACCACGCCATATAGCACCGCAACGGCCGATTCGCACACTTCGTATCGATCATACCAGGACGGTTAGCATTGGAGCATGTCGAAACCACATAGCGCGAGCGTCTAGCCCACAAGGCTGTACCACACATACTCAACCGTCGACAGACACAAATCCACATCTTAGTCAGACCGGGACTCTCCAACATGATCACATTAATTGCTGGGACCTTTGGGGTGAACGGGATTTGCCCTGAGGCAGAAGATTGGTGTAGCCTCGCACAAAAAGCGAAGGATACCGGAAGTGAAGCTGAACCCTGGGTGGCCTGGAGACTTGAACAAATCTTGGAAATTCACGTAAGGTTAGGGAGGGCTCACAGGATCGGAGTCATTAGTGGGAATGGAAAGGAACATTTTCAAGTTTGCTCTCGATGTGACATGAATACGTGAATGCCGAACTCGGTTTCACCGATCCAACAGTAGGCCACTCTAGGCTTTGAGAGGAAGCTGAGTGAAGCCAGTGGCTCTAGTGATCCTAGCCACACATTGATGTCTGCCCCGTCTTTGGCTCATGGCCTCCACCCTTATCTTGCAACTATTGCTTTGCGGGTATCTAGTCAAACAAACCACATTCATGGGTATTTACTCAAAACACTGACATGGACCACAGGGCCGTCCACCAAGCCAAACCACATTTCCGCGTTGTACCTGGGGTAATCGAAATGACCCACAAGTCCCCTATTGTACACAACCTCAGGCCCCGGAGTAAAACTTTTCCAAGCATTTGAAAGGAGGGCATCTTTCCATGATGTGGCCCTTGTCCCGCGCAAAGCAGGAGCATTTAGAATTGAGACGAACCGGTTTCGAGACGAACCACCGTCAACGGCCAATGAGAACCCCATTTGTCAAATGCCGCAGAGTCCACTTTGATCCCCGAGTCAGAAGCAGAACATCCTGATCAAACCAAATCTGAGCAGCCAGATGATGTGCACACAGGCCCGCAGGACCACAGGTTCCGGTCAGATCTTTTGCGAGGGTGGCCAATTTCGGCCGTGGGTGCTGCGTCATGGCACGCAGCGTGTGTCGTAGTACAATATTTTCTCAATCATTGAGCAGTTTCATCGAATTCACAGCCATTTGGTGCTCCGTTGCAAAGGCAACAACATGGCATGTTGTGGGCGTGGTCTCTCATCGAGCCATGCAAATAGTCATGTGAAGAGACAGTGGCAAAGACAGCCAGGTTCTCGGCGCATTGAAGCAGTCAGAGTGCGCATGGACATTGCAAGCGAGCTTTTCAGGACGGGCTGAGAGGACTGCCCTCCTTCTCTGGCTCCACCTCGGCCATGAGCTCCCTGAGGACGACTGTGGCGTAGGCACTTGCGTTGAGGCTGAACTCGAGCACGACAGCAATCTTGACCGTATCCTCATCCACTGATGACAGGTCTCTCTGGGTGAAAGACTCGACGGCCTCTTTGGTCAGACGGTCATCGCTTCTCTTCTTGAACCACTCTGCTCTAGGCTGACCTGTGGTGGGCGTCTGTTCCTTCCCGGCAGGAGCTTCCTGAGTGCTGGTCGCTTTCTCGGTCCCGCTGCTGCTAGGACGACTTGCAGCCAGGGCAGTCTCGTTGTTCTCTGTTGCCGTGTTCGTCGAGGGCTTCGTCAAGATAGGATCCTGCAGGTGTTTGCTGAGTGCCTCCATCGCGACTGCATTTTGGTGGGCTAATGCCTCAGCGGTAGGCGCTTCAGCCTGAAATGATGGTGCTGGAAGCTCGCGGCTAAGCGTTCTTGGTCTGGCCGTGAAACCCGCATTGCCAGACTCGGGGACACTTGGCTGCCGTGTAGGAGCCACAATCCTTGTGGGCTGTAGATTCTCACCCTCAACAGCATCGACATGGAGTGGTGCGGCTTCGTTGGCAGCCGCAGGTCCGGTAGCCACACTGGACTGCGACTCCAGGGGAGAAGCCTCATGTCTAGTCTTAATTCTCTTGAGGCTACCATCCTCGGATCGCTGGACCCAGGTTTCATTGACACGGGGCTCAAGCTCGGGCTTCTCCTGCATCTGGCGACGTCGCTCTGCATCAATTTTATCATCATGGGCGGCAGGGTCTGCTGCGAAGCTGTTCCAACCGACAGCAGTTGCCAGCATCTCTGGATCTTTGGCAATCTCTTTCGCCTTGAGCTCGGCCTTTCGCTGCTCGATGAGGTTGGCATCTGTCGGCCGCATCTGCTCATTGTCGTCTGTGTAGGTGCGAACTTCCCATTTTGGCTCTCCAATGAATCTGCCGACGATATGACGGTAAGCCCCGCTAAGGCTGAAGTCCTTCTTGGATCGGCGCATCTGGTGGGGGTTCAGTCGACCATTCTCTGGCCTCGACATGAACTCAACGTAGAACTCGCCGATGTCGTTGTCTGGGTAGATCACGTCGTAACCAGGGACTGGCAGCACAAGATCAAAAACGGTGTACTTGCCACTCTGGACCTCGGCCTCAGTCAGATGCCGGGCTCTCTGAAACTGAGGCTCATCAGCCGCGGCTGTATCGACCTCGTCTTCGACAAGATCGGCGGGAACCTTCTCTGAGTTGACCAAAACTAGGTCTCCAGGAATGACCTTGGATCCATACCTGGCCCATCGATGGGAGACAGCATGGTTCCAGACGTACGATTGGTAGGCATGGAGATACAAGTTCCGCATCCCGCGTGTGATGGATAGAATCGCGCCTTGAGGGTCACGCGGATTCTTCGCAAGATGGCTGATGACATTCATCTCCGAGCCAAAACGTCTCGGCATGTATTGAAGCGCAGCCTTTGCGTTTCTGGCAGTCTTCCACTGAATGATGGCACGAACGCGATTGATCTCATCTCGATTTGCTGGAGTCTCTTCGACGGAGCCAGACATTACTTTGCTCATGTAATCGGGGTCGACATGGAGGATGCCGTCAATAACGGCTTCGTAGTCTTCCATCAGCAACATCTTGCCGAGCTCGTGCGTTCCGACAAAGTGGGTGCCAAATCTCTGGAGACCAAAGTAATTGATGAAACCGTACTTGGCCATCTCTGAGACGGCTGACTCGACAGCCTGCGTGACCATTTGGACTCGACGCTTAAGCGAGCACCCTTGACCACGGCTGACAGAAACATTTTTGACAGTGATCTTGAACGCATTGCCACCATGATCGCCAAGCTGTATTGGATACTTGCTGTATTTGTAGTCGCCCAACTTGATGGCGGGGATCTGGCTGTTGAGGAAATCCAGAGTTTGGTGCTTGGCGTGGAATGCACTGATTCGCTGGACCGTAGCTGCACGCCTGTCCTTGGTGCCAGCAAAGCCAAAGTTGTTGGCCTTGATCTTGAGCATACGCGCAATCTGGTTGATTGCATCCATGGTATCTTTGTTTTCCTTGTAAAGAGTGAAATGAAGGTACTCACCCCCCATCTTCTTGAATGAGGGCTGGGTAGAGCGGTGGCGCTGGCCACCTGCACGCGGGTTCTTGGTGAAACGATTAGAGGGAATTGCAGTGATAATCCCATCATTTCCAGTCTCTGTGTCGATTTTTGATTGGAAAATGCGACGGATTTCCTGGATTTCTTGTTAGATGAACCCTGCATGCTTCAACGACAGATTCTCACCTGATGAACTTTTCCTCGCTGCGAACGCTCCATGGGAGGAAACTTGACCGAGTTTGCTCGTGGGTCAAGTCTGCTATTTCCAGACGTCGCAATTCGTTCAAAAAGTTCCTTCAGTGCTTGTGTGGTGGGCTCACCCAAGAGATCACAGAGAATTTTGAGGTCCTCGTCGCTGACCTGGACGGACACAGCATCACTGGAAGAGGGCTGTGCCTCAATTGCAGGGGCCGGATTGGCACCATTTTGAGCATTGTGGTGAGGTTGTCCAGGAATGTGAACATCCTGTATCGAGGTCAGCCATGTATTTCAAGCAAACGAGAGTGGGCTAACCATGAAGCAACCTACTGCGTCAGTAGGTCTGGGACCTAGGTTGTAATCTGTAAGGTGGAGAACCTCGCCATTCTTCTGGATTTCATTGACGAGGAAGTCCGTGAATCTGTTTGCAGTCAGGTCTTCGTTTCCAGCCAATTGATGGGTAAGAGAGCAGTAGCAAGAGCTCCAAGAATGTGGGAGAGGTGTCATTAGTTGTGGTCTAGCAGTATCGAAGATCTCATACCTCTTGCGAACATCACCGTGCCAGCCATGGTTTTGAGGAGAACTGAAGTGGAGCAGACCCAACTTCTTCTCTGAAGCTGCACGTACAGAAGGCATGTAGTTCATGGGCTGGTTGGGATTGTGAGATGGCTGCTGTGCTGCGTGATGCGGCTTGTCGTGGTGACGATTTTGGTTGCGAAAATGCTGTTGATGGGTGTCTGTGTCCTGAACGGAAGGAGAGACCTGCTCAGGTGGGCTTGCCATCTTGACGAGCTTTTGAGGCAAAGCTTAAGTGGGAAAGCGGGCAGGGACGAGGGTATCGCAGCGAGGGTGCTCGTTGGACGGCGAATAGGGAACCTCCGCAGCTGCGATGTGCAGCAGTCCTCGTTGTGGGACAGCAAAGCACTGTCGCGAGATTCTCGGCGAGCGGAAGTTGTTCTCAGTCAGTTAATTTCCACTGCGAAGTCAGCCTTGAAGCTGATTTCCTGGAGGACAATACTGAACTGGTTGATCTGAAGGAGGGTTGGTCAATGAAAGTGAAGCGCCCGACTTTTTTGGAAGGCAGTGAACCATGCCCCTCCAGAAAGTTGTTATCGATAAGCCTCAGCACCTCCAAGCACGAACCTACCTGGGCATGCCTTGAGCTAAAGCTACCTCTCCTGACATTCAGAAAAGAGACAAATGCTGTTTGTCCTGATTTAAAAGTTGTTTGATGAGATGAGTACCAATTATCAGTGATCAGTCACGTCGAGATTTGTGAACATTGGTTTGTCATACAGATCCCAGCTTATACCTTTCATTGAGGTTCACATATCCAGTCAGTGATTCTCCTACTGTAATTGATTCCACAGATGATGTTTATATAAGTAATGATATGCCCTGATGCGTGCGTGCTGTGGCTCCGTTGAAACCATTCCATGCCTCCTACCCGATGCTTGTGACCCTTTTCATTCGTCATTATATATACAGTTCATTCTCAGATTATTACCCACACCTGGTTCCCGCATCCTCGTCCATCATGCTCATCTGATCATTACTCCAGGACTCTCACATACGGGGCTGGGAACAAGCCCTTTGAGCCCATGTAAACCCCATGATACCACTCCCCGTTTGCGTCCTCGATCTCCGTAATTTCCGCGCCCTTAGGGAACAGAAGCTCGTCACTGTTCTCCGCAGCAGGGTACCAGGCCCATCTTGCGGACGCTCTCAGACCAAACCCTCCATCAGGCGGAAATGTCGGGTCCCCTGTGTCTATGGTCTGGGCCACATCCCTGGACACAAGTCTCTCGCGCTTGTCATCACCTTCATACCAAAACCATCGTTGCAAGCCGGGCTCGTCCGGCACCGTCTCAGCCTGCAAGCGTCGGCCACCGACGAGGTCACGCACGGTATAGCGCTTCTGCCCGCCACTGCCATCCTGGAAACCCACCACTACCATTCGATGGCCCTGGGGACACCGCCTCCAGCCAGATGGGCCGTTCTCCGGGCTAATGCCACCGTTTGAGCTCATAGAATAGTAACACTGTTCGCACATGTCGTAGTCTCCGGGTCTCGAATCTGGTACTATCGAGCTGATACACGTGAAACAGTGAAAGCGACTCTGCGTGGGCGCGATGGGCATTCTGCAAACATCACACGTAGTAATAAAGGTCATGACCTTGAAAGGGCCAATGCTGGTCGCGTTTAGGCCCACCATCATGGTCGCTGATGAGGGGCGCGATGGCGAGCGAGGACTTGGGGGCAACGATCCCGATGACTTGAGGGAGTACTGGTGAGCCAGCGGGAGCAGGGCGTGCGTGCAGCTCCTGCCTTGATTGACACAGTCGTTGCAGAAACCCCTAAAGTATGCAGTCAGCTATCAAAACTATAGTGGAGATGGTAGGCTGATATGGGGAGAGGAAGGAATGTGCCATCATGGCGCCCACAGCCTTGTCCCAGAAGCCGCTGCCTATGAAAGGACGTTGAGACAAATAGTGATGAGACTGCGACCAGTCTTGTAAAACGTTTCCTCCCTCGAGAAGTGTCTTGTGTTCGGAAACTGCTTACCAATCGCCCTGGTTGCAAACATCACAACGCCAGTAGCACTCGTTCGACCATGTGAGGCACAGCGCACAGAAGGTCCCGCTCTGCAACCGTTCATATGGATCTTCAGTCGACCACGCTTTTCTGTCTTCAGCCGCGGATGCCACCATGGCTGTAGGTTGAAGGAACCGGCTTGCCATGAGTTTGTGAGGCTCTGGCAAGGACGGGTCAGACCTGCGCAGCCGTTCCCATTTGGTGAATGCACTATAGCCAAACCCAAACCAATGCAGACACCCTTTGCCCGCACGGTAACAGTCTAGACAGATATTCCAGTCGCCATTCTTACATTCCGCGCAATTGTAGTGTAATTCGTACTCTATATGGTCTCGGCGGCACCGGTCGCATCTGATTGCAGGCTCTGCGAAGAGCGACGTCCGATGCTTCTGGTGGCCAGAGCTGGATGTCGGAGACGACAGTAGGTTCGTGTTGGTCATGGTGGAAGTAGAGGTCAGGGGTGGCCCGAAGGCAATGTCAGCGGGTCTCTGCCGGCCTGAGCTCGAGCTCGAGCTCGGGTCGGCAATGGTCCTTTCTTGGGGCTGTAATATGTTCAAACCGTTGGCTCGGGCGCTGAAGGGTAGGGCCGTGGAAGGTGGTGATTGCACAAGGACTGGATTGCTACTTGGAACGTCCGATGTGCTAGCACTTCGCCCATCCCCAATGGCTGGCCTCTTGGAAGAAGTGTTCAGACTGTTTGATCTGGCATTGAGGTCTGTCTGAGACCGAGCGCCTACCCTGACCTCTGGCTGTGTAGGGCCAACCGGTAAGGTCGAACTGCGGTCCCTGCTTCCGCTGGCGGCCCGCCGACGCCTCCTCGGCTCCTGAACCTCCAAAGTCGCAGACCGTGAAGATATAGGCGGCCTGCTGCTACGCTCTTCGGATTGACTCGTGGCACTTGCCGATCTTGAATGACGGTCTGTCTGCCTGTTTGCTGACCTTGATGTAACAGCGAGCTGAGGCCTGGGTTCGGACGGCCCAACATGGGAACTTCGAGAGGTGGCCCGGCTCCTTTCCTCATGACGTAGCCTTTCTCTTTCTCGCTGACGCCTCCGATATGCTTCAGTGATCTTGCGGCTCAGCTCATCGTTGTTGATAAGGTCGATGTTCTCCAGGTCCAGTCCGTCCAGAAGGCCCTCTTCCTGGATTTGCCGGGCGAATTCCTCCACCTCTCGTTCCATGTCGATGTCGGCTGCGTCTGAAGAGCTGATCAGGGAGCGAAGGGACGACTGGTGCTCGATGTGACGCCTCTGTCTCTCCCTCATATCCTCCGCCCTTCGTCTGGATTCATTGCTGCTGCTGCGGCTGTGTTCAGACCTTGATCCTACATGATCGGGCGACAGCCTCGCATTCTGCTCCGCTCTGAGGTTGGACTCCCTATCTGCGGTGGCTCCGCGCCTATGCTGGCGCTCCCGAGGCCGCGAATCGCCACTCCTGGTCGAGCTCGTATCTCTGGTCCGATGAGAGCTCCCGTTTCTGTGCCTGCTGGAGGAACCGTGCTGGCGCGACCTGGAAGTGGCTGCCTCGCCATTCACAGCCTCTCGAAGACTCATCTCTCGCACCGACTCAATTAGATTTCTATCGCGCTCCTCTTGGCGTAGCCGCTCGGGCGTTCGTTCCGGAATGTTCAACCTGGGAAGCACGCTGTCTCCTGGCTTGTACTTGGCATCCATCTCTTCCTTCTCAGAGTCTGGCTTCGCCTTCTCCGGGTGCGCAACAAGCATCATATCCAGGAGCGAGGCGACAGTGGCATTGTGTCTCGTGTCCCGCACCGGTGCCCGGCACGAAGGGCAGGTGAAAACCGAGGCCCCGGGGGCTGGCGGATCGGGGCCATTCTCGACTGCGTGAGCCTGCCATGCGAACCAGTCCTTCAAGCAGGCGCCACAGAAGGTATGCAGACAATCCAGAAGCGTAAGGGGGTGGTAGAGCAGCTCGGTACAGATCTGACTCGGCACAGTGGTTAGAAGGGCTGAGGAGCGGGGCACATCGGCAAGACGACTGAGACAGACGAGGCAACTCACCGAGCAGGTCAACTCTTTCTCCAGATCCAGTGCCGGCTTGGACGACTCCATGCTTACCCTTTCTGCAAGGGCTTGCGCCCTCCGCTCTGCGACCAGGAAGTCGCGAACCGCAAGAAAAGACTGAAGTACGACCACTCGTGCAGTGGCAAGGATCAGGGTTCCGCCAGGGTTATATCGATCAGGTCGAAGGCCCAGGCAACTAGCGACTTGGGAACCGGTTATGCAGGTCGGAATGGGCTAACAGGGTCCAGCGTTGTAGATCCATCCGAAGGCACTCGAGGAGACGATGCTCCAGACATCAAATACCGTACGCAAGGTTTCGCAGAAATACAGCTGAGATTCCAAATGTAGAGACTATCGACCTGGTGGCTGCAGAGGCTGGACTCACGAGTGGCTCCGGTTTCTTAATGTATGGCGCTTATGAGAGCAAGCTGCTTGGCCAGGCAAATGGGGTAAGCTTAGTTGAACTCTCCACTTCACGACACATCATGTGTGCAGCACCTGTCTTGCGGCAAATCACCAGTCGCGGTCACCATGATCGACTATAGTGGAGAGTGATTCAAGACAAGACCTGATATTATAGGAACGAGCTTGATCGAGTTGCCCGCGCCACGCGGTCACGGCACCGGTATGGTGGACCACGTGGGCAATGCTCACTGCCCAACTTCGTGTGGGATATTCTCACTATGGGGAAGTCTCCTGCATGATAAACTCGTATGGGAAGTCACCTCATTCGACATCCCAAGCATCTGCAGTGGGACAATTACTCGCAAGATAACCTACTCAGGGAGCCCTGCTGAAGGATAATCTCACACAGGCTTAATAAGCACTCTCGGACAACTCTAGTATGATGAATTACGCCGAGTCAACCATTTAACTGGACGTGGTGTATGCATATTGCAAGTACAGCACACCTGCTGCTCTGGCCGGCCGCGTATCACACTTCTGTATTTCCGAGACGGCAGTAGCTTGGTTGGATGTGGTATTTACAATCTTAACCTACTCGTGCTTCCACTCTGCCTTCGTCTTGTCCGCGAATGCCTTCATGCCAATCTTTTGGTCCTGGCTACCAAACAGGCTGTGGAAGACGCGTCGCTCGTACTCCACACCGTCCCGCAACGGCAGGTCCTGACTCTTATTGACAACCTCCTTGCCAGCCTGCACGGCGACCTTTGAGTAGCCGGCTATGGTCTCGGCTGTGTTCAATGTGGCCTGCATTAGTTCCTCATAGGTCGGGAATGTCCTGGCGGCCACTCCCCACTCGTAAGCCTCCCGCCCGGAGAAGAACTTTCCAGTGAGGATCAGCTCCATTGCTCTGGACTTGCCAATGGCCCTCGTCAGGCGCTGGCTTCCTCCGGCTCCTGGGACGGTGCCAAGCTTGATCTCTGGCTGGCCAAAGTTGGCCTTGTCTGTGCAGTATATAATGTCACACATCATTGCCAATTCGCATCCTCCGCCGAGCGCGTGCCCAGAGACTGCAGCAATTATGGGCTTCTTGATCTGGGTCGTCAGGTCGGACCAGGACTCGATGAACGAGTTGCGATACGCCTGCGAGAAAGTAAGGGGCGCCATCTCCTTGATGTCTGCGCCAGCCGCGAAAGCCTTCTCGGAGCCCGTAAGGATTATGGCCGCGACGCTGTCCGAGGCATTGAACTTCAACAGAGCCTCATTGAGCTCGGTGATCAGCGGGGTACACAGGGCATTGAGAGCTTTGGGTCGGTTCAGCGTAACTGGGAGAAAATCAATTGTCAGCCATCGTGTGATGCCTCGCAGCTTCGCCCGTCGTACCTTGCCCAACACCAGGCTTCGGCTCGGAAACTTGAATATATTCGTAGCTCATTCTCGTCGAGGCTGAAAAGGAGGCGCGGGAGACGCGTGGCAGTGTCGAGGACTGCAACCTGGAGGCGATTGGCCTCAGACTCCGGAGATTTTGCATCTTCGAAAAATGATTGAAGTTCCGAGGCTATGGTGATAAGCAGCGGGGGACGACGCTATGCCTCGGGCGTAAGGGATGCTAATATCGAAGCGGGCGGGGTGCTGTGGCTGCGAGTGCACCTTGCGCTACGCAAGCGGGCTGGTAGGGTGAGGAATCGATCGAGTTGATGAATATGCAGACTCGAGTGTTCCCGTGTGGGAATCAGAGGTAGTAGAAGAACAACAACCAACTCAAACTGTAAACTGGCCCTGGACAAAGCGTACGAGACATCCGTAGACATCGAAGACCGACGATTGCCGTCGGCCGAGGTCGAGCTACTTGCCTTTTGGAGCAGTGTCGTCACAGCTCCCCAAGTGCTCCAGATCCCCACTAGGGGACCGGCTAGCCCCATCCGTGGGTACTTGGGCAGGCGCGCAAATGCAAGTATAGGCAAGACAGGTGAACGCGTATTCAGCGTTACTGGCATTTGCTCCCGCCATTCAGCCCCTGTGGGACAGAAAACAGGGGTCTCAGCACGGCTCAGGGGGCGGCGCATGGACCTGGGCTGTCAATCAGCACGATAAAGAAGTGGGGCCCAATCAAAAATACCAGTTTACTGGTTGGGTGACCTAGGAGCCTTGGGGAGCCTTTTTAGTGAGCTCCAGCTCTAGACAGATTTCAAAGTCGTCGCAGGCCGGAACCATCTTTATATCCATTTTGCGGACACCACGACCCGTGCGACCTATTGTGTTCGCCCATCGAGGACCACTTGCCCTGCGACGAATACCTCAACCACCTCCCGCGTTCAAGCCTCTCGCTCGAAGCCTCGACGCCCCCGCCTATTGCACGCTCACGGCTGCATCCGTCTTCCCAACAACCACCTCGTACCCGTCCCATCTCGTCGCGATGGATGCTCCTGAACCGGATCAGACCCCCTTTGCCTCGGTGTCGGCGCAGACATCAAAACTTCAAAGGCAATACCAGGCGCTTTTGGATCAGTCAACCCCATATGTCACGTACAGATGGGTCGGAACGGCTGTCTTGTTGCTCCTGTTCTTCGCGCGCATCCTGTACGCGCAAGGCTGGTACATCGGTCCGTTCCACCCCCAGTGGTCCTTCAACTGCCCGGTGCCTCTCCCACTGACAACATCATAGTGGCCTACGCCCTCGGGATCTATTTGCTCAACCTCTTCCTTGCCTTCCTGCAGCCCAAGTTCGACCCTTCCAATGAGGCCATCGATAACGAGATGGAGGACGGCGCGGCCGGCTCTTTGCCGACAAAGCAGGACGAGGAGTTCAGGCCGTTCATCAGACGTCTGCCAGAGTTCAAATTCTGGCACTCTGCCACCCGTGTTATTCTCATCGGCTTTGTCTGCAGCTGGTTCGAAATCTTCAACGTGCCGGTCTTCTGGCCCGTCCTGGTCATGTACTGGTTCATCCTGTTCTTCTTGACCAGTAAGTCGAGCGCTTCCACCTACACTGGCGAGTATGCTAACGAAGCCCAGTGCGCAAGCAAATCCAACACATGATCAAATACCGCTACGTGCCCTTCACCATGGGCAAGGCACGGTACAACAGGAACGCCGAGTAAGGCGGAAAACTGGGGGCCAGAGCTTTGCGATAGAAGCTCTGGTACGACCGGAAAATGGCCCAAGCATGAGACATTCTGATTCTGTGCCGAGCTCCTCGTTATCAACTTTATGACCCGTTTTAATCTGCATCTGCATTATGGACGGAGGCAGGGACCGCCTCCAAGCCTTGTCGTATAATCGGCGCACACGTTACGGACTTGACCTAAGGCGTTGCTGTTTGCTTGGGTGCTCCAGCTGGTCAAAAGGGCCAGGAAACATGGGGGGCTGGAATCAGGGCTTTAGGGAAGAACGCGATATGTAGACTACGATCCTCTATAGAATGAAGCAGCTTGACCTCTCCCAGCATGCAGGCGTGAGTACTGTACGGCTGGGTCACTCATTTGTCCCGGTGCTGGAATACCTAGGTACCTAGGTAGTCTGTACTGTGCCGGGACACACTTGGTCGATCCAGGTTTAGATTGGGCGCAATGGTGCTATTGTCTTTCCTGTTCTGAATTCGCAGAATAGGCCTGTGAGGGATTGGGGAAAGGGGCTGGGACAGGCCGACTAAAAACGGTGGGTGCACACTCACACGCCCCGCGTGTCTTTTAACAGTCGTGCAACTAAGAAGTGCACTCACCCAAACAAACGCCAGAGCTACCACCATCTCTTGGCAGCCGCAACTCTTCCAGCTTCCAGTTTCCAGCAGAGCACCCCGAAAACCCAACACCTCAAACGCCACAGCTTCAGTCCGGCGAGGCGTCCTCGTTCAAGGCATCGGTCGTTCGTGCCGACATCAATCGTCAACATGTCGTCCTCACAGTCCTCACACGCTCGCCAAGACTTCATCGCGAGGATCAGATATTCCAATGCACTCCCACCGCCGCCGAACCCCCCCAAGCTCCTCGACATCCCAAACACGGGCCTTGCAAGCGGACAGTACACGACACCAGGCTTCGCTTCTCGCCTGGCGCGAGAGCAGCCGCTCAACATCGAGGCAGATGCCGAGCTTGGAATGCCCTTGGACCTGGTGGGCATGCCAGGTGTCTTCGACGGCGATGAGAGCTGTGCGTCTTGATCACTATCAAGCTCGATGTTAAAGGCCTGCGGACTGACACTGAATAGCGATCCAAGCACCGTCGCAGCCCCCGCAAGTTCACCCCCACGACCGAGCCTTGTTGCGACCGCTGGCCACCCTCGGCAAGCCCAAGGTCGCAGGTGCTGCTGTCTCCTTCCTTCGTCGTACGGAGTACATCTCCAATGCAAACACCACAACGAAATCGAGCCCATTCCGTCAAGCCCCAAAGAGCACCTCTCAGCGGCCACTCAAGCGGAAATCGCCGGAGCCTGACATCGGAACACCTGCCTACGTGAAGCGCAAGATTGAGAAGGGCTTTGAGGCAGCGCAGGAGAGTCTGAAGGACAAGAGCCGGATACGACACCCTACCAAACCTCCGGTGAACAAGTTCAGGAACCTCAGAGTGGTTGAGGCCTACCCTGTCCTGCCCGACCTCGACGCATTCCCGGACTCTGGCGCCTATGTCACATACAAGTTTGCACATCCCCCCATACCCAAGGATGGGACTTACGACAGGCGCCTCCTCAACAGTATATTGAAATACAATCGCTCGCCAGAGGAAGAAGAGGCCTACAATGCAGCGGTAGAGGCGCACAATCGCGACCCGGAGAACTTCCCCAAACCACCAAATCAGCAGCCATACAACTTCTACCTTGCCGACAAGGTTAAGCACGTGGACATGTTCCGCAAGAGATTTGACCTGCGCAACTCTGATCGCGACGACGAAAGTCTGAACCCGGAGACTAAGGCCGACAGTGGCAAGCCGGCATTCGAGTACAACTACGCGCGCACATACAACGCTGTGGTGGAGAGCGAGCTGGATCACGACACAAAGTACAGCGAGGAGTTGGTGTTCGGCATTGACCCAGTCACGAAGGTGGCGTGGTACTACCCGTCCATGCAGCGTATGAAGCTGGAGCCTCCACGAAGAATCCACAACCAGTTCAAGCGCGAGAAGAACGAGGTTGATGAGATTGACGTTGTCCCCGAGGACCCTTCGGACGAGTGGCGTCTCCGCATGGATATGTGCAAGGCTAATCCCCTTGTCGGACCCGACCCGCCACAAGAGGACGAAGGTGATCATGATATTGAGGCAGACGAGGCCGTGTCACATGACGGAGACGGTGGTCGACGAGATGACAGCGAGGAACCTGCGGCCGCAAATGGGCGGGGCTACAGCGAGGAGCCTAGGAATGAGAGTGAGCAGGATGCGGAGGGAGATGAAGAGGAGTAACCAAGTCTGCCCAGGCAGCTTGGGGGATCGGCCACGTCTAAGTGGGGAAAGGAAAAGGGAAAGCAGGTCCCTGTCACCGTTGATTTTCTTTTCCTACCCTTTGAACAGGTTTGGGAGACTTGAAATACAACTATCACTCAGCTGGGATGAGATCTCACGGTCTTGAGGTCTGCCTAGCTAGCGGCCGACTTCAGTCGAGCCCGTGAGGACTGCTAGTGTGGCGGCTCCAATGGTCAATGGCTTGAGACAGTCTCCCACGCCTTGACTTGAAATTCATCTCGAATAGAGCTCTACTTCTACGATTTAATGCATAAAATTCCTGTGCCTTCGTAGTTTCCCAACTCCAGTGCTTGATATACCGTTGGATAGACTCAATGGATTGTGGAAGCAAAGTCCTCAAGCCACAATTGAGCAAGGTGTGTTATTTATCTCAAGTATCTCTGGTCCTCACTTGAGATTGAAGTTCTGCCGTCAGCGGACATGTTCGTTTGGGGGGGGCTGGCCGACCAGCTCTCACCAGGGTTCACAACCCTGAGAACAGCGGTGGCCTCCACAGCAAAATCTTGATCGAACACCTTTTTCAACAATTCGTGCCAGGTCGTCAGCCACTTCAAAAAAATAGTTGATCTCCGCGCAAACACAGCATACAAAAAAGAGTGCTGTCGCGCTGGCCATGAAAAACCACATGGAGTCTTGCACGGTCAGTCAGTCAGTCAGTCAGTCAGTCAGTCAACGAAAGGTAAGCATCGGGTCGCAAGCCCTCAGTTGGCTCACCCCGGAGACGCATTCTCCTTCACTCCAACCTCGAATCCCGCACGTCTTTTGCCGGACTCGGTCGACAGTATCCATCCTCCTGTCCGATCTTGAGTAGGATTCGCCCCGAAGTGCCTTCTAGGTCCCTTCGGCGCGTTATTAGACAAGATCAAGAGACTATCTGGTTTCCGCAACGTTATTTGAGTACGAGACCTCCTCTCCTGCACATCAGGGCATGTGGGGGATCTCGTAATTATTCAGTTGCGACACATCTTGATCGGGGGACAGCCTATGTTTTGGGCAGACTTGCCAGTAATTTAATATATTCTCCAAGCCGTCGGGTCCAACGGCGAAGGCCACCTCATGTGCCGTGTATGATGACCACCTAGGTGCTAAGAAATAATGTGGCCCTCGGCCACTTTTGTTGATTTACAACAACGTCCTCATCCATGTAAATCAGTTTTGCCCCTTCAGAGCCCCCAACCACATCCTGACCCTCTCGGGCGGCACAACGACTCTGGGCCGGACTGCAAGCTGTCCTAATCAGACTTCACCAACGTCGTCGTTGTCGGACACCCGCCCTTCGCTTCAGCGGCTCATACTTTCCGTCGAGTAATCCTCGAGTTTGATTCCTCCTGCGAGATCTGAAAGAAGCTTGCGAAGACTGACCCACTCCTGGTTAGACCGGCGGTATGATGTGGTTCTTTCCACGTGCTCAACTGTGATCTTTTCCAGTCTCCGTTCTCTCACTAACTGTACCAGCTCGTCGAAGCCTAGCGCATCTGTGAGACACGTCTGCCTTCTCTCGGGCCAGTACCTCCTCAGCAGCATCTCTCTCGCAGATTTGACGTTGGTAGTAGACCGAGAGATGACCACGACCAGTCCCTTCAGCTTGGGGGCTTCCTGCAGTAGCTTGAAGGCCGAGTCGGACTTTTCGCCTCTCCAGTGGACCTCGACGCTCCTGAGGTGGGATTTCAAACTCTCGTTTATCCGAAGACAGTAGTCTGAGAAATTTATCAGCGAGCTCTACTTCATGAGCATAATTCGCACTCACCAAGCTCGCAGCTACAGCGGAATTTATATAGACGGTCCTGAAACCACACTTCGAGAGCTTCATCCCTGATCTGCGAGCACGTGAAAATGAGTGGCATCTTCACAGGAATCACCTTCCCTTCCATGTAGCTCTTCAAGTTGGTTGTGGCACAGCCACAACTGACAGGGTAGTTCAGGACCAACGAAAGTCCCTGGATCAGGTTCTTGAAGTAGTACTGGTAGACCATCTGGCGGATCTCTTGTGGAAGCTTCATGAAGGGGAATGCTCTGTTCTGGTTGGACTCGTCTGTGGAAGCAAAGTCAACACTCAATTCTAACCGGGTTTTGAGCTGTGCGAACAACAGTCTAGACAACTGAAGGTCCCTGAAGCAAGTGGAAAGGAAATGAATGCATGGGTTTCGGGGGAGGGGAGATAGTGGTTGGTCGGAATCAGACTCACTGGCAATGTTTAGCATCTCAGTACAGCAGGCGATGATCTCATTGCATTCGGCCATGCATTCGGGGGTGGGATTCTTCTGCATCGCAAAGGCTAGAGAAGAGATGGTGTTCGTGCAGGTCCTCATGAGCGTTGAAGTTCGAAGCCTGCGTCCCAGAGCCTCAGGTGGGTCCCCACCACGGTGGTGCTCGCCATAGGCTCTGAAGAGATCCAGAACATCACCCGAAAGCTGGTATCGCTCGCGGAGGTTTCGCTCCTGTAGGACATTTTCGTCCAGTGGAGGGCTCATCTTGAGAGATTACTGCCTGGAGGATGAGAACAATAATGATGGCCGGCACACTTGGTAGGTATGTACATGGGGCTTAGAAGGTCTCACTTCTGGATGCCTGAAGCGTCAAGAAAGGATAGAGTGGACCTGTCGGCGCTAGGTGGTGCCAGAAGGCTAGCTGTCAATCGTAAAGACTGAGTATCAATGCTCAGGTGTCTATGGCTCTTTGAATGGAAGATGTGTACATCGTAGCCCACCGGGGCAACTGTTACCATGGAAGCAGAGGGGCAACAGAAAGGGTCGGACGCCCAATGAGCAGAAAATAATCATCTAATGTGCGAGCTTGGGATTCTTGAAGCCAATGAGGTGGGAATTGACAGAAGGCTTCAAAATGAAGCATCATCTTGCGAGATTGGTCATCCTCGTATGTCCGGGCCGGCCATCTTGAACCTATTGCTGGGCACCTTCCATTATCAAACAGACGTATGATGGGCACTTCTGGGGGAGACAATAGAGACCGGATTGTCTACTGTGAGAAAATGAGCGTGGACGAGGGAAATTTGTCGAGCTGAGGAAGACGCATTAAGCGGTGACGAGGACACGGAGAACAGCTGGGATCGGGTTAAAAAAGACGAGAAGGCATATCAGAAGCAAGCAGACGTTAGTGAAGTGAAAGATAATTAATATCTGTAATCTAGGAAAGTCTATGTATCCTCAATCGTCACAGAATAAGAACAATGTGACATAAATCTAAGCATCCTCTCGTGGTATCCCGTAAACCCAGAACTCCGTCGCTATGCAACTGAAAACAAAGCAGTCATCACTCATGACCCATGATCTTTCAAAGCTCGCATGAGAAGGTATCCGTCGGCAACATCACACATGGCTCTTAGCAAATCAACACAGCCGCAGCAAGGAACGCAACCAGAGCACCGGTCTTGGCGCCGACTGGGCCGAGGCCAGAGGAGGCATCGCTCGTCGCGCTGCTGCTCTCTGACCTGCCCTCGGGGGTGATCCCATTGAGGTTGTCGGCGGTATCGATGGCCGGGCCCTCGCTGTAGAAGTCGACCAGTGCAAAGACGGGGGCGGTGCCCCACTCCGAGTTACAGGTGGCGGCATGCTGGCCCAGGGTACCGATGGTGCCCGTGTCGGGGCTGTTGGTGGTGTCGATGATCTCAACGTTGGGCACCTCAATGCTGCTGGTAATAGACTGGTAGACGAAGTGGTTCATCAGGGGCAGATAGCCCGAGGAGATGCCCGAGCTGGCATCGGAAACACCGGACGGCCGGTCGACGGTGCAGTTGAGGCCCGCGAGGGAGGTGACCTCGTAGGCGGTCTCAAAGACGTAGTCCCACTCGTTGAGGAGGTAGGGGTAGGTTGTCGAGTAGGTGATGGTGGCAATGAATGTTACCAGTTTCGTTCCTTCGTCGATCATGGTCTGGAGGGTCGGCCAGGTGTTGCTGGCGCTCGCGGTGGCGGGCGTGTAGCCGTACGATGAGATGTTGGAGCTTTCGTACACGGCGCCGAAGGAGGCCACATCCTCATCATCCGAGTTGACAATCAACAGAGTGACGACTTCGTTCGGGTTCTCATCCATCCAGTACTTGATCTTGACCAGGAAGTCCTCAAGGGTGCCAGCATCGAGCAAGGCGCACGTTGTGTGACACAGCTGAAGAGTGCCGTTCGAGTTGTGTACCTGCAGAGAGAGCAGTCGGATGCCGGCGTTCAAGGCTGCTGTGGCATTGTAGTACTGGTTTCCAGCGACGGAGTTGTCCGTGGATGAGTCCCGGAGGAAGGCCGCGTCGTGGGCGCCCATGTGGGTCACGTTGCTGTACTGCCTTGAGCAGAGGTCGGGCGAGTTATTGCAGGCAACAGTCGAGGTCGAGGTCGAGGTGGCGGCCTCTACTGCTGTTGATGCGGCATAGCTGCCGGTCGAGGTAGCTGTAGCCCATGAGTTTGCCCAGTCCGTTGTCGATGCGGCACCCCAACTTCCCTCCTGTCCGCCTCCGCTGCCGCCGCTACCACTGCTACCACTGCTACCATCACCCCATTGGCTGGCATCCCATTGTCCATCTTGGTTTTGTGGGTTTGGTAGAGAGGAGACCGTCGCCGTGAGAGACAGGGCGACGGCGAATGTGGAAAGAATAGATGACTTCATAGTTGGTCGTCAAATTAAGCTTGTGTCATGTAGTCCTTTGCAAGCACTATCCGGGTATGAAGTCGCACTTGGGTACCTCTTGTGGGGAACAACGATAGTTCTCAGAAACGTCATATGGACGGAGTGAGAGAGAGAGAGACAACATCTTTATAGACTTTTTTGGTCACTGATGGGCTGGTATCATTTTCAGGGGCCGTGAGGCAAACTGATCTGGAGGTCACCCACATCCAGTGTGGGGTGGTTAGGTCGGCTGGGTTAAACAATGAGCATGGCGCAGCAGCAGTCAACATTACGTTGCCCGCCCCGTAGTGTGAAACCACCGGACGATGACATCTCAGTACCCTTCCAACCTCGTGAAAAAAATCAACGGGGCTAAAAAGACCCTGATCTTGTCTTATTGGACGGAAACGGTCTGTTTGTCATGCGGAAGTCCGGACTTCCTGGACGACAAGAAAACAGTGCTTAGGCAGCTGTAAGGACAGGCCGGCTTCAGAAGGTCTTGGGGGCACATGTTGAGCCCGAGATCTGCGTGCTGAATGGGTAATACTGCAGTCAATCTGCTCAAACAACTGGCTGGTTGGCTGGGCAATTCTCATACGGGGTCCGATGTGGTCATCGGGGGCTATTCACGAGGCTGGTTGAGCTGGTTGAGCCGGGTTGGAGGCAGCTCGGTCAAGGTTGTTGTTGCCGCGACGTGCTGCGACTTGGAAGGGTCCTGTCGATCAAGAGCGGTCGAACAGGGTTGACGACTACCGGCGGTGGCTTGGACCCGCCACGCGGCTCAGTTTGCCCACCAAGGCATATACACTGTGATGTTGGCGATGAAGTTGCTGGGCAGCACAGTGTTCTCTGTCCAAGCACTGTCTATCTGGACCGACAACCCCAGCTCACCCGCCACGTATTTTATTTTTGGTACCCAAGTCAGGACGCTAAGTGACATCAACGTCGTAACCCGCCGCGCGACTGCCGACCACCACTCAACCCGTTTGCGTTGTTCTGGAGATTGGTTGGCGAGAACATGACAACAAAACTTCCTTGGCTCCTCTGACTGTACAGAGCACACCACCCTTTCGATTCAAGCAGGACTTGTGTGGTCCCAATTGCATGCGTCACCTCGAACATGTGACGGCAGATGGCTCGTAGCCCTTTGTCGATGGTCCGGTGGTATACCGCCAGTGTCAATTGGAGCCGGAAAGTGGGAGCACATACACGGAGTGAGCCGAGGTTTTGTCAAATGCTGCGCCGACTTGACCGCCACACTCCGGGTGTCAAACGCGACGCGCATTTCCATTTCGAATGCATTTGCATAGCCGGGCCCCTGAGTGCATTGCGGACAGGGCCGATGCTGGAAAGCCTTCTTTCTGGCACCCGTCGGATTCAAAGCCAAGAAGATTTGAAGCCATCTTGCACCTTGAGCAGGCCCGGCTTTTGGCCGACTCCGATGGAGGCACCAGCTGCAGGCACCGCGTTTCATGTGCCGGGAAAAGGCTGCCAGTTCGTGCACGCACCTGTTGATTGCCTACGATCATTTGCATGTGTTTGCAGCGTGTGTGACTCTCACATTGTCACTCATGTCTGCCTTGACAATCAAACCGTCAGGCAGATCTGTCAGCCCGTGTGCCTGTGTTTGTACCACAGGAGGACTCCGCCATGGGCCAATCCAGTGGGGGCTCTGATGCGCAGGCTTCCAGTTCGTGACGGTTGAGGCCGAGACCAAGGGTATCACTTCAATTCTTGTATGCCTAGCTATCACAGTCGTGTACCTGGATTCCCTATGTCGTCTTCTTCCGAGCCTTGAACGTCCGCAGCGGATCTGACTTGCGCCCACCAACTTTCTTGGTTTTCCCTTTGTAGAACTTGGACCGACGATTCTTCTGGTCAGCTTTCTTGAACGGGACGAAGCCAATCTGGTCAGCCGTGAGCGCCTTTTTGCCCTCCTTGGGGAGAAGATACTCGGGGACGTGCTTGGCTCGCAGGTGAGACTGCGTCCGCGCCGCTCGAAGCTCGCCGTCGTGACGCAAATGGTTCAAGTCGGCTGGGTTTTCCTCGAAATGTCGCTTTAGCCGTTCGCTCTTGAGCAGCTCTTGCCTGAGCTCCCTTGTCCTTGCTTCTCTGATGCTGTTCTTGGTGACGGCGCGCAGCGCATCGTTCATTCTGTACCGGAAGTTCTCCACTTGCTTCATATCAAACACGTACGGCTTGACTTCCTTGCCTTGTTTTTGCTGCTGGCGGAGAACCTTGGCGAGAACCTTCTCGTCGTTCTCTGCAGACTCAATCGAGGTGGGTTTGTGTTTCCGAAACTCGTCTCTTGGGACGACAAAGGACAGAGCCATGCCTCGTTGACCCGCACGAGCCGTGCGACCGATTCTGTGTGTATATGACTTGGATGATGTTGGAAAGTCGAAATTGATGACGGCGGAGACATGTTTGAAGTCAATCCCACGAGACACACCGTATTCCTTGTCCCGTCTTGACGACTTCCTCTTCTTCTTGGCTGGTGCATCTCCCTTTTCAGTCTTATTTTCTGTGGCAGTTTGTTCTGATGGTTGATCTTCATCTCCTAGTACCTCGTTCTCGTCCGAACACAGTATTATGTCGTATATCTTGAGGTTTGTCAGTGATAACTCAAGGCGTGCCGTGTTCAGTGAAATCGATCAAGTACTCACGTTCTTGTTGAATTGTTCAACTACATGAAGCCTCGAATTGACGGGTAACTCTGGGTTCAGAATAGCACTTCTGATGCCAAATTGCTCAAAGTAGAGACGCAGTCGCCAACAGCGGTCAACATCTGCAACAAAGATGATGCCTAGTGAGGGTGGTTAGCATGCGCCAGAAAGACCAGTCCCAGAAATGTGCTCCCAGTCCAGAAAATGCGCAGGACTTACATTTGCCCTTCATGAGTTGCAGTTTGAAAATCACGTAAGCCAGAAGGAACTTCTCAGCTTCACCGCACTTGACATAAAATTGTGAGACACCTTCCCCTTCTGCGTCTGGCTCCTGGAGGTCGAGAACCGTCGGGTCACGGCAGAACAAGCCCTTGACCGTCTCCACATCAGTAGTGAGTGTGGCGGACATGAGGATGGTCTGTAACCCCTTTGGTACAGATCGAGCCACATTCTGAAGATCTTCATCGTAGCCATATGACAGCACCAAATCAGCCTCGTCCAAGACCAGGTGTGTCAGCTTGTCCACGGAGAGGGACCCGTTGCTGATGTTTTGCCATGCTCTTGCCGGGGTAGAAATAACGATGTCGGGGGCGCTTGAGAGAATGGATCGCTGGACAGCTTCGGAGACCTGTTCCGTCAGTTTGACGGCTTGGATGTCCTTGGCACAGAAGCTTGAGAATTGTTCGACGTTCCGCAGGACCTGGTCGGCAAGCTCGCGGGTGGGGACGAGTATCAGGGCGGCAGTGAAAGCCGTCGGATCAGACTGGTTCTGGTTAGCCAATGGAGCGGAGCGTGGAGCAGATCGAGCTGCGCGATACGCGACAACGGAGCGAAACGAAACACGACGCACCTGCTTGCGCTTCAGAACGCCATGGAGGACGGGTAGGAGATAGGCGGCCGTCTTCCCGGAGCCAGTCTTGGCCTTGGCGAGGACATCCTGGCCGTTGAGGGCCAGAGGAATGACCTTGGACTGGACAAGAGTAGGGGTCTGGTATTTCTGACTGGCAATGGCTTGTAGCAGGCGCGCATCAAGGGCGAGATCAGAGAAGGCAGGGCCAGGGCCTGCGGTGGCTTCCCCAGAGGTGGCAGGCTTGTCAGGCTCAGAGTCCGGGGCAGTCTGGGGCACCGACTTGGGTTCGTTGTTTTCGTCCAGTTTTCGCTTCATCTTGGCAGGCGAGGTAGAACGTCTCAGGTATCAGGGTCGCAAATAGAATCGCGAATGGAGGTGTTGATCGCTGGTCGACTTTGGGCAGACTTGCTGAGAGGGACCCGAGAAAAGTTTCTGATGCCTGCCGCGGACAAAAACCTATCGCCGATAAGATAAGGCAGATAATTCGAAGTACCCCGTACCAGCTCAGGGGTCCCACTAGGCGTTAGGACGGGTACAAGTGCATGTGTCACAATAGACTGGCCAGACCACATCTGCAGTGCCGAAGTACCTGGGCACACCGACCAGCAGCTCTTTTGTCGCTGGGCACTGACCCCAATGTTGCAATTGCGAGACCGAAACCGCCCAACGGCGAACCTGGTCACAGCGGGCAGCAGATGTGTGTGCCATTCGACGGGCTGACGGGCCAGAACAGCCTGCGTCTTGCAGTTCAATTCGTCTGCTCACTCAGGGCCTCAGCTCGTCCGGGGACACTGTCACATTCCGCCCTGGCGGCTGTCGATATGTCCATTCGCTCAACCGAACATACCCCAAAAGTATAATCTATTCTCCATACTCCATACTCCATACTCCATTCTCCATACTCCGGGCTCCACATTGCTCACCTCGGTCTGTTTCCACCATCTCAAGTGCCGGAATTACTCGCTTGTTGGTTGATCAGCTTGGCGGCTATGCCAGAGCGAGCAATCAGAAAGCAGTGCAAGGGCATTGTGCACAACTCGCTGACTAGACGCCAAGTCAGTCTGGACAATGCGACGGTCGGCATGCTCCGTAGGTGCTTGAAAGCATATTGCAAATAGAACACCCTCAGTCGCCTCCCGCGCATAGCTGCGCGTCCCTGCACACGCCCAGAAGACTTGTCAAGCCTTGGCATGTCGGACGCTTGTACGGGGAAGCTGTGTCAAAGGACAGCATCTGTCATTTTGAAACTCGACCAAGCCCAATGGCGAGGGAAGCGACACCGCAACACGCCAAACCACAGCGTCGCTCCCAATTTGACAGCAAACTATGGCTCGCCAAATCGGTCCAATACCGGCGATCCATTAATGCCGTACCAGACCCTTCCCATTCGTGGTTATGTCGCCTCCGGAAATGCCATGGAGATATATGGTTCGCGCCACGGAGCAAACGCCGCTAATCCCCACCCAGTACGAGACGGCCTCGCTATGGATGCCTTCGACCCCTTACGTCTTGCGTTATATTCTGTTGCGTCGTTCTCCTTTTGGAAGCGCTTCCTCGATGTCGACGTGTACGCTGTGTCAGGGATCATGGTCTGCGTCAAGGGCGTCTGCGAAGATCGCAACGTTGCGCGCGCAGAGCAAGGAAACATCTGCCCGGGTCTGTTCTCCCAAATAGGAACTCTGGAAAAGTTCCGTCCCTCGTGCAAGCGAGAGTCCAGGCTCAACTGGAGAACGCACTCCATCCAGAGGCCCACCCCGGGCTCCGACACTGACTACGGTGCCCCCACGTCCTCCAAGTCTCCCCAAAGTTGATGAGCCGAAGGCCTACCAACTGCCCCTGCCGTCCTGACCTTGGCCGATGATCTACTCCACGCTCCCCAGCCCTGGACCCTGGGTTCCCGTTCCCGACTATTGCGTCCGGGGGGCGCTCGTTTCATGACCCATCTGTTTCCTTTTACTGTCAGTGCTTGCCAGGTTTGTCCCACCTCAATGCGCCCGACGAATTGGGTGAAGGCGCACTTTGCTGTTCTGGCAGAGGTAGCACTGTTTCACACAAGGGGAGGCTGCCCATGAGACCGACCTGGTCTCAACGAGTCAGCCGGGTCTCACCTGTATGTCGCCCCTTCGTCGCGTCTCATTATCTACAACCTGTCAAACACGTCTTCTAGAACATCTGTTTAGACTACTCCTTGAATTAGCAGGTCTCAGAGAAGAAGAAAAAAAATTAAACGTGCGCCCGTTGCCGGCGGCTGGCACTGCGATAACCAGACTCCTGCGCTTTTTCGCGACGCATAACATCCGCCGAAAATGCTCCGGGCCGTGTGGGCTCTTTTCCAAATTGACCTGTCTTTTTGAGTCCTCAAGTGTTTCTTCAGAAGCCTGAACAAGCTCTTAGCCGAGCCTCACTGCAGGAGCGGGTCCTTCGATTCAGGAACGGCCGAGCCCTCATAGCTTAGATGAATCGGGACAAGTGTAGGCCAAGGCCTTACAAGGCAGTCCAAAGTGATTCAAGCAAATAACAAGCATCAACACACCCTACGCTCCCAGCTTGGCCGTCTCGAAGGGCGACATTCCGACCGCCGAGCCCACATGTCGTGTAGGAACAGGACGCAGTGCAGCCGGCAGTCCGCACCTCTCATATTGCAGATCCTGCCTTGGCGGCTGTGTGGACCAACAAGCATTCTCAGCACGCCTGGCACGCGCTGGCCTCTCGTCGATGGGATGTTTCCGGTTGAACGCCAAGTCGACTTGGCGGGACGTGAAAGTCTTGGTGGCTGGGTCGCAGTGGCGACGACGAGGCGTATGCTAAGTTCGTTATCGCCAGCGGGAATCTCTCTGATGGGACGTCACGTGGGAGTTTCAAAGGGACCCTGAGCTGAAACTCAGCTCCTCGGTCACCCATGGAGACTACCGCAGGGCTCCACCTGCCTGGATCACCCATCTCAGAAGTCGAAACTTCACAACTCCTGTACGCCCGCCTCCTAGTCATACCGCGTTGCTTCACTTGTACTTGAGGCATTTTATTCTCTCGGCACGCCGAAGCCCTGCTCACGACAACACACGGCCCTTCTTCCCTGGCCCCCGTCAACCAAGGATGCCAGCTTTTATTGAAACCCGATCAGCTACTCCTGTCAGAAGACCCCGGCTATGGTCGTTGTGAGAGCTGCTCCGGGATAGGTGCCGCCGTCCGAAGAGCTCTGAGCTTTCTGGTGCCCCGGCTTGCCAGGTTGTGATCGAGAGGGAAATGTACCGGACTATCACGTACCAGCCGTCCAAAGTGGCAGCCAGACACACTCCCGCGTACCAAGTTACTCCTCGGGAATTTCAAAATAATGGAGAGTTATTTTTGTCGACCTACATGTTGCCCAGAAATTTCCCCCGACGCACGTTCCCAGAAGTGCCTCATCTGCCATATTGGCGGCGAATCTCCTACCCACACCCGACCAGTGTCGAGGGTGTCGGCGGGACGTGAATCGAGCGAATCCTTGCTTGGATCTCCTGTGTTGTAGTCGCCCCGAAGATCAGCGTCAGGTCCGGAACCGAGCTAGGTTTGAGGCTATAGAAATTCTCCCTAGGTAGATAGCAAGAAAACTTCACGTCCGCAGCATATAAGAAATTCTTTCGTCCGCCGTCCCATCTCCAGGTCTGTTCTTGCTCTCACTCTCATCCCTTCGCCGCCTTCTCCTTCCTCTCCTCTCCCTCTCCCCCGTCTCTTCTGTTGTTTGTTTTCTTCTCTCTACAGCTGGCCTGTAATTTCTCGGGCATATGGCTCCCAACTTCAAGAAGGTCATGGCTTTCGGAAAGAACCGTACCCCTCATGCTCCCCAGCCTCTGAGGCAGGAGGATCACGATGATCTGGAGGCGGGCAACTTCCTTTCGGAGACCCAGAACATGTATTCCAACCTGGATGTCGGTGCCCCAAAGGGCGGTGGTGCTCAGTACATGGATGAGTACAGAGCGTAAGTCACCAAGATCATCACCTCGAGATCTACTCACGTCCTGACCGCCTGAACAGTCTGATCCGGTATATCGACACCTACCGGGACCCCAACGCCGAGGTCGAGATCGAGGAGGACACAGTTGAGAAGAAGAAGCCATGGTGGAAGGGAGGCGGCGCTGCTGCGGGCAAGAAGCAGAGCGACTTTGTCACCCCCACAGACTGGCTCAACACCGAGCTTCGGGACGGCCTCAACAACATGGAGGTTGAGAGGAGACGTAAGAGCTCCGGCTGGAACGAACTCACCACGGAGAAGGAGAACATGATTCTGAAGTTCATTGGCTTCTTCCGTGGTCCCATTCTCTACGTAAGAGCTGACACTCTACTGACACAGCATTCCAACATTTTGCTAATTCTAGACATAGGTCATGGAAGCTGCGGCTATCCTCGCTCTTGGTCTCCAGGACTGGATTGACGCTGGTGTCATCATCGGTATCTTGCTGCTCAACGCTGTCGTCGGTTGGTACCAGGAGAAGCAGGCCGCCGACGTCGTCGCCAGTTTGAAGGGAGACATCGCCATGAAAGCCCGTGTTGTTCGCAATGGCCAGGAACAAGAGATCCGAGCCCGAGAACTTGTACCAGGTGATATTGTGAGTTTCCCAACCATTTTCTCAAGACACCGAGTCATCGTTAACAGAAAAAAAGGTCGTTATCGAAGAAGGCACTGTTGTACCTGCAGACACCAGGCTCATCTGCGACTACGATCAGGGTGCGGAGGGTTTCCAACAATACAAGACCGAGCTTCAGGCACAGGACGTCGGTTCCCCACGCCAGGAGAAGTTCGAGGAGGGAGACGGTGATGAGGATGGAACACCCCACATCGGACACCCCATTGTTGCCATCGACCAATCTGCCATCACTGGCGAGTCTCTCGCAGTTGACAAGTACATGACCGATGTCGTCTTCTACACCACTGGCTGCAAGCGAGGAAAGGCCTACGGTGTCGTTACCTGTGGTGCTCAGGCTTCCTTCGTCGGAAAGACCGCTTCCCTCGTCCAGGGTGCTCAGGATCAGGGTCACTTCAAGGCCATCATGAACTCTATCGGAACTGCGCTCCTGGTCCTCGTCGTCCTCTTCATGCTCGCCGCCTGGGTTGGTGGTTTCTACCGCAACCTGAACATCGTCGGCGACGCCGAGGACTCGACCAACCTGCTCCACTATGTTCTGATTCTCCTCATCATTGGTGTCCCAGTCGGTTTGCCCGTCGTCACAACCACCACCCTGGCTGTCGGCGCCGCCTACCTCGCCCAAGAGAAGGCCATTGTTCAGAAGCTCACTGCTATCGAGTCCCTCGCCGGTGTCGACATCCTGTGTTCTGACAAGACCGGAACCCTGACTGCCAACCAGCTCTCCGTCCGTGAGCCCTTCCTAATGGAGGGAGTCGACGTCAACTGGATGATGGCTGTGGCTGCCCTTGCTTCCAGCCACAACATCAAGGCTCTCGACCCTATTGACAAGATCACTATCCTCACGCTGAAGAGATACCCCAAGGCTAAGGACATGATCTCTGAGGGTTGGACGACGGAGAAGTTCATGCCCTTCGACCCCGTGTCCAAACGTATCACCTCCATCTGCACCTACCAGGGCGTCCGCTACGAGTGCTGCAAGGGAGCTCCCAACGCCGTGCTTGCCATCAGCAACTGCTCCCCCGAGCAGAAGATCCTTTTCAAGGAGAAGGCCACCGAATTCGCCCGCCGTGGTTTCCGTTCCCTGGCTGTTGCCGTCCGCGAGGCCGACGGCCCGTGGCAGATGCTCGGCATGCTGTCCCTGTTCGACCCCCCTCGTTCTGATACCGCCCAAACCATCGCCGACGCCCAGACACTAGGTCTCCAGGTCAAGATGCTCACGGGTGATGCTATCGCTATCGCAAAGGAGACCTGCCGCATGCTTGCCCTAGGAACTAAGGTGTACAACTCGGACAAGCTGCTCCACTCCGATCTTGCCGGCAACTCCATCTACGATCTGTGTGAGCGGGCCGACGGCTTCGCTGAGGTCTTCCCCGAGCACAAGTACAAGGTCGTCGAGATGTTGCAACAGCGTGGTCATCTGACAGCCATGACTGGCGACGGTGTCAACGATGCCCCGTCTCTGAAGAAGTCCGATTGCGGTATCGCCGTCGAAGGTGCCACAGAGGCTGCTCAGGCTGCCGCCGACATCGTCTTCCTCGCCCCTGGTCTGTCCACCATCGTCTCAGCCATCAAGATCTCCCGCCAGATCTTCCAGCGCATGAAGGCATACATTCAGTACCGTATCGCCCTCTGCTTGCACTTGGAGCTGTACCTTGTCACTTCCATGATCGCTATCAACGAGACCGTCCGTGTCGACCTGATCGTGTTCCTTGCCCTGTTTGCCGATCTTGCCACCATTGCCGTCGCCTACGATAATGCCCACTTTGAGCGCCGCCCCGTCGAGTGGCAGCTGCCCAAGATCTGGATCATTTCTATTGTCCTCGGCACCCTCCTTGCGGCTGGCACATGGATCCTGCGCGGAACTCTCTGGCTCCCCAACGGTGGTGTCATCCAGAACTATGGCTCCGTCCAGGGCATTCTCTTCCTCGAGATCTCGCTTACTGAGAACTGGCTTATCTTCGTCACCCGTGGCTTCGAGACATACCCATCCTTCCAGCTCGTGGCTGCCATCTTCGGAGTCGACATTCTGGCCACCCTGTTCGCGGCCCTCGGCTGGTTTACCGGCGGCGAGAGCAACACCATCCCGCCCGTCCCGGAGATCGCCTCGGACCCCAACGGAAGGACGGACATCGTCACCATCGTTGTGGTGTGGTGCTTCTCCATCGCCGTTACCATCGTCATCGCCATTGTGTACTACGTCATGACCGGCATGGAGACCCTGGACAACCTCGGCCGCAAGAAGAGGAGCGCGTCCGACACGATGATGGAGAACATCCTCACCCACCTCTCCAAGGTTGCCATCGAGCACGAGAAGGACGATACTGGCGCCAACAGGTTCTACCTGGCGCAGAAGCAGATCAAGGAGGAGGATGAATGAGTATAGACTTGCATTGTATGATCAATCGGCTGGCGTCCAGGGGTTGCTGTTTATTACCGGGTCCGGGAAAAGGGAGATACCAGAGGAGACTGTCACTACCAAGGGTGAACATACACATAAGGTGTCCTGGGGAAAAGGAGGCACTCTAATTATTCCCTTATACCGTCAGTCTCTAAGGTGTTTTGATACTCAAGACTTGCACCATTTCATAGATGGCGAAAAGATAAATTTTCTTATGTCCAAGAACCACTTCTGATCATCAATATGTGCATCGAATGTATTGAGTCTCCGGCTACTGTAGTGGAGCGTCTCTTGGAGTTTCCGGGGGCGCTGTCCCCTGCTGCCAAAGGCGACGATGTACCCCAAAGACATCAGTCCGACTCGCTCCGCATGGTCTGAAACAAGAGAGCAAGCCCACTAGGGAGCGCCGACTAGTCCCTTGTGTCGCTTGTTACACCTGCGCGTGCTACTGTCAAGTTTTGCACCCCCTCCTAGTTGTGCGTCCACGTTGAGAACGGGTTTAATTGACTTGAGTACAGCCGGTGCCGAGCACACAAAGCAAGTTCGAACTGAGGCAACTTTGGCCGAGACTAGCATGCGTCAACCGCACTGGCCAGGTGTGCATGCAATGCACCACGAAAGTATGAAGACCCTCGCCGCCCATGCACGACATACCGCCCAGGTCTGTGCCTATCTACACTGTAGGGCTGGAGCGTGCATGCCACTCTGCATTCATGTACTTTAGGGGGGAGTCGAGCAAATACTCACCAGCATAATTGACCCCCACCATGCTAGGGTCAAAAGGCCATTAGGGCGTCGGCGTCGGCGTCGGCGTCGGCCTTCGGGCCAAAGGCGGGATCAACTATGGCATTGACGCGAGTAGAACTTTTTTTCTTTCTTCCGCTGGCATGTTTCCTCCCTAAAGCACCTCGATATCGAACAATGCCGCCACGGTGGCGGTCGACGGCACGGGTCCGACGGCACGGGCAATTGTCGCACCACAAGCACGCTGAGGCATTAAGCCAACGCATATGCCTACCTCCTTGTCCGTGTGCCAAGTCCCGACGAAAAGAATCCGAAAACAGGTGATTCTCAGAGATAGACAACGGAGAACCCATGCATGGCTGTGACATGTCTCTGAGCTGCATTGGAAAGGGTTCCTGTAGGAAACCCAGTCCCGGATACACGCACAGAAACGTGTTGCGCGGCCCAGGAGGGCTTCTCTCAATGGCATGAACTAAATAGGCTCTGGAGCCTTGTGTCAGCCCGTTGGGTATTTTCCGATTGCTCGTCGGGCCCAGACCCGTGGGGCGCCCTCGAAGCCGGGCGGCCGGGGTGGCGGAGACCTGATGTCTCAAAAGTTACAGGAAATTACAGGTCCTTCCTGCCGGGTTTGAGCTGGCTTGATCTGCCGGAGAGCCAGCCCAGCCTCCGATATTTTCGACAGTCAGAGGGCTCGTGCCGCGCTGCGTGAGCAACACCTCTGGTGTCTGGTCAGTGATGTTTGCCCTCAGGAGAAAGACTGTATGACCGTCAGTCCCCTATTTCCTGTGTATGGGTGCATTTATGGGCGAGGCCAGCTTATCCGACGTGCACAATAGTAAACTGGAGAATGACTGGGATGTTTGTTCCCACGATGTTGATCCCGCCAGCTGATCTAGACAGCCACTCAGCGTCGGGACCTTGCAACTTAGATAATCTACGTACGGCTGAGTGCCGAGGTGGCTGATCGGGGCTAGCCGCAGCCCGGGGGCGCCGTCCTTCTGCTAAGACGGCAGTACGGAGAGCACTGTAGGATCGACCCAGGAACGAGGTATGCTAGCTCCCGCCGACGAAGAATGGAAGGGTCTGGCCTCATATCACCATCCGCGCCTCATGATCGATTCTCCTTGGTCGAGTGGGGACGGTGACTGACGCTGACGACCAGATGAGGCAAACTGGTGAACACTTCACTTGTGGCTGCGCGGCTCCCAAGCAGGTAGTACAGCATGCTGTGCACCTGACGTTCGAGTAGCCGTGTGGCACACGACATGACAGACCACGGCGTCTGGGCGTCTGGGCGTCTGCCAACGCAGTAGCCTCGGTGTAGCTGCAGCAAGCGAGTGAGTGTTGCCGTGGTGAGACGGGGACGATGCCGAGTAAACAAGGGCTTTGTCCTTGGTTGTCGAGGCTATGACGGATTGCAGCCTGCAGAGTACCCACTTGCCCACTCACCTGCAGGAAGCGGGACTTGGGCGCGGGCTTTGGTGGGTCCTGCTGTGCCTCTGCCCGTCCGGGTGCAGGATACTAGGATACATGACCAACGTACTTTTCCTCTTCCTCCAGGAAGGAATCAGGATCAGGATTGCCCGCCAGAGTGGAGACTGGAAGTGGGCACTCTGGCACTTCAGAACCACGGCCCAAGTCCACGCTGTGTGGGTGTCCATGACGGCACAACAGCCCAGGCCTTGGGAACGCAGGTCTGGGAACCCACGTCGGGAGGGCGGATGTGATGACTTCTCCCAGCCTTCAAATGTAACTGAACACCGTCCTCGTCCAATTGACTTTAGGCCCGTGGGAGACAAGGTCATCAACAACCTTATATCCTGAAACCTAAGTGCTGGTAAACTCTACACTGCTGTCCTATCACCTATCACTCAGGTTTTGTTGGACCTGAAGGGGCTGGTTTGGGCTGCTAGGCTACGGGGTACAGACACCAGTGTGTGTAGGTACCGAGGTTCCCAGGTAGTGGGGTATCTTACTAGAGCATGTCTTGCTGGAAGATAGGTATTCTAATAGTAGTAGAGCTACTAGAAGGTATCCTACCAGAGGTGTCCTAGTAGAGGGTATCCTACTATAGGCTGTCCCCTAGAAGGTTGTCCCATGGGAGGTTACGAGGTTGTCTCTCAGTAGGTTGTCTGTCCCCTAGTCCAGTGAGAATGGCGCTGCTGAGTGCTGAGGTGCAGGGGTTAGCTGGTCAGCTGGCAAATCACCGCTGGACCTCCCGATTTAGCAACTGCCAACAACCCGGCCATCTGGGGCAGTTGCCCCGCAACCACCTTGCTGTTGATCGACATCAACGCTTACATCACGCGGCCACCCAATCAGAATCGGTGCTCACAAACCATCGCGCCTACCTGCAACCCAACAAGTAAGTGCGACTCGGGCCTCAAAACCACCATATCTACGATTTCCTGACGAGAGTTGGCAAGAGACAGTCTTCTTCCACCTCACCCTTCCTTCCTCCGTCCCCTTTCCCCTTTCGCATCGTCTGCGTTTCCCCCCACGCCCCAGCTTGCCCGGTTCCCCCTGGTTTTGACATGGCTGGATGAACATTGTCACGACATACTATATCGTCCACGGCAACTGTTACGGCCGTGTCTTGCAAACAGGACCATCTGACATCTCATTTCCCTAAAAAGAACCGTCTTGCTCAAGAGCCGTAATTTGGATTCGGAACCAGGCAATTGCGTTGCCGTGCTCTTCCCTGTAATTCATCTCTCCACCCAGCTGCCGCAGACCTGCAGAATACCAGCCACCGCTTTTCGCACGTACTCCGCCCGCCTACAGGTCCGTACATCTCTCCTCCCCGAATCGGTTCCTCTAGCCCACAATCGCCAACACACTCGGACACGACAGCAATTCGACATCGTGATTTTTTCTTTGTTCTTTCAGTGTATGATTTGAGGGGATGGATCTTGAGAACGAGCAAATGGCATCGTCGGATCCTGTGAGTCCTCACCCGGGTCGCCCCACTAGCGTCGCGACCTTGTTGATCTATCAACAAAACTAACAACCACAGGTACAACCCCTGCGCCTATCCAAGAGCACTTCTCCTCCAAAGATGTCGAGCGCAATTCCACGTCCTCTCTCTGAGATTTCTCCTTCTGAGAAGCGAAGGAACTCCCCTAGTTGGAAGGAGGCGACTAAGGTGAGCATATGCACTCTCACGCGCGCCCCGCGGGCTTGAGGGCACACGTCCACTGACACACCGCCTCAGAAGACAGCCTTGAACACCGACTCATCACCATTCCAGAGTTCCCCGATGGACGGAAAGGCCTCGCCTCGCCTGTTCTGGCAGAGTAGGAACAATGAGAACAGCGCATATGGCTCAGGCTCGCCGTCACCAACCCGCCGATCCTCCATCGAGCGCCTCCAGAAGGCCTCACGCGTCAAGAACAGCAATATCCTCGCCCTCGAGCAAAAACAAGAGTATGATCCCACAAGGGTCCCTCAGGTCGAGCGGCCCCTATCAAAAGTCCAAGGCAACGCCTTTGGCGGCACGGGCATAAGCGGATATCGCGACAACAAGGCCTTTGCCCACAGCAGATCAGACAGCCAGAGCAGAATCCCTCAATACAGTCCGACAAAGTCACCACCTCCACTGGCCTCATCGCCTTCCTTGACGCGCAATTCTCCTCCCAATGGCCCGAGGCCAGCTAGCAGGGACCAGGCGTCCCCGACAAAGTCGTCGCTCGCACCTAGCCGGTTCAAGAACAGCTTCGACGTCGACAACGAGCTCAACTCTTCCGGCTCATCATACGAAGACCGCCAGCTGCCATCCGGAATGGCTCTCCATCGGCATGCAAAGAGTGTCACATTTGACGCTGCCCCCCCTCAGGTGAATGAGTATGAGATGGCAACTCCAGACATATCATCCATTGCTTCGAGTTCTCGGGAAGGAAGCATCGACTCAGAAGATGACGATGATGACGATGAGGAAGAGCACTACTTCATGGGCGCTGATGACCATGACGACAGCTTTGACGCAACTCTCGAGGACACCATGAAGACGCCAGTTGTTCTCCCAGACGACTGGCGCCAGGACAACCATATGGACGAAGTTCTCGAGGGAAGCCCCGTGCTTGATGGCTCCCACAACTTTCCTGAGATACCGCAGCATGAGCGTACAGATTCACGCAACTCTAATGGTGACCACAGGCCCTTGCCGCCTCTGCCCCCTCCTTCAGGCATCTTCAGTGAGAGGAGGAACTCCAACTCATCGGCAGGTCTTTCGGCGACTGCTGAGAGAATGCTGGGGTCCTCGCGTACCTTGCCATCTCCTCCACCTGCTTCTACGTTCTCAAAATCTGACATTCAAAATATTGGCAATGGCAAGATGACGCTTGAGGAGCGACTCAAGCTCATGATGCTGTCGGATGATGGCAAATCAGCCGCTGAGCAACAGCGTGAGCGAAGGATGAGGCGCGCCGGGACTCGTGACCGTGCGGACAGCCAGACTCCAGAGGCCGAGCTTCACGATCCTTTGGTCGCCGCCGAGGAGGACGACACTCTCCCAGAGCTCTCAGGGCTGGGCGACTACGAGCTACCTGAAAAGATTTCGCGTGAATCCATCATGCGCCGGGTGGATGGTAACAAGGCGTCAGAGCGGGAATCTGACTACAACTTCTCTTCACCTCCACCAAGCTCCCCTGAACGCCCGCTTCCTCTGGACCCTGATGTCCCTATCCCCAGCACAGAGGGCCCAGCAGAGGACGAGGATGATCGCGACGATTATATGAAGCACGAGGACGAGCAAGATGACGACATGTCAATCACAGACTACTACCAGCGCTCAGAGTCTGGGGTAGAAGATATTGACGACGAGGAGGGCAAGGATGATGCCGACAAGGCCTACGACTCTGCCAGCAACTATTCTGGTCCTGAGTTGCCACCAACTCCTCAAGAGGAGAAATCAGAAGAAGAGCCACTGACAACACCTCGTGCCGCGTCTCCCACCCAGCAGGAATCGTCAATCGATACAATCACGGAGAAGGATCTCCCAGACCTTCCCACCAATGAGAAGCACAACCCATTTACTGACGATCTGCAATCTTTCATGCTCCCGAAGCCCGATGAGGCTGAGATGCCTCAAGAGACTGAGGTCCGCGGCTTGCAGAGCCCGTTCAGACCCAGGCTTACTCTGTCCAAACCAGAGTACGACGGTTCCGGTTGGGGTGAGCCTGACGAGGACGAAGAGGAGCCTAAGACGCCAGACTCTGTCATTCATCGCCCTTTGCCATCCTATGACGAGGAGGAGGAGCTTGAAGAGGAGCGACACTCTCCCGAGATCCCCGAGACCGTCGCTACCATCAAGTCTGCTACTGGGTCGAGGCTCAAGACTCGTCCCTCCGCCACGCCAGCCGACATGGCGGCCATGAGGGAGCAGAGACGCCAAGTTAGCTGCGAGGTGCCCCAGATGCCCCAGATCCCTGACCGCCATCGTAGCCTTGCCCCAGACGTAACGGGTGATGAGTTCATGCAGCGCCACCCCAGCTTTAAGAGTCGTAGTCTCACCCTCGACCTCGACCTTGGCCTCAGTCTCGATCAGGACTTTGAGCGAGTCATCGAGGCACAAAAGGTTGCATTTCAACAATTTCCCCCTCATCAGTTTTCGACCCTCCCCAGTCGGAAGATCTCTAGACAAGCGTCTAGCGCTAGACTCACCAAGCAAGATGCTAACATCACTTTACGCAAACAGCGCGGCTACCTCATGCGACAGAACACCAAGGTCGTCGCTGCGAGTGACAAGGATAACGAAGACTTGCGGCCCCCAACTCGCTCAGCTGGCAACTCTCCAGTGAAGCAGACACGCCCGCAGTCATGGACGGTCGAGCCGTGGAATGGCCAGATTAGGAAGAAGAGTCTCCGCAAGAGACATACCAGCAACGGGCCGGTCCCTCCTCTGCCTGGGCAGGAAAGCAACGCAGCCCCGATGAGCACGTTGGTAGAAGAGGACGCAAGTACGGATATCTCGGCCGAAGAGACGGGCGAGCGAGGTAGAGTGTTTGTAAAGGTCATGGGTGTCAAGGATCTTGACTTGCCCATGCCCAAGAGTAAGCGAGCCGCCATCTGCCTAACATCAGTGACATTAATTCTAACGATCCCAGACGAGCGCACATGGTTCAGCCTGACCCTCGACAATGGTGTACACTGCGTTACCACCGCATGGCTTGAGCTAGCGAGAAACGCACCAATTGGCCAAGAGTTTGAGCTGGTCGTCCCGAACGACCTCGAATTCCAGCTCACCCTGAACGTGAAGCTGGAAAGGCCCCCGCCTCAGCGAATGGCTCAATCTCCTGCCTCGCCGCGCAAGACTAAGACATCAACCTTCTCTCGCGTGTTTGCATCACCAAAGAAGCGCAAGGAGATGGAACTTCGGCAGAAGGAGGAGGATGAACGACTCGCTAGACAACAGCGAGAGGCCAATGCCAGGAAGACGGCCGCCAATCCCACCGCCTGGGACCTTCTCTCACCTCTTGCCGCTGAGGATGGAAGCTTTGCTCGTGCCTATGTTTGTCTCAAGGAGCACGAGGCACGATGCTTCGGCCGCCCCTACGTCGTTGATGTTGCCTGTTTCAACGAGTGGGCTACAGAGGAAGCAGGATTCGCTTCGAGCGTGAAGAGCAAGCGAGGTAGTACCTCTGTTGTTCGCAAGGCCCCGTACAAGATCGGAAAGCTCGAGCTCCAGCTCCTCTTTGTTCCCAGGCCAAAGGGTGCTACCGACGACGATATGCCCAAGAGCATGAACTCCTGCATCCGCGAGATGAAGGCTGCCGAGGAACGCCGATCCCGCAACTGGGAGGGACACCTGAGCCAACAGGGCGGAGATTGTCCTGTAAGTTCGCCCTTGGTGACTTTTATGTGAATCGCTGCTGACCCAGACCCTAGTATTGGCGTCGCCGCTACTTCAAGCTTGTTGGTACCAAGTTGACTGCGTACCATGAGGCCACACGGCAGCCACGTGCTACCATCAACCTGGCAAATGCCAAGCGACTCATCGATGACCGCAGGGCGCTGACTGAGAAGGAGACCACCGGCAAGAACGGCAAACGTCGCCGGTCAGCCTTTGCCGAGGAGGAAGAGGCTTACATGTTTGTGGAGGAGGGTTTCCGTGTCCGATTCAACAACGGCGAGATCATCGACTTCTACGCCGACAGCCCCGAAGACAAGGAAGGCTGGCTGAAGGTCTTGTCGGATGTCATTGGCCGTGACAACTTCGGTAACGACGAGGACGGCCTCGCCAATGGTTCCCGCGCCAAGGGCAAGTGGTGTGATCTCGTCCTTAAGCGGGAGGATACACTACGCCGCCGAGCTGAGGGTCGACGGCCCAGCCATGGCCGAACCAAGAGCAGCCTGGTGTAAGGGTGAGCTGGCTTTGCCAACGACCAAAAATTGAAGAAGAAAAGACGTGACGAGTTACGAAGCGACCTGATGCGTTTCATGACACGACCGACCCGACAGCGCACAGACGTCTGGAAGAGTCTTGTGCCTTCATTTCTGAGGTTCATTTTCACTTTGTCACGCTTCATCGGTCTGGAAATTTTAATATGCGCTTTGTACTTATTTTTGGCATGCATACCGGTGCCACTGGTCTTGTTGATCCTCGAGATGAGTTGCCAGCGTTCGGAACATCCAGCGTCTACCAGCCCAAGGAGGAGATGCGTGGTGTGAGAGAGAAAGCGATTTGTTAGGTGCAGGAGGAAACGGCGAAGGTTAGGAAGGCAAAGGGATATTCACCGGGTGAAGGAACACTTGGGTTTTGGAGTTGGTTTTATGATTTGTGATTGATGGCTGGAAGTGTATTCCGGCAACATTCCCACCATGGGTGGGAGTATATTTTCTGTTCTGCCCCGTATATTCCTCGTCACAACCCACGTGGCAGCGGTGGCCTTCAATGTACGATATTCGAGCAACATCCATGTGAGCGAGACAGCATCGCTCCAGCCAAGACAAAGAGAGCGATTATACAACAAGTGACTCACTGTATGTGCACATTTACTTTCTTTTCTGCGCACGCGGATCTTCTAGTAGTGCAAGCCCCTGGTCTAAATAGACGCGAAACCGTCTTGCTCATCTACCCTCATTTTGTTGCCTGTCGTCGGTTCCACTCGACACACTCATCCAGCTTCACGCCGCTGCCACCGAAGCAATCCAGAGCACTGCCGATGGTCAAATCCACGGTACCGGCGCTCAGCCTAGCTACATTGTCCAGGTCCTGGAGGTTCCGGCCGCCACCAGCGTAGGTCACAGGGATGGTACACCATTGCGACAGCTTGGTGATGAGTTGCTCATCGACGCCACGCTGGAGGCCCTCGTTGTCGGCAGCGTGGATGAGGAACTCGGAGCAGTAGGGTTCCAGCTGCCGTATGGACTCTACCGAGGCAGGAGAAGTAAGTATGTATCAAGAGGGTATTAAGCATACGAGCCTCACGCGGCACATATATATATATGTATGTATACCGGCATGCTCACTTACCTTGGTTTACTTCCATATCGGTGATCGTTTGCCACTTGTCCATGGCCACGAACCACCTCGGCTCAGCATCTTTGTTCGCCTGCTGGCGCCGGCAGCTCAGGTCTATGACCAGCTTCTCCTTGTCGCCGCCCAGGGCGCCGAGGACGGCGTCGAGGCGGGGCTGGCTGAACTTGCCGCTGGGGAAGAGGAAGGACGTGATGATGACCTACTAAGCAATTTGCCGCGAGTAAATACGTGTTCCCAATTTCACACACGAGGAGGGATTTATATACAGATCATATACAATGGGAAATATACACAAGTACATCATACATGATAGTATCATACCTTGTCAGCGCCGGCAGCGATCCACTCGGCGGCGTTGGTGTCGTTGATGCCGCCTCCGACCTGCAGCCCTCCCGGCCACGCCGCCAGAGCCTCGCGGGCGGCTTCCGTGTTGCCCGGGCCCAGCATGATCACGTGGGCGCCGCGGAGATGATTTTCACGGTAGAGGGCGGCAAAGTGGGCGGGCGGGTGAGGCGAGACGAAGTTGGTCTTGAGGGAGCTTGGGGTCTTCTCGTCGAGGGTGCCGCCCACGATCTGCTTGACCTGGCCTGAGTGCAGGTCTATGCAGGGGCGGAAGATTGTCATTTTTAGTCAGGTAGGTAGGTGTTGGGGTTGTTGCTATTATCGTATTGTGAGTGAGGTGAGGCTGTCTCTCTGTCTCTTTTCACCCAGGTCGGGATGCGTGCACACTCATCAATTTGGAGGCTCTAGGTGAGGTCTATCTACCCTCTAGGCGCGGGTGCCAGGCGCTAGGTTTACTTGGTCGCACCCACTGAAAGGGCTGTGGGGCAGCTGTTGCGGCTCCTCTGCCCACTACCCAACGGCCGCTAAGATTTTCCACTGGTCAGAAATTTCAGGCGCGGCAGCGGCTAGGCCACGATGAACAAGGCTGAGACCCATCAAAAATCTCGTTGGGGAATAATTTACCGCGACACTCCCTCATATCAGCCACCACCACCGCCTTCCAAACGTCCACAAAACTCACCGGAGCTCATCAATTGAAAGGTACTTCTTGGCCGCGGTCAAGGTACATCGCATCACATCACTCACTCATCCCCTGCAAATTCGGAAACAGGCACATCACGGCCGCATCTGGGCGGGTCAAGGCCGGGTCAAGTCCAGCAGAAAACTGAGCAAAATCATGGCGCCCGGTACGGTGGTACTGGGTAAGAGGAAGCGAAGGGCGCCGGCCAGTAAGGCCGCCGATGCCGACGCCAAGGCGGAAGAGACAGCGGCCATGGAGGAAGCCCAGGCCATCTTCAGGAAACACTTTGAGGCCCAGTTCGCGCCTCTGGAGGGGTCCGATGACGACGAGGCGGGCACGCCGGCAGCCAAGGGCCGGAGGAAGGGGGCTGCCGGCAAGGGAGGCCACGGCGACAGGGAAGATGCGGACGGGGTGGAGGACATGAGGTCCGAAACCTCTGACTCTGGGGAGGAGGACGAGGACGACAGCAGCCAGGATGAGTGGGACGGCCTCTCTGCGGAGGATGACGACGATGATGGCGATAGCGAAGGTGGGTGGCCACGACCGAGGGGGCTACGGCCCGGCTGCTGAAACAAGCACTTTCTTTTTACCTTCTTCATCATCCTTCTTGCCACGGTAGTACTGACACGTGCGGGCCACAGCCGGCGAGGGCGATGACGACAGCAGCGAGGGAGATGAAACAGGTTCAGGGTCCGAAACGGGGGAAACGGGGCAAACGGGGCAAACAAACAGCCACCAGGTCGAGGTGGTAGACTACTCCAAGCCCACCCCGTCGCTCTCTACGCTCACGCCCCAGACCGCCCTCATGACCAAGCGCGAGATGCGCGCCTACCTGTCATCACGGCCACCAGAAAGCGCCGTTTCACCCGCGGCGGCGGCGTCCAGCGGGAAGGCCCGCTCGAAACAAAACCAGCAGCAGGGCGGCGACGGTGCCGAGGACCCGCAGAATGAGGACTCGAGGTCGCTGCTCAAGAACGACCTCGAGCTGCAGAGGCTCATCTCGGAATCCCACATCCTGTCGGCCACGAACCCCTTCAACACGGCCACGTCAGGCGCCACGGCGCCGAGCAAGGCCTTCTCCGAGGGCCGCACGCGTGCCCTCACCACGGACCTGCGGCTGCAAAGGCTCGGGTCCAGCGGCAGCATCTTCAACAGCCAGAAGAAGATGCCCATGAACGTGCGCAAGGGGATCCTGGGCGCCAAGGCCGCGCGGGAGGAGAAGCGGCGGCGCGAGGCCAAGGAGAACGGCATCATCCTCGAGAGGGAGAGGCCCGACGAGGCGGGTGCCGGGGCCAAGGGCAAGAAGGCGAGGAAGAAGGGCAGGGGCTCGGACCTACCCGTCGACATGCCCGGCATGGGCAGGATGAAGGGCGGCGAGCTGCGCTTGAGTAAGCGCGACGTCAGGGCGGTGGAGATGGAGGGCAAGAGGATGGGCGACCAGCGCGGCAAGGGGAAGCACCGCAGGCGGAGGTGAATGAATGAATGAATGGATTTGGAAGCGAGCGTGAGATAGGGTAGCAGGCAGTCAGTCAGTCAGTCAGCCAGCCAGTCAGGGCCTGGGATCGTGGATCCTGGCTGCCCGTGAGCGGGCGACGAGCGAGCGAGGCTGGTTCACTCCTGAGTTCTAAGAAGAGAACTATTTTTCGGTTTATTTTTCCCACTCTGTTAATACGGTTACTAAGGACCCTTCCCCATTAACCCTGCTCAGAGCCCTATTATGGATGGGTGGCTACGAACACGGTGGACATGGCCACGACCTCCGAAACAACAACCTCAGACAAGCTTACATAGACAAGACTATACGTACCCACCACCATGTCCTTCCGTGGTCTGTACATCTCAAGCAGGGAGGGACGAAGCCGGGCGGGAGGAGGAGGAGGATCACAGATGTGTGCCTGAAAGCGGCCGGCGTCCCCGGGCGGAGAGACAAGCACGCACGCAAGCAAAGCAAGCAAGCAGCACGACATACCTAAACCATCCCCCACTGATTTGGGTTCATCTTCTCAGCCAAGCTTTTTCAGTACGCCTACATCCAGAGAGGCCCGCCCGGCTACCCGCCCGGCCGCCCAGGCCGCCACATCATTTGAATCCTACTCGCCTGCGTCCTGCTGCCCTCCCACCCCCACCAGCCTCTCCCCTGTCTGTTTCTGCGGCAGTGAGCAAGCAGCAGCAGCACGGGTCGGTTACAGTGAGCCGGGCTGACCGCGTTTGTTCTCTCTGTGTAATGGAAGGAGAAGTTGGGGGGGCAGGGGGCAAGCCACTGACATCGCCCACCACAAGAGTCTGACGTGCATAACACACGTACGCACTTTGTGTTGCCATTTTGGGAAACCCTCGTGGGCCATAAGGTCTTACCGACGGGTCCTGTCCTGTCCTGTCCTCTTTCTTTTGGGGTCCGTATTTTTAGGTTCGGCACTTCTGAGCCACGGGATGGGGATCTAGAGCGGCTTACTGTTGGCAGTAGGATGGGGTGGAAGGGGGGGGGGTGGGCATTTCCCAGCTGCTGATTTGCAGAGGCGGAGGCAATCATGCGGCGCGGTAAGCCAGTCCCAGTCCCAGTCCCAGTCATTCAGCCAGTCAGCAGCAGGAAACTCTCTTTTCTTTGGTTTCGTTTTCTTTCCCCTTCGTACAGTGGCAAGTAGATGTCCATTCGAGTGTCCTTTTTTACACTGCGAGATTTGCTGACGGGTGGAATAATTTGACCCAATTTCGGCACTTCGAATGCAGCAGAACTTGGTTGGGATGGATGGATGCATGTCCTCTGGGGGCCGGCCCAATACGGGCCGCCGCACGAGGCCGCGCAGAGAGGGCAGAGGGAAGTCACGAAACGAGAACAAGGATCCTTCCGTGGGCGGTACCTGCTTTTTTCCTCCCCTGTGGCCTTCTGGCTGTGCAACACCATGATGGGTTGCGTCGACATCGACCGAAACCTTGTTTCGGATCTAGATCTGCCTGCCTCGTCTCCCCGTGTCCTGTACGTCATCTTCTGGGGAAACAGGGCCTAGACTGTCAGATATCGCCCATGTCTGAACGGCCACGGTGCGTGCCAGCTCGCCTGGCAGCCGGCCCAGTGTGACGGGGACGCCGGCTAGTTGGCCAGCTGGCTGTGACGGTGCTGCCCAAGATTTCTCGTCACGGGCAGATGGACCCCTTTGCCTGTCCAAGGACTCGAGATTCGTGTGATGCAAATCAGACATGACGCCAAATGTGATTGTGATGTGGTATGAAATTCGTCGTATTGACTGGTATGAACAAGCGATCGCCTCCGAATGAGCACATGTGAGTATTGTGCATGTAATTTCCCCCTCGAACCTCGTCCTTCAAGCGCACAACAATGTCTCCAACCAACTGGTATCTTTCATCCCGATCTGCTAGCGCCCGATGAACCGAAGACAGTTATATACACCACTTCCAGTCATTCGGTGCCGTCCCATGATGCAGAATATGTTTTTCGGGGAGCTCCGCAGAGAGCTACGCCCGACGCCCGTCTATTGTGCTTTTTCTGCCCAAAGTAGAACGCAAAAACAGTACCAACTCCCAAGCGGGGGAGATCAAAGCATAAGAGAATAATGGTCGCCGGTTGTTCAATAAAACATAACAGCAAACCCCGCAAAGGAAACGCCCAGGAGTCCCGTGAAGGAAAGCCTGCCCCTTCATCCGGGAATGACACGTTGACCATCCGTCCCAAGCCCTCGCACATGAAGTCGTGAAATAAACAAAATATCCATAATTTACAGTCCCCTTCGAACCCGAGGAGGCGTGTTCAAGGCGTCCTAAACTGCCCTTTTTTCAGATTACATCATGACAGCCGTGTGGGGTTGGCTAATCGTCATCGGCAGGCTCAGCGTCTGGAGGCTGTGGAAGCCAGACTGCGTGCTGGGCATCGATGTCGAGGGCCCGTAGTTGCCGTTCGAAGTTGGCGGCGTGCCGTTGGCGACCGAGTTCAGCGACGCAGTGATGTAGCCGGATTCCGAGTTGGGCGAGGCGTCTCCCAGTGAGCCCATGTGGTCCTCACCAGAGTACTCCTCCTCGTCCTCCCCGGAGAGGTTCAGGCCGTCGGCCCCCTCGCCACGGTCGTGTGTCCTCTTGTGTCTGTGCAGAATGCTGCGTTAGTCTCTGTTGCTCGCACGGTTTCGTGTATCCTTTTGAGCTGTTGAAGATGTGTTGTGCTGTGTCCTGTGCTGTGTGGTGACGACGGCGGTTTGTTTTGTTTTGGGTTTCGCTAGTCTCGGTAACATGCCACGCACACAACATGAGGATTTCGAGCATCTTCGTAGCCACAAAAGAAAGTACAAAGGAAATGCAGTCAAGGAAAGATGGGGCATACTGTGCTAGGTTGTCTGATCTGGAGAATGCCTTGCTACAATAAGGGCAGATGTAGGGTCTCTCTTGGGTATGTGTTCTCACGTGTCTGGAAGTTTAGTCAGATACACGGCAAGGTGATCGTGTGTTGACAAAGAAAATGCTGTTCCGGTCTTACCGCTTCAGGTGCTCTAAACGCTTGAAGAGACGACCGCAGGTAGGAATGGGGCAGGAGTGAGACTTCTGGGGGTATGGGCCAAGCTCCATGACGGTCGCAGAGCGCGCACGACGCATGACACCATTCTGGCCTTGCATCATCCGGCGCTGCTCCTCCATGTGGCCGTTGACCATGTCATCATGGGGCAGCTGGTGGTAATCTTGCTGGAGCGACATGGGGTTCATGGCGGGGCTGCCCTCAACGGTGGACAGGGGAGTGCCGTGGCGGGAAAGCTCAAGCATCTCCTTGTGCTGCTGGCTCGACATGGACACGTTGCTGTAGGTCAGCCCTGGTGGGGAGTTGCCGAGGGACTCGTCACCCTCAGCGACTGGGCCTACCGAGGCGGAAACAGAGCGGCGGAGATCCGAAGGTCGGTGTGCTTGGGCAGCAGCTGTGGCAGTGGCGGCGGCGACGGCAGACATTCCCGGCGGGATGGACGAGCGCCGCCTTCGCTGCTTGTATGTTGGCGAACCCTCAATCACGGAGTAGACGTTGTTGGCGCCGTACCCGCGGGAAAACTGACCACCCGCCAGGTTTGATGGGGGCAGCTGGATCATGCCGTTAAGACCGTTGACACCGTTCATGTGGTCAGGAATGGCGGTGTAGAGCCCGGTCTCCTCGTTAGCAATGTAAGCGGGCTCCGCAGACATGCCCAGAGCCTGTTGAGGTGGCGTGATGGGCTCGAATGAGATGCCCCGGTTGCTGTAGTCCTCGTACTGGGAAGAGACGAACGAAGGAGCAGGCGAGTACTCCAGTCCGTACGCGGGCATGGAGGCGTGGCGTTGGTGGCCCTGTGTGATTGGGACGCCATTCTGGTTGTATTGGACCCTATTGAAGTCGGGCTCCCTCTTGACCATGGTCGGGGGCATCTGAGGTGCCATCGACATGGCTCCGTAAGGGACCATTGCTTCCATTCCATCAGACAGAGGAGCCATGGACTGAGGCATCATCTGTGGTGGTGGCATGGCATCGACAGCGCGCATGACGGGCGAGGTAGACTGCGAAGGGGGGAAAGTCTGCTGGGCGTTGAAAGACGAGGAGTTTGCTTGCTGGGCCTTGGTGAGCTGCTCGTACAGCGACTGGGACGAGTCGTACTGGAAAGACAGGGCGGGCTCGCTGACGGCGACAGTGGTAGCCTCCTGCCCCATCTTCTCCCTCTTGAGGTCCCTCTCCAGAGCATCGAGGAAAAGACGGTCATGGGGAACGCTGTACCAGTAGAAAACCTTCTGCTTCTTCTGCGTTCGGATGCAGTTGTTCTTGTACAGGAAGTCGAGGAAGGGGCTCTTGGGCTCCTCAAGGGACGCGTCGGTACCCGACTTCAGATTTCGGAGATCGGAAAAGATACCCTCCTCGAACTTCTTGGAGTTCTTGACGGGGCGGCCGAAGGCCTGGAATCTGAAGGACAGGCATCGTACGATGTCGGTTCCTGAAATGTGAAAGAGGTTGTTCCACAGCACGCACGAGACGTACTCGCCAGTGGGCAGGAGAAACCGCCGGATGTACTGATCTGGTTGCCAGTCGACGGGTGCAGAGATGAGAAAGTATTTCACTAAACAGCGTTGGTTAGTCGCGCAGTTGGGTGGCAGCATGAATGAGCCGATAGGGCTCAGAGGTCAGGAAGGGTGCATACGATTATCAACCTGTTGCAGAGCAACCTGGGCATCGTGTGGCAGTGCTTGTTGAGCTTCTGTGCTCAGCATAAAAGTCTCTGGTTTTTGTGGTGCAGCCATTGCGCCTGCTTGTGAGTACATGTTGGGCACGCGCCGCGGGCGGGAGCGTCTTGTTCAAATATGACGGCCTCTGGAATGCGGAGAGGGCAGGGCGTGGTTGGACGACGAAAGGTGGGAAGATCCGCAGAGATCAAGACGGCACCAAAGCGTGTTCGGATCGTCGCCAATTGAAACACAAGGGACAAGTAAAAGAGAACAGGCGACGCGGTGATCGTCGATGCAGGTTCGTCTCGCAGCCAGGCGTTGGAGGGAGTCGATCGAAGTCGTGCACAGCAGGGTGTGCGTGAACGTCGAGGGTGGTGATGATGGATGTGAGGATTGATTGATGTGATCGAGTCCAGCCCGGGGGGGTGAAGAGGAGATAAATTGCACGCGCGAGGTACACAACAGAGAGTCGGCCACCAATTGCGTCTAGCGAATTTAGTGGGTGGGCGTGCGCTGGCCGAACCGTCAAGGCACAGGCAGTAGCGCAAAAGGGAAAAAGATAGGGGTTGGGATTTGGGGAACTGTGGGTCGGGAATGTCCTCGAAGCGCGCCGGAGAACCGTGCTGCCAATATCCGAAGCGACCCGCAGCGATATGATGCGGTGCAGTAAACTCCCGGCTCGACAGGCTTGTCGTCGGTCGGATGTGGGCTGCTGCTGATTGACAAACAATTGAATGACTGTCGATCAACAACTGCTGCTGGCTTGCTGCTGCTGCAACGGAGGATATTAAGTTGTTTTATTGGGACGACAATGGCATAGCCCGGCGAAACCCCAGTCGAGAGACAGAGAGAGAGAGAGAGCCGAAATAGCTGCGTGCGTGTGTGTAAAGATAGACAGGATCAGATCACAGTCAAAGCAGTCAGGCAAGCTCCCGGTTGTCGAAGCTCGTCAAATCGGACCCAGGCAAGGTATGAGCTTGAAGGGCGGGCGGTGATGGACAGACTTTGCGACGGTCTGTGTCTGATGTGAGGAGATGATGTGCCTCTAGGATGCGCGGCAACACACAACGATGGGATGGGATGCGAGCGACCTGTGTTTTGGCTTGGGTGTGCCTTGAGCTGAAAGCTGTAGCTGCAAAAAAAAGGGTTGGAAGAATAGAAGAAAATAAAAAAGACGGAGCCGGTGTGCAGGTGCGAGGCGAGGTTTCCAAAAGGTTATGTTGGTTGCTGCTCCAAGAAATAAGATCAAATACCGTTGGTCCGGTAGTAGCGAGCCTCCTGAGACACGAGGAGAAAGGTAGAATGAGGGAAGAAGAGGAAAGTCTTGCACAAGAAGATTTGGCAGAGATTCGCAGGCTGGGTCGGGGGGGAGGGAAGAAGAGGGATGACCTGGGGGTTTAAGGGATTCGGGCGGGCTGCTGCTGCTCCCATTTTCAAATCTGGCCGCACAGCAGCCCGGGTACATGGCCATGCGCGTGCAGGTACCTCGTCGTGCAGGTCTCTGGAGAGAAGATGGACGGGTGGACTGGTGCAAGGATGCGGAGGGGCGGACAGGCCAGGGTCCAGACGCCCATGACTGGTCAGAAGTGCGCGCAGCGGGACGGTGGGACCTCAACCTTGGAGCCAGGGGTGGGTTGGATGGCGTGGGAAGGGCCTGCCCACGGTACTTTGGTACCTGGCTGGCCGCCCAGGTCATGTAGGGGGGGTGTGCGCTCTGGACCACTCCTCCCTCCCCCCCTCTGCTCTGTCCCCCCCCAGTCACAGTAGGGGACAACAAGAGGGCAACCCAAAGAGGTCGACTGCGGTCAGGCCCGGTGGGTGCAGATTCCGGCCTGGCTGTGCGGTCAGGTTTGTTTCTTACGTGAAGGTGCTGGCTCGTGGTTACTAATAGCACCTCGACGCCGACGTGACGGTCCTTTGCAGACTGTGGCTTGCTTGCCCTGTCTTGGGCCTGGTTGGTCTGGCTGGCCGGGCGTCTGCTCCGTACATGATTCCTGATTTCTCTTGTTGCTGACACCGCCGGCACAGGCCAGAGATGGATAGGTCCTCGAGTCCTCCCGCAGTCAGTGTACTGACTGCCCAGGTAGGTCCTCGCCTGCTCGCTCCCCTACTCGTTGCCCCCCGTCCGATTAAGTTCTGGCCCCGGGGATAGAGGGGGCACCCCTACCCGTTGTACACAGGGTAGGCAGGCTGTGGAATGCAGAATACGGGTATGGCTTGCCGGTGCTAGAGCGACGTATAGTCGTTAGTCAGTAGGTCTGTTAATCAGTCAATTTGGTCAACCCGTGGTTATGTCAGTTCATGGGCCCCATCGCGGCAGCCTGGGTCCAGTATCCGTTGTCCGGTCCGAATGACTAGTAGTTGATCATTTTGCCAATCCCTGGGGCTTTTTGGCGGGCTACCCAGGTATTGCCGCCGTCCTGTCAGCCTCAAGCTTATTACCACGGAGAGAAATGCTCAAAGGGGACACGATTTCGATGGGGCCCGTGGGGAGACGAGAGAGGAGCAAGAGGGCGCGACGGCACGGGCAAATCTCCCATGTCTTCCATGTCTCCCATGCAAGGGTCGTGCTGGTGTCCCAGAAGAGACAATGAGTGACCCAGGCAATCCGAACACAAATTTAATAACACATCCAGCATGGGCGTGCCATGGGTGCCCTGCGTGCCCCGGGGCCGCTGGGTGGTAGTGGCTCGTCCTGAACTGGTTTTTGCCGTCCGTGAGCGCAGTAGTGTCGTGGAGATTCTGGCGTGCCCAAAACCCTGTTCACCATAACACTGGGCCCGTCATTCGGACATCAATCCAGGGTGGGGCCGCACCTCTTGACTCCCGCTCGCAGGTTTGCTGCTTGCACTGGCTTGCCCTCGCAGGAAGAAAGTCCCAGACCACTCCGTACCGTACCCACATTCAACTCCCGTGCCTGGTCCCCTGCGCCTTGCAAGACGGAGATATCTCTGACTGCAAAAGTGGACGAAGGGGCTGCACATCACCAGGGGTGGTACGAACGGTTCGCAATACCGATCGCTGCTGAGGTTGCCTTCCTGGCCGTCCTCGCTACCACCTACTATTGCCGGTGCCGATGGGGACGGGGCCGATAGCAATTCGCCGGCGAGCTAGTTGCTCATGCGATCACGACCAAATCGCTACAAGCTCGGGCGCTCCTGGGCGGGGAGGCCATTTCGGGCACGCCAAAAGACTAATAGGTCGGTCGCGAGGAAGTCTAATGGTTTGCCATCTCCAGCAATATCGGCATTGCTTTGCTGGCAGACGGGTTGGGGGGCATGGCCAGTGCTCCCCGGACTCGACCCGTATGCACCAAGAGGGTGCCTACGTCCGGGGTTATCGAGGAAGCTTACCCTCCAGGCGCCCTGGACGGGAGAGCAGGCACGGCGATGGCAAGAGGCGAGCCTCGTAGCGCCGTGGTGGGGTGAAGGCGAGGGGAGGGTAGCCTGGGAGTCTCACCACGGAGCAGGGTCATCACCTCCAGCCTCCCTGTCCTCCAAGCCGCTCTAAGCCAAGGTTGCTCTTGCGCATCCATGCACGAGGGCCAGGGTGGCGGGATCAAGTTCTCGCGCATGAAGATGGCTGCCCTGGCGCCACAGTCCAGGACGGTGATGCAGAGGACGGTGCCCTAGTAAGCCAGGCGCACTGGAGATGGCCCGGCTCATCAGTTGTCTGAGTACTGTGTAGGCAGCTGTCATCGATGATCAATATCCGTGGTTACAAGGGACGTCCCAAGTGCCCGCACACTAGCGATGGCCTGGACTTTTCTTAATCCCAAATCTCCTAGGCCACCTTCCACGGCTATCGCATCCCAGTGTGCCGCACGAGAATGCTGGTAAGCCCGCCAGCCTGCCCGCAACGAGACCTGAGAGGCGAGCACCGGGCGCCTCTGGGTTGAGCATTCGTAAGCTTCTGGGTAGCACGGTGCAGTGAAGACGCTGATTAGGCGCAGAAACAGAGCCTGGCGGGAAAAAGAAGCATATTTGCGGTGATGCAGTCCCATCCAATGCCGTCCCGCCCTGCCCCTGGCTTCAATGCTCCCATTGGACTGGTCTCTGGCTTGCAGTTGCTGGAAGTAGTGGGATTCTGAGGCTATTCGCTGGCCTGACTGGGGCCCATCTTGGGCAATGTCGCACATCTGAGGAGCACTGGCCAGCAAGATCTCGCAGCTTACGGGCCACCGATTCTGGCCGGCCTCATAAGCGTAAAATAATCAGAGTTGCTTAAAAAAGAACCGCCCAGGGCGGGTCTGCCCTTTCTTGGGGGTGGTCGGCGCCAGGCGTGCATCCTACTCGCGCCAACGCATACAATCACTCGCAGTCCTGGCCTCCGCACTTCGCTATCACCTAGGTAGTAAACCTGAGGGTGAAGAGCTGGGGACGAATGTACTGGTACCTGCTGGGCCGATTCACTTTGAGATTTGTGGGTCTCTAAATCAGGTCTCTAGAAGCCACACGATGAGGAATCATTGACCCAGGCATTGGTCGCTGTCGTGCCGCCAGGCACGCCCGCATCTAGCAGATCCTGGAGAACCAGTAGCGTAGGCGACAAAGAATAGAGCGACAGAGATCTCATCTAATGGCCGATGTCTGAGCTATGGAAGGTCAAAGAGACCGTTTCGCATGCCTCTTCTTTGAACTATCAAGCCGTCGTGGTTCATGCAAGTCGCCGTCTGTCCGCTGTCGCTAGGTTTAGCAGCGACTTTGAAGAGGAACTGGATTATCCAGTGCGCCCAGTTGCGAGCCTGTGTTTGGGACGAATGCTGTCTAACCATTGTAGTGGGACAAAGCAGGCTTTCTTCACGACAAGAAGCTCTACCCGAGCCGAGAAATCTGACCAATCTACTTGAACCGCACCTGTTCGAGTGTCTTAGACGTCAGTCAGGCTAGACTGAGGTCCGAAAGAGCAGGCTGGTAGTTCGCGTTGCCCCGGATTGTTGGTGACCAGAATGGTTCGATCCGGCCGAAGGGTAAATTACGGCCCCCCTGTGCCTTGCAGAGTGGAAAGAGAGCGCCACGCGATGACGACGGGTATTGGACTGTGCTCTCCAGCATCGGCATAGTCCGTGGCTTTGCCTGTGAGCAGCAGCGCTGACCACAAAGTGGCGAGATGTCTAAACTCTGTCGAGGTCGGCCAGCCCAGCCGTGCGGATAGAGACTGTTAGCTGGGAGTGTTGATTTTGCGCACGACTGATCGACAGCATCTTTGCCTTGCGGTTGGCGAAGATCATGAACAGAGCCGCATCGAGGATGGGCCTGTGCTCTGAACCTTGCCGATTGTCAGACTGCCATGTTCCGCGAGTTGAAACTGAGCATCACCGATGTGGAAAGCCATCTCAAGATGCGGTTAGATGCCCTGCTCTCAGACGTGATGACGGCTTGTTGGCCGGCCACCCTTGCAACTGTGACTGACTCCCTAGCTGCACTCCGCCTGTGCATGTGGAGGCGGAGGAGCAGGAATCGCCTCTACGCGGGGGGCTGTCTGTGGCCATGCCTCCAACGGCCCCTCAGGGCCTCACACCTGATGTAAATGCCCCGTCCTTCGATCCTCGCATGGACGTGTGTGTGTGTGTGTGTGTGTGTGTTTGTGCTTATGTGTATGGAGCATGTCTGCATGGTCATCGTGCTGGTCCTGGACTAGGACTGGTGCTGGTAACTGGCGAAACGGGCAGCACGTTGTGTGGAGGTGGTGCATCTGGACGTGACCCGACCAAGAGACTGCCCATCGCCGGTGCCCAGCCCCTGCTGTTCGGTGTGTTCCCATGCCCATGCCAGCATCTCCCGCATCCCGTCGCATCGCGTCGGCGGATTGGCGAGCCAGCAACAAGCAGGCATGATGGAGGCATGGAGTCAAGAGAGGGCAACGCTGGCTGGCCGTTGCCCTCGCTTGCTTGAACAAAGGCCGAATCGGGGAGTGCTAAGCAGCTGCCGCGAGTCGACGGGCTGGACCCCACCCACCTCAAATTCTGACGGAGCGCGGAGGTGGCTTCCTATTCGGGAGCCCCGGCAACTCTGAAACACGGTGGGGATGCGGGCAAGGGAGAGGGCGCTTTGCTTCAGAAAATGCTGCACACACAAGAGGTGGGAGGGCGCTACCGCAAGCGGTACCACTACGGAGTGCTACGGTACGGTACACCTAGGGTATGACCATGCAGTACGACATTAGGCCAAATCACTGCAGGGGCTGGCCCAGTCAACGTCGTGCCCTCGTCCCGCCTGTCTCAAAGCCCACTCTTTTCTTCCATCAATTGAGTCCAGAACGTTTTGTTGATACGAGAGATCGCTCTCCTCCTCTCTGACTATCAGCCTGGGTGCGAGGGTGCCTGTGTTTGTGCGGGCGAGAGGGGTGGGTATGTGATATCTATGTACATACTTCTTGTCATACCGTGCTGGTGCGGAACGGAAGGGATCGTCTTGGGAACACATCAATCCCGGTACCTGTGCGCACACTACCACCACATAACGACCAGCCACCGACCGAGGCAGGAGGAAGAGGAGCCTCGCTTGCACTCGGTGGAGGCGATGGATGTCCATGGTGATGACGACGGTGATGATTGATATCAGCCATGAGAGATATCCTGAAACTTTTTACATGGCTTCTCTGTGGCTGCCGTCATCATCCGCATTGGGGTTCGCCCTCCGCAGTGGTGATGTCAAACTGCATCCCACGAAGTCCAATCTGAAGAAGCTGGCCTGCACAGGGCTCCCGCATGGAAGTGGCTGCCGATGCGTAGGAGGAAGCCATGCTACCAGCGCACGTCAGCCGTTGTTGGGGTCAATGTGCTTTCATTCAAGGACGGGACTGTTCATGATAGTCTGCCCAGCCCTGTCGTTCGGGGTTTGACTTCGTGATACTGTCAAGGGAAGACTATATCAGCTGAAGCTAGTCTTGGCCCGGCTGGACCTTGACAGGAGATTGGGCAGCAGGCCATCCGCCCGAGATTGTTTATGGCATAAGGCTTGATGCTAAGCACACACAGTCCATTCTCGGACTGTCTGTATTGTTGTATGACATAGGAGGCCATGTAGGTCGAGCCTTTTCAGTTAGTCACGAGGGTGTGATGAGCGGACGAGCCCACTGCAGCTCGCATCAACCGAATCCTTCGCGGCTGGAGGAGGTGCTCGTGGCATCCCAAATCGGCATCGTAATCATCGTCACGAGCTTCAAGGGCACCCGCCATCCCGCACGAACACGGTCGGATACGACAGGGAGCTACATGGTCACATATGCAGGGCATCAGAGCTCCCAAGGTGACGGTGCAGGCGCAGGTGCAGTTGACTGCGGGCTGTGGGCTGTGGAGTAAAAGACCAGCCGAAAGGAGCAGGTCGAGTGTTTGATCATCCACCTGCCGAGCATAATGCCGATTGACGACTAGACCAACTGACGACATGAAACTTGACACGCGATGCAAGGAGACCGCAGTTAAATTAACCCACGAGCGAGCAGTACCATGCTACTGCATGTTCGTCAGGGCCTCAACCGCGGCGTGGTGGCTGACTCTTGACGCTCGACGCCCAACCCATGCTTAGCCATGAGGAGGATATCCCTCGAGCCGGATGGATGGGCCGGTTGGTGTGCATCATGTGCGGGAGCAAGCAGCAAGCAGCTTGCATTCTTCATCTCGTCGCCGTTATGTCGTCTGAACCTGACAGCCTTGGGGGTGTTGTACAATATATGTCCGTTCTAGGAAATCGTCTCATGCCGACGGCCACCATGATGAACGGCATACCTACCTAGGTAATTAATTGTCTGGCTGTACGACCGGCACACACGATGTTTTCTCCCTTCCCTCCCTTGGGTCGGCGTGCCACCGCGGGTGCCGCCAGGGACAACAATCACAGCCCAAGGGGGGTTGCGCAGAACATCACAGAACAATGTTTCACCAGATTCTCCCAACCCCAGGGGACCAAACGTGTCGGCAGCGATGCTATTTCGGGAGGCGCTTGCTTGATCAGACTAAACACTCCGGCGAGACGGCAGAGCCAAACAAGTGCCTCCCCCACATCTTGGGTCATCTGTGCAACTCCCCAAGATCATGGTATGCATCACCAAGGCTGACCGGTTGCCACGGCCTAGCTCCCGTGCACTGCACTGCAAGATTGCCTTGCCGCTGTTCGAAACAACACACCGCCAGCGAGTTGTAGGAATGCCCACAGGCAGCGGGACGGAGGTACTGGGGGGGGGGGCACTGGGACTGCGGCCTTGGCAGAGAAAGAGAGGGCTGGTGCATTGAGCATTGCCGGCGTCACGCTCACGCTCTTCGCTGTCCAGGGCACACTCACCAATCTCAGCGGCGGACTCGGCATGGCAGAGTTGGCTGGACACTTTCCCCTCCCCGCCCCAACACCCGTCGGCCAGTCGTTCAGTGGGGCGTGACCTCGTCTGACTCCTTCCTGGGTGTCAGTTCCCGCCCTCACGGTAATGCTACTGTGCCTATGCTTGCCCCAGCTGGCACTCTGCGCCGTTGTCGCGGCCTCAACAAACAATAATTATAACAACAACCAACAACAACCACTACCACCACTACCACCACAGCAATGGCGTCGCTCTCGCCAACGGGCCCGCCTGTCCGCTAGGGAGGAATAGACCCACCCGTGAGCGGTTTCATCAGGGGCCGGGGGACAGGACGTCCCTAGCCTCGGTGCAAGGCAAGCCTAGTGGGATGAAGAAGCTTAAAGACTGGTACGCTAGGTGCGCTTCGGAGAACCCCTGGCTTTTCTGACGCACGCCCACTTTTTGCTTGGGCAGATAGCTCTTCAGGATTGTGATTGGGCACATGTGCCCTCGCAGTTGCAGATTTTCACCTGTCCACTTTCGACCTCATCGCGCCCGAGCACCTCTTACTGCGCGCTCGGGTCACCACATGGACGACAAGAATAGCACCCCTCGAGCCTTGTGGTCACCGGATGCAGCTCTGTCGCTCCTGCGGATGGATGACATCCATCTTATTTTCCCCCTTCGCCTAGCCTGCTCCTCCACTGCACAGGGAGAAAGCCTCCTGCTGGTTCCACCCGCCTCTTGCCCGCATGACGGAGCCGCTGCCTGTGCCGTCTGCGGGTCGAGGGCTCTGAGGCCATGAGCCCGCCCGCCCACATGCTGCTGCTGCGGCTGCACGAAACACTCCGATTTGATGTCGAAATTTGCACAGCTCGCATCCGCTGTGGCTTAATTCTCACGTACTGTGGCAAGCGCCGGTCGGCAACCTCGCTGGCGAACGACAGCGGTGAGTGTTTCGAACCGTTGGGCCACCAGCAACACACGGTCGAAACACCATGCCAATAACGAAGCTGGAGCTTGCGCCCATCGCCCACTAGCACGAAACAAGCGGGAGAACTTGGCCAGAAACTTCTGCGCGTATTCTTTCCCCATGTTTGAGATGGCACCTAATCGTCAAGGAAACATCCTCTCGCCGAGTCCAACGCTGTCGGCGTTGCTGGGATACCAGATCACCGCCTCTATCACCCTTCGCCGGCACTTGCCATGAGTTCTGAAACACGAGGGCAAGGGCGTCGATCTGTATCGCATGTCTTGAAACGTTGACATTCCACCACCCACACCACCAGATTTGGGAAAGCACCATGAACTATGGACCCTTGACAACTCACACCCCCCCTCCTCCGCCGTGGGTGCACGGAGGTCCCTGGTCACCTGCTGCTCGCTATACGCCCGGCGCCGGAGGAAAACAATGTTTTCATGCCCTCCTCCGTCGGCCTTGCATGAACTGGGCCGTGGTTGGGGAGCAAGAAAGCATCCCTTACTGGGTACGCCACATGTGGCCAGAGGCGAAATCTGAACCAAGGCGAGAGGCATCGTTCGTCGGAGAAAATCAAAGGCCCGCATGTCAGTTATCACAAGATTTGCTCGCATCTGCCGTCACTGTGGATACCCACTGACTAGTTACCCAGATATAAACATCCGTGGAATTGCAGCGTGCCCAAAGTTGGGTCACTTTGGAGGCATTTGTCTAGACGGTTATGCGGACTCCAAACAAGCGCCGGTGGGGGTCGGTCACGGTTGATGCTGACTACCCCTCATCCTGTCAGGTACATGAAACACCACCAGCCTTGTCACCACCGGTTCAACCGCGACGCTAGTCCTCATGTTCTTCCAGAAGGCTTGGTGACGAGCCAGACCACCCGCGTGCAGACACCCCAACGCCCTGCCCTCTCTCCAAATAGTCAAACGTTGGCGCCTATGAGCCGACCCAAGTGGCATCACCCATGCCGTCGAGGAGCCTGCGGTGATCTTCGGCGGGCCTGTGCTCTCCACCCACATGTCTGTTGTTTGAGATGCTCCCTGGGAGCGTAGATACTTCCCCTCTGGTCGGTTTGCCCCGACTTTAGCGGATATCGTCGTCGATCACATTGGCATTGCGGTCGAGGCTCAAAGTGACATGGAGTCGCCGTATCAACCCGTCCACTCTGGCGGCAGAAGGGCCGGCCAGTGGAGGTGATCAGCCAATGTGATGCTTTGCGAGCTCGCGAACCTTGCTCGCCTCCGGTATCAGTCTCCGGATTCAAGAGGCGAGGCGGATATCAAGGGCAGTCTCTCGCAAGTGCGTGGATGATCGTCGTCGGCCTCTTGGCATGGAAACAAGTCAACGCACGCATCACATACCCTGCCCGCCTGGGCGATCCTCCCGAGGGTGCAAAGTCGTACATTATCGTCCTGCAATCGTACGGAAAGCCCGAAACGGCTGCTCAAGAGTCGTGTCTTGTGCCACATGATTAGACTTTCGGACCAAAATCTCCAAATCACTCACGACTGGGCTCTCGAGGGCTCACCCATCGGCGTTTACGCAAGGCATCTTTGCCATGGGCGGGAGCGTTGGGGAAGGTTCAGGCACTCGGGCGCATCCCAGGATTTCAATTTTCGACGGTCCCATATACCGCGGCCTATGTGTTTCAGCCGTGAGGTGCCTCCCATGAGCACGCGCCTGCACTGTGATAGAAGACGGAGCAAGTGCCTTGGCGGGTGGCGAGCCGTCTGTCGCCCATCTGATCAGGCCGGCGGTTTTCCATCTGAGGTCTTACTTGATCAATGATTAGACGCTGGCCTTCCCGCAAGGGGAGGCCTGAGACGCTGACAGAAGGTAAGTTGAGCCTCTCGCTCGTTCTTGTCTAGTCCGAGGGCAGCCAAAGAAAAGGCGGTGACAAGAGAACTCGTAAGATTGGTTTCGGCCTGCGTCTTGTTTCTCTCGACTCTCTGTGCTGGCAGCATCGGAGCGTGTTGTGGGTTCTCTCTGTCTCTCCTATTTGCTCCCACAATATGATGCACCACCCATCCTCTCCGATCAAACAAATGCGCAGAGTGCTGGGCACCGAGCCGCTGCCGAGTGCAGTCCTAGGGGACTCGTCCTCAGGGGCAAGTCTTTGTTTCGACGCCAACCAGGATCCCATTGACTATCTTTGGCAATCGTCGACCCTGGACCCTTCTGCCGGAAGTCTCCCGTGGCCGATGACCTTGTCGTGCCTGCCCAGTGCGTCCAGACCGGTCGTGCTGAAGATCGACTTCTGAAACCGCCTAATAAGCCGAAGCATTGGACTGGTGGATACGCCTTGGTTTTCGGTACCGAGCTGATTGGCCAGTCTGGATCAACATCGGCAGCCTTGAGGTCGGCGCCCGCATGAAAAGCCAACGTCAAGGGCTATGCTGATTGTGGACATCAGAACGAGTCTACGGCATTGTGTCAAAGGTGGGAAGCAACATGCCTTTTCCCGTCAATCACTGACAGCCAGTCTATATGATTCCACAGTGCGGTTCTCTGTATCATTCGACAGCAGATGTCTAGCATTGGCATGTCAACGCATGGTATCTAAATCTGCCCGCCTCAGTTTGTCTCGTTACTGCTCACTCGATGGCTCACATTGGTCTCTTTATGACAACTTGGCCACCTTGTGATGTTATGCTTGGCTTGGGGTTAAGACATCGTCGATAGCTTATTTGACCTGGCCAACAGGCTTGTTATATTCCTTGGCACTCTAGTTGTTAGAAAATCGGTACTGCGACAGAACCGTCTCGCCCAGGCCGGTCTGTCGAGGTGCAAGCATCAACGTCCCTTGGTTCCGAACAGCGCTCGACCCAATCTGATGTGATATATCAACCTACATTGGCTAGCGACTAGTCCCAAGCACACTCGCACTGTTCAAAACGGGTGATTTGTTATCCATCTAAGACTTTCAGTGCTGTTGTTACCATGTAAGGCTGGCGATGGTGTTCGCCCAGTCGATTGATCGTCCACCTTGCGGGATAACTATCCATGAAGAGTCAAGGCTGTCGCGGATCATCGTGTTCCTGGACGTACTGATCGAGTCAGCCCAACTGACCAGACTGAGTCGACCGTACGGAACGCAGGACCATCGCAGATTGGAGTGACGCAATCGGCGCAATAGGCGAGGCCGTTCTCGTCGATTGAGTTCTCTGCAGAACCGACTCAGCACCGTCTGTGAACACCGCGTGATGATGCAAGAAATTGGAACGAGCGTGCTGCAGAAGGCGGTTCAGCCTTACGCATCAGTAGCTTACAGAACACCTTCAAGCTGAGGGAACCTAGGGTCTATGGGCATCTTTAAGCGCTTGCTGAAATTATTGTCATTTTACAGTGTGCCTGTTCGCTGTCCTCGTGCCTGACCACGGACCATTTGCCAACCGCAAACCAGCCGAACAAATCAAATACCAGCAGGCCCGTGCTCTCCTGTTATAGGAATCGACAGCCTTTGGTGAGACGTAGGCCGTCCGCTAGCCAACGTCTGTTCGTCGTCAGTTGGATTCGAGCGAACCACGTGTTTCCACTGAAAATGCTTGTCCAGGCTGCCTGGAGCCCGCAAACACAGCGACATCGCCCTGAGTTCGCGTCCTGATACGTGCGAAACAGACGCAGGCCGAAGTCCGAACAAGCGCAGAGAGAGAGAGGTTCTCCGGCGACAGAAGGGCCGCCTGGCTAGCTAGATACTATCCCTCCTCCTCCTCCTCCTCCTCAAACAGCCGCCGGCCCCGGGGGCTGAGAATCGGATCGTTGCGTCCAAGCGCGTATGCAAAAAAAACCCAGGTACTCGGGATGAAGCGCAACTCAATCTTGTCATATCTCGTTCTAGAAAAGCATCGTAGAATGTCTACACTCCCTGGCGCCGCCTTGTCTCAACACCGACTCTGTCGCTCGCGCGGGCGGGCGTGCACAGGACACAAACTGAACCTGAACACCCGCTAGCCTGCCCGTTTTTCTCAGCACTGCACCTGCGAGCCTCGCTGGGCCGGGGACCGACCACTTTGACGTTGGGGCTATACTAGCGAGACCGGCATGGAACTAATGGGGTCGATGCGACCACGTACCTGCATTGACGAGCAGCGCTACCCGGATGCACGAACAGTGTGCGATGTACGTAGACACACATATACATGACTTGAACTTACAGCCCATTTTGTCTGGTAGCGAAACACCACTGCAGAGCAAGACTGTCGTCAGGCTAGCCTCGGAAATTTGTCGTCTATCAGGCAAGGGCCCCCACTGTGCCAAATCACCTAAATCCACATCTGGGACTTTTGCACACAAGCCTCTCGGGCGCGCCCGTCCTCTTGCTAACCCATCGCCAAATCTCCGAGAGCTCGGATGGGGAGGGGGAGTATCACAGGGGGCGTTTGCCAGCCCGTCCGCGCCCGGATCCATTTTTATTTTTATTCTTTAATTTTTCCCTCGTAGACATAGCGTACCCACAACACGAGGCGATGAACCGATCGTGGCTACCCTTCTATGTACGTGAGAGTGACGAGCAGTAGCGCTGTGATGTGACCAGGAGGCGGCGTTCCTTGGCGGCGGCGCGCGGAGAGTCAGGCACTCACACCCAGGTTCGGGTCCCGCCAGGGAAACTGGACAGGAACGGCCTGGAACAGCCCATCGCGGGCCACGCCGGGAAGTGGGAATGTGCTCTGTGTGCGTGTGTGTGTGTTGTGTGGTGTGTGCGACTGCGCTGTCGGAAGGGCACGCGTGTGTCTATCAGTGGGACGGGGACAGCGACGGGGGCGCGCTCCCCTCCCTCCACCTTGGCCTGTTGATAGACCGAGCGCGCAGAGGGCGGGAGTCATTCGGTTGAACTCCTCAAGGCGGAGGCGAGGTAGGCGCGCATGAGGTTCCCTGGAGGCTGGTATGCTGTGTGTCAACTCGAGTCAGTTGGCTATTTTTCGCCTCCCGGAACAATGTACACGGAGGTGCTCTGTCGCCCCGGGGCTTTGCGGCTCGCATTTGAGAGATGGTCAAGAGTCATTCGATATTGGCAATTCGCCTTGTGATCCATGATTTCAGTGGGTTGGTGATACCCGTCGCTATCTCATAGAGTCCTCAGGCTCTTCTCCAGCAGCTTCTGTCCCTCGCGGACCTTGGGGCAGTAGTGCCTCCTCAGTAGCTCTCCCTCCCAAACCGTAGCTGCGAATGGGTTGCTGCCCTCGACAGATTCACTGAGCGGGTTGTAGGTCCCGTCGCCTTTCCTTTCCTCCGTGTTCCATATAGCTCCAATCTTCTTGCCGTGTGTATATGTCACGTCGTTCAACAAGGCGAGAACGGCCTGGCACGACTTCTCTGGCATCTGCAGAGCGATTGTCATCAGCTGCTTTGCGAACGCTGCAATGCGTAGCGGAGGGACCGAGCGTATGTTCCAAGGCGGCAGAAGAACTGCCGTCAGACACCTGATTAGCAGAACCGTCGTGGTTTGTAGGTTGACTTTGTTGAGCTTGGGAGCCTGGTGACTGTCTGGGTCTGGTAGATGCATTGCCCCTGCTCCCAGTTCTAGGTCCGCATCCATTGACAATGGGAAAAGACTCTGGAAAAGGTGCGTCGAGAAGTAGGACAGGTCGAGGTGCAAATCTGCGCGGGCGTTGTGTGCATCCTGGCCGGCTAGGAGGGTAAAAGCCGTCACTGTGCATAGCAGCGCCTCACGGCTGGTGTTCCGTACAGGCACATCTTCCTCCTCAGCCTCCCCATTTTCATTTTCAGCCTCAGCATCTTCATCACTGTGCCGAATGAGGTCCTTCATGGCCTCGAGCAGGTCACCAAAGAAATCCTGGTTGATCAAGTGAGAATATTTGGCCAATCCCTCCAGCACGGCTCCCATGAGTTGCGGCTGTCTCTGCTTGAGAATCCGGAAATAGGTAGCGAAGACAAGCTTGAGGGTTTCTGACTGCATGTGTTCTCGCTCTTCGTGGCTGACCAGAGCATCTGCCTGCGCCATCACTTTCGACAGAGCCTTCTCTTCCTTGATAGCCTTTCGTTCACGCTTCGTGCGATGCTCCCACTTCTTCTTGGAAGTTCTCTTTCCGTCGTTCCCGGTTTCTACCTCGTCTCTCGAGGCCTTCCCAGAGAACTCGGAGAGCAGTCTCAGGGAAAGAAACAAGTTGAGCACGCTCTCATTGACGATATACTTTCGCGCCTTCATCATCTTTGTAAGGAGAGATACTGCTTCCATGGATGGTCTCCCCTCCTCGTCTTCCTGGAAAAGGGTCTCAAGAGCTTTCAGACATTTTGTAAAGGACTCGTCGACCTTTCGAGCGCTCAGTTTTCCGACCAAGATCTTCAAAAGCTCCGTTCGGAAGTTGAAGTGAGGTACTGACGTGACCAAAGTGCAGGCGCAAGTGATGGCGACCTTGGCCAGGCTCGTGTTGTCTGCAGACCCTTTGAGCTTTGCGTACTCAGTCAACTTTTTCAAGTATCCTTGGTAACCAGTCACAAGGGCATGCTCGTATGCCCGCAAACTCCTGACTTCCTTAGACAACTTCGCTCCGGGAGCATCTTCTGTGCCCGGCCGTATCCGATAACCTGGGATCACATCTTTGTATATTGCCAGCTGCGTCACTATGCATAGCTTGCGGATTGCAGGAATTTTCGACTCTCCAATCTTCCCCAGTTGTTTGAAAGCTCCAGGGTACTCCTCCGGGTTCTCGCTCAGGTGTAGACCAATCTTAGCCAGCTCTTCCTTCGCTTGGATGATCTGTTCTCGCTCTGACATCGTGGGTTCGGCCGGCGGTTCTTCGTCGAAGACCTCGGAAACTGCACCGTCGCTCTCGTTCCCATCTAACCATTCATCGTCGCTCTCGATGGGAGCAGGCTCATGGCTCACGGGCGCTTGTGCCAAACGACCATCTGGCGTCTTGATGGGAAGCTTGTTGTTCTCCTTCTCCTTCTTCTTTCCTTTTCTGGGCCGTGATTCGTAGTCCTGCTCCAGATTCCAGCTGGCAACGTTCTTGAAGAACGCATTCTGTGCCTTCGCGCTTGAAACATTATCGTCGGACTGCGTCGGGCTCAAGCGCCGCTTTTTTGAAGGAGGCCCCATTGCGCTGTCGTTTTGTGCAATGTCGCTTTGCTTGCGCTGACCGATGGCTCTAGATCACCAAGTGAGATCTGACTCGTTTTTCAAAAGAAACAACGGCGAAGGTGGTGTTTCTGTTGCGACAAGTGCTTTTGTATATGCGCCAGCTTCTAAAACGGGAGGTCGCTATGGACATCAGAAAAAAAAGATTAGGCGGTGCCCGATAAGCTGCTTCCGCCCCACCTAAGACCTCTTATCGGCCCAATCAACGCGCCAGCGAGCGCCTGGAGGACTCGAAAAGTTCAGGGAATCGCGACCCCTTGAATAGAAATTGTCACCGTCTGAACTTCACCACCGCCCATGTCATAGGGCACGCGCACCGCGAGGGACAGTCATGGCGCCATCATCGCTCGCCGCGCAGTTGGCGCAGATTGCCGTCAACTCTAAAAGTACACTCAACGTGAAGGCGCAAAAGGCCGCGCACGCGAAGTCCCTAATTTTCGAGCCCAAAGTCGCCGCGGGTCAGAGTTACCAGACTGTCTACGATATCTGCCATGAGGGGTTCGAAGAACTTTGCCGCCTCGACGCTCGGTTTCTTCCGTACGAACAGACGCTATTCAGCGAGCAAAGCCAGGATGAGGACCGCACGCAGATGACCGCTGCCGAGAATGCCGAGTTGGACAAGACTACGGAGGCCTTCTTGCGCCTGGTCGGCGGGAAGCTGAGGCTCATGCCCGCAGTCAAAGCTGTAGAGTGGCTTATAAGGAGATTCAGGTATGCCTTCTGCTACCGTAGTTCCCGGATGCGCTCTAATTGTGTCTAGAATACACGAATACATCACATCCTCCTTCATAACGGCGTTTCTACCATACCACTCTGCGCCGCTCTTCGTCACTCTCATGTCTATCCTCCCCACCAAGCTGCCCAACCAGTATAGGTTCCTCGATCCATACGTTCGATCCTTGACAGCGCCACCAAGGGCTATTCTAGTCCAACAAACAACCCATCATTTCGAGCTCTTGTCGGCCGTATCAGCTTGGACTTTAGACTCATGCCGGGCGCAGCAACACTACCCCGGACTAATCTCGTTTTGGGGTGGATTAATGACGGAGGCCGTCAACGGCATGCTGGATCACACGAAATCGGGCAGAAGGGCTGTTCAGAGAGATCACGACCAAGATCTTCTCCAGAAACTCCTGCCTATCCTGAGCGAGACGTTAATGATGAAGAAGGTCCCAGGCCTTCAGATAGCAAGCTACATGGTTATATCGGTCTACGCTTCGAAGGGTGGCTTGGAGGATGCAGTGCTGCTGGAGCTCATGCATCAGCTAGTGTTGGGCTGGTCGAGTGAGACCGTCAGACCTGGTTTGGTCTGTCTTTCTATCCTGGCACAGTGCAGATCTGCTAAGCAGCTCTCATGGAGGGTGGCTAAGTCACTGGTCAAGGTGCAAGACTTGGACGTCTTGTTGCAGGAACTACAGAAGGAGCATCGAGTCGACAAATTGGCCAATGGTCTCGCGATCGCTCTCGTTGAAAGACTCACAAAGAGGGGCGAAGTCCGTGGCCTCTCGTTGATAAAGACAATCTTGTTGGCGCAAATGCTCAGCGAAAAGCAATCATCGGTTATCATTCGATCCTTGCTCGTGGCAGGTCACAAGATCTCTGACGAAATCGACGAGGAGGGAGAAGCCCGGAAACAGTTAGGGCAGGTGATTGTGGCGCTCTCACAGTCACCCGATGAAGCTGGAGAACTGTTTCGCGGAGTCATCGAGGAGGCTGAGTTCGACATTGACGAACTGGAGCTCAAGCTCAAGGCCTCTATTCGCCCAAAGAAAGCGGTCAAGTCGAATGGAGAAGGGACCAGAGCATCGGATGACGGCGCGGAAGTTGCTCTAGCAGAAGAATTGGATCTAGACGCTGGCCTCAGCCGACTGTCGAAGCATAAGAAGCCTCCAGCTCGCACCTGTTTGTCCAGCGATTCAGATCCCATCTTCGAAGAGCTCTGTCAGATTTTTATTTCCGCAGCATCTGACAGGTCGGCCCTGTTGAAACTGGACGAAGCTCCGATTCTCGACAGCGAATCCGCGCCATCTGATTGCTTCTATTTCTCTTTCTACATGCGCATCTGGCTTGGCCCGTACCCAATTCTGGCTCGAGCACGGGCGCTCGAGATGGCCAAAAATCGACTGCAGCAGCCAGACTGTTCAAAGGCCGACTTCCAAGCACTTCAGCCGTACTGCATAGCTGCCTTGGGTGACCCAGCCAAGAAGGTCCGTCGTGCAGCAGCTGAGTTACTTGCCGTCCTCCAAACAAACAATAGCGACGCGGGGTCACGCAAAAAGAGCGAGACGCCATGGGGCTCCCAAGCGTTATACAAGACAGGCCGAGACCCCAAGTGGATGACGCCTGAGGCCAGCCGTATCCTCCTCGAAGATGTCCTCATTCCTGCTTTGGAGGAGTCCATCATGCATGAGGACCACATCACAGCTACCATCAAAGAGGCCCTTGAAAGTTCAAGCAAGTCCTCCACAGACAAAGAGACTTCGAAAAAGGGCCATATTTCTTCAAGCGTCCGCGCTGCCATATTCAGCTTTCTAGCATCGCACGTTGTGGAATCTCCATCGTTGAACTTCAGCTTCAGACTCCTCAAAGCATTGAACCAAGTGCAGAAAGTGGGAAGCACTTCCAGAACGCAGCTCCTTCTGCCCTCGTTGCAGTGGTGGTCAAGTCTTGACCGCGATGAGGCTCTTAGCCTGCTCAGTAAGGAGGGGTTGGACAACACAAATATCACTCCCAGCTTCGTGGATGTTGTTGTGCCAAACGACTCTACTGGGCTCGAATGCCTCTTCAGCATTGTGGAAGAGAACCGAGCAGAGGAGCGTCGAGATCTCGTGATTTGTGTCTTCTCGAGAATGCGCAAGATGTGGCCATCTATGAAGGACAGGATCAAAAAGGAGGTCGCCCACAAGGCCCTGGGTCTCTCGCAAAGGGATGGCATTGTCGCGGAAGAAGCCTTGGAGCTACTCAGGAATGTACCCCTGACAACGGAGATCCTTCTCGACTTCCTCGGATCTCTGCAAGATGTTACACAACTTGCAGTAGAACCACCGACTAGCAAGCGCCGAAGGACCAGCTCATCGGAGCACCATCGGTCGATCGATACTCACCACTCCCCGGAGCTCGCAGCGGCATTGAGCAAAGTCACTATCGTCTTGAACCTGGTCGAATCTTCAACCCCAGCTCAACATCCCGAGCTGCTTCAGAGCTTGTTCATGGTATTATCGGAGCTCCAAACGTTTAGGACCCTCATAGGATCCGAACTGGGCTATCTCCAGAACCTGGTGCTGAGCAGCTTGCTGGCTATGATGCCCACGTACCGTGATGACAAGAATCTGAAGATTGACACGTCGGTTGGGCACGGAGATGTGTTGGTTTCATGCATACAGAAGTCTTCGAGCCCTGCTGTGCAGAACTCTGCACTCCTTCTGGTTGCAAGCCTGGCCAAGACTGCTCCTGATGTTGTCCTGCACAGCGTCATGCCAATCTTCACTTTCATGGGCAGCTCGGTGCTCCGGCAAAGTGATGACTACTCCGCTCACGTTATCAACCAGACCATCCGAGAGGTGATCCCGCCGCTTATCGATACCTTCCGCAAGGGAAGAAGACACCTCGTGGCCAGTGCATCAGAGCTTTTGGCGAGTTTCGTCATTGCGTATGAGCATATTCCCTCCCACAGAAGACAGGGCCTCTTCATTTCCCTAGTCGAGAACCTAGGGCCTCAAGACTTCCTTTTTGCGCTGGTGGCCATGTTCGTCGACAAGTATGGAACATCTGATAACATCCAGACATTCACCGCCGATCTTATGAACCACTTCAGCGTGGAGATCCAACTGCAGACACTCATCAAGTTCCTTGATCTCGTGGCAGACATGTTCAAGCCGAAGCCAAATCTGTCCGCGGTTATGTTCGGAAAGAAGGAGGGAGATGAAGAGATCAACAAGACAGCTTTGAAGCAGCTAACTCTTCTGCCACATCTTTTGGCGAGCCGGTCACTGAAACGAGAGGTTGGCAAGCTAGCCGAACGGGATGACATGGAAACTGCAAAGATCCGGGAGCTCTATGCACAACTCCTCGAGGACGTGCTCACGGTGGCGGACACAGTCAAGACAAGAAAGATCCTGCACGTCCGATGTGGGGACGCCTTGTCTAACTTGTTGAATCTCCTCTCTGTAGGCGAGTTCATCAAGTCGGTTGAGACCCTACTCGATCGGCCAAACGTTGGCCTCCGCCAGAAGGTCCTACGCGCCCTTGAGGCACGCGTTGACAAAGAGAAGCAGGGTGATGTCCAGTCACGAACGGCTCTTTTGGCATTCTTGCCCCAGCTTACCGCTGTCATCCGGGACTCAGACGACATTCACTACAAGCATACTGCAGTCACCTGCGTCGACAAGATTTCAGAGAAATATGGCAAGAAGGACCTTGAGGCCGTTGCAGCCGCGGCCTCAACTATTGCTGGCAAGCATTGTCTTGGCCAAGATGACAGGCGTCTCCGTATCATGGCTCTGCTTTGTCTCGCCTCACTTGTGGATGTGCTCCAGGATGGTATCGTGCCAATCTTGCCCACAGCCATCCCCAAGACTTTGGAGTATCTGTCGGCCTCGCTGGATGGCGCGGACTCTGATAATGAGGTTCACGACGCCTGCTATGCTCTCATGACCGCACTGGCTCAGCATCTACCGTACATGATCTCCGGGGCTTACCTCGACCAACTATTGACCGTGTCGAACAAGTCTGCCGAGTCACCCTTGGACGACGAAGTGCATGATAATAGAAAACAATGCTTGCACTTCCTCGCGAAGCAGCTGGAATCCAAGGTGCTTTTCGGCGCATTGCAGAAGAATTGGGTATCTGCTATGGACTCGGGCTACTCGGTAAGGAGAGAGATTGCATCTGACAGGACCACAGCTAACAACAAACAGGCTATGAGTGAATTTGTTGAAATTCTCGGGTTGGGTATAGACAAACGTTCCAAGGCGGAAGTCGCAAAGAACGTGTCGTCCCTTTCAGCTATCTTCCTAGCTGCCTTTGACCTTCGCCGTCTCGAAAGCGCAACGTCGCGAACGAACGCGAAGTTGTTGAACGGCCTGGAAGATTCTATCAATGAGGTTGCCTTGAAGATGATCTACAAGCTCAACGACGCAGCTTTCAGGCCAGTTTTCACTCAGCTCATTGAGTGGTCCAGCTCCGGACTACCCAAGTCGGACAAGCTGGGCATCACGCTTCGGCAACAAACTATCTATGGCTTCCTGTTCAAGTTCTTCGACAGTCTCAAGTCGATCGTCACAAGTTACAGCTCGTATGTAGTCGACCAGGCCGCCAAGATACTTCAAGAAATCGACATCAAGGATGCCAACCAGCGCGAGCTCTGGGGACGCGTCCTCCGGACTCTCACGAAGTCTTTCGAGCACGACCAGGACGACTTCTGGCAAGCACCTTCTCACTTCAGCGCCATCGGTCCCGTGCTAGTTCAGCAGCTCCAGCACGCTCCGCACGTAGACCTCGGGGAGGACTTGTCCCCGGCTGTGGTAGAACTCGCGAGTGCGGCTGACTCTCAAGAACATCAGAAGGAGCTCAACACGGCGCTGCTCAAGCATATGCAGTCACAAACTGCAGCTGTCCGGTTGGCGGCTGTCAAGTGTGAGCAGGCCCTGGTGGACAAGGTCGGAGAGGAGTGGCTGTCCATGCTGCCTGAGATGCTGCCGTACATCAGCGAGCTGCAGGACGATGAGGACGAGGTAGTCGATAGGGAGACACACAAGTGGATTGTCAAGATCGAAGGGGTACTGGGAGAGAGTTTGGATTCAATGTTGCAGTAAAGGGAGTGATAGAAGTGTGGGCAGCGGACATTGTCTGTATCCACAAAAGCAATTGCATAGACGGTTTACATCGATTGACGGGCACATGGTACTAGCGAGGTAGAGGTGGATCATCCGTCATCAAACACATTTATGGGGACTCTGCCTGTCACCTTTGTTTTTGCCCATGCCGATCTCAAGTAGACGGTGCCCGGCTGTTCCGGACAAAGTGGATACAGAGTAGCAGCGGGAGACCCGTCGGTGGGAATTTGGGTCTTCCGGAAAATCGCGAAGAGGCTGAAGTCCTTGCGTACCGTAATTTCAGCCTCATGACACATGTCACCGGCGGCACAGCACTCTCCGGCAGTGAATTTACGCGAACATTGGATATTCATTCACGGCGATTCGCCAAAGGCCTCGTGCAGACTGGGAACCTCCCGCCTTCGAGCGTTGAAGCAGGTTCTCCTAAAGGCATTACATCATTATCATGGAGTTCTTATGTCTGTGTCTATGTAATGCGGCTCCTACTATACGCTCAGGTGCACGACCGGAAGTGGATTGACCAATTGTTCATTGTAACCCCGCATGATGCATCAGGGTGTGGCATACATGTGTAGCCCAACAACTAGTGCCTAGCCGAGCGTTGCATCAAGACACTCGAGCCGTTGCTGGCTGGGATGTCATCTGGCCGGTTATGAGCCGTCGTCTTGTCGATGTTGGGCAAGAGGTGCCGTCCAATGCTCTTTCATCCTCGGTCAGCCAGTAGTTCTGGCACTCAAGTTGTGATGCCGGAGCTTGAAGAAAAAATAGTTGCCAGCACATGAGCCTTGCTTATGGTGCCAAGCACCGGCCAAAAAGGCTGGACTAGGGATGCCACTTGTACAGAATGGGGCCAATTTTGGTGAAGTGGGTACTGGGATTCCGACGGGCGGGATCAAAGGAACTCAAATTGGTTAGAGACGTCTTGGTCCCGGCCCCAGCGTCCGGCCGGCCGCGGTTTGTGTGTCCGTCCCCGTCCGCCTCGGGCGGGTCACGCCGCTTTCTGGTTCCGATATTCGCCGCGTAAAGTCTATCCGCTCTATTTTACTACTCGACAAGCGAGAAGCCAAAGCACAAGCTCCGGGTGAGCGTTCCCGCCTGAAAATGCTATGTATAGTATGGTCGGTAAGATAGGGCTACCGTCAAGATTGGCACTTGGGGAAATGTGTAAGACTCCCCTGACACCCGGGACGTTCGGGGCCAGTAGCGCAGTCCGCTGTCCGGCCCGGCATAACGTCACACCAACGAAACAAAAAAACCCAGATCCCCTTTTAAAGGGCTGCCAGGCTCGCTCTTGAGGGCAGACGGCGAGCTCGCTGAAAAGATGAAACAACGTCGAACTCGTAGATCCCTATACCGGTTCCCGGCTTTGACTAGTCGTCCCCACGAGAGACAAAGGAAATACCCAAGTCCCCAACATGGCGTCAAGCCTGGCCAAGTCACCGACCAGTAGGCTGGTTACACAGAGGACCCTGTCGATCAGCACGAGGAGGCAGTGTTGTGCTCGGTGCTTCGCGACAAGCGTCGAGTCAGAAAAAGGTGCGTCGCACTCCTTATATCGGTCGTTGGGAAGCGCAGGTGTGGACCCCCGGTGAGCCTCAGGTCGGACAAGTTCCATAGGGCTCGTGGAAATAAGCCCGGACAGGGTGAGGCTGTCCCTCGGTGACCGAATATGAGCATCTTACCCTTGATCTCAAATAAATACGGGCTGTACAGACTCGATTTGGCCAGGAGATCATGAGACTCAGTCACCTCAAGAATGGCCGGCGGTCCAGGGCTGCGCACGCTCATTGTCAACGGCATACGCCGGCTAACAGGTCGTGCAGGAAAGAAGAGGGAGAGGATAGCAATCCTCGGGTCTGGTCAGTCTATCCTTTTGCTCTAAATATTCCCGCAAGTACATGGCTGACCCTCTGGGTAGGATGGGCGGGTTATGCTTTTGCCAGGACACTTGACCCGGCAAAATATGAAAGAATTATAATCTCTCCTCGTTCATATTTTGTCTTCACACCCCTGTTAGCCTCAACCTCAGTCGGCACGCTCGAGTTCAGGACGACCCTGGAATCAGTCCGCAGGCTAGGAGATGTCGAATTTCACCAGGGATGGGCGGACGACATAGACTTCTCGCGGAAGGTAATTCGCGTGGAGGAGAACCAGGCCGATGACCTTTCCAGCCAGACCATCCTGCCGCCTCCCAAAGACTCCAAGAGCAAGGATGTCCAGGTCGAGCCGCCCCAGATACCCAAGGGCCCGGTGATGGATGTCGCATATGACAAGCTCGTCGTCGCTGTTGGCGCATACAGTCAGACATTTGGCATCGAGGGTGTGAGGCAACACGCGCACTTCTTGAGAGATATTGGAGACGCGAGGAGGATCCGCTTGAGGGTGTTGTCTCTGTTTGAGCAGTGCTCGAGTCCCACCATCTGTAAGTGAAGACTTGGTAACTAACTCCAAATTTGTTGACCGCAACACTTCTAACAAAGGAGTACAGCCGAAGAGAACCGTCGAAAATTGCTTCACTTTGCTGTTGTGGGCGGCGGGCCTACTGGTATAGAATTCGCCGGTAAGGAACTTCAAGAGACTTTAGCCATCCCCAGACAAGGCCAAGCCACATATGCCCTTGAGTTTCACTCGCCAGAGAGGTGACCCATAGGAAGCTATCCTGTGGTCGCTCGGCTGATGAGACACGGCTTGGGCCAGCAGCTCAAACCTGTCTTGTCTCCTCCAGTTGCTTTTATTGGGTGCTTGCTGATCTCATTGATGCAGCCGAACTCCACGATCTCATCCACGATGACTTGTCAAAGATATACCCCGACCTGATGCCCTATGTCCGCATCACAGTATACGACATCGCACCCAAGATCCTGCCAATGTTCGACCAGGCGCTCGCCTCGTACGCCATGGGCACCGTCCAGAAGCAAAACATTGAGATCAAGACGGCCCACAGCATCCAGCGCGTGCGGCCCGACACGGACCCCACCGGCGGGCTCAAGATCAAGATCAAGGAGTACGGCGACGAGGAGGTCGGCGCAGGCATTGTGGTGTGGAGCACGGGGCTGATGCAGAACCCGCTCATCGAGAGGCTCATGGGCAAGAGCCTGTCGGCTCCGCTCCCCGTCGAGGGCCAGGAGGCGCCGCGGGAGCTGAGGCTCGAGAAGGACGCCAAGACGGGCGGCGTCATCGTCGACGACCGCTTCCGGGCGCGGCTGGCCGACGCCAGCGCCCTGAAGAAAGACAATACCCTCACGGCTTCAACCGGAGGCGCGCCGGGCGGCGAGGCGGCCGTGGGCCTGCAGTCACAGGTCCTCAGCGACGTCTTCGTTATTGGCGACTGTGCTGTCATCGCAGACCAGCCCACGCTGCCCAAGACGGCGCAGGTCGCGTCGCAGGAGGCGGCCTACCTGGCCAAGGCACTCAACCAAGGGACACTCGAGGAGGGAAAGCCCTTCAAGTTCCGCAACCTTGGGACGATGACATATCTAGGCAACGTAAGCATCCCTACTACTCCCCCAGAAAGCACACAGGAGCGGCGTTGGATTCTTTCAGGAATGCTAACGAGAGGCGGAACAGTGGAAAGCGCTCTTCCAGGGGAGCTCTGGGGACCTGACTGGGTTTATGGCCTGGGTCTTGTGGCGAGGGGCGTACCTCACAAAGTCCATGAGCTGGAAGAATAAGATGTTGATTCCTGTCTATGTGAGTAAAGCCTTCTGATTCATCAGAAAATGACTGAGGTCCGGTTGGTCCACCGTGTGATTTGAGACTAACATGATGGTTTTGCAGTGGTTCGTGTCTTGGGTCTTCGGCCGTGACATCTCTAGATTCTGAGACGGTAGAGTAGCGCGGCGCTGGTTATCAAGAATTTGGGACTCCTTCACCTTTAGAGAATAGATCTATAGAATGGCTAGAAGCACCTGAGAGCTTGTTTCTGGCTTCAGCGATTTCAGCTTCACAAAGTTTCCTCAAATTGCATCACCATGAGCAAAGGCAACATTACACCGGAAAAAAATCACAGTTTGACTTCAAGTCAACATTCACATACTGTCCTGTCACGACTCCAAAGATCTGGACAACACTACCGTAAAAGATGACGGCGTTGGTGAAATTGCAGTGTAATTTTACAGCTATGTAACAGCATGTAGTCATGGAGCACCAAACTTTGGTTAATTAACCCTCTCCGTCTCATCCTGAGGGCGAACCGAGATACTCCATACTCATCTGTCTGCGAAAAGAAAATCAGAATTCCATAAAAGGGCTTTCTCCCCGTGAGTTCAGAATCGCCCGAGATGCTCCAAACTGGCCCTTGTTCCCGCCCGAAACAACCATAAACATGAGACCGATCCTGATTTTTCCATTACCGTCCATTGACTCAGACCATCTGGGGTACCATCAAATGCCCAATGCCGTTGGCTCATACCCGCAGATCATGTTGCATTACGCACATGGAGTGTGGCCACCATGCTCCGCCTTAGGTCCCTATGCCTTACGGCGCATGAATTGGGTGTTGTACCAATCCTTGAACGCCGAGTCGTTGAAAACTCCACCCTGGTTGCTGGCAGCCGGCACCGAAGGGGTAGTACGGCCAAACTCAGCAGAGGGGCCAGAATTGTTTGCAGGTGCCTGCTTTGGTGCCACGGCATGGGCAGCAGCCTGTGCCGTAATATTCTTCTGTGAAGTGGCCGGAAGGTTGGTGAGATCCTGACCAGGCTGCTGAGACTCACTGGTAGGAGTCTTCACAGTCTCAGCTGCTCTCTGCACACCAGCAGGTTGGGTTGGTGGAGTCTGTTGAGTAGGCTGGTTCTCAGAAGTGTTCTTGGACTTGATTGACATTTCCTTGTACTCCGCAGAGAGATCAGACAGCCAGTCCTCACTGCGATACACTGGCTCCAGAGTCGAAGGGTCTGGGTACTTCATGGTCATTGGAGATGGAGAGGCAGGAGATGTACCGGCCGCCCATTTGGAGCCCAAGAGGCCCTTGCTGATTTTGGGCATCTCCGGGGTATCCAGAGTGGTATTCTGAGATGAATGAAAGGTCTGGGGCCTCGTAGTAGTAGCGCCAGCCCTGCCAGTGTCGATGGATGCATAGGCAGGGGCAACTGGTGTAGTGACCGGAGGGGCCATGCTCGGAGGGGCCATGCTAGGAGGGGCCTGCTTCAAAGCAAGACTCTGTCAACGTTCATGCAACCAGATCTAGTGAGAGTCTTGATACTGGAGATAGTGTTAAAACTTACCGAAGTCACCCACCTAGAGCCAACAAGCCCACGGCCAGTAGTGGACGCAGCTTCATTGTGACTCTTGGGGACAACAGGTTTGGAATCAACCTGCATAGGTTCATAGTTGTCCATAGGCCTGGACACAGGCTGCTGAGTCGCAGGCATGGTTGTGTTTCGAGGAGCAGCCGCTGGGGGGGAGTGGCCTTGACGACCGAAAAACTGCTCGGGAGTCGCGAGGTTCTGGGCAACAGGCTGCCGAGAAACACCTCGAGGAGTTCCGCCAGAAGTGTGGGCACCAGAACCGTAAGCACCAGACCTTGGGGAGGAGGTTCCACCGTGGCTGCGGTGATCCTTACCGCGAGTGACCTCCCTCTGGAAGGCCTTTGCCTCTGCCAACATGGCCTCGTTGGTGAGTCTCTGGTTGTTCATGCCGTCCATCATGTCTCATTGATGAAAGAGTATGGCTTTTGTGGGGGATGAGGGTGGGAAAGACAGGAGATGGCTTCTCGAGACGTGATGCAAGATAGATGGTTTTGTTTGCAGACGTGACTGGGCACAAAGGTTGATGGGAAGAAGTGCCAAGCGTGGTGGGCAGCTTGAAAGGAAGTGGGCAGCTTCTGCTGGACGTTGATGGGGGCAACTGCCTTACTTGGTTCAAGGCAGCTACTTTATGTCTAGGAAGGAGACACTTTCCTGTTTGTTTGCTTGCTGTCCAGCAAGCAGTTGGGAAATCAATGTGGAAGGAGCCGGCAAGACGTGTCGAGTCCAAGGGTAGGTCCGGCAGCTTGTGGCTAGGACACAAAACCTTGGACACGTCAACTTAGGAGACGAGAACTAGATAGGCCCCGGGGTTTTGGAAAATGTGTAGAGAGAGAAAAGAGGTTTGAAAGGAGAAAGCTGTCCCACACGGGCACAGCTCCTATGGCTGCTTTGAGTCCTTGCTTAGAAAAGTAAGAACTGAACAGTCCATGCCTTCCAACAGGCAACGGAAAGGAAAATTTCTCTCTTCTGTTTACGTACTTTACCAACTCCTAGTCTACCAAAATCAACTGGACTGTCTGGAGAGGAAAGTGTTAGTCAATGCCAGCAGGTACTTGTTCAAACGAGAGAACCTTGGAATACTGACCTCGGGCCCTGGACACCAGCGCATGGTGGTGTCATTTCCATCTCGGTCGTCCCTAGGGGTTTTCTGGTCGTTCCCTATCACAGCTCATCCCCTCTTCTGACGTTTTGCCCCTATGGGTGCCTGGATTGGGTTGATCTTGGTCTCACGGAATTGCCCTTTGCTCGCGTCCTCCATCCACCGAGCCTCAACTGGAGCCACCTGCTTCCGCACAAAATCGACCAGGGATTTTAACTGGCCACTTTTCCCAGCCCGTAAAGCCACACTAGAAACCCTAGGAATGCCCAGACATGTGCTCAATCTCTCTTGACATGACTTGGAGAACCCAACAAGGCGTATGGGCTCGTCCATCTGGCGAGACGCTGCGGCAACCATCTGGGGGAGATGGCTGAAGAACGTCGACGGAGTAGCCGACCTGACCACGAACACTACAGAATATGTGGGTTGATCGTCTTGACCACCGTCCCTACCTGCGCCAGCCTCTTCTTTGGAAGAGCAAGCCGCGAGATTTCTGGTGATGTTGGTCAATCCCACATCCAGGGAGTCCGCAACAGCTGGCGGTGGTGGCAAGGGGAGCTGTGCCTGGGGCTCTCCTGATTGATCACGCTTCCTCTTCCGAGCCTTGGCTTTTTTGCCTTTGGAAGGGCGGATGTATGAATCTCGATACTGGCACATTGGAGACAGGAGGCTACGAGACGGTCCGTCAGCAGCAGTTACCTGTAGCCAAATGCCACGGAGCAGTGGGATCTCGTACCTGCAGAGGAGATCTAAGATCGCATCTTGGTCTTGTTGTGAGATTTCTGGCCTATGTGGTTTGTGAGACCAGGGTGACTGACGGGTCCAAGAGACGAATCTGGTTGAAGGGATTTACTCACCATTGGGAGCTGGAATACGGCGTATCGAGCTGATGTACCAGTTTGGTTTTCTCCATACTCAATATCTGCAGCCGATCCGGCCAGGATTTGAGACTCTTTATTAATGTTTTTGAATTGTTTTCCTGCCTTGTCGTAGAAACTTGCGCAGAGCAGCTCTGAGAATAGAACAAGAAACACTGTCTAGCCTGAGCTCATCCTACACGTTACGGCCTGGGGCACGACTAGGGTTAGGGCTCGCCCTGTAACCATCAGAGCCACACCTAGCAACTACACTTGACGGCCGACAGATTGATAGGTAAGGCTCCTAATTTGCCTTGGCTGGTGTACACTTGTATTTATCTCCCATGTGCATATCTTTTGAAGGATACAGGGTATTACTCTCTGGGACTAGTTTTCCCTTGCTCTAATATCTTATAGGATAAGGTCTTGGAGCATAACAGTGTGCATACATTCCTGAAGAATGATGTGACCTAGAAAACCATCCTATAGGGTAATGCTGTGTGAGGTAACACCCTAGAGAAGCCTCCCCCAGGCGAGGATAATACCAGGACAGCATTCCAAGGAAAATGGACCTACCTACCAGCAGTAGTCCCAACTTGCTGGGGTTAGGACAGCGGATTGAGCTAAGCTCACAATGTACTCCTCAGGTAGTGAGCATTCTGAAATTCCACACCAAGTACATCACTCTTCAACAACTATAAAGCGCGGCATCTCCTTGTGGGCCATCCTTCACAGAGCTATCTGGGGGTCCTTTTGAGCCCTAAATCCCCCATGTCGCAAGGGGGAAGGTGTCGAGTCTTAGCAAGACATCTGGAGACCACTACCACAGCATTAAAGCTGCCCATCAAACAGACGGCTTCGTGCTGTGGAATAACGAGCCTTCAACTACCTTCCTAGCCCTGGGCTACCGGTGCTACTAGGAAACCTACTAGGGAGGTAGCAGTGGACGGGAGCATGTCTGCGGAAAAGGCTCCGCTCTGACGGCGGGCCATGTGGGCCGGGCTAGGTTACCCCAGCAAGATTTACGAAGCTCCGTCATCACAAGTGGCATGGCAACGTCCATGTAGCAGGACGCTGGAATGGGCAATTTCAGACCTTGTGCTGGAGCAAAAGAGACAAGTCTCACAGGATTTTCCGGCAGACCCGAGGAAAACGGCCATATCATTTGACTTGGATGGCTCTAGCTGAGCGGCTATGCTGCGTCGCACTTATGGCGCCAGAAGCATCTCACACCACTGTGTCTTTACACGTACACCACTGTGGCTCTATCAGACGCGCAAACGCGTCTCACGCTGATTTCCATTTAAGCCCCTGCACGGTGGATAGTCAACATCACTCACTAGCAATGGGTTGATAACAGTGCCACAATAGCACAAGGCTGAGCTTCACTGGGACTCCATCAAGACAGACAGAAACAACAGTTCTTGAAGCATCTGGATGGTGGGCACACACTGCAAGTCTTCGGGCAGTCCACCACAATTCCAAGTCGCACAGCCACGCGGCCCTACCGACTGTGCCGACCGAGGATGCCTCTGGAATAGCTACCTCCAGTCTCAACAGCTGCGGCAGCCTTTGCCTGAATGCAGCAGTCGGCAATGATGCACCTGATGCAAGCTGGCCTGGATGGTCTCAATCTCACAGGTGCCGTGATAGCCAGGGACAAGAGTACTTGGTCATGGGTGTGAATTCTTGCTTCAAGAGAACTGCACATTGACAGCCTGGACATGTGGAGAGGATGGGCCTGCAGGTGTATAATCTCAGTATTCCTGAAGTTACAAGAGCCGTGTAAGATGAAATGGCCTCCAGAATAATTTTTTTCTTTTTTTTATGAGTCCAGGGAGGGTTCAGGGTCTAATTGCCTGCAGCCCTGGGACGATTCACCTCTTGCCTCTCCCAGTTCATGTGGCTGTGATGTTAGGCTGTACCTATGCGACTGAATGATTGTAAGAGAAGACTGCAGAGGGCAAACGAGGGTGCTCTCCGCCTGTCTGTCTGCCTGCCTGCCAGGTGAACAGTTGCCCTTAAATGTGGGCTGGCAAGCTCTTCCTTGTGTCACCCTGGAGCAGGTGGCCTGCACGGTAGCTCCTCCCGAAATCCCTGTTGACGCGACCCACAGTTTTTGGGCTACAAGCCTTGAAGGTTTCCACCAGAGCTCCCCCCTCACGGGATCGATGCACTTAGCAACCCCAAACACATCCCGGTTGAGACGGCTGCATTGTCGGATTGCAACTCGAAGAAGCCATCACGTTCTTTACTCTTGGCACCCCCATTCATCATATTTCATAAGAGAGTATACCTCATCAGGTGCTAGTGAATCACCAGCATCAACATCAGCATCAGTGGCCCATTTTGCCACATCCTCCGGATTGTCCGAGGTCATTTGGATTGCTCGATGGGGTTGCCTTTCCCTGTGCTGCTCTGCTCGCTGGAGAGCTAGCTGCTTGACAGAGCTTCCTTGAGTTTGGAGCCCCAGGAACCGCCACCAGAAGCTAGGTGAGCCTGTCCTAGACACGCACCCCTACCCCGCCATCTTCATACCCCACCACCAACAGTTCACTCAGAAAAGGATCAATGCCAATTGTCGAACAAGACAGCACAAAGCATAGGCTACTCTTTTTGAAGCATTCATCATTCATTCTCCTTACCTTTGGTCATATCTGCCAGCACCCCTCCTTATCCCCTACAGGAAAGCCCCCGGCCCATCGATGCTGCTGCCTCCGCCCTGACCTCCACCACATGCACCGTCATTCCTCCTCCCACGCCCCCACAGACAGGAAACCTAGCCCACTTCAGCCTTGTGAGCTCGGCCAGGGCTATACCACGGGTCCTGTTGCGCTGCCTCATTGTTGACACCGACATCCCCTCTACCACCCCTGTCAAGAACACTCCCTCCTCTTTGATACCTTGCTGCCAGCCCACATGCTAAAACTGAAGCCATCCGGAGCAGAGCTGCCCTCGGCCCTGGGCTCGCACGACAACCGTGACTCTGTGAGGCTCCAGGCTTACTGAGCTCCGATGCCAGCAGGCCACATCCAGATGGACCGAGCCTCGAGTTCCCCGGATGAGTCGAGAGAACGCGCCATCTCCTCTGAGCCTTGCTCAACCCGACCGAACCCCTTTGACGAAGACGACGGGTCCTCGGCCCGCAAGCGACGCCGCACCTCCCTCAACGGTGTCTCTCGCAGCCGGTCTGTCGAATCCGAGGAGTCTCCCCATCATAGCCCTGCCCACCCTGCAGATCAGGGCAAACGGGGTCTGTCAACCGACCAAGACACTAAGATGATGGATTCCTCTCCCTCGAAGCCACAGACACCCGAGCCCCAACAGCACCCTGCGCAACCTCAGTCCGAGTCAAAACCTACCAAAATAACTCTGAATTTGAAGAGTAGAAAACATGCGCCGCAGTCAGCACGCTTGTCACCTACATCGCCTACGGACGCGGACGGAGAGCCTGACGCAAACTACGAGAGTGGCATTCGCGCCAGTGTGGAGGACCCAGAGCAAGATGTATCCAGCGCCGTCACAGGTATCAGGAGCCCTGAGTCTTCGCCCTTGGCTGTCGACGAGCACGAGGAGCCTCTTGTAGAAAGCGTGAACGAGAACGACATGTCCCAGCTAGCGGACCTCCAGGATATCCAGCTCCAGCTTGCCGATCCCCTGCAGGTTTTCCCGAGTGGTCCAGATGAATCCTTGCCAGATGCTCTGCAGAATATTTGTGGCGCACTATCAACCCACCGAGTCGCAGCAACGAAGCTCACAGCATGGATCGATGATTACCTGGTTTGGGCACGGGATTGTGGAGCTTTTGTGCTGATGCAGAACCTTGAGGAGCATCGCGAATTCTGGAAAGAGCTACCGCGACTAATATGGGAGAATACCACGCTGGGTGGAGGTGCTGCCGTGCGAAGTTCTCAGCTGTCTCGCCCGATATTTGATCTGCACAGCGCCTTTGCAAGGTTAACCGCTTTCTTCGCCGATCTCGACTACTTGGTCCTTCGTTCCGTCGAAGCTGGAGAGAACCCTATTCAGGACTTGACCTCACCTCTCTACATGCTTTTTCTGAACCAGTACTTGGTGGAATACGGCGGCAACACGAACTACAATGACGCCGATCCAGTACTGCTCGAGTTCATGAGCAGACTAATCGATACTTTCCGTTCATTTCCGCCCTACGGATCAGACACACCGAGCCACTCGCCCTGTCACCTCGGCCAGCTCATGGCCTCGCTTGTGCCCCGGGTCCCGAGGATGATCGATAATTTACACGCTGTTGCACATTTGGCCTGGTTCACGCTACGCGACGTCAACGAGCGGCTGCATCTGTCCCAGCCTGGTCGAGAGGCTGATGACGCTGTGGCTTTCCTGGAACGGGGATACCGTCTCGCTGAGACCATATCACGAGCGCTTGAAGTCTGCATTGACAAGAGCATCAACCAGATACAAGCAGATGTTGCTGAGAATTTGATGGCGTCTCTCACTATGCTTCTACGCCAATGCTTGCGTACGGAAAGGGGAAGTGCAGCGGCTGTAGTCAGGGAGCACCGTCGAAACCACCCGGACATTCCTCCAGCGTACTCTCCTGATGTTGTTGTTGACGAGTGGCGCCTCAAGACTCTGACAAAGATCATCATGTCGAGCCAGATGCAACTGAGGCTCCTAGCAGCGCACCTGATGTGCCAGGACCTGGTGCGCATATTCAAGGGCCATCAGCTGCAGCCGCATGGTTTCGAACCCTCTCAACAGCCGTTGCACCGTCACATCTCGAACACCTTGTTGCAATCAGGTGTTGTCACCTACATCTTGGGTCCCACGTGCCATCCGGAAGTAACAAGCGTGAGCGGCAATATCATCGGCTTCTTATTTGCATCGCATACTTTCACCGAGAAGCATCTGGATTTCATGTGGCAGACAATGACTACGTGCCAGATTTCCGGCGTCTCAGAGGGTCTCTCTTCGATGTTTATCCACATCGGCAATCTTTTCACGGCAGACGATCTGCTCGCTTTCTGCCGAAAAGTACAGACCGTTCCCATCGAGACTTTCAGCCCCACAATCAGGGACTTTTGTGTTGCCATCATCACACAGCTCTGTCTTAAACCCGAGGCCCTGCGAGAGCTGTTGCCCTACTCCATGATTTTCCGCCTGTTGAGGGAGTCCTCTGCACCCGGGCCACCATTCTACCAGGTAATCCACAGGTGGGCTGCGCAGACTGCTTCTCAGTTGCTGAAATTCGGACCTTCATATGAGCATAAGGCGTTACTATATGAAGACTGTCTCAAAGATATCGCTCAGAAAACACCGTGCACCCTAGGCAGCATACACGGCCTTACCTTCTTGTGTCGGCCGGTCGGCCGGGAGTTGAATGTGCTGACGGCGCAACACGACTTGCCAAGACTCCTCATTGACGAGTTCGAGAATGCAGTCTACACTAGGCAAGGGAAACACCATGTGATCCATGGTGCGGAAAATAGGCCTCGCCTCGAGATGCTCTCCAACATCATCCAGCACCAGCCTGAAGCCATCAGTGGGGATCTCGGGCAGAAGCTATGGGAGCTGCTAGTCGGAAAGCATGCAGCATCCCGAGAGGATCGTTTGTGCGGTTGGCAGTGTCTTCAGGCTGCTTCGAGCGCTCGTGAAGACAACCCATTCTTGAAGATCTGTTTCGACGTGTATTTGTCCACACTAGCGCCAGAGTTTTTCTGTGAAGGCAGCCTGGAATTTGCACTCAAGAAGATCGCTCGACTGGTCGACGATAAGGATAGCAATGTTCTCGACGACGACGACGACAATTCGCACGATCGCAAGGCTATCGAAGAGCTGTGGAGGATTGTCCTGACCGCGCCCACCAACACCATTGAGCAGATGGCGATAAGAGCGCTTGTCAAGGGGGTTTATATCGACAGCCAGTGTATCCAGCACTTCTCCAGCCACCGAGCACGGAAAGTCCACCTAGCCCTCGTCAATCGGTGCTTAGAGCAACTGTCCTTTGCGGCCAAGCGCCTAACAGCCAATGGAGACGAATCTGATCATGCTACGACGTCTCTTGGGCACAATATCGAAGACCAGAGCCTTCTTTTTAGCCGTTCTCTCCAAATCCTTCGGACCTTCAACGAGCATTACCATGCGACTTCCCAGTTCTCCACTCCTGACATGAGGTCGCTGGTTCTACCCAAGACTATTGACGTTCAAGGCGAATCGGCTGATCTCAAGTTTCAGTCCTTCGACGGCGACAGACAGACAGAGGTGAAGCCCCTGCCGATAGGCAAAGGGAATACAGCCGGGTCTTTGCTTGCCAGCATCCGTGATGCCACCGGTTTTGACAATTACCGCTTATACTACAAGGGACAAGCCCTGACTCCGTCTGAGCAGGATATCTGCAGGTCTCTGGACGAACTTCAAATTTGCGAAGGACTCATTCTTGTCAAACGTGAATCTGAAACAATCGAGCGACCTGTCCAGGTAAGGCCTGGCGCTTCTGCTGTGGAGATTGAGATCCTGAGGCACTTCGAGGAGCTATGGCAATTCCTGGGACTGGAGGAGGTACTCGCAACTGAGGTGAGAGCTTTCATTCTTGTCTGTGGCGCCCTTGACTAATGCCCAATGCAGGTCCATGCTTTTCTGGTCACTCTTCCTGTGGACGACCGCATACTGGCAACAATTGAACAAGAGACCCCTAATTACCATCATGTCTTCCCAGTCGACCAACCCTTGAAGTCTCTGTACGCGGTGCATGCCATTCAGGAGTACCTCAGCATACAATTCTCTCTGGCCAAGTCTAACAATGAACACGGGCCTTACAGCAACTCGCTAGCACGAGCACTTCGGCTGGTAGTTTGGGCCATCTCCAACCCCCAAGTTGCCGACGCAAACTCCAGTGAAGAACTGAGGATCCGGCTTGCGACAGGACTTGTTGAGCAGCTGCTGTCCATCTTGAAAGGTTTGTTGCCGAACCCCTGCTCCATTCTTACCCTACTGACAGCCACAGACCCTTTGCAAGCTCCGACAGTGCCCGAATGCCTGGATATTAAATTGCTGGAGAGACTCGTCAACATCATGTCTTTCTGCATAAATGCCCGCCCGACAGTGGCCTGCACGACTCTGCTCAACATCACCTTTCAAGCCATATTGGACACGTGTTCCTTGAGGGTAGACCTCTGGAAAATGCTTTGTTCTCGAACAGATGTCAAGTCTGTCATAAGAAGGCTCCTTCTTGATGATTCCCGGAGCACTTTGAGAAAGACAACAGCACTAGCCATCGGGGAGAAGACAATCCGATCTTTGAAGTATGTGTACAAAGACCTCCTTGATGTGTGGATAGTAAGCTGACTCATTGGCCACTAGCCCTGCAGCTGCTCCTGAACCAGCTTTTCGTGACTACTTCTGGACTCTGTTGCTTGAGTTGATACCATGCGCTCTAGGACAGCCCACCACATGCTCGGAGCTCTTCCAGCTTGCAGTTGCCCTGTTCAAGTCTATGAAAGAATCAAAATCAGATGTGCTTGACCTGCCTGGGACGACTCGGTTCTTGACCCGGCTGCTTTTGGATTACAAACCCCAAGAGGTTGGTGTCCTAGCTCCAAAGTCCTTTCATCTCTCTGACGATTTGAAATTCAAACAGGATATAATCCAGCCCGGTGCTGTTGACCTGACTGCTCAGGGTCTTGTTGGATTGCTGCACTTCATCTTGTGTGATGTTCACGACCAAGCTGGTGTGGAAGTCATACCTCTGAGGCAAGCCCACTCTGAGAATCTTGATTATTTGAAATTACAGTCACGCAGAAGTCACTGACAGCCAGTATTTCAGCTTCGCAACACAACTGTTCTGGCATTATTTATTTCCCCGTCGCTGGTCGAGTGCCAATGCTCTTTGGCAGGGCGATGTAGTCTATAATGAAGCCACTCGATGTCAACTCATCAACATCATCCTGAGAATCGCAGGGAGAAGTCCAGGACAGACTCAACTACTCATAGAGGACCTGAGGTCGCTAGTCTCTAGCTCGACCGACGATGACATTGAAGATGGTAGGATTCAACATGCTGGCCTCCAACCGTTTCCAGGGGCGTCTCAGCTAACTTGCGCCTTTAGGGAGCCTTGCATATCAATATGAGCTTCCGATCAACAACTTCGAGCGGTCAAGGGCCATCAGGTCCCAATGTGGCTATGCGGGTCTCCGAAACCTGTCCAACACGTGCTACTTGAACTCCCTTTGCACACAGTTATTCATGAACTTCGACTTTCGGAAATTCATGCTCAACACGGACGTCAGCGGTGGGGACATCAGCCAATCTCTGCTCTACCATACGCAACGCATGTTTGGTCAACTCCAAAGCAGTCATCGCCGCTTTATAGACCCTGAGGCTTTCGTCGCCAGTATAAAGACCTACGACGAGGACCTCATCAACATCCACAACCAGATGGACGTTGAGGAGTTTTTCAATCTGCTCAACGACAGGTGGGAGGGACAATTGCGTTCTGAGGAGGCAACGCGACGATTCCGATCTTTCTACGGCGGACAACTAGTGACACAGACCAAGTCGAAAGAGTGTGAACACCTCTCAGAGGTGATGGAACCGTTCTCGGCCATCCAATGCGACATCAAAGGCAAGAAAGACTTATTGGAGAGTCTTAACGCCTATGTCGATGGAGAGCACATGGAAGGGGGTAAGACCAGAACTTCCCGGTCAATATCTCTTCCCTGTTGAAGTAAATGAGCTGACTATCCCTACTAGACAATAAGTACAATTGCACTACTTGCGGTCGACATGTCGACGCTGTCAGGCGGTATGGTTGAACCGGATCCCCGTTTCTGCTCTCGACCGTATATTTGCTGACACGAGTATAGCTCATGCCTGAAAGAAGTTCCTGACTCTTTGATCTTCCACCTGAAGCGCTTCGATTTCAATCTGAGAACCTTGGCACGCAACAAGATAAATGACTACTTCGCTTTCCCAGACCGCGTCGACATGCGGCCTTTCACGATCGACCACCTTAGCAACCCTGCTGCATGTACCTCGGAAGATTGGTTCGAGTTGGTCGGTGTTCTCGTACACACTGGCACGGCAGAGTCTGGGCATTATTACAGCTTCATCCGCGAGCGGCCGACATCTCGTGCAAACCAGGACTGGTTTGAATTCAACGACGATACCGTAACCCCGTGGGACCCGGCGCGGATGGAAGCATCCTGCTACGGTGGCATAGAATCCTCCTGGGATGGCGGTACTACTTACGAGAAGAACTACTGCGCCTACATGCTATTCTACGAACGCTCCTCAGCCTTGCAGAGAAAGAATCTCGAGCTGAAGCAGTCGCTGTCACCAAGCCCAGTCCAAGCTCCCATGCCCCCAATACTCACCAGTGCTATCCGAGAGGATAACCTGCGGCTTTTGCAGAGACATTGTCTCTTCGACCCCCACCACATTCGGCTTGTGGATGGCGCCATTGAGCACATGCTCGAAACCAGCGGCGGAGTCTGCTCCGAGCAACACGACATCGAGACTTCGGCGGTCCAGATGGCGCTCGGGCACCTTGACCAAGTTGCTGCCAGAGCAAAAGATACCCCTGACGCCGAGAGACTAATGCAAAGGTTGCGGGAGATGGCCACTTCTTGCCCGCATTGCGCTTTCGTTGTTTACGAATACTTTAGCGATCGGCATGAGTCTTTTAGGAGCTTGGTGCAGCGTAATTGTGAGCCAGACATTCGGCAAGCCGTGTCCGATCTGCTCATGATAGCTGTTCAGTCCATCAAGGAGACATACCCGGGGAACTACTACACACATGCAGTGTATCCTGCCAGGCTCGACAACTTCGAGGTCAACGTTATTTCGGGAGTTTGTGCCCTGTTCGAAATTCTCTGGGACAATTTCCACGTTCATACAAGATCTTGGTTTGAGGTCTTCTATCTTATGGCACGGTTCGTTGACCTTGGCAAAGAGGAGCTTCTCGCCTTTGCAGGAAGTAATTTCCTGTACAAGACACTTCTTATTATCGTGGCCGAAAGCCTAACAAACCAGGAAATGGACCAACAGTTTGTCAGGTTGAACAACACCCTGGCCAGGAGGCAGAATCGGCCCCCGTCGTTTTCGTCCATTTTGGATTTGTTGAACAGCGTGTTTGCGTCTGTCATTGTCGATGAACCGGTTGACAGTCACAATTTGCGCGAGGCCCTCTACGTCAAGTCTCCTGATTCGCCGTTGCGGCTGACCGCCAAAGAAGCCAACCTGTTGGAGCAGAAGTGGGAGGCGGGCTGCAACATATTCCTGGACAAACTCATCTACATCAACCAGAATCCGGAGGCAACAGATGGAATCTTTGCCAGCCTCTTGAAACAGGGCTGGCAGCTGGAGGACGACATTCTGGAGACTCTACTGGCCAACACTTCAATTCAGCCGCCGTTTCTCGTCCACGCGCCGTATCTTCGAGTGGCGGCGCTGTACTGCCGTCTGTGTAGTGACCCAGCCAACATCGACAAGGTTATCGAGCACATAGCCAGGAACAGCACCATGCTGGCAAATAGCGAGCCCAAGGCAGTGTTGGGATTTTTTACCAACAGAGCAGTGATTGACGGGGACCGCGAGAACTCTGGCGAGACCAAGAGGTCAATTAATATCCAGTGCCTTGAGTACCTGCCCCTTTGGGTCCCAAGTCTGCTGGCACATTACGACCACAACATCAGCAATGAGGTCAAACAGGTAATCCATGATAAGGTCTTCCGACATGGTGCTCATCCAGACTTTGAAGAGAAGCAGGGAGGCCAGGAACTTGCCAAGGCGGTGGTGCGCAGTGCGAAGCGCATCGGGATCGAGTGTCTGCATTTTGTTGCTGAGAACTACACTAAGCGTGGTACATCGGTCCCAGCACAAACTGTCGTGGTACTGCAGAGCGTCCTTGAGCAATGTGGCAGCTTTTTTGATGCCACTGATGACGAGATGGCGGACGAAGACGGCGAGAGGTTCTTCGCTGAGCGACAAGGTGCGTCTTATCATGACCACGCCTCAGAATCGACCTACCGCGGGGCGCTTTCACTGTTGTGATGCTGCTGATACTGACTATATCTATCTGTAGTCATCCTGGACAGCCTTCGAAGACTGAGCGTTGATGACATTGAGGACGACGGGTCTGGTATGTCTGACAGTGACTCCTCCCTTCTCAGCCCCACCCCTCCCTTTTCTTCTATTCATCAACAGTGCCGAGAGCTGACAATACTCGCTCCTGAAGACTGGGAGAACTCTGTGGCGTCGTCTGACCAGATGGACAGCCTTGGTGACGATGACATCAGGGATGTGGACGCTTGAGGTCCATGGAGGCTTGTGGCTATGTCTTGCACAGCAAGCTGTAAACAGCGAATCGCCAGGGGGCGGGATGGGCTAGGCACCGCAAACGTCGCGTGCCACCCTTGTGATAGACGTGCTCATCCTCAGTGACCGAAAGGTCAGGACGGGACACGGTGAGAGTGGACATGGAGCATTTTCCCGACAACATGCCACGAGCGATGATAGACGACGTACCTCGCATCAGGAGTCCAGGTCAAATGTTCAGGGATTGGCATAGCTTAACGGCGTGTTGGCGTCGGGGATACAGGGCCCAATCAATGGCCGGGGTGTCATATCAACCCCAGGGTCCGGCTGGACTTGATTTATTGTTATTGATTGACACGAATTCAACTATTGACTGCTTGCGCAATAGGCGTGCCGGCCAAAAGACCAGAATTTCAAGTCAGCGACTTGAACTCCAAGCAGTGTATAAGGCCGACACGTTCCGTGACATTGATGAATTATGCAGACAGTCCAACCCCAAAGAGGCATCTGTGCACTTGGTGGCAGATCAGTCTAATAACAGCATCGCATTTGCCTGATTCATTCTTGGTTTTCGCCAGAGCAGAGATGATCTTCAGGAGTGATACATTTGCGGTGTGTAGGCAAAGAGAAGGATTCTATATTTGGGAATACGAAAGAGCGAGTAGTGATCGTGAGTAATGACACTCGGAGAACATGAGGGGAATTGGGCGCTTATTTTTTTTTCCTTTTCTGAGAAGGTCCTTCGCGGTGACGGGTGGCGGGGATGCTTACAGGGGTTACATGGAGCCAGGGCTGGAAACAAGCATTTCTCATTTTACGTTGCCGCTCTGTGGTTAGTCCTGGAACCGGCGCCGTGTTTGGACGAACTTCCGGATCTGGGCCCGGGTCAGGAATCCCGGTCCGGAGGGCGATTGGTTGTACAACAGTAGTCCCTGGCCACAACAACTTACAGATATAGCTACAGGGGGTGGCCGGCTCAGGACTCTCGGATGCATTGTCATGACTGAAGCCCAAAGCCCTGCCCTGGAGATGCAGTGCATTATTGACGATGTCAAGCACACGGGGACTAGGCCCCAGTATCTGGCCGAGCGGTCCGAGGGGGCCACCTTTGAGGCCGGATGGCACGTGTTGCGACCTTGACCATGACCTTAGACCTCAGCTTTTTCTCGACCTCAGTCCCTTGCAGGCGTGGGTGGAAAGAAGCCGGGGCCCAGCATCGTCAAAAGATCAGCACATCCGCCAACACGTACAGGCTAGCCGGCCTCGCGGGCCACCTGGTGTCGTCCATGATCCCAATGCCCGGTGTCAGGACTAAGTGTGGTTCATTCACGTGGCAACTGGCCGCTGGTCTGCCCTTGTCGTGTATCTAAAGATGGAAACCTTTGAAAAAAAAAAACAAAAAAAAAAGTCGCCACGAGTGGATATATGAGCTGTTCAGATTTGTCTAGCTTGGGCGGTTAGCTCTCAGGAGGTTGTCATTTCCCTGAATCGACAGGCGGGTTTGGAAAGGGTTTAAGCGGTGTCGTTGCTGGAGAAGACGTCGATGGGGTTGGAGGGACGTTGGAGAAGGACCCTAAAAATAAAGGTAGATTGATCGATGCCTTGCCAAGCTTGCCTAACCAAGGCACGAACCCCCCACACCCAGCTGCATGATTGGCTGCCGCAACCACAAGGCGGACCCAAAATAGACGGTAAGCGCCGTGCTAGAGCTGCAAGTCATCAAAAAGTGCCGTCTTGACTGCCTCCTCTTTGGCGACTTGTCCCCCGCTGCTTTCACGTCAGCCGTTGGCCGTGGGCGACGGTACCACAGTAGCCAGTCCGGATATGCATGCGGGCATTGGTCCGGTCACACTGCTACGCATTCCAGAAGGTGGCGCCGTGCCAACTTTGGACATACCCCGCGTTATATGGGCCCTGGACGACAGCAACCACCCCATTCACAATCGCCCTTCTCTTGCATCCAGGTCTCTTGGTTGTGGGATAACGTACCAGACTGAACGGCAATGACTATCCGTAAAGGGTCCCACTGCCATGTCACATCGTCACGCTGCACCAGGCCCCTGGATATGGCACATGGGGCCTAAAAAAAGAACCACGCCCAATTCCCGACTCCGGTAGGTCGGACTACAGATTGCCATTGCTTGTGATGCCCTCTCGGAGCCACCAATTGTTTGTTGGTGTGTTTCGAGATCTGCCGTTTCAGATTTGTGTGTCTGCCGACAGATAGCCGTCTGCATGTCAGCTTGTTTCGAAACCAGTCGTACATATATCTCGACACGCCTCCGGTTCTTAGATGAATCTTCTGGGTGCATGACCACAGTAGTGCTCACCATCAACAGTTTCACCCTTGTGGCACATCTACCAAAGTATTAGTAGAATTCTCTCCTTCTCTCTAACACGCTCACTCTCCTGTCTTCTGCTTGTTGCATTCTTACATGTCGAGTCGAACCAGAGGTCTTGCTGTGCAAGCCCAAGTCTAGCCTTCGCGGGCAGCGTCTCCCTTGTTTTATTCTCATCGACACGACGAAACCAGGCTATAGCCGTGGAGAGGCGAAAAGGGACACACGCCTCTGAACACCATGGCCCTCAAGAGCCTCATTTCCTCGCCCCTCGAGGCTGGCACCTCCATTCTTGACGCACACCATCTGCCGTCATGTTACAACTCCGTCTTCGAGTACACGTCCAAGCGACTGGCCAGGAAAGGCCTGCACATTACCCTAACTGTAGCACGGCATGAGCACGACCAGACTTGTGCCCAGCTCACGGGCGACAGCCTCACGAGTGACAGAAACGAGGCCACCGGATCAGATTATATCCTGTCTACAATGACACCGCCCCAGACTCCCGACGTGGTGCCCCGCACGCCGGGCTTCTCAACCTTCAAGTCGCTGGTGCGATCAAAAACCCAGCACCACGCGGCCAGCACCGACGAGTCCGACTTTAAGTTTCCGAAACGGTCCAACACGGTAGCCGCACCACCAAAGAAGCCCTCGCTGGCATCTCTGCTTGACAATGGCCCGCTCAGCCCCAGGCGGCTGCGGTGGCCCATGGCATCGAGCGTGCCACCTACTCCTAGGACCCCGGCGACGCCCAGGACGCCTGCTACCCCAAGAACACCAGCCACTCCGGCCTCCATCACGACAGCCTCAGCCTCTTCGACTACCGGTACCACTTACTCAGCCCGAGGTTCTCCAGAGGCGCTGGGCCCCGGCTTCGGTCTCATCCACACCGCGGCACTCACGACACGGGCGGATAGAGTAGTGAGGGCCACGCTGGACCGAGCGACTCGCAAATTCCACCTCAGCACCCCGCTCGTGGCCCACGATCCATCCGCCCGCGGCATCCCTCCCGACGTCATCCACCGTTCCATCCTCCAGAACGAGCTTCTCTTCTCCTCCGAGGGCCTCACTGTCCTGTCGCTGGACCACCTCTACACCTTCAAGAGCGCGCTGGCACAATATGCCGCCTCGATGCGCGAGCCTGGCAGCGACTTCCGGCTGGAAAACGCCGTGGACGAGCTGCGCCGCTACGTCCTGTCGTCATCGGGCGGGCGCCGGCGCCTGTTGAAGAGCGCGCTGCTCAGGTCCTACGAGTGGCTGGGCCCGGTCAGCGATGCGGCTCTGAGTGCTGTTATGAAGATGTACTGCCGGGCGTATGGCGGTGCCACCCACGAGACCGGCATCGAGGACGATCTCGTCAGGGACATACCGCCCACGCCACCACCAAAGGACGACATCATGCTTGCAAGGGCTGTCACCTCTGCTGCTGCTTGCATTCACACTTTGAGCGAAGACATATATCCGGAAAACTGGCCACTCGCACCCCGTCCTCGTTCACCCGTGGCTCGTGACCACATGGCTGATGTGCCTGAGACCCCGGTGGTGGAACAGAGCACGAACATGTCACTTGGCAACAACTTGAAGGCTGGGGATACCGTGGTAGAAAACGACACGGATAAAACTCCCACAAAACCAGCGGAAAAGGTGGTGGTGCGGGACACCCCAACCGCAGCCACCGAAAACACCCCGGAGACGGTGCTACAACGCCCCATCGCACGCTCTCCGCCACGTACTACACCAAAAGCAGCACTCCCCACCCTCAAGCTGCAGACATCATTCCCCTCACTACCGCCGAGGCGGAAGGTGACCCCCATGCCCGGCGCATCCAAGAAGGTGCGCTCAGCAGGGGCAGCACCACCACCAGCGTCGAGCAGCACAGGGGAGAACGGCGACATCAGGACCGAGCTCGCAGCCGGCGGCGACGACGACGACGGAGACATAACAGACTTTGAAGACGGCGACGTCACCGCCCGACCGCCACCAACAGCCACCAGCGCGACCTTCTGGGTCGGCGCGTCCATCGACGAGATGCTCAGCAGCCGGCGGCAGCAGCTGCTCCGCCTGAGCACCGACACGGGCGGCTCCTCCCCCTGGGGGCGGCGGCACCACCGCCGGAGCTTATCCTGGGGCCAGTCGCCGGTGCAGCAGCGCATGGGGCCCGTGACGCCCAACGGTGCGGACGACCTGAGCCCCATCACGAGGGGTGAGTGGGGGTTCCTGATGGTCAGCGACCCTTTCAGGACCAAGACGGCCGCTGTTGAGACTTGTTGAGCTTTGCGGTGCGTTGTGAGAGACGCAGGGACAACATGCTGTAGTTATGGCATTTACGAATTTTTACTGTGTATATATAAAGATACCACCATCACTGGATTAGATAATTGCATGGCATGGAGTTGCAAATATTATACGTCTCAAGACACTGAGCTTGTGCAGCCATTCGACTTCTGTGAGTGACACTTTGTACACCTATATCCGTCAATCTATCACAATTCTAAAGTGTCCCTCCCTCTAAAGATCCCAATCACATCCTGAGCATTTGAACACTTTTTGGTCTTTGGGTTCTTTTTTTTTTTTTGAATTAGACACAGCTGTTCTAGCTGCAACCTTCTATGCCCAGCAAGTTGCTGTCATAGGACAGGACAGGGACCATTCCTGCCGTGTGCCTTCTGATCTATACAGGCATCCGAATCTGACTTATAGTTTTACTACTATTATGGCCTTATCACTCTTCCTCCAAAACACCCAATAAATATGAACATCGAAGGGTATCCCGTCCATCACAGGCTAAACAGACCGCTTGCCGGACCAAAACGTTTCCAACCGCATACATCATTATTAACGCTTCCGGCTCATCACCATCACCACAACAACCAACCCACTTTACAGGTTGGCGAAGATGGCAGCACCACCGAGCAGGGCACCCATGCCGACGGCGGCCGTCTTCATGGGCGCGGGGTTGCTGGAGCTCTCGGAGCTGCTGTCCGAGTCCGAGTCGCTCGACGAGCTGCTGGTGCTGGACGAGCGCGAGCTCGTCAGCGTGGTGGCGCTGCCGCTGGCCCTGCTGGCGCTTCCAGTGGCCCGGCCGGTAGCCGTGGCCTGGGCGCCGGTGCGGGACGCGCCAGCACCGCCGGTCACCGATGCGATGGCGCCCGAGGCGCCCGAGATGAGGCTCGACACCTGGCCGGCCGCGCCGGTGGCACCGGCGCCGATCTCGGACGTCAGGCTGCTGGCCAGGGAGCCGGCGTCGCCGATGACGCTGGAGGCGCCGCCCCCGACGACGGAGGTTGCCTCGGCCAGGGCGCTGGTCACCTGGCTTGCGACGGAGTCGAGGTCTTGGGAGGCGGTCTCGAGGGGGCCGCTTGGGTCGATGGCCGAGCCGACGTTCTCGAGGGCTGCGCCGAGGTCTTGGGCCTGTTATGGTTCGGTTAGTCACTTGTTGTCTTGATGTGGCGTGTTTATCGCCCCTTTGGGATTCAGGGGCTTACCGAGACGGCGGCAGCGAGGCCAAGGAGGATCATGGAGGAACGCATTCTGAGTGTGGTTGACGTGTGTTGGATAGATGCGTGGAGTTTCGAGTTGAGAGGATGAACCCAGAGACAAAGACTGAAGATCAGATGGGCTGGAAAAACGTTACAATAAATAATTTTGGCTCAGCAACTTGGCTATGCTATGGGGATTCGAGGACGCCCCGGAGCCTTCTTTTTATAAACAGTAACATTGTCCCTCCCTCTCCACAATTAATCATGTATCAAGGGTTGCACGGTGACAGGCAGGACAACACATGAACGGGGCAAAACAAGGCCACAATCCTTGCTACCGTGCGCCTTCAATGAGTTGGCCAGCTCGTATCAACATCCTTTGAGGCTCTGGCAAGTTGGCACTGGCAAGTTCAACACCTCGTGTGTCGCGGCTCAGCATGTCCGTATATGCAAGAAATGCCACATCGGCTCCGGTTCTGCATGTATGCAGCTGAATCATGTCCATCGATTTGCGGCTACCTGAACGCTGTCAAATCCCATCGAAAATCATCATGGCTTCGAGGAATCTCGACGCCTCGTCCCCTACTCAAAAGCAAGGCCACACTGGGATTTTGCCTGAAAGTGTTGCGTCATCATGGAGTCGCAGGCTCCTCATGACTCTGGTCAGCCCAGTCCAGCCCGTGATGGTGCTTTCGTATTGAGTGGCTGAGCGAGGGCCCCAGGGGACCTGACTGCCGAAATGGGGCCTTCCGCCCTACGCCCCTTTACCCGAGATGTGGGGACCCGGGACGATCGAAATCTTCAGGGTGTCCGGGGCGACTGGTTCACAAAGCCTACGCCTTCGTCGCCGCCATGTGAATAGACACTTCGCATGCGAGAACAGGAGACCCGCCATCCAGATAAGCCTTAAGGGGATGTCTTGTGAGGCAGTAAGGTTGTAAATCACGCGGCCCAGACCTTCCTTAGGTATTTCGGCTCCCAGGGGGTTGCAGGTGGGTCCCACATCCCTTAGTGGAGCACCGCATTGTTGAAACCGGGGCACCGCTGCCCAGCCAGACCTGCCCTCTGGCTGGCTCTGGAAGTTCCAGGAAATCATCCTTGGATACAGTGAGTTCTTGTTCACACCCGTGCCTCACTGGTTCAAAGACATTCCCTGCTTGATCGCCGTGACGATCTCATTGGCTTCGTCCGCGCTCTTGGTCTCAAAATCGTATCGTTTTTGCTCGCCATCACGGAGTATAACAAACTGTTTTGCTGTCAGTGGATGATGCTGGTCTCCGTAGCGATAGCCACTCACCTTGAATTGCGAAGGATGCCTCCTTGAAAGGTTGCAGCCGACAACATGGATGAAATGCACTGTTGTGGTCTTACTGCTGCTGTCTGCCAGCGGCTTGCCGCCTGAGGATGGCGTGACATGCACGTACTCGCCTTCGATGGCGAAAAGTCTCTCGTTAAGCCCCGCGAAGCGCATCGTTTGCTTACGGTACACAACATAGCGGCGGAAATTATTGTTTCTGCTGAGCTCTTCCTGGGCGAGCGCCTCTTTGGCAAGTGGGTGCGGCACTCCTTTCGTCTTGGAGCTCTTCTTACCGCCCAACTCCGAGAACAATAAGCGACCGCCTGGTGAGTGACTTACAGGAGACTGGCTCAGTGTAGGGTCGCCAAAGCGACGTCTGTGCAGCTCCAGGTCTTGCATCGTGCCAATTGCCGACACGGGCCGATCCAATAGGGCGATGGCACCGGAATTGGGGATCTTGAGGATATGGAAGTTCTTGTCCAGGTTGCGCTTTCGGCAAACAAGCTCAAGTACCTCCTCAATATACATGTCTGTCGTAACATCAAGAGTGATTATCTGGCCAGAGGGCGCGTCTGGGGTCATGATATGAATGCGCAGGAATTTGTGCTGTCCCCTTTGTGTATTGCTCGTAGATACCTGCGGCCGCGGGGCGTCAAGCATGTTGGCGTCGGGGCGGTAAGTCGTGGTTAGGACGGGGTTGAGTCGACCAGTTGTCGGTCTAGCCGACGCCGCCGCCAACACCGACGTGCTCGGCTGCGGCGTGTTATGCAAAGTGTCTTCCGGGCTCGTGTCCTCGGCGACAGACTCTTCGGTGAATTGTGGAGTTTGGGTTTTGTTCGACTCGAATTCTTCTGCCGTGGCCTGCACAAGAGCGAAATCGTCATGGATCTTTGTGTTTGACCGGCCTCTGCCGAACCTGGGCATGACAGCCGTGGGTCGCATCCCTTCGTTCTTGTTGTTCGCTGCAGTGGCAAACGAGACAACTGGTTTTGTGCGATCAAATGGGGGAAAGTCGTCGTCGACCTCACCGCCCTCTTCCACCATCTTAAGCGTCCACCAATTCACGTTGAGCTTGTCCCCCGGAAGTGACGGTTCAAATGACTCCTCATTGTACCGCCAAAGGGCGAGGCCGATGAGGTCTGCCACATTAACAGGGCGTTCACCAGCATTATCCTCGCGCACATTTCGTCGTATCAAAACTTCGTAAGGCTTGGACGGATTCTTGGAGAACGGGGCATAGATCCGGATCATGAGCGGGCTTGCCTCGCCCTTGCCAGAAAGGGTGGCAAAGCTCTCAAAGGGGGCGGCTGGTTTAGTCTTCTTGACATTCAAGGCCTCTGATATGAGGCTCTTGGGCTGGATCATGCTAATAGGCCTGATGGTGCTCGTTGGCCTTCGTGGAGGCAAAACACCGCCAACAACAGGCGGCGGGGGTGGCATCGATTTTCTGATGGTTGATTGCCTCTTAAAATCGCGCGGCGGAGTTCCGACAAGCTGGCGAGATGGCGACATATTCGCGAGCTGTTTCTCGATGTCACCAGCGAGGATCGATGCCGATTCGAGGCTCTCGTTGAAGGCCGACGACATGTCCGAGGCATCCGAGTCCTCCTCTTCCTCCTCAAGAAGGTCGCTCTCTTGCCTCTTGACCCCTAGTCCAAGCGACGGCTCCGACCTGTTGAGATTTGTCTGGATCCTCACCGTCTTGGCAGCAGCCCTAGCTGCCTCCCTCTGCTTCTGGTAGCCAGAGACATCGAGCTCGTTGTCCGAAGAGACCTCGCTGCTCGTGACAGTGTCTCGCCTTGCTCTTTCTTTGACCGTCTCCAGGGCAGACTGCGAGCCCCTGCGCGGGGGAGGACGGGGGGAACTGGCCGAGGTTGCCTGGCGCAGGCTGGATGATTGTATCGGAGAGGAGCCGGAGCGGTGTCGCACGGGCATTTTTGCAAATTTTATCTGCTGAGCTGCTCGTTGTTCTGATTCATCGTCGCTCTCGTCACTCAAGTCGCTGCTGTCCTCTTCTTCCATCTGCTCGCGGCGCCGTCTTCGCTTGGTCGCGACTCCGGGGCCAAGGGTGTCGTTACCACCTGCCGTGAGCATCCCACCTTCCTCGGGTTCATCCTCGAGGTTAACGCCAACATGGCGTGGAGCCTGGAAGTATTCGGATGCGACGGCTGTAGGAATCGGGGGCGAATGCGTGCGCTTGATCAGAGAGGGGTTGGTTCGCCATCCTGCAGCTTTAAAGGAGGCCGAGTTGAGAAAGTTCTCGTTCAGGGTGATAAGTCGCTCTCCCACTCCATCGGCGACTTGCGTGAGGTAGCTGGAACGCAGCTGGTACGAGACCAGGCTGAGAAGAAGCCCTTGGTCAGCACTCTTTCCCGAGGCGTATGGGCATCCTCTCAAGGGGCACTCACTCCTCGACCTGAATGACGGACATGGTGGAAGTCGTCCGGCGCCGGTGTGGCTTCCTCTTGGGTTGAGATCAGTGTGCCAATGCGTTGGTCAGTGGCCAGTCACCGGCTGTCAGTCATGGAAGGCCTATTGGTTGCTATGGGCCAGCCCATAACAAGTCGGTCTCGTACTGTGCTGTGTAGGGGGTTGGTGGGGAGTTGTTGAAGAGGTTACACTAGCAATGATGAAGCCCCGATAAGCAAGATAGGCGTGGCGGCGTTGCGGTACAGTGGGTGGCCTGGGCCCGGGGTGCATGTGCAGGTAACACTCGTGGGGTCCAGATCCTAGCCTTGGCGGGATCGGCCGCAGCACCTAATAAGTAGCCTCCTTGGGTACTTAAACTTAGCGTAAAGTCTCCGGCTATCGTCACAAACAACTGGGAGTGTAAACTGTATCTATAATCGCCTCTCTCTTGGACATGGGCACGACAAAGACAGCGAAAAGGATTTGTGACGCTACCGCAGGATCCGATGCTTATGCTTTGAGTGGGCAAGGAGGCTAGCAACACCAAATTACCTCGATGTTCAGCTCTTTTACTTAGAGTACACGGCTGAGAGGGCGTGACTGGGCAACTCACATTGCACCTCGATACGGCAAAATTGTGTCAATACCTATGCTTCCAGGATATCATACCAGAATGATCCTTCCCTCCGTTCAGGAAATACTGCAATAACGCGATTTGTACACAGTAAGCAAGAAACACCACACTCGCCGGGACCTGGAGGCCGACTCCGCCCTTCATGTCGTGTGACAAAAGCAAACCCGCCAGAATGGTCATTAAGGAAGCCGCCTCTTCCCAGTCTTGTACAGAACAGCCTGTAGTCTCTGCGTCCAAGTCACATAATCAACAGACTATCTCGGGGCCTGGCCCTCGACAAACTCCAGTGCGTCCTCCGTGTCGTAGCAGCCGATAGCGCTCGACTTGTTGCGGAAAGTTACACCGTAGCACTTGTCGGCCACATTGACAATCTCAGGTCGGAAAGTAGTGCAGATGAACTGGGTGCCAGCCTCCTTGGACAACGTCTGTAGCAGCTCCGCCACCGCTGTGCGGTATTGCGCGTCGAGGTTGGCGTCGACTTCGTCAAAAATGACAAAAGGACTGCTCTCGGTGCGCTGGAGTGCGAAAATCAGGCACAGGGCACACAGACCTGATGGTGGTGAGTAGGTTAGCAGCTGTATCTGGACTTGGCGCGCCACAGTATGCGCGACATTGAGCTTTCAAAGGGCATAGGGCACTCACTCTTCTGGCCACCACTGAGTTGTTGGATCTTCTGCTGCTCATCCATCTTCGAGTTGAAAGACACTTTGATGCCAACTCCGGTGTAGTTCTCGACACTGCCTCCATCCTGTTCGTCCGAATCTTCAGGGTCCCCGCGTCGCTTGTCGGCGTTGCGCTCGATGACCAAACCGCCACGCCCAGCAGGGACCAGCCGCTCGAATATTTCTGCAAATTCTTTCGAGACTTGCTTGAAGGTTCGCTGGACTGCCTCGTCTTTCCGCTCATCGAGATGCGCAATCAGCTCCTCGATGGAGGCCTGGGACGCGTCAAGTTCTTCACGCCTCTTCAGAAGCTGCTCCTGTTGTGTTGTGAAGCTGTTATACTGCTCAAAGGCCTTCTTGTTGACGTGCTTGTACTTCTTGAGCTTCTCGTTGACGTTCTTCAGCCGCTTCGTGATCTGAGCCGGCAACATTAGTCCCTGCAGATGCCATGACAAATAATGAGAAATATTCTACCGACCTCGTTTGACTTGAGCTTGATATACTTGGTGAAGGCCTCGTCCGGGAGCACGCCCAGGTCGCGGATGCTCTTGGCCATCTCTTCGATCTGGCCATTGAGGATATGTTTCTTCTGCGCGCTCTTCTCTATCCTCTTCTGATGCCTCTCAATTTGCCGTGCAAGCTCTTGCAGCTCTTGCTGCTTCACCTCGATTGCTGATCCCACTTCTGAGATCTGAGAGCCGAGCTCCTCGGCCTGGGCTTCATTTTGCTGTATCTTCTTCTCGATCGAGAGGGTGGACTTCTGGATCTTCTTGAGCTCTTTCTGCGCATCCGAGTAGCTGCTGCCACCATCGGCGGCAGTAGAGTTCTCAAAGGCCAGTCCGCTCAGCTGGTCTTCCTTAAGACGCAGGTTCTGACGCAGGTCTGTCTCCAATATCTGTTTCCGCGTGTGCAAGTCTCTCCGAGCTTTGGCGGCCACGTTCCACTCCTTCTGCAGCTGTTGCACCTGCTGAGTGAGCTCTTCTACCGCCTGCTCCTCATCACTAGTCAGAGCCTTCTTGAAGTCAGAAGCCAGCTCCGCCTCCATCGCTTCGAGATTCGCACCGAAATCATGCATGTTCTTATCGACCTGGTCTCTCCTGCTGATAGCTGCATCAAGATGCTCCCGCTCACGTTCGAGTTGGATGAGCTTGCTTCTCAGCTCGATCCTGAGCGGGTCAAGGCCACCATCAGCTCGCCGCAACTGTGATTCTCTCTTCTGCAATTCGCCCAACGCACGTGTGATCTCCTGGTCTTTTTGCTCCATTTGTTTGCGGGTTTCCGACGCTTGCAACAGAATCTCCTCGTACTTGTCACGCCACTGATTCACCGCCGCGACAGCTTCCAAACGTGATTTTCGCGTGTCGATAAACCCACCCGAGATGACACCCCTCTTGTTGATGATATCTCCGTCGGATGTGATGGCGTCCACGTTGTGGCTTCTGGCATATTGTCCACCAATCTGCAAGTTGTTGGTCACAACAGTCTTGCCGAAGACTTGTTGGAAGGCGTCTTCGTACTCCTGGTCGTAGTTGATCTTGTTGATGAGAGGCACAATATCGCTCGCGCGAGGCATGTTCACGCGCCTCGGCTTCAACTGGGCAAGGGGCATGAAGGTAATGCGGCCACCGTGTCTCTTGAAAAGCTCTGTCGCAAGCATACTTGCCGTCTTCTCGTTATCAACGACGTAGTGGAAGAGGCTAGTTCCTGCAGTTTGCTCGACAGCAATGCGATATGCCTCTGGGACCTCCATCAGCTCGGCGAGAGTCCCGTACGCGCCTGGGATGTCCCTCTCGCGTCTTATTTGGCGCAGAGTAGCCAAGCCTTTGGCGGTGGCATGATCCATGGCGTAGGACAACTCACGTTCCGCTCGGTCCCTTTCCTCGCGGACTTTTGCAAGAACAGTGTCAAGTTTGTCATCTTCGCGGCGCAACCTCTTCCTCTCTTCGTTCAGGCTGTCAAGGGTCTCCTGCGCTTGCGCAACCTGGTCAATCATCGACTGCCTACCGCCACCCCAATTCTCTAGCTGGGCACGAAGACCTGCGACAGACTTCTCGAGACCATCAATAGACTGGGTCACATTCTTGACCTCTTCCTCAGCATCAATCAAGTTGGCCTTTTGCTTCGAGATGGTCAAATTGAGATCGTTAATCTCCTTTCGCAGGTAGTCATCTCGCTCAGCACGATTCTTGAATTGTGAGCTTCGAGTCTGCTTGTTCAGGAGGCGCATCCGACGGTTTTCAGCGTGGTCTAGGGCTTGCTTCACTTCGAACTCGGTCTTCTTGCGCTTCTCAAACTCAGGAGTCAACTTCTTAAGCTCGTTCTCCTTGGTCTTGATCTCTTTCCTGACGGCGTCCAATTCGGTGTCGTGTTGATGCTTGGCCATATCTCGGGATGATTGACTGTCGGCTAGGTTTTTCACCTTGAGCTCGGCCTTGGCCCGCGATTTAGCCACCTCACGACGATCCTCCTCAAGTTGGCGCCTGTCGATCTTGAGCAAGTTCAGCTGCTGCTCCAGAGAACTCAGATTCGACTCCATGCCTGCGATAGCCTTTTCGCCCTTCGAAAAGGCCACACGCTGCTCTGTGTCGTTCTCGCCGCCATCTTTGATAGCCGATCCCAGCTCCTCGAGGGCCTCTTCGAAGTGAGTCTGCTGTTGGTAGTAGTACGCATATTCGAGACACCGGCGCTCCCTGTCGCTGTTTTGGAAGCCTCGAAGTTCTTCCTTCTCCTCCTCCAGCTCGCTCAGGCGCTCCTTGATGTACGCAAGAAGTTCGTCAATCTTTTCTCTCTTGTTGTTCGTTTCGTTCATGATCTTCAACGACTCGGCACGTTTATCTTCGTACAAGTGGGTACCAGCGACTTCTTTCAACAAGTTCAGACGCTCCTTCTCCTTCATGTTCGTCAAGGCTGTCACACGTCCTTGGGGCACAATGTAGAAAGGGTTCGACCTGGAGAAACCGGCCGTATCGAGTAGCTGTAGAACCTCCTTCTTGGCCCAGACCTTCTTGTCCACGGAGTATTCGTCCTTCTTGTGCCCGATAGTCCGCCGGATTGCGACATCATCCTTGTCAATGGTCTGAAATCGGCGGTCTTCGTTGTCGAATATGATCTCGACGTAAGCGGTGGCGACTGCGGAACCGGAGCCTTCGTGTAGCAGGGCGGCGCGCTCCTCACGACTGAGGTTGGAGTAGGCATCGCTCAAGACAAATCGGATGGCAGCGAAGAAGTTGCTCTTGCCGGAGCCATTTCGTCCGACGACGACATTTGTACCAGGAGAAAACGGCTCGATGATAGTCTGGTCCTTATAGCTATTCGATGTTGGTCAGCATGCATTCGCACGGAAATGGTTGTGTGAGGAAGCGCGCAACCTCTTGAAGCCCTGGATGATGATCTGCTTGATGTACATGATGCCGACCAACGCCACGCGGCGGACAGGGCGGAGCAGCTGTTAGATACCGAGATTGACACGGTCGCCTAGTCTGGCGACATGAGTGCTGCACTGCGCGCGTTGCAGGTGGACTGTCGTGGTCGTTGGCGCGGCGAAAATTCGTTGAATGTCAGTTGCCTGGGTGCTTGACTGAGCGACGCGACGCGGTTGGCGGCGGGGGTTTGATCCCACAGGCGCGCCTGCCAGGCAGATTACCTAATCACCCGTTTGCTTCATGAGCTTGCAGTCTTTACGGTGTAGCGGTTACGACGCCTTGTGCGTTTGATAGGCATGACACTTCCTTTACATATACATTCAGTACCTGAGTTCGAGCACACAGGTCTTGTTTGCTGCACCGTCTTATCTAGTAGATGCCTCGATTGGTCCATCAAGTAGTAACGGGTCTCCAGTGTTGATAAGACCCGATCTGTAATCACGGGTCAATCCGGGCTTTTGGGGGCACTGAGCGTGTCCAAGCTCAAACCAAAAAAGGAGACTGTCGTTGCGGGAAGCGCAATTGATGCGAGGGTCTAGCGTGGCAGTCCTCGCGAACACATGCGAGGCTGCGATCAAGACGGGCACGGGCTCTCACGGGGTCGTGAAGCCCCAACTATCGCCAGGGTTTTTGGCAGTATTTTCTCACCAAGAATGAGCAAGAGATGAGAGCTCGCATGCCCCAGGCATACCTTGCAAGTGTTGATGTACATAAGCAGGCATTGCCACAATTCTTGGTGGCGGGATGGTGGTGCGGGACGAAAGGGGAGAGGAAGTGAAGATGCGGTGCCTTGAGGGGAAAGGTATTGATGAGGGCAATGCGATGGTGATTCTCGGCTACAGGGGTTAAGTCAAGTCCACAGTTGTACTAACGTCCATGACCCACCGCCCATCTGAGATCGCAAGTCCCGATTGAACATGGAATGCCGTTTCATGTGCTGAGCTCCGACCCGTCCGTCCGGGGGTGCCGTCGCGACACTGCACGACGCAAAACGGGAGGTTCGCTTGCGACGCAGAATCAACTCAGATGGATCCAGATGCGCATTGCAGTCTTGGGCGCGCAACACAGAGCCAGCCTTTGAGGGCGCATCTGGATGCGATGCCTTGCATGAGGCTCCAGAGACGGTGTGGGTTGGGGGAACAAGGATCCTGCTCTAACGACGAAAAAGTTTCCGACCAGGACCCGGTCTGACTCGGAACCACCTAGGTTTCTATCCCATGGCGCACCCGAGGGCGTAGACGCCTCGGAGAGCTATGAAGATCCCGTGTGATGCGCGTAGGGAAGGGGGCCTTGTGCGTGCCCATATGTTGGCGCTCCTTGACGGGGGCAGAAGCATTCAGCTATCTTCATGTCGGCAACGAAACGGGCCCTAGATCACAGAGGATGACGGGATGGTGAGGTGAGGGTTGAAGTCTGGGTATAATTCACGGCTGCTGGCGGGATCCTGGTCTTGAATTAGGTCGGCAGATGTCAAAGATTACGACGCTAGGTCTCTAGAGAGGAGATAGTTGCCTTATTACCCCGACACAATACCGTGATACACTCAGGTCGCCTCATCATGCTCGGGATGGATGGAAGGAAAGATGAATGAAGGAAAGGAGAAGGGCATTGTGTGCAAGCGCATGTCACTTGAAGCGAGGCTGTAGCGCAGAAAAGGACGCGCCAGTGTGAGGGTAGCACGGGAGGTACTCCGTAGCCCACAACTGAGGTAGAATGTAGAATGTAGAATGTAGCCAAGTGCCCATAGTGGTGACGAGGCGCGACACGGGATCAGCAGCAGGCAACGAGGTGGAGTTTGCCGAGTCGAGTGCAGACATGCAGGCTGCATAGCCTGGGATTAAGGTTGGATGCGCAGCTGGTTCGACGATGGTGTCGGCGCAATCTGGTAGTGGGATGCAGCATTTTGGTTTGATGGATGATGAGATCAAAGACGGAGAAGGGACGTACCCCAAGGACCCCAGGCAAAGGCCAAGGAAAAATCTGGTAGTCCAGCAGTGATGGCAGGTGCGGCTTCTGCAGGGGTGGCCGGTGCGCTAAAAATCAAAGTGCAGGAGCTGCCAGTGGCTCATGTCTATTTAAACAACAGTGCCTCGGATTAGAAGAAGACCACCTTCCCCGTCGTCGTTTTTTCCCACAGCCCACTCAGGTTTTAGAAGGCAAGGCCCAGCCCAGCCAGCCAGCCTGCCCGCCCAGCCCGCTGCACACGCACCCATCCCCCGGCCAATCTGCAGCCAGCAGGCAAAGCAAAGCAACCAGCCAGTCAGCCAAGCAGCACCGGCACCAGCACAAGACCAAGCAAGCACGAGCTACCTCCACCGGCGGGAAGCTCCATCCGTCCAACGCAGCACCGGTTCCTGCCTGCGCGACACCAGACGAATTCCTGTAAGATACTTTGCTTGATAGTTCGTGCATGTTTTTGGTCCCAGAGGAGTCCATCCCACCTCTCAAGATCATCATCACCACCGTCATCGCCACCATCACCAAACCAATCCTGAAGCAAAATTACACCGGCTGCACCTAGCGTGTCGCATCGCATCGCATCGCGTCACGACTGCGCCGACTTTTCATTTCATAAATACCCAGCTTTGCGGGACTGGAGATCCCATCCCATCCATCAAACAGCTAACACTAACACGCAATAGCCAACTTCCATTTCCACCGCCCACCCACGACCCGCTTGCATTGTTAGCGCAGGGATCCGCACATTCCATTCCCGGCCAGGCCTCTTTGACCCAGCGTCCAAGTGTCCACTTTGCCAGCTTCTGATTGGGCAGACCTCGCCTTGCACCGTCCCATTCCCAAGGTGAGCCAAACCGTCCTCACACCCCTGCAGCCATCACAAGCTTCACCTAGATGCGGATCTACCTGGCCAAGTCAGTAACGGACGCCAAGCCTTTCGCATCAGGCAGGAGCATACCAACAGCTGTACTATGTCTATTTACCACGGCCATAGCGACTGACCGGGATGATTGGACAGGGCTTCTAGCATCCGCAACAACCCCTCTGCCCAGACAATAGTTTCATGATCCAATAGCTTGATGGCTTTGTCGGGGCCGAATCTTTGCTGCCAATAGCATTCCTTGCATCGTAATCTTGAAGCCATATATCATGATATGAGACAACATGGCATCCAGGCTTGATCGACTTGTCACGTGAGTACTTCCTAACTGATACCCTCTTCGACTCGCATACAAGCCTTGCATTCTTGGATTTGCTTTTTGATCTGTTGGATTTCTTCGCGTCGTCTTTTCGCTACCTTCGCTGCCACTCCAGTGAAGAGTCGCCCCAGCGGGTGGGGCTGGTCTCGCAGAGGAATGCCACTTCTACATGATCCACGGCCTGCTAACATCGCCCAGAATCCTCGAGACCGGAAGTACCCGGCTCATCCGGGACACAGCAGTAAATCAGCTGGCCGATTGGCAAAAACAACAGCCAGAGGAACTCTTCAACCTCCTTTCGAGAGTGGTCCCATACCTGCGCCACAAGGACTGGGAGACACGGACTACTGCGGCAAAGGCCATTGGCAAGATAATTGAGAATGCAGAAACCTACGACCCGAACCCGGGCGAGGAGTCCGTCGTGCCAAAGAAGGACGAGGGCACCGGCAATGGTCTTGTCAAGAAAGAAGAGGCCGAACCTGCCGTTCCCGACTACGATACCCTGAGCCTGGGAACTTTGAATGTGCCTGATATCATCAGGCACGGCCGGCAATTGCTTCGCGGCGCCCCTGTCGACTATTCGCTCGGCGCTCTGGAGCCTCAGGAGCGCCTGACACACCAAAAGAAGACCCTTATCGGCCGTCTCGGTCTACTAGGACGGCCTTACGAGGATGAAGAGATACCCATCCCGAACGAATCTGCCGCGAGTCCTGGTACTCCGGCAGACACAAATGGCTCCCACGGCTTTGGCCGCCCCGACAGTAACGGAGCTGCCACCACACCCCATCCAGGAGAAGAGAGCGGCATGAGCGCAAGGCAACTGAACGTGCTAAAGCGGAAACGAAAACGGGAGGCTCAGAAGGCCGCTCAGGGGAAAGGTGGTTTCGGCGATCTCTCCCTCCGTCGGAATACGACAGCTGGCTCGGAAGGGTTCACCGAGGACACGCCGATGGTCGATGCCGATTCCAAAAAGAACGGCAAGGTGGTTGACTACTTCAATCTCGACAGGCCGGCTGATCTCGAGGAAGACAGCAAGGTTGTATCTGAGTACAAAGGCGCAGTCATGCCAATCAAGTCTGAATTGGAAACCGACGTCAACATGGAAGGTTCCGAATGGCCCTACGAACGTTTATGTGAATTTCTGAAGGTCGATTTGTTCGATCCATCCTGGGAGACGAGGCATGGTGCAGCTATGGGCTTGAGGGAGTTGATTAGGGTCCATGGCGCAGGAGCCGGCCGGGTCCGTGGCGTGCCTCGCAGCGAAAATAACGAGCTCAATAGAAAGTGGCTCGACGACCTTGCCTGCCGGCTCTGCTGTGTTCTGATGCTGGACAGATTCACAGATTACAGTTCGGACACCTCGGTGGCTCCCATCAGGGAAACCGTCGGCCAGACGCTTGGATCCGTCCTGTTCCACGTCTCACCCGATTCCGTACACGCCATCTACCGAATACTCTACCGTATGGTCATGCAAGAAGACCTGCCGCTGGATCAGCATGTCTGGCCGATCTGCCACGGCGGCATGGTTGGGCTCCGCTACGTTGTGGCCGTTCGCAAAGACTTACTAATGAAAGACGGCGACATGATCGATGGTATCATCCGCGCGGTCATGAAGGGTCTCGGTGATAACGATGATGACGTGCGTTCTGTCAGCGCCGCGACCTTGACGCCAATGGCGAAGGAATTCGTCACACAGCGCCCTGGCGAGTTGAATGGGTTGATCAACATCGTCTGGGAAGGATTGGCTGACTTAACCGACGACCTAAGCGCTTCGACCGGCAAGATCATGGATCTCCTTGCTGTCCTCTGCAGCTTCCCGGAAGTCCTGGCTGCTATGAAGACTTCGGCGCAAGAGGACGAGGAGAGAACGTTCACTGTCCTTGTGCCAAGACTTTATCCATTCCTACGCCACACCATCACATCAGTCCGTCTTGCCGTCCTCAAGGCTCTCATGACGTTCGCCAAGCTCGACGCAGAGTCAGCACAAGGTTGGCTGAACGGCCGCATCCTCAGATTGATTTTCCAGAATATTCTGGTAGAGCGCGATCCAGAGACGCTGAACATGTCCATCGAGCTTTGGATGTCACTAGTAAAGTCTCTTGCTCAGGATCCAGCAGTACTGGCAATGGAGTTTTCCTCTCATGTCGAACCATTGATGCAGCTGACTCTGCATCCCATTGGCGTTCAGCGCAATCCCATCCCCATGGATACAAAGCTTTTCATGAAGCCATCAGGTGGCACATATGCCCCCCTCAGTGGAACGCCTGCGCCCCCTCGAAGATCAAGTCCCTCAGAGGGCACGGAGCGTGCCAACAAACGGCGAAGAAAGTCGACCAAGGTTGAAGAACCCCAAGCTGCTTCCCAGTCACACGATCTCGACGGGCGCATGATGCAAGGAGATGTCGACTTGGTCGGCATGGAAACACTGGTGCGATCCCGGATCTGTGCGGCGAAAGCCATGGGCTTCATCATGTCCCTTCTTCCCGCAGAAAGCCTGCAAGAGTATGATGCAGGTATCATCAAAGGTCTTGCGTCCTCATACTCCTCCACACAACTCAGCGCTTGCATGGTCATCGACGAGTATGCACAGAAGTCTGCAAAAATTGAGCAGTGCTCTAGGTTCGTAGCATTGTTGCAGCAGATGGTTGAGGGTGAACGGCCAGCTTGTTATCGAGACTTGGTCAGCTACATCCGAAACGTCCGCGCCCAGTGCTCGCAACTGATACATCTATTCCGCGATTTCGGCAAAGTGTCATCTAGCAAGCTTCCGACCTTGGCTGTGATCGTACAGGGTGAGGCGGAAGCAGGGCCAGGGGCATTCTCAATCGCAAATGCTGAAAAGGTTGTGGGTGAGGATTACGAGAAGCTCAAGAAAGCAATGGCTCCCGGGCAACGACTCATCGCTAGTAAGGAGCTCGCAGAGTCTCGTGACCTCACCGCTCAAGCCATTGAAGATGCCAAGGCGAAGAAAGAGACACGCGATGTGCGGATCAAAGCGGCTGCAGCATGTGCTCTAGTCGCCATCAAACATTTGCCCAAGAAGCCAAGCCCGCTCATCAAGGCCGTCATGGACAGCATCAAATACGAGGAGAACCAGGATCTTCAAAGTCGCTCGGCATCGACAATTGCAAACCTCGTCCAGTTCTTCACGGAATCTGGTCGTCGGGGACCAGCGGACAAGGTGGTAGGCAATCTGGTCAAGTTTTCTTGCATGGAAGTGGCGGAAACCCCGGAATTCCCAGTTCACGCCAGCAAGACTGATGTGGTGCTATCGATGCAAAAAGAAGAGGATCGCGTCGACCATCCTGATGCTGCAAAATGGGCCCGTGAGGCAAAGGCAGCTCGCATAACTCGTCGCGGTGCAAAGGAGGCGTTGCAAATCTTGTCGAAGACATTCGCCGCCGATCTTCTCAGCGTCGTTCCCAGTATTCGCACTTTCATGGAGCGGCCTCTCGTGCAAGCTTTCTCCGGCGACCTGCCCGCCGAAGCCAGAGATCCCGAGAACACCTTTGGACAAGAAATTGTGGACGCTATGTCTGTAATTCGCACGATGACGCCGACAATCGATACTGCCCTCCATCCCTTCGTCATGCAGATGGTCCCGCTCGTCATTAAGGCTTTGCATTCCGAGCTGTCGGTGTTCCGATACATGGCTGCCAAGTGCTTAGCAACAATCTGCAGTGTCATCACAGTCCAGGGCATGACAGCGTTGGTCGAAAAGGTTCTGCCGTCGATCAATAATCCTCTGGATCTACATTTCCGACAAGGCGCCATCGAGGTTATATACCACCTGATCGCCGTCATGGGAGATGCGATTCTGCCTTATGTTGTCTTCCTTATCGTTCCCGTCTTAGGCCGGATGAGTGACTCTGACAACGAGATCCGGCTGATAGCAACAACTTCATTTGCGACGCTGGTCAAGCTTGTGCCGCTGGAAGCAGGCATACCAGATCCCCCAGGCCTGTCCCAGGAACTCCTCAAGGGCAGAGACCGCGAGCGAACGTTCATTGCGCAACTGCTCGATCCAAAGAAGGTCGAGGCGTTCTCACTTCCGGTTGCCATCAAAGCGGAGTTGCGGTCTTACCAGCAGGACGGCGTAAACTGGCTCAATTTCCTCCGCAAGTACCACCTCCATGGCATTCTATGCGACGATATGGGTCTGGGTAAGACGTTGCAGACGCTCTGCATAGTCGCCAGTGATCATCATGAGCGAGCTGAGGAATTCTCCAAGACGGGATCGCCAGATGTCAGGCGGCTTCCCTCCCTAATTGTCTGCCCTCCCACTCTGTCTGGCCACTGGCAGCAAGAGATTAAGACCTATGCCCCGTTCCTGAGCGTCATGGCATACGTGGGACCTCCGGCCGAGCGGAAGACCATGAAGGACAGCCTTGACAAGCCCGACATCGTCATCACTTCGTATGATGTATGCCGCAATGACGTTGAGGTTCTGGAGAAGTACAACTGGAATTACGTGGTGCTTGACGAGGGCCACCTCATCAAGAACGCTAAGGCAAAGATCAGCTTGGCAGTGAAGAGGCTGGTCAGCAATCATCGGCTCATTCTGACCGGAACGCCTATCCAGAACAACGTCCTGGAGCTGTGGTCACTGTTCGATTTCCTGATGCCCGGCTTCCTCGGGGCTGAGAAGGTTTTTGCCGATCGCTTCGTGAAGCCAATTTCTGCGTCCCGGTACAACAAGGCTTCCTCGAAAGAACAAGAAGCGGGAGCTCTCGCCATCGAAGCCCTGCACAAACAGGTCTTGCCCTTCCTCTTGCGACGCCTGAAGGAAGAGGTACTCAACGACCTACCACCTAAGATCTTGCAGAACTATTACTGCGACCTCAGCGATCTCCAGAGGAAGCTGTTCGAGGAGTTCACGAAGCGCGAATCGAAGAAACTTGCTGACGAGGCAGGCCGTGATGACAAGGAGGCCAAACAGCACATTTTCCAAGCATTGCAATACATGAGAAAACTGTGCAACTCCCCCGCTATGGTGATGAAGCCAGGTCATCCGAACTACGAGGACACTCAGCGCATTCTCGCAAAGAGCAACACCAGCCTGGAAGATGCCGCCCACGCCCCGAAATTGACAGCGCTACGCGATCTCTTGGTAGACTGCGGCATTGGTACCGAGGGGGGGCATGATTCGAATGACCCCTTGTATCAGCCAATTAAACCTCATCGGGCGCTGATCTTCTGTCAGATGAAGGAGATGCTGGACATGGTGCAGAATTCAGTGCTGAAGGCCATGCTTCCATCTGTCACATACCTCCGTCTCGATGGCGGCGTCGAAGCCAATAAACGCCAGGACATTGTCAATAAGTTCAACAGCGACCCATCCTACGATTGCCTCCTTCTGACCACGAGCGTTGGCGGTCTGGGTCTCAATCTTACAGGGGCAGACACTGTGATATTCGTCGAGCACGACTGGAACCCGCAGAAGGATCTGCAGGCTATGGATCGTGCGCACCGGATCGGCCAGAAGAAGGTCGTCAACGTGTACCGATTGATCACGCGTGGCACGTTGGAAGAGAAGATCCTAAGTCTGCAGCGTTTCAAGATCGATGTGGCTTCAACAGTGGTCAACCAGCAAAACGCAGGCCTAGCGACGATGGACACAGACCAAATCCTGGACCTGTTCAACGTAGGCGACTCGGGGCCTGGCTTGATCACTGAGAAGCCGGCCGGGGGCAGCTCCGGGTTTGAGGGGCGCGAAGAAGACATGGTGGATATCGAGACGGGTGACGTCCGCCAGCCCGGCAAGAAGGCCGCCTGGTTGGAGGACTTGGGCGACTTGTGGGACAACAAGCAGTACGAGGAGAGTTTTGACTTGGACGGATTCTTGAAGACGATGGAGTAGAGTCGTAGGGATACGGTGTGGATGCACGACAGTCTCCCGGGAGAAAGGGCTTCATGGGCGCGGGAGGCCCGTCTTTGCAAAGACCTGGTCGTTATTGTTTATTCGGCTTTTCATTTCATGGGTTATTGGACCATTTCTACGGTCATGGAGCGTAGGAGCTGGGGTTGGCCTTTGGCATCAACCTGTTCGTCTATCAAGACAGCAGTAAGGAGTTTTCCGGATCTATGCAATACCACCGCACGAATCTGGTCGGGTTAGTCCTGTCTAGATTAATTTATATCCGAATAAGACGTACTGTCATCGTTATGCAAAGTACATTCTTGGTCATGAAGTGGCACGATTCGAGTTCAATGAGGGCTTACCAAGTGGCTGTGCGTCGCAGGATGGGCAACTAACAGTACGGGGACAGCCTCGCCAGCGCTAACTTCCGGAATGCCTGAGCTGCACCCCACAGGGGCCCAAGATACCCCGCCAGCCCGGAACCAATGCCCCTCCACTGCTGTTGGAAGCTTCCAGAGCCGCAACCTCTTTCTTGTAATGTCATCGGACCTTGTGAACATCAACTCGCTCCAGGTACTGTAGATCTGGAAGCGCCAGGACGACTACCAACCACTGTCCCTCAATCCACTAAACAAGGCTGTGGATCTGCTAAGCCAAAATGCCTGTTGACTACAGCAAATGGGCAAGTCGCCCCCAGCCTGCCCATAGAGCCAGCCCTCCAGGGTAAGTTGGCAAGAAGCTAATTGATATTTCTTCCGAACAGGATGCACTGGAGCTGAGCGACGACTCCGATGTTGAAGTGCACCCAAACGTGGACAAGCGATCCTTCATCCGCGCGAAGCAGAACCAGATCCACCAGGAGCGGGAGCAGCGGAAGCAACAGATCATCACACTAAAGTATGAACGTCAGATCAACGATGCCCTGATACAGCGCATCACCTCTCTTCTGAATTCCCTCAAGGCCCACGCCGCCGATGTCGACAGTGGAAAGCGCAGCCCCGCCGAGGTCGCCTTTGCGGCCGTCATGGAGTCGGCCGCAAACCTCAAGCCTGAGGACGACACGCCGCCCCCACGACCCGCGGGCGTGCACAACGCCGAGGAGAAGCTGCCCACGTACAGCAAGATGATGGCCACGCTGCTCGACCAGGTGAACAAGGCCATGGAGGAGAAGAAGGTCAAGGACGAGGACCGTTACGCGGCCATGGTCGCGGAGATTCAAGAGCACCTAGACAAGGTCACGGACCTGCAGAAGGACCTGCACAAGAAGCTGGACGAGCTCGAGAAGGAGGAGGCCAGGAAAATCACGAGCGAGAGCATCCACACGGGCTTCGACAGCTCGCACGTGGCCAAGTCAGCCCCATCGTCGTCATCAGCGGCCAAGAAGGACGACACCAAGGTTGAGCTCCTGAACCCCAACTTCAGCGCACCGGAGGCCGCTAAGGGCAGCTCCTCGGCAAAACCAGAAGATGACGATGACGAGGAGGTCGAGGCGTCGCCCGCGGCGAAGCAGTTCGCCAAGATCAAGACAGGCTCCTACAGCGAGTCCCTGTCATTCCTTGGCAAGCACCCGGAGATCCTCCAGGAGAAGGAGACGGACGGCCTGCTCATCATGGCCTTTGACGCGCAGCTCAGCAATCAGGACGAGTTCGCCCGGCAGTGCGTGCACCAGGCCCTGCTCCTGCAGTACTGCCGCGCCCTGGGCCGGGACGGCGTCGGCCTGTTCTTCAAGCGCATCATGACCAAGGGCCACCAGGCGCAGGACGTCTTCTTCAAGGACGTCCAGGATACCTACCTCAAGATCAAGACCCGCGCCGCCGAGATCAACAAGGAGCGCGCGGCGTCTGGCTCGGGACTGGCCGAGGGCGAAGGCGTCGAGCAGATCCAGCTGCACGCGGTGGAGCCCGGCACGGTTATCAACATCTCGGTGCCGCCTGCAGATAGCCAGGACCCGGAGGTTCAGGAGGCGCGCAAGATCTTTGAGGGTTTCAGCCCCGAGATGAAGAAGGCGCTTGAGAGCGGCAGCCTGGACCAGGTGAACAAGGTGCTGGGCAACATGAAGGTGGACGAGGCGGAGGAGCTGGTGGGCTTGTTCAACGAGGCCGGGGTTCTGAGCCTCGAGCAGGAGATTATCGATGCTACGACGGACCAGGGCAAGGCGGAGTGGAAGCAACTTCAGGACCAGGGGAAGGCGACGACGTCAGAGTCGCAATGTGCGGATGACCCCGAATAAAGAGCGGGCAGAGGTTACGATTGTTATTCGATCCCTGCACAGAGCATCGCACAAATGGCATATACCGTCTAAAATATCATTCATCGTCGGGCTGCATCGCGCTCCAAAAAGAAAAGTAGGAACACAGGCGCTGGGCGCATAGACCCACCGCGTGTGATCACAAATGGACTCCCAAACCCATAGTCGCCAATCCCCAACCTGTTTCCCAAGAACATTCAGTCACCTTTCCTCAGTCGTCTTCCTCATCCTCTTCCCCGTCCTCGCCACCATCCTCATCATTGTGCATCGCATGATGGTCTCTGATATCCCTTGGACCCTCTAGTCTGTTCTCTGTCACAAAGACCGTGGAATGAATGAACGGCCAGGGCCTGTCGTCTACGTGCCCTTCAAATTCCCGGACTGCAAACGTGAGCATGGCCGTTTCTACGTCCAATTCCTTGGTCTTGAGCTCCTCAATGCTCGGCTTGATGGCATTCCTATAGTGTAAGACGTCGTCGAGTTGGCAACCTCGCGGCTTCCAGAGCTCCCGTGCCATCCTGTAGGCCTCCTGGTTTGCCATCTCCATGGTGGTAAAGGCGCCCACGTGCTTGTGCTCGTATTCGACGTCGTTCCAGGAGAGCGAACCCAGATTTCCCCCTGGCTCCGAGGGTTCCAGTGTCCAGCTGGAAGCAACGGAATTGGCGTCGCTCTCGTCGCCGTCATCAACCTTCTCGGACTCAGCTTTCTCAACCTTGGTAGTTTCAGGCTCGGGTGTTTGACTTCCAAAGAGGCTATCTCTGTCATCGTCCGCCTGCTCTTTCTCTGATGGATATGGCTCCCTGTCTGCATTAGGAGTATTTGACTTCGGCTTGGCTCTAGACTCCTCCACCTGCTGATCAGTGGCGGCTTTCTTTTTGTTCAGAAAGACCTTCGGGATGATATTCGTATACCACACATCGAAACGTGGGCAATATGTTTCCTTCAGCTCCTTGCGCACAAAAGTATCGCTGAGGTCCAGTAGGCTGGCCATGTGCCTCTCCTTCTGGACGTAACAAGTGACTTGCTTCCCGTCAGCCAGCTCTTTGATCCCCCAGAACAGCCCGTCTTTGGGCCCGACGCGGAAGTGCACGGAGACGATGTGCGAATCGTCGTATTTCTCGTTCCTTAGGATGGCTTCAGCGTGCTTGTTTGCATCCTCCTTTGGAAGGAACTGGTCGTCTAGTCGCTTGAAGTCTTTTTCTTCGGGCTTCTTTCCTTTTGGGACCGGGTCGCTGAGCCACACAGTGTACAAGTTTATGGTATCACCTGGCTCGAGGGCCTCCGCTAGAGGAATTCCACCCTTCTTGCCCTTTGGCGCAGCTGCTGGTAGCCTGTCGATCCGGTCGCTTCCAGCAGCCCCAACGTCTTCGAGGTAATCGACGGTAAGAAAACCCTGTGCATTCTGTGCCTCCATCTTTTGATCATTCCTCATGAATTTCTCTCTCATCTTGGCTATGCCATCCTCGATCCATTTCTCCTTGTGTTCCTTCGACTCGTTTGGAAAAATCTGGTTCGCTTCTCCTTCCAGTTGTTGTCGTTTTTTGAGGATCCGTCTCTGGCGATCTTTGTCCCTCTTCTCGGCCTGTTGGGCGGCATTTGGTAATTTACGACCAAATCGCTTCCTGTTGCTTGAATTGACCATCCGACTGCGAAATGCGAAGTTAGGTTTGCTCAGGTCAGGAGGCATAAAGTTGGCCATCTTGACCTTGCGCTGTGGAGCTGTATTTGAAGGATGATTCTCGAAGTAACGTCTTGCGTCTTCCATATCCTTCTTGCGGGCGTCGAGGCTCCATTTCTGTTTAGGATCCTCGATGTGGCTGGCTGACTGGGCGACGTCGGCTCTCAAGTAGACCATACCACTCTTTCGCTTGTCGTAATCTCTGTGCACCTGCTGAGACTGTTGTCCACGAACTTCCGATATATCTCGGGCTCCTCGAATGTCTTTGTCTTGTCTCGCAGTCTCTGGATGGGCAACCTCACTCTTGAACGACGGTTGGACTCTCGTACCGGAAGAGCCACCATGATTTCGTTGAATACCGCTGCGTACCCATTGTCCCCGTCCATTCTGAGATGCATCCATGTGTGCTTTCTGCCTCTGGTGCCTACCAGAGCTGGCACGCTGTGACTTTTGGGCTTGCTTCGAAGCCCGGGACATAATCTTCTTCTGTCGTCTTTCCTTTTGCGTCACCTTGTCCTCTTGATTTACGCGAGCATCGCTTGACCGGTATCCCAAAGAGCCACCGTGGATGTTCACTGCCGTATCTTTGCCTGTGACACTGTCTCCCTCCACAGAATGCGTCTCGGATCTTCGGGCTTGGAGCCTGTTCGCCGGAGCCACCTGGCTGCCGATCTCTTCGAGGGCAGCGGCATCGATGCTGGGACTAGAAATGGTGTTATCTTGTCTGCTACGCTTCTGCTTCTTATGGGGCCGCTGACTCTCGGCCACTTCACAAGGCTGGGACGAGTGCACGACTCCAGAGAGCCCGGTTCTCCTCTTGCGGTGAGCGGTCTCGGGTTCTTCGGAAACCGCTCGCCGAGGAACAGGTATACCGGAAGGTTTCTCGTCGGCTTGACTCTGTTTCTTTGTTGAATTCCGCTCTTTTTTTGGCTTGCGTTTGTGTTTCTCAGGTTTCTTCTCTGGGCCGAATTCCTCCTCCAGGTCAACATTGAGTATCCGAGAGTTTGCATCGTTGACCGGCTGCCCCTCTTGTTGAATTGTTACGCGTTTTCCCTGTTGAGCCTTGGGTCTCCCGTTCTGTTGAGGTCTTGCGGCGCCAGCATCGTCCACGCGATATTTGCGATTGAGCCAAAGGTCACCGAAAGCTGGCTTCAGGGACTTGGAGCCGAACACAGGGATAAGAGCTGAGGGCGCTAACTGGGTTCCGCTGGGGCTGTTTTCAGAAGTCGGTGGGTCACCAGAAGCATTCTTCCGCTTCCTGTTGCGGGCAAATACGGTGGCCAAGTCGTCTGATGAATCACTGTCTTCATTCTGTTGATTTCTTGGGCTCAGGTCGCCGGAATCACTAGGGTTGGACTCCGTCTGCGCGGCATCGTCAGTCCGCTGCGTGTTCGGACTAGACTTCCCAGAGTCAGTTGTGTTTGACCCAACCAAGGTCGAGGACTCATCCTCCACCTTCACTTCTGGCCTCGGAGAGGCATGTTCAGATGGGTGCGGGTCGTCCACCGAGGTCAGATCTATTGGCTCCCATGAGAGCACGTCGATGTCATCCAATGTCAAGTCGATCACGGTTCCCATCTGGCCAGGAGATCTCCAAGGCGGCATATTGCTGGCGGCCGGGTCTCGGTACTATAGTCTTGGTTTGTCAGGGGCAGACGAACTATGTTGGCTTCCAGATGAGATCGAAGGAAGACGGGCAGGTCTAGCGAGTGTTAACCAGATGATTAAACTTACCAGCAGAAACAGTCGCCGCCAACCTTTGCTTAACTAGTGACTCAGTGCTGTGTGCGACCGAATACATGGAAACCAGGAGGAGCACTGGTATTGGCTTGATATGTGCCAAGTTGCAAAGTCGAATCGAGTGGTGCTTCAGGCCTAAATGGATGGGGGAGGTTGTAAACTGAGAAGAGGGCAGCCCACTTATCCGACCGTCTGAAGTATCTGTGCGAGTAGCTGTTGCTCACAGGTACGTACTTGGTGATTTGCAGAACCGCACATGTATCAATTCTGCTTTGTGGTGAGGAAGTGGCAGAACAGACCAATGTGTGCGACGGATGGGTAATGCAAAGTTTGGGTGTTTCCGGAACTTCGCAACAAATGTGGGGAAGGATAAAGGATCGAGGGTTGATTTCGATAAAAAACCATGAAAGGGTTAATTTTGGCGTCAAATACTGCAGTCAGTGCTGGCTATGGACTTGAAATGGCTCCTTCCACAGTTCGTGTTCTTGAAGACGTGTGACTGGGCTTCCTCTGCGTGTCTGCGATCTTTGTGTGGCTCCTGTGGAGGACCTCGGGAGGAGTGATTTTCGTGAGAGAAACTTTTTTGGGGGGCTTGGTTCAGGACGAATTTGGTAGGAAGTTGATTGGCAGAATCTAACGACAACTCTCAGAACGTGATTTGTTTGTTAAACGGCCCACCATGATGAGGGATAGTGGTGTTGGTCTTCTCACATATGTGCCTGCAGTGGACAGTCTTCCATGATTCAGAGCCCGGGTCTTTGGAGAAGAATGGATGAAGAACGTTATGACTGCTCCTCGAAACCAAAGATCTAGCATGAACAAGTCTTTTGCTAAGCAAGAACTTCTGAAAATGGCAATCGGCATAAATGAAAGCAGTCACATTCATGGATGTCTACGTACTGGAAAGCATGTGCTCACAGAATGATAGGAATATGATTATTGGGCGGCCTTCAAGATGAAATTGTTTCATGAGGCATGTCTGAAGAGAATTTTCCATGCTCAAAGATGTGGAATAATGTGATTGAGAGTAACTATCTCCCATTCAGACGTTTCAAATTTTAACAAACATAATAAATGTGGAATGAGCTGAGAACACAACGGTCACCACCAATTACTACCAAGCTCTTCTGTTGCCTTTCGAGATTCCACACATCTCGGAACCTATTGCGGGAAGATCTATTTGAGAAGCTGGTTACAAGACTCGTGGCATAGCACGGCACCTTGAGTTCCTGCAGCCATGACACAGATCGATGTACCTGTGGAAGGTAATGTGGGCGGGCTATTGCTACTTGTCAAACCATGTCTGTAGAAGTCCTTAAGTGCCACTATTTGGAAATGTCTATACAAAACATGCAAATGTTCTTGAGCCCAAAATCTTTAATTTTAAAGCTGGTAATCTCGAAATTCGCCCTCCACTTAGAAGGAGTGATCATGTGAAGACGACCACAAATGTGGCTCTACGTGTGATATGCTACATAATACGAGAGGAACAAGGGAAATCTTGCAAGCTCCACAGCCTTGAGGTGCCTTGATAAGATCGACATATGGCTCGCCAGAACACATCTCGCACGCACAGGACGCAGCTGCAAAGCCAAAGCAGATACACATTACCGTAACACTGCCTTGTTTTTCCGGAAACTAATACAGTATTACACAAGAGCCCCTGTTTGGCTCACCTACCTGTCCTGTGAAATTATAGGAAGTTCTCCCTAGGAGCTTAGGACTTCGTCTCAGGGGGTTTTCCTACAGGAGGTTAGCCTTGGGAGGTTTTCCTACGAGAAGTTATCCTACGGAAGGCTGGTTCCGTAGGAGGTTGGGAGAATAGATGTCATGGAACACGTAGCGGACACCAGAGAAAAGCTCAGTGGCTTCCAAGGCTACAACCTCAAGCTAGAGAAGCCATTGGCTCGTCTGTGTCGTGTACAGTGTTGCATGACGAGGAGATAACTGGTAAAACATCTTCCGAAGAGGCGAACATGGGAAATTCCTCCCGCAGCATCACTCCGCACCTGTGCTGTGAATGAGTATTCAATCTAAATGTGGCTGAATGGGCACAGATGGCGCGGAACTTGCAACAGGTATGGCTACCGGGTATAGCATTCGCATAGTCCAACGCGCCAAGGCTTGGCCAGACAATTGCATGTCTCTTGAGTCTCACTATTTTTCGCAATATTCGAAGAGTCACCAGAGGCTTCCACAACGAGCCAAACGTCAATAGCTCTAGATCGGCTTTCATTTCTGGATCATTGGGTACCATCTACAGCCCGCAGGAACTTTTCGCCACTCTATGTCAAATGCGTATAGCTCATGCCCAGCGAAATCCACCGTCTACAAGAACACTTCTAGGTTGAACTCCAGCGCCGACACGGGGTATCTGTATCTCGATTAGTCGATTGCCACACTGATCAAAGCGTTTTATTACTCACCTGATGTCAAAGGCCTCCAGCACAGTTGGGTCAAGAATGCCGAACTGGCCAATCTTCTGGGTCTTGCCTCCAAGTCGGAGGTAGATAGAAGCGGCATGACCGTGGAAGAAAGTGGGCTCATCCGTCTCCTCGATCCAGTAGCCATCTTGTTTTGAGGGTTCCTGGACGACCTGGAAGTCGATGCTCTTCCCCTGCAAAGCCTCCTCGTGCGTCAAGAAGGCCGTCCGCAGCATGAGCAACAGGCGGTCCAGCAGGCCGTGCACCTCCTCGAACCCAGACGTCTTGCCGCAGAAGCAAGCCGCGAAATTCCTCTGGTTTCGGGCCTTGCACTCCGCAGACTCGTCCTTGAAGGCAACCTCTGAGCATTCGAAAATCTTGATGGGCAGGGCCTTGCCCTTGTTCTCTCGAATCGTCTTGAGAAGGCCAGGCAGCAGAGACGTGCGAACCACTTGGTACTCTGCCGTCTTCGGGTTGGCAAGCCGTACTGCCTTTCCGTCGTCTTTCCTGTTCAGGTATGTGTAGTTCTCGTCAAAGGAGCAGAGAATGAGTGGCAAAACCTCCGTCCACCCTGCGAAAGCCGCCTCGAAACGCACGATGTCGGCAAGTTTTTGAATCGGCATTGCGGCACCGATTGTTGCCGACCTGTGTGGTGTTGATCTTGGAAGGTTGTTGTAACCATAGCAAATGGCCAGGTCTTCCATCACATCGCACTGGTGAAGCACATCTGCTCGTGTTGGCGGAACAGAGACTTCTATCAAGTTCGTGTCCTTGCTGGACGGTTTTGCAGCATATGCCATCTTGGTCAACAACTGACATATCCGCTCCGGGGTCTCATCCAGGCCGGTACAGCTCTTGAGGTAGTCGACCTCGGTCTCGATGACCTTAGGAGTGAGATCTGGGAAGGTGCGCGACCTCTTTTCGTCGTGCTCATAGATGACCTTTACCGGCTCGATAGTGAAAGGCTCGGCACAGTACATGGAGAACATGGTCACCATCATGTTCGTGACGATTTCCAGCTTCGTCTCGTCGGTTGCGGTGAGATCGATGAAGACATTCTTGGTCTTTGGCGAAATTTTGGAGTGTTCGCCGTTGATGATTGGGGGCATGGACAGCACGACGTTGTTCGCATCCAGCATCACAGGGTAGACGGGGGCGTCCCTGATGATGGGGAGGTATTTGCCTAGATGCTTGTCCTTTTCGTAGAATTCCATGAGTTCCGCGCCAGTCATGGACTTCTGCTGGTTCAAGGGAATGAACTTGATATCATTTGGTGGTAGGGCATCGTACACAAAGGGTCCCTGGACCGTGTCGAGGTCGTGCGTTCCAATGGCCACCAGCGTCCGTTGACGGGCCAGGTTCATGTGCAACTTGTCCTGCAGCGCGATGAAGGACTCGTAACTCTGTTGGGTGAAGGTGATGTTCCTCAAGATGGCACCGGCGGCGTAAGGACGGACTTTCTGTGTGTCAGACTTGATCGTCAGGGTCTGTACTTTGCCGTCCTTGGGCTCGACGACGCGGTAATTCGGGATTGGAGATTTCTCGCGGAAAATGTTGAGCATCAGCTGGATTCCTTCGAAGCACAGCATGTCATAGCGGTTGGCCTGCGCATGCGGTCAGTCTCGGGGCGTGTTTCAGTGTCGTGGATGGTGGGGGAGGTATACCGGAATCTCTGGACTCGTCGTTAGAAACCGTGCTTCGCAAAATAATGTTTACTCCAGAACTGACCGATCTTGAGCTCCGGAGGCACGCCTTCCGGGCGCTCGTCCTCCTCTGTGTCTTCATCGAGCTCAATTCCAAATTCGAAACACAGGTCCTCGAATTCCTCCTTGGTGAACCTGGCAAAACCTCGGTGTGAGCCTCTTGTGCTGGACGTGGGGTTGGGTTAGAGGGGCGGGACTGCAAGCTCACTTCTGGCCGAGTGCCTCGTAAAGGGCGTATTTGTCCACGGCTATGGTAGGCATAGTGACGAGCGTGTATGCGACCAGTACGCTGGTCAGACTGAGTGGGTGTGGTGACAATGGAGACGGTGAGCGTTGGGTGTTGTTGGAGAGCGTCACGAAATTCCTATGCAACCAGCTTGCCCAAAGTTGAGTCAGAGCGGCGGGCAAGTCTAGGAATTTTGGAGGGGTGACTGCAGCTCAATTGAAAGGGCCCCCTCCTCGGCGACATCCCCACTACCTCTTAAAATCAGGGGTAGTTTCACCCCTAACCCTGACCCTATGCTCCTATGATGTGCTCCAGATAAGAGATAGTCCAGTGTGGTTCTACTAAGGTTATTCGCCACAGTCTAGAATGCTATATTACAAGATTGTACGCAACGATACTGTTAACTTTGAAAGTCTATTCTTTTCAAAGATTTTTGAGAACTCAAAGAGGCGTGGAGAAGTTGAGTGGCCAAGCCGTCATGTGGGTCGCAGAAGAGCCTCACCGTGTCCACGCCGGCGACAATGTCGGCCGCCGACAGGGTTGCTTGCAATGAACAGAGAGGTAGGAATTACAAGAATTTGCCTATTGCAACCGCAGTGGCTACTAGGTCTGTTTGAGATTCCCTCCTCGTAATCTCATTACGAATATGTGAACGAATGACACAGTAGGAAATACTTGGTCTTTTTCAAGGCGAGTGGTCGGTCTACCTGGGAGATCTGGTACCGAGCACCCATTGCAGCGAACCATAGGGTCATATCAGCTTCGCCTACGGTGATTGAATTGGCTTTGATAATGGATGAGGGACAACATAGACTTCGGCCAGTGACATGCTTCGAGATCTACACAAGGTCTTGTGCGCCCGAACAAAGCATACTAGAAAAGTGCCTCACACAAAATGTAGCTACAGCAACTCTGCATTGGTGTGGCGGAAAGCGTTCTCGGGCGTACCCAGATGGAGTACTTGGATCTAGCGCCAGGACACTGTGTGCTAGCTTGTACCTGGGCTCCCAGCGTGTTGGGTGGATTGTTAGCCTGCCCCGGTTTCCTGATGAGACTGACTGACTGCCTGCGAGGAGGGGGTAGGGAGCGGCCAGCTGCCACCTTGGAAGGGCCTGCCCACAGTGCACCAGTGACCGGTTGCTGGCTGCACAACAATGCCATCAATCACAGAGAGCTCCCCCCTTCATCAAACCTGACTTCATCCCACCAACCCCCTAAAAGCTCCCGTATCACCACCACGACGCCCACAGAAGCCATCGCCCGGCCTCCGTATCACGATACCGAACCACCGCCCCGATCTAGTCTGATTTGTTTCGGGCTCGACAACGGCAGCCAGCCCACAGCACCGATCCAACGAAGCCCTGGGAACTGCTTCGCTCGGGCAGATTGAGGCGACGCCGTCAGGACAGGAATCAGCTGCAAAAGTCGGTAGCTTAATTACATCACCCCTCGCACCGCACGCGATCAAGCCTTCCTCGCACTCACACTCACCAGCCTCCCAACATCCATCCCACTGTCCACCGACCACCCGGCGAGCATTGTCATTGCCTAAATCGCTCGTCATGGCTGACGCGCCGAATGCGAACGATGAGCTCTACCCCATCGCCGTGCTCATCGACGAGCTCAAGGTACGCAGCACACACCACCCCGCACGCATGCTGCCCATCTACGCTCCTGTGACCCGGCTGATTCAATACGTAGCACGACGATGTTATCCTCCGTCTCAATGCAATCCGACGCCTCTCCACCATCGCCCTCGCCTTGGGCGCCGAGCGCACTCGGGAGGAACTGATCCCCTTCCTTGATGGTCTGCGCCCTCTTCCCCTCCCAACGCATGCCTTTGTATGGCTCCTCTAATACCAATGCAATACAGAGTCTGTCGAGGACGAGGACGAGGTCTTGGTTGCGCTGAGCGAAGAGCTCGGCAACTTTATCGAATACGTCGGCGGGCCTCAATGGGGCCACGTCCTGCTTTCCCCTCTCGAGAACCTCGCCGCAATCGAGGAGCCCGTCGTCAGGGACAAGGTAGGCTTCCTATCGCCACCGTCAGTGTGTTCTCCGATCCTAACTGTCTTCGCAGGCCGTCGAGTCTCTCAACAAGATCTGCGCCGATCTCTCCTCGCAGCAAGTCGAAGAATACTTCATTCCCCTAACAATTCGACTCTCTAAAGCCGACTGGTTCACGTCAAAGGTGTCAGGATGCGGGCTCTACACCAGTCCCTACTCGAAGGTGTCGCCGCCAATCCAGCAACAGCTTCGCCAGCAATTTGGGCAACTCGTTCACGACGAGACCCCCATGGTGCGCCGCCAAGCCGCCACCAACCTCTCAAAGTTCGTGAAGGAGATGCCAGCTTCGATTGTTGTGGAGGAGATGATACCCATGTTTCAACACCTTGCGCAGGACGACCAGGACAGCGTGCGCTTGTTGACAGTCGAGGTTCTTATTGCCGTTGCCGAAGTTGTTCCTAAGGAACAACAGTCAAGTCACGGCGTCCTTCTTACCTCTCTCCGAAGCCTCATAGAAGACAAGAGCTGGCGGGTCAGGTACATGATTGCGGATCGATTTGAGAAGGTGGGTTCGATGCGCTACGCTTTTCTGTCTGGTCGTGGTTGCTGACTCTGGTTTAGATCGCCAAAGCAGTCGATGAAGAGGTCGTAGCAAGGGACCTGGTGCCCTCATTTGTGAAGCTGCTCAAAGATAACGAGGCTGAGGTGCGGACGGCAATCGCAGGGCAAATTCCAGGATTCTGTGCCCTGGTTGAGCGGACGACATTGCTCAATGACATCCTGGGCAGCATCGAGGACTTAGTCTCGGACAACTCCCAGCATGTCCGTGCCGCTCTTGGTACTCAGATCAGTGGACTGGCTCCCATACTTGGCAAACAAGAGTACGTTATCGAGAAAACCCGCGTACTGCTACGTTCGTGCCATGCTGATTGAGATCTCAGGACTATTGATCATCTTCTGCCCATGTTCCTTCAGATGCTCAAGGATGAGTTCCCTGAGGTCCGCCTCCACATCATTTCGAAGCTCGAGCTTGTCAATCAAGGTTAGTAATTCCACGTCGATTCTTCTGACTCGGCGCTAATATTCATAGTCATCGGGATCGACCTGCTGTCACAATCGCTGCTTCCCGCCATTACGCAGCTTGCGGAGGACAAGCAGTGGCGTGTGCGCTTGGCTATTATCGAGTACATCCCGTTACTGGCAAGCCAACTGGGTGTTAAGTTCTTCGACGAGCAGCTGAGTGCCCTCTGTATGGGCTGGCTCGGTGACACTGTCTTCTCCATCCGTGAGGCAGCGACACACAATCTGAAGAAGCTTACAGAGGTCTTCGGTGTGGAGTGGGCGAGTGAGGCCATAATTCCTAAGGTGATGGCTATGGGCAATCACCCGAACTATCTCTACAGAATGACCACCTGTTTCGCTATTACGGTATGAGCCCCACCCCCGATTCAGGAATCCTAACCTTGGCTAATATCGCTCTCAAAGACCCTGGCGACTGTTGTCAGCATGGATGTCATTGCCAAGTCAATCCTGCCCATGCTTGACAAGCTCGTGGTTGATGACATTCCCAACATCCGATTCAACGTCGCGAAGACGTATGCGGTGCTCATCGACGTTCTCCAGCGCCTGCCTGACGAAGGCACCGTCTACCAGCTCGAGAAGTCCGGTGAGACCAAGACACCGTCCCCACAGGGCCAGGAGCTCATCCAGCAACGTGTGATTCCGAGCCTGGAAAAGCTGCAGAAGGACGACGATGTGGATGTTCGCTATTTCGCGACAACGGCTGCTGCGGTTGTGACGGGTTCGGGAGGGGAGCCCATGAACACCTCGCCCTAGGGTGGGGATCACTCTGCTGAATTGACAATATGCGTGAGGCCGAAGCAGCTCATGTCTTGACTCTTTTTACAGAGGGGCCAGCCCGCTCGATGTGGGTCCCTGGCCTTTGATTTCGTCCCCATCCCCTGTTTACATACAGCATTTCGCCACGGGAAATCCAAAAAAATACACTATTAGAAGACGGGATCAGGCATAAAGGAGCATCAACGATTCCCCGAAGTATCATGCTTTGCGGTCTTTTGCACGCCGCCGAACTCCACGGGCTTCAAATGGATATCAGCAGGGCAGGCTGTACGGGTGGTCTATGTGGGAGCCTTGGCCTTGAATAATGTAGGACTACCCTGGAGCTTCGAGCCCGACCAGAGGAAGAGACCCCATTTAGCACACTTAGCACGTCGATGAATTACGCACGTATCGTCCAAGATCTGCCAATGCCTCCATTCTATATTGCTTGCTGTTGGGTATCTATTAGATCTGCTGCATCCGCGGCCACCTGCTTCGCGCCTGCTGAGCCGTCCGTGATGGTTGCACATGAAAACAAAGCGTCTGCTCTTGCCCACGTCATCTCCTCTGGAAGCACAGCGTGCTGATGGTCTGCCCCTTGACCCCGCCAAAGCTGAAGCTCGGGTACTCGACCCGACCGACCCTCACGAACCTCCCGCCGCCCTCGACGTCGGCGCTCCCCTCGCCGAACCACCCCTCAAGCTCCGCCTCAGTCCAGTTGCAGCTGGTGACGAGGAACAGGCCCCCCGGCCGCACGAGCCGCAGCACGCGCGCCTTGTACCCCTCGCTGACCCTGCGCCCGCGCGCGTCGGCCTCGTCGCTTAGTGATATGGCGTCGAAGGTGCCCTTGTCGTGCACCACGTCCCACCCTGTCCCCTGCGCCCCGAGCAGCACGGCGTCGTAGGGCCCGCGCAGGACGTCCCACTCGGCGAACTCGACCTCCTCATCTGCGTTGCCTGCCACGGCCCCGGACTGCGCAATCTGCCGCGCCAGCGCCACGCTCTCCCCGCTGTAGTCGACGCCCAGGCACCGGCCGCGCCACCCTTCCTCGCGCAGCGCGAAGAGCAGCGACCCGTTGCCGCAGCCGAGGTCGAGGAAGGATGTTGACTGCTTGTCCAGGGCCACGTCCTCCGCTGTTGTGGTTATGGTACCTTCCTCCACGTCCTCGAGGAACTGGAGCAGCTTCGCCTCGGCGTCCGAGTCGTCGAACCAGACCGTGCCGCGGTCGTTGGGGTCGGAGGCGTTGTTCACGAGCTCGCGCTTGTAGAGGTTGTCCCAACTGTTTGGCGTGGTTTGCGCCTTTGGGTTAGCCTTGCGGGACGACGGTGTTGCGTTGCGTTTGCGATTTGGCGCCTCGGGGGTAGTATTGTGGGCGACTCACTATTCCTTGGTGCCTAGTTCGGACGGCTCCAGGTGGTTCGGTTTGGAGGGCTGATCGTCTGCCATCTTTTGTGGAATTTGCAGGTAAACGCCCTGGTTGATGGGTTGGGTTGTTCACGTCCCAAGACGGGAAAGTATGGGACGAAGAGCGACATATTCTGCCGTGACGGCCGGCGTAGGCAAGCTGCAGGTCGGTCAAGTCAATGATGGCGGGGCATATCCGAGAAGGGTAGGCGGTGATTCTGATGCGCAAGGATGGCTGCTCGAGATTCTTTGAAGCTCGACGGGAGACCAGAGCGCTTATGGGCCGAACCGCACAGCTAGCACTATTTTACTAAACTACTTGTGAGGCTTTTGGGAGCAGCTCGCTGTTTAGATAAGCTGACGGAACGCAACGTAATTTTCAAAACACCAAGCATAAATATCGCAGCAGTTAAAAGAGGATAACGCCCAACAAAGGCTTTGGAGCTTCGTGCTGCTTGTAATTTGTCGACAAGTTTTCGACATAGATGGTGTGGACGGTCATCCCCACCATACCTACGTACATAAGGAGCTGACCCAGGGGATCGAAGCAATAGCTTGGTCCCCGTCCCTGACCAGCAAGACAGAGGCATTTGGAGAAAACCACATAGGGTCGACTCGGAAACCTGTATTGACCATCTCGCTGGCTGGGGCTTTCTTTTCCGGCCAAGCTTCCGGGCCTTCCCATCCTTGTTCCAAGTGCCAAGCATGAGGGCACATCTTTATGGACACAAGAACCCGTACATTGCGAGAACCGTGTTTGCCGTTCTTGCGAACGGCCATGATCTCGATGGTCACGCCTGATCTTTCGCATCTCTGCAAAAGGTCCTGTAATCCTCTCATCGAGAGAGCCTTCAACCCAACGTCCACACCGGCGCCTTGACGAGCACCTGTCGCCCTCGAACCTCGACGGCAAGGAAGCCGGCGAACCGTAACTTGTTGCTGTCCTTTGGAGGCAAAGCTAATGTCGTTGTCGAGTCAGTACCTGTGATGGAGGGCGCAGTCGAATGTTTCCGACCGGACTGTTGAGAAACCGAGGCAACGCTACCCTTGCGGCTACTGCTGCCAGGAACAAGCACCGACGGGGCGTTGCTGAGTAGACTTGAAAGAGTTGAACTTGCTGACATACCGGCTCTGGACTTGCTGCTGCGCTCTTTGCTGCTGCTCTTCTCACCGCCGCTGTCCTTGCCATTTTCTTCTCTCGAGTCCCCATCTCCGTCGCTGTCGGCGGGCCTCGTCTCGATCGGTGGGAGTGGTGCCTTCTCGACTTCCATGATGTTTGGTTGTAGGTTATCCTGTGGTAGGGGGTAAATGATTGCCACGTCCCGACTCTCCATTGGAAGGTTCGCTGCAATGCTGACGGCGAGCTCTATAATCATGCTTGCGCTCCCGTCAACACCGGCTGGGGGAGGCTCTGTGAGATGCTGGAAGAGATATGCAGTTAGATTGGACGTGGCTTTTCGGATGAAGTCTGAACGGTGCTCAGAACTCTCAGCCGAGTTCAGCACGTGTTGCAGGCCGTCCAGCGTCGTCATCCTCCAGCTCACGACCTTGGATGTCAGTGCGTCGTGCTCCTCCTGGCTGGTCATGGTATAGTTGCCACGGCGGATATTCTGCTCGATTTCTTTCAGCTGTCTGCTGAGCTCGGGATCGAGCCCAGGGTGAAAACAGCCGTGAAATATCTCCTCCACTATCCATCTGGTGATGACAGCGCGGCCAACTGCAGTCATCTCCTGCTTGCCCGTCTTCAAAGCATCTGTGCTGACGTAGCTCTCCAACCAAGATGGGACCGAAGTCCAGTCTTTTCGAATGTTGAAGGACAGGTTGTTGATGGCTCCGTTGAGCCTGTTGAACCTTGTCATGTACTCATTGTCGTCCAGCGCCGTCCGGGATTGTGTGATCCTCTGGTTGGCGACTGCATTCTGAAGCTGCTCCACCTGGCCATTCAGTTGCTCGATCTGGGTCTTGCCATCGAAATACAAGCGCTTAACATTTTTGTACTTTGTCACTGCGGCAAGACTTTTGTTAGTATCTTTGACTCGTCATTACATCTGAGGGAAGAAGACGTACGCAAATCTTTAAAAGCCTTCTCGGGATCTTCTGATGGCTGTGGGCTATTGCGACCTTGCTCTGCAGAACCTTCAAACTGCTGTTGTTGCTGCTGCTGTCGGTCTTGGATGGTGCTCTGACGGAAGCTAGGGTTCGGGCCGGATGCACCTTGAGGACCCTGTGGAGCCGATGGCAGGGTATTCATGCTGTTGGAGGGCTGCTGACTGTGCCTGTAGCCAGGTGGGGGCCCAGGGGGGATATCGCCGCGGAGACTCTTTTCGGTTTCCTGAGACCGTCTTGTTTGAGGCGGCCCTCCTTGTGGAGCCATACCCTGTTGGCTGTGGTGCTCTGGCTGCTGGCCGTCCGGCGACGACGTCGACGGCTGCTGCTGCTGCTGCTGATGCAGTTGTTGACTATGCGGCTGCAGCGAGGTCGACCGGGAAGGAAAGTCTTGTGCCGAGTACCTCACAGCAGGGGAAGTTGCTGTGGATTGGACGTTCGAGGAAGAGAGCAGGTAATCACCCTCGGTGGCAGGGGACTCATGCGACACCTGAGATATTGTCTCGGGGTTGCGATGTTGTTCGGCACCCAGGTGGCCAGAGTACACAGGCTGGCTCCCTTCGGTCTGTACCTGCCTCTGGGGGGAGTGGGATATGAATTGGTACTGTCGGGTGGCTGGATCGAAGGCGACCTGACCAAGCTGCTGCTGTTGATCGGGCGTCAGCTGGGTCTGGATGTGAATCTGGCCGTGCGGGTGAATGAAGCCGCCGTCGTCTGAATAGGGCGAGCCGTCCTGGCCAGTAGGGACACGACGAAGAGTGGGCAGCTGGAACTCGTGAGGATTCTGCAATTGCGAGGTGGTCAGTCAGATTTGCGCTCCCCGCACGCAGGACCCAGGCGAGTTGGGAGGACAGGAGGTTAGTTGTGCTTACATTTTGCAGGGGCGAGGGCTGGGTCTGGGGCCCCGGGGACTGCCAGTCGGCGGGCTGCTGGTCGAGGGAGACCTGAGACGGGCCGGTCCGCAGGGCAGGTGGGTTGCTGATGCGCTTGGATGGGCGGCGGGCAAGGCCGGCGGTGTTGTCGTAGGTGTGCTGGGAGTGGGAGGGCTGGTGGTGGGGGTGGTACTCGGGGCGGGCCTGCTGTTCAGCCTTGTTGAGATTGGGAGCTCCGGCGAGGATGTTCTTGATCAATCGGCGCGTGGACCTCCTGGACTCGACGGGGGCCGGTGGGGTTGTTGTTGTTGTTGTTGCTGCTGCTGCTGCTGCTGCTGCTGCTGCTGGTGGAGTTGTTGCTGTTGCTGATGCTGATGGTGGGGCTGCTGGTGGTGAAGCTGCGGGTGGTAAGCGAGGGGTGGTTGAGGGGGGGTATTACTGTAGGGTCTGGAGAGGTCTTCGAAAGAGGAACCGAAGGAGGGGGTTGGCTGGACGGGGGTGGCTACTTGGTGATATCTCTGAGACTGCGACCTGGCAACAGCATCTGCGAATTCATGCACAGCCTTGCGTACCCGCGCGTCAGGCACGGGAGGGCTGGCGGTGTTGAGGGGGTGCAGCTGGTGCAGCTGGGACTGGTGGTGGGACGAGCACGAGGACGACAAGTTGTTGTTTGGGCCCGAGGACGCGGCGGTGGGCAGGGAAGAGTAGAGGTGAGATGATGACGGCGGCAGCTGGGGCGGTGGTTGGCTGGCAGCGCGCAGGTCCTGGACAAAGGATTCTGAGGTGGTGGTGGAGGGCCCCGAGGCTGACGAGGGGCCTTGGTTTGGTTGCACGCCGACCTGATGGGTTTGGGACTGGGACGACTGGGACGACTGGGACTGGCCCTGGGGCTGGGCTGCCTGATGACCGTGACCGTGACCGGGACCGGGTTGGGCGCCAGCAACGCCGGAAGGGGAAATGCCCTGGCCGGCAGCAGCAGAGGCAGAAGAGGCAGAGGCAGAGGCACCGCCAGCGGAATCCGTGCCAGCAGCAGCTTGGGAGGAGCCAGAAACGGCGGCGGGCCCAGCCGATTCAACCAGGTGCTGTTGAGATCGGTTGTTTGGTTTGGCTGAGCGACCGAAAGGCATTATCATAATAAAGAAAACGGGGGAGAGGGCGGGCGCCGGCAGAGACAGGCGGCCCTTTATTTAGGAAACACACTGCCTGGCTGCTTTTGGTCGTGCGCGGGTGCTGGTGGTGGTGCTGGTGGTGCTGGTGCTGGTGCTGAGTTGCGTTGCGTTGCGTTGCAATGCGTCGCAGTCAGTCCAGTACGTAGTAGTAAGTCAGTCGCAGTGATCGCTGCTTCTGCTTCGTCTCTTTTTTTTTTTTTGCTCCCCTGCTGGCTGCACTGCGCGCTCTGCCGTCCGACTCCAGCTAAGCTCGAGGACAAGAAGAGGTCGAGCTCCCCCTGCCTCCACACACAGAGAGCGGATGGGGCAGGTCAGACCAAGCCCAAAGCCGAGGCAAGGTAAGGCCAGGCCAGGCAAGGCGACGCAGAGCAAGGCAGGGCTGGGCAGAGAGCGAGGGCAAGGCAAAGCAGGGCAGGGCAGGGCAGGGCAGGGCAGGGCAGCACGACTCGAAGCAAGCAAGGCGTGGCCAGGATGGCTGTTGTCACCGTCTTGTCACTCGCTCGCTGCTCCGCTGTGCTCTCACTCGGCGGGAGAGATCCGAGCGCAGCGCGACAGACGGGATTCTGGGACGGGGTCTTGTGCGTGTGAGGCTTAGATATGTGATGTGTGAGATAGGACGGAGGATAGAGGAGAAGGCGAATAGGAGGCAGGTTTGGGTCTGCTGCACCTGGCAAGGCAAGCTTGAGGGCCTGCTGAGCAGCTCGGGGGACTGGGCCGCCGGGCTGGGCTGGGCTGGGCTGGACGGGGCAGAGGATAATGTCAGTCAGCAACAGGTTCGGGATAGGATGGGATGGGATAGGACAGATGCACGCAATAGGCAGGCAGGCAGGCAGGCAGGCAGGGTAGCAGGAGGGATCGATGGCTCGTTGGTGATAGATACCAGGACTCTGCAGTGGGAGAGACAGACGTTGCCGCCCCCTCACAACCATCCGTGCCTGAGCCTGAGCCTGAGCCTGATGAGCCTGTTGGGCGGGCTAGCTATGAGCCCGCACTGGACTGCGACAAGAAACCTGCAGCCGTTGGTGTGCTGATGAGGGTTTGTGTGTGTGTGCGTGTGGGTGTGTGCCTCCTGCCCGCCCCGGTGGGGGAAATCTCACCAGACACAACAGCAATCAGGCCCGGAGGAGCTAGGCGGGCGGGAGAGCGAGTATAGCGGGTGCATGGGAAGAGGAGTGGCGCCCTGCGGTTATCCATTGAGACGCCATGCCCAAAGAGGAGCACTTTTATTGCCTGGGGGCAGTGCAGGACCATGAGGAAATCCTCTGCAGTCGACCGCCACGGGACCAGACCTCATCAGACCTGCACCAGGTGCCACAGAACCTCATTCATTGTCCAGCCTCAGCCCGGGCTGCTGCAACTCCCCACCTAGGCTGCTAGGGTGCGCATGGAATAGCTATGTCGCAATGCATGCATGTATGTGTATGTATGTATGTATGTGCGTATGATACGGCAAGGAACGTGGGGTAGGGGAGGGGATCGGCCGCGGGAAACAGGACACGACAAAAACACAATACACTGGCCAAACCGGTGGTATGTGCTGCTGCGATGGAACCTTTCTGCTGTGTTAGAAGCAAATCCATGTGTTTCATCTGGTGTGTATTGTACTCTGGAGGAAACGTTGAACCGAACCAATGCAGGCGGAATATGCACAAGCCAAGCCACAGTCTCCGTTGCTTTACTCGAGCAGGGAGAGAGAGAGAGTACGTAGTATAGGCTGTGGGGCCAATGGAGAGAAAAACAACGCAAGGCCACCATCAAACGGTAGCACTCGGCTGGTTGTTTGAGCGTGTTGGAGAGTGAAGGAGTCAGCAGAAACGGGGTCAGGGAGAAGCCCGTTGTCACCACTCGAAGGATGGAAATTAAACCATACACAGCATGGCATGAGAGGCAGAGTCAGCAACAAGTGTGCCCCCCGGGGCCGGGTGAAGCATCCCCCACTTCCAATCCCCCTTGCACTGCATGCCTTAACAGTCCACCATCTCAACGGTCATGCCAGGGGTTGGTTGTTGTTGGTGAGCAACTGCTACCGTTGCAGGCTGTGGGAGCTGGTAGGCTACTTGATAGATCGCCCGCCCAGCGCCAATCTTGCCTTGTCTTGGTCTCGGCCCACGGATACCACAGTAGTCTACTTGGATACTACTGTTATAGCCTGTATCCCAGCCCGGCCAGCCCCAGCTCGCGTCCGAAAGCACTTTTAGTTGCCGCCTGCCGCCTGCCGCGTTCTGCCGCATGCTCTGTGGAAAGTTTCCGCTTGCAGCGTTTAGTCAATAATGCAGGCAGGTAGGTATTCAGGGACTGTCAGGCCAAAGGTTCATTTATTGTTTCTGTTCTGGGTGGTGGGTGACGACAGTATTGGACAAATCCGCCCCCAGCCAGGCTATCTATCATAATTGAGAATTGAATATTCCCCGGCAATAGACCGACAGAGACAAGGGACTCGCCTTCCGCACACGTGTGCCCTAGCGTCGAGAAAAGAGCGCGTGGGAGTGGGTTCCAACAGGGCGTGCCCGGCGGTGGGGTCCAGGGCCAATCCACGGCCCCAGCGGCCCCAGTAGAGCTGACGAGCTGACGAGCCGATTCGTGACGCGCGGGTACTCTAACACAGGCGACTCCAGCAGCACACGGTTCATGACCCGTGGCCCAAGCTCCCAGGGTCACATTGGCATCACCCTCCCTCCCCCAGGTAACGTCACCAGTTCTTGTCGATTGGCTTTTTTTCCCTTCCCTTCTCAATCATCAATCAATTGGCCACGGCAAGCGTGCCTTGGACCCTGAGCTGAGCGTCTGTTGTCACGTAGTCATACCACTCACTGTAGATACGTGTGCCCAGAACACAGCATGACCAAGAGCCAACTAATAAATCGAAAGCGGGATGCAACATTACAAGGCCACCGCCGCAACCGTATTCTCTCCATCTGCCAGCCCGGCCAGCCCAGCCCAGCCTGCGTGCTTTTTGCTGGGTCCCCGTCCCATCAGCCCCGCCGCCTCTATAATTAGCACCTTCTAGGTTCTAGGGGACCTCCACACCAACTCGTCCCTTCCGCTCGTCACGGTCTTATGTCCTTGACGTGCGTGCACCGCCCGCTGAAAGTTGTATATGTGCTTGGCCTTCGATGCGCCGTTGACCCAGTCGGCGTTCGTCTCCCGTCCTGGCCACCATATTACACCACCTACCTGGCCACCGCCGCCGCATCCTATACACGCAAAGACTCACCACCAGGTCAGGTACCTGCGGAGCACTGGCCCGATCAATATTCCTCCCTACCCAGGAGAAAAGATAAAGACCCCGTGCACGCGGTGGTGAGACCTGAACTGCATCAAGACTGGGTCATGTCGGATGACGTCTCCGGCGGGACGGACAATGCGAATATACTACACTACTGCACACAGTAGCATCCTACGATCCACATCCGACAACGGTTCTCGGCCCCCCATTTATTGCCTATAGAAGAAAAGGAAAACTTGTTCCACCCGTATGGTACAGACGGACATAGCTGGCCAGAACCGAGATAGGCCCCTCGTCCCAATATTCCCACACTCGCTCACTAACATCGCCTTGGTCTTGTTTCTCACGACGCGCCACCTCCCGGGGTTTATGTGGTGCTCCGCCGCCCTCCTGCATGAACTGCTCCGGACTAGCACCGCGGCCGTTTCCCTAGGCAATGCTGAGTCGTGATGCGTGCGCGCGCTCTAACCCATCCCCTGGGGGGAGGGGGGCAACATACTTTTCACGCACTGGCGAGCTGACCATTTTGGCGTGCTTCAGCTGGTGGCGACGAAAGCTACGACGGGGCCAAGGATCGTCAGCCCTGCTTGGGGATGGCTTCGTCCAGGGACGTTGTTCAGGAGGACCTGAGAGCCACCGTCGGCCCCGGACGCCCATGATGGTGCCATCTCCCTGTTGTCCCACCCCCCCTCCAAGTGTGGAGAGAATACCCCCGTAGCCACAGCTACGGGCAATGTCCCTGCTTGTCCCTGCGCTCCTTGCGGTCCTTGCGTGTGGGCGCGGCTAGATGTGCTGTCAACACCCACAGGTCGATCCCTCTGCACAATAAGCGCGAAATATTAGTTAACACAAGTGTAAAACGAACCACGGGCGGCCCGTTCCTGAAAACGGTTTTTGCCTCCGAGAAGCCAGTGCTGACAAGCGGGTGGGTGGTCCAAGGCACTGCGGACCTGAGGCAGAAGAGAGAACTAGCCTAGCAAGCTCCCGTACTTCGCCTCTCGATATGCTGGCAGTTGCCAAAATAATCCATAGCTATGCATGCTTTCTTGCTTTCTTGAGGCGTCTTTACGAACCAGGTAGAATAGACCACGGAGCCGTCCCTTTCCCCACTATTCATGTCCGCTGCGCTGGGGCTCAGCCGAGCAGTCGACCCGTACATTCGTATATCATACCAGCCACTGATGCCCAACCTTCCACCTCGTCCTGCGACCGAAGAAGTGAAAAACACACAAGGGGAATTGAAACTTGGCCATCCTCTCCAAAAAAAAAAAGCTAGTTATAGAACAGCACTCCACAGCCGCGCCACCCACCCTCATCTCGACGGGATGTGGCTCTGTTCCTCCTCTTAACAGTCCATTGTTACTTCTAACCCACCAAGACCAAGACCTCCGAGGGCTAGACCATGTAAGCCAGGATTCCGTTCACTGGACGAGGACGGGCATGGCTCCGCCCTTAGACACATCTCCCCAATGTCAGACCAGAAGGCACTTTGACACCATCTTACCGCACAAAGCACGCCCTGCTATCCTCGAGGCAAACATCACATGGGTCCCATGGACAAGTGAGTTTCCCTGCAACGCCCAAGCCGACGTTCGTCCACAGATCGCCCGGAAGGGTATCAGCGGGGCATGTTGTCTCTGAACTGAGCGATCTCGTGTCGAGGTGCCCGCTGGAATTCGATAGCGATTGCAGCTGTTGGATCTTCACTGATCCTGCCGATGTACCTTCAGTGACCCCAATGATTGTTCTGGCCAAACCCCTCCTCCAGCGTTCTTTCTTCCAGGTTTCGGATAAAGTCCCGGTTGCCCCTGGCCGCCCCGCCCCTCTGGGCCTGGCTGCCCCTCCTGCCACCGGCGCGGGCGGAAGCCGGATCGATTAGACCGCCTCCGTCGGCCGGTGGAGGGTAGTAAGCTGGGCTGGGCTGCAGCCGAATCGGTGCATTAGGGTCGAGATGGCTGGCAACCCTTTGAATCGCTGCTGGTATGCCGCTTTGTTGCTGTTCCATGGTCGAAGCACGCTGCCGTCTCACCGCCTGTTGGTACATGCCGGGTTGTTGCGTGACCGCATTGTAGTTTGCGTTCGGCATCTGCGCGGGGTTCATGCCAACTTGACTGTATGGATTCGGTTGCGATCCGTATGCAGGTGGTGGCCCGGCATGCCCGGCATGGCTGGGCGAGTACATGTTGTTACCGCCATAAGCCGGGCCTGCGCCGTGGCCGGAAGAAGCGTATTGGCCAGTGGCCATTGAGTAGGCACCCTGGGCCGCCGTGTTGGCTTGTGCCTGCGCCGCCTGCGCCCTTTGTTTGCTTATCGCCTCGGCCTGCTGCTGCTGCTGCGTCCCAGGCGCCGGCGACCTGTTGAGGGAACTTGCCTTGAGGTTCATCGGCGGCACGAAAGGGCCGGTGAACTTGGTCTGAGTTATGAATGGGTGGAGTTTAGCCTGCTGTGGGGACCACCTCTCCAGAGGATTGATGGTGAGCAGGCCTCTCACGAAGTCTATGAAGGCGACCCGATTGTTCATTTCTGTCACTTTGTCAGCTCCGACCGTTTCAAGCTCAGTGACCGCTGACCACATACCTCTTTCTACCTCGATTGGCTTCATATTCTTCCGAGGCATGGGGTAAGACTTGATAATTTCCGGTAATGTTTCGGCCTGGAAATACTTCTTGCTGGGCTGTTCCTTAGTACCATGTTCTCTTGAGTATTGCTCCATACTCTTCAGGTGATACGTCCGACGGCCAAACTCATCCTGTCTCTTCTCAAAAAATTCCCCGGCCTGTTTTCCCATCTCGATCATCCAGTTTGGCGGGTTCCCGAGCATCTCAACGATCCGTGAGACTTGGTTATACTCTGAGGATCCGGGGAACAACGGCAGACCAAGGAAGAGCTCGACAACGATGCAGCCGAGCGACCACATGTCTATCGCCGAAGAGTATGGCAGTCCCAGCAGGACCTCCGGTGAACGGTAGAATCTCGACTGGATGTACGTGTACACAGTCTGTCGCTCGTCACATGCCGAACCGAAGTCGATAATTTTTATGATGGGGCTTTCGAGGTTCTTCAACAGGATGTTTTCGGGTTTCAAGTCGCAGTGGATCAGGCGGGCCTTGTTGAGCAGCGCCAGCCCATTAAGGAGTTGCTGAGCAAAGACCCTGACCAGAGTTGTGCTAAGACCGCGGAACTGGTTCTGCTTGATCAACTCGTACAGGTTGACGCTGAGGAGCTCGAAAACCAGACACAAGTGCTGTTTATGTATGAACGTGTCTTTCAACCTCAGCAGATGATGATCATCATTCTTGTCCAGCTTGGTATTGAGCTATACATATGTCAGCGACGTTCCCTAGTGGTATCACAATTCAATAGCGTCTTACCAGGTCCAGAACAGACACTTCCATCATGCTCTGGTTGAAGTACGCAGTGCGGTTCTTGATAACCTTCACGGCAACAACCTCCTGGGTCTTCAGGTTCTGGCATTTCACGACTTGGCCGAATGTTCCTTGGCCCAAAACGTCCAATATCAAATACCGATTCCTGTCATGCAAGGTCAGCTCTCTGCGTCCCTGCCGTCAGGGCTCGGGATTGACTCACTTGTGCCCAGCCTCCTCAGAGCCGAGGATGTCGTTGACGTATAGGATATAGTCACTATCCTCGTTATCGTAGCCGTCGTTCTTGCAGCCTTTGCTTGGCTTCGTCAGGACTCGGCGAGGGTTGCGCGATGACTCGTACTTGAAGCTCGGATTACATATCCGGTACGTCGCCGGCAGATGAACGGTCAGAGCTTGAAGGGGCTGCAACATGGTGATCAGTCGCTAACGTCGGCGGCATACTTGAAGCACATGGATGCGTCACCTACACTAATAAAACCACCTTCTGGATTCGCTCGCCGGAAGGCTGGCTGCGCGGTGACCCTTGGCTGGAGGTCCTGCGGCGTCCTTATCTTCTTGAACTCGGGGACCGGGCCCTTGCTCACGATCGGCCCCGCTGGCATGGAGAGCATCCTTTTGGGAGAGGTAGGGTTGCTGGGCCAAGTGTCTCCTCTCGGGCTCATGACGCCGGGCTGGGAGTATTGGTCGAGAGCAGCGGGGAAGGGTGCCATGGGCGGCAGCTGCTGGGATGATTGCCGACTGTTCTGATAGTAGGGACTCTGTGGGGAGTGGTAATCGGCGGACCGGGTCGGGGACTGTCGCGTTGTCGGGGGTGCAGAAAACTGGCTGGCCCCAGCTTTGGCGTACGGGGAGGTTGGGGACAGCACCTCCATCGGCGAGTACCGTTGGGCAGCGGCAGAAGGTTCCTGCGGCGAGTGCAGGGTGGAGGACCGGCTGCCGCTGGACACATGTGTAGAGTGATGAGGCCTCATGGGCATTCTCATGCTCGTGTAGGGGTCGTTTGCATCTGCCATGGCGACGTCGCCGTTGTTGTCGCGCAGCTGCGGGGTGGTGACGGGGGAGGTCGCGGAACTTGAGGCATGTGAATTGAGACCGCCCTGGTACTGGTCGTATTTGAATCCTGCAGGCGCCTGGGCCGGCGCCTGAGCTGGCTGGGCAGCGTAGCCTCTGGGGCCCATCTGGTCATTGCCATTGTATCTCCTCGATGCGCCGGCAGGGTCGTGGTAGCCTGGCCCCCACTGATCCATGACTGCGGCTAGTTGGTGACGTTAAAGCCACCGTCGGGGGTTGACGTCGCTCGCTATTCGAGGCGAAGATAGGTCGGGGGGTGGGGGTGAGATAGTCGGGACGCTGAGGCGAGGCGGCGGGTGGGCAGATGGCCGAGACCTGAGATGAGGCCCGTCTGAGAGGGAAACAAGAGCGTTGTTGGGTTCGCGTCGGGCTCTTCTCTTTGGCGAGATGGGTAGAGATGGCGAGCGTCCGGGATGCAGACCCTGGAACGAGCTCGATGGGCGGGCAGCAAGCACGGTTATTGTCGTTGGCTGGCGGGCTTGCTAGGCGAGCAAAAAGTGGGTTGGTTGTCGACTGCGAAGGGGAGGGGGATGACACCAGAAACCAAAGGGACAAGGCCGCCTGGCGGAAATGACCTGGCTGAGCTGGGCCTGGGCCGATCAATTGGGCACAAACGCGTCCCAAGAGGACGGCGAGGGGAGACCCGTTATCGAGTTTTGCTCTAGACGTTCATTATGGAATGGAGAGGACAGGACAGTAAACAATACGTCAGAGGCGGCGGAGGTGGGTTCACTGCCTGTTGGTGACGATGCTGTTGAGATGGTTGCAGGCTTGGAGTCGTTTGAAAAGCGTGCCACTGCTTTTGGCCGTTTCAATGCCTGTCCAGAAATGTCTGGGCGCACTCACATACACACAATGCGGGTGGGTGACGGGCTGGACGGGACGGGGATGGGGACCTGGGGAGATGGGGGGAGATGAGAGAGAGCCTTGGGACCTCAGGTTATACTTCTGCCCAAGAGGGCAAACAGGCTGGTTGCTGGTACCTTAGGTAGGTTAGCCCGAGGAGGAAGACGTTGCTTGCTCACTGATGCCAGTGATTGAAACCTGGGCAGCTCTGGGCGGCCGGCCAGAGGGGGCCGAGAGAGCTAGGTGTTCAGCAGGGTCAGTGAGGTAACCTTGCAAGGTTGGTGCAGTAAACCTTGGGGACCTCCAGCTCGTCCGGGTTGGGCACTAAACACGCGCCAGGTCATTTCCAGACTGATGCACGACGTCGCACAGTGTGAGTCTAGTGCCCTGAAAGGAACTTTGCTCCAGATTCAACTGTCCTGCCACCATTATGACCTGTGCCGGACGCTTGTCAGAGCATACGCCATCACCACCGCCGGCCGCCCCAAGACTTCCTGCCAATCACCTCAACTTAGAGTCATGACCACCCAAGCGGCCGAGCATGATACGTCAAGATAAGTGCACTATTTGACCCGTTTACGATTACCCATTGTCGTCGCCGTCCGTCCCGAGTCATTCGCGCCTGCTGCTTGTTGGAGGGTCGTCCACAAGCCGTCTCACATCTTGTCAGCCAGGTTTCGGAACCATTGATTGTCTACGATGTGAGTGACGGCGTCGGCCACGACATCGCACCGACTGCGCCGATGCCATCTTGTAGTTCGTATCACATTCTAACTACTCAGCACTCAATACCTCTCGCTCAGCTACACAACATACCTGGCCTGCCGCTCCCTCGCTCGTCCTGGAACAGCTTGATGCACAAATTTAGTGTGTCCACGCGCCAAAGAAAAGCCCTTAGCACAACTTCGCATAAATGCCATAAGTATCAGTTGCAGTGAGCAGAAAAGACGTATGAGTATGAATTTGCCATCGAAACGAGAGATAGAGAAATTCGTAAAGTCATCCCAGAGCATAACATCTCCACATGCAAGCTACTAAAGTGAATCTCGTTTGCGCATCAAAATCGAAAAAGAGAGTTCTCCCTGTAGGACCCGAAAACACTTCCAAAAGCGTGAAGGCGAAGGTGGTATCCAGTGTACAGAAAGCACACACAAACACGCACGCGCACAAACACAACCTGGTTTTTTTTTTGTGACAGCGGGCATTCAGAAAAGCCCCAACCAACGTCACGGAACAGATTAACCGTGAACAATGATCCGAATAAGAACGCGGAACCGGGATGTGAGGTACATGAGAACAAGATACCTGAGATTCACCAGTAATGTCAAGACATCGAGACTGCCCAGCGTCGATGTCGTCAAAAGTGTTTTATCATTCCCACGCTCTTAAAATGCTTGCAAAATCCCACAAGAAGAGGTAGTTGGAAGAGTAGAGAAGCGTCAATAGACTTGAAATTGAAGTTGTAACTGTGTTGTAGCGGGAAAGGGTCGACGGGTGAAGCAATGTGTCCACACCGTCACTAGGGCCTGGGGGCGCGAGGATTTGCGTCCTCCCTGTCCTTTTGTCTAGTTGGCAGATGAGATCGGGGTTGCATGGACAGGTGCAGCAAATAACAAATCCACGTCGCTGTGGTGCCTGGTTCGCTTTGCTTGCCAAAGACTTAGCCCTGGTAGCCGCCATACGCAGCGTTTGGCCCCTGAGGTGGCGCCCACTGGGCATTGGGGAGTTGCTGGCCTCGACCGTAGCCGCCGGCGCTGGGTGGTCCGCTGAAGCCCATCTGAGGTCCATAACCCGCAGGAGACTGGGCGGCCGGACCACCGTAGTTACCTTGCTGTCCGTACTGCGCTGCGGCAGAAGTCAGTGACGTGACAGGATACCCAACGGAGTTGGGGAATCGGGCCATCTCACCTCCAGCATACTGGGGGAAGTAGGTGTTAGGAGTACCCGGGAACGCAGAAGCCTGAGCACTCTGGGGGCTGTAGGCCTGGTTGGGATCGAAACCACCCGGGGGGTTGCTAGGAGTCTTGTCCTTGCCCCACTGTCAACAAGATCAGCATCTGCCCAAAATCAGCTTGTAAGTATCGCAATGTCGACTCACACTGCACTTCAGGGGTCTCCCATTGACATTGTATCCGTTCAGCTGGCAGATGGCCATTGCGGCATTCTCGTGTGAATCCATCTTGATGAACGCAAACCCGCGATCAGCCTGGAACCTCGACTCAACCACGTACCCGAAGTTAGAGAACAAGGGCACGAGGTCATTCTGAGTGGTGTAGGGGGTCAGGTTGCCAACATAGCAGGTCGTCTGCCACGCCGGTGTCTGGTTCACGATCATGTCGTAGCTGTGTACTCCATGAGTGGGGAAGTGGTGGTGGCCATAAGGAGTCGTTGGCGTCATGCCCATCGACTGCATTGCCTGCTGCTGCGCGATAGATGGCTGGCCCTTCTGGTTCGCCCAGTTGCAGCGGATCGCACGAGAGCCGAGCCACTCGCCGTCCATCGAGCTGAGTGCCTTCTCCGCTTCACCACGGTCCCGGAACGCCACGAAACCATAGCCACGGGATCGTCCGGTCTTCATATCCCACATGACCCGGGCTTCGGATACGGAGCCGAATGCTGAGAAGGCTTGAAGGAGGACCTCGTCGTTGACCTCGTTTGACAAATCGCCAACGAAAATGTGGAAGTGATTCGAGGTATCCTCCTTGTTGGCCGTGTTCGACTGGTAGGCCCAGTTGACGCGAATTTCCTGTATGCTTTGTTAATCTTCCAAAATGGCAGCCACCGTATCGTCCATTTACCCACCATCTGATGTACACGACGACCGTTCAGGGTCTGCATGGCACGCTCAGCCGCACCAGGGTCATCGTACTCGACGAAACCGTAGTTGAAGCCCTTGTTCTGTATCAGGGCAAGTCAGCAACTTTGCAGAGGCCACGAAAGCTATGGGGCCCTTCTAACTCACATTCTTGTCCGGGATGATCTTGACGTTCTGAACGTGACCGGTAGTCTCAAAAATCTGTCGGAGAACATCCTCAGTCACGCGAGGGTCTAGTCCGCCAACATAGAGAGCCCTCTTATTGGGCTCTGGGGCGGCACGTCGGACAAAGGGGTTGGCACTGCCTGGAGACGTGATGGTGTTTCCAGTCAAGGGCGACGTGATCGCAGTCGGGATTGGGTTCGTGTTGGGCGGGATGTGCAGGGGCGGTGGTGGCATATGGCTCCCAGAGCCACCGTTCTGGCCATTCTCATAGCCAGGAGCCCCAGCGTTGGGCTGGGGGGGAGGAGGCAACTGAGCTCCAGGAGGACCAGGCTCGGCCATCTTGATCAGCTGTGACAGAAGTCTTCGGGGAGATGTGTGATAGCTTGAGAGGCAGGATTTGCGTAAAGCAAGCCCTGGACTAAACCAAAGTAATCCACGACGCACGAACAAGAACGTGGGGCAGAACTACAGAAGAAAGTACTTTCTCCTGTATAACCTCGAAGATTTTCTGGAAAATTATATCCCTTGGGGCCTGTGGAGACCAATGATCTAGCCTGGTCTTTTGGTCGGGGCGGCCTTTTGTCTTGAGCAAATTCCACAACCAAGCAAGCTCTGGAGAGACACAAGAGGGGAATGTGTCGTGCTACTGGCTGTGTTGCGATACCAAGCGGCGGCTGCGCAAAGCTAGACAAGCAGCGGAAAGAGCTCAGTCGACGAAAGGAAATATTCGCACACGATGATAAGCTGACGCTGACAGGAGATGCGAGAAACGGAAGACGAAGAATCCCGACGCTCGAAGAGGATTCGGAGGTGATGTCGACCAAGAGAGACGAGCAGCGGAAGCAGCTAGAGATATGATGATGGAGACGGAAGACGGAGATATCGACTGAGACCCGATGAAAGCAGACGGCACTGGTGGACTGACGACTAGCAGAGCAGGAAACGACCAAGATAGGAGAGAGAGAAAGAGAGAGCGATAGAGAGAAGGAGAGAAAGGAGACGGCCGTAAAAGAGGAGGAATCCCCCTGAAAAGACTTTACTGCAGCAGCCGGTCCAGAGAAGTTGAAGACGTGGTGTTCTCTGCTTCTTGGAGGAGAAGGGCAAGGCAAAAGGGAGGTGAGCAAAGTGAGGAGAAAAGAAAGAGCACCCAATGAAATAGTGGGGGGGAGAGCCGTCTTCCTTCCAATCATGCGATCTGCCTGAATTGGGGTGGGAGGGGCAGAGCTGTCAAGCAAGCAGGCAAGTAAGCCGGGGGACCCTACCAGGCCGGGAGGGGACAGCTTCCCTACGCCCTCAGGGGTAAGCCAACAGCAAACCACAACCCAGCTTCATCACCTCCGTACACACCAGCCGTCGCCGGTCACCCACCCGCAGTGAATGTACCATCCAGTAAATAGTTTGCGATGCAGAACCTTTCATAGCGAATGCATCCCATCACCAGTCACAGGCTGTTTGCCAGGCAAATCACAATCCTAGAGCTGCTACTGGACAGCTCGGGATCCTCAAACCCTCCAGCAGGGAGACGGAGAGACCTCTGTTGAACCGTTTCCTCGGGATGGGTGCATAATGCTATCCCAGCACTCAAATTTACTTACGGGATCAAGCCACCAGCGTGGAACGTGGCATGACTGTATAAGCTGCGTGGAAGGGTAGCACTTGATGACGTGCCATTTCGCCCAGGACCCGTTACCAGGGGTTTCCCTGAGGCATGCTTATTCACAAGGGTCATCTGCGACCAGCGCTCTGGGGTGCATCCGACGACAGTTGAAGGGGTGCTGAGAAACCTCAGAAGTCACCACTGCTTGTAGATAGTGGCAGCATAGGTACGGAGGGCTACTTAGAGGCTGGCTCGGTCGCAACCCCCGCTCGGTGGACTGAATGTATTCGAAGACAGACTCCATGGAGGGGCGACAATGCGTGTCGACCATCCGGGCAAGGTATCCACTGACGAGGCGACAGAGCACATCGGATGAACGGTCTTGTACGCTTGTGCGGAATGGCCTGCCTATTTACATGGACTGTTGAAACATGTCACCCGGGTTTCAAAGACATGTTTCCTGCACATCATACATCCAAAACGACACGGACCTGACTGTTTCGATGCGTTACTGTACACATTGATGATGCTTCATGGAAGTCACACTCTGATGCTACAAACGTGCTTAATTTTACATGTTTTAACAGCTACTTCCACTCCCTCTCCTGGAAGCTTTCCCCGAGCCTATACCCTTTGCTCGCCCCCTTATGACAGCTTGCAAGGCATGGCCAACGGCGCTGAGGTCCCCTAAAATAGAGATGTGTCCCTTGTCCGTGGAAATCCTCCCGCCTTTTACTATCTCGTACCCAGGAGGTGGCATCGCCTGTTTGGCCAAGACCACACCATCGCCCGATCCGAAGGCAAGGTTGTCATAGGCGTCCTGGCACGGGATGGCCTCGCGACACGCCACCCGCGCCGCAAACACCGTCGGGATCTCCTTGCCGTAGATGACGGCTATAGGAGGGTAGGCGTTGGCGGCCTTATGCGCCTCGTTGTGTTGGAGTTCTGCACGGAACCGTTTGGTCTCGGCGAGCGTTCGGGCGAGGTAGGCGAGGTTTTTACTTCGGTCGGACTTATCCTTGGCAGAGACTGCGTGTGTCTCTTCCTCCTGTTGTTCTGCTGATGAAGCCGAAGCATCTATCTGCGGGGCGAGGCCCCTGTCCTTCACTAACTTGCGTTGCGGAGAGGCTGTTTGCCCGGGCCTCTTGGCCGCAGGGTCACTGGAGCTCCGGCCCCGGGATATAGACAGGTCTGAAAGACTGAGAAAGGAGCCCAGAGACCCAACGCGTTTTGCCATGAATGGCGGCAGTGCTGGGTCGCTTACACTTGGACACAGACGATATTTCACCCATTCGTTTATGTCGTAGAAATCCACGGGATATTCCTCGTTTGTGACCTTGTCGATGAAGCAGTATCCGTCCTCGGGCAAGAACACCCATGTCGTGCGCAGTGTGAAATTGACATGTGCTGTCAGCACCTTCTCGTTCAGCAGCACTGCGTCGCCGTTTCTCAGCGGGCCGAGGATGTTGATGCATCGCTGTGGAGCCCCAGCATACACGACACCAGAGAATAACTCTGGTGCTTGATTTACAGCATGTCGAGTGATGACGCCGCCCAATGAGTGGGCAACCACCAGTGCCCCACTCGCGTTTTCACCTTGGTTTGATGGAAGGCTTCTGAGGAACTCAATCAACTTCCTAGACAGGAGATGAGGGCTGAGTCGCCAGTCGTAGCCATAATCGTGAACTCTCAACTTTCCGCTTCTCGCGTTCTCACACTCACGGATCCGTTTGAAGAGTCTCTTCGAAATGTCCACCGGGCCAATGTTCTTTAACATTCCGGATGGGATAATAGACTTCTCCATATTTTCCTCGTCCTCTGGGTTTAGCCCTACCTCAAGGTTGACCTTCCTCACTTTTAAGCCAACCTTCATAGGCACCCAGAGCTGTCTGTGAGGCGGTTCAGCGGATCGGAGGATCGATCCCCTGTATCCCCCCATAATGACAAGATCGCCAGTGAGGTGCTCGAGTACACTATCCAGTGAGTCCCTAGGAACTTTGAGGGTTCTCATTGAGGATGCTTTGCTCGAGTCGAGATGGAGCTCCGATGCCGAGAACTCTGACTTCTTGAGAGGAGACAGTAGCGTGGTGGGCATGCTTGGTAATTTGAACGATGGTGTATCAAAAGAATCCACGATGGCCTTGAACCTCGAATTGACCTGCTCACGAACATTGGTGAATCTTTGGTCATCGCCGAATGAAGACATGCGCGATAGCGAGTGGTACAGCATGGAGTCGTCAGACGTCGATCTTCGCAGAGCCAAAGATTTTCTAGATGCAGCGGACGGCTGGCGGGACAACCCCGAACTTCTGTCCACATCCCGTGGAGCAGGTGATGATTTCCTGGGAATGATCGTTGGGAACGTACTGGCGTGGCTCGAGTGTCCTAAACGAGGGGATTGGGAGGGCGGAGTGTGTTTGGGCGTCAAATCCCTAGATTCGGACCTCGATGATGTCGAACCAGAGGAGAAGAAGGATGGTGTGGGTAGACGATTGGGCATGAAGTTGGACGGCAATGAGATTGAAGGAAGGGCCTTGGACAAGCGCCTCAAAGCCTCTGCTCCACCAGAAGAGGACCTCCGATGTCGTGCCTGAGAAAACACACTCGCCAAAGCAGGTTTGTGGCTGTCTGAGGTTGAGGATGTCACAACAATCTCCTTAGGACCAGTTTTCCAGGGCGTCGGAAGAGGCTCCAGAGGCAGCGGCAGCGGCGCCGTCGTTGTCGTCACCGGCGCCGCCGGTGAAGTGGTCTCGCCGGCCGGCCCGACCTGTGAGTCGTCGCTTCGTTCTGGCCGGGGCTTCTCTTGTGTTGGTGTGTCGTCACCCGAGGAATCTTGCCTGTTGATACTCGCGCCGTCGAAGTACCCAGCGATAACTTGGTCTAGGGACTCTTGCTCCCGACTTGCCCCTGCATCGTTGAAGTACCCGTCGATGATCTTGTCCATCGCAGCCGCCTTCTCAGCCGCCGGGGTCTTGGGCGACGTGAGATAGGAGACGACCGGGCTCAGAGCCGGCTGGATGAAAGATTGAGCAGCATCCTCGCCAAACAAGTCCTCCTCTCCATCTGAACTGTCGGCGGGCGGGCTGGGGTTTGGATCGTCCGGGACTTGAGGCTGGAGGCGAGGGGTGTTTAGAGGGTCCTCCTTCGCCTCATTGCCGCGTCTGAGGAGCGAGTCCCCAGCAAAATTCACAGCCATGTTGGTTCACAAGACTCACATAAAGCCGTCAAGCGGTGTGGTTGGCTCGTTAGGGTGCAGGATAGAGGCGGCCGAGGATTCCGGTCAACGAAAAAGTCGGCGGCGACCAGAAGGAGCCAACATGGACGGCTAACAGCCGAGGTGCAAAGGCTGGGATGACGGTGAGGCCCAAAAGGGTGAGTCTTGGCAACACGGTTTAAGAGCGCAGTGGAGACAATAGCACAATGGGGAATCCTGGGGAGGATTGACGACTGAGGGACAATTTCGGGTTGTGAGACGAAAGGCGAGGTTCAAGGTCGAGGTCGGCGGACGGATAATAATGTACGGGAAGTGGCTCTCATTGACGCCCGGAGGCCACGGCTCGGGATGGACTGGACTTGAGAGCTAGAGTGGGCTGGGAACGAGAACAATTTGGAGTGTGCAAGGTTTGAGGGAGTTGAGGCCGAAGTCCGACAGCTTATGAAATGAGCAACTTGCTCGGAAGAGACCAAATGAAGGTCGGACGGTCGCAGGGCCAAAACAAAACAAATAGGGTAAGTAGACGAGGAGGCAGACCGACGGGGCAGACACAGAGAAGCAGGGAGACAGACAGGGAGACAGACAGGGAGACAGACAGACAGACAGACAGACAGACAGACAGACAGACAGACAGACAGACAGACAGACAGACAGAAAGAGAAATGATGGATGCTTATGCGAGACTCAGCCTCTTCCCCACAGAGTGAGTGGGAGCTGTGCAGGGTGGTGCTGGCTGATTGATAGGTGTCAACTGCTGCGTTGCGATTATGATTGCGATTCGATTGGAACTGGCGCCAACGATCCGGATCCAGATCCAGCAGGAAGGAGCGGTGCCTCGCCCGTGCGTACGGTGCCACCTCACAGCTCAAATCGCGGCCGACCACTGGCCTGACGGGCTGGCCACGGCGGCGCGCCAGCGTGTTGGGTCCTCCTGGCTGCCTCGTCGACGATGGGGGGTGCCACATCTTTTGCTCCATCCCAAATAACCACGGCCTAGCCGAACCAGCGGGCGCTGATTATTCGTATGCGTACTCCGTCCTCACAGGGCGTCATGGAAAACAAGCAACAGCCATGAGACGGGACTTTCATTTTCAGGGGTCCCCGTTGGTCTGCGCTGGCTGGACCTGACGTCATGACGGGGGATTTCCAGCCTTGATCGATCTTGACAGGCAGGCGGGCAGGCAAGACAGCAGCCATGGTCCTTGATCGTTGCGCACGTTCAGTCACGACAATCATAATGATAAGGGGACAGGACAGACAAAGGTGAGGTCGTAGAAACTGCTGCGAACCATTCCATTATGCACGCTCCTGACTGGTTGTGCACCTGGCCTTGCACGTGCATGTGCATTAATAGATGCCAAGTTGCAGATGCCAAGCAGGGACAACCGACCAAGACAGCCACCACATTGGGCCGACCCGTCAGCCCAATGCTGGTTCTGATCGACTCAGCTCAGCTTACCACCCTACCAAATGTTTCTTGTACTCCATGGCCTGCGGCGCAGCTGAGGCGTAAAACACACAGGCCGTGCCAACCCGGATCTACCAGGGTGCCGAGGACAATTGACCATGTTGACACTTCCAAGCTCCTTTCCTCATCCGCCCGGATTAATCTGTCGCGCAGTCAACATTGCTCTTCGAACTCGTCCCATATCCTACCCAATATCGTGCGGGATCCATTTCTCCGCGCGGGTGGCTGCAACGCGCCGAAAGCCCGGGCCCCACCCAGGCAGACACTCCGGGAAAGATGTTTCTGGGGATGGGCATGCAGGTGATACGGATGGATTGAGGATCACTAGAGCTGTGGCTGAATTTAACCGAGCTAATCATTATCTGCGTTGCCCTCTACCACAGTATAGCACATGTCCCTCCAGGCACAGCCCTGGGGCCTATATCCTCGACAGTTTCATCCCTCCCTTCCTCGGCCAGAGATGGTGATTTCCTGGGCAGCGTCATCATTATCGTCCACCTCGCATTATATACTATATATCAGAGTACGTCGACCATTCTCCTACTGCGTGGTGCTCAAGGACATTCCTCAGGCAGGCTGAGGGACAAGGCTGAACTTACCGCCATCGATGTCCTTGGTCTTTTGGACAGCCTTCTTCCAGCCTGCCTGGGCCTCAAGTCTGTCCATGTCTAGCCCGGTGTCAGCGGCCCGAGGCGGCGAGAAGGGGGTGGGGGTAAAAAGATGGAAAGATGGGGGCTGCTGAACTCCCAACTCACACTCGTAGACTTTGGGGAAAGATTCTTTGGCTGTGCCCTTAGCAAACTTTCCCATCCCGTCGAAGCCCGACTTGCCTGCGAGCAGCGGGTAGCTCATCATGATGTCGGCTGCCGAGAGGTTTGGGCCCGTGAGGAAATCTCCACCCGAGGTCTCCAGCTGCTTTTCCAGAAATGCCAGATGCTTCTTGACGTTGGGATATACCATCATCGAGATGACACGATTGGCAATGGCGGAGGAGATGGGCCGAACAAAGAAAGGCACCTGGTTAGACTTGAGAGCTATGCCGGAGTGGTCAGTAGGCAGTATTCGACGCTAGAATGAGGTTTGCGCGACATACCGGACAGGACCAAGTACATCACCAAGTTAGGCATGAATGATCCCTCAGCGTAGTGGAGGAGATAGGAGTAGCGCATCCAGGCTTCTGTCTCTCCGAGGAACTTGCCCTCTTGCCCATCCTTCCACCGTCGTGGGACGATGGTCTTGCCTTGGGCAAAGTGTTCGCAAAGATACTGGAAGATGAAGCCGCTCTCGGCCAGAACCACCGGTTCTGATGCCCCAGGGGCCTCAACAGTAATGACGGGAGACTTCCCAAGAGGGTGAACTTTCTCCAATTCGGGAGGTGCTAGCATGTTTGACTGCCTATGATAGACTTTGACGTCGTAAGGTACCTCAAGCTCCTCCAGGAGCCATAGCATGGAGTTGGCTCGGGAGCCGTTGAGCCTGGCCGTTGCACCTGTTAGTCAGTGGAGCTGCCCAGGCTTGACGGGCGAAGGAGAAAGGGCGCTCACCAGTGAAGCGTGATCTTGGGCTGTTCCGCCATTGCTGATTCTAGGATAAAAAAAAAAGACTCTTGAGGCCTGTTCACGTAAAACAACAGGCAGTAGGACCAATTGCAGGATGCTAAACAGATTGTCAAGATCAGATGTCAAGGAAATAAACGTGAGCGGGAGCATGGAGCTATGATGCTTCGATACGGCATAGCCCGGTCGTTTTAGGCTCTGCGTCCAACAGGCATGGAAACAGCCGAGGCACCTCCAATGGCGATGCACTTGTTAATGGTGAACCTCGGACGACACCCTAGCGACAGCCATTGCAGGATATCGTATGACTGCACTCAATTGGAAATCTTCTACGATTGCAAGTTGAAGAACATCGCCGCCCTTAGACCAGCAATGGTTCAATATCACATGCTGATGAGATGGTGGGTTCAAACACAGCTGAAGCAGAACGATCTGCAGAGGGCACCACAGAATGACCCGTGAACCACACTGTCTGTCAGATCGGGAATGTCATTAAATTTGACCCTCTGTTTTCTGGTTCATCTTGTCAAAAAGTAGCTCTCTCTCTCAAAAAAAAAAAAGTATCTATCCTATATGTGACGAGTGAGATGCTCGGTCCCTTATCGATTCATTTGTTCAGATAAGCGGGGAACTGCCGGCGCAGCAAGCCATGCTTTATGCAATAAGAATGCCAACATGCAATTAAACATAACAGACCCACTCGTTTCGGCCCCAGGCCTGTTCATCATGGACGGGTCAATTGCCATCGACTACACTCCCAAGCCGACTCCCAAAGCAGCAACCACCCCCCGACCATCGACGCAGCCACCTTTGAACGAGTCCACAGGACAGATCAGTCAAGATGGCGGGCCTCAAACATTTCAGTACGCCGTACCGCCCCCCTCAATGGCACACGAGACGCGAATGACTGACCTTCTCCCACAGAGCTGGCCATGGACCCGGCCATCATCCGGTTGAACAGTACGACGACCCCTCCCCGACAAGTATACAATGGATTGTTGCTCTTGGCTTGAGCGATTCGATCCCGAATGGTATGGGTCTGGCCTTTCTGACATGCACCCGACCGACAGACATGAGCTCGAACCGGTACCAGTACTTCCGATGGACTCGACGGACGGCACTCATCTCTTTCAACTATGTCATTCTGGTACCGGCGATAATCGGTGTGGTGGCCTACGCGACAGATGTATGTCCAGACAGATGCGCGAGCGATCGTTCTTCCCCAGAACTTGCGGGTGTAGAAGGCTGACTGATTGGTGTCAAATACAGGGAAAGTGGAACTTCAGGGCGAAGCGGAAGGGAGACCTACTTGCCGAGTACTAGACAGGTGGTTCATCGTCGAGATGAGGGAGGACCTGTACATCAGACAGGCAGAAAGAAGTCGCAAAATACAAGACATAGCCATCATCCCACATTATGATTCCTGTTCGAGGACTGCTCTACCAAGCCCTTGCTCCAAAACTCCATACCCAACAAAACTGATCGGGATATCATTATACAAACATTCTGTGTTTGTTGAAACATCACGTACCGCATACGTCGCCCAAGGACAGCCTGTCGAAGAACCCTTTATGGCGTGCGCGTGTTAGAAGTCGTTTCCCGTGATCACAGGAAGACGACCACAGGCCATCGCATCTCGTCTTCCCTTGTCGACTGTGATCAGGTGTAGTCTCCCGGGTGTTGTAGTCTTCCCCAATCCGCCTGAGCGACCCCATGTTCTCTCCATCGTCTACCATCACGGCCCCGCCCAGGAGGCCCCTCCGGGAGCTTCTCGCCCCTACGCCATTCGCCAACCGGCGGGGCACGGAAGCCTCCTCCGCCTCCTCCCCTGGGCCCGTACGTAGCCGCAGACCAGCCATCCCGCCCGCCAACCCTGCTCATCGGCGGCGGCCCAAGGTCGACCGCGCTCCTAGCCTGGCCCGCGCCGTATCCCCTACCGGCGCGCGCCGCCGAGGCAGGCTGCACGCTCCCGTCCACCGACGAGGGCGGCAGTATGGCGCAGGAGATGAAGTCCCCGACCACGAACCGCGCGTCCGCCAGGGACTTTGCGCTCTCGGCGGCGGAGCCAGCGGTGGCGCCCTGCCGTAGCCTGCCGTCGTCCGCCGCATCCCCGCCGACGTCGTCGCCGTCTGTGGAGATCCCCGGCCCGCCGCCGCCGATCACCACGGAGCCGAGGTCTTTAACCACGCAGCGCGCCGGCCCTTGATCCTGATCCCCCGCGCCGCGGGTGTCGTAGTAGAGGAGGCGGAAGGCGAGGCGTGTGCCTATCGCGGGCGAGGGCAGGAGGTGTGAGGCGGTGGCGGCGAGCTGGTGGCTGAGCTCGGCGAGGGTTGCTGAGGGCCAGGTGTGGAATGACACATGAGGCAGGTTGTCGGGCGCGGAAAATTCATCTGGCCTGTCGGGCGATCAGTTAGTGATCTTGCTAGGTCACGCAGGACACTTGCGGTGATAGCGAACCTGTGAAATGCGCCGGTTCTGTAGAAGACCTTCAAGAGGAACGGCGTGGTCGCGTCGCGGTCGACCTTGGGAGCTTGGTCCATGGCCGTACAGGGCGCTCAATGCGCAAGGCTCGTCCTCTGCAGCTCAGTTTTGCTGGGTTTGAGGTACAGTGCTGCTTTGAGATGAAGAATCCCGTCTAAGATCGGCCCATCGGCCCCGTTGAAAGGCTCCTTAGTGCTGCTGCAAGCTCATGGGAGGGGATGCGGCATCTTGTCGTTATTGGAATGTGCCATAAACGGACGCGGGGCTGAAGCAGTAGGTGCGATTAAGCTTCCCGGGCGCGTGGGGAACCCTGTCGCTGGTGGCCCCAGCCGTGGAACGAGCTTCTAGAAGCTAGAACTTAGGCGGCCTCAGCCTCGGCAGGCTTTTGACCTCGGACCTATTTACTGTGCGCAAACCCACCCTCGATTGACCGTACCCTCACCGCACCACATCTCGCATTCCGATACTCAAGAGCAACACTAAAATCACAGAACAGACTATAACGAGGCCAAGATGGACTTCGCGGCGTTGATGTCCCAGGAACTCGCCAAGAAGAAAGGCCCCTCCCCATCCGACACCAAAGCAGCAGCCGACACCTCCTCCAAATACACGCGCAAGGCCGACGCCGAAGCCGCCAGGGAAGAAGCATACCGAGCCGAACAGAAACGGCTCGCAGAAGAAAAAGAAACCAAGGCCGCTGCGAAGCGAAAACGCGAGGAGGACGCCGCAGAAGAGGCGAAAGCTAGGGAGGAGAAGCGCCGGAAGCTCGCCGAGGAGTCGCGGCGGCGCAGGGAGGAGAGAGAGGCCGAGGAGGAACGCGCGCGGCGGAAGCGGCTGGGCCTTCCGGAGCTCAAGCGCGACGGGTCGACACCGGCCTCAGGAGCCGAGGAGGAAGAGGACGCGCACGATGAAATATCCGCGCTCACGGACGAGGACCTCACGGCCAAGCTGCGGTCGCTGGGCGAGCCGGCTGCACTGTTCGGCGAGGGTCGCCCGGCAAGGTTGAAGCGGTACCGCAGGCTTACCACGACCGTGACGCAGGGGCCGATCCCGACGACGCTTCAGCTGGTGGAGGAGAAGGACATGAAGGTTGCCGACCAGGTACCGCCCGCGGAGGACAAGGAGGCGCGGCGGTGGCTGTACCGGCAGTTGGCGTCTTACTTCACCATGGTGCTGCGTGAGTGGGAGCTCGCGCTGGCGAGGGAGCGGGCCCAGGCCGGCGGCGAGCTCGAGACCAGTACCGCGAGGCAGGCGTACAGCACTATGGTGCAGTGCAAGCAGACCATGACGCCCCTATTCCGCAGGTTCGAGAAGGCCGACCTGGACGAGGACGTGCTGAAGCCCGTCGTCGAGATCGTCCGGGCCGCCCAGGAGCGGCGCTACGTGGATGCCAACGACGGCTACCTGAGGCTGAGCATCGGCAAGGCAGCGTGGCCCATCGGCGTGACCATGGTTGGCATTCACGAGCGAAGCGCCCGCGAGAAGCTTCACAACGGCGAGAGGGGCCACGTCATGGGTGACGAGGTCACAAGAAAATACTTGCAGAGCATCAAGCGGTGTCTGACCTTCGCGCAGGTGAGATGGCCGCCTGAGGACGTCAGGCAGCTTATGGGCTAAGGAAGAGAAAGCCTCGGGGGCCAAAGATCATGAGTGGTAGAATCATCAGTGCATAGCGTTGCCATTTACCACGGGATTACCGTCTAATCTGAAGAATCGCCTCGCAAGTCATGGACGCTTTCAGCTCTAATCCGCATTGTACAACACAAATGGGTCCTCTCCCGTGTTTCCCAACTCCAAACGCCTCCGCATTTTCGTGAACATTTCATTCATGAATCAGGTCACTCATCGCGAATGAAGACGGCCCTTGGGCTTGTGACCCAGGATAGTCGTCAATGCCGCCGTCACCTGGGCCATCTCCAAATCTCGTGCCTGTAGCTTGGAACGACCCAAAAGCGGCCGCTCCCTGTCCCTTGTGCTTTCCCTTGACCTCAAGATCTGCAGACACAATACCAATGCGCCGAATGCGATCCAGCGCCTCCTTCTCGTAGTTCTTTGCAGCCGCCAGGGACGCCGCTTGCATCTTTGCGCGGGGATTCAGAGAGGAAATGGTCACGACCTAGCATGTTCTCAGCGCTTTGATTGGCATCAATCTGATAGGGATTGTCTAGGCTTACTCTGTCAATGGTATCGATGCGAGCATCCAGAGTACCATTCCCAATCATCTCCACCAGCTCTTGGTCGATGGACTCGCCCGGTGGGGCAAATGCGGCGTTAAGGTTGTCGATCGTGACACAAGAGAAGGGCTGAACAAAGTTGAAGATGCACTTGCCACGGATGACAGTGTACAACTGCTTGAGGTGAGGCTGCAGATTAATGTCGAGGAGGTAGTCCGTGCGATAAGACTCAAGAATGGCCAAGCAGGCCGAATATCTGCCATTGACGAACTGAGAGATGGCCCTGCGAATGTGGGGCTCGAGCTCGAGGAATGTGCGGAATCCTGGGGTTTCCAGCACTCCGCTGAGCTCTGAACGGCTCATAGTAGCCAGAGCTAGCAGTCCTCCGTAGATCGCGACGTCGTTGGGGCTGGCAAACTTGTCGTAATTGTCAGGACTGACCGCCGGGTCCACCTGGAGAAAGCTTCGTGCTGCCTCGGGATACTTGGCCTGGCCGAGGGAAGCGATTCCGTAAAGAATATTGCATATCGTTTGTTGAGTCTTGTCTGTGGCACCTGCGCCGTCGGATTGCAGGCCGCTCATCTTGTTCACATTGACGGTCACGGAAGACCAGTCGCGACGGTAGAGAGACAAGCGGGCCAGGTGCAATCCAACCTCGATTATGTGCTTCGCGGAGCTCACGTCGGCCCGGCACTTGGAATAGGCATCGTAGGCAAGGGATAATTCACCGATTCTCTCGAAGTGTTTTCCAAGGTCCTCGTTGCCCATCTGTTACTTGTCAGCTGGGTGAATTGGGGCTGGGGCGTTTGGACAGGAGGACCAACCCTTATAGACTCCTTGACAAGATTGTTCTTGTATTTTTTAAGCTCCGCCTCGAGATGGTGCGATTCAGATCGGTTCGCCTTTTCCATCTCGCTAACCCAAGCACCGTTGTATTTAGCCTCTGGCTCATTGGGGCCAAGCACACGGAGGAGCTCATAGGCATCCCTGTAGAGCTGGACATCTCTTCCCTCAGAGACCACCTCATTGATTGCGAGCTTCAGCGCATCGACGCTGAGTACCGTTGACGTTCGGGCGATAGTAAGGAGTCTGTCGAGCCTAGTACGGCCTTTGGGAGCGGGTTCAGTACGGTAGCAAACAAGCCGCGGCTGGGAAGCCCCACGCACCTCGGTAGTTCTGTATGTAGGACTCCAGGTCCAGTTTGGGTATCTCTGCAAAAGCTCAGGTTAGAAAGCTAGTTTCTCCTGGGCGAGAAGGCCGGGGAGGCCGGGAAAGGCTCAGCATGAGGCCAGCGCATCGGCAGGCGCAAGCACACAAGTGAGCTCCTGATGGGGGCAAAACGAAAGCTGGGCTTACCGGTGACGACGATGCCACCTTGCTGAGCCCTCTGAAGGAACTCAGGTGGCAGGGCGTCGCTGGAGCTTGCCATGGCTGTTGCTATGGCCGAGGCTATGGTGTTTCCGTATCAAGGTCAATATGGATACCAGGGTTCTCTGTGGTGGCGCGTCGTCGTGACAAGAGACGTGACAAGCTTCTGATTGCTGGATGGGCAGTGTACGACGACGCGCAGCTTCGCTCCAGGCAGGGGTGCAGGGGTGCAATGGCGGGGTAGTAGGTCGTCAAGCAAACCCAGGTGCCACGGCGTCGGGTGGCAGGCTGTGGGGCACACCACCTGGGTAGCTCTTCGGGCTTCACCGGCAGGGCCGAGCACAGCCCAGACAGCCCGGCCTTGGAGGGGGAGAGCTAGCGCATGCCCAGACAGACAGCCTTCCAGATTCACCACCGAAGCATGCATGTCAATATACTGCATCAACACCTCAACACAACACAGTCAATCAAGGCTCAAGCTGAGGCTGTCAGCCTTGTCGATCACAAGGCCAGCTGATGCACACCCTGGTTCCAGGAGGCCATGATGGCAACATGACGAGGTCACGCGACCAGTTTCCTTTGTTCTTATCAGAATCTGTGGTTGATCAACAATTCTTTTTGTGGCTGAGCCTGCCGGTCCTGCTGCAACAATTAAATGCATCAGGCTTTCAGTTCGAATTGGGTAATTGGAATTCTCAGAATCATTGCCTCTATCGACAGATTAATAATACTGGTTCCAGGTACTGATGCAAGGGCGAGGGCCGGCCAGACCTCCCTGTCCTCATGGCACCATGCAGGGCTCGCTCCATTGGTGGGCTTGGGACCACCACCAACCGCTGCCCAGAACTTAGCCGAGCTGCTGTTGAGGACCTGTGGCTGTTGTTACGTCATCACAATGGCTTGTCGCTTCAAAACTTCTCTCCAGGGCCGGGGGCAGACTTGGCAATTCGGAGCCGATGGCCAACGTCCGAGGCGGCACCATTGCAGCGCCGTCGGGACGCAATATATGTGACATACTCTCCAGGCCTCGCTCTGCTACAAAACAACGTCTGTCATATTGGAGCTCGGGCACATATTCGAGCCGACGCCCATCGGCGCGGTGCCACCACCGGGACCACGACCATGCTGAATGATGACGGCGCCGTCGTGGGGAGAGCCTCGACTCCCCCGGGTCGCCCTGAAACACCAGGAACGAGACGAGTGTTGCAAGCACTGTCCCTCACCGCACTGGGCATGGTCTGGGGGAGCACTGCTGAGCAGGTTCGTAATCAGCTGACTCGTATGTTCCATCGAGACGTGTCTGCTGTGTCTGCTGTGCAATCATGTCGCAGAGGCTGGAGAGGCCGATGTGATGAGAGGCAGAAGAAACCCGTCTGAGGTTCAACAGATCTCCCCGCCGTCTTGGCGAACCGTGCCGACGCGCCAAGATCGGCGAGAGCCTGGCCACTTGCCAACGTCCTTCCGGCCGCCCAGACTGCAGAGTGGGTCAGGCGGAATGCAAAAGTATCCGTGCACAGCTAAGGTGAGATTCTTCACCGGTAAGTTTCGCAGCTTACACCTCAGCCAGAAAACAGAATTCAATTCAGAAAAAGATATAAGAGTATTTCTGATCCAATTCTGAATAGATTGATGGTAATAAAGCCTGCCACACGCTTAGCGGGTGCTGTGTGAAGTGTGCTGAAAGTTGAGGAGTTTTGGTGGTGCTAACACTTATGCCCGGATACTATTGCACTCCGCCTGTGGGTGTGTGGCCACTTCGCACCCACATGCGGGCTGCTCCGCCATGGTGGCTGTGCTGGTCCCCTGCCATGCGAGCCTAGAGGCTTGGGTCTCGCAGATGGGGCGATTCGCCGGGGAAAGGTGCACTTACTGTTTTCTTACCCAGCGGATTGCCTGTCTTGCCTGTCTCAAAAAGATTCTGATGCGGTGCGACCGTGACTGCTCTGCAGCCAGTGGCCGAGCGAGCTCCGAGCACTGATCCTTCCTTGGTCAAAGTCAGGCACAGGAACCTTGGCCGCTTGGCAGCAACGTCTGGCATGTGTGAGCCGGCTCGACGCAGAGAGCCACAGGCATAGGTACAGGCTCAGGGCGCCCAGGACCAAAAAGCCATCGAGGCACATGAGCGGCTCGCTTCCGGGGTGCAGTCACCCACCAACCTTGAACGCACCACTGCCGCCGCCACCTTCGGACTCTGTCCGTTGTTGTGGTGGGCTTCCAAATCTCTCGGCGGCCACACAGTTCCGACTGACCTGCCCTTTGCGGCAGACTAATCAATTGTACCTGAAGTGGCAGGCTGGGCGGTACTTAAGTGGTGTCGCGAAGAAGAGTTGCCAGCGCGAGCGGCCGGATCTGGTTGACTTGACCACACTGCGGGCAGCAATCTGGGCGGGCACATGTGTTTGCTGTTAGATATCCCCATACACCAGCCAGCCCGCCAGCCAGGCCAGACCAAACCCACGGGGTTCGTCCCACTCGAAGGAACCGAAACCCGGTAGACCTAGACTCATTATCTGATTACTGCGGACCCAACGTGGTCTGGCTGGGGCAGCATGTGGGTCGCATCTGTTGTCCAGTCATTCTGTCACTGCGTATACTGCCAAGTACTGCGTATACATACTACCACGGACCCACCGTACATGGTAGGCCACATACCAAGACGGCATGGCACGACCATGCCGTCTACCACCATCTTTCTGGCCAGTGTTTGACAGCAATTGGAAGATTTTGTCTACGCCGCAAATTACAATCCGTGGCACAGCGTGTAGGATCTGCGGCCTGCTCTTGGTCCTGCAGAGATTCAGCAATGGCGACATCGATCTGTTCCTCCGGGAGTTCCTTTTGCCGTGATATTAAATGCTTGACGTACGGAGTAAGCTAGAGTAGGAACCCCAAAGAAATTTCCGACTTGTGTGTGTGCCAGCTAATGCCCCACAGCATCACAGGCTAATCCCACCCCCGTCTCCCCCAAAAGGGCCCCTCGTTGTCAGAATGGGTAACCTTTTCCATGCCAACCCCGGACTCCGGAGTCAAGTCTTCTGCGGTCTTGCTCCTGAAGCTTGTGCTCCCTATAGTCTGACCACGACACGCAAGCTAGGGCGCCGCACCTCTGGCTCCTGACAACGGTTAACCGTATCCAGCGCATTGGCCCTCGCCTCGTACTCTGGTACAAGCTGTCGTACAGTCGTATATGGTCCGATATACACCTTGTTACACTGATCCTCCCGCACAGATGGCTCCCCAGACCCTGTCGCCCGAGTCCCAGAGATCTGAACTGACGGCTTGGCACCGCAGCTCGCGTCAAGCCCTCAACCGTCACTGCTGGAATTCCAGTGACACTCGAATCATATCATCCATCGTCAAGCGCCGAGCAGGGCGGGCAGATCGGGTCCTCCGGCTCTGAGCAAATGATTCAGCACTGCCTCTCACTACGTATACACCAGCCAAGGTTGCATCCACACCAAGATTCCGCGCGAACTCATATTCTTGTTAGACATTCTCACCCCTCCCCTCGAGGGCGTTATCCACTTGGGCTAGCCACTTCCATTCCGTTTGGGTGGTCATGGTGGTCCTTCAGCCCCCATCCTGGATGATCCCAGTCTTGAACTTTTGCTTGTCCCCTTGCCCAGGCTTGCCACAGATAGCCTCGACTCTAAAGAGATGCCGGATACCACCCACTTCCCATTCTAGAGTAGGGACCCTGGCGAAACTCTTTCTTCTTCCCCTTCCTGTACCGGATATGACATGTACCTGACTGGCGGGCCATACCAGTCAAGGCACAGGCAATGCTGCTACGTAATCAACCATGCTGAGAGCCGTGCGGCCCTCTACTTACGATATGTCCGTGTCAAGACTCTTTCGCGCCGTGACCCCTCCCTCCCCTTTCGTCACCCCCTCTTCCCACCCGGGAACGTCCCCGTCGTCACCGGTAGCTCGAAGAAGTTCCATAGGTTTTCCACCAGCCTCCACAGGAGAGTCTATCCCTGCCGACTTACATGCCAAGCTTTGTGCTAGAGTGAGCCATCACAACCTTTTCTCCATGCTACACGCCCCCCGGCACCGAACCGGCCTACACAGCCCTCTTACCCCTTGCTCGTTCTGACTCCTTAGGTCGACAGCCAACGGAAGAGAACCCACCCATGGCTCGCTGGATTCCGCATGGTACTGTACATACATGTGTAGACTAGTTGGGATATGAGCTTTCGTCCGCTGGGCACCGCTGATGGACGAGACTTCGAGGGACCCCCCCCTGCTCCACAGGTAGTCACCGTCATAATACTTAGGTACAACATATGTCCTCCTCTGCCCCTCGGTCGCTGGAGATCATACCTCGCCTAATCTTTTTCACTGGACTGGATTGTTCATTGATGACTCTTGTTGCTTCCTCCTGTCTCGAGATCCCCGACAGCCCCCCTCAGCCCCAAGGCGATACTGTATTACCAAAGTCGCAGGACTTGCAATAATTCCCCGACTCTGCGGTACTCCTCGGCGGGTTCACCGTGTTATATCCGAGCCGTCCGCTGAGGTCGAGGAAATAGCATCCGTCATGTCGCATGGTCCACATTCGACCTGAACCACAGCCATTGCGTACTGTCATTGACGATACTTGTAGCTCATGCCCATAAGACATGAGCCGCGAGGCCCGGAGAAGTGCAGGGAGACATAGAAAGAGGGAGTTGGCAGGCCAGGTCCCTTGAGTCCTTCCCGACCACGCAAGGGTCTGGTGAACTAGGAAGGTTGATGACAACAACAACTCGACAACTCGACACAAGAATTATCCAGGCGCTCAGCAAAAGCCCCCCAAAGTCCACCACGGTCCTTACAGACAGGATGACTGACCGTGAGCTCTCACCGGACTCTGGGTCTGGTGAGCCAAGCCCTGTTTCGGACCACCAGGATGACCAGCAGTCTCCCGGAGACGCCTCGGTCAAAGCAGAACAAGGTGACGAGAACTCTACAGGGTCCAATCAGACAGTGCAGATGCCTGTCCAGAAACGGCGACGTGTCACACGTGCCTGTGATGAATGTCGGCGCAAGAAGATCAAGTGCGATGGCAAGCAGCCATGCACGCACTGCTCTGTATACAGCTATGGTCAGTGAATTTCTATTTAGACCCTCGAGACCCCCCCCTTTAACGCTTCCTACGATACAGAGTGTACGTATGATAAGCCTTCCAATCGAAGGCGGAACCCTGCTCCTCAGTACATCGAGGCCCTCGAGAACAAGCTGGCACGCGCCGAGGCAACCCTGCGCAAGTTCGTCCCGGACGTCGACCTGAACGACCCGAGCCTGGATCCCGCCGTCCAACAGGAGTTCCAAAACCGAGAGCGACAAAGACTGCAAGCTGCAAAGGCCCGACAAGAGAATGTCAAGGAGGCAGAGCAACAGACAGCCCAGATCATGTCCATGATCGAGACATTGGGTCAGCTGGACCTCACCGAGGGCGGAGGATGGGACTTCCGAGGCACCTCGTCCGGCGCTGTCTTCCTCAGGCGGATGAAGGACCATTTCAGGGGCTTACTAGGCAGTGACTACCAGACCACCTTCCTTCCGCGACCTGCCCAGGTTCCAGGCCTGCTGAAGCTGGACTCGCCGCAGTCGACAACCGCCTCGACTCCCAACGATTCGAAAAGCTCAAACGTTTACGACCTGCCGCCGAAGGAACGCGCCCGTCAACTGAGCTATTGTGCGCTCTCATGCGCGACAGCACTGCTGCGAATCGTACACATACCATCCTTCTTTGACAAGTTTGAGGAGCTGTACGAGAAGCCGTCAGACACGTTCGATACTGAAGACAACCGATTTCTCGGCCTTCTCTACTCGGTCATGGCCGTGGGTTGTATGTACAATATTGCCGAAGAGGATGTTGACAACCAGGTCAACTACAGCGAGGCAACTGAGGAAGGGTAAGCAAGCTCCCCAGACAGGAGGGAAAGGGGGATATCCGCTCGAAAGGCTGACACACTGGGGCAGGATGGGCTATTACACGTCGGCGAGAATCCTGCTGCAAGACATTACCGAGTGTCGGGATCTGACTTCGTTGCAGTCCCTACTGTTCTTGATTCTGTTCCTGCAAGCAACTTCAAACCTAAGCGCGTGTTATGCATTCTTAGGCATCGCCCTGCGCACCGCTCTCAGGATGGGTCTGCACCGGCATCTGCCCAGTGCCAACTTTACACCCCTCGTAAGCGAGTCGAGGAGACGCATCTTTTACTTTATCCGGCAGCTGGACATCTACTGTTCAGCTCTTCTAGGGTTCCCCGTCTTGCTTCACGCCGAAGACATCGACCAGCAGCTGCCTTCGGAGATCGACGATGAGTTCATTACCGCTGATAGCATCTCGACGCCGCCTCCTGAGACGCCCGGGTCATTCTTCCAAGCATTCAACGCCCACTCGAGGCTCATGGAGATACTGATGAAGGTTATCAAATACATATACCCACTCAAGGGCATCGAAGACGCCGTCATAAGCTCAGACGGCGAATCAAGCTTGACCTACATGATCGAATACCGCCGCATCAAGGAGATCGAGGGTGACCTCCAAGAGTGGCATGAACAACTTCCTGAAAGGTGGCGCCCCAGTGCTGAGGGACCCATCGAAGTAGTGAGGTAAGGCTGATACCTCGTTGGCTTTCGACTTTGCTGGCGAGGCTGTTCACATACCAGTTCACTGTTGCTTGGCCGTTTACACCCTTGCCGCATTTCAGTAGCAGCTAGCTGATTTCTTCATTCCCAGAGTTCGAACCTTGTTGCGCTTTGCGTACGCACATGTGCAAATGATGCTATACCGACCGTTCCTCCACTATATTTCCCCCAGGTTGTCGGCCGGTAAAGTCGTTGATGAAACATACTATGCTTGTGCGGCCGCTGGTATCAGCGTCTGCCGGAACATCATTCACATAGCGATGGAGATTAAAAATCAAGCCCTCGTGGTCGGCCCGTTCTGGTCGATGCTGTATACCGAGTTCTTCGCCATCCTGACACTGGTGTTCTACACTCTCGAGAACCCAGACAAGCCCGGCTCAGTAGAGATATTCGCGGAGGCCAACGCCGGCCGGGAGATGATCGCCAAAATGGCCCTTCGAAGCCTGGCGGCGGACCGAATCACGAACTCTCTGAACTCCCTGTGGGAGAATCTCCCGGATTCAGTCAAGAAAGGGAAGCCTCGATCCGTGTCCACGAAGAAGCGGCCTGCGACTGGGCCAAAACCTGGTCCCGTCCCCTTGAGTACTCACAAGGCACCTCTTCCGTCCAGCAGGGGCAGCGACACGCGATCGGGAATCCCGCTCGCCTTTCGTTCTCCAATGCAGGGTGGCAGGTCATCATCACGAGGCTTCAGCGTGAATCCGTCCGAGCTCCATCCTCTGGACGTGCCAGGGGCAAGCGCATCTGACGCCGGCACGCCTTCATCCAGCCAAACGACCGAGGCTGCCTACATCCCTCAGCATAGCAATACTCCGAGCCAGGCTTTGACACAGAGCCCAGACAATATCTACAAGTTTGACGCGATGATGTTCTCGTCGGGGGATCCTTTTGCCTACCCGAACCAGCCGCTGGTCGAGGCACAGCCCCCGCAGATGCCACCACCTCCTCAGGCCGACGCGAGCAACTTCTACATGACGCCAGGCCTCTATGGCGGAATAGAAGGGCAGCTGAGTGAGTCTATTTATAATTTGTATACCAATACCACCCTCATCCCCCAGAGAGAAACCCAGAATCTGACCTGTCACGCCGGTAGCTGGCCCTCTGCCCCCATACCTCATGCAGCACCCGGCCGGGCAGGCTGGACTTGACCTGTCGGCACAGATGTACCAGTCTCCGAGCGCCTTGGCTGCGCAACAGTACCACATGAGGCAGGGACATCATCACCAACAGCAGCAGCAACACCACCAGCGGCGGCAGCAGCAGCAGCAGCAGCAGCAACAACAGGCTCACCCAGCCGTCAGTGGAGAGATAGACGACATGATGACAGACGCGGGTTTCAGCCGGAACTGGGACATGTTCAACCCGAATTTCAAGCCGATGTGATCAAGAGACTTTCCCTCAGGGGCAATGAATGCGATTTATCGACGCCAGCCGGGACGATTTCAGAACGCGCATCACTACGAGACCAGGAATGACGAGGGCCAGGAGAGGAGGGGATACAAAAAAAAAAGGGACGCGGCGGGGGGTTCCGGCGATACCTAGAAGCCCGGGGGCATATATACATTGGGTGACCGTTGGGCGTTTTCGTGCTTTCTGGTCAGCAGTTTTTACAGAGCATCTTAGACCTACGGGATTTTGTTCCAGCGCGCTGTCGGGCCGGGAGTATCGGTGCTCACGGTGGTCGCTCGAATGGGCTTGGGCGGGCATTTTGGACAGGAGGGTATGGGCAACAGCGGTCTTCTCAGGCTTTTGCACCATATAGGTTTCCCTTTTCGTTTATTTCTTTTTCTTCTTCCCTTTCCCCCTTACTACCATTCCTCACATTTCCTCGAAACACTGTACGCAGTACATTTCGCACCGTTATTCGGAGGGACCCAGCGGGTTTCCTCTGGGCCAAGGGCTAGGACCAAACCCAGAGCCACGAGGTATCCACCCTCGTATACCACGGATGACGTCGACTAGGACAGAAAAGACAAGTTCACACACTCCCGCGGCGGTGGCTTGTGTCGCGTCACACGGTTCGCCTGTGGCTCTGGCTCCTGTGGCTCTGGGAGTCCACGTAGATAGGGCAGCAGCAGGGGCCTGGAGAAGGCGAGACATTCTCTGATAACTCGGGCATCACGAGTCTCGCCACCAAACCAACCAAACACAAACAAAGCTCAAACATTATGTAGATTCATTTCAAACACTTGTCAACAACAGCACCATGCGTACGTCGCAGAACTCAAGCCGTGGGATACGAGAGGCGAACGTGATTTCCCCGCCAGGGGCTCCGGTCAGCTATGAATCCAAGAGTCGCACATGTACACAGACCCGCAAAACCTGCTTACTTGCCCCTCTTAGTGACCTCGAAGAATTCGGTGAGGCCCTTGGCCACGACGTCGACGTTCATATTGACCAGGGGCATCTTCTCATAGCTACCCTCTTTCATGATGGCCACCAGCGCCAGGTAGCGGTCGACCTCGCGGAGCATCACGGGCCGGAGGCCCTCGTTGACGACGATGTGGCTCTCGGCGAACGAGACGGCGACCTGATCCTCGAGCTTCTGGGACCACGGCGGGCCCTCGAGGCGGTCGCGGTGCGCCTTGGAGCGGCTCCAGCTGCCGTAGACCATGGAGACGTCGATGATGACGTCGATGTAGTCGGAGCAGATCTCGTAGCTGGCCATGTCCGCTGGCGCCGAGTCGGTCGCGATGTAGATCTTGGACATGACGTCGAACAGGTACGCCTTCTCGAAGCGGCACGTCCGGCACAGGTTGGTCAGCATCGCCTCGAGCTGGCCCAGCCTCGGGATCAGCTTCTGGATGACCTTGGAGAAAGCCTCGAAGATGGAGTGGTTGTAGATGCTGGTGAGGTGGAACGTGACCGGGGCGTTCTCGAAGCCCTCGTCTGACAGCTCGTCCTGGATGCGGATGGTGATGTCGCGCTGGATGTCGAGCTTGTAGTCGTCCGACAAGCCGTCGACTTTGTGAATGAACACCTCGATGTTGATGGATGGGTAGTTGCGCTGCAGGTACAGGATGGTGCCGTTCAGCCGCGAAACTGCCTCGAGGTAGTCGTCCTGGGCGTCGATGACCCAAATGAGCGCGCCGATCTCGCCAAAGACTGCGTCGATATCGAAGCTCGGGTTGTCGAGAAAGTCAATCTGCCCAGGAAAGTCCCAAACCTGAAAATCCATGAACGATCTGGAAGTCCTTTCTGGTGATTAGTCGAGGAGCGCTGGGAGGCAGAAACAGGAACACCTACGCCATGGAGTCTTTCTGGATTCTCACTGTCGATTCCAAGAATAGCGTTTCACTAGGCGGTACCTTGTGGAAGACGACACTCGAGATAGATGATTTCCCGCTCCTGTGTATAGTCATCAGTCATCGATGCTTTGTTTCACACTCTCTCGCCATGGCTGCCGCACACGGGCAAGACTGACCTCCTCTGGCCCATGAGCAGAAGCCTCGGTTTGCTCTTGCCGGCGTTTGCGGCGGCCATATCGTTCGTTGGGGAGAGAGCCCCATCTCGTTGTTGCGATCGCACTCGGTTCTGCTCGTAAAGACGTTCGAGATTTAGCGCTGCTGGACTGACATATTTGACATTCGGTCGACGGGGTGTTCCAGGGGTGGAAGAACCACCGGACCCAAAAGACGACATGCTGCATGTACCGATTGGTAAAGAACGGGGGAAGAAACAGGAGTTGGGTTGAAGCGAAGGACGAAGCAAGACCTATAGGGTAGGCAGGAAGAGGGGGAAGGGGTGTGTGAGCTTCGAGAGCTTCCATCCGAACATAGAAAGCTTGACCATCCGAGTGACTGTCAATAAGCCCCGATCCATATATCTGGCCCTACAAGCCTGGACGGGTGCAATGACTCTTGGCAGTTCCGTCCACAGGCAGCCTGTAAGTGACCACTCGATCAAGACGGACCGTTGCTGCGGTATCTCTCTGGCTGTTCGCAAGACCTCGCAGCAACCGTTGAAATTGGTCGATCAGTCGCCCAGGACCTCGTAAGCCGACTTCCACAATCTACCGCTGGACGGGGAGAGGGAGGGAGGGTGACGGTGTATAATCTCGTTCCCAAATGCACAGACGGGAAGGCGCATGAGAGTTGGCGTTGATGTGCGCATGGCATCGCCCTCAAGGTCGGCAGAGGACTGAGGATGACCGGCCGTTCCTTATCTTCTGCCCGCATCCGTTCCTCCCGTTCAGCTACCAGAGTTTGTGACGACCGAGCTAGCGAAGGAGCAGGAGGAAGGCAGAAATACCAGTCGCCCCGGCGGTTGCACAGGTTCGTGTAGTGGCTCAGCAAGAGTCGGTGAAAGCTGAGAATACAAGCTGAGGTGACTCGATTTGAGATCCCCTGCCTGATCCGAGCTGACCCAGCAGCACTGAGTCCATCTGTGAGGCTGACTATCCGGCCCGGGTAGATAAGAGGCCCAGCAGACCAGGCCTTGGGGTCACTGGGGCTCCTGGGTGCGGTGAGATGCCACTTGGCAGCCTATGTGAAGCACTCGTGGTTGAGTTGACGCAAAGGGCTCCTGGGATTTGGATTGGGTTTGCGGGCACAGCCGGCCTCGGGACTTGCCACCTCGTAGGAGAACGAGTACGTTGAGGTGTGACGAGATCCGAGGGGGTGGTACTCGGCCGTGCAGTCGCCGAGACAAGTCCACTGCATCGAGCAGCAAGCCCAGATGCAGGGCCAGACAAGAGGACACGAACAGCCAACAGGAGTAGTAGAAACGTAGGAAACACAAGGGGTGATGAAAATTACCTCCATCGTGGGTGGTTGCAGGATCCAACCGGCTACCGTTGCTGCCTTCTTGACCACCCGGAACAGTAAAGGCTTGGACGAATCACGCCCAGAGGAGATGCCTGGAGAGGTGCAGGAGTACTTCGTCCAGAACGGTACAGCTCATACCAGTATCCTTGCCCTCGAGCCGCCCAGAGGGCAAAAAGGTGCCGTGAAAAGAGAGCTGCGATACGACGTGAAGCTGACAGGTGACGCGAGGCGGATGGCTGACCAACTAGAACATGCGTTAAACATGGAGCACCAGGGTAAGCCAAGTCCTTCTCCTGACAGGCAAAGCTGAGTGGTTACCGACCAGATTGGCAAATGCCTTAAGAACGCATGTGGCCTCGGAGATATGAAGCTGAGATGGGAAGAACTGCGTTGTCAGGCGTGTGTGGTGTTGAGTTTGCTTGTCAGATAGCCTGAGTATCCCCGGATCGAGCACTGTGGTGACTGCGGTGTGCAATGCAGCACAATAATCCTATGGTTCTGTGCCGGGCTGCCTCACTGCTGGTATTCAGGAGGCTCCGACTTGTGAGTAGAACCACCTGGTGCACAGGAAAGTGGTGTCTTCAAAGAAATATGGATGTGGTCCTGTCCTTGGTCTTCACTTTTAGAGGTGGTAGTTGGTTCGGATCCGAGATGGGCTGGGCACTAATAAGATGAGATGTTCGTGAGGCTTTAGGATAGCCGACTGTTTGGGCAGAGAGCCCTTGGTCACAGCCCCGGCATGTTCCAGCTTAAGATTACCAAGGGTTAGGGTCCCAGGCCGCCAGCCATTCTTGGAGCCAACAGAGCTGTTGCCAATGTCCCTACAGCTCATTAAAACCATCAAAGTTCAGTCTGCGTGGGAGGAGACTTGGCGTGGTAAGGGCGGTATGACACAGCAGACCTATGGATTTGTGCATCCTTCACCTTGGATACCCTGCTGTGAGTACATACACTCCTTGCATTACAAGTTCTGCTCAGGTGTCCACCGCATAACCAGGCCAGCTAAGTATCTTCCAACTTCTCGGGAGACAAGCTCCAATAGAATGACCTCCAATATGACAACCTCCTAATCAACAAAATCCCATAAGACAACCTGCTGACAACTCAGAATTGACTAAAGGAGGAGTTAAAAAGCCTATAGAATAATGAGTCAGAGATAGGTAAGCCACAGGGGCTCTCACAACATCACACAAGTTTTGGAAGGTGTGGCGGTGTTACAGTAACGGTGGATGTGATATCTGGGTCTTCCTCTCAGTTACTAGAAAATATGAGGAACCCCCATTGCCAAAATACATAGTATCGGGCTGTGATGGCGGAGATCTGTCACACGAATAAGTCTTATCAGGTGTCAAAACAATTTCACGGGTCACGCGGCGGCCAAGCGACACGACGCTTCGTTTGGGCCAAAGCAGAAGGTTGATTAAACTTTCATGTAAGACGGATTCATGAGCCGTCCTTGCCATGGGACCAACAATTGCCATTGAAGCAGAAATGTTATGCATTGGAGATACAATTTCGGTGGCTGAGACCCTGTCTTCAGCATGGCTGACCTGGACGAACAACCTAAACATAGAGCAAGCATAGAAATGGATGTTCTACTCCCCAGACAAATCGGGTACCCTTTTCTCATTTTCCTTCCTGCTGCCCGGCCTGCCAAACCAACCCGCCACGAAGCTCTTCCTGCGCCTAGCCACCTTCACTTTCTGGGGCTTGGAGTTCTCGCCAACGGGCGTGGTCTCTTCCAGGCTCGTGGGAGGGGTCAGCTCGCCAGCCAGAGGCGACGCCTTGATGTTGGAGAGAGACTATAATCTTCAGTCAGCAGCAGACATCCTCGAGTTGATCGCAGGCTTCTGCCCACCTTGACACTCAGCCTCTTCCGCCTGGCGAAACTCGCTGGTTGCCCCTCGTCAATAACACCCATGGAACCAGTACCACTCGCTTCCTCGCCCAGGGAATGTGCCAGAGTCTTGCCGTTTAGCGCCACGTTCTCGTCTAACATGGCTACAAAGCGCATCAGGCCGCGTGGCGGCGGCACGCCTAGTGCTTCCTCGAGATGCTCCGACAGCAAGTAGGCATTGCGCTGGTTCGTGCTGGGCTGGATATATGGGGCCAGAGCTGAAAGCGTCAGGGTGTATGCGGGCTCGAACGTCCCCGCGAAGAAGACGCAGGCAGAATGCTGGAGTCGGACGGCGACGGAGGACGGTGGCCTGTGGTAACGCTCGGCGATCTTGGCACTCAGCTCGGTGATGAAGATGAATTCATCGCCGATCTTGTCATTCATGGGTGAGTTCGTATTGGTTATCTGACGGTGGGTGGAGGACTCACGATGACATTGGTGTTCAATTCGGCCAGGATCATGGAATCACTTTGAATCCTCTCACGGAGCGTGTCCGCAACGCATCTGCCTGAGAATGCTTCTTCATAGTAATGAGTCTTCCGTTTCGAGAGCTCTGCCCTGCCCATTGTCATAGCTGCTGGTTTCGGGGTATCCCCGGGCGGCCTTCGAGTGATAGGCTGCATGAGCTCGTCCATCTCGGTTAGTTGAGGCAGCGTCCACGGGTGTCTATTCGCAACGGCTTGGCGATCTGGGAAGGGCATCTTGGCTTGATCTGCAAGCTACTTAGGCATGTGGCTGAGGTCCCCAGTGAAGTGGCCAAGCTGTGATCAGGTCTGCAAGGCCGGGCCTGCTGGGTTGGGCTGGCAGTCGACTGTCCTGAAGATGAAAGTTTTGGGCACACTTCTCATCCGAGTCCAAGGTTGTGTATCTCATCCACTTTGGAGTCTTCAATGGACTTGAAATGAGCAGTAGTACCGTGTCAAGTGCGAACGTTCCCCAAGAAGCCGTTGTCGTGACTTGATGCACGCACGTTCAACCAGGCTCGGGTCCTGTCTCACTCAGGCTCCTTGGTGCGTTATTGGGTGCAGCACGAGTATGTCGGATTCGCTCGCTCTCATCTCGCTTGGTACCAGGGCATCACTGTTTTTTTATGATAACGGTAGCATGAATGAAGTGCATAGATAGTAGACGACGGATAGCAACATAGCGAGCCCAAGTCCTGCTTGTGGAGCTGCAGTGGTGCCACAATGGCTGGTCGACGCCAGTCCGTCCAGGCAAGGTGCGACCGGTCTTCTCCTTCATTTCGATTTATGCAAACAAATGACGGAAGGAACAGTCTGGATGCTGCTTTCCACGCCCGAGTGTTAGGGAAGGGGCGTCTATTTGGCTTGGGGCCTTCCGCGGGTAGATACCCGAGGACGTGGGCTGCAGGGCCTGCCAACGACGATCCTGAATGATCAAGTCTGCAACGGACAGGAGATATATGTCTCGGGTTCTTGTGCTACATTCACGGATGGTAGCAGGAGGCTCATTTCAACCTGTGGCCGCGGCCGTTTCCCACTTGATTGATCTGCATGGGAAGACGTTTTTCCTTCTTACAATGAACCAGTGTGCTTGTCCGCGCCAAACCTGGAGCAAGAGTTGTCATTGACTTGACCGTAAGAATATACATACCGGAACGCCAACTGTTGATAGAAAATAAAGCCAAGAGTCCATAGTCCAGCCCTGCTGCCCGATCCCGGGCATCTCTGATACCAATCCCCAATGCAAATCAGCAACCGACTTGTCTTTTCAAATGATCAAGTTCTCTTATAACAGAATACAGTACGGCGGTGAAATGCACCGACTACGGCTAGCTCATGCAACGGGGCTGCCCTTCCGGGCATGAGCGTATGCAGCGACATGCTTCTCAACCTTAAGCTGCCAGCCCGCAGCACACAAGGCTATGGCCTCCAGGGGCACAAGGATGACAGCCAAGTATACACTCGCCCAAGACTGGCCGCAGAGTGTTCCAAAGTAAGGCGCCTGTCCCATCTGGACCGACCTCCAACGGCAAGTCCAGCTAAGCAGGGAGTCGGTCGTCTCCGAGGCGTTGATGGCGTAGAAGACGATGACAGCCACTAGTGCTGCCACGAAGCCGACCACGGGCGCAGCAAACATCATGGGGGTGTGGACGGGGGTGTTGTTGCGGAGCTGTACGTGAAGCGTCAATAAGCTGACCAAGGCGAGGGAGGTCTGAAGGGCCGGAAGATATGCATGGCTTACTTGAGGAACCTTGCTGCACAGCAGGGCTGCGATGCTTGCAAGGATGACCAGGGAGCTTCCAGCGACGAGCGCAACGGTTGGCTGCATATCGAAAGTGTCGGGCCACACGGAGAGCAAAGAGCTCCCGTACGTAACCCTGGTGGTGTTGTAGACCCTTATGGCGTCGGCAGAAAGGCCCAGGATGGTGATGCCACAGAGAAGGGCGAGGGCAGTGATGGATACCCGGGCAGCATCGATCAGCTTGAAAGTCTTGGTTTGCCTCTCGAGGTAGTGGTCGTTCTGGGAGTCGACCTCAAAGGTAGATGAGGAAGCCTCATTCTTGATAGACGCGCTCGCCATGGCTGGTGGTGACAAAAAAGAACCGAACCGGGGTATCAAATAAGAAGTCTGAAGCGAAGGGAAGAAACAGGAAGGGACTATGAAGAACAGGTCGATCAACAACAAACAACAACAACAACGGGAACAACAACTAATGCGAGAGAGACAGAGAGAGAGAGACGAAACTTGAAGAGAAACGAAACAGGAGGCGGATAATGTGGTCTAATAAACCATCACGACCCAGGCATGACTTGATCCGCTGGCTCGCAATAAGGTTGATTATGTCTTGCAGGATGCAGGGGCAAAAGAAGCAGTGGATTGTTGGCCCCGTAGGCGCCGCGAGCAAACAGGCGCCAAACAGCCTGGTCATCATCTAAAAAGGGCCATAGAGTTCCGCTGTGTGTGTGTGTGTGTGTCTAGAGATGCGAACTCGTGCGGTAGAAGCAGTGTGACTTTCCAAATTTACCTACCCAGACCAGAGACGAGGTCAGCGCGTATGCAGTGAGAGTTGGGGGGGGTGCATGGTGTTTCCGGCCTTGAGCAGGACGGGATTGGCCCAGCAGGCGGCACGTCAAAGTGGGTGTCACCAACCGAGGGCGTAACGGCAGCACAGGATTGGTCTGGACGAGGTTGGATGCATGGGCAGCACTGCACCTCTGCAGTACCAACTACGGGGGGTCTCACAGTCAGCGGCCCGGCGCTTATGTGTGTCCACACCACACACAACAACGTACCCGCTCATGCGGGCGAGGGGCCCTCCCTACCTCCCAATCAGAACTGCCGAAGGGGCCCCTGCTCTTCTTCTACACACAACTAGCATGCCGACATGGCGTCCGTTCGTCACTGCCAGACAGCCAGAATACCTACTCGTCTTTGACCTTCCCCGACCACCTCAAGGTTCACCTGAACTTGGTCCTCCTTCTCGACATTCCATTTTTGGAACCACCATGTCGACTAGTAGTCTCTAGGGGCCAGCCAGCTCGGCAGCTCGGCAGCTCGGCACTCGTCGATGCGCTGCCGTCCAGCCCATCTGGAGCTTCCACTCTTATCACTCCCCGGTCGATACAGTTCTGTCCGTCTACTCTGCTGGCTTGTCTCCGATCTCCGATCAGGGCTCGCTTGCTGGTGTGGCTTGCCTGGCCCAGCCGTCGTCTTTTGCAGGCCCCCGAACGCCATCGGAGTAGAGCCTCGACTCTTCCCCACTGCCCTCACGGCCCTCTACCACGTGTGCCCCGAAAAATGCGGCTCAGTTGTGCCGGCAATCCATTTCAAGCCTTGATCACTAATCCAGCCGCCAACCTGCAAACGACTGAGTGCTAGCGGTCTGCCTCGTGCGAGGCTGGCGCGAGTTGGCTCCTACTAAATCCACGCCGTACTGATGAGCGTCATGCCCTCAAAGGTCATCCTCGTCTGCCACGCCGACCGCCGCTCCATTCCAAAGTCAACGGCCGGGGACCTGTAGTACGACAAATGTCGTGCCCAACGCCATCATGGTCTGTGGGGCACCACAACCGGCTACCGCCAGAAGCCATCTGATTGTCTTTGGGCCTGCCCATACTCGTCAGGAAAGCATTTTATTGCCTGTCTATGGGCGACGATCAAATGCTTCATGCAGCAAGACAATCATCATGCTACTGACGACCGGTCAAGTCCCCCACGCGGCCCGGCGAGACTCGCCGTTTGCCTATGATTATATCTGCATGTATGCGTCTTTCCTTGGTCAACGCTAACGGCTTGTTGCAGGATTGGTCGCGCAGCCGGCGTTGGCGTCCTCCGCACAGGGGAGAAGCAGTCATCGGAGCTGTCCATCTTGAGCTCTCGCATGTCTTCCTGCAGCGGCCCGGATTGCTGGCCCAACGGGGCCAATGACCTGGGCTGGCCTGAATCTGTTCCCCAGGGTGTATAATGCCGGAACGAGATAAGCGAGAAAGCGGCGTCATATGGTCACTTTGCGTCTCTATACGAGCGCGAGGGTATTGATTCAGACCTGTTCATTGCCATGCAGTGGATCGAGTCCTGCGCTGCTAGATCTAGCCACAGACACGACCCGTCAGGCCGGAGACGAGGTGTTGGCCTCCTAGACGGTCTGGCATGGCTGTAGAGACACCGTGAAGGCGGTGCGGCCTCGCTTCGCACCGCCAGATTCGCCTTGGTTACACAGCTGAGGGGGCGCAAGCCTCGAATACTCCGCCCATGCCGTCTGCACTTCTCTGTGCATGGCCTCGTGCACTTCGACTAACAGCTGCAGCGGGCATGATCCCCTGTCAGCCAAGCTTGTTGTGCGCTGACTTTTGCATGCTGGTACGTAGGCGACTTTTTGACAGAGAAGATAGCCTCTGGAAGAAGCAATCGATGCAGCTGTCAACTTTTGTCTCGGCCAGCCCAGTGTTCTGATCAGTGGCCGGGCTGAGGAGCTGGCAATTCGGAACGCGAGAGAGAGAAATTGCCTCAGGTCATGAATTGATCGGCCACTGTCTCCCATAATATGGTCAAGCTCAGGGTCTTGATTTCTCTTGACCACCCCGTACTACTCAGTCCTCAAGGTTCCACAGGCTTGATTTACGGCCAATTACTCCGGACGGTTTCATAGGCAAGGATCCGCGCCCGGGTTTTAACCCAAGTGTACAGAGCGGCGAGAGAACAGGGATCAGTCCCAGTTCTCCGGACACGATGATGTTTCTCGGTCTCCAACAACACTATCGGCAGGCGCCCGCGCGTTCGCCGTGGATAGACGTCAGGAAGTTCTGTGTGCTTAGTTGCTAGACCCGCCACATCGGCCACACTGTTTCCTGCGAACTTTTTGACATCAGTCGAGCTTGGCGCATGCGCAGCAAGTGTCTTGCGTACCGGCTACTCCGACTGCGTTGCGGTAATATACCTACAGCAAGTGTGTTTGTACATGCGAGCTAGACCGCCTCGACCGCCTCGACACTAGTGTCTCGGGTCTCCGAGTTACTTTCCCTTTTCTATCTTACTTTGACGAACTTCATGTGAGTCTGCTCATATAAGGACCAATTGCCGTGCCTGCTGCTCTCGACTGCTGCGTAGATGGCAGCACGCGGGAGATATCAGGTCTTCTCGTTGTCGTTGATAACGTCCGCACGTCTCTCACGCTCATCCATTATTTCTCAGACATCTCAAACATCGGGCTGAACCACGTGGCTTAGCCGAATACTTGGTCTTGGGCTTTTCATGTACTGCGTCAGCAATGGAGGAAACCAACACGGCAGGGCAGGGGAGGAACTTCGTAAGCTCCCCCACATACCATGTTAGTTGATCTGTCACTTATCAGTCTCGGCCAGCACCTGTTTTCCAAACTCCCGGCCGAGCTCCGATGGAAAATCTGGGCCTTCAATCTACCGGGCCCGAGGCTTGTGTCGGTTCATTGCGGCTCCAGGTCACTTTCCTGCGGCCTAGGTGACGGCCATCATCAACAAGGCCCACCCTCCTCTTTCGGTTGCACCTCACAGGCCAAGATTCCGACGAACCTACATGTCTGCCATGAATCCCGCCGTGAAGCCCTCCGACAGTACCGGGCATCGTTTGGCATAGCCCGACAGCTCGGACAGACCTTCTTCGACTCGGACCAGGACTACTTGTACTTCGGTCCCCGTGACGGCTTTATGGCGTCCGAGGCAAACTTGCGGACGGTGCTCAGCCTGTGCGACCCGGACGAGCTGGCACAGGTGCGCCGCGTCGCGATCAACGAGGCCCTGTTCTGGGTCTATGATTCTGCCTGGCACCGCCAGACCCCTTGTCACCATGACCACCACCCCCACAACAATTATCAAGAGCTACAGACCCCTCCAACAACACCAATGGAGGACCGGCATCGACGGCGCCGGCGCGAGTCTCAAGAAACAAATACGCCATTGCCAACACCCAGGCCTCTCACACCCCAATCACCACCAGTATTACCACCAACACCATCATCTCACGCAACCACAGTAACACACACGAGCATAGCGGCCTCCCTGCTGGTCGACATCCTGCGTCTGGTCCGCGCGCGGCTCCCCGGGCTGCGGGAGCTCGTCCTCGTCCCGCGCGACGAGAACCCGCTGTACAGCAGCGACTGCTACCTGACGGAGCCGGCCATGGGACAGAACCGCCTGCGGAGGCAGGTCAGCGAGGCGCTGGCGGCCGCCTTCGGCGGTGACTGCGGCGGCAGCCATGGAACGTTCCGCGAAACCGCCGCCGCCGCATCATCGCCGTGGGATTGGAAGATCAGGACGCTCAGCGCGGACCCTGAGCCGCCGTCGTACGACAAGCTGGTGCTCGGGTGGTGCGAGTCCGGCGGCATTTCTGTGGGTGGTGCTGGTGGTTGTGGGGGGAAGGATGGTGGAGGGGCCGGCGTGGCTGCGGCTAAGGGGCATGTGGGCGTGACTACGAGGCTTGGTGCGGTGCAGGAGAGCGCGAGGAGGTTTCTGGGTGTAGAAATGGAGGTTGATGTTTGTGGGCAACGAGTGTTTCCCCTGGAGGCGGGTGTTGGCTGCGTCCAATGAATACCATATGTGACCATATAGATTCAAAACTAGCTCACGCAACCAATTTGTGTCGGTATATCAAGGGAGCCTCATTTTCCTGCTTGGTGACAAACTGCTGCCTGGACTGTTCAGTGACCACCAAAACATTCATGTAGATAAAGAACATTTGCATCACAGTCCTCAAGGCCCCAGGAAAAGATTGATCTATTTAATCCGCCAAATGCGATTGGAGGCTATGCCCGGCCAGTCAACACCTCGGCCTGCTAAATAGTCTGGTACCATGACCGTCTAGGCCTGCAAAATATGCGCTTCAGGCAGGGAAAACACCTTGTAGGTGACCCCGTCCTTCCCCAGCAGACAGACCCTGGCAGGAACTGCTCCCCTGGCATCGCTAGCCTGCATGATCTCCATGCGTACCGGCACGAACGGGCTCACATTCTCGGGAAATTCCACCTCCCGCACCAGCGGTTGCGGCACACCGTGAGACAGTGTTGCCATGCCGGACTCATTGGTCTGGTACTGGGGGTCTACCGGCCGGAACAGTATGCAGAGCAGGTTCGGCTTCACGTCTTGAAGTGGTCAAGGTTAGATCTAATTCACAAATTGGTGAAACGTGCTCCATAGTCGGGCCCATACCTTTGGAGTAGCTCAAGGCCAGGAGAATATTGTCATCCAGGAACTTGACATCAATTATCCGCCCCTCGCTGCCCGGGTCCAGGCAGGGGATTTGGTAGAACGCCGTAGAAGGGGCGCTGCTGATACCGTTGATAATCTCGATCTTCGTTTCGAAGATTCCGACTGGAGGATTCTTATCAGCAGCGTGCCATCAATGACAGCTCCCATCGGGATAGACTTACTATCGAATGGGTTCTCCTCAGATACCACAGCTGTGTACGTGACTCCATCCACTCCACTCTGGACAGTCATTATCAGTATTATGCCAGATGCAAGCCATGAGGACGATCTGTGAAACCAGACTTACGGGTTTAGGAACGGAGCACATTTTAGTAGCCACCGCGGCGAAAGTCTCCAGCGTCGAATTTTCCCGGGCCAGCTCTAATTTCACAGCCTGACCGAAGCGAACACTTCGCTTCTCCGCCTCAGCGATATTCTTGAAGACGCCTTCGGCTTTCACGGTGAGCAGCTCAACTACAAAAGCCATCTGTGCCAGACCTTTCATGTATGGCTTCCCGTCGTCCTGGAGCTTGAGCTGCTTGTCCAGCTCGTCCAGCACATCGGAGCTATCCTGCATGCGTTGCCAGTCCTCGTCCCAGTTATCCTTCGGTACCTTCTCAAAGTGTATGGCCATGGGGCTGCTGACCAGGTATCTTTCGATGTAGCGAAGTATCTTGGCCGGATCAAGGAGAGCCTCTTTTTCCATCAAGTCATCCGGCACCGTGGTGGAAGACACACGGTCAATGGTGAGGCGGACCCAGGAGGAGAATATGCGGAACAGCTCCAGCTCCTCCATAGTAATTAGTAGGACTCTGTGGCAGATGAGGTTCAAACCGGACAAGATGTCGACAAGCCGTGTGATCTCGGTGTTTGTGAAGCCGATGTGGTCTTCTTCCTCATGAAATCTAGCGATGCCGGAAAGCCGGCTTAAGATGAGTGTGCAGCGCTCTATTGCTGGCAGCATATTCTCATGAATCAGATTGCGTAGGTTCTCTAGTCCAGGGATTACTGCTTTCTCCCAACGCTTGTGGCCCTGATGATTGGTTAAGAGACTGGTCCAAGAGTGCAGGATGGAAAGGGCCCACTTACTCTGTCGGCAATGCTGTCAACTAGCCATTCTCTGACAGGACGATGGACATGTCCCGTCAGGACAGTATGGTAGAGAGCCTGGACGATGTTTGTCGGGCCAGAGTCCATATTCTGAAGGTCTTCTTGGATGAACGACAGGAAGCGAGAGGGCAGTTCTCGCGTCGAGGTCCACTCGTTAACAATGTGTGTTTGTGTCTGCTTCATGTATCGCAGTAGCTTTTGCAATGTTGTGGTTTTGTACGCCAGGAGGGACAGGTTCACTGGTGAGTAAGAAACAAACCTCAAATCCATGGGGACCAGGTACATGTGCTTGACAGGCTCCTCGCCGTTTTGACGCAGGAAGAGAGCATGGGTCGATACCTCTGGATGAGCAGCATGCAGGCACAGCTGATATCCATCCTCGATTTGGCTGGAGTTTGGGCTTGGGCCCTGCTTGATAGGGATCCTGAAAGCCCCTATTGGAAAGGAGTCGTAGATGCTCAGGTGCACACAGCCCTCCTTTGTCCCTACCACCATGACATCGACCCGGTCGTTGTCCTCGGGCTTGAGCGGCGCGAACATGGACTCCAAAGATGCGGTGGTCGAGAACACAAACATGTCGTCCCCGATCCCGCCCGACACGGGAAGGGGGCTGATCTTGGGCAGAGAGGTGTCGATCTCGAGGAACGTGAGCGCGTGTGGCAGGTCCACGAGGTCGTCGGGCCCAGACCCGCCCGAGTCTTGCTTGCCCAAATCTCCCGCGGAGGACAGGCCGAGGCCTCGCAGCCTAGAGGCGATGTCATGATCGGTGCCAAAGTGGCGCTTCCCCGTCAGGTTACGGGCCCATGCGACGTAAATGATGGGTTCTGGACCCACGTCGGGGTCTGCAGGTTGCTGAGAGACGGTGATGCGGTGGGCAGCCTTTGTGTTCTCCACGCCCAGGAGTCGCACAGTCCCGTCGTCCCATGCGACAGCCAGAAATTGACCTGGTATGCAGTCAGCGTGATGTCCACCAACGAGAGCAACCGCCGGTGACAATTCCAATGGGTCAAGGCCAAACAAACCGTCGGGCCTCCAGCACAAGGCCTGGATATTGTAGACACGATCAGTGGTGCTGGAAACAAGCTCGCCTCGGGCACGTCTGATGGCCAGGGTGTTGGCGTTTGTGACGGTGGCTGCGAGGTTCAGGGTGGGAGAGCACGCGAGCAGCTCCGTTGAGACGGGCGCCGGGAAACTGCTCTGGCTAAACAGGCCAAGCTTCAATGCTTTGGCCGACATTGCTCTCGTGATCAGTATCACTGGGCCTAATGCAAGTCATGGTTCTCAGTGGTGCATTTCCCACAGTCTTTTTGGGAGTTCAAGCTGGATCAAAACGTGGTCCAAGGCGTCGCGTCTTCTGTGTGGAAGTCGCGTTCTGGGCAGGTGCAGAGACGGCCCCTCCAAACACCAAGCTCACTCAGAGTTCGGAGCACAGAGCTATGTCCCTAGGAGCCCAGACCTACAGTATTTCCACCACTGATCAAGACAAAACATGTACATTGAGTAACGGTCAAAATGATGTCCACAAGCCGTGATTTGTCTCTCTTGCAGATCTTTGAAAAAGATTTCTTCATTTGCAGTACGAGTACAGTAAAACAGGACCTGGGCAGTGCCTTGCTTTCCCACCCAGAGGAGGCCCAATTCGCACCCACACACGAACGCCGCGGCGAGCATTGATTGCTCTTGCTCTATTGCCAACCAGCCCAATCCGAATGACTCCCATGCTTCGCAAAGAACCACGCCTTTCGCTGTACCTTTTCCAAATGCATGCTGCTCAAGTGCTATGCGAGGTATTGCAAATCAGGATCATCGTTTCCTAGCACCACAAGGGGCTGGGGTGAATAAGATGATCATCGCTCATGCTTCCGAATTCCACCCAGCCGAATGCCCCCAAGTCAACGGAGCATACACCCCGAGTCACCAGAGGTGATATCCTCTTCCTCAGATTCACTGAAGACACATTCGTCCCACCAATCAATATCCTCATACTTTTTCTCCCTTGCAGCCTGCTCCCATGCTCGGTACGCTTCTTCCGCCTCCAAAACTGCGCTTCCCGCATAGAGACCTGGATCCGCTCCTAGGTCTCTTTCCTGTGCCAGCCACAGGTCTCCCAACCGAGATCCCCCAAGCAAGCCACCTCTCACAGCAGAATAGCTCAGAGTACGCCGTCCGCTACAGCCACCGTCTGACCGTCTTTCCAACTCATACTCTCGCATCTTTTGCATGTCTTGCAGGTCTTCGAATGTGATAGACGGTCTCGGCGATCTGAACACTCCATGTGCTTCATCGTGGTAAATTAACTCACCATCGTCTTCTGTCAGCGAGGGCATTTTCTTGTGTCGCTTTTTGCCCGACAATTGCCGCACGGATGGCTGAAAGGCATTGTCCAATTCGTCGATCGGGTCAACAGTATCCTGCAAACTTTCAGCGGCCCCTTGGATAATGTGACGGGCCACATTGTCAGGAGTGGATCTGCCGGAAGTCGCGCCATCCTACTGCGCTACATTCTCGGACGGACCCATCTGTGTCATCTCCTGCCCACCTGCTGGGGCGGCTGCATTGCTGTGCCCACTCGAGCTGCCGATTTCGAGGGCCGATATACCTTTGGCGAGATTACCGAGAATGCCGCCTGTGCTCGCCATGTGCTTTTGTGTCTGAGGGACTTCCACACCGGCGAGCACAGTCTGACCAAAGGAACCAGCGGCGGAGCTGCTGACACGAGGGCTTGCAGGCGCCTGGGGGGACCCAGGAGTGCTGTTAGCGGCGCTATGGCCAGGCAGAGGGCTGGCTGTAGCAGACTGAACGGCCTTTGCAACTTTGTCGGTGGTGGCCGCCGCCGCATCCAGCGCGCCATTCATCTCCTGGTCAGTCCTGTTGAAGAGCTCATTCCAGTACCGCACCTCGTTGAGGCGCGGAAATATCAGCCGCTCCTTGCCCCGAACATTGTCGTCTACTACCGGATCGTAGCTAGGATTTGTGAATATTTCCCGTCGGCTGAGGAAGTAATCCCAGACAGACGAAGTTCGCTCATGGAGTTTGGCATCGATTCTCTGCTTCTCATTGTTGAGCAGGAAAGTGCCGTACTGGCAAGCATGGAGGTGGTAGAAAAGACGACGGAGAAAACGCTCGTTGAATTCAAATCGGTTGGGGAATTGCCGGAGGAGCTGATAAACAGCATCAAGATACTGGTGAAAGACGGGGCTCAGTTCCTTTTCTCGAGTCGCCTGGTCTTCTATAACTGGCGTTGATGCCCGGTCGTTTGCAAGAGCAGCAGCAGCAGCCAAATTGTCAGGATCCGAGTCCTCCGTATCTTCTTTCGAGTTTACGACCTTTTTCCAGAAGCCCTGGATTTTCTCTGACGCCTCTTCGAGTACAGCGGGACGCCCATCGGCATCACCAGGTTCGATTTTAGTGCCGGCCATTGCATCATCCAGGCAGATAAATTGGCTGGGAACACCCAACGGCCCAGACCGTTGGTGGAACATGTGCCCAAAGGACAGCCAATCCTTCTCGATGAGCACGATAAAACCAGTAATCGTGCGGTAGTACGGATCCAGCATGATCTGTGACAGGGCGCTCAGCTGGCTAGTACGGTCCCACCCGTCGGAGCAGTGGATCAGGACATGCGAGTGCTGGATGCCAACCTGTCTGGCAATCAGAGCTGACCCGTCCAGTATTCCCGTAATGTGCTTCAGCCAATCACTCTTGGCGAGCAAGTCCGGGTTGGGCGGCCCATTAGATATGTCACCGTCCTTGAGGGCATTGATGACCTTGTTCAGGCTGTTCCTCATGACGTGGATGTTCTGGATGTTCAAGTATGCCTTCGTCGCAAATCTGTAATTATCCATGTTCTCGGAGCCCTTGCCCACAACCTGCATGGCCATCGAGTTGATAGCAGGCCGAGCATCAATGATCAGGTTATGCTGCTGCGCCCCAAAGATGATCCTCTTTCCCTTGTCGTCGTGAAAAGCATCACCAGCGGATAGCAGCTCTGGCTCTGTAGAGACCGAGTCGACAGGACCGTGTTCAGCGCTCTCCGAAAGACCTGGTTGGCTGCCCAAGGAACTGGTGTTCGCGCTCAGAGAGGGGGGCGCCTCCTGGATGTAGGGGTTCGAGAAGCAGGCCTCGACCAGCGCCTCGTCTTGACGGTTACGATTCCCGGTGATCCCGACTCTGGGCTGGGAGCTCCGAGTGATGGAGCAGTTATTGATCGGGTGCAGATACGTCAGGGTGGGCACCCGAGCTCGAGTGCGGTGGGGAGCAGCATACTTCAGAGTCGCATCGGAAATTCTGTTAGGCACGACGAGAACAGAGGGGTATGTGGGCGAGAAGCTGTAGTCGGCATTCAAGTCAGAGACCCTCCAGCCTTTGTCCTGTAGCTTGCCGCCAATGCCCTGGCGCCGGAACTCGGCTTTGGCGTCGTACAGTTGCCAGCCATTTATGGTGCGCTCCTGCTTTGGCGCGTGGTAGTTGAAGGCGTGGAGCTTTTCTATGTTACCGAGCCGGCAAGAGCGAGTTTTTATGAGGTTGAACGCGTCCTGAGCTGCCTGGTGGTCTTTGAAATGGAACAGAACGAAGTAGAAGTCTCGACAGCGAACGCGGATGGTGGAATCTCGTCCGGATTTCGGAGGGACCGGTCGGAACTCGCAGGCTGCAATCATGGGGTATGCGACCCATGATTCTCGTGGCCGCTCTTTGGCGCCGTCTGGAGCCGCTTCGGTCTTGAGTGGCGGGGCAGTAAAGATGATGTGAAAGTCTGTCAACCGGAGGCAGCCCCGGGTGGTCTCGCCCCGGGCGACAGCGGTGACGTCTTCTACGGTCTGGGGTACCAGTCGTCAGTGTCGGGGGCCACCAAGCGAGAACGATGCCAGGGCATATGAGGAAATCCTCCGATATCCGCTTGACAAGGGCTTACCTGTCGAATTTCCACCATTTTGAAGAGAGGCTCATGGAGCCTATGGATGTCCTGGAAAAGCTGCTGCTGGTTGGTACTAAGTCCTTGGGATTTTTGGAAATTGCTCTTGGACCCTGGCTGTTGATAAAGAGCGGACAAGTGATGCAGAGGGCGATAAGGACAGCAGTGCCAGCAACAATGACAACAAGGGCGGGCAGACGCGCAGCTGTCGGAGAGTTGACGACGATGTGAAAGGTCGAGGGCGAAAACAGTTAGCTCGTGGGCCCTGAGATGGCACCTACTCTGGGTAGCAGGAGGAGCAGGTAGTAAGCACCCCGGCCAAGTTGAACGCCCCGGGGGCCAAGTGAATCAAGCTGAGAGAATCGCTCTTGCTTGTGCTTCACTCTGGGTCACCCAAGTGTCGTCACATAACCTGATTCACCTGCTGTCGAGTAGCTGCCAACTTTCAGAGGCCAGATCGGAAGTATCGAAGCATGTGAGTGTCTGCTGAGCTCTGCTGTGCTCCTGCACACTGTAGTCTGATGGGTCGCTCTGTGCCTCCAAGAGCATGCCTGGCTGTACCTCCAGCAGCAGTGGGCAGGTACCTGACCTGGATGTACCCCGCGGCGCGCCATCAACAGCTACCCCGCTCGCGGCAGGCAGTCTTGCCGGAGACGGCTCTGGGGTTGGCGGCAGCTAGTCCAGGGTCAGTAAGTGAGCTCTCTCTGGGACAGTTTGATGGATGAAAAAGATCAGATTTGGCTCAGTAGATTTGCTGCAAAGGGCAGGGTAGTTTTAAATGGCAGATTCCTCCAACTAACAAAAAACACTCTTGATCACCAGCAAGGAATGGGTTGGCCGCCAGTCGGGACGTTGCTCTCACATCACTGCCAAAAATAATTTGAAGAAGTCCAGGAACTCTCCGAGTGGCCAAATGTGCAGACAAATTCGGCGATTCGAATTGATGCAAGAGTCCCGTTATGGGGCATACGCCAATCTCTAGTGTACTTGTGTAGTCGGCTGCGCTGCGCTGCGGTGTTGCTGGGCAATCTGGGCGCCTGCAACCTCTCACATTTCACGGGTGGTCTGTGCGTAGGGCTTCCGCACCGCACACCAAACCTTTCACTGTGCCCAATTTTCTTCGATTTTTTGGCCGCCCTACCGCAGCCCTCTGAGATTGCCTGTCCCAGACTGACCTCCCACCATCGACCAGCCAACAACGACAACTCGATCGGAATCTTCTCACTCGACAACCCTCCCGCAACCAGTCAATCTCCTCAAAAAGATCCCGATCAGAGATCAATACAGTCAATATGGCGGTCCCAGGTGCCCAGATGTGAGTTGCACCTCCAGGACTCCCCCTCTCTTCCCAAGGCAACAAAATCGACGACAACGTGGTCTTGGATCGACAATTCGCTGCAAAATGGCAGGAGTTCGAAGGTCTATTGCGTAGAATCATCAAGATTGCATCGTTCGACTGCCCTGAGCCCGACTTTGTCAAGGAGTCGACCGTCCCGAATTGTTTTGGGCATGAAATGGGATCAATTACAACAAACTCCCGCAAGACCATGTAGCTGACATTGATGGTTTCCACAGCTCCAAGAGGAGAAAGTTCGTCGCCGACGGTGTCTTCTACGCCGAGCTGAACGAGTTCTTCCAGCGCGAGCTGGCCGAGGAGGGATACTCCGGCGTCGAGGTCCGCGTCACCCCCACCGTCACCGACATCATCATCCGCGCCACCCACACCCAGGAGGTTCTCGGTGAGCAGGGTCGCCGCATCCGCGAGCTCACCTCCCTGATCCAGAAGCGCTTCAAGTTCCCCGAGAACAGCGTTTCCCTCTACGCCGCCAAGGTCCAGAACCGTGGTCTGTCCGCCGTCGCCCAGTGCGAGTCCCTCCGCTACAAGCTGCTCAACGGTCTCGCCGTCCGTCGTGCCTGCTATGGTGTCCTGCGCTTCATCATGGAGTCCGGCGCCAAGGGTTGCGAGGTCGTCGTCTCCGGAAAGCTCCGTGCCGCCCGTGCCAAGTCCATGAAGTTCACCGACGGCTTCATGATCCACTCCGGTCAGCCGGCCAAGGAGTTCATCGACAGCGCCACCCGTCACGTCCTCCTCCGCCAGGGTGTCCTTGGTATTAAGGTCAAGATCATGCGCGGCTCCGACCCCGAGGGCAAGGCTGGTCCCCAGAAGTCCCTGCCCGACGCCGTCACCATCCTCGAGCCCAAGGACGAGACCCCCGTCGTCCAGCCCGTCTCTCAGGACTACGGCGCCAAGGCCGCCCAGGTCCAGGCCGCGGCTGAGGCTGCCCGGGCACAGGAGGAGCAGGCAGAGGGTGAGGAGCAGGCCCCTGCGGCGGAGCAATAGGTGGCTTTCCCAGCGAGACACGCGCGTCACCCATCCCTTCAACTCCCAACACGTTCGGATGAGTTTTTGAACGGCCATCTGTCCCCAGACAACGACCGCGGCCCTTTTCAGCCTCACCCGGACGCGAACGTCTTTCCGGACGGAGTTGACAGTCACCGCCGGCATGCGAGCGACTTCAACGGCTTCTGAACCCGGGGATTGAGGCGAGGATGACCAGGTTTCATCACAAAACATCAGGGCTTGGCGTAATTGAAATGCATTTTTGCTGGTTTCAGGGACAGGGAAAGTTGCTGGCTCATTAGTGTAGTGTGCAGCCCAGGCTGAGCTAGAAGAGCAATGAAAGAGCAACGAGGAAATGACAAAGCTATATCCATGTTTCCCACATGAACATGCCGCCCGTTTACACCACTGTCGCTTGTGATTCGCATGTGCTCCAAGGATGCTTGTAGGGACGTAGTTACCTTCAAAAGGAATTTGAGACGCTCATAAAATGCTTCTTACAACTACCCGGGACAACATCACTGATCGTGACATACACGCCTTTGCCGTCGCTTCTCTCGCTCACCACTCCACGCCTTCCTGCCCTCCCACATGCGCACCGTTTCGCTGCTCTCGTACAACCATCGAGCGGCTTGGGAAACATCTGATTTGAGTCCTCCACCATGTAATTCCAAGCTACCCAAGTATGCGGCTAAGACCAAGCAAACAGGCCTCGGTGGACAGCTTACCGCGCTGCCTCACCCTCGGAGTCACTATCAGTGTCATCGTTCCGCCTCCAGAACGGCAACAAATGGCGGGTACTCCTGCGGTCCTCAGCCCGCGCCTGCGCAGCCCCACTCCCGCCCCCGGCGGCAACCGTGCCGTACGACGGCGCGGCGGAAGACCCAGGCGCGGCAACCATGCGGCTCTGGGCGCCGGGCTGCGAAGAGGCCAGCAGCGGCGCGCGGACAGTGACACCAGTACGAGTTCCGGACCTGTCCGAGGCCGTGGCGGTGGCGCCGGCGCCGGCGGCGGGGCCCGCCCTCCTGGCTGCCCTCTGCCGCAAGAGGGCCTCAACACGCATGCAATTACGCGTGTTGGGCTTGATGATGGCGGTGAGCAGATCGCCGACGATGGGGATGAGCTTGATGGCGAAGTCGACCAGGGCCCACAGGAGCATTGCCACGAGGGTCGGGGCGGGCAGGCCGCCTTGGATCTTTCTTGCGGCGCGGATGAGGGTGAGTGCGTTGAAGAGTGAGATGATGTCTGAGGAGTCGTGTTAGTGAGGTTTCGTGTTATCCGTAGTTGAGGTGACTTTTTGAATGGGGCCATCATGGCTCTGTCACACGTTTCCTTGTCCCTCTCACAACAGCCACGTGTAGCCTTGTTGGGACGGGAAAGTGAGCTACTTACCACCCACGACAGGAAGAAGGCCCCATAGGGTTACGGTGCCAAACTGGACGTGTAGGCCGCAACAACAGTGGCAGTCTGAACATTGGTATTAGTACCCGTCATACCAGCAGCCGTGGACTTATATAGCTTAGACTCCGCGTGTGATGGAAGGTCTTTCGTCACCTCTAACAACAGGACTGTCACAGGGCAGCTCAGAGAGGCCAACAGAACAACGTACCAAACCACCACTCATACCGGTAAGCTTTACGCTGGACCGTCTTGAGGGCACGCTCATCTTGGGGGCTCAAGCCCGGAGGCAACTCCTTCTTAAGCTTCTTGCGCCGGCCATCCTCTGTGATGAAGATGTCGTACCTAGGGTTCTGGTAACACTGTGAGCAGGCTGCGCGAAACAGGTGGTGGCTATCTCTCTCTTACTTCCGGCCCGAAATTGTCCTCCAGCTTATCCCCAACGTACTTCGTGGCCACGAATTTCGCGAGGAACGCCATTTTTGTGAGGATTTACAGGTGGGTAAAGATTGAAGATAGAATGCTGAGCGGTTGGGCGTGGACAAGGTACTTCGATTTGCTGCAAGCCGCTGTGAGGCAACAAGTACCCTGGCACCCGTTGGAGTGAAGCTGTCAAGCTGGTTGCCCAACAAGGACTGACGTCGTTACATGGTGGATTCTCGCCTAACAGCTGGCAAGAGCCGGTTGCAGCTGGCAGCCGGCACGACATGTGATGAGAAGAAGTAGTGCCAACCAGTCACACTTCATCTTCTGATGCATGGGTGGATCTAGAATTGTTCGTTAGTCAAAAGAGGTGATGTTGAATCGAAATACCAATTTCCATGTGATATTTGTTAAGACCATATGCCACTGTCTTCAACTGGTCTCCTCCTCAAGTGTCTAAGCCTAGAGCTGAAGCGAGTAGTCAACCTTCAAGAATTGGTCAGACATCGAAGTACAAGGTGAGCATTCTTCATGTGACAGGCCTTCAAGGCTCTCTTTTCTATTGAACTTAGTTGTTTGATCTTTGAAAACCTCGGTCTCGATCCTCGGCCATTAGCCCGGGCGATGCGTCCTCCGTGATGGCAACACCGGCGTCCTGCCGCCCTCCTCTTCGTACAAATACAGCTCGCCCAGTAAGAGAACCAATATATGGTCAGCCAGCCATAAATATTCCCAAGACGCCAGATGCCAATGCCCAAGCCCCCAGACCGATCCTTTCCCCACCGTGTCTTGTATACAAGCTCATCGCATCGCGTCGTGTCGTGTCGTAAAAGTTGCCATGCCCCTTTCCAGTCGCCCATGATAGCCTTCTTGCAGGTCTTCCGGCGCAGTCGTTTACGCCCTTCGTCACGGCGTGGGAGCTCGGACCTCCAAGCAGTTCTAGATGTGACAAAGTGTGAATGACAGGGCGGAGTACCGCTTTTACGGTACATAGATAAAGCAAAATGCGACGCGAAAAGATAACGAAACTCTAATCCGCAAACCCAATCTTTCAGTCCGACTCGTGGGTCGATCGGTGGCTATCTCCTCGGTCACCGCTCGCCGGACTTTGGCTGTTGCATTTCACTCGATCTTGACCTCCCATTTGCCGATGCTGAGCCGTTCTGCTTGGTCCTTGCGCCACTGCGGTCGTCGTCGCTGTCCTCTGCGAGATCCGTCAGGCCAAATTCGGCAGCCTCTTCCTCGTCGTACGCCCGCATCAGGCCCTCGCGGTCGCCGCCATGGCCCAGACTCCTGCGAGCCTCCATGCTCATCCGCGTCTGGATCTGTGAGATCATGTCCGTGCCCACGGAATCGTCGCCGCCCCGCCCAGAGATCATCTTGAAACCGTTGGGGTCGCTGCGTGACAAGTTCAACAGGTACACACCCGTGAAGGTGACGAGGAACCCGCAGAGGAGAGAGAGGGTGTTGATGGGATCGGTGGTATTGAAACCGCTGTAGAGAATGAACGAGGCACAGAGTGTTGCCGTCGTGAAGGTAACGTAGTATAGGGGGTTGACGCTGCGTAGATGGTCAGAAACTTGTACAGCCCAAATGGACTACATCGGGGGTGGGGCGTACATGTTGGTAGGGAACTGGCTCAGTGCCTTGTTGAAGTAGTTCATCTGTGTCAGGATGCAAACCGCCGTGATGATCATGAACACGTAGGTTGAGGCGTGAGTGAATTGGTTGTTGCCCGCAAAGGTAAGCTTGAGGGCGATGCCGAAAGCCTTGATAGCCATGACCGACACTGATCCTACAAGGGAGCAGATGCTGAGGTAGATCAAGGGGTTTTGCTTGCCGTATACGGGAGCAATTCTGTATATCATGAAGACGGAGAAAGCTGTCACCGTTATAGCATATATCAGGAAACCTAGAAGCAGTCAGCATTCGCTGTCGCCAAAATGAAGGTGGTCCCTGTTCTCACCAGGTCTCAGCGCATATGCGAGGATTGTCTCGATGGTCTCGATGTCCTCATCTGGCGGCGCGTGCAGCACGATGATGACAGCGCCAATAAGGCAGATGGCACAACCGAGCCGCCCTAATATGCCAAGCTCTTCTTTGAGGAAATATGAACCCAGCACCGCGCCTATCAGCACTGAAAGCGCACCCAGTGGTGTGACGAGGATGGCCGGCGCGAAGGCATAGGCTGCGAAGTTGCACACTTCGCCGACAACCACTGCATCTCACTTGTCAGTAAGTCGAGCCAGCCAGAGTCCCATAAGATGTGAGCCCCTTACGTGTGCAGATACCGGCCCACCATAAGGGATTCCGGAGGTATACGAAGCCCTCTCCCTCGAAGCCATGCGTTTCGCCTGCTTGGTTGAGACCCTACGGCGGTATGGTTAGTCGATCAGTTCGCACGAGTGTCGGTCTCGGGACCTCGAGTCCTCTCGCGTGGGCGGGTCTGAGCTACCTTTTTCGTTATGACAAAACTCGTGCCTGCGCAGCCAGGAATGTCAGTCAGGTTCGCGCTACAGGGAAGGCGGGATGCAGAAGAAGATGAGTGCGCCGTACCGATGGCCAAACTGGATGTCATGGCCAGCCCCAGGCCGATATATCTGTGATGTCCAGCGTGGTCAGCGCAAGATGTCCAGGAGGAGGCATCGTGGTTCGCCAGACTAGGGTGCGAGCGAAAGATTGAAGGGTGCCTGGAGCAAGTCGTACTTTTCCTCCACCATCATATTGTAACGAGCGCGACAGCAGCGAGACGCTGCCTGTGTCTGTTCAGAGCCGTTTTGGGGGGTTGAAGTGAGCGCAACGAGCGCAACGAGCGCGGGCGCCCGGAATGTCGAGGTGGCCCGAGTTTGGGAGTTCTTCGCGCCAGGCGAACAGGGGGCAAGGTGTGGTGAAGACGGATCGAGTGGACGGGATGTTCGGTTAACAAAGGCACAGGCAGAGGTTAAGCAGGGCGGCTGTGTCGACTGATGTCGTCAAAGCCACTGCTTTTCGCCGAGTGGAAACAGTGTACGCTATTCTGATGGGTTGTGGGATGGGCTGGTGTCGTTGTGCGATGCAGTACAATGCGTGGCTTGTCGTCTTGGTCTGCGGTCGGTAGGTGGTTCGGCCAGGGAGGCGTTCGATGGTCGAGGATCACTGGAGCGTGTGCGAGTGCGTGTGGGGGGGCGGGATGGACAAATCGTTTCAATGTTCCGGGCCCGTTCCAGGACAAGCGGCCAAGGCCAGTAAAAAAGAGAATGCTTGGGCCAAAGAGGGACGCTTTCCCTTTCACGGCGAGGACGAGGACAGATTTACAGGACCTGGAGTGCTTGCCGGGAGGGGAGTCAAGAATCTGGGATGGAGATAAAATTGGCTGGGCAGGGGCAAGTGATGTTGCTGCGTGCGTTTTGGCAGGAGACTCGCAGCAGCGCAGGGAGTGGGCTGGCGGGCGGCGGCGGGCTATGGGTGAGGTCTGGAGGTCTGTTGAATTGAATCGGGTGGGCGTGCGGCCTCGTTTCATCCATGGACGTGGACGTCACTCTATCCCTGGAGCTAGTATCCCACTAGCGGGATCTGGTGCTCGTCCCCGAGGGGACAGCATAGCACGGTACCTGGCCCCGTCCTGCCAGGCTTGCCTCTGGGCCATCTGCAGGGTGGGCAACCCCCGACACGCCTGCCAGCCTTGGAAGCAGGTCCTGGGGTACGTACTGGTGGTCCCTTGCTTCGTTTCGGTCCAGCCATCCAGCAGCACAAATCGAGGCCCCCCAGGTTGGGAATACGAGGGGTCCTGCCCTCCCTGTGCCTTGTCCTTGTCATGAGCTTGCGCAATGCCAGATGGCTGAGGCTTCGTAATGGAAAATAAGGTGCTACCACCCACCTACTAGGCGCACTACTAAGCAGACAATTAGAACCACGGCTACTGTGTACTGTTCTGCCGGGCCGCATCTTCGCAAAAGACCACCTGGCAGATCTAGTTCGCTCCCGCCCGCCTTGTAGCTAGCTGTCCAGAGTTGAAACGTCGGGTTCCCGGATAAGACTGGCAAACGTAGTACACATGTGCGTTGAGTGCATACCAAACAAGATCCACTACCTACACCTAGGTGTGGTGCAGATTTCGATCTCCTTATCAACCCATGCCAGGCGCGTGGCAGGATTCCGAATCCAAGGCTATATACTATTTATGTACACGAACCAACTATTGTTATTATTCTCCGGAAAAGATCACATCGAGTTAGGCAATCGATGGATGTCATATCATACCACTGATATACGGAGTACTAATACGTGAGCTGCACCCTCAGGCGAAGATGGGTTCTGTGTTTCAAAAATCCACCTCCTACCTCGGAACAGAGCGTCGGTAGATCCTCATGCAGGCGAGCTACAGTGCCGCAGTACGCGCGTGCCAATAGTGGCTCTTGTCTGTTGGTGTGTGTGTGTGGATAATACTGAATCTGCTTCACCAATCCGCTTCACCCGGGGCTTTCAGGGAAATAAATGGGTCCCAGAGACTGTCTCCGCATCCCACAAGATGACGATGAGCTGGGCCCAGAACTCAGACTCAGTAGCAGACTAGTCCTGGTGGAGTTGCCCGGGCAGTCAGCTCAGCGCTACACCTGCTGTTGTACTCCGTACCTCCTCAGGCGGGTGGAAAGATACAAGCAATGGGACTCTGTCAGTGCGATTGGTGATTGTGCACCTGGTTGTATCACTTACAGGTTGGCCTGATCAACGGGTTTGTGGGTGTCACTGAATTTCGCTTCCTCTCAGAGCAACATGTCACGCGCTCGCCTGTTAGGCGACCCGGCACGCCCCCAGCCGAATCTTAATACACACTGCTCAGATGTCCACCACATCAGGGAGTTGATGGAGTCTGATCGATCTTTGCACCGCACATGATGAACCAAGGTCGGCAAGTGCTTCATTGATCACTAGGAGTGCTGTTCGTACATTGATACAGAGCTTTGCTACATATCCCAAGTGCCCAAGCATCCACATTTCCGCAATATCGTCGCTGACAACCGCCGGCAACAGAACGTTCCAAAAAAAACACTCCGCAGACGCCAACAGGCTTTGATTCATCTCATCAACAAGCCCCATCGCCGTTGTGCACATAAAACGGCCTTTGTCCCCCGCGCGCTGGTAAGACACGCTCGTCTCGTCAAAAGAGATACTTAACCTCCTTGGAAGAATCAAAAGTGGCACCTCCCAGGACACTCACGTGGAGTCATTCGTAGGCGCCTCTTGTCTGTGCATCCTCCCGTCCCAGTAGCTCTGTGAGTGTGAGAGATCATGTATCTATGGAGACTTCTTCCAACTCCTGTCTGCCACGTCCTCCAAGTCGAGCTGCCCAGGGTCGCAAAATTTTGTTTATGATTGGTTCGTTGTCAAGAAGTCGTCATGAACGATGTCGTAAGCGCGCGAATTCTCACACAATGGCGCAGTGGAGCATAAAAAGGTTGAGTCGTATGCTAGGCCTTGGAAAGCAGGCCAGGCGTCTGTTCAGATCGAAACTTACCTCTCAATCGGGGGGGAATTATTGATTTTTTCTTTTCGTCAGTGCTTCAGCTCGTCCACGCTGCAACTCGGCAAAAACGCGAAGAAAGGGGTATAATAAGGATGGGGAGGGGGTCGTTAAATCAGGGTCCGATACATGGGAAGGGTGCAGATGCACTACAACTGCACCCAAAACTCGGATCCAAGGCACACTGGCGTTGCAGAGACCTCGATCAAGTTTGATTTGACAACTACGCCGACGGGTGTCATCTATGTCCGACGACGCTTGGCAACTGGAGCGATGTTAGCAGACATTCGTGACTCGGGTCCCCACGAAGACTTACTACTATCGTCACCTGGACCAACATCATCCTCGTCTGCTTGTCTACCTCTCTTGATAGATAGGCTCGAAGGAGACAGGTCGGTCTGGTTCTGATTTGTAGTGTCAATGCCGTCGCTGTTGTTGTCGTGCTCGTCATCGTCATCGTCATTCCAGTGAATTTCGTCGGTTTGAGTCTCTGGAGGGCCTGACTCCGTCTGTAATGGGGTCTCAAACGAACGGCCGGCATCGACCAATGCCTCGGTCGCAGACGTATCGTCGCCATGACCCTGACCTTCTCCATCTAGGGTCGCCGTGGCACTGGAATCGTGGGGTGTCGGCTCGGGTGTACCGGCAGACGCTGCATATCCTGCAGGCTCGGTCGGCTGCTCTTCGGTCGCTTCGATGTCGAGGTAGTCGTCATGTTCCGCTGTGTCGTAGTCTTGCATACTGAAGTCAGCCGGTGTGTTTTCTACGTGGTTGCTAAGGTCAAAATTTGCAGCTAGTGAGTCCCGCGCGCTCATTGATGGTGAGAATTTCCTCGACCAGTCTGCGGTTGTAATAAGTGCTTGTTGAACGGTGGTCAAAGCATCTTCAACCAGCTGACGGCGAGGACCTCGAGTTTCCATCTTGGACTCGACCGTGAAGAGGGCGTGGCTCCCAGCATCGCAGGAAATGAGCTCAACCGACATGCAAGATTCGCATGCACAAATTTCGGATGAGGCAGTGCATCTGCTGAGTTTCAAAGAAGAAAGATGCTCACCATCAGTAGGGCCATCGTCGTCCTGGAAGTCTTCATTTTCGGCCCCAGCGTTTCCTTCTGTCCCGGCGGCTTCGTCCCCAAGGTGGGCGTCTTCCTCCGTGTATGGTTTATCTTCAATTCCGTCATTTGTGACGTCTGCGGCAAGGTCCTCATCCTCGCCTGGCAAAATGTCAGAGTCCTGTTGGGCTTCGGTCGCGCTTACATCAGGCGGGGCCGGCGGCCCTGCGAGTTCGAGGTCTGTCTGCACTTCATCTAAGAGAGCCTCGTCGTTTCCATCCTCGTAAGCGGGGTGATCCGCTGACATGGGATCATCCACCAATTCTTCTTCTGCGAGTCTAGAGTTTGAGGCGTCCATGGCCTGCTGTTGACTCTCACTGAGTCGAAAAGGATTGTACGGTTGCTCAGCCTCATGTTTCTCACTCAGAGCACCTCCTACTTGGTAGTTTGACTCGTTATCAGAGATGTCATCAGAGTCCACACCCTGGCGGCCTTCATCGTACTCGTTCGAGGCGTCCTCAATGGCTGTGAGATCCGGAGTTCCCTCATAGTAGAATCCCACCTCGGACAGCCCCTTGCCATTGCTGGCATTGTTGCTGAGCTCTGTGAGCCGGCGCAGACAATTCGGTCTCGTTTCCAGGTATATGTACAGCTCTGGAACCTCGGAAGAATCATCGTCAAGCTTCACAAGTCGATCGTACAGCTCTAGGACTTGACCAAAAGTCGTATGCTCTAGGAAGTCGTTCGTTGTTGTCTCTCCGAACTCAATTCCGAGTCCATCCACTTTCACATAAAGTTCATCGAGATCTTGCAGGTCCTCCGCTATAACTTGGCGCACTTTTGTTAGAAACTGTGACAATGGCTGGGAAAGTACATCTGCGGTCTCGAAGAAGTAATCATCGGGATCAGCATTGGGTGACTCCGCAAAGAGGTAGAACTCCGCTGTTCCATAGGACACTCTCACGCGGGGATGTTGCTCTGAGCCTTTGAATAGCTCCTCCTCTTGGCTACTGGCATCGTCCAGATCATACGCTGAGCCCGTAGTGTCCGGGTGTGCAGCGGTTTCCGCAGGAAAAGGATCGTCTTCAAGGCTAGTGCCTTCGGGGGGCTCCTCGTTATGAGGCTGGGCCACCGTTGTTCCGTTGTCGGCCGCATCGTCGGCGTAGCTGCTGTCTACGGGCGGCTGCGTCTCGTCCCCGGGCTGAAAGGGTCCGATGTCTTCAGCCCTGATACCTTCCTCGCTAAGATCATCGTGGTAGTGCTCATCCTCCAGGTGCGCAAATTCAGCATGCCCCGTAGCGACTGTCGTATCTAGAGCTTGGCCCTCATTGTGCTGATCATCGTCCACGAAGTCTCGAACCTCTTCTGCGGTGACTTCAACATAATCGTCCTCTTGGTACTGGTCAACCTCCCCATGTTGTGCGTCGTCTGCCTGTTGGGTTTCCTCGCGTTCAGCTTTGCCTCCTCGTTCGTCACCGAACTGGTCGGCTTGAACAACGTCCTCGGCATCTACTGAGGTGTCAAACGCGGATACCTCGAGATCATGCTGACCCTGTTCTTGGCCAGTGGTATACTCTTCGTAAGACTCATGCAAGACTTCCTGCGCGACATGATCCTGCGTCGAGTATGTGCGAGCGTCGGGGAGTGCATCGTTGGTTTCGGTGTCGTATGCCACACCGTCATCAATGGATTCGAGCCCAGCCACTGGGCCATCGATGTCGAAATCGAATTCCTCATCTCGGGTGTCTTCAAGCTCAAGTTCCGTCTTGGCCTCCAAAGGCCCCTGCTCCTCGGCTACAACCTCCATCGTATCGCGGCGGAGCTGGGAGCTAGATCATACGTCAAGCTGGCGGTAAGATCAGGTCATTTTACTTGCCGTAGTGGCAAGCAGAATCGGATGCAAGGTGTGGGGGGCCGTTGTGTTTGTCTATGATTACCTGCACCTGCTTCGCCTGATACCGAGTTTGTGCGGAGACCTCGACTTCTGCGACATAAAAGATTGTTGAGAACTGTGCCAGGCCAACTTTCAGCAGTGCTGAGTTTCCGGCAGATCAAGTAATCGCGGGTCCCAAGGCAAAAGCGGGTGGTCGTTACAGGTCATAGAAAGGTCAACGGAGTTGAGTGAGTGGTCAGAGGTTGTGAAGTGACGCGAACGGCTAATTACTTGCCTTTGGCACATGGGACAGGCAGTCGCGGCTGACTAAACACGCTTGTTGCCGCGTCTGGTTCATTAGTGCGGATACCTAGCTACCAGACTGGGGGGGGGGCCCTCTGCCTGCCGGAGTGGGGCCGCAGCCTAGGTAGCCAGGGGTAAGAACGCTCATTACCTAAAGTGACAGAATGCCATTGCCTAGGCCAGCTCGCACGAGCCACCAGGCCAGCTTCAGGACAGCACTATCAATTAATCGCAGCTGATGTCCTACTGACAACAACAGCGCAACTCAGCTCCCAAATCTCTGGCACGACCACGATCAGCCCCCTTGTCGTAGAGTCCTTCATTGCGCGCTGGAGAAAAAATGGCAAGCCTCCCGATCAACTGACATATCTCTCAGCGACAATGGCTAATGATTGAGTGCAACAGGTCGTCCTAGCAGCTTCGATCTGCACCCGCGGGGGCAAAGCTGTCCTTTCGCGACAGTTCCGCGAGATGCCCAGGTCGCGCATTGAAGCCTTACTCGCCTCCTTCCCCAAGCTCGCGGACAGCGGCACCCAGCATACGACCGTCGAGCAAGACAACGTCCGATTCGTCTACCAGCCTCTTGATGAGCTCTACATGGTTCTCATCACCAACCGCCAGTCCAACATCCTCCAAGACATCGACTCCCTGCATCTCTTCGCCCAGGTCGTCACCAGCACCTGCAAGAATCTGGAGGAACGAGAAATCCTGAAGAATGCCTTTGAGCTCCTGAGCGCCTTTGATGAGCTAGTCACCCTGGGGTACAGGGAGAACCTGACTATCAGTCAGATCAAGACCTTCCTGGAGATGGAGAGTCACGAGGAGCGCATCCAGGAGATCATTGCAAGAGTATGAGACCCTCGCATGATTTCCCTTCCCAATGCCCTGTCATGTGTGCTAACTTGCCCCAGAACAAAGAATTGGAGGCTACGGAAGAGCGCAAGAGGAAGGCCAAACAACTCGAGATGCAGCGCAAAGAGTCGGCCAGGGGTGCGCGGGGCATGGGCAACGTGCCCAGGACGCCCGTCTATCCCACATACACTGCGCCCAGCCGACCTGCTGTCACCGACACATACGACACCTACGAAGCTGAGAAGAACAAGTCGAAGTACGTCAGTCTCGTCCAGCTACACCTTATCAAACACTGACAAGAGACAGATTCACGGCACCAAAGGGCAAAGGCATGCAACTTGGTAAGAAGTCCAAGACAACCGATATGTTCGAGCGAGTACGAGGCGAAATGGGCAACGAGGTCGACGACAGCCCGCTCGTCGCTCCAGCAGCTCCCTCTCCTGTTGCAGCCGAGCCTGCGCCGCGTGCCTCGACGACACTGGACCGCGATGCCATCCACGTCACAATCAATGAAGCGATCAGTGCGAAGCTGTCGAAGGAAGGCGCAGTCGAGTCCATTAGTGTCAGCGGAGATCTGCAACTGAGGATATCCGACCCATCACTGACCAAGATCAAACTCGACCTGAACGCGCAGCCCTCCCACGGCGCGCAGTTCCGAACACATCCAAACGTCGACCGGAACCTTTTCAACAGCTCCAGGACCATCCAGATGGCCAACACTGCGAAAGGATTCCCGGTTAACAACTCGGTCGGCGTGCTCCGATGGCGCGCTACTCCAAAGGCAGATGACCCCACCGCAGTGCCAATCAGCTTCACCGTCTGGGTCAATAAGGGTTCTGACGGCAGCTATACGATGACCGTCGAGTACGAGCTGACCGGCGGTGACGCACTCAAAGATGTTAGCGTCACTATCCCATACTCGACTGCCGAGCCGTCGGTGTCGAGCTTTGATGCCACATACGACGTGTCGGGAGACAGCCTGGAGTGGTCAATCGGCACGGTAGATGACGAGAATCCCAATGGTGCTTTTGAATTCGAAGCCCAGGCCGACGATGAGAACGAATTCTTCCCGATGCAGGTCCGGTTCTCCAAGACCACGCCATTTGTGGACGTTGATGTGAGTCGTCCGTTTATTATCGACACGCGGTGTCGTGCTTACTGACGCCATCGCAGGTTTCGTCCGTTGCTCTGGTGGAGATGAACGAGGATGTGACCTTCTCGAAAGAGATCAAATCCATGGCAGAGTCTTATGTCATCGAGTAATGCAGGTTTCGTGGGTATAGAGGAGTTCAACAGTAGCATGCCTTATTAAAAGTCCTCGTTGTGGACACGAAGCAAACGTTGTTGTTCCAGAGTGTGCCATGCACCTTTCTGAATAATTTCCGCTTTCCGGCTCCCACCGTGACGAACCCAACGTTGCCTCGTACAGCCCGGTCACATAGACACTCATGAGAGGACGGCCGCGTATCCGACAACCTCGCGTGGGACAACGTCCTGAGCAACACCCTCCTGTGGAATAACCTCTTAGCACTCACGGATAACATCATATAGGATACTCTCCTATGGGATCCCTTCCCGCCAGATCCGCCACCCATCCCTTGGAACAACTTCTTGGGGGGCAACCTCGTGTGCATCAACCTACAAGGTAACTCTAGTAGAATAATCGCTCCCGGCACGATAGGGCAATCTACTATAGGACACCCTCCTAACGGTACCCTCATGGCGTACAGCCACCTCCAGGGCACCTCATAAAGCTTAGACTCCTAACATATAGCTTCTCAGGGTATGTCCCCCTGAAAGACATCCTTTTAAGGGTGGGGAAAAGCTCCTATAGAGTAACCTCCTTTTGGAAAGACACCCTTACACATCATCTTGTAGCATCATGCCCTGTCGAGCAGTACAGTATAAGCAAAGCTTCTATAGGATGAGCCCTAGGAGATTTGTCGAGCGGAAGTCTTCTCACCAAGTGTGCCGGTGATTCCTCGCGGTGGAGGAGTCAAAGGACGCGCAAAAGGCGCAAGGGTGAAATGCTTGACCATTAATTGGCTGCCTCGCTGGAAATCCTCGGATGACAATTATTGGATGAGACGGACATGAGATTGGCAAGGTACAGTGCGGTTGCGTGGCATTGGCGGGCTTCTTTCACTACGTCGCAACACGACCCGCTTTCCAACTCAACAAAGAGCGTTCGCCATTAAGCCCTTCAGCACGCCAGTGCAGTTGGGATTGCTCTGTTTTTGATCAATTGCGTCACAGTTTGGCAAGTATGCTTCCTCGTTCGAAGGAGACGGCAAAGAACATTGGCGACCACTGGAGCAAGCCGTCATCCGCTACCCTGAGCCTTCGGAAGCTGCCCTGGCCCACATGGAATGCTGGAGCCAGTGCCCACGGAGACGGGATCACATCTCGATTTTCCTGGTAACAGCATGTATCATAGCTCTTGGCAGTGACTTCACCTCTCCTATGACTACTGACGAGACAGCCGGGGGGGCTGTATGTTCTCCCGGCAACAGGGGCAAGCAGGCTGGGGTGACTTAGCCACAGCTAGCCTGAGCGTTGGCTCTCTGCTTCAGGTCTTCCAAGGCGGCCTGGAACAGTTTACAAACCCCAAGGCGCGATTGAATTGTATGCCGTTGTGGTCATGCTTCCGCAGTCAAGCTCATAGGGCTCAGCAAGGCTGTGAGGTCAGCCAGGGGGCCCCAGGCAAGCTTGAACGCACGGGCGTCGTCCAGTTTGCTTGGACCTCTCGACCCTGATCTTGGGTTTTGGACATGCACCCCTCCTTTCTGGCTCCCGACCTTGGGAACCTGATCTTCGTGATTTGCCTGATCTCTTCGCTTCAGTAGATCAGGGACCGGGCGGCTGGGGGAATCATTGGAGATCCGCACTTGGTAGGGGACACGAGGGCAAGACTTGCCGAAGGATCTCCAAGGGGAACAATGATTGATGTTCGTGATCCTCACCTGTTCCCTCAAGCGAAACCATGTGGTTCCATCCAAGCCATCCCGACCATAACCACAACGGTTGCATCAAAATTTTGAGATGGCAGGCGCCTGTTCGGCCGAACTGTACCACAGAAAATGCATGAAATGCCATAGCCACTTCTCAACCCACACTATCCAACACAAAACCTCATCCGTCTCAGAGCCTCAACCGCACTCTAGCCCGCCAAGGCCAGTCGTGATTGGGCGGCCTGCGTCTCAACAGGCCCACTCCAGACGATTCCGTCGCAAGAAATCAGACGAGGGGGCCTTTTCGTCGGGAATTTCAAATCTAAGGTTATTCGGCCCTGAAGTCACTTTGTTACGGTCCCGCGCGCAACGAGGTACAACACCAAGCTTTGTGTTTGGTAGCCTGCCAACCGAACTCGTTTGTAACCACCCCGGCATGCGCGCCCCCTGATCCCGGCTGCTTTTGATGCTTATGCATATCTTCACCAAGGTCTGCATGCCCCTTTCGAACCACTCCTACGATCGCGAGTATCACTCGCGTAGATCCCCCTCTGGAGACTCGAGCCGGAATGTCGAGATGCCGGTCTTGGGGAGGACGCATAGCCCTCGCGACATCATCAAGCACCAGGTCGACGGCGGCAATGGGTAAGAATGATCACATATATCCCGAGTGATCCCCCACGGTCATGAGGATCATGATCTTCGCATGCCGTCCTCCCAAGACTTTTCACGATCACATCCGTCGATCCTTAATTCCTGATTTGATTCTTCCCAAGCGCCCTAGAGGCTGCTGTTTCGTTCATTGCATACGCCTTCTTTGTCTACACTCCTTTGATAGGATCAGCAGACCAAAAGTATCATCTGTACTATTTCAAATAATTATCTTCTCTCAACATGTTCTTCAGGAATTTCATCACCGCCCTAGTCGGCGTGTCTATCGTTACTGCCGGTAGGTCATGGGTCTTTGTGACAGTTCATAATGGACCTCGATAGCTAATACATGGTAGCTCCTGCGTCCGTCGGCAAGACTGCAACACCCGTGGAGAGGGGTCTGAAGCACAAGGCCAGGGCTCAACAGAAGCGGGACATCATCATCCAACAGACCGTGATTGAGCCCCAGGTCACAGTAATCAACAACAACTTGGATACTATTGCCGCTCTGGCCTTGACCGCCGAGCAAGAGTTTGCTGCCCTGGTCCAGTCTCAACTTGCTCTCGTTTCGACGGTGGAGACCATTAAGAACAACATTAGGGTCAATCATTTCAAGAACAGTAAGTGTTTACGAGGTTGTCTTGATGTATCAGACCTTGATGCTAACCAAACTGACATCAGGATGGACGAACGTGAACACTGTAATCGTTGCTGTCACGAATGTCATAGACCAGAGAGATCCCAACAACGTCAACACTCGCTACATGGTCAACCAGCTCCTGGCCGATAATGGAGCACCTGACAAGGAGATTCTCGTCATGGTGAACGCAGCCGAGCCTCTGACCATCGGACCTGCCCCTACGCCCGCCACACTGAATGTCCCTGGTGTCGCCGGAGTAGGAAACGCCACTCAGCCAACTGGTGCCGCACCTCAAGTCGCTCCGCTAGACCCCAACGCTCCCTTTGGCCAGGTCAATGGCTCCGTCCTGCTTCCCTTTGGCTCGCAGCCGCCACAGGCTCCAAGCAACGCTCAGGTCTTTGCTGACCCGGCTGCGATCATCCTACCGAACCAAGGCCTGTTCGTCGGTGACACGAACCTCATCCAGCAAGACTGCCAGCTCCTCGCTGCCGGGTCTCTGTTCAACCTGCAGGCTCAGCTGCTGGCAAACCAGCAGGCCATTGCGCAGGCCCAGCTCGCAGGTCTTGTTCTTGGAACTGCGCCCCCGCCAACGATCATTGTGAACGTGAACGGTCAGCAGGGCCAGCAGCAAGCTCAGGATCAAGCCGCTCAGCAGCAAGCTGCAGAACAGGCCAAACAACAAGCAGAGCAGCAGCAACAACAACAACAACAGCAGCAGCAGCAGGCCCAGGAGCAAGCCCAACAGCAGGCGCAGCCGCCAGCCGATCAAGCCCAGCAACCTGCTGAGGGCCAGGCTGCGCAGCCGGCCCCAGCTGCCGCCCCATCCGGCGAGTAGGGTTAGAAGTTATGAGCTGGTGGTCCCGTCGTCAACATCGATTGGACTGCCGGGCGCGAGGTTCGGAGTCATCGGGGCTGAATAGTCTGATTCTTTTATTCTAAATGTTAATTACCGCCATGTCCGTATATATCACATCTCAATCGGAACGAATGAGGTCCAATTCCACTATATGTGAAAGTCTCTCCGCAGAACCATCAATGACAAGGCTGGGAGAATCCGCCTGTGCAGTCTGTCTTGTGCACTCCTTTGAGAGTCTGGAAGACGCGATGGTGTACAGAGCTCAGCATACAAAGACTGCGAGGGGAGTCCGCGAAACATCCACAAAGACTCCAGTCCGTCAGTCCCAGTACTGACTGGTACGGATCATTTAACTGGGAGGCAGCCTACGACGAGGCAACCAATATGAATATATAAGTTGGCGCCACTGCGAGGACGAAGGGGGAGTCAAACATCTCACCAGTGATGAATCCCGCAAGGGGCTAGGATATTCCTGTTGCGTGACTCTCCTCAGAACCCTGGAACCTTGCACATGAACGCGAGGCTTGGAAACGGCTAGCGGGCGATCATACTGGCCTTGCACCAAGCACGTATGAGGCGTCGAGCCTCGTGGCGATCACTCTTTGAAGCTTAGGCAAATTGTCCAGTGAGCTCTTCGTTAGTCACTGGACTGCGTTGAGCACATGGGTTCTCTTGGCTTGCAAGTGTCAATGCTGGATTAGATATAGTCTTCGCGGACAGGGCATCAAGGTTGACGTTTACCAGGATTCAGCCAAACTATTAAAGATGCTTGGTGGTTTAAACTCACATCATCTCAGTGTACTTGGCTGTGCATTAGGCACCTGGTAGCAATGCCATCAATCGAGGATCAAATTAGGTTTCCAATCATATTTGACCATATCCTTCATCACCAAGATCCAGTTTCAATATAGCATGCATGGACTGCAACGCATCCAGTTCAGGCACGACTATTTCTCCTTTGCACCTGCAATACCTGTCCCGGGCGGGTACTTCACCGCGGTAACCTCTTCTTGTGCCTTGAGGGTATCTATAGCTCGGAAAGGTCTAATTTGGAACTCCGAGAAGCTCTAGGTGATATGAACGACCAAGTCTATCCCATGCCTCTCGCTCTGCCTGATCAGACACCCACACCAAGCCAAGCATACCAGCAGCATTTGTGCCAACCCCCTCCGATCGACCGTGTCGACGGGGTGTGAGACAAAGCCATGAATCCGTGAGACACACGTTGTAAGCTCTCACATTGGATTCCTCGTCTTGTTTTGCCCTCATTGCCGATAGCAGTCGCGTATAGCATCTCATGATATCTTCCACTTGACAGCTCTTAGGGAGTCGCAGCACAAAATGCTGGTAAGGGATACCGGAGATTCCAGTAGTGATTTCTGATATCACATATGCAATGAGCCAAAGGAAACTTTTATCTAATACAAGCGGAAACTCGACTCACCTTGAGTGGACTGGGCCTGCTCGGGAAACAGGGCAAAAGGTGAAGGACATGTGAAGATTTGCATGTGCTTGTGACCCTGAGAAGCTCCAGCCTCTGCACCGCAATTGTAAATTGCAATCTGCGGCCTGCTGCGTCCAAGGTTTTTCATGACTGCTCGGGCTGCGATCAAGTCGTCTAGGTCTAGGTCTTCGTCTTGTGATTTGAACTCGCGAGTATGCAGGATGTACATGGGTCTGTAGATGCAATGCATGTTGAGCTCGAGGATGTGCCCCTCTCCTACGTGGCTGACCACGAGATCTGGGTCAGGATGGAGGAAGGGGCCGCCAATTCCACGGCGTTCGGGTGCGTTCCGGGATAGAATCGGTTTCCTTGACATAGCCCGACTCGCGCGGAATTCGAACTGGTGGACTTGGTCAGCTGTGGGCGTCAAGAGAGAAGATTCCAAAGTGGAGGTATTCATTTCCATTGACCTTGAACCCGTTGTCCTCAATGAGCTCGCCCTCTGTTTCCTCAAAAAAGAGCCTCCCTTGTGCAACCAGAGTGTCGAATTTGGTCAGAGCCTGCAGCTCCAAGTCCTCTGGTAAATACAACAAGGACATGTTGACCTACAAGGCTGTCTTTGCTGCCAAACATTTGAAATGTTCTCATGCATTAAACAGTACTACAGGTGGGCAAGAAAATTGCAGATCCAGCCTACGAGGTGATAGACCATCTCTTCAGTAATTCTGCAGCGATTAGCATGCGATTATCTGAAGTGCGAATGACCCCACAGTCTGTGACTCATGAGTCACAAATTCCCTCCTGTAGACTGCTTTTGAGTAACATGCCCTTCTGATGGGACTATATTGCATCTTGCGGCTTCTTGTTTGAGGATTGTGAGCTGAGACTGATCCATAATACCTGTGTAATTTGCTTTGACCCACAACATCATTTGGTATTGTGTTGCTACTCGAGCAGGCGACCTCGGAAGCCGAAGTCCTTCTGTCACACTCTTTCTATCAGCCTTGTCATAACATGTTGACGGCATTCACAGTCCTCATGCACAAAAAATATTGAGACTATCCACAATTTTGAGTCAAGAAACACAGCTCTGGTGGTGCTAAGGAATGCTCTGGCTGAAAGTCACTGGCATCTTAGTGTCTCTTACTACAACGACTCAACCCAGCCACAATGGCAACGTGCGGACACAAATATCCATTGCCTGGTTTGATGATGATTTTGAATAATCAATCTATCGATATTCGACTGTTTCACTAGATTATACACGTCCACGGTCGGCATCCAACATTCAAGCCTTGGTCTAGCCACAGCCCTTTTTGGACGTTGTGGGGCTTTGAGATGAACTCAAAAGGAAATGTCAACTTATTTCGAAATGATAGGATTCTTGAATTGGAGCGTTCTTGATAGAAATGAAAGATTCCAGTACCAATCAATTCTCAGCACGTTCCAAAATTTCATTCCTGAAACCTCGAACCCAACCGTCAGGTGTCCCCTCAACCACTGGCTGCAAAGGCAAATATCCATCCTTTCCAGTCCTCTTCTCGGCTTCGAGAATCTTCTCACAGGTGATATTCTGGTTTCTCCAAACATATGTCATCTTATTGGGCTTGTCCTGACGCCACTGTGCCTTTATCTTCAATGGGAACATAGGCTCGATCGTGCACCCAGCCGCAAAGGAAGCACTGAGGCCTGCCGTCCCTCGCCGTCTCCCGACCGCCCGCGGCAGCCGCCCAGTCCCCGAGATATCAACCCACTCCTCGCCCTCAGCCAGCTGCTCGATGCTGTCGAGGGCGGTCATCAGATCGCGCCCGTCGGCCAGACGCACCAACCACGACCCGGGGATCACGGCTTGGTACCATACCGTTCGGAACGGCACCGCCCACGATGTCCTGCTCACCCATCTGCGCGGACAATAGCCTTTCACGTCGCCATGTCGTCTTGATCGTGGTCCGTGCATGCCACGACACAGGTGTTGGCACCTTCTTGAGGCATGGCGCCCGCCGTCTCGACAAGGCTTTCCAGCGCCGCTGTGACGGATGGCATGCTGAAACAGACGGCTCGGCCCAAAGGTTGCTGGCGTGGATGGGCGGGGTTCCGCAGCATTGAACAAGCATCTGGCGCGCGCATACAACGACGAGGGAGCGCATGTGGGGCAAGTGAATGGGAACAGATGGTTCTCGAGGATGACTACCTCCGGTGTCTTGACCAGCTTCCTCAGGGAAAATACCTGTACCGAACATGGCGGCGCACATGGTTTCGGTTCGGATGCGGGCGTGGTGCATGCGTGGCAGCACGGCTCCGAGGGAGTCGCACAGGTGTGAGGTCGGGATCTTTATTCCCCAGCTACTATGATATGTATCAAGCTCGAGACTCGTGCAGGACAGCGGCAATGCCTTCAGAAGCGAAGTTAATACTTCGTGGCTGGCCTGGTCGGCTCGTACATGCAGTGACAGAGATGCCAAGTTGGTCATTGTAGGCAGGATGAGAGCCGCGTGTTGTAGCTCTTTATTAACGTCTGCGACGGCATTGTTTTCGCTCGAACTTGAATTAGTGTAAAAGACCGAATACGGTCCCCGTACAGTCGTGGTTGGTAACAACGACAAAACATACCACCCGTATGGTTCTTGAGGGCGACATGGCCGTAGAGAAGGGAACTGGCGAGTGGGTCCCAGTTCTTGCATACTAGAAGACAGCTGAGCAGGTCTCTGTTCCCAGTGTTGCTGGGTTTGAGTTCACCGAAGATAGGTAGAGAGCAAGATATCGCCAGGAAGCGCATTCATGGTCGAATATGTTGGTCGACTGTGCACCAATGACGATCTTAGGCCTAAATTCTGTCAAAGGGACATTACGCTCGACTTACACACGGTCTAAAATATGACGGCATGCATGGACCATAGTAATGAAGCTGCATGCAAGTCGACCCAGCCCACCTCTGCACCTACCAAAGCACTCCTACACAATCACATTCTTATTTTCTTTCATCAGATCCCTAATATACTATGGGTAGCTGCATAAAAAGTGAAAGGCTATTCAAACAATTTTGGAAAGGACCCCTCTGGATGACCATGCCAGTGCATAGTAGACTTCATCTGAAGCAAAAAAAAAACCCAAAAAATAACGATCCTATTAAGGTATCACGACTAGTTGAGTGTTAGAATGTGATGCAAACATAATTAGACATGTTTGGAGACTAACCCATGACGCGAGTCGAACGCGCAATCTTCAGAGAGGATGATTTCAACCGAAATCTGACGCCTTAGCCATTAGGCCACACGGCCGATTGTTGAGACAGGGATTCCCCGAGGGGATACAATGCTGACTCGAGAGGGAGGCTGGCTGGTGGAGCTCACTCCGGGGACGGGACGGGTGGAAGGGCCTGTGGTATGTGGGCCAGCATTTACTGGACAGCTGTTGCTCTCATGAGAATTGTTGTCGAAGCAGTAGTCATCTACACTCGGCACATGACCAAATGTCAGCGTAGTAACAGCACCGGTGGGCGGAGCTTCCGTAGTGGCGGTCGTCTGTCGTTCCGGATGACGGCCCGGGCGGCACCTGGGGATGTGGATTACTACGACATTGTCTTGAGTGCAGCGTAGCAGCAAGTATCTCTTGTGCGGATCAATTGGCAGGATTCCGGAGCAGATGATGGTGCTCTGGACGGCATCTACCTGGTCATATACACGCACTGGCAGCTGTCGCCAACCGTTATTGTCATTGGCGGTATTGTGATTGGTGGCACTGTTCAAAGTCGACCTGCCTTTTTCCTTTCGGCAGCGGCACGGAATCACAGCAACCCACCACTTCAACTTCTCTATCGAGACAGGTCAGCCACATGCCACCCACCCGCCCGTCGTCACCGAGCATATCGCAGCGCCACGTGCAATCGTCCAGGCCACACAGATGCCGCGTCGTTTGGGCGATTATCAACGTCGTAGCCATCCGTCCCAAGTGCCGAGATTTGTCCTCCTTGAGCCAGCCAGGAATGATCTACCCGGCTGTCCGTCCTTGGCTCCTCGAGATGGCGGCCCTACGGGCTTCACCCACGGACGCGGTCCAGCGGGCAAACGAACTCCTTATCCTCTCTCTCTTCTGATCCTGGCCCCTGGGGGGATGCGAAATGGGCACCAAGTGATTCGACCAGAAAGCGCGTCCAGGCACATGACATGTTCCTGATTCATCAAAGTACAACGCTGAAGCTTGGAACACCAACGGGCTCCCTTACCGGGTTTGGTAATATCGCGGACCCTATGTCCGCGACAAAAGAAGGTGATGAAGGGGCTGACTGGCGGTCTCGGCGGTCGTCGACTTCAGCCGGTTGCCAAGCATGCATCCCCCTGCCATGGCCACAAGCCTAGTAGCCCGTCTGCCATACGCTCGCTGGTAGGTTGGTAGGGTGTGTCTCTCTGCGCTGCATTCTATCTCCTGCTGCACAGACGCTGTACAGTACCTGCGTCTAATCTTCATGTTGTCTACGACGCCACACATACATCCTGGTCAGAAATCGTCGAGGTCCACGAACCAGCGGCTCAGTTCCTTCAGAACCCAGTCAGCACACCACTTCATCACATTATCCTTCGCTAGAGCTACAACTATTGTGTGTGTACAAAACGGATCAAGGGCCGTCTGCCAGTCTTAGCAATAGGGGTTCCTCGGCCCACGGCGCGCTTGAGCTACCACTTACACCAGGTCGAACCTGCTCCCGCCCGCTCTTGGCCATGCGGCCGTGGGGACAGCGGGAGGCCAGAACCACGGAACGAGAGAGCTCAAGCCTCGGCGGGCGGCTGTATGGTTTGTTCCCTCCGTGGGATTTAATATATTTCGTGGTCCTTTTTCTCCTAGCGCCTTGCGGTCGCTTGTCATGCGTTACATCTCAAATTGATTACACGCACAAATTGAGATGCGGACGGGGGCGTCCGTACCACCAGCCTACCGGGCAAATTCCCATCTCGTGGCCAGACCCCAGTCGGTTCATCCGTACGCACCGGATGGAGCCTGGAGATGCATCTATGGGTGGCAGCCATGGGGCGATATGCTTCCTAGAGCTGGCCAGGGGCCAGACACGCGGAGGGTGCTTATCAGGGCAGGGGAATTCATATTAAACCGCCATGCCGGCAGCAAGCGAACGCGGTAAGTAATTGAAAGCTCTCCTCAACTCGTTGGCGATATAGTCTCAGAGGACTTGGCGCCCGACTCTTGCATCTACAGGCACCATGGGGATCTTCAGTCGTGTTTCCCTGTTGGCCCTGGCCGCAGCGCCATGTAAGTGATCACCGCCCTGCGGATGTTGGACCGGCCTCAGAAGTTGCTGACGAAAGACAGTCCTCGAGACAACGTGGGCACAGTCACCGACAGCGGTTGTGTACAAGGACCCGACAACTGGTATCATCTTTGATACATGGACCGTCCCAGAGGCATCTACGAAGGGTACATGGACCTTCGGTGCCGCCCTACCATCGAATGCTCTCACGACGGACGCTTCAGAGTTCATCGGCTATTTAGTGAGTGAACTCGACAAGCGAGATTGAGAGATGCTGTGCTTCACTCCCTAACACGTCCCGTTCACAGCAATGTGCTTCTACAGATCCAACCAAACAGGGGTGGTGTGGCATGTCTATGGGGGGCTCGATGACAAACTCGCTGCTGCTCACGATATGGCCAAACAACGGGCAGATCTTGCACTCATTCCGTTACGCGACGGGCTACGTGATGCCTGATGTCTACACCGGGAATGCCACTCTGACCCAGATATCGTCCACCATCAATTCGACGCACTACAGCCTGATCTTCCGCTGCCAGAACTGTCTGCAATGGGACCAAGGCGGTGCTACCGGCAGCGTCTCCACGAGCTCCAAGTTCTGGCTGCTCGGGTGGGCGCAGGCCAACCCTGCTCCTGGCAACCCGACCTGCCCCAACCAGATCACCCTCGATCAGCACGACAACGGACAGAGTCTCTTCCCGGCCACCATCGACGCGAACGCAGCCAACCCTTCATACTCGGCGTGGGCTGCACTTGCCACCAAGACCGTGACTGGCAGCTGTGGCGGCAGCACAACCACCGGCGGACCAACGTCGACAACCACGTCCGTGCCGACACAGACGAGCGTCCCTGGCACCCCAGTCCCGACCGGAACCTACGACTACATCGTTGTCGGGGCCGGGGCAGGCGGTATCCCCATCGCAGACAAGCTCAGCGAGTCCGGCAAGAGCGTCCTCCTCATCGAGAAGGGGCCGCCATCCTCAGGTCGCTGGGGCGGTCAGGTGAAGCCAACCTGGCTCAGCGGAACCAACCTGACCCGCTTCGACGTCCCCGGTCTGTGCAATGAGATCTGGGTCGATTCAGCGGGCATCGCCTGTTCTGACACGGACCAGATGGCCGGCTGTGTCCTCGGTGGCGGCACTGCCATCAACGCTGGTCTCTGGTGGAAGCCCAACACCGTTGACTGGGACTACAACTTCCCCAACGGCTGGAAGTCAGCAGACATGAGCGCGGCGACCAGCCGTGTGTTCTCAAGGATCCCAGGGACAGACCACCCCTCGATGGATGGGCAGTTATACCTCCAGCAGGGATTCGATGTCATCTCCAGCGGGCTGAAGACGGCAGGGTGGACTTCTGTGACGGCGAACAACGTCCCCAATCAGAAGAACCGTACTTACGCCCACACGCCTTACATGTTCAGCAACGGCGAGCGTGGTGGTCCCATGGCGACCTACCTGGTGAGCGCCAGCGCCAGGAAGAACTTCAAGCTCTGGACGGGCACATCAGTCAAGAGGGTGATCCGCTCGGGTGGCCACGTCACCGGCATCGAGGTCGAGCCATTCCTCAGCGGCGGCTACTCGGGCGTCGTCAACGTCACCGCCGTCACAGGCCGCGTCGTGCTCTCCGCGGGCACCTTTGGCTCCGCGAAGCTGCTCATGCGTAGCGGCATCGGCCCAGCCGACCAGCTCGCAGTGGTGCAGAAGTCCGTCGACGGCCCGACCATGATTGGCAACCAGTCGTGGATCACCCTGCCCGTGGGCTACAACCTCGAGGACCACACCAACACCGACACGGTCATCGAGCACCCCAACGTGACCTTCTACGACTTCTACGAGGCCTTCGACACGCCCAACGTCACCGACAAGGACAAGTACCTCAGCAAGCGCTCGGGCATCCTGGCGCAGGCGGCGCCCAACATCGGTCCCATGTTCTGGGACCAGATCGTCGGCGCCGACGGCATCACGCGGCAGCTGCAGTGGACGGCGCGCGTGGAGGGCAGCGCGGGGACGCCCAACGGCAAGGCCATGACCATGTCGCAGTACCTCGGGCGCGGCGCCACCTCGCGCGGCCGCACGACCATCACCTCGGGCCTGAGCATGGTGGTGTCGACGCTCCCCTACCTGCGGGACAAGAACGACGTCGCCGCCGTCATCCAGGGCATCAAGAACCTGCAGGCCTCGCTCAAGTCCGTCGCCAACCTGACCTGGACGTACCCGGACCCCTCGACCAGCGTCGACGACTTCGTCAACAACATGGTCGTGTCCTACAGCAACCGCCGCTCCAACCACTGGATCGGCAGCGCCAAGCTGGGCACCGACGACGGCCGCAACGGCGGCTCCGCCGTCGTCGACCTCAACACCAAGGTCTACGGCACCGATAACCTGTTTGTTGTCGACGCGAGCATCTTCCCCGGCCACGTCACCACCAACCCGTCGTCTTACATCGTCACCGCCGCCGAGAAGGCGTCCGAGAAGATCATTGCCCTTGCTGCCAACAAGGCCAACGCCCAGTACGCCCAGTGCGGCGGGCAGCAGTGGACGGGGAGCTTCACGTGTGCGGCGCCTTACACCTGCCAGTGGCAGAATGCTTATTACTCCCAGGTATGTGCCATGCTTCTTCTTCCATTTTCTCTTCAGACTATCCCGTTCCTTTCCCCTTAGACCGTGCAGGGCTTTTGCTAACAATTGGGATCATAGTGCCTTTGAGACTGGCCTGGGTTAAGGCAAGATGAGGTGGCCTTTTGATTATTTTCTATTTGTATATACTTATCATAGCAGTAAATAACCCCAATTACATACCCTCTAGATGCACCTCAGCTCTTGCGTGAAACCATTGGAATACCACTGATGAGGACCCGACGGCGTTCATGATGCCTTGGATCAATCTGTCTCCCCGTATCTCAGCTAGTAAACTCCATGGTCACCACCTGTAGATTGTATGCAGGGCGTGGCAACTATGTATTGTTGTAGCAAGCCAACGCAGACATGCTGCGCACACTATCTGCTCTGGCTCCATCCAGCAACCCCCTTTCCTCTCCTCATTTTTGTTTTGAAGATCTCAACATGGCACGGCTTGTGACGCGACGCAGAACAAGTGTGTGATAGACTCCAGAATCGTTTGGGAGGCTGAAAGAATATTTTAAAAACATGACTGCACGTTTGAGATCACGGGATGTACCACGCAGCACGAAGTAGGCACAAATGATGATCATCTAGCCCGGTTTCAGAACAGAAACAATTGTATATAGAACAGGGCTTCACCCATTTATAAGCTACCCAGTAGCAAAACTCAATTGCCCAACCCTCAGAACGCCATGTGCAAGCCAACCCAGCTCAATCACCCTATAGCTCCCGCCTGGCGTCTCTCTCTCTCTCTCTCTGTTTCGCGGCCGTGACCAGTAGGCGTGGGGGGAATATACATTTCAGCTACCTATGATGGTCTGCCTGGGAAGAGGAACAGAACAGGGGACACACGAAATGCCAGAATGCTGGACAGATGCGAGCACCTCTTTGTTGTGTGTTTTAATCTCTCTATGCAAACGGTCTCTCACTTGTTGTCCTCCGGCTCCGTATCTGTATTAGTCGCGCTTGTATCCTCCTCCTCCTCCTCCGTGCCGGACTCCTCGTCAGACTCTTCCTCGGCGGGCTTCTTTTTCTTTGGTGGTGGTGGTGCGCCACCCTTGGCTGCGTTCATTATGCCAGCAATAGAATCTATCAGGCTTGTTAGCATTGGGATGTCAACAGGGTCTGGTCCAGGCGGGAAGGGCTTACCCTCATCTGGCTCGCTGATCTCGTCCTCGGCCGCCATCGCCGCAGCCTTGCTCGCCTCCTCCACCACGAGGGTCACCTCCATCTTGGTGTCAAAGCCTACGTAGCTGTCACAAGCTACGTGCATAACGAATGTGTAGTGACCCGCCTGTGGCGGCGCGGCAAATTGCGCCTTGAGCGTGACCATGTTGAACGTGGGCGTCTTTCCGTCCTCCTCGAAGATTGGGGCGTCGAACTGTGTGAACGTGAAGGGAGGTACAGCCATCTTCCCTTGTTTCGAGTCTGACAGGAATACGTGCCACCTGGGGGAGTGCTCACGACCAAAGTACGGCGAGAAAGCAAGAGATGGCAGGATTGGCTTGTCGTCACCCGCTACAGGTACTGGCTTTCCGTCGGCGCCCTTGACAGTCTTCTTCTTCTTGCCGAGGATCGCGTCCAGGTCATCTTCCGCGGGGTCCACATCGACCAGATCAAGCTCGTTGACCTCTGGGACATTCTCGGAGCCAGGTGGGATGATACGGCCTTTCACAACCAGAGTGACGAGAGAGGATGGGATGATGAAGCGCTCGCCAGTAACCTTGAAGAAGGCCTTTGCGACTCGCAGATATGGCAGTTGCTTGGCGACACTGACTGCGGTCTTGTACTGCTCCTCAGTGAGGAGGCCCTTTCCAACGGCAAGTTCTCGTCGCTTAGAGTCTGGCTGGTCCATGAACTTTTGCAAGGTGGTAGGCACCTTCGAGTCACCATCCACAGCCTTGGCGATAGCCGGCGTGAAGAAGGGAAGTTGCAGGAGAGGAGAGGCGACCGGGGACAGGGCTTGGATTAGCCTTTGGCTGGCGTGGAAGGAGGCAAGGATCGGGGCGGTGAAACCGAAAGCAATGGCGATCGCAGTGAAAGACTTGACCAGCGACTCGGCGATGGGCGCAACCTCGAACTTTTGCTTCTCCAGGGTCGGATCATCCAGTTCGACACGGCCAAGGTAAGCCCACAGGAGTGCCAGAGTCTTCCTCCTGACCCCGTTGTCGAGGTCTTCCAGTGCCTCCCTTTCCTTGGGCGAAAGGCCGGCCGCGGTGGAGAGGCCTTCGCCTGGAGCCAGGATGCGCGATTCGATCTTCGAGAGGCCAGCGTCTGCCTTGTCACCCTTCAGAACAGAGGCGAACTCCTTTCCAGTGCTCAGTGCGGTGATGACCCCACCAACGTCGACATCGTTCTTGTACTCCTTGAACAGGCTGTTGGCGCTCTCCATGAGAATACCCTCCTTGGACCGCCGTTGAGTGCCGTACCACCAGGATCCAACGTAGTAAGGAAGCATGACGCCGAACAGCAGGAAGTAGACCAACACGACATACTTGCCGTTGCCGTCCGAGACCATCAGCTTAGGCAGGGCGATACCGATGCTCATGCTCTGCCTTCCGTCCGGGTGGCCATACTGAATGTAGTTGTTGCGCACCTCCTCGTCGGTCAACGCCTGGTATGCCTTTGAGATTTCGACGTAGCGATCGTTCAGCGACTCGATTGTTTCGTTCTTGGCCGGGTCGGGCTTGACCTTGTCGGGGTGGAACTTGAGGGACAGTTTCTTGTAGTGGGACTTGATGGCTTTTTCGGTGGCGGACTGTAAATATTGTTAGCCATGAAGGAACATCAGAGATGCCACGTGTAGAGGTGGAGTCGGCTTACCTCGCTGATACCCAGGATGTCATACGGATTCCACACCCTCTGTATCGCAGGCGTCTCGACATAGTGGATGAGGTATAGGGTATAGGCCATGACGGCCCATCCCAGGAGGACAAACAATGTCAGGCCCAGACGCCTGTTCTGTTTCCTGTCCTTGGCCCGTTGTGAAGCGACGAGGTCGGCATGTTTGGGCTTGTAGTCCGTCTGAACCCGAGGGAACAACTTCGAGGGGTCGTTTATAGATCCCTTGATGAGAAAGTATGTGGCTGGGACTGTCGTGATCGCTGTGACCGTGAACGCGAAGAACGGCCACATGGACGCGTCCGTGTCATAGTCGTAGCTAGACATGGTCGCCGATTTGTGGACTGGCGACGATCAATGCTGGCCGGTTTTGCGCCGTGCAGGCGAGGGGCGAGGCAAGAGCTCGCAAAAGTGGTCGGGAGCGGCCAGCAGGCTGAGGCTGGGTGACGAAAGGAACGTAGTTGTGGGAGGCACAAAAAAAGACACCATAGATGGGTGAAAGAAACAGGCACGCCTCCAGGGTCAGAGGGTTGTAAAAGAAAGCGACGCAGGTCTGCAGCCTGAGTGTGGTGTCGCTAGTTGAGCGTGGGTGAAGTGCGCAGCCAGAGAAGCTTGCGATTAGGAAATGTGTCCTACAAAAACGAGCAGGGATGGTGTGCAGTGGTACGGGGGCTAACACGCTAAAATGCTTGAGGCCACTTGTGCACTACCGCATTTAGACAGACACCCTTACTTGGACACCCGCTGAAATGCGATAATCAGGGACTTGGAAGCGGGCCTCACCTCAGCCCTGGGGCAAACGGAACAGCCCCACCGCCTCGAGGAACCTGGAGGGCTATAATTGAGCGCTTAGGTGGTTGAATGACTGTTGTTGGAATTAAGTTTTGACAAAGAGAAACTAAAACAGAATGAATTGAGTCGAACCCATCTCATCGACACAACAATTCATTGTACCCGTCCATGTCACACCATTTCCCCACATCCCGTAGGGCAGCATATTTTGAACAAGATTTGGCATTGAGCTCAGCGAGAAGTGCCTTGTCTATCTGTATATAGCCATCCGTACACACTTCGTAAAACAAGTTCATGATTAGATGGGCTTTACGGAACAAGGCATGGCCTCGCCTTTAATCCAGCAGTTCAACCCTTCCTTTTTCCAACGCCCAAGCACCGTGAACGATGCACACGTAGAATTAGCAAAAGCCATCTATCCCAGATTGCGACCCATGATGCTCAGATGGTCCGGCAGAATGTCCTGGACTTCAAACTCTCTATCGTCATGTGAGAACCCCCGTCGCTACAATGCACGTGTAAACTATGCCCGCGACTACCACCAGCAGCCCCACAACCTGCAGAGGAAGAAGAACGATGGCCGCAAGGAACACGACACCAATCTGCCGCATCCGTTCCAGTTGCTTGTCATGTGCAGCGGCCGACGCCTCAGCTTCGGCCTGCCACCATGGTGCCTTTTCATCCCCGCCACCCTGTCCTGCCTGTGTGTCGTCGTCCTCGGAGCAGTCTCTGGTGCTTAAGCACTCGTCGGTGTCGTCGTCTTCCTCGTCCGATTGTCAGGAGAATTGGAACCCGCCGGGGAATCCACGCGCCCGGCCGCCGCTACCGTTGGCGAAATGGAAGCCGCCGCCTCCAGGGAATCCGCCGCCACCAAATCCTCCACCGCCGCCACCAAAGCCACCTTGCTGGCCCATCATGCTGAAGAGAATGTCAGGGTCGATGCCCATACCGCCACCGCCACCGCCGCCGAACATGTCAGACATGTCCAGGTCGTCACCAGCGTCGTACCGGGCTCGCTTTCTGGACTTGTGTTAGTATCGTTTACCCAAGTCGAGTGGTTTCTGTGGATCGCTTACTGAGGATCGCTCAAGGTCTCATATGCTTCGCTGATATCCTTGAACTTCGCCTCGGCCTCTTCGTTGCCGGGGTTCTTGTCGGGGTGGTACTGAATGGCCAGCTTTCGGTAAGCCTTCTTGATTTGGTTGTCGTCAGCATCCTTCGGCACGCCCAGGATCTTGTAGTGATCCTTGCGTTGGCTCTTCTTGAGCTCGATCTCGGCCTTTCGTGCCTCCTTTTGGATCGAAGCGTCTGATGGGTCAGCCTCCGCCAGCGCCTTCCACTCCCGCACCGCGTCTTCCCACTTCTCGGCGCCACCGAGTGCATTTGCCTTGGTCTTACGGGCCTTAGTATAGCTGGGGTCCAGGCTCAGGGCCTTGTCGCAGTCTGCGATTGCCTCATCGTACTGTTTGAGCTGTTGGTAGCAAAGCGCGCGGTTCTGCAGGATCTTGGCGTTTGTTGACTTGTTTGCAGGGTCCACGTCCAGAGCCGCGGTATACTTGTCAATCGCAGCCTGCCATTGACGGGCCTTGTATGCGGCGTTGCCCTCCTCCTTGGTCTTGTGCAGATTCCTGATAATCTTGAGCCACTTGATGGCGTCCCGGAAATCAGGGTCACAGCTGATGGCCATTTGCAAGACCTTGATGGCCTTGTCGTTCTCGCCTTGCCCGTAAAGGCCACGGGCTCTCAGGACCAGGGCCTCGGGATCCTGGCTGTTGTTCCTCAACAAGTTGGTGGCCACATTCTGGGCTTCACCGAGCGAGTTGACACCACCCATCTTTAGGTAAGCCTCTCCTCGCATCAGCTGCCACTTGCGTGGCTTCCGGGCACCAGATCCGAGCAGCCTCTCGGCCATGTCAAGAGCATGTAGCACCAGGGAGGGTCCCCGGCCCTCCTCTAGCCCTTGCTGCGCGGAATTTATGTACTGCAGCATCTCCTTTGCCTGTGCCATGTCCTTAGCAGAGGGAGGCGGCCGGATACGCTGGAACGTAACCATTGCCTCGTCCGGTTGTCCCAAGTTGGTGTAGATTCGGGCCAGGCGGAGCAAGATCTTGGGGTTGTTGGCGTCCAAGTCGACGGCCCGCTTGCAGTCATCAAGAGCAGATTCAAATTTGCCATCGGCCATGTACGCGGCAGCCCGGTTGCCCAAGTACGTAGCCGAGTCCGGTTGCAGTTCGACGGCTGGAATTTAATTCATTGTTAGTACACCGTGACTTGCCGGGAAACAAGGCCGTGGCCCAACCAACCTTTGGAGTACTCCTCAATGGCCCGCCTGTAGTTTCGCTCCTTGAAGAACTTATTTCCCAGGTTCTTGAAGACCTCGGCCTCATCTGCGGGGGTCGGCGGGGGGCTGTTGGGATCGCTCGTGTGCGGGGGCGGAGGAGGAGCATCCTCTTTCTTGGGAGAGGATGACCCATTGGTGGCAGGAGGAGTCTCCTCGCCGGGCTTGTCGGCAGCAGGCGGCGATTCTTGTCGTGGGGGAGACGACGGGGTCGGGGCACTGCTGGGAGGATCAATGTCCATCCTGTCGACCGACTCGCGTGCACTCATGGCTGACAGCCTCGAGAGCCTCCTGATCTCGTCTGGTGGAAGATTGAGAGGATGCGTGTCAGTGTCGGCCTTCTTCTTTCGAGAAGACGATTTGCCGAGGTCGGACGAGGCTCTGGAAAAGTGCCGGGAGCTGTTGGAACGGTGCTTTGCCTCGCCCGAAGGACTGGTTGGCGTCGCCGGCGAAGCGGGTCGGGCTGACCTTTTGGTGGGCGACGACGATGCAGACTTGGACGGTGACTTTGTGGGCGAGGATGACTCGGAATGAAAGTAGTCTGCGTCCAAGACGTAGTCGTCGTGGTCGTTAGGGTGGGGTTTCTTGGTAGACTTCTTCCCGAAGAACTTCATTTGAAATAAACCGGGCGAGGTGAGATAAGCCGAGCTCTATGACTTTTTTCCCTCTTTCTGACTGGAGAAGGCCCCCCTAGTTCCTAGTCCTGCGTACTGGGACGGTACTAGTGCAGGTAGCAAGCGGCGCTGGAAAAAAAAAAGTTCTGGATTGGGGTCGCCTGTACTGCACAGTCTGCCTGTCCTGCCGCAGCCACACACACAAAACTATGCACACAGATGCGATTTGCAGGGTCAAGCTGGGTTGGTGTGGACTTCCGACTGTTGCATAACCCGATAACGGGTGCGGGATGTGAACAGGCGTGGGGCGTTCCTTTTTTTTCTGCCTCTGGCCCCCTTGTCGGCCGCTGCTTCAGATGGTGGTGGGTTTGCTGTGGAGTAACAGGAGCAGCTCCAGTCGATTTTGCTGGATACACTCGCTCGCTCAGATATGTAACGTTGAGATGTCGTGGTGCAACAAAGCAGCCGTTTGCAATGTGCAGTGTTTCTCTGGACTTGTGCGCGTCCTGGGTGTTGTTCTGGGCGGTGTGAGATGGCAAGTTCCGGATTGAACGGGCGCTGAACTCTATCGAGGCCAAGCAGGGCGCAATCAACTCTGAGGGTAGTCCTGTTCTCCTGCTCCTCTTCTGCCTCGCTGGGACAGGAAACTTGCAGAACCAGCAGGGGCGGGTATGTAGGTACAAGGGACTCAAGTGGTCGAGGGCAAGGAGGCGTCGTCGAGGTGGCTCTGTAGGTTGGCAGAGACGAGGCTGGAGGGAAAGACTTGAGACGACGAGGGCAGGACCAAAGGCAGGAACAGTAGGGGACAGACCAGAGCAAAGAATATGGGAGGGTTCTGGGTTTGTGTGAGAGGAGGCTTGGACAGGGCTCTGGGGAGATTTATCAGCTCTCAACCATGTCAACGGAACCGTATCCAGCTGGCCTTGTGCACCGTAGTGGAGGAGGGCCGGACGAGAGAAGAAGGTAGAGTGGCCTCGGGGATTAAACATGCCCAGCCCAACCCAGCCCAGCACACAGCAACGGCATGGCTACCTAGCAGTTGCATTGGCAGAAGACCTACTGCTGGGCACATCACAGTCTCGACACGCGCCTCTCTGCCTGATAGCAAGAACAGGCGTGGCAGGTGCGGTAAGGCGCACCGGGCCCCTGGCCAGAGACAGGCAGCATCCATTGGCCTCTCGACCGTACTCTGCATTCTACGGTTCATATGCCGCCCAATTGCACCGAGTGTGCCCCCCTCTGCAGGCCCTGCGCGACCACTCAGCGCCAGGTCAACACACGTCAATCGCCGGCCGTTCAACCACCTGGATTTCGAGCCGCACCCAATCGCCGCACGTGTAAACAGACCTGGACCCGCTATTTGGGGGGGGGGGGAACTTGCCGTTGCTGTACCTTAACCGTATGTATGTTAGATCAGTCGCCAAGGAGGTAGGTACTCTGTCACTATGTCCAGAGGCGGGCACGAGATCCATCTGGTCCAGCTGTCCCCCTTTCTCCTTCTCTGCGGCACCCTCTTGGTCACATCTGCCAGTACCCTTGCAAACGGGCGACCTATATCACTACCCGCGGGCTGGGGAGGCGGGAACAGCCCGTCCCGGCACAGGCTCCCGGCGCGCAGGGTGGGTGGGGGGAACCGCCCTGGAGGACCCTGGGAAAAGAAGTGACAGCTTTGCCTATCCGCATACTACCCAAACCCGAATCGGCCTAACCGAGGTATTGCCATAAGCGTAAATTGCCTCATCATTTGCGTCGATGGGATTCTCGAATCTTCCACGCTGCCCTCCCACACGAAAACACAGTGGCTGGCTCTACCCGGCTGCGAGAGATTTGGGCCACCCAACGGTTGCAGCCCTTTCTGCCTGTCAGCCTGTCTGTCATCAAGGACTATGCTGGCTGGCAGGCAGGTCAGGTTGGCTTTGAACCGCGAACACTCCCGCTCGCCGTTGTTTCTCAACCCCGTCTAGGCTTACCCGCCGCAGTGCGATGACGCAATGCAGACCCAACCGTGCAGTGCAGTTCACCACCAATTGCGAGGGCCCTGTACACAATATAAACAGACAGATAGTATTTAACGTACATGCGTGCAAACGCGTGCGAACACAAGCAGTGATTTCTAAAAATGCACAAATATTAATCAAATTGATGTACGTCTCTTCGAACAGTTCTTTACACCCAAATATATTGAATTGGGCGCATCGAAGGCGTAGGTGACATCCTCACCAAGATATCTGCGGATATTATACAGCGGCCCCTTACGTCTTACCAGGCAAGAAAGAACACCAGGTCGGACACATAGTTACCAATCGGTCTACCATTATATTCGATGAAGTGACAAGCCCAATTGCCCAGAATCCCATAAGCTATGCATGGTCAGTCATAACACATCATCACTCCTTATCCTCGTCCTCCTCGGCCGCCCCACCACTTCCATGGCCTCCGCCGGCGATGGAGTTCACGAACTCGTGGTAGCGAAACACCTCGCCCCTCTTACCAAAGCCTGCTGCACCCCCGCCTTTTACCTTGCCTCCAAAAGCCCTCTTACCAGTGAACCCGCTCATGACCTGGTCGATTTCTGCGGCTGTCAGTGGTCTCTCTCCCGCCTCCGGTGCGGTGTGTAGCAGCGCATCCCGAAGCTCCGCCAGGTCAATCTGGCCACTGTCGTCATCGTCAAAGGCAGAAAATGCAGAGGCAAGCTCGGCGCTGGGAGAGAGGGGCGCGAGGCTGCTGGCCACGTTGTTGAGGAAGGCTGCAAGCGTGATCGTCTGTGGTGCAGACGAAGGGAAAAAGCTGGACACGTCTGCCGCGGAGGACGGCAGGCCTGTGTCGCCATGAGCTCGACCGTCAGCAAATTACAGCCTTGTGCAGCCTCCTGACGAGGCCGATGTGCTTTATTGATGGACCTACCGAGCTGGTTCAGCATGTCGGCGACATCTTCCCTGTTCACTGTGCCGTCGCTATCCCTGTCCAGGATCTGGAAGCCTTCACGCAAGGTCCGCACCTGTGCAGGTTGTAGTTGTGACAACGCACTGCTATGGCCCGTGATGGATGTGGAGGATACAGTCGTGACCGGTGCGGGGCGCTGCGCACGTGGTGACCCAAACATCTCTGGTGATGGCTGATGTGTACCTGCCGCCCCCCTTGGCGTGAGGCTTTCAGAGGTACCGGTCGGAGTCGACGCTGCGAAGCGCGAAGTATTGTTCGACTGGCCTGCTTTGGACGGCGATGCTAGTGGCGTGGTCTGTCGGAGTGGCGATGGTGATGCAGGAGACTCGGGTCGCCGAAAGGGAGAGCTGCGAGGAGAACCAAATCCTCCTCCTTGGGATGATTTCAGGTGCCCAGCTGGTAGTGCCTAATAATAACCATGTTGTAAGTATACAAACAATAGGCACCAAGTGGGGAAGACTCCGTCATGCTTTGCACCCACCATGATGCGGAGCACTGGGCGTAGTGCGGTTGATGGATCTGTGGTTGGGTATCGATAACAGTCAACAAGTCGACAGGCGACTTGCTTGGCAGGATCAGGGATCTTGTGGCGACGAGGACCCGGAGGTGACGGTAATTCTTGTTTGTCTGGTGATTTCTTGAGACTCCGGGAGGGTTCGATATCAGCTTGGCAGTCCACCGTGTCGTGCGAGAGGCGTATCCACGAATGTCAGGTCAATGTTCACAAATGCGTCCAAAAGGCTCGGTGATGAAATCGGCCCAGGCGCCTGGACGCGAAAAAGAAGGTCAACAAGCTCACCCAGCAACGGGCAGGCTGGGCTGGCTGGTAAGCGCCGCAGGAGCAGGGCACCCCTGCATGCTGATGGAGATCTCAGGGCAGGGCCTGCAGCGCATGCAGCGCCCGCTCCCACACCTCGACGCAGGATTGGCCGTCCAGCTACCTGTTTTCCTCCAAGGCTGTCTCAAAGAGCAGCCGCACAGACCAGATTACGAGCAATGCACCAGCCGAACAGGGGGGAGGTGCTGCCAGGAAGGGAAAGGCACGGTTTGGGGGCCGCCCGATATACCACCGGAAAGGGCAGCTCTTGCAAGATTTATTACTGATGGTCCTCGCACAAACCCCTGTCAGGGGAGCAAGCCTCGATAGGGGTCCACCAAGCCATCAACGTTCCATCTCTCTTGTGATGAGCGTGGACGGGGGAGGGGCGGGGCCGGAAGAGCAGGAAGGTGGGAAAGAGCTGGCTTTGAAACACAAGGGCAGGCTTAACCAGAGGACCCCAAAGAGCGGGTGGATGTGTGCTGAGCAGTATCCATCCGTCCTCGCGTAGAGATGGATGGATGGATGGATGGATGGATTCAATGGAACAGTGAGTGGATGGGTGGGTGCTAGAGATACATAGCCGCCCACACATACTCCGTACCTACATTCGTACCGAGGCCGTGTAAGAGCAGCAGGGCAGGAGGGAGGTGTGCGGCAATCAGAATCCTCCCAAACCCATCTTTTCTTCCATCTTCTGTCCCACATCCCACCCAGACTAGCCTTGTCTACCGTTCCCTCTCTTCCGTTCTCCGGTTCCTCCAGTGGTCAATTATGCTCCTGCTGTAGCAGATCATGTCTCAGTCCGTCCATTCCCTACGCATTGACTCGGCTTGACCTAAAGGCGAGGCCAGTGCTGCCATGCTACTCCGTGCTATTGTACAGTAGGAGTCCACCCACCGACCTGCACCCACCCTCCTTTGCACACCACCTATCACCTATCAACACCCCTTTACCTTGAAGTCCACTCCTGGACCCTGGCCCTGCGATGTTGGATGCTCAACGCCCGCCCTCCCATCCTAACTCTGACCGGCGCTCACCACCCACCGCTGTCCAATTGCGTCCACTTCGCATCCTGAGCCACTCGACTGACCCCGAGATCGTCTGAACCCCTCCACAGGGGAGCCATCGTCCCGACCAAAAGGCTCCAATTCCTTCTCCCGACTCTCCTTCCTCGGCATCGAATCGCATTCCACGACATATCCGGCAAGGCCCAATCGCCAACCCAGAGCAAAAAAGCACTGCACCTTGGGCCGAAATCCGGTGTCCGTGCCGTCCATCTGAAGGACACCAGGGCACAAGAACACAACGGCGGTGCATCAGCACGCCTCTTTCATCCCCCGAAACAAATCTCGGTTCCTTTCCCGCCAGCCTTGTTGTGCAAGCCTCCTGCTGTGCGACTCCAGCCAAAATCCACATTCCCGCTGCGCCAGCAATATCTCGGGATGCGCCTCGCTGGCTTGGGACTCCATTATCCAGTGGCGCCGTCATTCCGAACACACCAGAGTACAAGTCAAGCCAAGGAGCTGCTTTCCGTACTCCGCTGAACCATAAGACGAAACGAAACGACGACGGCAGTGCAAACTCTCTTGCCAACCGAATTTCGTACGGCCACACCGTAATATTCTGTATTCTTAGTTGCTGACGACTCTGCCTTGCTCCGAGGACTTGATTCTATCATCAGGCTACGCCCATGACCAGTCGTCCATACACCGAACTCGACGGTACCTCTAAAACGCGCAACGCCGACTGACCAGGCGCGACTGATTGCCTAGTCAGAGATCATGGCATCGGCGCAAACTGCGCTGCCCTATCAAACGCAGAAGCCAGGCCTTAATAATGGGAGCTCCTCGACGGCTGCGCACACGCGAAGGACATCATTGTCGTCATTCCCGCCGTCCTCTCGTTCCGGCTCGCAGATGTCACACCATTCAAAGCCGTCGCGGTCGCCAGTCCCTCCCGGCCCTGGTGCCGGGGGTGTAGTCTCGGAGACAGACCGCACATCAAATCCTAGTTCCAAGTCTAAGACGCCGTCGACAGGCACCGGTGTATCGTCGCAGCATTCGTCCCTGTCCGGAAGCAGTGTGGTCCCTATGCCGCGTTACAACTCTGATGCGCACCCTCGGCGGAAAATGAAGTCTCAGTACCCGCGAGGCTCCAGCGAGAACCACGTGGAGTACATCTTGGTCGCTTCTTTCGATATCGATCGGGGGCCAATTATGGAGCATCAATATCCCATGGCCATCACTGGCGACGAGAACATGTTGGCGGAGCTGATGTTGCCAGATGGCGCGCATATGCGGAACCAGGACTGGACGATATTCTTCCTGCACAAGGACACGAGCCAAGAGGAGGAAGACGAGGAGAGAGAGGCACGGAGGAGGAGGAGGAGACGGAGGAGAAACAAGGCTGCGGGCATCATCGATGAGGAAACAGACGAGGATGAGGCCGACGAAGAGCAAGACGACGATGACGACGAATTTGACGATGATGAGTCAACTGATAGTGAGCCTGAAGGGGGCGAGGGGCCGCCTCTGGTTTACGTCCTGAATCTGGTGAACACAAAACAAGACAAGTCCGTGAAGAGAGGCGCAATTGTGAAGGCGATGGCTATCTGCACGAGGCACCCTTTCTTGCATATATACAAGGTTTGTGCTTCTCTGGGCCTCGAATGGAAATGGGGTACTAACACATAATCCTGCCAGCCATTGTTACTGTTGGCTTTGGAGGAATACTTCAAATCACCAGTGCCTGAGACGCTCGCTATGCTTTACGACTCCGTCAACGCAATGGATTTGTCTCTGATGCCGAAGCTGAGCTTTCTTGAAAGGCAATTGCTACAGTCTAGTGAGAACAAGGACCTTTTTGTCGAGAAATTCGAATGCATGGTTCAGCAACGGATCGAACAAGACCAGGAAGAAAGCAGTTCAGAACAACCTGCAGAATCCGCTACACAGCCAGCTAAGCGGCCAGAGATACAGCGAGCCGGGACGAAAGCTTTCCTGGAGGGTAAGGCGATGTATTCTGTCCCTAGGGACACCCACGAGTTTGAAAGCAAGGTCATGTACAAAGGCATTCCCATTCCGATCAAGGTGCCTGTGGCCGTAATGCCGGAGTCTGTGGGCGACTTTTCCCTTATCAAGTTGATCCAAAACTTCTCGGAACCTCACGGCAAAGCACCGCAACCATTCCTGCCACATCCACACCTCACCACGAATGGACCTACCACACATCCCATCATTGTCCTGGCCAACGCCCTTCTGACGCAGAAGAGAATCATTTTCCTCGGTCACAACATGCCGTCGGGTGAAGTTGCTGAGGCCGTACTTGCCGCCTGTGCCCTTGCCTCCGGTGGTATGCTGAGGGGCTTCACACGCCATGCGTTCCCTTACACCGATTTGACGAAGATCGATGACCTTCTGAAAGTACCTGGCTTCATCGCAGGTGTTACAAACCCAACCTTCGAACACCATCCGGAATGGTGGGATCTCCTGTGCGACTTACCAAAGGGCCGCATGACCATCAGCAGCAAGATCGAGCCTGCGGCGGCAACAGAAGGCCTTGCATATTTCCAGCAGCAGAACCCCTCGTATTCAGGTCTTGTCAACATTTCCAGTTCTACTTCTACGTCCAGCGCGGACTTGACCGGGGATCAGGCGTTCATGACCGATGTTCTAAAAAGCATCGCAGCCCGCCACGGCGAAAGAGTCGTCAGGGCTAAGTGGAGAGACTGGGTGGTGAAGTTCACTCGTGTTGCTGCAGCATTTGAGGAAAGTGTGTACGGAGCGAGTGCACTGTATATTGGAGGTGACGAGGATGCACAAGGGGGCGCTGTAATTACGCCCAGTTCCGGGGCCAACGGCATCCTCAGCGGACACGGGTATGTCTGGCCCGACGAGCCATCGAAGTACAAGGAGCTAGCGGGCAATGTCACAAGAATCGAGGGATGGAGGAACACCAGGAGTTATTACAGTTTCATCCAGGTAAGTAGTGGCGCCCGAGTGGTGAGACCGTCCTGGACGGTTGACAGAGATGCTAACACAAGATTAGGACATGGCAAAGATGTACACGATCAAACCGCTAAAAGGACTGGACCTACATCACCTCCATGACCGGCTGCGTATGCAGCGCATGACACAATCGCAGACCCGCGAGATCTACCTCGGCTTCGCAAAGTACGTCCGCAGCTACGAAGAAATCTGTCTGCTGCTTTCTGTGGCGCCAGAGTCGCACGCCGGGTTGTTCTACCTCGCTCTGGGGCTGTTCCACAAGGAGAGAGATGTGCGGATCAAGGTGGCAGAGCTGTTGGATAGAATTGGGGAGCACGGAGCGGGCCAGCACTGGTGGAAGGGGATGAGCCGATTCGAAAAGCTGGCCTACCTCCGGATCAAAAGGGAGTTGGAGGCCGAGGTGAAGGCCAAGACTGGCAGCGCCAGTCCGGTGGAGCAAAGGTTGAGTTAAAATGCTTGCTTGCGGATGTTGCCATGATACCCACTGTCGCTTGCGTGGCTGTCGTTACTTGCTTTCTATCACACCACCAGCATCAAAACGTATCGGCTGGAATGGGGTGGGTCTGAGAAAAGAAAAAAGTCGCCTGGTCCGTGGACACGACCTCGCGGATTGCATCTACTTTATGGAGCTGGGGGCCTTTTGAGACTGTGCGTCTATGATTTCTAGACCATCTCGATGTCTTTCGGACCTGTTCATATTTTGGACTGTTTATGTATATACCACCACGCTCGTTCTTAGCGTTGCATATCGCATAACCTGATTTTCTTTGCCGCAAGGCAGCCAAACATGGTGCATTCTCCATGAGTTAAACTGATCAGCTACCTGACTCCCTTGCAATTTTCCCGAGCAACACAAGCAGCAGACCTGCCCCACAGACATACATGCACACAGCTCCGCCTATGCGCCGAGGAACTTGGCGGCGTGAGCGACGTGCTCGTCACTAAAGGTCGACATGAAGAAGTAAGAGTGGTCGTAGTCGGGCTGGTAGCGCAGGGTGAGCCCGTCGAGCCCGGCGTCCTTGACGGCCTTCTCAAAGTTCTCGGGCAGCAGCTGCTTCTGCTTGTAGAAGTTGTCGCCGGTGCCGACGTCGACGAGCATGTTGAGGGGCGTCTTCTTGTCCCAGCCCTTGACCAGCTCGGTGGCGTCGTGCTTGGCCCACTCGGCCTTGTTGTCGTCGCCCAGGTAGCCCGAGAAGGCCTTCTGCCCCCAGGGGCACTCGGACGGGTTCGCGATGGGCGCGAAGGCAGAAACAGAGCGGTACTTGCCCGGGTGGCGCAGGTACAGGGTCAGGGCGCCGTGGCCGCCCATGGAGTGGCCGGCGATGGACACGCGCGAGCCGTCGAGCTTGTCGCCGAACTCGGAGCTCCCGAACAGGGCCTTGGGCAGCTCCTCGGTCAGGTACGTCTCCATGTGGTAGTTCTTGTCGTAGGGGGCCTTGACGGCATCGATGTAGAAGGAGGCCGCCTCACCAAAGTCGTACGCGTCCTTCTCACCCGGCAGGTCGAGCCCGCGGGGGGAGGTGTCTGGGTACAGCACTGCGATGCCGTGCTGCGAGGCGCCGTGCTGGAAGAAGCCCTTCTCGGTGCAGTTGTCGGGGGTGCAGGTCAGGCCCGACAGCCAGATCAGCACGGGCACCTTCTTGTTCTGCTTCACTGCTGCGGGGGGCAGGTAGAGGTTCAGGGCCATGGGGGTGCCGGTTGTGGTGGACTGGTGAGAGAGCTTGAGGAGGGTGCCCCCGAAGGAGGCGATGGTGGCTTTTGTCTCGAATGACATGTTGGTGGTGGCTGGTGTTGGTGCTGATGAGGATGAAGGTGAGGATGGGGCGGAAGTTGTGGTGAAATGGCGTGCGAGCTGTGAGAGTCTGGAGGCGAAGGTCGATGTTGTTGGGGAGTGCTGGACGTTTAGATATCTCATCAAGAAACTTGGGGCAGGTCAATTGCTTTCAATCAATTACGAGATGAGGACGGCTGGATTATGTCGGAACGGTATCATGAATGGGAGGCTGGCTTTGAAGAGCCCCAAAACTGACTGGCAGGACCTGAGTGAGCTACCCATCGGGTTTTATTATTGTCCTCCTCTCTCCTCAGGCCAAGCCAAACGCGAATACCCTTCGCCGAAGATTACCATTTGGCTCCAAAAGCTCTCTCCACGATGCCGAGTAAACTCCATGATGTGCCGCCCCTCCACCTTGGGAGACAGCTCCCCTACTGTGGTACCCCGCCATCATGACAGGACCACTGCAGCCAGCCCCACCTTGCATGGACGTCATCTGTATGCATGACAAGGGACAGTGTACTGTGGTAGCTGCGCTGCTCATCCCTGCACCCTCTCGCATGTGCCGCGCAGGGGAAAAGACAAGACTGCCCTGGGTTTATCTCACCTACCCCTGCCTGAGATAGGGCAGACATCCTATTTAGTATAATAAACCCCAGGTACCCGTTCCGCTACGCACCACCACGTCAAATTCCGTCCGGGCACAGCTGGCTTCGAGGTTCTTAGAATTTGGGAGCACCGACGCGGCACTCAAACGACGCGATGAGGCGGTTCCATCCGCCGCCGATCGTTGCCAGGTCGTCGTTGTTGGGCGTGTAGTGCGTGATTGGTCCCAAGGTGCAGCCCGTGGGCGACGTGCAGTTGGCGCCGCACGCGGTGAGGTAGGGGAGACAGTAGAACTTGTCGTCTGGTGCTCGTTAATCACTACTGGGAGCGCCAAACCGCCGTATGTACTGGGAGGGGTATGATGCTCACTGTCGGGCACAAAAGTGTCCGTGTTGCGCATGAACTCGCCGGTGAGGTTGTAGCAAGTATCGAGCTGGTACTGCTCCTCAGTGCAGACGCCAGTGGCGTGTGGACCGGTGCAAATTCGGATCTGGTGGGAACAGGAGTGTCAGTTTGGTCTTCATGGGTATCTGTGTATGTATGGCATCCTGCCGTCAAGGACTGGCTGAAGACTTACACCCCCAGTCATCTGGCGCTTCTCGATGGGGCTACCCGCCGAGATGGCTGCGAGAGTGGGGACTGCGAGATAAACGAAGAAGTTCATCTTTGCTGCTGGCGAGAGCTGATCTTGGGAAGACGTGCTGATGAGGACTGCAACGGTACTGTGTTTATATAGCTGCCAGAACGAAGGCAAGGGCAGCGTGCTGTGTCTTTGTGCTACTTGTCAGACCCTGAGTTGATGTTGAGGTCTAAGTTGAGTTGCAGAGATTGAGTACGACATCGCTGCTTTTATAAAATTAACCTCGAACTCAATTTACCGGGCGCTTGATCGCTCTGGGTGAATGTGTGAAGTGATGGTGCCGGTGACTGGGTATGCGGCCATGACAACTTAAACCTTGAGATTCGTTTGCAGGTTCCGCGGTCATTGTCGAGGAGAGAACAGCGGCAAAATGGAGTAGGCATAAAGCCTCAAGCCTAAGACTGAAGCATTTGTACATAGCGGCATGTAAGGGGACTTTACGCGTCAAGCACCACTCTATTCACCGGGCAACGTTTTGCGCGAAGTGTTGTACGAGCAGAGGTACAACGCCTCAGGGCCGCAATATTTCTTTGTCGCTTGGCATATTGTGGCCCGTCTTATGAAATGTCTTCCACTTAGAATAATGACCCAAAGCATCTTATAAAATAGTGAGACTGCTTCCAAACTGCGCACGATTTGAGGACTATTGGAGCTGATTGTGTGGCAGAACGCTTGCATGGTGAGGAGCGGCATGAGAAGAAAACAGCGAGGACTGCATGCAACTGTAGAGAAGCCTTTGAGTATATTGGAGGTTATCAACCCACCAGTCCACCTCAGCTGCGACTAGCAACAATTGTGTGAATCAAGCCGCGGCGTCTTCCAACACATCGCTTGTAGAACGCAGCACACGGAATCTGCAATCACATGGAAATGCTGCCGAGCCGGAATTATGCGGACGTCACAACGCAGCGAATGATCGAAACGCTGCCCAGCTTACAGGTTATGTATGCATATAATTATGCATGCGCCGCCAGACCCGGCACCTTGGCCCTGGAAGGTTGCCCATTGGCTCCTCTCCGCCTCGGTGGTGACGGTGAATATAAAGAAGCGCTGAAAAGGTGGACGACAGTTTCTATTCGTTTCTGTGCAAAGGCCAGCGAATCACTTGCGTGCAGATTTGAGTCGGACTGTCTAGAACAAATGCACGGTCTCCTTGCGTCTGAAGCTCTCATTTATGCCTGCACATGAAGAACACGGGATGCCAAGCTCTCAGCTCAGGTTCTCATGATTCCGGGCGTCAGTGTTCAGGGTGGCATCAGTGGTAGAACTTTCTTTCAAGAATATATGGTATACAAACAGGTCTGTTCCGAATCTAGTCATCAGCAACCAGTAGTATAAGGCCTTTGGCCACTCTTGTGTCAACGCGCCGTTCTAAGGATGCGTCTATCGCGGGTATCAAATGCTTCCGGCTTGTCTTTCGTTTTCGACTGCCCATGTCTCTTGCATCAGTACACGTCGTCTGGTGATGTCAGGGGAGCGACTGCCGTGCAACTAGAATGTTGCCGCCGCTTGCCCTTCTTTGAAGCCCCTCCCCGGTCCTATTCTGCCTCACGCTCGCGGCGCGATTGAACCGCTTCGTGCCAACCACCAGCAGCGCCTGGACACCACGTCGGCTTGGCTCATTCTCGTGATGGGGGCCAATCTGCCCCTCATTGCTTCAAGTCAACCCCGCTCGCCTTGACAGTTGACGCTGCGATGGGGGCCTCTTGGCCACGGCTTTGATATGTGAGGTTGATGATCTCCTTGAGCATGAGCTCCCGGGTCCTGTTGCACAGGTCATCCACGTCTGCCGGGCTCAGGCCCGCCGTGGGGATTGGCTCGAGCACTACCGGCAACCGTCAGTTCTCTCTCTGCGCACACATTCAAAAGGACGCAAACTCACCTTTGCAGGGGATCTTGCCCGACTTGAAGACCATTCCCTTAATATACAGCGTGTCGCTGTAGTTTGCCGCAACAACCGGCACGATGGGGACCTGGGCCTGGACAGCAAGATGGAAAGCACCCTTCTTGAAGGGCAGCAGCATGGGCTCCTTGGCGTAGCTCCTGGTGCCCTCGGGGAACATGTACACGCTCTGTCTCAGAGTCTTGATCTGCTCTGCGGCGCCGCTCATGGCCGCACGCGCATCCTTGCTGTTCTTGCGGTCGATGAAGACGGAGCCGCTAAGGGTCATGAACCAGCCCAGGAAGGGCAGTCTCTTCAGGCTGGACTTGGCCGTCACACTGCAGTACTTTGGGAACATGCAGCCCAGCATGAGCACGTCGAGCTCTGTCTGGTGGTTGCCGACGAAGACGGCGGGCCTGACCTTGTCCAGGTGGCCCTTGGGGTCGATGATCTCAAAAGTGACGCCGGTGGTGGCGGCCATGGCGTATTTGAACACGCGGCCGGTGGTCCATTGCGCGATCTGACGCTGGCCAACGCAGCTGAGGGCGATAGAGACGACGGCGCCGTAGAGTGCGGCTACGACCAGGGAGATGTAGGAGGCGAGGCACCGCGCCACAAAGCCTGACTTGGACGACATCGGGGACAGAACATAGAAGAAGGTCGTCAGGGCAGTATAGCCTCCCAAGAAGTAGCCCAGGTAGGTCGAGAAGGACATGGTCGAGAGTCGGTTGGAGGTAGGAATAGAGTCTGGGGTTTGGCTGCTTTGCAGAGGAATGGTCAGCAAGCGAAAGACTCGAGGCACCTTGCGCACATGATACAGTCCGGCAAGCATGTGGGCAGCATAGACATACTTAAGTCGATCTTTGGCTACCTGTGGCTGTTTGTTCTCAATCAAAGGTATGCGACGGGTTCCCGAGTTGCGACCATCAGCAAGGGAATGGGATTTGAAGTTGGCGCAACCCAAGACAAGATCCTCGAGAAGTGTATCTTGGGCGAAACGAGGGTTGGTGCTGGCGTCGCAAGCGGGAGGTGGCCTGCAGTGTCCGGTCTCCAAGCGAGGGCGTGCACAGTCTTTGGGAAGAAGAAGCTGGAAATGCCTTCTCACCAGCTGCAATAAGTGAGCCCAGGCCTAGAATGCCCGCGGGTGGGCGAGAAAGGCGGTGGGTGGGCAGCGTGACCCCACCAAAAATTGTCCTGCAGCATGCTGATCCTAGATGACAGGTTGCCGAGGTGCGCGTGCCTTTCTAAAAGTACCAGCTAGCGCTGCCGGTTTGTTGGGCAGGTCCCCTGTAGCCGTCCCGCGTGGCCACTAAACCTCGACCAGGTATGCTGCTCTACCGTTAGCGTAGGCCGAACTCTAGGCCAACTGCTGAGCTTCTAGGCTTGTCGGAACATGATCATGCTATGTATTGATTTCCCCTGTTGCACGTGCTTGCTCTTCGCTACGAACTATCATGACGACACCGAAGTAAACAAAGGTGTTGTCCAACCCTTCAAATAAGAGAAAACAGATGCACGCACGTCTAACACGTATGCAGAGCTCGGGGGCGTCGCGAGGGAATTGAGGAGTTGGAACGCATCGGGGCCGAGTCGGCCGCCTCTATAACACGTGATAGGCCAATCCAGCAGCTCTGAACCTTATCTGAACGTCGAGTCCCTCCGGGTGCCTGCTATGGAGCTGTGCATTGTGAGACCACCCGACTTACAACAAGCACCTGGTCGCGACGACAAGGCCAACGTCCACACATCTCCAGCGCGGCGCCCTAGCTAGACTTGATGGCTGTCGGCATCAACACGCGTCTCCCAAACATGATCCAGTCGACGTAAAGCCCCGCCCACCCCTTTCAAGCCTGCGATGCCAATATGGCCAACATGGCCAACCGACGGGCTGTGCCGTCCTTCTCGGCCGCGCCCTCATCCAGAGCCGGTCCCGGCATGCTGCTGCCAGAGCTGCCCCCCATCTCTGCCCTGTTCCTCATCGACTTTGACGTCAAAGCCGGATACACGATAATATGGAAGGAGGCTGTCCCTGGCCTGGAGCTGGAAGGTGTCGTCGAATACAAGAGCCTCCCCTCTGGCCTGCACACGGTACCCGACGACCTGATATACTTTGTCCACGAAGACGGCTACGCTGGCCTCAGCGCGTTCGTAAATGCGCCCACCGATGAGGAGGAATCCCGCCACGCGCGCATGATCGCTGTCGGGGTGCTGGTACCCCTGAGTTATGGCCGGCTCGGCAGGGCATGGAGACACGCTCAGGGGCTCAAGGACATGGCCGTCAAGCTCGCTGCCGACCGCAAACAGACGCAGATGCTGGTTGAGTACTGGGAGAAGTGCGGGACGCGGGACACCAGCGAGCAAGCACCGCCACCAATCGCAGACTCGCCCCTGAACTCGCCCGCCCTGAGCTTCGTGAAGCCGCGCCCATACCCTAAGGCTGATGGGCACGCGAGGAACAGGTCTGCATCGGAAGGGGCTGCATTGCTACCTCCGGGGCATAGGCTCTCGCCGTTCCACCCCGCTTGGAGCCTGAACAAGTTGCTGGATACTTTTGGGCCCTTGATCTTCCCCATCCAAAGGGCGGCTTTGCTGCACAAGCGCATCTTGATATCGACCCACGCCCCGGTACACGAGGCCTGTAATTTTGGTACGTGTGTGCGTCAAATCATGGGAGAACGAACCATTGGAGCGCTAATAATCTTGCAGTATATGACATTTCCATCCTAGCAAACATACCCCATTCTGTATCTGACATTCTCGACCCTGCCGCCCCAACCCAGAGGCTGCGCCCTCTGTTCACCATTGGCGTGCATGATATACCGTTCCTCCTGGCAGACGGCGCAACGAAGCGTCCCGGCCCAGCCCCTGCGCAGCAGCCCGGTATTCTAGGCGGCGACTCTGGCTCCGGCTGGATTGCATGCACGACGGACAGCATCTTGGCGATGAAGGAGGACCTCTGGGACGTGCTTATCACCATGCCCCCATCGCATACGGCGAACGCCAAGGAGAAGGTCTGGCCGACGGTTGAGTCGCGCAAAGGTGCCGCGATAAAGGCCACTCAGCGTGACCTGAGGCGCTTCCGAACCCTAAAATCCGGGCTCAGGCGCCTAGCTGCGACCTCGGCCGTCGTTGAGGAAGACGAGGAGGGCCCATCCAACGGCACCGAACCACGGCGGCCAAATACTCTGTCCAACCGGCGGTCCCGCATGTCGATGTCTAGCATCAAGACGACAAGCTTCTTCCCCGAGGGCGAGGACGCACACGTGCTCGCCGACGCTTCAGACACGATCGTCGAGCCGATGACGTGGGCCGCCCTCGCCTATAGCGGCTTCATGTGGTGGGCCAGCGCAGGCGAACAGCGTCGCTCCGACGAGGCAGAAGAGCAGGCTTACGACAACTCTCTAATTGCAGACCTCCTACCCGCGCCGTCGATGCACCCGCCGCGCGAGTCATCAGGCCAGCGGAGGCCGAGCGGCAGCTTCAACGTCACCGCGGTCCAAGAGGGCGGGGGGCTCGGCGACTCGGTCACGTCGCTGACGGCGCGGAGGACGCCCGGGACAGAAGGCGCATCTCCATCCCTTGGCGCGGCTGACGACGATGAGGAGGAGAGGGCCAGGACGGAGCTGGCCATCATCACTTATTTCCACCGGCTGACGAGCGGGATCCTCTCCACGCTGGCCGAGGTGGTCGAGGCCGCAGAGGACTACGACGAGACGGACAACGAGTCCCGGCCGCAGAGTCGTGCGGGCGGGGAAGGGGTCGGCGCCGCCGGGGCACAGTCAGATCCGCTGTTGCCCGGGGGCGTCAGGAGCGATAGTGAGGAGGTGTCTCGGCCCCAGGTCCGGGTGGACAGCGACGCGCTGGCCGCCATGGGCCTGGACGTCTGGAGCAGTGCGGACGCGGAGTTTGTGGGTCAGGTAACGGACAGGTACTTTGGCCGCGAGGCAAAGGTGGAGGGCAAGGGCGTGGAGCTGTGCGGTCTGAGGGTGTGCTGATGCTGAGGGTCAGGGTGCTCTTTCAATTATTGTTCTAGGATCTCGCCACTGTATAATATGGCCAGGCATGCGATACATTCCACACGGAGGACGGCTAGGTTGAGTCTTCCAAACACGGTTACATACTGATAGCAGGATTGGTGCCAGCAAGCACACAGGAGTCGAGCTCTCTGTCACTTTGATAATCATTACTAGGGCAGCATTCGCTGACCAAAAGCAATGACGACTATATAGCGAGATGTGTACAGTGCCGTATTGAGCCAAGACAACAACAACTTTGTCTCGAACAGGCCGTGCAAAGGAGCCTTGTGAACCATGAAGCCGATTTCCTCGTCAATTTGTACAACTATCTACTGCTGGCACTTCCTCAGAAATGGGGCTAGTGAGCTACCACGATCATTTTCTGCCAAACCTCACACAAGAAGCAATAGGACGGGCACTCCAACCCCCTCTCCGTTTTTTGTGTAAATCAAACTTTTTGCCCCCTGTTCCATGCCACGCTATCTACCAGTGTTTCCAGGAGAACAGTGAGAAGCACCTCAGGGAATGCAGACGAACACGTCTAAAGGCTGAGTGGCAACAGATCAGCTCACAGGAATTGAACAAAGGAGACAGATGAATACAGCGGCCCAAGGCATCGAAATTCCAAAACTCCCAACTTTTCCATCATCCGTTTTCGATGTTCTTGAGGCCCCGTTCCACCCACCAAATTCAGGGTGGCCTTGAGCCGACCGCCGTGTCCCTCTTTTCCAGCGTTGAATGATCTGCCACAACCGACACCACCTTCTGCGTTCTTTCGGAGGTGCCCACATTATTCGTGGTGTATGTGAGCTTTCTCCATAATTGGTGACATTCTTCAAGAACCACAAGTTGACAGTCCAAGTTCTGATTGCAAAAGTCAGCCATCGCATCTAGGCACCCATGTCCAGCTCGATCCCGCTAGTTCACAACACATGTGATACAAGCCTATGTCACAGTTACCCTTGCAGGATGTCTTTTGTATGACAGTGGCAGGCGGTTCTGAGGGCCAGCAGACACATCTCCTCTCTTGTCTCAATTGTACTCATGAACATCGCCAGGTTCACAACAGTCATGTTGCCAGACAGTGTTGTCGAACCACTCTCCATTGATGATCTTGCGAGTCTGGTCTGTGGTGTTCACATAGAGGACATTAAATTCCTCGAGCAGCTTCTTGCGCCAATTGAAGTCTGGATCACCCCTGAATGAGGCAACCTCCACAAAGACGCGCGAATATTTGCGGATGTTGTAGCCAGCTTCAGCACAAGCCTTGGAGTCGTCTGGGTCGAACCATTCGTACCAGTTTCCAAATTGCGAGCGTCTCGAACAGCAACGTAGCAGCCTGTGCAAGATGCAACGGCCAACTCCTAGACGGCGGCTCATGGACTCGACATAAAGGTGGATTCTTCCGTTGAAACGGCTGACGCTAGTATCCATCCTGCCTGACAAACCTGCCGATGGCAGCGTGATCAAGCCAAATCCCAAAATTTTGGCAGGAGGTCGTGCAGTGGGTGGCGACGCCCGATTGTCGTAACCGCGTGCCCGCCCATTCTGCTGGTTGGGCCCACGGTAACGCACAAGCGCAGACTCTTTTCCATGAAATGTAGATTCTACTGGAGATGCGTCGTCCACAGCGACAATGAAAGGCGTACCAGCTGCATCGCAGTCTGCGGACAGGCGCTGTATGTCTCGAAGGGTCAAAGGCTGGGCATCCAACGCCTGGCGTCCATGCTGCACTTCCCAATTGTAGATATCGAGGATTTGTGGCAGATCATTTCGCTCGACAGGTCGAAGGTAGCAGGCAATTCGTGGCTGTCGGGGGTCTACGTGCCGAGACTCAACAAGCGCCAAGGCCTTTTGAACAGGCGGCTGTCCAAATCGATGAGCCGATCGATCCGACGCATCCAGACCGTCTATCGGCGTGGATGAGGCCACACGCCTCCATCCCGGACCACGCGGGATTTCGCCTCGCGCCTCTTCTCTTTGCTCCCGCTTCTTGACGCGCTTCCGCAGCTTTTCGCCCTCCATGGCAACTTTGAGTGCAGCAGTGCTTGTGAAGCGGCGAACTAGCTCCTCGTGACTGCCAGGGTCCTGAGTGTTGGCTGTGGTCTGCGGATATTCGACAGGCGGCATAAAGGTACCATCCTTTGTGTTGATATCGCATTCCCAGTGTGTCTCAGCTTCATCACATGGGATCACAACCAGAGGCGGAGGCTGTTCTGGAAAGCTTCGAGCCCAATCACGGCAGTACGACGCATGCCAACCTTTCTCGAAAGAATCCTGCGAGCTCTCATTGTCGCTTCCCTCATATTCCTGATGTTTCCAGTAATTCTTGTTAACCCATCCTGTGCCATCAGCTTTGGGCACGATATCAAGCTCGTCAGCGATGCTGCCTCGGGTGTCTCTGAATGCAGCGCCTCCATTGGACCGATCGGAATGAAAGGACAGGTTGGTATCATTACTGCCAAATTTGACAGATGTGTTCGAAGTCGGCAGCGACTGAGAGCCCCAACGAGAACTCTGCTTTGGTCGCGACTTTTCTTGAGAATCGGGAGCATGTTGACTTGACTGCTTCATTCCCTGGGGCAGGTTCTTCATTGGGCGGTTGCCTCGGCCACTGCGATAGACTTCGACCCAGGCATCATTGGGATTCGCGACCGGTGTGGTGACTTTACGAATGTTTGTCTGCCCGGCGAGAGCAATCTGTAAAGCAGGATGGAAAGAGCTGTTCGGATTCTCAACTGGACTAAGCATTGCTCTTGGTTGGCCATAGCCGGTTGTGGTGAGCTTCCGGTCGCGGATCACCATCTGCTGTGCGCGTGAATTCTCTTCCCACTGCGGCAGATTGATCGGGGCAGCAATATTTCTTCCGTAACCCCCGACTGGTCGCGGTGTCCAAGCAGGCTCGCTGGGCTGATGATCAGAAACGCGTCCATGAGAACGACCGTCCGGCATCTGGAGCGGGTCAGCATTCCATGCAGCGAAATTACGGTCAAGACACTGACGGTAGCTTTGGGTGCATCAGAATTATCGCGATCGTGCGTATCCTCTTCCTTGTTCAGGAGATGAGGTGGCAGACCACCTTCGACTTGAGGGTGCGCCGCACACTTCTTGTTCACCTTATAAGACACAGGCGCCGTGTCGTTCAGAAATCGCTGAAAGATTTTGGCGTTCTCATCGACGTTGCTTAAGGGAGCGCCGGGGTGCGCGTTGTGAGCATCCCAAGTATGATTGTCGGGAGGCGCCATATTGGTTGGCTGGGTGAACAGGCTTGGGCTAGTCACAGGTCAGTTGCTAGTGTGTCAAAGCTGCTGTTGCAGCAGCCACAGGAACGATGGACGGGCTTGCCTACTTGTGTTTTGTTGAGCCCGTTTGGGATACCACGAGGGACAGGCGTTGTTTGTGGGCACAAGTTGAGCTCGACAGTCCCTTGAGGCGGGTTCTCTAGAGTCGAAGAAGTCACAGGCTAGAAATCTGCGCCGATGATGTGATGGCAAAGTCCACAGAGCGCAGATCTCAGGCAAGAGGGTGGTAGAAAATCAGGTACGCGCTTCGCAAGGAAACGAGGGGTGGGGAGAGAAGGTGCAAACCAGGAAGGTACCTTGATTGCGTGGGGTGAGAGTGAGCGAGGAAACGGGTGGCTGCTGCAGAGGGCAACAAACAAAACGCGTTGCGAGAAGGGCACACGGAGGGGGCCAGGATCAGCTTGAAAATCGAGGCGAGAAGACACCTGGATCGCACAAGTGTCCAAAGTGTCTTCAGATTGTAGACGATTGGCGGTGGTTAGGATGGGGAGGGAATGCTCATGAGCGGCTCCTTCCCTCAAGAGAGTGGAAATTGTGTGGTAGGCAAGAGTCGCCTTCAGATGCAGGAAAAGGGCGAGCCTGGTCAAAGCAGAGTCAACGCAGCCAGGCAATCTGAATGTTCCAACCGCCAGGACATGGGCAAAGCACCTGGGCGTGAGAGTGATCTCAATTGCCCTGACGGCCACATCGCAGCAGTGCTAATGCTTAAAATCCGTGCCGTGCATACACACACAACGGGCGCCCAGAGCAATTCTCACAGGCCATCGAGTTTTCTTCAACGACAGATTTGAAAGTGGTGATTCGTTACTCGATTTTCATGTGTCTGTCCCGGTGTGCACTGGTCTGCCCTGTTGCCAATTGCCTCTGTCCCCAATTTCTTGAGACTTCTGACTGATTCTACTTCGTCGGGAAGAAAAGCCACTCATCAACCCTTGAAGTGTTGAGCGGCTATCACCGTGTCCGATGAGCCACTTGAACATGCTACACGTCCAACAAACATCGTCTCCGGCACAAGCACGGCACTGGCCAGTGGCCGCCATCAAGCCGGCTCGGAGGGGACGAGTGCAGCAGGAGTGCTTGCTTCAGACCTCAGTGCTACGCCTATGCGCACGGTTTCGACCCAAAGCCATTCCGTGCAATTGTCCTTCGCCATCCATTGCATGCTAGGCGTAGCCCTGCGTAACATCACGGCCACTTGAGGTCAAAAAAGGGGGCAGTGATTAGGTAATCCACCGCCCAAGCTCAACGAATACATCGGGGCCGAAACCCTCGAGGCTGTAGGCAACAAGCCTCCGATGCTCGGGAACAGCCCGCCTCACGCAACACGGAAAGAAGACAAAGATGCTTTCGATATTGAGGAAAGCAAGGCTGAAGGACAAGGAGCTGAGGGTCCTGATGCTGTGAGTCCGCGGTCTCCATGACCAGGTCCAGATGGATGTGCTAACATTCTGACAGCGGACTGGATAATGCAGGCAAGACGACCATAGTCAAGAGGATCATGGGAGAAGATGTGAACACGGTCAGCCCAACTTTGGGCTTCATCATCAAGACCATTGACTATGAAGGGTACAAACTGAACATATGGGATGTCGGAGGCCAGAAGACGCTCAGATCTTACTGGAGAAACTACTTCGAAAAGACAGACGCCCTCATCTGGGTTGTCGATGCCACAGACAGGCTGAGAATCGAGGACTGCAGGACAGAACTGCACGGTTTGTTACAGGAGGAGGCATGTCGACCAGCCCCCACGACAAGAAAATAAACGGAGCCCTGCTGACTCGGCGGGAGCAGAGATTATCTGGAGCGACTCTCCTGGTGTTTGCCAACAAGACGGACGTTCAGGGGTGCATGACGGGAGAAGAAATGGAAGAGGCCTTGAGGCTAAGGCATATCCAGACGCACCAGTGGAGGATATTGCGGTGTAGCGCCATGACCGGGGAGAACCTAAAGGAGGGCTTAGCGTGGGTCGTCGAGGACGCAAAGGCGAGGCTATTTCTCTATTGACAATGTTGTGGGTATGCGCGCCCGAAGGAGAAGACTGCCCAACGATCACCGCTCTTGGGGACAAGGGAGGCGATGACCATGTGCCATGGGCTGAGGGCCCGACAGCACATTCTAGCCTGGCCGGCGCAGGCCGTGGCCCATCCTTCTGGGGGGCAGCACACACTCTGACACTACATCTGCAACGTGGCCACAGCGTCAGACGTGTTGGTTGTAGGCAATATATGTAGCACCGAAAAAGAAACAGTTTCATCCTACCGCACCTATTTTGTGCAGGTTGCTGTGCCCCGATTGAAACATTCCGACAGGGACGGGCTGACTGCTTCTTCCCTGCTGGGCGAGCGAAACAGCCGGCCCAAGATGTTTGGAACTTGGGAACCGGTTGTAGGCCGTCTTAGCGCGTCACTGGGCGGGCCCCTGGCTAGCAGTTGGTGGGGTGTTGCTCTGGGAAATAGTGGGAATGAACCCACACATGTGCTGCCCGACATGCCGGCCTGCCCTGCCTGCCCAGGTGCTGGAGCGTAGCAGGTAGGTAGGTACCTTAGCACTCACAAGGTGGGGGTGGTGGTTGGTTGGTGGTGTTGTTATTTATTGTTGGGCCCGTGGCTATGGGTGCTTGACGCATATGTGCTGCAGTGCCGCAATCCGTCACCTCCAGCATCCTTGAAGCTGCGCCCAGCTCGACTCCCATTTGGTTCCTGGTTGGGCAGCCCGCCAGCCTGCAAAAGGAACAGCACGCCACCCTCGGCTTCGACACTGGCACGCTAATGTAGGTCCCGGACCATTCTCTTCTTGCACATAAGACATTGTAAGACCGGACTGAACCTTGGACACATGCCCGCTGCCACTGCCACTGCAACTGCCACTGCCGCTGCCCACTGCCATGTACTTTTTGTGCTAGCCGTCAAGGATACACAACGGTCGACTCCCTTGTTTACAGTTTGTCTGAGCGCACCTAACGGCCCTCTGCCCAGCTCGCGTTCTCGTGTTTGCCCCGTGTCGTGCCAATGTCGCCGGCAGCCAATCGAGCCTTAGCCCTCCAACGAACCCCACGATCCCGTCCCAACAATGTCAGACGAAGTCTCCAACTTCTTGCGATCAGTAGAGCAATTGAACCACGGACGACACGAGGAGGACGAGGCCCGCTCCAGGGAGCTTGAAGAGAAGCTGCTGCAGCAGAGAAAGGAGCGCCAGGCTCGCCGCGAAGGTAAGCCGCCTCGACCTTGCTTCTTGCGCCCCGGGCTCGCCAGCCGTCGGCTGTGCTGAAGGGAGCTGGGCCGGGGAGGGGTGCTGATGGGCAGTGGTTGACGTTTGTTTTGCCATGTCTAGAGCGTGCCCGATCTATATCCCCGCAAAAGTCATCGCCGGCCAACACCCCACCGCCATCAGCGCGCCACAGAGACTCGACACCTCAGCCGGCGGACCCATCGTCTCCCATCCCAGACCTCTCTGCCAGACTACAGAGCCAGATTGGCGCCCCTCCGCCATCATCTGCTGACGCAATGGACCTGCCCTCACCACGTTCCGTCTCTCCTACCAAGGAGACGGTTCTCGACCTCGAGCCCAACCGTTCTAGTGCCTCATTTACCTCACCACCATCTAGTGGCGTGCCGACGAGGACACCTACTCTGTCCTGGCAGCGAAGACCTCCGTCCCAAGGACCAGATCGCCCCAGGTCTCGGCCGCTGTCTATGGTCGCAGCTGAAAATGCCGCCGCACGAACAAACACTCCTCCTGCAGAGGCCGCCTCTCCCACCCAAACCCCTTCTCGTGACCAGATCTCACAGGCTTTGGCTTCCAAGGACCCTGCTTGGTTCCGTCAGACTGCCGACCGAGGTGCCACTTCTGCTGCGTATCGAAAGAACCAGGTCGAAGACGACGACACTGTAGACGTAGCCGCCTCCCGCTCTCAGCTACCTGGCATGTCGCAAGCCACCTCTCCCGAGCCCGACAAGGAGCCAGTCCGAGAGCGCCCACTTTCACAAGTTAGCCTGGGCAGGCTTGGTTCTCCGTTGCTGACAACTGATGCGGTGAAGCTGGGCCCTCCTGCGGATATTCAGGCAGGCAGGGAGGGGACTTCGTCGGGCCAGACCTCGCCAACGCGACCAGCATCTCCAACGAAGGGGATGGGTGGCTTCGTCCAGAGTGCTATGATGAAGCGTACCGATAGCGTCAAGAGATGGAGCGTCACGACCCCGGGTCTCCAGCGCGGGAACTCTTCAAACCGCAATAGTCTTGACGGTAAGACCCTCGCCACGAGCCCAGGTCCAGAGGCCATATCGCGACCCGTCAGTAGATCTAGGGACAGCATTTCGCGGCCGACATCAAGTCATGGCAAGGACTTGGCCTCTACGACATCTGGCGCAACGTCGCCCGAGGATGACGCGCCTGCGCCCTCCAAGCTCGAGCCTCCTGTTGACAACACACCCCCAACGAGCCCCTCAAAGACCATGGACCCAAGACGATGGAGTCCAACGAAGGGCTCCTGGCTTGATGCCGCTCTGAACAAGCCCGAGTCACCAAAACCCAAGCCCGCAGCGCCCCCAAGCAACCAGCCTGCCTGGATGGTAGAATTGAACAGGGCGAAAGCAGAGAAGGCCAAGAATTCTAGTGTCGATCTTGGCCGAGCTGGCTCTACTGTCAAGAAGCATGAGGTGAAGACTGGCGGTCTCGTACGGCCGGCGCCGCCTGGCACAGCTGCCAAGCCCCCAGGCCTCACCGGTCTACCTTCACCAAGCCTCGGGGGAGACAAACCCTTGACTCCGGGTCTTCGCACTAGTATGTCGAGGAGTGATAGTAACACGAGGGTCAGTCCTGCCAGCGAAAAGCCTGAGGCCGGCACAGAAGACTTGGGTCGACGAGGCTCCGTCCTTAGCCCGGTTGCCAAGGACAAGCCGGAGGCGTCGTCACCATCACCACAGATGGACTTTCGGGCTAGTCTACGGCCCAGAGGCTTCACCGTGGGCAAAGATGGCGATAAGGAAGCAGACAAAGCCGTGTCACGCCCTAGAGGTGCCACAATGGGTAGAGACACTCAGAAGGAACCGGTCAATGAGCTGGCAAATGTTTTTGGTCAGCTGCGCAAAACCAAGACACAGAATTACCGCGCTCCGGACGTGTTAAAAGACAACATCACGAGGGGCAAGGCCGCACTGAATGTGACTGGTGGGCCGCGCCCTTACGAAAAGAAGGACGAGTTTAAGGACGCGATTTTGAAGAAGAAAGCAGATTTTCAGCAGGCGAAAGAGCACGGCCAGGGCATCAAGACCAACGAAAAGCCACCAGAGGAGAAGCCGCTCCCAGAAGGGCTGGCCAGACGAGCCACAATCACACGCTCTGGCTCTACCCCATTCGTATCTCACTCACGGGATACATCAGCTGCCAAATCTCCAATTGAGGCGTCTGGGAAACCGTTTGAGTCGGCAAGGTCAAGTGTGATCTCAGTGACTTCGCCTCGGGAGAGCAACGTCGACACAGCCCCAGCCAAGGCCGAGAACAAGGACGAAACGCCGTCACCAAACAAGCCGGAGGTAAGCACACCTGGTCGACTCCAGAACAAATTCGGTGACAGTGGCAATTCCCTAGCGAATCGATTCAACCCTGCCTTAGCCGGATTGCTAGCTCGCGGACCTCCCGGTATGGGTGGCCCGGGAGCCAAACCTCCTGGTGCTTCTTCAGGTACGGGTGGCTCTACTGGGACCGAACCAGGCCCGGGGCCTAAGTTGGAGCACATGACCAAGGGTCGGGCCCGTGGGCCACGGAGAAAAGCCCCAACCTCGGTGAGCAGGCCAGTCGGAACTACTGAATCGGAGGCGGTGGATACCCCGGCGCCAGCAGATAAGAAAGACACACAACCCATCCCAGAGGCGCCAGCTGCCCCGGAAGCCGCAGACACCCCGGAGGCGGCACCTGTTCCCGAGGAGGCACCTGTCGTAGAGGCGGCGACCATACCAAAGACCCCAGTGGCGGCTGTTCTTCCGGGTATACCTCCCCAGAGCAAAGAGCCTCTGGAGAGGGAGGAAAAGGCTGCCAGTCCGTTGCAGCCTTTGCCGGTGCAGGAACCGCAAGTTGACACAACGTCACCAAAATCGTCCATCAAATCTCCAGTTGTGTCGCCTATTGAACGTCATACTGGCACAGCAGCAAATGAGAACACGCGGAACAGCGGCGTGATATCGCTTGTTGATTCATCAAAGAAGAGATTTGCCGAGCAGAGACCAATGTCTGCGGGAACCAGAATCGCACTGGTAGACTCATCGCAGCCACGGACCTCCAGTCCCGTTTCTCCAAAGAGGATTCACGAGCAGGTCTCCGCTTTTTCTCCAAAGCCACAGGTAAACGAGGAAAAGAAGGAAGAAGTCCAACCCCCATCTCCAAGGAAACTAGATATGAAGAGAATGTCTAGATTCCTGGACGAGTCGGCTCCGCAATCACCCAAGGCCGAGCCGGAACCAGTCAGATCGCCTTCTCCAATAAAGAGAACCTTCGGGACGCCAACATCACCGCGAAAGCTACCCTCGGAGCCCGAGAAGCGCGAAACGCAACCAGCTGTCACGGCGAGCAATGAGGCAATTGCAGTTGGTGGACCTGTTACCCCGAAGAAGTCGCAAGCACCGGCCGAGAAGCCTTTACCAGAACCTTTGACTTTGCGTCCTAGATCACCTAACAAAACCCAAGCAACGCGAGACGCGGCCGCCCCGTCAAGCACGTCAGCTCATGCCTCTCCCGTGGGAACACCCACAAGATCTCCATCAAAGAGCGCGGGGGATGTGTCTGCCATGATCAACGGTTTCTTTGGTCATGGGCGGCCGAAACGGGACTACCGCGTCGATGCAGCCGAACTCTTGATGAACCGGCCCAAAGGAGGCTCTAGGGTGCAAACCCACAAGACAGAACTGTTCCAAGTCACGGAGCAGGGCAAAAAGATCCCTGTGCCAACCCATTACGAGCGCGTACTGTTTGAACGGGAGATGTACATCTGTTCGCACACTTTCACCAACGAGGCACGCAAGAGGATATCAGAAGTGTACTTCTGGGCCGGTGACGAGGTTGCCCCATCTGCCGTAGAGGATGCCCAGGTATTTGTGAACAAGGAAGCGCGATCTATGGGCGGCACCTTGATCAGAATGCGTCAGGGAAAAGAGACGGCCGAATTTATCCAAGCCCTCGGCGGTATTGTGATCGTACGGCGCGGCTCGAGCAACAAGTATGACTCGCTCGCGTCCAACATACTCTGTGGCCGGCAGTACATGGGCCAGATCGTCTTTGACGAGGTCGACTTCTCCTCGTCCATACTCTGCTCCGGGTTCCCTTATCTTATCACGCAGCAAGGAAAGTGTTATCTGTGGAAAGGAAAGGGGGCTGGTGTCGACGAGCTGAGCTGCGCAAGGCTGATAGGGATGGACCTCGCGCTGATGGGCGAGCTCGTCGAGATGGATGAGGGCCAAGAGCCGGAAAACTTCTGGGACTTTTTTGGCGGCGACAGAAGAGCGACCTTGAGCTCTGCGGATCACTGGAGGCTGAAGCCGAGTTACGAGAAGTACTGCTCAAGGCTGTTCTGCTCGGATTCAGCCGCTCAAAACCAGGTGCGTTAACCGATTCCGCTGCCCATCACATTACTTGTACTAAAATTCACTAGGTTGTCGAGGTCAACCCCTTCAGCCAAATGGACCTGTCCCCAGACAGGATCTATGTCCTCGACGCGTTCTTCGAGATGTACGTCATAGTTGGACGTTATACGCAAGCTCAGTATAGTTCCTTCCGCAACGCCCTGGACTTTGCTCAGGAGTACGCCATACTTGCCGCCGGCATGGAAGACAGGCCGTTCGTGCCGGTTTCTACCGTCGTAATGGAGGGCATACCACGGGATCTAAGGAGCTGCTTCCGGAAGTGGAGAGACGATTTGAGCCCGACCAAGATGCCGACACCATCGTCTGGTGGTGGAGTCACGAGCAGACAACATTCACCTCTGAAGAGGATGAGGAGTCTGAGGGTCGTGCCGCTGGTGCAAGCGTTGCAGGTGTTGGGCAACTCGGAATAGGAGTCCGATGATAGCTGGGAGGATGAGAGAGAGAGGAAGAGGTTAAAGAATAGTACTAAGAACGTGGCGAGCCGGCCGTCGCAGCACACAGTATATGTCTGTTTATTTTATGGCCAGGCCCGAGTTCGCATAGACGGCTGCCCAGGCTCAACGCTGCCGGGTGTCAACCCCCGCGGGTGGAGGAAACTTTGTCGTTGTGGATTTTGACAGTGCTGCATATATACCTACTTCATTGTGGACCGTGTCCGATGTACGAGAAGAGCAGGCAAATAAACCAATAATGCAACAGACTTGCCAGGAACTTGATCTGCTAACCTGCATACATGCGAGGGCAGCACATTCAGCTCATCAGTCAGTGTCGGTAGAACCGCCCTTTCTCTACACAGTATGCCACGGATTTTTCAAAGGCTCTACTGCCGCTAGCTGTCATCTGTCTCGGAGTTGGGGATGTCCAGTCCCCTATCACTGGTGTGTGTAGCTTTGTGTCTTAATCATTGCGTAAAAGAAGTTGGGTATCATGTCTCGGCCAATCGACCGAAACCACTACAAAACGCCGTAAATGCTTTTGGTTCCCCTCCTGTTGTGCCTCTCATCCAGACCGGCGCTGGTTCGAGCCCACAGCAACATGCACCGTCAAAGTCGGCTGAGCAAGCCAAAATGTTCACCGAGTCCCCTGCCTCAGAGCCACCCACGAGGCCAGGAGCCATGGACCAGTCACTGACTGGGCTCCTCCTTCGGCGGCCACTCCCCGCCCGTCCCCCTGACAACCTGCGCGACATCATCCCTCAGCTCCGGCAGCGCCTCTCCCATCTCGCGGGCAAGGACGTCGCGGAACGACGAGAAGGCGTGCATCTTACCGCGCATGAGCTGGTTCTGCCGCCTGACGAGCTCGACGAACTCGCGCGTGTAAATGTCCGGGTTACGGCCACCCTCCACGTACTGGATCAGCTCGTAGGGCAGGGACGGCAGGTTCTCGGCGGCCGCAGGGTGCGACGACACCCTGTGGATGGCCTGCAGGGCCGAGGAGAGCTGCGTCAGCTGGCTGGCGAGCACGTCGCGCGTGGGAGGGGCGTTGCTGCCGCGCAGGGGCGTGCCGTTGCCGTTGGGCCCTGCGCCTGAGGCTGGAGCGGTGTGGGAGTCGTAGTTGGGGACTTGGATCATTATCTCGTAGAGGATCTGGATCACGTCCTTGAGCTGGCCTGGAGCTGGGGGTCAGTAATGTGTCTGGTTGCGGGCCCTCTGGTGCAGAGGCTGGGTGGTTTGCTCACGCTCGACGGTGTTGTGGTCCGGGTATTCCAGCGGTGCCATGGTTGCGGCTTTGTCGTTGCGACGAATTGATGTCTGCTCGGGGAACGAGGATTAAGCCTTCCAACCAAATGCCTAAGGCAGCCCGGTGATCAGGAATTTTGGCAGGCGGTGTTTGAAGGTTGGAAGGACACTATCGCTAGGAGAAGGACTGCAACTGCGACATGGAAATCAGGTCGAGCTTTGGGTTGACGTTGAAGCTGGAGGAGGCTCAGGGCCGGGATCCGGGGTCGCTTGGCGTTAGTGGGTCGTGCAGGGAGCTTGGGCCCTTTCGTTGATCGAGTACGGACAGGAGTGTTAGACTGTGTTAGTTTACCCAAAGCGCTAGCATCAATAAAAGCGTGCAGGGAATTGCCAGCTGTAAACCTTGGATTGTTCCCAAAGACGGAGCATTTTCTCTTCTTCAGCAAGTCCACTACCACCCACATTCTTAAGAATAAAAAGTTCAGCAGATCTGAGTCCCCTGCAATGTTGCCCTCAAAGTAGGGCCCGCGCGTTTTCAGCAATGTTTCGACTGTGCCTTAGAAAGGTGTGGCGCAAGTACTGCATGCGTGCCCAACTCGGCAGAGTAGTGTAATGCCAACTCCGGGCAGGCAGGAGGACAGAGACAGCCAATCAATGCAGCATCAGCGGATGTCGTGCTCGATCGTATCGATTGAACTGGGCTTGGACGAGGCCTCCATAACAGGAACATGCGAGGATGCCACACTTGATCGTCACTGGAGCCGGCATCAGTGCAGAAAACCAAAGTTGATTGTAAATACAAGCATGGCAATAACACTGCCAGATGCTGTGTGACTCTAATGCCAGCGAGGCTCCAGAACCCCAGCCACTGATAGGCTCATCAATCTGCCTTCTCAAGTATTACCGAGTCCCGAAGAAGACTTCGACTGGAGGACTCAGATGCCCAGGATAGGAGACTTAGGATTCTCTCCTGGTTGGATCCTTCGGAGCGTTTGGGTTCAGAGGACTTCTTTCACAACAGAATCGACCAACGTCGCGGAGATGTTGGATCTTGGCTCAGCAGGAATAATTATTGCCACTGCCAACCCGCTGGACCGACACGCTCTCAAATTCTTGCCTGAAGGCCTTGTGGCTTTGCTATGAGGTGCTGAGAATATGGGGTCACTACGGCAAATCCACGCCCCTGCAATGTTGCCTTCAAAGTGGGCCCTACACCCAGTCGGGAAGTTTATATGTTGCTTGGACCTGAGGACGGTGCATAGGCAGATTGAAAGGGTAGCATGTTTCAGTGGACGCGTCGAGTTTATTTACATTTGACGCGACTTTACTTTTCCCTCCCATGTTTACTATTCTGTTGAGATTCTACATGGTCCCAATTATGTTCGACATTTACGGCAGGACGGTCTGCGAGCACGGCTCCGAGATGGAGGAGCAGCTGAGCCCAGCATGGGATTCTTGGAAGAAGGAGTTCCAACGAGAACTGAAGTCCATTCAGACAGTCGGCGACTTCGCCTACCAGAGAATCTACAATGCGTTCGTCAATCCGGGACTTGAATTCGACGGAACCCTTGTCCCTTTGCCCCTGAGTCCGTTACTGGCTGATCAAATCAAAGCTGCCGCGAAACCAGCTTCCTTTGGCAGAAATGAAGCTGATACGGTGGAAGGCTCCTCTGACCTCATCTGGGGGCTTGAAAGCGACCATTTCCGGCTTGTCAATCCTTCATGGCCAACATTCTTGGAATCCATCAAGCAGGATATGGCTCATGGCCTCGGCTTGGCCCTATCCGACATCGACATTGAACTAGACAAGCTTGTACTGTACGAGAAAGGCTCTTTCGTGAGGAGCCATCAGACTTTGCAGATAAGCCCAGAAGTTACGGGACGTCTCGTTGTATGCCTCCCTTCGGGGCACACGGGAGGCGAGATCCGCTCAGAGCACGCCGGAAGGTGTATCGTGTTCCCCACAGCTCCTGCGTCGACATTCGATCTTTCAGTTCTCGCTTGGCATTCTGGTGTTACGAGTGAAGTCATGGAAACTTCATCAGGGTACCGCCTAGAGCTTGTCTACAGCATAATGCCAAGATCAGGTACTAGTACGTCGGCCGACTTCTTGGTTAAACAGCACGAACGCCTCAGAAAGAGGCTTGTCAGCTGGCCAGAAGACTTGTCGAAGATTGTGTATCTCCTGGACCGCAGGTACCCGCGGGCGAACCTGGTCTCTTCCAACCTCGAAGCGCACGACCGGGTGGTATTCGAAGCTCTGGAAGCTGAGTGTTCCAGGGCTGGCATTTACCTCTTTCTCGGCAACGTTACGGAGAGGAGGTATGACCCAGACGATCCTAATGATCACAATTGCGAGGAAAAAGAGGTGGGAGTTTACCTGGACTATCTATGCAGTAGCCGGGGGCAGCAGATCGGCTCGGATATCGTTTTGCCTCCACAAGATCTCATTCCAGCCGACCGTTGCAGCAACCGGTCAGCCGATGAGATAGAGGAGGGCGATGAGGGAATGTCAGAGGTAGACGAGGAGGACCACGTTCCGGACAAATTCATATACTATGACTCGGTGAGTTCGTCATAGCGATGTCCCGGAATCCCGTGGTCTCTCCATAGAGTGTGCAGTGGTTACTGATGAGAAACCTCTATAGGCCATTGTTCTCATCCCAAGACACAAGTTACATCAGCTGCTAGGGCTCGTGAACAATATAGAGCTTATCATGGCTCTTGTTATCAATGATCAAAAGAAGCATCCGAACGACGCCACCGTCCGAACGGATATGCTAGAGCTGATGAACAGAATCCTGGACTGCGGCAAATACAAGCTCGCTGGGCTCCCGGTCGTTGAAGGTGCATGGAATCTCGAGGACAATTTACTATACCACAGAGCTATTCAACACTGTACCGCAGACGGTAGAATTCCGACCGGGCTTCCGAAGCTGCTTGCTACACTTGTGGCCGGATTGTCAGCCCCACAAGTGGTCAATTGGAGCGAATGGTTCGTACAACCCCGTCTCCTTCGTTTTCCAGGCACATTCCTCATCTTACCATGTACTGACAGTCATTCGCTCTCCACAGTCTTGGTGACCTTCCTGATTGTTCCATGAACATTCGTACCATTTTCGCGGCGCTCAACGATCTTGAGCAAGCGTTAGATACGGAATATCTCAAGGACAGCTTCCGGGCTTGGGTAGCCACAATGAAGCGCGACAAATTTACTTCTAGCCAGTATTTGACAAGGGCAGACCACAATTCGGTGCAAGAGCTAGCAAACCTGCTTTGGCATGACAAAGATTGGGTTGAGAAACGGTAAGTCCATACAAAACGATGACCTGAGACTTGGCACTGATTATCCACTTAGCCTTATACCTGAGTTGGGATGCTGCGAAAACAAAGCACTCGTCAGCAAGGCCATCGAGAGTCTGGCCGTTAAGGGCAGCGACAACACACTGCATGGCGCTGTGGGGGCCGCCAAGAAAATCTTGGACAAGCAGTTGCAGCTGCTGTGCCTCGGAGCTGTAAATTTGTTGTCAGTCCGTGATCAAGAAGCTACCGACGAGGTCCACAGGTTCATCGATCTTATCATGACGTGCATGACGTTTGGCTTTAAGCAAGAAGCAACACAGCTGATCGAGAGAGTCAGACCGGACATGGAGAAGCAGCTACACTATCCGGAGCCACGGCCTGTTCTCAGCGGTGCTCGCAATGGAAATGGCACTCCATATGCACCCATTCTCGCCCACAGGCTAATGCGCCAACTGGGCGATCTGCCTGCTGCGCATGAGGCACCGTTCACCGAGTCTCTTCGAAACTTGTTCGAGTACCTTCTTCGGAAATACGTTCTCGGGGCTTTGTCGCCAAACGGGGACCGTTCCAGGCTCCTGAACGACCTGCGTGAGGAGCGATTCCAGAGAATACTGGGCGACCCTCTCTATAGAGAATTGATCTTGCTGGAGGACCCGGTGATGAAATACGGCTACGCCGATCAGGCTGTCGCTGTGACCAAGCGGCATGCTGAAGAAGAACTGTACCCGCCTCCCAGGCCTGGATCGAGTGGGCGGGTTGCTTAAGGTCGATTTCCTTGATGACAACGTGACATATCGTGACAGCTGGATGTCCAGGATGGGTTGTGCGACTCGGTTTCGGCAGAGTCAGGATGTTGTGACTCACCCCAGGTTTGATTGTTTTCTTCTAAATCCACCGCGATGCTTATGATGTCTTCTCCTTGTCTAAGTACTTCATGTGTGGAGAAAGTATATGATACGTCCTTTCTACATCATGTTCTCGGTCATGAATCCTGTCGTTCGACACGATATTGATACTCCTATATTGGGATCAGACCTTCCGATAGGACAGTTTGATTAATCACAGGAGACCATATGTATGACGATTATTTCTCTGCCCACTTCTAAGGAAGTCCAACCAGCCTCAAAACTTGTTGAAGAATGTCTTCAAGGTTATCATAGCATTTGCGAGTCTGCAGAACCATGATGTCTAAGGATTCTCTCAAGTCTACAAGAAGCCATTACGAGAAGCCAAACACCTTCTTGAGCTGGTCTTGGAAGGTGACCGCACGACCAAGGCGCTTCTCCCCCACAGACTCAGCCGCACCGTCTCCTCCACCATGGATCCTGTGCTGTGCGGCATACTCATGATGTTTGGGGTGAACTTTTCCGAGCCCCGCCCCTCCAGTCTCTACGGAGCCACGGGCAACCTCTGGGGACCAAGAGCGTTCTGCAAAGGATCTCAACACGGTCTTGGCTGGCGGTCCCGCGTTGCCACCGGTAGAGCATTTGACTTTGGGTGTGGCTACTGACAGATTCCCACCGTGGAGGCTCGAGGGAACTAGTACCGTGGACCTGACTTGACCCGCCGGGTGGACTTGGCGATCCAGATATTCAGAAGACTCTGATGGAGGCCTGGCGTGGCCGACAGAGCCTGATGACAATGTGGGGCTGGAAGTAGTCTTGGGAGGACTGATGAAGCGTACATGCCTGTTGGGCTCAATTCGACCAAGCTGGAATCTTGAGGACGGGCGTTGGCCTGGTTTCTCGTCGATGAAGGTGAAGGGGCGGGACATCTGGACGCCTCTGGATGCAGGCGTACGTTCGACAGGCTCGGACACGAAAGCAGAGCTCGGCCTTTGAGGGATGATGCGGCGCTCTGGATCCGCCGAATGTCCAGCATCGGTAGGCTGCTCCTCATCTGATCGCGGTATTGCTGGACTTACAGGAGCTTTGTGAGGCGGGACCGGTGGAGGTGAAGGGGACGACGCTGTCATGCCAGACTCCATGTCAGATTCTGTGATACTAGACTCATGGGGTGAAAAACACTCGTCAAGGACAGAACTTGGTCGCTCCATGCCGTCCCTTTCGTCTGACCTCCTGCCGGGGAGATATTGCATCCATCTTGGGATGGGCTTTGTGTTGCTCCGTTGAAAGGCCGGCTCCCCAATAGGATCGTGTATGGAAACATAAATTGGGGAAGGTGTCCGGGTAACGCGATTGCCTCTGGACTGAGCCGAGTTATCAGAGGCGTCGTTTTTCGGGTGCTCAAGCTCGGATTGTGTGCCTGAGGAGCTCGGTGTGCCCTGAGGGCGGTTTTCACAAGTGCTCTGTCCCATGCCTGCCTCCCATCGTCTCCTCGACAAACCTCCATCAAATCGATCAATCCTTCGCAGAGCCATCGGGATGAGATGATCATCATCCGCCGTCTCCCTCGAGATCTCCTCCACGCACGAACCGCACAGTGGTATCTCGTCGATCTCCCTTCCCTTCGATCTACCAGGCTCGGCCGAGCGGCCTGGTGGTCCTCGAGGGGCATCGTCCCCGAACAGCTCTTCCACGCTCACACCCTGAACCACCCTTTTATCACCACATAGTAAGCAGCCGTAGCAGCTCTGGTGCCAGAAGCACCACCCCAAGCTCACGCACTCGTCGCCGCGGAAGACGACCTCGCCGCACACCTAGCAGATCGCGAGGTCAAGGAGAGCGTTGTAGCATGGCTCGCAAGCCAGGCGGGCACGGCTACCCACCACCCTCGGCGCATTCGGCGAGTTGACCGGGTCGCATCGTTGAGGGCGCCAGCAGAAGGTGCAGAGGAATGTCTCTGGTCTGGTTGGAGAAGAGAGATTTCGTAGCAGGTAAGGATGGTTGTGCCTGCGAGTATTTGGTGTCTCAGGCTGGATAAGATGTCCATCACGAGGAGTGGGACCGTGGTATGACGGCTTGTCACCCATCTTGAGGGTCGGGGGGTGGAGTCAGTAGGTTCTTTATAGTTGATAAACGAGTGAAAATTAATGTTTCAGCAACTGGCAGAAACTTCAAAACAGTCCTTCTAGCTGATGTGGTCCTCGGCTTGGATTGACATGTCGTAGAGCATCCTGAGCAGCAATAGAGACAATTCCCCATGCTTCAAAATCCACACGTAGCTTCTGGGTGGCTCCTTCCATCTGTCTCCTCAGGCGTGGGCGTATTGCTACACAGGAGCGAGGCAGGTTAATTATAGTAAGCATTATCTCTGGTGCAGCAGTGCAGGTCAACAAGGCACCCAATTCAAGTAGAATTTGAATCTATGCATTCATGCAATCTGGTCCTGTCTGTCCATATTGCTATGCCTCCGAAAGTGAAGACTAGAAACAAGTATAACGCCACACGTCCTGAATATGCTCCTCAAGACAACCCCTTTTCCTGACCAGCTCGAAACTCCGTCATAAAGGATTTCGGAAGACAGACAATGTCTGTAATGTACAAGATACTCCCAGGTCCAACATCAACTATTGGATCCAATGCCACCGGACGGGTCAGCATAGCCTTTGCTCCAAGCAACCATACACCCGGAGACAAGCCACAGTGTCGGAATACCCGGGTAGGATGTTTACCAGCTCTGTCGAGGCTGGTCACAGCTTTCGGTGCTCCGGGCTTTGCAATCGCCCTCAAATGGACAAGTTCTGACTCGATACCTCAGGTCCAAGGTCGAAAATCCAATGCTGAACCAACAAAGCCATCGCAAAACATGAACAACGCCAAATGCAATTATGCCTCAAGCAGCGGTTGCGCTGACCCATTTCAACTGCCTCATCATCTATGGCAGCACTGATCGCAACCTCATCACCCAACCCGAGGCTCAATCTGCGCCTCACTTGCGCTGCTTCGGGGTCGCCAGGTAGGCTAGCCTGCTCATGCTGAGTCCTGCGCGTTTGCGACCACCGGGAGTAGTGGCTGGGGCTCTCGCCTTGACTGCAGACCTAGCGGGCGTCTTCATCAAAGCCTTGCTTGGACTCCTGACGCGTGGCTTTTGGGCCGATGCAAGCCTGGGAGCAACCAGAGCATCGCCCTCAGGTACACAAGCGGCCTTCATCTTCTTCAACGCGCGCTCAGCTGCCTCCCTGTCTGCCTCTTCCTCATCATCCTCCACACGAAGGCGTTTCCTATTACCCACACCATGCGGGAAAGCCTTCATGTCGAAAGGACTCTGCTGAAGGTAGGGCGGCACGTTCTCCTTGCCCTTCGGAGCTGTCGTCGCGGGCATGTCTGAAGACGGGAACGCACCGGGGACGGCTGGCATCATAGAAGGGCGGACATGGCGTACACTAGACTGTCCTGAGCTTCCACCAAATCCCTTCGGGGAAGAGCCTCCAAACTTGATGGTGTGATCACTGCGGAAGGTGAAGGTGCCAGGAACCGACACTGGAGCTCGCTCCAGCTCTTCAGGCACCTCGTCATCCACCGAGTCGGACTGGTTCTCCGTCGGGGCCTCGGGCAGTGGTCGGAAGCCCGACAGGTCGGGGTACGAGACATGATCCGCAGTGGCATTCGTCATCACGGAGTCAAGAGACGGGTAGTTGACCAGGTTGATGGCGGTCTTGGCGCGAGGTATGCCGGACTTGACAGGAGATGGAGAGTTCTGTGCCAAAGCAGCATGCTTTGGCGCAGGAGTGAACTGACCGGCCCTGAAGCTGTGCTTGCCTGGGGTGGTCTGGGGAGCAGGCGGGAGCTCGTTCTGTGCACGCACAGGAGCTGGGGTCTTGGAGAAACCCACAGTGGGCTTGGGAATGCCAGCCTGTCGCGCAGAACTGTCTCCCTTGTGCTTGGCGAACATGGATTTGACCTTATCAAATCGACTTGGGCTTCGCATCTTGGCTGGTTCACCCTCCTTTGCATCATTGATGGTGCCGAGATCGCCAACAGTTGCAGACTTCTTCAAACCTGTCATGGGAATCTTTGACGGTGACCTAAGCATTGACCGAGCTGTGGTAGGGGTCTTGATCGAAGTGGCACGCGCGAGAGACGCCTGGGTGGGTGACATGATATTCTTAAGGGTGGACTTGGCAAGGAGTATGCCATGAGGGCCCTTGCCAGGGGTCCTTGGACGAGGGATGTTACTGCTGTCCCTCGAAATGGGCCGGTTGGTAGAAGCATCATCGTCGGCAGCCTGTTTGGTCCGCTTAGCGGGAGAATCTGGGTCACATACAGGCGTGTGAACCTTCTTGGACGACCTGGATGACGTGGGCTTGACGGGAGTCTGGACGCGTGCGGATTCACTGTCGTCGATGTTTGCTTTCGACTGCGAGCGCTTGATGCCCTTCTTAGGTGCAGCAACAGAGGCGTGTTTGCTGGCCCGGAAAGCAGAAGGATGGTTCTCAATGGAGTCCATCTTCTTGAACTCGGCCATGTGAATCTCGGAGTAACGACCAGCGCGGCCTTTCGGCCGGGCGATCTTGCGCGCGTTGACCTGTTCTTCCTCGGCGCGCTGCTTCTCGCGCTCAGCCACGAGAGCGGCCTTGTGTTTGGCAGCCTGCTCACGGACCTCATTCATGATGAGCTTGGCCTGGGGGCTGAGAGTGGAGTCTGTCGTGCTCGGGACGGAAGGCAGCAAAGGAAATTGGGAGGATGAGGCGGGGGTCTTGGAGGGCGTGGACAGTAGGACACCAGAGCCAGGCTTGTTGGAGGCAGCCGTCTTGATGTCAGTAAAACCGAGGCGCAGGGCGGATGACGGGGCTGCCATGGTGGGGTGAGCTTTGCTGGGGTGCATCTCGGACATTGGCGGCTTCACGACGGACTTGGTAGACGGGGTTCGGGGGTTGTTGGCGGGCGAGGACATGATGGCATTGAGACTCTGAGCAGGCTCATTGACAGGACTCTCCTCACGCTCAGCAACGGATTCGAGGGTTGCAGGCGGCGGCGCGATGGGTTGAGCCTGCAAAGCGCGTGGGCGGTGTGAGCAGTGGCGAGACTTGTAGCGAGCGAGGCTTGTTTGTTTACTTACCTTGGCGCCGCTGGCCAGCCGTGCAGATCGGCGACGAGCCATGTCGATAGAAATCGTGGAGGTTGACACCAGGCGGGGCCAGGCAAAGATGAAAGTCTCGGGAGCAATGGGGTTGTCTCAGAAGGGAGAGTTGCAAGGTTGCAGGCTTGGAAAGGGGAGATTGTGTGTGGGATGAAATTGAGGGTGATGTAGTTAGTTGGACGCGGTTTTGGCGGTTGCTGTGTGGGACCAGGCCTCTCCAAAGTCAACAAATGATCAGGTGGTCCAAGCTCCCAGCTCGTCCGCAGAGCCACGCAAACGGCACGCCAACGGTCCACGGTCCACGGTCCACGGCACACCACGGCACACCACGGCAGCATCGTTCAGGGGTCCTCGCCCGGCGCGTGCCGTGGATCCTCTCGGCGATCGACGAGCTGACAGGTGCAGATGCACAACAGGGTAGACTGTCACTTTCACCATAGCCTATGTTGCTTAGATCGTCTTGCACCATCTATCATTGATCACTAATTCCTCGTGCTGCCTTGGGTGGGCAGGTTGGTCTTCAATGCACGCTTGTGTCTTGGAATCTCAGCTTGCCTGGTGTACAATGGAGGCATACTCTCTCGTGCCCGGGAGACGGCATCAACCCCCACCGGAACAGACAGCCCTTGGCAGGATCGCACGTCTGAACGTAGGTTTTAGGCCATTGGCACCCAAGCACATGGCATGGCATGGCATGGCAAAACAAGAACCCGTCACCAGCAGAAGTCGGCAGGGCCGGTGTCATAACGCCGTACTATAGGTTCGTAAATCCGCAGGGAGGCTGCAACTCAAAGGCTTGAGACATGTCCCCAGACGGAGATGATAAAGAGACGATCAGAAGTGCTCACGCCATTTATGCAAACACAGTGGACACCGACGAGCATGCGGCTCAAAAACTGAGACGCCTTGGTAAGCCGGCAAGACTGTACGGCACATAAATCCGAGTACGCGTACGCTGGCTGCTCCCGCCGACGAGAGCCCTGTGCCGTCTTGGGAATGACGCAGCAGCGCCTCCTATCACAGCTCGTGTTGCGCATCCCATTCGAAGATTTCTGCCTCGACTATGTGTTCGGATAATCCGTGTTGTTTGGACCAATCCCGCTGGACAGGGACGCCGTCATCCACTTGTTTGAGATGCCACCACCTTGTTTCGGCCAAGGTGAAGATCCAAAACGCCAGGAGCCCGACATAGCCCCGGTGCCCCGTTACGGCGCCCACCCACCGGGGGCTAACGGGACTCCCAGGACGCAAGGCTTCAAGGCGAATTTTTATGCTTGTGCCAATCAGTAATGAGACGAAATGATCGGACGGCAGGCCAGCCACTTAACTTCGGCTCAGTGGGTAGGGCGGCTGTAAGGCTCTGCTCTTGGCGTCTGGTATTTGTCGGGAAATGGGGGGCCTGCCAAGCACCTCGTCCGTCAGGAATGGGAATAACTTCAAACTGTACGCGAATGCCCCTCAAAGCAACTTCCCCTTCGAGCGAATGGGCGTCTTGGATGGGGGTGCCCTCGGCGCCGAGTTGCTCATGATGCACAAGCGACGGCATAACCATGGTACATCACATCACCCCCCCCCCCCACAGACGTGGGCAAGATTTACGCCTACCCTGCGAGGTTTGTCAGCACGCCTTGAGGCTCATGAGCCGCCCAGATCAAATATCAGGCAAGGAACCGCTCCTCAGGTGTGTGTGTACGGTCATGTGCCATCTCTGCTTCCTGTCCCTACTCTTCTTCCTAATTGTGTCGGTCATTTTCAACTACGACGTTGCTGTGGAACGGCATATTCCCTTCCCTTATTATTCGACCTGAATCTTGTCGTTGAACGACTATTAAGAGTTTAATACTTGAAGACCCCGAGATTCAACATCACTCACTTGCACTCTCGGACAATCCAATATGCTTTTCATCGGAGTCATCGGTCTGTTGGGGGCAGCCGTAAGCGCCTACCCGCAGGTTGAGGTTATTTCCACGGATGCTGTCTCGAGATCTGGGAGGAGATTCGTCAGTAAGTATCTAATTGCTTTGGTTGCCTTTCAGGCTGTGGCAGTTTACTAACAACTCACCTTACCAGTACGCCGCAACGTCGTTCCGAAAGTCAAGAGGGCCAACCAGGTCATACCGGTAGTGGTTGGAGGACCGCAAGACACATATGTCCCTAACGTTGTGACTGCTGCGGTCGGCGACGTTGTTCAGTTCCAGTTCAGCAATGGCAACCACACTGTTACGCAGAGCGCGGCCGATCAGGGCTGCACTCCCCTCCAGGCCACAGTACCTACTGGTATGTATAAGCTTAGGCCTTTGGCAGATCTCATGTCCCTTTGAAGACTTTCAGGGCCGTGGCACTCAGTACTTCGGACCGCATAATTAACATACTCTTAGCCGTCCATTCAGGGCACATTCCATTTCAGGATGGGCAGCAAGAGGTTGGAACATTCAACCTCGTCGTCTCCAACACCGAGCCGATGTTCCTGTACTGCGCAACCGGACCACACTGCCAAGAAGGTCAGGTCATGGTCATCAACCCGTAAGTAATCTTTGTCTCCGTTCTGTCACATGCGTTCAGGCGTGCCGAACCGTCGGACAAGCATGGCTGACGCCCTACACAGACAAAACGTGAACCAGGTCGTCGACTACGCCAAAGTCAGCCAGGCCACCACACAGAGTACAGATGGCACCACGGTGGTGGGCGGGGCCGTCGGCCAGATTGCCCTGGGCAACGCGGCTTTCGTGCCTGCGCCTGCGCAGCAAGCAGGAGGAGCGCCTCCTGGAGCGCCGCCCGCCGAAGCTGCCCCTCCGGCCGAGGCTGCTCCCCCGGCTGAGGCTGCCCCTCCCGCTGAAGCAGCTCCCCCGGCCGAGGCTGCTCCCGCTGAGTCCGCTGCTCCACCTGCTGAGGCGGCACCTCCTGCTGAGGCTGCGCCTGCTGAGGCTGCAGCGCCCGCCGAGTCGCCTCTCCCTGGAGCAATTCCTGCTGAGGCTGCGCCCCCTGCCGAGGCGGCTCCGGCAGAGGCGGCTCCAGCCGCCTAGCTTCTCACTCCTCCGAGGTCAATCATGGCTCGCGAGCTATCCCAGTGGTTTTTGCACACATTCGATGCTTGAAGACGATGGCCGAGCCAAGGACAAGCGTACTTTGAATTAGCTATGTATTTTTATGACGCTGCGGGTCGTTGGCGAGATACATGGAAATCCTCCTGCGGCGCGTGCCTAGCAGGTGTAGTGTGTGTTTGTGTGTTATTCGTTGTACATACATCTGGAATCACATCTATGTCCTGTAGGCCGCCCTGCCGCGCTTTGCACAGGCTGGCCCTGACTCGGCATGCTGTCACACAGTCAGTCAGTGGATCGCTGCTGGGATAGATAGTACATAATCTGATCTGAGATCCAAATCTCCGGGATTGCTGAATCGACGCCAGGCTGAATTGTGATCAAAACTGGAGGACAGCCGAGATGGGGCATCGCGTTGTCTGGAATGGATTCTCATGAGCAAGTCTCGACTCAAGAGTCCCGAATCGTGCGCAGCTGGTTGAGGTCTTGACTACCACTTGACAGTCGAAGCCTTGTGTCTCTCTTTAACTCTCATTTTGCCTGCCTAATCGAGCAGATATATGGTCTAGTACTGTACTATGTGGGTTTGAGCCCCGTCGCGAAAGGGATCTACGATGCTACCCTACACTGCAGACAAACTCCAGAAAATGGCGCCGCTAGAAATATTCTAGAAGGTGGGTTTGCGGCCTAGCCTCACCAAGGGTAGGTGCCACTGCCCGGGCTGCCCGGGCGACCCCAATTTGCATTCGCCACAGCGACACCAGCGTAGGTACTGTACTTCACCAGATTTGCCTCGTCGACGGGGTCGGGCCACTGGTGATCTGAGGCTAGACACGGCACATGGACATGCATGCTGGCTAGGAATGCGGGCCAGGCAGCCCTGGCAGCCAGGACACTCTGCAATGAAACGGGTTTGCTTCTTCTGCACGATGATGGAATCTCCATGACATGGCACGCCGCCAATCACGTCGCGGCGCAAAGACACCATGCCCAGCCATGCATGCAACAACAGCCCTTTGGTGGCTGCGATGCTCCTCTCCGGCGGCGCAGCGGGAATAGACAAGATGCTTGCCTCTTCTGCAGCGTGCAGGCCAGACCGGCTTACTGCAGGCGGCTGGACGGGTGGGCGACACTGCAGGACGGCTGCATCAGAGACGACACGTGGGATCCCCGGCCGAGCCTCGTCGAGGCTGACAGCGACTACATATGAGTCCTTCACGTCGGCAACGGTCGCTGCCCGTACGCGGTTTCTGAACATACTGTGGTAACTGGCAGAGGGCAGCAAACCCGGCTGCTGCTGGGGAGGGGAAGGTTGGTCCAAAAAGCTCGAGCCCAGAAACGTGGGCCGTCGGGAGCTCATTGGCTGCGGGTGCAGATGCCTTGTTGAGGCACTTAGGCGAGGGCCTAGCCTCGATTTTCCCCACACACCCAGACGCTCCTGCCTCCTCCCACCAGGGCAGCCCAGGGCCAGCAAACCTCGAGTCCTCCGAGGAGATGCAACCTTCGACCGACTGCACGTCTGCTACAACCGTGTCAACGGGCTTTGCTTTGGCCAGCCAGCATTCAGCCCCCCTTGCACCAATCCACTCACCGAGCACTGCGGGCATTGACCACGACGGGAATCACCTGCACTTCCACTCGCTCTAGTCAGACAGGATTGCATGCCTCTCGCACCGCGCCTAAGGCCCCGGGCCAGGTGCAGCGCCTGATCCCCCTTCGTGCCCTTCGCCCCCGGGCCACGACAACACATCCTCATACCACCGTGCCTGGTCACCAGTCTCCTCCTGACCTACCAGCCTGCCTAGCTCTTATTACCTGCCGATACGCTCTCACTCACTAACATTCGTCAGCTATTCCCTGAGGTGGTGGAGCGGAGACACGGGCGGGCACCAGCGGCAATCGCAGGAGACAGCTGCCCTCCAAGCTGAAACCCGATCCAGCAAGATGGTAGTCCAAGACCTTAGTCCGAAGAAACTAGACTTTTTGATACAACCATCGTGACGTTGGGGATCGACGCCCAACGCACTCTCGAGTCGGCCCTCCATGCCCCTTGTGGCTGGCCGGCATGGACGTGGAAGGGGGAACGGTGGTGGTGGTGGTGGTGGTGGTGGTGACGATGGGCAGCATTGACACTGGCTTGGGTTGGACGAGGATGGCATCCTTCAGCAAGCTGATTGACCAGTTGATTGATCAATCGATCATGTAGGGACCCCTCGGAGCAATCTAAGCGATCAACACACACCAGAGCTCAGAATTTTCCGCGACGCCGTGCCAATAGCCGCAGGGATGGTTGTTGGATCTAGGTGGCAGGTCGAAGCATCAACCAGCCGAGGCCAGAGATACTTCCACAGCAAGTATTCCGTCCTATTTGGTACAGACCCCGGCTGTGCCGCCAGCCCGCCTGGGCAAGGAAGGGGCCCTGAGATCTGAAATGCAGATCACACTGGACTGGGTCACTCCCTCGCAAACCAGCCCAAGACGGATGCATTCCCAGCCTCGTCTGTCTCGAAGCAGCGCGATGATCTTGGGGAATGCATCGCAAAGCACAAAGGGAAGGGCTGGCCAGGTTTTTCTGTCCTGACATTTGTAGTCTGTGTGGTCCTATAGCACACACATGGCGTCCTCCAGGTATCCACAGCGGAGGGCAAAGCTTGGAACGCCTCGGCAAGGAAAGATTATCCGTGCCAACATGCCGATATCGCTCACTGACACAGACCCACCCACCCTGGGTTCTGGAACACACAAGCACAACCTGAGGTTGACGACATTCGGCCTTGGAAGACGAACCGCCGAATTCTTACAAAATCGTGACCACGGCGAGTCAAGTTCGGAAATAATTTTCCTTTGTTATAGAAAATGTGACGACGGCGTCAGGAAAGACGCGCGTTGGCCAGGCAGAGCGGCATGTCTGCAGCTTTCCCCCCAGTGCCAGAAACGAGCATGCGAAGACGGCCCTCAGATCACTTTCCACCGGGGATCTCCGACTTACACCGTGTTCTTTCTCTCACATCCCTCGGGGAGCCATTTTGACGACAAAACGCCAAGCCAAAAAGACTCCGCTTTTTCTCCAACTAGTACACTTCCTGATTAGTTGCATCTCATCTTATCGGTCATCTAACCCTTACCCTACTGAGCTGCATCCTATCAGAGTGTTCGAGTTGGAGGAAACGTACGTTTTATTACGGTCTTGGCGTTCTGTCGTCAAAATGGCTCCCCGAGGGATGTAACCTGCCATCCACTCCAAGTCCGCAACCAGCGAGCGACATAATCGTCACCGCACATCTGTTGCAGCGAGCAGGACACGGGCCATATAGAGGAGTCGGTCGGGGAGGAGTAGAGCACTAATTCAGGGAGACGCAGTTGGTGGCTTACACAGATGGTCTTCAGACCGAGCAAAGTCGTCCCTGCCACTTGGCCCAACTCGGGCCGAGAGTCTTCCATACCTGGGCGAGACACGACTCGCGTAAATCATCATCATCGACAGTCGAGGACCGCGAGCCGGGATGCGAATGAGATGACAGATCTTGGCAACTGCAGTCACCAGGGAGATCCATCACTAGACCGTGGCTTCATCTTGTGGTTCGACGTCTCATCAGAAGGCTGGTCATCAACTCGCTGCCTCTCGCTGCCTCGCCGCCCCGCTGCCTCGCCATGGCCCTTTCGCCCGCGAGTGAGACGTGATTGCCAGAAGCTGCAACGGTGCATTGCAGCAAGCTACAGTGCCTGAGTGTACTGCAAGAGCCCACAGCCCCATCTCACCACGAGCAATGTGCTTGGCATCACTTGTCACCGTAGCTTCTGGACCTTTTCCCTGAGGGTCCACGGCAGGGCGGGGACGAGCGAGCTGAGTCCCCAGATGGATCCTCAGCTCAGGGGTGCAGCAAAGCCCCAACTTTACGCCCTGTTCCTGCCGTCGGGACTGCTGGCCTGCATGCAGTGTGTGGGTAGTCTTGTTGGGGCGCTCGCGTTGCTTAGAAAGATGTGCCGCCAGAGTTCAATTATCCAGAGGTGCAAAGCAGGTGCATATCTGCTGGGCACATCTCGCATGTGAATGCACTCAAGTAGGGGTATCTGTCATCAGGAAGTTCCCGTGCAGGAGGTCTGGCTTCCATGAGCCCTGGCTTGGGATGGAGTCTGTCCGCCGTGGGCATACCCAGGCATCTAAGGCCACGATGATGGCAACGAAGTACGAAGTTGAATCGACGTCGGCCGGCTCTCGGTCGACTTCCGCACCTCTTGCTGTCTACGGCAGACCCCTGACTGCTTGGTATGGCAGCAAGGCCGTATTGGTTGGTGCGTGTCGGAGGTGTGCGCTTTGGCCAGTGTGCGGGCATCCAGGTGATATCAACCTTGCAGGTCTGCAGGAATAGGGAGAGGGCAGCTTCCTGGGGAGCAGGCGACTTCAGGTCCAAGTACCGGCCATCTCATGACTAAAATACCCGCTCACCCCAAAATTTGCGACGGCTCCGCTCGACTTCCTCGTCTTGGAAGCCTTCTGTCCGCCTGCTTGGGTGTTTCGTTCTGTCTCGACAAATTTTTCCACTGCGCTGTATCATTTGGATATCTCGTCATCGTGGCATTCTCAGTCGCCCAAGCCGTCGGAAGTTCATGGGAACCGTCACATTCAGACCTCAGAGTATTGCAACCTTTGGGTGCACCCGACGACCAGCCTCAAGACCAGACCCCAAAGTCTAACGCGACCTCCTGCAGCTGCTGGGTCCGGTCGAGCCAACGGTTCATTGACTGCCAAGTCAGGATCCAGGTCACCTGTTGCGGAGGCGGGACTGATCAACCGTCGCCTGTCGTGCCCAGCCCAGTCCTTACCGGCCCTGTCCGGCACTGCTGCTAAGACCGACCATCATCACTCATCATCACGACGGTCGAGGCTGGTCTTTGCCGGGGCTGCGTGGTGAGATTCAATTCGAGGGGAAAGTTCCAGAGTTGGAGGGGCGGGAAAAGGCCGTTGTTCCTGCGACCACTCGAAAGCAGCATCGGGCGTGCGCGCGTGCGTCCATCGACCAGCTTCCAAGGGTTCGAGGGCACATCGGCCACCGGTATTCGAAGTGACCCCTCCTGGGAATCCCGGAAGAGGGTGCTCAACCCGACTTTTATATCTGCCACACCCTTTCTCGACTCAGGGCGTGTGGACCATTGCACCATTGCAAAAACGATTCGCGTTACCTAAAGACAGGCCCACAGCGGACCAGTCGACGTAGGCAAGGCTCATCACGCGCAGTGAGGGGCCCTCGTCGCACGCTAGAGGTCGGCTGCCCGGAGGAGCAAGGTCAAGGTCAAAGACCGCCGCCGTGAGCCAGGCTTGCCCGACCAGGGCAGGGCACAGCAGGGCAGAGCTTGGTCGGCCCAGGCGCCACGGCACGGGTCCGTGGTTGATTTCCCCCACTACAAGTGTTGCGACGTTCCATTTCAATTACGTATAAACCCTCGCCCTTCTGCCTTTTCTTTACACACACAAACTCTACGACCTGTCACCGTCATTTCCCTTATCTCTGGGCTGCCCAAAGTTGAGCTCGACAATCTGTCAAACGCTGCCCCGCGACCACGCTTTGATCCTGCAGCCGTCTGATCTCCCTGTATCCCCGGTAAGGACCAGCCTATCCTGGATGTCAATCAGGCACGAGTGCCACCAAAAAGGTCCCAGACTGCCGGATCTGCAGCTGCCCTACGAGATGCCCTGATGCCCTGATTGGCGCCACCCCCAGATTGCTCTGAAACTTCCCCGGACATATCGCTGATCGGGACTTTTTTTACCCCAGCTTTTTGATATCTGCCTGCGGTGCACTACACCGCCAGCCCTATCTCTATCTCTACCGGCACCCTCCAACGCCCTGGAGATAGATAACGGCCTGCCGTGTTGGGTAGGGCCCAGTGGACTGTCACCTGTCAGCCCACCACCCTGTTCCAGCCTGTCGGTAGACCAGCCTCGAGGCTCGTCTCGCCCCGGCTCGGCAGAACCTTAGCAGTTGTAATTACCAAACTGCTATCAGCGGTTCGCTTACCGGGCCCGGTCACGTCCGTCGGTGGACTTATCTCCTTCGCGAGGACTGAGGCGTTTGCCGCCCCTTCGCGGCAATCGTCTCCACTACCGGTCAAGGGTATGGCAACAGACAAGCCTTCTGATGATAGCAACAAGAAAGAACCTATCAAACAGGACAGTGAGGAGTCCCCAATTGGCTCGAGCCCCGAGGGAGACGGAGAGCCAGCAGACTCGGGCGAGCAGGGCCAGGCCGTCCCCACCCCGGAGGGCCAGGCGCCCAAGCGGAAGGGAGGCCGCAAGCCGGTATGTGAAATTCCTCCGGGCTTCCCAGCTTCGTCAGAGATATTCTCGGCGGGTCTGGACGGGATAGGTCTTGCGTTGTGATAGGAGGGTGACAGAATGTTAACGTTGCTCTAGATCTATGCGACTACGGAAGAGCGCAAGCAACGCAACCGACAGGCTCAAGCAGCGTTCCGCGAGCGGCGGACCGAGTACATCAAACAGCTTGAGCAGACTATCAGCGTTCAGGAACAGACGCTGGCTAATCTGAACGCTGCCCATCGTACTGCTGCGGACGAGTGTTTGATGCTGAGATACAAGAACTCGTTGCTTGAGCGCATACTCCTCGAGAAGGGCATCGATGTCCAAGCTGAGCTGCAAGCCAAGCATGGCAGTCCCAATTTCGGTCCGACTCATATGCCCCAGAACATAATTCAGCCGCCGCCAATATCAAGGACGATACTGAACAGACACCATTCTCGGAGGTCGACCTCTAGCATCGCACCGAAGCTGGAGCCTGGGTACAGTCAACTACCTCCAATACATGGCGCCAATCCTCCGGCAGGGTCTCCAAAATCTCGGCCCACGCCTTCATCACACGCGGCCTCTCCTACAACAACCGAGGGTTTTGGAGCTTCGCCTGCGTCGACCGAGAACGTGGGCCCAGGAGGCATGCGGCCTGGGATGCCAGCTGCTGGGATGAAGCAGCCAATGGGTCAGATGCCTGGTCCATCTCGGATGATGCCGCCTATGCAAGGAGGCCTGGGTCAACACTCGGGACAGGGGCCGCATGCCGGTAGGATGGGGGCGCCGAGTGTCAGCAATGCACCATTCTACCAGACACCAGCATATCAGAATCATATCGAGCAACTAGGTAAGCGGGCAGCAGCTCTCAATTTTCGGATTCATCCGGCCTCTCAGCCATGGGTCTTATGCTTGTGCTAAGTACTGACTGTGTTTCAGAGCAAGAATATGATGCCGCAGCTGATATGATGGACGAGGGTGGCGATGCGCCAGAAACACCTTCTGGACCAGGTCCATATCCAGGTGCTGGTTATGCTGCTGCTGCCGCCGCCGCCGCTGCTCAACAGCACCAAGCTATGAGCCCAACGACAACTGGGCCAATGGAGCCGAACGCTGCGACCGGCCATCCACAAGGGCATCAGCATGGACTATCCATGACGCAACTACTGGACCCTTCGATCGATTGGGACCCTTTCGGCTTGAGTGCTAGCATGGCTTTCCCGTCATCGTTCTCCTTCGACACGAGCAATATGAGATGAGCCGAAAATCTCGCATCTGCGTGAAATGATTCATCACGCCGAGTTTCAATATGCCTGACGCGTCAGGACTGAATTTGTCTAGTACACCCACCTCTGGAGCAGGGGTCTGGTGTTCACGGAGTCAATGAGGCGAAAGCGGCTGGACCATACCGGATTCTATTTCGAAACTTGACAGCAAGACATTACTGGCGTGGCAAGACACCGCGAAGGACTTTAATGGTGCGGACGAGTCTCATGACATTCTCACAAAAAAAGATCATTGGGCGGACAAAAAGTTTTTGTTTTTCTTCGATACCCCCGGGAAACGCGCTGCATATAACGGTGGGACGGTTCATCTTCACAAATCAGGTCACGACCGCAAGGAACCCGCGAAACTTTTCAACCTTTAACCTTTTCGAGCCCCACGGCCCGGCGCGCGCGCGTCTGTGGGCATACAACCAAACGCATGCCAGAACAGACAGGCTATTTTGTCCACAACTGTGACAGCCCTGTTTTGGACGGCTTCACTATTGGGTATATTTTGTACATAACTAAATTTTATTTTTAACCGCATTGAAAGGCGTGAGCCGAGAATGGGAGGCTTGTTTTTCGAGGGATTGAGGCGGGTTCCACTGTCCTGCCATTTCAGATTGCGGAGAGCTGAGGGCTTAGGGTGCATCAAAAGTATCTGTTCAATGTCAAAGCGAACGTTTTGTTCTCAGTCACTCATCACTGCTTTCCAAGAGTCCTTGACTAAGTGCTTGCGTATTGTGGCAGGCAGTGCCTCTGCGGAGCCGATTTATTGGCTCAAAGGCTGAAGGCTTTTGTAATGGCGAAGAGGATTGTTTGCAATGTTGCGGCATTGGGTACCTAGGTAGTCTGGAAGTTGGCACCTTTAGAGATTCTCTGTATGCTGACTGCTTCGTCGAGGCTATGTCCACGGGATTACCTTGGGAATGCCAGAGTCATAACAGCGGCCAAAGTCCTCGCACTGTCCTTGATTTGGTTAAACAGATCCTCCCATTTTTTGCATCTGCTGCTTATCGGCAAGCCGTGTCAAAGCTGTTGACGGACTTGCACTTCCAATTGTGAAAGTGTACCTAGGTAGTCGGCCCTGAATGAAAGACATAGATAGTCCCATCTGTGGATCCAATGACAAACTTTGCAGACGGAATGCTTGTGCTGGCAACATAATAGTCGCATGAGTTCACACTGTTTCTTTCTGCAGACCTCGCCCAATTACCTAGCTGTAGCCTAAGTATAGTTAGAAACCAACAGCATAAAATGAATGCTACATGATGAGTCATCGGCATCAGTGAAGAGCAATGTCTCGTCGAGGCAATGATGGCTCGTTGCCAAGGCCAGGGCTCAGAACCTTGGAAGAGAAAAAGTCACAACTCTTCTAAACTCCTTTCATTCCGATTGAATTTGTGGCTCCTGATCCATTCTTGTCATTGAATCTGCGCTCAATTTCAGGAAGTGACTGTTCACCGTTACCTCTATAGAACTTCCAAATTGGTTGTGTCGTGACACATCTTTAGTGAAATGAGATGGAGCCTTGTTGTGAACAGCCAATGGCTTCAGTTCCAGATTCATCAGGCAAGTCTCTTACTATTTCTCCAGGGTAATATGTCTTGGAATGAAAGTGTGGCTGACTTTCAATAGCCGATGAAACTGAGATAAACAATCTACATTCGCATACCGTCACCCTGCTTCCGGCAGAGACATTACTACGGAGGTCCTGTTGGATTGCAAGAATGATATACTAAGATCTAATCTGCATGATATCTTGCATCTCGAGCTGTGGATTGTCGGTGGTTGGGTGAGAGATCGGCTTCTCGGACGCGTCTGTTGCGACATTGACATTGCTCTGTCCAGTATGACTGGCAAGATTTTTACAGACATTTCACGGCTCACCTGAATCGCTATCGTGATCTGGCCGAACAGCTTGGAATACCCTACACAAGATCCTCAAGCTTCAACTCCACGTTTGCAGACGAGGCTAAGTCCAGGAGCCTCCAGACAGCGGTCGGGATGCTGTTTGGCTTGGACATAGACCTGGTCAACCTTCGGAAAGAAGTATACGATGAGAAGAGCAGTCATATTCCCAGCATGCAATTCGGGACCGCCAAGAAAGACGCAATGCGTCGAGACGCCGCTGTGAACACTCTGTTCTACAATCTAGAGTCTCAAAAAGTCGAGGACTTTACTGGGATGGGCCTGGCTGATCTTCTGGTCAACCGGATCATACGGACGCCTCTCGACCCGCGCCGAACTTTTCTGGACGATCCCCTGCGGGTGCTTCGCCTCGTGCGTATGAGCAGCAAATTGGGTTATCCCGTCGGAGACGAGACATTTAGTTGGATGGCAAGTGAAGAAATCCACATGGAGATGAACTACAAGGTGAAGCGTGAGAGGTTCGGCATTGAGATCGGGAAAATGGTGGCAGGCTTGCATCCCGAGCGTGGGCTTGACCTGCTCCTACGCGCCAACCTGTACACGACCATATTCATCGGTCGCGGCTCAGTTATATACCCAATTCTGAGGGCCAGGCTGCCCCGTGTCAACCAACAAGGAGCCGTCTGGCCTGCTACATGGTCGCGAGCGATCGACCTACTAGCCGCACTATTACGTGGTGCTGATGGACTGGGAGAATTCATACGGGCAAATATTCCCGTGGCGGACATGTGGTACTTGGCGATATACTCTCCTATGGCTGCACTTCGACATGACTATATCCACCAAGCCGTGCAGACTGCAACAGGTTCCATAAAGCTGACCAGAAAGCTGTCAGGACTCTTGGGGAAATGTCTGAAGAATATTAACAGTATAGACGCCACATATGGTCTCAAAGGTCGGGAGAGATCAACCCCTCGAAGCCTGGTGGGAATGCAAATCAGGAGCTGGGGTCCAAATTGGGAGGCCCAGGTCCTCTATGCTCTCCTGGCGAGCCGAGTGTGCGAGGTCGAGGATTCTAGCATCAACCAGGACTCCCTGCTGGCTAAAAACACCCGGTTCATCAGATCTATTAAGCAGCAAGGCCTAGAGAATGCTCAGTCGGCTAAACCACTTCTTGATGGGAACGAGATTATATCCCTCTCAGATCTTAACAAAGGAGGATTCCGTCAAGACAGCCATTGAACAGGTTGACCATCCAGATGGCGGAAAAGAGGACGCTAAAGCCTTGCTGCTTGCACGAAGACACAGTCTTGGGGTCCCTCTCGGTGAATGAATCAGAGTTTGTACAACTTTAATTGGGCGGCATTGTCCAATTGAACGCTTGAAGAATATTAACAAACATCCAGTGTATAATGTGGCCCCCAAACACTTATTTGGCACGGAGTGGCGTGGGCAGTTCACTAGGGCACGAGATTATTCAACCTCAGGTGCTCATAGCAATCATCATCCACGTTCGAGGTCGTATATCGAGAACCAGCCTCCGTTAGTATTGACATTTGATGCTCAGCTCTAAATCTCTATTCAGTTAAGAATGACTTCGTCCTTAATCTGTATAAATCCGAAGGCGTACGGTCCCTTCACACGGTGGTAAGCGGTCAAAGTTTCCGTGAATCAAGGCCGCACAGAATTTTGCGAATCGAAACATAACATTGCCATCTTATTCTCTTCTCTACACATGCAATGTTCCCCATCCCTTGCATTTATACAACGGCCGCATCTTGCCAAGGATCTGCTACACAATTCACTAGTTGTGTTGGAGCTATTCCAGTTGGGATCCAGATCTATCGGTTGGTCAAAGTGCAGTAGTCGCCTTCTGCAGATTGGACGGGGGCGTTTTCCACAAAGAATTGGTCGACATTACAACAATCCATCCCGGAAAGACGACCAACAGCCTGAATTGATACCCGCACGCAACTTTCAAGGACTCAGATCTCGGATATCCCAGAAGACTGGAACGCTTACCTAGGGGCCGTTGCGTCCTACAGATGAACTGCGAGCCATCATTTAGAAGGCTTGCATTTCTTCCACTCCAGCAGTGCAGATATCGGTGGTCGCGACATGGTGCCTTGAGACTACATATGTAAGGATGTTTGGTGTAGCCCAGATAGGTGATCACATAGGTGTCTACTGAGGCTTATTCCTGTGCGCCTCCCGAGTCTTTGGTCATCGAGATGGTTGTGCCCGTCTCAAACATGTCTTTGCGAGCAGGTCTCATGGAGCCACCGGGCACTTGAGATGTAGACTACCGAATTTGAATGTTCGCCCGAGTACGCACGTACATATGGTAGACTGTGACTATATATTTCGCGGCATCTCAGTCAGTGTGCAAGTCTCAAGTGTCAGGACGACTCGGAGGACGACACATTGTCTGCAGGAGTACCTGGATAATTATTGAACATGCCCCCATGTGCGGGAACCCTGCCGTTTACCTTACACACAGTAGAGTTCACCATCGTCTTTTCACGTGAATACCATCGAGGAGCGCCACACTATCAACATCGAGTGGCTTCAAATGTTATCAGGAGGCTACGCATATCTCGAGAGATTAGGGCTTGATTCACACCATCCTTGGAATATTGAATGCACACGCCGAGGGTATACCGAGACCTTCTGTGCCATGTATCTCATGTGACACATGAAAAGAAAAAGAGAAGGTCTCTGGTGGCATTGTTTCTCACCTGACATGGTCTGCCTCGGTCTTGGGCTGGTTTCTTGTCATGTCATGAGACCTCGCTCTCCCCTTGCCTCGTTGCAGTATCACGAAACGTGGGGTGACGGGCGTGGATAACTTGCCCACTGCACGGGCAGCGCACAAACTCAAAATACCGGAGCGACAAGAGAATTAGACGGGATATTCTTGTTTTGTTTATTGCGGGAATTCCCCTTCCCCTCAATCTGCGATGGAACCGCACAATCAGGAAGTCTGGGGGGGCACAGGTACGTGGCGGGTACTTGGGAAGACGGAGTATGGCCCAATAATGGGGGTTGTGGGCGAGGGCCAATCAGAGGTGGCGGGGGGTCCAACGTGATAAGAGGGGTGGTGTGGGAGAGGCGTGGTGGTGCGTGGTGGTGGTGGTGTTGGTGGGCTCAACAAAGCCGGGGCTAATCAGACAATTGTTGGAGCAGAGACTCGGCTAAGACAGGCGCAGGCAACACGATGTTGTGCACGCGCACAATCGTTTGGCTGGCAGATGGCTGGGGGCTGCAGTTGGCAGTTCCCACGACGGACAGAGCAGCCAGTCCGTCGGACGTGGTGGAGGACGGGGTTGCGGTGCGTCCCGGGCTCGACTCGTGAAACAGACACGGAAATCTCTCTTATCTTCCCCTAGTCCGGCCGAACATGTGCCATGGACAATAGACAGATCAATGCAGCAGCAGCAGCAGCAGCAGCCATTCCCCATTCCGGGCTCGCGAGAATCGCCGTGTTTCGGCGACAACTCGCAACCCGGGCGCCTGGCGCCGAACCAAGCGAGACTAGTAATAGTTGGCAGAGAAGACTCAATAAGACGAGAAGAGGATAGACACACTCCAGCCGCGCGATCCGATGGGGGGGGGGGTGACGTGGATGGAGGGAAGCAAGTAGGAAGCTGGGCCAAGACGCCTCGGGTCTTGACGCAGGCTGCGTCGAGCACGCGGGGGTGACCCCAGCCCTGTCTAGGCTGTCCCGTCTCTGCTGGCTGCACTATGACAGAGACAGCCCAGCACTGCCTGACTGCCTGACTGGTTGTTAACTGACTACGATCACCACCACCACCACCTCCTGCTACTGCAGTGTGCTGTACGAGGTGTGCATCTCCCGATGTCAGGCCAAAATGATGGACATGGGAAAAGCAAAAGTTGCAGACCTTGTTGGGCACTTGCCACCCATCCATCCACTCCACATGCCAGATTCCCCCCCCCCTCTCAATGTCACCACGCGAGAGACAGGGAATACGGTGTGTTGACGGGCTGGCCGATCATGACGGAAGCGGAAACGGAAATGCCGTTCAGCGAGGGTGGTCATCTTCATCAACACACGTCCATCAGGCATGCATCAGCAGCAGCAGCAGCAGCAGCCAGCATCAGCAGCAGCCAGCATCAGCATCAGCACAGAGTAGCAGCAGGAACAATGCCATAGCAGTAGCAATGCAATTTCACGGCAAACCCTAACAGTGGCACGGGCTTGATGACTGATGCGATATACCCATACCCACTTGGCACCGCAATGCCAGATCAGATCGCTCGCATGGCACCAGACAGTGGGTTTCACGTTGTGAGGCATCACCGACCGACTTCGAAACTCCCGAGGTCTTCCAACCCCCCAGACCCCCAGGGCTTATTGTACTGTATACACGCGACTCGTTTCCCACGGGTAAGATATAGGCTGATCTGATGCTATCTGTCATCAACCATCAGACAACGCCGCCGCTCCCGCTCCCATTCCCAGATTCCCCACCGGGAGCCGGGGACAAGCCGGGGAAGGGGGTGAGTGGGTTCCAAACCACCTCCTTTAGCTCTATGTTCTGTGTGTTTGCTCCTCCTGTCTCCATAATAAGCCACCCGGGCAATTGGCGTCAGAGAAGTCGGTGACCGGGCTGATTGTCTGATTGTCTGATTGTGTGGGCGCTGCTTGTTCGTTGTGGATCATCGCGGCCCCCATCGCCCGGAAACCTTCATATCCATCAGGGCAGCAAACCCTAGACGACAGGCACCAGGCACAAACAAGTCATGGAATTCGCTCCTGGAATTGAAATCAAAATCAAACACACGAATCAGCCAGCTTGTGTATTGTACTTGGCCCGCGGCATTTCTTGATGACCGAAGTGCCAGAATGTTCGGTCTCTCTGACAACGCGAAGGAGGGAAGGGGGGCAGGATGAGAAGGAGAGTCGAATTACTAGAGCCACGCCCTTTGCCCTTGTCCATGCCTGCCTCGTCACTCTGAAATAGCACGGGAACACTCAGCTGTATGCGACCGTGTTGTGTGGCCTGGCTGGCGGCCTGCCTCTAAAACGGGATGCTTTCAGACTGCGTGCAGCCTGTCTTACTGCACAAGTCGGAAGGAGTGCGTGGTATTACGTGCAGCACATATCTCGATGCCACCCCGGTCGGCCGGAATGTATCGGCAGGGATGGGCGGTACATCCAGGATACATGTGGCATCTTTGTTCCCTGCCTTTACCGGGCCTGCCTGGCCTGCCTGGCCTGAAATTCGCGCGACAGAAGGGGAGTGTGATGAGAGCCCAGCGCCGGGAAGCACAGGCAAGGCCCAGCAGGGCCCAGCGCCAGCGCCAGAGCCAGAGCCAGGGCGCCATGGCCCGTCCCAAGAGAAGACCAGTCGCCTTGGACGCACGCAGCACACGGCAGTAGAAACACACACACACACACCACCCCATCCCCCCATCCGCAAAGGGGGTAGGTAGTCTGGCCCGGGGGCCTGGGTATTATTATCATCTATCTATCGGCCACGGCCAGGATCCGCGCCCTCCCTCGTCCTCTCCTCTCCCCATCAACAACCACAACACGGAATCAACAAAGCAATTTTGCAAAAGAGAGTGTCATTTCCTGTCACAGTGAAATAGTCGCGTCAGCCTTGCCAGCCTGCCAGCAACAGCCAGTCCCCTTTTGATCCCGTCGTTCTTTGTCTGAACCTGGGTCAACTGCCTTGCCTGCCTTATCACCTGCCAACCCCAAAGTCGCATTTGCTCTCTGACACCAGGTAAGTGACTCACCCACCAGCCTGTTCATTGTCCATATACCCTCTCGCCCTCCATTCGATTTTCCTCCCCTCGCACCTGCGCACACAGATAGTATAACATCTCCGACTTACACGCCCGCGACGTTGACTCGTATACTGACCATCACGTCATTGTCGCGTAGGCATCTTCGCCCCAGAAGCAAATACTTCCTCCCCGAAAATGGCAACCATGGCATCTGCTGCTCGCGATATTCAAGCGACCTCTGGCCGAGACAACTTAACTGCTGTAGCGGCTCAGAGTGTCCCTGTGACACGATCTCACCCTCTTCCCCTCCCCACCCCTCCGAACTCCATATCCCCCGGGCTGCGCCCCCACGGCCTGCGCGCCCAGTTCCTCAAGGCGAAGCTCGAGTCCGACGTCCCCGACCTGGACCTGCATGCCGCCCAGGGTGACAACAAGAGCCCCCAGTTTGACACTGGCGCTCATGCCTCCCCTGCCGCGGCCCAGCATGACCCCGTCGGTGCCATCACACCGGCCCTGCTCGCCAAGCACCACCTGCCCGACATCCTGCTGAACCACGGCCCGCTTGCGATACGCCACATCACCGGCTACCTGACCACGTCGGTTCCCGGCTTCGCAAGCATACCACCAGCAAAGGCGCGACGGCTTGTCGTGGGCGCGTTGGAGGGACGAGGAAGTGGACGCGAGGGCGGCGGTCTGGACGGCGATGTGGAATTCGAAAAGGTAGGCTGGGGTCGGTGGGACGCAAGGCGCAAGGGCCAATCCGGGCGCGAATCTCATGCCATGCTGGACGCGGCCTCCTCGTACATGTCCTCGCCGAGCCTTTCTGGCATCCCCATAGCAGGGGGAGCGGCGTGGAGCAACGAGCGAACGCGTCCGGCCGCGTCGAGCCCCGAGGAATCCTTGGCCTTCTCCCACGATGATCGCGGTTTCTACACACACGACAACGACGCGGACAACATGTCGATGGATGGTCCCGCCTCCGCTTCATGCTCCGAGGTCGATGATGACGATGTTGAGATGAACGACGATGATCCCGACGACGTGACCGACGAGGAGGACTGGGCTGCCATCGGGGCCGCAGGCCTCCGCGCCCAGTCGTACTCAGCGTCTGGCCAGGCCCACGCGGGGACGTTTCCCTCTCGTTTCCACACGACGTCCTCCGGCATGGCTCGGGTCCCTCAGTTGAACAACATCGACTTCGCTGCGCTTGCGGCGACCTCTGACGCGCAGGAGCGCGAGGCCATCGAGGCCTTGCTCCGTCTCGGTTCTGTATAAAGTCTTTTATTGCATGGCAGCGGCGTTTCATTTCGGTTTGGCATTTTCGAGGCTGGGCGAACTGGTCGGCTTCGTAATCGGATTTTGGCGGGCGGCGGCATAGGGTGCGTCGATATACTCGGATCGGGGCGGCGACCTCTGGATCACCAATATTCTTCTGGCGTTTTGTTTTGTACCCACGGCAAGGAATGCGCACATCACCACTTCATCGGACATGAACCCTTTCCTAGGCACGGACGGACATACCTTTTCACGGTCTCGGCCTGGTAGCTTTCCTCAAGCCACCCGAGACCTATTATACCCAACGGAAAATGAGGCTTTTTTCTTCGACATATTGCAGCCTGGAGTCCTATCCGGAACTCCTCGACATGGGCTTTACCCTGGATGCACCCACTGAAGTGGCTGGTATCCCCCAACGCAAAGACGGCTGAGCTTCAGAAGCCTCGACCACAATTGAGCTGATAGCTATTGTTTTATCGCTCTCGATTTTGCTGTTCTCTGGAAGACTTCAACAAATCACCAGGATGGAAAACACCATGTTGCCATCACAGCTTTATCATAAGCTTTACTGGACCGATGGACGCTTGGGCATGTGCTCACGTAGCATGCGGTAGGCCTGAGAAGAATGATGTCAATTGATACGACAGTCATCAGTCTAATTGTTGGAGAAGAAGAGAAAGGGAGAGAGAGGTTGAGAGACGTCATCACCGCTTCGATTGAATGCGGGTTGTACCATGCAAGTGGTAATTGAGAGACGTGGAAGTCTGTAGGAAGGAAAAAACAGTAAAAACAAACTTTTTTTTTTGGGCGACGAGTGGATTGGTAGTTTCGGGGAAGTCTACGGAGATTTTTTTTTATCTCTCCCTCGCTAGGCTGAAAATGGAACTCTTGATCGCTGCCTCCATGTGACGTCCACATGCATCTTCGGGTGTGGATTCCCTCGTGTCATGCGGGTCTCTTTTCCGCCCCTCTGCGCTTCAGATCTCGCATGCGATCGTGCGACGTGTTTGCGTGCGACTACAGCATACACATACGCCTAGCAGCATTCAGGGATCCCCAAACACTTGAAATGCCAGAGCCACTTACAAAACGACGCCCCAGTGCGGGACGAGATCTCCACATTTGAGATAGGTAGTTCGATTGATCGAATCTTTGAGTGACGCTTTTGCAGTTTTTTACCCGGTGCTGGACGACCCATCGCTGTGCACCACCGCGCAAATCAAACCACTGGAAGTCAACCCCGTAGGAAACAATTTCGTGGTCAATAATCGAGCACGGCTGAAGTAAGGGCCTCGAGCCCTTTGGATTCTCCCACAAGATTTTCGTCACAAATCACACTCAGTGGCAGAGATAGAAGACGCCAGCACCGAAGGGGTAAGCGACCCAGACTTACAAACGCTATGGCATCAGCTCAGGATCGAAGAAAAACCCAGCACGTTGCTGATGCCCATGCCCGGCGGTTCGATCACCGACTGCATGTAGGGGCCCGGCCTCTACCAATAACATGTCCCATGCATGCCATCAGACACAGGATGTGTAGCTGCAGACTGAACCTGCCCCAGCAGGAGCAATCCCATCGAGCCGAGCCGAGCACGAAGCAGCAACCCGGACGGCCTCGTAGTGTATATGTATACATGTATACTGATTCACGCTCTTGCAGCATGGCGTGCCGCGAACAAGCTTCTTGCTTGGCCATGGTAAGTTCCGGAGTGGGTAGGCGGACAAAGACGGCGGACTCGAGAGAGAGGTAGTAGTGTAGCAGAGACGAGAATGCTTTTCTCTTTCGTAAGACTTTCCGCCCGGCGCTGAACGCCAAGACCTGTCAGCCCAGGTCTTGTATCACGCTTGGCCTTTTTTTTTCCCTCTGCAGACACAAGCAAGCACCTAAGTGGTCTTTGTCTTGGGGCCCTAGCAAAGGCAGAAGGGTGCTGCTGCTCGCGCTTGACGGCTCTGGGCAAAATGCTCGTCCCGCGAGGTTCCGCCCCGGCCTCGTCGAGGAGCGCCAAGGGTGGGACGAGAGTTTTTTTTCTTTCTTCTTTGCCTTTGCCTTTTGGCTTGACTCTTCTCTAGCTAGTGCACACGTTGGAACTATCGAGTGACTCTGGGCACTCGGCGCCGTTGACTGTGGCTGGTGCATGCTTGTGTTGAGCATCAGTGCAGTGTTTCTCGTGGGCGTTAATCATGGAGGCTCTCACGATGCTATTTACGAAAGCGAGAGTCTTCTGGAAGAGGGTTTGCAGCTGTACAGCAATGCGCCGCACTAGAACCTGTCCAACTGGCCCAGATCCTTTGTCCAATTTCTCACTGGTCATGCATCACTCTGGCTATTTCGAGGGCGTTACAAGTCTAGTCTATCCCACGCAGCGATTCGTTCGACCCGTGGTGATTGGACTCCAACCCGGGATACAAGTGAAGTAGCTCGCCAATGCGCGCGCACGTCTCACCACTCGGAAACAGACACTCGCTTCTCAAAATAGATTCACGACTCTGCGCTCACAGCTTGAAACGTCTCTCATCAAGTCGATCACTGAAACGCATCATCCGGTGACTCGATGACTTGACGCATTTGCACAACCAAAACCACGACCTGCACCACATTTAGAACTCACTTACGCTTTCATATAGACTTCACGCTACAAAGGCCTAGCAGCGCTCCACGCCCCAGATCGAGATACTGGTTTCTTTTGCCAGCCACAGATCAACTCGTTCCAAGGCACGAAGACACCCAGAAACTGTGAAATGGCGGCGGCCATGTAATAACACAGCATCTAAGCCTTGCTGTGGCGAATCGATTGCGGGCGACACGGCAGGCTGAGCGGATGCTGAGCACACTGCCTCGCTGAAGCCAAAGGAGCATCAACGTCATCTGGCGTTCTCAGCCATTCCTGAATGCATGGCAGCAGGTCTCTTGCTTGCCGACAGAACCGTGGCTCGTTCTGTTCGATCGTGTTGGACGGGCTTGCCAACCATCCGGCTTTCCGTCAAATTTCCCAGCGCGACTCGTAGATTCAGAGAAGCGCAGTCGGAGAATTACCTGCGCCGAGGTGTAGTTTCCGATCGATTGTCTTCATGCAATATACCAGTCCCCATTCCTGCGGCATTTGCAAGACGGTGTGCAGCGTGTTCTATCGCAGCTCTCTCAGTGGCACCACGCTGGGCGGCAGCTGTGGTCGTAGCGGTGGCGAACGGCAGCAACTGGCGTTTGTTCGCTTGCCCAGCTTTTGGGACGGAGATGAACAATGGATCCATCGCCCCCAGAGACCCATTTCTGCGATTTCTGGGCATCGCATCCCCGCTCTCGTTTCCGCTGGGAGGCCAAGAGCCCTCGACACAAGCGTTCCGCCAGCCAAGAAGAAGGCAGCCCGTGTCTGGTGGAATGGAAAGGAGGGGGGGTGCAGAGGCTTGCGTGACCGCCGAGAAACCGATTGCAGCGTACGGGCCAGATGCTCGGGTCTCAGTACCCTCCAATAACCCCTGGTTCGCCCCTGTGAAGTGCTTCAGTAATCATCTGGGCAAGAGGCTAGCATTGCAATGCCCAGCATCCTCGGACGTGAGGCAGTGCCAAATCAGCAGACACACGCTTCGCTTGGCGATTCCGCTCCGGCCAATTCTTGGCTGATTGCCAATGCTCTGGGCACGCTTGGCTGCTAAGACCAAATCAGAGCGAGCGTCTCATGGAGATATCGCTCACCTTCCCCCCGAGCGTGCATCGCATGGATCATAGGGAATGGTTTTGGGCAGGAAAATGGTGCATGAATGCCGATGATGGAACTATTATTACGAAAGGAACCATGAGCGGTTGGGGACAGAAGAGGCTGGAAGTGTTGAGACATGAGAGCGAGTAATGTGACTTTAACCATGCCACTGCTTCTCCCGACGGCATCCGTCCCCCCGTGCCGAAGGTGCCCAGCCTGGAACTCTGCCCCGGACTCGTGACCATGCTCCCTTTCCTGCTGGGCCGACGTTGAACTTTGTCTGCCTTTTCTTGATTTGCACCGACTGTTGCACCATTGATGTCCAACGGTCTTCTCGATTGCTTGGTCGGGCTCGATCACGAGGCGCCAGGCGAGTCTGTCGAACGGTCGGACCCAGAGCGTTGGAACTCGGAACAGGGACGAGAGCATCTCTGCGTGCCACAAAGGGGCCACAAAACAGCGCAAATGTGCTCTGTCGCCTGGCGTACTCTTGGCAGCCGGCTAGCGTCTCTGCAAAGTCTTGGCGGGCCATGGCATTCTGCTAAGGAGTACTTTGTGCGACGGAACCTGTGGCAGTGCTCCTGCGGCAGACCGAGGCAGGTCTGGCACGGGTCGCTCGAGGCAGCAAGGTCACGGTCTATCTCATAGACAATGTCGCCGGGCGGGCAGCCAATAGGCAAGGGGCAGCGGCGAGCCCCTCTGACTTTGGAACTGGCGGAATATCTTGGCAAACCTTTTCGTCGAGCGAGGAGAATAAGAAAGAGGTGATGGGCGCCCCTCTCCCTTTCTCGTCCCGGGCGGATCCTCTCCTCTTCAATTCTTTGAAAAGAAAAAAAAAGGTCAAGAAGTCAAGAAAAACCGCGAGTCCAGAAAAGATATCTTGGACGCTCCTGCCTGACTCTACCAAGCCTTATCGATTTGACTCGGCTACCAGTTCTACCCCACGCCCTTAGTGTGGAGCTCTTGGCAACCAATCAGTGCCAAGACAAGCATCCGACCCTGTTGAGCTTCGAGCTTGACCTCACCTTGCTGCCTGTCAGTCGGCACACGGCAACACGCAAACAAAATGTCCTCCACCCAAGACAACGCAAGCGAACAGTCGCAGAGCCCCAATGCGGGCTCCGGCTCTGATGGCAACACCCCAGCATCCACTACTGCTGCATCCACGTCGTCGGCATCCAATGCCTCCAATGCCAACGCAGATGAGAGCCTGGTCTGCAGGTGGAACGCCTGCAACCAGAGATTCAACACTGCAGAGACTCTCTACGTAAGTTTGTATCATTTTATTGAGAGACGGATCGTCTCTGTGTGTGGACCATGATTCTCATTGGTGACTCTCACTTGAGTTGTCCACCCTGAGATGTTGCAGTCGGGAATACCCTGCATCGGAGACGACTGCTCTCGGTAATAACGGCTGTTCTTGACGCATGAAACTAACACGCTTGACAGGACCACATCTGTGAGAGGCACGTTGGCAGGAAGAGCACCAACAACCTCAACTTGACATGCCAGTGGAACTCTTGCCGCACCACAACGGTCAAGCGCGACCACATCACCTCTCACATTCGTGTTCACGTTCCCCTGAAGCCACACAAGTGCGACTTCTGCGGAAAGTCCTTCAAGCGCCCTCAGGATCTCAAGAAGCACGTCAAGACCCATGCCGACGATAGCGTCCTCATCAGGTCACCCCAGGACCAGCATGGCGGCATGAATGCATCCTACGGTCGTCCGGGAAAAGGTATAGTTGACCCATCTCAATTTTCCCCTCGGGATATGCGCGAGGCTAATCTGCCTCTATAGCTCCGTCCAGCTTCTATGATCACAACGGCCATCAGATGCGTACTAACTCCGCCGCGTTTGGTCAGCCACCCCCGCATAGTTACTATGCTGCCCACGGCCCTCCCCAGGCCTATGGCCCCCTTGGATACTATGGACAGCCCATCCCCAACCACCGCGCAGAGCCTCTGGGCTACAGCGCTGCGTATGACCGCAGGCGCGGTTACGACGATCTGAATGATTTCTTTGGACACGCCAAGCGGAGGAGCCTTGACCCTGCCAACTACGCCCATGTTGGAAGATCGCTGATGCCCCTCCATGGAGCTCTGTCTGTCCACACCGGTGGCCTTGGTACCCAGTACATGACTGCCGCACCCGCTCTCCCCGCCATTGGTGGCGGCCACTCTGCACACAGCGCCATGGACCAGCACTACTACCTGCCACCCATGCCAAATCTGCGCACCAAGGGTGACCTCGAGCAGATCGACCAGATCCTGGAGCAGATGCAGAGCACCGTGTACGAGAACAGCGGTTCTCCCCCCAGCAGCCACTACCCATCTTCCTTCGACCTGCGCCACCAGTCTCCTGTTGCTAGGCCCAACCCCGCGAGCGAGCACTACGCCGTCTCTGCTGCGCAGCAGATGCCCTCACCCCTGAGCGCCGTGTCCTCCACGACCGGAAACACACCGGCCCACACTCCTCCATCGAGCTCGCTCTCGTACACATCTGGCCACTCGCCAGTCTCCTCCTCTGGCATGTCTCCTGGTGCGCGTCACGGCTCTTCCGCTTCTGTTGCATACCCCTCATTACCTGCCACCACCTCCTACGGCTCTTCAACCATTAGCACGCTCGGCTCCACCTTTGGCGGCAATGACCAGCGCAGGCTGTCCGGCGGTATGCTCCAGCGCGCCAGCGGTGCCCGCCGCGCCTCGGACGACTCCGACCGGGCTACCACACCCAAGGCCGAGGCTGCCTCCCCCGCCTCCACCTCAGATGACGGTGACATCAACGGCGAGCCCGAGCCTTATGAGAACTGGCTCCAGAACGTCCGTGTTATCGAGTTCCTCCGCGAGGCCATTCGTGACCGCCTCAAGAGCGGCCAATACTCTGACAGCGAGGGCGAGGACGAGATGATCGACCCCTCCCTGCAGGAGGCTGACAAGGGTGCTGAGAAGCCCCTGTACCCCACTCTGCCTATGGACGTTGACGAGTAAACGGGGGGCTATCCATTTGTTTCCTTATTAACTCCTTCGGTTTGGGCTTGGCTTGGCTTGGCTGGGGGCTGCATCTCTGTCTCGTGTTAGCTACGATTCTAATTTTCTTTATCATGACCGCTGTCTTGTGCGTTCAGTCAGTCAGTCCGTACATACTGTATATGAAACGAAAAGTCGACCTGCACCATGAATATTTTGTCCCAAACAGTGCCTTCGTGAACCCTCTGTGTATATCATTGACCGTATGCGTCCAGGACATGTGTCCATGTCTGTCCCAAAGACAACGGCGGGCATTTTCGAGAGAGTAAGAGCGTGCGAACTTCGCATCTATCAAATAGAACAGGACCTTGCCAGACAAGATTCCCAAGTAGAATGAAGATCACAAATACTTCATTTTGGAAGCTAGCATTGTGGCGTACGTGCCGTAAGCTTAGCCTGCAGTATCGCTGCTACACTTGGTCTGCCGCAAATTGCACCACGGCTTGGTCATAGCACGCGAGAACAAGTTATTCAGTCAGGTACAGAGATCTATATCTGCTTACACATCGCTAGCAACTCCTACCCGATGAACCCGATACAACACACACGAGCTCTCTAGGCACACAGTTTGGTACATCACGCCCGGCCCGTTCACGGAGACGGCCGGTTACCAAAGACTTTCCAGGAGGAGGCGTGGCAAGATCTTTGACATGTCTCATCTTGGAGCCGACAGACCACATCAGTTCAGTTGGAACATCAAGTACCTCCACGGATTCCTGTCACCGATATCGTCTCGTATAGTTGTGTCGCTAGAGAGCGACGCCCTCGAGACACGGTAATGATATTGTGCAATCTATACCCAGTTAGACTTTGAGGTCTGCAACTACAGAACTGCCGCTTGACGTACCTATCCGGGCTGAAGCAGACCGCAGAGTGCTGGGAGCCACAACGAGGAAAACAGACTTGGTGAGGGTTTCTGATGCCGGAATCCATCCACAAGGATCGCCCGCCGCAAAACACACATTCATCCAGCGTTGCCCTGGAACAGGTACTGTCTGCAAGCCTGTGGAAACGTCGACTTAGCAACAGGACCACACGATACTTCACTGAGTAAGCCACTCACGTTTTTGAGCACATCCAACTGCTCCGTCGACTGTTCAAAGACGGCGCGATACTGCGAGATGTTGTCGCGCAAGAAGTCCTCCTTGGAGGTCCTACCCTCGCAGATGGCCTTCATCTTGATCTCCATCTCCTTGCGCAGGAACGGCTTCGCCAGGCTCGTCTCGAAGTTCATCCTGTCGAACCCCTCGATGAGGGCGACGCCAAGCTGTGTCGGAACGAAGACCTTGACGGATCTCCCGCCGCCGCCGCCACCACCACGACCTCCCCTGCCACCGCGCCCGCCTCGGCCGCCACGGACCCCTCGACCACCACGTCCACCCCTCGTGGCCGGGGCTTCTGCCTCACCCTCATTGTCTCCGCCGCCTGCTGCGGGCTGCGCCCGATCCACGGCCTGGGCGTACTCCCGCAGTTGGATCTTCTCGATGTGCTCTGCCATCGTGGCATCCGTGCCGATTCCGTTCGCGTCCATTAGGGCCAGGAGATCCGCTTCTGTTAGGTACCCTGGCGGCGTCGTCTTGCCCTCGGTCATCATCGCCTCTGTAGGCACGAAGACCTCTCCCATGGTGAACCTGGGCAACTCAGCCGAATCTGTCCATTTATCGTAGGGATACACGTCGAGGTAATTGCGCTCCAAGACGATGAGACCGTGAGCATGGAAGCCCTCGTCACCGTACAGGATGTCCACATCCGTAGCGGTGCCTTTGGCATCTTCGGAGCAGCACGCGAGGAACCGCCGGACTACGAACTCGTATAGGGACTTTTCTTGGTCGTTCAGAACTGAAGGGGCTGCATAACTGATAGGGTGGATGGGAGGATGGGCCTTATCGTTGTGGCGGCCATTCCTTGGCTGCTGGAAAGAGTTGTCCACCAGATCCTGGGCAAATGTGCCCCAGCGATTGTCCTGGGTTTGCTTTCGCACGAGTTCCCGGAGGTTCATGCCTTTGTCGAATTGGTCCGTCTCGGTTCTAGGGTAGCTGATGAAACCCTTGTTGTACAGACTCTCGGCCACAGTGAGGGCCTGCTGACCAGTCATCCGCAGGAATCTGGTTGCCATTTTCTGAAGCTCGACGGTCGTCAAAGGCAGGGGCTTCCACTTCCTGGTGGGTTTCTCCTGGACCTTGGTGACTTTTGCTTGCTTTGCGCTCAGGCATCGCTCGTAAAGAATGACGACTGCAGCTCTGTCAAAGAGACGGTGCCGCTCCCAATTGAAGGTGACGCTGACGCCATCTTTCTTATGTGTCACTTTGATACCCCAGAAGGTCTCTGGCACAAAGTTCTGCACTTTGAAGTAGCGATCCACAACGAATCCCAGGGTAGGAAATTGACAGGACCCTGTGTTTTTTAGCCATCAAGTTGCTATTCTTTGGGGGAAGCTTCCAGGCTGGCTCGAGACATACCGTAGCTAATCATGGAGTTTTGAATGGGGCCACCGAGTGAGCGTAGACTGTTGGTGAGGAATCTAGTGAAGGCGTAACCAGTCCGCAAATCGGACTCGATCCTGGCCTGGACAGCATCCACCTGCCTCTGGTCGAGATCCCTCAAGTGGCGAGCCGCATTCAATATATGGCTTGAGACCGTCAGCAGGAGCTCTTGCATTAAGAAATTGCCGAAGTCTACTCACGCCCTTTCAATGTTGCTGAACTGAGCTCGTTTGATCTCGATCTGGGGATTTCCCTTCTTGGCCGCATCCCGGATCTCGCCTCCAATGTGCTCTCCTTCACGGTCACAGTCTGTCCAGATGAACAGAGCTCTGCAGTACCTAGCCTGCTCCTCGATGTTCTTGGCGACATCGCCCTTGTCCTAAACACCTTTAGCAACGGGACCCACGGACATGCAGGCAGTAATTTTTACTTGCACTCGAAACAAATGTGTTGATGGGAGCCCCGAACAATGAGACAGGAGGTGGATAGCTCCAATTCTTATATCCAGAAGTAAAGTCTGTGCTGGTGAGATGCCCCGTGACGGCGGTCATGGTCACGCTGCAGTTGCCCCATGGTGGGCCGAAATCGAAATCAAAACAGTAATTCTTGATGTATTTGTTCCGAGTGTTGCGCTAAGCAAGAAATGTCAGTAGTCAGTCCTCGCGGCACTTGCTACAAAACACACAGTTTGAAGCTGTCCTCCCGACAGATGGCCGGCGACAGCTTTGGATATCGATGGCTTCTCCGCCACACATAATATCTGAGGCATTTTTGACTTGGCGGTGCGGATGCAGCGACGTTGATGCAGCGCAGCGGCACAGGAAAGAATGGATGTCAAGCGTGTCGACCAGCTGCTATGAGCCAGCATGATGCACTGGCCTGGGTCTTTCAAAACGCGTCTGCATTTGAGCGATCTTGGCTTTCTCGGCACAAGAATCTACCAACATGACCGCAAGCTCGGGCTGCGCGTTGGAATGGTCCAAATTCTCAATTTTGATGCTGGTCGGCCGAATTGGTCGTCCAGATTTGGTGTAAAGGTGTGAGAGAAGCCCTCACGATCTGATGGGTGTTGCTGCTATGATAGTACTCAGCACTCTGCACCTCAGCATGCAATTAGCGGGGGCCCCTGTCCGACAGGGGGTTGCCTGCGGGTGCCTACATGGTCTGTGCATTGCGCATGGCAGCCGCTGCGCCCGGCCACTGATCCCATCATGACGCGCATACCCGAAACGTCGCTGTGAGCAGCTCGCCTTCCCGCCTGGCAGGAATCTCCGCCAGGATTATAACTCCTCATAGACATTTCAGCTCGGGTCACTTGACGGTAATTCCTCACTATATACGCCGTGACCTTGATAAGAAGAAACAGTCCGGTCCTTACACCTTGGTTCAATTGGCTCAGTATGGCAGTGCCGGCTCTCCTTACTTTTCCGGACACGGTCGACTGGGCAAAGACGGTCGAACCGTACATCCCTCAACTCTACGAGCTGCCTTCTAAGCTTCTGGATGCCTTGCAGTCTCGGCAGAGTATAACCGACCTCTATCTACAAACCAATCCACTCATTTCTGGCCTCGGCATATCCATTGTGCTTGGCGCCATCTTCCTGGTTGTCGCGGAAGTCAACAAGAACTACTCCCAGGTCGACCGGTGTTGGAGCATCCTGCCGACCTTCTACATCGCCCACTTCGATCTTTGGGCTCGGCTGTCTGGAATCGAGAGTCAGAGGATAGATGCCATTCTCTTATTTAGCACCTTGTGGAGTGTAAGGCGGTTCCTCAGCCAGACTCTAAGCGAATAAACGACACTGACCCTGCTGCAGATCCGCCTGACCTTCAACTATTGGCGCAAAGGAGGCTACCAGATTGGTTCAGAAGACTATAGATGGTTTGTGAATCTGTGAATCTAGACCCCTTCCCCTTAACCATACTGACCTTCATCTAGGGAGATCATCCAGAGTAAGGTTCCATGGTGGGCCTTTACGCTACTCAACATAACTTTTATTTCCTTCATTCAAAGCGTACTGCTGTTCTCACTGGCAGCACCTACGTATCCGATCTTGCTGAGTACACAATTCCAGCCCGGTCTAACTGTGACCGACATTGCCTTTGTGATATTCCAAGTCGGACTCATCACAACCGAGTGGTTTGCAGATCAACAACAGTGGGGTGAGTCAAGGTGAACGCGCAAGACTTCCGACAGGACTCGATCATTAACAGGAACTAGATTTCCAGAATGCCAAGAGGGAGTACCAGGCGTCCCGCAAGGTGTCACCAGGCTTCGCGGAGGAGGACCTCAAGCGAGGCTTTATAACCTCTGGCCTCTGGGCGTGGAGCAGGCACCCCAACTTTGCGGTCGAGCAAAGCATCTGGCTCACTCTGGGGGTCTGGAGCATTGTCACGGCAGAGGTGCCATATGCCTGGACCTTGGTCCCCGGATTCAGCCTTGTCTTGCTCTTCCAGGGGTCTACGTGGCTCACCGAGCTCATCACAGCTGGGAAGTATTCCGAGTATAAGGAATACCAGAAGCAGGTTGGCATGTTTGCGCCCAACCTTCTCGGATTCGGCCCCTATAGACCGCCTCAACGAACCGAGGCTTTGAAGGAGAAGAAGCAGAAATAAATGCGCGCTCAAGAATGCGGTATAATTTTCGACAGAAAGATATGAATGCCGACAGTCTGGGGTGTAGAAGACGGGGCATGGTGATGTTGGCAACAGCAGCACATAGGTGATGGTAATTAGATGCGGTCGATGAAATGGATCCCTGTTCCTCCTTTAACGCAGACGGTATGTACATGTCCCAAAAGACATGAGACACATCGAGTTATCTAGGAGGACAAATTCGAGCTAGAGAACGGCTCACACTGTCTCTCGGGATTGAGTCGTTATCAGCCGTCCAAGGCGCTGTGGACTTTGGTGTGATTTCATACAGAAGACAGTTGAAATGCTGTCGAACCTTGTTGAGGAGAGCAATTGATTCGAAGGTATCTTGTCTCATGATTTTCTGCAGTAATTGTATGTCGGTCGCGAGCCTCCTGCAAGAGTCTGGAGTGATGTACTGCATGCTGTGTCCTGCAGACCCACAAACAGCTTTGTACACCACACCGTCTCATGTGTTGTTATGTTCCATGACAATCGCCTTGCAGTGGTGGTGTTTCGGCGGAGGACGGCAGGCACCGCGGACACGCCGAATGGACGGACATGCTCTGCAGCTGGGGCGCATACGAGGTAATCTGGTTTCTTAATTTTCGGGTTCGCTGGCCGTCCAGTCTCATATGGCTCAAAGATCAATAAGTCATTTCGCCTGCCGCTGCGTCTCAGTGCCAGTGCTTGCGCTGTCCCCACCCGCGGAAGATCCGCTTGACTGGGCTGCCACACCAGGGCATTATTCGAGACCCAGGTCCGTGACCGTTTGATTCACACCATCTCTTCTAGAAGCGAGCGGCCCGCGACTCACGAACTGCCGTTTGGAGGCTGACTCTCTCCCTGCGCCCAGGTGTGTTGCAGTAGCACACCTTGCTCTGGGCACCGGGCATGAGTGAGACGTCATTGCATTACCCCAACACGCACACGGCATCACGCTTGGGGTGTTTTACACCGTCAGCACTTCTCAGTTGCCGGGCACATTCATGGTGTCGATCAAGTTGCCCCACACAGATCTTGAGTCCCACAAAATGCATTACCCAAGGGTCCTCGTGGCACCTGGATCGAGGAAATTATTCGGGCAGGGGTGCGTCGGCGAGGACCCTGAGATCTTGAGGGCATCGCCGGAAATACTGACTATTAATAACAGACTCGTGCCCCCTCCAAGATCTCAGAAAAGATCATCAATCATGACCATCTAGAATTCACGCTACTATTGTTTTAAGTCTAGCATTGGAATTCATCGCCTTCCTCCTTACTTCTTACTGAAATTTACAAATCACGCTACCGAGAAAACAAAACGACAAGATGGGCAACTACGTCTCCGCTGTCGACGGCACACAGCCATCAGTCACTAGGCCAATGGACACTCCCGGAGCACCCGCATCACGAAGAAGTTCCGTAGCTTCAAGAACTTCATCTGTGGATAGCTCTAGCAGCGCCGAACAAGCCATCCGGTCATCTTCAGCAGCAACACCTTCCTCGCCGTCGCCAACATCATCACGGAGTTCTGCCGAGCAAACCAGAGATGTCGATCCACTGGCAAGATCCTTCCCCAAGCCCAGTGAAGATGTCGACCTCGATGAGATGCTCAACCGGAAGCCTCTGAAGTGGACCCTCGGCCACTACGTCAAGGAGGCCGCTACACGCGAACCATCCAAGCCTGCCGAGGACAAGGACCGGCTTGCACAGGATATGGAGGCCAAGAAGAGGGAAATGCTTGCTGCCAAGGAGGAGATCAGGAGGCTTTCCGCTGGCAACTAGAGTCGTTGCGACAGCAGCACTGTTCTGTTTTGTTTGTTTGATCAGAAGAGCGGGGGAAACCACATGAGGTTACACTGCGAGGCGTTGGGTGTTTTCGAATAGCGTTGGAGAAACAACTTATGGTGGGATCAATTCTGTCGCATAGAACTATTCGCGACGTTGATGAAGAGTTTGCCTCTGCAATTTTCCGAGTCAATGCAGTCTTCATCCTCGCCTGATACATACAATTTGTTCCTGTGATACATGAGTTTGTTGTACACTTGAGACATTGATGCTGGACAAGATCGACATTGCCTCCTGTGCAGCTGCTGTTGGCACATGATCTGGGAGAGCATTGACTTCTTAGTGGATCCTCGCTGCGAGGGTAAAGCCGTACACCACTGAGGCTGCAAAGTTGACCACGTTAAGCAGCGAGGAAATGCCGTGAAGCGTGCCGAACTTCTTGTTCAGGGCGGTCATCTCCTGGCTGTGTGGCTTCGGGTCCCAGCTCCTCTTGCCATCCTTCTCCTCCTGCTTCCTCCTCTCCTTGATGCAAGCCTTTGATGCGGGCAAGAGGACTACCCAGTTCGCAAGTCCGGTGACAAAGATTGTGGCGAGGGGGAGGAGAGTTCCCCATCTATTGGCTGGGTCGAATAGCCCCTGCAGGCCGCCAGCGGGTCCAAAAGGCCTGCCTGGTAGAGTCGCGGCAAGGACCACGGGTAGCGTAGTCTGTATGCCGAAATACCATGGGAAGGTGTTTGTTTGAAGATCTGAGAACTGAAGAATTGGGAGCGTCTTGAACTGGATTATGGTTCCTACGCAAGTCTATGGCCCATCACTTGTCAGGAGACGGCAGTGTGACAGCATTGGGGCCTGCATCTTACATTGACTAATTATTAAGTCAGTCGACATGAAAAATTGCGCAGTGGGGGGAATATAGACTCACAGACTGTTGTCCCAAACAGAGAGCCGTACCTAGTTGTTACATGCACTTAGTATCTAGCTGTCTGTCAGGTGGAGCAGATGGCAGCAGACTTACGCTAGGATATGGTACGGTGCTCCAGTGAAGATGATTGATCTCTCCGACATTTTGACAGCCAGTAATGAGTACTGATGCTAATATGAACTATTGACTTACACTGCTTTGTGTAGGAAGCAAACTGTCTCGGAATTTCAAGTGGAGTGGGTGTTTGAAGTGGTCTGTCAATGACGCGGGCGCCTCGGTAACCCAAACGCAGGACAGGGGTTGGTCAGCACCCAAGACGGAATGCCTGCTTATCGATAAAAGCTCCAGGCTGGCTGAGGGCGCAGGGAGGGAGCTTCTGGAGCTCACATGCCTGCGCGTTGGCAGGGGTCCTAAGTGGCAGTGGGCCCAACGCGCTTTCGCTGCCTGGAATCGACGTGACATGGTACAAAGCGAGACGTCAATAAACCCAAGAGCTTCCGTCGTCTTTGAGGGCGGTCGGAGGCATCTTCCCTCATTTTGACTGAATTGGGCGTTTTCCACTTTTCACCAAAAGCAAGATTCCTCATATCCACCACCATGGCGGACAAGGAGGCTTTCGTCTACATCGTCGACGTCGGTTCAACCACGTCGAATTGCAACAATGGCCGGACCGAGTCTGACTTAGACTTTAGTATGCGCTACGTCTGGGACAAGATCGCCACCACGGCCCAGGCATCACGGAAGACCTGGAATGTGGGTGTCGTTGGCCTGCGGACCGACGACACCCAGAACGATTACCAGGATGGTGACGGCTACAACAATATCTCAGTCCTGAAGAAGCTTGGACCTGTCTCACTGGCCAATTTGAAAGAGCTATCGAGTCTCATCAAACCAAGCAATACGGAGTTCGGCGATGCCATGTCTGCTATCATTGTCGCCGCCGAGATGATTGGAGAGTTGACAAAAAAGCTCAAGTACACCCGACGAATCTACCTCATCACCGATGGCAAAGGACCCATTGACGGAGACGATGTGGAACAGATCTCAGGTCGACTGAATGAGCTCGACATTGAGCTTATTGTGCTGGGCGTCGACTTTGACGATACCGAGTTCGGTTACAAAGAGGAAGATAAGCCCCAGATCAAAGCCACTAATGAGGCCATTCTCAAGTCACTGGTCGACAAATGCAACAACGGAACATTCGGTACCCTAGCTGAGGCTGTGGAAGAACTCAGTATCCCAAGAGTCAAGCCCGTCAGGCTGGTCAGGAGTTACGACGGGCCCCTTACTATAGGCAATCCTGAACAGTTCGCGAGTGCCATAAGTATCAACATTGAACGATGGCCAACCACCAAGGTCAACAGGCCCGCTGCAGCTACGACTGTGACAGTGAAGCAAGACCCCTCTGGAACACAGTCAACCCACACCCTGGGTGAGGAGATGGATGGAATCGAGTATGAAGATGCGCAGTTCACCTCTGTGAAACAACACCGCACCTACAAAATCAACGATCCCGGCGCTCCTGGTGGGAAGAGAGACGTTGAATTTGAGGAACTCAATAGGGGATGGGCTTATGGAAGCACGCCAGTACACATCCCCGACAGTGACAAGGATCTAACCAGTATTGGAGCTGTCAAGAGTTTTTCTGTTGTAGGCTTCGTTGCCATGAGCAAGGTACGTCGGACTCCGGGACCAGACTTGGCTACATTCTCTAACAATTCTCAGGTTGAGCCATTTCTCACCCTAGGTGAGACCTCCGTCACCGTTGCTCGGTCTTTCGATGAAGAATCCAAACTCGCTCTCTCATCACTCATTCATGCTCTCTATGAATCCGAGATGTATGCAGTTGCCAGACTCGTCTCAAAGGATGGTAGGGACCCTGTCATCGTGTTGATGCGGCCAAGCATCGATCCTGATTTTGAATGTCTGTACGATGTTCCTCTGCCCTTTGCGGAAGACGTGCGGTCTTATCGTTTCCCGCCATTGGACAAGGTCGTCACGATCCATGGAAAGGTTCTAACTGAGCACTCCCGCCTACTTCCCGATGCCGAGCTCAATCAGGCCATGAGCGACTACGTTGATGCCATGGACATCTCCGAATTCGACCAAGATGATGAAGGGTATGTTTCATGGCCCGCGATCCCTTGCATGTGGGCTGACAAACGCATGAAGAAACCCAGCTGAGTACGCGCCTCTCGAAGACCTGTACTCGCCGATAATACACCGGGTCAACCAAGCCGTTCGCGCTCGTGCTGTGGCACCAGACGGAGAGATCGCCGAAGTTCCCGAGATTCTAAAGAAATACTCTGAGCCTCCTGCAAAGCTGTTGAAACAGGCCAAGCCGCAAATAGATGCGCTGAAAGAGGTGGCTAAATTGAAGAATGGTATGACCTTGAGCTGTGCATTGATGGCAGACACGGATGCTGACACTTTCCTAGTACCCCCGAAGGCACGGGGCAAGTGGAAGAGAGGCGCGGCGAAAGCTGAAAGTGGCCGCGTTGTTCAACCTCATTTTGATATCGACGAACTCGTCAAGGCTGGAGGAGAGGCGGCGGCCAGATTGAAGCAAGGGAAGCCAAAGATCGACAAGGACAAGTCTGTCCCAAAGATCGATAAGGACAACTCTATCCCAATGTTCAAGCAACTGGTGCAGCAGTTGGCCGAGGCTGACAACGATAAGGGCATTGAAGTAGTGACCAGCTTGATGGGTGACTTCGTGAGATCCTTGATCAAGGACAGCATGGGAGATGCAAATTACGATCGTGCTATTGAGAACATTGGAGAACTCAGGGATGCTTGCATCGGTCTTGAAGTGCCTGAGCTTTACAACGACTTCCTGAGGGATCTGAAGTCCAAGATTTTCTCGGACGCGCTCGGAAAGGGGCGCAGGTATATGTGGGCGAAACTCAGAGCCACTGCTTCGGGCAGACTTGGACTCATCGCCAAGAGTGAATCCGAGGTATCTGGCATCATGGACGAGGAAAAGCAGGTGAGCACAGAATTGTTTCACAAAACCTCCCAACGCCCGAAAACTAACATACTCTGCTTCCCAGGCGTTTTGGGCCAACAAGTAGCCTCTTCGCAAGTGGTTACCTGAACAGTGACCAGTCTGCTTTAGGCGATTTGGTGTCGAAGATCAACAAGACGAGTTTCTCATGGAAATGAGTCACAGGAAAGTGAATCTTATACGGTTGATCACGGCACTATCTACTGTAGAGCCGTTCGTCCCAGACAGCTCTAGGTTTGGCTGAGGAATCATGAGGGAAGCAAACTGCAAACTTTCTTGTACGGTATCTGTTTGCTCGAGCTTACGTGACTGGCCACTCGAGAGAAGAAATTGTAGAGACTGGACGAAGAGTGATTCCTGATTGCACTTGCTTTATTCCAACTAATCCCACAGCCGCCCTTTCGGCCTCGAATTCCTCCAGCTCTCATTTTCAAACAGGCATTTGAAATGCAAAAGGGCCTCCTCTGCCTGATGAAAATCATTTTTTAGACAACAGCTACCGCTCCTCTTCCACAAATCAAGACCAAAGCTCAGGCAAGGGTAAGTCTTACACAAACGGGTTCTGTGTACCATTCGTTTTTCTGCCACTGCCCAAAGGAGTGGTCCATTCCAAAACCAATTTTCTTTTCTGGACAAAGAGCGGATCCTCAGGGCTGACTGGTGATCAAACGCCAGCACATTTTCCCGGTTGTGCACGCATCCACTCATTAGGGGAAGGCGGACCAACCTCATTTGCTATTTGAGAAGGTAGTGTGGGAGACAGTCCCTGCCTCTAAGACGACCTCCTAATCTCCCCGAACATCGCCTTACACTGCGAAGAGCAGCCGATTGGCCGACTCACGAAAGTGTTGCTCATCACTTACAAGGTTGTTTGACAAAAGACTCCTGCCACTCGTCCGACCTGCTAGTGGTATCTGGTTGTGTCTTGCCGCTCATGCCCGCGTGCTTCTGCACTTCACGACCGAGCAACCTTCCCTTCCTGCTCGTCTAACGCGCTGCCGTCAGCCTAGACAGCAAGGGTCACTCGCTTGTCAACATGGAACCCAAGGCAATAGAAAACCTACGCAGGATGTTTGGTGACCAGAACATCTGGGAGCCACCTGCGCCACCTGAACCAGCAGCCAAGGAATCTGAACCAAAACCTACACTGCTGCGCATTCACGGCAATGGCAGACAGGAACCCCGAAAGCCAAAGGCTATCAAAGATTCATACTTGAGTTCGGAAGATGAAGACTCAGAAATGAGCACAAGAAACTGCACAAACAAGCCTCTACCGCAAAAGAAGGGAAAGCGCGGCAAGAACGTTCACTTTAACAACAGTGAACCTGCTGTCTTCTCCGAAGCAGAACAGGATGCAATTGCCCTTCAGGACCTTGGCCTCAACAAGGGAGACAAGTCCTACAGGACCGAGGCCTTCATTGCGTGGAAATTCCTTGTGCGTTACGCTGAGATGTACGTGGGCAAAGCAAACAATCCCAAGGTTGCGCCGTATTTTGGGGAGAAGGCCCTGTTTGAAAACCAACAATGGGATTTCTTCTACCTCTACGAACCAGATGAGAATAAAGAAGACCCAATTCTCCTCGTACCCACCCGCCAGTTGTCCGCCCTCCTCCGCAGGATCAACAGGCAGCTCAACATCAACTTGGCCATTCCGGGAGGTGGAAACGAGAAGAAATTCTACACTCGTTTTGGAACCTTGGGCACACCCGTCCCCCGATATCTCTGCCGCACTGGAGATTCTGCAACGTACAACGGCCTTCTCGCAGACACGCCGCAGCCCGAGGCAGAGGATGACCTCACGGGCCTGACACAATTCCAGCAGGATGAGTTTGCAGAGATTGTGAAGAACGTGATGGAGAGTTGTCAGGGAAGTGGAAAGGGCAAAGGCAAGCGGAGAAAGGCTGAGAAGCGATACGACGACCGAAAGCAGTGGGGACGCGCTACCAAGCGTGTTCAGCGATATCTGGGTCTGCGCGAGAAGGCGAATCCTATCACGAACTATCGAGGTATGTTGAAGTGTCTCCTGAAACTCGTTTCTACAGGCTAAATTGCTGTGGACAGTGGCCACTGGGCAAGAGCCAGCGTCCCCCAAGGATCTCGCCCTTGATGTCGATGCTCCAGCCCCTTTCGAGCAAGACGGACACGTTGTCTTTATCTGCTTCGATGTCGAGACCTATGAGAAGAGTCCTGGTCTTGTCACTGAACTGGGCTTTGCCATTCTTGACACCAAGAAGCTCGCTGATGTTGCGCCGGGTGCCGGTGCCCAGAACTGGTTTGACTTGATCCAGGGCCGTCATATTCGCATCAAGGAGTACTCTTACATCACGAACATGGAATTCGTTCACGGCTGCCCTGACAGCTTCATGTTTGGGTGAGTACAGCCGTTTCAGTTCATGGACCGCGGCAGCTGACAAGACACCAGAGAGTCCGAGTTCGTCCCCTCGGCTAAGGTCCTCGGGGTCCTTGAGGGGATCATGACGCCCCAGTCGGAATCAGGGCAGCCGAGGAGTGTGGTCATCGTTGGCCACGACGTCAAACAAGATATCGACTACCTGGGTTCTCTTGGCTTCGACGTGTACGAAATGGCGAATCTCTTGGAGATTGTCGACAACCAGAAATTGCACCAGCATCGGAGAAAATTCTATAACGGACAGTCTCTAAGCGCCATATTGGCCGGCCTCGAGATTCCCTACCGGTTTCTACACAACGCGGGCAATGATGCGGTCTATACACTGCAGTCTCTCCTCCGCCTCGGCGTTTTCAAGCGAGAGGAGAGCCTAGCCAAGGCGTTGGAGAAACAAGGCTTGTGCGTTTTCACGTTAATTCTCCCATGTGCCGCGTCAACTGACAGAGTGTCCCAGGTCCGGAAGTACGAGCCAGAGTACTGAGCACGACGCAGAAGCAGGATGGAGCACTGGTGGCGAGGATACTGATGGTGGTCATTCTACGGTCATATACCTCGGTAAACCGAAGAGACGTAAGTGGTACTGATTCCGACGCTTGGGACCATACGCTGACAATTTTCCTTGAGGCCATGTCCAGATCGAGAATGAGAACCCGGAGGGCGGAAACCCAGCGAATGGGACCGGTCTCTGATGGTGCATCGGGATATGAAGCTTCGACCGCACAGGTTGGGATGATTGGAGCCATACCGGCAGCGTGCGCCCAACAACTTGCTAGGTAGTTGGTCCTGACAAGACCTTGGGGGCTTGCATGTGCAGGTACTGAGTGAGGGTCTGACAAGTATTGAGCAGAGAACATACGATTCTCCCCGGCCTGGTTTTGAAGACGCCAGACATAACAAGGAGCTAGATTTTGACCACAACCAAAGGTCCCTAGCTTATCCACGCGTGAGACCGATCCATAACGCCGTTGCTGTGTGTCGCCGTAGTTTATACACCATCCCAAATATACAATGCGAGGCCGGAGGAAACCCGCCTCATCCCCAGCGCCAGAAAGTGCCCATGCCCATTATGACGATGTCTTCTCCAAGAACTCTTTCGCTTCGTTGACCTTCGTCGCCAGGTATGGACTGCCGCCTCGATCGGGATGGTTGAGCAGCATCAGCGTTCGGTGGGCCTTTCGGACCTTTTCCTTGGTGATTGCGCGCTCGCTGTGGGAGCCAGTCAGCCATCTTTTTCCCCGACGGGATTTGTACTCTATAGAGTAGATTGGAGACATACTTCAGTGACAATATCAAGCTCGCCTCCTTCCTGTTCATGCGTGGCTCGAAGCCGCCCTTGTAGAAGGCCTGGCCCATTGCGCCGACGCCACCGCGAGACCTGCGCCATGCGATCGTCGCTGCGCGGCCCTATAAACGCTGATTAGTGGATGCGCGAGAGTCGAAGGAGGATTAAAACGTACGAAGAATGCTGCGGCGGCGATGCCGGTTCCCCATGCAAGTACTGATGCCATTTTGGTCGTGTGTAGAAGGACTGATCTGCTCTGGTTAGAGGTTGCCACGGGTGAAAATGGAATCCGCCTGCAGGCACTTTTTCAGAGCGAACGGCCGACCAACGGGCTTGGCTGGCCTGCCGTGGCGGCGACCCCTGCAAATACTGACCCGCCCTCCCGCCTTATCGGGCGCTTATCAGATCTCCCCCGTCAAAATTTCGAGAAACTTTTGGGGATCGAATTCTGTAGAGAGGCGTCCCTGAATCTTGCTTGAAGCATATCACACACAACAGGAGACTGCGTGTTTGGTCGTCCAAGATGCGGTATGCTACCCCAATGCACCATGATGGATGATGTTTTTCTCCCAAAATATACTAATATACTTGAACGTACAGTATCGAAACCTGTTATTTCTGCAGGTTAGTATATCATTCACCGTCCTGCTAAGGCGTGAATCGCCACGACATCATCACCAGCTAACCTCTCCTCCCAGCCGGCCGGCGTACCCCTCCAAGGGTATCACGTTTGTCAGGAACGATGCCAAAGTCTTTCGATTCTGCGTACGTCTCTCGATGGTATCACAAGGAGCAAGCACACCTCGACTAACAGTCTCATCTAATCGAACAGCGGTCGAAATGTCACAAGAACTTCAAGATGAAGCGTAACCCCCGCAAGCTCAAGTGGACCAAGGCCTTCCGCAAGGCGGCCGGCAAGGAGATGACGGTGGACTCGACGCTCGTGTTCGGCGCGCGGCGCAACGTCCCCGTCAAGTACGACCGCGAGCTGGTGCAGAAGACGCTCAAGGCGATGGACCGCATCGGCGAGATCCGCAGGCGGCGCGAGCGCGTCTTCTACAAGCAGCGCATGGCCGGCAAGAGGGCACAGGAGCTGCGCGAGGCCCGCAAGCTCGTCGCCTCCCACGAGCACCTGCTGCCCGTCATGCGCGCCAGCGAGCGCAAGAGGCTCGAGGAGGAGGGCGTGGTCGTCGACGAGGCGCAGGTCAAGGCGGCGCACAAGAAGAAGCGCGCGGCCAAGGCATTCGGCGGAGAGGTCAGGAGGAGGAGGGTCACGGTCGACGGCGACGTCGTCGAGGACGAGGAGACCGAGCGGGTGCTCGTCGACGAAGATGCTGGCGACGACGACGGGTTCAGCGACGACGACGGCGAGGAGGACGATGGTGACGAGGACGACGAGATGGATATGGACTGAGCGTCCTGACGGGACGTCGGGCGGTCAGCATATCGTGCTTGTGGCATGGCGGAGTTCTGGGCGTTTATGGGGGAAAGCAAGGGGTTTTACTGTCGGGCTTCACTCAAAAGATTCCCTAGAGATACTGGGACAAGACTCAAAAGGGGACAGTATATTTTCTCGGTCCGAGCCCGGTACATCAAAATCACGCGCGGTCAAGAGTAGAAGAAACGGTGTGTTACGAGGCCATCTGGTTGTTCCAGTGGTCAACGCAGATCTGTCAGAACAGTATTGTCTGAGCCAAAGCCAAAGCCAAAGTTAAAAGTCAAAGATCGAGCAGCATATCGAGAACACTCCTTGCGGGTGCCTCGCGAATCCCCGATTCGCTTCTATCTACCCAGCAACGAATCCGCATCTGTCCTGGTATGATGACGACCATTTCGGGGAGTTGACCGCTGTTGCTCTAATACCACAAAGCTCCCAGAGATCAGCCCGCTCATCTACCCAGCAGGATACCTGAAAAGAGGCACTCGTGTAAAGAACACTTCTCATGTCTTCCGCTTAGCCCTCACTCCCCGATCGTTCGTACATCCAATCGTGAGATCCCTCTGATTGTGTCCTGAACTCGCACACATGTCGAGCGTCGCCGGATGTGTCTCGCTCTTGAAAGCTAAAGCTCGCATTATGGGACGTCCCCACTGGCCCCCAGGCGTAGCATTAGATCCGCATTCTTCATCCAGCAGACGAAATGGTAGCCTCGCAACCGCCATGATCTATTTCAGCCAAGCTCGAAGCAGCAATTGGCGAGATAGGGACCCTCACGGAGTCACGAGCCTCTGCGTCTGTTTCAAGTGAAATATGGCTCACTGCTGGCGTGATTGCTCCCAGGACAAGAGGGTGGCTGGCCCGTGGGATTGGCCATAGAGTTGTAGAGCTCACTCACTTACTCCATGTCTCTGTCGTGCTGGTGATAAGTCCTTGGGGGCGGCGGCAAGGTGGAGTTGATATCCTGCTTGACCTTTTCCGCGATCTCCTGGCGCTTCGTGCTCTCCTCGGAATCATCAGCAGGAGCATCCTCAGTCCAGTTCCCGGCGCCACCCCGCGAGCTGAAGCCTGCCCTCGGCTTGCCAGCCCCGGAAGCGCTGACGGCGGCCTTGGTCCTCTCGACGACGTCCTGCCTTTCCTGGGCCTCGGTCATGGTGGGCGGCTCAGTGTAGTTGCCCGCGCCGCCCCTGCCGCCCCTCACGTACTGCGGTGGGTGGGAGGCCAGTGCCGAGGCTGGCGGTGGCGCTGCTGTTGTGGCAGCTTCATTCTGCTGTGCCTCTGGGTCCTGTATGATGTTATCAGGACGGGAATTGCGAGAAGGACATATTCATCGATCAATCAATCAATCACACTGATTGGAGGCGCGCAGAGATGATGACTGACTTGAGCTTCTTTGGCCCGTGCTGCCTCTTGGATTTCCTTCTCAGGGATGAAATTACCCGCGCCGCCTCGCCCAATGCGCCTAAATACGTCCGACATGTTGTGTGGATTCTCTGTTTCTGTTGTTCACTAAGAAGACCGTAGCTATGACAATAAGGGAAATGACAGTGGACCTGAGGGCTTGAGAGAATTGGGACTGGTTATCGTTCTGTACAGTATCACCACAGTAGAAAAGGGCTCCCGGATCGCATTGATGCCTAGGTATGGACCGCTCGACGCCGGCGCCCGTTCGATACTCCAAGTGTAGGGAAGCCCCGCTAACCCCTGATGATCTGTGTGCCTTGTGCCTTGTGCCTGCTGCACTGAAAGGCCCGCCAAGCGGCCCCTACTCTGCCCTGATGCACGGCTGCTGCTGCTGCTGCTGCTGCTGGTGATGCTGCTCAGCGGGCCTGCAAATGGGTGAGATGGCGGTCTTGGATGGGAAATGAGAAACATTTGCCAGTCTTTATATGCTAATCTCACTCTCGTAACTCTCTGTGCTCCGTGCTCTGGCTGTCTGTCTGTGGGACGCACCGTCGTATGCAGGCACAGCACATCCCACAGCACTTACGGATACGGCGCCACAACTCCCATAGCACCGACATCGGCAAGCGGGGGGTCCTTCTGCGCCATGGACGGGAGTGCCCTATGCCGCCATAACAAAAGCCCATGGCGCAAAAATGCCCATCTCTCCGTATCTCAGCGCAGAACGGGTCCTGGAACAGGCCCTGGAACGGGCCCTGCAACGGGCCACGGGCGGGAGCTGTTGGCTCAGCTACATGCCTGTGAGCGCTACTAAAAGTGCTCTGTGCGGGCAACAACTGACCTGAATCTCGGCCCCCCAGGCCCCTGACGGGTTCCGTCTGCAGCCGTGGGGCTGGGGGTCTGTAGCGATCAGGGCAATGTACCTCAGTGGTCCTTCGGTACTCGCCTGCTGTGCGGGTAAGGCTGTGTTGATCCTCATCCTTCCCCTTCCCCCTCTATTTTTAAGCCCGCGCCGCCCGTCGGGAATGTCCATTACGTTGCGGCACTATGCCCAAGTGGTATGCTTGTGTGTGTTCAATACCCTCGTCCGCTGAGAACGGCAATCAAGTTACTCCCTCGTGCCGTCTCGTTTCCTGGGGTTCCCTTGGGGGCCGACCGCAACTCCTTTCTCCTTCCGGTCATACGTATCCGCGTGGGCGACCCAATGTGTTGGTTATTACGAGCCACCATCAGGTATCATTAGCAGCCCTCCAGCGCAAATCCGGCTGTCTCGGTCACGGCATTTGGGGGGCACTGCTGATCATGAAACGTCGACGGATAACAGCGGGCACCCATATTTTTCTTCCCCTCTCGTAAAGGCCCATCGAGAACATGTGCTCCGTGCCGCCTGGGTGGCTGTCTCGATCCCGGCTAGCTGGGTTCTCAGAGAGCTGAGAGCCGCGCAATCCCGCCCAGCTGAACCTCAAGGCATGGTCGGTCCATGGTGGCTGACTGCCCACATTGCCAGGCGGAATGCAAAAGTATCCGTGCACAGCTAAGGTGAGATTCTTCACCGGTAAGTTTCGCAGCTTACACCTCAGCCAGAAAACAGAATTCAATTCAGAAAAAGATATAAGAGTATTTCTGATCCAATTCTGAATAGATTGATGGTAATAAAGCCTGCCACACGCTTAGCGGGTGCTGTGTGAAGTGTGCTGAAAGTTGAGGAGTTTTGGTGGTGCTAACACTTATGCCCGGATACTATTGCACTCCGCCTGATTGCCTGGGCAGGCGAGGGCAGGCCTTTCGTGTATAGTGTGGCAGCACTACAGTGGTGGCAGCAGGGGAAATGTTGGCAACAACAGTCCAGCAGGATCAATGTGCATTACCTGGCCGCACTTGCAAGGGTTCGAGCACCGCTACCTTCAGCAGGCAGGATTCAAGAGCGGCGGATACGCGTACGAACAGCATCAACGAGGTACCCGCCGCCGCCAGAATTGCGGGCTGGGCGGGTCAGCTGCCCATGATCCATCATTGAGACGTCATCCGCTGGTTGGTCGTTTCTCGAGGCGCACCTCACAGGACCTGGCAAGCCCGGCGTCGAGTCCACTTGGCGCAGAGCCATCGCAAAAAAAGTCCAGGCGCCCGCTTTCTCCAGAGCCACGAGGGCCTCCTCTGTTATCCAGTTACCCAGTTACCCCAGGTGTGGCGATGCGGGTATCTTGCACCTTGTCCCAGCCACGTCATACTGTATTTGGGGCCCGACGCCGGGCGAGCAGAGGGCCACCAGCCTCATCAGCGTCCGGCTAGCTGCATTGCACAGTAAAGATTTGTTCTTGGCCCGCGAAAGTCAAAACGAAACTGACATATCGAGCGTTCCTAGGCCGCGGATAGGGACGAGCAGGGCAAGGAGCATAGCCAGCGGAACACTGCATCCCACGGCAGCACGCATGTACCTGGGTGGAAATGCAGCCACGCTGGCACCATAATTTTTGGTCCTCTGCAGAGAGGCCTCGTTAGCGTTGGGCCTGCCTCCTTTTCTAGTTCCCCACCAGAACTGTAACGCGTCCGCACGGTGAGCGAGACGCCCGCCTCAAGGGCTGACAATTGGCTGATGGTGTGGCGGAAAACACCTGTCCCTCAGATGATGGGTCTTTCTCACCAGCCTTGAGGGACTTTGTCACCGTGTAAAAACAAAATGGTCATGCCCGCCCACCTTGCCCTCCTACGAACACCCCCAGACGCGCCGTCCAAGCTGTCTTATCCAAATGGGGGCGGAAGTGTTGGCGATCCTCTGGCCGGCTCGACATCCAGGCCACCCCTCTGTATACCTTGTCCTTGAATCGGCAAGTCCAGACCTCGACCTTATTTGTGTACCTACGTGGGCGGGCGCTGTAATTCTCCGGATGGTGTGACAAAGGAGGGGTGGGTTGAGGCAGTTGGGGGGAGCTGACCTCGAGGGATCAGCATTGAGCCTACACCACAATCGTGCAGAGAGAGGCACTGGCGCCTACGCCCTGAGAATTGCCTCAGTCCTTCCTTTGTGGTCTAAATTGTCCAGACGCCGTAGCACATACACACCTAGGTACTATGCGTGGCCACGGGCCAGCTTTTCGTATAGCACATAGCACAACACGAGTGGCATGCCGCCGACGGGGCGAACTCCTCACCTCAACTGGAGCGCTAGGGGCCAAAACCGGCAGGTGTGCTTGGAATGTGCTGGTAGACGAGCTGCCCATTGGCTGTCACCAAGATTGAGGTTGTAGAATCCGGCGTCCAGTTCAATCGAAACGAGCCCTCGAGGGCCCGGCCCATTGGTCGAGCTGCCATGTGCCAGGCGCATCGGGGAAGCAATTAATTCATTTGGCAGGTTTGTTTGATTGTCAGGCACAGAACTCAATGCAGTCTCATCGAGGAGGGGAAACCGGCTGTCGGGGCAGGCGGGTGGCATTAGTATCCGGCCACAACTAAGGTGAGGTTCTGCACCAGCAAGCTATGATGCCCACAGACCAACCAAAAAAGACAATTACAACAAGAAAAAAACATGAGAAGATTCCTAACTCAATTCTCAGTAGGTCAATGATAAAACTTTATAACACACGCCTTGTGGTTGTCGAATAATTGATGCTGGAAGTTGAGGAGTTTTGGTGGTGCTAACAGTTATGGCCGGATACTAATGCCGGGGGCCTGCGGGGCCGTTTCATACCAACTTGACACAAAGTGGACCTGGGATACAGATCACCGATGGCCCTTTTGTGTGCCCCTTGCGGAGAACCGGTCTGACCCTTTGGGGCCGTTTTGATGGAGGATTTGCCAAGGAGCTTTTCTTGCTTGAGGGCCATCCCTCGAGTCGCCAATTCAACGACACTTTGCCAAGACCACCTAGGCTCCACCTTTTCTCCAAAGCATTCACTTTCTAAGTGGCTACAGCCTGTCTTATCGATTATCTAACCCTACCCCTATATCAGTACTGGGCTGCATCTCATCACAGGCCTTTGAGTTGGAGAAAAGGCGGGCCCCCCTGTGGTCTTGGCAAAGTGTCGTTGAATTGGCGACTCGAGGGATAGAGTGACTATGCGGTGCTGCATCGAGTCTGGCTTCAACCTGTGTTACGTATCCAAAATGCTGCTCCGTGATCTCAGCCGATTAGTATACTTGTAACAGCTGGGCTGGGCAAGCGATCTTTTGACGCCGTCCCAACCGATCGAGACGCGGCTTAACGCTCTCCCGTCCGATGAGAAAAGAGACCGACCGGGGTTTACGTGTTTAAGCCTGCACTCGCGTGCACTTCACAATCCGAGTTCTCATGTGGAGCTGCGGACACAGCATATGGAGCGGCGCTGTCACTCGACACGCGAGGTAGGGAACAGAGTCCAGACAATGTGCAACATTTTTGCTAGAGCAAAAATGCTACTGGGTAGCTCTTCATGCGTGACTCTGCCAGGAGAGATACTGAGTGCCAACATTCTCTCCGTTTTAAACTGACGGTGCCACAACTGGTCGTCTCTCGCAAAGTCTACTACACAAAATATTGTTTTCAACATGGGCGGGCCTGTTCTCAGAGCAACCATCGGGATCGTGAACAACTTTCTCGTTCCTACTGCGGCATACGCAGCGAGGCCTGGGCATGGGCTCCAGAGCAGCACTGCTGAAATCCCACCTCACGAGCTCCTCTCAAGCATCCCGGCACCCCTCCCCCGCTCCTCTTCCTGTCGATCCACCCCACTCACGATACACCATCGGCCCACTAGACATGCAGGTGACTGCTGTGTACAGCACTATGTACATACCATTTGGGATAGAGCTGTCACCCTTGTGCCCAATCCTGGGGAGGTTGGTGAGAGGAAGAGAGCCCTGCCAGGACTGACTGGATGCGAATGCACATCATACTGTGAATTCAGTGGGTGTATAATGTGCTGTGTGCTGTGCAGCATCTCCAGCGCGGTACCCAGCCAGCCAGCGAGACCGGGACACTCCCTCGTGAGAACCACAGCGCACACAGCTATCAACAGGGAGGGCTTTCTGGGACAGTCATCCCAAAGCTCACGGTGCATTAACCCAGGCTTGACACTCGAGCTCTCCCTGGTCGCAGCAGCAGCAAGCAGCAGCTCCCTCCCCTGCCCTACCTACCCATGCTGCTGCTGCCACGGTGGTATTGAGAATGGTGGTACTTGGCATGGTATCTGTCTGCAGCAGGCTAGGCACAGGAGGTGGTGTGGTCGACCATAGCACAGCGCCCCGGTGACCACCAAGCAGATTGCCTGGAATGAGTTGGCAGGACCACCAACATGATTCAGTGTATCGGAATTCTCTAATGCCCAATGAGCCTGCTGGGGAAAACAGCGCGAAGGAGGCAGGTCCATCTGGGCGTCCACCCCTGACCGTCTTGTCCTTGCTACAGTACACACACACTAGGTGCAGCTTTGGCAGCAGCAAATTTTCGAATGAAGCACATTTTCCTCGTCCGTGGCCCGCCTGGGCCTGGTCCTCCAGGTCGTCCAATTTATTAATGACCGCCGTGCCGCGCCAGGTACATGGTACCTCACCGCACGCACAAGTGGGCTCGCCCGGTGGGTACTCGGGTACGGCGTACAAGGTATTTCCTCTCGTCTATCAGGGAGTTGCGAGCTCCAGACCCTCGCTCCACGGCGCTCCAAGGTTACCCCCTTTTACGGACACACCCCACCCCCCCCTTCGATGATCTGCTGGGCGTCTCATGAGCTCTCAGGCGTCGGGATGATTGGAAGGTGCGTGACTGCACAGCCAGCTTGAGCCTAGGTACCCAGCTCGTCCAGGCAGGTACGCATCGATGTTTCCGCTGCGGGCATTGCACGGGCTGGTGGGCTGGAGGCCGGGCAGACAAATGAAATGCACTGGGCGTCTGTGTCTTGTTCTCCTTGCATCCAGAATGCAGTGCAGATTCCCAAGGTCCCAAATTATTTTTTTGGCCTCCCTCGCCGTTGCTGTAAGATCGGCATCTTTTTTCCTTCTCCTCCTCTTCCCTCACGTCCCTCCCAATCCCAAACACTCCATTCAGTACATTCCTTCCCGAGACCGCTGTTGCTGGGACCGCTCTGCTACAATACCACACAATCTACTTCTGCTTGCTTTTTGCTCGCTCCAAATCCCACTCGCTCGCCCGTCCGGTCACCGTGACCAGCACAAACCCTGCTATCTCGGCTGCATCAGGCGTTACCTAAACACGCAGGGAAACGAAAGTTTATCTGTACATCCCAACTGTACATTCCAAGGTTCTCTAGGTAGCAGCCGCTTGGGACCCCCCAACTCCTCTCAAACGGTGTCCGTCTCGAGCCCACAAAGCCGTTCTAGCTCCTAAGCTTTCTCCAGCTCTGGCTCTCCCTCTCTCGGCCTATCTATCTGTCTACCTAACCCGGGTGACTACTACTACTACTACTATCTCTCTCTCTCTCTCTCTCTCGCTCCCCTTAGGATCCGGCTCCGCTTCTGTCGCCTTCTATTCCTTCTAAGCCGCGTGTCGATAGCCTGGCGGTAGCGCTTATTCTCGAGCCCACCCCTCCTAAATCCGTCTCTTTTCCAAGTTCCAGGCATCCGATCCCTCCCTCACCTTTGTTCCGCGAGCCGGGTTTTGGAGAGAAGCAAGCTCGGCAGACCAGGAGGTACCCTTTCTTGGAGGCGCTGTATCTGTCACCTGGACACTTTTTGTACCAAGCCACACGTTCCGAACCAGCACCGACCAGGCAGGGGGAAAAAAAGGGATCGCCAAAAACAAAAATTCCCAGCACCGCACCTTCTGACCTGCCTTGACTTTTTCCCGATCCGCGACCGATTTGTTACCCACCACGCTGAGCTGTCTTCAACTCCCCAAAAAATATTCGCGCAGCCACACGCACGCCACCAGCCAACACAACATAGCACGCCAGGACACGACGGATCAATTGACCACCTGTTGTTTCTGACCGCTCGCGAGTAAGAGGTGTCTCGGACTCCGACAAAGGGATCATAACTTTTATGTGGCATTCTCGGGCCTGAGATCGGCAACATCGGCAATGGCCTCCTCCAAGGTAGATCAACATCAATTGCAGATAATGATGCCTGCTAGCTCCGAAGCTGCCCCGGTTCACAGCCGCTGATCGTCGTGTTCATCAAAATCTAGGACATCGTACAAACCTCGAGACCATTGACTCACCGGCCGTCGCTCTCCTCTAACTCTCTCACGGGAGTCAATTCTACACGACAATCACACTCTCGCACGAACTCGCACACAGTCATCACGGGGCCTCTCAATAACGCTCACCGCGTAGCACGCCGCAAGAGTGTCACAAACAGCAACGCAAACATTGTCGCTGCTGCGGCTGCCGCGGCCGCAATCGGGGACATGAACAGCAAGGTTACCTCGGTGCCTATCACGATCGGTGCCCGGCGGATGTCAAAGTCCGGGGCCGGCGGCATGGTCTCACCACCTGCCAGCATGCCCGCGCACAAGTTCATGAACGCCGAGGTCAAGCCGGAACACCAGGACAGCGCCATTGATGACCAGGAGAACGCGTCGCCCGAGGAAGGGGACGCCTTGCAGAAAGATCGCGTTCGGAGGGCCAGCGACGGCCAGCCCCAGGCTAAGGAAGGAGGCCGGAGGTTCAACCGACCTGAACTTCGCTGCGAACACTGCGGGAAGGGATACAAGCATAGCAGTTGCCTGACCAAGCATTTGTTTGTGCCCCTGTCTTCTCCCTCTCCCACTCCTGCAACGATTCTCCCCCTGACCGCGCACGGCGGGCCAATTGCCGGGACCATCCTCTGCCGTTGAGATGCAAGGAGGATAATGTTTGTTGACTCGTTCTTTGCTCAGGTGGGAACACACGCCGGAATGGTCTTATACTTCCAAGCTCCTCATATCCAAGCACCAGCAGGTTCAGCTTCTGGAAGCTGCCTCTGTTCTAGTTGCTATGAATGACCAGCCGCCCAGCCCTCCGGACTCTGCGCGTGAGACATCGCCGTCCGTGTCGGGTGGGTCGTCTGAACAGGTGGACGGCCGCAGCTCTGTAAATACCACGCCGCCACCCCACATGGAAGGGTTGAACTCCACGGATGCTGTCAAGTATCAGTTCTCCCCTACCTCGCCGTTCGGCGGAGACAACTTCCGAAGCGGGATCTCGCGGTCGCTGTACGCCGCCCCATCGGAAAGCTCGTATGCCACGAGCGTGCCATTTGGCTCGGGATTCGGCCACCAGTACCTGGAGCCAAGTCCCCCACCTTCCGGCCTCAGCGTCTCCGGCGACGCCAACAACCTGGCCAGCAGGGTCGCCATGTTGAGCTGCAGCTATAACAGCAACAGTGGCTCCCACTCAGGCCAGATGCACGACGGCGTGCCCGCAGTCCCTCCTATCCCGGCCCATTTCCTCGGGCAGGATTCCCTCGGGCAATCGCCGTTCCTCAGCAGCTTCCCCAACCAGGCGCCAGAAAGCTTCACCCGCGGTGACAGGCGCCGGGGGAGTGAGGATGTCAAGATGGAGTTAGACAATGATGACGATGCTCGGTCCCGGGCCCGCAGCGACGAGTATGATGTTAACGACGGCTTCTTCGGGCGCATGGAGGAGTAACCTTCTGCCGGAATTTCCAAGTCTTCTTCGTTCGCATTTGATTTGCCACGGCCTGCTGTTCGGGAACCACCTGGGATGGAGTAGGGCCGGTGTGGAGTTCTGGCGGGTATCGTTGTCGTTGTCGTTCTCCTATGTGTATTCACCTATATAAGCAATATTCGCGGACGCTTCGCTCCGCCGCGGCGGCCCACAGCACCGAAGAGTTGGGAGACCTCAGTGGCGACTCGGCCGAGTCACCAGGAGGCAGAACCCAACGAGGTTAAAGTGAGGGCCAGCCTGTGAGAGCGTCGAGCGGAGGTCCCCTTGTCAGTAACAAACAAATGGAAGAGTCCATTGCCAAGCAAATCGGGTCTCATATCGATACGATGTGCCATCATGGACCATTGATATGTAAGAAGGTGCTGTAGAGTTGTGATGAAGGTGAATAGCAACAACAGCGACTGAAGAAGCTGCTGAGCAGGACTTGCAGCCTCTTTTTCACAGAGGCTTACTGTGGGAGAGGGCAGGCAGCGAAGATCATAGTGAAAAAGAAGTGAAGAAGAAGGGTGCAGAATGGCGAGGGAGAATTCAGGGTCCTTTTGCAGAATCTTCGCCCAGGAATTCTCCGCGCTATGGAACCTTTCCGTTTTGATGAGCTGTGGATACTTCGTGAGGTCAAGTCATGCGCACCCGCGACAAACAGCGAGTGCCTGCCGCCATGGTGCCCAGACAACGAGACCAAGACTGAGAATCAATCAATCCCGATTCTTTGAGAGGTCGATGAAAGTACAATGACATGAAGATGGCATAATGTCCTAATTTGCTGAATTGGTTGGAAGGAGATCTGAGGATGCAGGCTGCACAGGAGGCAGAAGGCAGGCAGAGGGCAGAATCCGCCCAGCAGTTTAGCGGCAGCAGCGCTGCTAATACGCAGGCCTTGCAATGAGCTCCCCCGGAGCTGCAGTTATGTTCGCCTTTCTGAGATCATAGTGGGGCAGAGTTGGTTTCCCCTCCAACGGGCGACCCCCGTGCCAAATTGCGCACTAGCTTTTTGAGCCGCAGAGCTTGGAGAAGCTCTCGAGACTTGCGACCTGGCTTTTCTCTCTCCCTTCTCGTACAACGCCGCTGCAACCTGTCCACCACGAGATCGCATCTCAAACCCCAAGCTCTGGTTCAGCGGCAGTTTCGATTTTCCTGTCTTTCTTCCCTTAGCCGTACGCTAATTCGCCGCTCTGCGGAGCCCACATCATTTGTCCGCCCGCCGAGCGCATGCGCAATGTCTTCCACAAAGCAGGTTGATGCCGTCAACAACGATGCCGGCGAGGGTTCGAGCTCCTCTGCCGCGCAAGCTGCCGCCGTGGCGAAGCCCGAGAGCGCCGGTTCCCCGGCTGGGCGCCGATCCACGCTGCCGCCGGTCCTGCAGTTCCCGCTCGTGGCGATCCTGAGCTTCTCCATCTCGTCGCTGGGCTATTCCTTCATCAACGAGTTCACCCACGGCGAGCTGGCCACCGTGATGCGCACGCTGGAGACGCCGCGCGAGCTGGGGATCATGACGGCCTGGAGGCTGATGGAGTTGGCGTTGGGATGGTTCGCGAACTTCGACTCGGTTGACCTTGCGGCGCTGAACCTGCTTTCGCACAGCCCCACTGTAAGTTTGCGCACATGACGGACCCTCGGGTGTTTTTGGAAGCTCTTGGACTGACCGGCACAACCAGTTCTACCTCATGACCGCATTCTACAACGTCAGCCCAAAGACGGCGGTCGCGGGCCTCGCCGTTGATGTGATCGCCAGCTTCGTGCCCTTCCTGCTTCTGCGCCCGCTCTCTGCCGCGCACAGGTCCTCGTCCTCGACTCCCAACCGCGAGATCATCGCCGACACGCCGATCGCGGTCCTCAGCACGCTCCTGGCCACCTTCATATACAGCGTTACGCTCTTCCTCTCCTACAAGACCTTCCTGCCTGGCATCCTGGTCCTGTACTTTGTCGGTATCCCCACCGTCGAGCCGCTCCACACTGCCACGAGCATCTACGTATCACCGCTCGCGACGGCTCTGGCTGCCGCTTCTGGTATCGCTGCGCGTAGCTTCATTTTCACCCCGCTGGCTGCGACTGGTCGCACTGAGGCAGACGAGAAGGCAGCGCAGTTTGACCCTGTCACTGCCAGCTTGGGCGAGACTGTTTGGTGGAACATCTGGGGATACACGACACAGACAAAGGTTGGTGTTGCCAGGACACTTGCCCTTATGGCTGTGACCGGCATCAACACGACCCTCCAAGGCTACCTCACCATCAGTGGAGTGGAGCCAACTGGTGCAGCAATCTATGCCGCCATCTGGGTCGCTGCAGCCTTCTTCACAGGCATTGGCTTGGGCGCTGTAGGAGAAGTGTAAGGTGCAGTGTAGGGTGCTCAAAGCTTTGCATAGGGGAAGATACTTGGGAAGTTATTGAGGCACGAAAGTCTCGCAAACAGAGAGGACAGGACTTGGCCAGCCTTCATTTCGAGCCATGTAAATTACCAAAGTTTGGCTGACATAGATCACCCAGGGGCATAGCACACAGATTTCCTAATACACAATTGGAAAGATTATGGGCCTTTTTTTCCCCCTCGCCCAAACATGAAATGGCTGTCTGCCTAAACCTCCTAGTGAATTGCAGGCAAGGTATATTATTCAGCAAGTGCATGGAGCTTGATGCACCTAAGAAGTGCAGCTGCCGTCTTAGTGGCATACACCTGCATTAGTGCATGGCACTCTCGCGCTAGGAGTGGTGGTCCGAGCGCCTTCCCCTTCACATGTCCGCAGCTCGTAATCTCTAGCCTGACTTCCAACACCAGAAGTGAAGCTACTGTTGTTTACTACTTGGTCTCTTTCACACGACAACACGATGCGCCATCGCTCTTTTGAGCTCATTGGCAGCTCGACGTGACCCAGATGAACACAAAAATCCCATACAAGGTCAAAACCACACCCAAAATATAACCCAAGTCTGAGGTTGCAAGGATGGCGGCCGTCGAAGGTGGTGTTGCGCAGATGGAAGAGGAGGAACAGCTCTCCCCGCGACAGAAGGCAACCCCCATGCACGGAGCAATCGAGTCGCCCGACCCAATCAACAATGACAGCCTTGGAGCCCTCGATGGGCGCGCCGACCCCGATGCGCAAGCGACCGTCACCGACTTCCTGGAGTTTACGGAACACCTGCCTGCGGACATAATGCGGTCGCTCACCCTGATCGGCACGCTCGACCAAAATCACTCGCGGGGCTCCCTCAAGCTGCACGAGCTCACGAGACAATGGGGCCAGCTGCCAGGCCTGGCACCCGAGGAGAAGCCCCAGCCCGTGCAGCTGAGGTCCGACATATCCGAGGAGCTCAACCGCGTGCTGACCTCGCGCGTCTACTCGCACGCCGAGGCCGTGCGGATGGCGGAGAATGTGAACCGGCATGTCAACAGGCTGACGTTGATCCATGCGAAACTGCGCAACATGCTCGAGAAATACCCTGCCGACGACGTGCAGAGAAGCCCCGTCGCGGCGAGATCACCCCTAGTCACGCGCGGTGCGAAACGTCAGCCCGCTGGCGCCGAGAAGGGGCGCCGACCCCGCGGCCCCAGGATAACCGTCCCTGGAGATGTCCTCGCGCCTTACGATGTCGGCTACGATACAAATAGCGATGAGAGTGAGAGCAGCTCGGATGAGGATGAAGAGGAGGAGCTTGCTGTCTCTCGACGTACACCAGCGGCGCGCGGCGGTAGTCAGAAGCCTCGCGGGGGCAGGAAGGTGCCCGAGAAGACTTCCAAGACGCCGAAACCGAAGAACCAAAAGGCCTCACAAGCGCAGTCTGGCGGCGCGGCAAACACACCTGCCGGACTCCCCAGCCGGACGGCACCTCTTGTACCTCCGCCGGAGAATGCTGTTATTGGCAGCGAGGACGCCCCGTGGCTGCGGCTTACACAGTGGGAGCTTTCAAAGTTGAGGAAGAGGATGAAGAAGAACTCATCGTGGGTGCCGAGTGAGACGATGATTCACAAGGAGCTGAAGACCCTCGGCCGTGGTTACGATGGCTGGGCAACAGCTAAGAAACAAGCCGAGGATGAGGGCAGACCTTTCGAAACATCACTCCCACAGCCCATCATCGATGATGCGACGGGATCTGAGCACCTCCCGATGGGAGCCGTCACTCTGGACTCCGCGATTGCTGCTGAGGATAGGAACCTCACCAACCGTGGTCATGAGCTGAACAAGGCGAAGAAGATTAAGAAGGATCGTATGTCGGATATTGCGGCCAAGGAGGCGGAGGAGTCAGCGAGAAGGTTCGCTCTGATGGCTAGAAACTTTCAGGTCTCTTTCCAGCAACCGCAGTCTTCAGAACAAGCCACGAATAAGGCTCCTAGCAGAAGACAACAGAAGAAACGCAAGAGGGACTCGGTCACTGAGGCGGATGCCGAGAAGCCAGACCCGGCGAGCTTGAAGCGATCAAAGACCGAGACACCAGTCCCGATCCCACCGCATATCAACATGCCTCGTTCTCAGCAGACCTCTGTGCCGCCTCCCCAGTTGACGCCCGGCGGCTCGCAGTCGATTCCCCAATCAACAACTCCGGTCCCCATCCCGATGCCACCTGGCCAGGAGCAGTCAATCATCACGGTGGGAACAAAGTCTACTGCTGTCTCACCTGCCCCTAGTGCTGATGCGAACACGACGACGACCATTGTGCCGACTAAGGCGCCGGCCGATGACGGTCCTCAGTCTCCCATCAAGTCCACGACGCCCATCGTGCCGCCCGGAAGGGAGACCCGGGCAAGAGAAGCCAAGAATCAAGCCAAGGAGAAAGCCGCTGGCCTCCCTCCCATCAGGACGTCGGTATCTCGTGGAAACACACCGTCTGTCACGACTCCTGGACAGGAGTCATCATCGCGCCGACCGTCTTCACGCGGCCAGGACACTGCTCAGCCGGCCGGATTGGCGGCGGATCGGCCCCGACGTGCCAGCACTGCGCGGAACACCCCTGCCCCTGAGCCGATGTCATCGGTGAGACAGCCCAGCAAGAGGACTAAGAGACCTGCGCCGGGCATCATCAGCCGGACAAACTCGGGCGGCAACAGCGCTATAACGAAGCGCAAGGCGGCACCGAAGAAGTCTAAGCGTGGTGCCGCGCGGAAAAAGGACGACCGCGGCGCCGGCCAGGCTTCTGCTGAGGCGGAGGCCGAGGTCGAAGTGGATGAAGATGGTAATGTCATCGACCCACAGGAGCAGAGGTACTGCGTTTGCAACCGCGTTAGCTTCGGGACCATGGTGCTCTGCGAGAATGTCGATGTAAGTTGCATACTCGCCTCCGATTAGCACTTGGGTTGTGGAAAGGCAAAGAGCACAAGCTAACGATGGCCGACAGTGTCCCTACGAGTGGTTCCATCTCGAGTGTCTCGGTCTCAAGACGGAGAAGAATCTACCTAAGTTGTGGTACTGTCCGGAGTGCCGGGTTTCACTTGGGATGGATGGAGGGGAGGGGCGCGAGGCAGGCAAGAGGACGTCGAAGCGCTAGAAGCGTGACAAGCTGAAGCTCCCGCGCGTCCATCTTGGCTCTCCTATCAAGTGAGAGTGAGGTTACGATGGTGCTGTGGTTCGGTGCACAGTTCGGAGAGCGCCAACAGGGGGCCCGCCTTATTGAGCGAAACAATACGGCACGGCTGTGAGAAGCATGGAGGCTGTGCTTGCATGTATGAGTATTTGAACAGGCCTCGAATGTTTGAGGTTTCGAGAATCACGATAGCTGATGAGGATCAGCATCTCCGTTACATGGCAAAATAATCAATACAATGACCATCCAAAGATTGCATAAAGACCATATAGTAATATGCAATCGTGTATTCTCGTGGAGGTGACTTCATTGCGGATCCAAATCGTCGGGTACTGCCCTGCACCTGCAAGCGCATCGGGCCGTGCCCTGTCCACATTAACCACGGCGGATAGATCGAGACGCTCAACCACGAAACACTTTGTAAATAGACAGAACGGTGGCGATCCATCAGAGACCGAAAGCCGAATTTCACTCAGCAGTTCTTCTTGAGGACAATCCGCGCCCGCACCGACAGGATGTCGAACTACAACCCCGCATACCCGACCAATGTCCAGGTCGACGCCGGCGTCAAGGACTTCATCACCAAGTTTTACGGAGTATCGGACACACCGGGCAAGAACCAGGAGTGGCTCGAGTTCTTCCACGACGACGCGACGCTTGTGATGGCACTGCAGGAGGCGACGGGAAAGACAGGTGAGTCTGTCAAGCCCACCATCATTCCAAAATAGTCTGCTAAGTGACTGGGACAGACATCCTCAAGGTGCGCGAGGGCATGTGGGAGAAGGTGCAGGCGCGCAAGCACACGGTGTACCAGGTGTTCCCGGCAACCTTCAACGGCGAGGGCGGTGACAATGACGTCGCGCTCATGTTGTATGGGGACGTGGTCTACAAGCTGAAGGGGAGCTCCGAGGGAGAGGAGGCCAAGGTGGACTGGGCCGGGCGGGCGAGGCTGACGCGGGCTGCCGGGGGCGGGGAGTGGAAGTTTGCGTATTATCGTGTTTACCTCCAGAGGTGATTGATTGATGTAACGGTGATGATAGTCGATCAAATCGTTTCAAGACCACCAAGGTACTTACTTGCTCACGCATGCAGATGCCAACACCGGGCCTTGGTCGCACCTCCAGCCAGCCATCAATGGACGTGTATGTCTGGCCAATGGGCCGGACCATTTGGTGCATACCCCGTTTATGGCCGTGCTGTTCCAAGTCTGGGTAGTGTGGCCATGACTAGCAGCTTGGTATCCTCGTGCTGCTATCAATGGTGTTGAGTGGCTCTCTTATCGGAGCTTGATTGTACATGTCTACACCATGCCGGATTGATCATCCCCAAATAAACAGGGGGCCAACGCGTCAGGCGGGGTCCCGGAAGCAGTGTGACCACGGCAGGCGCCGGAAGCGCCTGGCTGTGTGTGAGGCACGATGACCATGTCCCCCCAATCTTGGAATGGTATCATATTGTACCATTAGCAATCAGCCCCCGCGCACGGTCCTAATTGGGGTATTCCCTCTCCGTACACACCGTCGGTATGCGTGAATTAGTTGACTAGTTGGGTAGACGTGGACGGAGAAGGAGGCAGAGGCTCATCGAAGATCAGCAAAGGCCGGTCACACAGAGGCGGTCACCTCAACGCGAATGTGCCCCATTCATCCACGTCGCCAATCCCCCAGGGTTCGGGCCCCGAGCTGCCGAGTCCTGGTCTTGGGACGATGGTCAGCTGAGCACTTGAACTACCTTGAATGAGGTAAGTAGGACATCTGGAACCCAGGCCAAACCTCGCTCGCCTTCCCTCCTCCCCCTTGTCCAGGCTGATGACGGTGAGGGAGGGATGGAGGGGTGAACAAGCTGGGTGAGATGTGTGAGTGATTGTGAGCTTCAACCACAAAGGCGGCATGACCTCGGCTCTGGCTGGAACAGTTGAGTAGATAGGTTGGTCTTTTGGGCCTCACAGAACGGTGCGTCCTTTCCAGAAGAAGAAACGGGTTGTCTACCGTCTGTAGCACCATCGTGTACCACGGGCAAAGGACCAGACTGTTTTCGTCAACAGGAGTGCCGTGCAGGCCAGATAACAGATAAAGGGCTACATGCAGCACACCCAGGTACCTACCTACCTACCATCCTGGGCGATGGGCATCTGAGATGACGCCGTGGGGCTTCTGACTCCACGAGATACCCCTGCCGTGCGTGCCTGATCCCTGCCCCTGACTGCCCACCTGGGCACCCCGCCTGCTGCCCGCCAGCCCGTCCCTCGTCGGTGTTGCAGCAGCCCCTCCATGACAATGCCCATGACCCCCTGGGTACCTCCGTCATGGCCCCAACTGCGTACTGTCACCACGTACACGCTCCGTACTGGGCTGGGGTAGCCGGCAACGGGCTGCACTGGTCGAGGACTCGCCTGGCACCTAGATAGACTACAACTCCAGCTGGCCCTCCGGACCATGCTCGCCTCTTGTCTCGTCTTGGAGCAACCCGCCGTACTTGTCTTCAACCAAACCACCCGGTCTGTTATTCTTCCACATCCTACGAGATCGCGTTCTATTGTTATTCACGATACCTACATTGCCCGTCTGCGAGTCACCCAGAGCTCCCGACGCACTCCGACCGTGTTCCTCTTCTGCTGCTGCTTCTATTTCCGTCTTGATAACCTGCTTGTACCTACCTTACCTAGGTACTTATCGTCCTTCCTTCCTTGGTCTCATCAGACTGCTTGCTGCCTCCTTGCCTCACCTAGGCGTTTTAGACCTTGACGGCCGCAACGGCCACCCTCTACTACACAACTAATACCCTACGTCAGCTGGCTGTTTCTGCCGCTGACTTTCCACTCCTTTGTTTGCCACATCTCGCTGCTCACTCGCGACTTGGGACACAGAACTGGTCATTGTTCTAAAATCAGTCATTCCTGCCGGCCCCTGGCCATCAGATATCACCCCTCCAAGCCCCTCGCTGTCCGCACCCCGTGATCCCTATCCGGCCCTGCCACGCGCCTCATCACTGTTGCTGGTCACCAGAAGCTTCCGCCCACGTCGTGGTTTGACCCTGCGAAGGTTATCGGCCCGTGTCCTGGGCAGGAAACTGCTCTAGGCTTTTGAAGCCTATACGGATGCCCGGTTCGTCCTCCCCCGGGCCCTCTTCACCCGTCATCCACCAACTCGTCCTCCTCGTCGATTCTACAGCTGCCCGAGCACCGTGGGCGGAGCTGATATCATGAAAGGCGCAAAGAAGGACAAGAAAAATGGAAAGGACAGTGGTGGGGGTGTCGTTGCCGCGGTCACCAAGCACGCCGCCGGCAAGTTCACGTTAGTGTTACCCTCTCCTCCCATGGGCCCGTCTCTGGAACGCGCCCTGAGGAAACCTCTCCCCGTGCCTCCTCGTTAACATATTGCAAGCAGTGACAGTCCCAACAAGGAGCCCACCTCGGACTCATCCTCATCCCCGGTCCAGTCCCCAGACCTGAAGCCTGCCAGCATACCCTCAAGTGGGAATACCGCCCCCTCGCCGCTTCTGGACGCCGTCTCTGCCACGTCGTACGCGACAAATACCACAAGGAGCACGACCGAATGGACAAAAGGAGTTGCGGGCCTGGCAGGCTCACCGGGGAATCTGATCAACCTCATGGGTGAATCACCGCCTACTGCACCCTCGTCCTACGAGGACACTCGTGGGTGGGCTTCACCCCGTCCCATCTACAACGGCCAGCCCGTATCTGCTTCACCCCCCGTCCAGGGCAGGCGGCCGCTCAGTTTCCAGATGGACCAACATTACGCGCCATCAGAGGCGTACGCACCATCGGTCGCCTCGTACAGGCGAAGCTCGATGCATTCTCAGACTGCCTATGCGCGTGGTGCTAACATCCCGCCGCTTCCACACCAACACCAAGCCCACTTCTACGGCACGCCAGATATCGACCTGGAGTTCGGGCAAGCGGCTGGGATGAAACCTGGTGAGAGGGGTTATGCCTTTGGTTTCGACACATTACCAAGGATTCAGGGCAGTACTGCTCGTGGCAAAGACACAGTCGTGCTCACCGGCTACGAAGGTGGCCTCGAGGTACATTCGGCCACTAAGAGTGGCGTCGAGCCTGTTGCCAGCTTGAAAGGTCTACGAGGAGGTGTCTTCTTTGCCAAGATCCTGCCTTGGACCCCGACTGGCGACCTGCAAGACCCAAGCCCTCTTGTGGCTGTTGTCGTCCATGGGCCCGTACTGCCACACACCACCCCTGAAGTGAAGGTCGATGGCCAATACGCCAGTGGACAAGAACGCTCTGGAGCAGCCTCGCCAGCAGGTACTGATCTGGGGCAAAAAGATGGTCTGGGCATGAGGACGCCCTCGGTCGACTTCTACCAGACTAGCGTGGATGTCTACTCTTTGAAAGACAGCAGACGTGTAGCGACTCTGCTTGAGGGCCCCAAGATTCACCTCAAAGTTCCCATCACGAGCCCTATTTTCCAGGCACCACTGCCCACTGGGTCACTCCGGATCCTTGCTGACGGGGGGACCATTGTGATCGCATCTGGGCAGACGGGTGAAAGCTGGATTTATCGCCAAGCGAGCATTCCTCACGAACCAGGGATCGAGCTCAGATGCGTGGGCAAGTTGTGGACCACAGTCCAGCAGCCTCTGGTGGATCCAACACAAGAGAGCGAGCGATTGCGGGCGAATGTGCAGCGTCAAGCTCCAAGGGCTCCCATTATCGCCATGAAGGGAAGGTGGATTGCCTACTGCCCAGCTGCTCCGTCATCGCAGGTGTCTTTACGGGCAACCGTGCCAGTGCCAATCCAAGGCAAGGCACCAGGACTCGTGTCGTTAACGCCGCCTCAGCTGCCAAGTGTGGTTTCTGATGTCGACCTTCCAGAAGGGGACAGCATCATGAACAAGCTGATGCGCGAGACGACACAGGAAGTGATCCAGGGCGCGAAGTGGATTGGCGAGCGAGGACTTCAAGCTTTCAGCAACTACTGGAGTAAGTCCGCGATGCCGTCCCAGCAGGCACGCTCGCCGCCAGGGGCGCAGCCTTGGAACCCGCCCTATGCTCGAGCAGATCCGCCACAGTTCCCGCCGACCCACGGCTCTTCAGCTCCAGCAGTCACAAAAGAGCCTGGCCTCGTGTCCATTGTGGACGTTGAGACATCACTGGCCTCGTCCTCTATACATCCGACTACGACGTTCGCAACATCAGGCTGCAGCTACTTATCCTTCGCTCCCAATGGACTCTCGCTATTTACAGCGAGCCCCAAGGGCGATGTCCAGATTGTGTGGGACTTGATGCGCATCCAGCACACGAAATCATCTCCGCTACAGACGGCAGCTGGACCAAGCTCCTCGAGTGGACCAAGCTCCTCGAGTGGACCTCGCGTGCGGCAAATTGCTCGATTCTCGAGGATGACTGTGGCGCGCATCGTTGATGTGTCATGGATGAAACCCTGCGGCGACTGCATAGCCATGGTCACAGAAAGAGGCACAGTTCATATCCTGGAAATGCCGGACAGCGCCTTTGCTTGGCCTCCTCCCCGCCGGAGGATCCCCTTGCAGGAGGCAAATGCGAACGTCTCGGAGGGTGGCAGTTCTGCCGTGTCTATTGCTACCGGAGCGTTCAACTCGGCTTGGGACGCCGCTCGCCCGCTCATCGACCGTTCTCGTCGCAGCAGCTCGAACGCGCCTCAAACGACCGGATCCAAGATTGTTGGGCACGCCAACTACGGCGGGAAGATAATCGCTGCCGGCATCAGTCACTCGCTTGGGAAAACAGGAAGCGCTATCAATCAGTTCCGTCACAGTGGGGACAACCGCATATCGCTTCCACTGGGCGCAAACGCCCCAGGACCTTCATGCGTCATACTAGTCGCGAATGGTAAGGACCACTCGCTGTTTGTCCTGGGAGATGGGCTGGTGCGGACTTTCCCCCAGCGGCCGCGTAAGGTGCGGACTGCGGATGGAAGGCAGAATGCCACTCGCTTCAGAAGATACAAAGACTTCAAGCTTCCGACGCTCCCCGACGACCTGATCTGTCCCGCCGTGAAGCGCCTGATCGATCCTGACGAGTATCTGGACCTCATGGACAGGGAGGTTGATGCTGTCAACAACACGATGGTGCTCAATGCCCGGCCCAAGATCGCCCGACGCAACCCCAGCGCGGAATCGTCGATACCGCAGGCAGAGATCGAGTCTTCTGCACCCTACCAGCCATTCCACACGGACAAGCGTGTGGCGCTCTACGAGTACAGCACCGAGCAAGGAGCGAATGCTATTTCATCGCAATTGGCAACGGTCTCGGTACTCCTGGCGGACACTAGCCAGGACAGCAAAACAGCCCGTGCTGCATCTCGCCGCAAGCAGAAGCCCGCTGCTGCGAAGGACTCTGCGACCACCCCGGGAGAGGCGTGGGCCTTCGGACAGCCTATCACTGCAATTAGGATTCACAGTGGCCGCCGCCACAGTGGGGTGGACGAGGCGTTCACCATGTCGACAGACGACGTGCGTGCTTTGCCGCAGTCCGCTATGGAACGGTCTGTGATGCGCCAGCAACGTGTCGACGACGAGGAACAAATCGTGATTACAACGAGGCGCCGAAGAGGCGGGGGCCGCCACGGAGACCTCGATGATGAGGACGGCTTCTTCGAGGACGACTGCGAGGTTCTTGACTTTGCAGATCAGCGGGTCTGAGAGACGGCCCCGGCCCTCGTTTTGACGGCAGCTCGCGGAGGTGGCCAACTTGAAGCCCCGATGCACAATGCGAAGGGGTTTTTTGATTATTCATTGGGAGTATGAGGGAACACCTCGTTGCCTTGTATCGCTCTGTGCCATGAGCTTTTTTGAGCTTATTGTTTCTTCTGCTTGATTGCGGCGGTTCTGGGTAAGGTTGGGGCTCTTCGGGACACGGCACATATCAGGTAGATAGAGAGACATCGCCACTTGGCAGAGAACCAAATCAGTAAAAACAAAAAAAGATACCCTGACGCTATGTTATGCGTTTAGGTCATCGCATTTGCAAGGCTTCCTGATATTATATGTATGTGGGTTTCACTATGGCAGCAGTTGGGGCAGGGTGTCTTGGTCGTGTCCCCAGAATGCATACCAACGTCGAGTTCCTGCATTCACATCAATCCGTAGTTTTTGGTCCGCGCAGTGGCGAGGTCCATTCGAAAGTTCGGGTTCCTCATGTCAGATGTCCTGGCAAGGCAGGTCATGGTCTGCCAGGTGCTCTCCCCAGTAGACAGCGCCTTCGCCGTCCAGTCCCGTGTCCGCTCTGCGCGCAAAGCACCACGTTCTCCCGACGGGTTGGGTGTCCTCCAACCATACTGGGATGCGTTCCGCCTTACGACTTCTTTTTCGCGGCGGCGGCCTTGGCCTTGGCGGCCTTCTTCTTGTTGCTCTTGATCATGACGACGCCGAGGAAGGAGCCCACGACGGCGGAGGCGAGGAGGATGAGGATGACGGGGATGCGGACGGCCCAGACGCGAGGGGGGAAGAAGTTCTGGAGGGGGTGGTCCGAGTCGACAAAGGGCTGTGGTGGTGGTGGTGTCTGCGTTAGCGACGCCCTCGAATGTGGCCCTGGGAATAGAAACAGGGTCTTGTTTCTTGCTTCCTTGTGAAGGGGATTAATTGTTTACCATGAACAAGGTCCAGAAGGTATAGTAGAGGAAGACGACCGTGGCGGCCACGAGCATGGCGATGCCCACGAGTTTGTCAAGCTGCGCACGTGGGAGTTAGCACATGCCATTCAATATACGTGTAGGGCGCAACCTGGGCGGACCAACCATTGTAGAAGAACTAGAGATCCCCTTTGGGAATGGAATAGAATACTGGGATGGTGAAGGAGCGTAGAGAATGGGAATGACGACGCTTGAAAGCACGCCTGGGTCGGGAAAGTAGGCAGGCCAAGGTAGGGAGGTGAGAGAGCTGCTGTGGGTGGCTGCTCCAGCAAGTCGAGGCGCTAGGATCTCGAAATTGGAGCCACGATGCAAAGTCGCGCCGGCTGGACATGCAGGAGCTCTAGCCCCCTGTTCGGCCTGGCAAGTCTTCCCCCTTCATAGCGCTCTCAAGGATACTTGCCCGCCAAGTTACTTTGTACAGCTCCTCGTGCACGGACCATACCGTTACCCCCAGAAATTTGTTACTGTTAACTGCTTGTTTTGTTAGACGACCAGCCGCCTCCAGAACTCTTCAAAAGTACAACCATTCACCACATCCCATCTCCTCCTCCCTGCTGCTTTGCCAACATCCAGCAACGTCCATCCTCGAACGTTTGCTGCGATCGTCAGCCCTTGGTGACCTGTCGGATTGCGAAACTTGCAGGAGGACGCCAGCAAAAAAGGTCAAGCTCTCGATCGGGAGAGCAATCGACGGCTCGCTGCTGCCTTGGCCATGGCGACCGAGACAGCATCGGTCGTGAGCGACCGCCCCCTCGACGAGCGCTCCCCCAACCGCGTACCTCGATCTCCTCCGCGTAGGCGCTACGAAGATGACGGACCCGACGACAGGGATGACGACAGGGCACCAGTGAGAGGCGGCCGCGCATTCGACGGCGACGGCGATCGCGACCAACCGCGGCGCAAAGGCGGCGATAGCTACCGCCCCGACCGACCGCCCAGGGGTGGCCGAGAGCAGCAGCTGCCCCGGCGCGAGCGCACGCCGCCCCCCGTGCCGACCGAGGAGCAGAAGCAGGCCGCCGCCAAGGCCGAGTACGACCGGCTGATCAACGCGCGCTCGGGGGGGACCTACATCCCGCCCGCGAGGCTGCGGGCCCTCCAGGCCCAGATCACGGACAAGACGACCAAGGAGTGGCAGCGCATGGCGTGGGAGGCGCTCAAGAAGTCCATCAACGGCCTGATCAACAAGGCCAACAGCCCCAACCTGAAGCTGATCGTGCCGGAGCTGTTCAACGAGAACCTGGTCCGCGGCAGGGGCCTGTTCTGCCAGAGCATTATGAAGGCGCAGGCGGCATCTCTCCCCTTCACGCCTATCTACGCGGCTATGGTGGCCATCGTGAACACCAAGCTGCCTGCGGTGGGCGAGCTGCTGGTCAAGAGGCTGGTGCTGCGGTTCCGCAAGGCGTTCCGCAGGAATGACAAGGCGGTCTGTCTTTCGACCACGGCATTTCTGGCACATCTCACAAACTTTCAGGTGGTGTCTGAAAACCTGGTTGCGCAGATACTCATTCTTCTGCTGCACAAGCCCTCCGATGACAGTGTGGAGATTGCGGTCAACCTGACCAGGGAGGTTGGTCAGTTTCTGGAGGAGATGAATGCATCCGTTGCCAGAGTTCTGTTCGACCAGTTCCGCAACATCTTGCACGATAGCGCCATTGAGAAGCGGGTGCAGTACCAGATCGAGGTCCTGTTCCAGCAGAGAAAGGACAAGTTCAAGGACAACCCGTCCATCAAGGAGGAACTCGATTTGGTGGAGGAAGAGGACCAAATTACCCACAATATTGAATTGCATGGAGAGCTCGACGGTCAGGACAGTCTGAACATTTTCAAATATGACCCTGAGTACGAGCAGAACGAGGAGGAGTACAAGAAGCTCAAAGCGGAGATTCTGGGCGAGGGAAGCGATGACGAGGATGACAGTGACGATGAGGACGAGTCATCGGAAAGCGAAGACGAGGAGCAGAAGGCCGTTGAGATCAAGGACCAGAGCAACGCGGACCTGGTCAATTTGCGAAGAACGATTTACCTGACCCTCATGTCCTCTGCAGATTATGAAGAGTCGGTCCACAAACTGCTGCGGATCCAGATACCACCAGGATTGGAGAAGGAAATCCCGGAGATGGTGGTCGAATGTTGCAGTCAGGAGAAGACGTACACGAAGTTCTACGGTGGTATTGGAGAACGACTGGCCAAGATCAACAGGATGTGGAACGAGCTGTTCGAGACTGCTTTTGCCGAATACTACGAGAAGATCCACCGATACGACAGCAACAAGCTTCGGAATATCGCAAGGCTCTTTGGACACATGTTCGGTTCGGATGCTATCGGCTGGCACTGCTTGTCAATCATCCACCTGACCCAGGAGGAGACTACCTCAGCATCTCGTATCTTCATTAAAATCCTGTTCCAGGAGATTTCGGAGGAGATTGGTATGAAGAAGTTGCAAACTCGTTGCAGGGACCCGCTTCTCCAGCCCAGCCTCGAGAGCATCTTCCCACGGGGCGACGACAGGCGCAACATCCGCTTCTCCATCAACTACTTTACTTCCATCGGAATGGGTGCCCTCACAGAGGACATGCGAGAGTACCTCCAGAGTCTGCCGCCACCTGCCCTCCCCGCGCCAGCCAAAGCAGACGAGTCCGACTCGGACTCGGCGTCCAGCTACTCGTCTTACACGGGCTCGTCCTATTCTCGATCTCCCTCTCGCTCCCGGTCGCGCTCTCGCACGCCTCCCCGGCGGGCTATCGACCGCCGTCGGTCATATTCTCGGAGTGTGACTCCACCTCGGCGCAACCAGAGAGAGAGGTCGTACAGCCGAGACCGCAGCTTGACCGGATCAATCTCGACCAGCCGCTCCCGGTCGCCGCCTCCCCGCCGAGATGCTCGGGACGGTGGCGGCCGCGGCCGCTCCATCACCCGCAGCCCGCCACCCAGGCGCGCATCTGCCAGGGGCCGCTCGCCCAGCCGTTCATCGCGATCATACTCATCAGAAAGCTCGCGCTCGCGCTCCCCACCACCACGCCGCGCAGCCCGGCGGTCCATGTCCGACTCACGCTCCCCCTCGCCACCCCCTCGACGCCGGCCGGCGGCCCGGTCCCCGTCGGTATCGAGGTCTCGTTCTCGGTCGCGCACCCCTCCCCCGGCACGCCGCGGCGCCGCGGACAGCTACCGCGGGCGGTCTTATAGCAGGAGCCCGTCCCGGTCACGGTCACCGCCACCTAGACGTGGGGGCGGAGGAGCAGGTGGTGGTGCAGCGCGTCAGGACAACAACAAGCGGTCCCTGTCGAGGTCGGCGTCGCCACCGCGGCGCCGTGCGCGGCGGAACAGCTCGTCGGATGTGAGTGATGCCCCGCCGCCGAGGGGCGAGCGGAGGAGGCGGAACAGCAGCTCGAGCGTCGAGAGCGAGAGGAGGAGGAAGTATCGCAGGAGCGGCTGAGGGGCAGATTGCAAAGGGAGGAGACGTTGCAACAGGGTCATAACTCGTCAGGGCTGATGAGACCGGAAGACCGCGATATGGGGACATAATTGTGGAGTTGTCGGCGTGGGAATGGGACCTACAGCTGGCTGTACCAGCCACAGGAGTGGTTCGGGGACCGAGGACATCAAAAATGCGGCTACAGACTGAAACTACGGTGGACCAATAGATAATAGGCACGAATTAGCTCCTCGAAATCTATTATGGCTCTTTACCCTCGTTGCGCGTAGACGTGTTCCTTTCTCGCGGAAAGTTGACTGAGAGTCCATCAAGAACTTCATTTGCCTGTGACTACCTTTGTGTCCATGTGGCCTCGACATGTCTGAGGTTGTGAGTCTGAGGCATACGTACTCAGAGGAGAGGAGGTAAAAATAGGACATGGTTTGTCGGCGACGGAAATGGAGGAACACCTCGTCGAGCTTGACCTGCTCTTCCAAGAACCGATTGAGGGGAGTAGTTCAGATGTGGATGGATGGATGGATGGACACACGTCGGCGAAATTGCTTGCCCGCCACGACTCTTCGGTTCCGCACTTTGTCGCGTGCGACTGCGACACCAAAATGGCGACTGGATGATGACTTTTTTTGGGGGCCGCCAGCGTCCTCGGCCTCTGCGGGGAGGGTAAATCTTTTCTTGTTTCCTTTTTTTGTGCTTCAAAGGTCGGCATCGGCCTTCACCCCGACAGGAGGGCGGATGGAACATTATCTCATTTGTCTCAATGTCCTCCGTGTTCGCTGCCGCCTTGTGTGTACCGACCCGCATGTGATTTGTTTATTGTTTATTTCAGGGTCCCCGAGAAACTTCAAGTTCTTCCCCCCCCCCCCACGCTGGTCAGACCCTCATATTCCTGCTGGACCATGCAATGTTTTTGGTATTTCTTGACTTTTCTTTACTTTCCAAATCGTTACTGAGTGTCCACCATCAACTCTCCTGAATCGCCTTTGTCTCATTAGGTGTTGGTGTTGCTGCATACCGAATATCTAAATCCTTCCCCACTGAAATGTGTCTGTGGTATCATATCCGGTGCCTCGTATATCGCATTCCAAAGAAGATGCCGCTGTAAAATCAGTTTAGATGTGGAAGACCATTAAATAGGCATGTTTACTGGCGCGGAGGACCGTCCGAGCCCGCCATTGTGACGTCGTTTTGAGTTGAAGAGGTTGTCCAGTCCATTGACTCTGCGGTAGAATTGTCATCCACCCTGTTGGGGGTAGTGCCGCTGACTCCATTCGTTGTGGAGACGTCCTGCCCGCTCCTTGCGACCTCGTCCCTACATCTTTTGCACATGCAGATACCCCCAAGACTTCCAATCATCAAATCCCGTCTTTTCTGGACGTCTAAGTCGACGTCGCAGTAGTGGTTGAGGATCTCTTCGCCGGCCTTGATGCCACCCGGTCGATTGCCTACCACCTTGCGTTCCCGCGCCCGGAGCTTCATCCTGCCACTCCAACTCCATGTCACGTTCGGGTCGCAGTCGTGGTTCGCCAAGCACCAGAAGGGGTGTACGGCTGCAAGCTCAGGTCGGCCGTTTTGAGGATTCTGTCGTGCCGACGCCGTGCCTCTGAACTTGGCGTAGCAGGTGTTCAGCACCCACAGATCGTAGTGGGCAAGAGCCTGGTAGATGTCAATGTCCATCTTCTCGAGGATGTGCAGCGGCGTCTCGACGTTGTATTCGAACGAGAAAGGCAGAGTCCATTCAGGCGGCGGTCCGGCGTTGGGCGAGATGGAGATTGCGTTGGTGCCCGTTGCCACAAAGTCGCCCCATATGTACTTGATGTTCTTCAGTTCAAGCGGGTGAACATCCTGGTGTGCTGACAGGGCGAGAAGCCGGGCCAGGAGGAGCAGGTGTAGGGAATGTTCTGTTTCTGCGAGATCAGGGTCCTTGGCAATGGCATCAACATCCTTCTCGCAGACTGCCGGATGGTAGAGGTCCTGCGCCTGGTCGTGGCAGAACTGGTCGCAGAATACGGTGTCGTAGCATTCGGCACAGTTGACAGGCCCTCCCTTGGCGCTCAACGGAGGCAGCTCAGTGCCACAAGCGTCACAAACTTGATCCTTGAGCCTGTTGCTGGCCGTCAAGAGCGAGTACTCATTTAGGACGGCTTCTCCGGGGGCAATGTCCTCCTTCGCGAACACGCCGAGCTGGTTGTTGGTAGGGATGATCTCGTAATCATCTGTGTTGCTTGCGGCGTCCAGCAGCACGGGGAGCTCGGAGACCCGAACCTCGCATTTTGGTGCCATGGCTGTGAGCTCCTGGTTCAGGAACGACAGGCTCGCCTCAGAGAAGCGGTCTGGCTCATGGTTGTTCCAGGGATAGACCTCCCTCCGCACCTTGCCCCATTCCGGGAGCTGGCCAACATCGATATCTTGTGTCTGCAGTCTTCCGCGAGCCATGGTCAATATGTGGTCTTTGTTGTTGAGCAGTTCTCTGTTGTTTGGTGATGCTGCGAGACCACGCTCGCAATAAGCATGGGCACTGCTCAGACATCCGCAGAGCAGCAAGCTGAGGGAGATTATCTGGTAGCACCGGACGGAAGCTACGGCGGTAATCTCCTGGTAAAACTCTGGGCCCTGGGGGCCGTAGCCATTGACCATGTCCCCGGAGCCTTGGCGGAGGGCACCATGGTGAAGGACCTCGGGCAGAGCGGTGGGAGAGGACGAGTAAGGCTCGAGGGCCTGAACTGCCTGTTCATGATACTCAAAACTCTCGTTGCGGACCTCGTCGGTCAGGAGGAGGGCGCGGTACGCATCGCCAGCGGCGAGATCGGGGTAGCCAAGGTTTGAGTAGACAACGGCGCGTTGGAGATAGCGTATGAGATCGTAGGGCGACTCGACCAGGAGTTCGGTCAGCTGCTCGCGGCGGTCCAAAAGAACGGAGTATTCGGCGTCGTCCTCAGAAGTGTAAGAATTTGTGGCGTCGTCAGATTCCATGGTGGGGCGAGTTTGTAGGGGCGTTGAATGGGCCAAGGCGTGTCCAGACAGCTCGCATCTCGTCCTCAGCAGGCGGGCGGGAACAGCATGGACGAGAGCAGGTCAGAGCCTGGAGGAGGGCTGTCTCTGACCTTTGGACCCTGAGGGCGGTGGTGGCGGCGGCGGTGGTGGTTGTGGGGGCCCGGGTGAGTTGAGTTGGCGTAGGTCGGGTAGGCCTTCCTGAACGAGGGCGTAGGTTTAAGAGAGCAGGTTGTGCACGCCAAAGGCACAGCAATTCTGGAAACGAAGGTCAGTGCGAACAAGATTGGCGAGGTGCAAAACAGGGCCGCAATGAGGTCGTATTGGGACCTCCGACTGACTGGGCCGTTGTGGGAGCGGGTGGATAGACTGGTAGGTTCTTTAGTTCTTGACCAGGTGCAGGGCAGGGGCGGGGTGGGATGGATTGGACAAGTGCTTGGGTTGGTGCGGCGGGATGTGGATATGGGAGTGGGTGGGTTGTGGGTTGCGGATTTGTCTGGCTGTCCCAGCAGGCGAGGTGGGATATTTGGGCAGAGAAAATTTGGGCCGGCGGGCACCCACGAGGCAAGAGCGAGCGCGGGCTACGGCTGCGTGGGCTGGTGTGCTGGATTGGGCAACCGCGGCACCTGAGTAAGTTATATGGGAAATGGACGACTGATCGTGAGGGTGGCAAAAGCCAAAGCCAGGCAATGGACTGGGGAGGAGACGGGGCCCATGAGCATCCGCTTCCCGGTCGAGGTGACTGAGCGGCATTGCTGATTTTAATACTGTCCAACGGGGGTTTTTCTGCTCGAGTGGATAGTGCATTGGCATTGGCATTGGGATTGGGACTGTAGCTTGTAGCCTGCCAGTTGCCAGCATGGGACATGGGAAGGAGGGAGGGAGCCCCTGGCAGCTCTGGCTGGCCGAGCAGGAGAGACTACCAACGATTTGACTTCTCGTCAGCAGATACAGCTGTACTGTGTAACTATGATGTTGGCCGCTGGTGACATGGTGCCGGGTGCTCCTGCCCACTGCCCGCCCAGGCACGCACAGTCTGCCCATGTACCGTACTGTACAGTTCCTTCCCAGAAGGGCTTGTGCCTGTATGTATGTATGTACGTATGTATGTATGTATGTGCGCATGTAGGTACCCTAGGGTAGGTACCTAGGTACTTGGGGTGATAGAAGAGGTCCGTCTCCATTCTACCACTGCCCGGGCAGATGCTCTCAGGTGTCCATCCGCATCTGTGTCCAGCATCAAGACGAGTTAGGTTGTTCTAGACCGCATGTTGTGAGACGGAACGGATGCAAGACCATCCCCACTGATTTTCCCAACGTCCAAATGGGGGCCGGGGTGAGTCCTGTCCAAAGGCACGACGGCGCTCTGGCGATGAGGCTACCCGGCGCAGAAAGTCGTCATCGGGGTCATTCCCAAGGGGCTGGCGCGAAAAAAAAAAATAATAATAAGAATAAGATAAGACAGACTGTTGGGCTGAGCGCACTACATGTTGGCCGCCCACACATTGCTACATGCCTGGGTACCTACCTACCTGGGTGTTTTGACTGAACTGTATGGAGCAGGACGAATGAGAGCGAGTGAGAGATTGCGGAATCGATTCCAAGGTCGTGGTCTGGATTCTGGACGGGAAATCGGGGCATGGAAATGCATGAAAATGGACGATATTGGCCGAGCAAGGCATGGGCAATCGTCACTAAGCGTCACCCTGCATGGTGCCGACATCTGCCTCGCAGCTCCCATCCTTGGCCCCATCTTGTTCTCGCTCCTTCTTTTCTGCGCCTGTCTCGATGTCTTTCTCATATCGTCATCCGATTTCCCCATCCTCTTCTCCCCGGGTCATCTCGCATATCCCATCTCCCGATTCCCATCTCAATTCTCCCATGTCAGCACCGAAAACGATCCCCGCCTCGACCTGCAAGTCTTTTCTTCTCGTGCAGTAGCAGCCTGCCTACATCATACATGTACACATACTGTACACGCACACCTTATGCACCGCATCCGCTTCCCCATCAGCCACATTTTGCCCTTGTGCATCAACGTAGCACCGTGTCCTCTTGTCCAAGCAGTAGTGTTGTAGCATTTCCCTTGTGGGCAAGCCAGGCACTCTGCCTCGGAGCTGATCAGCACTGTCACTTTCCGCCCGCACCAGCCCCAGCCAACGAGACTCTTGGTTTCGACGAGGTAGTCTCAGCCGCTAGTCCCAGGGCCAGATCGTTCTGGGCCCCCGTGCTTTACCAGGCCCGAGGGAACGACGTTCCATTCCCAAACCCCTGGCCCTGACAAGTCGACTCTTGCGCCAGAGTCCGAAGCCATGCCTGGGATCGAGACAGCCGCGAGTAGATCTACGGCAGCCGCTTGTTGACCGGTGGGGCAGGGCAGGAGACGAGGCGCGCTCCGCCTGCCTGTCCGTGTGCGGTGTGGCATGATCATCTACCACTCCCCGCGCATCCGACGCCGACGTGGGCCTCATGTGCGCCGGCTGGTTTGCAGATCTACCGAACACCTCACCAGACTGCCAGGCCATTAGTCAGATACAGTTCGCCAGCCCGGTCACCCCACCATTTCCTCGACTCAACCTTCCGAGTCACACGCTCACTCTCTCACACGCGCTCCCAGGCAGGCGGGCTGGTCGGATACCGTGAATGAGACATGAGGTCACGACCCCGCCAGTTTAGCATTGGACCCTTGGACAAGCTACCAAGGTACCCTTCCAATCGGGGGAAGCTCTGAGGACCCTTGATTCGGGACAAACTTTTCAGGGTCCTCTTTCCAAGGTTCTATGGATTGATCCCGGTATGGCGTGCGACCGACACATCTTGGTTGCCCAACCCCGATGCCCAGGGCTCACCAGTACGATGCCAGTGCGATGCCAGCTAGTATCGCCGTGGGCTGCGTGGCTGCTCCTGCTGCATCCTCATTGATGCCCCGGTTGCTGTGTGACCAACTGTCCATCCATCTTGCTGCGGGAGCCTGCTTCAGCCTGCATCAGATCACGATTCACGGAACAAGCTTGTCCAGCGCCGTTTATGTCGGGCTCGTCGGGCATCGCCATTGTTTCGCGAGGCCGGGGCGTGCAGCCAGGGCGGTCACATGTCATGTCATATCATGGGCATGGCGTGGTATCGCATGGCGGAGACGTTGCCAGTCGACAGTGCCATCAGATAGCATGGGACTGTACAGGGCTGTATTCACCTGTATCGACCGTACAGGATAATGATGCGCGTCCTGTGTCTCCTCCCGCAGTCTCTATGCAGTCTATGTGTCTCTGTCCTGCTTGGCGAGACCAGGATGCCCTGCATACACCTGCGCACTCCACACCTCATCATCGGCACCCAGCGAACCCCTCTGGCGCCCGCCCTGTGGGAGAAAACTTTATCAATCAGGGTCCAGCTATGACGTAGTTGTGGGATGCCCACCGTCCAGCGCGCATGCCGACCTCGTGCGACATATTGCTTTTTGCATGTACGCATCGCACGCACCGATCACCACCAGCGTCATTTGCGCTCGGGACTTGATGCTCGGATGAGTCAATGCAATGCAATGCATTGTAGAGAAGGGGAGAGCGACGATGGGAAACATCTCATCAAAGATTGAGGGGACAAGAATGGGGGAAAACAGAGGGGCGGCAGAGCCACCCGTTATGGTGGCCAATCTTGTCTATGCACGATATCGAGAATAGATCGCCACGGCGACTCTCATTGCCGACTTCTCGGGAAGCGGACGCACGATCATGTACACCTACGGATCCGCTCCATGCCTTGATGCCTGATGGTGTGGGGTGCAGAGGCATACGACTCGAAATTTTGTGATGCTGCGGTGCTCGCATATGTCTCTCGCTTCGTGCAAGCTCAGAACACTTCCTGATTTCGAGAGTCCCACCACAGCAGTTGCACCTGACGACCAAGGGTTACCCCGTCTCCTGCGATGCGAACAGGTCAGGCATCACCCATAAGGTTTGGTGATTGACAGGGCAGTTGCAGGTGGCGTCCACGGGAACTAGATACCATGTTTGCCACTGCTCTGCAGCCCCCAGCATGCCCGTTGCGGCCTCACGGGGTGCCGGCTTCCCGTCTCGCTGTCCCTAGAGATCTCCCTCGGCCAGGTCGCTCAGCTTGTCCACGTAGTACGCCGGCACGGCCACGGCGCCCTCTGCCTCCCAGTCCGCCTTCTTGCTGACACCCGTCAGCACCGCCAGCGTCCCGCCGAGCTTGCCCTCGATGCCAAACTTGATGTCTGTGTCCAGCCGGTCACCGATCATGCACGTCCGGGCCCGGTCTAGGTGGAACTTGCCCTCCACCGCGTCCATCATGGCCTGGCTCGGCTTGCCCAGGGCCAGCGGCTGCTGCTTGGTCATGTTGGTCAGGGGCACGAGCACGGAGCCGGCGCCGGGGAAGAAGCTGTGGTTCATGGGCAGGGTGCTGTCCGTGTTGGTGGCCAGGAACCGGGCGCCTCGCGCGATGTACTGGTACGCCGTGGCCAGCTTGAGGTAGTTGACGTGGAAGTCCAGCCCGGCCAGCACGACACCCACCTCAGGATCCAGCAGCGACCCGTCCGCGAGCCCCGCGAAGTCGGCCTCAGTGATGTCGCGCCGGAAGGCCGGGTCTGTCCCGCCCACGATGGGGACGCCCTCGGACCGCAGCTCCGTCTCGATGCCCGACTCGCCCAGTACGAACACTTTGTTCTTTGGGGGCGGCAGTGCCATGATCCTGCTAATATAGATGGCGGCCGAGTAGGCCGACCCAAAGACGTCGTCAACAGATCCCGGGATGCCCTTGGCCTCAAACTTCTTGAGGTAGTCGGCACGCGCCTTGGTCGAGTTGTTTGTCACAAAGACGGTCCGCTTACCTGCACTCTTGTCAATTCAGAGAGTTCAGGTAGTGATGGTGACTCATAACTCAAGACGCCAGGCCAGACCTTTTGACCTCAGCAGCTGTATCGTCTCGGCGATGCCAGGGAACAGGTGATCGCCCGACCAGAGAACTCCTGTCCGCGCGCCTCGTCAGCAACCTCGCCGGTCAAGACACTCTTTGTTGCCTCAGAGACATACCATCGCAGTCTAGTAGAAAAGTCTGGACTCATGGTTAGCATGCATGTAAGCCCAGAAACCAGGCAGCGGTCTCGAAACGACGGGAAATGACGCACATCAAATTTGTCGAGAAACTCGTTGATGGCGTTGCCGTCGCCGGTGAGGTACTTGGGCGCTTGGGAGGGAGCCATGTCTAAATGCAGAAGTCTATGTCTATCGTCTAAAAGGAGCGATGTGTCTTGGTCCGTCTATGAGAGATGAGATGGTCTACGTTTGGTTGCGAGTCGTGACTGGGCTCACGAATTTGGGCCCGTTTGAGGAGGCCGCTAACAATAATCGAGCGGTCGTTCGATGGGCTGACAAAAGCCGTCCCATGCCCCAGCGCGCAGCTTCCGCCTCCCTTCCTCGTTCTCTCATGCGATGCGAAACTTCATCAAAGAACCCATCTGGCCTCACCAACAGCCTGCACTTCTCCTGAGATCGTCCAGCCAACGCAAGTGCAGTTCTGTAGATTTGGAACTGTTCTCGGAAAAATCGGCTGCGGACTGCCAGTCCTGTCAGTCAGACTAACGCAACCTTGGACCCCCACGCGGCGAGCACCCAACGGCGGTCCCACTCCCGCGGACTTGCAAATGCAGCTTCGGCACAAAGACCTCGTTTGGTCAGCCAAGGACCACTGGCACACGAAACTCAAAAAAAGACAGCAGCCCGTACTGCACTAAGTTCGAGCCGGACCGGCCCACCGGGAAGGGGGGGGCCAGTTGTGCGACACCGATGCCACTGCCGCGTTCGCCAAAGGGAGCTCGGACACTATCCGGCCGCCCAAAGAGGGTCAACGGGCGCACGATGACGACAATGGCGCCCCGCTGACGGACGACGGAAAAGTCGACGGAAAAGTCGACGGTCACGATGGCCACGATCACGATGGCCACGATCACGATGCTGCTTGAGCCTCTCCTCCCACCAGCCTGTCGGACAGCCTGCGAGGTCGTCCGAAAACATATTCCACTGCATCACAAGGTCTCGGAATTAAAAAAAAGTCAAGGAAGGCAGCAGGGCCAGATCTCAATGTCTGGCGGATCTGCCGCACGTCCCCGATGGTGTTGGGCTGGCTGCTTGTTGCTCCCAGCCTTATTGCCAGATTCAGTGCACATTTTCGACATCTGACCACTTTCCCCATGGCATAAGCCAGGAGGGCGACACATAGATCGCAAGGTTGGGCGAATCAGCCCAGATGGTCAAACACCCTCCTTGTCGTCGGGCTACGGCTTGTATGGATGATCCCTATGCCGGCTTACTCATGGTCCATGCCGTCGTCCACACCACCCCCGCCCGCGGACCCTTGGGAGTGAGACAGGGACCTCAGAGCTTGTCGTGCTTGTCAAGATGCATGTGAAGAAAGACTGCCCTCGATTAAGCATCCAGCACATCGAGGCCCAGCCCAAGCCCAAGCCCGGCCAGATCAGAGCTGGTGGAGATGCCACGGCTGCTTGTCTCATCGAGATTGCAACCCGTACCTTACATGCCAGCAGTCACAGAAAATAGAGTTTCGAGATCTGCCATATTTTTCATGGTACAACGTCACCCTTACATCAGTCCACCCGCATTCAAGACTGCTATACTACTACGCGGAGACAATAGCTGGATATGCCTCGGACAGTCAAACAGTCATACTCGGGAGCAAGCCCTTTCACGAAGGGGGCCAAGAGCGCTTGCGGTGGGTCAAAGCCGCACGTTCAACGGCGGCCTTTTCTCAAGGGGGCGACGATGGACAGCAAGGCCCCGGCAGACTTGGGCGAGTCGAAGGGGATTTTGCTTGTAGGAATCTTGCCCGATTTGTGCGAGCTTGGATGTCGGGCTGTGACAGTTTCGGACCGTACCCTGCGCCTCGGCTCTATGTAGCTAGCACTGCATGATATGTGGTCCGGTCCGTAACATCGGTAAGGCGATATCGTCACGAAGCTGTCAAAGACTGAGTGGTAGGTCATGACCTGCGTGCCTAAGGCGGCAATAACACCACATTGAATTACTGATCATCTCACCTTTGTCTTCACCTTGGCTTCGACGCTGAACTTCAGTATGACCAGGATCCAGGATCGACATTGGCGCTGTGGCGGTAAACCGAGCCGAAGTCCTTCTGACAGGTCGACTTTATCTGATACTGACTGCGAACATTCGATGCATGGTCCCGACTGTTGTGGCTTTGGAGAAGAGCTGTCATTTTCTTGTAGCTGTCTGATCATTTTACCCGTGTTGACCCCTTCCACCTTTCATGGAGGCAATCAACACCGTGCACGTGTAGTAGAAGACTAGAAATACTGCGGCTGCCACTACGGCTTCTCTTTTTTCATGTCACCGTGCTTGGTCTGGACCAGCCATATAGAGGGAAAGAAGCGAGCAGAATACCATCGAAAGTTCTTCCTGGCATATCGGACCCCCTACCCACAAGCCTGCCTCTCCCCTGCCCCCTGCTTCCCTGCAACTGCAGCTCTCAAGCCGGCCGAGTTGGCGTCTTATCGATAGCAAGACAGCCTGGAAATTTACCACAGTAGCAGGACGGGTCTTCCCTACCCCTCGGACCCTCTCTGCCCCTCCACTGACTGACAGAAGTCAACTGAAGTTGGGCAGCCCGGGTGGAATCAAACGGACCCTCCGCCGTCTTTCGTCACCGTCTTCCCACCGAGGGAAACTTTTCCCCAGTCCACTGTTTGCTCTATCTTGATCCACACTGCAGCACAAGGAAACGACATCACCTCAACAGCGGTGCTCCCCACAGCTTGTCTCCTCGCCCACTCTCACACAACGTCTCATTATCCTCGCACGGCCAAATCGCGCATCGGTCCTCCCCACGGCCAACCCCATCACCGCCCAATCCTCGGTCTGATACATCACACCCACAACCTGCCACTCAAGACCACTCATCGGACAGCTTCATTATCTTATTCCCAAGGACCAGGCTCACACCCCCGAGAAATACACCAGCTACAATGCCTAACCACGGACAAGCCAACCTCTACCCTTTCCCCGATGTGCCTGCGCTCGCAACGGCCCTGCGCACATATGTGATCCAGTGCCAGAGCGCAGGAATTACCCGCCACAACTCCTTCAAGGTCGCCGTATCAGGCGGTTCTCTCCCCAAGACCCTCGCCCAGGCCCTCCTCAGCCCTTCCTCAGGACCCGAGGACACGGTCAAGTGGGACAAGTGGGAGATATTCTTCGCCGACGAGCGCATTGTGCCCCTAGACCATGAGGACTCCAACTACGGCCTGCTGAAGAAAGAGCTGCTGGACAAGATCCCAGCAGACCAGGGCAAGCCCACCGTCCACCCCATCAACACGGACCTCCTGTCCAAGGAGAGCCTCGAGGTCGCCGACAACTACGAGCAGATCCTCGTCAGCTCCTTCGCCAGCCGCGACAGCGTGCGCCTGCCCATCTTCGACCTGCTGCTGCTCGGCTGCGGGCCCGACGGCCACACCTGCTCGCTGTTCCCGGGCCACGAGCTCCTGCGCGAGACCACCGCCTGGGTCGCCCCCATCGAGGACAGCCCCAAGCCCCCGCCAAAGCGCATCACCCTGACCCTGCCCGTGGTCACCCACGCCGTGCGCGTCGCCTTCGTGGCCACCGGCGGCGGCAAGAAGGGCATCATGAAGCAGATCTTCGAGGACGGCGCCGCCTCCGGTCTCCCCTGCGCCCTGGTCAACGAGCAGACCGGCGACCGGTGCAGCTGGTTCGTCGACGAGCCCGCCGTCGAGGGCGTCTCGTACCCGAAGCGCGGGTTCAACCTCTAGGCGAGGGAGACGGAGACATGGGACCGCGCCTGTGCGTTTGCTGTCGACGAGAAGAGCCCTCACCCGGCGCGCGCGAGGTTCAGGGGCCTGAGCTACGGATCGGGTGGGCTCTGATTACCTGCGTCCCTGGTTGGTAGATTTAAGCCAGATGCTTGATGAGGTGGAAGTCGAGGCTGTATGGGCGCTGCTCCCTCGCCCTCACTACTTGGTTGGAATACTTTTAAAAAGAAGAAAGATCATAGACGGGGGGTAACGGTCGTTGTCGGAGGACTTGTTCAATTCTTTGGGGCGCCTTGGCTGATGTTGATTTACGCTTGCGCGAGCACGCACACACACACACACACACACACACACACATTCTCATATCCTCACCCTCACCCATTCACACACTCTCCAAATAACTTACACGCCCTTTCACACATGCAGCCCACTTTTGCTGGCTCCTCATTCGTCCTTGCACCCAGCCGTTTTTGATATCCCAGATATCCCAAATCCCACGCTCAGCACACAGTTATGAAGGTCATCACGAAGAATACGGTTTTAGATAACGAAGAAGTCGCCTTTCGACGCGAAAAAATACAGACACAATGTCGTTCGGGGAGACGAGCAGCAGAGAGTGAACAGGGCCGAGAACGTATCTGCCCACTTTGGCGGCCGTTCTTCGGTTCCTCCGGGGATATTGTAGATAACAAAATGACAGCCATGTGGAATGCTACCTGCCATATGTCCACCGTCTATATCGCGCTCTGGCCATTTAATTCCTGGTATGGCATTGAAAGTGGAGTGACAGCACGTGTATCAGTGTTCGACCTTGATTTACTACACACGGGCGAGATTCTCATGGATCATTACTATCTACATTGTGTTTTCAACCTGGTCAATTTACGCCATGGGACGACGATAATAATAGACTCTGACCATGGACAGCAATCACCTGCCAGTCCTCTTCCTTCCGTCGCGTTGTTCTCAACCCAATCACGCTGAATACTCGGGTGAATCGGTCAACATAGCTGGTCATCACACAACACGGAGATCCAAGCAGTTAAGTGGACATCAAGTTTTATTTCCATGAGTGAAAAGCGATCAGACAGTAAGTATCTCTCCACCTTTCGACTTAATGTCCGAAACCCCAAATTCCACAGGCATCGTCTAAGAAATAAGCAGAAAATATCAACCAGGGAGGGTGCATCACATGCAACACAGGTCTAATCCGTCTCAACTGCTCCCTGTCAGCGTAGGATGACAGTCCGACAGAGTTCCCATCATGTGACACTACCACCTGCTAGCTAGCTGACCAGGCAGGTCTTAAAGCCCAGTCAGCCGGGGGCAGGAGTGGTGTGCTGACGCGTGGACATGATTTGCTCCCATCTCGTGCATTAGAGATTGGACGGTTGAACTGGTTCCCACTCCAAAAAGCTAGACAGCTCGCTCAGGTGAAGGGAGGATTCCGGGTGGGTGGTGGATGGTTCTCGATCATGCCACTGCGGAAATGAAATCGGAGTCTAGATGGCGTTGGGGGTTTCATATTGAAACCCTTTGGAGAGCGTGAATGATGGATGGTTCGCTAGATTTTATCTTCGACGCTGGGTGTCAGGGGTATCTTCATCATCATCCAACTAGCATCACGGCCTGGGAATAAGTGGAAGGTGCGACAAACGAGTGCTGATAGAGGTCTGCAATATCAACTACGAGCAGAGAGCACACACCATCGCAACTGGGGGAACCATTGTATGATTTCAAGTCCGTGTCTATGGCATTGCATTGGCTCGATGAAAAGTTGGCATAGATATTGAATGCCCGCTGTCTTGACACGCACATCTGCGTCGTGTCGTCGTCTATTTCCCATCCTCCTGGTACCCCCCTGAACTAACTCAGCTTCTTTTCCCGAATAAAGAAAGAAGACACAAAAGCCAGCGCCGTAGGCAGCGCCTGGAACCCAAACACGGCCACGGTGGCAATCTGGTAGCAGCGGCGGACGATCTCGGCCGTTTGTGGTGGCAGCTGGGAGATGTAGTCGAGGCTCTCGCGGACGTGGCCCTCGATGTCGCGGGCGTCCTGGCCGGACCCGAGCTGCGCGGCCAGCTGGGACCGGAGGACCTGCTGCAGGATGGCGGAGGCGACACTGACGCCGATGGCGGAGCCAAGGGACCGGAAGAGGTAGCTGCAGGCTATCACGACTGCCGCGTCCTCCTTGGCGGCGTTGGAGATGAGGGCTACCAGGCTTGTGGTAATGCCTGCAGGGCGAGGTTCCGTTAGTCCAAAAGTGTGTACCAATGTGCATTCATGTATGTGTAGATAGAAAATGGGTACCACGGGACAGATACAAAAGAAAAGTCCGTGGCGTGAGAAAGTGCTTACCAGTTCCAGCCCCCAGGGCCAGAATCCCCAACGCGATCGAGGTGCCGGCCTCCGACTTCAACCAGGGCCCGGAGAACAGCACCATTGGCACGATGCTGAAGAAGAGCACGCCCCAGCCAGCGACGTTCATCCAGAAAAAGCGGCCGGTCCGCCGCATGACAAGGCCAGAACCCAGCGACGCGCTGACGCCGAATATGGAGCCTGGCATCAGCAGCAGTCCCGCCTGGACAGCCGACTCCCCGTCCACGGCCTGGTACAGCAGAGGGAGGAAGAACAGCACGGGCATCTGGCCGAGCACGCCGAAGAAGTTGCAAAGGTAGGCGGCGAAGAGCGAGCGCTCGAAGATGATGTGCCCCGGAGCGAAGGGGTGGGAGGCAACGCGAACCTCAACGAACAAGAAGGCGGCGAACAGGGCCGGGGACACGGCGAGCGGAATGATGGTCTGTTGCTTGCCCCAGCCTTCGTTGCTGCCGTTGTCGAGGCCGAGGAGGAGGCACAGGACGGCGGAGACGAGAAAGAAGGCGCCGAGGAAGTCGACACGGGCGAGCTTCTCCCTCCAGTGGGAGTCGTCCCTCTTGGGAAGATGGAGCACAAGGTAGACGGTGACGAAGGCTATCATGACCACCGGGACCTGGCCGATGAAGGACCTATGTTTGGGCACGTCAACTCGACTTCCAATGACCTGGCCATATGGCTAACAGGAGCTCACTCACCATCTCCAACCCAACGAGTCCGCAAGCAGGCCACCCAGGGGCGCGCCCGTGGCAGTCCCCGCGCCGAAGATAATGTTCATATACCCCTGCCAGACGCCGCGCTCCCGGAGGGGGACAATGTCGGTCAGCAGAATGGAGACAACAGCGTTCATGCCGCCGCCTCCGATGCCAGCCACGGCCCGTGAGACAATCAGCTGGCTAATGTTCTGCGCCAGCCCGCAGCCCAGGCAGCCCAGGCCGAAGACGACGTAGGAGAAGAGCAGGCATTCCTTCCTGCCGAAGATGTCGGAGAGCTTGCCGTACAGGGGCTGACAGCTCGTCAGGGTCAGGAAGTACCTTGATCACGCGGTCAGCCTTGTTGTAGGAGCAGACTTGTTCAGGCGAGCACTCACGCTGTGGCTATCCAGCTGGTTGAGTTGAGTGCCTTGAGGTCGCTGCCGATCTTGGCGTACTGCAAATGATCTGGCATTAGTCTCGAAGCAGCGGACCGGAAGACAAAGCCGCGACATTGTCGAGGCGTGTCAAGAAAATGCTTACCGTCGCCACGGCAAGGAGCTGGTCCAAGGCACAGAGGAAGATGCCAATGCCAATGGCGGGCAGCAAGATGTGCAGCCTCTTGGCCATCTCGGGAATGCCTTCCCGTGCGACCTCGCCGCCGCCATTTTCCGCCGGGAGTGGCTCACGGCTGCCCTCAACGGCAGTGTCCGATGAGCCTGATGTCGAACCGCCAGAACTGCCGCCGGCCTCACCGGGGCGATCCGGGCGCAGAAGCGGACTCGTCTCCGTCGGCTTGTCTACAGGCATTCTGAGCTTAGAGAGAAACCGCGAGCCTGTAGAGTTAGTTGCCAACAAGGAAACACGTGAGGGTAGACAAGTCTAGCTTGAGCTTCGCTCCGACAGCGAAAACCCTGGGCGAGTCTGATTTCGTCATCCGGGCTTTGTGTATCGCGGGAGGCTTTGCCGCGGCCGGCCGATTGCGGGGACATGTAGCGTGTGGCTTCCGGATGGTCCGCCGGCTTATCGCACTGCCGGCACCGGCTTGCCTGAGACCATACCTGCCGGTAGTCTGTGTATCCCGGCGGAGGCTACTCCAGAGGAATGCAGGCAATATTTGCACGCGGCATATATGGTGTCGGACGAGGGGTAACCACCGAGTCAAAGGTCAAATCACGCCATGTTGTGCTTCAACAGATAATCATTCCCGCAGGATCTCAGCCCTGTCACACAATGAAGGTATAGGCATAGGCAAACACTTTCGGGGACGGGGTGGGGCCATGTGGAAATTATGGCATGCCTTGAGGATGTGCTGACCATCCGTTCCTCTTGATTGCTGATGAGGGTGAGCGGCATGCGTGCAATATCTGGTCTCCCAGGACGACTGCCGCGGGGTCTTGAGCATGTGGTTTCTGGTCACACATCGTATACCTGCTGCAGGCTACCGATCGCTCATCAGAATGGACACGGCGCGATCTCACTGCGTGATATTTATGTCTCGGGCTGGACGCAGGTACGCATCACGTTGCAACGGCGTCCGACCCCAAGCAGGCCCCAGGCGGATTGAGGAAGCTCGCAAAAGTGTAAGCCGTGCAATCAATCCGCCGGCATCCCACCCCTCAAGCCTTCTTGTTAGCCACACCCCTGCATTCCCTGCTTGGCCCGACTGCCATCCCACCTTGCTGCAGGTTGCTGCGTCTAGCCGACGGCCAACACCAGACGAACCATCCTTGGGAGTGGGAATCTTGGCCCTTCGCGCTGGAATTACCAAAAAGTACGCGCGAAAAGGTTTGTCCTCGGAGATGGAAAGAGGGGAAGATGGAGCTGTAATTTTATGCCGCCTCATCACAAGCTTCATGGACCTGATCAATCGAGCCTGGAATCGGGTGCGTCTTACTCGGATCACGCATCCGTGGTCCCGTCCTGACAGAGTGTGTCAATTTTCACATGCGACCATGACGGACGGACCACGGTGATGCAGTCTGCGGCCTGCAGCCTGCAGTTCGCAGTTTGCAGTTCGCAGTGCCGCAGCAGGCGCAGAGTCCGACCACGAGGACGCAGGCCGAGATGCCGCAGTTGTGGGTTGCCTCCAGGGCCTGGCAGTCCTGAAAAGCTCGCTTCTCGAGGCATGTTCCCGGGCCGACGACATGGAACACACACATGAGCTGGGCATGTTCGAGGCGGGGCGGGCAGGCTGGCAGGCAGGACGAGCATCTTTCTGACAGACTGCCAGAAAGACCAAGAGTGTACAGTATTCTTCTGACAGGCCCCTGTCGATCTGGTGTGGCTGAGAAGGTGTCTTTCCTTCTTTCCTTCTTTCCTTGGATCAGTCAGGCACGCCTCTCGGTCGTGTGACACCACCAACCTTGTCCCTCGTTGAGATTCGACCGTCATGCCGGCCATGCAAAGACTGCCAGTCGGGTCCCGAGACACACAGACTTTGCAAAATGTCCTGTGGCACAGCATTTTGCAATAATCACCGGCACATCCGCGCCGTCCAACATTTCCCCAAACCCCTGCCCAGCCAATCCGGCCTTCCAGCCTGCCACTGCCAGCCTGCCAGCCTTTTTTTATTTATCGATAACTCGGCGGGTTACTGGCTGCCAAACAGATGAAGGCCTGTTGCAAGGGGCCGTGCCGGGATCCCCAAGCTCCTTAGCTCCACAAGAACTAGCGGCTGTTTCAGATATTCAGGGACCATCTCCTTACACAGACTTCATTCAGCCTTCGACCACCTCTGGGTACCGGGCTGCCGCGCGCTGCCCTCGCGGTTCGCAACGCATCCAAGGGCAACAGCTGGCACAGCTGCTGCGACCGACGGGGGATCGCCAGGGCCCTTGGAAGCGTCACCAGTCCTACGCCGTCAATAACACGAGGGCCCAGCTCCGGCCCTGCCTGTCTGTCTGCGGCATTCTTTCCATCCAAAAATATACTTGCAACACCACCAGGCGGGTCCTGCTTGCTGTCGTCCACTGTCCCTCCAACGCTACAACCGCAGAAACCTTGTTATCCCGCCGGGATTGCATGCTTGCTTTCTCGCTGGTCGAGACCTGTCGTGCACCACTGGGCATTTCGCCCACACCCCCCTCCCCCTGGCCCTACTACTCTTTGTCTGTTACGTCTGCTTGAATCACGGGCAATATCTGCGCCCCAGCAAGCATAACGCTGCGTAATACACCGGCCCTGTGCGACGACTTGCGCCGGCCACTGAGAAGCCTTGTGATCCTAAATTGGGTTTTGCAACGTCCGCGGGAAAAGGGGCCATTGCGCAGCATATATGATGGAGACCTCATCCCTCACGCAACCCACCGCCTGGGCCATTTCGCGCTACACAAAAGCTCTTCCGGACCCCCCACCACCGCCTCCCAGCGATACCAAGGCTGTTGTGGTGTTGCCCGTGAGAAAGGACTCCCTGGCCTCCGCTCGTCCACCACCACCTCCCAAGGACACCGCCGCGAAATCATCGTTGACCATGGCTGCGGCCAAACTGTCGGAGTCGCCACTTCCTCCACTTCCGGGACTGACCAGGATGAACAGTCCGCCTGTTGTTATAAGGAGGAAGCCGGTGGGTAACGGGGCTGTCGGGAACAAAGCTCAGAGCCCACCGCATCCACAGCCTGCCCAGGCTGGCAATGTGTCTCCCGTCGAGTCCCTGTCAAGTATACTCTCAGCCTACGGCACCGAGGACTCCTCAGCCACCCGGTACTCAGAGGACACAACAGCCACAGCATATTCCGTCATGGAACCATCACCTCCGAATCCCAAGGTCTTGCCAAAGGACACTCTTGGGGGACCAAGCACAAAATTGGACCTGGTGTCGCCCTTATACCTGCCAACTCCAGTTTCTTCGGAAATGAGATCAAATGCCCCACATCCTCAGCACGGTGCTGGCCTAGAAGCACACACAGACACTCGTCCTCCTACACCACCCACAAAGGAAATTCAAAGGCCCATGACTCCCAAAAGCTCCAAGGCCCTTCCATCCGTACCGTCCGAGCAGACAAATATTTCGTCGCCCATGGCTGACCAATCACCCTCACAACCACAACTCTGGCGCAGGAGGTCTCTCAAGTCGGACAAGCCCTTGACTGTGCCCCAGCTCAAACTTACCTCTTCACACGGGTCGACAGCGGCTTCAGCACAAGAAGCCGGGGCGTTGCAGCAGGACCTTCCTTCTCTCCCAAAGCCTAGGGCGCCTTTCGCCGGATCCGCTTTGGACTCGCCCATCTTGAAAGGCTTTCAATCTTTCCCCGGCCGCAACATCCGTCCGTCACCTTCAAACAAGACTCTGCCTAGAAATCCACGACCAGAGATCATGGAGAACCCAAAGCCCAGAGAGGACCAAGACGGCTTCTCTCAATACGCCCAGGAGGTCGAGGATGGCTACAAGGCATCCTCGTCCGAGGCCGCCCCTGCACTCTCGCCACACATTCAACGCCCGCCAACACCAGAGTATGACCACGATGAATCTCCCATTGATGGCAACTTCCCGAACATGAGGTCCCCGGCGTCGCCCGCGTCGCCCGTCACCCCGCCGACCGAGGGAAGGCCTCTCAGCATCATTCCGGAAGACATTGTCCGCGCCGTCGCGGCCCCTGCCCCGGCTGCTCCCCCTCCGTCGGGCCCACTGCCTTCGTTGCCGCCTAGATCCTCGTCACGCGGCCCACCACCGCCGGGGAGCGGTTCCGGGCCCCGTCTGGGCTTGCCGCGATCTCCCGCGCCCCCAGGCCGGTCCTCGCCAAGCGCTTCCTCTCCTTCTGCTCACTCTCCTGCTGCAACCTCACCCGCTGCCGTGTCTCCCGCTGTTGGCCCCCGCGCTGCCATCTCTCCGGCCGAAGCCCCTTCAAAAGCGCCTGCCACATCGTCAGAGACGCCTGCTTCCGTCGCAAAAATGGAAGCCTCACCCTCCCCAAGCCATGTCAAGTCACCCAGCTCCACCTCGATCCCCTCCATCGCGATCAGCGACGATGGCGATGCGTCGACCATCAAGGCAGTCCCTTCGCCTCATCTTACGCAACCGGGCCAAGAGGCTACCAAGCAACAGCAGCAAAAGCAGCCCGCGCCATCTAGCAGCACCGACGGGGAGGACGCCGCCGCCGCCGGCCCGACTGTGCCCGCTTCGCCCGGTGAAGCCAACTACTTCCCCGCTGCCGAGTACTCGAGGCTCTTCTTCCCGGGGGACATCATCCCGGCGCCGCCAGTCAAGGCAAGCCAACTCGACTGCCTGACCGCCCACTCGCGGTTTGTCGCCAGCAAGAACGAGCACCATCCTGTCGCCTGCATGACGTGTAAGGTCGAGGACAACGGCGCGCGGTTCTGCTGCTCGCACTGCCGTGTGCGCATCTGCGGTGGATGCCGGGAGGCACTGGTATCCAGCGGGCGGGATTTGGCCAAGATTATTTCTACAAAATGAGAGCTAGAAGTAAGGTACTTCTTCATGCTCCCGGACGACTTCTCTCTTCTTCGCGCGCGGCATACGCTGGCGCCTCTCGCATGTTTCTCTTCGCCACAGGCACTTGACTCATTGCCGTGAAAACTTTTTCGCTTCTGGAAACTAGACCTTGAAGGTATAAGGGGATTGGGGTCTTGTGCGCCAGCCGTGCAAGATGGGGATGAGGGATGGAAAAGAAAAAAAAGATACTGCATGAGGACTGATGGCGTTTTTTTTCTGGCTCGAACTTTTTCAAAGGATACCAAAGACATTACTCTTCTTCTACTTCTCTCCGTGCTCAGAGCACTGTAGAGCAGGTGATCTCTTTTGTCACACAGGATACACGGCTTGGGCTAGGGGGTATATCCCAGAAAAGAAAGTCCATGTGAAGGTTTTCCGACTAGATTTGATAGCATCAGAATTGCTGAGGAATGATAGACGATATTTCGATATATCCTGTGCCTCTATCCGGTGCAGTCTATGCTCTTCGATGTGTGATAAGAGACGCCACTGGCGCCTTCTGGTTCTTCCTTACTCGTGGCCTCCTTTGCCTCCTCGGTCTCCAGCTTGTGGGAAGGAGCGACGATCAGCGATGGCCAACGACCATCAAGAAAGCACTTGACCCTATTTACCCCCGTAGAAACAAAGCAGCATGTTTAGAGTATCTGAGATCAACAACACAGAGCGACTTTCCCTAATGGACCATTTTCGCGACAACACCTCCATCCACCTTGGCGTCCTTCAGCTCCTTCTTGGTCGGGTACTTGTGAGACCATCTCGACGCGAATGATCTTTTCGAATGTGCCATCTAACTTCACAAGGACAGTATGCCCGATGCTGCTCAGAGGCGACCAGGGCTGCCAACAAGCTGTGTCGAGTTCATGCCGAGACTGTACTAGTATGGAAAAGATACAGGCAGTCTTTTCGAAGCACTCAGGATCACTGCTATGTTCTAAGTTGTTAGATCGCCCTTGATGGAAGTATGTACTTAGAAATACGTACTTCTTTCCTGGATCGCCGCTCATTTGTTCCTTGGGGGGCAGGCATGATTTCTGATATACTGAGTACCTAGGTAGTATGCTAGAATGATTTGATTGCGGTTGGGCTTCGAAGGACGGTCCTGCCCAGAAGGAGATAGGAAGGAAAGAAAGATGGAAGAGACCGCAGCAATGGCTTCTTAGGCTGCCACAGCTCGTGAGAAGGCAAATAACTTGACCCACTTGCCATGAGATCACCCATCGGGTGATCAACCGTGGAGAGACAAATCTGTATAGTCATCAAGAAAGCCCCCGAGAAGCAGGAGATCAGCACTCACCGTGAGGTTGGCAGTTGGGTCCTAGCCCCTGCCTTCTAGTACGTACCCTCGAGTCTGGTTGATCGCTAGGCCTCCCCGTGGGCTTGAATGCTACTATTCTATGCTCTTGACATATTTGTTGGAACTTGGAACGGCGCAAGGAAATGTATCACATCTGCCAAGTCCGAAGTAGCTTACCTAGGTACTCACTATTCCGCCCACCCAGGTCGCGAATACTCCTGTCTCTTCCACTCATGGCTCACACATTTTCTGCACGCGGGTGGACTTCTCAAGATGCAGTAAAGGGTATCAATATTGAAATGAGCAATATTGCTCTGAGCCACTAAGTCGCGCCAGCTGGACTGTTCGCTCTATAGAAAGGAAAATGTGTTGCCATGGGCCGATGTATCGCCGAGCACCTTTGCTTGTCCGTGGTGAACACGAACTCGTGCTTGAGACAATGAAGACGCCTGCGCATGGACTTTCTATACCCCAATCGAGGCCATGTGTTTGCGCGACCCGTCTTGCTTGGGAAAAAGACCTCGGACACATTTGTGTCGAGAATCAACTCGCGACGAGACAACAAAGGCTGGTTTCTGTATCGTGACTTGGTTTCCATTTGATTCCCTCATCTCCCTCCGAAGGCTCATATTCCTATCAGATCTTTTCCAACTTTGCGGGTGAGGCCGGCAGTTCGAATATCCTGGACGGTACTCCGAGCTCCCCGGGACCTTTGCTGCTGGTCAGGTTGATGGTCTTCGGCCGCTTCTTCTCCCCGCCACCCTTCTCGTCCAGGCTGTCGAAGGTCCCCGCGCGCTGCACGGCCATCTTCAGCTCCTCGAGCGACTTCTGCATGGCGGCCTTCTCCCGCTCGAGCGAGTCCCAGTGTGCCTGATCCATCTTGCGCCGGCGCACCACAGTGAAGAAGTACAGCAGGATGCCGCCGATGAGCCCGACCGCGCCCCCGCTCACCACGATCCCCGTGATGGCCGCCGCGTTCAACGTCTGGCCCTGGTCCCCCTGGCTGCCGTTGGCCGCCATCATGCCATTATCGGGCACGACCTGTACCTCGGCCGCCGACGGCGTCGGCACCGCGGCTATTACCTCCCCGGACGCGGTCGCGGTGCTTACACGGCGGGCCGTGCTCGTGGGCGCCGACGATTCGGATGGCGATGACGAAAGCGATGACGATAACGACGATGCCGGCAAGGATGTCACCGCGGCTGCGGCCGTTGATTGTGTGGCGGCTGTCGTCTGGGCGGTCGCCGTGGCACAAGCCGCCGTCCGCGCGGAGGAGAGGATGGAAATGTCGTTGAAGCTACATTGTGCGAGGAAACATGGCCCGCCGGCGAGACCGATCCCGGCGAAGTTCGGGGACCTGCACTGGCATGCAAGGTCCTGTTGGCCGCAGCCGCTGAGCGAGACTGCGTCCGCGTAACAGCCCTCCTGGACGCATATGTCAGTCACATGTCTGCAACAAAGCTTTGGGCATGTCAACATTGCTTACAGCACATGTTGGCTCGTTGGCGAAGAGCTTCAGGTGTGGTCAGCCTTGGTTCCTGTAAAGTGGATCTTGGGCATGGTGGTTGGGCTCACCTGCTGGGCGACGATCACATGCACCAGGCTCACGACGTACAGACCTCTGACAAGGCCAAACATGATTCAACCTGGCCAGGGAAAATTAGGTTCTGTCAGGCAATTACGTGTGATGTCTAGATGAGGCTGACCAGCCAGCCTTATCACACACACCGACATTGGGAAGAGGAAAAAAGCACACACGGTGGCTGCACCTACGGGCGCCCCTCCCCTCTTTAAGAGGACAGTTGCCCAGCTCGGGAATCATGTCCCATGAGCGTTAAGCCTCAAACACATAAAGCTCAGATGACGTTGGCACAGCACTGTCAATGGTGCGGACGAGAATTCGACGATGGGTTGCGGTCTACTGCAGTCCAAGACGAGATTCAATCCACACCATCGATTAAGGTTAAGTCTGTGGGCAACATGTAACTTTCGGCCGCATGTTTCAAAACACATCGGCCCAATCTCACACAAGCTCATGGCCTGTTTGATCTACCTCTGGGGAACTCATGCCCTCCCGGGACGGGTCTAGCCTTCCGGCATATCGCCACACTATAGTCCGTATTCGTAATTCCAAATTAGGAAATCCATAGGTGCATGCGCAATTGATAAAACGTTTGGTGCGTCGTTACGGTCGCTGCTTTGTGGGCGCTTCTGCGATGGTAGGCCGATGGCGTCCAAGTGCCGCGACCAAGGCCACGACTTCAGACATCGTCCGATCTTCTCCACATGCGAACAAGAGCTTGGCGCCACAACGATTACGGCTCGTATCTTGGCGGCCGCGGATACCGTCCCACGCCAATTTGTTTATTCGCCGTTACTGTTTGCTTTCCTTGGTGCCCTGTGTCGTTTCAAGGACGGCCTTCACCATGGCATTGCCGATCTTGGTGGCCTCCGTGAACCGAGGCTCGAAGAAACGCTGCGTCACCTTGAACCTCTCCATCCAGGTCTCAAAGTGGCCTAGCGATACGCACTCGGCCCAGCCTCGGGCGGCAAATGTGAACTCCAGGTCATCGGACCGGAAGGTATTGTCCTCGACCGCGGTGCGCAGGGCGTCATCAAGCCGCTCCGGGTGGCGGAACAGGTTCTCGGTGACGCCAAGCCACAGGCGGAACAGCGGCGTCGAGCAGATCATGTGGTCGTACGGCACGATGCCCAGGGCGCTCCAGCAGTCCACCATGGCGAGCAGGCTCAGGTGGTTGTTGGGCAGCGCCTTGCCCGCCTCGGGCTTCTTGCCCAGGCTGAAGCGGTCGAGCAGGCTGTCCTGCAGCAGCGGCGCCGTCGGCCACTTGGCCCCGTCGTAGTCGTCCTCCTTGCCGAACACCTTCTCCTTGGCCGCGTACACGCGCCGCCGCAGCTCGTCGTGCTGGCCCTCGAGCATCAGCTTGTACAGCTCCGTCGTGCTGCGCGCGTACTGCGTGATCTGCTTGCGCGCCTCGGGGTTCAGGATCGCCAGCCCCGCGTACACGTGCCAGTTCTGCGAGTAGATGCGCAGCGTCAGGTTGATCTTTGCGTTCTCGATCCCGCCCACGTACCGCGCCCCTTCCCACGGGAACTGCTGCATCGCGTGCCACGCCTTGCCCATCGACAGGAATGCCACGTGCGTCACCGCCTGCGTGTCCGCCGTGATGCGGTCGTGCTCCCGCGCGGAGAGGTACACGTGCTTGGAGTTGAGACACCGGAGGACCGTTTCCACCTTTGCGAACGCCTCGTCCGACGCGCGGTGCTTGATGAGGACCTGTGGGCCTGTTGGTAAGCAGGCTTGGACGTCCTCTTTCTGCGTTAGCCGGGCAGACTGACCAGAGGCTGGCCCCGTGGGTCAACGTTGGGGCCGTGAAGGGAGTGACACGAGACAATGTGGACATCAGAAGGTAGATGCCTCTCGAATGCCTCGATTTCAGGCGCCTTGCAGGATGTCTGGCCCCCGACAATGGCGTTCAACTTGGTAGCTGTGACACGAAACCAGTGAGCAGGGAGTCATAATCCAAGAATTCAGATTGATGCGAGCGCACAAGGGCCATATTCTTTTACGACGTTGCCGAGCACAGCGGCTTCTACACTGTAGAGGATGTAGTCACTCGTTCTCGAGACAAGATGTCCATTTTGGAGGATTTGTATATTATTCTATAACAGCCAAGTCTCAGCATGCTGCCTATACTGGGTTATGCTGAGATACACGGGACATGGTGGCAAGACCGTACATTGTCGGCGAACTCGTCTCGCAGGCCCTGAAACTTGTCCATCCGGTCACAAGCCTTGATGCTGCCACAGATAACGATCGTTAGCATGGCCTGTAACGATGCTGGGCAAGCGCTGAGCTTGCAAAAGCCTAAATCTTGAGCGAGGTCAGCTGAGGTTCTGACCATTGAACGAACAGACAGAGGGTGTATGTTTGTGCTTCAGACAAGTTTTAAAGGTAGCTGAGATTTTTCATCATGGAAAACCCACCGACCGAAATGGCCGATGGGCGATACTCTAGCCAAATGCACTCAAGTCATCATTGAGGAGGAAGGGGGTCGGTGTTGTGTACTGAAAAGTTATTGATGACATGGTCACTTACCAGGTGAGGATGAGCAGCGGACTGCCTTCAGTTGCTCGGGGACCAAGTGAGATAGAACGGGCGAGCGAATTACCTCCAGCCAGCTGCAGCGAGTCGTCGAGCATACATCTTGCCCATATCGCCCATGCCGATGATGCCGACGGTGAATCCCTCCATGCCCTCAGGCGACTGGGAGGTTTGCGGTGGGGCGTCCATCTTTGCAGTTCAACCAGCAACTGAGAGTGGCACAGAGCTCGCGAGAAACGGATCACATTCTAGGAGCTCTGACACTCTCGTGGATGGCTCGTTGTTTCCCGGCGCAGGGGATGTGGGAGCTGCTGCGGTGTGATGTTGATGGAGGTGGTGTGAAGCCCCAGATGAAGTTGAGAAGACCGTCGAGTTTTCATATCAAAATTTAAGGCCCGCAGCCCGGAGGAAAGCTTCAGCGAGTTCCGTGGCTCGAGGCGCTAAGCCGTTCTAAGCGCCCACCCCTGTCTGGACCGACCTCTTATCGGCCCAAGCTCCTGAAGCTGCTCAGTCTAGCATCTTCAGAAGTTACGATATGGGAAAATATCATCGTGAGGTCTCTATGGTTTGATTCTATCTAATCTAGCTATGTCACAGGGAGTTATGGTGGGGGAGGTCTTTTATCTGGGACTTCTTTCAAGGGCGACTAGTCAATCAGGGGTTGGCCGGTGGGGTACCTAGGTACCTAGGCACTTCGGTACCCTACACGCCCCCAACAACACCTTGTGGGCCACGATCCGACCAACATCGAGGTACTAAATTGGACAGTAAACCCTGGTGAAATGTTTTGTGACCACAAGGAGGAAAAATGCTTGGAGGATGGTTGAATTAGATGCAAGATTGATATTCCAGAAGTTGTGAGGAAAGAAAGGATGACGGTGTTTGGCTCCTGGCTCCTGGCTGTTGTTTGAGGACGGTGCTACGAATGCTTTATATGCATTTGTTCATTTGCTCAGGCTCGGAACATAACGTAAAGACGTCCCAACATGTGACCTCCTTAATTCGTAACTGCTCGACCAGGCCGAACTGCAACCTTGAGGCGCGCGTACTAGGCCCAACTGAGACCGCCGCCCCTTCTCTACTCACGGGTTATGAAGTGCAAAAGTCGATGGTAAAAATGCTCGAGAGGATAGTAACACGGAGTGATATATACTTCATCAAATTTTAGAATTCAGATCCTCTTGAACCGGAAGCGCTGTTATTCTATTGTACAGGTCTAGCGACGCCCCCACCGAACGAAATCCACTCAGCACGATGTTCATGAGACCGGCGATTTTCGTGCCTTAATATTCAATGATGGACAGCCGAGTATAAAGCAAACGGGACTTTGAAACACTGACTTGATCATGTGCTTGACCGAGGGTCTTCCAGGCCGACCGTGTTTCGTGATCGCTCAATTTCTAGGCCACGTCGGAAGCTGTAAAGAGGCGAGGTACGCCCCACGAGGTTCCACTGACCTCGCCTCACCCTTGCATCTTCTCAGCCCCGGAGCGTTCGCACCAGCTTGTTACAATAGTTGGATGAGAGCACCAGCTGAGTTGGCCACGATGCACGGTCCAGATTGTGTGCAGCTGTCCATGAACGTGGAACGGTTGAGTGAACAGCGCTAGTCGTAAAGTGTGGAGAGAATCTGTTTCAAAGGTCCAACTCCTGCAGTCCATTGGTGGCTTTGCTAATACCCCAAATTCTAGAGAATTTGTATCATAAATCAGCGTATTAATCAAAAGTGTCGATGCGATGCATGTAGAGGTTGTGATCTTCGGTGGAAAGAAACACTCAAACCAAACACAATACTGTTGGGTGGACCTCAGGCAAACCTCGGCATCTTTGAAGGGCCAGGTTTCCTTGGACTTGCCTGGACCAGTGCGTGGCAGCTCACCACCACACAGGCAGGCCCATGAATTTCAAGGCGGCGGGCGCACTTTGCTCAAAAATAGCGTCCCTCGAGGAGTAACCACTGAAATCGACCAAGCTTCAGGCCAATGGCAATGGCTGAGCCCCTTGTGACTGCCACCACACGAGGAAGCCCTTCTCGCTCAATTGCTTCTCTACAAGTCTATTAGAACTGAGGCTCGTAACCATTGTACTCGTCTCAGAACCGTACCAATACCTCGAGTTGCGGCGGCAGTGACGCCAGCCACTAGCACTTTAGCTTTGACCTGTGCCTTTCCGGCCGTCAGGCGCCCGACCCAGTCCACCCTGAGCAATGTGTTGCCCCCTTACGGACCTAACGAGTCACGGTGGACTTTTCCCACAACGTACCTAGGCATCAATTTAAGGGGTATTAGGCTTGCGGCGGCCACTGACTGTTATACCACCGGCCCAGCGCTACTTCGACGACCTCAGAAGCGAATTAACTACTGTTGATGTTTTCTAAGTTGGCTAGGCTGGTACCTAGGAATTCGCACTCTTGCCTACAAGCTCAACGCCAGAATGCGTGTCACTCGCCTGCTGCCTGAGGAGCTGCTCCCTTGATGCTTTTGCGCCGGGCCAACACCTGGTGGGCGGAGCTTACATGGCCATGGTAGTTGCCACACCAAAACCTTGTCGCCGCTCAAGGATCTCAGATATCACCACTGGGAGCCTCATGCTCTTCAAGGGTTGCGTGTCATGGTCAGCATGGTTTGTGCATTTCTGATTTTTTTCTTCTTTTCTGTGCATACTGCCTGAGCCCCCGAGTCCCTTTGATTTGTGCCAACACCAGACTCAGCCACCAGATTCTCTCAAAATATCCCTTGCCTATGCCCTCGCCCACATTCTGTCATCACCCTGTTTCTCCACAACACCTCACATTCCTCCACCCTCAAAAATTGTTCCCAATCTTCTTCGTCCGATAGCTTGAAGGGAAATCTTCCCTTCGCGAATCTATTTGATCATGAAATAGCGCGATCAATATCGCGCTGTAGCTTCCCCTGACAGCTGTACCGCGAACTCTCCATATCAGCGTCCTCAAACCCAATACACTTCCAGCACTTAAGCAGCATGTCAGGATCATACTTCTTCTTGATTTCGACCAGGCGTGAGTAGTTAGGGCCCCACCAGGCCTCTTTCCAATCGCCTGTAAAGGGGCTCGCCTCATTCACATATGATGCGCTACCGGAGCCTACCAAGTCCTGTACTAGCTGTAAGATCTTGGTCGCGTTCACTGCGGCCTCCAGCCGCCCCTTGTAGGAGCTGTTGCGGGGAAGAGCTAAACCAGTGCCGATATTCCACACCGCATTATACCAGCCTGGATGAATGGATGTATTGGTATCATAGCCGTCCCTACTGCCCTCAACCGTGAACGGCAGATCTGCAGGCACGTAGGTGCCCAGCGGGTTGAACCCATACTCCTGCGCTTGTCTCAAGAAGTTCGTGTAGCCGTCCTTGATCACTCCTGTTTCGAAAAGAGACCTCGATGCCAATCGCCCGCTCAGGATGGTCCATGCCCCGGAGGGTCGTTCCTCGGGCTTGCTGTACTTGACCCAGACGTCAGCCCAGCTCGGCAGAACTTCCACGACGCTCGTGCCGCCGAGGGATGTAACATGGTCAGAAGCAGCCTTCATGGACTCTGCCGCATAAGCTCCCCCGTCGCTCAGGTTCGCAAATGGTGGCAGAGGGTTCATATAAGTTAGATACGTCGCAGCAAAGTGTCCGCCCCAGCCCTGCCGCGCCCACGAGAGTGACTCCTCCGCCACGAGCCCAACCCACTCGATGGCGGTGTCAACTGTCAGGTTTCCCGCCGGCAGCACCATGTGCGCGACGGCGATGGGCATCGGCGCCGGCTCGACCCGTGAGGTAGACTCGAGGACCACTCCAAAGGTGCCGCCGCCGCCGCCGCGGAGCGCCCAGAACAGGTCCTGGTTCTGGCACGCGTTTGCAGTGCGCATTGACCCGTCGGGCGTGACGACCCGGAACTGCACAACCCTATCGACGGCGAGCCCGTACACAGGACTCAGAACGCCGCGCCCGCCGCCGAGGACAAAGCCGCCCGAGATGCCGACGGTGGAGGACGCCGGCACGAGGATGGTAGCGTTGTGAGCGGTGGCGAAGTCTGTCGCGGCGTTGGCGGTTACCCCAGCGCCGAGTGTCATAACAGCGGCGTAAGTGTGTTGGGCGCCACTGCATCCCTCGGGTGTGAAGGAGACGTGGTGGCTCATGTCCTGGAGTTTCTTTGTCCACAGGGCGAGGGAGCCCTTTTGGCTGCTGCGCGTCATGTAGTCATGGCCGCTGTTCTTGATGGACAAAGTCACGTTGTATCTCCTTGCGAATTCGAAAGCCTTGGTCACGTCGGAAGCCTCCTCCACTGCGACATAGTAAGATGGGACACTGCCTTGGTTGCAAGAAGCGTCGGCCGGGGGCTGAGCTGCTGGGCTCACGGTGCTGTCCAGAAGACACTGATCCGCTGGGTCTGACATGCAACCTTCACCCTGCCCGTTCATGTAACCGCCCGGAGTTTCGATTCGGAAGCTAGGATTTGTGTAGTTCTCTCGAATCCGGGTGCAAAGTGTCTCGTCGACCGGGTGCGACACTCCGTTGTAGGTGCTGAAGCACGGCAGCGCAAGAGGTACGTCCCTCCCCAAACGGCCGTTGACCGAGGCATTGAACTCTACCCAAGCATCGCTGCCCGCACTGGGGGCTGATTCAATCAGCAAAGGCATGAAAGCTGTGAGGATAGCTAGACACCAAGTCATGATGGGATAAGATAATCCTACAACTCGGAAATGATGAGAAAGCTAGAGGACGGGAAGTGGAACGACCGAAGTGAGGAGACTTAGGTCTTCGAATACATCGCCGAGGCATCATATTCATGGACCCATTTGGAATCATATTGTGAGCAGGCCGAGTTCGGCTATGTGCAGTAAGCATGGCGTTGCATAGTATCCAAGTCCACTTACAGTTTACCAACGTAGGTCACGATGCAACCCTTAGATGTTGTGTCAAAAGTGGGTACTTGGCCATATATGGCTCAAGAGCCCTACAAATCTCCGAGATGTGCAGTGCGGGGTCGGTAAGCTCAAGCCAACGTCTATAAAGTACCTGGGTGGAAGATTGCCTATTCTTGGACGGCGGTCTTAAGAATGATGGGCTAGGTAACATAGCACTGAACTTGCGGGGGAACCAATAAGCGTACGAGGGGAAAAAAGACTCGGAACAAAACCAGTACCGGTGCCCTGGCCAATGTGTTCAAATGTTCCTTTGCACTGGCAAACCCATTCAAGACCAGCTTCGGACGGCGCCGTGTGCTACGCCCATCCATGCACACCCTTTCGCTGCTTGAGACGATAAGACGATGCTCGCTCTGTAGATATGAAGTAAAGGAACCTTGGAGGGGATAACGAGGAGGAAAGCCAGAGGAAAGGGGCAGTGTGAGAGATAGGGAGGGTGGTAAACAGAAAAGATGATGAGTACAATGACTAGTAAGCATGAGGGAAGTTGGAATAATTGTCCAAGGTTATGTTTCGAAATCATATCGAACTAAATGTCTGTGAACACCTTTCGGCGCAGACTAGTTCCTGGTATTTGTGCAATGTTATGGCTTCCAAGGTTTCTACGTATTTCGGGCTAATTTTGAAGTGCGATAGAAAATTCAATATTTGATCTACATTGCTATTCTCTGACGTTGGGTATTTAAGCGTTCTATTTCCTAAAATTGTGTACATACACTGACTGTAGTTCTATTTAGGTAAAAGAGCCATTATGCGGATTGAGAACGAAACTAAGCATGAATTCGGGCCCTTGTTGATTATTATAGGGAGCCCTCTGCTCTTTCACGACTACTATATTTGCCTTTTCGATCGTAATGCAAGGCTAGTTTACCGCTTTTCTACCAGTCCGCCAAGGACTACAAACACTTTCTACATATCTCAACGCCGCTTGGACTCGGCCAACATTGTTTGCAATGGATAGGAGTAGTGACATGAGGGACGCATTGAAGTCGCTCTCTGGGATATGAAAAGATGTATTTGTCGCTGAAGTCGTACATACGTAGGGTTGTCTGCCCCGTCTAGCACATTACATAGCGTGAATTACATGGCCCCTGGATAACATACTTCTCTCTCACAGGGCCGTGGCTATCACTTTACCTTTCTGATCCAGGGAATGATTAGGACGAAGCCTTAAGGAGCACAGAGAATTCAAATGAGTAACACCACCAGTTGACCGTGAGGCAATATACTCTTCTACATCACTCGTTGCTCTGTGGTTTACTTGTCTAAACAGGAAAGAATCGAATTTGGTTCAGAATGCTTGACTTCTGCAAACCTCGCGAATCTCGTAGATCTCGCAAATATCGGCCTATCCACTGGGGACAATTTGATTCTCGCGCTATATGAAGAACCTCGGATAGCGGACTCCACTCTTAGATGCATTCTGAGCAAGCTGTAGACCTTGTTTCGGGAACCCATCTATCATCTTCCCAATACCTAAACCCAACCCACAAAGTTTAATTTGTCCTCTACTTTAGCTTCTTCGCATTTCAGCGGGTACAGGTAGGAGACGCAAATTATGGCAGCCATCTGAGCGGTGAAGTCTACTGACAGGCACCGATGATGGGCGCCCAGCCGGTCGGCTCGTCTGGTCTTTCGGCTGAATTTTCCTGGCGCAGCTCGGGCCTTGGTCTGGAAACAGTCCGTGATGCAACATGACCACGCCCCGGCGGAGGTCAGGAGGCGAGAAGGTACTGCTTCTCATCATGAGGGGACCTTTGGATGAAGACTGCGCATGAGGGACATGTGGGAATTGCTCAAGTGAGAGCAGTGTCCTAGATAAATGAAGTCGCTCGATGTACATTATATAAGAGAACAGATTTACATCCGCAAGACTGGAGGATACACCGAAGCCGTAAGGGACAACCTCCTATAGGATAACCTCCTATAGGATAGGCCTATGTGATGGCCGGTTTGGTGCTAACCTGAGAATTGTGATCTCTGAGTTACTAAGTGTAAGTGTACCCTCCATTTTTGCGGGTGCGAATATCCGATCTCTTATACAACTGTGTAAAGGCCCCCCAACTAGATTAGCACCTCGTCTTCGTCTCCCTACCATCCCTTCATCATCGTATGGATTAAAAATTGCATTGCTTTTAGTCTTCGTCTGACGCCGGACTTTTATTCAGTTAGAGATATAGCTTCTTAGGGCAAGCCACAGACAATATGTGTTTTTTTTTTACAGTAGGTGTGGGGAAATTCTCTCTCTCATCATATCTAAGTCCCCGAATTACATTCTACATGTTCAAGATCTTTTCAAAATGCACCCCAAAATTGCCCTCATCGCCAACTTCGCCGCCGTGGCTCGGTAGCCCCGACGAGCGTCCAAGGCCGCGTGGGTACATACCGTGCAGCCAGGCCAGGCCTTGGCTATCAACGTTTGAAGAGACCTCGTATTCACATATAGCCTAATTACAGTCGGACTTCGAAGCCGGTAACAGCCGGCAGCAGATAGTCTTGATAGGTAGTGTTAGTTGTAGACTATTACACAAGCGTAAGAAAGCGTTCACTTCTTTCTGCCCTATGCTCTATTTTCCCAGTCTAATTTAGAATCTAAGAACAGACTCAAATAAAGTATAATTTCGCTCGCTTAGCTCCATTAGTGGTAGATGTAGTGTTGTCTCCTATCATTACGAATCACCCGGTTTTGTTTCTATTCCGTATGCGGCCGAAGCCATACACAGCGACTTCATGTAGTGGTAAACGCTCTGATGAATTATTGTTATGAAATCGTCTCTCACAAGCCCACTGGGAATAAAAGACAGCTATGCTGAGGTTGAAGGTCAAAGTCCCAGGCGGACCTTTTTCCAATATGAACTACTTGGGGACGGATCTCTTTATATATAAATACCAGCAACTCCATCCTGACAGGTCCCCAAACTTTCTCTTGAGCCTATCAGGTACACAGAGACCGACCCTCCTCCCAACTTGCTACACTTTAACAGGAGATCTGGTTACATCAACATCCCCCCTCCCGTTGTGACCATGCTGAGGACGGCGCTCTTCGGCCTTGCCGGTGTCGCAGCCGTCCGAGCAACGTCCCGGTTCAATATACCAACCGGGACACCCACCACTGTACCATCAACGACCACCATTACCATAATACCAGAGCCGACTACCACCACCGTTCATACAGGTCTTCCCAGTAGCATAAAAAGCACAACTACAGCTTCAAGCAACAGCTCCATAATCACCACCACAGCCCCAGGCGATATATCAATAACTACTGTCACCATTACACCGGATCCGACCACAACCACCGTGTTAACGGGTCTTCCCCCTAATGAACCAAGCACAACCACGGCTTCGAGTGACAGCTCCACGTCTATCACTACAACCCCGAGCTCTGCGCCGACATCGATAACGACAAGCTCCACATCGACAGACCTGCGTCCTATCTTACCAACTACGACCACAGCTCCAAGCTTTGTGCCGACAACGACTGTGACAAGCTCTACACTACCAGGAAAACCTACCGAGGTGCCAAGTACAACTACGGCGTCAAGCGAAAGTTCTTCAAGTATCACCACAGTCCCAAGTTCAGTATCAACTACAGCCACAGATTCGAGTAAGAGCTCGTCTTTCACCATAACATCATCCTCAAGCTCTGTTCCGGACACAAAGACAAGCCAGAGCACAAGCCAGGCTTCATCGTCACCATCATCCTCGACGACATCAGAGACCGGCCACCCACCTACTTCTTATCCAACGTCGACTGCTAGTTCCCCTACCGGACAGCCTAGCTCATCATGGACGACAAGCTGGAGCACAAGTCAGAGCACGAGCCATTCCTCGTCTTCCTCGGTGCCTCATATCACAACATCAGAGACCGGGCCTCCATCTTCCTCGCAGCCCAGTTCCTCCTCAACTGTGACTAAGAGTCCTACGTCTTCTTCCACAGCCAAACACAGCTCTTCTTCCAGCATGACAACGAGCCAGCCTTCTTCTTCCCAGACGACCTCGACTCCTTCTTCCACAGGACCATCCAGTTCTATCCCTACGGTGACGAAGAGTCCGTCTTCTTCACAGTCGACTTCCGCTTCTGCTACAGGGTCCTCCAGTTTAACAACCATAACGACGAGCCAACCTGAGTCTTCGTCTTCTTCACATTTGACGTCTACTCCATCCACAAGGTCCTCTAGTTCGACAACTATAACCACGAGCCAGACTTCGTCTTCTTTACCTTCAACATCTACTCAGTCCTCAAAGTCCTCTAGTGAAACGACTGTGACTACGAGCCAGACTTCGTCTGCTTTGCCTACGACATCCACTCTATCCACAAGGTCCTCCAGTGCAACAACCGTGACTACAAGCCAGTCGTCGTCTTCGATACGGTCAACATCCACTGGGTCTCCGACAAGGTCATCCAGTGGTACAACCGTAACTACCAGCCAGTCGTCTTCTGTACAATCGACGTCCACTCCTTCCACAGGGTGGTCCAGCTCTTCATCTGTTGTGAGCACGACATCCAGTCCTTCTTCCACTGGGTCCCCCAGTTCATCATCCACAGTGACCACGACCCATTCTTCTTCTTCGTCAAAGTCGACTTCTACTCCGGTCTCTTCCACAGAACCATCCAGCCCTGCATCCACTGAGACTACAACGACGGCAATCGCCACGACATCCTCCAGTCGCTCGTCCACTGTAACCCACTCCACATCTCACACTGACTCCGTGTCTTCATCCGTGACGACAACACTCGGTACAACATCTAGCTGGACTACCTCGACCAAGAAGCCAGGCGATTCCACGACCAAGTCAGGATCAACCACAACCAAGTCAGAAAGCACAACCAAGTCTGGGACCACAAGCACAAAGTCAGAAAGTACTACAACTCAGTCAGGGACTAGCACCAAGTTAGAGAGCAGTACAACGAAGTCAGACAGTACCACAACTGAGGAGACAGGAAGCAGTACTACGAAGCCGGGACATACTAATACCTCTTCGAATCAACCCAGCTCAACGACTACTCAGGCTGCTCCACTGCCAGTGCCAACGGGCCCAGATGTAATAGACGTCATTAAGAGTCTTGACAAATCCAAAAAGAAGTCAAGAAATTTGGCAATTGGTCTCGGTATTGGATGTAAGTAGATCCCTTGCCTCTCCAGAGCCCCATGTGACCCTCCACCTACCCCATGGCTATATCCTACCACAGTCAAACCTCCCATAGCATGTACTTTCTGCTACGGGAGGCTATTCAGGGGCAAGGTTGTGAAGACCGCCCAGGTGGTAGCAATATATGTACAGCGGCAGGCTGAGCTGTCCATACTCGACTCCGCTACGAGCCTCGGGATCTGCAGTCAGGTCACAGGGCCGCCTTTCTTTCCAGTCTCCTCCTGTTCCGCAACTTACCTCTATCTTTGTTGTCCCATTGTCTAAATCTCTTGTCTCTCAGTGGGCGTTGGCATCCCCGGCGCTGCAGTCCTCGGCTGGTTTGCAAAGGCATGGTCAGCGGCTAGAGGAGCTCCTTTGGTCATCGACACTGTAACCAGGTCCTTGTCGCACGCGAATTTGGGCTCAATTCCAGACTGGGCGGGTTCCAACTTACCCATCGGCGACCTGAGCAACGCTCCCCCCCTCTCTGGTCCAAATCTTGGCAACCTACCTTCCGCTCCCCCCCTCTCCGGTCCGAATCTCGGCAACCTACCTTCTGGTAGTAGTAACTCGCATTACTGGCACCACAGACCCTTCGTCCCATCAGCTCATGATGTGACAGGCTGGCTGGACAATATCGGACACGGTGTTCCCGATATGCCGGGGTCCTTTCCTGATGCTCCAGGCTTCCCTAAGCCCCCCAAAATCCCCGGGTCCCCAGAACCGCTGCCACATCAAGCTCCGCCTCGCTTACCTTATATTCCAGATCCCTACCCCGACGGCTTTCCTCTCCTTGTGCTTGACGGCCTCCCGGCGCCCCCCAACTCTCCGTGGTCCCCTGGCATCCCTGAAGAGTATGAATGGCCTAATTTCCCATGGGAACCTCGAAGCGATCATGGCCGTGGACCCCCATATCAAGATGAAGATGATCTCTTGTCAGATTTGTCTTACTGGGTTCCAAATTCTGACCCGGGGCCCCACATTCCTGATGAATGGAATAACCCATCTCAGCCTGTGCCCCGACCTCCTGAAGCACAACCTCCTGAAGCACAACCTCCTGAAGCACAACCTCCTGAAGCACAACCTCCTGAAGCACAACCTCCTGAAGCACAACCTCCTGAAGCACAACCTCCTGAAGCACAACCTCCTGAAGCACAACCTCCTGAAGCACAACCTCCTGTGCCACCTAGTGGAAACGAGCCTTGGTCTGAATCTGATTCAGCGGACTGGTCTAGTGGTGTCGATGACGATGTGCTGGTGTTCGACCCGGCCACTGGCAACTACAAATATGAGCCCGTTAGTCCGCCGCCAAATGGTCTTCCCTCTAAACCTCCCTCTGATTGGCAGCCTTCACCGCAATCTGGAACTCCTCCTGGTTGGGACCAGGACGTGATGCACCTGGACTTTGGAAGCGAGGGCGTGGGAAGTGACGCAGGGCAATCGATGGACAGTTTCCTCGACAGAATGAACAGCAAGGGCTACAGTGAAACCCAAAGTCTCAAGCTCCTCAAGAACTTTGGTCGCGACATGGCAGCGGCTGAATCCTACATATCGGCAAAAGAATTTGCAAAGACACACCCAGGGACCTCTGCGCGGGCACGACGCTCCGGAGCGCCTTCTGCAACACAAGCTGAAGGTGATGGCGGCGCTCCGGTGAGCACCGTTCATGCCTCCACCATCATTAACCTCGCTTTTGATATGGCATGGACGGGGCTTTTTGGTAACGTTTCCAATACGCCCGGTGCGGCCCCTGGCTTGAACATGGATGTCAGAACATCTCCACTTGTCCAGAAGGCTGCACGCATGGCGGCAGAGTCAAAGCCCATGGCAGAGGTACTCAAGGCATTTAATCAGGCTGGCGTTCCTGGTGAAGCGGTACTGAGTACTTGGGAAGCCGTGCAGGATTCCATACCGTCGCCCCCTGGTACACCGCAGACTCGATTTGATGCGGCCCTCGACACTCTCTGCGGTATCATCACCCCTCAGAGCTTGGCTATTGCAGTAGCTGGCATGGTCGTAACCCAGGAGAGAAGCTTGGAGGCTGTCAAGAATGCTCTACGTCGTGCACGGTTTCCTGAAAGCTACCTGAACAGGACGATAGTGATAGCGAACCAAACCGTCGGCTCGGCCATCGAGCGGGGAGAAGACCCAATCGTTCATGCAATCGAAGCGATCAGAAGGGCGTCCGCACTGGTTGTGGGCGAGACTAGCTCTTTTGGCCTTCGCGAGCCAAATCTGGATCTGAAGCAAGACCTCTATGAATATCTCAAACGTTCACACAACTTCTGGGCCCGGTACACGAATGCTGTTTATGGCACCTTCAAGCAGCTCGAAGCCAAGCCCCACAACAAGACTCTGGACGACATCCTCAAGGTCGGACCACCACCAATGGTGCCGGATTATAGGGGCATCTCCTTTCCATACCGCCGTGGCCGGGTCCCCGCCACTGGACAGAAACCAGTACCCGTCCTGCCCGGCCAGTCTTATGGAGATTTCATGCACATAAATTCGACAATGCCATGGTTCTGCAGGGGCCTAACCAATGAGGTGATAGATGAATCCGCAGGACAGTTGGACCTCGTTGTGGTTGGCCTGATTAATTCGAACGGCGATCAAAACCATACCAGGGACGACTTCCTGTCGCTCCTCGCGGCAAATCAGTCGCTGACCCGCATACTGACCGAAGAGGTCCCAAAGGCGATTTGCAGACTGCACATGAATCCGGGAACACTGATGGACTATAACTTCTGGAAGGACAAGAAGCCGATGGGATACGATGGAACATATCGTGCACTGCTGGGAATGTGGAGCACAGTGCTGAAGAGCCCCGGGGCTCCTACGGAGCTGGAGGAGAACTATTGTGCGACGCTATCACCAAAGCAATATTCCGAAGCACAGAGTATGTCACAGAAGTATCTCTTGGACCATGTGCACAAATGGGGGCCCATCCAAACCCCCCGAGCCGCGTTACAGTCAGCTGCGGTATACAACAAACCTCTGTTCGTATGGTTGCGCACATGGGCTGTTCCGGTTTTGACGTGCAGGTTGAACATGGAACTCAAGTGGTCCAACCTCGACAAAGACGTGAAGTCTAAGTATGAGGACGCCTGGGACCAGTTGAGGGAGCTTTCGGGGCTTCTTCATAACATCAACACGGGTCGCGAGCCCTGTGAAGGCCTGGAGTCGGCACAGCCGGAGAAAGTCGGGTATTATTGTGGCGAGCCTCATTTACCGAGTCCCACAAATTCGACACGGCCCAAGTAAACTTGCCCTTACACTTCCTGTTGCAGCTGAAGGAGCCATCGTACCGCAAAACCTTTCTTCTTTTATACAAAGATAGCTGCAGTGCAGGAAATCTAATATCAATGTTGTTTGTTTTGATTCCATGATTTGCCACTACTGTCACAATCAATTCCTGCTGTTAAAGTTTCGTCAAGAGAATTGGATTATGGAATCGAATAACAAGCCCTGAGACGTCCTGTCACAGCAGCAACTCAAATGAAACCGCGCAGACTCGATGTTGGCGTTGTCCTGGCGGGGACCTGCTGTTTCCACTGGTTGTATTATTTTAGCCCTTTGAATTGATGAAAGGACTATGATTCCACTTGATCGATCTCGCGAATTTCCTGAGAATTCCCCATCCCCCATTTCACTTTGCGAGGCTTTACACGACCCCGATATCATGTAGTTGCGCACGGACCACACGCAAGCTTGAGAGAAAGCCATCACCAAAGATCGGCCTCCCAGAGCCCAGACACCTCAGGTCAACTCCTTCAATATTTCACGGAGAGGTCTCAAATAAAATGTCAGCCTCAAGCACGACGCCCATAGTCTACGCCCTCGGGTCTAACGGCTCCGGCCAGCTAGGCATCGGCCACGACCAAGACGTCTCTATTCCGCGCCAGGTCATTTTCAGCCCAGCCGGATCCGAGCCCACGAGCCCCATCGTCCAGGTCGCGGCGGGCGGCAACCACACCCTGCTGCTAACCTCGGACGGCCAGCTTTTCTGCGCCGGCGACTTCTCCACGGGGGTCTGCGGGCCCGCCACCAGCGCTGGGGGGCAGCAGCAGCAGCAGCACGTGGCGCACCCTGTCAGCCTGCCCGCAATCGCTGCAGATGGGACGACACCAGCGCCTGTGAGGCTCATAGCCGCGACATGGGAGGCCTCGGTGATCGTGCAGGCCGATGAACACGGCAAGAATAGGATCGTGTCGGCGTTTGGGGTCGGGATGAAGGGCGAGCTGGGACAGGGTCAGTTCATCGTGCGGACGCCGGCGATCTCGCGCATCAAGGACTTCCCGCCCGAGGATACCGAGATTGTTGATCTGGCTGCATGCATGGGTCATGTCGTCGCGGTTCTCAGCAACGGGGAGGTCTACGGGTGGGGCAATGGCCGGAAGGGACAGCTTGGCGCTGCTGTTGACGGCGTCGCCGACGAGCCCCGCCGGGTTGAGGGCGTGGACTTCAAGGTCTCGCGGGCCGTCTGCGGCAGGGAGTTTACGTGTCTGTTTGGTACGCCCGAGGGCGGTGAGATACTTGTGCTAGGTGCGGACAAGGCAGGTGTCAGATCTGCGGCGCCGGCCACGGCCCTGGGCTGGAAGGACGTTGGGGCCAGCTGGGGCGGCGTCTACATCCTCAAGCAAGACGGCGAGCTGGTGAGCTGGGGAAAGGATGATCATGGTCAGTTGGCGCCGCCACAGTTGCCGAAGTTGAGTGAAATTGGTATCGGCAGTGAGCATGTTGTTGTCCTGACCGAGGACGGAGACGTGCTGTCCTGGGGCTGGGGTGAGCATGGCAACTGCGGTCCTAAAACCGAGAACAACGACGTCAAGGGACGGTGGAACACGATTGCTTCCAAGAAGTACATTCCGTCCGGGTCTGAGATAGTGGGTATCGGCGGGGGTTGCGCGACGAGCTGGATAAGCATCACGATTCCAAGCCAACCTTGAGCCATCTTACACGGAAGGCATCCTCACTCTCCAGCGACGTTTACACGGGACTTCCACCTTCGAGGCCAGCCTCCATATCAACTAGCATGAACTGCCATGTATGCCTCACCAGTCTGTGAACAGACCAAACCTGCGGACTTCGGACACCCTTTGTGTCGGTTCAACAAATGGTGGAGCAGGCCCTCCAGATTCGTTCGCCGGGTTGCTTTGGGTATTGCCGGAGTGGTCGCTGATCCGCATGGTGGATGGATTCTGCGAGAACGTCAGTCAAAATTAGCCTGACATCTTCAGATATACTTACGGGCTCGTCACTGGCGTCCCACTCCAGCCGAGGGTTCTCGCCCTCTTCCTCATCATCCGGATTCATCGGTGCCCACAACTCATCGTCGTCTGGCTGCGGAAGGAACAGCGACTCGGATTTGAGCGTGGACTGAGGCTGGACCAGGGGGGCTCGAATGTCGAACTGGGAGGAACGTGGGGCCGTTGACCTTCGCGCTGGCGGTGGCATCTTGGCCGGCTCCTCTTGCTGTTCCCTGGGTGGAGCAGGAGTTGCTTGTCGCGATTCGTTGTTGGCTGCCGCAGCCTGTGTGTTGGGGCCTGCACTCAAACTTGGTCTGGCAGGCTTTGTGGCGGCTTTACCCTGCCCCTTCTTTTGCACTGTAGTGCTCTTCTCATCCACCGTCATCAGGGTGAACTCGCACATTATGCCATCAATGCCGTAGAAAATTTTCATCGGCCGGCCGGGTCTTGAGTAAGCGGCGTTCAGTGCACCGCTTGTGTAATTGGCGTGCTGGAGAATGGCACGGAAGTCCTTGACACTTATAATGATGTGAAGCTTGTCGGCCACCTCGATCTCGTCGAACTCGTCCATCTCCATCGCGATCGACGTGTGGAGTGGTTTCCTCAGTACAGCTTAGGCTTTGTCAGGCTTTGACCTGATAATCTTTCTGATAGTGAGGGCAATCTTACCATCGTTATTTGAGCGAGCTTGTTTTTCTGTGAAACATGTAAAGTTGACAACATTCTCACCGTCTGTGTTGATATCGAGAAGATCGATGCCCGGCCCGAAATGCTCCATCAACGAGCGCAGAGTCCTCGACTTCACGGACCAGTGGTTCACGGCTTCGTTCTTGTCGAACTTGGCATGAATAGGAGGCTTGGCTTCGAATGACAGTCGATGCGTCGCAGTGATGCCTGCCCAGAGCTTCAGAAACGCAGATCACTGTAAGAACAGTCTGAGATGACACGTACCATTTCGACAAAAGATTTTGGCAATGAAGCGGCTGTTCTTCCCTGGGCCATCATCAATGGCTACATCGCATCTTTCAATAGCGGTGACGTTCTCTCGATCTCTATTAGGGTCACCGCTCGAGCGGTTGCGAAAGACGGAGAGAAGTGCCTTGGACGGAGGTCAGTGTGGCCGGGTATTTGCAGGAGCAGGGGGAGGGCGTACCTTGATATATATCGAGCAGAAGAACCTCTCGCGATATTCTGTATTTTCATCGAAGTGGAAGCGCGAGAAGAATCTGTTGGCTGCGAATGTGAAGGATACGTAGGCCGACTTGGTGAGGTTGAGCGCAGTGAGGATCAACTGCCCAGTTGAGAATTTGCTTCTGTCAGTACCTAGATCGGCCGAGCCGACCAAAAGGCCAGTTTCTGCTTCGGGTACTAGGCAGCGGGACTTACCTTGTCCTTCTTGACCTCAAGCGACACGTCGTCACTGAATTTGTTCATGCAGACCAGCGCGTCGTTGAAGGCGCTCACGCCGTCCTCGCTCAAAGTGAAGTTGACGAGAGCCATGCCAACTGGGGGCCTCTCAGCCAGCCGGCACACCCTATCGTAGTCGGCCTACTGCTTGGGTGTGTGCGCGCCGAGAATTGCTTGAGGGTTGATTTCAATGTCGACGTTACCAGCCGGGGATTGTGGTGTTTATGAGGCAGGAAGGAGGCAGAAATGCTCGAGGCCCAGGATGTCGCGCCTGGTCAGGGTTGTCATGCCATGTGCACTCGATTTGGGGCAATTCGTCCTTTCAGACCTCACAGCACACTACAGACCAAGCACAAAATTCTCGGTTGAAGTTCTTACAAGATTGATTTGTTCCTCAGACATAATTTCACTATGTTTTCTGATTTCCTCAAGTTGCAGTCTGTAATGGGGGTTGGTTCTCTAGCTTCCAGGCCCCTGGGCACCCAAGAAGTATCCTGCAGCTTGCAGGGATCGCCCAGTACGGTGGTACACACCAGTAGAATCAGCACGCGCTCCCAACGCAACAGCCTCCTCTATACCAGCACGACAGCTTGGAGAATTACAGTGGGAAAATAACCAGCCTAACCTGTTTCGGCCTTTCACTGCTTCGATACAGTAGGGCGCAAGAGGAGCCGAGCCCAGCGCTGCCCGCCTGTGGTCGGAGGGCTGAAGCTCAGCTGCAGTGGCCCGAGGTCCAGTTTCCCTTGCCAGTGACATCAATACTCGCCAAGTGGTAAGGCGCGCATCTGTTAAGAGACAGCATTTCACCTCATCCTCAATCTTCTGTTCGCTTTCACGTCTCTTATCATTCTTGACGCGTTTCATTGAGGGCCACACTCATTTCCGAGTTGATGAGTTTCGTCATCCAAAGTTCGTCCTCATTCACTGGCTAGAGGTGTTGTAAACAGAGATTCTCGGCGTGAATACGCGTGCACTCCCTCTCACCCTTGACGGCGCATCGCCTCAGGTTACAGTAACCACCCCACCCCTCTTAGGAACCAGCGGGCGCGTGCAGCATCACGACACCTTCATACGTCCAAAATGGAAGGTGAAGTCCCACAGGAGATCTGGTGGCTCGTGTGCCAGGATTTGAAGACCCAACAAGATTTCAGAAGTCTTTTTCGTTGCGCTTTAGTAAATCGCAGCTGGGCCAGTCTTGCCCTGCCCCTCTTATATAGGTGAGGCCCCCCCCACCCCACCCAGCTCTCTAATACGCGTGCTCGAGCGGACCCCATCGCTGACCAGGCACACAGCATCCACGACTCCTCCAGTGTCGCCTCAGATGATGCAGGCACAAGCGACACCGGGAGGTGGGCCGGAATGTGGCGCTCCATTATCATGTCCAGCCTTGGTGTGACGGCCTACCCTTACTGCCTCTGGATCAGATCGCTTGGGCTTAGTGACCTCGAGCAGCTCCTGCAGGGAATCGCCCGCGACAGGATATGGAGATCACTCTTCTTCAAGGGACCCATGAAGTCATTCGAGATCGTCAGCAGGACTACAAAGACTCGCCTGGGAAGACCGATCCTCGAGTGGCAGAAGATCATTGAGCTTGTTGGTGACGCCATCACCCAATTTGCAGAGGAAGCCGCCGAGAAGCAGAATAAGTCCGTCCAGCTGGTGAGCCTCGAGGGTGCAAATCTCCCGACCGACCTGCTTTCCGTTTGGGTATCAAGGTTGTCAACTCTGACCACCCTGTCCATCCGAGACGGCTCTGTCCTGACAACAGAGGTTGCTGATTCCATCCAACGCAATTGTCCCTTCTTCAAGGAGCTCACCTGTTTCAACATAAGAGGCCCGACTGTTGACCAAAACATGGCCGACTTCTTCCGTGGCCTCCGGGAGAACTCACTTGAGAGCTTCAAGGTCCACAGCTCCAACCAGATCGGACACAACGCTCTGGATGGGCTCATGCAACATTCACGCTCATTGAGATTGTTGGATCTCTCGAGCCTTCAGAATACCTGTCTGGCCAGTCTTGATACCCTGAGCCAATGTCAGTACTTGGAAAGCCTCAGCATTGAAGCCAACACGCCCGCGCCGCCAAGCACGTGGGCAGTGAGCGGCGAGGACCCTCTTCCCAAGGTAGCCGCTTGGTTGAAGGAGTGCAAATCCTTGAAACGGCTTGTCATCTCGAACCTCACCGGCGCAAGCAAACTCCTTTCCGACATCATGGATTCACCGGATCTGCGCCTCACTGACTTGCAGTTGAAGCTGATAGACGATGAGGAAGCGTTCTATGCTGCCCTGGGCAACCAGACGGCCCTTGAGAGCCTGTCTCTGCGCTCTAGTGCGGAGATAAACGACCCAAACAGGGCACGGCATGACAAATTCATCGATTCTATCTGCCAATGTACAAGTCTCAAGGACCTTGACATAATGCAAAAGGTCGGAGGCATCGACCAGGTCCAGCTGACTTTTGAAGATCTCGTGCTACTCAAGGACTGCCTTCCTCAACTCGAGGATCTCAGCTTTGACGGCGAGTACCTCACAGATGCCCTTTTTGAACCACTCGCGCAAATGCAACGTCTGAAATCCGTCTCTATCAACGGATCCTCGATATTCACATTCGCGGGTATAAAGTCTTTCATCGAAGCGCTCAGGACGAGCGGTGCACACGGGGGTTTCCGGCTCTACATCATGAACCAATACGTCGAGGCTGCGATATCGGAACGGCAACAGGAGCAGCTTGCTGGGTTGATGGCTGTGGGACTTAATGGTGTCTTTGAATTACAGTACTGGCGAAACCCCTCCGAGGACGATATGTCAGATCTGTCTGATTGACTAGCAGACCAGCTTCCTCTGCAGACGCTGCGCGGTGAGTCTCGGAAAGCTTTATGATGGCGTCGCAAAGCTTGAATTGACAAATATACCCAGATATCTTCGATGTGATGCGCATCGCTTGGAGATGTTCTTATGTCAGATGAGGCCATACGGTCCGCGGATGCTCAAGGAGTTCGGTCGCTCAGAGTAGCCAAGCTGTCATGTCATCTCGCCGTTCACATACTTCGCCAGCCAATACCCAGTCTTTCATTGCCAGGCCCAAAATCCGCATCAGGCATCCCAACGACCATCCGCCTCCGGCCACCACCATGCCCAACTCCCACCAACTGTCCCCTCTCATCCCCTGGGAAACAAGCGGGCAGAAAGCCTCCCACTTCGTCGTCACCAAATCCCGGAAGCCCACCGGCAGCCGCCTGCTGGTACGCGTTGTTCCGACACTCCCATCCGCAGTAATCGTCTGAGTACAGGACGTAGATGTTGTCTGGTCCTGGGTCGCAGTCGTCTGGCATGTCGAAAGGGACTTTGTCCATGTTCTCTGGCTCCCATGCCTCGGGCTCGGTGATACGCATCAGTTGAGCGAGGACGTCGTTGCAGGAAGCGTAGGAGAGGAGCGTCGGAGGAGGATGACCGCAGAGCGGGATGGTTTGGATGTAGATACACATCGGGAGGATCACCTTGGTAAGTGCCTTGGTGTCGATCTTTGGATCGGGAAGACGAGTGGTCTTGTTGAGGACTGTCGCAGACTGGTGGGCAACGGCAGTTGTCCTTGCTCAACCGCGACCGATGAATCACCAGCGGCAGTGAGTTGGCCAGTTCTCAAACGTAAAGAGAGAGGAGATGTGTACGAGATTACTAGATGGGTTCGATAATCTCTGGTCTGCTGGGCAAGATGTGTCGCAAGGAAGTTGAGCTGTTGATCAAAGGCAACACCATGTGGAAGCCTCGAACATGGAATAATACCCCTAATTAAGTCATTTCACTCGGAGTCTGCCTTGGATGTCCTTCATCGGAAACTTCTCTTTGGGCGCTTTCTCTGAAATTCCCTTCCTGTGGGATCGTTGCATAATGTTTTCCCGCAAGACTCAAACCAAACCGCCGCGGAAGCAATCTTTCCTGGCGACGAAGCTAAGTTGATTTCGCAAGGTGCTGGGCATCGAAGAAGATTCGCGCGCTGAAGCGTGTCAGGATCAGAACAAGCTTGGTCGGGGGACACCGCAACATCTCGTTAGATGAGACGGGCGTTCTGAGGGGTTGGACTCGGCACTCAGGCGGTGGGGAAAAGGGAAGCAAAATCTGCCAGAAGCAATCAGAGCCGGGTAGCCCGTAGTAACAGATTCTCACGCCAGATGGGGGAGATGGCCAGGAGGAGGCGGGCTAACAGACTTCAGACGGCAAACTTGGTCGGGCAAACTCAAAAGTTCACGGCTTGGAAGATGACGCTTGCTTGCTGCCCTCCCGCAACAGCCAGAGGTTGGAAACTGAGCAAGTAGGGAAAGAGTCACAAGCAAACCCAACACTATATGCTGAGCGCGCTTATGAGAATATGGTAAAGCTCCCCATGATGTTCCAGCACTGCGTCTCTGTGCTACCACGTGGAACGGCCTTCAGCCTCATGTTTCCCGGCGCTGCAACCAGGTACAGAATGTTGGACAAAACTCCCCATCAAAACCCGTTCACTCAGAAGATAAGGGGGTATCTGATTGTTCGGTCCCTAGCTGAAGATCACGAAGTGGAATGAAAACAAGGGCCCCTTCCCTCATCCTGTACAATGCAATTACACCTGTCCAAGTGTCACCCACATATGCTGACTCCTCCATGCTTTCATGCACAATGGAAATAGAACAAGCCCGGTCAACCACGAAAAAGAAAAGCCTAGGATAAATATGAGAACATAAACCAAAAGGAAAGAACACAGAAACAACTGCCGAGATTAATCGATCCATTCCATCATGGGCTCTTCATCCTCATAACCCATGCTGACCGTCGAGTCAGCCGAAACGGCCAAGGACTGGTTCCATACCATCTTGTCTCTCAGCTCATCCGTGATCTTGTCCACATCAACATCGAGGTACTTCCTAAGGAACTGTCCGACCTGCGTGTTCTCGACATTGCCGTGGAGGTCTTCGGCCAACGGGCCGCCGGAGCTGTAGATGTTCACATCGACGGCCGAGTGGCCATGAGTCGACCAGCCGATCCTCGCGCGCTGGCTGATCATTCGCGAGAAGGTGTATATCGCGTGCTCCGGATCGGATGCCAGCTCCTTGAGCTCGAAGTCGCGGGCATCGGCGATGCCGAGGCCTGGGATCACGAGCTTGGTGTTGATCCAGTCCTCCAGATCCTTGAGAGCAGTGCTGTCCGATTGGATGGAGCTGATGTGTTCATGCAGCTTGTGGGCTAGTAACTGTGCGGATGCGTTGGCTTTTGCTAGAACGGTTGGGTACCAGTTATATACTGGTAGCTCTGCAGTTGGGGATTCTGGAATCTGTTAGATAGATGCACACAGCGTAATCGTCAGCTAAACTTACGCCATGCGGTCGCCAGGCCACCAGTCTCGTGATCACTGGTAGCCACAAGCAGGCCCTCCGTCTTGCTGTTCTCAAGATAATCCAGAACAAGCTTGAAAGTCTTGTCGTACTCAAGAACCTCCCTGACATGTGACGCCGGGTCATTGATGTGTGCAGCATGGTCTATCCGGCTACCCTCTATCATCAAGAAGAAGCCCTTATCGCTGTCCTCGGTGGCTTTCGTGAGCGCTTTCAATGCAGTCTCTGCCATTTCGCTCAAGCTTGGATAGATGTCGGCCATATTCTTGCGGTCGATTTCAAAGGGCACATCGGCGCTGGCAAACAGACCCAGCACAGGCAAAGACGCATTCTCGCCGCCCTGGAGACTGTCAAAGCCTGCGCGGTCATTGTAATACGTCCAGCCGTGCTTCTCCTGGGCGATTCCCGCAACATCTATGTCGTCCAACCGACAGCTGCCGTCCGTCGTGTTTGGGAGGAAGTGGCACCGTCCTCCGCCAAGTATCAGGTCAACGACCCTCCCGAGTGCGCCTTCGCCGATTTCCTGGAGAGCGATTTCGTTCTCCTTCTCCCTGACGTCGACGTGGCTGGCGAAGCAAGCTGGCGTCGCATCCTGTGTTTTTGTTAGGAACAATCCTCACGCTATTTATAGGGTACCCACAGTAATATCTGTTGTAACCACAAGTCCCGTATGGTACCCATCCTTCTTCGCAGCCTCTAGAACAGAACCACAGGGTGAGGAGTCCGGCAGTATTGAAATGGCTCCGTTGTAGCTCTTCTTCCCACAAGAGAACGCTGTTGCGCCCGCCGCCGAGTCCGTGACCAGCTTATTGCTCGACCGTGTCCGACTCGTGCCCCAGAAGTGCTTGTCCAGCGTCAGAGTGTCGTCGTACTCGAGGCCCTCCACCAGCTGCCTATAAGACCTCGTCAGGGACAAGGACGCAGGCCCCATCCCGTCCGACACCATGAATATCAAGTTCCGCTTGCCGGGGGGCTTCGTAAACTGCCCGGTCTGCTGGTTGTGCTGGAACCATACTGCCAGAACAATAATGATCGCGGTGGCCAGGAGGGCCCAGACAAAGAGTACGACCTCGCGGATCCGGTACGCCCATGGCTGAGGTTCTGGTGAGGAGCCACGGATCAGGTTGTCTTCTCGCTCGGCAAGGCGGTCGGACCCCGCTGAGTCTATCGACCGGCGCGGGTTGGCGAGAAGCGGTGTCCGATCGGAAGGCTAGTCGCGAGAGTGTTTTGTTTAGTAAATTCTTAAGACGGCGGAGTCGTGTCAATTAGAGAAATATGGACAGGATACTCACCATGACTCCCGTACTTTTCAATAGCATAAAAGGTATGAGGACAGCTCCCCCAACCCGAGGAAGCAGATAGGATTGCGCGTCCAAGATGGCTTTCCTTTATGGGCGGGAGACCCTTAAGAGCTGCCGAAACAGCTTGGGGGTGATAAGCAGCACTGTGGGGCAGTCACTGAGACGTCATGTGGGCCCTTTTAGTCAACCAATCACTGTAGAGACGACCCCAAGCGTTCAACTACATGCATCCCACACATGCCGTATTGCTAGCTGCTCACACTACTTTACACTACACTCGTACATGCTAATTCCCACCTCTCATGGCCGCAGAAGATATCGAGGGAACGGTGTCACATTGCCTTTCATTGCTTCTGACTTCTCGGTAGAGATGCCCAGCATGCAGTCTATCAAAGCTGCCGGGGAATGTCTCCAATCCTTGGGGAGGGGCACTCCAGGGAGCCTCTTTCTGCCGTTATTAGTTCGACAAGTCCCGGCCTTTGTGTCACGAGCCCTCCCGTGTTACCGAGCCAAGGCATCCAATCCGCTGACAAGAACCTGTGACTCTTTCTCCTCTTCTGCTACTACCTCCCTTCGTAACAGCTCGCAAAACAAAAGAGCTGGCCGGCTTTAACCACCCATCTCCTCAACCTCAGTTGCAGTGTACTCTCACGCGGCAGCCCTTTGAAAAGCATGAAGGAGACGTTCATTTCTCGCCAGAAGCTTTGTCCTGCGCCCTCGAATTGTCCTGGGAGACCTCCACCGAGGACCCATCCGTGTAGAGCTCCAGGAGATCCTCGCTACTGTCGGTCATGTTCAGGCAAGTGTTGCAAGGTGTCAGGGGATCGGTCGAGTGGTTCAAGCCGGCCTCGTCATCGTCTATGGTGTCTGGCACACTGCCCTCCTCGTCCTTTTTGCCCTCGCTCTGTGCAGTCTGGCTACCGTGAGCGGTCTGGACAGCCTGATCGTTCTTCTCGGGTACCTTGCGCAGTCCGAGATTGCGAACGACATTAGCATCAGCGATCGGGCGGCCACTCTTGCGAAAACCGTAGCCCAGCGCGACCGTCGGCGGGATATCGCCCTTGAGTATGCCGTCTAGGTTAATGTAGGACACCTCCTCGCCCATCATGCCTTTTCCACAGGCTGGGCACAAAGTCTGCTTGCACTCTTGTGCCTCATTCTTCAGAAACGGCCTCCGAGAGTTCGACAGACTAGGGAACCCAAATCGGTCGGTAATCGCCTGCTTGTTCACGTGGTCCCGCTGCTGCAGGAGCTGGGCGAGCTGGGGCGCCGAAAGCGACTCCAGTTGTGCGGGCGTCAGCTCTTCGAGAAGGCCCAGCTTATCTGATCGTGCGGCGGGGCCTCTGTCGGGCTGCTTGAGGAGGTGGCTGAACATCTCTCCGTAGATGTCAAAGTGCTCCTTTTTCTCTCGCTGTCAGCAATTTTCTCTCCACTTTCCGATTGGATTTGGATGTCACAGTACTTACAAGTTTGCCATCTCGAACCGACTCATAGAGGCGCGTCTCGGTGTCGTGGCTGCAGCGGTAGAACCAGCCGAAGTCCGAGCCATAACCACATTTGTCGCATCGCAGGGTGTCATCGTACTGATACGCAGTCAGCAAACGACGTATCTAGAGGGGGTTGAGCCAGCCATGACGCGTGGATGTCGACTTACCACACGCGTCTTGCTAAGCGAATGGCAGTTCTCAAGGTGGGTACCGCCAGGACGACGAAACGGGGGCGAATACTGCGAGCCAAAGATCGCTCCTCGGGGAGGAAGAGGAGGGAATCCTGGAGGAGGGCGCAGTCCTGGGGTTTCGGTCTGTCTCTGCGGGTGAGGCAATCCAGGAGGTGGTGCGAAAGCAGGTGGAGCAGTAGTCTGCAAGTGACTGTGATCAGGGTCCATGGTGGGAGGGGCATCGCCTGTCATTGAATTGGGAGACTCGGGAGGCGGGAATGGCACGTTCAGCGACATCTTGCGGATGTATTGAGCGGCGGTTTGACCGAGCTTTTGAAAGGGAGACAAGTTGCGCTTGACCTCAGGATCGGTTTGAGTGGGCTGGGCAGTTTCCACGGAAACGTTGGGGCGCTTCATGATTCACGGACCTTGGATAGAGAGCGCATGGATTTTGGAAGTTTGAGGGAAAGCACTTCCGGTCGACAGTGGATTTTGAAAGGCACACATGAATTAGGCAGTCTGGTGTGCCCAGGCAGTAATTTACATGAAAGTATGGGGAATGAGGTGAGTGTTGTCGTCTGATCCAACAGGGCACTCAAAATTCATTCTAGTAATGGAGCTTGACAGTCAACTACTGTACTTGATTCCCCAACCCTCAAAGGCAAGACACTGTTTCTCAAGTCCACTCACAGGCAAGATTCATCTGCATTCTCTAATGTTCACCATGAGAATCTCGACGCTTGGAAAGCAATCGACATGTTATCAACTGCTGAGTCCTTTGAACATATGCACACTATCAGTTTTGGATAAGAAAAAGTACAATGTACAAAGGAGATAATTGATAGTCCTAAATTGAGAGTTCTGAGACGTAAAGAAAAAGGCAATAAATGGAAACTTGAACGCAGCGTTGAATATTAAGACCTCACGTGACGGCGATATACGAGCCATGTACTGCTCTCCTCAGCCAGACTTACCTATGGCAGCGGTATGAGAGGTAGAGTCACTTCAATTTCGAAACATGAACTTGAGTTTCGTCATTTCTGGTTCGCAACCTGGTAGATCTACATTTCCAACGTGCGTACGTGTCGCAAACACATCCATTAAATACGCATTAGTATTCATCTATGGGCACTGACAGATTCTTTTGACGATATCCTGGTGGGACTGACAGATTCTTTACCTAGGTAGGATTGTCATCAATAAAAGGGTTCTTTTGAGCCATCACCGGCCGAACGACATCAGGCGTTCTCTAGGAATGTCCGCTTAAGACTTCACAGTGTAGTTGTTATCAATGCGTCTCAAGTCCCGTGTAAAATTGCACCAATGGTTTCTTTATAAGAGATGATCTGCCGCTTGCGAGAGACTCCCGAGAAGGTCGTTGTTGTTGAGAGCACTGTGGGAGATGAAATTGAGTAAGTGGAACTATTCTGCAGGTTAAACGAACAGCCTCAATGATTCAGGTTGAAATCCAATTGAGAAGGACGTCCATTTGAGCTATTCCATTCAAAAGCAACGGGTTATTGAGATTCACTCTCGGGCTGCCATTGAATGGGGCAGATCGAAGTGGCACGCAGCCTGCTCAGTAAGGTCAGCGAAAGATTGTGAGTCTCACTCAGCTATGAGGCACGGCTACATGATTCTCCTCGTATCCTCGAATGTTATAACCTGAACGAGAGCTTCCGAGGCTGCATTTGCTCTTGGCAACGGCTTTTGGGACCCGCCTTCAGCCCATCGGAATCGAAATCTTGAAACCCCAAGAAGAAGTCATCCCAAATTTGTCTAGTGCTGAGACGCACCAAGAGACTCATTCACCGACCGGGTAATAAGTCGAGTCGACGAGGATCAGGAATCCAAGGACAGGGCAACTCTACTCAGCCACAAACACAGTAGCAGCTTCCAGGGACGCTGGGCACTGAGATAGCCTGACACTGTCGATCCTGCACTCTCTGGGCTTCTCGTATGCATGCAAGATATCCTTGCGGAAGGCACGTCCGTAAATCAGTAATGCATATGATAGTGAGATAACGACAAGTACTTTCGAAAGTCTACTTATGATATAGCTCCAGGCTCGGGACCCGAACATGGAGCTCAGTCAGCATCAACAATCGCTAGATCCCCCCAAATACTCCGTCGAATTATTACGGCTATGTGTTTCGTGGATGGCTGCTCCAGTTGAACAGAAATGTACGTGACACAGAGTTAGTAGGCCAGGTGCGAGGCGCTATTTGCACACAGAACTGCCATTCAGGGAAGCTGAATGAGAAATATATTCGAGAAGTGACACGAAAAGCATACATTCCTTGAAAAGCTGTAGGGACCTCAGATATCTTGGGTGGCATTCAGATCATAGCGAAGGGCGGCGCCTTTGTACCGGCTTACAAGCCGGATTCAAAGCTGCTCAACATGGACTCTTCTACGGACGACTGTAGAGCGGCTAGCCAGGCAGGTGCCTCGGCACACCACAAGACTCTGAAGGTGCACTCGGGACAGTGATGCATGTGCCAAGAACAGTTGATAAAAATGCGTTTGTAGAGCGCGTCGGATGGGCACGGAAAATTAATCAGCGGCAAATTAATCAGCGGCGTGCATCGTGATCTCGTCGACCACCGGCTTTTTGCAATCCCGAAAGATTTGGAGGTCGTTCTCGTTAAGTTCACCGCTATTCATTGAAAGACTGACAATCACAGGGAAGAAGGATGGAAAGGAATCCGCCAAGAACAGCGAAGATGAGACGCCAAACGAGCCGACAAGAGACCTATCAGTTCTGCCTGAGGAGGTGGATACATTCTCATGTCGGCTTCTCATGCACTCCTCGGTTGAATCCAAGTTTTTCATCCTCTTGGTGGCAATGATGACTCCTTTCATTCCTGCGAAGACACAGGAGAGGCTTGAGACCGGTGTGGATGAGCCAGCACCCAAAAACATGAGCACATTCAGCAATAAGCGACCTTAATTCTGAAAATGTACTTATAGGGTCATGGATCCCGGAGACATTGGAGAACAATAGATCCAAGAAATTCAGGGTCTATACTGAGAAAATGTGTTCCATGCAAGTACCGCCTCGGGCAGTCATCTTCGACCTTGGTGATGTTCTTTTCACATGGTCCGCCACTACGACCACGTCTGTTCCCGCTCGAAAATTGAGGGATATCCTGTCGACATCTACTTGGAACAGCTATGAGCGTGGTGAGATCACACGAGATGCCTGCTACGAACGAAGCGCCCGACAATTCTCAATTGCGGCATCCGAAATCGCCGAGGCTTTTTCTCAAGCACGAGGATCCCTTCAGCGTGACGATACTATCATTCAATTCATTCATGAGTTGAAGCAGGAGCCTTCAGTTCAGCTTTATGCTATGTCTAACGTCGGCAAAGAGGATTTCGAAGATCTGGAATCCAAGATGGATTGGTCACTTTTCGACCGCATATTCACTTCGGCAGCAGCTGGCACAAGGAAACCGGAAACGGCATTCTATCGCTACGTGTTGAATGAGATCAGTTTGGATGGCAACAAGGTCTTTTTTATTGACGATAAAGAAGAAAACATCCATGCTGCTCGAGAATTGGGTATTCAGGGGTTGGTCTTTGAGGAGTCGACAATTCAACACATGCATGAGACATTCAACAGCCCAATCAGCAAGGGCTGGAGATATCTATTCCAGAACGCCAATAGGTGTGATTCGATCACAAGCAGTGGAGTCTCTTTTGCGGACAACTTCGCAAAACTCTTGATTCTAGATGTACTAGACGATCGGTAAGTCGAGACTCGAGCGGGATCCTCGAACATCTACGCGAGTTTTACAAAATTGACTGTTTTAGAACTCTCATTGACCTCGAATGGGGGTCAAAGAAGACATGGAACTTCTTTGCTGGTATTTACCGTCGTACCTTTCCCGAGGTCCCAGGAAAGAATTAGGGCTATGCAGTAGATCTCTAGTGATCGACCAACGGCTGATAAAGACTCCTTGACAGATGAACCTCACTTAATTTCAACGGGTTGTTCGTTACCTGATGACCTTGACACCACCGCCCTCGCTTTGTTGGCTCTTGAGCCACCTCCAGGAAACACTGCCACAGCAATACTTGATCTCATGGCAGGCTATGCCAATGAGGACGGCAGTTTCATGGTGAGCCGCCACCTTTCGTGGATGTCAGAGTATATGACAGATATCTTGGTTCCCGCTGAACAGCAGCCCAGACATATTTCGACCATGAGAGAGCTCGAGTGGACCCTGTTGTCAGCGCAAACATCCTCGCTTGCTTCTACTCCTATAAGCGAGGCCATGAATTCAAGCATACCCTGAGACTTATACGATCTATGCTCCTAGAACGTTCATATGCCAAGGGGACCAGGTACTATCCTTCCCCCGATTGTTGCCTAGGTTTCATCGGTCGTCTGCTTGGATCCTCAAGCGACAGCGAGCTTCACGGGACGCTCGGCGCACTCCTCAAGTCACGGTTGCTTGAACGCCTCGGCCAAGAGGGCAACGCAATGGATTTGGCCATGCGCATCCTTTCGTGCGCCGCGGTGGACTTGCCATGCGAGGAAGATCGTCGGGCTTTACTGGAACGCCAGTGCGAGGATGGTAGCTGGGAAGCTGGTTGGATGTACCAGTATGGGACTACCGGTATCAAGATTGGAAATCGTGCAGCGACTACAGCAATGGCAGTGGCGGCACTCTCGTCGCCATCTATACGCAGCGACGGGCGGAAGAGCAGCGCAGCGAAGTCGGGTATCGAGAAGCTTTAGGTCTTACAGTTTCACTTGGGTGTATTGAAAAACTTATATACATCAAAAGAACATGCGCGAGTCAAGCAAGTATCAATAAATGTTTGAGTAATCACCCCAACTCCCGGGAGTGCTGCGTGATAAAGAGCATGGTCGAGAATCCTGAAAGCAGGTTGGAGGCAAGAACCCCCAGGCTCTAGTATCTAAATCGTAATCCGGCAGGCTTGGTCTGCAACCTAGGCGTTTACCAGCATGAGTCAGGAACAACTTGTACAGCCGGCCGATGCTTGAGCTGTGGTGCAAGATATGGCTTCAAAAGGTCGTGTGTCGAAGCAAGTCTTGCTACGGAAGACCAGCAGTACCGGAGACAACAAGCACATGCAGCTGTGGGAGTGAGAAGTCCTGGAATGTCTTCCGTTCTCCCACCTTCAAAATGACAACGGCATGCCCGTAAGAGCAAAGTAATCAATGCAAAGCAGGCGAGACCCCAAGTCAAGCGGCAATAATGAGCTTCCTATAAAGGCCCGAGGTTGGAAAACGATGACCTCGGGCTGAGCCTGGCCGGATTAATGAACAAATTGGCGTTGGATAGAGGGGTACGTGAAGACACACGATGACATGATAGTGGAAACCGGAAAATCCTTGTTGTGCACTAACAGCCCTGCTGAGCTCCATTTTCTGGGGAAGGTTTGTTGATGCAAGCAGGACCAGAAAGGCTAGACTGACCCAGCGGTCCCCAGCGCGTCCCGAGCTACACCCTGGCACCCATGCACGAAGCCCCAATTGTGTACGACACGGGGTAATAGACCAACCTCCCCGATTCTGTCTCTTCCAATTGATCTCCCGCTTCCCCCCTTCTTAGGCTGGAAGACTTGCCGACGTTGCTTCACTTCGTGGTTTGGTCGAGAACCAGGCGTTGCTGCAGACCTTCTTTGCTTGTAAGTAACATTGCCCTTTTTTCAAGGAGATTCTCGACTGGCGCGAAAAGCTCTCGTTGCCCCGGCCAGTCCAATGGCCGTGCGGAGACATGCATGTAAACAATGAACTCGGTTCCCACTTTATCGTCCCAACGACCAGCCTCCTCTTGACTTCGCGGCTGGCTACCACCTGCACGGTTTCGCAACCCATCAAGCTAACCATACTTGCCTCACCCAGGCCTCATCCCTCCACAGCCCTGCGACGGCTTAGGATAACCTACCGCGACCATGTCAGTCAAGTTCGAACGAGAGACGTTCAAGCAGGCCGAGGGCGTCGCCGGCCCCGCTGTGTCTGCTGCGGCCGAGCTCCTGGGGAAGGATGGCCCCCTTCCCGGCACGACCGGCAAGCACCCTATATCTGAGGCGGTCGGCACGGCCCTCACTGGTGGCAAGCAGATGGCGGGTACCAAGGGCTACCTGATGGTATGTCAAATTCATGAGCGACAGCGCTTCGCTTTGCCACCCAGCGGCCACTGCTGCGCAACAGGCCATGGCGACTACTTGTGCTAGACCTGCCGGCTAACATGGAAAACTGCGCAGGCCTACATCAAGCAGCTTGAGGAGAACCCAATGCGGACAAAGATGCTTACCGCCGGCACCCTCGCCGGCGCCCAGGAGTTTATTGCGTCGTGGTTGGCCAAGGACCGCAACAAGAATGGACATTATTTCACATCGCGTGTGCCAAAGATGGCAGCATACGGTGCCCTCGTCAGTGCGCCACTCGGCTCACTGCTGATCTGGGTTTTGCAAAAGGTCTTCAAGGGGCGCACGAGTCTGCGAGCCAAGATCTTGCAGATCCTCTTCAGCAACCTTATCGTACGTTTCCGCATGCGCCATGATCGTGGCATACACGGGATGTTTAATAGCTGACAACCTGTACAGATTGCCCCCATCCAGAACGCCGTGTATCTGAGCGCAATGGCTATCATTGCCGGTGCCAGGACTTACCACCAGGTGCGGGCCACCGTCCGCGTCGGCTTCTGGAAGGTCATGCGCGTCAGCTGGATCACCTCGCCAGTGTGCTTGGCCTTTGCGCAGAAGTTCCTGCCCGAGAACACCTGGGTTCCGTTCTTCAATCTCGTGTCGTTCATCATCGGAACCTACATCAACACCGTTACCAAGAAGAAGAGGCTCGCCGCCCTGCGCAAGAAGCACTTCGGTGACGACCGCAGGGGCCCCGGCTCTGTGGCCGGCCCTCCCCCTTCGGATTACAAGGGAGATTACTCGATCGGGCCAAACCCTCCCTACTAGGTCAAGCATGCTTGACTGGGATGTGTACAGACACTCGAGGCCTGCGAATGTGATCGCCTCAGTTCATTGAAACGTGAGCGATCACCTGCACCTGCACCTGCCTCTGCCTGAAAGTCGGCATGTTTGTGTTGCGACCCGGTGGGATTGTCCCTTTGTGGAAGAGCGGAGATCAGGGGCGGGCTCGGGAACGTGGTACACGATCCTGATCTGGATGAGACATGTCGTTCATATACGGGATTGGCAGCTGGAAACGAAGTGATAGGAAAAAGTTACGACGAAATGAGCAAGGTCGGCTTGGGCTACGAGAAGGGCTGGCTGGGATGTATAATTCAGGGTCTTCATATAATGTCTCGCAGTATATGTGTCTCGTCGATGAGTAGATTATGGTCTTGACTGCTTTTCATTATAATGATTATGACTTGCTTACATGCAGTGCTATCTTGACGTGCAGCGAAGTGAAACCTGAGTAGGCCTCGAGGCGAGATCCACCAGTGCGACTGCGCCGCTGTTGGTTAGAAGCTGGCCAGTGCTTTCGAGCTTTCCAAGGTGTGGTTGGTCCCTTCACTTTTCAGCCGTCAGCACTCGTTGCCCAGCTTTGCCTGACTCCGGCTGCCGTTTGCGTGCTTACCTAACTAGCGCGACCCACTTTCGTCAGACCGCCCAGATCGCCCCAGGACCCTTCCCTTGTCTGGGCGATGGGCTTTTCTGTTCCCGTTATCAGGCAAAACCCAAATTTTTTTTACGTCGCAAATCTTCGCCGAGACCTCCTTCCTCTCTCAAACCACCCATCTCTTTCTCTACACACCACGTCTTCTTCATCAACAAGACCAGGCCAACCTCATCTGGTTGTCGTTCTCTGTGCTATCGTATCGCAGAGATTCTTTGTGCAACAGTATTGATTGATTACCAACCCCCGCAAACGACGTCCCTTCCCAACCCAAGATCTTCCTGAGTCGAGGTCAAACCACAACAACGCCCGACAGCACCATGTCTTACGGCGGAGGATACGGCTCCCGCGGCGGCGGCGGCGGAGGTTACTCGAACGGTTATGACCGCAGTGACCGTAGCGGTGGTTATGGCGGCGGCGGCGGCGGTTATGGTGGAGGTGGAGGTGGCTACGGAGGGTAAGTCTTCACTCATTCAAGCCTTTCATCAAACAAGAGAGTATTCTCCGCCGTGTACGTCAGTCATGGCGGGAACAATCACGGATGATATCTCCATTCAAAACCATTTGCTTACGGAAAGAAAATACTGACCTGATTGCAGTGGTGGCTACGGTGGCGGCGGTGGCGGCTACGGCGGCGGTGGCGGCTTCGGAGGAGGTGGTGACCGCATGTCCAACCTCGGAGCAGGCCTGCAGAAGCAGACTTGGGGTAAGTTGAAGTCCAAAGCAGTATTCTACGGTATTTTGTCACCATACTAACCGAACCTACACAGACCCCAGCACCATGCCCAAGTTCGAGAAGTCCTTTTACAAGGAGCACCCCGATGTCAGCGCCCGGTCGGATGCCGAGGTCGAGAAGTTCCGACGCGACCACTCTATTGCCGTATTCGGCACTGAGGTTCCCAGGCCTGTCGAGACCTTCGACGAGGCTGGATTCCCTCGCTATGTCATGGACGAGGTGAAGGCTCAGGGTTTCCCCGCCCCGACTGCTATTCAGTCGCAAGGCTGGCCCATGGCTCTTTCCGGTCGCGATGTCGTCGGTATTGCAGAGACTGGATCCGGAAAGACACTTACTTACTGTCTTCCTTCCATCGTCCACATCAATGCCCAGCCTCTCCTGGCGCCGGGTGACGGCCCCATCGTGCTTGTTCTCGCTCCCACCCGAGAGCTGGCCGTCCAGATTCAGCAAGAGATCACCAAGTTTGGCAAGTCCTCGCGCATCCGCAACACCTGTGTGTACGGTGGTGTGCCCAAGGGTCCTCAAATCCGTGATCTTTCCCGTGGTGTAGAGGTCTGCATTGCTACCCCTGGTCGTCTCATTGACATGCTGGAGGCTGGCAAGACAAACCTTCGCCGTGTTACCTACCTCGTGCTTGACGAGGCTGACCGCATGTTGGACATGGGTTTCGAGCCTCAAATCCGCAAGATCATCGGCCAGATTCGCCCTGACCGTCAGACTCTCATGTGGTCTGCTACATGGCCCAAGGAGGTCCGCAACCTTGCCAAGGACTTCCTCCAAGACTTTATCCAGGTCAACATTGGTTCCATGGACCTTGCTGCCAACCACCGCATCACCCAGATCGTCGAGGTCTGCAACGAGTCAGAGAAGCGTGACAAGATGATCAGGCACATGGAGAAGATCATGGACGACAAGAACAACAAGATCCTCATTTTCACCGGTACCAAGCGTGTCGCCGACGAGATCACCCGCTTCCTCCGTCAAGATGGCTGGCCAGCGCTGTCCATCCACGGTGACAAGCAGCAGAACGAGCGTGACTGGGTCTTGGACCAGTTCAAGACAGGAAAGAGCCCCATCATGGTGGCCACCGATGTGGCTTCCCGTGGTATCGGTATGTATAATCGCCACACCCGTCCCCCGCCCCGCCCCCCTTCCTCTCACATCCCCAAAGCAGCTTCCAGCATCGCTACTTGACGTGCTTTACTCTGGTGTACAGGGGCTCTCTTGATTGCGCAAATTGCCAGACCTTGCAAGTGTCTTTTTGGTCTCTGAGAGAGGAGTCTTGGGTTCACGACTGTAGCAGACCTCGGACTGAATGTGCTACACTCGTGCTTCTTCTCTTGTACCTGTCCAGTTGCTCTGGTACAAGCGTAGAGCTGGCATTTCTTGACCTTGATCAAGCTGTCTCCAAGATTCCCAAGGCCCGAGGACCCTGGAGCAATGGACTTTCCAATCCGGCAATGATGTTCGCAAGGGATAGCCCTCCTGCCAAGGAGAAAGATCACCGAGAAAAGCATGAACATACTTAGATGTCACATGCCATCTGTCCATGCTGGGACGTTGCTATACCACTCAACTGCCGCCTGCTAACCATACTTATTCAAGATGTTCGCAACATTACTCACGTGTTGAACTATGACTACCCCAACAACTCGGAGGATTATATCCACCGTATTGGTCGTACTGGTCGTGCTGGCCAGATGGGTACCGCCATCACCTTCTTCACCACTGACAGTGAGTACTTGACACATCATCCCCTGTGCGCAGACCCTGCTAACACCACTCTAGACTCCAAGCAGGCTCGTGATCTCGTGAATGTCCTCCAAGAGGCCAAGCAGCAGATCGACCCCCGCCTGGCTGAGATGACCAGATACGGTGGTGGTGGCGGTGGTGGCCGCTACGGTGGGTACCGGGGCCGCGGTGGCTACCGAGGCGGCGGCGACCGAGGTAAGCATCTTCCATGCACAAGCAACGAACACATCGACCATACGCTAACTCGTCGAACAGGAGGCGCCAACGCCATGCCACTCAACAACCGTCGTTGGTAATTTGCCCAATTGGGAGAGAGTCGCGCTGGGACTAGTATATCCAGACGTGACCATCCCTAACCGGCTGTGACGTGATTCACTTATTTTACAAGGAGGCCTTCCGGCTTCTGCACAATACGGCGTTTTTTCGTAGATTGGCTTTTGGGGGTTATTAGAGGCTGGCATTTTTCTTTTTGCTGACACGGTGTTTGTCCCAGTCACGGCTTCATGTTAGAGTATCTGCTACAGTGCCTCAAGACATCAGATTTGACGGCGAGGCATTATCTTGTGGAGGGGAGGCCATACGGACGAGAAAAAGGATTAAGTCCGAATGCATGGCATTAAAAGTTTCTTAGTTTCGAGGTTGAGCAGCGTAACAGCGGGCGGCTGAGCCCCAGGCTACAGCAGCTGTCACACTCTATGTCTAGTAAACTATTAAAAGCGTCCCATCCTTACACGTGAACCCGCGTGAGGTGTGCTTTGGATTCCGCGCTCGGTTTCCTCGCAGAAGCACCGAGGTGACTTGCAGTTGCCATTTATCTTGATCGCAGGCCGAGGCCTAACCGTGCATATGACAAGATCAGAGTGGGCTAAGAGCATCGCACACACGAGGCACTGGAGTGTCGTGTCGTTCCCGGGCCGAGAAGTGTTAGTTTCGCACCCTCAGAGCGACTTGCCACTGGCCGGAAGGAAGCAGGTTTTGTGTGGCGATTGGACAGCCGTGTGTCACCTGTCTTCGAACGGTGCAATCGGGCCGTAGTGGTCGGCATGTTTGGATCTTCAGCCTGACTGTCTCTCCGGCTGTAATACACCTGACGACGGGAACCCAAGGAATCTGGTGGCCGAAGTCTCCTTCCCACGGACGAGACATGGTCCGAAGGCAGTAATAGTGTAGGCTAACCACCTTGGCCCTCTTCATTCGGGAGAAAAAATCTCCTGCGCTTCGATCATGAAGCCAGGGCTCCAGTACTCCCACTCATCGGCCTGCTTGTCGATCCACAGCATGCCCTCGCCGAGGAGGTCGTCCAGCGCGGTCCCGGCCCGGGCTCTCGTCCAGTGCAGGTTGGCCATGAGCATGGAGACGCTGATGTACCCGAGGACCTGGACCGCCTCGAGGACTGCGCTTTGGTCCGTGTTCAGCTCCTTCGGAACCGAGCGGATGTACGGCTTGCTGCCGACCTTGATTACGGAGAATGATGACCCTAGGGGTTTGAGGGTACCAACAGCTCGTAGAATGTCATCCCTATGCCGTGTTGTCAGCATCTATTCCACCGCACGTGAAGTTGTATGGGCATTTTGGTAGCAACACTCACTCCGTGACCTCCTGCGAGCCTTCCATACGGCCCCTCATGATCCTCTCCTTGACCTTGCGCACCTCGATAAGCCCACCATTCTCACTCCTTGTCTCGCCGCACACCTCGACGACGCGGACGGCAAGCTCAAAGTAGAAGTCGTTGACGGAGCGGCCCAGCAGCTGCGCCCAGATGGAGCCGCCGCCCGACGAGGAGGAGCCGCTGTTGCTGCTCGCCAGCGGGTCCACGCCGATGGCGGCGCACATGCGGGCAAACTGGGCGCGGAAGCTGGGGCTCGACCGGATGTCCTTGGCGTGGGTCTGCGCGAACTGCTGCAGGACGGACCGGAAGACCGACAGCTGCGTCTCGAGGGCCTGCGCGTTGGCCGACCGCAGCGTGTTGCCGTGGCTGGCGTACTGGGCGGAGGTTATCCTGCTGCGATCGAAGGCCGCTAGGCCGACTCCTTTCCTTGACATGTTTTCTTGTTTGATCTAGATGGGTACTTTTTTTTTTTGGGAGACTAGGCCGAGTGAGCAAGTATCTTGAGTGAGATGCTCGGTGCTTGGCGTTGGCTGGATATGTATGTAATCACTCTGCCCGCAGGGCCGCCTTCGTGAGGACTCGAGAACAAAAGGCTGCAACAGTGGTCCCTACAGCCTCAAGTGACGTGTGAATTCCATCTATTCTTTACTCATGGATACAAGTGCGACCAAGTCATGACATTTTCTCTAGGATTATTACAGACAGCTATCCTGGCCGTCAGCGTCGTTATCGTTGTCGTTGCTTGCTTTGAATCCTTGCAAGACCTGACCGATAAGATAAGGATCACGTGGACTAGATGAAAAGTCGACAGGGGAAAGAATCCACTAACCCGCTCAGCCAGTAAAATTGTTAGGCAGGCAAACCCGCACAACTCGCCCGCCCTGGACTGGCTGAGCAGCGAAAAATCATCCTCGCCCAAATCTCATCCATAGCACTGAAACGAGCCGTCGACGACAACGCCCTCTCAACCACTGACAACCCCAGCCACCACCGTAACAATGGCTTCGACCCAGTCAGTTCAGTGCTTCGGCAAGAAGCGAAATGCGACAGTCAGTCTCTCAAGGCCCCGGTCCTCCGATTTCGAATGCGACAACCCAACACCAAGAGGATTTAACAGAAGTGCTGACTGTTGATGGGAATAATTAGGCTGTCGCCCACGCCAAGACCGGAAAGGGTCTGATCAAGGTCAACGGCCGCCCTCTGCAGCTCGTCGAGCCTGCCATTCTCCGAACCAAGGTACGAACATGAGCGAGACGAAAAGACCCTTTGGAAGACGGCCCCACAGTTGTGGATGGTGGCATAGACGAAGACAAATGTTCCCACGGGGGAGGAGATGGCACCTGTGCATGAAAAGGAGGACAATTCTACGGCCACGACGATACCCGAATGCAGAATGGACGGCTGACATGCTATCTCTCAAGGTCTATGAGCCCTTGCTCGTTGTCGGCCTCGACAAGTTCGCCGGCCTCGACATCCGTGTCCGTGTCTCCGGTGGTGGTCACACTTCCCAGGTCTAGTACGTTGCCTTCCCTCGGGTCACGATGGCTGGCTCCCTTCACCGGAACAACAGCGTCGTGGTGACCCTGGATCTGCTGTCTGTCCCCAGGAATACTGACATGTGAACAGCGCCATCCGACAAGCCATCTCCAAGGCCCTGATCGCCTACAACCAGAAGTTCGTCGATGAGCACACCAAGAACCTGCTCAAGCAGGCCCTGACCCAGTTCGACCGTACCCTCCTCGTCGCCGACAACCGTCGTTGCGAGCCCAAGAAGTTCGGCGGTCCAGGTGCCCGTGCCAGATTCCAGAAGTCCTACCGTTAAAGCGTCGGCACAACTCGGAATGGCGTGGCGGATCAGTGCTGCTGCTACTACCATGCTGGTGGTGCTGGTCTGGGGAGGTTGATGATAGAGAGGCGGCAACAGGAAATCCTCACGGCGTTGACGAGAAGACAATGCCTACCGGCTCGGGAGGGATTGCCGTTGGTCTTTTCAGGTTTCGTGCGGTTCGGGAGTCTTTTCATGGATCAACACGGAATCAAAAGGGGAAATTATTTTCCTAGGTTTGCATTTGCATGGCAAAAAGCTCCACCGGGCTGCAGTAAAGGGATACGGCAAATGAACGAACAATCAACAAATCCAGCGTGTGGCTTTGAACTACATATGTCGTGCGGATGTGCCCTGGCTTCCGCGGGTGCGAAAGCGTGTGTGCCTTGATGTATCCACATTGACATGTCTCCGGCTTCCAATGGCACAAGCGTCTACACACTGACAGCCTTGGGAAGCCTCTGTTTGTGTCCAGGTTGTAGCAGTCCACTTGATGCATTAACTCGGAATAGTGAGAGTGCGACTACCTCAGGGACAAGGAGTTCTGGTCAGCAACAAGCTATCTGCTTCGAGATTCCCCTGGACGTGGATGCTTCAATATACTAGTTGATTGTGTGGCATGATGTACACGTATATGGTGTTCACAGAAAATGTTTGAGATCTCCCCTGAGTCTCAGACACCGTCCGGCACATGTGATTTCACGGAGCAAATTCACCTCGATGCCAGCCTTGTACCTGGAGGTTTGATGATTCGAATCGCTACAAGTTTGAGTCCGACATCGATTTACATGCCAGTGACAACCACCTGGCCGATGCTCGAGACATACCACATGTCGACAAAATACAAATGGTGCCATGCGGTTTGCCCGTCAAAAGTTCAAGATCGGCTTGCGGGACAATTCTCTATTATCTCTTCACACGGAGACATTCTCATACAATGTGTCCGTCAGTTGCGAGAACGCGGTCCTTGTGGGAAACTCCTGAATACGTGGGCGTATATGCTTATAGTATGAGGCATCCACCAATGCAGATCGTACATACTATTACCCTAACATCACCACACTTTCAGAGGTTGTAGTCACATACAAGAGCCCCTGTGGCTTGCCTGACTCTGGTAACTGCTCCTAGAAGGGCTACCCCCTAGGAGACTGGGAGGCTGTCTTTAAGAGATATAGGGTGTCTTATCAGAGGTTATCCCATATGAGGCTAGGAGATTATCCTATAAGAGGTATTCCCCTAGGAGTTTGTCCTTTATGAAGTTATCCCACCAGGAGGTTGGAACATAGAGGCCGTGGCCGCACGGCGAACATACGAGCAGAGCTCGTGCTCGATACCTTCAACAATATGCGCCCAGGAGCCTAGCGATCACCGTGCCTGATGCTATCGAGCATCTGCCAATCAAATTACTTCAGGCTGTAACTTGGGACTCTCAAAGATACTATGCTCCTGTGTAACTCTCGAAATACTCGTCTCCTCCATGCTTCGGAAACCAAGGGCGAAGGCACAGGCTGCCCACAACCTACCAGCAGCGGCCTCAGCTGAACGAGACCAGCCCGACCTCCCGCCCATCAGCATCCAAGTCAACAATCACAGGCTTGTAGTCGTCGTCATCATCATTATCATCATCGTCGTCAGGCCCAATAATACCGCCCGAGCTCCGGATGGGTCGCTTCTTCTCCTCGACCCCATCACCACCACCCGTCCTCAAGTCCCACCCAAACTTCCAGAACCACGCCTCCAGCTCCCCAAACGCTTTCCCCACCAGCCCCTGGTCGGCGGTGGCTTGGCCCCGCGGCAGGTCCAGCAGCAGCTCGTCCAGCCTGCGGCGGTACAGCGCCAGCGCGCGGCGCAGCTTGCGCTTGTTCCCGGGGACGATGTCCAGGATGCTCGTGCCCTGGTCCCTGGGGTCGCCGTCACCACCACCGCCTGAGATGTACTTCTCGTCGTAGACCAGCTGCGCGTGCAGTGTGTGGAGCAGGTCGGCGGCGAGACGGGGCCGCAGGAGAGCGAGGCGGTGCGCGCGCAGGACGACCTTGAGGACCAGGTGCCACCACTGGTCGACGCACGAGAGGTTCGTCAGGTGCAGGCCAGTCAGGAAGGTCAGCTGCAGCTCACCGAGGACGTCGGCCTCCGTGATGCCTGTGCCGGGGGTGTCGACCAGGCGGAGGATCTCGGATGATGTGTCTGGGGGGCCCATAGCGTTAGCGTCCGCGTCCGCGTCGTCTATCGTAACTCTCTCTGCCTGCCGGTCCCGGTGCTCCACGGCCGCCGCCGCAGCCGCGAGGTCGACGTCGCCATCCGGGAAGAGGAACTGCAGCTCCCTGGGCCCGACGACGGCCTTGTACAGCTGCGTCGTCTGCGGGAAGCCCGACTCGCCCTGCGCCGTGTCCGAGGTGGCCACGAGCCACTCGCTCGCGTCAGTCCTCCGCGTGACGCGGGCGAGCAGGCCCTCGCCGACGCCCGAGGTCAGCTGGCCCCACAGCTCCTGCGTCTCCTCGCCGTCGCCACCACTTCCATGCTTGAACGAGACGAGCTGCGGGTACAAGCTGACGACGTTGTCCCTGTGGTCGCGCAGCTCAAACTTGCTCGCGGGCTCGGCGAGCACCTCGTTGTACTTGTCCCACTGCTTGACGCGCACCCGCGACTTTCCCTCGTGCGCGACGAACCAGTACCCGCACCGCGACAGGGCGTTGGGCTCCGACACCCAGACAAAGTGCGGGCCGGGCGGGATGTCGCGGATGCCCTTGAACCCTGAGGCGCCCGTGTTGATGGCCCTGGCGTCACAGCCCACGGTTGAGCTCGGGGGCAGGTCGAGGATGAGGAAGACGTCCCCGTCGAGGGCTGCTCCTGGTGGTGGTGTATCGTCCTCGCCGGGGCCGTCCTCTAATGGGGGCATCTCGGAGGAGGACAGGTCCGGCTGTGGCCGTGGCGGTTCTGGTTGTGCCCGCGGCCTGGGGGAGTCCATGACCTGGTGGACCCTGAGAGAGCCGAGGGGGAAGGTTCCGGTGACGGGCACTGACTGGTGCGAGAGCAGGGACGCCTTGCTTGAGGACTGGCCTGAGTCGGTCCTTTGAAATGTTGCCCTTGGGATGGGGACTGGCGAGGGTCGGCCGTCTTCTGTCGGGGCCGACTGGAGATTTTCCTCCTGACTCGGAGAGTCTGGGTTTGTCGACTCCATAGCTAGTTGAATGTGGTCGCGCTGGACGACTAACAGATATGCGATCAAAAAAAATCAGATAACAGATAGCCTGGAGGAGGCTGCAGAATTAAAATGCACGGATGAAGCCTCCCACGGCGTGTAAACAACGGGATTCAGCAGCTGATAAGCGAAAGACGGTTGCGAACGATTGTGTTTTTTTTCAAGCAGTTGGCGGGCACACTGCCATTCTTTGTACTCAAAGGAAATGCATCATCATCATCATCATCATCATATGCTGAAATGTCAGAGTCCTGTGCGGCGGTGCTGCGCATTAAAATCGCAGCAGAGCGAAGGAGGTCGAAGTCGTCGGAAAACAGGTTGCAGAGTAGCCGACGTCATGTCTCAGAACGCCTCATATGAGGGAAGGCCCGGGGGGTGGGTGCCACGGTCGTATCGTACGTATCACACACAAGACAGACCTCTTAGATCTCTGTCCAACCAACACCTCTCCTTATCGCTACCCATGCCCTGCATTTTGCACAGTCTTCATCAATCTATTTGCGTTTCTATTCCTGGGAACCTGGGACACTTCTGACATGTCGGGTAGATGGTCTGCGCAATCACGCATGACCACATTGCTCATACCAGTCATGGAGAAAAGCACGATCACCTGGGTTAGACAAGGTGACGTCTCAGGCTGAAGCGTGCCCTATAAGCACATTTTATTTCAAAGTCAGTGTTCGTTGAGCAGGCCATGCATGATGTAGCACGTTACGCGGGGGAGATCACAGTGTGGCATCAGCATCTCCAGCAGGGGTCGGCGACGAGGACGGACCACGATGCGGCCTGAGCCTAGGCTTGACTCTGGCAGTCAGAGGGATCCAGTCTGGGTATTGCCCAAGGGGGAAACAAAAAAACAAGATCATTCTGGTGCAGCGTATGCGCTGTTGAAGAATCAAACCGCAATACGAAGGTGCGTGTATTATGTCGATATGTGTATGACCTTGCATGACACGAGCCCAACTAACAACAGCATGCCTTCATTGACGAGTGGGTTCCGCAATCATCCATGCATGTACTTGCTCTAGTGTATGCATCTGTCGCATCTGTTTTTACACTTCCGCCATAGAGATAGACCGGCCCAGCAAGTCGACCGGCCGAGCCGGGCACCAGCACGACCCGACTCGGCACGGAGCGACCAAAAACCCCATGCTTCTTTCGGCCGACAGACAGGCTCTGCTTGGTGTGCACCCGCCCCCCAGCCCATCCACCCTCTCGCTCCCGCAGTCCCTGGCGCGCCCATCACCCCCGGCCGTTGATCGACGGCCGGTCGGCCTTGGGAAGTGACTCGTCGTTTTTGTCCACTTCTGCCCCCATCATACTAGTCTGCTTGTTGTACCTCCCAGGATTCCCCACAACTAACTAAACTACAGTTTAAGGAAGATCAGAAAGCTGCCAACGGGCCACCCGGGCTGCCCGGGCCGGTCGAGTGGCGGCCAAGTGCGCCGTGCCTTTGGGAAACCCGAGGTCCCGATTGTTAATTTTCGGTTCCCGTTAGCCTTTTGCTGGCCAGAGGCACCAGGTACAGGATGGTGCAGTACTACAAGACGCTGATCTGCCTAGGCTGTCACGTAACACCACCAAGGCCAGGGTCCTTACCAAAGACAGCACCTCGGGATGCGAGGCATTGTGCACTGTCACGGCCAAGAGACTGCGTGTATGCTTCCAGAAACAAGAAAAGTCACAAAGTAACAACATCTGCAGAATACACCCTGCCCCGTGCTCCCGCCCCGGTACTACCTGGTACAGTATATAAAAAGAAGCGTACAGCCGGTGACGCGAGGGTTCCTCAATGTGCGATGTCGGGTGCGGAAGAGACTGAACCCTCGCGATGCTGCGGTCGTCTCCCTCACCAAACCCCACAGGCTTTTCGGGCCCGTTGTCAAATGATCGACGGGGTGACGGGGTGACGAATAGTATGTGCCCCCGGCCGGGGGCAGCAAGGAGACCTGCAGCAGGGTGCGTGACGGAACGGGCGGGGCGACTCGGACCGGCGACGTTGCGGTAGGCCTTGTGGGTTTTTGTGTACTGTTGCAGTGCCTTAGTCCCGCCCGCCTTTGTGTATTGGTGAGAGGGTGGTGTTGTTGTTGCGCGCGTGTGATGGACGTATAGGAATCGTGCATAGGGCGTGTAAAAGAGGCTACTAGTGCATGTGTATGTATGGTATTCCCATAAAAGTGTGATCGACTATACCCGTGTATGCGTGCCCATATTGGCACTTGGGCCATCACCAATGCCGGCGTCGACCAGCCCGAACCCTCTCCACATCATCTTCCCCAATGCCAGGCCACCGGGACAACCGCCGCCGGCGGCCGTCTATCTAGTGGACCGGATAATCGGCACGGTCACATCGGCCACTTACAAGCTTCGTCCGGTCTCTGCGAGAACCCTAAACTTTTTAAGCTCGGGGGGGGGGGATGGTGAGTGGGTTTGGCTGGGACGTGTTCGTTCGGTCTGTCTCGCGAGCTTGGAGGGCGCTTGGGCTGTGTTGGGTTGGGTTTTGGCCAGGGCTGGGGCTTGGGCTGGGGCTGGGGCTGGGGGATGCGCGCTCGGTTTCGACTCGCGCACCCGCTCCCGAATGAGACCGTCTCTACCTCCCGGAATGGGAAACCAAAAACGAGGGAAAAAAGCTTCAGGGTGCCAATCTTACGCCACCTTAGTGTGCTTCCGTGCTCTATTAAGGGTAAAGGGTGGGTGGAGACGTCGCGGTGGACAGTATTCTTATTCGCGTGGGGAAAAAAAGGTTTTGCGAGGGAACGCTGTCGCGTGGGCGGGCGTGGCGCGGGAGAGTGAGGGTGAGGGTGAGGGTGAGGGTGAGAGTGGCTTAGCTGAGAATTTTGAGTTTTGGCCCAGTACCAAAACAACAGGTCCGAAGGAGGTGAGGGGGGTGGGGGTGGTCGAGGATAGAGATACCACAGACCACAGACCACAGACACAGGACCGAAGGACGGACGGACGGACGGATCATGGGAGAGGAACCAGGATCGTGGGCCCACGCGCGCCCCCCCTCCCCCTCCAACACAGACTGAAAAAGACCCCGAGAGAACAAGGTCAAGGTCAAGGGTTCGCGGGCATTAGACTTTCTCGCGTATCTGCCTGAACCCAAGAGATCCCGACAGCGCGTCACCCTAACTTAAAACCCGCCAGGTGAACTTACTCGTGCACAAGGCGGCAAGTGTGGTGTGTAAGTGCCAGTGAGCGCGCTTGTGTGGATTGGATGAGATGCCGTGTGGGAAGCTTTTAGCTCGCTCTGGGGTTCCAGCGACTGCATGATGGAGACCCACGGCCGGGGAGCTGTCAGAGGATCGAAAGAGTTTGGGGGGGGAGGGGGGAAAGTGTAACAAAAATGAAAAATAAAAAAAAAGAAGGTGTGAGATTGGGTAACAGCAGACCAGCAGAAAAAGCAGGACCCGGCGATATGGGACGGCTGAACTTGATTGAGAACTATTAGTAGAACTCTCTCTCCCTCTTCTCTCTTACCTACGTATTCAGCCTGCTGACCCCGGGGCCCAGACCCGGCACCGGAAACCTGCAGCAAACACGTATCCCAAGCAGAAGCAGAAGCAGAAGCAGAGCCCCCCTTCCCCCCCTCTCGTGATTCCATTCAGTTGAAACTGGGATGCCCGGCTGATTAATCATCATCATCGTCGGACGTCAGGTCTGCCTGCCTGCTGCCACTTTGTACAACACACACAAGCATAACAAGAAATCCTCCACATCCCGGGAGGCACAGACGCACGAGAACAAAGTAAGAATCAAGAACTAAAAGATGACGTGCCTTAGCTTTGTGTTCCCCCAAGGACAGCCCAGAAGACACGCAGAAGACATCTGATCGACCTGCAGTCAAACAACATAAGCTCGCCTCAGCCCCCCGGGGTTGGTCCCCTTACGATGGATATGCACATACTGGCATCCGGAGTACATGGAGAAAGGCCAATGCATGGGAACGGCATGGCATGGCATGGCCTGACCTGGCCTGACCTGATCTGACCCGGGATCCTGAACTGACAAGCAGCAGCACAACAACAACAACGCAGCAAGCAAGTCAGCAGGTCAGCAGGTACCTCGGGGTGGCTCAGGCTCAGCCCACCCCAAAACCTGAGCCCTTCCCGGCTGTCGCACCGCACCAGCTCAGTGCGAGATCCCTCTGCCCCAACATTGAGGAGGAAGAGTAGCAGCCACGGCTCCCCGGGCCACACACCCCCCCTCCTTTTCTTCCTTCTGATGACAATGAGACAGGGAAGGGAAGAAAAAAACCCACATGGCAAGACGCGACCTGTCGGCCCTGAGCTGCCACCCCGGAGCGCCACCATGACCAACACAAAATACTGCACCTTCATTGCCCCATTGCACACCAACCACACACCCATCCTCCTGATAAATGCCACCCTGGTCCTACACCGTGCGCACACCCCACCACCCACATCATCCACCAAGGAAGACTCAAAATAAAATAAAATAGGGTGGCTTTCGGAGTAATAGCAGGCAGCAGATAAAAAAGAACCGGGGAGGGAGGGGGGCGGCGATGGGGGTTGGTTGGCACAACCCACCAACCAGATTGTTGGGGAGCCCCGGAAGATGAATGATCCCTCTGTCGCTCTGTCGCTCTGCCACTCTCTCCCACCTCTCCCCATCAATGCACCCCTCGAAACCCAACCCACCCCGAATGAGACCATCCTCCTCGCTCCCCTTGCCTCGACAAATATCCATGCACCACGGTATGTGACATGATGATGCCGGAGAATTCCGAATGTGGGAGGGAGAAGATGAAAATGACGGCTGAGAAACGTCACCGTTCCATCAACCAACAATAGTGCTCAAGTGCTTGGATGATGGTGGTGGTGGTGGTGGTGCTCGACGAGAGACAGACAGAAGGAGCTGCACTACGCTAGAGGAGGCACATATGGCAGGGCATAAAGCATAATTCCCGAGGGGTGGGTGGTACAAAGTTTCTAGCGCTGGTCAAGCCATGCCTTTCCCCCTTGACCCCGGCACGCCATGCAGACATGCGCCCCCCCCCCAATCCTGCCTTTCCAACAACGCTTGTCCGTCTACAACCTTGACTGGCCCCCAGCCTTTTCTCGTTGGCCTACCACAGTATACACATGGGGCCCGCATATTGTATGTGGTACATGGCATGTCGCCCCCTTGTAGTACCGGTCCACTGTACCGCTGCGCTACTTGCGGCCCTGTATTTTGCCAAGTCTGCTTTTCTCTGTACGGAGTAGGCACATTGCGCATCTAAGCAGCAGCCGCACAACTCCAAAGAGGGGCCGTACACTCAACACCCGTGATCACTATGCAAACCACCATTCCATCCCATCATCACTGGCCTGGCAGCAATGCTGTGTGCTTCGTAGTCCTCAGGGAGAGGTCCCATCAAATTTGGCCCGTTGCAAACCCACACTGTTCCCTGTGATTCTACCCCTACGATCCAGCCTCCTCCAGTCCAGTTCTCACAGTTCACAAGTGAATTCGACGCGTCCTGCTAAGCTTCTGCGCCTTGTCTCGCCCGCTTTTCCTCTGAGCAAATGTCAAATCAGTGATGTTACATTGCTGTATAATCGGTCTGTCTTGTTGTTGCCTCGCGCCTCCACAATGTCCTAGGACCTTGTGCGCGTCCCCTTCCACAACCTCACCATCGGCTCGGCGGGCGCCTGCGGGTTCTGTGCGAGCACTGTCGACCGGTAAATACCAACTTCTCAAACTTCATACGTTCTTCCCCGACTGCTGGTCGACCGACCGGTACGTGTACTGCCGTGGTTCTCCTCAATCGTGTATTCCACCTCCCTACTTTTTTTTCCTTTTTCTCAATTCCGTAATTTCCCTTTCTGATAATTCTACTGCAACGAAACCACGGATCAAATAAGCGCCCACGAGGCACAACTCAACCAACATTGCCCATGCCGGATGATGTCGTGCCAAAAACTGTTCCTAGGCATAGATCTGGATCCCACCACGTCCGCCTTGTCTTAGCAATCGCCTAGAAGCTCGCCCCCATCGGTATCAGATGGCCATCTTGGTGGCCTGGACATGTGACAGCTACCTATGGTGTCGTGTGGTGGCCAAGGTGGGCTGCCGCCAGAGTCTGTCCGAATTGCCGCATTAGGAGGTCATGCTCGACATTCGATGCTGCATCGTGTTGGCTACCTCTTCTTTGGATCAGCTGGTCGTGCAAGAAAGGAGCAAGCAGAATCAGTGGTTAGGCTGACCACCGTTCGCTATAAAAAGCAAGGTCAGCACGCACAAGGGGGCAGAACAGCTACACTCCCCCCGGAAAATACGTACGTTGGCCATACACCTGGTTGTGAGACTGCTGGTAAGGCGATTGGGGGTTGTAACCGCCGGCAGCAATATAATTGCTGCTGTACTCGTTGGGCATCGTGACATTGGGCGGGGCTGGGTAATTCGTCGGCTGGTACCCTATCGGCGGCAGGCGAGTTGATGTGTACCCGCCGACAGTCGCGGTCTGCTGGCCATCGTGTCCTCCTTGAGGATCATTCGGTCCTGGTGCCGCCCTCGCCTGTTCCTCCTCCCGCGCCTTGCGGTCGGCCTCCTCGGCCTTCTTGCGAGCCTTCCATTCCTTGCGAATTTCCTTGAATTCTAAATACGAAAGCAAAGAGTCAGTAAAGGCGACCTCACACATGCACAAGGAATAGGCGGCTGCCCTTCCCGACCCCGTCAATCATACTGGTGGTCGAGTCACAGGCAGCGAGTCCAGGATTTGAGGGCGACAGTTCCGTAGTACGTCCCAGAACCGCCACCCTCCACCTAGTGACGAGTGCCGAAGCTGCAGAAAATCATGTGGTAGCATACCTTCGGGAACACGCTTCTGGCCATGTGACTGCATGGTGACGTGAGCGTTGAGGTGGTTCAGAGTACCATATGCCTTCTCGCAGCCGTTCCATCCGCACTTGTACATGCGCTCAATCTCCTCGTAACGACGTCGTGGTCGCTTGTGCTGCTGGGCGCCAGGGATAGGCACAAAGCTGTAGACCTAGATAGGCACTGTCAGTTTACGTTGCCCAAGAATACGCAGGTTCCAGTTGGCCGCCAGGACGGCGCTGGGCTTGGAAGGACTTCCAGCCGACCGGATGGAAAGCGCGACGCGACGAGACCTACCTGGTTGGGCCTCGTGGAGGCGCTGGTCGGAGTCTGCGGGAATACGTGGTGACCTGGCGTGATGGGAGCGCCGTGCTGTCCGTACCCAGTCCAGTCTGGTCGCGGTTGCGCGTAGACGCCCGAGTGCCCGTAGCCGTGGCCCATGTCTGGGTGCTGGCCGTAAGGGCTTTGTGGCGGGTACGCGTACTGCGTAGGGCTCGGAGCTGTTATGCTGGGGTCTATGGGTACATCATTGTCAGATTTGATTTGCTGGTGGTCTGGCTGGGGGTTTTGATGGTTGCGTCCATCTTGCAAAGGCATGGACGGACTTGTTGGTTGTGGCTGCGCCATACTGGAGCCTCCAACACCTGACTGGTGGTATGCGCGATGCTGAAGATGAGTTGGAAACGTCTCTGACCGCGCCGAGTTCGGGTACCCGTTATTGTACTCGGACGTGGGAGTAGCCGAGGCGGAGTAACCGCTGGGGCGACCCTCAGCCTGCGAGTACTGCTGAGCAGACGACGGATCTGATAGTGAAGCCTCAGACCTCGAGTCGCCAAAGTTGCTGGGATATGGCGAAGGCAAACCTGAGTAATCGTTCGCCGTTCTGTCCATAAGCGGTAGGCAAGCAGCGGTCGACTTGAGACGAGGTTTGTGTTGACAGATCGACCGACGACCGACTCCTGCTTGACGTGAAGCCGAGAAGGTCGGATGTGATCGAGTGGCGACGTGGAGCGCGGGTCAAGACGACTGGGTGTTGCAGCAGGGTATGAGGCCGGCTGACAGTATAATGTTGTTGTGTGATATGAAGTGTGGAAAAATGGCCTTGTCCGTCCTGGAGCTGGTTGGGTGTGTAATATGTATTCTCTAGCGAGAGGGCGAGTGTGCACGCTAGACGTAAGAGCGGCCGGGGCAGCTTTTAAGGTTGGATGATGTAGTCGGTCCAACCAGTCTAATCGACGCGAAATCTCGCACCAAAAAAGGGACCCAAGGACCAAGCACCCTGAACGTACTCGGTACTCCGTCCGTAGTGCGAGGAAGAAGGCGTGGTGGAGCCTCCAAGATAGCGCGAGCACGACACTATTTTAGTGCCAGTGCAAGTAAGGAAGGCAGGGCCTAGGTCTGGGTCCGGGTCCGGGTTCTGATGCTCGAGCGGATGTCTGTCTCTCACAGGTGTCTCTATGTCTGTCTGTCGTCTGTCTACGTGACTGAACGACTGTCCTTGCACTGTTCCGGCTATGTGTACCCCGTGCTCTGGAGTAGTTTTCCCCGGAGTTGGCAGAGATGACGACGACTAAAATAGCGTGTTGCTGGGGAGTTATGGGATGTGAATGGCCAGGGCGATTTGTTGAATTGCCAGGAGATGAGATCGTCAGTCCAAGTCCGTCCTGACAGGCGTCGTGTCTTGTCGTGTCTTGTGTGTTGATCTGTGGTTGGAAGGATCAACCAGCACCACCACCACCAACAAAGTGATGGAATCAGGCGAATGGAGAATTATCTGGCTGGGGTGTTTTGCGCTGGTGGGATTTCCGCAACCAGCAAATGCTTATTATTTGATGTGATGTATGGCTCCGCCTCGTGGGAGTGACGAGGTATGAGAGATCTAGAGCGAGCCTAAGTTGACTTGCAGCTCCCTAAAATTTGTCGGGTGCCGTCAAACGAAAGGGCTACCCGGGTTAGGTTGGTTGGTATTTTGAAGGAGGGATGATCGGATGGGTTAGCGTGGCCAGGTGGGCAGCAACGCGATTTTATACTGGGGGTTACAAGGTCTCGAGGATCGAGGGTCGAGGGTCGAGACCGGATTGATGGGACAAGGTAGTAACCCAGCAGATAGAGAGGCGACCAGTCCAGGATTTGAAATTGTTAAATTGTGAGGTGAGAGTGAGGATAAGATGAGGGGTGGCCTGGTAAAAGGTGCGCTGCAGCAGGCGAGAGGTCCCCCAGGGTGGAGAAAGAAAAAAAAGTCGCAAGGCAGAGGCGGAAGGAAGGCCTGCTCGGCGGATGGGCGAGAGGGAAGGAGAGGGGTGGGCGAGCGAGCCAGGAAGTGAGAGTGAGAGTGAGAGAGAGCAGAAGCCGAACAGAGCGCAGCAGCAGCTCCCGACTGCCTGGCTGTGGTGAATTGGGTGGATGGATCGAAGTCACTTCAGCGATGAAAATACCGCCTCTCTCTCCGTAATAGAGTTCCAACCCTGGTCCCCCAGACGGTCGGTCGGTTGGTCTGGACCACCACCCACGAGCCCAAGGTACTGTGTAGGTGTGTAAGGGGGGGAAGTCGAGAGGGCGCGACGGGGTAAGACGCCCTGACGGTAAAAGGCGTGTACCTGAGTAGGATGCACACACGCAATGCAGCCAGTACCTGTGCTTTGCGTTGCTGCACCTGGGGAAACGTAGATCACGATGTGGCTGCCCGATGATCCCCAAGCCCTTTCGAGGTCGTACTGTCGCAGTAGTCCTCGCGGTCTCCGAAGATGCACCTTGTCCTGTTGGCAAACCTGGAGTCCCAGCCTGGGCGCGCTGTGCTGGCTACCTGGGTATGCTGGCCGTCCTGAGGCTGTCTCGTGTGCTCTATCTGCTGCTGGTTCCTTGCCTGTGTGCACTGGGGCGAGCAGCAGCAGCAGCAGCAATGCGGCGGGTATTCGACAAGACCCACGGAGGGATAGCGTGAGGCTGCTAGCTGCTAAGGGCAGTAGCGTTGCTTAGTGCGGGCAGTGATTAATGGACGAGCGTCCTCGACACGACAAGGCCTTGGACAGTCAGCGAGTGACTTAGGCTGTGCTCAAGTAAAGAATTTGGCCTGGTAAAGGTGGATCGGATGCGGGGCATGGGAAAGACGAAGCTTGGGAGGGAAAGGAAAGGTCAATGTTGGAAGGCAGCAGAGGGTACCGTCCTCACCCAGGAGGAGAGAACCAAAGGTAGTTGACGGACGACTGCCTTCTGGCTTACTGCCTACTGCGGCGGCGTCGAGAAAGTGGCTAAAATGGCCCGTGCGCTCGAGTTGCGCGTGTAAACCGAATTTTTGTGCACGGAGGCAGGAGACACGGAGGCAAGGAAGTAAGGAAGTGGGGTACTGCCTCATTCGACAGTTCGAGCGGAGGAAGGCGGGCTGAGACCTTTCCAACACCTCCCCAGCACCACCAACCAGGACTAGGACCAGGGCCGTGACTGGGACCAGGACCAGCTGTCAATGCTCTCTTTCACTTGCCTCCCCTCCCCCATGTCACTCGCTCACCACCTGCTCGGCCAGTCTGTCAGTCACACTCATTCACTCACTGAACCGCTCCCAGCGCTCTCCCTACGAGATCTGCCAGCTCCCCCCTCCCCCCTCCCCCTCCCCCCGGCCACCCACCATCAATCACCTGCAGTCCTGGCTTGTCCATCATCACCCATCGGACAGACTGACAAGAGTGAAAAAAATACCGGCTGATCAGTGGACACGCACTCGGGCCAGGATGTTTTGGGCGCCCAGGCTGGCCCTCATGGGAATGGAAGAACCCGTCTGCCAGCTGATGTATCATGGAGACTTCTTTCGGGCCTGCCACACACCCACCCACCTGGTCGTACGCATGCATGCGGAGCAACAAGAGGTAGGTAGGTACCTAGGTACCTGTGGGTCATGTATGTACCATGCAGTGCAGCACAGTCCAGCAGTGAGTGGGAGGTGACAGTGGTCGCCCGTCGCCAGCCCGCCAGCCCAGCCCGCCAGCAACCGGCCAGGCGGAAACTTGAACTGGGACCTGACTATGCAATGCACATCCCACAGCTACCTACAACACGGAACTATCCTACGGGGTGTACATCGAAATCTTGTCTCAATTTGCCTGCCAAGAGGATACGTCCTCCTGCCGAGCCGACCCAGAAGTCGCCTCGCCGGTTCCGGATCATTTCTCTCTTGACTCGCACTTTGGCCACCCGCAGAGCCAGAGATGACACGGCCATCTTCCAATGCCTCCCGCAGCGCTCCTGTGGGTGTCAGGTGTCTGACGACTACTGTACGGGTATTGCGGTGGGTGTGATGGGCGCCGCTGGTTGAGGGGCCACTTTTCTCCCTACAGTTGGACAAAATGAACCAGTCTCAGAGCTCCCCCCAGGCGCGGTGGGTGTGGTCGACGTGTGGCTTGACGAAACTTTCTAAAGGCAGCCCAGCGTGCCCACCCACCACTGCCTGGGATCTCCCGGCATGTCTACCTGTGTATGCCGATTTGGGTTCTGGGCAGCTGAATTGCATGTCTCCGATGCGTCGACATATGAAACCTGGTCCCTGTGTTCAATCTCGCAGGCAAGCGTGAACCGCGCTCGCAATGCTTCTTGCAGAAGGGGTGAGTAGCTGCGTGTCTTCCCCCTTGTAAGTCTTGGGGGGCAGAGGTGTGCTGCAGTCATGGCGACGCACGCCTGTTGAAAAGCACAAGACAGACAGTCTGAGCGGCAGGGAGGGTGGCGTTGGGAAAGATTGAGAGAAATGTCTTCCCTCCAGCTGCTGGGATGTTAGCAGTAAGCGCGGCGAAGGCAGATGCCCTTTGACTGGTTGGAGCCGAAGCAATGCCACCCTGAGAAATCTCGATGTTACACTGCGCAGTACATGGTAAAGTCATCAGTGGCCCGAAGGACTTCGGATAGCCCAAGCAGCAGTGACAAGGTTGGCTCGAGCAGCCTCTTCCCAGAGTATATCTCAAAGAGGGCTATTATTACCTACATCATTTGTCGTCGTCGACTTGCTCCAAGTGATCAGAAGCTCTGCCATGTCTGCTTTATTGGCAGCCAGAACAACAACAAAAAAAAGTTGAAGATTGATCCAAGCACAGGCAAAAATGTACGCATCGTACCACTCATCCGGCAGCCATGGAAATACGTACCGTACGATGTCAGGTTGAATGGATCGGCTCAGCGAGAAGCTATGCAATCGTATATGCAAGGATGAAGATTGGCGAGGATGGGGGGAGGCTCATCAGAGATGGGCGCCTCTTCTCTCGCGGCCAGTGAGCAAGAGACAGTGTGAGAGCGGAAGACCCCGGGCTGCCTCACACTGTGAGGACACTGCCATATCCTGGAAGATCTTCAATGTGTATTTTGGCGCTAACCTCAGAAAGTTGGTGGGCACCAATAAGTGTGGGCCCGTACTTTTGGGGAGAATGGCTGGGCCCATCCTTTTGGCATGGCATTCCAGATGCATTGCTGCAGGAAGGATGTGACGGCACCAGGGTCAGGAGCAAATCGCTGGAAGCCTGGTGAGGTGAAGCTTTGTTGATCCCAGCACAGACTATGGGTCTATCTCGAGGAGAATGGTTTCCTCGAAGGCACAGAGACCCGTTCCCACCGCAGTCTGTAATCCTGGAGCGTGAGGGTGGCTGGGCCGTGCACTCTTCAGAATTCGGAAACGGAATCCATTCTCTTCACTCACCGTTGACGCAGCCTCTTTTTTTCTCCCTCTGTAGTGAGGAATCATGATAGGGAAATTGGCAGTCGAAAGCGGCCGAGGGCTTTTGAGACGGATTTACATGCCGATCCTGCCGTCCCTGGTCCATTCAGCCAGGTCCGACCAAGGATGTTTTGTACGGCTGATCTATCAGCTTATTATGCACAAGTCTGTGTAAGCCAACACGTCGCTGTCGAACAATTGAGGCCCAGAGAGGGGTCCCCTTGCACTGTCGAGCCTGTTCGTGATTCCATACGTGGAAATGCAAGACAGAGCGTAGTCAATGCTGGACAGCGTAGGACGTGTCTGAATTACAGCAACGAACCGTGTTTGAGCGTGCCGCTTCGGCTCCGGCGACCCGCGGCGTCGGGGACGACAGTGACAGGCATGAGAAACGATGGAGGCGAGTGGGCCTTGAGGCAAAATGACTCAAGAGCGCTGGCTGGGATTAATTGGACAACGATCTCTGCTGCCCAAGTCAGAGTGGGAATTGTCTGCTGGTGCCCATGACTCCCACATGTGATTCTCGAGCGACAGCCCCACAGACGCAGTCGACTGTGAAGGGCCCCATCGCACACAGACATTGGAACAAGCAGATCGCGGATCGAGGCCAGGGATACGGGCTCAAGTTGTTGTGTTATAGCCTGCACGTGGGCATCTCCCAGCCTGTCGAGGCTTAGCAGCTCGCACGCAGCTCGCTCTGGGTGTCAGGGCTGTCAGCCGCATCGCAGCGGTGTGACAGGAATCGATATGTGGTATATTACAATTTAGCCGGCGGCGGATTCTGGCAGGGCGACATTGCCGGTCGGTTGTCAGAACCCCAATGGGCAAGGTGGTGAGGCTTTCCAGCTGCCAGCGCGGTGGACGAGGTGGCCGGGAGGACGTGATTTAGAGTTTCTCGGTAAGAGTAGTTTCGTAGATCTGGCGCGCTTGTTGCTGCTTGTGGGTTCCAGAGAACGGGAAGAGGAGGGATGGAGTTGGGTTGGGACCAAGCGGTGGCCTGGCGGCACCTGGTCAATTGGCAGTCTGGGGCAGCCTCGTCCAGCGCTAGGAGGTGGGAGTGGAAGCGACGTTTAGACTCTTAGCGTGCCAGAGCCGCATTAGTGCTAGCTAGCGGACGCTGGTATGCTGAATCGTGGTCGTGTCGACGCCCGACAAATGGAGCATCGAACTGAGATCAGATTGTCGTTGTAGATCGATGCCAGAGGTGAAATGCGTGAATGAGGCGGGCCAGCACGGGGAATGGGATTGGGAATGGGAATCTGAAAATTGCATCTTTGCGTTCCTCTATCCAGCACACCCCAATGCTGTCTGTCTCTTCACTACTGCCCAGGGGCAAAACTTTGGTCACTGAGAAGTACAATAAACATGTCTGTGCGACCGACGATGGGATGCAGGGAGATTGCCCCCTCGGCTTGGCCTCATGGGCATGGTGGAGGAGGTATACATCTCGGGGGCCTCAAGAGACCGTCTAACTGTTGGGCCTTGAGGCCGTCGCGTGTCTCCTTGGGAAGGGGTTTGAGCAGCAATCCCTGGGTTGTGGGTCAATTGTCCTAGTTCCCGGGCCAAGATTCCTGTTTTCGACGCCAATCTGTGCGTGTATTTGCATCATACTAAAGATTGATCAACCCGATGGCAACAATGACACCATGACTGGGGCGCGCCCATATGCGACCCAATGGCCACTCCAGTGACCTGTTCCGAGTTGCGACCTCTTGGCACTCACAGTCTTGGTGATCTGGCATCGCAAAACTTTGTTTCCAGCCATCTCTCTCTGTACACAGTCAGGAAGGGGAGAGGTAGCCAAGCTACGGCGATGTCTCGGGTCATTGAGGGAGGTCGGCAGGCAGACATTGGGACACGCTCAACGTTGAATCAGGTGCCATGACGTCTGGGGAGTGATAGGCTTGTCAATCGATGCTCTCTTTGCTTTTTCCACCTACTGTTGTTTCCTTCTGCCCTGCTGCCCTCGTCCTTTCCCCCCTGCGCCCCTTGCTTGATCACTGCCAAGCTCCCGATGCAGTCCAACAATCAATCCATGACGGCTGACGGCTCGAACATCAGTCAACCACAGTGTCAACTGTGGAGAACACAATGGCGAGGACATCTAGGCTCGCCGGCCGTGCCAGATGTCTCGGGGAAAACGTGACTCGAGAATGCTAATAAAGCTTAGTCCTCCCGGTGCTGATGCTTGCCTTGTAAGCCCACCAGCAGCCAGCCAGCCAGCCAGCCAGCCCACCTGGTCGAGCGGGCTGTTCCTGGACTGCCGGTGCCGTCTCCCACTAAATTAGCAAGCACCCTAAAGAACCTGGTGAGCGGCGTCAAGGAAGCATTTGCGCAGTAGGGCCGTTGTCAGATCTCTCGCCGACCCAGACTGTCGGGTTCGACTAAAAAAGCGTATCTGCTAACGCGATGCCATGCCATGCCATGCTATGCTATGCTATGCCATGCCAGACTAAAGTTTGGACATGGCCTCACCCAGTCAGTCCATCATCCTGTTGACATCAACACGCCTGTTGCTTTTGTTGCCTGTTGCCTCTCAACCTCGCAGCTCTCGTCAGCAGCCCTCAACAGCAGGTGTCGGATCAGGTGCGGGCGGCAACTTCCCGAGATTGGACCCTTTTCCCTCGTCACCAGCAGACACCGGCCCTTGCCTGCACCACTGACTGGTACCTTCTCCCGAGCTCCTGAGGCACGGATGCTGCACGACCAGACCACCTGCCGTCGCGACCAAGCGAGGCCCAGACGTGTGAGGGATTCGCCTCCTGCTGCTGCCGGTGGACCCTCGAGACCCTTGAGAACCACAACCAACGGAAATATTGTGCCGGTGGTGACCCGATTCCGAGCCTTCCGCCTCTGCTCCTCCTCTTTTGCACATGCGCCTGCGCCTGTGCCAATCTCCTTGTCGACCTTCTCGCGAGAGCGGGCCCTGGACCGCCTCAGCACCCCGTTTACGATGGGCCTTTTGTGCAGCATGTCGTATCCGAATCATGTGCACTGTGGCACTGCGTACCATGTACGCGCAGGAGCACGCCGCTCGTGCAGGCTGCAGATCGAGAACACGTCCGTGCGTGTCGAGGCAACAGGGCAGTCGACAGTCACAATGCGCTGAGGGGCGGATGTGCCCCTACCCGGACGTTCCCGCCTCTGTGCGAGGATCCAAACCGAACCCGCCGCAACAACTCCGCCCAGCAAGGGCGATGGGGGCAATGTGCCGCGCACAAGCTTAGAGCGGGCTCTGGGAAATACCCCCAGGCGATCAGGCCGACATCACGCTGTGTATCCCGAGGTCTGCAACCGCCAAAAGGGAGCTCACGTGGCGTTACCCACTGATGTGCAGAAGGCCTGCCCTGCTAGTCCGGCCTCCATGAGGAGGTACCTGTTGTACGGTGCATAGCATGAATTTAGCGCTCGGCCTGGCGAGCCGTCTGGATATCCGTGTCACCATACCACTATGTTACCAAGAAAGAACGTGGAAAAGAATCGACCCGGGAATCACGTATCTGATCATCTCCCTGCCAATCGCCCGCGGTCATCAATCATGCGGTACTTGGCCTGCGCAGTCAGGAGCAGGCCCGGCTTGACGCTGTCTGACAATGGCTGCACGGAAACCAGCTCGGCCTGGCCGCCCAGTGATTGGCGAGGGGCCCCGTTGCGAGGTGCCACCGCACACGAGAGGTGCGGCCTCTGACCGCCCCGGCGGATAGAGAAAAGACCAAGGCCTCTCTACCAGAGCAGGCCAGGGCCGAGCAGAGCAGAGCACCACCGACTCTGCCGCTGCACCATCTGCAGGCCTTGGCCCGTCACATCTCACTTGCGCTGCACCTCCTCTCTTGGATGCATACACGTACTGTACGATGCAATGGAGGACCAGCCTACCTTCCCCCCCTCCGTCTTCTCCTTGAACCACGTTTCCTTCCCGCGGTCTTCCTCCTCGTCCGCGTCCGCCCCTGGCCGCTGCTGGCGAGTGAGAGGCTGTCCTCGTTTGTTCACCTCGGGCGAAACTGCATGGATCTGACGCAGGTAGCTCGTCCAGCCAATACTAAGCCCGGTCGGTGGTCATACGGACCAGCAGATGACACCGTCCCGGGGCGCATCTTCTCTCATTGCGCAATTTCAGGCCCATGCCTTGCATGCCAGGCTTGCAGCATCAGTCGCATCGAACATCGATCCTGATGAAGCATCCATCTCGAGCCCACGCAGTCCGCCCATGCCCCGACGGAGGCTATTGGGCCATCCCTGATTAGTCTAGACCCAATTTTAACCCACGGCTGGCGCGAAACTAGGATCTGGAACCGAATTTCCAGAAAATTGCTCCAGATCACACAGCTCCGGGGCATGCAGCTCGCTCGCGCGAGAGGGAGGGTAACAACGGCATTGGTCTCAGTGAACGCCACACCGCAACACACCTTTGCCAGCGAGCTGATCAGGAGCAGGGGTCACTGCATCCGACGCCCTGGGCTCCTAGAGACTCGATGATCGAGAGGATCTTGTTCATAGGAATCCTAAAGATATGGCCTGCCACAAAAATGTCAATGGACCCATCACATGCTCGTCCGGGTGACTGCCACGCTCTTTCGGCATGCTGCACGCCTTACACCGCAATGTCCCGTCGGTCCTCCTCCAGAAGCGGGGACGGTATCCCGTCTGCAGCGTCCGCCACACGTCGCGATAAGAAAGTTGGTCAGCCATAAGCGCACACCGAGCCGAGGCTTCGGGCTATCAATTATGCTTTGCAAGGATTGTGGCACAGACCCTTGCCCATCACGACTCCCGCCCAGCTGGTAACTCCTGCTGGAACGGCTGAACTTCGACGTGGCACTCACTGGGGGCCAATTTATGTTGTCTGGCTCTTGGGGCGTACGGGATTGTGCAAGGTCGCAACATCCCACGAAAGGCAAGCAGCGCGCGCAGGCCCTAAAGATTGCCGAAGGTGTGCTGGGTCACCGGGGGTGGTGCTTTTCAGACCAACCGGCACTGGTACGGGGGCCCCATCTTTGCGGTGAACACAAGAACTCAAAACGGCGTCCGATCAGTTGCAGCCCTCGGAAGTCGACCGTACCGCCGGGACTGTGGACACAGCTTTCCTCGGCCAACAGCTATGGTCCGGGGCAGGCCCTCTGCGCAATAAACCAGGGAGGCAGGAGAGGACGCGGATGACAGGGTACCGCGACTGAACTCATGTTCCTTCTGCTATCCTGTCATGGCTGTCGCATGCATAGTGGGCTATCGGCAAGCATGTATACGATCGGTCGGCCCAGGCTCTCAGCAGTCCCTCCTGTACCAGGTCAGCTATAATGCACACAGTGCGCCTACTCGCGCTGAGGCTAGGCAGCAACTAAGTCTGATCAGGCAGTAGGCAAGCCCCCTCTGGATGATTTGCACAGGGTTAAGATCTTGAGCATTTTAGCAGCCCTCCCAGACACCTGGGATTTCCTGGCTTACATCGGCCTCTCTCACAGGTGGATCTGCCAATGAAGCCCTCAGCCTCTTCGAATGTGCCGCCCTCCCCCGCACTACAACACGATCATCCTTCTCACATTGACGCGGCGACCTAGTCTACTATGGCTAGTCATTCCCGCGGCTACGGTACCGAACAGACCACCTTTGGGGTCGGGACTCGGGACCAGCGAGCCAGAGGTTGGCGTCTGACGGCCGATTGCCCAGCCAAGCTTTTTGAATTATCACGAGGCAGGAATAGCCTCAGATTTGAGACCAACTCACACAACCCGAACCACGTCTGAACACTACAGCAGCACAATGCATCACCGCGCGCACACGTGACCACGGCCGAAGTTTTTGTACGACAGCAAAGCACAGCCAGGGTGGGGTCGGCCCGGTTCAACACAACCCTGGACGTGTTGAGCTGGCGTAGTTTAAGCTCCCTGCCTGCTGATCACGCAGATAACCCCGGCCACGACACTGCATTGGAGCGCATCTTTCGTAAAACAAAGAAAGAGGCAGCAGCTTGTTTCTGGCACCTTGAAAAGTACCTGCAGTTCGTGTGCTAATTTTCATTTGTCAATCGTCGTGCGTCGCGCCAATGAGAGACAAGATGACCGCAGTACGGACCCCCGCCGATCGATGATGCTCCGAACGGCAAATGGCTCGGCTTAGCCTGTCTTCCACCGTGATGTTGCCGGCGGCCCAGACGGGCCTCGAGATGTCGTCAAAGGTCGATGAGACCAAGATAATTGTGATAGACACACCTGATATGCTCGGCCAAGCTTTGCGGCTCTCGGCTGTAGTGCTCTATGGTTGTAAGCCTAAGCCAAATCTCGATGGGCTCGCAACTTTCCAGCGCTGATGAACGACGAGTAGGAAGACCCGGATCAGTTGGAGATGGCTTTTGACGCCCCATAGATACCTGCAAAGCAATGCAGGACACCCTGAATGCTACGGATGTGTCATGCAAACGTGTCTTTTTGGTTGTCTCAGGCCTACTATGGAGCAATGTCTATCCCCGGTGGTTTGGAAGCTTGGGCAGCTTTTACAGCTTCAGAGAGCCGTGGCCAAAGAGGAGACTTCTGTCCTGGCAGACTGTGCATAGTGGGTAGGTGCTCTTGCTTGCTCTTGCTTGATTCTTTGACTACGTTCAACGCGTCGTGCCCTTGGTGTTCTTCCGTCAATGGTGAGCGTCTCGCATCTTGGCGAGACGAAGCTATGCGACACGGCAAGAGCCCTCTAGCCATCGATCTTCCCGAGCACTGGCCCTCCCGTCATCGATCGCTGTCTTGTCGTCGGGGTCTATCCTGTCTTTGCGAGCTTTGATAGCGTAATTTTCGCGATCCCCTCCCGTCGTCCGGTGGCTCATCCTCTCCGTTTGTTCATTCAGGGGCTTGTGAAACCTTTCTTCGCTGCAGCTCTAGCAGGAGCCTTGGAGACGCCCGCTTGAGAGCGGGAAAGGATTTCCAAGTTCTGGCGTTAGACTGCGCCGGTGATAGCGGCATCATCTCAAACATCCGATTTTCTTGCTCAGAAAAACCTGAGGTCATAGCCTCCTGGGGCAGTGCTCAGGCATCAGAATAGACAGCGACGTCTCAGCTCAGTTGTCCGCGAGCTCCATTGCCCGGCCTTTCTGCGAAGGATACGGTCGGTCACAGACACACAGCACTCTCAAGAGAGCAACTCTCACCGCCGTTGAGCTCCCGCGCCGAGCGAAGTCGCCGAGATAATGGCGCCAAAGTCGTCAATGCCGTGTTTGGAATCACAGGAGCCCTGGCGCGGCCAATATGGCTCAACGTCCGCCGTCCAGGGAATGCCTCAGTACTTTCGAAGTCATCAAGGGTCACCGATGGCTGGGAACTGGCTTGCATGTTCAGTCCAGACCAGGCGAGGACGTCTTCAGTTGATGACGCCTTACTCCCTGCCCCCTCGAGCACATCTAGCAACCAGCCGGACAGGGCAAGACCAACGCGCTTATTTGGTTCCCGCAACCGATCTTAGGAGGGCAATGTCAGGTGGCTCTTTGGCTGATGTTGAACTACAGGGTGCTGCCTTGAATTATCTACAAAACCAGCCAACCACAAGGTATGTTGGGCTTGGAGAACTCGGTCACGGTGGGACAGCGGTTGCTCTGCGCATGACCGGCGAGAATGTCAGTGTAGGGTTTCCGAAGCACGCAGAAATCCCCTCCTGAGCATTGATGCTTGGATTTTACAAACCTTGGGCGGAAAACAGGCGGGGTCATCGCGGCAGACGTAGGCTCTGGCGGGACCACGGCGGTGCAAATCTGGCAGGATGATATCGACGCTGACATGGCGTTTCACGGCTTCAGGGACCATGCATGCCTCCGAGTTCAGCTCTTTTCGGCGGAAGAGGATGGCGGAAACAACATGCCAAGCTGGGTTGTCGAGCGCCAGGAGCACGGAGATGGACAGCCCGTCCCACAGAGACTGAGTCCGTAGCGGCAGCATCTACTCTTGGTACAACAGGGCATTTCGAGCCTTGACCCATGCGTTAATCTCTCGGCTGAAAGATCTCCGTCTAGAACGAGCTATGGCCGCAATCTCCTCCACATGGCTTGTTGGCAGATCTCACCCGTGTCTGGGCCTGTGAGCAGGCAACGCGACTAGCGCACTCGCGTCCGTGCCTTGCTCACATTGGGACTCTCAAGCTAATGGACATAACATACCACATGCCAGAAAATGCGTTCGTCCGGATTGAGAACCAGCGAGGTTTCCCCTTCCGGCGGCGACTTGTCATCTGCCATCGAGTTGCAACAGTATGGTGGCTACACAGTGCCGGCAACGAGCGTCCCTGTCTGTCCGGTCTCTTTGTCGTCGGATCCCCTGCCCCCCAACTTTCTGGACAAGCCATGTACGTCACGACTTGGCCTGAGACTTGGCCTTATTGGCTCTCCGCTTCGAGGATGATGTTCATTTTTGTCGGCAACAACTCACTCCATTTGGCGATAACGGGCAGAAGCTGCGAGACAGCGAGCCGGGCCATCCATGCGGGTGCGGCGTTCCAGTGTGGCATTATCATTCCTGGATCGACATCAAGCTGCGCCCTCTTGGACAGCCGAGCCTCTCTGCGCTCCGGGCTGAATAATTAATGCATCCGAGGTCCACCGTGCCGCCATCCGCTCGCAGGTGGTTCAGCCAAAGAGAAGCAATGATGGTTTAAGGTTTTACTAAAATCTGGGTCGCAGGACGCCTGGGCCCTTCAGAGCTCTGGACATTGCGTGTCTAGGCGCCTCCTGTACGTCAATTTCGGCTAGAGGCATATTCGCGCGGCGAGAGCTCCTCTTCCTGCTCCTCTTCCCGGTCACATTGGAAGACGGGGGGCGTACGAGGGCCAGGCGGGAGTGGAGGGGGCTGAGGGGACCTCTTCCAATCTTCCCAGTCGAGGGTAGGCCTAGCCGACCAAGTGCCCCCGAGCTTGACCCCGAATGGCGAAGAAACGTGGGGCTTCTCTTCTGTTGCTGGCGCACAAGGTCTCATCTGTTCAATCTTGACAGGTTGCTAGCCTGCCTTCACTTCGCACGACAGCTAAACCTTGTGGCCAGCTTGACGACCAACACCACGCCAGATCTCCGAACCATCACATCGTTCCCGTCAACTTATACTTTAGGTCCTAATTAAGACAGGGCTGAGGCTCCTCTGCTAACAGGAGCCGTCGAAGGGAAGAGCAGGGACGGTTGTTTTGAATGCTTCCCTAAGCCTCATTCTTGGTCTTGCGGCGAAGTGAACCGTCTGCCCACCAGCCGAGGCTACAGCACAAGCTTCCGCTGCTATCACTCCTCTGTACAGGATGAATGGTGCAGAAAAAGAGGAGAAATGGTAGACCGCCTATGCGACGGCTCGATACCACAGCGCGCGAGCTCACTGCTACAGCCTCGAGAAGAGGGGGCACGTAGAGGGAAGGTCGGATACAGCACGGTACCCTCGGCAAACCGGAAAGATTTGATGCCCACCCAGCACCCCTTGCCCCTGTGGTGCTCGCACAATTACCCCCAGTAAGCAAGACGCACTGAGCAACAGCGTCTGTGATGCTGGGTGCGCAGGTCCTGCACAGCTTTAGCCCAACAGCGCTGTCGAACTTGCGAGGCGACTACGTCCCTCTAGTCCCGATCGAACCTAATCTGGACGCAATGTCTAGCGTCGTCCACGACCCGCCCGAGCCCCATCTTTTGTAATTCGGATGGGCTTGCGTCCCTCGTGATGAGAAGACGAAGATGAAATGTGTCCCGTGGCTTTCCGAACGAGAAACCTGATGGGACACTGACCCGCTTGAGCCCCTTATCGTACAGTCATTGCGCAATACAGTCATAAGAATTATCTGTCTCGAGACTCGGATGGGGGCTACGTGCGCGGCTCCTGACGCTTGCCCTTTTGTGTCGACTTTTGTCTTCAAGACCTCGTAACACAATCGGCGTACAGAGTACTTGCCAGCTTCCTTAGCCTGCGCTTAGACTCTCGACGGCTTCGGTGCCAAAAGCTGCCTGCCCCCCAAATTTCACGGGGGGTACCTCTGAAGACGAGGCTTGGTGTCAGGGTATCCATTTGCCTGGCAGTCTACCTCACGGACGCAAGGTTGATTCATGGACGGACCTCCTGTCAGTGACGAGCTTGGGTTGCGCGATGGAACGTAACGCTTGCGAGCGTGGAAAGATGGGGTGAACAAGGGCCGTGCTTGGGAGGGCATCCGAGGCCCAAATTCTCTGCTGTTGTCGGAAGGGTAGCAGCGAGCTGTGCTGTCCACAGTGGGAGCAGCTTAGCCGCGCGAATTATGCGCAAAAGGTGTGCGGAAGGCGCAGGTGATGAGCCCGGAAGCCAGCCTGACCGTGGTCTTGGTGGAATACCCTAGAGTTGTTCTACGGTGACGGCAGACCATCATGACAAGCCACGCTGTAGTTCAGCTTAAAACAATCCTGTCTAGCAGAACGTTGGCGGCAGATCTTGGTTCGAGACAGCGCCCACCGCGACACTTGTGTAGCATCTCCAGGCCGTCTCTCACCACTCCCGCGAGCCCGCGCGCCGACCAAAGCCGCCCCGGCGTCGAGACGGAGGGCCGCAAACAACGGGACAACGGTCACCTAACAGAAGGCTCGATACTGATCCCGCGCGCGGGAGGTCCGCCGTGGGGCAGTCGACCGCGTGAATCCCCCCTGGCCGTAGTCCTGAAGGCTATCCCACGCCGGGCCCCTTCACCTGGAGGACGACACCTTGCCCATCTCAGCATGGTGATAGTCGCCGGCATATTGACGGGCCCCACTGAGATTCCCGCGTAGGGCCTGTCTGACAAGAGGGCGAAGCCGCTACGTAGATTATCGTGAACTTAAAATGATTCGATTCTGGCGTGCGGTAAACTTGAACGGGGGACCACTGACAGCTGGGCCGAAGTAATCCGAACATACACTCCGCCCTACGTCACGCTCTTGAAGCAGCCGTTCGAACTCTGTCGATCTGCTACCCCTTCCGAGAGAAAGGGACAAAGGGGGGAAGGGGCAGAGAAGAGCGGAAAAGACGGCATCGACTCTGTGTCGCTGTCCAACTACACTAATCTCAGGGGGGCTAAGGCAGATGCTCGCCGTGCTTGCGAACACTCTGCGCAAAACTCCCCCAACTCCGTCCAACCATGAATACGCGCGCGTCAGGAGGGCTGTCAATCGGCCGAAACTTTCAGGGACTGCCCTCTGGTTTGAGCCCGATGGCTACAGTCGCCGATATCTCGCCGACGGGGGGACCTGAGGCAGGCGCCCGTGTCTCGAACCAGACATACAGGCAGACGGACGGACGGACATCCTGTCTTCAGGGCCCAGGCTCGTGTCCTGTGTTGGCTAGCGCTCAGGAGGAGAGGCATCTGTGTGTTACTCCCTCATCCGCAAGCCCTGCGGCAGCCACAGGCAGGCCTCGATCCAGCTCATCTCATCCTGGAGCAGCTGTGCTCTCAGCCTTTGCTGTTCTGGTCGATGGCTTCCCTCCTGGGATCTAATCTTGGCACACATGTTGGACAGCGTCACTGGTACGAGGGTCGCAAGTATAGAGGTGTTCGAGTCAGCCCCAACCTTCAGACAACGCCCTAGGCTGCTGTCAGGCGACTTTGGCGTCTGCGAGCTCTGCCTCTTTTGGACGCTGGAGTTCTAGAGATGTCTTGATGGGCCAGGCCCCGGCTAGGCTCGAACAGCCTTAGCTGCCTGCTAGAGGACGAGGCTGTACGCAACAGAAACCTGGAAGGCCTACTCCGTGATGTAATTTTGGCATGGCAGACTGTGTCATCCTGAAGATGGCATGATGAAATAAAGATAGAATCAGGAGTCCGCGTGAAGCCGTGGAGAGTCAAGTGTGAATCCTTGACGTTTGGGGTGGAAACTTGCGAGTGGAAGCGCCTCGATCGACGATCCTTCTCGCGGTGTGCCCGTCCACGATGTCAACAATACATGTTAGCAACTGAGAGGCGCTGCCAGTAGTGAAAACTGCCCATCAGGGCCCAGAGGTCCTATTCTGACCTTCGGGAGATAAACTTCGTGGCGTTGTTCCACGATCGGGCAATATCCGACGTGAAGGATGAAGATTCTGGATTGGGCAGCGCTCCCCATACCCTGCCCTACCAAGTATCTCACCAAGCACAGAATCGCCTGATGGATGCTCACGTTTATATTGAGTCCATGTAACGTTAAGGGCTTTCGGTACCGTAGGGCCCCGCCCGGATCGTGGTGGACAAGTGGTTCCCCGATCGACTGCGCCCCTGCCACTCAAGAGAAGATCATAATTAGATCTCCGGGTGAGTTCCTGGGCATAGTGTACGGGTAGGATCTAAACCGTGTTTCTTGTAGTAGCAGGCCCCACTTGGACGAAAGATGCATACGACCTGTTCGTGGGGCCGTGTCAGTGCTCATGACATGACATGATGCTGGTCACTGACACACAAGGACATTCATTACATCTCGAGTGAACGGACTTGACATGTTCGCGAGCGAGGTAGCCTGGAGCGGATGATTTGGCTCTCGAGGAGCGCCGAGAAGGGCCGAATGAACTCGACCTGGGCCCAGGGCTCGATTGTTACTATGGCAAGGGACCACAGGCAATCAGGATGGATGTGTGTAGAAAATCGCATGTGAGCATGAAGGCCCCAGCATAGAGGCTCCGCAGCTCATCCTCTCGTGTGTCACGTCGCATAGCCTCGACTTGGGGGATTCAGAGTTTCTTAGAACCATCAGTCTGTGATACTGTATTGGCTGAGGCACGTCAACCTGGCGAAGATCTCTCGCTGTTTGTTGTGCTCGCACAAGGTGGGGACGAGCATTCGGGTATTCTACGGAGGACTTTAAGATTTACCTCGCGGTTGGTCTGGATTTGTATGCATGTATGTATTTATGCTTGTATCTATGTGTGTACGACATCGAGCGATTTACAGGGGTTACCAGAGCATGCCTAGTCCTGACCATGTGGGAACATCTCCCAAAAGCCAATTTCCATCTGCAAGACACATGAGCAAACGGGGTTCGCCTCCGGATCGAGCACAGTGTGGGGGCCTGCCCACGGATCCGACTCACCTTGGTAGCATGGATGAATATCTTGACGAGCTCCTCGATACGAGACGGGGACTGGAGGACGGCATTCCTCTCGAGGAGTTCTTGAATGCGGGACACCAGGATCAGCCATGTATTCTGTCGTTTTCCCGGGCGAGAATGGGAGGGAGAGGTTGGACAAGCTCACCTGAGCCAGTCTTCACAGCTTGTACATAGTCATCGGCGACATAGTTCTCGACCCAGTTCCAGTAGTGGTTCCCCTGCCTGACGGACTTGGGGTCGCCATGCAGCATCTTGGCCAGCGCACCGTAGCCGAGCAGGCACGGGGCGAGGGCGATCTGGAGGCCGAGCCAGTCCTGGGACTGGCCGATGTCAAGGACGTATCTAGGTCAAGGTCAGAAACAACGTTCGGTGAGAGTTCCTAACAACGGAAAGCGGGGTTTTAGGTACCTGGTGTAGGCCGTGCAAGCCTGTTTCTCCTCGGTCGCCTCCATCTTCTCGCGAGAGACGCCAAATCCCTCGCAGTATGTGAGATGTAGGGAGGTCTCCCTGTCGATGTGCCCGACGATGGCAGCAGCCTGCTCGTGTGCCTCCACATTAGCGCTGTGACGGTCTTCAAACTCTCGAGAGGTTGGATAGACGCACGGCAGATATGTCGCGCATATTCTTGGCTTTGTAGCCGGCAAGAGCGTTTGCGCGGGCAAACTGTATCTGTTCCATCGGGTCAGTCTGTTTCTAGCGCGGCATGCGGAGCGTCAACGGTCGCCCGCACTCACCAGGTAGAGGTAATCCTGGACGAGATAGCCTTTGAAGGATTCGAGCGGCAGCGTCCCGTTGCCCATGGCCATGACGAAGGGGTGGTGGACGAACCGGTGCCATACCGGGGCCACGTCCGGCCGCTCTAGCATCCACTCGACGAAGTGGCCTCTAGTGGTGGGTTAGCAGTGTTGGCGAGCGCATGTGCACTTGCAATTTCAACAACTCACGGTGAGAATGGCAGCGTATAGGTCGAGTGGAAATGGTTGAGTGGACCGTTGCCACTGCCTAGGCCAGGGGCAGTCTGTATGCCAGCCTGGATATACCTACACGCAGCCCTGACGGCCTGCGGGACTGGAATGCCCTTGGCGAGGTTGGACGCGATCGCAGCTGTAAAGTAAGCGTTCAGCTTGGGACCTCTCCTTCTGTGGTGCTTTGCCGTAGCAGCCCAGACCTGAAGGGCAGAAGAGGAGAAACTCACAGGCAAGCGAGCACCCCGTGCCATGCGTATTCCGACTCGCCTGATAGCCCGTCTCCATCCTGACACACCCCTCCTTGCCACAAAGCACATCCACAACAACCTCCCTCTCCGCCTCAGTAGCCGCAGCAGCAAGATCCGCCTTCCTCAGCGGCGCGTGCCCGCCCTTGACGAGAACCCACTCGGGGCCCAGCGTGAGCAGCGCCTGGCCGGCAGCCTCGAGATCTGTGACTGAGATGGCACCATCTTCGGGGAGCACATCCGGCAGGCCAGCGTCCCGCAGCAGCAGCCGCGCCTCGGGGATGTTGGGCGTGAGTACCGTGGCGCGCGGGAGCAGGCGGGTGCGGAGCTCGCGCAGGGCCGCCGAGGGCAGGAGCTCGGCGCCCGTGGTGGCGACCATGACCGGGTCGACGACGAGGCTGCCGCTGAAGCTGCGGGCCTCGAGGGCCTGGGCGACGGTTGTGATGGTTTCTGTTGAGGCGAGCATGCCTTCGGCAAGGTTAGCTTGATGGTCGTACATCTCTTCCCTCCTTCATCCTCTCGGTCGGGACTTCACCAGTCTTGACGACGTCTACCCCGATATCATCAAAGCAGGCGTCGATCTGCTTCCTCAGGAACGCCGGCGGCACGGGGTGGATGTCATAGACCCCCCTCGTGTTCTGGGCCGTCAGCGCCGTCGTGGCCGTCATGGCGTAGCAGCCATGGGCCGCCATGACCTTCTGGTCTGCCTCGAGGCCGCTGCGGAAAAGGGGTTTCACATGTGAGCGACGAGGCCCTTGGCTTGGTGGTGCGAGGTGGGGAGTCACTTACGCTCCGCCCGAGCAGTCGGAGCCGGCGATCACAAGCAGTCGGCCCTGGACCATCTTGGCGGGCTGCGACGGTCGGGAAAGTGCGACGGCCGACAACGACAACTATCTCACGTGTTGATGACTGCCGACTGTCGACTTCACGCGAAATTCTACCGTCTCATGTCACAGTGGTGCGGGGCGGGGCATATGGGCTGTAGGACGTGGTGGCCAAGACAGAAACCTAGAATCCGGGGACAAGAGTCCATCACGTAATCGACCCATCGTGAAATATCGAGCCATATGATTACTGATAGGACGGAGTTGAAGACGGCATGCACCACAAGATTTCAGAGATATTGCGACCACCGAGGGATCCGCGCCCTTGTGCAGCAAGCCGGCCATGATAACCACCATGATATTTCCCCCCCGCCTTGCAGAGTCTGTCCGTCCTGCTGGCTTCCATGCTCCTAGTTGCCCTGTAAGACCCCTTCTATGCTCGTACTAAGCGCATTGAAAAGAAGACATCGCCCCAAAATACGCCTATTGTTTTCCCCTTTGCTTTGCACGCTCCCTCCGACTCTACAAGATGAGCCAAAATCAAATAACCATATGGTGTTGGTACAGTCCACAAGGGGTATTCAAACAACGCCTCCCCCCCACTCCAGTTTTTGGGCCCACGGGCTTGCCAGCCAACCGCACCAGATGCAGAACCGTGACCTTCAATTATAGTACAAAAAATGTGTGTGTGTCGCTACCTCCCCTCTGACTGCCATCCTCCTACTGAACACCAGGTCATGTCCACAACTTGACACTGAAATGCGGATGTGGTTCTGTGCTCCCCGAAGCTGACTGCTACCTCTTCGCATTCGAGTCGGCTACTCAGCGCCGGACTCCACATCGTCAGCCTCCTCTTCATCCTTCTCATCAGCCGGCGTGGCGGCACCGGACGCCTCCTGTGGCATTTCAGTACGATCCTCAGCTTCCTCGTCCTCCCCGTCGTCCTCAAAGACAATGTCTCGAAGCACGCTGCGCTCGAATAATTCAAGCATCCGGCGCGCACCCAGCCTGTAGTGATGCGTCTCCATGAGCGCCACCACCCGCCGGAACAATCGTGGGTTAGAGAATCCCGGTGGCTTCTTCTGTTCTTTGAGCTGTACCAGTTCGCCCCTGGCCTTCGGGAAGCGAACCGTATTGCTGAGATCAATGAAGAGCTCGAGGATCTTGTGATTGAGCGGGTCCGGGTCTAGCTCCACAGGTTCGTCGTGGTCGAAAGCGCCCGTGTTCACGTAGTCATACTCGCCTGTCGGAGGCCCCATGGCTTCCATCAGCGAGTCCGATCGTGGCCGAGACGGCAGGACTGGCGCCTTCGCGCTCTTTTCCGTTCTCTGCGTGTCTGGCAGGATAATGCCGCCGGCCGTGATATGCTTCCAGGGCTTCAGTGAGAAGAACTTCGACAGGTCGCTAGGGACGCAGAATCCGGTCGAGTTCCCCAGCGAGTTGGTGTTTGCGTCCCAGCCGAGCTCCGACAGCATCTCGAGCCCGTGAACAGATCGTGAGATCAAGCCTATGACGAAGAACGCGGTCCCTCGCATGCTCATGACCTCGTGCCACTCGGCAATGCGCACGACATCCTGGACCACGTCACAGCTTTCAAGGAACGGAGCGCCACGTTCCATGGAACCCACATTGCCAACAGCCCACAGGCACCCCTTGACCTTGGTCATGATTTCAGCGTCCTCGGCTTCGAGCCCATGCTCCTTGATTGTGGCCGCGAACTCGGCGAAGTGGCCTTTGTCTTGCAAAAGTTTACAGCCCTCTTCAGTGCGTGTGAGCTCACGGTAAAAGTGTGGAGGGACGTGCGGATCAGCTTCCGCGTCCGGATCATCACCCAGCAAGCTCATGCGATTCGCGGGCTCGTCCTGGCCGTCACCAAAGGCACGGGCGAGACTGGCCTCGACGGTGTTCACATAGGTGTCGTTGCGCCCGAGGAACCAGTCGTCCATCTCATTGCTGATATAGTCAAGGCCATCCAAGTAATGATAGCCGATCGAGGTGGATAGAAATCGTAGCAACAGGGGAGCACCAATTTCCCCGAGATGATCGAGCCCCGGTTTGCACTCAACGATCATTTCCAAATAGTTCTTGGTGTTGCACGCCTTCTCGAGTGTCTTGATTGCGGTGGCACTGACTTCAACCTCAGGGTCGTAGAGCTGTGTCACAAGGGCCCTGATCGCCCACTTCATGTCGCCAGTTAGGTTGACCTTGGGGTTGTTGGCATGCTTCCCGAGAATGTTAGTAGCATACATCCGGATCTCTTTTGTATTACCGGTCATGGCCTTTTGAAGAAGGACTTGAGGGTGGTGTTGAATACTGTAATCAAAGTGTGAAAGCATCATCTTGATCAGGTCAGGGCGTCGCTGGCCGTCAAGGATGGAGAATATCATGTTGAACATCCTCCATCTATTCATCATCTCAAGGCCCCTGACGTCCCCTGTTAGAACACCAAGCATAGCAACGTATCCACCGCTTAGCGTATCCAAGAGTCGGTCTCTGGAAAACAGCGGCACCCGGGCAGTTAAACCGCTTTTCTGGGAGATGTGAGTTTCTGGAAATGTATGTCTTCGGGTGTTACTTACCGGATCGCATTGAGCCAGGCACTCGGCGAGCTGCCTCAGAACTTTGTTGTCTACCAGATATGCCCGGCCCTGTGGTGTTTGAAGCAGAGCCTGCATCAGAGCGCAACCCGCTCTGACATACTTCTGTGTGTTTCGTGTGTTTTTCATGTCTGAAAACCGGTACTTGAACGGCCGGTAGAAACCCATCAATCTCTTCATCCATTTCGACGCCTTGATGGCGTCCTCGACTCGCTTATTAATAGTCAAAGGCCCCTCGATGACCTTCAGGATAATGTCCCAGTTCCACTTGAGGTAATTGCTGCTACTAAGAACGTACGAGTCGACCAGAAGCTGCCGGAACGTGCCTTCATCGACGCTAACGACGGGCGCGGCTCTGGCCTGCTCTTCTTCCAATCCTGGATTTGATATCTGATGTGATGCAAGCCCGGCAGATGTGAAGACAGACGGTGAGGACCGATAGAGAGTGCGGCTGACACTGCTGATCTGATAGACCAGACTTGTGGCGACGAAATGGGACTTGTCCTTGAATCGCACAGCGTCTGAGAACAGCCCCGGCAAGAATTGCAGCTCGCTGCTCCATGAAGGCGGCAGCAGACGACTTGACAGCCTCAGAACCTCACCCAACAGCAATGTCGACTTGCGCTTAAGGGTCTCATCTTCTGCATCTCGGGCGAGATTCAGGAGCGTCGGCACGAGTTCCGCGCGAATCAGCGCCGCCAGGAGCAGTGCTGTATAGTGATCCACGAAATTCTGCTCCCCTCCGTCGTCCTCGATGTATGCCTGTGTGCCTTTCTGTGCTGTCGTGTTCAATGCCGTGACCCTCCCGTACGTTGTGAGCCTTCTGCCCGCCAGAAATGGCGTTGCCCAGGCTGGCGACTTGATCCGCAGCAGCGAGTAGAGAAGGTCGATTACTGTGTCTCTGGCGTGCGGGTTAGGTATCACTAAGCTTGCGATCAGGGATTTGATGGCCCTGAAGTTGTACATGGACAAGTACATAAGACCTGACCACGTCCTGAGCGCCGAAGAAATGGCCTTGGAGTTGTGTTTCAAGATGGTTTCGCTGGAGATGAAGACATCAGTGAAGACATTGAAAATGACCTCCACATCATATCCCGGTCGGAGATACTTTCGCCGCTTGGGAGAGTCCAGCAGAAACAGAAAGCCCGAAATCAGACTCTCTGGGGCCTTGTAGGAGCCTTCTGTCAGGGCATCGCAGAGGATGGCCATCGCTCCGGAGGCAAGAGCCAGCTGAGGGTCTCTGACAAGGATCTCAGCCAGTGTTTCCAGACATATCGACCGCAGCCTGTCTTCGTTGTGTTCTGCGATGGAGACGACTGTCCTGACGACAGCCCTTGACAGCTCCTGCACACCGTCTTTGATGTCCAGGAAAGCGCGCACGAACTTCAACGCCTGTTCCCTCTCTAGATCGGCCTTTCTGTCTTTGATCAAAGACCTAGGGAATATCAGTGTCCGGTCCCCTGGGATGCTGACCGTGTTCACTTACGAGATCACAATGTAATCAGTGTTGAGGGTGCGTATCTTCTTGAGAGAGACCCTGTCCGACATGGCGTAACGGGTCATCCTGTAGCCAGCCGCCACGACCTCCCTGCTCTCGCTGACCAGCATCATTTGTACCCTGAGGCCGAAGATGGACCAGACAAGGTCATATTTCAGCACTGGATACTGTTTGAATAGGTCAACAAGACTGTTCGCCTTGGCCACGTAGTACTCAGGCGTCAGACCAGTCGCCTCCAGGGCCTGTAGGAGCTCCCCGAGCTGGTAAGTGGGGTCCACGGTCTCTTCGATCTCTGAGCCAGCACCACTCCTCGATGCGCTCTGTGGCGACCGGATCCCCCTGCTGGTGGGGAAGAATTCCTCGGGCGCCCGTATTGGCGTGGTGGGAGCCGCCTTGGCCTGCTGAATGTCCTCTATGCGCAATTTAAGATTCCTGATGCGAGCATAGGAGGCGTTCAGCTCTGCCTCGACCTTTGCCTTCTGCTCCTTGACGTGTTTTGGCTTCTTGTTGTTGAGTGCTTCGAGCATGTTTTCACTGCCCTCCTTGATCTTGTTCTCCCTGGCGAGGTCGTCGCGCAGCTCGGCAAGGAGCCTGTCCCTGGCCGTGGGATCCCCCGCCTCGTCCAGCGTGCCCAAGCTGTTGTAGACGTCCATCCTCGAGCCCGCACGCGACTGCGCCATCTGACTCCTCAGGTCGGAGCTGAAGCTCCCCGGGCCAGCCATGGACGAGGCGTTGAGGCTGGAGCCCCTGGGGCCGAAGCTGACGGCGGAGGTGGACATGTTCCGCACGGAGGCAGGGCCGTTGGTGGCAAGTGGGGGCTGCAAGTTGCCGCCATCGTTGAGGTCGAGGCTGAGTCGGGGTCCAGAGACGGTGCTGGACGATTGTGGACTGAAGGGCCTCTCCTTCTGAGCTGGGGTCTGGGTGGGTGTCACCGACGAGCCCAGCATGGTCGGCGGCCCGTCCATTTGTCCTCCTCAGGGGGCGATCGCTGCCGCCCCAGCATTCGTGGTCGCCTATGCCATCCACCAAGATATCGAACTTCTCGTGTCGGGATTGCTACGGGTGGATGGTTCAGATCGACGTCGGGCGTGAATCGGCCTCCGGGTCGCTTTCGGTTTCGTTTCGGTGAGGCGAGCAGCAGCAGTAGTAGTAGGAGATAGGAGGGGGGAGGTGTTAATCGTCGAGGGCGACTGGATAGAAGGCCAGGAATACGGTGGCACGTTGCTCAGATGGGTGTCGTAGATGACGAAAAAGCAAATTGGCAGGCTAGTGCTCTAGATTGTCGCACATATGATGGACCAGGTAGTGTTGTCTACGGGATGCATGTGTGAATTGGTGGTCAGTGGTCGGCGACTGGGTCCAATGCGACAGTGCGGGAGGCTATGGGCGGATTGAGCATTGACAGCTGCCAGGCCGACCGCGCCTGGGCAGGCTCAATATGGAGTGGGGTAGGCGCGGCACAGTAGGTAGATATGCCCTGCGGCAGGGGAGTGTGACCCCTGTTACCGGGAGGCGGAACAGACCGTGCCTAGCTAGAGCAAGGCTGCACTGCATTAGACGGTGGTTGCTACAGTACTGACATATAAGACATCACATCACATACACCGCCAAATCTTCGATAACTGCAGCCCATCATTGTGGAACACTCTGTGCCTTTGATTGCCACTTACGTGTGTCCACAGGGAGTTGCCATAGTAGGTCAGTCTCACGATGAGGATAAGCAGTTAGGCTTTTCAGGGTGGTTGTTGGTTCACCATATCGTGACGGCGTTAGCAGACACCGATTATGGTGATGGACTCGTCACTCGAGCCACCATAAATGCTCCTTGTCTCTTCCCAAGCCACAAAGAGGCGAAAGAGAGAATACATTGTGAGGAAGACCACGCAAGATACCGTCCTGGCATGAAGTGCAACGCCTGCCTTGACCCTTCCCAGGCGCAGTATTGAAACACGGCATCATCATCCAACGGTTAGGGTTATGATGCTCCCAGAGATTCTCCATGTGACGTGACAGGGCCCAGGCTTATACTCATTCACTCATTCAATGGCCAGCTCCGGACTTGAGGGAAGCAGTACTTCTTTGTCATTGCTCGCTGCCCAACTTTTGCCTTGCAATATCTCGGGCCAACCAGACAAGCTTCCCAGAAACCAGGGTGCAGTCGTACGATGGAACAGGCATCTGGTATCTGAAGGCTGACACCGATCTGGCCATGTTGATCCTCGACCGTGACCTAGCTCCCCGCAATCTGTAACCTGCCAATCTGCGAGCTGCAATCTACAGTAGGGCCCCTTGGGCCCCTACGGGCTGGCCCATTTAGTCCACAGGGCCGTGGGGTGCTGGCACAGCCCTGTCGTGTGTAACTGAGACGAGGTCCTGACAGGGAAACAAGCATGCGAGAGCTGGTCCCAAGACCACCCCTGTCTGCAGGAGGCCCGGCTGGTCAGCAAGGAATCAGCGGGAAGATCTAAGACATATGAGATAGACGAAGGCCTGTACCAACGGCCTAGACTCCCTTTCGGTGCGACCGGCAGATGGGCATTGGGCACGTCTTACAGGCAGGGAGGCAAGCAAGCAGCCGGGTGTGTGTGTGAGAGAGAATGTGAGTTTTGAGATGTCTTCGTGAGAATGACAGAAAGAAGGCGACAACAAGCCCATTGTCGAGGTGACCAGTCATTCAGCAACAATTGTCGACTGGACAGGCCCATTCAGGAAAGAGGGCAGAAAAAGCCCCACGTTCTCAGGTCTCGGCGGCTTCCGCCCGGCCTGGCGCTGGCGACCGTCCGCTGTGGGGCTCCTTTGGGCTCCGGTCCGTGGAGCTGGGAGGCCCTGACGCTCCTTCTTTGGGAGGAACCAGCCCCGGCTCGGCAGCGTGATTGCTTGCATCTGCCCATTTCTGCTGATAAACTAGATGGCCGATGCTTTCTCGGGGGCCTGGTTGGTCAATCTGGACCCGTTGGTCACTCGACTTTGTCTGGGGCCACCGCATAGTGCTGCTGCTCAGAGACAGAACAACCATCCCGGGCAGCGAACTATATAAACATACAGCAGGCCGCCCCCTCCCTCTTCTTGGCCTTGACGCTGAGATAGCCCACCCCAATCCCTCACCTTGCGGTCTGACCTCTGCGAAGCCCCTTCCTGTCACTGCCAGAACCTACGTGACTCAGAATAGCATCGTGCGAAGACTTGTATGAGTGTAGCGTACCGTTAGCCCTTCCGAGTGTCCGTCCTTCTCCGTCCTTCCCCGAGTCTGTGGCAGGCCCAGGTAGCCAGTCTGATACGCTCGATAACATACATCTGCCCGTTCACGTGCCCTACATTGCATCTCACACCATTCTCCTGTCCTCTTCTTCTGCTCACCACCAACCCCCTTTTCCACCGGCACATCTCACACAATGCCCAGACTCGCATCTGCCCGATACGGCAAGGACAATGTCCGCGTCTACAAGGTGCACAGGGACGAGGCCACCGGGGTTCAGACCGTCACAGAGATGACAGTAACCTGCCTGCTCGAGGGTCAGATCGAGACATCGTAAGAGAGCTATCTGCCCACCCGTCGTGCCCCAATACGGACTAACACCCCCCGGTCAGATACACAGAGGCGGACAACAGCGTCGTGGTGGCCACAGACTCGATGAAGAACACCATCTACATCAAGGCAAAGGAACACCCCGTCAACCCGCCAGAGCTCTTCGCCTCCATCCTGGGCCAGCACTTCCTGGACACCTACGCTCACATCACCACCGCGCACATCAAGGTGGTGGTGCACCGCTGGACACGCATGGTCGTCGACGGCAAGCCTCACCCGCACTCCTTCTACCGTGACGGCAACGAGACCCGCAACGTCGAGGCCGCCGTCTCGCGGGAGGGTGGCGTCAGCCTCAGGAGCGGCATCGTAGGGCTGACCGTGCTAAAGAGCACCGGTTCGGAGTTCCATGGCTTTGTCCGCGACGAGTACACCACCCTGCCAGAGACCTGGGACCGCATCCTGTCGACGGATGTCGACGCGTCCTGGGCGTGGAAGGCCTTCCCCACGGTCGACGCCGTCCGCGACGCAACGCCCAAGTTCGACGCTGCCTGGGAGGCTGCTAGGAACATCACCATGAAGACCTTTGCCGAGGACGAGAGCCCCAGCGTGCAGAACACCATGTACAAGATGTGCGAGCAGATCCTCGAGGCGGTGCCAGAGACCGAGCTTGCTAGCTACTCACTGCCGAATAAGCACTACTTCGAGATCGGTGAGTTGCCCCCTCTCCTCTTTGTCCTCTACCCGCTAGATACCCGGAGCTGAAGCATGGGCTGACGATTCTTCTCCCTCAGATCTGAGCTGGCACAAAGGGCTCAAAAACACCGGCAAGGATGCCGAGGTGTACGCGCCCCAGTCTGGACCAAACGGTCTCATCAAGTGCGAGGTTACTCGGTCCTGAACCTCGCGAAGCGGCCATTCGATGGGTCCTGATGAGCTCTATAACATTTTGTAATTCGTGCACTTTAATCTTTAACGATTGGGTATGTGGGGCATACTCTAGCTGGCGGCAGAAACTCTCTCATGAGCCCATTGCATAAGATAGGTCTGGTTCATACCGGGTACATACATAGATGGCAGAGCTCTTCTTGTGACGAAGCATTGCATTTGCGTACTTACAGCGAGCCGTGCGATGTACTTTTTATCTGAACTCACCGTCACCCCATCACGGATATCTGTACAAGGTCTGACTGCGTCAAGTCACTCCTCGACTCTGATTTGTTCACCTTGTGACATTCAATATTCAGGAGACATGTGCTTACATGCCTTCCGACGAACCGCCTCGTCTCCCGAAGTCGAGTCGATTTCCCCCGATGATCTTTCCACTGTAACTGTATCACGTTCCGCATGCCGGTATTCTTGCCGCACAAGGTAGTACAAGCGTTCTGCGTCGGCAACATATCGAATGTACGGAGTGCCGGCATGGCCGGTAAAGATATCAAGTGCTCACTGCATCACAATTCTGGATGTGTTGTCCAGTGCATGGTTCCCAGAGTGCCTGTGTCTGTGCCTGTTTCTCATTCAGAGCTTATGCGGACCCTGGAAATGACATGACTGTTCACGTCTCAACCAACAACAGATTATCGCGTACATCACGTCCAGGATCCGTCCTGTCCCAAAGAGCATATTCAACGTGTTCACTATGTAATGTGCAAATCAGGATCTCGAATCCATCCTTGACTGGGGTCAGCCATTCGTAGATATTGGCCCAACGATCTATTCCTAGCAATCTGTACACAGCTGGCAAGCACCCGAGCAAGACACACCTGCCCGAGCCCAGCTTTTCCACGGGCGGTTTTACCACCCATCAGATCGTGCCTCCACAACCTCTCACCCATCCCCACGCGACCGTTACCATCATAATCTCGCAGCGTCAGCCTCCCTAATCTTCGCAGCCACTTCTGCCCACCCCTCACTCCCAACAACCTTCCCCCCAAACCGCGCCAGGTTCTGATCGTACGGGTGCGCCTCGCCCTCGAAAGCCTTGAGCCTCGCGAGCCTCTTCTTCCGCAGCCGGTTCTTGGGCAGCATGCCGCTGACGGCCTTGCGGAGGACCTCGCTGCCGCCGTGCTTCTCCATGAGCACGTCCATGGTGACCTCCTTGAGGGACCCAGGGCGCGTGTTGTGCCGGTAGTAGCTCTTGCGCCACTTCTTGTTGCCCGTCGTGTAGAGCGCCGCGCAGTTGGTCACGACCACGTAATCGCCGCAGTCCGTGGACGGGTCGAAGATGGGCTTGTGCTTGCCCATGAGCAGCGTCGCGATCCGCGACGCCAGGCGGCCCAGCGAAGGGGGGGTGATGGCCTCGGGCGGGGACTTGATCGTGCTAAGGGTCGGGTGTGGTGTTGAGGCTGAGATGTTGTGCCATACCCTTGAGTAGGCGAGTCGGGTCTGCGCCAGGATTTCTGTCAGTTCACCGGACGGGTGTAACGACGATGTAGTCGTGATAGCTCTAAGGACGTCTACTTACGAGACCGACTGTCTGCGACATGTTGGAGGTTCACGAGGAGCTGCGTCCCCTCATCCACCGGCGAATTGGAGCTAGGGACCACTACCTCCGGTTTCAATTGTGAGATATGCCGGAGTCGGGGTCGTCCTCGCGTCGTCTGTCGCCTCTAGTATCGCATCACTCGACAAGCAGAGATGCGGATCCAAAAATTGAATGGCGGCTTATCTAATCGGCAGAGTGGCCCAAACTCACCCGCAGAGACAGGGGTCTTCCGTCCTGTCGGTCCCACTGACACGCCCGAGAAGCGGCGGAGCCCTAGGCCTAAGGCGATTTCAAAGCAATACAAAATGGACCGATGACAATTGACGTTGATGAACTGGCGTGACATACATACATGACCGTAGTTTCCGTGCATCATCCCTACTCGCCCTGTTCGAGGTCTAAACATCTTCTCTCTTCTTTCCACCTTCAATGAGCAAGTCCCTCCGCTATCTGCGTGGCATCTCTGGCATCGCTCTACTCGGCTCCGCAGGCGCATATTACACTCACACGCGGCGGCAAACAGACAATCATTCCCCGGCCCTTTCTCAAAAGCACAACTCACCGGGCAGTTCGAAGATGACGGTCGACCAGAAATTTGAGGTGCGTCATTGTCTCGCGCCGACTCTACAGCCGAACCTGGACGCGGTTTGCACACCGAGCAACGGAGGCCTATTATCCCACCAGGAGGCGCTGCTTCGCGGTCATTAAGGAGGTCCAGTGTGGCTAATGAAACGCCCCGCGACCAACAGGCCCTTTTCGCGGTTCCTATGACCTGTGAGAGCTGCGTCAAGGATGTTTCAGAATCGCTCTACAAAGTTGCTGGCATTTCCAAGGTCGAGGCAAATTTGAAGGACCAGCTCGTCAGAGTTGAAGGCACAGGTATGGGCTCGACGGGCCGTGGTGTTTCGTTTTGCTGCTCTCGATACGCGCTGTCGCAATGAGTCCCACGGGAGTGGCCTGGCACGGGTCAAGACCCGGGTGATTGGCCTCTACGCGTCCTTTGACTTGTCGCTGATTGTCGGCATGATGTTACAGCACCGCCATCAACCATAGTCGCGACGATCGAGGCTACTGGTAGGGATGCGATCCTGAGAGGGTCGGGATCATCAAATAGTGAGTTGCCATCCCGCCCAACCCTATGGTGTTCATGCAATTCCCCTTATCCATGCATATATGGCGTTTGCGAGCCATATGAAAAAAGCTTGTCTCTTTGGCTTGCGTGACATGCGGGCGCAATCGCACGATCATACGGTGGCTGAGTGCATAGGCTGACTCCCAGTCTCACTCCTGTCATAAATTGTAGGCTCGGCAGTCAGTATACTTGAGACATATGCCCAGCGCAAGGAGGAGCGAGACCAAGTTCCCGACCACCAAAAGAGCAGAGAGGTGAGAGGCCTCGCGCGTATGGTCGAGGTGTCAAAGACGGTGACGCTCGTGGACCTGACACTGCGCGGTGTCGACCCTGGTACCTACCGAGCCACTATTCGCGAGTATGGCAATCTGGCCGAGGGCGCATCCTCTGCAGGACCGGTCTGGAAGGGCGACCTCACCAGCCAGCCAGATCAGAAGGATCAGGTGAGGGGAGAGCTCGGCACTGTCGAGATCGGGGCGGACGGCCGTGGTAGCATATTCCTCGACCGGCCATTCCAAGTGTGGGAGGTTATCGGGCATGCCTTCGTCGTGACCCGTCAGGATGAGACTTCGGGCAAAGCTCTGCACAACGACGAGAATACTGTTGTTGGTGTGATTGCGCGGAGTGCTGGAGTGTGGGACAACGACAAAACTGTCTGCTCCTGCACTGGCAAGACGCTGTGGGAGGAGAGAAAGGACGAGGTCAAGAACGGCATGCTATGAACTCAGAAGTCCTCAGCAATGCCGGAATGACCTCACGTACCATCTCAGATGTCATGAGATTGCCTTAGGCTTGGGTCTGAGGAGCTTCATCTGCAAGGATATAACCATTGTTCTTCTCAATTATATCGTCCCACCTCCCCATAGCAGATCAGACCGATGAGACGAGTTAAAGTTGCGGGCAAGCGCATGCCTCACTAGAGGAGAGCAATATAGATCGTAAATAGAACCCAGCCCAGCGGGTGTCAAACGCAACCGCTCTCTGCCATCACCCTAATCAGGAGTGTCTGGCTCCAGTCTCCCAGGTTTTGAGCTGTCCAGCAATTTGGCGATCGCATGACATGTAAGCCTGTCGTATCTGGCTACGCTGCCCCAGGCCGCAAATCCAGTGCCTTCAGACGAGCCAAGCATAGCATGTCCTCAAGCTGAGAAGTCATCGCGACCCAGTGCGATGGTAACGAGTGTCAACCAGTACTTAAAGAGGAACATCCCACTGCCAACTAACAGGATGTGATATGCCATGTTGAGACGACAACACTAGGCAAACTTGGCTAGGCAAGGAGTGTTATGTGACGACTGTGGTGATGCGGCCGACAAGGGCCCCTGCTCTTAAGCAAAATTGAGTCATTGTGTACGATAGCGAGCCTGAGATGCCGCAACATGCCGCCGGCCGAAGAGATGGCTTGTCAGCCCGAAAATGAGCGGTGGAAAAGTCCAGACCTCTCCCGATCTGCAGTCGGACTTGTCAGTAGTCCCCGGCCACTAAAGCTAGGATGCCGGGATGAGCGCGGTTTGCTTGTACGGTAGGAAAAAAAGTCGAGGCCTCGAGGCGAGTCTTGTCGCAGGGAAAACAAGAATAAAGGTCCTGCTCCACCGATTGCAGACCGGAAGCAGATTCTCCCAGAGGCGAGCATGGGGATATGAGACGAAGGTCCAGCATTCGACAAGGGGTGGGGCCTGTCCACGCCAGCGTCAGAGGCCTTGTCGCAGAGCCAAGCCTGCGGCTGATGGCAGCCTGTGGAGGGTTCATCGCTGTAATCGGTCGCCTTGGTCTTGCACTGAGACTACGATCAACTGTTTCGACTCGGTCGATGCAGCCCTTGGGGAAGTTTCGAAAGTCTTCGCTGAGTACCACGACACGAATCTTGTTGAGAACTTAGCTTTTTGGACTGCCATAAACATACCGTGCGGAGTAGTCGGCGTCCTGAAGTAGGACACGCAGTGCCGACGTATTGCTGCGCGCCTAGAAGAGCTGCAGCAAGGTTCCCAGAACTGTTTGGTAAGGGTGAGTTCTGTCCATGTTGATCACGGAGAACGGGGCGGACAGGTCGGCGGCCCCGAGTGCAACAAGGCCGAGAAACACTGTAACGCTGTGGATTTTCAAGGAAACAGGGCAAGACGTCAGATCGCCCAAGTCTGAAGTTCCGTACCACTCTTTCCCGCGAGCCGTGATCGAAGGAGGTCGCGGAACATTGGCAAACACAGCCAGGCCACTGTGAGCAGACCAAAACCCAGCATGTCTGACTCGGTAATAGGGCTGACAGGAGGCTTCCGATGGGATTCAGGTGCTCGTGATGCTGTCTGGTCAAGGGATATAGACCCACTTGGCTGTCAGGAAAAGAGCTGGACAGTGGCTGCGCGTACTCAGGTACGTACGAACCTGCAGAAGTTCGATGTCGGACCCTTGATGGAGCCTGCATTTGCAGATCTTGCAGGTGGAAGGCCTAAGGGGAAAAGTCTGCCAACGTACATCAGGCGTGTGGGATGGTGGCTGCAGGACGGCCTTTCTAGTTACTTGGGTACCCTTCAAACTCCTGAAGGGGAAGCGAGTTTCGCAGGTTCTCCATTGGTACCGCAGTAATGCTATGCAGTTCGAGTTGTGGAACCCCCAATATGGGAGCAGCCGAAGGTCACACCGTGCATAACCCCAAAATGTAACCCTACCGACGAACGAAGATGCCGATGAGTAGTTTCTTCGTCCGACTGTTGCGTGCAGGCCGTTCGTTTGGTCTCACCCGCCAAGCAGAGGAATTAGAGAAGCATGCGGTGTTGCGTCAGAGCGTCGAGGTGGTAGTGAAAACGGCCAGGCTTGATGGAGAGCCCGAGAAGCATTCAAGCCGTTCGTCGCGAGGTCGCATCAAGCAGCCAAGGGAGACTCTTTTGGGCGAGGGTCAATGCAGCTGCAAGTGAAGAATGCTTATTCCCACAGAGAGTATCATCTGAAGATGCGAGTGCTTCAGCCCAATTGATCTTAGGCTGTCTGCCTTGCGGGATGCAGCTCATAGTCTGTCTTCACGTCCATATCTTCTCAATTATACCGTTTGAGCGCGTCGAAGTAATCTCCTCCGTGGCCAGTAGCACCAAAGGCGGCAGAAGCAGAAAGATAGGCTCCACTGTGGGCTGTCGCCGGACACACTTAGCCGATAGAGTTTGCTTGGACACGTGGGATCTCAATCGCAAATCCGCCGGGGATCTCTTCACCACTGGCCACCTTGTGGTCTGTGATTACCCAAGGTGCCTGTCGTCTCGGTGCGAGTACGAATTGGTGGTGGTGAGAAGTGTCCACGAGAGTCCCAAAATAGGGTGTGATACCGGCTGCATTTTGGGCCTTGCCAGCCTGTCAACTGTGTGGGTGTCGCCCGCAGCATCGCAGCCGGGCCACGCATGGCCTAGTCACAAGTAATGCCGTCCCGTCCGTGATCTCCATTTATCCGATGATGTGCAGCTTTGGCCCCGTCCTTTGCAGGCAGTCCTCCTCATTCACGATGCTGTCAGAAGCAGATGCCGTCCGCCATGCGCACGCAACGAGGAATGCATAGTGATATTCGCCGCAACAGCTGCGCCCCTCTGGTGCATGCTCGACAGATGCAGATTTCCTTCGAGAAAGTCCATGGAACTAAGGCGCCACAAAAGGAGATCGTTGACCATGGCAAGCTTGGCACAGCCAAAGTGCAGATTCGGGGTGCTGGAGTTGGACGGCAGCGGTTGAGTTGGTTGTTAGCGTGCGGGAAGGTACCGATGTGCTGGTGCTTGCCTGCCTTAGTGTCAAGCGTGTTCTGCTGTGGGCCCGAACAGGAAAGAGGGGGTAAGCCTAGCCCCGAAAAATTAAGCGCCGAGCTGGACAGGGGCGACTCCGGATGCCCAGGTGCGCTCCAGGCCAATCAAGGGCCCTTGGGCCCTGCCACTGTCTGCAACGACCTGGTGCATTGAACCCAGCCAAGGCCTCGATCTGCGAGGGCGTCAACATTCAGACCGACCTGTGACAACCTATACCGGCGTGGCGTTATGGACGATCCCCATGGGTGCTGCACTCGCCAAAGATATGGCAGGGGCGAGCACGAGTAGGTGATTGCGACTGAGCCAGACAGCCCAGAGAGGTTGCTCGCCAGGGATTCTGCTGGTGCCGGCTGCTCCACTCCATCCGGCTCGCACCGCGCAGAGAACGATGCTGTCTACGGTGTGATGGAAGCTAAGCAGGTGTCTTAGTTCCATCGACTAGACATATGCACACCTATCTCATCATGGCATGCAGTGACAGGCGCTCTCCACACTGCCAACGGTTCCAACGTTACCATGTGGCTTGGGGGCGTCGCCCAGCTCAGAGTGGTCGGTTTGCTTCTGTCGCCCAACGAGCTCATTACCACTGGCTGGCCGGCCGGCCTGCCAACACCAGTCATCAGAGCCCCAAGGGCCGCAGTTGCGGGATGAGGCAACTTGGCGGGCGGCTGGAGTCAAATTTGACAGGCTGTGCATGCCGTCCTGAGACGTACACCACGAGGCTATTTCAGCTGCTCCTCACTCAGTGGCTGGTATCGACAGCCTGGGGGCGGGTCGAATGACATCGACCAAGAAAGTGCCAACCTGGTGGTGCAGTGTCTGTTACTCGTGCCCGGCACTTGTCGACAGGCTCCCTGGCATTGGATCGAGCGCCGTCGGTCGTGTCGGGCCTCCCCTCCATCTTCGGAGTACTGCTTCCCCAACATTCGATGCCGGCGAGAAAACATTCGATGGTGTTTGATCACATCCAAGAAACCAGGCCTTTGGGGTAACGACCATCAATGCTCGTTTTGTTTCCCTCTGCCCGCCCACGAACAGCTCGTGATCTTGGGGTAGATCGCTGCCCGGAACACTTGAGACGCTGTAGCTCTGGTTCTCGCAGGCTGAATCGACCTGATCTGGCTGTCAGTCAGCCCACCTGTCTGTCGACTGCGAAAACAAATAGGACCAAAGAGACCAAGGCCGCAGCAAAACGAAAGCATCTCCCCAGACAGTGCCCAGCTGTGGCGTTTTAGATGCACCCCCTGGGCATCTCAGTCCGCTGTCAAGTGGCCAGGGCCCCTTGTCCCGGCCTCGAGCGTCTCAGGCCCCCCAGCTCCCCTGCGCCCCCAGACCCCTTGCCCACAGGGAGTGGTTCACTCAGTCACACCAGTTGGCTCGAGGCTGCTTCATCGTACTCAGAGGTCCACGCACAGGCACCATCAAGCGGTTTGAGACGGGCAGGTCTTGTTGGTGGTGTTTGAGGGAGGGCGGCCGCGGGATCAAGGGCAGATCATTAACTGGGATCCAGCGCTGGTGCTGGTGCTACGAGCCCGTGCATGATATACCTGTGTACAATGCCCCCTGCCCACGCAAAGAGCCGTCCGCACACTACTACTGCACCTCTGCCACTTTTTTTTCTCCCCGATCCAGCTGCAGAGCACGCCTGGCGCGCCGTTCCCTCTTACTTCTCCCATTCCTCCGGTTAGGCGCTGGCTTGTCGTCCACCATCCACTCATTTCCCTCCACACCACCACTCATCGATCAGAGCAGCCGCCCTGCGACTTTGAGCAACCAACCCCTCTTCCCACTTCCGACCCCTCGACTTCCATTTTCAGTCCTTTCCGACAGATACGCCTCCGCAATCAGACGAGAGTTGCCAGATTTTGAGTCTTGGATTCCCTTGGGTCAGCTGGTCGTCGAATCGTTGAAAGTGTCACTGCCGGCACGGGAAGAAAGACTGTCGGATTTGGGCTGGAACCTACATCTATACAACCCACCCACTACGCACACTACCTCGCACCAGCCGTACAAATCTCCGCGGTCTATCCTGCACCTCGTACCTACATACTCTTTTTATTGCCTGCACCTCAGGCATATCTTGCTCTACCAAGGCCCGCGAAATCGATAATAGGTCTATTTTTACACTGCCGCGTGGACCGGACCCTCCCGACCTTCTACTTTGGACCTGGGATACGCCGATCAAAGAAATTCGCACTCAGCGGGAATTTCAGGGACGCCGGCACATCCCACGTAGGTCCTGGGCAACAGAATCGTTGGAAAGCGCCAAGTTGGAGCTCTGGGTCGAGATCAATCAAATCGAAGGGCCTGCTGCACGGAAGCAATCACACGCCAAGTGCCCACTAGTGGGGTGATCTATTGGTGAAGGACGGAGCAACTGTGAAGAACGGATTGGTACGGCGGGGACTCTTCTCACCACCTCCATCGGTCCTTTACATCACACCGACTAAAAGCCGCCAGAACGAGCCGAGTCAACCGCTACATCTTGATCTTCCCGGAACTTCACCTGGAACCCACCGTCAGCTTAATTGACCAGTAGATCTGCAGTGGGGGGACAGTCTTCGCAAACCTCTCCGCAGAAGCCCCACCAATTCGTGTCTTGATATCTACCCAGCACTCTCAAGACTGCGCCGCGTGGAGAGCCGATCTTGCACCACGGGCACGAGGCCAAAGACGTTCGTCAATCGGACACGAACGCCTGCCTCTATTCTTCCCATTCACAAGACACAAGGTGATCTTTAAGCAAATATGTCTTTAAAACAGGTTCGTCATGAATTCACATTACCCTCAACAAATTGCACCCACTGATGTTCGCTGTAGGAAATAGAAAGTTGGGTCTCCGCCCTCGCGCGGTACGACAACAACGAGTTCGACGAGGCATTGAAGGACTTTGAGCCAATTGCCGACACGTCCAAGATTCTCTTCAATATGGGCGTGATTCACGCCACCCTGGGAGAACACGAAAAGGCCGTGGGTTTACCCGCAACTTTAACAGATCATGATCTGCCACCCGAACTGTGCTGACTCGTTTCTCAGGTCGAATGCTACCAGCGTGCTATCCGTCTGGATCAATATCTGGCTGTCGCATACTTCCAGCAAGGTGTCTCGAACTTCCTCCTGGGCGACTTTGAGGAGGCTCTGGCAAATTTCAATGACACACTGCTCTACCTTCGCGGCAACACGATGATCGACTACGCACAGCTGGGTCTGCTCTTCAAGCTCTATTCTTGTGAGGTCCTCTTCAACCGAGGTCTGTGCTACATCTACCTGCAACAGAAGGACGCCGGTATGCAAGATCTGTCGTACGCCGTGAAGGAGAAGGTGGTGGAGGATCACAATGTCATCGACGAGGCCATCCGAGAGGAGGCAGAGGTATGTCTACAATCTTCTCATATCGGCCTTGGGCGACAACTGACTCGACTACCAGGGCTACACCGTGTTCTCTATCCCCGTTGGAGTTGTTTACCGGCCGAACGAGGCCAAGGTCAGGAACCTCAAGACGAAGGACTATCTTGGAAAAGCTCGTCTGGTTGCGGCTTCGGACCGGGCCAACGCATTCACTGGCTTCGCTGGTTCCGAAATCAAGAATGTACGTTTTCTGACAGCCCAGCACCCGCGTTATGTGTGCCGCACACGTTGTGACTACGATGCTAACTTGACTACAATCAGGCTGGCAAGGCGGATGTGAAGGATGACAGACCGGCCGACAACATTTCCTTCGCCGCTACTAACCTGGTCAAACCTAATCTGGCGAGCAGAGCGCGACAGGATGGCGGGCCTGCGGCGCCACAAGGATCGAATAATGTCTTCCCCCCAACACCTCCTCCGGAGAATGACAAGCCCAGCGGACAACTTCCTTCCCGGGGTGCTTCTGTGCGCAACGGTCCGAAACCCATGCCTGCGAAACTCAACATTGAAAGAGCAAGGAATCAGGACAGGTACGAGAAGGCGAACTCTCCTCAGGACAGGTACCAGTCCCCGCAGGACAGACGGCCACAGCCTTCGCGAGCTCCTTCCAACGCCACAAGTCGCAGCTACTCCCAGAGGGACAGGGAACGGACGAGACGGTCTCCCGTTGACGACGACGATGCCTATCCCGACGATTTGTACGACATGTATGGTGCAGGTGCAGGATCCCGCCGGTCGAACGGACGCCGCAATCAGCAACGTTACATCGAGGAGGAGGATGACGATGGCAGCGACTATGACGGAGGGTCTATTGATGAGGGCGACTTTGAGATGATGAACCCTCGGCGTGGAACCGGCTCTCTATCGAACTCGGGCTCATCACGAGCACAGTCGAGGAGACCTGAAGCTCGCAAGGTTAGGGTCAAGGTGCACGCAGACGATGTCCGCTACATTATGGTCGGAACCGCGGTCGAATTCCCCGATCTGGTGGATCGTGTGCGCGACAAGTTTGGACTGCGTCGTCGTTTCAAGATCAAGGTCCGAGACGAGGACTCTCCTCAGGACATGATTACTATGGGTGACCAAGACGATTTGGACATGGTTATGATGGGTGTCAAGTCGCAGGCTCGCAAACAGCGGCTCGAGGTTGGAAAAATGGAGGTGAGTCAAATGAGGGACTGACCTGACCACTTCAATCAGACACACGCTAACGTTCTACTAGATTTGGATCCAGGAGATCAACTGATTTGATGAGGTGGACGGCCGGCAATATACCCCAACAGCATAAAGTGTTCTCACGACATAATGATGGATTATTCCCTTTCTTACAACGTCTCTACATTATCTTTTTTTACAATGGGACCTGAAAAGGACATCTCTTTACACACTCGAACACACAAAATCTAGCATCAACAGCGTACGAGCATCTATCTAGATTTGTTTTGATCAGGCGCAACGGGGAACTGAGCTTGACTGGCCGATCACTCCTTGGTCTCACAGTCTTGTACATGTTCTTGTATCTGTTTTGTGTACAATCTTAATTTCTTAACAACAGGGAGAGGAGAGGCTCGGGCCTGGATTGGAAAGGACGGGGTCCTGGTCCAATGGTTACTACATACATCATCTACGCTGAGACAAATGGTCGTACGCCGCTTCCTTTGTCATGAATTATAAACTTTTTCTTCTTCCATCACGAGGATCAGTCTCCCCTTGTGGATCTCGTATCTTGCTTGGGTCACCACACTTGCATCACGGCTATGACGATTGATGATCTACAATGCGTCCGCACCGGGTGGCCCGTCGCCGCCGTCTGATCGCATGGCGAAGAGCCCGTGTTTCAGGGGTAAACATATCACAGACTCGTTGGGTTTCAAGACCATCCCTCCCCTTCCGCACCTCCCGCGGAGCAGCCCATCAGTCAAGCCGCCAGCCAGCTTGTGGACACTTTTGGCTTTCGGGGTTAGTGACCAAGATGGGCGCACAAACGTGGTTTTTTCTTTTGTTCCCTTTTTAGACTTCCATCTCTTGACACTCCCGAAAAGAAGAGATGACTTTTCTAACTATGTACTGACACCTCCTTTCTTGTTCTTCCTAAACCATCTCGGGAGAAACAAAACGAGGCGTTCATGCGCAGCTGTCATCTGTTGCCCCCCTAAACGAACCATCTCGTGCATGTGCGCTTTCTCCACGGCTGGGCGTCCATGGAAGCTCTAGCCAGTCTGTGTCGTGTGCTGAGAAACATGAGCATAGTTGGCGTATTTCTTGTTATAGGCTAAATTATCACACATGCTTCACCTTAAATCCCCCCGTGGATACTACTGCGGACGTTCTCCGAAATTGGGTGTTTCCCCAGATAGCATCGTGGCCTGCTCGGACGGCAGTGCTAAGGCGCACATCCATTTTCGTCTTTGTCTTGTCTTCTGAATCTTGGACCCACGAGCCGGACGCTCATGCTCTACTCGCACGCGTAACTTCAGTCAAGACTGTGACGGGTGGACTACAAGGTATCTCGGTGTGTAATCTGGAACTCCTTTCAATGCAGGCTTCGTAAGGATATCATGAGACAGCAATATCTAAGAGGTATAATACAACAGTGAGCCTTGTACGCCGTGGCCCAGTTTCCCCGAATTCTCCCTGCCCCCGGAACGACGAATGAATACCAGAACCATACCCTGCCTCTCAATAAGAATAGTGTAACCATCTCTTCTCTGCCATCGATAAGTATTACAGTAACAAGCTAGCGGCAGTCCTACCCGAGTGCCACATCAAGTGCTCTGAGACCTCAGCTCTGAATACCTGACGAACAGCTGGTCCTTGAAGTGAGAGTGCCGGATTCCCTTAGGTCTCATCTCAGCAAATGTGTCCAACGCCTGCTTGACCCCCATCTCGCATCTCTCCACCAGGTAGCAGACTATAAAATATCCGGTCCGGTTGAAGCCGTAGTGGCAGTGCACGCCAACTGCGTGCTCGGAGCTCTCAGCCCAGCCCTCCTCGACCGCCCTGGTCTTCTGCTTCTCGCGGAGCCTGTCTACAAGCTTGATGAACTCGTCTACCTCATGGTCCGTAGGTGGAATCTTGGACACAGTCGGGAACTTGTGATATCTCACACCGGCGCGTTCGAGACCGGCCGGATCGTAAACCGGTGTGTCTTTTGAGATGTCGACCACGTCTTTCACAATTCCGCCCCATTTCTCGGCGAAAATAACGGGCGAGTGCTCGTCGTCTACCTCTCGGAATGTCTTCATCGCGCGGAATACACCTGCGATGGGCTTCGAGACGGGCTCGACACCCTTCCACTTGGCCAAATTCTTGACGTCCCATTTCGACTCCTTGTTTAGATACTGCAGCTGCCAGCTCCGTGACAGCCTGCCTGTGACGTGCTGAGAGAGGAAGTCTGAAATGATGGAAGCGAGAATGTGGGAGCAATCTTGGGTATAGACCATCGCATGTGTCCCACGTTGCACCACCATGGATTTGACAACTTTTTCAGGATGCTGAGGCTGGGAGGGCATGCCAACAGCTGGTGGCTCTTGAGGCGTACTAGGATCCTCCAAGGTGTCGTCATCGTGACTCTTCTTCTTCTGTCGAAGGAAATCCTCGTCCCGTATCTCTTCGATACGGCTGGCTGGCGTCGGAGTATCCACAGTGGTATCGATCGGAGCAGCAGCATCCACAATTGGCTGAATGCTCTCGTTTGCACCGTCCAGTGAAGGAGCCGCTGGCTTGGCGTTCAACACTTCAAGGAGCTTGTCGATTTCCCCCGGTGGTGTTACATTGTCTTTGCCTCCTCCAAGCAGAAAACAAGGCACGTTGAGCGAGGCCCAGATCTCTTTGCCTGCGATACCGCCCTTCGGGACGCCGTTCTCGTAGATTGGCAGACTGCCCCATGCCATTCTTCGCCATACCGGAGTCCTGCTTTGGCGATTAAAGCGGAACTGAGATTGTTTGGACTCGATGTCTGCCTCGGCACCAACAAATCTCTTAACGCTAGCACTCTCGGCTCCTCCACGGGCATCCCACGCTCTCCATAGGTCGAAAATCTGGTTAGGTATCCAGAGTAGCTTTCTGAATGTCTTCACCTGCGCCTCCGTAGGCGGCCCCGCGGGTGGGCAAATGGCCACAAGCCCGACTACGTGATTAGCCAGCATGCTCGAGGCTGGAGAGGCAAGACGCGCGGCGAGCGCGCAGCCCATGCTATGACCGATTAAAACAACCCCTTGGCCGGATTGCTTATCTCGATACTCATTGATGATCGTATCCAGCAACTCAACAAGGGCTTCGTTTGTATAGGCATCCCATGACGTCGGCGCAAACTCAGACACACCGCATCCTGGTAGGTCTATGGCGAGGCACGAGGAGTTGTTCGTTAGGCTCTTGAGCAGTGGGTGGAACTGCGCCACAGATCCGCCGAGTCCGTGGATAAACACTAACAGCGGCAGAGGCGCCGGGTCCTTTGGCATCTCATCCAGTTTGGCGTGGGGATGGAAGAAGACACGAATGCCGGAATATACAAAACGGCTAGTTCTGAAGAGCCTCACCTCGGAGTTATTCTTGAGGAGGTCCGGATCTGTTGCTGTTGGATCTGAGGGCATTGTTACTTCATGCAGAGCCCAGACGGCGCGGTGAACTACTGACCATGATTTCCTGACTGCGGACTGGTGTCTTGAGTCTGGGTTGGACTGTCTGGCGCCATGCGTTTCCAATACCAGAGGGTCAGGATTGCGGTAAGAGCAGCGGTCGCCGGAAGGAGTGCAGCACGAGGACCGGACCTGGGGAGCGCCTGGATCTCCTGGATCAGATTGCTGATAGCCTTGCCGGCTGCAGTGTTGCCAACAGCGGCGCCGCTTAAGCTGGCCATGTCTGTGAGTCAGACAGAGCCGCAAGACTGAGAGTAGCTAGAAGAGACTGAGAAATAGAGCACTACAGAGACCCAAGGAGATGAAGATAAAAAAGACTATATGTATCTTTTTTCGGCCTGCTTTTTCGTGTGCCTGATGACGCCTCAAGGAGGAGAGTGGAACAAGCAGGCAGAGATCCAAGCCGTGACCCACAGCATGACAGAACCTTGGACGCAAGGATGAGCAATACGCACACGAGGGCAGCGACGGGGAGGCGAGGACGAGACGACTTCGGCGCTGCTAGAAAGAAGTCGCAAGGGGTTTCCAGGTCCCAACAGGTGCTGCTGGAAGAACCTAGATTTGTCTATACTGAAGGAGCGTCTTGTTATCTCGAACTGCGACTGATGTGATGCTGGGCTATCGCTGCCGTGTATCCGCGGTTGGGCTATGTCTCCCTCCCTTTGCCAAGGGTCAAAGCAAGACCGTTAAAAAAGCCACATACGTGGTAGTAGCGGGTGCGGCTGGGTGTTGTTGAGAGGCAACGGGCGAGGTGGGATATGCCGTGAATGCTCTGGTGCGGTATGAAGGTGATAAGCAGATCCGGGGCCGCGCCTGCTGCGGTGGGACGTTGAAAATGCAAAAGTACGGGGTATCGATGTCATTCAAGTAGCTCCCGCCGTCAGCCGCGAACCAGTCAGTCGCGCAATTACTTCAACGTGTTCCAGACAGTCGACCGCCATTGGACGTGGCCGTTTTGTCTCTGCTAAAATCAACATATCAGCAGCAGCTTTCAAGGCTTTGTTATTTTTCTTGTATGAATCAAGGTTTCCTTAATGGCGGTGACAGCCTGTGCGGAAATTCTGATGGCTGACACCTCCAAGACGGGGTTGCAACCAATTACATCAGATAGCCTTCTATGCACTTCAAATACACTCAATTGACAGGTGACTTGGCAGATGAATTGCTGCACAGTCCAGTGCTACTGCGTTCACTCTTGCGTCCTTAGTTTATATCCCAAGCCTACAGAGTGTCCACGCTGATAGATTCTCTCACAGCTGTTCGGCTCTGGGGAGCGTGGCATTCCGAGTAAACCATACTATGCGGCAATGGTCCTCCCTTACACAGCCAGACTAGCAATCGTGGGATACCTGTCGCTTCCTGGGGAGGTCAAGCAGCAGAGAGGAGTTTAGTTCAAGAAACTCAAGACGCCTCCTCTCATGCAGCCTCGCCGGCAGCCTCGTAGACGTAATCCCCTAGCGACCACGCCTCTCCAAGTAGAAGATGAGGAATGGCTGTATAGTAACGGCCTCACCTATGAGAGGACCCGAGGACTGAATGTCGCACCCTGGAACTACTAATCGTAGTTCGCTCCGATGCCCTCTCTCCAACCAATGGGTATTAGTGCCGCAGCAACCTCGTCGACTCCCCTCTCCGTGGCCAGCATATTGAATTGAGAAGCCGCATTCCTCGTGTCGAGAACCTCGACGCGGAGTCCTAGGCTGCCCAAGTGCTTCCTCGTCGCAGGGCTCAGGGGACGCATCTCAGGCCCCAGACCCAGGATAATTAGATCTGTAGAACATGTCACTAAAAGTCAGCCCGTCATGTTCCCCATTTCAAGTCCTATGGATGCTCTGTCGTGTAGCACATACCAGGCCGAGGCCATAGCAGATCCAGCACTGCGAACGCCTCCTCGTGGACCTCCCACTGGCCCTTGGCGTTGACGAGCTTCATGTCCGGGCCCCACGGCCGCCACGCGAACGCCTCGCCGCCCACGAGCATCACCCCGTTACCGTCATATATCGAGACTCCGCTGTTGAGCTTGAACCCGTCCGACGAGCAGATGTCCACCGAGGTCGACGGCGCGGGCGTCTGACCCAGCATGTCCATGCGCGAGAAGTCGGTCGTGGGTGGGCCATCGGGGATCTCCTCGTCATTGTGGGCGCGAGCCCGCTTGGCTGGCCGGGTGGCGGAGGTTTGCAGCGGGGCGGCGCATTGTCTTGTCGTTGGTGGGAAGCGTGGCAGCGTCTTTGGTCGTGGGCGGTGGTTGCTGAGTTGTGATGCTAGAGGTCGGGCATGTCTCGGCGCAAAGCCTTGCAGCAGGCTGCCGCTGGATGCTGCGAGAGGTCGCAGGACGCTCTTTGGACCTACGCGCAGAGCCATCACGTAAAGATTGTTGGATTGGGCGGAATGTCCGACATGCTGGGCAAAAAGTTGTGTCGGGGAGGAAAGCAGAATGTTACAATTCACAGTAGAGCTCGTTCCCCACGTCATTGACCGTCACGGGCTTAGCCTGCCGAGTCCTTCCACCCAAGCACTTCACTCTCCAACTACGGCCGAATACAGGGACTTACTCACATAAAACATAATTGGACAGGCGTGGTAATTGGTTTTGGGAAGGATACAGGTGTGGCCGTCGTCCTGAGAAGTTGGCGTCCTGAAAAGTTGGACCTGGTAGTTCACAATTCGAATTCCGCGTCTCACCATCGAATACCTAGGTACGTAGTCGACCAGTCGTTTACTGGTAACAACCCATCCAGTCTAGTCCAGTCCGACGCTGAGTAAACCATCACATAGTCCCGAACGTCGAGGTACTCGGTTTGTCTTTTGACGACTCGATGGTCTGTATCATTGCGATCATCAAGACGCTGTAAAGCAAGCCCCTAAGAACAGAGAAACAGCGGTCGATGCCCTTTGCTGTCTCATTGAGAGAGATATCATGCAGCCCTTTTATTTCCCGGGTAACACCTGAGCCAGGATCAAGACCGTCCAAGATCCGCCTCTGCTTGCGTGACCGTCCATTCCCTTGTACCGACACCGCTAAAGGAACCCTCCATGACCAACACCAATTTACTTCTTCTTGGGACCCTGCTCGGCCTCCTTGAGCACCTTCTTGACGATCTTCTGCTCCTCGATGAGGAAGGCACGGACGATACGGTCGCGGACGCAGTTACCGCATCGCGAGCCACCGTACGCACGCTGGACGGTCTTCTTGGGCTTGGAGATCTGGGCGTACTCGCGGGGGCGCAGGGCGGGGATCTGATCACGTAGTTCACGTTAGCTGGTGTCCCAGGTGGTGTTATGCCATGTGTGCTTGTCGTCTTATGCGAGAGAATGTGGTAAGAGCCAGGCGAGGTCGGGAGGGCAAATGAGTCGTCGTAAAGTTCAAGGCAAATCCGTCCCCCATTCCGTCTATGCAAGGTCCCGATTGGATCATCATCCTCCTGCGCATCGGTTTCGGTTCGTTGTGCGTTCCTTTGGATGTTGTCGGAGTCGTGTATCTTTATGCTTCGGCGTGGCCCTCTCGTTTTGCCCCCTCGATTGCACCCCGCTCACTCGCTAATTGACCAAGGGGATGGACTTACGCCAGGCAGCTTGGTACCACAGTCACCGCACTTGGGGGCAGTTCCTCGCTTCTTGATGTGAAGGATACGCGACTCGCCGCCAGGGGTCTTGACGATACGGGTCCGGTTCGAGGTGGTGTTGTAGCTGTAGCAACGACGATTCGGTCAGTAAAATGCAACTATCCCCAGCCTTGTAGGTCCAAGATTAATTGGATTCGGTAGTTCTCACCCGTTACGGCGTCTGTAGATCACACGAGTGCCGGCCATTTTGACGTTGTTGATGTCGCTGCAGAGGTTGACTGTCGGGCAAACGTGGGTCTTTCTGGTGGTCGAGGGCGCAAAAGGTAGACGGAGTTTTGAAGTGCCAGGGCTGCTAGGATTTTTTGTGGTGGTCAAGCTCGGGCCACCGAATTTGAACGCTAGCTGATCGGGTGCAGGCGTGGCTTGCCTCCAAATTGGAGAGCACGTGTGGCTGGTGTGGCGCGGTACCCTAACCCTCACATCTCAAATGCGACCGAACCGCCTCACCTCTGTGCAATTCCGCCAGAAGCATACTCAGGGGCTTAAGTTGACTGCCTCCTGTTGGGCACGACTGGGTACGGATCTTGCTGTACAGACTGCACGAACGGATTTCAGAAACATTTGTTCGTCTCTGACATTCTGGCGTCACTTCTCCTTGGGGCAAATCTGTACTGTAGGTCGTGGTATGCTCCTGTAGGATACTGCACTGTAAGACCTCTAAGATACCACTTCTCGAAAAGTCCTATAGAACAGCATCCCAGAGATTAACTTCCCACATGATAACCTCCAACAGGAGTAACTCCCGCAGGACAACATCCTATACGAGACCATTCCATAGCACAACCACCCAAGAAGCATTGTTCTGTCCTCCTGTGGGACCCTAGCCAACAAGACACCCCACTCTAGGAGAGCTCTTACAGTAATCGGGTTTCTCACAAGAGGGCTAAAGTCCCATGAGTTCGAGGTCGGGCCTCAGTGGGAGACGCTCGTCTGGGATAATGTCTGATCATTTGTCTAGAAATATTTGCTCTGCCAGAATCTCCTCTGAGGATCACTACTCAATCAGAGCTCCGATTTGAGCCACGCTGGCCATAATCTCCTTTCCAGAGGCTCACGCTTCTCCGCACATTCTCAGGGGAGTCTTCCCGTCCTCGCACATGTTGGACCCCGGAATGCGCTTTCCGAACTTCCTTGTCCTAAACTGGCCGGATGACCTCGAAGACTCTGGTCTTCTTCATCCAGGGCCATGGCTTCATCTAATCTGTAATCGTGGCCGGATAGGATGCGTCAACTCATTGGCGTGAAGCCTGAATCACGCTAGTCCCTCCTGCCTCCAGGGCTCTGGCGTGATGGACATGACCATATTCCTGATAGAGCATGCTCAGTAGTCCAATGCAGTCCAGACCGACAGCTCAAATGCCAATTGCTTCAATGTTCACAACAATAAGGCTGCCTCAAGTGTTGGTGCTCAACCAGTCAGGGTCATCTCTTGCCCGCCACGGTTTGATGCCCTTTGGATTGTCCTTCCGGCTCTGTTTCGCACGCTCGAAGACCTTCGTAGTTTCCTCGTTTGTGGCCGCCTGCTTGTACTCTTGGATCTCGCTGTATGCTGTTTTTGTGGCACCTTGGAGCGCCTCGAATGTGTCTTTGGCTACGTTGACTCGTTAGCGAAGGGCGGCGGTGAGGATGAGCAACAAGTCGGCATACGAGTGGATTGAATGGAAAGGGGCTCCATTGCCTTGGGAATGGTCGAGCGCAGGTTGAGCATCTGTCGTGTCGTGCGGTCAGCAGACGACTCTGGCAACTGCAGCGGGACACGCTCAGCGAAGACTTGCCTGGTGGTGGAGTTCACCTAGTCGCTTCAGCGCCTGCTCGATCTCAGCCTCGCCCCACTGCTGTCCTGCAGATGCTTTCTGGTCAGGGGCGGACATGGTGAACGTGGCACTGAGAGTCGGGAGTGTGCGAATCGACCGCTGTGGGCTGGGGAGGGTCGGGTCCAAGGTAGCGCGAGGTCTCTTCCTACAAGGCGAAGCAATTGGAAGGACTCGGCATCATAAAAGACACCCAAACTGAATTGGAAGCTTGGGCAGATCACCGTGATAATCACAATGCGCAGCCTTCTCTTGTCCGCCTGCAATGGACTGGCCTCGGCTGTCACACTCGAATCGATGCTTAAACAGAAAGTGATCAGAGCTAGGTTACCTAGTCGGGCACTGAGGTCAGACAGTGCGCGTTTGGTCTGTCAGTAATTCAGGCTGTCCGTCCGTCAATCGCACAGATGTGACGGAGCATCACTGTGCAGTGAACCCCGGCCCAGACAGCTTGGGTTGCAGTCAGCTCCCACATCTCCCCCCAGCTTTCCTGTCAGGCCCGTCCGTTTGATTCTGGACCCGCCCCTGTTGCAACGTGATAAGGGGGGTGAGAGCTGATAAGCCGCTGTCTGCCAGGCGGACTGGCGGGCCAGATGGCAAAGTGCCAACTGGGGAAGGAACCTGGGAAGAACATTCCACCGAAAGAGGCCAGCTCCTGCCTGAGGCCTGGTTTTCTCCGGCCTTGTTCCAATCTTCTATTGACGGTTCGAGCTACCTAACCAGTCAAACCTCCTGCAGCAGACTGGCCGGGGCCCCCGAGGAGAAAAAAAACCGACCGCGAGAAAAAAAAAACAAAGCTCATCAACCCCGAGAAAAAGTCCTGGTTCGCTCGCTGACCTTGACCTTGACTCGACCCCGACTGCCGTACCACCCTCTCTATCCCTCGACACGGTGACAAAACCCTGCAAACACACGCAAGACGGCACACCACCAAGCCCCGAGCTTCTCACACGCTGGGCTTCTCCTGCTGCACGCTGCGACGCGCCCTAGGTCCGGATCTGCCTGACGGCTCAGGCACACTCGACCAATCAGCCCGCCTGCCAGACCGGCTTGGAGTTCCACCTTAGTCCACGCGAGGTTGCAGCATGGACCGGATGATTGGCTGGGCCGACGACAGCGTACCTAGCGGACTCCCAAGCATCGCTCACGACGACAACACAGTTCCAGTTGGCACTGTCCAGCCATCCCATGCCTCATACCATCCACACCATCCATCCCACCCATTCTCTCAACCTCCTGCACAACATCACCATCCTGCTGTAGCAGGTGGTTATGGACATCAGCACTGGCAGCCCGTCCAGCCGCCGCATGTGAACAGTGTGCAGCAACAACAGCAGCAGCAGCAACATCAACACCAACAGCAGCAGCAGCAGCAGCAGCAGCAGCAGCATCAGCAGCAACAACAGGCTCAGCAACAGCAAGCGCAGCAACAGCAGCAAGCGCAGCAGCAACAACAGGCTCAGCAACAGCAGCAGGCCCAGCAGCAGTTACCGCCATCCCGCCCAGCCTCGACCATCCCTATTCCGACCTCCACGCCAGTGCCTGCTTCCCTCCCGCCGGCTGCACCCACCTCCTCTACGCCTGTCTCTGTGCCCGCCCCGGCACCGCAGTCTCAGCCGCGACAAACGAAGAAGCGAAAACTGAACGACCAGAGGCAGCAGCAGCAGCAACAGCAACAGCAACAAGCCGCCGCCGGCCCTTCGACCACCACATCCGATCGACTTGGTCTGCTGCAGACGAACCTGCCCTCGCCGGCCCCCTCGGCATCCGTTCCAACTCCTCCGCCTCCCGCCAATCAACAGGCATCGCAGTCAACCCCTACAGTAGCCACGTCCTCGAAGCAGAGTGCACCACCCCAGACACCTCAGAACTGGTCTCTCCCAGGCCCGTCGAGCGCTGCGCGAACCTCGTCCTCCGCCATGCCTACATCTCCTGCGCCGGCACTGGCTCCCCCACCTGAAGGCATTTATCGATCATTCGAAGACCTCTTGACCGCCGTACAGCGGGTGGCAAAGGACCAAGGATACGGAGTTGTCAAGCTTCGGTCGAGCAACTATCGGGAGGGGAAGCCGACGCGCTTCGACCTGGTGTGCGACCGTGGAGGAGTCAAGTACAGCAGTACTGCCAAGAAGCGCAACCCCAGCACGCGCAAAGTAGACTGTCCATGGCGTGGGAAAGCCGTGTGTGAGGTACAGCTGGGGAATCAATGGCGTTTCGTCGTGCAAGAGTCACGGCATAACCATGAACCGCGCGTGCCTACCGCGCCGCCAGGGCAAGAGAACACGCCGGTTGCGCAGAGTATTCGAAGCCTGACCAACAAGATCGACCGCATGACCCACGAGATGACCCAGGGCTTCACCAGGTTAGAGTCCAGGTTAGAAAGCATGGAGAAGCGGATCGAATCCTTTGAGCAAAGTCAACAGAGCCAGTTGAGCCAACAGAATCAACAGCCCCAGCAGAACCAGCAGAATCATCATAACCACATGATTCAAAACCGTGTTCCTATGATGAGCGGACCTATCTTGGACGGTAGGATGAACCAAATGGAAGCCCGCATGGAGGCCATTGAACGGGGTGGCATGGACATGCAGCTTGGCGGCATGGACGATCCGACGACGAGACTACTCACGGGGGGCCCGACCATGTAGCCCGTGGGGGATCCTCAGGAACTAGGCCTGTCTGTCCAACAAGTCCAGCCGCCGTCGGAAACTGGTAAACACTCGAATGAAGCTGGGGCAAGGATAGTACACAAGGGCGACGAATTTTTCTAGCGCGCTACGAGAGCTTCAGACACCGAACATGTACGTGGAACCGAACAAGGTCAAATTGCGGGAGAACACATCAATTCATGCGCATTGCAAGGTTGGGCTACGGAGTATATGGCTTCTCATTGATTTATTTCCCACGGACGGGTGATTTACGGAAAGGGCGGGTTTGAGGCGTTTTGCTTGGACAACAGAACCGTCGGGCTCGGGCGGAGTCGTCTGTGGCGAGATTGATTATGTTTCCAAAGACAGTAAAGCCGCAACACGGCGTCAGGTGTAAGGCCAGCAGACCCCATCATCGGTCGGTGTCGATTCTTATCGACTGCATGTAGATGTTGGAACCGAAGGAAAGGAAAACCTCACACTGTATATATTTACCGCGGTCCCAGGGGTCCGCGTCTATCTAGGGTAACACTTGCAGCTGATCACCCCGATTGCCCCTTGATATGTGACTAGTTCCATGTATACTCGTGGAATTCTCCGGAGGGCCTCTCAACGTTGAATAGCGAGCCTACTTGCTCTTGGCCTTGATCCATGTAATTTGAAGCGCTGTCTTGCAGCAGTCATGCACATGGTGTCCGGTGCCTTTACAGCGAGGCTACACAGATAGGGCAACATTTCAGTCAATGTAATTCCCAGTGGCGAATGTTGGAAGATCACTGCCGTGTCTGCCGCTGCTGTGCAGAGCGTAGTACAGTCATTCATCACTGCAGGCACACACTTCGGGGGCCCGGAATACCGGTCCCGACATTTGGACGAGTTGGACAATTTCCTACACTTTGCTGAACAATCTTCTCGCTCCATCCGAAGGGCTGCCATGGCCGACATGGCTACAATACACCACTTGAGTGAACAACAGGGCTAAGAACGCCGTGCGAGAACGGCCCTTGCGGGATGACCATGTACACAGTCGGCACCGGACACAGTGTGGGATCTGGACCGTTTGTTTGCGCCGTTCTCCTGGGTCGGTACCGGGGCCGTGGTTCCCGTCTCGGTGCCAGGTCGGGTTCTTTCATGCTGTATCCCGGGGTACCGCCGCCTGGCCGGTCTGCCTCTTCACAAGAGCTACCTAGGTACCTAGATTCTTGATGTTGCACGCGCCCTTTAGACGCAAAGAAATGAGAGCACGATGCTGAATTGCAGATGTAGTTGACTTGCTGACTACGGAAACAAGGCTAACGTCTAGACTCAACAGGCGTTTCGGAACCTGTCTGTCCTCCCAGATTACAATAGCTCATTGATGTGCAGGACATAGACTTCCCATGACAACAATTCTTGCCTTGCTGTATTGATTCAAGTCGGAAAACAATCAACCGCTGAATAATGTCGAATATCGTCAGTACCTAACACCTTCAACATCAGAGTCAACGTGGCGTGTTTGTGTTTGTGTTTGTCCTTGCCTGTGTTGGAGCAACATCCACTGCAGGCCCGATGCCGGCCGTATTTACCTGCGCCAGCTGCTTCCACGAGAGGACATTGCAGTGTTGATCGACTTCACCCTCGTCCGCCTAGAATCGCCACGGCGGTGTCGTCCAAAGCTAGGCCGATCGTGACTGGGAAGGCAAGGAGTTCATGAGCCATGTACAATTCAGCCGCGCGCGACAGCAAGGCCTCACATCCCTGTTGACCACGAGCGCGCCAGTCTTCAAGACCACTCACCTGCCGGCGAGGCTGCTTGGTGACCCCAAAGCAGCGTCTCTCTTTAGGGACCGGCATTGGTATCTCTGCCGAGGCCGAGGCCGATCTGAGCGGGAGTGGAGCCAGGCAGGCCAGGAAAGTGGGAGGAGCCGCGCGGGATCGAATTCTGGGACCTCTGGGGGGCGACCCGCTAAACAATGTCCTGGGGACTGCCAGGCCGACCGTCCAATTGGGCCGGGGGTGATTTCAAATGCTTTGTTAATCGCCTAGACTCAGCATTATGTATCGGGTCGCTCCAGACAGAGAGCCTGGTTAGAATATTGGTTGAAAAAAGTCCTCACCGTCGTAGTGTAACCTCTACATCTCGATATTCATTTAAGGGTTAGACTTTCATTTGCCTGTATAGAGACAACCTCCTTCAGAGCTGTGTGGCTGAGATCTTCCATGCGCCCCATTCTCTCGGCCGAGAGAGCGTCTTCATATTGCGCACGCCTTTCACAAAGGAGCATTTATCCTCGGTCAATCTGGTTAGGACTTCACAAGGCTCTTTTACAACGACAAGGTCGTGTTTCGGGTTTTTCATTCTGCGCACGACGAACAAGTCCACCTCTTCTGCCCTCCCACATCCCACAGCGCCACGCCTTCAGCAGCATGGCGGATCAATCAGCACAAGTTTCAGCGCAAGAGACGCTCAATGCCGTCGAGTCTCAATGTCCCAAGAACGCACAGTCCGGCAAGGCTGAGGCATCGGGCTCCGCCGAGTCGAAGGCAGAACCAGCCCTGCCGCCGTTGTCTGGTCACGAATTCAAGCAATACAACAGGCTAGCTGAGCATATGAACTATTTCGTAAGCTGACTTTTTTTTATCTCCCTTTTACGGTCTTTTTCTATTCGGTCTCATTTCTAACTCTAGATCTAGCACGAACATTTCCGTCAGACGTGGAATCTGCTATACGCGGCGGCCTCATCTGGCCGCAGGCCAGCAGGCATGAGCCTAAAGCAGTACATCGACCAGGGGCTCGAGTTCATCTCTCATCTCACAGCACACCACAACATCGAGGAGACGTACATCTTCCCGATCCTGGCCCGCAAGATGCCCGAGTTCCAGAGCAACGGCAAGGGCAAGAAGGCCGCCGAGCTCCTCCAGCAGCACAAGGAGATCCACAAGGGCATGGACGTCATGCAGGAGTACCTGACCAAGTGCCGCAACAGGGAGCTCGACATGGAGATGTCCGTCATGAAGTCCAAGATGGACACCTGGGGCGGGGTCCTGTGGAAGCACCTCGACCAGGAGGTGGAGACGCTCGGCGCGGAGAACATGCGCAAGTACTGGACGGTAGAGGAGATTCGAAGGATACCGATGTGAGACCGGGTCCATGCACGCGGCCGATCGGCGAACGGCAGGACGAATGGTGATCAAGCAAATGCATGGTCGCACTCGGAACAGCTCCCGCAGAGCATGCGTGATCGCCCGGTCTCAGACCTTCGCCTCGATAACGATCTCTTCCACTCTGACCAGCCCGCCACCAACGGCCCCAGAGTCGGGCGTGGTGCTGGTCTCAGTCCGAATGATGGGACGCCTGCTGTCATCAGAGGGTGTGTGAGAGGCAAAAGACGGCGACGGGCCGTAGAAGAGCCTCGGCGTCCCGTCGGAGAATGAGGTTATGGTAGACCTCTGTAGCCTCGGCTGCCTGTGGTCTCCCGCGGAAAAGACAACTGGTGCCATCTTGGCGAAGAGTGGCCGCAGTGAAGGCATTGATAGACAGACGATGCTGATGCTGCATTCCAGAATGCTCCACATCAGCGGTTCGGCGAGGTCGTCTAGAGGTAGAGATGAGCGGATTGTCATATCTAAATGGGCAAAGTATGCTTACATGTAATATCAGAGCTGTTGTAGAGCTTGTGTATATATGTCAACTTCACCACGCGCGCGAACACAGAACTAGATTCGTCAGCCAAGATAAGTGATCAAGGACCATTCATTCAGAGGAATGAAGTCGAGAACTTACGATCCACCAATAATGGTAAGGAGACAAGCCCCAGCTTTCTGCTTTCGGGGAAGCCTGAGCTTGAGGAAGTAGGGCAAGGGCGCTGCACACAAGACAGTATCCGTGACAATATTCACGGTTGTACTTGCATATAGGAACGAAGGGAACTGGTAACACTTTGCTTGTGCCCTGAGAGTAGGATCCCACGCGGCCTGTACGGGAAGACAAATGAAAATAGTCGCAATGACGGACGCAACCAGCAGGGCCAATGTTACCGCCATCATCACATACAATAGCCTCTGCACTCGGTTGTGTGTGAATATGCGAAAGTATGAACTGATGATGGACAGATTTGCGAATGCGATGGCGAAGCTGTAGAGGATGTGGCCGGCCCATGCGAACTCGATGATATGCCTCAAGTCAATCCCTGCATCGATCAAGTCCGATGTGTGTTGGCCGAGACCATGCATGGTTGCTGTACGATAAAAGTGTCAACTGGCTGGAATGGAAAGAACAAGATCAGGATGAAGTGTCTCGAGGCTATTTACCTCCTAGAGATGCCATGCAGAAGGCCACTGTGAAGGCTGCTGCGACTAGGATCAGGAAGTCGTCGGCAGAGAAACGATGTGGGGCCATCATCTTCTTGACCATGAGGCGAATGGCTATCACCACTGAGATGGTGGCAAGACAAACGAATACAACGGCCGTGGTGAGGGTTGAATGTTCCGACACGGTGAGCCCGCCTTCTTGGGCAGGGGAGCCGGCGGACTGCCGGCGAATGTCGTCCATCGTGAGATGTGCGGGAAGGCTGGTGTCAACGCTTCCCATGATATCAGCAGCAGAGGTTGCACATGGGGTGTGCGAACCGGAAGAAATTGTTTATAGCATAGATTCAGGCATTTCGAATTGGCGACCGTGTATATATAAAATGGCAGCCAAATTGTGACTTGTGGGAAACAAGAAGAAAACGCGCTTCTGTTCCAGCATTTGCATAGAACCTGGCCAGATCCTCGGCCCCCTCAAGACGCATTCGATCGTGATTCAAGGATTAATAGTGCGCTCTGGGATAGGGATACGGCGGGCGATTTGTCCGAAGACAAGATCGAATGGCGGAAGCGATCACACCAGACGGAAACCCTATGATCCCAAGAAAGCTTCTAGACAATATGAGACGGCCCTAATCAGTCTTGAGCAGCTGGAAACACTTCATGGCGCGGAAGTTGACGTTTCGTCGTCGAAGACCGCCACGTGTAAGGGAACACAAATACCGAAGTCACTGGAGTGCTTGCCATTGGCCTAGCAAGTGTCAACACCGCCACATATATAGATGAGGCAGTCGTGCTTCCGGCACATCAAGCACCTGCTGCAGCATCTTGCGGAAAGCTCCATGCGGGCCACGGCATTGGTTGCAGTCGTTCAGAAGCAAGTGGAATGATGTAAGCTGGCAGCTCCTCGAAACTGCCGACGGCCTCGAGGAACAGTGGAATTTTGGTTGACTGATCCACTTCTTGGGGCTTCTTGGACTGCATGCCATGAGACAACAAGAAAGATGGTGGGTGGGTCATCGCTAGTCGCGGACAACGTGTAAGCGTGTGTTTCCATTATCCACAAAGAGCCTGGCGTGTTCGGGAATTACAATTAAGCTTTGTGCTCAACTTCCGGGGGCGCCATGCTAGACCATTTTCTTCCTCGCGGGCGGGCGTCAGATGATAGTCTGCTTGGAGGTTTGAAATGCCATTAACGATGGAGTTTTGTCCACTTGGGTGCTGGACGTCCTGGATCTCAGAGGCCTAGTGTTTGACCAAGAAACTGTCGTACAAACCTTGAGGGCGGGCGTCGTGATCCGAGAAGTGAGTAGACAAGATTTCACATGGCAGCTCGAACACCCCAGGCGGGGAGTGTTTGGCATAGATGAAGGAGAGTTCGATGCGAGCGAGTGTCAATGTTGGCTTGGCGGCCCAGCTGCCGCGGTGAACCAGTGTTTCGCCAAACGCTAAGACGTGAGGACCTGGGAAAACCTCCGAACTTCGTCCTATGCGGCAGTTCTCCTGTCAACCTTGCAGCAGGAGAATTTTGCTCGCAGATCATAGTCGCATAGATTTAATCGCAAGGAAATTCTAGACGGAACTCCCACGCGCTGGCCCGCGGTGTTGAATCACGGTATCATTGGTGTGCTCGCGTGAGAACGCGTTGCGTTGCCAGCAATGAAAGGTGATAACGAACGGCGGGTGATGAGTTCGAGACTTCCGAGTCAGCATCGCATGGACTGGCCGTAATTCTCCCAAACATGATCATGGTGGTGGCCAAAATCCTGTTGCAGACTCCACGCTCCCTGGACTTCGAGCAACTCAAGACAGATAAGAGCCAATCCGATGAACAGTGTTAATCAGTTCGTCTTGCTCGAGGCAACGGCAGATAGTTCATCCTACTAAACATAGAAGCCCACATAGTGGGTAACTTAGTCGGAATCAGTTTTGAAACATGGCAGCGACGATGAGCATGGACAAGAATGGGGACGTCGGTGTCGGTATTGGAATCGGTGATGGGTTGGTGAACTTCAGGCCTTCATGTGCCAAATAGGCTGAGTTCGTCAACTTGCCTGGGATACAGGTAGTATTACAGGTGGGCCCCAACCCACTGTGCAGCTCAAAGTGGTTCTAACATTTGCAAGGGTTCGAAGCCGAACTGATTCAAGCTGTAAGGCTTATCTTATCGCCGACCCCGCTGAACCTTGGGAGCTCCTGTCACCTAAGCTTCTGGCTTCCAAGGGTACCTGCCTGCCTGACGTTTACAACCATTTGTGTGAGAGACGGTACGACAGCAACAAATCCAACCCCACCCTTTTCGGATTGTTCAGAGACTGAGAAGAAAACGACAACCAAATTTTTGAACACTTCAAGGCTTACCTAATTCTCTGCTCACGGAAAGACCTTGCACATCCCGAACCTCTGCCCTGACAACCTGGACGCGGTCCACAGCGACGCCCCTCTCAGCACACGACTTGCCAAGATGGAGGCAACAAATACCCTCAAGGAGTGGGAGCTTCAGAACGAAATAAAGCTCATCGATCCCACCCGCGACTCCCTCTACAACTTCGACGCCGACAGCCAGAAGGCCCTGCAGGAGAAGAAGCTATGGAGGACCGACCCCAACCACTTCAAGAAGGTGCGCATCAGCGCCGTCGCCCTTATCAAGATGGTCATGCACGCGCGGTCGGGCGGCAACCTGGAGATCATGGGCCTGATGCAGGGCTTCGTGGAGAACGGCGCCCTGGTAATCACCGATGCCTTCCGCCTGCCCGTCGAGGGCACAGAGACCCGCGTCAACGCGCAGGACGAGGCCAACGAGTACATGGTTGAGTTCCCGCGGCTGTGCAGAGAGCAAGGGTCGAGGCAGGAGAACTTGGTCGGTTGGTATCACAGCCACCCGGGCTACGGCTGCTGGCTGTCTGGCATCGACGTGGGCACCCAGGCGCAGTGGCAAAAGTACAACGACCCATTCGTCGCGGTGGTCATCGACCCACACCGCACCATCGCCGCCGGCAAGGTCGAGATCGGTGCCTTCAGGACGTACCCGGAGGACTACAAGCCTTCGGGCGCCACAGACTCGGAGTCATTCCAGGCCGTGCCGCTGGCCAAGGCAGAGGACTTTGGCGCGCACGCAAGCAGGTACTACAGCTTGGAGGTGGAGACATTCAAGAGCACGCTGGAGGCGCACCTGCTGGACCTCTTGTGGAACAAGTACTGGGTCCAGACACTGTCGGCGAACCCCCTCATCACGAACCGCGACTTCGGAAGCAAGCTGATGCAGGACCTCGGCTCTAAGGTCGGGCAGCTGAACTCCACCTTGTCGCGGAAGAATAGGACTGGAGCGCAGATGGGTTCGTCCATCGGTCTGATGGGGTCAGAGAGGGATGGCGGAGTAGACCAGAACGTGGAGAAGCTCGCCCGGGACGCGAAGCAGATCGCTGCGAAGGAGAAGACTGGCCTCATGGCCTTGAATGTGAAGGCGAAGCTTTTCAACGACTTGGGCAATGAGGCGTGAGGCGTGCTGCGTGATTCTTTACTGGGCGAGGAGGGGGCGCAGCTCGGGGCTCACCTACTACACACTTTTGACGAACAAGATTTTGATGAAACGATGATGGCTCAAGCTTGTGGGGGAGCTTGCAAGGCAAATGCATACAGAGATGGCGTTCAGATGGAAAATTGATTCGTTGGCTTCGAGGCGATTGTCCATTTTTCTAGATGCGGATATGTACAATAATGATGATACACCGGCCTACTTCAAATAAGTGGCAGTAAGGCCATGATACCTATCAAGACCACAATGCCGTCCCCAACTGTTCTCATCCGGAGCTTTCGACCTGTATTGGAGTGTTGCGCTCAACCACCAGCTTTCTTCTCCTTCCACTCTGTTTCGGCCCGGATTATTCGGGGATGCTCACGCACAGGTTCGCCAGCGTAAAAAGGGCCCCCCGGGCGTTGGATCTGCCTGGCCCGGACCGCCTGGCGGATACTTTTCTTTGATTTGACATGCTTTTTGGGCTGCCGTTCGTCCTCCTCATATATGGGACGTCCATGGATCCTTATGGGATGATCCACAAACTTGCCAGCGAAAAATGGCCCGACACCATCAGGAGCTTCAGTAGGTGTGCTGCGGTCTTGTCCCATCAGATTTCCGTGCGTCGATGTCTCTGGTGCGCGCAGCTGGGCTGCGGCCCGGGCCCGCCTTGCCTTGTCTTCTGCTTCGCCAGCCATCAAAAGCTCATGGTGGGACCGCCGTTCCTCTTCGGACATCCCATGCATGAAAGGTCCAGGCGTCTCCGGGGGTGGGGGTTTCGATCCATGTCTGCTGGTGTCTTGGGAATTATGTGCATGTTCCTGTGCATGCGTGCTTTCGGTCTGGGCAAAGCCGGTCCCGGTCTCCGCTTCAGGCGCGAAGAAGGAGCCTCCGGGCTCAAATGGATGAATCTCGGGCGCTGGCTCTCGCTCGCGGGCCGGCTTGTTCTTCACACTTTTGTTGACCCGCCTGCTCCGTGGAGAGCGATCGCTGACAGGATTGGTCTGGTCTATGCTTAAGATGCGACGCTGGCCTGTTTTGAATTCTTCTAGGCTGATGTGCTTGGGTGAGAGGGCGGGTCGTTCTGCTTCTGGTTCTCGGTCGGGGACGGGTTGTGGCCTTGATGGGGACCAAAATGGCCCTTTCTCTGGTAGGTGTGATTCATGATGAATCGGCCTCAAGACTACCTTAGCTTCGTTCTGAGTCCCCGTAGTATCGTCCTTGTGCTTTCGTACTTTCACGTTTCGAGGCTCGCTCACCTGGTCGTCCGGTGACCTTTGACCTGTGCCCCTGGAGTACCCCTTGATCCCAGCGTACCGGGCCAGCTCAGCTTGCCCCTGCGCCCTTTTGGCCTCGACCCCAAGCTGTTCTTCTTTGACCTTGGCACACCGCCGCGCTTTCCGGATGCGGTTGATCGTTTCTTCCTGGCCTAGAAGCACCATCATAGGCACGACCGATAGCCCTGGCGATCCAACTAGAAGGGCCCACCGTAAGAACTTCCACCCAGCGCCGTGATCCATCAATTGATCATTCTCTGTGCTGTAATATGTGACAGAATCAGCAAGCTCCTTCGCCTTGTTCCCAACGTTCTCCAACGTCCATTCTTCTTCCGTGAGCTCGTCAAGTGAGTTCCTAAAATGGTTGAGCACCTTGGAGATGTCCACGTTCAAGATATTATGCTTTCCCCGCTCCATTTTTATGCGATTCATACCGCTTTGGAACTCGTTGAAGCTGTTTTTGTAAGCCAGTGTCGATGGCGGAAAGAAAGCGTACAGGTTGTCCCTTATGAACTGGCGATGGTTGTCCAGTGGGGCTTTCGAAGCCTTCAGCACCTCGTGGATATATTCCTCCTCAAGTCGTTTCCATTGACGCTCCGCACTGATGCGCTTTTTAGGTTCATCACCAACAACCTCCGCCACGAATCCTGATACTGGCTTCTTGAACAATTCGCGGTCGAGCTGCTCCAGCTCAGATCGTATTGGTGTGAGGATACGTTGCCTTAGAGCAGTAGGATCCACTGCTGCACCGGATATCAAGTCGCGGGTGAACCGGGTCTGGAAGAACTTGAGTTTGGCCAAGTCGACCACTATGTCTCCTCGTGTGAATTTCAAAGAGAACTGCCTCTGTCAGCCTCAATCCCGCACAAGTGGACTCTCACACCTGACTCACATTGGCTTTCATCTCTTCAAGCGTCATCCTTCCCCTCTTGTCCAAGTGTGGCCGATTTTGCAGGTTTGGGTCCCAGCCCAGCAAGACCGAGAAATTAAGAAGCGCTTCTGGCATGATATTTGTATCACGGAAGACTGATATCCCGATGTTGTCAATGTCCCTCTTGCTCAGCTTCTGCCGCTGATGGTCCACAAGCAGGCCGACATGGGCAAAACTGGGGGGCTGCCAACCGAATGCGTTGTAAAGCTCGATGTGTTTCGGTGTTGATATAAGCCATTCGGCGCCCCGTATCACATGGGTGATCTTCATGAAATGGTCGTCAACCACGTTTGCGAAATGGTAAGTCGGGAAGCCGTCGGTTTTCATGATGATGAAATTGTCCTCGCGCTCGGCCTTTTTGTAGGCGCCGTAGACCAGGTCTGGAGCAGAGACAGGCACATCGGCCGTCTTGAACCGGACCACATGTTCCTCCCCATTTGCAGCACGCAAGTCCGACTCGGACTTCGAGATTCCCATGCATGTGCCAGGGTAATGAGCTGGGGCGCCGCTGTCGGTTGCTTGCTGCAGGTTGAAATAGAGGTCTTCCTTGGAACAGAAACATCGGAAAGCTTTGTCCTGCTCCAAGAGCATGTCGATATGCTGCCTATACAAGTCGAGCCGTTCAGATTGCTTGTACGAGCCGAAGGGGCCCCCCTTATCCGGGCCTTCATCCCAGTTCAAACCGGCCCATTTCAAGTCTTGGTACAGACGTGACTCCGCATCCTCAACAAATCTTTTCTGGTCGGTGTCCTCCAGCCGAAGAATGAACTGACCGCCGGTGGCTTGTGCCAGCAAGTAGTTGAAGAGCGCCGTGCGCAAGGATCCCAGGTGAAGGTAGCCTGTTGGTGACGGCGCAAACCTCGTACGTGCTGGAGACTCGGGTAGACTCCATATTGGTTTCTGATTTTTATTTGGTTTCCCAATGAGGGCGTAGTGGCGTATTTGATGACATCGGGAGGGCAGCGATGCTATGTGCAACCTCCTCCTCAGGAGCAGTAAGTTGCTCATTGCGTAGGAAGTCAGGTCATGAAGCGTGTGTCGTCGAAGAGGTGATGTGAGAAAATCTTCAGACTCAATGTGACATGAGAACGCTCGAGCTTTCTTCACACATGACTGTAATGAACGGAGCAAGCGAAACTAGCATATGATACAGAAGAAGAACATCCTGTCGAGAAATGAATGAGATTGCAGCCGTATTCCCTTACGGGTATCGTACTCTATGATGTGCAAATTGGTACTTACTTACCGTACGTCTAGCTAGGCAAGCTTCAGCACACTGGGCCTTGACCCCTGCCCGCCAGCAGCGAGTGCCAGAATGCGCTAGCTGGATAGGGCCAGGCGGTGAAGATTCGTCTGCACAGCGGCAGAATCCAGGGCTTTGGAATATTTAAACCCTCGTCCCCCTTTCTCGTTTCTAGGGTCTTTCTTTTCTTTTCTCTTTAGCTCTCTTTGCCTTTTGTACGTTGCCCCCCAACATTGGCTCATCAATGATCTCATGTGCTAACGGAATCAAACAACAGGGCTTAGATCAAGTGTAGTATCTGTTCTTTTCAGTTTAATCTCTGAAAGTACTCTACGGAGTACAATCGTGATTATTCTAATTTTTGTCCTTAGGGGGACGGTCCTCTGAGCTTGCTCATGGCCGACCTCCACAGTGTCCTCGGTATCACACTGCCTCCGAGCGACGCGAACCATCTTTCATTGTACTCTCATGGCTTGCCTGGGATACGAAGAAGGAGTCCTCTTCGGACTGTTTTGAGAATGCTGTCGCCTTGTCCTGACGTGACTACTCAATTTGTCCCGCGTCTCCGTGATGCTGGCCACGTTCAATTGGTCTACAGCGTGTGCCTGTGGATGGCTACGCCGGTCATGAATCACGAGCAGATTCACTGCTTCCAATGACGGTCGCGCGGCCTCTAGTACAGCACATGTTGCCCATGAGCGACCCCTTTGACTTGTGTCACTTACGATGACGACATTCATGAGCATCATAAACTCGACTTGTGCTTACCTCTGGCGGGAGACTGAACGGGGCAAGCATTGTGACTTTTCGAGTGGGTTGGTCAGCACAACGCAGAGTTTGATAAACAGGCGCGTAAGCAGCGCGACAGTTACAATGGCGACTAGCCTCAAGTTTTGCATTGGACAGCCCTACGAGCTGGGGAGCTACAGGCTGAGCAGGTACCTTGGCAAGCGACAAGTAGCATGTGATTAGGCTACCTACGCACCGGGTAGGGGCTTCTTACCGTAGTCGGACCCTTCCTCATCATGAACCACCGCGTCTGAAACGATAGCATGCTTTCGCCCAGCGAACCAGGTGCTTCTGCTAGCAAACTAGGAAATAGGAACCGTGCCATAGTCCGACAAGTACGTACCCTGGATTTGACCAGGTAGGCGAGCGCCCAGATTCAAGTGAAAATCTGCACTGGCAAGAGTTGGAGAGAAGTTGGAGCGTGGGGTAATCTTGCGCTGGCTTGGGATGCGCTTTTGTCTGCGGCCGGCTGAGAAGGTTACGGCTTTTCCATCCTTCTGCATCATCGGATTTTGCAGTGTCTCGAGCCAGCGTATACAATAAAGCCATTTCACTCTCTTTCGTTTCCCTTAGCGCGTGAACTGTCTCGCCTTTGCTGCCTTAGCAACTGCCTTCGCAGATCTCAGTCAATTCTCACCTACCTATCACTACTTACTTAAGTAGGCTTGCCCCGCCAAAACTTCGTTGTTCACCCACGAATTTTCATCTGCTTTGCAAATCCAGCGAACATCTTGAAGAAGACCAAATATGGACAGTGGCGGGCCTGGTAATGGTCCTGAGGGACAGGAGGATCTTGATCTTTATGGTGAGTCGGCTTGTGCGATGACTGCAATCCCAAGTGGTGTTTCTTGTTTGATCCAACGAGGCCCAGGCTGACCAGAACCAAGAGCTGCTCGGAGTCGAGAGGACGGCAACTCCAGACCAGATCAAGAAGGCATACAGGAAGGTGCGCATTCGTAATACCACAACCCCGCTGGCGTTATCCGCGCTTTGCTGACCTTGTCTCATCACAGGCTGCTCTGCAACACCACCCAGACAAGGTCTCTGAGGATCGCCGCGAGGAAGCCGAGGCGAAGTTCAAGCAAGCGACCCAAGCGTACGAAATCCTCCGCGATGATGAGAAGCGAGAGATGTACGACCAGTACGGCATGGCCGCCTTCGACCCCTCCCGGGGCGGCGGTCCCGGCGGTGCCGAAGTCGACCTGAACGACATCCTGGCGCAAATGTTCGGCATGGGCGTCGGCGGCGGCGGACCAGGTGGGCCGCGGAGGCCGAGACGCGGTCGTGACGAGGAGCAACAGTACAAGGTGACGCTGGAGGAGCTGTACAAGGGCAAGACCGTCAAGTTCTCGGCGAACAAGAAGGTCAACTGCAGCCAGTGCAAGGGCACGGGCGGCAAGGAGAAGGTCAAGCCGCAGACCTGCGACCGCTGCAAAGGCAACGGCTTCCAGGAGGCGTTCCAGCAGATCGGGCCAGGAATGGTCCGCAGAGCCCAGGTGCAGTGCGACCACTGCCAGGGCTCAGGGAACTACTACAAGGAGAAGGACCGCTGCAAGAGGTGCAAGGGCAAGCGTATTGTTGACGAGATCAAGCCTCTGGAGATCTACATCCCTCGAGGCTCCATGCAGGGCAAGCAGATCAGACTCGAGGGCGAGGCCGACCAGCACCCCGACCAGACACCGGGAGATATCATCTTCACACTTGTCGAGGAGCCACACGATGTCTTCACTAGGATCGGTCAGGATCTGTCTGCTGACTTGAACGTCACCCTCGCCGAGGCCCTCTCTGGGTTCTCAAGAGTGGTTCTCAAGCACCTCGACGGGCGCGGAATTCACATCGACTTCCCCCGTGGCAAGATCCTGCGGCCCAACGAGGTGATCAAGGTTGCCGGTGAGGGTATGCCACTCGAGAGGGGCGAGGCGAAGGGTGATCTCTACCTCATCGCCAAGATCGAGTTCCCCGAGAACGGGTGGTTAAGCGACGACAAGTCCTACGAGGCCCTGCAAAAGCTGCTGCCTCCTCCTGAGCCGCCAATCGTCGCGGAGGAGGTTGACGAGGTGGACTACGAGGAGGATGTGGATATCGAGGAGGTGAGAAGTGCCCCGGCTCTAAACTCCCCTCAACTTTTTCATGAGCTTGTGACTGACTTGACTTTCTACAACAGATGGGCGCCCATTCGGGAGACGCACGATTCGGCGGCGACTGGGAAGACGTGGACGAGGAAGAGGGAACCACTCAATGTGCCACTCAGTAAATATTCTCTGGGAGCGTGGAGTTTTCAAGTCTACGAACACGACAGGGCAAGACCTGGTGCCATCTGGCCTGCAGATACTAGGCACTGGAGGGGGGGGATTCTCAACTAGTTTTTCTGTACAGTTGTTGGATGAAAAATCATCGCAAGTAGCGCGACGCAGCATCCAGCTCGATAGACCAAATGAAGAGCAGCTGGCAATTCCAGCATTATCGAGGGCGATATAGGCCAGTGGCTCGTCTTATAACAGACGAACGAGCGTTCTCCAACATCTTTCCAGCTGGTCGAGCAGTCATTCCACCTCTTGATAAGTCCAACAGGGTTGCCGCAGGCTCATGGACACTTGACAAGACATGAATAGACAGTACTAAGTCCATCGTACGCTGATGGATGTTGATGTAGGTGTCTCCATCGTAGACATTGCGCTTTTGGTTTTCCACCACTATGAGATCCATCATGGGGGGGCAGTACACTGGAGGGTGTCATACTGGAGGGTGTCCTACTGTACACGATCGCCATATGAGACCCTACATTGGACAAGATCCTAGTGGTCGGTCAGCCTACGGAAATCATGTGCCATACGTAATATGCACATGCTCATGTTGCCGAGAACTGAACTCGTTTCAGGGCAGGATAGCACTGGCACCGGGTCGCTCACCACCTATATCCTGCTCAGGAGGAAGGGACGGCCAGCGCGGATAGCAGCTCCTGACCAGGCCGGGAGAGAAGTCACGACCACACCACCTACCCATTCCTCCTGAAAATGACCTCGGACCAGCCCTACGTCCTGACACTCCATCACTGGTGTTTCCGCTCCATGTGGTTACCACGTGGGAAGTCATGGACTGCTTGAACTCACCCAATTCCTCGGATGTCGGCATCCCTGAGAACGGCATGGCCGATTACGACAGTGATGCAACAGACGACCAGAATTGGGGGCTAGTAGGTTCCTCTCGTCTCAGGGAAGCCCATGGTTCCTATCTCGGTGCCCTCGAGCTCGTTGACTTGGAGAAGCAATGTGAAGACGGTACCCCCTTCCGGAGTGTCCCTCCAATTCTGTCTCCTTTGGACGCCGTCCAAATACCTACCGTTCGCACTCACTCCTCTCGAAACGACCCCCAGAGAGCCTCTACGCCAGGCCACGATGGCGTCAACCCCGGCGTCCAGACCGGTTTCCGTCAAGAAGCCCCTGCTTCTGAGAACTCCAGCCCCCCCTTCCAAGCCGGGAATGAGGAAGACCCTCAGAGAGCCTCTACGGAAGAACCAAGCTACGATGACATCAACCCCTTCCAGATCGACGGGGAGGCTGCTCCTGCCCACGACGCTGCCAGGACCCCCTTCCCGGAGGAGCCTGCCAGGAATCCCTCCCAGAACGAGGAAGTCGCTTCTGCCGAGCCAGCTGGACCCCCTTCCGCTGCTGGACTCCCTTCCCTTGGCGACCCTATACATGTTCTCGTAGACGGTGTGTGCACTCCCCTATGCAGTCCGTACCCCCTTCCGTACTGACAAGCTTCAGGCCCATGGCTCTGGAAAAAGGTGCAGCAGGCGATCGGGTTGGACTATAACCCGACAAGAGTTGATATTCGGACTCCTCCGTACAACTATTTCCCGCGGTTCAGTTTGCCTGGTCCTTGGCCATGTGCCGTAGTCGCGTGCACCAGGTTCTCTAGTTCTCCACGAGACCACAACAAAGAAGCGTGGTTGGACGAGGTCCAAAGGGCCATTGATGCTTCTCAGACCTTCCTTCGCTTCAAGGCTGTGTCCAGTCCCGCTCCCGTCTTCCCTTGGATCCGTGTAGAGAGTTCTACAGCACGACTTCGTTGTGGCCCTCGTCAAATTTTCAAGAGAGCCTGGACGAGATACACCAATGTTTCAAACCCTACTCAACGACTCCGGGAACTCCAGCACTTCCTGCGGGCACTTCCCCCAGGGGTTGACGTCTGGTTCTTATCGATTGGTATTGACGGGTTTACCACGGAACTCGAGAATTTATCCCTACTCCGCCAGTGGTACCCCTTCCTCCGGTTCCACCTAGCAGTCTTGGTGAAGAAGACCTTTCCATTCTTCCGCAACGGGCGTGTAGATGGCCAAGGGGTGGACCTCTGCCCAGCGCGGCCAGGGGTAGGGGGGATGAGAATTAGGGTGTTCTCTTTCGACGATCTACTGGAGGCGCCTGCGGGTCTCAATCTGGAACTGTGCATGCTGTGGCGGGTCATCTCAGATGCCAAGATAAATCAACAAGAGGGCTTGTACGGATTTACCTCTGGCAGGAACAGGTTCAATGTACAGACTGTCGGGAGGCGGTTGATGGTGCCTCGCTAGAATTGCTATCTGGGAAAGGGGGTCAGCGTATGTCATGCATGGGTCGGTGGATCTGGAACTGGAACTGGAACTGGGGGTACTGTGTACAGGGGTAACAGCTTAATAGCATAGCTTAGTCAGTAGCTTATGGCCGTGGTGGTGCCAGTAACCACCCAATCGGAGACACGTTTCACCGGTCCCCGGCTGGAAAATCCAAATCGTGTGCCTGGGGCTTGGGGGAAGCTTCGCAGGCCGCCCGCGTCAGAAAATTAGAGGAGGTCTGCGACGACGTCTATTCCAACCAACCCACTCACCACCCACCCAGCAACCGTCGGAGAACTCACGCCAAACTCTGTCAAGGTGCGCGCCTCCCTTGACCATCAATTCTGTATTGCGATACTGACCTCAATCAAGATGGTTGCCGCAAAGAAGCACGTCCCTATCGTGAAGAAGCGTACGTCCCACCGAATCCTCGATTGAACCATGCACAATGCCACGACCTTTGCACGAAAGCGACAACAACGGTTGAATTTGCACCGCCGCCAAGCCGACACCTCCCTTCAAACAACTTGCGCACGCTGGGATAGTGGGGTCAAAATGTTGACGCAATTTCTTGTTTGCAGGCACGAAGCTCTTCAACCGTCACCAGAGCGACCGCTTCAAGTGTGTCGACCGATCATGGCGCAAGCCCAAGGGTATCGACAACCGTGTCCGTAGACGGTTCAGGGGTAACACCCAGATGCCCACGGTACGTTTCCCGACAATCAACCGACCCGCGTGGGACCTGGCGAGCAGAGCAAGGATTCATTTGGGGAATACATGAGGACGAACGGCTGATCTCCTGATTCTTTCCTGGACCATAGATCGGCTTCGGCTCCAACAAGAAGACCCGCCACATGATGCCCTCCGGCCACAAGGCTTTCATCGTCAACAACGTCAAGGACGTCGAGCTCCTCCTGATGCACAACAAGACCTACGCCGCTGAGTACGTCCGATAGCCCCGATACATGCCGGTTCTGGAGAGGAGGATGTCAAGGAGGACGATGACTGACCTGTGTGATAGGATCGCCCACAACGTTTCCTCCCGAAAGCGCGTCGAGATCATCGCCCGCGCCAAGCAACTGAGCGTCAAGGTCACCAACCCCAAGGCGAAGGTCACGACGGAGGTGTAAATGGTCTCGGTTTCTTGGTGAATGCATGGGAACGGTCTTGCTTTATGGTCTGCGGGATAAAAACCACGATACTGGACGCACACCCCGATACCATACCTTTATGGTAGATTATGAAAGAAGGGATTGGTCCAGTGATGGCAGTCAACGGCGTCGATTCGATTGGTCCAGATGGCTGTCTGGTGGATGCGGATTAGCATCAAAAGAAATGAAAGCATTTGAACGTCAAATCTTTGGTTTTGCGGTTGCATCGAGCCTCGTGCTTGCGCTCGCCTTGTCATACTTGGCCCCGTGTGCCTCGGACGGCCAGCCATTGAGTGGCCGCTTGTCATGAATTCCCAGCCGCTAATGCCAGAGAATCTGCTGTTTGTGGCGCACATGAAACTGAACTGCCATTTGGAAGGTTCATAAACGGCGATTTGGGAGCCTTAGACCGGGGTGGAGGGGCTCAGCATCGGATACCGCTATTCGACACAGCTGCTTGTCACTCTCACGCTGCCCTCTCGTACAGGCAGGCCCTGAATTCTGGAGTCGTTCCGCTGTTTCGTACTTCTACTGCAGGCCTACCTCGTGACGAGTCGCTCGACGGCTGCACTTGGGAAAATTATCGCAGTTGCGCCGGGTCACTCGCGGTCATTGTGGGTAACATTGGCTTGTTTACCCTAGACTCTGGTTTCGGAACAGTAGTATTGAGAGGCATGCCAGAAAAGTCCCGGCAATCCATCGACGCAAATATCTTGGAGTGAAGTAAAGCCATTTTGATATTCCCACCCATCCCAGACACCTACCCCCGTCATGAGTTCTGTGCTTGGGCGGCGTGTTCCATCTGGCTACCACTAATGGTATCTGTTGATGTTCTAGATTCAGAGTATTTGATATCCCTCTCGCAATTCCTTAGGCACCTGGAATGCCCCGTAGAACGCCACTCGTCCTTCCTGGAGCCGCTTATATAGCTTGTCACCCTCGAGATCATAGTTCTGGACGTCTGACACCATCTGCACGAAAGAGGCAAATCCTGCAAATTTGGTGCCACGGGACGCAGTCCCGTCCGTACTCTCGCTCACCACGCACAGTGGCACTCCACTCTGGCCACCTCTCACCGGGTAGTCGGGATGTACTCGGTAAAGTATCGACCTCGCCACGAGGCTGGTCCAAGTACTAGGGTCATCGCGAGGATCTTGTGGGCGAGATGAACTCGAGCTGGTCGAGAGCGAGCCCAAGAACGAGGGGCGTTTGCGAGACTGCTGCTGGATGGGGAAGATGCCCTGACCCACCATCTGCGATGTGTTTGATGTCAGCGCGCAAGCTCCTCAAGAATCACTTGCTCAATGAGCTGAGAATGGCAGGGGCGTCTGGCGACTGCCCCAAGGAACGCAGCAGTTAAAGGACGATATCACGAACCTGGCAACGACTGTCCACTATTCCAATGCTCTTCGCTTCCCGGGACCGGTCATCCAATAGTACGAGGTTACTCGAGTTGTACTTGATGTCCATCCATTCCTGCTGGCTGAGCCACGTCAGATCTGTGGCATATGGGATCGTTCGAGGAATATCAGAAACGCAGCTGGTGTCAACAAGGCTAACATCGTGGGAGAATCCCACCGGGAACGACTTCGGCCCCTCATCAAACACGGCTGTCACTTTTCCCAACTGATGACACAAATTTAGTTGGCTTGAGCCAGCATACCGGCGGCCATGGCCCATTTAGACACTTTGTGTAAGAACTCGCAGGTGACTTACCTCTATTGAGTTCCTAGCAACGCACATCTTCACGTCCCCTCTCCAAGTGTCCGAGTTCAGGTCCGTTGTCTTCGACGCTATTATTGCGTCTGTTAAGAGATGCGTGGGTGTGGTGATGTATCTCTTCGAGACGTCATCGCGCGGACTGATTGCGACACCGTTCTTGCCTTCGAACCTTTGTTTTGATTTACTGCCAGGCACTATGGCGCGGATGGCACAGCCCACCGAGATCCCCACAGAATTGGTTGGTTGATTACTTGCACAATTGGTGGTCCTCGCAGAACCAGTCACTGTGCTCGGCAAGGAACTTGAACCAAAAATGCAATCGAAGGCCGTCCGTGTCGACGTCGTTGTGGCGGATGGACTGGTTGCTGTCTCCAAAGACTGCCTTGGAAATCAGGGACACCTTCAATCCTCTAGACTTACATGGTAAGCTGGTAACGCCTTCCTCATGGTCGAAACCATCTGGCATTATAACCTGCAAGGCACCATTGATCAAGAGGTAGAAGCCAACACAGGCCGGAAATGCGGACAATACATGATTTATGTCATCGTCGAACAGCGGATCTGATGGTAGGATGAAACGAGGATGCGGATCTGGAGGCGGAGAGAACATCCCGGCGACGGGGTACTTGTGCCCGACAGGCAAGACCGCGGGATAACCATCTATACAAAGGGGGATCCGCTCCGAGGTAACTTGAGTTGATGGCGTGCATGTCCATGTACTCTACTATTTCAAAGACACAAGCGCTGATTCCTCTGTGAGGGAGTCGAGTGTGAGGGATACTGTTCTCCTGATCCTGGGGACTTGGCTGCTGTCACAGTCATATTTCGTCCCAGCACGTCAATATCAGCGTCACATCGTATATGCTTATTTTCTGGGTATGGATGAAACATACTCCGAGTCCAAGGCGTTTGAGAGACCTATTGGCACGCTTATGTCGAAGAGTGGACTCCTCCCCAACCCTGAAGAAGGGAATATGGCCTCTGGTGATGATGATGACAATGCCCATGATGTTTCATCGGTTCAGGTCATTGAAGGTGCTGAAATGTCAGAGGCGTTTCCTCTGCACTCCTATGCGAACATGCTGGAACCTCTTTCAATCGATTCCAAGAACGCTACCCATCTCTCAACATACAGTCACGTCGAGACCGCATGGACGCAAAATCTCTCACGCCATACGCTCCTATCCAGACGAGCTGAGTCTTATTACCTCGAGATGATCGCTCTGTCTTGCGCGCTACAGGGAGGTGCCGACCATGTCCTCTCTCTCATGGGTACATCAACGGACCTGATAGATGGGATCGAGTGCTCGTATGTTACGCTCTTCAGCCCGTGTTCAGTTTCCAAGCTACATGAAATTCTAGAATGGGTAGTTGGCTTACACCATTGGTGTTGGTGCTTGTACTGTGTAGGACGGCGCTTCAGAAAACGTACACTGAAGACTCTCAAGGACACCAAGCATAGACGACGAAGAGGCTCGCTGGATACCGGCTACAGGACGATGTATGACGACCAAATCCGGGTCTTGATGGAGAGAAATGCTTCGCAGTGGAATCAAACAGAATTCAACAACCTCTGGTCACGTATTCTTGCGCTCGATGCGCATCTGCAAAAGCGCGGCCCTGGGATTTCTGGGTCCCCTTCCGGGACAGGAGGGACACCGTGCAGTATTGGACATTTTTGTGAGACCTCAAAAACAGTGCCTTTTTTGTACTTCGTTTCCCCAGTGACTATGTACTGATCCAGGGTCTTGTGAAATTAAATTTGGGACAATGATCTTGGTCTTGACCGTTTTTCAAGTTATGCTAGGAATAGCACAGGCCGTTGGATTGTTCTGAACTGCTAAATTCTGCGATGTGTTGTATGTCCATCCCGAAAGGAGCGAAATTACAGCCTCAAGTATCTCGATTGCAGGAGCACTTCCTGGACTTATCGGAAGGCTAGGATCTTCGAACTTTCCTCGGCCAATGGCTGACGACTGGGGACAAAGCTTTCCATCAAAAACATGGCATCGAGTCTGCATCTTCCAGGGGTCTTGAGAGCGGAATAAGGCAGCTCTGTGCTTAATGCATCTCAGCCGACTGCACATATGTCTAGAAATTCCAGTGAATGGGTGTCAGGGATCCTGAAAAGATTAACATTTGGCAGATGTTGACGAACAAATCATTGTCTTTGAATAAAAGGCCCCCACTTGAGTTTTGGCGTAAATTTCCGTGTAGAGAGCACTGGGGAACTGCAAAAAGGGCAACAAATACAGAGTGTAGACAAAGCCTTGTCCAGTCTGACCACCCCAATGTTTCCTTGCCATCTGTTGTTAGAACGTTTGTACGGGTCATCTCTTCACGGTATCGAATCGGCCAGACTCACGGCTCTTATCACAGATATAAGCCCTATGATTGGCGGTCCATTCCAGCGTTCGCCGCCTCCCTGCCCGGTGTGTCTCGACTGAATGGGACCCCAATTCAGTATATGGGCAGATTTGGGGGTGGCAACAGCTGAATCATGCGTGTGGTGCTTTCGCCTCATGGCGAAATATCTGTGTTGGCCAGTGTTAGAGGGCAGACCTATCTGCCCGAAAACTTCAGGCGAGGCTTTTCTCTGCAATACGACCGTACATGCCTATGGGATTTGATTTGAGCTGAATGAGCCGTGCTACCTTACGGCTGGGAGGCGGACACCGCCCCCAACCACACCTAGCCAGACTTTCATACAAGGCTCTCATGATAATGAGTTTCCTCCATCCGATTCTGTTCAAATTCAGATTTATCTCCCCTCCCGGTTTGGATCTAATCTGTTATTTCGTTGTCTACTTTGTGTGGAAAGACAGTCTATTGATAAAGTGCTGGTCGTCATTTCTTTGCCCGTCGCTATTCGTGATGACCAACCAAACCGCGTGGACAGATGCGGCTTCGACGGTGGAGTACAGTGTTCATCTGGGAACCTGGATTAACTGGTCCCGAGGTCGTGTTCTGGGAGCCACACTCACCCTTGACCGAAAGGACGGAAACCTTCTCATCGCCTTCACTGCCGTGTTCGTTGGAATAGTGACGGAGCGCCTTTGGCGCGTCGCTTGCGTGTAAGCTGTCTACTTGTCTCACAATATGGAAAACGCACGCTGACCACGACGAATAGACTCTTCTACAGGTTCTATTCATCCCCCGAACCTCGTGATGCACTTTACCACCAACAGCAGGCAATTCTACGCAATTCAGCTTGTACGTATCTTTTCACTTTCATGATTTCTTACCCCAAGATCTCGTTCCAAGAGGCTCGTTTCTCCTCAGCGTCTTACATGTCGACATTATGACTAACCTGCCTGATTTAAAGCCGCAGCATCTGCCATATGGACCCTTTTGCAACTCGTTTGGACCTGGCAGAACGTTGCGAAGCGTTGTCTGATTCGCATTCTGCCAACGCTTTTGACAGCTGTCTTCTGTCTTTGTGCGTTCACAGTTGCAGGTGGTTTCTCTTCGTCAATATCGTCGGGCATTGGCAACGAAGTATTGCTTAATGGTACCAACTGTGGCATGATCTCGTGGTTCTCGGATGACATGAATTCAACCCAAGTCCTGAAACCCTATTTCTCACAGAAGGCTCATTCGGTCGCGAATTATGCACAACAATGTTATTCCCATGATTCAGCTGGTATATTCGACTGTACACGATTTGCGAAGAGCTCCCTCTCCGGCACAATTGACACCCAATCAGCATGTCCTTTCCGTAACAACAGTATTTGTCGAACTAATAGGTCGAATATACGCCTTGACAGCGGGTATATCGACCTCAATGAAGACTTAGGCGTAAATGCGCCTCCAGACAACAACATCCTTTTTAGAGCAGTTCTTCAGTGTGCACCCTTGGAAACCCAAGGATACACAGAATCTGTCGAGGGGCCGCGAGACAATTTCACCATTTACAACTATGGGGCCTCGGCCTACACCAATTACACTTATATGGTGCAGAGTCTGGACTCCCAATACAATAAGGAAACTGGAAACACATTCCGTGGCACAGGAAATACTTTCGTTTTGAAGTGAGCTTCCATTAAATGTGATGCCCCTTCCCACCCCGACATCAGTGCGAGTTCTAACAATATCCTACTAATCATCTTAGTGAAATGGCCAATTTGGTGCGCAACCATGAAACCTGGGAGAAAAATTCTGATTTTGACCCAATTCCCGACCTCTTCAATCCTGACGGGGATACAGTGCTGGTATTCCTCACTTCAAACGGGATAGAATTCTGGGACGCTACAGCCGACCCTTGGTACCGTGCAACTATACCAGGAGCCATGGTTCATACGATTAACTCGGGCAAACAAATCATGGTGTACCAATCAGAAGAGGCAGCCTCACCTATGGGTTGTGTTCGGCAGTACCAATTCTGCAATCCGTCGCTATCGAGCCACACGTGCGGGCCCCTTGCCAGCTGGGACGATGCGCAAAAGGGAGCAGCGCCATTGTTCGGGATCTCGACAGAAGACTGGGACAATTTGAATTTCCCAACCACAGGTAACAACATCGGTTCCCGCTACGTATGGCTCATGTATCTGTTGGCGTCTGCGCAAACCAACATCGAGGAAAGCATCGGAGCCCTGGGCCCGGAGTCTCTGACCTCCCTCAAGCATCTTAGCAGCGGGACCGTGGGCGCTCTCCCGTCTAACCAGTGGCAGCTCGATGTCCGCTACTGGTGGGCCACGTATCTGGCATCTATCCAGGCAGCGCTGGTGAATGTGGCTCGAGGACCAACGGATCCTGCACTTTCTCCTTACAGAGTGCTGCCATTTGACTCACATGCGCGAGACATGTGCAACAACCAGGTATGTTACCCTTTCGGCGTGCAGTCGTTTGTTCTCGAGCTGAGTTGATGTGTTCAAATTATTGTAGAAGATCCGCAGTACCAAGCATGTCTCCTTCAGCCTCTTTGGCCTTTACTTCACCCTGGTCACTGGTGTCCTGATTATCGTCATTTCCTATGTCTTAGAACCTATCTTTGAATGCCTTTATCGCCGATGGAAGTATAAAGGTTACACATTTCTCGAGTGGTCGGCATCAGAGACTCTCCAGCTCCAGCGCATCGGATTCCAGGGACTCGGTTCCGGAACCTGGTCCGGATACACTGATAGCGTTCCCAGGACAAAGGAGGGTGAAGACCTTGAAGGCCTGGCGCTGAAATACACCGTTGGGGCGGATGGCCATGATGGTGGTCGTCAGAGCCCCGAGAAGACGAACAGCAGCACGACCGGCACGGCCGTTTCACGCAACCAGGACCAGGATCCCGATGTGGCCTCGTTGGATGACCTGCTCGACGATTCAGAATCTCAAGCGGGCTCACAGGATGGCTCAAGCCCAGCTTCGATTCGGCCACCCGTGTGATGGGACAATGTGGAGAGAGTCTCTTGCGCCCTAGTCGGAATTAAGAAGGATGAAGTCTACCTTGTGGGTATTGCATCGAAACGGGTTGAATTTGGTCTCCAGCTGTCAGTTTTCCTGTTGTCAATCAAATGTTTTGCGATGATAAACGGCGAGCAATCTGCAGTCAAGCCAGTTGTGCGGAGAGAGTCTTGACATGTTAGAACCACCTCTTCTGTCACATGCAAAGACGGGACTAGAGCTGTCGAATCAGACGGTGACAGAGGGGATGGCTTGTTGATCAATTGGCCCAATGCGGAATGTCGCCGGGGCAGTCCCCGCTGCTTCCACACCACACCTGAGGGAGACTTGTTCGAGGTAGGGAGACAATGTGGTATGACGGACGAACCTGAACACGGTCACGCAATCACGGCATGAAAAGTTGAAAGAGCTTCGATGTGCCACGAGGAGGGCCACACGCTTGGCTTTTGGACAGAAGACACAGCCAGACCAGGCCAGTATTGTTTGGCCGTCCCGCTGCTAGCCGTCGCTCGGCCTCGCCGCGGGGCAAACTCAAGCCATGTCTTCCCACGCCAACGTCCCATCTTTGCTGCTGAGATTTCACCTTCGCGGCTTAATGCCCTGCTTCTGTTATGTAACAGACCATATATACTGACTAGCAGCTCGACCCACGGGTTCCCAAGTCTTTTTCTTCTCTCACACCTCTCACCCTCTTCCCATCTGCTTTCCAAGCAAACCGCCCTCCACCCACGAATTTACCACCGAGTCGCTCCAGCCCCCACCAGTTCATCGCCTCTAACTGATCGTCCGCAACATGGCAACCACCAACGGAACCACCACGAATGGTGGTCTCTCCAGCATTGCTGAGCCGCTGCTGAAGGCTCTGGGCAAGGGCAGCAGCCAGGAGATTGGAGTCGCGGATGCGACCAAGCTGATCGGTCACACCCCGCTGGTGCGGTTGAACAAGATCCCCCAGTCCCTGGGTATCAAGGCAAATGTCTACGCGAAGGTTGAGCTCGTCAACGCCGGTGGCAGTGTCAAGGACCGCATAGCCCTGCGCATGATCGAGGAGGCAGAGAAGAGCGGCAGAATAAAGCCCGGTGACACTCTGATCGAGCCTACCAGTGGAAACACGTAAGTCCATTATTGCTACCAGCTTCGAGCACGCCCCCGGGTGCATGTGGCATGCTGACTGTGTCTTGGGTCGTAGCGGAATCGGTCTGGCCCTCGTTGGAGCCATCAAGGGCTACAAGACCATCATCACCCTCCCGGAGAAGATGTCCGCCGAGAAGGTCTCAGTCCTGCGCGCCCTCGGCGCCACCATCATCCGTACGCCCACCCAGGCCGCCTGGGACAGCCCCGAGTCGCACATTGGTGTGGCGAGGAGACTGCAAAAGGAGATCCCCCGCGCGCACATCCTGGACCAGTACACCAACGTCGACAACCCGCGTGCTCACGAGTTTGGCACCGCCGAGGAGATCTGGGAGCAGACCCACGGCAAGGTTACCGCCATCGTCGCTGGCGCGGGTACGGGCGGCACGATCAGCGGTATTGCCAAGGGTATTAGGAAGCACAACAAGGACGTCAAGATCATCGCCGCCGACCCCTTCGGCAGCATCCTCGCCCTGCCCGAGGCCCTCAACCAGGGCGAGCTCGCGAATGTCTCGTACAAGGTGGAGGGCATCGGCTACGATTTCATCCCCGACGTGCTGGACCGCGAGATTGTGGACAAGTGGTACAAGACCGAGGATCGCGAGTCGTTCATGTTTGCGCGCAGGCTGATTGCCGAGGAGGGCCTGCTCGTTGGTGGATCCTCCGGGTCTGCGATGGCGGCCATGGTGCGCGCCGTGCAGGACCTGAACCTTGACGAGAAGGACACCGTGGTCGTGGTGCTCCCGGACAGCATCAGGAGCTACCTGTCCAAGTTCGCGGACGACGACTGGCTGGCTGCCAACGACCTCCTGCCGTCAGTCAACGGCGCCGAGGTCGAGGCTGCTGCGCAGAGGAAGAGGAGGGCCAGCGACCCCTACGGCGGCGAGACGATCAGGTCCCTCAGGCTCAAGCCAGTGACGAGCGTCCTCAGCACGCAGGCTTGCGCTGACGCCATCGAGACGATGCGCGACAAGGGCTTCGACCAGCTGCCCGTCCTCTCGCCTACGGGCGGCAAGCTCGTCGGCCTGGTGACGCTGGGCAACCTGCTGTCGTACATATCGAGCGGGCGGGCCTCGGCGACCAGCCTGGTCAAGGACGTCATGTTCGACTTCAGCAAGATCGACGAGGTGGTTACGGACCCCAGGGACATCCTGACGGCCGAGGAGGCCGCGAGCAAGAGCAAGAAGCAGAAGCGGCACTTTGTCGAGATCACGCTGGACACGCCCCTCACCATCCTCAGCAAGTTCCTCGAGTACAACAGCGCCGCGGTCGTGACCGAGGACAAGGACAACGGCGAGGGCAAGAAGCCAGTCGCCGTCGTCACCAAGGTTGACCTTCTCACGCACATGGTGAAGCAGTCCAAGAAGACCCCGGCCAACGGCAGTCCTGCTTGATTGACTGATTGGTGGTCCCCTTTTTTATACTAGCATGCATCGTACATGGGCGTTTTATCACAGGTGTTGGGTTACGGGTTTTGGTGTTACATGTGTTGTCCACACCAAACAGACTTATTCATGAGACACTGGCAGTGTCGGCGTCGGCTGGCCTAGACTCAACATCTATGGGCTCGGGAAAGGGAAAATATAGACCAGATAGTCTAGATTCAACCATGCAGAATGGCGCCATTATGTTTCGAGGTTTCAGAGATAGGGCGCATTTGCCATAGTTCCACGTTTTTGTGGGAATAATACTCAAATTGAGCACCAAACGAGCAGACGACATTGCGAAATGTCAACATCTAAACATCCCCAATTAAGATTCGCGCATATGGTCTTGAGCTTGGCATTGCAGTAGGAATTAATTATCATTAGAGAACAGCATATATATAGCCTAGTTCTTCGCATGCTTGCGGTCGCCCTGCCAGTCAGAAATCCTGCTCCCTATCCAGGTCCACCACGCGTCCACACCAGGACCGTCGCCAGTGATGTTGCCGCTGATGACATCAACCTCAGTGTCGAACTCGCGCATCTGGTCGAACTTGAACTCGGCACTCCCGTACTCGCCCAGCCAGTCATCCGCATCGTCCCCACCAGCGCCGAGGTCTCCCGAGGCATCAGCGCCCGAGTCGAGCAGCCCCTTGCTGCGGGTGCGGCGTATGCGGCCCAGCTCCTTCTCGAGGCTCGTGCGCACCAGCTTCGCGGGCAGGGCGGTGAAGAGGTCGGTCTTGTTGGCGGCGACGAGCAGCGGGATGGCGTAGGGGGCCTTGCTGGTCTTTGTGTTGCCCATGCGGCGCTGCAGGGCGAGCAGGACCTCGTACAGGTAGGACGCGGTGTCGGCCAGGACGTCGGGCTCTGCGAGGGCGGCGGCGTCGACGACGAAGACGACGGCCTTGAGGCGGGTCGACTGGGTCCCCTCGAGGGTGAGCCGCCCGTGCGCGTAGTGCCGCAGCTTGCCGTGGCCGGGGGTGTCGACCAGCAGGAACTTGGAGGCTGTCGCGCCGCCGGCGTCCAGGTCGTCGCGGAAGGAGGAGGACCCGTCCTCGCTCACGGCGAGCTCCACCGAGGACCAGGTCTGCGAGGTGTGTGTCTCCGAGGGGGAGAGGCGCCGCTCGAGCAGGGTGTGCAGCGCTGTCTTGCCTGCGCCTGAGGGCCCTGTGAGGAGCACTGAGGGGAGGACGGTGTAGGTCGTCGACTTGGTCACCCAGAGGTGCATGAGGACGGGCACGAGGAGGACGATGAGCGCGCCGACGATGAAGACGGGCGCCGACGGCGTCATGATGAGCTCGACGAAGTCCTTGAGGGAGTCCTTGAGGGAGTCCATGGTGGGCAGGTGGGTTGGGGGTTTGGTGAGACCTGTCCTTGTGTTGTGTTTTTGTGGTTGGTTCTTCAGCCCGCCGTGAGGCAGGTGGGAGGAAGGTTGGAGGCTGAGGACTGGACTGCAGCCGGATGCGGTCGAGATTGTGTTGGGATTGCGACGACAAAGATAAATACAGATCGCCTGTGCTGGCTGCTGTGACTCGGTGGCACTCGAGGTGGTTCCCCACTGGTCAGGCCGTCGTGGAAGACAGAGCTTCCGGTTGGTGCGGTCGTATGTTTGGTCGTATGTTCACGAGTCTGCACCCGAGAGCCCTCGACTCGACTCGACTTGACAGCTGGACGAGTCCCTCGGGCGCTATCGATACGGATACCGATTAAAAACGGACCAAGACATTGACAGGACATGGGAAAGTCGGGCTGCAGGGGTCGGGGGCGGCGGCTGGCACTAACATCTAAAAATCGCCCTTCTGCCGGCACGCATAATCCGACCAAGTGCAGTATGTACTGCAGTACAGTAGCAATTAATAAGTGTTGGCCTGCAGATCGGTCACTCTGTCTGGCGAGACGGAGTGTGGGTGTTCTCGCATGCACTGCCATCATCCCAACACCCTCCTTCGTCCTTCTTTTTCAAAATTCCGGCTTACCCACCCCGTCAGCCCTTTTCGTTTATGATTGCATGTGCTCGTTTCAATGGTTCACGGACTTGAATGTGTGATGATATTGTGGTTTCCCATCCTAGCATGAGCATCCTGTAACGTACAAGTACACTAGAGCACCGACCGTTGCGCCTTGTCCGTCCCGAGATATCCTTGGCCTTCCTTGGACCGGTCCGCCACCTCCGACCAAATTGCTTTGAAACCGATTCTTCAGCTGCGCTCAACACCGCATTGCACACTGGCCAACGTCGCGGGCACCCCACGAGCCCACACCCGACCATCGAACGGCCGTCATGGCCAGCAAGGAAACCCACAGCTCCGGCGCGCCCATCCAGCCGGCGTCCAAGGGCGCAAAGGTTGACGCCCAGGTCAGCTCGGACCTGGAAATGGGGAGCTTGCCCAATGGCAACAACAACGGCAATGGGCCCGGGGCTGCGAACGGCAAAGGCGGCGGTGATGGCGACGTGGAGACGGACATAATGCAGATCGCGAGGATTGGCGACATACCGGCCATGGAGGCGCTGTTCGAGACCAAGGAGTACGATGCCACCTACGCGGATGACGAGGGTATCACTGCACTACACGTACGTATGCCAGTACCTGGCGCCAGGCACGAGACACCATGTGTCGTACCTCTTGAGCTGACGTGTTCGACTCTTCCCAGTGGGCCGCGATCAACAACCAGTACGCCATGTGCAAGTTCCTCATCGACAGAGGCGCCCCGATGAACAAGAAAGGAGGAGAATCCGTCGCGACGCCCCTGCAGTGGGCGGCACAGCGCTGCCACTACTACACCGTCCACCTTCTGCTGCAACACGGCGCAGACCCCTTGGTCACCGACGCGCAGGGCTACAATACGTTGCACATAAGCACCTTCAACGGCAACGTCCTGCTTCTCACCCTCCTCCTGCACACCGGCATCCCCGTCGACGTCCTCGATAGCTACGGGCACACCGGCCTGATGTGGGCCGCCTACAAGGGCTTTCCAGCCTGCGTCGACGTCTACCTGCGCTGGGGCGCCAGCGTGCACGCCAAGGACGAGTCGGGCTTCACCGCGCTGCACTGGGCCCTGGTCAAGGGGAGCCCCGGGTGCGTGCAGAAGCTCATCGAGTACGGCGCCGACCGCTTCGCAAAGACAGAAACCGGCAAGACCCCGGCCATCACGGCCGAGGAGCTCAAGACGCTGCCTGCGTGGCACAGGGCCCTCAAGGAGTGCGGCTACGACGAGGACGGCCACCTGATCACCCCGAGCTTCCCCGGCGCCAGCTACCTGGTCAAGGACAGGAGGGGCTTTGTCACCAAGTTCACCTTCCTCTTTCCCTTATTGATAGTATGGAGCATGGTTGGCGTCATGTCCGCCTTCCCCGTCTTTGCTGGAGTGCCTATCGCGTTGGCCGTAGGATATGTATTGCAGGAGGTCGCAAAACGGGTCCTGACCTTTGCGCCGCCGGACATGCGCCAGTTCCAGAGGACGCCCTGGATGGCGGGCATTTTCTCTGCGTCTCTGTTCCTTGTGTCCCTGAGGTGGTTCCTTACAGTTTTGCCCGCCACGACATTCAGAGCCGGTGAGTCAAGATCTTCTTGCAGCTGGTCATGTAACAGAAGCTGACTTGCACAGATGCCGAACACCGCCACCTACTGATGAACTTGTGTCTCGCCGGCCTTCTTGGGTTCTGCGCATGGTTCTACTACTGCTGCATGGTCTTCGACCCGGGTTTTGTGCCAAAGATGAACGGCATCGCTGAGCAGAAGGCCGTCATTGACGAATTGATAGGCCTCTGGAAGTACGATGAGGCAAACTTCTGTGTGCAGTGTATGATCCGGACCCCACTGAGGAGCAAGCACTGCCGAAGGTGTCAGCGATGCGTGGCGCGACATGATCAGTGAGTGACAGCGTCGAGAGGGCTTTTACTGATCGACCAGCTAATCCGAATCTTTAGCCACTGCCCGTGGGTGTACAACTGTGTAGGCGTCAACAACCACCGGCACTTCTTCCTCTACCTCATCAACCTGACCCTAGCAATCTTCATGCTCGATGGTGTCCTTTACTACTACTACACCGCTTCTATGGGTTCTGCATCCGACCAGTGCAACATCTTCGGACCCACTATTTGCCAAATCATCAACACCGACACATATACCGTCTTGCTCGGGTTCTGGGCCAACCTACAGCTCACATGGGTCGGAATGCTCCTGTTCGTGCAGTTCATACAGGTCGCGAGGGCGATGACCACGTACGAGAACATGTTCGGCGTCAACCACGTAGCCGCCAGCTCGCTCACGTCCGCCTTCACCTCGACCGGCGCGCCTCTCGATCCTACCCACCCCGACTCGGTGCCGCCATCCGGGGCCGCGGCGCAGTCGGAAGCAGCGGGCCACGGCCACGGGCACAGGCATGGCGGTGGTGGCTTCTTCAAGAGCATGAGCAAGCTCCTGGGCGTGGACGCCTTTGTCGAGACGGCCACGGGCCGCGGCGCGGCGGCGGGCGGCAAGAACAAGAGGCGCAAGGGCAAGAACCCCTACAACCGGGGCTGCATCACGAACTGTAAGGACTTCTGGTGCGACTCTGCGCCGATGTTTGGCCAGCGCGAGAATGGCACTGCTATGCTGAGCGGGCAGACCGTCAACTACGCCGCAATGTACGAGACGCCGAGCCTCATGCAGATGATTGGCGCGAGGAGGGGTGCGTACGAGGCCGTCCCGGGTGAGGAGGTATAGCCGGCGGGACCTAGAGGATGAACGAAGCTCACGGTATGGAGAGCTAGCACTTGCCGGGTGGCATCTGCGGCCGGGGGCTATGTGACGATCTCATGGTTGTTTGTTTATAGCGAGCCATGCATTGCGTTGGGATAGGGACGGGGCGCGGGCACACCTTGTTTTGGCCGACTGGAACAGAGCTTCATGACTGTATAGACTATACGCAACGGTGGTAATATAGTGATATTCGATCGACCAGTGACACGAGCAAGCGTCTTGCGCTCGACCTGCAGTAGTGTCGGGCCACGTGCTGCCAACCACACACCACTCCATCTGAATTTGACTGTGCTCATGAGACTTCCAATCTTCAGACGGGACTTTTTGAAAGAGACCACACTCCTCAAATATAGTTACTTCCAGAGGGCGATTGGCTGGTCTGCGCCCGATTGGGCCCACGGGTGGGGTTGGTCTAAAGAATGGCACGTCAGCCTTTGGCTCTTTGCGGCTACCTGGCGACACAAGCAAAAACCGTAAACATTGTTCTCATTTTGGCCCGCCTTCAACTCACAGAAACAACGTAGTCATTTTTCACAAGAAAATTTCGGGCTTCACTTCTCTCTTCTCGAGCTACCTGGTCTCTCAAGTTTGAGCCTCGGAGGGTCCATCATCGGTGAGCTGAGCAGGGGTCTGGATTGTTCTTCCCATCTTTACCAATATGCCTTCCATCGCGAAGTATTTGACGGACATGTTGTATAAAAAGGAAGGTGAGTAGAAATCGAATATGCATGCCGTGTCCAGTCTCACTCAGTACTGACACTGTCATCTTCAGCAGAGGCACCGCCACCCATCACGACCTCCACGGCCGTGTTATTACTCGTGAGCCAAATCCAGCCAACCCGGCTCTCTCCCACTCTTGTGTATCTATCTTCACACAGACTGACCACCCAGCCCAGGTTCTCTATACAATCCTCTACGTGGCCCCCTTCTACCTCTCCCCAAAGACGCGGCCCTCGCCCACCCTGAGCCGCGACGCGCCCCACGTCATCCGCGCGCGCATCGCCTCCGTCACGCTCACCTGTGTCGTCACGTCGCTGACGACCCTCGCGGTCCTGACGCGTGTGGGCGGGCACGGCGTAGGAGTCGCTTTCCACGAGATGGGCTACTGGCCCGTGGGGCTGGGCGAGTCCCTGAAGGCGCTGGCTCTGACGGCGCTGCTGTTCCTCGGCCCGCTGTTTGAGTATTTTGTGGTCGAGGCGGGGTGGAGGGATTGGCTTGCGCTTGAGCCTGTTGAGCGTGTGTGGAGGGAGATTACTGCGTGGAGGAATCTTGTTGCTGTAGGCCCTCGCCCTCTCATTCTCGCCCATTCCAAAGGGGGATTCGCAATTGCACACAGCGCTAACCATGCTTATACACCCCAGGGCCCCCTAACAGAAGAAGTCCTCTTCCGCTCCGCCTCAGTCCCCCTGATGGTCCTGGCTCGCACCACCCTCACCAAAACAATCTTCGTCTCCCCGCTCGTCTTCGGCCTCGCCCACGTCCACCACCTGTACGAGTTCCGCGTGACCCACCCGGGCGTGCCCCTCGCCGCGGCGCTGCTGCGCTCCGTCTTCCAGCTGGGCTACACGACCCTCTTCGGCGCCTATGCGACGTTTGTGTTCTTGCGCTCCGGGTCTGTGCTCGCCGTCTTTGGAATTCATGTACTGTGCAATTGTATGGGTCTGCCGCGCGTTTGGGGACGGGCTGAGGGCTGGGACCGGACGAGGGGGGCTGTGGCGCTGGGGATGGGGTGGTCTGTTGCGTATTATGTGTTGCTGGTAGTTGGGGCGGTGGGCTGGTGGCGACAGCTTTGGGTTCTGACTGAGAGTGGGAATGCTCTTGTTTCCATGTGAGGGGCCGTTTCCGGAGTTGGACAGGACCTTGATATGCACTGGACACCAACTAATTGAGTTTGATCATGTCGGTAATTAGTCAATGGGTCATGGCCAGCGAGATGAAGACTTCCCAGCATGAACACATCATTCCTTGTGGGTCTACCGGTGTCCCCCTGGCGTCGGTCATCTTGCTTTGCATCACCTGTGATCTTCTCTCCGTACTTTGAGCGTGATACCACCAATATGGCTAATCCATATGAATACTACTACCCTGTTGGCACAAATATAACCACTCATGAACTTGAGTACGTCGGAAATTATGGGTCAAACATAAGGCGTCCACTCTCAATCTACCAAGCCATGCAGAGCACTTCCTCCTCCCAACCTCCCTAGCCTCAACAGCAGCTTCCCGGCAAAATCTTCATAGATCACGCCGGCCATCCCATACATATCCTGCGTGGTCTTATCGATTCACACGCCCCGTTGCCCCCATGGCTGACTTTTGTTCAGTGAGACGTGACACTGCGGCAACATCACCTGATTCCAAACCCGTGGTGATTCATCAAGATACGAATGTGACACGTGGAGGACACTTATCAGATGCGCAGAAACTGTCGTGATACTGTGGCTTGACGACAAAAACGGTCACACATCGTGCTCCCTTGATAATCGTCCTTCCCGAGACATTGACCCAGCCTGTATGCGAGTCATCCTCACACAGGCAGAAGAGCCTCAAGACGTTCCGCAGACATCACTCGTTGGAGCAGCTGGTCCTTGCTCTCTTCTCTCTGTCTGTATCATGCTTTCTCCCACCCAAAATTCGACCAGGGCACGAGATATTGATGTAGGGCTGATACCACAGTAGTATTAACTTAAAACTTTGTCTCGCGCGTGTCCTTTTTCTTCCGGCTCGGCTAGAGTACAAGTACAGTAGGTATACAGGATAATAGCACAGTAACTATTAAGTCCCCATAGGATTTTTTTTTCTTATGTTTGCAGCCGCGCACCGGCTATGTTCCAAGCCGGGCGGGCTGGGGTGAAACCACTTCTCACACCCAGTTCCCAAACCCATCCCACTTCACTTGCACCTGTTGTAGCTTGTGACAGTTAAAAGCCATCAAGTTGAATAAAAAAAAAGCGTTAACCAAGACCCCGGTACCCCTTGCTTGCTCCATGGCGGACGAGAAAAGAAAAACCCCGATTCAGAACACCATTCCCCAGTACGACCTGAATAATGTTTTGGTCTATAATTGGCCCGTCCATGAATGCAAGAAGCCCAGAGAGAGATTAATTCCCGTGTTGTTTGCGCCGTGAGATATTCCCAGTAGAAGATGACCCCGAAAGGTGAGGAAAAAAAGAAAAGTTGTTTGTGTGTACGCGAGAGCGTGTGTTGATCCAGGGAGCTCAGAGCCCTTCTTTAGCACCCCGTATTTAAGCAATACCCAAGCGTCCTGCCGAGGTCCAGCAGGCGAAAGCGGTCCTTCCTAGGACCCACACCAGAGTCCAGGGCGAAAATCCCAAATGCTGATGAGACAAAATGAAAAAGATGATGAGCCACTCCAGGCGTTTGGAGTTTCGAGTATGGACAGCTCCGGTCGTCGGTACGCAGACAGATAGAAAAGAGATTTGGGTTATCCGAGATGGCACATCGGAATGGTGTAGACACATGTAACTGCGCGCAGACAGGTGTCGAAAAGGTGGTGGTCAAGCTCGGTCGTTGACCTTATTTCAGGTTCGCCGGCCTGGGGAAGAGGGCGTATTGCCCCGGAGGAGGGGGGCTGGCGCTCAGAGTCCTAGAGCGGCCACGGCCGACCTGACGCTTGGCGGAGTGCAGCTTGTCGAGGTTCGGGTCGCTGCTGTGGTTGCCCCGGCTCAGGGGCCTCGAGTCCATCGAGTTCAGGAGGCCAGCAATGCTCTGAGACCGGGCGTGGTTCGGTACGGCGGCCGCCGTTTGCGGGACTTCCGAGTCGTCAGTCGTGATGGCTCGTGGCGCGTCATCCTTGGGCAGATAGTCCTCGATGTTGACCGAGCCGGTGCTCATGGTCATGCGCGTGTAGTCAGTATTGGTGGAAGACGTCGTTGAGATGTGCCGGTCGAAGTTGGACCGCGATGACATGGCACTCGCGGTGGTCGAGCTGCTAGCCCTGATCGGGACGAATAGGTTAGAACCCTCTGCGGTCATGGTTGGTTCCTCCCACGTCACTGCCTGACCCAAGCCTTCCGTCTCCTCGAAGCGCTCATTCTGGTGAGCAAGCATTTCTTGTTGGTAATCATTCGGGATCAGCATCGACGGCGAAAGAGTAAATCCCTCCTTGGCGGCGGACATTTGCGAGGTCGTTCGCTCGTGGAGCAAGCGTTGTGGCTGGGCACAATCTCGCCGGGGAAGTGAGAAGTTCGATCGCGTAGGGGACTTCGTGCCGTTGGCTGAGATGGTGGGAGTTATAGCCTCCTGCGCGTCTTGAGCGCTACCCACGGAAAGGTGGCTACAGGGGCTCAAGGCTGGGATTTCAAAATGTTCCGATGCTGTGCGAAAGAACGCGCTATCTTCGGTCTCATCTTCGGTGAACAGAAACGTCGGTTCGCGGCCCATATCAATTGATGGCCGGTCCCAGTCGTAGTCACAGTCGGCCTCAGCCTCATGTTCGTAGCAATAATCGATTACGTCCTCCCAAATATCTCGCGGCAGTGGGTCTGAATCGTCTTGCGCTTCCTCCATGGCCTCTCTCTCGGCTCGCTGGACGGCGGCCAGGTCGAAATGGCCAAAAATCGTGGATTCCCTACTGAGGGTTCGGTCATGCGAGCTGTATTCAGATACCGAGGCCTTGCGCAAGGCCGGGACCGATTGCGAGCCCCGAAGCGAAGAGTTGTTGCTACGGATACTCGCTCGCGATCTCCGAGGCAACCCATGATGATGCTCCTCCTCCTCGGGCACATCAGGCAAGCCACCTTCGAACGTTGACACGCTCGCATTGTGGAGAGGGCATGTCAGAGGCCAATTAGGGGTCTCCGTAGGCGAAGGTAGGAAAATGCGAGAGTACCGACGCTCCGCCGCAGCGGTGGGGCTGGATGGCCCCTGCGAAGTTGGCGGTGGGCTGCTCGCTTCCGTATGGAGTGGAAGTGGCGGTGGGAATCGGAACCCACTCATCGCCTGCGCTCGGTCGTTCATGGTGTTCCCAAGAGCTTCGGAATCGCGACGCGGGACTGATCCAATTGACGGCCGACTGGAGCTGCGAGGAGGCACGGGAGGCATCAGATCGAAGTTCAGGTCCAGGGCCGTCGGCGACCTTGGAGGCCGGGGCGGAGGAATGCCAGGGATCTGATCTTGAGATCGTGAATGTTTCACCATAGGCCTCGGAGGGGATTTGTGCCAGCTTGGTGGGCGAACGATACTGTTCTCCCGCCTGTGCGGCACGACATCCGGTGCGACCTCGTCGTCATCATGTGGGCGACTAGCTTTGGATGAGAAGTTGGGCACACGCAAGTCGTCCACCTGCATGCCCCTCGACGGCCCCTTCGTTGGTACCTCGGAGGCACGAGCAGTCGACCACTCACTGCGCGGCGGCACTTGACTCGATCGTTCCAGGTTTGGAACCTCTTCCCGCTGTATTTGAGCGACGTGCTGGAAATTGAAAGGGCTTGAGATCTGCGGCCGTTTCTGAGACAATGCCTCCTCAGGTGCTTGCACCGTCCTCCGTCGGTTGAAAATGTTCATGCTGGATAGGGCGTGCTCCTTGGTGACCGAAGGCGCCCGGGAACGCTCGACTGTGTTTTCTGGTGCCATGTCTGTCGATGTGACCAGGCTTTCTCTCCTGAGTTTAGTTTTCCGGTTGAATATCGCCTTACCAATTGCCTGGACGCTCTCTGGACGCTCTCGCATGCTGCTCGTCGTCGAGCGGGTCGAGGACTTCCTGGATAGCGAAAAGGACTCCAGCGGTATGTCCCAAGATGGTCTCCGGTCAAACGATCCTAGGGAGAGCAGAGATGATGACCCAGATGAGGTCGTCTGTTGGCTCACATGTCGTTCCGAGATTGATGCCTGCTTGACCTTGTTGCTCAGGGCTCTGATCCGGGCCGGCGACGGGGGACCATCAATGGCTGGTTCGAGAAAATCGGCAAAGTGTTCGTTGTCAGAAGTCAATGGCGTGTAGTGTTTGTGTGCAGCGGATGTGTTGTCCTGGTAAGATGGCTCGGGGCAGGCTTCGCTGATGCTTTTTTTGGTGGCCCTCCGCTGGTTTTGGGTGGACCAGTAACCCCCAGACCCTGCTAACGCTGTCCGCATCTCTCCTGCAATCTATATGAGGCAGGGCGAACAAGGTGTGTGGTGGTCGGCTCGATGACCGCCGGGGCAGACGTCCTCGAACAACAACCAGGGTTGTCCCGTTCCACTAGTCTGAGATGCTTCCGACCAGACGGGAATGCTGCTTTTCGCGCTCTGTGCAACCGCTTGTACGAGGTGCACGCCCTGCTCGTCTCGTAAGTGGTCTGTTGAGATGCAGGATGACTACCACTAGTACCAAGGCCGCACGGTACAAAAAAAGAAAACTGCTCGTGCGGCGGTGAAGTGTTATTGTGGTCGGATGGGGATGGGACGGACACCCTATGTAAAAGGAATGGGAGCACTTGTCGCGTGTCAAAACAATTGGGGCGCAAAACAATGCGAGGGCTCAAAAGAATGAATGAAAGGACAGTGACAGGCCAAGATATCAAGGATTCTGGCTTGTTATGCAACTCGCGCAAAAGTGTCAGGGGGTAGGGGACATTGGCGAATAAACCAGGCGGATTGATCAAAAATGGGGCACTTACTGTCCGATCCGCTCAATTGGAACGGTGAAATTAAAACAGATCGGCACCCAAGGGAGTGCGTGCTTGGAGGATGCCGAAGTCCCAATCCGCTGTTCCTGATGCAACCTCGAGAGTTTGTAACCTAAGTACTGGGGTATCCCGTCCTGACAAAAGTCACCACGGAAGACAGGAGTACCTGGGTGAGGCGGAAAATGTGGCCCTCGCGTGTCCCTTCCACGAAGCAAAGACAACGGCGCTGTTGCGCGGCCGAGCCGGCAGCTCTCTGGCCGTTGCTCTGCCCGACTAGGAGCAGGAACCCGAAGCCAAGAAAGAGGTCGAATGCTTCTCGAAGGCCGTGTGGTCGAGGTATGCAGAAGCGAGGCGGCACAGCAGTACAACCATCACCTCCTTGCAGCCCCAGCTGGCAATAGTCAAGACGGCCTGGCGCTGATTGGGCCGTGTATGCCAGAGCGGTGGTGTTGTCGTTCTAGCTCATGTGTTGAGGATATCGCCGGGCAAGGGTGCAGCCACTGGTGAGGGTTGCCGCTTGTCTCGCTGATTCAGGCGCGTACCAAGCGAGTTCAGAGGTGTGTGCAGCCGGAAATTATCGAAATTGTGTGCAAATAGCCAATGCCACCCCCAATCGCGCCACGCAAGGCTGATGGCACTGCTGTCAAACACCTCGTCTTACTATTTTGGGCGGCTAGGTAATGGGTAATTTCCCCAGAGCACACCTAGTCGCAGGTAACCCACGAGTCCGTACGGTACTGCTTCTGGATAAGCCAACAAGTCTTTAGAGGCCGTGGTTGCCCATGTGATGGTGACAGGTCGCGCAGTGAGTCAGTGCTTGAGTAGGCGAGTGGAAACAACAGAGGAACAACCGAAAAGGCCCCGTTAGATGTCTCCTGGGGCGAGACCGTGATCGTCGTGAAAATGTGCCGTTCAGGCTCTGCGAACCCCGGTGGTGCTCGGGGCGGGGGGAGGGTCCGCGATGGATGTGAGAAGTCCCGCGAACCAGACTACTGAACAGTCGCAGGCTCGGGGCCAGTGAGAGCTTGAACCGATCGTGCGCAACCAATATCCAGTATGCAATGGACCAAAGCGTGAGCAGAGGGAACGCCAGACCTCGTCCAGCCTATCGCGGAACTGGCTTTCGCTGATACTTTGTTGGAGGCTGGATTCTGTTCCTCACTCGAAATCCCTTCCCCAGCGGCGCTTTTCGGTGAGCTCGATCAGCGCTGTTAGGAGAGGTCGTTGCAGGCACTGTGGTCAGAGGGCAAATTCCTGTAAGGAGGGTTGAAACTGCCACCCGCTCAGCACCCAGCTGAGAGTGGACAGTAGGGCTTCCTCTAATAGGGGCTTCATACTGCTGGTTCCACTGTCGAGTGGTTCACGGAATCTGGGCTCCATGAAACGACAGGGGACACCGGGAACCCGGGCCAGGCCACAAAAACATTGGATCTGGTGGATTGCTTGCACTTCTTGTGCCCCATTGCCGGCTGCTTGTGTTCGGTTTGCTGTCAAGAACGGGTTCGTCGTCCGCGACGACACTAAATGCTGCGGAACCTCCCAAGGCGGGCTCCGATCTAACTTCATCGAGACATGTGATCCCGAGTGATATGCAATAAACATTTCTGGCATCCTCCATCTCAAGAAATACACTCCACTTCCAGCACCTTGTCCTCATCCAGCACCAATGGCTTTCGCGCCGGAATCCTGCGCGTTGAACACGTTTCTGTTGTCGTACCAGACCACCCAGGCGTAGGTACACACATCGTCGGCCAAATCTCGTACTGGTGTTACCGATGCGTGGGTTAATTGTATAGCCAGTCATGTAGCACCGGCTCGTGAGTGTGGATCGCTTAACTTCTGGGACCGGGGCGCGCATAAGATACAGGGGACCCTTGGACCCTACAAGTCTTCCCCGCCCGCGACAAGGGACCATGTCGTACGTAGGGTTGATGACAAGAGCTGACAGAGACTCCTAGGTGAGATCACGCTGCATCTGCCTTCTCGCCATGCAGGCTCGTCGAAGATCAACATGGCTGTGTGGCCCTACAGTGTGTTGAGTCCGAGCTTACGGCCATGCACAGGAAGTGAGATGGATCTGTTTGGGGAACGGTAGTCCCATTCTGCGAGGAAGTATGGCAAGCTAGGCAATTGATGAGGTCAAATGTGGGTGAAAGTGTACGAAGATGCCGACGGATGCCCCTGCAATACGGGGTCCTGGTATAGCTTCCAGGGAGCTGTCCTCTTTCGCAGAGTTTCATCTGGCCGTCTTCCCTTTTGAGGTCAACACGCAGAAAAGAAGTGTCTGTCAGACAGGGAGGACCCGTCTGCGATGGTAGAGCTGTGGGTGAGCTACCAGCGGCGGGCCAACAGCCGAGAACAGCGGACCATGTCTGTTCTCGATTCAGTCACTTGAGCTCATGATGCCCGACAGTATTGTGCGGGTCCACAAGCCATCCTGCGTATGTGCCTCATGCGAGCGGCGAGCCACGGGGATGCGGCACTACCACGCGGTACCAGTTGGCTTGACTCGACCTTGCGCGGCCTTCTTGCAGCAATGACAAATCGACCTTGCGAGCTCTCGAGCGTTGCGCGTTCGACTGTCCTTTGTAAGACGCCCTGTTTGTCGGTTGCACCACACGGACTGCCCCATGGCCACATCGCGCTGATCAGTACAGCGCAGTACGGGTGCTCGACAGAGCGAGAGGCACTGGGCGGGATCGACAGCGCTCATATCGATATGTTTCCGGGTCGTGTGTTTGGATCTTGGGACGGGGAGAAAGACGAGTGGGAGGCTGACAACGCCGCCCGACACCGTGCGATGCTGTGTGGTGGGCACAATCGTGCCCCTGCCGGCAGCCGGAAACTCCACAACACAAGAGCTCAGGGGATAATGGGCCTGGCCTCGAACCCTACGGAGCCTTGCCCATCGTGTGAGAAGCCCACAATCAAGAGCGGCGATCAGGGACAAGATCCTCAATTTTCCCTTCTTGGGCCAGCGAAGTGAGGCTGGAATGGTGGGAGGGGAACACGGGGGTTGCAGGGACCAAGCAGGCGCGTTGAGGCTACTGCTGATCCTGCCGGTTAATGGTACGGAAGATTTGAACATCCATAACGCTCTGATGTATAGCACGATCGATCCGTGGTCCTGATGCTCGCTTCAACCAAACCTTCAGCAGATACGGGCCGGCGTGGATTGTCATCGTAGCGCCGGTGCCCAGATCAGAGGGCGATCACGAAAAGCGAGCATCTTACGACTCAGCTGCGGAGTTTTCGATAGTCATCGCCGAATGATATGTTCGCCAAGGCGTGCCCTGACACAAGAGCAGCTGGAAGGCCGGCTGTGATTGGCATCCCAGTGGTTCGTCCAATCAGCCGGGTGCCGATTAGACACGCGATGACAGGGTCAGCGCTCTGAGCGTAGATGTTTCAGATGGCAAAACGTCTGCACACAGATGGGTTTTGTGTGCGTGGTTTTCGCCAGTAGTGATATCTGCCCGCACGGCGGCCTTCGTTCAAGAGTGAGTCGTTGTGGGGCCGAATCGGGCCACGGGCGTCTCGCGGTTCGTATCGTGTGCGGCAAGCTCCTCGTTCCTTGGACCGGTGCCCAGGACGCGCGCCTCTTTCCCTGGACGAGGCGCCGGCGCTGGGGTGAGCCTTGTGCGCAATCGGCCCTTGGCCGGGCGAGAGTGCTGGCGTGTTGGCTCGAGAGATGTTGTCGTCAGGCTCTGAAATGGCACACAGCAATATCGAGCTGGACGCAGCTTGTCGTGCCGGGGGGTCATCGAGCCGGTGAGCCGACAAGGGAGCGGTTCGGACCCGTTGTCCTGGTTCCTACCCTCCATCACAGCCATGTGTGACGTCGGAGGAGGCAGGAGGTCGGGGACTACAGGCGCGCTCAGCAGGAGTCAGATCCGTCCTCAGTCTAAGCAAGCGCTGGTGGAGATGAACCCGGTATGCATGGCATAAGGGTGAGGGCGGACGGGCTGGGCTAGCTGACTACGGTAGGTCGGGAGGCGTCAGCATGACGACCTCTGCTCGCAGGAGCGACATTGACTGATTGACATGGCGTTGTAGCCCAAGTACATAGATACCTAGGTACCTCCCTACTTGGGCAGACTCCCACAGTAGAGGACAGTGGAGCAGGTAAAATACGTCAACAGCAGCAGTAAGCTTTATTCTTACGCGGCACAGTTGCACCCTGCAGGATGCGACGAGGACAATACCTGCCACTTTGCCATGCTGTTTGTTCATGCTGTTCATGCTGCCGTTTCTGCCGTTCTGGCAATGCAATTGTAAGCGAGCGCGGCTGCCCCGTGAGTAATCTGTGCAACGATTCCCCGGTGTCTCGGGAAATTCCCATCGTGTTATTTGCTAGTGCCCAGGTAATTCAATATGACGGGTCAAGTCTGGGTCCTCAGGTCTGGGTCCTCAGGTCTGGGACCAGCTAGACCTGACCCGAGTGCCGAGTGCCTGTTGAAATTGGCCTGATATGCGGTGGCCAGTGTTCGCAGATTCCCGGGAAGGAAGCCCTGGCCGTAGTGCCCTTTCAGCACAGACGCCGGCAAACATCGACATGGGCTCTTGTTAGTAGCCCAGCAGCCCAGGTCACCACGGGCAGCCAGGGCGGCGAGCAACCCAAACAGCCTGAAAGCAAAGCTTAACAGGGATATGGGGCCCTCCACGCCCAGGCCGTACCCTCCCCTCCGCCGTGCTGGTCATGGCCTAGCCTGTCCACCCTACATGAACATGCACGCCAGGCGCCTGCAATACGACACGAGGACACCACCTCCAATGCAACTGCTCGTCCCCGACGGCTTCTGTGTGCGAGTGGCAGCACAGGGTCCAAGACATTGTGGCTGCTAGCCACTTGCGGCCCCTGCATGCGCGCGATTGGGAGAGAGCAACCGGTTCGGGCGTGGCAGCTGCGTGGGAGAAGCTGCCCAAGACCTCCTTCGAGACCTCCTCCCGTGGAGATTATCCCACTCACCCGCAGACACCACCTGTCTGGCCTATCAGGCCCCCCCCCCGCCCATGCCACCGCATCTGCACACGTACCGCAGTACACAGTAGTGCAGACAGGCCGATCATCTTCCTTCTTTCTTCAGCTGTCGAAAGATAGCCGCCAAGCTGCCCGCTCGCCCGCCCGCCCGCCTCCTGGGCTGCCGCCTAGACCAGTCCTCGACCCCGTCTTCCTCCTGCAGCCCTGCTCCTACACTACAGTACCGTGTGCTGTGAGGATTTGCAAAGCCCCATAGGCCCGCTTTGTCTGTCCTTGTCGAGCCGGCAAGTGGCAACAGCCAAGGGCACACTTGACTGCGCAGGGTGCAATGTGGACACCAGCGGGCCCCTCAGGGCCTTCGGGGGTCGCCAGCCTGGAATCCCCGCTGCTCCACCACCCACCTCGAGAGAGGTCCCCTCGGACCTGCTGGACCACCAGTCCTGCTGGGCCTGCTATGCCTGCTGGCCTGCTGGGCCTCCAGCAGGTGCTGCTCTGCCTCCACCTGCCTCCCTGCCTCCCCCGGGGTGAAGGTGGGGGGAGGAGGGTGGAAGGGGCTGGCTGGGACCAGCTGGTCGCTGGGCTGCAGCTTGCAGGCTGCAGATGAGTTCCGGCCATGAGGACTTTGCCCGGCCTTTTATGACCAGTCACTGATCAACACGAGGAGAGAAGAGCAGACGAGAACAGTAAGTGCTACACCCAACCCCAGATGACTTGCAGCGTACGTATGCAGCCTCAGCATCCCGGAGACGAAGCCTTTGTTGCGTGGCAACGTGGGCAAGGACAGCACAGACGTGCGGACCAGCCATCTATCTGCTGTATCTATGTAAAGCACAAGGGCGTCGCAGCATCTGGTCCAGAAATGACAGTGTCATGATGCACAGGGGAAGCGGCATTGCCACAATAAATCTCGCATGCTGCCTTGCTCGAATCCTCCTGCGGTCCCGCCATGTTGGATCTCGCTCGCTAAATGTCTTACTTTGGAACCAAGAGAAGCACCGGCGTCAGTCCCTAGCCATATTGCTACCAGTACCACAGCAGCGCGGCCGTCTACCGGTGTGACAAAATCAGGGCGACACGGCATATGCGCCTAGACATAAGTACACACACAAGCGCATACTGCACACATGCAGCGGCGGTGCTGCATAACACGACAACTAGAACCTTCAGCTCCTCGTGGCGCTGACGACCCTCTTGTCCAAAGAAGATGACAGATGTCCGTAGACGGATGGACTATCTCGCGGGCTTCGTAATTGTTTACTCAGATTGTGCGGACCACCGCACGTAGGTCTCCCGTGACATCGATGCCTCTGATAACTTGCCCGGACGAGGTTCTTGTTCCCGTGGACAGGGATCTTTGGAGGTGGTGAGCACGACGTCTAGAGTCGCCCGCTTCGGGACGCCATTGATGTTATGGGCTGCCTGTCCAGGTTCCTGACAAGCACGAGGGGCGTAGAGGCGCAAACCGGGGAGGCGTCTCTGGCTGACGGGTCCAAGCCGTTGCGGTTCTGCAACGGTGGACGGGATCACGCCCAGCGCAAGCCATGGTGGTCCCAGGACCCACAGTCGTTCTCCGGGCGAGACTTCCTCCACCCCTTCCCCATGTGAGACCATCGCGGGCTGGGATGCACCCGGCGACGACCGCTGATATGATCGAGAGTTTCCGGGCTCAGTGCCATTCCCCAACATTGTCGCAAGCGGGGCTCGTAACAACGCCTCTCCTTGCTAGACTACCAAGGTGTTGCCGCCGGCCAACCTGCACGGCGAGGTGCAGTAGGCAAAACCAACCGTTTCGAGAACCAAAAAATTCGGTCGCGTCAACAAACATCTCCCCGGGACCGACTCGAGCTTCGTTGCAAGGCTAACCTGATTTCCCCTCGCCCTATTCTACAAACCATTTTCTTTGTGCTCCCCTGGCGCTAAGTTGACGGAAGCCCGCTAATGTTCGCCATAGTTTTCTTTGGGTGACAACGTCCAAAGCCATTGTTCGGGATGCCAGGGGGGGCCACCAATTCCTTCCTTCTTCACATGTTACCGCTAGGGATGGCTACTACGGTGGCACTCGCCCGCGTCCGGGGGGCGTCGCGCTCGATGGTCGATGGCTTGGTGAGCCGGAGCGACCAGCATGCAAGGCTCTATTCGAGCGGCCTAGATGCGTTGCTCATAGCATACTTCATCTTCGCGCTTCGTTAGGCCGCAGAGATCGGCGGCACTTGGGTGACTGAAATTCCCAACAATATTCTGGGCCCTTTGCTGAAACTCGGCAGACCTGGCGCCCCTCCCCGAGTATCTCTGAGAGTTGCCCTGGTGAGTAGTCTGAAGTGGTGAATACCTGGTCTCGAGTTCGTATCTTGGTAGAGGCCGTGCTCTCGGGAGTTTTGACTGACTGCTACTGTCTGTTGGCTATTCTCTTTTCCCTTCAAAATTTTCTTGGGACCCTGACCATGAGCTTTCTCCCCTTTCTAGCTCGGCGTCCCCAGTCCTCGATTACGGAAGCTTGGTCACAGTGTTGGGTTACGTTGCTCGGTCAGACGATGCCAGTGTTGCAACATCCTCGGCTGCTACCCGCCAATTGACCTTGGAAGTAGTCTTGCTGTTGGTAGGATAATAGCCGGTCGTAAGTGCTGATTTCAGCATATGGAGCCCGCCTGCACGGCATAGCAGAACCGCATATATCCTCCTTTGCTGCCTGAAACCGGGAAGAATCGTACGACGGCAGCCAGAGCGGCACTGCACACAGTATTTCCGAGACCGAGAAGTCGACAGGTGTCGACCGGTCCGGGAGGATTGCGCGGAGGTATCACCGTTCAATACTTGGGGCTGAGATTCATACTTTCTGGCTCAGCGTTCCGGAAGCTCTTCCGGACACGGACCCTGTGATGGTTTGCTTGCGAGTAACCTTCCCCATGCTTGTCGACATTACTACCATGTGTCTCCCACGACCCCCCTGCAAGAATATGTGGGTTTTTCTTTCCCTTTAAAATATGTGCATGGTCCTATCCGGTTGCAAGGTATGTAAAATTCAATAAACATTTTCCTCGACCATAACTTTACGTGGACACGAGAGAAGGGGACGGCGCTGGTCTGGTGAATAGTTTCGTCAGCCGGCCAGCTTTGGGAAATGGCAAGGACCAATCCAACGCTATATCACGGAATCGAACCGCCGCCTGTCCCTCGCGTTTCATTTATCATGCAAGTGCAGGATAGATGAGGCTCGGCTAGGGCCAAGGGACATCTGAACTCAACACTGGTCAACTGCCAGCCAGGGTCCAGAAGCGACTGCTTCAGAGCAGTAGTCGTTGCGCAGCGTTCTCTGGCCCTCGACTTGGTAGCCCGGCACTCTTTCCTCACTCAGCCTCCAAATACCAAGAGCAATTGTTGCCAGGACATGGCATGCCAGGGGTTGGGATTTGTCGGCACTGAGTCAGTGCCAGTCTTGCCCAAGTTGGGAGATTCAGAGCCCGTCGGAGATCTGTTGACTAGGGCTTCAGAAAGATGAAGGGAGTTCCCGACTGGGTTGCTTGGGCACGCGGCAGGATCATGGAAATACCTCCCTCCAGAGCCCTCCGAAATCCGAGAGCAGCGCGGCGATTGACAGGAGGGGTCACCGATGAGCCCTCTTGAGATTACCGGAGATCCGGGCGGGCTGAAGAGCAAGGATGATGAGTCGTCGATCACAACGGCTCTCGCATCCGTGGACTGCGAGTGACGTGCGTTGTGAGCTTAGGGCTCTGCGTTGAATGGGAGGAGGGAAGAAAAAATGGGTAAATGAGGCCCAATGTATCCATCACACATTCAGCACACTGATCAAACATTTGATGTTAGACGCAGAGTAGACATAACGTCAACGCAACCTCTGTGGGCCAGAGCCCGGGTTCGATGTCATGCTACCGGGAGCTCCGGAGGACGAGTCTATACAGCGGGTTTGGATCCTGCCCGAGGAGGCGAAGCTCATTTGCGTGCTGGGAACATTATTCATTTGCGGCTGGAACAGCCCGTCTTGCGAGAACATGTCGAGGATGCTGGCGGCATTTTAGTTACGCCGCCCATGACCGGGCGAGAGGTGCACCACCTTGTTGTTCATATCTTCCCAGGGCTACCAGCCATATCGAAAAGATCAATGTGGACAAAATTCTGCAACGCCTGGGTTTGTGAGCGTTGTGAGCTGGTGATATGGGATTATCACCAGTGGTTCAGAGTGGCCTGATTGCAAAGCAGGGCTTAAATGGCTGAGTCTGTCCAAAAGGCAGGCTAGAACTTCGCCCTTGAATCTGATGAACACCGATGAGCTTTCCTTTTTACGCCGAGAGTCTCTCATGTTGATTCAGAATGACAACTTCAAGCCGTCTTACACCGGCCTAGGCGTTCACACCAATGGGGTCACTAGCTTCTGGCTCCCGCGCGTTGCTGCCTGGAGCTTCGTGCAACTCAACGAGTGATGTTCGTCACATGTGCATCTATATAAATATGTAAATGGGATACATACTCCATCTCTGCTACGAAACAAGATAGTAAGTATCAAATAAATTCAAACTAGAATGCCGGACTCGACCCAAAACCCAGAGGCTCGCCCCGAAGACCCGTCCAACATCAAGGACGAGGTGCCAGCAACAACATCACTACCCAAAGGCAGCCCAGCGGCGCACGAGGGTGCGACTAGCGAGACGTCACAGATACCAGTATTCAGTGTAAATCTACTGGAAAATCCGATCACAATCCCACTGTCCTCGATTCTCAACCCGCCTCGCCCGATCAAGACCGTCGACTGCAACATGATGCAATACATCGACGGTGACGGCGTCACCCGCAAGATCTACATGCCAAAGGGGACTGCGGCGCTTGCGAGCGACCTGTTGACGGCCAAGAGGTTTTCTGACCTGGCCAAGTTTCCTGCTTGGGGTGAGTTATCTCCTAAGTCCAACCTTCGCAGGCGGTTGCTCTGCCCATTTGCCTATCTGTCCGTTTTGTGGTGGTGAATATGCGTATTTGCATACTTCGCTGCTATTTTCGTTTCTGACGAGCAACTTTCTTCTTGCCTCTAAACACCCCCTTGATAACGTCTAAGCTGGAGAGTGAGGCTGACAACAGTGTTGTAGACAACCAGAACTACGACGACTGGGAGGCAGACGAGGAGAAGTATGCGTATTTGAACGAGGAGTTGGGCAGACCGGCTTCATGAAGTACACAACAGGCTTGTCTATATCTTACCAGAGGGCTTCACCTCATTGATCGTATCTGATTACGCTGCTTGACGAGATCTAGTCTGGGAGTAACGTGTGGGAGAACAGCATACGAGGCCGCAACACCGAGCACAATTGACAACAGCAGACATCGGATGAGCCACTTGTGGCGACTGAGTTGTCTTTCAATAGTATTTGGTCTAAAAGCAATACCGCATCTAGTCTATTCTTACAAGTAGCCCAGTGCGGAACGAAGAAAAAGAAGCGAGCCAACCAAAATGGTGACATAATTCAACCACCACCACCACCACCCATTAGCACCAACATCATCTTGACAAATACGTAGGTGAAACGTTGTAAAACTGCGCGAACAATAACCTCAAGAACAAGGAAACCGTCGATCTTTCCAACATCAAGACCAGTCGAGCTCCCATATTCAAATATAGCGAAGCCTCCTGGCCACGAGGATGCAGATGATCGAGAAGGCGATCAACACACCCAGGATGCAGAAGAAGGCCGTCAAGTTGCCGGGATCGCCGAACGGGACCGGCACGTTCATGCCGAAAAGGCCAGTGACCACGTTCAGGGGCACAATGATGGACGCGAGGAACGTGATCTTACTAAGGACCTTGTTGGCTCGCGTGCCCTGAGTGATGCTGTCGATGCTCAGCTGCGCCAGGTAGTTGCTGTGGGCTCGTGACAGCATCCTTTCGAGGTGTCCCAGCGTATTCATCATGGTCACGACGTGATCCTGAATATCGCCAAGGTAGAGGCCGACTTCCATGCGGGGAGTGACTTGGTAGTTCTCGTTGCAGCGCTTGGTGAAGCCCTTGAGGACATCGGCTTTACCTCCAAGGAGACGCATCAGACCCATGATGTTCTTGCGGATATGACCGAGCCTTGGCAGGAAGGGATGATTCTCTTCGTCGTCGGGCCGGGCTCGATAAACATCATCGTCGAGTGCGTCAGCCGCATTCTGCACTTCGGTGATTGCCGGGCCAAAGTTATCCACAATATTGTCACTATTCTCGAGATTAGTAACAATCACAGAACCAAAGCTGTCGGAACACGACTCACATAATGGCATAACAGATCCAGTCCGCACTGAGATCAACATAATCCTTCAAGGTTGAAATCCTCTGGCGGACGTCGGAGGCGTGCGAATTGAAGGTGTGACTGAAGCTGAGGATCCCCTCCCGGAACACGATCACAAACATGTTGAAAGGCTCAAATTCTCGGTCACCATCCTCATCGTACACAGCCATGTAGGATCGGAAGTTGGCGAAGTAATAGGACTTGAATAGTTCGATCTTCTCGCGAGCTTCTTGCGTCGTGATATCTTCAACCGTCAAGGGATGGATGCCGAACGCCTTGCAGATCGCGCGCACCTCGTCATCTGTGGGGCAATTCACATTTAGCCACCAGACATAGTCTTCACCATCGTTCGGGAAGGTGAAGAGGGTCCGCAGCTCCTCGCCTGGCAGAGCGAGGTCTTCCAGGTCCGCTGCGTGAATGGTCTGGTCCCAGGCCGAGGAGAAGAAACTGAAACGCTGGGCAGGCATCTTTTCAGCCACGGCTTGCCTTGGTTCTGCCTTGGTCTTCTCCTCCTGGATCGAAGACCCTGACGGCATTTCGATTATGTCTCCATCCGCAGTGGCCATCTGCGCAGGTGCGCCATTCGTTGCCTTGGTCGTCTGCGGGCGCAAGTCCGCGAACTCCCTCGCGTCGGACGAGAGACGCTCGTTTCTCTGCGACCGGATGAAGTCTTCAAGGTACTCGAAGTCGACATAAAAGTTGGGACCGTCGCGGTTCCCATGGGGGAAGCAGACGTCTTCCTCGGCAGCAGACCTGTTCGTGTTGACGCTGGCGACATCGCTGTCTTTCACAGTGCGAGACTTACTCCGGTGGCTGTGGCGGCTGGTGATTGACATGGTCCTCTGGAGCTCGGCATTTTCCGGCCGCTGCTCCGAGAAAGACAACGCGGGCGGGCGGCGGGCGAGCGCAAACGCCTTGACCGAGTTGGGCGGGGACGGCTCCCGCGACGAGGACGTCGTGTCCACTGTGCCTCGCCGCTGACGTCGGCCCATGGGCGAGATCTCACCCGGCTCATCATCAATGACGGCTTCTTCGAAGTCGCGCACGCGAATGCTAGGATGAGGCAATGCGGCCCTGGAGGCATCGGAGCCAGATGGTCGTCGGCCGCCAAACTGGGAGTCAAAGGTACCTCGACGGGGTCGCTCGTCCCGCGAGATCGAGGGGCTTTGGGCATGGTGGCGGTGGTCATCCAGCTCCGGGATTGGGGTCTCGTAGCCCGTGTCTAGGACTTCTTCGTGGTCCGACATCTTGACTGGTTTTTTATGGCCGTTGCTCGGTCTTTCTTTCCAATATTACAAGTGTTGCTCCGTAACTATAACTCCTTTACTCTTCTATCGCACGTCCGGCCCTGGGCAGCCCGATCGCTGACTCAAGGGTGAATCCCCATTCCCATCCTCGTTTAGCGGTCGACGGAGTTGACCTGAGCGGACGGCAGCTAACGGCGACCTGCCGTCCGCGACGAAGGGCCTCGAACGATTGAACCCCTTGGTGGGGCAGATATACTACCGGCCTGGACGAGTGTCGAGGCGGAGGTGCCGGGTGATCGGGTGGGATCAGATGGTGTTCAAAACTGCTGTGGCTGTGGTGTGTAGCCTCAAGTTAAGGCGGTTTCTTGTTCACTCCAATATATGCCCAGAAAGCGGGGCTATGGAGCGAACGGGTGAATGAAGCTCGGGAAGAAGCGAGTGCAGCCAACTTGAAGGATTGAACGGGGTCGTCCGTGACGGATAATCGGTGCGACACAAAAATGTCGCGTGTGCGCAATAGCTAGGCTGACTCGGTTCGACGGCGATGTCGAATCTCGGTCCAGAAATGTTGTTTTGGGATGTCGAGGGGGACGAATAGTCGCCGAGGTGGAGCGACGTATGTTTGTACTATTGTTGTTGTGGGTGTTGTTGTCGGTCTGATTTCAGGTCACAATGACGTCCTGGGTCATCGAGTTGAGTGAGATTAATGAGGGATGGAATCCTCTTTGAGATCGCGGCGGGGGAGCGGACGGTCAAAATAAAGCAGTGGTCGCTCTGGCAGCTAGTCTGACTTTGAGAAGACAAAGAATCCGCAACATGTACTGTGCAGTGGAAAAAGATGTTTTGAGGAAGAAAGCTAAAAGGAAGCTTGGGATCCAAGGGGGCAAAGTCGGCAGAGGGAAGGGGAAAAATGCGCTCGTAAATGTTTGGCGGGTTTGTACTAGTGGACGATGATTGGGCGATTAGGCGGCCCCCGTCCCGGCGGGTTTAAAAATTGAATCTCGGCACGCTCTAATCCCTGACTGTATCCCGCCAATTTGGGATGACAGTCTGCAGGTCAGGCCCGCGTCGTTCGTGCGAGTCACTCATGCTGCCAAAACAGCACATGGGTGCTTCACTTCAAGGTTCGTATAGTACATAATGAGCACGTAATAGATGCATGCCACAGCAGATGGATGTTGAGGTCTGGTTACTTTGACCAAGACTGTTCAGCCATCGGGGTACGTAATTTGTGAGCTGTCTCTGCTGGGCACCTGCCCCGAGTGCTGGAACAGTCTAGCAATTACCCCCAAGGCCACACAACCAGCTCACATGGTGTAGAGAGCTCCGGCCCAGTCTCGGGAAGTGTATGTTTTCAAAGTGATTGAAACCAAGCAAGTGCCCTAGGTATCTCGTGTGCCTGTCAGCACATGTCCATATTTACCTAATTACTTGGAATGCACTGGTCGCTTCCTGTCGAATATCTGGGTTCATCTCGCCCGCGGTAATGGTTCTCTTCCCAAGAATATCTATTGGGTGGTGGGGCACTTGGGCATCAGTGGGCCGAGTGACAAGGGTTGCGGGCTTAAGGGCCGGGTGCTTAGGGGGGGACGCAGGTCCAAACCCCAACCTGATTCCCGGCTCGAGCCACGTTGGAGCTTTAGGAGGGTCCACTTTTGGACATCACATTCGCCCACTCACACACGTCCAGACCAACGATTCAGTGGCCTCTCAAGCCGAGCATCGTCCAAGAAGCCTTTCACACGTTCCATTCGAGGCCCAGTACACAGGAGTCAGATATACCGCGCCGGATCCCCCATCTATACCATGGCAGAACAGATTCTCGACCAGATCCGCGATGTCGCCGAGGGACAGATCGTACGTATCTTGTCCCAACTATCGCTAGCCCCCGCGCCCCAGGCCTGCCGTGACAAGATATGGGTTGGCTGACCGACCATTGCTATAGGACTTTGAGGGCCAGAAGCTCGTCGAGACGTTGTCGACCGTACTCTTGAGCATTGTGGGCGTGAGTTTCTGATCATTCCTCGCCTGGCCCTTCAAGCTCCAGTACGCCTAACATCGCCCATTCTAGATCATTTCCTTCCTCGTCGGATACTTCCTGCAAGACATCAAGCTCGCTGTCTACATCGGACTTGGCGGCACCGCCCTCACCTTCCTCGCGATCATTCCCCCTTGGCCTTTCTACAACCAGAATCCTGTCAAATGGCTTCCGATCGGGGGAGGAGCAGCAGCATTTTCGGTCCCACAAGATCTTGTCATAGATGAGAAAGCGGTACGATGAGAACACATCGGCACGGTTTGCTGAATGGCGTTTTGAGATGGTATTCTGGGAGGGTTGCAGTCGTGATAGCTCGGTCATGCGAGTATCAAAAAATATGAATGCTGTGCTGCACGCGTGACGTGTGAATCTTTTACCACCCTAACATCTGGTGATAATGTCGCCCCCTTGTGTCCCGTGTGCATAGAATGTCCTGCCCATATTCGGGCCCAGTCCAGCAATCGTACCATCATTTCTTCGTCCATCGCCTGTGCCACTGCCCTTTATCGACCGTACTTCTGGAACTCCCAGTCCCTGTTGTCCAGAGGGCAGACTTGACGAGTCTTGAGCCATCGAGAGATGCAGTGGAAATGGAAAGCATGCTGTCATCACCTTGACTTAATACAATGTCTTGTTTGTATGAGAGATGTGGAGGATAAAACGTACGTTGCAGATGCCCCAAGCAACAGTGCACTCTTCGCTAGTAGCGGAAGCCTGGTTCGCTTGACACTCTATGCCTAAAGGATTGACCCCAAATCAGCACGCAGGTTTTGGCAGCAGGGGCCAAGAAGAACGCACAGAGATCCATGATATGGTTTCGGCAGATGGCGCAGTTGTCAACGACAATGTCCCAGGCCCACAGGGCGACGGCGTTCCACTGTATCCAGGTTGTGAGCACATGTCCAGCCTGACAGCAAGTCAGTTGCAAGTCGCGCCAGTCCGCACCTTCTTGACCTCGAAACGCTTCTTGGCTTCGACCTCGGAACCCTTCTTCTTGGCCACGGGTGGCGCATCGGTCATGTCGACGTCGGCCATGACGGGCAACAGGTCGACCGCAGAGGTTGGGTAGGTGGATGAGTCGATGTGTATCGGGGCGTGTTGCCGTCGGAAGCTGTTGAGGAAGCACAGAAAAGTTAGGAGTATGGTCACAACGCAAAAGTCGCAGACGGATCGAGGTTGGGACGAGCAGATGGAAGAAGGGGCCTTGATGGCGCCAGTGTCGGACTGACTTACGAGGCTGCAAGCGCTCCTGCTTCCCAAGCAGACGCTGTAGAATCAGGCGAGGTTTTATCCTGCCTGCTGCTTCGTCTCCAGGGATCTCGGGTCGTCGGTGAAGTCAAGAGCTTCCGAAGGCCGCGTCAGGAAGGGAAGGTGGGTTGATGTGAAGTAGTTACCTGACCGTGGGCGACCCCGGTGCCTGGCCTGGGATGCAGCTATCATTCATTACCAACACCCATGCCCCGCCAAACGCACTCGGCCGGCAGCACGGACCCTCGAAGGCTGGAAGGCTGCCAGACTGCCAGAGCAAAGAGGTGGGCTCCTAACGTCATATTCCGACAGGGTGCTAACAGACCCTAACACACCGCCAGACTTGCCCTATTGGGTACCTACACCTCTGGAGCAACGCAAGCTCCGTACATGTGTACGTGGACTATGAGAAGGCATTCTTCCCCACCCTCATCTCGACGGAAAAGGAAGCAGATTTGAAACATGAGCACCTGCGGCTTTTCAGTATAATAATGACAGCCATCTATGATATATCCCGTAGAAAGCTCTCCAATCCAGAGCGCATAAATCAACTGGGCAATTAAAGGAGCAGGCGGAGGCCCCAGCCTTTGTTCCAAGCACAAGGCCTGAGCTGAAGGCCGGGCCGCCGCCTAGTTCTAGCCTGTTTGGGCAGCATGAAAGTGGGCTGCGGCCCCTCTTGGTGTCGCAAAACAGGTGTATTTACACGTCGACTACCTCCACAGCCCAAGTCACGCTTTCCCCCTCTTACTCAGCCTCCCTGACGACCGACCAACCTGCTTTCCGACCCGACGCTGTTCGTGAGCCTGACTCCTTCTTCAACCCAGCAAGGCGCAACAACACCGTGGACCAGAACACTGAGTCGCAAGTCTCAAGTCCAGGCCCAACAGGAAGGACAGTCCGACCTCAACCCAGTATTTAAACAACTGGAAGTCTGCCGCCAAACCACCCTGCACTTCCTTGGACCCATCATCATCTCATCTCCATCGACTGCCCCCTGCTTTGGCCTGCCAGCTTCTCTGGCACCTCCATGGGAAGGTCGTACCATTCGCTCGCGGAAATCAAGACTCAAAACACAATCATGCCTATGTCTAGGCCAGATTCAACAAAATCCAGTATTCACCCATCGAACATCAGTATTCTCTCAGACTCGCAATCCACAAGAAAACAATCCTCGGCCATAGATCGACCACCTGGCCCGGCCACTGTCACTTAGCCACAACTAGACCAACCTCACAAGGTTAGTTTACAGCCGCCTAGCCATGCAATGTGCGACCAGTGCTGTCTTGCTCACCTCATGGCCAGTAGAACGTACATCTCGTCAAGCCTCGCGAGCCGTTGCCGCCGAGGCCTTCCACGATGGAACAAAACAAGCAGACACCTGCCCGCCGCCGCCCCCGCGGCAAACCGCCCTCGGCTCGCAAGAACTACGCATCCGAGGGCGACGTCCTCACGAGCATGCCATTCCCAGCTGATTATCCTGCGACGCCCCTCAAGTCCAAAAATGCCAGCCCCGCTCCCGGCTCCCAAGCCACCCACCCCAAGTCCGCGAAGCAAAACAACAGGTCGGCCCGACCCGCCCATGTATCGACATCTCCTGGTCCTGCCAGGCCCGGGCGCCGCACTCCGCCGCACTCGGCCAACAACAAATCCGGCTCAGCCGCCTTTGCCGGCGCCAACTTCCATGCTTCTCCCGCTCCGAGCTCGCTCCCGGCGCCAAGTTTCCTCAGGGTGAGATCCGAGTCAGCCACTGTAAACGGACGCACCAAAGAGCCGTCGCCGCCGGCCTCTGACTGCGACTCTCCAAGCCCCTCTCAACCCGCAACCGTACCTCATGTTCGTCGTAATGAATCTCGGCCTGACTCGATGAAGATTGACGACCTTTTCAAACGACACCGCGCTGAGAAGGAGCAAGCCTGCAGGACGAATTCGGCAAACGCGGCGGCCGCTGATGGTCCCTTCTCCCCACCTTCCGAGGGGCGGCCAGGCCAGAACGCCAACTACTCATTCGATCCAATTCCCTTCAAGCTTCATCACCAGGCACAGGGTGGCAACTCCGGTTCCAACGGGACTGCTGCATCCGGTCCACGGTCTGAGCCCTTTGCTTTGCCCATCCACGACAAGCTTCGGGCCGCGGGAGCTACTGAAAACAAGACACCACAGCACGTCCAACGCCAAGGTCAAGCGCAAGGCACCCCTCAGCATCTGGCCACTCCGCCTCGTCTGGACGAGAGGAGCGAGGCAGTCAAGAGACTGCTTGGAATTGGCACCGGGACGCCTGCTGCGAGCCCTGTCTCATCATCGACGCAACACCAGATTCATTACCCGGGAGTCGTATCATTCACTGCTGCTTCACAGAGCTCCCCTCAACTAAGCAACGGAGCATCCGGTATGCAAAATGGGGGCTCGATGGGTCCAGAAGATTGGAAATATCGCGGGGAGAACGCCCTTCGACAGGCGCTGAAGCTCCCATTCCCGATAGGAGCCGGACTCGATGGTAACAGCAGCCCACAGCAACAGGCAGGCCCCTCCGCAGGACGTGCCTAGGCGAATTTTACCGAGGTCCTGCATCTCGGCTACCTCTACTCTCTGGTTCTTCGCACATAGCATTTCGGATTTTCCTAGCGCGTCAATCTCTTGAGACGCCAGTTCGGTCATTACTCGTTTTACTTTGGCACTTACCCCATAATTCTGCATAGATGTGCAAGGGCGGGTTCTCTTTCCACGCGTGTCTTCTAAAGTCGACTTCCTTGGCGTTGTGACAACGGACTTTGCCTGCTGCTTTCTGCATAGGCTGGCTGGACAGTGGGCCCGGTCTATAAGGAGATCGGGGTGGTTTGATAACTCCATATCTCATATTTTTTCGGCGTTCTCCAGGCGTTCGCCGGCTTATGGATGCTGCGACTTGGCACATGGCGAGCCGGCTGTTATGGATTTCTTTTACTCTATTCGACAAATGTACAATGGAGGGCATCTTATCTGGCGGTTCATCTGGTGTGAGAGCTACGGCATGGTTCTGGTTCTTGGTGATGCTGGTGATACCCACTTCGACTGGCGTTCGTCGTTGGAGCAAGATCGGCATGGGAAGGTATTCTGGGGAAGTGGCCGAAGACGTATGGGGAGCAGGGTGGAACTCGGGGTTGAGCTGCATTGTGGCTCGCGTCCGGTGAAGCTCTGTTTCAGGGAAAGCTCACATATGGGCAACAACAAAACTATAATCTTTTTTTTTTCCGGCGGTACAGAGGTGGCCCTTGTTCAATCACTAGGCATGGTCTTTAGCTTTAGAGTGCCTAATCCATCTTTATACTGGCGTTTCTGTTCTGTGGCTGGTAGCGATGAGCGTTTCTGACGGCCTGCATTAGAGAAATCGTCTTTTGAGCGGAGCTGTTTTGCAATACCGACTGCTCGGAGATGTTCTTGTTGCCTTTCGTTTTGTCCACGCCCCGTTCCTCCTGGCAGGGAGTGGTAAAGAGTTCCATTGGTGCAGCATACTAACTCTTCGAGACCTGGCGACGGTTTAGCTGTTGCTGTCATCGGTCTCACGACTGGGTCTTCCAACCCATGGGTAAGCCAAATGATTCAAGAGTAGTATCGCTTTCAAAAAGTCAAGCACTTTCAGTGCTACTTGATACCATTTGACTCATCGGTGTATCTCGGTGACCCCCGCTATGGCGTGCGTTATTGTCAACTGAGCCCTGAAAAGATATGGTCCAGATGAGTCCACGGTCACTCGAATCACAGCATATTTGCACAAATCTCGGACCCTGTACTAACTCCCAGAAAGTGGTACTTAAGACATTCCTAGCCATCCCTCTCTCGCCTGTGCTGTTCTGCCCTCAGGACAGGAATCTTCCTATATGGCCAAAGAGCTCTGCCTGCGACTTGGTATGTGGTGTCACAATCCCTCTCCAGCTGCTCCTCGCCCACGATCATGCGTCTAGCCCAGGACAGCCGACCCGCACCAATAAGCAGAATTTCCACCTAGATACGGAAATGGCAATTTAGGCGGTGGGTATACGAGCGAGGCACATCAAAGTGTCGGTTTACTGAAGGGTTGAGTCCATTCGCCTCCAACTAATGGATTCCCAGTTAGCTTTCTGTCGGGGGACCTTCGTTTCCACTTGGACAACGATGACAATTTCATATCATTAAGTATTTCGAGAGCTTTGGTGAGCCTCGAATGCTCTTTCACAGTCTTTCTCCCATATGTGATGCGTCATCGCCTAGAGCACCCATCTGTATCCATCCCATGCACGCCGAGAACTTGGCCATTCTTGTTATGGCTTTCTGAGAAGGAATGCCGACCGTGTGGATACCAAAGGACCCATACCTCGAGGTCAAGAATTCTTGATCTGACCTGTCAAGTGACAGGTCCACTGACAAAGTAAGTACCAAGACTCGTGGCATAGGCGCTCACCGTGGGCTGGCAGAGGCACGGCGTGGACCTTTGGGATTTAACGAGGATGTCTCGAAGCATCTGTCGGAGTCTTTCAAGGAGGACTGAACGGCTCAGTACCTCAAGGAACCGAACTTCGAGTTCTTTACACATCAAATTGGCCGCGGACTACTCTAGTCTTGTAAGGGAAGACGGCTGACTTTGTTAAGGTCGCCAAACATGAAGTCCCAGAAAAGGGCTGAAAAACACCCCGAAACGTGACACGCCAATTTGGTCGCTCGGGCACCTCTCGCCGCCAGGTATCCTTCCAGGTGTCCTCTAAGGTGCCTCGGGGTCCTCTCGAATGGCTGGAGCCCCCCAGAGACATTAGATAGCCGCATGTGGTGTTCAGAACAACGCAACCGCCAAAGGCGTAGCTCTTCCCGGCCAATAGCACTACTAATGAGTAGATAAAATTGGGGGGGGGGGATGATGCTCTCGCGATGAAGAGTCGGGGCCTTTTCCAATCGATCTCATAAGTTGTACAAGTTGCCAACTCCCAGTACTCAAGACACTTCAAGATAGCTCATGCACATCCTTATCTGATGTCCATCCCGCCTCAGAAGGACAAGAACGACTTGAGCAGGCTTTAAAAGTCAGAACATTTCCAACTCAGTCGAGGGCGACGGTACATTTTGAAGAGAAAGTGTGGCTTCTACATTATGTAGCTATCACTGTACTTGGGCAATTCTATTTGGGCGTATGTGCTTGGCTTCTGAGGCGTTTCCCGCGCAGTGTTCTGACATCTAGGCCATACAGTTCCTCTCATTGCAAAACGGATACGACCAACAAAGAAAAGAAAAAGGGTGAGTATCTTGCCACATTCAGCTCCAGAATTCATCAGATGGATTCTCACCTCAGCACTGTATGTTGTATCGTTGAGCCACGACTTGGTTGAACGTATTGGGTGGGCCACGCTGAATGCTCAGGTGTGTTTGGCCAGTGTACGGTACCTAGGTACAGTCTACATACTGCACAACACTGTGGTCTCAGCTTAAATTGGTCGAGACAAGCAACGCTTTCACGTGGCGGCGCATCCCTTCCTCACCCTGACTTGACCCACTCTGGAACCAGCACCCACTCATGCGGGAGTGGAGGGGTAGCCTGCAAGCTTCCCGTCCCCGTTAAAGAAGCAAGTCCTGAACATCAACTTAATCCTGACTTCATCAATCCCACCCACTTTTTAGGCCCGGAGCACGCCTCCCATCTCCCCAGGCTCCGTGCCTTAGCCAAACTGCCAGAGCCACCGGAACCCCAGCCCTTCTGCACACCCCCCCTTCTTGACTCGACCCTGCTTCTCCGGCGCCCAGTTCTAATTGCGAGCATGGAGTTGAATGGATGCGATGACGAGGACGAGGCACTGCGTCGCGCGATCGCCATGAGTCTTGGCGAATCCACGACCGCAACCGCGCCCACGACTGACGACGACGCCCATGGCAGTGCCAACAATGTCGACAATGGCCGTGGCCAAGGCCATGCCCAAGACAAGGCGGACTCTCACTCATCCTCAGCAGGTGGCTTGGCTGTGGGAATGCTTGGCATGGACCGCAAGAAAATGGAGGAGGAGCGCTTGGCACGATTGAAGAAGCGCAAGGCAGGGCCGGCAAATCTCGACTCCCACTCCAACGACGGTCTCAAATCAGAGCTGCCGCCGGCTCAACGTCCGCGGCTCATGAGTGGCTTGCCCAGCCTGCCTGGCCAGTCCACCGGATCACCCGGGATGTCCCAGCCTGCCCTGCCATCCGCAATCTCTAGCCTGAACTCAAACTCCAACGCCAGCAAGGGAGTTTCCGAGGCAGGTCTTTCCTACGCGCAGGGCTCCGTTCGAAGGACTCGCGCCCTGGGATATGCCCGTCGGGACGACGACATCACCATCGAGGAGGTCTTGCAGAGGGACTCTCTTGAGCTCGCCGTGCTTAGCTCCTTCCAGTGGGACGAGGAGTGGCTCATGAAGAAGCTAAACCTCAAGAAGACCAAGGTACTCCTGATAGCTTTCGCCGAGGATGAACGGCAGGTAAGTCATGCCCCCGTGTCACCCCGCAGGACCCCGTCCCATGCTGCGGCCTCTTCGGCGAGGCAGGTAGGATGTTCGACCGGACTTGGACATAGGTTCCGCTCTGTTCTGACTTAGCTTTCCACCCACGTCTGAGCGCTGCTGATACCGTCACCAGAAAGCCCAGATGCGAAACAATGTGCCTCAAGATGTGATCAGGTTCTGCTTCCCGCCGATGGAACGTGGTTGTATGCACTCCAAGCTCATGCTGTTGAAATACCCGAAATACCTCCGCATAGTCGTCCCGACGGGCAATCTCGTTCCCTACGATTGGGGTGAGACGGGCGTGATGGAAAATGTAGGTTTGCCGTAACCGCGGCGGAGTTCCATCGCTGACATGGCGGCTCACTAGATGGTGTTCCTGATCGACCTGCCTCGGATTGATACCCCCGCCAGAGTTGCAGCCAATGCACTCACCCATTTCGGAGCGGAGCTGCAATTTTTCTTGGAGCGTCAGGGTGTGGACGGGAAAATGGTCCAGAGCCTGCGCAACTATGTACGTGTCCATTCCGATCTCCCGCCATCCTTCCGGCGCTTCCCAGCAAGCCTGCCTGTCCAGAGCCCCCAAGTCCGCCCCCAAGACTTGTCCTGTCATGCGCGCCGTCTCGTGGTGGTTTCCCGTTGAAGATACCGTGCGCTCAAGTACCTGACCTTATCGTCCTCGACACGGATCCTCAGCAGCCTGCTGGAGGGCTCTCACTGACAGGGTAGCAGGACTTCTCTGAAACATCCCGCTATGGGTTCATACACACAATGTTAGCAATGCATAACCTGACTCAAGGTATATAGTATTAACGATTTCTAGTGGAGGTTCCCATCCGAATATCGACACATGGGCACGAACAGGTACGTTGGATCTGCATGTGTTATTACTGTAAACAAACTATCAGGGCTGACATTTACGCGCAAGGTTATTGTGGACTCGGTTCTACAGTGAAGACCCTGGGTCTTGGCAGTGACGAGCCCGTTGAGGTTGACTACATCGTGGGTACAGCCGAACTCAAAATCCCATGTGTGTGGAACCTGACAAGGTCTCCTGCAGTGCTCGTCCATCGGTGCCGTCAACAACGATCTCATGGCTGCTCTGTACAACGCCTGTAAAGGTCTGTGTGCCGCATCGGTGGCTGTCGAGTCTGGTACCCGCTGACACGACAAACAGGCGACTCTGGCATGATGGAGTATGACGCCAGAACGGGAAGACAGAAGAAGAACAAGGATGCGGCTCCTGGGGCCAATCAGCCGGCCTTCAAAGAGCATATGCGGGTGTATTTTCCCTCTCGTGATACCGTACGAACCAGTCGAGGCGGGATGAACGTAAGTTGCCGAAAAGCTCCGGAGAAAACAGCACGACCCTTGTACCCTACCCCCAGCCTGCAACCCGAGTGGTGTTTCCTGATTACAGTTTAGTCAGCCGGTACGATCTGCTTCCAGCCACGATGGTGGGATTCCAAATCATTCCCTCGAGAAGTCCTCCGGGACTCAAAGAATGTGCAGGCAGGCTTGCTTTCCCACAGCAAGCTGTTCTTTGTACGGAGGCCCGTATCTGGAGATGAGGGAGCACGTAGTGGATGGGCGTACTTGGGAAGCCACAACCTGTCCGAAAGCGCCTGGTGAGTTCACTCCCAATCTGCTTGAAATCATGCCTGAAGATTGAGTTAAGCCTGGGACAGGGGCCGCCTCGTCAAAGATCGAAACACGGGACAGCCCAAGCTAAATTGTCGCAACTGGGAGGCTGGCGTTCTGATCCCTGTAACGACACCAACACCAACACCAAGCAGGAACCCCAAGACCAGCGGAGCACCCACAGACCGGCCTGGCGAGAGGGAGAGCATGCTGGATGCCTTCCAGGGTGCGGTTCCCATCCCTATTCAACTACCCGGCACCCCTTACTGGAACGGACACGAGGCAACATTACGCCCCTGGTTCTATCAGGACACTTGATAGCGCCTAAGGTATTTGGTAAGCGAGAGCGAATATTGGGTACTGGTGCTTGCACAGACTATATGCACCCATCTTGGTAGCAAAGCAAACTGTCCAATCAGACTTCCATATGGCCATCCCGCTGAGATGGTTGCGGTTGGGATAGACGACTCTCAATCTCATCTTGGGCATCCAAAACTAGGCCTAAACCCAGCGACTGGAATTGCAGCCCACTGTAGCACGCGCATGTGTTATTAGTCGAGAGTTGCGTGCGTTGCCACAAGGGCGGGCAAGTACGCCCACTTGATGCATGGCTGGTGTACCATCTCAGGAGTCGTTGTTTGACCGCACAGATGGTGGCGCCAGAGTTTATACTGACACTGCGTATCATATCTGACAGCGATTGGTATCCAATAGGCACGGCCCCTGCAGGAGAGACCCTCGGAACATCCTCCCGAGGTACACCTGCACCTTACCCGGTCACACAGCGCCCGTGGTTTCCCCTACCTATGTAAGGAGGTTGAGGGTGGCGGGTGGGAGGGGGGGTGGGAGGCGGCATATTGTGGGACTCGATCAGGGCCATGACCCGACTTCGAAGATGTGCACGCCTCAAGGTGAAGTTCGCATGATGCCCTTGAACCCCTCACAAGGAGATGCAGGGCATGACATAGGGCACCTGCTCTGGCCGTTGGGCACGCATATGGTCTTAGGATGAATGTGTCGTATCGACATGTGCTGTCCGTCCCCAGTGGCATCGTCGAGGGCGACATGACGGAGGCCAAGTTGAACAAGCGACTCAAGACATTTCCTGCCCTGGGGCAATTCAGGTCTAGACCGGTCGGAAATTCTCAGCAGGTGAGGGTAGGCATGACAAGATCCCAAGGTTTATTTTTCAAAATGACGCTGCTAGGGGTCCCGACGGACCTGCTACCCAGGACCTGCAACGGATGGCTCTAATAGGCTGTGCCCATCCTTGTGTGCGTGCACGCCCGCAGGGAAGCATGTGCACATGTACATGTACATTTACCTCGCAGTCATATCTCACCTTCCTCATAGATCTCCTCTTGGCCGAGACGGGAGGCTCCCGCCAAAATTTAAGCCTATTCTGTAAATAGACACACTGAAAGGTGAAGAAAAGATCCCGACAGATGTCAAGGTTCTGCATGAACTCGGGCAAGATCTGTGATGACCAGGAGCAGCAGCATGACTATGACTATGACTACGACTGCTTGTTGGCCCTGGCATCCCGAGGAAAGGCTCGCAAAGAAGATGCTGTGAATGGGCAAGACTGGGCCTTCGGCAGGAAGCTGCTCACAGATCGCAGCCCTCGGCCGCGGGGTCCGCGCGCTCGGGTTGCGAGGGACAGAAGATGGGAAGGGCGTGACGGTCGTTAACAGCCGGCTGTCGACGTAATGCCGGCGCTCCCTGCTCAGTCTGATATGCACTGCACTGCACGGCTGTTGCGACGGTGGGTGTGCTCGAGAGCTGTGTGGAGTTGCCCAACCGCCGTTGTGGACATATCATGAGACGACGGGCATGTGGCCGACTGTTTCTTCTTCTCATGTCGAGATCCGGGGCCCTGGCCAGCAAAGACTCACTTGCGATCTCGAGGGGCAGACATGACAGAACTAGCTAGGTCATGGGTTCGGAAACGAACCAGAGTCGCGAAGTGTGTTCCAACCCGCCAGCTGCAGCTGGAAATAGCAGCAAAGCGCAGGCAAGGCGCGTCATTAGTATGATATGCGTTCCTTACACACGCTACACTAGCTACGCGGTAGATAGGTGGATGGATGGAACGGGCGGGCAAGGCTTAGACTGTATTGCTGTGCGTAGATGCCCTCTCTTCAGCCTTGGGCAGCCTTGGGCTGAAGAGAACGGACGGTTTAGTCGGCCGGTCGGCTGGTTGCATGAGTTGTGGCACGAACCGGCGGGTAGATAGATTGGCGCGCCCTACACTTAGTGCAGTGTGCAACGCTGTACACCCAACCGTTTCCTGCTACGTACTGTGGTGTAGACTAACTAACCAAGGTCCGCGGCTCTTGTCGGCAAACCTGCAAAAGAGTGGGGTGGGCCACGGGGGAGGTGGAGGGGACAAGAAGGGACAGCTGGGGGGTGGGGCCAGTGTCAAATCACCCCGGAACCCTGCTGGGCCAGCTAAGTGGGTATGGACTGTACCGACTGTGGACCCTGAAACCGAGACTGGAGGGGGGTGGATTGACATTCCGGCTGCAAGCTTCCTGACCCTGCCAGCTCTGTGTGCTGTGTTGTGTCTGCTGTGGGGTGGGTGGGTGTGTGTTGTGTTTAGGTGGATGGGGGAGGGGAGGGGGGCTGCTTAGTCGATGTACCGATGTACCTCTCTCCCTCCCTCCCGCACTTCCCAGGTCAGGCAGGGGCAAGCAGGCAGGCACCCCATGGATCGGCCGACTGCCAGCAACTGGGCCGCTGTCTCTCAAAGCAGGAGGCGCGCGCCCATGCTCATCTTTTCTGCCCGTGTCACCGATAAAGCTAAAGTCAACATCTACGCCCGCAATGTGGGCAAGGATCGCTGGACCGCGCCAACACTCGAATTGCCTTGTCTATTGTTTTCGTCCCTAATGGGAAGCGCAGACGGCGAGTGGTGGCCCGATGGCATTGGCTCACTGATCAATATCAACAATGTGTGTGATTTGTTGGTGTTGAGGACTCGACGATGCAGGCCTACGCCCGTTGTGCGGACTTGCATTCTTCCCGCCGTGCAGCGTTGCGTTCAACTGCACACGGTACCTGACTTGCACCACTTAGCTCACGGCTTTTTCGAAGGACCTCAAATTCTACTGTTAGTGAGTGTACCAGGCTACGTGCATTGCGACGTCAGCCGGGGCCGTGCTGCTCAGCGAATCTCCATTCTTTCCATCAGCTGGAAGCTCTTACCGGTCCAGTTACGAGCGGCTGGTTTCCTGTAGGGCCTCGGCCCACGGCTACACAGCACCCAGCTCGATCCCAGCTCGATCCCAGGCATCAGGCGTCAGGAGACTTGAGAATGGAGACTGGAGACTGGAGACGGGCAACTGGAGTCGAGAGTCAGGAGTCAGGAGTCAGGAGAGCACACGTCCTTTCGCTACCTCTGGTCGCCCACATAGTCTACCACCAGCCTCCACGCGGCCGGCTAACAGGCGACAATATCACAAATCTCGACTAATCAGCCATCCACCTCATATCCCATGGTGTCCGGCCCAGCACACCTCAAGCCCTAGCAGCTGCTCACAAATGGTGGTCTGCTGTCTCCACACTACTACATGAAACAGCAGACTACTATGGTCGGCCCATGTTTCCAAAATTAAGGTTTTGCAATCCGCGGGCAAGACAGCTGCTACCACGCCGGGCTAGCAGCCAGGCTAACAGCGCTCATCGCAAGCCACCACGCTAGCCACCACCTCTACAAAGCCAAGCGAGCTTGCTCCACGCTCGTTGGACGAGGCGCAAGCTCCCAAGCCAGGACGATCCCAAGTTCGTGGTGACTTCCCGCTCGCGAGCTTACCATGGCCCTGCCCGAGCCCTGGCGGAGCTATTCGTCACCTCGTCGCCGCGCCTCGTCCTGCCCACTCTGCAATCCCGCTCGGCTCCGCTGGGAACGCGACACTGCTGCTGGCCCCGGCCTCGGAGACTTGCGTGGCCCGACGCTTCCGTGCCTGTGACAGCCGTTGACACTGCGAATGGTGTGGGGTCCTGTCCTCGATGACCCTACTCAGGGCTGTCGAGCTCAGCGGCAACAGCCAGCCTGGGGCGTGAACTCATCAGACCAAGTGGGCTTCTTTCGAGTCCTTCAGCCCTGCCCGGGGCTAGCACAAGCGGAGACGAGATGAGCCCCCGGGGGTGAGATGCCAAAGAAAAACGGGGCTTCTGAGCATGGGTTGCCTTCTGGGGGTAGCCTTGCAGGTGCAGCTCTAGCACACATTAGGGTAGCGTTGATGAATCTCTGCTGCATGGCAGGCACAAATTAGGAGTTCGCTTCTCAAGATTGACCATCATCAAGGGCCCCTTCCAATGATGATCTCACCGCTCTCCATTCCACGACGCCTGGCAGATTTCATTCCAGGAGGACCAGGAGGAGTCGTTCACATGAGCTCGTATCAGCGATTTCAATAGTGTGTCTGCGTGGACGTGGGTTGCTGGGTTGGCAACCTGACTGGCCAAGCCATCCAGCCCTCCAGCGGAGAAGACCGCCACCAAGACCCAGACCGTCAGGTACAATCCGATCCGGGACGACCGTTGTGAGCAGTCCCAGAGCCCTGGGGTTCCTACCCGAAACCTTGCCCGGCAAAAGTTTCGGGAGGGCAACTCTCTGCTCTCACCTTCTTTCCCTGGCCGGTCAGAGGTTCTGGTCAGGCGGTCAATGCCTGGGCCAAAAGACTCAGCAAGTGGCAGCAGCATGATTCTTGCTCTGCGTCGATTGTAATGCAGATCCATCGAGCTGCATGGGGGTTGCAGAGCAGATTACCATCTTATCTTCGGCGCCCTCACTAGGCCTTCTTCGGCAGGAATGCGTTGATGCCCAAAGGCGACAGACTGCTCGCACACCAACCACCCTTGCCAGTCTCGACTTGGACCCTAGACCTGCGTGACACTGGACGATCAGCCGGCAGAACTCACACCTCCGCGGCTCTATGTGCCAATCTGCATGCGGCATCTTCACAGGCCAAACAGAGACGAGAAGCCCCCCATGCTGGTGGGCCAATGCCGGCTCACTGTGCCAGGTTTCCTGCGCGCTACTGAGGCCGGGTTACATGCACGGTATGCTGTCTCTCGATAGGGCCTACATGATGGACGAGCTAGAAGGTCTCATCGTGTTCTAGCGGTGACAGGGTAGTGGGCCGCCCTGTCCAGCTGGCGCTGGCGCTGCGCTGGCTAAATGGTCGATGATGATTCAATTATGCCCGCCTCCGAATCTTCCGACGCCACAGCACTGCATCTATTCCGGCCGAGGTGAGCCGGCGGGCGTGATGTGCGTTGGGCATTATTAGATCGTCGAAGTGAGGGAGCAGAATTACTAGAAGAGTTGCACACAAATTGATGCAAATAGACCCTATGGTGCGGTCACTAGTACGGCGGCACGAACACAGCCATGAAACTATGCCTTTCACGCTACAAAAAAGCGAGGCTTGCAATGACGGGCTATTTCAGGTGCTGCCACCAATTCCGCACCACCTTGGAGTACAGTAGCTCCCGGCGGGCACTATCAAGGGGACCCAGCACCATGACGCCTGTCGCGAGGCTGTCGGCGCAGTAGATCGGAACAAGCACTGACATTTCCGTCCCGGTATCGTATCCGCATAGGATCTTGGTGGGAGAGTAGCAGTCGATGCCGGCCTCACCATTGACGGGATGAGAATCGGCCGCTGCTCAGCGCAGCAGTTCGCCCACACTACCGTGCACATCAGCACCCGCTGCCCCTAAACAGGGGCTAATGCTGGCCATCCACCGTCGCGGCTGCGGGCGGTCAAAAGACTGACGTCGGCGAGAAGAATGTGACTGACGCGTACCGCTGCGCTAACTGGAGACTTGAGACGAGGGGAGAACGCTGCCAAGTCACACCGAGAGAGCGCATGCACCCGCATTCGGACAGAGGACACACCTAACAGCGTCCTGCTGGGCACTGGCTGCGAACAGCGGTTGGGTCAAAGCGGAGGATGGATGCGATACGCTCACCTAGGCACACGGTAGACCGTACGTTGCACTTCGGTATAAGGAGCAGGTGACTGGGGAAAAGCAGCCGGGTTGGTCGGTTTGCCCGGGTCTGCCGGATGATCGTGAGCCCACAGATCTGGATCTCGGGACTTGTTCTACATCCAATGCTTGGCATTCCAAACTTAGGGCTGGGACCTGCAGGCTGATCTGCCAGCCTCGTCGGGGGCTTGCCAAACAAGTCACCGCTGCCGCTTTGGTGAAATCCACGCTACGAGTGTCCATGAAGAAACAATGTGACCAAATTTGGGTCCACTCATAGCGCCTCAGCATCCAAGGTCTTGGCGGGTCTCACAGGGTGGCTTCGCGCCAAGCCCTCCTTCAGTGAATACCAGGACCAGCAAACGTTGACTCGATCACCACCCATTTTTCAGGGCTTGGCGGTTGGTGATGCTTGGCGCATTCTGCCTGCTGCGCTGAGAAACCTGGCTGCCAAGACAAGCAGCTGATGGCAGGAAAGCCATGCCAAGCCAAGGCATGCGAACGAAACAGCGACGGGCGGGTCGTCCGGGCTTGGCACTCGCAGCATACTCTATTCGTGGCATGGCATAGCGTCGCCGTGGTCACTGGCAACTGCGGCTGTTTTGAGGACACATGAAGACAGGACGGGGTCATGGTCGAGGGGCGAGGGCGATAAACATCAGGACGGGACGGGGCAAACAGTGACTGTGCAAATCGCCTATCTAGCCTCACAATGGCTAGCCATGTGTGAAACAGACGCGGCGACCCTTAAGCGGCGGCTGTTGGGCTGGGCTGGGGAGGCGAGGTAGGGTGTGGTTGGGTTGGGAAATTGGGCACTGAAGTTGGTCTATTGGCGACGAGAGTCGAGATCGATTTCAGACGGGATGGTACAGGGCATGCACACATGGCAATGCACATGGTTATGCACATCATGCCCTGTATCGTTGCGTCCCCTGTGCCCATGCCAGTCTCCAGGGCCATGGCCATGCACCCCCGGGAGGCTTTACCGGGAAACCCGTCACAATCCGTCTGGGACGAGCGCGCGCTCTACTTCGACATTGGCGCTGGTATTGGTAGAGGACATCGGCATCATTCACCAGCACAGATGCTGCAGCCCAGCGGCGAGCACGGACATGGCCGTTGTTCGGCGCCCCAAACATTAGAAACAGATCCGTTCCAAGCGAGCCGATGGGCGTCCTAGCAGTTCTATTCCCAGTCAGAACTCCCAGGGCCCCCTTTTGTTCGAAGCGATGCAGTCAATACGCCGTCAGCACCGTATCTTGCTACGGTACCAACAATGCTCGTCTTCTCTGCCCGGGCATCAACAGAAGTACCCACACCACACGCCCACACGCCCACACACCCCCCTCCCTCCTTTGGCAAAGCTGCCAAGCACTGTCACCTCCACCCTCCTACCCTGCACCCTCTTAATGTACTCCGTACCCTCCACCATGCTCCGGGGCCGGGGGTGGAGGTCGGGTGGGCTCGATTCACTATGCGGTGCCACGGCAGTGTACTATTTGTACTATTACACACCACAGTATCGTAGCGCATGCTTCTGCGTGCGTACTGTACACTCACAGGACGGGCCCGCTTCCCACGTCCCCACCTCTCGCATCTGATACCACGGCAGCCACTCGTATCACAGCTTGGCCGCAACGGCAGCCCCACCTGGGGCGTGAACGATTCCAGTTGAGCAGATGCTAATATCGCGATCGTGCATTAGATTGCTCAAGAGTCGGTAGGTGTGTCCATGTGCCTGTGCTTGTGCTCTTGTATGCGCCTGCGCGTACGCTTGCCCCTTGCGATGGCGGTAGCCCTTGTCGAGCAGGGCACACAGGCCCATGCCCAATTCTAGGTGTCAGATGCCAGATGGCAGACGCAGGAGTCTTATGCAGGAAGGGTCCTTCCTCGGGCGGGAAATAACATGTTGTGGCATCCCAAAGACAAGACATGGGTTGCGTCCAAAACGGCATAGCACTGTCTCTCCCTCACGTTCCCGCCAGCCGCAGCCGCAGCCACACACGCAGCCGCACTCACCTTTTGCAGCCCGTGATGTTGACGCCCTCCTGGCACCGGTCTGCGTACCCCCCTTCCCACGGCTACGATACCACAGCAGCACCTATCTCCCCGCGAAGACCCACCAGTGCAGATGCAGCCGGGCGACCGGACAGCCGGACAGTCGGGCAGTCGGACTATCGGCGAGACCTATCGCCGACTTGGACCCGGACGGCCAAAACAATGTTGCCGCGCCTGACCAATCAGATTGCCCCACCCGACGACTTCATGTCGCCGGGCAGAATAACTGACTCGATCGCGTACCATTCTGCGAGGTTTTCAGTGCCGGAAAGTGCCGGTTGATCAGAACAGAACAGGGACTGGACAATCCGGAACGCGACTGGACAGAAGCGGCGAGCACCGCGGGGAGAGAGGCAGGAAGAAAAGAGGAGATGAAAGGGGAGGGGCGGATTTTGCTGGAGCCAGCCCTTCCACGTGTTTTGACGAAACCACACCGATGCTACCTAATAGACTCTGCTGCTCATATTGCAGCACTGAGTGGATGTCCCACGGCCCATGACCCACGACAAACTGGAACACAATTCTCCTACTCCGTACGCGCTCGTCCCTGCCGGCGGACCCCAGCGTGTCCGTGCTCCCGCCCCGAGCTGGTCCTCCTCCTCCTCGTCCTCCTCCCTGGCCCTTCCTCCACTGCCCGTCATTTGTAGGTCGGCGACCGCGAGCATGGCCACCACCTTCCCTGGTCCCCTCGATGGCCATGAGATGAGCCAGCAATCGGGCATCAGGCACAAAGTATGATCTGGACTGGACGCTAGCACGATGACTGTTGCATCGCGAGATTGCGGCTCGTAAAGGTGGCCTCCATCTGATCTTGCGCTCTCCGTGGCTGCCCAGGGGGGAAGGGAGAAGGGGCTACAGGGCTACCTGGGCTGCTGGATGGTCAGCTCTTGCTATGCTCCTTGTCCTAGCCTACCCGCTCCGTTCTGAAGCGGCGCTGGTGAGGATGACCCAGCTCCTCTTCCCGCGATGCTTTTCTCAACGTGGTCCAATATTCGCCCATTGTCGACCCGCATTGGCGAAGCCAATTCATGAGAACTACCTACTCAATTGTGGACACACCAAGCAATTTCGTCTCTACTATGAACCCTTGGTCCAAACAACGTATCCTTGCGCTGGGCCACGACCAGACGGCCACTGCTACTTTCATGAGTCGGACATGGCTCTATGTTCGGTGCTTTCTTCGGAGCCGGTGCTGATACCAGCCGAGCCAAACGCAACAACAGGACTGATCAAACAGCCTCGTCAAATCTCGGTCGGCTGAGGGCTTTAACTGGCAAGCATCTGGCTAGGGACAAAACGACAGTGAACCGTGCCGTTCAGCTGCTGTCTATTCACACTTTTGCACCTCAGATATCAACATCTGTCCATCGCCCCTTATTGCTCGTTAGTGTAATGACAACGCGCGCGGCCGTCATCCATTGCCCTCTTTGAGCCTCTTGTGGTCTAGCATGTACAGCGTTACTGGCTCCCAAAAGACTCCACAACTGCACATGATCGTCGTCTCATTTGGGCCTTATCACGCTCGAGCAAATTCAGCAGCAACCTGCCAAGCGATTCATCACTGATCAGTGACCCCCCCCCCCCACAGCGGCATCAAGCTTCACCAGAAGCCTCACCATTCCTCCTTCGCGTCCACAAGACCGGCCGACGGGAGCGTTTCTGAGGTTCCAACGTGGGACTGGCGGTGCTAAGAAGACAGGTAGGTATTTGGCAACACCCACACCGGAAAGCAACCGATCCGTCGGCTCTGTTGGAGAGGACTTTGGGGCTACTTTGCAACGTCGCCTACCTGCTTGCTGCCACTACTGCTAGCGGGCGGGAGGCTAATTTGGCGGCCACCGGGCTGGTCCTGGACGAGAGAGGACGCCCCAGTCGTCTCGTCCACCTCATCAATGTTCCAAGGTTGGTCTACCGCTAAGCCCTTCGTCCCCCGTCCACTCCCACCCAAGCCCATCCTCGTCGTCCCCCACTCCGCCCTCCGTCGATGCGTCTCTTTCCATCTGCCTACCCCAGTTCCCACCCAGGCGTCATCCCTCCACCCCTGCCACCTTGCCATCGACAAGGGAGCCTAAACTCAACGATGTCCTGCCCAAGCCCAAGTCCCCGTCCAAGTCCCCGTCCAAGTCCAGGTACTACGGTACTGCGGTACCGTACCTTCTTCCCGCTGCTCGCTGCACCCCCCCGGGACTCGCTCCCACTCACACACCCCTAGGTACCCACCGCGAGTACATTGTGGGAGTCCAATAGCCCAGGGGGGCCCCTTCCCATGCCTTGTGCTCCCCCAAAAAGTCTAAAAGTGCAGTGATTGCTCTCATGCCATGTCCACTCTCCCACTGCAGAGCTTTCCTGCACAGGCACGAGCATCGGACCGCAGCATACTAATAAGCTGTAGGCCTCTTCTTCCCTACGCCGTTGCTGCCTCTCGATCTCTCTTGTCCAATCCAAGATTCATCTCACCGCTCCTCAACACCTCCTCCATCAACAAGACAGACCAACACTCGCGCGCGGTCTTGTTAAGGAGCATTCTTCACCCCCCACTAGCAAGGCAATTGCATATTGTGCCCCCAAGTCTCCCGGCAGTTGTCTATCACGCAGACGGTATTCTTGATATAACGACATACAGCGGACGCTTTTAGGGTTGACTGGTGGTGTTTCTTCTCTGACCAGCACCCGCATCCGCAACCCGCACCCGAGCCCGAGCCTGCTTCAGCTTAAGCTCTCAGCTACTTCCAGCTCCCCAGGCTGTACGTCTTGCCGCTGCTGGGCCAAGCCAGCCAACCCGGGAACTCCAAGAGCCAGGCGCAACCCTACCACGCAGGAAGGCACGTCAGGCTTCAACCAGGGGCCCCATTGTCACTTTACATAACACGCCGATCTTCCGCCGTCTTCTCTCGTCCACCTTCCTCGCCCAGGGTTGTCGTCATTCTTCACTCTCTTCAGTCTTTGGGTCTCATACCATTGTCTTCACCCCAGGACTTGTACAGAACATCCTTCGACACTAGGGCGACGTGGTCAACACATATAATCATAATCCCCTCCCCCAGTGTTGACAGCCAGCCTCTTCGAAGCTTCCTCTCTCCGGCGCTGCAACTGTTTGCCCTCACAATCCTTCAGAACATTCCCATGCTCGGTGTGGTCTGCACAAGGCCCTGCCAGCATCTTGACAGACACCGCTGACCACTGCACCAATGCCCTCCGACTTTGCTCTCCAACAGGGTCAACCACCGCTGCCACCCGCCATGGATGATCTTGTGCACCAGCAAGCACACCACCCACAGCCCCTTCCCTCTCCATCAACACCGACCAACAACAATGTCCTCGCTCCCAGCTGGCGTGGCATAGTCATGACCACATACGATGCCCTGCGGGTCATCGAGGCATGTCTTAACGGCCAACTCATGCACACCGCCCGTCGTCCACATGACAGAGAACGCGACTCCCTGATCCAGAGCGGCAACGTCTTCGTCTACGAAGAGTCTTCCTCCGGCATAAAGCGGTGGACCGATGGCCAGAACTGGAGCCCCAGTAGAATCCTAGGCAACTTCCTCATCTACCGGGAGCTGGACAAGAACTTCCCTCCAGGTGATAAGAAAAGAGCCATCAAGAGGAAGAGAGATGGCAAGCCAGAACTTTCAAATGGGAACTCTAACATGACTGCCTCGCCCGGCTCAATCAACGATGAGAGGCAGCGAGCACTCCTCGGATCGCTTATTGACTCGTACCCATTCAAGGAGGGTGGCCTGATCAAGAAGACCATCAGTATCAAGTGGCAGGGCGTGATGCACCATCTTGTCAGCTACTACTCCCTCGAGGACGCGAGTGCAGGCAACCTGCCTACCCCATCGCAAGACCCAAAGCTCCTCAGCATCCGGCCCCGCCATGAGCTGCTCGGACAACAGGATTTCCGCGTTCCGGTGGAGCAAGAGGACCCGCGGATCATGGACGAACGAGCCCTGATGCTTGGGATGGGCTACGCACCACAATCGGGCCTGGAGCGCACAATGTCCTTGCCTCAGATGCCAATGATGCAGCCATATGGCACTCAGAACCACTTTCACATGCCCATGCACATGCACCAACCCATGGGATCCAGTCTACAACTCGGTGGCCATTTCGGACACTCCCAGAGCGGTTTCGTCCCCTGGGACCGGCCTCGCGCACCGTCGATCAACCTGCCGACATATCCTTCGAACCAGGGCCTGCCACACATGATGGACGGTGGCAGCAAGAGAAGACGCTCAGAGGCCTACGATAGTTCTAATGGCACAACAGACGACCTCTTTTCACCCGGTGGCATGACTCACGCGGATGTGCCAAGGTCAGCCCATCACTACTATCAACCAGCGACCTCATCTTACCCGATGCCATCACTGCCGTCGACAACCATGGGGCCAGACTCCACAGTGGAATACAAACCGTCGGTAACTTCCATGGCGCCCCCACCACACGCCAGCGCGATCTCGGACCCACCGATTACGACGATGGACTTCGCAGCTCCATCTGTGACCACAATGGCACCTCCAGTGAGTACACCTCTTGCCGATGGACTCCCCGGGGCGTCGCTGACCTCCATACCGTCACTTGCGGGTACTGCCATAGATGGACATCGCGAGTCTCACTACTTCTCTCCGCCCAACTTCGCCAGCTGGAGTTCGACCCACGACAGTAATTCTTACATGTCGGCATCTGGAAGGTCTATGAACGGTGCCTGGCCCCATGCCTCCCAGTCTAGCACCCACCGGTGAGGGGATTAACGTCGCCCTGAGGGGGCCAATTGGCCGACTAGGTCATGAACGATATCTGCACCGTTCAGCATGTGGATACGACACGCTCACAACCAGAAGGAGGCTTTTTTCTTATGTACTGGGATGTACGGATGTTTTACTTTTGCGGCTTTGGCAACCATTGGTTCTTGGTTCAAGACGGGGATATCAACCCGGGGCTACGGGGCGGCTTTTTGCGCGTGTGCGAGTGTGTGGCGTATGGGAAAGACATTCTGAGCAATTCTGGCGTTCTGGCGTGGACACCGGTTGGGAAATATCAAGGGAACAAGGATACCAGTTCGAGTGACGCCTCACTCGAGTGCGCATCCTAACACAACACAACGGCGGCGGCGAAGGGCGGGTCAAGGGCTTTCGCCCCAAACGGCGTTTTCAGAAAGACGGCTACCACCAAAACGGGATACGGGACGAAGGCCGGCTGAGAGGGGCACGTGCCCCCAAACTTGTGCATTGAGGGGGGGAAAGGGGAACCCCCTTATGGTGTGATGGAATCAAATTTGGGGGGCTGCCGCATTGTTTACCGTTCAAATTTTCTCATTCACTTTCAAAATTCTCACACATTGGAGTAGGGGAGTTTTCTTCCTCCTGTCACGAAGAGGAAAGATTATGGGTCAAGGGGCGATGTACAGGCCCTAAGGGCCGAGGTGGCGTGGCGGTGCTGGTGGTGGTCTGGCTAGGACAAATCACGAGGCATGTTCATATTGCAGGAGATGGAAATCTATCCAATATTCATGTTCTGAGAACTCGGCGTCACCGATAATTTGGATACTTCTATTCTCCCTTCGATCGTCAATACCTTCCCCTGAGAAGACTACAAACAGGCAGTGTTCATAAGACCGAGGTTGAAGCGTGTCTAGTGACTGGTACTGGGGTGATGGTTGTTTTGAGGCGTTGGGCAGGAATTAAGGAAAGACTTCGAGACTAAAGCAAGCGAATGCCAGCTAGCAGGGCATAACTAGGTAAAACAAACTACCTGATGTAACGGGAGGGGACATGTCCTACCTACAATTGCCTTTTTGGTCTCTCGGCCGGTCTTGCACCCAAACGTGGATGTAAACCCAACTAGACACTCTCCTCCGAGGAAATGCGCTCGGGTTATGCCGACCGACAAGCGCCTTAGTCTAGAATATCAGACAGCTTAGCTAAAATGCTACTAGATGCCTTCCATTCCAGACAAAGGGGAAAGGAAGGTGACGTTCTTTTTTATTTTCCGTTTTCTTGCGAAGCTCCCCCGAAATTTGTCCTCCCGTGTAGTGTGCGCATGTTTTCTCTCTCAGGCGGTTTTGTTTGCCGCGTTTAGCTGCTGCTGCTCTGTCAAATCTATCTATGTCCATCCTTATTTCGGAGACGTGCACACCTTGAAGGTGGTAATGCGTACGTAAGTGGCTTGGACGTTTTTTTATTCCACCAGAGTCTGTCTGATGCCAAATATGGAGACGAATGGAAACTAATCCGTTATCGTGAAGGGGTGTACGTGAATAGGCTAATAAGGGACAACAGGACGGATGCACTGGCGAACCAGCGTCACGGTTCACTGACGCATACGCAAACGTGGTGCGAAGAGGTCCAAGGCCTGAGCGCAACGAGCGATATCCCTCATCAGCGAGGGCCAGGCAGTTAGTTGCCAGGGCAGGGTCATGCCAAAACAGTCAGTTCGCGGCCTTTCCTCTGTTTAGTTTTTTGAGTTCACCTGTTCTTGCGTATCTGGGGTTGGATACTCCTTCGCGCATCCCCTTCATACACCTTTTCGGCCCGCGGAGGGCGGAAGGGCCGCCTATGTCGCGGCAAGCTACTTTTTGGCCGATTGGAGTTTCCTCGCGATCGTGGTGTATGCCCCCCACCTCACCCTTTGTGCCTCTCTCTCTTGTTTCAAGACTGTGCTGTGCATACATCGCCCGCGCGGGCCAGCCAGCGCGCTGTTCATCAGGGGTGGGCTGGGCCCAAAAGGGCACGGAAGAAGCTACCAAGCAGTATCATCTGGGGGTGCAACCTGGCGAGGGAAACTCAAAAAAAGTCAGAGGGGTGCATTTCGCATCTCCGGGTTAAGCTTTGGCGCTCCGCTGACAGCCAGATTGGACCCCTGGCTACCCAGGTAGGGACAAATACAGAAGGGCCCTGGCACCGCTTTCTGGGGAGTCGGTACCACTGTGGTGCTGAATTCTGGGTGCTGGGTCCTGGTCGCCGCAGAGGAAGGGACCCTGTGATGCAGAATCCGACTGGGCTAGAGGGGCGAGGGCTGATAGAGTTGAGCCTTTTTTAATGGATGGATAGACGGTTGGAGGGCGGAGAGGAACGCCGTTGCGAACAGACAGGGTGCTGCATCCGCTCGCATCTCCTCTGATTTGTGTTTCCGATGACACCCAGCCAGCCACCCACCTGGAGCGCGTCCACAGGTTAGTCCCTCAACATTACCCCTCCTCCTCGCGTCCACCCCCTCCGCCCCTCCTGTTACCTCATCCGCCGCGCGCGATCTGCTTTGCGGGTCGGGAGGGCAGGTCAGCAGCCTTGATGGCGGGCCAGCAGGTGCGTCCGGCTCTGCACAGTAGCCAAGGTCAGGGCAGCTAGGGATATCAGGCGAGCTAGTAATATCAGGCCACTTTCAGGGGACCTAGGGCCGCTAGAGATGGGTAGTGACTTTGATGTGCATGGGATCGGCATGGGAACCTGTCGCTGGCCCCTAATGCGAACTTCTGTCTGGTTACCCTACAAGGTATCCCAGGTGACCGGGGGCCGGGAGGGATCGCGACCGTAACATGACGGCCGGCCTAGTCTGCTGTGCTAGTGAAGCCGCACTCTGGCCGCGCTTGCGGATGTGGGACAATTGCGACTCTGTCCTGGCACTGCGACCTCACATGGCGGACCAGGGCGATGGCCGACTTTCACCCAGAGAAAAGCCGCAACCGAACAACAGCAACTAGTGCCGGCAATGTACCTGCAGTAATTTGTGACTTGTCAAACACGATCGATCCGAATGACCCGTCAACTCCAGCACCTGCAGGGCTGAGGGACGGCCATGGGCCTTGGAGGGTGATACTGTGCAATCGCGTCCTGGGTTGGCGCGTCGGCGCACATATTGACAACCTCGAAGAACGATATAGATGACGGAGTAGCGCTGTTTTGCCGCAGCACCAGGGCGCGCGTGCACATTCCTGGGCCGTACAGATGGATAGCTTGCAGAGCGCAGAAGTATTGGTGTTGGCCTTGGTAATGGAGGGTCGGGGACAAGGTAGTGGAGGAGCCGAGTTGCATGTTTTAGTTGATCCGGGTCCAGGCTTGCAGGTTTGCAGGCTTGTAGGCTTGTTCAGACGGTCTGACGGCAAGTCTGTTATGGGACACCCAAGGCATGATATCGGGCATGGTTGTTTAGCTTCAGATCCGGTGCCATCAGGCGCGGCTGCAGTAGCCTCAACCTCACGCCCCCCTCCCCGGCCTCCTACCCCCCAGCATTCAATACACGAACAAAACAAATACGGGTGTATTGACACTTGGGATAGATATTGGACCGGAGGCAGAGGTCGTCCCAGGCAATTCAGGCCGGCCGCGTCCATCATGCGCTGGAGAAAAGGAGAGAAGACCGGTGGGCCAGGCCTCTGCAGGCCAGTGGTGACCTGGCCAACGTGGCCAACCTGGGTAAATACTGCAATGTGTTTTCCCTGCGTGTCTGTGCTGACGACATCGGAGGTTTAATTGACAGTGACACGGCGTTGGTTTGATTTGGTTCTCTGGTCTGGTACCAGGGGCAGATCCAGGGATCAGGGCCTGGGAACTCGCATGTACATGGACTTTGCTCTGTTGATGTAATTGCCCATTGGAGCCGTCGGGTTTACGGGTCCCCAGGCGTGCAGAAACATCGTGAGGCGGTTGCGAGGTGTGACCAGCTTCTCCTGCGCTCTGTCGGCGCCGGTGGTGCGCCTAGGCTGCATGATAGCGGGTGGGCAGCTGGTGGGCCGGGGCGGGCTGCACCGCGTGGTCTGGTGGGATTGCGATGTGGTTGCTGGCTCAGATCTGGAACTTTACCATGTTGGCGTGCCCCGTTATTACAGGGGCGTGTCGAATATGGCGCAGGCCGGGTCAACGGGAGGAGGCTCCAAGTCAGTCATGCCATCGTCATCCATGAGCGAAGCTGGGGACGAGGCTGTCGAAGGTGGGAGCGGCGAGACGAGTGTGATTGGAGCCCAGGGCAGATTTCTTGAGCAGAGTTTCCGTCAGCCAACAAGCGAGTGCGAAGGTTGGCCGGGAGGCCCAGGCGTGGAAGAGAGAACAAGACGCAAGGAAGAGGTGACCAGAGCAGGCCAGCACTAGCACTAGCACGAACACAACGGTGTGGTTGCACTGTTATTCATGTCGGATGATTTTTGTGCTGTGACTTGACGTACTGTGCTGTGCTGAGCTGTTCTGAGCTGATGTTTATGACCTAGCCCTAGTGATAAGCAACGGGCAGACTCAGTTCTCTGTACCCTACCGAGGAACAGCAAGCAAGTATGTAGGTCTATGACTCTCACTGCATGCATGGTGTGTGTTGTGTGCCTTCTCGCTTCTTCATCACCCGCCGTGCCTTCCTGCTTGAGGGTGCATCGGATGTGGGGAATGTACCGGCCAGCGGTAGCACGGCAGGTACACACTGCTGCTGCAGTGGTGTACCAATAGGACTGTCATATTACTCACCCCAGGCAGTCAGCAGGGATGTCTCGGGCCACAATGAGGCTCTCGCGTTAGTGGGGACTGCAGACTGCAGGCTGCAGCAGTTGGTCCACCTCCTGTGATAGCGCGTGTGCGTGTTTTTCGCTGGCTCACGACGGTGAAGCAAGTCGCTGTCCAGACAGTGTCTATACATCTTGAGCCAGCAGCAACGGCGTAGGGCAGTCAGGTCGGGGTCACTGAGACTGATGCTGACGAGTCTGCCATCTGAATCGGAGCCTGACTCTGGACTGGACCTGCATCTGCAACTTTTTGGCCCTCCCAACACTGTTGGACTGCTACTGCAACGTACTGTACTGCCAGTACGGGGCATCCACACACGTTCGCTGTTGGACTTCTACATCCACGCCGGCCACTCGCGCGACACCTGGCATCTTGGTCACCTCCTGACCCCGCCAGATCTCAGGCCTGCCATTGGGTTGGGCCGGTGATGGTGTCAGTCGTCTGACGTCTGCTGAGCTGCCGAGGGCGATCGAGTCAAGGTGCTATAGCATCAATCACCACTGCGCTCCCCGCCGTGGTCCGGCCGTCGGTCCAATTTCTCGACGCCGTCACGGTCTGCATCTGCATGTGCATCTGCATCTGCATCTGCAGGGGCTTCCAAGGGGCTCTCAAGGGACGGCAGTGACAAAAACAGTGTCAAGACATCTGTGCCCGTGCATGCACACAGGTGGCATTGCGGCTGAGCTTGTCAGGCAAGCTGTCAAGAGCACGTCAGGACGCACAGGATACTCGCAGGATATCACCACCACCACCACCTACAACACCACCTCCTCGCGCAAATCTCCTCCAATCGCCTGGCACACACGCCTTGTTTCTGATGCAGGCACCGTCAAAGCGGCACCAACATCCCACTGCTGCTCCTTGCTCCTGGTCACTGACTGGGACGAACAACGTCAACGACCACACACTTCCAACACGTCCAGTAACTTGCCGTGTGCTCCTTTGACGCACAGACGCCCACACCTAGCCGTACCATAGCACAGCTGCAGTTCGTCCGTCCGCACCTATCGCAGCCCTGCGCCTTGGGTATTGTGGGGTCCTGCTTCTGGCTGTTTGTTTCAAGTTCCTCTCGAGTCTGCGGCAGAGCTGTCCTGCTCCACCACCCTTTGGCACACAGTCAATCCATCCCCACGCCCTCCATTTAAACTATTAGGCTTTCTGGGGGGTTTTTTTCCTAGCAGATCAAACGCCCAACCGCCCCAGCACCACGGACGAGATCCCGAACAGGGATGCAATAGCTCGCTCTGGATGCCCAATTGCACCCTCGCCATCCTCGTCCTCCCTACCGCCTAACTGCTCACCTGGCCCGGCTCCGTCCCTGCCGGCTGAAGTCTGCACACCAGGAGGTCTGTACAGGCAGATAAGCCCACCGGCTACCGCCCACACCGGCGACCCTTTGCACAATGTCCATCAGGATCACATGTCAGAGCACCCGCGCTCTGCTCGCCCGGCAGGGCCTCCAGCCCTCTCGCTGTCTCAGGTTGCCGAGCACCTCTCCGAGGCACACTCTGTCTGCCGAACCGGGCCCCGCGGCATCGTTCAGATGTTCCACCAGGTACTCCCCGACCCGAGTGGTTTCTGATGCTTCGACCTCCTCCACTCCTCTTGGCATCACCCAGCTGAGGACATTTGTCTCCGTCACACGGCCGCGGCGGAAGCGAGAGGAGCGGGAGCCAGGGTAAGGCAGCCCTTTGTTTTTCATACCTCATTCGTCCCTATTCCTCCAGCCACTCCTCTCATCCCAGTCCGCTCCAGGCCGGAGAGCATACCGGCATATGACGAGTGGCTTCTCCGGCAGAGCATCGCGATCATTGCTTCCATTGGAGTTGAGCGCGACGTGTCCCAATGACTGTGGCATTTTTGTTCCGATGATGTCCTTGATGGGATGATTGGACATGTGCCCTTGGAGCCGTATACTCCCTTGTACCCTTTACTGATCACCGTGTCTCCTGTAGCTTGCCTTCCTCGCCGGCATCTCAACCCGGAAAGATTGCCAGCGTTCTCAAAAAGGCAATTCCTGTTGCAGCCCATGAGAACATCTATACCGTTCCTAATCTGCTGACTGCATCCCGGCTCGTTCTGGCTCCAGTAATTGGCTACTGCATCCTTCATGACCACCATGCCTGGACATTGGGCTTATTCGCCTACGCGGGAATCACAGATCTCCTCGATGGGTGGATAGCCCGGAAATGGAACCAGGGCACTGTTGTAGGCACTATCATAGACCCCATGGCTGACAAAACCCTCATGACTGTCCTGACTGTGGCTCTGGCGATGAAGGGCGGCTTACCTGGTAAGTTGATATTTACTTTGCCCCGCGTAGCAGAGCTGAAAGACGCCGTTCAGGCGCTGGATGTGGCCCGCTACATGAGTCCCACACACGACCGACTGCAAATCAAGTCCCGCGGCGACTAAGGCTCATCATCCGCATCAACGCTGGTATCGAATACGGGCTGACAGGCTTCACATTATAGTCTGGTTAGCCGTTATCATCCTTGGTCGTGATGTTGGACTTGCCATCTCGGCCATTTATTTCCGCTGGATCTCTTTACCACCACCAAAGACCTTCATGCGGTACTGGGACTTCTCCTTGCCGTCTGCGGAAGTACACCCGACAACTATCAGCAAATACAATACTTTCCTTCAGCTTGCACTGATGGGTCTCACAACAATGGCGCCTCTGGTGCCGGTCGTGGCCGGTACTCCTTTGACTGTCATGCAGTAAGTGAATGTGGAACTCTTCTTACCCGACCTTTGCCCCTCGTGTCCGGGATGAATTCATGACGAGACCGAACTATGGCAATAGCTTGAGACCGACGACAAAGATTGGTCTTCGCTTGTTGGATCAACTGATCCATCCTAATCCATCCAAGCACTAGAGCGACAGGGCTTCGCAAGTCCACATGGTGTTTCGGCTGGTGGTCATGTATCTTGCTACATACACACCCCCCACCCCAAAGTCCAGAAACAATGAAGCCGTGAATTGCATAGTAAGCATGGATACTAACGCGGGTCCATTTCAGGTATGTGGTCGCCACTACAACAATCTGGAGCGGGGCGAGCTATGTGTATAGCAAGGACGCTGTGAAGATACTGTCGCATGATGAAATTAAGGAGAGGCAAGAAGGCGACAAGCGTCCATGACGGATTAATGGTGCAAGCGAGATGTACCACCAAGCAAGCGGCGAGCGGGCCTAGCTTCTCCAGCTGGGCGCTACCGACTATAATATCAAGCCACTTCGAGATGCCCATCTCAGGCGTCTGAGTCCCCCGCCACTATAGTCGCACAATCGGAAAGGATCAAATTTTTGGGACCTCGACGATGTTCGAACGGCGACATGCCAACAAGGAACGCCAGGAGAAGAGGGTAGACTCGAACTCTCCTCGCCACGCAGACGTCTACGGATGTGACCTGTCCGATGGTACAGACGACGCGATCTCGACTCTATCTGGCCCGTAGAGAGCTAGTATATACAAAATAAAAACCTGGCATATTAGTCGGCCCTTCTCTCAACAATCCTCTTGTTGAGCTTGGACACACAGGCTGTCTTGCACTTTCCAACATGTTCCGGATTCCCTAAATATACTGACCCATGTTATGGACATCTATCGCCTGGCGCAGAGGCAGTCTCCGACGCCAGCGATTCGTCACGGTCTTTTCCCAGCTTGGGTTCCCAGGAGTTCTCCCATCTTCCACGACACTCACATGAGACCAAATCTTTCAGCCAAGCTTGCTCTCTAAGGCGAGTGCCACGTGCTTGGCCCACTATATTGATACCGTGGTTGGCATGCATGTATTCGGCCACATGAGCAAACGCTCGGATGCTTTTAAATACCTACGCGGCTATCGGTGAGAAAGCTTGGAGTTCCGCCAATCGCGCCGTTAAAACACCTCATACCCTTTCGTACAAGCAAAGAAAGGATGCCGAAGACGGGCAGAGAGTTCGACGTGACCATAGCGGCGGAAGCTCTCAGCGTGATGCTAGCGGCACGCTCCCGTCAGGCCTGGTCGGGCTAGCCTGTTTGCGCTCGGGCTGACCTATAGTGGACTGATGGCGATATTACGATATTGTATAGTCCATAATATGTGCCGTCCGTGGCTACTTTAACCCCTGCATGCCAACTCGCTAACGGATTTCACACCCCTAGGTGAAAATGTTTCGGTACGCGAGAGTGATCGGCGAGGTTGCCCTCGGGGGGAATCGTGGCTTGATCCCCGAAGCGGTGCCCGGCGAACATTCCACCAGCAGCACTAGAGTCGGCCGACAGATCTGCGATACGCCTGAGCGCGCGCTCTATGTCCGCATCTCGCGTGGGGCGCCACAATCCTTGCGACCGGTGAGGTGATGATACATATACGCATGTCCGCACGGCATAGGGCTCTTGCAATAGTCCGGCCAAACACCATACACCAATAGCGAGGCCTGCTAGGGTGATGGGTGCCAGGGTAGGTAGAATAGGGCAAGTAAGCCCGGCAGGTGGGGCCGGGCGGACGATGGCGGGCCTGATGATCCTCGACGTCGATCCGAAGATCTGCCTGGCCTCGTTGTATGTTTTGTATCACTCGAGACGTTCTAGAGCCTCGCTCGCCCCCTTCTGTGCCCGATTCGACGGCCTGCATGCATGTAGAGCATAAAGCCTCAAAGGCATTGAATGCGGTGTGTGTTTGGCACGTGTGTAAGTAGGTTATTCAACGGCCCCCAAGAAACCTAATTTAATCTTTTTATATACACAGAATTTCATCCATCTGAATGTTTCCAAGATTCCGGGTCAATGGCTTAAACCTTCTCATACAGTTCTGCGGGATGGGAGGGGGGTCGTGGTTTTGGGCATGGCCCTTGTTCGCTTGGGGGGGGGGGTGAGCTGAACGCCACTCTTCCTGTTCTGTACAAAGCTCGCCGTTGCGTCGACTATGTAGAAGTCAAGCTCATAGTCGCTTGCTCTATGTATGCACAGACGGTGTAGCGCGAGGGAGGTTCCACGAGGTCGCGAGACATGATGGTATCGTGACGGGCTAGGCAACTTTAGCCACGATCGTACGACCGGCCTGATCTCGTCGGCTGCGCCAACGTGGCCCTGACAGCTGTCAGACCTGCCCACGAGAGCCGGCTAGCTTCTGCCTTAGCCCAAGACAATGTCTCTTCCGTCTGTCGCCTCTAGGCCGTTCGTCCGTGGGCCGTGGGCCGTGGGCCGTGGGCCATGGGCTCTCGTCTACCTGACGCCCGTCCTTGACGCCGTCCCAATCTAAATCGTTGGGTGTATGTACACTTCTCGTACACTTTATCAACAGCTCGGTCCCTTGAGGCCATGCTGCGCGAAACATGCCGTCGGGATTCGGGTCCTCCGACTGTTACCATTCCATTCCGGTGCACTGGCAGCACCTTTGCATGTGTTTTGTTCCAGCATCCAAACGGAATGCGTTTGGAGGGGGGCGGGAATAAGAGCCGACATCCTCATTGCAGCTCAGCCACCCGTGCCTTCGCGTCCATCGTCTCCTGGTCCTCCCCGGGCGCGGCCAGGGGCTCCAACTCGGCGGCGGGAGCCTCGCCGGAGGGGTTCGCCCCGCCCCGCTGCACGTACCCCAGCAGCCGGATGCAGCCCGCGGGGGTGATGCCCTCCAGCCTCCTTGCCTGCGCGAGGCTCTCGGGCCGCGTGGCCCTGAGGATCTGCTTCTCGACCAGGCTCAGGCCGAAGATGGCGTCGTAGTCGAGGTCGACGGGGAGGCGCAGCTCCGCGTCGCGCTCGAGCTTGTCGCGGCTGCGCAGCTGGCTGGCGACGTAGGGCGCGTAGGCCGACTCTATGGCGACCCTGCCGCGGATCCGGGCCGGGAACCCCATCACCTCGGGGATGACCCCGCGCTCCGCGAACGTCTCCATCGTCACCCCGGCCAGCCGCAGGATATCCGTGCCGTCGCGCCGCACCGTGTCCTCTTTGACGCGGAATCCGCTGCGCAGCCACGTCTGCGAGGGCAGGCTGTAGCCCTGCAGGACCTTGGTCAGGTCCGCCATGGCTGCTTGCTCGTCCGTGTATGCGGACCACCTCTTGTCTGAGACGACACCCCACTGCCGGCCCATGGCCGTCAGCCGCGTGTCGGCGTTGTCGGCGCGCGTTGAGAGCCGGTACTCGCTGCGGCTCGTGAACATGCGGTATGGCTCTGACACGCCCTTGGTTACGAGATCGTCGATCATGATGCCGATGTAACCGTCGCTGCGGGTGAGGCTCACTGGCTCGAGACCCTGTGATGATCGGCCTGCGTTGATGCCGGCGATTATACCCTGACCGGCCGCCTCTTCGTACCCTGTAGTGCCGTTGATCTGGCCTGCGAGCCACAGGCCCTTGATGGCCTTGGTCTCCAGCGTTGACCGCAGGCTGCGCGGGTCCACGTAGTCGTATTCGACACCGTAGCCGGGCTGCAGCATCGTGACGTTCTCCAGGCCGGCAATGGTGCGGAGCAGCTGTTCCTGTGCCTCGGCCGGGACCGTCATGGACAGTCCGTTGGGGTAGACAACGTCTGTGTTGAAACCCTCGGGCTCGAGCCACACGATATGCCTTTCCTTGTGGCCGAATCTGACGATCTTGGCCTCGAGGGAGGGGCAGTACCGAGGTCCCTTGACCGTCTCCCGGATGTGTATCGTCTTGTCAAGGTTCGCACGGACAACGTCATGCGTCGCGCCGTTGGTGTAGGTCGCGTGGCAGAGGAGCTGGTCCTGGACGGAGACGGTGTCGTTGAGGTAGCTGAAGGGCATGGGCGGGTCGTCGCCCTCCTGAGGTTCAAGGATAGAGTAGTTTATGGTCTTGCTGTCGAGCCTTGGAGGTGTACCGGTCTTCAACCGCCCGAGCTGGAACCCTGCGTCGCGTAATGACTTGCTCAGGCCGAAGGTGGCTGCCTCGCCCATGCGCCCTGAAGGGTATGCCTCGAGACCGATGTGTATCTCTCCGCCAAGGAAAGTACCCGTGGTGATAATGACGTTGTTTGTAGGAAGGACCTCGCCAGACTCGAGCCTGACTCCCGTGATCTTGCTCTTGGTGCCATTGGTCTGTCCGTCGGTGTCCTGAACCTGCCCGACCACGATATCCGAGACGCTTCCCAACACCACGCTCAGCCCGGGATAGTTGACGAGCTCCTCCCGCATGTGTTTCTTATACAGGTCCCTGTCGATTTGGGCGCGGGGCCCCCAAACAGCAGGACCCTTCTTGCGGTTGAGCACCTTGAACTGCACGCCCGCCTTGTCGATAACCCGGCCGGCCAACCCGTCCAGCGCATCAATCTCCCGCAGGATGATTCCCTTTCCGATGCCGCCGAAGGAAGGGTTGCAGCTGCACACGCCGAGGTTGTCGATCTTGGGGGTGACGAGGGCGGTGCGCGCGCCGGAACGGGCGGCAGCGGCGCATGCTTCGGATCCGGCGTGGCCGCCACCTATCACCACCACATCGTAGGGCCTGCAGTCATTGAATGTGTCAGACAAGGTGGTCAAACCTCGCTCAATGGGGTTCAAAAGCGCGCATTGGGGTTGGTCACGTACCTTGAGTCCTGCGAGACTGTGGCAAAGTTCCTCTGTCGCCCCAGCAATCGTAGATGTATTGCCGGTACCGTCAGTGCCCTGAGCAGCCGTTGAGGCCTATTCAAGCCCCGAGGCTGCCATGCCTTGATCATTTTGAACTCAGGGCCAACATTGACTCCGACACGAGTGCGTTTCTTGGTCGCTGTCGCGACTTGTTCGCGGGTCTGGCCGCCGTCGTGAAGCCGAAAAAGCTTATCGCCAAAATTCTTATCTTATCTTATCTGAACCGACCTGGCTTACTGTGGTACCAACTTGCAAGGGAGCAACTTACAACCCCAGCTTGTCGGCTCCCAGCTGAAGCGCAGCGGAGCACAACGCGCGCGGTAACAAGGTGCCAAGCGAGCTGAATCCCTTGATACAAGTGAGGCGAAATAAAAACCAAAACAGACCAGGGGTCAAAATGTGACATCCCGCACAGTTTGGAAGAACTCCCCGGGGGAGGCTAAGCCCAAGAATACGACGGTACATGTACATGGCATGCATTCGCAGGCACAATAAACAACCCTAGGCTGGATGCGTACCATGCAGCATGCAATCGTGAGACGCGCAAAGATCGTCGCTGGCCAGAGCTGGCGGTCCGCATGGTGAGGTTGCATCGACACGGGGAACAAGGTGCCGCACCTCGCACCTCGCACTTCCCTCCTGGTGCACCCCAAGCACCCCTCGCACAATCCCATAGATCGTGCGGTGCCGATTGCTGCGTGGGCCGGGGTGCCGTCCATGGTGGCATTCTTCAAGAATCCCATCCTGGGAGGCATCCACATACCTCTCTACCCACCCTTGACATGCTTGGCGGTGGAACGCGTGCCGACAGGTTCGCAAGACATCCAGGGCCACGGCAATGCAATGCTTGGTTGACTTTCCACCTGGGGCCTGGGCCCAATATCGTACGATAGGTATATCATTAAATGTTTCTAGGGCCGTATATGGGTCCCATGGGATTCGAAGGCCCCGGGAGCCCTCAGGTCGGCAGTTACCTGGTACCTCGTATACCGTAATTGATCGGGATGTGGGATATGGTGCCATCGGGCATCCATGATACTGTGGTAAACAAACCGCGCGTGGGTGGGTTCTGCTCCCCAGGACCCCAGGCCAGCTGGACGCCACTCATTCGGACGTTTCAGCTTTCTTAGATACACACCCTCGAGACCAGGGAATCAAAGACAGGGCGAACATTGAACATGTCGCCAGGTATGGCGTCAGAAAAGAGCGCCCGACCCCCACCGAAGTTCGATCCTGACAGGAAGCCCTGACGTCCCAATCCCTACCTATAACCACAGGGGCTTATCACCCGCGTCAGATGACCAAGATGTGCATCATCACACTGCCGGGTTGTGTCTTCGCCTCAGTTATGAGGTCAAGATGAGATGGGATGCAAATAGTTTCTGGTCCGGAAGTTCACTTTTCCTAACCTCTCCTTCACCCCACGCCTCACTCACCCATTGCCACCATGATGACACGGGTAGCGTGAGCACGCAACCCATGCGATTGGACGCGACTGTAAAGTCACACCCGCAATGCTTATAAGATCTGACCCATGAGATTACTTGACCAAACTTCTTCCTCATTATCGATGTAGTATCGCCATGTGAGAGGCTCGGGTGTGCTGATGGCGGATTTGGAATATGGAGACCCGCCCTTCTGCCCACCGCTCTAAGATACGCCGTCGCCGGCGGCACTGTCCTGTCGTAATTCCACCAACGCCATCACGAATGCTACCTTCTTCCGATCTCCTTTCGTAGTCTCCCAGCCGTCGTGGTTGGCGGCGGCTCCGGCCATGATGACACGGCATCCTCCACCTCCTCTAAGAATGTGGTAGCATTGTGGATGGTCGTCCCGCCTAGCACCACCCGGATCCCTGGGGTTGACGCATTGATAGTGGCAACGGTCCGTGCCTCTTCGTATGTTGCTCCTCCGACTATGAAGACAATGATGTCCTGTGGTTTGTCCTTCGTCGTGCCTCCCCCTTCAACAAAGGGGTATTGCCGCTCCGGTAGCTTGCCCTTGACTAGGTTTTGTAGCGTCGTCTCGAGCAAAGGCGAGTGCTGTGTGTAGACGTTCTCCACGCCCTTGAGCCCTTTGAACCTGCTCCCAGCTCCTGAAAAGATGCCAGCAGAGTCAAAGAGGTCTGTGATTCCTCCCGCAGCTTGTGATTGTTGCAAAGACGAATGATAAGCTAGCAGTTTGGTCACCAGATCGGCTCTCCTGGCTGGGACGCCACCAACTGTTGATAGGAGGTCAACGAGCATGGGCACCGCGTTAGAGGAATGCTTCTCGTAACGAAGTGCGTACAGGGCTACCAGGCCCACCTTGTTGTCGACTGTCACCGCCGGTGACGAGATCAGTCTTTGAACGTTCTAAGATGCGGTCAGTTCCCGCGCGTCACGAAACAGCATTACTTTCGCAAGACTTCTCACCTTAAGGTCTGCTGCGTGGTTATCGTTGCAGGCCAGACTCTGTTCAACTTCGCTGACCTCCAAGAGGTTCTCGGCTCCGACTCTCCGGCTGAGTTCCGACACCAAGGTGACATGTTTGCTGACGTTTCCTGACAGCTTTCTGAATTCCGGATACTCTTCGATGAATCGCTTCATGTCTGCGATGGACTCAATGTTGGCGCTGTTCTTGGTTTTTGACTGATACTGCTCAACGTAGTCCTTGATATTGCCACCAAGGTCGCCGAAGTTGAGGAACATGTTTGTTTTGAAGAAGGGGTCTTGATCCGGAGAAAGCACAATCTCCTTCAGTTCTGGTCGAATCTCTGGGACATCACTCAAGTCCACCTTGCCATTATCAATGCCTATGAGGTGGTGCACCATAGCCTGGTATGTCCACTGCGTCAGGAGTGGAGTCACAGGGTCATCTCTCCTGTCCAATATCAAAAGAATAGGTGGCGTGTCCACCTTTCGGAAGTCGAAAAGTTGGTCTTCCTGGTTGATATGGTATCGCACTTCGGTGGCTAGCTTCTTGGCCAAGAAGCTGTTCTTCTCGTATCTGATGAGTGGTCTCTTCTTCAGCATCAGGAGTGCCGCTATCACGCCCTCTGTTGCTCGTGATAGGGTGTCCGTGTTCCACATGTCTGGGGTGGTGCTCCATATCCGGTGTTGGGGAACATGTATATCCAGCGAGAAGAGGTCCGGGTTGATGACTACAAAGTCGGCGAAGTGCTCCTGGACCAACTTCACCACTTCGTGATCGTCTGCCTCGGCTAGCCTCTCTAGAGCTGATTTCTTGACGACGTTGCTGAAATAGAGGTGGTACTCTCCGTATCTTGGGTCGCGGAGCTCATCTATGAGAAACTGTATTGAGTCGGACGAGGGCCTCACGAAGCACAGACATCTCAGATGGCGCATCTTCTCTCTGCTGGCGTTCTCGAGTCGATCGATTAAGTAAACCTCGTGGTTCAGGAGTGAGGACTGAGTAATTGCTGTGGAGACGATTGGCACAGTGTCTCGGTCCAATAACAGGATCTTCATCTTGGAAGATGCACCAGCGCTGGCATTGTCTCCGGCCGAGACCATCTTGGAGACGGACCCGGCCACCGCTTGTACAACATCCATCTTGTCGGGTCAAGATGAAGTTGACTGGTTTCAATCGGCTACCAGGTCACCAGGCGATACGGAACAGCAGTATACCAGAAGGGAAAGCCAGAGTGTATTTGGGGCCTGGCTGTAGTTGCCCTTGGTCAGGGGTGTCGTAAGCTCATGAACTGGACAAGTGGCCCAATGCAAATGGTGGAGCAGATCGATGCGGTGGATCCCTCAATGGTAGCTACTCGTTATGAAGTGAGATGCTTGTGATTTGATGCTATTTTCCCCCGAGGAGATATGAGGAATATCGGTTTGGGTGTGTGACAGATGAGAGCTGCAGGTGAGATGAAGTGAAGTGAGTTTAAAGATGCAGGCAGATGCGGCTCGGCAGCCCAAAGACACCCAGCCGCAGGCATTCCCGGCTGGCACCCCAGCACCCCACACTCCCACCCCTGCTGCACAGTGGGTCTCAGATCAACGGGAAGCTCCTACACGGGATCTCCCACTTTTCTGACTTCATCATCCGAACCAAACCCCTCTGCTGCAGCACAGGGCAAACGACAATCACAAGCACCACCATGGCGGGGTCATGACATGACATGACATGAACTAACAGATCTGGATTGCACAACGTCTGTGATCGCATCAAGCCTGAATATGGCATCAGACGTTTGTCCCACTCGTCCTGAGCCGACGTAAGTACAAGCTCGAAGGAAAACGCTGCAGCTGCGAGCACAACTTGACGAGGGGCTCATCCCACATCTTGCAGATTTTCATTCACGCAGGGCTTCATCCTGGGCCAGATCTCAGTTGTCCTCCTGATAGCAGCCTTCATAAAGTTCTTCATCTTCGGCGACCCACCTTCAGCCGAGGTGACCGCCTCCATACGAGCCACCGAGAGACGATCGAGAACCCTCGCGCATAAGAAATCTCTACTCAGCCTTAGGACCGCCGGGCGGCCAAGTAGCAGACAACGCGAGCAGCAGCCGACTCTCAACAAGAAGAAGTCCAGCATACTTCGCTCGGGACCTCCTACACTGACCATCGGATCCATTCTCAACAAAACATACTACAAAGTCGACAGCCACCAGCCCGAATCCCTTGACTGGTTCAACGTGCTTGTGGCCCAGACCATCGCCCAGTTCCGCAGCGATGCTCAGCACGATGATGCCATCCTCGGTTCCCTGACCAAGGCCCTCAACAGCCCCTCGCGGCCCGACTTCCTCGATGAGATCCGCGTGACAGAGCTCAACCTGGGCGAGGAGTTCCCGATATTTAGCAACTGTCGCATTATACCTGTGGATGAAGATGGACTTGCCTTCCCGCCAGGGAGGCCCTTCGATGTCAACATGGCCACGCGCGAGGGCTGTCGGTTGCAAGCACGCATGGATGTCGACCTGAGCGACGCCATCACGCTAGCCCTGGAGACCAAGCTGCTCCTCAACTATCCCAAGAAGCTCTCCGCCGTGCTCCCGGTCGCGCTGTCCGTGTCAGTCGTGCGGTTCAGCGGGACGCTATCCATCTCCTTCATCCCCAGCAACCCGTCCCAGTCGACCCCGACCATGATGACCTTCAGCTTCCTGGACGACTACCGCCTCGATTTCTCCATCCGCAGCCTGCTGGGCAGCCGGTCGCGCCTGCAGGACGTGCCCAAGATCGCCCAGCTGGTCGAGTCGCGCCTGCACAAGTGGTTCGACGAGAGAGCGGTCGAGCCGCGCTTCCAGGAGATTGCCCTGCCGAGCATGTGGCCGCGCAAGCGGAACACGCGTGGCGGTGATGAGGTTATTGCTGAGGCAGAGAGATCCCTCAGCAAGGCCAAGGGCGCGGAGATCAGCCGTGAGATGAGGAATCAGGCTAGGAGCCAGGTGGAGGCCGAGGAGGATGCGAGGGCCGAGTGGGGCCCGGACTCCTCGAGGCGAGAGTCACTGAGATATCGCCGACGGCCGAGGGCGGAAGACGTGTTTGCAGGGTCCAGCTCCATGCCTGGGTCGATGCCTGGTGTCAGTGTTGATATGACTTGAGGCTCAACAACTGAAGAGGATAACTCCACTCAGATCCTGTCGCATCAGCACACCTACCAGTAAATCTGTGGTCGGCGGAGTGGCAGTCATTGTGCTGCATAAGATATCGATGACAAAAGGCACATTATAGAGCTCCGGCATGCTCGGATGCATTGTACATTGTATTGGATGCAAAACGGCCGTGAGGCGAACCGACTCATCGTCCGTTAGAAAAGGCTTGAGAATCGGATCTTGTTCTAGACCCACCAGGTGATGACTTGAACATATGTACGCAATTGAGATAGCCAGGCTGCAGCTAAAGATCGCGTCACAATTCGTTCAAGCTTGGGGCAAGATAAGCTATTGCTTTATCAATGTCAAGATGCTTTGTGGTCTGTTATAGTACATAGCACAGAGAATCAAACCAGAGTTTGGACACTAGTAACTGGGCCTGGACAAACACGTAACAGATGACTGACGGCAACAAACGTGGAACCGCATTAATATAGTAATTCCACATCCCAAGCTAGTGTCTGTGACTGCTGGGTAATACTATCCAAGTATAATTCTGCAGCATATACTCTGCAGCATATACTGTAGGCGGATTCTGTATAAGTCATAGGCATTGTACAGCTATAAGCAAGCCTTTTATTTGGATTTACCACAACCCAGATTGGCTCTCAATTGAGCAACAAGTCTAATTGCTTCCATGGTTGTTGACTTGCCCAAACTTGTCAAGGAAGTGAGACATGGCCTCATCATTGCAGCATGCCAGACAATGTTTGTCTGACTGCACAAAGCCTTCCACGACTTGCAAAGAACACGCTCAGAAATTGATGATATTTCCTTTGTTCATTCCTGTTATATACAGCTAAACAGAAGACCTCCGCAAGCACATGACCACATCCACCGGACCTTGTCGCTGCGGTCCATTAAGCTTCGCAGCATGGCCTTTGTAACCCTGCAACCAAAACACTGATGCAATATTTGTGCCGGATCGCCTCGGAACATGAGAGACCTCTCTCTAGAAAAGTCCTCTCATAGGCAAAGAATATGATGCCCAGGGTATGAAGGCCACCAATGCTGCGCGGAAACGGTGCATCGGTGGCGGGCGTATTTCCGAGCCCAAAAACCAAATTCATCCTCACTCCTGGAACGCCGCCACCAGCAAAACAGAAAACGCCCTTCATTCTTTGGTTGTTTTGTCGTTCGACTTTCTTTTTCCCCATTGCATGGCGGGGTTTGGGGTATCATACCGCGGCGCCTCCCCAGGCCCCGCGTATCCGCCTCGCCAGCTGGATGTCCTTCTGCATGATGGTGACCCTTTTGGCATGGATGGCGCACAGGTTGACGTCCTCGAAGAGGTGGACGAGGAAGGCCTCGGCGGCTTCCTGCAGGGCCTGGATAGCTTGTGACTGCCACCTGAACTCCTCGCCGACCGGTCTGAAAGAAATTGCTACCTCACGAACCTGGATACCCTGCGGTTAGTGTCTGACTGATTTCCATGCGACCTCGGGCTGGTCAGCCCGAGGAGGAGGAGGAACGGGACAAGGGCTTACCAGCCGGGCAAAGGGGAGCTTCAGCAGCAGCAGGTCCGTGGTTCTTTGGTATTGCCGAATCTCCCTCAGCGCCCTTGTTCCTGGTCGATATCTGTACCTCCTTCCTTGGGGCACGGGGTCGCCAGCTGTGTGCGCATAGTCAGGACATCAGCTGGTGACGCGGGGCGCAAGAACAGCTGCGCAACTTACGCTGAACGTCGCCGCTCCTTCGTCTCCTTGGAGGCATGGTGACAAGGTCTGATTAAGATTCGAGCTCGAAGGGAGTCGCGCTCGGAGAAGTGCAGCAGGTAGGCAAGCTAGTCGAGCGCACGAGGGAGGGGCTGCGCGGAGCGATGCGCTTAGGCTGGGCGCAAAGGGCGGGCTTGCTGGGCAGGAAGCCGTGCGCCAGAAGAACCTGGTGTCAGGTTTCGAGTTCGAGAATCAAGTCAAGTAAATGTGTCCGGAGATATGCGCCCAACAGTCGGATGAGGAATTCGGAAGGTGGTTGTCGTCAATTGGTACAAAAGGAGCAGAGAGGAGAAGGTGCCCGGGGGGCTGGAAGCTGCGCAGGTGCTTTTGAAAGGGGAGAAAGTGGTGGGCGGGTTCCGCAGGTAGGGAAGAAGCTCTCTACGCGCATGGCCCCCCAGCTGGACGCGTCTGGAAGTGGGCTTTCGCGCCAGACCCTTAATTGACTGCACCAGAATCCAGGTACGGGACGGGCAGACTTAAAGGGTGGCTGGGCGGCAGGGGCCCGTGCACTGTGGCGCCTCCATATTTCTGTATTCTGATGCTCGTACTTGGTTGCAGCCAGATATCTCAAGCCATTCGAATTCTTGGTCTGCACGGTACTTTCTTTCCTGGTGCGAGGATGTGGTGTGGTGAGGTTGTGCATATTTTCTGGATGTAGCAATAACGTACAGACTGTATCAGTAATGTTCAACAACGCTCAGTCAGTCCGTACACCGTTCTGTGGCTGTGGTCCCAGCCCATGGGTAACGAACGCACTTGGGTTCAGGTGGTTCGGTTCTAGCGCTGCAGCCGTTGGTTTCTAGGAGACACCTGGGCCACCTCTCTTATCGGGCGTTGGGGAAAGGGGCCACATCAGCCTTCGTCATTCCCAGGTGGGTGTGTCCCGCATCATGTCATCCCTGCCGTGCCCAGGCAATTCAGTTTAAGCAGCAACTCCGGGTCATAATTGAGCGCCCGTCTGAAAGGACACCTCAACGTCTCACACTTAGATGACCCCAGTTATTTGGCCAACATTCCATACAGCCAACAGGCCCCTCTCTTCTGATTTCTAGTTTCATAACATCAGGACCGCCAACCGTTGACCACGGCTTCGGTGCCGTGAATTCCCACAGCCCGCTCGCATTTCCTCCCTTCCCACCTCCGATCTGTCCGGTTGCGTTGCGAAGTCGACCCGCCGTGTGCAACAAGTACCCCCACCACCTATCAACCACGACACTTTCTACCAACGCACCCACCCGTCGTCGGAATTGCCTGAGGGAGAGAAAGACGAGTTGCACAAAATGGACGGAATGATGGGAGAAGGCGACCGCTTCCCACTGGAACAGTGGTTCTGGGAGATGCCCGTTTGCACCAGATGGTGGACCACTGCAACCGTCGTCACCAGCGCCCTGGTGCAGTGCCAGGTCGTAAACGCCTTCCAGCTCTTTTACAGCTATCGCTCTGTATTTCACAACGGACAGGTAAGACTGAATCCCTTACCGCGAGCCGTGCACGCCCATGCCCATGGTCGTGCGAGTGAATCAACGTCGCTGACTCTCTTGACCCACAGTACTGGCGGCTACTAACAACATTCCTCTATTTCGGCCCGCTGTCCCTCGACCTCCTCTTCCACGTCTACTTCCTCCAGCGATACTCGCGCCTCCTCGAGGAGACGGCCGGCGGGCCCGCGCACTTCTCGTGGCTACTCCTCTACGCCATGACGAGCCTGATCTGCCTCTCCCCACTCGTGTCGATGCCCTTCCTGGGCCACCCGCTCTCGTCGACCTTTGTCTACATCTGGTCGCGGCGCAACCCGGACACCCGGCTTAGCTTCCTGGGCCTGCTGGTCTTCACCGCGCCCTACCTGCCGTGGGTGCTCATGGGCTTCAGCCTGATCCTGCACGGCACCATCCCGAAGGACGAGATTATGGGCGTCGTCATCGGCCACATCTGGTACTTCTTCAGCGACGTCTACCCGCCACTGCACCAGGGATCCAGGCCCCTGGACCCCCCGATGTGGTGGAGGCGGCTGTTCGAAGGTAGGAGGAACGACGATACGGCGAACGCCATCAACCACGAGATCGCAGTCGCCGGCGCCGAGGTCGCTCCCGAAGTGCGGTAGACGATGTGTTGTTTCTTGGTTATTGTGAATGCGAGTTCGTGTTCAGACATACATAGTTACGGCGTTACGGCAAGGGGTTTAGGGTTTATTTTGAGCTGGACATGAGGTCTCAACCAAATCTCAAAAACATGGATCTATGTGGCGTTTTCATTTCACTCACACAGCGGAGGCCGTATTTTCTGTCTGCGAGGAGGAAAGGGACTATTTTGGATGTCCTCACTTTGATTGCCTGTCGGCTGGCTATTCAGCCAGCACAGATAGACTTATATGAATAAACCAGTCACCGTCCTGAAGTAAGATTTTCGTAGTCTCATTCTCTGACAGGCTGCGTGTTGGAGCATCTCACAACAGCGAGACAGTTGGAATGGCAAGTCAACCAGCAACGTGTCCGTGATGGCATAGTCAACGATGCGTTGGTTCAGAATGCAAAAATTCAATTTAATAGCTTCTAGTGACGTCTCTCCCTATTCACCTTCAACGATCGCTCAGCTCAGGTACTGGCTCACATAGCCCTTCCTATGCGGGTTCTCGTTCAACTCATCGCTTCTGTTCAGAGGCGTCCACTTGGGCTCCTCCTTGAAGAGCCGCATGGCGTGGACGTACTGCAATCGTACGGATCGACCGGTCAGCAGTGTCCCTCTCGCAAAATCATCCTGGGCACACAGAGGGTTACGTAGACGGGTATCACTCACATTCGTCTCGTCCGTGGTGAAGCGGTGGTAGATGCCCGGCGGGAGGATGATGAGGTCGTCCTTCTCGAGCTCGATGCGCACCCACTCGTCGCCCTCGTTGCGCACGTCAAAGTAGCCCTTGCCGCCGCGGATGTACCGGATCTCCTCGTCCTCGTGCAGGTGCTCGTGGAAGAAGGACCGCACCTTGTCCTCATAGACGTCGCCCATCGTCTGCGGCGACACCTTGATCTCGTCCCGGTTCTTATACCCCCTCTTGGCGGCGAGCGCATCCACGTCTGTCAGTGAGGGCGCGTGCAGGTACAGCACGCCCACCTTGGCCAGCGCGTCCGTCGTCACGGCCCTGCCTGAGTCGTGGGGCTGGCGCTGGTCGCCCTAGATGGTGGGAGGAATTGCTGTCAGTCCGGCTTTTGCGTGCTGGTGGTGGTCGTGGTACGGGTGGGGTCAGGCTGTGATCATTGGGCGAGTGAGGTACGACTCACCGGCTGGTTGTCGTAGAGGTATGCCTTCATCTTGAGCGAGTGAGTGAGAGAAAATGTTCTTGCTGCGGGGGGTTGATGCTGCGATGCTGCGATGCTGAATGCGAACGGAAATGCTCGGCGAGTTCACAGGATTTCCAGGCGAAACTACGTAAATACAAGGCTGCGAGGTACGTGTGCAATGAGCAAAGTTGGACAATATTGAATTCGCCTCAGCACTTATGAGAGACTTTCGCTGGTGTCGTCGGCTTCGCTAATGGAATCATGCCCAACCAAGCCCCTCTCATTGGTCGCATCAGAAAATGTGGTGGTCTGGCGTGCTCGCTCAGAATTGTGACGTCGGCGGGGGTGGGTTTGGGTGCTTATCTCCGGTCGATCAAGGCGACACAAGCCATAGGCATCTTCCGCTTCTTTTTCATGCATTTTCGGGACTTTTACCCCCTGTAGAGGGCACAGATGGTGGCCGTGTTTGAGATTCAAATATGACTTGCAGGAACTGTAGATCATCTGTATTCTGAATGAGAGTTTTTCTTTTCCCTAACACAACCGACATAACACCATCTTCTGCAGGTAGACAATTTACAATATAGAAGAATTCTTTCTTCACCCCCAGACCGGTGCGGGGACAGGCCTCCAATTTTCCTCTGCAAGTGCCGACCCGTCGCTATGGTTCCAGGGCGCGGGCACCCGGCAAACTGCCAATTTCCGGCCGCTCGAATCTTCAATGCCAACACTGCCACCAAGATGGGATGACACGACGCAACCGTCGGCATGACGAACTGCTTTCCTGGTCTCACGGCGTGAAACCCTCAGACCGGCGCAAAAAAGAAACGGGCCAACGGGTGTTTCAATAACCTTTCGTCCCAAAGGCGATCTGCCGAAAGGTTGCCATGCCGAGTTAGACAGCCAATCCTGTATAAACCAGCTCGAGGCAGGGTCCCAACGGTTTCACGGCAATCGCGCCTCTCTACTATCTAAATGCAACACTGCGATTCTGCGCTGACGGTGGACAATAGGATATGTCTCTGTCCCTGCGCCTGTGCTTGCTAAACCTTCACACCACAATCAGGCCCTAACGTCTGCTTATACTCACCCTCAGGAGCAGTCCCAAGGTCACCCAAAGAATGGCGTCGGGGAGTTCAGTGGATCTGAGCTCGGAGCAGGCGAGGAAGTTGCAGTTGCCTGCCAGCTGCGATCCGCCCCAGCCAGGCAGTCCCACCAAGCAACAAGTATGGGTTGTGAGTAGTCCTCTCAGGATCCGGTGGCACATCACGGCCCTTGTCTGACGCGGCTAGCTAGGTCTTCGGTGGCACTGGTCATATGGGCCGGTCGCTAGTGAGGAGCGCACTTTCACATGGAGACCTCGTCGCCAGCGTAGGGCGCAACTTCGAGGAGCCCCAGCCTAGTGACGCCAACCTGCAGGATCATTGCCTGCACTTGCAGTGCGATGTGAGGGACCGGGACTCGGTGACCCGCGTCTACGAGCGGGCTCTGGAGCACTTCGGGCGCGTCGACATCGTGGCCAACTGCTCCGGCTACGGCGTCATCGGCGCGTGTGAGGACCAGGACGAGCACGAGATCCGCAACCAGTTCGAGACGAACTTCATGGGCACCTTGCACATCCTCCAGGCCATCCTGCCCTACTTCCGACAGCAGCAGGCCGGCCGCTACCTCATTTTTAGCTCCACCTCGGGGGCCCTGGGCGTCCCCGGGCTGGGCCCGTACTGCGCGACGAAATACGCCGTGGAGGGCCTCATCGAGGCGATGCTGTACGAGATCGACGCATTCAACCTCAAGGCTACGCTGGTAGAGCCCGGCCTGGTTCGAAGGGACGAGCCGGACTCGCAGACTAACCCGCTGCCGACGTGGGGTCATTTTCTTATCAAACCGGCCAGTGAGCCATATAGCCAGGACTCATCCCCGGCCCTGCATGCGAAGAGGATGGTAACATGGCTGGGGGACAGGCAGCCTACGAGTGCGGTCAAGTGCGCCGAGCTGGTCTGGCAGCTGGGCCACTGCTCCTACCCCCCTCTGAGATTGCTACTTGGCAGCTACGCAATCGAGAGCATCCGGGACAGGCTGAGGTCTGTGACGGAAGAGATTGAGGATTGGAAGCACCTGAACTTCCCGGTGCCGCCTGGAGAGGAGGGCTCGCCTGAGGCTGGGGATAAGAAGGTCATCAAGGAGGAGGCAAGCGAAGAGAGGGGTGAAGACCCCGCTGAATTGACGGATCAGGGGGATACTATCATGGCTGCTTCATAGGGGTAATGGACAGGACTCTAGAACACGGTAAACGGAACACAAACTGGCAGCGAGATAGCAGGTGGACATTATTACGCTTAATCACCATTGGAGTTTCAGAAATGCTGTATACACGCACGCATTCTCTAAACTGACGCGTCTCGAAGTGGATGCATCGTGTGGAACACAGCAGTCAACACAGACGCAAGAGGGTGACGATGCTGAGTGAGACCTTGTGGACCCATGACAATCTATTCGCAGCACGTCGCTACTGTTCATATTCCGTATACCGTACCATGCGGATGTCCTCATTATGTTCCGGAAGGGGGTTTGATAAAGTTTTTACGACCAGGTGAAAAGGTCTCATTTACAGTTCAAGTGTCGGTCAAGGTGTTGCTTACTATGCAGAGTGACTGACTGACCGACTGTAACGAGGTGGCTCGTGTTCATTTTTCTGGGGGGGGGCGACTATGTGTTGCTAAATTTACAATGCACCGCCCAGAGATTCGCGGTCGAGGTTCGAACCCTGTAACCCTGGCGGGAGCCACCCACCCGCCTTAGCAGTGTTGGCCAGGCCCCCCTCCGTGGGTATCTCCCCCCGATCTGGCCGCAAGTGCTGGGGAAGAGAAAGGGGCGTGCATGCGTGCATGCAGATTGGTCTGGAATAATTTGTTAACAGGTATCGCAATCAACCCGCTCCCTTTTTGCGCCGCCTCCAATTCTGACGCGTCTCCCTTCCTCACTTGCTAAGCGAAGAGAAAAGCCAGCCTTTGTCACCAGTTTCTGCCCGCTCCACTGAAACTGACGCTCGAATCACTGGCCACTCTTTAGTCTCGACCGCCGCTCTCTCATCCTTCTCCATCCGAGCAAAGGCCCCCAGGCTCACTGTTCGACGACATACAACCCCTGACCTCGACCGTCGTCGTCCACCTTCCTTTGTCAATATCGGTGCGCATTGTTTCTGGGAAGATAGATAAGCGGAAAGCAAGATGTCGGACAAGAAGAGCGATGACTTCGTGCTGCGCATGCCCGAGCGGGGCGACTCGTTCCGCGAGGAGAAGGACAGCTTTCTCGAGCGAAGGCAGTCGCACAGAGCCAGTGCCCCGGCGCTGCAGGACAAACTCGCAAAGGTCCAGAACAACCCCGGCATATCTATCCTCGCGTACTGCCTGTCGTCCATCTCCATGACGGTGGTCAACAAGTACTGCGTCTCTGGCAAGAACTGGAACCTGAACCTTTTCTATCTGGCCGTCCAGGTATGGGTCGATCCACCCTACGATACCCCAGACGAAGACCTTACTAACCAATGGAGCAGTCCATCGTCTGTATCGCTGCCATTCTGGTTTGCAAGAAAGTGGGCATGATTACGAGTTTGGCACCCTTCGACACGGAAAAGGCAAAGAAATGTGCGTCGAATATACACGATTGAGCTGGAGACATACCAGAGGCTGACAGTATCCAGGGTACCCGATTTCTCTGCTTCTTGTGGGCATGATTTACACGAGCACCAAGTCCCTCCAGTTCCTGTCTGTGCCTGTCTACACCATCTTCAAGAACTTGACCATCATCGTAATTGCGTACGGAGAGGTGCTCTGGTTCGGCGGAGAGGTGACCCCGATCGCCCTGCTCTCCTTCGGATTGATGGTTCTCAGCTCCATCATCGCTGCGTGGGCGGATATTCAGGCTGCTCTGTCAGGTGGATACGACGCGTCTGTAAGCGTATCGACTCTGAACGCCGGTTACGCATGGATGGGCATGAACGTCTTTTGCACTGCTTCATACGTCTTGACCATGCGCAAGGTCATTAAGAAGATGAACTTCAAGGACTGGGACTGTATGTGGACCCCCAACCGCGGTTATGAGTGGGACGAGACTAATATTCTACAGCCATGTTCTACAACAACTTGCTTACCATCCCGACCCTCATCGTTGCCTCCCTCATCTTTGAGGACTGGAGCTCTGCGAACCTTCAACTCAACTTCCCAGAGGAGTCCCGCAATGCGCTGATCATCGGCATGATCTACTCCGGCCTGGCTGCCATCTTCATCTCATACTGCTCGGCCTGGTGCATCCGTGTTACCTCTTCGACGACTTACTCGATGGTTGGCGCCCTGAACAAGCTGCCTATTGCTGTCTCTGGTCTCATCTTCTTCGCGGCCCCGGTCACATTCGGCAGTGTCTCGGCCATCATCCTAGGCTTTATCAGCGGCATTGTCTATGCCTGGGCGAAGATCCGATCAACCGAGCAGTCCAAGAACTCGCTCCCAACGCAGCAGCCTGTCATGAGCGCCAGCTCTCAGAGCAACAAGGATGCCTCGATGTCATAGAAGACCATGAAGGGACTGTTCTCTGACGGCGTCAGTAACGTGGGCCGGCCAGCTTGCAACTGACGTGAATGTGGGGCTTGCAGTGCACAGCCATGTGCGCTTCAACGATTTCGGAACAGGCAAAACTGGGGCATTATATCTTGGTTCCATCCTTGTATATGAGTTTACCCTTCCCATTCTTGCCCTCCAGGTTTCTTTCTGGGATAGAACTGGGCGAACGGACTGCGTCCTCTGAGCCGTCAAACGCGTGTATGACTATTACACTTTTAATGATGGATGCCACACATGGAAGAGATGCACTTTGAGGAACGGCGTTTGGCGTGTCATTGCTGATGGCAAAGGACCAATATGCCAGGAAGCAAACGATCACAAGGCGTGAGAGGCTGATGTGTTGAGGAGACTCACAGAAAGCCCAACGCGTACATGCATACTCCAAACGAAGCTTATATTAGAATTAATTTATGACATTTATGATACTCAGGCTGGTTTAGAGTTTTGGGTGGGCCTTTTGCTGCTGTGCTGTGCTTTTGCATGATCAATTTCACCAGTTGGCAGGAGTAGAAGAACAAAATGCATGGAGGGGGGACCATTCGTAGCTTTCCAGATGCAAACTCCTGGGCCAAGTGATCCAATCCAAATCACGAACACTAACATGTGTTCAAATTTGGGTAAGTAATGCTCACTTTGTCCAGCTGATTTGTTTTTGCAGCCACTCCAAAAACAGGCAGCCTGGCTGAGACCGGATAGAGCAGGCCTACTCTATTGGTAGCGTGGCCCACCACTTCCCAGTGCATGAATGGCTGGCACATGACATCACCCCAGCCAAAGTGCACCCTTACCCAAGCCCAGAGCTCAAAAAGCTGCCGAGTCGTGAGGCTACAGTGAACTTCCTCGACAACTGGAACTAAGTTTTTACCAAGGACCGTCTACGCTGAATATTAGCCTTGCCGTGGCCACTTGCTTTGAGCCCATCCCATTTTTCCTTGGGCCTCAACATTTCATACTATAGAACATAAACATCACTCGTCTATTGAGAGGCATGGACTGACGAGCCACCACTCCCTTGATCCGAAACTTCGCCAATCTTCGGCAGCAGTCCGCTCCCCTCATTCAGGATGCTGCCCTTCATACATGCTCGTAAGCTTCTGAGGAAAGGTACTGTCCTCTTGGATGTGCATGTGCTGACTGTGGTTACCTGACAGCCTTCGTCTACTTATCGGGCCTTGTTGGCGCCGGACCTGATGAACGTGAGCTTGACGCCCCTGAGACCAAATGTGTTGAGTGCTCTGCACGGTGCTGATTCCCACACGCCCCCATAGTCAAACTCATCTTCTCGATCTTGATCTCGTATCCGCTAGCGGGGCTGTTGAAACGAGTCCCCGATACAAACCCGGCTTACAAGAACCTATTCAACACGGCGTACGTTTTGAGCCTCACCATGCGGTTGACAAACTGTTGGCAACATGGAAACCAGGTCATTTACTAACGTATGTACTCCTTTACAGCGTCGGGGTCTTCTACCTGGTTGGACTCTTCGACCTGTGGGCTGGCCTGCGGACCATCCTCATCGCCGCAGGTGGCGCATATGGCCTCGCCTACTATCTCAGGGGAAGCCCCTACATGCCCTGGATCGCCTTTGTCTTCCTCATGGTCCACATGAGCATCAATCAGCTGGACCGGCAATTTGCGAACGACCCCTCAAGCGTGGACATCACGGGCGCTCAGATGGTCCTGGTCATGAAGCTGAGCGCATTCTGCTGGAACGTGGCCGATGGCACGCTGCCCGAAGATCAGATGTCAGACTTTCAGAAGGACAGGGTCCTGAAGGAGCTCCCTAGCCTCCTGGACTACGCCGGCTACGTCTTCTTCTTCCCATCGCTGCTGTGTGGGCCGGCAATGGACTTTGCTGAGTACAGGCGGTGGCTCGACCTGAGCATGTTCGACGTGCCCGCGACCGCTGACCCTGCCAAGAAGCCGCCCACGCGCAAGAAGCGCAAGATCCCGCGCAGCGCCACGCCCTCGATGTGGAAGCTGGCGACTGGCCTTGTGTGGATTCTGTGCTTCCTCAACTTCTCGGGATGGTACAACACGGAGCTCCTCCTGGACGACAGCTACATGAGTTACAGCTTCCCCCGGCGTCTATGGGTGCTGCACATGACCAATTTCACTGCGCGCATGAAGTACTACGGAGTCTGGTCCATGACGGAGGGTGCCTGTATCCTGGCAGGCCTCGGCTACAACGGTTTTGACCCCGTCACCGGCAAGGTCAGCTGGAACAGGCTGACCAACATCTATCCCTGGGGCGTGGAGAGCGCACAGAATACCAGGGCGTACCTTGAGAACTGGAACATCAAGACAAACTTGTGGCTGCGGCACTACATCTACCTGCGGGTCACGCCGAGGGGCAAGAAGCCCGGTTTCAGGGCTAGCCTGGCGACGTTCACGACGAGCGCGATCTGGCACGGCTTCTACCCCGGATATTACCTCACTTTTGTCCTGGCTAGCTTCGTACAGACCGTGGCGAAGAGTAAGTCGTACTGCGTTCTACGTCATCAAAGACTGTGTGCTAACAATTTGCGACAGACTTCCGGCGGTACTTCAGGCCCTTCTTCATCGACCCTGTCACGCAAAAGCCCACCCCTCTCAAGCCTTACTACGACTTCTTCTCCTACCTGGTGACGCAATCCGCCTTCTCCTTCGTGACGACCCCGTTCTTGGTCCTGGGCTTCGCGGATAGCGTCAAGGTCTGGGCCAGGGTCTACTTCTACCCGGTGATCGGCGTCGCACTGAGCATGGGTTTCTTCGCGTCACCGGCCAAGCCGTTCCTGAAGAAGAAGATCGAGGCGCGGAGCTCCGCCGCGGGCGTCCAGCTGAGGAAGTCGGCCTCCACCGAGTCTCTTACGGCCGGAGGGAGCAGGGACCACGAGCCGCTGGTGGGTCCGGGATTGTCATCCGATCTCAATCGTGACGTCGGTGAGATTGTGGATGAGGCCAGGATCCAGTGGGCTGAGAAGCAGAAGGAACTGAGGGCGAGGAGCTTTAAGGTAAAGGATGGGAAGTCGATGTAGTTGAGGGTGAGGGTGAGGTGCTTTGCCATATGGCCTAGAAGCTTGTCAGTACTTAAGCAGCGTCTGGCTTTACTGTCAGTTATGGCATGTGTGGCTTGGTAGCCTGTGCAAGATGCATAGCGAGACAGGATGCAGGCCGGCAGCTGAAATAGAAGAGTGACTGCTTATACAAAGTAGTTGCATCACATGTAGATACATTCTAGGGAATGAACACACGCACAATTCCTGGCATCAAGGCCGGTCAAAAATTCTCTGATAATTATGTTCATTGAACATGGGGTCAAAATTCACCTTCAGATATCTGAACCCATAGCCTGAAGGCTGTGTGCCATTTCACCAGATCGGTTACTCGTCTCGTTACCTAGGTGCTTTGGGAGCTTGTTTGAGCTTGGGTGACCTGGCCTGTGCCTTTGTAGCTTTTGGTGGCTGGCTCCCTGCAGGGTAGGCTAGCAACCATTTAACGCGTCGCGTGTGTGCTGCACCCGGGCGGCATCTTTTTAGGCAAGCACTTGGGTTGAACCTCCACAACTTTTCTCTCCTGCAATTGCGACGGCAGTCCGCAGCGACCCTCCAGCATCTTCAATCATCAACCAATCCTAGGCTTTCAAGATGTCTATGTAGGTTCTTCCACTGTGGGATCCTCCACAGGTTTTCCCTCTACCTCGGTCGCAGTCGCACTTGAGTCGCATGCATGGCGAGATAAGCTAACGAGATGGCCGACCCCAGGGAGAGCTTCGACAACATCTACTTGGACCTTTCCAAGGAGAGCGGCAAATGCCGATTTTCGGAAGCCGGTCTTGGATGGAAGCCCGCCGGCGGCGGCGATGCAGTCACTCTCGAGTCGAGCAACATCGCAGGTGCACACTGGAGTAGAGCTTCGAAGGGCTACGAGGTCAAGATTCTGCAGCGAAATTCCGAGGTGATGCAGCTTGACGGTTTCCAACAGGAGGTTCGCCACACAAGCAAGCATCCTCACACGAGCTGGAAATACCTAACACACCCCACAGGATCACGAGCGATTGACCCGTGTCTTTAAGAACTGGTACGGTCACGCCCTCGATACCAAGGACCACTCTCTGCGGGGTTGGAACTGGGGCAAAGCCGAGTTCACGAAGGGCGAACTCACCTTCAGCGTCCAAAACCGACCAGCCTTCGAGATTCCTTATTCAGAGATCGCCAACACCAACCTGGCAGGCCGAAACGAGATCGCTGTCGAGCTCGCCAACAATGACGGGGAGAAGGCCAACGGCACCGCCACCAAGGGCCGCAAGGCAGCCGCAGGCATGGATCAGATGGTCGAGATGCGGTTCTATATCCCAGGAACAACCACAAAGAAGGAGGCCGAGGGCGAGGAGGCTGGTAGTGACGCCGACGAGGAGGAGGTCCAAGCTGCCCAGCTGTTCTACCAGACCCTGCTGGACAAGGCGGACATCGGCGATACGGCTGGCGACACCGTCGCCACCTTCCAGGACGTTCTGCACCTTACACCCAGAGGCCGTTTCGACATCGACATGTACCTCTCGTCTTTCCGACTTCGCGGCAAGACATACGACTACAAGGTGCAGTACGATGCTGTCAAGAAGTTTATGGTCCTCCCTAAGCCGGACGACGTCCACTTCCTTCTCACCATCGGCCTGGATCCTCCTCTACGCCAGGGGCAGACGCGGTATCCTTTTGTTGTGATGCAGTTCAAGCGGGACGACGAGAGCACCATCGACCTCAACATGAGCGAGGAAATGCGTAAGGAGCAGTATGATGGTAAACTCGAGTCACACTACGAGGAGCCTATGCACCAGGTGGTGACCAAGATCTTCCGCGGTTTGTCTAACAAGAAGGTGTCCACGCCAGCCAAGGACTTTGAGACGTAAGTTGACCAATTTTCGGCATCGGCAAAGATGGTTTCTAACATCCGAACAGGCACCGTCAACAGCAGGCGATCAAGTGCTCCATCAAGGCTAGTGAGGGTTTCCTCTACCTGTTGGAGAAGGCCTTCATGTTTGTGCCAAAACCGGCCACCTACATTTCCTACGAGCAGACACAGTCTGTCACGTTCTCCCGTGTCAGTGGCGCCGTGTCGGCTCTTTCGACCTTTGACATTACAGTACAGATGAAGGGTGCCGGGTCGCAGCAATTCAGCAACATTAATCGGGACGACCTGAAGGCACTCGAGTCATTCTTCAAGCTCAAGGGCCTGCGTGTCAAGAACGAGATCGACGAGGATGAGAAGCTGCTCAAGCAGGCGCTGCGCGCACAGGAGCTGAGCTCGGACGAGGAGGTTGTCGGTGGCGGAGCGGACCGCGGCTCGGCAGACGAGGACGAGGAGAGTGTGGACGAGGACTTCCACACCGAGTCAGAATCCGACGTCGCAGAGGAATTCGACTCGGACCACGAGAGCTCCGGGTCCGGCAGTGGATCGGAGGCGGATAGTGGAGTTGCCGATGATGACGACGACGCGGGTGACGACGAAGACGCAGACTCGCCCCCCAAGAAGAAGAAGAAGACAGCCTAAGGCTGGTTGAGCTTTTGAGAATTCGGAGGGGTCAGGGCCGGCGTTTTCATGGGTATAGGGACGGCTTCGAACTGTCCAGGGCAGCATTGAGACCTTTAATCGCAATGGGGGACGTTTGTTTTTCTTCAGCAAGGGCTTGCATTGATTTGCGAAGATGAGCAGTGGCCGTGTTCGCGCACGAGGCGATCGGTGCCAGGGCAAATAAAATACTTCTAACGCTGCCAGTACACTCATGATCACATACCCCATATTGAGTATTGCAGGTTTTGTATTGACTTCTAGAGCAATTGGCACTGCAACCGTCCTATTCCTGATTCAAGGCATAGAGAGGGGACCAGACATCACTAGAATCAACATGTTGTAGAAATGCAGTCGCTTTTCATTTGAGATCTGCACCTGGATGTTATGTAGACGACCACAGGCAAGGTTTGGATGAACAATGCGGCACGTGGCCATGTGCCGTTCAAAAAGGAAGGCCTAACGTTAGCGGGATGAATGCCCGGCTGAGCAAGGATGACAGACAGGATTGACAGGCCCAGCCCCGGAGCGGCTGCAAGCCCTTTATTTTTTTGGGTGCCCCACCAACAAACACTACCTAGGTAGGTACCTTGGCCTACTGTGCGATGGGGACGAGTACCTGCCTGCCTGGCAGCTTGGGTGGGTAGTCTGGCAGCAGGCAGGGCAGGAGCGCCACCATATGAGATATTCCGTAACCAACCCAGCCCAACTCAACCCTCCCGCTCTGCTGCTTTTGTCCACTTTCAACGCCCAAGCCGATCTCAAGCCAATAACTGTCAACAGCTCCTCTCGTCATAAATTGCTTCTCCGCCCGACGGGGAACCTAGGTCCCACGGTTGCGTGGTTTGACTTTTTGCCGGGCGCCCACCCTGCACTGTGCTGCCCTACCTGCTGCCTTACATCTCTTCTGCTCATCCGGCCCCAGCATGAGCCTTTGATAGCTGCCCCGCCTCCACCCAAGATACAATGCTGCATGCTTGCCTCCTACAAACGTACACGATTCGCACGTCATAGCATCCCTCGTGCGCCGACCATTTACCCTCCCGAGCTCGACGTCCCCTTCCTTGCGAATCTCCTCTGAGGAGTTTGCACCACTATGGAGAGCCAGGTACGGCAGATTTCTCTCGCATCCCCGCCGGACATGCCCTCCCACCTCGACATGTGCCCTCCCTCATGCCCCAATTCCATGCCGCCTGGAACCCTGGAACTAACTTTGAGATCACACTGGGGCAGATCGAGAATGCTATACAGATAGCATGGAACCCACAGTCCGATCAGGCTCTCAAGCAGCAGGCCTTCTCGTTCCTCGCCAACCTGAGGGCCGACCGGTCAGGATGGCAGGCTTGCGTTTCCCTGTTCGTCCGCAACCCTCAACCGATCGAGGTCGTCCGTGTCGTCTGCCTTGAGGTCGTCAACAATGCCATCATAATCGAGAACGACCCGGGCCAGCTGGCCGCCCTCAAGGATACCTTCCTCGACTACGTCAAGCGGAGCTACTCCTCCAACCCGGACCAGCTCGACTCGACAGGAATACAGAACAAGCTGACACAGACTTTGACTTTTCTGTTTGTTCGGCTGTACAAGCAGGGGTGGGAAACCTTTATGGACGATTTCTTGTCCATGACCAGCCTCCCAGGGAGCGACAGGAGGGACAACCCAGCCGGATGCATACTGTACCTGCGCATCCTGCTCTCTGTCCATGACGAGATAGCAGATCAGTTGATCTCCCGCCAGCCAGACGATGCCAATCGTAACGTCGACCTCAAGGATCTTGTGAGGGAAAGAGACATGCAGAAGGTCGTTCGCTCTTGGCAGGAGATCCTGGCGCAGTACCAGGACCAGAACGACAAAATCGTCGAGATGACCCTCAAGGTCTTGGGGAAGTGGGTGCAGTGGATTGATATCACGCTGGTGATCCAGCAGGACATGATCAACCTTCTCCTGCCTCTCATCGGCCGGACTAAGGGCGACGGCGACAAGGTCCGGGATGCCGCTGTCGACGCCTACACAGAGATCACGTCGAAAAAGATGAAGCCCGCCGACAAGATGGAACTGATTGGTTTCCTCGGCCTTCAGCAAATTGTCTCGGAGCTTGTCAACAGCCCACCGTTGAACCAGTACAGGGGCACGCCCAAATACGATACTGACCTGGCCGAAGCTGTGGCAAAGCTCGTCAATGTAGTCATGGTGGATGTGGTCAAAGTGCTTGAATCGTTCAGTGAGGACTCCGCTCCCAAGGCCGAGCAGCACTTGCATGATTTCCTTCCCCTGCTCCTTCGATTCTTCTCAGACGAGTTTGACGAGGTCTGCTCCTCCGTCATCCCCTCCTTGACCGATGTCCTCACCTTCTTCCGTAAGATCAGCCCTCTGCCGCCTCGGTACTCAGAATTGCTTCCAAACATCCTCAACGCTATTATCATGAAGATGAGGTACGACGAGACCGCATCATGGGGCCATGAGGACGAGCAAACGGACGAGGCGGAATTCCAAGAACTCAGAAAGCGGTTGCAAAACCTGCAAAAGAGCGTAGCTGCTGTCGACCAGAACGTCTATATGGAGATCCTGAGCAACCTCGTTGCAAACACGTTCCAAACACTTGAGCAGCAGGGCTCCCAGATGGACTGGAGGGACCTGGACCTGGCCTTGCATGAGATGTATCTGTTTGGAGAACTTGCTCTGCCGAACTCGGGGCTCGCTGGGAAGTCTCAGCCCAACAGTGCTGCCGCCGAGAGGCTCCTGGTGATTATGTCGAAGATGGTAGAATCAGGTTAGTCACTCGTGAAGCCGCCTCGCTTTAATAGTTTTGCATTCATCCTGACAGGACTCCACAGATATCTCCAATTTCCCACACCCTGCGATTCTTTTGCAGTACATGGAGATCTGCGTTCGATATGCTGTCTTCTTCGAAAACCGCCAGGAGTACATACCGCGAGTTCTGGAGAATTTCGTCCGCCTGGTTCACCATGACCACGTCCGAGTTCGCATGAGATCGTGGTACTTGTTCTACCGCTTGGTCAAGCACCTGCGTGCTCAAGTTCAAGGCATGACGGAAACTGTCATCCAGTCTATTGGTGATTTGCTGGCGATCAAGGCCGAAGTGCCTGGCGACGAAGCTGATGACGACATGTCCTCCGACGAATCTGACCATTCAGCGGATGCCGCTTTCACGAACCAGTGCTACTTGTTCGAAGCCATTGGCTGCATCTCCTCGACCAGCGGCACCCCAATTGAAAAGCAAGTATTATACGCTCGGACAATCATGGAGCCCCTATTCGCGGACATGGAGCAAAACTTGCCGAGAGCAAAGTCGGGCGACGCGCAGGCGATTCTTCAAGTCCATCACATTATCACAGCTCTGGGGATATTAGCCCACGGGTTCGCTGATTCGTCATCGGGCGGCAATCTGGCCAAGCAGCCACCGCCACCCAAGGAGATCTCTGAGGTGTTCTCCCGTGTGGCAGAGGCCATCCTTGTGGCGCTCAAGGAGTTGAACACCAACCGCGAAATCCGGACAGCCTGCCGCTCGGCCTTCTCTCGACTTCTGGGTGCCCTTGGAGCGACCGTGCTGCCTCAGCTGCCACAATGGATTGAAGGATTGCTGTCCCAGAGTTCATCGCATGACGAGATGGCCATGTTCCTGCGCCTGCTGGAGCAAATTGTTTTCAACTTCAAGGGTGAAATTTTCGATATCCTCAACCTACTGCTGACACCATTACTGCAACGCATTTTCGAAGGCCTGTCGCAGCCAGCCAGCGGCACTGATGACGAGATTCAACTAGGCGAGCTGAAGAGAGAATACCTGCACTTCGTTCAAATCATCCTCCAGCACGATCTAGGAGGAGTACTCGTCAGCGAGACGAACCAGGGATACTTCGAGTCCCTCATCTCTTCCATCATGACGCTTGCCAGAACCGTCTCTCACAACAATATGTCAACAAGCAGGTTGGCTTTTGGGCTGATGATCAAGATGACATCCGTGTGGGGTGGCCCGGACGTCGCTACTGTCTCAAACAATCCCTCGCCACCTACAGGCTCTCCAGCGCCCCTTATCCCGGGCTTCGACAGTTTTGTCATTGAACGCTTCCATCCCGTCTGCTGGGAGGTTCTGCGGGACCCGCAATTTAATCCGTCGGACGCACAGACCCGGCAGGTCATGAATGAGATAGTCCAGCTGGAGCAAACCATCTACGCCAAGACTGGCGACGCCTTCATCCGACACTTGCAGTCAAGCTTGTTCCCAAGCCTAGGAATAGACGGCAATGAGTTCCTGCAGTGTCTTTCGACTGACAAGAAGGCGTTCCTAAACTACCTGACAAGGCTTAGTGGGGGCAAGTAGAGCACACCCATGCGTCTTCAAAGGCAGAAGTCGATGTGCAGTGCCGAGTTTGCTGTTTCGTGTCGGTACCAGCAAGCTTGACTTCGGTGGTCGGCGGCTTTCATCTCTGCAGTCTGGCTCGCTCTGACCGTGGGGACATCTTGCAATTCAGCGACACGCATGATTAGTCTGGGTACTGGGCCACACGGTCCAAGCTTTTGGTGTAGATGATTGTGTAGCATGCGCTTGGACAAAGTTGATTGCACATGCGGTGGGGTTCACAGACACAGAAAGAGAGAGAGAGAACACAAGCATAAGGCAGGTTGAACAGATGAATCTGTTACTTTGGATGAATAGATAGAGAGAAAAAAAAGATATCCCCCCAATCCAGTTTACCGCAGCACAATGGCATTATTCGTACATAGTTGAGAGACTGGCGATGAATGATAAGCAGGAACGTCGAAGACTCAAGGTTGTCCGTTAGCTCAGTTGCCTCGCTATCGGGGAGGTATGCATGTAGTGGGGCAGTGGCTGAACGGAACTCCCCAAGTGTGTAACCACCACCACTGGTGTGTTTCTTGCCTTGAAGTGTCTTTGCAGTTAGTCGGCACAACAACACTGGAACCGTCCCGTGACTTCTCCAGACACCCTCCAATACCTGATGACCCGCAGGAAGTCAAGCATGTGAAAATGTATCTAGGACCATATTGAGCCATTTGTTGAAGAGTCTAGACGGGATGGTCAATGTTGTATTTGACTAGACGCAGCAATAATTAGAAGAAATGCTGCACCGGACAGTATGCTAGGTCGTAGACAACTCGTGACTCTTCGTTTAGTCTCGTTCCCCTGAACAACACTTAAAATGTGCACACTGCTTGAGGGAACCCCCGAGAGTCTCGCCGAGAACCAGCAATCACTAGTTGCCGTGGACTCTTCCATCGGATGCTTAGCAGAAGACACTAGACACAATAAGTGATCTTAGTCCCTGCACACAGAGTGACGGGGCTCCAAGAGTTCTTGAAGACCAACCAAATATTTTCTGAGGAATCAAGAGTGCCCATAACATACATACAGCAAGGATTTGCTTCTCTTGAGGCCTTCATACGTGAAAGCTTGGTCAGGGGCCATGCTGGTTAGAGTGGAATTGTGGATGAACGAACATGTGATTTGGATAGATTCAGCTTAAAACCAGTCGTGAATGCCTCAGGTCTTTTGAGAATTTCGAGCAAAAATTGACGACCACACTATCCTAGGGTGCTTAAGAGCGATGGCCGGCTGGAAGTAGTCACCGACCCAGTAAAGAAAGTTGAAGGAAATGATATTGCTCTGCTATAAAAGCAGGCGCAAGGGGGAGTTAGCACCTTCCCACTTTCTTCAACACTTCTCTTCACTATCATTCCAACTCAACAAGACAGATTTTCTCTTCACTATCATTCCAACTCAACAAGACAGATTCACAAGAAGTTTAGTCCATCTCTTCAACATCAACAACTTCGAAACACCTATATAACTATACAATGTCCTCCGAATACTACTTCAACATGGCCCCCTCACTCTCCGCCTTACTGGACGACCCGTCCATCGACCACACGGGTCCTCCAATCCCAGTCGAATACAGCAAACTCTGGAACCGAAATGCCAGGGCTGACAGAGAACGGCTGAGAACACTCAGCCAGGACGATATCGACTTCATCCGCCAGCAGCTTGCCCCCGCCGCCGCGAAATGGGAGTCGGAGCAGGGCAACACCTACTACCACGAGCAGTGGCCCATCCACGACGGAAACGCGGGCCTTGAGGGCGCGAAGTTCGTGCCTATCAGACTCAACCCGGCGGAAGGCTGGACTATCGACTCGCTCGCAGAAATGGAGGCAATTATCCACAATGACTTCGCGTCCAAGCGTCGTGACCTGCTGCCTGTATTTCTGATCCCGAATGATCTCGTCCGGTGGCGGATGCGCGGAATCAACGAGGACCTGAAGAGGAAAGTGCCCGCGCATTGGCTATTATGGCAGAGTGAACGTGAGGCCCTATTCGGCGCTGGCGAGGGCCTATACGCCCGGATCCCCAAGCCCCTCGAGGGCCTGAGCCGCGCAGCCTCGTGCGACCACTGCCGGATCCACCACCCGCAGCTAGTGCGGGAGACGGTCGACTACTTCGACGACCGGCCGGGCATCGACACCATCTGCGAGAAGCGGGCGGTGGACTTGGCTGCCACCCCGTTCAGCCTCTGCAGGTTCCACTGGTGGTACGTCCAGTCCGGCCAGCTGCTGCGGAGGAGCCACGTCCACGCGCTGGAGATGCTCCTCGACGAGGGGCTTCATGAGCGGTGGTCATTCTACCACATGAAGGAATTCTTCTACTCCGTGGAAGAACAGAGTGAGGCTTTGTACGAACGCGACAGGCTGTGCCTCGACAGAGCATGGAGCCTACTCCCTATGGGAATGCTCGACAACGACCAGCGGATGAGAAACAGCGCTCCGCCGCTGACGAGGGCTGAGGCTACGGATCCGCAGAACGCGGAGGGCCCTAGTACGCCCGTCGTCCCTCAAGAAACGGTCGCTAGCACAGATGAGCAGGCTTTGGTGCTGGGTGGTCAAGCAGCCGTCACCACAACGGCCGACACCGACGAGCAAAGCGACCATGCGCCGGCATGCCACGCCACTGATCTCGTTGCACCAAGCTCTCCGGTACCGGTTGCCCAGCCGCAAACAGAACGCACGTCGGCGAGAAGACCTGATGGGTTTTTGTACGAGCCGCCAACCATGCCGGTTGCCATGAGACCCAGATGCCGTCGCCACCGGAAGGGGACATGACCTCACGACGAGGAAGGAGGTACGCCTCAGCCCGTGTCTCGGCGAGTTCGCGTAAAGCTGGCCCACCACATTAACCCACCACAAGAGAATGTCACCCAAAGCACCCGCAGTTGAAAATGCAGCGAGTTGGGGACTTCGCATTCCACAGGCTGGAATGGGGGGGTTTTGGACAGCATATGCTCAGCGAAACAACACGGGACGGCTTGCGAGGTGGAGGGGATCCTTGAAAAGAGGCGCCGTTTTGGCCGGAGGGAAGGGTTTGGCTGTTGGATTTGAGAGAGGGGATTGTTCACGCGAACAAGGGGGATCATGGCTACGGAGACTGTCAGCAGACGTGTGGGCAACGATGGAGGAGGATCTTTGCAGGATGTCTTATTTTTCTTTCTTTCTTTCTTTCTTTGGGACGCAAGTTAATGGATTAGAATGTGGCTCATATTTTTGGACAAGGGTAAGACGCGTTGGATATTTTGGTGGAGACAAACTCGCATCTGTATAATGCGAGGTTCAAGTGATTGGCCATTAGGGCCGTTGTAAGGACCACGACGACGACAACCTGAAAGTGGTGGGAATAGACAGATAAATTGTTTTATGTATTCATATATACCTGTTCGGTTACAGACCTGAGTGCTTGTCCCTTGCGTTGCCGTCGTAGATGTGTGGATTTTATTGTGCTGGAGTTCACACTGTGGTCATGTGTGCGACAGTATGTCGCGTCGTCGATCTCACACGAAATTGTACGAAGCCAGCCTAAGTTGCTTCAACCAGGACCTTCTTCTCTGGCGGGCCACACCCGGCTTCGTGGCTGATCGCAGGGAGCCACTTGCAAAAGGGCAACTGGCTTTAGCGACGTATCGCCAAACGGCATATCGCTCGCAATGCCTCGTATTTCATCTAATCAACGAGGATCTTGGACTCGAGAGCGGTGTAGTTGGACAAGAATGACTCGAACAACTTGATCCCGTGCTCGACGTCATAGGTACCGCCAGTCTCGCGGATTGAGTGCATGGAGAGCTGCGGGTTGCCGAGATCAAGGGTGCGCACACCCATCTTTGCCGAAAGCATTGGTCCGATGGTGCTGCCACATGAGCTGTCATTCCGCACCACAAAGAGCTGGAGAGGCACGCCCGCCTTCTTCGCGACTTCCTGCAGGAGGACAATGCCAGGGGAGTTCGTCGCGTATCGTTGATTCGCGTTTACTGTGATTGGGTCAGCGAGGTCCACATTCGACACGGGACCACCCTGGAATTTGATTGAGGAGGAGCTTACTCTTGATGACGGTGCCCTTGTTCATTTCAGGCTGGTGGTTCGACTCGTATTTGTGCTGGTAGTTCGGGTTTACTGCTGAGAGTGAGCAAATGCGTCCAAATTTGCGGGTGAGGCCCTTTACCCACCTGAGTGTGCCATGTCTGCAGAGACGAAGAAAGAAGTGGAAAGTGTTTGTTCAAAAGCCGTCGCAATATCGTCCGGGTTAACATGCTCATAGGACTTCTCAGAGCCGGACTCGGAAAAGTGGCCTCTGGGCAGGACTGACAAGCGCCGCAGGACAGCGGGTAACAGGTTGGAGTTGGCTCCATGAGCAGAGGTAGAGCCGATTTCTTCGTGATCGAAACAAGTAATCAAGCGGATGGACGACTCATTATCCAGAGCGCTGTCCGACTTGACCGACTCTATAAGGCCCGCCACGGAGCAGTAAGTCATCCCGAGGTTGTCCAGTCGCGGAGAGAAGATGAACTCGTCGTTCAGGCCTCCGAAGCAGGACTTTTGAGTGTCGTACAGCACTAGTTCGAAGTCTATAACGCCATCTGTCTCAACCCCAGCATGTTGTGCAATGATTTCCAGGAGATATGGGTGGTGTCTCTGGGTCATCGCCTTTAGAGGCTGAAACTCGCCGTCGCCCTCAGCCTCGGAGGGCTCCTCCTTCTTTGCCTCCTTCTCGCTTACTCCGGTCCGGTTCAGCTCGGCAGCCGCAAGACCACAGATGGGAAACAGCTCGGTCTCCTTGTTTGGATCGAAGTTGGCAGACCTGTCAAGGTGGATGGCTAGGGTGGGGATGCGGAGAATGGGCTTGTCAACCTTGATGAGCTTCTGTACAAAGTTGCCGCCAGAGTCCTTGACCAGGACACGTCCTGCGACTGACAGGTCACGGTCGAACCAGGAGTGCCAGATACCCCCGCCGTAGGTCTCTACGCCAACCTGCAAGAACCCAGCGTTGGTCTTCTTTGACACCGGCTTGATACGCAGGCATGGAGAGTCAGTGTGAGCGCCAATCATTGCGATTGAACTCCCAGGAGCCCATTTCTTGCCGATGGCGAAGGCGACAATGGAGGAACCATTGCGTGTGAGATAGTACTTCCCGCCGGGCTGCAAGTCTGAGGACCAGTTGTCCCTCTCCTTGATGCCTTTGAAGCCGGCAGCTTCGAGAAGTTTCACGGAAGAGGCGACGGCGTGATAGGCTGATGTCGCGTGAGCAATTCTTCGAGGCTTAATATTGGCTCACCAGGGGTGCGACTTACGGGTTGGGGAGGCGTTCACGAAGTCCAGGAAGTCCTGAGCAGGCTTGGGAGGCGCCATATTGACTGGTGTTGTGGAGATGTACCGACGACACGAGATAGGAAGGCAGCGTCGAGATACGGACAAGAGTGATACTGCTAATGAGAAGTGGCCCGAGACCAGGGTGTTCTTGAGCATGGGGCGACTAAAGTTCTCGACCCGGCAGGCAGCAGATCGGGATGACAGAAAAGCTTGTGAAGGCAAATAGGAGGATAGCAAGGTCGCTGGTGCTCGCTCTTTGGCGTCTTCGTCGCTATGCGGTCGTTCAACATTGGAAAGTGGCACCTCAGTTGCGCTCCGTCTCCTCCTGCGTTGGCTTCGGAGGTCACCTGGGGTGAGTTGTCTTGTCCCTGATTGGTGACGTCGGAAGCGGGCTCGGCGAGTGGCTCGGCAACACAGCCCGACTGGGCTGAGTGCGGCGCTTAATAGGTGACACTTGGAAAAAATTACGCTATACCACCAAGGTCCCTCTACGCTAAGCACCTTAGTACCCAGCACCCTCTACACTAAGCAAATTTTAATACCTAGGTACTTAAAACCTTATTTTAACCCTAACCCTAGCCTTAACCCTAGATTTTTAAGAATAATAAGAATAATAAGAATAATAAGAATAATAAGAATAATAAGAATAATAAGAATAATAAGAATAATAAGAATAATAAGAATAATAAGAATAATAAGAATAATAAGAATAATAAGAATAATAAGAATAATAAGAATAATAAGAATAATAAGTATAATTAGAATAATAATAATAATAAGAATAATAAGAATAATAAGAATAATAAGAATAATATTTTTAATAATAATAAGAATAATAATAATAATAAGAATAATAAGAATAATAAGAATAATAAGAATAATAAGAATAATAAGAATAATAAGAATAATAAGAATAATAAGAATAATAAAAATAATAAGAATAATAAAATAATAAAAATAATAAAAATAATAGGAATAATAGGAATAATAAAAATATATAAAAATAATAGGAATAAAAAATATATAAAAATATAAATAAAAATTTAAATAAAAAGATAAATAATAAAATAATATTATAATAATATTTTTATATATTTATATATATATTTATATATTATATAAGTATATAGATATATAAATTAGCTTATATAATAAAATTTTAAAGAAATATTTATATTATATACTTAACCCTTTTAAGTATAAGGTTAAAAGACTTATAATTATTTTTTTTAAATTAATTCTATTTAACTATTTTAAAGCTATAGCCTAGTCTAGGTTAGGAACTAATTTTATTTTAGAAAGAACTTCTTTTAAATAGTAGTCCTTATTTTTTCCTTCTACTTTAATAATAGTATATTATTCTCCTATTTAGCTTTAAAATTTATAAAGAAGTTAATAATATTAAAATCTATATTAAATTCTTTTAAGTAATTTATTAAGATACTAAGGATTTTTAATATAAAAAGGTTATTTTTAGGAATCTACTTAAAGGTTTCCTCTATATAATTAAAGACTTATAGATTAATTTTAATTTTATAACTATTTATAATAAAGCTATTAAATCTATATATTTAAAACTATATATAGTAATAAAATATAGTTATCTTATTTATTTTAGCTTTAGTAGATTAAAAATTACTTTTAAGTAGTCTTATAATATAGTATATAGAAGGTTATAATAAGTATATATTTATAGAGTAGAGCTAGAACTTTAATTAAAGTAATAGTAGCTTTTTATTATTATTTATTTTAGTTAATTTATATTTAAAGCTCTAAGTTATATAATAATAGTACTTATATATAGTATTTAATAATATTAGACTAATTTATAATCTATAATAGTTTTAATTTTAATAGTATTAATATAAATAGATATAGCTTAATATATTATAGCTATTAGTATAAAATAGTAACTTTTAACTATAGATAGGTTATAAAGTAGAATTATAAAGTTACTATATTTTCTTTTACTATATTTCTTTTACTATATTTTCTTTACTATATTTTCTTTTACTATATTTTCTTTTATTATATTTTTTTACTATTTTCTTTTATTATTAATTTTAACTTAATAGAGAAACTAAAATAATATATAAAATCTATCTATATTATATACTTAAGTTTTTTATTTAATAATATTTTTAATATACTTTTATTATTAATATTTATAAAGGTATTATTATTATTATACTTAATAATTTATTTATAATAATATAAGCATAAGTATTATATTTAAAAACTTAAGTAGTTTTAAAATTATAGTCTTTTAGTTAAAATAAGTATAATATAATACTTTATAAGATAAAAGTATCTTATTATTTTAATAATATTTATTTTTTTATTTTAAAATATTATATATATTAAAATTATAAAGTTAAATAAAAATTAACTTTATATATAAACTTATTTATTTATTTTATTTATTTTATTTATTTTATTTATTTTATTTATTTTATTTATTTTATTTATTTTATTTATTTTATTTATTTTATTTATTTTATTTATTTTATTTATTTTATTTATTTTATTTATTTTATTTATTTTATTTATTTTATTTATTTTATTTATTTTATTTATTTTATTTATTTTATTTATTTTATTTATTTTATTTATTTTATTTATTTTATTTATTTTATTTATTTTATTTATTTTATTTATTTTATTTATTTTATTTATTTTATTTATTTTATTTATTTTATTTATTTTATTTATTTTATTTTGTTTTATTTTATTTATTTTATTTATTTTATTATTTTATTTATTTTTTTATTTTTATTTATTTTATTTATTTTATTTATTTTTTTATTTTATTTATTTTATTTATTTTATTTATTTTATTTATTTTATTTATTTTATTTATTTTATTTATTTTATTTATTTTATTTATTTTATTTATTTTATTTATTTTATTTATTTTATTTATTTTATTTATTTTATTTATTTTATTTATTTTATTTATTTTATTTATTTTATTTATTTTATTTATTTTATTTATTTTATTTATTTTATTTATTTTATTTATTTTATTTATTTTATTTATTTTATTTATTTTTTATTTATTTTATTTATTTTATTTATTTTATTTATTTTATTTATTTTATTTATTTTATTTATTTTATTTACTTTTTTTCTTTTAAATATTTTTAAAACTAAAATCTAGGGTTAGATCTAGGGTTAGGGTTAAAATAAGGTTTTTAAGTATCTAGGTATCTAAATTTGCTCGGCGCAGAGGGTGCTAGGTGTAGGGTGCTTAGCGCAGAGGGTGCTTGGCGCAGGTGGGGGAATTTTTTCCAAGTGTCACCTAATAAGCCACCTACTGAGGGCTGAAGTCAGGTCTGGGGAATTAGTCGAGCTTGCGTACGTAAAGCAACACCCATATTCGACACTTCTCACTCTCACTTCCTTGCATCGCAGACACCTGATCCTTCAGCCCTACATCTCGATGCCAGCGCATCGGAGAATCTACAGTATCAGCTATATGGCCGTGTGTGCAGCCTCGGCTCTCTCTCATCTCATCCACTGATCAACCCACCGTCCACCTGCTGGTCGGCCTGTCAACCCGGCCAGCCTGTCACCCAAGCTGGCCTGCCGCCTTGCCTCCGATCGCTTGGAGCCTTGCATGATGCGACATCAGGGCGGGCCCAGGGGCCGCACGCTCTGCGCGCAGGTGCGCACACCACACCACAATCACAGTAGTGTCCGCGGTGAGCGGGCGGGCTGGGTGAGGAAACCAGGCTTCAGTCCTGCATGACCCAGGCCCCGACGACCTATCAGACGCAGATGAGTCGGTCTGTGGCACCCTCTGCTCGGATGGGGGCGACTGGCTCAGACCGACAGGATCACTCACAGCCTTGGAGCCAGAACCGCCACTGTATGCTCAACAGAGAGCATTTCCAGGTACATGCATGCAAGATTGCAGGAGCCGCGCGAGCCCACACACGAGCAGTTGGCTTCAGCAGCTGAAGAAGGTCATTTGGATCTTCTCGAGACCACAAGCCGGGGCAGTACACACGAACAAAGAGGCATCCGGTATAATACTCCATTACACGGACCTACTGTGTACACGTTTGCACCACTAACAAATACCCTGCAACCGAGTCAACAATACGCCGGCCTAAGATCAGTACAGTAACGCTTACTCGTACTCCTTACTGCTATGCCATTGCAAATCCTAACTCAAACTACATCATTCGAGGTCGGGTCGCCTTGCAAAGCCCACCAACGCCGCAACTAATAGCAGCCGGTAGCGGTCGTGCTACCGCCGCCGGGGCTGTTACAGTGATCGCACCCCATTCGACCTGACATAGAGCTTAATTGATGCACTGAGGACAGGAACGGAACATATGAATAAGAGATGAAGCTCGTTTCGGACTGGTCAGTGGGGCCCCTGGAAGATTGAGATGAGCTTGCCATGACCGTGCCCGCCACCCAAAAACACACAATTATTCCGGGACCCAGGCCGCCGAGCAGTTCCTTTCACTACCGTCCTGGGCCATCCATCTCGATAGTCCTTGCGGCCATTCACAAATGACTTCCCATTCAGCTTCGTCCGGCTTTCTGTTCGGGAAGGGGTTGCTCTCGCTCCAAGCTTCTTTCGCCTCAGGTGCTTCCTTGGAGCGGCGCTGATCACGGCCCTAGCCCAGAAACGGCGGCCTAGTCGGGCTAGTGGGTGGGCTCCTGGGGACGGATCGACGAGTCCCAGCCCTGGGAGAGCCAGGTAGCTGCAAAATGTGTGATGCGACCCCCGGTTCCTGGCACATCGACAAGCAACCCTGCCCCTAGACTCGACGGTTAATTTTGAGTTGCGACGATCACACATCAACAGGTGTGTCAGATTCTTGCTGGTCCGGACGAGGGCTGCCATTGTCTTCGGAGTAGGTGTGTCCATCTCGACCGCTTTGCTGGCTCGCTTGCTGCACGACATCCCCATCCTCACCTGGCCGAGGCGGAGATGCACGCGCAGATCTGGTTGTTGACAGCGGACGCCCTCCCGTGTCTGGCGGGCGGGATCCCCTGACCCTCGACCCTGTCCGTTCTCGAACGTGCAAGACAGCGTTGAGGAAATAATAACCTGTACGGCCGTAGGATCATTGGCAGGAGCAGTTACTCCCTCCCTTCTGGTCCGACACGAGACGCCTAATTTTGACCACAAGGGACACTTGGTGCATTTCAAGACCGGGCGGGTCAGGACCCCTCAAACCTCACTGGTGATAGTGGCCGAGCCTGGATCGCCCAGGATGGAAGACTCGCTTCCCGGTCACCGGCCCCCACAATAGGCCGCAAGGAAGTCTTGTGAAACAATTGTCGAGTTTAAAAACAACTTCAGCCAGCGGAAGCCGTGCCAACTGGCCCAAGGACCAAACAGGTTGATGCAGCAGCCTCTGTCTTGTATTTTCCGGGCTCGTATGTGTGTGCTTGTGTGCACGAGCCGGGTGATATTGCAGCGGGATGTACACATGCCAACGGCTCCCCATCCTTTACTGGTAAGCCGGCCCCGCCTCAATGTGGTTCCTGCCATGGTGACGGCGTGGCATCTGCATGGCTTTGCTGCCAACCATCATCAGTCAACCTGGCTGATCAAGGCCACTCTATCAACTGTTGCGGGCTGGCAGTAGTCGACGCAAGCTTTCTGCTCCTTGCACACGGACAGGGAGAGATCGAGGGTAGACTACCCATAGTATAGGGTGATCTACCGGGCACCACCGCGACAGCTCTGGCCCACGCCGGTGGCAGGCTTGCGTGACGGCCAGTCCAGATCTGGCTAGATCCGTGAGTTGCCAACTCAGATCAGCCATCCGTGGACGCAGCTCCCGGCAAAAAAGGGAAGACGGCCACAGCGACCTGCAGGGCCAGGTGCTACATGCCGTATGTGTGTACACCCAACCACGCTGGCTGGTATGTGTGTACAGGCGTCGGCTGTCATGTACAGATCGCCACGGAACGTGTTGTTTTGCCAGCCGGTCCGCAACGAGGCGATGGCTGTTCGGTTGGGCCCAGATCCGAATGGTAACTGTCTGGGCCAGAGCATGCGCCGTCTGGAACCAACAGAGTGAATCCATTTTCTTTTCGTCCCGAGTCCTGGACAGAACGAGAGACCGGCGCAGCCCTCGAAAAAGTTGGGTGGGCGTCGGCGGTCGGCACGGGCGTTCACTACGAGGCGCCCTGGTATTCCACAGCCATATACTGTGTACAAGCCGCGTCGTGGCTTCGAAGGGGTCTCAAGTGCCTTGTGTACATCTATCTGGGCACCCCCCTGGAAGAGGGGCTGCGGGTGCTCATCTTGCACAGACCCAGACCCTTGCATGTTGCGCAAGACCGTCTCCGCTGCCAATGTCGTCCCTCGCCCACCAGGGCAATAAGGTTTTTGTGGCGATCAGGAGCTGGGGGTCCCTTTCCTGACCGCAGGAGTCTCCGTGACCGACAGAACATCAGCGCAGTCTTTGCTGCACGCACACGTCGTAACAGTATCGTATCGAGGAACCCGCCACGAGCCCTCGAGGGGATGCTGTCACGTTGTCTTAGCCCGCCGGGAGACTGTCGGGAGGAAGACACCGATCGATCGATTGCGAGGGGCGCCAATGGCACAGTACGGTGCAATCAGTCAGGTCTGTCACTGCAACAAGCACACGTCGCCCGCCAGCAGCGTCGAAATCTCACCTGGGGTCCTGTCCTGCAAGCGTCCCTAATCCGCGCCCTGGCAACCTCTGGTCTCATCGGAAAGGGCTTAGCCTGACAGCCAAGTGCCGGGATCTGCCATGTCCACTCCCCCCCAAGCGACAGCGAGGCGGGAACCTGCCTAACCCAGCCAGCCCGCCCGCCCGCCTGGAGCTTGGGTACTGACAGACAGACGTGCCCTTGGGGATCCAGGGACCTCTTGTCCCATTTTGACGTGACGCCGTCCGCCCAAAGCGCCTTCTGGGGAGGAGGTGATCCCAACAGCCACCCACCCCTTCTCAATTGCGGCAGCCATGCACACGAAACAGCGGGTGCGCGTCTCTTTTTCTTCCCTTTCCTCTCCCTCTGCCTCCCTGCCCAACCCCTGACAACCGGCGCCTACCAGCTGCCAACAACGGCTTGGCGCAACTGGGGCCAAATTTGGCGCGGTGAGAGGGCAAGGCTTGGTGGGTTGACCGAAGTTGAAGGAAGGGGCCCCATCTGCGTGCTCCGTGGTGCTGTTACCGCAGGCCGATGAACGATGACACGAGACAGCTGATGGTCACCCGACTGCAACCGTCGCGGCTAGCCTGGGGAAACGTGTGGCCTGTATACAGTGCACGGTACGCAGATAGATCATCTTTTTACTAGGTAGGGCAAGGAAGGTAGGCGTTTTGGCAGAGGGACGGCAGGAGGCCCATCCTGGCCGGCCAGAGAGGGTTTCGGTGATGAGGCATGCTTGGCGTCGTTGCTCTATCCCATGGCATTGACCGGCTGATTTGACCATGGACCTGTATGGCTGCCCCTCGAGCTCGGGTGCCAGAGGGAGCGGGCGAGGGTCGAGGGTCAGGAACGAGGGGGGGCCAGAGCGAAAAGAGACAAGAGAGGTGGGCTGGCTGGCCTACAGCCAATGACCGCGACACAGCCAGTCTCACCCAGGCACCTCTGCCAACATGATGCACCTCATGTCAAGAATGTGCCCAGAACGGTATGCCTTGGGGATCTGCAACGCAACGGCAGGTTGGGACACCTTGAGATGATGGCAGGCCTCGACCTAGACCCTGACTTTGCAGTACACCTGCGGAGGATGCGCGTTCATTGTATGTGCGGCGACATGTATGTAGATGTAAGTACCCAAGGGACGAACACCTCCTTATGCGAGGATATAGCAATCTCTCTCTCCTCCGTCCACCACCAAGTTACGCAGGAGGTAGGGCTCGGGTCTCCCACATACATAACAGTAGCAAATGGGCAGCATCTCGAATTCCCCTTGTCACCGTACGCATCCGCATCCGCATCCACATCCCCCTTGTCACCGCGTATGTGGACAGCTCTGGGAGCGGAGCGGGCTAACGGGAGTGGGCGAGAGAAGTCAGCCAGCCCAGCCAGCCAGCCAGCCAGTCTCGGTCCACCGTCGCCGGGAAACAATAAGCGCTCACACGCTGCACTCGTTCTGCACCGCACTGCATATTGATAAAATACGTAAACGCCGTCGTGGCTTTCATCGCCACTTGTACCCTTGTGGCCCATCGAGTGCCCACAATGTTTGCAGCTTCCAACCAAGGAGAAGGAGGGGGAATGGAATGAGTTGGGCTGCACACATAGGGACAGATGGGAGTGGGTTAGGAAAATGCAGCACGGCTTTCTTGTCATCCCTGTATGACGCTATTTATTAGCACCTTCCAAGGTAATTGTGGGCACTCCCGTCTCTGAGTCTGCCTCCGCCCAACTATGGACTCCACGCGTTGTACGCACTGGCACAATGCACACACTGCACACATCACACGCATGGCAGCTGCGCCTTGCCTTCATTTTCCCCCGACAATTGCTGTCCGCTGTCCCCTCTTGCTTATCATCCTTTTTTATTTTTATATTATATATCTCATAGCTCGACTCATTTGTTGCGTGGGCGAGAGTCTGCTCGTAGCGCACTGTCATGTCAAGTCATGCCATGTAATGTAAAGTGGCGGCCCAAGAGCGACCCTGGCAGCCTTTTTTTTTCCTTCCATGGAGGCATGGAGGGGGGATCACCGCATGTCGCTGCAAGTCTCCCGATAGGCCCTGCGTTGTACCCGAAGCATTCCCATCCAAAACAACACCAAAAGCTGCCCACACCCTTGTCGCAGTCGCAATGGCCCATGGGCTTGTTAGGTATCAGTGCTGCATATATGCTATGCTGTACCGTGCAGGCAGTCTGAGTTCTCTCGAGATCCGTGTGCCTCCCCACTGGTTGATCACAGGACTGCCGATTGTCGAGGCGATCGCCCTGTTTGCCCCCAAGCTGAGCTTGCTTCAACAACACTGCCAGTGCCTTCCTGACTGCCTGCCTGCCTGCCTATCTGCGAGGCTTGCTGCCAGAATGTGTCTACACTACCTTTTCTCGCGGGAACGGACGATCAGCCTTTCGGCAGCTGTACTGTGTATGTGAATGATTGCGCAAGGCGGGCGGGCAGGGCAAGGGCATGGCAGGGGCAAGGGCAGGGCGTATCAAAGTACTTCGTACCTAGCTACTGTAGTGTGCGTGGGCGGGCAGAGACACACACACACACACACACGCACACGCACTCACTCACTCACACTCTCACACACACACACTTCTCTCCTCGTCTATTCTCTCTCGCTGGCCTGGCTCTCACACCCACAGGTGGACTGGGGGTGTGAGGCGCGTGGGTGTCATGGGGCAAGCCGCCAGCAGGGATTCGCCGCTCGATTATCGAACCTTGGGAGTACCGCCCTGGTTCGGTAGAGAGGACTTCCCGACCCCAAAGTGTCAGACGCCCGCCCACGACATGCCTCAACCATCTCCAGGCTGTGATCACGACATTGCAAGCAGAATTGACACAGCTTTCTGGCGCCGGATTATTCGCAGGCTGCTGGAGTCCCCGGGTCTGAGGTGTCTTTTTGCAGCCCTCGGCGTCGATGTGAGCTATGGCAGCCCTCTCGACTGCAGGGTAGCGCCGTCTAGGTCGGGGACAGAGCTGCGCGGCCGGTACACTGTACGTGAGGTGCATGGGAGGACATGGTACCCGGTACCCCCAGCAGGGCAGGGGCCAGGTACCTCCACTGCCGCTTCCAATTACGCTAAACTTGCACCAGCGAGGGGCGCCTGGTCTTGTCTCCCGCCGCCTCTTCTGCTTGCTGCCTCTTCTGCTGCTCTTTCGCGCGAGCCCGCTTCCCTCTTGCTTTTCTCCCCTGTCCACACCCCATCAACACTTGCGGTTCACCCGCCTTGCTTTCCTCTCGTCGTCTCCCCAGCGTCGACAGAGTCTGCATCGTGCGGCTTAGAGAGACGCGCACAAACACAAACGACGACAACCACATCTGTCCCTTCACTGTCAGCCGTTCCGCTTGCTTTCACCCTAACCACCGCCCTGGGCAACCACCCCTGCCACGCCCAGCGACAGACAGCTCCTGTGAACTTTCACTGCGGCGGAACCAGCAGCCACCCACGACCAACTGGGTGCCTCTTGACTCACCCCGATCCTGAGACTGTCGCGCGACGAGGACCACGGTACCGGCGGCGAAGCTTTTATTGTTTATTTTGTAGGGCACGATTTTGTACCGGACATAGCAGTTATCGCCATATATCCAACGTACCCGAATTTGAACCGTCTCGCGAAGAGGCTTCCGCTCTGCGAACCCACCGCCGCGATCCCGATCGCTGTCACACCCTCAGCCGCCTCGACCGAACCCCAAGACACCGTTCACTCCTTACGTGACTGCATTTCGTCCCCTCCAATCCGTGGAACTCTGCTGCACCGTGTCTTTTCTCGGGAGCACAAGCCGGCCGACCACGTCATTCTCGAGCGCTGTCACAACCGGCGAAGCATCTTCAAGCAGGACGTATTTGCGGCTCTTGGACTCAACTGGAGTGTGCCAAAGTCGCCGTCGCATTTCGACCGGCCGCTGGAAAGGACAGGACGGTACCTGCTTTACGATATCAAGATAAGCAGAAACACCGTTGCCTTTGTCGGAATACGAGAAACCGTTGAGTCGAAGACCGGCCTGGAAACGTGTATAGCTTTATTGTCCTTTGGATCCTCCGATCGTCGCTGCGGCCCTGCTGCGTGGATGAGATCGTCTCCGGATCCCCTTTCTGGAACCTTTCCACGGCCTAGCGTCCAAGACGCGAGTTTTGTTCGTCGGGTTGGCTGCATCGGCAACCCTCCCTGCACCCCCGGCCGATTCCTCAGTCTCCGGTTGAGACAAGGCTAGGCAGCCTGCAGCCGGGTGACGGGTCTTGACTTCCTTGTCAGAACCACCACGACGGAATCACCTGTATTGCTTTACCCACTCAACAATCACAAAGATCATCGCCTGTCCGTCCCTCTCCTGGCGACGAACCTCCCCGACTCGCAAACGGTGAGAGGTACAGCGCAGCAGCGCCCAATTCGCCCAGCTCACCTTGCGATCCTATCGCAATACTTTAACTCTGGTTTTCACCCCCGAAAGCTTTGGCGGCAATGGCCGCACCTATGCAACAGATGCCTGGGGGCCTCATGCCACAGCAGCAGAATCGTTTTGGCGGGGGCAATTTGGGGCCGGGCATGGACTTCAGCCAGTTCGCTTTCCAATTCATAAACAGCGCCCCGTATGTCGGCCCCGGTTGGCAGACAACCGTCGCAATCTCGGAGCGTGTCGGCAAGGCTCACGAGCTGTAAGTGCCACCCGTTGTGATATTTCATTGTTTGTTTCAAGTCCTTTTCCAACTCAGTTACAATTGGCTGGGCAGCCGTACTGTCTCCGCTCCGCACGGGTCTTGCTTCTATTGTTGCACTTCTATCATTATTTTCATTTGACCCTCATTTCTTTGGCTGACAGTTGCTCCCTCCAGTATCACCAGCGCTGTTCTTGCAACGCCAGGTCAGCCATGGCAAAGGCTCGCTCACCTCTGCGTTCAGTTTGAGCAGAACGCCTTCAGAGAATCGCCAGATAAGGTGAGCCATCTCGAGGACAACAAACCCAGAGCCTTATCATGTATTGACATCAGCAGGTCACTTATGATCATAAGATGCGGCAAAAGAGCGCAGAAATGCATGCCAGGCGCCAGGGGCAGGTGCCTCAGCTCCAAGAGTCAATGAATGCCCAGGCAGCACAGCAGCGACAGCAGCAAATGATGATGATGAATCAACGGCAACAACAACAACAAGCTGCCCTGCTTCAGGCCCAAATGGCCGGCAGGGGTGGTGGTCCCAATCAGACGGGAGGTTTTCATCAACTGCAAAATCCTATGCAGCTATCTCAACTGCCTCAGCAGGCCCCTCAGATGGGTCTGAGCCTGAGCAACGGCATGAACCCGCAGATGAACCCAGGACAAGCTGGTTTCTCCATGCCTCAAGGGCCCCAACGTGGCCCCGACCAACAGCAGTTATCGGATGCAGACAAGCAGAGGATACAGGCGCTGGCCCAGAACCTGATGCAGCAGGCTAGTGAGGCCCAGAAACAGCAAATGATGCAAAATCTTGCACAACGACTGGACCCCCAGAGGCTTGCACAAATGCGAGCTCAAGGCCAGAATCCTCTGGCAGTGCTGTTCCAACAAGAGGCAACCAAGAGATTCATGTTAGCCCGGCGAAATCAGATGCAGCAAAAGCAGGGAATGCCGCCCAACACACCTGGCATGCAGATGCAGCCAGGACAACAGCGCCAAATGAATCCGAATATGATGAACAACATGGGTCAGCAAGGTGGACAAATGGGGCCGTATGGCAACAACATGGAGAGCATCATGAATGAACAGAAGCAAGGTCTCCTTGCTGAGCAGGCGGGTCAGCTCGTTGTACCGGCAAGCTCAGGCCCTGGGCGCAACGCTACGCCTCAGCCTCTCACAGGCATGCAGTCTCAGAACATGTTCTCTCAAGGCCAAAATCAAACACCGCAGCCCCAGATGCCAAACGGGTTCAACCTACAGCAGCAACAGATGAAGCAACAAATGGCTGCTTCGCATGCGCAAGCACAACTGAGGGCAGCCCAGGCGAAGGGCTTACAGGGCCAACCAGGAGGGCTCAGCGGTCCCATGCCGGCATCGCAAAGCCCGGCAATGGACAATTTGAATGCACCCGTGAGACAGCCACCAGTCGCCATGGGACAGATGGGCGGTAACCAAGGCCAGCCAGGCAATCCTCAATTCGGCCAGGGACTTGACCCTCGCTTCAACCAGCCGGGTGGCCCGGGACAGATGCCTGGCAACCCGAACATGCCGCAAGACCCAGCCATTAGACAAATGCTTTCTCAGCTTGACCCTCAACAGCGGGAAAAGTTCCGCCAGCTGCCGCCGGAGAAGCTCAACGAATTGTTCTCCAAATGGAAGCGCACAGGCATGCTGCGACCTGGGCAAATGCAGCAGGGAGCCCCCATGAACCAAGCAAATCCAAACAATGCTGCGAACCCGATGGGCAATGCCATGCATCAGCAGCCGCAAGGAGGGATGGGCCCTCAGATGCAACAGGCCAATCTCCAGAACCCGATGAATCGATTCCGTGGCGGCAATCCGTTGCAGCATCCACAAGCGCAGATGATCATGGACAACATGGATCTGCCTCCTCAGGTGACGCAGCTTATTCCTGGCATACCGCCGGATGCTAAGAAATGGGGCCAATTCAAAGCATGGGTTTCACAGACGAACGCGGGCATACCTGACCAGCAGAAGCAAATGCTGAGGAATATTCAGCTGGGCCAATTCAAACGCATGGTCATGTCCCACGGACAGGCTGGTGGAATCGGAATTCCACAGCAACCTGGAGCTCCCAACGCGAATCCTCTTGGAAACCTGCCACCCAACACCCCAATACCTGATGTCACTCCTCAAGAGATACAACAATTCCGAATGTCACAACAGAATTTCAGGGACGCTCCAGAGGAGCAGATCAAAATGTTCATTCAACGACTTAAGATACAAAGAATGCGACAAGCGATGGGAATGGTCGGTCAGCCACAACCTGCATCAACAGTCGGTGCGCAGCCAGGTGCCCTCCCAATCGCTTCAGGGCCTCAGCAAGGTATGCAGCCAGGGCAGGCTGTCTCAGCGCCTGCGTCTGCACCAGAGCCTAGCCAGACTCCTGTTACTGCCGGGCCCCAGCCCCCCCGGCCGCCTCAGCCGAACATGGTTGCGCCGCCGAACAACTCAGCGGCCTCGCAGCCGAAGAACAACCTCAAACGCTCTAGCGATGACCTCGAGGCTCCCACACAGCCAAATGGCAATGATCAGAGACCGGCTTCTCAGTCTGTCCAACTTCCTGCCGGTAACATTCCGACTTTTACACCGGAGCAGATAGCGAAGATGACCCCAGAGGCAAGGCAAAGGTATGAGGCTATGCGAAACCAGAACCAATCGCCGGAGATGGCACGCTTCAGAACCATCTGCCAGGAAGAGTTGAAGTCCTTCGAAGCTCAAAGGTTCCCCGAGATCCCGATGACTGCGGACATGCGAAACCAGCTGGCGATTGGCATCGGGAAGATCTTGCAAGAGATCAACAAGTACGCCAAGGCCATAAACCCTTGGTTCCGAGCGACCAGAGATGAGGCCCGGCTGAGGGCTTTCCTCAAAACGGTATGTTTCAAGCTCCTCCATTCACTCATAGATCTGCGTGCTAACCGGTCCCACTCATTTCAGCGTATGCGAGTGATGAATCAGTACCACCCTAATAATAACAATAAGGAGCCGCCGGTACTGAAAGAGAACCTGACGATGACGGTGCAAGATATAAGCCAAGCGCAAGCACTATGCCAAAGCATCCACAAAGATCTAGCATCCATCCAGAGAGGAGCTCGGCCACCTCAGCCCGGAGGACCTGCAACGAGCCAGCCGGCCGCCCAGCCTCAGCAGCCTCAGCAAGCCCAACAACCCCAGCGGACTGAGCAGCCAGGATCTAACCAAGTACCGACACCTCTGAACGAGGCGAACCTGGCCAAACAAACCCAAGCTCTGAACAAAGCACACCAGAGGTCGAACAGCAAGAGTGGACAACCACCAGCAGCTCCAACCTCGAGTCAGCCGCCATTCCCACTCGGGGCTGCTTCACCAGATGGCAAGCCTCTCTGGGTTGCTCAAACCCCTCTTACTCAGGAAAAGCTGCAGCTCCCGAGCGCGCGCAAGAAGATAAAAACGGGCAATCAAGCGTCGTCACCTGCGGTTTCCAGCCAGAACGCATCCCCACAGACGAAGGTAACATCTCCGGACTTGAAGAAGAAGGAGCCCAAGGCAGCACCCAAGCCGGCGTTCATGTGCACGGAGCCCGGATGCGAGATGGCCGAAACAGGGTTCCCGACGGAGGAGGCGCGCAAGCAGCATCACCAGGAAGTCCATGTGCTCCCGTACGAGGACCCGCAGCAATTCATGCAGCAGTCATTCGCTGCAGCCTTTGGACTGGACGAGCAGGGTCAACCCAAGCCACAGACGCAATCTGCCACAGAAGAAGCCGCTGCCATGTCGCGCGAGGCTTCGGCCAAGCAACAAGGCGGTGCGCCTGTAGCGACGTCAACACAGGGCGCCAGGGCTGGTGACAACAAGGTGGCAGCGACTGGTCCGAAGCCTGGGGACAAGAGCCTGTCTGAGCAGGTTGCCTCTGGTTTCCAACAGTCACAGGCGGTCGATCCTCTGGCGAACACAACCATTGACCCTCAGAGCTTAATGGCGCCAATGATGCACCTGTTCGACCCTGCAGCCGGTGGTGTCATCTCGGACATGACCCTGTACCAGTCGACGACACCGCCCGAGGACACGCCTGAGTCGAGCGGGAGCAAGGATAGCGGGACATCAGAGCCCAACAGTGACATACCGGAGACGGCGAACCTCGAAATCGATATGAACTGGACAAACTTCGACGACTCGACACTTATCAACGGCATGGCGGCCTTCGGCATGGACATGGAACTCAACAGCTTCGAAGGGATGGCATCTTTCCCGAACGATGACATGCTGATCACAGAAGACATGCTCGTGGATACGGACAAGCCATTCACAGGGCTTGACCCGTCCCTCTACGAACTGAACACCTTCTGAGAGGGGGTGTGTGTGCGCGCGCGAAAGACGACAGCAAGCGGACCTGGCCGAAATATTCATTGATTCACGTCCTCAGCGTTCCTTGATTCAAAACTAAGAAGACATGGAGTTTGCCTGAGATTTGACGGAGTTTACGGATTGGGTGGTGATCCAGGATTGGGCGGGTTTTGCCGAGTGCGACAGGTGGATAAAAAGAGGGTTTCAAGGATGTTTATGGGAAGGGAGGGGGAGGGGGACGCTTTTAAGGATGATACCCGCCGGCGATTTTGTTTTGAATGCATCTCTTATTCATGGGAGGATTACTTACCATCCTTACCGAGGAGGCTTGGTCGCATTGGTTGAATAAGCAAGCGGCTGTATTTCGAGATGTGGAACCACATTCAATATGGTATATAAAGGGCATTGCGGAGAGACACCTAGGTCATTATTTTTGGGAGGCGGCAGGGGGGAAGTAACTTGTATGCCCATTTGACGATACTTCTACTACAACATGAATGATATGACGATGATGGTGACGTTGAGATTGGCCTTGGCTGGTGATGCCGTCGGTGAGATTGAAGCTGCAGAATGAGTAGATTCTGTGGACTACTTGCAGTCTGCAAACGCGAAGTTCCACACTGCATGGCATTGGGCTGTGATTGGCATCTGGAATGGACATTGTCAGACAGGGCCTGTCTGTTCTGGCGCGGGTCCACCAGGGCGCTGGACGTGCTGTGCGACGGGGGGTGGGGTTCGTTTCCGGAAGAGGCAATCGAGTAAATATGTACAACAGCAATTCACGTTACAGGGGGCCCGCTGAACACTTTTCTGGCAGGACGCGACGTGCAGCCCTGCCCACCTGCTCGCCCCCAGCCCCCTCCCCCCCAAAGACCCCGTCCCCCATACCTACTGCCCACCAATCTTTACAGGTACAATCCAGCCAGCGACCCACGTCAGTTGAAGCGGGATAGCATTTGACGCCATACATCCACGTCGTGCTCCCAGCACTATATTGCTGCAACAAACACCGCAAGACACCAGGACACGTCCTCGCCTACCTCGTGCATTTCTACATCAATCTGTCCCTCCCGCGTGTCGTTCGCTGCTCCATCTCTTCTCCCACATTGTCCACCCACTCGCTTTTCTTCCTCGTGAGCGAGCACCTCTGCCAACGCGACTTGCACGCCAGCCCACCCGTGCCAGGCGCCCACCCGTCTCATCGCTGCACCAGCCCGTTGTCGCGGTGGCGAATCCACTTTCCCTCTCTCAAGTCGCGTCCCCCCACACAAACGCCCTCACCCTTACTCACCCTTCCTCAAGATGAGCGCAACCGCGACGCCAACCAAGCGACGCGTCCTCGGCTCGCTGGACGCAAACGTCCAGATGTCGCCGAGGTCGCCCGCGCCGGGCGCTGGTGTTGGTGCCAGCCCGCTGAAGAGCAAGGCCAGCAGCCGCGAGGCGAGCCTGGGCCTCTCGCGCCGCGCGAGCCCCTCGCCTCGCAAGCAGCAGGTCTCTAGGGAGGGGAGCCCTAGGAAGAGGCCGCTGGAGGAGGCGGCCGTGACGGCCTCGCAGCAGCCGGCTGTCAAGAAGCTGTGCTCCGATGACGCGGCAGGAGCAGCTGCTGCATCCGGGGCGCATGCTGCTGCTGCTTCTGCGACTACAGTTGCAGATGCGCCGGTGAGGCAGCAGACGGCACAGAACACCAACGAGGTATGCACATAATGCCCGCAGGGCCTGCCTTTCACGAATTGTGTCGACGGAGAACGGTGCTGACGATAATACAGAACGAGCCATCCGCGTCACAGGCCACTACCACCACCGTTGACCGGCGATCCCTCTCGCCCGACGCGAGCTCTCTCTTTGACGTCTCTGGCATGAATACCTCCCAAGATACCACAATCACGGAACCCGACACCGACGCGCCGATCACTGCTACCGCTGCTGCTCCTCCCACCACCGCCATTGCCCCCGCGGCCGCCCCAACACCGTCCCTTTCACACACCTTGGTATCACCACAGCTGCCGCCACCACCACCGCAGACGCGTCGGATATCCAGCCGCGAGGAGCTCAAACAGGTACGGCTTACAGCACCAACCCATCTCACATTTTGGGCGAATCTGCTCCCTCTTCACACCCTGCACGCTCGCATGTTGGAATTGCTACTAACGCGTCACCACAGAAAACCGAGATCCTCAAATTAAGGCTCAGCCTGGCCAACTACAAGGTGAAGACAGGCCAGGTCGACGTGCCCCTCGACAGGCTGCAGGTCCGGCCCGTCCCCGGGATGACGCGTCGACGGACACCGCTGCCCTCCATGTCGGCGCACACGGTGGAGAGGTCGACGCCCGCGCAGCAGTGGTACCGGCTCGGCAACGAGCGCAAGACCACGGCGGCGGCAGCAAGTGCACCAGCAGCGTCCACGTCGCTGCCTGCGCAGCCGGCGCGTGAGGGAGAAGGGAGCACGAGTGGAATGTCGCCGCCGGCGGACAAGCACCCTCTCCCGAGATTGTCGTCGGCTTCCATGTCCATCGTGTCGACGCCGCGCCGAGGGCACCGGGACGCCGAGGAGGATGCCGAGGAAGTTGAGAGCCTGACGTCTAGTGCGCTCAGGGGCGGGGCGGCCAAGGGGCTGTTGAGCCTCTCGCAGGGGTCTGTGGGCCGGTGAGGATGGATGCTGCTGTTGTGCAAACACGCTCTCTCGGCGCTAGAACTCTTTATTTTTTTTTTCATTTTTTTTCCTCTCTTTTGTTCCTATGGGTCTGCAATCTGGCCTGCACACGCATTGGCTGCAGAGATGGAGTGAAGCACACTGTTCAGCATGTGCATGATGCAATGAACGTCTGGCTTGGTACGGATGCATTGGGCTGGTTAGAAATGGACGGAGCATTGTGGGGGTGGGAATTGGAGGTGACGAAGAGCAGACATGAGAAATCGAAGACAGCAATAGAAGTGCTTGTGGTTCGTCTGTTCTGCCTTGCTTTGCTGATGGGCATCATCCTGGGTGACACGGTCCAAGGGGTTCCAGAACATGCAGCTTGAGCTTGTTCAGAGCCTGGTCTCGGCCGACTGCACGCTGAAAAGCAAGTGTTCGGGGCCGGCAGAATGACTCGAGGGTACCGAGGCCCCAGCGTTGTTGAGAGCCTGGCAAGTCGTTTTCCCGGGGTGGTTGAGCCAGGCTGAGGGATACCCTTGGTGACGCCAAAGGATGCCACCTGCAAATATGGTGTGTCTGCGAGCTGTCCCCCTACGTTGTTGCACTGGATGCGGATGAAATACATTTCAACGCGCCGTGGGTTAAAAGCCGCCATGAACATTTGAAGTTGCAAGCTGCATACTAAAATACAGCATGTTGGTGCATGACTAAACCATGGCTGCGCACTGCGTAGGTAAGCGGCATAAGTGCCCGTCACTAAACTTCAAAAAAAGGGTGGTGGTGGTGGTGTGGTGCCGCGGGCTCACGCGTTGCCGCACGCGTATGCATGCAGGGACCGCCAAGCTTAGGTAGGGTAGGTACCCCTTCCCGCTTTTTTTTTTTTTTTGTTCCTACGGTACCTAAGTCCTTCTAGGTGACCTTCCATCCCTGCTGCACGTCATTAACCAACCCCCTGCGCTAGCCACTCGGCAGCGTTACCGAGCTACCCCAGATTTTTGTGGCCTAGGCAGGGTGTGGGGTAGCGGTGGGATGGGATCGACAGCCGGCGTTGGACTCCACGTCCCACATCGGACGACTGCAGCTCGGATGATCAGACGACATTGACTGGATTTTGGGGGCTAGACTTTGTCTATGTTCACTTGGGCTCCCCCTAGGTGTGATTAAACAGAAATAATTGTGCCCAGCAAGAGACTATGCCAGCACGACACTATTGTCTGTCTCTGCGCGTTCAACTAGTTCTGGTGTGCTGCTTTGCCATGGGCTTGTTGTGGTTGCCAGCACTTGGTAAACAGACGGCTGCTGCGATGAGATGATATAGTGCCTGAGCAGAATTGTCTTGCCATTAGGGTTCTGCAAGACTGTGAGCAAGCGCGGGATAACTTGATAGTCCGCGTGATATCCAGTTCGAGATGTGTGTGCAGTGAACATGGCTGGCTCAGGGGGGATGAGTCAATTTTAAAAGAACGTCTCCACCCCCCTGAAGAGTTGTCAGGCCAGAGTACACAATTTCTGTTGCTCGCTGGCTCTGTTTGCAAGTGACATCCTTTGTACTTTCTCTTCGCGCCTAAAATGTCATCCAGTAGTCTGATCACGGGAAGAGAGAAGGCTTTGAGTACTGACACGCCAGACATGGTACGCAAGACCAGGGAATAAGCTCAATGTATTCCTCGCCTTGATGTCGGCCCGGAGCACGCCCGATGTTCTTTTTGCTGAACACTGCACGGAACAGCCCGGTCAGCACCACGGTGTGTACGTCGCGGGGCAGGTAAGGGTTGGACCCCAGGCTGTAGTCGGCATTACGGACACCCCCCTGGGGCCATCCACTGGCGTCGCCTCACCAAGTTCGTCCTTCCTCTCAAGTATGTTGGTCCAAAAGCCAGCCATGACCCACTATCTGGACCCAACTAAAGCATCACTCCCGCTCCCACAAGCGACATGGAACTTAAAAGCCTTTTGATGCCTGGTAGCTCAGGCATTAGTTCCTCTCTTTTGAGACTATACAAAATAGTGCTTGAGTCGATTTAACTAGTAGTCAATGTATTGATAGATAAAAACAAGAGTCACACCACTTTGCAAAGACTTGTGCAATTTAGTCACGAAGCCGTCTCTTTCACCACAGTATAGCTCTGAACCTAGATGAGGATACACATTATATCAAGGGGGAGCACCCTCCCCCTGACACAATTTTCATCCTCCCCCTTTTTTGAACAAAACATACACACCCACTTATACGATACATCATCACACTTTATCATAGAACCCTGCCACTATTCAGCCGATAACCACACACTCGACGAGAACACACTCGACGAGAACACAATCGACGAACACACAATCAGCCATCCGTCACCATGTACCAAAGTGGCAACCAAGCCGCAAACCAAGCCGCACTCAAAGCCTGGGTCGAGCACCCAGAGCACCCCCTTCCAGGACTGGAGAAGCCCGACCCCAGCTCATCCATATTCCTAAGCCCCGCCTTTGAGCACTGGCTCGATGGCGGCAGGACCATCGAACAGTGCCGTAAGGAGCGCCAGGCCAACCCCCCTGACCCAGACTTAGACTACGGCCGAGGGTTCAAGATCAAGCCGGCCCCAGAGTCACCACCCCCAGAGTCGCAGCCCCAGACGCACACCGAGACACGCCGCATCTGTGACCGGAGAGTGGGCGAGTACGACCTCACGAAACGCACCACTGTACTCACGCAGAGCCAGCGGGACACCCTTTCCAGCACCGGACACCGCGGCATCAACAGGATCAGCGTCATCTCCCGCCGCGAGCTCAAAGCGACCCCCCGGGACCACCAAGACAGCGGCGGAGACGGCGAGGACCCCACGATCGTGCGCCGCCGCTCGCCCCTTACCGAGGAGCAGCGGTCTGCCCTGCGCACCGGGGGACACGGCACCGTGAGCCACATCGTCACCAAGCGCCGGCGGACTCCCCGGGACGACAGCGCCTCCTCGGACGAGACCCGCCACACTTTGTCGGCGAGTCAGCGCGCTGCGCTGCGCGAGGCGGGACATGGGAACCTGCGAACGATTGTTGTGAAGGGCAGCCGCTCCAAGACCCCCTCAAACTGAGGCGGGAAGTTCTCATCTTCGGGTGGAACTTTTTTCTCCCTCAAAAAATCACGAGGGAGTTTTTTTTTCTTGGGGTTTGGCGTTAGGGCTGGTTGGAACCCTTTTTTCTCCCACTCAAAGAATTGAGGGGAGTTTTGTCTCTTCTTGAAATTTGGTGTCTGGTTGGAAAATTAGCCCTGCGGGACTCCGGGCACGCGAACAAATATGTGAGGCTTACTAGCTCTTGAGCTACACATAGACTACCCGCGTACTGTGCGGACAAGAGCGAATTTCGGTTTAGTGGTCTTGGGGCGGTTTCATTGTTTTGGATTTCTGTTTTATCGGAGACACATTGTCACTTCGAACTTGACGAATGGACGACCTCATGAACGGGAGATTGGACGACTAAGCGAACTGATTTATATTCGAGCACAATTCCTCCACGGCATAATTATTTCACGGCACTATGTTCTTTTAACGGCACAACTACTTCGCAACAGCATATCATATCATCGAAAGGAGTACGAAATGGAAAATGATGTCAAACCGCCTCAGATAGACTACTGTAGATAGATAGAGACGATTAAAAAAAATGTTGTCTCACAGACGCACAAATTTCTCTCGCTATCTTCCACGTGAAACTGGTTGAACTTCTCTGAAGATTCGAATTCTGATACACATAAATAATAAGGTAACATTCTTCGTATTCAAGAGGTGTAGCCTCGGACTCCGAATGCCTAGGTGAATAACAAGCTAAACCTAAAGGTCTCAATACGTAAAATTGTAATCACTGTGTTCTATGCCAACGACCTACCATCTGCTCAGTCTGCAGATCTTCGTGTTTTGTTGAAGATGTTCAATGCTACCTTTCAACTATATAACAGACTTACTTGTACACACCTAGGTATCAAGGACAGCTCACACTCACTACTACCGCTTATTTCACAGCACAGACACTATTTATCCATAATATGATAACTCCTATATGTGAAATTTCAGAGCTTAGATAAAGGAGCCTCTATTCGAAAGAATTCACACACCGCAAAGTTCAAAGCCAAATTCGAAATGTTTGCCGCTTGCATGCGCTAGTTGTAAATCCTGAGCAGGCTCGGGGAAAATGCAATTCAATTGAGCTGACAGTCTTTGACCGAATTTTGGACAAGTGGCCAATTGCCGGTGAGACCGTGTGTTCAAGTAACCAAACATCTGGAAGCATGTTCTGACGTATGAGTAAGTGCCATTTACAGCGCTGTCAAAATCCTAATCAATCCTTCCTCTTCGAAGACCTCGCCCACTCCTTGCTAAAATCCTCCAAATCAACATGGATTCTCAGGCCCTTTGCCACCATCGCAGCACACACACCCCTCAGATCACCCGAGTCCATATCCCTCACAAGCGTCGAGAAAGCCTCCATAGCAACGTCCTTAGACCACGGACACGCGCCCACAGCCCTGTAGAACACCTCCACCGCCTTACCCCTAAGCTCCTTCCTGTGTGTCTGGCAGAAGCGCACGTAAGCCCGCCACAGGCCCGCGCTGCCTCTGCAGTTGTCACTGCCCAGCGCGGCCTCGAAGGCCGCGCGCGCAGAGTGCACCGTGCCCGCATCCAGCTCGTGGACGATGGCAAAGACCCTGCTGCCGACGCGGTCGTGCGGGTCCTTTAGCACGAGGGCCCGCAGCGCCTCGCGGACCGGGTCGTTGAGGAGGAGGCTGGTGTCAGCCCAGGCGAGGAGGTTCAGAAAGATGGTGTTGGAGGGGAAGAGCTTGAGGAATGAGTACAGCTGGCCCCTGACGAAGGGTGGCCGGAACGGGCCCCTGTTGGCGTGGAGGTAGAGGAGGTGCGCTGTGGACTGGAGGAGCCGCTCGAGGTTGGGTGAGGACCCTTGCCTGCGGGCTACGACGTCGGAGGTGAAGGCGTTGACGCTTTTCATTGCTGCTGAGATGCTGCCTTGTTGGGATGACATGGGTTCGGTTGAGGTTTCGGTGGAGAGATACTCGAATAGTGAGAGTGTCTGAGCGAACTCGGACGCTTGGCCGAGGTCCCCGGAGGAGAGCAGAAAGTCTCTCTGTGAGGATAGCATTTGCCGCGCCTTCAGTAGTTTACTCGGAACTATGATATCCTCGGTGTCAAGTGATCGGTCGACAATACTTTGATCGCTTCGATCTTCGGTCGACAAGATGCACAAAGCCAGAGACTGTTGCTTGTTTCCAGCCTCGAGCTCGAGCCAGGCGAAGGTGTTCCATAGGGGCTGCTTCCGTGATAAGTCCTGGCTCGTCGCAGACAGAAGAACTTTCCTCGCCACGTCTTCGTTCCCCAATCGCCACTCTGCAAGAGCGTATGCATTATACAGACGTGTATTCGAGGGGTATCGTTTCAGTAGTGTTTTCGCCGCCTTCTTCACTGTAGCCGGGTCCTTCTTCCATGCCACGGCCAGACTGTATTCCCCGACAAACTCGAGACTGAAATTCAACGCTAACTGTCTCGTGGCCTTGAGAACCAAGTCAATCCTTGACGGTAGCGTATGCTCGAAATAGCTGAACCAGTCTTCTCCCGCAAAGAGAACATCTGTGGACAAGGCCATGCGGTGGTTCGCTTGTGTGAACCTTACCTGTTTCTTCCCTATTTCCTCCGAATCATGGTGCTTCCTCGAGATCAGGTCCTCAGCCGCAACCACATTGCCGTATACGAACGGGTCGCCGAGCGCCTGTTGAATGATGGCGCTTGGCACTCTCGACGCCGGCAGGCATTGGTTGAAGAGAAGAAACGCGTCTATCAGCGGCTCTTTCATTGATGTGAGAATGGATGGTGGTAGATAGAACATAAGTGGCTTGAGATCAGAGAACATGACCACGCGAAAAGGGTCGTCCTCCGTCCCTTCATCCAGTGTTCGAGCAGGAAGTCCTGCACTATTGCCTTGGTGTGCTTCTAATGCAGCCCAGGCTTTGTAGACATCTCTCGTACCGGGCGGTGCAGCCGGTGGATCGGGTTTAGATTCTGGCAAATCAGCCATTTCTTCTGCTTCCGCGAAATGCATCCACCCTTTGGCATCGTCTTCGCCGATTCGAGGAACCTCGCTCTCCCAGAAATCACCGAACGACGACATCAGATCCTCGGTCTCTAGGTCAGATACGTCCTTGGGGCGAGCAAAGTTGAGCTCTAGAATGGCCTGCCATGCGGCAAAAGCCAGCTCTGAGTAGCCAGCGTCGTGTATGAGCCGCGTGGTTCTCAGAAAGACATAGACAAGCTCGTTGCCGATATCAATGCTGCTCATGTCATCTTTAGCCAGGCGTTGCCTCAATAGCTGCAATCGCTCAATATGTAATTTCTTGAGTTCGTTGTATGTAAACGTTGCCATATTGGAGAGCTTGTGATTCAGGTGCGCTTTCCACAAGGCGAAGCTGTCATCCTCGCGACTGACTTCGGCCCAGCGTTTTGAAAGTGTTTTACTGCTCCACACTCTAGAGCCTTCGCGCATGAGTCTCAAGAGCACTCTTTCACGATCTTGCTTGCTTGGGGCAACAGGCAGAGCCTCTTCGAGTAGAGAAACTCTGATGCTTGCTAGACCTTTGGCTTCATCATCACTTCTCTCTTGACGAGCGTGGTCGTCCAGGCGGAGGAGTGATTCTTGAAGATCAACGAGATCCAGCCAGGCATCTACATCTTCAGGATGATCCTTGACGCGGCGAGATGACTCGATAGACTTCTGCCTTGCAGGATCAGACACGTCGACTACGGGCTCGTTCTCAGAGTTCGAGGTACCGGCAGACTCGAGGTCACTGTCCACAAAGTCACGGGCCTTGGCCTTGCCTTGGATTGATCGATAATCAGGCCCATCGTCTTCAGAGACGTCTTCAGTCTCAGCACTGGCTCTCTTGCGCTTGCGAGAGTCTGACATAGGGATGTAATCGTACCAGTCTTCGTTGAGCTCTGTCTGGTCTTGACCTGGTGTCGAGCGCAACTTGAAGACCTGCACCTTCTTTCGGGATGCACTGGCCAAGATGTTCCTGTCTCGAAACGCGGATGGGCCGTCTCCCAACTTGCCTCCGAGGCTGAACAGCTGCTTTGGACCATCGTATATCAGGCGAAGCCGACCTGTCGCCCCCATGACCCTGCCTGCACCATAGCGGCGATATGTTGGGACCTTGGATCGTTCATTTGACCCATATCTCACAATCAGAGAGTCCCCACGTTTATCAGTGATGAACAAGGGTTCTTCCTTGGGCGCTGGCCTTCCTGGAGCCGGGGATTGAGATTCAGGTCTCTCCGCGCTGCGAGAACGGTGCCGCTCATGGAGGCGATGGCGATGGTGGGAGGATGCCTTGGAATGTCTGCTCCGATGATGGGTGTGGCTCTTGTGGTCACTCCCGTCTTCGCCGTGGCTTCTTTCCGAGGCCCTTGCTGCATCAGGATTAGATGTCTTTTGTGGACCCTCAGGCGCCTGCCTGAAGGAGGAGAACTTTGGAACATTCCGCGTCCTTTCAACTTGGGTGGCCTCGTTTGATGTGGGGGGCTCAGAAGAAGCTGGTGGATCTCGAGGCTTGGGCTTGAAGGACGCGAATTTTGGGGCGGCTGGCTTGTTGTCCATGACGAGCCCAGGCCAGCCCCATGAGGAGCTCTTCGATGATCGCGATGATCGGTTCCACGACAGCAGGGTTCAAGTGGCGTAGCCTAAGGTCACCCAGGGTCCATGAAGAGAGGCGGGCCGGCCTAGGTGCGGTGTAGGAAAGGCTGAGTGCCGGTGTAATGGTTGCCAGGTCAGCCCTCGGTTTTGATGTGCTGTTGGGGCGTGGATACTTGTGTGATGATCCCAGACTGAGATGTGACCTGACGTATTTAGCAAATCCAGGACGAAAAGGCACTCGCGCGTTGTGGGGCCTTTTGGCGAGCGAGGGACGCAAGACGCCAAGCGTACTTCATTGACCCCAGGCAATGATGTGAAGTCAACTGCATGGCCCAAGTGCTTGGATTGCACCCCCCCCCAACGCCAACGCCAGGGTTCAAGCTAACCCTTGGCTTGCACTAGAGAGCTTGACAGTCTGGAGTCATCTCGGGATCTGCCTGTGAGCCGCGATTATCGCCCGAACACGTCGTATCCGGAGGGCCATCACGCGCCACAAGCGGCCTTGGTATTTCCTTGCTGCGTGTTGACTGCATAATATTCGGCACACATTGCAAGGATGGTAAATTCGTGGGGAGTACGCGACAGTACTGCACAGTGTCCCCACCAGCGGAGAGAACACTGGTAGATTGAGCTCATTACAAGACTGCAGATTGCCCTGCTTTTGATGCAACTATTGACAATGATATGGGCATGTATCCTCGCAAGTGATTGTCCAACAGGAACATGCCCCGGAGGGTTATGTTGAGTCGAACCCCGCGACGAACCATCAAGATGCAACGGCAGCGACTGACCAGGGCCGGCAGGTGACACATTTAGGGGACCTGACCGCCTTACTGCAGTTGGCATTAGCTGCCCCAGGGCGGCAGCTCGGGCAGGGCCAGGGAGGGCAGCTCGCCTCCAATCATCAGGCCGAGGGGTCCTGAGACGGGCCCCAAGGATCCAGGTATGATGCAATACCCGAAGCCTCGTGCCCCCAAAATAAAGTCACAATGCATCCCTATCCATCCATCTGCCCATCCAACTGGGCAGGCTGGAGGGTGACCCCAACTCTGCCCCATCCTGCACCACCTTGGTCGGTGTGGTGGGTGCACACGGCTCTGCATGCTCGAAACCTCGAGGATATGTGCAGCACGGTAAGGGCATTTGAGTCAAGACCCTGCTGCCAGGGTGGCCCTCCGTCCAAGTATTGCGCAATCTGCAGAGCCCAAGCAACTTGTCGCAGATTATTAGGCTCTTTGGTGCAGCCAGCCGCTCGGCAGACAAAACGGGTGACTCGTCCTCGTGTTTACTCAAAGTGCCTTGCTGTCAAGACTACCGCGTCCTGGCTTGTCTGGGCTGGAGATAGACTCTGGTCTGGACTGACTTGCAGGACTCCCAACTGACCACACAGCCTGCTCTGTGCCACCTCAACCCCAATATAGGCATATCCTGTTCCTCCTTGAAACACTGCCATCGCAGCTGCTCGATTTTGGCCCGCACCTGACGGCCATCCCAGCTCTCCCAGCTCCAACCCAAGAACCGCGCGAGCCTCGGTGTCCCTTGTCTCTCATTGTCCCCCCCCCGGCCGCATAGAGTGGGCCCCTCGTCACCTCTGCCACCCTTACCTCTCACTCTTATCCTATAGTCCAATCTTTTCCTTTTCCTTCTTGCCGATTCCTTAAACTTCGTGAGGAAGCTTCCATTCCGAACCTAATCGCACTGACCAAACCATCAAAAGTCCATCCGACTGCACGCTATGCTCACAAGGCCGGCTCTTTGATGCAGCGAGGGGCACCAGCTCGGCGACACCCAAGGTTTACCCAGTAGCTAGCAGTAATATATCAGCAGGACAGCGTCAGCAGTCAACCGCCCAAGATGGACCACGACCAGGACGACGACAGGCCGCATCTCGCGGTACCCCACTCGCCCATCAGTCACAGGAGGCGCTCGAGGCCTGCGTCGCGCATGCACAGCCGCCGAGGGTCCATGTCCGAAGAGCCTACTGAGCGCACGTCGCTGCTTGGACGCTCCAGATCCCATGTCAAGATATCCGACGACGTGCCCGACTCCCCCCGTACGCCGCGAACCTCGCGCAACGTACAACTGCCGGCGGGCAGTAGCTTTCTGAGTTCGTACTACTGCGCTGTTCCTGCAGTACTTGACACATGAGAACTGACACACGTCTACACAGCTACCGCCTCTTCCAGGCACCACAGCCGGGCCGGATCATGGGGTACGCGCCTGATCAATGCCATCTCCCAGCACCAAGACCCCATGTCCGAGTCCAAGACATCCTTCTACCAAGATGACCGCGTCTGGTACGATCAGTTCACCTCCACCGACTGGGTACACGACAGCATCGCCGATGCTTACCGCGCCAAGGCTCTGCGGAGCCGCACCGACTTCTGGGGCCGCTTATATCTTTTGTTTGACGGCGCCCAGGGCTGGATTCTGTCCGCACTGGTCGGCTTCGTTGTTGCCGTCTTAGCCTACGCCATCAACGTGTCCGAACAGGTGCTGTTCGACTGGAAGGACGGCTACTGCCAGACGAGCTGGTCTATGAGCGAGAAGAGATGCTGCCCGCTGGGGGACTGCACCGACTGGGTGTCTTGGGCTGAATACTTTGCTGACTGGCCCATTGCTCCTAAGTGGAGGGAGTGGATCCTCTACGTTGTCTGGGTCAACCTGTTTGCGTTGGCTGCGTGTCTGCTCACACTCACGACCAAGACTGTCGTCCCCTCGGCCTACAGGCTTTCCACACTGGACGAGAATTTGGCTGCTGAGGCTGCCCCCATCGCGGACAATGAGCCCGAGCACGAGAACGGCGACAGCACACCCCCGCGGCGCCAGGAAACGTCCCCCGCGCCCACGGCACCGCCCATGATTTACTACTCGGCTGCTGGCAGTGGAGTTGCCGAGGTGCGCGTCATCCTGAGCGGCTTTGTGTTGCACGGTTTCTTGGGTGTCAAGACCCTCGTCATTAAGTCGGTGGGCTTGATCCTCAGCGTGGCATCCGGCTTGAGCCTGGGCAAGGAAGGCCCCTACGTCCATATTGCGACTTGTGTTGGCAACATCGCCTGTCGTCTCTTCGAAAAGTACGACAGAAACGACGGAAAGCGACGTGAGGTCCTTTCAGCAGCCGCGGCAGCAGGTGTTGCCGTTGCCTTTGGTGCCCCCTTGGGCGGCGTCTTGTTCGGGCTGGAAGAGGTAGCTTACTTCTTCCCCGCAAAAACCCTCTTCAGGACCTTCTTCTGCTGCATCATCGCAGCACTCACCTTGAAATTCCTCAACCCGTACGGAACCCACAAAATTGTCATGTTCCAAGTCCACTACGCTGTTGATTGGGAATACTTCGAGCTCGTCTCATTTGTCATTGTCGGAGTCCTGGGCGGAGTCCTCGGTGCCTTGTTCATCAAAGCCTCCAGATACTGGGCCAGGACTTTCCGCAAGATTTCCGTCATCAAGAGGGTACCTGTAGTGGAGGTCATTCTGGTGGCCTTGGTCACTGGAATGATGGGATACTGGAACGGGCTTACGAGGCTGCCGGTCGCGAAACTGCTGTACAACCTCGCAGCTCCTTGCGATCCAGACGATGATAGCCTGGACGAGCTTGGCTTGTGTCCAGATGCAAGGGTGGATATCCCTCCCGTGCTGCGGAACTTGCTGGTTGCTTTCCTCATCAAGGGCTTTCTGACGGTCATTACGTTCGGTATTGTGAGTGGTCTAAGCTTCCATCCCGTCTCCGCTCAACACACACGCGTGGAATTCTGATGAGTTACTAATGCGACATTATCGTGCAGAAAGTCCCAGCTGGTATATACGTGCCATCCATGGTGGTAGGCGGCTTGATGGGCCGATTGATTGGACATATTGTTCAATGGCTAGTCATGACGTTCAACACATGGCCTGTCTGGGATCGATGCTCACGGATAGGGGATGCTACCTGTATTCAGCCTGGTGTATATGCCCTCATCGCAGCCGGCTCGACCATGTGTGGCGTGACGCGGCTCTCTGTCACCTTGGCCGGTAAGCATAAGATTCTTCCTTTTATGGTTCCCCGCCTGTCACGATCCGGAAATTTCCAGAACAATACCTCTGAGGCTCCCTAGCAGGCCGCTAACACAGAATAGTCATCTTGTTTGAACTCACTGGAAGTCTTGATTATGTGCTCCCATTTTCCTTGGCCATTCTTGTTGCAAAATGGACCTCGGATTTCATAGAGCCACTAAGCATTTATGTGAGAAGAACTATGATAATTTGGATGAAGACCGTATGCTAACTGTGGTCAGGACCTTTTGACGGAGTTGAACTCGTATCCTTTCCTCAACAACAAGCACAAACCGATTTTCACGACCGATCTCGCAGACCTCGTACCCAGGGTACGTCGCGAAAGGATAATCGACATAACCAGCTCTCCCCTCGTTTCAGCCGCCAGCCTGAGAGGCAAGCTCGAACGTCTGCATGCTGCTGGCGAGATCGACGGCGGTCTGCCGATCCTTAGGAACGGCGTGCTGGTCGGATTGATACCTGCACCCGATCTGGAATTCGCACTGGATCAGCTCGCGGACGAGGGTTCAGACTTGTGTCTCATGGCTCAAGTGCCTTCCATTGACGACTCAGATGATGGAGGCCCTGATCCCACTGACTTCACAAGATACATCGACCCGGTGAGTCTACCGATGAACACCGCAGAAATCGCCACTAATCGTTTCAACAGGCGCCTGTGGCTCTGGATATACACTCTCCGATGGACCTTGTGTACGAGTGCTTCGTGAAGCTGGGTCTCAGATATGTCTGCGTCCTCCGTGACGGGAAATACGCTGGAATGGTTTGTCTCCCGATTCGTTCTTTCTTCGGACGCGTGGCGGCAAAGCTGACATCAGTAAAACAGACACACAAGAAGACATTCGTCAAGTACATGAGAGAGCTGGAGGAGAAGCATGGCCACATGTAAACCAAGGACTGTGGCAAAGCACTTGGAGAGACACAAGAACGTTACAAGCCTCAGAGGCAAGCTGCATCTGCCGGGAAGAGAATTCGGCAGCGATTCATATGCATTTGGGCGTTGGGATACAGGATCTGGCGTCATTACTGGCCAAGACAGGTAGAATCTCATTACTGTTGCCAAGCATATCAGGCATGCATGAACGGAAGGCGTCGTAATTATTTGCCAAGTGATGATTCCTTGTCGTACGGGGCCATCAGATGAGATCAGGACCTCAGCCATTGACTACGTCTTCTGCTTTTTGACGTGCCTGTCCATAGGCCCTGCCTTCGACCGCTTCCCGTTAGACTTTTTGCTGTCAGCATCACCATTATCTGCGTCCCTTCCATCGTCGCTCTGGTCAGTCAGACCCATCACCTCCTCGTTCTCCCCTCCGCCCTCAAACAGCTCCCTCCAGCTCCCATCCAGCACCTTCTTGTCATTACCGTGCAGACCAACACTATACGCCTTCTTCAAGCTCGCAATGCAGATAGTCCGCCTCTCACTAAAATCAAACATGGGCTTCGGGTACGTCCCCTCCGCCATCTCCTCGCCGACACCAGGAAACTCAACCAGCTTGACACCAGCCTTCTTCAGGTCCGCGATGGGCGCCTTCCACGGCTCATAGATATACTTGGCCGGCACACCCTCCAGCTCAGGAACCCACCGCCTCACGAACTTCCCCTCCTTGTCCCACTTCTGCGGGAAGCTGACGGGCGAGTAGCACCGGTAGTACTGCGCGAAGAAGGCCGTGCAGCTGAGCCACTGCCAGTTGCCCCCGTTGCACGCGGGCTCGTGGTCCAGCAACAATTCACTAAAGACGTCGGCGCCCCGCTCCCAGTGCACGTAGCACCCGCCCCGTGTGAGGAAGCACGCGAGCGAGTGCCGCCCCAGGTGGTGGATCCAGCCGTCGTGCCGGAGCTGCCGCATCAGCGCGTCGATCCAGGGAAAGCCTGTCGTGCCCGTCTTCCACCGCTGGAACCACTCCTCTGCCTGCTGGTTGTCGATCTTGTACTTGCCTGGGACGGTGATTTCTTTGGTTGTCTTGTCTGTGGGGCTGGTGCTGGCCTCGAGGACGGAGGGGAGGTGCCAGGGGACGAAGCGGACCTGCGGGTTGTGCGCTGTCTGGATCATTGCGTGGCCTAGGGCTGCTTGGGCTGCGAAGTACACTGGGTTTCTCTGTTAGCTGCCTTTTCGGCTTTTGGGACGGAGTGAGAGTGGAGAGCTGTGGTTGTGCAGATGTTCATCATCTCTCGCAGTACAGCAACCCAGGCAAAGCCACTTACTATCCCGGAACAACAGCTGCCCGGTCAGGCTCTCAGGCGGCGACGAAGCCTTGCCCTTATACTTAGCACAAGCCTCCTCGGTGCGGTGGTAAAAAAGGCGGCAGCTCAGGGCGCCAAAGTGCAGCATCGGGCTCAGCAGGGTGGTCGACTGCGGCTCGAACGCGGCGGGGCTGGTGTCAGGCTTCCGGAAGGTCGCCGCGTACTCGACGTCGGCCATGACTTTATCCAACATCTCGAGCGCGATCGTCTCGCCTCCCCGGTGCGGCGTCGTCGCCTCAGGGAACCCCAGCTCCGCCATGGTCTCGATCGCAAAGTCGCCTCTCGGCCCGGCGAGCTTGGTGTACCCCTTATCCTTGAGCGTGCGCCACGCCGCGTTGAAGTCCGGGTCCGAGGGCGGCTGCTCATGCTCGTTGGCGAGGTCATCTACAGGCATGTCGCCCGGGTCCGGGAAGGACTCAGGCGCGGGGATGGGCTTGGCTATCTTGCCACATTTCTCGCCCGCGTTCCTGAGCTGGGCCGCCGACATGGTGGGTTTCCCGCCGTTCGCCTTGACAACGTCGTCGCTGTCCCACAGCGTGCGGCCCGACTTGACAATCACCTCGACGCCGGCCTTCTTGGCCGCCTCGGCGACGACGTGGTCGCGGTCGCGGGCGTAGGCGTCCGTGTCCTTCTCGAAGACGAGGTGCGTCACCTTCCAGGCCTTGAAGAGCTTGGGGAACAGGGTCTGGGGCCCCTCGCGGAGGACGAAGAGCTTGGACTTCTTGTTCAGCTTGGTGATGGACTCGGAGAGGTCGTCCTGGCAGTCCAGGAGGAACTGCCACCTGTTGGTGCCCCCCTTGGCGCGGTAGACATAGTGAGGGTCCCACGTGAAGATGGGCCAGAGGCACTCCGGGTTGAGGTCCAGGGCCGCCTTGAGTGCTGGCGAGTCGTGGAGACGCAGGTCTGTCCTGAACCCTGCGGATATGTGAGCTTTTTGCTTTACCTGGAAATGTTCCGGGCTCATGTCTTACAATAGATCACTCTAGCTGATTTGCCCATGATGACCAAATTTTCAGATGATACTGTGTAATGCTGTCACAGTTGATGCTCTTATACTACCGCATTGAGCTTACCAGTGATGATATCTACAAAGTTGGGTAACTGCCAGAGAACCTCAGCCGAACACATTCCAGTGAAGCCCAAGCTAGAGACCCAGCAATGATGTCAAAGACTCCGGACGGTAGACGGACCCCTGCTCAGACTTGGCGAACTGCATTGTGCAGATCGATCTGGGACTAATGCAGGGACCCTCACCACCAAGGAGGTCTAGATCTGTTGCCGATTCGTTGTCCAGCCTGCAGTCTGCACACCTACCGACGAAGAGTAGATTATTCCCCATCTTTCCCACATTTACCGAGATAATATAGTGGATTCGTGTTTGCTGGTCTCATCCAATCCCCACGGCGGGCCGTTCCGAGGGTAACAGATCTGAGATGGACACCAGGTACGAGTGAGATCTGCCCGTCTTTTACGTTTACTATCCACTCTGTGATGGGTCAGTGGACAGGAGGAACCACAGAAGAATGCACGTATTCGACTTATTTGTGCAAATCAGGTGGATATTCGTGCCCAAATGGGTAGGTCGATCATATAAGCTCGAATCATGGCAAACCAGGGTTTCAACCCTGGCTGGACCACCACCTCTTCTCACAATGGGACAGTGTATTGACCTGTACTGGAAGAAAGGAAGATCCACGGGCACCTATTATAAGCTCAGTGTGATAAAGGAAGAAGAGTTAGAATAAAGTGCTAGAAATTTATAGATATTCTGCGCTGCTCATCCATCCGTCGAAACTCATTTTCATGTGGTGTGGTGTGGCTTGATACATGGAATGGGGCCCCAGACTCCCGTGTCGTCCCAGCCACTTATACGAGCATGCATGTCAGGAGGATCGTTTCCAGTTGGATGGGACCGCAGAACAGGCATTGAAAGAATAAGACAGCTACTTGTGAGGCATTTCAATAGCACAGAGATGAAGTAACACTTGTTTACTACCCAAGCCTCTCTCACAGGAACCTCTGGCCGTCTTTCCAGCAGCCCCTGCACCCGGCTGAGCGGCCCGCCTCCCGCCGCTCCTCTGTCCCTGGTGTAAGCCTCCCTATCGCAACTTCAACGACATCGGGCGAACAGACATATTTAAAAGGCCCGAAAGAGATGTTGTAATCCTTCTCTTCGGATACGCAACCCGTGGGATCTATGGTGAGCTATTTTCTCAATCCGCCTGAGGCCGGACGAGCGGCTGGACAGCTGCGTGTCTCTCTGCATCTGGGTCTCCTCGCCGTTCCATCCACTGCCCCGGCCTTCACTATTCTGCCCTCTGGTGCTCGTCTCCCTGAGACCAAGCAAGGAGCCTCGCTCACTCCTTGTGCTGGCCATGCTTCGCCCACTCCCTCAGGACATTCTTCTTGATCTTGCCCGTCGAAGTCTTGGGCAGCTCGCTCACAATCTCCACCTCGCGGGGCACCATGAACTTTGAGATCTGACTCTGGTGCTTGGCCCAGTCAACAACGTCCCTCCCGGCCACGTCCTTGCCCGACCTCACAGTCACGTACGCCTTGGGCCTCTCCCCCCAGTGCGAGTCCGCGACCGCCACCACGCCCGCCTCCAGGACGTCCGGGTGCTTGACGAGCATGCCCTCGAGCGCGACCGACGAGATGTTCTCCCCGCCCGAGATGATGATGTCCTTGGCCCGGTCGAGGATCTGGATGGCGCCGTCCGGGTGCTGCACGGCCAGGTCGCCCGAGTGCAAGCCGCCGCCTGCGAACAGCTTCTTGGTCGCCTCGGGGTCCTTGTAGTACCCCCGCGAGCAGATGTTGCCGAAGAAGACGATCTCGCCGATCTCCTTGCCGTCCCGGGCGACGTCGACCAGCACGTCGTCTGGCTGGTCTGTCTTGACTACCCTCACCGGCAGGCTGGCCACGAAGCCGTGGCCCTGCCGCGCCATGAGTTGGTACTTTTCCTTGGGGTCCAGGGCGTCCCACTCCGGCATGATGTAGCCCTTTGTTATGGGCCCATATGTCTCCGTCATCCCGTAAACGTGCACCGGGTGCAGGTTCAGGTTTGTCATCTGCTCAAATAGGTGGCCCGAGGGTGGTGACGCGGCCACTGTGACCTGGCAGGGCCGTTCGAGCGGCTCGGCGTTGGGGTCTGCGCACAGGAGCGTGTTGACTGTTGGTGCGGCGTTGAAGTGCGTCACGCCCTCTGACTTGAGGAGGCGCCATATCAAGGGGTAGTCGATCTTGCGCAGGCAGATGTTGGTCCCGCGCACAGCTACTACCGACCAGGGGAATGTCCATCCAATGGCGTGGAATCTGGCCCAATGCTCGTAAGCTTCCAGCCCGGCTCAGTGAGAGACTGGATGGAGTAGTACTTACAAGGGCAGCGTCCAAAGATATTTACAGCGTCCGCCTTGGGTATTTAGGCCTGACTCTATTATGTTTCCCATGGCCGCCAAATAGGAACCTGTGTGATCTTGTCAGCTTATTGTTTCCACTGAGTTGGCCCCTGCTGTAATCGCATATAGAAGTACATACCACGGTGTGAATACACCACACCCTTTGGCCGTGATGTTGTCCCCGACGTGAATGGAATAGCTAGCATCTCATCCTCGTCCTCGGCCGAGATGTACAGACCATCCCAGCCCTTGTTACCATTTTGCCGGTCATAGGTCAGACCCTCGGACACAATCTCATCGAAGGGCCCACAGAGCTCTCCTTCGGTTGCATCCGTGTCCGTGTCGACAATGATCTTCACCCCCGGCTTGGACTTTCTGAAGGACGCCAGCAGTCCCTCGAACTCCCAGTCGGCAATAATGATATCTACATCGGAGAAATCAAAGATGTAGCTGATATCATCCTCCTTGAGCCGGTAATTCACGGGCACGATGACAGCACCTCCGGCGACGATCCCGTAGATACACTCCAGAAATGCAGGCGTGTTTGGGGCCAGCACGCCGACCCGCTTGTAGCCATGAGTCTTGAGGTAATATGCGAGCCCTCTAGCTCGGTCTGCAAATTCCTGGTAGGTCCGGCGCAGGACGGAGCCGTTGGCGGTGATGTGGACCATCGCCTCGGCCTGGGGCTCGATGGATGCGGCCCGCGGGAGGAAGAAGGTCGGCGAGAGGGTGTGTATGTGGTGATTGTGTTGCCATGTTTGCCCTGTCTTGGCTGATGAGGTCGAGGCCTGGGAGGGGAGGAGGTGGCCCAGGATACTCCGGAGGCGAGACGGCGGGCCAGACATGATGTTTCTTGAATGAGAGTCAATGCGCAAAGTAGTTTGTTGGCACAAGGATCTTTTATATAACGCCCCAGTTTCTAGGAGTCGGGAGCCGAGGTCTATATCTTGTTATGAGAGCTCTAGAGAAAGGAGGGTTGTACGAGTTGCGAGCCCGGGTAAGTAGTAAGCGGAGCGGCTGGTGAGGGCAGTGCGACAGGAGAAGTTGTTGTGCGACCAACACAATGAAATGCACTCCGCGACAGGTGTATGGTAAGAGGCAATGTCTTTTCTCGCTGGTGGTTGGGATGAGATACATGCAGGACAGGACCTCGGGAATGCAGGAAGTTGGAGATGAACGACGAGAGCGGCTCCTTCGCCCTCCCCCCCCCCTTCAATTTTGCCAACACCGGCCAAGGAGGCTAGAAACCCCAACTCAGCAACTCTGTCCCCTCATCCGCTCAATCGGCACCGTCGTCATTTTTCCCAAACGCCTACTCCACGTTTCCGCTTGTTCACTCTCGGGATCGTCGTTGACTCCACCGGCTGCCCATTTCCCCTCACGGAGCCGGGCTAAGGGCCCTCGGTTATAACATGGGCGCAACAATGCCTACGCAAAGCGATGACTTCTCACACCTCGGCAGCTTCCGCTACTGAATGCGACCAATGCAACACAGGCCAACGGTATTGAGAATATGTTGTCAATTCTCAAACATGCACAGGCTATGCGACCATTGATTAACATCAGGAGTGTATCAAGGTCACTCCAGTAGCTTTAGATGCGAACGATCCAGTGTTTTCATGTGTGGTATCCAAGATGTGTATGTATGCCCCGTCCATCTAAGCTATAAGATATCATGCACAAATTCGTTATCAGTATTCCCCTCGGACCTGATACTTAGTCCTTCTTGATCAGACTGTCAAACAGTGGCTTCAGACTCTTTGCACTCTTCTTGGGGTAACGCTTCTGGTCGTTCTCGTAGTCCACATATGTTACACCGACTGGGATGAGTGTTAGTTATGATCCTTGTGGAGAAGGAGATGGTTTGCACCCATGTGGATACATAAACTCACATCTTGTCTCGTAACCCTCAGCCCACTCAAAGTTGTCCATGAGAGACCAGGCCAGGTAGCCACGGACGTCGACACCGTCCTCCTTGGAGGCGAGGGCCATGGCCTTGACGTAGCCGTCAAAGTACTTGACGCGGAAGTCATCCTCGACGATCTGCTCGAGCTTCATGTCGTTCTCGCCCTTGAGCGAGGTGCCGTTCTCGGTGACGTAGATCGGGGGGTAGCCGTAGCGCTTGGACAGCCAGCCGAGCAGGTCGCGGAAGCCCTGGGGGTTGGGCCGCAGCCAGAAGCTCTGGGTCTCGGGGCCGATGCACTCGCCCTTCTTGGAGTAGAAGAGGGTCTCGAGGTTGCCCAGGAAGTCGTCCTCGGGGGGTGTGCCCGTCTTGTGCTTGATGTAGTTGGCCGTGTAGTGGTTCATGCCGTAGAAGTCGTTGCTGCCCTTGACCAGGGCCGCCTCCTCGGGCGTGAACTCGGGCAGGCGGTCGCCCAGCTGCTTGCGCATCGAGTCTGGGTACTTGCCGAAGTAGACGGGGTCCGCGAACCAGCTGATGGCGAACTCGATCTTGCGGTCTGCCGCCTCCACGTCCTCGGGGTCCTCGGGGTCCCAGGGGTACACGCCGTCACCGTTGAGCGTGATGCCGATCTGCCCCTTGTCGGTGGGCTTGAACTCCTCGCGGTAGACCTTGACGGCCCGCCCGTGGGCGAGCAGCAGGTTGTGGCCCACGAGCCACGGCTCGCGCGAGCTGTCGCCCACGGCCGACTTGGACCGGTCCGAGCAGTGGCCCGGGGCGAAGTAGCCCGTGCTGTAGCCCAGGATGGAGCTGCACCACGGCTCGTTGAAGGTGATCCAGTACTTGCACCTGGGGATGGCCTTGAACACCACGCGGGCATAGTTCTCGAAGTCGAGGGGAAACTCCTGCTTGTTCAGAAGGCCACCGTAGCGCTTGTCCAGCGCGTCGGGAAGATCCCAGTGGTACAGCGTGACAAAGGGCTCGATGCCGGCGTCGAGGAGGTCGTCCACGAACTTCCTGTAGTGGTCGAGACCGGCCTGGTTGACGGGGTCGTTGCGGCCACCAAGGGGGATGATTCGGGACCATGAGAGGGAGAAGCGGTACGAGTTGACTCCTAGTGACTTCAGGAGGGCGATGTCCTCTGCTGTGCGGTGGTACGAGTCACAGGCCACGGAGCCATCGCTGCCGTCGGCGATCTTGCCCGGGATCTTGCAGAAGGTGTCCCAGATGGAGGGGCCACGGCCGTCCTCCTCGGTGGCTCCCTCGACTTGGTAGCTGGTCACAACGTCAGCTCCTGCTCACCGAGACATTTCCGACTGCTGTGTGAAATCTGGGGACTTTCTAGACTCACGATGCCGTGGCAAAGCCCCATTTGAAGTCCTTGGGCAGAGACATGATGTTGTCACGCAGTGTACACTGTGATACACCTTGGGGGGGATGTGGCTCTGCTAAGACGATGAATTGGGGTAATCAAGAGCAAGTGTGGCCACGGAGAGAAATTGACCACTTCTGGGCGGACAGAGGCTGCTGATAGACACAGATGTGGGAGGATATCGGTCTTATATATTTATTATACAATATACACAAGGCTAGTAGTGCTGGGGGAGACCACAACAACAACCACTCACATCCGCCTGGGGACCCGTGACGAACGTGACCCGTCCTAGAGTCGAAACAGAATGAGCAGACTGGGCGAACGAAGTGCTGGCCTGTTCGACTTAGATTGGCTGTGAGAGAGCTGGATCTACCTGGCCCAAATTCTGCCGTTTTTCTCGGACCGTCACGACCGAGAAAAGCTAGGCATAGTCTCGGGATTGTCCTCTCCATACTCGTGCCACGAAACGTGTTATTAGGTGCCTGGTTGGGGCCTTGTGCTGTTCTCGTCAGTGGGCCGGCCGCCTTGAACCCTGTCCTCAGCCCTCCGCTTCCTCCTCTCCACCACCACAACCACCACAACCACCCCACCTGGGCGCGGGGTAACACGCATGAGCAGGAGCCCACGTTGATTTTCGGAGACAGACAGACACACCCTCTTCTCCCCCCAAAAGCCAAAAGCCGCCCTGCACGGGTCTGTCCCCGTCTGTGAGGAGCAGCCAAAATGCCCGAAGCCACCCTTGTTTTTTTTTTTGTTCCGACCAGACACATGAGGCACGCAACACAACAAACAACACCGTCTCATCCTGAGCAAGCCTCGTGGCTTGGCAACGAAGCCGAAGAGCAACCTTGAAAACCCGCACCAGAGCCCCCAAAACCTCATGGGTCTGCGTTCCGGGCCGTCCAACCGTCAGCATTGAGAGTCGCGGCGCTTGCCCTCTTCAGGCGCCTAAACCTCGGCAACAAGCGGGTGGGTGTGGCTGCTTTGGGGGGGACCCCTAGGCAGCCCAGAGACCCCCAAAGACCCCCAAGAAGAGGGCCCGCCCGCCCATTGCCTTTCGGTAGCCTCCATGCGCCGTCCCGTCCTCCGGCATCATCGCCCCGTTGTGTCCCACCCTTGCAGCCCGTCGCACCGCCGCGGTCTCCTGCCGGCGGTTGAACTTCGGGTCAAGAACCAGACACTTGGCTCGGAGAACGGCACTTGTCCCGGTCACTGAGTAGTAGGCTTCTGGGTCTTGCTTTTTCTTTCTTTCTTTTGTTCTCGTGCTCTAGCTGCTCAATAACTTCCGCTATTATGGTGCATCTGCTAGCTCTCTATTGCACAATGTCTGGTGGTGACCCGGTCGTCCGTACCAAAATCCTATGTCATTCTGTCTTCCACCCCTGCCCTGATTTTCCATTGCCAACACCCAGCCCATCAGCCGCAACGCAACGCAACTCACTATGAAGTCTGATTTGACTCCTTCATTCCTGAAATATTACCTTCCTCAAGCCCTCTAACGCCTATCGCCCTCCCCTTATATGCAATGGCACAGGCGTGCCGACGGCCCTGATTTTCGGCACTAGCCGCCAGGACATCTGCCGTGCCGACTTTGGTGGTGTTCCGCGAGGATAGCAGCATGACGGCATGGTCGTGCGGCACATCGGGCACGGCCATGATTGGTGGCGGGATGTGGTGTATTGTAAAAAGGCCATATTACCTGCGCCAGGAGGCCAACCGCTCCTCTTCCCCCCATTTGTATTCACTGCTGGACGTCCTCCCTGTCAGCCAGCTTCCGCTTCCCGTTGTTACCGGACGACGGTCCGCCAGCCTCGACCTGGCCGTGGCCGTCGTCGCTGTACTCGACAATGTGCCACTGCGCCCACGCCGAGCCGTCGGCACTCCGGCGCGTCACGCTGGCCCGCTTGAGCCTGCCGCCCAGGCTGCTACCCTCCACGAGGCTCTCGATCCACGGGATGCCGCGCGACTCCCGGCCGATTGGCTGCGCGGCTGTCGACAGCGCCGCAGAGACGCGCTGGGCCTCGCTCGCCTGCTGCGCCGCCTCCAGGGCACCACCACCAGAACCACCCCTGACGGATAGTGCCGACGAGCCGCCGCCTCCTGCTCCTACTCCTCCCTCCTCGCTGCTCGGAGACTCCGGGATCAGGCCCAGCTCGTCAAGATCGCCCAGGTCGTCCCTGCATAGCGATCCCAGGGTGACGTGGATGTAGTCACCCTCGCCGTACGGCTGCTCGGTCCAGAAGGTGAGTGGTGTGCCGCAGTAGCCGCAGAACTGGCGGCGTGCGTAGTTCTCGGCCGGGCTCTCATACACGCGGCGGATGGTGGTGGCGGTCTCGTCCGGGAAGTAGGCCACGGTCGCAGAGTAGAACCAGTTCAGAGGGATGCGAATGTGTGCCGACAGGAGACTAGCCTGGGCGAGGCCTGTGGTTGCGTGTTAGCTGAGTGGTCCGACGAAGTCAGGCTGCGGGTGCTTTGTGTGGCTCGCGCTTACGATGAGATGCTTCGGTTCCAAAGTGCACCTGTGCCACGTCCCTGGCATCTTGAGGGGCCTTGATGAGGTATTGGTTCCTATTGCAGGCACACGAGCCTCGGAGTGATCGTGTGAGGCTCATGTTGGTAGGGGTGTGACTTTGATGTCACCAGTCGTGAGATTGATCAAATGGAGCGTAGGATCTCAACGATTGTGCAGGCGTTGCCAATTCGAATCAGAGCAGGGATAGTTGAACTCTCAGGTCGTAGCGTACTTGACAGCAGGGTGCTGTGTAGGAAGTGACGGTCTTAAGCAGTGGGCTCTTGCTGAAACGATGACAAACGTGGTGATGATGAAGTGAATTTCAAAGACGGGCGGTTTGCCTCTGCCAACGGCTGATGTACCTTGGTACGTCCGTCTGGAGCTGGCAGGTCAACGGCCAGGGAAGTGGAGGGGCGTTCAGCCTGCGGTTAGCTCTATGATTGGTGGCGTGGTGCCCTGCTACCCCGCCCTGCTGCATCAACGTGGGGCTTAAGCAGCTCCCGGGAGCTGGAGAGCTTGTTGATGATGTTACTTTGCATGGCTGGGTACCTGAATTCGTCTTTTCGAAACTTCTAGCTCCCACCAGCATCAATCACCGTGCTCGACACGTCAACGGCACCTCAACATACACACGTGGTCTGCAGTCTGCAGGACTTTCCTGTGCACCCAGGATACCGAGAATACGATCATCGGATTCACCTACCTGCTGACTGACTTCACACATGTTAATACGGTACACCCATGGTAAAAGACTGCAGACGTCATTGTGGAGCTCCTGTTGTTTACTTCCAACCAGTCATTCGTGAAAGGTTATCCAACAGAAGGTGATCCCATAGGAGGTAAACCTCCCATAGGTAAATCCAAGGATTAAGTTACGCAAGAGGCAGCCCCATAGGGTGCTTATCATCAGAGGCCATCCTATAGGAGGTTTATCCTTTCCGACTTTAACAGTGAGCCAATGTGCAGGTGTCAACTCACAGATGTTATGGCGGCGTGACAGACACCCAAGCAAAGCCCCATTGAAGTCCGTGAAGATGTAGCCTTCTTAACGAGCTCAGACATTCTTCCTTATAAATGCAGTCATTACTCAGTTCATTCTGCCACAAGACAGTTATGGCCCGGATAGATGACCGGTTCATCCGGTGTGAGCGTTCTGAATTAGAGTTCGGCCGGGATGCCTCGAATGCCCCCATAGCCGCTATGGCAGCGAACAGTCGAAACGGGCAGTGTTTTGTCGCGAGCCGGCAAATGCCATTTCATGCGCGAGCACGAACAGACTTTGAACACTCGGTAGTATACAAATTGATAAAAGGCCTCTCATCTCTTTCAATCTGATTTCCACTACACCTCAGCCACAGCTGTATGACTTCAGTAACCTCAAAACAGGATCTTTTGCGCAACACAAAGCCCAGCGCTCAAATTCCCCTCACATCCCTAGACGGGTTATCACAATGGCCAAAGACCAAACACTCCGATACACAACCGAGGTCAAGGGCAATGTGACAGCCGAACAAGCTGTGGCCGTACTCCAAGAGCACCAGTTCTTCCTGGACACAGATCCAAATCTCATCTCATCCAAGACCGACACGCAGCCCAAGGACGGCAAATTACACCCTCTTCCAGAGTCAATCCAGACTATCAAGAAAGGGGACACTCGGTGCTACGAGGTCGTGGATAAGGTTCCGGGCGTGGCATTGTTTGCAAAACTGCTGCCCGGCCTAGGCACAATCACGAACCACTACCAAATCACGGACACCAAAGACGGCATCTTCATTTACCTGCAGGCTGCCTTGGGTGTCAGCCAGGAACGGCGCTGGGAGGTGGTGGAGGACAAGGACGGGTTGCGCATCGTGGAGTACGTGACAATCTTCTGCACGAGGCTTTTGTACGATTCCGTGAAGGGCCAGCAGGAGGCGCACTGGAAAGACGTGCATGCTCAGTATGCGAAGAAGATGGGAGGCGAGGCGGGAAGTCAATATTCCAGCTGATTATAGAGAGGCGTCGTCGAGTATGCCCTGGCATGCCCTCGCGCGAAATGATCAACAATAATTACGAACAGACTAACTGCTGGTCTCACCAGTGGAGGACGCCTATAAAGGGGCGTCCTGCCTACGACTCATCATACAAGTTTGAGAACCAATGCACCTTGAATCACAGCATCATGGGGCCTCCACGACGGCCAACAGGGAAGCAACATCTCACGCGGCCTGCGAAACAGTCACCCCAAAAGTGATCAACCCACACGTGAGAGGGACAACAATCCTCCAGGGGTGCCTAGCAGCCCAGATGTCCAACAGCCCCTTGAGCTCCCTCACCTCCTCAGCAGTGAACTCCTTCGTGCTCTTCCTTCCCTTCCCCTCGCCAATTCCAACAGCATGATCAAAAGCAAGTATCCTGTCGTTTACGGGAAACATGGCGCGCTTCTCCCACATACCCAAGATCACGAGGATCACCACGCAGAAGCCGTGCCACCTCCACAGACTCGCGACATCCGGTTCCGGGTGCGATGCTGTCAGGAGCGTCAGGGTCAGTAGCGCGACGCTGAGGGCCTGGCTCGTGCGCAGCATGATCGCGAGGCCTTGCTCGATTATGACGCTGAACTGCGACACAAGCGTCGGGGACGGAGGGCACCGCCGCAGGATGGGGATGCACCAGAAGCGGAGGGAGAAAGAGATGCCTGCGTGGGTGGATTAGCTACAGATGAAGATGTGGGAGCAGAATTGCCTGGCGGAGACATTGGGTTGGAAACGCACCTGAAAAGAAAAGAAGCACCACTGAGACAACGGAACGGAGGGCTGGGAGGAGATGGGGGGTGCTGGCGATGCTCCCCAGAGTGCTTGTGAGAAAGTTGCTGTCCATGGTGTTTTCTGTGGATTCCTCGGAGCTCGCTGTGGCTTTGCCTTGCCGCTGTCCAACGTCTATGAGGTGAGGTCTCAGAGCAAATGTGAATCAACGAACAAGAACCTCATCTTATATGTCCTGTTCAAATCCCACATTAGCGGCCGAGGACATACGTGGGCTCGGCCGAAAACCATTGACATCGATGGTGACCAGTGTTAGAGGCCAAGGCCGGATTGGGTGTAGAAGCATCAGCTCTCAGACGCTCCGACGAATGCTTCTTGCTCAACGGTCTGAATTAGACTTGGTCCTATGCAAATCTTGAGCCTAAATTAGCTTGCTCCTGGAATTATTACGGACGGCCAAGGACGGACAGTTATAAGCCATGTCGGATAGATAGCGTGGACCGAAAGGCTTTGGATATCAATTTCAGCCTCATTTGTCCTTTTCCCCCACTTACCGACTCAGAGAGATTTGTTAGAGTCACGGATATCGAGTGTGAACCTTTTTTCCACTATTTTTCTTCTTTCCATTTACTTCTAACTATTTCTTTCTTCGAAGAACAAAAGGGAAACGCCTTGTAATGATCGGACAAGAAATGTATATCACTGTCTGATTTGGAGACATGTAGACTACCATTTTTCCGAATCGTTTCCCGTCAATACGTAAACTGTAATTACGCCTCAAGGGAAGAAAATCTAGCATGACACGGAAACAAATACCAACAGCGTCCAAGAAGGAAGTCTTTCCCCGTGTATTATTCTACTGAGTTTCCGAATGTCCCGTCGTATCTACGAGGGCCTGCATTTGATGATAATAATGGCCCTATCTCCCCGACCCGGATGTAACCCAGTAAATAGAATAGGTGATGCCTTGAAGGTATCCAAAAGTGTCCGTGGCCCGAATATATACGAGTCGGTCTTCGTGAGAGCGAATCTCCGTATCTCGGTGAGAGCCTCTCCGTTTAAGCGAGTTTCGGTGAGAGCGAGCCCCGTCAGTCCAGCGAGACCTCATCAAAGCCCCTTGCGCGCCTCGCCTCACCATCACCAGTAAATCTAGTTGTTCCGGCGGCAACCCTCTCATCACCCGGCCCATCAACATCCTCAACCCCACCACCACCACCACCGCGGCCTCCCCGCCGCGTCCGCAGCGCCTCCATGTCTGCCATGCTCTCCTTGTGCGCCTCCCCGCGGCGCAGGTACCATCTGAAGACATAGACCAAAACCTGCGCAAGAAACACCTGCTCCATGGTGTAAAGCAGCACAGGGATATCAAGCAGTGCTTGGGTTTCTGTGTCCTTAGAGTGCCACATGGCCGCGACGAGCGGGATCCCGACGCTAGTGGTCTTCGCCGCGCCGCAGAAGCACACGGCCACGGTCTGTTCCTTGGACATCTGTTTCGGGGCCACAACCCGCCGCACCCACCGGGGCAGGTACCGCTGCGCCGCGCGCGTCTCGAAGGCGATGACCAGCCTGTGCGGTGGCCGCGCCGCGACGAAGCAGACGCCTGTGAAGAGGGCGTAGAGGCCTACGTTCATGAAGACGTTGAAGAGGATTGATTGTGTGGGCAGGCCTTGGATGGCGCCGGTCTTGAAGGCGTTGGAGAACGTGGACCTGTGAGTAGCGTCTCTCAGCGTCGGTCCATCTACTGGATTTCCATGGGCACATCGACAGTGGGAAAACTCACCACACAAGTGTACACAGAAAGAAAGTCGACACCTTGGCCAGGCAGAACGTGTCCAGCGCCCACATCACCTTCTTGTGGAAAAGCACCCTGAGCGTCTGGCCCAGCGTTATCGGGACCAGGACGCTGAGACCCAGCTGCATGGCGACGTGCCGGTACATCTCGGGTATCCCCGATGCGTCCGAGGGCGTCCAGTTCTTGAACTCGCCCACGGTCGGGATGAAGATGTAGATGAGCCCCGGGCAGAGGAAGGAGCCGAACACGTTGCCGATGACGACCTCGATGATGGCGGCGGCGTCGTCCCCGCCCGCGTTACGGGTCATGACGACGTTGGAGGCGATGGTCGTCGGGAGGCAGCTGAGCACGAGCATCCCCACGAGGATGGCCGGCTCGATGTGCTCTGTGCCGTTGGCGGCGATTATGATCCACAGGATGGCTTGTAAGATGTTTCATTAGCGACAGCCGTGCCATCGTCGTTCTGGGGATACTGCTGGTGCTGGACATACCTAGCCAAATAAGCGGTATCAATATGAAACTGATGCCCTGGGTGATGATGTGCAGCCTCCAGTTGAACAGGTTCTTGCGGAGCTTCTCTGGCGCCAGCTGCATCCCACTGACGAAGAAGATGATGCCCACAGATCCATATAGAATACTGTACTCGGACCTAATTACTCCCCCTTTTGATGCGACCTCTACCAAAACAACTCTCAATTAGTCTTCTGACATTTCCATAGTTGGTGCAGGTGGAATCAAGACATCTCTTACCAGGCCACAAATACCCAAACAGACAAGCAAGGCCAAACCCTATGATAAGCCATTGCTCAGCGATGAATTTGAGAACCTTGAGTATGCGCCCAATCCAGCCGGCGTGCTGCGTCTCGGCCGGCGGTTCTCCGCCGTCGCTCGGCGCCTGGGCTCGGTCCTTGGCCTGCACGCCATCTCGGCCAGGCGGGTCCGGGAGGCCCTTGGTGACAACCATAATCAGGGACGAGGCTCTGGTTGTGGTCGTGGTGGTGTTGAACCAGCAACACCGGCAAGACGGCGAGGAGGTCGGTGTGGTATTGTGTTCATAACAGCAACAATATACCCTTGTGGTGGTCTGGTGAGGTATCCAAAAATCGAAAGGAGACAAAACAGACGAAGAAAATGGACTTGGACGGGCTTTCGTTTGTGCGGGAAGTGAGGAGAGGTCTAATCGTCACCGCTGATCGAGGGATCCCGGGGAATTGGATATGCGCTTCGATCCCGGCCGCCTTATTGCCGGAGGGCGAGGATCGGCCACAAATCGGCGGGTGCGCTATGCTGGAAGTAGGCGACCGAGGTGTCGGATTATCTGTAGGTTGTCAGGAGGTTGCGAGTTATTATCTGACTTGCAGTAAAGACTGTCTTGCTGGGCTTGGTAGCTGCCAGGTGTCTGTGAATGGTGAAGATTGACATGAGGTTGTTATAGGAGCAGGTAGGCAGACCGTAGCCGCCATTGGTTTTTTTCCCCCAGTGGATACCACAACATTTCTCACTCAAAAGGCGGTCTTGGTGAGCATTCTGGTGGCTCCTGATGGAAAACGCCATTTCTCGCTAGAAAACGTCATCGTCCTTTCCCTTTGATAGAGAGAAGTGGCTATGGGAATCTGTTCTTTAATAGCTTCATTCACCAATAGCATCCAATAATACAGAAGACAACCGCTCTTTCCTCAATCCAGTCAAGGGCAGACAGAGTCAGACTCTGCCCAATGCCTCGTTGGCCTCTCGTCCTTCAACGATCTATGTATTCAGGTACTTCCCCGGGAACATGCACATGCCCTTCACTGGCCCCATTCGCTAGTCCTCCAAGTCGATTTAAAAAGAAGAGTAAAACGCCATGCGCTCAATGCGTTGTTGTACAGGTACAGGATCCCATGTTGCGGACAGAGATTAGTAGGGCTGTAGACAAAGAAATTCGGGGTATATTCATAAGTCGTTCCTCGCCGCTCGAATTATTAAAATAGTTATTAGAGCAGCCTTCGAATGCATTTCACTGCGTAATCGTCTCAGTCCGCCGTCACAGCAGGGCCCGGCTCAGCTGGCAGGCTATCGTTCCCTCTGGATTCCGTACCCCTCGTGCTCTGCGCCGGGAGGATCTCAGGGTCAAAGATTTGGATGTCAAGCTGCATAAAAGTCAGTCACTACTGACTCAGTAGATAGGCAGATCAAGGGAGTACTCACCGTCATGTAAGCCGTTTGCCTCAGAGGGACGATTTTGGGCGGCACAATATTGTCGTCTCCACCGGCTGTCTTTTCCATCTCCTTGTTCCACCGCTCGAGCCATCGTTCCAGCCTGGCAAGCCTAGCTTTCGCGCCAGTTAGACCAAAATCCTCCCATAACCACCCCGTCACAAGGCCGAGGATACCATCAACAATATTCCGAGGGTTGTATGGGTTGAAAATTGGAACGAGTTCCGAGTTAAGCTTGTCAATGACCCGTCGGAATTCCACCTCAGACAGACCAGCCGGGTCGAGGATCTCTGGATACATGTTGGAAAATGTCGGCGCAAGGTCGCCCTCGAGTAGCCAGTCCCGTTTTATCCTGATTATCCGAGTGTTCACGTACTCTGGGGAGTCGACCGGTACATGGGGGTTCAGATGTGGAAAACATGGGTGTTGAGGTCCCCACTCATCGTCATCGGCTTGTTCGTCGGGGTCGCCCAGTATGGAGGAGTTGCTTGACGAGATGGCAGATCCTATCCCGTCCCCTATTGAGCCTGTCGAATCACGGCGCTCATGGTCTTCTGGTCCTCGCTCGAGATCCCGATCAAAGGACGTCGGTTGTTGCTGCTCGTTCTCATCGCTGGCCGTCATGACTGCCTTGCCCTTTCCCTTGTCGAGCTTCTGGGAGCTGGATTGGGAGCTCAGTTCGGTGACTGTCACGTGTGGGTTGATCCGCTCGTCGCGCCGTCTGAGCCTTGGGGCCGGTCCGGTTTGCGCAGCGTCCACCTCCAGCACCGCCCGAGATGGTCTTGTCGACGGACCTGCTTCGGCGTCCTCCTCTCCTGCCTCCTCGGGAAATGTCGGCGAAGGGGTGAGGGTGCCTTTGCTCTTCCGCTTTTCGTCGTACGAGTGCCTCACAGACCGGGGCAGGCTGATCCTGTCCCCACCAATCTGAAGGCTGTTCCGTGGGGCGCCAGGACTATTCCTGCCGTCTCGCTGCTCCGAAAGCGTTAACAAGGGGGTCTCTCCGGATATGGCAAGTGCGCCGCCGAGGTTGACGGATGGAAGGGAGACGTCGAGGGCGGGATACGGGATTGGGAAATTAGGCGGCGGGGGAGTCGAGGGTCGTCTGCGTCGGGGAGGAGACTCTAGCAGGAAGCGCGGTGTGGAGTTTGTGGGGTTCCAAAGTCGGCCGGCGGAGGCTTGTCTGATGTGTTGCTGGGCGGCGGTGGTAGAGTCGCGGATGCGGAAGGGAGACTGCTGTTGAAGATAACTCTGGCTCTGGAAGCGCTGGTGGTGGTGTTGGCGTGGGGGTTGAGATAGGGGCGGAGTGCGCGGGAGAGCAGCGGCTGGGGGCGTCAAAGGCGGGACAGAAAATTGGACTTGTGCTGGGTGGTCGGGACGGTTGCTGACGGAATCATTCCGGGGGCCGTGAGCATGAGCATGAGAGTGTGCGTGTTCGTGTTCGTGGGCGTGTTCGTGGCCGCGAGGATGGACATGCGTGGGATTCAAGGCGGTGAATTCAATTGATCGACGATTATCTCGGAGGGCAGCGTGAGAAGCCGTTGGAACGGATGGGGAGCCGCTGAAACGGCTTTGACGGCGCTGGGCCTCGGCGGGTAGGTGTGGAAGGCTGGCACGGTGGTGCCCGTGCCTCTGTCAGTGACTGCGACTGTACCTGCGCCTGTGACCTGCCGTCGGATTGTGCGGTGCGGGGTCGGGGTTAGATCTCCAGACGCTATTAAGGGAGGAGGAGGAAATAGCGCCTGCTCGTAGTGCGGGCGCTGGTGCGGGTGTGGTCGTCCTCGTCCTCGTCCTCGATGATGCTTGGCTGCAAGTTGCGGTTGCAATTGCAGACGCAGGTGCAGCAGGTGCAGGTGCAGGTGAGAGTGCGAGTGTAATTGCAGGTGCAGACGCAGGCACAGTTGCAGTTGCAGCTGCAGCCTCTTCGCAGCACGAGTCCGGCGCCGTGGGTCCAAGCACAAGCGGCAATGGCGCCAGCAGAGGCTCTGGCGTGGGCAAGCGCTGGACACGCCTGAGATTTGCGGCAGTGGAGCAGGGCCGGAAATTGAGATTTGCCTGCTAGGGCAGAGGCACCGGCGCCGACTCAGGCTCAGGATCAGAACCTGGTGACTTTGACTGTGATTCCCACCTGCAACTGTGGTTCGGAGTCCCCGTGCGAGGGAGACTTCTGGGTCGGTACGGGCAGCTGAGTGCGCACAAGATTTGGCTTCATGCAACAAAAAGGACTGAGGAGGACAGGTGGTCGGAGTGTGAGCAGAAGGTGGACAGCGAGAGATACGGTGGCAGGGCGCCGTCGATGATGGCGGCGGCTCCCGCCCTTGAACCTGCAGTAGTGTCCAGAGGGTCGGATGCACGTCAGAAAAAGGCGTCGACGAGTGGGAACGGCCACAAGTACTGGCACGGGTATTGGTGGTGAGAGTAGCGGCAGGCTGGCAGTCAGGACTGTCAGATGCTGCAGCACGAGTGAGCTGGCAGATCCAGATCCAGATCCAGATCTGGCGCCCAAGGGTCAGGGGCAGAGTGCAAACGCCAGACTCCAGATGGTCGCCGAAGTCTTCTCCAACTCCAAATGCTACCATGACAGTAGCCTGAGTCGCTGACTGTTTCTCATGCGTGCTGCCTGGCTCAGCGATGTCTTTTTTTTTCTTGTCCTGGTCCCTCTTTATGGTTCGACCCCAACACAGGCGCGACAGCCAGAGCCGGATAATGCGGGTTCCGTAGGGAAGAGGGTGGGGGAGAGGACAGGTAGGAAGAGGAACAGGAACAACGAGTAGGAGGAGGAGGAGGAGGAGGAGGAAAGACCAGAGAATGAATGATAGTGACGGCTCTGTCGGTTGCTGACGGCAAGGATTTCCCACGGACAACGAGCAGGAGAGAGAAGGGATGTCTTCGCTTATGTCTCGTGGCGCGGGACAGCGATCGGGTAATACTGAGGCGTCGGTCCAAGTGAAACTCGAAAGTCTATGAACAGACAGGAGGCCATGTGAGTCGATATCGCGGGTGTCTGGACCGTCTCCGTGAGCCACTGAGCCGCGTCCGACCGCACACACACACACACACAGAGGGCACACGCAAGCAGTCAAGTGAGTGGATCGGGTCCGGCGGCTGTTTGTTAATTGCTTGTTCGGGTGTGCGTGCGAGTGTCTTGGGTCTTGGGTCTTGTGTCTTCGTCTTCCCCCAGGAAATGGCCGCCAGGTCCGGTCAATGTCTGTTTAAATCAATCAGGTCAGGTCAGATCAGTCTGCCCTGATCTGCCCTGCCCTCTTGGAAAATTCTGCCCCCTTCGCCGTGGTAATATAGCAGCGGCTGCTAGCGTCGGGGGCCAACAGTCAGATTGCCCATTTTGTTGCTGGATAATATGCTGGGGGGAGCTGGACGAGAATAACCTCGCATCCCTGAAGATAGGCACGCATCTAAGCTCTGCACCAGCGTCATGCATGTTGGACGGCCGCCCGTGCAGGACCTCCTGCGTAGGGCTGGCTGGGACCAGCTTGTGCGCAAGGCTCTCACCAGAGCACGCGGAGGTTTTCTTGCGGTCATCTCGTCGTCCCCGAGCCTCAATGCGCCCATCATAACGGGATGCGACCCACCGCCCAGAGCCCACCAACAGTCGCAGCATCGTCATCACAGCACATGAGAGCACGTGGCTTATACACTTGTTGCTGGGATTGCATCCTGTGAACCAGATGAGAAGAGATTTGGCATCTCAGATGTGCTCATTCGTCATGACGATTACAATATTACCAGCTGACTTGCTGGCCGTCTGAGTCCCTGCGGACACGGTGAATTGCAGCGTGGCGTCTTGTCTCATCGTCGCCTTCTTGTTCATCAAGCCCCGTCTCTGAACCATGTGCCGATGTTTGGGTTGAAGGACACGCAAACACACGACCTAGAAGAGGACCCTGGCTCTGGACAAGACCTCGTAGGGCACTATCGAAAGCCAAAATGGGTGCAATCTCGAAGGATTCCTTGCATGGAATCCGGATATCCCTGCCGAATCGGCTGTCGAACCCTGGCCAGCTACTAGACTGGGGCGCGCCCGAGCTGTCGGGAGCCCACAAAATAGATACACAGTAGTGTATGTTGACCGCCAGAGCTGAGCTGAGCTGCTGTCTGCCGTTGCCCTGCGTGTCTGTGCTGTCACTGACGATGAAGCTCTCCGCAACACGACTAACAGTGCCGTCCCGGGGCGAGCTGGGCTCTGCAGGCCCGCGATAATCTCCGGGCCCCAGCTGCAGGGCTGCCAGGGCTGTCGAGCGTTCGTTGCTGCCCAGTGGTTTCGTCCATCCAGTCTCGTATCCAGAACGAGGCTGCGGATATCCCGGGCCTTTTGAGGTTACAGTCCGGAGCTCTCCACCCTTGCTTCTTTGCGAGTCTCGGTGTACGGAGTAGACGGATTAATAGTCGTAATCCGCATCGCATGATGAATGTTTTTCTTGGGTGTAAAACATCCAGTCGCAGACAATTCCAACTGGACTGCTGGATTGGGGGCGTCTTGCTCCAACAGCCACTCGTGCTTTCGCACCGCAGGGAACGGAAAGACGTGGCATACAGACCTACAGTAGTGACGTCGTGATTGGCGAGACCCCCAACTTTTTCTCCAACGCTGCATTCCAATGCCGTAGTTGCTTGTTCCCTCAGCCCGCCAGCCGCGCAGGATCGCCACTGCCTTGTCCTGTTTAAGCAACGTGGCCCACGAGACAGCAGCTGTGTGTACAACACAACGCGCTGCCGGCTGTGCTGCAAGTGCTCTGCTTCCCGTGCTAAGGGCGGGAGAGCTACACACACAATCAACCCGTCACCCCTTCGCTCCTCATCCAGTCGCACCATTCTGCTGCAACACACATCGCCTCCCACCTGCAAGACCTCACCGCGTCTTCGCCCGCGTCACACTGCGGCCCCCGCCTTCTGCTTCCATGTCCTGACTTCGTCCTATGTCTTTCTCCCATCCATCCGTTGTCCCCGATATGAGGCTCACATAGTCTGTCTCCAACGACCAAGGTGTCCTGTCTTCCGTGGCAAGTCGTCATGGACACCATCCCGGGCCAACATGTCTCGTCCCCGCCACACCCGGCCCAGCAAGCCCGGTCACCTCCCCCCGGTCGCCCTACCTCTCCCCGTGCCATCACCACATCCTTCTCATTGCCCTCCAGCTCCGCGTCCGCGTCTGCCTCTCCGGCTGGTCCCGCAGGGCACACCTTCCGTCGTTCAATGACCATGGACGAGGTCTCGCGGCTCCGCGGTGGAGCCTCCCTAGCCTCCCCCTCTTCCTCCGAGCACCTCGAGTCGCCCCCCGGTGGGCCCCGCCGACGCAGCTCGACCTTCTCCGACTTTAGCATATCCGAAGCTCGACGCTCAATGCGAGATGGCACACACGACATACTGAACCCAAGTGGGGCGAAGCATGACATGGGCCAGGACAGCTCTGGTGCGCTGGCAAACTTGCCTATGGCTTTTGCACTGCTGCCGGCACTTGTTGGGGTGCTATTCGAGGGTGGAAGCCAGCTGATCACCGATATTATGCTACTGGGCCTGGTATTCGTCTTTCTCCGATACACAGTCACACAGCCATGGCAGTGGTATCACTCAGCCCAGGAGCTACGCATCAGGCAGGAGGTTGGGCTGGAGCACGTGTCTGATGATGGGAGTGAGCTGGACATGGCACCGAGCAAGAGGGGCTCGGTTGTAACGCTGGACGATGTCCCCGAAGAGGCTCTACAGGATGACCAACACCCCTCCAAGCCAAGGCACCAAGATCCAGAGACGCGGAGGAAACTGGAGGGGATATCATCCCCGGGCCAGCCCGCTCGCACCAAGTCTCAGGAGGCAGCTGTCAATGAGCTTTACGTTCACGAGGGCCTTGCTCTCGTGTCCTGCTTTCTTAGCCCTGTTATCGGCGCATACCTCCTCCATGCTATCCGCAACCAGCTGAGCCGGCCCTCTGAAGGCCTCCTTACCAACTTCAACATCTCAGTGTTCCTTCTTGCAGCGGAGCTTCGTCCTCTGTCCCACGCCCTCAAGCTTATCCAGGCTCGGACCCTGCACCTGCAAAGGATAGTCAGGCTCACACCCACCCCACCTTCGACAACCACACTGCTCGAGGAAATGCGTGTGCGCATCGCGCAGCTCGAGCTCCGTGCCGAAGCGGCGGAGGCAGTGACCGCACAGTCCCTCGAGATCTCGGCCCAGCGGCAGCAACAGCAGCAGAACAATGGGTTGAAGCAAGGGCCGGCACTAGTCAGGGAAGTGAGGAACGCCATCCAGCCCGAGTTGGACGCGTTGAATCGTGCGGTCCGGCGGTACGAGAAGAAGGCCACAGTCTTGGCCTTGCAGACAGAGTCGCGGCTAGGCGCTGTGGATACCCGACTGAGTGATGCTATAGCATTGGCAGCGGCAGCTGCAAAGCAAAGCAACCAGGCGCAGTGGAGCTTCACCGCGCTTCTGAGATGGTGTGCTGAGTCCCTGGTGTCTTTTGTCTTGATACCTTACCATCTGGTGCTCTACCTCGTCATGTGGCCGTTCAGGATGGTGGCAGCGCTGCTGCTCCGTAAGAGAGCAACGAGAAGCGACGGCCGGTCGTCCGGCCCTGGACGACCAGGACGTGGCTACGGTAAGGGGTCGAAGCCCGGCTCCGGATCAGAGAGGGACAGATATAGAGACCGAGTTCCATCGAGACTATCGAGGAGGTATAGTCCTTGAGGTCACTGCCTTTCTGGCTTTTTGCTTCACTTCCTTTGTTTTTTCGAGAAGAAGAACAGCACTTGTTTCGTTTCTTGGAGGCACTTGACATATGATACCAGAAGATACAGCACCGGTCGAAACACGTAGGCAAACCTATGTATCCGGAGGGTGGCGTGATGAAGCACGGAGTCAATGGCATGGAGAGCAAAATTCGCCTCCAGTGGGAACGGGGCACAACGGAGACGTGCAAATTCGAAGCCAATTTTTGTCTGCGAGGCGTCCGCTTTTCGTTCGGCCCGGACTGGGTGAGCTTGAGAAAACACGGCTCATGGTTCGCGGCGGGCACATCTTATCCAGAGGGTGTATGCAGCTACCGGCCTCCCAACGCCATCACCTTGGCCCAAGCGCGTAAGGCCTGCTGGGCCATACAAATGGAACATCATCCCTCGCCTAATCTTTTTTGTTCTCTGAATTGTCGGAACACTGGCCATGCGACGCCGGGAAGCGACCGGCATCGAAGGTTAAAAGAATACCTCGTGCGTGAGAACTGTCTCACATAATGCAGGTTCCAACTCTACCACGCATCTGAAATCGAGATTCACGTTGCCCATTCCCAACTCTGTTTTAGTGGTGGTGGTGGTGATGATGGTCACACTCTGCAGAAAGAGGTGCCGATTTCAAGTTTTGTTGTTCGCGGATACTTGCAGGCTGTGATGGTTCGTTTTCCATCACGATGTCGTGCAGCACTGGGCTTGGCCCTGTCCTACGTCCGTAGGGACGAAGGCCAGCCTCTCTTGAGTCCACGTGTACGTGTGCAACAGTCTCGATCTTTCTCGACCTTGTTTGCTGTCCTCAAGTGCTCTTGCGACCCAACCAGTCAGTGAACGTGTGGATACTTTGCTCTACTCTATCACGCATAGGGCGTGCAGATGAAGCTTTGTCCGGCGAAAGCATATCACACACCGGATGGTTCGGCCTGTCCGTGCACTCGATCACATCAAACCCCCTCCCTCGAAACCAACCACCACTAACGCGAGGAGGGGAGATGAGGTCCAAATGTGCACAGTACCCATGGTGTTGTATCGTTCGAAGTCTTGCGACGAACTGCTACGTTTCCCAACATCCCACCTCCCTTCTGTTTGTTGGTACGTTCGTCCCAGGGCGCCGGATCCGAATGGGGGCATGAACGGGGCTACATAGCATCGTGCTCGCAATTTCATGCCCAAGCCTGCGCCTTGCCGTTTGTGCTTGCGTGGAAATGCTCATCGTATGTATGTATGTGCTAGGCCACCTTTGGCCTACGCAGACCGCGCCGGCCTTGGGAGTAATATTGAATGCAGGCTGGCTCTGTGTCTAAGTGGGGACTCTTCCTCCATCCCCCTCGTGTTGCCAATCGGGTGTCATAACGTTTACCTTGGACGTCCGTAGGTGAGTGAGTGAGTACATGGCGCAGCGCCGCAGAGCGGCCGGGGCCGCGCAGCCAGGTTTCATGCAGACGACGACGAGGCTTTCACGAGCTGAGATGCAAGCTCGACGGGAGGTGGCTGGCGTCTGTGGGCATGACGGAACCTATTGCTTCCCCTTTTACTTGATGTCTGTTAAACTAGTTGCTGGAAGTATTACGATGAATATCAAAGCCTTCACGAGCTTGTCTTCCACGGGTTTGTCTTCCCCGCCAGGCTTGTTGTCATTTGTTGGGGATGGGGGAGGCTGACAAGACAGGACAGCCACATTATGCGCCGACTACTCGTGCAAGAAGCCCGATACGGTTATATATTGGTTTATCAGTCTTGTGTGTACAACTCGCGCAGTGGCCAGTATGCCAATTCGTCGCGTATCGATGTCCATCTCGGGAAGGAGGAGTGGGTCTTTTACGGCTCCACAGCTGCTGAAGAAAAAAAAAAGAAAAGAAAAAAAAAATGAGGTCCAAGACAAGTACTTTTGTAGTGTACTGTAGTACTGTGGTACCGCTTGCTGTCAGGAGCAAGCTGGCTCCATTTCCCAAGGCCTGTGCTCCGATCTGGTTGGCCAATGCTCAAAAAGTCGCCGAGGCGAGGGGTGGGTTGGCCTCTCAGAAGTCTATTCTGTGTTGCTATTTTCCGTCCCAACCTGAAACTCTAAAGCCGGGACCAGCCCGTAAGGCAAGGCCGAGGGGCAGCGTGGCTGAAGATCTAAAAGGCGGACCCGGGGATGTAGCAAGTTTATGGAGGATTCATGCGTTGCGGCAAGGCAAGGGAGAGGAATAGGGGCCGCCAGGAGAATCGTAGATGGTGTTGCCATTTTTTGATCTGAGCCTTGCCTTGCTTCTTCCTGGGTGCGAGACCAGAGGGGGGGGTGGGCGACGCGTGGTTCTTCGCACGACATGAGTAAAAAAGAATCGTCAACAAAGCTGTGGGCGACCGTTCGCAGCTAACCAATCTCGGCCCCCAGTTGCCATTTTTCTGGCCGTTGGACAGATGGTCGGTCGTGCAAGTGAAGTTCCTTCATCCCAGAAGGGAATACCAGGAGGCCCACACGAACCGTCACACAGGGGCGGCCGTAAGGCGCGACCAGGCCACCCCGGTATCACGAAGAGAAAAAAAGCTCCGATGGCTCGCATCAGAGCTGATCCTATCCAGAATTTTGTCAATGGCCCTACTGACCTGCGGACTGGTGTCCGCCTTGCCCTGGACTGGAGACCGTCGCGACAATCGGCAATATCGGGTCAAGCTGGGCGCGACGCGTTCTCGGTACCAGAGAGCTATCAGCTCGAGCACACGCCAGAGGTGGGTGGTGTTGACGCGACCAGAGGGAAACGTCCGTTCGCTCCCAAGAGGAAAGCCACCGCAGCGCAGGACGTCGACACGCAGCGGCACGTTACCATCCCGATTGGCGCCAGCGCTGGCTGCAGGCCGCCTGCCCTCAGCCTGCCTGCGTGCAGCAATTCGCCTGCGAGATAAATTTCGTGATGCAGGCTCGTACTAACGCCTTTCTCTGTCTCTGCCTGCTCATTTGCGCCTGTTCGGTACGGCTGCATGTACGATCAGTCAGTCAGAGAACCGGTGTGTCTGTGCATGTCTTTGGCAGCCGGCCCTTTCCCTGGGAGGACCTGGAGAGAGTCACAGGCGTGCACGGTAATAGTTCGCGCCAGCGTGCCTAGCGTCCCCAGCAGCGCGGAAGGCATCGCGGAGACAGGAAGGATAATTTCACCCATGACGACGGGAACTGATCGATCGTGCGCCCTCTGTGTTTCCTCGAGATTCCGGCTTGTCGCTCAGTCATTCTGACGGAGCGGTGACGAGGAGATCATGGAGGCGCAAATGGGGATTTCCGTCGACGCAGCAGACTACAGCGCAGGTGCGTTCCAGAGAGGGGCGTGATTGACTGAGAGGTGGAGACCAAGGCTGGGGCCAGTGTGGCACATCCCTGCCGCCTTTCAGGTACCACCGACTGGGGTTTGAGACTGCGACGTACCTCTTTTCGCACTTACTGCCTTGCCAGTCGGACTGTTGTGGTAACTCAGTGATAAACTCCCCCAACGACGTTGCAGAATTCTGGGACTCAAACTTGTATCCGGTGCAAAGCTTGTCCTCGCCCATCAACGGCCGCCGCGAGCTGGTCTTGGGCAACGTCGACTCTGGGTGCTTTTGCTCAACGGTACGCAGACAAGACAGATAGATACCAACCTGCCTGCCTGCGTGCTCGTCCGGCAGCACGGGTAGATCCCGGTCATCCGATCTAAATTAGTGCCAAATGTCAGGCCAGTGGATACATGGCACGACCCACAGGCCCAAGCTGACTCAAGCCAGCGCGCCTGCCAGACTGGCCAGCCTAAAGTCGACCTCATCAAGAGCTGCATGCGGGCGATGACATGTGCTCCTGCTGGGTGGTACGAGCGGGCATCGTTATTCCCTCTGGCGGAACAAAGTACCCGGTGCCGTGTGGCCGCGTACCTGCGGTTCAATCGACCAAACCTTGTTGGGCTACATTCTCGTCCCGATCTGCTGCGACGTCTCTTTCGTCCTGGCTGCTGCTGCAATCTCCCATCGTCCAACCGACCAGTCGGATGCATTCTTGCTTCTTCGCAGCGCCTCAATGGGACTTGATGCTGCACGCGGCAGACCGGGGCAGACGCCAGGAAGAGCAAGACCCAGAACCAAGAGGTTTGACATCGGAGCAGCGCTGCACAAGAGAGATGAGCCCGCCCTTGTGACTGCAACCACCACACTTTATATCCCATCTGGGCGTTCGCATTATTAACGGCAGGGTCTTTTTCATGTGGCCCCCGGCCTGCCGTTGAACGCCTTGGGCTTATTACGACATGCCACTCGCGGCACCCTGTGCGGTACATGAGTACATGTCTGTCCCATTGTGGCCATGTATGGCCCATGATCAGGACCCTCCAATGAAACCTCAACCCATGACCCCCGCCTGTCCCCAGAGAACATCAGGCCCACGATGACAGAAGGGGCGATTTCTCGTGGCATCATGGATGGGGCGGGTTTGACGCCCTCGTCCCCTCTCCTGGGAGCCGATCTCTGAAGAGATGCACTCCTGCCCACCTTTCTTTTATTCCCCTCCCGCCGCTGCTATCGCACCGCGCTCTCTCCTATGGTCTGTCTCCCAAGGTTTGATCGCCCAATCGTTCCGTCCCTAGCCTCGCCAGCATTCAGTCGGCCTCGTCGTTCCTTACACCGGTATCCTCTCGTCCACTCGTTTGTCCACACTTCTCCAAGTCCGGCTTTTCCTTGCGTCGAGTACATGCGGTAACGTCGTACTGTGGTACTCCCATAGCCTAGACTGACAACTGCCCGCATTTCCTTCACCTTCCTTCACTATTACATCGACAACCTGGGTCCGTCTCGTCTAGCTCAGACCCATTACCCCTCCGCCAAACTCTGTTTGCTCTGTCCAGCCCTCTTGTTTCCTCGGCCAATATTGTTTGATCTCCCATCTTCAAGCGAGGTGCTCACACCCATCGGACGACTTTACCTCACCTTCTTCCCCGTCTTCCCCGTCCCCGTCCCCGTCCTTTCCCACCTTTGTTGACGGAGGATGAGTCTTATTCGCCCGTACACCTGCTAGACCCGGTGGATTTTCTCTTTTCCCCAGAGAACTTTCTCGTCTCCTCACCTGGGCATATAGGGCGCGGTGAGGGATCACCCGGGAAACACCAGTAATACCAAAGTCTCCACAGTCACACACAATGAGGAGCATTCAGCTACCGAGGATATGGGGTGTACTCCTCTGCTTCCTTCTGTGCTTCAACATCGTCTTCGCGGGTGTTGCGCAACCCCTTCCACGGCAGGATGATATAACGGACGCTCCCACCACGACCGCTCCCTCATCTACCATTGAAGATGCTGCCTCAGCATCCTTCACCTCTTCAGCAGATAACTCAGCGACTTCTGGGGTTGAGAGCACCCCTATACCGTCCTCGATACCTGCAACGGATTCGGCCACCGCTCCAGTCCCCACAGTGACAGGTGGTTCCAGTGATCTGAACTCTACTCTATTTAATAGTAAGTGATATCCTGCCAGTATGTGCTGACGATGATCTTGCTGACACGCTGCTTAGTTACTATTGCTGCGGGTGAACTACCCTTGAAGCCTCGCGTCACTCCGGGTTTCTCTGTCGCTGGCGTCATCCTGATGTTGACAGGCAGTGCCTACACACTCATTGGCATCAAGACCAGGTGGCTACACTGCTTCCTTTCTGCTGGGTTCCTGGCCGCCGTCGGTGTGACAGTTCTCATTATATATGTCATGAACCCGCCCATATCCGATGGTGTGCAGGGCGCCTACGTCGTCGCAGCCACAGGCACAGGACTATTGCTCGGCGGTGCCGCCCTCGTCTTCAAGGAGGTCACGGAATGCCTTGCTTGCTTGCTGGGTGGGTTCTGCCTGGCAATGTGGCTTCTGACCTTGAAGGAAGGTGGTCTACTCGGCTCAGGAGGAGCTCCTGTGACGATATTCATCGCCGTGTTTTCGGCTGCCTCGTTTGCAGGCTATTTCAGCAGATGGACACGAGCCCACTTAATGATCGCCTGCATTTCCCTCAGTGGGGCAACGGCAGTTGTCATTGGGGTTGACTGTTTCAGCCGTGCTGGGCTCAAGGAGTATTGGGCATGGATCTGGAACATTAATGATAAGTTGTTCCCGTTTGGTGCGGATACATATCCACTCACCAGAGGAATCAAAGTCGAACAAGCCGTCACCATCATCATCGCCCTTATCGGCCTCGTCTCGCAGAACAAGCTTTGGCTGGTTGTCAAGGCACACCGGGCGAAGAAAGAGGAAGAACGCATCAGAGCAGAAGCCGAGAACCAAGAGCATGAAGCCAATGTGGGCAGGGACGTCGAGATGGCCACTGCGAGCGAAAGGAAGCAGTGGGAAGCAATCTATGGCGGCAAGAGCGGCATGGGAGTGCACACCTCGGAAGATTCTAATGTTGGTGATATCTACCACGAAAGGAAGGCTCGGAACAGTGGTACAACTACCACTGCCACAGCAACCCGCCGCTCAACGATCGACGAGAGAGAAGAAATTGAAATGGCCGAGATCCCAATCGCCGAGGAGCAACAGCAAGGCGATGCCGCATCGGAGCTCGTGGAGGAGCGGCCCGAAACACCGCCAAAGCCCAAGACAGCAGCAGAGAAGGTCCTCGACAGGAGCGCAGACGGCATGGTCACCGTCCGCGTTGCTGCCGACGACGATACCCTCGGCTCACCGACCACTGAAAAGGAAGAGGAAAAGGTCTGGCTCATTGGTGATGACGGAGAGGCGCGACTCGTCCCCAAAGCGTCCGCAGAATTCAGAGCGAAGGCCTCGACGCCAACGCCAAATCTTGTCTCGCTTCCCTTCAGGGTGCCTGCTGAGGCTGCCGAGACTGTTGTAGGAGGTGACGACGATCAATCGTCTGTAGCCGCTATTGCCGACCATGACGGTGATTTGCTGGAGACACGAAGCACCGCGAGTAGGAGAAGCTCACTTGTGAATCGCCTATCTGTCGGGTCAGCCGACCTGTTCCGGAGGATTTCACAGCGATCACTGGGCAGGAAAATGGACGCTGCGGCTCGCGGTAAGAGCGACAGCAGAGAGGATTTAACATCTCCCGTCAAGGAGGATAATGAATCTATCGCCGCTACTCTAGATGGATCGGACGGTGGCAGCATCAGGGCAGTAACACCCACTGACGAGAAATCATTCAGCAAGGAGATCAAGGCGGAGTTGGCAGATGAGGAGACTCAAGAGAAGGCTCCTGCGAAGAGACCAGCTTCAGAAGTGACTGTCTCAACCGATATCCTGAACTCGCCGGCAACCGACGGAAATACAACAAAATCTCCTGATGCGACCAAGTTCAAGCCAAGCCTGGACTCCATGCTTACATCAGAGAAGGCAATCACGAAGAAAGTGGAAGACGCATCGCCTGCGGAGGAGAGTGTGTCTAAAGCGGGCAAGTCGATTGCATCTGAGACCTCCTCTGGCCCGGTGAGCCTCACGAAGGATCGACTTCCTCGTGGGCTGTCCAAGATCGCACTGTCGTACCGAACAAACGAATGGGCCAAGCACCTGTCCAACGCTGAGATGCCTTCACCCGCTGAGCTTCGAATCCCACACGAGCCAGAGCCAGAGCTGGTCGAAGTCAAAGAGGTTGAGGAGAAAGCAGCGCCGGTGAACGTGGATGAGCTGAAGAAGACAGCTTTGGACGCCACTCCCCCTCCCGCTATGCCTAGGTCTGTCTCTGTGATGTCAATGCAGCAAGCAGCCGCCCCACAGGGCTACCTTTCACCAGCCCAGCGAGTTTCCTCAGACGTTAGACGTGTTTCTGGGAGGGCCGCATCTGTAATGGCGGAGGACGACGACACCAGATCGATTATGAGCAGCGACAGCAGGAAAGCCGCAAGGAGCGCTGCAGCGGCGGCTCTGACAGGTGAAGTGGTCAGCTCACCACCAGCCATGATCCCGAGCGGGAATAGCCCTCCTGCGGCCAAACATATTTCCTCCAGGCCACCTGTTCCCGGCCTGGTCTCTTATGACAGCCCACAGACCCTGATCGGACAACGAGACTTGCTCATGCGGAAGAAAGCATCGGTGCTCCGACCAGACTCGGTCCAACCGGGCAACGTCAGCCCTCCTTCATCCAATTCGGCATCTGAATCTGGCTCCGTCCGCGGCGTCGCACCGTCGCCCGCTTACGGAACAGTAGCGGCGATGGGTCCACCGCAGGCCTGGCGGAACCACAACGCCGCAGGGAGCGCGCCGAACAGCCGCAGGAGCTCCGAGACGGCCAGAATACCGGCGTCTGCGCTGGTCGATGCCGACGACCTGCCGCTCAGCCAGCGCAAGGCGATGATGCGCCAGGACAGCAGGACGTCAATCAACAGCGGCTCGCTCGTGGGCGGGGCGAACTTCAACTCGCACCAGCCGCAGCGCGTCTCCACCCTCCCCAGCCAGGCGGTGCGCGAGTCGCAGCTCGCCAGCTTCAGGCAGTCCGTCCAGCAGGACCTGCGCAGCGCGTCCACGGGGCAGCCAGCGGTGAACGCGAACGCGCAGCTCGGGCACGGCGGCGGGTTCAACCCGGGCGCCACTCCAGGACAGGCTGGAGGTGCAGGTGGCCCGCTGATCAACTCCATTTACGGGGTCCCCGGGACATCGTCGGCCAACTCACTGCCGCAGCACGTGGTGCGGCAGAGCTACGATGCCGAGGTGCAGCGGGACATCGACACGCAGCGCAGCTTCATGATGGGCCAGCGGCAGGCGGAGGCGCAGAAGCAGGCGACGCTCAAGAGCGAGCGGGAGAGGGCCGGGCGCATGTTTGAGCAGCGCATCCGGTCGGACCGCGACATGATGGAGATGCACCGCGAGGCCATGCGCAAGATGCAGAGGCGGGCAAGTCAGGCGGACAAGCAGATGTAAAGAGGACGGAGGAGGAAGAAAAGAAAACGGCAAGGAAGACGAAAGGTGACAAAAAGGTGCAAAGTGGTGGCAGGTTTTTTCTTGGTGGAAAACGTTGCTTTTGACCGCTTGCCGGCGTAAACGGCTAGACCTTAATGTTTTTGATGACTTGTATGTATCCTAGTGCTAATGAGTACTATGTAAGGATGGTTAAAAGGATGTAGGTAGAGCTAGGATTTATGTGTACATATATGATACCCATTTCATTCACATGATGAGGTGAAGACCATTGGTGCTGTTGGTTTAAATGGGTGGCCATTTTCAAGAAGCATTTGGGTGATACATATGATCCATCAACCTCACAGGTTGCCGCTGTACCTTGATGTCGGTGGTAGTATATAGTCTTTATAGTGGTATCGCTACCTGGCAACTGGTGGATATATTGCACAGGGTAATGGTATGTTTACTCAATAGAGATCTCATGCCTAAAAAGGTCGTTGAAATTACTATGACCAACTTGAAGTGCTGGGACAAGCACATGTCAAAGTGGCTTTGGAATGTGAAAGTGCCTCTCACAGCACTGTCTAAGACCTCTGAGTCACTGCCAAACTCGCAGTCAAACACCACAGGTGTTCAGATCACGGAAAAAGAGAGGGAATGGACTGTCTGGTCCAAAACACCAAAAATCATCAAACAAAAATGCAAAAAATGAAGACAAGTAGCTACAACTGGTTTCGATCCAGCGACCTCCGGGTTATGAGCCCGGCGCTCTTCCCCTGAGCTATGTAGCTGTTGTTGAAAGCTCCGGAAGTTGAGGAATTATGAAGACTAGTCGGCTTTGTGGAGTCCGAGTTGACCGGCATGTAAGCCGGCTGCCCCGGTGGAGCCGCCCTCAACCACTTACATGGAGGCCATGCGGCAAGTCTACTATGGTCAGAAGGACCTGCTATTCTTTGTTCTACCAAAAAAAAAGAGCAGATCTTGGATTCCAACTCAGAAAGTCGCTTGGAAGTTGAGTGAGATCCCGGGTCGGGATCTACTTGCCGCACCGGCCGGAGCACTCGCCACAGACCCGCAGGACCGCTGACTCACCAGCTCCCACACGTCCACACACTGTAAAAACTGGTCGCAATCCAATATCTCGTCCGTTTCTGAGGTTGACGATTGCGTCCATTGCTATGGAGCTTGACCGCTTACTCACGACATTCATTTGAGATCCTGACACGTGGGTGGCCGCATCCGGGTAGACGGGAGCGGGATGGGCCTAAACCTTAAAACCTGTATCTGGTACCGCCTCCTTTGGGGATGCACACCAGCGTGCCTGCCCACGTCCGCAGAACCTGGTTCTCAGTACTATAGTTTATCATGATATGTAATTTCGATTGCATCCAACGGTTACACAGCTCTCCTCAGTATAAGTAGCCATTGCTGTGTCAGAAACAAAAATTCAAATAGCTAGACAGACACTGCTACCTGAGGATCCACGCGGCAACGCTTTCTCAGACATATTATACCAGTCCAGTGATGAAAAATTGTACTACTCACGACTTTACACGGTCATCAGAGCCATCAAGATGCCTGGCATAGTTGTGGTGTCCCATATAGGCCCAAGAGTCCACAAGGCTTCTTATCATTTTGACAATGGGTTGCTGAGATCGAAATTGTTGAATCACATGTCATGAATAATGCTGAGCATACGAGGTTATATATGTACAATACGGGCGTCTATGAGTGTCTGTATGTGAGAAGTCATCTACCAATCAAAATTTGAAAAACCAGGCTAGCATCACAGCAGATACATACATCAGTACAGCGTGTCAAGCGGCCGCACACCCTCAGACTGCAAGCATTGAAGCTGCAAGCCTCACAATTTCCCCCTCAGTTGGGCCGGTCTCTTGCCAGACAGAATTATTTCAGCCAATTTTCTGGTTCAGCACGCATCTTGACCCAATCCTGTAGGTACTGTGCAGATATTTGGAACTACTCTCCGTTGACCTGGCCGGTTTTCCATGTCTACTCAAACTCGTTGGTGGTCCTCTGGAAACCTGTGAATACATGTCAAGTCTCCCCACATTGGGCGCTTGCGAACCACACCAACCTTTTTACCTTGTTCTCCGCCCAGGGCGGGAACGGCGGAATGCGGCAAGTTGTCACGCTTGTTGTGCATGTCGGCAAATGTCAAGTTGGGCAGGCCTCCGACAGGCGCTTGGTACATGTCCCTAACTGCCAACTGGTAGGAGGGTGTTGTTTCAAATATTCCGGGGCCCCAGTGTCCTTAGCTCTATAAATTTGTCTCGAGAACATTTGTTACGGCGGCAACATTCTCTCCGTCCTCTCGTTGACTGAGGCAGGAAAATTTTCTGACATGAAGCGCTCTGCCGCGTCATCTCGAGCACCGAGCCCTTCATCTTGTTGATCGCAACACTCGCCACTTCATCGAGGAAGTCGAGGTGCTCCGGGTGCAGACCATGCTGCCTTGGTCTGAGTATTCTGAAGAGGTTTGCTGGGGCTTGCTGGCGCGTAATTATTAGGAGAATTTTTGCCTTTCACCTCAGTATGCGTATGCGATGGACGACTCATATGTAGGCCAGACAATTCTTCTGTTGACAAAATGTTGTTATGCTTTCTGGTCTTCAGGCTGAACTTCAGAACCGCGGAAGAAGGTATGAGTCCTTACCAAGGTCAATACCTACCTAGGCAGGGAGGTAGGTATATTGGTTAGGTTGCAGCTTCTGTGAGTCATTGGAAGACTTTCGAGTGGAAGATTCTCATGGCGCCATCGTAGGAAGGTTGTAGCATCCAGTCTGTTTTTCCTCATTAGACGGGTACGGTTGAATAACCTTCTGTGATGTGATCTTAAACAGGAGAATACCATTAGATACAAACTGTACTCTGGTGGCATGCATTCTGGATATGAATACCTCAGAATAAATTCCGGCGCAACTTTGTTGGTCTGTCTTGACGTCTTGCAAAGCCGTGACGCTTCATTGACCTTCTCAGACTTCTGTGACGCAAGAGCCTTCTCATGATTATTCAATCCACAAATTAGTCGTCCTCAGTAGATTAGTATATACCATCTCACGATCTCTACATCTGTACAGAAAGAGCCAGGAGCTGAGGGTATTCAAAAACCTGGACATATCTACCGGTCAAATACCAGAAGGACAGCAAATAAACGAATGTCAAACGCTTCCCTGTTCGAACAACAGCAAATTTACCATTCCCCTCCCAACGCCGATCCAATGCGGTGCCATCCATGAAACCTCTCCGACTCCTGAAGTAACCAAAAACATCCCCCATGTCCTCTCAAGACAAAAGCCAACGGGTACTTTTCTCTAAGTGTCTTCTTCACAAAGTCTCCGTGCTGAAGTCTCCACCAACCTGACTACCCTGCCCCCCGCCCTCGCGCGATTGTGCTCCGTCGTTGCGCTTGCTGCTCCTCCTCACGCCAAACAGGTCGCCCACGGAATTAGTCAAACTCTTGGCGCGCGCCCTGACGCCCTTCTTGCCCCCTCCTCCCTGACCCTGCTGCCCTTCCGCCCCGGGGATCTGCGACTCGTCTGCCGTCCGGCTCCGCTCGATGGCGGACATGATGACCCTCTCCTCCTCCTCGCCGATCGGCTCCACGCTCAGCTCGTCCTGCGAGACGTACAGGCTCGAGCGCAGGCTGGGCCTGCGCCGTGAACTCGGTCTCCGCACCGGGTGGGCGTCCTTGACCAGGTTTGATGGCACGAGCCCGCTGACGGTTGAGTGGAAGGGGGATGGTGAGAAGAGCGGGCCTGTGAAGTGGTGGTGTGTGTGGGATCTTGATGCTGATTGTGGTCTTGGTGTGACGGGGCTGCCGTCGTGGGGGATGTTGATGGCGGGTAGGGCTGAGACCTGCCCCAGGGGCGTGCCGGGGTGTGTGGGTGGTTCGGAGCTTATCGGTGTGGCGCTGGATATCGAGATGGCTGATTCTGATGACATGGCGTGTGCTATCCCCGGGTGGACTGGCGCAGGTGTGGAATTATGTCGTTCCTGCGAGTGCGTCCGTAACAGTGGTGCTGACTCGCCGGCGTCTGCTGATATCAGGTGTGATGCCTTTGGCGGTGTCGCCGGCGCCCTCGAGGTCGGAACGCCTGATTCTTGAAGAACCGCCAGTGGCTTGTTGACGGCGTCCATAAAGCTCACCCGCGAGGACCGTCGTGACCTCTTTGCGTCGCTGTCCCGACGTCTCGGCTGCGCAGGGGACGGGGGATCGTCGGGGTCCTGCTCTGCGAGCCCAATGGTCTCCTCAACCTCATCGTCATCGGAGAGCATGTCTTCGTCGTCATCTACCGCGTCCCTACCGCTAGTAATGAGGAACACGCCGAAGAAGGTCAGAAAACAGCCACCGGTGAATTTCACCGCCTGCTCAGACGTCGTGTGCTCAAAATCTCTGTACAAGACTGCACTTCCTATAATTACGCACAATGTGAACGAGACGAATTGGATCGGGATGACCTGGGTTGAGTCGAATCTTTGGAGGGCCTTGTTCACATAGCGCACTTGCATGATGGCAGTGCCGAGCAAGATCACTATGAGCACGTATGTCACAGGTGTTGTGAAGGCCCGCAGTAGTGTTGAAGACAACATGGACGACACACCCTTGGTTGAGAGCACAGTGTAGCCACCTGAGAGTCATGTCAGTCACTCGCGCAGGGCAGCAAGAGATTCAAGCACCATTACTTACCGAACAAACCCACGAGACCAAGGTCGATAAGAATAGTGCGGTTGCCATATTTGGGACTCAGCCACATGAGGAGGACAATCAGGCTGCACGTCACGCCCATGTAAATCTCGAATTCCATGGTGGTGATGGCATCCCAAACAGCATGGGGATCCAACTTGGTCTCCTGGGTGTTGGCGCTCAGGACGACAGTCACGGCGCCGAAGACGGCGATGACGACGCCCCAAAAGTCGCGCTTGCGGAACTTCTCCTTGAACACTATGGGCGCGATGATGCAGTTGGAGACCAGGGCGACGACACCGAGCGGCGACACGATGGAGGCCGGGGCGAAGCCGTAGGCCAGGAAGTTGCCCATCTCGCCGACGGTGATGAGGACCTGGCCGAGCCACCAGTAGGGCGACTTGAGATAGTTGGTGGAGGAGGGTTTCGTCGCGGAGTCGTCTGAGTTCTCTGACCAGCGCGAGTCGCCGGACTGGAAGGACTGCGTCAGGGGGTCCGACTCCTCTGCGCCCTGGGCGTCATCGTCATCGTCGCCGGCGCGTGGCGTGTGTGCTCCTGCTCCTGCTCCCACTCGCGACTCGCCCACGGACCCATAGCCCGTCTGCGGCGCTCCGTTCCCATTCTTGGCATTCTTGAGTGCTTGTTTCGCGCGCTCCCTGTTCCGCACCTTTTCCCTGTGTAATTGGATATGCGCGTATCTCTGGACGTTGAGGGCCAGGGCGATGAGGACGTTGCCCACGATGGCGGTGACTATGCCGATCAGGCTCGACCACTCCTCCAGGCCCTTCCTGGGGCCGCCGGCGCCTGGCTCGCGACCGGTGCTGTTGTCGTGGCGCAGGTAGTCGGTGGCCGTGTAGGCGGGCAGGTACTGGGTGACGGATCTCGCGGGTATGGAGGCAGGCAGTATCGGTATGTACATGGCGGCTCAGGGGCCGTCAGTGGCTGCCGACGGGGAGTTCCAACGGCTTGAGGAAGGGTATATCATGGGTGATGCCGATCGATTGGCGCAGGCTCGAGCAGAGTCGCAGACTATGTACATAAAAACCTGATATATTGCTGCTGGTGGTGTGGGCTCAAGCTCCGAGGCTTGTCTAGAGTTTGGGAGTCGGGCCTGGGGGAGCAAGGTCGCATGCGTGCATGAACCGGTGGTACGTAGTTACAGGAGGCAGTCGAGAGTTTGCCGGGGTGTAGGCGTGCCTCAGGGTCGAGAGATACTCCGTAGATAGCGAAGCGAAGGATTCGCAGGTGTGGGAGGGCAGACACAGGCGATTACAAGAATAGATACAGGGCAAAGAAGAGAACGACGTTGTAACCTGTGAACAACGGGTGCAGTTGATATTCCTGCTTGCGGAGCAGCGCGGAGCAGCCTTGGGAGGCTGCGAGATTGGTCGCATCTCGCATTAAACGGCTCGCCATGGAAAACCGCGCGAATGCCGTCATATCCACTCCCCACCCACTAACCCGTGGTCCATTTCAACTGAGACCGAACCCGAACGGGCACCCACCCGGCCGAGCACAACAGCCTGCAAGCCAGTCCCAGGTGCCTCACCTCAGGGCACCCCAATATCAACCCAAGCACCTAAGATTCGCTCTGGTCCCAGCCTTTTTCACATGCCGCTAAATAAGAATATCCATCTCTCTCACCAGCCTAGCCCACCTAGCCTTACCTGAGAAACGCATCATTTATTCATTAGCGTGAACTCTCATCTCATCCGGCCTGTTTTTATGACGAAGCCAACAACTGTGACAGCCTCGCCCGTCTCGAGGTATCACAACCGAGTCCCTTCTCGGGTACAAACAGAAGAAGAAGTGCGTGCACGCACAGCTCATTCATGTGCACAAGCGACAGACAGTATTAGCTGGCGGCGGGGTCGATCGAGGCTCGAGCTTCAAATCTCCGTCGTTGTGCAGCCATTTCCCCATCCCCACCTCCTCTCCCATCGTCTTCCTCGCCCCATCTTCCCATCTCCCCGAGGATCCCCTGCTGCACGTCAGACGCCCTCCCGGTCAACCCGAGAGCTAAGAACGGCAGGCCATATCCACCCGGAATCATCACAATGTCCGACGACGACAAAGAGCCTCAGGGTCCATTCAACCCCTTCATCCGGTTCAAGAACCATGTCAACTCCCGCATTGGCACCGGCGTCTCTGTCTTGACTGGCGCCAACGAGGACGCTGACAAGCCTGTGGGTGATGCTCAAAACAATGGCTCTGTCTTGGGCAGACACCAGTCTCCTGGTGGTCCCAACTGGCAGCCCCCCGTAGCCGATTACTGGAATGACTGGTGCCATGTCGACCCTTACAGTCCACACAACCTGCGGCATCTCCCCCAGCCTACCCCCAAGGACCTGCCCCCCGGTGCTGATCCCGCCGATTTTGGCTACCCAGAGGCCTTTGAGGACCTCATGTCTGCGAGCAACCCATTCCGAGGGAACCTGATGGACCTGGGCATGCGAGCAGGTCTGAAAAGGACAGCCACTGGGGCACCTGTCAAGCCAGAGACACCATCTGCCTGGGTCAGAAGACTATATGGCGACGGTCTGCTGCCCCATCCTTTCATTTGGGAACAGCCCAAGCTGGCTGGACGAGTTCCAAGGCACTGGGAGGCTCACGTACGGGGCCCCTTGGGACCTCAGCATACACCTGAGCATGACCACGACCCTACCAGCGACATTGCCAAGGAATTTCTGGACACCATACGCCGGATCGACAATATCGTTGGCGAATCGTTCTTAAAGATGGAGGAGCTCATGGGCAAGGACATGGCAGACATGATGCGCAATGCGCAGAAGTTCGCGGAAAATGCCATGAAAGTCTTCACAGAGGATCGCTCTGGAGATCACGTCCCTGGCAGCAGCGAGGCCAAATCCCAGAGTGATGCGAAATCTGCGTCGGTCGACGAAGAAGACCAGCCCGCCACAGAACAGGACCTCTATGAATTCATCCGGCGCGCCTCGGTCTCGGCCGACAAATTCCTGAATGACTTCTTGAGTTCTGGGACTGGACAGGCTCCTCCACCACCAGAGCGCGCCCCGAGGGACAACCCGCCAGTCAGTGAGACGGTCGAGCACGACCCGTCCGGCGGCAAGACTATCAGGACGTCATCGGAGCACGTGGACATGTTCGGCTTCATCCATTCCCGCACTGAAGTCAGGAGGCTCAACGCAAAGGGCGAGACAATCGATTACGACACGCGCTACTCCGTGCGCTCTGGCCCCCGGGACGACCGTCCTCCCCTACAGGAATACCGACCGCGCTCTGACGCTCCCGTCTCGGTGCTGATGACGCCCGAGCAGTACCGGGCATTTGTCAGTAAGTCCTCGGACGAGCAGCTCGAGGCATTCAGGGTCGCGACGGCGGAGGCCGACGAGTCCGGACTGGACGCGGAGAACTTGAAGCTCAAGAACGAGCAGATGAGGATGATACAGCAGGAGCAGTCGAATAGGGCCGACCCGAAGCCGCGTGTCAGCAGTGAAAACCGAGCACTTCAGGACTATCATCAGCAGCTGGTGCTCCTGGAACAGCATAACAAGCAGCGCCTCCGGGAGAAACGGGAAGCCGAAGCCCAGTCGGCAAGTATTGGCAAGGCAGCAGCTCCCGACGGCGAGGCGCACAGATCGCAGGTGGACACAGTGGCCTTGGATCCTGGCAGCTCGCAGCAGCCCGATGAGCAGGTGAGGGTCCAGGGAGACCAGAACAAGCGGAGGGTAGTCCGAGTGGAGCAGGTGGTGGAGGCCAGACCACCTCCAGAAAAGCCTCAGGGGAGCACGGACAGCGAGCGCTCCGGGTGGTTCTGGCGATGAAGATGGCCAAGAGAACTGCGTCTGCCCCGTCGCTAGAAAAGTTGGTGACAGTATTTGGTATCCCCCCCTCTCCCCTCAGAAACACAAAATGCTGCTATAATGACTTGCTCCCTATCTACGCCACTCAAGAATTATGATTTATTCCCACGACTCGTCGACGACTATACTCTTCGGGCATGTCTCGCGGGCAGTGTCAACACACCCTGCGCTATCACTGATCGTCACTAATCTTGGTGCAATGCTATAAGAACGGGCAGAGCGTCATGATAATTGCTGAGGCCATAGAAGGCGACGCCCCGCGAGGTGTTGCATTCTGGCCTCAGACATTACCGCTACGTCGTCAGCGCGTCTGCCATCCTGAACTTCCGTTGCTTTTTCTCCCCCTTGGAACACCCAGCAATGTGCAAAGGCAGATTCAGCCGCAACCCAGAAATAGTATTAATTAATATCTACTTATGCAACCTAGTAAGACTTCGCAATCGTGATTTTTCCATTTGATGCCCGTGGTACAGAGTCGCCACCCATGAAAACATTCCCAAATTCAGCCAGGTTCGTAGTCAAACTCGAGATCAGCTTTGATGGTCGTTCGTGGTGAGCCGTGAATGGCGTCTCAGAGAACGCCCTAGATGCCTTTGCGGAGGTATGCGCACGCTTCTGGCAAGCTGCGCAGTGCCGGGCTAAAAGTAGTTCGTAAGCACAATGTCACAATTTCGTCGGTAGAGAGCATGCACTTGTGTGTGTGTGTGTGTGTGTGTGTGTGTAGTCACGAATAGGAGGCACACAAGACGCGAGGGGACGTGAGGAAGCAGTGTAAGTCACGCGAGGAGAATGTCAACGAGTTCGCACATCGTTACATAGGAGCGCTCAACATGCAGTGCGTCCAGCCAGCGAGAAGCCATAGGAAGAAAGCGTCGTATAGATTCATCATCATCATGACCAGCCATTGATCCGATCCACAAGGTATCTAATTCCTCCATTCCCCCCAGAAACCCAAGAATTGTCGCCAGAACGCCACCAATGACCATCATGAGAGAAAGCCATCGCAATGCCAGAACAAGGACTCAACAAAAGCGATGCCATGCCAGATGAAGAGCAGACAGACACACGCAACATTGCACGGAAGGAATCATCGGGCCGAGCCAAAACAGCCACGGACCTACCACTGCATGCTCTTTTTCTTGGTGATCTTCTTGTCATCCTTCCTCAGGCCCGAGAAGAACCCGCTCACGGCGGCCGCGGGGTTCGCCCCGGACAAGTAAGGGCCCTGGTTCGGCTTCGTTCGACCTGGTCTGGATGAGCCCGACTGGCCCTGCTGTGGAGGAGGCCCTGACGGCCTCCCGGCGAACAGGTTGTTCAGGGTTGAGCTGTGGAACGGCCCCGTGCCGGGCCCGACGCTCGTGGGTCGCTGAGGGGGAGGGGCGAAGTTGGGGCGTTGTTGTGGTTGCTGCTGCTGCTGCTGCGGTGGTCGACCACCGCCCTGCTGGAACGGCGGCCGGCCGGGCAGGGGTGGGCTACCTTGGTGCTGCTGGACGGGCGGCCGACCCGCGCCGAGGTCTTGCCCCTCGGTCCCGTAGAGCTTCTTCAGCCGCTCCGTCTCCTTGGCGATCTCGGCCTCGCGCCGCCGCTTCTCCTTCTCCTCCTCCTCGAGCATCTGCTTGATGCGCTTCTGCTCCTCGCGGTCCCTCCTCTCGCGCTCGCGGTCCTCCCGCTGCTTCGCGGCCTGCCGCTCCTTTTCCTCCCTCTCGACCATCGCCTTCAGCCGCTCGGTCTCGGCGTCGATGGCTGCGGCGCCCGGCCGTGCTGACGAGGAAGCCGCTACGTTGGCCGTGGACATGACCGGTTGGGCCTGTGGCGCGGACGGGCCTAGGGCGCCTGCCATCGTGGGCCCTGCTGGGGGTGGGCTGGGTCTCGAGTTCTTGCGCTTCGAAATGGGGAGTGGTCCGGTGGCACCAACGTTGAACAAGTCCGGCCTTTTGTCTGGCGCGAGGTACAGATCACGGATCACCTCGGCCCCGAGCACAAGCACAATGTCCAGCCCTTTCCGGTCCTCCATATCGATTCGCTGCAGGTTTGGTTCGTAGACGGTTACCGCCGTCGCGCGGCCCTGCTTGAAAAGCGCAACCGTAATGTCTGGCTCCTTGCTCTTGTGCCGGCCAACGCTCTTTCCAACGTTGAAACAACTCATGTCCTTGCGCCCCTCTTTCTTCCACCTGAACATGATCCTGGGGCGGAAATCGGCGACGGGCGAACCGTTCTGCGTCTGACGGTCGAGCTGCGAGTTGGAGGGCATCTTGAAGCTCTGGGTCAACATCTCGAACTCCCAGGTGTCCGACTTTGTGAGGGAGCCGGGGTTGTATTTGACCGAGACGGCCTGGTCTGGGTTGTACAGGTAGATTGTGAAGTTATCGGGTATCATAGGCTGAGGCGCCATAGAAGTAGCCCCATTTTGTTGCTGTGCCCTGACCTCGGCGGCTGAGAGTGTCGGCTGGGACCATTCCGGCTCGACCACGACTTCGGCGTAGACGACGTCGGGAGCGAAAGGGTCAGTCAGGGCAACGGCATATTTCCTGCGCGCCGCGGGGTTTGAGGGGTCTGCCCGCTTGAAGACATATTCTGGGGCAGGCTCAGAGCCGTTCTGTGTAAAGTAAACAACACTGGAGAGTGGGTTCTCGCTGGACTGCTTGAACTGGAAAGTAGGAAGGTTTTCGTCAAGCATGGTGGGATTTGGTGTTGTCCTTGGGACGAGACTCGGGTTTGCCACCAGCAGTAGCAGAGGCCACACTTCAGCTCATGTGCTGTTGGAGCTGAGCAGGGGCGGACGAGGATGGTAGTGAGTGGTTGCCTCGAACAAAGAAGTCACGGGAGAAGAAAGCGTGGTGGCTTGACGTGAGCCGACCGAGGATCCCGGCTGGGTTGCGAGACGATGGGTTGCGATACGATGCAGTGCGATGCAATACGATGCAATACGACCAAGAACGACTAGTCCTCGCTTTGTCCTCGGGCCAGCGAATGTTGTAGTGGGATGGCAGTGGCACCTGGACACACGATCTTCAGGGGGGCAATTACTGAGTGGTGAGACTGGGAGTGGATGTGGAGTTGGAGGGGTCGAGGAAGAGAGTTCAAGGTGACGCGCAAGTGGTGTCGAGGCAACAAGGCAGCAGAGGAGGAGGAGCTTGTGTAATTCAAGCTTGGCGGAAGGAGGAAGATCTATACACTAAAGACTAGTACTTGTTGCAAGAATAGAAACGAAACACAACCCCGGTATCATATGAAAGAGTGAAGAGAGGCGATGGAGTGGGACGGATGGATCGAATGCGATGCGATGCGCCTGGATTGCGACTGGGGGCTGCCCAGTAGTCCCAGGTGGTTGGGCGGCAGGGCAGACGGGGCAGACGGGGCAGACAGGGCAGACAGGGGGCCTGGGCTTTGCACATGCCTACAGAGCTGAAACCGGCTGTCTGGGGGACGTCATCCATGAGCCACCCGCTGACTGGGACGCTGGAAGAACTGGTCACGGCCAGTGTAAGACTTGCAATTGGCCACAGTGGGCCCTGCCAACCTGACGCCCCCTGAGGCTGTGCCCCACGGGAGCTACTCGTCGTGCAGCCGCTGTGAACCGCACGTTTTCGACGTTACCTTGAAGACCGATTGTCACAGTATCGCAGGAATCTCATAGGCCTGCGCGTAAACTTGGACTCAGTGTTGTATACAACAATTTTGATTTCAAGACTGACCACATGGTATATACAGACATATTTAGGAAGTGAGCCCTCTTGACCGGTCTTGACAAACACCAGTCAGACGTGTCTCTCTTTTCTGCCTTCCAACATGCACCTTTTGACCCATTCAGGTCATCTGCAGCTTCTCCAAGATGGGGCCTGCTTGGCCTCCCTTTCACATGCCCCTTCACATGCATACCCGAACAGTCGGCAGATGATGAACTTCCAACACGACGGGTTGTATCCATCAGACACTTTGGAACCCCGCCGACAAGCACGCTGACGACTCGCACAGAAACATGACCAGCTGAAAGATCGCCAGGGACCACACAAAATCTTCCGGGCGCATTACGACTACCCCGACTTGGCGCCGCTAGGCAGTGCCAGAAGCCGCCTGCCTGGTCCCCGGCCCGGGCAGACTGTCAAGGCACACCCTTCAGTCACTCAGTTTGCCTGACTTTCTGACAGCTTCACTGCGAGTGCCTTTGGTCCTGACACTAGTTGTCCGCCCACTCGGGCGGAAGAGTGTGTGCCGCAAAGAAGTCGAGGATCAGCTCCGAGGCGTTGAAAGAGGCTGGGTGCCGCCCTTCTTGCGAGTTGTCGCTATTGGGAGCTGTGCTCGGCCAGTCGTGCCCGATATCCTGTCATTAGAGCATGCACAGTCAGCATCGCTGCCTTCGACGGCTTTTTCCTTGTCTCATCGATACAGCCAAGCTTTTCCTGTCGTCTCTACTTACCGTCCCGTCCATTATGTGGGTGACTAAACCCTTCCGGTCCCCCTCTCCAAACTCATACCGGACCGCCGTGCTGCCGTCCAGGGCCCCCGGCACCGCCGACGTCTGATTCCCCGGACCCAGGCCGTCCCACTCGGCCCACGTCCGGGTCCAGTACGGGATGGAAGGCAGGCACCCTCCCCTCCTGGGCCCGCCGTAGTACGCGATGGTGTCGTCCACCAGGCCGTGGAAGACCAGCACCGGGATGTCGTCCCGCCCGGGGGAGCACGGCTCGATGGGTACCGTCTCCGGCTCACACACATCCCCGAAGTCGGAGATGTAGAACGCCCCCGAGACGGGCGCGAACGCCGCAAACCGCTGCGACATCTCCTCGTCGCACGCCAGCACTCCCACGAAGCCGCCGCCCTGGGACTTACCCGTGGCGTAGACGCGCTCCGTGTCGATGCAGTACTGCGCCTCGAGTTCGTCCAGGATCGAGTTGGTGAAGTCGACGTCGTCGGTCTCGACGTCTGGTACACCTTCCCAGGTTTTCTGCAGTTTAGAATATTCGCGCCGTCAGCTCCAAGCACCAAGCATGGGAGGAGTAAGTGATTAGGGCCAAGCCTCCCTCAAAGCACTTTCTCCACGCCTCTTATTTCTTTCCTTGGGGCCAGGGAGGCAAGTGGGCACTAACGTTGACACCGTTGGGATATACCACGATATAGTCCTGGTTGAAGTACGACGTGCTTAAAAGGTCCAACCTCTGCTGCTCCTCGGCGACGCGAGTGCCGCCGTGGTAAGAGAGGATCACTGGCGCTGGTGTGGTTGGCTTATAGTTGGCCGGAAACCATAGCAGGTAGCGACGGTCGCCTATCGAGACATTATACGTCTGCTCGAGTGCGACTGCATGGTTCGTCTCGCAGCCGTCCGAAGGCAGCGCCGCGGCCTGCTGGCCAAGCAAGCTGGCGCCGAGAAGGGCGGTGATCGGTACAAGTCGCATGGCTCGGATGTTCGCCTGGTCACAACAAAACACAAGCTTCTTAGACTTGGTCCGGGTTCCGGCCTATATTAAGAAGACTGGAGGGGTCGACCGCTTTACTCCTCTTTCTGTTTACCTGACTGCCATTTGCTCCCGGATCGGAGGGGACGTGATTACGAGATGGCGGGCCCACCGGCACCAAGGAGGATGAGCACGGGAGTGAAGTACGACGTCAGCAGGTAAGAGGCTGCATTAGCCCATCGTCTATTATCTCGCCGTCATCTCCACCCCCGGTCGGGAGTGGGTGAGTCCTGTCTCGACGCCGTAGCGACGGCGTTGTATCAGGGACAAGTCACAACCGGCACGGACGCCCGCGGAGGCATGTTCCGTTGACTTTTTGCTTCTATCTGTTGTTGGCGCATCAATGGGACAGCCAGGTCCTCTTAGCCCTTGCCAATGCAGCCTGGCATCATACCAAGAAACTCATCTACCGCCCCCCGCTGGAGCTTATTATGGGTCCCGAAAATGAGTGGGACGGGACTACGACGGCGATCGTCACATAAGGCCCAGCGGGAACGGCCCCAAAGGAGCGAGCTTTGATTCCATCGGCCGGACGGGGGTGCTTATGCAAGAGCCATGCGGGCACAGGTGGGATGAACCATGTGAGCCAGCGGGAAGACAGCACATGCCGCCCGCTATAGGCCTATCCCTGGTCCGGACCCCCGGGGGAGAGGTTGGGCTCGTTTAGAGGACATATCGTGCCCAACGTCGATGCAGAGGAGAATCAGCTGCACCAAATCACAGTCAGAACCCAAGCGTGAGCCGAACAGCCTGTGCTCACAGCAATGCCGACAAAATATACAAGTCCAGGCTTGAGAAATCACACTATCACACCCCATAACCCGCGCGTACTCGACCTCGACAGAAAGAGAGCGAGTCCGAGCACATGTGGCTTAATTGCCCGTCTTCGGCAGCAGAGACTCCCGGGATTGCAGACGTTGCATTCAATGTAATAATAATCAGCGCCAATGTGGCCGCCCGTTCCTCTCTCGTTTTGGCCCCGAAGCTCCGGGCCCGGGCACAGTTAGGCAGCGGGCGGGACAACACGCGACACAGCAGCCCCTAGGCTACGTACATTATCGCCCGCGTTGCGCAAGCTTATCTATCATGCACCTTGAGACCTCGTGTTGTGTAGCTCTTCCGTTCCTAGACTATATGCAGACAGGCTACTAGCTGTACCACTAGAGCTAGCTCGTGGCATCCTCGGATCCGGACCACCGGCGGGAGGGGAGAGAAGGGGCAGTTTTCGTCGGCGATCATTGGCATTGGCTTGCCTTGCCGCGCAGGCCAGGCGCGACAATGTCTAGAAACTTGATTGATTGATTGGAATGCATAGTCGTGCCGGTGTTCGCTGACGAGACCGAGATTCCCTGGCCGGACGCACAGAGATCAATCTCCGGTCGAATGCTACGGTGCACAGTACCACAGCACCGAGACTACCACCCTATGGGCGGGATACCTGTGTGGGGGCCGCTCGCTCTTGAGGGGAGGAGCAAAGGTGGGATAGCCCAGCAGCATTGATGATATATCCTTTCTTGATTTCATAACCAAGAAATTCTCACTCTAATTTACTTATGGGAACCTGCATGTTTTGCCCTATGAAAGCCAATATAACCTCTGGAGTCTCAGCTATCTCTCGCATTAACACATGTGATTTGAAGTCATCCCATCACGGAAGAGACTTTTTGGGCGACATTACACAATGGCAAAAAGCTACCCGAGACAAGGCGCGGAAGTCAAGCGATCGATCAGCTCTCTCATTCATACTTTGCGGTATCCGCACTCTTAATATTTACACATTGATCTCGATAACCTTCAAAATAGCCAGCCAGCGCCGCCAACCCTCAGCCAGAGTACGTGCAAAAATTGAATGAAACAAAACCTAGACTACGCTTTCCATGACATCCGTTTGAGCCATATGTACGCCGAGGCCCAATCTGGAGGGCAAAAAAACCCAAGCAGCAAATGAAGTGAGTATACTCCGGTATTTGTTTAACCTAATTTTGTTCTAGAGCGGTCCGCCACCGCCCATGGGATAATCATCCATAGCCATGTAATCCAGCAGGTCGATGCCGCCGACATTGACGCCCTCGGCGGACATGGCGACGTTGTTCTCGCCGGGCCCGCCGACGCTCTGGAAGAAGGCCGGCCCAGCGGGCAGGAACCACATGTCGCTGTTGGCGCCGGCCCAGTCCGTGCCGTCGGCCCCGAACATGTCGGGGATGTGGTGGCTGCTGCCATTGCCGTTGCCAGCCGGCCCCATCGCGTTCGAGTTGGTGTTGTTGGCGGCGTTGTTGCCGTTCACCGGCATGGCGGTCGATGCGGGCGTCGTGGGCCCGCCGAAGACGCTTGGGATGTGGAAGTCGCTGGGGATATCGAACGGCATGGCGGAGATGTTGGCCGGCGTTACGGCGCGTTCTATGAGCTGGTCAGCATCCTCTATACTATGCGTGTGTGCGCGCGTGTAAGTGAGAGCGGGGTCTTCTGATCCTTACCTGGCGCATTCAACCTGGGCCAGCCAATGTGATCATGCCCATTGATGCCCAGTCCCGTATTCATGACCGGTCCGCCCATCATGCCTGCCTCGGGCACGGGGCTCTTGGCGCCGTCCGTCGAGTTTGCTGCCGTGTTCGCGGACTGGTGTGCAACGTATATAAAGCGGTTCCTGAGCCTCATCGTGAGGTTCTCCAAGAGGTCCGCGAACCGGATTCCGAGGTGCACGTCGTCCACCACGCAGGTGCGCAGCGCCTTGACCGTGCTGTCCATCAGGCCGATGGACACCTCGACATCGTGTCTTGTCGCACCTAGTGCGAACGTCTTGAGCAGGAACATGGCCCCGCTGATGATCCTGAAATATGTACGCACAGGTGCGTGCTTCAGATAATCATCGGGAAGCAGACCCTCTACGACAGTCCGCAGCAGGTTCCGGCTCCCTTCCACAACCTCCCGGATATACTCTTGATCTGCCGCGCTGACGCCGCCGATGTTACCGATCGGCATCTTGCCGTAGATGTCTTGGGTCTTTGGGCTGAGCTGATGGCCGCTCGCAGTAGATCCTGCCGCATCGGGGGCTGCAGCCGACGCGCCCGACGCGCCCGACGCAATGTTGGCACAACGCTCGACTACAGCCTGTAGCGAGAGGGAGTTGACGTATATTCGCACGTATTCGTACTCAATGGTGAGGATGTGTCGGCTGTACGGTGGCAGGCGGAAGCGGTCGAATTGCGTCCACCAGGCTTGCAACATCGGCTGGAACTCCTTCAGCAGGTCAATATATTTGCCGCTCTGGATGATGTCCGTGGTGTGCTGTCTTGACCGGAATAGCCTCTCGTTGCCCGCATGCATGGCGTTGCTGATGCCGGCCCAGCATTGGATGATTTGATCGTCTAGTTCCAGGTCAGGGATATAATTGAACGACATAATCGAGACATTGGTTCCAGGCGTGGTACCTTCGACGGATGTCGGACGATTCAGGGAAGCCTGCCGACGTAAATCCTCAGGGACCATGTTGGTCCATCCAAGCCGTCCTGCCAGCTGGCTGAGGTAGATGAGGATGAGGCGTTTGATGCGGTGGGCTCTCAGCCGGTAAGACTCTTCTTCATATTCCGGTCGCGAGATGGCCCCCGTCGCCAGGAGCTCCTCGATGTTGTCAAACACACCTAGTTCATAGCCGAGGCCCATGGCTGCGGTCAGCAGCATCCAGCACATGCGGTCGCTCCTCCAAGCGGGCTCGAGCCAGCTCTCAACCCTCCTGCCACCGACACCGACAGCAGGGTTACTAGTCTCATCATGTCCGCCGGCAGGCTGCGCGGAGTCGTAGGCGGGAATCATCAGCTCGTCGACCGCCTCTGACGGGGGAAAATGCAGGGCTCTGGGGTGCCACTCGGTCAAGATCATCAAGGATTCTATGGTACCGAACGTACGAAGGCTTCCCTTCCTCAGACCGCGCCACGGGGCTGTGCTCGAGGTCTGGGACTCGTCGGCGCCTGAACCGCAGAAACCACCACCGAAAGCCTCCTGACCCCATATCACACGCTCGATCATACCTCGCAAATAGGTCCATAATTGCTCATGGATTGCATTCGCGCGGCTGACGCCTCCTGTGCCGGGCAGTTTGCGGTACCTAGACGCTATGCACAAGAGGGTGACAGTGAGAATGGGCTCCTCGGTCAATAGTGTCAAGTGCGTGGCAGGGTCCTGGAAGGTCGGCGGTGAGATGGGGGTCAGTGGCGAGAGATACTTGTAGTAGCTAACAACAGTCAGTAAGCTGAGATGTCCCAAGTTCGCTTGCGTGTTTTGAAAAGGTCAGCATACTAGTCAATGTAGTCGATGGCTTCTTGGGAAGTGAACCACCCAGCCCTCACGAAGCGGAACCTGGCCCAAGCCTTGAGAGCATCGGCGTGGGCTGGCGATGGCTCTCCCTTGGCAGCGTCGGCCTTTGTGAGCTGGGGATCGATGGGAGCATCCATGGGGCCGCGCGGCGCGACGGTCTGTTGGCCGTAGAGTATGCCATCGTGTCCCCTTGGCATGCCCCCGAGGGGAGCAGTCAGCGAGGGGGTGCGCAGGTCGGAGGTCTGTGGGCTCAGGTGGGCGGGCTGTGTGACGCCGTCGTGCTTGTTGTCAGTGGCTGCCTTGTACAGCAGGTCGAGTGCATCATGCGGGCCGTAGAGTTCCTTGCGCATGACGGTCCGGGCCTCGTAGTTTTCCAGTGGGGTGTTCGGCTCGTCGGCCGGGAACTCGCCAGCACTCGGGCCGCGGGTGCCACTGACACTGCTTCTCGAGTCGGAACGAGTGTGCTCGCCGAGGCCTGGCCTTCGGAGCGGCTGCGGGCGGCCTAAGGAGCCACCGGGGGTCAGAGGCGTGTCGGTATAACCTCTGCGGTCCAATGGGGGCGGGGGAGACTGCCCGGGGTGCAGCCTCTTCCTGCCGTTGCGGATGATGTACTCATCCTCCCTCTCGTCCTCGTCGTCCGTCTTCCTCTTGCGGCGGGTGGCGCTGAAGTAGCAGTCCTTGGACTCGCGGCGGCAGCGGACGCAGGGCGGGTCGTGGGGGTTGTCAACGCTGCCAAGGTCGCAGCGGACCTTGCGGCGGCGGCACGGGATACATGCCTGGTAGACCCGCTTATGCTGGGCGCCCTGGGCCTGGGCTCCAGAAGAAGCGGTGTTTGTGCCGGCGGCTTGGCCGGAGGAGGAGCCGGGAGGTTGGGCGGAGGGAGAAGACCGGGTTTGGGAATTGTCTCCGCCGCCGGAGCCGGAGCCGGCGAAGGAGGGCTGCGACGGAGCCTCCTGGGCCATGGCGGGCGTGCCGAATGGCGTCGGGGCGGCAGAACTCCAAGGCAGCTGCTGCTAAGGGTGGCGGACGGGGGGTGTGTGGCCGGGATTGCGTCTATTGAAGGTTTGCGAAGGGTGCGCTCGGTCAATGCTGTGCAGCTTGAACGGGGCAGCTGTCGAGAAATGCGGTCTTCGTCGGCTTGCGGCGGTTTGGCAAGGAGAACGGACAAGAGCGAGTGGGGTGTGGGTGGGAAGCCTGGGTAGATAACAACGGGACAAAGTGCAGCAAGAAACAATAAGCTGCCGCCGCCCTTTTTTTTTTCTTTCTGCCAATTGCTCTTTTCCTTGCGGGATCCTGGCCCTGGCCCTGCCTTGCTCTTGGGTAAGAGGGACTGCGGGGTCCTTGGACAGGCAGGATGGCACCAAAGGTGAACACAAGACTCGCTGGCGTGCAGGCCTTTCCCCTTCTGGAGTTTCTGTTATGTTAATCGAGCAGTGGGCACCACCTGCCTCGTCTGCTGCCGTCAAGGTAGCCTGGTCGGTCCAAACTCTGTGGCCCTTGATGGGCTGGGCTGGGCTGGGCTCGAGTAACAAACAGTACTCGGGACTCGAGTGACAGACAATGCAATGGTGAGAAATGTTGGCTATGTGACGAGAGCAAAGAGCGAGTGTCCGTTGGACCCGAGACAGACCGCTGCGGAGGGGTAAACTACGTATCAAAGTGCCCGTGTGGTGGTCTTGTGGCCTAGCTACAGGGACTCCTGCCACAGTACGCTCCTGGCAGGATGACCTATCATCAATCTGATGGAATCGCCCAGAAACGGGAATCTGTCTACCTCAGTACCTCGACTGCGCACAATCGATTCCGTCAATGATGATGAACCTGGACCGCCCATTCATTGTCCATCTGATCAAATCTCCCTACCCCCTGCGTTACCCATGCAGCGAAGGTTTTTTTTTTTTCTTCTTTCTCTCTTCCTTCTCTCGATCTTCCTTCGTGCCTCGCCGCCGAGGTCCAACAGGTCCCCGCCTCGTGTTCTGTTCACCGCGTCTGTCAATCGGGAAGGTAGCTTGGGGTAAGAACAAGCCAAGTCAACAATGCAGGACCCACAAGGACATTTATCTCCGCCCGCAAAAAGTCTATCTAGGAAATGCAGATAATGTAGTAGTCTGCCGTTAGCTTGCCCATATCCCTTTCTCACCTGCCATTTCTCGCGCCCTAACGGTGATCGCTGCTGCCAAGGTCTTTCCAACCTTCCCGCTTCTCTCGATGCGCCCTGGCCTGGGCTAGCCTAGGCAGGAGGCTTTTCTCTTCCTTTGGTCCCCTGGACCCTGCCTGCCCTCAGCCCAGTGCATACATGCAATGCAAACATCGTAGCAGCAGACTGTACGCGTACCAGTACACCAGCCCAACAAAAGCAATCGTAGACGGGTGCTACACGAACACCTCGGAACGGAGCACGTTTGGGCGAAGGCGGTACGTGATTGGTAACACAGAGGCTGAAGCTGGGCCTAGCCCGTGCATCAGCCGCCAAGTCCCCCCAGAGCCACAGCCCGCATCACGCCCGAGGTCACGTTGGCTAGGTCTGATACGTCTGCCATCCAATCCTTCTGCGATCTGCCAGCCCTGCCGGGATGCACCTATTCCCCCATCGGAGTCTTGCCTGAGACATAAGCTGACAGCAGTCCGCTTCTTCGGTATACTCCTTCGGGATGCCGGCCCAGTAGGGCGAGTCTTTGCCCAGTAGCATGTCATGTGCTGCCTTGCCTTCGAGAGATCAGATCACTCGCTGCCTGTCGATATCTCGGAAGGCCGTAAGATAAGATATCAGCAATCAAGAATCACATACACACCGATGCTTCGATTCAGCCCGAGATGGGAAGAGTAGAGCAACCGATTTTCATTCCATAACGCCTAGCTGGCCCTGGGTGCAGGTATATGCATTCCGTTGTCTCAGCTCTTTGGGACTTTTGAATTCCGCCATCATTACTCAACCCTGCCTGGTGCCTGCCTGCCTCATGCCTTCTTGGGTATCGAGCCACACTGATGACTTCCCCTCGTCCACTCATGTTCGTCGCGTAATCGTACACAGCCAATGCGTGGTTCCTGGAAGGCGCCGCAGGTAATATTAATCGGCAGCTGACCTTGCCGCCGCTCCTGCATATATCGCACGTGAGCCTCGCGTGTCACGGTGGCGCCAAACGAAAGCACGGCCTCTCCGTATCAACAAACAAAGATCGAAAATTTCGGATTTTGGTCAAGCCCTCGCAAGGAGGCAACGGGCGTTCGCAATGGCGCAAACAAGTATTAAGATCCTTCGTTTTCACCGTCTGGAACCTTGCCCCGCTCTCGACTTGGGACCATTGAGTTGTTCCCGCGTGGGTTTGAGTTCAGACTGCCAGTTGAGAATGTAATCTGCCATGGGGCCTTTTTTCAGGTCATCAGATCTCTACACCTCGATGACCTTCTGCTTGACCTGTAATTGGCAATTAATACGTGGACTCTACCATGACCAGCCAGGAATGCTTACCAGATAGTCCCAGATCATCTTTCCGAGGTTGTCAGGGATGGTAAACAGGTCCACAGAGAACTCGCCGGCTGCCAGGTGACGTAGTTAGCTTTCGAATAGCCGCGATCTCCAGGTGCAGGCAGCACCGGTACGTACCATCGACATTATTCTGGATATAAGTCTCGTCCGTCTTGTGGTCGTGGATCATCTGGATCACGTGCAGCAGATCGTCCTCCTCAAGCCGAACCAAGGCGTCGGCCATCTTCTCCACGTCAAACGACTTCTTCGCCTTCTTGGACACGCCATCGGTCTTACGCTTGCGGTCATCGTCCGAAGGGAGAGGGCCAGTCTCGCGCAGGAGGTTCTGGAGCGCCTGGCTGGGGTTCTTGAAGGTCACGTCTCTGACGTTCTCATAGTGGTTCTTCTGGAAGTTGAGGTCGTGCGGGACAGAGATCTTGCCGCTCTTGTCGGTGTAGTACAGGTCAATAACCATCTCGAACTCACCCCATCCCTCGTTCTCACACTTGAACGGCGCATCGGTGAAGGTCTGGACAGGATTCTCGAAGGAAGGGTGCAGGTTGTAGACAACCTTCTGGAAACAGTCCGCCTTGTGCTGCTTTCCCTGCGGGTCGAGTAGGTAGATCTCCACACTCCACTTTCGCATGGGGAAACCCTCCTGCATGGCGGGCTTGTCGATGACATTCTGCTCAGTGACGAGCTTGATCTTGCGCTGTACGTCATCAGGACCAGGCACGTCAGCAACTGGTTTCTCAACTTTCTCAGCTCTCTGAGCTCTGCGCCTCGCTTGGCGAACCGCTCGAAGCGGCACCGTGAGTTTTGGCATCGCAAGTGATGGTGTTGATGGAACGTGTGGTTTCTATGGGATCTCGAGAGTAGGCGACTGGAAGAAGGGAAATGGAACTGGAAGGAATGGGGACGGGAGGGCTGCTGCCAAAATGTGCCAAAATGTGCCAAAGTGGGAGGGTGGTGTTTTGAGGGGCAGCCTGCTATCTCAACAAGAGCGGGTACGAAAGGTACTGTCAAAAGCACTGGCAAACCAAAGACCAGTAGCTTGCAAGCTTGCCTCAAACACAATTGAAGGCTAGGTGGTAGGAAGCAGCTCAACGCTGAAGGGGAGTGGGTAGCAGGCAGAGGTATCGGAGTCTCCAGAGGGACAAAACAATGCGCCCGACCCAAGAGTCTGCAGCGAAATCCAAAAGCCTCGCAAGATGGGACGAACGTACCTCCACAATCATCTTTACAATAGTTCCGCAGCTAATTCCCAATCGGTTTCCAGCTAATATCCAAGTATCTCCCACTGCTGCCTTGCAGCGCTCTGCCAGCCGTCCTGGGTAGTGTCCTGTGCCACAGCAAGCTCGATGTGTTCGGCCGGGCGAAGGGTCGTCAGGTCTGGGAGATACGACAGCCGCGAGACCGCTCTCTTCGTCGCAGCAGTCGCTGGCCTACTAGATGCAGTCGCTAATATGGCCTAGTTCCGGGACTTCCAACGCTCTCCAAGTCTTCTTCGTCTCAGTTTACCGCGAATCCTTGTCGGCTGAAAATCGACAGCCCTCTTGCTACGGTCTCCCGAGTGATTCTTCGTAAGCGTCTGCGATATAGAGCCCGGATATGCGCCCGTGGGGAGGAGTGAGTCGTGAGCTGTAGCCACAGGTAGACGGTGTTCTCGTCGATGGCGCAGTTCGAGCCGTGATCCGTCGTACTTGCTTCTTTCTAACCAGCGTCTGTTAAGCTCTGAGGGCGGCCGTGGGAATGAGGTTCTGCTGCCTTTTGTACTATAAGTTGTAGCGATGTTGAAACGTTCGTGGCACGGAGTTATGACGTTGGGAGAAGTTGTGAATCAATACGAATCCTATGTTGTCACAGGGGGGAAGCAATTGGCCGGCGGCTCCCTTATGGCAGGGCAAGCAGACGGCAATACAGCTTATCGCGCTTATCGGGCTTAGCGCGTAGCGTGAGGTGCTGGTGATGTTACTCCTCCTTGGATCCTCACAGAAAGTGGCGGTGCATATGTGGCGTCGAGTGGCTCCCGTCTTGCTATGATTCACCCTTCTGGCCCAATATTCAGATCACTCATGCCCGAAGAGCTTCAAAGTCTTTGAGAATAGAGTGCTTCTGATTACTTCCAAGATAAAAACATTATCTGCCTTAGTATGAAAGGCAAGAACAACGATAAGAGAAAGTTGTGCTAATCCGTGCCTCTGTGACCAGAGGAATTAGTATATTCACATTCACCACTCAACTGCGTGTAGAATCTTTCCCATGAGCTGCAAGGTAAAGTTTGTGAAGAAGACCCAGGAAAGTTGGCCACATGAACTACTTCCAAGGGACCCAGTATTCTCAATATACAAGGCCCCTGTGCTGCACCACACATCTTCCATGTTCTCCATTGGTAGCGCATAAAGCAGCGCAAGCGTACTGATGATGGAATAAATGTAACTCACACGGCTCAGGATATGAGGCAAAGGGATCAGGATATGATTTCATCTATCTACTTTCAACCCTCGCAAGCTTCCGCCGCCCTCTTGCTAAATGAGGTGGGCCGTGCAAGCAGTCTAGTATGGGTTCAACGGACGGTTAGGTAGGTGTGTTGTATGTTGGGTGAAAATCGTCATCGTATTCATTATTTTCCTCCTGCTGCTTATCCCTTCTTTCATCTCCGCCGCAAAATCCTACTTCTTGGTCTTTTCCTGACATGAGCCCCCGGCACTTGTTTGGCGAGGATACCGGGGGCTGTGTCCAAGAAAATACGGAGACAGCCACTCGACGGCCTCCAAGGAGCAGCAGTTGATACACAGGGTTTCATCCGCATATCAAGCAGGGCTTCTTCCGTCCGCGTGAAAACGGCCGTCAGGGGTGGGGTTATGGGAATTCTGGTGCTGGTGTGCTGGGGTATGATGGTGCTGTGTGGGGTTGATGACGAAGGGTTTATTCGTGATGCGTGCGTAGGGTGATTACGGGGAAGCGTTTTGGGGCGCTTCCTCGTCTCGCGGCGTCTCGCAGGGAGTCTGCTCCGGTGCAGTGATAGCTGGCCGTGATAATTTAAGCAGCCTCAGCCTCCTTGGTCTCCTTGGGCTCCTCATCCTTGGTCTGAACGGCCTCGGCGGGGGCGTCAGCGTCGAAGAGGGCCTCGTTGTCCTTTTGGGCCTTGATGAAGGCATCCTTGAAGGCGTTGGCGTCTGAGACACGTTAGTGATCCATGATGAGTTTTTCGTCGGGGGGCCAGGGGAACGCACTCTCAGAGTTAGCAAAGCGGATAGCAAGAGTGACGGCCTCAGCCTCGCCCTCGCTGACATCGGCAGCGGCGTTCCACACCCAGCTTCGGTCGGACCCGACGTTGGGGGACAGCTTCATCTCGGGGACGACTGGAAAGAGGGTCAGCTTTTCGAGTTATATAACACAGAATATGGTATATCCTCGGCAAGTGGCTGTACGCACTGTAGTGGTTGGCGCAGACCTTGAGGGTCTTGTCACGTCGCATGACCAGGCGGGTCTTGCCGTTCTCCTTGTGCTTGAGCAGGCGGACGTCACCAGTGCCGCGCTCCTTCCACTCCTGGGTGTCCTTCTTGAAGACGAACAGCTTCGCGCGCATCTTGAACAGCTGCTCCTCGGCCTCCTCGTTCGTCTTGGTCTCGACCTTCTCAGTCAGGCGGATAACGGGCTCGAAGTGGACATCCTCAGACTCTGGGGCTTCCTCGCCCTGGAAAGAGAAAGGGGCGCCGGTCAGTATGATTCTTACGTTGTTGGTAAGGCAGCATGACAGCGACGCAGCCGGGGATGGTTTCACTCACCTCCTCGCCATCCTTGGCGGCGGCAGCGGCGTCACGCTGGGCCTTGTTGCTGCCGGAGTTATCGCCACGGTCCTCCTCGTCGTCCTTCTTCTCCTTCTTTGCGCCACCTCCGAACATGGAGAAGACGGCAGAGGAGGTGACGGGCTTCGTCTCCTGCACGGTACGTCCAGTCAGCATCGTAGTCTCTAAGGCCGTAGAGTCGAGTTCCCGGGAGAAACCAGGGCTCCAGCGCCTGGCCATGCGCCATCAAGCCCCGCCCATGCATGCGCACGGCTGCCGCGATGGCCCGGGGAGTTGCGAGGCAAGGGCGCCCGGAGGGCGGGGCGGTGGCAGGACGGCCGGCGCAGAGCTTGCGGAGAAGCTTGTGTGTGATGACTGACCTCTGCCTTGGTCTCCTCGACAGGCTTCGCGGGGTTCTCGGCGGAAGACATGGCTACAGATTTCTTGTTGATATGGACTCGAGAGCTTGAATGGCCTAAATAAACAAAAGCAAAGCCCGGATCGTTAGCGGGGTTGTCCAGTGACGTTTAGGGAGGGTGCCGCTGTTTAGAGCTCGACCCTTTTTTGATTAAGCGGGTGTGTTGGCGTACCTTGTGACGGAAACTGGGACTCTCAAACGACAAAGGCTGCTAGTTGCCGCTGATGATTTCGTAGTCAGAAGTGAAAGGTGCAAGTTGTCGGTGGTGGTGAAGGAAATGACTGACTGCCCACGCCTTAGGTAGAATGCCCCTCACCCATCAGAACTTGCGGTGGGTCCCAGCCTAAAATCGGCGCTACGGTCGAATTTAGGGGCCTGAAGATCTGCTGGAGCTGATTGGCTCCACCACCCAGCTTACCACCACAGGCACCTTCGTTCAGTCGCTGCCGCTGCCCAGGCTGCCAGGAACTGCCAGGAACTGCCCAGGCGTCAGGCAGGCAGGCGGGCAGTGAGTGATACGACATCTAGAAGCAGCCACAAACCCCACATACATGACTACATAATTTCAATAGCGCATTTCCAGACTCATTCCTGAAGGCAGTTGGTGTATTCATAGCTAAAAGAGAAAAACATACAGAGATATCTCGAGTTCCGTCCTTCTGGCATTCCTCGCCTTCACTCGGCCCAATTTCACTCTCTTGGTCGGTCGCCAACAGGTATCAAAAATGACGGCAACTCTCCCAATTTGCTAACCGTACAAAAGCGACAAGTTTCCCTGGATTGCTTCCCTATCGCCAGTGTATCTGTCCACCGAGACCGACTAGGGAAATATGGGCCCGTTTGCATGAGGGGAATGATATCAACGCGATATAAAACTACAACCTGGCTGGCCCACCACGAGCCAGACCCGAAACGCCAGTGTTCTTGATCTACTCCCTTCCCAATGCCTGTCTTCGTGAAACCATTAAGGGCGAGGAAAAGGAAGTCGTAGGGAAGATGCAAAGACAGACCAAAGTGCAGGTGTCTACTAGACCTTCCACCGGCCGAGTCCCTTGTTCTTGCACCGGCATGGACTTTCTCCGGTACGAGGACATTTGTTCGACTCGGCACCCAAGGACTGTTCGGCCTGGAGTACCTCCTGGCGTTGCTTGAGGAACACGCGAGCCTGGCGTTCGTACTCATCATGCTCCTCCGATTTGCCTTGGGCCTTGAGCCACCAGAGCTTTGATGTTATCTGCGCTTTGAGGATGGCAAGGTCGGCGTCACGGCGGACCTTGGCTGCGTCCTCCAGCACGCGGGCTTGCTTCTTGGTAAGGCTCTTGCGAGCACGTTCGAGGTAGGAGCGCAGGTCTTCGGCACCGAGGGAGTCTTTGAAACGATCCTCCAAGTGTCCAACTTGTTCTGAAGAGAAGGCACGTGTGGCCTGGCTGATGTTTTTGACGGAATCCCACCAGGACAGTGCCTCGTTCTTAACGTTCTCCCCCGTTGAAGCAAATGACGGGCCGTATTTATCCTCGATCAGCTTGGCCGCGTCGTTCGCCTTGTCAACAAGCATCTTAGTGACCTCCTCAAAGGTGTCTTTTGCTGCCTCCAGGGCTCCAGTGAAGAAGGAGGTGCCAAAGTCAATAGCAAAGGTCTCGTTGATCTTGGGCTTCCGCGAAGTAACAATGGACACGTTGACCACGCCGTGTGCGTCCCTCTCGTTGATTTCAACGAGGATTCCCTCGTCGATACTGGACAGTTTGGACTTGACAGGGCTACTGCCGCGGAAGACATCAACCTCGATTGCGCCTTTGGCCAACCACGATGTCTTGGTACCGGATGGGAGTTTGAGCAGGATCTCGTTGCCGCTGTACATCTCGACTGTGCAGACGCTATCCCTTGGGCTAGGCTCTGAGCTCATAGTATAAGCTATATCAGAGAGAAGCCCACCAAACGCTGGGGTCTCAGTAGTCGTGAGCTTGACCGTCTTCGTCGAGGTGTGGCTGACGGTAACTGTCGCAGTTGCTGTTGTCATTCCCACTGTTGTTTCCGGGAGAACGCTCAGCCCACGATGTGCAGCCGAATCGCTGATCGTAGTAGGAGTGATGACTTTGAAGAGCCCCGCGAACACCACTGCTAGTAGAATAACAGCCATGCTGCAGAGGAGGGGGAAATAGCGGTAGTAATCCTCAACCAGCTTTTCGGCATAAAGCTTCCAGTCTTGTGACTCATGCCCTGGTAAGTTCTTTCGGCCACGGTAGAGGACGTTAGGTGGAAATTCACGTGGCGCCTTCGTTTCTGCCACCTGGGATGGCTCCTGAAGACCTGTCAAGTAAGCCAGATTCTGGTTCATCTGGCGGTTGTCGATGTTAAGGAACGAGGGCAAATCGATCGGGAACCTCTGCTCCGGCCAGCTTGACTCCCGGGCTTTGGACTCCCTGGACTCGAGTGAGAGGTGAACAGCGTGCTCGTTCGTACAGTTTCGCCACCGTCCAAAGGCAGGGCACTTCAAAGCCGAGTGTTGTGAAATGAAGAGACACGGGATGGAATGTCGTCTGCAGAACTCCCAAAGGAGCTCCTGGGTGCTCGCCATTTCTGCATCATCAGCTTCGCTGCAGTAAATTACGGCCACATGGGAAGGGTTCCATGTAGGCAGGACCGCAGCACCCTCCGGTCCACCAGCAGGAACTGATTTGTACGTCTCGCCACCACTTCCTCCGTCCATTGTCACAGAGTAGATGATGTCGTCACGGAAGAAAGTCCCCTCGATTGGCAGTTTGTCAACGCTCTTGCAGGTGTCGACTTTGATCTGGAAGGCTGAAGCCTCCATGAGCTCGACATCACGGTCCTTGTCATCGCCAAAAGTTATGGGCACAATGTTGTAGACGCCCTCAGTGTTCTTGCGGAGCATCTTGCTCTCGTTATGATTGGCTGATGACGAGCAAGTGATAGCGCGGGAGATTTTGAGTATTATCTCGCCCTTCAATGTTTCATCACCGAGATAGAGGACCCGGAGCGCCTCTTGGGTAGACAAGCACCTTTGAGACATCGTTTGTCGGATGGTCGCACACAGGCGGCGAGGCACTTCCGTCAGCTCAAGGCCGTGGAGAAGAGTGGTGGCCTCCCATTCAGTGTACTCCCTGATGGTATGCTTCACCGAGATCTTGTCGATGTGTACGTCAACTTCCTCTGGCTCGATGAACTCGATAGAGCCCGTAGACGCTGGTGAGAAGACCGTGGGAACAGAGCCCTGAGTGAAAGACTCGCGCAGCAATTCATCTTCATCGTGATCTGAGCGAGCAGAGCCCTCCGCCTGTACAGACAGCTGAGACTCCTCGGCGGGATCTTCGTCTTCAGCTTCAGAATCAGACTCGAAGGTGCTTCCCACGCTGTTGCTCATAGTGTCCTCCCCGCCAGGGAGGACCTGAACCTCTTCCACATTGGGATATCTGTCGAGCTCCGAGAAAGACTCGGACATGGAGCCGGCACGGCTATCCAGGCTACCTTCATCTGTGCTGTCGCGGGGGATGATCTCGAAGGTAGAGTCGGACAGACTGCCGTCGTCGTCACCGGTGTGTGGCGAGGCCATGATGTCAGGCGAGCTGGATGACACCCAGTTTGCAAGTCTCTGGTTGCCCTGTGGCCTTGGAAATCGAAGAGTCGGTACTGATCTCGAGACCGGAGCGTCAGGTATGGGCTGCGTCGAAGCAGGTGCAACAGTAGCGGGTGAAGCTGGAGAGCTGTCGAGTCTGGCCTGCCCTTCCATAACGGAGGATAGTCATTAGCCTCAAATAGTTCACGTCATTCCTTCACGACTCAGGCTTCTGATGACGGAAAGAGGCGGCCAGGCAAAGGGGCGAGGCGGAAGGGAGGCTTGTGGGATTAGATCAGAGGCTATCTGGTAATCGGTCGTGCAATGGCCTGTAGTTGGTGGGAGGGCGGGGATGAGGGGCTTAGGAGGGCAGCGGACTAAGGCGAGGCCCCAACGCAGTAGGTAGCCGAGGGGGCCACGGTGAAAGAGAAAGGTGCGAGTGAAGGACGAGGTGCAAAGAATGCTCATGGGACGAGGAAATCGAGAACTGACTTGAGAGCTCTTGTCTAACCCTGAAGGTTGGGTTCTGGTGGTTTCGGGATGAATCGCCCTTGTTGCCTTGCCAGTGCTGCCTGGGGTGGTCGAGGCAGGGCGAGGTGGGGAAAGCATCCAGCAGCTGGGATAAAGGGGATAATGCACACACCGGTAGGTATGTCACGGCCTTGTCGGCTTGGTCGCCTGCCCCGCTAGACGATGATGCACGAGGGGAGCGCCGTTCGTTACGTAGGATCGTAAGATCGCAAGATGGCAGACGAATCCCAGAGGACGACGTGGGAATGCAGTTCAGAGGGGAAGATGAAGTATAACGAAGGTCGGAGACTGGCTGACTTTCCCGTTGGGTGATGGATGATGGATGGATGGAAGCCGAAAAGGTACCTACCTGCTTGCATTCTAGGCAGGCAGGAGTCACACAAGCTCTCTGGTTGGCCGGGAAGTGAAGAGGCACCTCCAGCGGTCTAACTTCAGTGAAAGTCGTCTGTCATAACCCCCAAAGCTTAGGGTGTCCCGCCGGCTCAAACAGATGGGTTTAAGTGGTTGCAGGAGCGCAGCTTACCTGTTCCGCCGAGGCATGTGCAGCCGTATGTATACCTAGGGAAGGCGGTCTCTATCTATCTGCCCAAGGGAATCCCAACTCGCTTACAGACGCATTTCTAAAGTTCTCTCGTGACCCGTCCTGATCTGCTCATTCATGTCCCCCAACATCCTTAGTTCTCGTCGTCGCAAGTAATGTTGTCTAGCTCAGACGTGGGCTTCGGACGGCGGGGTACGGTGCACTCGATAGCAATTACACGAGGAGAAAGCCCCACACTAGCAATGGCATCGCACGTCAATGCCCCACCACGTCTTATCGTCCTCATATCGGGCCCCCGTATCAGGTCCCGTACATCAGACTGACCGACAACTTGAGCATCCACCTAGGCAGGCCCGACCCTTAATGAGCGGAACCTCGTCCAGTACCGGCTCTCAGATGACATCAACACCACTACCTCGGTAGTCAGAGCAATGGGTCTGTTGGAATGCAGAAAACACACACCCTTGTTTTATTCCCTTTCACTGAAGATATCGTCAACAGTAGATGGCCGTCTTAGAAAGTCCGTCTGGGATCGTGTCGTATCATGCAGCAGCCTATATAGCCTGCAAGAGGCCTGCGATATTACGGTCCCTATCGAGCCACGAATGAACCAGCTGCATGGTGCTTATTCACAATTTCAAATGCTGATGGAAAAGGTGACAGGCAGTCAAAACATCTCTCTTTCTCTCTCTCTCATTTGATAGTCTGGATTTCTATCCGTAGATCAACCCCGTCCATTCCCGTTTTCGGACTTTATGTCTGAGCCTCATTTGGGTCCCGCAGAAAACGCCATCGCCAGCTTCCCAGCCCAAGCCTATGCAAGCAGAGCAAGGTAGAGAGTAAAAGCAATCACGCGCAGCACGCGCCAACTCCTGAAATTTCGATCAATGCATTCCATGTCGTAGCCTCCACACGCCAACCGGTGTAGCCCATTTGGGGGGATATCATATGCACACCCTGCAGCCCGTGCCGAGCCGCCATCAAAGCAAACTGGCGGAACCAGGCCGAGACGAGCCGTGACCTCCTACGCATTTTCTCTCTTCTCAAGAGATTGCGAAGTGCCGGGTCGGCTGCCGCGCCCTCCCGTCAGATCGTCCCATTCGTACAAGAAAAATGAACAATATACAAGTCGCTTCATTAGAGTATAGTTGAGCTGAAGGGAAGTCCTGGAGAGGGGCTGGGGCGGTGTTGTTGCTGCCGCCAGTCCTCGCCTGAGAGGCTATTGCTCGTCTCAGGGGGATCCAGGGACGTAGGAGTGATGCTGGCTTCGAGGAGCTCGCCGCTGGCGAGCTACTTGATGTCGCTGTGTAGATAAAAGATTCTTATCGATGTAACCGCGCGCTCAGACGATGCGATGTTCTTGGAACAACTTTTTCAAGGAATCGGTGTCGAAGTCTTCCTCGTCCGGTATCATGTCGATGAGGGCAGTCAGGTTGGCGAAGAGGTCTCCCTGGTTCTTGTATGCTAATACTGCGGGGACGCCTGCCTGGTCGAACTCGATCTCCTCGTAATGTACTTTGACAAAACGGATGGCTGGATGTGATCGTACCAAAGGCATCATGGCAGACTCTATTGTTGACGAAACATCCGACTGTACACGTGGATTAGTGAATGGGTGGCTACCAAAACTGAGGGCGTGATCACCAACCTCATGGTCGTAAACAAAGACGACAACTGTTGTCTCCCTCGACACCTTCTCAATGGCGTCTAGGTATCCCATGGCGTCGACCTCCTCGAAGCGGCCGTACATGCGTGCGCTGGGGCTCGTTCTCCTGTTCCTGACAGAAGACCTGTCCTGGGACTCGAGCTCCCGCCGCCTCGACTCGCGCCATTGCTTCAGGAAGGACTCCTCGTCCTCGGCGCCGCTGAGCTCCGAGTCGCTCTTGTCGGAGCTCGACTTCACGGAGGCGAACTCGATGACGCTCCTCCTCGCGTTCCTCATCTTCTCGCTCCACTTGTTCCTCCTGGCGTTCTCATAATTCCTGGCGTCGGCGATGACGCCCTTGACGCCGGTGGCACGGCCCGAGTCGAAGCTCGCGGGCGGCAGCGTCAGGTCCGCTGTGGCCCGGGTATCATATGTTGACATACGCATGGCGGCGTCGACCTTTGCGGCACGATACTGTTCTTCCTCGTCGTCACTGTTGTCCCTCTCGTGGAGTTCTCGCTCACGGGCAACGTCCGCTCTATCCTCCGGGTGTATGTGATCGTTGGGACCGGTTGAATTCTTTGCAATGAAATCGTCAAATTCCTCTTGGGCAGCAGTCTTAGACATGATGGGCAGAAGGGGGGGCGGGCGCGAACGTGGGAGCGGGCGGCCAGGCTAAAATATAAATAGACAGGAAGAGGGAAAGGTAGGTAGGTAGGTAGGCAGGCAGGTAGTAGGTCACAGGCAAAGGCGAGGTGCGGTCGGGTTGCGTGTGGTGGTAGCGTTAGAGGGCAAGGCCTGACAAGGGGGCGCAGGGCTCAGTTTCCAGTCAGGATGGGTCCGGGATGCCCCAGGAACCGTAGTTTTGGGAAAGCGGAGCGGGAGTGACGAGGGCAAAGACCCAAATGACTCCCACGTTTCTAGTTTTCCCTCGAGCGGTAAGCACAGGACCAGCAGGGAGAGGCACAACCCGGCACAGAGCCCGATCAGGAGGTCAGGGAGGTGTGCCCTTGTAGCCTTGGTGTGAAGTTGTGCAAAATAGGGTGTGATCTGGGGAATCCAGGGAGGCAGGGAGTGTGCGTGTATCTGCGCGGACAGGGGAGAGGATCTGGCTTGATGGACGGGCCCGGTGTCAGATCGCAGGCCTGGGACAAGTGAGCAGGACGGACAGGCTGGCAGGGCGAGCAGGGCAAGACACAGGGTGGTATGGACGTGGGTGATGCTTCGGGATCGATGCAGCGTGGAACGAGGATGTCGCCGCAAGCGTGGTCGGCCAAGCCGGTTTGTGCAAGTAGCAAGCAGAGCGGGTGTGTGTAGGGCGCGGCAAGGTGCGGCGTGTGGTTGCGATGCTGCTGCGGTAGTGCGGTTGCTGCTGTTTGTGTGTGGTGTCTGGGCTGTCTGGGATGTGTCTGTCTGTCGAGTGCTGCAATGCACGGCAGGGGAGGGGAGGACAAGGCAGGCAATGCAGGCAATGCAGGCAAATGGCAAGGGATGTCGACAAGGAACTGCAGTGCGGAGAATAGAGGGCTTCGAGAAGCGGCAGCGCGCTAAACCTAAAAGATGCTCTTTCCACGCCCCCTTGGCTTCGTTCGTGCGTTTCAGGATCCACCTACGCCCCTGGGGGAATGTAATGTCGTGTTGTGCTGCCCACTGCCGGGGCTATACCAGGCTACCTGGCTGGCTACCTGGCTACGTGGTACGCACTGCCATGCGCGTATCTTTTTTTTTCTTCTGTTGCGGGCGTGAGCTTGCGTCGGCCGCGACGGTCTGTCGTGCTGTGCTCTGTCCTTTTGACATGGGATTACTCGTGTGCCCAAATCAGCAGTCATCACGGGGTTTATGCGGCAGTGTCGAAAATGGCAATAGAAGCGGACATAAGCATCGTGAGGTCAGGTCAGGTCAGGTCAGGTCAGGTCAGGCCGTGTTGTGACTCTTGTCATACTGAAAGGTCAACAATAGATCCCACTACTGTGCGTGCTAGTGCGTAGCGTCTATGGCGTCTATTGTGTTGTGTGTCTGGTGCGAAAAAAACAACAACAAAAAAACAAAGAGACGGTGTGAGTGAGGTGAGCACTGAGCAAGAGCGGTGGCCTGGTCGCCTCGCAGATGGAGCCATGGATTGCCGGCAGGAATCCTGTGAGGCTGAAGGATGCGGATGGGAATCGAGATGCACAGTCATCCGCGACCCCGACGGTCTGGGTCACTCGTTACTACATGTGGCTGCAGCACACTACTGTAAGAAACACATGCTTGAATCCATTTTTACCACACAGTAGGGGCCCTGGGGCCCTTCTGCCTCTGATTTTGCCCAACCCGCCCCAGGCCAGCAGCCCGCCAGCCCGCACCAGCCCGCCACTTGTGGTCAGTTGACCACCTTCTCGAACACGTTGTTGTTGTTCTCTCGATGCCTCGAACCCGAAGCCGAAGCCTCGAACCCGAAGCCAACTGGCCACACCACCTTCTCCGTACTCTCCCCCCTCCAGCGCCCGCGTGGCTCGACATGGATGCAGGCTAACAACGAGACCCATTGCCTGGGCCCAGAGAACTAAAAGAACACAATGCCCGCCAGGGATCTACCCCGGTCCGAGCATCTGTGGAACGATCGCCCGCCTCCTGCTGGCTCCTGCGCCGGGAAACATGGGTAAATTTTCAAAAATGGACCACCTTCTGTTCACTTCAACAAAAATAGAAGAACGGACGGGGCCCCATCCAGCCAGCCCAACCGGCGCATGACCGACCGGAGACTGACTGACTGCGCTTGACATCTGCTTTCAGCGCCGCCGACGCGTCGACTCATTTCGAGCCATTCCTGCAACTCCTTTCCACCCCCGCCATCGTGTGTGCCTGTCTGTCTGTCTGTCTGCCTGTCTGCTTGTCTGCCTGCCTGCATGACAGACTGACAAGACTGACGGTACTTCGTCGGGTGGTCTGCGGTCTGCGGCCTGCTGGCGGTGTCTCGTGGCAGTTGGGTGACTCGGGTCGTCAGAGTTGGCCAAGATCCCGGCCCAAAACACTTCCTTGGCACCAATGTCAAGGTTTCCGCCCGGGACGTGAACAAAAAACATGTTCACGGACTCGGGCTGAGGAAGAAGCTCTGGCACGAGGCCACTGCGCAGCAGCAACACAATCAAGGCATCAAGGCCTGCGCTAGCGCCCTGCCATCTGAGGGCCCGAACGCGGCAGACCTGTCTGCCTGTGTCTCCTCTCTTCGGATACCTGCCTCGATTCGAACTGCTTTGACTGGTTCGCTGGCACGCTGGCAGGTTTGATTGCCTGATTGCAGTTCGGTGGGCCGCACAGCCTCTCGCGAACCTATAGATAGCGGTCATATCTCAGCAAAAGTTGTCTCTCCCAGAAACCCATTCCGGACCGAGTCATCCAAGGCCAAGGGTGCTTGCTTCGGCCTCGGCGATTGACGGGCGGGACCCATTGGGGCGAGATCTTGACATCGGCGGTGCCCCCATTTGGATGCTATCGCGGTGGGTGTGTGAGATGAGACTCAATGCGCCGGTGCTTGTCTCTCTCTGAAAATGTGTGTCCCTTGTCCCGCTCATGCGACGCCCGTCGCCAGACGCGGCCTTCCTGCCTTCCTGCCTTCTCGAAGTTTTCGGCGACCCACGGCGCAAGCGAATCCATGTCATACCAATGTCACGCGATACCTGATATGCTTGTTGATCCTCAGCCGGGGGTTTCGACCCTCTTCTGAATTAGGCACGATGCATGCAGGATGAACGGACGGTCCTGGTCCTATTTCCACCTTACTCCCTTCGTCGGTCCCTTTTCCTGCCGGGAAGCCAGACAGACAGAGACGTGGACCCCGGTTGCCGTCTGAAAGACATTCTCCTTCTGGTTCGGAAAATAAGGACCGTCTGAGCGCAGTTCTTTTCAGCAGGCGCACTAGTATAACACCCCTTTACCAAGATGCGGCTCTCCGAAAAGCCACGACGTCTGTCAAGCGCGGACGTGCAGCTGCCAACTCAAGTTGATTCCGCACGCACGCGCCCCAAGTGGCAAAAATCAAAAGAGAGGCGCGACGTCAGACAACACACCAAGCGGTGCTAGTCGAAACATATTTCTGCGATGGGCCGGCATTGTTTCATCGAAGCTTGGTCCTGCCCAGCTGTCGTTTCAGCAGCCTCTCGCATAACTCTGAGCTAAGGTATCAGAGGTGGACGCCGAGGCAGGAGTCACGATGTCGCCGGCTTGCCCGTTCTCGAACGACGGACCTGTTGCGGGGTCCGGTGATCACTTTGTGGTGGGGAAATTAACGTGTCTTCCCACGGCCGGTTACCGTGGGAATTCCCTTGAGTGAGGGCGGTCAGGGACGTTCATGTGAAATTCAGCTGAGGACGATCGTCATCGCCCACGGACGCTGCAAGCCACTGGCAACACTAGTTGTGTTGCCCCCAGCCCTTAATTATGAGCGGTTCTAAGGCTTCAGTTTCGGGCAGATCATTGTCAGCAAACCTGGCATCATTCACTCGCTACCGCGATTTGGACGGAACAATTTATTGCATGCCGCGCGGTCACTTGGTAGGTGGACTCAGATCTGGTGACTAGTAAAAGTCCCTGAGAGCTTTTCTCTGCGCGTGGGAGGAAGCACGAGAGATATATTGCTTTTGATCCGCGGACATTACTACTGATTCGGTGTTGGAAAATGAAGGACGAACCCAATTATCTCCCTGGCTATGCTTCTAGGCGAGGCGGCTTTAGTCGATGCAGCACATGCTTTTTGCGATCTGTTTCTGATCTGTGAAATCTCAACTGACAATATGAGACCTGCAGGTGAGTCCCAACCGATCCGATTGTCTCCCAAGGGATATCAGAGATTCTTTTGTGATGTCATTCATGGGATGCCGTACTATGGTATGGTCGGTGGAATAGGTGACATTTGAAGGCGTTGGGGATAATTTCCCTCGAACTCATCTGAGTTCTCACAAAAGCAGTGACGCTATGCTCTCATGGTCTTGGTAACCTTCTTTACCACCTTGTGGAATATGGGGCCAAGATGAGTGTCTTGGTAGTAGAAGAGAGTGAGGAAGTGAGGTATCGCGAAAACTCCCATCCTCACGCCTATCTGAGCAAGTGCCGGCCAAGTCAGCACCAAATCACAGAGATTCACCGCGCAAGACCAGACGCCACAAAAGCATAGCCGCCAGTCAATGGACATCGACAGGACTCATATCAATTCTCAACCATGTCTCGACGTCCTGCACGATCCTCATCCCCACGACGCCACAGAAAGCGGTGACGCGCTTCTTCCCTTTCCCTTTCCCTTCCCCTTCCCTTTCCCCGGCTCTGGTGGTACGGCCTGGACCTACTCGGCCGCGTGACACCAACAACCGGTCTGGCAGCTCTGGCAGCTCTGGCAGAATTGGCTGGTTGGGCCGGTCCTCGTCGTTACACAAGCACGACGCACACCCGCGCGGCACACCCAGCCCAGCCCTCTTTTATTTTCTCCGCAGTCCCGCAACACCCGCGCCACGCCAGAAGGATTCCTGTGCGACGTCTGTGGCATGTTTCCCGGAAACCAAGGCGCCCTACCCTACCATACCCCCCTCCCAATCTCTCTCTCACAAGGTGCGCCCGGTGCTAAGGCAACACTGGGCGAATGTGTGTGTGTGTGTGTGTGTGTGTGTGTCCCCTCGCCTTTTCCGCCCCCTCGGGAGGAACCGCGTAGGGCAAGCTTGGGCAGCGGGAGCAGCCACACACACACACACACAGCTCTTGACGGCGCGTCCGTCGTGACGCGGGCGTGCCGGACGGGCTTCAATGGCTGAGCGGGCGGGCGATGCGAGGTGGCATATGTGGCGTGTGGTGGTGATAAGGCTCAGATCGGTCGACGTTTTTTTATTTCGAGAAAGGCTGTGGCAGCTTTCCGATACGCTCAATATGTCCAGAGACGAGGGCCTTATCGCGTTCGCCATGTGATGGCGGACCCGAGGCTGTCAGCATGAAGTGATACCAGCCGTCAAATTAAGATCTCCCCGCCCTTCCCTTCGGGCGCGGCCTGACGGGCAAGATGCATGTTCTCTTCTTAACACTCAGCCGGGTCTCTTCTTGTGGCCGACCCAATCTTACACGCCTTCGGTCGGCGGGGCGGTATGCTGTGTACATTTTCCTTTGTCAGCGACGTTTACTATCGCTGGGTGTACCCCTATTCTCGATGACCTCGCGTCCAGTCAGCATGCACATCAGCTGTCAAAAGATAAATATATCCTCCTTATCTGGCCGAAGGCGCAGGGGTATATGAATCCCCTCTTCGGTCTACAGACAAGGTTTTCCTCCTGGACCCGTGAGATCAGTTTTGCAACAGGACTGCTCGGCGGACAAGTATTGGAATGAGCCGGACTGTACTTCCAGACAATCGGGCCCGCACCGGCCATAACACTGACATATCAGATACGCAGCTTGAGCACTTGGCGGGCAGACAGCTGAGCTGTCGCTTGGTCGGTATCATGAAGCACACCAGGGAGCATCCTGTCCTCAGTCTGGGAAGCTGTGTGAAGATGCGGTCTTTTGGTGCTTGTTCAGACCCGGGCCGACCTGGACACGAGTTGCTCCCTTCGCGGGGACAGAGCAACATGAGTTGAGTAGGCAAGAAGAGCATTCAGATGCTGGGCACAAGACGGGCAAGAGCAAATAGTAGCCAAATATAGTACACAAAACATTGAACAGGCTATGGTTGAGGTATCTCAAGTGCCACCTCATCGTTATCACACAGCTAATCCACCCCTTGCCCCTATCTCTTCTCTGCGCCCGCGCCGGCCCCTTCCCACAGCCTCGAGATCCTCCGCAGCCTCGTGGTATTATCAGATCCTTACTCGCTTTCGGTTCGTGTCTACCGCCGAAAGATGTCGAAGGAGAGAAAGAAGCAAGGAACCGGTCCGAGACCGTCAGGGCCATGATAAACCCCGGAAAAGGAGACGTCCCACTACCCCAGTCTCCTCCGCTGTTCCGTTCTTTCCAAGAACTCGCGCATCCTATAAGACACATAAAAAAAGGGAAACATATCACTTTGACACCGTTCCTCTGCGTCCCAACCAGAGTTTTTGTAATATCGACAGAGGTAGTGAGAAATTAGCCCAACTCCCACTACCAGCTTCAAGACAGCCATCCACCACCCCTCGAGCCCGGGCTGTCCCCCCGGAGCTCGCGTCCCCAGAGATAAAAAGGAAAATAACGGGTCGACCTTAATGGCGTTCATTGCTGGCTGCAACTTTTTTGTGCGGGAATCCGAGCAAAGACTCTGGCTAGCCTAGCTCCTTGTAACCACAAGCGCACTCGAATGTACGGTTCGGCAGGCTCAGCTCGAATCGACGTGGATACCTCTAATTGTATATCCGGGAAGTACTAAGATTTCCTTGGCACCCCTGCAGTCCTTCGCGTAAAGGCAGGTCGTTGTTGGTGAAAATGGCGCTGGGTATTTCGGAGTGCGGTTCGAAGGTTGGAAGAAAGGAAAGTCGCCAATCGAGTGGGGCCGTCGTAAAATAGGAGAAGCGCGTGAAAGAGACGAGGGCTCCATTAAAAAGCCCGGTCTTCAGCCCGCGGTGTCGAGAAAGCCAGATGACAGTTGGCTCATCAGCCAGGTATCAGCATCTGCAATCCGGGGTTCTCGGCTCGGGATGTATGTTTTCGGGAAAGTTCGTGACTTCGTCCTGTATTGCGCCGGCATCGCGCTCGAATTAAAATGCGTACACATGTGAATTAAGAGCCATATAAAAGCAAGCGAGAACGCGAAGCGGCGAATCGGTTTGTGCCCAGACGACAGTCGTGTAGTCATCGTATTGGCAGGTTCTAGTATGCCCAGATTTTGAGCTGCTCATATGTTAGCGGAATCCACAGCTACTGGCTCATGAGGCCAAGAGTGCTGGCCTCGACGAGGATGAAATGCTCACCAATGAGTCCCAGGAACCTGTGCACAAACTTATGCCGTCGTTGCTGACGCCCAAGCAGCTGACGCGGTTCTCGTGGCCGACGAGAGAACCGACCTTCTCGCCTCGAGTGACATCCCAGACCTGCCCGAATGTTAGCTTAGACTCGAGGACCATGGCGATGGGCTCGAACGTACCTTGCACTCGAAATCATCGTAGCCTGCAAACAGGAGACGACCAGAAACAGACGTGGCGACCGAGGTGATGCCACACAGAATGGACTCGGACTAGTTTTGACAAGGTTAGTGACTGTGTTTCCCAACTTGCTACTCAATTGGCTGTACTTACGCCGTAGACGTTGAGTTCCCTGTCCGCGCGGATATCGAACAGGCGGCAGGTTGCGTCATCGGAGCCGGTGACAAAGGAGTGACCGTCTGGGAAGAATTGGATGGCGTTGATGTCGGACTCGTGACCTGCAAAAGTCTGCACAGCCTTGCCAGCCCGGATATCCCAGAGCTTAGCGAAAGCGTCGCAAGCGCCCGAGATGAATGTGTTCTGGTTTGTTGGGTTGAGGCTGATGCTCATGACATCGCCAAGGTGGTCGGCGAACTCGATTTGCTTCGTGCCAGTCTCAATGTCCCATTTCATACAGGTCATGTCGCCGGAAGAGGTCAGTATGCTCCGGTCGTTAATGAAGCGGCAGCAGGAGAGGTAGCCGGCGTGGCCGGACAGTTCGCGGGCCACACGCGTCGGCCCGTCTCGATTTTGGTTAAGGTTGTAGATGGAGCAGATGTTGTCGAGGCCACCGCAGGCGACGTAGTTACCGCTGGGTGCGTAGGCACATGTCATGACCCATGAGGACCTTAGAGGGATGGCGTGGACCTTGTTAGTTGTGTATGCATCCCAGATAATCAGTTTGCCGTCCTGCGAAGCCGAAACCAGGTGTCTTCGGTCCGTCGACCAGTGCATGGCGTAGATCTTGGCCAAATGGCCCTTAAGTGTCCTTTTCGTCTTCATCAACTGGTTCTTAGGGATCGCCTCGTGGGCCTGCTGCGCTACCTGGCGGACTGTCGGGGACTGTGTCAGCAAGGGCTGGGCGTTGGAGAGGCAATTGCATTTGCCCCTTATCAATTGCGAGATACGGTGAGATGGGATGGTATCTTACGGGTGGTGTCGGCGAGCTCATCCTTCTTCCTCTTGATACGGTCCTTGAGTGTCTCTGCCTCGCGACGCGCCTGTTGGATCCGCGCCTGCATCGCCTCGGGCGACACATCGTTCGGTCGTTGCGAGTCCATCTTTCCGTCGCTCGCTCAGCCGCGGGAATGAATGGCGGCCAATGAATCGATCGATCTGATGGAATTTGAAGGCGATGTGAGATGCCCGTAGAGGCGAGGGAATGGATGGCCGAGAGAGCGGTCGGGGAATTCAATCGAGGGTGGTTGGCGGTTGGGCTTGGGTTAATCAGGATGGAGATGGAGAAGTGGCCGATTGAATGGGCTGGGATGTTGTGGGAGAAAATGCAGCAGAGCAGAGCAGCAACGGCAGCAGGCAGTAGCAGCAGTGAGCAGTGAGCAGCAGCGGGCAGCAGCAGTAACCAAGAGCTACCGGTCGATTCCAGGGGTTAGACCGCTACCAAAGGGCAGCTGGGCAGGACGGACCAGTCAGATTGGGCTAGACGGGCCCCTTAGGAGGAGGTATTATTGCTGGTTGCGACGGCTGGGTGATAGGGTAGCCGGGGCTGGGTGGATGTGGAGAGGCCTCAGAGACGGTCCCAATTTGCAACGCAATTCTACCCCGGCGACGATCCGAGAACTTGGAAAGTCGACCGAAATGGGACTCCTCTCTCGCGGCTCCAGTCGCTGGTTGGCTCGTACAATCCCGTCGAACTCGGGCGACGTTGGCAGCTGCTGCAGCGGATTGGCCGTATAGAAGAACTAGACAAGAGCAGCGCTGTGGTGCTGAACAGACAAAGAGCACGGGGCGATGGCTGGGGGTGGTCTCCCGACGATGGATGAGATGAGAGATTGGTAATTGGGAAAACGGAGGCAATGAAGGACAGACAGACAGGTAGGCAAGACAAGGCAGAGAGGAGCCGGGGGGTGGCTGTTAGACCGGGGGGGGGGAGGAGTGAGAGTGAGTGAGTGAGTGAGAGGAGAGTGAGAGACAGGGAGAGCCAAGACTTCCAAGAGGCACGACTTTCACCGGGATAGAACCCAGAGGAATGGATTACAGGACAGAACAGGACAGACCCGACCAGAACCGGAGGGTAGGGCCAGTGAATTGATTCTGGGTAAGCCGTAGAGCGAAGCTGACGGAAGACGAGACGACAAGTGAACGTTGGGTGCAAGTGAGAGGAGCAGATCAGTCGACGAGCCACGGCAGACGCAGCAGACAGGCAACGGACGGGTAAGGAGCAGGGCTGTGGGAGAGTGAGGAAGGGTGATTGGATTTTCAGGGCGGGAAGGGGCGGACAGGGGTGTTGAAGCCAAATTACAAAGCTGCCCTTGATTTGCGGAAGCTGGGGGAGGAGCGAGGTTCCCTCTTGCAACGACTGGGGGGGGGGATGGTGCGTTCGCTGCAATGACCAACGGAATTGGGCCTGGTCGGCCGTCGCGCACACACTTTACTTCCACCCACCTGGGCACGTACACACAGTACAGTACATACCTACGTTCCGTTCCCTTCCTCTCCCCCCCACTCCATCCATTCACCCTCTCACTCACTCACTCACGCACACACACACACACACGGACAGGGAGCTGGAGAAGAGCTGGGCATGGGAAGCTTTTCGACCGTCCCGGGTGCGGCAGCCAAGCACGACTACTGTCAAGTCAGGCAAGTAAAGGGTTCCCACAAACTGGTGGTCATCCCAGACAGAGTGACAGACCGAGTACCTGGCCAAGCAAGTGCTGTATCCCATGGCTGATGACCGAGCTTCCGGTCAATTGGCTCACATCCGACCGGACCTACCTGAGTAGGTAATTACGCAGGCAGGACATGCGAGCATAATCTGGATCATGAGGATATTGCCGTGGTGGTTACTAGCTGCCCAGGTGCCCAGGACGACCCGAGAGCAACACAGTTAGGCAAGCAGTCAAGAGCAGCAGGCTGGGGTACCTCTGGCTGGTAGGTACCTTGGGCTGCCCTGCCCAGCTGCAACCGACCGCACACACTGTACCTGGATCAGGTACCTGGACACCCATCCCTCGAATCGCCATTTCAGCAACAGAACGCCAAGACCGTAATAAAACGTACCTTTCCCCGAACTTGAACACTCTGATAGGATGCAGCCTAGTAGGGTAAGGGTTAGATAATCGATAAGATGAGATGCAACTAATCACGAAGTGTACTCGTTGGAGAGAAACCGGACCCTTGTTGGCTTGGCAAAGTGTTGCTGAAATGGCGCCTCGAGGGATAATAAGCCAGGTTGGCAGGCAGGCTCCCTGGGCGATGAGCATCTCCGAAGACCCGACCCAGATCGAGTTGTGCAAATTGCACGCAATGAATTCTACGAGACGAGGTCGTATCCACGCCTTGCCCCAGCCCATCCATTCACACTCGTCCATCCAGTCCTGCAAAAAGAGGAGGCGGACGGGTTTGATTTGGGGGCGCGCGACAATCCTGCAGTGGTCAGAGCGCACGTACTGTGCTGCTAGTTACGTTGGCTTGCTTTCTGGTCACGGTCATCAGTCATCCCCGCCAGGGCCCGCCCAGGACCCGACCTCGTCTAATCTCAAAATTGCTACCGTCATGTTAGGCCGTCTGGCCGTTTGGCCGTCTCCAGCTGCACCCCACTTTCCACTTTCCACTTTCTTCCCAGCGGGGCCACCCCGTCGACTAGAGCTGCAGACCTGCAGACAGGTCTGCAGGTCTGAAGGTCGACCTTGCGTGCCGTGGGACCCAGCTCCTAATGAAGGTTTGTCCTCATCTGGCCAGTTTCATCACCCTTCCCCCTCCCCGGCGGGACCAGGCGGCAGCCGTCCAATCTTGCGTCCAGACTGTGAGAGGGAATCCGGACAGGTGACGACCAAACAGCCTACAGCCTGACAGATTCGGAAACTGCATTTGCGAGGTTGCGTCGTGCGCCGTGCTGCCGTCCCCGTGCGGTGCTGCCGTCGCCTCTCTCTATGGGCCCATTGAAACTCATTCGTTGACCGACGGTCCGCAGAGCGCAACATTTAGAGTTATGATTCTGTTCCGACTTTCTCCCGCATATTCTCCTTACTCTCTCTCTCCCTGTCTGTAGGTGTCTCTGCTGCGGGTGTGTTTCTTTGCACCTCTGTCGCATTCTTGAGACGTTTCGGAGACTTTGAAATCCTCTCGTCCGGGCCTGTCAATCACTCCACGCCAGCCGCGGGATCCACGTCTACCTAGCCAAGCTACCCATCCGATCCCGTCCACCTCGCAACCTAAATACACACTAGACAAACCGGGCCCTGGGAAACTCATCATCCTCACTCATAATAACGATAAGCATTGTGGGTGCTCCCGCTCGGTGGCGTAACCATGACCTGACAAGAGATGAAGAGAAACAGGCTCGGTGTTGCGTTCCCCAATGGCCGAACCCGTGCCGGGCCCTCTGGCTGCTACACTCGGGTTACATCCTGGCTGCTTAGGTGCTCTCCACTGTGCCACAAAATTGTCTGGAGTTGCTTTCCGACCCGCGACCGCCCGCAACTCTGATATACCACACTGTACATATCTAACTAGGCAGTCCAGGCCCTGCCCCTGGGGTTCTTGTCGTGTGACGGGGGCGCTTCTTGATAAGTGGCAAACCTAAGCAGCTCCAGGTAGATAGAACTGTTACTCCCGTGTTTCCTCCCCCTGGTATTTGCCCCCCAGGGGGGTTAAACCAATTCTGACTGCCGCGCGTTAATAAACTGCCAAACCCAGCCAGCCCTTTACTGTATTACATTGGAAGTATTGAACGCCATGTAGGGTCCAAGATATGCACGATTACTTTGTTTGTCCAATGGCGGAGACAAAAACAAAAACACGAAGATGGAAAAAGGAAAAAAACCCACACGTCAAAATTGACCACGAACGGTAATGTGCCTTGTCGCTGTCGCGGACTTGTCCACCTGTGATCGACTTCGCTTGCATCGCATCAATCTTGCCCTTGCAGATTCGCTGCGGCTTCCATGCTGGGGTCTTTTGGTCGCTGCTGCTGCTACTGCGCTGCACTGCCAGGGCCGCTGCGGTTCGCCGTTGTCCGTTCCCCACGACCCCATCCATCCACTCATCCACCCATCCTGCCTCTGCGGGTACCTTAAAAGCTGTTGCGGGTCCTCGCGAGAGATGGTGACATGGCTCCCGCTGCTTCCGCCGAAATAAACCCTGGTCGTGCATCTCCGAAGTACGAGAAGCATACCTTCACAAACAGAGATAGGCCCACGCCTTTTCTCATTTTCAGACCCGCAGAGTAACCTAGTAGTAGCAGCAGCCTCATCATTCTGTGGAAAGCATCATGAGTTGCCTCTCGGATTTCCTATTAAAAGCAAAAAGACGTTTACTGCCACGACTCGTACTTGGTACAACGCAACTGACCCATCTGACTACCGTGCTTTCTGGCTCATCTAAACTCCATGGTGCCTCCCTCGGCCTGTCCAATCAAGCTCATTCCAGCCACATGATATTTGGTATTTTCATCCTGTCCACCAACGCCATGCAATGCCAGAGTGAGATGTTCCTTTCCCTCCGATAGAATAGGCCCATGGCGAAGTAGCAATGGGCCACGAAATTCATTAAGATACGCCGGTCCTCAATGGATACGGACTGCAGGCCTGTCTTTCCTGCCTGGCATCAAACCTAGCCTAGATACGACGAATAGGCAGCGCCGGCACCATACTGCACCTTCTTCCGCGGCGGCTCTGGCGGCTCATCGTCTTCTGATAGCGTCAAGTCAATTACTTCATGGGTGCGTTTATTGCCTCCCGATCTTGGCATGGAAGAGCCTTCGCGAGAGGCCGCAGTGACTGGCGTCGGAGTGCTAGTAGTTGGAGCCAGGGTGTTGGGTGTATTTGTTCCGCGGTTGCCGACGTAACTGATCTCCGAGATGACCAAGTCGTCGTCATCGATGGCAAGAGCTTCATGTTGCGGCTCTGGCTCTATCTCCTCCTCAACGCTGCCATGGGCCTTCCATTGCCCGTTAGGCTCGATATCGACTTGTTCCACGTTCTGAGCAGTCCTGTCCAAGATGTCCCTCACATACCTGAGCAAGGTTAGTCATGTCTTGATGCGAAAGCTAGCCGCATTACTTACTCGTCAATTGCGAGTCTCTCATAAGGTGCGCTTTTACTGCAAACAGGACACAACCACTGCGGGCCCTGCTGCTGTAGCTGAAGATACGAGGTGGCATCGAAACACTGTACATGAGTGCATGTCGTCGCGCGGCACGGCGTGACAAGTCTCATGTACGAAAGAGGGCATTTCAGCGAGAGGACCTGGGAAGACATCTCAATCTCCGCGTCATGCGCTTTCCTCGTAACTGTAGAGAGGTGTCAGTCCAAGATCTAGTGAGCGGAAACATGCAATCGCGCTGTGCTCACGTTCATGCAGGACAGAGGCTTTTGAGATCCTTTTGCCGGTGATGGTCCGTACGAGGCTGTCCACAGGAGTCGTCTTGCAGACATTAACCACAAGGTAGAATCTCTAAAGGAAGACAGAAATGAATTAGCACATAGCGTCGCGACCTTGACACGTGAAGACGTCAAAGCAGGGCGAAGACGGGTTCGCCTGACTTGAACGTTATTCTGAGAGGCTTGGTCACCTGCCTTCTGCGTCAACGCGTAGGTAAATTCGATATTGTTGGCGTAATTGGGGATCTTGAGTCGAAGAAGATCTGTTATATCGACAGGCCTCGTAGAGCCTGGCTTGTTCTTCAAGCCTCGCAAATTGGCTTTGACGTCACCACCATTCACCTTCAGTTCAGACTGATGTGGGAATGCGATGTCTTGCGGGCCTTGGTTGGCTGCAGCACAGAATACGAATACTCTCATGTCTTTCTCAGTGACGCATCGCGCAAGAAGTGGGTTGTCTTGGGCCTTGATCTGGATGTTGGTGCAATTTCTGTGATTTTGCATGACTGTGCTGGCTGTCAGCAGCGAAAGTATGCGTGGAGGAATTTGGGAACTTGCCTTCGCAGGTGTGAACCTGTCCTATCCTGCCCATGACTTGGTAGAAGGGGCTTGGTTTGAAATGAAATCCTTGGACGCTCAGCACGCGATCAGGACGAGGCACAGAAGGCCCAGACATAAACATACCCTGTGGAGGCATCTGATGCGACCGCTGACCATTGACGCCTCCGTAGCCAGGGTAGCCATTCTGGTAGCCGTAGTTCATGTTTGGAGACAGGCTTTGGGTACTGTTAGGACCGGGCAGGGGAGATTGGAGGGCTTCATGTGGTGCAGGTAGACCGCCGGTTTTCTCTCGTTGTATGCTTGCCTCGATGTCGCGGTACGCCCGTGGGTCGCCTGACGAGTAGGCTCTTTCGAGTGCTGTACGAGGGGCCGAGTCAGCTTCGAGTTTAGACGATTGACCACCCATCTCTCCTTGCAGCCTTGTTGCAGCATGATGCAGCACAACGCGGTGTCCAAGTTGGTAGGTGAAACCCAGCCATGCACGGCAAACACTTTGGCTTGGGAGGAGCTCGAAGGGGGCAGGGGAAACTTACCGTCGAGGATGCGCCGCTGCAGCTCAGCTTTGACCCCTGATGTTCGTAACCCGTTGACCAGGCAGATGTGCTGTAGTTGTTTGTTGAGGAGGAAGTTACTGCTCTGAAGACGCTTTACCAAAGTACGGTATTGCTCAGGCGTAGGCAGCGAAGTGTTTGAATCCATGGTGGCCTTGGGAAGCGTGCACGCACTGCCTAAAAGGAAAGAGCGAGCGATCACCAGCGCGCAAAGGAAAGCGCCACAAGCAGCGCTACAATAGTCGAGATGGACCGCCGACGGCCATCACCAAGCTGGAAGGCAAGGGACACACTTAGGAGTGCAGAGTGAATATCGGGACATCTAGCATAGAAAACTCCTTGGCCAAGCCCCAGTCCAGGCGCTGTTCGTAGGGTGACTATGCTTTTGGCCGTCACTCTCCTGGACGTCGTCGTCTATCCCAGCTTAGAAGGCGGTCAAGGCGGCCAAATTGATAAGGCCGCTTATCGTAGGCTCCGAATCCAGCCTCGAGAAATTTCCCGGCATTTTGGGACCGGATTTGAGAGCCTGCATAACCGTACAAACGCCTCCCGTGACAAAGTGCAAACAACCCCAAACTACACCACTGACGACGCAAAAATGGCCAAGTCTCAACGATCAAGCGTCACCAAGGCCAACAACCAGCGGCTCAAGAAGAATGTCTTTGGTCCAGTAGAGGCGGCCCGACAGCAGCGTCTATCAGCACGGCTCCTCGAGATCGCATCACAGCCCAAGCCTGTGCCCGAGAAGGATATGAAGGATGCGGCCGAGCAGGGTATGTCAGCTTGCACCCGAACAGTATTGTGCAGGGAGACAGGACTCAAAGCTGACATTGTTTCTACAACAGCTGAAACAGAGGAGACCAAGGCTGTTGAAGAGACAAAGCAAGATGACTGTGAGTTGGATCGGGCGTGTATGACCTGCCTACCAGAGTGACCAAACTAACTCCGTTGTTCATTTCAGCAGCTATGGAAGTCGACCAGCCGTCAAAGACAACAAAGTCAAAAGCCAAGGGCAAGATTGTGAAGAGACGAGGCCGAAAGTCCAACATTGTCTTCCCCAAGTTCGGGGAGCGGAAGAACAAGAAGAGGTGAGGGCAATGGGCGACGTTGATACCAGGGCGTACAAGTCCCTTGCACTTCGGTCATGAAGCCCTCTCAATGCCCAAAGCAGACCGCTACTATTGCTGTCGGCAAATTTGGTTGGCTTATGGGGGGGGGCGCAGAGTATACCACACTTCTTGCAGTGGGTGTGCAGTGGTTTCCAAGCTGTTGTGTGGCTGCTTGAAGAGGTACACTATAAGAAGCCGTCAGACTTCTGTCTGCTACGGACCACCATCTGCGGCATAACCTAACAAGGCAGTGGGAAGATTCAGGGTTGATATGGGGAATGATACCAGGCGTTTTCCTTCAAGATTCGGGCACCTACCGCTCGGGATCCTGTGAATATTTTGCCAGTCAAAAAGATGGCGGGCGGTTTGGGGAAGCTAGGGGCGTTCGGATAGCGTCCGCTAGGGGCTTGGCCATCCCCACACTTACAGGGGTACAGGCGGGATTGGGGGCAGCAGTTCGTATGCAAGGCTGATGAAGGATCGCCAATTCTATCAAACTGTCCACTGCCCAGCTGGCCTCGCCTAGCTGCACAGAATCACAGCTTGCCGCAACAACATGAGCCAGCCAATAGACAACTTTGCGCACATTTCACTCGATCCCCTCGCGACTGCAATGGAGTGTCAATCCAAACCTGTTTAGCGCCACTTCTTTCTAATAACACGTTCGGCCTCTGTTCCTCCCTTGCGCTGGTCGGTCCCGGTTCGCGCCTGAGATGCAGGGCCCTCGAAATGGCTCGACGGCTCTCTCGACAATTCTGCTCGTCGTAGCGAACCTCCTGATACCAGTTGCGATTCTTGTCTTCGCGACAGGATTCTTTCCTTACAAACCACTGCTTCCAGGTCTGGCAGCCTACGATAATACCGACCATGGGTCCCCACCAGCTGCACCGTTCGACCGGGTCGTCTTCATGGTTGTAGATGCCTTGCGCAGTGATTTTGTCTACTCGCCCAGCTCTGGCTTTCGATATACTCAGTCCCTGATACGCGATGGCTGTGCCATTCCCTTCACCGCACACGCGACGTCGCCCACGGTCACGATGCCGCGCATCAAGGCCATTACGACTGGCTCGATCCCCTCCTTCCTGGACGTCATACTGAACATCGATGAAGGAGACGAGTCGTCTTCCCTAGCTTCTCAGGATACATGGCTTGCGCAGATGAAAGCGAAAAATACCGGAAAGCTGGTCATGTACGGGGACGACACCTGGCTGAAGCTATTTCCCAACGTCTTCGACCGTGCGGACGGGACGTCGAGCTTCTTCGTCGCTGATTTCACCGAGGTAGACAACAACGTCACAAGACATGTCCCGGGTGAGCTCCAGAATGACGACTGGAGCACCATGGTGTTGCATTACCTCGGACTGGATCACATAGGCCACAAAGGGGGACCGCGCAGCTCGAACATGCTTCCGAAGCAGGTTGAGATGGATGGTATTGTGGAACAGATTTACGCCGCAATCGAATCGCAGTCCCATCTCCAGTCAACGCTTCTGGTGGTACTTGGAGATCATGGGATGAATGATGCTGGAAATCATGGTGGCTCTGCCCCTGGCGAGACCTCTCCAGCTTTAGTCTTCATATCCCCAAAAATGAAGACGTTGAAGACCGCCTTTGAGGTGCCAATGGGTATTCAAGAGGACTTCCAATATTACTCTGTTGTGGAGCAATCTGATCTCGCTCCCACACTTGGGGCCTTACTCGGCTTCCCGGTGCCAAAGAACAACCTGGGCGCATTCATTGTGGACTTTCTGCCGTTCTGGTCTAATAAGGGCGATCAGATACAGATTCTCATGCGCAACGCGGAGCAGATACTGGCCATCATCAAGACCACTTTCGGAGGCGACTTGTTTGATGCAAAGAGTAGCGGTGACACTTGCCTCCAGCCGGAAGGCGAAGTTGAAAGGCTGGCTTGTGGATGGCACCAAATCGTCGAGTCTGCTCGAGCTATGAAAAGCACGGGCGACGTGGACGATGTGTGGATTTCTACCATGTCGGAGTGGTTAAGAGACGCTCAAGGCCTCTTGAGCAGCATGGCCAGTAATTACGATATGACGAGGCTCACCCTTGGCCAGGCAGCTGCCATTTCAGCTACGTTACTGGCGGTGTATGCCGCGTACTTGAACGCTGGCAGGCTGTCAGTAAGAGCTCTGCCATTGATGGTCATCACCATTGCGTACGGCGTGATGATGTTTGCCAGCAGTTACGTGGAAGAGGAGCATCACTTCTGGTACTATGCAACAACAGCATGGCTCGCGTTCATCAGCAGCAAAGGCTTCCACGGAACCTCAAAGTCGGCAGTAGGGCAAGCAGTGGCAGTCGCCACCGTGGCCGTGATGACCCGAATCCTCAGAGGCTGGAACCAAACGGGCCAGAAGTTCGCCGGGGAGCCTGACATTGTCAAATCCTTCATCATCACCGAGCCGGTGCGTCTATGGGCCCTCATCAGCATCACCTACCTCTGGATCCATCGCGCACTCCTCCAAGGCTTCGACGGCCTCCCCGCCTCCCTCGACATCTTCTGGAGCACAACCGTCGTCCTCGCCGGCTTCACCTTCAAGCTCGCCTTCACGAACGAGGACGCGCCCGAGCTCGTGACGGGCTTCGCCCGATCCCTCGTCGGCGTCACAGAGGGCATCTCGCTCGTCTCGCGGGCACAGGCCGTCTTCGTCGGGCTGGGCCTGGGCGCCGCGTGCGTGGTACTCTTCGTCGCCATGGGCCGCAAGGTCTCGAAGCGCACCTCGGCCATCGAGACCCTGCACCACCTGTACACGCTGCTGGCCATGACACAGTCCCGCGCGACCAACATCCCGCTGTTCCTCCTCTTCGACGTCCAGTACAAGTTCCTCGCTGCGCAGGATCTCTCCCTCGCGGAGCTGTCGACCACCTGCCTCCTGCTGCAGTACATGTCCTTCTTCGCCCTCGGCGGCACGAACGCCATCTCCAGCGTCGACCTGTCCAGCGCGTACAACGGCGTCCGGAATTTTGACGTCTTCACCGTCGGCGTGCTCACGTTCATTAGCAATTGGGCCGGCCCTCTGTATTGGGTGTCTGCCACCAATGTGCTGCTGGTGCGGAAGAGGAAGGCTGGCTTCGAGAGGGGCGTGTATAGGCGCCATGTGACGCTCCTGACTGTATTCGCGGCTGCGAGTGTGGGATCCGTGATGGCGGCGTGTACCGCGCTGAGGACCCATTTGTTCATCTGGACGGTCTTCTCGCCCAAATATCTTTATTGCATGGCGTGGAGCCTGGGGCAGCATTTGCTTGTAAGTGTGGGACTGGGTGGTCTTTTATACTGGTTAGGCTCAAGGCAATAACTTCCGCCACGATGAATCACATAGAGGATATGAATCTCGGCTTGTGTAACCAAGATCAGATCCACATAGAAACTTGACTGTTAGCTACGCTTATCTGTGGGACACCGCGGAAAATGTTTCGTGTGTTCATAAAAATCAATTTGCGTTTCTCATCAACACAGTAAAGAATCCGACCTCCACCCCGAACCAAGTACGGCTTAGACCAACCCTGATCCAAACACCCGTAGGCAGATATACACACATCCAAAGAAGGAAATTTATAAAGACCGGAATGCAAGCTTAACCCAGACCACTTCAGCCCATGATAGTGTCGCCGTCATCGTCTAGGAGCTCGCTCACCAACGAGTCTCCGTCCCCAGCCTCCGTGGCATCCTCGGACTTGGGCTTGACCGTATCGTTACTATCGTCGGCCTCGAGCCTCGACTCGTTGTCTTCGTCCTCCTCATCCTCCTCCTTGATCCGCGGCTCCTGACCGACCATCGTCCGGTCCTCGGCCCCCACGGGCTCAGGCGCCAGGGACACGCTGCGACTAGCAGTGGACCTCCGACGGCCCGACTCTTTTGCCTGGTCGAGGTTGTTGACGATCTTGCCAAGGCTGACGTGGATCTTGTACAGAGCGTTGCGGCCTGTGGTGTCTGAGATGAGGTTTGTCTCGACAGCGTCAGAGACCTCGGCGTACAGCTCACGTAGCTTTTCTTCGGTTGAGGCGGGCGAAATGTACAGCTTGCCGAGGAGGGCGGCAACCACCTTCTTCTCGTCCTCTGTGATATTGTGTCAGTGATGAAAACATATTGACATAAATTCGATATTCTTAGGGCACTTACTGCTGCAATTGGAGTCCAGTCTCTCCAGCACGTTCCTCGCGAACTCAAGATGAACGTCACCGTTGACGTTGGTCTTCTTTTCCGCGTCGGTGCCCACATCAGGGGAGTAGCATTTCCTTGGGTCTGTCCAATCCACCAAGCAAGCTCCAATGGTTGATAAGCTGACCATCTCGTCGTCGACGTCTGCATCATCATCCTCGAGACCCTCCCTGACGTTGTACAGCGCATGCAAGGCATCGAGTGCCACTGATCGCATGAGATCCTGATTATCAGGGCGCGAGTAACAGAAAACTGGCAGGAAGTAATTGAGAGCCTGTCGGACGCTTTGGTTTTGTGAGCTTGCCGGCTCAAAATAGGCAATAACAAGTGTCTTGAGCAGTTCAGCTGATGCGTCAATGTCTGTGACGACACGACCAAGAAGAAGCTTTGATGCTGCAATGGTGGCGACAGCCTGCACCTCAGGCGATTTGGCGCCTGACCTCAGAGCCTTGACATAGACCTTGAGGAGGTTGGGGTTGTTCGACAAAAGTTGGGACCCATGGACGTTGAGGATATCTGTGAGGATGTGCACGGCTGTGATCTGCAGCGCGGTGTGACCCTTGCTGAAGAAATGCATGAAGAGCGTCAAGTTCTCCTCAGCAAGAGACCGGTCAAGCAAAGAGCAGAGACCCAAACATAGCAGACCACGCTCTCGCACAGGTGCTTCGTGACTGCGGACCGCTGGCACCACCAAGTTGTTAAGCATAGATACCAAGTGGTCGTTCTCCTGCAGGCTACCGTTGACGTTGGTGAGCATGCACTGCACAATATGAAGGCACTTCATGTTGATGACGATCTCCTTGACTGCCTTGGCATGAGCTTCCTCTTCCGTCAAATCGTTGTCCTTATCGTGCTTTGCGCTCTTAGCAGATTCTTCATCCTCATCGACCTCGGATTGGGCAGAGTGGAAGCTCTCGTCATCGTTGGGTTCGTCCAGAATCGTATCGTGCACGTCTGCCACGGCCTCGAGAACAACGCTGCAAAACTCCCGCTCACCCGCATTGTCGGGTGCACAAATGTCACGGAGGACATTGACGGTGAGTTTCGTGACCTCATCTGGGAGTTCAGGAATGGACAGCGTTTGCCTAAGCAATGAGAACATCTTCCTGCGGCCAACTTCGTCGGAGTAGTCGAGAGTCAGTGCGATATGAAGGAGTTGCTCCACGATGAATTCTTGCTCCACAGTGTCTTCCTCATCTTCCTCGTCTTCAGGCTCTTCTCGTTGCTCTATCCTCTTCAATGCATCCGTAAGGACCTTGACATATCGTTCGAGGTAGAATCCGAGCTTCGTGACCTCAGGCAACTTCTCTTCGATCAGCTCTTCGTATTTGCCATTTCCCTCGTTCCTGCAGAATTCATTGAAACTCCGAGCCATGAATACGGACTCGGCGGAAAGCGTGTCCCAGAAGTTGTCATCGAATGTGACAGCCTCCCGATAATCCGGCCGGCCCTCCCAGAAGCCCTTCATGGCCTCTAGGCCGACACCGTTCTCGACCCCAGAGTTGACTACGTCGATACGCTCAAGAAGCTCAAGCAGTCCGTCAAAGCTGGGCGCGGGCAGCTCAGTCGGCTGGCCATCGTCATTCAATGGCGGCGCACCTGCGCAGTCCTCGATCCACCGTTCACGGAAGAGTTTACCAGCCGCCTTACGGACTGTCTCATCTCGGTCTCGGAGACCCCAACGCAGGAGCTTCTCTCGCATGGAAAGTGACAGATGCCTGAAGTCACCAAGGGCGGGCAGAAGGCGGGAGTAAACGGCACGACGGGTCATGGCGTCTTGGTCTCGCGCCCGCTCCAGCAAGAATGGCAACGTATTCGGCAAAATCGGCAGGTTGACAAGCAGTGACCTTCGAACATCTGCGCTTGGGTCATTTTGAAGCACTTCAAGGAGTTTCTCCAGCAAGCCGCTGGCCCCGTCTCCGTCGCTGTCGGAGTTGGCCTCTGCCTCGATCTGGTTTCCTGCCAAACGGCCGAGACCGAGGACGGCCTGGGCGCGGATCATGGCCTCCTTGTCGCGGATTCTCTTGAGTAGACTATACCTAAGCTTCTGGAAGAGGTCGTCGTCGATGGCGTCGAGGGAATTCACGATGTGGGCGACGAGCTGGGTAGATCGATATCTGACAAACTTGTCCTTGGCCATCATCAGCGGTAAAACGGCGTCCATGAGTCTGGAGGTGAGCCGCGTGCTCGGTGTCTCGGGCATTGTGCTTGCATCTTCGTCGATGTCCCCTGCGAGTTCGTTGTCCTTGTCGATGGAGTGTCGCATAAACACGCCGACGAACCGGATTGTCCTCTCGCCCACGGCCTCACTCTTCCTCACGGGCATGACGCGCAAAACACACCGAATGAGTTCCGTGTTGAAGTCATCTTCGTCAAAGTCGCCAGCTGTGGCCTTCTTGGCACTGGTTGGTTCGTAGCAACATGCCTCCTGCAGCTTGCGCAGCGTGACGGCCGACTTTCGGTGTGTCGCGGTATTCCTCTGGGCCTCGCGAAAGACCGCGGCGACCTGCGTTCGAAGCTCATTGTCTGGGGATTCCTCGGGGACGTCGAAGGCGACGGCGGATGATGCACGCGATGCGCGTGCGGTCGTGTTGGCAGCCGAACTCCTCGTCGAGGCGCGGCCCGACCGTGTTGATGTTCGAGGGGGCATGGCTGGTGGGCTCAAATCGATGATGTGAAGCTATGCAGGAGGGGATCGCGCGTTCAGGTTGCTGCGGATCGGAGGGTCGCTAGGTTGGTACACAACTAAGTATTGGATGAAACTACATTCGACTCGGCTGGACGAGGAGGCGCATGCAATCAGGGCGGCCTGGGACGGAGTCGACACACCCTTCTTTTCTCCTCGGTCGTTCCGGCTCACAGTCGCGGTCGAGAATCTGCTTGCTCTTGTTGTGTCAACACAAAGAATGCGGGCGTGGGTTACCCCGGCAAGTGTCACTCCCGATAAGCTAGCGCCGTTGCTTATCGGGAAAAGTTTCTGGACATACACCCATGCTCGCCCAAGCTTTTTCCTCCCCTCCTGCAGCTGCGACAGAGAATACCCCCAAATTCCGGGCAAACGCAAAAATGGCCAAGTCGACGGGACAGAAGCGGCGCAGGGAGGCAGAGGCAGATCTCGAGCAGCAGGGCAACGCGACCAAGACTCAGGATGGCCCGCCCTCCAAGAAGAGCCGTGTCGAGGAGCGGAGGTCCCTCTTCGTGAGGTCTCTTCCGCCCTCAGCGACGGCCGAGTCCCTGACCGACTACTTCTCGCAACACTACCCTGTGAAGCACGCCACTGTCGTTATCGATCCGAAGACCAAAGAATCCCGTGGCTATGGATTCGTCACGTTCACCGACGCCGACGATGCCGTCGAGGCCAAGCAAAAGCTCAACAACGAGCTGTTCGGAGGCCGCCGCATGAAGCTGGACGTTGCCGAGCCGCGACACCGTGCAGGCGGTGATAGCGCTGCGAAGTCTCACATTGCAGAGGAGAAGAAGAAGCGCGAGGAAGAAATGGCCGAGGCCAAGAAGGCTCCAAAGCTCATCATTCGAAATTTGCCCTGGAGCATCAAGAGCTCGGAGCAGCTCGCCAAGACCTTCGCCAAATACGGAAAGATTAAGTTTTCCGACCTGCCGAATAACAAGGGAAAGCTCAAGGGTTTCGGCTTTGTCACCTTCCGGTCGAAGAAGCATGCGGAGCGTGCAATGGAGGAGATGAACGGCAAGGATGTCGACGGGAGGACCATTGCCGTGGATTGGGCGGTTTCGAAAGACGAGTGGCAACAACAACAGAGTCTGGAGCAGGAAGTTGAGGACAACGACGAACCAAAGCCCAAGTCCAAGAAGTCCAAGAAGGAAAAGGCGGACGCAGATGAGGATGAGGACGAGGAGATGAAGGACTTGAACGAGGAGGACCGTGACCTTGCCATGTTCATGAAGAAGATGGAAGAGTTCGATTCCGAGGACGAGGACAAAGAAGACGACGAGGACGAGGAGGAAAGCGGAGCAGAACTCGACAAGGATGATGACAGCGAGGACGAAGAGGACGAGGATGAGGATGAGGACCTGTCAAGCGATGCGGAAGAATCGGAAGAGAAGGTAGAGGAGAAGCCCAAACGCCTCACGGACAACTCCACAACAGTTTTCATCCGCAACCTTCCTTTTACGGCCACAGACGAATCCTTGAAGGAGCACTTTACGCAATTCGGTCCCATCAGGTACGCCAGGATCGTCAAAGACAGAGCGACAGAGCGACCCGCTGGCACTGGCTTCGTTTGTTTCATCAAGGAAGATGACTTCAAGGCTTGCTTGAGGAATGCTCCACGGCAAAAACAAACCGTCAAGACTGCTAGGCACTCGGTACTCCAAGATGAGACTGTCGACACAGACGGTCGCTACACTCTCGACGGACGTGTCCTATCGGTGGCCCATGCAGTGAGCAAGGAAGAGTCGGCACGGCTCACCGAGGCAGGTCCTGCGGCCCGGAAGGGACAGGAAAAGGACAAGCGACGCCTGTACCTTCTCTCCGAGGGTACCATCCCCAGTGGCTCTCCTCTTTACAAGCTGCTTTCCCCGACGGAGGTCAAGCTCCGTGAGCAGAGCTTGCAACAGCGGAAGAAGCAAGTGCAAAGCAATCCCAGCTTGCATCTGAGTATGACGCGGTTGGCAATCCGCAACCTGCCCAGGAACATGTCCTCCAAGGAATTGAAGCAACTCGCCCGACAAGCTATCGTTGGTTTCTCTGCGGACCTCAAGGCAGGCAAACGCACGCCACTTTCGAAGGAGGAACTCTCTCGAGGAGGAGCTGAGGACCGAGAGGCCGAGCACCGTCGCAAGGAGAAGGGAGTGGGTGTCGTCAAGCAGGCAAAGGTCGTCTTTGAGACCAGAGACGGCAAGAAGGTAGACGAGTCCACTGGTGCAGGTCTCAGCAGGGGTTACGGTTTCATCGAATACTCCAGCCACAGGTGGGCGCTCATGGGTCTCCGGTGGCTCAACGGTCACGCGCTCAAGAACGAGGCTGGCCGAACGGTGCGGCTGATTGTGGAGTTCGCGATCGAGAATGCGCAAGTAGTGAGCCGGAGGAAGGCAAATGAGGTTAGGGCAAGGACGAAGCGGGCCGAGGTGCAGGAAAAGGGGGAGCAGGACAAAAAGCAAGGACGCAAGGACGTCAAGGGCAAGGCGGGCAAGGCTGGGAAGACGTCGGCTGATGCTGAGGAGGTGGAAGATGAGCGTGACGCGTCCACGAAGAAGGACGCCAAGGAGAAGCTAGCGCAGAGGCAGAGGATCATCGGGCGGAAGAGGATGGCTCGGAAGACCAAGAAGCAGGGCCGCAAGGGCTAGCTGGCATGTTTTGATGTGATGGGACTCTCACGTTCGAACTTTGCTCGAGATACCACCAGAAAAAGCTAAGCATTCATCGTTCAACAAACAGACGCAAATTCTGCTTCACATCACAACTTCGAAGCTCTTCTTGACTTTGCACTGTCGACCCTTTTCCCCTCGTCATCCTGCTCTTTAACAGTCAAATCCGGCAAGTCTCTCGGCATGATTCTCCTCGGATTGCTCCCCGGAACAACAGAATACTTTGAGAAGTCAGTCACGCCCGCATGCTCCCTGAGGAAGTCCTCGTCAAGCAAGAGCTGCCCATTCACAACCGGCGCAGGCGCCCTCAGAATAGCCAACACAGCGTCCGAAAATATAGTCGGCTTCCGCAGGTCCTTTTCCTCCTCAGGGTCATTGCGAGTAAACTGCGCCGTGGCAGCAGACTCAACAGACACAGCAGGCCAGATACTGGTGACAGCCATGCCGCCCTCGCCGTCCCGCACCAAGTTCTGCCTCTCAAAGTCCATGGCCAGGCCCTGGGTGAGGACGCTCATGCCCACCTTGCCCATGGCGTAGGCCGTCTTGCCCCTGAAGAAGCGGCTATAGATGGGCGGGCTGACGATGACGATCCGGCCCCCCAGGGTGCTCCTCTTCAGATGCGGCAGCGAGGCCTGCACGGAGCCGTAGAGGCCTTCTGGGTTGACGCGCTGCATCAGCTGAAACCGCTTCATGGGGCTATCTTCTACCGAGGCCCACCATATTGCGCCCGGGTTGTATACGAGTACATCGAGGCGGCCGTATCGCTAGAGGGGTGCTAGTCAGCCAAGTGCTTTGGTTCTTGGGGCATCTGAGAAAGGCAGACGGTCTAGGCACTGACTTTGATGGTCTTGTCGACCAGGTCCTGTATGCTGGCGAAGTCTCGGACATCTACAGCAAAGGCAGTTGCCTCGCCCCCTGCTTCCTTGATCTCTCTCTCAACTGTGCTGATGGTAGACTGTGGGGAGTTTGGATTCGGTGGAAAGGCCGCCTTAGAAGAATAGGCGTCAGATGTGGACTTGGCGGCTACAACGACTGCGGTTTGGAATACTCTTAACAACTGGTTTATTTCAATACCTCATCAATAAAATTCCAGAGCTTACCAGAGTATTCATGCTTTGCCAAATCAATGGCAATCTGCCTACCAATTCCCCTTGAGGCCCCAACCACAAGTGCTACTGGCTTCGCCTTGGACATGGTGATGTTTCTATGGATGAGTGAGGTCCAGTCTGAGAGACTAGCTTATTTCATCATTGAATGGGATGAAAGCCATACTCTACATTGAGTGATGAGGCTCTGTATTTAGAGGCATGTGAATAACAGACATCCCAGAAAGTTAAAAGGACCCTCGGTATGGTGCTAGATTACTGATCATCTGGGGAAGCCGTGGGGTGGGTTGCGGTTGGGGGAGCATGGGCGGGCACCAAAACAGCCGAGGCTCAACATCCTGGAATACTTGGACTACTCTGGGTATGCCCTCTCTCTGCGCTTACCAAATATCGATCACGCAACCCAACCCTAAACGTAGACATTGAACAGACACGACAAATCAAAAAATACAGTCAAGCAATATGGGAGGCAAGATAGACTGCTATATCGACATCGGTAAGAGCCAAGTGTTCTGGCACCAAGCACAAGACTTGCATGTTCTGTTGCTGACATGTGCGCTCTCAGCGTCCTTCTACAGCTACATCGGCTTTGTGTACCTGGTTGAGAACCTGAAAACTCTCGAGGCTCATGGCGTCCAAGTAGAGTAGGTGGACCGATACTCGACCATGTAGACACTTAGCTCATTATGTGTCTCATTTAGATTCCACCCCATTTTGCTCGGTGGCATCATGGCCAACTCGGGTATGAAGACAACAATAGCACATCGTTCTGCGGCAGTCTGAGCCACATGCCTATTTTACCCCTGGAGCTAACTCATTCTCCTTGAAGGCAACAACCCACCCTGGTTTAACAAGACAAAGGCCAAGTATGGGTTCTACGAGGGCAGGAGGGCGGCAGTCGGCGCAGGCATACCAGATATGCAGTTCCCGGATGATCTCATGTCGCAGAGTCACACCATCCTCGTGAGTCCAGAGTCAACATCTCACCGTTAAGGACAGACCTTGTAGTCTAACCACCGCACACAGCCATTGAGAGCTCTGCACTATATAAAAGCCAACTACCCCCGCGAGGTGTACCATGCCACGTGGGCACACCTGTTCAAGAAGTTCTGGACACCGCCTAACCTCAACCTCACCAAGGTGGACATCCTGGCCAAGGTCCTCGCCGAGTTCGACTCCTTCTCGCCCGAGGAATGCGAGCAGATCCTGGCCGCGGCCAAGTCGCAGGAGGCCAAGGACGCGCTCACCAAGGCTACCAAGTCCGCACTCGACAAGGGTGCATATGGCGCGCCCTGGCTGTGGGTGCGGAACGGCAAGGGGGAGGCTGAGCCCTTCTTCGGAAGCGACAGGTATGTACCCCTCCACTAATTACGCTGTGGTTCTCCGTCGAACGTCTTCTCTGACTGACACCGCTAATCAGGTTCCATCACATATACAAGCACCTCGGCCTGCCGTATCAGGACATTGCTCTGTTGCCCCCAGGCGGCAGGTCCAAGCTGTAGCAAGGGCGGTCGGATGGGTCGGGTAGCAATAACCAAGCGATTCTTCTATTTGCAAATTGGGGTATCTCTAAGCATTTTGTAAAGTCCTGCGCCGCTCATAATCCATGACACAGTATTTCCATCCACACACCATTTTTGTAAACACACACAAGGAGAAGTAGTAGTAGTACCACACTGTAGACCCTCACACCTTGGAGGCGATCCTGACCCGCCTCGCCTCCTCCTCCCTCCTCGCCTCGCTGCGCGCAAGGAAGTCCTGCCTGTCGGCAAACGCCCCCTTCGCCCGACCAGCGAGCGCAAGCTCGTCCTTGATGCCCTCCTTGTCCACGAACCCGGCCCAGTCCATGCGCGACTTCTCCACCGTGTTGAGCTTCTTGGCCTTGTCCTTGTCCTGCCTCGCCTGCAGCCGGGACGCCATCCCCAGGTTCAGGTCCGACCGCTGGTGGAGGCCCTGCTCCCCGAGGGCCACGGGCTCGAAGGCCGATCGGAAGGCCTTCCGTGGCATTCGCTTGTCCGGCTCGTCGTCTTCCGCGTCGGCGGCATCGGTGCCGTTCTCGCCCTGGGAGGCGAGGTAGAGCCTTGCCTCGGCTGAGTCGCGCTGTACCATCTTCTCTTCGGTGTGCACCTTGCCGGCAAAGTTGTACGTTCGCTTGATCTTGATCATCTCGCTGGGTTCGCCATCCTTGCGGTTGGCCGCCTGTGTATTCGAGTCCCCTGAGCCGGCTTGAGCATCACCATTCTCGCCTTTTGATTCCGCTTGAAGCTGTTGTTTCGTAGGAACGACTGGCGCGGCTGTCATCGAAGCCCAGAGTGCGTCGACATCGACAGTCACGGGCCCACTCGCCGCTTGGATCTTGCGCTCTGCCTTCCTGTCAGAAGCGATAGGTTAGCCCGCTGCCTCTTTCTTTACATGCAAACAAATCCTTTTTGGTAGGCACTCACTCCACAGCGCGCATGCTCCGCGTCTTGATCAGGCCGCCCTCCCCGCCCTCATCTTCATCGCGTTGCGCCTGGCGGCTCTTCTGCTTCTTCTTTCCCCTCCCGATGATCGCCTCGTCGCCCGAGTTTTCGAAACCCGCGTCCTCTGCATCGTCGCCATCGCCAGCCTGCGTTTTCCGTTTCCGTTTCGCGGGCGCTGGGGCTGCAGCATCGCCGGCGGGTTCGTCTTCGTCGTCTGAGGAGGCGTCCTCGCCGCGCTCAGGTGCTTCCTCTGGTGCGAAGTCTGAGTCCTCGGATGAGGCGTAGTCCTCGTCGTCGATTGTAGGTTCATGCGACATTTCGAGAGTGGGCTGGATAGCGTGTCGCAAGTCGAAGTGGGCTGCGTTGAACTTTAAGCGCGGTTGGATTGGAGGTTGTTCAATTTACGCGGACGAGCCTGCTAAGACGCAGACCCGGGCTGCACCTAATCGTTGTGTTGCTGCCACCCCCTAGGCTGCTTCACACACTTATTATCTGTCTAGGGCGTCTGGACCACCTGCGAGCATCACGACTCACAGTTGCAACAAAATTTCAGACAAAAAGAAATGGATTACATGCAACAGGCAGGATTCGCTGGTCGTCACCGACCCAACTACTAATTGCCCTCTCACAAGCTTGATTACAGGAGAGCGAACGGGATCCGATATTTTCTTGTGGATATGGTCGCATGTGCTAAGCCTTGGTGAGTTGCAGCCTTTTGGTCGCAGGTCAAGATGGAGGATATTCGGCCATCAGCCTTGGGGGCAATGCAGCAATATGACGCTTGGTTGCGCGGGCCAAGAGACTCCAACCTGAGACTTCAAGTGACCTCTCACCGGTTTCATTAGCGCGTGCCGACCAATGTTTGCCGAGGAATGGCCTTGGCCAAACCGACGGTGGCATTGGTCTACTGCAGGAAGACATCCTCGACCTGTGCAGACCGACATTGTCCCCCCACGTTGGTGAGGTCGCTTCAAGCCTAGATCTTGGAACGGGATGGGCGTCTGTCAGATGCAGATGCGAAGGAGACTGCAACCCTACAGCGGTTGTATCCTCCCGAAAACGCCCTGCTAATGTATGCGCACTAATCGCCCTGCATACGACCTGTCGGCGTCCAGATCTTAGCCATGGTCTAGGGAGCTGATAGGCACGGAACGACCATGGAACGCGGGTCATTGCAATCTTCTCTGCACCATGCTTTTGTTCCTTCGTTCGCACGGCACTAGGAGTGGTAGGCCTCTTGCAGGTGAATCACTATTCGTTCGTCAGGCCGTCTCCTGGTTTTTGATCGGCACGACCACAGACCTATCTCATTCTTGAGCAAACAAACGGTCTGGATCGATTCATCGACGGTGCGGATCATGCTTTCAATCGCAAGGCCTGAGGTGAGCTTCTACGGAACTCATCTGCTTCCTCTCAAGTATATAAAGATGGGCTACTCGCACTTGTCTCCAGGTGGAATGATGGTTGTGGTAAGGGAACAAGCATTGAGAAACAAAACACTGTGAGTGACCTCCTACTGAATTACATATGACTAGCGACTGACCTCTTGAGAGTATCAGATTCAGACTTATGCAATGAATGAGGAAGTGGATGAAAGGATTTTCCTGACGGAAACTTGGGGGCTATTGCCTGGTTACGGTCCACTCGGCACTGATGCGGACTGTTCATATCCTGATCAGTTTGGGATGCCAGAACAAGTCGAGTCTGAGGAGCCGCCCGAATCCTGGAATAATGGCACTTCGGTTTTTGGCACCTCTGATTACGGGTATATTGACCCGCTATGGCTCTGTTCCGTCGGACCAGAAACGACCACGCCAGCCCAGGCTGTTCCAGTACAGGATCTTGCGGCAGCCGGCTCATTTGATGGATCGCAGGTCGCGATTGCAGCTCTTTAGAGCGAGCTGCCTGCCCATCATGACGAGCTGAACTTGCCCGAGCCTGCCCAGGAGCATACTCTGGTGACTGACAGAGCGTCATTCTTACCCGAAATATCTGCAACCCAATCGCCTGGCACCGGGGAGGACAGGTCCACGGTCTCCAATGACGCTGGCAGCTCTGCGGAAGAAGTATTCGAGGAGTTGCCTATGCCGGAGTGGGGAACACATGAGTATTACATGAATGGGACTTTCTTTTGCTTTTGGAACGAATGGCACCCAGAGCTGGAAGAAAAGAAAAAATGCTACAGGATCTTTTCTTCGGATCGTGACAGATAGTAAGTTGACCCACGGCTTGTCAATTTAAACATATGATACTGACAATGCCCAGTAAGCACCTTCGGCAACATGTGAAGCCGGTACTGTGTCCATGTACTGGGTGTCCAACGAGCATGGCTGAGCAAAGGGACATGGGGAAACACGTCAAGACCCACAAACCTCGGACGTCTCGGGTGCTTTTCCCGTGCCCTGATTGTGGGCAGGAACTCACCCGAGAGGATAACACTGTCCGCCATCAAAGGAATGGCACATGCTCTGGAAGCTCAGTCGTGGGGTTTCGTTGAAGCCCAGACTTGAGTATAGCTAAGCGACGATAGAATGTGGCTATGATTGTTTGTGCTAGAGCTCTGGTTGAATACCTAGTTAAAACAAATTGCAGGGACTTCGAGTGACAATTTTCCCTTCTGCTCCTCTGCCGAATGGCAGCACGCAACAGTATATCCGTCCGGATCTGCGTCTATGTGTGCGACGGCACACTAAGCTGAAGAACAGCAATCGAGAACAGCGATCCTTCGACAACTCAAAGCGCGACACCGCCATCGAACCCATGACCAACTCCAAGACCTTCGATATCATCGTCGTCGTCATCATCATCCCAGCCCCCATCCTCTGTCTCCGAATCCCCAGAACCGTAGTCCTCCGAGTCAGAGAACCCAGCGTCCAATGAGTGAGTATCACCAGTCAAAGAGTCAGGATGAGCAAACGCGATAGCCCGGCGCTGCTCTATCACCATGACGACCTCCTTGCGGATATCGCGGCACACATTGTTGAGAACGTCGCGCTGTTCGATCCAGCCCGGCCCGGCTGCGCCCAGGGGCAGGAGCGGCACGCCCCAGGACGGCCACACCCTCTGATGAGTGTCAGGCTCTACACACATGGCTGGGTGGTGGCGGAAGTAGAGCCTGCAGCACATGCAGGCGGGTTTGCTGGTGGCGATGTAGCGATCAGCCTCTGCGAACAGCAGCCCGTTGTCGTAGAAGTGGTGAATCATCTGGACTTCTGCGTGCACGGTGTGCGGTTTGCGCTCCGGGTCGTGCAATTCGATCAGTTCTTTCTCGAGCTTCAGCTGCTGGTCCATCTGGGACAAGTAGTTGAGTGAGCTGTCGAAGTGAGGATCATTGGTACCTTCCTTCAGAATCCTCGTCATGATTCCGCGGAGGTTGGTTTGTTTGTCGGCCGGTAGCTGCGGTGCAGAGGGTGGGACTGGAACCCTAGATACCTGATATGTCTCGAGGAGCTCACTTAAGTGACCGCCATCATCAAGAAGCTGTTTCACAGTTCGTACGTGAGCTGCCAGGCGCCCAACAATGTGTCGGACTCGAGTGAACGACTTGGAGATGTCTTCGGCGCAAGTTGCGCCCTGGAACCTGTGACCAAATTTCTCCATCGAAGCCATTTCCGGGTCGTTTCGGATCCGGTATGCCTCTAGACAGAGCCATGATAATCCTCGTGCCTGGAACTTGACCCTCTTGAAATTATGCATCCAATGAGCCAGTGACGCACCTTTATTCTTGTAAGTCTCTTGGAGAGGTAATTCCGCCTAGTAGGGGACAAATACGCACCCATTTCATCTACCGACTCTGCCAACAGATGTTCTCTGCACTTGTGGGCATGGTTCACGAGGCTATGCGCCTGATTTCGCATCCTCTTGACCGAAAACTCAACGCACCGGCGTATCAGGTCAGCTTCCACGGATTCCCGGTCATCCGGAGGAAACTTGACAAAAACTCTAATGCACTCCAAAACGGAACGCAAGAAGTTGAGAGAGGTGTCAGAAGGTCCTTGATTCGATGAAACCCAGAAGACGTAGCATTCAGGACGATCCTCGACTGCGATGGAGGTAGTGCTCTCTCCTCCCTTCAGGCCGTCGCAAAGGAAGGCAAGGTTCTTGAGAAACCGCCTTCGTATGGAAATGAGACTGGCGGAATTGAAGACAGTGGTGAGATGGGGGCCACGGATGTTGCCCAAAAGAGACAGAAGATACACGGCTTCGAAGAAGCGGTAGAGCAGTTTCTCGTAGGGGTCAAAACGTGGAGTTCTGGCCATGATTGAATGTGTGCACGAGCTTTGCTGTGGTTTAAAGTGTAATCTGCTTGATGAATTCATGTTGAGATCCAGAAGCAAGGGAAGCGTTGGCAGTCCGATTTATATACTCATCCGATTCTATAATATCAGTCGCCCACGGTCAGAAATGGAGGGAAAGGGGCCTCCCGCAGATGAGCCTGAATCTTTGCACCAGTCGGACATGGAAGCTTATGACGCTGTACCACCTGCCCGGTTGGCTCTTCGGTGGGAGGCCCACCAACGTCCTACCCCTCTTGTTGATCAAGGCAGGTGCATATCAGACGACAAGACGCAGCCGATGGCAACGGACTCAAGGCTGAGACGAATTGAGTAGATCAAGTGCTTCGTACAACTGAACTCATAGAGAGCCACCAGTGTTCCTCGGGCAAGTCAGCTGAGTGGTGAATCCTCGATGGCAGCAAGACTTCTCGATAGAATGAGGGAGACCGGCTCGAATATCTCCAAGAAGGTGATTTTTCAAGTACATATATGCTATGACCACAATTTGTCGTGAAGTATAAATACTCGGGCCCACAGTAGCTTGAGTCTCATCCAGCTTCCGTGGATGGGACAACTCCGATGCACGAACCAGCCTCTGGCAAAGGGGATGAAGAGTTCCAATGAGCGGTGCTCACACGAACCCAAACAGTCAGAATCTCAGTTACTTACAGGTCTCCAAAGAAATTGAATTTCTCGAGATTTCTTCTTCATTTCATCATTGGGCTACCAAGTATCCCGACAACACACGCAGTTATAGCGTCGGAGTCAGGGCAACGGATGTAGCTGAATCGGGGGACTTCCGCCTGGAAGTATCTACAATGTGCATTGAAGACTCAATAATATGGTCTCATATGTGAAAAGCAGCAGTTTCAAGAAATTCCGTTGAGTCCCATCAAGAATGGACTTTTGTGGAATCGCGAGGCCGGGCAGCATGAGCACCCTGTTCAGCCACATGAGACCGGCTCCAGGAATCACACAGAAGCGCATTTGGAAGCAGACCTAGTATACTATAGGTAGTGTTATTCTCCATGACCACACTTCCAATTGTAACTATACAACTCTCAACAATAACCTGGCAAGCCTTGTCCAGGTGTGCAGGGCCCGCCCTGTAACCAGACAATACTGCCCATGGTCTACCATTCTGTGGCGGCTGTCTCTCTTCGTTAACCCACATGAAAAGAGATTGGGGATTCGCAACCACAAAAATGGATGTGAGCTTATCCCATAGGAGATCGTCCTATGTGATCTTATCTCGTAGGAGGTTGTCCCACAGGAAGTTGTCCTGAAGGAGGTCGTCCCACTGGCAAAGGACTCGGGTACACACTCCGTTTTTGTGGGTGTGAGTCTCTGATCTCCATGAAAATAGATCCAAATTCCAGCGAAGGATAGTGTGTTGTCACAGCCAATACGTGTTGAGTCTAGTGTCAAAGCCTTGGTGTTCTTCAGCCTCACTCTCACCACAGTGCCAAGATCGCACTCTCTCACCACACGTCAGCAATTCACGTCATAAGGCGAGCATCAAAATCCGTCAGAATTCAATTTCACACAAATATATACATAGATACTTGGTTATGACACAAGCGAGAGTCCGGGGTATCTTGGGAAAAAAGCAGATAAGAATGGAACAAAGAATCAGGCTCAGTCCAGCGACCGTAGTCCAGCATGGTTTTCGCCGTAGCAATCAGTCGTCATCGGGCTCTTGGGGGGAAAATTCAAACAAGGCGAAAACAAAAATTTCCCACTTTCAGCAGAATCGAAAAAATCATCGTGGTCATCGTCAACCATGCAAGGTAACGGTGGTACCGGAAATGCTCATGTCGATGGTGTGCATGCATCTGAGGTTGGTGCCGGGACAGTTGGCGTGGAAGAGCAGGGTGTCACCCTGCGGCGTGGCCGTGGCCCCGCCGGGGGACTGGAGGCCGAACGCGCCGGAGGCCAGCAGCTGGCCCCTCCGCGTGTACGGGCCCGCGATGTTGGTGGAGGTCGCGTACTTGACATCGTACTTGGGGTCCGTGAAGCAGTGGCTGCTGTAGAACAAGACGTAGGTCCCGCCGGGCGTGCCGATGATCTGCGGCGCCTCAACCAGCGGGCCGTCCTCGTCGATCCGGTCCAGGATCTGCACGGGCCCGCCTACCTTGGTGGTCCAGTCGTTGACATTCATCTCCTGCAGCATGATGGGCGTCCCGTGAAGCGGCTGGACGCCGTTGTTGCAATCCCCACCATTACCCACTGAATTACCATCTCTGTGCGTTGTCAGCCGCTGCTGCTTGTCTCATCACCGGATAAATATTCAGCCTCGTTTTGGAACTTACTCCTTGTAGACGATGTAACGCTTGTTGTTCACCTGGTCGAAGAACGACGAGGAGTCGATGGCCCCACCGGTACTTGCGATGTCGGGGCAAATCGCAGGGCCATCCTGTGGCGTGTAGGGGCCCTCGATCTTGCTTGACGTAGCAATACCAACGCAGTGGAAAGGCTCATTGCCCTTTAGTGCGCCCGAGTATGTCATGATGTACTTGTGGTCTCCCTCTGGGGGCATCCGCTTGACGTCAGGCGCCCAGTTGTTCTGGCCCGTCGTCCAAGAGCCGCTGTTTGGCAAAGCATCATGGTTTATGACAGACCATGGGCCATCCGGCGAGTCGGCCACTGCGACTTGAATATTGTAACCATTGCCATTGGTTGCAAATGCGTACCATTTTCCGCCATCTGATGGCCACGCCTTTATCGCAATGTCAGATACATGTGTGATGCACGTGGAAAAGCTAAACTCACTTGTTCCAACGAAGGGTCCGGGAAGTCATAAACCCGTCCATCAAAAGCTGCAGTTATGGCCCTCTTGTTGTGGAACCTGCCGGTACCCTCGGGCAGGATGGGAGAGGCAGTGACATGTTGCAGCAGTGAGGCAAGGAAGCCCAAGGCTGCGAGGCCACGGAAGGACGGCATAGCAAGGGAAGTGGTGGCTGCCGAAGCAGAAGTGCAACAAGAACAATGGTATAAGTCAAGACACTATGAGCCGGGGAGCACAAACTACTATGTTTGTGTGATATGAAAAAATCGAGGCTATTCAACCAGAGGTTCCGGGCAGGTCGTGAGGGTCTAGACAGCCTCGAGAGATGCCAGATGAGGACGACACGGCGCCTTTTGTAGCACGAGCACCGTCACCCATTCTCGCAGCCGGGCTTGGTCTCGTGAGGCATATGGTTACTTCTTCAATGACGGCAGGCTTGGGGAAAGGCAGACAGCCATCCAGCCCGCCAGCCCTCCACTGCCGATCCGACTCTTGTCAGTCAGCCTGCAGGAGGTGGTAGTGATGGCATCGCCCCAGTCCACTGGACCAACGTCCCCCTCCCAAGCGTACTTGGCCGGATGTGCGCGTGGCCCGGTGCGACTGCCGTCGACGACAAGGGCCATGCGGCCAATGAGGCGGCCGTGACCCTTGAGAGGGTAAAAAATAAAGGCATGTAGCGTGCCTCGCGGGAGTGGACGAAGGGGAAGGATGCTGTGGCGGTGGGTCGGCACCCTGGGAGGCCCGGCTGGCTCTCAGGTGCGAGAGTATGTTCCTTCGTTACTCGGCATGAGTCCGTCAGAGACTGCAGGGCTGCTCGCCTCGCATAGTCGCGTGGCAGAGATGTGCTAGTCCCGTGTCTCTCCGCAAAATCAGGACCTCGCTAGAGTAGGATTCGCAGGGCTGAGTAGCGTAGCGTAGATGCGCTACGGCGGATCTGAGCGATGTGTGTATTTTGGTATGCGGCGCTGCTGAAGACAAAAAATAACACTGAAACCAACACAACGCATTGGAACCAGCACGCAAACTCTCTGCTGCGGTCATGTTTCTCCAGGAAAAACCCAAAGGGCTGGAGTCCAAGGGCAAGCGGCCGCTGGTAGCCCCCTTGATGCTCACGTACTCCTGCTGTGGACTTGTTGGATCTGACTGCCTGGTACAAGAGCTCCAACTGCAGAGCTGACCCAGCGAAGGATTCCCCCAAGGCATACGTCCGGCACTGGGCCTGGGCGTGCAGGCATGATGCTCCCTCGGTTAGGCTGGGGTGCCTGTGGGCGATGACGGGGATTGCATGTATTGTCGCATGTCGCATGTCCGCAGGCAGGCTCAAGCCCTCCTGCCCAGTCCGGCGACTAACAAGACGAGGTCCGGCGTGGTGACAGGACGCACAAGGGACGCACAGGGGACGCCTCTCCCGATGAGGTGTGTGCGGGAGGCACATGGCGGGCCATGACTTGTCGGATCGCTTTTCGGCAGGTCGAATCAGAGGCCGTGCCATGCGTCGTGCTTGTGGCTCGTCAAGGCAGGCCTGCCGTGGCAACATCTGAACCCTGCCTTGGTCTACCCTCGTCGCATCTCTTGTGTGCGATGCGTCAGAGGGGCCCGATGCGACGCTGAGATTGCCGTGGGGGCCGACCAGCTGACTACACCCGTGCTCTGGCTGTCTGGCTGCCCATGTTGTTGGCGTGCTGGGTGTGTGTTGGGTGTGTGTAGTGTCGTGTGTGTTGTCGTTGTTGTCTGTTGTTTCCGGTGTTGCATCCGATGACCTACGCCAAGATTGGCGAGCTGCAAAACTTCCGAACGGCGCTCTGCCTTGCCGGTACTTGGGCCGTTGTCTTGCACAAGGCTAATAGCTTGAGTCTAAAGCACCCGCGGTGGGGCCCTTGCCGTCCCGTGCTGGCGCCCGTGCTGCTAAGAGTTACGCCACAGGTCTGCTGTATGCCCAGAATGCCCTGCTGTGTCCTTGGTATTCCCGGTTGTCGGCCTGCCTGTGCATGCTCTCTGCAGCAAGTCCCGGTCCAACGTCGCATACAGATCAAGACACATGTTCTCGCTTCCAGATTGTTCTGCAGAGATTAATGAGTCTTTGTCCTTGACCGCTGACCCGGGAGACGGGGTGACCCCAGCTTGCACATCACCACGTCGATCACCCTGAGGACCAATATCGTTGTACACTTAGGATGAACCCAGACTCCCATTTAAGCTTATGCAGTCGAACTCACACTCCTCCCCCATACTCTCGTCCGGCTAACGTGGGCCGACATGTGGGGCATTTGCTGCATCCCGGCTTACCATATGCTTGGCCTTGACTCTTGTCTTACATTACACTGCTCCTCCTGCCGTCGAACACCTCCACTACTCAGGACATCACATACACCGCACGACATCAGGTTCTGGAAACCATCCTCGTGCCCATCCAAAGAAGCCCCTCCTCCTCCAACCCCAGGCTGTCGTGCCGCCCCTTGACTCTCGCCATGTCAGCGCCCTACCCCAACCTGTCAACCTCCCCCCTCTCCCCTCAAGGCTGCCAATAAGGCGCTGACATATCGACCGCCGATCACTTCAAGCCACTCATGACGGGGGTGGATCACCCCTCGTGACGTCCTCTTTTGCCGGTTGGGTAGCACTCGAGAGAGACATCGCTCCAACTCCCACCTTTGACTCGAACACATCTCAATTCTGGTCACATTTTTTCTGCCACCCACGACAGCGACTCGGGCCCGCGGGATAGGTAGGTAGGCATGTAGGCACGGTACTTTCTTGCAGGCCGCTGCATGAGGTGCACACCGACCTTCCGAGCCGTGCGTGCCTCCTCGTCAGGGCTAAGCCACTCGATCGATTAATTGTTGTGACTAAAACCCTCCCGCCCCGGCATGTAGGCACGCCCAACCCCCAATGGTCTAGAATCCTACACAAACATTCTGGCTGGGCGACCAACGCCAGGAACACCCAACTCCAGGAACCCAACACCACCGTAGCAGCCACATTGACGGCAGGCCCAGTTGGGGGCGCTGCGTGACCTTGATTCAAGCGTCATAGCGTTGGGAGTCTTGTTGGCTGGTCTGCCAGGTCATGAGATTATTAAGATGACCAACGATTTCTTTCTTTCCCCGTCCACCGGTTGGATCGTGGCCCGGGTTGTGGGTTGGTATTCAATATCCTTGAACCATGAGTATCCGCCACAGTCGATGCCAGCCAGATGCCACAGCGGTGTGGGGCTGACGTTGGTCGCAGTGGGGAGGTCAGAAGTGCAACACCTCTATTGGAAATGGTGGCAGCTGCGGTCATCATCTCCTCAAGTGCTCGTCTTGGCCCACATAGGGACGTCTCTCTCTCCCGATTACTCGATCAGATCTGCCTCGCACCCTAGCCTACATCATAATGATAAACACCGAGACAACGCCGATGAAAATGCAGTTGTTGTTTTCACCAGCTTGAGTGCTTGAGCCATTGTATGGGAGTGCCATGAAGGGGAAGCAAATCTGTGCCTGGGTTTGGCATCAGGTTTCTCCCTGTGTGAATCTCGAATCCATGTTCAGAAGCAACTTGATCTGCATGTCAATCTAGTTAGATCTGTATTGAGGCTGAGTCTCGGATTAAGTGGGTTTCCAGCAAGGTGGTAAACGAGTTCAGGCTAAATGTGGATAAGGTAATCATAGACATGCATGAAGTTGTAAGTCAATTGAGGAACTAGTTAGTCTTAGAACAGCTTAAAGCAACTTGATGCATAGTCTCGAGCAAGCCGCGATGTATGCTATTGAACAAGTCAAAGTCCGTCAAGTCCAGTGTAGGGTACATAAGAATTGCACTGGACCTTCGCGAAGCAGGGTCAAGGACGCCACAACTTGGCGAGCATTCAACCGTAGGGAAATAGACAGGAGAAGCTGTCAATACGAATAGGGTATGAGGAGGGCACACAAGATGAAATACTGTAACTGTTATCCCCAGATATTTCTGGAACCAACAAGGTTACGCAACAGGATTGAGACAAGACCTTTGCTGTCCCTTGCAGAGAACACTAGCTAGAGATCCTGAAGTCTTGCGCAGTTCCCACTCACATCTCCATTGCACTCGATTCATTTAATTACTGGTCCCTTCAGCAGACAAACTCAAGAATTCGGAGCAAAACACGGTTTTGTTTTTTGTCGGACTTATTAGTCGAGCATTGTGTCACTTGACAGGAACAACAATAGTACTTGCTGACTATCAGGGAGCATGCACTGCCCAGCTGAACAGACATATCGTTCTGCGGGATGTCGACTTACATATACTGGATTCCTCGGAAGTCGCACGCAAAGACGTGGATCCGAAAGCGAAGTCGTTCGAAGCTGGGTTCTTGCAGATAAGGTCTGCTGTGACTCAGGCAAACACTGCATAGCATGAGGCTCTCGACTCCAACCACCATCACATTGAGCATATACAATTCCTTACGATACCGGTACTACAGTGTGACCGGTGGCTTATGGCTTGACTTGCAGATCCCAATGACACGCATGCACAGTCAGATGTAACGAAGGATCTCTACCACGAACGGTGTGGCTGCATTTCGGCTAGCTATAGGATAATCGGCATCATTCTGAGTCCTATTCATACTGGGGGCTAATTTCATCACAAATTCAGTGCTGGCTGGACCCTCGCGCTCTCTTGCAGGATGCTGTTTAGCGGCAGCACGGTCTCTATGCTGCTTTCCTTCGGGGCCCCTGATTTGACATTGTTGATGTCCCAGCCCCCAAACAACCACTCCTCGATGTCTAGCGGCTTCAAGAGAGGAAACGAAGCACTCAACCGACCGTCTATTGACATTAGGCCCGCAAGCGAGGCTTGCACTTCTTCAAGAGTCGTTTCCGTCACCTTTTCCTTACCCTTCTTCTGCTTCTTACCCTTCAGCTTCTTCGCCCGCTGCTCTCCGACGTACGAGCAGTCCGCAGCAAAGCTCTCATGTTCGGCGTCCGGGAGTGGCCGGGTCCTCTCTAGGTCAAGCGACGTGAGAGCCGATGTGGGGCTGACCCAGAGCCCGTCTATCCCGCGTGAGTCCTGAAATGCAACAAGGTTGTTTCGTCGTACGACCACGACATCCGAGACGACGGGGGAGTTGTCGACAAAATTGGCCACAGCCATAACTCCTTCCTGCAAGAGAGTAGTTGTCAGCTACTGACTGGTCTTTTGGTATGAGAGGAGGTGGTAAACACTTGCATAGGTCTCATGGTGAGCTTCCCAAGGTGTTACTCTTAGGGGGATTCTGGCAGTCTTGGCTTCGGGAAGCCTCTCGTAGTACCGCACCAAGGTGCCCAGGAGGCTCAGGCAGTCGGGTACGGCCATTATGGCTACCAGGACCCGGTAGTTTGCAATGTGAAAATCTGACATCAGAGATGTGACGTCGTCAGGAGTACGGCATGCACACTCGATGATGACGTCGATTCTGCGCTTCATTAACCATCTGCTTGCTAGGTTGAGCCATTTGCGGGCGTCTGTGCTTGTGGCAGCGCATGCTATTTTGGGATGATCCTTGATGAGGAATTTGTATTTGGGATCTAATTTTCTAATGAGCATCTTGTCATCACTTCCCTGGAGTCCTCTATTTGGATGGGCTGCATTGGAAATGGAGGTGTCCAAGTAACTCACGATAGGCCTTGAAGGCGTCCGCGATGAGATGTGCTGGTTGGCGCCCTTGCATCGCACCAAACAGATCGGCGCCGAGACGAGTCTTGCCGGATCCTGTCTGACCCACGACGAAGACAGCAACTGGCTGGACGCCATCGTACATATGACCGACATTCTTCAGATGTAATAGTTCCTCTTGGACAATGCGACGGTCGAAGATCTTCTGGTTTGCCTTATCCCTAAGGATGTAATTTTTTGGATCTCTATCGACTTCAAAAGCAGCGATGGCTAGTACGAAGGCGAGGATAGCCAATTCAGCCATGACTGTGATGGAGGAGAAGTAGGAGGAGGCTGATGATGATGAACAGATCCTAGGAATCAGCGATGTGGTTCTAAGTGGCAAAGACGGAGGGGCGTAACAATTGCGTTGAGCCAGGAGATAAAATGAAAAAGGTCCAACTGAACACAGGGAGTTCCCAGGGTTATCGTCGCTCGTGCAATCAGTACAGGTGTACCTGCAGTGTGGTGCTATCTGCCTGCTTCAATAGGAAGTAGCCTCCCACGGATGGCACTCACACTTTCAAATCGAGTGATCTAAACCACTCTTGCCTTCTGAGTTCGCCATTTCGCTCCAAAGTACAGTTGCAATTGTTGTCTAGGAAGTCTCTTGTTGGACGGCAGGGGATACGGCAAGTGCCTTAAACTCGTCCTGGGCAACGCTGAGGTCTAGACTTCAGCAGCGGCGAGAGCAGCAGCAAGCTAATAGTAACATTTAGGGAGATCAATGTAGCTCTAGCTTCTACGCGCGGGGCACAAACTGCTCTTGCACGATTACTTGCGGCTATCCCAACGCAGCCCATCGTCAACTCTACCGCAGCCCTCGTTCGACACATTCTGGTGGTGATCTGTGAAGGTTGCCAGTGAGCTATACTTATTCTGGGCTGGCTAACGAGTACAAGAATAAGACCATGAAAGAATATCAAGCATGTGATGCATTACACATCTAGCACAAGTCTCTCATTATCTAACCAGTCCCCCTTACTCTGTCCTAAGTATAATTAATTCCTTTCTTCCTATTTTATATATTTTATAATATACATAGTTAATAAATTAATATAAATCTAGTTTAGACTTATATCTCTTTGTTGAAATAACTCTTCATGCTATATTCTTCATTTAGTTTTCATATTATTATCCCTGGTGATGACGAGGGAAAATGGTCAAATTGAGGATATGGATACACCATTCGCTCCGCTCTTCAACAAGTTTTCGTGGTGTAGTTGGTTATCACGTACGCCTCACATGACAGTTTCTCACTCCAAGTGGTTAACAATCAGTGAATCCGCGTAAGGTCTCCGGTTCGAACCCGGGCGAAAACAGACTTTTTGACTTCTCTTTTGGCATTCTTTTGCACCTTTCTGACTGCGGCTTGGCTTGCTTGGCAGGCGGCGATAGTAGTGGATCTTAAAAGTGGGATCCGTGGAACCCATTCTGAGCCCGGGCCTGGCTCTCAGCCAGTCTAGGACACAGGCCTGCACGGAGTCTTTTTTAATCTACGGACTTTGTTGCTCCCATATGCTACGACCGCGGGCTTTTGAAATTCAGTCTGTGACGGCTCGAAACTCTCATCTTCCGAAATCAGTGCCTCGTTCGAGGTTGAGTGCGTCTCTAGAAATTAAAGCTCCCCTGATCCCCTGACAGCGGAGGTTGCTTTGCCCGAAATCTTTTGAAGAAATCGGACCTCACTGGTATTTACTGTGAAAGAAAGCTCTCCAAATACCTCCAAATCTCACACACAGCACACTCCAAGACCGCCTGTGGCGCACCAGCCATCAGTATCTGGTCTTTATGGCCGAAACTGGGTTTCCTTTCGTAGCCTGGGCTAGAACAAATGGCTGAAGCTGGACTCGGTCTTCAGTTACATAAAAATCAATACAAGACTCGTGAGGATCAAGAGCACTCATGGTGAAGGGTCAAGGTGCTTGCTGGTCTGATCCAATGCGTAAGTCGATATCATCTGGAAAGACTGAATCGATGGTGATTGTTTGCATGATCTCACATATCTAGTTCATAGCATTCAAGGGCTGAAGTAGGGAAGCGGCCTATGCTCTTATAACTTCTCATCTTTTCTCACTTCAGGGTGTCCACGGGAGTGCTTCCCGGGCCAAATCCATCTTGTTCTTTGAAATCTAACAGATTTAGCATGGATGTTCGAAGGAATCAGTAACCGCCAGTCTGCTCCAAGTGAAGCACAAGATGATTGACAGTTGGGAAAAGACTGTTTCATAATCACCCAATATGCCCGGGTCATTCCTAGCAACTGCCGGCACAAGTTCAGCAAGGCGATGCCGTCAACAGCTGGTGGAACTTCCCGAGAAGTCCGGATACGGAGAGCCACGAGCCCACGCTACCAACGAGAAAGCATCGAACCCAAGGAAGCTACTCGTTTGCCATCATCAAAATTCCGCCCACCAGGGCCAAGAGGCCCACGAGAGTACGGCAATAAGACGGGCATAGGAGCAGATCTCCCGGGCTCGGCGACGGCAGTGGGTCCTGTATTGCGGGGCGGCGGCCGCGTGGAGTCCCGAGACAACCGGTCGCGGCTCGGGAGAGGCGTATCAGTGGACGTTCCCCTAACGGGGCCATCCTTGCAAAAAGTGTCAACGGGGCGATCTTGGGGTGGACAAGCGTGCCCACCTCGGCACTGGCGCATCGTCATTCTGGATGCCGCTCCGGTTTTTGGAGGCCCGCTTGGCTCACATTTGTAAAGGGGTTTGGACATATGGTCTAGCCGTGGTGTTCAAGTGTTCCCAGTCAAGGTGGGAGTGTCTGCTGCACGCAATATAAATACAGATCCTTCCTCCGAGGTGTTCGAGATCGTGAATGTATCTAGCCTCTATCCAAGAGTATCATCAAGTCTGCGGTTGATCCTGACCTCAGAATTACGTACAAGACTTGAGTGGATTCGTTTACAGAGATCTGTATTTGCCGCGCTTTGCAAACATTTTAATGCAATAAGAGCAGCAATTCATCGACAGTCTACGTGTTGACGCAGTCTAGTTCATTGGACTTAACCGCCAGTATCAGGACGTAAGAACTACCTCCGCCTCTACAAAATGGTCAACAAAGCAGCCGCAAAGCTCCGAGCACAGCTCGCAGACAAGGACAACATCATTGTCTGTCCAGGAGTGCAAGATGGGCTCTCAGCTCGGGTATGCCTCGACGAGGGCTTCCAGAACCTCTACATGGTGAGAACCCCCAAAGAGCCTCTGTCTCATATCAATCATTTGACCAACCGACGAGTGAGACCAACTGACTGACACACCCAACAGACCGGCGCAGGCACAGCAATGTCCGTCCTAGGCATGCCGGACCTAGGCCTAACAACAGTAGACGACATGGCCCGCAACGCAGGCATGATAGCCAGCCTCGACCGTTCCGTGCCCGTAATCGCCGACGCGGACACGGGGTTCGGCGGGCCTCTGATGGTCGCGCGGACCGTCGAGAAATACGCCTCGGCCGGCGTCGCAGCCCTGCACATCGAGGACCAGGTGGCCGCCAAGCGGTGCGGCCACCTCCTGGGCAAGGAACTCGCCGGCGTCCCCGAGTACGTGGCGCGGATCCGGGCCGCCGTTGCCGCGCGCGAGGCGATGGGCGACGACATTGTGATCATCGCGCGGACGGACGCGTTGCAGTCGCTCGGGTTCGAGGGGGCGATTTCGCGGCTGAAGGCGGCTGTTGAGGCTGGGGCGGATGTTGTGTTCCTGGAGGGGATGACGAGCAAGGAGCAGATGGCCGAGTGCGTCGAGGTGATGAAGCCGACGCCTTGCTTCTTGAATATGGTTGTGGGCGGTGTGACGCCGCTGGTGGACAGCGAGGAGGCGAGGAAGATGGGCTATAGGATTGTGATATGGCCTTGCTTCTCGATGACTGCTGCGATGCTGGCGTACCGGGAGGCTGCGAAGGAGCTCAAGGAGCTGGGCATGAACAGGGAGAGGAGGAACGAGAAGGGTGAAATCGTCGGTGGTGTCAGGCAGTGTTTCGAGGTTTGTGGTCTAACCAAATACTCGGAGTTCGACAAGGCCATGGGCGGTCAAGCGTTCTCGAAGGGTGTATAATTAACGGTACGGCCCCTTCATACGACCCTTCGAAAACCAGAGTGATGACCTTGCCCAAGTGGTAGTTTAATTCGGTCGTGAAAGAGTACCGACTTTGGTGATATCACATTCGTGAGCGACTTGGAAACACTTCAGATGATCATCGTCTCAGTGACAAGATAATTGCTGCTCATATGTCGAGCTTCATACCTAACCCAATTGCTTGGGTGATAAAAATGCTATCCAGGAGCGGCGTCCAGATTCCCTTACACCGCGCCAGCCAAATGTGATAACCCAATAGGAGACAGTCTAATTCAACACACGCCTCGGGTCACCCTGCCTCAAAGACGGCTCAAGGCCAAATCCTTTAGTTGCGTCACCGGGCTGGCACCCGATCGATCTCAATCTCTGATCTGTTGTCCGACAGTGAATCACACGGTTCCGTATGTCCCTGATTCCCTTGTCCGACCCCATCCCACCAAAAACGTCCTTGCAACGCAATCCTGTGCCCCTATTCCAATCTCGATAATAACCATGGAGCGAAAATGTGGTCTTGTGACCAGGAAAGAATACCGGGAAGAAGCCTCTCTACTGCTTGAAAAGTTCAGATGCCCGACCTAATCCAACCCACGCCGAGGACTCCTGAAGTACACTGTGCTGACACTGAAAAATGGAAAACTCCGTCCAAAAAAAGACAAGATAATTACAATCAAACATAAAGTCGAAGCGCGGAATAGCGTGGTACCAACCGGAGAGGCAAGTTCGAAGGAAAGTAGGCCATGTGGTGAGGCCAGTCGCGTGTTCCGCCATCGAACTCCGGGACGAAAGAGCAATGCGGCCGGCCGGCGACAGAGCAGGAAAAGAATCTCAAGATATGTGTTAATGCATTTTCGTCAGTCGTAAGTCCTGTAGCTGTCTCTCTTATGAGGTGTGAGAAGGGACGCTTCTAGGTGTCACATCACCACTGCGGCGCCTGACGAGATCTTGCTGTTGCTGCTGCTGGAGCTTTGTAGCACTTGCAATCATCCGCATCTTCTTGCGCACAGAACTTAATCGGCCTGTGATCATGGTGATCACTATATCCTGGTTAGTGGGCGAACGGCTGTAGGGCGCGGCGGCGTACTTACATTTTTGCACGGCTTGCTGGTCATCCGTATTGATGTCTGAGGAAGGCTCCTCCTTCGAGGACGCATGCTCCTCCTTGGTAGCCCCGAAGACCCGCCTCTTGGGAAGGTCTTCGTCGTTATCTATCACGGCTTCTAGCATACGTACTGCTGTGACGTAGGAGATCTCGCAACCAGCAAGGTCTTCATTTGAGATCTCGTCGATCGCTGCTTTGCGGCTCATCTCGACGGCACGATCGTACATGAGTTTTTCGGCGCTTATACCAGGCGTGATAGCTACCCCGTCGACTGTTGATCCACTCGTTGACGCGGGATCCACTGGTTGATTACTAGGGTGAGCAGGATGGTCCTCTGGCAATGATTTCTGCGCATCAATGAGTTTCAGTCGCACGATCTCGGCCTTTTCCAGGACTTCGTTGAACCGCGACCGCACCCACTGCACAGCCGAGTTGATCCTGGTAATGACGACTTGGATACTGGTTGGCTCTCGCGCGGATGCTTGCCCAGTCGATGACTCTGCTCGCGTCCTCCTCGACCACCACAGACTGGCGATGTCCATGGATTTGGCAAGAAGAGATAGAGCCTTGACGTACAGCACCAGGGCTTCCTCCGAAAGTGCCACTACAGCATCAACAGTAAGCCCCTCATCATCGTCGGGAGAGGCCTGGTCGGCCGGCAAGCCACCAAGGCCATGGTTAGTCGACGGTGTCAGTGGCACAAGCTGCTTGTATTTCACCTCGGCAAAGCCGTACACAACATCACTTCGTGTGGCGTAGTCCTCGATGCACTGGGCGACTCTCGAATCCTCATCATACGGTGTGCTTTGCTTCCCATCGCCAATCAAGCCCACGGGAGCCGACGGCGTAGGATAGGCCGGGAATGCACTATATAGCTGAGGAGGGGAGGCGCCTTTGCCAAGTCCCGGTGGGTATTTGATGCCAAGAAGTCGCAGACTGGCGTCTTGGATGGCCTTGGAGATAAAGGACGTAGTAGAGCCGGGGCTCGCGCTAAGAGAAGACTGCCGCTCATGGGCATTTGGGCGCTGCCTTCCCTGGGCGATCTGCATTGCTCGGGATGGCGACGGTGCCACAGCACCAGTCGTGGAGTCTGGGGCACCCTGCGTCGTCGTACGCCGCACCATCTGTCCCGCCTTCGGCGAGGACCCCTGTGCATGCACCATACGTCCATTCGCTGCCAGTTCATCGGCTAGGGCATTCACTGCGACTTGATTCTTGTCCACGAGCACATAGTCACGCTCGAATGCAATTTCTTGCCGAGCCTTCTCCTGTTCGTCGGAAGGGCCTTTTCCTCGACTTCGGGGAAGTTCTCTCGCAGCTCCTGCTGGCGGTACATCTCGAGCGAGCTTTGTAGCCGATGCGTTAGATAGAGCGCGGCGACGCGCTTCGTAGACGGCCGGCCGGGTCGGGGCGGAAGATGACGGCACGGGCTGGGGTCGCCGTATGCCGAGACCCTCCCCGCTCTCCTGTCGTGGCGAGTAGCCGAGTCGAGGAGAGGCAGGCAGGATTTTTTCGTCAGTTTCAGTGGGCGTGCCAAGTGGTGAACGCCTGTAGGGCTTCTCGACGGGAGAGGAGACGGCTTCGCCTCTCCCTTGGTCTTGTTCTGTACCATAACGCCGTAATGAGAGCCGTCGCGGAGGTGCGACAGGCTCATCAGACCTGGAGGCAGGTCGGGGATCCTGTGGCCTTTTCTGCTCGACTGGCTTCGGAACATCATCCTCGACAAGCCCGGGTATTTGATTTACGACAACGGGATGTGAGAAGAAGTTGTCGAAGGTGATACGCTCGGAAGGACTTTTCTTGAGGAGAGCGCGGATTAGAAGCTTCATATCGGATGAAAGGTTACTTTCCCTTGGGAATTTGATCGAGTCGTTTGAAGCCTCTATCTTCCGTAACAGCTCGACGTGGTTGCTTGCACGGAAGGGTGGCCGGCCCGCCGCCATCTCGTACAGAACCGTCCCAACAGACCAGAGATCCGCAGTGGCATCGTAGCGTTCGTAGCGCAGAATCTCAGGAGCCATGTAGAGCGGTGAACCACACAGCGTTTCGGCAAGAGACGTGGAAGGTAGAACGCGGGCGAACCCGAAGTCGGCGAGCTTGAGCATGGGCAGAGAGCGCAGCCCGACTGCGGGAATGAGGCTGTTCTGGCTCGCACTGAGAATCTGTGGCACTTCCCTGTTGCTCTCTCGGAAATCAACGGACGGGAGCAGGAGCAGGTTCTGGGGTTTCACGTCCCTGTGTACCAGGTCCAGCTTCCTCAGGAATTGGAGCGCACTCGACAGCTGCTTGAGGAAATGACGAATGATAACCTCGTTCAGGCCAGCGTTAGGTGTGTTCGGATATTTTCGCGCCATATCATGTGTAGCTGGATTCGTCGAGAGCATGTCTCTTTTTTTGATGAAGAGCGACAGATCGCCGAGAAGGCAGTATTCCATCATCAGGTTGATGTGTGTCGGCGTCTCGACGCATTCGTGGAGGGCGACAATGTGAGGATGACGCAGTTTCTCGAGAATCTTAATCTCGGAATAGAGGTTATCCTTCACCTTGCCTTTGAGCTTCCCAAGCTCGACGGATTTGATAGCGACAGCTGCGCCGGAGCTCTGAGAGAACACAAGTCAGTATGGGCTCATCCGACAGCCTCGGCAGGCGGCGAGGATCGGGCGAGGCACTAGAACAGTAATTGCGAAACCGAACTGCCATCAAACAAGAAGCGCCGTTGCCTACAACGAGTGCAGAGAGACGCGAAAGACCATAGACAGGGCTATGCGCTGACCTTGTGGGTACCAACGTAGACAGAAGCGAAGCTGCCCTTCCCGATCTTGGAGCCGACAGTCCACTGGCTCATGGCGTCGGATTGGGGCCGCGAGCGCCCAGAAGCGGAGGGTTGAGAAGCCATATCTTCCTGGGGGTTTGGCGGGACAGGAAGATAACGGTGTTGGCGTAGCCCGTGGGCCTAAAGGGGTAGGGACTCGAGGGTAGCTGTGGTTGTCGTCATGTACACATGGAGGGTGGTTGGTTGGTGGTATCGGTAGGATGGGCTGGTTCCTGTCTGGGAAGAATGCCCAGAGGCGGGCGTTAGTTCGAGAAAAAGGATGGATTAGAAGAAAAAAGGACGAGAAGAAGAGAAAGCGGAAGGGCGAGGCAAGGCAAGGCAAGGCGAGGCAAGCAGAGCGTTTGGATGATGCTGCCGCGAGGTCGATGGGTAGAGCGACAGCGGCAGGCAAGGATCCGATTCGATGCGATGCAATGCAATGCCTCCGACGGAGAGGCGATGGGGGTGGGCACGCACTGGGGGTGGATGTGGAGCTGTCTGTTGGCGCAGGCCAAGGGCAGGACGTGCGCCGCAGCGAGACAGCAGGTACCTCCCAAGGTGGTCCCTATGTGGAGTTGAGAGGTGCAGACTAACAGACAGGGGGCCCTGGGAGCCCTTGGGCTGAAGCGTCAGGGCCTTGCCGGATAAGGCAGGCTGGGTAGGCAGGAAGGCTGGCCCCAGGCTGGGACTATGTAGGCGCGAGAATACGGTGAGGGTGATGGCGATTGCCAAGGCACGCGGTCTATCTTTTTGTGTCCTCGAGACACGGCCAGTCGGGACGAGAACGTGGGGACCAAAGTGGCGGAAGTTTGAGAGTCGAAAACGGGGGCCACTCGACAAAGGGAATCCGATCGAAAGCTGTGACAGCGTCCTGTGACTTATCGGTAGACCTGCGAAGGTGGGAAAGGGGGTCTAGGATTAGCGACGGCGTGCGGCGGTGACGAACGGAACGGTGCTGGAGAAGACGTCAGGATGTCGCGACATGGCGCAGAGATGGCACGTCCTACCTGCAAATCAATTGGGAAACAGAGGGTCGATTCTAGGGCAGATAGATCTCCGATTTCAAACGAATGAGTCAGAGAGCGAGTACATTGAGGGACTGATGCGAGATGGATGACAAGTTGGGCGGCCTGCAGTGGCGGGCGCAATGGCTGTGAGGTGAGTCGATGGGAGGAAGAATCGCCGTGGTCACCGTGGGTGGAGGGGAAGGAGCAAGTGGGAGGCAGTCAGATGGGGAGAGGCTCGATTGATCAACTGATTGATGATGGATGGGGAGGAGTGGATGGGACGGTTGGAAATGCGGGTTTGAGCAATGATGTGTGTGGTAGGTTCAAACTCGGTCGCACAAATTCAATGAGGTTGAGGCACTATGCTGGGCTATGCTGTATTAGACTGGAAAGGCGTGCCTATGAGGAGTCATACTCCGTACATCTCTGCGCGCAGTGCACGGCACAAAATACACCTAGGTAGCCTCGGATCAAGAAGGTACCAGCTGTCTGCCCAGACCTGGGATGAGTGAGGGCATGACAATCTAATCAAGGCATTATCAACCAGGAATTAGACCGGCACAAACGTCCTGAAGAAGCTTAGATGCCTCAGCCCGACCCCCAAGGCCGCCTGGGAGGGGAAAACAAACAGCACTGGGCTCTCGCGGCGGGTGAGCGATGCAGGTGAAGGTGACCAGCATCCTCGTGATGCGAATGATGAGAAACGGTGGCCAATGCCATCCTTGCACCCACCTGCGCAGGTGTGACTCCCTGGATGGCACTGCCGGGGGAGGCGCAAGGGGGCGGCATGGGGTTGGTGGGCAGGGGGGAGGGGGGTCTCTGCTGCACCTCTGCACCTCTTGCTCCCGTGCCCTCCCTCTGGTTGTCTCGTGGTAGAGTTCGAAAGTACCTAGGTACCACCCGCATTCAGCCAGACAGCTACCCGGGCAGTCAGTCAGTCAGTCAGTCAGGCAGGCAGTCTGGCTGTATGGGCAGAATGATAACCTGTGCTATTGCAGTCAGGCAGATGGAGATAACAGACACATGTGGTCCTGTTGGCTGATCAAACATGAGACGGGCGCTAAGCCGGCTGGTCTCAGGCGACCAGGCCTGACTTGGCCTGATCAGAGGATACGGATACTTCCTCCAGAAAGTCAGACAGTCAGACAAATCAGCCAGTCCAGACGGCCAGGCGGCCAGGCGGACAGCCAGGACAGCCAGGACAGCCAGAACAGCCAGAACAAGCCCAGTCCAGATCGAGGGAGAGGAGCCTCCACGGTCCACGGTCCAAGGGTTGCAGGGGCCCGCGACTGGGGGAGTCATCCCTTCGGCGGCCGGACCAACTACACTTTGCCAAGACCCCCAGACCTTGCATTTCTCTCCAACTTGCACACTCTATGAGTGGGTGCAGCCTATCTTATCACTTATCTAACCCTACCCCTAATATCAGTACTGGGCTGCATTTTATCACAAGCTGTTGAGTTGGAGAAAAGGCGGGTGCCCCTGTGGTCTTGGCAAAGTGTAGTTGGTCCGGCCGCCGAAGGGATGGGCTTGGCCTGGGCAAGCTGGGGCAGATAAGCCAGCTCCCCCACCCTGCGTGTCACGATAAGCTGGCGCGTCCTGCAACCACTGTAACAACAGCAACATACAGTGCCATTGCCGGCCAACTCTCGAGCTTGTCCATCAACATCGACCAGTTACCTTCAGCCCTCTCAGCCCGGTTTCGACTCGGCTGTTTCCTCTCAGACCATCTACCAATGTCCTCAAACCTTGACAGCGTCTCCCCAAAGGTCCGTTCCTGAGTGTTCCAGGTGCTCGACCTGACCTTGCCTCTTCTGTTGGGAACCAACCAGCTCATCAATCAGTCAGTCAGTCAGTCAGTCGACACAACACATCGATGGCACCCTCCAGAGGTATTTGTTATGGATTATTGATGATGCCCTGGCCAGGGGTGGCCCAACAGTAACTATGCTCTCGGCCCACGGCCGATACTCACCACTCTGGAGCTTGAGCTTGAATGTCCTGAGCTGAGGACGGCTGGGCTGATTCCGTCACTTCTTGTGTGATTCTGGGGTCAACCAGGCAAACAAGAGCCCCACAGAGCAGCCCAGGACCCTTGCGTGCCCAGCAAAACAACAGGCGCAACACGGTTGCAGCGATAACGGAGCTCCTGCCCCCTTCGCGCCTCCCCATGCAGCCCATGCAACCCGAGGCACCTCGATGTCCTCGCCCTTGAATCCTCCGATGTCTTTGTACGCTACCGTGGTACACAAGCGTCGTGCGCACCCTGCCTGTCAACCTACCGGGCCAGCGCACCTCGCTCTGCGTCTTGTGACATGGCCACCGCAGTCACTGGCAGCAGCTGGATTAGCGAGATCGCACCTGTTGTGTTCAGCTTCCACCACCATCTTAACCCCCGGTTCTCCGCCGTCGGGCGCACCGGTTCAACCCAGCTGTGCCAGAACGGGAGCCGCCGTACACGAAAGCAAAGCTACCTTCACCGCAACGCCGGCCCCAGCGTCGACCACCAACGAGGCTGCCGTCCGTGCCATCAACTGTCGAGCCTGGGCTGCTAACAGTCTTGCGCCTCTCTCGTGCAGCCAGCAGCCAGCAGCCAGCAGGAGACCCCGTCCAGTCGTGTCCACAGAGGTGCCTATCAAGCCAGCATCGCTTCAGCAGATGCCTAGTGCCGTGGATCGCTAATTCAATGTCAACATGCTTGTTGGTAGCAGACCAGGCAGGCTGCAGTACAACCTGACAACCCACCACATCTGCAGATCCCTTTCGATGACACAGAGCACACTACTGCTCTGTACAGCATAGCACACCACCACTACGGCGATCCGGCATTGTAGGCGCCGCGCATCTTCGCAGTAGCTCTGCCAAGCGTCAACGGTCTAATCATCAGTGATAACAACGGGCTGCTTCATGACTCTCCATAGCAGATTGCCCAGGAAGCAAAGCATCCCCATGGAGAGTGTGCGCTTTCGCCCACATCAGCAGGGCCTTGTCCGCAAGCGAGCCCCGTCAGCATCCAGCATTACATCCCAGATTGGCCTCAAGGGCTGTTGTTTCCTGTCGTCATACCTGCTGTGGGTCCCACCACCTGATGGGATCCCGGGTCTGCTCCCTCGCGCTATTGGTCTAAGCTGCCCTAGGTTCTTAAGACAACTGTCTCTACTTCTTCCAAGTCGAGGCCCACCTCGCCTCACCGGCACGGGTGTGCCCCTGGGGTCCTGCAGAAGTGGGCGTTTCAATGTCTCAGTTGCTCTTGTGGTTCCTGCTGGTCTTCTGCACCGATCCGCAGTCAACCAGCATCTGGCCCAACACCATCCTTGATGCCAAAACGGCCAGAATCTGACCGGTCCAAGGGCCAATGTCCCCGTGCCAGCCGGCAATGCTTCATCGAATACAGTGTCTCCCTCTCTCTTCGTATTTAGTTGAATGCCTCAGCCCGCGATTTGAGATGGAATCAGCTGCCCTCGAAGATTATTGTCTCGCGCATACACTCTCAGGAACGCGGACGAGGAAGGCTGCCCGGCTCCTAGTCCGTTCAAGCTTCGAGAACATTTCCGCAAGACTAGCCAAGTCTTGTTACGTCTTCGAGTCATATTTGCATGCGGCCAGTGTATCAAGATTTTCACATCAGCAACCTACGAGATCAACCGACTGGCACAATTTGCGAGTCATTGCCCGAACTATGATGTGCTCTGAAGTTCTTGCCTCCTGAAGAACAGGCCGGATTGCTGAGATGATCGACGGGTTGACCTTGGGTGGGTCCTGAACATCAGTTGAAAGCGCTCCGCTAGTACGAGAAATTGCTGCCGCTGGCAAAGCGCGAGGTCCGCTACCTGCCCATGCCGCATATAATTATTGCACCCTATTGCACCCTATTGCACCCTGAATATGTGTTCGATTTCCATTGCTCCAAGTCACACCCTCCACGGCCCCTCCGTGCAGGCACCTCGGGTGCCTGGGCAGTCGACCTCCCCGAATGCTTTTGCGACGGACCATAACAGGTACCGGCCAGCTTGGCGAACTGTCAAGCTGCCTGGCAAAACTCACGGCAGCGATTCCGGCCAACCAGGAGCCACCTCGCCTGCAGGACCTGGGTTTCAACGTGGTATAAGCCAGAAAGTAGCCTCTTGCGTTGGGGCTCCTGCTACCAGCTACTGCTGGTGGGTGGATAGCCGTCTTACTGTCCCTAGTGCGAGCCATCCCACGGGCACCGTAACCACAGCACACACAAGCACTCACAAGCGCACCACAGAAGGGCATCTACGGACACCCTCCCCCACGGTCATAATTAGTCAAGCGCACTACCGTTCCCCGGCCTCATCTACTGGCCTGAACGGTACAGCGACAAGCAAGTATCTGCATGCATGAAATGCACCACAGCAATGTCAAACGCCGGTGGAGGGTCCGCAAAGGTTCAGGCGCCAGCCAGCCAGCCAGCCCAGCCCAGCCCAGCCAGTCTGTTATCGACGATAATAGGCCGAGCGACTGGCCTGCCGCTTGCCGCATCTGTGGATGCGTGTACATGCAATACCTTGATATGCAGCTAGACCAATGTGACGAGTCGTTCACACACATACGCACACCACCATGTTTGCCTATCGATATCCCAAAGGGACCCTTTGAAGATCGGTTCTGACACAGGCTTGGGCAACCGAGTTATTCCACTTCCAGTGTGGAGCTTGGGCCCGCCCTGCTGCCTGCCAGCTTGTCTGCCTGCCTGGCTTGTGAATGCGACGGTTCCCCGGGAAATGCTCAAACCGGTAAGCCGCCTGTTATTGTTCATGGGATTGTTGGTTGGTTGCGGTCGAAAATGTTGCACCTTGGCGGGCAACTACCACTTTGCGATGGTGTGCTGACTTGTTATGCTCTGGTGGGTCGTTGCTTATCGGAATCCTTCCAACTCTATCTGCGCCACTACGAGATGGTGTGCCATTTAACCAGAATTACCACAGTAGAGTGATTACGCGCAGACTGCTGTCAGACGCCTGTCGATGCATGAGATGATTATAGGCATCATCAAAGGGATTTTCATGCTCGTTTCCGGAGTTGTAAGAAGACAGGTTTTGTCCGTGGAAACACTGCTTCAAATCGGAATATTTGCTCTGCAGAGATTCTACTCGTCAGAGGACAACTTCTATTTGTGTGGCCCATGTCTATTCCAGGCTGCTGGAATAGAGAAGCACCCTCTTGTACTTCACTTGAAGCTTTGGCCAAGAACTTCTGATAGCCAGAGGCGCGATGCTTGAATTGAATCGTGACCCAGGTATATGTCCTCATATAATCTATCAAGACGATATCAGATCACGGAGGTGCCTCTTATTGTCGGATATGTTCAGGAAGCTCGCGAGTCTTTAGTCCAAAGAATAGTTCCATTGACAAGCACATCAATTTGGTCATATATCGATTGATACCCATGTCTTGACGCCTCAGTGTGGTATTTCGCGATCTTTCACTTGCATTGACAGTGGCTCATCGATGGAAATGGGACGACACTTGACGAGGATAGCCGGTATTGCTACCATCACCGTAGAACGAGGGTATCGGTACGAATTTTATTTGGACAGTTGTTCATTTCTGCTACGAAAAATCTAGGACTCTACTCCACATTCGAATAACTTCATCTCGCGACACCAACACCCTTTGTAAGCCTGGTAGACCAGCGCCACGCCTGTCCCTGCTAAACCGCCTAAAATTGTCTCAACTAAAGTCCTAGGGGAAAGATGAGCAGAGGATGCTCTACTTACCGATCCTTATTGTCAATTTCGGAGCCGCTGCTAGTTCTTAGGATACGGACACGCACTTGCGGCATGATTCCCCTGGCAATACGGGCATGGGCCACATTGCTTAGCCATTTTCGACAAGGTTATGGGGTTTTGCGAATTCTGGTTTTTTGAGCTGGAATTTGTGTTTTGTAGGTATTTGACAGGTTATCTTGAGGATTGATTCTGTAAATTTGAGTTTCGAAATCCTGGAACGTTCTTGATTGTTGACTGAAGCTGCGGGTCAGGAAACAAGGACAAAAGATCAGCCGCAAGGCTTTGCGACTTATATATGTGCACGAATCAACCTTGGAATGCATCACTGCCATGACCTACGTAGTTTGATCTCTATATGTACTCAAAACGATGAGCAGAGAGGAGCTAATCAGGTAGTTGGCGAGTGACTGAATGAATACAGTCTAGCACCTGCGTGCTCAACATCGAAAACGATAGCATAGCATTGCCGGAGCAAAATGAAGGTGAGTGGCAGTCTCATATGAATTATGAACGGGGTTCTCGCGAGCAGTAAATTCCTATTCCTCGGTCTATCACCTTGTAGTGAATGACCATAGAAATGATATGACAAGGCTCTCTCACTCGAGAATGTGACGCCCAGAGAAGCCATGACTAGCACCAGCAGTACTATAAATATTAAGCATGGGCTGCACTACTATGAGATAGTGTACCATTTAACTAAACCAGGCAAATATTATCGCTACGGTGGTTGCTCACAGACATCCGTTAGACTTCTACTAATAGAAGACATGACCATTGGGACGGTGCGGCGTACTAAATTTGACTATGTACTGCTTGGAGCCAAGTCTTTCGACTTGGATTCAGATCCTTTGGGTTGGCAGTCTATTGCACAAGTAGTCAATGGTCCTATCTCAATCATAAAGATTTTTGAAAAAGAATTGCACCTGTTATGCTTACACTTTCTATGAAAGCATGCCTATCTTGAGACATAAGCATACTTACGTTAGGGAACATGATCATTGAATAAAAAGTCGGTCGCATATTTTGGAGACATGATCAGTGATTCAGTAACCACCTACTCGAGTCTCACATTGCACAGTTGGAAAAGCATTTGCGAGAGGAACGCCGGCATTACGTGATATCACAGCACTAGGTTATCGCAAGGGATGACATTTCAATGAGGATAACCTGACATGGTCCATGAAACATTTGAGTCTTCATCCTGATTCATGAACATTGTAAGGCACAGCCTCCTGACTCCCTTGAAAAGAACAACCTATTCCTCCATGACGCCAGCCCGGACGTGGGGTTGCTACCCTTTATCTCCAAACGCCGTAAACCATTTGAGAGCAGCTTTTGCGCGACGAGTAGTCAGAGGTCATCTAAACAACAATCATAAAATTCAGCTTTCCGTAACCGAAAAATCCCGGGTGCGCCTCAGACAGATAATCCCGAAAGAAGACGCCCGAGGTAAGGGGAAATATCTTACCCTGCGTCCAGTACTAGTTACCATTGGGCTGCGGCCAGACCGGAGGGGCGGCGCAATCCTTCGTGAGGTGGGGCCCACCGCAATTGCCGCACTTCGGCTGGTTACTAGACATCTTCAACGGCGACTATGAGGTTTTCCTTCCAGAGGCGGACTGTGTGTGGAATGAGAAGTTATTTGTCACGTTTCGGTTGTGGGTTGTGCGATTTTGCGAAGCAGAGCTGGCCCTGCTTTTGTGTATTGTGTGGTCTTGAGGAATACTTCTGAGTCTTTTGGAAAGTCTTGAATTTTGATTGGAACTGACGGGCAGGAATTGGAAACACACTACAAGCCAGGAGGCTTCGGCTGTTCATATACGCCAGAGAGACAATGAATCACTGTCGAGCAATTGGTTTCTGGAAGTTCAAAATGGTTCAGGAAGAGAGCCTGCTCAGTCAGTTGGCCTGTGAGTGAGAGGTCAAACCTATCTCAGCTCTTCCATGGCACAGACTGTGGCGCTATGAAAGCAAAAGGCGAGAGTGGCTGTCGAGGCCCCATGAAACTCTCAGGGGCTGGCATTTCCGGTCTTCAATCTCGGTATGGTGACTGACTGGCCACTGAGCCGACCTTACAATATCTCTGCCATTGGGAGAGTGACATTTCAAGAATCCATGACTAGCAATGGAAGACGAGGCACAGAGCAATGGACGGGCTTCTGAAGTGCCGGAGGCAGTTGATCTTAGCCAGGCCTCTTTTCAAATTATTCCAGGATTCGAGTTGGAGCGATATCCTAGGCTATATATGGACGGATTGGCAGTATTCTCTAGAGAATACGGTGATATTTGGGTGAAAATGCATGTGGCTGAAGAGGCACAAGCACATCGCCCATGAAAGTGTACCAAATCGAGTTTCAGCATCGACCACTACACAGTTCTGTAGGGTGTGATACCTCAGACACTGTCTAGGAGCAGTATTTCGCCAGACCCTCAACCAGTTCTAGTCCGTACTTGCAGCAACTATACATTTGGGTGCCTGGGCACTAAGTCAGCGAACCCCCTGGTTTGCAGCGCAGATCCTTGTGAATTGCTTCTCAATCGACCAAGGGCCCAGATGAGATGTATCACAAGTATTGCGCTGGGCCAGGATTCAGCGTACCTTGGGTCAATCTTCCTCCAAGGTTGTTCACATCGTTGGTGGGCGAGTTCCTCAACTCATGTCACGTATTTTGCCACGGCAAATTTGCCCACTGAAGGATGGTGATATCATCTAGAATTCTTACGAAGTCTATCTGTCCCCACACGGGGGGTTATCACCCACAACCGAATGAGGTGGCCCATGATACGCTCTTGCCCGTTTCCAAGCCGTCCTGGAATACCACGAACCAGCCTCCCAAATTCAGTTGCCTATAACAACCACGAAGCCTGATATAGGCCCGCGTCATCAAGCTCAAGGGGGGCCCGACTGCTGCCTGTCGAGCCTTGCCAAGGGTGGTTCCCCGGTGGAGAAAACCCCCAGGCAGAGCCGCAGGTGGCTGACGCACACACCCCTAACCGCTTCCTTGGCCCCCGCCGCTGAGAAAGACGTTCTTTTCGCCTAAATGGTTCCCCCTCTTTTCAAGTCCTTCCCATCAGCTAGCGGGGCGGTCAGCGGTGCCCGTAGGGATTGATGTCTTGTTGTGTTGGTTGGATGACGTTGTTGTCGTCTGGCCAACTGAGCCGGGGGTCCAGTGAGAAGACACACAGACCAAGGGCTCCATCGCATCCCCCGGATTCCAAGCTTGTCTCCACTTAATGCTCGGCCTTCTGTGCGTTGGGGAGCTCCTTCAGGGCCTCGCCAATGATGTCAAGGGCCTTGCGCAGCTCCGCCTCGCTAATTACGAGAGGAGGAGCGAACCGGATAATGTTACCGTGCGTCGGTTTGGCCTGCGTTCTGTTAGTATTCTGTTGCTTTTTGCATGTGCTTCGTACGTCGCATCGGTCCATGCAGAATAGGCGGTGAGTGAGGCAGTTGATCATGTGAGGTGACAATAGATGGACCACTGGTGGACATTGGGAAATGACTTACCAGAACACCCTTGGACTTCAGGAGAATGCAAAGATCCCAGCTGTTCACGATTAGTCGTCTCCTTTCAAAGATGGGAATGTGGGGAGGACCAGCTGCACGCATGCTGGGACCCTTGGAGGGTCCAGTAATCGGCTGATGATCCTCCCCTGTGGGTCTAGGGGTTCAACTTACGCGGTGCGTCCGTTGGTGGCAGACTCGTCGATGACCACGGCGTTGAGCAGACCCTTGCCCCGGACCTTGGCTACGAGCGGCGACTTGAAGGCGGCCACGCCGTCACGGAAGATGTTGCCCAGCTTCTCGGCCTTGCCGACCATGTCCTCCTCCTCGATGAGCTCCAGGGCGCGCACGGAGACGGCGCAGCCCAGCGGGTTTCCACCGTAGGTGGAGCCGTGGGTACCGGGCTCGACCACGAGCATGACGTCCTTGTCTCCAAGGACACAGGACACGGGGTACATGCCGCCGGAGATGGCCTTGCCGAGCGTGACCAGGTCGGGCTTGATGTTGGCCCACTGGTGGCAGAGCATCTTGCCGGTACGGCCAATGCCGGTCTGGATCTCGTCGCAGATGAAGAGGACGTTGTGCTTCTTGCAGAGAGCGGAGACCTTGCTCAGGTAGTCGTCGTCTGGCACAACAACGCCCGCCTCACCCTGGATGGGCTCGACAATGAAGGCGGCGGTCTCCTTGCCGTGGCGCTCGAGAACAGCCTCGAGGTCCGCGACATTGTTGTAGCGGATGGGGTTGCCGGTGGTGGGGCAGAAAGCACCGATGTTTGGCACAAATGGGCCGTAGTTGTCGCGCGACTCTGGGTCAACAGACAGCGAGATTGCCGTCATCTATACTTGATGTGATTAGATCCCGGCGCCTCCATTTTTTGAACATATTCGGAGACTGTAGCCACGCTGCTCAGCCGCAAGCAGCACTCACCGTCCTTCCGTGAAAGTTCTCGGTCGCAGAAAACACCAGGGCCTTGTTCTCGGGCACGCCCTTGACCTTGTATGACCACTTCCTCGCAATCTTGATGGCGGTCTCGACAGCCTCGGCGCCCGTGTTCATGGGCAGCACCATGTCGTAGCCGAAGACGGAGCGCACCTTCTCGGCCCAGACGGGGAAGACATCGTTGTGGAATGCGCGCGAGCTCAGGGTCAGGCGGCCGGCCTGCTCAGTCAGGGCCTTGATCAGCTCTGGGTGGCAGTGACCCTGGTTGACGGCGCTGTAGGCAGACAGGAAGTCGAGGTAGTGCTTGCCCTCGGGATCCCAGACGTTGACGCCCTGGGCCTTCGCAAAGACGACGGGCAGGGGGTGGTAGTTGTGCGCGGCGAACTGGTTCTCAGCAGCAATGGCAGACTTGGTGGAGGTCGCATGGTAGCCCGATGCGCCGTTGGTCGCGCCATTGGTGGCAGAGACGTCCTTGTCTGCGTGGGGCGCCATGATGACTTTGGTTTGTGGTTCAAGTGTTCTTGTCGTGAATTCTTGACGGCAGGACGAGTGCCGTAGGAAGTACGCAGTGTAAATAAGGCTGTCTCGGTCTCGGGTAAGATGGTGGTCGCTCTCGGGAAAGGAGGGACCTTTGGTTGTTGCGACTGTGGTTATCGTAAGGAAAGTAGTTATGTGGAAGAGAAGAACAAAGCGGACGAGGCGTTCGAGGAAGGGGGCCGAGGGGGCGGCAGGGCTAAAATAGTCGTAAGACTTCTTGAGGCCAGGTTTCCTAGCAGGCCTGGCAGCCCCGTCCCGGATCCTGTTGACTGTGCGGTGGACAGGATTGATGAAGAGTGGCACACTAGACCCCTAAGTGCAAGTATAACCGCGAGGTTGGTTTTGGTATTACACACGACTTGTCATTCTGCGGTCACAAGATAGGCACCGCACTGCGGAGGAGCCGAGACAAGCCGCCGCTATGAATAATGAGATGCGCTTGCGTTTGCCTGCAAATGATTCAAGCGGTCAGACGCCTGTGTTCTTTTCAATTGATCAATTGTTCGTGAGCCTCGTTCAGGAATGCCCTCCCTCCTGCCAATTGATGCCATCTTGTTTTGGGGGCCATTTCTACATAGCAGACCAACCCGGACAAATAATACAGTAGTCTAATTAGAACGGCGCTGCTCCTGCTGGGCCCCGATAGCGGGATGGAGGGGTGACAATCTCCCCCACGCTGCGCTGCGGCTCCGGCTGCAGGGGCAGCTGCCAGTGGACAAGTCGCTGCCAATCAACGACGATCAATTTGACAACAATCACCACCCCCCTTCCCCCTATCAGTCTTCAACCCTTGAATTCAGGGTTGGGAAAGGGGGCTGGCTGCACATGGCTTTGACAGTATCCAAGCAGAAGACTACAGACTATCTGAGCGCAGACGCCCAGCAATGAGAGCTCCCATGATCTACCAAGCCCCTTGATCATGTCCACTCGTGAGGCCCGCCAGCCTCATTCTCAACATGGACTTTCCATACCGCCACTTTACGTCGTGACCGGCTTGGTCCTGTTGCGCACTCTCAATGCATTATGTACGGGACGCACTTTCTTCCAGCCAGATGAGTACTTCCAGGCTCTCGAACCAGCATGGAACCTCGCATTTGGGCCCAATAGCGGTGCCTGGTTGACTTGGGTGAGTTCACTTATAAATCTGTATCAAAACTAAGGCCCCCTCTGAACCCTATGACTGATGAAGATTCTAGGAATGGCAATATCATCTGCGGTCCTCACTCCACCCAGCCCTGTTCGCCCTCGCGTATGCTGCCGCGGACAAGGTCATGAGTGTGCTGCCATGCCTTCCAGCCTTCAAAGCCTCCGTGCTGGCTGTATTGCCCAAGCTGATCCAGGCATGTCTCGCCGTGCTGGCTGACCTGTACACCTGGAAGCTCGCCGAGAAGGTCTATGGCCAGGGCAGCAGGTCAGCCTGGTCAGCCCTGTGCGTGACCGTGCTCAACCCCTGGCAGTGGTACTGCTCCGCGAGGACCTTCTCGAACTCCCTCGAAATGACACTCACCATAGCAGCTCTGAACTATTGGCCTTGGGAGTTGCTAGGCGATGCTTCAGAGGCGCATGGCGGATCTCTCGCGAGACGAGAGCGTCTTGCCAGCCTCCGGGGGTCACTTTTCCTTGCCGCAATTGCGGTCCTCCTGAGGCCTACTAACGTCTTCATCTGGGGCACTGTAGTTGCGGTAGCTTTCACCCGCCTGACGCTCCGTGGCAAAAACCCCATTACCTTGAGGGTGGCCCTGGTCCTCGTCAGAGAGGCTGTCTTATGCGGGAGTGCCGGTCTGGCCTTGTCTGCCGTCTCTGACCGTCTCTACTTTGGCGAATGGACGTTCCCACCATATCACTGGCTTCATTTCAACCTGAACCAAGACCTTGCTGTCTTCTATGGCGAGATGGCATGGCATTACTATCTATCCCAGGGCATCACCCAGCTTACCATGACCTTCCTGCCATTTGCGCTCGTGGGGCTGTACAAATTTGCGGTCTCGTCGACCTCAGGTGCCACGGCGACCCAATCCAACACCCTCAGAACGCTGGCCTTCACGGTCATCAGCACCATCGTGGTGCTGTCTGCCGTTTCGCACAAGGAAGTCCGTTTTATCTATCCCTTTCTCCCAATACTGCATATCCTGGCGGCCCCGTCCTTCGCCTCGTTCTTCTCCGCCGCTCCAGGCCGCCAACCCTCCCAGGGCAGGACCGCCCTCCTCGCTGGTCTCATTTTCGTCAATCTCATTATAGCGACATACCTCTCCCTCTTCCACGTTTCCGCGCCCATCTCCGTCATGCACTTCCTCCGACACGAGTATGAGCGCATCCACCCAGACCGTCTCGGCCTTCACCTCGAGCACCCCATTCTCAACCACTATCACAGCCTTGCGCAGTCATCGCCTATGGACACCGGTAACGACACCGGCGAACTCTTCGCTCTCTTCCTGACTCCGTGCCATGCAACGCCATGGCGTTCACACCTCGTCTACCCATCCCTCCGCGCGCGTGCACTGACCTGCGAGCCTCCGCTGCACACAGCGCCTGGTAGTGCGGAGAGGGAGTCCTACATGGACGAGACCAAGAGGTTCTTCGAAGGGTTCGGTTCAGGCGAACAATGGGGCGTCAACTTCCTGGCGGAGGAGATGTGGCCGCTGGCAACAGGCGGGGACCAGTCTAAGCTTGCAGGCCGAGGGGGCGAGATGCCGCGCTATATTGTTGGGTTTGAGAGCATGGAGGTGGCCTTGACGGGGTTTTTTGACAGCGCAGATACTGGTGTGAAACTGAAGCGCGTCTGGCGGGGATGGAACGGACTGTTCAGCGATGATGAGAGGAAAGAGGGGTATCTGGTTGTTTGGGATACTGGAGTATATCCAGAATAGCATGAGCTCTCGTGGAGGAACTCCGCTATTGTCAAATATTACAATCATATCTGACACTAAAGACACTTCTACCAACGTCATGGCTAGAAGCCAAGTTTCACTTGTAAATGATTGATTACGTATTGTTTTCATGACTTTGATTCATGCTAATATTTACTTTTCATATATAGTCTACTCTCATGCCTTTGACACGCCATGCGTCTGTTATAACGAGAAAGCGACATGGCAGCAAATCGAGCAGAGATTCCCACCCATTAGATCAGAGCATATACCTAAACTCAGGGTTCAAATCACCCAGCTCCGACTTCTCATAATCAGTCAGGTTCGCGCGCACGGTCTTGTCCCTCTTGCGGTTCTCCCACGTGATGAGCGCGGCATAGACGCAACAGCTCACGAAGCTCAGGCAGATGAACCCAATACAGATGCTGTAACCCGGTTTGTAGAAGGGCGCGTCCTTGGCGAGGAAGGCATAGGTGGAGATGATACCACCGATGTTGCCGAAGCCGATCTGCCAGGCGGACCCGATGGCGCGGCGGTGGTGGCCGCCCAGGTTCATGTTGAACCAGCACACGATGACGGGCATGGCCGAGTAGGTGCCCATGACCACGAGGAAGAGCGCGCCGTACTTGACGGACGTGCGGTCGTGGACGGTCAGCAGCACCGCGAAGCCGCTGATGGCGATGCAGATGGGCACGACGGTGAAGAGGAAGCGGTGGCGGGCGAGGTCGGAGGCGAAGGCGACCAGCATGCTGAAGCCGAAGGCCACGGCCCAGGGCGGCACGCTGTGCAGCTGGGTCTCGATGGGGCTGTAGCCGTAGGCCTGGATGATGGAGGGCGCGAAGTAGGCGTAGCCGTAGGCCGGGACGATCAGCCCGAAGTACATGAAGCCCCCCACGATGACCTTGGGGTCCCGCAGCACGGTGAGGACGTCGGAGAGGGTGATCTTGCGCTCGGCGGCGTTGTGGCCTAGGTCTGCTCGCAGGCGCGCCTTGATGTACTCGCGCTCCGGCTCCGAGAGCCACTTGGCCTGCTCCGGGAAGGCCGGGAAGGTGAAGAGGAAGACTATGCAGACGAGCACGGTGATGGCGCCCTCGATGATGAAAATCCAACGCCATCCATGGTAGCCTCTGAGTCCGTCCACTGGGAAAGACACATCAGTTGGTTATTCTGGAAACGTACACTCGCATATGAACTGGGCTGACTCACTCTTCCCGATTGCGGATGCCAACAGCCCGCCAAACGCACCAGCAAGACTTGTTGAGGCGAAGAAGAAGGTGAAGCGCTTCTGGGCTTCGCTTCTCTTATACCACATTCCCAGCAGGTAAAAGCAGCCACTAGAAGGATGTCAGCTGAAGGTTTAGGTTTCGCGCAAGAATATAGAGAATACCCACGGGAACATGCCGCACTCAAACACACCCAAGAAGAATCTCGTAGCGAGGATCCCAGAGTAATTCTGCGTCAGGCCCTGGAAGACAGTGACCAACCCAAAAGCAATCCCGCACACCGAAAGCCAAACCCTCGGCGAGAGCTTCTTGAGCAGGATGTTTGAGGGGATCTCGAAGAAGACATAGGGCACGAAGAAGATGACCAGGATGGTGTTGTACTCGGTGCCGCCCAGGCGCAGGTCCTCGACGAGGTGGAAGGACTTGGCGTTGGCGATGTTGACGCGGTCCAGGAAGGCCAGCAGGTACAAAATGCTAATAAACGGGAGGAGGTGCAGGTCGACACGGGTCATGAGCTTCCTCTCGGTCGTGTGCGGTGGGCACGCGACGCCGAGCTCGTCGTAGTCTTCTGAGTAGCCGGGCTCCCTGTCCCTCTCGTACATGCCGGTTGGGGAACCGCCCTCCTTGACGCCGGCCCCATCGCTGTGGACGTCTATGCCGCCGTCCCCGGCCGTGGCTGGAGCTGCGAGTTTGGATTAGCCAAATGTTTCATGCACGGTCGTGTGTCTTGGGGTATGTCATGTCTGCTGTGGGTGATTCGTCGTCCTGCAGGAAATTATCTCATTCGAGGTATCAGGTATCCCATAGGCGATCACCACATTGAACGACGTATGAGTAATCCATAAACAACAACAAACGAACTTCGGCACTTACGGGACTTCTTGGTGAACATGCTAACAGAGCCTGAGCTTCAGGTCCGACGTCGAGGTCAAGCAGAAGCAGTCAGGCGTAAAGGCGGTTCACTATAACCCGCGGCTCCGGATGAGGCGGGGGAGAGATGACAGAGGAAGAGGCGCGATGCGGGATGACAAGAAGCAGATGCAGATAAATAGCTCCCAGAGAAAAAAGAGGCAAGGTACCTTGCATTTGGTGACTACCCTTAAATCCGCCCCCGGCGGGCTTTACCTCCCTTGGGGAGGAGGAGTCACTTCACTACTACTTGTTGGTCAGCTTATTAGTTGATCCACACACGCTTTCTCTCTCGCTCTCCTCTCCGGGAAGCGCACCCCGTCCGATCGGAGCCATGCCCCCAGCCCGGGCGCCTACTTACCCCAGCGCCATACCGGATCGAGTCTGGGGCTCCCCACAGCGGCGATGTCACTTACTACCGGGTATGTCGTAACTATTTCTTGAAGAAATAATATGTCACTGAGGCTCATTAATTGTCTTGTCTTTATTTGAACACCAGGTTTCAGCAATCATGTTCCTGAACATCACACCTGGCGTGCCCCAGAAACCTCGACCAGCACCAAGGAACACTGGAGAATTACCTCGTCCACCAGGGAAAAAGCCCGCCCCTCCATCCCGTCTCCGTCCCACCACAGAAAACGGGCAACTGCAGCTTCCATCTCGTGGTATGTCTCCGCCTCGTGCGCCGCTGTGCGACCGTGGGCGAGGGAATACCGCTAGAAACATCGGGATTCCGTGGCACATACACAATCTTCAAAGTGAGACAAGCAGCGGCGGCTCTCTCTCTCTCTCTCTCTCTCTTTCTCTGTGGTCTCTTGGCTGCGCTGCTCTGTTATACGTGAGGCAATCGACAGACGTGACTATCATCTCTGTAATTCCCATCCAGGCTATCCCGGGCCGCCGCTCGTGTTGGTTGCCGGCAGCTCGCCTGGGGCGGTCCATGGCTGGCCTAATTTCTCACTTGCACCACGCGATCAGTCTTGCGCAGTAAATCTTACAGGATGCCCTGCAGGCGGGGTTGATTCATCAATTTCTGACGGTTCGTCCTGCCCCAGGCCTCTATTTATTCTAGGTGATGTCAGCGTTGCCTCCAGGCGGCCGCCACACTGCAATCTCAAGCGGTGGGAATCTGCACGCCCCTTGGGCTCATTCTTCAAGGCTGCGGAGGGATGGAAACAAGACTTTGATACCATTTTTGGAAGAAAAATATTCGAGTTGTACGTGCTGGGATATAGATCCCTATCCCAAATCTGTAACATAGGAACAAGCAAAGCAGGGCACAGCGCGCCGAGGTCGCTCTCATATGCCAGGGACCTGGGGAAGAGTCCCCATAGATTCAAGCTTAAACGGCCCTAGCCCCTGTGGGGAAGCGGCCGCGCTACTGCAGCTAAACCCCAGACCCTCCCGGCGCTTTTTGCCCAGGTCCTGGGCAGCAGCCGAGGCCAGCCCGGGTGGAAGTGCCCGCGGGTAGGAACCGCCCTGAGGATCATCTCATACATCCTAGATCATGCGTATATTTTATGCAGCCCGATATATATTTGAGGCTGAAATATCCGAGAACAGAAGGATCTCCTCCCTTTTGCACGTAGTGGACGGGGAGATCACCACGTGCTCAGGTGTGGGACTTGGCCATGCGTGAGCTCGAGGACAACAGTAGCTTCAGCAACCTCACTGTTCACCTTCAATGCAGGCCTAATTTAGCAGGCAAGGACCCGAGGAGAAAGAGAAGAACAACAGTGGATGGACACCGGCTGTCTCACGGCCATCGGAACCAAAGCCGCAGGAACAACGAAGCCTGAGACCTTTTCCTTTTGATTTTCCTCCCGGCTCCTAGAAACCTGTGTGACACGGGCGAGATTGCGCCCACGCTGGTGTCCCCGTCCCGGCCACGCGGCCGCTGGTGATCGAGAAGGAAAGAACTCGCGTGGCATTCCGTCTCGATTAGCCCTGTCCTCCTGAACCATCTGTCGCTCTTTCGGAAGCATGGCCCCTCCTCTCTATCTCTGTGTGTGTCCCGCCGTCCATGAGAGTATGAATGGATGCCCGCATGGCCGGTTCGAGGATGTGTGTAGCCAGGCGGTTCGGACAGCACCAGTAGCAGCAGCAACAGCACGTGGAGTCAGTAGCAATGGTAGCAAGCGGGAAAGGAGTATCACACCCGGGGGTTATGTTCCCTAATACTCTTCCTTTCTCATTCCCAAACTGCGTGTAGGCAGGTAGCTAAACCAGGGTATCCTCAAGTAGCAGTAGTAGCAGCAGCAGCAGCCCAATCATCGACAGGTAAACATCAACACATGCCGTTGCCAGTACAGTAGCCAACCAACTCCAGTCAAAGCTTTCCTAGCAGGACGGCTTCGCGAAGCTTGGGGCCCCAAGGTTCGAACAAAACGTTGATCCCGTCTTTTCCATCTCTTCGTATTTAATCCTCCAGTATGAAAGCTAGCCGCCCCTTTCCCCATGCTTCTCTCGCTGTGTGTGGTCTTTGCTCTTTCGAAATCGCTGTCTTGATCTCTCTCTCTTGCATGAATCTCCCTGCCTTGGTCTGGCGATTCCCAAAGCCAAACCGCCATAAAAGTGAAGATTGAAAACATTAATAAAATCGGGTCCGATGGTTGTAATTCCGGGTGTAGTTGGGAACCAAAGAGGGGCATTAAAATCGTACATCGTAGTTGTACATCCGCAGCTGTCGCTAATATTCTGTTCACGCCAGATTGATGGGACATTGAGCTCGCACATCAGTGCTGAGATGCGTTAGCTTCTTGTGTCTTTTGAGGGACATCCTTCTCTGCCTCGGTCGGGCGTTTGATGTCGAGGCTCTTCCCGCGTATGGGTAGTGCCGAGCTGAGGGACCCGCGATCACCGGGTGGTGACTTGGTGCGTCCGGCGTTCTCTTTGGCCTCTCGCATCTTGTTCTTGATCCATCCCGAAAGCCCTCTTGATTCCTCCCTGCTATGGCCATGCTCTCTGCTACCCGAGTCGATACTGGAGTGAGCTTCCAGAGTCGGCTCGGAGGAGTCTCCCGTGAAACTGTGCCGAGGTTTGTTCACGTCGGTGCCAACAGAGCTGTTGCTGGTCTCGGCGGTCCTGTTGAACCCGATTCTCCGAGGCGATGTCACGGAAGGCTCAGGACCCTCGGGGTAATCTTCCTTTTTGCGTGACAGTCGCCATCGTCGTTTCCTGTCCTGCTGTTCGCCTTGCTCAACCTGCTCGATAGAAGGGATTGGCTCTTCCACGCGATCGGCATCAGAACCTTCGTTGAAAGAACTGTGCAGTGAAGTGGGTGGTGACTTGTGCGTTCTCAGCCCGTGTTCTGCATTCTCACCAGGTAGGTGGCCGCTTGATGGCATCTGCGAGGCCCGTGGTGTCGGTTCAGATGGGGTATCAATGGCGTCCGGCTTCGGCAAGTCCTGTGCTGCCTCTTCGGCTTCCTGTTGAGGGTATTCTGTCATCCTCTCGATCGGGTTGAATGATTCGGCAGTGGGCGAGACCGCGCTGGAGTGAGCTAGAGAAGCAGCAGAACTTGCTGCACTGGGGTTCGTGCTCGGGACGCGCTTTTTCCGAAGCTTGTTGGGTTGCTTCTTCTCGCTATTTTCCGTGGGTGACCGTTGGAATAGACTGCTCAGGTTCCGCTCCTTGGTCGGGGTCGTCGCGGCCTCTGGGGCTGGCTTGGGCTCCAGAAGGCGCTCCTGGCTCCTTTCTCGCACATATCCAGGTGTCAGGCCTCCTTTACTGCTAGCCAGTGGATCCGCCTGCTCGCTGGCTTCGGGTGTCTCGACCTCTTGAACTGTGGGAGGGGCTGGGATGTTCGCAGACGATGCCACCACAGGTGTCAGTGGCGACACAGGCGCGCCGGCCCCTTCGTTCCTCATGTGCGCAAACCTTCCAGACTGGATTGCCGGTGACCTCTTGGACGGAACCGTATTGCTCCTGCCGAGCCCGCTGGTTGGTGTTGACGTAAGGGCAGGGCTCCCAGGGCTTGGGGCGCCATTTGAGGCGCGAGAGTGCCTCGAGCTGGTAGATTTATTTCGTCGGATCGCCCCATCCCGGGATATGCTTTCCGCAGCCGCGCTGGCATTGGATGCAGACCTGTGGACGCCGGACTTCCGAGATGAACCTGGGGTTGCGGGCGCGTTGATGACGGGGGTGCCCTTCTGGACCTCTTGCACCGTCTTCTCGTCCGCAGCAGTGCCTTGCATTCCGATCAGGAAGTGATCCTGGTTCTCAATCAGGAAAATGAGGACGCATTGGTTAAGGCGATACTCCTCCGGGGCCATGGCGTGCCTTGGGTGCGACAGCATGCCAGGCTGGAAGATGGCTGCTAGGTTCTGCGAGTTCATGCGATTTTCATCTGCCTTGGCTGCAAAGACAGCCAATAGATCAAGGATATAAAGCAAAAGCTGTCGGTTCAGAGGAGGCAGCTGTGTGATGAGCCGCTGGTATTTTTTGATCGCGGACTCAACGTCGAACTCGTCGATGAACTGAGGCCCATCGGCGTCGCCAACAGCCGACTTAGTCGCGCCTTTCAACGGGCCCCGAAAGTTCTCGTACAGCTCCAGCGGCACGACCGGCTCCGGAAGATCGTTTAGGTACCGACGAAGCACGTTCGCGGCATCGTGGACTGTGTAGCCATCCCAGCTGAGGCCCTTACCGTAGCGGTCCGGGGAGTCAAACACCTGCTTGAGCTCCTTGATGCGCTTTTCGGACCCATTCAGACGGAAGATTCCCTCGACGTTCGTTGCTGTATTTCCGCATCAGCACGGTGTCCCGTCATCACGACAAGGCGACTTCACGCGTACGTACCCTTCTCTTTCAGGTAAACCCCACACTTCGCGACCACGATCGGTACATATCCGTAGATGTAGCTCTTGCCGTTGTCGTCGACTAGCGATATGGCGACGTTCGCATAGACGATACTCTGTCGCAACGGCACGCCGAAGATACCGGGTGCTTTCGTTTCTGCATAAGTCAGCGGGGCCGTTTCTGGTGGAGCAATGGTGCAAAGACAAAGAGCAGGAGGAGCCCGCAGGCTTCCGCCCGAGCACGCGCCCAGGGAGGCACCAGGTCGCGCCTTGCGCCTCTGCGAGGCCCTGCCCAGCCAGCCAGGGCTGGAGATGAAGCTGTGGGAGGGCCTGAGCAGCAGAGGTGCGACAGGGCCAGCTGAGTGAGCATGCTGCTGCGAGACATGTTCCAGGGACAGCAGGTCATCTGGGTTGTTGTCGGCATGGTACGGCGCCGGAAGAGAAACCCATTGATCTAGAAGAGCAGCGCAAGGAGTGGAGGGATCTTCACCATGTGACTCCTCATGCTTGGAGAGCTTGAAGTTTTTCCACCAGGACTTGAGATCTCGTTTGCTGGGAGGGGAGGCGTGAGAAGCAGTTGGGGTTGGTGGTTGAGTAGTTGGCCCTCCGCCATGGTTCGCAGCAGCTGCAGTGGTCGGAGGGTGAATATTGGGGGGGTTTGGAGGGTTTGCGGCGGACGTCATCGTGAGGGTACGGCGCGCAAGGACGACCGTGCTGGCAGTGCTGTAGATCAGCACAGGGACACAGACAAGCCGGTCGCGGCGGTGGGAGCCAGGATTGAATCAGAGGTGGTTTGGTTTCTCGACTATATGGTGTGTGCAGCGGGACGAGAGCATTCGATCTGAGCTGGCAGCGGGGGGTGCAAGCAGCAGGCTGGGCTGGGCTGAAAGGAGTGGATTGTGGTCACAAAAGATGAGCGACCGAGTGCAAGTCGTGTTGTGGAGGGAGATGGGCGGCAGCGACGTTTAGTTCAGTTTGGATTGGACTGGACTGGACTGGGAGAGCACCGGGCTAGGCTGGGCTTTGCTGGGCTCTTTGGCTGCGCAGCACTTCGCTTCGCTACATGCCTGCTTGCTTGCTGCTTGCTCTGGTGCTGCCACTGCGGCTACTACTGCTGCTGCGCTTGGGAGGACCCAGGCAGGCTGGAGGCTGGAGCAGTGATGTGTGACGTCCATGGGTGCTCTGGGGTACTTGGATACCCCTGTGTTTTGATGGGCCGCCCGACTGCCAGGTGGGCTAGGCTCAGACCAGACCAGACCTAGACCGGGTGCTGAAGGGGGATGAACGGGCAGACAGGGCACAGGGCACAGGGCAGACAGGCAGACTGGTAGGAAGGGCCCCCTCCTAAGGTCCGAATGACCAGCCAGCACCAAGGGCCAGAGGGCTGGTGGATTGGGGGCCCACAGGGGGCTCCACAGGTGCTGCACCGTTGCTCCTGGGTACCCAGGTAGATGACACAGCACAGGCTGCAGTGGTGTACATGCTGCACAAGATGGCTGATCACTCCAGGTCCCCTACTATACTGCTACACTGGATGTACCCTGGCATGGGAACCAGTAACTCTACTGTAGGTATGAAATCACAGTCTGGTTCAAGCCTCTCCTTGCCAAGGTCGGATGGCTTCTGAAAGCAAGTTTGCAAACCCAAACATTGACAGGAAAGGTTATGGACCTGCAGTTGACTCAAGCAGGACAATATAGCTTAGCACAGCATTGCACAGCCCTCCAGACATACGCGCACGCAGGCATACACATTCGTACAGTACAGTATGACTTCCGAGATGGGCACATCCCCTCTGTCTGGACTTTGGCCGGCCCAGGATTGTCCTGGGGAGTCGTGTTCCCTGCTTTCTCTTTTATTAGAATGCCACCCCGGCTAAGCCTCTTCAGTCTCTGCCACTGCATCGTGCACACACACACACACACACAAACACACAAACACAAACGCAGGGACCACCAGAGCTAGCTTGCAGCTTGACCACCTCAAATCCTTTTGCAACCTCTTACGAGATGATGATGCCGGTCCGGCCTGCTCCTCAAGACGCAGCCTCTGCCAGGGAAGAGCTTCCGTTCGCAGGATGCCAGCAGCTCCCATTGTACTGGCAGACAGGATCTACAAAGCAGAGGACCACGGTCCACCTCTGCCGACGTTCCGTTGTCCCTTTGATGTTCAGGTACCTGCACTAGCGTTTTGGGATTTGCAGTGGCTGCAACTGACAGCCAAAGAGGAGCTGGGAGATGAGATCCTCGAGGTCTATAGCAGGCACAATCTAGCATAGACTCGATCCGGTCGAGGTTGTTGGTCAACAGCCGGCTCCATCACTGGCTGACGAGGCGCTGTCGCATCGGTAATTTCTCCCATCCACCACTTTCCGTCAGCATGCAGTGACGGCGTGGATGCCGATCCCCAATATTTCTACACATGGTATCGCTGCTTAAAATTTAGGTTAAATCAACAGCCAGACCTGTCAGTCGCCGCTCGAGCACTGCTACCCATACAGCATGGTTCACAAGGATCCCGACAAGTCATAATAACATTTACTTCTGTGACTTGACGCAGTCATTTTCCTAATAAGTGAACATCCCCTGTGGGACATCACTCCTTGTCACACATGGCAGCGCAATCTGCGTGTGATTCCAGTACATAACTCAAAGCACGTTCTTCAGATCTGGTGGCGTCCTCCAACAGGAAGACTCTTGCCTCATTCCGTTGCCAAGCGACCGCCGACGCGTCCCTCCATACGCCAACGGGTAGCTAGCTATATTAAACGGTGAGTCGCGAGATGAGATGAGAAAACCTCAGCAACAACAATCTAGCAGTAGGTAGAAGATCGACAGCCTGTATTTCCACTTCCCTCCTAGCCCTAGAACGTTGGAAGAGGTCCAGATTCATTCCCACCCCTGGAGACATATCGATGCGGTGACACTCGAGCAGGGTGCTAAGGCCGAGCCTCGTGCGCCTCGACGTGCCCCCCGGCCAAAGTCCTCCGCATTCATTGTTCATTACGGCATGACGACAGCGGCCGGTGCCGTCGAAACCGTCGAGGCGCAACTGGTTGCTTCCTGGACGCCGCACATCGTGCCATAGCCGAGCCCTTGACTGTTATCTAGCCAACTAGTCCTGCCTGCAAATCATACGATCGTGAGCGCGTCCCATGCCCCCGGGCTGGGCATGTTCGCTCCTATCGAGACTGCTTTTTCTTGCAGATGTTCCAGATCCCTTTATCTACTAGTGGGCAGGTGGGGAAATTGAGGCATCCTGTGAAGGTGACGATACTTGGGCGAGCCTGCCGCCGTGCCGCGCCACCGAGCCCAATAACGTGGGATCGTCCCGGGAGCTATCCAAAAGCTTTGCTTACCCAGGATTGTACTGCTACTGTAGTGGTGTCGCTCGCTATCAGTAGTTCGCCCCATTGTCAGTGATTGGCATTGTGGTGGGTATGGGAATCCATCCCATCCAAAGGCCCAAAGGAAAAGTCGAGACCGCCAATGACGCACAAATGCTGCATCCGGTAGAGACGAGCCTTGTCAAAGCCTCAAGGGGGACAAGCCCAAACCAAGCCGTCAGCGACCCCCCCCCTTTTTTTTTTTCGCGAGGGCCCATCCGCCTGGATCTTGCATCGTCTGACAACAACCTATCTATTCTAGCAGAAGCGGCCGGGCTGCCGCTCTGGTGGCCCAAGCAAAGGGACTGGGCTGATTTAGTGAAGGTTGTGCGGCCCAGGGCGTTTCGCCGGGAGATGTGCGGACAGGGAATCGTGAGATCCTACGCAAACTCTCTCTCTCTCTCTTTCTCTCGTGGCCCCTCGTCCCTTGTCCCACCCGCAGGGCATGATCGTTTGGTACGCCCGGTCCTAAGGTCGCCTGCAGCGCCAGCGTGAACTGAATTGATGCGCGGTCGGCCACTGGCCATGCTTGATGGCTTGGATGGATGTCCCAGATCTCCGGTCACCCAATGGGTGCCTCCCGCATGTGCTCCATTTTTAGCAGCTGCGAGGTCACCGTCCGCGGGCCTCCAATCGGCTGCGGTGACGGTCCGCCTGGCCCAAAGCAAGTTTTCCCTCGCGAACAAAAAAGACAGCGCCCAGGGAAAATCGACCGCAGCCTCGTCATATGTCACCCACCCAACCAACCCAATCCAGCCAACCGTCCCTATCTGTACCCCATCGTGGGACCCCATCGTGGGGAGGGGCGACGGTTGGACGAGACGTTGACGTCCCACGGTTGCACCGGGTATCCGAGCCTTGACAGGCTGCGAGTGCAGTTGACTCCCATCCATTCAGGGCCTTTGCCATGTGCGCCAGAAAGTGGATACAGGCGTTGCGGGATCGTGGGGCCTGTCCCCGTGCCCTGAACCCGTCTGCCGTTGATCTCATCTCGAGCGTGGATCTTCCCCAGTTGTGTGCGCGAAAAAAAAAGTACGTACAAGTACGTACTGCGGTACTCTCTGCATGCAGTACCGTAATTGCCCCGCGCAGTTTTGTTCCTCGGACGCCGTGACAGGCGGGCGAAAGCTGGGCAGAGGCTCACACGACCGGCCTGCCGGCCCCAAGCTAGGCAGCATCAACCGCCGTGCACGCTGGCTTGCTACAGACAGACATACATACATACCTACAAACATCCATGCCTGAGGAGGGGAGCTCCGGCGCTCGCTTGTCTGCTGGCGTGTCTCACGACCATGCACGTTTTGGTCACTGTCGTGGTCGGGCCTGCCCATCGCCCATTGGGCTGGGAATGTTTCGGCTTCGCGGTGCCGCCACCTCTTAATCCGTGGCGATATGGGACCCGGGTCGCTTGTCGAGACTCGCAGGATTAGGGTCACGATGTGTGGAGGGGGGCCTGCACAGGATCGTCCACATGGCGCGGCCCGTGTCGGTTCCTGTAGCTGGCCAAACACCAAGGCCCGAAACGAGGTTCGACTGCGCAAGACTTGACGATCATCCTTTCGTATCTGCACTTGGTTCAGAGACAAATCCGGACTCACCCACACAGCTGCCTTGGAAGCCAATGCTCAGAAGCACCATGGATGACGCCGGAGCTGGATCATCGGCGAACCCAAGGCGTAGCACTGCAGAGGTAGTATAGATGGGGTCACGGCTCTGTCAACACTAGGCAGTCACCTTGACGCAGTTCCACAGCTTTTTTGCGCTGGGCAGCAGCAGCAGCAACCCGTAACGTCGGCGTCGGGACACAGATGCCGTGTGAGATCAGCCGTCGCACCCAGGCGTGCATTAATTACACTGCAGGTCGACGTTGGCTATGCAGAGTGCGGCCCCCGAGCGGGCCCCCGGGGCACACTTGAATCTCTCGGGTCAGGCCAAGATGGGGGGATGTGCAGCAGTCACTGGGCCACGGAAATGCTGCCATATCCCAAGATTTGCGAGAGCAGAGCGGACACTGGACGAGATATGCCAAACGCTACGCTGCTCAAGTGCTGCGCGTAGCAGCGCCTGCACGTGTGGAAGCAAGTCTCTTGTGTTACGTGTCCATGTCAACGACGGTTACCGAACCATCCTGCATTGTGTTATGTGCCCCGTAAATTTGGACTTGTCAGACCTGTTGGGTGTGAAACCGTTCATTACACACAGCTTTATTTGTGACGGGAATCTCAACGAAGGAATGGAATAGTCAAAGCCGGATGCCGGGTAGCACTGTCTCTCTAGGGCTTGTTTGACCGCCAACGCTGGATGAAAGCGCACGCATCATCCGCTTCGAGCACTGAGGCGTGTTAGTCGCCAATAAGGTCGAGAGTCGACCACTCTGAATGAACCTTTACGAAGCGCAGCAAATGGATTTACTCATCTCTGACGCAATATGATGGATAATAGAGAGTCTCGCCCAAAGCTCACCGTCAAACCAGTCATGCCCGGCCCAAACGCAGGCCGGCAGTCCCATCAAGCGAGGGGCTGAGCAACTATACTATTGCTCCAACCCAACCCACAAGCCACTCCAGAGGTTAGCTTTCGACCCCAACTGTCTATGCCATGATGGCTTGTCAGTGCTGCGGACCCGATTCTGCTTTTTTTGCTTTTGCTTCCAACACAGATGATGTTCTGCTGGTCTTGCTGTAGTAGCCGCGTGAAGGAAGAGGCAGCCGTGTGTGGTTGGTAAAGAGCAAAAGGTTATATAGTAGTCGCCTGCTGGCGATGCTAATCATGCATCGCGCATCTCAAGCCAACCGCGAACTAGCTCCGGAACGAACAGCGAGAACCAATACCTGAAACTACTCGAGAGCCGACTGCAGCACATAAGAACCTCGTCTATTAGGGCAACATGGTCAATACCTCTTCATCATTGGCCCCTGACGCATCCTCATCTGAAAGAAGCTCCCACGACCAGTAAGTCAGCAATCACGGTGGAGGTAGAGCTCAATGCTGATGCTTCACACAGAGGCCCACCTCCGAAACGTGTCTGCCGCGAGGCGCCGGGTAGAGGGTTCCCACCAATTTCCTGGCTCACAGAGAACTGGTTGTCTACGTCCAACCGCCACGAGCGCATCGCGACGGCGAGTCCTAGCACGGGCATCGGGCTGATCGCGCAGAGCCTCCTGGACCACTACATCAACCTCTCCCCGGGCCTCAACGGCGTCGCGGACTTCACGCCTGTCCGTGACGGGACCGGCCAGTACCTCGGATATAGGCCTAAGGTGGCGACGTGGCCGTTGTCGAAGCAAGATGCTTTGAAGTACAGGGACTTGGTTGCATGAACGGCTGCAATAGTTGAGGATTTTCGACGGCCTGGTGAGAGTTGCGTGGAGACAGCTGGATTCGGTAACTCGGCAGATTGAACCAGGGAATTTGCGGTTGGATATTGCCTTCGGCTTCGTGAGATATGTTCAGACAAACCCGAAATGAATGGATATTGCTGCCATCATTTACGTCCATCTAAAGCCTTGCCGGTTCATGCAAGTCTGTCTTACCCTTCCAGTGTCTACGTCCAAGCCGCTTCTAAACTGCCTCGCTTAGACGAGACTGTCGGCCAGTGATAAAAGTGTCATCCCATTGAAGGGCAACCTCATGGGAGGAGGCTGCCCTCAAGAAGAATATCCCACCGGGGACAATGCCGAATAAAATTGTTCCAGGGAAGGTCAACCTCAGGAGATCGAGACCAGGAGCCAAGATTACGGACACGGCGGTTTTGGACAGTGAGCACTCTAGACCATCCTGCATAAAACGTCGGGCCCTGAAAGAAAATATCGTGATCTCGTAATGATCCAAGATGTTGTGTGCTCGTTCGGGGCCTTGGTATGCAGGAAAGTGTTCAAAGGCGCGCTATAGCTTCACAGCTTCGGGTGCTGTCGGCCACATGGATCCCGAGGTTCGGCCAGGTGCAGGTGGATGACCCTTAGAGAGATTGAAGCTAAACTTGTGTGGGAGGCATCGTGAGGAAAGCTTTTCAGCTGAAGGGAAGCTCAGCTGCAACTGTGCTGTTGGAATCTCTGGCGGCTACGGTCCAACAAAGGAACCAGAGGAATATTGCAGGAGCTCAGCCTGAATCTCAAACTATTTGCATCAGTGTTGTTGCTGTTGGTGGATGTTGCCAGTGGTGCCTGGAATTGCCAGGGCAATGTTCTTCGGCTCGCCCCTGGCTAGCAAAAGTGTGTCTGCTGAGAAATCGACCGGTATGGATTTTGCCTCCAAAGCATAGTAAATTACCTGCGTAGACCACAGGCTTTGGAGATAAGATGGGTTTCTGGCTGCAGTTTGCCATCCGGGTACATACAGTCAGCAAGGGCCCAAAACTAGAAGGTTCCAACTGCTCAAGCTTGTCAGGGTCTACTTGGGCTCAAGCTCGGGCCTCTCTGCGCTCAAGTGGGTCTGGCAACCCCGGCTGGCAATTGTCGTCATGAAGCTGCCTAGTGGGTAGGGAGGCCGGGGCTTGTCCAACCTAGCTTTCGCCGCCATCGCCTTCTAACGTCAAGACAACACACCTTCAACCATCTCTCAAAACCTCCGGACTGCAAAACGGCCCTCAGGTTTCCTTCCATCTCCATCTACCTTCCTTCGTATCCCATCCCCCCAGATCAACAAGATTCTGAATCTTTGATCACCTCCACCCTTCCCCATTTCCATCAAGACCGTCGCCTGGCCCTCAGCTACCGACGTCTTACCGGCAAACCGCCAGCACATCTCCCGAGCTCCCAACAAACTAGGCCTCCGTTTGCACTCCTGCATCTTCCTGCAAGCAAACAGTCAAAATGGCCCCCGAACCTAACCCAGATCACACCGAGAAGAAGAGCCACCTGATGTACGCACACGATGCCCCGCTATCCCCGCTTCTGTGACTGCAAACTGACCGAATCTGGCAGGGACGCTTCTGGCGCCGAGCGCAAGGAAGAGGATGACACCGCAACCGCCATCCTCAAGAAGAAGAAGAAGCCCAACCAGCTGATGTACGACCTCGAACTGACCTTTCCCTCGTAGACAGCGTACTGACATCCTACAGGGTTACCGATGCCGTCAACGATGACAACTCCATTATCGCCCTCTCAAACAACACCATGGACGCTCTCCAGCTGTTCCGTGGCGACACCGTCCTCGTCCGAGGCAAGAAGAGGAAGGACACCGTCCTTGTTGTCCTCGGTGATGATGACCTCGATGACGGCAGCTGTCGTCTGAACCGCGTGGTCCGACACAACCTCCGTGTGAAGCACGGTGACATTATCACCATCCACGCCTGCCCCGACATCAAATATGTGAGTATACAGTCCACAATTCATATGATTTTTTGGGTATCTAACACGCAAGAACAGGCCAAGAGAATCGCGGTTCTGCCGATCGCCGACACAGTCGAGGGTCTCACCGGCTCTCTGTTCGACGTTTTCCTTGCCCCATATTTCCGAGAGGCATACCGGCCAGTCCGCCAAGGCGACCTTTTCATCGCCCGTGGAGGTATGAGAGCAGTCGAGTTCAAGGTTGTCGAGGTTGATCCCCCCGAGTACGGCATCGTCGCCCAGGACACGGTTATTCACTGCGAGGGCGAGCCGATCCAGCGTGACGAGGAGGAGAACAACCTGAACGAAGTGGGCTATGACGACATCGGTGGATGCCGCAAGCAGATGGCACAGATTCGTGAGATGGTTGAGCTTCCACTGCGACACCCACAACTGTTTAAGTCCATCGGTATCAAGCCCCCTCGCGGTGTGCTCTTGTTCGGTCCTCCGGGTACCGGTAAGACGCTGATGGCTCGGGCTGTCGCCAACGAGACTGGAGCTTTCTTCTTCCTGATCAACGGCCCTGAAATTATGTCCAAGATGGCCGGTGAATCCGAGTCAAACCTGCGAAAGGCTTTCGAGGAAGCTGAGAAGAACTCGCCCGCTATCATTTTCATCGACGAGATCGACTCGATCGCTCCCAAGCGTGAGAAGACCAACGGAGAGGTCGAGCGTCGTGTTGTTTCCCAGCTTCTGACCCTCATGGACGGCATGAAGGCTCGGTCCAACGTTGTCGTTATGGCTGCCACCAACCGACCCAACTCTATCGACCCAGCGCTGCGTCGTTTCGGTCGTTTCGACCGTGAGGTCGACATCGGTATTCCCGACCCAACTGGCCGTCTCGAGATCCTGCAGATCCACACCAAGAACATGAAGCTCGGCGACGACGTGGACCTGGAGCAAATTGCTGCCGAGACCCACGGTTACGTCGGTTCTGATGTTGCCGCTCTCTGCTCGGAGGCTGCTATGCAGCAGATTCGTGAGAAGATGGACCTGATCGACCTCGATGAGGATACCATCGACGCTGAAGTTCTTGACTCTCTTGGAGTTACCATGGAGAACTTCCGATTTGCTCTGGGCGTTTCGAACCCGTCTGCCCTCCGTGAGGTCGCCGTTGTCGAGGTGCCCAACGTCCGCTGGGAAGACATTGGTGGCCTGGAGGGCGTCAAGCAGGAGCTCAAGGAGCAGGTGCAGTACCCTGTGGACCACCCCGAGAAGTTCCTCAAATTTGGCATGTCTCCTTCTCGCGGTGTTCTCTTCTACGGTCCTCCCGGTACGGGTAAGACTATGTTGGCCAAGGCTGTCGCCAACGAGTGCTCGGCCAACTTCATTTCCGTCAAGGGTCCCGAGCTGCTGAGTATGTGGTTCGGTGAGTCTGAGAGCAACATCCGAGACATCTTTGACAAGGCTCGTGCCGCCGCGCCCTGCATCGTCTTCCTGGATGAGCTTGACTCCATTGCCAAGGCTCGTGGTGGCTCCGTCGGAGACGCCGGTGGTGCCTCGGACCGTGTTGTCAACCAGCTCCTGACGGAGATGGATGGTATGACTTCTAAGAAGAACGTTTTCGTCATTGGTGCCACCAACCGACCGGAGCAGCTCGACCCTGCCCTGTGCCGTCCGGGCCGTCTGGACTCCCTCATCTACGTGCCTCTGCCCGACGAGGCCGGTCGTCTTGGTATCCTCCAGGCTCAGCTCCGCAAGACGCCAGTGTCATCCAACATCGACATGGCTTACATCGCCTCCAAGACTCACGGCTTCTCCGGTGCCGATCTGGGTTTCATCACCCAGCGTGCCGTCAAGCTGGCCATTAAGGAGTCTATCGCTCTCGATATCGAGCGCACCAAGGCCCGTGAGGCTGCTGGTGAGGATGTTGAGATGGAGGATGATGCCGAGGACCCGGTCCCCGAGCTCGAGAAGCGCCATTTCGAGGAGGCCATGCAGATGGCCCGTCGTTCCGTCACAGACGTCGAGATTCGCCGGTACGAGGCCTTTGCCCAGCAGATGAAGAACGCCGGCCCTGGAGCGTACTTCAAGTTCCCCGAGGCCGACTCTGCCGCCACCAACGCGGCCGACTCCTTCGGCGACGCTGGCAACGACGACGGTCTGTACGACTAAATGCATAGTATGGAACCTCAAACGTCTGTATTTTAGTCTCCTTGGTTGGTGCGGTCGCAGTTAAGCTTTGGAGCTACTGCTTGGTTCAAGGCACTCAAGACGAGTCGTCTGTCTCGCACACCGATTCAGGCGGATAAATGGAAGAAATCATCCTCATTGCAGGATTATCTGGGTCAGGGCCAGCTCTTTGGGGTGGTACTCGACATCCTCAGTGATGAGTGTGCCCACAGCCATTGAAGCCGACGGCTCCACACATAGACTGCGATCTTGGGAGTTTTCTGGCTGCCTTGGCGCAGGCAATCTGGATTACGATAGATTTCCTTAATGAGAAAGTCGCTTTTATGAATGAAATTGAATTACAAATATGTTTGCGTCTGGTGTGATCGTAACGACCTTAACACTGTCCTTTCATGTCATCCGTATTGATTAACCGAGCGGCGATTTGCTGTACATGTCCTGCTACGCTTCCATGCACTTGTTTCTGGCATCTCCTCTGGCATCTCCTCTCATCATGCTCTCTACAAATATTGTCGAGCTCATCTTACCTACAAGCATAGGAGGCAGCGAGTAGTCTAATCAACAATGTTGTGGAAATCTGTCTCCAAGACACTGAATGGGCAATATGAGTATCATCACAAAGTCACAGACAAGACTCCACGAGCGCAGAACGCTTGCTGCCCTTCCCTCCCCGGGCGAAGAAAAGACATGCCTCCGCCCTTGAGGTCATGCTAGATCACTCACCCTCCCCCTTTGCTGCTTCCCACCGCCCCCCCCTCTATCTTAATACGTTCGTTCTGCACCCGTTCCTGTGAACTATCATCTGCCCTTGGGGATGAATGTGGGAGTAGGGCGGGGCCAGATGGATTTCTGGCCCTGACCACCCTTCCAAGCATCGGGATGGGTGAGATACAGGTGAAACTCCGCCTATCATCCCGCGTAAACTCTGTCCCTCGTCTCGTTGTCTCGGGGGATCAAGTTTTTGGAGCTGCGGTTAGGAAAGGGGCATGAGAACAGGAGCCGTCTTCGTGGATGATTGCTCAGAATACTACCGAGTTAGAAGGACCACCGGATGGGACCCAAGGGGATGAAAGGACTTGATGGTTCTCTGGGCGTCAAATCTGGAGCTTGGTCGCTCTCGGGGGGCGACGTGAAGGGGCTCAAAAGGTTTGACAGGTTCACGATATGTACTTAGGGCTTTATACCACACAGATTCCCAAGTAGTGCTTCGCGGACGCACATGAAGTCTGCAGAAGCACTCACGAACAATCACAATGAAATGCAAAAGAGAAACAGAGTCAAAACGTAGTGGTGCCTCTTGAAGCCCCAAAACAGGATCAAGTGTATTAAAAGGTATTTTTAACATCTAGCAACGCCCCTCTTGCCGCCGGCTCTTTTTTTCTCGTTGAATGATGATGATGAAGGTTGGTGACGGTGATGATGATGGTAATCATGATAAAGGCGCCTCCCATCCCCGGGCCACTGTGTCCTGACATTAGGCCATGTTATGTACGGTTGTTTTATGCAACGATGGCCCCAGTTATGTACGGTACCAGAAATAACAACAGCTTTCCTTCCCGTGGGCGGTTGGGGGGGGGGGGACGACACAGCAGATAGATGTGAAAAAGACTCAGGAGTGGGTGGTGGAATCCTGGTCGTGGTTGGTCGTCCTCTTCCTCTCAGATTCCCGTGTCCAGGACCGCAGGACTGTTTGTTGGGCAATATTATGTGTAGCAATCAGCAATTTGGCGACTGCTTGTGTCGTAGAGAGTTGGCCGTCGTCCAAACTCGTGGTGTGGCTGCCTTCTTTCGATAGCGCGCTCGCTATGCGCGCGCTGAGTTTCTGTATCCGTAGTAATTCCCTCGACTTCCTTTCCTCGTGATGAGCCCTGCAGGAACCCGTAGCTGCAGCGCTCCGGGGCGTCGAAACCCCAAGCAACGGAGGGTTTCGTTGCGTTTCTCTGTGTGTGTGTTTCGTGTCTCGTCTTCCTCTCCTCTCTCATCTCCTCTCCTCTCTCATCTCCTCTCCTCTCTCATCTCCTCTCCTCTCCCGCGTTCCCCCATTCTTCTCTATATTTCGCCGTCCTGGAAGAAGAGAAAGACGCGCTGGGAAACCCCCAGCCCCGGATCAAGCGAGCCGGTCCGCCCTTCAAGTGGCCCCATTAGACTCCTCCTCGAACTCGGCGACCTCCTTCAGCACGTCCCTCGTGACCTTGAGCGCCTCCTCGACGACGGTGGCCGGCACAGCTAGCGACGTCGACACCTCCCTGTTGAGGTTGGACGCCTCGCCGGGCCCCGGACCCGCGTGCTTCTTGGACCCGTTGACCTGCACCGTGGTGCCCGCGCCGTTGTTCGTGCTGCCGCCTGACTCGGCATTGCCGTTTGCTGATGACGAGCCGGCGGTTGTGCCCTTGGGCTGGGGCCCCGCTGCTGTTTCTTTGCGCACCTCGTCGAGGATCTGTTTCAGGAGCACGGGGAAGGTGGTCACCTCGCCGCTGCGGAGGAGGGCGAGGGCGCGGTTTTGTACTTGGGTTGGCCAGTTGTTGGAGTGTGCGTTAAGGGTGTAGAGGAGTTGTTCTTGGAGCCTGTGTCGCGGGGGGAAGGAGAGCCGGGAGTGGTTAGCAAGTTGCACCTGTTTGTGAGAATAGGTGGTCGGTCTGGTTTTGGTGTTGGGAAATATGGCAAAGTGCCGCCAGCCAAGGAGAGGCTCGGGCTTGGGTGGCAGGGTATGAGGGCAGGGAGTGGGCGCGCAACTCACTTCTTGTCGTGGCCGCCATTGATCAGCAGCATGTTGAGCTGGGAGCGCAGATCGGGATCCATTGTGGCTGGTGTGTAGGTAGCTGCCGCCCTCGGTATCTTGAGTTTAGTGGGTGGTGGTCGCAGGGAGTTTTGTGACATAGTAGGCGAAGCTGGGCAGCCGTGATGGGGTGGTGCAGGGAGGGGGGGAGCACGGCGCTGGGCTGGACCTTTTTTTTAAGGTGTGCAACGAGGGGAGGTTGCCAGGTGGTAGTGGTCCTGACTGCAACAGACGGACGCCCGCGCGGGTGTGAGAACGGGCGATGCGACGGCGGCGGGCACAGAGCTCCAGGGTAGCTCGTGGCTAGCGCGTCCAAAGGGCAGGCAGGCAGGTTCGATGTTGAGGAAAGGACAGGCAGGAGCTTCTCCAAATCGTTCGCTCTGCAGGGTGCGCGTCTCGTTGCTTGTCGGGTCTTGCTGCTGTGCTGTGCTGCTCTGCAGCAGGGGATGGTGTCTTGTTACGTTTGATCTGTTCTGCCCCGTAGATATGCGTGCGTGCCGGCCGTGCTGTACCGTACCCTTGGCTGGGGGGTTATAGATTTTGCTTCAAGCGTGGCCTGGACGCCTGCAAGCTTGCTCGCTCGGTTTGCAGCCGCCAGACAGAGACGTGCGGTCTGCTGGTGCTGCTACCTGACAAGATGCAGCAGTTGGGAAGGGACGGGAAGGGACAAAACACAAGCGAGAGCTGTCGCCTGCTTAATTGGGTGAATTGGTACAGATGGGCGTCTTGGTGTCAGGAGAGACAGTCTACAAAGAGATTGGCGAGTAAGTCGGCGAGGGAGTGAATGCGGAATGTCGTCATGAAAGGAAGCAGATTCAAAACGTGCCCGAGCAACGCAAGGCTGGCAGGCTGAATGCAATTCTGGAAATTTTGGATTTCTGGGAGCCTGGAGCTCGACCTCGGGTCTCCACAGCCTCGCTGCCCCCGTTCGGCTCGTCCTTCCCTCTGCTTGCATTTCTTTCCATGCCGCAGGACTCCCCAGGAGGGCCACAAGGAGCTATTGTACGGGGCAATGGTCACGCTAGATCATGAACCAGGGATGTCAGGGTCATTCAGTCATAAGAATTAAAAGTCAATGGGCCTCGATTTCATGCCGCAAGGGCCTGTCACCGGCGCGCAAGAATCGCCCAATCCTCTTCTCCCCCGCCTAGCTCTCGCTCCACATAGGATGCGAGACGGCATCTCCAGACTAACGTGGCAGACTTCAATCGACGAGGACATACCACAATAAGCGTCCCTCGTCTTCCTTCAGTCTGCCATTCAACGCGTTGGACAAATGAAACAAAACAGTAGAGGTATATGCCCAGTCTCCGTGTGGTATTATTACAGTTTTTCATGAAGCCGTCCCGCTCTTCTTCCGAGCCCTTCTTCACCAAGAACGCCGGACCTCGAAATATGTAACGAGGCCATTACAAGCAGGGTACTCTGTAACCTGGAGCTTTTGTGAGAGTCATAGATGCATCATGAGTGAACAAGGGAAAATGTTGTACAAGCGATAGCGTAGGTCGTCAAGGTAGATCAGATAGTGAGGATGGTAGTGATCCGTTAAATGCTGAAAAGAAGGGGTATCTGGGGTTTGGTGGCCATCACACGGTTCCTCGCAGTCGCTGCTTTCGCGCGAGCCAGTCGCCAAGCATGTGGTCGAGTTGCTGTTTGGCATTGGTCAGTGGGGGATGCTTTGCACGTCTTTGTCTTTGGGAGTCTGGACTTACAGTTGTGATCTCTGCCAACTTGGCGTTCTGTTCTTTGAACAGTGTGCCCGCCACAGGGTGTTCAGGCCCGACTGGCTCAACATCGGTCTTGTCGTAGACCACAACAAGGAGATCTCTGATATCAGTTCCCGAGTCGAAGAACTCCCGGAGGCTCGTGTCATTCCAGTTTGAAACCGTCGTGGTCGAGGTGGAAGTGGTAATGGAATCCTGGTTTCGGTGTGTGCCACCTGCCTCTTCCCTGTCGATCAGTTCGGGTGACGGCGACGACACTGGTGACGAGTGGTCTTCCTGGCTTGAGGTGTCGCCCACCAGGGCTGGAGGCTTTTCCCCACTCGGCGTGATCGGGGATACCTCGATTGGCGATTCTGACAACCGGTCCTGTCGTTGAACCGACTCCGCGGCCCGCTCTGGCGTGATGGTCGAGTTGGACTGAGCGGACTGCGTGCTCAAGTAGCTGTCTGGGAATGCCCCCGGTAGCGTGGGCCGGAAAGGCTTCTCCTGTTGTGGTTCTGCCTGTTGTGGCTCTTCCTGCTGCGTCTTCTCCGGCTGGGGCTTCTCCGGCTGGTTCCTAGTTTGCACCGGTGAGTCTGGCTTGGGCTTCTCTTGGGTCTTCTTGCTCGAGCCTGACATCTGCCTGAGCGTCTCGTTGTAATCATCGTCTTCCGAGTCCGAGTCCTCGATCTGCATACGTGACTTCGCAGTCGTAGCCTGAGGTGGGCTGTCCTCAACACTTTCCGTCCGGGAAGCCGCTGACCTGGACACGGCCGGCTTGGACTCGTCATCGTCCTCCGCGTCCTGGGTATCTGGCTCGACGAGTCGCATCGAAGCGGGCGGCACATTGGCGACATTCTTCAACTTCCCTTCGTTCAGGAACGTTGAAAGATCCATACCGTTGCCCTGTGGAGCAGTTCCAGACTTATTCGCCAGCGAAGGTTCCACACGCGGTTGCTGCTTATGCAGTTTGCTCGGGTTGCGCTGTGGTGAGGCACCTGCCTTCTCCTCGTCGAAGTCCTCAGAGTCTCTTTCCGGCGCCTCCGCAACCACATCCATGGATCGTTTCCCGAGAGAATCGTCGTCACCGCCCTTCTGCTTCTTATCCTTGCGCGAGAATAAGCCCCGAAAACCGCCTTTCTTCTCCTTCTCTTTCTTGTCCTTGCTCTTCTTGGGGTCTTCCCGGAGTTCCTTGTCGATTCGATCCAAGCTCGGGCGCTTATTTGGGCCCTTGTCCGAGTCGGTTGATGCCCTGACAGTTCCGTCATCCCGCAACAAATTAGGCGTCAGAGTAATCTTCTTGGTCTCCACCGTGTCGTCCTTAAAGAAGGAGTCTCTGACCGTGCCGTCAGCCTTCCTCTTCGGACCCTCCACGCCGTTCGTCTCGAAGATCTCCTCGCTGGTTCGATTTTTCCCTGAGGTGGGTGATTCTTCCTTTGAGTCTGGATTGGCGGGGTCCACGATCTGCACCGACTTCTGGGCCCGTGGCCTGAGTGGCGCTACCTTTGCCGCCTCTTCACTGGCAGCAGCGTCTTCGGCGGTTGTCTGCTTGGTGGCGGCAGCTTGTTGTTGGGACTGCTGCTGCGCCTGTTGCTGCTGTTGCTGCTGCTGAGCGTAAAATTCAGCCTCGGCCTCCTCTTCCTCCTCGGTGTCGTAGTCGAAATCAGAGTAGTCAACGTATGTTGGAGCAGCGAAAGAAACGTTCTTCTTCCGCCGGCGCATTGCCGTCTTGATTGGATTTTTAGTCTTGTCGGATTGATCACCCAGCATGGTTGCCGACAACTGAATGCGTTAGTCCCAATCTCGAAATCGCTGTGCCTTTCCAACCTACATCAATGTTCCGGTGCTTATTCAGACGTGCAAGCCTCTCAGTCGGTGTCTCGATATGCTCAGCCGGGAGATAACCTTGATCGAGCGCGTCAGCCAAACAGCGCTAGCGAGCCAGCAAACGTCGTGGGGAGCTCATCATACCGATACTGCTGTCCTTGACCACACGAACAAGCCACCAATAGCTGTTGCTATCATCCAATAGAACCATAGCGTCGCCCTTGGTCGCGTTCGCTTGCCCTTCGACGGTCGCAATGAATGTGTGCAGCGCGTAAACGAGTTCGAAATCGATGTCCTCTGTATCGTGTAAGCACTCACCGCCCCAACCAGAATCGATAAACCGGGGGTCATTAGACTCAAGGAAATAGTCGTCATCATCATCTTCGTCGGTTGAATCCTCATATGGAACTACCAAATCGTTGGTACTACAGACATCATCTTCCATGCCGATGGCCTCGTCGATGCCCTCCTGCTCAGCTTCGAAGTCTTGCTGTAATGCTTGTATTCCATCGAGCAGGTCGTCCAGGGCATGGCGGTAGCCGTCATCTGTATCTGATAGTCTGCTTTCCATTTCGTGTAGTCCAATTGGGGAGCCACGGCTCCTCAGATTCTCAGGTCTGTTGCCTTTTGGTGCCGTGTCCCCCTGGCCGACATGTGCGCCAAGCCGTCCAGGGGGTGAACCGTGGGGATGATGATGATGACGACGTCTAGAAAGCGCAGCAGGCAACTTGTCTGCTGGGCCATGCGCAGTCTGTAGGGGCATGTAGTCAGGTTGGTCGAGGTAAGGGGAAGAGGACCTCGCCTCGCTGAAGCATGCTGAAGCCGGAGAACTACACGGCGAAGCGCAAGGGTGTAAAGACTGAAGCAGCGGAAGGTGACAGGTTGGAGACGCACCATCATCGATAGAAGGCGAACTCGAGATCTTGTCCATCATGTCGTCGTCGTCCAGGTCGCCGTCGTCGCCGTCCAAGTCGGCGTCCTCTGTCTCCAAGCCACCATTTTGTGCGACAGCGAGGTCGTCTTGCTGGCGTGCGGCCATGTTGTCGGCGTTCAGGGAACTCGTAACTCCGGCGGCCAAGTCTTCGGCGTATTTCTGCAGGTCGCCAGTTTCGCCGCTGTTGGCCCAAGAGACTCGGGGGCTGTGGAGTTCCTCCTCTGCTTGTCCTGCGGCGACCTCTCGTAGGGTCTCTGCCTGGTGAGGCGCGGTTCCGTTGGCGGCGGACTGGGAGGTGTTGAGGGGGCTGGGTCGGGCAGTGTGGTTCTTTGCGGAGGGTGCTTCGCGATCTTGCAGGTCAATCGAGTCTGGATGAAGGTTGAAGCGAGAGAGTCAGTATTGTTTTGATCGGGGGTTGCGGCGCAGGGGGCTTGGGTGTTCTGGCTGCGACAGGGTGTGGGCTCCTTTGAGACGGGCAAACTCCCCAGATGGCCCAAGCAGCGGCAGTGTGGCCGAAGCGAGGCGACGTGAGGGAGCGGGAGGGCTTGGGAGGCTGAGAGAGAGAGTCATGCTCATGCCGAGCACATGCCACATACCAGCACGAATAATTTCGGGTCTTGTCATGTTGAACGGGTGGGATCTGCCGCGACAGCGACAGCGACAGCATTAACAGCGCAGGCGGTATGGGGACTGCTATGCGTCTGATGATCGTATTTGTTATGATTGCCGGGGGGTGGCTGAATCAACCCAAGCGATTGTAACTGACTGATTGTCGGATTGACGGATGGATGGATGGATTTGGAAGAAGGATCAGTTAATTGATCTGACTGATGTGCGGGCCGACAACAGGGCAGAGAGACAAGACCAGACAGCCGGGCGTGCCAGATTTCGGCCTAGTTCGTGGGCGCTGGTCTTTCTGGTGCGCTGCTCTTCTCAGCGATTCCGCTGATCCTGGAATCCCGATGGTGTGTGTGCCTGGTGGTGTTGGTGCCGTTGCTGCTTCTGCTTCTGCTGGTATTGGCTTGCCGGGCGCTGGACTGGGCTGGACAAGGGGCGGGAGAGGAGCATGGAACAAGGCTCAGGGGTTTATGTTGGGCGGGTTGCGGAGCGCTGAGACTGGGCTGGAAAGACAGGCTTGCGTGACAGAGACGGGACGGAGGGCCAGGAGTGGTCGATTGGCGGGTTTGGGGCTGGAGATCCAACGTTCTCGGCACCAGGCTAGAATTTTGGCCGTCGCAGCGCCGGCCGTCGACTATAGCCTCGATTGAAAGGACAGAAAGGACAGACGAACGAGCGAAGTGCGGTCTCGACCACGGGTTATTGTCCCTCGACCCGTTCCCCAAAAGGGTCTGTTCTCGGGGGTCCCTCACAGTCAGTAATCAGTCCATCAATCAGCCAGCCAGCCAGTCCGTCAGTCCTGATGGCAAGGTTGTTGCGCAGCTATGATGACGGCGGAGCGCTGCTGGAGCTCTAGTTGCAGCTAAGCTGATGGGGGCCGATGTGGGTGTGGATGGGGACGCCCGTGGCCGTGGGTCAGGGCCAATTCGACCTGCAGCAAGGCCCACTACCCATCCTGTTCGACACGCAGGTACGGGCGACAGGGACGTGCCCAAAGGTACTCGCTATCGCCTTCGGCTGTCCTTGGATGTGGCAGTCTGGCGCTGGGCCATCAATGGGCACGTGCGTCAGTCACAATGGTTGGAGAAACTGAGGAGCAAGAACAAAACATCTGTCTACGTGCTGGTACATGAACACTGTTACGGCTCATCATGATCGACGGTATTTCTGAGCTGCAGCTGAAGAAATGTTTGTCAGAGTAACGAACCAGCCCCGGTCGTATTACGGGCCTGTACTGCTGTGGCACAACAGGGCTCTGCGCTCTGCAACTCCAGGGCTCTCTCAAGGCAGCGAGTACCACTGGGTGGCCCTCTCGTGTGGTCTTTGGAATAATTTGGTCTCAGACTGCTGCAACCTGCTTCCCGAGTCCTTCGTCCGTGCCCACTGCCCGCACAGGAAGATCGCACAGGACGATCGCCCACTTCTGAATCTGGTTTTCCTGGACAGGCTGGACCCCTCTCTGACCCTTAAGGTCCTTGACCCTGTAACTGTATCTCCGAACCCACCCAGGGAAACCTGCAAATGCAGGCTGGATTACGAGGTCGAGCACCAATGTGCTCTGTCCATGCTAATGCTTTTTGGGCCAGAGAAATTGACGTTCCCGCCCGCAATTGCCAAAGTGGACCTTGTCGCAATGGGGACTTTGTGCCTTCGCGGAGGGAGCCGGTATGCTTTTCTCCCCTTCCGCGGCTCCTCTTTTGCCTAGGGTCTTCCCAGACTTGAAACAATCAAATGTTGTTTCTCGGTACACATGTGGCAGCGGGTGGGGCCTCGCATGAAGCCCTTACCCACCCAATCTTTGTACCCCTGCCCTCCCTGTCAGCCTGTCCCAATTACGTCCCTCCCACTGCGAGCCAGAGTAATAAACCCCGAGACATAATCCCTCCAACTTTTTTTTTCTAGTCCCCATCGCGAGCCCTGGTCCCGCGCGCAGATTGCAGTCGCGCTCGCATTAACGCTGCTGATAAGAATATGCAAGCAGATAATATACAGCACACCCCCTTTGAGATCGAAATAGCAGTACTACTGTATGTACGGCACGGCGCTGACACGGCCTGCGCAAGCCAGCCAGCATCACCTGAGCTGCAGCATCTTGACCTGAGAGTCTCGGGAAGCCACACGAGGCACGGCCCACGCGGTTTCCCTTGCTTCGATAGCCGCTCATGGCGTGCTCACTGACACTGTTCAGCTAGCAACCAATTCGAACCAAAGACACCCGCCCCTTTCACGCCTCACGGTCCGGGCCCAGCATCGCGGAGATCAGCACGGGCACGTGAACCTTGTGAAAGAGTCGAACCTGCGCAAGCGCCATCCAGCCACGAGCGGCGGGCGGGCGGGCAGATGCGTCGAACAAAGGCTCACGGCTAGGTCCCGGACATGTGGCTGTCCGCAAGCTCCAACTTGGCAGGAGGGACGATCACGGTCTCAGTCAGCCCAAGCACCATCTGCCGGTAAACTCGATGCCGCAACACACTTGTTCTCGAACCCAAACCCCTGGGAGATCTCTTGTCTGCTCCCGCCTCCCGGGGACTTGGTCGCCCTAATAGACTGGGCATCGGCGCTAGACCCGTTTCTTAAACCTTTTCTAAACCCCCATGCCGAGCCTGGCAAAGCGTAGACTGCCGGCCCCGCGGTTGTGGGATACTCCGGCCGACGGGCTGTAGATTCCCATGTCTAAGTCCCCGTTGGCTCCGTGGCTCTTCTGGGGGGGGGCCCGCTGTGTGTTCTAGATCAGTCTCTTCCGGAAAAGGGGCGCGGGCCACGAGGAACACTCTTTATGGGCGAGTCACATGATGACAGCTGTCGAAGGGTAGCGCGTTATCCGCCTAGTGCTACACGGTTGCTCCTGCACACCCGTGTGCCACTGGCTGCGACTGTTGCCCCTTGGAGAGGTGACAGGATTGTAACCGTTGCGTGATTACTGACCGTAGAACAACTCCAGCTGCTCACTGCTACTGGTGGAGAACACATCGATGTCTGTGCCATGGCTGAGAGCCACCTGACTACTACTCCGCAGTCCTGCCGAGAACCTGTACTCGCTCAGTTGCTCCCATTAGCACTGTTACCAGACATTCAGTGTTGCTTGGCAAGCTGCGCTCTTCCAGATAAGCTCCTCGATGATGCTACATTACGGATCGATGACACGGTAAGATAGGGAGCTGGTGAATCATTAGAGTACAGGTAATCCTTCTTTGGAAGCATCAGTGGGCTGCGCTGCTTACAGGGAAGCCTCGGTCTACACTGGTCTCAAAGAAAACCATATGTATGCTTTCACAACCTTTTCCAGAACGGAACGAAGAACAAGACCATTTGTCTACGGTTTACCCAGAGTGTGTACAATAGGTCTTGGGTCCCAACACCTTACACAGCATACAGCCTTGGTCATATGCCATTCTCCCAATGAATCTCTCAGGTCGCTTCTTATCCACGAGGGAATGCTTTCGGGGGAAGACTCGGCTCTGAATGGAGAAGACATGTCCTTGCGGCTTTTCAAGAACATCAGAGGGAAGACTGTGGGTGACACTGCCCGGAAATATCACCTCCCAAGGTGTCAATTGCGTCTCAATGCAAGATTTTCAATTGAAGAAGTCCCGAGTCGACTTGATCTTCCTAGCTGGCACGTACATGGTCCCTGTGGTCATGTATGCTGGGATTGTACGGCCCTTGACGATCGAGGGCAGACCTCTCTTGCAGGGCCATCATCAAGTACATGGCTGTGGTTTTCTCTGATTCGCCATTCATAGACTCAACCCTCATTCCTGATGCTTTGTACATTGCTCTTTTTAGCCTTTAATTTTGTAGCATAGAACATCCACACAAACAAAAAATTCAAGGAGTCCTACTTCAACATGTGTTCTTGATTGGTAGTTGCTGTTACCTGCCTAGTACTTAAAGACATCAATACACCTAAAGACCAATACTGTATACTCGATACTGTGTGGTATCAGAATAGCACAGAGTACGTGATGGATTTCTACAATCAATACCTAGGTTCAGTTGAAGTTGAAGGTGAAGGTGAAGCTGAAGTTGCTCTCAGACCAGTGCTTGAACTAGCAGTCGGGACAGTCCACATTGTGTCCCAGCAAAGTCTTGATCTCATTCTGTAATAGCTTTGATTGCAAAAAGGTCTCGCAGCCAGTGGTTTCCAGCTTCATGATTTTGATCTTTACGAATGCCGCCTCATATTCGCTCAGCAATCCGAGTCATCAACCTCACTTATCCTCAAATTTTTTTTTCGTAGAATTCATTTCACCCAGGCCTCTGGCTAACACCAAGAGCCATCTTACATGATTAGAATTGATATTTTCCTCATGTGCGCCGCATTGAATAAGTTCGTCATGGTGGCCGCCATCATATTTAATACTAAATCACATGTCTGCCATTGGTCTGATTTCACACGACAAGACGCTTTTCTACTTTGATTGAGGAATATATCGGCTACTAGAGGCATCGAAACTCAAGCAGTAGATGTGTTCATGACCTCACCCAAGAACATGTTGTGTAACTTGACGTACCAACGGGGCCAATGGATACAAGCTTGGAGAGCCCAAAGGCTGGCCAAATCGAGCTCGCTGATGAACTCCTTGGGCCATTGAATGGTCTTAGGGTGCGAAGTAAGTCAAAATTCAACCAATTATCCTAAATTGAATACAAAATCAAGTGCTCCACCCACGTTTTCAGATACCTACCTGTTCTTAAGTGTCTGACCACGCCTGGCTCCGGCCACCTCATGTGTCACAATGCCACTCTTACCAATAGCAATTCGTTTTGAAACGCCGTGGGAACGGCGCCTCGTGACATACGTGCATGCATATTCCGAGTTGTTACAGCGTGCTGTTGGCTGATAACAAGTCCATGCTTCCGATGAGGTCATCAGGTCATCCACAGACAGTCTTCAGCCTGAAGTTGACTACTGTAAACGGCTTTATTTGCGGGGGTCGGCGTGTGTTTGTCCAAGACTTGACGCTTTTGAGACGGTGGTGCGTGACGGGGCTGATGCTGCATCTGCTTGCGCCAGTGCTTCCAAGGTTCTCAAGTCGAAAGATGCTGCATGTGCATGCATGAAAAGCAATAGCCACCCCTGAACGAGCAAGTCAGATGCACAGTAGATATGATATGGCCTGTTATAAGGGCAATTCTTAGTCCATTCATCCGTTACGACTTCCTCTCAGGTCCGTACGAAGGACAACATGGCTAGCGACACACTTCGCGAAAAAGGCAAAGGGCGTAAAGTCACAATATACAAATCCGAGGTGGGAGGCGCCAAACAAAAGCAGACTGAAATTAGCGAAGAGCGATATGGTACACCTGAAGTGGCCAGAGTGAAAGTTTTGCTACTCACTTTCCAGCATCACGGCATCCTGGGCTTAGATGAGGAAACAAAAGATGTTGAGGATGCCTTTAATCAGCTAAACTACTCCGTCAGAGCAAGAGAAATCCCGATGAGACAATCCTCCGAAGCGTTGAAGAGGATACTAACCGAGGACTGGGGCCTCCCGAAGCCGCAGGGAAATAAAGAGGAATCCACGGACACTCTCTACATCATTTACTATCATGGACATGGGTCTCTGAACACTGAGAATGGCCAATTCACCATAACGAAGTTAGAAAAGGCAAAACATTGAATGATGTCTGTCCACGTGGAAGCTACTGACGTGAACCTTGAGCTCTAGCCACAACAATCCCGACTCCCATGAGCTATGCAGTCAGGAATTACCGAAAGTTTTTGATGCGATTGGGGACATTCTCGACTCAGACTTTACCGGTTTCCAGAGTAGGCAAGAACATTCGAGAATGTGGGAACGAGCTCGGAATACATTGTACGTCTTCTGACTACGGGTGTATCCAAGGGTCATTGACACTGATGAAAGCAGTGGTAACCTGCAACCTATTGCAGAGATCCCTTGGGGTGGCATCAGCAACACCATAATGGATGCCCCATGTGATACGCTCGTGATACTGGACTGCTGCAATGCTGGTCTTGCGTCTGCAATGGCCCGAGACGAAGAGAAACCAGAGCTCAAATTCCGCAAAGAGCTCCTCGGTGCAAACAGTTTGGGAACCGAAACTGGAGACCGAATGTCACCGGCATTGTGTGAAGTCTTAAGAAACATTCCGGATCCCGGGGCCAGCAGTGTATGGACTATGGTCCACAAGATGAATAAAATCATCGTCGAAGAAATCAAGAGGAACATTAAGGAAAGAAGGGAGCAGCTCGTCCCTCAAGCCGTTCACTACATCCTGGCGAGGTCCCCAGCGGATCGGATTATCTTGAAACGCCTCAAGATTCGGGCCAGTTGACCCGAACAGAACCTGAGTTGCGTCCTGATTGATCTGCGGGCGAGTCTCACGGATTCCCTATTCTGCAGTTGATACTTGCTTTGTCTGCTCAGCCGGTATAAGCAAGGAATGGGACGTCGAAGTTGCTCAAGTCACATCCATCTGGACAGACCAAAGGTGTCCGTTTGATTGCATTGCTCTTCATGTCACACTGTCTTAGGGAGAAAGATTGTGATTCTTTTCTTTCATCAATTCCACTTTGATGGTAGAATTACCTTTGGGTATGTTATGAATTTGGGTAGTTATTCACGGAAAGACATCCTCCTAACAATGACCGGTTAAACATGAGCGCCACCTTGACGGAGAAATCTCTTAACTTTTTCCCGAATCTCGTCATCATCGATCAGTTCAGTGTCCACCGTCTCCCCACGCAGAAGCACGTCCCGAAGCCCCAGATCATCTTGAGCCATTTCCTCGAACGGGACCTTGCTAGTATAGAGAGCCCATATGCTGAGGCCCAGACCATATACGTCGTCCTCCTTCCTCGGTGGTACATCATGACCTAGTTGCTCCTCCCTGTGTCTCCTATGTGGTGATACATAATGCCACGTTATGTTTCCGTTCCAGGTCTCTTCATCTTCATCCTCGAATAGCCCTTCTTCGAAATCGCACAATCGTAGGTGGCCTTGCTTGTCAAGAAGCATGTTATCTAATTTGATATCGCCGTGGATGATGTGCTTCTCGTGTAATTTGTCGACAGTATGTATCATTTGTCGTGCAATTTGCTTCCTCTGAACAGGCGTAGTGGACCCATGCTCGACCGGAGTTGCAAATTCCATGAAGTACCCATCAAGATCAATCGACTCGTTCCATTTGTTTTCTGAAAGCACCCTCCCACGGAGTGTTATCGCACAGTTCCCTGCGGCTTTGTGAAGATCGTATTCTCGCTGTTCTGTCCCCATTTTGAAGACCCAGTTGCCGCCCTTCGATTTGTATAACTGATGTTGATGGACAGCAAACGGCCGACATGGATCCTCAAGCATTTCATTTGTGTGCATGTCTTCGGATGTCATATCAGGCGGGACTGGCGGCCATGGCTCAATATGATTATCGTACATTATGGCAGACGAGCGGCACGTGCCAAATGGTTGGGCTTGGGAATTTGAGCCTTGAGCCTGGAAGACGGGTAGGCCAGAGATTGTCCGATGCGTGACAGCCAACTTGGAGCCCCGAAATTGAGACAATAATAAGGCCTCTTAGCAGAGTCAGATGCCAATGATGGCTATCCGTGACAAGTGAGCAAGAGGCCACAGATGAGGAAAACGTGCTTCGAGGAAATGACGAACTGCTTGGAGAATTTACTAGTGACCAACAGCGGCAGCAAATCGTTCCTGGAATACAGGCCAATCAAATGCACCCCGCTGCAAGCCGGATCACAATGTCTAGGAGTACATCCCTACGTCGAGAACTGATCAAGAGAGAGCCCGAAGGACCATTGTCACTTGACCATGATGAAAAGAGGAAGAATCTGATACTGTGCAGTGCCGGGGCATTTTCGAACTTCACTTAGACAGCCGAGACTATACCCACTATGTAGAAGCTTGTGACTTGAAGTGAGGAACTGATCTTGCCTTCGATTTTCTGTAACATAGAGAGCCTTGAAGCCATATATTTGACGGAATCAATATTAATCATACTGACTAAATGTGAGGCTCAAGCGTTTAGATCCCGAACAGGTCATATTCGCGCGAGCCCTACAGGCATTCTTTTGAAGTACTGACATGGTCACAGCAATACTTCTGTATTCTCACTTGAAGACCTCGAAATTGATTTACTGACGATAAATCTCCTGTGTTAAAAGTTGTTTACAGTCACTTCCTCCGGTCTACAGCTTCCCAACGCTTTGCACGCTGCACAGGGCCAAATCAAGTCACCGGATTCGACAATGATACTTAAAAAATGTCACAGGAATCTGTCGATAAATAGCGCAGGGGACCGTAAAGAGTTTACCACGTATGCTGATTCGCTACCTCTTCATACACCCTGGATATGTAGCAGCGTTGATGGCCAAGACATTCCCAAAATAACAAAAGTGACGCCACAACTGCATACGCATAACATCCGAAACACATATTCGGTGAGCGATAAACCTCTGAAGACAAGCCTGAAGTCATCCAATAACTCAATTCGCAACACCATCAGCCTCCTTGGCTCTCTTTACAACTGGTTGGACGACGATGCCCAACGGGCACGCACACACAGACCTGTGGTTGCCGCAGGTGTTGGCAAAGCTTACACTCAGACGTGTTGCGCGTCAAGAAGACGTCGCTTGTGCTTGTTTCTGCGCTCGTAATCGAGATCGACATACCAGCTCTGCGCAGATCGATCTACATACATACATACAGATGTACGTACCCTGCTGGGTCTTGCTTGCTTTGCGCACACGCCCCAGCAGGGAAAAGTCTATCTGGCTGGTCAGGCTGGGACGTTCACCCCAGGTGCTGGCGCAGGACACACAGAGCGCACGGCCGAGTCGATCATCACTAAGTTCATAAGCTTGGGTGGGTTCGTCGTCATGGGACTGCTTGCTGGCTGTAAATCCGGTGCAGCTGGCACCCCGGACGGTCCTGGAGCTTAAAAACGGCGATCGTCGTCCTATATACCTCACACGTGCGTATATTTACGGTGTCTAACTATAGCTATGATCCTCATTCGTTCGAGACAGAGAAAGAGAGAGAGATAGAAGAGGGCCGTCATGGCTGGACGCTGGGTATGCGTGGCTGACGTCGCAAGCTGAAGCCTTGCCGAGGGCGGCTTTGTGGCCTTGGGATGGCTGTGCCGGAGGCAAAATTGAGAGCAGCACCGGCGGCGGCAGCGGCGGCGAAGACTTTACTTTTTTGCGACACGAGATCTTGAGAACGGCAGCGCCGGCCACAAGCAAAGGGGCTCGATTCCTTGCGTAGAAAGGGCCGCGACGTCGTGGAAAAGTGTTCGCCCCTCCCCCCCCTCGTCGACGTGCGTGGCCGTGTGGGCAAGAAGAGTACGTACTCCGTACGGGGGCATTGTCCCTCTTGTCCCGGCTGCCGAGCCCCGAGTCATAACAGCCGGGTGTTCGTCGGCACCGACGAATGGATATTCTGTGTCGAATCGTATTTTGAAAACCATGCGTTATGTGTGTTGCATGATTCGGGTTTTTCTGGGGACTGCCGAAGATGGGTACCAGTGATGTGGTATCTCGACGAGGGTGGATATCTACAAGTCGCACATGATGTGGACCACTGGCCCCGGGCTATGGCGGAGACACTGCGTCCATGGATACCGGTAGTCTTTTGACAGGCGATGCCTTCTGCAGCAGATACGACTCTTTATGGCTAGTGACCCGACTGGCTGCTTTGCTTGATCGAGGTCCCACCACGATGGCATCGTGAAGTCTGGTCACTGGGAGGAGACGTGTTTGTAGAAAATGGCCAAGAGTGAGACGCGTTGTATGTTAAAGGGGTGTACATTACTTCCAATCTATCTCGATGTTGTCACTGTGCTGTCTCTACAGCACCGACGACGAGTCACGCAGATACTTCTTGAGAGCATCAAATTCAGAGGCATATTCATCTAACACGCACGGCGGTGATGAATCTCGGCTGTTGTCCTACTGGTCAAACCCAGTGCCCCAGCGGTACTCCAAGAGGTATGGACCGCACCGTCCTGTTCCACAGCCTCAACATGCTACCAATTACAGACCCTAAAAACCTGACAAGATGATATGTTATCGTTGCGTGCGAATTGTGCGGCGCTGGAATCGCCCAGTGTGGAAGGACACTGCGGAGGCAGATCTGTCACCGGCTCCTGCACGGTAGAGACAAGCGTGACCACAGCCGCCCGTGACCACCTGCACGAATGCTGCCGGATGTGCAATGCTGCAGCAGCAGCGGGATGTCGCGTTGAAGAGTTCGGAGGTTCGGTGTCATGGAGGCTTCGAGACACTCTGCACATTTCCTGTTCCGCGGCCGGGTGCGCCAGGAGCCGCAATCCGCTGCAGCCCAGATTCACTGTGAAGCGATATTCTCAGCTTGAGCTGCGAGTCTCTGGGGAACCGTTTTCTTCTAGATCCTGCAGGCTGGGCATACGTGCGCCGTGCCCAGCAGATCTCCAAGTATGCCGAGACGTAGCTGCATGCCGCGCACCAAAGCGCGGTGCCAATATCTGCCCATGAGCGCACACCCAAGGCCGTAGTGTTGGCGGGGTACTCGATCTCTCCCAAGCCAGCTGGCCCATTTTCACTGGACATGTCGTGGCCCCTTGGGACGGCAGGCAGTGCGCCCCCATATTACGCGTATATTCCGCACCTTCATGTGAAATAAACGGTGTTGCAACCGGCACGGCTCACTCGAACAGAGCCAACGGCCTCAAGGTCTCAATCAAATTTCGCAATCAAATCAAATCGCAATCGAATCGCACTTCTGGGGGCGACGCAGCAGAACGAGTTGGTTTCCCCAGACCCAGGTCGCATCTCGATGTCTCACTTGAGGCCTGACAAAAGTCTACTGCCGACGTGCCGTCTTGTCTGAGGCTTGAATGAAGCCGTGACAACCTCGCCGTGAGACTATCGCTAAGCTCGCAGAAGAGCCAAAGACCGAATCAGCCAGCAATTGCGCGCGTCCGATTCCTAGATTGATCCCAGTGAAGCATCTTTGAAAAACCCAACTCTGTTCTCGCCGAGTGAAGCTTGACGGACACACAAGAAACGCTGCCAAGGACGTTTCCCAGGGCAGCAGACGGACCGCAGACTCCTAAGCTTTGCCAAGCGCCCAGACGCAGGGCTACCCACGAGGGACCAGAGGATGGGGAACGAGTGTGTTCCAAGCCCACCACCCGCCCATCATTGCGGGTGATGTGCCCGCTTGGGCTTGCTGGCTTGCTGCAGGGTCCTATGGAGAGGCTAGGGAAAGCGTGCTCGTGTCTGCTGGTGCGCACGAGTGCTTTTCTTCAGCGGTCGGTCAAACAAGGTGTGATAGCGCCAGCGCTCGCTGGTACCTGCGCATCGAGCTGTAGAGAAGAATCGAACAATCGAACAATTGAAGGTATCATGTACAGTATCATCGTAGTGCACGCAGCCAACACAAAAAGTTTAAAAAGGGGCCACCAGATCGCAGACAATCCAGGAAAGGGAGGGGCGTGTCGATGCCGGAGTGAGAAGGGAAAATAGAGTTTGCGGTGTAAAGTGCTCATGCATGGTTGATGCTGTTGCACCACACACCCTCACACCACAAAAAGGCCCCAATTCCAGGTTTTCCCCAGCACTCACACGCGCGCACTGTACGGTGCGCAAAGCAACGGAGCAAGGCGGGAAGGGGAGAGGCACTGAAGCCTGACCAATAACTCGCCGACTGGCTGACTTGCAGGTTCGTCGACGGAGGTGACGGAGGTGTGTGAGGCGCAGCAAGCAGTCAGCATGCTTACTGGTTCCTGAGCCCTCAACCAGATTCAGATTGGCACCACCCACCATTCTCATGAACAGATGGTCCCCCGCACCGACCTGCTCAGTTCCAGCTCGTCTGATTTCCGGTACGGGTGTTGCCAGGTCAGCAGACATCGCCAGTTCAGAGGGGAGAGGAACGGGAGAGACAACGCAAAGGTCTAGCAAAGGTCTAGTGAAGCGCATTGCCAGAGCGTTGCCAGAGCGCAAGGCCACCCGGGTCAGGTGGCTCGAGGCGCTTGGTTTCATTATCCGGTTCCGCCGTTCCAGCAGGAATAGAGTCATTGCCCAAACGACGGACGGCACAAAATAGCGCTGTCGTCAGTTGGAAATAGAATGTTGGGGGGTTCTAGACTCGTGCATTTTAGGGCATTTTCGAGACCTGCCTACGCACCCACAGCCCGGGTCGTAGCGTCCGTGTTATGCTCGCCCGGCTCTTTTCGCTGAGGTCTTGGTGCCCGTCTCCGAGATGAAATCAATCTGTTAGCCCGTATCGCCGGCGGCCCCTGAAGCACGATTTGCATTGTAGAAGGGGCTACGGCTCCCTCGAGTCAGCTGCATCAGCTCCCAGGCGACGGCTGTGCTCGAGATTTGAACAACTCCGTCTCCGTCCACACGATCTGTTCGTCGAGGCAGACTGGCAGTGGAAGGATGAGGACCTTCCTGTCTCGTCATTTGTCGAGTGCGGTGCAATATCCGTCGTTCCGAGGAGGAATGCAGGATCCGTGTGAACTGGGCCAGGGCTAACTGTGCGCCACTGCAGTCCAGTGCAGGTTGGTCATGAGCGCTGACGAGTTGGAGAAGTGTGTACTGTGGTACCCTCGATTGTGCTCGCTTATCGGGCTCCCAGTTCTCCCCCTCCCCTAAACCTGTTCGCCCCCGCCTTGCCCGTCGCCCATCGCCCATCCCAGAGGCATGGTAGCCCACAACGGCAGAACGGACGCCGTCATTTTGGCGTGAGTTGGGCTCGTGCCTCGGAAGGGGGGCCCAGCTAGTATTGTTGCACTAAACCCAGCATCGACAAAGTGGGCGCACTTGGTGAACCCGGCCCACGGTATTGGGTGACCCCGTCTTTCTTTGGTCTTTTTGGTTGATTGCATTCCCCCGAGCCGGGTCAGCTGGCTGGCGTCAAAAGACCCCAGTCCTTAGCCGACAAGATGCAGTGTGCAGGAAGACGATGGGGCCCAGGGCCCCGCGTGATTCGCTGGCGGCGCTCCTCTAGGCTGGCACACGATGTCTAGCCAGAGAATAAGCATATGTAAGCATACGCGACATGACGGTGGAGGGGGAGGGTAATCCTGGACACCAGGCGTAGCCGTGGGCTGGCCCTGGCTGGTCGGTTTCGGCTGACCTTCCGGAAGAGAGCAAGACGGGCGCTCTTGCATTGCGGGATGGAGGGGGTGTTGCATGGCTGACTGGTTGAATGGCTGGGGAGAAGACATCTGCACAGTCCTCCGTCCTGACAATTACGGTCTTGCAAGGGGCGTTTCGTCAGTTGGGCGTGTCCAATATTGCCCACTATGACCTTCCTCGTCTGCCCGTCTGCCATGTCCTCAAGCATGTCCAAGTCTGTCTGTCATTCTGTCTCTTATCCTGTCACTTGTCCCGTCTTGTGGTCAGGATCGCCCAAATCTTGATTCTGGTACCTCCCACCGTTTAGGTCCCTACCTTGCTACCGTATGCAGCTGGCGCTCCTTACCCCAGTCATCGCGGTCCCTCATTCCCAGAATTGCTCCTGCCCCAGTCCTGGTCCCTGTCTGGTTTTGGTTGCAATTCTGCAGTCCCAGTCCCCCAATCCTGGTCAATTTCGAATCCTGTCGACTGCATATCCCTCACTCCCTCCTCGTCCCGTCGTCCCAACCCCCGTCTGCTGTCCCCAATGCGTCAAAGTTCAAACACTTTCGAGACAGATCCGGGCAAGAAACGCCAGACTTCTCTCAAATAATCTGCCCTCGAGTCAAGCATTCTCCCGCCCGACCTTCACAGAAGTGTCACCTTCCCCGGGATCCGTTGATCAACTGGCCCTGGTCTTCCTCCAATCGTGCCGCCTGCTGAAGCCCGGCTAGTGAGCGCCCAAACATCGTCCCGCCCTGTTCCTCCCGACTCGGCTTCTATCGCCCACACCCCCCCCAGCAACCTAGTTAGCCCAGTCAGGCGCCGCTGCCACTGTGGTGGCTATCTTGAGTCCCCCCGGAACTCTTCGCCTTCTTGCGTCTTACATCTCTCGCTCATGCCCAAGCTCTCTCGGCGCCCAGACTTCGCCGTTCCTCCCCCACGTTTGACCACTTTCGACATATCGAACACTTCTACCATATTCTGCCAACCACTGACCCAATTGTGTGGATCATCAAGAGAAGGCATCTGGGTTCCGTGATACGACTCACAAAAGTTCCACATTGTCATAACACAAAGAACGCGCTCGCTGTGCTGCCAAAGGGAATCCGCCGAGTCCCGATTTCGACGACCACGACGACCCTGACGACGACTTCAATCGACGAAAGCCCGTAACACTCGGGCGCTTCAGAGCGACAGAGCTGAAAACCGAACACCGAGGCCTCTAGTGACCTGTGGCACCCGTCCTGTGTTGATCGAATGGCGTGTGGCCGGTAGGAATCAATTGAGGACGTGTTCCTACCCACATCGACACTGCCAGCGGCTGGCCGCGACTCGACTCGGTTTCGTAGCCAGCCATCATGGAGGTGCGGCAACTCATCGCACCGAGCTCGCCGTCCAAGGCGGGCTCCTTGAACTCAGGATGCACCTCTTTCAATCTGCCTGAAGGGGGCGTCATCAACATTCCCGGCATGGACCCTATAACACTCACCGCCGACGCCGCGTTCCGACCACAATGTGACCAGACGACATCGCCCATTATCATCGCCAACCCCGGCGTGACGATGGAAGAGACCGCCGGGTCTTCCGACATCACTAATATCGCATACTCAGATTTCCGAGATCCCTTTTATGCTTCCACCTTTCCACAATGTTATGCTCTCGCCGCGACGACCGTTATCGCATATACGTTGGTCATCATGCTGTTCATCACACCGAGATCATTCGTCGACGGCGGTGTGGTCGTTCTTGGGAGGAGGAGCTTCACAGATGGTGGCACAGGTGGCACCAATATCGGGGGCCGTCCCTGGCTGCAGAAGGTGGCAGCCTTGTTTGTCGCCATCTCCCTTACCATCGCCACCGTCGACACCTTCCGTGTGGCCGAGCAACAATACTCGCAAGGGATCCAGAACGCCGAGGTCCTGCAGCAGGAGGTTTTGGGAGGCACAGAGCTCAAGGTTATCCGGATAATATCGGAGGCATTCCTGTGGCTCGCCCAAGCCCAGACACTCATCAGGCTCTTCCCTCGCCGGCGAGAAAAGATTATTATTAAGTGGACCGCCTTCGCGCTGATCGCCTTGGGCGTCATTTTCGACTCGCTTAACAGCTTCCTTTACACCAACCAGGGATCTCTCCGGCCTCGGTCTTTCACCGATGCTATTCCCGCCCTCAGCTATCTCTTCCAGCTGTCGCTTGGTGTTCTGTACGCTGCGTGGGTCATTTATTATTCCTTCATGAAGAAGCACTATGCGTATTATCACCCGCAGATGCGCAACATGTGCTTGGTAGCCCTGCTCTCAGTCTTGGCCGTCCTCGTTCCCGTTGTCTTCTTTATTCTCGATATCAGGAAACCCGACTTCACTGGCTGGGGAGACTATGTCCGCTGGGTTGGCGCAGCCGCAGCCAGCGTAATTGTGTGGGAATGGGTTGAGCGGATAGAAGCCCTGGAAAGGGAGGAGAAGAAGGACGGAATCCTGGGACGTGAGGTCTTTGATGGAGACGAGATGGTCGGAATGTCGTCTTCGGAATTTGGATGGCCGCGTAAGAGGAGGAACACGAAACGCGAGGGTGACGATGACGAGGCGCCCGACGGCGGCGAGAGTGGACAAGTGCAACCACGCGAGAATCCGACAACCGCTGCCACGAGCAGCAACCCGTGGCCGATCGTAACGTCGCTTGCCAACCGATATCGACAGAAGTCGAGGGCGAAACCTGCAGAGGATACCCCGCAAAATGGCAACAGCACACGTGCTCCGAACATCCGCTTCCTGCAGCCACCTTTGTGGCCGTCTCGACCACCGCCTGCTGTCACTCCAGTCTCCCGGACTGACACTGCAAGCGCGGACAGCACTGTATATGCCGTCCGCTACCACCCTATGTCTGAGACATCTGGGACAAATACCGAACCATTCCCTGAACATTATTCAACACCTCTACCAGCAGTCGTACCCGAGATCCAGGAGCCTGGTATGCGGACGGAGGATTCAGAGGATCGTGGAGCGGACATTGACAGGAACTTCAATGCGACACCCGAGCCCTCGGTGACGCCCAGCCAGTCCGCCAGCCAAGCTGCTGGTCGTGCCAATCAGGCTTCGAAGCCTCCTACCAGCCAGACTCCCAGCACGTCGAACAACTACCGCATGCGAGCTTTTAGCCAGGCTAGTCAGCTGTTCCGAAAGCCGTCCAAGTCAAACATGTCGAACGAGAAATCCAACGAAGTCAGTCAACCAAGTCCACAAGAAGCTAGCAACAGCAGCCGTTGGGACTTTAGGTCACGCTTCGAGGATTTCGCCGCTTCCCAGGCCGATAGGCTTCGGGACCGCATCCGACCCACCATGGACACGGAGAGCTTACCGGTCACGGTCATTCCGGCGCCGCCTCGGCGGGGTACTGGCCTTCAGCAGCTGAGGCAGGAGCAGTCGCAGCAGAGTCAACCACGACTGGCACCGCCTGCGCTGCAAATTCAGACCTCGAGCAGCAATGTCACGCAAAGGACGTCGCCGCCGGACTCAGGGCCAGTTTCACCGCGACTCTGGAGGAGCAACAGTGGCGCGTCTGGTGCAATTGTGTCGCCATTGACTGCCGAAGAGGCAAGCGGGCCACTACCAAATGAGCCACTGTCTCCAGTCGCTGCGGGCAAGAGGCCAGCCGCCGGTCCTAGCCAGCCATAATCGAGCTCACGTGATGAGAGCGGGTTTCTTTTTGGGGGGTTCAACCTATTCTTTAGCGCATGGTGTTGGGGAAACGTGCATTTTCGCAAAGCGATCAATAGGATACCGGGCATCTTTTTTTGGATTTTTCATTTTGGGATCTCACCAAAACAAAACGGCTGGGGTTGGCATATTTGGACAGACGACGCCCTCGGATACCGGGGCGGTCAAGCTGATGTTGTTTTTGGTCACCTCAACATGTCACGAAGGTGCAAACCGAGGCGCAAATGGATAGGGGAAACAGGTAAATATCTTCGTCGTGGGCGGGGGAAAAGGTCTGTTCATACTACAGGGGCCTGAGGATCAACCAGCCTAGCTATTGATCTAGCTGTGTATATAGATGAATGATTACGAAGTGATACGTTCGCGCGATGCCGTCGCTAAGGAAAATTGGTCTGATTGCTCTCGCTCGTGATACCACTTGTGTGACTTGGGCGTCGAATGCGATACATGGTGCTGATCGAGGCCCGCAATACACTTCGCGATACCGTTGGTGCTACCACCATCTGGCTCTCGTGCGGCCTGACGGCCTGGTAAGCAGATTCTTAACCCAGGAGCAATGTTCTTCTAAGGTTTGGCCTCTAGCACGCGGTCACGCGTGGGCCAGAGAGCGAACTGTCGTATCTCTTCTCTCGACGACTCTGCGCGGTCACGTTGGTCGTTGCTTCACGACGGTCTGCCGCCACTAGGATATTCAAAGAGACTGCTCACTGCTTCCATTCATGCATCCGTCCAGAATATCGTGATCTATTCTGGCGACACTGTAAATTGCCGCGGTACCGCCGTCACCTCTTTGGCCCAACATCTAAGTTCCGGGCACTTGATCAGTCACCGCACGTATTGATACACTTGCACTGGAGTGCGCAGCAGTCCCCCGACTCCCCATACGCAAGAAAGAACTTGCAGCTTGCCCACAGCTCCAGGGACGCGCTCCACAGCGTGGCCGTCGTGACTAGCAAGCCAGTCAGTCAGTCAGTCAGTCCACGCATTGACGGCCGCGAGTCTGGCCCCTCAGGCACGAGACGCCTCCCGAGCCGGGATACGCCTGGTGGGCGGGCGGGCTGTCTATACCGCCCCCCGTCCGTCTGGAACCCGAGGAGTGAGCGATTGTTCTTGTCATCCGGTTTCTGTCCGCCCTATTGATAGACCTGGGCGAGCAATCTCGATCTTGGCTTTCGGTCGGTTTGGGATAGAGTTGGAGCTGCTGGTCGTCAGGTGTTCATGATTTTGCTTGGGATATGGTGCGATTCTAGGCTTGGGAGTTTTCGTCCTCGTTTTATGTCTACTTCCGTCTCGAGACGTCTATTATTGGGAATAATTTGTGGCTTCTCACGTGTTGTGTCTTGGGTTTATACTGCTTCGGTGTGTCGTGTAGATTGGGTATGGAGGTTTGTACACATGATCTTTTGTGTGTACAAAGCAGTCTTCGGCCCTTTGGGAGGCGCGAAGCAGCACCGGACTGTGTCTCACGGAGCCAGACAGCTAGACGGATGCTTGACCTGACGTAGCTATTCGGATAGAGTTCACAAGGATATTCATGGTGCCTGAACCAACATGCCGGGCCTGGCGAAGACCGCACGCATGATACGGAACAGCCCGCGGGTTAAGTATCATGGGATCAACATCAAACTTGGACCTAGAACCGCCGTCTCTTACCTGGAGGCTGTCAAGAACCTCATTACATCCCAGCTAGACGTAAGTAAAGTTTACCCCATAAAGCCACCATCAAGACCCACGGCGCCGGCGTGTCCCTGCTGTCTTATACCGATAACATGGGAAAGTGCTATGTGCTTCAGCTGTATGGCGGTCGCGATGCGAACAACCTGAGGTGTTCCTTGAGTGTCGGAATTGTAAGGCACAGTAGCAGATGAGACTCGGGTGAGAGCTGCGGGCTTCCGACCACATGGGCATTATCCCATGAGCGATTCACACAGAGTCTGGACCAACATACCATGTCCGCGCACCCATCGTCGCGAGACGAGCCCCATGCATCACTACTCTGCTCGAGAGAAGAATGATCTTGCAGGGCTTGATGCGCGTGCCCATTCCCCAGGCTCAGTCCATGGCCCACCACTACCACAACCCGCTGCTCCGCAGCTTTGCAGGCGTACGGAGGCTGACCAACCGCGGCTTGCCTTTCCTGTGCGTACACGAGTGCAACAGTTCAGCGACAGGTGGGCCTCGACGACCGCATCCTCTCCTGGGCCACGGAACCTCTACCTACTGGTTTGGGGTCGCTGCTGTCCACGGTCTCGGCGGATAGACCACTTGCCCAGTTATTTTAGAGGGCCATGTAGGGTTGGTTGCAGCGTTCCATGGCTGGTCGCGAGACTCTTTGCCAAATCTTATGCAGATGTCCTGTCATGTGGGATTGCCTTCCTTGTACTTCGTCAGTGGCCTATGCTGTGAGCAACATGCTGTGGGGTGCAAGGTCATATTGTCATCGCTGATCTGGATCTCGAACGACGTCGGCGGTACACTGCCGATATGTCATCTCGTAAAGCCTGCTGGAGCTGTCCAGGTCCTGGGACTGATTTTAGAAAAGTTGTCACGGTCGGACAATATAGAGGAGGTAGGGACATCCCGTGACGAGGTCGACAGCTCGGGATCAGGTGGCCTTGAAGCAGTGCTGTCCCAGCCAGTCAGTCGCCCTCTCGAGGTGCAATGTACGCAAAGAGAGCCGTTAGCGATGATGAATGGCGCTGTTTCAGGTGGGCTATGGTCCGTCCTGTCTCAAGAGGTCTTTCAAATAGCTCCCATGTGCCGTTCCGCCCCATCTTGGGATCTACCTGCGCTCACCAGAACTAGGCCGGGATCACCTCGAAACAGCAGCGTGGTTGACGCTGATCGTTTGGCGCAGCAGCATTATAAGCTCTGGCTAGCGGGATTCATGGGCAGCTCGCATGGCAATGCGCTGCCAGCCAGCCATTAGCGCCGCCCCTGGTTGGATACCGCATGATAACACCCACACAGACAGATGTGTCTGCTTGACGATGGATGCGGTGTCACGTCTAGTAGAGGATGTTGGCAACTCCTGAATGCTGGCGGTTCGTGATCTGCCACAGTCGAGGGGCTTCGGCCTGTGGTGAGGCACTGAGGTGACCTGATTCGGTCATTGGAAGACGGATGATGTGGTTGCACAGAGATTGTCATGGAGTACCCGAGACAGGTTCGCGAACAGGTCGCTGGGCAGAACTAGCACATGACCGCTGTCATTGGTGGTGGGAGTGTGGTTGCGGCTAGGTGTAGTCAGGTGCCCCAAGATGTGTGTGGTGAGTGTGAGTGTGTGGGTGGTAAGGCGCACAAAGGTTGACAGGGACAAGAAGACCTAGGCGCGGCCAGCAGGGCCGGATCATCAGGGGCAATCCATTGACGGGCTCGGTGCGCGAGATGCGTTGGCGAGCCCCGGGCCGCCCGAGTGGGTGCCCGTCGACGTCACCGCCGGCTCGAAGGCACTGACGATTGGCAGTTTGAGTCAAGCGCATTGTTTACCTTGGGTCATAGAAGACGGCCTTCTTTCTCGATTCTGAATTATCGTGATACCGATGCAGCTGACAGCGCGAGCCGGAGACGTGGTTGAGCCTGCAACTGACGATGTGTTGTGAGCAGCCTCACTTATGCATCCCGCCAATTCGCTGGACCCCTATCAAGTCAACAAGAAATCCAGAAAAAAAACTGGACAAGTCAACAACGACAACAAATGGCCCCACACACGCGAACCGCGGGACCCTTGGAATATGTTTTGTGGACACACACCGATCCCAGGGGTGGTTCCCAAGTTCCTTAGATATGGACTCGGTGAATGCAACAAAGAATACAAGAAGGACAGGATGAGGCTGCAGGATGCCGACAACTGAATCGGAAGGCCATGGCGATGCGATCGATCGATAGGCAGTGAGTGGTATGACTGGTCACTCTTGGGTATGCTGGTCTCTGTCAGCAAAACATGCACACCCAAGCATGTGAAGGAGGCTTTCTCTACTGCAAGTCTTCAACGGGCGACCTAACGCATGCGTGTGACGTGAGAAATGCCACGGCTTAGACGGACCAGAATTAGACAAGTCCGACAAGCCCGAGACTGCCGGCATTGGGTATTACTGGCTGGAGTGGCCGCGCCGCAATCATACATATTTGAAATGGTCGAGAAGCGCAAAAGAAGAGAGACAGAAAGACTTCTTCGAGAAAGGGGGCGCATTGAGTCTATGACAGACCGCCTCAACAACAACAACCAACTACCAAGTCCCTTGGGCCCCCCCAAATCGAAATCGAGAAAGTCGATCCCGATTCCTCGACGCCTGCGAGCAAGCAGGCATAATAAAGTAGTCTAAAGCCAGGCAAGCCCAGTCGCGCGCAGAGGAAGCAGGGCCCTGGTCACCTCTCAAATTACCACCCGCAAATTTTAATCCACCCATCCCGCAGTCCCAGTTCGGCCCTTGACCATTGAGCGACCAGAGAGCCACCATCGCCCATCCGACCCACGACCCACGATTTCTCGATAGTCGACCCTCGACCCTCGACCCGACTCCCAATCCCCAACTCTTTTTTCTACAACAACTGGTCTACCACTCGACACACGCAACTGACACCACTTGCCCTCGTGCACATCACCACATCGCCGAAACACACACCCCTCTGGCGCAACCATCCCACCTGCCCAACATGACGGGCTCCGAACCATTCCCACTCCTCAACACCGCCAACGACCAGCACTCGTCCTCACGAGACACCAATGGGAGCGCTGTGCGCCGCAGAAAGTCTAGTCAGCTCGGGGGCGAACTCCGCGGCGACACTGGCGCTCCGTCCCTGGGCACCTCCTTTGCTCACATGAACGCTGCCAGTGGCCAGCAGACCAGGGTAAGAAGCAATCCTCTCCAGAGCAGGTTATGCAGACGCACGACTGCTCCATGAGGTTTTCCCCCTCAACCCACTCGCTCCGCAGATCGCTGACTCTGCCTCCTCCGCTGCACAGAAATCCGACTCCAGAGACGGCATCGGCGGCTCCTCGAAACGCCAGTCCAAGCGACGCAAGGCACGTAGCTTGGCGCAGAGGGCGACCAACTACGCCATCAAGCACACCTCGGTCCTGCCCGCCGTCCTGATCGCTATCTTCCTGAGCCTCTACGCCATCAACCCCTCCGAGTCCAACCCCATCCACAACTTCATCTTCCTCAGCTACAAGCTGCCCGTTGCCGCCGACGCCGACCCGGCCACCCCTGCCCAGTATGGAAAGGGCCTCTGGGACATCGCCTTCGTCTCCTTCTACATCATCGTCCTGTCCTTCACCCGCGAGTTCATCATGCAGGAACTGCTCAGGCCCCTGGCTCAGTATTGCGGCATCAAGAATAAGGGCAAGCAGGCACGCTTCATGGAGCAGATGTACACAGCCGTCTACTTCGCCTTCACCGGCCCCTGGGGCATGTATGTCATGAGCCGCACCCCCGTCTGGTACTTCAACACCGCCGGCATGTACGCCGACTTCCCGCACAAGACACACGAGGCCATCTTCAAGTTCTACTATCTGTTCCAGGCCGCCTACTGGGCACAGCAGGCTATCGTCCTCGTCCTGGGCATGGAGAAGCCGCGCAAGGACTACAAGGAGCTTGTGGGCCACCACATCGTCAGCCTGGCCCTCATCGCCCTCAGCTACCGCTTCCACTTCACCTACATGGGTCTGGCCGTCTACATCACCCATGATATCAGCGACTTCTTCCTCGCGGTAAGTTTGAACCGAGCCCGAGCCTGGCCGTCCTCGACATCCTGCGGCTTCTATAAGAAAACGTACTGACATGGCTTTGTTCCGCCCTAGACCTCCAAGTCCCTGAACTACATCGACCACCCCCTTGTGGCGCCCTACTTCGGGTTCTTCATGTGCATGTGGATCTATCTGCGTCACTACCTCAACCTCCGCATCCTCTGGTCCATCTGGACCGAGTTCCAAACCATCGGCCCCTTCGAGCTCAACTGGGCTGATGAACAGTATAAGTGCTGGATCAGCCAGTACATCAGCTTCAGCCTGCTGGCGGCCCTCCAGGCCCTCAACCTCTTCTGGCTGTTCTTCATCGTCCGTATCGCCTACCGCGTTGTCTTCCTTGACGTTATCGCCGACGACCGCAGCGAAGACGAGGAGGATGAGCCCAACGCCGTGGAGGAGAACGAGAAGGCCCCCCTGCTCGCCAATGGCAATGGCCACGCTCTCAACGGCATAGCCGAGGGTGCCGTCCAGGCAAACGGCTCCCCAAAGAAGAGGTGAAGAGGCTGATTTCAGCCTGCGTACTCGCCGCCTGCCTTCGCTTCGATAACGCTGAATTGTATATCCGCGCCAGCTTTTTAATAATATCCATTCGCTAAATGCCATTCTCCGGGCTACGCAGCCCAACGGAATACGTATCTGTACTTTTTCCACTCACGACTGGCGTTTGGTCGGTGTTGTGGTGTCGGCTCCCAGGGGTTGGGAACACCACACGGATTTTTCATAGAAGACAAGTGACGATCGGGCGGTTGGTCGGTTGGTCAGGAGCCATTGCGACGATGAGAAAAAGAAATTTCCGACAATATGACGACGAAGGATATATATGAAAGAACCAACAAACAAAAAGCATTGCGGTGGTGTAACGGCGTTCGCTTGTCCTTTCCTACATGGGAGAGGGGCATGGGGCAATTCATTCGTTTTAACTTGTGGCTTTATTCCTCTACCGTCGCTACAGCATCATTGCATTGGGGTTCGTAGGCCAAATGAAAGGCCGGGGGGATATATCGGCAAGGGCAAGGTCTCTTCGCCGGTCCTGGACGATGATGGAAGCGAGGGACATCTTGCTTAATGACTGACTGGCCGGCTTAATACTGCTTAGGGGACGTTTGGGGCAGCCGGCTGCGGTTCTCAGAAATTGATGGCCACGGTACCCAGGTATGGTCCGGTATTATCAATGACGAGTGACAGGAAAAGGAAAGAAAGGAATCGGAAGGGTCTTGGGGGTCTCGACGAGACTGTCTCGCTCCTCCCCAGTAATTAGCCCTGGGGCCTTTTGTTCTTCTTCATTTGACTTCTGCTGTGGTGCATGCGTGGTGGGAGGGAAAGGAGGGAGAGAACTAGAGAGAGAGAAGCGCGCGCGCGAAGTTGTGTGTGCCCCCTGGTGGTGGTGGTGTTGGATGTATGCATGTGTGTACGTATGTACGTCCGCGTTTGTGCCGGTTTAGCATATCGAGTTTAATCACACAACTTAAACCTTCCCCGCGGAGGATTCCTGCGACACTCCTCAACTCTCTACTCCTCCCTATATTCCATATTTCCTTCCGGCTTAACAGCCGCGCAGCGGATGTTGGGCGTTCCGTCCCCATGAGAGCATGAGAGAGCAAAGCGCGCGCTCTTGTCTCTCGCAGAAAAAAACATCGTCCTAGTAGCTCCACCTCTTATCACATGCAGAACAACCCTCCACCCGATAGCAAATGACATATTCGGAGCTTGATCTGCTTGTGAAGGTTGAGTTCTACAGCGGAAAATTCCTCATGCGGTAGTAGAGCCCCTGACACGCACGGGAAACATTACATGCACAACTCGATAGAAAACACTCGCAACAGCTTACCCTGAAGCTCATGGCGTGACCTTCTCCTTGCAGATGTCAGGAGGCAGTTCCCGTCACGCACCAGAGCCTATAGCATGTCTGCGGCCCTCTCCTGCTGGCCCGGCCCAAAGGCCACGGCACTGCCCTGGTCACCACCAACACGGGCATTTGCAAAAGGGACATTGTCCCTCCCTCCCTCATTCTAATAAACCAGGCATACATGCTCCCGCCTGTGTACACGCAGCAGGTCAGTGATCACTACCTAGCCGGAAAAGTCAAGCCTCCGGCCATCCAACCGCGTCTAGTTACGCGAGAATTCGTCGAAAGTGAGGGAAGACTGGGTCCTTATATCACATCACATCACATCACATCACACACACAGCATCAAGCAAATCAGAGTGAAAAGTAACAGGTGTAATTTTGTCCATGCTATGTGTCCGCGCGCAAGTCGCCTCCATAGCAGCGAGGCACACTGGCAGTAAGTAGAGTGGTGATCCACTAAGCTGAATGCTATATGCTGTGCTGCGTTGCGCTACGCCGCGCCGTGCTGTGCTCAAAGTGCTGTGGCTCAATACACACATGAAACAGGGTATTCGTGGTGGACAGTGTTAAGAAAGGGTACCAAAAGAACCAAAAGGTACAACATTAGTGTGCGTGTGTGTATCTGTGTTGCTGTCGTGCCAGAAAAAGAGACCTAAAGGGAAAAAGGGAATGATCCTGCACCGTAGTGCCACTGCTGTCGTTAAAAGCCATTCATGATCTCGTAAGGGCTGCTTTGCTGCTGTCAAAACTCGTTTTCTGGGGGGCTCCTAGCAAAAATAAATCTATGAGACCCGCAGACTTGTGGGAAAAGAGCAAACGGCAACAATGCCTTCTTCTCTGTGTATAAAAGGTGGGGAGTAGAGAAGAACAAACAAAAAACAAAACAAGTGGACATGATGATCTTCCTTTCCGGTCCCGGTTGAGTGGTATTATGAGTGGGACATCCATGTCCTTTCCTCCCTAGGTAAGGCCTATTTGGCCTGATCCGCGTCGTTCATCAAAGATAAAGCAAACAAGACTCCGTATCGCATGCTGTTTTGAGGTCCATTCGCCTCGTAATCCGATAGTCCGCAAGAACACAAACAAAACATTAGCAAAAGCCATTCCTTTCCCCTCCTGTAGTCTCCTAAACTCCGCGAGCCTCTATGCTGGGACTCTTTTGATGATGATGTGTATGCCGCCAACTCCGCCGATGCATTGAAGATGACAGTCAAAAGGGAATGTTCAACCGCGTGCCGGGGTAGGAGCTGTGGGCAGCGGACGGTCTATTATGTGTTGTCGTCGTTTGTACAGGGCCTAGGTGTTGAAGGTACTGCGCGTCAATGGTTTCTGTCAGGTGTGGTGGGCGGTCATGTGCAGCCCGGCCAACTCAACAGCCGGAGTCGTGGGTGCGGTTGGGATGTGCATCGAGGAGACCATGCTATCGCCACCGTCGTCCGAATGTTCATCGCTACTGTCTTTGCCTGCCAGGCGGGCCTCTCTCATCGCCTTCTTGGCCTGCTCTTTGGCGAGGTGCGCGGCCTTGGCTGCCATCTCGGCCTTAGCTTGTTTGTTCCACATGGCAGAGTATCGACCGTCCCTCTCGAGCAGCTCGGCATGTGTGCCACGTTCCACGATTCTGCCCCTATGAAGAACGAGGATTTGCTCGGCGTGCGTGATGGTTGAGAGGCGATGTCTGCAAGGGTTAGCCCGATGTCATACCTTCCAGAGTGAGCGAATGAGGCACTTACGCGATGATGAGCAAGGTCTTGCCCTCCCCAAGCTCCTTGTTTTTGAATAGTCTGTGCTGGATCTGCTGCTCGGTTTCCGAGTCCAGGGCCGATGTAGCTTCGTCAAGCATGATGATCCGGGGCTTCTTGAGGATAGTGCGTGCTATAGCGACGCGTTGCTTCTCACCACCGCTAAGTCGCATCCCTCGGTCTCCAACCTTAGTTTGATACCCGTCTGAGAACGACATGATTCTGTCGTGTATGCTGGCAGCGCGACACGCCTCGTAGACCTCCTCATCAGTGCAATCCTGGTTCGCGTATTTCAGATTGTACATGACGGTGTCGTTGAATAGAATCGTGTCCTGCGGGACCACTCCTATGGATCGGCGAACAGAATCTATTGTCACGTCCTTGACATTGTGACCGTCGATCTCGATGCTGCCCGACTTGCAGTTGTAGTAGCGGAACATCAGGCGGAAGATGGTCGATTTTCCACCACCAGATTCGCCGACGAACGCTGTCGTGGTACCGGGCTTACACTCGAATGACAGGTCAGACAAGGCTGGGCTGTTAGCATAGTCAAAGTCGACATGGTTCCATCGGATGTGGCCCTTGCAGTCTTTCAACGGCGGGGCGCCAGGCTTGTCGACCATGTTTGGCTGGATCTTGAACAACTCCAAAAGCCGCTCTCCAGAGATCATTGCCTGCTGAACCGTGCGATAGAAGGATCCAAAGAAGTTGAGTGGGCCTTGAAGCTGGTTCAGGTACGTCATGATCAGGACGAACTCTGAGATCTTGCGCCGGCCCAGTACGACCTCGTAGGCAGCAATCGCCATGACGACGAGCATACCGCTGATAAAAACCACCGTCTGGCACATGTTCATCAAGTTCATACCGAAAGTAACCCTGGCCTCGGCGTTTTGGAAGGTTGTGATAGCACCTCTGTAACGCTGGAACTCGAAAGGTTCGGCATTGAAGTACTTGACGGTCTCGTATGCGGTAATCGAGTCGTTCTTCACAGCCTCTTCCTCCCTATCTGCATTGACCATGTCCCGTCTCTGATCAGCCCTAGTCGATGCCATCCTTATGGTCAGGACCAGGTATGAGAAGGTGATAATCGTCGCCCACAGGGCGTACAAGGGGCCGAACTGGATCCAGAAGAAGGCGATGGCGATGAACAGATCCATCAGCATTGGCGCGACCTGAAACGTTGTCTGCTCCAGGAATTGGTTGACTGAGCCACCCTTGTTCAGTGCTGACAATAGCTCGCCGGTTCGTTTCCCGAGGTGGAAGTCCAGGGACAGAGCGTGAACATGCTCGAATGCTGCAGTCTGCAGGGAAATGTAAGAGTGCTGTGTGACTGGGATCCACAATATCGATCTCAGCGAACCGAGCACGGCTGAAGGCCCCTGCATGAACTTGAGTCCCAGAAATATGAAGAGCTCTTTCCACGGCATGTCGATGGTTCCCTTTTTTGCTGCGCCCGTCAAAGCTTCGACAAGAGTGCCTAGCTGGAGAGGGACCATAACGTTGACGGCTCTCTGCATGATGACGAGTATGAAGCAAAGCAGTACCAAGAGCTGAAGCTTCACCTTCTTAGCGGGCCACAGATACGGGAAAAACACATGGTACCCTCGCACATACTCCCACCAGGACCGGTGTGGCAATTTGTCCGGTCGGTAGAAGGCGAACTCGGTCTGCTTCTGGCGAGAGCCTTTAGCAATGCCATTTGGTCGCCGAGCCTCGCTTGCTCTTCGTCTGTTCGATCGATAGGTCGTTCCATTCCCATTAGGAAGTCCGTTGGCAAGGGCAGTCTCAGCTTCCAGAGCTGTTCCGTGGCCATTCAACAGTGGAGTCGTCTCACCAATTGGTATGGTGTGGCCATTAGCATAACCATTCGCGTGGGCATGACCATTCTCGAGTATTGTGTGTGAGGCTGTGTAAGTGTCGTCTCTTGCCTTAGGGGTCCAGTAATTCCAGAGGCTTGGGAGGTGGCCACGGAGAGAACTGTATAATATGACCTGCCCTAACAAGAGACAAATGCGAATGACGAGGATCGCGAGAAATCCCGAATCGGCCGGCAATTGGGCCGCACGCACGGCCAGCTTGGCGGGAGCCTCGGCGTATCGTAGGTCATCGAGTTTGTTGCGGTACACGACCAGGAGGGCGGCGAGTATGACGAGGTCGAAAGACAGGCCGATGCACCATACCGCGAAGTGGATGGGGTTAGGTGTGTCCTTCTTCTTGCTGACCAGTGAAAACCCAATGTAACCCCAAAAGAAGGCACCGCCTTTGATGTACACCTGCGAGGTAAGATTAGTACGAGAAGACCCCGAGGCTCTCGGGGGAGGAGCTCACGAGTAGCTCGTCGTTGCAATATTGCTGGACGTCCTCCCACTGAGCCGCAATACATTGCAAAACGACGTGAACCGCATGAGCAAGGAATGTGAGGACCACGGCCGCGGTTGCTGCCTTGAAACTCAGGTTCGATATTCTGGAGAATTCCTGCGAGGGTGTAGTCCGTGACCCAGACTTTTCGACCTTTATTCTCGTGAGTGGTAGTGGCTTGCCCCCTGGCCCAGTCACTGAGGGCTTCTCGACGTCCTCCTGTCTCCGCGACGCGATGACACTATGCAGGGCGAAAGCTATTCCGTAAGACAGTAGGAGAAGGAATGGGTAGGCAACTTCGGCCTGCACGAGGCTACGTTCTGCCACCGTGTAGCCCGAGTGGCCCATTGCGACCTCCCGAGCCATTTTGACTGCGAAGGGAGTGGTTAGGACCGAGGGGCATGCTGTTGGGAGGGAGCGAAGGTTTAAGGGCAACTTACAAATTCGGGGAAACACGTCACCACATGGGAGACCGAGACATGTGGCGATGAAGAGGTCTTTAGGACCCTGATCTCGTGTCAATGGGCGCCCAGGATCCGTCCAAACGCCAGTTGCAGAGTAGAGCCGAACGGTGGGGCACGCAGACCGGCAGGTGACAAGACTAGCAACCCGGTGGCAAATAACCGGGTGCTTGGTTGACTCGGGTGACGAGAGACGGGGGAGGAACTGGCTGAGACCGGTTTGGGAGCTCGCCGGGGACAGGCAGGAGCTTTATCCGCGGGCAATGGCAGATGGGGGAAAATGAATGCCAGAAACAGACCTGCGAGGGAAGGAAAACAACAACAGAAAAAAGATGGGATCAAAACGAATGATGAAATGGAGGTTACCAGGGGAGTCCGCTGTAGGGTGGACGGTCTGGACTCGAGTGGATGTCGAGCCGAATGAGGCAAAGGTTTGACCGGCGACAGGGTTTCTTGAAGGTCAATTGTCCCAGAAGGTACAGCGCATGGAAGTTGAGGGTGGGTCGGTGGGCAACATCTGGGAACGCTCGCGGATGTGATCTGTACACTGCCGTCAATCAGGCGATGCAAGGCCTCGAGGTACCGGTTACAATGGGGACCTTGGTGCGTACACAGTACCCTCTTTGCCTCCGGCTGATGGTACGGGATGGCTGGACCAAATTCTCGGTGGACAAGGGTTGTCGATTGGCTTCAGGACTTGCAGCCCGTCGTGTTTCTGCAGGTTTGGGGTCCTGCAGTCTGGGTGCGGGAGTTGAACTCAGTCAACACGTAAAACTGTGGTGCGGTAGAAAGGTACCGTGCTGTACCGTGTGCGAGGGAGGATGTGAGTCGAGGGAGGGCGTGGAAAAGTTTCTTTGTATAGCAGCAGCAGGACGAGACAGCTCACTCAGTACAGTGCAGGTCGGGCCGGCTCTGGGGCAGAAGAGGTTGGTTACAGGACGATTCGGATGGCGGGTCGAGACACAATTGTCATGATTCTCGCTCGGTAGTCTTGGTATCCTTAGGTAGGGCGTTGCAGGGAGGTTGGGGGCAGCGGACAATGGGTCTTGACAGATCTGTGCAGTCCGGTCTGAAGTCGAGTGCGTCTCACGGTATGCATGGGCAAGCTGTGGGTGTCGGACGAAGTGTTGGAAGCAGCCAAACGGCTCGCAGCCCTTGGCCCTCACCGCCTGGGATGTGATGTGGTGAATATGCAGGAAGCTGCCTGCAGACACAGGATAGGACGGAGCAGGCCTGGCTTCCTCCTGCTTGACTCTCGCAGATGCGGGCTACGTGACGCTTTTCTCCTGCCTTGCTTGTTCCTGCTGGCTGGCTTGGTGGATGTTTATGGCAGGTAGGTGGATTAGGTAGGCACGCAGGCTATCGCCTTGGAAGAATGAACGAGCGGACCGGGTGAACAGCAGGCACTAGGTACAGTTGGGATATGGCACACTGTGGTCTGAAGGACCGGCTGGGTGTGCGGAACGAACAAACAACGAACGCTCTTGTCTTGGGCTGTTCATCAGTTCATGCACGCAGCGTTGCTTGCTTGGCCCAGGCCGCCCGCCGACAGCCAGAGCAGCACCAGAGCAGCACCAGAGCGGCGGAAGGGACCCCGATCCACTTGCGCGTTTCTGGCCGTCCTGCCGTCTTGGGCAATCACAGGTCTGGCTGTCTGGGGAGGGCTAAGGGCTACGGCTGCACGGGCAAGCCTCAGGATGGCTTGATAAAACCACCGGCGACACCTAGTCGTTGGATAGCCGTTGTGCCGTTGTAGTACTAAAACCTCTAGACGCGGCCCAGCGGACAGCTAGGGAAGCAGTTCCCCCCGAATTGGCACGGCGACTGACGTTGGCACCTGGCTGGCCCTTGGGTGGGTTGTCATGTGTTGCCCGTCAGCCGTCACCCGCTCGTTTGTGTGTCTGTGGCTCGCTCGCTCGTTCGTTTATGTGTTCGTGAGCCCAAAAGCCTAGGCCAGCGCCTCGCCTTGATCCGTCGCCAGTCGTTGTCGGTGGAGGTATATGCCCTTGGATCCGGCATGCAGTCGAGTGGAGCCGCCGGGTGGGCAAGGAAAGGAGGGCGCAGCTGATGGTGGGGAGGTCTGGGTGGCCTGGGTAGGTTTGGAAGGCCCGGGCAGCTTGGAAACAAGAGACCTAGCCACGCAGGGGTCGGGGACTAGGGCTGCCAGACCTGCCACACTGCAGCAGGGCCTCAAGACTGGACGAGAGGCGGAGAGGGGTGTGGGCAGGCTGGCAGGGTGGAGGGTGGAGGGGGCTCCCTCCCGCAGACGCAGACAGACGCAGCAGCGTAGCAGCGTAGCATTCCCACTCGAAGCCAGCCGCTGGGCTGGGGCCTTGGGGCCTGGGGGTCCCGCCTCTCTCACACACTTTCTCTCCCGAGGTCTCTTGCAGGCAGGGCAGTCCCACAATCCTAGCTCCGGCCCAGTCGTCCAACAGCCGCTGCGAGGGAGACAGGTGTGCAGGCGGGCCCCAGAGGGCTTCTCGAATCCGGCATAGCGCCCTCGCCTCGCCTCGCCGAATCTGCAAGCCACCACCGCGGCCGACGACACACACACACACACACCATATCTGTCCGGCTCACCATGATGAGCCCGCCTGCATGGGCTCCCACATCCCAAGATGCCATACCCAGCAAGTACTGTTAGGCTTTGTACTAATGCCAGTCGGGCAGGCCCCAGCAGCACCGGGGAGATCATTATAGCCCAACTAGTCGACGAGTTAGGTTGCCCAAACTCAATCCCCACGGCGGCCATGGGCCGGCAGCCCTGGAGCCGGCACCTTAGGCAGATAGACAGGCCACAGTAGTCCAGATGCAGCACTGTACCCGTACCAGACTACCAACCGGTCGTCGGGTCTTGGCAGGGCAAGTCGAGGACTAGAACAAACAACAGTACTGTGGTATAGCGCATCGCAGCTAGCTCCACGCCGCGAGGTGCTGCTGACTGACTTGTCAATTGCCTCCCGCAGCCGAGACGGTCGTCCCTCGTGACTGCTCGTTTGTGCGCGACGACAAGGCCATAGATCTGTCACATTGTCTATGCTCATGCCCATGCCCATGTGTTGCTGCTGTTATGGGGTCGCCCGGGTTCCTCTTTGTGGTAGTCGAGCGAGACACACAAAGACCTTGTCAAAATGTGGTCGTGTGGAAACAGCTGATCGGGTTCGATCCCAAGTAGTAGCCGTGCCGGCTGAGATGGAGGCTCGGGATTCCACACGACTGGCCCGCCTAGGTGGCTCTCCACTTTCTTCCCAGGTGCCGCCGGTGCTGAGATGTAGGCTATACAGCAGTAGTGTTGGATGAAGCTCAATAAGGGGGCCACCCTTACCACCTGTCCTCTTGAACCGTTTCTCACAGGATCCGAGACACACATCCATCCAGCCATCACACACATCCTGACATCGGCTGGGCCCCTCACGTCACCGAGGTCCTTGTGACGGACTGGCATTGATCATCACCCAGTCATCTGCGATCCGGCTGAGACCATCCCAGCCGAACGTAACAATGGCGACCGCGATGGCAGTATCGACAATCGCAGCATGGGGTGGCTGAGCAACCCGCAACAGCGATAGCCATGCCTCGCCTATGCCGGCGACAAGCGTCTCTCTGTCTCTCTCTCTCTCTGTCTCTTTGTGTGTGTGTGTGTGCGTGTGTGTGCCAATGAGCGTGTGAGCACGTAGTCAGTCAACGCCCTTTGCGGCGCTCTGCGCGCTCTGCTCTGCCCTGCCTACGTGGTGTGGGATTTTGGCCCTGCTTGTTTTGTTGTCTGCTCGCCGATCCTGTCGGTGGCACCGAGCATCAACCACAACCAAACAAAATACGACTTCGCAGAAACCTTCTGCGCGGGCCGTCCGGTCTTGTTACCCGCTCCAAGGAGCTGGACAGCGCCGCGATCGAGGCACGACAAGTGGACGGAGCTAAAAGACCGGTGAAGGCGGTGGGGACTTTCCATGAGCCAACGCCGCGGTGCATTCTCCCTAGAACTACCGATGTGCTGGCCGCCGTTGCAGACGGCCTGAGCCCATTTGAGCCCATCGTCTCCGGATGGCCAAGACCCCACCCGTGCCTATCGATGGCCGCTGGTATACCCCAAGGGAAGGTATGTAAGCCGCCATGTAAGCACGAGACTACACAGTAGAGCCTCTTGTATCCGCCCTTCGTCCTTCCTGCTTTGCACTGCAGCTTAGTCCGGTTCCTGTGTCACGCCGTGGCAGCACCTGCGAGACGCCATCGCATGACACGCTTTTCGACGGCATTCTGCTAGATTGGCCGTTGCAAGGGCGGGCTAATGTCGACCAGCGCAGTCGACGAGAGGAGCGCCGCCCAGAGTCGTCGAGCCGCCAACGACCACCCCGCCGGGCTGAACCGACTGAGAGCTGCCAACGGCAGCCTTGGGTAGCTGCAGCTCTCTTCACCGAGTCTCGATTGCCACCTCGGTATGCTGCCGCCATGTATACGACATGACCCATGATCTTATCATCACCTCTCTCCCACAGGTTGGCTTTTTGCCTGCCGGCCGAGAAAAAGCTCTCGACTTTGGACCCAGCCCATTGGTGTCACGGCATGTCGAGATCCTGGCTCCGTACATAGAGTTTGTGATCGGCAAAAACAGCCACATACGAGACGGGCTACTCGCTTGTCGTCGTTCCACAAAAGGCTGAGGCAGAAGCCTGGTACCACAGTACGCCACCGGGAAGCTGCTTCTTGTCGTCCGGGGAAAACCTGGGGCTCCCGATCAGGCCTGTCACGCTGGGACAGCCGCGGGTCTGGCCACCAAGCCCCCCACGCCCTGAGCCCGCGATGCGGTCCTTTTGCTCGTGTGGTCCACGCTTGTGGGCGTCGGGAGTATCAGCCTCTCCCGCAACCGCCCCCTGTGATGCCTTTTCCCAGTTGTCATGGCGTCTCCTCGGTGTCTCATTCGACATGGCGGTGACTGCAGTGTATCGAGCCTTCCGGCCGGGCCACGACTGCTGCAGCGGATACAGCCGTTCCAAATACAGGCCAGGACGATGCCGAAATGGGCGTTCCATCTGCATTGGTTCACGGGTCAGCATCATCATTCCGGGCGAGGTCGACCCCTGGCCGAGGGGACGAAGCTGACCTGGAGCGGACCGTCAAATCTGGCGATACGTGCATTGCTAGGCCCGGCTCGAAGCGGCGCCCGTGTGCTGGACTGGCATGCCGATGCGGTGGCTAGATTGGAAGCAGTCATCCATGCTTGTCGGTCATGTAGCCTCACCTGCTTTTGTGGCTGCTGTTGGGCTTTACTTTGCTTTTTCTTGCCAATGATGGGGGCTCGTGGTCCTCGGATGGGATGCCGCCGGCCCTCCCAAAGGTGTCGAGCATGTTGTCCGCCGCCCCTCTATTCCCCTTCTGTGGCTGGCAGTCAGCCCTGCAGACAGCGCTCTCGGTTTAGAAACGTGGTTGACAAGCCGATGTGCTGCATGGCAGAGACGTGTCTGCCTCTGAGAGACTATGGCTCGCAGCAGCAGGAGCCCGAAGTTGGTAAGAGGGAAGGTGCCGAGGCTAGAGAACTTGCCCATGCAATAACAGGGGAGACAGCCAGACCGTGTGGAAGGGGAGCTGAAGTTTTAAGGCTGCCCGGGTGTGGATCAAGGGCCTTCCCATCCAGCAATGGTCTTGGACACTTCACCTGTGGCATGTCTCCTGATGTGCCTGTGCCTAAAGGGGCTGGCCACTGGGTGTATGGCTTCTAGTGCTGGTACGGCCAGTCAAGTGCGGATGATTGCGGCTCGGCTCCAGTGCAGCAGCAGGATGGAGAGCCGTCAGTATCAAGCCAGACATGTGCCAGGCATGTGAGGACACTGGAGGCTCCCAAGACGATTGGCCATGTAAATTTTGGGTGTCCCAGGAGTGGTGGTGGATGACTGGCTGCTCACCATGTTTGCTCTGGGGTGGACAAAGGCGATGATGGGTGGGTGTGCTCGTGTGGTTGTGTGCGTGGGTGCATGTGTTCCCACTGGTGCTGACCAAGTTCAGTGTCAAGTCATACTCTATCCGGCGGGCTATTGGTACAGCACAGAGTATTGGGCAGCAAGGAGGCTTTCTTGTCGTTGAGGAGGACTGGTTGAAGACATAGCCCAAGACCCAACTGATGCTGCCAGGCTGCTTGATTACAGAAAGGACCAAGTCCGGGGAAAGGTGGACTGCCTCCTGCTGCCTCCCGGATGACAAGGAGCAGACACCACTACCGATGCTACCAAGGCGCCTTCTTTAGGTGCCAGACCCAACTAAAGCAGGAACTCGTCATTGTCTCCTTACAGATAGGGGCCTCTTTAGAGTTGGCACCGGCACATAGGATCGTGATGCTCTGGACCCGTCTAGAACCATGCCAGGCACTCGTCCTGCAACTCAATCCTGATCCGAACACGACTTTGGCAATATCCGGGATTGAATTCTATAATACATGCTGGTGGCCATATCCAGCCTGGCCATATCCAGCCAGACATGTAGAGGAACGCCATCTTCAACTAGCACCCAAAAGAAACGACAGGAGCGAAGACGGAGGCTCCCAAAAGCAGCAGCAGCCACAGCCTGAGTACGGTGCTGGCCAGCTAGATTCCTCTATCACCATGACCTGTCGCCTGAGATCTCGTCTCGAGCCACTCCATCCACACACCTGCTCCTGAAAATGACGACAGTTATTACTTACATGGAAATGCCATGTATGTTCTGCATCACCTTCCACACACAATCGGACGACGCAAGCCACAGCCCGCCAGAGCAACACAGGGACAGCTCGGAATTTACGATTGGGCCCCTCTACAGTGCATAGTCGAATCTGACATACATACGGATTCCACAGAAAAGGGTGTCGAGACTGTGTGCTGTCACATCAAGCATCTAACGGGCCCGGCGCCTGGGTTTGGTCGCACCGCATGAGCGCGGCGCCACGATCCAAGCCTGAACCGCACCTCCACGATCGATCCCATCCCGCCTGTTCTTGCCCAGTGGCACACACACACGCACAAACACACGCAGCACCAAGCCGCGGGCAAGGGAAGGGAAGGGGAGGGATGGAGGGTAGGGAAGGAGGAAAACAAAAGAGCCAGGCATGGTATGGTTCGGTGCTCTGAGTGACACCCTCCATCAGGCATCATCACGACCACACCACCTGCACTCTCTCGCGAGATGCTGCCCATGCCGGCCGTGTCTTGACCTACCCTCCTCCTTGCCCTACACGTCCCTCTGGATAATGCCGTCCTGCGCCGCATCGGCTACACGTGTCACGCCTGTCCTGCCCCGGCTATGCTTGTTGACGTAGGACCCAGGCGCTCCGTGTGGCAGATGCCTCCTCCCGTCAACCTGGTACGTGGCACTACCGGGGGATGGCGTCAAAGAAGGGTTGCTGCAGCAGGCCCTCCCCTCCCGGTGGAGCTTCTACTTTTTTTTGGTTGTGCGATGGTGGGACGGGACAGGACAAGGTGCGTCGAAGTCGCTTCGGAGGGCCTATACAAGCAGATACCTCGGGGCGCTTGTGCGACATAAAAGGGGGAGGAGGACGGCGTTGATGGTGGGCCGGGGCCATGCGGCAGCGGCACGCTGCAGACCAGTACTCTGTACAAACATGCTGCCCTGCTGCGTGGGTAGCCTGTGACGGCCAGGCCATATGCATTTACTGCTTTTATCCACCGCCTACCCTATGGATATGGGGGGTCCCCCTCCCTCACCTTGTTCCCACTCGGCCATGACAGCCAACTAGTGGCTGCAGCTCGCCTGAAAGGGGGTCCATATCTCACCCGCGGAGGGTGTGAAATGTAAGCTGCCCCGTGAGATGCTGCAAGACAGAGCGCATACAATCACCGCGGCTCAGCGGCTCGAGCAGAAAAGGTCTGGACTTTTAATTTTTTTTTTCCTTCTCCGTCCCCACCCCCTACCCTGCCGCGGAGACAAGTGTGGGGAGGGTGAGGGCATGACGATACCAAGCTCCTATACATAGATACGAAGTGTGTGTGCCTCCCCGTCAGGCCCGTCCACTCACCACCGTAATTTTACTTTGTCGAGGCCCGGGGAACACCACGCGGAACACCGGTCCCTGGCCGCCCGCCCTCTGGGTGGCCCCGGGGATGCACCGGCAAGCGTGACAGGAGCATCCCTGGGCGACCAATGGAGCCCGCCGCACGAGGTGAACGGTGTCCACACGGATTTATGGGGTGCGGTCTCCACCACCCACCCGCCTTTTGATGCGCAGCAGGCGTTTGCCGCTGCAAGTCATACTCACTGCATTTGCGTGCGTGCTCGCTGCTCACCCGGATGCAGGCCTGGGCTGGACTTTGAGACAGAGGCGGCTCAAGGGGTCGATCGACACCCACGACGGGGCGACGTTGAGCGATGACGGCGGGCCTTTGGATGCGCATTTCGCAATGTGTGTACGTACAGACGGGCGTACAGACAGGCAGACAGACAGACGTACGTGCATGCGATGCGCTGCCATGCCATGCCCATGCTATCTATGTTGTGCCAGGCAGCAACGTCCTTACTTGCTGCTGCTGCGCATTGCGTCTATAATCCCGTGAACTTTTCCTTTTTCTCCCATCTCATACGTCGTACAACAGCACAAGCTGCTGTCCGAACTATACCCGTGATCACGAGAAATTTGCCATTTCTCCGGCACAGCACCTATCACTTACCAGGGTCTGACCACCTGCTACTAAGCCCAATCTTCACCGCAAAAGATCGCAGCCCGTCCCTAGGTCGTCAATGACGGCAGTACGCATGCGGCCCTTGTCTCGGATTCCCGCCTCTTGTGTCCAGATTGTCTCCCCTGGGGGAACTTGACCCGGATTCCCCGGCGGCTCACAAGTGAGACCCCTTCTACGACGCGCTTGGAGGGGTGGGACACGAGGCTGTGATCCTCCGCGTAAGGGAAAATAAGGGAACAGAAGCTGTGCTCCTATGTGGCTTGCCGGGCTTCCATTGCTTCTCAGTCACAAGACGTTCGGCTCAAGCAAGCCTGGGGTGCACAGCGTCCCCTTCTGGCAAATTCTCGACGTCTTCGAGTGCACGCATGGGGCACAACATGACTGGATCCCTGCGTCTTGACGCGACACAGATGGCTGATCCGCGGCAGGGAGAGACAATCTTGCTAGGTGAGCCGGCTGAGCTCTAGAAGACTCCTGCCTGGAATGTCGGAGATGTTTGACCCCAGCCGTGAACCTGAGATAAGGGGCTCTGAGGCTGGGCCTCCGGTACGGCGTGGCAAGTGTCTCGGCTTCTACCGCCAGCTGCAGTTATTCTCGCCTTTCGTAACGTAAAGTCGTCGGAATATCGAGGGCACCTGACCAGATGGTGTCGAGCGCCAGCGGACGTCCATAGCCGAGCCAGAGCCCCTGGTGGTAGACTGTCCGGATATCTCAGCCCGCAGTGTCGGGAGTCTGGCTCACTCTCCCTCGAGAGATGGTCAAATTTGCGAATGGTGGCGTTTCTGTCCCTCGTCGCCAGCACCTTGGGCAGCACCGCCATACGAGGCGGCCTCTTCAGTCATCTTCAACAACATCAAGTCCGTCTTTGCGGATGTCGTCAGCGGAAAGGCGCCGCCACAGCCACAAGTGCGCCAAACTCTTGACTTGCCCTCACGTACCTTGTAAGCCAAGGCCGGGGGCTTTCCGCGAATCTAGGGACTCCATAAGGTAGAGAAATTTGACATGTGCTTAGGGATAGCGGAGCGCGCTGAAGTAAACGTGTCTTTGGCAAAACATGCCTGATTGAGACTGTGGCGTCAAATTATTGGGACATGAGTTCCTAGTCAGATCTTGTCCAGAACCTCCGTAATGTCAACTGGTTCATCTTATGGCATATACTGCTTCTACTCGACTGCAATCAAGCCGTTGTCGCGTTGGAAGAGCACAGTCAATCCGCTGACCATCAAAGAGACATACACTATCTACGACCTTTGTTCCAATAGCAATCCGCCAAGTCTATGTTCGTAGGTCAGGCATCCCCCAAAACACTCATTGCCATCTGCACACTTCACAGCACAAGTCTGGAGCGCCTTTGCTCGTTGCATGAGTGGTACGCTCCGTTGAGATTCCGACTACAGACGGTCCGCAGAAGATTAGAAAGTCACTGTGAGAAGTCATGCATGGCAAAACTTACTGTGTGCATCTTGAAAGATACATTCCAAGGTTGTGCATGATCTTCCTAGGATACTTAAAGTAGTCTTAGCTTAATAGAGAAACTCAAATAAATCCAAATAGTCCGTACTCCATTGAAATAAAAGCAGTATGGATGCAGTGGCAAGCGTCCCGACTGCTTCCCCTAGAATTCAACATGCAACTGGAATAGAGAATCGTCCAGTTTGGGAAGCGGTAGTCGTCCCTTGACAGCCCCAAACCACACTGCCACAGTGCCAAATGTCTGCTTCTTCTCGAGACTGCGAAGCAAGGTGATCCCCGCCCAGGCACTCGTCTAGGCCGAATGCTGCGAATAGCAAACCAAGATTATCTAATGGATTGATGCTAATGTGCACTTTTGGCAATATGTACGTCCTCAAACAAGAAAAGAGACGCATTGAGCTCCATCACCATGCAGAACGAAACCCTAGCTTTGCCCGGGACTATCGCCGACCATCACCAGCGCATCCTGCGGAAGAGCCCCGGCAGAAGCAAATAGCAAAAGAAACTCGAGCTATGACTATCTTCGCAGCCAGACCGAAATGGCGACTCAATAGTGTCCGGAGCTTCCGTTCCCCAACGGATTACTCGAAGGTGCTATCAATACAAAGACTAGGAATAGCAGGCACCGTGCTCGAAGAGGGTGATATGGAGATTCATTCCATCACGGTGTGCTTCCGACCCGGATCTGTTGGTCTGCTAGCGCCACTAGTGAGCGAGTATGGATGAAATCATGGCCTAGCCATGCCGGCATGGAACGAGGCTATGAGAGAACAGGGCAGCATTGTCATGGAGAATACTGTCGATGTCCACGACTGAGAAACGAGCGGTACCAAGTCCTCGGCTCTGGTGCGTCGTGCTCGCAAGACGTCGAAGAGTGATGTTCCTCTGGCATCCCTTCCCAGAAGGCAGGCAAGCTTGTATCTCAGTGGCGAGCGTGTCACTAAGATTGAAGACCACGACACGATGTGAAACCGCTTCAAGCCTCCGACAGGCTTGAAGCATGCCGCTCTTCTCTTTTAAAAGTGCTTTGGACTGGACGGCCACTCAAACCACGAACGAGAAACCCAGTAGCTTGAAGTGAAGTTTGGAAGTCACGTAGAAGAAGCTTACAGCAGGACACAACGTCCCGCGGTAATGTCATGGAATGGAATGGAACGGACTACCAGACTTGCCTTGAAGGAGAGAACGCTCCGGCCTGGGTGCAAACGTGATGCTTGATCTGACCGCAGCCAACCTAGTTGGGCGGGTTCAAAGCTCGTCACCGGCCGGTTTGAAGCTTTGTGACCCCGGGCTCAGTGGGTGTCAGTGTCTTTGAGCCGAGGGCAGATGGTGTTTCCTGGAGAAGTCTGTCTCAGAAGGACTAAAATTGTGTGTTTAGTCCCTATCACACTGCGACGGCACAAAAATGGACTACATACGTATTGGTGATATGTGATCATAATTTGTCTCGAAAACAGCTGGTCTAGCCGATGCGCCCCCATTGATGCATGTCAAAAAAAATCACCGCAACCTCAACGTCGGTGGTCTCTGTCGCGGTGTCGGTAGTTATCGCGATCCCGGTCTCGGTCGCGGTCCCTGTCCCGATCGCGGTCGCGGTCGCGGTCGCGTTGTCTGTCCCTGGGACGGTCCCTGTCCCGGTCTCGTTCACGGTCTCGTTCATTCTTATAGCTGTCGCGGTACCTGTCTTCCCGCCTGCTGCGCTCCTTGTCCTTCTCGCTTCGATACTGATCGAGCCGGGGTCGTTTCTCGGAGGGCTTCCCCTTGCTGTCCCACCCGCCGAGGTCCTCTTCTACCGTCATCTTCTTGGCTCCGAGGCCAATGCCATTGGGGCGCTTTTTGACCTCCTTTGCCTTCGGACCTCGCATTTTGCCGTCCCAGCCCTGGCCCTTTAGTAGTGCCTCCCCGAAACCCTCGACAGGGAATGCATCGTACGTAGCCTCGTCGTCCACCTCGGGAGCATCGGCTGCTGCGTCTCGGTAGGCTTCATCTTCTGTGCGATGTGAAGCGCGCTTACCCCCTGTGTCCATCAGCGCTGCGATGGCTTCCTCGTCGGCATCCTCAGGCACCACAGGCTTGTCCGCCTCGTCCTTGTCGCCGTCGTCCTTAGTTGCGTCCCTCTTGGGCTTTCGCGAAAGGACGAGCCCGTATTGCAACGGCTCCTCCTCTTCAACGTGGTCCTGGTTGGACTGAGATGGTTCCGGACGGCTTGCTCGCTCTGCCGAGTCCCTGCTTCGACTCCTACGGCGTCGTCCACCAGGCGTGGAGTGGTCCTGGCGATTTCGTTCTCGGTCGTCATCGTCGTCGTTCTCAGCCCCATTCACGCCGAAGTGAGTAATGGCCTCGTGCCTCTCTTCTTCGGATTCATCGCCATCTGAATCATGGTCGAAACCACCTCGAGACCGCTTGCCTAGGGCAGTCGATGGTGTGGGGCGCGATGCATTCTTAGGAGCGTTCTTGGGAGCGTTTGAACTCGAGGCACCAAATCGGATGGCGATGCGGGATCCGTTTTGATCGGCCATCTGGCTAGATAGAAGGGCCAGCTATGCTTATAGTTCCAGCAAGTGCGCGGTTGTTGCGCGGCGATGTAAGTGGTCGAGCTCGAGGTGAGGCGAGGTTGGGAAAAGGGTTGGACGTTTTCTGCGGCGAACTCATTAGCGCGGTTTGCTGGATGGGCTGGATGACGGTGAGCACGGCGGGCCCGTGCATTTTATAAAAGAAGTGGCGACGCCGCAACTTCACATTGATTTTGATTGTACGGTTCTAACTTTAAGGTTCTTTGTTACGAGCTACACTACTTGAGTTCTTAACACTTTGATCAGGGAGATAGACGAGGCTGCACGTCAAATTTTGTGATGCCGCCACCAGTATTGGTCTTCCATCGATTTCGCGACTTGCCAACGGAACTCCGTCTTGCTATATGGCAACAGTGCCTACCTCAGCAGCGGGTCGCAGAACTCGACTACAACTTCTGGGCCCACCCAGGTTGCAAAAAGGCCAAAATGATCACAGATCGCAACAAGTTTCCTCCCCTCATCACGCGCGTCTGCCGTGAGTCGAGGCAAGTCGCCTTCAATACTGGCCGCCAGCTGCCTTTATTTAGTCTTTGATCCCGACAATCCAGATGGTATCCAGCAATTCTCAAGACACCTGGTCGAGCACCCGTGGCTTGATACGGCTCGCGACGTGGTGCACATTAATTGGGACCCGGAACACGATTTCACATGGCCGACCGTGGGCTGGGTCGATCCTGTCCATTGTGTCGCATCCTATGCCGCGCAGACAGCGCTGCAAAGGGCTTCTATCCGGCTTGATGTCTTGCAATCAGTATTCTTCGGCTTCACCGAGTATGAGCTGGCGAGTTTGATGCACGCGCAAGCTCCGTCATTGAGCTGGACAGTCGTCATCATGGACTCTATCGTCGTGCACGCCACTACAGCGGCCACAGCGGTCTGTGACAACAAGTCTGTTCGGCTTCCTGGGCGACGCGCCAGTGCAGCTTGTTGACGCAGGCAACGAGAGGAAGATAGATGAGTTCCTGATGCTTGGCGATAGGCCTGGTGTCACCATCACCCCCAGCCCCCAACTCAAAACGAATGAGCTGGGCCGTCGCAAAGACGGGGTCTGGGATATGGTTGACGAGATCTTTGGGCCCAGGAGTCAGGCGCCTGCGATGCATCCAGCGGTCATGTTCCGGCCCTGCGTGGACAACTGCGGCGCAGCCAAAGCCATCACCGTGGAAAACTAAGTGGAGCGTAGGGAGCACATATCCGTACCATGAACAGCAAGGATGGGTCTAACAAAAGCTGGCCATGAAAGAACTAGACTGCTTGCGTGACTAACAAGTACCTCAAATGTGCAGCAAGGAAGAAATGGAATCCCACAACCATTGTATTGGGATTTGGGATCCGTCAATGTTCATCGGGGTCTGGGCTGTCGCTGGTCAGTCAAATCTGGCTATGAGCAGCTAGCACAACGATGGGCACGTTGACGGCACATTCCCTTCGGTTCCCCGTGGGGTGGATTTCTCCATTGAGATGTTGGTTTTGTTACCAAAGTGCAGTGCCGCTGGCTGGTCATAGGATTGATTCTCGTCACAAGCGACCCCATAAAGCTGCATCTCCCGTCCCACTGCACCAACCAACACCCTATATGCTCAACTGCCATTGCTGGTGCATTTATTCATCATTATTGCACTTACGGTCATCGACGAAGCAGAGCCTGCGCTAAGGAAAGCATAAGAGAAATTGCACCACCACTAGATTAGCACAACTCTGGCGGCCACCACAAATCAGACACGCTGATAAGGTCCCGGGCTTGTCTTCATCTGGGAAGTTGGCATCTCATTTCGTGCAGTACTGCCGGGTAGTGCCCTCTGGTGATGAGTCCACCCTCCAGGATGCTTCCCGTTCCAACAGATGCGCCCCCAACCCATCCGTCCCCAGGTTCCCCGGCACAGAAAATCACAAGTCGGAGGAGGACCCAGCAATACCCGGGTGGCCAGCAGTAACAGCGGCAGTAACAGTACCAACCTGGTTCTGGTCCTGGGCTTGGAGGTGTGCACCCTGCAGCTAAGCAGGCTGGCAGGCAGAGGGTGCGGGCAGGCCAATTCCCAAATCGCCCTCTTTCAAGGCAGGTCAAGTCAACCACCCCCAGGTTTGCTGCTCTTAGCGGAAAACGGCAAGTGCCTCTCTTTGGTCTTTTGCATTCCTTTCTCTCCGCGCCTTTTATCAATCACCCATTTTCACTTACACTAAATCCGATTGCACTGCACAACCCAGACTGTCCACCCACCCCCCTCGCACACCTGCCTTCAACCACTAAACCCACTAGGCCAGGCACTCGCTGACCTGAACCCCCCAAGGTCGCAGCACCCCATCGCAACACGCTGAAAACTCAGGCCCATCAAGGACACGACAACATCACCATATCGCGATCAATCGGAACAGCACCACCTTGCTGTTTCCATCCATTTTGACCCCTCGGGACATCTCACTGCATCCCATTAAGGTTGTTCGACCTCCGTTTTGCATCAAAAACGGATGTCGCCGCCGCCGATGCTATGACTGAGGTCGAGCGTACCGACTTTTCCGCGCTGATCCAGTCAAAGAGAGCAAAATGCGGGTAAGTCTACATCCATCTTATAGAGAAAATCCATGCGATCATTTTGGTACCATTTTTGTCATTCTAACTGCGTGCAGCTCAATTAGGTCGTCGAAGAAGAGGAAGCTTCGCGAGGTCTACTGCGTCGCGACACAGCGGGACAACCTACCGCTCCTCGACCCTTCTGCCAGTGACGCAGAACCCCCCACATCAGAGGAATGGCGGTTTCTAAATGACAATGCCGTCTTAAAGTATGTTTTCTTCATCCAAACCAGCCTGCATACTACGCGTTTCCAGGCTTGCAGGCTTGCATTTATGCTAATCAATCGCTTCAGAGGGCCATATCTTAACGAGCGCAACCTGCCCCCGCGACAGATTCCGCCTTTCTACCTGCCCAAGTCTCAAGTTACGAGCCCGAGGCCCACGGGTCAGGATGCAGTTCTGGAGCCCCCGCACCATGTCAAGGAGAATGGTGTCGGGCTGGCACAGCCGACTGTGGAATCCCATGATGCGCAGGCACGACCGCAACCCGATGAGTCGGGCGTCGCGACCACGAAACCTACCGCAGCTACTTCAGGAGGGACGAAACTACCCATCGCCGATCCGCCACGGGTAGATCATGAGACTCCTGCCCCGGCGCCTCCTGCTGTACAAACTACGGGGCCTGGTTTACCGAACGGAGCATCAAGTCATACCAGCATCGCCGCCACGAGTACCGACTTGGCTGGGACGTCCACGGCAAATCGCGCGGGTGCAGCTGGCAGAGAGGTTGCATTCGTTGAACCGGAGAAGGAGCAGACCGAGTCGACAGCCGCGCAACCAAGGCAAAATGCGGAGGGTGTTCATCACGAACCGGGCCCTGATGGTATGGATGTGGACGAGACACCCGGTGCTCCCGAAGAGCAGTCACGATTGAGTTCCTTGAGGAAACCACCGCCTCTTGATGCTTCAAGGCCATTGGACGTCTTGTCTTCACCAGGGTCTACCACGCAGACTGCCACGACCCCCGCCGTGCAAGACGCATCTCCTGACACCAGCCCTGACAACGAGGGGCCACCGTATCCTGGCGATGATGACGATTCTGAACGTAGGAAGGCAGATGAAGACCATCACGTCTTCCCAGGATCTGGTCAAGCTCCGGAGCACAGTCAAGTTGGAGGAGGGGCTGAAATGAGCGACGCACTGTCGTCGTCTGCACCTCAACCAGCTGAAGCGGTAGAAGCAACGACGTCGGGCAGTGGTCTCCATGAGAGTGGGCCGGTTGTCGAAAAGGGGGATACCACTCAATCCGCCACGCCCGCAGGCTCTGCACCACTATCCGGCCATAAACCTGACTCTAATGCTGCAGGCACAGCCCCCGCTTCTGATGAAGCACCCACAACTCGTCCTTCGTCAGGTAGTCATGCCAGCGCCTCTTCCACCCAAGACGAAACTCATCAGAAGACCCGACGACCCTCTCCACTTGAACTTGCTGGTAGCGCCACGAGCCAGGGTGTCGCTGCGCCGGCAGATGCGGTCAGTCAGGAGCCTGGGGCATCATTTTCTGCATCATTATCAACTCCCTTGACCAATGGAACTGGATTCGGCCTGCAGCCTCAGGTATCTCAGGGCTCACTGGCGAACCATGTTTCGGACTCGCAAATCGAAGAGACGGTTGAGCATGAGCATGATCAGGCCCCGGCTAGCTCTGTCCTTCGGGCAAGATCGTTAGCTGAGAAACATGGGCACAAGCACAGGAGGACTCCAACTGTGATTTTCGAGAAACCGAAGAAGAAACCGGGCGAGACGATAGTTGCCAGTCGATCTCAGTCTCGGCCCGACCGTATCCCAACCGATGACTATTTCGTTCCACTGTTCTTTGATGGCTTCACCAGACAATCGCAGTGGATGAGGAGTCCCGAGCAACTACTCGTCACTTCGCATAAGACAATATCCACGCCCGACTGCGGTATCGCGCTTCATGAGAACCAAGCTTGCAAAGTTTTGCGCAGGATTTATCACCTCCAGCAGCATGATAAATGGTCTTTAAGACAACCCAAGAGGTGCCCAGAGCCAACACGGCCTCCTTCGCACTGGGACCTGATGTTGCAGGAGATGAAATGGATGAGGACTGATTTTCGAGAGGAGCGGAAGTGGAAGAGGGCGGTCGCACGCAATCTGGCGGAGGCGTGTGCCGAATGGGTGGCATCTAGTGAAGAGGACAGGAAGATTCTACAGGTAAACGCGAGAATTCCACCAATTGAGGGTGAGCATTCATTAAGCAAGAACGGGACAACTCCGCCGGAAGAAGAATCCTTACCAACGCCGATGCCCGACCTCGTTCCCTCGGGAGATGCTGACTCTCCAATGGATATCGATGACGAGCCTCGGGACTGGGACGCTCAGACAGTTGCACCATCTGCGATTTTTGCGCTGCAGGACGACGAGGTTGTGTTCGGTCTTCAACAGTCGTCGACATCCGAGCAACTCTTGGAGGAATTACCTATGTATGGCGCGCCTCTCAAATTGCCACAGTTTGATATCGCTGGTCCTACGTTCGACCCGGACGCTCAATGGCGCAGGCCAGCCCTTCCACTCAGTAAATATGTTGAGGGCGAGATGGTGCTCAAATCAGAGGGCACTAAACCGAAGCGGAGCCGATATCAGTACGCAGTAGAGGACGAGGACGAGGACGAGGAGGTGGTATTTGCTGATGGCAAAGCCCAAAATCCGGACTTGCCGCCGGAAAACACGGACGTGGCTCTATTCCGCCCGGAAATGAGGCTTGTGCGAGACAGGCTTCACGCAGGCCATCAATTCAGGCCGCCCACGGAGTCGCTGATGCCCTTGCAGAGCTTTTACGAGTCCAGAATCGCATCGCAGTGGACCCCAGCAGAGGATGAGGAGCTCAGAAAGCAAGTACGCGAGTACTCGTACAACTGGTCCTTGATCTCGAAGAATATTTCGTCAAAATCTCTTTTCATTTCGGGTGAAGAGAGACGGACCCATTGGGAATGTTTTGAGCGTTGGGTTCAGCTGGAGGGCTTCCCCAATGATGTTGCCAGGACTCAGTACTTCCAGACTTACCAGAGGCGGATTGACCAGGCGCAGAGGGCCATCGCAATGGCCAACCAGATGGCGTCGCAGCAAGCTGCTCCGAACGGTGCAGTCGTGCCACGACGACGACCAACTACTCCCCTGCGAGTCGAGAGACGGGCTCATAGGCGGCATTTGGCCTTGATCGATGCGATGAAGAAGCTGGCAAAGAAGCGCGAGGCAGCACAAGCCAAGCAGCAACAGAGCACAAATAATCAGAGCAGGAGAACGTCGACGGAGGCTCCACAGCAGAAGCTGAATATCAAGACTCCAGAAGATTGGGCCCGAGCCAGGCACGAACGCGACAAGGCGATGACTGAGAAGATTGCGAGGACACTTGCTGCGCAACAGCAAGAGGCCCAGAGAAGGGTGAGTAGATCAAGCTAGCTACTTGAGAGCGAGAACACGCTGACCAGATATCTACACAGGCTGCCATGCAAGGCAGATCTCAGAATCAAATGGCTGGGGTGGCAGGTGCTCAGGGAGCCTCGCAAGTCGCTCGGAATGCCGCAACACATGCCGCCGTCGTAGCAAATCCATTGTTGGCCCGCACGCTCGGGGTCGCACAACAACGGCCGGGCATGCCCATGGCCCAACCAAATGCTATCGCCGCACAGATGGCAGCAGCAGGTGCTCTCGTGCCTCAGATGCCAGTCAATGGCATGAACCAGCCCACACAGCAACAGCTAGCTGCCTACCAGGCACAGCAACAAATCCAGAGGGCAGCACTAGAGTCGAGGAGGATAGCCGACCAACAGCGGCGACAGCAGTTGGCCAACCAGGCCAATAACCAAGGCCAGATGCCGCAGGTTCACGGTCACACTCCTCAGCAGCAGCAGCAGCAGCAGCAACAGCCGCAGCAACAGCAGCCACAGCAACAAGCTCAACCGCAGCAACAACAGATGGCACCGCAGCACTCTCCTCCTTCAGCTCAGGCGCAGCCGGCTCAGCAGCCTCAGCAAGGCCCGCAGTCCCACCCCATGCCCAATGGCTCGGTCGCGCAACAAGGTTCTCCCATGATCCGCAATACGATGAATGGCATGAATCAAAACAACTACATGATTAATTCCATGACTCCATACACTCCTAACGGCATGGGAATGGCTACGTCACCTGGAGCGGTCGGGATGGGAATGCCGAATGTGCCAGCTGGGTCACCACCGGCGCCCAATTTCAACCGGCAGCAACAGCAACTACCGCCACAAATTCAAGCGCAGATTATGGAAATTGAGACCCAGATCAGGAACAAGTTTCCAAATATGAGCCAACAACAGGCCCACGGGCAGGCGCTTCACATCATGCAGCAGCGGCTGATGCAGAATCAAGTGGCAAGAAACAACGTCGCTCAGAATGCGATGGATGCCGCGGCCGGAAGCCCCCAGCAGCAGCAGCAACAACAACAGCAGCAGCAGCAGCAGCAGCAGCAGGGCATGGTGAACGGGATGCAAGCCGCTGCGAGCCCTCACCAGTATGCGCAGATGCTCAGACAACACCAGCAACAGCAGCAGCAGGCACAGGCACAGGCAGCCAATCAGGCCAGCCAGCAGCAGCAGCATCAGCGTCAGCCCAGCGCTGGGGCAACCCCAATGGCAGGGAGATAACAGCTTTGTGCCGTCTGAGACCATACAGCGAGCCCCATCCGCGGCATTCTAGGCGTGGCGCCGACTCCCTACACGGGTACTCGGCCTCAAAACGGCGGAGGATGCCACAAATCGAAAGGAGCGCCGAACTCGCCACCAAGTAGCTGAGCACGATGCCAGTCAATTCTTGGCACAAAAGGACAGGGTGCAGGGCAAGAGTCTACCAGATGCGGGTGGGACCTCCTCAGGGCAAGCCCGCTGCTCGCAGTAAGCGAGGCAAATAAGCAAGGGGCAAGGGGAGGACCAGCCCGTACGATGATGACCTTGGTTCAACGTATAGAAGGTTTGGGCAGCCATTGTTAAGGTGACGGAGACAGTTGGTACCTTGACTGTGGCCAGGACACATACCAACCCCCACACATATTCTAGGTAGCAGACGCCGCGCGCTCGGTTTGAGTGGCGCAGGTGCAGATACAAAAAGAAATACAGTAAAACAGCGTCGTGCAGCCAAGCCTTTTAGGAAGTTGGGGGCCAGGGAAAGGCCAGCCACTAACCTCTCGCGTCTGTGATAAGTCATCATGAGGAGAAAACCGTCAGTCCACGCCCACGCCAGCCCACGCCAGTCCACACCACCACCCCGTGGGAACGCGGCACCCGGACGCGAATTACCCCGGCCGGTGCTTGCCCATCACCCTCTTGGCAAGTCTCGTCGGACCGACGAGAACCAGCGCAGAAACCCGCAATCCCGCAGTCTCTGCCGGGCGGGCTAGCTAAGAAGCTATAGGATGTTCCGAGGTAATAAGTTTTGGCACGTTTTACCCCAGGTTGGCGGACGGAGGAGATTGCAGCGAGCGTTTTGGCGACTCAATCACATACTCCTCACGATCGTCCTCCCTCTTCTTCACATGGAACGTCATTATTAGCCGGCCCGCGTTTGTGCGGGCGCCCGTGATAGCTGGAAAGTATTTAAGTAGGTCACGATGTCAGGACAGAACCAAAAGGAAACGCATGCGTAGATAGACTTGCTTACTCACTCACTCGGGAGGTGGAACTGTCTTGCTTCTTGTCTCTCCTTACACCACATCACTGGCTTCGCAGCGTCACCGAGTTTGGCGGTGCTTATCAAGGCTTCAAAAGTCCCGACGATACTCCGAGGTTGACTTATAATTGCGGGAACTGGGCGGAATCTCAATGGTGCCGCCAACGATTTGAGTTCCCATGATCAGCTATTGTTCTCGAACTACACGCGACAACATGAACGCAAAAATGCCGGGGGAGAAGCTTTGGTGGAAAGAAGGCGTGGCATAGTGAGTTTGTCTCAAGCAGTCTACAGGATCATCTTCTCGCATTCCGAACCCCCCCATTTAAAATTGAAACTAGGACAAGACGCTAATCAGTGGTACACTTGTGTGTGGAAACAGTCAGATTTATCCAGCCAGCTTCAAGGATAGCAATGGAGATGGACTGGGTGATATCCCCGGTATCATTAGCAAGGTGGACTATCTGAAGGACCTGGGCATTGACATTGTCTGGGTATCGCCCATGTTTGAGAGGTGAGCCCCGCCGAGATGGATCAAATTGGTGTTGTCATGGCGCTAACATTGTATAGTCCACAAATTGATATGGTAAGGCGCCCTCCTGCGGGATGGTGTAGAGGATTAATGCCAGTGGAATATTTCTGACGACGTGAAGGGCTACGACATATCGAATTATGAAGCAGTTCACGCACCCTACGGGACCGTCCAGGACATGGAGGTCCTCATTGACGAGTGCCACAAGCGAGGAATGCGGCTCATCCTGGACCTGGTCGTGAACCATACGTCGGACCAGCACGCATGGTTCAAGGAATCGAGATCATCAAAGGACAACCCCAAGCGCGACTGGTACATCTGGCGGCCGCCCCGATACGCCGAGGACGGGACGCGGATGCCCCCGACCAACTGGCGCAGCTACTTCAGCGGGACGGCGTGGGAGTGGGACGAGCACACGCAGGAGTACTTCCTGCACCTGTTCGCCAAGGAGCAGCCGGACCTGAACTGGGAGAACGACGAGTGCCGGCGGGCCATCCACGACAGCGCGATGCGGTTCTGGCTGGACAAGGGCGTGGACGGGTTCCGCATCGACACGGTCAACATGTGGTCGAAAGGACCCGTGGCCGAGCTGCGCGACGCCCCCGTCGTCAACCCGGACACCTTCGACCAGCCGGCGTGGTGCCTGTACGCCAACGGGCCGCGCATGCACGAGTTCCTGCGCGAGATGAACCGCGAGGTGCTCGACAGGTACGACACCATGACGGTCGGCGAGCTGCCGCACACGCCCGACCCGGCGCGCGTGCTCGACTACGTGGGGCTGGGCGACAGGCAGCTCAGCATGGTGTTCCAGTTCGACATTGTCGACCTCGGCCAGGGGTCCCCCTACAAGTACCAGTTCCAGGAGTGGACGCTGCCGCAGCTCAAGAGCATCGTGGCCAAGTGGCAGCAGTTCGTCGAGGGCACTGACGGGTGGACCACGGCCTTCTGCGAGAACCACGACCAGGGCCGATCCGTGTCGCGCTTCGCGTCCGACGCGCCCGAGCACAGGGAGCGCTCGGCCAAGCTGCTGGCGCTCATGATGTGCTCGATGACGGGGACGCTGTTCATCTACCAGGGCCAGGAGATTGGTATGGTCAATATCCCGCGGTCGTGGCCCGTCGAGGAGTACAAGGACATCGAGGCGCTGGGCTACTATGAGGAGGTCAAGCGGGCGACGAACGGCGACCCGGCCGCGCTCGACGCCGTCCTCGCCAACATGTCGGTACTGGGCCGCGATAACGCCCGCACCCCGATGCAGTGGGACGCCTCGCCGCACGGCGGGTTCACGAATTCGTCTAGCGGCCCGTGGATGCGTGCCAACGACTCTTATGCCGAGATCAACGTCGCCGACCAGCTGGCGAGGCCTGGGACTTCTGTGCTGGGTTTCTGGCGCGACATGATCGGCTTCCGCAAGCGCCACGCCGACCTGCTAGTTCATGGCACGTTCGAGGTTGTCGGGGTTGACGATGAGAAGACTTTCGTATTCGTCAAGAAGAGGGATGGCCGTGACGAGGAGATGGCGCTGGTGGCGCTCAACTTCTCGGGTGAGCAGCAGCGGGCTGGGTTCCCTTCGTATAAGGGTGGCCGGTGGGCGTTCCAGTTTGGTAACTATGGCGAGGACGAGGCCCCGCGGGCAAGTGAGAAGGGGGCGGAGCTGAGACCGTGGGAGGCTCAGTTGTATCTATTTGAGAGGAGCCGAGTGCCTAACGGTCATGTAAACGGTCGCATTTGAAGCATGATGATAGCTAATGAGGACCATGATTTGACGTCTTTGGACTATTGCACTGATCAGTGGGAACTTCGAGACTGTGAAAGCCACATGAGCTGGTGAGATACAGTTCTGAGCATCCTCAAGTTACGACGGCGGATATATGTGCTATACTGCCTTAAATTTAGCTGCATGGCCTATCTCTTGTCAGCATTTCAAGTATTCAGCTCGTTCTGCCCTTATATAACCGCAGACCAGTTCACAAGGCCGTGGCATGTCGGGAGCTGCGTGTTATCCCCACAAGGTGTACTGGCATATCCGGACATCACATAGAGAGTAGCGGTCCAAGAAAGCGAGACAGCACATGCCTACACGGGGCCATATGCGTATTGAAGCCTCCTCGAGATAGTTTTTGTCCAATTCTGGTTGAACTACTCATCGACGGAACCAGTCCTTCTTCTCCCTTGCCACCGGCCGCGCGGCCGAGGGAATGGGCCAGTTGTTGACACCCCACCACCACCTCCGGACCTGTGCGCCTATCGAGTTCCCGCTCATCTGGGCGTTCCTATTCCAATACTGCCAGCCACACCAGGCCAAGTTGTAGACGACACCCTGCAACATGGGCATCACGAGCTGCGGGAGGAGTATATCGTTAGCGTCTGCCACTCGTAATCTTCCGTATGTTAAGACACAGGGACAATATAGCCGCCCAAGCACATACATGGTCCCGTGTGGTAATCCAAGCCACCATCCCCCACGACTTGGCATCTTGTATGCTGTGCAGGTAGCTCTGCTCGAAGCGCATGTCGGGGATGGGCGGCAGGTGGGAGAAGCGCCTGGCAGGCCTCAGGACGCTGACGGGGATGTCATCTTCGTCTTCGTCGGCGGCGTCCTTGTCCAGGTGGACGGGCTCTCTGGTGTCGGCGGCCGTGGACGGGTTGATGTCGTGCTGGGCCGAGGGCTCGCGCTTGATGTGCGCCGTCTGGATCGTCTCTGCCACCTGCATTGGAATTTCGGATGATGCCATGCTGGGCCAGAGGAGTTGACCTCGTAGGCGACTGGGGCTGCTTTATGGGGGGGTGTGGTGGTTCCTGTGGCGCCTGAGCAGTGGGTATCCACTCCGTTGTGGGAGGGGCCCCTTTCAGCCTTTCTGGAGCCGACTCACGGAGAGCAGGCCAGCGAGTGAACGTGACGTCAGGTGAACTTTGGGCACCTAGTCACCGTATAGCTCTGCCTGGCGGCTGCCCAGTTTTGACTTTGCCAAAGAATTGTTGTTTATGAGTCAGTGATGGATTTGCCCCCGGGAATCGGTGTCAACGGCTTGTAGCAACAGTGGCTTTGCAGAGGATCAATGGGCGAGGTGTGAATGACTGTCTTGTAGCCTCAACTAGTAAGGGACTCGACATAGAGCCAGTGCAGCCCCATCCGCCTTAGGTACCCTAGCTGGGAGGCAGGTAGGTCAAACTAGGCTGTCTGGGTGCAGCTTGGGTCCCAAGTAGCGGGATGTGACCAATAGCATGTGCAGCCATGGTGGGTCCTTGACCCGGCAGGTCCAACTTGACACCAAAGAAAAGAGGAAGGGCCATTTTCCCATCAGCCAGTTTTGATCACTCCCCCCCCTCCATAAAATCTTACGAAACCCCGCCACGGAGAGACACCACACACATCTGGCGCGAGTTCTTGTTTTTCCTTTGTCTTCATAAGGGACCTGCCACAACACCTGCATCCCTGGGACATTACTCGGCTGCCGTCTTCCACACAGATCGAGAGAGTCGCTCCGGCGTTCACCCCATTCTCAACATGAGTGACGCACAGGCTAACGTACGTCGCTGCTGCTGCACCCACACTTAATTCCCGCTCCCAGCCAGTGCCTCGCGTAGTCTTCCGCCAACGGAGGCTGTCTCGAGGCCACCGCTCTCTGGACATTGGCCCATCTTGGTGTTTTGATGCGGTTGCTAATATTACTCCCATACAGGAAGCCGAGAAGAACGTTCGTGCACCCTCTCCCTACCACCCCACAGTGCACCCTGCGCTCCGCTGCGTGGCTGGCGCGTGTGCATGTGTCTAGACTGCGCATCCAGGCTGACTGAAGTCCTCAGATCGAGATATGGAAGGTCAAGAAGCTCATTAAGAGGCTCGAGGCCGCTCGTGGTAATGGCACATCCATGATCTCCCTCATCATCCGTATGTGCCGCCCTTTGTGCCGCCCCTGCCGACCCGCGCTTGGTATCAGCACGGCTGACTGACCTCCCACCAGCCCCCAAGGATCAAGTCTCTCGTGCTGCAAAGATGTTGGCTGAAGAATACGTACGTATCATCCGCCACGGAACGCGCCTAAGCTCTGAGCCGGCTTGCTGACACCACCAAAACAGGGCACGGCGTCCAACATTAAGTCGCGTGTGAACAGGCAGTCTGTCCTGTCTGCCATTACCTCCACCCAGCAGCGTCTCAAGCTGTACAACAAGGTTCCTCCCAATGGCCTCGTTGTCTACTGTGGTGAAATCTTGACCTCCGAGGGAAAGGAACGCAAGGTCAACATCGACTTCGAGCCCTTCAAGCCCATCAACACCTCGCTTTACCTCTGTGACAACAAGTTCCACACAGAGGCCCTCGCTGAGCTCCTCGAGTCCGACCAGAAGTTCGGCTTCATCATTATGGATGGTAACGGTGCGCTCTTCGGAACCCTTAGCGGCAACACTCGAGAGATCGTCCACAAGTTCTCGGTCGACTTGCCCAAGAAGCACGGTCGTGGTGGTCAGTCCGCCCTGCGTTTCGCCCGTCTCAGAGAGGAGAAGCGTCACAACTATGTCCGCAAGGTCGCCGAGTTGGCAGTACAGAACTTCATCACCAACGACAAGGTCAACGTTGCCGGACTTATTCTCGCCGGTTCCGCCGATTTCAAGAACGACCTGAACGCATCCGACATGTTCGACAACCGTCTCGCTTCCAAGGTCATCAAGGTCGTGGACGTGTCATACGGTGGTGAGAACGGTTTCAACCAGGCCATCGAGCTGGCCTCCGAGACTCTTGGCAACGTCAAGTTCATCCAGGAGAAGAAGCTGATCGGGAAGTACTTCGAGGAGATCAGCCAGGACACCGGCCGGGTCTGCTACGGTATCGAGGACACCCTCAAGGCACTGGAGCTCGGAGCTGTCGAGACCCTGATCGTCTTCGAGAACCTCGAGATCACCCGTTGGACCCTCAAGAACAGCGAAGGGGCCGAGTACCTTGTCCACACCACCAAGCAGCAGGAGACCTCGGGCGACCGCTCCATGTTCCTGGACAAGTCGGCGGCCTCTGCGGGCACGGAGATGGAAGTCGTGAACCAGGAGTCTTTCCTCGAGTGGATTGCGGAGCACTACAAGGACTTTGGCACGACGCTGGAGTTCGTGTCTGACCGATCGACCGAGGGCAACCAGTTTGTCAAGGGCTTCGGTGGAATCGGAGGCCTTCTGCGTTACAAGGTCAACTTTGAGCAGTTGCAAGATATCGACGAGGACGATGACGACTACTACGACGATTGACAGTTTGAATCCCTCGTGAATAACGAGGGCTCTTCAACTCAAGCAATCCCGCCCGAGCCAACGACGGCTGCCGATCCTCAGAAGCCGACGCCCAAGAAAGCGTCCGGCAAAGTCTCACCTGCGCAGCGGCGCTTGATGAAGGGCTTCGACGGCACCCCCGGCCAGTCGCCTCACCAGGCTGTGCGGCCGTCACCGCTCCGCTCTGTCATGTCGACTTAAGGGCTTCTTGAGTTTGAGAAACACGGTGGTAGGTTTGACCCCCATGTCCGCACGCCCAACCTGTGATCCCGGCAGTCGCTAAGACATAGTCATAGAACCGTTTACCCATGGTGTCCTGTGCGCCGAGAAGTTGAAGAGTCCCGATTACGCATTGATCGCAGGGCTACCAGAGACAGGGCAGATGGGGAAGGATGGAGGCAAGGGAGACTGGTATTGGTATGGGCGTAGACCTGATTATTTGCTCTATCGTCGGGGAATGTCCAAAGCAAGACGAGAAGTTGTCCAATCGGAGGACACAACGTTGTAGTCCCTCTTGCTCCTTGCTTTGAGTCGCTCTTTTCAATTGGTAGTGCTACGGAAAATCCAACTTGATACGCTCTTTCAAGCATTTGTGTCACGTCCTACAACAGCGTTCGCTGCCACTCACGCGGACACGCAAGTGAGGGGTTCCTTCCGATTTGATGTTTTTGATGGTTTGATAGGAGCCATCCGCATGAATTGGCGAACCGCGGGGCGTTTATTGCACAGGCTGCAGCTCCAATACTCCGTAGACTTCGGCACTTTGGGGTGCTGCGCCGGAGACCGGTTGGTGCCCGTTTAGCCGCATCCCGCATCTGCGCACCACCGTGGACCCTAGCTCAACCTCAGAAGCAGAATAAGCCTTATAGACATAAGTTCTTCACACATTTCAAGAATTACCGGCAAAACTGCCTATTATTTTTTTTGTCTCTCTCGATTGAGCGTTTAACTTTTTACCACACATTTTGTGATCATGTAAATCGGCTCTCACTGACGATCCCTACACATCAAGAAATTTTCCGCCTTGTCAGGTTCGAACCCGACTCATACCGAGCCGGCGCTTTCAACAATAAACAAGGCTCAAGAGGCAAAGTAGACATGGTTCAGATCATGCGTCAAGCGGAGGGCGAGATGCCTTCGACGAAGCCGCTGGTCGCCTTCCTCGGTCCTCCATCCTCCTTCACACACCAGGTGAGGATGCTCATTTCATATTGCCATCAATTCCCCCCACTCCCCACCCACTCACACCTCGTGGGAAAGCAGTGCTCCTCAACGAATATATACACATATACAAATATATAAATAACACAAATGAATGCAAAGTGACTAACACCACCAAAAAAAAGGCAACCAAGTCAGCCTTCTCAGAAGATGAACACACCCTCAAACCCGTGGCAACCATCAAGGACGTCTTCGACGCCGTGGCAGCAGGGACCGCAGACTTCGGCGTCGTCCCCTTCGAGAACTCAACCCACGGCGTCGTCACCTTCACCCTGGGCTACCTGGCCGACCGGGCCGGCGCCTACGGTGGCCTGAGCGTCTGCGGCGAGGTGTACATCGACGTGCACCACTTCCTGCTGGGGCGGGCACGAGACGGAGACGCCGCTGCTGCTGCTTCTTCTCATGAGCAGGGACAGGGCAAGCCACAGCACGACCTCTCCCACGTCAAGCGCGTCTACAGCCACCCGCAGGCCTTCGGGCAGACGCAGGCCTTCCTGTCGGCCCACCTGCCCCTCGCGGAGACCATCGACGTCAGCTCGACGAGCAAGGCGGCCGAGATGGCCGGGCTGGACGCCTCGGGCGAGACGGCCGCCATCTCCAACGAGAGCGCGGCCGCGGCGTTCGGGCTGGACGTCCTGGCGCGGTGCATCGAGGACCGGGATGACAACACTACGCGGTTCTTTGTTCTGCGGAGGGGGAGGGGTGACCTGGGGGAGAAAGGGCCAGCTGGAGAAGCAACGAAGCCACAGGCGGGCGCGCACAAGAGCCTCGTCTCGTTCACGGTGCCGCACCGGAGCCCCGGCGCGCTGGCCGCCGTGCTGGACGTGTTCAGGAAGGTCGGGCTGAACCTGACGAGCATCAACAGCCTGCCCAGCCTGATCCAGCCCTTCCAGTACCTGTTCCTCGTCGAGTTCGACGGCAGCAGGTATCACGACCCGGAGGGCAAGGTAGAGACGGCGCTGGCCGAGGTCGCCAAGGTGGCTGAGAGCTCCAGATGGCTGGGTAGCTGGGAGAACCGACGGTAGAGAGGGGGGTCAATGCCACGGCAAAGGGTCACGTAATGTAATCCATGATTATGGAGCACAAGTCTCTCGCCTGATATTTTTGTTACTTGTGATGCTCACTGGCACGCTCCGTACTGGAAGCTACCATGACCACAACCGCCCTCGTTTCGGGCCACCAAAACACGCGGACTTCCCTTTTCCCTTCCTTCTATGGAACGCTGTCCGCACCTGACACGCAAACTGCCGCTGTAACAATATCCATCTAATGTGAGATGATGCCTCGCGCAGGCAACGTGTAACAAATCATGTCTCTCTCTTTTGCCGCCAATCGCCTAAACTCCCAACCTATGAGAACAACACTTTTAGTCCACCGGTGGACAGGATACCAGGCACCTAATCCTGGTTCGCCGACGCCATAACAGCACGGGGCTTCTCGGGGCTGCCCCTGAAGGCCAGCGCGGCCGGCGCAGCGCCTGCTTGTAGCTTGAGGGTGCCACTGGCAGCCGCGAATCCGTCAGTAGCAGGCGTCTCTGGCTTCGGAGCAACATTCTCTGAGTTCTCGGACGACTTGTCGGCGCTCGTCGGGGCTGAGCTCACAGGAGCGGGGGTCGAGGCGGGCTCAGAAGCCTGTGTCGGAGGAGCGCTAGCTGCTTCAGAGACGGGGGCTGAAGTCGCGCCAGGCTCTGCGCGCTTGAGTGGTGCAGCCTGGATGACATCTCCGGTATGCTCAGGCTCATGTGTGGGAATGTCACTGGGACTACCCTCAGAGGCCGATTCAGCGGCCTCGGGCGATGACGCGACGTTTGATGGTGTCGACGCCGACTCTGTTGAGCCGTCGCGCTTCTTTGGCAGACGCTTTGCCTTGCCGTCCTTGTCGAAGTTGACTTTGATGTGAAGCTTCACCATGCGGCTATCGGTCGAGTCGGGGCTATCGGGGGCGACCTCGTCGTCATCTTCATCCATGGCGTCGTTTTCGAACTCTTCCTCGTCCTCTGTCTCATCTTGGGGTACATGGTCGTCGCCTTCATCACCAAAATCTGGCTCAGACTCATCGTCCTCGTCGTCAGACACGTAAGGTCTGTTCCGCTTGCGCGAGCCGGACCAGCCATTTGTGGTATGCTGTGCTGCAGCAGTCCTTCTGGGCCTCCCGGTTGGTCCAAGTTCTGGCGCTTCGCTCATCTCTGTATCCAGGTTGCCTCCGGCTACATCATCGCCCTGGACGCTGGGCGCAGCGCTGGCATCGCCGTTGCTCATGTTGTCAGCAGTGAGGCGGGGAGGGGGCCGCGACTGCCGACCGCTAGCGGTGATCACAGGACCAGCATCGACAGGAGTGTGGTTTCTAGTGTTTCGCGTTGATCGGCGGTTGTTGGTCGAGTCCGTGTAGAAGTCTTCGTCATCCGAGTACGTGTACTTGACTCGCTTTCCTCTGGTTCGTCCCTCGTAGAGAGAGAAACCCGGCTCGGGTCGGCGGAAGCGTTCCTTCTGCGTGCGTCTGTACTCGCGTCGCTTGCGTTTCTATGGACAGACACGTTAGCTCGTCGCCTTCAAGAGCGTGGATGCGATGAGAGATGGCCCGAGAACGGACGGGCTGCACGCCGGGAGTGAGCCGCAGGCCGTTGGGGGAAATGCGCATACCTCCTCCTTCTCTTCGAAGTTTGCAATATTGTTTAAGATGCTCCTGCTGAGCTTGCGTGCGTTCTGCCCATTATCCTTGCCCAGCTTCTCCGCGAGAGCCTTGGCTTCGTCGATGCTACCAGCAACGCTTATCCATTGCCTGTTGTACAAAGCGGCTGGGTTCCCCTCCCTATATATCCGGAATGAGCAGTTGTCGTCCCCTTCCACCAGGTAGTATCGACGCTTCTCGCTGTCATGGCCCCACGGTTGGACGGACAGGGGTTGGTTGAGGTCATCGGATGTGCGCTTCTGGTTGTAGCTGGAGTTGATCAGGGCCTTGACGGCGTCGGAGTATCCCAAGGCCCAGAGAGCCAGGGTTTTGAGGAGAAGGAGCTGTAATTATCATCGCATCAGCATGATTACCAAAAAGGAGTGGTGGGCGCGGGTGGCACTTACTCGTTGCTCGGGCGAGATGGACTGGAAGGTTGCGCCGCCTGCAAGAGGGCTCCGATCTTGCCATTCACGGGGCCATTGGGGTTTGAAGTCCTTGCCGTTGATCGCATCCTCATTCAATGCCTTCTGGTAGTGTCCGAGCCTAGATGCAAATGTGAGCCGGGCACGCGTTTGGTGGGGCTGGGGAGGACCGCGTACTTGATGTCTTGTTTGCGATTCAGAAGGAGACCGAGGATAACGCATAGAAATTGCTCGACTCGTTCGGCAGGGGGATCTTGCTTGATATCCTGCTCCAGCTCCAGGGGGCCGAAGTGTGCAAGAGATCTGGGCATGACACTGTCGAATCGTTTGCGGAACATGACAATGAACTGCGAAATTGGTGAGCCAGGGTTGCGGCGACGCGACCGCGCACTTTCGCGTCTTTTCGCACATGTGACGCGACAAATCAGATTCGCAACTTACTGCAATGTCTGCATTGTCTGCAAAAACGTATTCATGGGGAGGGGAAGGCTCCCTCTTGCGCGGTGGAGGCGACATCTCCTTCTTCCTTGCCTCGGCGACTTCGTCCTTGGAAACGCGGTGGAAGAACTTCAGAATGCCATTCTGGGGCTTCAATTCAATTTCAGACTCATCACCTGATGGCGCAGGAGACAAGGAAGAGATGGAGGATAGGTCGGAAGAGTCGTCGGCCATTCTTGCCTTGTCTGCAGCCAGCTTCGTTACGGTTGCAGTTTGCAGTGTGGTGGTGCTAGGCGAAGTAGTGGTGGAGGGAAAGTTCCAATGAGTAAGGTTCGGTGACGGAATGGAGGCAGGCGGTCCCGCTAAAGATCAAGGAGCCGCACGACGACCACAAGGCAATATGATTCGCCGAATCGGATTAACATAGATATACCAGTGCTTTCACTACCTAGGCACGTCCATCCATCGACTTCACGCCGCCTATATGCCATTCACCTCCTTTCTGCTGCCTAACCCAACGTGCTTGTCTCCAGATTTCCTTCCAACACAGACCAGGGAGGCCACCAGCCAAGTCTGTCTATGCAGATGGCATGATGACATCGCCTTGGTCGATCCTGTGCCGAGTCGCCTCCCCTTAAGCCTTCTGATCTGGAATCCTCACATGCCGCATGACCTTTTCTTCGACAATCTCACAATGGGAGCACGAATGCTGTAGTAGCAGGTGATCTTTTCAACGCTTGTCCGCCGTATTTGTTCGTGACGCCGTTCTGTTCACGTTCCGTCAAGAAATCCGTGAGCGTACAGTGTGGGGATGCTCCCTGGCCAGCCCAAGCATTGCCGTTGGCCCCGCAGATCAGCACATAATTCTTGCTGCCCGCACAGAGAACTTGCAGCCATTCGGAAGTCTTGGCCACAACCTCCTCGCGGCCGCCATAGATAAGCATGCACTTCCCACATTGTTTGTGTTCCCTGTGCCGCAAATTGCCAACAAGGGCCCAGCCAACTTTGACAGGCAGTCATCTGAGGCACATGCATGCCATTTGTCAACCGAAATAAGGCAGAAATCATAGGCAAGGGCCGCTTGGTCCCTGACCACCATCAACCTACCCAAAAAGAATGGCGGATATGCCAGTGAGGCTATCCTAGGTTGTCAAACCAGGCAAAGTAGTCCAACAGGTAGATTCTCCTGGACACCTCAGAGTTCAGGGAGGTTGCAACAGGGAGATGATCTCAGAAGAGACGTGTCCCATTGCCTTAGTCCGTGTTATTTGTGGTTCTCGTTTGCCCAGGGCCGTCAAGAGCCGTCAAGGTAGCGCTGATTCATGCGGTGTTCGTTCCTGGCGCTTCGACGGAGATCCAATGAGCCCAGCGAAAAAATCGCGCAACACAAACAGCATCAGTAAACCACTGATGGAATCACGAAAGAAGGCATCGTGAAAGGCCTGCAACTGCCGTCCCCGCCTATTATCGACTGAAATGACTTCGGGCTGCTGGCATCAGCCCGGGGCAGAACTGACGTGCAGGGAATGTGCGTTTTGAGCGGCACGCGCCTGGAAATGTGCCCGTGAAAGACTGCACTTGCAGCTCTGTCGCGCACAGGGCGTAGATGATGCTCAGGTGGTTTTCGCAGCTTATCTGGTGGTGTTGCAGGGTGTTTATGGCCAGGTAGCCGGCTGCAGTGAGAGTTTCACACTATCAGCTGCGCGCTTGATTTCTGGATGCCGGCACATCGAGCCAGGTCGAATCCACACCACGCCAATCGAAAACAATCAAGTATGAGAGCTTTCTCGCATGATTTCCGGCCCTTCGACTAGGAAATCGGCCAGAACGGCGATGCACCTTGCCAGAGGGGCCGAGACGTCAATATCGTCAAGTGTGACATACACGATGCAGAGTCTGCTAAAACAGTCAGCACGCGATGAATGGCATTGTTTGGAAGGATGAGAGAACACGCCTGTGGATGAAGCTGGTGGTGATGATGGGTTGTATTGATCTTAGGCCGAGGTGTGAGGTTCCTTCCGGAAAGGCTGACATTGCTGCGGAGTGCACGGGCCCACCAGCGAAATTTCGCGCCATGCCCGAAGCAGATTAGTGCGGCCACAAAATTGAGAAGTCGTTCCTGCCCTCCTGCCTTCTAAAATTCAGCGCAGGAATTCGGCCTCATTGACAAACCATCACAACATCCCCATCAAACTGCCCGTAAGTCCACCACTCCACCATCCTCCTGGGAACTGTCGCTCGATTGAGAGGCAAGCGGTTCTCGAACGGTCAATCCTGCTCGACAGAACTGCGCCGCCTTTCGTCCCGCTTTCCGCTGCAAACCACACAGGTCCGACCAGGGAAACTTACGTCTTCGTCCTCAAGCAGGTGACGCCTCGAGCCAGCAGCCAAGATGGGAAGAGTTATTAGGAACCAGCGTAAGGGTTCGTCGACCATCTTCAAGGCGATCACCCGTCTGAACAAGGCCCCCGCCAAGTTCAGGGTCCTCGACTACTCCGAGCGACATGGATACATCCGAGGTGTCGTGAAGCAGATCGTCCACGACGCCGGCCGTGGCGCTCCCCTGGCCAAGGTTGTCTTCCGCGACCCCTACAAGTTCAAGCTGCACACCGAGACCTTCATCGCCAACGAGGGCATGTACACCGGCCAGTTCATCTACGCGGGCAAGAACGCCGCCCTGACCGTCGGCAACGTCCTGCCCCTGGGCTCCATGCCTGAGGGTACCGTCGTCTCCAACGTCGAGGAGAAGATTGGCGACCGTGGCTCCCTGGGCCGTACCTCCGGCAACTACATCACCATCATCGGCCACAACCCCGATGAGGGCAAGACCCGTATCAAGCTGCCCTCCGGAGCCAAGAAGATTGTCCACAGCACCTCCCGTGGCATGATCGGTATCGTTGCTGGTGGTGGCCGAACGGACAAGCCTCTCCTGAGTATGTCAACCCTGGGATTCTGTACTGCTTGGACCTGGAGCCTTCTACCAGCCTGAGGCATTCCACGGTTAAAATAATGCTGAGATGGCAAAATGATGGAATGCTGACAACTCGAACAGAGGCTTCTCGTGCCAAGCACAAGTTCGCTGTCAAGCGCAACTCCTGGCCCAAGACTCGTGGTGTGGCCATGAACCCCGTGGACCACCCTCACGGTGGTGTAAGTAGATTTCGACTCCGCTGCCACGACTTGCATCTGACATACCATCACAGGGTAACCACCAACATATCGGTAAAGCCTCCACCATCAACCGTTACGCTGTCTCTGGTCAAAAGGCGGGTCTCATCGCTGCCAGACGGACTGGTCTGCTGCGTGGTACCCAGAAGACGAAGGACTAAGGCGGTCGCTGATTTCATGGGTTGGGGTTTACGGATTGCTTTGATATCTTCGGTCTTGCGTGTTCTGGTACTAAGGGCGGTTCATGATGAAACCACCGCTTATGGGTAGTACCACGGCATCCACGGAATACAAAAGAAAAATGATTCCAATACCAAAATTAAGGCCTTCTGGCGTCCTGGCGAGCTCGATATTTGTCACCTGGAGACCAGAGATAATGCAGAACCACGATGTTGGGGACGAGATTCTGGAGGGGGCACAGAGTGCATCATGCAACCCTGTCTGGGCCTTGCCGACAGCACGAGAGCATGAGCGCAGAGTGGAATCATATGCCAAGCTAGTACACATTGATCACCCAACCTGACTCTGCACATGCCCACCTCGCAGTGAACCCATCCGGGACGGTGATTATAAGAGCTCATTTGACCGTTTTTGACGAACCTGCACCTGTCAGCCACGGGCACACAAAGTGTGTATCTTGTTTGTTGGCTGAATATCCCGACTGACTCGGAGGATCCAACCATGTCTGGCACGCCATTTGCCCATGGCCTACCCCGAGTAGCCTCCCTGCCGGGGGCCGTAACCCGGGCTTACAGGGGGATCTTTTCACCCCGCTGTCCCTCCTCGAAGCACTTCTTCAACCCCACCTTCGCTGTCCCTAGAGTCTCTCTTCTGGCACAAAGACCGAGACAATTCCACTTGACAACCACCACCGCAGCAAGTCAATTGAACAAAATGGCCTCAAAGCAGTTCCGTCTCTTGTGTCTGGAGAACCCTCTCCTCGGTAAGCACAACCTGAGCTGTTCTTCAAGAGCTCCAAGCTCTCCCCATCTCCCTTGCCCCTCGTAGCTCAAACGGCCCGTCAGCCAGCCCTCCTCGCTCGGGCATGGGCTTCGGGCTAAGAAAAACCCCCGCTGACGCAGCCCACGACAGACATCCAGGCCCAGGGCAACGATGAGCTCCTGGCCAAGTATGGCCTCAAGGCTAACGATGCCATCCTGGCCGAGGACAAGCACAAGGCTATCTACGAGGACCTTCTGAACAACTACGAGGCCAAGCTCATCGCCGGCGGTGCCGCCCAGAACACCGCCCGTGGCGCCCAGTACATCCTGCCCGAAAACAGCGTCGTCTACCTTGGTGGTGTCGGCGACGATAAGTACGCCGCCATCCTCAAGGACGCCGTCAAGCAGGCCGGCCTCCGCGTCGAGTACCGTGTCGAGCCCACGCAGCCCACCGGCCGATGCGGTGTCGTCATCACCGGCCACAACAGGAGTCTCTGCACCGACCTGGGTGCCGCCAACCACTACGACCTGGACCACCTGAAGAAGCCCGAGATCTGGAGCCTCGTCGAGGGCGCTGAGGTCTACTATGTCGGTGGTTACCACTTCACCGGTAAGTCTGACGGTCTCTATGCGCAACCCATCCGTGAGGACTGTATGGATACTAACCGTCATGTTCTCCTCCCACAGTCTGCCCTCCAGCCATCATGGAGCTCGCCAAGGAGGCCGCGACTAAGAACAAGATCTTCGTCGTCTCCCTGTCGGCGCCCTTCATCCCCCAGTTCTTCAAGGACCCCGTGGACGCCAGCGCCCCCTACTGGGACTACGTGATCGGCAACGAGACCGAGGCTGCCACCTGGGCCGAGGTCCACGGCCACGACACCAAGGACCTCAAGGAGATCGCCAAGCTGATGGCGAACCTGCCCAAGGAGAACACCAAGCGCAAGCGTGTCGCCATCATTACCCACGGCACCGAGCCCACCGTCGTCGCCACCCAGGGCGAGGACGCCGTCAAGGAGTACCCCGTCCACTCCATCGACAAGGCCCAGATCGTCGACACCAACGGTGCCGGCGACGCCTTCGCCGGTGGTCTCACCGCAGGCATCGTCGAGGGCAAGTCCCTCGAGGAGTCCATCCACCTCGGCCAGTGGCTGGCCAAGCTCAGCATCCAGGAGCTGGGTCCATCGTAAGTCTGAACCTGCAAAAAGAATTTTCTTATTCATACTGTTGTATCGAGTGCTTCAACTACCGCTCTTTTCAAAAGAGCGCACTGGAGACTGCCCTCCTCAAACGCATTACTTGATCTCCCCCGGCCCCTCGAATTACACACTCTCCAAGCTCCAACATTCTGACCTCGTTCCTCATCCACAGGTACCCCTTCCCCAAGCAGACTTACTCGGCCTAAGCCTGAACGAGAGTGGCTTGGAACTCGAGAAAACTAATCTTCCCGTTCTTCCACACACACATTCCGGTTCTCATCTTGGCGTCTCAGGCGGGCATTATTTGACGGGTAGAAAAGCCTGGTTTCAACAACGGTGATTTGCATCCATGGGCGGGAAGCGAAAAACAAGAAAAAGGATTCGCTTTGTCTCAGAATTCAACTTATGATTCCCCATCTGCCAGATCATTGAAGAACAATGATCTAGAAGTAGAACGCTCCATCATCTTTTCAGATAGGAAAACAATCGATTCGGAAGCGACAGGCTCCGGGCGATACTCTTGTAATAGAGTCCAGTATATCCAACACAAATCTGTTTGCCGCGAGGCTGCGATGGCCTCGCGACGGTCTGAAGTGTTTCGGTTGCCCTCCCCAGTGTGCTCATGGTGATGGCACGCCTTGCTTGTGTGACAAGACCTATCCGGGTTGAAGCCGCCTTTATAAATCGAGGCTGGCAGGGATGGCATGTTCCCAGGAGTATGCGCCTTGTCCAAGATTTGTACAACAAAATTAGGCGTCCTCGTTCATCCCTTTGGCTTCGGACGGTCTTCCGCCAGAGCGCTCTCCAAGACCGCCCGGTCAAACGCGTCAGCCTCGGCGGCAGCCACTGCCATGTGCGTGTTCTTGACCGCATTTCTGAAGTGAGAAGGGTCGTCTTTGGCCGCCACTACACCCCGTCCGTACGCGGTAGTGGCGTTGTAGACATTTCCGTTGCAGATCGTGGTCAGGCCATTGGGCTGCGCGTAGGAAGGGAAAGAGCCCGCAAATTGCTGGTTGTATGAGTACATGTCGCCTTGGGCAAAACCCCCGTTGATCTGTCCTGTCGGCAGGCCGAAGGGGCTGTTGACAGGCGGAAGACCAGATGTGGTCTGCGAGAAGTCGGTAGAGAATGGGTTGCTACCCATGTTGAATCCCAAGGGCGACGACACTGCTTTCGTCCGCGTGTTGTTAACCTGTCCAGCGATGTGGCCCCCTGATGCGATCTCATATGCACCGGCATTGTCCTTGGGCGAGAAAAATGAGGAGGTCCCACTGCTCCCTGTAGATCCGCCTAGTCGTTGTCTGGTATGACCGAAACCACCACGGACTCCTTGAATTGGTCCGGCCAGACCAGATGATGGGCGGCCGGAAGTGCCGAAGTTAGTTCGACCAAACTGGCTACCAGGCACTTGAGCAAAAGGGTCCGAGGCTCGTTGCATACCCGGGCCAGGTGTGAAATCCGGGACTGTCGGTTGCAGCGAAGACGTGCTTGAAGCTCGTTGCGCCTGGTTCGGGGAGCCAGTACTGAAGTTTGCTCCCTCGTTGTATTGAGGGCCGACCGGATCCCCACGCCCTGGACCTGTCTGTGGCGGAGTCACAAAAGTTCCCCAAAGATTCGGCCTTCCAATGATAGCACTAGAATCATAAACAGGTGTTTGAAGACCACCGAAAACTTGCTCAGCTGTCGAAGAGTGCATGCCGTATGATGATGTCTTGGGTTGAGCGAGCCCTCGCCCCGTATGAGTACTCATCAGGTCCGAATTATCATCCTCAAGGAGGTCATCCACCATGTCATGCATCTTCGCATCAATGTTCAGATCCGATTCAGTTTCCAACGGGTCAACGTCATTCACCTCGGCGTCGGGGCTTCCTTCAATCGCAGCTGACCCAGATACCGCTCTGGTGTGCGCTCGTTCGAGGTTGCCCACCGCCTGCATCCCATCCAGCCCAGTAGGACCAGACCTGCTTGCTGGACGGAGATTGCGAAGCTGTCCTTCAAGCTGGTCAATCTGAGCATCGGCGGGTATGGGCTGGGATCTGACAGGCTCTTGCTGAGGAATCTGCGCGGGTTTACCTCCCTCAACGTAGGAGATCGTGACAGTTCCATCCGAGCCCTCTGCAGGTGTATTGACAGCCAGTGGGAACTTATCGTCAAGAGCAAGGGAGAATCCACAGTTCATCAAATCGTAGACACGGGCCCTCATCTCAGCATCAGGTTCCTTCCTGGGTTTCCCAGTGTCCTCCCAATGCGGCTTGAACTCATCTCTCTCGAAAGCTAAATGGAGTCGACAGGCCGGAGCCATGTTAGGTCCATCAAATGGCTTCATACCTAACGCCAGGACGTCCTCAGGAAGGAGGTATGGCGATGCATCCATCTGCTGGCCATTAAACTCCTTCAAGATGGTAGTCAGGACTTGGGCAAGTATCCTATACATGTCGAAGACATGACTCCCCAGGTGCTCTTGGAACTTGACAATGTCTGCTCGATAGATATATAGCCAGGCCATGTAAACACGCATCAGCGGTAGTAGGTTCTCTGTGAATGGGCTGAACTTTGTTGTGTGCTTCGGCGTTTCGCCGTGATCGGCTGTGTCTTTCGCAGGAGCTGCAGCTTTTGAAAATTCTTGGAGTTCCGCTTGGAAGAGGCGAGATATTATCACAATCCACCGGACGTTCATCCTCAACACGAATTGACATGCCATAGAAGCGCTATTACTCCAGTCCTCTGAAGACCAGTTAGCATTGACAGAGGACCCAGACAGTGCTGGAGTGCCAAACGCCGAAAGACCAGAACTCGAAAGGGAGAAAATGAGCAGAAGGCGGTACTTACTCTCAGCCCTGGATAGTGTGACGTAGTAGGCCGCAATGTTGATAAGCACCATCTTCAAAACAAGAGGCAGAGTGTCTGGCTTCTTCAACATTGTCTCGAGGCGGTGGAGCACGGTCTGTTCCAACTCAGACTGTTGAGAAAACGCCTCACCCTTGGCGAAGTGAGCATGGAGCCTCACAAACCAGTTAGAAAAGGATTCGTTGGGGTCCGGAGTGCCTGTTCGTCTGGTAGGCGTGGAGGAATTCAAAATGTGCTTGAACTCGACATCTAGATTGCGCGTCGAGTTGGCATGAGGAAGCTCAATCGCTAGCGAGCGATAGAGGTGGTAGACGACGAGCAAATGGTTGTGCTCTTCCGTGTACATCATTCCCATCTGGTGATGAGCATCCCCGGAAGTTGGCTTGAGGTCGTGCGCGAGAGCATAGTAGAGCAGAGCCATCTTCGTGCCACCTGGCTTCGGCCGAGCTTTGTGTCTCCAGCGAGATAAATCACCGAGACGAAGCAAGGTTGAGTGGAACGATTTCTGGGCGGCTTCGGCGGTCACAATATGGCCCTGGCGATCGTCGACATTCGGGGGTTCCAGTTCCAGAATGCTGTTGATCCTGGGCAGCTGCGGTAGGCCATGGAGCGTTTGGAGGCGCTGGAAGTAGCCCTTGTAAAAGTCGTGGGCAGTCTTCAGGTAGTTGTTGTAAAGTTTCTCCACCTTGCGCTTGGTCACGACGTGTGGCTGGCCTCGGAGGCGCTCGTTGAACAGGTTGCGGTACGCCGAGTTAACGTAGTGGTGAAGCTCCCACATCGCTTTCTCTGCATCGGACTGGTAGATGTACTGGGGGTCCTTGCTAAGCGTCATGACAAATCGCAGCCGAAATCTAAGATCGTGTCAGAGATATTTTTCCAAGTCAACACAACACCGTCAACAATAGATGCCACACGCGGATGCAGCCTTCCCACGATCAGGTCTAACCAAACAGCACTCGCTTGCAGTGAGATATACCCCATGGAGAGGCACAAATCTCGTAGGTATATATCTTAGCTGGACGGTCGCCTGCGCAAATTGTTTGCAGGGACATGTTTTGTTCCTTTTCGCGTGTGACATCTTTTGTCGACGGGCTAATAGTGATCCGACATACTCGGCCATGCTCCCTTCCAGCGATTTCAACTGCTCTTCTTCGGTCTTGCCGTTAGTCCCGTTCTTGAGCTGCTGGATATCATGGAGGATCTTGTGTCGGATTTTCTTGGCGTCCCTGGATGTTCGCACTCTGTTAGCATACTCGAAGCCCGGAGCGTGCGATTATGGCACAGCAATGACTGGGACAGATTCGGCATGCAAGGGCGAGCGTGATGCGCAGCGCCTTGGGAAGATTTCAAAAGATATAAAATACGGTATGACGTACTGCCAGTACATTTCCGCCGTCGGCAGCGAGTCCATCTTGTCGGGCATGCTGGGCAGCAAGCAGCGGGTGCTGCGGTAAGCAGGAAGGTTGTGTAGTAAAGATTCGATGAGTATGTGCAATGTAACGAAAGTTGGTTCCAATATCAAAACAAGCCCATAGTTAAAGACCGGTCTCACACAAGGACGGGGACGGCGCAGCACGGGATTGGCGATCCATCACAGACGGGCGGCGGCCGGTGGTGGGATGTTTTGGGCGCGAAACCTGGTCGGGTTGCTTTGTGGAGGTCACGGTCGCTGGCGTGGGCAACATCGGTCACCGTGGTGGTCTCTGGACAGGTTGTTTCTGAGGCGCAATGTGGAACTCTGCAATCCTGTGTCGGTAGGAACGATGTTGACGATGGCAAAACCCCTCGAGGCATGAAAGAAGTCAATTGACTCTTGGGTGTAAGCCGCGTTCAGAGTAGTCGCAGATCCGCTGCTGCTGCTGGACTGACTGGACCGTGCACTGCTGCGGGCACCTCGAGGAACTGCCCAAGGGTACCGGGTACTAGTGAATGTCAGGTACCCGCTACAAAGTTACTGATACTTCAATGCCCATCCTACGTATCACCATTCTATGATAATACCAGCAAGATTCTGGGATGTGATCAGTTCTACAGAGTCTTATCAGTCAAATTTCTTTTGGTGATTCCTTCGACATCATGTACAGTCTAATAGAGGAGACCTACACAGTGTGGCTGGTCCTTCACAGTTGTCTTTCGAACAACTGCACGCTAGTGCTGTGGTGAGTCAAGATACACGAGGAAGACCCTGCAAGGTGTACCTATCAAGGGTACTGTTTGTTCTATGGTGGGTCTCTTCCACAGAGTGAAGTCACGTCACTGTGAATGAAGCTTTACAGTCCAAACAACCCACCGTCAAGACAATGCAAACACACCTTCACCCAGCGCACCTTGGTGGAACCTCGCTTTTTCGAGGCCATAGACGAGCAACAGGTCTAACACAGAAGTAATCCTCCCTATCCTCTCCACCAAGCAGAATGAAGCGCTCACGCGAGCCCGAAGAGGATTGCGGTCCGTCCTCGACCACCGAGCAAGATGTCGAAATCGTCCCTGTTTCTAAGTTCCTAGGCCTCGACGTTGCCGAAGAGTCGCAGTCTGCTTCCATTCCCGATTTCACCTGCTCACTCCCTGGCCACGGACCCGGCCTGCGCTTCCCGACATACGAAGAGTACGAGTCGCACTACCACAAGGCGCATGAAAATCGCTGCATCGATTGCAGGAAGAACTTTCCTTCTTCACATATGCTCAATCTACATATCGGAGAATTCCACGATGCCCTGACCGAGCTGCGGAAAGAGAAGGGGGACAGCATCGTAAGCAGTTGCTTTTCCCATACAGTATTACGTAGGGGTGCTAATGGTTACCCAGTACTCCTGCTTCGTTGAGACATGCGCCGAAAAGCGTAAGACGCCAGCTGAGAGGCGTGCACATCTGATCGAGACACACAAGTACCCCACCAACTACTTCTTCGCAGTAACCAAGGCTGGTGTTGACCGCCGCCAGTCCATGCTCGTCAACCGTAACGAAAGCAAGCCACGCACACATCAGCGCGACAATGCTCACCAGCAAGGGCGCAAGGGCGGTAAGAAGCCATCTGGCAAAGACGCCACACTGGATGTCGCAGAAGGCAACGATATCCAGAAGAATTCAACCACTGATGACGGAGCCGCTGAGCCAGTAGATGTCGCAATGGGCGATCCAGACAATCCGGTTTGTCAGGATCAGCTTAAAGACATTGGCAAAGATAACAACAAAGGCGCCACAAGCAGCGATATCGCGTTGCTTAGGGGGGGCTCGGATATTCTGCCAAAACACCAGACAGTCCAGGATCGCAAGACGGCGGCCCAGGATACGGACATGGAGCAGTTGACAGGAGCCATGTCGTCCTTGAAATTTGTCCCCAGAAATGTTCGACTCGCCTCCAAGAAATCCGGCTTGCCTCCGCGGTAAGGGTAGCGTAGTGGGCTCGGCGACATCTGGCCGACTTCAAATGACCATGTATCACTCGGCGTTGTGGGCGTAGAGATACCCAACGGAGCATCAAGCGTCTGTAGTAGAAATGGATCTGCTTTCACAAAATGAATCTCTATTGGTATACCAGGGAAATCTGGTCATCAAGTGGTGATGCCGTACCTTCTCAAATCAAGCTCCCAACTCCTTCCTGCCTTTTCGTCGCGCTGTGTGCAATTTGCCCGTTGTCTCGTGTTCGGTGTCGCGATCAGTCGCTCGAAGCGCATCCTCTGCATCCGCAACTGACACACTGTATGTCTTGATCCTCCTTGAGGTTTGCTTTCGGCACTCGACAAATACAGGTCGAGGCAAAGTTTGTCTCCTTCGTCTGCACACATCGCAAGCAGCACAGCTGTAGTCAAGGTTAGCTTGACGCGGCCCAAGGCCCATGGCGTTGTGGGTTGGTACGAACCTTCTCATAACCTTGTTTCTTCCACTTTGCGATCAGCATAGCATCCGCGTATCCGTTCTTCAGCAGCCAGTCGTAAAGCTTCTTGCTGATCGCCTCCTTCTCATAGTAGAGTTCGTAGATGTATCGGCTTCGCTGGTGGGAGATTTCGAATATGGGCCACTGGGCCTGGTGCTTGGGGATGTTATCGGTCGGTGTGTTCTGCGCATCCTTCATCTTGTTGCTGAAGATGAGCAGATCGTCCTCGATGTCGCTGAAGCCATCTGGTGGCGGCTTGCGCTTCGAGGCGTGCCTGATGGCGGGCATGTTGATATGATTCGCTCGTGGTTCGATAAACGAGTGTTGTTTTTCGGCCAGCCGGACGACCACAACTTCAGAGCTGCAGTGATGAAGGATCGGGATGTTTCGAACAATTACGGAGCAAGACGCGTTGCATGGATAGTTGGGGGGCAATGTGCATCTAGAATAATTACCAGGCTGAAAAGGCGCTATGTCGTCGCGGGCAGGCAGTAGCGTATTGGTCGGCTGCTTATCTAATCGACGCCTGTGAGTGGTCAATCTGCAACAGCTTCCCCTTGCCTTGCGCTGGAATCGGACGTCAGAGCACTTTGGAACCGAACGAAAGACGACGAGAACGACAGCCCCCCAGAAGCAATCCTCCAGCCGCCATGGCCCACATCTCGCCAACGCAATTCGCACGCAAGACGCGCCAGTGTCAGTACCGTCGAGCCCGAACTTCCGATCGCCGTGACTGACCACCGAGTAGCTATCAACTGGGCCGAAGCGCAGAAGCGGGTGCTAGGGACATACCGGCAGTGGATTCGAGCTGTACGTTCATGCGATCCCTCCAGCTGGCGGCAGCAAATCTGCTGTGGCTGGGACTGGTGTGGGGAGGCCGTTGGGCTGACAATTGGTATTGCAGGCACCCGAAATCCAAACCATGTACAACGTTCCCTTCCCCGTGTCGGTCATCCGGACGCGAATCAGGGAGGAGTTTGAGCGAAACCGATTCGTCAACAAGCTGCCAGTCGTCGATATCCTGCTCTTCAAGAGCGACGCGGAGTACCAGGTAAAGCCTCACCAACGTTGGCGGGGCGAGCGGGCGAGGACGAGCGGGCTGACCGTCGACAACAGGAAACCATGAACTTCTGGAAGCAATCGAACCACGTCATGTCATATTTCAAGGAGGAGAACTTCAGAGGAGAACACAGGTTACCATCGAGCTTCATGTCGGGCTTCCTGGAGGTAAGATACACACGAAAGCTACCTTCCAGAGCGGGACATCTACTGACTTACTGCCAGGGTCGCAACTGAGGACGGGATATCATAAAAAGATGCCCTGTAGATACCAAATAGAATTTCCTGAGCCGCCATCCGAGACCGTCCTTTTAATGTGCCATTTCTACCTGCACGCCTTTAACGCCGACCTATGCCTATGTCCATACACCCCCCTCGCTCCTTCGGAGTTGGATACAAACATGCCCTACGGCAAGATCCATACTAATCAAATAGCCGGGGCTCGCCATTGGGTTGCAGCTGCTTCTTGGAGGGCGCGGGAATCTGAGGGACAGACTCCCTTGCGTCCCAGAACTTCTCTGCGACGACATCACACATGTCTTGGAGATCCTTGAGCCCCTTCTTCAGCGCATCAATGGCGGTTGTGCCCTCTGCATGCTGATTTTAGCGGGAAGCCTGGTTAATGTAACATTTAATAGCTCACATACCGTAGGTCTGGATTCTCATGTTCATCTTGGCCTCGGAGGGGTGGGGGATGGCGTAGGCGCAGAACTCGACGTCAGGGCTGTGAGATTGTCAGACTCAGCTGGGTGAGCATGAGCGAGCAGTGAAGCAACTCACTTCTTCATGATGATGTATCTGAGGGCGTTGCCAAGGGTGTGGCCCTCATCCCGGAACTCAAACGAGGCTGCTGTAGGCGTGGAGCCGGGGAGCTGTACGTACGTCACGTCAGGATTCCCGTCCTTCGCACGTGTGAGTGCAGGGCTGTTGCTCATACCAGGAATAACTTGGTCTCCTCCACTTCAAGCTCTTCCGCGGCATCGTCGCCGTTTTGCGACTGCTGCGCGTCGTCCATGACAGTGTCGTCTCCGATCTCGTTTGTCATCTTTCCTATGGTGACTCAGAATTGCCGTAGGTGCGGGCACGGGCGTATGTCAGTGTTGCAGTATTTATCCTGTGAACCAGGGGACCGATTTGCCTGGGTGCGTTCAGATCACAAGGCTACGGCAGTGAGACTCAGCAAGATTTTGCGATAAGAGGCTCAACCTTATCGCAGCGCGGGAACGATCAGGCAAGCCCCACCTACGTCTAGCCCTGGAGACTCTAGCCTCCCCATCTCCTAGCACCTAGGCCCTACGAAGCAGTTGCCTCAATTGCTTGCCCCGGATTTCTAGGGCCCTGCCCACGTCTCTGCCCCCAGCCCCGCCAAAACTTCGTCTCGTCCTAAGGTTTGCTAGCTCTTAACGGCAGCTCACATACCGCAGCAGATCACGCTGGCACACGCTTGGTGTGTCTTGGTTCGTGATCGCATATGCAGTGTGCTCGTCCTTGTCGGGCACACAGGAAATGCGGTCGCGTCTTGAAAGAGAGACGTTGGACCAGCCTCGTTACTTGAGACATGCTTCCGACCGGATTCGGAAAACCTGCGAGTCTCTGAAATGGCCTCAAGTCCCGATTTTACAAGAGAGACAGCCAAACAGCCTAGGCTTGGACAGGTACCTTCCGCCGCATGTAAAACTCACCGCTCGGGGCGCTGCGGCGATCATCACATCCACTTGTTCGAGAACAACTTTTCTGCGCACGTCGGCATTGTCCGCCACGGTCTGGCAGTCTGGTTCATGAGTCGTTGGCCAAGCAGCTCGAGGCGTTCTTTTGATCCACGCTTCCCGCTGCGTGTTCCCATCGATCGCATGGAACGGTCTGGGTCATCAATTACTCAGGGAGGAGTTCGCTGGGGGGGGGGGGGACTGGGTATTCCACACTCATTGCATCCCCAACATCCTGCAGGAATGTCACAATGCAGCCTTGCGGATGCGAATTATAGCAAGGTTGGGTAAACCTTAATGCGGGCCAACTGCGATATACGGCGGGACGGCGGAGATATCAGCGGAAACAGCTATAGCATCATCGGTCTATTGATCATCAGGATCGCAATTGCGATCGCTGCTTGACCACCTTGACCACCTTGACCGCACCTCGTCGTGGGATGAGGTGAAACTCGATATGACGTCCTATGGGTCGGCAGTGCGGACACGAGGGTGGTCATCCCGTCCGCGACCTCGCGCGGCCGTTGCCAGCAGCCTCGAGTGTGGTACCAGGCCAACGGGAGCCACATGTGACGGACCGCCGCCAGGCATGCACTGCCCAACTCTTTGACAAGTCCCAACGACCACTACCAGCTCGGCTCATCACCAACGGTGGCGCTCAAAGATCTTCAGCGGTGCAGATATAGACAAAGACACAATGCTTTGCCTGGCGCGCGGCAAGCCGCATCCCTTCGGAGGCCGGAACAACGACACTTTGCCAAGAGCACAGGGTGTCCGCCTTTTCTCCAACTCGACAGCTTGTGATGAAATGCAGCCCAGTACTGATATTAGGGGTAGGGTTAGATAAGTGATAAGATAGGCTGCAACCACTCATAAAGTGTACAAGTTGGAGAGAAAGAAGGGGTCTGATGGTCTTGGCAAAGTGTCGTTGTTCCGGCCTCCGAAGGGATGAGGGCGGCACCACGCCAGCTTCTTGCCTGCTTGTCACGGGAGAGGTTGTATCCGTGTGTGACCAACAGATGGACTGCCGAGACCCTCGATGACAAAGCTTTTTTTTTTTCCTTCTGTCTCCCAGACCGCATCTCTGTCACCTCGGCCGATACTAACTCAGACCTGAAGCCGCGAAGGAGCCGGTCGGGGGCCACACCATCGCAGGCCCACACCGCGGCTCAAATCTGTTTTGCACGCGCAGGTGGTAGTCCGTCCATGTCCGGGGGCACTATATCTGCGGTCAAGAACTCGAGCATGACCGCTCTTTCCCCTCAAAGTGAAACAGTATCAGAGGCTGTCGGCCTTCTTATCAGCGAGGCGCATTCGCAAACCTGGGGGAGATGGGGAATCCTCAGAGGGGTCCGAGGCCACCGTCGCCGCTTATTGTTACTCACCGTCCACCGCCTTGTCAGTGACCGAAGAGGCAGGCGAGGGTGGTCGGGCAGACGGGATGGGCAGAGTTTCTCTCCTCGGGGCAACCTGATTGGGTGCTTGTCGTTTCAGAGCGCTGTCAGTTTAATTGGTGGAGAGCCACCTGAGGCAACGGTGCCTAAGAGATGCACTGGTTCGTGCAGCGACGGGCAAGGTTGGGGCCCACCAGGGCACTTCCATGGGGGCGAAGATCGCCCAGGGGGCCCAGCTCTGTGCGTGAAATCCTCCGAACTGACAGTGACATATGGGAGAGGTCACCCACAAAGCCTGGACGCACCACGGCACGTCGGCCCAGGACCTGCGCGTTCACGAGAAAGGAGATTATTGACTGGCCCGCCTCCCATCAATAGTCTGTATTAATGTGACCCCATCTGATGCACTTGCAGCAAACAAATATATGGCGGGTCGATGTGGCGCCAATCACTATCGAACTGCCCCAGCTCCCTGACATAGGCAATGTCCATCTCCAGATTTCAACTCGACCCTTTCGGGCATGTACCGACAGGAGGGTTCCTTTGGGTCCAGTTGTTCGATACGCGAACGAGGACGGGCCTCATCCTGCACCATCCGGAGTTTCCCAGTCCAGAGGGAGGGCCTAGGCGGTCGCACTCCGACTACAGTACCTCCTACCGACAGGCTACCGGGTTACCGACCTATGTTCCAAGGTTGTAAGAATTAAGTACCGGGGAGCAAAAAATGAACGAACCTATCGGTGCTTTCCTCTAAACCGTCTGATCTAGGGGAGATGCAAGCGCCGGTGCTGTTATCCATTGTGTTCCTCCAGGGCCGCAATTGATGTCGCACAAGGTATCTACTCTATCGATTGCAGCGGTGCTCTCCCAGGGGGGCCCAATTATAAAAACTCGTATTCTTCAAAGACAGCAATGCCGTGCATTGTTCGTCATACGGCAACTGCCCACAAGCAAAAAGTCATTGGCCGTCAGGGCAGCAATTTCTGACATATTGTGCCATGGAGAGACAAGGATCACGATAAGATGGAACCGGGCTCGACTGGATGAAGAAAGAAGCTGACAGCCGCATCGATGCAACCCCTGGATAACCCCCGACAACAGGGCTGCGGGCGGGACGTAGTCTACGCACATAGGACCATCTCGGCGACGGCAGCGCAAACAACACATGCATGGTCAGTGCTCCCAGAGACATGCGGCACGGCCTCGCCGCCTCGCTGGCCACTCAGATCGACACGTCGAGTCTGGCATTGATTTGCAGTACTGCAGAGGCGCATCTCAAAGGAGGTGCAGAGAATCGTGGCTGCTGCTGGGCGGCCTCAGGAGGAAGGGAGAAGATATTAATTAAGGGGAGCAGCATGAAAGGGGTCCTATTCAAACAGCACAGCCTCGTGGTTTTGCTGGGTGGTGTTGCCGCGTAGGCATCTGACGCTGCTAGGCCACCGACAACAAGACAACGGACAACAATGCCGGGTTACCTGGTTGATAGTTGAGCCAAGTAAAACCGAGCAAGGCTGCGCAGCCCTCCTGGCCACACCCTGAAGAAACCTCCTGGCTCCTGGCTCGGGGCAAGCCAGCCACACGCCCTAGGCCGTCTCTGGAGGTTATTTCGGTCCGTGTACAAGATTCGATACCAAGGCTCATGGAACTTGGACGCTGCCAACCTAATGGCAACGACAGGTGGTGAGCCAAGTACCGAAAGGGAAAGCTTGCACTGAATCAGCCATCCGTCCGAAGGCCAAAGCACCGGCACGCGCGTGGATATTCCGAGGAGTGCAGCATGTATATGGGCAGCAGATATAATACTGTAGCAGCCGGGCTGGCAGGCAGGCCACTACTCATCCCGTCCGTACTGTGGCTAGTCTGTCGCGTGAAGGAGAGACAACAGAGACGGAGGGACAAGTAAGTGTGCTGAGTTGCGGCCCGCAGTGACTTGGCAGCAAGTCGCAATCGAAGAGGAAACGGGACGAGCAGGGGTCTAGTGCGGACGAGTGTGGGTAAGCCAGCATTAATGAAACAACGACGGAGCTTAAGGTAGCGTGAGCCCCGCCAGGCCCCGTCCCCATGAATGGTCCTGAGATGTCTTGGGAGCAACTCCGTGCAGAGTGGGCCACCCCGACCCCCCGACCCCCCTCCCAGATCTTGGTGCGGCGGCGCTGGTGCGTGGTAGCCAGTCGCAGGGCCAGGACGGGGAGCCTGCGGTGACTTGGGAGCGTGCAGGCGGGCTCCAGGAGGATGGCCGGACGAGCCAGACGAGCCAGACAAGCCCAGAGGGACGTCGACAGCCAGACAGCGGCCAGAGACGAGGTTTCCCGACCGACAGGGAATAGCCACAGATCTCTCACCCTCACTGTATCACTGACAGTGCAAGCCCCCCTCCCCCCTTTCATAGACCAACAGGCCTACCCTGTCGCGGCCAGTCGTGGCCGTATCATGAGTCCATGACCCAGCAGCTGGTGTTGTTCGCTTCGTAGCAGCCGTGGAGTATCTCGAAGCCAACCTTGGAACTCGGGGACATTCTGAAGCAGCGCATCGTCTCCTAAAAAGGGCCCCTCTCCCAGCCCGCGGATTGCTGCGACAGCTCCTTCTGACTCCCCTCCTCTTCCCCCTTCGCGAACGCACGGTTTCGTTGTTCACGGCCCTGCAGTCAGACTGTCGCTTCATCCTCCACGTTGCTGCTGCTGCTCAAGTTAGGTGCGCTGCTTGCTATCCTGTCTGAGGATCCGGGTCCAAGTTCAAAGCAAAGTCACCCTTAGCATTTTATCCCACCCCACACCTACCACACCCCATACAAAATACATTACGGCTTTGATTGATCGATTTGCGAAATACGACTTTCAGCTGGGACACGTTCGTCAGCATTAACGCGCAACAAAATCTGTCGACCGAAATTGTTAGGCGATCTACAGGAGATCATACACACGACCATATCCTCTTTAGGACTTCTTTTTGGGAGAGAAAGAAAGGAGGCCTTCCCGTTGGAGAAAAGAGAATCTCGCTCGCTTCTCTCTCTCTCTCTCACTCGCGCACGCTCTTGCTCTTTTCTGACGCTCACACGCTCACACGCCCACACTCTCGGCTACTCCACACCTCGCGCGCCAGAAACTCGGCACCCTTCGAGAAAGGAACAAAAAAGGGGGAAGCCAAGAAAAAGCTGCAGCGCGCACACCTGCTGCCTCTTGGGGGTTGCATCGGCTGACAGCTAACTTTGCTCCTTGGGGCCCAATCCCGCCGAATCAGAGCCATTTCAGCACAGGTCTCACCCAAACGCGGCGGCTTGAAACCCTAAACCGAACGGAGGGACACGAGAGGGCGACAAAAGGTACAACCTCGAGGGACTCGACCTATCTTTCCTGTCCAGCCCGCGGACCCGCCGACGGCACTTTTCCTGCCCTGCCACCACTGTCCGTCCGGTCCAGTCCAGTCGACGATCAGCGTTGGACATTCTTTCCCAGCTTCTCAACCCACTCTCCCACACCACACCCACCAGACGCACCACATCACGCACGCACAACGCACACAACAGCCTCCCGTGGTGCATAATCGCATTCCCGCCCCTCGCACATCTGGGCCCTTCTCGACCACCGGGTTTTAACGAGCCGAATTAGGCGTGGTCTGGGGCAAATCGTCTGCCTGTGCAGCGTTCCTTACTGCGGGTTGCAGCCACCGGTCCTGCACAAAGTGCTTGGGCTTATCTTACGCGAACAAGTCGCTTCCTGGGTTGTCTCTGAGCCAGGCGACCTCGTGGTGCCGACTTCTTCGCATTCCTGCGAAATAGTTTCAATCGCATCTTTATCTCGTTTTTTTCCCCCCTCAGCACACGCTCACCTCAACCATGAGCGCAGCCATCGCAATGGCTCCTTCGCCAGCTCCTCACGACCGAACAAGCTTCGGCGGCTCTCCGCCAGCCGCCGTCACATCCTCCAATGCCGCGGGCCCCGCCCCTGCATCAGTTTCCCCATCTGCGCAGCGAACTGCCATTTCAGCAACTCCCAGTGCGCCCGCACCACCTGCGCCGCAACAATCCTCCAACAGATCTGGCAGTCGCAGCCCTAAGGGTCAGGCTCAAGGAGCCGCGAAGTCATCTCCTCCCAGCGCGTAGGTTTCACCCTGTTGCATGCCCGTCCCCCAGCTTTGATGCATCCGGTTACTGACTGCTCCTCGATCACTACAGATCTCGAACCGGTGGAGGCCCTCCCAGGATCATCGTTAAGAAGGAGCCCGGCTCCCCCGACCTCACAACAGCTCGGCACCGTCCTCGCAGGCTAGATTTGTCCCGAGGCGGCCAAGTTGGCTCTGGCGCCGCGACTGCCCGGCCTCTGGGGTCTCGAGAGAGCGGACTGGGTATTCAGGAGATGGGACTCGCCTGCCTGTCCCCCGGTTTTGTCACACAAGATCCCATTATGAAGGAGCAGGTGCAAAGGAGTCTGTCGGTCCGCGAGCAGCAGAGACACCTGATTGAGGCACGACTGCAGCAGCAGTCAGCAAAGGGAGATGGCCCGAGTGATAAGGACAAGGAGCCACAGAGCGGATTCGCAGCCAAGACGCCGGGGATGCAATCGCGCAGGAACAAGGCCCCTCCAGGGCTGTCCATTGTCGCACCGTCACACGAGAACTTTGCCAACGAGAGGGTCATCCAGTCAGCACCCCTCGGCCAGACTTTTACTGGCATGAACAACCCGCATCCATTGACCCGGCACATCGAGAACCGCCCCTCCAAGCTCTCAAACACATCACACATCCACCACGTGCCTGCAACACAAACCAACAACAGGCTGCCACCCATTTCCGACGTCTTCGGGCACAACCTCCACTCGGGCCACCCCGAATCCACCGGGCATGCCATGTACGCGCAGCATCAGAATGGCCCTCAGCCAGCTCGCTCGCCCGGCCACACCCACAACCCCCACCCTCCGCCCACTGCCACCAGGCCGAGGGAATACAAGTCGGCTGAGGAAGCCCAGCACGAGCTTGCTGGAGGACGTCCCGAACTCCTGCCAAAGTTAGTCCACTACGGCGGCCACCAGCCACCAACCCCGCCATCGCCCCTGCCCGGCGCGCATAGAGTTGACGCCAGCCGAAGCACCAGCACCACGAAGCGCCGCCGCGACGAGTACGAGGCTGGAGTCTCGCCCCCGCTGGGCAATGGCCGGCCATCGGTCAGACGAGGACCCTTCGGTGAGGGGCGAGACAGCCCTGAAACACAGCGTGCCAAGAGGGAAGAGTTCCTGCGGATCTGCGAAAGGGCTTGGGATCTCTTCCACTCCTGAGCGGCATCCCGGGGGACCCCTGATAATCACGTTCAGGGTCAGGATTCAAGAAAAACTTTTGCGCATTTTTGCATACCTCGATATGCTTGTGACAACAGTGGTGTGTATATTTTGCAGCATCCAGCGGCCTGTTCCGACCAAAAGAACTTTCAAAAGTCCTTATAATGCGGTGGAAGCCCAGTGAGAAAGAAGCGGACACTCCGTCGGAATAAGGAGAATGGGTTGGAAATGAGATACAATAATGTCTTGTGTGTGTGTATTTGTACACCTCAGGCTCGGGAATCAGGGTGCACCAGGGCGCGGTGGGCTTCCATGAAATCGGTCGACATGGGAACGCCAGAAGATACCAATATAGGACCCGTTCCCAAAACGGGGCTTTTTTCTTGCAACGACTTGGGACTTTCATTTATACAACAAAGCTACTCTACTACTTTTCAATACTCTCCCTCGACAAATAACTTCTCTTAAGGTCAGCTTCGATTCTCGACACAACGCGACCATACACACACAACTATCCCTGGCACAAAACACCTCGGAATAATGGGTCACGGGAACGGGTGCAATATTATATTTGGGCTCGGCTTTTTCACACTCTTATCACTGCTTCAGAGGGCGTTGAACTTGTCTATGGTTTATCTTTTCCCATCAGGCCGGGGTACAGTTTGGCCGATCTACAAAAACTGTTGTTGGCTTTTGTGTGTTGGCACTTGGTCTTGGTTTATTCCCTTTGTTGCGTTGCCCCCCGACTATGCGATCAATGAGAAGAGAGAGGCCATTTTTGCTCGGTTCTGGTTTCGGACGGGAATTCAATGGAGGGGGGCAAAGGAGGGGTTCAGGTTCAGGTTCATTGGACGGACGAAATCCGGAAAGGGCGTCCCGGATGGGCATTCTTCTAATAGCTTGACAGCTTAGAACAAACCGACAGATTTTCACTCCGATGGTTCTTCTGGCATCTACTTGCGCGTGTGAAAAAACGTTGGTGGGCGACTGGAGAGCGAGTTGTCCACCGTGATCGGACCTGCCAATCCATCTTGCCTATTAAGATATCTGGTCTCAGCCAATGGGAAGTATTAAGAATGATTCTCTCCGTGTCCAGTCAGGACATGTTCTTATCCGTGACTTGACCAGTGATCAAGTGGTTCGTTCCTGTTTTGTCCGTGGACAGTGGAAGATGCGCCGTGTCTTCGAGTTCCAACCCGGCTCACTCCAGCAAAGCTGAGAAGGTGAGCCGGGGTACGTCTCTGTCCTGACACTTTTCTCTCGCAGCCAACACTTTCCTCCACTTAGAGCGGAAACTTGTCACTTCCCCAGCACTGCCCTGGCCGGCTCCACGCCCGGCCTTGACAACTACCTACGTGTTGTGGCTCTTCTCAGCAGGACTGAAACCCGCCTCAGCGCCACAACATCCGGCAATTGGGCACATTGTGTCTTGAATCCTTATTTGCAAAACGGGAACTGCCGTCTGACCGCAGACAGACAGAAAGACAGACAAACGAGAAAAAGAGAGCACGATGCCTGAAAGAGAGCCGGAGAAAGAGGGAAATAGAGATCTGAGACCTGATGTCACCGAGGCTGGCTGTATCTGCAAAGGCACCCGCGAAAAAAGCAAAAGGGAGGTCTCCTTCCCGCCTCGCTTGAGTCGGCAAGGTAGGATTGGGAAGGGGTAGTTGGCAGGGAAAAGCAGGCCGGCCCGGACGGCCACCACGAGGGCCGCGAGATCGGGCCCCTGTCGGTGCCTTGCTCACTCATCTGATCACGTTCACTCTATCCCCTTCCCGGCCGCCTGTTGCGGCCCCGGCCTGAGGGACCTGATCGGGTGGCCTAAGGCACGGGCGAGGTTGACAGGTGTCTAAGGTTGGGACGAGGCTGCCTATGGAGGCGAGGTTTTCCTTCAGACGACAACGGCTCGGCTGTGTTGTGTGTGTGTGTGTGTGTCGTCGGGTTGGTGGTCAGTAAGCCGGCCGTCCTGGCCTGACCTGTCTGAGGCAAGGACGGGGGCCCCCATTTTCTTGTCTCTCCTTTCTCTCTCTGCTCTGCTCTGCTCTGCTCTCGCTCTCCTTATCCCACGCAGCAGCAACGTTGCGGCGGTGCGCCCCCAGACGTTGTGTCACCGTTCGTGGGGGAGGGGGAAGGGGAGGGGGGCCGTCTCGCTTGCCTCGCTGTTTGCCCTGGGGGCCTGTTGAAACGCCGAGTCGAGTGACTAGGCAGCACACGCGGTTCCTGATGGCCGCAAGGATGCCGTCTGTCTGTCATATCCGTGGACCGACCGGTTTGCGTGTGCCTGGGTTGTATGTATGTATCTGTGTGTGTGATAGGCATGCGTGTGTCATCACCCGTCTTCCGTGACAACTGGACAAACCATGAAAGGCGGCCGTCCACTTGCAGATGCCTCGAAAGTGGGAGACTGACTGCCTTGACCAACAGACCTCTTTAGCTTCCAGCACTAGTGGTTGCGTTTAGAAAAATGGCGATTTCACTAGAGTGCAATGGCAGGACATACTATGGGACCCATGAACAGAAGGTAAGAGAGGAAAAGAAAAAAAAAAAACAGCTTCTAAGACACAGCAATGGTCAGGCGGTGGAGAAGAATAACCTTGATGCGGCGGACAGCCAGGCTGAAGTTCAAGCAGCACCCAATGACACCGAGCAGCAGCCCGGTCCGCGAAGAATCGGGCCAGGAGGACGACCTCCCTGATGTCACGATAACGACTGCAGAATGTCACCCTCCATCTCAGCCGGACACAGATGAGGAGCTACAGCCGAAGGATCACCCAGCGGACCAGATCTCTGCACAGAACCAGTCAACCCACGCGGAGGCCGAACCCGATGGGCTGTCCCTCATGATCGATAACTTCACGAGAGGAGAGAGCCAAGTCGTCGAGGCCGGAAGCGACGGCGAGGAGAATAAGGACACAGAAACCATCCAGGCGCAGCAGCCGACGTCATCATTCGACGACCCAGAGGAAGGATCTCAGACGTCGAGCGAGGAATCATGGGCATCGTTCCCATCTAGCGGCTCCTCATCACTATCCACAGACAACAGCGGCGTCTCCAGCACCGACGAGCAGGAGAAGGAAGAAGAGGAGTGCGCGCCTGGAACGAGGGGCACAGACAGCGGACCCTCGCCGAGTCCAGAGACGACCTTCAAGTTCTACAAATTCCACGAGGAGTTCAAGGATCTCGAGGCTGAACAGGACGAAGAGGAGGACGAGGACGAGGACACTGACGACCCTCGCTTCTCTCCGACAGGCCCCTGGGCGTCGAGCGCGGTGCCCAGATGGGCATTCCTGAGGTCCAGTAACTCGCTGCCTGTGCTCAACCTAGGTCCTGGGGATTTCTACCACGGCGGGTCCGCGCTGAGACATGAGGTTTCGGCGGATGAGGATGATGGGGACGAGTATTCTGGGAGCAGAGGGTCTCCGGAGATCACGATGGTAGGCATAGTGCACTTGTAGTAGTATATGTATTAATAAATCCATCAACTTCACATGTTCTTGGATTGGTTAGGAACAGAACGAAGCGTGACTCCGTCAGTTGCCATCCAATTCACCCCTCGACATTCACATGGGCACCCCAGCCCAGCCTGATAAATTATCGCATCAATTGAGAGCAGGGTCCAAATGGCTTGGATACTCCCTATCTACCTAGGCCCATGGTCATAAACCATTGGACTTTTTTTAATGGGATGTTATTTAATAAGAAAGGACTATATAAGAGGGTACATTATAGATAGGAATCCTACGGGAGGTCGTCTTACTTTGGCCATCCCTTAGGAGGTTGTTCTATAGAAGGCTGCTCTATAAAAGGTTGTCCCATGGGAAGCTATCTGATAGGAGTTTGTTCCATTAAGAGACCATCCTAAAGGAAACCATCCCATAGGAGGCTGACCCAAGGAGGCATGTTCATGAAGGCTGTCCTAAGGAAGGCTGTCCCATAGGAGGTTGTCCCACGTGATAGAGTCCTAATAGGAGGTTATCCCAGAGGAGAATTACTCCATAAGATGTTATTCCATAGGAGACTATCCTATGGGAGGCTGCAAGTGTCCCATAGGCAATTACCCCATAGGAGGGTTGATCCACAGGAGGTTGTTCCATGGGAGGCGATCCTATAAAGGCTGTCTCACAGGAGAGAACATGGATACCGTACGTTTATTATTAAAGGTGTAGTAGTGCTACGGTAATACTATGCAACCCCCTAATTTTGAGTATAACCCCTTGGCTCCCCTATTTAGCGACCCGCTCAAGCTCATGTTCCTTAGACGACGACACCAGAGGTGACCTCATCGCATTACCATCCCCAAAGATTAGGCCCGGATGGCCTACAGCCAAGAAGAAGGCGGCGAGAATTGTGGGTCTAGTATAACGAATTAGTATAATGGCCGCGCTGGACTGCTGCTATTACTTACACTCCCTCTAAGCCGATGAAGAGCCCTTCTTGCTGTAGCATCTCGTTCGACGGGTTGTACCCCTCCTTGAGCTCATGCACTCTGAAGGCACATCGCACCAGTATTGCGACGACTGCCAGCGACTCAAAGGCATAGAAGAGCTTCAGGCGCAGCCCGAATGACCGGTGTTGGATGGCTCGCTGTTTGAACCGCTCGGACTTGAAGTACCGCCACAGGTAGTCGGCATAAAGGCCACAGAAGATGACCAGTGTGATGACCTGAAGTGCGAGGCCTGCGAGGGCGAGGTCGACGCCACTGTGATTCTTGCCCGAGGAGATGGACGAGAGAGCACCGCCGGCGGCCTGGAGCGCCAGGGAGAGAATGTCGCAGGAAACAAAGACCCAGTAGAACAGGGCAGGGTTGAACCGCGAGAAGGACGGGCCGAATTTCGAGATGGTTTTGGCGAGTAGGACATAGATGGCAGCGCAGAAGAAGACGGGCGCAGTGGTGACACAGACTGTACCGGTCAGCAGAATACTCTAGTCCCCAAGGCTGATACAACAAAATGATGGGTTTTCAACTCACCGACTTGGATCATGAAGGCTCTGAAGTTCCAGAGGTCCTGGCTCATCATAACACGTCCCGCGTAGCCCAGGACCTCGTCGAGGCAGCCGGCGACCATGCAGCCCATAAACCACCACTGGTTCCACACCAGGCCGTTCAGGACGTGTACAGCAATAGCCGCCGCGAAGGCAGCTAGGAAGACGACATTGGGAGCCAGTCCAGGGATGTAGGCGTAGACGCTGTACTCGGGGCAGCAGGCATCGAGTGTGCAATTTGCGTCTGGCCCGAAGGGACTGTAGAGGCAGTAATACGGGTACTTGGCGATGTCACAAACCGTGGAATTGCATGGGCTGGCCATGGCTGCTGATCAATCTATGCCTGGCGAATGTCGTGAAGAGCTGCTGAGTGATGGTATGCTGACTTCAGAGTATTCTTAAGTGGGGTGGGGAACTGTCCTGCTCGTGGTGGTGAAGTCGCCGGGCTGCTCCAAGACGGCGACGGCGCGAAGCTCGAGGGCGTGGGCTAAGACCAAAGTTGACAGACTGGTACTGAGACGGCGCAAAAGTATGACGTTTCGTCTCGGTTTCGAAGTCAACAAAAATACACGATGCTTTCAAGAAGCTGCTGAGCCAAAATGATGTGTTGCGTGTCGAAGGACCGGTCTGAGAGGGGGAAGGGTCCTCGAGTAAATATTTCAAGCACCTCCAGACTGAGAGTTCCTTCCCTCGGAATGAAGAGATGAGAGCAAGTTGATGACATGGCGTTCTGGCCCGTTGATGCTCGCACCTTCCGTGTGTTCGAGCTCCCGGCCGAGTTCCAACGCAGTGGTACCTGCACACCTCTGTGTATGTCGAGGAAGGTTTGGACCCGAGACAAACACGCGGCCCCGCTCGACATTCTCTGTGTGGTGGATTGCAACACGACACAACACTGCTGTGATGAAGGCATCGTTGACTGACATGCTTAGCATGCTCGATGAGCCTGCTTACCGATGGCATAAATCCCAAATGCCAGAGACATGGCACCTTTCCTGCAGCGAGGCCGGTAGAGTCTTGCAACGAAGCGAGTGACGAGGACAGCGGCATCGACACAAGCCGTCGTGCCATGTTGTGGGTAAATGCACACCAGATCTGCAGGCTGGGAACGTCACAGGAATCTCATAGCTGTGTCCACAGAGGAGGAAAGTGCGTACCGGGCCAAGGTGATGTATCTTGTGCAAGTCGATGTAGAGGCGAACCGACAACCAGAGGGCATAAACACAGGAGAACAAGTGAAAGCTCACCGGCTGGCCTTGCCCGGTACGGCATCCCGTGCGTGCCACAAGGCTGCACGCGACTTCACTCAGGGCGGAAGCAGTGCCATTCGATCTTGATCACAGCCGAGCCGGTGCTCCAGGTGTGTTAACATCCTCCTCCTCCTTGCCGCCCCCGACCCCCCAATCACCTCGATAGAGATTCTTCACCGCAGTGGTCGCTTGACCGCCACAGCAGGCAATCAACAACATTGCTTTTGCCAGATTGACCATGTATTCCACGAACACCACCACGACGCGCGAGTTCCGAGCGACTGGGTACAACCACGGTGGGAAATTGGCCTCGTCAATGCCGCACATAGCGGGCTCCCTCCCCCGCCTCAAAGGAAAGCACTTGCTCGCCTTGTGTCTCCTACTCCATTTGAATCGAGCGCAGTTCCTCGCAGGCATCCCCACGAGGTCAATTGCATAGATGTTGGGTGTAACTACCAGACCCACAGCGCAGCCCACCCCCGTCATCGTGGGACTCGGGGCACGCATTCACATGTGTTGCATACCGCGTGCGCCCACCCATGTACGACAAGTAGAAATCCTGGAAGTATGCACCGTAGATAGATGAATGTGTTCCCAACGTCAACCGACGACAAGGCATTAACATTTCGTGCGTCAGTCGGTGCGGACGGGGCTGTGCACTTGCACGAGGACCTCACGGATGAATGACGCTCCCTCCCTCCCTGTGGTCACACACGAACACCTTCCAAGAAGACAGAGAGACATCTGAGCACCACCTATAGAGATCCGACTCATGACGAGATAAAGATGGCGGCCCATACCTTATCCTCGCCCAAATAGCAACACCAAGAACAAGACACAATAAACATAGTGAGAACGACGGTAATAATAGCAGCCATTTCGTCACCGGCCCCACAAAACAAGAGCACGCACAAAAATATAGAGAAAAAAAGCCGAACGGGCTGAACGGGTCATGAAACATGCATGTCCCCGGCACTCCCTGCTTTTTTTTAAAGTTGGGAGGGAAAAAGATGAAACAGCTAACCAAGGGCCCGGGGTGTTCAGCCTGTGCCTCTCCAGTAGGGCGCCCAGGACGTCCGACCTGCCATCCCGTCTCTGTTAATCTCTTTTCGCCCGGGGGGGCTCCCCTACCGCCACAACAAGGGAACCCGACTCATTGGCAATCCCGACGTCAACTGACCATCCGGGAAATGAGACACCACGCGCCCGCCCTACTGGCTTCGGGGACGATCACTTTACGATTGCTGAGCAGCAGGCTGAGGCGGTCTGCGACTCAGCCTTCACGCGCGGGGTAAAAGAAACAACGGGCACTTGTTTCCAATGGGCTCAGACACGTTCACACACGGACAGGCTCACACACACGTTCATAACGTCGTTGAATTATGTACAGACGAAGAATTAAGGTTGGTATCAAGATAGAAGAATACGGTGGGTTTAAATGGTTTTAAAAGATGAGAGCTCCGGATTCCTCCCCATGGGGTTTGGGTCGTCTCCAGGGTTGGCTCGGTACGTTTTCAAGAATGATAACATAGATACATCGCGGCAACACATGTCCACCACAGAGGGGATTTTTTTGCTGAACAGCCCGTCGTGACGTGCCACCCCAGGGGTGCCCGAGCCATCATCATGAGAAAATGCCGATGCTTGACAGATCGCCGTCGTTCAGGCCCAGATGGGTCTGAATTTAGGCAAGGAAGGCGACGAGACCGGCAACACCAGCCAGGGCGGCGGAGACACCGAAGGTGCGGCCAGCGCCAGCAGTGACGACGGCGGTGGGGGTGGGGACGGAGCCAGTAACGCTGAATAAGATTGTCAGTATTCCTGTTTCTTCTGGAGAGGTATCTGCGCGGAAATGGGACCATCGACTTACGTTCCGTTGCCACCAGCCGGGGGAGGAACACCGAAGCCGGTGGAGGGGGAGGGGGGAACACCGGTGGCGCAAGGCACCTGGACGGTCTCGTAGATCACAGTCGGGATGACGGTGGTCGTGGAGATGGTGTTGACGGAGTAGGTGGGGGTGCAGATGCCACCAGCGCCGCCGCTGGGGAGGCCGGGAACACCAGTGGTCACTGGGGAGCTGGAGGAGACGAAGCTAGGAACGCCAGCAGGGCCGGAGGGGCCGGGGACGGCGGCGGAGGAGGCGACCGGGGGGACGCCAGAGCCCTGAGGAGGCTGCTCGCCGGCGGGGCCCGTGGGGACGGGGGCGGTCTCCTCGGGGGGAGGAACGGAGACCAGGGTGCTGCTGACGATGTAGCTGGACGAGGACACAACGGTGGACTCGGCCGGGCAGTTGGTGACCTCGGGGGCACAGCTGGTGATGGTCTCGTACTCGGTGCTGTAGACGGTGCTCTGGGTGAAGGAGTGGACGCTGGAGGTCACACCGGTGGAGCGGGCAGGGCAGTCCGTGACGGTGGGGGCACACGAGGTGATGGTGATCTGCTCGGTGGCGTAGACGGTGGACTGAACCTCAGTGGCGACGGCCGTAGCCAGGAGACCAGCGAAAACTGCGGACTTCATCTTGACGGATTTTTGGTGGGATTTAAATATCTCGTTTCGAGTGATTTTTGAAGGTGGACGTAAAGACCGGACTGAAGCTCTGGGCTTGTATGCGTTTGTTGTGAAAGAATGGACGACCGAAGTCAAGTTTGAGTCAAAGGCTCTTGGAGATGAATATCGTGGAGCTGTTTGGTAGGCTGAAGGAGAGGAAAGACTACGAAGATGTCAAGAAAAGAGGGCAGACTTGTTAAATAGGCTCATGGCCGCAGGTTCACACGGTAGACCCCGCGGGTTTCCTCCGGGAGGGTGAGGGTGTGGGATCTGTGGGAAATTGCACCGGACATGGATTGTGCAGGGGCGGTGCGCTAATCCAGGGGCCTCGGTGGAGGAGAGGCACAGGAAGAATCATTAACATCTCCAGGGATATCCTCCACCGACATATCCACAGCGCCTGGGTGCCCTGCCAGGCATGTGCTCTGACAGCACTCGTAGGTAACCTCAGCGCAGAAAATCGCCATGTGGTGCCGCTGTCAAGACAGCGTAGACGCAGTGAGGCATATGCTCAGGTGCTGCGTCGTCTGGGCTCCCAGCCGCAGAGGAGGACTGATCGACGATTTGATCTCGAGGCTAGCCTGATGAGTGGACAGGGACGCTCAAAAGGACGGGTAGGGTTGCAAATTGTGGAGTTAGCGCAGCCTCCATCTTGGACTGTCGGGTCGCCGTTCTGCGATGCTATTGCATGCTGACAAGCGCCCAGAAGAAGAGCCTTCTTGTTGCCAGTCCGTGCCGATTCGCCGACGAGAATCATGAGGACAGTGACTGAGGCTGGAATATGGTTGATGATCAACACATCGTCTGCGATACAGCCGCGCGTTACCTGGTCTGTTCACATGAGCCTTGGGCAACACATGCCATGGGCAAGCAGTATATCCGCTGGGTAAGATCATCGACGGCTGCCTCCAGCCGCCCCCAAGAGACTTGGGCCTTGCACGGCCAATCACAGGTGGATGTTGCCCAATGCTTTTGGGGGCGGGTCAGCGGCGATAGCAAGCAGGTCGGCCACGAGATTGCGAGCCATGGCCTGTCCCTCGCGCTGTCGCCCTGGCGCCTTGTCGCCCACGACAAGGCATGGGCAGAAAGAAGCCAATATCCCTAGCTCCATGGCTGGCCTCCGCCGAGAGGCGGGACGAGGTCGAAGGAGTCGAAGCAGGAGAGGATTGTTAGTGGTGCTGCCCCGGATTCCCAACGTCGGCGATGCCAAATTGGGATTGACCAGGGACCACTTCCGGACCCTGCATGTTTGTGGTACCATGACAGAGATAACCTTGTCGCTAGGTGATATTTGGGAATTGTCAGTGCCACCCAAGGAAGATCTTTAAAGCCGCGAGATCCCGGACCATGCTCGAGAGGAACGCCAGGCCACGTCCTGAAACGAAACGTAATGGCAAGGCCGAGCTCGAGTCTGATTGACCGACGGTTTTTCAATAGCACCAGAAGCCACAGCTCTGTGTTGCCCTGTAAGCTTACTGTTCTGACTGTGCGACTGCGTGGATGGCTGGATGGATGTGGCCGACAGGCAGACAGGCCGTCGAAATGTGCCAACCGACAAATGAGGATTGCGGAGGTGGGAAATTTGCTGCTGCTGAGCCTCGCATCAGCAGTAGGGAGGGCAGTTGGCTGTCAGGCTGTCAGGTTGGCCCCAAAAAAGGATCCAATCTCGTCGTCCGAGTGCCCAGTGGTCTTTTTGCTACCGGCAAGCTTCTCCAGACGCTAATGCAGGTACGCCTCCCTTCGCTTCCTTTCCCGGCAATCAGGTAAGTAAGTTGTGGGTGAGCGGCCTGGCGGGCTGGCGGGGCTGGACCTTCCTCAGGAATTGCCAACCACGACGGCCAGCGCTGATGAGGACGGTAATAGCAATGCCAATTAGGGGAATACGAATGCCAGCCTTCCTCAGTAGATGCCTTTGGTCAATAGTGCGTGTTGTACTCTGGTTTACTCAATCTAGATGGATGAGTGTACCACAGAATCTCACTGCTCAGTAACAACTGTGCACCTAGGCCTGCCAGCAGTGTCCCCTGTCAGGACTGGGTTGCAGGCCCCAGCAACTCGAAACAGAGGGCCACTGATATGCATCCCGCAACCTTGGAATTCCGTTGATCTGCCTGTCTGCCTGTCTGCTCGACTCTCACCTCCTCCCTCACCACGACCCAGACAGTGTGAACCTTGGTCAAGCATGTTGGCTAGACTGTACCAACTTCTCCCACCTGCCATTTTCCCATCTCGCCTCTACACTCACTGCATCTCACCCACGAGGTTGGAGTCGTGCGAGGTAATCTCGCAAATTTGTTCCGGCCCAGATCCAACAGCTCCTCATCAAACTATTCCCTTCCCAATCCGTCCTGATCGTCGCTTTAGCCTTCTTCATTCAAACCACCTGCCATCCATCAATGATGTCGACTGTGCACACCCGTGCCCAAAGGAGCCGAGTGCCGCGCAGGGACCACGCAGCCTGGCTCCAGAAATAGGTGGAGGAAGTCGGGAGGAAGCCATGCTGGGCCATCTCACCTCGCACGGTCTGTGATGCCCCCATTTGGTTCAGAGTGCTGTGGTACATAGACTATTGCATTTGATGCCCCCAACCTGAGCTCAGCCTGCTTCTTCTGGGCTGGATCTCTTCTAGCACCAGCACCCTACGATTCACATGCCCCGTCAGTCCGACGATCATGTCGTTGCCCCCATTGTGCAGATCACGGCGAGTCCTGTGTCAAACCCGTATGCGGGCGGTTTTTCTCGCTGTCACCGATCAGAGTGCGGTGGGCCCCGTTCTTATTGACAATGGCTTGGCATCATCACCGTCGAAAGAGCATCCACGCCTAGTGCAGCCCCCTTTCCCCAAGCGAGGTAGATCTCGCTGCCGGCTCAAAGTGCTTGCTCTCGAGAACGGGGTGCACCACCAACAATGGCAGGGTGAAGGAGATGAACCATATCTGCCCAGCCAAAGCACGCAATGCTCCTGCTATTGGGCAACGGACAAGCTCTTCGGGGCTTTTCGGACCCCTGTGACCGTACCAATTTGTTGCTTCAGAGGTATGCCAAGTACCTGTGATACGCACTGATGGAGCTTCTTTCTCGGTGGGGAATCTCAGGCTTTCGATGTCGCTACGCACAGGTGTTTTATTCGTGGTGTACCGCCTGTTCATGTCTTTATTCGACCAACTCCTCTTGGTTCCTTCCTCAAGGTCAAACTTCTGTCCGGCCATTGATCTTACTACATGCCTCATCTTGACCAACATGATGCTACTGGTCAACATCTACTTGCGATAGTCGCACATCCTGACATCTTGGGCAATGCTGAACCTTTCAAGACTGGCGAACTCTGACCCATGGCCACATGATGAGAAACTATGGCAGGTCAAGTGTGAGTCGGAGAATTTCAACAGACTGCAGAAGCTCCGTGAAAACATCCTACCTAGGCCAAATACTGGGAAGGATGGAAGTCCACCACCACACTCGAAGTTTACAGCGAGTCTCCTGCCATGTGGCATCTCACATGGTAGTCACCCCGAGTATGGCAGGACAAAATGCTCCTCAACAGACTGGCCGAGTAGGTTCTGGGTGCTTGCCACGTTTGTGAAGGCTCGGGGAGCCCAGTGCAGCCCAGAAACGCGAGGAATTTTGTCGAATGCCTTGCCATAGGCCTTATACCAGCATCTGCCCATGTCTTTACAACGACAAAATGTCTGTTGAATAATCCCAGCAAGCTTCCCTGTACCTGAGCGTCCGGTCAGCCACAGAGCTCCGAGATTATCACTTGTTTGCATCCAATCCTTGAGTTCAACCTGTGCCTGAACTCAGAGGCATGCTTATCATGACCGCAAGGGAGCATCCTCAAGGCTTCCTTCAAGCCCAAGGCCTCGAACACAAAGCCTCCGGTGGTAACGGCCTTTAGACACCTTGCCACCTTTAAATTCCCGCCGTGGCGCCGATCTCAGTGAGTCTACTAGGGGTATTCACGGCCTCCTATAGTAAAACAGGCAGGGCTTCTCACCGATGAGCTCCAACCATCACATGGACTTGCACTTGAGACGACTCAGGTTGGAATCGTACTGGCGCAACGGTTTTCTACCTTCAGTGGTGAAAGGCTGGACTGAACAATAGTCCGTATTTCTTAGACATCACCGTGATGCTCGCGCTAAAAATCGAGGCTGAGCAGCAAGAAGGCAGGCTCCTTTAAATCGTCACGTAGTGAGTGACCTGACGGATGTTGGCTCTAGATTCGAGTCTTGCGTGATTGATTGATCTTGACAAGGTGCGCACTTGAGGACTCCAGGAAAACGCGACAAATGACCTTTCTCGCCCGTCTTCCATCTATAGCCAACAATTGTGAGAGTGACTTAGTATGCTATCAATTTGTTGACCTTGTCACTTCACAACACACACACAAACACCGCGTTATCTGTAACGAACCTCTCACGGCAAGCCAAGGGCATGTGAGTCTAGCATAGAGTTCTTTGGCACTACCTCTATATAATATCTCAAGACGGCCTCCCTATCTTTGCACCAACCTTCGTCAGATGGTCGGGTGCTAGAAAGTATCGCGAGCCAAGATCAAAGTCTGTGAATGGACATACTAAAATCCGAGATGCCAGCATCCTATTCAAAAAGATCATGATGGGCATTTACTTGATTTACGTACAGCCCTCGCAAACACGCATTTCAGAATGGAAACTGAACACTTTGTGGCCGCATGAACAGGTAGAATTATCCGCAGTTGTGTTTTCTTCTTAATTTCTTTACCACTGTTATCAGTATTGTTTTAGTCAATTCCTTGAGCGAGTATCAATATATGAGGGCCACATATGACTCCCGATGTATGCGGAACAAGAATGAAACCTCTTCTTAGAGTGAAACATTTCTACAAGGCAGGAAAAGGAGCCCGAGGTCGCATGAAGCTGAAAACTTATCTGTTTTTCTTGTTAGACCCTCTTGCTGGCCCAGGCTGGCGTTCTATGATGCGGCCTCGGTCCAAATCAACGTGCGCTGGAAACCGTGACATGTTCCGAATGATTTGTACCCCATTTCTCTTCTCACACGTCCTCTATTTGCCGAGGCTCTGGCATCTGAAGTGACAAGAACACCCGCCCGTTCCACAGGCCATTCCTCTATGTCTCTGCGGCCGATTTGGCCCACGGAGACCCAACCAACCACGCCACCCCGTGGAATCTTGTCTCGGCCCAGACTGGGCCCCTGGGGAAGCTGACCACGCAATAGTTCCCAGAAAGCAAACCTCAGACGTAAACCTTGAGAACCCACCCCGTCCTACAAACCCGCGCCGCGGCCAGCGCCACAGCGGCCAGCAGCATGCTGCTCGCAGCCCACATCTGCGCGGGAAGGTAATCACCTCCGCTAGCCTGCAGGAGGGCCCCGGCGATGGGGCTCCCCGTGAGACTGGCGACGGCGACGATGGTGACGACGAGGCCCATGCGCGTGCCGAGCTTGCTCAGGTCGTCGGTCAGCGCCGTCAGCGACACCGCAAAGAGCGACTGAATGCCGCTGGCCACGAGCCCATAAGCGAACGCGAAGCCGTAGAGCGAGCCCTGGGAGTGCCGCACCGCGGGCCAGCAGTACAGCACGACGGCCACGGAGGCCGCGGTCGGGATGGCCGTGTTGAGGGGCCCGAGGAAGCGCGCTGCGATCCAGCCTGGGATGATGCGGCCTGGCACGCCGAGGGCGTTGAGGATGAGGAGGAGGTTCATGGAGTCCACAGAGTTGAAGGAGGCGTAGGTTGTGGCGTAGATGTCGATCTAGTAGTGATGAAGGTTAGGTAAGGACTTGAGAAAAGAAGAGGTGAGTGCCTAGGTAGATAAGTACGTACATAGTAAAAGGCGAAGTACACCGCCCAATAGACGAGGAAGAACCCAATGCTGAAGAATACATATGCTGGTTCCTTGAGGGCGTGAAAGTCGAAGAGAGGGCCGGATCTACGAGCCGGGATGCGCACGCGTACGAGGAGGTTGATGAGGATAGAGACGAAAAGCGTCACGAAGGCCATGGCGCGCACTGTCCAGCCAAATCCCACGCGAGGAAGTAATTGCTGGGCCATAGCCGGAAACACCAAGCCGCCAGTCCCTGCCCCGGACGCAATGATTGAGACTGCCAAGGACTTCTTCGCCTTGAAATACGATGCTGGCACCGAGAGGCCAGGCATGGACAAGATGCCCATCCCGATCCCGCAACATATACCCTGGGCGAGGAAGATCTGGTAATACTCCGTACACAGGCTCGTCATGAACAAGCCGAAGACTATCAAGATCGTCCCTACGAGCACGGCCTCGTGGACCAGGCCCGCGTCGCTCGCCCGGCCAGACAGGGTGCCGAGCACCAGAAGGATGAAAATCTGTACCGTACCAATCCATGAGACGGTCGACGGCGTAGCATCCAGCATCTTCATGTAGGTGGACTGGAACAGGCCGAAGCTGGTGATCAGGCCCCAGCTAATAAACCACATCAGGTGCGCTGCCAGGACCTGGAGCCATGCAACGGTGCCACCATCGGGGGGCGGGCCCGGGTCTTGGGTCGGAGGGGCTGGGAATAATCCATACTTCTTCCGGGGAGGCTGGAATGATGTGGGTGTAATGTCTTCTTCGTCTGTTTTGTTTTCGGCTTCCTGAAGTGGTTGCGACTCGAGTCCTGAGGGAAACGCCGGCGCTTCTGGGCGTTGTTTTTCGTCGGGAGTCTGCAACCCAGACGCCACGGGCGTTTCGTCTGACACAGAAATGCTTGTAGCTATTGCTGATTTCACGTTGTCGGACGACTGTAATGAAGCCTCTTGATTTGCCATATTTGTGTTGAGGAACGCGGCTCCAGGGTAGGTTTGGTGGCGTCCAAAATCTGGTGTGTGGGTAGAGGTATAGATTGCGAGTCACAGACAATAGAAAGAAAGACCAAGAAAAGGCTCAACTCGAGACCCGGACCAGAACTGAGGGCCTCGTTGACAAACTGACAGACCAGCCAGTTGAACCAATTTGGCTAGGGTTGATACTGAATGTCTTGCAAGGGTAAAATCCTATGCAACCCTGAACCAACACACATCAGGAGTGTACGAACAATGTACAATTTACACCGAGCGTTCATGCCAAGCATTTCGCCCGGGCTTCAGCAACAGTAATCCTCAGGGGATTTGGTTGGCCTGCTTGTCTGGTGATTCCGCGGGCGTTGGACTTGCCGGGATCCGTTCGGACCCGGGATCCTCAGCGACTGAGGATATTAGGATATTTGGTGGCAAGGGGTGAAAATTAATCCTTGGGCGTTGCACAGATGAGACTGGCAGGCATTGTCGCGGCTAGGGCTGGGGAACCGCCTCGCCCGGCCCAGTACGGAGTAATTCGACAACAATACGAGCCACGAGTGGTTCACCGTTCCCAGGGCTGGGCTGCTGCAGCGGTTCACACAGGCACACTAGTGCAGAAGGACGTGAAGTTGGGTTGGTTGGCTGAGACATGTTTCTGGTTAGAGGGAAGAGATAATCAGCTCCCGGCGGCTGCCTTTCTATGATAGATGAGGCATAGCTGCTGATCACGGTGACATGAGGAAGCAAAAGGACCAGTTGGGCCGCGCAAACATACCCTAGCTAGGCAGGTCCGTGAGGGAGCAGGTACAAAGGACAATACAGCCTCAGATACAGTGGTAGTTATGCAGGCGTATGAGGCTAAATGCTGTACTGTGTAGTACAAGTAAGCTGACAGCTGCTGCCGTTGCTGCCGCGCAGCAGTTTGCGCTATGTACAGGGCTCCAAGCACATGCGGCTAGACATTCTGCGGTTAGACGACAAGTACCAACATACATATGCACCTAAGCCCCTAGCTACCTAAGTATGCAATTTCGTGATCAATGAGTTTTAGTTGGAGCGGTAGATTCGTTGCAAACCCTACCAGCTCGCCAATCCGGATGTGTATTGAATTCGACTGGCTAGATCCTCTGATACCACCCACAGATCGATGGCAGATCTGGTCGTCCCTCGGCTTCTTGGAACTCAGTGAGCTTGTAGATCAACCAGATTGCTTGCCAATCACTTCCAATCATATGCAGACGTTTGAGGTCACGGTTTGAATTGTTCGGGTCTGTGTCTTATTCAGACGCCTCCGTGCATTATCACGCGTCAACTGGTAGCACTACAGCTGCTGATCTCGGAGAACTTTGAGATCCGCACTTCCGTCCCTGGGTCTAATGCCATGATTACACATTGGTCTGACCGACCATCATACTGACGGAGACCGCGGCAGTTGAATGTGAACCATGTGGGGACGGTGAACAGACGAGGCAATGATCTTTGCCGCATGCTTACTGTGGTGCAAACTGCTGACAGCCCGCAGGCATTCACACACCCTCGGGTCAACCACATCTCCTCTCGTGCGGCTCAGTGCTTTAGGATTCGACCACAGGTGAGGCCGCTAGTCTTCCGAACTTGAGGGCTACGAAGTTCTGGAATTTAACAGAGGGATATCTATATTCACTATTGCTACTCAATTTATTCTAACATTCTCAATTGAGATGCATGGAAAGTAGAGATACATATTACAAGCCTCGACTTCTGAGCTCAAGGAACTCATCATGACCAAAGTACCAGTGTAGCTGGGTCGCTGCCCTGACCTGGCAGGTATCCGATGAAAGAGCTCACAGTGTAACGGACAGGAATATCCTGTTCTCCTTTCGGGATGTCACAGGCTCTGACCTCATGAAAATTCCTGCAATCAAAACAATGAATTGTCAGCAGTAGAATCTTGTGTGGGGGCCTGGCGAAAGCCATTTCGGCATGTGTAGATGGGGAGGTTGCTTACCTGGAGTTAAAAATTGTGAGATCACCTCGGCGGGCGCTCATAACTTTGAAAGCACGACCCTGAACGATCTGCGGATCGTATGCGTATTTCGGGAACTCTTTCCTGAACGTAAGATCATCCTGGGGCGCCCTCCACTCCCTGTCATAAATGTAGGTGTCGCCACCCGGAATCTTGTTGATCAAGATATTCCACGAAATCTGTGCAGCAATGCGCCCGATTTCCCAGTTTGCGCCTTCCTAATCATCGCAGAAAACACTCGTCAGCTTTTTGAAGGGTTGGCAAGGATGAGAGGGCCACGTAGTGAATGGTGAAAATTTCCGAAAATTCTTACGAAAGGTGCGTAGTCGGCGTGGATTTGGATGCCGCTGTCCAAGGCCCGGACGACGCCGGCGAAATAATCTCGGTCTCCCTCTGTGGCCAGCCGGACTGGCAGGCCAGTGGCCTTGCGGAGGGACCCCGCGATCCGATCCATGATGTCAACCCCTGCTTCTGCTTTCCAACGATCCTGAAGTGATTTGGCCTTTTCGACGCGTCCAAAGTAAGTGTCCTTGTCTAGATACGAACGGAGGTTAGCAGCCAGAGTAGGTCGGCCTCGTTCTCAAGTATTTAGCCGGAGTGTCTTGTGTGAGCATCCAAGTTACCTTTGGTATAGTCGGTCTGAGAAATACCAACGCAGCCAACCTTCGGCCAGACATGATCTGTATTGTAGATCCCCTTTACATACTCAGTCAACTCGGGCGCCAGCGCAGCATACAATTTGGATACCTTACTATCTTGTGTGTCAGGAGGATCTCGTGCATAGCATTGCATTCCTCGTCACTCAAGAAGTTTCTTTCGCGGACGAGGGGGATGTTGTTGGCGAAAAGATCCAGAAGAGAAGGTTTCGACAGGGAGTGATCATCAAGAGACCTCCAGTGAGTATGCAGGGTGTGGTCTTGTCGCATGCCGAGGATGCGCTCCTCGCGCGACCCATTGGCGTCTAGCGCCACAGGAAGATTGAAGAATGAAGAGGAATTATTTGCCAGCATTTTGTCGGACTGGGTTTTGTTGGAGAGCACTATGACTGTTCAATGACCATTACCAAGACGCAAAATTTCCAACATCACTGGCGTCGTATCAACAAGTAAGACAGCTTAGGTTTATATAACACTCCGCTGTTCACCAGGTTGGCGAATTTATTATGACTGGAGTCGGAGAAAAAGAGTCATGATGTGACAGCTGAGACATTACTTCTGTGGCACCCATGCAAGTTGCCTGTGTGAATGCCCCGGTACAGTCAGACCCAGTCTCGGCGTGTCGACCGATGATGTGGTAACATTGAACGGACCTGCGGATGGTCACCATTCTGCGAGGGCGCGGCCAAGACCAATTGGCAGCTGGCCAGCGCCTATGAAGCCATTCCTACAAGCGGGCGAGGCTCAGCGAGTGGTTCGTGAGGAAGGTTGCCTTTCCCTCGTTGCCTACTCAGCAAACGAATGAGATCCCGGCATGCACCTCCGATCCCTAGCATATGCACTTTGCAGGTCGGCGAGTACGCGCGTTAAACGAGACCACTCGCGCCAATGCAACTGATGGTTCCTGCAAGCCACTGCAATCCATCGGCCTGCTTTCCATTCCTCTGATGCCACCTGAGAGACAATAGACAGTTCCTCTCGGTCCTGGGGCCCCCCTGCGTCTTGCAGTGCGCCCATTCCTCAACAAGGACACGGATACCGCGGGGGAGGCTTGTGTAACGTCGTTCGGCCCGCCAGCCACAGAAAAAATTCTTCATCTAGGTGCATACCATTTTTTCCGCAAGATTGACTGAAGCTTGTGGTGTGTTAACTAGCCTTTTATGACAGGTATCGGTCTGGATTCTGGAACGTTCAGTCCAAGACTCCGGGCATTGTTGTTGTATTGCGGACTTGCTACTAGTCCGGAGCACGACATAGAAAGACAACTAGTTACGTACGACTGACCACGACTGACCACCAGGGTGCAAACTGCGATGTGGAGACTCTTCAAAAATTTCCGAAAAGGCCCTCATGAGCGAACCGGGTAAAGAGACCTGCCTGAGGAGCTCACCACGAGGTCCCTAACTTGAAGTAGGTAGTTCTGCGAGGGATTGAAACTACACGATATGCAATAAGCTATCTCTTGCGAGGATCTTTTCACAGAAATTAAAATGATCTACACCCCTTCATGTTCTTAGTAGGTGTTTGTGGGATTGGATGAACTATACAACAGTATAATTTCATGAAGCTAGATGGTCTACTAGTTGGAAGTCAGGAACACTGTGTGTAAGCGAAACTTGCCGTCCAAATTGAGCTTAGCGGCTTCTCAGTTTTTGAGGAAGCACTCAGGCACGCCTGGCACGGTTTGGAAGGATTAAACGCTTCCTACTTCGAGTTAGTCTCCAGATCTGCATGTTGGAGGCAAAGACATCCACACCATTGGCGCGCTCCTGCAACGAATCGAAGAGCCTGGGCCAACGTGGTCTTCACGGCACTACCGGCCAGTCCAGTGCTCTCTTCCCTTTCGCAGGGTCAACTTTGAAAACCCAGGCTGCTGGAGCCTTCTGTCTTCGTATATGCAGCCGCGTGGCACCGAAGTCCCTGCCCAGGTGTTGGCACTGTTGGCGGAAGAAACCCTCCCTTGCAGATCGACCCCCAAACATGAAGGTCCAGATTAGACTACGGAGTACTTCCTTCGGCTGTAAGTTCGAGATCCCATCCGATGTAGTGGACCTGCCCCCATTGCTAGGGCTGCTAGGTAGGGCTGTTCAGCCAGACCGCCAGCCCTTGAAAGTGCTCCCCTGGCACTGCTCCCCAATACACCCCACACAAGGAGACCAGAATCCTATGGCTTTTTCAGAGTTCTGACAGATTTTCGGGCCTTCACTCTAGCAGCTTTCACATGTTGTGGCGCTCCCCACGATACGACACCAATAACAGCAAACACTAAGACCCGGAGGACTTATCGTGGACGAAGGAAGGCAGCAGCTAGCCGGCCTCAGACCAACGAATCCTGTACTGTGTACACTCCATCTTGCCGTTGTGCCCTACGTGCAGATGGATGTACCGTACTTTGGTAGGCAGCCAATCAGCACTGGGTCTCTTGTTACACTGCATCCGGGGCTTGATTCACCCTGGGGGGGGCATGTCTTCAAGGTTGACGCTCCTCACCCCTCTGCTTCCTCCAACGTGAAGCTCAAAGCGGCTTCCAAAACTCTTCCATCGCGCATGCAAGAAATGTAGGGTGCCATTGTAGGATTCCTTTAATATTGCGGATCCGCAGATCTAGAAAGACGGATATATCGTCTCGCATGGTTTCAAGGTTCTAGCATAGAGCCGCTCTGTCATCTCCCATAAACTCTCGTCCACTTGTTTTTTCCCACCTTGGCCACCTTGTACATTCTTCTGCTTCGGTCTGCTTACCGCGAACCGCTTTTCTCAGTCTCTTCCCAAAGGTGCCCACCCCATCATCTACAAACAATGGCTCTAAAGTTGGACCCCCAGGTTAGTGTAGTCCCGGCGCCAACCCCGGAAGCGATCAGATATGCCATAGTATTGGCTTACCAACCGGGCGCCACATGAGATGACGTTGCCCCTCTTGCTGATCACCAAGCCTCGGCTCTCTCTAGGCACCATACCTGAACCTCATCAACAATGAGCTCACCTCCACGGCGCAGACACGCCACGGTGTGAACCCCTCGACCGAGGCGGCCCTCTCGGAGGTCCCCGTCTCGGGCGAGGCCGAGGTCGACCGCGCCGTCGCCGCGGCCAAGAAGGCCTTCCCCGCGTGGAGCGTCCTCCCGTGGGATGAGCGCGCAGGCTATCTGCTGAAGCTCGCCGACGCCGTTGAGGCCAACCACGACCTCTTCCGCGACCTCGACATGGCCGAGACGGGCAAGCCCCTCTCGACCTCCAGCTTCGAGCTGGCCCTCACCCTCGGCCACCTGCGCGACACGGCCAAGCTGCGCCTCCCAGACGATGTCGTCGAGGACTCGGCCGAGCGCACATGCCGCGTGCGGTACCGGCCCCTGGGGCCCTCCGCCGCCATCGTGCCGTGGAATTGGCCTCTGCTCCTGGGCATCGGGAAGATCGGACCGGCTGTGCTGGCTGGCAACACAGTGGTTGTCAAGCCAAGCCCTTATGCGCCGTACATGCTCTTGCGGATCGGCGAGCTTGCGGCTAAGATCTTCCCGCCTGGCGTTGTTCAGGTGCTGAGTGGCGATGAGAGCCTCGGCCCGCTGCTGACGCACCACCCTGATATCGCCAAGGTTAGCTTCACGGGCAGCACGGCGACGGGCCGGAAGGTCGGTGAGGTTTGTGGGCGGCTGCTGAAGCGAGTTACACTGGAGCTTGGCGGCAACGATGCAGCGATCATTTGCGAGGATGCTGATGTCGCCAAGGTTGTGCCTCAGGTAGGTTCAGTCTGATCTGGTTCCCCCTGTCCTGGTAGCATCGGATGTCTGTGGGCTTCAGGGGGAGATATCGTTCATCCAATATTTCGTCATACTGACAAATCATTGCTCTAGGTGGCTTTCCTCGCATTGGTTGGCTCCGGTCAGATCTGCATGAACATCAAGAGACTTTATGTTCACGACAGCATTTACGACAAATTCCTCGCTGCTATGATTGAGTTTGTTCGCAACAACATGCCATACGGCTCTGGTGAGGATGCAAACACGGCGCTAGGCCCCGTGCAGAATAGCATGCAGTACGGCAAGGTGAAGAATCTTTTTGAGGAGGCCGAGAAGCAAAAGTGGACTGTTGCGCTTGGTGGCCTCAAGGAGCTGAGCGAGAAGCCCAACAAAGGACTGGTCCTCCCGCCTACGATTATCGACAACCCCCCGGAAAGCTCTCGCATCGTGACAGAGGAGCCATTCGGGCCCATCCTGCCCATCCTGCGCTGGGCTGACGAGGCAGACGTGATCAGCCGTGCAAATGCCTTTGATCAGGCACTTGGCGCCTCGGTCTGGAGCAGCGATGTTGAAAAGGCCACCAAGATCGCCGATCAGCTGGAGTCTGGCAGTGTCTGGGTGAATTCGCACTTCCAGGTAAATGCTAACATGCCTTTCGGTGGACACAAAGCAAGCGGAATCGGCATGGACTGGGGCGTTGTTGGGCTAAAGGGGTGGTGCAACCCCCAGGGATTCTGGGTGATCAAGGGATGAGATCACTTTTGCAGAGAGGGACAACCCTCGCAAGAGAAATGAATTACTTGGCTGACTGCAGTAAGCGGGCAATAAACATGCTGTACAACCGGGGAATGTGGGCTGCTTACTGTGTACATGCCGCCTTAGGCAGTCAGGGTAGTATTGATCTACCTAGGCCGGGATTCAGTCTGAAAACAGATATGACTGGGTGCTGGGATCTCTGCTGGGTTGCATACATATGTAGGATGATGGCTACCGACCTGCGAACCGGCCGCCTTGGAAGCTTGAGTGTTCCATCTGCTGGTATACTTGTCTACACTGTGCACTCCTGCATCGTTCTCAAACCAATGATCCTCCGACAGCATCGGCCCCGACCTGCATCAATAGGCCCGATGGTCCTTTAAGCGTATTGCTCCCAGATCTCCCCAGCTCATGGCAAAGCTTGGTTCTTTTTTGTCCGGCTCACCGGGCCGGAGTAAGGCGTCTACGACCTTGGGCTTACTCTGCTCAAATCCCGGCCAATGAGGACACAAGCATACCTTTGAAGGAGAGGAAAGTACCTGGCAGGAGGTCATTTGGAGGGATTTCGATATTCCTAGGTCATTGTGAGAAATCCTCGAGTCACCAACAGCAAGAAGAACATGCTCAAGGTTGGTGACACCACCGCCAAAACACCCGCCCGCCCAGGCCGCCCAGAGACTTCCACACGCCGTACTAATATCAAGAAGATTGGATGCCAAGACTGTGCGATACCTACGGTGGTTAGAAACATCTGCGCCCGCCGATGGACCACGCCCACATGCATGTTCGCGGGGCGGAAAGCGGAGATCCTATCTGAATATGGACTGGGCGCTGCGGTACGCGGAGACTACAACGCAACCCGCATATTCAGCCAGCGGAGATCTACATGTTGTTCTTCTAGTCCGCCCCAGCTGCACGATGCGGCTCTAGTTGATGGCGCCCGACTGCCCACAGACATTCTCAAATTTGCAGGCACCAACCCGGTCTGCCTTGGGACCTGTTGAGGGCCTGCGTTGGCCGCCTACCTAAATATTGTGCAGGCTGACCATGTGCAGGTTGGCCCAAGGTTTAGGTTCAAGCAGCTGCGGCTTACACGGGCGGTATTGGAAACCTTGTGCGACCCCCTCGCCCGATTTTGTTGCCGCGTCTCCCTCGAAAAAGGCAACCCTAGACGCGTCTAATGCAGGAGAGCTGCTCCCGGGGGCGACCTCCTGCAGGGTAAGCCAATCTCGGGCACTAATAGTGGTGAAGTCCGCCGCGCGCTATCGTGGTGTGAAGGATCGATGGATTCTGCATGTTCGGATTCCTATCCGCGTTGACCACTTTCCCATACCTACTTAAGTAGGTACGATATCCAAAAATGAGGTTGTAGGATGAGTCATGTTTCATCGTGTCGTGTTGTTGGTTCTATTCTTTATAACGTTAGGTCTCCCACGTAGCCCTCAAACGTCGCAGCTGACCGCACAATATTCTCCAGCGTCCCGGCCAGGTTACACGCGGGATAATCCATCAGCCGGGGATGCCGGGGCCACATGCAGGACGGTACAAGGAGTGGTACAGAGTTGATGGTTGCTGTTGGCGAGATAGACATACATGCAGCTAGTTGCATGGTTCCCTGGGCTACTCAAGTCCCAGGCTGCTTGGCTGCTTGAACTTTCTGGGGAGTAAAAGCGCCTTGGTTCTTGAAATGGTTAGTGGTGTGAGAAAGTATACTTGAACATGTGAACATGCCGGTGTGAAATGGGGATATCCAGAAGCTCGGGGCCGATCTGCTTGATTGGACATTATCTTTGTATATTGCAAAACAGATCGTTCCACGGTGAAGGTGACTTGAATAGCGTGCTTTTCTGACATACTGGGGTAACCAAGCAGGGTGGCTTGCATAAGTTTGGTCTTCATCGAGGTCGACAGGCCAAACAGACACGGAGGGAGGATTTCTTGGAGGCCCAGTGGCTTTGACTTGGGCGTGTCGGTCAGCTCACCTAGCAAGCCAGTCAGAAGATTCACCATTTCTGGATAATTGGCTATAAGTTCTCTTGGGCCCACCTCGGCAGAGTCGTCGAGGACACCAAAATCTGACTATACGACGGTGAGGTCGCTTGCCACTGAGTCATCCAAATGCCGAGGGGGCGCTCTCCCTTTCCTACTTGTCTGAACTGATCGAAAAGGCTGTCACGTGTCGGATATCACAGCCTTGCCCGTGTACTATAGTCTCTGGTCCCCTTCGCCATACCCAACACACAACGCCACCAACAGCCTCTCCCGTCTTTGTCTGTCGACCGTTGTCGAGATGGCGTACACGTACAGCCCCATCGTCGAGACCTGGGCCCTCTACGGCGCCGGGTCTCTGCTCATCTTCTCCCGGAGCCTGTGTCGTTGGAGAATGGTGGGCTTTCGCGGCTTCGACTTTGATGATTATTTCATTTGGTTTTCATGGGTAAGTTCAGCTGAGAGACCAGGCGGCGCATCCAGACACCCCAGGATACCCAGGCTGACTTACAGATTTTGCACGAATAGGTAGTCTACACTGTCATGACATACGCGGCGGACGTCTGTGACCGGCATCCAGACTTACATGTCCTCACGCTTGATCAGAGGAAGGGTATGACGACAGATGAGGCCGCACCGTACATTTGGGTCACGCAATGGTTCTGTGCCGGCGTGGCAACCTACGTCGTCTTCGTCTGGTCGCTCAAGATCAACATGTTGTTCTTCTTCCGGCGAGTCGTCAAGGGTCTTTGGGTCGCAAAGCTCATTTGGCCTCTGATGGGCCTCGTCTTGTGTACTTTCATTATGATCATGGGCATACTGTTCGGGGCATGCCGCCCATACCCCAGAATGTGGAAATTCTACACCGACGAGGGTGGTGAGTGACCCACTGCTAATCATCGCTGGGAACCTTCGAGTTATTTCAGAAGGAATAGGGAATCTGGCTGACAGAGATGACTATCAACCAGACTTGTGCGAGCCCCAAGCAACACTTTATATGCTCCCTGTTCTTATCATGAACATCATTACAGACCTCTGCATTATGGCTATACCCGCCCCCGTTGTCCTGCGGGCTAAGATGAACGTGTGGAAGAAGGTATCACTGATCCTTCTCTTCAGTGGTGGATTCTTCATCATGATCGCAGCCATTCTGCGCGTGACATTTGTCTTAGTGGTTAGTCAATCCGAACGTGTCCATCAAAAATTGGTTCTTATAGCAATATTCTGACATCTCTCTCTCTCTCTTAGCAAAAAGATGGATCTACGGCGGCCATCTGGTCCTGTCGAGAGGATTTCGTTGCCACATTGGTTGGGCAGGCTCCCATGCGTACGTATCATCACTTCGATCCGTCCCCAGGAGCATATCGAGCTACCTGTACAACCAGTTATGGCACCACACTCTATATATCTCGTCAAGAGAGTGTTTACTCTTTTGTTACTGTTGTCACTGACATCGTACCTTGCAGTGCGTCCCGCGTTTAGCCGGCTTTTCTGGACATCAAGGGGCAAGATGACCACGGGGCAGAGCTCATCCATGAGACCCTCGAAGCCCGGCTCTATGCCCATCAACGACAGCAGCAATGATGCCTTTGAGATGCGGAAGGGGAAGCGCAAGGTGCAGGACTACAACGCCACAATACTATCAACCAGAGGATACGGCGACGATGATTCGACGGAGAGGGTCTACAACAAAGGAATTATGGTAAACAGAGATGTCGATATCCATTATGAGAGCGGTCACCATGACTTCCAAGGGTATGGGCCTGAAGCGAAAGAGGACGGAAGGTATGCTGCACCGTAAATAAAATGATCTCTCTGTATATAGACTATAGACTATTAATGTTTTGCCCATGTTCATCCATGAGGCGTACTGTATCAACATTTTATTGTAATTGGCACTGTTTTCTTTTTCTTTTTTTTCCCTTGAGCGCTGGGTCTTGAGCGCTGGGTCTTGAGCGCCCACCACTTTTTGAAGGCACCACGTACATTTTATACGTATGGGGGATTGGAAACATAACCGATCATCCATGGAGCCAGAGTACAGTATTTCATCAACTGAACGTTGATTGGTGTTTGTGTCATATCGCCCTGCTAACGCCTTCTCTTCGCCCTGGCAGATGGCAGCATCCAATACCTCCCGAGCGATTTGTGCTGTTATAAACATAGAGGAAGGACGGAATTGTTCCCGAGTATTTTGCAGACGATTGATGCGTGTTGGGTCTGGATTTTGCTTTCTAGTCTTGTCTCGGGGAAAAGAAATGGATGCTAGGACCAGGTGCCAAATATGGCTTTTCATGCTTTTCTGCGATGCTGCTTTGGCTGTTCAAGTATGTGGAATCACTGTGTTCTTTGCAACTGTGCCTGTGCTGGTTTGACAAAAGACTCTAGGGACGGGAACCTTGCAATACTTGCCAGAACATAGCCTTTATAGAGGCTTGCGTTGAGAGCAAGCAATATAACAAGTATGTATTTTCGTAGGCTACACATATAATATGCACCAACCCATGTTCTTGGTCTATTTTGCCGTCTATGTTCATTCACGAAGTCCGACCAACCCCCATCCTCCATTAATTAGACGCAAGATTTCGATGCCAACTTACTCTAAATATGATGGACAGATTTCAGAGCTTCATGCAGAGGTCCAGTCTTCAGCCAGTGAAATATTGCGTGGCATGATGTTTGAGTTGGCGATCTGGGTACCACTGTAAAGGTGACTGCGTAGATATTCGTGATTTAGAACTCTTTTGACATACCCTATCGTATGCATGAGTGCCCCTTCAATGGTGCTGTTGGAAAAGCAGCCTGTGAGGATTTGCAGAGCATACTAATGTCATAAAACGAGCTGCGGCCAATTGAAGTTGACTCCCATGCTAAATTCTCCCATGTAATGGCTGTGATGAGGCGTTTTCTGCAGAGTAGCAAACTATCAAAATGGTGTGCTAGAATGATGCCTCTTCTGTCTCTTTCGGTCCAATATCTCTTATGCTCTTGCAGAACGGCTCTTATGTTGTAGCATCATCTCACTGCAAATGCATTCTGACCGAGCATCCGGGTCAGTGCTACGCCACCGGAGACCCACTGGCGCACATTCTGCCTCACCGCTTGCGATGTGGCACACTATGAGGTGGCTCCCATTGAATTAGGCTACGAAATGAACGATTTCACAGATTTGTCGTATGCCGCCGCAGTTATCTATGAATGTTGGCTAGTCGCAAAGGAGCTCCCGACAGGTCAAGGCTATCTAATCACACGCCAACAAGTGCAGTTCCTCGAGCGCCACAGACGCGCATGAAGCTTATGCGGTCATAGTGGCTGATAACTCTTATATTTAGAAATGCCCCTATGTAAATCTGTATTGTTGGTAGAGCCGGAAACTCGGCGGCTGCCTGCAAAGGTAAGCGACGAAAGGCGCGCGCCGGCAGCTCCGGACTCGGGGCTTTCCGTATTCATGGCCGTGATTGGGAAAGGGGCCGACAAAAGGACGGCTTCACGCTCTTTAGGCAGCTAGGAATATGACTGTCTGAGACAGTGATTCCGTCTCTTAGGGTGGGGGCGGGAATATTCGTGTCTCAATCAAACCAAGCCTGAGAACGTGTCAAATCTTGGAACAAGTAATCTAGAATAGCACTTGTTACTGAATGACACATGCAAGCAGTAAACCAGGTGGCCCCAGTGTATTAATGGTATCTTCAGATCCAGCTGCAACTCAACGGACCTCGCGGCTCAGTCACTCGTGACCTTTTAGCTCTGGTTGGCTTTGGATTTGCGCATTCGATACATACGCACTCAGATTTATCTTGGAACCAGTACAAATGATTGATGAGAGAAGAATTCACCTAGTAGACTGTGCTCAATGCCTAGCGAATCGTGGACTGGTGCAGTACTCCAGAGAGTTTCATTTGACAGGACACGCGGAAACCGGCTCACAATGTGTCGACGTGAATGATTCTGTTTGGTGTACTCTATTGCTCCATTCTTGGTTGGGTCGGATTTCGATGAAAACACAATGATCTCTTCGTTGCTTGTAGGAGAAACAGCTTTTTGCCGGGTATGTCTGTAATCCAGAAAATTTTCAACACGAAATCAAGGGATTCATGGTTGGGATTAACTATTGTTTTCACTATGTGCCACGAGCACTCGAGCTTCAGCGCTGCCTTATCTGAGTCTCTAGTTGATTCTCCCATCAGATGTCATACTGTACCTGGTCTGATTATTTGGTAGTCTGGTGAATGAGCTGAAGAAGCCATGGCATAGTCATTCAAACAAAAGCAGTCGGCATCATGGTTGCTATGAATTCCATTGACTTTACTTGAGTAAATTGCAGTTTGAGCCGCAGGCCGTTACCCACACGGGGCATGAACGGTGGATAGAACCCTGTTTGGAAGTATGTGCACTGGGCCACTTCACTTTGTCAGCCGCGTACTGACTTGGAAGCATCTGACTATCTGCTTCCCAAGCTTCAGCGTCTGTTGGCAGAAACCTGCGCGGTGCTCGATTTCTGGAACGGAACGCCCTGGAACCTGCAGTTGTTGGACGCGGTCCGGGACGTGCCGATCAGATATCTGACTACCATATAGCATGACTGGTGCCTGGACTGTGAACGTCGTATAGGTTTCGAACCTCTTTCATAGAGGAGGACCGGTGTGTGTCACAGATATCACGCGGCAATGTCCCGCGGAAGACCTCAGGCCCGATGTAACAGCTCGTCGTGGGGCTCGTGGAAAGTACCACGAGACGGAGGCTGAATGGTTGAGGCAGAAATGACACGGCCATCGGCCAAAGAATGGTGTGCTGGGTCTGTGATCAACCGTCTCCGTCGTGTTGTTGACATCGTCGGTGGACCGCAGTGAGGCACAGGCTACCCAAGACCCTGTCGGGTGGGTAAATGCGCCAACCACATCGCGAGCTGTCAGTCAGCCCTATGGGCCGCGCGAACGGGTGATCCAAGCGTGAATCAGTCCCATTTGCGGCACGACGGGCCCACCAGGAAGATGGCCCCCAAAGAAGTTTCTGGCCCGTCTGATGAGCGATGAAAAGTGAATCTGGGAAGAAAAGTGCTTCAAAATTCGCTATGGGCAGGCCCATTGTGGGCAACTCCACTCAGTCAGGCCGGCGATAGTTGCCGGCCCAGCCACTTCCAGCCACGAGACCGGGAGTGCGACCCTTCGTAGGAGTGGCGAAGTTTTTCCAGAAGCCCAAGTAGAAAAACGGTCGCTCGCGGGGCTTCTGTAGCGGCCCCGCGGTCCCGGCTGACCGGCCTCTCCCCGTGGGCCAGCATTGACCATTGAGGAGCGGCAGGGCCGGCGATATCAATGATTCTATGGCCATGACCATGTCCATGTCCCACAACCGCGGCAATTCAGTCAAGCAATGCGGTGACTGAGGCCAAAGACATTGTGCGGTTGCATCAGGCAACCCAGGCTTCATGGCTGTTCCTTGCGGGGACCCACGCAGTCGGCCTTGGTCAATCGTCGTAACCGGGTGTGAGTAGTGTAGCTTGTTTCCTTTAGCTTGGTCAGAGAACAATGCATGGAAACGAAGTCGGGGAATGGGTGCAGAACTTCTAGGGCCCCACCATGTCTCCAAAGATCAGAAGATCTTCAAAGATTCCAACCTCTCTGAGCATAGCCGGGAGCTAAACTGGCAGCTCGGCAGGCAGGGGCCCGCAGGTGTAAATTCGCAAAGTGCTTCTCTCGCATCTCGAACAATAAGGTAGCTTGCTGCAGAAGTGCGGTTTCAGGAGGCCCGGGAACGATGGAAACCTTGGGAGCCAGGTTGCAGCGGTCGTACGGGGAATGCATCGTGAGCCTTGTTAACAGCCTAGAAAATCTTTGCGGCACTTGGTCGCTTTTTCAGGCCGGAGGCCAGTTTCGGCGGCCCGCCAAGGCGCCCAAGGGCCCGCTTTCGTCCGGACGGGACCCCCAGCCCAACGGCCGGAGGCCGCATAGTGCGCGGCTCATCAACGAGTGTTGGTGATGGCATCGATGATCATGCTATGTATGAATCAAAAGTCCCCATCGTGCATTGGTGGGCGACTGGGGGCCCGTGAGGCATCAACAGGCCACCCAGGAATGTCACATCCAATTTGGATCACGGGAGTGAAGATGGAGGTGGTCATGCCTCGTACTGGCATATCCCAGGGCAGTGGAGACCGCCGAGGGTAGGACGATCTCATGATAGACCCCACGATGCTGTCAGTTGGTGCATCCTCTTGCTGGTTTCCGCAAACCTAATTGAGCCTGCTTACGGGGGTCGCTGCCACTATCGTGTACCTTTTTTCCTGTTGGTAATCCCTCATGCAGTCAGCCCTGTAAGGAGAGTCCTGAGGAGGGGTTGATTGGTCCTACGGCATTCGGGGCCAGGGTCAGATGGCAGTCGAGCAGTCGAGCTGGTACGTGCTCGAGGTCCTCGCTCGCAGCTCGGGCATGGTGTTGAATTGGGACCAAGCAAAATGCGAGAGCAGCAATCAACGGCTTGTAGAACAATGCAAGTGTCTGCGAGCTGAGCGTCATAGCTGAGGGTGAGACGTGATTCCCTCTGCTGCACTACTGCACCCTATCCGTATTCTGCAGCATTGCATGGCCAGGTAGAAGCCCAAGTAGTCTGCCGGGAATTCTGCCTCGCGATCTGGGTGGATATACCTGGTAGACAGACGGACAGACAGACAGACAGTTAGTACTGGCCTAGGCATACGTTTAGGGCTGGCCCTTGTTCTTGCAGCAGTCTTGTCGCAACCTGATGACACTCTGATCTGGAGATGCGTCGCCGTGCTGCGGTGCTGGCAGTGGTGCGTGCAGTGGTGCGTCCCCGCGCCTGCGCTTAGCGGACCATGTGAAAAGTAAGATTCGGTACGACCCAAGCAGCCCCCCTGTGTGGACATGCACGTTGGCTGCCACGATCCTGGCTGAGTCGACAAAGGGACGCATGCGAGTGGCCAGTCTGGAGTGCCCGGGCCCGGCAGAACGGTTCCAACACCCACAGGTCTCCAAAATTGGCCGCGAGTTGTGGCCGTGGTGAGGTCAAGCACACGCTGCAAGGTGAGAGAAGAGAGAGCGCATGCATCCCACTTTGCGCAAAGCCTCACCGTGCAGACCAGGTGCCAGGTTGGATGCCGCACCCCTGCCCCTTCTCTCGTTGGAGACCTCCCGTTCTGCTTACCTAACACACGCAGACCAACCCCCAATCCAGCCCAAAGCATCTCGGAGTGCACGTACCACACTACTTCCTCCTCTACGGCGCAGGCCACTGATGAGCGAATGAATGCGTTAATGGGTGACTGACCTCATATGCACACTCCCCCAACCTCCCACACGCCCACTTCGGCCGCATCGTCCCCCCTTCACTCCACCCCCAAACCAAGTTGACCTCGCTGCAGCCCAGCACTTTGATGGGGTCGCATGCCCGTGTACCAACGTATCTTTTCTACGTACCATCATACCCAAGATGAGAGGCTCAGCCACGCGGCTGCATCCAGCTCTACTGCGCAGCTCACTGGAAATGCCCTCGCAGCCAGCATGCACACGGGTCTCCAAAGATGGCCTTGCCCCGTCCAGCCCCATCCGAGGCCTGTCTCCCCTATCCAGACATGTCTGCTGCTATGCAATGGATATGGCTGCCAACCATACCATACCAAACCTTGCCCAGTGCATGCCTCGGTAGCGGTTCATATAATAGACGATGCCGCCGGTTCAAGGCTACCAACATTGGCATATCGGCACACCTGAACCGCACCAGACTTGACCTCACCTCGACTCACCTCATGTAGTCGGGCTGCAGCTCGCCATCACAAGCTAAATACATATCGAGGCTGTGGAATTCTGCTGCCTGTTCTTCAGCCTCTTCGTCCATCTTACTCCTACTTCTCTATTACTCAAAGCCTACACGATCCCGAACCTCGATTTTGCCCAAATTTATCTACCGCAAGCGTCCTCTCACATTCCCTCGCAACTGTCCTGTCCTTTGCACCTGGGAGACAAGCACCGTTTTGATTGCTCAATTCCTGCTCAGTTGGACGGACCCAGAAGAAGTTTTGATCCTGGCATTCGTCCATCTAGTCTACACATACGAGTCAACTGAACCCTGAGAGAGAGACATCTTCGTTGCCTGTCCCGCCTTTAGCCCCGAGGCTCAGCTCCACCCTCACTTGTCAGCCAATCTGACATGAACGCTTCATTCGCTCCAACACCAGAGTCTCGATGGGGACTCGTTGGTCATTGTGACGACCCTGCAATTGTCCCGGCCCACAGTCTAGCAACCTCACCAGTGCAGGACATGGAGGGATCAGAAGGGCCTCATGTGTGCCAGCAGTGCGGCAGACAGTACCCTCGACTGTGCGACTTAAACAAACATCTCAAAGCACACACCCGGCCGTTCAAGTGCCCCGTCGAGGCTTGCAAGTACCACCTGCTTGGTTGGCCGACAGAGAAGGAGCTGGATCGCCATCGCAATGACAAACATTCCATGGAGCCGAGGACATACTCTTGCCTGTATCCGCCCTGCACATGTTAGTCCATTGCCCATTGTGGTCACTCTTTGCGCAGCTTGGAGACAACCGAGTTCACTAACTCAATTTCCCGAATAGACACCTCGAAGCGAGAATCAAATTGCAAGCAGCACATGGAAAAGACACACGGCTGGCAATACGTTCGCAGCCGGCTTGGTCACAAGGACGAGCCTGCTTCCAATTATCCCGTTCTAACGAGTGATGCCAGCAAGCAGGTCATCCACCCTGACAGCAGCTTGACGATCCGCACTGTTCCAGTTCCAGGCTTGACTCTCTCACCGATTCCACTGGTACCGCAGAACTCCCCTGCCTCAGCGACTTATGAGGGGCCCATCCCATACGGAGCAGATGTTTATATTCCTTGGACTTCACCAGTGACAAGACTCAGGAACAATGAGAACTTTCTGCAGCAGTTCTCCCAGACTTACGGTTCTGGTTACCAGGGCGACGATGAGTGGCTGAAGATTCCGGTCGACCCGCAGCTGTACACCAGTGCTCCCCGCGATGATAATGGCGCGGGAAAAGCGCTCACACCGGAGGCAGCGAATGGCCATGAGAACTCACTGAAAGCCCTCCCAATCGTGTTGACACCGCAAGCGAGTCCGACGGTAAAAGCACAGGTTCTGACTCCCCTTTCTTCTCCAAGCCCGTTCTTGAAGCAGTGCCCATGGGCTACAAGAGATGGCATCACACCGCACGATGTCGAATCAGACCCAGGGAGCATGCCCACCACTCGAGGTTTACGCTCTGGCGACCCTGGTCAGCTTAGCCGGCCGGGGAAACGGCCGGTCAAATTTTCTAGAGGCTTCGATGACAGCGACGAGGACGACGAGGACGAGCCCCCAAACAAGCGAAACAAGGCTCCTGCTGGTAAGACAGATCAAGGTGGTGATCCAAAAATGATCTGCCCCTTCCGAGTTGAGCACCCGGAAATTTATGATATAGCCCGCGATCAGAAGTATATGAGCTGCCACACTGAACACGACAACATCTCCACAGTGGTGTAAGTCAGGCCCCTTTCCCATCTGGCGCAAGATATCCCTGCTAATACGCAGACATAGGCGCCACCTTAGCCGACCAGCCCACTGCCTGGACGTGGTCAGTAATCGCAGGAGTGTCTCATCCTTTGGCCTCGAGAACAACGAACACGGCCACCCCGCTGCTGGCTTGTGCAGGAGGTGCTGGCGGGCCTTCTCGGACCCCCAAGCCTTCGAAAACCATTTCAATACCGAGTGTGAAAATGCATCACGGTCAAAGAGGGAAAAGTACAACATCCTTCAGAAGACTTTCTGCAAAATTGGCCCACGCCTGGCGACAGCTACCACTGGAGCTGTTGTCTCAAATGATGGCAGCGTTGATCAGGTATCCGACGCAGAAGGCGAATCAGACGAAGAGCCGCCTCGCACCACCTCCAGGGCGCAATCAAATCACCGTGGCGACGACGTTGTGAGTCGAAGCGAGCACAATGCTCTTATGGAGCGGGTCGCAGCTCTTGAGAGGATGTTCCAGCCAACTGCCTCACAAGCTACGCCCAGGACCGTACCAACGCAGCGAGAGACGATGACACGCGCGCTGATGCCGCCCTCGGTCGCAACGAGCAATCAACATGCCCAGCCGGGTCACTACACATACGATGTTGGCCCGCAGCGTCAAACTGCGCAAGGAAGGCAACTGGTAAACTACAGACACCCGATGGGATTCAACATGGACACCGATAGTGTCATGCCTGACTACCATCACCCTGTGTCGAGACGATCAGACAGCATGTCCACCGTCCACCGCACCAGCCCTGTGACCACTACCCATCAGAACTATGAGTCACTCCGTGGGCAGCCCAGATCCGCAGCGTCGGACTCGGCATATGGCACGGCATCAAACCCCGGGCCAACACAGTCTGGTGGTGGGGCCAACATGGCAGCCCAGCCAGGGATGCCGATGGGGGCTGGTGGCGGCGACAACGATGACTACGGACAAGAGGGCATCTCTCAGGAGTCATCTAACACGCGGCTAATCAACCAGTTCATGCGCGCAGAGGAGCAGCGCGAGGCGGTCATGGGGCGGGCGAACTTTTTCAACCCTGAAACGGACGACATTTCTAACTTCTTGAATATGGATTCTCAGTAACATTTGCTTTGGCTAGATAGAGAGAGATAGAGACTCGAACCCACAAGCTCAGAGAGTTGGGGGGGGGGGAGAGAGAGAGACAGAGACAGTCAGTCAGGTCACGCTAGACCACATCACATAGGCACACTCACTTTGTACATAACCCGATATAATGGGACAGGGAAAGGGACTACTGGGTAAATAGTGAATAAAGACAGGCGGACAGGCGCTGGACGCCCTGATCTGTCGTTTTCCATGCACAAAAAGCACACTTCCAAAAATAGACGTAGTGTCTATGGCAGGCAGAGTAGCCCTATGCTAACCACACCCCCCCTTCCATCCATCTTTCTTTCCCCCCTGGCAATTATTATCAGAGATGGAGATTAGTGATAGTTAGGTACATTTGGGAAAAGGGGAGTCACACAAGGCATGTGATTGTGATATGATGATATGGTGGTGGTTGTCGCGGCTTAATCTCGAGCACTGAATCTCCAAGGTGATTCTCCCTCCAGCTTGGCTGCGCAGCGACTGGACCACGGCGTTAAGCAAAATTTGACTCACCACGCCTGAGGCACGAGGAAGGGGACAATATCTCTGAGTAATTTCCCAGGTCGTGCGTGTTGGTTGCGGCCCCCTCCCCCCCAAGTACTACGCATGAGAAATAGGCCACCCACCCATCCGGCTCAGCCTCGCCGGTGAGTGAGTCTTGCAGCCAGAGTCGCGTTGCTCAAGTGAGCATACAGACAGACATCAGACGATAGACAGGTAGCCTAGAAGGGAGGAGGGACGAGAGCTGCGCGCATTGGGTGATTTTCATATTTCGAATTATGCAAGTTGAATAGATTGTGTTGACCAATCTTTACCTACATGCCCGTCCAGTCTCCGGATACAAACGCCCACAACAAATGTTTTGTATGCTTTCCCAGGGGATATCAAGCTGACCCGACCAACCAATCTGTCTGTCCAGGACAAGACTTCGTCTATACCATCGCACCGTCTACTGCATGTCCCTAACATGAATCCTAAAAGCAATCCCATATGCCAACGCCATGACCCTTGCATCCAAAAAAAATGACACCCAGCAGTCGTGTGAGGTAATATGAATATATATGATAGAAGAAATGCTCAAAAGGGAGCCAGGCTGTCCGGCAGGAGCGGGTACTCCTCCCCGTCTATGATCTCAGTGCCGTAGCCCAGGTCGGCACTCAGGGACCCGGCGGCGTCCATGGTGTAGCCGTCGCCCAGGACGTCCCGCTTCCAGTACGCCCCGCAGTTCCCGGGGACGTACTTCGCGGCGTCCATGGCGATGGTCATCTTGACCTCGGGGCAGTAGTCCCAGATGTGCTTGCGGAGGCGGGGGCTGCCCCAGATCTGGCTGTGCAGGTAGGAGCCGCCGCCGCCGGTGTGGTAGCCCATGGGCTCGTAGAAGCCCTCGCGCCAGTCGTCGATGCCCTTGACCAGCTCGCCGGCCTCGGCGGCCTCGAGGGTCGAGTTGTAGTGGGCCGTTTCTGTATCCGAGGACAGGTGGGTCGGTTTCCCCGTGTGCATCTCGCCGCTGAAGGTGAGCGAGACGGTCGAGTTGGCCATGCGGGCGTTGGGCCGGTGGCCCAGGCGCTCCGTCAGCCAGACGTCCTCGGCCTCGGAGAAGTCGGCGCGGGCCTGGGACCGCAGCACGTCGAGGATGGCGCTCACGCGGCGGACCGACAGGCCGCCGTTGCCGCCGAAGCGGGAGCCCGGGTTCCAGGGGGCACCGATCCAGTCGTAGTCGAGGAATTCGTTGAGGTTGAGCTGGGAGTTGGCGCACAGGATGGAGTCGGTCTGGAAGATGAGCAGCCACTCGGCCGGGGCCAGGACCGTCTCGTACAGCCACATGGTGGTGAGGAAGCGGGAGATCTCCTCCTGCGAGGACACGGACATGTTGGAGGGGATGTAGGTCAGGTCGAGCTTCCCGATGTTGACCTGCTCGCGGATTGCGACGGACTTGTTCAGGTGCTCGACGGACTCTACGGACCCCATGAAGCGGAAGCGCCAGTCTGGAGGCACGACGGATATGAAGTGCAGCATGAGGGGGGCCAGGATGGGGTTGACGCGGTTCTCGATGAGAAGGGCGACCTTGGACTCGTTGAAGGGTGTCCGTTGCTCCGATGCATACTGGAGCGAGACCTTTGGCACGGTGATGTAGTCGTCGAGAGCGGCATTCCGCATGAAATCCCTCGAGATGACAATGGTGATGACGCTGCGCATCAGAGTTAGAATTGCAGCACGGCCGTGAGTGCAAGCCCCGGGAGTCAGTGAGCGGGGACCGGTGCGGGCGACGAAAGACTTACAGAAAAGAAACGAGGGCGAAGACGAAGCGGACGCGCCTCGTTGTCCTGGACCAGAGCTTGAATGCCACTCTTTTCATCTTGTCCCAGAGCTCGCCGCAGTCCACCTCGTCCGCATCGTAAGGCTGCTTGACTGACATGTTGCGGGTGAGAAGTGACACGAGGGGCCAGATCGGCCAACTTAGATGCTGGCGGGCGCAATGACGAACGAGCGAGTGAGTTTCCACCCCTAGTCAGTTACATGCGGCGGTAGATGGGATCGGATACACGACTCGCCAGCCAGCTCGGGAGCTGGGGGATTTGCTTTTTGTTGCCCAGTCACGGCAGCCGCTGGGGGCCAGTTTTAAACTTGACAGTGTATTTTGAGGGTTCCCCGGTGGAGCAGTTTTCCAATGGGCACACCGAAGAGGCGCACGTTTCAGTGCCAGTGCGGTCGTGGTTAGAGGGACGCGCAAGCTGTGCTGTGTCGTCTCTTCAACCCCTGCCAGTTGCGTGCCGCAGTGGTGGACAGGCCCGACAGGCAAGGCCTCGAGGTGGAACTCTTGTGTGATGAATTGGACGACAGCCACACGGATTCGTGGTGCTTGTGTTTTCAAGCTTGCAGGAGTGTATAAGGGGCAGTTTAGGTTTGGGTTCACAAAAGACTGAACTGGAACTGACAGGAGAGCACAGCACATGCAAGACACAGCCCCCAGGGTCCAGATGCTGTGCCTGTCGAGGGGTTTCAACGGGCAGGAAGGTGGTGCTAAATTTGACTTGGAATCATTTCAGATGGCAGGTTTAGGGAGGCGAGTTCTGATTCATGGCCGGGCGACAGCGTGGTTATCCCCCCCTTCTCCAGGGGCTGGGCAGAGCTACAAGGTTGAGGCGTCGCAACAATAGAGAGAGGGAGGAGACAAGGGCAGGATGAACCGGGCCAGGTACCACCCGGGCGTACGGTACATGGGGTGACTTCGCGGCAGCAATTGACCAGTCAGAGCCGGGCTGGTGGCTGCCCCGTTCGGGAACGCAGGCGTGGGGACGTGATGTGCAGCTGGAATACCACGGTTCGGTAGTCGAGGGCTATGAACCGGCTTGGCATCGCGGATTCAAATCGACTAGTCTGCTGTTGGTAGCTGGAGGGGCATACACAGTATAAATTGTGTCATATGGGAATGAATTCCTTCCATGTGAGGGATGGAGACAGCAATTGAGGGCCCCGCTGGGAGAGGCACGTCGGGCATGCAAAGGGCGGCGGCCGCTTACACAGCAGGTAATAGACAGACAAACAGACCACACAGACAGCTGACGGCAGCTGAGCTGAGCCTTTTCTCTGCCCGTGTTGCCCGTCTCTGTCATTCCCGATCCAGACTATCTTCTTGGACCTAGTTATTAGCCTCCAAGATACGGCTCCTAGCCTTGGCGCGTCACAGTCTCACTCTTGCATAGACCTGCATGTGAGAAGCCTCCCTTTGCGCCACAAATCCTGATTGTCCCTGTCTCTCTAGCCCTATTCGAACATGGCCCCGTTCAGCCAGCCAGCCAGCCAGCAAGCCAGCAGCTGACAGGAAGCCATGACAGCTGGTCTGGACCTCAATTGAACTAGCAGACTAGCAGGTGTATTCATAGCACACTCACACGCCAGCATGCTTATTTCGAAACACACCGGCAGGACCGGGAAGCTTGTTCTGCCCACCGTTGTTTTTTCGTGAGGAAAAAGGAGCGGCGATGGCAACGAAGATGAACGGAACAAGCCTACGTGCAGACAAACAAAAAGCATAACGTGCAGTATAAACATAGGGCTCAGGTGCAAGCATGATCAACGCAAGGGATTCCATGGGGAATGTGTGTCTGTGTGTGGGCTAGTCTAGAAGAGCACCTCACCGCAGACCGTGGGTGCGTGTGCGCCAGAGCCAAAGGGATCGCGACCCCGAGCCAAGAGATCTCTCGCCCACGTTTCCCAGGGGTCGTCCACTCAAGCACAGCAGTGTGGGTTGTGGCTGGCCGGGGTTTGCCTGGATGTACCCCAAAGTACCCTCACCTCGTCATCTACCCTGCGCACCTTGCGTAATGCTACCTCCCCTTGATCTCAATGTATTCGAGGCTATCGGGGCACAATGCCGTTGATCGCCCAGTCCAAGATTTCCTCCCTTCACTCCTCGCTATCTATCTGCTGTACACTTGGACTGTCTTCCATTCTTTGTCGATTCTTTTTTTTCCCTACCTGTCTTTACCAGCTTAGACCTAGCGCCAAGGACTTCTTCTTCTTGCGTGCTGCCATGGACGGCTCAGCCAACCCCGTCTAAGTTATCCCTGCGCATCGCATCGCATCGCAACTGAATCACCCCTCGCGGCGTTGCGACTCGAGTGAACAGTCTGGCCCTGCGTGGCACCCCACGCCCAAGTCCCGTCTATGATGCCCATGTGCCGATGATGGTGACGCGCTTTCCTGACGCCTCGACACCATCTGATCGTTAACAATCTCACACATTGCCTCCTTCTGTCCCGTCACCGGCTTCGTGTCTGTTCCGCCATGGCTGCACCTTCCACACATTCGCCCGGGGTGTTCGCCATCACCAAACCCCGCCTGCTCCTGGCCGTGTCACTGGCCTTTACGTGAGTACAACAATGCAGCCACTGCCAACCCACAGACTCGGGATTCTTGTAGCCGGGCTGGAAACGTTGTCATTGATGAATGTGCCTGGACAATAAGGTGTGCTGACTTCACCTTCCAGATGGTGGATAGCCTCGCTCCTACCACACTACGAGCCCATAATCAAGGCCCAGCTGAACTCGCGCCTCGAGGAGGCAAGGCAGAGGATCCCCTCCATCAAGGTCGACTGGACGCCCACCGACGACCCGCGGGCCGCCTACAATGCTTCCAAGCTGGCCCTCATCATCGAGCCCCGGGTCATGCCCCACCTCGTGCCCCAGCTGCTGCACATGATCGCCGTCGTCCCGCCCGACTGGCGCTTCCTGTTCATCGGCTCCGACAAGAGCGTCACCCTCCTCGGCAGGAGCACCTCGGTCAAGCACCAGCAGGTCGTCGGCAAGCTGGACCTCATGGTGCTGCCCGAGCCCTGGGACATCTCCTCCAAGGAGATGGTCTTCCGCACCCTGACCGACATGCGGTTCTACGACGAGTTCCTCCCCGGTGTGGAGTGGATCTTGAAGTTTGAGTACGACAGCATCCTGTGTGCCAATTCCGAGGTCAGCCTCAACGACTGGCTCCACTGGCACTGGGCTGGTGCTCCAAGGTAAGGGATCATGGTCCTCTGCTGGCCTCCGCTCTGCTAACCATCAGACAGAGGCGAGACGGACCGATTCGCTGGTAATGGTGGTCTCTCCCTCCGTCGAGTGAGCGCTATTCGACAGGTCCTCAGCTTCCAGGCGCGATACAACGACACCGCGCCAGAGGATGAGTGGTTCGGCCAGCGCCTGTACATCATGCCCGGTCTGAAGGTCGCGTCGGGTGTCGAGGAGGCCTTGGCTGTCGAGAACGTGTACAAGGAGAAGGCGATGGGTTATCACGTTCAAGCGATGGGAGATAACCTGCACCCCGATGTGTGGGAGGACTACGAGAGGAGGAAGAAGATTCTCGAGTACTGCCCCGAGCTGCACACCGTATTGAAGGCAAAACTGGACCGTGAGCGGTGCGCCGGGGACACCAAGGATGGAGGTGAGCTCGAAATGGACAGCCCATTGAAACAGCCCGCACTAACACGTTGCCAGTGATACACCCCACGGCAGAAGAGCGGGAGCAGGAGAGGCTCAGGCAGCAAGAAGAACAAGAAGCGAGGCGGGCACAGCAGGAAGCAGCCCTCAAGAAGCTGCAGGAGGAGCGCAAAAAGCAAGAGGCGGAGGAAGCAAAAAAGACCCAGGAAGAGGAGGAAAACAAGAAGAAAGACGAGGAAAACAGGAAGAAACTCGAAGTGGAGCAGGCACGACAGAAGGACGAAGAGGCCAAGAAGGCACTCGACATGGAAGCGGCAAAGAAGGTGCTCGAGGGAGAGGCAGCCAGAAAGGCCGCCTCGCAACCGAGTGGGCCGGACGCGGACGTCCTCCCCAAGGAGCCAGTGCCAAAGCCAGAAGCCCCGAAGCCAGGAGTTGATGCAGTAGAAGATGCAGCCGAGGCCGCTGAGACCCCAGAAGCGACGAAATCCCCCGACATGGAGGAAGCAACAACACCAGAAGACCCGAACAAGACGGCCGGTGTAGCGGCCGAAGGCGAGGCGAAAGATCCAACCGACGACAAATCTGATGAGGTCTCCGATCCGGCCGAGCTGCTTAACGAAGTCAACTGAATTTAATGCATATAATATCGGGGTTGTTGTTGCCCTTTTCGCTGAGACTAGAATGTACGGGAGAGGCATGGGGTCCGGGTCGACATGAGGGGATACAAATTCATGATACCACAGGGAGAGCATGCGTCGGCCATGATTTTCATAAGCAGATAGACAGACTGACACGGTTTTGAATCCTGATGGGGCGATCAGAAATGTTTGGCGAAAATGAGTAAAGCTTGTGCTGTCTACATAGGGTTGGCTGGCTCCCTTTACGGTTACGTGTGCGCAGAGGATCTAGATTGGGTTGGGACTCGCTCATCATTTGATCGTACTTGCGGTAATCCAGGACTACAGTAAAATCCAGAGCTACGCACAGCTATCTGCGTGCTTGTTTTGTCTCATCGCCTGCCTATGACAGGGCGAGCATATCATGGACCAAGTCAGGCAGGTATGCGGGAATCTTTTCTCTGTAAAACGCTTAACCCCAATGAGGGCATGAGAAAGATATGCATAACGTACACAACAACGGGTTTTGTACAAGGGCATTCTGGTGTCTGGCATACAATGGTCAAGGAATGAAATGCCCACATAGTGTCGCTGTTCCGAGTTGCTGTAGAATCTGAGGCTGAATCGACTCCATACTCTGTGTCAACTTTATCGGAGCAACCCATTTTGTCCCAAGCAGTTGATGCGCTCCCATCCCAAACTAAAGCTCAGCGTGACGTGACACCTAGCCTCGGACAATAACGGACTCAGTTGTCGGCCCCCGCGGCTCCAGGTAGCTAGCCAGCCACGATGCCGCCCACGACGCCGGCAAGCTCGCCGAACAGGACGCCCTTGAAGATCGCCTCGCCGTGCTCTTCAGCCCAGTGTCCCGCGCGCCTCAACCTGTCCTTCCACGCCTCCTTCTGCTCGGGCGCGAGATCCTCCCAGCTTGTAGCCGCCGGCTCGCCGCTAGCAGCCGCGGCCGCCAGAGTGGTGGTCGTGAGGACCTCGACCTCCTTTCCGTCAACGTCCAGCACGACGACCTGCTGCTTCTCGTTGCTGTCTGAAGACTTCTCGGCCAGCAGCTTGGTGAGGAAGCCGCTGTGAGGAGGCACAACTCGGGGTGGCGCTGCGTGGATGGATGACGGGAGCCACTTGTGACCGCCGACTGTTGGCGGCGCGAGGCCCTTTACTTCCAGGATGCCTTGTAGCAGGATGGCCAACAGAAGAACGAAGCAGGTGACTCCCGTTAGGAAGGCCCAAATGGTTGGCCTCCGGCTTTTCATCGCGAGGACGTAACGGGGCTGTCGCGGGGGCCCGCCGCGGCGCACCGGCGCGGAAGGGTCGATGAATTTTCGTAGCGGTAAGCTCTGCACGGCGACGGCGTTGCCGACCGACGTGGACGCCAGCTTGAGGTGCTGGATGCGACTCGTGCCCCTCTCTGGCGGCGCGAAGTGACTGAAGCACAAGCTGGTAACCATGGCTGAGTGCACATTCGGCAGGGTCGTCAGTGGGAGCAAGTTCGCGAGCATGTCGATGTCGCCGATGATTTGGTGGTCGAGGGTGTACAGATGGATGCCGAGGTCTGTGCCCGTCACGGCGAGCACGAACTGCGCGTCGCCCTGCTTCGCGCCCGGAGACGACACAGGGCTGAGGTTCGCGACCGCCAGCCCGGTCGCCTTGAGCCCTTGCCGCTTAGGCAGCTTGGCGTTGACCGAGATACGTGCGCGCGTGTCCTCCTTGCCCGGCTTGGGCAGGCGGAACCCGTACAGCACCACGCCGCCAGCCTTGGGCAGGTTCGCGACTCCCACGGCGAAGCCGGGCGTCAGGTAGCGCAGGCAGCGGAGGGCGGGGCGTAGGCCGGAGCTGTCGTCGTGTGGGATGGAGTAGATCCTTGCTGGCTCGGCGGTAACCTCGCCCGTCTTGGGCACGTTGACCGAGTAGATGTCGTAGTCGTCGCAGTAGAGCACTTGGAACTGGTCCTCGGCCGTCTGTATCACGTCCATGTCGATGGCTTCTTTTGCGATTTCAAGAACGCCCCTGGGCTTGGGCGCAACATTGCTGCCAGCTGCGACATCGTAAATGGCGATCTGGTGGGACGAGTTCGCGAATCCGGTTGCGACGGCGCCGAGTTGCGGGTAGCCTGCAAAGGGCTGCGACAGCCTCAACAGCCGCTGGTATGTGTCGGAGTCGGCGGTCGAGAATAGCTGCGTCCTGGAGAGCTCGGTGATCCTGGCCCCAAGCACAGCCTTGGCCTTGGGCGGGTCGACACTGAACACGCGGAAGTGCTCGTTCTTGCCCTTCTTCAGGTCGTCCGGGCTCGAGTTGATGCCGGCGTACAGCAGGGTTGACTTGCCCTTGCGCTGGCCTGCGATGAGGTTCGCGACATTGTCCTCATTGCCGCTCAGCTCGACCTCCCCGGCGGGTTCGAGCTTCTCCAGAGATGATGTGTCTATCAGGGTGATCTTGTTGCCAACGCCGCTTTTTGTTGCTCCTCCTCCACCGCCCACAAACAGACGACTAGAGTCTTGAGGATCGAAGTCGCATCCGTATAGGGGATAACCGACGTCTATTATCGACTCGGGGAACGGCGCCATGCTGGCAACCACTGTGTGGATGATAGCACTCTGTTTTGAATTCGGATACAATCTTCTGTTGCGTCTATTGGGATATCTGTGCTCGAATTGCTCGCAAAAGAATCGGGCAGGGGGCAGGGGGCAGGTGGGCCTGAGGCTGTCGTCTGCGTTCGTCTGCTAGAGGCCGGAGGCGACGGGATAATTTCGCGGTGAGGAACGACAGTCGTGACAGAAGGTCAACGTAGGATTGACTGCAGGTGCCAAAGTTGAGTGGTCCAGTTTGCAGAGAAGGAAGGAATGGCTATAAGAGAAGGCAGGTTGGGAAGGGTCGAAACCCGTCGTCATGTGTGCGGAAAGGACAGATGACGATGTGAGCCTCGGGCAAGGCTACTGCTCTCAGCTTGCCTAGCGGGTTAAGCCGTTCTGTTCTAGGCCGTCCATGGTTCTGAACCCCTGCGCTGTTACCCGCAGATCGGCAGGGTTCAGGTACCAGATTTCCGGAAACGGTCTCGCCCTAGAATACCACCGCTCTCCACAAGTTACACACCTAAGAGCTGTGTAATTTAATCGAGTCTGCCGTCGTCCATGACGTGTCCTTGGTCCAAGACTGAGAGGCACTGAAGATTGATAAGGGAACGAGAAAGCCAGGTGGCCTCACTGCCTCGGGTGTGAAGTGACATGCGAAAATGCCAACGAGGCATCGTCTCTAGTGCCATTACCCCCTACCTGCGCATGTCAAGCTCCTTGCTTTTCACTTGATGAGCAATCTTTGAGCCTACGATATAGTTACAGCCCCGAACATTTGCTCTGGGATAGATCGACTTCATAAAATCACCTCATTTTGAGTAATCAGACAAATATTGAGCAAGTCAGCAGGCGCATGAATTGGTATTGTGTACAAGTTTAGCTCGCCCACGGCTGGTATTTCCTCAAGTTCCAGCCATTTCGTAAAGTCATAACCCAGATACTACACTTCTCGTTCAGCTATTCCTCTCTGCTATGATCTCCCCCAAGAAATCCCTATGACTCCATGTTCAGGTGTACACTCTTGATGTTGTAGTAGCTGGACAAGCCCGCCTCGCCCAGCTCCCGACCGATTCCTGACTGCTTGACACCGCCAAATGGCACCCTCACGTCCGAGTCGTTGCTGCTGTTGATCCATACCATACCGGCCTCGATCTCCGCAGCGACACGGTGGGCCTTGGTCAGGTTGCGGGTGAACAGCGCCGCACCGAGACCATACGTGGTGTCGTTCGCAAGCTCGATAGCCTCGGCCTCGTCCTTGAAGCGGATGACCGACACGCAGGGGCCGAAGATCTCCTCCTTGAAAATCCTCATGTCGCGCTTGACGTCCGTGAACATGGTGGGGTTGATGAAGAAGCCCTTGCCCTTCTGCGGCGCTGGGTCACCGCCCAGAGCAATTGTCGCACCCTCGTCCCTTGCGGCCTGGATGTAGCTCATGACCTGGTCGTACTGCGCCTTGGTCACCTGCGGGCCCTGGAATGTTGTCTCCTCAAAGGGGTCGCCCACTACCGACACCTTCTGCACTGTGGACTTGAACTTTGCGATAAACTCGTCGTAGATCTTCTCGTGCACGAGGACACGGGATGTTGCGGTGCAGATTTGTCCTTGGTTGGACATGATGCCGATGTGTGACCAGGTGGCTGCGAGGTCCAGGTCGGCATCGTCGAAAACAATAAGTGGTGACTTGCCGCCTGTCTCCAATGTGATGTTCTTGAGAGTGTCGCTTGCCATCTTCATGATGACCTTGCCCGTGGCAGTGCTGCCAGTGAACGCGATCTTGTCGACGCCCAGGTGCTTGACGAGTGCCGCTCCGGCTTCCTGTGTCCGTTTCAGCAATAAGTTCGCGCGAAACCGCCGAGCTGAGATCAACTTACCCTGCCATGACCATTGATGACGTTGACAACTCCTGGTGGGAAACCGGCCTCCTTGATGAGCTTTCCCATGACCAACATGGACAGTGGCGTCTGCTCAGCCAGCTTGAGCACCACCGTGTTACCACAGCATAGCGCAGGTCCCAGCTTCCAACCAGCCATCGCCAGAGGGAAGTTCCATGGGATGATCTGGCCACAGACACCGAGGGGCTGCTTCAGGGTGTATGCGAACTTTGAGGGGCCAACGTCAATAACTTGGCCGAAGTTCTTGTCTGCGTAGCCAGCATAGTACTTGAGGACATTGACGACCTCGGGCACATCCTCGTTGAGCGCAGTGATGTAGGGCTTGCCATTGTCCAGAGCCTCGACAGTAGCTAGGACCTCTGCGTTCTTCTCGACCAGCTCGGCCAGCTTGATCATGAGCTCTCCGCGCTGTGTACCGCTGAGGCCCTTCCACGAGGGGTGCTTGAAGGCCTTGCGAGCCGCCTCCACAGCGAGGTCAACATCATCAGCAGTAGCAGCGAAGACGGAGCAGATCTCCTCCTCGGTACTGTGTGGGATGTCAGTTACGGGCTGCACTATGATGAGGCCCATGGGTGCTTGAGGGCTTGGCTCTTACGAAGGATTTATGGAGGTGATCTTCTGCTCATTGCTCGACTTGACAAACTCTCCGTTGATAAGCAGGCCCAAGGGCTGGGACCACTTCTTCCCGTTGGGGGCAGTGAGCTCGACCTCCATGGCTGAGACGGGTCTGGTGTGAGAGGAGAGTGCTGCTCTGCGCGAGCAGGAGGAGGGTGACAAGGTGGGGGAAGATAAGGAACGAGGTCTGATATGTTGCGTGCAGAAGAGTCTGGAAGCAGCCGAGCTGTGGGATATGGAAGCAGCAGACCTGAGTTGGAGTAAGGAGAAAGTTGAGAGGAATGCAGTCGAGAAGAGGGATCTCGAGGGCATCTTGTAGGCCATTGACGTGCCCTTATGTAGGACCAATACGCCCCTTCCGTAAAAGACAACCCCTCGATGACCCCTCACTGGATGCAAGATAGACTATCTGGGGGACGCCGCATGCCCCGGCTGCGGCTGGCCAGCTCGGGTGTGGGGAACACGATGCTAGCACCGGCTACCAGCCCTACTGTGTGGGTTACAGCATAATCCGCAGTAGTCCCTGGGATTCACCACTGACAGCCAGCCAGTACATAATGGTAATTCGCGGGGTGATGGAGTCGCATGCTGCAGAGTCGTGCAGAGCAGTGCAGCGGCGGTGATCGTGTCCAGGCTTGTCCAGGCTGCGACAGTTACCCGGATGTTTCCCGAAAACCATCCACACTTCACGGCCGACCGGAATGCGGCGCAAGAGGAAACCTGTCAAGCATCTGCTTGCCAGGCAGCTTTATCGTTATCGCCGCGGACTTTAGGAGGCTCCGGCAGCGCTGGCATTGCCCGTGATAGGCGAGAACTTGGCCCTGCAGGTCATGGCGGCTGCAGGGGTCCCACTGTGGGAATGACTTGTGACATGCGACAGCTTTCCTTTGATGCGAAAGAAACACCATGGGCGGATACATTTACTAATCCGTCATAAAATTTGCTAACATGTCAGTCACAAGTCACATACCGCCGCCGGGGTCGTCACATAAAAACTCTGTCGCGAGCCATCCACAATGTGCGAGGTTGCGAGCAATGTCGACACTCGGCGAACTGCCATGCGGGTTTTCAATGGGCTTGATAGACTAGATACCTATTATTGGGGTGTTGGGTCCCTGCTCTGGGCCCCGCGGGCGGCAGTCATCTTTCTAAAAATGGCCCGCCGGCCCCAGCGCCAGCAGCCAGACCGGCCTCCCGCCTCCCGCTGGGTGACATAATCTCGCTCAAACCACTTGACAGGCACCGCCAACGTCATCGCAAATCTAACATCTCCATCCTCATTTTGCGACGACGGCTGGCCCTGGATCATCAACACCCTTTACCCCCATTACCAAGAGTTTGAATATCTTGCCCATCAACCTCATGGACCCTTCCAAACCCCTCGGCCCTGCATCCTCATGATGATAGCCAGCTCAGCCTCCCCGGTCGGGTCCGAGATCTTCTCTCTGATTGCTTTACTTATCTTCTCCGCCATCACCCTCCTCATCCTCCGCTACTATCTACCCCTCCGAACAACGCCTGCATTCGTCCTTGTAACCGTATTCTTCGCATTATGGCTCCCGGCATGTATCGTCCTGCTCGTGCCGATAGATCTGGCCTCCAACGCCAGGACCGACGATGAGGCCACACGGGGCATATGGCTCCCACAGAGGGTCATCCAGACTTGCTGGCGCATCGCCTACTGGCTCACTTTCACCCTCACATGGTATTGAGATGACTCCTTTTGCAATTCTGGCTCGGCACAGTACTGACTAGCAGTCCAGGTTCATTCTTCCCGTGCTTGCCGAATATTCCGACGCTGGATACCGAGATCCGAAGGGGAAGCTGATGTACTCACTGCGGTCGAATGCCCAATATTATGCGATGGTTTTCGGCTTTGGCATAATAGCGTTGATATATGTCTTCACTTCGTACGGCATACACCTCGACTCCCTCAAGAGCCCCGTCATGGCTCTAGCATACTGCTGGGGTTTAGTCCTGGCAATCTACCTGATGGGCCACGGTCTCGTCAGCATCCCCCGACGCCTGATACGCAGCTTCAGCATCAGCGGCCAGTTGCGCCAGTTGCAATCCGCGGCTCCTAGGCTATACGAGCAGCTGGAGGAGGCCGAGATGAACCTGGCAGATCTCGAGATACAGGTGGCCGAGTTGTGCCGGCGCAAGACCGGCTCAGCCGTCGAGTTCCAGGACTGGATCGAGGAGCTGATGGATTCTACCAACCTCCCGGAGGAACAGCCGAGGACGACATCTGCCGTGGGCTCTGGCGAGGCAAGGCGAGTCCCCACGGTCATCACGGAGAAGTACATGGCAGAGCTCACGCGAGAGCTCACCCGCGCAAGGCACGCTCGCTCTCGATACGCCAACGAGTGGAACCGCCTGCTTCGAAAAGCTGCAGAAACACGGGCCATCCTGGACTCTGGTGGCTCCAAGAAACTCGAATTTGGGGGCGCGGCACCACATGCTTCGTGGTGGGAACGCATGTCGGTGCTCACGCCGTACTCGAGACACGTCCTTCACTTCCATGTTATGCCACATGTCAGGCTCGTCTTTGGTGGGATCCTAGCTCTAGCCTCGGTTTTCATCGTCTGGTCCGAAGTCATCAAGGCCGGGCCTACCGCCCTAGCCAATCTGTCCATCATTCGCCTGACCGTGGTCCATCACTGGACAGGTGACAAGGGGCAAGTCGGCTTTGCTGGGCAAATGATCGCAGTATTTTGGATATCATACATGTGCGCTGCTGCCTTGATCTCTATCACCGAAGTCAAAGTGTGGCGTGGTCGCGCGCTGGTCTATCGAAACACCTCCCATGAGTCGGCGCTGTGGTATTCGTCTTACGTTGCCCGTCTCAGCGTCCCGCTGTCTTACAACTTCATCTCCTTCTTGTCCAAGGACGTCTACCAGAAGACACGATTCTATGACTTCCTCGGCCGTCTCATCGATCTGACAGCCCTGGGAGGCTGGTTCAACCGCTTGTTCCCCCTGTTCATCCTTCTCCCAATAAGCGCTACCATGTTTGGTCTCTACGGCAAAGTGAAGCGAACAATCGGTCTTGCCGACTATATCGAGGATGACGAAGACGAGAACCAAATCGGCTACGGTACTGGATCATGGCGGGAAGGTCGTGACCTGATCGAGCGCGAGCTCAACGGGACTTCGATTGGAAGATCGAGGGATGTTGCAGGGCCGGGTGGAATCGCCAATGGCGGTGCAGCCACGAGAGCCACTCCTGTGCGCTCTATACCTGGCCCATCGAACCGGCCGGGCGCCCCAACAACACCGCTGGGGACGTCACCTAATATCGGCAGGGTGGAGTCGCCTGCCACAGCCGCCAGCTCGAGACGGGTTGGACAGAGACAGCACACAAGACTCGGCGATGACGAGGATGAGGACGACAACTTCTTCTCACAGCTCGGAACCCGCATAAAGAACACGGTCGACACGATCGACACGCCCAACTGGCTGCAGGAGATCGTGAAGAAGCCCAAGTGGATGGGTGGAGACGACGACGAGGGTGGACCGGCGTCTGGGTCGGGCAGCAACAACACGGATATACGGCGCTGGTTCGGAGGCGGTAGCGATGGGCGTATCAGGTTGTAATCAATTATGGAAATCACAGCCTCGCAGACGCTCTTCGTCAGGCAGGCCTTGACGGTTGATCTGGCTCTCCTTGCATGCTGTCTTCGTCGATTGATTTGCCATTTTCCCACATGAAGCGAAACAAGGCAAATGAAGCAGAGAAGGAAGCGTGATTAAATGGAGGACTGCATATGCGTCAAGCCCTTCAAGGGGGAATGTTTAAGCCTGGAATGTGACTTGTTTTTTTTTTTGGGATAATACATTAATACTGAATATAAACATTGAAAATAAGTCAGTAACAGCGGAGCAAAAAAGAAAGAATCCATTGGCACAACAGCCATTATTGAAATCCGACAACGGCGCCGTCTAGGTCGGTGATGGGCCAGAAGTGGCAGTTACAGTTGTGTGCCTGCTTGTGCTTGCCTGCTCATTCATGTTGCTTGTGCGGAATTCGCGCTGCGGGGACGTGGTTCCGTTCCTGCCTGCGTGGGCAGGCAGATTGTGCGTCTGGCTCAAACAAGATTATTCATTCCTTTGGGTGACAGGCGGAACTCGCAAACCTTCACACAACCAAAAGATCGACGCAGGAGACGGACGGCCTTGCTGCGTGCATCACAAGACTCGTGCAAAGTGCATCCTCGACAAGGTTCGCGCCGGCATTAGCGATTCTCATCCCAAGTCCCGAATACTACGTCCAAGAGGGCGACTCGCTCCCTCCGGCCTGCGACAACTCTGACCTCCACCGTCTGTGTGCAAACAAGGTTTTGGCAATCATCGCAGGGGAGAACGCCCAAGCCAATCCAAGCCCGAAGCCCCTCGCTGCCATCGTGGAACATCTGAGGCTTCTCCAACTTCGAGACTTGGCTGTGCCTCACGGGTAGAGGCTGTGCGCGCCACCTTTCAAAAGATCCATCACACCCTCGTCATCCCGGGCGCCTGTGCAGAACGGCTCGCCACAACACACAAGCGAGCACCTGGCACCCACGGCAAGGAGAGCTGGAGCTACCTCGGAGCTCGCACCCGTATCCGTCTGCGTCAACTTTGTTGCCCAATTCTCGACATGTCTGATCCTGACCGGGCGACCGCCTCACAGGCGCCAGATTCCAAGATTAACGCTGAGGACGGGAGGAAATACTGGCAAGGTAAGGTTTGGTTGGTCCAGCTTCACGTCTATGCTCATTCCTTTATCCTCTTGCCTCTACACCACAACAGCCCTTTTCTGCCACACCATCCACACGATATACCCCCCTTCACCTCACTATCACACGTGCGCTGCAGTGCCTGCATGCCATCGAGACAGAGTAGCTAACCCTGGTGGGCGTTCGCGGCTGTGCAGGCGTCGATGCCGATGTCAATGGCATGCTAGGAGGCTTTCCCTATGTGTCGCGGGTGGACCTACAAGGGTCTCGAAACTTTCTCGCCAAGTTTGGCATCGGGACCAAGGACGGGCAGCGCACTGTCGCCACGGCTCTTGAGGGCGGAGCTGGGTGAGTGATTGGCTTTCTGTCCCCTCTCGTCACACCCCGAGAGCTCAATGCGCCGAGACCCCTTCACGGGGCTCCCTGCGTGTGTGTTATTCCCCACACTCCCGAGCAACATCCTGTCTGAACCACAGCTGAGGCTGATGTTTCTATCTACCGGCTCGCAGCATAGGCAGGATCACAGAGGGACTTCTTCTCGGCCTGTCACAAGAAGTCGACATTGTCGAGCCCATAGCAAAATTCACCGAGGCACTGCAGGAAAAGTCCGGCGTCCGTCAAGTCTTTAATGTCGGCCTGGAGGAATGGCAACCGGAGGTGGGCGTCCAATACGACCTCGTATGGAACCAATGGTGTGTGGGTCATCTCAAAGATGAACAGTTGGTCCAGTACCTGGAAAGGTGTAAGACGGTCTTGACCCCTGGAAATGGGCTCATTGTCGTCAAGGAAAACATCAGCACCAGTGGTGTCGACCTGTTCGACGACCAGGACAGTAGCGTGACAAGGTAAGTTTGGCACTCTTCGGCTGCATCCGGTCCAAACACACCCAGGCACTAGGCACGTTCTCACACCCCTATCACGTCCAGGACCGATGAGAAGTTTCAAGTCATCTTCAAGGATGCCGGACTTAGGCTTGTCAAGGCCGAGACCCAACGCGGATTTCCGAAGGAGCTCTTCCCTGTTCGGATCTATGCTCTGAGGCCGCAGGAATAGGACTACGGATATACTGCGTAGGACTGCACCCAATCACCATGTAGCAGTCCATATGATCGGAGCCTCCATGTCAATACTGTAGATGCGGGATGCAGGAAAGCGCGTCCCAGCTCGGCCCTCGTGTCAGCTTTCAGCAAAGACCCCGACAAGCTTTCTCCCTCTGAATGGTCACCCAAGCGTGTGGTACTCCGGAAACTACGCTGGAGGTTCCACCGTGTTCCCTGTCAACGGCCTCCAAGGTATCATTCAGGTACCTTCCCCTCGTGATCCTCCCCCAACAGATGGACTTTATGTGACATTCGGCAGAAACTCTCGGCCACTCAAGCAAGTACCGAGTACTCCTGGAACTTTAATCTTACTTCTTTGTTGCTTTGGCGAGACCCTTCTCCACGACGGTGAAGGGAAGAATCCGCTGCCCGAGCAGCACATAATTCACAAAACGAGTGCATAAGTGACGGCCATACAGACGCGTAGCCACGCCTCTTCGGATCTGACCCAGCACAGTTCCGTGCAACCCAATGTGCCTGCCATCCCGTCGAGCGCAGGTGCGACCTCGTGCCAGAACTGCAGCAGCATGAATTTCATCCCCGCTTTGTTTCCTCCAAAAACCAGGACCATTGTTGCTCTCGGACCGACTCTGGAGTCATCCTGGAAAGCAAGCCCATCTTTGCACGAACTATACGGGGCCTCTACACCGGGACCTCATTGGTTCAACAGAAATAGATACAGTATGACATAACGGATCGCCCCCCTGAGATCGGAAGCCCGGTCCGAGGGGGCAAGCTTTCACTCCCGCGTGCGAGACGTCTCTGGCACATGGTGCGGCCGTTGAGAGTAGCAGATAGATTGACAGACAGACATATGGAACTGATGGTGGAGGTGCATCCTCTGCGGGCGATTATTAATACGCGCGCGTTGGGTTTGTGGGGTGTGGGTGAGGGGTGCAGTGCAGGCAGGTAAGATGTGCGCCAGGGTGCGGGAGCGTTTCGAAAGTTTGCGATGCTAATAGCCCGAGGCTAGGTGTGCCCGCATGGAACCCCGGTGAGGAACCCTCTGATCTATGTGAGACGCGCCACGCTGGGGGAAGAGGTGACGCTGGGGTAGCCTTTGCTGGCAGGGAGCTCCCCAAGCCTCCATGTGCGCGGCGACCTTGATCTTGGCCTGTTCATACAGCCGCGCCCGACTATACAACACGGCTACGCAGTGTCCCTGATTCGGTCGGGAGTTTATCTAGAAGACGAGCCTATCTGCTGAGGATGATAGACCGACACTGCGCTGATCTCCACGGGCCCCTACCTCTCGAGCTCTCATGGGCTACCTGTCATGGTGACATTGATATGGTTATTGCCAGGCACGACTGCGTCTAGCCCTCTTGCTGGATGGACCATGGCATTGGTGGTGCTTGGCGGCAATACCCGGCAAGCTCACCGCGAGTCACTCGGCTACGTTCCATACTAACCTCCTTGCTCACCTTCAGAACTCTCGGGAATTGCCCGGGATGCCTCGCCAGGCATGCCCAACATCGGCTGATGATGCACATATCGCTTCGGCCTCCCCGTGAGGCCTACAGGTCAAGGGGAAAAGGGGGAAGTGGGCAGAAATAGCCGTGACGCGCCGCGGTGGCCACATCAGACGAGCCATCTGCCGATTTTGAGGGCGGCGGATGCCGTAGGGCTGAACGCCTGGGCAACAATGGCTTCCTCGGGCCGGGGTATTAGTGCCCGTTTCAGGTGAAGATGACTCGCGGGAAGGGAGGAGCGAGAAAGTGCCGCATAAGCCTCCGCTGCCATCGATCGGAGGGGGGGGGGCGGGGGCCGGTGGTGGTCGAGGCCATCAGAGCGTGGTTTACGTTTTGCCCGGGGCTCTTCGAGACCGCGGGTGACTGACAAGGGTCGATGCAGGAGCCGCACAGAGAGTTGTCACTCTCTGTAGTAGCTGACACCCTTCTAATGGCAAGCAGAGCAAGGGTGTATCTCCCAGCCAGAGGTGAAGGGTGTCGTATGAAGCAACAGCGGACGCGTCCGCATGTGTGGGCCGATGCGAACGAAACATTACAGCTTGGGACGCTCGCTCATTGTGGCTTGAGTCCCGGCAGCGGTAGTGTGGCACAGCGCGACGCTCTTCGGCATAGTATCTGAGGTGGGAAGGTTGCGATGCGATCTTGTTGGCGGTCTCATGGCTTCCACCCAGGTTCTTTTTCCTGATTCGCCAGCGTCGGATTTTCGGAAATTCTTTTGTTGTCTCTATTCCCGCTCTGTATGCGGCTCAGCGGCCTCAGTTTTCTCCTCCCTCAGCGGCGGCCTCCTGACTCCTGGGATCTACCGGTATCGGGCAATCGTGGATCGCCGAGTAGCTGCCCTGTCACGGCCCTTCGCTGTGGCGGCTCGCTGGCTGGCATACACGCTTTGTGAACAAGAAAAGCCGGGATATTCCCTTCGTCGAACCGGATTTGGAGCCGTCGACATGTCGTTGTCTGAAGTCTCGCGAACTTTGTTGGGCACTAATGATCGTCCTTGCAGTAGTGTCGATCATGCCCGGGCATCGCTCAGGTATCACACGTCTCTTCTCGCTGTGGAGGACGTCTTCTTCCAAAAACAGGGCGAAATGCGTTTTCCGCTTTGATCTTTTCTTCTTGAGCTTATGTCGACCCCTTGGAACGAAGGGGAGAAGGATCAGGACTTGCGGTGTCGTATGAATCCCGATTCCTGTTTTCTGGCTCTTGAGCTTTGGGCTGGCCTTCCCTCTTATCTGATTACCGGTACCCCATGCTCTTCCGGATCAGTCTTGACCCTGCCAGGGGGACTGGCTGTTATGGTTCTCGCATTCGTTTAAAGCTTGAGTTGTATGGTTTCGATAGAACCAACCTCGTCCCTCAAAGTAGCAGTCGTATGCGCCAGACGCGTGACCAAAGAAGGACGCTGCAGCCGCGCAGCACCAGTCGGTTCGCCAACAGACATCATGTCCACCAGTTTCGTTGGGGCTGCATGCAGAGCGCTTCAGCGCGCAGTTTCGAGGCCGGTGGTCGATTTCATTCGCTGGCCGTATCCACCAACAGAGATGTGATACTTCTCCCTCTGGCCAGCCCGCTCTGATACGCGCCGCCAACAAGTGGCACATGTCGCCAATGGGCCTCGCCATTGAGATCCGGGTGCTCCTTGGAGGAGGCCAGGGCCACTTGACCGTGCCTCCTTTCCGAAGGGTCCGGGCCACCCGTTCATCCTGCCCCGTATTTTGTTGAAACTCAGGGCTCCTCGCGCCAGCGTGATGGTGAGCTTTCCCTGTTGAGGCAGGAGACCACCACCTAAGTTGTGCACAGTCTTGAAGAGGCGCGCGCCGCCGCGTCTGCGCGAGCCGGAAACCGGGTTCCGGCGGCACCGGAGGCGCTGGTGGCGTGCTTAATGTGCTGTTGGTTCCTGTCTTGGACAGCCATGGTAGGTGCGTAGGTGAGAGGAGACTACTCTCATTTCGCAACGATAGCACCCGGGTGGCCACGGTCGTCCTGGCCGGTTGAGCATTGTCCTCTCAAAATATCCCCCCTCAAGATCTCGGTGAACGTACGAGTCCTGTCCTGTTGGTAGATCGGGACGACTGCGGGGGGGGGGGGCATCGGCTTGTAACGTGCAACATCATAATTCATGCCAACTATGTAGCAGTCTCATCGGTCTCATCAATTGGCAATTCCCGCCATGTGGTGACTGCATGAATTCGCGAACGGGGAACAGGCTGGTGAGGGAAGGCGAGTAGTGTCGTTGGTGGCGAAAAGGGGGAAGCAGCTGGGCGGCGAAAGTGGCTGGCGCTTTGGTTTCTGAGCATCACGGTGGCACTCTTTTTCACATATTGCAAGAGAGGGCTCGTCGACGTCGTCATGGGTCGGGTCTCATTCAGCCTTCGGCTAGGAGAGCCGAGGCTTCAGGGGGCACGGAATCGGATCAAGATCCGGGGGTTCATTATTCAGGCCCTCGACCCTAACTCCCCGTCCGTACTTGACAGGACTACCCCCGCAAGTTATGTTGACCGGTTGCAAAGGGCATTACCGTCGCTTCCATGGGTGATCCTCGGGCCTTCCTGTCTTGAAGTTCTTGAACCTGATCTACAAGTGCCGAGCAGGATGGCCTAATTGCATGATTGCTTGATTTTCAGCCAGCTTGGTAGGCACACATATAGCCATGGTTTCCGCCGGCATAAGAGGGAGAAAAAGGGTTGGAATTCCAGTATCAATCTTGGCTAACGAGCGATCAACCCAGTCGTTGCGCGAGTAGCGCTTGCGCCCAGCCTGCATGGGAATACTTGTCGCTACCAGACAGGCATGCGCCTCTCACCCCAGGCTGCCTCATTTCAGGCTGGTCAGGCACCAAGCTTGAACTTGAACGGCTCGAGTCCTGTAGTGCCAACGTCCACCCTGAAGAGCGCGCCTCCAAGTTCCTTGCTCTTGCCCTCGCCCTCGTCGTCATTCGCCGTGGTGATGTAGAGGGTCGAGCCCACGAACTCGCAGCACGTGATGTTCTTGGTCGGCAGGTTGATCTGACCAATGACCTTGCCCTCGGGCGAGATCTTCACGACACGGCTCTCACCGTATATCGTGTGCCAGATGTTCCCGTCCTTGTCCACACGGTGGCCATCAGGCCCGCCCGTCCCCTCGTGAGAATAGAAGACGCGGTGGTTCGACACGCTGCCATCGGCCGTGTCATAGTCATAAGCATAGACCTTGCCAGCATTGGAGACCGTGTAATACAGCGTCTTATTGTCGGGAGACCAGCTGATGCTGTTCGGGATCATGAGATCCGGAACAATCTTCTTGGCCTGCGAAGGCTTCTGCCTCGCGTCAAAGAGGTAGAGCCCGCCTGTCGAGGGTTAGTCTAAAGGGTTCTCGGTGGCGAACTGGTTACGACTATCGCGTCTGGGCATGCACGGCTTCGTGGTTTGTTGTGGGTGCCGGACCGTCTGTGCACGCGTTTCTCGGACCCGGGGCATAATCAAAGTTCAAGGGAAATCGCCGGCATAATGATGACTTGCCTTCGTTCTGGAATTCGCCCGCGTCGAAATCAGTCATGTTACCCATCCAGAAGCGCCCATGAGGATCGACCGCACCGTCGTTGCTCCTCAAGCGCTTATTGTCCTGACCATCGGCCGAAGCGAATCTGGAGATGTACTCGTACTTGCCCGTCTTGCGATCCAGCAGGGCGAGGCCGTACTTGAGGCCGACAAGTAGCTGGTCCTGGGGGTCGGAACCTTCCACATCCGCTGTGACACCCACGGGTGAGTCCAGTTGAAGGGTCTTGACCGACTCTGGTCCTTCGGTAAGAGACACGGTGTGCACCCGGTGGGCCATGATGTCCACCCAGCGCAAGGTGTTGGTTGCCTTCTCATAGTACGGTCCCTCCCCGAGCCTGCAGTGGATGTTGAGGTACGGTTCCTCAGCCGTCCATTCCTGAAAGTCTCCGCCTGCCATCTTGTCTCACAGAGAGAAAACGTTACACTGATCAGGGGCGCTCGACCGTTGAAGTCTGGGCGAGTCCTGTCACGAGACGACAGTTCCAGAGTCTGGCCGCGTCGGTGTCGCCGCAGCTCTCTAAGCCGTGAGAGGGTTCACGACAGATGTCAGTCTGACGCCGTGTCACAAGCGATCGGTTGCTTGGTGAGAGGTCTTGGAGCTGGAACCTGGCCCCTTCGTACCGCGATCCTGTGCTCTGTCGTAGATCGGACAAGTCGGCTAAACACCCGACTTGCACAGCTGATCCTGACCCTCAACGATGGAGTGAAACTCTGGCTGTGTGATCCCGGCGACAGTGCAACTTCAGGGTGCTTGCTGGAAACCAGGCCAAGGTGATTTTGGTACGTCGGTGCCCCTGATAATTGTTCAGACCAACACTTGGCGGATGAGAACACTTGATTTCTCCGCGTTGCGAAGCCTGGAGTTTATATGCGGCTCAGCACCGTTCACCTCTGGAGACGCGGGGCGGAATTGCGGAGCTTGAAGCTTCTGCCACGTTGCCGCAGCCGGCGGCTGATTGTGTTAACGCGGGGAGGCGGGCCTTGTTTCCGTATCTTCACGGGGGCCCGCCGTCCGAGGATATATCTAGCTGCAGCGACGAAATGCGGAACAAGAATCCATTGATGGCTCCGCATGAACGATTTGACACATATCGAGCTTCCCAAACGAGAGTTCTAAGATCACGACAACCTGACCGATAGTGAGTGGTCAGGTACACCGAGCGTCATACACAGATCTCGACTAGTGCCCTGAACGCGAACGTTGGGATCCCTTGTGTCAAGCTGACTGCCCTAGTGCAGAAGCAGCATGCAGCTCATCTTAGTCAACCCACCCTTTGTGAACGTAGCCGCCGCAGTCACCCAAGCAGAATGATGATCAACTCATGATGGACCTCGTGCCTTACCTACTTGCTTGGGCACCCATGGAGGTCGCCTCGGTCGCGGTAGGCCTCCCAGGGAACAGTGTGCGATTGCATCGGAGACACTCTCGAAATAGAAATCGATCAAATATTTGCCCATTTCAGTTTGATGAGATGACTTCAAGTTACGTACTAGACCCTCCACCACGTTCGTGACAGAAATGTCGTCGGTGACTAGCAGCACAGTGCCGGGGCGTTGTGGTGTCGTATCGCATTCGGCCTGAGGATGGAAACCGAGAAGCTGAGAGACAAAGTAATGTGAGGCGCCGAGCTGACTGAGACCATGATCAAGGACGCTTCGCGTTGAAGAAATGGCCGGCGCATGGCTTGTTGATGCGTCCCCAGACATTTACCCTGTTCCCAGCCCGTGTTGTGGATGGAGGCAACAGACAGTCAAGCGACACAGCCCGAGCAAGAGAGCCGTCTGACGAGGTCCAGATCCCTCCGCTTGTGTAAATCTTGGCCCCGCCTAATTCGGGCTCGCGTGATAATGTATCGTATTGTACAGTGCTTCCAACCACCCGCAATGACTGTGAGGGTTCCTCTTATGGGCGATATTATCACCCAGCCGCCATTCCTCGATGGTGCGACTGGAAGAAGCATCAGTGTGATGCTTGAAGCCGCCGGGCACCATGCGGGTTGCCGATCAGTATCAGGTCCTCACCTTCGCCTTACTGGCATTGGAAAGCCAGCCCATGGGTGTCATTCCCTTCCCGTCATCAAATCTTGGGGTTATCTGCTGGATGCGGCCGAGGCAGACCGGATGCAAGCAGGCAGGTCCCGAGTCCAGAGATGAACTGGTGGTACGAGCACATCTGAGTAAGGCACGGGGCGTATTCTGATCAATTGCTCATCTGCATCTCGGTAAGGTGGGCGTACACGCTCCTTGATTGGTGCGTGAGCTCGCACGGCCGTGTAACTTGTTAATGTTTGGTGAAGGCTGATATTAAAACGGGCAGTATAGCCCAGTTTTCCGTCGGGGACACGGTTCACCTTTTGAGCAACGAAAACGGGTCCCGTCATCTCGCTCTTCTCCAATCTGGAGGTAGTGCTGTGCTCCAATGGCATGCATCAACCCATGCTTTGCGTGCTGCAAGCCATACCTGCACCTCATCGTCCCGCACACCCACCTTTGACGCCCACGTTTGGACTTTCAATCCTGCTGGCACAGGGCTGTTCTTGCCTTGACAAGTGCCGAACGGTCGACGACCATGCGCACTCGATCAGCGGCTATTGCGGTAGTTGGTAACAAGTGATAGTCGCAACGAAATTCCAAAACCTGCGCTCTGGATGTCACACCTCGTCGGCTGTGAAAGTCTGGTGGAGCACTGTCCAGTGTGTCCCCAAGGATGTTGCCGTCCTTGCTAGAAACCGGCTAGCGATTAAAGCTGGACGGGGACGGCCCGCGCGCGCGGTTTGATCAACTGTTCGGCGACAGGGTAATGGCCTGCACGGAGTGCTGCACACGCCGGCTCCGTGCTGGCCAACTGTTCATGCCGAGGACCGCCTTGGCGATCCCTATATTGACCGAGCGGTCGCGATGTTGCAGTCGAGGCCGAGTTTGAGTACCCCATCCGAAGGAAGGTTTTTTGTGTCGCTTTATTATTAGAGAACGCGGGCTTTGCAGCCAAAAAAAATTGAGTTTCGCGATGTTGGCCTGTTCCGGGATTATCAACTCTGCCACCATCTCTGGTTCAAGTAATCTCCGGGGATAGACTATCGCCCTAGCCGATATGAGATGGTCGTTGGGAGATTAGCGAAGTGTGGAGGCACGGTCACGGTTCAGTCCCGGCCACGCGATGGACGGCCGGCCTTTGGCTCCGCTGATGTATGTATCAGCGCCGGCGTCGAGAGGCGAGACAGTCTGTCAGAAGAAGCTCAGTGTTCGGCAAGAGATGCCAGTCGTTGGTGGCAGGCCCTGCCAGGGCCCATGAGCAGGGGTGGTACATTGAGTTCGAGAAGGATTGGCGGGCTTCGAAGGCCCCAGTGTACCTGCAATCCAGACCCTCCCAGCCGGGCCAGGTACCGTACGTGCACAGTGCCCCCGGATGGGTGTCCTGGCCGCGTGTCTGGCCGCAGTGGACTTTAGTGTAGAGAAGTGTGGGCTTTGGTCCTTGCATAAGTCAAAACATAGTTTGGCAACCGCGGGTGGGCGTGCAGAGCGCAGCAGCTCTCGGCACAGAGTTCTATCAGCCGGCATGCGACATGCAACATGCAAAATGCAACATGGCGAATGACGGATGGGGTCGCATCCACTACCGGCGTTGACCTGCAGATTGGCAGTCAGGAAAGAAATCAGGACCTCGTCCTTGCCGGCGCTAGACGGGCCAGGAAGCTAGGAACCCAAGAACCCAGGAACCCCAGGGAGAATGGCGGCCGGAGGACATCCGGTTCGAGCGGAGAATTGGGCGCATGGCAGACTTGTGGTTCCTTGTGGTTCCTGGACTCGTTGCTGGAGACCGGAGTCATGCTTGAGTCATCAGCGGCAGGTCGGGCTGGTCGGGCTGGTCGGGTGGCTGCAAGGACTACCCGGCGAGGCTTGGGCAGCTGTGACGTGAGGAATTGTTTCTTTGCGCCGGTGGACTTGTTTTCGGATCCAAGCCCCTGGGATGTGAAAGTGGGCAATGGCCACCCCTGGCCGTGAGTGGTCGAAAGGCAGCACCGATCGATCTGGAATTGACTGGCAAAGGCTAAAGTTGCGCCGAACAGCCGCGGGCGTCTCGTCTGGCATGGTTCACACTCGGTTTATGGATGGCCGACAGGCGGTACGAGGAGGGCCCGTGGAGGGTACACAGTACATACACCACCAAGATGGGTTGTAGCATGTGCATAAGGTGGCCGTCCGGATGTAGGACTAATATAGTGGCTATGATGGTTATAGGCCAGGTCAGGACAAGAATGAGGTGAGACTGCATGTCGTTGTACGCACATGACCCCTTTTGAGAACCAATGTTCCATCGCCGGGCGAGAGAGAGATGGCTGCTTTGACCGTTTGGGATGCGATGGTCGACTGGGTGCCCGAGGATCCTACGCTACGGTAGCAGCAGAGTGGTGCACAGGGTACCTAGGTAGGTAGTGTGTGGCCAGGTGGGCAGCCTGGCAGGCACATGTGGGCGAGGAAACGGGCGACCGATGAAGGAGCCCGCGAGCCATGGCAGGCGTGGCCGTGAGAGAGGGAGAGGGGGAAAAAAATGAGAGGTCCTCTTGGCGGGCCCGGTTGGGAACGAGGCCAGCCGAACGCGTGTAATGTGCAGGTGGGTGTGGGAGCACGAGTGGACGGGATGGTTGGATGGACCTCCGACCGGACAAAGCAGTCAGGCACGACGAGATTGAGGTGTCTGGACTGGGAATAGTGGTTGCAGCTAGACTCGGTCAGGGTGGGAAAGGACATCTTAGACACGAAGTGAGATGTGGTGAGTGGTTTAGTGTGTATGTGTGTGTATGTAGATGGGTGTATGGCCTGGCACGGCATAGCACGGCATGGCATGGCATGGCATGGCAGAAGACTGCAGAAGTGCAACAAGTGCAGACTGCAGACTGCAGGACGCAGAATGCAGAATGCAGAATGCAGCATGCAGCGCACGGCGGGATGTTCCAGGGCGCCTGCCAGGGCCGAGACAGGAAGAAGGAAGCCTTTCCGTCATCCGCGAGCACTAGCCATTGCCATTCCCGGACGGAGAAGCAGGAGCGAGACAGATGAGGATCTGGAAATATGCAATGTTGCAGACGAGAGTGGACGGGGAGGCAGTGCAGACTGCAAAAAACTGCAACAGACAACCCACCCACACACACATGTCTTTGGTCTCTTTGGTCCTGGGCACCTGGGGTAGCAGGGAAGGTAGTTGGACGCGACGTGCGAGCAGCAGAACGGCAGAACGGGAGGGCGGGCAGACCCAGGTGCAAGTGCAGGTGCAGCTTGCAGGGCAAGGTGGGTGCAGATGTGCAGATGGATGTGCAAGGAAGTGCACATGCATACGTACTGACAGTGCACAGCACTCCAGCAGGCGTACGGAGCGGTACGGAGGTACTCCAGCAGGTCGAGGTGGGGCCGTGGTGTGGATTAGCTAAGCAAGACACCAAGATGGCACAACGTGGAACGACTCGTCGGATTCCCATAGCTGAGGTCACATCGAGAAAGCCACGCCCACCACCTACCCACCCTTCCACCCATCCCTCCGTCCCTCGGTCACTCGGTCACTCACCCATCCTCCCACCCGTCCGTGTGTGTGGCTGCAACGTGCAGTGCGCTACAGACAGAGATGCTGGACCATGTACACGTCTACCCTTCGGCGGCGTACGGTGGGCGACCGGCACTTTGCCGTTGCCTCATGTCACTGACCCGCTGGTCCCGTCCTCACCAAGGAGGCGTACACTCTGACAGCAGTGTCAGGTCCCATGGAAGCCCCGAAGTCTAATAATCAGACAGGTTATTTCGAGCATCCGCGGCTGCCCAGGTCCATGTCCATGCCCCCATGTTCGTGTCCTGGTCCTGGTACTGCGTCTGTCTCCAGCATGCTGCTGCTGCCTCAGTCAGGGCCTGGTGCGGTGATGGAGCTGCCTCGCTGCACGGTGTGTGCACGACTTGTGCAGCCAGACAGCTGCTTGTTCGTCCAATGTTTTAGGCGCATGGGCAGCTCATCAATCTCGAACTGGATCCTTCCAACCTTGCAACCACCCAGCCTGGAATCAGAAGACCAAACAATCTACCCCATACTGTGACCCTGGCCTGCAACACTGCGACGGTAAGAGAAGATGCTGTGTGGGATAGCTCCAAGCCCCATCCGGAGCTCCCACCTATGCGACCCAGCCTGGGCTCTGGAGACCGCACACTCCTTGCACCGGCCATGCTGAGCTCCATGCTGAGCTCCATGCCCAGCCCACCGGGGTGGCCAGGGCCAGTGCGGGTGTTCAGCGGCTCTGTACAGTACACACTACTCCCGAACTTGCTCACCCTCACCGCAACCAGTCGCATGCCGCAGATCTGGGAGACGGCCCTGTACCGAGACATTGTCCGTCGACGTCGTTGCGCATGTGTGTTTCTGTGCATGGCGACCCCAACCTGGCTGGCAGCGCTCCACTCCGCTCCCACCCCCACCCCCTGGTCACCGAGAGACACGCTCAAGACAAGCCCTTGGACCCTGTTGGAACGATGGGCAGCACTGCAGCACTGCACCTCTGCACCTCTGCACCTCTCTGCAGCTCTGCACCTCTGCGGCACCCAGATGGATCTGTGTGTTCGAGCACTCTGATCACCTCACCACCTCGTCGACGCGTCCTGTCAGGTCCAAGAACACCCACAAGTCCTACAGATTTTACCTTTTCCTGGGCCCCACTCTGATGCAGTACTTGGGCCAAGGCCCCGTTGATGCTGCAGCCAGAGAGCAAGCCTCACCTCACCGTCTTCATGCACGTCTGCCACGACCGCCATGCCACCTTGCCCTGCCCTGCACTGTCTTGCCCTACCTTGCGCCCTGGCTCCGCCCGGCTCTTCCAAGCGCGCCTGGGCTCAACTGGAACTTGTCTGTTCTGGGTCGGCCTGGCCTGGTTGACGTGTCGTTTCTTCCGGCTTGCCGCGGCCTCGCTGCTCTTTTGTCTGCCGGCTCTGCAGTAGACTCATCAGAAGACACTTCACCGTCTCTTCACGTCGACCTGGCCATCGTGATCCGCTCTTGGGTCACCGGTGTCGTCTTAGTGCAAATCCGATTTCGTCAATGGTTACGTTCTACAATCACCGCCGAATTGTGTTACATCGAACCCCAAGGTACCAATACCGCCCGCCCCCCGGCCGCCCGGTCTGCACCAGACACTGTCCGCAGTACGGATACACAGTAATTATATGCGTGCCCGTGTTGGATCTCTCCGACACTACCTCCCCCCATTGGAAGCTCGCCATCCCTGTGCCTTGGCATCAGGACGGACCCTGTCAGCTAATCCGGACCCTTGCTTTCTGTGTCTTCCAGACCCACGCCCCAAATGTGAAGTTGCAAAGTTGCTAATTTCCTTGCCCGGCTGTCGCTCTCCATGGCAACAGACACTTGCTAGTATCAGCAATGATATCGCTCGGCAACTGGCAGCTCATGGCATCTGATGGTTTCTGCCACCATGCACTGTTAGATTGACTATAGTATCATGCATGGCACCGCCCCCCAATCTGATGGAGCGGCCGATCTTCGCACTCTCATGACACCGCCGGCCTCACGTTGCCACTGCCGCGTTAGCTGATTCGGTGGCACGAGTTTTCTCACAGCTCTCTGCCCGAAAGGCCCTTGGCACTGTGTCTGCTCAATCTCAAGTCATCCGCCGTGACGCGGACGTTAGCAGTTGACGGATTCGCGGATTCTTACCTTGTTCGTGGACGTGGCTCGCTTAGACACACTCGGAGAGTTGCTGAATTGGCACAGCTGGCTCTTGTCACCTATGAAAGCACAACCCAACCCCATCACGACTGCGACCTTTCCCCGGGGACGCAAGGTCGATGAATTCACTGGCCCGAGATTGGCCTCGAATTCCACCATCTCTGCGATGTCTTTCAAGGCGCTAGCTCCTCCCGCACCGTCCCCATCCATTCCATCACTGTTCCATGGCTCTTCTTGAGTAGAGGGATCGGAAGACATCATTTGCCCCTCGTATCATCCACTATTTCTAAATGTGGGCGTTGCGAATGTACCGTGAAATTTTGATCGTTCGGAACTTGCGATCTAGGGCAGAATCCCTACAGGTTAATCACTCGCCTATGCCCGTCATCTCGGGAAGGAGGACTAAGATGATGCGATGCTATCACTGGGCAAGCTCGTTATTTTTGACGTGCGCGACGCCTCTATCGCTTGGATCCCTGAGCGGCTGACAGGGTCGAAGGCTGACCATCTTTCTGCCTGATGGCTGGGCCAAAGTACTCCACGCTTGGGCGTCTTCACTCCGGCCTGCGATTCCGAACATTCTGTGCACGGGATGTGCGTATATACATCACATAACGGCATGTGACCAGGCACTGCAACATATGTTGGAGCTGCTAGACTGGTAGCCGTCGGTCATCGAAATCTAGCTGCTAATGGTATGACTAGCTTTTGGAGAAGGGGGAGGGGGTTGGAAGGGTGGACATTGCCTATTACCTCTCCTCGTCGAATCCAGAGCACGTTATGTCGATGTCTTTCTTACCCTGTCCACAGTGCAAGGTATGGCGCACTACTGCGCGGGTGTGAAAAAGGTGTTGGAGGGCCCGCACTCACCGGAGTTGGGAATCATTAAGCAACGGCGGCGTTGCGACAGTCACTCTCGACAGCCAGAGAGGCCCATCCAGGCTGTATCCGTAAGCCCTGTCGTGGTCTTCGCACCCACCCAGCATCCACCCAGTATCCACACAAAGCGTGGCATGGGCCACCCCTGACATGCAGCTGCACCCCGGCAGACACCCACAACCCAACACCTCTTCCTCTGGCTCCACCCCATGCCCCATCCCAGTCAGTACCTCTCCCAGATAAGAATGGCGTGGGAGCAGCAAGACGAGCCGGACGAGGATAGAAAGAACGAACACCCAAAAGAACATCCGGATGTCAAAACCTCCCTCTTGTGTCAACCTCCTTCTTACAAAACAAACCTTCAGCAGTCCGGTTGGTTACGCGAAGTGGAGCCAGACCGACACCTGCATCTACGAAGGATCCTGCAGTCATATTGGTACGAAGGACTCCCTCGCGCCCTTTGATTTTTTTGGTGCCCCGGAATAGGCGACTTAGCACACCGTGAGTCTCTCTTGCCGCCCATACTCGACTTCTTGACATCTTTACCCGTCTCCGTATCCGATCGTCCCCCATAAGACACCTCAGCCTAGACGGATGTTTCTACATGTCCAGGCGGTTCTCTGTTTCTCAACGCGACTGCAAAGGATCCAAGGGCGGAAAAAGTCCCATAAAGACAGGCTCGCGGAGACAGTTTGGCAGAAATCTGCCAGTCACGCTCCGACCCATTCTAGCGCAGGAGTGTTGAGATAGCCACTCAAGTCACAGAGTTTGGTATGAGAATCATGGTTGGTGGGCTGCACTGCACCTATCCTTACCAGTCACCTCCGCTGTCCTGCTCCCAATATCTATCCCACATGCATATTACATCCGTCATCCCGTTCGAATCAGCTAAGACCATTTCATCGCCTGCCACAGATCGTAGCCCATCCTTTGCGAAGCAGAATTTCAACGAGTATTGCTGTCCAACCTTTCAGCACCGGGCCGTGTCAATTTGGCCCTTCTTCCTTCAGACACTCTCTTGTGAGAGCAGACCAGTGAAGTTACTCACGGTTTTACTCAGCTTGCGGCAATATTTCGACGGTCCTTTTCCCGCTTGCCACCATCTTTGCAGTACTTGAACCGGACGGAATAGCGAGATTATTAGCTTCCACGGCGCCTAAGAATCTAACACTACCTCTTGTATGACCGGAAAGACGGAGACCGGTCCTGCAATCCCGGAGACTGCTACATCTGCGCTTCACGAGACAATTCTTGGATAACGTTCTCGCCCTGGCTATCCAATCTTTTTCTTGGTGTCCCACCAGCCCCCTCCTAGGCCGCCTTGACAGAGACGGCCAGAGGCATCCTACTGAACCGCGCCGACAACTCCTAGTTGACAGAGCAAAAAGACCCAGCAGCTGGGCTCAATCGACTGGAATCGGCCTCAGGCCGGAAACTTCTTCTTCGTATGAGGGCGGTCGCGGTGATCAATGTCCGGAACCACAATATCCTCAACGCGAGGGCGAACAGGTCTCGATGTCGCAGAGAGGCGCTGCCTCTCGCCCTCCTTCTCGACGTCGCTCCCAGTCTCTTTCGACCGGTGCGAACGCCTCGCCTTCAACCCTGCAATCGGCACATCCATACGGCAATGACGGTGGGGTGGATCCAGCTCGAGATCCTAGCAGGGTGTTAGTCGCTCCGGACGACTTGCCTCCACGGCAGACCACGCCGCGAACTTTAGGAGTGCACAATATCCTCAACCCATCCGAGCCGAGGGAAACGCAAAGCCGAACGTCTCCATCTCTTCAGCGTGCAGGTGTTGGCGGCGACAGCTCTCCTTCAAGCGTGGGAACGAGGCAGTACGGTGTGTCTGGCTCGCCGTACCAGCCATATGGCGTGGCGCCTGCCTACGGTGCGCCGCCAGGACCTACAGCTCCCTTTGGCTCGTTGACCTCGATCCCACCTCCTGGTCAACGAGAATCTCCCAGTCAAGCTCGACCGTTTCCTCCTGCCTTAGGGGCAGCAAGAAGAATTCTGACGCCTAGGTCGCCGCGTTCACTCAGCTTGGGTCGCGTGACGATGCCAGCAGCTTCAGGAGACAATCAGCCACCCTTTGATTTCTCGACCTCACCGGTTGGCCGATTCGGAGCGACGCAAGAAATGGCGCCATTTTCGGGACCTCCAGGGCCGCCCGCGAGTATGCCTAGCCAGTCCCCCAGACCGATTCCGCCTACTCCTGCTGCTTCGACGGCTACCATGGACCCTCGTGCCTTCTCTCAGGCGCCATTTGCCAACAGTCCCGGCCATCATTTCTCACAGGGTCCCATACAACACGGAGCTGCGGGAAGCCCACAGAGAATGACACCGGCGTATGTGCAAGGGCAATTTGAATCAATACAAGGGGGTGGCAGGGGCTACGCGCACCAAGGTAGCCCTCCAGCGGAGGCAAACCTGTCCTCAGCGATCATGAATGCTTTGCAAATTGGTGGCGGCGGGGGGACGAGAGGCCCCGATTCGCAGCCTCACCTCACCTTGCAGACAAACACAGGGGAGCACATCACTGTTCCGTTGGATGTTCACCAAGGCTCGCGTCAGGCTGATGAAAAGCGACATCGTAATGCAGGGGCTTCTGCACGGTTTCGTGCCCGGAAGAAGGAGAGGGACAAGGATTTGCGAGAGAACATGCAGCGGCTGGAGAACGAAAACCGAGAATTTGGCAGACAGATCCACGAGTTGCAAGCCGAGCGTGACTTTTATCGCAGTGAACGGAATCGGCTGCGCGATGTGGTCTTGCGGACCCCGAGCATCAGAGAGCACGCTGAGCAGGGCCCTCCCAGCCCCCAGCCATCGCGTGCTGCCGCCTCCGGGGGAGCTACGGAAGGGTCATTTACAGGTTCTTACGCAGCGGGTGGCAGTTCCTCTACAACATCTCCATCGTTGGCTCACCAGCAACGTTCGCCCCCGTACGCAGAAGAGCAACTCGAGAGGCCCAGCAGGCGGCGCCGAACAGACCCAACTGCCGCCGACTTCTCGCCAGCACCTTACGCAATGCGCCCAGCCCAACCCCCGGGCTCCTTGCCCCCTATCGTTACCCAGGGGTATACTGGGCCAATATCCTCAGCTCCCCCAAGTGCAAGACTCCCTCCCCTGCGCTTCGACCAGCCAGCCTCCTCTCCGACGACTGCACATCCGACAGGGTTCGAGTCACAAACACCGCCACTCCCACATCAGACACAGTACTACGGGAGACCGCCGCCACACGAGATGGGATGGGCAACCAGTGCTCGAGAACAGCAAGATCCCTCCAGGCGGTGATATTCACGAATGCCGTGACAGTCTGGCTGGGCGAAAGAACCTGTCGAATCACACCATTTGAGCCTATCTCGCACACCGGCTGCCGCGATCCGACCATGCGGACCACGCTTGTTCTACCAAATCATCTCATACATATCCAATTAGACCCAGGATCGACTCTCGAGATACCCTCTTCGCAACTTGGACATACAACACCCCATATCAATTCCGGGGGCGACTTTCCTTATTGCTTTTTCTTTCTCTTGACTACACTTAGAAGACGCGTTTCAGTTCGGGCAACCGAAAAAAAGGGATCCTTTATAAAAAGCCACGGCGTTCGTTTCTTCTGTTGGGGCTGGGCTTTCAAGGCTGGATTTTTTTCCATCGCTCCTATCGGACTTTTGTTTTCCGACAACGGCAGGTCTCTCTGCCAGCGATTCTGATTTGGGAAATCTCTCCATGTCCGCCGGGCTGCACGTTGAACATTTAAAACAACTACCCGCCACTGGATTACTAGATCCTTCGCGCGCGACAAACTGGAGATGGAAAGGGAGGGAAGGGAGGAAAGGCTGACCTGCGAGCTAAGGCGAGGCGTCTGAAAAACTTTTTGGGGCGTTCTGGAACTTGGGCGATGTCGGTTGGGAAGGAGGGTCTTAGAAAGCGCATCACTAACACCACATCATCTTCGTCATTATTATCATCGATATCGACACATCACAGGCATTTTCATCTGTACACTTGCTTTTAATCCTTTTTTACCAGGCACTGCATCGTTCGCGGGAATACCCCTCAGCTCGCCAGGGAAAAACCAATACACTAGGAGCGGGAAGAAAGGAACAACGGGGAGAAGGATCCGTGGACAAAACATTCAATGGGCGGAAAAGGTCCTCAGGAGAAAGGGGGGAAAGAGAGGGCGGTCCCATGACCAACTACAAGCATCATCATAATTACTTGGGAAAGCGGCGTCTTTCTAACAAGTACACCCTACGATACCATTTTGTAATACTATACTAATTGTACTAGTTCTTCTACAACGAAGCTTGTATACCCGTCCTCACCGTTTGCGTTCTTAAAACATCTTCTCGTCTTGGTCGCTACTCGCCTACCGCGTTAACAAAATTCGGTCAGCATCTGCGACTCTCTAGAAGGCCCCTTGCCGAGCGATTGATTGTACCCGACCCCAAGGCTTCGCCGAATCGCGCAAAGAAGCCACGCGAATAGAATGTAGGAGGCTATACCACAGGTCATATCCCAGAAAAAGCTATCATAAAGAGGTTATCCTATAGGAGGGTATTCCATGGGAGATCATCCTATGGGAGGTTATCCTATACGAGGTTGTCCCATTGGAGGTAGTTCCACAGGAGGCTGCCCCATAGGGACCATCCGAGAGGGAATTATCACATAGGAAGGAGCCTATGACAGAAGACAGTATACTTAGTCAAGTCCGAATCGCACTAGTCATTCATTTTTGAGGGTATCTTCGACTAGTCTACCAAGCGCCCCCCAGCTTCCCCACTTCCTTCTTCCTACCCCAGCAGACCCAGCCTCGCCCACACCGGGTTCACACCGCCGGGGTGCTGCGGGGCCGCCGCCCACGTGCGAGGAGCAGCGACGGCCCGCGGCGACTGGTACGTCGTGGCGGCGAAGTCCCGCGACGTCTGGTGCTGGACGACCGCGTTGGCGTCCCTCGCCTCCTGGGTCTTTGCCTTGCCCTTCTTCCGCTTCTCTTCAAGTTTCATAGCCTTGTAGACGAGGGAAGTGAACTCGAGGAAGACCCTGTGAAGGTCGTTAGCGTGCTGACGGTAGTTCTTGGATAGAAGCAAAGTATAGCAAAAGAGCATAGGAAAGTGTGGAAGGGGGGACTTACTCAGTGGAGTGGGTCTCAAAGGGGATGTACTTGCACCCGGACGTCAGCGAGGGCCGGTTGAAGTATTTCATGCCCCAGCCTCCGCTGACCAGGAGGCTGTGGGCAATCTTGGCCATCGTCCTTTTGGCGTCGTTGGGCTGCACGTTTGTGAGGTTGACGGAGTTGCCTGGGACCCGCAGGTATGCCTTGAGGTCTTCGTAGACTGCCTTGCCGCGGCCGGGGTCAAGGCCCAGCGCCTTGTAGCAGGTGTTGAGGTCGACGCGAGTGCCTGGGATATCGTCATCAGTATATGCTATACAGGGTGAGATGGGGAGGCAGGATGATTGAGGAATAATACATACTCAGGGTGATCGCCTTTCGCAAAGGTGTCCAGTCGATTGGGTTACCATGGTGGTAGACCTTTGGCAGCGCGCCAGTCGAGCGCATTGGAGGAGGCTTGTTCTTTCCGAGGCGCTGTCGGAGTGGCCCACGGCTGTTGCTGGCTCGCTTCTCGGCCAGCTTCTCTGCTCTGATCTCGAGCACGGTGGTCACTGTGTGTCGGTCGAACTGGGTTGGGCCCGTCCACATCTCCGAAAATGCGCCTTTGGAACTGTCGCTGGCCACGTCGACGGCGTTGGCTGCAGTCGTCGTTCCCGCGAGCTCAGCTTCGAGCTCGGCCTCGAGGTCGTCCATGGTAGGCTCGGTCAGGTCGTCTCCGGCGGCGAGTTCAGCTTCGAGCTCGGCCTCGAGGTCCTCTGTAGTGAGGTCGGTCAGATCGTCACCTGCGAGCTCGACGTCTAGTTCAGCCAAGAGCTCATCCGTGGTAGGGGCGGTCGGGTTGTCTCCCTGGTCGAGTCTGATCTCTTGCGCCTCATACTTAGGGGCGGACCATGACTTGTAAGCACTGCGCCTGTCTGCTTTTCCGGGGGCACGCCTCTTCCGGTACCTATCTTTGCGCGCCTTGCGCCTGCGCCGTATGGCGCGTTTCTTCTCGGCGAGAGCGGCGAGGTCAACCACGGGCTCGGCACCGATCTCAGCATCTAGCTGCGCCTCACGAGCCTCTTCGTCGAGGTCTGCCGCGGCGGTCCGGTCGCTGCGCTGGGCCTCGAACTCCTCAGCGCTCAGCTCCATGATGTCGTCGTCGCCATTGTCGCTGTCGGGTACTGCTGTGGTCTCAGCCCTGAGCTGTTCCTCTAGGTCGTCGAAGCTCAGCTCCATGAGGCCATCACCGTTGCCGTCGCCCTGATGTTGTGGCGGCGCGGCGTCGAGGGGTTGCTTTGCCCAGTCTGGAACCTCTTCTCCGAGCTGGGCGAAGAACTCCTCTTCGGTCATGTCCTCATCTTCGCTGTCGACGGGCGCAGAGCTGCCGCCCTGGCTGAAACTGGAGTCAGGAGAAATGGAGTTACTAACTGCATCGCCTTGGTTGGCTCGCAACTGGCGCTGTTCCTTCATGAATTGGTGGATCTCGTCCGCTGTCCTGTGTATGATGAGGGAGAAACGGGGGTCGGTGTCGTCGTCCGACTCGTAGGACGGGGAACGGACACGGCGGGGGCGGGAGGGTGTGTCAGAACCATCACTGCCAGAGTGGATGGTCGAGCTGACTGAGGGGGATGCCATGGTCGCGGCACGGTGTTTGAAGATATTCGAAGAGAAACTGGTTTAGTAGTTGGTTGGGGTTGTAGTCAAAGAAAGACAAGAGTGAGGTGAGGTGAGGTGTCTGCCTGGCTCCAGATTGGGAAGTTGGGAAACTGGGGTGTGGCCAAGAGGTTGACTACTGGCAGTAGTGTCTCGACCGAAGTGAATTGATTGAAGCCTTTTAAGTCCCAGCTCGAGTCTAGGGTCAAGCTTCCACCTCGTCCATTCTGCCATAAGAAAACAATCATCAGACCAATTGTTCAGTCAGAGAATTGAGCGATTCAATCAATCCCAAGGAAGAATAAACAATGGCGGAAGATACCGTCCAATCACAGGACGGGGGGACCTGAGAGCTGATTGGACCATTAACAATTGTTCCAAGCGCAGAGGTGGGGCAGAGTCCGTCACAATAGCCACCGACCAACCACCCGTGCTCTAACGGGTCAGAATCAAAATCGAATGAACCAACCACTGAGAACAACGGGTGATTATGAGGGATTCTTGAGAATTATGTGCCCAGCGGTAGAGCCCATACTGTAGTGCCGCCTCCAGTTTAGTTGGTGTAATAAGTGTCGCCTGGCCATGAATAGGTACGGTACTGTACTGTGTAAGAGAGGTAGTTGCAGGGTTGCAGCCTGCAGCATGAGCAATCGATTAGCCAGACGTAGCGGATCGGAAGTCCCGGGGACCCCGGCAGGACGTCATTCTCAAAACTGCCCGCCGGACCAACAACTTCTCTCCCGGTTGACTTACAGAAACTCCACACTTGCGATATCGCAAGCAGACTTTCCAATATGCGGCCTCGAGGCAGTATCGTCCCCAGGCGCATAGCCCATTCAGCACCAGCAGCGCCGAGCTTCATCTGCTCAACCTGCAGGTTCGCAGCAGCAGCAGCAGCAACGCCCGTTGCGCGGCCGCGACAAGCTCATCCATTCTCATCAACTTCGGCTGCGCGGTCTCCGCTGCCACCACCGCCACCGCCGTCGGGACTCGTCGCACTCTCATCCAGACGCCTCATATCCGTCTCCGGGCCGGACAGCCCCAAGTTCCTACAGGGCGTGATAACGCAGAACATCCTCCCACCCGCCGATAGCAGCAGCGACAGCGTCATTGCCGCCGGCTCATACGGCGCCTTCCTGAACGCCACGGGCCGCGTGCTGCACGATGTCTTCATCTACCGGGACCCCCGCGGCGGCACCCCCGGCGAGAGCTTCCTGATCGAGGTCGACGCGGACCAGGCGACACGGCTGGAGCGCCACATCAAGCGCTACAAGCTGCGCGCCGACTTCGCCGTGCGCCTGCTCGCCCCGGGCGAGGTCACGGTCTGGCACGGCTGGGACGACAAAAGTAGTGCGATGGCTGTTGGGGAAGCCCCGCACCAGCTCCTGCACATGAGGGACCCCAGGGCGCCGGGGCTGGGGCACCGGATCCTGACCGAGGCTGGGCGGGAGCCGGCGGTGGACCTGGAAAGGGCAGCCGACGAGGACGTCTACCGCGTGAGGAGGTACCTCATGGGGGTCCCCGAGGGCCAGTCCGAGCTCATCCGGGAGGGGGCGCTCCCGCTCGAGGGCAACCTGGACGTCATGGGCGGCATCGACTTCCGCAAGGGCTGCTATGTGGGCCAGGAGCTGACCATCCGCACCAAGCACCGTGGCGTCGTGCGGAAGCGCGTGCTGCCGGTGATGATCTACGGTGCTGAGGGGGGAGAAGAGCAGCCGCGGCAGCTGGAGTACCTCCCGAACGGTGACGGCGGTTCGGCGGCGGCCTCCTCCATCCCCGTGGACACGAGCATTGGGAGGCTGGCCAAGAGGGGTCGTAGCGCGGGCAAGTGGTTGCGCGGCGTGGGTAATGTCGGCCTGGCACTGTGCCGGCTTGAGATCATGACCGACGTCGTGCTTCCTGGGGAACCGGCTGCGAGCTCTTATACGCCCGCGGACGAGTTTTTTATGGAAGGTCAGGCGGGCGAGGAAGGGCAGGACCCTTTTAAGGTCAAGATCAAGGCTTTCGTACCCGAGTGGTTGAGACAGGGTCTGGATGAACAGCAGAAGCATTGACAATGGGCAGATCTGATTGACAGGTGCTCATAATCCAGTCTTGAGAAGTGTATAATAGGCATTGACATAGGATCAAAGATGAGGTAGAAAGGTTGCGTCTGTCCTGGAAGGCTCCGCCATGTTGTTGAACTCGAGACGAAAATGGATGAACACCACTCCGTGCAGATATGGCCCTTATGAACTGGCCGCCTGGACTCCACCTGCATGGGGACCCGTCAAGTACAATACTAGCGTGCGCAAACGTGTGAAGTTGGCCCGGCTGAATTGTTCTCATCGCCACGTCTTTGCCCAGTGTTTGCGCAGGACTTGCACTCTGAGACACTTCTACGAGTGAGCTTACAACTACGAGCTTCTTACCTGTGCGATGGACGAGGGGTTACAGACAAATATCATGAACGGCAAGGCTACGTCTCACCTGTGCAGCTGTCTTTTCGATGGCTGTGACTGAGGCTCGGACGTGACGGACGGTATGAAGGGTAGGTCTTAAAGAGAGCATTCACGTTAGCTCGATCTTAACTGTTGGGTATCATGACAAAAAGTATACGGACCCCGAAGAAGCCACACCTCCTCTCAAGCCGCCATGCCCGCCTCCTTCATCCTCTGCTCCTTCACGGCCTGCGCCGCTTTCAACCTCGCCCTCGTCTTGGGCCACTGCGTCTCCCAGAACTTGACCGGGTCGTCCGACTTCGGTACCTCTCTCCGTGGTATCGGCGCGCTATTGTCCTTGGCGGTGTGTTTCGGCTCAGAATCGTGACGAGGCTGAGGCACACTTTCAGACCTCTTCTCCTCGGCAACATCGCCCTTCCTCCCCTCATTCCTAGCCCTCTTCTCCTCCCTCCGCCTCCTCTTCTCGGCAATCTTCTCCTCCAGCTCTCGTTCCCGATCGCCCATAGCCTCGTCATCCTTCTGCCTCCTCACCCTCTCCCGCTCCTCAGCCTCCCGCATAAGCCGCTGCCTCTCCTCCACAATCCGCCGCCCCTCAGCAGTCTTGGCCGCCCTCTCCCGCTCCTCCTCCTCCCTCCTCGCGGCGCCCTCCGCAGCAGCCCGCCTGCTCCGCCCCTCCGCCTCCTCGAGCTCCTCCGCGAACCGCCTCTGCTTGGCGTTCATCTTCTCCTTGTCGCGCGCCTTTTGCAGGACCGCGTTCCGCGCCCCGTCGTACGCGGCCCGCGCCTCCTCCGACGCGAGCACGTCCCGCGCCAGCCCGAACTCCTCCCATTTTTCCTTGTCGAACTTGTCGCCCGCCTGGTCCGGGTGGTACTTGATGGACCGCTTGCGCCACGCGCGCTGCACGCTCTCGCGCGTGATCGGGGTGGTGTCGTCGGCGGGGTCGATCCCCAGCAGGGCGTAGTAGTCGGTGCCGCGCGCCGCGGCGTCTTTGGCTGCCGCCAGCAGCTCGGCGCTGGCGTTTTCGCTCATTTTGGGGTTATTTGGCTGTGGGGACGTCGGGAAGGTGATAGTCCTGGTTGATTTGTTATGTTATGCGGAGCGAGTCGTTGGGTCTTTGATGTGGTAGAGTTGAAGTTGGGGAGCACAAGCAACCAAAAGATTAGATGCTGGGCTGGCTTATCGAAGATTACGGTCGGTCCTAAGATACGGCGAAAACTACGGCTGAAAGATACGGTCTAAATTACATAACTCGCAACCAAACGGTCCTTGAAATTCTGCAACAACTTTTGTTCTCTAAGTACATGTGTCCTGGCACTTAGGAGATATTCATTTGACTTCATTCCGGTTTATAAATTTCCATTCAATAAGTTGCAGTGAGCCTCTGCACCAGGTACTGCCCGCTATTGATACCGGCATACTTCTTGTCCGTTTCTGCAGCAAACGTGCCAGGAATGGCCTCGATGTAGCTTTTGAAGTTGGGGTTGCAGAAGTAACTGCAGGGCCAAGTCAGTATTATGATGGCCGGGAAAGAGTGAGTCCGTGGAGCCAACTTACGCAATGCTATACCGAGCGGGGTGCTCATCGGTCTTCCTTGGCGGCTCGACCACGCGGTGGATGGTGCTCTTGATGGTGTCGTTGCTCCATCTCGCGAGGAGGTCACCCGCATTCACTACACAAGTATCCTCGATCGGCGTCGCATCCACGAACTGCCCGTTGGGGCTCTGCACCTGCAGCCCGCCCGCGCCGTCCTGGAAGAGCAGCGTGATGCTGCCATAGTCTGAGTGGGCGCCCGCTCGGACCTGGCCCGGGTTGACCTTGAACACCTCGCTCTTGACGGCTGGGTAGTGCAGCAGCCGCAGGGTGTTATCGCCGACGTCGACGAAGTCGTCAAAGTGATCCTCGCCCAGACCCATGCCAACGGCGATGGCGCGCATGACTTCTACGTGGATGCGCTTGCACTGCTCGTGAAAGTCCAGCATCGTCGATTTGAACCCGTCCACCGCCGTGCCAGGCTTCTCTTCTGGCCACCGGTTTGGGTAATTCGGGTCGCCCTCGCGACCAATCTCGAAGCTCTCCTTGATGTCGGCTGTACTGGCCTTCAACTTGGCTACATCCTTTTCCTCCTCGACAAGGGTCAGCTTCTCGCGTCCTGGGGCCGAGTAACCCCTGTTCGCCTCTGGAGTTGTCCATCCAAGGGCCAGCTTCTCCTCTAGGCTGAGACCGTTGAAGAACTTGGCGCTGGTGCCGAAGACATGCTTCCGCGTCTCTGGTGTGATAGGGAGATTCTTGAGGTAGATGAAGCCCGCATTCTGGAAGCCACTCAGAATTGCCTTGGCCGTCTCCTTACGCTGGGTAGCGTCTCCGTGCAGGAACTTGGACAGGTCGATCAACTGATGAGAGGTTCAGCACAGCATTCCAGGTCACACGGCCAACCCTCCAACACTCACGCACCGGGATCATGAGCCCCTGCTCGTCGACGGCGGCTTTCTCCATGATGTCCGTACTACTCGAGACTGCAGCAAGCCTATAGGTGATGAAGGTTTGGTTCAAGTGTGCCCAAACAATTAGGCTGTACGTGTTCTAGACTGTCAAGCAGACTCGTGTTAGTTTCAACAGTGTCACGCGGCGACATCCGCGCGGGCCTCGAACTTTAAAGCGGACGACTGTACGGAGTGAGAGCGGCAGCCTCCGGCTCACAAGGCGGCTCTAAATGGCAGGCGAATAAGAATGACATGCGACTATTATAGAGCCGAGACTCGATACAGCCCAATCGATCAGTTTTCTACACATTATTAGTGTCAAATTCCCTTGACAACGGCTACTGTTGATAAGCACTTCGCCGGTTGACCAGGCGCCCCTGTGAAGCCGAGATAAGAAGACCCTGCCCGTGGGAAAGGGGACGATAGAAGGAGGGGCCCGCGGGGTAGCTTTCCCCTTCTCGTCGATCCTTCCGGCAGCACATCCGGGGTCGTGAGCTTCTTTTCATTTCATACTAATAAAACTTGTCTGTCCTGTATCTCACTCATTGGTTCCTGGTTGTTGACCAGCCAGCCAGTCAGTCGTTCATTCACCCAAAACACCAGACCACACACATCATGGCCGATCCTTCAGCCTCATCGCCTTCAAAGGTGGTGGACATTCACACCCACATGTACCCTCCTTCCTATGTCCAGATCCTGGAATCACGATCCACCATCCCTCTGGTCCGGAAGTTCGCTAGCTCGCCGGATCCGCGCCTGATCCTGCTCGAGGCCGAAGTGCCGTCCCTCTCCGGTGCCGATGATGCATCGGCCAAACCACCGGGTCGGCCTCTGACCAAGCACTACTCGTCACTGGCGCAGAAGATACATTTCATGGATACCCACAAGATCGACATATCCGTCATCTCACTCGCGAACCCATGGCTGGACTTCCTCGACCCCTCTGAGGCAGGACCATTTGCGGCCTCCGTGAACAAGGAGTTCAGCGAGATGTGCGCTGCCCACCCCGGGCGGCTCTTCTTCTTTGGCACACTGCCCTTGACCGCAACATTGGCCACGATACAAGAGTCCATCACACAGCTCAAAGGGCTGGACTACTGCCGCGGCGTGATCCTGGGAACCTCTGGCCTGGGCAAGGGGCTGGACGACGCCAACCTCCTCCCCATCTTCCAGGCCCTCGCGGACGCGGGGCTGACCATCTTCCTGCACCCGCACTACGGCCTGCCCAACGAGGTGTGGGGCCCCCGGGCCTCGGAGGAGTACGGCCACGTGCTGCCGCTGGCGCTGGGGTTCCCCATGGAGACGACCATCGCGGTGGCGCGCATGTACCTTGCGGGGGTGTTCGACGCGGTGCCCGCGCTGCAGATGATCCTGGCGCACAGCGGCGGAACGCTTCCGTTTCTCGCGGGCAGGATCGAGAGCTGCGTGCTGCACGACGGGCACCTGGTGCGCGAGGGCAAGGTGCACGCCAAGAGGCGGACGGTGTGGGACGTGCTCAGGAGCCAGGTGTACCTGGATGCCGTCATCTACAGCGAGGTGGGCCTGAACGCGGCCATCGAGGCCAGCGGCGGGGCGGACAGGCTCATGTTCGGGACGGACCACCCGTTCTTCCCGCCGCTGGGCACGGACGAGGACTGCGAGTGGGAGAGCGTGGGCATGAACGCTGAGGCCGTGAACAAGGCGCTCGGGGAAGGGTCGGAGAAGGCGAAGGGGGTCATGGGCGGGAATGCTGTCAGGGTCTTGAGGCTGCATGGGTCATGATTGATTGCATCTGGGTTCCATCTGGGTTCCATCTGGGTTCCATCTGGGCATTTATTTGCATATTGTTTTGGGTGATAAAAAGTTCTTGATCCACAACATAAGCTTCCAGCGACGAATACGCCGGTTGATGGAGAAGAGAGCATGAGTCTAGAATGGATCGTCCAATAAATATTGGCTTTGTGGTCCACTCAATAGCAGGTTACCGGTCAACTGGCTTTTATTAAAATTCAGGTAGGTATATTCCAGATCTCCGAGACGATTTACTGGATTCGATATCGAACCTGAGAGGTGCCCACCAAATATAGAACCAGAGACCCTGATCAGCCGCCCAAACCTTGTCTGGGGTAGATTTGACAGCCGCATCCCAATTTCCCTCGAAACCCCCGCTGACATCACCCGCCCGGGTCTGGTGGGGTCCTGCAGGTGCGATCCCCCTCCACACCTCTTGGTCAGTGCTATGCAAGCCAGCAAGCAATAGCGCATTTTCAGGGCGGCTCACATGCGCCTCGCCACCTCGACTCTAATAAGGGTCCGGTAGTTTCTATCAACCCCCAAACCTCCTCAACATCTCGCACATTCGCCAGACCCGAGTCCCTTCAGCATCACCTGGGTACACCTCAGATGGGTTCGCAAGATGAAGAAGACACTGCTTCTGTGCTTCATCCACGGCTTCAAGGCAAGCACTCCCCATCGTGATAATCACCTGTCCCCGACACTATAAAGCCACGACACAGCTAACACGAGTCCACTCGGGCCATCAGGGGGGTGAGGAGACCTTCGGCCACAAATACGCCTTCACCCAGCACCTGCGCGACCTCGTCGCCCAGCAGCTCCCAAAGCTCGACGTGCAGGTGCTGGTCTACCCCAAGTACGAGACCCGCGGCGACCTGGCCGACTGCGTCTCGCGGTTCCGCGACTGGCTGCAGGAGAAGGTGATCGACATCGAGGTGAACAAGGGCACCCCCTCGCCCACCGTCGACCCCTCCGTGCGCGTCGTGCTGTGCGGCCACTCGATGGGCGGCATCGTCGCCGCCGAGACGCTGATCGCGCTGACCAGCGAGCGCGTCATCCCGCCCTCGACGGCGTCCGGCGGCTCGGGGGACGGGAACCACACCGCCGCGCCCGCGGAGGGCGATAGTTCTTTCGAGCTTAACGGGCTCATGTTCCCCTATGTCCAGGCCGTGCTGAGCTTCGACACGCCGTACCTGGGGATTAGTCCCGGGGTGGTCGCGCACGGCGCCGAGACGCACTACAGCACTGCGAGTGCCGCGCTCACGCAGCTGAGCACGCTGACGGGCCTGTGGGGCGCGAAGGGCGCTGCCGACGCGGGCAAGGACGCACAGCAACGAGGAGGCCAGGAAAAGAAACCCGTCGCTGCGTTACCACCTGCCGGAGGGAACAACAACAACAACAAGGCAAACGACTCATCCTCGACGTGGGGCAGCTGGGGCAAGATGGCACTCTACGCCGGAGCGGGCGCGGCGCTGGCCGGGTCCGCCGCCGCCGCGTACCTGAAGCGCGACCAGCTGACCGAGGGCTGGACGTGGGTGTCGTCGCACCTCGAGTTCGTCGGGTGCCTGGCGCGGGGGGAAGAGCTGCGGCGCCGGGTCGCGTACATGGCGCGGGCGCAGAATGAGCTCGGGGTCGGGTTTGGCGTGCTGTACACGCGCCTGGGCAAGGGCGCCACCGCGATGCAGCAGCAGGTCGCCGGGATAGGCGGGACCAACATGGTCGGCACTGTGCTTGGTAGCCAGAGGACGTTCTGTAACCTGCCTAGCCGGCGCAATGGCCCTGAGAAGCTGGGGCACTGGGAGGAGGCTGTCAATGATCAGGCGGGGGACGAGACCTCGGCGCATATGGGTAAGCTTCTCCCCCTCATATTCGGTGATCGGGATCGGGGTCTTGGCTCAAAGGTTGATGCTGACTTTGCCTGTCATATATAGCCATGTTCGAGCCCAAGGAAAACCCCGGGTACGACAAGCTCTCCAACACAGCGGCGGAACTCATCGCGAAGTGGACCAGAAATGACTGGTACGAGAGCAGTACGGAGGGAGAGATCACCCGAGACAAAGAAACAGCCCCAGGAGGCGACATGGTTTTGGACAGTGATGAGGACATCATTATGAAGGGAGAGGGCACGCAATCTGCGCCACCGTCTTGATCGGGTCTTGTGGCGTCGAGGTCTTCCGTCCTCCTATGGTTTGGAGTTTGCTTTATTTTTCTCCCTTGCTTTCTTCGATATCTCTATTGCTTGGTATGATACAGGATACAGTGATTAAACGGCAAATGCGCTTCTTCTGCACGCTCTGAACTTTTTCGGCCAAATACCCTCTATAGCGGCCAGGTAGTACCTCCAAGAAAACACAAACGAATAGCTCGCCCTCATGATGCCCAAACCAATGCTACGCATGTGCTGTTTCCCCGCTCTGCAGAATCTATTGCCTCTTCTTCCCATTCTTCTCAGCAGCAGCACCGCCACCCAGGACCTTCCTCCGCTGCTTAATCATGTGCCCGTAAAGCATCGGCGCGCCAGGCAGGTACGTAGCCATGGTGGCGACGGCGACGACGAGCCTCACGGTGCTCCCCTCGGCGGACGCGGCCTGCGCGGCGGTGAACAGCTCCCACAGCTCGCTGGAGATGCCGACGGGGTAGAGGACGAAGAAGCCGCTGTAGCGCATCCAGCGCAGGGGGTAGGGCTCGGCGCCGACCGACAGCGACAGCGCGAAGAACAGGTACCGCACGACCTCTGTTACCGACCAGGCCAGCAGCATGCTGCTGTAGGCGGGGCTCGCGGCGATCAGCGGGTAGGTGTGGACGGCGCCCCAGACGAGGGCGAAGCGGGACGAGACTTGCATCAGGGTCGTGAAGAGGGGGGCGCGGACGATGCCTGTTTGTTTTAGTTGTCATGTTAGCTTTGAAGTCCCTTTTCTTTCTCTGTTTCTGTCTCTGTCTCTGTCTCTGTTCTTCAGTCCTTGAGGTTGGTGTAGGAGGAGCTCGCATACCGAGCAGTGAGTGCACGACCTCGAGCGCGGCGAGGGTCTGCGTCCACTTTGTCCACTCGCCGACGGCAGGGTACACGAGGGCGGGGCCCTTGTCGAGCCCATTCTCGGCGAGCACGGCCAGCGTCCGGCCGAGGACGACGGACCACAGGAGGGCGGAGACGGCGTTGTACGCGACGAGGTAGGCGCGCTTCGGGGCCGACATGCGCTTCGGCGACACGTTTGTCTTGATGACATCTTGTTGTTGTGGTTGTCGGGCGGCCATTGTTCGTTTGCCGGCTGTGTACGGAGCCACAGCAGCCTCGGTGTACGGTGTGTCGTGCTGGCCTGGCGTGGTGTGGTTCCTGACGGTGGTGTTTTCGTTCGTTTCAACGGGTAAGGACGTTTGGTAGGTTTAGTAGGTAACGGTGGGTTTTTTTTTGTTGAGCTACACAGTAGAATTCGAGCCGAGGAGTACCCGCTTTTCGGCTAGGCCCGCAGGCGTGTGTTTCTCCCCTCCCCCTCGGTGGCAGCCAGGGGCAAGGGCCCTTGTTCCGGGAACCGCTGCAGGGACCAGGGCCAAAGGTGCAAAAGATGGGGGTGGCAGTGCTCCCAAGTCAGTTGCAGTGCCGACAGTCTGGTTCCTGCATGTTGGATTCATTGTAGTGTATTGTTCCTCAGCCCTGCAAGATGAGATGGGACGAGATCCGCTCGATGCGAATATGCATTTTATTAGAGCCTGCTGAGCCTAATGGGGTTGAGGCCCAGGTAGCCACATGACGATGAATCGCGTGTCCCCTGCTCGGCGACCTCTAGTTGGAAGGTCTCCTCTGGAATAACTTCCTCTACACTAACAGACCGAAGGTATTGGAACTAAAGGAGCTATTCCATCGCGTGGTCTCATTTATTGAGCTTGTTACGGTGTTGAAGTATGTAACATGTTACTCATCATCCAGTCGGGCGCATAGTATAAGCAGAATTCGAATGGCTCCTCAGATCAGAGACACAAGCATGGGTGTGCAAGATCTTATTATTATCATTTTGCTTTTGGCATATAGAACCCGATTTCACCCCGACACCCGAATAGTTCATTTCGTCGTTATCATACTCTGCTTCCTGGGAACCGACTTCCAGTCTGATTCGGGCCTCTCGCCCTCCCCCACAGGAAAACAAGACATCAAGATCATCATTATTGTACAGTACAGCCTCAGACCCATCGGCCATGATCGCATCGTTTCCGACAAAGGTGAAGACAACAATCACGGCCATATACACACCACTCAGTGCTTGGTATTGAATAATTTGGACCACCCGCTAAACAGGTACTGGTCCGTGTGTCTGCCGCAATGTGTGTATGTGTTTGCATTCCTGGACGATGATGTCGACGATGCCTTCTTCCTCCTGGGAACAGAGGCTGCCGAGGCTGAGGACATTGTCGAGGTGACCGAGTTTGACGAGTCTTTCCTGCTCATGACGGTCCGTGTTGGCCAGCGGCTTGTGGAGGCTGATTGTGGCAACTGATGCGAGGTTAGTCTTTTCGATTTTCCAGAGCGGACTGGCTCGGGGAGAATGTTTCCAGAATCTGTACTCACGCCTGAGGATGTGGGAGACGTCGGGGATGTTGGTGAGTTAGGAGTGGATCCCGTGGTATATGCCCGCTTCGGGGCTGGTTCGCGAGGTGAAGCATTCATAGTTGCTAGAATTTGCCGGACTGTTGGACTTGAAGTGCCAAGTTTATTCGAGTCTGCAACAGGGCTGTGTTGGACTCGTCGTCTGGTGCTGTTGCTGGTTGGCGGTTGGCGTGTTGGTTATGAAGCTGAATCTTCTTTGTTCTCCTCGATGCGAGGGCTGTTCAACGATGGGCAGCGCGGGGCAGCTTCGCACGGGACCGTTATGATGACAGCAACAGCCCGTCGGGAACACGAGCAGGGTCAGATGCAAGGCCAGGTGCGACGATAGCAACGATGCCACAGACGCTCGTCGAGGGACAAAGAAAGGCTGAAGGCCACGAGACGGCTCGGGAGTTACGGTTGGGAATGTGAAAGAGAGAGGGGAGGACTGAGAGTCTCGCTAGCTTGTGCCAGCTCAATAGCTGCCCCAACCCGGCGGGACGAGCTCCTCTTATCAAGGGGGGCCAGAACGGCAAGGGCGGAAGCCATGTCCAGAGGCCATTCCCGCCGGTCGGTCATCCGTTGTAAGTGGCACCTCAGGGCGGCAGCTAAAGTGCGACTGCCTGGGTAGGCTGGTAGGGTGGACTGGAGACGGCACAGGGAGATGCTGGGACAGGCTGGATGCCGCAGGAGGAGCGGGATCCCTGTCACCCAGCTGGCAGTCCTACGTTGACTACGGAGTGCAAGGTGCAGGGTGGTCCCCCATACCCAGGCCTGCAAGCCAGGCCGAGCACCAGGTAGAAACATTTGACCATGCTTGCACTTGGTAGGGCTGAAGGGTGAGCCCGGACGCAGCAGATCGAGCAGAAGGGCGGGTGGAACCAGCCTGCTGTAGGCCACCGGGACAAGCCAACCATGTGGTGGCTGCTTCCTGCCGTGGGGTGGCCCTGGTTGGGGGTTTTCCTGCTGACCTGCAGTACGCATCTCTTCCTGCCCGGTGGGAAGACACCACTGGACGGGCATGTTCATTGTCCTGTATTTGTCTCGTCCTCACTCTCACTGATCCTCAGTCTCGACCACACCGTACCACGCCGTATCCCAGGACTGAGGGTCACTCATGCTAGTGCAGCGAGCACATGCTTCCTGCACATGTTTCTCTGCCGGCGACAACCGCTCGGACGGACGCCATGAGGCCAAAGCCAAAGAGCAAGAAAAAAAAAAGACCTCGTCTCGGCGCTTTTCGCGTGGCCCTACCTGCAGGTCTCTCTCGGGGGGACCCATCCTGATTGCCTGCTTGGTATCATCGGCCCATGTCTGAGACCCTTGGGGGCCAAACATGTCGGCCCAGCGGCCCCAGCAGACGAGCCAGCCACTCACGGCGATTCGTCGTGTCAGAACGCCTGCAGGGTGCCGGGTGAGCAAGAAAACAGGGTGAAATAAGGCAACCAGGAAAAAAAAGATGGGTTGCCCGCCAGTCCCGCCAGCTGGGACGCCAGGCAGCCAGCTATCTGAGGCCAAAACCAGCTGAAGGGTGATGCACGGGCATGCTACGTGTTCCTGGGCTTTCTCGGAGCCGCTGATCGCTGCACTGGCACCCTTCGGTGCGTCTGTGGTCATCCGGCCCTGGCCTGGAATGCACACTCATGCTTCGTCTAATTCCTGTCCTGCTGATTGGAAGAAGGGCAGCCTGGTCGTAGGGCCGACTCTGCATGCCTTGTGCTCCTTGGGTTTTTCCTCTCACTTTGCACGACTTGTCTCCGTTGATTGTCTCAGCGAGCCACTCGCGCTCCCCGTAATCGGCGACCTCTCTCCAATGTAGCCCAGGAACAGTCACACAGAAACAACTGGGGATATGTCGCACGCTTGACTTCCTTCCTTTGGCCTCATTCTATATGACTCAGCTCCTGTGTGCCCTGAGGCCTGCACAGCTTCGTCTTCACCATCCAGCCAACCACATCGGGTCCAAGCTGTTACACGCATGGCATAGAGGAGTACTACTCTTCATCGAGCCTCTTGTCCCTGACCAGACACCTTCATTCTGTTGCTTCGGCCTCATCTATTTCATCAAGTTCTTCTCCATCAGATTCTTCATTCCCTGTATCGTCATTACGTCAGTATTGTCGACAACACACCTGATATTTCCAACTCACATCGCCTGATATGAGCAGTGATCAAGCCTCTGGCGGGTGCCCAAGACATCTCCAGGGGCTGACCAGGAAGCGGCTTCTTGAAATTGACTTCAATGACGTTGAGCGGTGGTAACTCAGTCACTTCTGCCCCTTCCCTTGCCTTGACAGCAGCCGTCCACCTGGATGTTGTGTAAGCGATAAACTCTCGCCTGCCCACCGGAACATAGTTGAGCACTTCGAGCTCGGCTTCGTCATCATACAGAGCCTTTGCTGCTATCTTTCCGAGGAAAAACCAATAAGGTCCTGGGAAGTTCCAGTCGTAGTGATAGCCGACGGATCGGAAAATGGCCTCCTGTCTCGATAGTGACACTCTGCCACGGGGTTAGGTATCTCAGACCAGTTACTTTTGAACGCGATTTCCGGAACAAGGCTTACTGTATGACGACATGAGAGACATGGTCCTTGTCAAAGTCCCCAGAGCGCTCTTCTGTCATTACTCGAACCTCTGGGACTGAGGCTTCGATGGCGATATGGTCCGGCACCCCATGTGTTATCGTGCGCAGAGCGGGCGCTTCTGCCGTGGTTGTCGAAGGCTTAGTTTTATCTGCGTCCGTGTCCATGCTTGGTTTCGCCAGTACAGCGCAGAGTCGTTACGAAACTACAAAAAGCGTAAAACGATGGGACAAATAGTTTTGTTCCAAAGTTAAACTGTGAAAGATGAAGAATGTAGACGCGCTGCCCCCTCAGTCAGGGGTAGGTGCCGCGGGGCTCACCAACCAGCATCTCTTCGGACCTATGAGGCTGCCAGTGCGGCACAGCTGACATACCCAGGTAGCCAAGGCAGAGCGGACCACATCACGGGAATGACGACAGGTAGGACTGTATTTGAATGCATTTTTGTCCTTCAAAGGCAGTTTGCTGGCAACGGCTCGGCCTCGTCTGCCGACAGCGTGAGCTCACCCTCCAGCATAATATGTGCATATTTCGTCCACCTTGACCAATTTTCTTAAGTCTTCCTCTACGAGGACATAGAATACAAAACTCATCCACCAGACTCGCCGGCCCTGAATCTGGACAACGGTTCCTGAATTCTCGGATCACGCAGGGACTGTGTCGATGTTGCCATGCTAATAATCTACTTGCCTGAACAACGCAGAGGCAATGTGAGCCAAGCTGATCGGCCTTCAAATATTCTTTGCGGTGTACTTGGTAGTTCTGCAAGCCAGAGCATCGCCAGGACCACACCGCTTACACAAAGACGATACTGCAATTGCGGAAAGATAAAGAAGATAGCAACAACAAGCTGCCGCGATCATTTTGTAGTCTAAGCTAGCCCCCGAAGCCGGCCAAACCAGTGACTCTATGTATGAGAGTCGCTGGCCTCCATCAAAATCATGTGCCGAATCCATGACATCTGACCTATTGAGCACCGATATTCCGTTTCATGATTTCATGCATGAGATAGAACAAATACCTTCTGTGACTGTTTGTATCGTCTGCGACCTTGATCATCCATCGTTCGTCAGAGGCTGCTCCCGGGTTGTCCCGGAAGAAGATGACCCTGTTCCTGCTCAGTCCCTCCATTATGTGGTTCAAAGACTTAGCATTTTCCCGAGAGAAGCCAGGGGATTTCTTTTCGCAACATCTTTTCCATTGTTCGAAATCGATGTCCCAGATGGCGCCCTTTGACACAAGATAGGCGGCCTTCTCAAGCGCGATCTGAATCTGTTCATCTTCAGGGACAGGGACGGCTTTTACTAGTATGAAACTGAGAGGGAAATCGAGCGCAAGTCTACTACTGAACCTTGCGTGGATTTCGTCAGCGGGCTCTGGCCAGTAGACGTTAACGTTGGCGCCGTTTTCCAAAAGCAGGCACACTAATTCCTCCCACCGGTTAAATGCGGCCGCCATCAGCAGAGTTCCATAATTGAGGGACGCATTCGCGTCCACGCCATGTTCAAGAAGCATTCTGATGGCGTCTGGCGATTTGAAAGACCTGTGATGAGCTGAAGCTAGGATTTTCTCCAGCTCGCGCGGTTCAGAAAGGACTTTGTCTAATAGCAGTCTCATAATGTTCAATGAGTCGCAAAAGATGGCGTATCTCAAGACATGTCCGTGTTTCCTCGTATACGCTGAATCCAGATCATTGCAATGTCTGAGCAGAACTTTTGCAGCCTGTACCGAATCCCCAATTGCTGCAGCAACAATTGGCGGCATCGCATCCTCGTCAGGAGTGTTGGTGTCAGGTACTTGATCCAAAACAAGTTCGAGGATTTCCGTCTCGTCATGGGCGCAAGCCAGCGCCACGAGTGACCACTTCAGCGGCCCCTTGAGATGTAAACTTTGACCGGTCATCGGTAGCCAGGACGTTGATTCGTAGCAAGAGTTCTGCTCAGAGCCAGAAGAATGCAAGAACTCCCTGAGGATCGTCCGAAAGCCGAAGTGACATGCCAAACTGATCGGCCTCATATTTCTTCCCCCGTAGGACCTGGGTAACGATCGTGTCGCGAACACAGACCAGGTTGGAGCCCGATGATACTCAAACACATGCTCCATCCATCTCTCGTAGGCTAGCCCGATGTCTCCTTGTCCGCACAGAAATCGCTTCAGCGTCCGGGAAAGTCCATCGGCGCCAGTGGACTCGCAACGTTCGTGTGCGCGCACATGAGTCGGCCAAGCCATGCTCGCGTATTCTGCCAGAGGTTTTTTCAGTCTCCAATGTCCCCAATTGTCGTCCCACAATCTTCCATGTTTACAAGGACACTGGAAGTCCTCGCTGCGTCGTAGTCCATCACACGAGCCAGTCTCGACCTCAGAAGAACTGCCGCCGAAGAGTTCTATCAGTACCATCAGGCAAACTTTTCCGGCCTCGTAATGGGAAAACCCTGGACTGAAATCGGTGTCTTCTCCGAAAATTTTGGGGCCGTTTCCAATGCTTTCCGCACCTTTTTCAACGAATTCGGCCACCGCTTGATGCGCCAGTCGCCACACGGGTTCGTGATCATAGCTCATTCCACCATCATCGCTGTAGCCCCCAGGATCCAGGGTCAAGAGATTGCGACACCGCGCTGAAATCCAGTCTTCGGTCAACTGCGGGTGTTGAGGAGCCACAATATCGGATCTTGAGTCCTGGGAGATCGCTAACAACAACTCCTCAGTGGTCAAGGGCCTCGCCGAGCATAAGACCCACCGAAGAGCCCTGTCTAGGAATCGCTTTGTGCCACTCTTCCTTTTGCCCTCACAGTCCGTTATTGCTTCAGTGTAGATATTTTTGTATGCTTCGGTCAGCGACTGTGGGAGATCTCTGAGTCGTTCCTCTATATCTTCCTCGAATTCGCATTCCAGCAGACGATCGATTTGCAGCGACGCAAATAGAAACATATCCCGGCTTCTTTCCACGAGAGTACTGACCACCTTTTCCCTGTAATCATGCTCGAACAAGTGACGATTTTGCTCAAGCTTCTCTCTCACAAACTTCGACATGTCTTTCTGATTATGGTCCCCGTTCGTCGAAATGCGAGGATAATCGTTGAGTATCTGCGATAAGCTTGAGTCCAGCTCGGGTCTAGTCGAGCAGAAGATTTTCACAAGACCCTTGCCCCCAGAAGATAAGGAGGTGAAGAGGTCGAACAAATCTTTTCGCTTGACTTCATCGCACTTAACGCACTCGTCGAGTGCATCAATTACGATAGTGGTCCTGGGAGACTTTGTGACAAGTTTGAAGAGACATTCTCTCCACTCACTGAAAGTGTTGCAGAACTGTTGCTGGTCATCTGAATGCTTTTCCCAGATGTTGATGACAGCCTCATCCAGGGCAATATTCTCTCCTCGACGATTCCACGGTCCGCTCGCAATCTGTTTCACAATGCTACGCAGAATTGCTTTAGGGTTATTCCGCTCGTTGTCTTGTTTCATACAGTAGAAATAAGCGAAAGATTCTTCGTAGGCGCTCCCCTCGAGGGACTTTCCAACCCAGTCGATCACCCTTGACGTAGCATATGTCTTCCCTGTTCCCACTACTCATCTAATTAATCACTCATGATGTCTGCATTTAGATTCGGTGCTTGGACTTACTGCTGCCGGAGAGTAACAGGATCTCAGACTTCTCAGAGAAATGCCAATCGCGAAACTGGTGGTCACGAATGACCCAGTCGCAAGTGCCGTTTACGCGTTTTTTGTTTCCGTCACCATATATCCCATGAGATTCTGAGATGTGTGTCGCTGACACCCATTTAAGTATTTTCTGTCGTTTGTCTGCCAATGTCTCCTCCCAGATTTGAAAGGTGTGCTCCCCAATCTTGCCGGCATATGTCACGTATCTGCCATTGCGTATGGCTGTCGAATATACGCCCCAATGCTTGTGATACATATTGGTAATCTTGGGGCTCAGACACTTGTGAAAGGTCGTCTTGGACAATCGTTCCCCATTCTCCAGGTTGAGTTCTTGGACCACTTCGTCGTAGCATTTCTTGCATTCACTGACGAGATCTTTTTCCTCTACAAAAAGCTGCCCGAGCAGCTTGAAGAAAAGTTTGTGTAGGGAGGGTGACGTGGGGGATTCCAGTTTCAGTGTGAGATCTGTGCTTCCAAAGAATGACAGGTAAGGTAGTCTGTGATCCCCGTTCAGTGCAAGAGGAATCATGCCGTGATCTCCAGGGAGGCGATACTTCCTGACTTCTAGGAAGGCGAGTTCGGTGAGCACGTGATGAAAGTCTCGTCTTTCGCTCTCGCTATCGACTTCTCGACGGATCACGTCCTCTATATATTCTATCGACTTCCCGCGGTTGGCATTGCACAAATCTCTGATCCTTGCGATATAGTCTGGGGCGTCATCTTCCCGACAGTATTGTTTGAAGACATCGGAGGCACACACGAGAACTTTGTCGATAGTCTTGTTGTTTTCTTCAGATTTGGCACTGTTGCCAACGGGAAGGAGACGAATCTGGTTGGAAAGAATATTCCGCTGGGCCGAGGTATTTTCCTCCTTGGAAACTAGTGGAGGGAGTGCTGCCTTGTCTGATATGATTCTGGCCTTGATTTTCTGAAGCCATTCGATCAATTGATGAACAAAACCTGCATGCGCAACCCCCGCGGAATGATTGTCGTGTGCGTAGACCGGAAAGATGGTGGGCGCGCGAGCAGGATCGCTGAAGAGGTCGCAGAGAGCCAATTGTTCGAGGAGCTTATCGAATAACATTCCGCGGGCTGTTATTGTTAGAAAAATGCCTTAGCGGACGACAGTATAGGAGAGATGTTGGATGCAGGTCTGCATTCCGGGGCCGTCAAGTGATCTTACCGCAGTCTGCTTCCAAGAGGTTGCTTTCTGCCGCATTCGGCATCTCAATGGGATTCAGATTCAGTTCATTCGGATCCATGTTTGGTCGCAGGTTACTGTTGCGCGATGCAATCAGTGAAGCGTTAGGTCATCCGAAGAATCGGTGCCAGAGCTCGAGCGATGTAAAGCGGCAGCAGCTTGTAGGTGGAAGCCTGCAAACGAGGAGACCAGCTCTCTTTGGTAATCGCGGCGATTCAAGTAGAAAAAGACCTGCTGGCAGACACCCAAGTCTCGCCAGCTGAAGGCACCGCCCATTTGTGGCGTCCTCCTAGTGTGATCCCCACCTTTTTGGAGGGTGTTTTGCACTCGAGTACCATTGCTTGTCAACACTACTGCAAGGCAGACCAAGTGAGGTGGCTGGGTTTCATTCGTTGGGCACGATCGAAAGCCATTCTGCCCATTGAAATCGGTCATACTTGGCGGAGCCAGAGATAGGTACCAGTCACCATCGTCTCCAGAGCACACCCTTGACCACTCACATCTTGTGATTGGAACAGCTTTCTTTGCAACCAGGAGACCGCTCATCTTCCCCGCGTCGTGTCTCGCATCGCATCGAAGTAAGCATGGGGGGTTAACCACGTGCGTTGCCGATTCACCTTTTGAAGCGGCAGGCCTTCCTGGGAAAACACCAATCATGCTTTTCTCAGGAGGTAGACTTGCCTCAAATACACCACCGGTATAGCAGCGCAGTGAAAATTTAGAGCCTGCTTGACTGCCGACCACAATACGCCGTCTGACAATCCCAGTTGCCCAGCCAGAGAGAGAGGCTTTCCAAGCCATCCTAGGCAGTGATCCAGGCGATGATACATCTTGTTCTTGGACTTTTTTGCTATGAATCTCTCGCCTCTCCTCCCTCAGCGCGTGTCTCCGCCATGGCCTCAATTGTCGCTAGTTGCAGGATGACCGTCGCTGCCGCCCTGCTTCGTCAGTCTGGACATGGGGGCCGTACCTAGGTACAGGCCCAATTTGTACTTCGGCATCCGCCCGCAGGTGCCCGAGACCCTTATTATGGGCTTGATGTGGGCAGACGGTGATAATCAGACTGCCCTGCTCAGCAGTACGCGTCCTGCCCGCCAGACTGTTGAGACTGTGCTGATCTGAAAAGCCCTTCGAGATACCAGCGAGCAGGGTGGTGGCATGGAATGTTACGGGTGGACTCTGTACGGTACTCGCACCGGAGGAAGCCAGCCACGAGGCAACTTTGCTGGATCATTAACGCAACACCTCTTTGACTTCATATTCCACATGTCAATTCCAGCCAACCTGATTCGCTTGTGGGCGGATTTGTCGACCAATGGGTATGAAACGCCTATGTACATTTAAGCTGAATATATGTGCATGGAAATTAACCCCTTTCCATCGATCACACGACCCTGGCAATTAGCCGAGGGTGACGTCTCCGACAACGCAGCGGTGGTCGCTCATGACGCCGGGCCCCCAAGCGTTGTCCTCGACCGAGTATCCCTTGATAGTGATAGGGCCGCCGGCGGGACCAGACTATCGCATCATATGTTAGCGAACTCAGGTATCTCGGGGGCATGTCATTAATAACATTGCACGTACCGAAGGTCCAAACCAGATATAGTCAATACGGGACGCATACTCGCCCGCGAAGCCAGTGTACGTGTAGAACCGCTGGCTGCGCTGCTCAGGGGAGGCTGTGGCGTACAGGTCCTGGAGGTATTTCTCGCCGACAAGGGTCGTGTATGCAGGGTCGGTGTCGCCCGAGTTGAAGTCCCCAGTCAGGAAGGTAGGCAGGTTAGGTCCGTAGGCCGCATCGACCGCCTTGATGATGTCGACCGCGACGCCGATCTGGTTGGTGCGGGCCTCGGCGACGGCGTTGTCCAGGTGGGTGTTGGCCATGATCAGCAGCCTGCCCGTGGCGATGTGCTTGAACACGCCCACGGTGACAATGCGGTTGGACCCCGAGTCCCAGCTCTTGGAGGGCTCGTCGGGCGTCTCGGACAGCCACTTGGTCTCCTCGTGAAGCAGCTCGAAGACGTCCGTCCTGTAGATGATCGGGTTGTACTCGCCGTCGCTCTTGCCGTCGTCGCGCGCCACGCCGATGTGCTCCCAGGGGCCGAGCTGCTTAATGGCGTCCATGATGTCGTTCAGCTGGTTGTCCAGCACCTCCTGCATGCCCACGAAGGAGTCGCCCGCCCCGGTCACGTTGGCTGTTGGGCATGGTAAGTCAGTATCTTGCTTTACGGAATTTTGGCGGGCTAGAGAGAAACATACCGAGCTCGCTGATCACACCAAACATACGGCACTGGTACGGGTCATTCGCGCATGTGAGACCGCCCCAGTACAGCTCTCTATCAGCGATACTGAGATCTGTGTTGTCATATCTAATGTTGAAGCTCGCAACCCGGATTGGAGTTTGGGCGAGTGCGCTGCCCGCACAGAGCGCCAGAAGAGTCGTCGCTTTCAGTCCCAGCATGTTGTCGGCCAGTAAATGCAGATCTAAAAGAGGGTGGATGCCTCAACAGCAGAATGAATGTTGGAGATATTGAAAGAGTGACTGTATTCGTACAGCTTGGAATCTGCTGGCGACGATACCGGTTAAAGGATTAGCAGTCATCGTGACATTACTTTGTAGTGCTCTCATATTTAAATTGGATATGTGTGGTTCTTTGCTCTGAATCGTGGTAATTGAGGGAGAAATCCACGACGTCGAGATCCAAATTCGGTAGGGAGGGCCCTTTTAGCGACTTGGCATCTAGATGCTTGACTCAGTTGTTGACCGTAGGGCAGTGACTTGAATTAAACATGAAACAGGGCTCACTGCTGACAGTTCCTATACTTAGGTCAGCTAGGCTGTGCCGCGATCATAAGCCTCGAGCCTGTGGAGCCGAGCATATTAATCCCCATTATGCAACTGACAACACCAGAACAAAACCTGATTATCTGGGATGCAATGATCAGTAAACTTGTAGGGTATGTTATGTAAGATCAACGTATCTATCTACACTAGATAGGAGTAGGAGGCTAATGTTGTACAGAACTTGGTAGATCTCTTCAAAGGGGAAGGATATACTACTGCTCGTAGAATGAACAGTCAGAAAAGATATACAGTCACAAGCTGAGTTGAGTCCCGCAAATGTCTTTGATATTCGCTTTGATTCTTCGCCATGATCCTTTCCTAGTTACTATCGTCTCAATTTCGCAGATGTTCTTCTAGCCACTCCTCAGAAACGCTGATACATAATAATAGGAGGTGACATAGCAAATCAGTCCCTCCTATCCTATGCAAGTATTGATTACTATGGCTTCGGCTGCACCATCGATCATGTTGTCGTTCTCGCAAAGAATACTTGAGTTGTATTCGTAGTGGGATTGTGTAGTTCGGCTGTCTTCGATGCCAAACCATGCCTTCTCATAAATACAAGACACACTCTCTAGGAGCAAGTCACATGGGTATCTGATTTGTTCGAGACAATTCTAAAGCTAACATCAGATATCCCTTCATTTAGAATTGAGGCATTCATCGTGGCTCAGCGTATTTCCTCCAAATAGGATCAGCCATCAGCCTTGGGAGGTCCTCCTCGTTAACACCACAAAGCATCTCCCGGCCCCCGTCGGGAAGCTCAGGCATCATAATTTGCATCCCGTTCAGGATGCCGTTGCTAGGAGACCTGATTGCCTTAATGCGGTCACCCAGCGCGGGGCCCCACTGCAGACCGTACAGCTCGAACTTGGCCCAGCTGGTCTGGGAGCAGCACAAGCCAGGGCAGTCAAGGAACGCAGACGGCGACAGGAACCTGACGTCGCCCAGGCCGTTGATGAGCTGGATGACGTCGTTGGTGAAGGCGCCCTGGAAGTCGTCGTTCATATTGGTGATTGCTTTCCTGAGCGCGGATGCGATCTCGGCCACGCTGTTCCCGCTAGTATCCAATATCTTGCGAAGGGGCAACTTCACCTCGATGAACTCGACGAAGCTCCCTAGGGTGTCCTGGTCGATGGGGGGCTGGATGCGCAGTCGTCCGTCGACTGCCATGTTGAACACCGACACCTCATCGCCCTTCACCTTTTCCGGTGGGTACTGTGCAGCCATCACAGAGCGCCAAGCGAGTGCTGTCAAGGCATCGTTGGTGCTGATATACGATGGCGCGCCTGGCGCAGGGTTCTTAGGAGATGCATCCTTCTTGAGCTGCTCCAGAGATTCCTTGGAGAAGTAGAAGATCTGCCCGACGTGCCCGTCCGCCTTGAGCACCTTGGCCAGCTGATTCGCCGGATCAGTCAGCAGCACATACTGCGGGTGGTCCTCCAGCCTGCCCGCCTTTCCACTCGGTGGTGCCCGAGGCGTGATAGCATGCTTCCTGTCGCTGACGATGCTTTGGCGCAGCTTAAACGGATCGCTGATCTCGAGCCCCTGAGCCCGTCGGCACTCCTCCGCCCAGACTGCCGTCCATGTGAAGAAAGTCTTGCCGTCGCCGATCATGTGGAACGGATTCCAGTTCAGGATCAGGCCGCCCCTGATGAAGTTGAGCTGCATGAGCATAATGGGGAGGCGATCCTCTGGGGACGGCCATGTGTAGCGGCGCGTGAAGATCTCCGGGTCGAATGCAGACACGGGGAAGTGCTTCTCCTTCAGCTCGGCGAACGTGAGGGGATATGCACCCAGTGCTCGGAGATCCTTGACCGTGATGGGCTGAATCCGCTCGAGACGCTCCTTATCGTCGAGCATCTGGATCTTCACTGTTCCGCCCTGCTTCCCGTCAGGGTCGGCGATGACTTCGCCCTTCAGGACGGGGATGCGCCGGCAGGTGGCTTCCCAGCCATCCTTCAGGATCCGTGTCACTTCATCAAGGTCATAGTTCTCGGGCAACTCGAATGGGAAGATCTGAGGGTGGAGAAGCTGGTCAGCAATGTCCAAGCGAAACCTGGGGTTGGACTGGGGTGGGAAACTTACATATCTTGGCCAGCCTCTTGGACTGATCTGCTCGATCGGTGTGACTTGGAATAGCAGATCCTTGTCGACGAAGTCCATATTGTCTCCTTGCAACACTGTGATAGCCGAGAGGTCGCTTGTGTACACTGATCAGTATGAGGATGTTGAGTGGAACCGTTCTCAGGAAAGCTATGACCGTGATGCAACCTCGGTGAGAAGGTCAGAGTTGCGTCAGGTGAGAATATCTGCTTCTCTTCCGCCTTCCTCGCGATGAGACGAACCCCTGGTTTCGCAACTGATCAGCCTCTGGGAAGGAATGCACTTTGTCATGAACCTTATCAATCCTTTGTTGACTATTGACTGTTTTCACCAATAACAGTCCTCGCAACCCATGGGGCTTGATGCCCAGGTGGACCCTACCATCCGGGGAGGAACCTGCCAAGAGGCCAGTCGCTGAACTGCGTAGCCCACCACGAAAAGCACTGACTCGAAGCACTCGATCGGCATCGCAGTACCGGGCTTGGCCGGCGATACAATGGGGATTTGCAGTAGGTGTTGCCGAATCTAAGACTACCGGCCGCCCGGCTCCGGGGCCGGGCTTCGTACCCTCGCAAGGGAGATAAATGCTTTTCCCTGGTCATAGTCTCTTCTCATTGGTCTTTGCGGATCCACAAGGCCACCGTTCGCCTTAGTCTACCAAGTTAAGTTAGTTGGAATATCGATTTTGGGCAAACAAGGCGCCAAATAAACTTTCTGACCCCTGTGAAGGTGTCAAGGGTATGATGGAGGTAAATTTGCTAGGGAATGAATGTGCTCCACCACGGGATATGACCTGTCGCCGGAGCCCTGCAAAAGATCGAAACAGTCTGACCAGAAATGCAAATCTGTCGTGAAGATCTTGGGAGGAATTGGGTATTATTGCACAGGCCCCTGGAATTTTCCAGGACGCGGAGAAGAAGGCCGCCTTTCACAAATCACAAAACATGACTAACTCTCGATTGTGAGGATCTGTTCTTCGACATTCCCGACTCTCGTGGTACTTGCGGCGCTCTTCACAATTTCCTTGCATCTCGACGACGTGCAATGACCGACATTGACCCCACGATATTGGCTCTCTTCGGTCCGGCGCCGGCAGGAACCGACCTGAACGAAAACCCAATTCCCGGCAATGATGTCGCCGTGGCGGTGTTGCTGGTAATAGCCACAGTGGCCGTGATACTGAGACTATGGTGTCGACGATATACGAGCAGCCCCTTAAAGGCCGATGACACTGTGATAGTAGCGGCATTGATTCTTACGTATGCCACCGGCGGCATGTCATTCGCCGTAGGTGCTTTCGGCGCCGGGCGACATGTCTGGACTGTCAAGGCGGTTGACTTAGCTATGGCAGCACAGGTGAGACGATTCTAGTCATGTGTCCCTCGTCCGACGGCACCACTAACATCTGGCACCTGTAGCTTTTGTTCGCCTACAGCTTCGTCTTCGCCGCGGCCATAACCCTGACCAAGACCTCCATCCTGCTATTGTACACACGCATCTTCGAAGTCTCCGACACAAAATTCCGCTTTCTGCTCTGGACGGCAGCATTCTTCGTTATAGGCTATCCTGTCACTTTTGTCATCGCTATGGCAAATGCCTGCAAGCCGGTCTCCTTCTACTGGACACAATTCGCCGGCAACACGGAGGGAAGTTGTCCACTGAACACAGGGCAATTCTTTGTCGTCATGGCCATCATCAATCTTTTTATCGACTTCTTCATTCTAATTATCCCGATTCCGTCAATTCTCGGGCTGCAAATGTCTACCCGCAAGAAGGCCGGTGTCTGCGGCATCATGCTTCTCGGAGGATTGTGAGTCGGCTATCCCACTTCACGCGCTGAGCATCACCTGTTCTAGGTTGTCAGTGTCCGGCTCTTCTAACGATGTTGTAGTGTCTGCTGTGCTAGCGTCGTACGGATCTATTATTTGAACGTTTTTTCGTCGGCCGTAGACGTGACATGGTATATGGGTCCCGTATGTGTCTGGTCCGCCGTCGAACCTTCCATCGGTATTCTCTCAGCCTGTCTACCAAACATGCGCCCGCTTTTCACATTCGTTCGCACCAAAGTATCATCGTCCGCTCGCAGCGCAGGCCACTCACGCACGACATCGACACCCGGTCTGGTGACTTGGGGAGGGAGTGGAGGCCCAGGTTCAAAGGGCGCCAAAGGGATACAACGACTGGAGGACGAGGACGAGCTTCGCCTGACTAAAAACAACTACAGCATGACGAATATTGTCACCACGGCTGCACGAAGTGAGAGCGAAACTAGTCAGGGCGAAGGGATTTTTGTCCGTTCCGAAGTGAGGCTCCAGAGCAGCCACCTAGGCAGCGACAAGGCATGAGGCAGATCGTCCGGATTCTACGAATATTAATGCAAGTGTGTCTCAAACGCTTTATACCACTTAATACGACGACTTGTCAATGCAAAACTCAACCTCTCTGCATGGTCTCCCTAGAGTTGGATTTGAAGACATCGCGTTGGTCTTTTCGTGGCGGTAGAAGCACATACGAGAACATACTCCCCCGGATAACGCCGCGACATTTTGAAGTATCTGCGGCGACGCGACTGTCGGGTGTTGACAAAGGGATAGACTCCTTGTGTTCACTAAGTTCCTCTACTAAACCGAAACCACAATAAGTGCCGTATCCGGACCAGAGATGATGTATCTTTTTCCAAATCAACACAGTACCTTTTGCTAAGCAAGGCCTTTTCCTGTGACTTTCTCGACTATTTCCGCAAACCGGTATTCTCTCAGAGGCCACAATTTTGCACTGTACTAGTAGAGATTGGTGGGATCATAAAGTCCAGGTGTCTTTTCTACCTCGCTAACCCATGCTATTTCACTTACGATCAATAGTTCCCACAGCCTGATGTGCATGCCAATTATGCTGCTGGTATGCAACGCTTATATCACAGCCAAGGGTTCAAAGGCGTGCATGCCGAGAAATATACCAAAGGATAGAGGCCAAGGGCTCGCCATTTGCAGAGATAGACTTGGATGGAGCAACTATTTCTCGAATGCTCAATACATTGCTTGTAGCGATCCGCAGTGTTTCCCAGTCTTGTGCCAATATCTCATTAGAGGTTCCCCTTCTCCAAAGCCACAGGCAAGTTCTTGTCGAACCAAAGCTTCTCGCCCTCACTTCCAAAAGCCGGAGGAAACATGCCATTGATCTTCCACAGCCTCCTCTCCGTCTCATCAATGTGGAATTCCCAATCATATCCCTTGTCCGCAATATGGGGCTTCAGCGCTCTATCGACCGCATTTGCCACCTTCTTATACTCTTCGTCTTGGTTGGGAAGGGTCACGGCGATGTGCTCAATTGCGAGCCGGATGAACGGCTTTTCCTTCTTGATCACCTTGCCGCCCACCAACATGGTGCTTGGAGGCATCTTGATGAAGTTTGTGACCACGTAGAACGCTGGAAGGCCCACGCTGGTGTAAATCTTTGTGATATCGGCTGCGAGGGCTTCTTTGGACGCAACGTCCTCGAAGGTACCGTCGGGGTGGAAAATCAACCAGAGAGGCATCTTGGCGGTGTCTTGGAGCGCTGGGGTAGAACGTCTAGAAAGATGTGATCGCCTTTTAGGGAAGCAAGAAGGTGTGATTTCAAGTAAGCTTAAAGGTTAGCTTGGAGTTTAGCATGAAGTCCCGAGGTTTAGCTTGAAGCCTAGCTTCGTGCACCATATTAATATTCCCAGGGCTCAACGCCACCGAGCTGCGGAGGTCGACTAGCACAGCATCCTTCTCCAATGATTAGTAGTCTGACCATGCAAATGCCTCGGATCAAGGATACTGATTACTGTTCAAATAGGCATTTGTTAGCTCTAAGAAGGCGGAGCGTTGTGCGACTTCTATCTCGAATCTGGACTAGTGGACCCAGTATCAGTAATCTTCTGAATCCCCTCAAACACCGGCCCACACGCTTACCAAGCTATATACGCAATCATGTCACTTACCTGCGTAGATGTGTAGTATAAGAAAGTATGTATGGTTGCATCGAAGTTGAGAACAGTATGATATAGACTTTTTTGCCTAAAGCATTCCTCAAACTTACAGACTCGCATCCATCATGTCGCAACCTCTCATCTTCATCACTGGCGCAACGGGCTTCATCGGCTCTCACGTCGTTAGCCAAAGCCTTGCCGCTGGTTACAAAGTCCGTCTGAGCGTACGTAAAGAGGAACAGATTAGTGCTCTGCGCAAGGTCTTCTCTCAGCACGCAGACAAACTAGACTTTGCCGTCATACCAGACTTCACCAGCCCAACTCGTTTTAGCAAGGCGCTTGAAGGTGTCACATATGTCTTCCATCTCGCCTCCCCCATGCCCGGAAAGGGGTCCGACTTCAAGTCAGATTACCTAGAGCCAGCAGTGCAGGGCACCATCGCACTTCTAGACGCTGCAAAGAAAATTGAGTCGATCAAACGCGTCGTCATCGTCTCCTCTCTGCTTGCACTCATCCCGGTGGAAGGTCTTTCCACTGGAAAATTTGCTGCCAAAGGTAACCCTCCTTCCCAATATTTGATGTCCACATTTAACCTTCCCTATAGAGGGGCTCAACCACACCATCCCCGTTGACCCTGAGATGTCCTTTCCGGATGACCCGATGGCCAGTGGCGGCCAAAAGTACCATGTATCCAAGATTCTCGCCCACCGCGCTACCTTGGAGTGGGCGCAGACGAATAAACGAACCTTTGGCCTCGTCACTCTACACCCATCATTCGTCTTCGGCCGCAACATTACTCAGACATCAGCTGAGGGGCTAGTTGGCACAAACGCTATGCTCTGGGGCTGCTTACACTCGGCCAAGCCATTCATTCCCCTAAGCGCCGTGGACGTGCGTGACATTGCACTCGCCCACCTCAAAGCTCTGGAGGTCAAGGCAGAAGCCGGGGAAGGGGTTGAGGAATTCCTTCTCAGTGCTGGGCCGAAGGACCACTGGACGTGGGGACAGGTTGCGGAGTTTGTACGATCGCAGTACCCAGCATTGGATGTTAAACTTGAGGCTCCATTTGAGGAGCCACCGGAGGTGATTACTAACAAGGCGGAGACTGTGTTGGGGATAAAGTGGAAGTCTATGGAGGATACGGTGAGTAGCTTTTTAGATCAGCAGTTAGAGCTGAGAGCACAGCTTTGAGGATCCTATGTGCCATAGTCTTAGGACAACCATCTAGATATGTGATAGAAGGCAACGTGCAATAGATAGAGACAGCTATTTGTTTAGTTTAATACAGAATTGTTTCAAGGCCAGATACGCTATGAATCAGCTAAACATGTCAAGAGGAATAAAGTCCCTTGACCCAAATGGTGTAGCGACTCCGTTAGATTGCGAAGAGACTTATCTTAAATGCTTGTTGAGACTATAAATCCAATGCACTCGTCATCCCGAATGGTCACTGGGATTGGCGATTCTCTCAAATATTGCTCTGTCGTGTAGAAATTTCAAGAAACTTCTTACGATGGTGAAGAAAGACACAAGGAATAGAGGGAGCAGGCTTCTAACCTACCCTACCCGACCAGCATGAGGACTGGTTGAATAGCTAAGGGACTCGAGGGGTGCCCGTTAGCTATGCACTGTCCAGCACTCCCAGTCCGGTGCGGCCCAATGCATTCCGGTATGCCTTATGTACGAGGAAAGGAGGCACAAGTAAGACGGTGGAAAAAATTAGCTTGCTTCTTTTGCCGACACACAAAGCTCACCGCGAATCTGCTAATTCGCTTGGACAACTTTCGCTCAGCTAGAGTTTTGTTCAATAGATAGATATTGGCGAGGCACTCAACTGATATGGAGAGACCCCTAGGCAAAACAGAAGCATACTTTGAAGCTATTCCTACTACAGCCACTTGCATGTAAGTCAGGCAATTGAACCATATCGACAACGTATGCCCACGGAGTGGCACACTGAGCGTATCGAGCTTCAGTAAAAAGTCGATTTTCTCGTATAGCAATCGGAATTCATGCACAGAGGAGTATTTGCCTTTTTCAGACATAGCAGCTTTCCTTTCCGGTTACGAGTCCGACAAGGGGCTAATGAAAGGACCCCTACCCTACATCTGGGCAGTGGAGTGGAGATCGGATCGCCCGAGCCGCCAGAAAAGGGTCCGATTTTTGGTGGGCCGGTCTTTTTCTATCCGCCACATGCCACATGAACAAACGCAGACGTTTTCTCATCACACGAGCTGCTGGTGGTGGCGGCGTCAACCACTTGTCCCACAAACTCACAGCCTGGAGACGATGAGATTGTTGTCTTGCCTGGCCGCCTCCGTTACATTATGTGCGGCCACGACTGTACCGAACCAACGCTGCGATAATGACCGCCATGCCGAGGCCTCCGTCCTCCCCCAAACGTCGGTGCAGGTGAAGCTGGGCCCCGGAAATGGCACGGATGTTCAGCTATCACTCAGCACGGTGACTCTGTTTAACGAGGAGAATTGCACGCAATGGTCTCAGGATCTCACCAGGGGAACGATCGAGCTTGAGGCGATAGGCAGGTCAACGCTCTATAACCAGGTCAATATATCTGGATGTCGGCCGTCGTCGTGGAGGGAGGGCGACTCCTACCTATACGCCACTTACGCTCACGAGATGCACGCCTTTCTCCCAATTTCAACGTTCAAAACCACAGTTCGCCTTTACGATGCCGAGTCCAAGGAGAGAGGATGTTTCCGGTCGCACATCACCCCCGCGCTTCCTCCGATCTGGAGCGCCATGCTACGGTACTTTCCCCTGGGAATCTTCCTCTTCGTCCTGGCCGTCGGGGCTACCCGCAGCTTGGTAAACCTCCCGCCGCCGGACGATGAGGACAATATTCCGCGCGTGCACGTTGGAGGTGTTGACGGGGACGAAGACGAAGACGCGCCGGATCCGCAGCCCGTCCTCCCCAACGTTGGCGACTGCCTGCAGTATCTCCAGCACATTTTCCTCGGCGCGAGTCTCAGCCTATTCTACCCTGGTTTTCTGATTCCTGTGGCCGGCCGCCTGTCTTGGTCATCACTGTTCAGCGGCGGCATACTCACATATGGTCATCCCGACTACGAGGGCATTTCCGACGGCATCTACGAGAGGAACGGTACCTATGGGGGCACCTTCGGACTGGAGACTATGGCACAGATCGTGGGTGCCCCCGCCACGATGGGGACCTGGTTGAACATGGTGTTTCTCTTCACTATCTTCTTGGTCATCAGCGCCATTCTCATTGAGGCCTTCTGGTTCTTCCGACGGGTTCGGAGGCCAGCGGCCACGGTCTCTCGGTCAGTCCGGCTTCAACAAACCGGCAGACAGGTGCTCCAGGTTGCTTTGTCCTATTTCATCGTACCCTTGATAGCCCTTTCGGTCTATCAGTTGATCCACGCCTCGTTCCTCCCACTGTACCATACGGTCCTAGCTGCAATGCTGATCGTCATAGCCATCGGGTCGCTCACCTGGCTCTTCCGATCTCTCCCCACGCGCAGCCTCGGTGTTTTGCTTTTCAACCGAGACAAGCAATATTCACGTATGGCGGAAGGGGGAGACCAAGCGGATTCTCTCTTTGTGCGAATGCTGTTCATACTTAACTTTATCCGTGGAATCGCCATAGGCGGTCTGCAATTTTCAGGACTAGCCCAGATCGTCACCCTGGCAGCCTGCGAGGTCATCATGATAATCTGCATCGCTGCTCTGCAGGTATATCCCACCCTTTCGTTGGGCACAATCACTGCTGTCGCTAGGCTCGCTGTCTTGCTAGCTATGATCGCGTTCGTTCCAGGAGTAGCATCCGACAAGACTCGGCATGTGGTCGGGTACGCCATACTTATTGTGCATGCTTGCGTCCTAGTCCTCGGCTTCCTCCTGCAAGGCGTATGGGATTTTGTGCAGCTTGTCAAAAGATGGATTGCTGAGGAGCGCCCTGATGTGAGTACTACCCAGGTTGAGTGATCGACTACACCCAGTGTTTATGCTAACTGGCCTAGGCCTATGGTCTGCACCAGCTCGAGCGTAGGCAGCCATCCAGAAGCGACATGAGGGTCGCTCACAGTCCCGACGCGTCCAACGCCAGTTCGCCCGACGAAGAAGCTCACCCTCCAGGCTCATACTTCGAGTCTCAGCGGAGCCTCCAGCGACTACGCCCACCACAGCACAGCATGTACAGCATGCACAGCATGCACTCCACCAGCTCCAGCCGCTTCTACAGGCCGCCCAGATCCGCGTCTCGAACGAGCTCCACTCGCTCCTGGGCGACTCAGGAATCCGGCGTCAGTGACAACCGGTTCTCCAGGGTGAACCTGAGCGGGAGCTTTGATGCCCTGCGCGAGCCATCGACGCCGACCATCGAGGAGTCAGTGCCTTTCAGCCGGGCAATGTGCTCGAGTTCCTCCGTGGTACATGAGCCAGGCTCGTCGGACAAGGAGAGTAGTCCTGAGACGCCGGCCGAGCCCAAGCGGACAGAAGCCTTGGGCCCGCGGTGGAATGATTACTCGTTCCGTGAGTCGGATCTGTACTACGGAGCTCGTCCGCGGGGAGAATCAAGCAAGACAAGTGACGACACTGCCGTTGACAATGCCAAGTCTGCGAGAAAGGTGTCGGGCAAGACACTCAGGCAATATATTAAGAAGGAGCATAGTGCTGCGATGGCTCCCACTAAAGGCTTTGAGGTAATTAGACGGCCTCCACCGCCAGGCACACAATGAAGCATGGCCAGGGCGTACCTCGGAAAAGAGAAGCCAACATGCACAACATTTGTAATATTTGTAAAAACAAAAAGCTTCAAATTCACAGCTGTAAATAATCCGTGCACAATTCCTGCGTCCAGTCCCAGGTGACTTGGCGCGGCCAAATGGTGTTGCACAACTTGTATTGTAAGCCAAATCACATTTCTGAACATAAGCCCGTTTCCGTTTCTGAACAACCCGTGAAGCCACCGGACAAGTTCCCGCAGCCATCCCCCGGATCGCGTCATCCGGCTTCCCCGTCTGCGCACACGGCGAGGAGTCATCGGCCATGCGGGTCCAAAGCGGAGATGAGCCTGCACCGCTCCGAGCCGAGGCGTCCGTCAGGCCACAAATTGCCGTTGGCTCGGCCAAACAAATTTACATAATTAGAGTAGAAAAAGGCCGGGTCATAGCGCAAATCATGGGTGTTAGAAACGCTGCGTCGCCAGTCGAATTAACGCAACCCAATTATAACATGAACTAAATCATCAAGTTAATACTAAGAACGGAAGCTACTCACCTATCGCCGGCATGACGCTCCCTTTCACCGTCCCCCCGGGCCTCCTGGCCCCGGAGTTCCAATTGTTACCCATTACGGACCCGAACGATGCGAGGCAGATCGCCGAAGTCTATTACGCCGCCTTCCAGACCGACCCGGGCAATACATACTGGTGGTCCGCCGACACGCCCGCCATGATGGAGTGGATGATCCGCCGCATTCGCCGCAAGATTGCCGACCCGTCAGTGCGCCATTTCAAAATCGTCGATACCCAGTCGGGTGGTAATGAGATGGTCGCCTTTGCACGGTGGGACGTGCCAAAAGGGTCTAATGCGTTCGGGGAATGGGCGGGCGCTGGTGCTGGTAGTGAGGTTAACGGCGAGAAGGGGATGGATGTGACGGAGCTGGTGCGGAGCGAGGGTGAGGCGGTCCCTGAACAGAAACCCCTGACAGGTGGCACCGAGGCACCGCAGCCATCTTCCGCTTCTCCTGCTACGCTCGACGTCCCCCGTGGCGCCGACCCGGAGCTCTGCCGTGATTTCTTCGACGGGCTGAGCCGGATGTCTGACAAGTGGATGGCGGACGACATATTGGGTAAGCGGCGATTTGCCTCTCATTTCCCGTGGGCAGAGCTTCTGCGATGAGGGTCATGGTACTGACTGTCATCAGGCCTCTCACTGATCGCGACGTCGACAAAGTATTTCAAGAGGGGGGCAGCCAAAGCGTTGATACTTCCTATACTGGACATCGCCGACGCACAAGGCCACCGGACCTATCTCGAAGCAACACCTGCTGGCAAGCCCGTCTATGAGAAATTTGGCTTCCGGGAGGTCGACTCCCTCGAGTTCAACCTGGACGAGCTGACCAAGGACCGCCATGGTGTTTACAAGCTCTGCATCATGATCCGGGAACCGATGAAACGATAGATACCTAGTTGCGCAGATTCGCATATTCGACGATTTGGTATCAAATTTTAAGCGATCCGGGCTTCTGCGAACGTGAGCAACATCACCTGGGCAGTAAATCACCAACTGTCTTGGAAAACAGTGCTCACGAAAAGCCACATTACATCCCGGCGCTCGAAGAACAAAACCCTTGCGCACGCATCAATGCGCTGTAGCGATTTTTTTTTGGCTCAAGCCAGAATGCTGAATCATCCCCGAGCTACTTGGTGCTTGGGTGTTTGAGTTGTCCGGCATTATATGTATCATGGTCCGTTTGCACCGGATACTGAGACGTCTAGTACACAGGCCAAAGGGCCAAGAAAAAGCAAAAGCTTGTTTATAAGGATAGAAGATTGTTTGAAATTATACTAGTAGCCCGTAGTAGTAAACAGACGCGGAGTTAGCAGACGGCTACTTAAATGCCTTTTTCTTTTCACACCGTCCACATATGTTCGGAGTCGGAGGCGGTCTCTTCACATCGCAGTAAACGCTTAGAGCCTCAGAGCTAGATGCGATCCAATGCTATGATAAATGAACAGGGTCTATATGCCTATCGATTCATTGAGTTGGACCCCATCGCCCGTTGTGCAATCTGGATCTGGGCATGGGTCAACTATTATACACAAGTGAACACGTGGTCCTGTTATATCTAGTTGAGATCTTTCTGAACTAAGCCATACTTGGTTGAGATAACAGTTTTGTTTGATTGGAAAGCACGACTTTGTGGTGCCTTTTCCCATGGACCGTTGCATGCTGTCCATGCTTCATAGGATGTACACAGATTCCCAATCCCATCCTTCCTCGTGGATCCATTGACTCTGTTCTTCATATGAACTCAGATTCGGCCATTTACGGTCAGTTCGCCCTCTGAATATCCCCACCCGGAAATGCAATTCAGACACCTTGTCTCGAAACAATAGCAAGCCTTGAAAGTAATTGGTGTCAAAATCTCTATCGTTGTCTTCAGATCTATCGGTCCTGTCGTCTATGTAACTGTTCCGGCATCTCCAAAGCCCAAAGAGTCGAATTTCGGAGCTATGTAAATGGTTCTCTGGATCAGCCGGCGAGTGTTCCCAGTCCAGGCTGAGTTCCAGAGTGGAGAATTGGGCTATGTTATGCGTGGACCACTGCAAGAAGTCGATGGAACCGGCATACTCGAAGATGGACAGGTCCAGCGCATACCGGTACATGAAGCCTGAGAGCTTCAGGTAAGAGCCGGGCCCGACCCGGCCATTCGGATCAGGTCCTGTTAGATTCATATGATGATCTTCTATCTTGGCCTCGTCGAAGAGTGACAGGCACCCGCGGTTGTCAAACTTTTGATGCCATTCATCCCATTCGACTTCTCCAATGCACGAAGCCCAAGACCAACTTGGCGCAAGGTAAGTCTGAGGGTCAGTGCGCTTGCACTGTTCCAGCATTTGGTTGAAGGACGGGCACGGAGTCCTCACACTCCAAAATAGCTGGTGCTTCCAACTTGAGTGGTACTGCTGCCAGATTGAGTCGTCCGGTGGCCAATGCTTGCCCGAGCAATACCAAATGCCAGCCAGATACTCGGCTGGCCCTTCTCCTCTGTTAATGGAGTTCCGGTTCATCTGTTTGGCCAGGCCAGAAATGCCTGGCAATTTGTCTTGCGGGAATGTGAAGGATTTTGACGTGTAGCCGGCCAACGCCATGGTCCACCATCCGCGGCGATCTTCACTTAGGGGGCTCCAATGCGCATACCCAGTGCTCTCGTCTTCTGAGCGCTCGCCATTCTCGCATTTGAAATGGTTGATTCATTTCCCGGAAACTAGCAATCTTTTGGATAATCTCCTCTCCTGCCAAATCCAACCGCGTGTGGCCCATTTGCAGTCTCTCACCCGAGCGTTTACGAGTGTACGAAGGCGCTGCGTACGGCTACGGCTGTATACGGAATAGAAATGGAACCAGTTACAGTCTCTCAGATCAATTTTCAGTTGGCTGTCCTGATTAAAGTGCCTCGGGGTCGGAACACTGGATAGTGTTATCTTACCCACTACCTGGGGACTTAAGGCCGAGGAAAAGTCTATTTCAAAGCCCTCAAATGGACAGCGGGCCAGGAACCCTTCGTCAAAAGACTCAGACGCTGTGGCAGCGATCGTGATGTAGGCGTTCTGGAATAGTTGACACATTGTTGTTGACTCCCTTGCCGAGTCATCTCTATCATCTTGAATGATGCACAAGGCATCAATCCACAAGTATTGAATCTCGAGACTGCGTGCGACGGTGACTGCATCTCGCAAACATTGCGGTAGGGCTAAGAGCTTTATACCCTTCTTGTGGCTGTCGACGTTCGCTCTAGTGGTCAAGACTGTCGGCTTGACATCTGCCCAGCAGTAGCTGAGAGCGGCGTATCTGACACCCTTCTTGAGTTGGATGTTCTCCACGAGACTGATACAGGCTGGGTCATGGGCAGAAATGGGGAAGAGCTCCAAGAGCCTTGCAGAGACAAAGGTGCCGTCGGTATACTATCGAACCCAACTCATTTGCGTGCCTCCTGGACATTCGGTGGATTTGGGTCGAATTCACAATCGCTATCATGTTTTCCGGTTTCCCAAGCCCCAGAGTCGTTGTTTGAGTTGGACCCGTGATCACAAGTTCCGACTTGTTTGTCCCGACATGAGCCGTCCCTTCCACACGCACTCATTGATCCATCCTTGACCCATGGAAACGTTGGTAGACCACCACGGAATGTCACCTGTTCTCTGAGCCAACCAAGCATTCAGTCTAGATCGGCCGCACCCAAACCAACAACTGCAGGTCGTCCAGGATCTCGCAGGCCATTGGCTGCCCACAGTTGGTTTTGAGCAACGAATGTTGCAATACAGACTGCGGGCCCCTGCCAGACTTGGCATTCATAAAGAAACCCTCTCGAGCTTCCGCGTCGCTCAGAACCGTACGGCACGCCTCAAATGGACTTGATGCAGGGCCCAAGACCGGGTGCTTCTTCCCTTGTTGCACTAAATGACCAACAACTCTGTTGAACGTCCAAGTTTCCTTCAGCATTGGACGATTTAAATTGTGTCTGTGTAAGTCTTCATAGCGGAAGCAAGGCTCTCCCGGAGCGCATATCACTCGCAAGTATCAAAGAATGTCATATTAATCTAGATGAGCCTGAACGATTGCCTGAGGAATTTCTATCCCCACCTGCGTACGACTTGGACCCCATGGGTGACGCATTGGTTACACAGTGCCCTGGTCGCCATAACGCTCCTTGAAGAGCCTCTCGACCTCCTTGATCAAGTCTTTTACACCGGTTATAGGAGAATCGTCCTCCATCTTGAGGTCATTGCGCCATTCCTGGTAGATCCGAGGCCTGCCAGCTTTGGCGCGCTTCTCAATCTCGTGCCACAGCAGCCTCACAACGAGATTCCCGCTGGCGCGCCTCGATTTCTCGTCGGTGTCCGGGTGTGCCATCCGACTGAGTTCGAATCTCAGCGCGCGGGTGGGTTTCATGACGTATACTTTCAGGTGCGCCTTGTTAAAGATGCGGTCGCATGCCTTCTTGTCTTTGATGATTCGGTTGAGCGCGGCGGCTCTGGCTTGCTGATCTCGGCCGAAAAATGATCTCTGGTCCGGCGCTGCACTGTGCGGCGACTTCGGCGGCTCGGAGGGCTCGTCGAATTCCCTGAAGGCCTGAACGATATGATTATGCTTCATACAGCTGCGGCGCTCGTGCCCCTTGTCCCCGCCAGGAAGATCGACTATCACGTCGATATGATACGCCTGTTCTCTATCTTCGAGCTTCATCATCTCGGTGGAGGCTTTGCCGATCAGGATGACCCTAGTAGGCTTTGAACCCTTTGAGTCTTTGAAGTTCCCAAGAGAAGCATTGAGCCGTTCGAATCCTTAATTGATCCATCTCGTCAGCTTCGTACACTCAAGTATCAAGTCGTCTCCGAGGATTGTGCTCACCCGCCTCTATTTGCTTTTCCCCAATTGCCTCTGCGACTACTGCGGCAGCTCCAGTCCCTTGACCCACGGCTGGATGTCTTTGTGGGACATTGACAGCTCCATGTTGTCTCTTAGGCTGGGGTTCTACGTGAGGAGGCGCTGCAACTGCTTGTCTTCCAGACTTCAACGTCTTAGCAGGCTCAGATGCAGCTTGATTATGGTGGTGCGGCGGCTGAGAGTTGCCGTAGTTCTGTGGTCTTCTAGCAGTCGAACTTTCCCTACTCCTAGTGGAATTGCTATCATGACGGCCTGATGCGGCTGTCATTGTCACAGAAGCAGGTGTGGTTATTTTTTGTCGAGAGCCGTTATCACCGTCCGATTGCGAACGGGAAACGTTGAGAGGGCCCCGGCCGTGGCTGTTGTTTTCTGGCTGAGTCTTTCGTTGAGGGGCTTGTCCTTCGGCGCGGGCTGATGTAGCATTTGAAGAAGCGGAGATTCTATATTCTTCCTGAGGAGCCCGCGGGGGTACCATACCGTCGGCAGATCTCATTGTGTGGATTGAATTAGTTTCCAATCTGTGAACATTCTGAGTTTGACGTCTTTGCCCTTCGGCGCATCGAGAGTCACTAGGGCTACTAGATTTTCCTACTACCCCATCGTGACTTTTTGGATGCGCCTTTGGTGCTGTTGGTAATGCCTTCGAGCACGAGCTATCCACGCCAGAAGGCCTGTTCTGAATAGTTCGGCTCTTCGGTGTAGCCTGCTGACGATCCTGATCGAGTCTGCCTTGGGAGCCCTCGTGGTGTCCGTGCTTTGGAGGCTCTTGTGATGGGGCGTTAAAATTGTTATATGTGATATTCTGCTGTACGTTGATTGTAATGGGCTGCTGAGGATGCGGCATCACTAGGAGCTGCGCAGCTTGCTCTGGTGTGACCAGCATGAGGGCAACCGGCGTCACATTAAACTGTCCATTCCCCAGAGTTACTGGCTTCATGGAATCCTTGCCAGCTGGCTCAATGGCCGTGATTGAATCGATGGCCTTGCCCGGCCGAGTGGCCTTGCCCAGCGTGTTGGAGGTGACTTGACTGCTCATGATAATATATGTATAAACTGGCACAATACTAAAACTTCTCTGGTCAAAGACTGTCTTAGACTGGAATATTTGTGCGAGGGCTATCTGCTTATACGTCGTTCAGTACCTTGGTTGTCAGTTCCACATGTTGCCACAGCCTGGACAACTGGCCTGAAGATTGCCCTACTTGTTCTCTCCGCGCATCATCTTCTATCGCTTAAGCGAAAAGCCCTGAGGTCGACCTGTCTGTGAAACACCATCGACCACTGTAGCTGTCTAGTTACCTGTCATAACCTACTGACGGACCGTATCTACCCCGGTCTGGAACACAAGCCGGGGTGTCCTGGGACGGTGACCAACTGGCACAATGATGATCTGGAGAATATTGGCCATTATCTGTCCATGCACCGAGGCCGTTGAAGTTCGAGGCCTGGGCCGAAGCCCGGCCAAGCGGCCGTTGACAGGTTGAGGGCGAGTGAAGACCCCGTCGATGGCCTGGCCTCCTGGCCGAGGCCCTGCGAGACTTCTTATGTGAACATCATTGCCAAAGAGGAAGCACATGGGATACCCAGCAGGAAGGGCGCAGGGCGCTCAAAAGTAGGATGTAATGAGTGGCGGCGGTCCTGCCGTGCAGGTCGGCGCGGCGCCGTTGCACGTAGTCATTGCTGCGGGAAAACAGAACAACAGGCAGAAAATAGAAATCACGTCTTCAACTGTCCAAGACATCAAATTAAGCAACAAATTTAAAGTCGAAGCTCACATATTGCTGGATTCGGAGCAGATATCCGAAGCAATATGGACTGCGTGGTATACCAGGGTGTCGATTGGTAGGGCTGCTTAAAAATAGTTCGCTCGCTCCGGTTTGGTCGACCAGATCGATCTGTCCAGGATGGCCCAACTTATTTGATCGCGGAATAATGACACGCGCAGTTACGCTGCGATCCATACAACCCCAGCAAAAAGAGAGATCTGTGCAACGGCAAGGTCCACAATTGCTTGTCACTTTGTCCTCTTCTGGTATATTGCAGGAGACCCGTCTCCTCTCTCTGCAACTTTCCCGATCTCCAGAAATGGCAGGACTAGTTGCCACCCCAGATGCAGGGACCGCACGACGGACGCATGAGTATTTGCGGAAGAACGTGGAGGTTTTCTTGCTGGGAAAGGGCAGTACAATCATCAAATCTAGGGTCCATCTCTTACTCATTCAGACCCATGCCGAGCTGAAAATAGGGCACGCCCTGGCGGCCAAGCCACCGATCCCGCCTCAACGCTTAACCGGCACGTTCTACCGCTCGGAAGGGTGGAGGGTCTGGAAATGAAAGGAAGCGAAAATCGACAACCGGGACGGTGGGTGTCTTCATCCTTCTGAAAATAATTCCAAAGAATCTCCGCGGTGTGGGTTTTCAGGAGTGGGTTGGTTGGCACGTCTGAAGGATTCCTCAGGAACAGGCGAGAATGATGGCCTGCATGCAGGTCTGCGGCACTGGCCTTAACTCAAGTCTGATTCCGCGGCATGAAACACCCGCCTTTGAACAATAATAGGACGAGGCCGCTCGACTGGCGCACAACGGCCCATGGGTTGAGCCCACCCACCGAACACCGAGCCCTCATCTTGGACCTGTGAACGCGGGACTAGTTCTCGACGGCGTCAAACTCTAACGCGCAATTGGCTGCGCCGCACTCCCAGCAAGTCGCAGAGCAGTGTAGGGATTCGTTAGCTCCCGCGCACCCAGAAGGGGCGGAGAGGATCCGTGGGCAGACGCAGAGTGGGTAGCCAGTGGCATGGACCCATCTACGATTAATCTTCCGTCCCGCTTGGGCGCTTGAGCCCTCGAGGTTGGGGCTGGGGCGATGGCTGAGGCACCCGGGGACCGCTCTCTTGAGCGTGCGCTGGGTGACGATGAAAGCTCGGATATCCGGACGGGGATATCACGGGGTGTTGGTGATGTTGGCGCGCAGCCGAGCTCTCTTGAGGTCTACTAGTATCATTGATGGCTGGCATAGAGTGCCATCAGGCCAGCTCACTGCGGCATTGATCAATAAAACCAGCCAGGTTGTGCTGAGTGAGTGATCTGCAGGACCTGGCAAACTATGTCCTCGGTGGGCCCGCGGCATCCGCAACCTCATCCTCGTCAGGGACCGCCAGGGAACCACCAGGCACGTCGACGACCGGGTATCGGGTGCCGATGGTCGACGTCGGGAGGGTACCACGTACCTGACGAGGTGCAGGCACAGCCCAGCTTAGATTACCATCGGATCCCGGCTTCGTTGGCTAACACAGCCCAGCACCACATGCTACTCACAATACCCGCTGGCTGACTGACTGACTTGCACAGCCAACTCACCCACCATCTCTAGTTCGACCCCCTTTTCCGTAACCGTACTCCGTATACGGTACAAGCAGCAGCAGCAGCAGCAGCAGCAGCAGTCCCTGGTGTCCCTCCTCTCCTTCCTCCACCCCCCTTCCCTGACCCAGCTGAAACCTTGCATGGACCCTGAGCGCATCGCAACCTTGTGCCGAGAGCCATTTAAGGGTCCCAGTCCCTCGTCTTCCTCGCTGTCTAGACGTGTTTTTTTCCCACTCGTGAATACTTGACAATCTAACGATCACTCTACTACTACTCAAACCACAACATCTACATCATCCTCCTCGCCAGTCTAATCACCTCCAAACACCTTCAGAATGCCTGCCGAGACCATGGAGATGCCCCAGACCAACCAGATGGTGGCCCAGCCCCAGACTGAGCAGCCCGTACGTATCACACACCTGCAAGCACGAGAGCCAAGCTTTGTCCGTCCCTTGGCCTCTGGCCATCCTCCCGCCTTGGCAGTCAGCCCTGACAGGTCTTGGCGTTCTGCCAATGCGCTGATCACTCAACCGCCCATCCATCACCTGCACACTTGGCATCATGACGACAATCGATCAATCAATAAATCAGATATGCTGACTGGATTCCGCTATATAGAAGGCTGAGGAGCCAATGTCAATGTCCCTCCGTGGTGGTGGTCTCTGCGAGGACGTAAGTCTCTACAACAATCCCCCAACTCTTCCACTGAATCCTGGCGAGACACCCAAGCTGACAATATTCTCCTTTTGCAGTGCTGCTGCTGCTGCGCCGGCTGCTGCGCCCTCGAGACCATCTGCTGCTGTCTCGCCGCCGAGGAGGTCGCTGACCACGTCTAAGCGGCTTCTTTTGGACGATGCACGAGGACACATAGACTGAAAACAAGGAATAAATGAACTGGCTGTGCCGCGGTGGCACGGTCGAAGGCGGTGCGACGCGAGATGAAGGATACCCCGAATGAAGAGAGACCCCCGTGATGCCACGAGATGTACAACAACGTCGAGTAGACCATTTGGTGGGGAAATGTTTTAGATATTGGCGCATAGGTCTTTGGATGGCTCAATTACAGCTTTGGTTTCATACCCATCCCACATTATTTGAGCTCTTTTGCGCACTTTTGTTGAATTCCTTGCTACTCCGGCGGTCAGACGCGGTGCTTTCTCGGACATAACCTTTTCTCTTGCACAGTCGCATGTCTCCCATCGACATGATGGCTACAAGTGCGTTGGGTCAGAGACCCGATTTGAGAGGGCTCCCATTTGGTCTCACTCAGTCCCGTTTCACCGGACTCATCTCGTTACCCGAAGTTTATGATAAGATTGCGTCTGCAATCGATTGCAACGGCGACCCCCTTCATCAAACAAGCTCTCGGTACCAATATTCCGTCATGAAGGAAGCTTGATACCAAAGACTGGCTGATCACAATACAGAACAAGCTTTTGATTCGATCAATATCTCCAGGACCCCAGGGGAATCAAGCGTCAAGATAATCTTAAACCTGCGGATCGTGGAACGAGGAGCGGCACATCATGGCTTTCCGTGGGCGCTTGGGTCAGCCAGCTCACGTTCCACTTTCCAAGTCCTCATTTCAGTCCTGCACACCGGTACTGCCTGCACATCGCTATATCCCGCTGCGACCCTCACCGCAACACTGGCCAATCCTTCCACCGGTCTCGAAACAACCAGCTAATTCGTTTCCAGGCACGCCATATCAGATTTTCCCGCCAGCTATGAGCACCGTACTGGCCGTGAGCCTTTGCCCAAATTCCCCTTCAATCCCAATGCCGTGCGAATGTAACCACCAGGCATTCCAGACCAAAAAGCTTGCGACACTTACAGCTTCGACTTAGTCGCGCCTGTGCTGTCCACAGAGCTGTTCTTCTTGACCTGATCGAGAGCGTCAACGTCAGTAAATCCGCACAGAAACAGAGGAACCACAAATTAGAAAGAAAATGTGAGAAAGACGGGGCTAGGCTTCATGCTCACCTCCTTCTCAGTCTCCTCCCGGATCCTCCTCCCAAGCTCAGCATTGACCCTCGCAAACATGCCATACGTTCTCTCCCGCGTGTCCTGGCGCGCACCGCACAGGTGCACAGCAACATTATGCACATAGTTGTCCTGCTGGCCCGGCGTCCGCCCGAGAACCTTCCACAGGCCCTCGGCCTGCGCGTAATCATCAGGCGTGAGCCCGCCAAACACGGCCGTCACCGCCTTGCCCTGCCACTCCTCGTGCGCGGCGGTCGGGCTGACGGGCCTGTACGTCAGGGGCTGGTAGGTCGAGGGGTAGTTGGGGTTGGCGCCGTAGTTGCCGTTGACGGCCATGGCGCCGTCGCGCTGGTAGGGGTTGAACGCGTTCAGGGGCCGGTTGACGGGGATCTGCTGGTAGTTGACGCCCAGGCGGTGGCGGTGGGTGTCCGGGTAGGAGAAGAGGCGGGACTGCAGGACCGGGTCGGCGGAGGGCTCGACGCCCGGGACGAGGTGCGAGGGCGCAAAGGCCGCCTGCTCGATCTCGGCGAAGTAGTTCTGCGGGTTGCGGTTGAGGGTGAACCTGCCGAAGGGCCGGAGGGGCACCTCGGCCTGGGGCCAGACCTTGGTCAGGTCGAAGATGTTCCACCGGAACTTCTGCGCCTGCTCGGGGGTCAGGACCTGCGCGTAGACCGTCCAGCTCGGGTGCTCGCCGCGCTCGATGGCCTCGAAGAGGTCCTGCGTGTGCCAGTCCGGGTTGTCCGAGGCCATCTGGCCCGCCTCCTCGTTGGTGAAGGTCTTGTTGCCCTGGTCTGTCTTGCAGTGGATCTGCACGTAGACGAAGGACCCGTCGGGCTTGGTCCACTTCATCGTGTGGCCCGAGTAGCCGTTCATGTGGCGGTACGAGTACGGCGTGCCGCGGTCTGAGAAGAGGTGCATCAGCTGGTGGACGGCCTCCTGGTGCGTGCTCAGGTAGTCCCAGAACATGGTCGCGTCCTTGAGGTTAGTCTGGGGGTTGCGCTTCTGGGTGTGGATGAAGAGAGGGAAGTTGGTAGGGTCCCGGAGGAAGAAGACTGGAGTGTTGTTGAACACCCAGTCCCAGTTGCCCTCCTGGGTGTAGAATTTGACCGAGAAGCCTTGAAAATGTTAGCAATATATCTCACTGGAGGCTCATCTGAAGGAACGTCTTACCTCTTGGGTCACGAGCAGAATCAGGCGAGCCCTTCTCGCCTCCAACAGTCGAGAAACGAGTGACCAGTGGCGTCTTCTTGCCAACGCCGTTCAGCATGTCGATCGAGCAGATGTCACTGATGTCGTGCGTGACCTCGAACTCGCCGTAGGCACCGGCGCCCTTGGCATGGACAACACGCTCGGGGATACGCTCACGGTCGAAGTGAGCCAGCAGGTCGATGAGGTGAAAGTCCTGAAGCAGGAGGGGGCCTGGCTTCTGGCCGAGCCGTTGCCAGCTGGACGGGTTCTCAACAGGGCAGCCATTGGACGTCGTGTAGACCGGCTTCTCGCCGTAGCGGTATGTTGGTTTGTCGTCGGCGACCATATTGTCTGGTGTGATGAGTTTGTCTCTTATAAAACTCTTCACAGATGCTAAGAGTAGTCCGTATGTCCCGGCTGTGTGATACCAGACAAGTGTTTGGTTCAGAGAGAGACCCGCTACGCTTGACAGAAAAACGGCAAAACTGGGAGACAAGACGACTGCCAAGTTGGCGAGAGGAATAATTCACATAGACAGATATATATCTACTCACCCCCGCTATCGAATCATCTACATCGGGCCGGTGCATATGGGGTATCCATCCTGCAGCTCTTCCGTCCTGTTCATTTCGACCAGGGAGCAGGTCACGCTGGTTCTGGCTCTCCGTGAGAATACCGAGAATCTGTGGGACTCAGGCCAATGATTGGGCTGATATTGGAATACGATTACAGATCTGGGAATGGGAAGTTCTTGGGGCTTGCAGGCTGTGTGGATCCGCTTCAGGAAAAAACCCACCCGGTTGCCACTTTTCTCAACGTAATTGCTCTCCTGGCTTTCTTGGCTGGATCCCAGCGCTGACGAGTCTCGAGCAACCACGAGGAGGGGTACGGGCGTACGGGTCTCCTTCGAATTACTGGTTGTGGTAATTGACTCCTCCGGAATCATGTCTGCACTAATAAGCAATCAACGTCCCAGCCAGTAGCAGATATGTCCCTCGACACTACGCAGGTCCCTTGCATAATTGAGGCTCTGCTGAAGAACAATGGAGGGCGAATGTAACCACAATTTATGGATTGAGAGTGGGCATTCTTTATACTTCCAAAGCCCAGTCTCTTATCAAGCGAGGCATGCATCCATCACACATGTGCCGCCAGCCCCCAGGGTGGAGTCGACTACAGCAAGCTGCGAGTCGATCGATGCTGCGGCTATAATGGGAATGGTTGGTACAATGCAGACACTGAAGCTACAAAAGAGACATAAAAGCTGGGCTCTCGGAACCACGCCCGATGAATCGGATAACTTTACCGAATCCTTTAGATCGGCAAACTCCCCTGAATTCACAATTCCACCGACCAATGTGTCGAGTACATAAGAGTCGTAAACCGGCCTCGACGATTGCCTCAAAACATCCTTGTCAGAAATGTCGACTGAAGATTAGAGCCGAAGCAATCTGGTCACTGATGCAGGGCCCACTTGGTGATAGAATCACAAACATACACGATTGGACGCCGGCTGCTGCCCCTCAGCCGATTACAGTCGAACGACGGATTTGTCACAGCTAAACAGCAGGGCTCTATCCTGCAGGTGAGGCGTTTCCTGAACCGGTGCAGTACGTGGTTGGGGGCTGTTGATCCCGACCTCGGTGTTCGGCGTGTGCTCCCCTGCACCTGCAGCAGTGACCGTTGCCTCTTGGCTGTCTTGTTAGCCTCTCTCTGCCCCTGCGCGGTCGATATTATGGATTCCGTTCGTGGCCTAAAAGAACGATCTCGCGTCTGTATTCATTAAACCGTATTATCGCATAAAGCTTTATATGTACATGCTGCCCCAACCTACAGTGCGCTCTCGCCCGCCCGATGAACGCCGTTGCTAAGGTCAGATCGCCAGATTGTCTGCCTATTAGTGTGAGCCGCCCGTGAGGAGGCATTTCAAGCAAGGGAAACCGATGGGAGAACGGGCCCTGAGCACTGCTGCGCGCTCCTGCGCCCGTTTACTCCTGGGACACGGTTTGCTGTTTTGGTCAGCGCAGGGGCTCTGGAATGCAGGGAGGTCGTCGGACTTACCACCAACCAGTCCATACCCTCCGTCACACCGCTACCATCAACTGCCGAACACGCCATGATGCTCCAATTCCTGTCCCTCAGCTCGCCCAGCCGCAGCGCCTGTGAGATGTCGCCTGCGCCTTTTGCCCCTGGCTGGTCCTGCTTGTTTGCGAATACCAGCAGCGCGGCGTCTTTCAGTTCCTCCTCATTAAGCATGGCTGCCAGCTCGTCCGCCGCTGTTTGTAGACGCTCTATGTCTGTGGAATCGACGACGAAGATGACTGCTGCGGTATTGGCGTAGTAGCACCTCCAATAGGGCCTAATGCTCGTTTGACCGCCGAGATCCTGTTGCACGCGTCAGCCTGTCGCTTCGACAGCTGTTTCCGGTGAATTTATGAGGGGCTGCATACCCAAACGTTAAAGTTCAGATTCTTGTATGTGACGGACTCAACATTGAAGCCGATTGTTGGGATCGTTGTGACAACCTCGCCTATCTGCACTGCGTGTCAACAGGTGTAACTCCGGCCCGAAGGAGAAATTCGAGCGGGTTTCATACTTTGAGTCTGTAGAGGAGGGTTGTCTTGCCGGCGTTGTCCTGGATCGAAAGCATCAGCAAAGAGAACCTGGCCCTGGCACATGCAACACCGTACCAAGCCCAAGATCAGTATCCGTATTTCCTTCTTTGCCCACAGGAGGCCGGAAAGCCATGACATGCCCTGACCCATCTTCGCTTATGCTCCGCCGAGAACGCCGTTGGGAAACCAAAAGTACTATTGTGCCGCAGTGTGTTGTACAGTTCGGGGCGTCGGTTCGGGCTTGTGGTCCTCGCGACAGGTTTATGTTTCACCGTTTGCGGAAGTGAAAGACGACGGTTGCGGGGAGGGGCGTTGGAGGGAAGGGTTCGCCGGCGATGTTGATATGGTCGTGTGTGAGGAGGGTATGGTTAGGAAAAGGAAAAGCTGCCAGATAGGTGATTTCCAATAGAAAAGTTTCGAGATAATGCGCTGGTACTCGCTTCCAAGCTTGGCACAATGGTTGCATCAGAGGCGCGGGCTGTAGCTTCGATGCTGCCGCTGACGAGGGTCGGCTCCTCCATCCAGCTGGCTCCAACTCCAAACCCGGGCCCAGGGGGGAGGGGCCAAGGGGCAAGGGTTTCCAAGTTTGGGCGATCCAGCCGTCGGCTGGCCCGGTCTGGCTGTCTGGCAGCAGTCAGTCAGTGAGTGGCCTGTGTTGCCCGCCGTCGCTGGCCGCCAAGCCCAGAGTTGCTAGCCTGCGAGAGTGCCTGCCGGTCTGTCCCCGAAGCAGACAGTGTAGCCAGTGCAGGGCCCGCCAGTCCAAACCAGCCTAACCGAGGTCCAGCACCAATGACGGGCCAGTTTCCCGACCGCGACCCACAGTTACACGTGACTACACCAAAAATCAAAAATTACTCTCCCAGGCGTAACTCGACTGTCTCTTACTGGACCCTCCCCCATCGACCAACGAAGACGAACAACCCACCCACTCGACATCGACGACAATCAGTCAAAATGCCGGTACGTACGGAATGGATGTGAAGGACGGGATGTTGCAGTTTCGATAAATATCGATCGTGCGCATTCGCAAGAGCTGGGCTGGCCGGCGATGGCCCCGCAGGCCGCCCTGCGATGACGGGAAACTGGGACTTGGATCATCGCGAGAGACCACCACGCTGACGGTTCATGACCTTCCACAGAGCCACAAGTCTTTCCGCACGAAGCAGAAGCTGGCTAAGGCCAAGAAGCAGAACCGTCCTATCCCCCAGTGGATTCGCCTCCGAACGGACAACACCATCCGGTACGATTGATCCCTTGAGATATAGCCCATCACAACGCACGAGGTGTATCGTGCAGGCATGGCATCGGCTGTGGCGATGTAACAGAGGCCTGCACGGCGCTTCGTGCGATCATGGAAGCAAAGGGAGCTCTTTGGCTAACAGGATCATTTCTACAGCTACAACGCGAAGCGGAGGCACTGGCGCAAGACCCGTCTCGGCATCTAAGTGCATCGCCCCCAACGACGCGACTGCCTCTTGCTGCTTTTCTTCGCCCATCAATCAAAACTTCTTCACGATACCGACTACCAGCTGTCACCTCTCAAATGATGGACGGATGAAAGTAAAACGGCGACTTGGCGTGAGGGCAGGGAGAGGAATGATCATCATGGACTAAATGATTGACGGAACAACCAAAAATGGGTTCTTTTCAACTTGGTCCCGGACAAGGTGTCTCGCTGGGTTTTGCTGGCTCGTTTTGAGCCGCACAGTTGCATTTAGGGACTCGGGGAATGCAAAAAGAAATGCCAACTGATTGACGTACGATCCTTGTGTGCTTAGCAGGCGCTCCTGTTGGTGCCCCTTATGCTTATGCTTCTGCTCTGGTAACTCGCTGTGGACGCCTGTTCTACATGTGACATGTCCGTGGATGTCTGAGATATCTGATGAAGTCCATACACCTGCGAGTCCCACTGTCACGAATCATGAAAAAGAGGCACGTAGGGCCAGACTATGGGCGCAAACAAGCAAATGGGCAATGAAGCACATCGCGTCCTGAGTAATAAGGCCCATATGCCTATGATATCATCCTCATAGTCCAATCCAGATCTATGTTGCCACTGAGAGCATCTGCCTTCCTAGAGTGGCTGTCTCTGCCCCTGCTTGACAACCAGAGTCAGTATGAGAGTGGGCTGGTAGTTTTATTAGGATTTTATTGACAAGCAGCAAGCGCATGAGTGCGAAGACACACACCACTGGCTGCCTAAAGCAATGTGGGCTATTTGATTGGGTTAGTCATAAATAAGTATTGAAGCGCTTGCCCAGCTAGGTTAACGCTTGGAAGGAGAGGGGAAATCACTGGCAGGTTCACAGGATCAAAAGCATAATAAACTGGTAGGGGATTCCGAAATCTATTCTCTGAGCGACTACAGCCCTACTCAAGCAACTGTTAGAGCAGTGTGCTCCGAAGGGGGGCTTCTTGTGTACTGTCGCTGAGGGTTATGAGGTAGGCATGCTGTTGTGAAAGAGCATATGGGCTCGAAGGCTGCATCCCTCGGCCTGCTAACCTAGCTAAAGCCGGAATCTCCCCTTGCACAACTTCCTTTCTGCAGCCGAAACCCTTCCGAAAAAGCAACCATTTAGTACCTCAAACGCCAAACGAGATGCCGAGATGGTTAGAGCCGGCCATCGGCTAAGGACAAGGGGGAAGAATCGCAAATCGTATGCTGGAGAGGACATCGGTGACAAGTGGTTGTCAGATGTTTATCGGTCCTCAGCCCACTCGTTCTCCCTGCGGATCTGCTCCTCCTCCTCGGGGGTGAAGTCGTTGGTGATGTTGAACGTCTTGCGAATCTCCTCTGGGGACTTGCCCTTGATCATATTGGCCACGGTCTTGCAACCAACATCAAGCAGCGCCTTGATGTCCATGTAGTTGGCAGCGAGGATGATCTCGAAGAGCATCTCTTGGTCCACCTGCATGTACTTCTGGTCCCACTCATCGATCTCCGTGGTCTTCTTACGAGACTCGCTGTCGTCATCCTGAGTGGGCAGAGGGTCGTTGCGGTGGTGCTTGCACCACTCCACAATCTTCTCGAGAACGGGCTGGGTGACGTTGGGCAGAGGGACAGGCTGGGTGGTGGCGACCTCCATACCAAGATCCTCAATGAGGTTCTTGAGGAGGATGGAACGCTCAGCAACCGGGAGCTCCACACGGACAATGCCGCCGTCGTTGCACTTCAACGCAAGCTCTTGCTTGTCTCTGGGAGTCTCCGCAGACATCTTGGATGGTGCTTCTGATGTGGTTGACGTGAGAGTAAGTTTGGGTGTTTGTCTGTTGACTAGATGCTTGATGGTCAGATGCTGTAATGTCTTTGGACGTTCCTGAAGCAGAGTGAAGCAATGGGTTGTGGTGTGATGAGGAAAGAAAAGCCTGAGAGGTGATTTCTTAGGGAAGACGAAGAGTATTTACCTAGCGCGATGGAATGCGGTGGAAGGAGGCAGGTGGTAGGTGGCTGACGATGATGAGAAAGTCAGAAGAGGAAGCAGCGTTGGTGGTTTGGGATCAGGTCAAGTCAAGCGGCGTGGGGTTGGAGTTGGGTGGAGGCAGTGGCCACTAAGTGGGGCCAATCACTACGCTGCCTGGGTTCTAGGCAGGCGGGCAAGGGTTCTTGAAGGCAACCTGAGGTTGTGTGCAGAAGACGCAGTGACGCTTTAGGCAGATCCCTCGTTTGCAATCTGGTCCCAAGGAAACTGTCTTGGCAGAGACAGGCAAATGGAGATGACTGTGCAAGACAAGTGCGACTGAGGCTTCCCCGGTCACGCAGGGTGATGAAGACGAGATAGGCAAGGGCAGACAAGGGAGACGACTTACTTGATGGGTGAAGAGTGCCTGATTCAGTCAGTGTAGGCAACCAAGGAGATTGATGTTCGGTTCTTTTTGTTGGTGAGTGTATCAGGTTAGATGATCTCGTTGTTGTTGTTGGTTGAAGGGGAGAATCTTGGCCAGGGATAGGAATCAGTGCTGGGACTTAAGTAGCCTTGATCTGTCTCGGTGATTTTGAGCAACAAGTTTGTGGATTTGACGGAGAAAAGACATCAAAAGACCGGTTCAAGTGCGTTTACGAGAGGTCAAAGCGCTAAATAATAGACTGGCCCAGTATCATTGTACTGGCCTCCTAGTCGGCAGCCAGGTGAGTTAATAGCACAAGAGCTGGCCTAACAATGAACTTGACGAGATGGAAGGAAGCCAACGGAATGGGTGGTGACCTGTAAAGAGGCCTTTGGGCCCGCAGCCCGTCTTGTAGGCATACTAAAATTGGCATGAATGGATTGACCCGCTGGTGACATCCAAATTTTGGGGGCTTTCTGTGGAAAAAGACAAAAACAAAAATCCATTGTCTATTGTATAACTTCTTGTGCTTTTGTGCGAGACACCGGGCCTCATCTGCATGGCTTCCTGATGGTCTTGAGACTAGAGGAGATAGAGTGCAGCCGTCTGTACCCCAAAGTGGTGACGGCCTGGGTGTGATTAGGGTCCTAGTTACCCAGGCAGGTAGATACATACCTATGTCTGGTATGACTGGCCAGACATGGTACCTAGGTACTTCAGGTATGCAGTACAATGCACTGTCCGCAAACAAGAGAGTAATAGCAAGATGGAGGAGGCTGGAGAAAGCCTTGTGGATGCCTTCGAAATGTTCCGCATCAGGAACGCTGACGGGCAGATCCACCTTCAAGGCTTCTGCAACCGACCCGCTAACCTTCTGGGCCACGGGAATCTCCTATTCAGGGTGAACTCGCCCTGCTGGGCCTGCAGGCCTTCTGGGTGGGCTGCCAGCGATCATCTCCCCAGGACCCCTGCCCCCAGCTGACGGCTCGCTAGCGTTTGATTGTCCAGCTACCACCCCTGTCAGTTGCCAGCTGAGTCCAGCCAACTCGACCCTATCTCCCAAACATGTGGCCTCGTCGCTTGACAGGTTCCTGACGTTTTCATAAACAAACCAACTGGTCAGACGATCCAGAGCTTGCTCATTTCGAAGACGGCTGTTGCGACCTCCCCTGAACTCTTCCATCTCCCCCCTTCTCCTCCCTCCCCAACATGCCGTATGCAGCCCGCTTGCCCACGGTTGAGAACGCCCCCTTGAAAGTCGCGATAAGGCCTCGCAGATGCTTGAGCTGGAATCTCTAGGAAGAAACCGAGGTCAATATGTGGCGCCGCACATACCTTTTCCTCCTGGTCGTTCGGCTGTGGTTCGCTTTGTCGCCTAGCTACCTGCACCCCGATGAGAACTTCCAGGGCCCAGAGGTCATCGCAGGTAAGACACCAGTTCCTCCCTCTGCCTCCCTGTAGCCACCCTGGGCGCGTGTCGCAACAGCGTCAGGGCGCGACTCAGTTCGCACACACCCTGTCGCAGACGCGGATGGACTGGAAACGACCGACTTGCCTCGATTTATGCTAACTAAGACGTTCATGCAGGCGAGATTTTCAAATATCCCGTCCGGCTTACATGGGAATTTACTAGCGACCACCCGATCCGAAGCGTGTTCCCGTTATGGCCAATCTACGGGCTCCCGATGCTCCTCCTCCGGTGGCTGTGGATAGGCAATGGACAAGACGGCGAGGTCCCTCCGATAGCAGTATTCTGGACTCTCCGCGCGCTTATGTTCGTACTCAGCTTCGTCCTCGAGGACTGGGCTATTCACGAGCTGGTCCAGTCGCCCCGGCACCGCCGCGTCGCCGTTTTGCTCGTCGCGTCGTCATATGTGACGTGGACCTACCAGACGCATACCTTCTCCAACGCGATCGAAACGTTGGTCGTCGCTTGGAGTCTGGTCCTGATCGAGCGGACCATCGCGATGCCTGTGAACACGGTACGTGGAAAAAACTGCTGGGGACGACGGTCGCACGAGTCTGACGTGATTGTTCATAGCAGCAAACTCCTCTTCTAGCACCGGCTCTACTGGGGTCGATGGTTGTTTTTGGATTCTTCAACAGGATAACGTTTCCGGCTTTCCTCCTCATCCCTGGCCTTCGTTTAATCCCTTATTACTGGAGGAAGCCACTTGCGCTGATTGCAACGACATTATCGGCGCTATTCACAGCATTCATTGCGATTTCTTTGGACACGGCATTCTACAGCAGTCAGCAAATCTCGTGGACCGATTTGATTTGGCATCCGATAATTACGCCCTATAATAATCTCATGTACAACATATCTCCGTCGAACCTGGCGCAGCACGGCATTCATCCATGGTATCAGCACATTCTGTTTAATATCCCGCAGCTGATTGGGCCGGCGGCCATCTTGCTGTTTACGCGACCACACCTTTCGTTGCGACTTTATTCTGCGATTTCGGGGATATCAGTGCTTTCAGTGTTCCAGCATCAGGAGGCTCGATTCCTGCTTCCCACCATCCCGCTGATCCTGTCGTCAGTCCGACTACCACATCAGCAGAAGGTTTTGCGGATCTGGACCGCGACATGGATCGTATTCAACCTTATATTCGGCACCCTGATGGGCATTTACCACCAAGGAGGCATTGTTCCTGCACAAGTGTTTATGAGCAAGCAATCGGATGCAACAAAAGCAATATGGTGGAAGACTTATATGCCGCCAATTTGGCTCTTGGACGGCAAGGCCGAGACACTGGAGACCCGCGATGTCATGGGGATGCCAGGCGAGGACCTTTATGCGGAGCTCACAAAGATCGCTACGTGCGACGTTCCGGCGGACCGGAGGAACCAAGAATACAAAAAGGAGCCAAACGGGACTTATCTCATTGCCCCTACATCAGCTACGTGGTTGGACCCATATCTAGAAAACAAGGGGCTAGAGGGTCTGAGATTCCGGCAGGTATGGAGAAACAGCCATCATTTAAATCTGGACGACCTAGACTTCGCAGAAGACGGTATTTGGAGTACACTCAAAAGGGTCATTGGGAGGCGAGGCCTAGCAGTATGGCGGGTAACAAAATCATGCAAGCGATGAAAAATGGAAAAAAGTTTGGAAAAGGAAAAGGACTGGATTAGACACGCAAAGATACCCCCCATTCCTTGTCACGAATGAACGAACGAAATACCGATTACATCCCCTAATAGAGTCAAAGCATTCCGGTGACGATATGCAGTCCTCATACAAGTCATATGTAGTGTGTGGACCGTTTCGAGGTCCAAAATGGCAATCTGACTGACCAAAATCGGCTTATGTAATTGTGCTCGTAATTGGTCCTCAAATATTGGTTGCAAAAGCTCCCCCCACCTAGAGCGCAGAGCTCATCCAGCATCATGATATTTCAGCAGGCTGCTCAAGCAGATCTACGACGTTTTAGCCCTGGTCCGAATTGCATCCCCCAATTGTCGAAGCAGTCCGAACAACCTCAACATGGCCGGCTTCAGACTCGAACTTTTCAAGGTAACCACTCCACATTTACTTGCCCTGTGCATTGGCATTCCCCGCAACTGACTGTTGTTTGCTTAGTTCGGCATGTACCTCTTCTTCCCCATTGCGTTCATGGGTTACTTCGGCGTCAACCTCGACGAGCGCTTCGCCGTCCCAGACTTCTGGCCCAAGCCTGAAGAAGCGAACAAGGTGCCGACGGAACGCGACGAGATCAAGGCCGAGCTGGAGAGGTTAAGGGCCAGGAGGCTCTATTTGCGCGACAGGAGGCTGGCGGAGGAGGCGAGGGAGCAAGCTGCGAACCCACTGCCGGCGCCGGAGCAGATTCACAACCAGGAGCCCCAGGCGCAACCCCAGCAGGAGAAGAAGGGCTGGTTCTGGTAGAAGAGCGGAGGAAGCCCGGCATCGACGGGTCGAGGACCGTCCACCACGATATGGATCGAGGAACAAGAAAAAAAAGGAAAAACGCCACTCAGCTGTAAAAATATCGGCGCACGGTAAATGGGACAGGCGCTGGCGATCTTTGCCCAGGGCAATGCTGTGATGTGCACGAATTGACGACATTTGGCTGGTTCAAGATGCATCTTTATATACAATGGTTGTTACACGGTCATCTACGAATCCAGGTTGTCCTCGAAGGCCTCCCACTCGTCCTCAGGCACGCTCGGCCCCTTGGCAGCGTTGGAGTATATAGCCTGGACCTCGGGCAGCTCGGATAAGGCCTCCACGAAGGCCGCCAGACTCTTGACGTCCTCGACCGAATCGACCGTCGGTCGCGTGTCCTCGTTGGGCGACCAGATGATCTCGGAGCTCAGGACCTTCAGCTCGAAGCTCTTCGCGACGCCCTGCGCGATCTGCATGGTCGACGTTGGCTGCGACCACACGATCATGTTGCCCTCGTCGTCTGCCTCGAGGTCCTCGGCGCCGAGCTCGATGGCCTCGTCCATGATCTCGTCCAGCCCGACCTTGTCGTGCTTCTCGAAGACGACCCGGCCCAGCCTGCTGAAGAAGAACTCGGTCGCGCCGGTGCGGCCCTTGTGCTTGCGGATCACGACGTTGACGTCCTGTAGCGCGCGCAGCTTGTTGTCCGTCTCGACGTCCAGGATAAAGGCGTTGGGGCCGATCATCACCTCGAACTTCATCGTCTCGAGCGTTGCGCCGGATAGCGAGCGGCCCTGGCCTCGTGCGATGGCTTGGTCTATGACATTCTTTGGTGTGCTGGCTTTCTTGGCGATTGTGATTGCGTTGGCCAGGGAGGTATTCAGGTTTGGATCGGGGCCGTACACTGCATTGCGAAAATGTGAGCATAGGACACAGTCAAAGCTATATAGTACAACCGGTGCGGAAGCATTGCGAACATTTTGAGTATAACGTTATGGCTTGTACAAATAATGTGCGCTCGGATGTCTTCTTTTGGTCCGCCCTTCCTTTCGTGTGCTTGATCTTGGACCATTTATTGTGCCCTGATTGTGATATGGGAGTTGTCGAGAATGCGCGACAACATTGTGGGCATATTCTTGACGGACGGACGGCCTGGGTGAGCTGGGGGAGCAGCCTGAAAGTGGGTAGTCGAAGAGCCATTGGGGATTATTAGCATGGGTCTTGGTATCCTGACAATTATATGTACATGGCAGCCAGTTTATATGCACCCAAGAACTTTTGGTGACGTCGTGGAAGCTTTTCCATCCTTCGGGCAGAGCAGAGCGATGAGAACATGCAACAATTCTGGCGATCAGCGCTGGTGGAGCCGCAGCCAACCGATTGGAGCGACAGCGGCGCTAGAAACAGGGGTCATGCAGTTCGAGTCCCCTTCAGGGTGGGATGCTGCCAGCTGGAATGTCCATTCTCAGTATCCATCTCCTTCCCAGTCCTCCATCCCAAATGCTTTGTTTGGGCGAGTACGCAGCTCTGATACCCATACACAACCCGCAACGCCCACCCAGTCCCAACCATGTCCTCAGAGCCTGCGCCAGAAGCTCCCGCACCAGCCGTTTCCGAGAATGCCCCTCGACCCTCAGTAACAGCAGCCATCTCGACGCCGGAGCTCGAGCTATCCAAGCTCCAGGCACTGCCCGCAGAGCAACAAGACCTGTTCCTCCTGACGTTCGTTTCGACCCTTGCGAAGCATGTCCTCTCCCTCGACGCCGATGACTGCACCGCGCAGCAGTTCTACCTCAAGAAGGAGATCTTCCAGATCATAAACCTAACCACACCGCCGCCTACACGTGTTATACGGAATAGCATCGGGAAATGTCTCGCCCACATATTCGAGAAAGGAGACCGGAAGCTCCTGGTCGAGACCGTCAACGATCTCGTAGCCATAATATCGAGCGGGAAATCAAAGGGCGAGGGCGAGGTCCGCGCAAAACATGCAGCCGTCTCCTGTCTCGGCGACGTCTTCGCCGCGGCAGGTGACAGCGTCGGCCATTACCACCAGATCGCTTGCATGGCACTTCTGAAGCTCCTGAAGGGCTCGGCGAACCATGCAGGCCTCCGCGCGGCGTGCTTCACGGCGCTTGGGAAGATTGCGAGGATGGTGGCCGGCATGATGGACGAGTCCATCGCACGAGACATATGGAAGCAGGGCCGGAACTATGCCTCGACAGACAGGGGCGCGCTGGTTGGTGCAGCCGCCTGTCGGTGTCTGCGATCTTTGATGCGGAACACGAATTACTTCAAGAACTCGAACGACTTCGACAAGGTCCAGACGGCCATGTTCAAGACCTTTGAGCATACATCCTCGACTACGAGGCGAGCAGCTGCTGAATGTCTGGCTGAGGCTTTCGTCAGGGGCTACTCGGAATCTTCTGCGGGGGAGACATTTCAGGACGTCGCAGTCAAGAAACCAAAATCGAAGGCGTCGAAGCGCCAGTCAATGGGACCTGGCGCGCTGCAAGATGAGGACGATATTCCTTCAAGGCCTGGGAGCCCGGCGCCTACCAAGAGAAACCCAAACCTTGCCCTGACTCCGGGGGACATGCTGAAATCGCTGTCTACTCAGTACGGTCGCATGGCCACGTCTAACAAGGCCAGGACCGCCATTGGCATATGCTACGCGACGCTCCTCCAGCGACTTGGAGAGAAAGCCGTCGAGATCAATTACCTCAACATTGTTGAAAATCTGACCCTGGACTTGCTCGGTAATCCCAACATTGTAAACAACCGTTACCGTCTCCTTGTCTCTCGCCGCATCGTCGACCACCTGCTACAGGATGTCGTAGGCAAGAAGATACTTGGCGAGACTGGGCAGTCGCATGCCGCAAAAGTCTTGATCAACGACATCCTCAAAAATTATCCGCAAGCACTGAAAGAGCGGCCCGAGCCGACCAAGAACATGCTGATCGCCGCGATGGGAGCACTGGGCTCGTTGATGATCTCACTTGGCTCAGCCTCAAACTCCTTTGCCGAAGCCGCCCGCGACGCCTTGTTGCAAGTTCTTCAGCACCCGAGTTACACAGTCCAGGTCTACACCTCGGCATGCCTCAAGACGTTTGTCCTTGCATGTCCGCAGCAATTGCTACCCTGTCTCTCAGTATGCATGAACAGTCTGAGCAGGGAACTCGGTGTGCTGGGCACAGGTCGCAACTCTCAGCGGAAATGCACTGGCTTCTCTCACGGTCTGGCTGCCACGCTCAGTGCGAGTCCGGCCCGGCCGCTGTACGGCTCTGTTGATATCAACAGTCGTGTGCTCACTATGGCGACAAATTTGCTGAAGACCAGTGGGAAACAAGAACTACGTGTTGCTAGTACGCAGATCCAAGTTGCTTGGACACTGATTGGAGGTCTCATGTCCTTGGGGCCTAACTTTGTCAAAATCCACCTGTCCCAGCTCCTGCTCCTCTGGAAGAATGCACTGCCGAAGCCTCTCGCGAAGGACAATACTTCGGCACGAAACTATCTCGAGGCATCTTTCCTTGCACATGTTCGAGAATGTGCTCTGGGCTCCATATTGGCGTTTCTAGAGTACAATAGTCGACTGCTGACAGTCGATGTGTCAAAAAGAATCGCGACCATGCTGCAGAGCACAACAGCCTTCCTGAAGACACTACCTAAGAAGAAGACTTCAGACGACATCTCGGAGAGACTGGCCCCAGCTTTGCAGCTTCATGACATCGAAATGATGGTTCAGCGGCGCGTGATGCAATGTTATATCAAGCTGGTGAACACAAGCCCAGCCGGCGGTAGCGAGGCACTGTTGCAGTCAAACCTGCTCACCTTGGCAATTTCACTGTTCGCAGACCCGGAAATCTATTCTCCTAGTTCACTGAGTGCAGCGATTGCGAGCTCTGCCGGCACATTTGAGACGATCTGGGATGTCGGTGACAACTCGGGATACGGTGTGACCGGTCTCGTCACTGGATTTACTGTCAAGAGATTGCCCGGGCAGCATGAAAGCTCCGTGGAGCCGTCTCTTACACGGGACGACAGCCCAGAAGACGCGATGGAGAACCTTCTCTTGTCTCCTGTGTGTAGCGCACTGGAGCACGACGCATCTACGCTCTATATTGGCGGACAAGAAGCCTTCGACTGTCTGACAAATCCTCCAGCTACAGAGGTTGTAAACATGGCTATCCAGCTGTTCGCATTCGCGTTCCCTCTCACCCCAGCCAAGGTCCAGGAGAGCATTCTGGAGCAAATCGCTTCGTTCATGGCAGCTGGCTCAGGCGAACGCGATGCTGCGCGGAAGGCCGCCATCAAGGTCAACGTGGCGACGGCGTTTCTGTCAACACTCAAGGTTGCCGTCAAGGAGACGAAATCGCCGCATGGAGACGTCACCAACCTGCAAGTCGAGAAGCTGCTTCAAGACACGATCAGAGGCTTCGTGCTCGATCCAGATCAGTACGTGAGAAACTTAGGCTATGCAGCCATTGCTCGCCTTTGCAACGCTTGCGGCAATGCGTTCACAAACTCCGAGATCAAGTTCCTCGTAGACACGATCGTGGTCAACAGAGAACCTAGTGCTCGAGCAGGCTGTGCAATGGCACTGGGCTGTATCCAGGCCAAAGTTGGTGGCATGGCTGCCGGATATCATCTCAAGACAATTCTTGGCATACTCATGTCACTTTGTAACGATCCGCACCCGACCGTGCATTTCTGGGCCCTGGAGGCCCTGGCGCGTGCTGCCGATGCCGCGGGATTGGGCTTCTCTCCATACGTCTCGAGCGCGCTCGGCATGCTTGCTCAGCTCTACGTGTCTGATACCCACAATCCAGAGGTTGCATCTGCGATTTCCATGAACCTGGAGCTGGAGTTGTCCGCAACGGCGTCCATTACAAGATGTGTTGACTCTCTGATCAATGTCCTTGGCCCCGACTTGCAAGACATCAGCAAATCCAGGGAGCTTATACTCACCCTGGTCGGGTATCTTCAAGAGGAAGAAGACACTCAAGTGCAGGCGGCGAGCCTTGCGTGTCTAGAACACCTCTCTCTATACGCGCCCGGGTATATGTATTTCGCCGACTATGTCAAGTTGCTTCAGAAATACCTGAGGTCGGGCCATTCTACACTCCGAGACGTCGCGATTGATGGTATTTACAACATCATGAAGCGCGACCCTTACGATGTGATAAGAGTCGCAGAACCAGGTCTGGAGGACCACTTGTGGCTCGCGCTCGATGCCAACCCAGACCACGATGGCATACGAAATATCATCCAGAACTGGATGCGCCAGACGTGCTTGACGGACACGGCAGATTGGCTCCAGAGATTCCAAGGCGTGTTGAAGCTGACAAGACCCAAGGCTGTTGCCGACATCCAAGTGCTGAATAGGAAAGCTACTGCAGCTGTCGATATTCAGGACGAAGAGGTCGCCGGGTTCGCGGCAGCTGGCGGTGTGGCCAAGGACGAAAAAGAGGGCGGTTCTGGCTCTGACGTTGAGCCGCTGAGATGGCAAGTGATCGCTTTCGCAATGACTCTGCTCAACGACGTGTTCATCTACATCAACAAGGATGTCATGACAAATGGAGAGTCGGCGGCTCAGGTGGCTCTGCAGAGCAGAATCGCTGATGTGGTCCGTATGGCGTTCTCGGCTTCCACCTCTGGTGTCCTGGAGCAACGCATTTGGGGCCTCAAGATTATCGGTGCAGTGTTGAAGATGTTCGGAAAGACGCCTGATCCAGATTTCGACGAGGCAATGCTTTTGGAGCAGTACCAGGCTCAGATCAGCTCTGCACTAACGCCCGCCTTCGCTGCTGATTCGTCTCCGGAGCTTGCGTCCGAGGCAGTCAACGTGTGCGCAGCTTTCATTGCCACCGGTATTGTCAAGGACGTCGATCGTATGGGTAGGATCTTGAAGACTCTTGTCAGCGCCCTCGAGAACTTCGCCACCGAAACCGACAACGCTGGCATTGGCGAGCTCAAGGGATTGAGCTCCAACGCCCAGGTTATGGTGAAGATGGCAGTCTTCTCAGCCTGGGCGGAGTTGCAAGTTGCAAGCACCGAACAAGCCTACCTGCTCGAGGTCCTCAAAACACACATCGGCATGCTGACTCCACTTTGGCTGGAGTCGCTTAGGGAGTTTGCCCGACTCAGATTCGAGCCAGACATTTCAATGACGCTGGGCCCACCATCGTTGTCCGGCAGTCTGGACACTATCTACGCAGCGCTCAACAGAGAGACGCTGCTCAAGTTCTACCAGGACTCGTGGTTGAAGCTCGTGGATGCCATTGCGAGCTTGATCGGGCAAGACAGTGAATTTGTGTTTGATGCCCTCGATGGCAAGACCACCGCAGACGCTTCAACCAATGGCCACACCAAGGGGTCAGACATCAACTATCGCGATGAGCCCCTGGCGTTCTTCTTCGTTCTCTTCGGTATCGCGTTCGAGGCTCTTGCCGCGAAACCAGGCCAGGCAGATTCCCTTGCTCGCCAGGAGCAAACACTTGAGATTCTCCAAGCTCTTAAGAAGATCTTGCATCCGAGTGTTTCAGGTCACGCTATCTACAGGGAGGCCATCTTCTCGGAGACCATGGATCTTCTGGATCGGCTTGTACTGACCGAGGGCTTGGACGTACAGGGCGTCATTGTTGAGATCGCCCGGGCGCTCTGCGTCGCGCACCCTGCGGCCAGGAGATCGACGGAGCCGGATAACGGAGAGCTCTCCGAGGACATTGAGCAGCTCTTTGAGCTGACGCGCATCATTGTCCTGGTGCTGGCTGGCCTTCTGCCGAACCTCACGGAAGCGAACCAACCCGTCCGCCATGTCCTAACCGAAGAGGCTGTGCTGCTCATTCGCACATCCCTCAATGCCTTGGTCGATGCTGCTGAGGTCTTCCCAGCTGTCATCAAAACAGACTTGCATGCTTGCCTCATCCACATTTTTGCCACAATTTTGTCAACACCATTGTGCCAGGAGATTGTCGTCCCGCAGTCCCTTCCCACACTGAAACGCTTCATCGCAACCATGGCTGGCCCCAGAGAAGGGAACAGTGGGCCCACAGATGTCCAGCTTCAAGGCTGCCTTCGACGCTTCCTGTCCATCTATCTCCAATCGCAGAAACGGGAAAAGCCAACAGATCTGACGAATGTCAAGAACAGCCTCTTGGCTATCTCCATCCTGTTCACGGGCGGGCAGAATCACCTGTCGGCCAACGACCCCATCGTGTCCAAGTTCTTGGAGGAGTTGGTGGACTGTCTCACGGATCGCATGGTATGTGTCACCGATCCGCCCGACCCATTTGACTATCACTTGCTAACACTGAAGCCAGACTGCTAAGATCGCAGCCAACTGCGTCCGGTCGCTCCTCCTTCGAGGCAAGCCCACCGTGGCCGACGAAACCATCACCCGCTTCCTCCTACCGCGCCTCATCTCCTTCGTGACGACGACAGACCGCGAGGACCCAGAGCACGCGCGGTCTCTCGTCGCGCACACGCTGTCGCAGTACGTGGGCGTCGTGTCCAAGGACCACACGGCCATCGCCATGTCTCTGGTTCTCCCGACGCTACTCTCGCGCGCGGCGAGCGAGGGCCCCGGGGAGCAGGGCATCTACCGCGAGACGAGCGCGCGGCTGCTGGAGCTGGCATCGGTCGAGCAGGGCAGCTTCCGCGGCATCGTGGCGGGCATGAGCGAGGGCCAGAAGGCGTTCATGGAGGAGGTGATCAAGAGCGGAAGGTCGACTGATAACGCTGAGAAGGATGCGGACTCCGGGTCTGGGCAGCCTACTATTGCGCTCAAGATGAATTTCGGGGGTAACTGATGAGCACCCAAGACGCACCGCCTGCTTGATGCGGTTGCTTTCGCTACGTTGCAATGTGATACCATGGATTAGATGAGTATTTCCAACAGAAACCTAAATTTAGAAACATAAATTGCATGACAATAATCCAAATAAAATGATGTGCATGGCAGATTCTTGAATGACTATAGTTGACGAGGCCTCTGGGACAGGCTTCTAGCAAGAGTAACTATATTGCAAGATACCTAGGTACTCAAGTTGGACCATCGCACTTCAACCGCACCTAGGCGTTTTGGAACACGCATGTACCACATCAAAAAGCCTTAATAGCAGAGTTCGCAATGAAGACATGTATTCTATTTTTTTCAGCTTGGGTATCTCTATATGCATCGCGCAGCGTGTCTAAATGTGTGTATATAAGTATGTTTAGACATCTGCCCTAATTCGCAGCCAGTATCTCGGCGGCGTCCGGCGAGGGCGCCACGTCCCTGCTGCCATCGTTCATCTTGATGGCGGCGGCCTCCTCCTTGACTAGCTCCTCCTCCTGCTTCTGCTTCTTCGAGACGATGTTACTGACCCGGAGGGCGAGGAACGAGAGTGCGACCATGAAGAAGAGGCCGGTGACGGCGCGCCTGGCCAGGACCCAGCGCACGGCCTCGATCTCGGACTTGGACTCGCTGTTGAGCGTGACGCTGATCTTGTATGCTATCTGTTGGGTCTGCAGATTCATCCATGTCAGTACGGCTTTCTGAAACGTCGATATTGTGGAAGGGCTGTTCGGGGACTTACGGCACTCTCCGCGGCCTTCTGCTCCTCCCTGACGGCCATCTTCCGGTCGTTGAACATGCCCTTGACGTTATCGTTGAGCGTGGCCAGTTCTTGCGTCAGTGCTTGGGTGGTATTGTCCACCTCGTGCTGCAGGAAGGTGCGCTGCTGGCGCAGCTGTTCGTCCGCGGCGCGCCTGTTGTTCTTGACCTCGGTGCTGAGCTCGGCGCACGCGGCGCGGAACAGGTACGTCTCGTTCTCGACGTCGGCCTTGCTGATGAGCCCGCCCTGCGCCGTGTCCAGGTGCTGCGCCAGCAGGGCGCGCACGGCCTTCATGGCCGTGATGGCCTGGGTCTGCGTGTAGCCGCCCACCTCGAGCTGCTTGACCAGCGAGTAGCTGTCGAAGTGGTGCACGTAGGGCGAGGGCGCCAGGTGCAGCGGCTTGTCCTCGGGCTTCTTGTCCTCGGGCGGCTCCATGTGCAGCACGGCGTCCATGGGCCCGCTGGCGCGCTTCCCCTTGGGCGCGCCGTCCGCCTCCTGTGTCCCGTCTGTGCCGCCTGCCTTCTTGGCCTTCTCTGAGGAGGACACGCCCGGCGAGCTGAGGGTTTCCTTGGGCGCGTCCGTGGTTGGGTCCAGCGCCCTCGCGGCGTCCTTCTTCTGCTCGGGTGTGCTCTCCCTGGCGTCTGTCTGCGCGCTGGCTTCCTGCTTGGCCGGGGGAGAAGGGGCTGCTGCTGACCCTTGCACTTCCGACTCGAGGCTGGGGGCGGCCTGGACTTTCCCCAAGGGGCGCTTGAAGGAGGGCTGCTTGGGACCGTTCATCTGCGACTCGAGGGAGGGAGCATCCTGCACGGTGCCCAGGGGCTTAGGCTCTATGCCCTTGCCCACCCGAGGGGCGAAGCTCGCCTTCTTGGAGGTCGTCGAGGTTCCGAATGGCGCTGCAGCATGTCGAGAGTGGTTGGAGGGGTTGCTATGAGTGGTTGTGGCTCGTCTCCGACAACGGCCGCTACTAGTTCCGGCCGCAGATTCGCCCAATCTAGCCGTGCGAAACAGGTGCGGGTAGAGGAAGCTCAGCCTCTGGGTCGACATGGCGGGGGTGGGGGGGGTCGAAGATCGGGGTTTTGGGCAGCCTGGTGCTATGCCATGGAGGAGGAGGAGGGCTGTTTCTGGAGTCGGCGAAGATGAGAGAATATTCGGTCAGTAAATTGGCCTAGTCAGGACAGCTGGCAGGCAATGGGATGAAGGGAAACGCCGAGCTCTGGCTGTGGATCTCGTGGATCTGCCACTCCGTCATGCAGATTGAGAGTAGCAGCAAAGTTGGATTCCACCTATCCTCCCACCATGCCCGGTGCACGTGGCGGCCCGTGCAGGTGATCTGGCAGCAGGCAAGGGTCTTGGGGCCTGGACCCTCCGGAACCCCCCCAGAGCTTGACGGGCGGCAATTGGGGCTGAATCCCTGTATGGGATTGATTAGGGGCTCAATGGAGTAAAGGCAGCCGCTGGCCTGCAGAAATGACGACGGGCTTGCACTTTCTTGGACACACCATTGTTGGTCCGGGTCGGTCCAGAACAGGCTTTTGATTTCCCCAGCCAGCGCAACCTCAACAGTCTTGATGACAGGCTGGAGAAAATTTAACGGCCAACGTGTTTATGTTGACTTTTCCAAGCAATCCGAGGCTGTCCGTTCTTCGACAACAGCAAGCTCCGTCGCCACGACTATGGATTGCCAAACCCAACGATGCGACTCCCACTCTTGAGCCCTCCCTCCCTAAGGGCCCTCCTCCTCCTCCTTGGTCCTCCGGGCCTATCTGCCGCCCATGGCTCCACCGAACCTTCCGTAGGGGCCTCTACCGGCCTCTGCGAGGCCAGGACAATCAACTACATCACACACACCCTTCCACAGCTGTGTCTGCCGACAGCATGGTCTGCATCGCAACAAATGGTTGGCAATGCCACCAACGCCGCCGCTGCAGGGACCTCCCCGACGGGCTCGACGGCTGAGACGGCGACTGCGACGGCGACTGCGACACAGGGTACGCGGCCGGGGGAGGCCCAGGCGGAGAACAGCACCCAAGCAGACGCATCAACCGGCCAGAGCGCCCAGGATGGAAAGCCGGGCACGCAGGAAGGAGACACGAAAGCAAAGCAGGCCGATGAAGATTCAGAGGATCTGGCTACCGAGTCCTTCATGTCCTTTGACGAGTGGAAGGCCATGATGCTGAAGAAGTCGGGCCAAGACTTGGCCGACCTGAAAGACAGAAAGCGCCGCGAGGCACGAGATGCGGATCCCGGCATGGGCAGTGGTCTTGACGGCTGGGGCGAAGACGGCGAGATATCACTGGACTTCGACGTATTGTCAGACAAGATCTCCGAGATGACAGCCACGGATAGTGCCAGGGCTGGGTCCATCTCCACCAACTCGCCGAGCGCAGAAGTGCAGGACACGACTGTGTATGACAACGGCGTTGCCCACTATCGCCGTCCAAAGGATGCCGGAAAGACTTGCAAGGAGAGGTTTTCCTATTCGTCATTCGACGGCGGCGCAACAGTGCTGAAGACCAGTCCTGGTGCTCAGAATCCAAAGGCCATTCTTGTCGAGAACAAGGACTCTTACATGCTGTTCACATGTTCTCAAGAGAACAAGTTCGTTATTGTCGAGCTCAGCGAGGACATCCTTGTTGACACCGTTGTTTTGGCAAACTTCGAGTTCTTCTCTAGCATGATACGCAGTTTCCGTGTTAGCGTAAGCGACAAGTATCCAGTTAAGATGGAGAAGTGGAAGGACCTGGGGACATTCCAGGCGAGGAACTCCAGGGATATACAGTCATTTCTCATTGAGAATCCCAAGATATGGGCAAAGTACATCCGGATCGAGCTATTGTCACACTACGGGAACGAATATTACTGCCCGGTGTCTCTGCTCCGGGTTCACGGGACGCGGATGTTGGATTCGTGGAAGGACGGTGAAGCAGGTCTCGACGACGACGAACCAGCCGAGACGATTGACGGCCCCGAGGCGGTTCCCGAGATAGAGTCGACGCATCAGAGTGCCCCCGAGACAGAGGCCGAGCCCACCCCTGCTGCAGAAGCGGAAGCTACTGTCACATTCAGCGAAGTGTCTCTCGAGTACGGACTCTCTCCGTGGTATCCGCCTCTTTTCAATGACTCTTTGTACGAAACTTGCGGCATCGGCACCCCCACGATGACAGAGACAGTCGACGTGTCTCCGTCAGCTTTACCCAACAACAGTATTCCGTCGTCTCAGCCTGCCGTCAGTACCAATGATAGCGGGGTTTCTGCGACGGCTGGAAACTCAACCGCAGAATCTACGGTTGCCTCTTCTCCTTCACTGAGCACCTCAACGCTCACCAGTCTCCCCTCCAATACATCTACGTCGTCCGTTTCCCATACTCCCACGTCCAACAGAGCCGCCGATACCGCGGCAAATACAACGCAAACCATCCAGAAGATCGCCGAGGCTGACGTCCCAAAGTCGTCCGTGACGCCTCCGAAAGCATCAGCCTCGGCCAGGACGCAGAACCCGCCGGCTTCAAAACCGGCCGCAAAGAACTCGGTGGCTGGACACTCTTCCCAACAGCCCTCGAAGACCAACTCCCAGAACAGGAGCACAACCAACATGTCATCTTCAGCAGCAGCATCGCCAACGGTACAAGAGTCATTCTTCAAATCCGTGTCCAAGCGACTGCAGTTCCTCGAGTCTAATACCACCCTATCGCTCCAATACATCGAGGAGCAGTCCAAGTTCCTGCAGGAAGCTCTCAAAAAAATGGAGCGCAAGCAAATTTCACGTGTCGACTCTTTTCTTGATAATCTCAACAGCACGGTCTTCTCCGAGCTGCGCAGGGTTCGCCAGGATTACGACCAGATCTGGCAATCAACTGTAATTGCCTTGGAGACGCAGCGTGAACAGTCGCAGCGCGACATCATCGCGCTCAGGGACGAGGTCATCTTCCAAAAGCGCATGGCAATATTCCAGTCCGTCCTACTCCTCTGCTGCCTCGTTCTGGTCGTGTTCAGCCGCGGCGTATTCGGTGGCAGCGGCGTGAGCGCGGATCAGTGGCCAATCACATCCACATCGCAGTTCATCAACTCTTATCTCGGGTCACCGCGATGGCCACCGGGGTCACCGCAGTTCATCAGTCGATCAAATACGCCGGACCGCAACGGCAACGGGGGCACTCTGCAGCCAGCTGGCGCGCAAGCCCCGGTGCCTCGGCATGGAGGGGTAGCACGCCGTAGGGTCTCATACACGGACAAGGTGTTGCCGCTGACACCTACATCCGAGGAGTTCGACAGTAACGACAACGGTACCCCTCCACCACCACCCCCGCATCCACATGCCCAAAAGGCTCCCAAAATTCGAATAAACGAACTCACGCCAGACGAAGAGTACTTCGACAGAGACAGATTTGACCAAGGGTCAGACGGGACCAGCACTGCGACCCCACAGGCATTTGAGCCTGTACGAGAGGATCCAATGTCCATAGTAGCCATGGACGTTGGTGAAGACGAGGAGGGAGATGATGAGGACGAGTTCTCGGACAGCGCATCTGCGCCATATCTCGACTCGAGAGAGTCGACCATGGAGGTGGAAAGTGTACAACGACTAGATGACCTTGATGACGATACGACCGAACCAAGCAAACCACCACTTACACGATCCCCGCTGTCGGAATTAGGGGCGGAATCATCGCGAAAACCTCTGCCAGCCCTGCCAGAGCAGGACCCACCATGACAGCATAATTCATAGCGTTTCTTGTTTGGTTCTTTCAGCGGAATATCAACTCGATTTTGAGCAACGCTCCAGCTTACTGCAGTGTGCTATTCGAGACAATTGTACCGTCTGTCCATTTGTGCAGCGTGTATCGTATCTGTAAAGTTCTGGTGAAGTGCTGCCCCAGCCTGGCCCTTCGCCGCCGTTTTTGCAGACTTGACCAGGGTTTCAGATCGCGTATCTGAGATGTATCGCGGAGTTTCGTTCGAGGTGCAAGTGATCAAATTCTTTCTCCTTCGACGTCTACGGTCGGCGCAGAAGAGTTTGATTCCCAATCTGAAGCATCTGCAGGTGTAACGTGTTTGTCTGAAGCGTTTCTTGACAGGGATATCCATCTCAATCTGGGCGCCTCCCGCAATACCACTAGCGCATTCATTCGACTATTACCATATGGATGGGCGTTCTTACAATACCAATAGGAAAGGGGGCTCTCGACAACTACAAACAAGTACGCCGTTGCATTACTTAGTAACGCATAGACCCGTGAGGCGACGATGATACGCTTGGCAAAACACGAGCTCCCAGGGCAAGCCGTCGGGCATTTCAGTCGATCTCGTGCAACTGACTTGCCGATTTGAAACTGACAGACACATTTGACACTTAGACGGGCATTAATGGGGCTCTTTATAAGCTTTTTGGCCCCATCCGCTGATCATAGGGCTGTAGAACATTGGTCCTGGCTAGATTTCTGGAATAGTATTCACCCAATAATTCCTTGAGCCACCATCAGCTTTGGAGGTGATAAGCGCGATCACGATGTCGGATGTCAACAAGTTATCGGCGGCTGAGAAGTCGGAGGAATTGGGATTGCAAAGCCATCCCTCCTCGTCGACGCTGACACCAACTATTGACGAGAATGTTCAGAAGAAACTTGTGCGGAAGATCGACCTGCTCGTTCTCCCAGCCCTGGGTAAGCATTGTGAACCAATATGCAACACTCACCTCCTTCGTCGAACACAATACCTTCATCCTCAATCTTGAAGACGATAACTAACACACAACAAAGCCTGCGGCCTCCTCACACACGCAATAGACCGCTCCAACATCGGCAACGCAAAATCAGACACCCTAGAGCGCGACCTACACCTCGTGGGGAACCAGTTCCAGCTCCTCCTGGTGCTGTTCTACATCCCGCTCACCCTCTCCTCGGTGCCCTTCTCCCTGCTAGCCAAGCGCTTCAGCCCCTCCCGCGTGCTCCCCATAGCAATGTTCGGCTTCGGCACAGTCGCAATGGCAGGCGCGGCGACGACCAACTTCGGCGGGATGCTGGCGTGCCGCATGGTCCTGGGCATCCTCGAGGCCGCCTTCCTGCCGCTGCCGAGCTACTACGGCAGTTTATTCTACACGCGCCGCGAGCTCAGCCTCCGCATCGCGTGCTTCTTCTCCGCCGTCAACGTGGCTGGCGCCGTGTCGGGGCTCATCTCGTTCTCCGTGTTCCAGTGGCGCGACAAGCCGCTCAGCGGGTGGCGGTATCTGTTCCTCATCGAGGGCGCCATCACCGTGGGCATGTCCGTCGTGCTGTTCGCCGTGCTGCCCCGGAGCATCGAGGCCAGCCGCTTCTTCACCCCCGAGGAGAAGAAGCTCGCCCGGGCCCGCCTCGAGGAGAGCACCCTGGACGCCGCGGGGGCCGGCAGGGAGCAGGAGCAGCTGGAGAGGTTCCGGTGGGCGGACGCGCGCGCGACGCTGCTGCAGTTCGAGAGCTGGGCCTTCATGCTCATGGCGCTCAGCTTCGGCGTCGCGCTGACGGGGGCGGCCAACTTCCTGCCGTCCATGATACGGCGTCTCACCAGGGACACCGCGCGCGCGAACCTGTTCACGATCGGCCCGCACCTGACCGCCATGGCGAGCCAGCTCGGCGCGACCTTCCTCAACAACCGCATCCAGCAGCGCGGCATGCTCATCTTCTGCTTCGCGGCCGTCGCGGGCGTGGCGTGGATCCTCCTCGCGACGCTGGACCTCTCCTCTGGCGGCCGGCGTGGGGTCGACGTTGGGTATTTCCTCACCTATCTGATCATGGCGGGGACGTTCACGCCGCCGCCGCTGGTTGCCGAGTGGATCGCGAGTAACAGCCCCACGTCGACGGGGAGGGCGCTGCGGCTGGGCATGTTTGCGACTGCGATCCCGATCGGGGGCATCATCAGCTCTGTTGCGTTCCGGGCGCAGGACGCGCCCGTGTATCAGAGGGGACTGCTTACTTGTGCGTCGTTCATCGTGCTTTTGGCGGTGCTGGCGGCTGGGATGAGGGTGCACTTTGCGAGGCTTAACGCGAGGATGGATCGTGGTGCGGAAGTTGGTGTCGCCCCCGGGTTTGAGAGGTCTGAGTGGAGGCATGCTCTGTAGAAACAACTTGGGATGAGGAATGAGGATCTGAATACTTGTACATGCTGGCTTTACGACTCAATTTCCTCCACTCGAAGACTTCTCTTGTAATATCGTCAGTGTTACCTCTGCGTGCCTGGGGCGTGGGTTCAAGTCGCGCTTCAACTCCGTCGCTCAACCAACCACCACCTTATTACGCGCTGACCAAAGCCTTGACTTCGAAATGCCACAGGTTCGACCTAAAAAGAACAAAAAAAGAATTAGAGAGTGTGACGACTCTAGGAGAAACAGCCTCGACGGGTAACTTCAAGCTCAACAGGGTGTGCGAAGTGGAAAGGGCCGGAGCGCGTTCCACTCGACCGTGTGCTTTTGCATTGAAGTCAACGTCTTGACCGACTCGACTAGAGTGTCTGGATTCGTTGCCATGGAGGTATAAATCAAGCTTATACACCTCAGAAACGTGATGGTGGAATTGCGTTGGCCTAGGGACGGAGGTAGAGTGCCGGACTGGGGACCACGATCACCCATCCACCCCGGGGGCCATTCCACAGACCTCGAGCGTTCTCCTCTACTATCTCAGAAATTGGACAAGTTTGTGAAAGAGAAATATTACACCGAGCTAAGCCGTACCTGGAAGCGTTATGCGCCTGGTGCACAATTCTCCAGTTTCGCCCTCGGCTCATCCAGATCTCCCTACATCCTAGCTACCGACGCTTCCTTGAACTCCCTGATCCAGTCAACCACGGCCTTCTTGCCCTTGACCAAGGCCTCACGCTCAAAGCTCTTGGTGGCATCGCCACGGCAGAAGCACGCATGCTCCACGCCAGGGAAGTGCCGGAAGACAAACGGCACGCCCAGCTTTGGGACAGTTGCGCACGTGTATTCCTTGAGCTCGGCATTGTAGACTGGGTCATGCTCAGGGGCGAGAACCTGCACCGGGACGGCGATCTCGTCAATGTCTCGCTTCGTAAGAAGCGATGGGTGGCCGACGGAGATACAGTCGACCAGCGGTGGCTGGTGCTCGCGGGCTCCGAGGCGGAAGGCCGCCCATCCGCCATAACAGAACCCAACTGCGGCAACGAAGTCGTCTTTGGATCAAAATCTGGGTTAGCGGTCGGGTTTTTCTCAAGCTCTGGTGGGCTGGAAATACAGGCACAGAGCCATTTAGACACATACATCTAGAGAGGAGAATTCAGTTCCATATTAAGCTAGTGAATTTGGCTTCCGGGGTTGGAAGAAGGGCACTCACTTGTCTCTCAGCTCCGTTGCGCAAGCGAAAATGTCAGGTTCCCGGGTGTTTCGCCCGTTCTTTGCCATGAATCCTTCCAAGTCCACTTCCTGCCAGTTTCCACTCAACATAGGCTCCAAAGGTAGCACATCTCCAGAAAAGAAGTCAGGAACATAAACCGTCGCCCCGACTTCTTCAGCGTAGTGGTCGGCCAGTAAGCGGGTATTGGGGAACGTCCACTAAGAGCAGGCCAGTTTCAGCTTGAGTACGGTTGATGAGCGGGAACGTTTAAAAAAGGCGAGCAGCTCACACCAAAGAGATCGGGTATCATCAAGATCGCGGCCGAGACATTATCCCCTGTTATATAGGCCTTATTCTTCCCAAGAGCCCCGACGATCCCGCTCGGCTTGCCATCCCAAGAAAAGCCTCGAAGACAGCAGGAATCGGCGCTCATTGTAGGATAGACCACGGCTTCAGTCAGATTTGTTCAGCCTCCAGTGGATTGCAGAAAGTTTGGTTCTTTCCTGGGCTTCAACTAACAAAAGATAAAGGTAGATGACAACAGCTCTCAGGAGTATGTTGAAGAAGAAAAAAAGGATTACCACATAAAGTCTGCATATACCAGTTCAACTAGAAATGATCAACCCCGCACCGCAGAGCTCGCTTCTGCATGTTGGATCACTTCCGCATACTGGGAGAGAATCCTTTGCATCTGACGTTTTGCAGTTGGACTCCCTGGGCCCGAGCAGCTCAGGAATCAGCACTAAGGTCAGTGCCGCAAATGTGATGATCTCAAGTCTCCCTGGGCCTCTAAGCCACAGCCACTGTCCAGAACACCATCAATGACCTAGTCACTAATATTTCGATTCGGCATGAACTGTCTCACAGGGGCAATTTTACAATGAAGAAGAGGAAAGTATTATCTGGCCAAGCATGGAGTCTCTGACTGATTAAACGATGCAGGTGTGTGTGCCCTCGAGAACTTTCATGGCTTGAATTCATTCTGCTAGAACTCTGAAATTTGGATGTCAACTCACGGCCCCAGGTTGCATTATATCCCCCTAAGTTTTGTCCACAGTCGCATACAGAAGACCTCAAGCCGACAGCAAAGCCTGAATAAAGGTTCCAGCAAACCCTCGGGCACAGAAACGCGGGCCTTGTGATTGAGACAGGATTAACAGAAACCGAAGAGGTACGCAAGCTAGTTAGCAAGAACTATGCCCCTGAGTTTGCAACCAGTGCTCAAGTTGCTGTCCTAGATGTTGTATTTAGACGGCTTCGAATTCCGTTGAATTAGCCCCCTGGTGATGCTCATGTATATTGGGTCGGGATTGCAAAATCGTTGTCATGGTCCGTCTCTGTGGCTATTTTGAAACCTACTACTTTGTGCTTGAAAGCTCGGGTCATGTAAATTTGCCGAAGGATGTGAAATTCACTTGTCTCGTATGTCAAGAATGCCACGAGGTAGGCGCGCAATGACACATAGGTTTCAAAGATGGGACAGAGCCATACATGTATGGTCTTGGGCAAAATGGATTTTTGACTCGAGCTAGACTACATACCGGCGGTGACTACCCTCCAAGTTCTATGAAACTGATGCCATCGACATAGAACGACGCACGTGGGTTGATGTCTTTCCTGCTTTGCCAGACGTATCGCCAACCCCAACTGGCTCCTAGGCCAAGACACTCAATTCTGTAGGTGTGACCTTGATATGGAACACCGGTTGCAAGGAGATACCAGGCGTGCGAGCAAGCGCCTTATTAAAGACTAATAAGATTGGCAAAAGAGAAGTGAAAAGAAGAGAAAGATAACTCTTGGTGCTGAAAACATTGCCGAACCTGTCAAAATCCGCACCGCAGCTGAGGTTCAACTCATAGATAGCAAGGGAGTTCTGGTGGTGCTTTTCAAGGCCAACGGGGTGAGTTCTTTGAAAGATGCCACGACCGAAATGGCCTCTCATGAGACAGTCAAGCTAGTGGACTCCCTCTTGAGGGTACACGTCGAAGGTGTCGCACTCTTCGAGTGCTGCGAGTCGAGTACCTCGATCGTATCTGTGCATGTCAGCCAGCTGAAATGCACTGTTTTAACAGAAGAAACTTACTGGGATCGACGGTGACGCTGCTCGTCGCGGAACTGTTGGCCAGCATTGGGCGTGAAGAGGCCTTCCAGTTGAAATGGTTCAGTCATTTGGTTGCAGATCCCAAAAAGTAACGGTCTGTACTCACCAACATGCTCAGCATTCTCACAGCTTCGCTTCATCTTCGACTGGTTGTCTGGCACTGGGAAGACCTCTTCAATACCAGCCAGCTCCGGAACGGGTCCATTGGTGGTGTAGTAGAGCTATGAAAGTCAGTAAAATCGGGACTTAGTCCTCCTTGGTGGATTGAACTTACCTTTGGCCGGTAGTGGTGTGCCTCCAGCATCACAGAGCTGTTCCGAAACTTCTGGACAAGACAGTCTTTGCCCTGGATCGCTGAATGATGTCAGCGCCGCTTCAAGGATGCCCCGCAATAACCAGACTTACTGGCGTACGAGATCTCGGCAATCTTGTCGCTTCTGAAGCAGTTCCATCGCTTGTTGGCTCGCTTGTTGACAAAGTCGATGATGTCAAGAGGATCGACGAAATTGATGAAAGCGTAGCCGACATTGCAGTCGTTGGCAAAATCAATTCTCAGGTACATGAAGTCGTACTTGCCCCAGCTGGACTCGTCGACGATGCGCTTGAGCATTTTCTGGTCCACCTTGTTGGGGATATTGCGGAGCATGATCTGTGGTCATTAGATAGTGCGGAGGAGGTTCAGAGCCGATGGGTGCATACCGTGGTGCGGACATCAGTGCCTGCCTTGATTCTATTGATGTCGACATGATTATGGTGAGGGCTCGGGGGACTGAACTGAGTGCGGTTGATACGCATGGCAGCATTCCGACGTCCCTCGGTGCGCAGAGGGGTCGACATCGGACGGCCGAACATGGTCGCCCTTGGTGACGCTACGCCTGGTGACTGTTGCGGAGAGATTGGGGACATCTGAAAGGCAGAAGGAACCGTGTAACCAGGAGATATGAATCCCGGATAGGTGCTTGGTGAATGCAAATGGTGGGCCCACTGGTACATCGGCCAAGGGGTCATGGGCATCGGACTGCCCGGGGACAGAGCTGAGGGCAACACAGCTCCAGTCATCGACTGCATAGCTAATGGCGAGCCCACCATGGACATGTTGTCCAAGCCTTTCGTGGCATCGAAAGTTCCAGTGTTGGAGATAGTGGGCGAGTGCAGTTGGGCATAGCAGTTCATTCCTGGTGGAGTCCTGCCGCCCAGACCGAACGGCGACATCATCATGTAGAACACGTCTGCAACCTACAAGACAGAGTCAGCGGCAAGGCTCGATGTCATCACTGATGGGAAGCTTACCAGGATCCATCCCTTGTCCATGACCTCACTGGCCCATGCGGGATCAGCGTCATCGAACTCGACAATCCAATGGAGGGTGTCGGCAATGCTAGATGGCTGGCGCTCTAGGGCGTATATACCGCAATCCTTGAAGTGCGACAGGATGTTGGCCTCAATTTGAGACTCGCTCAGATCAGCAGAGAGTAGAATGGTTAGAGTATACTGGCATTCATGCTTGCTGGCCAGCTCACACCCGTATAACTGGTCTCATGTCAACCCGGTTCTTCTGAGAGTGGAAAGGAGAGGCAGCAACAGACCTTGTTGAGCTCTTCGGCCTCAACACACTCAATCTTCCATCCCTCTGGCTTGAAATCGGCCTCGCCCAGGAACCGCGAAGCATCCCTGATGTTGGTAGCACGAATGTAGACCTCTGAACCAAGTCCGAAGAGGGCACTGGGATGGCCCTGGAAGGGAGGACCGGACTCCTTGAAAGTCTGCCACTCGAGTTAGGAAACTTGCAAAAAGCCACATGAAAGACTGCAATTACCTGGAGGTACTTCCCGACTGCGTCCACAGCCACACCATCCGGTGAAGAGACCCGCAAAGAACGAGTCAAGCCGGCAGTATGGCTCAAACTCGGTGCCAGCAGCAGTCCAGTCTTCGGGCAGACGGAGACCGTGGGCACAGCTCGTCCGAAGGGCTTAGGAGTGACATTCGCGGAACCGTAGGCAATGACTGGCGTGGAAACGACCGGAGTTGAGAGAGGCTTGAAAGTTGAGGCAGTAGCTGACAGTTTCGTTTGACGCTTCTCGGGAGGAGAGCTGACAAATGGGTCCTTGTCCCGGGCTCCTTGTCCAAACGAGGTAGGAGAGGTGACATGGTGAATACCAGTGGGACTCTGGAACTCGACGGACTGACCTCTGTCAATTCCGTTTCCATCGCTCAAACTCAGGGCACTGAAAAGGCGGGAGGACTTGGACGAGTCCTCCAGAGGGGAGAAGACAGTCAGACGGGTGTCTGGAGTACCCTCATGGTTGTAAGACTCGGCTCCACCCTCGCTTGGAGGAGAAGATGGATGGAAAGTCTCGTGCGGCTGAGCCATAGTGCCACGAGTGACCGTAATTCTCGGTTTCGGCTGGCCAAGGGGGTATAGAGCTTGCTGAATGCTGGTAATGCTTGGAGAGAGGGGATCTCGAAGGAGACTGGAGGTGCTTGGCAGAGGTGGAAGAAGGTAAGGAATGAATGTTGAAGGGCGCAGGTCAATCCGAAGACCCGAGAGGAAACGGGGTGGAGGTGCACTGGTAATAGTCTAAAGGTCCAGATCCAAAAGTCCAAAAACGGAAAGTAAAAGAACGACCAGAAGGAGGACACAAAACGAGTGGCGGAGGGCCAGAGTTTCGGTCGCTCAGGTAAGGCAGTCGCAGTTGTGGTGCAATCCAAAAGTCGAGGAAAGTGTAAGAGAAAGGAAGGGGATGGGGCGGGGCCGGCTGGAAGGTTGGCAGAGTGGAAGGAGGAACGAGGCAGGCAGGCGTCTCGACTTTGACACGGACCAGGAGGGCAGGTGTGATTCACGGAAGTTAGCTGACCAAGGTAAAGCTTTCACCGGGTTTACTTTCAGGAACCTCACTATTTCCAAATCACTGCTGGCCTCCTGGTGCTCGTTTGCCTCCGGGGTCGTTGGTGGCTGCAGAGCGTGTTGCTGTGTTGTGTTGCTGTGGTCAAAGGCACCTACCTTCCTTCCCTCCAGACTCCTTCACCCAACAGCACCATGGATGATAGCCAACATCATCTGATAAGCCCAGTCGGACCAAAGCACCTGGTTCCAGGCTCAGAAGGCAAGTACATATACTTACTGAATGTGACTTGCTCTGCTTGGAACCTCAATTCTCTAGAGCCAACCATCTGCAGCATTTGAGCAACACACTCATCCCCAAGACAACTCTTGTGGAGAATTTTAATTGCTGCCTTCTAAACATGGTGGCCAGGCATCATGGATGTGATTGCAAAGGAAGTGCACTTGTATTCCATTGAGCTTGTCAGACTATGAGAGCCTGCCTGTCCACTGTTCCGAGATGCACAGAAACATTGCATGGTATGGATGCCACTTGAATCCAGATACCCAATCTGACCTGTTTCCATGTTATCTTGTATCCTGTCTAGAACTTGTTGAAGAGAACTACTCAACAACTGTCCTGACAAACCCACTCAAATCATTGGATAATTCCCTTAGCATAACCACCAGTGTAACCAGACAATTTTGTGTAGTCTTGCAAGCCAACATGACATTGCTGACTATGAGCACTAACACCCCCAAAAGATCCATATATCCATGTTATAACAAAGAAGGTAGATGAGGCTGTCCGAGAGTTTGATGGGAAAGCATGTAGTCGACCTGTGTTGTCAGACACGGCTGGTGGGAGCGGGTCGTGAGGCTCAACACCCCTGTCCTGTCAGCTGCATGATCTATCCCTGCTATGGTGCGCGACAGGGGCCACTTTCTAAAAACCCTAAAATCCCTTAGAACCACACCACCCTAATCAGACCCCTAAGGTCGTTTACTAGAATAATTAAGGTATATATAATTAAAAACCTCTATAGAGTTATTATAAAGTCTATATAGAGTGTTAGCTAATTAGAGTGCTAGAAACACTAGTATACCCTACTTATTACTAGATTTAAATAGCTATAGCTACCTACCTAATTCTTCCCTTCTTTTCCTTTAATAATAACTAAAATAGTATATCCTAAATACCCCTAAATAACCCTATTTAGCCTATATAACTACTTAGAATTAATTTATTTTATTTAAGTATATATAGATATATACTTTTTTTATTAAAATTAGTACTAGTTTAGTAGTTTTAGTACCTAGTATATTATACTATTTTTAATTAGCTATAGTAATATTACTCTAGGGATATATACTAATTAAGATTTCTATAGTTACTATAGATTTATATAGACCTATATAGACCTATATAGTACTATATATCTATAACTAGTAATATATAGATCTATATAGTGATTAATATAATAGTAAAGGAGAAACCTAAGAAGCCTAGTATTTATAGTACTAGGTATATAAGTAGCTCTAACCCTATATTAGATAATATACCTAAGAAAAAGATTTATATACCTAAGAAGGCTAAGAATACTATAGAATAGGAGTTTATAGAGGAGATACTAGGTAGTATAGAGGAGATTACTAATAATTAAGGCTCTACTATCTTAAATAAGTCTAATTATAGCTTATTACCTATAGACTATAATAATAAAACTACTATAGTAACTATATAGGATAAAGTAGAGTTTATAGAGACTAAGGAGATATAGGCTACTTTTAATAAACTCTATATCTACTAAAGAAACCCTTTAGATATTTAGAACTAGTTATTTAAGGGTATATACCTTCTTATAGTACTAGATAAGATTAATCTTAATAGTTTAGATATATAGATTATCTCTTTCTACCTAAATAAGGTCCTATATTAGTACTATAATAATATTAATTATATTATCTAGACTAGAATAGGTAATATAGTAAGTATATAGCTATATTTAACTCTTTATAGATATATATTAATATTATTATAGGAGATCTAGTATCTACTATATTTTATATATACTAGCTTAGTTAGCTAGTATAAATACTATAAGTTTAACCCTATATACTAGTAGTAGTTCTTAGGTATTACTGTATACCTCTTTATAGAGCTGCCTACTACTATATAGACTATATGCTTAACCTACTAGAAGTTTTTATAGCTATTTAGAGTCTACCTCTCTAGTTCTAACTATTTTAGAGGTGTATATATTAATTATTAGGCTAAATTAGCTGTTAAAGGCTATACTTATAAGAGTATATTACTATATAGCCCTTTATAGAGGTTTAAGAATATATACTAATATATATATAGATAATAAGCTATAGTCTAGGGTTTTTATAGTTAATATCTTAGATAATAATTTTAATAAGGATAATAATATTAGTAATAGATCTTATTTAGTTACTAATAAGTATTTAATTAAGTCTCTATTACTCTCTTAGCTAGAGTCTAAGTATATTAAGTATAAGTAAGCTTCTATAGCTTTAAATAGTATCTAATATAGTCTAATTAAGTATATTCCCTACCCTAGTAGTTTATTTATAACTAGATCTACCTAGGTATTAGTAATTAATGCTCTATTACCCTATAGGGCTCCTCTAGCTTCCTATAAGTCTATATAAGCCTTTATACCTATCTATAATACTTATTAGTATAGAATAGAGGCCTATAGTACTAATTAGATAACCTATACCTTTAATTTAACCCTTTAGGCCTTAAGTACTAAGATTAATATAGTTCTAACTAATTATAGTATATATAGTTATAATTAGGGTTAGGAGAGCTAAGACTTTAATAATTAGGATAATAATTATAATAATTAGGGTAAGGATAAGTTTAATAATAGTATAAACTATTAATTAGTGTTAATTAGACTTAGCTATTACTATATAGGTATAGATAGGTATTTTTAGTGTTTTTAAGGTATTTCCTATAATATCTAAAGGATAGTTTTTAGGAGTTTATAGGGCTTTATATAAGGAGCTATATATAGATAGGATTTAATAGGGTTGGATATATTTAGAGAGGTAGTAGAGGGTTAGTAAGGGCCTTATTATACTTCTCTATATAATAGTTTTAGACTATTAGATACCTTTAATAGTAATTAAAGGTAATTAACTTTAATATATATATATAAAGGTGAATAGTGATGAATAATATATAATATATATTATATACTACTCTTTAAGTTTAATATTTATTTTATTTAATAAGTCTTATTTATTTTATTTAATAAAGTATTTAATAGATCTTATTTATTTTATTTAATAAGGTATTTAATAAGTCTTATTTATTCTATTTAATAAGATATTTAATAGGTCTTATTTATTCTATTTAATAAGGTATTTAATAAGTCTTATTTATTTTATTTAATAAAGTATTTAATAGATCTTATTTATTTTATTTAATAAAGTATTTAATAGATCTTATTTATTTTATTTAATAAGATATTTAATAAGTCTTATTTATTTTATTTAATAAAGTATTTAATAGATCTTATTTATTCTATTTAATAAGATATTTAATAAGTTTTATTTATTTTATTTAATAAAGTATTTAATAGATCTTATTTATTCTATTTAATAAGGTATTTAATAAGTCTTATTTATTTTATTTAATAAAGTATTTAATAGATCTTATTTATTTTATTTAATAAAGTATTTAATAGATCTTATTTATTTTATTTAATAAGATATTTAATAAGTCTTATTTATTTTATTTAATAAAGTATTTAATAGATCTTATTTATTCTATTTAATAAGATATTTAATAAGTCTTATTTATTTTATTTAATAAAGTATTTAATAGATCTTATTTATTCTATTTAATAAGGTATTTAATAAGTCTTATTTATTCTATTTAATAAAATATTTAATAGGTCTTATTTATTTTATTTAATAAAGTATTTAATAGATCTTATTTACTTTATTTAATAAAGTATTTAATAGATCTTATTTATTCTATTTAATAAGGTATTTAATAAGTCTTATTTATTCTATTTAATAAAATATTTAATAGGTCTTATTTATTTTATTTAATAAAGTATTTAATAGATCTTATTTACTTTATTTAATAAAGTATTTAATAAGTTATATTTATCTTATTTAATAAGGTATTTAATAGGTCTTATTCATTATATAGATAACTAATTATACCTATATATATTAGTATATAGCTTTCCTACCTTTCCCTACTTCCCCCTTCTTTTCCACCCTTCTCTCCTTTTATCCTCTTACTCTATATACTATTATTAATAATACTATAACTATTAATTAACCTTAATCTATATTATCTATAAATTATAATAAAGATTTAAGACTAAATACCTATATTTACTATACTTTTAAACCTAAGAGAACTCTATAATATCTCTATATAAAAGTCTATACTATATACTTATCTAAAGAAGTATTTAATTAAGCTTCTATAAGGTTAAATAGTTAACTCTCTTGAATTATAATAGTAAATTATAATACTCTACTTTAAATTAGGATTATTAGATATATAAATCCTTTAATACCTAACTATAAAGGAAAATCAGGTTATTATACTAAAAGGTATTAAATATATTTAAAAATAACTAAATATTATTTATTAATATAATTTAGAAAAATCTAAATATATATATAGTTATCTATAGTAGTTCTTTAAAGCTAAATAGTATAAAGAAAACCTTATAGTTAGTATTAGAAAAAACATACTATATATATATCTTTAATAATATATAGTTAATATCTTATAGGATATTCTTACTAATATTTACCTAATATTCTACCTAGATAACTTAAATATTATTATTTAAAGGTATATAGATATTAAAATAGTTAGATATACTTTAGCTCTAACTTTATATAGTCTATTAATAAATATATAAAGCTATTTATATATAGAATTAAGTATTATACTAGGATTAATATATATTTAAGATTTATTATATAGTTTTACTATAGTATTTCTATTATTATAGCTTAGATTATACTTATATAGTATATTAAGATAGTTAAATAGTATTAGTATATACCTCTACTAATATATATAGACTATAGTAGGAGACTAATCTTATTACTAATATATATTATTACTTATTATAAAATTCTAACCTTATATAGAAACCTTAATATCTATATATAATCCTATAGCTATAATATTACTAATTAATAATATTTAGTAATTAATAACTTCTAATTTAGCCTATTTATTTATTATTATTAACTATAAATATAAATAATTAGGTAAATTAACCTAATTACCTTTAATTAGACCTAATCTTTTATAAGTATATATAAAAAGTATATATAATATTAAGATTAAATACTAGTAAGGAGCCTATATAAAGAGTATACTAAGTTCTAGTTAGTATATATAAGTCTAATATATATTAGATAGATATATTATACTAATAATTATAAATATACTTTAAATAACTTAAAGTATTAGCTTATAGGATAAGTATAACCTTATATATTATATTATATTACTTTATATATATTTATTATATATTTAGTATAAGTTTACTTAGTTTATATAGCTCTAGAATACTTATTCTATTTAAAAATAAAATAGTTATCTATATATTATACCTAGAAAACTATAGGTTCTCTATTATCTACTTAATATAGATAAAGTTAAGGATTATAGGTACTCTATACCTAAATTTATACTCTAAGAACTACTAAATATTATTAAATAAGATAGTATTAACTTAGATACTTATCTTCTAATAGAAATAGTTTTAATTTATAATAATATTATATAGTTAGTTAGAGGAATACCTAATTAACTTATATCTAAGACTTAAGGTATACTATTTATATATTAGTATAAAATATTAAAAGTTTAATTATAAGAGTATATTAATAATAATATAAAGCTAAAGCTTAATCTATTAAAATTAATAACTAGTAGCCTTATATATCTTTATATATAGTTATTTAAGAGGAGTTAATATTAATTAACTTAATATAGAATTAGATATAGAAATAGATATTAATATTATATAGCTAGATTTATTTACTACTATATATTAGTAAAATTATATAATCTATCTTTATTCTATACTTTAAGGTTATTTTTAGCTCTTAATTATTATAATTTATCCTTACTAAGTACTCTATTAATAATATTATATCTTAGATCTTATAATTAAGTAACTTTATATATATTTATTATAAAAAGAACCTGTAGAGATAATAAGAATTATATATACTTCTACTTCTTTAATTACCCCTAAAGAGAGTTATTAGTATATTATAAAGTTTATAAATATAGTAATTTACTACTTCTTTTTCTTTAATAGTTAATTTCTTTTAATTATTTATATTTAAGGTATCCTCTACCTTAATTAGAGTTAAGCTACCTTGAATATTATATTGCTTTATAATCTTAATATTAGTAGATCCTTTATTATTTATTGTCTCTAGCTTAATCTATCTTTTCTCCTTAATAGAGATAGTTAGGGGTTATTCTTTTATCTTCTTTATAGTTCTAATTTGTATAGGTTAAGTTTTAACTATATATTTTTTTCCCTTTTTATTTATAGTTAACTTATCTTTAAACTTAATATATTAATCTTAAAGTAGTATAATTAGGTATCTTTTCTTATTATTATCCTTAGTCTTCCTTACTCTAAGTATAGTTATAAGTATATAAAGGGTTATTATAGACTCTATATTTATAGTAAACTTTATTATACCTAGACTATTACTAGTTATAACTTATTAAATAACCCTTTAATCTTTTTTAAATAGATTAGGTATAATATAGAGATATTAGAGTATTATATTAATTAATACCTTGTATAAAGAATATAGTTAGGTAAGTTTTAGTAGTAAGGTCTAATATTTACTATACTTAATTATTTATATATAATTATAAATATTTAGCTTACTAACTAACCTTATTATATACTCTCTAAAATAGAGGGTAATACTAATCTAGGCTAAGAGTATTTATTTAGGCTTATATATCTCCTTTTTACTTTAATAGTAGTCTTAAATAGCTATTTTAGTACTAAATATAAATAATCTAATAGAATTAAAGCTTAGAATTATAAGAGTAGATATAGATTAGCTTTATATATTAGTTATTATTAATATAGTAGTCTATATAGCTATAATAGTTAGATAGTAAGGTTATAGAGGTATAATTAGGTTAATAATATTAGGTAGGGGAAGATTATAATTAAAGTAGAATCACTAATATAGGTATATAGCCTTTATCTTAGTATATAGTTTATAGGTAGTTAGATAATTAGCTATAAGCCTAGATAGTAGTATAGGTAGTACTATATTAATATAAAAAGGAGTAATAAGGGATATATAGATATATATAGATTTATAATAATTTAAAAAAGTAAAAAGGAGAGATTAGGCTTATATAGTAGTATCTATTTATACTTATTTAAAGTAAGGGGTTAATAGATATATATATTATTTAATCTATTATATATTTACTGAATAGATAAGATTAGAGGTGTCTAACTATTAATATAGGTGTACAGGTATAGCGGATTTTGGGGTTTTTGGAAAGTGGCCCCTGTCGCGCACCATACCTGCTGCCTGGGGTTGCCCGTTCCCCATGAATGCACTTGTACCCAGCTAGCCAGTCCAACTGTGCCCGCCTCAGACGCCTTCATCCCAAGTGCATGCCGGACCCGAAGCCAACATCAGGAGACAATACGGTTGTGCATGATTGAGGGGACAGTGCAACATAATACGTTTTTATTCAGTCACCAGTGTCTTGTTCGCACTATACTTTCCGGCTCACCGCAGGCAGTACCTCTGATGCTTTAACTGCGCGCCATCCCCTGTTGAACAGGAGAAACGGCCCTCACTCCTCGCAACTTGCGCCAGTCCCACAATTCAGATATCCTAGTCATAGGCGCGATCGGCCCAGCTATTCAGGATGACACGGAGGACTCAGACGTTCGATGATTACGGCTCTGCAGTCGGCGAGGTCAGTGGTCCCTCTCGTCCACAGGGAGAGCGGGTGTCCAGAGTTGTCCGCTGACAGCGTTCCTTAGATCATCTTGGCCTCCTCCGACCTAGACTTCCTCGACCAACTCATTCCGCTCCTGAAAGATGCTAGCACCAGCAATCGAACCAGCTCCCTGGCCCAGAGCCTCAACCGCTACGCCGAGGACCGCGAGGCCGAGATCGAGAACATTGGCCTGACGAAGCATGAGGAATTCCTGGGCTCCGTCACCCAGCTCCAAAAGGTCCGAGAGGGTACCATCAACCTGACGGCAGAGATTCTCGAGTTGAACCAGTCCATACAGTCGAGCACTCAGGAGCTGGCCGAGCAGAAGCAGAAACTGGTTGACAAAAGGGCCATCCGGCAGAACGTGGCCGATGCTTCTGATGCGCTGAACGGGTCCCTCAAGATACTGCACGCAGTCAACAACGCGCACGAGCTAATACGGAAGAAGAGATATTATGCAGCCCTGAAGTCGCTGGAGGATCTACAGAACGAGCATCTGATCCCAATAATACAGAACAAGTATGCCACGCAGCAACAGCTGGCAGACATGATCCAGAAGTCCATTCCAACCTCCCAGAAATCAATAGGCGACGCCGTCATGAACGACCTGAATACATGGCTTTTTCGCATCCGGGAGACCTCACAGTTCTTAGGTGAGGTAACATTTTATCACACGGAGATGAGGCGATCAAAGCACAAGGAGCGAACGGACACCAATGAGACCCTCAGCAGCTTCAAGTTGAATTCCGCAATCGAACTTGTCTATGACGAAGCCGAAGAGTTCGACGTCCTCGACAACGAGGAGCTTCAAGTGGACTTCCAGCCCCTGTTTGAGTGCTTGCACATCCACCAAGCTCTCGGTCGGAGTGATAAACTTCGCGCAGACTACGCTGCAACAAGGCGACAGCAAAAGGATCTTCTGATACCGACCGCGATCCACGTTGACGGCGACGAAGAGCCGTCTCTCAACAGTTTACTGGAAGGCATTGCGGGCTTCGCCGTCATCGAGAAGGCAACGATGCGGCGTGTGCCCCAGCTGCGGTCTGCCGTGGATGTGGAAGAGCTTTGGGATTCCATGTGCACCTCTGCAATCACTCTCACATCCCGTTGCTTGAGCAGCATTACCAATGCGGAGGTATTGCTTAAGATCAAGTCCGTCTATGCGCTTTTCATCCAATCCATGGAAGGCTGGGGTTATACTGTCACCATGTTGGATAACTTCTTGCTGAAGCTGTTTGACACGTATGCCGACTTGCTGAAACGACGGTTCAGTGAAGACTTCCAGGAGATAGTCTCAACGGATGACTACATGCCCATGGCAATCAATAGCGCCGAGGAATACGAAAAAGTCGTCAACGTCAGCTGGTTCACCCAGGACACGCCGGTCGAGGAGCTGACTTTCCCATGTGTCCTACCGTTCTCGCAAATGTATCCGTTGTGCTGCATCGATATAAGGAACTTCCTCAATCAATTCTATTTCTTTGCCGATGACCACTTCCAACACCCCAACGTCATTGACGACACCCTGAGAAAGGTGAGTTCTGATGCTGCTTCACACGATTGTTTGTATCATTTTCTGACTCCGTCTTGCAGTCTCTGGATGAGCTCTTGACTCAGAAGGTGTGCCAGTCTTTAGTTGAACGGCTGAGCTCCCAATACTTGGGTCAGATAGTTCAGATTCTCATCAACTTGGAGCACTTTGAGATCGCCTGTCAGGAATTGGAGCAGCTTCTGATTAGGGCTCGATCGTCCACGTCAGCCGGTGGGCCTGTGACCCTGAGCGCCACCGAGCAGTTCAGGAACAACAAGAAGACGGCCGAGAAAAGAATTTTCGAGCTGGTCAACTCGAAGATTGACGACCTGGTGGATACGGCGGAATACGACTGGTGAGTCGGGACCAGCTCTGAAAATTGATTCTACCCCGTCTACAGTGATGCTGACCGAGGATGCAGGATGTCGACAACTGCCGCGACCGAGCCGAGCAATTATATTCAGACACTGACTAGGTACTTGTCAAACATTATGAACTCGACCCTGCTCGGCCTCCCCCGGGAAATTAAAGAGCTCATCTACTACGACGCCCTCAACCATGCCGCCGAAAGGATACTAGTGAGTCACACATTCTCGACAGCCTCTGCCGCGCGTTTTCCATGACCAACATACTTACAACCCCTCCTCTGCAGGCCTTGCCCCTCCAGCCCGAAGTCAAGACCATCAACCCCAACGGCGTGGCCGCCATGGCCATGGACGTGCAGTGCCTGGTCGAGTTCGTCCAGGGGCTCGAGAACTCGTTCATGCTCATGCAGATCCTCCAGGAGCTCGAGCAGACGGTCAAGCTAATGCAGGCCGAGAACGCCGACGACTTCTACGACATCTCTGTGCGCAACAGGAACTACGGCTCCGTCAACGCCATGAATGGGCCCGTCCTGCTCGAGAAGCTCACCCACACGGTCGAGGCGCCGAACCGCGCCGCAGCCACGATGGCCAATTTCTCGTCGCGGTTCGGTTTCAAGAGCTGAGCATATGTGCGAGTCTGCCGCTGGGTTCTCTTCTCGTGCGTGTATACCATAATCATTTAGCATGCCTACAAAGGGCACAGGGCAAGGTGCCCAGCTTGCACGCAAGGCATAGGAAATCGTCAATTTGTCTCTACTAAGTTAACGCCATGTTTCAGTAGCGACTAGGTGGGGCATATCGCCCTTGGACTTTGGATCTCAATGTTCGAAAGACCGCGATCCTATCTGCCGTGTACACCAGACCAATCGACCCGCTTCAAGGCTGCTGGTGGGGGGTAACGTCCTGTTGTCTCAAGCATGAAGGAATGAACAAAATAAAGCAATGGCGCGAGGGTATCCGTCTATTCTTCCTTTCTCTCGTCTCGGGGCGGGCTTTTCAGGCGCTCTGGTCGAGATGAAGCATGTTAAGAATTGTATTCCTCAGGTGGTGGCATTTGTGGTGCATGCAGAAAGACAACGATTAGGCGAACGAACGACGAACAATGGGGGCACGAGAAAGGGAGGGGCTTACTTGTTGTGGCTGCATGGCCTCGTAGCCATACATGGGCGGCATCTCCCCGTACATGGGGGCCTGTGCCTGACCGTATGCAGCCTGAGGGTTGGCGGGGACCTGGCCGGGGTACATGTTTGGCGGTTGGCGGTAGTCGGCCTCGGTGCCGAGGGCGTGGCCGGGCATGCCATAGTCCGGCATGGGGTGCTGCGCGTGGTTTGCTTGGACGTGCTGTCCGGGCAGGGCCTGGGCTGCTTGCGGCACGCCCTGGCCGGCCTGCTGCTGGCCTGCCTGCCTCTTGGAGTGTGAGGCCGCCTCCTCTCGCGGGACAATGTCGATGAGGAAGTCGAACATGTCTGACTTGGCGAGGGCGGAAGCGATGTCGGAGCGCTGCAGGGTCCGCCTCTTGTTCTCCTCGGCGTGGATCCACGCGCGCATAGTGAGCTCCGTAATGAAGATATCACAACCCTTGGCGAACAGTATCGGTGCCTCCGCACTGATCATCTTAACCTCCGGGTCGGCCTTCATGACCTTCTTTATGCGGGCGAGGGGCAGCTGGTGCAGCTTGTAGTCGTGCGAGTCGCTCTCGAGGTGGTTGATCGTCTGCTGCCAGTATGTCGTGAGGATATCCTTGTACTGCCCGTTGAGACCCTGGTGGACGTTTGCCCACGGGCCCGTGTACAGCTCTGCCGGCGCGTACCCTTGGGCGGACAGCTAGTGGTTTTGCGAACTGACGTTAGTGGATCAAGTCGAGCAAGAAGGGCCAGTCGTGTCGCTAGGCCTTTCGGACGGGGCAAACAAACCGCTGCACTCGCGCCTGGTTTTGTGTCGCACCGGTCAGCTTTCTTGCCCTGGCTGGTCGCATGAGACGGAGGCCTGGTCATGTAGCTTACCATAGTGTCCACCGTGGCTGGTGTCGTATACAGGCCTGGCCTGTTGCTGTTGTGCTTGCTGCTGGTTCTGGGAGGGATCCATGATGGGATGGAAGAACTACTAATTCGACGCGACGACTGGACTCAGTCTGGTGGGGTGGTTGGTGGTGGTGATGGATGAGTTGGCTGATTGATTGGTTGGTGGTTGAGCGAGGCCGACTTATAAGAGATCGGACCGTTGCGCGATGGTTGGATCCGATGGGTGGTTTACGATGCACAAGAAGGGCGGGTGACTCGAAATTGGGCGACGCTCTCGGCTTCGAGTCCTGTGCTGCGCGAAAAAAAGAAAGACCGCAAATCAGTAACGGTTCATTCACTAAGTATCCGGCGCGTTTGGCGCGTCAGACGCAAGCTTTCGAAGCCGGGTCTCGATGCCCAGCTTCCCCCCGGTGGGCTCACTCCCGAAGGAGCCTGCACGTGTTGCGCCTCGGCGACGACTTTGATGTTTTCTTTTTGCACTTGTTGTTGACATCAAGTTGCGAGGCGCAACAAGGCGCGCTACCGATAATGCGGCGCGCTCTCGTTGGTCCCCAAGTCGAGTTGCCGCCGCCCGTTCATTGGAAAAGCTCTTGCGACTTGTGGATGGGCCGGACTGACGAACTCACCTTACTCGATAGCTACGATGCGATGCGGTTAATTGATTGGCTGGAGTGGCTTTTGAGTTGAAGTACGGAGTAGCGAATGGGTGACCAAGGTGGAGTTTGCCCTGAGAAGCTCGTCTGTTTTAGAGGACGAACTCGGGCCAGTCAGCTAGCGCGGGCAAGCTAGGGGAAAGAGGGGAGGGGCGGCAGTCGCTGGTTGCTCGCAGGTGCAAGCCTGGTGGAAGCAGCGAGCTCGGGTGGTGGTGGAATGTGGGAGGGGGAGGGGCTGTTCCGGGTCGTCCACCCAGAGAGTGGGAGACGGAAGTGTTCCCCACGCGCGAGTGAGAGTGCACCTACGGCTTTTATATGCTTTTTTCTTCAACGTCTCCGAGATCTTCGCTCGACACAGAGATCGTGACGAAATCGGCAGGGCTGAAGACTGCTGAACAATCAATCCAGCTATTTTTCATGGACTTGGACTCCTCCAGGCCGGAAAGATGACGATTGAAGTATGAGGGGCGGTCAAGGCCAGCAACAGGGTTGGGCATCAAGCCGGGAGTGCAACTGGGACTCAACACGTCCGCCTCCCCCAAGCCCAGCGGTGTCCGACATACCTAAGGTAGCTACCACCTGCCTACAGTACCTAGTCAAGGTATTCCATCAACCCGATGCCCCCAGCCCTTCCTCCTGTGTCTCAGTCTCAGTGTCAACCACACACACACAATCACACACAGGCCGCATTTTGTCCAGCTCACCACACCACCCCTCTCACCAACATGACATGCCTGCGCTTGCGACGTAGACACGGGCGGCCCGTGTTCCCCATCAGGACCGTCTCAAAGCAGCCTCACAATCCAAACCTGCAGCTCCTGCAGCTACAGTAGCGCATCCATGGCTATATGACAGCTGGCAAGGTGTGGCAGACCAGCTCAGGGGGGTCTTGGGTGTCCGTGGATGTCTTAGAGAGAGAGGCGTTCTGTGACCTCACCGTCGGCATCCTCAAGTCCGGGCTCAAGATGTACCAGACTCAAGAGTGCTGTGTCGTCCAGGTACGTACCACTCTGCCTAGCTTCAGAGCTTCAGGCCCAAGGCAGCTAACCGGTTTGGTCTAGCTTGCTCGCGCAGAAGTCGCTGACCTAGTGTGTGGCCCGTGCCACCCTGGTATCTTTTTTCGCGACTCCGTCTTCAAAATTCGAAATTTCTGAGCATCACACCTTTCATCGACTCTCCTCTCCTTCACCGTCGAACGGCCAAACCTACGGCGCCCAACATGACGGCGGTTGATTTATCAGATGATCAGATCGACCAGCTTCTGAGCTCTGCCGAGCTCGCACTGGCCAGCAAGCCGGCTGACCAGTCTACTGTCGTCGGGCAACAGCAAACCAAGACGTTGGCCCCCAAAGCCCCGTCGCCCTCAACGGCGCTGGTGAGCAACAGCAAGGACACGAATGGAAAGACACCTGAAGTCGCTCTCCGTGTTCCTCAAATCAAGTCCAAGGAGAAGAAGGTACGCGCAGAACCCCCAATTTCCACCCGTCTTCCTATGAGGAAATCTTATCCCAAACTCGAATGACGCGGCGACGAGCCCCCGTTATGGGGGCAGATCCTGCACCAAACGTGATTTTTCTTTGTTCATAGTTACTCTGAGGTTTATTTGCCATCCTAGATGTGTCTTGTGTCGTTTTTGATCAATTCGCTAACTGGGTGTGACAGGGCGCCGTGCCAGACAATGCTGGGGCTGCATGGAACTACATGCCTCGAACAGATATCAGTGACCCCAACGTGAAAAAGGATCTCCAAATTTTGCGAATGCGGTCGGTTATCGATAGGAAAAAGTTCTGGAAGAAAGAAAATCGCAAGGATCCCTTCCCAATGTTCAGCCAGATTGGGACTTTGGTCGAAGGACCAACCGACCACCACAACGGACGCTTGACTAAGAAGGAGAGGAAGCGCACTCTCGTCGAGGAGGTCCTAGCCACGGGTGAGGCGGATGGCAAGTTCAAGGACAGATACATGAAGATCCAGGAGAAGAAGATGAGTGGCAAGAAGGGTCACTACAAGAGACTAATGGCAGCCAGGAGGAAGAGGGGCTGAGAGTCGGAGGCTTGACCGTGAGTGTTCTCTACAGGGCACTTGACGGAGGCAACAACATCTCTATGCGGTCCTCTCAACCATCAAGAGGTTGCGCGGACCATCCCGATCCCCGTGTCGACAGAGCACGCTCGATGCTTGCTTGTTACGCCGCCCAAACAAGGCCGCATGTTAGCAAGCAGCTCGTGTGCGCGGCAGGCTTGTGTGAATCAGAAAGCCAGGCCGTCGCGACGCAACGGGAAGCGAAGCACAATGAGGTCGACTTCTTACTCTGCGGTAATAGCAGGAGAAGTTAGAATGACCACGTGCCGAGGGGAAGACGGACTCATGCCTTTCATGAAGCTGTACCGTCATCACCATCCCGAGTAGCTTCACCGAGGCCCTGGCTGACGCCTGGCCTTGCCCCCGCAAATAGACGCAGAGAACAAAAGAAGCAGCTTACCAAATTGAAATAAAAATTCAATGAACTTAATAAATCATGACCATGAACATCCCAATCCATTTTTATCCGCTCGTAAATGTCACTTGTTCTGTCTGCAGCAAGTTTTCATGTGAGGTTGTCGACAGGGTTGGGGTTGCAATCGATATCCACCCGGCCAAAGCACAAACTTTCTGGAGCTTGATGATCCTCACTTAGGTTTCCCCGGTCAAGCATGCAGAGATGAATGCGCCACCTGTATTACGGCCGCTGAGGGCCATATTGCAGAGGCGGCTGGTAAGCCATTGCTATATGAGTTGAATTGAAGGTCGCGACGGCTGCTAACTTTGGTAAATCAGCAACTTGTGCCCTCTCGTCCGATCCGAACACCCTACTACGCCCGAGCCTCACAGCTCCGCCCCCAATTCCGGTGCAACTCGTCGACGTATGTCAAGGATATGATGGGCAGGCCCGGTAGCCAGGGAACTTGTCGCTGATATATGTGTTGTGTAGAACCAAGGACCCAGCAGCAAAGTCGGACAGCCCTGCCGAAGAGGCTGCGAAGGAGGCGTCCCCAGATACCCAAGCAGCGACACCGACGAACGCGACTCAAGAGGCACAGAATGTCAATCCAGAGGAGCACCTGGAACCTCCAGAGCGCCCACAAGACACGAAGGGCGAGATAGAAGTGCAGCAGGCCGAGCCGACCGAATTCGCAAACGTGCAGCCTGGGGAGCCGGTCGCGAACGCCAAGGTCGCATTGCCCGAGCAATCGAGCTCGAATGAAGCCGCTCGACCGAAGTTCGACGTCGCCTCGGTCAAGTCTGCGTTCCAAAAAGTCAGGCTCGCGGGTGCTGAGATCGAGGCCGGCATTTCAGAAGTGGTCGCGCGACAAATCGAGGCGGCCGAGGCCGCTGCTGCCCCGAAGCCAGAGGAAATCGTGATTCCCCGACCGGACGGCGCATTCATAAAGTCCACGATGAAGGTGGTGGAGGCTCTGTCCTTGGAATTCCTTGCAGGCATCGGGGCGTTCGAGAAAGCTCGCATGGAATCAGAAAAGTTGCAAACGATTATCGCGGACTCAGCGGACAACGCGCCGCATGATGTGAGCCCTTCTGCCAAGACTGAAGAGGTGCTCGGCGAGACCCAGTCCCGGGGCCAGGAGGCCCCCCAGGCCGCATCTGTCGCGTCGCAAAGCCACGCCCCAGAGGCAGTGACGGAGCAGGATATCCCCGAGCCCGCGGTCGAGGCCCAATCTGAGCCGGCGGAGACCGCAGAGACACCAGCTGCGATCGCAGATGAGGTCGTAAAGGCTGCGGAGGAAGTGCGTGAGACTGAGGAGGTGGGTGGCGGTGAGACAGAGACCTCCGAGCCTGTGGCTTTTACGAACACAGAAGCCCAGGAGGTCGTCAATGAGCAGATCGCGGCGACGGGGCTTGGCAGTACATCGCCACAGGAGCCAGCCGCCCCTGCCGCAGCTGCGAAAAATGAGGCGAAGTCAAAGCACGACAGGCTGAGTGCGGCGGCGGAGAAGGAAGTGGGTGACAAGGCAGAGGAGAAGGCGGCCCAGCTGGTCGAGACCTTCGAGGAGGATGAGGACGTCCCAGACGAGCCGTCCCGCCTACCGCGCAACGTGCAGGCCTTCTACCTGCAGCCGCTCCGCCGACAGGCAAAGTACAACGTCCCCTCATGCAACCTGCAGCTGCGATCCTACAGCGTCCGGCCGCTCGAGTCGTTCTGCGACTTTGCCCTGCGCGCCGCGTACTATCTTGGCCTGCCCGCGTACGGCCCCACGCCGCTGCCCAAGATCATCCAGAGGTGGACGGTGCCCAAGTCCAGCTTTATCTTCAAGAAGTCGCAGGAGAACTTTGAGCGTATCACGCGGCGCAGGCTCATCCAGATCCGCGACGGACACCCGCAGACGGTGCAGATCTGGCTCGCCTTCCTGCAGAAGCACCAGCAGGCGGGTGTGGGTATGAAGGCCAACATGTGGGAGTTCAGCAGCCTTGGTAAGTCCATGTCCTCCAAATCAGTGACTATTATCGTATGTGTGCTAATTTGGTTGCGCAGATGTCGCCAAAGAACTGGATCAGGCATATGAGGAGGCCAAGCCCTTGATCGACAAGAAGTTCAACCTCTTGGGCCAGGACAAGGAGATTGCGACGATTGAGAAGGTGGATGAGCTACTCACAAGCGAGAGGTACAAGTTGGCTGGAGGGCGGTAGATATACTGTGAATGAAGATGTATTATATTTGTGGTACACGTATTCGTGCATAGTTGAAGTGGCAGAGACCTTATAGATGGCTCAATATGCCACAAGCACCTGCAAGAACTTCAGACCATGTACCCTGCAAGTAATAGTCCTGATATTCTGCTGTGATTCTTGGATTCATGAAATAGGCAAGAGTCGACGTACTATTTTCTGTCCGTTAATGTAGTACAATTGCTGTCAATTTGGTGGGTTGAGATCTGGTGAAATCTCGGCTCATTGCACTTTGAACCTCCGAGATCACTCAGCGCGACATCCCGAAGTGCATCAACTTCAAAATATCACACCACCACACCAACAGCAAGCAGACTGCTCGAATGAGCATTTCAATGTCACCATGCTCTGCAGGCGGCCACGGAGGATATTAGGCTCGAGGTCCATAACGCAGGCCGCTCGAGTTGCGTCATCCAGCAACGAACAACCAGCATCCTCACGGATATCTCATCAACGCCGTTCAGCCTCATCTACCACCACCACCACGACCCCCATCAATGCCGCACCAAAAGTGATCTTCTCGGGAATCCAGCCCACAGGCGTGCCGCACCTGGGCAACTACCTCGGCGCCCTGTCACAATGGGTCGCCCTGCAGGAAGAAGCAACAGCCACCGCCGCCGCCGCAGCCAGCAGCACCAGCAACAACGCGCCGCCAACAAGCCTCCTCTTCTCAGTAGTCGACCTCCACGCCATCACGCTCCCCCAGGACGCACCCCAGCTCCGCCGCTGGCGCCGCGAGATGCTCGCCGCCCTGCTGGCGGTAGGGCTAGACCCGGCCCGCAGCACCATCTTCCACCAGTCCTCCGTGCCGGCGCACGCCGAGCTCATGTGGGTGCTCTCGTGCACCGCGTCCATGGGGTACCTGTCGCGCATGACGCAGTGGAAGAGCAAGCTGTCGCTGCCGGAGGACGCGTCCGCGCTTGATTACGACGGGGCAGCGGCAGCGGGGAGCAAGTCGGCGGCCGCGCTGAAGCTCGGCCTCTTCTCCTACCCCGTCCTGCAGGCCGCCGACATCCTCGTGCACCGCGCGACGCACGTCCCCGTGGGCGAGGACCAGAGGCAGCACCTCGAGTTCGCGCGGGAGTGCGCGGCTGGGTTCAATCACACCTACGGCAGCGGCAGCGGCAGCGGCAGCAAATCAACAAAAACAAGAAACATACTCATCCCCCCCGAGACAATCGTCAGCCCCGCGCGCCGTGTCATGAGCCTGACGGACCCGACCAAGAAGATGAGCAAGTCCGACGCCAACGCCGCGAGCAGGGTGCTGATTACTGATTCGGAGGGGGACATCCGGAAGAAGATCATGCGCGCCGTGACGGACTCGCAGAGCGGGTTTGTCAGCTATGACCCTGCTGGACGCCCTGGGGTGTCGAACTTGCTGGAGATGCTGGCGATCTTGGAGGGTGGTGGCGTTAGGGGTGGGAAAGTCAAGAGCAGTAGGGCACCTGAGGAGGTGGCGCGAGGGTTTGAAGGCTCTCAACACCCGCTCAAGGCGCTCAAGGAACGGACAGCGGATGTGGTTGTTGCTGAGCTGAGGGATGTGCGGGAGAGGTATCTAGAGCTGATGGGGAACAATGATGGGAAGGCGCTCGATGATCTTGAGGCTGTCGGTGCTGAGAAGGCCAGGGCGAGTGCGGATGCTACGATGAAGCTTGTCAAGGAGGCCGTGGGGTTCTAGGATCATATGCCTCCAGCTGTAAGATATGTACAAAGGCACATAGATCGGCGTCCTCGGGGCATAACATTCACAGTTTCCACTCAAGTTGACGATTGGCATTTGCGTGCGTTGGGTATATTTCTCATAATGCTGGTACTGGCAAGACACCCGAAACCTAGCAATCCAAACGTGTCGGTTTTCGAATCGCCTGCATATGCCAGTGTGTGAGGTATCTATGATTTGCATCTCATTCTTCCATTTCTATCTTCTCATCCCACTCGAATCAAAGATTCAGCTTCACGCGGCAACGACAAACATATCAGCATCAAGATGCATATGCAAAGTTGGAACCCCTCGACGCCAGCCAGAAATCTCTGATGACATTGTTGGTCTGCCTTGCTCCTCTCAAGCTACAAAAAATGGGTTAGTAGGATTCTGTCCAGAACAGAGATAGACAACGAGCTCAGGGGAATGGTCAACCTACTTTATGACCTTCTTTGCAAACATTGACTTGTCCTCAGCGGTCACCTTCGTGCTGGGGAAAGACGGGTCTAGCAGAGCAGCTTCGAGCCACTGCTTGGCCTTGGGATGCTGCACGACAAGTTTCTTTAGAGGGTCGCTCAGCTTGTCCAGTTCGCTGCGCGATGCGTTGCCGCCAATGTTCTGCACGAGTGACTGCGTCAGGAGCGGCCCGAGGTATTCGAGGGCATTGCTGAAACCAGCTTGGACCGAAGCGTCGTCGCTCTTGATGGCGACAAATGCGGACTTGTTGCTGGTTAGCCACAGGATCTCCAATACTCGAGTGCGAGGGGTTGCAATGTCAACCGTGCAAGTACTCACCCAGAAGTCACATGCACTTCCCTTCGGCAGGGGTTCCTTCCCGTCCAAAACTCTCAGGGCGAACATGAAAAAGAACTCGAGATCACTTGTCGGCTGAAGCTGCAGGAGAGCCTCGGGGTACCGGGACATGACGCGGTTCATGAAGTCAATACCGCTTTGCGTCAGGTCAGGGTCGCTGTCGGGTTCTTGGAGACGGTCAGAGCTTTGCCGCTGTAGTCTGGTCCAGGAATTGTGCTTACCTGATATCGCCTTTAGGAGACCAAGCACCCATGGCAGGAGGGCAGAGAGGCACTCTAGGACCTGCGACCTGGGTCGATTGCTCAAGGAGCTCACGAACGAGCACATGGTGCTGATCATGCTGCCTATCCGTGGGCTGCTGGGGCCATTTTGTGTGAAGAACTGAATCACAAGGGCTGGTGGAAACACAAACGGGCCCGGTTCTGTTTCGGAGAAGCCCGTTCGGAATATGTTGCAGATAGTTTCTGTGACCTCGCCACTCTGACCGAAAGCCTGGTGTATTTGGCTCACCATAGTCACGATGTGGTTCTGGATGCCCAAAAGGCGCTCGCTGCTGTTCTGGGGCCCTCTTTCCTCCTCGACGTCCAGCTCGATAGGCGCATCAGACAGGCTCTGCATGCCCTTGCCCATGCTTGCTACACTCCTCAAGACTCTCTCCGCTATGACAAGAGCCGCTTCATCCACAGATGTCGGCGCATGTTTCTGTGAAATGATATCAGCGCGGAGCCTGGTTTCGATCCATGACTTCATGTCTTGCTCGTCTGCCAGTTGCGGGTGCTCTTTCAGGCGGAGACAGTGTTGTGTGTCATTGTTGAGTAAAGCGATGAGATCCTCCAGGTAGCCCAGCCGTCGATCTTCTTCAGGAATCGCCTGCACTATCGAAGCGATACCGGTCATGATCCTCTCTTCCGCGATGGAGTCGATTCCTATGCCATGAATGCGATGATAATGTTGAAGAAAGCCCTCAACGTGGTCCTTGAGCAAAGATCGACAGGAAGAGCATAGCGTCATTATTGACTTGGAGGAAGAGCCTCCAAGCGCCCCGTCTTCGCCAACAACGGTGAAGAGTAATTCGAGGGCTGCAGGTAAGTATTGCTGGTGACGCTCGAAGAAATCAGAAAACCGCTCGATTGTTGCCAAGCTTGTCTGCAATAAACGAGGCGGTATTGTCGCCCTGGCTGGCCCCGGGCCAACCAGTTGAAACAGTTCAGAAGAGAAAACCTTGTGCAGGTCTTGGTCACAGTCTCCGCTATCCCCAACGCAGTCGCTAATAGATCCAAGACAGAAGAGAGAGGCCTCAATTTGGGCCCAGTCTCGGGCAGGGAGGGCCTGGAGGAGTAGATCAACAAAGTTGCTCACTAGAGACTTTCCCTTGAGAGTCCAGACCGCCAACAAAAAGTCGGCGACGTCTTTCCGGGCCTCAACCCAGCCGGCTCTATCATTGGAGTCCATCTCGCTCCATGTGGAGTGATCGACAAGCTGGATCTTGCCATAGCAGTGGGAAATAGCATCCACGACTTGGCTCATGGCAAAGGGCAGCCAGCTGTAAGCCGCGGCTTCCTCCATGTAAACTGTGTCCGTCAGAGTCTCAACATACGTGGCCCAAAATTCAAGGGCGGGGACAAAGATTTTGTCCTCTGCAACGAGGACGCCCCTGCAATTCAGGAGGCCACAGAGTCTTTGAAGCATCCTATGCGATCGCTCGTCCACGCCCTCCATAAGGGTTTGCACCTTTGCGTCGCCGAAAGCAATCATCATGATACCATATTGCGTGAACGCAAAGTCGAAATCACCGGAAGAAAGCTGCATGTAGCGATCTCGCGACCAGTCGCTTTCAAACAAGGCGAAGAGGGCTTCGTAGTGCTCATCTTTTAGGAAACCAGAATAGTTCTGAAGGATGTCGATGAACAACTCCATTGTCGTCTCGGTCAGCTCTTCAGTTTGAATGCATTCTAATGCCGGGATTATGAGATCCCGCAGAGGTTTCGTCAGTGTGTCATCGGACGCCGGGAGGCGTTGTTCATAGAGTATCCAAGACTATGTGCCTGTTAGCGATCTCAACCGAAGCCTTGACAAGGCCAGATGGCAGGCAATGTGCCCGCCCCCGCCAACGCCCTTAACACATCTCTCAAACGTACCTGTAAACACTTAATAGTCTCTTCTCGTATTCTGATGCCACTGGGAGACCTGTTGGACAGTCCACAAGCCAAAAGAGCTGTGACGTCCTCTGAGTTCTGGGCGAGGCTCTCATGCACTGCTAAGCTGTATCAAATCAGCATATGCAATCCACCACGCCGTAAGATGTCACCTACTATTTCTGTGATTTCATCTCGGTCTTTGCGATCTCCTCAACGAAGACAGTAATGAACCAGATAGCAGCCATCAACCTCGTCTCATCAAGAGCGGCGAGCAGGGCCGAAGTGGGGGCGTTCTTAGCCTCATCCCTAGGCACGGCACGGCCAACGTCGAAGCAGTAGAGCAGGTGGTGGACACATCCAGGCCAGAGGTGGGGGAACTGGATGAAGAAGGTGACGAGGGCGGAGGCGAGCTTGCGGATGACCAGGGCGCCGCTGCCGTCGCTTAGGGACCGCACGAACCAGCCGACCAGGCTCTGGAGCAGCTGCCTCGCATCGTCCTCAGCCAGGGCAGAGCTCTCGGTGTTGAGCTTGATGATGATGGTGAGGGCGCCAAAGAACTTGACCTGGTCGTCGGGCCGCTCCAGCATGCCATGGGCGAACTGCCATCCTAGCTGTGAGCGCTGGAGGCGTTGCAGGGCGTCCTGGGTCCTGGAGATGACCTCAGGCGGCGCTGGGCGGTACAGGGCCAATATCAACTGCGAGATGAGTGAGCATGTGCGTGTTTTTTTCTTGGCCTTGGCTACTGGATCTGAGGATGGTGATACTCACCGACTCGGCCTCGTCCAGGTTTGATGGCAGTGGTAGGGGCTCCATCTTGCTATGCAGTCAACATGGCGACCGGCAAACAGCCCCGGCCAAAAGATTGTCTCAGCCTGCGCGCCGCACCGTTCGGGGCCGGCCAGTGCAGCGGGAGGTACTACTGTGCTGCGTAGTAGAAGAAGGACGCGGTGGGGTTGGTGGGGCTTGTGAGACGGCGAGGGTGGGGACTGGCTCTGGGGGGTCCTTGTTCAATGGAACATAATGTGCAGGTCAGTGAGCGTGAGGGATGTCGAGGCTTCAGCTGAGCTCCCTGGTATAAATCCAACTGTCTGCTTTGAAGAGAGACCCTATTTAAGCACCGGCTCGCAGCATACTGACGCGCCGCTTGTTCTCGTGGTGGGGCGATTTTTTTTGGGAGAATGTCTGCCAGCCCGTATCGATAAGATTGTCCTGCAGCTTCCCATGCCAGCAGACTGACCAGCTCCATGAGACTTCTCTTGACCGTCAAGGCTGGCACAGTCCCTCATCGCTGCTTCTTTGCTTACGCGGCACATTGATGATCGTGCAGCTCGAGGGTATAAATTAGTGGACACTTGGTAGTATTCATCCACAAACTGTCTCAAGAGTGGATAACTACCAAACTACCAACACAACGTTGCGCCGAGGCAAACCGCGCAATGGGCGAATCTCAACGAGACAAAGTAAAAGTCATTGCAGCCAACGGGCAGCCAAGGACGCACTGAAACTTTATCTGCAGCCGGCCACAACTCAGAATGAGGACAGAGGATGAAGCAACACAACGGCCTGGGTGCGTCATCAACTCGACTCTATGTAAACAACGACACCCTCAATGCTGCGGCCGAAGCTGTTTGGGCCGGTATCCAATGCGGCTTCCTCTATGTGTGGTCATGTCTTGCTCGAGCCATATGGCGTCAATGTGATAGGCTGGGGCCTCGGTATGGGGGTCCCTAGGCGCAAATAGGCGCAAAGCCCGCCCCCGGCGATGCTCAGAAGCTTGCCAAATACAGCAGGAGAGCTTGTGTGGGCCTCACTCGATTGGCGACTCAAGGAAGGTGGGGGTGTGCGCATCCCGCTCGACGCTGCATACAACCTCCCCTACATCTCCCCCTCCACCGACGCCATTGAACTCCTCTTCCTTACTCACTCCCAATTCTACCCGCCCATGTTGTTATCCTCGCCCAGGCTGTTCTCTGCCGCTTGCAAGGTAAAACCAATTGCTGCCCAGCTACAGCCGGCCTTCAACAAAGCCAGAGGCGCACTCTTCCTCTCCAGATTCCCATCCGCATCCGTATCCCCCTCCTGGAAGGCCCGCTTCAGTTCCAGCTCTGTTCACACCGAGATGGAGACGGTCGACACCAGCTACCAGCTCTCCGAGCTGCGCAGGCTCATGAGGGAGCGCAAGCTGGACATATACAGTCAGTCCACACCATCGAACCCCCGGACTCGTCCATTGAATCCAAGTTCTAAAGATCCCGCTTCATAGTCATTCCGTCCGAAGACAGCCACTCATCCGAGTATATCGCACCCTGCGATGAGAGGAGGAAGTTCATTTGTGGCTTCAGCGGCTCCGCAGGATGCGCCGTAATCACACACGACAAGGCTGCCTTGGCCACCGACGGCCGATACTTCAACCAGGCAACGAAACAGCTGGACAACAACTGGACCCTTCTCAAGCAGGGCTTACAGGATGTGCCCACTTGGCAAGAGTGGTCTGCAGACCAGTCCGCCGGAGGGAAGGTCGTTGGTGTAGACCCGACATTGCTTACCAGCTCAACCGCCGAGAAATTGGCCGAGAGTATCAAGCGGAAGGGAGGGCAGGACCTGGCCGCCGTTACCGAGAACCTGGTCGATATCGTCTGGGCCGATGGCAAGCCCCCCCGCCCGAATGAACCCGTAAAGTTGCTGCATCAGAAGTATGCTGGTAAAGACACCAAGACGAAGCTCGAGGAGCTGCGTAAAGAGCTGACCAAGAAGAACCTGGACTGCTTTGTCGTGTCAATGCTGGACGAGATTGCTTGGCTGTTCAACTTACGCGGGAACGACATTCCGTACAACCCCGTATTCTTTTCTTACGCCGTGATTACAGCTGACGAGGCCACATTATACATCGATTCGGCAAAGCTCGACGAGGAGGCCCGCAGCTATCTTGCCGAATCTGGCGTCACAGTCAAGCCCTATGATAGCCTCTTCGACGACGCAAGGGCGCTGGGCAATAGCAATTCAGCAACGACTGACGCTAATGGCTTTGAGGTCATCACAATTAACAAATTTGCCATCTCCACAAAAGGCTCATGGGCGTTGAAGCTGGCACTGGGTGGCGACGAAGCCGTCGAAGAAATCAGAAGCCCCGTCGGCGATGCCAAGGCCGTGAAAAACGAGACAGAGCTGGAGGGCATGCGGCAATGTCATATCCGAGACGGCGCGGCACTGACTGCCTATTTCGCATGGCTGGAGGACCAGCTGGTCAACAAGAAGGCCATCATCGACGAGGTGACGGCTGCTGACAAGCTGGAGGAGCTGCGGTCGAAACAGAAGGACTTCGTTGGGCTGTCGTTCCCCACGATATCCTCAACAGGGGCCAAGTAAGTCTGACACAAGCCGGAGGCGAGCCTGTGATTATCGATCTGACGATGCACCAGTGCGGCGGTCATACACTACCAGCCAGAGCGAGGCAATTGCTCAATTATAGACCCGAACGCTATATACCTGTGTGATTCCGGGGCACAGTTCCTCGATGGTACGACGGATACAACGCGAACACTACATTTCGGCACGCCTACAGAGAAGGAGCGCCAGGCCAACACCCTAGTTCTGAAAGGAAATATCGCCTTGGACAGAGCCATCTTTCCCAAGGGCGTGACTGGATTCGCTCTCGATAGCCTGGCGCGCCAATTCCTCTGGGTAAGAATGTCCAGGCGTTGCACTTTCAATGGCATTCGACTAACGCTGTGTACAGAGAGAGGGGCTGGACTATCGCCATGGCACCGGCCACGGTGTAGGCTCGTATTTGAATGTCCATGAAGGCCCAATAGGAATTGGGACTAGGAAGCAGTACTCTGAAGTCTACATGGCAGCTGGGAATGTGACTTCAATCGAGCCGGGCTACTACGAAGATGGCAAGTTCGGCATCCGCATAGAAAACATCGCCATTGTGAAGGAGGTCAAGACGGCGAACCAGTTCGGCGACAGACCGTTCCTTGGTTTTGAGCATGTGACGATGACGCCCTACTGCCGAAACCTGATCGACGTCACGCTTCTGACTCATGAGGAGTTGGCGTGGCTAAATGACCACAACAGGGAGATCTACGAGAAGACGAAAGACTTGCTCAAAGATGATAAAGTGGCGTTGGCTTGGTTGGAGAGAGAGACAGCATCTTTCTAGGAAGAACGATTTGAACGTGGGCTGGCAAAGATTAAACAGCGGGTAGGTCAGTCTCCTGGCCACAGTACGAAGTCATACTAGGATGGGCCTTCCTTGCTGTAGCCATGGCAGCTAGGCCGTCTTTCGAACGGGGACGGGGTGCCATCAGGGTTGGGAAGCCTCTCAGAAGCACTCACGTGGTTTTTGTTTAACCAGTTGATGTCTGAACAGATGTAGGAAGCATCTTTCCAGTATTATAGCAACAGTCTGGAGCGGGTTGCTTTGACAAGATATGAAGGTCAGGACATGGAAAGAAAAGCCAAAGAGCGGTTCCCAGACTGATGAAATGGCAAGGTTTGTGTATTATAAAGGTATCTGCATAGACAGCGCTTTTAAAAATGCATGAACGCAGCGAGCGCAAAGGTGGTGCCAAAGGCCAGCTTGAAGGTTGGGTTCTTCTCGAGGGCCGACAGGACGCGCGAGGACTCTATGCGCTGCCGGATCTTGAGCGCAGAGAGCAGGTCGACGCCCCACCGCGAGGCCACCTGCGATGACGATCTGTTACGAGGCGGGCCAAAGGAAAGACACGGATGCAACACGTATTTCCGCAAAGGAGGAACAACTCACCTGTACCGTGACAATGGCCAGCCCCGTGAGCAGGACCAGTGTCTTGGAGAAGACGCTTACCACCAGGCCTGAGAGGAAGCCTGCGTACGTGTAGGAACTACATGTTAGACTTCAGCCCACGGAACCGTTACTGCAGCCACACATACCTGCGAGACTCCCGCCCGAGAGCTGCCTGATCAGCTCCGGGTCGAGCCAGTCCTCGGACCCGGCGGATACGGCAGGGGAGCTGCTGGTGCGCGGCGACGAGGAGGCGGATGCGGCGAAGGCGTCGAGGCGTATGGGCTGGCGCTGGTGCTGGCGGTGGGCGAGGACCAGGCCTGTTGAGAGGCCCAGGGTGATGGGTGCTGCGGTGCGGCGGAGGGCGGTGCGGCAGAGGGTTGCTGTTGCCATTTTGTGTGTTGTTTTTTAAGGAACCGAGAGTGCGGATCGAGGAAAGGTGAAAGGACGGTGGGCTTCGGGGATTTAGGTTTTGTCAATGGCTTGTTGTTGCTTTGGTGCTGTTGGTGAGGTTGGTTGGTTGGTCGGCTCTAGCTGTGTCGATAGTCCGGAGGTACAAGTGGCTGCTGGAGTGACGTAGTTGAGAGCTTGCGGTGGGTGAGTGAGTGGATGCTCTGAGAGCTCCAGCACTCAGGGGTTCAGGGGAGGTAGCTTATGTAAGGGCCTAAGTCCCAACTGACTGACTACACGGTCACTCTGTGGTGCCCTTAGACGTCTGAGCAAGTACTGCTGGAACAATTGGATCTAGTCTGTGTAGTAATTGCAATTGTTTTCGATGATGCGATCTGATTGCTTGAGTGTTGGAGGACCTTCAGAGTGTTAAGTGCTCCCCAGGCTTGACCACTGGAGAGGAGACTAGTCGGTCACAACTACAGATTCGTTGCTACTGAAGTAAGCTCTATTGCGACAGCTGCCACTCACCAGTCTGGATCAAAATAATTTTTGATTCTGTCATTGTGTCGAGGGCCTTTGAATTCCATCTGCCATGTGAAATATGGCAAGATTCCCTCGGTCGCTTGCTGCCTCAGTATTAGTGGCAGTCGCGATGGTCCCTCGGAGTGACCAACTCTATGGGTGTGTGCCTGATTAACTGGCATCGTTGACTGCAAATACACTGTCAGAAAGTCTCCTAATATTCGCCACGAATCGATAAAATCACTCAAAATGGAACCAACTCCTTATTCTGGTCGATGCAAGCACAGGAACCAGCAATATGTCGATGCTTGTCCGCTACCGCGCAGCCTGGCAGCACACGTCGCAGCTGCCACCTACACGACTCATCCATCACCACTTGCCCACACCAAAGAGCACTCGTTGCAGACTTGATGGTGCAAATTCGATGGCTGGGAGTCATGTGTTCATTGGTTCAGTTATCGACAGTCAAAAACCAGCCAATCTGCTTGAGTCTTCAGTCTCTGAAGTTCGGATGATTCCTATTGTCTATTGTCTCTTCACAAGCCTGGCAAGTGCCAGATTGGAGCTCCTGCGCCTGCCTCAACTCCTGGTTGGCTGGTTCTCGCAGACACCACAAGGAAAACTCTCAACACAATGGCCTCCATCCCATTGTTCTCAATTCTTGCGAGCGCCTTGAATTTTGACGGCTTCTCCGTCGCAGCTCTGCCCTGTATTATTTAAGACCCCATCTCATCTCTTACTGTCCTTCGAATCTTTCTTTCCACCCCAGACTCTACTTCGACCCATCCTCAGCACCAGATTTCTCGACTTCTGCCCAACTTGGCAAGCAATCTTGACTACCTTCTCACTGCTCTTTGCAAACCAACCTCGAGATCCTCTGCTGGACAGAGCTTTTGACCAGATCAGCTACTGGTACCCGGCCATCTAATCTCAACCCTCGGTGTCAAGAGCATCACTGCAAAGAATGACACCCCAAGACACCCCAACATCCAGCCCGGCTGCTGTGGTCGCCCAGATCAAGCTCGAAATCAATCTCCCCGATGGGGAGACCAAGAAAGGTGAGTTGACTAGTTAGGGGCAGTCCCAAGTGTTTTCTGAGTCTCACGGTCTAATCTCTTCTACAGAGACTCTTTTTCTATACGCCAACGACAGCTTTCGTGTCGGACGTGATCACTCTCACAAGTAGGTCAAGACTAGTCAGCTGTTTTGGGACTGCTGGCTTACTTGTGCCAGTGACCTCGTCATCGACGACCCGGTTGTGTCTCGCCTGCAGCTCGAGTTCTACACTGTCATCTTCGACGAGGAGCATTACCCCATGGTCTACGTCAGAGACCGCGGCTCTACTTCTGGCACCTATGTCAACGGCAGGCTCATCGGCGGCCGTGCACAAGACGACGAGAAGACAAAGGTCTTTCCTGGGAGAATCCTTCTCCATGAGGACGTCGTTAGCGTTGGAGAGAACGTAAAGTTTGAGATCATCCATCCTTTCGTCGGGAAGCTCAGACTCAATCAAATCCAGAGAAAGGAAGCCTTAGTAAGTCAACTCTTTCGCCCACACGTCGATCTGATCTTTACTAACAGCTATCTAGCAATTCCACAACAAGTACGCCGTCACAAACTTTGCGATCGGAAGCGGCGCCTCTGCCCAAGTCTATCTCGCAATTGAGGAGGACACGGGCGACTTTGTCGTCTGCAAGATCTACGATATTGCGGCTATGCGAGACAGAGGCCAGACAGCTTATATCCAGCGACTGGTGCAGGAGACACATGTCAGGAGCCAAATTGAGCATGTAAGTTGTCTCTTGTCCTCCGCCGTGTGCGACCTTCCCTGACAACCCTCAGCCGAACCTTGCCTCCTTCCGAGCCGCCTACAAGAGCCGCTCGAACCTGTACGTGTTCGAGGATCTCGCCGCCGGCGGAGACTTGTTCACGCTTACTGAGCGCTGCCGCTCCCCCATGAGCGAGATCGAGGTGCGTTGGCTGATACGACAAGTCGTGACCGGCGCGGGATACATGCACGCAAAGGGCCTTGTCCACCGGGACCTGAAGCTCGAGAACATCCTCTGCGCGACAACCCCCTCGGCTCACCACCGAATCGTCATTACGGACTTTGGCCACACCTGCATGGTCGGCGACAGAAGCATGACCGGCATCTGCGGTACCTATGGATGGCAAGCACCGTAAGTCCTCTCCTATACAAAAGAGACGCGCTACACAGAACTAACCGATTGTACCAGGGAGATCATTAACCCGAGGAGCCACGCTGGCCCGCCCGCAGACATGTGGAGCATCGGAGTCCTCGCGATCTACCTCCTCTGCGGCAGCGACAGGTGCAAGTCTATCGACCTCCTCGAGAACTTCGCAATGAACTACGCGCTCTCCCCACAGCGCAAGGTGAACGAGCCGACCAAGGAGCTCGGCCGTGTCTTCGACGAAGTCGCCTCCATCCGCTCTGATGTCGTCTCCAAGGCCTGCAAGGACTTCACCCGCCGCTGCTTCCAGACCAAGCCGGAGAGGAGGATCACCGCGATCGCCGCCCTAAAGCACCCGTGGCTGTGCGAGCCCGAGGAGGACCTCGAGATGTTCAAGTGTCTTGAGCAGACCACCATTGACAACTGGAAGCCTCGCACTGTTACTCCGAGGGCCTGCGAGAACCTGGACGAGGTTGAGATGCCTGCTGTGGAGGGTGTTTCCGAGACTTTGATTTCCCCTTTCTTTCCCTGCAAGCTTGTGGCTTGAGTCGATTTGAGTTTGAGTCGTTTTTGATTGTCGATTTGGTTCAAAAGTAAGGAACTAGATGTGCGGGTCGCTGGGTACCTAGTCTGTTGCAATTTGCTGTGCCCCGAGAGGCGTGCTCTTCGTATTGGCACTTTGGCTTTTTAATCGGTTTGCATCTACCTAGTCTTGAGTTTGAATTGAGACATATTCATCGGTCAATTGGAGTGGTTTACTCTCACCGCCATCGCGCTAGAACTTCAAACAGGTGATAGAGTACATTCATGCGCCATTATTTCGCTCTCTGATGCGCAGGTCACGAATATGGAATATTATCCTCAGGCAGCAACGTATTTTTGTGTTGAACATCATTTTATTATAGAACACCAACTCCATTTTCCCATCCCTAACTTCAAAATGCAAGTAAATACATATCTACGTGCTAAGACAGACACGACTCTATCGAACCAGGAAAAAATGAAACAACTCTCAGTCTATGAATTAACCTCCGCAAACCACGTCCTCAACAAGCCAGCCAGCGCGCCAGGGAGCTCCTCGAGGTTATGCACAATGAGGTAGTACTGGAACGGGAAGGTATCGAGGTACCTCTCAACCACGACATCGCTGGACCCATCGGCCCGCCGCACAAACTTGGCCTTGCCCAGCTGCAGCACGCTGTCCCCCTTGCGCGACGAGCTATCGTCCATGATGATAAAGACGACCATGACGCGCTCCTCGAGCGCCTCGCGGAGCATTCTCCGTATCCGCTCGTGCGAGTCCGAGGGCGTCAGCCCGTCCGACAGGATCAGCGCCAGCTGCCAGAGGTCCTCGCCGCCCCCCCGCCCGCCCGAGGCCGTCGCCCGCGCCGCGCGCAGCTGGTCCAGCGTCCGGCGGATCAGCAGGGCGACGTCGGTGCGGTCCTGCGCGAAGGTGAAGTTCTGCAGGACGCGGGCGCCCGCGTCGTGCGACGACAGCAGCGGGGCCGTGAGATCGTGCGCCGTGAAGACGTCGGCGCCGAAGCCCGTCACGCCGACCTGCCCGGCCTCGAGCATGGCCAGGGACCGCGAGACCATGACCAGCGACTCGAGGGCCATGGCGCCGGCCGTGGTCTGCCCCATGGACTGGGAGTCGTCGACGCACAGGAGGATCTGGTAGGTGCGCTTGGTGGGCACGGCGCGCCGCATCCAGATCTTGTCGCGCTTGTAGCTCGATGCGATGTACGGGATGATCTTCTTGATGTTGAGGCGCTTGCCCGTGCGGTAGGACCCCGAGAGCTTGGTGCTCTGGGACGGGGTCAGGATCAGTCGGAGCTGGGAGGTAAGGGCGAGGGAGAGTGGGTGGGTCTTTGTCTGGAGGGCGGTCCATGTTTCGAGGGCTTGTTGGTAGTCGCGTAGCGGGCGCTCTGGGTCGACGAGGTGCGTGTGGTCTAGCTGTGTTGATGTTTCTTCGACTGTCTCGTCCTCTTGCTCCTCCGGGTCGTTGGCTCTGGTGGGGGACATGGACCGCTCGCGGTTGAAGGCGCCGCGTCGTGTGGCCACGCCACTTCGGGACTCGTCGCGTTCTGGCATGTCCTTGTCTTTGGACTCGTCCTGTTCCGCGCCGTCCGCTTCCTCGTCGATGTCCATGTTGTCGTTCTCGTTGTCGCCGTCCTGTTGAGGCATGACACGGTTTTGGTCGTCTGTTTTCTCCTCGTCGATCGCCATGGACTCGTCGATGGGCTGGACCTCGTCCTCAGCGGCCGTGCCAAGAGCTTGGGCGTCGGGGGCATCGTCGTCATTCTGAAGGTGTTGGAGTTCCTTCTGGGCCATGTCCGAGTCGTCTTGTTGCCGCGCTTCATTGTTCTCGTCCATGGCATCTTTGATGTCTTGATTTTGCCTGTACCACCTCTCGAGGGCGTCGCCAAGCTTCCTGAATGGCTGCGACTGTGCTGAGTCGTCAGGCTGCTTGGCCTCGTCCGAGCGGTCCTGGTCATCGTTCTGCCTGGACATTGCGCCCTCGTTACCCGCGGCGGTCTGTTGGTCGTCCGCGCTTTGGCCCGTGTCGCCGCTCTCGCGTTGCGCCGCTTTGGCTTGTGAATTATCGTCGTCCTGACCGTTCTCAATGTCGTTCTGGTCTTGGCCGGCGCCGCTCTTCATATCGCTCGGGGCAGCGTTGTCTGGATCGGCGTGGGCGTCATCGTTGGGGTCCAGCGGCGGCTTTGACTCGTCCTTCTCGCCAGAGTCGTCCGCGCCTTGCTCCTCTGCTTCCGGCTCTTTGTCTTCCATCTCGGCGTTGTCGCCCGTCACGTCTTCGTCAATGTTGTCCTCATCGACCTCCTGGTTCATGTCGTCCTGGTTCATCTCGCCTTGGTCGCCATCGTTCTCATCGACGCTCTCTGCATCTCCTTCCTGCTTGGCTTCCTCCTCTGTGTCTTGCTGGATGTCTGAGAGCTTGTCCAAGTCATCGTCCGAGATGGCTGACTCGTCGTCGCTGCCGTCAATGTCCATGTTGTCTGGCAAATCCAACGCCTCATTTTCGTCGACGTTCTGGTCTTGCCTGTTCATTTCTTCCTTTGCGCCGGCCTCGTCTTCCTCCGGGCCTGCCTCTTCTTCCTCCTCGATTTCTTGCTCTGGCTTGCCTTGTTCGGGCTCTTCCTGCTTTGCGTCCTTGTTCTCGGGCGCATCATTGTCGGCAGCCTTCTCGTCTTCGTTCTTCTGGCCCTTGGCGTCATCGCCTTGCTGGTCCTTGTCTGCGTCGTCGCCATCTCCGTCCCACATCTTCTCGTCGACGGCGGTGGGGTCGAGGTCGTCCACGTCTCCAGTTTCTTCATCCATTTCGTCCTTCTCCTCGTCCTCCTCGCCCTCTTTGCCGTCTTTCTCGTCCTCGTCGTCGCCGGCTGCGCTGCCCATTTCTCCCTCCATATCGTCCTGGCCCATGTCGACGGCGTCTTCCTGGTCCTCTATCTCGCCGTCTTTCTCTTTGTTTGGCTCTTGAGCCAGCTCAGAGAGGTCTTCGTCAGGCTGGATGTCCTTGCTGATATCTTCGGCGCCCTCGCCCTCGCCGAGCCCTGTACCGCCCTCGAGCTTGCCCGAGTCTGCAGAGGTCTCGTCCGACTTCTCTTGCGGGGTACAGAATCCCCTGGACGCGATCTCCACGAAAGCCTTGGCGAGGTTGAGCGCCATCTTGGAGCTGGCGCAGTGCACATTGGTCAGGTCCGCGACGGATGTGCGGCATATGATTGCGTATTGTTCTAGCAAGGGCAGGGTGACGGCAAGAAGAGAAAACGCAGCATTCTTGACTGTTGAGTTTTCCAATTTCAGAGTGTTCAGGCGGGAAACGGAGTCGCTGATACTCTCAACGATCGTCTTCATATGCAAAGATTTGAGCATGCTTGTAAGGGTGTCGTTATACTGCAGAAGCCACGATGCATCCTCCGTTGACGCTGGCATAGACGCTGTTGCCTTTTGGAATTTTTGTACAGCATCAAGAACTTTCTTGGAGAGGTTCAGAGTCTCTTGGACAAACACAGTAGCGTCTTCGGTGCCTGTTGCGGCTTGCTGATCATCGACGGTGACAGTGGTCCAGATCTGGAGTTGCTGGAAGATGAAGCCGAGGTCAGGGCGTTCGGACTCTAGCAACTGCAACGTTGCCTCGAAGTCATCCAGCTTCTCCTGAAGCTGCTCTCGCAGTTGCAACTGTGTCTTGGAATCCAGGCCGTCAGGCAGCTTCTGGCATGCGTCAAAGCGGCATTGAAGCTTGGTGAACCTTGTCAGCCATTCCTGCAGGGCGGACTGCACTGGACCGTTCGCGACCTTGCCGCGAGCGCCCTGTACTTCGATCAGGTGGAGACCCAAGTTCAGCACGGGGATAAGCCATTGGAGGAGCTGAGCGTGATTCGACGTCTTCTGTTTTGTGACCAGGTTCTCAGATTGGTTTGACGTGATGAGAGACTGCACATTGAGTATGCAAGTATCTACTGAGGCCAGCATGTTGGCATTCTCGGCCAAGGAGCCGCGTTGTTGAATCAGCACGTGAAGGATGCCTTCCATGTAACCAGTGCTTCGCCGGACAGTCTCATTCGTGAGATCACCATTGTGGTCGTTCAAAGCGCTTCTCACTTGGGGCGCCAGATCGAGAACCTTGTGGAAGTAGTACTCGGTCTCGGCCAGTGTTGAATCGCCTCCACAAGGTAGGTATTCCAACTTGGCCAGCACGGCTGCCAGCTGCTTTTGGTTGCGGAGGTGAGCTTCGTTCAGGTTTCGTGTGAAGCCCATAGTCCGGATCGCCTTGACTGTTTCTTCGAACAAGCGGACCTTCCTAGTTTTGAGATGCTTGACTTGCTCCTTGTTCTCGTCGTTCAAGAAAGCGGGGGTTTCCTGCTTCAAGGAAGACATGGCCGACATTGTGTCGGATACGAAGGTGTTGACTATTTCCGCGGCATTGATCGTCGATTCGGGCAGCTGAGACGCCTTCGACATGATGCTGATGATCTTACCAGCGTTTGAGAGTCGCCTGGCATGGGCATCATCGAGCCAGCCAGGAATGAGCTGCTGGCATAACGAGGCGGCAGAGTCATTCGGCTTGGGTGGTGCTAGAGCGACAACCTTTGTCTCTGTGCTGCTGGAGTGGCTCTCGTCGGGAAGGCCTTGGTCGACGACGGTTCTCATAGGCTGACCAAGGACTGTCCGGAATTTCCTGACGAGTTTGAACAGCTTCTGGTGGGATTTGCGAGCACTTTCCCGCAGGGCGACGATGTTGGTATCCTTCCAGCTGGCGAGCAAGAGTACGTCCTTCATGGCCTTCTCGACAGTTGCCCTTCCTTTTTGAATAGCCTCCACTACCTTGCTCTCGTAGCGGCTGTACATCGAAATGAAGTTCAGCACTGCGTTGTGGATGAGGCTGAGTGGTGCGAAGTCAACGGCCAAAAGCTCAAGCTGCTTGTTCAGCTGGCGCAGTAACCGGAGGCGGGTGTCGAATTCACCCAACACGGCCTCGGAGAAGAACATCTCAAGATCCGACACCAGTTGGATGGAGTAATCCTTCAAGTCGTGGCCCAAGTCAACCTTCGTCATGGGAATGGCGATGACAGCGTGGTAGGCGACGAACCACCAAGACTTGGCATCGGTCTGACACTTCTCAACCTCCATGTCAAACAGCTTGGCCCAGGTTGCGAGTTCCAGGCGGCGCCAGCTGACGACCGTGTCTGCCAACTTGTTGTAGAGTTCCGGGGCGCCGTAGATGTGACTGGCCCAACCACCATGCTGCCACTCGTAGACAAATGCCACAAGCTTCTCGACGCGGGTTATAATCTTGGCAAGGGGATCGGCATGGCTGAGCTCGAGGACGTGATCGCATGCGGTGAGGACATCAGTGAGAGGCTCCAAATGAGCGATCTCATCGACTCTCTGCAGTTCCCTGAAGCGCATGCGGATGCCATGCACCAGATTCACAAGCTTGCGGGATTCGAACAAATTGGCGCTTGTGTAGAAATTGTAGCCAGCAGAAGTCGTGCTTGAGGTGAAGTTGTCCATCTTCTCATCTAGAACCAGCAATGCGCCAGGGAGAAGCGATCGATCCGTCTGAGCATCCAGGGAAGAGTGCGCGGCTTCGCTGGAGACCTTGCGGGCAACACCCTTACAGAAGTTGATCATACTCTGCTGAGTATCCTGTGGCGTCAGGAATATCCTCTCGTGGCGTTCGGCCAGTCTCAAAGCCAAGTTTCGAGACGCTTGACCCGGCTTCTTTGTGGCAGCTTGGTCTTCAACAGTCTCTGTTTCATAGTCAGGGAACAACTCGTTGAAATCTTCTTGGTCGGCTTCTTCCTCCTCATCGAGGCCACCCTTGTACCGATACAGGCTGTTTTTGGCTGCCTCCTCCCTCTTGTCGGCGTCGAGCTTCTTGCTCCATTCTTCATAGAAGTAATGGAGGGCCTCGAATGTGAGCTGTCGGAGAGTAGTGTCGAGGCTCTCAATTCCATTTACACTGACCCAAAGACCAATGTAAGACAGGAACTCCAAGCTCTGGGGAGGCAGTTGGCTCGTGCCGCTCCAAACAGACCCGCCTAACATCGGTGTGACACTGAGCAGCGAGCCAGCATCTGATCGCTGCCCGGCACCAGATTTGATGCTCAGGGAGAGTCCAAGTTGCAAGCAGCGCAATATTGTCACCAAAGGCACTGTCAAATCCTCATAGACTTGGAAGCGGCTTGACAGACGCTCAATGAGGTGAAGCACATTGTCCTTAACAAGCTGGACTTGTTCGGCCTTATCTTCGGTATCAGTGGCCAGGAAATCGAAGACGGCAGACGCGACATCGCTCTTCACAACGGCATTCAGAACGTTGTTGAACTCTCCCTGGAGTCGGCCCAGGTCGTTGCTGGATGGGCGGTAGATAGTAACGGCGGCGGCCGGAGGCTCGCCCAATTGCTCGATCTCTTGGCGCACCAATTCAGCACGTAGATTGGATGCTTGGCCAGTGAAGCCCGCCTCGAAGGAGCACAATGCGTGCCATTTGTGCCTCAGGTTGGCCAGAAGCTCTTCGTGGGAGTCACGTTCAGTCTCAGCCCGGAGGTAGGGGTCGAAGATCTTGTCGGGAACGTAGAGCTCGACGCACCCGATGGCGAAATGAACCCACGCCACGGCAGCAAGAGCGCTTTTCTGAGTGGAGGATTTCTCGGACGCCACCAGAGCAACGATTGAAGGTATGAAGTGCTGTCTGAAGATGACCGCACTGTGCTCAGGGCACTTGGACTGCTGGGCTGGCCCACCGCGCGGCAGTTCGAACACCAGACCACTTGGCTCAATCTTCACCGAGGCTGGCTTCAACTTTCGTGACAAGAGCTCGAAGAGGGATACAAAGTCCTGAAGCAAAAGTGGGTCATGGGAGCCAGCTACTTCCCGCAGCAAGTGCCAGAGGATCTGATTGAGACAGCCGACAGAGTCTGCGGACACGGCTTCCGAGGATCCTGCGAGGAGCTTGCCCATTTCTGGCAGCTCTATCTCGAGGGACTGCAGGGCGGCGAGATTGGCAGACGCTGTTGATTCATATTGCTGGATGAGCCTCGACATGAGCTTGCCATTCCACGGGTGTGAATCTGAGGTCTGGGCGAGAACGTAGTCCATGGAATGGAGAAGCCGTTGAGCACTGTTCCAGCTCTGCAGCCGCATCTGCGAGAGCGTGGGGATATTTGACAATACGACAACGTCTTGGAAGTCTACGAAGACTGACGACTGACGCGATGCTCGATGGACGGTTAATGCTTGCCTCAGGGTCTCGAATTCCTGCTCGAAGAATGGTGTGACCTCACGAGCATCGTCTGCATTAGCCTCTAAAAGCTGGATTTCTCCTTGCAATGCTTTTATGAGGCCGGCAGCAGCGGTGGCATTCATACGCACAATGCTATAAGCCTGAGCCAGAGATGAGATGGCCTTGCTGAGGTCGGCAACACTAGCATTCGACTTCCACCTGATGGCATCAAAGCGACTTGCCAACTTCTCCATCTCGCTAATAGCCGAGAACGTAGCCTCGTCAGTGATGGGAGCTGGCCGCAGAAGAATCCAGAGAGTCTCCATACTCAGCCCTGTGGTGAGCTTGAAGCCAACAGTGAAGGCATCTTGAATATTGCCAAGGATGCTGGTAATCACTTGCAGCCCTCGTTGACTGTCAGAGCTGTCCGCGGTAGACTGTAGTGCATCAATGCCTTGCTTGAGATGAGCCTGGAACCTCGCCTCCTCGAATGAAGCGCCGGTGACAAATGTGAAGGTCCTCCACCAGTAGTGAAGAACGGCCCGCAGAACCGGCTTTACCTCGGCGCTGCATTCTGAACGGCTCAAGCAGTCGTCTATGAGTGCTTCTATGACCTGAACAATGGAGCTCAGAAACCCTGCCACGTTGACTGTTGAGTCTTTCGCCACACTGGCGACCTGATCCGAAACTAGCGATCGCTGTAGTCGGTTTAGAGTGGAGGGTTTGGTCCTGTCGAGAGTTCGGATCTGTGCCTGCACGGCTTGCTGAGCGTATTGGAGCTCCAAGAAGACCTCGTAGCAGAATGCGAGCCACTCCGCGGCCTTGTTTGACTGATGCTCCACGAGCTTTGCCATTGGAGCATTGTGTAGAGTGTGAAGAGGCTGCGCACCAGTCAACACCTCGCTCCCTGAAACGCCCGTGGACATAGCTGTATACAGGTCAAGAATGGCCTGTCTTGTCGGTGCGGCCTTAGTAGACTGCACATATGACACGAGTGCAGATAGGCCGGAATTGGCGTCAGGAGATGCTGCATCTAGTGGAGAACCCAAGCCATTCATGGAGGCCTTCTCATATCTTGCCAGGAGAGGCACATCTGAAAGGTCGAGGTTGTCAAGTGCTAGACGGGCGACCTCAACACCACCGTTCACGGAGGCTTCGGATCTCACATGGGTGGCGTGGCTGTATCTCCGCATCGAAGACTCAATTTCGGTGATGTTTGAGAGATAGCGGTCACTCCTCAGCTGCGACTCATCCAGGTAAATCTCAACAGACCGATTCCGCATCGCACGAGACAGCTCGCCATAGCGCGGGTCCATGGTCAGGAAGATGCGGAACTCAGGGTGAGGCTTGATGATCCTAGGTTCGCCGTCCGGGCCTGTGTGCTCGTTGATGCTCAGGAACCCGTTGGGTCGTTCGAGCAATGAGTTCAGCCTGTCGAGAACCGACGCGCTGCACAAATTGGCGTTGTCGAGGACAAGCCAATTGCCTGCCTCCAAGGCACGGACGATGACTCCGTCGAGCCACTCGAACCGCGGATTTGCGAGGGTTCTTGGGGAGTTCAGCATTTGATGTGCATGTGAAAGTCGTTGTCCTAGCAGAGAGTCGGCAGGTATCTCTGAGGCTAGAGCCTCTATGCACACAGTGATCTCAGAGAGGTCACCTTCCCCTCGGCGCCTGTCAAGAATGCTTATCAGGTTGACAGCATTTTGGGATGAGTTCTGAGGCAGCAGCGATAAGGCAAACTCCAAGAGCGCGTCGTGAAGCTCGTCAAGACTGGCGTGGAGCTCTCTCAAGGGATCGGCTTGCTCAAACCCACCGACGAGATCCATGGCATCGACATCCGCATTGAGGGGGAAGACGATCAGTTCTTTCCCGACAGAAGCAGCGGCCTGGTTAAGGAGCGATGACTTTCCGCTTCCCGAAGGACCGACGAGAATGCACGGCAGGTTCTGTTTGACGCAGATCAGGAGTGACTCGAGTTCCGCAAGACGCGGCACGACATTCATGTTGGGGAAGCGGCTGGGCTGGAGCAGAGGATTGCGATCCAGCATGGCAAGTCCGACCTGACAAATGGCTGAAGTGAGGTTGTGGTACAGACTGTGCGGTTGAGGCGGCATTCCGAAAGCCTCTCTGAACAGCTGTGCAATATACTCTTTGTCAATTTTGGAGCGGAAACGCTGGGTGATAATTATGTCCAAGAAATCTGACGCTTGAGCTGAGGCAAGCAATTTGTCCTTTGAGGCTAGGAGTTCCAGCCATCGAAGCGAGTCTCGCAAGTTGAACTCCCAAGGAGAGCCGTGAGCGCCGAAAGACTTGCGGATAGAAGTCTCGTAATCCAAAGCCGATACGAACCTGATCATGTTCTGGATAGTGTCCTGAGGTACGTTGGGATACCTCTTGCCAGCGATGAGCATCAGATCCTGCTCAGTGAATACATCGGCGTAGACCACGATGAAACGATTGACGAATGAGCTAGGCAGACCCTTTCGGCCACCACCCTGCGAATGGGGATTTTGGGCAGCGAAGAGCTTGAAGTCTGGGTGACACTTGAAGACTTGATCCAGTTCCGACACGTACACCTCTCCACGGTGATCAAGACAGGCATTCAGACCCTCGAGGACGGACTGGGACGCCAAATTCATCTCATCAAGGAGTACCCACTCGCCCTTTTGCATCGCTTGGAGGAAAGGCGCGTCCCTCCAGGCGAAGTTGCCCGCCTCAGCACCCTCGACGGGAACATCGGTACCGAAGAGGTCCATCAGGTCAGTCTGATCTGAAAGGTTGATTCGGGTGAGCGGCCTTCCGCATGCCAGAGCCAGGGCGCTGACAAGTGTCGTCTTGCCTACACCTGGGTTACCCTCAAGCAGAACAGGCTTGTTGACTGCGAGAGCACGGATGACTCGCATGAGGTTCATCTTGGTTGTTGGAGCGTCGAAGGCGAAAGCAGAGTCGTCTTCACCGTTAGCCATCCGGGCGACAGAGAACTCCCCGATTTGGACAAAATCTTGGCCGATTGCTAGTTGTGGCTCGTTCCGGTAAATAGCAGTGACGTCGATCCCACCCCCAAGAAGCTCGTTCAGCTTGTCCAAGCATTTCTGCCTCTGCTCATCCATGGTCTTGGGATCCAGTGAGAGTAGAGCCGAAGGGTTGGCACCAAGGGTATCGATGAAAACGGTGGCTGCTCCGTGCAAGACGGCCATGGCTGGCTGCATGCTCTCAGCATGGTTTACAAAGTTCACCCAGACCAGGATGTCACGAATTGAGAAGGCAGTAGCCGATGACGAGCGACACGTCTTGCCGAACCAGTACGAAAAGTCCACGATGACATGTGCGAGAGGCCTGAATTGGGGCTTCAGTTTGTCAACCACAATATCCAGGATGTCCTGTCTGTTGGTCAAAGGCGGAACCCAGATCTCCGTGAAACGGTTCCTGAGTGCAGGGGAAAGCTCTTTCTTGCCGAAGTCACCTCCAGGATTCATCGTTGCGAAGAATTGGAAGCCGTCCGTCGCGCGCACGAAGGAGTTGTCGGTGCCCTTCTCAGCCAGCAGCAGGCTTCGCCCGGGTTCAAGCACAGAGTTGAGTCTTTCCAGTACGGAATCGTCAGCCAGGGAAATTTCGTCGAGCAGGAAGAAATGTGCTTCCTTCATAGCGTGCACAAGGCTGCCGTCGGACCATTCGAAGAGAGCCTTGCTTCTAATCTCGTTGGCAAGGACCCTGTCTTGCACAGCATCAGGGATGCGGCTCTTGTCATCCGCAGGGAGAGCATGATAGCGTGCCAGGAGATAATCGATGCTGTCCTGAACAGGTTGTCCCAAAGACTCAAAAGCTTCTACAAGGCTTTGCTTCAAAGCTTCCGCAATGGCCCCACGGTTTCGGACTGGTCTCTGCGAACCGATCAAATCACCCGTCTCAGTGTTCTGATGCGCGTTGACGATGTGAAGTTCTCTGCCTAGAGACTCGGCAAGCAACTGAACAATTGTCGTCTTTCCACAACCAGTCTCACCAACGAGGAGAATCGGCTCATTGTTCCGCAGAGCCTGCGAGACTAGAGTGTACAGTCGGCGCATGGCATTAGTCCATACAACGCCCTGCTTGTTGTCTTTCAGACCGGCTCGTCGCATTGCTCGGTTGAATCTCTCGTCATACAGCTGGTCTGGGTCAATCTTCACCTTGAAGACGGTTTCGATGACCTGCCGCACCGCGTCGCGTTCCTCGTTATCCCGAACACGCTCTGCCAGGAGCATGAAACCATTATTCGCAATGTCCTCGCGTGTTTCAGCGTCCCGAAGGGCCCATCTGAACAGGTCTCTCAGAGTTGCAAAGCTATCCTTCTGTTCAAAGACTCGGCTGGTCTGTCGCAGCCGGGAGAGCTCCTTGTAGACGGAGACGATCCTCTTGCAGTCGGATGGGGCGGTGTTGATGCTGCGCTTTTGCAGAATGTGCTCCAACTCGTCTTCAGGGATATCGTCGTAGTGGAGCTCGAGGAAACGGTTGCGGAAAGCTCGCGAGAGGACTTTACGGCCGCCATAGAGTCCTGGCGGATTTTGAGTTGCGAAGAGCATGAAGTTCTCGTGAGGACGGACGATCTCTTGAGTCTCCGGGATCAGCAGTTCGCGATTGTCATCGAGAAGACGGTTAAGAGCTTCGAGGATATCGGTGGGTGCCAAGTTCAGTTCGTCGAGGACGATCCAGTGTCCTTGACGCATGGCCTGTACCAGCAGACCCTCTTGGAACTTCAACTTTCCATCGGAGCCGGATATGTAGGTGCCCAAGTACTCCTGTAGATCAGTGTGTTCGTGGTTATTGATTCGCACGAATTTATTACCGCTGTACTCGGCAAGGTACTCGATCATACTCGTCTTTCCTGCTGAAGTTGGTCCCTGAATGAGAATAGGGAATCGCCTCGTGGAGGTGGCTCGCACCAAGTTCAGCAGATTCCGCTCAACGTACGGCGTTCTGATGTAGTCTGCCCGTTCCTGCGGGACCTCGACTCCCTTCAGTAGCCAATAGACTCGGTTGTTGTCCGTATCCGTGAACTTGACGTACTCACGCCCGTCGGCCGGATACTTGGGCGGCCTTGACAGAAGACGGTGGGGGTCCTTGCCAAGCAAGTGCTGCACAATAAGAGGCATGACCTGCAGCTCGGATGCTCGACTCAACAGTGTCAGGAATCCCATGCAGAAGCCCTCGTATAAGGACCTCTCCAGTCCGTAGTATGGTGCCACGTCGTTTACATATGTCAATACTCGGGTCAAGGTACGCAAGCTGAAGTGTGGAACCTCGTTCGCGCCATCGACAAGTGCTTTAGCCTCAGCAAGCTCTTTGATCCGCATGTAGAGATTCGCAACCTTGTCCGCAGCCTGGTCAACCTGGGAGTTTTGACCGTTGAGATATGACTTGATGATCGTAACAAGATCCTTGAAGTCCTTGTCTGGGCTAGAGACATACAACTCTGTAAATCTTGACCTGAGGCCCTGGGGCAGATCTCGTTTGCCAACGTCAGTTGCCGGGTTCATCGCACCGAATATTCTGAAGTTGGGGTGAGCTTGGATCCTCTCGATCTCGCCTGTCTCTGACAGAAGTATTGATGGCGTCGTGTCCGGCCCAGCCTGGAGCAGATCTGCTATGCTTTCCAACGTGTCCGGTGATGCGAGATTGATCTCATCCAGAAGCACCCAGTCTCCGTTCCTGACAGCTTTGACGATGTTACCCTCGATGAAGGCGAACGCGAACCCTCCTGCGCCACCCGACAGCTGAATTGCGAACTGCTCGAGGTTCTTGGAGAACTTGTTCCAACGAGGCTTGAGCTCCAGCAGCGTCTCCAATCTTGTCGAGCCGGTCTTTCGCCTCTTCGCAGGTTGCCCATCGGCGTCCCGCGTCTGATCCTTGTTCTTTTCTTCCTTGACCTTCATCTTGAGGATCTCCTCGAAAATCTTTGGTGCCTGAGCCCACAGTTTCGCAACTTCGGGCCATTTGCCCTTCGCAATTCCCTTGTTGATGGACTTCAAGTACTTCTGGTTTTTCTCCTCTGAGATGCCAGTTGACGCAAAGAGGTCCTCAAATTCCTCTTTCAGAGGGACGGCCAGGTTGCGCACGTTTATGGGCTTAAAGCCGCCTAATAAATCGCCAACCTCGCTCTGTTGGGAAAGGTTCACGGCAACCAGCCTCTGACCCAGGCTCTCAGCCAGCTGCTGCACCACGGTTGTCTTGCCTATACCGGTCTCTCCCACGAGCAGTACCGGTTCCTTCAACCCCACTGCCACAGAGATCTGCTCCAACAACCGCCTGGCGTGTGTCGTCGGCGCAAATGGCCTCCTGGATTTCGTGATGCGGTCCTGTCGTTTCGTTTTCCGCAACGTCGATCGTCCGACTGTGAGGTGTGTCTCGGTCTCCGATAGGCGGGGAATGTGCGAGCTTAGATGATGCTCCACGCGCTGGCTCGACCTTCCCATCAACTCGCCAATGTGAATGATTAGCTTGTCTCGCACTCGATGGTCCTTGATTCCACTTGCAAAGCAGTCGATGGCCTCCCTGAACATGCCGTCGTATGCCGTCTCGCTCATCGGTTCGTCGCCTATTTTCGCTCCTGTTGAGGTGATAATCCTCTCCAGCCGCCGGCACCACTTGAACAGATCTCTCGAGCTGATCGGGCGTTCTGACGCTGCCGACACGCCTGGGATAAGTCCCGAGTTGCTCAGTAGGAGACATACTCGTTCATAGACCTTGAGAATCGGGTCCGCCACGAATTTGCTTAGAAGTGGATACTTCTCGTGCATTACTGTTTGGAGCTCGTCTTGGAGCATATTCTGCACTGGCAGCAAGGTCCAAAACCGCAGCCCTAGCAACGAAGGGATATTCTCTTGGCCATCCATGCCCTTGTGTGTCCTCACTGTAGCCAGAATACGGAAGCTGCTAGGGGCTTTTATCGTTTCACCACGGTTAGGAATTAGGAGTTCGCCCCGTTCAATAAGAGGAAGCAGAGTGCTTATGACCTCGGTCGGGGCCCGGTCGAGATCTTCTATCAGAACCCATCTTCCCTCCCTGACTGCCGTGGTCAGGATACCCGGCCTCCACTCGAAAGAGCCGGGCTTCGTTCCGGTGGTGTACAGGCCGATGAGCATTTTTGCGTCAGTCTGCTCGTTTAGGTGCAGTGTGACGAGGCTCTCGTCCATTCCGAGCTCTCGTGCAAGCTCCAGAGCTGATGCTGTTTTACCAGCACCAGATGGTCCATGGAGAAGGATGGGCCCTGGCTGCTGGAGAAGCTTTGCCAGGCTCTCGAGATTTCGGAGTGTTGTGGGAGTGGCCACAAGAGAAGAGCCTTGCTTTGGCGGGCCACGCGGCCGGGGGAGTACGGTATTCCCATAATGGACGACCAGACTGGTGAGATTTTGGGGTGGAATTTGTGAAGAGGCAAGCTCTTGCACTTGTTCCTTCACAGCGGCGATGTGCTTTTGGATAGACTCGGCACGAGCGTGCTCAAATAATGACAAGAACGCGTAGTCTATGGGCTTCCCGTCAAAGTCACCGGCTAGGGACTCATTCTCAGGGATGTGGTGCCGTATGAGCGCTTCAAGTCTGTTATCGGAGGCCCTTAAAAGGAGACAGAAAATTCGTATTGCTAGATATCTGACGGGGGCGTGTGAGTGTGAGAATAGTGTTTGCACATCAGATGGCAGCACCAAAGAGGCGAAGGCCTTGCGATCGAAGTTGATCAGGCGCCATACTGCCAAGAGCCTCTGTGAAAATGCATCGGGGCCCAATGATCTCGAAGACTCGATAAGGTCGAGGCGCGCAGTCCCTGATCCTGGTGATGGTTGGCCCCGGGATGAGATAGTCTTGAGATAGTCTTCCAGGAAGACCGAAAGTTGAGGGGCAAACGGTAATACTCTAGCAAAGGATGCGAGTATGTCGTCGTTGCAACTCCCGTGCGGCGCGTTGAGGACCCATCGTGCGCAGACGTCTGCAAAGACGGGCTCGAAATGGGCGAATATGCGACCTGTAAGTCGAGGTGTGAGCGCCGCCTGTGAGACAGCGTCCAGAAGGTTTGTTGGATTCTGGTCGCGAATGACGTGCAGCAACTCGGGCGGTAAATACGCCAATGTGGTCGCGTCGCTGAGCAGAGAGGCCCTCTGCGAGCTCACGTCGAACTTCGCCATGGTTGGCGAGATATCTTGAAAGTTGTCGTTTGAGGCGACATTGATGATCTTTTTTTCGTCCGTCCCGACTGCGTCTACCTGCAGGAACTTTTTTACAGGGATCATTCCTACCCTTGGAGAACGCGGGTCCACCCAAGCGCGGGACCCACACAGCAAAAACTTGCTTACCTAAGGGAGGCAGCTTCAAGCCTCTGCGAAATCTTTGGAGCATCATCGGTGCAGCGCGCATCGAAGCCACAGGACCTCGACTGACTGATCCCTCCCTCGCCATCCAGAGGCTCTCACACACACAATCTGCCCGCCATGTCTCTCTCCTGCAGGTACGCAGCTCAGTGCTGCGCTCGTCAGCTCCGCTCCACCTCCACCATCCGAAGTACCGCCGCCCTCGCCCAGCAAAGGATATCGCGACGCTACCAATCCACCGACGCCGCGGCCGCACCCACAAACCCCAAGATCGCCGGTATTGTGGACCAGATCAGTCAATTGACTCTCCTGGAGACCGCAGACCTGGTCTCCAGCCTGAAGGTAAGAAGTACAACACCAGAATAGCATCGGAGCATGTGGGCAACGAAGACCTGACCGGCCACCTCTACAGTCGCGACTCAACATCCCAGACCTGCCCGTCGGTGGCTTCGCCGCCGCGCCCGCCGCCGCCGCACCAGCAGCTGCTGCCGCCGAACCCGAGGAGGAGGCCCCCGCGGCCCAGGAGAAGACCCTGTTCAGCGTGAAGCTGGTCAAGTTCGAGCCGACCGCCAAGCCCAAGGTCATCAAGGAGATCAAGAACCTTCTGGGCCTGAGTCTGGTCGACTCCAAGAAGTTCGTCGAGAGCGCGCCCAAGCTCATGAAGGACTCCGTACCGAAGGACGAGGCCGAGAAGATCGTCGCGACGCTGAAGGAGCTCGGCGCTACCGTCGAGATGGAGTAGAGCAGATGGCACGGGTACAAAGAGGGCATGAGACAGGCAGGCTGGATGGATATATGTGGCCAACGCGGTCCATTATGGATATTGGATCATACATTCACATGTAAAAATGTACGTGTAACAACATGAACAGGTAGACGGACTCAATATGGCATTCCTCTTCTGTCTCATTTGTTTGGGTGGAACTATTGCTACCAGGATGATCTGGGCAGGCCGGACTGGACAAGTGGCCTCCATTTGGGCCAGGTCTCGAGAAGCATCTGACTGCTTGTGATTATGCTACATGGAGCCGTACTGGGAGCAGAAGAATATGGGGTGCAAGATGGTTTCACTCTGGTCAGCTTGATGTAAAGCTATATGGTCGAGCTATGCGAGTGAGCTGTCAGGGACCGTAGATACAGGCCTCAAGTGAATGCACGAGCAACAGAATATCCGTAAAATCTTAAAGATGTGTATTTGGGACACGCTATGGGATGAAGCGAGAGAAGCCCGTTCAGGTCTCATGCTATGAAAACGCGCATGGCCGGTGTGAAGCCGTATGAGCAACAGCATAAAATGTGGTGAACGAGGGCATTCCCGAATGTCGAGGTGCGCCTCTCAAGTATGCCCACCCCTGATGTGCCAACACAAGATCGATCACGAATGGCGTCCATTAGTCTGGCCATTTCTCTCCTTAGCAGCCTCCTCCCTCTGGTGGGGACAACTGTCCCTGATGCATCTCTGGCGCTCCTCTTCTTCCTCTTTGGCCATGATGAGGTCGTCCTCGCCGAGGTCGCTCGTCTCCTCCCACATCTTCAACATTTCGGCGTCTTCAGGCTCAGTGGGGACAGCCCATATGCTCTCGCGCAGCCGCTTATGCCGCTCGCGGTCCTCCTCAATGCGCTGCTCGATCTGCTTCTTGTCGGGTTTGGGAGGGCGCGGGGCGCTGCCTGGCTTCGGGATCGTCTGGGAGGCCGGCATGTCGCCTAGTCCCGGGTTCGTGCTGTTAACAGGGCTGGACATGACGACGTCCATGTTGGAGGTCTCCCGCTCCTTGAGCACCTCGTTGATCTCTGTGACGGTCTGTGGTTGAAGGAAGGCCTTGGACTGGAGGCCTTGGAGGACCTGTGGGTCTTGTTTAGTACGAGAGGCAGACTATGACGGCGGGCGTGGCTGCCAGCGCAGTGAGGGGATGCAGACCTTCCTGACGACCTTAACGTTGGCCGCACCGGAGCCGTCATCCGGGGCGACAGCGTCGACAACCCTTATGATGTCTCGCTGTATCATGCGGATGTAGTCGACATGGCCGTCCTTCTGGGCCATCTCGAGGAAGTGCTCGATGAAGTACATGATATTGGCCCGAGTGTTCATGTTAGTCTGTATTGTGTGTCAGTAATGTGCGCCTTGATCGTGGTTATGGTGGAGGGAAACACAAACACGCTCTATTTGCTCCAATATGCATGAGTGCAAGTCCTCGTCCATGTCTCTGTGCCTAAGAGCATACTGGGCGGCCTTCTGCGCTGATGTGACCGAAGCGTTGAGATGTTGTAACTGATGTGAGAATTTCATGCGAACTTCAAATGGGTCCGCCATCTTGAAGGTTCAGCCTCCTTCCTGGAGTGCTTGCGATATTGTTCGTGGTGCCGATGTTGTTGTTGAAGACATTTGATCCCGGAGTGCGTCTCTCTCTCTCTCTCTGCTTGTTATTGCAGCTACTGGGCACAACGGACTTGCTCGAAATGAAGCTGCTTGAGCGCCGGTGGCCCCTACCGGTGGAGTAAAGTGGCAGTCGCAGCGCTAACATGGACGGCAGGCGCTCTAGAGCAAGGCTTGGCCAGGCGGCAGCTGCGCGGCTCTCAGCCCGGTCGCTGTTAAATTTGGCAAGGCAAAAAGTCGGATTTACCTTAGGACACAGACCACTTTTTCATTGTACCCGGATAATGTCTCCCAAAATATCTTGCGCAGGATGGACCTGTTGGATGACATCTTGTGAAATAATGTCCTGCCTGCAGACAGCCGGTCTCAACTCATTCTGAGGTGTTGCAGGCTGTCTGAGACAAATCATCTATCTTGAATTTCCTGACATTGGATGCTTTAAACTTCCGTACATCCCCATCGGAATGCTCCTCTAAAACTTCATCGCAGCAATTGCGTAGCAGCCGCGGATAACTCATCGGCTCTGCTCGCGGGCGCTCCACAGGGGGCTAGGCTCCTCGGGCCAGGCGGTGTGGGCACTGGGTGCACCCGTCGGGCCCCTGGCTTACCTCGCCCAAGTCCCGCAAAATCGGGAGTTCCAGCGTCGCCCAAAGGCCATGTTCACCCGAGTTAATATCTTTAGAAACCGCATAAAAGGGGATGGCAATGAAAGTCGTAATGAGCATTGGCCGGGTTTACAGCAGGAAAGGAGGGCTCGCAGGGCTCGGATCCGACGAGGGTATACGAGTTTCGGTCCAGATAAATAATTGCCAGTCGGACAGCCAAGAGTCAGTCCCGTCGACTTGTCAGTCATTCATTGATCTTCCTTTGCCGGACCGGACCCATCGTCGCCTACCAGATTTGACACCCTCAAATTCAAGTAAACATTTCTCAACACATCAGAACCCTCTTTCCCTTCCGCTCTGTCAAGTGGCCTTGTCAAGTGTTGCCCATCATGAGCCTGCTCACTCTAGCTTCTCGTAATTCTTCGTATACCTCCGTGAGGACCCTTGGACATCACGATGATCTTACTCTGTGTGTCCTCGGGTGTGGTAAGTCTTCCCAGGGGTCTCGGTATGCACATCTCATGCTCACGATTCACTAGGAAACATGGGAATCGCCATCCTATCAGGCGTTCTCAACTCCCTCGTAGAGCTGGAGGCCCCTAAGCCCCTCCAGACTCCCTCAGGGCACTCAACACCATCAGAGCCGCTCCCCCAGCGCCTCCCAAGCCGCTTCATCGCCTGTGTCAGCCGCCCAGAGACAGCAAAGAAGGTCAAGGCCGCACTCTGGGAGCACACGTCCGCGGTGAAGGTCGTCTGGGGCCACAACGTGACCAGCGCCCAGCAGTCCGAGGTGGTGCTGCTGGCCTGCAAGCCCTCCAAGGTCAAGGAGATCCTCACGGAACCCGGCATGGCGAAAGCCCTGCACGGCAAGCTCCTGATCAGCATCTGTGCGGGCGTCACCGTCGAGCAGATCGAGAAGCACCTGCACGGCGCTGTGCCCGACCGCGATCCGGACGAGGACGGCCGCTGCCGCATCGTCCGCGCCCTGCCCAACGCCGCCAGCCAGATTCGCGAGTCCATGACCGTCGTCGCCAACGACGAGGACACGCCCATCCCGCCCGCGACCATGCAGCTCGTCACGTGGATCTTCCGCCGCATCGGCGAGGTCGTGTACCTCCCGTCTGCCAACATGGACGCCTCCACCGCGCTGTGTGGCTCCGGCCCCGCGTTCTTTGCCCTGATGCTCGAGGCGGCTATTGATGGGGCCGTGGCTATGGGTCTGCCGAGGGCGGAAGCCCAGCGCATGGCTGCGCAGTCGATGAAGGGCGCTGCGGGGCTGGTGCTCAACGGGGAGCACCCTGCCCTGCTGCGCGACAAGGTCGGCACACCTGGTGGGTGTTCCATCGGTGGACTGTTGGTTTTGGAGGAGGGTGGTGTCCGGGGAACCGTTTCAAGGGCTGTGAGGGAAGCTGCCACTGTTGCGAGCAGGCTGGGCCATGGCGCGCAGGGCGTCAATGGCACCCGGTTGAATGGATATGAGCACTGAACATTTCAGCGTGGCGTTGTCGGTCAAAATTCACGTGGCAGAGTCACTGCTGCTAAACAATAGACGATCTGTGCGCTGTTATAGAGTATAGAACGGTCGGGCGGGGCGCATTGAATCATGATTGGTATTATTGTCGTGGGTCATCCATCCTAAGGAGTGCAAAATCTCCAGTCTGGAGATACGAGGTGCGTGGATTTGCCGCGACCGACGATCTGCACCCTTTTCTAGGCCATACTATCTGTACAGTACTCCTCAAGACTGTATTCAGGGAAGAGGCTGATCAACGAATGTGCTGATCTCATGTAAAAGAACCACCCCGGATTTTGCACGCCAGCCACTCAGGCAGTCTCCGTCTTAGGCTTCTTGCTACTCGGCGACTCATCATTGTCGTCCATCTTTCTCTTCTTTCCACCCGTTTGCTCCTCTGCCTGCAGTGCCTGCCTCGTCTTGTAGCGAGCCAACAGCAGAGCGTACTCAAGCTCCACCGCGAACACGGTTTCGTCCAGCTTGGCTATGCGCTCGTCTGGCTCCAGCTGGCTGAGAATCTCCCGGTTCTGTGTGTAGATCCGAGACTTCGTCAGCAGCTTCCACAGGCTGTACTCGTGGTCCTCTGCCTTCGTTGACCTCTTGTTCTTAGAGCCTGCCGCTTCGATGTCCAGAGTTGGGCGCACGGAGTCTGGCAGCTTAAAGAAGCAGGTCAGCTCAATGAGTCGATTGAATTGCCGAGTGGCAATCTTGTATTTGGTTCGCAGCGCCTCGAGAGCCTTCTGATCGACGATGTCTTTGGGCATAGCTCCTTTCTTCGGAATCTCAACCTTGGTGTTGATCTGGACCGCCTGTTTGAAGTCAGGCTGTTCTCGCAGGAACAAAAGATCGGCCATGTCTCTCACAACGTCGAAATCCTCGTTGGGATCTTCAACAGTGATCTCGAAGGTCTTCGGGTCGTCCAGCAGTGTCTTGTAGATTTGCCTATACAGCCGCATGCCGTTGCCCTTCTTGGCAAAAGGCGGCAGGATGATGAACTGAGATATCCTTGACCGACAAGGGAAGTCTGTGAAGGCGTTCTGGGCGGGAAGCTCAAAGTCGCCCGTGCTGAGTGCGTTGGCGGTATCTTGTGGCTGCAGGGCGTAGAGTCGGTAGACAGTCGAGTAGCCAGCGAACACATACAAGGACTGGCCCGGCTTGCTCTGGATTGGTCGCTTGTGGTACAGGAAGAAGACTGTCCAGCGCTCGAGAGGATCTTGCTCATATTCGTCGGTGCTTTCGGTGTGTATTGGCGTTCCTCCCTCGATGAACAAGGAGACCAGTATTTGGATCCTCTTCACCAGTTGCAGGACGGCCGGGTCGGCAAGGCTACCCTTCCAGATCTCGTAAGTCTCATCCTTGCCCTCAATTGTTGAGATGAGAGATCCTGGTGGCTTCCAATCATCTGGTGTGCTCTGGATGTATTCCTCAAATTCTGCCTTCTTCGCAAAGGCAACTGTTCATCATTAGGACCTCAACGACACCCCCAGGAGAGCGGCTAGCTTACCGTTTGGCAGAAACCCCTCAATTGCCTCCTTGATCTCAGTTGGCTCCTTATCGGCCAGGCCTATTGGGACCTCCTTGCCCTTCGTGTACGAGAAATGCGGGCGCATGTCGGATGCATTGAATCGAAGGTTGATCTTCACTCCCTTGTAACCATAAATCTCCTCTTCCTCGTAGATCGGGTAAGTCCATTTTGGTTGAAAGCTGTCGAGGGTCTTTGGGGGACCCTGCTCTGACTTGGTGACGAGAGAGATGTTGAAGACGTCGTTCGCCTTGGTGGTCCCTGCAGATGGAAAGTCAGTGGAGAGCTTGGGTAGACGTGAAGCAGGGCGCAATGTGCAATGCGACGCGACGCGACTTACACTCGTCGTCCTCTGCCATCTTATCGGTAGAAGATGGGACTGGAGAGAAGAATTGGTTTTGTCGGAAATTCGTCAGTCGATCGTGTGCGAAGGCGACTGAACGCGAATTGAATTCGGCCGATAGTTCTTTCGGAGGTTCAAAGCTCCTTCTCGGCTACAAGGTGCGCGTGGGAAATGTGAGGTCGCGTTGCGCCTGGGCTGAGACGCGCAGCTTAAAGTGGTGGGGCCTGCCGTCAGTCTAGCAGCCCGCAGGCGAGAAGACAAGGCGCTAAATCGAGGGCGGCAGGGATCTGACAGGGGGAGCTTGGATCGCCTGGTTTACGGAGCAGGTGTCTTGGGACCATTCCAAGTCCATTGAGGGCCCCCAGTAAATATTGCGCGTCTTTCAAGTAGCAATGTTAATAGTTTTCTTTTAACAAACTTATTCATCATCTTCACACGGAGAGCTGGGATCTGTCCGAATTCAGCCAGTGAGCTCGGTTTCCCCAACCAACTCGACACCTAAAACGACCAACTCTGAGGCAAGGGAGTCAAGAGTCCAGAGAGAGGGGGACCGGGTAAAGACTAGGGGACCTGTGTGAAACCATCTCAACAACTTTTGCCCCGGTGGAAGACAACCCTTCCATGATCCTCGCCGAGAGCGCCCTCGATCGAATCTTCCACCGATGAACAGTTCAATTGGATAGCTACAGAAAGCAAAGATGGGCGGGCTATTCCTCCTCCTTGTCCTGAGTGTGAGCCGGCGCAACCAACCCCTGACTTTCAGTGCCTTGGAACATGACAGCTGATAGCGATCGTCCAGGTGGTGATGGCACTCGCCTCCTTCCTCGCCGGCGCACTCCCACTCTCGATGGCATTGAGCCAGTCGCAACTACGGCTGATATCAAGCATAGGAGTAGGGATACTCGTTGGCACCTCTCTCATAGTCATAATACCGGAGGGCGTCGAGGCTGTTGCGTCCACGAACAAACCCGCAGCTGCGCCGCACGGCACCCGCTCAACGATTCTTGGTCAACGACATGTACCCGAGCTCGCGATACCTCGAGACATACCCGCTTTAGATGTGAGAGAGGCTGAACCAGTCGAGTTTGCGCCGCTGCTGCGCAGGGCCATTGAAAGACGGGACGATGCGCCACCTCCAGAAGGCGAGCCAGTCGAGGCCCCGAAAGAAGAAGTGCCCCCAGTGCATGAAGAATTCCCCACATTCTACATCGGCCTCTCCCTGATGCTAGGCTTTATCCTCATGTTTCTGATCGACAGGATACCGCAGCATGCGACGGACGGGATGAGCTCGACGCCAGCGACGAGACACATCAGCCTGGACAACCTGGGCTCGGCGAGCGTGAACGGCGACGCCGAGGACGAGACGGAAGGGTTCCTGGGTTCCTTCGCGCCGACGCCCCGGCAGTCCAGGAGCCTGGCGACGACGACGGGGCTGGTGATACACGCGGCGGCAGACGGGATCGCGGTGGGGGCGTCGGCGACGACGAGCGACATGAAGCTGGGCCTCATCATCTTCATTGCCATCATGATCCACAAGGCGCCCGCGGCGTTCGGCCTGACCTCCATCCTGCTCAAGCAGGGGCTGTCGAAGCGGGCGGCCAGGGGCCACCTCGTCGCCTTCAGCCTGGCGGCGCCTGTGGGCGCGCTGGGCACCTATATCCTCGTGTCGCTGCTCGGCGGCGGGAACATGGAGGGCCCGGCTGGGCAGTGGTGGACGGGCATGCTACTTCTTTTCTCTGCCGGCACTTTCTTGTGAGTTGTACCATCAACAGTCATTACTCAGGACGAGACTAATGAGCCTCCTATAGGTATGTCGCTATGCACGCGATGCAAGAAGACCCCTCGGCCCAAGGGCACGATCATCACTCAGCAATGAATGGATATGCGGACAGCAGCACGCAGAGGAAGCCGAGCCGGCCGCAGATGCGGGACACATTGGCGACCGTCGGCGGGATGTTGCTGCCTCTACTGACCCAGTTCGGCCACCACCATTGAAGGAGTGGTCAAATCCGTGTTTGAATTGTACTACGTGGCTGGCGTATTGGTTTTTCCGAGTTCTAGATAATGTGATGGGACGGAGATAGGGGCATGGCATAGCATTACAAGGAGTCCAAGGCACAATATCCTATACCCGTCCGACATCGTGAACATTTCAACAAGCCGTAATTCGTGAGAGTGGCGATTGCGACAGAAACAGAGTGAGGGGCAGGGTTGCCCATCTCCAAAGTGGCCACCGCAGCATCGGATTTACAACACGTCGACAGAGCACCACGTTGTAGGCAACCTGAGTCGTTACATACATATTTCATCTGCGCACCCACGTTTCGGTGTTATTCATCAGCAGTCACGCGTCTAGATTCTCGGCCGATTCCAAGGAGGCGTCCAATGTTTCGATCCCGCAGTCGTGCGACTTGGGAGACTTTTCCCGCCTTTACGATTCGGGGAAGGGGGGGTAGGTGGGGGGGTTTCTCCGTGGAGAAGGACAGAAAGAGAAAAGAAGTCGTGCAATTCTCTCTTCTTTTCCCGTTTCAGCTAGAGAGGGCAAAAGATCGCCGACGCCACAACGAGGCGACGTAACGTCGGTGCGCGGACCGAGGCGGTCGGTCTGTTTGTAGTTTTACCCTTTTTGTCCTCCTGACCGCCTGCGGGCTTCTGGAGCCGCAAGAGGCGACTTGGCTTCCTCTGCATGGGAGATTTTCTTTTGGGTGACGAACCTAGTTGGCTGTGTTGATGTCTACGTGCGCACTTCGCATTTTGGCCAACGGATGCTTGGTAATTGCTTTTTGGGCCGGTGCATGCGTGTGCTGGTTGTACACATGGCTGGACTTTTGCAAATTCGTCAGCCGCATGTGTCTAAGTGCTGACGGGCGAGGCCGCGGGCCATTACCCTACCCTTCGTTTCGGGTCGGTCCTCTCGAGACCCCGCGGTTTGCAACAGTTTGGTGTTGGTGGGCTCTCAAGGTCTTGGCTGTTTCCCTTGGGTAGCATGGCTCACGTCGTCTCCTTCTCCCTTCCTCGGGTTTTCCTTTTTGTTTTGTCATTTCCCCTCATTTGTACTCGCATGCGAAAATGTCGTGCCTACGGTCCTGGTCTGTGCTGCTTACGGTGAGATGTGCATTTTTTTCTGCTTCACAAATGAGGTGGTTAGCCCGCTGCGGCAGGTTTGATGCAATAAGCTGCCTTGTTGCACGGCGCAGAGGCGTGTGAGGATGCACAGGGTGTGTTGCGCTGAATGAGGCTGAACTTTTTTTCTCTTCATGCCGCACGCCAGCCTGCCTTCCGTCGCTTCCTTGGCCATCCCTGCGCCCATTCCTTCCCGCTGCTAATAAAAGGGGGGGCGACCATTGGCGGCGTCTCGTCTGACAAGGGCGATCATTTCAAAATGACGAGATGCGATGGGATTTCATGCATTGCGTCCCAGGTGTTCTCGGCCTGGCCTAACTTTTCAGGCGGTTGAACAAGCTTTTGCCTCGTCCGGAGCGTTGGAAGCATTGACAGTGATCTGATTGAGACCAGATTTTTGTTGCCTCAGGATTGCGTATCCTATAGCACAGGGCTGGGCGTAGACCAGACCAGAGAACTACTGCATACAAGTTCTTTGGTGCACTTGAGTAGGCTCGTGGCCCCATCCGGCCATTTTGCTGACTGCATGCATGTAATAAGTGAGACGAGACCCCGGTAGCCCCAGACGGTCCGGCACTTCTGCTTGTACGGCCACGCCCACGGGACAAAGATAGCAGCAAGAATGCGTGGCCCGGGTGCGTCCGCCTCCTCCACGCTATTCCGAACAGCGCCTCCTCGGAGGTACTGGTCGAGGCACGGGAGACAGAGTGAGAGGGAAAAGGGGGTGCTTGTCATTTCATCCGACGTCTGAAAATTATAATGGTGCCGCCCAGCCGCAGCATATGTCATAAATTCTGCGGGGTTTCTCGAGGAAACATCGGACGTGAAGTTCGGAACGTTACATGTAGAGTGATGTGGCCTCGATTCGCAGCCAGTGTGACAAGTGTAAATCACAGACAACGACCGCGTATATGTGTGTGCTGTGTGTCAGTGTGCTGGGCTAGGAGAGTGTTCGCGGGATGAGTTCGAGTAGCCCTGGCCAACGGTTCATGTCATGTCAGACGGTAACTGGAGCTACCGCTGGCCCGAGAGGTTGGACCAGCAGCAGGCGTGGCACCAGTCAAACGGCGATGTTGGCAGCTGAGCAGATGAGCAGCTGAGATTTGAGATGGGCGCCATGTGCTGTGCGTGCATGGACGATTCCCGGTGCAGAGGTGCAGAGATGCAGAGTGATCCGCAAATGATGATCACTGGAATAAAGGGCAAAACCTTGGAAGGGCTGGGGGCCATCGGTCTCGCAAATCTGATTGATGAGTGCACAGGCTGAGGCGGCCTTGCAGAAAACTGGCTCACTCACTCACTCTGGCAGGGCAGCATGGGCATGGGCATGGGCAGGCGGGCAGGGTCCGTTTGAAGTTGCCCCTGACCGCCCGGGCGTGCTAGGAGCTAATAAGAGGGCTAAGAGGGAGGGTCCGTGGGCTGATGACAACCGCGTGCATTCAAATTCAATTTTGCTTCCCTGCACACGCGGGTTGCAGATCAGCAGTGGAAACAGAGGCGGGTGATGTTGGTGTGCTGATGTGGTGCCCGGGTGCCAGAAGTGCTCGTGGGTGCCATCGAGAACGGGGAACCGCCCCAGCCTGCCCTGCCCAGCAGGCCAAGGTTGGTGGCACTGCACTCCATTCCCAGGGCTCTTGCCTCGATCAAGTATAGAAGTACGGCATTTGGGCTGGAAATGGGAGGTGGTCGACCCAAGCACTGATGCTTGCTTGCACTTCCTCTCGTCGGTGCTCAGGTCCTGGCAATGTTGACATAACCCTAAGCCTTGAGACTAGGGACGGGACGGCCGTGGACGAACAACCTTGGAAGTTGCATCGGCTGGCCACCTGGAGATGGAGCAGCGTCATCGTGGCAGGGTGGACACGGCGACTAGAAATGACTGGATTGACTGACTGATTGATTGACTGACGATGGGCCAACGACCAGCGAACTAGTAGAGACAAACGGCTGCCAGTCAACCTCGTCACCTCATTTGTCCAACGTCCCTTTTCGGCCCAGTTGTCAACTAACTCAACGTCCCACGCCATCTGAGGTTTTTGTCCGTTTGAATCTTGCCCACGTTTCGCCCTGCCCTGCAGTACCGCAGTACCCAAAAAGGCCTGACGTTGTGCTCGGGTGGTGCCGAGTTCTGTCGAGTGCAGCAGCAATACCGTACTTGTTCGACAGGTACTGGCTGTACCTGCTCAACCAACAGCAGGCATAAGTAAATTTGGAACGCACCTGAGTGCTAGCTGGGTCCTGCGCCGTGTTCCTCTGCCGGGTCTTGGAGGAACAAGGTCTTAGGCGTGGCCGCTGGCTCCTTCGACACTCTTCGGTCCTGCCTGCACCTGCCGCTGGCAGGCACATTACTGTACATACATACTGCGGTAGTAGCGCATTTCTATGTAGGGTAGGGTACTTATCCCAGGTACCCCCTACGGCCAGCCTTCCTTGGAAACAGGAAACGAGGAGTCGCCGGAAGGACCCACCAACATCTCTTCTCTGTTCCTGCAAGTCGCAAGGTCCAACGTCCCAGTCCCAGTCCCAGTCCCCCAGGTCCAGTACCGCCCAGGGCAAGATCCAGGTCCAGGTCCAGGTCCAGGTGCATCCATCGCCTTGACATCTCGCCGTCCCCTTCAATCTGCGGAACCTCATGACAACAACAACAACTTGGACAACAGGGCGAGGTGCCTAGGTCACATCACCTTTCTCTCTCCCCCAGAAACCCGCAGAATACTTCCGTCTGACCCTCACTGCTCACTGCTCACCCGGCCATCAAATACCACCAACATCCCGGTATTGACTCGGTCGCTTCCATTCATACGTCGCCACACTGCGGTCATCCAGTCTTTTCTCTCCTGCAGAGCCCTCGCCTCTTGGTGCGGTTCTGCACGTCTGATGTGCTGTGTACGACTCGTTCACACCCCCGGTACATTACTTATTACTCCGCAGCGCTTCCGACAGCTCTGCCTCGCCGCCGGCCTGGGCCTCACGCTTTAAGCCTCGCGCCTCCTCACCTGTCCTCCGCACCAGCAGCCGCCCGCTTAAACCCACCCACCCCTTGATTTGGACTCGCTCTCCCTCTCCGTCCCTCGGGTTCAAAGCGTCAGCGCCATCTATCTGCCTCCTACTCCAGCCTCCCGCCTTGGTTTCGGCTTCCGGTTCAGACGTATCTTTGCGCACTCAGACCCTCTTCTGCCGTCATTATTTGCGGCACCCAATCGACAACACACGCCAGGCCTGCCTATACTGTTAGTTGCTGGTTCCACTTACCACGGAGGGACCACCGCCCATCATCCTGGTTAGCGCTGCCGCCATTCCCCTTGTTCCACATCATTAAAGCGTCCTGGCCTCCCAATTCCCGTCCCTTTCCAACTGTACGTTCCAACCGCCTCCAAGGACCCGCCATTCCGATCGAGACCCGAGTCAACTTCGACCCCGTCCCGCCTGTTTGAATCTCGAGTTCCGAGACTGTGGTCTACACCTGACAACGACGAGGCCACTCCTCGTCCCGCGCTTCCTTGATTGTTCCTTGGCCGCCGAGTCCCAGAGATAGAGTCCCGACAATATTATTGCGTTCAGGGACTCTCGTCAAAATGGATGGCTATGGCCACCGCCCGCTCAGCTTTTCGGACAGAAGAGCGAGCCTTTACTCTAGTGAGGATGTCGTCATGGGTAACGGAAACCATACAATCAAGATCCCTCAGCCTAGACCGCCCAGGGGACCACCGACTCCCAGCATGAGCACGCCTGCTGCCGACTTCGACCAGACCCTGACCGGATCGCCGCCGCCGCCGCCAACGCCTGCGGCATCGCCTGGCCCGACCAACGCGCAGCCTGACTGGAGCGACGCCGCGGACGATGAGGATATCTTCCTGGCTCAGTGTCGCCAACACTTTCAGACCTGCAGCGGCCCTCAACGAACACGCATTTTGGCGGACCTGTTGAACCTGTGTACAAGCCAGCAGTTGTCATTTGTCCACCAATTCGTCAGCCCATTGCTCAAGAAGGACCCCTTTACCAGTCTTCCTGATGAGTTATGCCTTAGAGTAGGTCCCGATCGCCCTCTTTGCCCGTTTAGTCCGCGTCTGATGTCAGCTGACCCGCGTAGATTCTGTCATTCATCGATGACCCCAAAGTCCTAGCCAGAGCATCCCAGGTATCAAGAAGATGGCGAGACCTGCTCAGCGATGACATGACCTGGAAGAACCTCTGTGTCAAACACGATTACGGCCGACGTCTATCAGAGGTTGGCACTACAGTACCTCTCTACGCATCTCGACCTGGAGCACAGCCTCTTGTCACGCTGGACACGCCCTTTTCAAATCACATGCACAGTTTCCCTGGGGCCCTGCCAACTGCGACTGGCATGTCGGCTTCCAGGAGCCTTGACGGCTCGGATGCGAGCTCCCGTCCCAAGCTGAGGACATACAAGTCGCATTTCAAGCAGAGGTACTTGGTGGATGCGGCATGGCGGACTGGTGGCAAGGCTACCACACGAGCTATCACCCAGGACGGCGGTGTCGTGACCAGCCTGCACCTGACGCCGCGATACATCATCGTGGCTCTGGATAATGCCAAGATCCACGTCTTCGATACCGAGGGCAACGCGCTACGAGTGCTGCAGGGCCATGTCATGGGCGTATGGGCTATGGTCCCATGGGAAGACATCCTGGTCAGCGGTGGTTGTGATCGAGATGTCCGCGTTTGGGACTTGAGCACTGGGTAAGAATACCATGCCTCTGCGAAATGTTGGACCGTTCGGCTGCTGACTGCCCCAGAAACTGCGTGCATACCCTGAGGGGTCACACGTCCACTGTGCGTTGTCTTAAGATGTCTGACGCCAAGACCGCAATCTCCGGCTCGAGAGATACCACCCTTCGCGTCTGGAATATCGAGACTGGCGTCTGCCGCAACGTCCTTGTAGGTCATCAAGCTAGTGTTCGATGCTTGGAGATCAAGGGAGATATAGTGGTTTCAGGCAGTTACGATACTACCGCGAAGGTCTGGAGCATATCGGAGGGCAGATGTCTACACACGCTTCAGGGCCACTACAGCCAGATTTATGCTATTGCCTTTGACGGCGCAAGAGTGGCAACGGGCAGTCTGGACACGAGTGTGCGGATCTGGAACGCAAACACAGGGTGAGTTGATGCACATTTCCTCGCTTCGTCGCATGTACATACGCTGACACGCGAATACAGGGAGTGCCAGGCAGTCCTGCAAGGGCACACTTCCCTGGTCGGCCAGCTCCAGATGCGGGGAGATACTCTTGTCACCGGCGGCTCTGACGGCTCCGTCAGAGTCTGGTCCCTCTCGAAATTCGTCCCAATTCACCGGCTGGCTGCGCACGATAACAGCGTGACGAGCTTGCAATTCGATGATACTCGTGTGGTTAGCGGTGGCAGTGATGGCCGTGTTAAGGTCTGGGACCTGAAAACGGGCCACCTCGTTCGCGAGCTGATTGCGCAAGGCGAGGCTGTGTGGCGCGTGGCTTTCGAGGATGAGAAATGCGTAGCCATGGCTCTCCGGAACAATCGAACCATCATGGAGGTCAGTGAAGAACAGCACCCCTGTTTTGAGTATACACTAACTCATATCGAATAGGTCTGGTCCTTTTCTCCTCCACCAGAAGATGAGAGGCCGTTCGCGGTCAGGTCGCTCGAGGAACCGGACCGACCCAAGAGTGCCTTACCTTTGGACTACCGACCACCGCAGTCTGCACTCCTTCACAGCTTGGGTCCGCGTGACAGTGGTGTCGAAGACGTTGACATGAGAGACGCTGGCCCCTCAACCGCCCCCCTCCGGCAAGGCGGCACATTTTTCCACGACTGAATCTGACCTTGGACTTGGACCCGATGATCACTCTTCAACAACGCTGATACAACTCTTGTCAGCAAGTCGAATGCATTTCTCTCTGTCATTGGGTGGCACGCATTCTGATGCCTTATATTGGCCGATCAGAGGCCGGTTAGAACCATCATTTGTTACGGCATACATCGCATGGCCAGGTGGTCTGAACCTTATCCGCTGACACCATTGTTTGCATATGGGGTAGACATCGCATTTTTCTGGCTACAAAACTTTTATTGCTTCTAGTCCTGGCGCAGACGCCAGGCGTTCATAGTCTTTTTTATCCGCATGGCTGGGGCGTTAACACTGAGGCTGGCTGGGCGTTGCCTTGGTTGGTTTCAACATAATGGAAATATGGGAACGGTTGGCGAGCAGAGATGCGAATTATTGTTTCAGTTTTGTCATGGAGTCACTGGGGGAATAGATGAGCTCATTTGCAGTAGCTTTTGTACGAAAAACAAATAGCATTTAGCTCAGAAGGCCCTTGAAGCTCAAAGTGAGATGCGGCCTAGAATGATAGAACAGTAAAGCAATGGGCTGACTGTGGTTACATATGCAACAGTGCTTCCGGACTCCCAGCTCCCCAACGTTGAGCGCCAAGCTAGCGGGTTTGGAGGTCCGGTTCAGGAGCTCTGACCAACGGCCCAATCTTCGGCGTCCGCAGACGGCGCTAAACCCAAAAGGAGTGAGCTGTTTCCCGACAATGTTGAGAGAGAATAATTCTCGGACTTGGCCCATCTCGCGACAGCTCATCCCGCGACCACACCCGCTCCCTTCCTCCCCCCTCAAACCTGTCCCGACTCCCATCGTCGTCGACAAGATGTTCTCCAGAGCTGCCAGGATACCACGAGCGGTGCCTCTGCGCACCGCCCGGCCTTCGATGCCCATCGTCGCGGCTCGCCGGTCCGTCACCACCAACGCTGCATCCGCCAGCGTTGACAAGACCGCAGTCCCCAAGGCAAGTCATTCCGCCAACCCAGCCCCGCCCGGCATAATTCAGATTGCCTCGACGGCTGCGAGGGAGTGTGTTTACCAAGTCCTGGGTAATTGGAGCTAACAGGCATCTCTTATCAGTCCGACGAGGAGCCCTTCTCAGTAAACCTCAGCGATGAGAGCTTCGAGACGTACGAGCTGGACCCACCTCCATACACCATCGAGGTGACGAAGAAGGAGCTCAAGCAGATGTACTACGACATGGTCGTCACCCGGTATGCCGCCCTCTCTACCGGAAAAAATACATTCGATACCATCTCCGCGAACCCGGAAGCATCGTGTAGCAGGGACTGACGGATTTAATCCTACAGGCAGATGGAGATGGCCGCCGACCGATTGTACAAGGAGAAGAAGATCCGAGGTTTCTGCCACTTGTCGACAGGTCAAGAGGCCGTGGCCACCGGTATCGAGCATGCTATCACTAAGGAGGACGATGTCATCACCGCCTACCGTTGCCACGGCTATGCCCTGATGCGAGGCGCCTCTGTGCGATCCATCATTGGTGAGCTGTTGGGCAGACGCCAGGGTATCGCTTACGGAAAGGGTGGTTCCATGCACATGTTCGCCAAGAACTTCTACGGTGGAAACGGAATTGTCGGTGCCCAGGTCCCTGTTGGTGCCGGTCTCGCCTTCGCCCACAAGTACACTGGCCGCAAGAAGTCCTCCATCATCCTGTACGGTGACGGTGCCAGCAACCAGGGCCAGGTGTTCGAGGCTTTCAACATGGCTAAGCTGTGGAACCTGCCGGCGCTGTTCGGTTGCGAGAGTAAGCCTGCCTCGGAGAGAGTGTCCCCGGACAAAAGCTAACATAAATTCGACAGACAACAAGTACGGTATGGGTACGGCAGCAGCTCGCTCCTCCGCCCTGACGGACTACTACAAGCGTGGACAGTACATCCCCGGTCTCAAGGTCAACGGCATGGACGTCCTCGCCGTCAAGGCTGCCGTCAAGTACGGCAAGCAATGGACCGACGCTGACAACGGCCCTCTCGTCCTCGAGTACGTCACCTACCGATACGGAGGTCACTCCATGTCCGACCCCGGCACCACCTACCGAACCCGTGAGGAGATCCAGCGCATGCGCAGCACCAACGACCCCATCTCCGGCCTGAAGAAGCACATCCTCGAGTGGAACGTCGCCTCCGAGGACGAGCTCAAGGCCATCGACAAGGACGCCCGCAACCACGTCAACGAGGAGGTCGCTATCGCCGAGGCTATGCCCGTCCCAGAGCCTACCCCCCAGATCCTGTACGAGGACATCTACGTCCGTGGATCCGAGCCCCCATTCATCAGGGGTCGGGTTCCTGAGGAGAACTTCTACTTCAACTAAGCCTGGAAGATAGGCTGAGCGGAAGTTGGAGGAGGACGGTTCTGGGAGTATCATGATCATTAAAGGAGGTGCACCAGCCTACGTAGAGGTCGCGCATGTACAATATCCAAACAACAACTTAGAGCACGGCGTGGCCTTTGATAGGAAAGCTTGCGTTATTGATGACTTTGGTTGAGAAATCCTAGGAAAATTTTAAAGGAGGTCACAGACTGATCTTATTCACCTTTCAAACTCATGATCACCGCTGTTAGTGACTTATGGGGTGCCTTTCGTGCTGTAAATGTATTCGTAAAGGCGATCGAATGCTACGTCTCCTGTTCGCTGCAACTGACTACCTGACTGAATCCCTGGTGCGTGCGGAGAACCCCATGCAATGGGATGAACAGTTGGGCTATGTGAGTATGCCTAGAAGATGAGTTGTATTGTAAAACGATGATGAAGTTGAACAAATGTGATCGTCATGAATTGGAGTCTTTGATGAGATACAGACAAAAAGGCGGACGGGACGGCACGTGAGGATCGCGTTCACTCTACGATCTCGGCGCGTTACTCGGGCCAAAAAGGCGCGTCATTCTCACTAACACCCTGAGAGCTGCCGCCTTGTCCTTGGCCCCTCCCCTCCCCCTTCTGCCTAGAAGCGCCCCTTCCTTCCTGCAGATGCACTGCCTTCGCGACCCTGTGTCCTTTTATTCTCCTGCTGGAAAACTGAGATTCTTGATCAATTTCTCCCAGACACGAAACTTGTCCTGTCTGAGTTCTTCCAAGCAACTCCTCTCCCTCCCATTGACGCGATCTGCGCTACGCTGCCCGCTTCTCGCAATGGCGCCCAAGCAAGCGACCCTGGGGTATGTCAAACCGTCGCAGACGACCTTGGGGTGTGTGCACCATGGCCTCTGGGTTGCGACACGGTTCATTCTACATTATATGGGATTACCCTCTTGGTCCAATGGCTGACCGTGTGTCTGCCGCATTATAGCAAGTTCTTCGGGAAGTCCGACGGCTCCAAGCCGGCTCCCACACAACAGACCAAGCTTTCGTTCGCGACAAAGGCATCAGATAAGCCAAAGAAGCCTGCTGCTGCCAAGAAAGAGGACGATAGTGCCGAGGAGGGCACGGAAAGCAAGACAGAGGGGGCGAACCAGAGCAGCCCCAGTAGCAGCGCAAAAGAGAATTCAGAGCCTGTACAAGGTCAGTGGCGCATGCGACAATGGTAGAATCTTAGCTGACGACGTGTTTGCAGATTCAAAAAAGCGTGGTCGACCGTCAAAGTCTTCCAAACCGGCAGCGAAGTCGCCTAACGAGAAGATCAAAGAGGAAGAGGAGTCAGAAGATCTTGAGGAGGAGGAGGATGCTCCTGCTGTAAAGCGGTCGCGCAAGGGGCGGAAAGTGGTTCAAGATGACGAAGAAGACGATGTCATGGAGGATGCGCCCTCGCCAAAACCCAAAGCAAAAAAAGAGACAAAACCAGCCAAGGCAGCTTCAGCTCCACGAAAGAAGAAAGAGCCGAGCCCGAAGCCTGAGCCGGCCGAGGAAGATGACGATGCAGCAGCTGCCAGCGAGTCCGTATCAGAAGCAGAGCACGAGGCCGAAGAAAGCGCAGATGAGGAAAAGCCTGAGGTCGTCGAGAAAGCCCGCAAGAAGGTGCAAACCAAATTGGCGGCCAAGGCCAAGGACCCATATCCTGATTGGAAGCCGGGCGAGCCAGTACCCTATGCTGCTCTGTGCAAGACCTTTTCTCTTGTCGAGCTCACCACCAAGAGGTTAGAGATCATGGCACACTGTTCACTGTTCCTGCGTCAAGTATTACGGCTCACCCCGGACGACATGCTGCCGACGGTGCTCCTGATGATCAACAAGCTGGCTCCTGATTACGCAGGCATAGAACTGGGCATAGGCGAGTCTCTGATCATGAAAGCCATCGGAGAATCCACGGGGCGCAGTCTGCAGGTGATCAAGAACGACCAAAAGGAGATTGGTGATCTGGGACTGGTCGCTGTCAAGTCGAGATCCACTCAGCCGACCATGTTCAAGCCCAAGCCTCTGACGGTTCGCGGTGTCCACAAGGGGCTCATGGGCATTGCGACTGTGACAGGAAATGGGGCGCAGGGCAGAAAGGTCGACGGGATCAAGAAGCTGCTCTCTGCGGCTGATTCTCAGGGCACGGGCAAGGTCGACATCACCAAGGACAAGGGCGGTCCAAGTGAGGCCAAGTACATCATTCGCTTCTTGGAAGGCAAGCTGCGGCTTGGTCTTGCCGAGAAGACCGTGCTGGTCTCGCTTGCTCAGGCGATGATTTGCCACGAGGCCGAGCAGAAGGGCAATGTCCCCAGCACGACAGAGATGGAATCTGCGGAGGCCACGCTCAAGACCGTCTACAGCGAGCTACCGAGCTATGATGTTATCATCCCCGCGATGCTGGAGCATGGTATCCTGAAACTCCGTGAGAACTGCAAGCTACGGCCTGGCGTACCACTCAAGCCTATGTTGGCGAAGCCGACCAAGGCGATCACCGAAGTGCTGGATCGGTTCGAGGGACAGAACTTCACCTGCGAGTATAAGTATGACGGCGAGCGTGCTCAGATCCACTATGTGGCGAAGGACGCAAACCAGGAGCTCAGCCAGGCGACGTCTGGCTCGGTCCAGGCGGTCGGCGACGGCGTGGCGTCCATCTTCTCGAGGAACTCGGAAGACCTGTCCAAGAAGTACCCCGATATCCTTGCCAAGCTGCACACATGGGTCAAGGGAGACACCAAGAGCTTCGTGCTCGACTGTGAGACGGTAGCCTGGGACACCGTCGAGAAGAAGGTGCTCCCATTCCAGCAGCTGATGACGCGCAAGAAGAAGGACGTCAAGGTCGAGGACGTGAAGGTCAAGGTGTGCGTCTTCGCCTTCGACCTGCTGTACCTCAACGGCGAGGCCATCGTGGAGAAGTCACTGCGGGAGCGCCGAGAGTTGCTGAGCACGGCTTTCAGCCCTGTCGAGGGCGAGTTCGCGTTCGCGGTGCACATGAACGGCAAGGAGCTCGACGAGATCCAGCAGTTCCTGGACGAGAGTGTCAAGGCGTCCTGCGAGGGCCTGATGGTCAAGATGCTCGACGGCGAGGAGAGCGGGTACGAGCCCAGCAAGCGCAGTCGCAATTGGCTCAAGGTAGGCTACCTCAAATTTTGCTAACTTCTAGACGCACATGCTAACATCTCGTCCCAATCCCAGATCAAGAAAGACTACCTCTCCGGCGTGGGCGACTCGCTCGATCTCGTCGTCCTGGGCGCATACTACGGCAAGGGCAAGCGCACATCAGTATACGGAGCCTTCCTCCTGGCATGCTACAGCCCCGCCTCAGACACATACGAAACAGTATGCAACATCGGCACGGGCTTCAGCGAGGCTGTCCTCGAAGAACTACACAAGTCCCTCTCCGACACGGTCATCGACCGGCCCAAGCCGTTCTACTCGCACTCATCAGGCGGGCAGCACCAGCCGGACGTGTGGTTCGAGCCCCGCCACGTGTGGGAGGTGCGCACCGCCGACCTGACGCTCAGCCCACGCTACAAGGCCGGCATCAAGGAGGGGGTCGACCCGGCGGGCGAGAAGGGCATCTCGCTGCGGTTCCCGCGATTCATCAAGGTCCGCGATGATAAGAAGCCTGATGAGGCTACCACGTCGCGCCAGGTCGCGGAGATGTACCGGAAGCAGGAGAGTGTTACCAAGAATAAGGGACCGGCTGTGGATGATGACTTTGAGTATTAGGATGAATGAAAATGCAGGGCTTTTGACGGGAAAAGTGCGGGAACGTCTAAGAAAAGCCTCGAGGGCGGAATGTTTGAGACCGGTGGTGTTGAAACGGCTTGCTGTACCAATTTGCTTTGCTACCTGCAAGAAAAGCCGAGCATGTTCTCCGTGAAGGTGTTAATTTTTTGGCATGCCCCCATAGCATACTCGACGAAGCTCTATGCGCTCACGCGCTGTTGTCGAACCAAATCTCAGGCCGTACCATCAGATACTCGCGCTATAATCGTGACATGCATGTCTAGGTACATTCATTGCAATCGACTGAGTCTCTATATGAACAATCGCTAAAATCCCATCTAAGACCTATGTGCGCCTGTTCCATACCAGTAATTCTACAATATCGAGCCGGTTTCGATACCAGGGCTCGGCGCCTCGTCAACGGGAACGTTTCCCCTCTCCAGAAGGCCCCTCTGCTCACCCTCACCCTCTTCCCGCGTAATCCCCGTCTCAACACCAGCATTTCCAGACAGGCCACCCCGGCCCCCAGCAATCCCACCAGTCCGCCGCGTCTCCTCGGCCCCGTTGAGCACCTGCCAGACGTCCTTCTTGGTCAGCAGGCCCTGCAGCACGCCCCTGTCGCTGAAGAGCACGTAGCGCAGGCCGATCTTCTGGAAGTAGCTGACGGCGAGGTGGAGGCTGGCGCGCGAGGGCAGCGTGATGGGCGTCTGGTCGACCCAGGGCCGCAGGTCGAGCGTGGTGCGCGGGTCGGCGAGGGGCTGGTGGCTGAAGAAGGCCTCTGCCCCCGGGGGCAGGGACCTCGGCGGGCGGGACGCGACCGTCAGGTTGTACTGCAGCTCCGCGCGGGATATGTAGCCCAGCAGCACCGCGTCGCGGGGGTCCGACACGACGGGGAAGCCGCGGTAGGGCTGGGTGTCGAGGATGTCGCGCAGGGAGGCGATGGTGTGGCCCGTGGCGGTCAGGACGACCAGGTCCTCGATGCGGGTCATGACCTGGCCCGCGGGGATGTCCGGGATCGAGGCGACGTTCTCGTCGCTGTTGTCGAGGAAGGGGTACTCGTTGAAGTGGATCCACGACTCGTAGATGCCCCTGCGGCCGAAGGCGTCGCCGACCCACTTGGAGATCATGACGGCGATCATGATGGGCAGCACGTACGTCAGGGCGCCCGTGAGCTCGAACATGATCACCACGATGGACACGGTCATGCGCGTGACGCCCGCCAGGGTCGAGGCCGCGCCGATGATGGCGTAGGTGCCCGGGTTGATGCAGGGTATGTCCGGCTCGCACTGCTGGAAGGCGATGAAGCCCGGGTGGTTGTGCACCCAGATCTCCATGATGATGCCGATGGCGCGGCCCGACAGCGCGCCGATGGCCATGGACGGGAGGATGATGCCTGCGGGGATCTGCAGGCCGAAGGTGATGGCTGCGAGGAAGAAGCCGAGGACGGCGGCGAAGAGGAGCAGGACAATGGTGCCTGCCGTTGCTGCTCCTGTCTTGCACAGGCCGAACTGGTCGTCCAGCAGCTTGGAGCACTCGGAGAAGAGGTTCGCGACGAGCTCTGATGATTGCGCGCGCATGTAGAGGTTGGGGTAGTTGATCAGGGCTGTGAGCAGCGAGACGATGGCCACCTGAGTAACCGGCCCTGGGAGCCATTCGTTTGAGATGGCTCGCGCCTTTTTCCAAGAGGCGACTTTCATGTTGAGTTTGATGAACAGACCGCCATATATTCCCTGTTTGGCCGTCAGTATACTGAAATCGCAAGAATATCAAGGCGGGACTAACCCCTATGACGCCGAGGACAAGAAACGGGCCCACTGCTTCAAAGTTGTGCCACTCGGTGCTGTACTTGACATGATACAGGGCAGTTTCCCCCGTACGGAAAGGGTCCAGAGCTTTCAAGACAACAGCGGCAGTCATGGCGCAGACGAAGCTTTTCCACATCGTCTTGTCGGGGAAGTAGTACGAGATTTGCTATAAAAAGTCAACAGCTTCTCCTTTTGATTACATGGGTGATTCTCTTGATCTTACCTCGAGACTGAAAAGCACTCCGCCAATGGGTGCACCAAAGGCCACAGATATTCCCGATGCCGCCGCGGCTGAGAGCACCTCTCGTTTTCGAGCTGGAAATGGTCAGATAATTGTCAAATTGGCGTAGAGGGAGCGTACAATACCTTCATTCTCATTTATGGCAGGCGAAAGTTTGATAAATAGATTCGAGCAGCAGCAGGCAACGTGGACTAAAGGACCCTCCTTCCCCAACCACATGCCGGAAGCCACAGCTAAACACTAAGCTATTGTCAGTTGCTGAACCAGCACGCATGGGGATGGGCAGCATACCAGTCCGAGGGACTTCGTAATCAAGGTCCATGTACCGAGAAAGCGCCGAATGACAAAGCCTCCCAACACAGTCTTAATCTCGGGTATACCGCTGTGCCTTGCATAGACCGAGTACTCCTTTACCAAAATGCTGGCGCAAAGAGCAAAGAACACCTATTAATCGTCAGAAATGCCTTGATGTGTAGAGCAAGACTCGGTCGCCGAACATACCGACAAGGAGATGAAAAAGAAATATTCTATAATCCACTTTCCCGCAGCTGATGATATGTGCAACGCCGTGGCCCACGGACGCCAGCCCATGCACTGCGCGCCTTCGTCGTAGCCCATGCAGCAGAAGTTCTTGTTCAGGTAGAAAGCACCGCCGTCCGTCGTGGAGCAGTAGCCAGCTTTCAGGTCTCCCAGCCAGTCTGAAACGACATCGATTCCGGCGGCGAGCGCGCCGACGAGCAGCCCTGTCAGGACGAGTATGATCCACTCCTGGCTCGCGTCGAGCAGTCTTTGGGCGTAACCCGCCAGCCCCACGGCGCTCGAGTTCAGCACCCTCAGACGTGCCCTCTCTTTTGTGTATTCGAAGATCCAGTCGATGGCCGTCAGGTTCTCGTACCCCACGCGCTGGCCTGGTCCTTCGACATGCCAGTCGAGAGGGGCACCGTCCTTGGGGGTCGAGCCGGTTGTGTTGGTGTGTCCCCCGCCTCTCCTCCTGGGCGAGGAGTGGTAGGTTTCTGGGTACGGTGCTTCCTCAGCCTCATCATCCTGCAGTTCAGCATGTGACCTGTCGTTCCCGCCTCTCTGGTCCCGCAAGGATCCTGTCAGGCTCGTGAGCAGGCCCAGGCCGACGCCGGGGCGCTTCTGCTTGCGCTTGAAGGAGATGGGCTCGGAGAGGTGGTCCTGGCTCAGGGGGTCGTCGCCGAGGAGGTCGCTATCTGCCGTGTCAGGGCGCCGGACGTCGTGGTCCTCGTCTCGTGGTAGCGCATGTGTGGCGTGCTGGGGCGACTGGGAGGAGGATGACGACGAGGCCTCCCCGTTGGCGAGGCCGTCGTTCATGGTCGGAGACGGCGTCTGCTTGTTTCGCGTTGGGGCGCGGGTGGGAATGCACTCATCTTCCGGTGCGACGACTGGCCGAGCTCAGGTCGCATTGGCTTTGTCGAGATTCACTGGCCACGCAAGCCATAGGCAGTCGGGCGACGGAGCGGGCGAGTGAGTACCTTAGTGTGAGGTTGGACAGGCGGCTGAATCGCTCGCTGCCGGCTGGCACATGCGAACCCCCGACCCTGGCTTGTTCGGCCGTTGCCAAGACCCGTCAGGGGTCCCGCATGCGTCTGGAACAGCCGGTGCGTACACAAGTACCTCCCCCTTGCCAGAAGGACCATCCTTCTCACTGCAAAACAGCACCAATTCCTACTACGGCTCGGCCGCGTATATATTCTTGTTCTTTACAATGGTCTCTTCACTGACCCTCTTTTTCTTTGGGAGGTTCTCCCCACAGAGAAGACATTTTTCCCCCTCGAAGACCTCGCTCTCTCTCACAAGACCTCCCTGTCCCTTCCAGGATACTTACTTCTTTCTCCAGGGAAAGGAAGGTCATCTAGTAGCTAATTAAATGAGTTCATAAAGTTAGACAGATATTTAATGTGAACTTCAACAATTTATTAAGGATATTAAGAAGAGGAAAAAATATGTATTAGCGTGTTCCCTCCCACCTTGAATTCCAGGCTTACAATCTCAAATCTGAGCTCTGAGATCTGCCTCTTACCTTCTCGAGATCCCGTGCAGAAAGCAAACACTGTAAGGGAATACGTGCGCTACTGACCAGTGTTCAAGAAGCTGCGGTCAGCAAAAGCCCATGTGGCGCTCCGCGATACCTAGGTCCTACCTAAGAATACTGTGCCGTAGCATATCGTATGCATAACCAAACCCCATTTCAGTCAAAGAGGAAACCAGGAATCCAGTCCAGATCGGTTTTTCCAGTTCTGAAATAAGAGGGGCTGCCACTCTCCATAAACCCTGATTTTCCTCAAAGGGCGTTTTCGACACCCAAGTGAGCCCCGCCCCCTTCGAGTGAAGGACCCTTCGGACCATGTGACCAACGGTATGTGTCCGACTTGGTCGTAAATAGTACGGATAGTGAGTGCCGATGAATTCAATTATTTCTTCCAAGGACATTTGCTGACCATGACTGCTCAAAAAAATGGCCTCGGCGACCAACTCTCTGAGCCTATGTTTTGGCCTTCTGTGCTGGCCTGTTTCATTGATGAGAGTCGGGTCTACGGAGGACCGTTCTTCGGTTGCTTCATCCTCGGCCGTTACTTGGCCGTGAGGAATCCCATCACTACCTTCCAGAAATCTCTCATGTCCTCTGACCAGTGCATAGACACCTCGGACTGATTTGGCTCGCCTCGGGTTATTGTAGTGTGCAGGTATGAGGTGACGGAACCGTGGAGCGAATCTACCTTACCTTTGACATAGAAGATAGAATTTGCATCAGGCGCTTGGTGAATCTTCCTCACGTGTGACACAAGAGCCTGGTGCCGATTCAATATCTCCCCACATACCAGCCCCGTGTCAGCCATCTTTTCTCCACAGCGGACCCTATACGGCAACCACCATTTAGAGCGCGCCCCTTGAGTGGGAGCTTGTAAAAGTGTAACTTCCATTATTTTCTGTTCGCTGATCTCCGGACTGCGAGACATCAGATCTGTGCTGTGGTCTTAGTCTGGTTTGCAAGTGAGCATATACAAGCCTGTTGCGAGACCGATGCAGACAAGAAGCGGTCCCAGAACATGCCCAAGAATTATCAGTCATTTCAGGGTTATTCCTCGCGTAAGCTTTCTCTTTATCTTGAACAATGCTTTGTGTCCTTCACAATGTGGATAGGACCTCGACTGGAACACCATTGTAGACGCTTGTCTCCCCTGGGCCGTTCCAATAAGAATGCTTAATGTTGAGCAACCCAACTGGCAACAAAGTATACGTTACAATGTCATTGTGTAGACCGCTGATGATATGTTTCCGCAGCGGGATGTTGCTTGCTGCGTCGTTATCACTTCAGGGTGGCAACTGAGTTGTGTCAAGGCGCATGAGTAGTAGAAACTTCCTTCAAGCTGGCAAGATCCATCCAGCATGACTTCGTCATGGTGGCAAAATATCTCTCATCGATTTGCTATCTCTGAGGTTTTACTTGAATAGGATTCGGGAGGCTTGTTGTCCAGGTTCAGCAGGTAATTGTGGTTCGCCAGTACCAACTTGAACAATGTCGCACAGATATATGCATCTTGTCCCACCTGAGCAGACAGTATGCGGGCGAGATATCAGATTTCAGAAGGCAGGGGGGACTGGATTGTACAGAACGCCTTGAATTCAATGTAGAGGCGACCAGGACGGTACAGTTGTCCCCAGAGGTCTGTCGTCTCAATTTGCTATGATGATCATGTCTCACACCCGTCGGCGACACTACCTGGATCGGGAGACAGGGTTCTGGCATGTGGGTTCAAGGGCATTTCTTCACGCATCTGATACATCTTCTACAATGCATTCTTGGAAAATCACATTAAGATTTGAGGTGCAACAATTCGAATGAATCTACCTAGGTGACTGGAATAGTAAGAAACAAATACCAACAAACGTCTTGTCCCAATGAATTATGGTGGAAGAAATTTAACCTGAAATGGGATTGCAGCAAAATAGAAAGAACAGGCAAAACTAGATGTAAACATCAGACCAGAAAGGCTGGAAGTGTGTACTCAAAGAGAAGGAAAATTGAAATGACAGAAGATGAAGCTATGCAGCTGATGTTGAGAAGAAGGGCAAGGCCTCAATCTCTTTAATCTCGTCTCTATAACTATCTGTTAGCCGCCATTGGTTCAAAATTCCTGGGACCTGCTCAAAACGCTTCGATCGATGATATTTGAGCGACGTTACGACTGAACGGTGAAGCTGAAGACTCCTAAGCGGCTTCACATACCACGGGTAATTTTCCCTAATGTAGCTTTTGATCCCCATAAGGGACAAATGCTCATCTGGAGCGCTCAAAATCGCCTTTGCAACCATGGCCGGGAGCTTCGCTGGCCTGTTGCCCGCCCCAATAGGTTTCTGCTTCTTAGGTTCGACCTTGATCTTGGGTGGGTCCAGAGGAGACCACCAGGCGGGAACATGCACCTCCACATCTTCCTCTTCCTCAACTGGTTGTTCGACTGAACTCAATCGTTTCCCTTTCTGGTGCATCATCCTGATGTGCTTCCGCATATTTCCGCGACACGTGGACGGTGTCCCGCATACGCGACCGGTGCTGGCACATATCTCTCCGCAGCGGAACCTGTACGGACTTTTCCTACTCCTCTTGTAAGGCCTCGGCGCGCAAGGTGGGGAATGATGGGTGGTCTCCTGCTCGTGGTCCCTTTGATTCTTGTCTTGCAAGTGCTCGATGGCTGTTCTGACGTGGGCTACATGCTCCATTTGCTGATGTTCCTCGCTGCCAAGGGACAAGGAGGCTTGTGAAGGAATCTCGGAGGACTCACCTTGGGATTCCGGTGTCCTCATAGTGTCTCGGTTACCTGATCCTCTATCGCTAGACTTCAGTCTGCTGTTTATCGCCGGGGTCTTGAACAAGTGATGATTGCAGGCTATTGTAAGACCGATGCATATATCAATTGGGAGGTCCGATATTCAGCTCAACTTGACATTATGCATCGTTATATACCATTGACGAATTATCAATGTGCTTTCGAAGAATAATTTCTTAGTACATAAACCCATACTCTACTTTGAACAAGTCCTTTGTCATCGGCTGCAAGAAATACACGGACGTATCTGCTTACCCGATCCGTCTCGATGTGTGCCTTTGTGCTTAAGAAGTCTGAAAGCACAGGTAGCATGACACTACAATGACATTGTCATTGGTGCAACCGATTCCCTGGTCGCGTCAAAGTCACTGTAGCACAAACTCTCATGGCTCAGATTATCTGAATGAGGAATTGGAGGTGCGATACCTTCTGCAGACATGAAAATTCGTGTGCCAATTCGTGAATGAAGAAGAGCCCATCCGGCGTGATGCTCAAGCATTTCAAACTGCACTATCAGGACGTCTGGCAGAGCAAGGCAGGCAGTGGAAAGGCACGTAACGCCACCTGCGACTGGCAACTGATCAGGGTAGGTCTGCAAAGATATCATTGGAGCCAGAAAATCAGCGTCATATGTAAGAGATTAAATTCTCTTGGCTGTTTAGTTCATGCTCAGGACACCACCTGCCATGATGGTCTCGCACATCCCTTTGAGCACCTTTGCCCCCCATACAAAGTCACTCTCTTCCAAATATACCTGCGCCGAGAACCTAGCCCACAATTTCCCCTTGTACCACACAACAGCCACAAAGGTATTGTGTTGCTTCACCAGGGTCTCACAAATCCAGGCTTGCACTCCAGCAGCCTGTTCAGGAGCCACACCATCTATTCCCGCCTCGGCATTGCGCATCTGGATAGGCAGCCTCACCATTACCATAGAACACTGCCTCGTCAGCGTAGCATCTTTGTTGTCCATAACCTCGGTGCCGAGGACCTCGGCGGCCGCCAGACCACCTTTTCTGGCCAGTTCCCAGCAGTAACTCATGATGGCGTCCTCGCCCCCGCAGACAGTACGGCGGAACTCGAGCGCGGCTGGGATGCACAGCAGAGATGCATTGTCCACAGTACCAACGAACTCGAATTGTTGCACGAAGTTGCTTTTGTCGGAGGGAGGCAGCGGATTCGGCGCTCGCACGGCACCAGGCCGCGGTCGCGGCTCGAAGGCGTGCGATGTCGGCAGGGACGAGCGGATCAGATGCTGGTTTCGCAGAGGTACGTAGAGGACTGCGCTGCCTCGCGGCGTGTACAGCCACTTGTGGCAGTTTGACGTGAAGAAGTCCGGGTCCAGGGCCTTGAGGTCCAGTGGGAGATGACCTATGCCGTGGGCCGCATCGACGAGGGTCGTGACGCCGAGCTCCCGCGAGATGGAGGCCATCTCCTCGAATGGGAGGCGCACGGCTGGGAGGCTGGCTATAGTGTCGAATATCACGAGCTTGGCGCGCCCCTTCTGGGCGAGGATGGTGTTGCGGAAGGCCGTGAGGATCTCGGCATCTGAGCAAGGGAGGGTAAACTCGACCTTGGCTGACTCTGCTTCCGTTGTTTCGAGTATGTACTCGATCGTGTTCACATTGGAGCGGTAGCTGATGTCGAGATAGATGATCACGTCTCCCTTTCCGAATCTCAGGTTGCGTAGGATGGTGTTGACGGCTGTTGAGACGTTGGGAACTATGACGAGCTCCTCGACGGGGACATTGAGATATGACGCCGCAGCTGCTCGGGACTTGTCAAGGAGATCCGGGTACTCATATCGTATATAGCGATCCGGCGCTGCCTCTGAGGCGTCCTGGAAGCGGCGCAGGGCATCTCGGACGGGCTTGACTGCGCAGCCAAATGATCCTGGAGCAGTGTGAGAATTCATTGTTCCCCAACTCAATGGAAATTTTTTGGATCAAATCACCATGATTAAGGTTGACTTGTTTCTCGTCCAAGAGAAAATGTCGAAGCATCTCATGCCCAAATGGTGTATGGGTTGCCTCGGCCATCTTATATTACCCAAAACAAATTGCGTGCTATGGTCCGAGTTGTCGATCAGATAGTGAGCTCACGCTTCAGAGTCTACGTTCATTGTGGTAGGTTTTGCTGTTGCCCTCAAGTACTTTTGGGTGGCAGGGTCCTCTTGTGAGTCAATCCAAGCGCAGTCAAATCTTTGCATTGGTATATGCTCATATGCGCATTGGCATCACAGGCTTGAAATAGCCTAGGCGGCTGGGGAAAGCGGTGCGGATTGAAACCACACCTTGGCAGCCCCAAAGCTCATATGACTCTTCAAGAGAGTCCGCCGAGGTCGGCCCGAAGAAGCAATGGCTGTTGATTTTTATCCATGAACAGCCCAGACACCACGGCAGACCTATTGCAGTGTCGTGATCGAATTTGCATTTACAAAGCCCAATACCTGTGCCATTGCAGTACGTCGAATGCGAGCCGTGTTGCCACCTCCTTAATGCTGTGAGCAATAAGTTACTCTGAACCGCGCCGGCACTGATAACTGGAACCACACTTTTCTTACCCCGGCATTGGAAATCTACACCTTTTGGAGAACCTTAAATTTCGGCAGGTTCAGTTCCAGGGATGGTATATAGAAGCACCAAGAATGGATGTAATGATGTAATGAACACAGGGGTCTAAAGCCTGAGGTGTGTGCTTACGTAGGTCCTACCCAATGTCCCACGCAGTACAACGAGCGACGAATTCCTGGGAATTTTGCCCGTGACTTGTATCAGAACACCTCACTGGGAAATTTGTCTGCTTCAAAATTAATCTAAAATTTTTAGGACACTAGATGCGCACCAGAAGGTGGCGGAGGTACGAGGCAATCATACTAATGCCGCTGCAGGTGGCGCGGTATAGAATGAGCCCAGCACAGCCATTCGAGCAGCCTAACATGCACTTTTGTCTGATGGGACAAGTATATGTGACTTCACACCTGAGTTGCCAAGTTCCCGTATCAGTGAAGACGCGGCCAATTGCATAGCCGGTTAGCCCATAGCCCCCACGCAGGATTCAAATCCTCCCTAGTGGCTGCATACTGCAGCCTGCCTCAGTCAAAAAGCAACTCCCATTGCACATGCAAGGATGAATGTGCGGTTGATCATGCACAATGCAGCCACCACAAATGCCATTCTTTAATGACCGGTCAGCCAAGACCCCTCGATCTATTCTGTGTATCTTTTTGCCTGGCGGTTTGCCTCGGTCAGATGGGTACGGGAAACCCCGGAGCCTCGTCGTTTCGTGCCACACCATCGGCGCTAAATGTGGACATCAGGCTCCAGCTTTGAGGGATTTCAGATATAACTGTCGGGGCGTAGATTGATGTGAGAAACCCCGCTTCTCTTGTATCACTCCCACCAAATAGGCTGGCTCATTAAGGCTCCGGTACTGATCAAAGCGCAGGCGACTGTTGTATGCTGCAGAGGGTGCAGGGAACTCGGGGTCAAAAAGAACTCAGGACGACGAAAACATTTACATTGATTAAATGTGAGTAAGACGAGACCGATTTTCCAACCTCAGCAAGCTCGTGTCGACTCTATGTAACTTTCATACATTTTCTGTCCTGTGCTATGCCATGCTGACAGGTTTCACTTGAAGCCCAAGACCGTTTTCAAAAGAAGTAATAACAGGCAAAAGACCAGCGTACTGATGGCTAGTTCGACTGATTTATACGGCACCCTACGCGATTCTCGCCTCTTGGATGGCCTTAGTAGCAGTCGGAAATACATCCCGAATAGCGTGCTACGCAAGGTCCTACTGAGAGATAATGTCATCGCTGAACTTGATAAGCACCGGAAACGACGACTGATTTCATTGGGCCGACAAAGAGACAGCTCGAAAAAGCTCGCCGACAGGATTCTGGAACGTGGAAGAAAACTGTTCGCGATCTTCGTAAACCTGAAGTTGTCCTGGGAGATCAAGGAGCTGCTCGACGCTGGCTTGACGGATGAGGACCTGCCACTATCGAAGAGCGGTAAACGATTGACTTCGTCCGTTGATACTGCGAAAACTTTCGAGTGGCCTGATAGTTGGGGACCGGAAAAGATAGATTACTTCGCCGACACGCAGTGGTTTCTTCTAGCCCCTGTCTTTTGCACAGGAGGGGCACATAGGGACCTTGCTCAAGAATGCCCACTTCCTTTTGTAAGGGTGAAGGAGGTTTCGGGGGGGCCGATCAGTGTTGTGTATAAGGTTTCAATCGAAATGAGTCACCACAAAGGCTTCGAAGTGAGAACACTCAACCTACGTCCCCCCTCTCTCTAGCTGGGGATATAACTAACCATAACCAAGGTCGAAGCACCTAGTCTCGAGGTTGCACTAAAGGAATTTCGATTCAAGCACGACTTCGAAACGGAGCGGGACAATCTCAACAGGATTCGCGGGTTATGTTCGAACAAGCATATCACCCGGAACCTTGAGACATTTTCCCAGGGTAGCAAAACTTACATCATGTTTCCCTGGGCTGAAGGAGGAGACCTTGATAACTTCTGGAAGGAGAAGAATCGCGAGGATCGATCCCCTCAGCTAGCCGATTGGTGTCTGCGGCAAATGCTTGGTCTTGCGGAAGCACTTGAATTTCTTCACAACCAAATTGGAGAGCAGGCTAATTTCCGTCACGGGGACTTGAAACCCGGCAACATCCTGCATTTCCCTACGGAGGAACAGTATGGTGTCCTGAAGATCGCCGACTTCGGGATTTCTCGCGTCCACAATGTCGCAACCTTGCAGAGGCAGGGAGTAGAGACAACGACTCGAGCAACAACTCCTTCCTATGAGGCCCCGGAGGCCTTATCAAGAGGCATACCACGCTCACGCAAGTACGATATTTGGTCTATGGGGTGCATCTTCCTAGAGTTCACTATTTGGTTCATGCGCGATTGGCATGCCGTCGAGGCTTTTAGTCTTGCCCGGAAGTCCACAGCAGTGAACGAGGACGGGTTGGCTCTCTTTTATCACAAAAAGGACAGCACGGTCGAAGTCCACCCTGCAGTGGCCGATAATATCACGAGTCTCAGACGTGTGGCCGAGGGCGCAGAAGGTACAGCATTTGGAGATTTGCTCGACACCATTGAGTTCAAGTTGCTCAGAATCGAGGTAGAGGACCGGATTGACGCAAAGAAGCTGTGTGAACTATTGACGGCGGTTCTTGAGCGAGGACACAGAGACCAAGGCTGACTCACCAGGGGACTCAAACTGCTTTTTTCTAACCTGAAATTTCTTATATCTTGAAAAATGGCATTAATCTGATATGCAACTTATCTTGTTCACTCTTTTTGGCGAGTTCGGTCTTCTACATAATTCTTGGGAGCTGGACCTGATGTTGCTGCTGTTCATGGTTTTGTTTGGCCACACTGTTGTTCTATTAGGCTTCAAATGTCTATCACCAGTGCGTGCCCCTCTATTAATTTACCATACCAGGCTAGCTTACACAGGCCCGGAGTGCTGAGCCAACAACAGTTATTGGTTGGCAGACTCGCAGCTCAAAGGGAGTCTTTTTGATGATCATGTTTTCAGGAGAGCTGAGGAACGCTACTGGCATGACCGAAAAGGAAATTCTTCCCAATGATCCAACTGATTAGTTCTCAAATTGTGTACATGCTCTTTTAAAACTGTCCATTTCTCTGAGGAGGCGAAGAAGCACAATGAAATGAGATCTCTATATACTAAAAATGTCTTTCCGTGGATGGTACGGCAATTTGATAGACGAAACTACAATTGTGAAAAGCAAGTCGATAAACGACTCCGGTTATCTGGAGCTTCGATGTTGGGATAGATGACTAGATCTTACCTCATTTTCCTTGAAGGTGTGCCACCGCTAGTACTCGTAACGTCAGTGCTGGGAAAATGGCCTACATGCACGTCAAGGCTGGCATTAATGTAGTCGTTCTTTGCTAGAACGCTCGACCCATTAAAGCCCAAAAGCCCTCTTTACAAGAGAATCTATCTGATAACTAAATCGTTTAAATGATCTGTATACTTCAAAAAGAGCGCGGAAATCCCATCGACTACAACACTTGCTTTATTAAATCAGTGTCTAGATGGCGTGGAGGCAGGGCGGCGGATCCGCTTGTTGTGTCAATGTCTTGACCACAATTGGCTGTTCCAGATCAATTACCAGCATATTATTCACCAATTCCTAAATCAGTAATGAAATTGGAATTCTGAAATTTCCAATATTTGAATTGGTCAAAATACCTCCAAAATAGGGTCCAGAACATCCTTCAGCACAATCAATCCCATCTCAAGCGGCGCCGACATCTGACCCAGCTAATTCCAGCGTCTCACGACCCCGGACCAATATTCCTTCAACACCGCAATTTTAACGCACTCGGATAGTCTTTCCCGATCCGCTCTTTATAACATCTCGACCAGGTAGAGTACCCGCCCCTATCCGCCGATAGAAGAGACCAGTGCTGTCTCCCTCCAACGGCGACACAAGAATCACATAGATCCTCCGGGATAGCCTGATGCGAGCATACTTCTCCTCGCCTAACACGACGACCAAACACCTTCTATCGTCAGTATCCCTGCCACAGTCGAGTACAATTTGGTCCATATCCAAAGACTTATGCTCAATGTCCAGTTCTTGCCCCATAACAACGAGCTCCAGCTCATTGATCAACAAGCCATCCGAATCTACCCTCATGTCCTTGAAGGGACTGGGTATGTCCTGAGAGTTCCAGGTTACTTCACCGTATGGTGCTTTCATGTACGAGATGCTCCCGTCATAGGCCATCCAAGACCACGACGGCACCTTTCGGCCCAGCCTCTCGGACAGCAGTCTCATTGAGGCTTGATTGCTTCTGCGTTGCCAGAGAAGGGTGCGGTGCAGATATTCTTCAAAGACACCGTATGCGCCTCTCGTTCCCAGAGATTTTAAAAGACGCCGCTCAATTCCGAGGATTGCAACTTGTCGATCATCCGCGAACGTGAAAGACCGTGTAGAATATTGTTCGTAAAGACTAATGAAATAATTGATTTTATCATCCTTTGCAAGGTCCTCAATATAGCGAGGAAAATGAGCATCTCCAAGCAAAGCTGACTTGCGACTAAAGAGAATGAGATGTTAGCGTAATAGAACATAACTACCTAAGTATCTGAGCTCAATCCGGAGCGCATGAAGGTGCAAATCGATCTGCCACGACAGAAGCCGAGCGATTGCAAGGCCAATAAAAACAACTCACTTTTGCAATTTCGTCAAAGTCTCGCAATAAACTCCTTGCCCGCATTCCCAATAAATTTGGCGTCTGGCGAAGTAAATGGTTCTGCGTGACAGGGCCCTCTCTTGCAACACCCAACCGCGCTGATTCAATTCGCTATTCTCGACATCTTCTCGAAAGTCATCGATGCGGTCACAGATATAGTACGGCGAACCCTTCAAAGGCCGCACCGCCTTGCATAGTCGCTCCACTCGCTCTTGAGGTAGGAAGCCGTCTTCAGATGACTGAGCTCTGGTAGCAGCGATGGTACAATAGGCATTGGCGAATACATCCTCCATTTTCACGGACTCGTGGAGCCAGTCTTCGTTGTTGTCTTGTATAATGCACAGACAATCGATCCATAGATAGCGTAGGCCTAGTACCTTCGTGACATAGACTGCATCTTGGAAAGTCCGCGGAAGCGACGTTGTCTTGAATCCTTGCGTCAGATACGTGATCTTGTCGCTGGTAGCTCGCAAGGAGGGCCCGGTTGTTCCCCAGCGGTGAGAAAGTGCAACATATTTGGCGTTCCATGCTAACGAAGATGTTTGAACAAGTTTGATCGTAGTCGCATCTCCGTGTCCGGGATCGTCAACGTCCAAAAGTCGTGTGGGTAGGATGCGTTTGTCATCAGACCAACAGCGATGAGAAGTATCGCAAGCCCGGATCCACTCGCGCAACAGCTCGATTTGGGGCACACTCATCATGGATGGTAGTTGAGGAAATCCCAATCGCAGAGATACAGGTGCCGAGGAAGCAAAGTCTGTACCGTATATCCTTTAGCACTTGTTCGCTTTCCCGGAACGTTATGAGGTTTGCATGTCATACCTGGGTGTCCAATAATTGATAAAACAGGTTCTTGGTATCGACTGAAGGAGAATGTCGATCCAATGCGAAAGAATTCCACATGAGTCTCATTAATCTTGCCGTTTCGTTTTACGCATTCAAAGAACATGAGACACAAGTCGCAGTTCTGCTGCTCCGTTTGCAGCTTCGCAACGGTGGTTCTAAATGAAAATCCGCCTTCCCATATGTCCAGACCTGCACAGTCCTTTCTCACATTGGGTTTTTGAGGAATGGAAGGGAACACTAGCGAGGACTTGGTTTTACGAAACAGATTTCGAGCGAAGGAGTCATCTCCAGAGAAGGTCCAGATATCGTCGAGCTAATGATGCTATCAGAAAAGTGGGATATCTCAGAGAATCGATTTCAGTCAACCCACCGGCTTGTTGGTGAAATTAGTAAGAACTATTGGAAGTCATCAAAATAGCGAGACTGGATACTGATCAGAAACATACTGTCTTCACTGCAGGTCAGCATCAGTACATAATCGCAACGAAAGGCGCAACTTACAACCTGAAGCCCAAAATTCAAGTCAAAGTGTCAGCACATGACGTCTAATCAAGCTATACATGATTTAATGTCCTGCTACCTGAATGGTACACTTACGCCACGCTGATACGTGGTTGTTAGCTCTGGTGATAGTACAGTGAAGTTCGGACTAGGTAGAAATACGCACGTACTATTATGGCACAAGTCGTGTTAGCAATACTCATGTTAGAGGTTTGTTAAGGAAACTCACTCCCTAAACAATGTTCCTGTTAGCTAATTCTTTCTGGCGCCCTACTCGTTCTCATTTGCCTTCCCCAGCAAGGAGTCTTTCCTTACTTCCTGTGTAGACCCCCAAATTGCGCTGAGGTCAGCCCGTGTTCAGTCAACAGTAGCAAATATCGAGGGGAACTTACCTGTGATCCCTCCCTGGTGATTATGATATCTGTTGGTGCATCCTCAGCCCACTGAGAGGCAGAAGCACGATCGGGCGCCGCGCGCAATTCGTCTCCGAGGAAGGCTCCAGACCTGGGCGGAGCTTGTGGTTTGGGAGGTTTCGGGGTTATCCGAGGCATGGGGAAACTTCTCAGGCAAGTATCCAGATATTTCTTATCCTTGAGTGCGCGACCATGTATGGCCTTTATCGCTTGAGACATCTCCTTGGCATCCGCACGGCACTCTTTCGGCTTTAGTGGATTGTCCCCACGGTTGATAGTGATCATCAACAGCCTGCTGTCTGCTAAATCGAGCAGGTCCTTGATGGGAGAGTCGTTCGAGCACCGCGGGTCTGTCCTTCTCATCTCTTCCAGCAGAGCCCGAATGTTCTGATTTATTGTGCAAGACGCAAGAGCTCGACTTTTCAGCTTGTCCAATTCGCCAGGCTCCATACGCGAAGTTTCGCGATTCGCTTCACTCTGTATAGCCTCTAGAGTTTGTTCTGCATCTGGTGAGAACCAGAATTTGTGTCGACCTAGAATTTGTTCGTGAAGAGTGCGCAAGCCGGATTTTCCATAAAGGATCCAAACGATGGCCTCAAGGCAAATGCAACCGAAAGACCATATATCGTAGGCTCGAGATCTAGCCCCGCCATGGAGGATGTCTGGCGGCTCATACCTCTCCGTACCCGTGATGGAGCGAGTTGCATCCTTGCGATATCTCGTGGGCTCGCCGTGTACCTTGGCCAGGCCAACATCTGCAATTACCAGTCTTCCTTTACCAGGGCCCATAAGCAGGATATTGTCTGGTTTCAAATCGCCATGCCGACAATTCGTCTCCTTGTTTTCTGCGACACTCGGAGACAAATAGCGACTGTCTTTGAGAAAATGAAGGCTGTGAATAGCACCGGACAAACCCACAAGTTGCTCAAACATCCATTTTAGATTAGCTGCAGAAGGACCGCCGCCATCTGAGTCTCCTGGGTGGTTGTCTTCCCAGTACTCTCGCAGATTGGAAGTTGCCCACGGGAACATGATGTAGTAACCGTTGTCGCCATGCTGGAAGGTGCACAAAGCCTTGATTAGATGTGTGTTTGAGACGCCATTGAAGATTTTCAGGGATTCGATCTCATTGTCGTATGCTGTCGTCACGTTGTAGTTGTTCACAACACTGACGTTGACATTGAGCTTCTTCACTGCCACTGGACCTCCTAATTCTCGTGGGAATCCCTGACGCAATTCATTAGAAGGTGCTCTTCACTCCATAATACGGCAAATTAAACACATACCAGGTCCTTGAACTTCTGGTTGGATGGGTGCACCCAAGCCTGATAGACAGTGCTGAAGGTACTCGGTTTCGAAACGGGATTCTCTCCAGCTGGAATGTAGAATGGCAGAACTCTCCTTGAAGAGAACCTGCAATGCTGTGACGTGTCGGAAAGCACGGGGGCCATGAATTTCCACTGCGAGTCACAGAAAGTCTTTATGGCCCAATCTGTCATGGACCATTCATTTTGGGCAACGAGGAGTTGTGCCAGTGCGTCATCACACTCTGAGCTGTTCTTATCGCGTTCGGACACGAGGTGGAATACGTTTGGTCTTGATTCATCAGCCTCGAGGACAATGGGTAGATAATTATCGGAAACCCCAAATTTCTCGAAGTCTTTGATAGCTTCTGCGTTGTTGATGAACACCAGAGTGGCAAACACCTTGCTGGCCTTGCGGTGGATGAAGTCATACGTTTTATTAGAGAAGTGCTTGCGTAGTGCCTTCTTGACAGCATCGGCGGTGAACAGGTTCTCGAGCTTGCCTTCAGGCATGAAGGTAGCGTCTGGATCGCTGTGGTAGAATGTGAGGTATGATGACTGCACGAAGTTCTGCTTGATTTGCTCTCCCAAATCGGGGACCATTTCGCGCCCCAGCGAGGATTGCCTCCTGAAGACTCGCCCGGGAGGATTCCCCATGTCGGTTATTGGCTCCGGCCTCGGCTTCTGGCGGAACTGGAGAAGCTTGTGCTTCATACCTGAAAGACCGCACATGTGGAGGACATAGACAGGACAAGTTTGATATCGATGTTATGAATGATCCGTCATCATGCTGTTGTCAGTGGCCCTCCCCGTCGTCGTTGACCAAGGCGAAATATCAATCACATTCATGGGGCAATTTGTGAGGTGACTTATCTGAGGGCTTCACGGTTGTGTCATTCCATATTTATGGTTGTCACACCGGCGCTACTTTGCACAAGGCTTTGAGCTATAGGCTACTATTCGAGATAGCAGAGCCGCATGGAGTGCTCGTCCAGAGTCCGAATAGGAAGCTGAAAGTAATCAGCAGGCTGTGAGATGAGGGGCCTTCTTGCTGGTGGCGTCGTACAAGAAGCTGACGGTCGTCAGCAGATTGTGAAATGAGGGGGTTTATGGCTCATATCGTCGGGCTGCAGTATTTTCACACCGACATCATGTCGATCAAAAAGCATTTGGGCGATTCTCGGGCCGAGTTGCATGCTTGATGGTGTATTGGCACATAATTTCATGCAGGCTGACTGGGAATGATCTTCTCTTATCATTGATCTAGTCGCTGCAGAAGCACCCAATCTAAAATCTCGTAAGCATGCATGTGACGTGGAACAAGGCAAATCAAACTCGCCTCTGGCAGCCGAGTTGGGCGTTGGGTTGAGGGGCAGACGGAACCCTCGCATGCACACAGCCAGACAGCCAAGACTGCTGCTGCTTACGTTGCACAGCATGGCGCTACATATGCAGGTTTGTCTAAGTAGGCTTGGGAGGCGGAATGTCCCATGTGGCGTGTTGCCGACAGTGGCAGCCGTCGAGGTACACCTGCTCAACAACTGATCTTAGGACCAAGTGGTTTCGTTCGTAATCCGTAGACACCCGATGGCGCATGCGGTCCTTTCATACTGTGGTAACCGCTTAAAAACAACGATGTTTCCTTGAAAAAAAAAACCAGAACGCTACATAATAGTAAAGAAAAAAGCACAATTGGGGGCCGATAGGACAAGACTTGCCAGCATGTTGTCTGCCTCGGCTCATCCCGAATTGGTTTAATACACTTGACAAGGTCATAGTAAGGCTACAGTAGAGATGGGCATGAAACGTGGGGAGACACACCGTATGTATAAAAATGTGTAGGAAAAGCTGCAGATATATAGTAAGAGGTGTGTTGCCCAGGTCCCGATGGTACCAACATTTCCGCAAAACCCAGTCCATGCTAGTCCTTCAAACATATTCATCGCTGAGAATACCGAACAATGAAATTTGTGCATATTATCAAATCAGCTTCACGATTCCTCAACCAGCAGGGGAGTGTCGAAGAAGAACTAGATCTCAGAAGAGCAAGAGACGAGGAGCTAGGCCAACTCGAAGCTTTGCCCTACCACGATCGACTCACTGAATTCATTCGTGGGTCCACTCGCGATTGGGTAGGGGACAACATCACGATTCTCGACTTCAGACCTTTATATGCCATGAATGTCCACCATATTCAGCGGAGGCTGGCAAAAGAAATACACCTTCTATTAAATTCAACGGCATGTGATGCTCAGCTAGAGCGCATCAGGCGAACACTGAGACAATATAGTAGGTTGGCCAAACGTGTAAAGACATAAAGAACAAGCATATATTGATAGTGATCCTAACATTAATGTAGCTGGTGCTCTTCGAGATTTTGAATTCATTCATGCAGCCCGATGGGAAACAGCCTTTGTCAAGGATATAGCAGCATCTCGGATTGACAATGGGCCAGGCTCGAAATTGCTAGGGTCTATCTTGTCGGACTTCAAATTGCAGCTGAAAGAAGACTCTACGGGCGGGTATAGGCGCTATTCAGACGCAGATCTCTTGGGTTCATTTGATCCATTCCTCATGGAGAGCGGCAAAAATGGCCCATCAACACGCGGCACGACGAGGGAAAAAGCGGAGAATATCAGGAAAAGTGCGAAAGAGTTCAATATGGCTCTGAAGCGATTCTTATTTGCAATACTTGGGGGTCTGGCGATAGTCGTCCCTGTGCTGATTATTGCATTGGGCGCGGTGCCTACAAAGACTATAGTCACAGTTGCAGTGGCGGTATTCATTTTCGCATTAGCAGTCGCTTGGGCGTCATCCGCATCGCCAGAGAGTTTGCTAGGAGCCACAGCCGCCTACGCGGCTGTTTTAATGGTCTTTATGGTTCAAAACTGAGCTGGGATACCAGGTACATTACAGGATCTAAATCTTTTCTACATCTAAGGGGGTGGTAAGATGGGGAACTCTTCTAGGGCCTGGCTGATATCAAGCTATTCCTCACTTTAGCCTGCCCTGGCCATCCGTGTACTTGGGCTGGGAATGCCGAGTGCCCAGGTAGTGTCAGGATGTCCAGCACCTCTCGCTCACGTCAAATAGACCGATTGAGAAATTTCGCACGATTTAAATGCTGATAATACTGGCATGGTCTTGTGCTTCTAATTTCAAACTCGGCGTTTTTGGTCACTGTATAAGGAAGCGCCTACAGTTCGTGTGTAGACGGATAATGAGCGACACAGGTATGGGGCTCTGAACCCTGAAGCAACGGTGCCTTTTGACGTCACTAAAATTTTCACAGGCGCGCCTCGACGACTGCAAAGCTTCACAATTACAGGGAAACTGGGTGCACCATCTCCTTGATTGGCACCAAATTATTGAAGATACCGAACTCATCGAGCCGGGGATAGAGACTTGGCTACTTCATCGCCATGGCCGCGGAAGCCTCGTCCCAAGCAAATCTGGCGCAGGACGCGAGCCCGGGCGACAGCACCAGCAACAACGCCGAAGCAGGCGTGACGATCCAGAGGATCCAGGAGCTCCTCAAGACCAAGAACGACACTTCAAGGTTTGTCGGCCTCGCACTTCTAAAGTCTGTCCTCGACAACTCACCACAACTCCGAGAAGATGAGGAAGCCGTCACGACACTGTGGCACAGCGTGTCGCCCAAGTTCCTGGACCGCCTCCTGAGGAGCGGCGCCAAGGAGGGCCCATCGCCCAAGGACGCCAGGGACATGATCGATATCGCTGTCGGTGTCGTCCACATCTTCTCGGTGCTCCTCCCAGACGAGTCCAAAAAGGAACCGAGCCTTGTTGGTAGGATACCGGCTCTGGTGTCGGTGATACTGCATAGGTATGTCATCTCCTCCCCAGATCTCAAGCCCCTACTGACGCGTCGTCGTAGCTCTAAAGAGACAACTCAGCTCGTCCTGCAGACCCTCTTGACACTTGTCAGCCGGGTAGAAGGGGCCAAGGAGTTTGTTGAGGTAGACGATGTCAGCGCTCTCGTCGAGATTGCTCCCTCGCAGCCTCTTGCGCTGGACATCCTTCTCTATGCTTTCGCTCAGTCCGCCGCCTTCGTCGAAGACGCGGCTTCCATGCAGTCGAAGATTAATAACATCATCCAAAGCCTGGTTTCATCTTTCAAGGGCACAGATGCTGTCACCCTTCTGGCCTTCCTCGCCGAGCTCCTGCGGAGACTGAGCCCCGAAGTGAGCTGCCATACTAAGACCTCCTCTGAGTAGTTGTAACTGACCATCCACAGTGCCTACCCCAGAACCCAGTCTGGTTGAAGACCATCACGGGCTTCATCCGCAACCTGGTGACTAGCAGGCCAACAGCAGCCGGTCGTGCGGCTTACACAAACCTCGTCGCCACCTTACTTCAGATCTATCCCGCTTCGGCATCAAAACTGCTTTTTACAGACGAGGGCAAGTCAGAGAAGCCGTTCCCATACCTCCTGGTCAACTTGATTCTCGTTGATCTCCGCTCATCCTTCCCGAATCTACTTGGCCAGCTCAACGACCCCAACTACGAAATCACATCGAAGCGGATCGCATCAGCCTTTGACGTCGTGTCAGCCTTCATCGGCTTCCTCGTCCGCTTTCTAGAGGACGAAAGCCCCGAGAACTCCATATCGCTCATGATGGCGCCAGACTTCTTGTTCAAACTACGCCAGTCAATCGCCGAAACCCTGTCCCTGGCAATCGAGTACCTACGTGACCGGTGGGACGGCGCAGAGGCAGGCGCCATGGGCCTACATCCTGACGCAAGGCTAGGTGCTGCCAACACATCACGGGGTTCCCACTTCACCCTGTCATGGGACTCGAAGATCGACCGCGCCAACCAAGACCCTCTCATCCTCGCCGCCATCAGGACGCTGGCCCTCTGGCTGCGCGAGGACGAGAACGACATGCTGAGGAAGGAGGCTACGGGACTCACCGACATGTTCATGGACCTCTACAAGTCCAGCGCGGAGGCAGGCGCACGCCTCGACTTCAGGCGGCCCGTCCTTGTCGCACTGGAGGGCACGACCGTCCTCGAAGAGGGCGCCGCGGCGCTGCTGGAGCACAACGGCTGGGAGGTCCTCACGCAGGACCTGCTCGCCATCCTGCGGTCTACCTCGTCCGCAAGCAACGAGGACGATGCAGCCCGGGGAATCGAAATCGTGCGTGTGTTGATGCCCACAGTGGAGAGGGAGAGCCCCGGCAGCCGCGAGACCTGGATGGCAGTTGTCACCGCAGTTGCCGGGTGGGACGTGCCGGATTCCGAGCAGCCGCCGGTCGTGTACGAGTTCCAGGTAGCTGTGCTGCAGCTCGTCGCGGCGCTGCTGGTGAACACACACCGTGGGATGCAGAGGCGATATGTCCACTCTATCAGTGCTGTGCTTGGGATCGTGGAGCAGTTGATGGAGAAGGTTGTCAAGGTACACGATGAGGCATTAGAGGATAGCCTGAGGGATGTGGAGACTACGCTCAGTGGACTGAGGTAGACCAATGGAGTATAATTGCGGCTTCGATCTGCAATAATGTTGTCGCTGGAGGTCCTTCTACGTTGGAGGTCAGAACCCATGGCCCAACGCACACGTCCATAGGGTCATGGTAAAGAGCGACGAATCAGGGCCTCAGGGGCAGCATATGCTTGAGTGTGACATACTTGCTGACCCTGCAGAGCCTCATGCACGGATGGACGATATTCCAATGCACATTGCTTACTTCAGCCCCAGGCATGCGGCAGTTCGTGGATGGAACCCATATGATCCTTCGCGCGAGGCTGAACTGGGGCACCTACCAAATGTCAGCTTACCAAGCTGCGTGTTTTGTCATCATAGGCCGGTTTGATGAAGACCGAAAACTCCATGCAGCTCCATCACGGCACTAAAGGGGGATGGGTTGCAGACTGCGACGCGACAATGCGGGTGGAGGTGCTTTGAAAAATGATACGGTTAGGTGATCGTAGGAATGGCTTCGGCATTGCGTTGCCAGGAAGGTTCGTAACTGTGAAAACGGCTGAGTGCAGGACCTCAGAGAATATAAAAACTGTCTTGGAGAACGTCCTGGAGATGCTAGAAGCTAGCTTGGCCGTGCCATCATCCAGAGCCATCTATCTCGTCTCCGTGACTCCCAAACAACAACAACGACGAGTAGTATTACTCGAGCAATATGGCGTCCCCATTCCCCAACCCCCGAAGACTTTTGGTCTCCAACCAGTCGAATGGCAAAGCAGGAGACCAGGCAGAGCCTGGCGTCGAGGTCCTCGTGGACACTCTCGAGCCTGCTGCCGTGACGCCGCAGTTCAACAGGGCGCCGATCGGAACTCACACGGCGGTTCCTACCTCGAACTCAGAAGCGTATGTTTCACTGAGAGAATGCAAGACTGTAACCACAACCGACCAAGTTACTTACACATATCACATCTCGCAGCGGCCGACCGCAACTGGAGGCCGTCCCCGGGTCAGGCATCGTCATACCAGGCGGCGCGAATATCTACTACTTGGACCTTGCGCCGCACTCTGAAAGCCCCATGGTGCGTACTTCTCTCCCTTTTCTTGCGTGCTATAAACTCAAGAAGAAGGAATAATAAGCTAAGTGGTGATGACTGAAGCACCGCACGGCCTCGACGGACTACGTGATCGTCCTCAACGGCGAGCTGACGGTCGCCACGCCGCCGGCGGCCTTCGACGTCGTGGACGGCAAGGGGTCGTACGGCAAGGTGGAGGAGACGGTTGCACGCGCTGGGGATGTTGTGGTTCAGAGGGGCTGTATGCATGCGTGAGTACTTTACACATCTACCTGCCTGCCCACATTGTGACAGTGCAGAACATTTGCTAAATGGGTTTGTGGTGAGGCAGACTTACGAACCGTACCGGAGACTGGGTCCGCATGATCTGTGTCGTCCTTGGAGCCGAGCCGGTCGAGGTCGAGGTCGCTGGTGAGGCGAAGGAGCTTGGGGAGAAATGGCTTCAGTGATTAGAGGGAATCAAGTGTGGATTCAGCGCAGGACGGCAACAAGAGTTGCTTTGCAGGAAGAAGCCAATGATTTGAGCCTTGTCTGTTGTAGCTGGCTTGGTGTTCTCTTTTTCGCTTCTGGTGAGGATGAAAATTGGGAAGCAGCTATTTGAAGATTCTTATCTGGGAATTATATAAGCCTTCACATCCCGATCTCATGAGCACTTGGAATTTCCATGAAGCATGGGCAAAATGGGCAAGACAAAACCGCGGGTCAAGAAATGCATACAGGGCCAATTCCAGGCCTACCTGCAGGGGTCGAGCAGCCTGGATCCGCTTGGTGTCAGCCCTGCCAGTGATGTCACATGCTAAGACAAGCCTACGATCTAAACCTGTGTTACGCTAGAGGTGTGGTCCAGCGCCCATTTGACTGCAAAGGAACCATTAAACTTTTTTCAGTCTTAAACACATAAAGACATCAATCCAAAGAAACGCGACGACGCGCGCCACACCACGCATCAACCCTCGACGACGAGACACCTCGAAGCCACATTGCGCAAGGACTCGCAGTGCTCCACTATGATACAATAGACAGACACAGACCCAAATTTTTATCTGTTATTGTTCGAATACCGCCAGCCTGTGATGGGCGCACGACCGACACGATGGCAACGGACCCCGAAGACCAGCCCTCGCCCGTCCCGGAGGCCTTGAGCGACGCAGACAGCCATGCCACCAGCAGCGACTCTGACAGCGAATCGGGCGACTCGCCCGCGCCCCAGGTAGAATGGCTCGCCACGGCTCGCGCGAAGCGATCAACCGCCGGCAACCGCATGAAGTCGATGCTCGCGAACGAGGAGCCCGCCGACGAGGACTCGGACCTGGAGCTGCTGTTCGCGGAGGATGAAGACGACGCAGGCTTCAGCGACAAGGGCCAGGATGACGGCTCCGACGCGCAGATGGACTCGTCCGACGACGAGGACGAGAACGAGGCCGAGGCAGAGGACGAGGGCGAGAAGGAGCTGCAGCGCAAGGAGCGCGAGAAGAAGCTCGCCGCCCGCAAGCGCAAGGCCCAGCAGGCCATCCCCGCGCGGTTCAGGAAGAAGGTCCGCATCAGCCAGCCCCCGACTCCGACCAGCACCACCGCCGAGCCGCCCAAGCCCCGCCCCAAGAAGAAGTCGGAGCGCGCGAGCTGGCTGCCCACGGCCGCCGACATGCCCACGCGGTCCTCAGACCGGAAGACTACGAAGCTCAGCAAGGAGCAGCTGCACAACCAGATGGTCGAGCGCGAAGAGAGGCGCAAGAGGCAGGTGGAGCTCATGGAGAAGAAGGCCAAGAAGCTCGAGGCCATGAAGAAGCCGCCCATGACACAGGAGGAGAGGCTCGCCGAGGCCGCCCTGGTGGAGGAGATGAACTCGAAGAGCTTGAACAGGTGGGAGGAGGCCGAGAAGGTGCGCGAGGAGGAGCGGCGGGCCAAGCTGGCGGCGCTGAACAACCGCAGGCTGGAGGGACCCGTCGTCACTATGTGGAGCGGCATCGTCGACCTCAGCGAGACCCAGTTGAAGAACGTGGGCAAGCTGGTGTCCATCGAGGAGAAGCCGAAGCGGAAGAGGCCATCCACCGCTGCTTCTACTGCAGCAAATACGGCTGCAAATACCGGTGCCAACACAGCCGCTCCGAGTCCCAAGCCAGACCGGCCCTCCACGGCCATCTCGAACGCAGGCACTGCGGCTACGGCAAGCCCCAAGGCAGAGACGGCGGCTTCAGAGACGGTCCCGCCTACGCCCACTGCACAGGAAGGCCCCAGCCTACCGACTGTGCCAGAAACACAAGGAGAGCCAAAAGGCCCAAAGGAAGAGCCGGCTGAGCAATCCGAGAGCACTATTGCGCAGGTACCTACAGAGAAACTGACGACTGAGTCTTCGGCGACCGAGAACCCAACAAATCAGCCCCCGGCAAGTGAGAAGTCCACGATAGAGCAGCCTACTACTGCACAACCCCAAACAGGACAGAACATGACCGAACAACCTACAATAGAACAGCCTACGACTCAAGAATCTGCCACTGGGCAACCCACGACTGGGCAGAATACCGCTGATCAGACGACAAGTGGGCAACTCACTACTGGACAACCTACGACTAGCCAATCTGCAACGGAGCAATCTACGAGTGGGCAACCCACGAGTGGGCAAACCAGCACTGAGCAGCCGTCGGCTTCATTGCCAACGGCTACCGCACCCGCCGCTACGACCCTTTCTGCACCTGCGCCCACAACAATGTCGGTATCAACGCCAGTGCCCGCGCCAACGGCACCAGTCACCATTCCACCACGCCCGCTATCTGCTTCACGACCCCAGTCCATGTCACCCGGAATTCCAGGCCCCAGCGTGTTCGCTCCAATGGCTCATGCTCGTGGGACACCTCCCCCGAGGCCTCTGTCTGCGTCTCCAGCAGCCCAGGGCCCAGTACCCTCACCCCAGCTGTCAGGCCCTTCCCCTCTTTCCGTGCCTCCACAGTCGACAAATATCTCCCCGGCGATGCCCTCGCCACCCGTCAAGACGGAGCCGCAAAGCACCTCGCAGCTACCCTTAGCCCTTAGGCCGGATATAGGACCGCGGTTTATGCCACCTCCGAATCCTCATCTCACCCAATCGCCCCAGCCGAGCGTCCTTGCTCCTCCAGTCGGCATGCCCAGCATGTTTAACGGACCAGTGCCGGTCTTGGGATACTCAGCTCAGCATTCTCCTCGCCCCGCTGGCCTGGCTGCCCCAAATGCTTCTCACTCGCCTTCGCCTCTGAACCCATCGTCACCTGCTCCGGCTTCTACCATACCGGTGCCAGTATCAACTCAAGCTCCCAACCCACTCCCCGCTTTCCCAAGCCCATTCCCACAACCCACCCCCGTACCGCAATCATCACCAATCCACACGACGGCTAGCTTCCAGCCGATAATGCCAACCACGGCTCCCGGGCCCGCGGTTCCTGGTCCTGTCCCACCTGCTACCCCTGCTCCAGCTTCAACCTCAGCTCCATCACCAGCCACGGCTTCTATTCCTACTCCAACCCCCGCAAAGCTTACCAAGAAGCAACAAAAGGAGGCAGCAGCCAGTGCTAAGAAGGCTGCCAAAGCTGCAGCTCCCAAGAAACCCCCTCCGCCACCACCCGAACCTCCAGAGCCTGAGCCACCTTTGGAAGGCAAGGTCACCCGCAGCTGCATCATCCTCCAGGACTTTGACGAAGAGGCCATCAAGAAGCCCGATGTCCAGACGCAGATCCTGTTCGGTCGCAAGATGACCAAGCTCGCGAGTAAGTTTATCATGACGGAATGTCCCGACATAGAAATAATAATAATAAAAGCTAATCAATATCGCCTCAGAACCCGCCCCCGCACCCCTCTGCGTAATCACCAACCACCCAGCCAAATACAGAGACCCGAAGACAGGCCTGCCCTTCTATAACACCTACGCCTTCAAGGAGATACAGAAGCTTGTGGCGGGCGATTTCAAGTTCAGCCAGCTGACAGGGACGTGGGTGGGCCGAGGCGACGACGCCGCCCAGGGCGTACCCGCGCGATTCACACGCCCCGAGACCGAGGAGGAGAGGAAGGAGAGGCTTGAGCGCAAGGAGAGGGAGAAGAAGGAGGCTGAGGAAAGGAAGGAGCAGGAGGAGAAGCTTGCTGCTGAGGAGAAGGCCAGGCTCGAGGCTGCTGGACCATCGCGGCCGCCGCCGCCGGCTACTGCCGAGGCGGCTGGCGCAGCTCCGACGGCGACGATGGGGACGGCGCCTGCTCCGATGGCGCCTATGGGACAGAGTGCTGATGCGCAGCCGGCGCCTGTCGTTTCCGGGTCCGTGCCAGTGCCGAATACAGTCCCAGCGCCAGCGCCTGTGCCTGCGGATGTAAATGGGCCAGCAGCAGGATTACCTCCTCCACCGGCAGCATTACCACCATCAATACCGCCAGCTGATGATACAAAGGCAGTAGGCCCAGCTCCAGTAGGCCCAGCTCCAGCAGTACTCGAACAAGCCGCCACAACTGTTGGAGTACCTCCTACCGCTGCGGCAGACCTCGATACTGTCATGACGCCGGCACCGCCGCTAGGATCAGGCACGGATCATGCAGGGCCGACCGCCTAGTCCTCGGAAGTGCTCGAGAGGCAGGTTTCGGAGAGGCGCAGCAGATTAGATGCATGGTTAGAGATATACAGACAGTAGCTACTGTCCTCCTTTCTGCGTCGTTGACCATCCATGCGACGTCATGTAGAGGGAGCAGAGCACAATACGCAAATTTGCGAGATGACCATGCGAAGGTCTTGGTGATGGCATGGTTCTATGCTGACGAAGTCTCGTCTTATTGATGTCGGGTTTACTTGAGGTCGTGCATCGTGACTTGTGTCGCCCGAGAGGGTTAATCGCTTCTTTCCTTCGCGCCCTCTTCCTGTCATGCAGAGTCACATCTGTGTTATCTTCCATGACTGCGTGGAAAGGAATCAATAGGTACGATACCGTCAAAAAGTTCCCGATTTCTTTCTTCTCGCGTGGAAGCATCGGGTTCAGTAAAACACGTCGTTTAGAAATGCGCCCAAAACATCGATTGACTCGAGTGGTATCTCAACTCCGAATACAACCACGGAAAGAATAGTAATGTCCCTGCGCTGGTTCACAATCACTCATCCTTCCGGTATTTCAGAAGTTTAACACCAGCTGAGTCACAAGCATAATGGGTCACATGTTTGAGAGCAATAGCAAAACGCTGGCGCTGAGGTTAGGTACCTGGGTATTGAGCCGGACTAGCAACCTTGAAAGAGCTTCAGGACAGGCTGGAGTGACTGAGGCCCGAGAGTGAGCCATCAATACATCGTGGTCATTCTCAAAATTGCGCATATAAAAAAACCCGCTGTCATCCGGCCTTATCCCCGACAACATCAAGCATTTCACATCAATATGACCGATCGGATGCCACACAAACAGTGAAAGAAAAAGTGACAAGGCGACTGATCCTAGCCCTCACGAGAGATACTTGAACGCTAGAGAGGCAGAAAGCAGTCACCATCCTAAGGGTCAGTGAAAACCGGGGCGCCGTTCGGGGGTCAGATTTTCAACCAGACAAAACGACGGACACAGCGGCTCCTCCACTCTACCAAAGATGCCCAGGACGACGACGGTAGACTGCGCCAAATGCGGGCGTCCACTAGACTCAGTGGGCAAGGTCAGGTGGAAAACAGTCCCTCAGTGTTACTGCATGGCCACCGGTCACCCCGGTTGGGAGTTTGACCGCTCACATGGAAAGTTGTTCGTATGCAGCCAGTGCGATGGCGGGGGTCGTGGGAAGTCGCAACCTAAGCTGAGTTATCAGTGCCCTGGCTGCGAGGTCGACGGGGTCTTGACTGCCCATAAGCGCGCGGCTGACAAAGGTGGAAACCCGTTGAATTTTAAAATATAACATGTTATATATATTTAACATTTTTAATAGAGATCTATGTAGACTAATCCTTACTAAAAGGTTCCGTTTCTATTCCGTATACAGCCGTAGCCATACACAGCTAATCCTTAATAAAACTAGGTTTAAGAGTGTCTTATAGTGCTTAGGTAGACTTTCCTAGATGCCTATTTCGTCCATTGAGAATATTATCTTCACATTTCTCAGAAAAATGACACAAAATTTGGATATCCAGATACCAAATGGCGGCGATCGTTTAATCTGCGGATGCCAGTTCAGGTGATGGCTAGTAGGTAGAGAGGTCGAGGTTACCGATTTTAGGAAGCAGCTGCCCGTCGAGACTAGAGAATGTCTCCGTTCTGAACTGAGATGTGTAGACTGAGGTAGGTCGTGCTTGTTGCGCTAAAGACGGCGAGGCAGAACTTGAAGCGTGAGTCCCGTCCAATACCTGCCGATGCTCCGGGTCTTGTATTTTTTCCCAACCTACAAAAAGATTTTCACTTTTGTTAAAGCTTCTGGCGTTTCCGCCAGGGTCTCCATAGCCTACGTGGTGTGGAGCCTGGTTTTTGGCCTGGTATGTCTCCAAAGTGCATGTTTGAATGCCGAGCCGGTGGTTCTGAAGGGAACCTTTCCTTGAGGTAACGCTGCACGTGCAAAATGACTTCTTGGATCCACGTCGGGTTCAAGATCCAGTTTGGGGTCAAGGGATAGACGGTCTCTTTCCGGTAAATAGCTAAGAGACCCAGGCCAGCTGCAGCGTACGTGGCAGCAGCTACTGTGCCAAAAGTGCGCCAGAATTCGGACCTGTCAGAAGTCTGAAAAAGATCCAATGCCATGAATGCCTGTTCGCTTGTGTCAGTATCCGTCTATTCTTGTATGGGGAAGAAGAAGATCCGATTACCGTCACGAAAGTAGCCGGCAGATAGAGTATGGTTGCAATTGTGAAGAGTAGTATGATCTCATTCATCTTCGTGCCCTTTGTTGCCTCGCGAACTTGTATGACATTATACAACTGTGATTGAAGATCCGCACGTGCAGTGTGAGCGTTGCTCTCGATCCATAGCAGTCAACATGAATCGAGAATATCCCCAATACGTACCTCATCCTGTAAGATTTGAATCTCGTCTCTCTTGCGCTTTATACGAGTCCTCAAGCCATCACAGGAAGCCTTTGTATGGTCTAGTAAGGTCTTCCAGTTGATTTCAACGATGTGACATCCCTTGGGCCCTAGGCCGGAGGCTGTCATTTCGTCAATTTCCTTCCAAAGCTTCTGAAGATCGGGTTGGAGCTCGTCTATCCAATCTTCGAAGAGGCGCAGCAACTGATTTGACTTGAAGTAGAGCTTATTGGCATCAGAAGCCCATGCCTTTTTCGACGTTGGGTCGACTACATCGGCGACCTGTAATACATTTTGTTAATGCAGAACCTTTGGGTAAAGGATGGAAGCATGCAGGCCACGTCAAAGCTGGCAAGACTGAAGCTCGAGAAGACGTACCGGAAATGCGGACGTTTGTTCAAGCAGCTCCAACGCGCCAAGCCAGTCTCTCGTCCAATTGTCGACCTCTGTCCAGATCACGCGCTGGAACATAGCAATCCCAGTCCCCGGCTCACACAACTGGAGCCGGTTCGCCTGTTCCTCGTGCTCCTCGAAGAGATAGTGTGCTTCATCTAACAACCGGACAATAAAGTAGTTTCCATCCAAATCCGGTGTCGGGTCTCCCTTTTTGACCGATTGGAGCAGTCCAAGACACCGGCGGAACTCCTGGATATGTAGACCGCCAATCATATAGCGGTGTAAAGATATTGGTGAGACTGAGGCGCTTGCAGAGTTTCCACATTCCGGAAAATTCTTGAAACTTCTCAAACGCAGTGTACAAAATAGCCTATCGTCAATTCCGGGTCCGCCATCCGCACGATCCAGGCTCACGAAAGTGGCACGGCGGCTTTGATCAATGAATCCGGGGCGGGGACGGAGAGTCTTTCTGAAATCCGTGTCCATCACATATTCAAGAATAAAATGAGAAAATGAATCTACTTCTTCACACCAGAGGTTTTGAACAGTTAGCGATGTCAGCAATATGTTGACGAGGGCCACGGCGTCATCGCGATCCATCCATGCATTGGCAGAGATAGATCCATCGCCTGTTACAGAGCTGATAGTGGACTCTCCGATTCGAATATTGATGGTCCTGCGAGACTTTAGCAGGCCTGCGCTCGTCTCAAGGGCCCGGGTCCGCAGCACGTACCATACGATTCCAACGATAGGACTTCCTCCGTTTGTGGCTCGCGCGTGAATATATTCGTAGTTAGCACTGTTCCGGGCACAATGAAGCGATACGCTATCTGTTCGGAGTAATTTCGGGTCTTCAAGGAGGCGTTCGAACTGTTTGATGACTTGTTTCCTGTGGCGGGCCAACCCCGAAGACACATCCAGCAAGCCGATTCGTTGATCGTGATCGATGAGATACTGATACATTCTTTTGAAAACCGCTGGTATCTCTTCATTGATTTGGGTCCGCGGCTTGTATGACAGAGACGCTTCTAAAGACTCCCATCCTAAGCAAGCTGGCTCTGGAGCTGCAGCAGATTCAGCAAGATGGTCGCTGCCGACAACGCCTCTGGCCATCAGCTGTCGCAGTAGTGCGTTTTGCTCGCTGGCGAGTTGCAACAGTCTCATTTGTAGCTCGGTGATGGTTGGCTCTTGGCTGTGCGATGCAGCGGACTCTAAGGTTCCTCTCTCTGCCATCTCTGCAGCGGTGGTGGCGATGGTGGCAGTGGTGGTCTCTACAGGTCGATTGTGTTGATTTGGAAACTGCAGACAGGGCCTCGCTTTGGACTTTGACCAGCAGAAAAAACGCCTTTGTAAGACCTCGAGGCCTCTGACCTGGTCGGACAACATAGATTTCAAGGCAACACACAAGCCACTCCCACCCTGCCGCGTACAACACGGTCGTGGCACTTCGGCATTTTCTAGATACACTATCAAGGATGGTGATTGATCGCACACCCTTCTCGCCCGTACACCCTGAAGATAGAGTCTGGACCAGCTAATCAGAAGCATTTTGATGCTATATCAGGCCGACTCCACGTCCCGATCGCGTTACACAATGGGCGGGATTCTGGGCTGAATGTATCGCTCGACAACTTATCATAGTGGCTGCGTGAGCTAAACACTTAGATTAAGACTTCTAATTACTAAGATATATGGGTTCTCCCTCACCAGTGTACATAAATGCAGCCAGATATATCTCATCTGAGACATAGGGGTATGCATAGACTGACTCCTTTTCGCACAGCCCTCCGACTTACCCATAGCAGTCCACAAAGACATTTCCCTGCATCTTCTGGAGTCTCTTTGACCCTTTTCTCCATCGCATGCCCGAAGAATGTTTGTTTTCTCCTTCCTCCATTGCTCGTGGCTGCATGGAGAGACCAGCATACATCAATCCCTCACAAGATTACGCTAGATTCTCACTGTCACGAGGAAACATGAACATCCTCAACAGTCTTGTTCAGAAGTGCAGCCAAAAATTCAATTGACTCAATTGGTATCTCAACTCCAAACACAACCGTCAAAAAGTCATCGTCTACATCATGGACAACCATGCGCAATGACTCAAAAATGCAGTGGCACTTCATTCCCAATCCATACCCTCCTTACCCCAAGATGACATGCTGCTCAAAGCCACTCATGGTCTCCGCCATGTCAAGGCTTGTACTCCTCCTCCGCCACAAGCGTCTCCTCATCCCAGCACTTCTCCAACCACTGCTCCGTCACCACATACGGCCGCTTGAGGTCCTTCCTCTCGCTGACCCGGGTATTGATCTCCTTCACAACCTTCCTTGCACCATCAGAATCTTCCCCGCTGACGACAACTACATGCGTGACGTCGCCGTCATCAAGGTCAGTCGCGACCTCGCCGCCCCCAAACCGGATCCACGCCTCCAGACGCGCCGTCGTGAGCGGGTGCTCCTGGCCCTCCACCTGCGCGAGGAAGACGCGGCACCGCCGGAACACGTAGCCCCTCGAGCGGGGGAGCTCGTGACCGTGGGCTTCTAGCTGGTCGTAAAAGGCGTTGGTGTCAAAGTCTGCCGCAGGATTGTGGTCGACATCAGACATTCGGTCCTCCTTCATGCGGGCGATAATCTTCTCCAACTCGTCCTCATCCAGGTCGCGGTGGTAGCTGTCGCCGTACTGGTCCGTGTTCTCGAGGGCGAGGGCGCGCATGTCGTCGGGCGCGAGGTAGAGGTGCTCGTCCTCGTAGGGGAGGATGTACTGCTGCCTGACGCAGTCGACGAGCCACTTGGGGCTGATGATGTAGGCCACGCCTTCCATCTTGGCCAGCGAGTTGACGAGCCAGGTCTTTCTGTCGCCGACGCCGATCGCGGTGCGCTCGGCGACCTTTTTTGGGTCCTGGGCAATAGAGCCGCCGTGCTCTCTCACCAAGTTCTCAAGAGCTTTCTTGTCCATGTCTAGGTCCTCGGATCCGGAGGGGACGTGGAATGTGAGCCCCTTGAAGAGCTTCGACTTCTCGAAGACGACGGCGCCGTCGTTCTCCGGAAGGTATAGGCCGGTCTTTGCCTTCTTTTTTGGTGCCTTCTTCCGCTTCTCCTCATATTCGATTTGTTTCTGCTGTCTCTCTTCCTCTTTGACTTTGAAACGGAATTCCTTCCACTCGTCAATGTCTTTGGCGTCCATCCAGCTCTTGTCCGTGCGTATCTTGCGGAAGCGAGGGAATCGCAGTGTCTTCGTGACACCGAACGACCGAGAATCCTCAACGCTGGAGGCTTTGACCTCAATCACGATTGACTGGCTTGGTCGGATCCATCGGTCTGGCTTCTCTGCATACCTCTCTTCGCCAGCTAACCTGATGTACGGTTTTGCCCGCTTGGGGTCCCAGTCTTGCCATTTATCGTCCGGGAGCAGACGTTGAAGTTCTTCATAATCTTCCATCTTTATCCCGCCGCCGACCTTGAAGAAACTATAGAACGTCTCTGGGTGAGCGGTTCCTTCGTCTATTTCGCTCTTACTTGCCCTTAGTCCGCAAAGGAAACTGGAGAGCATCCCACCCCGTCTTCCGGTGCCATAGTACCCGCCTATGATGACACAGTCCAGTGTCTCGCCGTAGTCTTTCATGTAGTCGGGCTTGATCTTGAGCCAGTGGTATGGGCGATCACCCAGCTCGTAAGCCGAGTTGGGATTCTTGAGCATGATACCTTCCGCAGAGCTGTAGATAATCTGGCGAAGGTAGGGCTCGATTTCCGAAGGCGACGTGCAAACCTGATGCGGGTGGATTTCAAAGCGCCCGGGGACATCCCTGATAATGCGCTCCAGAAGCTGGTGGCGTTTCTTGAGAGGCTGGCCCGTCAAATCAAGGTCATTGAAGAGCAAGACGTCGAAGATGCGGAACATTGGTCTTGGACTGTCTTGATCGTAAGGATTTGACTGCGCCTGGATCGCGTAGGTCTTCAGCGTCCCGAATGATGCCATCTCCCCCTTGTTGGGGTCGAACCCGATCATCTCACCGTCCAGGATACAGTTCGGTACACCCTGAAAAGCGTTTCCCAAATGCCGCGTGAGGGCAGAGTTATTGTCATGAATCGACTCGCCGTACAGGTAAGTGTAATCTTTTCCCTTTCGGGACCAGAACCTGAACCGGTAATCGCCATGTTCGTCTAGTTGCACGTGCATCTGCATCCTCTCCCCATCAACTTTCTCCTCCATCCAGAAGGTTGGATCTCCAGCAGGCAGGCCGAGTTTCCCGACAATCTTGTCCCATGTCAGGGAGTTGTTGGCGGTCGGTGCCAGCTGCGGCATAAAATTCTGCATGATACGAAGCTTTTGATCATTTTCGCCGAGACGAATATCCCGGTCAGACAGCTGGTGGCAGACATCCTTCAGATCCGAGTTAACGTTAAACAAGTCCATGGCATCCGGGTGCCATGCTGCCAGGATGGACCTCTCCGAGGCGCCCACCCTCATTTGCTTCAGGATGATGCGTATGAGCCACTGCAGATCCAGGGCGCCCATGTGCAGGTAGAGATCATCGAAGATTGGGAGCTGCTCGGCTTCTTTACTGGCGCCGGCCAGTCTGTCTAGTAGGTCATTCACCTCTGAAATGCGCATGTTGCCGTGTGATGGTTTCTCGGACCTCTTGTGCAATTGTTCGTAGCAGCGTCCTGCAAAGTCGCCAGCCATGCGGCTCGCCTCGGTCTTGCCTGGGTTCTTCCATTCGATGAGGCTCTTGGCATCAGGAGAAGTGCTCACTATGTGGAGAGTTTTGACGATTCGCTTTGCGATCGTTTGCTCCTTGAGCCCATAGACTGGCCGCTCGGTATCGATCTGCGGACAGATCAGGCGCATGGCGGGATAAATGTCATTGCCCACCTCTTGGCGCCATTTTGCAAAGAAGTCGGTCAGGATCTCGTGCCGGTGGGTTGTTGCCGACTTTGCCTTGACCCTGACCCTACCCATGCCCGGGGCGTTGATGAAATGGGCGGGTGCGGGGCCCTGTCTTAGAGGTTCGAAGAGGTCCTTGACAAGATCGGCGAAGGGCAGGGTGGGAGAGTGGTTGCGAGGGGATGGTGGGTTGGGTTGACTCATGATGGGCGAGAGTCTTGCCAAGTCAGAAGGGGATGAAGGCTGGGGTGGTTGATTCGGAAGATGGGATGGTTGGTTCAGGTGATGTGATGGTTGATTCGGGAGATGTGTCCATCTAGGAAACGTGATGGTTCATTGGGAAGAGTTGATGATTCTCAAATCATGCTGTTGTTAGGAATTAAATAGTGGCAGTTGGCACGTTGCTGGAAAACGCGACGCGCGACGGGCGTGTACGTGAAAGTGGAAGTGCTGCCTGGGTGATCCGTCACGGTTGCCTCGCCAGATCATGTGAAGTTGAAAGCTTACATCAGCTCAGCCAACTGCAGACCAGCCAGCCAGCAGCCCAAGCTCCAACAGGCTGACCTGCAAAACTTGACAGACATCAATTCACCTTCCTTAGGAACACGCGCTTTTACGGTCATATCACCTTCTTTGTCTACCAGGAAGATGGCTTGCTTGTCTGAGGCGTGCACATACCAACACAGCCCTTCCGCTAGCATTTCCAACGCAAAGTGATGGACCACACAGCTTCACAGCTTGGCGGCGTCCCTTTGCTTTCGCCCACTGATCAGAGAATAAAGAGACCTTAGGTATCTCGATGTATGTGGATCCGAGGAAGCTTGAAATTCAATTGCACTAGTGTTGAATCATATTATCAGACTGTCGAGTTAGAGAACCACCACCACGTTTCTCATCCCAGCTCATAGCGTGGTGCACCCACAGCGGGACATGTTAGGGTCATATCCACGCATCCACAGTGTCGGGGCATTAGCCGCCCGGAGCAAGATCTCCACGTCGGAAAATATCCAAGATGATCCTCGTCTGCGAGTAGTATCAAGAAGGGCTGAGAGGGTGCACACAGTAAGGACGGCTGCACGGTAGGAGGACAATAGTGTAGGGGCAGGAGGCACGAGTTGAACGGCAGAATGGCAGAATGGCCCCTGCGGCGATCGCATCGCCGGGAGTTGGAGTGGTTGGTTGCATCATTACCCTGTAATGGCTGTCACACTAATCTGCGGCTTCCCGTCGTGGTGGGACCTGCAAAGGGGTCGCGTGCCGTTGACGGGTGGGACTGGAAAGCTTTCATGCGGACCATGCTGACCGGGGGGAGGGAGTTTGAAGGAGGCGAACAAGAAAACTTCTCATCTACAATCAAATACAAGCAAAGTCCGCATCATGGACATCAAGCCACGCCGTCTTCAGGGCATTCTGCCGTGCGAGACGGAAGCCATTGGGACCGGCGGGACGGGCTTGCTGGCTTGGTGGGCACTTGGACGGTCAATTGGCATTAAACAGGCTTGACGTCATTCATCGACGCCTCTGGGACAAGCTCCCCCAAGCTCCAGGCCCAGCTCCAAGAGCCACCAGGGCAGGTCCAGGTCCGGCCTGCCAGTCCTACCAGTCCCGATCATATGATTCTCTTGGCATGCCGATTCCAACCTTTCAGCTCAACTCAAAATGCCCGAACTGGCACAGGCCATTTTGATGTATGGGGCAGACACATGTAGGCGCACACACCCTTCCAGGCCTGGAATTGCCCCTCTTACTCGATGCAAGGTGGCAGCTGGGCATTGGTGATTCTGGACCCTGCGCAGACACGCTGTCTCAACTTGAGTTCTAAGTTGGGGGGGGGGGTTCAATGGCAGGGCAAAGCAAGGCACAGGGCATGGCTGAGCATGTTAGCGAGAGAGGGAACATCCGTGGCAGAGCTCACGGTCGAACGACATGACCCACCTGGCCGCCCAGCAACAAGTTCTACCGCACCATACCCCCAGGGCCCCATAGTGTGTGCACTATGTTGGAATTGAATTGATACGAGTGTAACCCTGTTCCCGGCTTCCCATCCCTGCCTGCTCCCCTCCTGATGAATCTCAAACTCGTCTGTTTCTGCGACGCGGAACTCAGATGAGGCCTCTCTTAATCTATCCATTTTGATCATCCCCATCCCTCCCAAGCCTCATCCGGGCCTACAGCTATGCAGCCACGCAGCCGCCAGGTGAATTAGCCGCCCATGTTTGAGGGACATGCGCAGTTACTGCACGTGTGGTGTTAAGACGGTGGCTGGTATGGCTGATGGCAGAAGCTTCTGTGTTACACCAGCAGCTCTAGCTGTAACTGTGGGACACAACGACAGACCGTTCTCGCCAGTCGCCAATGCCCTGGATACCGGACACATCACTCACCCACCACTGGCCTCTATTCTTCGTGACATGCAAGCCACATCGAAAGGAAATTCGAGGGCAGACAAAACAACACTTGGGACACGTCTGGGGGCGTTTGTCCCCCTGCGGCCTAGCAACCCGGAAGCAAAATAGTTGGCACTCACAAGCTAGGTCGCTACTACCAACCACTACCACCACCTTTACTTCACAGTAGTGTTTCTTTTTAACAAATTTCTTAACAGACCTGTTATTTCTAAAATATATAGAGTAAGAGGTGGATAAATAATTAGTATAATTAAATTTATCTTTACTACTGAGGGTCTTGTTTAAAATGTGATGTTAGTGTAGGTTATGTTTGTGTGTGCCAACTATTTTGCTTCCGGCTTGCCTAGCTCGTAGGGGCTGAGCCGCACAGACGGTCAAGATCGACACACAACAGGAGCGTCATGGTTCTCGATTGGGCCTGGACCAATTGCGCATGTTGACTTGGACCGCATTTGGGCGGCTGGAAACAGCCATCCAGGCCATCACGGCCGACGTTGCTCTGCCATTCCTGCTTGGTCCTGGTCGTCCAGTCGTCCAGGCCGGTAACCCGGCACACCCACTAGCTGCAACGGGAGGTAGTTCGATGCTGCAGCTCGTTCCATTGGCATTGTTCAATTTCCACCCACCGATCTCGCCCTTGCCCTTTGCGAAGTTACCCCTTGACACGCACGCTGTCTTTTTTTGACGTCGGTGCTGCTGTACTTATGACGTATTGGTTCACGTCACAACCACGGCAGCAAACGTAGGTACCACACTCTCCCGCGCAACGCAAAGCACGCACGCACGCCTGGGCCAGACTACCTTACCTGCCACACTGTACCTGCCTGTCTGATGTACCGAGCTGGTAGTCTGGACTACCACCAAGGACCCAACCACTCTCGTCCCATCCCATGCTTGCTTGCATCTTGGTGACTGGTTCCAAGTCAAAGCTCTATAAACCAACTTTGACCATCCACCTGCCGTTCCTTCGCTGCCTTCTTCTTTCCTCCTCTGCCATCTCTTGTTGACGCTTGTCCATCAACAAACACACACCCCTTTCCCAACGACGTGATACCCCACCCCCAACGCCCCCTTTTTTGATACCCAGGCAGTTTTTGTCAAAAGTTACAGTCTACCCCCCTCTTAATCGACTCTCTACTATCACAGTAGTAATTCCAACACACAACTACAAACTAATCATGACGACCAACGTCAACAAACCTGTCGACGTGAAGGCGAAGGAGGCCGACGTGAACAGGAAGCTCCAGATCTACGGCATTGCATCTGCATTCCAGAACGGCAAGGTTCCATCGGTAGGTCGCACCTCGTATCGCAAGGTCAATTGGCTGTTCTGACCCGTCTTTTGCTAGAATGCCCAAATCGATGTTGCCCTGAATAGCTTCCTGGCTTCCAAGGCCCTGTCTTCGCCCGCAGACAAGCTCTCCACAGAGGGCAAGGCGCTTGTTAAAGACTTCCGCGAAGTTGTTACCCAGGCCAAGAACCTCCTGCTGTCCAAGAACGAGGGCAATCTGCTCCAGGACTTCATCTGGCAGACCACGCAGTTCGACCCCAAGGCTGTCGGCACACTCAACGCCCCAGTGAACAAGGAGACCGCACAGCAGCATGGCGACAAGGCTCTGGAAGGGTTGCGCACTCTGGGAACCTTGATCATCACCAATGGCCAATTCCGAAAGCTCTGTACGTGCATCCACTGCAACTTGCTCGTGTGAATGCGCCACCGCTGACAGCTCTACAGTGAACGATGCCAGCATTCTGTTGCGCGATATTGCCGGTGACGCCGCTACTAACGCCGCGGGCAAGGTTAGGCCATCTGACGATCGATTGTCCCAAATCGATCGGCCCGCCGACGACAACACCTGGCACGAGAAGCCCGACTTTTCCAAGGACAACATTAAGAGCCAGATTCAGAAGAACTACAAGGGCAACGATCCTCAACAGGACGCACAGAAGGTGGCTGAGAACGCAACCAATGCCGCCCAGGACCCCAGCTCCGACAGTGGGGTCAACGTCGCGGCGGGCGTCGATGCTGCCAAGCAAACCGCACAGGAGAAGACTGGTATCACCGAGCAAGATGCTGCCGCGGCGAAGGAAGCTGCCAACAAGCGGGCCGCAGAGTACCGCGCTAAGACTTTGGAGTACCTCAAGAAGAAGGTTCCCCAGGAGCGACGCGAGCAGACCATTTGGCGATTGAAGAAGATGATTCTCGAGTGCCAGCAGCACCCTGACTACCAGGAGGCTATCACGACTCTGCTGGACCTGGCCGAGCAGTACGGTGGCCACGCTAACACCCTGGCTCAGGGTGGCCAGGGCACTGTTAAGGGCGCTCGCTCGTCCCTTGCTCAGGCTGAGGCTGATCTCAAGACACTGATCGAGCGGTTCGCAAACGGCACCTCCAGCGATGATCTGTGGTCCGCAGTGAACCAGATCTACGAAGACGCACAAAAAGACCCAGAGCTGAAGGAGTGGTTCAAGTCCGTGGATAAGTATATCCGCCGGTCTCTTCAAGAGCAGGGTTACATCCTCGAAGAGGCATCTACCCAGGAGTGGAACAGGCTGTATGACCATGGCGACTACTTGCTTCGCCAAAAGTACAAGACCCATACTGATCGCGTCATTGACGAGGTCAAGTTCCTCGCCGGCCAGTTCGATGAGGATGCCCAGAACAAGCAATTCGCTGCCACCATCAACAAGCTCTTCACTGATCTCGGCAACGACGAAAACGGAAAGCCGACATTCAAGCCTCACCTGGTGAAGGACCTCACCGAGGTCATTCTCCCCCTCATATTCGAGAATGTGGCTTACATCCCCGTTCCTCGCATCGAGTATTCTGACCCACAGGTCGACGCTGTCATCGAGAACCTCGTCCTTGAGAGCGACAACTTCACGCCCAACTTGCTGGAAATCAACAGCGAGAACCACATGCGGTGGGGACGTAAGAAGATCACCAGCAAGCACCAGCATGCCTTCGAGATCAAGGTCTCGGGCGTCCAGATGGATCTCCGTGATGTCAGCTTCTACGTCAAGAAGAAGCAGGGATTCCCTTCCATCACTGATCAGGGTATCATGGATATCGTATTGGCAGGCGAAGGGTTCGGCTTCACGCTGAAGATGTCTTCGGCAGACAAGAAGGACTCGCAGAATTTCTTCAAGGTCGACAAGGTTGACGTCAACATCAGCAATATGAAGCTGAAGGTGAAGAAGTCCAAGCATAAGCTGCTGTTTGCTATTGCCAAGCCTATTGCGCTGAAGGCCATGAAACCTGCCATCCAGAAGGCTGCGGAGAAGGCCATCAAGGACAACTTCAACCAGGCAGACGCCTTCCTGAAGCAGGTCCAGCTTGAGGCCAACCGCGCCTTGGAGGAGGCTCGCGAGGATCCCAAGAACGCCCCCAACGTTTACAAGCGCTATGTGGATGCCTTCCAGAAGCAGCTCCTCCAGGGCAAGAAGAAGGCTGTTGAGGCCGTGGCCGATAAGAAGGTCAATTACGCCATCACACAGGAGGATAGCATCTTCAAGGACATTAAGCTACCGGGTGGTATTAGCTCCAAGGCTACCGAGTACAAGGAGCTGGCCCGCAAGGGCGAGAAGTGGGAGTCGCCCGTCTTCTCCATCGGATCTGCCAAGAGTAAGTGACTCTGAGTGTCACCATAATCCTTCAACCCCATTCGAGTTGCTCGATCCGGATTCATTCGCACCGCAGCCCTTCCAATGCCAGCAAGATACTGACAAGCAAACAGCAAGCACCGATATCCCTGCTGCGCCCAAGGTCACCCGAAAGCCCCACACTACCGGTGCTGCCACTAACGGTCCCAACACTAATGGTAGCACCACGCTCACCGACAATGGCAACATCAAGAGTGACATCAACGCCGCTGCCCATAACCAGTTCACCTCATCAACCCCAGCAACCACTGTTTCTTAAACGCGAGGTTCAAGACGGGGCAGCATTAAATTGACGATGATGAGATACCCATGGAGACGGAGGCATCAGTACACGGAGCATTCCTCATGGCCCCGTGTGTGTGGATGCCATCGAAAAATGACGGCTCTTCTCCTTTGTGTTGAATAACGCTATCAGACACGCCACTGCTTGGTCACTTTTTTGTTTTCCTTTTCTTCTTATACCCGGACGGTCATGGACTTTCATAACGTTGATACCCGGTTTGGGCAAACCAGTCTTTTTCTTCATAACCGGGGGCGGGTGGGCTGCAAAAGTGTAATGAAGGGGTCAGTAATGGAAAGACAGGTTCTCGTTTTCACAATTATTGAAGTTTCTTTTCCGGCTTTTCAATGACCACGCGCGTCTCTACTTAATTTCGTAGTACGTAGACATGGACACAAAAATAAAACACTTGGTTTGTTTGTTCGATTGTTGGCAGAGCTGTTATGTGAGGTCTGCCAAGTGAACGCAGTGACAAGAGACTGGCAGGTTTACAAGCAAATGGCACGAATGGTTCAGTTTGATACTTGCGTTAGCAGGATGTTGGCGTTGACCTGCTTGGTCACAATCTTGGGCCCATCAGGCCTGATGCTTGGTTTGCACTATCAAGTCTTCAGAACGGGCCGGGGTGACTGTGGACAGAGAGTTGGCCACCAATAGACCGTGGTCAGTAGCATCATGGCGCCAATTATAAAAAGGTCAATGGCCCTGATTCTGAACCTCAACAACTCAAAATTGTAGACATCTGCGAACCATCATATATTACACAACCAGCAACAAGGCTGACAACGCGACTGACACCCGACCTCACAGAGATATACTGAGGAATAAAGCATCCACCATCGCCAGGGTAGGTCTCTTGTCACCTCCCCCCCTCTTGCTTCAGTCACACCTGGTGGTACGTAGTAACCAAATATTCCGTCAGGCGGAAGCAACACTCCTATACGACCACCTAACCACCTCTCTCTAAGCAGAATTACCGCCCAGTATGCCGATGATGATGCCACACTGCACCAGATGCGCCCTCCGAATGGACACGATCGGCCACGTCAGCTGGCGGCTAGTCCAGCAGCCCGAGTGCCCCTGCATGGCCACCCGGCACCCGGGCAGGAGGTACAACCCCCGCTGCGGGCGGTGGCTCACCTGCGGCGGCTGCGACGGCGACGGCATCGGGACGCCCGTGTACCGGGTTGGCGAGCAGTGTCCCGGCTGCGTCATCGACGGGGTCATGATCTCGCACAGGGAGGTGGTCGTTGAGCGGGATAACCCGGCCGCGGAGAGGAGGCGTGCGCGCGGGCGGGCGAGGGCGGAGGCGTTGGCTAGGGCCGGGGCGAGGGCCGGGGCGGGGGCGAGGGCTCCTAGGGGTAGGGGCCGACGACGACCGATGGCGAGGGGTGGTATTGGGATGGGGCCGCCGCCGCCGGCGCCGGTCTGTGCTGGATGTCACTACTGGGAGGAAGCTCCAGCTCCGTCCAGGATGGCGAGGATTGTGCGCTGGACGTGTCACAAATTGTTTGCGGCGCCGTCATGGAGGGTGGTGGGCGCGCCTCGGTACGGAAGACCGTTTACACCCCCGTTCTGGAGACCGTCTGTATCTCGGAAGCGACGACCATTCACGCCTCCATACCGGGAGCCGTACGTGCCTCCGCGCCGTGGCTACCGAGGAACATCCGTGTCTTCGTACGACACACGGTACGACGCACCGTACGAGAGACGGTACAAGAGAAGGAACAAGACACAGTATCAAAGAAAGTACAGCAGGCCGAGCCAGAAAGAGTACCGGAGACCGCACCAGCGACGGCATCAGAGGCCGTATCGAGAGCATCACATGGAACCGCGGGACTCACACCGGGGACCTTGGGCCTGGACACCATGGGATTCACACTGGCGATTGCGGCGAGGACAGCCTTGGTAGTTATCACGTTTCCAGGTCTTATCTTTGGTCTTGAGGTGTATTTTGGGAATCATTGGTTTGGAAGTGCATCAGCGTCTTATATGCAGATTTCAGGCTGGTCCTCATGGGCGGGTATTGGTGTCCCTGAGGGCGCAAGATGTAATAGTATATTCGTAGCTACATCGGGCAATGAAAGAAAGCAGGATACTGCATGATGCTTGAATCGATATGTCAAATTGTTGTTGCCCAATGATGGATCTATCGCTGATTGATTCAAAGGTTGGAGTAATAGGGCTTTGGCCACCTTGTGTTTTTTTGTTCAACTGTGTAACTGTCTATTTGTCGTCTTCTTGGCCTTTAGACTACCTACCTTATACCTCCTCTATAAAGTCAGTAATTACTCAGTATATACCCTTATATTTCTCTATATAAGGAATCTTTAGCTTCCTCTATAGCACCCCCTTTTTAACTATATTCCTTATATACTATATAGTAATAGAGGGATCTTTAATAATAAAGTAGTATACCTAGAAAAGAAGGTATAGGTTTTTATCTATCCTTACTTCTACTTTATAAATACTATACTTATTATATATTTTATAAATAGTCCTAGTTTAGCTTTCTAAGAAGATTTCCTTTATTTCCTTAAAGCTATATAGGAAGGCTTTCTTAAATAGAGTACCTATAGTAGTATAACTATTTAGTTAGCTATATACTTAGAATAGGAACTATAGTATTTACCTAGCTAGTAGTCTTATAAGGCTATTAAGTATTATTAATAGAGGGAAGAGTTAAGTTTCTTAGCTAAGTCTCTCTTTTTAGGATTTACCTTCTTATAAGTATTATTTTAAGACTATTATAATCTTACTATATAACTACTTTACTATATAACTACTTTACTAGCTATTAACCTTAGGCTACTAGTATTAATAATTCTAGTTAATAGTACTATTAGGAGTAATACTTCTTAGCCTTATCTATATAGTATAAGGTTAAGGCTATATACCTATAGGTAAACTATATTAATATTTTATTATAATTAGTATTATTTTTTTTTTAAGCACTAGGTCTTAAGCGCTTACCACTGTATAAAGGCACTATGTATATTTTATATATATAGGGGATTGGAAACGTAACCACGCAACCGCTTAGAGTAATAGTAACTGCCTGTGTAATTAGTCACAACCCTGATCTTAGCCATGTGAGCGTGGATGATCTGAAAATTAAGCTTTTCAGCGGCAGCTAATCTAACGGTAAATTCTAAGCCGAACTGTAGTGGGGTCAATGATTCGGCATCCTCAACATGGATCTCAGTGGCCACTCTCACAAGTGTGGGCATGCACGTTTGGCCTATAGGAGGTTGTCCTGTAAGATGTTATCCTATGGGGCTTGGGTGTACCCTCCATTCTCACGGGTGCGAATCTCTGATAACGAGAAAAGTCTGGTTCAGTACTATCGTCAGTGCCAGTGAGAAAGCATAGGATGAACTGAATCTCCGGCACCAGGCCCATGCCATATGTCACAGACGCCTGGGACTGCCCAGTCACGATTGCGGCCCGAAGACCCACGGAACATCATGAGTTCTTTCGTTCAGTTGCAAAAGGACGCTCAGCAAATAGAAGGACCGCGTCTAGAATATATAAACCGTTTCTGCAACCCAAGAAGTCCACTCTTGAATCCAGCCCTGGACTGTTCACCGTCACAGCTGCGAGTTCCAGCCAAGCAGTAAATCAAAGATCAGCAACTCTCTACAAACAGACACCGACTATTAATCCACTCTATTTCCCTATGTGCGTACGCTAATCTTCACACATTCCCGAACTCGCATTGACTCACCCCAAGCGCAAGCAGCAAACCCATCAAACATGACAGAACCTTCGGGGCCGCCGCAAAGCTCCGGACCTTCCGTGCCTCCGGAACCCCGGCGCATACGATACTGCAGGAACTGCGACAGAGACCTGAACGGACTAGGGGCGATTATTCTATGCGTCGTGGAAGTGCCATGCCATTGCATGAACCGCGCATCGGTGGATCACCGCACCGGCGTTGACCCCCGCCGGCTCAGTCCGTGCACGAACCCGTACTACAACACATACGACCCGGCATATGAGTATGGGTGCGAGGAATGTAACTTCACCTTGTATTGCGGTTTGTGCCGTAGTTGCTATGGTGAGGGGGTTCACGACCGGATGGGTGAGACGCGGTGCATGGGTGACGAGAGAGGCCCACACAATAACCAAGGTGGTTCATTGTGAAGTTCCGAGGGCGACCAATTCATGAGTTTCTGGTTTGAAGATCAGAAATGGTCGAGTGATGAAACGGGCTGTGGAGTGACATCCTGCAATAGAGCATCTGCGTTGGATTCTTGACAGCAATGGAAGTTGAGTTTCTGAAAAGGATTCGTGAATGAAGCTGCCTAGATCATCTAAGCAAATCCGCGAGACAATAGTAGGTCAAGGTTTTGTGATCCTCACCTGGACAGCTATACATAATCATGGGCATAGAATTCAGTAATATAAGGTTACTGATCTAGAGCTATATGTGTCTCTTATAAACATTTTACGCTCGCATGGCGATATTGCTCTTTGTCGCTTATATTTATTTTCTCAGCTATGAAGCTCCATTCAGCTACCTTAGTACTTAGTACCTAGGTAGGTAGGTCTACGCAAGCTAATACTAACGATCTTTCAAAACACAAAAGTGCTAAGTAATGATAAACCACGGTAAGTAAACCCTAGGACTCAAATTCATTCTTGCTCTTACGTTATTCGGTAGCGGGACGTAAATTCTTGTCTACAGTAGCCTACTATATCCTTATATTCGAGGCTCTTGCTTATTAAGAATGTAAGTCCATATAATCTGTTAGAGAGGAGGTCTATGGTTATATAAAACATTTTTGGATGGAAATTACCTGCTAGGCTGGCTAGTTTATGCTTAAGTGGTGCCTTTCTTTGCGACCTCTGATCACCCACTCATCTACATCATACTTCAGAGGCTGCGAAACGGGAAGCGGTGCCCAAATTTTGACTGTGAATCAAAGGTACTCGAGTGCTATGACACTAGATCGGGCAGAATATACCGTCAAGCCTGCCGTGAAGTACCTAGCCCTTACTTGAGTACTGAAACTCACTTACCCTAATCATTGATAAGTCGTTTTATCTACATACCTAGGTAGAAAAAGATTTGCACCAAAGGCCGCACTTCATCGTATCTTTGGAATGAAATATAGACACGCCTGGTAATGTATTTCTGTTGCTCGGCAGGACTTTGGAGCTGGCCTGCCCGCTGAAACATAACTACGCGAACCATATGCAGGAGCGTCTGCTGACTCTCATTGACCCAATGCGCGTGGGGGACTGAGTCGACGGCTTCTGGCCTGTAGAGACTTGTCCAGGCCCTCCAATTCTGTGATCTGATCAAGTAGTCAGAGGAAATAATCCTGGCAGAACACTCACATGCGTCATCTCCCGGCGGCCACGAACAGCCAATTTATTTGCACGATCCCAACTGTATAAGCGGCCGCGGCCACAGAGAGACAATACGATGGATCCTCAGACTATCATCGGGACCACATCGGCCTTGCTCAAATTTGCCGAAATCGCAGTTGTCATCGTCAATCCTGCGGTGGACATCAACAAGTCCGGAGATGGCGCCGAGATGACCAGGAACGGGCGGGAGCTCCTCGCCCAGATGTCTGTGTTCAAGGCATCGCAGGCTGGGGAGGGGGTGTCACACTTGGCCCAGCCGAGGAGAGCACGCTGGTCATAGCAGAACAGTGTCGACTTCTTGGGCAGAAAATCTGTATGGATAAGTTGCAAGCGACACCTGGAACAAGAAGGAATCACAACGGTCCAAATTTTATTGATAAGAACTTCTCAGTCTGCAGAGCAAGGGCTCACATCCCTCAATTTCTTAACGCACACACCACCACAGTCAAACCCATTGTATCCGGGGTCGCAATCATCCCTGGGGTCGTCGACGCAGTATTCATTGCTGCCCTCACAGGAAAGAGCCGCAATACCACCGCAGAAGCTGTTCGAAGAGGCAGGCAAAGCAGACATTAGTAATCAATATATCGTTAGTTGTTCAACTAGTACGGGGTGCTTACCCGCTGGGGACGACACAACGGGGACTTGGGTCTGAGATGCAAATTGCGGCGGACGGGCAGGGTAGGCGGCAGAGAGGTCTGGGGTCGGGTTTGGGGATGACGAAGGCGCCCGCAAGTGAGGCGGCGAGCGCGATGTATGCGGCTGTATAAAGCTTCATGTTGCTGCTATTTGTTCCCGCGTTTGTAGGTTTTGCAGAAGAAATTACATGATAGTATTGAACAGACTTTAAAGTTATGCGGCTCCTATTGGGCTCAGACACGATATATGCGACCAGAGAACACGTACAGAAACCAGGTATTTATATATGCGTCCCTTTACTTGCGACTCTGGAACATTCATCCAGAAGTCGAGATCTCAAGCTAGATTCGCCGGTGGCTGCTTACCATGTCTGGGTGTCGGCCGGCCTTCCTCCTTCGGATGTAACGGCAAGGTCGGTAGCGAGGTGAGACAAAGGACTTCTTAATATTAACTTGTCTTGGCTCGTATAACAGACATATTGGATTTCGTCAACCTTGTTTCGGGTCCTTTTACAGAGATCTAGTATCCCTTTCCTGATAGGTCCGCCAAATTTTAGCCAACTCCTCACACCAATCTGGGGTAAGGCTGGGGTAGTTCAGGTAAGGGCGGCCGTCCTCTTTGAATTATTGATCACTTGCCGATCCCTTACAACTGAAGGCATAGTGAGCTTCGAAATAGTGGAACAGAAGCGTTCGTGATAGTCACGGGATGACACTAAAGCTTCTTTGTCTCGGCCGTCAAGCGAACGTGCCCCAAGGCAGCCTATACGCATTGCTGTGTTGTGATGCGCCCGGAGAGGGGGCCGGGTAGGTGGAGCGGGGTTCTCGGCCGGGTTTACCAGGCAAGCTAGGGTCCTGAACGACGAGGAATGAGGGCATATCCTTCGGTTATCGATGGCACTGGTCCCATTCTTGGCGGCTGTCGGTCTCTTGGAGACAGGTCGGTAGATGCGAATTCCTCGGACCTAATAAATGCTAAAGCCCAAGTGGGAGGGCAAACCACTCGTTTTGGAGCCCTGCAAATGTATCAGGCCAGAAGCTTTCATCGCGCCGGGCACTAGTCAACTGGCGCAAGCTACTTAGGTTATTGACAGTGCAGCAGTCTTTGTAATGAAGAGACTAACATGTCACACGGCTTGCTCAAGCTTTTTAGTGCGCGAGTCAAAACAGTGTTCAAGTGCTTCTGCCCGGTCCTCGTCTTGTTTGAGTTGACCTCGTTCGTCGAAAGGTTGGCGTCTGTGGGATTTGATGACAGATCAGCCCATCGCTTCGTATCGTCTGAGTGCCTCACATCGGGCCGATTGGTGAAAGGGTGCTCGAATAGGCGCTAGGAGCTTGCCTGTCAACTCCTAATATCACTCGCGTGTTCTTTGCTAGTTTATCCAGCTGCCTTGGGCTGTGGATATGTGGGCTCATCACATCCCGAGTCGGCGAGACAGAGTGGTAAAGGAGGGCCGTGGATGACGACTTCCAAAGACTGACGTTCCGGCTTCTTCGGCTTTCCACCATCTCGGCCAGCAAAAGCACTGCTGCCGCCAGGACAACGGCAAAGGGAAGTGCCAACCACGGCCATTGGACGCGGACAAGTACGACCGAGCTGGCAGTGAGACCCCGCGCGGTTGCGTTGTAGTTCGAGCGAAGCTGATTTGTCATGCCGATGGCCATCTTGTCGAGGACTTGTGAGACATTCCTCCCTGGGCTCCAGACTCCCGGGGTGATACCGGCCGAGTAGGTCGCCGCTCCTTCGCCGGTAGCCAGCTTACCGCTGAAGTGGTCGGACGGGAAGAAGTACAGCAAGGCACCGAGGTCCCACATCGAGACGGTGAAGTCGGGAAGGCCTGTCGTATTGAAGAGAAGATAGCTTGCTCGCTTATTCGCGTCTCCGGAATCTATATAGCTCCCGTTGTCAAGCGGCGTAACCTCGACGTTGCCGAAATTGAAGTCGTTACCCACCGAGGTCACGTTGGAATAGGTGTAGGCAGCGAAGCTCAAGTCACACTCCAGGGTCTCTTCCACCGTCGCGTCGTACTTTATGTAGTCAGAGGGTTGACGGAAGACGGCGAACCGCATAAAGTTCGGCGATACTGGGGCTGTCTCAAATGTGCTGTTGACTTCGAAGTAATAAGGTGTTGCGGCTTGGATAGCTAACACAGTTGACCACATGGTTTTAGCCTCGCCTGTGCTGAAGGTGACACCACCGGGGGTAGTCATTTCGCAGGTATGTGTGCCGTTTGTGTGCGAGGTGCAGTTTCTCGTGCTATAGGTGTCTAGAGTGACATTGGTGCAGGCCATACTGAAGCCAAGTGACGTGTAGGATTGGTCCCAAGTGCAATTCGACGTGCAATTGAACAAGTCTGGTGTTTCCAGGTCATAGAATGCCTTGAAAACAGCTCCCTGCATGGAACTATCAATGGTATAAGCTAGAGCAAAACGCGAAGATGTTAGTGAAGGCGGTCTTGGCAATGTAAAGGAAAGAATATTTAAAAGGCAGACGAACGATCAGGTTCCCAATCGTTCCCAGTAGCACCTGGGGCATTATCTATCAGTGTTCGAGCACTCCCATTGTAGCTATGAGCAAGACCAAACGATGCAGTCCCATCGTCGGTCCACCTGGTTACGGGCTCGTTACTGATGACCTGTTGCGCAAAGGTGTCGATGCCCAATGCCACGATGGTGACGACTGCGCCCAAGGTCCCGAGGCCCCAAGTCACCGTGGTCAACATCTGGACAGAGCCAAGGGGGCCTCGAGATGCTTCCTCGATGATGTCGAGGTCGGCAAGTCGCCTCCGTTTGGAACGGAAATAAGCCCATTTCCACTGACTTATACAAGCTGCCACCGACAGCATTGCCGTCGATTTTGCTGCGGTGATGAGTGCAGCTATGGTAGCGTTGAGACTAATCTAGGGGCATGGGTTAGTCATGAGATTTCAGATAGGCGGAACAGCTTGGCGCCCGATAGGGGGCGCGGGAAGGAAGCTTTGAGAGCTTACAAAGAAGGTCCACTGATCCGTTGGTTTGTCCTGGACCATCCTGAGGATGATTATGACCGCGACGATGCAGCCAAAACTGGCTATAATACTGACCAGTTCCTGCCACCACCAGAATGACGAGCAACGGCTCCGACTCGTCTGTGAGGCCGGTTCGTCGAGGGACATGTATTGCACCATGGTGGATGCGGGCGATTTGGAACTCATTTTGCCAGGTGTAAAGATCAAAAGGTTGAGGAATATTTCCGATGAGATTTTCACGACTACTTGAAGTCTCCTGAAACGCTAAGCTGACACCACATAAGAATGTGGCTGCCTGCTCCCGCAGGGCGCCTGGGCGCCTGGGTGGTATAGCTGAACCTCGATGCTACACAGGCCGTGGCGTAGGCCGTTCAGCGCTTATCTGAGACCGGGATCTAAGAATCCTTCATTACTACCATAGTCTTGCTCAGCAAGAGTTGCGACCCTACATAATACCACCAATTCCAACAAATATCTGAACTACAACTTCCTCTGAGGATGTTGCTCCCTCCCTGCATCTACGTCCTTGTCAAGGCGGTACACAATTGAGTTGTAAAATATTTGAAATGGCGCGAATGAGACGCCAGATAGGCCCTTGGAAAATGCGTGCTGGACATGTGCGGCGGAAACGACGGGCACTCGGTCGTCTATGAGCGAATACACCCGAACTGGGTCTAAGCTGTGCGAATGCCATGCCCTCGTCCTCTGTCGGCTGGTCCACTACTGCAGACGGCTTCAGATCGCGCTACGGTCTTGAATCAGCTTGAGACTAGAGCAGGCTTCGCAATCTTCCTTCCACAAAACTTTCCAAGACTTTTGAATTTCTTGTCTCTCACAGAACATTTCTCCCATCTTCGACTGTGGAGGTTATCACAACAAGGTGGCGCATCTTGTCACGTTCTACTGCCATGGCAGAGGATCACTCCATTCCCTCCGCGGAGCCACACATCCCGGCCATAGTACCAGACCAACCTCAAAATAACCCTTTTCCGTTGACCTATCTGGAAGACCAAGGGCTGGCGGGCCTCCTGGCTATCATGAATCACAGTCGCGCCTCGTCCAGGACCCTCAGCAACAGCCCCGAGCCTGCGCGCTCTCACACGCCTGCGAGCCCTCACATGGCGAGTTCGGCATCGGCCCCGACAGATTCGCCTTATTCGCGATTCCTGGGCGGTGATCATTCTCTGCTTCCTCCCGTGCGGGACGTTCAGGGGCCCAAATCTACTTTCCTTCCCTTTCCCGTTCCCATTTCTTCGCTCCCTTGCCCCATGCGCAGTATGACTGGTTCCATTTCTTACCACTCTCCTCCAGTCCCTCGCCCCATGCACAGTATCGATACCTGGACTGGTCCGCTTCCCGTCAGCAACCTCAGCACAACGGACTTCAGGAGCAGGTATCCTTCCATGGGAAAGCTTGCCATGACTCGATCTGGATCCGAAGAGGTCGTTGTGGCAGGACCTGACGGGCTTGCCTATTTGAGGCGGGTACTAGACCACCCTTCGAAACCGTGGTCCCAGCCTCTGCCCTTTCCGTGGACAGAAGCCAGTCTGAACGCTTCGACTGTGACCGGGCTGGCGATTTATCAGGACATGGACCACACTTTGCGCGTATACTGTGTCGCAGACGGCAAAATGCATGCTTTCTACTCCCCGGGCGATTTGAGTCAAGGTTTTGTTGTTGACTCCTGTCCTGCTTTTGACGACACCGAGATCAAGGGCACCCCGGCTGCCACTACACTCTCAGAACGCGTCGGCGGGATACGTCCTGACCGCACACTTCGATGGGGCGTTGTCGTGCCATGGGAACGGGGTGGCCTCCTTTACACCGAGACCAGAGCTCCCAGGAAAGGAAGCTATGATATGTCCAAGCCCCCGGAACAAAATTGGGAGGATCCTTCACTGGTTGCTGAACACCTGACCGAGATCTCTGCAGTCGCCATTGCTGTCCCCCGTACATACAAGACGCCCCGCATAGTCGATGACCGCCCCACCGAGGTAGTTGCCGTCTGCGTCAACGCGGGTCGCCTGCACAGCATCGAGGGACTGTTCAAGCCTCGAGGGGAAACCTGGGACGAAGGCGCGCAGGACATCCCCATCCAACATCCAGGCGTGGTCGGCAACCCGGTGCTCCTCAGTGACGAGAACGAGAAAGGAAAATCCCAGCTAGACTTGTTGGTGCCCTACGCCCTCGGGCCCGACGGTGAAGGCGGCATCTTTCATTTTGTACGGACGGCAAATACCCTTCGGCAGTGGCACATGATCGGTCGCGTCAGCTTTCCGATGGGCTTCCCTCTTGTGTCGAGCCTCGCCTGTGCGCGTCTAGGCTGGCCGCAGCTGGGCGATAATTCTGCTCCCGCGTCCTACATCCACGCTATCGCACAGTGTGATGGCAAGCTCTATTTCATCAAGACCCTCGAAAGTGCTACGCCGTGGGTCGGATCTCAACTGCACCCAATTCTTGGGCCTGGACCATTTCTTCCTTGATCCCGTCTGCGACTCCATATATTCGACAGACTGAGTTAAGATTATCGAGGGTGGATGCCTGTGTCGGTTGATGAAAGTGGTGGATATCCTACCCGAGGAATATTTCGATGACTTCTGGGGTTTTCCGTTATTTAAGGTTACGGCAACAAGAGCGGTGGTGTGTTGAATTCAGTCACGTCGTTCTTATGGCCCGGCAAAGATGAGGGTGCAAGTCATGGAAAAGCGCTAAGAGACTTAGATCAGACAACTAGATTCCACGACGAAAACGATGAATGAACAAAATCTTGTGTTTTTCGAGTCAAGTCTTCTTTGAATCCCTTGCTTCCCCTGAGACATCACCAAGCACGCGCGGATGCTGGGGTGGGCGTCTCGATGGCAATTCACCTCTATAATTCTTGAGAGTAACCGCTCGCCCGGGCGGGGACGTTTTCGAAGCAGTGAACGGGCGCGCATGTGGAGAAACCATTTTGAAATCTGTGCCCCATGAAAACTTAGCCCACTTTGAGATCACGAACGGATATGGAGTATGGTGACACCACCACCATATATTGCAAACTTCAGGCTTACTTTGAGGACCAGACCGCTTGTGTCCATGCAGTGGTTTCCAAACAGTACGAGGCTAAGTAAGTAGAGTTAGCACTTAAGACTTGCCTAGATTGCTAGGTGTGAGGTGGATGTTGTTGTCTGCGTTCCCAGGGTTTGCACTGCAATCTACCGCTGCTTGAAACGACGCTTTGTTGTCGACACCTCAGGTTGTCGACAACCAACAACAAAGACCACAAATTCACAGACCTCCCTGGCGTTTAGATTTTCTTTAAAGCTGAGTCTTGCGCGTCTACCAATGTATGAAGCCGCCACATACATTTTATATGTATGGGGATTAGCAACGAAACCACCAACAGACCTCGATCATCCGCCAAACTCTGTGCCCATGATGGATTTCATCCACTACGAAGGCGGAGGCTCAAGTGCCGGACACCGTTCCCTCACATGTGATTCGTCAGCGACTTGGACAACTCTGGCAGCTCACACCCCGCCTGCATCTGATACCAACAGCGCCAGCCCTAACGACGCGCCCCCTCCTATGCCCCCCGGCCCGCTTCTCGTCACAAGCCTCAGTCTGACAAACTGGCGTTCGCAGTATCCTCGCATAGGACAGTTCGCCATGACACCGTCTGAGGAGATCGTTGCGGCCACTCCGGATGGACTCGTCTATTTCAGGAGGGTGCACGACCATCCCTCGAAGCCGTGGTCGGAGCCCCAGCCTTTTCCTTTTACGACAGCAAGAATGGATGCTTCGAGCGTCACTGGGCTGGCCTTGCACCAAGAAATAAGCGAGATAACGGAGAAGAAGGGCGAGCTGCACGTGTATTGTGTCGCAGCGGGCAGGTTGCACGCCTTCTCCCGCTCCAAGGACCCGGGCTCCACCTTCGCTGTTGACCCTCACCCTCCATTTACGGGCTCTACGGTCAGCGGCACACCGGCCGTGGCCGCTATCAAGAAGCTCCCGGGCTCTGAATTCCAGGGCTATTGTGTGATAGTTCCATGCCCGTCTGGCGGCATCCTATACACTTCAACCTTTACTCGCCCTAATCCCTCCTCCAGCAAGAAGCCGAGTTGGGAGCCAACAACCCAGCTGGCTACTCACTTGGGCATCGTTTCCGCCGTCTCCATTGCTTCTGGGACTGCCCTAAGGCCACGCAACACCGGAGCCATGCGTCCCGGTTATGCCACATGCACAGACATTGTAGCAGTCTGCATCGCCAGTTCGAGACTTTACAGCATTGAAAGTTCATTCGAAAAGCCATCGTCTTACTCCTCAAATGAAACGAATTGGAAGGATCCAAAGTCCATCAGAATTCAACACCCTGGCGAAGTCATCGGCAACCCAGTGCTTGTTGCACATCAGAGCGATTTTGCGAGGGAATACCAGTTGAACCTACTCGTGCCATCCGCAGAGGGGGGTGTCTTCCACTTCATACGAACGGCAACGACGCCTGACGAATGGCACATAATCGGACGCATCAACTTCCCAATGGGCATCCCGCTTGCTTCAAGCTTGGCCTTTTGGCGAGACACCAGGGACCAGAATTGTAACTACCCTAAACTGCGCGCTTTCATCCAGTGCGGAGGTCGGCTCCACGTCATGCAGACCCCTGTGGGCCCTCAGCCATGGGTTGGATCTCGACTGTACCCGGTCACGAGGCCAGGACCGTTCCTGTATGGATCCGGTACGTTGAGGCTTCGCTGGAGTGCCCCTATCTTCAACTGATCTCTGGCTATTCTAGTTTCCAAGCATCACGGGGAAGCAGATCGTGCCTTCCACTTGGTACTGGACCGCGATGCTGGTGGCCCAAGGAGTTCAGGCTACAGTGGGTCGAGTGCGCGGGTTGGACGAGGAAAAGGGGAGATCGCAATCCCTACGCCACCCCAAGAGCGCGGCAGGACGGTGTATGGTTGCCAAAGATAGATTTATGTCGTCTGGAAATGGAGACCATGGGCTAGTACCGAAGCAGGGTGTGAACGTATGCATAACTCCTCTGCTCCCTAAAATTTCTCGACGACGTTGTTGATGCATGAAAGACATCATTACGAGGAGAGCATGAAGCCTTTACGTCGCGTACTCTAGACTTGTCGCAAGGGATTATGCGAAGTTTAGAACAGGTCTCGGCGCGACCGGGAAGAAAGTCATTCGATACGCGTTCGCGCTCGTTGATCACTTTTGACTCTTCGGACACCCACGAGTTGAACGATGAGATATGCGCCAGAATCACTACCGTAACACCAGCACCCCTATAAATCATATGATGCCATACCGGAGTTCCTGCGACTTGCCTGTCTCCCGTCGCAGAGATAGAAACGAAACCGGACCATTCAGAAATTGTACCGTAGGGCCTCTAGCTGGAGCCCCCATTAGAAGGCTCCTCCCCAAAACATTGTCCCATAAGATGTCATCTTCAGAAAAAGATCCTTTGAAAGATTAGGAGGCTGTCTTCTAGGAGATGCTACTATAGTAGTTTATGCCGCATATGGTTGTAGACACGGTGGCCGCCTGACGGCCAGTAGCGGTACAACTAACAAATACTCTTCGATGGCTGCCTCTCATCAGCCTACCCGAGGCAGTGAGCGGGTCACTAACGTTTCCTGCATTTTCTTCTCCCACTACCGAAACTCATCCAATCGGTAGTTGATGGGCGCCTCCTTGGAACAGGTTCGTATCATCCACTTTGTAGGATTCATGCCCAGGCTTCACGACTCCGCCCACGTAATGTGCTAGGGCGTCGACCGATTGCCGCTTCGTTCAGGCACAGACGTGACAAGGAAGCTCGTGCGCTGAAGTGAGCACTGAGGATCGTGAGGCTTGGACATAAGTCATTCTAAAGTTCAGACCATTGACAGGACACCCCACTAGAAACGGTCGCACTGATCGGCAAACAAGTGGGACGGGCGGCAATGGCCTGCATGGAGGTGGAGTCTCGACTACAATTCAAAGGCTACAAAGTAAAGGTCATTGCTCTGGTGACCCATAGAATTTGTCATTGTACGACCGTCGCGGCTGAAGGTTTGCACTAAAGTCTGACAGCCCCATAAAGCTGCGCTGGACAGCCACGACGGCTTCCGCTTGCTCGGCTGCTCTCGAAGAGAACAGCTTGGCAGCCTGCGCCAATACTCGGCAGGATTGATGATCTGCGAGTCCTTTGCGACACAAGGCGGTGTCAGCTTGAGACTGGATAAAGTAGACCTGAACACGCTGCTATTGGTGGGGTTCCACTTGCACGCCAATAGCAAGTTTTCCTGGCCCTGGCCGAAATGGTTACTCAAGTATAGCATTCCTATGAAAAATACTTGTGTAGTAAATTCAAAGAAGAACCTCAGATAACCCCTAATTTCAAGTTTCCCAGTCGTCAAAGAGACAGCAAAGATCTAAAGAAGAACGTAAGCGTGATGTACTGTAGATAGGCGAATAGTCAAGCGCTTTGAACCAAATTCCTTTCCTGGGTGTGCACTGCCGACCGAGTGGGTCAGCATAGTATAAAACTGCCGTTCAGTTTTGCCTCAACATAGTCCAATTCGCAGCAATGTGGATAGCGATCTGCACACAAAGGATTCTCTGGGTGGACATTCCTGCTTATTGTTGAGAGGCAGAATCACCATGCAAAACTATGATTCCGGATATCGGCATATTTTCATCGAGCAGTCAGACACATGGAGTTAGAGACACGGAGAGAGGCTCTGAAGGCAGAGACCACTGCCTCCCATCTCATCTATAAAGGAGCTGCCGTTTCCGCTGTTCTCAATTTCCTTCGGTATCTCAATCATCATCACTTCATACAGTCTCCTCTCAAAATTCAACACCACACAACAAAATTCAAATAAACCCCAAACTCCAAAGCTTCACGAAAAAGTCAAGATGCAGTTTCTGAACCTTCATTCCGTTGTCCTGGCCATCCTGGCCGCTTCTGCCGTTGTCGCAAGCCCTGCCTCCGAGCACAAGAACTCCAAGCGCAACGATGGGGTTAGTTGACCAGACTCCACGGAAATTTCCATGCTGGCTACTTGCTAATCAGAGATGCATCAACAGGAATGCAACGGTACTTCTTGCAATCTTAACCCGGGTTTCATCCCGGCGAACTACAAATGTACCATTGGATCGGTATGTCCAATTTCCCCACGATCTGCGATACGCCATGTCCTATCACTTCAAGCCCGAAGTCTGAAACCCTCGTTTTCAAACGCTAACGTGTTCAATAAGTGCGTCGGCTCTGGAGGTGGCGATGGCGCAAAGTGCAGGTCTGTCGGCACCACTGGTGATATCCTCTGCCCCGTTGGCTGTGGCGACCGATGCCCTTGAGTGCTCGTTGCATGCAAAGAGAGCAGGATACGGGAAGTTCTATCGTATTGTCATCATTTGAGAAATTTACTCTCAGTCTTTGAGTTTTATGAACATCATGTTTTGGCCTCCGCCACTCTGTTCATGTCCGTCACGAATTCACGATGGCAAAAGACTAGCGTCAACGGCTATACACTTCCAATGAATACACATTCTCAATGAGTATAGATTTCCAATGAATCTCCATGGATACAAACCCAATGACTCTGCATTTCTAATGACAATACATTTCAAAATTGACACACCATACGTCCAATATCTCAAATACAGCTTCGGTCAGATCAATTTTCACTGAACCCGAGTTCATCTTGCAGTGCTTAGGCAGATTCTATTAGATGTCAATTTCATCCATTGAAAAGCATCTGGCTGCGAACAGGTGGAGCAAGTGCAGAGTTGAATTGTTATTCTTGTTCTTTAGAGCTATTTTATCTTGAAACAACAATTTCTTCGCCGTTGAAAGCGTGAGAGATGCTTTCAATCTCATCTCGGAAAGGACTGAACGCAGCAACTCTATGTGAGTGATTCCTCCACAAGTACCTCGGTACTCGGGCGTGCAGGTCTAGGGACCCCTACCATTCCCCTTGTTGTACATGGTATACCCAGGACATCTGCCCCACCGTCAATCCCCACACAGGCTCTAAAGCGGCAGGTGGGGAGTCCTTATCGCCCATCTTATCGGAGCTCTCCCTAGCTCCCACCCCCCTCCGGCAACGACGGCTGGGCGCGGACTTCACCGATCACTCACCTGCATTTCTGCTGACCTGGTAGTCCTTTGTTGTACTGACATCTGTCCACGCCACGCCCATACGTGTATTCGCAAATCTTGCCGTAGCTGTATTTTTGCTGTGCAAGTCGTGAAGTAGACCGTCGCAGTGATATCCGAAGCAAGAGAACTCCCAAGACCCCTCCTTCACGTATCGTCAATCACCAAGAGCGAACAACATGTCGTCTCTTCCAAAGAATGTCCACGTCTCAAACCACCCTTGCCTGAGGGCTAAGCTGAGCCAGCTTCGGTCAAAAAGCACACCCTCCAAGGACGTCAAGGCATTGGTCCACGACATCTCTCTTATCGTGGGCTGTGAAGCACTAGCAACGGCCATCACCACAGCTCCCGGCCCCAAGGTTCGTCGTTTCCATTATATCCCATTCCGACCCCCTCGAGTGAGAAGCAGCAGTGAGCTGACACCCAGATGGGGTCGAAAAGGATCAAACCCCTCTCGGCTTCGAGTACGAGACGACAACGATTCCCCAGACCCTCTCGATCGTGCCCATCCTGCGCTCCGGGCTGGGCATGGTCGACGCCGTGCAGACGCTGCTGCCCAACCCCGTGGCCGTGCACCATCTGGGCCTGTACCGCGAGCCCTCCACCCTCGAGCCCGTCGAGTACTACAACAACCTGCCCGAGCACATCACCGCCGGCAGCGCCGACGGGCCCTCCAGCCTCGCCATCATCGTCGACCCCGTCATCGCCACCGGCGGCACCTGCGCCGCCGCCATCCAGACCCTGAAGGAGTGGGGCGCCCAGAGGATCATTGTCCTGAGCGTCCTGGGCGCCCAGCCTGGCCTCACGAGGGCCGCCGGCGAGTGGCCCGAGGGCGTGGAGATCTACGTCGCTGGCCTGGACGAGGAGCTGACTCCCGGCGGAATGCTGAAGCCTGGGCTTGGGGATGTTGGCGACCGTTTGTTCTTGACTATTGGGAAGTAGGATGTGGCTCCGATCTTGAGACCCACTGGGGCCCATGTGTGGGTTATATCCTGAATATTGGGACTATTTGGTGCATGCGTTTTGTGCAAGCTGCGGGAGATAATATTATGTGCCATCAGGATCTGATGCCCAATAGAAAAAGATCGAGCTTCCTGCTCTCCGATATCAAGCATTATTTGGATTGACCTCACCACACCATTGTGTTTTCCGTACTTAGACACAGTGTAGCTTCTGTGCATTCCTGAAAATCACACACCATCTTGCCTCAATGCAGCTTTTTCGCCCATTCTTATACTCTTCTGGTGGGCTACCATGGCGGCCGTATAAGCCTAGTATTTAAGCTTCCAGTTATTCAGTCACCTGGATCCCCCTCACTCATGTATGAACTTACTAGATGTATCTCATCTGAGATCAGAAATTCAAATAGACTGCCACCTCTTTGCATAGCCCTCTGACTTAGCCTACCTATGGGATTGGAGTCAACAAAGCAATCCCCTCGCTAGTGTAGCGAAACTATCAGCTCTTCTTGAATCTCTTTAGCTCCATTCTCCATCACGGTAGACGATAAGGGTAGTGTCAAGGAAATCACCGTCTTTGACAGTAATATCTTCACGTTCACTCAGTCTCATTTTCCAGACTGAAGAACAGATACACCATCTTCTAATTAGAACGTTATTTTAACGCAGTTGATTTTCTGCGTATGAAGCATTAGACTTTCTAAAGCTAAATGAATGAATACATTTGGTGGGCCGCAGGTTATTCATTGTCTGCATTGTCGGACGAAACGGTCTGAGAAGGCAGGAGTAACTGGTTCCGTTTCTATTCCGTACCTAAGTACCTATGCAGCCGTAGCCATACGCAGCGCCTTCATACAGTTATAAACGCTTAAGACCCAGCGTTTAAAGAAAAAAACACAATGCCGATAACAGTGGTTGGTTACAATAAGTAGGCACGTGGCAGGTGCAAATTTCACAAGAAGCAATTTCCGTTGTTTCCGTAGTGTCTCTTCTGTTTAAATTCTTGGTATCTCCCGTATGCATCTATTTCAAGCGGCCAGAATCAGCCAAAAAGAAATATTGCAACGTGTATTAGCCAACTATGGTAGTATTCTGCGATTAAAGTGGCTGCTCCGAATAAAAATAACCACGTCCCAGCCGGTTCAAAATTCTGGGATTGTCTGTTCAGTTTATAGTCCGAAGACTAGAAAGAGGCTCAAGGACAGCCCTGCCACCATATAAACCATCCCATTGCTCGTCGAATCCCCAAAGACGCTCCTCCGTACCTTTAATCCTCTCGCACCGGAAGCTATCAAATCGTCAGCATCAACGCAGTTGCACAAGTCACCGCCAGGAGCAGGAAACCAGACTCACTCTTCCCGCCACTCGTAGCCCTAGCCTGCTCCCCAACCCCAGACGAAGCATCTTCGAACCCATACCACGCCGTGCCAAACCCAAGCTGCGACGCGTCCGGCTGCGTGGCATTAGCATACTGCGGGAACGCGGCCGTGCTGCCCAGATTCTCCACGCGGCCCAGTAGCACCTCGACCTGCCGGAACGCCACGGCCGCCTGCCACGTCGGGACCATGTGGCCGGTCAGCTCGATGAGCGCCCAGGTCAAGCCACGCTCGCTGTGCCACGTGCCCAGGACACCATTACCGCTGGACCCGGCGACGTCCGGGTTCGGATGCAGGGGCGCGAACAGCGGCTCGCGCGGCTCCGACTGGAAGCCCATCTGCCCGCCCCAGGTCATGTTCTGGATGGCGAGCAGGGTCCCGTTGGCGATGAGGACCATGTCCATGGTCCCGTGGGCGATCTGCACGTTGCGCGTGCGGTCGATGACGTTGGGGATGGCGCGGTACGAGGACGGGTCGGAGCTGTCGCCGCCCGCGAAGACGGACTGCTCGGCGCAGATGGCCCAGTTCACGTCGAGGGGCGCGTGGATTGCCTGCTTGACGTCGGTCCGGTTGAAGTAGATCTGCCGGCCTGGGGCTACGTATTGGAGGGAGGTTGGGAAGCCCAGGACGTCGTCTGGGACTGGGAGGAGCTGGCCGACTTGGTCTGTGGGGTTTGTCAGTTTGATGGTTACTTATCAGGTTGAGAAGGCTTTGAGAGGTGCCCAAGGTGTGGGATGAGCTGCTGGCTGCCTTCTCTGAGTGAGGCTTGCTGGGCACAAGCGGGGTCACCTACAAATGTTGAAGCCTGGGTTGATTTCAAATAGAGCACTGAACGCGGTGTCGAAGACATCACACCCATCCAAGTAGTTGGTGCAGTCCGCGTTGATTCCTGGCTGTTGACAGACATCCGGTTGTTGACCCGATGGTGGGAATGTTAGATACTTGTCAGTGAACTCGTCGAAACCACAACTCTTGGACGCATTCGCTATGCTGGCAGCAGTGGTGTCGTTGAATGGCATGACCTACAAAACCACAACTTATCAGCAGGCGTTCCGATTTTGTACCGACTCTAGAGCAGTGCGAATAAGGCTTCCGTCTGAATGTGAGAACACCCGACGAAAGCTTCTCAGGCCGAAGGCTTCGCAGGCGGCCTCGGATGTTTTTTGTAACTCACATTTCTCCAGTAGTTCACAAAGTAATTCGTAGGTGCAATGCCTGCAGATCCACCCGATATCACTGGGTCATAGATCAACATGCCATTGACGTCAAAGTAAGTCGTGTCGTTCGCGTCAAGCATGTTACTGCTAATGAACGGGCAGTAAGCTCCGGCATAGCTATATAACAGTCAGTACATCTGAGATAACCTCATTGACTCTCATCTGAAGCAAGTCATGGGAGCTGAAGAAAATGTGGGCAGGGTAGCTCACGATTCGCCGGTAACATATATCTTGTAGCCCTGCAGGCCAAACGCATCCACGAAGTTTCGCCAGAAGCCCATGAACTGTTGCGCAACATCGTCCTCGTTCGTGGCCGTCACGGTCCCGGTTGAGAAGCCAGTGCCGATAGGCTGCTCGACCCACACGACATTTGTGAGCTGGTGCCACGACCACGGGTTGGCATTAGGCTTGAACGTGCCGCTCTGCCACTGAAAGGGCCCGTTCTCCTGGATCATGCCGCTCAGCGAAGAGCAGCCGGGACCTCCGTTGAGCCAGATGATGATCTCCTTGGACTGCTCTGCCGCCGCAGTCGGGAAGAACCAGAAGAACATCTGCCCGTCAGTGCTGTTCCCCACATTGCCGACGGGCAGGGTGCCTGCATAGCTCTCGCCAACGTCGAAGTCGACATCTGGGATTCCGGCGCCGTCGACGACGAACTCTGCGTACGTGGTCAGCGTTTTATCTGATTATCCGGCTGATGTATATCTTGGTCGCGGCACTCACTCGTGGTGTTGGCATTGAGGAAGGGCGAGGTGGGAGTCTGCCGTCTCACAACAGGCGGAACCTCGGCGGACCGTTTATGACTCTGCGGCCTGTACCTGAGAAGGGGGTTGAAGGTTTCGAAGGCAGTGGCGGCTAGTGCCGTGGGGGAGAAGAGACAAGCCGCGATGGCAGAGCCAAGCTTCATCTTGGCGGTGCTCTATTGGACCAAGTAGCGCAAGCGAGATATCAACGACTCCACACAGCTTGACTCCCTGATGCCTGCAGTCGTTTGCTGTTTCCTGAAGTTCGTAGATGCCGGCTTTTTCAAAGTTGTTTGATTGTTTGGATGTGGACAATCAGTCCGGCTGTGGGATTGTTTCTCGTAGGTTGGGTGGACGACAAGATTAAAATTCCAGAAACGTGCGCCACGTCCTGATACAGTCTACGTAATGGAATTATTGACAGGGGCGCGCGTGGGTTGAGATCAAATAAGAGACGAACCCAAAGCTCTGGCACAGGGAACTATCACATCCCGTGCTGCTTCCGAGCCCTCCGCATGAAACGACAATGCCGGCAGGGATCGGTGGGCGGCGGCAGCATATCCTCCTCACCGACGGGTCCCCGCCGTTTGTACCCAGCGAGCGTTGCAGATCCCATAGCCTGCTGCCTAGGGTGGCGTGGTTGCATGCGTTAGATCAACCTCAAGTTACTCAAAGGACCCGCGCTCGACCGCGCGATGCACGTAGTACTGCTGACTGCTTGGCCCAAGACGGGAGGTGATTGGGAGTCGTGACGCAGCTGAGGAGACAGGCGGAGGTCAGGTCACTCGCTCACTTGAGCGCATCTAGGTATTGATCCTCCATGCCCCCACTTATGATATTTAGGTTGAATTATCATTGGCTGCTAGGGCACGTTATGAGCTTCTTTGGGCCGGAAGATCCCTCCCAGAGCAAGTTACAGTTGAGTTTGGGACAATGACGCACCCACTTTCACAGTTGCTTCGGCGGCGGGTTGGGTGGTTGACTCGCGCTACGGGAGCCCGTGCGAGCTTATTCCAACAGCACCGCACTTATTAATGGCTGGGGCTGGCTGAGACGTGTATCTCCCCCGACATATTTAACACAAGAGAGACTATGAACAGACTTGCCATAGCAACATCAAATTTTCAAACGTCAATCACAAATACTCATTAGTCATCTGGTAGGAAGTTCCTAGGCTCAACAATACAGGCGATTAGGGCGGCGACTTAGACTAAGGCTAGGGTCTTGACCGCAGCTTAGAGCAAACTTTACATTACTTAACTTTATTTATTTTTAAATGATTGTGAACTTACTGTAGTAGCTTGAGATAGTAGCTTAGTAAGGACCTTTTACAAGATTATGGGGCTTAGAAAAGTACAAGCTTTGCTCGGGTGTCGGATACGCGGCCAAGATACGTCTTCCTCTAAGGCCACCTCCTATGCGACAACCCACTGTGGGATACCCTTCTATGAGACACGCCCCCATGAAATGACATCCTACGGAGAGACCTCCCTTGGAATGGGATCCTATACAATAAGCTCAGCCACAAAATTTCCACTATGACGTATTCGCATTTTTGAAAATGTGGCGGTGGTACAGTAATAGTACATGTGAAATTACCTCAGAATAGCAAGTTTGATGCAGTGGAAATGTAGACAGGAGACGGCCAATACATTTCGAAAGCTAGGGTAGCTCATGCCAGGCTACCTACTCAACACATCTTCAGCGCTGAAGCTGTGGTGGTGTATGGATTGCAAGCGATGACAATATTATAGTTGGCTGGCCTCCGTCTTTCTCTGGCGTAATGTCCATGTTGATTGGTTGGGCTATCGGATCGAAACAAAGAAGTGCTGCCCAGAGGGTGAGCACTTCGCTGTCAATGGTGAGAATACAGGACGTGCTCCTGGGATGAACTCGAGATCATCCTTTCCAATTATTGGTCTTCACCGATAAGGCTTCTAAGTGAAGTAATCAATGTCAGCCCTTGTAATTCGGGATCAAAGGCTGCACTGGCAACTTGTTTTGTGTCTTCAGGAGGTTATTAGGTTAGGAGATTCTACCTTGTGGGGCACCACGTATATTTTACATGTATGAGGGATCGGAAGCGCAACCGCCTTATCCCTTGTGGGGCTGTCCTGTTTAATGCGATGGCCTGGATTCGTGGCCGAGGTGATATGAGCACATGGGAAGTAATAGGGTAGGATGATATATAACTATAAATATGAACAAAATGTAAGAGTTATTGGAAGACTCCCAAGTCGCAGCGACTCCAGAATGGGCCCAAGACCGGGCCACTTTCAACGTCCGTCTGGTGATGAGAAGTGAGTAGTAAGTAACAACACGTTTTAACAAACCACATTGATTGAATGGAGGTAGCGATGAATGGGCTTTGAAGCAGTTTGACGAACTGGCAAAAGTCTCTGCTCCAGATATGTCACTGTGTGACTCGTGACACCTGAAAATGAACGTCTCAAGATCCAACGTGTTGGTGCCCGCCCGATCAGTACTTGGCACGCCAACTGCATATGCTGTCTGGTCACCTGCGTCTGATTCTGTTGGTTGCGGTCCAAACACCGTCATTCTGTCCTTATTTCTGCTTCCACGGTGTTGCCAACAATTATTCAAGTGGTTGTTGCTGCACTGGTCTCTAGCCATCCTCCATCGTTTCTACATCAATACACGAACCTTGGAATCAACACAGTTGAACATTGAACCATCAAGATGATTTCACTGGATACTCTGAGATTCGTGAAGGCCTGCATAGGTTACCTAGTCCTCCCTGTCGTGAGTATGCTCCCTTAAAAAAGCCTCCTCTGGCTCAGTATTATTGACATGCCTTGCCTTCTTCCCAGGGTCTTCTGCTTGTCGCCTACCGCATCTCTCTGCATCGTTTACACCGATATCCCGGTCCGATCTTAGCCAAGCTGTCTGACTGGTACGCCGGAATATATGTCATACAAAGACGTCTGCCGCAAAAGATTTTTCAGCTTCACCAGAGATATGGGCCGGTGATCAGGATAGCCCCTGACCGGCTGGTGTTCAACACTGTCACGGCTCTCCAAGGCAAGTTATTCGAATCCAATCAAATCCCAACAAGTTTGTTAGATGTATGAGAATCACAACAGGAATGACTCTTATGCTGACAAAAATAGATATCTACCAAAACCCCCAGGTCACGAAGTCGTACACCTATCTATCCACGACAAATAACAATGTTGTGAACGTCTTCACCGCGCTTGATAATGATGTACATCGATCCAAGAGGGGCTTGATCGGACAGGCCCTCACGGAAAGGGCTTTGAAACGGTTCGAGCCCGTGATGATGGACCAGATAAACGTGTATCTGGGCCAGATCCAAGATGCCTCGCGCACAGCGACTCCAGTCAACATGACGGAGAGATCCAGATATCTCAGTCTTGATATCGTTGGACAGCTAGCATTCGGCCACGATCTCGGTGTGCAGAAGCGTGACGACAATAGATACATCATGGGAGCTATGTATTTCGGCAACTATCGGGGCAATATCTATCACCACTTGTTCTTTCTCTCGAAGCTCTACGTCAACAAGATTTTCGATTACATATTCTACCAAGCTCGAGAGAAGTACTGGAGGCTGATGGAGTCTATGATACAGAAGCGCATGGCCGAGGATAGGCATGCTAAGCCAGACCTCTATTCTTTCCTCGCGGACGCAATGACTGCCGACCCTGACAGCTTGCGCGGAGGGGCATTGTGGATGGAAGCTCTCTTCTTTCTTGCAGCCGGTAAATTTCCTGTCTCATTGCACTGGCTCACCAACAATATTTCTTATCAGATACTAATGAAAGCTTATTATCTGGTATAGGTGGTGACACTGTGGCTACCGCGACGAGCGCTACGTTCTTCTACCTGGCGCACAATCCGGCATGCTATCAGACACTAGCTCAAGAAATTCGCTCTTCATTCGAAAGCGAGCAGGAAATCCAAACCGGCCCTCGGCTCTCAAGTTGCACTTATCTTCGGGCATGCATTGAGGAGGCCTTACGCATGTCTCCTCCTGTGTCTACCACTCTCTGGCGACAAAAGGACCCCAGCAACCACCAACCACTGATTATTGACGGACATGTCATCCCCCATGGTACCTTGTTTGGCGTGAACGCGTACGCCCTTCACCATAACGAACAATATTTCCCACATGCCTTCACCTTCCGGCCAGAGCGCTGGCTGGATACCGCCGACAACCAAGAAGCCAGGAAGGTTGCCCGCGCTGCATTTGCTGCCTTCTCCATTGGACCCCGTGGATGCGCTGGGAAATCAATGGCATATTCAGAGGTCAGCCTGGTTATTGCAAGGACTTTATGGTGTTTTGACTTTGAACGTGCGCCAGGAGACTTCGGCAACGTGGGGTGCGGAAAGCCTGGTGACGTGCATGGCAGGGACAAGCCAGGCGAATACCAGGTTCATGATATCTTCACTGCGAGGCACGACGGGCCCTACCTCGTCTTCAGACCCAGATTCGACTAAGCCCAAGGGATACTTGCTAGGGGCCCAGCAGGAATTGGGGAGTGGAATATTTCTCCGTGATAATTGCCCATCTTTTTCTCTCTTCCAAACGATGACAGTCTAGTTGGGCCTTTCAACCCTGGAGGATATCAAGACTCATTTCATGAACGAGACAGCCCTGGAGTGCATAGAACGGCAGCCAGCCCTCCCAGGGGCTCCCGAGGTCCCTGCGTGCTTGCACTAGTAGTATCCAAAATTGACTTGATAAGATGGCCGCCCATCAATAAAGATCATTGCCCTGGATAATTATATGAAAGATAATGGAAGAACGGCCATTGAAACTTGCTAAAGGTAAAGAAAACTTATCACTTCCTCCATGCATGATTCCTGGTGCCAAGGCCATGGAAATTATCGTTTCCCCCCCCCCGGGTTGCCCAAAGGCTTGAGGGTAAGGGTCCCCATGCCGCCCACTCACAGCTTCTCATCTCCGGGCAGAAGGTCAACTGGTCAGAGCCTGCGCGTTGGCATCTACGGGCCCACAGGAACAGGCTCCTCTACTGCAGCCCCTCCTCCTTGGACCACACCATTGTGTCAGTAATTTCCAGACGTTACCACTGACAGCTGGTGACGCCCCGACTCAATGAATGGTTGTGGTGGGAGATGGCTCGAGAGGCTGCAGCCACTTGCGCGCTGGCATCGCGCAGGCGCTATCCGCACTCGCAAGGCGCTGCCATGCCCCGTCGCCCGGTCGCTCTCGCACGGGAGCTGCCTGCTGAGCCGAGTCACAAGGAGAAAACATGTCCCTGGCCCTGAAAGGACCGCACTCGAAGATGGGGTCCGCTTCATCCCTCTACAAGACCGTACCATACGGGGACCGCCTGACGACTACATCCCGGACATGCCACAAAAAGAAACCAAGGATGCAGAGGGTCGCAAATACCGTAAGTCGGGCAATTATGATCCTGTGTCCTAATACGAGTCTCGGAGTAACTGATTGCTCACTTTCCTGTCACAGTCATGTCGGGCCGGCTCGGGCCATCCACATATCACTGCCGCCATGGCAGGTCCGTAAAAGGGGGTTATGTCAAGGCAGCATATACGGCAAGACATACTTTTCTCAACCCGTCGACAAAAGTCCTTGAGTACAGGAGGCCAATCAAGAGACCGCTACTGATTCTGTACAACTGCAACTTTGTCGAGGATGACGAGTTCTGGGATGAAATTTCTATGATCTGTGACTTTGCCACCAGCATCACTGAACGAGAAAAGGTAAAAACAGGCTATCCGCCGCGGGGGTTGGGGCAAAATATGTGAGCTGTCAACTGACCTTATACCATTACAGGATCTACGCGGATACTCTACAGAGAAGGATATCAGGCCCGTGGAGTTCGTCTACGTGCAGTGAGTCACAAACGAGCCGACTCTGAGTGAACTCACTTGTAGCTCTAACCTGGCGTGCAGAGCGCGCTTCCACTTTAACGCCGATCTTCCCGACGAACCTTGGCACATTACAGTCGACATTGGCAATCGTCAGACATGGGACGACGGGAAAGGCTTCTTCCGCAAAAATTATCACATCTATGCGAAAAATGGTGATCTCTCCCAGGGCTACGCGTGTTATTCCTCGTCAGCCTTGAATACAAGCCAAACCAGAAATATTAATCCCTCTGAATGGAACTCCAACACGGACGCCGTAACCTTTGTGCCTTGGGGTAGTAGAAAATGGTTTCGGTCCCCCCGTTCTCGAAGAGTCTTATTCGAGGCAACTCAGCGTGGTTTGGAATCACCAGCATTCTCCCAGTCACGCAAGGAAAAGAATTACAAGTTGCTCCCGAACTCAATCACGGGGGCTCTTGAGAAAGTGGAATTCGCCTCGATCCCGGATCTCCTCGATGACTTGCTCAATTCCATCCGGGAAGGCGCTTCGAAACCTGCAATCCCAGCCAACAGGACCAGCCACCATGTCATTGATTATTCCGGCAATTGGGTACACGTCAACGAGGCAATCAAGGACGCAATGAAACAGGGGAAAGAGGTACTCCCGGCATGGAAAATAGTGGCACAAAATCTCTATGCTACTCTAACCAAGGAAATGAAGGCGACGTCTCGGTTACCAGTCCCGCTCGGAGCTACTCGGTTGGCGCGTAGCGAGACCGCCAGGGTTCCCAGAACCACCAGGTCTCCATCGCGATTACATAGGAGATCACTGAGGCCAAAGGACTCGGGCGGCCCGAACAAATCATCGGCACGGCAACTGGAATCCCATAGTCGATCAGATGAAGGCCTTGGCATTCGCGAAGAGCACACAGGGGCAAGTGAGCCCGGACCGGGAGGCGATATCAAGAACCAGCCCCAAGCAAGAATCGACGGTGCCTCAGAGGCCCGGTAAATCGAAGGCAGCAACGCGCACTTCCCATACCAAGCTCACGATTCGTGATCCTTTCGACAAGGACTCCGGCGTCGGCCCCGGGGGTTCAGCGTCTCAGGAGCTGGCCTCAAAAGCTAGTCACGAGATGAAGGTCATGGCGACGCCTGATAGGAGCCAGCCAGAAGCCAGAATCCGGCCTCGAAACTCGTGGCTGCGCCCAGGAGCCACTTCGAGGAGTCTTGATCTGGGCAGAGCCCTGCTGAACGCAGCGCCCGAACCCGTGGGTACTTCTCATCAGCTGGAAGCGCCAGATGCAAAGACACCATACTCAGGGGACGCACCGGCACGGCCACGCAGGAGGAAATACCGAAAGTCATCGTCAGGCAATCTTTTATCTGACTCGGACAGTCCAGGGTCAGTGGAAAATGATGCTTCGCCTTCAGGCTCTGGCTCTCGAAACAGAAATCCTGGGACTCGAAGTCGTGGGCTAGACGCCGGCAAACCTGGCAAGAAGATGAGTTCGCCTCTGCAAGCTGCGGCCGCAGACTTGAGCTCCCAAGAGCCCAAGACTATGACGCCTTCACGTGAGGCACGAGGGCCCAAGAAAGCGGCGAGTGATTCAAAATCGCCGCCTGCGTGGGCATTACCGCGGGACTCCAAAGAAGCTTCGCCCGGTGAAGCTCACCCTTGAGATCTGTCAGTTGATTGCGAGAAGAGCTTGGTGCTCGAGTGCCCTGGGGAAATTGTCGAATTAGGCCATCAAAAATAATTCGATATTGTTATGACTATGTGTTTAGAAGAGACAAATGTACCTATATATCCCACGAGACATGCAGATCACAAGGTCACACGTGCAGCGTACCTAAGTATCGGTCCTCCACTCTGACATTATATCTTTGCCCACGTCGGACATACTGCACTGCGACGGAGAGTATAGAATCTCAAGCAGTATGTTCACCATCCATATGATTCATGCTGCCACTAAAATCCTTCGAACTGCAAGATCCCATCACGAAACAATGTCTCCCGCTATACTGACCCAAGCCCAGCCCAGCCCCAGGATCACCAGTCTCGGCACGCTGCCAAATCCGGGATGCATCACGGAAAGACCCGAAGTGTAACCCTTTTAGGTTCTGTAGATGAGTCTTATCAGAAAAGTCAATTTGACCTCATTTCATCGGGGGCAGGCACTCATATCTGATTTGGGATCAACCTGCATAGAGAAGCAAGATTCGGCAGCATGTCAAGCCTTCGGCTCCTGAAGCTTAATGCAATTCGTTAAAAGGTTCCGCGTATGTACGAACACACATGCATACTGCAACCAACACAACCAACACGCATGCATGTGGAGTCATGCTCGGGCAATTGACTAATTTTAGATCCGACGTTACGTGTATTGCTTTGCAGTAAAAGGATCACATTCCACATTCGTCGGCACCTTGAACCACAGTCTTTATTATAGGATGCTAGGGATATCGTGAAGAGGACGGATGTAAGCAAGGGGGGTCCATATTCACAGTATGTTTCCGGGAACAAGCCTCCACGTACTGGAGAGTTGTATGGATCGCGATACCTCAGTAGAGAGCCCTACCACGAATACCCAGGGTACAAATCCATGGATTTTGACACTATAATTGAGGGCACATGCAAGTGATCCCTGTAAAAGTTTGAACAAGTTTGCCCACCTTTTTCTTCAGGAAATTCCGCAACGCCCAGTTTCATGGATTGGCGGTAGAACTGAGCTTGCCTTGATGGGGATGGCCTCACGGTACAAAGCTTTCCCAAGGGAAAGGTGACGAAGGAGCATACGATGAAAGTTGCATTCGCTTATCATCCGTACTTGAGACGGTTCCGGACTGTGGGATCAATTGAGGTTCCATTTTCATCAGATGACCTACTGTGGCTTCAGACTATTGCATATCTGGCGCTTGTGCTAAAATTTTCAGACCAGGTTCATCGGCACTAGTGTAGGAACGTTCAAATTGTGCAAGCATTTGAGCATGGACCAAACGTAAACATGACAATTACCAGCGGGATGCATGTGCCGATCAGGCCGATGATCAGGCCGAAATCCGAAGACTTCACTGAGACCCTCAGCACATGCAGAACACGTACACTGTACGAGAAGAGGCCTCGGGGGCGGAAAGCTGCTCATCCGCGCGCGTTTGTCGCGCTCATGTTCAGGGCCGTGAATGGTTGCGGTGAGAGAATAGCTGAAAGTATAACGGCACGACACGAGACGGGTTGTGAACAAAGCGCACAGACCTCCCCGGGGCTGCTCAGAACCACAATAAATGTCAAGAATAACGTGATGAAGACCACTGGATCCGTAAGGACTGGGCTGAGTGGACTCGAGCTCCACGCACATGACAAACAGAGGGCTTCGCGAGTTTTATACTTCCGATTCAATCTGGTTCTGGGAAAGGAGGTTCCAGTGCTGTGGGTATTCCCACGTTTAATCTTGTGCATAAGCGAGGGACTCACTCCAAAACATCCTGTACCCGTTTATATATGCCGTCCTATATTCCGAGATCAACTAAATCTCTCGTGGTAGCAAGTGGGTCCTGATGTATCAAGTCTCCTTACCGCTTGAGCTGAGGGCCCCACTGTGCGGCCTCCAGCCCCCCCTATCACAGTGACCCTGGATAATACACGCGACGATATGATATGATATGTGCTGGGGTCCCGCACGTGTTAATCATCCGCGTCTAGATTATTCTCAAGTCCCCGAGCCACCATCCCTGTGGCGGTGCGTCCGGGCTCCCCGGCCGATCCCAGCAGGCCCGTTCCTGGATCGCCATTACATTGATGGACAACTGCCGGGAGCGCCCCGGACCAATCCGTACCATACGGCAAGCCGAACGTCAATTTCCTTCGAGGCTCCGTGCGCGCTGAGCATGGGCCTCGTCGCGGTGCCTACCATCCCCCCGGCGACGCCATCACGAGCAGGCGAGGGCAGCCGGGCGTGACCCACCCTGACAATGGCGCCCATCGAAGTTGGCAGCTGGGTTCCTCTCTTATAATAAGGAAACCTGAATGGATGTCGAGTGACTGATTGCAGGGCGCAATGGAGAGGTAATGCCCGACTCGGTCCTCGCGTCACGCTGAGAGCTAGGCTGTTGACTCTTTCTGTTACAAGGACATCTGAAAAGCGTATCCCGGTGATTGCACCCTCGCAGGGGACCGTCAGATGTCAGCAATGCGGCAGCAGGATTCAGAATATTAACTGCTTTTGTCTTATCTCGGGCAGCATTGCAGCGATCTTCTCTCGGGCGGCGTCATCTCTTTTTTTCCTTTACCCGGACCTTCTTGTGTCCCCATCTCACTCATCACGTCTACCATTCTCCTACCTTAGCGTCGTATCTTCTCTGTCATTTTGTTTCCGTGTAACGAACGACCAAGATCATCATGATGTTTTCTTTAGAGTCCCACATCGATTTGGCAGCCGCCGATATCTTTTCATTGTGTATTCTATTCGCATCCGTGGGCGTCTTCGCGATCGTCGTCTATCGGCTTCATTTCCACCCGCTCTCAAGATACCCCGGCCCATTCTGGGCCCGCATCACATCATTTCCATCATACTGGCACACGCTCAGACAAGATCGACACATTTGGCTATGGCGTCTCCAAGAGGAGTACGGTAAGTGGTCCCTCGATCCCCTCATCCACCTCTATTTCCTTTGAATACGCGTGTGTGCACTTGAGCAATGGCTGAGACCGACCTCCAGGCCCAACATTTCGATACCGGCCTGACAGCATCCTCGTGAACACCCCCTCAGCTTACGCCCAGATATTCGGGCCAAAGGGCAATGTGAAGAAGGGACTATACTACCAGGTGTGGCCACGCCACGCCAAAGCCATCACGACGTGGAACAGCATCGACCCCGCTGTCAACAGCTTCAAGCGGCGCGTGCTGAACCACGCCTTCTCGTCCAAGGCGCTGCGATCCGCGGAGCCCTTCGTGCTCTCCAACACGGACAGGTGGTGTGAGCTGCTCGATGACGAGGTCAGCGCAGGTGGGGAGTGGTCCGGCTCCGTCAACATGACGGACTGGGTCAACTACCTCGTCTTCGACATCCTGGGCGACTTGTGCTTCGGCAAATCCTTCGACATGAAAGAGCCCAACGGGCCAATGAAAGAGGCGCCGGACCTGATGGCGGACATGCTGACGCTGTTAAACCCGGTATGTGGAGCCGGGAAGGACGCCCCTCAGCGGGAATCGGAAGTTGCCGAGGATGGTGATGCTGACTGTATCCATACCCAGATTGCTTTTGCACCCTTCACGGCCCTCTGGGTTTGGTTGAAGCCAAGAGGCCTGGACTCGCTGCTCGCCATAGTGACGCCTCCGCCCGTGAAGAAATGGGGTGACTTTGTGACCAAGTGCCTGACCGAGCGCACACAGGCGGAGCATGAGGCACAGAGGCGACTGGCGAGCGACCCGGACTTCGAGGTGCGCAAGGATTTCTTCCACTACCTGTTCCACGCGCAGGACCCACAGACGGGAAGAGGATTCCCTATGGAGGAGCTGTGGGGCGAGGCAGAGTCCATGATTATTGCCGGCTCGGATACAACGTCGATCGTGACGACGGCCATGTTCTTCTACTTGGCGCGTAAGCCGGATGTCCAGGTTAGTAGAAGCCGCACCTACTGCTCACGTCATGCTGGATACCACACCACATCGTGTCTAGACAAGTCTAGCAGCTTACTAACCTCATCACCAAACACTAGGCAAAACTCGCCGACGAGATCCGATCCACATTCCACAGCTTCGACGACATAGCAGGCGGCCCAACCCTCTACGGGTGCAAGTACCTCAAGGCCTTCATCCAGGAGTCCCTGCGCGTGGCGCCCCCCGTCGGCGCGGAGCTAGACCGCGAGGTCCTCAGGGGCGGCATGGTCGTCGACGGCGAGTTCGTGCCCGAGGGCGTCAACGTCAGCGTCGGCCACTACTGCCTGAGCTACAACAGCGAGATCTTCCCGGACCCGCTCGAGTTCCGGCCCGAGCGCTGGATCGTGGGCGAGAAGGCGTCGTCGGCCGAGAGCGTGGCACTGGCCGAGAGCGCGTTCTGCGCCTTCTCAACCGGGCCTAGGGGATGTCCCGGCAAGAACCTTGCTTGGCTTGAGATGATGATCGTTATGGCCAAGATCATCTACAAGTTTGAAATCAGGAGGGATTATGCTGATAACCTGGGCGGTGGCAGTCCCGATGGGAGGGTGGGTCGCCGGAATGTTGACCAATTCCAAACGTATGACGCCTTCGTGGGATTAAGGAATGGCCCGATGGTGCAGTTCAAGCGACGGTAGCTGGCATGATGGCGTGATGGGACCTGCTCGCCGGCGCCCAGAAGGTGGCCGCTTGACAAGGGTACCTGAAAATGTGCTTCTGCATAACATACGACACGGTCATCATTGGCTGTAAATCTAATCTCTATAGCGGCTGGTTTCACAACTCGAGAGCGGGAGTCAAAAGCGCATGGTTTGATTTAGCGGTAGCATATTACGACTTTGAAGATTGGAACTACTTGGCATAGCTGAAGCAGCCTTGATAATTATGAAAATTTGATGTCTTATTTTTGTCTTGAAATCGATGAAGCATCTAAGTGGTGAAGCGCCAGGCAACCTTAATACCCCTTCTCCAACGCCCTGACTGACCAGATACTAACCTCTCGGATGATAAAATTGACTCTTCGAATCTAATGTGAGTGCTGGTCTACCAGGACAGCACGGGCATCAGCCTCACAATAAAATAGAAAATCACATACACAATCGTCAACGGGACATTGCCGGTTGTCGGGAAGCCGAAGTAGGAGCCGCTGACTGCAGCAAGAATCCAATCAGTGTATCTTGGAACTCATGATTAGCATCGGCACTTGGCTCATGGGCATATCCGAGCCATATCCCCGGCCGGGGTAGAGCAAAAAAAAAAAAAAAAAAAAAAAGAGCGTAGACTTACAGCGTCACAGAAAGGGAGAAAGCCGCGCCTGCTATCATTAGAATCTGTTTGGCAGAGTTGAGCACGTCTTGGTAGTGGTACAAAACGGGCTCCTTCGAAGCCTCACCCTTAGCCGTCGGGCTGATTAGCTTCTGGGCTTCGAGATCCCGCTCTTGACCCGTGGGGGAAGCGGGTTCCCGGCCACAATCTCGGACCGGTCCTCGCTGACCGGAGCGAAGACGGGCGCCCTCTCGAGCACTGGGGCCACGTGGCCGCCGGCTCCCTTCATGACTATTTGATGTGTCCTGACGGCGATTGCGAAGCCTGCCTCGTGGCTCCTGAGCCGCGAGTCGTTCCTCCAGTGATGTGCACATGGCCTGGGCCTTGCGGACCTCCCATTCCATGCGCCTCTGAGCACATCTGCATGATTCTAAGTTAGCTGAGAACCTTTTAAAGGACTGTGGGGGTGGTTCAATGTCGATACGGAGAGTATCCCATAGTTGTGCGAAGTTGTGTCTCCTGAGACCTGCCAGGACATCCTGTCCGGAAGTATTGGCTTCAGATGAGTGGGTCATCTTCCTGGAGCTCGGAAAATTGTATGCTTACTGTTGCACCTCTAACCATACGATACCAATGCCAAATAAGAGGCCCATAAAGCCTGCAAAGACGAGTGACATGGTCAATACTGATTGCTTTTTCTTGTCGACTGCAATTAGGTCCGCCTCCTTGAGGACCATGACGACGCCAACCAACTCCAAAATGGACCCTGCAAACTCTAACATGAACCACCGTAGCGTTTTATGATGCGTAATCTTGGTCTCTGCCTGCTTATCACCTTCTTTCGTCGTGCCGCGTATGTTCCAGGCAATATTCATACCAATGGCCGAGGAAGTGACGGTCACGCAGATCTGGGATGAAGCTATGAAGATGTATTGAGGAGCTCCAGAGCACCTGTAAATTGTTATCGACGCGAAGAGACAAGAAATGACCAAGCCGACAATGCCGAATATCATATCAAATGCCGAGTGCGACAGCGGCTTGCTCGGTCTCCACGGGCACTTGTTCAGGGACGACAACGCAATGCCGTAGAACATGACCAGGTGAGCCACAAAACCCAGACCACCATAAGGAAAAGCGTAGCAGGTTATCTGAGTAGCGAAGTCATCACTCCTCGAGGCAGTGCTGTTTGAGACCCAGTTCCAGAGGACGTTGCCCACGGTGGAAGTATCGGAGGCGTTGGCTGCGTTCATGGCCACGATTGTCGAACTCGATTGGTTGTTAGACTTGGTGCAATGTCTTGTATCCTTTTGATGTCTGGATAGCAAAATCGCTTTTTGCGAATTATCCTCCTCGATCTTATATGCATGGGTTCCTGGCCATCTGATTAAGCAATTGAATCGCCGTTCAAGGGTTTCGCTCTTGTTCTGACCCTTGCTCGAAGACAATGCGAAGTGTGCCTCATGCTTTCAACATGAGCTTCGGACTCACGAGGCATATTAGTCTCGATCAGGTCAATGGTTATTGTCGAATTGTTCCAGCGTTTCATTACGTTGTGAAAACATCGAGACAGATACGCTTTGTCCAAGATGCCGTTGGTAGCACGTCGCGAGCTGGCGGAGGGACATCTCAGCATTGAGATCGTAGATTTGAGCTCGATAGCTATCACTGCATCATGACTGCCTTGGTCTATTATCATACTACCTGGATGTCCTCCACCTTTCTCAGAAAAAAGAGTTTAGCATCAACGAGCTTTGCTCGGGCTTCTACGCGGCCACATCTGCCCCATCCAACCTCTCCCAGGACAACATGCGTTGAACAACCACTTACAGGATGACCTCCTAACACACAATAGATCATCGTCCTATATGAAAGCGCACCAAAAACAGGCAATCTATAAGAACTCTGTTAAAACTTTATACAAATTTCTAAAAACGAGGCGGTGCTACGTCAATAGTTTATATGACAGCCGCTGGGAGTGACGGTCGGGTGCAAATGAGTTGGAAGGTAATAGTGAGGTACTTCATTCCAAGCTAGCCACTAGTACAAGGACACTGTATCTCGCTAATTCGCTCCCAAGCACGTACCGGCTGCAGGGGATCTAAACGCCGACGTAGCCGTCATAACCGACTTGAAGTCGCAACAAAGATCGGCGCCATTTTTCAAAGGAGTCATGTCGATCTCCGTTTATCTCGCTCAAGCTCTGGTATCCGGACACCACAAGATGAGACAGAAATCTAGTATTCACGGGTAGATCTGTGAGGTCTAGGGGCCCTTTCAACTGCCGCTTCCAAGAGATATCGAGCACAGCTGTTGTGCGATGACGCAGCCGTCCCACGCCGGGCGCCACCAGACGTCGGACCAGCGCAACAACGGAGCAGCGCACGTGGAGCTGCGACCGATTGCTCCGAGTCCAGCGGTCCTAGACCATACGTCGAGAGGAAGCGACCCCGACCATACTCGCGGTTTGTCGTCAGGAAGCGGCCGACACCATGACAAGCGGTCCCCTCCGTCGGACAATGACATCCCCGAGTCGTACCGCAACCTCGACGAAATCGCTGTCAAAGGGCCGATCGAGGACCTAGAAGACCGACGCCAATACAGGTACGAGGGTTTGGAAGATGCCCGGAGCCATGATCTCGAAGACACAACAGAGCAGGATGGAAGCGCGTCAGATGGCAACGGCTCGCCGACGGATGCTCAGCCCCAGGGCAAGCCATCGGGAGGCGTGCAGGTCTCGCGCCTAGCCACGCAGATATACACGATCTCCTACCTGATATTGTTCTCCTTCCTCGGTACTCTGGCACGGCTCGGCCTCCAATGGCTGACCAACTACGCCGGCGCGCCGGTGTTCCCGTCGGTATGGTTCAATTTTGGGGGTAGCTTGGTCATGGGCTTCCTCGCCGAGGACAGGATGCTCTTCCGCCACGAGTGGGGAACACCAACATACGAGCACCAGATCCAGAAGGCCAAGCGGGACGAGGAATCCGGCGGCGGCTCTGGGGACAGTGGGCAGCCAACCGTCGACCTTGCCGCCGCGAAGAAAGCCCACCTAGCTACCAAGAAGACGATCCCGCTCTACATCGGCCTGGCCACGGGCTTCTGCGGCTCCTTCACGTCCTTTTCTTCCTTCATGCGGGACACCTTCCTCGCCGTGTCCAACGACCTAACCTACGGCAGCAGCACGGCGACCACCCCCCGCAACGGCGGCTACTCCTTCATGGCCCTGCTCGCCGTAATCATCATCACAGCGACGGCGTCCCTATCCGGGCTCATCGCAGGCGCCCACCTCGCCTCCGCCCTCGAGCCCGTCACGCCCTCCCTGCCCTTCCTCGTCACCCGTAGGGTGGCCGACCGCCTCGCCGTCTTCCTCGCCTGGGGCTGCTGGGCCGGCGCCGTCGTGCTGGCCGCCGTCCCGCCCGCGGACTACTGGCGCGGCGTCGCCGTCTTCTCCCTCGTCCTCGCGCCCCTGGGGACCCTCGCGCGCTTCTACCTCTCCCTGTGGCTCAACGGCCTGCGGCCCGCGTTCCCGCTGGGCACGTTCGCCGCCAATGTTTTGGGTACCGCGGTGCTGGGTATGGCCTGGGACCTGCAGCGCGTCCCGCTCGGCGGCGTGGTCGGCTGCCAGGTGCTCCAGGGCGTGGAGGATGGGTTCTGCGGGTGCCTGACTACGGTTTCGACGTGGGTTGCGGAGCTGGCTGGGTTGAGGAGGCGGCATGCCTGGGTGTACGGCGTGGCGAGTGTCGTGGCTGGGTTTGCGGTTATGGTGGCCATCATGGGCGGGCTTAGGTGGAGCGATGGCTTCGTGGCTTTGCAGTGTGTACATTAGAAGCATATTCAAGTAAAAACCTTGGGAATGTCTTACACGGCCTACGACAGTTCGTATCTTACATAATGTTCTGCAGTTTGTGCTATTGGTCACTAGCTCAAATCTCCAGCAGTGACGACCACGTGCACTCAACTTGGTCTACGTTACCTATACTGCTTATCACTATTATCGGCATTATATATTTTTTGAAATTGGGTGTTGAAGCGTTTACCGCTATATAAGGGTACTTTCTATGGGTTTGGACGTATACGGAATAAGAACGAAACCAGTTAGCAATACTACTTCTTGCAGTCCTCTCTGTCAGAACTCACGGGTCACTAACACCGGTCTACCCATTCCCAGTTCCAATCGCTTTGGCTTAGGAACTTGCCTGATAGACAGGTTACATCGTGGGTTTTTCCAGGTCTGGTGAAGACGCATTTTCCATGTGGAAGTAATTGTCTAAGCAAGAGTAGCTGTACACCACCTGGCCAACTGCTATCCTTCAAAACATTCAACTAATTGAAATGCATCATGGTCCCGTGGCACATTAGCCGAGCACTGGGTTGCCCATCTGTGGAAACACAGAGGGCATAGGTTCGACTTTCGCTAGGATCTAAAATCTATACTAAACAGTCAATGTCTTTGCAATGTATTATACTTGGTACTGGGCTAGCCCCCGACACTTTATGACCCACCCACTTAGGTGGTGGTTACCTTTAAAAAAAGAGCCTCCCTAACCCGGGAGCCGGCATAAGAACGGCGCCCAAAAAGAAATTAAACCCCTAGGAAAGCCCCAACAGCCAAATCACGTCATTAGACTTATGTGTAATACCTTTTTAAAATTTGTTATGTCACATTACTATAATCTTATATTTGTTAGCAACCCTTAAACTATTATGTATAATGGCCTAAGCTAAACTTCTTATATTATTGATACTGTTAATTTCAATTCACCCATTAGAAGTGCTTTGGTAACACATACTATTTTAAAGTACAATTGGTCGGCAGACTTAATATGACGCGGGGAATGGCAGAATGTGGCAATATGCAGGTGATATCTGACATACGCTATTTTCATTTCGGAACATGAGAGCAGCGTGATACCAAGTCTTGTGGAACAAACATCGGAAGTACTGAAGCCGTGGGGCTGAAAAGAAGCTCCCCTCTCTTATCTAGCAGCTTGGTCTATCAGCCCACATCCGTATGTGACCACTAGGAGGGTGTCACAGTGTGTCACAGTTTCTCTGGGGTTCTTTCCCCTTCTATGGGAAAACTATGCCCAGCGAAATCGACATCTTTCACAGCTTGCGCGCCTGCTCTGACTATCTTGGAACGTCTCGCCACTCCGAAGCTTCAAGTTTGGGTCTTACTATGTCATGTCGACATTCCACTATACCATTCCCGTAAGGGACAGGACAGTCTTTGTGTTTCTGAGGAGCACATTCGGCACCATCTGGAATAATATTGGTCCTATCAGACTACTGAACTCTTTGCAACACTCACGCAATCCATCGCAGCTACATGGCTTCACTTCTAAAGCATTTGTTGCCAATGGGGTTACGCAACCCTTCCCCTCTCCATATTTCCCACAACTGTTCCAAAGCTGGCGCTTGATGTCCTTGTTTCAATTGGGTGTGACTATTCTCTGGTTTAGCTGGATGTTCTTGGGCTTTTACAGTTCCTATGGACTATGGGCCACATTGTTGACGCTTAAGTTAGCTGTCTCATTGGTATCATTTCTGCTGCAACAAGCCGCCATGATCAGTGAGCCGTTATTACTTAGAAACATATACCGATATATTAAGGACCATTTCGTGAGTCTGACGTTTTTCAAGAGAGGAGTTGCCATGCCTGTTGCTAACCATTGCCCCACAAGGCCGTATTTTACTTGAGGATTTTGTCAGAAATGGATCAGGCTTTTCCAATACTCTCCCTTTGGTCTATATTTTGGTCGCTTTACTTTATAGCCTCTGTGCGAAGGCAGAAGTTCACTCAAAACTACACGGAGGCTTGGCGAAAGAAATATCCCAATCATGCAATCTCAGTCTTCTTCGACCGGTCCAGCTGCGCGTCCATTCCATGCCCTAACCCTGACGACCCAGCGCTGGACGACGCTTGGCTGTGGCATCATCTGTCCTTCTTCTATCGCATCTCTCGGATAGAGGAAGGTCTCGTCCCAGTCTTGCTCCCAAAATCACTTGTAAGGCTGGAAATTGTACAAGTAAGCATGCAGTCCCCCTTTGCGCGATACAAATATAGAGCTTCAACTCGTGTTCACAAGTGCTACATTCGAAATATCTGGAATAACAACCTCTCGAATGTCAAGCTTGCACGAGAAATCTTTTTTCTGTTTTTTTTTTTTTTTTTGGGGGGGGGGGGTTGAGGTGTGGGGGATTCAGTCAAAGAATCAATGATTTAAGTAACCCACACCATGGTCGCAGATTAAAGACGGATCAGCAGCCGGAGCAGTGGTTTCCATTTTAGATGCATCCCCGGAAATCTGCGCAGCGATCGAGGGTTTTCGACAGGTCAAAACACTAGCAGGTCAGCGGTCTTTAGTTGGTGAAGTGGTTCAGTCTCATGTATACCAAGAGACTGGCTCCATCCATCCGCCAAACGCCTTAAAGTTTGTGGTCGGATGGGACGCTTCGGTGATCTCGAACATTATCCTTGCTCCGACAATTCTCAGCATTGCTGCTACAATAGTATGGCCCGTCATTGCAGTTCGCGCATTCGGTGCCGATGTTCAAGACAGTGTTCAGACTGGGACGGCGGTGGGTGGTTACATTATCACAGCCGGCGCGCTTGTGGTCGGTTTGGTCACTTTGTTCGATGCTCTGGCCAAATGAACCTCGAGTTCATTTCAGATTTTGCACTGTTTCTATGGACTCATGGACTAGAAATTGTGAAAAACAATTTTCTTCTGCAACAGTGAAGCGAATCCATGCTTGAAAACTCCCCATTGGGTAGCATTACTCAAACCCATTTCGACAGACACGATCTGTGTACTAGGAGCGCTGATGCTGACCACCTGGCACGTCACATATAGGTAGGTACGATTACTGTACTATCGCTACATCTTCAAAATGACCAATACGTTATGGAGGATCGTCCGTGGTTCAATTATATATATAATCACCGTCTGGATGTTTCTCTGTACAGCGTTATTCCGTACGAGGGTGTTCCATTGAAGGCTGCCCCAGGGAAGGCTATCACATGGGAGATTCCTTCGAGAAGGGGTGGCAGAGCGAGTATGGTGTGATTTTGGCACGCTATGCTACGAACATCTCACCTTCCTAACGTCGGTGTCCTCCAGACGTAGACCAGTGCGATGGGCTTCTCTAAAACATCTGCAAGCGAATTTAAGCAGATATTTGCATGTTTTATTCATGGACGTGCCAGTATAAAGCATTATTCGTGCGATCACTCCATACAGTAGTAAATCTTTGAACGGTCCCAAAATATGCTAGTTTCTGCCTTCTTCAGCCCACAAGACACGTCGATGCTGGAGAGGCAAAGATTCAATCTGCGCATCCTGCCTCATAGATGTGCTGAGATCATCAGAATGGTCACGATTGTCTGTACCAGGACTCACGGCCGGGGAAAACGCCACATGTCGGTAGTCTTCGTAAGAGTCCAAGTGAATGTTCATATACTTAAGCCTCGCAGGGTCTTGCTCCACAGTACTCTTTTTGAGCGATGCTAGAATAGGGAGGAGTCAGGAATTTTTCATGTTTGTAAAAGCACAACAGGATACTGGAAAGGGGCTCACCGTGAAGAGATGGCATCACATCAAAAAGTGGAGGTACCCAGAACAGGACGGCTACTACCTGACCAAAGGTCCAGCCGTTCATGTCGATAACGTCCATTTCTTGATAAGCCCGGACCATGACAAACTCGTAGGCTAATGCTAGGGAGAATAGCAAAGCCGTCGGGAGTAAGAGGAAAAAGCTAGCCCAGGGCGATGCCAAACCCTCAGTGAGCGTCTGAAAGACCCCACGTCGCCGAACGAAACCAGGCTGGATGGTTTGAGGGGCCTCCGTGAAGAACATTCCACTTGATCTCAAGGCTTGGTATGCTTGCGATGAAGTGACAATAATTAGTACAACCGCAGTCAATGCCCAAACCACAGGTACGTTGCTGATATTAGGAATGCTGCCCTTGTTGAAGAACTTGGATAAGCTCTGTAGCGGATTCGTGCCTATCCATTCTTGGCACATGACAATCGCAGAGGAGCCGCCACAAAGACTTGTTTTCGACAGGCCGCGGATGGCTTGGTCGACAATCGAATTGTCGGCTTGTGAGCGTGAAAGATTCGACACAAGTATGAAGAACACTACTGTGTTCAAGACCCAGGACATGATGCATAAAGGTATTGAAGATCGGAACTTGACGCCGTGGCTGCTGAACAGACTGAGCGTAAATACCGGTCCGATGCAACCCATCAATGCCACAGTGACTAGGGGATAGCCATTCAGAGGGTCTATTTTTCTCGGGTGCATGAAGTAAGCTGCTACGGCAGCAGACGCTGTGTATGATGCGTGTAATTAGCATAATCCGCTACGATTGATGTAATAGAGTGTCCTGGCTTACCCCCAAAGTAGCATTGAGTATTGAGGAAGGTCTTCAGAGGTGGTTTCGCTAGTTCGGACGCAGTAGGGCTTCGCTTATGCTTCCATGCCTGCCACGCAGCGGAGGTGATAAAAACCAGCGCTAGAATAAGCAGTAACAGGGCTTGTATGTAATACGATATGAGTACCTGGTCAGTTAGTATTTGGCTCAAGAAGAAGTAGAGAGGACTTTGAGTCTTACGCCAATTCCGAATACATCTTGATCCGCGTACGGCAAGCCACATGTGCTTTGGCAGAGTTGATTAGCACACTGATAAAGGCCGGGGGAGATCGAAAACGTGTCCTGGGACTGGAGGAGATGTTCCGGCCCACAATATTGACGACATTCAGATGGATTCCTTGTGCTATCGCATGTGTCCGCGAGGCACATTGTCAGATTCGATGTTATGAGCCCGATGTCATCGTCAGCGCCAACGCCAGCATTTGGGTTTCTGAAATAAGACTTGAGAGTAGCGTCATCACTGTCCTCGACTAAAGCTGTGACGTTGGCCAGGTTGCTGCAGATACCGAATAAGGTCACCTGGACGTTTTCCGCGTTCATAGCTGTATTGTGGTTGAGAATCATACGGCTGGCGGTGAAAACTTCGGTCAGATTCTTGCAATCATCCAAGCAATTATGGGACGGGCATATGCTATCGAAGCTTGCACCGAGAAAATAGTTTCCCCCCAATTTGTAGGGCGCGTTTCCCTGTAGCTGTAAAAAAGTGAAGCCTTGAGTGCTTGCTCCAGCCGGAGATCCCTGAGTGCTTGTTCCAGCCGGAGATCCCTGAGTGTTTGCTGCAGCTGGAGACCCTTGAGTGTTTTCTTGTGCCGGAGGTCCTTGAGTGCTTGATTCTGCTGGAGGTCCCTGGGTGTTACCTCCTGCTGGAACTCCCTGAGTATTTCCTTCTGCTGGAGCACCCTGATTACTCGCGTCCGCTGGAGACCCTTGAGTGTTTCCTTGTGCCGGGGGACCTTGAGTGTTGGCTCCTCCTGGATATCCCTGGTTGCTTCCTTCTGCTAGAGGTATGCTCGTAGAAATTGAAATCAAAGACTCATAGCCTGTTGTTGTGCTTGGATTCAACCCCTGGGATGATTGAATTGTAGTTGTAGATGTTGGTGCAGGTTCCACGCCGATCACCTCGGGAGTATCAGGCGTGGGAATTGCATAGCCCGGGTGCTCGTCCATGGCTCAAGTAGGGAGGTAGTTCAAGTTTTGGGAGGAATAGTAAACAGAGTGTGCTGGTGATCGAATTCCTGAAAAGCGGGTCACCCGTAGGTTTATATGGCGCTTCAAGTTCATACTCTCTCTATACGTCCCCCCAACACCCCGTGGCCGCTTTTTCATGAACCAACGCTCTTGGCAGCCACACACCGGAGCATGTGCATGTGAATGAACGACTTCTACAGCTGGAGGCCCCCAACGCATATGCAACTAACAAATAGTGCCTCTACTCAGACATAGCGACAAAATGGACACAGCCTTGTGTTTTCTTTCACAATATCACATCTTGGCACGAGAAGCCCGGTCCGTTTCATCAATTTCAGATTTCTAAAGCCCTCCGTACAAACTAGGGAAAGAGCCAACTTGCCCAAATTCTTATATTGTTTATGACTTTCGAGGAATTAAGCGGACAGACAGACAGATGTCTGGAGAACAAAGTAGTAGATCAGAGATAAGCACAAATTAGAGCGGCGCAATATCACAAGGGATCACTCTGCTCTGGGTGGAGAGTGCTGCGCTAGAGGGGCTAGTGACGGCTGAAGAGACTAGAGAGGGCTGAAGAGGCTAGACAGGGCTAGATCGGTCTGGAGAGGCTGGGGAGGCTATAGAAGCCATAAGGCCCGAAGAAGCTAGAGAGGCCTAGATAAAGCAACAGAGGGCACAGAATGGAGAACTAGTAAGGCTAACAAGAGCTAGAAGTATTAGTTCCGAGGGTAGCAAAGAGGGCTGCAGTAAGGACACTGGGAGGCGCCTAGACCTCAACGGCGGTGAGGATAGCCAGGTTGGTGATAGTGGCAAGCTGGTTTGTCAAAAATAACTGACCATACCAGACATGAGAAAGCATAATGCACTCTTCGACTTAAGTAGGCGGGATGGTGCAGGCTGTCTTTTGAGTCCGTCATTAGGGCCAATCCCGTTTGGGATGCACATGATGTTTGTAGCAACGCTCCAAAGAAGTAAGATGCTAGCGCTTCATTATAATGTTCAGTGGGGAGGTATCATCCCTGGTGAGTCGTTGCACACGTTGAAAAATATTTCGATTTCCGAAGCTACCGAGGTACAGTACCTAAGTGTGTTTGAGCCAAAGCACGGGCAAGACGAAAATAGGGGCAAGCATACCCACCTTCGACCTGACCACACTCACGCTCCGAGTCTGGCTTGCTTACGAGCCGGGGAAACGGTTTAGTGATCCAGTACCATCAACACTTGGAGGGTTTTTACTATCCCGTTTTCATCGGCGAACTCCTCAATCAACGGTATCAAGTCGTTCAGAAACTCGGCCGCAGTGGCTTCTCTACCGTGTGGCTAGCCTACGATTGTTCCAGTGGGACAGACGTGGCTCTCAAAATTCTTAGTTCGACTGCACATGCAGCTGCTTCAAATGAGTACGAAATACACAAAAATATTATACAGAGAGTTCAAGATCGCTCTCAACTCGTGTTATGCTAGGAGCACTTTCTGCTCAGCAAGGTTGATGCAGGTGGCGATACTAAGCATGACTACGATGTCTTGGTCCTACCTCTGCAGGGACCCAATCTTCTGAGCCTTCAGCATGATCTCAAAAGACCTCTACCAAAGCACATGTCTGCGGCTAAGCAGTTGCTCCAAGCAGTCGCTACTCTTCACAAGGGTAACCTGGTGCACAGAGGTAGGTACCGACTTCTCCCTGGATCAAGCTTCACATTTAATATGGCTAACTCAATGTCTGGCATATTGTAGACATTGTCCTGTCCAATGTTGTTTGTGAATTCAACATAGATCTTGGCAAGCTCTCTGTCGCGGAACAATACGACATCCTCGGCCGACCTCGTAAAGCCCGAGCGCTTGGAGAGGAGGATCAGGTGATTGCGGAGCCTGTTGCCCCAGCTGTGTTTCCTCCTGAGATACTCAACTCTGATGCCTATTATCTCTGCGACTTCGGCATCCTTGTCAACGCTGGAACCTCAGTACCCAATAAGCTCCAGTCACCAGCAGGGCATTGTGCCCCGGAACTTTTTCACGGTTTTGAGCCCAGTTGTGCCAGTGACATATGGAGTTTTATGGTCTGCTTCATTTACCTGTATATAACCTACCCTATGTTCCCAGGGATGGAGTTTGCAGGAAAGCTCGATTCAATCGTGGAACGTGCAGGTAAACTTCCTTTAGAGTGGAAGGGCAGATATTGCGGTGATGTGGAGGAAGACTATTGGTATGGTACGAATGACTGCTCAACCGATTTCTTTGATACTTTCCTCGATCAGCACCGGCCTGATATCAGCCAGGTTGAGAAGGGACTTATGATCTCCATAATGAGTCGAGTCTTTCGTGTGCAGCCTGAGGATCGAGTCACAGCTTCGGAGCTTCTGGAGAGCGAGGATTTCAAGACTCTAATGGACATTTATGGAGTCTAGCTGCCATGAAGAACTAGGCTTCTTATAATGAGATCGAATATTCGTACCCCCAGAAGCGAAGGGTACACCCATACAAGCACAGCCACATCCACGCGTCACCTAAGTCCTGTGGGATAATCTCCTGTAGGACAGCCTCCCCTAAGGCAACCTCCTATGAGAAGAATTATTCGGCACTAATCCATAGGGATATTTCAATGTTTGAGTTGCCTAGTATGCGTGCACTCTCTGTCTTTGCGGGCCCGAGTCTTTGATTTCTTTGCAGTTTCTTTGCTCGAAGTACATAGTAGTACCTATGAAGGATGCGATGGAGAATGTATTCGGATAGCGCTGTGACGATTCTATCTGCTGACAAGCTCTTGATCTAAAGACAAGGCAAGCCAAAAGATGCGTTTGGTTTGGCTAACTACATAGGTATCTATCTGCCAAAGAATGATGATCCCCTATTCAATCCTGCCGCCACCACTCATGCGACAATATGGCTGCGGCTGTCGGTCTGTCCCGAGGATCGAGCTTCATAATCCAGCTGATGAAGTCCTTATCCTTCTGACAGATCACTTTGTCCGTAATACTTTGAAAAGGGGTACTGCTTTCCTTGAGGTTCTCCAACATCCAGACAATTAGTTCCATCACGTCCTCGTTGGCAATTTCCTGATACTTGACTGGTAAAGGGCCAAATATTTCGACTTGTCTCCGAAGAACAGCAAATTTGTAATCGTCGATCGGATCAGTGGGAACGCCTGGAGGGTCAAAAATGTTGAAATCACGGCCATAGATGAGGCTGATCAGCTACATCGATGTCAGATTCCAAATGGCACGAGCTCTGCCAAAATTGTACTTACAAGTGTCCCGAAAGACCATATGTCTGTTTTTGTGTCCCAAGGCATGTGCATAAGTACCTCGGGACTGGACCACATAGGGGCACCGATAGGCTGGCCTTTCAAAGCATACTCGTGAGTCTCGGGATATGAGTTGCCCATGTCCGCTAGCTGAACGTCGGTAAATCGATTGTCCCGTCCGGATTTTCGTTAACCAGGATGTTATCGGCTTTCACGTCTGAAAATCCATTCTCATGAGCAAGAATACATCTGCTACCTAGGTACGCTTCCGTCAGCGCAACTTACCTGCATGGACATAACCTTCGCCTTGCATAACCGCTAGAGCTTCCAGCACGCCATGGCATACGTACATAAGCTCTGTGCGACTTAGCTTCTGCCGGACAGAAGATTGTAGGAGAGTTGATTGTAAGTGGCTGAGAACAATCGTCGTGGGCTCCGCAGGATCTACTATTTCATCCAGTAATGGTCGGATACACTTGGACCGAGGTGTAAAGATCTCGAGCACATCACGCTCATTGGCCACGCGGGGATGGCCTTGTACACTCTTGACAATGACATCTTTCTGGGCTTGATTTCTGCGTGGAAGCTTGTTAATATGCATCATCGTTGATGAAATGGGGAGACGTTTAGTACTTGGCAAGCCAGACTGCTTTCTGCAACTGCTTTACAATTTTGTATCTCCCAACTTGCCCAATGAGCACCTGCTCGGTTCGGAAGATAGCTGCCATGAAGGAAAGGCCGTGATAGTGGGTACCTGAAGTGCCTCGGCCATGCAACACGAGAGGAGTATTATTTCGTCACGTTAATGAAACACGAATGGACACATGCGGAAGGTACGACAAGGCACGTCAAATCGTTGTGCTACCCATACGTTCAACGAGATGATCTTGAAATAAGTTGTATCTTTTTTTTTCGTGTTCCCAGTGAAAAGCAAAATGAAATGTTGGTTCCCCAAAGAAACAGCAAGTGCTATCCCTGGAAACTCTACGCACCTGCGTCGGGCCGCCAGACCCACTGAGGGGCCGTTCGGTACCACAGCAGGGGTCATCCCCATTGCGCCAGGTTGACACTTCGATCCGGGGACGGAAGGAGCAGACGAACGGAGGACTAGGAGGACATGAGAACGGCCCAAGCTCCATGCTCGCGTGGACGGAAAGTCAATCAAGAAAAAATCATCAACCTGCAGGACTGCCAGTCTCATCAGCTGGCACACAACGCCTCATCCGATGGCAGAACGGCTGTCATTTCATCTCCCCTAGGAAGTGCCTGCCCCTTCAAGCCATCGGAGTCGGTGGCAGGCTTGACCCTGGCGCACGAGAACCCGCAACACGAGCTCCAAACTTGACCTTGTCATACCGAAATACGCAGGGCTCTTGTCGACAGGTCGACGAGACCGCGTCATTGCTGCAGGTGATAGGCCCGCGGCCCCGGCAGTACGGGAACACCAAGGCACGGCATGTCGCCGGGTCTCTTGACTCTTGAGAGGCCGTAACGTCGCCCGCTCTCCCGCAGCCCTTTCATCTCGCAGGGCTCAACGGGTCAAGATTCTGCCCGCTGAGGAATCCTGAGAGGCTTATTAGGCTCCAACCATGTTGCACGTGCTGTGCCCAGAGAGTAGCGAGAGGGACAAACATTGACGATGCGACCAACCAGCGGGCCAGACGCCAAATGATTTCAGAGCGGCTCAAAGCCGCAGCCCAACAATCCTGGGGAAGAGGGATCATCGGTTCCAGATGCCCGAATAAGGAGACGTGTCGTCGTATCCTCCCGCTCTCCCAGCCTGGGGTGGCGTGGGGGGCTTTTGCGTGCTGTGTCAGCAATCTCTGCGGCACCGTGTTGGTGCAGATAGCCGGCAATCATGCCCGAGGCGAGAGCTGATAGAGAGAGATGGAGATGCAGCTGCAGATGCAGACGCAGCATGCAGCCGCAGGGTGCAGAGGCAGGATGTGACGCCCACCTAGGCAGCAGATCGCGTGGTGGGGTGTCTGTGTCTAGGTGTGTTCCATCCGTCACCACCACCTCCTCTGCTGACATGTGTAACATCAGCCAGGCGCCCCCCTCCTCTACTTGCAACATTCTGCACCAACAAGGACGAGATTGGGCTGTCAGCGCCCCCATTCGACCAGGCCTGCACAACCTCGTCTTGTGTCCCCATGTCACCAACAAAGTCCCCATCTTCTGCAGCACTTGACCAGACCCGTCGTGACCGGGGGGTAGACCCAGCCATGCCGTGTTTTGCGGGGGAGCCCGGAACCTCCCTCTCCCACCCGCACCGTCTTCTCTCTCCCTGTCTGATGCGAGACCATGCTTGCTACCTGCCAACCCAACCCACCAACTCGAAGTCCCCGGCCATATCCGCTTTGACAATACGACGTCGCCTTGGCCTTGGGTTTGACTCTGGTTTGTTCTACACATTTCTAACCTCTGGTGTCGTGGCTTGAAAACACCTGGGAAAAAGACACACGGATGCCGATGTTATCTACCACGCAATCCCGGACCGGCCTGCATGGGGTGAATCTGCAATTCTACTATACTTTGAGCCAGAATCCTCCCGCATCCTGCAATCTGAGCCGGCCAGCCAGCAAAGCCAGCAAGCCCAGCCCTGAAGTCCCCACGGCGAGGAGCAAAGGAGCAAGCAAATCAGCGCCCCGCGTTGACGAGAATCCCGGCCTCAATTGATTGCATCCGATGAGCACAACTTGACGTCCCTGCTGTCCCCCGGCCGTGCCTGTTGGTTGCCGGCATTACCTCTTGTTCAACCCCCCCCCCCCTTTTTCCCCTTCCTGCCAGCGGCCTGCCCTGCGAATCGATCGATACACCAAACCAGCCTCAGCTCGATTTCAGATGGTCAGCCTGCGTTCCAAGCTGCACCTGGCCAGGCAGGGACGCAAACCGTCGTCCCGGCTGATATCGGACTCGCCCTGTCTGTTGGATAACGAATACGACCCTGCTGCTGCTACTGCCGCCCCGACCCAGCGCGCTGGATCTTCGCCCGCGCCAGAGCCGAGTCACCTTCCTTCTTGGTCCGCCCCACGCCGCCTGGCGTTAGACACGCTGCCAGACCACCTCGTGCAAAACGTTGCTATTTTCTGCGGGTCTGATGCCATCCGGGGCTTACGACACACCTGCCGGTCCCTACATCGCGCCTTGGACTCCCCAGACTTTTGGGCCGAGATCGCCCGGCGACGAGTGAGTCTTTCTGGGCCTTTTTTTCTCTTCTCCCCGCCCCCAACCTTCCTGACCTCTTCCTGTCATCGAAAAACAAAAAAAGTCGCCCTCTTTTTTTTAGCCCCTTGCACCCCTCGTCCCGCGTGAGCTCTCCACATTGCTGGAGGGCTTTAGGGCCAGGCTTGCGTCGACGGGTGGGCCGGGCTACAGCAGCAGGTCGAACAATGAACAATCCCTGCCTTCTGCTTCCCCAACTCCCAGGCTTCTTAGATTGGGTTTTACACAATGGGACGCCATGTCACATCTAAACACACAGACTGCACCCACAGACCAGGCTAGACCGACCCGACAGACTGATGCGCTAATATCGCCGTTGCCTTTTAAAGATGGACCCTCCCACCAATGGCACGCCAGGCCGAGACGTCCTGATACAGATGATCAAGGCTCAGATGGACTGCGACCACATCATGACCCGCGACCAGGATGCAAGGAGGGACGCATTCCTCTGCCTCGCCGTCACAATCCCCCCGAGGCAGCGGGCCCGCATCAAAGCAACAATGGGCCCGCTCTTGGCACGAGCACGGATCAAGGGTTCGGGCAGGGGTCCGACTGAGGCTGCTCCCCCGGATCGCCGCCCCGACCAACAGGACCAACAGGACCAAAGCGGTGGTGCTCCACGACCTGATCAGAATGGCAACGACTGCGACGTTGCTGCAGAGATCGAGGCGAGACTGGGCCTGATGTCAACCCTTTGTGTACTTGGATGTCAGTACATTTTCCCATTGCTCTTGCTCTTGTTTCGCGCCCCCCCCCCCTCGACGCAACCGCATTCCACTTTCTTTTTGTTTGATTCCATCCTGCAGAAGAAACGCAGACCTGTACAGGGATGCACAGACATTTGACAATATCACTAAATCGAAGCAATAGATTCGGATGTATGCGATGTTGATCTTGGCAGGGCCCTCATGGCCATCAACCCTTGGACCATGAGGGCAAACATTTGGTCTGAGAAAAAGCTGCTGGCGCAGAAACAACTAAGCCTTCAACTAGCCTTCACAATGACACTGGGCCTAATTCATCCCTGGAACTGGTCCAGCGTCCCTGCCGAAGCGCCTGAATACCAAACTCTTGCACGGCGTGTAATGGCGGACTACCACGCCCAGGACTTCACATCCTCGAACCAGAGTTTCTGGCTCAGCTGGGAGGGCCTCCACACAAGATCACTCCAACTGGCCGGCCTGATGGCCTACATACTCAAGACCAGCGGCCTCGAAGACACACCTCGGTCAGATCTGATCCCACTACTCCGTGACACGACATCGAAATCAAATCCAGAAAAAGCCCCCACGACATCACCATCACCTCAACTCAAGATACCATTACTAGAGAAAACGAAAGGCGGGAGTTATGGAGGGATAACAGGGCAGTCCAACTCCTGGCAGGAGTGGTACACCTCTCGCGTACGAGACCTGGTCAACACCATCGACCAAGACGACGACGACGAGTGGTACGGATACTACGTCTACACACTCACCAGCACCGACAACCGCAACCCCATCGGGTCCAAGGACCCAGCCATGGAGAACATCCACTTCAAGCTGGGCAGACCACCGCCGCCGACGTCGCCACCGCCACCACCACTCACATCATCAACAAAGAAGCGCTCCTCCCCATCCTCCTCCTCCTCCTCCACCCCCCAACTCCCACAGAAACTACCCCTCGAGGCGCGGGACTGCCAGGACGGCATCACGCGCAGCTTCGACCTGGTCGGCACCGTGGCCCCCGCGACGGGCATCGTCAGCCTGCGCAAGAACTACGTGGGCGCGCACTCGTGGGACTACGAGGGGGTCATGACGCCCCTGGGCATCGTGGGCGAGTGGGGCAAGGAGGAGACGGGCGGGTTCAACGGGTACTTTTGGCTCTGGCGCCGGAGCTGGATGGGCGATGGCGGCGGTGGTGGGGAGGGGAGGGGGCAGCGGACTTATGCTTATGCTTAGTCTGTTAGGCTTATTACGCTCCAGCCACATGTGTGCGAGTCTTGGTTGTTCTCAGCCTGGTGATCGGTTGGTTGGTTGGTGGATGGGACAGGCTGAGAAGAGTTGGATGGGCATGAGGCTCGTCGTTGTATTCATTCATCTTGATGAGGGCTTTTCTTGGCTGTGTGTTATTAGTAGCGAGCCTTTAGGGATCTGGACTTTTTTAAACGGGTTGATATCACCATAGCGAAATTGGACGTTTTGTAATCTTTTTGCCTGGTCAAAGGTGTCCTCAATACACGTTGATGTGCAGTCCGGCCAGAGAAAATCTGATGGGACAGCCAGAATGGCTTGAAAGAAGACATAGAGTTGTGTCCAGTCCCCTGGGAAACTGTTTGATCATCCCGGCAGAAATATTCTGTCTTGGCAAACAAGGAGTCGACCTGCGAGAATAGTAAAGCGTCTCCATCTGTGTGTGGTGGGCTGGCACGGCAGTCACACGGAACAATCGTGACATCCGTTGACCGAGCCGTCTCTCATTTGAGCCTGTCAGAAGAATCCATGTTGCCCTGGCCTTCTGGCTGGGTGCCACATCGTCATGACCATAGACAGACACCGAGAAACCCATGGTAATGTGCTGGCAGGCAGGGAGAAGACAATCAGGATGTGTTGATCTTTCGTTGGTCCATGGCTACGAAACGCAACCGGGTCTTGGACGTAGGACATGTTCCCAGAGAAGCTGACCCGCGATCCTATTTCCGTAGACTTTCCTTCGCGGCCAACGCAACGACGGAAGACAAGTCGTGATATAAAAGGAACAACCTTCCAGCAAGGCGAGGGAGGTCAAACAGACAGGCAGGAGTAAGAGACGCGGGTAAGCTTTTAGCCGCTAAAGGACGAGGAACAGATTCGGGCGCCAGGAGAGCAGGCCCATCCTCCCACCTAGCATTGAGGCACCATCAAGTCGAAGGACTAGAGAATGAAAGCCAAGGCCAGATAGATAGCAAAGAAAGAAAGAGAAGACACTCGCACGACAGAAAAAGCCCCGCGCGTTACCTCTTACCAAATGACAACCTGGGAACTGACACACATGTGCCTCGTGACCACCCTACCTACCTGCAACCTCCCAGGTCCCCAGCCAGGTCCAATCAATAATCAATACCGACGGGAAGGATACACGAGTCGTTCATGCACGCCCGAAATCTAGTGTACTCTGCCGGCACCTGGGAGTGACGATCCCCACCCCAGATAAGCACCTTATTTTCTGTAGTGTACCTGAGAGAGAGAAGAAAAGGGCCGTTTGGGGATGACTCGTCGAGAGGGTACCGTTGACTCGTGCCCGGGGTGAGGGGGTGGAGCCCGGACCCGTAGTCCAAGGAAGCTTGTCCTTGTGGTCCACTCCGGCACCCCGGTCGAGATTCGAGGGCGCTCCGGACCGGGGCTGCGGCGGATAAGTGGTGGGTGATAAGGTGTGTTCTCGAGAGGTATTTGCTTGTGATAATGGGGTTTCGCGAAGGGACGGAGAGGCCGTGTACTCTCCTACGGCCACGCTGACGTTGAGGTCGCCAGCCAGCCAGTCAAGCTGACCAACAACCACGCAAGGAATAGAAGAAGTGCGGACAAGGAAGCCAAGCCTTGCGGTACTGGAAACGAGAGAAGCACAAGACACAAGGAAAGGCGAACAGACACACAGAACCATGGCCAAGTTCCTCCTGCACACCTTCTACGCCACAGGCCACGTCCTGCCGATGCAGTCGGTGGCCAAGGCGCTGGTGGACCGCGGGCATGAGGTGGTGTGGCTGACGAGCCCGGCGCAGGAAGGAAGGGTGCGCGCCACGGGGGCGCGGTTCGTGGCCACGTCCGAGATCGACCGCGCCGACAAGGTCCTGATGGAGTGCATGGCCGACCCGCCCGACACGCTCGAGGGCATCGTGGACGCGTTCTTTGGCGGGCGGCTCGCGGCGCAGGTGGCGGACCTGCGCAGTGTGCTGAGGGGTGGCTTCAGGCCGGATGTGCTGGTCAATGATGCATTGCCTTTTGGGGCGGCTGTGTTGTGAGTTTTGCTTCCTGGTTATCTCCTGGGTTCGCACGGTGGAAATATCCTGAGATGGCTCTCCCCCGCTAGTCTGGACTGCGTGTTTTACATGTGCTGATTCTCATCGAAAACACAGGCATGAGTTGGGTGAGGTCCCCGCGTGGGCAACATTGGGTGTTGTGCCCATGTACTTCAGGGAGCACGCCCCAAAGTCAACACTCGGCGCGATTCTCAGCCAGCCAGAGCTGATCGCAGGTTGTATCAACGCACAACGGGTTGAGCTCGGCCTCAAGCCAGTCGAGCCGCGTCAAATCCTCCAGTACAGCCCGCAGCTGCACATCCAAGCGTCCAGCCCGGAGCTCGAGTTCGGCCAGTCACTTCATCCGACCGAGTATGTCGGCCCGCTGGTCAGCCCGCTGAATGGGAAGTCGGCAGCCCTGCCAGAATGGTGGGCGGAGGTGGTCGCCGCCTCGGAGGCACAAGGGAGCGTGCGAGTGGTGGGCATCACGCAGGGGACCTTCGCGACAGATCCGTCGAGTTTGCTCCTCCCTGCGATCCGCGCTCTAAAAGACGACACGAGCCTCTTGCTGGTCGTGCCCTCGCAACAGGTCGAGGAGATCAAGCAGGCGCTGCTCTCGGATGACGGCAGCAAGTCATTGCCCTCGAATCTGCGACTGGCATCATGGCTCCCGTACGAGGAGCTCCTCCCGCGGTGCAGCGTGCTGGTGACGAACGGCGGGTACGGCAGCGTGACGCAGGCCCTGGCACACGGTGTCCCCCTCGTGTGCGCTGGGACCAGCGAGGACAAGAAGGACACGGCGGCGCGGGTGACATACGTTGGGGCCGGGGTCGACCTCAAGACGGACTCGCCATCGACAGAACAGGTGCGGAACGCCGTAAAGGAGATACTTGGTGACTCGAGGTATAGCGAGGCTGCGGGTAACGCTGGGCGGGCCCTGAACTCTCTGGGCGGGGCGGCGAGGGCGTGTGAGTTATTGGAGGGTCTTGTAGGCACGAAATAGGGGGAAACGAATACGGCGTATGTTGTATGAAATGTGAGGTCGAAATAGAGTTTTAGAGTTCGTCCGTGGGGCCTAGAGTTTGGTGCTCGTTGTCATGCAAACAGGCGTTGGAGCTTGGACTTTTTTCTGCAAAAGCACCTGGGAATTAAAAGTACTCCGTCGCTACTGCACAGGGCTGGCTGCCAGTTAAGGAGAGAAGGTGTGCGGGGTGGCCACACGTGGAAGGACCAACCAAGCCGTGCAAAAAAGAAATGCAACAGCAAGCCCGAGCAATTCCTCTCATGAAACTGTTCATCCATTCTGCCATCCCAACTTGCTACATACACATTCTAGAAACCTTGGTGCCCAAACCCAAACCCGAAAGCCCAAACGCCCATGCCCGTTGTGCTCCAGTAAAACAGCCTCTCCGTCGACATCATGTCTGCATCATGGACGCCTACTCCAACGCCGCCGAGGCCCGCTCCCTGATCAGGTCCTTCTCGCAGTCGAACGACTGGGGACTCAGGTATGTGACCACCCGGAGCTGGTTCTTGGCCAGGGCGCATCCGACGTAGTAGTGTGACCCGCACCTGTCGTCGAGCGTCTTCTTTCCACTGGAGCAAAATATCAGCAACCAACACAAAGACACAATGGATGGGAGGCGTAATGTGCTATGGTCACTCACAAGATGTCATGCAGGGCCGCCTCGTAGTTGTCCACCTGCGTCATGTCTGACCTCCTCGTCGAAAAGTACCCTCGCAGTCGAGACAGCACCTCGGTGTCACTCTTGCAGAAGTACGTTGGCGACACGTACATCTTGGCCGAAACAGGCTTACCCGCGCCGAGGGTGTAGTAGAAGCCCGGGCTCGCACGGCCGGGAGCATCATCTGGCAGCCGGTCAGGCGCATCCGCCAGGAACGCCAGCCAGAAATCCTTCATGTCCGCCAGCGCCTGCTCACCGAGGCCGTCCTTGCTCAGTCGCCCGCCCATCGTCAGACAGTCCATCATGTACTCGAGGCTCGTGTGCCGCGCCCGTATGTACAACTTGACCCGCGCCTTCGACGGCTCCAGGCAGTCAATAGAGAGGATGCCCGTCTCGAAACCCCAGCGCTGGGTACCCTCGTCCAGGTACTGCAGCAGCGGCTCGCACGCCAGAGATTCATACTGCGCCTTGGGAAGGCTGCGGATGGCGCGCTGGACAAGCTCGAGGTTGCTGATGCCCATCTCCAGTGCCTTGAGGCCGGGGTAGATGTACATCTTCATCACAGGCCCGGTCTTTTCGATGTCCAGTGCGACCACGACTCCGGCCTTGGGCGTTGTCTCCTCGATGAACACCTCGGCCGTCTTTTCACGTTTCATCTCCCGTGAGGGCAGGATCGCCTTGGTGAAGTGGTCGTACCACTCGAGGTCAAGCCCGGGGACCATACCCTGGTCTCTGAGCCTCTGAATCCATGCGTCCGTTGCGAATGAGTTGAGCGGGTCCAGATCAGTACCGGCGTGCGGGCCTATGCACTCGAACGAGTACCTGACGGTGCCGTTGTGACCATTTCCCCATTCCCACGAGAAGTCGATTGGTGTCGAGTCCGGAGTACCTGGGCTTCTCCATCCCCGGACGTTGCCTTGTGAGTCGGGGGCCTTGCCCAGTTCTGGTGCGACGAAGAGCGCATAGAAGATCAGTTCTCTATACTGCTCCGTTGCGCTGTACCCGGCCCTCTGGATGAGCTTCGCGAACATGCGCCCTGTCCGGTCCCACCAGTACTGCGTGTCCTCATTCCGGAACTGGATAGTGGCATTTACTGTCTCCCATGGCTGAGGCGTTTCTATCTCCAACGGTCTCTTGATGCTGATGACCTTGGTGTGGTGCTCCTGCTTGAGATCCGTCTTGTCCTTTGGCAGGGGTAAGGCCGCGGGGACACGACTGATGACTTGCATCCTGGACGAGGAGAGATATATACAATCACAGACTAACGACGTATTGTTGGGTCTGGTGTCTTGGGATGGAAAGTGGAAAGCCTGGAAAGAATTGGAATAGAACTGGGACTCAAGGTCAACGAGAAGGGCGCGAGATCGTCCATTTCTCTAATACTCGCTCCCACTATGTCTGTTCACAGGCCCTTCTGACCCACCGTGGCACTCATTCCGATAAAGGGAACTTACCATCTTGACTGACTCTGACAGACAACAGATCCAGGCCATATTGGCGATCCATTGCTTTCGAGCCCGACAAGGTGGAAACATCCGTTGCCCATTGGCCGTGTTTGCTGAGCACGCTGGGGTCTTCCAAGGATCTTCAGGCCCTTCTCTCGGAGGGGCAAGTCTTCGAAACGGGAAGGATATGGAGATCCACCCACACGGGCGACCTCTTCGTCAAAGGTGGGCCATGAGCTTAGTCGACGCGTGGGACGGCCGTATCTGGACCGCACTTCGTCGACAAACCGGGTGCAAGCCCTGCGATGGGATGACCGTGGTATGGGCACTGGGTCGGACTCCAGAAATTTCAGTCTACGCTGTCGAGTCGCATCGCTCTGGCTCCTTGTACCGACTATTGATTTCAGGCTGAGTCTTTGGAGGCCTTCATGTTCTCTTGGCCCGGCTTTCCTCTTTGTCCGCCGAGATGCGCACGGCTATCCAGGTCTGGCTGTCCCTGACCGAGATCCGGTAAATTATATCCCGGATATCTAGCCATTGATACATGACCTCCGTACTTATTGACATACCAATGCGCCCCTACAGATAAGGAGCCGGCGCCACCTTCTGGAAGACACATCCAAATGCCCCAAACCACGGCGGCTCGCCGATTGTCTAGCCAGCCCTTCCTCCGCTCGGCTAGGTATGCCGGACCAGCGGCGTTGTCAGACTCAGACTTCTAGAAGCGTTAGATAACGACCAGACGGATCTAAACTTTTGCAAAGGTAGATCCGACGGTGCGATGACGGCTGGGCTGACGAAGTGCCAGATTGACTTCAAACTCGTGGATACCATCCATCTGGGTATCCCCCGGCCCACCACGTTTCGAAGTGGTACCGTGATAAGAAAACTTTAAGACTACGAATAACGGGTTTCAATTAGTTTATTTGTTTGTTGTCATGCCAGCCATCACCATTGCAGCGGGCCATCGATACGATCCCATATCGCGGCCGGTGGACCGAGTCATACAAGTCCCCACGGGGAGGAGGCTCAAGGGTTCAAACGGCCAAGGACCCGCTCACTTACAGGCAGGACCCTCTTCATCCCTACGGCCTTTATCACCTGGACAAACTTAATTTACAAGGCTGAATCAGCTCTTCCTCAGTATCGTTAGCTGAGGCCCCCTCCAGATAAGCAGGGTCAACCAGAACGGAATCGGTGAGATGACTCGCGGCGCTCTACAGGCTCCTCGTGTGACAAAGAGGCAGCGGCGGAAAATGGAAAAGATGCACGCGTACAACTCGTGTCCTCGACAGCCGTCATCCTCGTAGGCTTCTCGTTGTGTTGAAAAGCTCGGGAACGGCGAGGGCCCACTTCTCGGTGTCTGTAGTAGTTTCCCCTCGTACTTTTACGCAAGGGACGCATGTTTGCCCTCCAGGGACCACTGCCTATCATATTGGGGTGATTACAGGGCAGGATAATTGTGGGTACAAGATAGACGTGCGCGTCAATGCTATCCCGGTGTATGGGAGCTGGAATAGTAATCTGATACCTGGTCGTCACTTACGCTCTCATCCTCATCATGCTCACTCTCCGGTCTTCTGGTGAACAAGAGTGAGTGAGAACACCAAAGATGGAGCACCTCACGGAAATCTGGGCGATGATATCGCTAAAGACTGTCCCTCTGTACTTCCTGGCCGTAAGAATCCATTGCTTCCCAATTGTACCCACAAAATGAATCAATGCTAACGTAACACTCGTGATGGAAAGGCAATACTGCTGTTCGCGGCCGGAAAGGTGTTCTACAACCTCTTCCTGCATCCCCTCAGAAAGTACCCAGGGCCCTTCTTCGCCGGGTCAACGAGGGCCTACTACCTCTGGTATGACGTCCGCGGGCTGAGCCACTGGAAGGTGAACGAGTGGCACCAGAAGTACGGGCCGGTGATCAGGATCGCACCCGATGAGCTCTCATGTATGTACCGACCAGAAAGCCAGCCAATCTGGAGGACTTCTCAAAAGGAGAAACCCATCTCACCAACCCCGGTGGTGTGAGGAATTGTCCCAGAATTTTGCTAACGAATCACACCACAGACACAGACAGCCGCGCCTGGCCGGCCATCTACGGGTTCCCCAACAAGGAAGGGACGGGCAACTTCGAGAAGGACCCGCAGTGGTGGAACAAGACGGTGACGGGTGTGGTCAACATCCTCGACGCCGACGACGCGGGCCACCGCCGCATGCGCCGCCTGCAGAACCCGGCGTTCAGCGACAAGGCGCTGCGCGCGCAGGAGTCTGTCATCTGCGGGTATGCGTCGCTGCTGGTGCACAAGCTGCATGGTTTGTGCAGTGGCGGCGGGAGTGCGGTGGTCGACATGACGGCTTGGTATAATTTTACTACGTTTGGTATGGTTTTCCCCCGTGTTCCGCCTTTAAATTTTTGGGGTTCACTGCCCGCGAGGGAAAGTCTGTGAGATGGTGGTTGAAGAAGGTGCATGAGCCACGAGCAGATGAATTCCCAACTCACACACTCACTCACCCACCCCCGTACCACACCAGCACACATGCTAACCTCAACACAACACCAGACATCATCGGCGACCTGGCCTTCGGCGAGCCCTTCTACTGCCTGCAGAACGCAGAATGGCACTGGTGGCTGCAGGCCGTCTTCGACATCTTCAAGGCGGGCACGATGCTCCGCGCGGCGCGCCGCTTCCCCGAGCCGCTGGCGACGCTGCTGTGCCTCTTCATCCCGCGGCGGCTGATCCAGACGCGCAAGGAGCAGTTCGCCTTCGGCATGGAGAGGGTCGACAAGAGGCTGCAGCAGACGACCGACAGGCCTGATTTCAGTGAGCCAGCCGCTCCTTCCCCCTTGCCCCAACCTCCAACCTACTTTCCATTGCCCCTGTCAGCCCTACTTCCTATCCTCCACTTTCCGCAGCATGAAGAGAGGCAGAAAACTTTTCTGTTCCTGTTTGCTAACACCCCCCAAAGTGTCATACATCCTAAACGCAGAAGGCGAAAAGGGCATGACCCTAGAAGAGACCTACACAGCCGCCCAGGTGCTCATCGTAGCAGGCAGCGAGACCTCCGCCACGGCCCTGTGCGGGTCGACCTACCTGCTGCTGTCCAACCCGCAGGCCCTCGCCCGGCTGACCGCAGAGATCCGCACCGCCTTCAAGACAGAGGCGGACATCCTGCCCCACAACACCGCGGCCCTGCCATACCTTAATGCTGTGGTCGAGGAGGCGCTGCGCCTGTGCCCGCCTGGCCCGGGCACGTTCCCCAGACGTGTCCCCGAGGGCGGCAGGGTCGTCTGTGATCGGTTCGTCCCTGGCGGTGTGGCTGTTGGTGTGCACCAGGTGTCGACGCACCGGGACCCGAGGAATTTCGTGAGGCCCGCCGAGTTCAGGCCGGAGAGGTGGCTAGGCGACCCGGAGTTTGAGGGGGACAACCGGGCTTGTTTCCGTGAGTTTGTCGTCCTTGCCCCTCTCGAGTACATTGAAATGCCGCGGCTGACTAGGGGGGCTTCCCTTTCAATTAGATCCCTTCTCATTTGGCCCTAGGAACTGCATCGGGAAGAAGTAAGCCCCTGCCCTTGCCCCTCCTGTTTGCCATTCTGAGGCTCGTTTGCTGATGTGCGGATTCACTCACTCACAGCCTGGCGTACGCCGAGACCAGGACCGTCCTGGCGAGGATGGTCTGGAACTTCGACATGAAGATGCACCCGGAGAGCGTCGGCTGGCTGGACAGGCAGAAGACGTACACGACGTGGCAGAAGGACGAGATGAAGGTCGAGATCAGGCCGCGCGCCACGGCGGCGTAGGACCTGGCTCTTGCTTGCCTCTATTCCATTGAGCAGCACCGGGAGTCTGCTCATGTGGGCAAGACCTGGCTGCAAGAGTGCTTGCCTCCGCTCGATTAAGCAGTCTCAGGGCTGGGCTCACGTGCTCTCCTCGAAGTGCATTGGATGTGACGGAGGGAAGCTTGCGTCTGTTCCGCGCTTCTTCACTGCTCTTTCATGGAGCCCCGGTCGGCGACAGACTCGCTCGGGATCCGTGATGTGGTTATGTCGCCTCGCTGAACCCCCCCCCCTTCCACTCGCGTCAGCACATATGATTCTGGGCACGTCACGCACGGGTCGCGGCCTGACGGGTATATGAAATCAGATTCATGAATATAAACATGGAATCCCCAAAATAAGATCCATCAGGTATCTTAGTGCCTGGTATCCATCGAATTTCCCAAATCAAGAGACATCGTCCTGCTCGTGAACCAAAATGTGTAGAAATGCCCCATCGGAATTTCCGTAGAAAGACCAGCCATTTGTCTAAAATAAGAAACTGCCATAACGCCGGTGCATCAGTGTTTGGTGTCTCAAACTCCACAACGCCTTGCGGAGATAAGAAATTGTCCAAACATGGTCGTCGATATCCCTTTGGTATAAGTTTTCGTGTGAGCGTCAAGGCGCCCATGAGCTTCAGAGTCTCGCGCGCTCATCCCGATTTTCCGCCCATTTCCTTCTTCAACCCATCTCCTTTCAGTGGCTATATCCGTAATTGTGCGGCGTTGGATGGCTCGAATAATTGCCGCGGCCTTTCGCATAGTCCGCCGGGTTATAAGGAGCATACGTATTCTGTGCCTGCGCCGTCTTGGAATCACGCCTCTTCATGGCGTCCACACCGGAGTTGTGCTCCTCGGGGGTCTCCTTGTGCGTCGACAGCTCAGAAGCGAAGCCCTGATGCTCCAGGCCCGGTGACTGGAAGCCGCCCGAGACGTCGGACGACACGGACGTGGGCCTGGAGGTGTTGCTCTGTGAGGCAGCCTGGCTCTGAGACCACCGCCAGTCATTGGTGGGCTGAGGTGATGTGCGCGAAGAATGAATCGAGGCGATATCTGAGTTGTAAGTGGGAGATGGCTGGGGAGGTTGCAGCCGTGGTGAGATCTGGGGGTATGAAAAGTCGCCGGGCATCTCAACTGCAAAGTTGTTGTTGGCGCCGGGGTGGTTTTGGTGCCCGGGGGCGCCGAACTGCTGCTGGCCGGGGAGTTCTGCGTGTGCATTCGCGTGTGCGGGGTGTAGGTGTGCTGGTGGTGGATTTCCATACGGGGCAGACCAGTGCGGGTTTTGCACCGGCGTGCCGCTCTTCTGGTACTGGTGCGAAGACGGTCGGGGAATTTGGTAGGGCATCGGTGGCGGTGACATGGAGCCAGACTGGTGGTACAAGGACGTGGGAGAGGGCCTGGGTGACAATTGGGCGTCTGGTACTGTCACAGTGCGGTCGTTGGGGTTGATGGTCTTCAGCTTCCCGTCCTCGATCATGGCATGCAGGACGCCGGCGTCGAGAAGTTCGGCCTTCTTGATTATCCGCGAAACCATCTCCTTGGAAGCTGCCTTCATCTGTGCCTTGACAAATGACATGACAGCAACATTGCACTTGATCTCCACGTCGTCGCGGAGGTATAGCCCGTCGCTAGGGGCGCCCAGGGAAGCCAGGCCGATCTCAGGCTGCTCAGGAGGCTCAACACCTGGCTGGTTACCGGAGATCCGGTACTTGTTTCTCAGGTCGACGTTCATGGGGGCGTAGATGTGAGTTTGCAGACCCCATGGCATGTCGTGGAAGCAGCCGTTAAAGGTGATCTTGCCGGAGCCCATCTTCCCGAGGCCCGGCACATACTGAATCCTCTGGTTGATCTCATACCAAGTGCTGTAGTACTCATCTGAGGCTGCCTTCTGTGGCGCCTTGATAGGCTTGTGGTCAAGAACCAGGGGATTCAGAGTGATGACCTCTGAATGACTGTGCAGGATGTCGATGGCGAGCTGGCGCGGGATGAACCCCGGGATCGGGGTCACAATAGTGTAGACCTCCTTCTTGCGCAGCATGCTAGACATTTTGAATGTTGGTCAGCTACCTGGCGCGGCGGCTACAGGTGGGAGTATGTAGGGCTGAGACAAAATGGACGTTGGATGAGCGGGCGGCGGGGGGTCGCGAAGAGATAAATCACATGCGGCTGGGTCACGGCTGAAATGGAACCAAAGCGTGGACTAACATTGTCTTAGATTGGCAGGAGGAGAGAGGGAAAGTCCAAGGACGAGAGCCCGGGCTGACGGGAACCGAATCCTCCCCAATTTAGCCTTTGGCTGTTTGGCGCAAGACCCCTGAAACTTAGACTTGGTGGGCGTCGTGGTTGGCAGCCGGGTCGGTTGGTGCTAGTTGACGGCCGTTTCTGGGCACGAGGCTTGCTTGGTCTTGGGCGGGGGAGATAGATGGTGTGGTCGATGAGAGGTGCGGCACAGGACGAGACCTTTGAGAAATTTGAAGGGTGTTGGAGGAGCGAGGCGAGATGAAGTAGGTGGTAGTTCAGGCAGGCTGCTCGTCAGGACAGCAAATGACGACGGTATGGAGGAGGGGCAAAGTGGTCAAGTCGAGTCAACCAGTCAAGCGGCCGCCGTGATTACGATCTGGGCATGACGAAAGGGCGAGCGGGCGAGGGGCAATGGGCGCAGAGGAATGTGATTACGCGTGTAGACGGCACAGCTGGAGGGAGCAGCGATCAGGGAACAGGCACAACAAGCGAAGGGCTTTGTGAGTTGTGAGTCGTTGGTTTGAGGACGGGTCTTGTTGGTTGCAGTCTATTGTTTGTTGGAGGGGGGAAGAGAGGGGGAGGGATGCGGCCGAGGGGTGGTATTCATGTTGGCTGGCTGTTGGGCCGATGCACATACAAGAGGAAGGAGCATTTGGCAGGATTGGGGGCCCCATCGAATGCGCCTTACTTGATGATTGATATGCAGGCAGGCAGAAGCAACCACCACACACCCGACCGGGCAGTACTGTTAGCCTGATCAAATCGACCTGACCGCCTGGCCCAATGCACGAGCAATTAACTCCAGCCGCAGACGAGAGCTGCGAGATCCAGGCCCGGAGAATGGGAGTCCTAGCCAGAAGTTGGACTAACAACGGCTTTACTTTGACGATGTCATGGGCGCTAGCGAGGGCCGTTGCCCGAAACAGCTAGCGTAACTATGTCCACAGTAAGGCTAGACCCACTTGGACGTTCAGCTAGATGACGTGAGATTCGGAGGGATAAAAAGAAAACAAAAAAATTGATTACAGCGCATCGCACTTTTGGCGAAACCCGAGGACGGAATCCAAATACCAAGACAAGCATCGGCAATTGCGATCCTTCTGCCATGTGGGCGTGGTGCGGTGTGGTGTGGCTGTCTGGTGTCTGGTGTGTGTTACCTCCATCTGAGACACATTGTGCATGTCGTGCACCACAATATAAACACCTGGAGATGGCCGTCAACGTCTCCCTCCCCTCCCAGACAGCCTCGCCTGTGCACACTCAGACTTCAAAGGTCGTTCAAAGTGGCAGGTGTCTCGCCAGCCCCGAGACTGCGGGCCATAGATCTATCTCTACAGTGGTCCAAAATACGCAGACGTCGGTTCGTCCCTCTCCATCCCGCTCCAGCTGACGCACCTCAGGCTGCATCATCGTCGAGCTTCGCCAGCCCAGAAAGTTAAGGGCATCCAACTCGCATCTTCTGAATCTGAAATTGTTTCAAGAGCAGGAACCTTATTGAAAAAAATGAAAAAAAGATCACGCTTGCAACCCCACTGTTTCCAGCCCTACCCAGCGTACGACGGCAAGGACGGCCTCGGAGTAACAGTAAGCAGGACCGAAAGTCGATTCTGGGTTGCATCCTCGTCTCCACCCGCCCGCCCTTCTCACAGATCCCATCGAGAGACCCCCCGCACGGCACCCTTCCGAATCTCCCTGCTCGCCCCTCCTTTTCTTCCCCTCGTGCTCTGCGGGTGCAACACAACCATCGCCTTTATCGCCTTCGAATTCCTATTTTTGGAATTATCGTCAGCAGAGCACGAAACTCAGTCAACCGATTCTGGACGCCCCAACATGCACACACACACACTCAATTCATCTGATGTTGTTTCCGTCCGTAGTCCCGCCCTGTCTGTCATCTGGTGGTGGTCCTGGTCTGGTCTGCACTGTCTGCCTAGCGCCTTGGGGTGTCTTGGTCGCCCAGCTGCCCTCCCACCCCGGAAGCACGGCTGTCCGGGCTTCCGTCAAAGCTCCGCCTGGCAGCCGAGCACCGCCCCCTCGGGTCCATTTGGTCTTGGGGCGGCCCGACACCCACTAGACATGCGGCCTCCAGCACGATAGCGTTCGTCCTGGGGCCTCCGCCAGGGCTAACTCGGTTTTGTTTCGAAACGAGCCATCGGCCAAGACTGGCCAAAGAACAGACTAGGTCATTGTCCGCCGAAGGGGTCGTGGACAGCCACGTGTGGCATGCACAGGTAGCGCCCTGCATGTGATGACGGCTGTTCCAGACTGCTGTTGCACAACCTCGCCCAGGTCAGCAAGGGAGGAGGCGGCCAAGAACAGTTCCGTGGAAACACGGGCACTGCTTTACGGCAGAGCATAACCAGCGTGATATTTTTGATAACTACATGCAGATGTGACTTACCAGCCGAGCCGTGGCCGAAACAATCCTTTCCGTCTAGTTGATATCCGCCGACTTGACGACAGAACCAAACGCATCGCCCAGCTCGGCAAGAGACGTCCTGACCAGATCCTCCGCCTTGACCCCGGGGATATCGCGGTCCCCCACAGCGTCCTCCGCCACTACCACGTCGTAGCCCTTCTCGGCCGCCTGCCGCGCAGTCGTGCTGACACAGACGTGGGCCATGCTGGAGGTACGGGGCAAGAGAGTCAGCCACAGTGCACGCAGCCTCGGTTCGTCCAAACCGAGAAACACCCGTTGATCCATGCCCAAAGGACAAACAAATCCAACGGCACAAGAACAAAAATAAAAGGTGAAACAAAAGGAGCACTCACTATCCCGTCAGCACAACCTTGCCCCTCCCGGTCCCCTTCAGGTACTCCTCCAGGTCCGTCCCCGTGAAGCTCCCCGGGAACTGCTTTCCGATGACCTTCTCGCCGGCCTTGGGCTCCAGCTCGCCGAACTCGGCCGCCAGGGATGTCCCGGGGGTGAAGACCGGCGCGCCGTCGGGCGTCTTGTGCACGATGTGCACCAATGGGGCCGAGGCGGCCCGGTACTTCTCCAGCAGGCCCGCGATGGCCTTGCGCGTCGAGTCCACGTTGGCCGTCTTGAGCTGGCCTTCTGCGTACCTGGATGCCCTAGGTGTAAGTAGGGATTGCTCTGCTGTACTGCGGCTCAGAACGTGGTGGGGGTTGCCTACTCGTTCTGCGCGTCGATGATCACCAGGACGCTGTCCTTGGTGGATGCCGTCGACTGCGGCACGCCGATGAGTTCGCGGAAGCTCTTGGCCATTGTTGTTGATGTGGAAATGTTAGTCTGAGAGGCAGTGGCACTTGAATTGGCTTGATTCGTAGCGGCTCTGAAATATGCCGAGGGACAGAAGCTCTGCATATATGCTCGCGAGAGCTACACCCGTGAGCTCCATCCAAGCTGTCGATGACGCCTTCTTACTAATAGCTTACTACCGTATCATCCAGTTGTTCCAAGAGCGCGCTAGTCAGGGGCAATTCTCTGTCTGATTTCCTATTTTGTCTTTTACACCAGCATCGGTATATGCCATTGGCATATACTTCAGTGAAATTATACTACTACTGAAAATGAAATATGTTTTCTGCACCGAGAAGATGAGCTTATTAGCGCCGATTCGCCTGCGCGGTCTCCTGTGGCTGAAAGAAATGGCGGGGCAGACGCGGGGTTCGTATTCTACAACACCGCCCCTGTGGCTCAATACATCAGATCCACTCCCAAATACGACTAACAGCGGCTACGCAGCGCTTCACTTTCCGTGGAATCAGGCCCTGCAGGCCCTGGAATTTGTCTCATTTTTAAGTCATTGTGAGGAACTGCCGCTGTCCACTTTAAGTCTACGGTTTATACCTAGGTATTGATCCGAACTCAGGCATTGGAACCCTGTGCTACCATCATTGATGCCGAGAGACGTCTTCAACGCAAGCTGCGGTCTCTGGAGCTCGGTATCAAAGATCATTAAGGCACAGTACCACGGTAACCGGGGCCTCCTGGTAATATTTGACCACAAGGACGCCATCAGTATGGTCCTCTATCTGATACTTAAGTACCACTCGGCCTTTGCCGTGATTCATACGGCGTGTGCGTGGCAGCTGAAGCAGCCATCTACAGGTTACGAAGTCCTTGAGGAGTTCTTGGAAAGGCATTATCGTATATGGCAATGGGGAGAAGGCAACTGACGATTAGCACATATATGGCAACAGCATCATTCGGCCAGGAGGTTGTGGAGTTCGTATTATCGACAATTGCTCCATAAGTGGTGCCCTGAACTTAGACCCTTGTGGAGGAACTCAATTGTGACCTGAAATTGCTCTCAAGTGCTCTCCTTGAGATGCTCGGTATTTAATTGGAGACTAGAGGCATTAACCACGAAAGTGAATACAAATGTTGTAGCACTGAAAATGCCATAATGGAGACACCAAAGAAATTGTATAAGAATGAAGCGGAAGTTGAAATCGCCCGCATTTGAAGCGAAAACCATTGATTACCCACTTTGATCAACGAAACCTTTTGCTTGACATGTCCAAATTGCCTGCACTATCAACCGGGAAGCTGTGCTATACTGTGGCTCGGTCGTTGCCGTATATACTCACCTTGTTACCGAGTGACTCATGCTCCGCTTTGGCCAAAGCCCCACGATGAATGTGATATGATTCGCCGGTCCCCAATAACACTATGTACCATGTCTAGGTATATGTATTGCATTGAAAGTACTATTCGCCAAATATGGAGGCCCATACCAGAAATTGTCAATACCAGAAATTGTCAATATTACACGTTTCTTCGCGCCGAGGCACAAATTCCGCAAATCAATCAAAGCGTAAAAAGAAAAAAGGATTCCCCACACGACAATGGCGCAGCCACAACCACACCTACTCACCAGGGGCGACCTGCGAAGGATCAACGACTGTGTGGCCGAGAATATCATTCTTGCCGACTGCTGGAAGAACGACAAAGTCGTCATAGTCGCATGCGAGCCGACGGGCGCACACCTCTGGGAAGCCACCCGGGTCTCCCTCGACATCCTATCACCAACCTCGAATCCAGTCTGGGGCTCAAAGCCCAGGGAGAAGCACCCGACGCGGCAGATCTGTCACAGAGCCATTGTCGCCCTGAATAGACCCAAAGAGAACAAGAGGCTACAGCCGAGGCCGTGGCACGGCAGCTACGACTGCCGCCAGCAGATCCATGACTACTGCGACAGCGCCGAAGCGAAGGCGCAGCAGATATTCTCCGAGCTTTGTGAGCAGTACATCTCCATCTGTATTGTCAGCCACGACCTAAGCGACTCGCTTAGCGCCCTCAAGGCCTTCGGCGTTGAGCTTCCCCCCCGCACCGTGTATGTCGACCTCGTCAAGGTCCTGGAGCACCAGTGCCGGCAGTCCGGGAAGGGCCCGCCGGAGGAGCTGAGGCAGTATACCGACGAGAACGTGGCGGTCCGCAACGGGCGGTTCGACCGGCGGCCGTGGCCCCTGAGGGGCTGGTACGGCATGCCTAATCTCGCACTGCTAGAGGTGCTTGGCCCGGCTGCTGAGAGCCACCGGAGGGATAAGACTGAGAGGAGAGATGTTGCTATGAAGAGAATTGTGAGGAGGATGAGAGTGGGCGAAATTCCGATCAGGAATAAGGGTTAAAATAGATACGCAAAATATATAAACCAGCCAATAAGATTAGCATTGCATTTTTTTGTTAAAAAAAGAAAAAAAGAAAAAGAAAAAAAGAAAAAGAAAAAAAGAAAAAGAAAAAAAGAAAAAGAAAAAAAGAAAAAGAAAAAAAGAAAAAGAAAAAAAGAAAAAGAAAAAAAGAAAAAGAAAAAAAGAAAAAGAAAAAAAGAGATCGGATATTTACACCCGCAAAAGCAGAGGTTATACCCGGACTAGGTATCTTGTGGGAGGGCATCCTATAAGGGGTTATCCTATACGAGGTCATTGTATAGGAAATTGTCTTGTAGAAGTTTGTCTTATAGGAGGTTGTCTCGCAGCAGGTTATCTTGTGGTCAAGGAGGTTGTCCTATAGGAGGTTGTTCCACAGGCCTCGGGTGTGGCCTCCGTTTTTGCGGGTGCGAATGTGCGATCTCAAAAATGGAAAATGCTGGATCTTTGAGCGTTCACCAGTATGAAAGAACGTACACTTTCGGGATGTATACGGATTAAGAACGAAACCACGACCAAGAAAATTCTAGATTCGAGGACCATGATATTTTGACAGTAGTCAGAGGTTCTGAATGTAGTATCTCATAAATAGGCCACAAATTACAAGACTATGCTCGTCTCTCCGTGGAAAACGAGTTTTCAGGTGTTACGCTATCTCCCCAGCTCCTCAGCTAGATCAATGAATGACTGCAGTGCTTCCTGCCTCCAAGTATCTGCTTGCACATGGGTTTCCCTCCGCTGCGCTGAACACCATATTCACCGGGCTATCCTGTGACCACTCTTGCCATGTGATATTGGGTCCAGATACTGCTCCCGCAAGCTGTTCATATGCGTCAGGTCAGGCGAGTCAGGATAGATCGACGAAAACGAGAAGACGAGCAGTACTGACCTTCATGATGGTTAGGGGACGCCGTCGCGACGAAGCTGATCCACATTCTGCTCATTGCATCTGCAAGTTCAAGGTGCTTGGCCCTCATCTCCGGATCCTCAGGGTATGGCGAATCCTCCCAGCCCACGGCATCTTTGTTTCCGAACATGTAGGTGATTTCCATAAAGTGTGTTGCCCCCTCAAACTCGGGCTGTAGGGGGTATCGAACAAGTAGCTGTAACTGGGAAGCTTGCGATCCGACCACACTTGGTTGCTGTAGCGTCTACCGGCAGCGAAGTAGTTGTCCTGTAACCACAAGGTGGACTTGCCATAGCCAGTCCCGAGCTCTAGTCCACCATCAGCTTCCACGGTACCGAGGCCTCCTGGCGACGGATTGTCTACCTCCTATTGGTACAAATTCCACCCGTTGGTTATCACATCTTCCGGGAGAGGTCGTCCCGCGTTGGTTGATGTAACAATCCTCTCAGAGTCTTCGGCGGTGTTGATCGGCCCATTCCCCTGGATATCCAATTGCAAAAGACTTGTCCCGTCGTTTCTTTTCGACCCGATAAGAAGCGGCACTTGCACGAATCCACCTTGGGCCAAGATACGAGAGGCGCGGTCGGTCAGAATGTCACCGTCAAGAACGAAAACTTGTGGGACGGAGAGGCTGGCGCTATGGAGCAACTCGGCTGGAACTTCCCGAAGGCATTTCAAGAGATCGACAGCACGTCCAGTAAGGGGGCATGGCGAAATTTAGATTTGAGAAGGTGGCTGGCCGGTCAGCCGATCACATCAGCTTCGTGTGACATGTCGATCATGGTGTGTCAGTTCATTCTCTGGGGCTAAAGTCAAGTAGGCGTAATGTAGTCCAACCTATCTTTTGCATGTCACGATTCAAAGAGTGACTCTCTGCCCATATGCAAACAATGAGCTTTCCATAGAGCCCCGTGGCAATTCTTTCATTTCTACTGAAAAATGGAAGAGTGGATTGCGTTCATGCCCGTGCGATACGGTCAATTCACTAGTGGTTTTATGTGTATCACTGGTCTCATAACTATACATGAATTTATTAGAATAGCAGTGGTTGAGCTGTATACACCCTAGGCAGGTTAGGTAAGCAGTAGGGCTTAGTAAGGGAGTGCTTCTTTAGATATTTCACACAATACTTCTTCCCCTTTATTAGTTAGATATTATATATTATTAATAAATTAGTTTATTACCTAACTATATATATATATATATTTAATAAAGCCTATTTAATATTAATTAGTAATTACTTTAAGTAATTATAGATTAGTAAGAGTAAAAAGATAAGTTATTATATAAAGTACTATCTATATTATTAGAACTAGGTATTTAAGCTCTTATACTATCTCCTAGAGAGATTTTTAATACTACCTTTTATATAAGAACTAGGAAGGAAGTTATTCCTAGATAACTATCTTTATCTATAATTATATAATTAATATCTAAATATTATTATCTTTATTTAAAGAACTAGATATTAAGGAGAGATTATATAGAAAAAAGAAAGATAGTATATACCTCTATATATCTATAAAACCTAAAACTATATAAATTAATATAGTATCTATATCTAAAAGATATTATCTAACTAATCCTTAGAAAGCTATACTTTTAATACTAGTAACTCTATTAATAAAGATATACCTATATATAAATAATTAAGCTAAGATAATAATATATTATTTATATAATAAAGAGTAAATATTTAACTAGATTTATAGAATACTCTAATTAATATATAAAGGAATCTATTAAAGAAATATATTAATACTTACTTTATATATATTATATAGGATATTAAAGAATTAGATATATAAGGGGAATCTAGCTTAAACTAGCTATATAACTCTTTTATAAGTTAGATAAGAGAGATATTCTAGTAGGTTAATTATAGCTTTATATAAGAATTTTTCCTACTATTAGATAATAAGGTCCCTTTTCCCTTAATATAAAAGAATTTTAAATATCTAATTATAAGCCTATATAATAATAAATCTATATAATAAGACTTAAGTTAAATAAATATATATTAGTTTATATCTATATAAGTACTTTTATATAAGAGTTAGTAAAAGGATATAAGGATTATATAACCTTATATATACTACTAAGAATATTAAGAGGTTATATAGTAGAATCTTAGAGTATATAATAGATACCTCTTAGGATATAATTTATATAAAAAGTAGAGAGCTTTCCTTAACCCTCTTATATAAATATATCTATATAGAATATCTATATAGAATATCTATATAGGAAATCTTATATATAATTTTCCTTTATATAATAAGTATAGAATAGCTTAATTAATATATAGAAAGTATTTATTTTCTAAAAGGATAGAGAAAAGAGTAGAGCTACTTTAGAAAGCTATATAATTTACTATATAATAAGATATAAATCTTTATAAGCTACTATAGAAGACTATAAATTATAGAGAACTAGTATATATAGTTTTTCTTAATATTTTAATTAATTATATATTAGACTTCTATATATACTATATTAGCTTAAATAGAAAATAGGATAAGATATATAATATTTTTAATACTTACTTTAATATAATAATTAACTATAATATATACTTTAACTAGACTATATTATTATTTATATAACTCTATAAAGAGAATCTTAACTAAATACTTATAGAAACCTTAGAATCCTTACTAGATAAACTCTAACTTATATAATGCTTTAAGAAAGAACTATTAAGGTAAGATATAGCTTTATATAATAGTTATTTAAGTATATAAGGGGGTACTAAAACTAGAAATAATATTATTCTAGTAGAAGCTTATATATAAAGCTTTATTTTTAGATCTTTATATATTTCTTTAGGTTACCCTAGATAAGATATTAAACTAATAGTTTTTATATAAATTACTTATAAATATTAACTATATAAATAAGTAATATTTATTTAATTATAAAACTACTAGTAATAATTATATATACTAAGAAATAAAGATTAGTTTATACTTAGAAATAATATATAATAAGTTATCTCTATTTATATAATAAGATTTAATTCTTAATAAAATAAGAAATTCTTTTAGTTTAGTTATATATAAGTATAAAAATAAAGATACTTTATATATAAGAAGGAGGGTTATTAGTTAACTAACTATATAGAGAAAGAGAGATATTATATAAAAGTCTAATTCTTCTAGGTATATAAGGAATTACCTAATAACTCTTTTAAAGAAGTATTTTCCTCTTATTTATAATAGTATAAAGGGGAGAATCTAATTTAAGTAGAATTAGAAAAAGAGGAGGAGTTAGATAGGTATAAAGAAATATCTAAGAACTTTTTAATAGCTTTATACTTATAAAAGTTCTTATTCTTTTATAGTATAACTAAGAAAGATATCTTCTCTCTTTCTAAGATATTTAAAGTAAGCTACTTTATCTTATATAATCCTTATAGTATTAACTATTAAGGGGAACTTTAAAATATAGATATTATATAATTTTCTATAGTAGGAAAGTTATAAATACTTATCTATCTAAGGAGAACCTATATATAAAGGTTAAATAGAATAAAGAGAGAGTAAATATATAATTTAAATTAGTAGAGATAATAATATTAATTAGAATTATATATATAAAGAACCTTTTAAATAAATTACTTATTATATCTTAAAAACCTTAATATTATTCCTATTTTTCTTATATAATATAGATAGGCTTAATATATACTTTAATAATATTAAGAATATTATTATATAATAAAATAGAACCTTTATCCTATTATATAAAAGTAGGGATATTTTTTTAATACTAGTTATATAGAAGTAGTAATATTCTTTATAGAGCCTTAACTAAGATAACTATATAGATAGTTTAGGTATCTTTATATAGACTATCTATATAAGCTATTATATAATATAGGTTATATAGATATTAATAAATCTATTTTAAATAATATTTAGAAGTTTTATTACTACTACTAGTTATATAATCTAGTATCTAAATACTTTAAATTCTTATTAAAAGATAAAAGTTATTTTAACTATAAAGTTATAATAGATATTATATAAATTAAAGATAAGAATATACTAGATATAATTAATATAAATATAAGCTTTTAGGCTACTATCTTTCTAAAGTCCCTATCTATATAAGATACCTAGAATACCCTATATAAGTACTAAATATATATATATACTAGTCTACTAGACTATATTATATATAACTTAGAGATAAATTTCTTATTAGAGGAATTTAGAAATAATATATAAATTATAGGAATATTATATAAAGAAATACTTATAGAAGTATATTAGGTAGTAGGAAAATTAAATAATAATATTCTCCCTATACTATATATATAATATTCTATAGAAAGAAATTAGATATTATATAGATAATAATACTCTCTTATAAATATCTATTAAAGCCTTAAATAATATAATAGAACTTAATAGAATTATACTAATACTTTTTATTTTTAGTATATATTTAAGAATTATATAAGACTTACCTTTATTACCTAAGATAACTATATATATAACTATAGTTTAAAAGCTTTAAAAATACTTAGAGGAATTTATATAGAAGTTAAAGTTAATAAAGTAATTAATACTAGAAATAGACTTAATATATATAAGGTACTATCCTTTCCTCTCTAAAGTAAAGTCTTAGTAAAAAAAAAAAGAAGGATAAGTAGGACTATATAAGATCTAAGCTATAAATAGCTATAATATTATAGTTAATATTAGAAATAACCTTATATAATTTAAAGCTATCTATATAAAGCTATACTATAGAGTAAAAGAGATTATATAAGACTTAGATAATATAAAACTTATTTAGGTTATACTAGATTCTCTAAGATCTTAGAAAAGAGAAAAACTAAGAAAGAAAGATTCTATATAAACTATAATAAGCTCTAGGAGAAACCTTATATAATAGTTAAATAGAATAGTAAACTATTATATAGTATAGCTATCTATATAATAATTCCTAACTATAAAGAAGAAGGAAAACTATAAATTAGTAATTAAGTTTAAATAGAATAATATTATTATAACTTTAAAGGGTTTATATAAAGAATCTAATATAGCTAAATTAGATATATTAGCTATATAGGAAGTTTTTATTTTATATAATATAACTCTAAAAAGTATAAAAGAATTTAAATCTTCTAAACTTATATAGTATAAGAGATTAAAAATAAAATAACTAGGCTTATTAAGAAATTATAACTTATTATATAAAAGTATAAAGATATAAATAAAAGGAGAATTCTTACTAAAGCCTTAGTCCTTTAGTAAATAAGCTATTACTTTATATTTATACTAAGATCTATCTTAGTTTTATTCTTTACTATATAAATAGAAGTAAAGAATATTATATAGGTATATCTCTAGATAAAGAATAAACTAATATAGATAATTCTTATATAACTACTAAAGGAACTAAAGAATAAATATTCTTTAGATATTATTCTTTTATTAAAAAGCTATTATATAAATTTATTAAGTTAGATTTTTATTAGTTTAAGATATACTATAAATATTATATAAAAGTATTAAATATAGTATAATTAATATATAATCTATACCTTCTATATACTCTAAATAATCTTAAAAGGTTTAGAATAGTAAGGATATAAGTAGATAATATATTAATATTTTATATAAAGGAATTCTTTAAAAAAGAGGAAGAAGAATAATAAAAGGCTAGCTTTTATATAAAGAATAAGGAAATCCTATCTCTAGAGTACCCTATTACCTTTAATAAAAGAATAATCTCTATATATAAAGATAATATTATTTTTATTAACTATTTATATTTTTTAAGTTCCTCTATTAAGCTAGAATTAATAATAAAAGAAGATATAATAAAAGAAGATATAGTAAAAGAAGATATAGTAAAAGAAGATATAGTAAAAGAAGATATAGTGACTTTATAATTCTCTATAACCTGTCTGTGGCTAAAAGTTATTATTCTATACTAGTAGCTATAGTATATTAGACCACGCCTATTTATACTGGTGCTATTAATAAGCTGTTAGCCTGTTAAGGTTGAAGCTATTATAGACTGTGGGCTAGTTTAACGCTATTAAGCACTATATATAAGTACTATTACTGTATAACTTAGGGCTTTAAGTTGGCTAAAATAGGTAATAATATAAAAAGCCGCCATTGCCCTAACTAAGGTTCTAGCTCTACTTAAACATACACCTATCCACCACGACCTTCTTACACAAGACTACTCGAAAGCAATCTTTCAGCCTACTATATAGGTAAGGTAACCATAATCTATTGTCTGGATATATAGAACTAACAGCCCTATATAAATAGCCACAGAATAGCGATTAACAACTAGGTATATCTCCGTATAGAAGGAGCCCTTAAATTCAAAGCTATAGATATTATATCTATATTAAGAAAGCTTAGTTTATTTATTAATAAACTAAGAGAGTATAACATGGACTCTAATACTATTAAAACCTATATATCCCTTAGGATGAAGCTGTAGAGGGGTATAGGTTTATTGCTGGTGGAGAAGAAGGTATTTGAAAGGTTCGAGGAAAGGTTTAGTAAAGGCTAGAGACTAGACTAGGCTGTAGATTTAAAATAGTTGAATAAAATCAATTAAAAAAAAAATAACTATAGGTCTTTTAACCTTATACTTAGGAGGGATATTATTTTTATATAAAAAGGGATAATTAGCTTAGCTTTATATAATAGATCCTAAAAGCCTAAATATATAATAAGAATATATTATATAATAGGTAAAGAGAGTATATATTATATTTATTTATTAATTAAAAGTAGTATATAATTTATTAAAGGCTATATAAGTTAAGAAATTTAATAAAAAGGATATTAAGTTCTTAAATATATAACTATAATAGTAGATAGAAAACCTAGAAAGAGGGCTTACCTATATTCTCCTAAATCTTAACTATATAAAGATATATATTTTTATAAATAACTTCTTTATAAATAATAAGAATTTAAGTTTCTAATTAGGATTTATAATTATATTAAGGATAGAAACTAATTATATAGAAGTTAATTTTAAGGTTTAAAAGAATATTATATACTAGAGCTTAATAAAATATAAGTATATTATTAAAAGTATTCTAGTAAGTAAATTATATAGAATAATAACTAGGTTTAATAGTAGAATAGCTTTTAATATAACTCTATATAAAATTATAAATAGTTTAAGGAAGCTAAAATCCTAGTAGTTATATATATAGATTTTAGATTCTTATATAAGTACCTAGTAAAACTAGGTATAACTAATAAAAAATAACTAATAATTAATATTATATTACTAAGAGAGGTATATAAAAGGAAGGAAATTATAGAAGTATATTAGATTAATAGAAGAGATAACCTAGTAGATACTTATATAAAGTTAAAAGTAAATAGTATTTTAGTATAACTTATTAAAAATATTAAAATTATAATATAAATTAAGGTATATATAGACTATATAGAAGCTATATTAACTTCCTCTTAGAAGGTAAGGTAACTTATATAAAAAAAGAGGGAGAAAGTAGAAATAGGCTATATAAGGCTATATAAAAAATAGGAGGAAGCTAGAGGAGAGAAGATATATATAAAAAAGAAGATATAAGGGAAAGATATTAGTTTAAAGGCTAGTATAGATCTAAAGATATAGAAGAGGAACTAATTATATAAGTATAAATATATAAGAATTAAGAGTTATAGACCTAAGGATATATAAAATATACCCTTTATAGAACTATAGATATATAAAATATACCCTTTATAGGACTATAGATATATAAAATAGACCCTTTATAAGACTATAGATATATAATTTATACTCTTTATAAGTCTTTAGATAAGAGGACTATAGCTATTATTAGACCTTAGATAATAGCTAAAGAACTATATATAGACTTAAGAATATTATAAGGAAAATATATACTAGATAAAGAATATATAATAAGGAATAATATTTAGCCTCTTTATTATTATATAAAAGATATAAGGGATAGTACTTTATTTAGGGGTTAAAAATTATACTAAGTTATTATATAAAGAAAAAGACTATAAGAGGTAGAATTTACTTAATTTTAACTTTTATATAAGATAATTTTTAGGTAGAATTTATTTAATTTTAACTTTTATATAAGATAATTTTTATTATATAAAAAGTAATAATTTCTACTACTATTTACCCTAAGAAAGAAGCTACTATCTACTATATAAATCTACCTACTTAATTATAAGGGGAGTACCCTAGCTTCTAGGGGTATTCACCTAGTTACTACTCTAGGAACTACCTATATAACTACCTCTTAGAGAGCTACTATTAAAGCTATTACTAAAACTATCTCTACTACTATTATTATAGTCTTTATATAGAGAAATAAAACTAAGTTTATAATACTAATATTAAATACTATATAATTATTAGATATACTTAAAATAGAAGCTATTCTAGAACCTAGGGAGTTATATATAGATATAAAAGTAATAGTTATTAACCTTTATATATTTATTAGTATAGTTATTAATATATATATTATAAGAATAGATAAGGATTATATAAAAGTAACCCTTTTAATAAATTATCTTAGTTATAAACTTCTAAATAGTATTATTAATACCTATATATCTAGATATTATATAAAGGAGTTTAATAATATAATACTTTATCTTATTCTATATATTAGTATATAAAGAACTAAAGAGATAGAAAAGAGAATATATAAATATTAATAGTTAACTAGTAAAAAGTATATAATTTATATTAGTATTAGTAGAAATAAGAAGCTAGATATAACTATAATATATATAGTATTAAAGCTAGTTAAAGGGATTAGTAGAAACTATCTTTATAATAATTATATAAAGAGGTTAGTTAGTTAATTAATTATAAAGGTAAAGAAGATATAGTATAATTATATATATAAAAGAAATATATATATATATAAGTATATATATATATTATATAAAGAGGAAGAAGAATTAGAGGAGGAAGAAGAAGATAATAGTTTTATTCTATAATAGATAGCTTATATACTTAGCTAAGTAGCTAACTAATAGAGGTTAATAATTTACTTATATAAAGGGAAGCTACTAGGTAGCTTTCTAAAAAGAGGGAAGAATATATAAAGAAAGTAGAAGAAAAAGTAAGTTAAAAGAGTAGAAGAAGCTAAGTATAGTATATAATAGAATTATATAAAGTAACCTCTAACTTATACTAAAAGAAAGGGAGCTAATTAGTACTTTAATATATTAATTAGAAAGAGGAAGGAAAGCTTAAGCTAAAGGAGGTTATATAAGTAGCTTAATTTACTATATTATAGATAGAAGTAGATTAGAGTATATATAATATTAAAAGAAAAGACTATCTATATTAAAATAATAGTAGTTAAGCTATATATAATCTAGGTAGGTTAGGTAAGTAGTAGGGCTTAGTAAAGGAGTACTTTTTTAGGTATTTTATATAATACTTCTTCCCCTTTATTAGTTAGATATTATATATTATTAATAAATTAGTTTATCACCTAACTATATATATATATATACTTAATAAAGCCTATTTAATAGAATTCATATATTAAGTCCAAGGCTTCAAATTTAAGGAGATAACACAGCGACCACGTGAGATAGTTCAGATATCTATTAAATGCCTGAGTCCTCGATCCTTATACGACTTTCTGGATTTGACCGAGACAGAGATGTTGATCATTAAACCAGCAGATCCCCTTGAGAAAGGAAGTATCACCATACCAGAGCTCACTTCTCGATTGAGGGAGCTATGTCGACGCTGTGAAGACAAAGTATACGCAACGGCAGGTGCAACCTGGGTTCAGGCAGGCACGCTGTAGAGTCTCCTGGAACTTCTTTCAGTCCTACTGTTACATGAATGAATTGTGAGAGGCGTTTAATTCGGTACAGTGCCGTCAATTTAGCATTGGTTTTGTACGCAGTGGTCTCATAACTATAGTCAAGTTGAAGTCCAGAACGTCAGCCTTGATGGTTGAGAAAGGTCACAGTGCCCACGTAAGATAGGTATGATATCTCATTCAATGCGTGAGTTGCCGAAGTGGCATTGGCAGACAAGCGGCGGAAATGGGACACTTCCAACGATTGCGTCTTGGGGAGAGTATCGAGAAGATACCTGCTTGGAACATACGCCAGTCAACAAATACCGATCCACAGTGCAGAGCTGCGTCCGCTTAGACTTTTCTCGGGTGTCTGCTACGCGGCCACAGTCTTTTCCCAAGCCCCCATCATACGCACGGCACCCTCCTATGGGACACCCTCCTATGGTACACCATCTTATGGGCAGCAGGAGGGGTGATGTCCTGTGGAATACCCCCGACCGGCATGGCTTGTATAGGATAACCTTCGATCCACATGAATAGGGATTAGTTGATCCACATGGTCTCTCATACGACGTAGTTTTACTTTTCTAGGTGAGGTGGTGGTGTTAGTAAACGTGAGGGGTGAACGAGAATCTGTGCTACTGCAGCAGCTTTCGTTTAAACTGTAATATTTTCTAAAGGGGACCAGATACGGGAAAAGGATGATACAAACATGCTAGGTAACTCAGAGATCAACGTGACGATGTTAGTACTTATCTCATAGAAGGTTGTCCTGCAGGAGCTTTATCCTACATGAGATGTTTTAATAGGAGCTTATCCTATAGGACCTATAGGTAGTAAGAAAAGTATTGAACAACCAGGCTAATACTGATGATACTAGTTTTGGTGCCGACGAGTATTTATTGATGCATATGGCGCTGTAACCGTATGGGAGTACCCTCCCTTTTTATGCATGCGAATCTCTGATCACTCTTCTATGGAGGCACAAGAGCCTGCGAAGGCCTACTCATCCGTGCCTTCGCTATTGTCCATATAATGAAACGAAATTTCCACTGGTCTCGCTCTATGACACAATTCGGAAGTGACATTTTTCTTTTGAAAGAGAACGATTTCGATCACTTTCAAAGTGCCAAGTAAAGTTCTGTATTCGCAATTTCCAGGTGCCAGAATTGTTGGATCACCATGACATACAATGACGTTGAGCTGCGTGCGGTGGCACTTCACCGGCCTAAGGAATCAACGCCGATCATCCAGACAGAGATATCTATTTTATAGGAACCGCAGAGAATGAACATCAAACAGGTAAGTCCTTTCGTCAGTAATGCTTCGCCTCTACTCACAGCTGGAAACTAAGTTTCTGGACAATTTTCCATTCTGAAAACGCGCCCCGGAGATTCCTGTCCACAATGGCGCTCAATCTCACCGGCACCTGCACATGCAGGAAGCTGCAGTACACGGTGAAGCTTGACTCTGCTGAGTCGGCGCGGACATCGCTGTGCCACTGCTCGAGCTGCAAGAAGGCATTCGGCACGAACTTCGGGTTGACGTCCAAGGTATGTCTCAATATGCACCAGTCCTTCTTGGCCGGGTGGCAACGCGCACGAAGTACATAGTCAGGGCAGTCGTCTTACGTACAAGTAGCTAACTACCTACGCAGATCCCAATCGAGAGTTTCAAGTACAGCCAAGGCGAGCCTAAACTCTTCAGACAGGAAAATGGCGTTGTCAGGGAGTTCTGTGGCAACTGCGGCTCGTTCACCTGCGAATACGGGGTACGTGTGCATGCATTTGATCCACCTTTTTGGGAAATGGAGTGGTAGCCCTAAGAACACGAGCTGATGCATCTGGTCACGACAGGAACAAGCGGCGGACGAATTCAGGTACATCACTTACGGCACGTTGGATGACCCTAAGCAGCTGCCGCCCAAAGGAGAGGTTTTTTTGTTCAGAAAGGGCCAACTGGATGCCGGAGATCCCAGGTGAGTGACACGAGCCCCACGCAATTTACCAATTTTTCACGGCTGACTTTGTAATAGATTTGTTTCATAAACAGAAGATCAAGGAGTGAATGACGCTCAGAGGGTACCGGAATGTTGGTCCGGATGAGGAGGAATGGGAAAAGAACGTAGAATCCACTACCGGGGAGTTAAGGCTTCCAGAGTGTAGTGCAGGGAAGTAGTACCAGCTGGGCATGAAATCCATCAGTGAAGGATCGTCAGCGTTTGTGCTTCTCGAGCACGTGTTTTGAAGATCTGTCTTGTGTTATGAGGCTTGCTCCACAGAGTTCTGACGAAGAGCTGCAGGTAGGCATTTTCGCCCCCAACACATGTGCAGTCACGGTAACACTGGGCCCACAAGGTCAGTCTGGATGGTCCCATATCCAGGACATCCATGCCCAAAGGGGATTATGAAGCTTGCTAGCACAATAGGTCAGCAATTACAATATCGGATGTCTGTTTACGGTAGCCCGCACCAGCGAGCAAAAACGAACGAGAGCTTCGTAGCACTACACAAAGACCATGACAGAGCGAGGATAGCACCGACACACAAGCAAGAGAAACACGAGCAACTCTTCCAGTTCACAGCATGCACCTTGACCAACCTTTCCCAAACGGACTCGAGGCAGTCCACCATAGCACCTGCCCACCCAGCCTGTAACGCGACCGAGCAGGAATTGGCCAATTCTTTCTCCTCCTGCAGCACGGAGCACAGCACCTCAGCCTCCACGAGGGGCGGCATCGTCGAGCGGCACGTCGCCCCAACAACTTGATCAACAACAACGCATAGCGGCAGCACATACCGTGGCACGGTCGTCCAGCATTGGGTCGGCGCCGCGGAACCGTTGGGCACCCACCGCCTCTTTCCATCGACCCGGTTTGGGTTCCTTGTGGTAGCCTCCCCCTCTTCTTTTGTAAATTGCCTGCTTCGCCGGCCCCTCCTCCCCACACCACCTCTCAAAACATGGGGTTGTCTGCCAACTGGGCTTGGCGAGGGCGGCAACGAGAAGAAAAGGATGGGGGCCCGATGCTGCACAGAAGCGCGCTGGCACGTAACACAGACTCAGGCCGGGCAACCCGGACGCTGATCGTACATACATAAATCTTCCGGTAGCACCACGTGTAACGACTGACCTGCATGCATGTGGGAGTGAGCGAGTGACTACTCCAGGGGAGGAGGGAAACGGAGGATCTCCGAGGGTAAACATATATGCATGCAGCACCACAGAAAAACGTGGGTGTGGCAAAGAGCTCGGTGAAGCTGAGATGAGAAGGGAGGACGGATGGGGTAATAGTGCATATGTGGTGGTCAGAGTATGGGGGCTGTTGGGCATTGCACCTTGTGTAGCCTGCATAAATCGATCCGAGGAACGAAGCACAGACGTTAGCAGGTGGGTAGGACGTATGCAAAACAACATGAAATATGATCAATCGACTGCAGATAATGCGATATGATGCGGTATGATGCATCAAGGTGTGCATATAAGATATACACTGCTGCCAGGACCGAGGAATGGGAACCAATACCACCCGCAGGCGAGTGTTGTCGATAGCATAGGGACTACGCTTAGGTAGATGTGTATCCTCGCTTTCTGCCCAATGCCCAACGCCTCCTTCGGTGAGCTTAGCATATGCAAGGCCTGCATCATATTTGGCTAATGCATCTTGCCCGGCCAAGCATGAGGGTGGAGTCCTTGAGATCGGCCGCCTGCATCGGCACGCACCGCAGGGCCGGCTGCATGACATAACAATGCCGGAGAAGGAGAGCATGGATCCCCCATGGATGCTTCGCTTGACCATGGATGGCCTTTATTATAAGGAAAACTGGAATAACCTGATGGCTACTCGATTCACATTTGTGAAGGGCCACAGAAGGCGGCGGTGCACGCTTGTAATGGTCACAATGCAACAGTCGTCCCAGAAACGGAGGTTCCGTGACAAGGACAGGCTGGCTGAGCAGCGAGAGACATGTCTCCTGCATACGAGAGAGCGAGCAGGCTTCGCCTTCCAGAAACATTCTCAGGCACGAACGGGACTTGCGGCTCAAAACGCCAGCCTGTCTCTTTGACTGACAAATGACAAGCCGTGATCAGCAGTATTCCAGCCTGGTGTTCGCAGCATTTGCGCATTAGGCACTGAGATCGTCGACGCAGAAACAACAACATGTCCGAATACAATGCAGCAGCAGCCTGGGGCCAATGTCGTCAGCAGCCACGGGCGTGTTGCTTGCGTCCGACATCTCACTTGACAGCATTGGTCGCAGAGCCGCAGACGTAACATCAGACATCGCTTATTGGCGACGCTGTAGAGATGCCTGGGTGGCTTGAGATGTGTGTGTAACCCAGGTCAATACGCAGACAGGCTGGGGTATGCGGCAAGCAATCGGGCCCGAGTTATTGGAGTCGGCGGAGGAGCAGCTGAGCGTGTTGACCTTATCAACGTGAGGAGAGATCTCTGGCGAATACGGGACCCTTGTCACCGTCACTTGACGGACGAAGAGCGAATAGGAATAAAAAGTGTGGAGATCGGATGAGGCTGCATCTGCATCCAAAGGCTACCGTTTGCTGGGGCCATTTGTGCATTGCCTTAGCGTTTGCCCGAGAGAAGTGTAATAAGGCGTTCGGTCTGCTGCCTTCTTTTGCTCCGCAGTCCCGGCGAACCATGCGGCCCATTGAGGCTCAGGTGCTCCGCGTCGTACAGCATACAGGCACATGGGCCATCGAATACCACCCGCCCTTGTTCAGCATCAGAGACATATCTGGACAGGTTTCGGTGAGGGTCTTTAGTGTCGAGGTGTGAGTGAATATCAAGGCGTCAGTGAGGATGAAGACGTCAGGTCGCGCCGGGCGGCAGTCGCGGTCTCACATTGTCTCCAACTCGTACCAGATCATCCATCCCCTGACATCTTGAGCAACAAGACACCGCATATGTGGTCGCTGGCTGAGCACGGCGGGCATTTCACCATTACCTCGCGACCACGGCCAACAGCCTGTGGTCACCCAGGGCCGCCACAATCGCGACCTATCCAGTCTGGAAGTACTAGGTGACAAGCTGAGCTCAAGCTTAGCTCTCCGGTCTTGGCAATCCTTCGAGCAGTCCGCGCTGGTCCCCTAGTGCTGCCTGGCCAATCACGACCCGTGGTGTAGAGGAGAGTGCACCTTTGGCGTTGAAGAAGGTGTGTGTGTGCCTGTGTGACACTCCGTCTCACCGTACAAGCCAGAGTGGGGCGAGACGTTGCTATGTTTTAGTCCATATTGGAAGTCATCAAGTAGCGCCTCTCCATTCCCGGCAATTGTTTCTCGAAGTTGGTGTGCATGTACCCGCTCCCATTATCTCGAGTCAAGTATCGGACTGCTGATCTTAGGTATGGTTCATCGCAAAGTCGCAGCGGCAGCAGCCGCCCAAGACCACTCTAGGACCTCGGAGCTGTTCATCTGGCCGAGTGATCCGCGTACCGAGTGACCTCGACGGCTCTAGACACCAAGTCCTAGACACGCGTGGCTCATATCTTGATGGCTGTCCCCTCCTTGTCTCATTCTTCAGTCGTCTCGTTGCGACACGAACGAACCGCGTGGCCTCTTGTCCTCGCCTCACTTTCATGACGCACCAAGAGGTTGTAGGTTGCACACCATCTGGTCGACTTGCTTCGGATTGTCTGTCCTCCAGGAGCCGCTCCAATATATTATAGCCTTGCTGCCTGGCTCTGACTCCTCGCCCCGGCCGAGAGCAATCATTCTTCATCCAACCTTTCTCCCGCCTTTCTTTGAACAAGGCAGATTTGTCGCTTGCTTCTCTCCGTAGTCGAGCGTATCTTTCACGTTTGTGATCATGCCTGAATTCTTCCACCTCAATGGTGGTCAGCCCCATTCACCACCCGCCATCCCGGTCCCTCCTCAACATCATCAGCCGGGTGTGGGTGGCCGGCCGCCGCCACCGGCGCCGATGGTGCATCAGCAGCATCCCATGCCCATGATGGCGCCGATGTCTCTTTCCCCACAGATGCCACGGCCCTTGCCGCACTCAGCCGCTCCATTCCCATCACATCCACCCCATCCTCCCAGGAATATCATACCCTCCCACTTTCAACGGCCCGTCGTCGTCTCCGACATTCGACATGAGGGGTTGACGGAAGAAGATATTCGGGAGGACCTTTCAGAATATGTCATCCTAAGGTTCCAGAAGATTCAGCCGTACGACGAATACGATTCTGATGGCGAAGAAGTGAGGGCGGGCTGGGATAACTGCACCAGGACCCGCATTGCTAATGTCGACAAGGTGGACGCCCGCAGAGAAATCCGGAGGCTCAACAAGGAGGACTCGAAGAAGGGGAAGACCCTCCTTGAGAAGCAAAATGACCTGTCGCCCAAACAACAGGACCAAATTGCCAAAGCAGAACGCGACCTCTCCCTGGAGGAACACGATGCACGCTTTCATACCGTGCTCGCACAGATCGACTCCACATTGAAGCCCGTCATGCAAAAGCGTGAGAAGGTGTATGTCCGGAGGTCCAATACCAAGAGGAAGATCCACCAGAAGAGGAGGTACGAGCGTACCTCCATAACCGCATACTTCAAACGCTGCCCCAAGAATACTCAGGTACCGAGCGAGCTTGCTCGTGCCATTGGCATGGAGAGGCAGCGAGAATCTGAAGCGATGCGGATGAGACCCCAGGCACAAGGCCACCACATGCTCCCGCCCCATCGTCCGCAGCCTCAACCAGGGCCAATGGTCCACCCGCACGCTCTCCCCATGCTTAGCCCAGGACCAATGCATGGACCCATGCACCGCCCTCAGGTAATGCCGATGCACCAGCCTCATCCTGGACAAGGAATTGGTCGACCGCATACACCAATCCGCGTCGAGGTTGACCACAGGAAAGACAAGCACCATAAGAGTCGACACTCAAGAAGTTCTGACAGCTCCGACTACTCTGACTCCGGCTCGGGGTCCGAAATGGGCTCCGAGTCCACGTTGGTCACCGAGCCATCCCATTCCTCAGGCTCGCACAAGGACAGAAAACATCAGGGGCAGAAGAGGCGATCCTTGAGGTACCTGGAAGAGCCAAGGAACTTCGGCGTTGACGTCTATCGTCCCGGCCGTCGCCACAGCCTGGTCGAGGAGGGATCATACATCGTCACCGGCAGTGGAGCTCGTGTCCCAATCATCCAGGTCGCGGTACCTCCAAGAAAGGCCGCGATCCCCGTCGAGGACATTGACCACATAGAGGCCGAGGCCTATCGGGCTGGCAGGTCGGACCAGAAAGCTGCCGACCGACATACTATGGATGGGCCCGAGAGTCTCGATCTTGCCGCGAGGAGATACAGGCCTCGATACGCTCCTCGACCCGAGATCATCAATGACCCGATATCTCCAGCTAGGATCCGGCACGTCACCTCAAGCGAGGTAGATCGACAGCTCGAGGACGACTTCCATCGGTTGAGACTCGACCGCGAAGATCTCGCCGACTCCATCCATTTTGAGGCCCAACGACGGCGTGAGGCACGGGCGCGAGAAGAGCAGGAGAGCATCATGCGAGCGCAACTAGACGAGGAGATCTTGTACCGAAGGCGGCGAGAAGAGTCGCCTCCATCTTCTGTGAACCCTTTCTCGCCTTTGCCGCGGAGATCAGGCCGCGCTTATGACTTCGATCGTGATTATAGGCGATGAATTCTTTTGTTAGGAGGACAAGTCCATGTTTCAGATGCCCGAAAGTTGTTGCTTTCCAACACGGCAGCGGTCAGAAAAGCTGAGCAGTGATGAGTGCGATTCGCAAGGCTGCTCCCTCTTGCATTTTCAGAATGTCGTCCCAGGCGGCAATGTCGTTACTATGAGCGTACTCAGAATGCAAGCAATGTTGATTCCACACCTGCTTTCACTGGTGATGGCACTACAAGTGGCGCGTAAGGAAACAGCTTCTGGAAGCTGATCCAACCAAAGCCTCATATCGACTTGTGCATCGAGGCCCGGTTAATAAGAGGCACGTGATCGTATGAGACAGGCTGTAGGTTTGTAGGAGACCTCATAGCCAGCCACCTGGTTAAGGTGGTAGAAATTGAGCCGAGATTTGACCTCCTGCAGCTGGAGTAAGGACTGTGGGTTGTGTGTGAAACCGTGCTGGTGAGGTCTCTGCAACGGTTGGGGCAAAGATTGACAAGATTCACGAGAGAGAAAGACGATCCTGGGGAAGCTCGATAGCTCGTAGTTATTAAGAGACTCGATGCTGCTTGCTCCGCCTATACGCGGCATGTCAGCCCAACCTCAGGCGATTGGGCGGGCCTGAGCCTTCATCGCGAGCCACCCTTCCCAAAGGAAATTGGCCGAGCATTGAACGTGGACGAACCAGCTGCTTGCCTCATCGTGGCTAGAACTGCTGGCACCTCCTCAATTGGCTGCTCTGCCGTATTTGAGCCTGCCAAGTGTGCCTCGGGCACGGAGGTCGAGACTCCTGCGTGCTTGAATTAGGACTCTGTATGCCTTGGGAAGCCGATTCGTTCGGCGATGGGTTCGGGTAACGCTGGTGTTCCCAGGTCCAGTCAGCCAGTCCACTCAAAGGTGGAGCGCGACTCAGTCTCGCACTGCGGCTTGGACGGGTTGGGTGGGTTTATAACGTCACGCCACAGAGCACTGTAAATCATGCGGGAAAAGCAGGGAGAGCTAGGCATGAAGTCATGCTGTTTACCGAGGAAAGTGAGGCGATGAGTTGTTTTCGTTGAGGTCGGAAACTAGGGGCCATCGAACGAGAGCCGCCAAGTCCCGGTAGTCCCCACCAGAAACGTCGTTCCAGCACCAAGCTGCCCATGCCCGTGCTCTGTGCCCCTCCATCTGCTGCCCCTCTAAAGGGCAGACAGACTGTCGTCACCTCGAGTACGCTTTTCCTGAAACTCTCTCAACTCTCTTCATTCTACCAGCTACACCTTCTCGGCAAATACACACTCTTCTTCACGAACAATTGTACTTCTCTGTTTTACCTTAAAGATACCCCAGAAAACAATTGCCCATCATGGCTCGCAAGTTCTTTGTCGGAGGAAACTGGAAGATGTGAGCTTCCACCCAACAAGCTCCCCGAGCTTCTGAAAACCCCGCAGAGCTTCCACAGAGCTTGAAGACTGACGATGGCCTCGCCAAACCCGCAGGAACGGCACCAAGTCGTCCATCAAGACCATTGTCGACAACCTGAACAGCGCAAAGCTCGACTCCAATGCTGGTATGTCTGGACCCGCACTACTCTGAGCCATTTGCTCCTCGAGAACAAACCAAAGCAGAAAGAAGTCTTCCCTGCTAACCAGCCTTCCATACACAGAGGTCGTTGTTGCACCACCAGCACTGTACCTGCACTACGTCCGTGACACCCTGAACAAGGGCATCGAGGTGGCAGCACAGAACGTCTACGACAAGCCCAACGGCGCCTACACGGGCGAGATCTCGGTGGAGCAGCTCAAGGACAGCAACGTGACCTGGACCATCCTGGGCCACAGCGAGCGCCGCACGATCCTGGGCGAGTCGGACGAGGTCGTCGCCAACAAGACCAAGTTCGCCGTCGACGGCGGCCTGAGCGTCATCTGGTGCTGCGGCGAGTCGCTCGAGGAGCGCGAGGCCGGCAAGACCGTCGACGTCGTCACCAAGCAGCTGGACGCCCTCAAGGCCAAGATCGGAAACGACTGGTCCAAGATCGTCATCGCCTACGAGCCCATCTGGGCCATCGGCACCGGCAAGGTCGCCACCACCGAGCAGGCCCAGGAGGTCCACGCCGCCATCCGCAAGTGGCTCCAGGAGAAGGTCGACGCCAAGGCCGCCGACGAGACCCGCATCCTGTACGGCGGCTCCGTCAGCGAGAAGAACTGCAAGGAGCTCAGCAAGCAGGCCGACATTGACGGTTTCCTCGTCGGTGGTGCCAGCTTGAAGCCTGCTTTTGTCGACATTATCAACAGCCACCTGTAAGGCCATTGCCGTTCAGCTGGGAGAGGAGTATCTATGGGTAGCTTCCCGACGGAATCGGGGGCATAGGGACAACCGAGATAGGCAGCCAAAAGTAGTCAAATGAAATTCTTGAAATCACTCCGCTTGGCCTCTTTGAATATTCGTGTCTCGTTGAATTGCGCTTCTTGACGCTTTTGAAGACCTAGTCCGGGTATATAATCGACATGGTATGCCACCCTTGAAGACCGTTCCTCTTTCGAGATGTGGCGCTCCGGCACCATGCATGTAAAAATACACGTTCTCCTCCTATCCCATTCCGCTCGACCCCGGCCCCGTCTATACTGTGAGGCCCTTGCCGTGATATGGTGACCAGATTCCTCTAACACTCTCGTTGATGCTCCTTACTGGCTTGCTGAACTTCTTGTTCTTCTCGCCCGTCGAGTCCCGCAGCAGGTCAACCTTTTGCTGGATCTGATTCGCGTGCATGTTCTTCACGCAGACCGCCCGTGTGTTGCCATTGATGTAGTGTGCGCTGATGACGGGGTGCTTGGTCGGCCGTGGGGATACGGTGACTTCGATCTCGGGGTGTGCGGCGGCGAACTTGGGGAGCATCGACTTGATGAAGGAGCTACAGGATTATGTCAGTACCATGGAAAATGACAAGAGAGGGCGTGTGATACCTACTTCATGCCTTTTGAGCTCCCTGCCCAGTCGCAGTAGTGGAAATCCATCCTCTTACATTGCAGAATGAAGGCGCCGACGCCATTCTGTTGCGGTGGTTAGCACTGTGTGGCGGAATGGGGATACTTTCTGGAAATTGGACTCACTCGGCCCTTCGTCACTGCCTCGAATGCTGGCCTTATTGCCATGGTGGTCTGTCAAATGGGTTTGGGACGGACACCTTCGACGCATAGTCGACGCCTCGCTCGATGCGTTCAATCGCATCCATCCAAAAAATGGTGCTTACGTAAGGTGGTGGTCTGAGCTTTATCAGAACGCGTTCCTGCCTTGTCCCTAGTTGCCGTCGAGGCCCGCTGGCACGGCATAGCTCTGCACTAGGCTACCTGTCGCAAAGCACTCTCCTTTCAACCGCCTCCCTGATTTCTCCCTCCTCCCCTGTTGTTTGCGCTCGTCCTGACTTGTCAAGTCGAGTCCACAGCGCGCAACTGCTTCAAATCATCGAAGCGGGGTAGTCTTCTATTTTGACCGGGTCTTGCCTCAGTGCAAAGTACCTGAAAGAAGACTGAAAATGACCGACAAGCTCCCTCCCAACCTCCTGGCCCTGTTCGCGCCGCGGCCTCCTCTGCGATGGGTCCCTCCGTGCGACTTTCCCCCGGAGCAGCGCAAGACTGCTGCCATCGGTGGTGTGGCCGATTTCCTGCCTCATCTTGAGGCTTACAAGGATGCCGATGGTTATGTCCCCACCGAGAGTTGGCTGCAAGCTCGCGACCGCAAGAAGCTTGAGAAGAAGGCCGAGATCGAGAAACTCGTCACCGAGGGCCCAAAGCATTGTAAGACCCCTGCCAGTTCCCTTTGTGTGTGCAATACTCAAGGCTAACATCTTGAACCAGTTGAACCTAAAACCGACCCTAATATCCGCGGCGATCCCTTCACGACACTGATGGTCTCGCGACTCAGTTACGATGCCAACGAGGAGGATCTCGAGCGGGAGTTCGGTCGCATCGGGACCATCGAGCGTGTATGACAAGACCCGCCCCCCCCCCCCCCTTTAACACTGACTTCGCATCATCGCTGACAGAATAATAGATCAGGATCGTACGTGACACCCACGCCGAAGAGAAGGGCAACAAGAAGAAGAAGCCACACCGCGGCTATGCCTTTATAGTATTTGAGCGCGAAAAGGAAATGAGAGGTAATACTGCCATTGATATTCCCGAGACAGCCCTACAGCCTACATGGCGATCCAGTCCCCCGCCGAGACCATGGCCCTCAAGCTTGCCTGTCTCGGTACCCCTTTCCCCCTTCATCTCATCCCATCACTCAAGGTATGCAGACAATGGTAAGGTCGTACTGACACAAGCGCGTTTTGCCGCGCGCACATTTAGCTGCTCTAGAACAACTCGATGGCATCAGCATCAAGGGCCGCCGTATCAAGACCGATGTCGAGCGCGGCCGTACAGTCAAAGACTGGAAGCCTCGTCGCCTCGGCGGTGGACTCGGAGGGCGCGGTTACACCAAAGCCATGCCAAGTCGTCCCATGGCCGGTCCCGGCGGCTTCGGAGGCGGCTTCCGTGGAGGCCGAGGTGGTTTCAGAGGAGGAGACCGAGGTGGCTTCCGTGGCGGTTTCGACCGTCGCGGTGGAGGCTTTGGAGGCCGCGACCGTGGCTTCGGCGGCCCCCCAAATGCACCTAGCGGACCGGGCGGCGGCAGATATGACCGTGATCGCAGAGATTACGGAGATCGCGGAGGCGGCGGCGGCGGCGGATACGGTCGACGCGACGACGACAGAGGATACGGCGGCGGCGGCGGCGGCTACCGCGGAGGTGACAGGTCCAGCTCCGGAAGCAACGCCATGCCGCTCGGCCAAAGGCACGGCGGAGGCGGAGACAGAGACCGAGGTGGCGACCGCGGAGATCGAGACCGCGACCGAGACGGTTATCGCAGCCGCGACTACGACCGTGACGACTCGCGGAAACGGCCCTACGAAGGCGGGTCAGGCTACGAAGGTGAACGCAAACTGCGCCGCTACTGATGACAAGACAGCCTCTCGTCTTGTGGTGGGTATCTTGAGTCAACTGATTTCGCTTTTGTCGTCTTCCACCTCTCTTGCCTCCTTGACAACAAGGGTAAGCCGACGGAGAAAGATCTTTCCACAACCCCGACCAGCTTCAGACTCCTTGTCTCAAGGTAACACCCAGCCAACCATACTGGAACCGCCGACACGAGCTACACTTAGAAGGCGTTGCCCGGACCATCTGACAACACACCAGAGTGTGTACTTGTCCTCCACCCGACGTATCTCCCGGAGCCGACATACCGTCGTCATTGGCGCTACCGAGAGAGCAGGTAGGCGCCATTCATAAAGGGATAGGACAGGTAGTATTTCTCCTTGTAAGATGACGTGTTTCTTGTATCTGCCAGTCACGCGGAGGAAAATACTGGAATAGCTTTCGAGGTAAGGTCAGAGGTAAGGACTGCGGATCCTACTGACCACGAGCTCCTTGCCAGCTTGGTGTTAGTAATGCATTTTGGGAAACACAAAAGGATACTGTAATGAGCCCATCGAGTTGAAGCGTGTCGCTTGCGTAAGTAGCAAGGCTGTATCATATGTCAATTAAGCGAACACGGCGTAGCGGGGCGCTCTCTCCAGGATATGGCTAGGCGCACAAAGTCTGCGAATGATTCACTCCCATAGTTTCAAGACAATACATATCATTTTAGCTTTTTTTCTCTGGTCTTGTGCGCAAGGCCTTCTGCCATGCGCGATACTGTCTGTCCATTTTCCCTTCCTGAACGCCTCGAAACCCAACATGCAATGGTATAATCCCCGACCAGGCAGCCCAAGGCGGCTGAGGAACACTTTATGACCCCTAGTGTCCACACCTGTCTATCCAACTTCTCCTCTACTCATCATCATCAGCGTCCATGGCGTTCTCGTCGGCCTCTTCGACCTCGGTGACGAGTCCGCTCTCAGACTCCCAGTAGCTAATAACCCGATACTTGTCAGCAAAACCGTGTAGACAACACGCAAGGACCCTAGACTCTCAAGATCGAGGGTGCCTATCCTTTGTAGGATTCAGTTGAAGGTTTATGACTCACGCCAGGATCTTGACCCTGAACTCACTCAGGCACTGATCAAAAAGCTTCAACAGCCTCGTCTGCCTCGAGTCGAGCACCTGGCCCTCCTTGCACACGGTGTACCCCTCGCCGCCCTCCTCACCAAGCACGACCTTGCCGCGGACCATGCGCGTGGGGACGTTGAGCCGTCGCAGCTCGGGCTCGATGGTGTGGCCCAGGGGCACGTCGTGCTCGGGGGGCACGGCGCCGCCCGTGGCGTACACGACGCCGGCGGGGATGACAAAGTCGCGCGAGGCGACGGCGCCCGCGCGCGCAAAGTCGACCGGCGAGAAGTTCTCGAAGTAGGTGGTTATGTCGGCCGCGGGGCGGTTGGTGAAGAGCAGGGCCACGTTGCCCGTCAGGTGCGGGGACAGCTTGTGGATGCCGTCTGCGGTGGCGTCCTCGGGGGTGTTGCCCAGGGCGCGGGACATGAGTTTTGTCTTGCCGAAGAAGAGTCTGTTGGTTCCGCGGAGGAAAGGGTTCCTTCTAGTCAGCGGCCTGCTTCTATATTGCTTCCCCCAGCTGTGGTCTGAGGGGAGCGTGCGGCGAAGGTCTGGGGCCCAATGACTTTCGATCTTTGATTTTTTTTAAGGGGACAGCAGGTGAAAGTCTGGCTTTCACTGCTGCTTGTAAGGAGTCTTCATCCATACCTGGAGTCCGAGAGCTCGTGGCGCACGTCCTTGAGGTGGTTGTTGCGCATGTTGTCGAAGCCCAGCACGAAGCAGCGCTCGTACTTGGGGACGGTGTCGCGGATGTCCTGGAACAGCTTCTCCTTCTGCTCCCTCGTCTTCTTGTTCACCTGAGTGAGGTTGAACACCTTTCCTCTCTTTGACTTGGGCATCTTGGCTGATTTTGTGTGTAGTTCAAGACAATTGGCTTGTTTTGTAGTGAGAGAATTTGGGCTGCGAGCGATTCTCGATGTGGTCGAGAAATTCGAGTAGTCTAAGAAAAGTTGTTATCGGTGCTGCTGATAAGAGCTGGCTCGCAAGGGTCTTTACAAGGATGTCAGGCCCCCCACATACGTACGTACTGTACTAGCACCACCACACCCAAAGAGCGTGTGAGAGCACAGATTATTATTAATCACATCAGAGTCAAGTCTTCAATCCTACAGTTCCTTTTCCCCCCTCTCATCCACACTCCCTTTACTTGTTGATTTGTGGGCTGCCTGCCTTACCAGCGAAAGTCTCACCTTGGCTGGATACTTTTGTAGAGGCCCTTTGCAGAAACAAGAAATTTATAAGGCTGTCTAACCTGCTCAGCAGCACCGACCTTTGGTTTCCTTTGGTTTCTCAGAATGACGCTACCAAGTTCGGCATCAAATGAGGCTCAGGTGTAACTCCCAGATTGTGATGCCTTATCACCAGGTGCTGAAACTGTTGTGCGACCCCTGGCCCTCTGTTATGGTTGTTCCAATCACGCAAAAGACCTCTTGCATCGAGCAATATGGGAAGACCGTCGACAGCTCAGCTGGGGACACATGAGAGCCTGCTTCAGATCGATTGCATGACCTATGTTCTTGTTTTCGCGGGTTGTGTGACCTGACTATAGTATCTCCACGCCGTAGGTGAGAGGGAGTCATATGCTACGGTATCCTCTAAGAGGGCACCCGTAGGAGGGTATCGTGTAAAAGGGTATCTTGTAGAAGGTTATTTTGTGGAAGGATGTCTCATATGAGGATGCCTTATTGGAGTGTGTACCCAACACCATACACACAGCCGTCCTCTTTGGCGGCCGCCTGGGTAAGTACAAGTACCCCCAGCGGAGAACGCCACACCAAGCCCTCATTGCAGCATTTTTAAGGAAGTCCTGGTGATGCGGCATCCCAGAAGGCTGACTTGACGCGTAGCGTCTTGCGGACCATCTCGACTATTTTAAGAAGTAGCACAACAGCGTCGGGGGAGATGGCTGAAATCCCCCATAAAGGCCGCGTCAGCCGCTTCTCTATTGTGCTTTTTACCATCGACTCTTTGCTTCCTGAGAGCCTCGCTCATCAAATTCAACGGAGCTGAACTTCTCGTTTCATCATTCTAAAATCTGGGTGGAGTTCACTGCTCCTGTCAACATGGAGCCTGTCTGGCAGACCGCAGAAGAGCATCGGCGGCCTGGTGTTGAAAGTCATCATGGGCTGCTTGATCTTCCAGGGCTCGAAATCCAAGAGTCTTTGCGGAGTATGATCGCCGAAGATTTTCAGTCACGAGATGACGCATCGATGGAGATGTTACTCTTACGAAGAGACACCACAGACAGGATGACACCTTCCTCTGAGACGCGGGTCGAAGGAGATGAGGTTCTCCCCAACCCAAGTGATGGTGACAGCTCGAGCCAGCATAAGGAGGAAGATGAGTCCCAATCTCAGCAGAAACATATTGGAAGACGATTACTGGGATGGATCATCCACAGGTACCGACTACTGATGCTCTACTCAAATGCAACCAAACTAATGTTCAACTTACTCGTAGACGACGAGCTTCCGGTAAATCTGAACAACCAAAGATTGTGTACAGCCAGAAAAGACGCGAGATCCTCCGGCAAATTCTCCTATTCCACTTTATCCCAGTTTGCATTAACTTCGCGCTCTTGGGACTCTATACCCGCCGAGTACTATGGGTACCACCATGGCCAACGACGAATGTTCTTAATGCCTTACAATTCGCTGCAAAAGTCCACGAAAGTCTCATGGTGGCATCGCTCGCCCGTATCCTTCTCCATCATGTTAGTTATCGACTGCTTTCAACTACTCAGGGTATACCCCTAGGTATTGCCACCTCACCATTCCGTTTACTCGACATAACCTATCTATGGAGCCAAGAGTTCTTGTCAGCCTCCTGGTCAGGCGAAAATGGAATACAGAAATTCATCACCATCGTCATTCATATCTTCCTGTTCACCCTAGCAGCAATACTCGGTCCCGCATCTGCTAGCAGTATGCTTCCAAGGCTTGGCGACTGGGAACTTGCTAAAACAGTCGATAAGGTGCCCTTTGTTGTGCCCCGGGGCTTTGCTCCGACGTTGGAGATCTATATAGGCGACCATCTGTCAGACCTCTACCCACATACAATTACAGCAGACTTCATTCCTGAAGCCTGTGACTATGGCAACCTTTCTCGTCCTCAGACTAGGAACTGCCCCCGCCCTGGCCTAGAGGACATTTTACGTGGCTGGTTACCAGCCGACGCAGATACTCAACCTCAACCGTATCAAAGTAACCTCGTGGCCAGTTCGGGAATCCTCAATTTCACAGTTCAAAATGATACGGCTGCTTCGCTTGGTTCTCGTACCATGTGTGTGAGATACCAAGGACGGACCATTGGGGACCATCAGATTTTCATGGAAGCAACGACACCTCCCGACTTTTTGTCACACCTATCAGGAATGTTACTTCAGTCTTATTCCACAACCTGGTTTTCCTATTCTCAGGAATCATTCGGCGGCCCGGGCCCCACTCGTTTTAACCCTACTTCGAAACGTCCTGCCACATTCAAGTTGTACCCCAGACAAATGTGGCAGAAAACACTGCCGCTTTCATGGCAACAGCCCTACGTATCTTCTTTCTGCTCAATGCAAAGAGAAGAGACCTTGGAGGCGCAGTCCTTGTCATTCGTCTTTGATAGGTGTTACGGGTTTTCCCACTGTGATCCAACATATACAGTCAATCTAGACTCTGAGTATCTCCCAGCCCTTCTCAATAACACTAGAATGGGATTTCTCAACATCTCGGATTTAAAAATCACACCAAGCTTTACACCTTCCGCCGCTTTCGTATATAATCAGTCTCCAAACACGACACTTTGTGTAATTAAGGCAGATTGGATCAACCTCACCATTACTGGCTCAGCACCCTATACATCAGGCTTTGATTGGATGTGGCCAGCACCTGACCTCAACTGGAACGAGCTGTACAAAGTCTGGATACCTGGGGCAGGGACCTGGATTAACAAAGCCAACCTTAGTCAGATCATCCACCTAGACCTAGAGTGGCTATCAGCCCTCGACAGTGGGACTGGCACCGATTACAATTACAGCTTCTTTCGAAGGCTGAGGCAGGCTTGCTTGGACTGGTTGGACTTCGGTCAATTATACCCCGGCCGCTCCGGCCTTGGCCAGCCCGAGTATAAGCTGAGCACTGTCTGTATGGCCTTTGGCATTACTCTTGGAATCACTGAGGGTCTCTCGAAAATCCAGTATCACTCCAACATTTATGGAATAGGAACAATGGTGTATGGGTCTGACCCTGGTCACCCATACACCCTGAGTCCTTGGAATGCTGTGTACCGACCTGACCCTAGGTCGGAGTATCCCACGTTGCACGCCGAAAACTGGACTGTATCAACCTTGTCACCCTCAGAAATTAGGGAGAACGCCACGCGGCTCGACTTCGTCGTCTCCGAGGAATGGTATGGCTATGCCTTCCACAGCGTCACTAATATCCTAGCTTTCGTCGTCTTGTTCCTCTACGTGACCACAGTTTTCATACATATCCTCATCATGAGCTTCGGGACTCCCTGGAGTAGCAGAGCTTGGAAGACTGTAGGAGAGTTTCTTGTCCTAGCTATCCGGTCCCCCGCGCAATCGACACTGGAGAACACAGGAGGCGGCGTGAAGAGCTCGCGGACATGGAAGGCCCACGTCTCTATTCAAGAGTTCGCCGGAAATAGTGTGGGCATGACTGTCAAAGAGCCGGGCTATTCAGGTACCCAGGGTGGCTCGGGATCGGATTCAAAAGTGCGGCCGGACTGGAAGTACTCATAGGGCTGTTCCACAGAAGTGTCCGAAGGACTGTATGGAATCATAACACACATATTCGCCCAAAGTTTTCGTACCGAGTCATACAAATAGCACAGGCCGTCAGGACCTGTGCCACAGTGCCATGTTCTATGTCTAAGGACATGTATGTGTGATGTGTGTTATGTTCGTGTGAGTGCATGCTCTCCTCCAACAGACCAAATACGCCAGAATGCACCTATTCATCCTTCCCTCGAAGTCCCATGACCAAGAAGCCGTACCAGCCACGACCCTCATAAAACAGAATGCTTAAGCCAAGTACGTGTACGAATTACCCTCCCGCTCGAGGTAGTCCTTCTCAATGAGCCTGCAGGGCGAAAAGCAACGTCAGCAAGTAGATGCCAAATTCGTGGAGAGTCACAAAAATTAGTTACTCACTTCTCAATATTCTGCTTAATATCACCCGGGTCCATAGCCCCCCGGCTCTTGGTCTGATTGATAACCTCAGCCACAAGCTGCGCATGCGGCATGGTCTTGCGGCTCTTCATGACGCGCACGATGGCGGCCTGCGTCTCGAACTGGCGGTCCGCGGCGACCCGGCGGTGCGTCTCCTGGTTCTCCTCCGCCGTCTCTTTCAGCTGGATCTGGTTGATCTTGACGCGCACCATCGGGTGCGTGAACGCCTTGTTGAACGAGAAGGTGTCGGTGGGGCTGACGTCGCGGCCCTTGGGGTGCTTGGTCAGCACGCGGACCTTGCCGCACGCCAGCGACTGCAGCGTGCGCTCGAGCTCGCCGCCCGTGAGGCCCGTGGCCGTCGAGATCTGCTCGTAGCCCAGCGCGCCGCTCTCGGCGGGCGCCTGGTTGAAGAGGACCAGCACGCTGGCCTGCATGGCGCTGACGGCCAGGTCCTTGGTGCCCCTTGCGAAGTAGCCCTTGACCATGCAGTGGGACAGGTTGTGCTTCCAGAAGAGCTTGCGGCCCGTGTGCTTGTTCTTGTAGAAGGCGTCGTACTGGTCGATCTTCTCGGCGACCTCCTCGGGTATCAGCATCTTGACGTCGTCGTACGAGGGCCACGCGGCCTGCGAGAGCACGCTGACGTTGAGGTCGACGCCCTTGCGGCCCCGCCCGCTGGCGTCCAGCCAGCTCTTGTACGTGTCCATCTCCTCCTTCGCCAGCGCCATGTCCTTGAACATCTGCTCCAGGTTATGGGTGAAGCTGGACCCGCACTCGCTCTTGAGCTTGGTGAGCATGCTGCGCTCGGCGTCCTGGCTGGCGCTCCGGCCCATGAGCAGCCGCCGGGCCAGGTCCTTCTTGTAGAAAGCTTCGAAGACGTCCTTGCCCTCGATGAAGCGGAACAGCTCGAGCGCCGCGTCCAGCTGCCGGTCCAGCTCGGCGTCCTCGTCACCCGTGCTGGCCTGGCCGCTCTTCTCTGCCTCGCTGCGGTCCTTGCTGTCCGAGATCAATGTTTTTGGCAGGGCCTTGATACCACCCCGCAGCAACAAGTCAATGTGCTTGGCAATCATCTCGCCGACCTTTGAGGTGCCGGTGCCCCAAGATGATGATATCTTCTTGTCGTTGATAAAGACTGTGAAGGCCTCTCGGAGGCTGTACGTGAAAACCTCGTCACCGCCGAATGCGTCCCGGATCATGGTATCCATGGACCGCCGGAACTCCAGCAGTCGAATGACCATCTCGTCACCCTTCTCTGTGTCGTTAACAATTCTCGAGCCCGCTTGCTGGATGTATTCCTCCCACGGTCCTTTCAGCTTCCTCGGGATGTTCGACAGGCACAGCAGCGAGTAGAGCGCCTTGACCGAGCTGATGTCGTTGTCATCTAATAACCTCGACACGTCGCCCTGGTCCAGCAACACGTCGCTGTAGTTTGTGATGAGTATCTCGTGGGCCTTCTCGAGCAGCAGTACTTTTGTCGTGCTGTCGAAGTTGTATGTGTTGCACCTGTAGTCCTCCCTCTTCAGAAGCCTCTCACACGACGTGATGTACGACCTGAGACCATCGCTACTGTGCTCAGCTGCAAAGTCGGTGAAGTACTCCTCCGACTGCCGCAGGAACTCCCTCTCAAACTTGCTGCCGTAGACCCCAAGCACCTTCAGCATGTTGATGGAGTCGTGCAGGAGCGCCGGGTCGGCGGCCGAGTTGCCCCTGCGGTCGTGCTCCACCAGCCAGCACATGCCCATGATGACCTTCTTCCCGCAGTCGGCGTCCCCGTCGTCACCATCCTGTGGCGAATTGAAGATCATCTTGCGGAACAGCGACAGCAGCAGGTCGTTGATGGACTGGTACTTCTTGTTGTTGAGCAGGAACGAGCGGTCGAGGTAGCTGAAGGTCGAGCGGACGGTGATGAGGGTCTTGTTGAAGGCGGCCCACTGCGTGCGCACCCTTAGCAGCACGTCGGTGCTGACGACCATGCCGCCGTCCCTGATGCGGGCCAGCACCTCGCGCGACAGGTGCCTCTCGCACTCGAGCTTGACCAGGCCGAACAGCCTGTCCCCTTGCCCGCGTAGGCACAGGTCCTCGACGCCGCGGTAGACCCGCTCGAGCGGCACGCGGGGCACCTCGCCCTTGAGGATCGACCGCAGCGCACCCTCGACGTTGTCCCAGGTCTTCTTGTAGTAGTCCTCCACGTCGGCGGCCGTCCGCGAGCTCGTCCTAAGGTTCTTGATGACGATCTTCCGAGCGCCCGACAGCGGCTGGAACCCCGCGGCGCCCTCTGGCTTTTTGCCCATGGCCTTGGCGCTCATCATCGTGCTCGTCGCCATGGTGTTGATCGAGGCGGCGGAGGTCGGCCTGAAAGCTGTTGTCGTTGTTGTCGTCGTCGTCGTCGCCGGGGCCACGGCCTCGCCGGAGCGGATGCGCTTAGGGTCCGGCTGGGCGGATCGCGGATGGGAGGAGGAGGACGGGGAGGTGGAGGAGGAAGGGATGGAGTCGACTCGAGGGCGGCGTCGGGACGGAGTGGGAGTGTGGCGGTTGTCGAAGGGGCCCTCGGTTCCTGATGGCCGTGACTGCATGCCCAGGAAACCCCGGGGGATCCAGCTGCAACAACTCGAGCTGTTGTCGCACAGATCCTGGTGGGTAATGTTACTTCTTGGCTGACAGGCCTGACTCTGTGCTTGTGCTTGTGCTTTTTTGCTTTGTCGTGAGGTGCAGTCCAGACAGAAAATGTAGGGGCTGAGCTTTGAAGTGTGTGTTGAAAAAGGTACAAGCGAGAATTAGTAACTAAATCAGGTCAGTCAGTCAGTCAATCAACGACGATGAAGACGAGACGAGACGAGACGAGACGGCCGGCTGCACAGTGTACCACCGGTCAATGACGAGTGAGACGACCCCGGCCCGCGATTGTCGACCGGAGTTAAAGAGCTCCCCCACATTGCTCCGCGCCTGACGGTCACTTACGCGCCTGATAAGACGTCGGCTGACATGCCGAGGGCCAACGACATTTCCTCCTCAGCGGCCGGTCAGCACGTCCCTGCCGCCGCCGTTACTCAAGTATCCCGGCAAATCCACTCCAGTTAGGTAAAGGGTGATTTCATATATATCCCCAAGAGAAATCAATCCAGCGAGTAAGATGCATTAAATCATTTCAATCATGCTTGTAGTTGACAACATTGAATTATTATTTTGAGGCCCAGTACGGTATATATGTATGTGTTCCACAACGGCCCAGCCAAAGCTAACATGCAACGTCCTTCTTCAAATCCCAGCCCCAAAGCGCACCTGTAACCCCCCCCTTTAAGCATACGCCGCCCATCCCGAGTACAACACTGCCAGATTCCTCTCATCCGTCGCCTGGTTGATGAGATCGTTCACCGTCGCCGTCACACTCAGCGTCTTGGACAGCTTCTTCCTCACCACCTCGAGTGCACGGTCTGCCTCAGACGGCTCGTTCACCACCGTCTTCTTCCTCTTGTCCGCCCCGGCGCCCGCAGCGCCTCCCTCGCCATTCCCCTCCTGGTCTTCCTCCGCCCGTCTCGCAGCCCCCTGTAGCTTCGCCAGCCTCATAGGCGTCGAGCTCCACGAGTAGAGCGGGTCGTACCGAAGGACGTCCAGGATCGTCATGATCGAGTATGTCTCCTCCCTCAGCGCGTCCAGTGTGAACTCGCAGCACCGGCGGAACACCCCGTCTGTCTTGGTCACCCCCATGCCGTCCACGACGTCACGCGTCATGCGGAACGGCACCACCTCGGGCACCGGCAGGATGCGACCTGACTCGAATGCCACGCCCAGGTCAATGTGCACGACTTCACCAGTCTTCTGGTCGAGGAGGATGTTGTGCCCGTGTCGGTCTCCAAGTCCAAGGACGTGCCCGAGGATCGATATGGCAGCCGTCGTGCGCGTGTAAGCGAGGCGCTTGATGTACCAGTCGTCCGGGTCTGGGAACGATTCTATGAAGAAGTATCGCATCACAGGGTGGAACTTCTCGGCGACCTTGCGGTAGGTAGAGACTCTCACGTCGTTGGTGCGACTTGCAACATTGGAAATCTCTTTCCTACAAACATTCCCCTTCATGTCCTTCGGGTAGTATCGTTCATGCGCCGGCATGAGCCAGTCGTGCAAAGGTATGGTGTTGGCAACAAACTCGATCAGTCCAGACCTGTTCGTGAGAGGCAGCACTTTGTAGGTTCTGATGCCGAGGTTGCGTTGCCTGGTCGCCCGGTGTTGCTTCAGCAGCGAGGAAACAGCAGCAAAGACCTGCTCCATGATTGCGTCTTGTCTAAGGTCGTCGTTGCCACCCTTGACGAGCTGCTTGTACCTCTGCCCGTTGCTTGCAACAACTGTGATGATCTTTGGAGCGCTGACACCGGATGCGATCGATATCGTAGGCTCCAGTCTCTCTATCACCGGAAGCGTTGAGTAGTTCCGATCCGCACGCAGCTCGATCTCCATGGTTGGTGGCGGGATAGGATACTTCGCGAGACACCTCGACAAGGTGGAGGCGTACCCCGAGTCCTGGATCTTGATTCTGGCTCCGCTTCTATACCGATCACTCTTTTCCTTAGCCAAGTAGTGATAGCATCCGCACGCCTTCTTGATGGCATCCCACGTAATTGCGACGCTGCCTTTCTGTCGTTCGAACTCTTCCATTAGCTTCGTTGCGGCAGACTTGCGCAACTGGGCAACCTCGTCCTCCGCATTTATGTTCGTCCTAATACCTGACCAGATTTGATACATGCCATGGTATGGATGGTCGAAACAGATTCGGCACACCAAGTCTCTCAGCAGGGTCTGGAAATGCGTCTTGTCGAGTTGTAAACGTGAGCTTAGCTGATTCATCAAGGAGGCAAATTTGCGGGTTGGTACATTCCGGAGGAGTGAATGAACTGCCGCATTCGCGACATCTGTCTCTGAACGTTCGAGCCACAGCGCAGTGAATCTGAGTGCGTCGCTGTCATGGTCGTCCGAGGCAGACAAAGACTGCAGATAGTTTTCGAGGCTCAGTTTGACAAACTCGTTCCGCGTCCTCTGGGTGCGCTGGAGCTCAGTCTGGTCGAGAAGCAGGTATTTCTCCGCTGTCCTCTGGTACCTATCATACTGTTCCTTGAGCTGGGAATGTTTGGCTGATTTGTATTCCTTCTTGTAGTGCTCCACCTCATCCGCTTTGGTCTGAACCAGACGCTGCAGTCTGCCCAAGTCTTCCAGCATGTCTGGGTCTTGCAGCTGCTCATCGCAGAAAACTGCAAACTGGTGGAATACCTGTCCCGCTTCCTTGCCAGAGCTCTTGCCCTTCAGCTCCTTGAGCGCAGGTTCCAGGTATTTCTTTTGGATGCTATCGGCTGTCTCGAGTTTTGCGACCGACACCTGATATCCAATCTTTGAAAGCAGGTCGGCGTGGGTGACGGGGATGCTCTGTTTTTTCAGAGACGAAGGGTTCCCCTGGAGCCCTTGCAGGAGTCTGATGGACGGAATCATTTCCCCGTAGTCCCAGAATGAGTTGGCCGTCTCCAGCGAGACCGCAGCCTCGATATTCAGCCCGATGGCTTCGCTTGAGCCGACAAGGTCTGTCAGCTTCGTCGAAACGTTCAAGGACTCCTGTCTTGCATGGTGGAATCGATAGATATTTGACGAGAGCAGCATGCTCCGAACCTCGACCAGTCGAGCATCTGGTGAAGTGAGGTTCAGCGTGCTTCGAAGAATGTCTTTTTGGCCAAGAACACTGAAGGTTGTCTCACGATGAGACAAAATTTGACTGACATCGTCGTACCTGCTCTTGTATTAGCAAGACTTGAGGATGTTGATTGTCGCTAGCTATACATACCTTCCACTCATCATCCACGTTGACCGGGCCTCAAAGTCAGCTAAGACTCTCTCGAGCTCGGCAAAGTTAGTAACACCCAGAACAGTGTCCAGTTCGGTAAGAGCCGCAAGAGTTCCTAGATGTTGGCGCAAATCGGACACTCTCAAGTCCCTGGTGGCGAGGCGCTTCATCGTCGTTGCCAACCCGTCCTGGACAGCAAGTCTTGCAGGGTCCATCTCCACAGCCCTGTATATGGATTGGTACGCCCTGTAGGATGTGGCGGCATGGTTCTCAAGGCTCGGAGGTGCAGGCAAATTCCAGATCTCCAGTCGCCTAGCGGTAGTGAAGGTGCTGTCCAAGGAGGCAGAATCATCATGGTGCTGTTGAACCTGCAGCAAGGAGTTCGAGAGGCCAGCCAACCCCAATCCACTGAGAATTTGGACAAGAGACTGTCCGTCGCGATCTGCCTCCGAGTCCCTTAAACGTAAATGGCTGTCATATTGAGAACCGCGAAATGCCAGGCTCTTTCCGCCCTCCTTTTCAAACTCGAGTCGTGCCAACACATTAGACAGAGACGCTGTACGGTTCAAACCATAGTAGGCATCCGGATCGTCTATGTTTTCGAACACTTTCAGCAATGTCTCTGAGGAGTCCTCTGTCTCTCTTGCAGCCGATGACCGCCGTGAGCTTCTCACTGGTTCTGAAGAGGCTAGTTCGGCAAAGAGCAGGGCGACCTTGAACATCCCACATCCTGTAGCTGCTTCCGCCACACTAGCCAAGTCCAAGTCAAGCCAATGTGATCTATCGGCAATCGACCCCTCATTTGGAAATGGTCTTGTTCTCAGATGGAGTATAATATTGACCACCAGTTTGATGTTGTCACTGGCTGCTGGCGAAGTTGACTTCAACCATTCTTTGACGGCTGTGGATAAGCCCCGCTTTAGCGGTCTCTGGCTGTTGAGCTCCTCGAGAAGTGCCAAATGCGTAATGAAGGGGAGGGCTTGCTCAGCGAAGCCGCCGATCTCGCTCAGAATCGGGGGCAGGGTCGTCAGGACCGTATTTCTCTTCACAGAGCACGCAAGGTGGATCGCGATGTCTTGAGCCCAAGTAGACGACTCTATGCTCTCAGCCTCGAACACGGCCCCCTTGTCGTGCCCGCCGAGGCCGCTGTCTGTAGGCGGTGTCTGATACTGTGACCAATCTGACGACGCAAGGAGGTTCTCTGGAAGGCTTCGGCTACAATCAGCAATCAGATCGTGGTCTTCCGTGGAGGAAGAATGAGACACAATTTGTCTCAGAGCAGACTCTGCAAGACCAGCATGGATCGAGTTGTCCCTCAATGTCAGCTTTGCCAAGAGTCTCAGCAAACCGTGGACAGAATCGCCATTGATTCCCATCGTCCTTTGATAGGATGACAGTTGTGATTCTCTCAGGACATCGCGCGGAATACTACCAGACGCCGCATAGGAAGTGCCAACAACTCGTCCTGCCCATGTCAGGTACTCCTTACTGGAGTTGACAGCCTTACAACTCTTCCAGATCATAGGTCCATGGGCACAAGCGTCGTCATCAGTGTCGATTATGTCGTCTCTATTGGCCTTCGGGATCTTGAATTCGCCGCAAAGCATTCGCAAGGCTAGATCACGAGCAGACTCGTTGAGTAGCTGGTCCTCTTGCTCGGCGTCCTTTAGTATTTCGAGCAAAAGCCTGCTTTCCTGCGTGTCCTTCTGGGAGTTCCCCGACGATCGAATGTTAGACGCTGACTCGATGATTGCTTTGAAAGCTTGCGCCTGTTTATCTGACTTGAAGGCGGCTGAGCTCGAATCGTAACCCTTCAGCAGTTTGACGAACCAGGCGTGGAAGTTCTGAGCTTTGCTCACGGTGGACTTGAATTGGCTCTCCTCTGTAGAGCTGGCCTGGCTGGACTCCAAGAACATCCTCAAGCTGGCGAGTGTAGATAAAGCATAGCCGGCTAGGAATGAAGGCGTCTGTGCCAAGCTGACTCGGCCCTGTGATATAAGCCAGTTGCTCATTGCGAGAGCCTCATCCGCACACTGTGAATCTGAAAGGAAAGGTCGGATCGACCGTAGCAGCATCTCGAGAGGATATAAAGACAGGGTTTGAGGACCGGCCAGGCATATCAATATGCGAACCTTCCGGACAACCGACAATGCATGCAGAGGGCCCAGAGCAGGATGAATGGTGTTCAAGAGCCTGCGCGCCACAGACGTGACCAAAGGTGGAGTCCACATGGACATAACGTCGTAGCTCGTTCTTCGGACCAGATGGGAAATTGCCCGGGTGAGGTATTTTCCCTTGAACATGGGCTGCTGGTTGGGTCCTAGAGATGTTGAGGATTGGCCGCACTTCTTGATCTGGTCCAGGAAGTCCGCGGCATACGAGAAAGTCTCATCCTTGCGCCACGAATCTTCAACCACATCCTCTTGGTCGATCAGATCGCAGAAATGTCCAATAATGTCTGCGAAAGTGCGATAAATGCCCTCAATCCAAGACTCTTTGCCGAGGAGCTTGCGGACTCGAGATTCTGAGGACGTTGAGGAGTCTTTCGACGTAGAAAGGTCATGCATGATCGAATATGCCATAATTTTAGAGAACCCCTGCTCAACCAATTGTACGGGTGTGACCTGAAGCCTACTGGCCAGGGCGTTCACCGCTTCATCCTGACATCGCATGATCATAAGGGCCGTGGCCTCTATGCTCGACCGCTGAAGGAGATCATCAAGGCTAGCAAAGCCGAAAATACTGAAAGGAATGTCTTCGAAAGAGTCTTTCTCAAGCCAGGTGTAGAGAAGCTGGGGCGCGAATAATTGGAAGAGGTCCTGAGGGGATTTCAATGACCTTGCCAGGGAGACCATCTTCATGCCCCGGGTGGCATATTTGGCAGACCCGACGACCTTTCCAGATGTCTCGACAATGTGATAGACAGATCGCCTTAGCAGCGTAGGACACTTGCAACCAAGGCCGGCCAAGACGAAAACTCGCAAACCGATACCTTCCATGATCTCCGGGTCGGTTGGTAGGGCTTTCAAGATGTCGACGAAGATATCTTCGTGGGTGCTGACAACGAAGAAATCGAAGATCGCAGTCAGCCTTGGTGCGATGTAAAACTTAGCGCGCATGCAGCCCTGCCATAAAGGGCCTGGCCGTGGGTCACGTATTTCGGCGCGAGTCTCCTTGAGGCTCTCAGGTGTTGAAAGCAAGGTCTTGTGAGGGGGTGATACCAACGACTTTTTGTCTTTGTGAAACTGGGCGTTGGTTCCCCACAGATGAAGGAGAAGTTCAGAATACGATAATTGGACCTCCGGAGACATTAAGTTGTTTGGCCATACTGACTTCACAAGCAAGTTGTAAAGATCCACAAACGGGTTCACAACGTCAGCATCACCTTCGCCCATGGACCACACGGGTGCGAAGGAAAGGAGCACATCGACCAGCGTGCACAGAGCAACCTCGCTTGTTTTGTAGTGATCCTTGAACACTATGGCCGCAGTCTGCTCAACAATATCTTTGGCGTAGTTGGAGACATTGCCGAAGTCAGACCGAAGAAGTTCAACGAGGAATTCTCGGCATAGAAGGAATTGATCGTCCTCGAGCGAGAGGAATTTGTCGATGAAGGTATCAGGGATAAGTCCAACCTTTCCTGGGTCGCCGAAGTACTCTGAGAAAAGCTGGAGTCTTGCTTTTGTCGTTTCAAAGAAGGCGTTGGCGCTCATACTTGATGCGACCTTTGTCCTGGGGCTGGTGAAGCTTCCGTCGCCAGGTTTCTTGCGTCTGTCTCGTGTTTCGAAGTCATTGTCCACGTCCATGGCGTCGAAATCCTGAGTGGTTCTCTGTTGGTTGCGTTGCTCATCTATCATGCCTGCCAGGCTGGCGAACAAGTGCAGAAGGTGTGGCTCTTTGCTACAGAATTGCTGCACGCGCAAGGAGTCCAAAGGAGGGATGTAGGGAGAGAGCATCGCCAAGACCAACTCGAAAGATTCGGTACTCCCAGATGATGCGACCATGCGGAAGACCCTTTCCCACAAGCTTGATAACAGGGTATTGACATCGTTGATTCCCCGATTTTCCGCGACTTCGAGATGCGATAAGAGAATGCTGCTTGAGATCAAGCATGCTACCATACTTCGTAGTCGATCAGAAGATAGGTGCATCATTGCCTCGTCGGCTCGCCGAATACCCGTCTGTGAAGCGGGCTCCAGCATCTCGACAAAGTCGACCAGCTTGGGATGGAGCAAATCCAGAACGAGCGTCTTCGAGGTTTGAGAGCTTGAAGGCTGTGAGACGGAGATCTCGTCCGGTTCCGAGAATTGCCCACCATCCCCCGCGCCCGAAGGCTGAATTAGACGGCGGGTGCTTCTTGAAGCGTCGTCCTCATTCAGTAGCAGTAGATATCGCGTCATCGGAATGGTGTCATTATAGCATTTCCAGAATTGCCCGAGACTGCCACCCACCTGCCCCATTTGCTTCGGAATCTCAAATTGAGACACGCCACAGCATAGGAGAAGAAGATTGACCAAGTCAATGGGTACCAGGTTATTTGCCAGTGATGAGGCGTAGGTAGCTTCCGCTAAATGCTTGTCAGTCGAGAGGGAGTTGGCACAGAGGGAGTCGTCTTGCACGTGGTTAGAAATTGTATCGGACTTACATGGTCGCCACATGGTAAATGCCCATCGAATTATGAAGCTCGAGGTCTTCTGGCTTGCACTAGGCGCCATAGAATTGCGTACATTGGCCAGACAATGCATGAAGACCAGAGACGAGTCGAGAAGAGTAGCGGGTCCGCATATGTCGGCCATTGTCACTATGTTGTTGACATCATTTGCGATCGCATGATGTGGTACTAGACGTGTCTGCAGAATGACATGAAGCAGTACGCATGCTGCTCGGCAAGTACTAGGGATACTGATGGATCTGACTGCCAGCTGCCATACTTGTTTCCATCGTGCCTCAGTGTTTTCATCTTTCGCATGGGATTCGAGCGCACAGCTGTGCATAAATTGTGAGTCGGTTACTCAGTAAAGTTCAGGAGGGGACGTACCTAGCACATGCAACCATTGCCCAAGACGACATAAGGCCTTGTTTGTCACCTATCATGGGCAACAGGTCGTCCATCACCGCCAGGATTTCTTCTTGGTCCAGGTTGCTCAGGGGTAAGAAAAAGGGCAACAATTGCAGGGACGTCAACTTGGTGGCGCCATCGGATGACTGTAGCTTTTGGTGTATCCTGTTCGAAACTCCAGCGCGACGTTGTCTCTTCCTTGGCTGGCTGTCCTCAGTCGTCGGACGTTGCGAGTTGTTTTTCGAATGCTGTAGGAAGATGAACTCGAGGCGGGACATGACCGTGACGAAGGCCCAGCGGCGTTCGGCATGCTGGTCGAAAGGCTTTAGAGCAAACATGTCCGATGAAAAATGACCGGTTGAGGCTTTCAAGGATGAAAATGTCACGTCATCAAGTTGCAGACGGGCCCTTGGGTTGCGCGAAGAGTATTCGCCCCAAAGCTCGTCCAAGAGTTCCTCTACCTGCTGAAGGAGAGCCGCGGCTGGGTCATCTTGCAAAAGGTAGTCCAGGTAGACGCTGATTGCATGCATGGTCTTTAGCATTTCATCCCGGACCGAGAACTGGAGCTCATCTTTATCCAGGGTCCGACTCTGCCACCAATAGCCAAGCAGTGGCACAAGTTCCCTGGTCAAGTGCTGACCGAGGGCAGGATCATCACCGGCAGTTTGTAACAAGAGGCTGTTCAGGATTGAAAAGGCAAATCTGTGAAGCTTGTCCAAATCGAAGCGCAGTCGCAAGACCTGCAGGACAGCATCGGCCACCTCTTTTCGCTTTGACATGAAGGGGGCATTCGGGGCCGAGAAGAGAGACTGCAGACATTGGAGAAGTACCAGTAGATCGTTGCGCTGGACTTGAACAGCACCACGCTGGGTCCCTAGCCGCGAGCGAGCGCTCGAAGGGCCGACCGAGGACTGACGAGCTGTCCCTGGCACTGGCGAGTCTCGTCCAACCAGGATGGAAGCAGGGGCAGAATCATTGCCCTCCAACAGGTTGGAGATCCTGTCAACGAGAAACATGGCACACTGTTTCCAGCCGCCGCCATCTTTCAAGGCCAGGTTCTCAACATGTGTTGGACTGTCGAGTAGAATCACAAGTGTCTGCATGTAATCCTTCGCGAGAGGCTCCAAGAAGTCTCCGTCGTATGTGGGAAGTGTGTCCGTGATGTGATCGATGATGGCTCTCACTGTCTTTCCTTTGAGCCTGGAAACGCCATGGCTAACGGTCTCACGCAACGCCTTGGCACAGCGGCGAAGCCTTTCGTTCGCCGTCCCGACGCCTTTGCCACTCAATAGAATCCCCTTGTCAACCAGTGCTGCTTGGAACAAGGCCTCACAGATGCTGTGGTATTCCTTGTCTCTCAAAGCCTGGCTGAAAAGAAAAATGCTCAGCTTCAGACCCCCAAAAGCGGAACAAATTAGCCTTACTGGTTCAATGAAGGATTCCCGAAGAAAGAGGTCAGATCTGTAGGTGGTTTAGTAGCTTATGACACTGGGCGAGCATGCAAATTTTATGGCATACCTTCCAGCGCCTCACTGCGAGCTGTCACCGGTGTTCCGGTGATCATGCTCTTGAGTTGCGCAAGGTTGGTGGCCTGTGGCCGCAAGGCCGTCTTCCGGGGAGGCATTGTGAAGGCCAGCGGACGAAAGTGTCATGAAGGCGAGGATGTTGTCGCACAATATGCGGACTTGATTGGAAGAGAGGAACTAATGAATTAAGAGAGGCAGGGCAAGGCTGCAGGCCGGTTGCACTGAATCAACATCCGCACGCCAGGATCGACTCCGTGATATGGGAACTGTGATGGGGCAAAATTAGATGGACCATCCTTGACAATCCCACCGGTATGAGACGGATATATGCTTCGGAAAAGGTGCCAGGTGCACGAATTGGCCTCAGGTTTTGTGCATAGGATCTGGGCTGGCAGTGTTCTCAGCCTCGAAATCCATGATGTGAAAGAGTGCAGTGCAGCTATGTGAAATCAGGCAGGAAGGAGCTGGCGTTGAAAGCGCTCCGATGCGACTTCTCTTGCATGGTTCTGGGGGCACCCCTGTCAGCCCAGACCTGGGGCTCTGGCCATGAGTGAGCCAGCCCCACATTTTGCAGCTCTATGATTGGGGAAAGGAGCAACAAGGCTGCAGAAAGTCTAACAAACCCGGCCCCTGGGCAACTGTGGACGGCCGAACCGCGTTGCCGCCAAATTTGTGTACATACGGTACGCGACAGCTTCCCTGCCCCAAAAGTTCAACAGCGTCAGCGCCTGTCTTTGCTGGCCCGACAAGAACCACTGCAGCACCCTGCATTCACCCAGTGCTGCCAGACCGATCCGGCGGAAACGAGACAGAAAGGCTTGCGATGCGTTGAAGTCGGCAGAGCAGAGCAGAGCAGTTCACCATGGCCGAAGTCACTGCCCTGGATGGCCTTGAGGCTCTCCACCGAGAGCTGGTCGCCGCCTGCGAGCATCGCTTCGAGAGCCTCCACCTCCTCGAGCAGGAGCTCGACGCCCATGCCGAGGCTTTCAAGAAGCTCCTTGACAAGCGACCCAGAAGCAATGCTAGCCGCGATGCTGTCAAGACTGGTTCGTTGCGCACGGAACGTTGATTAACAGTGCGAGATAGATGCTAATGGATTCCACGCCACAGGAAAGATCACGGTTGACGACGAGATATATTCGATCAATGCCGAATTCCAGGAGATGGCACTTCAGCTGGCCGACGAGCTAGACATTGATGAGGTGGACTCGGCAAAACTGCTTCTCGAATCTCAGGACGACACTCGAACCCTCGGCCGCCCGCTGCTGGAATGCGGTGTCATCCGGTTCCACCAACAACGCAGGTATCTTCTGGACTGCATGCGACTTTGCATCCAGATACGGACCTCCGACGATGAAGAGCTCGAGCCCCTCCAAGATGTCTTTGGCACATATGTCACCGAGAACATATATGGCGGCAGGGATAACGCGAAGATTGTGTCCCGGTGTATGGCGGCCATGCAAGACATCAAGAATTGGTTCCAGAAGCTTGCGGATCGGATGACCACCGCCAACGTCGTTTACTCTGGCGCTGCCCCTCGTCTGCCTTACCACGAGGTGGTCGAGTTCTCGAGGGTCAGCCTCGCCCAGCAACACGAGCTGCTGGCTTTGATAATGGCCAGCGCGATCGAGAAACGTCACGCGAAACCGGAAGACTTCAAGCAACTGCTCAAATATTTGCAGAAGGCGGATCGTTACGATCACCTCCTAGGTATGGATAGTCTCTAGGTGCTTCCCAGGCGTGCATGCTAACTCGTTCCTCCAGTCCACTTCTTCCCGGTCGTTGGTGCCTATGTCTCTTGTTTCGGATCCACGGAGGGCAGCAGTTCTCAGGAAGAAGGCGAGGAGTTCAACAAGTTGATTTGCAAGCAGTCCGATGATGACACCTGGGTCATGCCGTACCTCCATGCTGCAGTTCAAGTGTGGTGGATTGCTGAATACTCGGGCTGGTTTACCCAAATTGGCGAGACGGGCAGGCAAAAATTTGGTAAGTATGAGTCCTGTGATGATCTTTCGCACGCTAATGTTGATCCAGATGAGGAAACGTTCTTCGGGCCCTTCAACGAGGCTATGAAGGCTGGCGCCTTCGACTTCATCCTCTCTGTTGCTGCGGATGTGAAGACTCCGGAGTGGCTCGACGCTGGTCGGCTGGGAATACGGCATTGGTTACAGAGAAAGTCGCCCTCTCTCCTCGAAGCTGCTCAGTTCTCAGATCCTTTCCAAACAGTTCTCATGGTTCACCTAGAGAACTTAGTAGAGGGCCTCATTTCTAACCTTCCAGATGCACTCCGCAGGATGCGTAGCGAAGAGGACGAACAACGCCAGCTCAGTCAAACTCATGAGCAAGATTTGGATCTGGAGCGTTTCCTCTTGATCATCGCCTACGCGTACGAAGGCCGGCCTGATGCAGCCTCAGCCTTTTGGACAGACCCTGACAGCAACCTGGCTGGCTTCCTCCACTGGGCTTCCCGAAGAGCGTCAACACCACTTGTCAGCGCCTTCTGTGAGATGCTGCAGTCGCTCTCCGACGATGATGCCTGTGCTACAGCCGCCCACAATTTCCTTTTGGACGAAAGCCAACCGGCATCTGGCAAGATGCGGAAGTCACTCTCGCTGACGTGGACCCAAATCTTCAAGGAACTTCATTTCTTCACTGTCAAGCTCCGGGAGCGACCTTCCACGTCACAATCACACATATACCGCTCCGGAAAGCCCCCACCAGAACAAGCCGAGGCCGAACCCGAATCCGCAATGATGCTGGAGTGTTATCTGAGACTCATCACCAAGCTGTCGTCACAAAGTGAGGACGTCAGAACATTCCTCCTTACAGATGATTTCAACCTGGTGCAAGGGCTTTTCCTACTGGCCAGCACGTCGATCCCTCCCCGGCTCAAGTCTTATACCTTCTATGCGCTGAGGGCGCTGATGAGTCGCAAAACGGACGAAGAGGGTACCATAATGTGGGCCGTGCTCGACTCGTGGGCGACTGGACAGCACAACCCGCCACAGATACAAGGACGTCAACCGGTTGGGCCGACCAACCAAACCCCGGCCGCTCAAATGCGAAGGCAGTTGCTCGAACTTTCTCGTGGGTTTGAGGAGCCAAACGCAGTTGTTCAATTCCTGAACTCTCTCATCTCCCCCGTTAACGAGGCATCACCGTTGAGTGATGCTCTTCCTTTCCCAGAGGACTTGGGCTCCCAGGTTAGGATGCCAGGGATCGATCCCTACGTGGACTATGTCCTGGGTTTTGTCTTTGCCGATAACTCTGGATCCTTGCAAGACATGACGCAGATGAGGATGCTGCGGCTGAGTTGCCTCGAGTTTACGCTGCTTTGTCTCGATACCTTTAATGAAGATCTGATCGTGCTCGGCAACGAAACGAATATTCCTGTGGATTCCATTATGGCGACGACGGATCTTGCCACCTACATCAGACTTCATCCCTTCGCGCGTGTCATGGAATGGATGTTGAATGAACGAGTGATGGCTGCGCTTTTTGAAGCAGTCAACCAAAGACACCCGGATGATGTCGCCCAACTCGCAAGTGCCCCACCGGATTCTCCGATAATCTTGAGCACGCTACGCGCCATCGAAGTCGTCAGCAAAGTCCTTGATATGCAAGATACGTATGCCGATCTCGTGCGGCCGCTTCTCCGGAGCCAGTCGATCAAGAGAGAACCAGTTGCGACATCCTATACTTCATTCGCTGATGGGATGATGAATCACCTTCCTCTGATCGTGAATCTGGGTCGCTATTGTGGGATGGGTCACCCAGCGTTGACACTCGCGTGTCTGAAACTGCTAGAGAAGGTCTCGTCCTCGGCGAGGATAACTTCAGCCTGGAACCCTGGTCACTTCGGACAAACACATCGCAACAAAGCAATCGTGGCTCTGGAATCTAATGGTGACGCTGAGTCTATTGCTGGGTCGTTCGTCGCAGAATTGACAGCCCCTCTCGATTTGGCACGAGGAGCAGATTCACCAAACTACATGATCAAGTTGTACATTTTGGACTTCCTTTTCGCCTGCCTACAGGCAACTCCTAACCAACCTACCATAGCCCACTTGTTACTAGGCTTCCAATGTGGTATGGACTCTGTGTCTGTCGAGACTGAAGGGGACTTCGACTCGCGCACCTCCATGTTCCACAATTTGTTACGCGTCCTCGTGGAGACACCGTTCGGTGACCAAGAGACGGGCATGTGGCGTTGGACGATTGAACTGAAGTTCAAGATCATGAGAATCCTCCGCATCCTCTGGACATCACCTTTGACCGCGCCGATCACCCTGACTGAGCTCAGGGAGAATGAGTTCCTCTTTCACCTACTTCTCGGCGAAATCCCTATCCAGCCGTCCCTGGCTTGGGACGGGCAGCTCATGACTGGGCCGGAGTTCCTGGTAACTGAATCATCCATGACATTCATATCTTTCCTTGCCCTTCGCGCCATCACCCTCGAGTATGCCAGCATTGAGCTGTGCAGTGTCTCTCAGCATAGACTGCCGCACTTCAAACGGCGACTCATCGACGCTTTGAATGGACAGCTTAAGAGTGATGATGGCGAGCTGATGCCAGTCTCAAGCATTTTCGATCTCTTCGACTTTCTTCCGCCGGATGGGCAAAACTGGGAAGTGCCACCACCACAGTTTCAATACTACCGTGACCTGGACCTGAGGCCCTGCTTGGCTGAGGATGCAGATGGCAACCCGATATACAACATCGGAAAGGTCAAGGACATATTAACGTTGAAACGCAGCGAGTTCGCCGGTCAGGGTCAGCTTGCCGTCGAGAAGGACATAGAGTTACTGGACAGGGAAGAGGTGCTCCTTGTGGAATTTCTGGAGTTCTCGAACCGGCAAAAACAGTTGAGCTCTTTCCGCCTCAAAGTTCTCAGATATTGGAGCAATGTACTGTTGGTAATGTTCGAGTCGAACGAATTCAAGGGCGGCGCGCAAACCTCGTTCCTCCTCCAGGCGCTCCAGGCGGTGCTCCCCAGCCTGGAGATATATGCCTCCGACAGCCCGGATGAGGCATATGAGCTGGCCAAGCTAGCCAAGATTCTGCTTTTCAAGATCGACTTCTCGACAACGACAGGGGAAAACAAAGACGTGCGGAGATCTGGAGACCTGGTCAGCGACAAACTGTTCCAGCTCTTCCAAATCTGCCTGGCGGCCATCGGCAAATGGGCTGGTAGCTCGGAGCTCCGCGCCCTGTACTACAGCATCTGCTACCGTTACCTGGCGGGCATAGTCCAGAAGGACCAGGACTTCTTGCCCAGTCGCCACAAGGCGGTCAAGTCAATACACGTGCACGGGGAGAGGCTGCTGAACGTCATCTGCGACGACGCCTACGGGGCCGACACCGCGTGCCAGACGGCGGCCCTCATCCTGGTCAACGCCTTGGTCAAGGTGGGCAGCGTCGAGGATGACGCGTATGTCGTTGAGAATCTTAACAGGCTCAACTTCATCGGCATCCTGATCGACTCCCTCAGGAACGTGCTGGCAGAGTGGATTGAGATCATCCAAACAAGTAAGTCCACCAAACCAACCTACCAACCGACCGACCAGCCATCCCCAGGCCCAACCAGGCCAACCGCCCCGCCCCCTCCTCCAGCCCACCAACCCAACCAACATACCTAGGACAAACCAAGCTAACCACCCAACCCCCCAAAAATAGGAAACACCGACGCCGAGCTCCTCTGGAACGCGCGGCTCGCCCTGCTCCTCTCCATCTGCCAGACCCGCGACGGCGCCAAGCACGCCCTGCAGGCGAACCTGTTCCCCGCGGTCGAGCAGTCGGGCCTCTTCGGCGCGGACCCGGAGCTCCTGGAGGACACCTCCGGGCTGGAGCGGCACTACGCGCTGCTGGTGCGCGTGGCCCGCGCCATCTGCGCCGCGGTGCTGACGCGGGGCCCGCAGAGCAGCGTCGCGCAGGGCCCCGCGCGCCGCTTCCTCTCGGAGCACAGGATGCTCGTCGTGCAGACGCTGAAGCGAAGCGCCGGTATTGGCGGGGGTGCTGTTGGGTCTGGGAGTAGTGTTCAAGGTGGCGGTGGTAACAAGGAGGCCGCGCGCGCCCTCGAGGACGCCGTCGAGGAGCTGGCCGAGTCGTTCATGGTCCTCATCGCCGCTACCGGGTTCCTCGAGTTCGAGGAGGAGATGGCTGCGCCCAAGAGGGATGGGCCGCAGGCTGGGGGGCTGCCGGTGCTGTTCCACTGAGTGGTTCGTGGCATGGGGTTGTGAGTCGGGGTTTTTTTGGTCCCGCTGACATAGGGAGGGCCAGGACAATGTATTTAGGTATGGATGAATAAACCTGAGGCCTGACGGTCTGTCAATGTTGACAAGTGTGTTGTGTGGAGATCGATCGTTTGTTCTGGTGGTTGATGAGTTCCTGGGATTGCATTCGCGCATGGGAGTCGGCGAGCAAAAAGGTGACTGGGCACATGATCTAGCCTATGAGTATTGTCAATAGACCTCTTGCAGTACTTTGCGAGCGAATTGTCCCTGCAGACGAAAGCAATCAACCATCGTGGACGCGGCTAAAAGCATGCGGGTGTCCGAATCAACAATTCCAGGCAATCAACCTGCTTGCGTCACAATGGTCACCACGTCCCTGTTGCACGGTTGTTGGTCCGTCACCAACCGAGCAAGGAACACCCAAGTAAAGTTCAAGAAGTAAACCATGGCATTATGTCTTTGTTTCCATGTGTGTTGCTTGTCGAGGCTCCCTGCCCTCGGCTTTCTCGACGGAAAGCAACATGAAGGGAGAAAAAAAGAAGCTCGCATCGGGTATTTACTTATGTACCAAATGTGTGACAAACCCGCAATTGTCGACCCTGTAACCCGGCCCCCCTTTCCAGGCCCTTTACCAGCCATGCAAGACGCCGCGCAAATGCAATAGGGGTATTTTGTTTCAAAAACCATCGTGAATGCTGCAAACCGTTCATTGTACAGCCTGCCGGCCTGTGATACACACACATGCCATAATTTTCCGTCAGAAAAGGCGTACCAGAATGTCTCTGACATCCTCTCATTATTCTTTCCCCGCCGAACGCTCTCGTTGACTCCCAGGTGGTTGTGATTGCCACGTCAAGGCAGCCTCGTGGCCACCGATCTATGCCCCACGCAGTAGTCTCGGCAAATCGCGCCGACAGATGCTTCAGCGCCGAGCGGGTTGTTTCCCCATCTTCTTGGAGGGTCGGAGCTTCAACTCGAGGTGGAAAAAGGCCTTCGCTGGCGGCTTTGACTTCGACGTCGACTTGTCCAGGCGCTGACGGCACATCGGGCAGACCTTCTTGGTAAGTTCGGTATGCATGGCCTGGTGGAGGCACTGGGCACAGAACATGTGACCTGCCATGAACGATTAGAAAGCTGCACGTAAACACAGGCAGTACGTGCTAGGCAAGCAAGAATAGACATACCACAACACGTAACTGTCAGGTTGGAGGCTGCGTCCATGCAAATGACACACTCGAACGCAGACAGCTTGATACTGGTGTCCTTGACGGGCTGAAAGAGCTCTTTAGGCACCTCCTCTTCGGACTTGGTCAAATCGAAAACCTCTACTTTGGCCGAGTCACTATCTCCGCCAAACAGGCTGTCGATGTCATTGTCGTCAGACTCAATTGCGACTGGCGCAGGAGTGTAGTTCCTCGAGGCTGCAGGTCGCGGGATGTTCCTCGAACGCCCGGGCGTGGCCGCCCTCTGGGAAACGTAGGGTCGGGGCCGCTTGGGTGCAGACGGGCCGACGTCGTGCTCGTTGGGTGAGGCCGCTACGGCGGCACGAGAGCGCTTTCTGGTAGCAGGCATGTCGGATTGCGGTGAATCAAGGGTGCTGTCGTCCTCTAAATCGTCGTCACCGTCCCCCTGGTCCTCCAACTTGTACAGCCCAGACACGGGGTCGGGCAGTCGGTGGGCCGGTGTGATAAAAGGGCGGAAATTGGATTGCTGTCGAGGGGCTGGCTGGTCGAAGAACTGAAGGCGAGGTGGGGGTTGCGGTGGGCTTTGAGGACTGCGGGGTGGCAAGGAGGGTGAAGAAAAGTCGGCGGTGGCGAGAGCGTCGAGGAAGTCGTCGCTGTTCGGGTCGCGCAGGTGAAATGGCCCAGGATTGTCGATGATGAAATCGTCGAGTGGCGAGGCGAGAAGGTTGTGGAGGGTTTGGGGAACGGTATCGGCAGAGGGTTGGGGGAAGAGGGGCAGGTGACCCTGTTGTTGACTAGAGGTTTGGCTAGAGTTGGTTGTTGTTGCTGCTGACGAATTTGTTGTTGATGTTGTTGCTGCGGTAGTGTTCGGGACGAAGCCGGTCGGGCGAAAAGGACGGTAGGGGTCCGTGCTGGGATTATGTGAGAGGGCCAGCGATGGTCCGTCACGGCGACGGCGACGGGCTAGTTGGGATGACGTCGACGCTGCTGGAGCTGCTGAGAAGGGCGACTGACCGCCGAGGCCTGAGGCAATTCCGTATGCGGGAGAAGCTGCAGGTGCGGTGCGGGCGAGGGCTGTGAACTGGCCCAATCTGTGCGTGGGCGAACCCAAGGTCGAGTGGAAGGAAGAGAGGGAGTTGAGCAGAGGCGGTAGGAATGGATGGCTGGATTGCAGGCTGGGATGTGGTGGAAGTGAATTTGCCTGCGGTTGCTGGTCCGGCCAGGATCCTAAAATCCGAGGGAAGGAGACGGTCAGGAGGCGATCAAAACGTGGGGTTGCTTGCCAGTGCAAGAGAAGGCAACGAGAAATAACGAAGGCAGCTGGGGGAAATTGGATGCGGGCTGCTGGCTGGGGAAGGCACAACAGAAATGGGCTGAGCTCGGATTCCGAGTGGGTTGGAACCGAGTTGAGCAGCTGTGCTGTGGAGGAGAGAGGGAGGGAGAGAAAAGTGACAAGAATGCAGGCAGGACGAGAACGAGAGTCAAGTCGTAAAAGTCAAGTAAAGAAAGGTCAGGTCCTAACCAGAAATCCAAGCGTCCATCCCGTCCGACAAGAACGGAGACCAGTTTGTCATGGTTGTGAATGAGTAAGGAGGGCCACTGTGGTCAGTGTCGGCGGCTTTGGGAACGTCCTTCTTTCAACCCAGGTCGCCTCGCCCGGCTAGAGCACTTAATGGGCCACCAAGGATGCCCTTGTCGAATTCACTGGCGACGTCGTTGTCGCCTCTGGCAGTGTGGTGGTGGTGGTGATAATATACAGTCCGGGCTAAATGAGCATCTCATATCTCAACGTCGTCACAGAAGAGCAGCAGGAAGCAGACAGACAGATGGGACAGGATAATAACGACGGTGGAAAAGAACAAGGCGGGTGGGTTCCAAGGGATCAGGCCTCTCTTCCGGGGCAGGGTGAGGAGCAGCTGAGAGGCTTTTGAAGTTCGAGGGCGGCAAAGGTCGGCCGGCGTCTCGCCCTTGTTTGCAGCACGGGGACGCTCAGAACTCAAAACATAGTACAGTACTCGGGACGACAGGACTCAGGCGGGACTCAGGCGGGACTCAGGAGAAGACGAGGCGAGGCCCTGGACACGGGAGGCTGGGCTGTATTTGAGTGAGACTGGAAAAAAAGTGATCAATGTATCCGTATCGTCTCACCGCTCGGCTGTGGTGTGCTCTCATGTACGGAGCCCCAGATAATATTGGGTTGGGATAGGAATAAGCAACTCAGCAGCAGGACAAAGCTGGAGTGGGCGCAGGGTTTGTAGAGCGGTCATCACACACTCCAGGGGAGAGGAGCACAAGGGGTGGAACGAACGGGTGGGCTGAAAGAAATAATGACCTTAGAAGGCTGGACTTGGCCAGATTAATGTACTATAGATATAAGGTGCAGGTGCGGCACAGCGTTACGGGGGCACGACTCTCCCCACCAGGCCAGCAAGTTGCAAGCTTGGGGAGCTTGCGCACAAGGGAGGGAGGGGGTGGACCAACAGCTTGGGAAAGGACGAGGAGGACACCCCTTCTGCGGGAGGGGCGGGATCGGGAAAGTTGGGGCTCTTGGGACGGGGGATTTGCCCCTACAACCTGCCAACCTGCCTGCACGCAGAGGTATCCCATCAACCATCTGGACTCATACCTGCCTGCCTGCCCTGCCTCCCGTGGTCGATATGATATGTATGCTACGTATTGTATGTGCGGTCCAGACTGCAGTAGTTGCATGTACACATATCCCACTTGGAAAGTGTCAGCCGGAACGGCATGAGCTGATCTGCCAGTCGGGGAGCACAAGCACAGAGGGACGGGCAGGACGAGGTAACCACCAGCGAGGCTCGCTTTCTTTTGCTGTGCTGGTGCTCGGATGACCCGTGATGCCGCGCTACTGTACAGTGTAGGCTGCAAAACTGCAGTCAGTCCACACGGGGATGAAACCAGGTACCTACCCTAGGGTAGCCTTGGTGACATGTCAATTTCCACAGGGGACTTTGATGAGCTGGCCCAAATCCTGACAGCCAGACAGCCTGGACAGCTCCAGCAGGCAGGCCAGAACTCAGGAGGCAGGCACAACGCATGCTCTTTACCTAGGTACTTGAAGTACCCCGGGTCACGTTTCCTGGGCTGCAAACTTGCAGCTCTCGGGCAAGAATCGATGCGGACAATCAAACACCACTTCAGCCCTGCTACAACCGAGTACTCGGACCACACATGTGCCACCAGTCATTTCATTGGGTCTGCCTGTGGACTATATGCTGTATTAATTGTCCATGCCTGCCACACAAAGATCACATCCGTGCCCCATTCCCCGCAGGAACATCATTCGCAAGTTGATCCCAAAGCTGGATGACGGGTCCGTGAGCTCACAGTACGTCTGTGTCTTGGCTGCTCAAGTGGTCATTGATCCGTCGACTGGCTTGCAGGGCTGGGCTTGATGAGGGGCAGGGGTACGGCGTGCCGCGTGCTGCTTATGGGTACGGCAAGGGTAAAATCCCATGTTAGTGGCGGACCCCTGTCTGTCACTTTGGTTTTTTTGGGAGTGGGGAGCTCTCAATGGGGTAACCCGCCCACGCCGTCGCAACTTTTCTCTGTGCCTGTGTTACCACCACTCTCCCAAATCCCATGCCCATCCATGTCAATGCCGACGAGCCAGTCGCACCTGCCCAGTCATCCCGCCCAAGAACCGAGATAATCTAACGCGCATAGAGTACGCGACGCTAGTTCTCCTGACACGCTACGGCCCAGCAAAGAAGCACGCACAACTGGAATCGCTGTTTGACACACATCGCTCGAGGTCATGGAGTGAGATGCCGTACCACCAGGCACCACGCCCAGCCATGATCTCGTCCTTAGCGCGATCGTCCAATCTATGATCCAGGGGACCCTGAAAACCACATCCCTCTCTCGCCCCCTTCGCGACATCATACCACGATACCTTCAACCCCACCTGCGAACGGGCGCATTCCGTCCCGCCGGCGGACTCGAACCCTCGATACACCAGGCAGCGCGGCGCACAGATGCAAGACTGGATGCGATAGAATGATCACTTCCCTCAGAAGTCCCTTCCGAGGTGCTTGCGCCACCGCGAGCTTCGTCCGCCTTGCAAGGCATCGGGCACATCGGAGATGGGCTACACAACTTCGATGGCAGTCTGCCACTGCCACGGCCGAAGACGAAGGGCAGACGCCCGATAGCACGCTTGCTGTACCCTCCACCGCCCGCCAGAACGCGATCGGCGTCCAGCAGTTGAGCGAGCACCTCTACAAACAAGTCTTTCCCAGGGGTTCCGAGGTCCCCCCTCCTCCAGAACCCCTCGTCGAACTGTCCCGGGATCATCTGCGACGTCATGACCTCCTGGGCAAGACTACCGACCCGACCGACCCTATCGCGTTCAGCCTACCAAGTTTACAAGCTCCAGACACGGGTACGCTAGATGAGCATTTCTTCAGGCTCGGCACGGATGCCGCGGAGCCGTTTCTGTCATACGCAAAACAATTCGCAAAGTCGGAAACGCCCCAGCAGCCGAGGGAATGGGTACACCGGAGCGGATGGACAAAATATTACCGTAAAGACGGGCTGGGGCCCGAGATTGCGGAAGAGGTGGAAGCGCCAGACGAGTCCATGCTGTCATTCGATGTCGAAGTAATGTGGCAGGAGAATCCCTTTGCTGTCATGGCCTGCGCTGCGAGTCCAACGGCCTGGTACGTGTGGCTCTCGCCCTGGCTGCTGGGCGAGACTGATGTGAAGACCCAACTTGTGCCACTGGGAGACCCTACGAAAGATCGAATCGTTGTCGGACACAACATCGGCTATGACAGGGCCAGGATACTCGAGGAATACGACATCAAGCAGACAAGGAATTGCTTTCTGGACACCATGTCGCTGCATGTGGCAGTAAATGGCATGTGCTCGCAACAAAGGCCAACCTGGATGAAGGCTCAAAAGAATCGAGAGAAAGAACGGGCTGCCCGAGCCGAGGGGAACTTCAGCCTGGGCGAAATGATGGAGGAGGAGGAATTGTGGGTGGGGAGGAGTTCTATTAATTCCCTTCGGGATGTGGCCAAATTTCACCTCAATGTTTCTATGGACAAATCTGCTCGAGACGACTTCAGCGGGCTGGATCGACAGAAGGTCATGGAAAAACTCGACGACCTCCTGAATTACTGCGCAGCCGACGTCGCCATCACACACCGCGTCTTTTCGATCGTCTTCACCAACTTCCTCAAGACATGTCCCCATCCGGTCAGCTTTGCCGCATTGCGGCACCTCTCCGCTGTCATTCTACCAGTCGACGAATCCTGGAATTCCTACATTGTCAACGCCGAGGCGACATATCAGAAACTGTCGATTGGCGTCCAAGAGCGTCTCATATTACTGGCCGAGAAGGCCCTAGAAGTCAAAGATGATGAAACAAAATGGAGCAGCGACCCTTGGCTGAAGCAGTTGGATTGGTCGGGACAGGAGGTCAGATGGGCAAAGGGTAAAAGGAAGAATGACCCACCAAGGCTGGCCAAGAACCAAAAGTTGCCTGGTATGCCAAAATGGTACAAGGATCTATTTACGACAAAAGATGCACCTATGAACATATCGGTGCGGACGAGGATAGCACCTCTGCTGCTCAGGCTAGCCTGGGAAGGGAACCCGTTGTTCTGGTCGGACGAGCACGGATGGACCTTCCGCGTTCCTCGGGAGAAGAAAGAAGAATACATCAAGAAGTCGATGAAGCTTTGCGACATGACGGATGAGAAGACAATCCCTCTACTGCGAGACGACGTCAGCGGAGCTTACTTCAAGGTGCCACACAAAGATGGCCCCACGGCTCGATGCGCCAACCCGATGGCGAAGAGCTATCTGGGTTATTTCGAAAGCGGAGTCTTGACCTCTGAATATGCCTATGCGAAGGAGGCATTGGAGATGAATGCGTCCTGTTCTTACTGGATCAGCGCGCGAGAAAGGATCAGGTCGCAGCTGGTTGTTTACGAGAAGGAGCTACAGGAGGCTAAGGGACAAGAAGCCGGGCAGTCTGGCCAGGGGTACATCCTCCCGCAGGTCATACCCATGGGCACCATCACGAGGAGAGCAGTCGAGAACACCTGGCTGACAGCGAGCAATGCCAAGGAGACCAGGGTAGGCTCGGAGTTGAAGGCAATGGTCAAGGCTCCCCCAGGTTACAGCTTCGTGGGCGCCGACGTGGACTCTGAGGAGCTTTGGATTGCAAGTCTACTTGGCGACGCCATATTCCAACTCCATGGCGGCAACGCGATCGGTTTCATGACGCTAGAAGGTTCGAAAGCTGCTGGAACCGATCTCCATTCCCGGACCGCCTCGATCCTCGGAATCTCGAGAAATCATGCCAAAGTCTTCAACTATGGGCGGATATACGGCGCCGGCTTGAAATTCGCCGCCCAGTTGCTCCGCCAGTTCAATCCAACGCTTTCCGAGCGTGAGACCTACAACATCGCAACGAAGCTGTACACTTCCACAAAGGGGGCACAGTCGGAACGGAAGCTTCTCTACAAAGGCAAATTCTGGCGGGGCGGCACAGAGTCCTTCGTCTTCAACAAGCTCGAAGAGTTTGCTGAGCAGCGCCGCCCCCGCACACCTGTTCTCGGCGCTGGAATCACAGAGGCGCTGATGAGCAGCTACGTGAGCAAGGGCGGCTTCCTAACCAGCCGCATCAACTGGGCCATCCAGAGCTCAGGTGTCGACTACCTCCACCTCCTGATCGTTTCTATGGACTACTTGGCCAGGCGCTTCAATATCGATGCACGCCTCGCAATCTCGGTGCACGACGAGATCCGGTACCTAGTCAAGAGCGAGGACAAGTACCGCGCCGCCATGGCGTTGCAGGTTGCCAACTTGTGGACACGGTGTATGTTCGCCCAGCAGATCGGTATCCACGACCTCCCGCAGTCGTGCGCCTTCTTCAGTGCAGTCGACATAGATCACGTCCTCCGCAAGGAAGTCGACATGCCATGCATAACCCCATCCCATCACACACCCATCCCACCAGGGGAGTCGATCGACATCCAACAACTACTCACCAAGGGCAACGATGCCCTCCTCGACGAGGCCATCGTCCCCGAAACCCCACCACAACTCGACCAGATCAAGTACACACCGCGCGTGCCCGTCATGCAGACCCTCAAGAAGGAGGACGCCTCGACGGCAGACCTGGCCTTCATCAAGGCGCAGATCACCTCCGACATGAAGGAGCTCAACGAGATCTGCACCGCGAAGCGCAAGAAGATCGCAGCGTCGCAGCCCAAGACGCCCCGCGCGCCCAAGGTCCTGCCGTACTCGTCGCAGGCGCGGCTGATGCCCATGGAGGAGCCCCTCCTGGTGTCGGAGGCGTTCCGCGCTGACCAGGCTAAGCGCCTCGGCGGCAGCCAGAAGAGGGTTGATTGGGGTCGCACGAGTAAGTGGACGAAGACCTTTCCTGCTAGCCGCGGGGTAGGCCATTGATTGGGCCTCTTCCTGGCCAACGTGTGGCCAGCAGAGGTACACGTTTTTAGCCTTTCGGCCTTTTTTCTTTTTGTATATTTTGCGTGGCTGGGGCCAGCCAACGGGTGTCACACTGTATAACTGCCATTCCCGGGGGAAGGAGCTATTGTCTCTATTCACACGGCCGCATGTTACTGCTATATCGATACCTTGGGCAGGTGGGCCTCATATTGGGTCGGCAAGGTGGAGAAAGGCCTGGCTTTGCATCTCGTTTCTGGGCCGGCGCACGGGGCAGGGACGGGGATGGATTCGCGAATAGCTAGCTACTGGAGTTGAAGCGTTTCGGAGAGAGACCGGAGTTCAAACGTTCTTGTACGGGAGTCTTTACGCAGGGCCGTTCTTTGGGCGGTTGAATACCTTACGAAAATGTACGCAATTTGCTTGACTACTTGATGAGCCCGACTTGGTGATTCGTTGAGCTGCCATTCGATGTTGTGGGTAGGCGGTGCGTGGCCGCGGCGACGGACTTACTTTGAGGAGGACATCTGCCGCCCTGCCCTGTCTTGACCTGCAGAAGCATGCCGAGGACCCGCCTTCACGCTCGTGAAACAGAGGCGCGAGTCCACGCACTTTAAAAAAAAAAAAAAAGCAGACGGTCCAGACCGAGCGTGTTTCCGGTAAAGATCTCTCTCACAACAAACTTGCATTGACCTATCGCTGGCTGGCCGACGCCCCGGGGAAACATCACCCGCGACGCCGCAAGCGGAATATCCCCAACGCAGCAGGTAGGTACACAGGTTTGCCTATTTAGTCGCCACGCAGATGCAACTTTGCTTTTGCTTTTTTTTTTTTTGGTGGTCTTGCCTAACCGAGGGCTGTCTGGCTTTTCCCGTCCATCTCCCGCGCCCGCCAGTGCGACAGCGACCGTGTCTCGGGATGGAATTGATGGTTAACGGCTGTCATTCACCGGTCGGCACAGCTGGGCCGTGGGTGGGATCCCGAAAGTTGTGTGTGTGTGTGGGTGGGGGCGGGGGATGGGACGGGATGGGGATGGGCGTGTCTCATGTGGTGTTCAGGAGACTGACTGTACAGCGCGGGGTGTTTTGGTCTTGCTGAGGAAGAGTTGAGGTTTGTGGGTGCGAGAGGAGAGAGAGGGCTTGCTGGAGTGGCGGGTTGGCATGTCTAGAATGGTGATTTCGTGCCGTGGCGTGTGATTGAGCGGAGTTGTTGTTAGCTTGGTGACGTCCGTTGGATATCACCAGTTCAGCATGATGGCACATCGCAAGACCAGTGATGATTCCACTGTACTCAGCCCAACAGGGGCACCTTCAAGAGTGGCTGATGCATTTGTTTGCCATCGCGTTGCCTCTACGTCTGGTAAGACATGAGTCAAAGTGGCCGCAGTTGGCCTCTTAGCCAGGAAATGTCCAGTATCCCACCAGAGGATACTGTCACTGGATATTATTTGAGGTCCTTGGAATGATGCCATTATTGCCGGTCTCATCGTTGTCCGAAGTGACATGGACGAGAGCTCCAGCGGCGAACTGAAGCAACGAGAACCCGCCCATTATTGTTCTCGGTGATGCGGCGAGGCTGCGCCTTTTCATTTGAAGGGACGCAATGATTTCTGATGGTATCAATTCACGCTATGTCCGGGCTATTATGCAACTAGAATATATCAATCCCATCAGGTGGTCCCGCGTTCTCCAGGAACGAGGGCTGGTGCACGTTGATGGCGCTGAGAAGTCCAAGAGACTTCCAGACCAGAGCAGTACGCCTGGCACGCAATTATTTTGACCCCGGCACCTCGAAGAGCAGTGGCTGCTTGATGGTCTCTGGGGGCTGTTGGGTGGTCCGCCCGTACAGCAACGTCCTCCTCTGGGGAGTCGCGCCCTCGTAGCCCAGCCCAAGACGCTCCAGGCGCTCGCACATGCCCTCGATCGCGGACTCGTGGTCCAGCTGCAACCTGGCTGCCTCATCGGTGTTGCCAATGTCCTTGTGGTACTCGGCGACCTCGCCCAGCGCGTCGACGGTGAGCTCGTGGCCCCGGCCCAGCTTCGCCGTGCACATATCCACCCACCTCGCGCCCGCGGCGGTGGTCTCCTCCGTCGTGCCCTCGCGCCGCGAGATCCAGAAGAGGATCCGGTAGCTGTCGTCCAGGAGATATGCGTCCTGCGCGTCCGGGCCGTGCTGCTCCGCCTGCGCCAGCACCTGCTCCGCCAGGTCCCGGGCCTCGGCGTACCGGTCCCGGTCCAGCATGAAGTTGGCGATCCGCAGCTTGGCCTCCAGCGCCTCGAAGCTGGTCGTGTCGCCGCCGCTGCCCGAGGCCACGTCCTCGAGGTTCTCCTGGAGCGCCATCTCGACGCTCAGGTCGTCGACGGCGCCGTACGCTGCGGTCCAGCTGATATTCCTGCCGTTCTGGGCCGTCATCTGCGCCTCGTGGCCCGACCCCTCGCCCAGCTCGATCATCAGCGCGTCCTGGTACGAGCGCGAGACGGCCCAGGCACACTCCGTCATCTGCGCCGGTGTCATCTGCCGCATGCTCTCGAACAGGATATACAGGGGGTGCCTGCGAGACCCGTAGATGACCAGGCTCAGGTCGCGCAGGAAGCCGAGCACCGCCCTGCTGAGGTCCCCGTGGCGCTTGGAGAACTCGAACAGCAGGGCATACATGCTGGGCGGGAAGTAAGGGGTGTCGGTCATCAGCAGGTGCCGGCACGAGTCCATGCATATCGACAGCAGCCGGAAGGCGGCCCGCACGTGGCCCGCGTTCATCAGCCGGCCCACCGACCACGAGCAGTTGTGCGCCGCGACCACGAGCTCGTCCTGCCAGGGGACGTGGGACTGTGTCCACCGCCCCGCGCCGAAGCTGCCGCTCACGTAGCTCCGGAGGGCGTGGAGGACCTGCTCTAGTTGTGGCTGGGGGTGGGGAGGCCGGAGGCGTGCTGTGGGTAAGGGGGAGGGTGAGGGTGGTGAGAGCCGGGATGTCGACGGCGAGCCGCTCGTGTCGCTGCCGGAGAGTGCTGTTGTTGGGACGCCTTGCCCTGGTATTGTGACTGTTGGCGATCCTGCTGCTGCGCCGCGCTGGGACTTGGACGCACGCTTGAGCAGGTTCCGAAGGCGGTCCTGATCGACCCTGATGCCGCCGATGGACACCTCGGTAACATCCCTCGCCCCGTGCCTGGTCTGCTGCAGCAGCTCCCGGGCCTGCTTTGCGCGGAGGTTCTTCTGGATGCCCCATTTCCGCAGGTGATACTTGTACATCTTAGGTCTGTCCACATTTTGTTGGTTAACATCTATTGATCAATACGATAACTACGGGTGGCTGAGGGTCGAAGGAATGGGGCGCCCAGGCATGTGGCAACTGCGTGAGTGTGTGTATGCGCGTGAGTGAGTGCCCGTTGGCTAACTTACGTTGCGACAAAGCCTTGCTCAACCTGCATGATGTGCATCACACTGCGTAGGGTGTGATCCTGGAACTTGTACAGGTCGATGATGCGCTCCCTGTGGCGCTCCCAGTCGCACTGCGAGGCCCATGTCGTCCTCTGCGTGGTGCTGATGGTGCCTGGCGAGCAGGCGCGGAAGTCTTGGGCGGTGATGAGCCGGTTCTCCATCATTGACGAGGCATGGCCAGCGAATCGTTTCTCTTGGTTGTGATATCTACTGAGTTCTCGTCCTCAGCCGGGCGAAATTCTTGTTTTCGGATATCCGCAAGCGGGCGAGAGCGGCGATAGGACTTGCTGATGTGTCTGGCTCGATGCGTGCTTACATGTCTAATTTATTGGCTGCCAGGCTGCTCGCCCGTCGGGCTCGCCTACGCGCCAAGTGCGACGTGAGCACCCCAAGCTGACATGTTCTCAGCTGGTGGATCGGCAGTGTAAGCAGCCAATGGCTCGACGGAAGGACAAGCGCTGACGGGCACTGCTACGTATGATCAAATCGACACTACTGTAGCCTAGCAGATCCCCATCCGTCCCACGTGAGCATGACCGTGTCTTCCCTGGCTTTGTTCTGCGGTTCGAGTATCGGCGATGGCACCCGCCTCGTGCCGTATGCGGGTTTCTGGCCCACTCGAAGGATTTCATCCCTACCTGATAGGGCTGGCCCTGGGACAAAAAGCCCTATATGCTTGATTAGTGCCAGTCAGGCCTTCGGCTCCGACTTGCCAGACTCGATTTCATATTTAATAGTGCCCTCCTAGTTCAACCTTCCTTGGCGCTGGACGGGCTAACTCCGCAGGCCATCACCTAGCTCGACGCACATGTGGTCGGACATAGAAAGATTTGATATCGAATGAATTGATATCGCGGCTGCACTTAAACCAAATGAACCCACACTTGCAGACTTGAGTCTTGGCTATCAGACTAATTCAAACCTACCAATCAGTCGGGTGGCAGGAATGCTGCGTGCAGCAATATCACCGACATGTGAATGCGTCTAAGTCCACCTCGTCGGCGATATGCCAAATCGCCGCCACAGGTGCTAAGCATATAATGCTCACAACACAACCCAACTGAATAGATGAAATGCTAAAGTTATAGTCGGAATCTAATTTCAGGATAATCAATTCATCACGAAGCCCATCAAATTTTCATATAATTGAGCTTGATACTGTCCCGCACTCCAGGCAGATTCATCAACACACCGTGACCATGTCCAACCAGAAAGTCTGGCTCATCACAGGCTGTACCTCAGGGCTCGGCCGAGAGATCTCACTGCTAGCCCTCGAGAGGGGAGACTTCGTCGTCTCAACAGCCCGCGACCCCTCCAAGCTATCAGACCTCGCCTCCCGCGGCGCCCTCACAGAGCGCGTCGACGTGACAGACACAGATGAGAACCTCGCCTTAGCAGTGAAGAACATCACAGCCAAGACGCCCGGCGGCCGCATCGACATCCTCGTCAACAACGCAGGCTATGTCCTCGCCGGCGGCGTCGAGGAGGCCAGCCGGTCCGAGGCGCAGGCCCTCTTCGAGACCAACGTCTTCGGCCAGCTCAACATGATCCGTGCCGTGCTGCCCGTGATGCGCGCCGCGCGCTCGGGCGTCGTGGCCAACCTGGGGAGCATCGGCGGGTGGCATGGCGTCCCCGGCGCGGGCCTGTACTGCGCGACCAAGGCGTGCGCGACGATCGTAGCCGAGGCGCTGCGTGCTGAGGTTGCGCACCTGGGGATCAAGGTGACGGCTGTGGAGCCGGGATACACGCGGACCAACTTCTTGGTCCCTGGGCATCAGCTGCGGCCTAGTAGGACTATCGAGGATCTTAGCACGGGTGCTCTTAAAGACACGCTGGACACGTTTGATGCGTACAGTCTGAACCAGCCTGGGGACCCAGTCAAGACCTCGAAGCTCATCGTGGATGCGCTGACGGCTTCTGGGTCGTGTGCGGGGCGGGAGCTGCCTCCGAGGCTGCTTGTGGGTAGGGATGCGTACGGGGTCGTTCGCGAGGTCATTGAAACTCACGAGGGTAACATGAAGTTGTGGGAGGACTTGGCTACTGCAACAGATTGCGATCCGTGAGAATGGGTGATGTTTATCTGGAGTTTGGGCACATGTTTACAAGCAGTTTTCCTTGTCGAGCCATGCTTTGCACAGTCACCGCAACAGATTGTTTAATATATTACTGTCGATCAAAGCTTCCATTTACTCTGGCAGAACTTAGGTCTGCATGAGGTGGAAAACGGACTTGTGATGACATGGCCAGGTGATCCCGCTCATAATTCCTCTTGGGTGAAGCAAGTCTCCCCATCTCTCTGCTGCTTAAAATGCGCTCAATACATAGCCCATCCACCGCTTGCACTGATAGTCTGGCCAGTAATCCACGAGCTTGAAGGCCCGGCAAGCCAGGCCACGACGTCGGCGATTTCCTCGATAGTGCCTAGACGATTCTGTACTGGGGTCTGCTGCTTCTGCATCTCAACGATTTCCTCGGGAATATTGTCCAGCATTTCGCTCTGCACAGGACCGGGGCTCACCACATTCACAGTTGTGCCGTTCTCACCGAGCTCCGCAGCCCAGCAGCGCGTCAGACCCTCTGCCCTCGTTGAAAATTGTCAGCAAGCACATCAAATATGTCACCACGCGAGTCGCGAGTGTGCGTTATCAGAGATGCCCGGTCCAGGACAATATTACCTAGAGCAGCCTTAGAGGAGCAGTACAACCCGAGGTTTTTAAACCCCGCTCTAGCTCCGACCGAGGAGATATTCACAATGCGGGCGTTTGGGTTTAGGTGAGGCAGGGCAGCCTGTGTCAGCAGGATAGTGCCTCGCACATTGACATCAAACACGGCATTATAATCCTCAACACTGAGCTCAGCCAGTCCCTTGACACGCTCGAGGCCGGCGTTGTTGACGAGTATGTCGATTTTGCCGCCGCCGCCCAGGCCCTCGGCATCGGCCCACTTGACGGTTTCGCTGATGAGATGTCCCGGGCCCTCGAGACTGCCCAGGTCGGCCTGGACGGGGTGTGCCTTGGGGTGGTGAGGCAGCGACTCGATCTTCGCTTGTAGCTCGGCGGCTTTGGAGCTGCTTGATGGGGAGGTGTACCCGAGGACGACCTGAGGATCGGCTTTAGCAGGAGTGTATGCAACAAGGCTCTTCGATCGGTGGTGGACAAGCAGAGCTCACGTTCGCGCCTTCTTGGGCCAATTTCAAGGCGATCCCGTAGCCGATGCTACGTGAAGCTCCCGTTACGATGGCAGTCTTGCCAGCTAGTGCCAAGGAAGGGGTACTCATGTCTGTTAGCTGTGATTGATTGAGAAGAGTTTTGATATGGAAACGGACATGAGCTCCGTCGTGGTGGGCCGATCAAGCGGGAGAACTGGGCTTCACGGGATATGTCAGCAAAAAGGATTCAGTGATGTCATAGTACTTAAGTGCCTTGTGTAAGTTATAGATAACGTATAGCGAGCATATTCAATCCGGGAGATAATATTTGGTCCAGCACTGGCCAAGATTGCTAACTGGCTCTGCACTGAGCAACTATATATGGCAACTATGAGACATTTCAGGACCAGCACATGGCTTCTTCCAGAAAGTTCGCCTTCGGAAATAACCCCGGACTTTTTCAATTACGTACAAACGCTGTTCAAAACCTGGTCACGCCACAAGAGGTTGACTCAGGGGTCAATTTAGGACCCTGGAATAAATATAGTTGTACAGCACGGCACCTCTTGTAACCCAGATCAATTCAATGACCTACTCACATACTTAAGTATGTAGCTAGATGTGCTCAGCCTGGCAACGGAAAGGGCCCCGCTCCTTTTCGCACGGGAATTCTTTTTTTTTTTTTTTTTTTTTTTAGCTCAACTGAGCAGCGCTTCCGAAAAATAACAATTTTCGGCAATTTCCAAGGCTGGTCCCGTCTGGCTAAAGCATCAGTACCGAATGATCATACATGTGGCAAGCGCTGCGGGTGTTATTTTCCTGACTTTGTGCGGAATAACTGAGGCTTGGAGTGTCTTTGACTGGATGAGTTCTTTGTTAACAAGCCGAGATGGAGGTCAGTGTATACAAGATGTGAAAGCCCCTTGCAAATACGATTGTCTTTATCACGAGACCGGATGCGGAGCAGCGGTCCACAGATCACTTCTGCGAGCATGCTTTCATTTCCAGGCTGCTATAATGCGATGCTCTTCTGTGTGTGCACGCAATTCCTCACAAGAGTATTGAACCTTGTGTTCGAAGCTCATTATCTTAGAACTCCATGTTCAAGTGCAATTCTTCTCTCTTTTGTCAAGCCAACTTTTGAGAAAGCACAGCAACCCCAAAACGGCTGGCGTCAAGGATGTGTGTGTTGTGACTTGAAAACTTGCCAGCTTGTACAATAACGCCTCGCACCTCTAGAAGGAGAAAGCAACCGGAAGTTTCAACACATCAGTACCTAGGTATCAAGAGCAAAAGGGCGCCAGTAGCGATGGATGAAATATCAAGAAAGAGGGCCAGGTCGCCGGACGATGTTGGAACCGGTCGGCCTGACGGTGCTGGCCCCCCTCGACGCGCGTTTATGGCCGGTCGTGCTCCGGCTCAAAGTGCGGGTCGTGGTGGCGGTAGTGGTAGCGGTCGCGGCGGCAATCGTGGCGGCAATCGCGGCGGCGGCAATCGTGGCGGCAATCGCGGCGGCGGCGGTCGTGGCGGCGGCGGTCGTGGCGGCGGCGGTCGTGGTGGGAGTCAAAATGCAGGTCCAGGGACAACTGGAGGTGGTGATGGTGGTGCTTCGAACATATTCAACCCTACGGTCCCTGCGAACGCCGGCCAAACTGACCCCGTCAAGCGCAACTACATGTCTGATAGTTCTAAGATCAAAAATGAACACGGGGCACCCGAAGTTCGCAACTGGTCGCGAAGGAACCTCCTTTTATTCCTCAAAGGCGTCAATACTCCTGCGAGCCAGGCGGGCCAGAGATTAGAGCTAAGCCGAGCGTACACGGACGCGGCGGCGAGGGCGCTTCAAGAAGCCGACCAACCCGAAGGCATCATGGACTTGACGCGGCTGGGGGCTGGGAACAACCTCGAGAGAGTCCTGGGAAACAAAGCAGCTGGGTTGTTATTCGAGGCTGTGTACGACCACACTAGCATGGCTCTAGGAACCAACCAACAGTTTGTCAGGCGGTTGAACGAGGTTGCCGATTGCCTTCCCATAAACCCCCAAGACCCCCGGTCAGCCGGTGGTGCCAGATTGAGAGAAATTGTGCGTGCGGATCCGTATCAAGTTGACTGGGCTTGGGCGCTTCTGCGAAAGGCCTACCGTTCTTGGTTCGACGTGCGAGTTAGGAGTCTAAGGGAAAATATCTGGTGGCGCGATGACGGGAATAACACCTCGACGGGCGTGATACCAGCCGAAGAATCGCCAATGAGATTAATTATCCGTTTCGAACAGATCAACGGTTTGATTCACGGAGCCGATTTGAGAGTCGATGCCTTCATGTGCCAACTACAACTAGCCGGCGGGCGATATGGGCATGTCAGCTGGGATACCTATGTTGAAAGGTTGTTTCGACACAGATACAGCATGACCTCAGAGGACGGATTGTACTTGTGTAAGTCGATACCCTCCTATCACAGCAGTATCTCTCGTGAGGAATTCAGAACTTTGGCGTAAGAGATTTCCCAGGCTGACGTACTCTTCGGGAAAATAGCAGAGTTCGGACAGCGGAGGAGGAATGGGGTGGATTGGCCCACGCTCGTCACAACCATCAACGTGTGAGTTACCACTGCTATTCAGACATCACTCTACATGCGATGTATCTGAAGAGATCGACTTGTCGGGCAATCCGTCGCCAGAGACGACACCATTGCCACTAACCTTTGATAGTTACACTTGGGCCCGAGTTCGGATGTTAACAAATAAAGATCCGAGGGCGCCGTTCAATGTGATACGAAATTATACAGGACTGTCGTATGAGGACATCCACGTCCATCTTTACCGCCCTTACGTACAGAAAGTTGTAGATCTAATCAACGCAGCGAAGCTACTGCAGAATGAGTACGCCACAGTTCCCCAGGACATCATCAGCACTGCCATGATCTGGTGTAACACCCTATATACGGTATGCCAGGGCTGGACCGAGCATGATGACAGGCAATGGGGAGTTGGCACCGGAGCCGCACCAACACCCAAGAATTATCGGCGCCCTCTCTGGCATCACCAGGATAGATTCGCCGATAAATGGTCTCCGGTGGACACCATTGTACAAGATCATCAGAACTGGAACCCCGCTGACGAGGTTTGGTTATGCTCCGATTCACCAGCACCGCAGATTCAGCCTATTCAGGTAGACGCGCTCCTGGCTGCCTTCGGCAACGGGCCACCTCTAGAATGGAGGGGGCCGCGGCTAGCATCCGAAAACAGTCCTGGAGCAGGCTTTGCTGGCACAGGTCATCCACCCGTAATTCAGTCACCCGAAACTCAGTCACCTGCACCTCAGCCATAAGGGCCTCCGCCGGCAGACTCGGACAGAGGCTTGGCGGGCAGAACTAGCACTTGAGTGATATGCGAGAGGGAGGCCCTGCTGGTCCAAGGGGCTGTGCCAAATCAGTAGACGCGAGAGCAGCTTTTCAGGTACAGAAAGCTTTATCCATAGCAGAATTGTGAGAGGCCGGAAGGGGAGGGAAAGAGGCATAAGGCGGTAAACAAGAACAAGGAGCTGGGGCTGGTGCCGGTAACAACTTTACTGTACAATTCCGACCACCATGATGCGTACGAGCTAGAACGCCGTTCTTCAAATGTTCCTAGATGCCAAGAAATGCCAGGGTGATGATGAGTTTGGTCAAATAGACTATTTGTCCATATTATTCAGGATATGTAGGAGTGGACAGTCAGGATAATGGCATTGGGGCGGGGCTTGGGAGATTTGATAAGTAATTTGATAATTGAACTCAAAAATGCAGACTGGATATTAGGACAACGGGCTTAGCAAAGGAAAGCTTTGAATTCGACTCTCTTGTGGAAATCAGCCTTTAAACTAGATCGAATAAATATTTCAACAAATTGAGCAAAAAACCATGCGATTCGCGACTAGAAAACTTTGCAGTGAAAAATATATAAATACTTACACAACCTATGAACGCCAGCATACGGAACCTGGAGGAATATGAAGACCATTAGCACCTGTGTCTATGTATCTTGGGGGTCTTGGTACATATGGAAACGTCCGGTTTCCGTGTCATACCACCCGTCTCTCCAAAAGGGGTGGGTTGCTTCGTAGAAAGGGTCATCCTGCGCAAATTGTATTAGCATATTAGCTGAGTAGCGTGAATTTGGTGATATTTACATATTCTGGGAATTTCTCCGTCTTGGGCGATTCCGGCTCTTCGTCTGAATGCTCGTTGGCTTGTGTTTGCACCATGTGGATTTCTGATGTCAGGAATTCAACAGTGAGCCCTTCTACTATGGCCAGCCACAGCAGATGGAATAGAAACTGCACCACGAAACTCGTCATGATTCTCATCTTTGAGATTAGAAAATGAGCAGAGAAAAGAAATTTGCACTCCCCCAATACACCGGCTTTCTTGAAGTCTGTATAACGTTAGGCAGGCGATGGAGTGGGGTGAAGTGCTGGAGTCTAAAACCTCGGAAGTCTCTTTACTGTTTTGGGGAACTCTGAATTACTGACTGATCACTCAAGGCTCTCCTGAATTGATTTGTGGAACCTCGCCTATATATTGTCCTGCGATGATGGACAGGCAAGCCTGACGCGACACGGGAGCAAACAAAGGCTTGATAAAATGGCCGAACAGGTTGCATTGTGGATCAATTGGATTGTTTCAAAAGTCAACTGCGCCATACTTTGTTTGCAAGGAAGAAAGAAACAAGGAAAGCAGCAACAACGAAGGATTGTCCGAACGGCCGACTACCGTTCAGTACCCGAGATATGGGGAGCAGAGATAGGCGGAAATGGAAATCTGGGCCTGCCCAGTCGTGATATGGAGTAAAAGAAGCTCGAAGTAAGGGCCGATGTAATGAAAATTGGTTTGGTATACGGTATTCTGCGGAGGCTGTCGTGGATTGCTTGCGATGGACACGCCACACGGAGCGTCCTTGCATGATACAAATACCTCAATTTATCTCAATTTGAAGTGGCCAGTGGTGAGTTCCCCGTTATGTATTAGCCAGAGATGGTATACCTTTCAAGGCATTCAACCGTGAAGTTAGTGTTAAGAAGGAGGGTATCGTTTGTTGAACGTAGGTGCATGAGTGAGTCAACGTGTGTCATTGAAGGAGGAAGTCTAAGAGGAAACGGTCCCGAGGAGACCACTGTTTATGTACACAAAGCGTGGGTTGTGTGCCGGAGCGGGTGCCCGCACGTATGCCATCCCTTTCCGCCACCATGACCTTCAACATCGTTGCTGCAGGGTTGAGTACTGTGAAGGGGGACTACTGCGTCCTAACAACCGTAACAAGCTTTGAGTCACGACCTCTGCTGCTGTCCCCCGCGACCGCTCGAGGCAGTGAGTATTTTCTAATTGGAAACATGCTCATCATCCCTACGTAGAGGGACTTCGTCACACAGGAGCCTACGTAATGACAAGTCCTCAAGCACAAGTAGTGATCAGCCAGCAGCGTCCCAAGCAGTCAAGCTATAAGCATCTTTCAGCAGAGTTCATTTATACTCTGTATGGAATCTAACCGCTTGTAGCCTCACTCCCAATACGTCAGCGGCAGCCCAAGCGCCTCGCATTGCTGCAACTCCCTGAATTCATCCTGATACGACTCCCACCTCAGCGCCCGCAGCGTCAGGTCACCCTTCGTCGCGGGTCTCCACGCACCAGCCCTCTCCAACTCCTCGCTGGTGTTCGTATACCGTCTCGCTTCGAGGAACGCCTTGTCGGGATTAGGATCATAGGTCCTGACGAACGAGGTGAACGAGTCGAGCGTCAGCTGTTCGAAGGCCAAGTCGTCTCCATCGCGCTCAGGCAGGCCCTGGAATGCCACGTTGCCGAAGACCAGGTACAGCTCGCCGGAATGGCACCTCAGGTAGGGCAGGCTGGGGTCACCGTTAGGGTGCGAGGCGGTCACGGGCGGCTGGCACACGTCTGTGCCGGGGTAGTTGGTCAGCTGGTACGACCGCTCGAACTCGTACATGTAGATCGAGCTGTATCTTCCGCTTGCGAGCCCTGCGGCAGCTGTGGCCTCGGCGTCGCACCTGAACATTGCGTCGGTCCCCACGCGTGCGGCGACGTCGTACACGTTCAGGGTCTGGTTTGTGCCGTTGGGGAGTGGGAAGAGTTCGTCCAGCGTGGCCTGTGAGATGTTGAAGCCGGTTGACTGCAGGTATTCAGTCTCGTTGGTTGTGGTCGGGAATGGGAAGAACGCGCCGGCGTCTTCCCTCATGTAGCCGATCATCAGCTTGTACGGAGCCTCGGGCCCGGTGAGTGTCAGGTTTTCCGTGGTGAGGTAAGTGCCGTCCACGACAAAGAAGCGAGCGGTAGTGCTGAGGCTTAGGAGGGTGGATGCAGGCACTGCACGGAGACAGTCGACCTGAGACTCTGCTTCTGTGCAGTTCGTAGCGTTCAGGATTGGGTCTGCAATCGCTTCGTATGCCTCCTCAAGTGGGTAGAAGTGAGAGTAGGTTCCTCCGAGATCCTTGCTTCCAACGTTGGACATCTGGATCGCTCCGGCGAATTTTCCCTCGGCTTCAGGAGAAGCCATGATGGCGTGGACTGAACCAGCCCCGGCGGACTGGCCCAGAATCGTGACACGGTCAGGGTCGCCGCCAAAATCCTGGGTCATTTGTAAGCTCTAGATTCACATATTCAACGGCCCGTAGATCGTAGCCTGCGGGACAGTCTTACCTGAATGTGGGCTCGCACCCAGTCCAAAGCGTTGATTTGGTCACCCAAACCGAAATTGCCATTAGTGACACCGTCGTCTAGGGCGAGATAGCCGAGCGTCGACAGCCTGTAGTTAATGGTCACCACGACCACATCCCCCCTGGATGCGGCACTGCCCCCATCGAACGTATTGTCATTGCCCGTGCCGCCGATGAGTGCGCCGCCGTGCATCCAAAACAACACAGCCTTCAGGGCGTTCTTGTCACTCTTGCTGTCCTCAGCTGGTAGGTAAGGCGTCCAGATGTTCAGAAATAGGCAGTCCTCGGTTCCGTTCGACCCTTGCTGTGCGCACTCGGATCCGAAGCTGGTTGCTGAAACAGAGCCATTGGAGCCTGTGTATGGCACAGAGTATGTGAACCGCTCTGGCTGTGGCGCATAACGGACCCCGTAGAAACGGAAGGATGTACGGTCACGGAAGCTGAAGAAAATCTTAGCTAGGTACGATGTCACAACGGGGCCATGAATCATGAGGGATTATACTGACCCAACGAGGTCCTCATTGTTTGAGTGTACGGACACTTGCCACTCGGTGCTTGTATCCGTGGATGCAGCGCTCGCAAAGGGGGCCGACTGTGTGCACAAGACGCTCAATTCCTGGTCAGGTTGTGCTGTCGTGATATTTCCTGAGGCGCTCAGAGCACGCGTTTGATTGCTCTCGGCAGATATCCAGAAAATGGAGTCCTCGGTTGTCTTGCCCTCGTAGACGAGATAGTCCAGGTTCGGCTGAATGCTTGCCGAGCCTAAGTCAGGGGACCAGAGATCTTCGTTCAACGCTTGACAGCTCGCGACGGCATCTTCGTACGTCTTGGGGCTGAGAACAATCACCCCCGAGTCGGCTGCCGGACTGCTGGCTCCTATACATGGTTGTCAGCTTTTATTCATTTGGTGACGAATGCACGTCGCTTCAACTCACCTCGCAGATTATTGTCGAGCAGTATAGTGACATCCGAGTCAAGACTGGCAGGTGACGGTGCGGAGACTACCAAAGGAGCCAGGAGGGCTATCCCTCCCAAGAGGCTGAAGACGGCCATGTTGTTTACACTGACACTCAAAGGCGAAGTGACGGCGCCCAGAACCGGACTTGCGAACACGCCAGGCCATGGTGTATTTACATCAAATTCGTATTCTTATGCGTGTACTCGTATGCACCGCGCTTCCCGGTACGCCTTGCCGATTCGTTACCTGATCTGTATCTAGGTAGGGCCGAATTCCCCGCAAAGTGACCCGCGGAAGGAAATGAAGCTGGGGAGAGCCCCCGCTCAATCAACCATCCGTTCCGAGGAGCTAGGCCGAATTGGCCCGGCAGCCCGGGACAGCGGGTAGTAGTGAGTTCACCCCTGGATGGAAATGAGATGAACATGCTGTACGAATGCAAGCATGGGGTCGGGTTGGAAAATGCATGAATGATGCATGACGGGCGTTTGTATGAACCCGTCGAGGACAGGAGTGGTTTCATTAGCCAAATGCGGACAACAGCACAGTGTTATCGGCCTGTCGGCCAACACTTCTGCGTTGCCTTGATGTGTGACGATTCCCACTTAACTGACAGTCACAAACGACACCGGTATTCAAAGAAGCCATGTAGACACATATTGCCGATTCTCGGAACTTGTTTGTGCCCGGAAGGCACCTGAAAACTTCGCAAGTCAGTCATCATAAGTCTAGGAACGACATACGCACCTTGTCCTAGCGATCCTGAATCCACTTTTCGTCTCGGTGCATCATGAACCCGTGTGATTGGAATCAGGAGGATAAGTTCTTATCCACAATATTTCCAGGGAGGTAGACGGTCCCTAACAGACTGTAGAAGCTTCTTGAATCTATCAACACAGGGAAACACCTTGACAGCTTTGAGCCTTCGGATACTACAAGCAATCCCCCCCCGCCGCCCATTGTCTTGAACTGAATTCCGATCTATTTCCCGCTCCCATTTTCAACGTACGGCGACATTTCCAAGTTCTGCCAGAGCCTCGGAAAATGATGTCCTACTCGGTATCCATAATGTGTTCACGGCAAAGCTCCCTTCAGCGCCATGCTATGTCGAAGCTAGCAAGCTTTGCTCCGGTCGATTCTGAGCGAGTCCCCGTGTACGAGCGATTTGCGCTAAAGCTTGAAGGCTTCGCCGTATTGTTATTGCAATAGAATGCGTGCTCATGGTAGATTCAGTGACCTTACATGGTGCATGTGGATTTCCTCCAACTCATGATAAAAAATATTGTACGACTTGAAGTGATCATGTTGTCTTTGTCTACTCTGATGCAAATTCCTCTCCACGTTTCTTTAGGTTGGTCTCAAGCCCGTAAGCAGAGACGTAGTAAAGAACTCATGGGGTAATAGCCAGATACTTTGCTTTGCGATTCCACGTACCTCAGATGTCACATGAAGTTCATGAAGCCGCCAATTCTGGACACTATCCAAGATTTCCCCTCACTTAGAACGGGAGTCATGTACCTTTATTTCTGCCATAGTTTGGCTTTGTCATTGTATGGGAAGGGGGATCGAGGTCGCAGTCGGATTATCCCGCTGACGCAACAGCGACTAATTGCATTCTGCTATGTCGATCTGAAAATATATGAGCATGTCCAGGGAGCGAGAAGCATTGGTGATCTTCGTCTAGACTCCGAAAAGAGTGTCACTCGGCCGCACGCTAAGGTATTCGCGCCCCCGGGTCCCCCGCACCGGTCTGTCGTTGAGAGGTGCGCGTACATGAAAGTTGCAGTTCTCGCTACCGACGTTGCATTCCTTAGATATTCGTATTAATGATAATGACTCGCTCTGTAGTGACTAAGTTATACGATAGACCTTGCAGAGTAGATGGCGTATATGCGTCACAAGTGCCATCAACTCGGTGAAATATGGGCCCGACTTGTTATATAAGGGATTTCTGGGAGTAGGTGGTGTTGTCCATTTGGAAGTTGCAAACATTAACTCACGATGTTGGGTCTACGTTGTACATCATTGAGAGCCTGTGGGCTCATAATTCTGGCCCTCCTGTTGCAAGGAGTCGTGTGTTACCCTACTGGATCTGTCACTGGGCGATCCGCAGAATCTGCCGTACGACAACGTCTCAGTATCAACCGAGATTGGAAGTTTTCGCGCTTTGCCACGAGCCCAGACTTGTTATCTTATGATCTCATCTTGAAGCCATGGATCCTCCCTTCGGCAAATGACTTCATTGTCAACGGGACCAAACACGAGCGGCCGTCCGGGACTCCTCCAGGGAGCGATGTCCAGTATGTGCAGGCTGATTTCGACGATTCGTCGTGGGAGAGCGTGAATCTGCCACATGACTGGTCGATCAAGGGTCCCTTTGGCGCACCTGGTATCAGCGGCGGAATGGGCCGACTGCCAACCAACGGAGTCGGCTGGTATCGGCGAAACCTTACGGTTACAGCAGAAGATGTGGGAAAGTCCATATTTCTAGATATCGATGGTGCCCAGTCTCACGCGAGCGTTTGGCTCAACGGAATCCTAGTGGGTGGTTGGCCTTATGGATATTCATCATTCCGCCTCGACTTGACGCCGTACATCCGAGTTGACGCTGGGAACCTCCTCGCTGTGCGACTAGAAAATGCTGTCGACTCGTCACGGTGGTACCCAGGGGCAGGGATTTACCGAAATATCTGGCTTGTAAAGCTCAATCCAGTCCATGTTGGACAATACGGAACAAGGATCACTACTACGTCTGTCTCGGCAGACGCAGCGACAGTTGACATCGGGGTCGATGTTGAGAATAGAGCGAACTTAACCCAAGATGTGGTCGTAAGGACAGACATCTACCTTGCAGGTAGTGGGGAAATGGCGGCATCCCTCCCTGAATCGACCATTCAACTTTCTGCAGGGACAAAACAGTCCGTACGAAATTCCGTCACGATATCGAAGCCACAGCTTTGGGGCCCGCCGCCAACCCAGACGCCGAACTTGTACAAGGCCGTGACAACCGTGCTTATTGGAAACAGCTCGATCATTGATGAGTACGAGACGCCATTCGGCATCCGGTCAGTGACCTTTGACGGCACAAACGGCCTCATAGTCAACGGGGAGCCCATACGAACCCGAGGCACCAACAATCACCATGATCTTGGCAGCTTGGGAGCGGCCTTCAACGTGAGAGCGGCCGAGCGGCAACTCCAGACACTTCAGGAGATGGGATCCAATACTCTTCGGATGTCGCACAACCCACCCGCACCCGAGCTCCTAGATCTGGCAGACCGCCTCGGGTTTCTCGTGATGGACGAATCATTTGACGCCTGGAACGTGGGCAAGGTCACGAACGATTACCACCTGTTGTTCCCCGACTGGCACGAACCAGATACGCGATCTCTGGTTCGCCGGGATCTCAACCATCCCTCTGTGATATTATGGAGCATAGGAAACGAGATACCCGAACAGCGAACAGCGGCAGGCGCAGAGACTGCACGAGAATTACGCGACATTGTCCACAGCGAAGACGCTTCACGACCCGTGACGATGTCCTTTGACCAGGCGCAGCCAGGCGACACCGTGGCCGAACTAATGGATGTCCTGAGTCTGAACTACCAAGGTGAAGGGCGGGGGACATCGTGGGCCAGCGCATTCCCCGGCTTCCATGACTCTTACCCAGACAAGCTGCTCTGGACGAGCGAGAGCTCCGCGGCTGTCAGCACGCGGGGCACATACATCTTCCCGGTCGTGGCCAACAAGAGTCAGATCGTCAGTGATGGCCAGGGCGGCAACTCAACCTTGCTGCAGGTCAGCGCGTATGAGTTGTATGCGCCGATCTGGGCGACGGGGCCGGACAAGGTCTTCACGCAGCAGGATACCTATCCTTATGTCGCCGGCGAGTATGTGTGGAGCGGTTGGGACTATCTCGGGGAGCCTACACCATATGACGCCTTCCCGCTCGCACGTAGCTCGTATTTCGGCATCATTGATACTGCTGGGTTCAGGAAGGATAGGTTCTACCTCTACCAGTCACGATGGAGGGCCGACCTCCCGAGTGCGCATATCCTGCCACACTGGAACTGGCCCCACCGGGTCGGCAAGATCACGCCCGTCCATGTGTTTTCGTCGGCCGACGAGGCTGAATTATTTGTGAACGGACAGTCGGCTGGTCTCCAGGTCAAGGAGCCGCTCACCTACCGCTTCCGCTGGGATAATGTTACCTATGCACCCGGTGATCTTCGCGTCGTGACATACAAGAATGGAGTTGTTTGGGCGGAGGCGCGCAGGAGGACCGTTGGCCAGGCAGAGGGTCTCAACGTGACAGCCGATCGCACGACCATTACTGCGGATGGATATGACTTATCATTCATAACCGTGGCTGTGACAGATGGGTCTGGCGATATCGTACCCTACGCGACTAACAATATCACCTTCACCGTTTCTGGCCCAGGGGAGATCGTGTCAACCGATAACGGAGACCCGTCGGACCAGACACCGTTTCCGTCTTTGACTCGCAAGGCGTTTAGTGGCCTGGCTTTGGCTATAGTCTGTTCTAGGGCAGGAGAAGCTGGAGATATCACCGTCTCAGCGGCAGCAGATGGTCTGGAGTCCCGCCAAGTTACTCTCACAGCCGTTTAGACGGAATTAGTTCGGGGTCAAATATGGTGTTTATGCGCTATTAGAATAATTCAGAGAAGCCTGTGCTCAAGCTTTTCCTGAAATATCTCAATGCACGACTTGAGTGGGTTTCGTTCTGAAGCCGTATACATCGAAAGCCGATGCGATACCTCATCCAGTCCACCGTTAGTAAAGAGATCGGAGATTCGACCCCGTAAGAACGGAGAGTACAGCCGAGCCCCATAGGACAACCTGCTACAAGACGACTTCCTATAAGATAACCTCCCATAGGATGACCTCCTATAGGATAACCTCTAATAGGATATATTCTTATAATGTAACATCTCATATGACTAGTTGACAACCATTTTCGGCATATACTCTGATTTTACAGGTGCGAATCTCCCCAAAATGAGAGTACTTTGAACTAGACTCTGCTAAAGGGCCAGATAAGCCATGAAACTAGAACAGATAGCTGATTCGGTGGCTGTTTTCTTGCCTCGAGAATTGCCTGCAGGGGCTTTCCCAGCCGTCCTGGAAACAAGGAGGACACTGTACCCTCTGGCAGACAAGCCGCATTTGCCCCGTGTACCAGAAGTACTTCCGTGATTTTCGCCAGGAACTCGAGGCTCTCCATGGGAACTTTAATCCACTGGCCGGTGCGACGGAAATTGAGAAGGCTTTTGAAGAAGCTCTCAGCCACCGTACTGTTTTTGTAAGCCGCATTCAGATCCACACTCGCGCGCATTAACGCGACAAGCATCTCGATCCATATCTCCCACGCTTGCCTCTTGGGATGTTCGAGCGCGAGATCAAACAAGCCACTCACAAAGTCTCCCGCCGCGCCACCGACGTCGATCTGATCGCTCTCGCTGAGAAGTAGTTCCATGATATGTTGTTGACGCGCTGCCCAGATGTGATCCATTCCAGCTTTTGGTATGGTCTTGTTTAGAGACGAAAGCCAGTACTTCACGTTTCTTCTATCAAATTGAGACGTGGCGCTTGCACGCTGGACAAACATAGCGACAATTTCTGTCAGATCGGGATCATCAACACCATGTTGTCTGACGGATTCTGTGAGGGAGTAGCGCAGCAGGGACCCGTCGATGATCGCTTGTGAGCCAGCCTGACAGTCCCTCCGTTGATCTAGATATTTCCAAAGACCACGGGTGATAGCCAACTTCCGGAAGTAGTCCCAGGAGGGCTTCCGACCCATTGAGCTCAGAAGCAGTTCGAAGGTGTCCCGTGCTTCGTCAACCAAGTCTGGATCGGCCTGTCCTGTTTCTTGCTCCGCCTTCCAGGCGTAGTGGAGGCTCTCATCGAATAATGTTGTCAATTCGAGTTCTGCGTTGGCGACATTATACCTCACAGGCATAGATTTCATGAGAGCGACGAATGCTTGGAATATAGCGTGGTTGACGTTGAATTCCTTCAAATGCTTCTCAATGAACTCAGTCATGTCTCTTGTAAGCAGAAAGTCCCTGACCGTCCGGTGAAGGAAATTGACGCGGTGGCCGAGGTAGTCCGTGGCGTAAGGGATCTTCTCTACCTCGAGCAATCCTTTGCAGCGACCATCGACTCGGCGGCGCATCTGGGAGTGATTGTTGAAGATTTCATAGTCGTCCATCGGACTGATGGCCTGGTGAAGACCAAAATTGTCATCGCGCACGGCTTTATCGACAAACAAGAAGCACATCAAGGTGAGGGGCTCACGGGCCTCGAGTGCGACCTTGAAAAAGCGTGCAGTAGATGGATAGTAAAAAGGATCGATCGATTTCAGCATGACCCTGAAAAAGCTTTCCAAATCTTCTGGGAACCTCCGGATACGTTGTCTCAGGGTATAAAGGTCGTCGCCATTCGTGAGGCCCTCATATAGCGATTTCAAGACCAAATGCACCCATAAGAATACACCCTGCGACTTCCGTGTAATTTTCTGGGCAAGAGCTGAGCAGCGCGTATCGTCGGAGACGATCATGTTCCAGTTCGGATGTGCTTCAAGCATGCTCTCAACATAGATTTGAATGTCGTCTCGGGTTAGATCCTGCAAATAAAACTTCCTCTCCTTATTCTGCCCATATGCATCTTCAAATATGTTCCATGGTCGACTGGCCACGCAAATCTTGAGATTTGGCGATGAGCTGAGACGATCCAAGATCTTCACAATGTCGTTATGGTCGCCACTGAATTCGTCTAAGCCATCTATAAAGAAACAAAACCGGGTTGATGTCTCCTTCCAGTCCCCCAGACGGTCTGCAGCACGGAACAACTCGGGCATGCTCCAAAATGAGCCGTCTCGTTCGTCAAAGTCCTGGATTTCGGGGCCAGATGCTGCATCCCACCTTTCTGAGAGGATGATGGGCATCAGTTCCGGCTTTCGACGGAGGATTTCGAACAAAAGGGACCTGATCAGGCCTTCGAGTGATTTCTGGAGGTGGGTCCCTGCGCTCCAGAAATAATACTGGGCAATGACACAAGGATTCGGAGCTGCCCACGAGCTCACGGTATTGAATGTCCTAGCATGGCCGGCTAGAAACTTCATCAAGGTCGATTTTCCTGAGCCTGGCTTGCCTGATACCCAGAATACACCATCACCGGCTTTGAGCCAATGGAGAAAGTTTCTTTGGCTATGATTCGTGCTGTCATCGTCCACGATCCAGCGGAAAGTGTTTTTGTGAGCTTCTGCGATGCTTTGATGGCGGATTGGCAGTGCTCGAAAATACAGCGATCGGAGAACACGTCGCTAGGTAGAGATGCCCTTCGCAGATAGGACGATTTTGGAAAGCGTATCAGATAGCCTCCCATAAAATACCGCCTCCGACTCAAAGAGTGGACTCGTCCCAGTCCTGGCAGGCCGCAGATTACTCTCGATTTCCTTCAATTTCTGAGATATCTCGTCCAACTGTGTTGACTGATTGAGTTGCATAGAAGAGTTTGCCTCGTACATACGGCGGAACTCTCGACACAAGCTTGATTGTTTGTCGCTAGAAGGTTGTTAACATAATCGTGGAGTCAAATTTGTGACGATATCTTCGCAATTTGCACAGTGTTTGAGAGATATTGCAACAATAAAATTTCCATAAGACTCAGCGCAGACATGTTGCATACCTGATGATGACCGTCAAGCATGTCGACAATTCGCTGCGACACATTATCAACTTGCTCTCCAGGTCCGCAAGCGTCTTTTTACTGCATGCCACTTTGAACGCTTTTCGTAGGCCAGAGGGTATCCCTTTTGCACCACTGTTGAGACGTAAATCCTGTAGTACTGTCTGCAGTTCAGTGGCAGTTGCTCTACATCTAGTAGCAACAGTCTTGAGGACTAGTTCTTCGAGCACTCTGTTCGATGACGGTGTGATATCCTCGGAAAGACCGTTCAGTGAATGAACGAGTGTACTCAGTGTATTCGAGGCCTCTTCAAGGTCGTCATTTCGCTTGGTGGCTCCTGTCGCAGACGTGCCTATTTCATAGGCGGTAGAGACGAGGCTGAAGCCGAACTCGATAAATTGGACAACGCAGGCTGCAAGAGATAGGGCGCTAAGAGGATCCATAGCTATCACAAGACCTCAAGGGGTGGTACAAAACTGTTTAGTGATGTGAATTAGAGGGCTGTTGCTGATGAATCTTCACAACTTCTGCCGATCTGTGTGGATATAGGAGCGCGGGGAGACGACATCAGTCGCTTTTGGGAATGTCACCTGATTAAAAATGCACCAAAGGGGCTGAGCTTTGCTCGGTGTGCTGATGTTGTGGCTCGTTCTGCATTAGCTCTCAAGTGCTTACGCATGGATTTATCTGCACTTCATGTGCGGTGTAATGCCGATCCCGCTTTATCGCCACAGCCCCGGCTTATGAGATACTAGGCTGCCAAAGACAGCGTTTTTGACTGAAAGGCGTTAGAGAAGATACGAAGGTGTGACGGCAAAGTACATACATATATGTGCAACCCACGCCTCGGATAGGAACATGTCTTGACGACCATCTTGCGAATGTTCCCTCAAAGTTTCTGATAAGACCATAATGTCACCATACTAGCTTTAGATGACGATGCATGTGGAACCATTCTCCCTGATTGAAATTGATGAGTTTGTTGCTTTAGTGAAATACATCCGAGCAATCTATGAGGTGGTACGCTGTTGGAGCTGCCCGTCGGGTTCATTCTCACTAACGAAGTCGCAGAGCATTACAAATGTGTCTCTTTCACTGTCAAGGTTTAGGGCATCAATACCGATCTCCGTATTTCAGAATGCATCTTTGCTCGTCACAGCATGTATTTATTTTAGTTGTCTTCATTTCGTCGAGGCTACCTAGGTACATGAAGTATCCATCGCAAATGTACAAAAGTGGGAGACCACTGGATTCTGCCACCCTGCTATCGCCCCATTGCGGATTACAATGCCCCCAACAGCCAGTCCCTCACCGTCTCCAACTCGGCCATTTTCCTCTGAGCTCTCGTGTCCCTTATCACGTCCTCTAATCTGTTGACAAGGTCCTTCTCCCTTGCCAACCTAGCCCTCTCAGCCATGCCCATCCTCTGTACCAACCTCATCAACATTTGGTCTATTATGGCGAACTGCTCGCACACAAAGGACGCAATCAAACTATCACTTTCTAGAAATGGCTTGCGGCCGGCAAGCGCACTGCACATACCGAGCATCGTGTCGAAGGCATTGAGCTTGGAGGCCCATGTGGTGCCCTGTCTCGCCGTGGAAGACAACATGGCCATCGCGGCCTCCTGCGCCGTCCGGACAATCTCGTAAGCGCCCTCGGATAGTCCATTTTCGGACCGACGTAGGCGGTACTTGGATCCCGGACCCATGTTAGACTCAAGGATCCGCAGATGAAGCGTAAAGTCTTGGTCGGCCAATTGCTCAGGCGGACCGCCGGGTGTCAGGTCAGAGGCAGGCTCGTAGGGGACCTCAGGAACCACGATAGGCTTATTGGAAGTGACGGGATACCAAGGAGCGCGGCCCAACGGAGTTTTCGGCCGCACCCTCACTTCGTGATTCTGATAGGGTGTCTCTGTGGCCGTGTTGTTGTCGTTGTTGTTCTCGTTGTTTTCATTGTTCTCGTTGTTTGCCGGGGACAGTGGCACTTCCTGCAACAGCTTCTGCCGAATCTCGCCAATCTTGCCCAGTATACCGTACGAGTTCGCCTCCTCCTCCAAATCCGCCAGAAAGTGCATCCAAGCGGCCTCATCTTCGGTCGCCAGTCTCCTTCTCTCCTCGGCCGAAAGCGCGTCCATGATAGCGCTCTCGAATGCCCTCGCAATGGAGTAGATATTATTTCGCACCTCCCTCGCACAGCGTCCGACAGGGGCGCAGAGCACAGCCATGACGATATGGCAGACAGCGTTGATGGCGTTCTTCTTGGTACCCCAGCTGGCATCAGGTTGCTTGGCGGCGTCGGCGATGTTGTTGATCATGGTGCCCAGTTTGAAGCTCACGTCCAAGCCGGCTGACATTTCGCGCATGTCAGACCAGTCGTAGTATTTGCCGGTGTAGCCCATCCATACTTCAGCACGCTTCATCTGGGTGTCAAAGGTCTTGTCCTTTTTGGGTTTCTTGGCCCTCGACGAGGAAGAGGCCGCGCCAGCGGTGCGCTTCCGCTTATTAGCTGGGGCCGCAGCCATAGGGGCTTGGGCCATGACATGCCCAACATGCGCAGGTGGTGATTGCAATAGAGTCGCCATTGGCTCCGAATTGGGAGAGCAGCCAGAGGAGGTGATGGAAATGGGCAAGGGCCAAGCACCGAGTAGTAGTGTACAGCGAGGCGGTACAGGGCACACGATGGTACCAAAGCGGCGATTAATGAGGTGAACTGTTTAAGCTAAGATGGTTTGATGGTTCGGATACCGCGACTGATATAATTGGGATGTTACTGTCTGACGCGTCTCTTTGTTTCGCGACGCGACTGAGAACATGTGGGGGTTAGGGTCGGGTCCTGCGCATACATTCCTCTGAGCACCTAGGCAGCTATTTGTCGATGAGATCGGATATTCGCACCGATAAAAACGGATAGTACACCGACATAAAAATAAGTATATAATTAAATTACTAAGTTAATTCCTATATATATTATATTAATTTATATATACTAAATATCCTCTAAATTTCTATTTTATTCTTATATAGAACTTAACTTTATAATAATTATTATAAAAGTAATATTTAATAAATATAGCTATATTTTAATTTTTTTAAAGAAGCTATTTATTCTACTTTTAATCTTAACTTTAAATTAGATTTTTTTCTAACTATAAAATTTAATATAATAATATACTATAAAATATAAGGTATTTAACTATATTTTTTTTATAATTATAACTTTATAAAAACCTAAGTTATAGCCTTATAAAGTAAATATTATTTAGTAAATAGAAACTTAAATAAAAATATAAATATATTTTTAATAACTATAATTCTTTTATATTTAAATACTTAAAAAATAGAACTAAGGTAAGATTTGAATAATGTATGTATATATTAGTATATAGCTTAAAAGTTTTAAAAAGAAGAGTATTTACCGGTGTACTATCCGTTTTTATCGGTGCGAATATCCGATCTCTTGTCGATTACGTTGAACATCACTCATCACACGTGCACATGTGCACTCAAGATCAGAGAATACGATGTCTCCATATTATGATTACTTTTGCTCAGTCGCTACAGCTGATGGTGGTATTTTGAGGCAAGTCAGCAGGCAAGTATCATAGGCCTAACAACCGCTTCTGAGGGGAGGGTGGCTGCAGATATTCAGGCTGGTCTGGATCATATCCAACCAGGCAGTTGACAGTCTCATTGCCCTCATTGCTGTCGTTGATCTCGCTGCCAACTGGCGACCGCCACTGTCCAGTCAGCTTGATGTACCCATCAAGCGCATTGTTCAGCGTTTGCCCAATCTCGAGAGCATCTGCGGCCCGTGAGTGAGAGTAGAAGGTAAGCAACGACTGAGCTGCCTCCCGCTGACCATCTTGAATCAGAAGGTAGGCAGACTTCTCCACCCACTCATCGACCTGACCGCGAGTCTTGTTCTCAAACTGCGTGAGCATCTCCGTCACGACAGGCAGGTAGCGGTTCGGGTCGGAGCACATGTAATACAGCACGCGCTTGAACACCCGCCCGGCAAAGACCGAGGCCTCCTGCAGCTGGAAGTCCGGGTTGAGGAAGCTGCTCGACGCGCCAGTGGTCAGGTACCTGTGCTCGCCGAACTCGGGCGGGATGCTCTGCACGCCGAGCCACCAGGGTGTGAAGGGGGCCGCGACGGAGCCCGTGGGCGCGTTCCAGATCCGCAGCATGTCGCTGTCGGTGATATCCGCGTGCAGCCTGACAACCTGCCCGTAGCCAGCCTCGTCGTCGGCGATGCGGTGGTCGCGCACGCGCTGCATCAGCTTCTCCTCGGTCAGTGGCACCATGGCGAGCGTGGCGTTCTCCAGGGCAGCCTGGGACATGAACTTGTACCCGCCGTCGCGGGCCTTGTATCTCGGGTCCTGAGGGCCGTAGACGTCGAAGATGTTGAATGGCTTGCCAGAGCTGGAGTTCCACCAGCCCTGCTCCTCCGCGAAGGATACGATGTTGTCGGAGCCCATGAAGTCCGGGTTCTCGGCAAAGTCGACGGGGAAGTCCTCGATATAGCCGGGATATGAGACACGGACGTCATTAGGCCCAAGACGCTGCGCAGCCCAGAGACCGGCACCACCGGCCATCTCCCAGACAACCCAGCCCTCGTCCTTGTCGGCGATGAGATGCGAGTTGCCGCCGTAGGTAGAATCGCCGTACTGCCTGATGAGCTCCCCAATGATCTCGACGCCCTCGCGCGCCGTGCTGGCCCGCTCCATGACGATGCGCGCCTGGTCGCTGTACTGCGTGCCCCGCTGCGGGTTCGGCGTCATGTCCAGCAGCTCCTGGCGGTTGTCGGCCCAGACGTCACGGCAAGCGACGCCCTTCTCGTTGAGGCCGCCGTTGGTCAGCGGCGCCGGGAACCCCTCGTAGTCCGAGTACTCCATGCTCAGGTACCGGAACGTGTGGTTCACCTGTGGTATCTGGATCAGCTCGCCCGGGAACGAGGCGTCCTTGGTGACGCCGACGGTGATTGTGGCATTGGCCGGGTGGTCGCGCGCCGGGAAGAGCTGGAGCCAGTGGCTCGAGACTTCCTCGCCCGTGCCGCCGAGGAGCACACTCCCGTCCGCGGTGAGGTTCTTGCCCACGTAGAAGGCGTAGCTGGCGCGGGCTGGGGCGGCCACCCAGATGGTGGCCGCCAGCGTGGCTAGGGGCAGCATCATGTTCTCTTGGGGATTGGAGGGTTGCCGAGAACAGCTGGGCCGTGAAGCGTGAGGCACTTAGACGGCCCGAGTCGCGGGTGAGGATTCCCACCAGTACAAATACTTAGCGGCATGGTCTCCGCATAGTCGCTCACGTGAATTTGGGAAATGACATATCCACAGTTCGGCGATGTTGATTCTTATCTCAACGTTAAGCGGAGACCCCTGAACCTGGTATTCTACCGACTCCGGCAATTATTCAATCAAATTAGTGACTTTTACAGGTTTTAAGCTCGGCAGATTATGAAAAATGACATGGATCGGCCTGAGTGTGTCCCAATAGCGGACCCAGAACTCATATGTGAATGTCATGGTCCGATTCTATGTTGACTCTCTGAAATCCTGCTGTGCCAAGACATACACCGACTCGCAAGTGGGGAGAGCCAGTCGGGCAAATTCCAATGGCCGAAGCAGAACTTTCTACTGTGTAAGCAGCTACTAAAGTGTGCTCAAATCATCAGTGTATTTTGTGTGTCGACCAACTTGAACTTTTCTGCAGACATTGTTATTGTGCTCCGTTACCATCCAGAAGCGAGAAATGACCATAGAACAGAGCATGAGAATGAGCTTGCCATCAGTGTATTAAACAATAGGTCAATGAAGATCTTTGAGCAGTTCCAACATGCGACATTTCAAGTCAAGACTTTTGGGGGGGTGCGCAAGTCCGAGAGAAGTTCTTCCAGCCGGCAGAATAAAATGCAAAACGACAGCCACCCCTCCCCTGGTGACACAGGGAAAGACGCAGGTGTGTGCATGTTCTCAACCTTAGAAGTCAGCACTAATAAATTGCGGAGCACCCCACGGCGGGCTCCTCGGAACCAATGATAGAGCACCGAGAACATCTCCTCAGTATTTTGCATTCTAGTTCTGTCATCACCTAATTTTTTTTCTGCTGAGCCCGCACGTGCGGCTTTGCGGGGACTGGCCAATCCCAGCTTTAAGACAACATGTTTCTGTGCGGAAAACCAACACCTGCATCTGGCACAAGTCGGCGCTAATGCAGGACGCCCCACGATAAAATCAGTGTCGAAGCCAACTAGGGTTGATCGGCAATCTTCTCTTCAAATGTTATCTCTTCTCACCCCCTGGTGCATGAGCATCTAGTCCTCCAACCATCTCATAAAACCTATGAATTGGAACTGCCCATTGCAAGGGCAGATCAAGTGTATGAATCAGCTTCAACCATGTCCTCTCGAGGAGCCAGTAACTGAGTCTAGCCCGGATATTTTACGCCAACAAGAAAATCTAGGAATCTATCTTTATAACAGGCGTTTATGGTTACCTAAGCGAATTCCGCCAGATCTGTGTAGTTGGAATTCCGGTATCTCTAAAGGCCGTCTCGGATGCTCAAGCCTTCTTCCTCTGAGAGGCTCGCTTTCCGCCTGTTTGTGGTCTGAAGTAGCTCCTAATGAAGAACCGAAAGAATAGAATGGTGAGAGGTGTCAGGTAAAGCACGTTAAACCAAATGGCAAAAGTTTCGCCGGTGGTGTCGATACACGACAGCTTGGCTTTACCATCGCCAGGAAAATGTCCCGGCGGCAGGGTGTAGGAGATGAAAGAGTGGGCGGCAGCATAGGATGCCCCGAACAGGAACTGGATGATTTGCATCGTGGTGAGGGCCTTCTTGAAGGACACTGGCACCGGCACGGAAAGCACGCTCAGTGTGTAGTATGTGTACTGGGAAACGGGCTCGCATCAGTATGGGAGCACCGGGGCAGCGGAGGAGGTACGTACCATCAGCGTGTGAATAAAAGAGTTGACCAGCACAAACATCCAGATAGGCGGCGACATGTACCGGATCCCAGACCACATGCACATCATAGCTCCGGCGTGGTGGTAGGTCTGCAAGGTCGAGCTCCTCTTTCCCTTGGCAATAATGATGACAGAATCCAGCACCTCGTAGAACTTGCTCACGTAGAACAGCCATCCATAGAACGCCAGACCCTCATTCCAGAGGCGGCCCAGGTTAATGGTGTTCGGTTCCCCGGTGTGAGCATCAAGGACCCCCTGCATTGAGTACGACTCCCACCTCGAATCAACCGTGTCGTACGAGACTGCGTTCCCAAGCCCGGCCCTCCCGTGGATCTTGCACAGGCTGTCCACCATCCCTAAAAGCCCCGTCGGACCCAGCGGGTTGACGACCGTCCTCCGGGCGGCTTGCACCATGCCGAGGAAGGTCCAAGCGGAATAGAGCGCCAGCACGACGTTGTGAACTACCACGAAGTAGAAGAAGGCTCTTGTCTTGCTGATCGCCCACGGCTCGTTTCCCCGGGACCGATTGTATGCATTCAACATGACCGCCGTCACTGCGTACACAGACGCAATCGTGATGGGGACTCTCACATCCAGGGCGCCATGGTAGATCGATGGTGGGATCGAGAAGGCCGAGGCGGACCACATCGAGCCCGGAGCTGGGGGCAGCACAGTCTGCGGGTCATCGCGGGGCGGCACGTGAAACATGGCCGCGTCCGGCAGCGACAATCGAAGAGCCGAGATAGTCATGTTTGTTTGGCGACGGGGATGGAGAATGGAGGAGGTGATGGAGGAGATGTTTGGATCATGGGACGGCGGTGTGAGCCTTATTATATGAGACGTGTGACGGACAGGCCGCCCTTGTTGGGAGGCCGGAGCTTCGGTTGCTAGGGTAGCTTCTGTTGGCCGGCGTGGGATGCCTTGGTGGGATGGTCGACTAGCCGTGCGTTGTACCGAGGCCTAATTGGGCGGCGCCAATGCAACCTCTCCTCAGAGCCTTGCAGGAGACGTGAACTTTTTTCTGGTCGGCCGATGTTGGGGACTGACGCGTATCTGGTTCATGATAGACTAAGATATTTATACAAGGTCCCCAAATAACTCAGGAGCTGAAACGGAGCGGATTCGTCACCTGTGGCACAACTTTCAACTCGCACAAGAGCGGCAATACACGGCGTCCGTGCCGTTCATTCAAACACACCCTATCTACTTTCATGATCAGGAAACAGACTTGACGTCTTAAAGTTCCGGAAGAGGAGGCGAGACTCGCTTATGGGCAACACAAGACAAGAGATTGCCTGTTAGACTGAGTAGGCAAAACAATGCCTGTAAACCTGTGTCAACACAGAGAGGGCTCTTGCTCAGGCTCTTTATGGGATATGAATAGCCAAGTTCATGCGAGTCGAGATATGGTAGAGGCATGATAGAAACGCTACATACCTAGGTGGGTAGATGCTGCGGGTTTCGCAATACATTCATTGTCACCTCTGGTCATGTCGGACCTGCAGAGGCAGGCTTGACCAATCCTCACGCCAATCCTTGCTGCCCTCCTTGCGAGGCCAGATACGCCGAAATACTTTCACGGTCTCTGAGTCTTCCGCTAAATCCCCTGGCTGAACTACAATTCCCCTTTGCCTTAGCCAGGACTCCGCGTGCCGCTCATATTGATCTGTCATCGTCTGATCGCGTGCTTCTCTCGCCCGTCGACCCAATTCCCTGACACTGATGTTATTCTTGTCGTCTCGAGTAACTCGCTCAATCAGCCATGAACGACTCAGGTGATCGATAACTGGCGGTATGCCGCCGTTGTTGGTGCCATTGCCCCATTGGCCGCCCCCCTTGGTCCACAATTTGAGAGACTCCAAAGGTCGGCCCACCTTGTTCTCGCAGATTGTCTCCCAAATTGATCGGGCTAGCGTCTCATCCACTGCACAGTTCATGAGATTGTCGCGCAGATGGCCCTTCTTCAAGAAATCGAGCAATTTAAACGTCTCGCGATCTGTTTCATCGTACGAAGGGTCGTCTCTCGAATCAGGGTCCCGTGTAACCGCCCAGTCAGAACAGTCCAGTATGAGGAAGAGGGACTTTAATCGTTCTATCTTGCCGAAGCTTTTGTAGATCTCAGCCTCACGCACATCGGATTTGGTGCGTTTGACCGAGAGAGTTAGCTCTTCTAACACTGGACAATGGGATTGGATTTGTAGAATGTGCTCCCTTGTGAATGTCATAGGTATGTGTCGTGCATTTGCGTCGTTTTCTAAGAAAGTTTCTTGCTCAAACGGACGTAGACTCAGCTTTTTCAACATCTGCCCGTGTCGGTCAAGGATAGCGTCCAAGATCTCTGGTTCCAGCGGGCCGGAAACAGAAAGTTCATCAAGGGGTTCAAGTGACCTGAAGAGGGAGCCTGCATTGTTGGCGAAGTCGGATGTCTCAACGCCTTGGCCGTTGCGACGTTCTAGACGAATGCAAAGTGTCTTCAGCCGGGGGAAATGGTAGTTCTGAGCGATTTTCTCCATCGTCTCCCCATCTAACCCTTTGTTCTCGCATCCGTAACCGCCCCCAAGGGTGAGGTGATGCAGTGAACTGAAGTCTGTGTGCCTGGCCCACATCTGGAGGACATCCGGCACCCTCCACTCCGCGGCCCCGAGAAGCGACAGAGAGGTCAGAGACCCGATAGATCTACCGGCGACAAAGCCTGCAAGGCCTCGCCATAGCTCCCGTGGGCGGCGGTGATATCTGACCGCGTTCTCCGGCGTAAGATTCACCACAACTACTTCCTTCAAGTTCGGGGCAAGACTGGCAACAAGTTCCATCATCGCCTCTTGGTTGAAGTCATCATCTCCCTCCGAGTCTCGCCAACTGCATGCAAGCTTTACGCTGTACAGGCAAGGAGATGTAGCTAAAGCCATTTCGTAAGGATATGGGTTACCCCATAGAAGCGTTCGTAATTTAAACGTGAAGTGGTAGAGTTTGCATTGAGGGTGGTAGTCATGGAGGGCGTCAAGGAGACTGGGCGGAAATTGATTCTGGCAGTCGTATACTAGTTTGATCAGTTTCGGCATAGTTTTTATTAGACCGACAAATGGTCCCCATGCCATATCCTCATCAGAAGACTTCTCGATAACGGGCTCATCGTAAACGACATACGGTGAAGTATGATATGGTTCTTCGTCGCACAAGATTTCGTCAACTCCGGTCGACTTGAACCAGCTGTGGCGGTCCGCAGTGCGGGACACGTAGCCCTCAACCTTTGGTTTCCCAGATAAACGTAGTGCCCCTCTAATCGTGAGACAACGGACGTGGCGAGTGGACTGTCTGTGGGAGAGGATCTTGACGAGGGCATCAATGTCACGCTGAAACTCCTCAGGAGTGTTGATTGTGAGGTGAATGTGGTAAAAAATTGATGGAAGAGTGGCACCATGGCAAGTCTTGCTTGTCGAACCAAACGCGTAAAGACTCGGTCGATGCGAGTCGTTGAGGTGACTGGCGATCTGCTGCAACGTCTCATTTGGCAGATCATGTAGGCCCACCTTGGCGGGACCCACCGCCATGATTGACATAGCTCAGTGAAAAGAGTAGGGAATAATATCGATGGCTCTGAGAGCCAGATTTCTGCTGTATGGACAAAATGACAGATATGTTGTCAAAAAGCGCGTGGAGTCAGAACTTATACCCACCCAGCTTGGTGCTTACGTTATACCTGCTTCAGGGTAGGCAGGCAGCCTTCTGATTCCTTAATAATCTAGGAAGAGATTCTGCAAGAGTTTGGCACACACCGTGATCCTCAAGGTCTGAAAAATGACGACTTCGAGGTAATAGCCTATGACAACAGAGTCCCTGAAGGCCGTCTTAAAACTGAGGCCTACCGATTTGACACCGTGGCTGGAACCAGGAAGGTGACAAAGAGCAAGATGCCAAAGGTCTCCAAACAAGCCCGGTCATTCTCAAGATACTTTTAGTGCACAACATGGGAACTTCTCAACAATGTGCTTGGTGTACATCTTCATCCGAGATATTCAGGTCTGGAGAGAATTATTAGTATAGCTAGGCTTGTAGAAGATACAGGAGGGAAATGGGATTAGATCTGCGGGCGGATAGTCCTCTGCATTTGGGCGTTGGGCATTGGGCGTTGCTTTTAACTTGAATATTATGATTTCGGAGTCATTTACTGTTTTCTGGCCTGCCTCTGAATGTTGTCCTCTGCCATCTAATGAATTCGTGAATCAGTCCTTGCACCTGAAATATACACAAGTACGGGGGACTATTTCCAATAGCCCGCTCTTAGTTTTCACAAAAGTGTCTGAGCATGTTTCTTTAGTTGTTAAAGATGCAATGCAGCTAATGCCCGCCCGCTAGCCCTGGCATAAAGCGAGCAGAGCTGCCTGATTTCTAGCCTTGCTCTGATTCGTCTTCGGCCGCGGCACGCGGGGTATTGTGGGCACTGCAATCTGACGTGAGAACCTCGCGGCCATGATGCCCAATGAGATTGCCACAGCTTCGTCACAACTTCTCTCCTACACCTCGTATGTATTGTCAGATAGTAGCCATGTCCCGATACCATTATTCCCCCCTCGTCACAGATAGCGAGATCCGTTTGGTCACCATCCTGCCGGGTGTTTTCGGAGACCCCATCTCGATTGACATCAAGCATGCGCAACTTGTCCCCCCAGTCGAGGAGGGTCGATCGCTACATCCTCCACTCAAGGAAATAAGGGAAACACTCCCCTTTGGTTGTGAAGCGTTCGAAACGCTGGAGGGACGGATCATTTTCATCGACTCCGAGGGGCCACGCTGGACCCACCCGGATCCTAACTACGACCAATACGACTTTTCTCACTTTGAAGGACCGAGGACATCAGATCTCAAATACGAAGCTCTGTCATACACGTGGGGAGATCCCAACCTGTGCGACGAAATCTCAGTTGTGGAAGAGCGCCAAAGCAATCCCCAGCAATTTGGTTCACGAATAGCAACCAAGCTTGAGAAGGCAGCTACGAGGGCCATCGCGAAGCTAACACGGAAATCTCGACCAAGACAAGTACTAATGGTTCGTCAAAGTCTTGCTGAATTTTTACGGCACCTGAGATATCCAAACGAGCCGCGAACAATATGGGTCGACGCAATTTGCATCAACCAAAACGATACGAATGAACGTAACAACCAAGTCAAACGAATGGGCCATATCTACCGCTTTGCGCATAGAGTTGTGGCTTGGCTTGGTCCAGAATTTCCCGGATGCGACCTGGCTTGTTCGACTTTAGAGTATCTAGGACGGCAGGTGGACCGTAGCCGAGACAATTATCACTTCCGAGCTCATGACTGCCAAGAACCGGAGTGGTATCGACCCGAATATCCCTTGCCATTTGAAGAGAATGAATGGGATGCAATTCATACCCTATTCTCAAGCCAATGGTTCGCAAGGGTATGGATTTTACAGGAGATTCAGCTAGCGAACCCACAATCGATTATCAAATGCGGCAAATACGAGATCTTCTGGCCCCTATTTCGCCGAGCCGTTTTGAATTTGTGGAACAGGAGTGAAGGCTTTCCACAAAAGCTTCTTGATATAATGCCCCCAGTGTCGAAAGTTGCTGGACATGTCGGGGGACGTTTCGAAGATATCTTAGTCGACCACTGCGATCGCCTCTGCCAGGACCCGAAAGATAAGATCTATGCTTTCATGAATCTGATACCTCCGAGCATGCTCCGATCCATTCGTGTGGATTATAACCAGGAGACTGTTGGTGTTTATAGAGAAGCCTTCCTGGCGTGTTACAAAGAGACTCAACGCCTTGAGCTCCTACCATGGTGCGGCACAAATCATGCCGTGAAAGGCAGCGGCCCGACCTGGATACCCGACTGGTCTGAAGAGTTACCATCCAGTTGTCCTCGCGGCGCCGGCTTTTCCTCTAGTGGTCCCTCAATGGCACGTATTGATGTATTGTCTTTTGGGAAACTCGAAGTCGATGGCATTGCTATTACGTCTATACATGAAGTGGAAAGGTCTGATTTTACCGACTTTATGGATATGATACATTTTTTGAGAGCTAAAGGACCCCATCAGTTAGAAACGACTATGTATCGGTCAGGATGCACCTTGTTAGATGCAATGCTGCATAGCTTCGCTCTCGGTCTCTTACAAGAAAGAGATCAACCTGATAACCTTTGCCCTACACTGGATGATTTAAGAATGCTCGTCAGACGAACAGAGACAGGAAAGGACCTCAACAGCGACACCCGAGAGGTTACACGTTACTGGCAGGCTAATATTGATGGCTGGCTAGTTGGCATGAGAGTTGCCTCCACAGTGGACGGGTACATCGGCATGTGTCGCCGTGGGAATTTGAAAAAGGGTGAGCGTAAGATCCCCATCTGCGGAGTAGCAAGTTGACCAACAATGATTTAGGAGATGTGATCTTCGTCATCTTAGGATGCAATATTCCAATGGTACTCAGGCAGACTTCCGAGGGCGCGTATCAAGTGATTGGTGACTGTTTCGTTCACGGAATCATGGACGGAGAGGCCATCCTTGGACCTTTGCCTAGCTCGTATCACATCAGATCACGAAATGATGCACACGATTTTGAAGCACTAATCCCTATTTACGTTGAAAACGGCAATCAACGCGAGCAGCGCGAGGACCCTCGCCTACAAAACATTCCGTTGCCACCAGAGTGGGAATCGTTTGAAAAGGAGAGGACGCGAGATGATCCGCTGATTTACAGCATGTTTCGCAACAAGAACACTGGAGAGATCATCAATTCTGACCCCAGGCTGTTCCCGGAAGCTTTGCGGGAGCGAGGGGTGCCGGTCCAGCGGATAACATTGGTTTGAGAGACCGATAGGACGGAATGGAAGATTTCAAGACTCGAAAAGCCTTGGTCACTTGCGGATATGCTTCTGTAGCTTTCAGTCTTTTACTTTCCACAATTAAGAAACAATTACGTTGCATATGAGACAAAACTGGTACGCAGCGTCCAAGGGCGATGTCTGCATCCAAGTGAAGATGACCTTGTCCTTCCCCCTTTGGCGGAGAATGGGCGTGATGCAGAGGACGAATGCCTGATCGATAATTGTAGCAGCACTCAAAATGTGGACTACTGCTTGTTACAGTGATCCCGATGGTAGGTGAAGATACTGACAATAGTGATAAAATGGCGATAGTTACAGAAAAGAAAAATCCGTTAATGCGATTCTGGCGAGCCCTATTCTGGGACAGACTTCCCAGAACTGGCCGGACTTTGAGGCAGTACAGAGTAAGTACTGCAGTGATAGTACAGGTAATGCCACGTCGCAGGCTCTCTGCAGGAACTGGCGCCTCTACGCCAATAATGAGAGAGAGAGAGAGAGCCTCATGTGGGTTCAGATTACATCAAGCCTTGATGTATCCAGTATCTAGGCAATCCAGGCAACCCTTCCCTTGAGGGATAGCTAATAGACAGCATTTGATAATGCAGGGTCAGCCTGTGACGACACAACAGTGCAGCAGACAGAGCCTCAAAGGCACAGATCTGCTAGGCATAATCAGAATTCTTTCCCATCATAAGAATTTCGCTGGAAGCATCGCAATGTATCTCAGGAGAATCTAACTCTATGGGTCCCGCCGTAGGCAACGCAGTCCAAATGCAGCACCTTCCCTATGCAACCTATTCACGTGTTGATTGTGACCACGGTCTACATGAGTACTCCGGAGGCCTGAAAGAGCAGAAGAAAGAAGTGAAATGTACCCACTAACTCGACTGAAAACTCAAAACGACCCTGGTTTGGAATGGCCTCATGGTGCTTATGTCTAGTAGAGCCCGACAGTCCACATCTTCAGTCTGGGCATTGGGCTTGCTTCACAGTGTAGAATTGATCCAGCGCTTTCACGAATGCCATGAAGTGAACAGTTAAGCCAATTGCCATTCCCACATGGAAAAGCTGATGAGAATGGCCCCAAATGTCGAAGGCACCAGGCTTCCATGCTTCGGTCACACGCAGCTGTTTCATAGCAAGGGATATCAGTAACGCCGGATTTCTCCGACTTGAACCAGGAAAGGGGCGGGATAGAAACTGACTGCATAGATTGTTACCGAGCACAGGTAGATGAGAATAGTCCAGAAATAGAATGAGGCTCCGTACTCGGTGTTAGCCCGTGCCCAACCAACCTGGAAGATCTTGATAATGATGGGGTAAAACGCTGAAGACGCCATGATAGAGAAGACAAATCCACGGAGAGGTTGCATCTTGGGGGCTTGGAAGGACTTGGAGAAAAGGGCTGCGAGCGCAGCTAGGAATTGGGCGGCAAGGTCGACCTACAACGGGCAACCACGCAGTTAGCTGAGTGCCTTTCCAGTTCATTTGTGCCTGGCAACCAGAGCCGATCCTTCCTAATATCTAGGTAGAAGACTCACAGTGATCCATGTGAACTTGACGTCTGGTGAAGCGCATGGGAAAGTATACCACAGACCCGGTGGGAAACACCCGGCAGTGACGGTGAGGATGCCCAGAAAATCGAGCTTGAGAAAGAACAGATGGGTCGCATGAGAGTGGTTTGAAAAGACATGGTAGGCGGTCGAGAGGAGATAGCACACAGTACCACCTAGGAAAAAGAGGAAGAAGACGATGGCATCGTCAGAGCCGGTGGCGGGATAGTGGTCCTTGGCATAGAAGCTCCACCAGGAGCCGAGAAGAACCATCCAAACGGCGGCGAGGAAGTGCGAGTAAATATTCCCAGTTTCGTTATGAAAATAGCACATACTCTTGACGCACTCCAAGTATGAATTGGACTCGGGCCGCCAGCCGGAGAGAATGAGTTCGTTGTCCTTGGCCCACTCAGGGAGCTCGTCGTAGAGAAGCAGCACTCGGGTCTTGGCCTTTTGGAGCAGGGTGGCCTCGTCTGAGGTGTCGGTGTTGGGCTGTTCCATGCCGTTGGGCTCGGGTGGTGGCTGAGAGACCCTGTGTCTCATGGTCGACGCCATAACTGAGGAAGATGCCAAGACGGGGATACATCGAGCGGTAAGCGCCAAACTACGCGCTCTATCAAGAAGCTTAGCAAGTTGGCGGGAGGGACAAATCAAAATGCGAGCGAGTGAAAATGAATGACTGACACAGAGGTAGGAGGTAGGAGGCCAGTCGGGGTTAGGGGGGCAGGGCCGGGGGTGGGGGTGGGGGGTCAGGAAGGTGGAAGAGAGAAGGAGGGACGCTTACCGAATGTTTGGTTATGACGCTCGCTCGGGCTGTTGATTCCCTTCCAGCTGGTCAAGCGAAAGTGGGTGACTTATTGAGACCAGCAGTGTGCCGCAGACCGCATCGAACACGGTTGCTACCCCAGGGATACATGCGGGAAACTGTGTCCTACTTGTAGAGAAGGGCAATGCAAGGGTGCGGCGCACGCACAGGCCCTTTGATGGTACCAGTTTTAATTGGCTCCAACGCTAGATGATCTTTGCCAACGGCCGAGATGAGGGTGCGCAGACTGAGGCTCTGAAGCAAAAGCGATCATGAGTGACCAAGATCAAGTCTGGTCGGTATTTAGGGTGGATTCCTGTTGGTTCTGGTCTATGGCGCCCCCCGAGGCCGACCAGTTACCCGTGGTAAAACATTCCAAACAAATACCTAGGTACCTGCATCACCTAGAATCTTTTTTTTTTTGACTCAAAAGGTGCTTGCTTCTTGTCATTAGACAACTTCGCATATTTGCGACTGAATTATCAAGAGCGCATTTGGATGTCTACCCTAGGGTAGTCTTTTCCCAGCATTCTCAAGGAGGTCTTCACCTCAACTCGAGAATCCTGAAACGAACGACATATCCCCAGAGGTTGAAAGACTATGGTTTCACCTCTAGGGCGTCCTTTTCTTTCTTCAATCGTACAAGCTCCGGGTATCTGGTAACAGGTACGTTCAACCCCTGGATCTAACCGTCGAAGCTCTCGATGACGGTCACCAGCTGCATCAACATGTTGTGTCTTCTCCGGAATGACTAGGGCATCAATTTCGACGCTCGCCACCATGACACTTACATACACTGTTTCAGTGTAGATGACATGACTTCGGACAATGAGACCGCCGGAATGACCAAAGGGGGAAGGCATCCCATGGAAGAGAGCTGAGTGGTGGGATCATTCAATCTTTAGAAAAGGAGCGACAGTGCCATAAATACAAGAGATTCTCCACAGAAAGGAAGAAAAGAAAAGAAGAGACAAGAAAGCGCCTGGACCTGACTCCTAGAGTCAGCTCATCAGGGCGGTGTGCTCATGAGGCCGTATCCTTCTTCCTAGGCGTCCAGTATATGTTCAAAGGACCCTTTTCCCAGTTGAGGAACTGTCTAGCGTCCTTAAACCAGTCTTTGCAGGCGTCGTCCATCCTCATGTCATAGTTCCAGATGATCTTGGCCAAAATGAGGCGCATTTCAGCGTACGCAAGGCTGTCGGGTCAGTCAGCAAGCCTCCATCAGAGGTCATATCGTTGTGGTGAGGCTTTAAGTTTGTTGACTTACTTCATACCGAGACATGTCCTCGGGCCGATGGAAAAGGGCATGAACATGGACTTGGCCTCGCCTGCGAAACGCGGATCACCAAGCCATCGGTCCGGAATAAAGGAGTTGGGCTCCACCCAGTATGCCGGGTCGTTTTGGAGGGTGAAGTAACTGGCGCTCACCTCGACCTAGAGATATTGCACTAAGGCGTCAGTAGACGTCACCCCAAAGCATAAAAACTTTCCGGGCAAGAAAAGAAAGAGGCAGCATGGGGGCGGGTGTATTCTTTACCCCCGGCGGCAGGTAGCGACCCAAGATGGTGTCGCCATTCTCGTTAATAGTCCTTATCGCGTGGCCTCCCGCGGGTGGGAAGACGCGCAGCGTCTCGTTGATGACAGCCTGCTCGTACTGCAGCTGGTTCACGCTCGTGAGGTCGATCTCAGACTCGCTCTTGAACGTCGTGCGAATCTCGTGCTCCAGCTTCGACAAGATGTCTGGGTGTGTGCACAGGAAGAACGTGGCTGCGGCCAGGCCTGTGGCCGTGGTCTCGGAGCCGGCTGTGACGAGGACGCTCGCGTTGGCGTTGATCTCGCTCAGGCTCATGCCGTCCTACCAAGAAATGAAAGGTCAGGTCTGATACAACCCACTTGTCAACGGAGCCGGCAAGATGTGTCTAACCTTCTCGCCCCCGTGCCTAGTCATGGCGTCCATAAAGTCGGAGCGATCGGTGTGCATCTCAAGTCGTTGCTTCACCTTCTCGGCTGTAATGTTGTAGTGTTCCTCGGCCTTGCGCCTGGCTGATGCCGGGGTCAGTAGCACCAGGAAGCTGGAGAGAAGTTTCCATCGCCTCGCCTCGGCGTTATAGTGTATCATCTTGAGTGCCTGGAAGAGCATTGAGATCCACGGGTGGTAGGCCACGTTTTCCAGGCCACCGAATGGCTCGCCGAAGGTGAGATCGCCAATGATCTTTGGGTACGGAAAAGTCAGTGTATCATCTTACAATTTCCTTTTCATTGTTGCTTTCTCTTCCAACATTCAACCAATTCCATTTCAGACACTCACATCGAACGTGATCCAATTATACCAAGCTGCCATATCGAGAGCCTTGCTCCCTCCATCGCTGTGCTCGCCTATGCGCTGAACGAGCAGGTCCACGTACTTCATGATGAGTGGCTGCTGGTCGCGCATGGCCTGGGCTGTGAAACCGTGAGCCAAAGCCTTCCTGTACCGCGTGTGGTTCTCGCGCTTGGACCCGATGATGGTGTCTCGAAGTGTCCCGAATGTCCTGTCGTGCTTTTCATTCACTCCGGCCCCCGGCTTGCGGTGCCCGGCTATCTGGGGAAAGGCTTCCGGGTGGCTGTAGTTGAGCCAATTTGGCCCTAGTCTGACTACCGGGCCGTATTTCTCATGAAGCTCTAACGTCTGCTTGTGGGATTCGCCCGATATCATCATGAGCGCGCAGGGGACCTCGGTGATGGCCCATAGTTTCGGTCCAGGATATGAGCTCAACGGGTGGAGGTAGAGGTTGTAGATGGTAGTCCAGATGAGGTATACGGCAACCTATTTTTGTCTCACATCTTCAGTATCTTGGGCAATGGCCGCCACTATGCAAGGCTCTAATATGCCGGAGACTTACCCCGGCGCCTACGGCCGTTGGAATGAGCCCTATTGTTGGTACATGGCCAAAGAAGCTGGTTGCGGTTTGGACGTTCGCCTGGAGACTCTCTAGAATGGGGGACATTGTAAATGTTCTAGTCACAGAAAGCAGCTTGGGTGCGGCCGACTTGCCGCCTCGGTATCCCCCCCGGGGCGCATTTAGTTTTAAGCATTATATCTCGGAGAGGCTGGAAATGCCGCAGCATTCATCCAAGAATGTGTTGTTCCGCAGCCGGCTTTTCCATGTGATGTTAACGTGGTTCCGGAATGCTCCCCCGCATATGCCTCCAACGAAATCTTGCATGCCTACCCCACGGGGCTGGATTAGAGATCATACATACGCTGATGAGCTTTGCCTTTATTCGCCTTAAGCCCATCAACTCTCCGTGCCAGATATAGACCGCGGGTCCTCAGTGGCTATTCCGAGCAGGCCTACATCGGTCCTGCAGCCATTACCCTAATATCTAGACAACATGCGGAGTCTCGCGAGTCGTTAATTGCTGTTGGCTGGGCCTTGGCGTCCCAAGAAGAAGCGAGAATTTTGAGAGACCTGTCAAATTGCCTCTTTGTAAGGAAGGGGGTGAAGGGTATTTCGGACGAACTTGATCCTCCGTGAGAGTCCAATTGACCTGGGCTCGGGAATTCCGACCCCTCCCCCACCAACTTCCCGACTAAATCGCGAGAGTTATATAACATTTGAACACCGAAGATTCAATGCTCGATGTCGATGGCGCTTCGGGCACTTGAGAGTTGCGACAGTCCGACAACTCGGACCATGAATTCCGGAGACAAACTCAGCCATTTCTAATCTGTCTTGCGGTATCGCCTCCAAAGTCGGACTGAGTTTGTAATCTCGAGAACGATCCGTAGTCCAAGACCATAGAGAAAAGAATATACATACCTAGTCAAAACTGCCCTCAGCTCACCCTGTAGACTAAGCTTTCTTGACATGATTTGACACTACCGCCAAGGAAAGCAAGATGCCATTGCGACGTTTTACACTACCGCCCTCAACCACCGGTCAACCCTACTATGGGAAGCCGTACATAGTCGAGGCCTATGGTGGCGAGAATATCTACGTACCCACATCGGCCGGAACAACCCGCTACCTTGTGCCCATGAAGGAGTCCAACAACACTTTCACTATATTAGGGAGTGCGGGTGCTGCCTCTCGCGTGCCGGTCCCGATACCTTTCCATTATCATCAGCAGATGCGTCATGACTTTCTCGTCTTGAAGGGACAGATGAAGGTGTGGCTGAATGAAGAGTGCCGAATCATGAGCCAAGGAGATTATGCAAGCGTTTCACCAGTAAGTTGCAGCAAGACACACCAGGGCTGAGGATGAGACATAATAGATGCTGACGCATAAGGATGGCAGGGAACAGTCCACTCATACCAATTCTTGTCCCCCCATACCGAAATCATCGGCATCATCGTGGAGAGGGCCTTTGAGCCCTTCTTCCTCAAGATCGGTGACCACTATGAGGGACACCTGTGGCCCGATGTCGATGACCGAAACCCTCACGCCATCCTGCCCCAGCGCGTCAAGGAGGCCGCCGAGGAGTTCGACGTCATCCCCGTACGGGGCTACAAGGCCGCCGAGCCGAAGCCCTGGAGCGACGAGACTGACGACCAGCCCCGGCCAGGTCCCTACTTCCTGCAGAATGGCAGGGGCCCCAGCGCCGTCCTTGGAGGTACTGTAGTGCGTCCCCTCATCACGGGCGCCGAGTCGGACAACACTTTCACGCTTGGTACCATCGAGGGCTCAAGCGCCTACAAGACGCAGGTCCTCAAGGGCGGCTTAAAGTTCTCCAGCGTCAACCATGCTCTTCACGTCTCAGATGGGTACATCCTGGCGACGGTCGATGGCGACACGGAGCGTGTCGGCCCCGGGGAACTGCTCTGGCTGCCGGCCGGGTCCCTGTTCTCCATCGAGGTCGACACCCGCTACTTCAAATCGTACATGTACTCCCAGCCTGGTGGCCTGATTGACCTTCTCTACCAGGCTGGCAAGGACAACCCGCACACTGGAGTCAATTGTATGATTCCCGAGTCCCCTGCGCCCTTTGACCGGGAGAAGCTTCTCAGTCTCAAATCCCAATTCAAATTCACATTCCAGTGAGGGAGGAGTGCGGTAGACGGTGAAGGCGAGCATAGCACAATGTATGCAAGTATTGCACCTGTCATGACAGATGACCCCTCAATGATATGGATCATAGCAGCTTAATGGTCCTCCTCTTAGATTCTATTTTGTTCGTCGTGATGCAAATCAGGCGGGATTAGTTGCTGATAACCTCATGGCATGTTGGCTCGAACTTTGCACCAAATTATGTGGATTTTACGAGTACCCAGGTAGGTCTGTCTGCCTAAGGAGGAAAAGAAGGAAGGAAGGTTGCCCCTCGGGCCCTGTAAGTGTAGCAGCCTTATCGATAAGGGACCTGTGCCATTCATCAGCCCCTGCCCGTCACTACGCTGGCTGGTCTCAGGCTCCGTTTGTCTCAAACAGTTTGCTCAAACAGCAACACTGCCATTCTGCAGTCTTGAGTAGAGCCTGGCCCCATTCTACTTCCCATCTATTTCTTACCACCTCCTTCGCCCGCCTTTTTACATTGGACAATCTTGAATCTCAAGACTACGTCCTTTCCCAGCCCCATTTCAGACAAGTGGAATCTGGACCATTTGTTGAACAGATCTTGTGACCCAACAAAACGTCAACTGGTGCAAACGAGTTTTGATCTTGCGAGAACACTCTCATCGACAGCCCTTGCGTCTGCCAAGATGCTGCCGGGCCCTCTTGTCAGTATTTATCAGCAGTACAAGGAAGACACGAATGCTGTGGCTTCATGGCTTGCGTCCACAGCCACGTCATGCGGTTATCCAGCAGACCTGCTCTCTGGAAGCTCTAATCAGGCGCCCGCCCCTGAGGCGTCCAAACGCCTCAAGGGAAAAGCCAGAAAGCAGGCGAAGGCTGCCGCTCCACAGTCACAGGGCTCCGCGTCGCGGCCCGCTCGCTCCGACTACACTATCGCCATCAAGGACTTCATTCCGCTCGCTGAGTTTGTGGCAGCATCCAAGAAGCCCGTCTCGGTCCCACTGGCTTTCGCTCATACACTCAACCGTGTTATCTCCACGCGGTCTGGCTTTGGCGGTCGACTCGCTGACCTCGGAAGCGCCCCCTCTGATTCCGACGACTCCAAGCACTCTTACTTTGTCGGCGTCCTGGAGCAGGTTCGACAAGTCCTGAAGCCACGAGTTCCACCCGCTTTTCAGGACAAAGCCAACCCCCGCAACCCCTCAGACACCATGGACGAGGTGGGCGGTAGGTTTGCAGGTCTGAGCGTGTACGAACCATCTGAAGAGTTCCTCAACGCCCCTGACATCGAGAGACCAGTGCCGGTCAAGGACGACAACGCCACATATATTGCCGAGCCACTTCAAGATCTGGAGGAGGCCCTTTTCGCTTATGACCTTATGATCAACGACTTGATCAAGATTCGGGCCCGGATTGGATGGATATGGGCTAACTATCGGGATGGTCTCTCCGAGCCGGCATCTGCTGCTGTCGCAACGAACACCGCCTGCGATCTCGCCCGCAACCTGATGGAGGACATGGTGCCGATTTTCAAGGCACACGGAGGACCAGTAGAGATCGCAAGCAAGTTCTATCTATACCAGTGTCTGGCCAACGGCTTTTCTCTCGTAAGTTGGCTTATCCCGTCAAAAGCATACGGTAAAGGAGTATTGCCCCTCCGCATACTTATCAAGGGCATACGCAGGACGAAATGACCAAATCTGCCAATGAGTTCAACTACGATACCTACGACGTCGCAAATGATACATACATGATCCCGTTCACCATAATCAGGAGCTTCCTGGCTGTCTTGAATCCTGAAAGCCTGCCGCTGTACAATCAGGGCAAATCCAGTACTTATGACCCGACCCGGGACTGGGACTCAATGTCCAACCAAGAAAAGTTCCAACAGGATATGAGTCTGATGATGGAAGTTCTTACCGAGCTTATGACCGTCGCTCGATATATTCCAAGCTACCCTGTCTGTGACGAGTTCATTCGCGGCATGCAAGAGCTCGACCGCACCCGAGAAATCCCCATGTATCTGGCCTTCACGGCCCAAGTCTTTCTCGATATCCATCACACCTTACGTGGGAAAGTTTACTCGGCACACGAAAAGTGCTTGTCAAACATCGGAATCATGGACGAAGACCTTAGACTCCATCTGGATTTCCATACCAAACTCCGCATCAACCACTGGCCTGCGTCGAACGACGAGATGATAAGACAGCTTCGAAAGAAGATCAAGGTAAGCTCGCTTGCACACTTCGAGAGGTGCTTACACGTTAGATTCCAATGAAGACAGCTAACACTCCGTATTGTAGTGGATCCAGGAAGATCCTGTGCACCAAACCAGGATGAAGTTTTTCACTCCATCGGGAATACCTTGCACTGCGCCCATCCACCGCATTTTGAAATACTCCCCTGTGATCTCGGGCCTCATTCTTTTCCATTTCCGCGCCGAGACATACGATTTAGGCCTCGCGGTAGCCAACGCATGGGGCTCGATCGCTTATCCTCTACACCTTCACAATGCTCTACAGCAGGAGAGGCTCCTGTCGCCTCCCGGATCTACGGCAGAGACGTGGGAGGACATGAACCTCGCTCTGACGATTCTGAGCGAGGACAGCTTCTTCGTCGGCGCCGAGCTGCCCAAGAACCCGCAGGACTATTTCAAGAAGTTCTGCCTCCAGATGGGCACCACCGTGTCCTCCTTCATCAAGAGCAAGCACAAGCGTACGCGTAACCTCGAGAACCTTCTCTCCAAGAAGGGACCGCGCGGTATCAAGGAGGACTGCGCGCCCGTGTCGGGCATGTTCGTCGACCGTTATGTCCGCAACACGGGCCAGGTGGACTGGACACCCGAGCACGTCGACCAGATTGTCTCTTGCAGCCTCTTCGAGGAAGAGGGGAAGGACGAAGACGGTACCACCCTCATAGGCCAGATTGACGACCCAGAGAAGCTGCGTGAGCGCAAGAAGAACATTGCCGCCGGCAAGTTAGGCAAGAGGACGACGACCGCCGGCGCCCGTATGCCCCCGGACCGACTCATCAGAGCTCTCACCCTCGCACTCCACGCCGAGTCGATTACGCTGGCATTCCCTTACCTTACGCTACACCGCACGGCCTGGCGCGTGCTTGGTGCGTTGCGAGAGGCCTGTGAGCCCTTAATGTTGGAGCGGTATGGCCCTGCATACATGGAAAGGGAGAGCCAGCTGCCATGGGTGGTTGGTTGGATCTTCATGGCGTTGGCGGAGGGCGATACTGGGCTTTTTGTCAAGGCTGCCGAGGCTCTAAAGGAGCAGTAAGTATCCCCAAATACCCGGTGATATCTCTCTCAATTCTCTTCTGGCTTCGGAGACAGCATGGCCCACCAGAGGAAGGAACGCCAATTTGTCTTCACTGCTAACCGTGTGCCTCTCATAGACTTAGACGGGGTGAAGGCGCAAAGGCGATGCAGAAATTACGAGCGATGGGATTTGATGTGGTGCAGGGTGACGGAGAAACCAGACTGTCTATGGTGTAGGGCGTAGACCAGACAATCAGCCGCGGAAATTGGAGCATAGACGAGTTCACTTTTGCGTCACAGGGGCTTTGATCTTGATGAGGACGGCAGCTTTCGCCACTTTCATGCCACGGAGATTATGGTTATTTTGAGGCAAGTGCATAGATCTGACAGCACCTGACCTCAGAGGTGATGGGAACAAGAAAAGGAATGACTGAAAGAAAGGTTAGAGAGAATGCAAATTGTCAACAAGTCAAACCAAAAGTATCAGTGGAACTGGCGTCTCTTCTCAGGTATTCTAGAGGTGCGAAGCGAAGAATGATTAAGAAGAGCTAGTAAGTAAGTGGATGTACCACAGTAAGAAGAAGCTGGGTGGGTCGATGCACGCTTAGCTTTTTCCGTGTTGGTCGGATCGACCTTGTTCAACGCGTCGCTCTCACCAAACAACGTGATTCATCACTGGTCTAAGAACGACCTGGAGCCGCAATCGAAACATGCCTCGCCCAATTCGTAATCCAGGCCTACGGCTTGAAACTCTTGCGTCACATTCGGACCCCACCGTACCACTCGTCAGCGTGTACAGACCCTCAGTACGGCCTCGTCCCGACTTCGACGACGACCCCTGCAGCATAGACGCCATACCAGCAGAACCGCGCCCTCGACCCTCTCTGCAAGTCTACTACACCGCTCCTCTCAGCACTCCCAACGAGCTGGAGACGGTCGCCCGCACGCTCGAAACAGTCGTGCTCGAGGACCGGTTCATGACCTCGGGCGCCAACCACGAGCGCCTGGATGTCTACTCCCTGCCGCCTGCGACGACGACAACAGCCTCGGAGGAGGAGGAGGCCGTCAAGAACGAACCTTTTGCGGGAACCCTGGCCGAAGCAGATCCCGCCGTGCAGCGTTGCGTCGCTCACCAGCGGGCCGAGATCGCCGCACGCGAAAACAACGGCAAGGCCTGGTACATCCAGCGCTACGACGTGCCCCAGGGGGACTGGCGACGAGCCATTATTGTAGTACGCACACCCGTGGCCGAGTGGGAGTGGGATAGGGATGACAGGACTAGGCGGTGCGGATTGGTGCTGTCAACGGTCATGTTTGATCACACACAAGACGGGCCCGACCGGCCTGAGGTGTGCGTCTACTCGGGCTCCACATCGGGAGAGATCCGGGTACTGGTCCATGAGCTGAGGCACGAGTTGAACTGGCAGCATAGCTTTGTGCAGTTCTTGGATTAGATGTTCACAGGCAGCAGCGATGAGAATACTCAAGCCGACAGAATACTTCGAGAGAAACAACGCTTTCTGATAGGCAGCGCTACTCCTTGAGGGACCAAGACCCTGACTCATGTCTCATTGATAGCTCAGGCTGTATACGGAATAGAAACGGAACCAGTCATGTCTCATCTTGAAGGCACTCTGTCTTCGCCCAATCGTCAATGCCAAAATCCCATACGCGCATGGTAGTCTCATAGTATTCACGAAACCTCTTGGCTTCCCCCGAATCCAGACAACTTGCGAGTTGGGAGACCTCCGCCAGCCGGTACCGCTGGTCGCAAAAGTGCCAGCTCACATAGCCGTGAATGAAGCCCAGCACAGTCTCCCTAAATCCAGTGTCAAATTCCTTGACCATGCTGGCGAGTCGTTCCCCCGAGCGAATCGTCTCATCCGCCAGGCGTTGGAACGCATCTCCAACCGGCATATCCTCGACATGTGCCCAGTTTCGAACGAGGTTGACCTGCTCACGCGAATCGCCAAATTCCTTGAAGTAGGAGAGCAGGTCGTTCACCAGCGTCACATACGGCTCTATCTCGGCTATGATGCTCACGATTTGCTCGAATTGCTGCTGCGCTTGTTCGTCGAATTCTCTGGAGGGGAAAAGACTCCCGCCTACGACATGGCCCAGCCCATTCATGCGGCGGAGGAAGCCTGGGAAACTGGACGAGCCGCGAAAGCCGTGGAACTTGTACTTCTCAATCCAACAACCTTCGAAGACTGTGTGCAGGAGGAATCCATTGGTCAGCGGCCGCACAATTGAACTGGGAAAGAAGCAAGAACAAGGTGTGAAAGGAAAAGTTTTGCGTGTAAAAGTGACTAACAGTCAAATGTGCTCCGCATGATATTGAATGAGCAAAAGGGCCCATAATGAACGAGAAAATCGGGCAAGTGGCGATTAATATCGCGCCAGAAACCATGTCGTTGCGGCTTTCCATGGACGAGATCCCCGAAAAAGGATTTCATGCCATCGTGCGGGTTATCGTTACTATCATCCAGGATGACAATGTAGACCCAGTATATGCTCAGCGCAGTGAGCTCTTTCAGTGTCAACTTGATCCAGCAATGAACCGAGACCTGGACGCTTGTGCGCATGATAGCCTCTAGCCGTCGTTTTGAGATGCCGTTGAGGGATTCATTTTGCTCCGGTCGGGAAAAGTGCTGTGCCGTTTTGCTGTAGACATCGCGGAGGGTGGCTAGGCGATCGTCTCGAGCGCGACTGGTATCGCAATATTGAATGGCGTCCAGAAAGCGCACCTGGACCGCGAGATATGATTCCAGTGGAAACGGTTGGATTTCGGTCTCCATGATCTGATTATAGCACGCTGTCAGGACTTCGAGCGTAGTGTATCGAATAGAGCAAATTGTCTGGTATTTTTCTTTGCCGACAATGGGGCGGGGATGTCCATAGTTAAATAGGATGAAGGATCACAATAGTGGAGCCCAAGACCCGGAAGGAAGCCTAATGTGGATATAGAAGCGTTGCATCTGGCTATCCCTGTATAAGAAAACAATTTGAATGGTGGGTGTCTGGATTTTGTGTTCGTGGAGAAAAGGGCGGCAGGGGTGTGGGTTGGAAAATACATCGCACACCTCGGCAACCTCACGCCTCCAGATGTCACAGACAGGTGCTAGCACCAGTCTGTGATCTCCTCTTCTATGTTGCAAGACGCGTAAAAGACACCACTAAACGACATGGCGTTTCGTCATTTTGACTTTAATCTTGCCCTTGCCCGGTTTTGGAAACCCGGTCAACCGCCCGCGATGTATTTCCACATCTTCAGGCCCCGTCTCATGAAGCTCCATGTCATAAGTTGTGATCAACTTGGCTATGGTCAGATAAATTTCGGCGTATGCCAGACTTAAACGCTTGCGAGTTAGCAGACTATCATCGACACAGGAACTCTAGCGAGCTCGACGTGGGTTAAAGGAACAATACTCACTTGATGCCTAGACATTGGCGGCTCCCTTTCGTAAAGGAGACGAGAAATCGCTTCAGTAACGCGCCTTTTCCAGATGTATCAAGCCACCGATCAGGGTCAAATTTTTGTGGATCTGGAAACAAGCTCGGATCGAAATGTACAAGATATGTTATTGTGGAGAGCGGAGTCTGTAACGATCTATCAGCAAAACTCCTATCGTTGAGCAACAAAACTGTCACGGGATATTGGGGAGTAGAGAGGGCCCATAGGGCCGGGGGAAGGTTAAAAAAGGGATAAACCATCACCTACCCCTGCGGGAATCAGGTGCTCTTTGTATTGAATCACCTTATCTGGATGATTTCGCGGTTGTCGGACCATGGGCCCGACAGAACATCGCAAGCCTTCTTGGACTACAGCCGTCTAGTACCTAATGCTTCAGCAAACTTTGACTTCAAGCTAGACTTTCACCCTGCGATAGACCAATAACTTACCAAAAAGGGCAACTGTTCTATTTGGGTCATGGAGAATTGATAATCCAGGCCAAGACACTCTGGGAGAGCATCGGCTAGCTCCTTCCGTAGCCGTTCCAAGTACGCTCGATTGTTGAGGATATGAAACATTGTCACTGCCAATGTTCGCCCAGTAGTTTCTGTGCCTGCGAAGATCAAAGTCATACCCTCGTCGGTCATTCTGTCAATCGTCCTTTCTTCGGGGGGTAGAGTGCCGTTTTGTAGGGCAGAGATTATGGCAGCCTCGCCATCCAATGTTTCTGGCCCTGCGTTTATTTCCGGCTTGTTGTCCTTCCCTGGATGTCCCTTCACAAATGCTGCCAACTGCTTCCTGACTTCAAAACGAGCCGACTCCATCGAAGCGATTCCCGGATGGATGATTTGGAGAATAGACAAGGGAAATTGCCGCAGTATCTTGGCCGCCTGCGGTACAAACGTGGACCAGTGGTACCAGTTGATCAAGCCGAGAATGCCGTCGCGCTGTGGAAACTTGAAATTCTCCACATCAAGAAAGTTCCAGGAGAATCCAAACACATACGTCGAGATGATGTCGCCAGTGAGAGCCCCAAATGCTGCATCAAGATCAACCGCCTTCCCAGAGTCGGCATATTCAGCAAACCGGCTGACAAGTCTGGCGATGAGGCTATTTATCACAGGCTCGAGCCCCACAACGGCCCGCTTTGAGAAGTAGGGATTGAGGACCTCACGACGGGCGCGGTGGCGCGCGTGCTCGAGGGTGCCCAAGGTTGCATTGGGCACAGTGAAGCCAGCGGTCGCGACAGGGTCCTTGTCGACTCTACCCTGGCCGGCGCCAGAATAGATGGTGCTGTAAAAGTCGGGATCCAGGATATGCAGCTCGCGGCAGTTGACCCTGACGATGGGGCCGTACTCAAGATGCATCCCTCTAACTTTCCAGGCGTATCTGCCATCCTTGATGCAATCATACCAGAGATCGTACAGGTGGCCAATAGCAGCCAGCCTGGGCCCAGGGAATCGGCTCAAGGGGTGAAAGTAGAGATTGTAGATGCAATTGTAGACCGTGTAAAGAGTCACAGCCAGTACAGCTGTACAAATGGCTTCGGACTCGTACATGACAAGCAGCTTAACACAGACTGTGGCGCCTCAGCAGTCAACGGCAATCATTTAAGAGTAGGTATGTTTAGTCTGAATATATGATCGAGCTTGGTGGGAGACCGCTCATGAAAAGCAAACTGATATTGTGTGATCGTTGGGTCGATGTAAGTGGTCGGACTTGTCAATGATTAGTCTTATGCTCGTGGACCACCCTACAGTCACTCTAGGCAGAAAAAGAGGTTTTCTCAGTTTACTAGGGGCCAGCCTTGGCCCCCCTTTTCCCCCCACGCTCAGCTTTTTAAGGTATTTCGAGATCCTTCCGACCTCGGGTAGTAGTCTTGGAATCCTTCGGAGGGTGGAGTCGAAGAGCTGATAACGCATGTCTCAGCGGATTAGAACGCATCTTGAAAAAAGTCGTCACTAGCCACAACATACCCTGCAGTATTATGACACGCGCTAATTGACGGGCAAAGAACCCCTACCATTGGTAATGCATTAGTGAAAACGGGGTTCACAATCCTAGCAAGGATCGTACTACCCGCCCCATCAGATTACTCACTTACTTTCAACACATACCTACCAGGGGGAGGGGGGGTTCCTACAATGGGCATACAATCAATTCATGAATTAACACTCTAACAGAATTAGGACATTATAGTAAAATACTAGTAAAATACTAACAAAATACTATCACAGGTAAAATCTATTAAGGGGTTAACATTATATTAAAATTAAGACTATATTAGAATTAAGACTATATTATAGGGAAGATAATATTAGGGTTAGGGTCTATATTAGAATCCTCTAAATCCACTAGTTTTAGTCCTTATAAGTTAATCAGCTAATAAGATTTCTATATTTCCGTATATCTATAGCTTCTAATAGGTTAATAGTAGTTAAGCTAAAGAATAGCTAATAAGTAGTTAGGTTAGTAATATAAAAAAAAGAAAGACTTAACCTTAGTAGGGGTCGAACCCCCTTTTTTTACTTATATATCAGGGCTTAACATTATATTAAGGGTAACATTATATTAGAAATAAGTAGAGTATATGCTAGATATAAAATGAAAATATATTAGTATACTTTTAAACTAGTATAAGCATTTTAAAAGTATATTAGGATTATATTAATAGTATTATATTATTAATTCGGGACCCCCCCTTCCCCCTAGTAGGTAGTTCATATCATATACTAGTAGTCACATGGCGATTAGATTGGCTGTTCACTTCGTGGCATCCGTCACGGCTCTGAATCAATTCTAAGGCTCAATACCCTCCCTAGGGACCTGCCCTCCTGGCTCTACAGGAAAATGTGCTTATCTCTCAGCTGGTACTGTTGTGAGCTCTCAGTTAGCGCAATGATCAGATTGTACTATTGAGGCTCGTACTTTCACATACTTCCGGGGTGCTTGACTAGGACGTCTTCAGAAATAGGTGAAGTCACTGCAGGGGGAAGTGTGTTCGCAACCAGGTCACTCATCCTCGCTGCAGCCCATAACCCGAGCTCGCCAAAGAATTCCTCCGGGTCATCCCCCTGCCAGCGTTTCAAAGTGGACCACAGTTTCCGAGCGTCGCTTCCAACACGCAAAGTCTCCTTCATGTAAGGTGCGTGCTCATAGATCGCCTGTCAACAACGGAAATATGGTTAACTCACGCGAACAGGTTTCATAGAGTCCCCGATCAAAACTAAAAAAAGGTGGAAGATTATGAGTTGGTGCACCTACGTTCATGAACTCAATGGCGTGTTGCCGATCCTGCACGCGACGCTCCGGTTCCAGCTCCACGTCTGGAGGGGTGTACACTGAGGACGCGCCCTTCTCATCGATGAACAACTTGAAGTCACGCCCATAAATCAAGAATTCGATCTCGGACAAGATTGCCGGTACAACACATCCCGTCTCCCAGTCATACACCGAGTTAAGCCTGAGGTCCCCCGTCTGCTCATCCACATAGACCGACATGTTGTGGACGCCGAAATCATCGTGTTGGAGAACGAACCGGTACAGCACGTCGTCGTTGTCGCCTGCTGGTGGTAGAATTAGTGGTATGAGGCGAAGAAGCGACTGTTTCGCAGCGAACGCCCGGGGGCCCACGGTCTGTTTGTCCATCGCCCATCCAATGCTGTCACCTACGTCTCCGATCAGCCCTTCAACCTTGGCCTTGAGCATGGAGATGCAGAAGCCTCTGGTAGCAGCAGGCGGGAGCGGGAACATCTTGGGCATCCACTCCGCCGGCTGAAAGCTGGTCCAAAACATCCAGTTGGCGACGAAGCTTGGAGGCAACTCCTTGTTCAACAATGCTGCACGACTTTCTGCTGCCTGGGCGAGGAGTGAACTCTATCTCGGAATATTTGGTTAGCAATTAGACATATTCAGTGTGGGCCACTTACGAGAAGCCCACTAATTCCTCATCAAGTGAGGTAAACACACTGACCTTTTGATGCTTGCTCAGCACCCGCCAAAGGGGTTTGTTATCCTTGGACATTTCAAAAATCATCAGTCGTCGGCCGCTTATATCGTCGGGGAGTTCGGTCTTTAGCCCTTGAGACTTCTGGGCGTGGCGGAAGTAGAGCAGACGCGAGGTCGGGATACCGACGGTGTCTTCAAGCAGGTGATAAACAGCGGCCTCGAACTCGACAAGATTGTGCAGCCAAGTCTCGGTAAAGCCATCGTAATTCGGCACGTTCATATCGATTCTTGACAGACGCGCGAGCACCTCTCGTTGGTCGGATAGTCTGATCTGAAAGCCCTGGACACCCATCGACATCGGTCAGTAATGTGAACAGGGCTTGCACCGAGGAAAGGCACATGAGTAAGTACATACGTAGTGATTAGCGCCGTTGTGGACTTTTGGGATGTCGATAATTGTACCATGGGCACTGTCCTCAACCTCGCGAAGCAACAGCTTGACGTCCCACACATTGCCGAAGGGGCTCCTACCGTCGCGTACGAGGCTGAGCAGGTCTTTGCCGTCCCACTTGTGGCCATCGGGCATGCGTGGCCATGGCTGGCACCGGGATTCTTCTCCCACGCAAGCTACCGGGCGAAGTTTTGGCGAGTCCTCAGCCATGACCTGATTCGCAACCATGCAAAGGGCGTCAGGCGCAACCGGACTGTAATATCGGGATCCCAGAGGCTTTTCTCTAAGAGGAGGGGTCTCTTGTCTTCTGTTCTTACCGATGCGAAGCTTTGCATACACTTGGGCGCAATGTGCTTGCGTCGCTGGCGAACTTGTAGATGGAGTTAGATAGGATCGTTTTAGAGCAGCAACGTTGAGGTTCTCTCTTAAAGAAGCAGCCCTTTGATGCAGATAACCAGCTCTGGAAGTAACTGTTTTATATGCAAAATAATGACGGAACCAATGTGTCTTTGTGCTTCATCATGTCTGTGCCTGTTTCATCAAGGACGCTCAGCAATGGACAGAGACATGTGGCTCACAGAAATCGATGAATCCAAAGCCCTCGCTGAACGCCTGTACTTGGGTCTTCGAAGATTAATATTAGCGCGAAAGCATTACCTCCAGGACTTCGCCTTGTCTCTGAGTGTCATGTGAGACTATGCTGTTGAAATCCCAGACATGTTGTTTGTGCCCTTAGATGTTACTATAATTCCGACATCATAAGTTAACTGGTTCCGTTTCTATTCTGTACACAGCCTGAGCCGTAGCCATACGCAGCCATCATAAGTTAATTAGCAATGGAATCAGACATAGGCTTGTCGTATGCAGGGCATAGATTTGTCCCTCTTCAATAGAATATTTCTTTACTTTGGGCAAGGTCTGGAATACCAATTTCAGGTTGTAGACCAAGACTTCATTTAGCTTAGCCTGACGATGGGCTTGTTGCAATTTTCCAGTTGAGGGAACGACATCATGAGACGACCTCGGGAAGAGCTCGAGTCTGTGCATTCTGAAACTTTGCTCCAGGGACATACTTGCATCTTTCCCGCAGTCAAATCCGATTGGTTCTATTGCGATTATGTTCTAGCCATACATAATATGGCCGCATGCATGTGATTTAGCCTTGCCATTTCCCGCTGTCCATATTTGGAGGAACCCAGCCCATACCACACGCACTAGCAGCACTTGGCTTTTGCCTTCACGTACGAAGTATATTAATGAATTGTCTTGGGTGTGATAGATCGCAGACCCATCTTTTGGTGCCAGGGACCCCATATTCTGGCCCCGCGGTTCGGCACGCTGCCTGCAGTTTGATCGACAAAAGCCAGTGTGGTCGATCGATATTCGTTACCAGAAACAGCGATGCAAAGGGGGCCAAGGCCTTCTTGGCGAGGCTCTGATCCCACTTACTCGCATTTGATCTACGGCGGATCGCTCAGGTTGAATTAAGTTCGGCACACGGGATTTTAAGCTTAAAAAGTGGTACAGGGCCCCGGAGTACGACTACATGGAACCAGCCATTGCAAAGGATTGGCGAGACAGTGATCACGTTTAATGGCAACAAGAGCGCGATTTGAGGATGAAGAATTGTTATTTACAACTTCGGTCGCCTAACTATAGAAAGGTTAACAGGGAATGAAGCTATGAAACGGCCTCGCTGCGGTTTTGAAGGCCGGTTGGGGCTGATAAGATGAGCTTATGTGAATATATACCCGCTTTTCTGTCTCCAACGTCCAACAACAGACCCATCAATTTCATCAACCACAGCTCAGAGGGAGCCGACAACAAGCCATTTAACCGCGGACGAGGGTAAGACCGTAGGCGGACAGGATCTCGTTGACGGGCTGGAAGTAGGTGGTGCCGCCGGAGCTGCAGTCTCCAGAGCCTCCCGAGGTGACACCCTGGGCCTGGCCACCGGTGTAGAAAGAACCGCCAGAGTCACCGGGCTCGGCGCAGACGTTCGTCTGGGTGAGGCCAGTGACACGGCCCTCGGCGTAGTTGACGGTCGCGCCCAGGGCGCGGACGGTGCCGCAGTGGACGCCGGTGGTGGAGCCGGATCGGCAGATGGAAGCGCCAACCGCAGAAGCGGTGCTACCTGAGACGGCGATGTTGGTACCACCGTATGTGTAGACGACGCCCTGGAGGGTGGAGCCGCTTACACTGCGGACGTAGCTGTAGTCACCGCTTCCGGGGAAGACGGAGCCCGAGAAGGTACCCAGAGCCGCGCCGGCGCTGGTGGTGGCGGAGCTGCCTGCGGTACCGCAGTGGCCGGCCGAGACGAAACCGGTGGTGACGGTGAAGCCGATAGAGCAACGAGCAGCCCGGTTGATGTAGTAGGCATCACCTCCGCGGATGGTGGCCATGGTGGATGGCATGTTCTCGACGGTGCGGACCTCGAACTCGCCCTCAACGAGGCCGACTTGCTGGGCGAGGGCCTCAGCGTGGGCGGTGCTGCCGGAAAGAGCCTCCAGGACGAGCTTGTTGGCGGCGACGTCGACGTAGTAGGACGCGATGCCAGAGGCGTCGGCGTTCTCGGTGGCAGCCAGGGTGCTGGGCTGGTCGATGTCGATGCTGTCGAGGGCAGCCTTGGCCTCGTCAAGCTTGGAGGCGCTGTTGGCGACGATAACAGGGGTGGCACCAGCAGCGGTGATGTCGGCGGCCAGAGCCTCGTCAGTGACGGCGACGTTGATGGTCTCGCCGTCCTGCCAAGCACCGGCGAAGGCGCTGCCGGCCGAGGCCTTGAGGGTCTCGATGGTCTCGGCGGCCGCAACATCACGGGCAACACGAGCGTGAGCCTGCTCGGCGTCCAGTCCCAAGTCGCGCTTCATGGCGGCCACGATCTCGGGGTGCAGGTTCTCCGCGGCCTGGGTGGGGGCACCGTAGGCGACGGGCAGAACGGCTGCCAGGAAGGCGATGAACTTGGTCAGCTCCATTTCGAAGATGTTATGAAGACAACTGGTAGGGACAAGAGGCGGCGATGTTGCAGAGGCTGGATATGAGGCAGGACGAGTCGATGCTGCTGCTGCTGCTAGAACAAACTCCCAGACAAGAGGAGGACATAGACTCTTATATATGTTGATCCCGACTCCATCATCGTGACTTGCATCACGTTCCTGTTGCCGCCGACTAAGAGACAGCCCGCATCAGAATAGCTGTCAACACATTCCTCCTTCCCAATTTGCCCAATCCGTTCGCCACGATGTGACCCAGGTTTCGATAGTATCGGCAAGTCAAAAGGCACTTCAAAGCCTCCTACATCTGCGGCGTTGCAGCAAAAGAGGTGGCAGTCCCTAAAAGGCAGCTTTGAAGATATGGCATACTCCCTGCACGACAAGCCGGTACATACCTAGCCTAATGGGAAGGAGAAGAGGGGGCCAAGAACACAGCCAAGAGGCTAAACGAGAGCTTTTGATAGATAAGGTGCGGCTGCAACTCAACGCCAGCACGCCTCGTGACATCGGTCTACATGCCAAGTCTTCTCCAGGTCATCGGCACCGGAATCGGGCTTATCGTCCAAGTCGGCAGGCCGACAAGATAATGTACTGCTTGGCCCGTCTAAGTATCCATCGATATTTCTGGGCCCTGGCCGACATAAGCGGGCGATCGCCCCTCCAAAGGATTCCGGCCCGCGACAGATGTGGATCACCGGGATCGTTGATGGCGAAACAAGCGTAAACAAGCGTGACCAGCGGGCAAATTAACGTGTAATTCAACTGTTGTTAGTCTACCGACATCCGCGTTTCGACACTAGCTTTGCGGAGAAAGTTGCAATTATCCGGCCGATGGTAATAACAACCCTCTCATGTTAAGCTTAAATGGCCGGATGCCACCCAGAGGTCACACAGGCGGGCAGGATTACGGCACTTTTTCAGCGGAGCGGGTCGTGACCCGACGCCTGCAAGGGGCGCGGCATGCGGAGTCTTCTTAGATCGGTTCAATCGCCGGGAGTCATCTGCGGTTGGATTGGCCAGTGCCGGATCCTTCAAGAAAGATTGGCCAGCAGCAGGTGTATCTTGTTGTAGTATTTAGCCAAGACGTTGGTGATAAGCGCTTGTGGACGGAGGCTGCCATAGTTGCCGGGTTAGGCAGGTGAGACCTCAGGAACGCACCCAGTACTACGCGATATCTGCTACGCGTATCCGGATACCTACCACTACAGCGTCTCCAATTCTCCGGCACTCGGGGCGGTCGTACAAAGTCAGCCCGGGAATAACAACCCGATGGGGTGGAGGGTCGCTTACTGAGAGGCTGCGGAGGGGCTTCAATGTTGATTTCAGTGGCTGTGAATTACGTGATTGCCGCAAGCGATGTGTGCTGCTGACCCTCACGAGGCACCGGATCACGAGTCACGACCGCTCCCATAATCCCTGCGCCAATCCGAGATGTGGCTGGCAAAAGAATATATGCCGTACGAGGCGTGGAGACCAAACTGAGTGGAGCCTACCACGTACATTTTAGTGACATTGGCAAGTCTCCCCAACTTCCTTTATAAGCGTTGTCGAGGGACCTGTCAGGTCAGACGATGTAAACAGGGTCGCATTGGTCTTCGGCGAGCTCAGATGCCAAGACCGCCACGAAGGGTGGAGAGGGTGTGATGGACCTTGCTAGAAAAGGTAGGTAAGATGAACGGACATGGTGGAGATGTCGAGGTTGAATCACCTAGGAGCAGTCACATGACGAGGTGGCAAGCTGACAAATTGTCTATCAAACCTACGGATAATCCGTGACTGGCACCGAGGAACGGACTGTCCCTAGGATGTGGTAGAGCTTGTGGCGAGGAGGCCACAGTGAGTGAGTGTGCTGAACATGCAATGCCCAGGTCCTGCCAATGCATTATTGATGAACCTTCCCACAAAATGAAACTGAGTCAGACTTCGTGCTCAGAAGGAGAAAGCACGTCATATACGATCCGTTCCTGTCCACCTGTCCACCCAGTGCAGACGCATTCCTCCGTTGCTGCCACTTTTTTCCTGTCCGTTCTCTGATTGACTTTCTCAAGTTCAAGTTCCGGAATCATTATCATCTACGTGCCTCTTAATTCCAATTGGTGTAGCCAGAGTTCTGGGTTGAATAATATATCCTTTCACCAGTATCTAGTTGGCTTGAAACTCAGTTCTAATGCCAAATTGTCTCCATCAAGCACAATTCTCGTAATCGTTCCATTTGAAAATGAGATCGGAGATTCGCGCCCGTAAAAACGGAGGGTACACCTGTACAAGGCCAACGACCTAGGCTAGGAGAATTAGATACGGCTAATAAGAGCTAGAGAAGATACAGGACAACTCAAATCAGGATCAAATCACACTGGACCAGTTACTATAGATCGTTATTCGGCCGGAGGATATCACATGGGAGGGAGTCCCACAGGAGCCTGTCCCATAGGAGGTTGTCCCTTACTAGTAGGGATTTGTAAGGCTACCCTATATAAGGTGAAGAGGTTGTCCTATGGGAGGGTGTCCTGTGGGAGGCCATCGGGCTTGGGCGTATTTTCTGTTTTTGCGGGTGCAAATCTCTGGTCTCCTGAAAATAGTGTAGGAGGAAATTGTGCAATCGAATTATTCCTAGGAATAAAGTCCCATGCTCGACTGTGAGTTTGACACTGATTTTGTTAATGTGTCAAGGCGTTGAGGCGCAGAAACTGTCTGCAACGCTTTTCCCTGACCTGGATTTTGGAAGGACATGTGTCTATGAATACATGTGCATAAATGCTTCTTCCAGCCTGAGCTTGATCTGGGACTTCTTAGGAAATCCTGATGGTGATGTGTTAAGAAGTTGACGAGGGCCGACATCGCTCACGTAGAGAGATCATCGACAGCCCTCAAGCCGGCTAGGGCACAGTTAAAGTCTAGCCACGATACATACTTCATTGAAAGTCCAATATATTTAGTACGTTAAGCCCATTGCCTACCTAGTTCAACGATCGAGATCTACATGGAATGACTCCCTGATTCTCTCACCGTATGTGTAGAATACCACTGGCGCTGGAGCAAGCGCAACGGCGAGGAATGCAAACACCGATATTCCCCACCCGTATCCTAAAGCATCGAACAGCGACGGTGCCAGCAACGGTGTAATCCCTCCCACCACCGACCTGAAGACTGCGCCAGCAGCAATGGCTGATGCTGCATATTTCTCGAAGGAATCGATGTAGTAGTTCTGGACGCAGTTGACGATCAAAACCTGACCCATTCCGTAGAACAGCGTGCTGACAATCGTTGCCAGCCAGTGTGCCTCGGCTTCCACCGTCCATGCGAACCAAAAGAGTGAGGCAGGCACGAGGATCGCGCCGATATTCGCCAGAGGGAGTCGAAATTCCGGTTTCGATATGTGGTTGTTCCGGCGCGTCAGCGCGTTGTAGACGTCGTCGATGCGCGGGACGATGAGTCGAACTGCTATGAGGAAGCCGACGCCGGGAAACAAGTACATCAGGCCAACTTGCTCTGTGTTGAACCCATACTGGCCGCTATATATGGCTTCAAAGTTGGTGTAGAGGCTGTATGTGGTGCCGAAGATGAGGGCCTGATAGAGACTAAGGGTCAGGACGATGGGCTGAACGAATATCCGGACCGGCCTTGAGAAGGCGGTCGCGAGCCTGGAAGAAAGGGGCCGTGTATCCTGGCCGGCGAATCGATATCTTCCCTGTCGGCCTCCGTCGTTCTCGAGATCCTGCATGCGCTTTGCGAGGATGACCGGAGCGTAAGTCTCCCTTAGGAAGAAGAATCCCGCGAGTGTGTTAATTCCGCAGACGATGGCCAGGACCCAGAATATCCATCTCCAGCCTAGTCTCTGGACAATGAGCCCACCGAATAGAGGTCCGATAGTTGGTCTGCCAAAGTCTCATTGTCAGTCTCTGATTCTCGGATGATTTGATGGTTGGGACCAGGACATACCCCAGCAGCGGACCAAGCAGATACCACCCGTACACACCGGCTCTCTCGTGAGGCTCAAACATGTCACTAATAGTTCCACCGCCATTTGCGATGCCGACACTGCCAAAGGCACCTGCGAGCACTCTCATCGCGATCAGAGTCTCCACGTTGGGACTCAAAGCCGTGGGAATCTGGAGCAGCGTAAAGGCCGAGAAGCACAACAAATATAGCATCCTCCGGCCGAAGGTCTCAGACAACGGCGCGAGGACGAGGGGTCCGAATCCTAGCATGACTGTGAAACCCGTGGTGGCACCTATGACGACGTTCATTGTGGTACCCAGGTCCTCCGCGATAGAGTTGATTCCCGGCGTGAACATAGAGCTGGCGAGTGGACTGAGAACTGAGAGGAGTATCAGCGAGCTGCAAGCCCCGGTGATTTGGAAGCGTGCGTACTCGCCATCATCGCCACAACCGCGATGTTCGTGAGCTTTTTGGAGCGTGACCATGCTCTCGGGTTGTCGTCATCCTCCTTGGAGAACTCGATGGTCTGCGGCTCCTCACCATGCTGCTCTCTGTCGTGCTGTAACAGCGGCGATTGCTCGTCATGATTCGACATCACTTCGTCGCTGAATGATGGGTAAAGTTCTGAGGTTGAGAAGGGTGGCTGTAATATTTCCGGGCAAGTTGAGCATGGGCTGGTAACATTATGTAGGCGGCTGAGACTAAGATCGATGACGCAGGCTCACACTGCAGGAATCCGTGGCTCGGCTGGGGTTAGGGCCCGTGACAACCACACGACGTCAACAAGGCTAGTCCGCAAGGGACGGAACGCTGATCCGCTAAACAATCGTCTCCGCTAGAGATGTCGAGGTTACAGTTTTGATTGTTCGGAGGGTTATGCAGTCGCACTCATTTACAGAAATTTGAGCTTGAACATACAGTCATTGGATCAACTTGAACAGTTCCTGGTCGCTTCCCAAAGGAGTTTTGCGATACCTATGACACTGTCCTGTCTTTGACGCTGTCTGCACTGCCGCTTTCATGATTGGCTATGCCAGCTGTGGTTGAAGTTGTAAGCCCTAAGGCACCTGGTTAGCAAGCCTCATAGTACCCTAGGGTACCTTTGCTGCCAGTGGCTACTGGATAACTACCCTAGGGTAGGCGGCAATCAGGTAGATAGCATCGTTTCTCATGTCCATATATTCATGTGTAAGGTGCTTTCATACAATGGTAAACACTCAAGTGCCCACTGGCTTTACATGTTACAAGGTCGGTGCTTTCCGAAGTGCTTTAATACCTAAGTACCTAAGGTAGCTAATGAAAGGCAGTCAATCTCCTGGCTATAATCTTACCTCCAGAGGTCATTGAGCCTGCAGCATCCCAGAATCAGAACATACTCCGAATATTCCTATATTGTTCAGTCTTGTGCCTAATTCTAGTAGAAAGCCTTCTTCCAATCCACAGCCTCACAGCAAACAACAGTTTTTGATCCAAGAGATTCTGGAAAGCGGATAACGGCGAAATTGTGTTGAAAATATGATAGGAAACACGGCCCACTGTGAGGTCTTTCACCATGTGATAGCATCAAGCAGGTCGCTTTGCTTGCGTTGGTGTCGCGTCTGGAGCTGTGGTAGAGACAGGTGATATTTCCATGGTCGTGGGTGATGCTATGGTCACCTTTGGCGATAATTTCCGACTGTCTGCGTATTGGGTGGACGTATTTGTTCTCGTCGGTACCAAGCATACTGGGCGGCCCGCGGCGGCTTTGGATAAAATACTGGTATCACGTTTCTCATGGCAAGCTCGAGCAATAGGATACTCGACCGGCAGGCTTGCCATGATCTCACCCTCTCGTGACGTTATAGGGATTGAGTCCGCGGAGTTCGCAGAGCTATACCAGTTGCCGGATTTCACACCCTGGAAGGCCATTCGCTGCAATTGTAGGGTCTCCGTTGAGGCCCACTCCAGATAAGAACATGTCCCTCGTTGGAAATGCTTAGACAAATAGTCTGAGACAGGGTCCAGCAAGAGCGCGACGATGATGATAATAAGCCCACATATGTATGTGAAGTAGAGGCCGAACAGAGAGAAAGAGGTGTAGTCGGCGCTATGGACAATCTTTCGCATGGATGGTCAGCTTCATGTAGACACTGTCACCCCAGCCAAGCCTCAAATACGTCTTGGAAAAGAAGAATGCTTACCTGATTGCTGCAAATGTGCTCTTGAATCCATTTGTTGTACGGCTTGACCAAGCGATGTTGTAATGAAGGATCACTAATACCGATTGCGGAAGAAACTACTGCTTCCTGGACGCCTGCCAGATATGTTGCCCACCACTGAGTCACATCAATTTGCCACTGCTTTTCTGGAAGCGAGCCCATCATGCCAGAATAGAGGCTGCGTGTTGAGTCCAACGAGTTCGCGCCAAGGTGCAGAAGAGTAATTGATAGGCCGGGAACGGAATATGCCAACAGCGCTACGAACCAAAAAAATGAGGAGGCCGCCGGATCATCATCTGCGGGTGGATCTGCTGGGTCCAATGTAGTTCCAAACAGCTCGCCAGCTTCAGTTTGAGCATCTGCCCAGCTAGCCAGCGACCCGCATCGGCTTTTACTGGCATCGCAAAATTGATATTGTTGAAGACAGGCTAATGGCGATGCTGCTTCCTCAGGCTGATACGACGGGTATTCAGGCGACGTTTCCGGCTCACCGGCTCTGGAGAAGGGCCTTGACGGAACCGTTGCGCGATACCAAGGGTCGGACACGGGAGTCGCAAACCTGATGCTGTTCCCAGATAAGAAGATCAGGTCAACATCGCCATCTCGGGGAAACAGCTCCCCGTCTGACTGAAAGGATGACATTGGCATGAAGGTGCTTCCATTGAAGTTGGACTCCGTGAACGTTCTGCCTCAGTATTAGATTAGCGGAAGTTCGCAATGCAGTGGCTTTCGCACATTGAAGACCCTTCAGCTGAGCCCAAATACAGGGTCGACTTACGCCAAAACAAATGTTGTACCACGACCCCCCTCGATGTCCTCATCCGGGTACTGATCCTGGACACTCCGCGCCATATAAGTATAGTTGTATCCCCTGGTCTTGTTTCCGTAGTTGTAAGTGGTATAGTTTCCCGTTTCTGTAGTAACATTTGTGGAAAATCCTGCCGTCAATAAGGGTGCATAGCTTAACACGGTCCTGAATAAAATTCTCCTATTCTCTGGAGCATTCATGCCCAAGTCTTTATGAGTGTCGATGTAGCCAGTATCTAGACGGATATTTGCGTTATTGGATCGACAAAGACCACTTGCAAATGGACATGGTGCCCGTGTGTCAACCGCAGATGGTAGCCTTGGTTTGACGAAATGTGTGCAATCAAATACGCCCGACGAAGAGTTGGTCGAATAGCACTGCTGGGCATAATTTGCATAGTTCGAAACCAATCCTGCACGATAGGGGAAGGATGAGTGCGGGTCGAAATCGGGATCGTCGGCTTGTGAATTGTAGAGAGAACAATTTTCTCCGTCGATAAGGACCTGGGTCCCGATAGCTGATGAGATTTGGGATGAGAAACCGGAAGCAATGGCGAATGCAACAACAACAAATGCAGCAGCCAAGCCTCCTGGCACCAGACGAAGAAGGCTGCGTTTGGTTTTGATTGTGTGGCGCCAAGCCCATGCAAGCGAGCAAAGGATCTGGAAGCTCTCAAACGCGGAAGACGAGTTGCGGAAAACCGCCTGCTGTTGGTGATGGACAGTGTCTCGCGGAGTCGAGGTAGAGTACACGCGATGCAACGACCGTCTCGCAATGCTCCAAAAGCAAGCTGAGATGATGGTAATAAACAGAGAGGTGAAGGCAAGGAGGTAGTTGCCCTCAATCCGCCGTAATGTGAGTGTAGCCCCCATGATAGCACCACGGGACCAGTTAGTCCAGATGCCGAGGTGGACTCCATGCTATAAACCCATCATGTCAGCAATAAAAGTTTAATCCAGAAAGACAGCATAAGTTGTAGAACTTGCCTTGACAGTGGATCCAACGCCAGGCCATGCCGTTGTGTTGGTCATTTTCGATGCATACCAGCATTTTGTTGCTGAATGAGTGGAGAGCAATGCGCGAATACACTCTGAGAGCCTTATATGTCTCTATGAGAACGTGGGCAGGAGTTTCAGTTGGAAGTGGGCATGCCCAGGTGAGTCCCCAAACTTGTTTCGATTGCAAAATACGTGAACGAGATATCGCGTTGGTATTTATAATACTAGCATGCAGATAACTCCCAACTTGTAGGAACTACCAGGCTAACGAAGTAATCGCCTTTAGCTCTTCTGCTTGGTAGTGTCAACATTTGTGTGCATCCATTCCAAGGTTTTGAGGCACTATATTGGTATCAGACCTTTGGCCCCCAAATCGTTTGGCGTAATTCGCTGCCAAACCAGACCAGAAAGTCTAAAGTAAAAACATCTTTAGCTAAGTTCCGCAATGCTGCATGGCATGGCAGATATCCGTCATTCACACTGGCTTCCTCACGTTGATTGGTAGCCTTGGCGCCTGCATTTCAGGGGCACGTATGATTAACGACCACCAATCGTCTGGAAAGGCACACATGAAGGCTGCTTACCGAGTGTGGAAGATGGACAGGTCTCAAGAACGAGTCTTCAGAAGGCCCGATGATCATTCAGCTCCGAGGCAGTCACATTTCGCCAAGGCAACGCAAAGTCAGACCTTGGCAATTGGGTCACTTGGCAGCCATTTGATTGTAAAGTGTAGTGCCTGGGTTTTGTCCGATAAGGCAATGCTGTACTCCCCTCCGGACAGCAGGATTACATGGCTTGTCTCAAATATGCATCGATCTGCCGCCCATCTCTTTCAGCCCATTCATCAACCGCTCGGGTGCCACAACACGCAGCTAGTCGAGTAGCTGACTCTTGGCCAGCTAAGATGCGGTGCGTTAATGATTCCTCTGGACAAGTGCAGGTTTTGAAGAGCATTTCAGGACGGCAGCGATTTCGGTTGGAAGTCAAGAAGTTGCGGGCTCAATCTTAGACCTTCGAGATCATACTATGTCGGTACTGTTAGCTGAAGCTGCATAGCCGGAGGCACAATTAGAGAATTCCTCGCATTTCCAAACAGTCCAAAACTGTGGGCACAAATGATTCTGGTTGTTGCTACGAGTAGCGGATTTTGTGGGAGCCAATTGCACCTACACGTAAAACTGTTCCGACTTGGCTTTTGCCCCTTTCATAAGCAGAGACGCTGTGAACTACCTCTTCTCCCAAGCTAGTGGACAGCGTTCAGGATGCAGCATTTGTAAGAGCAGAACGGGGGCCGAGTCCTTCTCGATCTGGTCCAAAACCCTCTTCCGGGCAGCCTCAGACGTTTCGCCTTCGGCCAGGACTGGTTTGACCCGCCAGTCCCGAAAGAGCGATGCCATGACCGCGACGAACTCGACCTGGGAGAATTTCCTGCCAACGCAGTCACGTGGGCCCCCTGACCAGGCGAGAAACGTGCCTTTCCGCGGGGCGATGAACTCCTCTTCGTCCAAGGACTTTTCTGAGGTGCCATCCCCATTGGGCGAGCTGATAAATCGCGAAGGCCGCCATTCGAGAGAGTCGTTGCCCCAGTACTTGGGATCTGTTTGCAGAGAGGAATAACTCGGGACAATCATTGTCTTTGGTGGCAGCACGATCGTCTTGTTTCCGACAACAAAAGATTGCGGCTGGTTTCCGTCGACGATTTTGGATGTTGGGACGGGTGAGTAGAGGCGCAAAGTCTCGTACATGATGGCAAGACAGCGCTTTAGGCGGGGAAAATCGGCGGAGGACCAATCCTCCTGCGAGCGCTCCCCCATAACATGATTGATCTCTTCGAAAAGCCAGTCCTGGACGTCGGGGTTTGCGGCTAGAAAGTAGAGAGCGAAGGTGAAGGTGTGAGCAGTGGTATCGTGGCCTGCGAAGTTGAAGGTGAACATGTTGCCGTAGATCTCGCTCTCTGTGAGTCCCCCAAGGCGTGCATCCTGCGATGCTCGGACCAGGGAGGCCATGAAGTTACGGTCGGTATGCTTCCCTTCCACTACAGACTGTTTTTCTTCTTCGTAGACCTGCGTCATGTGTTTTTGGAAAGAAACGCATGCCTCATTCAGTTGTTGGAGCTTGCGAGGGAGCCAAGGATGAGCAAGGGTCTTCCTGCCGAGGGCGAAAATGAGGATGCAATTCTCTAGTATCAACTTCAGCGCCTTTTGATAGCTCATGCCACCCGACGGCTCGTAAGCGTCGCTCCCTTCTTGACTGTGGAATTTAGAGGATCTGCCGAACCCAGCTCGGGACATGACGTGGAGTGACAAGGTGCGAAGATCATCAGCAGCAGTCTGAATAGCCGGCTTGGAGATCCAGTACTGAAGAATATCGTGTGCAACGGTGACGCTTTCTGACCAAACAATGACGTTGTTCTGATCGTTGAACGAAGATGCCGTGATCCTGCGATGCTTCTGCCATTGGGCACCTTGAGCCTAGATATATTATTAGGCCCGGTCACCAGGGGCAAATAATTGCTTGGGCTTTTGAAGCCCCGTGACGGTTGGTCAAGACCAAACTTCGAATGCTTACCGTGGATATGTTCGGACCGAATACATCAAGGATAGCTTCAACCAATTAGTCAAAGATATCATCGCTGGGGGTGGTGGGGCTTGAGTGTCATTGACTCACCTGTGACAGACGTATCGCGAGGAAACTCATTTCCCCGTCGCAGAATATCGGAAACAACATCTGGGTCTGCAATATATAGCCATATATTACCGGGTGAAACTAGGACATAGGCATCACCCATCTCATGATGTGAGAAGTATCTGTCAGGAACCTCCCAGCCTCTGAAATTGTATCTCGTGAAGCTGTTGTTTCCCAGACCAAATGGAAGACATTTGACGAGCGAGAGGACTCTGCGGTCTACTACCAGCCAGAAGGGATTGACATGGTCGATCAAAATAATACGGATAGGCACACCGAACTTGCGTGCTACCAGGTAATTGTGGACGAGGCAGACTCCGGAGTATAAGAGCGTGCCTCCAAGCAACGCCAGGATGAGGCCGAAAGCAGCCGACAGGAGCGCCATGTCTTCTTTTGCATGCGAGTGTGGGACCTAGTGCTGTGCATGAGATGGCTAGCGGCTAGGACTTTTGAGATCTAGATGCAGATCTGGATCATATGTGGTGAATAGGAGAACTTTGCGTCCTCGAGTGAGACGGCAGAAAAAAGTTGAAGGAGCTTGCTCAAGATAACATTCCAAGGAGCTAACGTTGGAGAGTAGCATTGAGTGCACTAAGCTTCGCCAAGACTGTCAGCTCCCAGGGTCCGATCAAATAGCCCCTCGTTGATTCGTCGTTCTGGGCCCATCGAGTGGTTGTTGGTTTGTTCAAAACCCTTCGTTCCATTTTGCATCTCAGGGACCCCCCATCGGCGTACCAACAGATATGTACGCCAAGGATGCTACATCATGCCTAGGGGTACCCCTGTAGAGCACTGGAACAAGAAGACGTCTAGACTGTTTTTCCAGCGTTTATTCAAGACTCCAAGAGCATCGAATTTCATATGTACAAATCGCGAGTAATCGTCCAAGCAAAGATGTGTCCGTTCAAAGAGTTGTTTTGTCATGACCCATGTTGTGATCCCCACCCTCCAAAGTTCGGGGCGGCTCAGCATTTTCTGGACCCAGTAACCTGTTCGACGATATGGACGGCCCTAGGCAAATCCCCACCACTTCATGTCGGCGGCTCCCTGCCACGGAACCGGATGGCCGACACCGCTGGCCCAAATGCCCTGTAGCTTCGTGCCATAGACGTAGGTCGTGTAGCCACTGATAGGAGTGTTGGCCAGCGTCTGGTCAACGGTCGTGTCGTAGCCGAGTATTGGCGCCCAGGTGGCCAGGGTTGTGTTGAACGTGGACGTGCCGATGATGGTGTCCTGAGAACCGAGGTACAGCTGGATGGCCGGGTATGTGCCCGTGTACCCCGGGTACATGTTGCGGATATTTCCGATGGAGCTGCCCGAGTAGATGATGACGCTCTTGAACACATCGGGGTATGTGCCCGCCAAGGTGTTCTGATTCGATCACTGTCAGCTGTTGGCGTGGCATGCGCCTTGCTTCAGGGAAAGACTTACCGCCATGTTGCCACCCGAGGACACCCCCGACGCATAGACCTTGCTGGAATTGGCCTTATAAGTGCTGATCACATATTTCGCCATCTGTGCGATAGACTGGCTGGCGCCGCCGCCATCATGAGTAGCTGACTTGGTGGAAGTGGCATCCCAGGCTCCAGCGGGGGACTCGGGGTAGACGACGATGAAGCCGTACTGCTCTGAGAGTGTTGCGTACGGCGTGGATGAGAATTGTTGCTGAGCATTGCCAGACGCACCGTGCAGAGTGAGCACCACACCAGGAGAGGAGGCAACGTTGTCAGGGACGTAGATGTACATGTTGAGGGCGCCCGGATTGGTGCCAAAGCTGGTGACTTTTGTCAGCGAAGCACGCTTAGCTAGCGATTGTCCTGAAGACAAGGCACAGAGCAGCGCAACAGTCAGGACCCATAGAGCGAGCATGACGGGCAATGTATGCCACGTGATTATGTCTTGAGTATTTGATTTCCCAAAGGCAAACGAGCTCCGGTAGGCCTGTTGTGGCGCGGAATTGGATTCTGCCCAGAGAATCTAGGATGGGAGCAGTGAATTTGGGTTCATTTTTCCCTGGTCGAAACGAACTCTATATATACAGACTAACTTCATCCATTCCTGAACCACAAAGAGCAAAGTTGAACGCTGCAATGTTTACCGTTACAATAGGCGAAGCTATTGATGGCGAACATAGTCATCACATTGCAACCTCAATGCGCGGATAGCGGGTTACGCGTATTTCCGACGCTAACTGTTTGTGAATCTCCTCCGTAAGGACAGCCCAACGGGGGAAGATGTGGGGGGTTGCAACGGTGCAAATTACTTCTTTAGTATTATCCGATAATTTTCAAATCCACTTGCGCACATGATAGAAGCCAGGACTTTGTAATTCCCCAGGTATGTATCGCATCAAGGTGGCATTGAAAGAGGAACGCGACAAGTGTGCGCGACAATGCCGAGGCTTGGTAAGACTCTACAAGTCATATTGTATGCTATATCAGTGTACGTATTCCAGTTGAGAAATCGGGATATCATGTAGCCGGAGACGGATGAAAGACTTTCGACGGCGGGAAGAATTTCGGGTCTTGGTCAGGAATACTCAAGCAGGAGCTTACAGTGGAGGAGGAGCAATGGAGGAGAGCTACTTGTCGCGGTGAAGATTTAGACCGTGTACTTGAAACAATTTGTTCACGGTGACTTTAAGTGGTTGGCACATGTGGGCACAAGGGTACCACAGCATTAAATGAACTGCTAGTTGGAAACCTTCATGCCAACCAAAGTGAGAATTAATCAGCAAGCCATGGAGTTTGACCAGGCACACTGCCAGCCAACTACAAACTCAGACGAGAAGACGACTCCCCTTCTGGCCCCAGCTGATTGCCAAAGAAATTATCCCACCACTGAAATAAATCACCGGGATGACTGCCCAGTCCGATAGGGAAATGCAGCGAGGCCACGCTGTCTACAGTCGATGCAAGAGTGCCCGAGGAGTCCCAGTCGACCCACGCGGCATCAGTCGCAGCAACAGCGGCAGCAGCAAGAGCGGCATGCTGATGATCATCAGATGCGGCGGTGGCAGTAGCATCAGCGCCCCCGGGGTGGTTCCGCGCTGGGCTCTCGGCCCTGGACGAGTGGTGCAGCGACGCGTTGAGCAGCGTCTCGAGGAAGCGCGCGTACCGGATGGCCATGTGGGTGTCGTCTGGCGAGCCGGACCGGATGGCTGTGATAGAGGCCCGCAACAGGCGGACGTTCTCGTCTGAGTCGCCGACGTGAGGGTTTGCTGCCAAGGTATTCTATGATGGGGAGAAGCCGGAGGGAGAGGGTCAGTATTAACCATGTCTGTGTTGGAAGCTTGATTTCCCTTTCCCTTTTTCCTGTTTGGGGCAGCGCCTGTGTGTTTTTGCGTGGTGACTTCTCACCTTGAGTATGTGCAAGTTTGCCGCGACGATGAAGAGCCAGCACCGCACCGGAAGATATCGAGTCAGCTGGCTAGGAGCGAGGTCTTCGATCACGGTGGACAGCGTATGGTGACTCGCTTCGTCCGCCTTGTTGCCTAGTTCCGACAATGCAGCCATATGCTGGCCGTCGAGCCCGGTCGCGGTATTGTTGTGCAGGATATAGCTAGCCGGCGCAGAGGTATATAGCAGGCAGTAGTGATACTCAAGATCCAGACACACACTGAGCAGTTTGGACTGACCTGGAACCACCGCACGGGTCAGAGTGACAGGGGAGAGGAGAGAGGGCACAGAAGAAGGACCAACTCGGATTGATGCAAGTATGCTGCCGCTTCCAACGGCTAAGGGCTTTGTTGATATGGCCCAGTTGCGGGAGGATATCCAAGTCGACAGCATTGGGCCAGCCCTTTATCTTAAGTGTCTGCAGCAACGTCCTGGCCTTGCGCATTTCGTTGCAGAGGTCGTAGTAGCTCTCCCAGACGGCGCTGTCGGGGAGTAGGCTCGCAAAGGTGATGGAGAAGCGGCTCCGAACCGCTTCGCTTGGTCTCTCGGGAAGTAAGGGGCCCAGGCCCAAGCGCATGGCCAGGTGCTCATCGGCGAGGTAAATGAAGACACAGATCAGCTGGTTCCACTGCCGCCTGAGTGTCTCATGCTCGGAGCTGGCTGCCGCCGCGCCCGGCGACTCGTAGTCAAAGCAGCATGCTTCCTGTGCAAGGGCTATTGCTGATGAGAGGAGCATCCTGTAGCCGTCAGTATTTTGGGCAGAGGATGTGGTAGTTGATGACATTATGTTGTATAATCAGGCAAGATAGAATAAGGGCTGGAAGGTAACCTACCAAGACATCTTATTGCTGCGGTACGCCGGGGCGACAATGTTGAGATTCTCGAGCAGCGTCGCCATCTCGTACCTCTGCCGCCCCGTCAATGATTGCCCTTCACTAGGCCTACGCTCCCAATTTCTCAGGCCCGTCTCCTCACTGTCGAGCGTGTCGTACTCGTCGTCCTCGGAGAAAGTCAGGGTGTTGTTGATAGATTTCGGATGCCATTCGATCAAGAGCAGCATGGCGGCGATGGCGCCTGGGGATCGTGTGTGGGGGGAGCCCCATATGGAGGACTGAAGATATTTCTGGAGGCACTTCCACGCCTGCCAGTGGATGCGCTCGGAACGGATCTCGCCATGAGACCCAGATAGAGGATGGTAGCGCGAGGAGAGCGTGACGAGGCTTGTCAGGAGGAGTGGTTCCCTGAGGGGCAAAAGGTCGTAATTTTCCCTGTCCCGATAGAATGCCGGGACTACGGGTCGGAGGGCCCAAAGGGTGTCAAAGTAGAAGTCCAAGTACTCAATAATTTCGCCTCTCGCGATGATGCGCCGCTTGATAAGCACAAACCTGTCCCAGTTGGTGCTGGCCGACCTGTTCAGCTCAGGCTCACACCTTCGCCTCTCCAGCTGCGGCAAGCCGGCGTCGCGCAGGTCAAAGCTGTTACCGCCACTGCCGCTATCATTTTGTTGATGGTGGTGCTCGAGATTCGTGCTGTTGCCCGGCTTGGTCCCGTCAGACTGCAAGTTCCTGTCCCGCTCCCCGGCGGCGGCGAAGGTGAGCAGGTCCAGGGCGTCAGCAGTGTCGTGCAACTGTGCAGATATAATCCTGCTGCGGGCTGTTGGGGTCGAACCTGACGGCGACGAGCCAGCACCAGCAGGAAATGAGGAAGAAGCGCCGGCTGGGGCACGGGTGGGGCTCGCCGAATGCTGCTGGCCGCCCAGGCCCGAAGTCGGTGCCATCACGGCCGAGACAGAGATAGAGCCGGAGCCGGAGCCGGAGCCCGGGGAGCCGCTGCAGGCAGAGCTGGTGGCAGCATCGCGGCGGTTGCTCCTGGTGCTCTGGAAATCGCAAGAGAAGCCATTGGCCACGCAACGCTTGCATGGGCGCCGCTGGCCCGGCTCGTTGGGGACGCAGCGGGACTTGCGCCTGCGGCAGGGCTCGCAAGATTGGTATGCACGGCGGAATCTTGACTGGGGCGGAGAGGCGGTTTGATTGACGGGTAAGAAGTGGAGCGAGTTCTGCTGCTGCTGCTGTTGACGGCCATCCGAGTCCGCCCCGTCCAAGTGGTGAGAAGGAGGCGGACGAGGCCGGTTGCTCGAGCTGAACACGTCCTCCATCTGGATGGAGACTCAAAAACTTACGACACAGACAAATGAGTGCGATCCGTGTCGGAAGGGCCCCATTTGTGCTGGCATGATCTACTCTTCATGCGGGGCGGACTATTCGACCGTCCGTCTAGCAAGTCTATTATTCCTGAGCTCCTGTCCACATCCCCATGCCACTAAAGCATCCTGTAATTTCCCCGCGCCAAAACGGATCCCCCATGTCAGATGGTGGTCAGAAGGCCAAAGCCAACACGCCCAAGCCGGTAAATTCCCGAACCATACAGCGCTGCCACTGGCCACCCGTCGCCCACCTGTTATCACCGTGTCCTGAGCAATTACACGGCCTCATTTTGTCCACCCAAATGTGTCTTTATTCCGGACTTTCTCTCTTTAAAGACAAAGAATCCTACGAAATTCGTGTACTTGAGCAGATAGTTATTCGTTTACTTGCATCTATCTATTGTCCCTCATCGAAGATCTTGCCAGGATTCATTAACCAGCTGGATAGGCCGGGTTAGTAAACATACATCTTGGCAGCATTCTATAGATAGCATGTCCATAAATGCATTTAGCAACTCACTGTGGATCTATGCTCTCCTTGAACGCTCTCATTACTCCGAGAGTGGCAGGGCTGAGCTCCTTGAGCAGGCATTGCTACAGAAGTATGCAGTGTCAGTACCACGTCCAAGAGGAAAAGACGGCTGTCCAACGGATCAGCTCAGGTGTCATGCTAAGTACCTTCTTCCCGAGCCCGATCCCATGTTCACCCTGGCAAATGCTGTGTTTAGAACAATTGATGAGTCTAATGGTGCGCTGGTTCAAACCTACCGACACAGTACCTTCCATTTGAATAGCCTTCTGCATCATGTCCTCCACAAACTTCTTCACTGCGGCCTTTTCTTCAGGCTTGTTCGGGTTATACATGATCATCTGATGGAAATTGCCGTCGCCCACGTGGCCAAGGACACTCGAAAAGAGACCTAGCTTGGATGACTCCTCCTTACACTCGTCTTCACGGGAGGACAAAGACCCGTTAGTAAGCAACCTCTCGGAGGACATGACCCAAGCGAGTGCCAAACATAAGAGGGGACACGCACCTATCATTCCAGCCAGGCGTGATATGGGCACTGCCACATCGGTAGACCAGATCTCAGTCCCTTTGGGTCGAGTAGCGAGGCACGCCCACAGCGCCTGTTTTCTTGCGGACCACAACGAAGCCATGTCATCCTCGTTGCTGGATGACACAAATGACCTACACTCAAACGACTTGGCCACTTGCTGAGCCGCGCTAACACTGTCCTGGATGATCTGGTCCGAGCCGGAGAACCTGTTTGAGCGCACAAGGTGTGCGAGTGTTAGGGGGCATCCAAACATGCATTGGTTTCTCCTTTCTTTTTTGTCTGGCGCAAATAACACGAGAACAATACCTACTTGATGAAAAGAGTCGGCGACTCTTCCCAGACCCTACCACCAGCGCCGCCGCCGAGATTGACCACCCTCATCTGCACGTCGTCCATGAGCTCGAGGGCGGCGAGGTTGATGCCCTTGCGGATCATGTCGGAAGCGGCAGAGGCGGCATCCCTGACCGATAGGAATGTGGCGGTGGCGACCTGCTGCCGCGGCGGGATGGTCGCGAGCTTGAGCGTCGCCTCGGTGATTATGCCCAGCGTGCCCTCGGAGCCTGTGAAGAGCGCCGTCAGGTTGTAGCCAGCAGAGGTCTTGCGTGGCCGGTGCCTCGTCTTGACGATCGTCCCGTCGGCCAGCACGACGGTCAGCCCCAGGACGTAGTCCTTCATGGTCCCGTACCGCATTGCGTTGGTCCCGCTGCAGTTGGTGGCAACCATGCCGCCGATCGTGGCCGTGGGGCTCGGATCTAGGGGAAGGAATAGGCCGCTGCTGCGCGTCATGTCGTTGAGGGCGGTCCAGTTGACGCCAGCCTGGACGACCACGTCGAGGTCGTCTGGGTGGAAGGCGACAACCTTGTCCATGCGCGACAGGTCGATGCATACGCCTCCGTGGGGCGCCGAAAAGTTGCCTTCGACGCTCGAGCCGGCGCCATAAGGCACCATAGGGATGCGATATGCGTGACAGACGCGCGCCACCGCCGCGACCTCTTCGGTGCTGGACGGCCAGACCACTGCCCGGGGACGTACCGTAGTGTTGGACGTCGACCATTCCGAGTGTCCATGCTCTTCGAGGTCATCGAAGTCGGTGCTGACGGCATCTTCGCCTAGTTGACGGCGTATCTCGTCGAGGCCCTGTGGTTTGTATCGCGGCAAGTCAAGGGATGCACCATAGACATAAAGGGGGGAAAGGGGGGGGGGCGGAGAAGGGTGAAAAATGAATTGCTCGTGATGGCCTCACCTTGCTCGTTGTAGATTCACTGGCGTAAGTTCTGGGGCGCTGTCGCTGTGAGTTAAGTCCATGGCCATCTCGCTCGTACCAGACCCAAACGCCCAGGGCGCCGACGACGACACCGATTGATATATTTAAGGAGCCAGTCTTCCGTTGTCCCCTTTGTTGTTGTATCATCAGACTATCGTTGGCTTTTCTCGGAATCGACGATGAAGCGCGTCTCGCGGCGGTCTTAGTTGGCAATGGGCGTGCCAGCAGGCATCTGAGTCGGAGCATGGCGCGGCTCGAAGCAGTGACGGCTTCGTGATAAGGGAACAGGAGACGTAGGCTCTGTACACACACCTTCTCAATACCACTGTGTTGGTTTAGGGACAATCGATCCGATTTTGCTTATTATATAATAAGATTATAATAATATGTTTCGGTTTCTTCTCGATTTATTTGCTTGCCTGTCCTCCTAATTTTGGTGAGACCTCCGGACCGGATGGTCCTTGTCAGACACGGTAACAACTACCTAAGCACCTGCGCATGGCGGGACAGAAGAGATGCCCTGGCCATAGACCAATGACCCACTGGACGTCTAGCACAAGTCTCCTAGAATCTTTAGACTCCGTGATTTTACGGTAACAGATCATATAACTCGCGTAGCCGTCAGCCGAGGGAATGGATGTCGTCGGATATTCTCAATATGGTCTAGCTTCCGCCCTCTCCGCATCGGATAACACGCTTTGGACATTTTGACCGGGAAACATGTCGCGTGGCCGCAACCCCCTCCCACCGCCCTGCGACGACGAGACGTGGTGTTGGCACATGGGCACCTGCCGCAGCCGGAGGCTCGAACATTTTGCATGCCATGGGGGGGGGGGGGCATATGCGCCCGCATCCCACAGGGGAGGGGCTAGAGAAAACTTGGTGCCTCAGTCAGTTTGCCCTTGTGGTCAAGTCTCCTTCGACCGACTTGGCCCGAGGCTGAATATCCGCAGTCGTATTCGATGATTCCTCTTCCTCTTGATGTGACCTGTGGCTAGGATCCTTCAAATTTTGTAATATGAAGTTGCGAGCCTTCTCTCCTTGCCAATCATCCTTATCTATCCTCGACTCCTCGACTGCTTGGTGCCATTGCATGTGGTCGTCTCTCGTTTGTAAGGTGAGACACACACACAGGGGCATACCAATTACGGCACACAAAGTCTGCGCAGAAAGTCATGGCTTCTCATGTCAAGGATGCTGAAATGCTTCCCGAGCCGGGCGACAAGCCGGTAGCATTCACCATCGAAGATGCAAATGATGTCGAACAGATCGACGCGGCGACCAACAAGGCCCTGCTGAAGCGCATCGATCGGCGGGTCATGCCTGTTGTGAGTAAAGGACGACAATTTCCACGCACTCTTCTTCATTGACTTCTCCCCCGCTTCAAGCCTGGGCCCTTGGGACCTTGGCCCATTCGCAAGAGGCAACGACGACGAGGACTGGAAGAAAAACGCTGACTGTGCCCCCCGTGGCTAGCTCTGCTTCACCTACGCACTCCAGTACTACGACAAGGCTCTCCTCAGCCAGGCCGCCATCTTTGGCTTGCGCAAGGACCTGGGGCTCGAAGACGGCCTCAAGTACTCGTGGGCGTCGCTGATCTTCTACTTCGGTTACATGGCCGGCACCTACCCCATATCGTTCTTTGCACAAAAGTACTCGACCCGGAAGGTCATCACCACCATCGTGCTCATGTGGTCCGTGATTGTGCTGAGCACGCCCGCCTGCACCAGCTACGGCGGCTTTCTAGCCAACCGTTTTATGCTGGGGCTCATCGAGGCCGGGGTATCGCCCACCTTTATGCTCGTCGTCGGGCTGTGGTACACGCATGCGGAGCAGGTATCCCGCTCGGCCTGGTGGTACTCGTTCAGCGGCGGCTCGCTGCTCGTCTCGCCGCTCATCAACTACGGGCTGGGCCACATCACCGGAGGCAGTCTACACCCCTGGCAGTACATGTACATCATCGCCGGCGCCGCCACCGCCGTCTGGGGTGTTGCCCTCTGGTGGCTGTTCCCGGACACGCCCATGTATGCGACTGGCTTCACCGATGCCGAGCGCGCCCTGCTCCTCAGCCGTGTGCGCGGCAACAATGCTGGCGCCGAGAATAAGGCTTTTAAGTCCTACCAGGTAACGGAGGCGCTCGCCGACTATCAGCTCTGGGGCATCTCCATCCTGGCCGTCGTCTCCTGCACTGGCTCTGGTGCCGTCACCACTTTTGCGCCTATCGTCTTCAACGGCATGGGCTTCAACGTCTTCGAGTCGCTGCTTCTCAACCTGCCCATCGGTGCCCTGGCCTTTTTCTGTATCCTCGGCTCCGGCTACCTCGGCCGCCACATTCCCAATGCGAGGTTACACATCGTCTCGTGCGCCTGTCTCCCTGTTATTCTAGGGTGTGGCCTACTGTATGTGTTCGGGCGTTACATGATTCCCTGTTTCTTTTTTCTCTTCATGGCATCGTGACTAGGCTACCCAGATCGCTAACAACACCTCGTCATCCTGCAGTTGGCAGCTCCCCTCGTCCAACCGCGCCGGTCGAATCATTGGGTACTACCTCATCAACTTCTTCTCGTCGGCCTGGACCCAGTGCATCAGCCTCGGCACTTCCAACGTCGCCGGCCACACAAAGAAGGCGGTCTACGCCGCTGCCACCTTCGTGGGCTACTCTCTCGGTAACATTGTCGGCCCACTGATGTTTGACGCGTGAGTGATTTTGTATACTACTAGTTGATTTCGGCTACCAGTAGCCGCCGGAAAAGGCGCCGAAACTGATTTTTAACGTAGTTCCTATGCCCCTCGTTATGACCCGAGCTTTACCGGCATCCTGATCTGCTTCGCCATCTGCGCATTTGCTGCCGAGCTACTTCGCTTTCTCTTAGTGAGGGAGAACAAACACCGCGAGGCCAATTACGGCCCGCCAAACGACTTGCACGGCCTGGAGGACTTGACGGATCGGGAGAACAAGTCATTTAGATATCATGTGTAATGAGGGTATAGCTCGCACATACCGTGCCTTGATGGTATTTCCAATGATGACAACACAGACACAAGTATGAGAGAGGGCAGCTTAGGTATGGGTAACGTCTAAAGTTAAGTCAATATAATTCAATTTCGTGTCTAATTACTTTTCGAATCATCTTTACTAAGCTGTCAAGATATGAAATATGGAAGTATTCATTACAATTCCTTCTTTAACTTGTATCAGCGTCTTTTGGTCTTTGTCGAGGTAGTAAACAAATCTACTGCTAGTACAATGCCAAAGGAGTAGAAGTCTAAGTCTTCTAGCTCAAAGCAGATATTAGCACAATTATATGATTTGCGTGGAGCAATCGGATAAATGATGTGGCAGTACGGATTAGAGGAATGCAACTAACAAAGGAGTCTTCATATTGAAACTTAGGAGAAAGAATCTGCGAGAGAGAAAGGTAGGCTACTGTAGGCCGAACCTAGCGACCCTAGTCAAAGAGTTTCCGCAAAAGCGAAGGGTCCGAGAACTAGTAAGATACTTTCAGATCTTCATAAGTAAATAATGACATTCAGCTAGACCATTAAGCTACTCCGCTGATTTATCTATTTTTTCAAGGTTCTATAAGTACATCTCAAATGGTCCTTAGGTGGGGATTCATCATTAGCTGCGAGTTATAGGGACTGCGCGTAGGTAGACGTAGGTGAACGTAGGTTAAGGCCTAGGTTACACCATAGGTTATATAATAAGCCGCACTACTGATAGTAATACACATGTAATACTAAGGGTACAATTACAAAGGAAAGTTAACATAGTATAGACCCCTAACCAGTAACCTTCTTCCTGAGCCACTTATATACAGGAACAATTAATCAGGTTATCGTTCGCTAAAATTCACTTTCTAGTTGTCAGCGAGGAAGGTTGAAAGCTGTTCACAATGTCCAAAAACAGGCACGGTCTCGCCGTTCCAGAGAGCCTCTCCGTCGCAGTATGATTCCGAGAGGGGCGCAATCCCCGCGGCGGCCGCAGCCGCGGGTGGAGCGCACTCGGCGTCTCGAATCCACTTGTTGATGGTGAATGATGCATTGATTGCTGGGAGTCCGAGTTGGAATTTGTTGAAGTAGCGCCGCCCAGTCGCGCCGACCGACTCATCCCACGCGCGGGTCATGTTCATGTCGACGGGCACGTTCTGGTGGAGACCGTTGGGGTGCCAGACTGTCGCTAGAGCTGCATCCCCGGTCCCATCTTCATGGGGCGAGACCACCCAGATGTGTACAAACTCTCCACTGGGCAGATACAGCCAAAGTAGGTAGAATCCTTTAGGCCCAACGCTGAACAGCCCATATTGCCGCTCAAGGAAGCCGAAAGACTGGCTGCTGTCGATCTCGAGGGCTGTTCCATTGACAGTAATTGTTCCCTCGACCTGCAGGTTTGGGTTCCCCTATATGGCCGAAGGTTTAGATGTATTCTTCATGATTCTCTGAGGGACGACACGTTCAACAGGGAGGATAAAGGAGGGATGACGAGGTCAGGAATTTATTCTGCGAACCGAAAGACAACGGAGTGTGTACGTACCCAGTACCAAGACCAGCCAGCGGGGACATTTGTATCGTTTCCTGTGTTACCAGGCAGTGACATCCCACCGCTGCCCCCGAAATAAATATTCGGGCCAGTCGGGTGTATAATTGTGTTGAGAGCAAATCCAGCGTGATCCCCATCTAACTTCATCGTGGTGTAGTTATCGGACCCAACAGGGCTGCTCAGGTTGTGAGTGGCAGACTGCACGTTGAGAGACTCGGCACTTCCTGAAGCTGGCCCGAAGGCGAGAGCACCCTTGGACTCGAGCGTGGTGAGATCGTTCAGGGAAAACGTTCCCGCGCTGGCACTGGTGCCTGTGAGAAAAGGGTTCAATGTGGCATGGTACTTGCCCCCATCGACCGTGGTCAACCAGAACGTGAAGAAGTAACTGAGAGCAATTAGCGACCCCTATCCAGCTACCTTCCTGGCTGGATACTCCCACTCCGCTTATCGTCAATCTTTAGGGGTTGTAGTGATCATCTGGTCGTACCTATTTACGGATCGAGGATCGGGGTCCAAGATGGCCATAGTCTTTCTGACATCGTAACGCCCGAAAAAGGTCTGAGTTGAAATATCAGTATCTAGCACCGTCGTGCCGTACCTATGTAATACGGAAAACGAGGGGGTCAACGGTGTGGCGTACCCCGTCATTGTCGATTGTGGATGGTGGATATGCTGGCCGTGCAAACGATGGTAGGTCCAGACCTTGCGCGCAGGCTGTGAAGCCAAACAGTGCGAGAGGAAGGAGCATGATGTGCGGTGCCTTTGGACAAGAGATTCGCAACAATTCGTTGAAGACGTATGTCACACTTGGAACTTCTTACGTCTCTCAAGGCAGAACGATATCTCCTCGAAGAATTATATAATTCCATGTTGCACGCGACACAGTGGGTGCCGGAAGGATCGGTGATCAATGTGCTTCCATTGGATGAACAAAGACCCGGGCGGTTTCTTGAAATTTGAAGTCAGCCGGCGCCGATCGGGGCCGTAAGGCACGGGCTCTGCCGTCACCCCGATCCTCCGCTCCCGGGATTCCGCCCCCTATTGCTACTCAAACTCCTACCAACTCCTTGGGCGCGCGACCTCAAAGATTGAAGTATCTTGCTCCCTTAATAAAACGCGAGTTAGAGCAATGTAAATACAATAGTGGTTATATATCTCGGTCTTTACTAGAAACATCAATTGATTGCTCTGAATTTTCAACGTCTCCACTGGCTCGTTTCTCAAAGCCGCGGTCAGCCACATCGGGGTGCCGCCGATCCCACCATAACATCCCCAGCTGCACACATATCGACGCCGCCGTAAACGCAGTGACAAGCGGGAACCCAATCGGATACCTCGGCGAGTCGGCGACGCGCCACGCCCGCAGCGGGATGGTCGCATGACCCACATACACGATCGTGACCGTAATAGCCACGATGATGGACCTCGCCTCGGGCTCCTTGCGCAGGATCTCTCCCATCCACGCCATCAGGCTCGGCGCGCCGGCGTTGGTGGCGTAGGTCAGGAAGTAGAAGGTCAGCACGGCGGTGTTGTTGGCCGGCCAGGCGCACAGCACGATCAGGCAGATGCCCAGGGCGCACGCGGACCCGATGCTGATCTGCCAGCGCCAGTGCTTCCAGTCCGAGAGGCCGTTGAAGACGAGGCTGGTGACGATCTGCAGTGCGTAGCCGCCCAGTGGGATGATGTTTACGTGGTAGGTGTCGTAACCCAGGCTCTCGAGGTAGAGGACGAAGTATGAGTTGGCGCGGTGGGACCAGGCTGTTAGGGCGAAGGCGAAGAGGAAGAAGTACGTGATCGGGTGGACGATTATGTGTCGAAGCTTTTTTCTCAGCACCGAGGCAGGAATCCGTATAGTGGTGTTGATGCCCGACTCGCCCATACGCAGCTGCGCCAGCCGTTTCTCTGCCGGGGTGAGCCAGAGGGCTCGGGTATTGGCTGGTGAGTCCGGGATGGTCAGGAAGCCGAGCAAGCCCTGGCCCACGGTGATGGCGCCGGCGATTATAAAGAGCCACTGCCATCCTCCCAAGCCGTGGACACCATTCATGTTGGTATATAGAGTGGCCTGAAGCGCGCCAAGAAACATGGCTCCAGCCACGTCGGAGACATTGAAGAATGCCAGGCGCAGCGCGAGTTCGCTCGGGGTGTACCAGTTGAAGATGAGGGACACCACGCTCGGCCAGAAGGCAGACGAGAAAAGACCCAGGAAAAAGCGAAGGCCATATACAGTTTGCGCGTTGGTGGCCTTATATGTGAAGAGGACGAGGAGACCCCAGGTGATTTCGCACAGCGGAAGAAATATCGACGGCCGGAACTTTATTCGTAAGAAGTTAGTCTTCATTTCGAGAAACGCCCTATAAATCCCGGTGGAACGGCACGCATGCACTTACCCTAGTTTGGATCAACTGCCCAGGGACCAGACCTAACGCATACCCGATCGAGAAGAACGTCGTGAACATCACAAGCTCGTTGCCGTATAGGCCAAGAGCCTCCCGCATGCCAGAGACATAGGCCTGCGTTGTTGCCGATTGGTCCATCTCTTTCATCAGGCCGGCCACGAACATCCAGAGAAGAAGAAGGCAGTCCAGCTTGAATATCAGCACATTTCGTCGGTTCCTGAAGTATGGAATGACCTTGGCGATGTACTTGAATGCACCCTCGTCCGGTGCCCCTTGCTCTAGATCTGACACCGGCGGCACGGAGGCGCTGGGCTCCGTACCCGTCTCGGAGACGTCAACGCCTGACTTTTGGAAGCCCATGATTGCAGCTGCACAGGTCGTGTGAGGAGGAAGAGGGACGTAGAGGGGCAAGATCAGCCCGATTCGTGCCTTGTGCAGCCATAAGCAAGTTATTAAATATGACCGGCCGCAATCGCGGGTACGACTTCCTCAAGAGCTTCTTGTCAGCTTGATATGCCGGCATCTTTTTAGTCGTCAAATCCCTAGTTGAGCTTGGCACCCCACAAGTTCTGTACCAAACTGGTATAAGGCCCCAGTTATGTTCAATTTGGCGACGAATCTTGCATGTGAGGAATGAGAATTTGTAGATTGCGTGACAGAGTCGCAGAACATCGACATCTCTTGGCACGGACAGGGGATTCTCATTGATGTTCAGACACCCTCGCACGACGTCGACTGAATGAGCCGTTCAAATGCATGCTATGTTTCCAATTTGTTCCCTTCCGTCAGGAGTGTAAGATCAGTCCACCCAAGTGCCCGGCATTTTGTTCGAAGGTGGTTCCTCCCCCGGATGCGCTTTTCTCCATCTTTTGGCTTGACGCCGGGCAATACGTCTGTCTCTGATTTCAACTGCACGGATATAAGTCTCCCGACACCAGACCTCGTCCAATCTCGAGTCGTACATTCCAGAAATCTCGTCGATTGGAGAAAAGGAGAAAGGAAAGCAAGACTCAGTCCATGCAGTGTAGTCTTCCTTGCGCTTCCAGGCTTTGAAGTCATCTGGACCTGCAGGATGAACTACATGCACCACTGTTATCTCGAACCCGGGGCCGACGCTCATAAACTCCGCAAAGACCTCAACGGCGCTGCCCTCTGTAGGCAGAACCCATCGCCAGGAAGGAATTTGAAAGTCATCATAATCGACAAGGAACATTGTCCTTCTTCTGGATTCTATCGTGAGATCAAAGCCGAGTTCTTGGATGAGGGCGGTCTCAGCCTCGACATAGCTGGCGAGGTCAATGCCACATGCTTTGAGCATATTCAACCACGTGTATGCTATTTCATCAGCCTCAAAGGGATGATCCGTAAACTTTAAAAAACTCATGTATGCTGATACGCCCAAATAGCCAATGAGCTGATGAGTGTCGACGCCATGGTCGATGCAGAGCTGAAGAACTGGGATCCAATTGGAGTGAGGCTCAGCGGAGTAGAAGATATGACGCGTGAGACTCTGCCAGGCATGGGAAAGGATGTTGGAGCAATTGATTCCGGGAAATTTCATAAATTTCTTCAGATAACGGAAGACGTAATCTGGTTCCGATGCAACGTTCAAAAGATACTGAATGTCCATCTCCAGCGTCTCCCTCGGTCTGGCAGACAGCACTATTTCTGTCACTTCACAGGCACGCGAAGGTTCATACCGCAAAAAAAAGACTGTGGGGGTGTTACTGTATCAATGGCCATTAGTAACGCAAAGTGTAATTTACAACAGTGGGAAAGTGGCATACGCATCTTGAAATTCGTGGCGAAAGTCGTGTTCCAATAAATATTTGCATCCCTCAGCCCATCTCATGGCCACTGCCATCTGAAATTGGTTAGCCTCACTAAAATGTGAACGCCTAGACTACTCCACCATACATACGAAGAAAAGGTTCAGTTCTCTATCGGATACCTGGAACTTGCTGTATATTGAGAGCTCCCGTTTCGAGATCATTTCATGAAGCTGTTGTGTGCCATTTGTACTAAACGTGAGCCTCACAAGCTGACGCTTCATCTCCGAATCATGCTCAATGAAGTGGGTTACATTAAGTGCGAATGATGGAGTGCCCATGCCCACATCGTAGTGTATATCGATCCGCGTCGAGGTACAGGGGAGTCGAACAATGATGCACCCTCTCCTGTATATTATGTGGTTGGTGTCGTCATCTTCATTGCTATTGTCTCCGATCGTGTCATCGGTGATGGTCCAGAGAATGTATCCTAGGTATCGAAAGGTGCGACGACGTTGATGCTGAGCTCGCCGGGTTTTCCGAGGCACGGTGTGTTGAGGAGGAGAGTCCTTCAGCATCACTCTCGAAGTTGTCTCCGTCTTGAGGGATTCATTCGTCAGTCCAGTGCCATTGCTGGGGAGCGAGGATAGCTGCTGTGGAATCGATGTTAAAGTCCTAGAGCAGCACATGAGAATCCATCTTGATCAGACTTCCATATATTTTGGCTCACCACATGTCCACTTGTATCACAAATTGAAGGAGCGAGATGACACGATCAATGTCTTGGACCAAGGCGTTGATCTTGTCTTTGCGAAGCACTAATCGGAGACGATTGAGAATTGCAGTGTCCGACTTGGGCCGTAATGTCCAGGTTGTTCCGTTGCTCGAAGTCAATTTTGAAAGCATCTGCTCCAGCTCTTCTGCCTTGGCCAGATATTGAGCCATCGCCTTTGATATGATGTCCGAGGAGGGTGGTAGGGCATGATCTGACAGGCTTTTTCTCCGATGCAGGTGAACGGCTATGAGTTGACAAGCGGTTTCCAACATCATCAACCGCTCAACGAGCTCTCTGGCCTCTTTAGGGGCAGACTTTAGCTCCTCGACGACTGTCCTGACCTTAGACGCTGTCTTAGCCAATTGAAAGGCAAAGGCGACAATCCCGACGATGCCGGAAGTCACTGATAAAGGATCCATATTCAAAGCAAGGCCGATTCGTTGAACCCCAAGTGATTCGGAGGCGTTGCTATCTTGATGTTTGAGTCTTGTGATCTCAGGCTAGGCCGGGCAAGAAGTCCAACCAAGCGTCAGCTGTGTTGCGTAGAGCTCTGTCATCCGGAAAAGAGAAAGTGCACAAGGAAGAGGGGCCAGGTATTGGTTCGTAAGTCTACCTAGGTAGCTATTCCGTGAGAGGGGAGGAGTCCTGGACGCTGAACAACTGTATCCCAGGGTCAGAAAAGTCCAGATGCACGGGATCCTGTGAGCAGCCTGCATAATGTGCTGCACCGGAGGTAGCCAACCACCTTTTGACAAAACACGTCAGCACAGTGGTAGGAGCCAGCTGCAGGGTGGTGTGGCAGTGCCAATGCAGCTGCATTATCAGAGCCTGATGCCGCTTCAACCACCTGGGCATGTACTACATTGTAAAATGTACCGTCAATCTCATTGGAATTTTAAGCCTTGGATTCGTTCTTCAAATAGCCGTGCCGGCTCTCGAGTGTCCAAAACGTAACGACCAAACAATCCATTCAGTTTGTGTGCTACATAGGGTATTCGCTCTCCATGTCCATCCACCTCAGGGCTCAACGGCTGACCGCAGGCCGGCCCAACTCGACACGATACAACACCACAGGGGGGGAATTAAAGCAGGCAAGCGACTACGCAAGCAATAGCAAGGCACAACACAAGGCAGATCATCCTCCGGAAACCAGTAGATAGCAGGAACGGGGTATACCAGCGCCGTACGAGGGCTGCCCAGCGGGGGCAGATATTAAAGCCCCAATCAACCAACCAGTTGTGTAACTGTACCACACCACCCACGGGAGGAAAAAAGCACAAAGCCACACCACACTATAACGACCAAGAGGAACTATGCACGCACACAGCCACTACCACATTTAACGCGTAGACCCAGGCGTCCCAGGCAACGGCCTAGGCCCCCCAATCTGCCGCCTCCCAGCGCCGATCCCCTGGGTCCCGCGGTTCATGTTGTCGCCGCCGGTATAACCCGCAAACTGGCTGACGTCCCAGCGGCCGCCGATCCCGCCCCCGATGCCATCAACACCATCTCCGGACCGCGGCGCTTTCGCCGTCTGCTTCTGCGACTCCTCCCACTCGCGCTGCCGCTGCCTCTCGAGCTCCATCTCGCGCTCGAGCAGCGACTTGGACGCGAGCCCGCCGGCCTTGGTGCGCTGCTGCGTCGCGGCGCGCCGGCGGTCCTCGGCGTCGCGCTCCTCGGCGGACGACCCGATCTCGCGCGAGTAGGTGAGCTGCTGCGCGGGCGGCGCGGCGGGGGCCGGCTGCGAGGCTAGGTAGCGGTCTGTGCGGTTCATCTGCGGCGAGGGGGTTGTCGAGGGGGACGAGTAGGTCTTCGGGTCAGGCAAGGGCCGCGAGCCGGCGGTGTTGGCCCGGGACCGCGTGCCGCCCGACCTGGCCGACTCGCCGGTGCGGTGCGTCTTGACCATCGCTGCTGGCGGCGGCGTGGCTGCCACCGCGGGGTCGGGGAGCGGTCGTGAGCCCTGGCGGGGTGGTGGTGCGGGCCGCTGTGCCAGTGGGGACCCGGGCAGGGTGTATTCGTTGCGCGGTGGCGACATGGCCGAGCGCTCGTCGCCGTGGGCCCACGAGTCCTGCCGGCTTGGCTCCCCGGACGCGGGGCGGGGCCGGCTGCGCGAGCGGGCCCTGGACTTAGCATCGCCGCTCTTGAGGCGCAGCCTGTCCTGGCGCTCGCGCTCGTACTGGGCCTCGCGCTCCCGCGCGAGCTCCAGCTCCTTCTCCAGTTGCTTGATCCGGCTGCTGTAGACCTCCTCGCCGCCACCGTCGGCGGACTGTTCGGCCTGGTATTGGCTGAGGAATTGGCCTTGTAGACGAGAGTCGCCGGACTTTCTCCGCGCCTTGGCTCGCTCCTGGGCCAGCCGCTTCTCGGCTTCTTCCTCGTCCTTGCGACGCTTCTCTTCTGTGATCTTCCACTGTCGCTCTTCCTCCTCCCACCGGCGCTTCTCCTCTGCCGCCTTGCGCGCTTCTTGATCGCGCTGGCGCTTGGTTTCTTCCTCCCACCGGCGCGCCTCTTCTTGCTTCGCGCGCTCCTCGGCCTCAAGCACTGCCTGGCGGCGCGCCTCTTCCTCTTCGCGCTGCTTCTGCTCTTCGGCCTCCTTGGCCTTCCGCCTCTTCTCCTTCTCTGCTAAGCTGGGCACGGATGGACCAGCACTAGTGATCTGCCGTCGTCCACCAAAGGAGATTCCGAGGTTGGCCTGACTCGCCCCGCCCATGTAACCGTACTGCGCGATGTTCCATGCAGGCGAGGTCGCGCCCTCGTTGGCCTTGCTGCTCCAGCTTGAAACGGAGGGCGACTTAGGCCCGTTCGCTGTTGGGCTCTTGGCAGGGGACCATCGCCCGGTTGTGGAGTCGCCAGTCTTGGATGCTACCAGCGGCGGTCGGCTGCCGTAGGCTGAGGATGCGTTGCTGGAGTTTGACATGCCGCGCGGCCGGCCTCCTGGCGTGGGTGTTGGTGAGAGCGTGCCCCCGGCGCCGGTCCTCTGGGGGCTCAGTCCCGAGGCGCGGGGTCCGATGGCTGCTGGGAAGGAGGCGGGGTTTGCCTTGTTCGCTGCGCGGCTGAAGGCGCCGATGCATTGTAGTACTTGTGCGGGATCCTTGGCCTCGTATAGGTCGACGGTGAGGAACATGTCGTGTTCTTGTAGGTTGAGTGGTGGGCCTTTGCAGGCGCGGAGGAAGTGTGAGATGTTTTCCATCTGGACGAAGGGCATGGCCGAGGCCTTGAACTTGACGCCGGGGGGAGGCAGGACGAGGTTGACGAGTCTGTATGAGGAGCAGTTGGGTTAGTTGCCGGTATGACGAGTTGTTTCTCTTGTGATCGCTAGACACTCACTTGCACAGAGCGACGCCATCTTTCAGCGACTCGAGCAGGTCGCCCGACATGCGCTGGCCGAGTATGCCCTCGATCCACTCTCGCGCCTCATTCGCAGCGGCCGGGGTGTACTTCTCCAGCCGGAGGCGCTTCAAGTCCCGATCCAGAGACATAGTGATGCTGAGGAGAGGTTGTGCCGTAGGATCCGATCCGATTCCGGGTATGCGCCGTGGGCAGTCCTGGGACTCGAGAGTTGCTTCTTCTTCTTGCACGCTCTCTCCCCACAGAAGCGGCAGGAAACGGGATTATTGAGAGTGGCGGTTGGCTGGGCCGTCGGCGGTTCGCAGGCTTACGTCAGTGAAGGCAGTTTGACGTGTGTGTGCCAGGCAGTGCTACCCGGTCTAGCACGTCTTATTGGTCGCGAGGGTTGGAGAGTCAGTCGAGTTAGTCGGGCATGCACGACAGGATTTCGAAGGTCTAGAAGGTTAACCAGGGTTGATTTGTCGTGCTTTTGAAGACGGATGTGATGGCGAGAAAGGCGGATGAAGCCACGCGACACGGGAGAGAGCGAAATTACTCTGTGGATATGGAAATTGCGAGCAATCCATGGGAGATGATACAGCATTAATCCAGTAATCCAGATGTTCCCTAGTTAGTGCCAGGCCAGGCACAATGCAGTGTGCAGACCCAATAGTGGCCCAGAGTACAGCGCAGCATAATCATGGAGGGATGGAGTTGTCCCTCTCTCTGGGTCTGCCCTCCCCCTCCCTCCCCTCCAGCAGGTTTGGGTCCAGGGGTCCAGGGATGACATGCCCACGGCGGATGGCTGGTCGCTGCCCGACAAGGCGACGGTACAGGGAAGGCCCCACCACACAGGGGTCGCTTATTGGCGCCACTGGTACTTAACGCGGCCTGGCGCGTTGCAGGCATGTCACTGACAGCCGGGAGGCCATGACGCATCATGATCAATCAGAAGCCCGGTAACAACAGAAAAAAAAACAACGACCAAAATGCACTAAGAATAATTTCCATATTGCGCATCGGATCTACTTACGCAGCAACACATCACAACTTCCCTGCCACAGTACAACTGCTTTCGGTTTACTCCACCCCACCCACCGACCGCAGGTGCCATGCCCCCAAAACAGATTTCACCTCTGTTGCAGACATGGTATAAGTGGAAGGCCCTGCGCCTGCCATGGCGCAAACGCTTCCTCGTTGGTGAGTGAGGGACTGAACCGACTCCACAAACTCACCTCAGAGCTCGACTACTCAACACGAGCCAAGGCCCAACCCAGCCAGCCAGCCAGCCAGCCTCATATAACAGAACTGGCTGGCTATAACTACACAAACCTGATTCCATCCATCCATCCATCTATCCATCCATCCATCCATCCAGACCACACATGAAAACAAAACAAAACTGACCCACCCACACTGACTGACATCACACACCACAGGCCTCGACCTCCAGGGCAACACGTACTGGGAGTTCCGCGACGTCCGCGGCGACCCCCAGGACCCAAACACCCGCTGGCGCCGCATCGTGCAGTACCCGCGCGACACGCACTACGGCGAGGTCAGGGTCCCGCCCCAGTGGCACCAGTGGCTGCGGCACACCCGCGACGCCCCGCCCTCCATCCCGGAGCAGCACGCCGAGGTCCGCCGCCAGCAGCAGATCAAGGTGCTGGCCGCCGAGGCCGACGCGCGCTGGGCTGCCAAGCCGAGCCTGTTGGACGGTGCTGGTGCTGGTGGTGCGCCTGGCCAGGAGAAGCCTGGGCTGGGCCAGCCGGAGCCGGCGCTGGGGGGTAGTAGTATGATGAGGGAAGGGGGGAGTCAGGCGGGTGATAAGGTGCCGAGGGAGGAGACGCGGAGGGACCCCGTTGCCGCGGCGGAGGATGCTGAGAAGAAGGACCCGTGGAGGCAGAGTAGGCGCGGCGGGCCGAGTGAGGATTGGCAGCCGCAGGCCTGGTCGCCTCCAGCTCCCAAAAGGTAGAGCGTTGGTCGTGTGTAATATCAATGTAAAAGGACATCTCCATGATCTGGCCGATATTGGCCCTTGTTCCTTTGATTGTCATGATGCCCATCGGCTGGCTTTACCTCATTTTCAAACACCATAACTCCGAACATGGGCAGGTATTCTTTTTGGCCTCTACCATAGGCCACCAAACGCCTTGCTGCTGTCACTACAGCTTCCCGAGTTAGAACCCCTGACAAGAACCGTAACTCCCTAAATGCCCTGCAGAACGACAATTCCTGGCCAGAACCTTGGCACCACACATTAAGCTCTAGCAATGGGTGGTAGCGGCATGCTGGCACACCTCTACGTCTACTCTTCTTCATCCTCATACTCCATCTTCAGGATCTCAACCCACGCCAGTAGCCTCTTCCCAGAGGCGCGCAGCATCTCCTGCGCGGCCAGCTCGCCGTCGGTCTTGAACCGGTCGGTCTTGGGGCGGCCGCTCTTCTTGGGCGCAGCCTTGTCGTTCCGAGCCGCAACACCCTTCTCCACGGCGTGCTGTAGTGTCGGCGACCACGAGCAGAAGTCGAGGCGCAACAGGGTCTCCAGCGCCAGCGACAGCTTGGCGTTGTTCTCGGCCGTGCGGTACGCGAACGGCAGGTAGCACCGCTCCATGATCCTCGTGCTGATGTCCTCCCGCGCGTCCACCTCGGGGTCGACGTCGCCAGGCCGTGGGGCCGTGCCCGGGAGCAGGTAGGGCATCAGGCAGCGGATGATGGCGACGAGGCTGTCCTTGATTAGTGGCGTGTTGTGATGGGCCAGGAACTTGGAGAATGCCACCACGGGTAGCTGCGCGATCCTCTCTGTCGTCTTCTCGTAGAGGTCCGGCAGGCTGATCACGCACTTTCTCGGAAGGTCGCATGCAGCCTCAGATAACTGTGATCACAGTCAGCATAAGAGATGTGAAATGGAGTGGGGCCACTCCTTGTGCGTGAAATACGTACCAAGGAGAAGAGCCGCAGTCGAAGCGGTATGGTCTCCAACAACGACGACCCTGTCCACAGTGCCGTGTCGTTCTTGACGTCCATGGCTAGCACTCGCAGGTGCTCTGGGGTAGGTGGTTCCGAGCCCCCCGTGGATGAATCATCGTCGTAGTCGCCGAACTTGTCATTCTCGAGGTCCACCCGGTCTCGCTTCCTCTTCTTACTGCTCTTAGACGCAACCTTATTCTCCCTCGTAAACACCTCCTTAAAGACGGCTTGCGATGACGTGTTACCGTCCGCAAACAGAGCACTGATTATCGGCTTCAGGGCGCTGACACGGCTATTTTTCGGCACCACATACGACACCAGTAGCGACTCCTGGAGAAGCTGGTACTCGTACTCCTCCTGCATACCCTCGCGCTCAAGGTCAAGCCTCTTCCTCTCCTTGTAGTCCGCCTCCAGCACACCGACCATGTATTCAAGCCACGGCTTCCACCACCGCCATCGATGAGGGTGCTGCGCGCTGCAGTTGAAGGCCCAGCCGAGGACCCTCCAAAAGTCCTGGCCGCGCGCCCAGACACTGCCCTTGTTGGCCGTCTTGCCGCGCAGGAAGTCCTCGTCGCTCTCTGCCTCGCTGCCCAGCACGGCAGAGTAGTTCTCGGAGCTGCGCCGCCGGTTCCGCCCGTTGTCGCCGCGGAAGAGGAAGGCGTCGCGCAGGTTGGCGTTGACGGGCCCGACGGTGGCCAGGACGGTGCACAGGTACGACAAGGCTAGGGACGAGACGTCGTGGGCGGCCGAGTCTGGCAGCTTCGAGGTGTGTTTTGGGTGGATGGCCAGCGTGGCCAGCACTGCCATCTGGGCCGGGGGCGCGACGCAGGCTGGCCTGCTTGCTTGCGCGTGGGCGGGCGGGATGCCGTCGCAGAGCAGGCTGTTCAGTAGGTTGAGGGCGGCAATGTCTTGTGTTGTTTAGTATGCATGCTGACGGAATAGCAGAGAAAACCACGATGGGCTGTGCTCACAGTACTGCTCCTCAAGGTGGATGTGGCAGCGCAGCCTGAGCTCGCGCGGCAGACCGACGGCATCGCGATAGACAGCCTTGGGATGAGCTGAGCCCTCCCTGGAGTCGCCGGCCGGACTACTAGGCTCGGTCACGCTGGCGCTCGCGGGGCTGCCCTCACTCGCGGTGAGATAGGTCGAATCATTGGACGGTGGAGTCGGCGTCCGCGTCAATTCGGAGAGGGTTGAGTTGGTTTTGGCCATGCTTGAATCGTCATGGCCAGGCGGTTGTTCAGGGCGTGTAGGACGCGGGGAGTGACTTGAGGAATCGCGTCGCGGGCCCATGAGGCGGCTGCACATCTGACCAGGGACCGTTGCTAACACGTACACACGTGAGGTGTGCTGGGTCGGTGTTAGTGCGTCTGTGCACCTGCACTGCTGGGGTCGTGGGGGTACACGGGGGCGCCACTTCCAACTACGGCACAGGGACATGGCCCGGATAGACCCTCAGCACAGATGCTTGCTGGGGTTGGAGAACTTACACCACAGCCTACAAGACGACTCACACGACGACTTGCCGACGATCTACAAGACAACTTACCCGTCCAAGCCGTCAACTCACATGACGACTTATACGAAAACTCCCCATAGGATGAGCAGTGAACAGGCTCTCGGATATGTGCGACTCATACCCACTTGAGTCAAGGGCAGCGGGCCTTCCTCATCAGTATTCATGCTCCATATCTCTGTGGTCTCATCCGGCCCCGGGGGGAAATGCTCTCCTACTCTTCTGCGCTTCGACTTGGCCAATGCAGTCTGCCATTCAAGAAGCCATCCACCAGAGAGTGCCGGAACTTGAACTCGATTCCCTAATACATGCCTTCCGCAACTGAATATACTGGCCACGCAGCATGTATACAAAGGTTTGTGGAAATTGGAGAGGAGATTACTCTTCAGCCTCCTCCTTTCGTATGATTAAGCATCAAATCTTTCTAGTTTATCATTGGAACCGATCGTGGCTGACTTGATAACAAGCACACATCTTCATCAACGTCCGAGGATTTCTCTCTGGCTCTGCTCCTGTCAACGACGGGGCTCAACCAGGCAGTTGTGGACTTCCTCCCTACCTCGACAGGGACTGCTGAGCAGATACCTTATGGTGCTCCGGCTCAACCTCCACTGCATTTCATTTACAGACAGGAATTCGTCTCCCATGTCATCATTCACTCTGGTAAATTCAGACTCTGTCCCTGGGGTGTACGACTTCATGTGATTGCCAGGTTTCCAAATGATCTGACTGACTCGCTAGGGCTACAACACTTCACTCATATATTTCTCCTCAAGTTGAAACGGTTCAGCTAAATTGGATTTGGCTCTTGATACGAGTTAGATTCTGACCCGAAGTTTGTTGTCATGACATAAATCGCCCATATCTTGACCTCAACTTGGTCATCTCAGCTTACATGGTTCCAGATCCCCAAAGCCATACTCGTCTCACCTCCATCAACTAGTTCCGCTTGGTCAACAGCGTGGATAGATGGCGTGGAACGGGGGCACTTGGCCGTCCTAGCAAAGGATTATGACGCCGACTCGTCGATTCACCGGCACGCTTGCTGAGCACAGATGGATGCTTGTATTATATTGTCCAGGCATTCCACCCCGTATACGCTTCTCCAGCCTGTCTCGCAACCAACTTCTGGAAAGACTATAAGCCCACTGTGCAGCTGATGTTGAGCACTTTGAACGGAGATGCTCAGCTTACGCAGCCCATCAGTGATGGAACTGCTTCCGGCTTGGTGGATTTCATGCCTTGGGTTCATGGACGAAACTTGATACACCACTTCAGGGAGTGGCCAAAAGAATCATTGCCGCGATTGCTTCCACGACACAGCTTTAATGCCCGAGGCTGTTGGCAGTCATGGGCTGTCCGCCACTGCTCGACACTGGCTGTCGAGCTGTAAGACAAAGGAGGCGGCTTATTGACCCTATCTCGGATGTGGTGGAAAGATGAGAGGTAAGCCCTTTCAGAAATAAAAAGAATGGGACAAATGATCCTCTTACCAGCCTGCCTGACCCATATATATCCTAGCTGGAGTTAAGGCTCTTCCGAACTGCCAGCATGAACTGCCTGGGAGCCGGGCCGCCTTAACCGGGCCTCTGGATGGCACATATATCGTCTGGCTCTGGGATTCAAAGCTTCCGGAAGCCTTGGTGATCAAGCTACCCAAGCTGCCTTAGATCCTCGCAGCACCAAGTATCCTGAAACTTGGTTCTGGATTTCACTTTCTACCGTGGTATGCCCGCCATACTGTTTTCCAGCTGTCCTTTCAGGGGCGCCCTCGCTTGCACAAACCTATCACGGCTCTCTCATGCGGATGTGGGCCCCTTGGACTAGATAATGGTCTGCAAGCTGCCTTGCTTGTTGTTGTCACTTCACCCCCCTCTGCCCAGCTAACCTTCTTCCCACCCAGAAACAGCCGGCACCTGTTGGACTCGATTTGCACAACCTTCTTGATCTCTTCTGCACTCCCACTGCTGTCTGATGCTGCCGTGGTCTTCTTGCATCGACACCCTCGCTCGGCTCATCACCTGTCCTTGCCTCGATCACCTTGCCCTCGCACCACCTCCGACTCGACTCGACACTCCACGATCAATGCCCCAATTTCAACTTCTCTCTTTTTATTTTGATACCTTCCATCACCCCCAGAGCTACCCTCTCATCCTTTTTGCATCCGAGCTGCTCTCTGAAGGCCCTCGGCCCCGTGCTTGCCGTCGAATACCTGTTCCGGCAGCCCGGCATACCTGGTAAGTTCATCAATCTTTTCAATCTTGACAACCTTCAGCTTGCCTTCCCCTTCCTAAGCCCTTGTCCTGCAGCAAACACCTGCTGTGCAATAGCCAGTATCCCTTCCCTCAAGAGACTTCACCCCTAAGCCTCCTCTCTCTCCTCTTGCTCGGACTGTGTATGGACCTCCTTCGCCGTTTTTTGACCGCTTCGTAACGTTCTTGTCTCACGACAGACCCACGTACTCTGAATCGAGTTCTAATCATCTCGCGATACAGACCACGATGGCTCCCATTCAGTCCAAACCAGAGCTACCCGATTCGCCTACTGGCGCTACGTGTCAGAGTCCTGGCTCCGCTACTGCTTCTGCTGTCGATGAGCATAACGATGACGCGGTAAGTAACTCCCACATTGTGGCCAAGAGTGCCAGCCTTGCCTGGAATCCTTTTACTGTTGGGCGTAGCTAATGATGAGTCTCGCAGCAACAACCATCGCTGGACTCCACGCGAGTGACCAGCTCTCCGTCCCAGTCAATTCCGCTTTGCATACAACCCATACTTCGGCTCCGAGGTGCTGCCCCTAATCTTGGCTCCGTAGACCAGCAGGTAATACACACATTTCCAGGACTGGTGACTAGTATTGCTTACGATATTGTCATTAGGATGCTTCATACTCGTCTGCCGCAACGACCCTGAAGACGAATACTAAGCGCAAGGCAGACCACGAGGCCGCATCGAGGCCTAGCAAGGCGGCACGACCAAAATATACCGGCACTGCCAGAGCGCCTCGTGACATTTCTCCCGATCTCCCGGGTGGAAATGACCCTTCTGAGCCACCCGAGGCCCCTCAGCAATCCCAAAGGGGGCCTTCGCAGAGGCCTCTTTGCACTCTCCGTGAAATTATCGAGGCGATGATCAGGATTGCGACATCAATTGGCCTGTCGCACTTCCTGATCAACGGTCGTCCGTACTACATTCGTGTCGGGACAGTATGCTCGGGAACAGATGCGCCAATCCACGTCATGGAAATGTTTTCCATGTTCAAGGATGTAGAAGGCAATCCCGTCTTTCAGGTCAGCAATGAGTTCGCGTGTGAAATCGAGTGGTGGAAGCAAAGCTTCCTGAAGCGCAACAGCAAGCCCAAGCTGCTGTTTAAGGACGCGAGAGACTTCGCCCAGGGCGACTCGGAAAAAGCGTGAGTACATTCGACCTATGTTCCCTTCCGTGACCATCGCTAACTACTATACAGTCACCTGATCACCGGGGCAGAAGTGGACATACCGCCGGTCGATTTCTTCATCGCTGGCACGTCCTGTGTAGACTTCTCTACGTTGAACACCAACAAGACTAGGGAGTTCGCCGGACTTAAGAAAGCGCTGGACAAGTGGAAGAAGCTGAAAGAAATTCATGGCGATGATCTCTCTTATGAACACCTCTCGGCTGACGATTGGCGCTCTGCAATGGACGCCATGAATGCGGAAACCGAGAAGAAGAACCAGTCCGAGCAGACGTTCTCGGGTGCGATCAACTACATCAAATGCCGACAGCCCAAAGTCGTCATCTGTGAGAATGTGGACAGCGCACCCTGGCAGAAGCTTGTCGACAACGGCATTTTCCAACTCATGGGCTATTCGGCGACGGTGCTGAGACTCGATACGAAACAGTTTTACATGCCGCAAACGAGGGTTCGGAAGTACTTGATCCTTTTCAGCCACAGAGCCTTCACTTTGGCCGGCGCGCAGGCACTGAGCAAGATGTTCAAGGAGATTTTGCCCCAGCTCGAGCATAATCATTCAAACTCGGTGCTCGACTTCCTCTTTCCACTCAACAGCCACGAATTGCAAAAGGCTCGGAACGAGGTTGAGTCTGACGCCCAGGGATCGCGAGAGCGGGAGACAAGCTGGTCTATCTCCAGGGACAGACACGAGGCTTACCGCAGAAAACACACCCTTCCAGACTTTCACCCTTGGATGCAATGGTTCCTGAACGCCCACGCGAACTCCCCGGCCAATATGTGGAAGCCTTGGGCAAACCGTATGCCCCTTCGTGTTCTCGATGTTTTGGATTGCCTCTTCCTCTATGCTTTGCACGGAAGAAGCGTCTTTGGACCATACGACATGAGGTACAAGGGGCAGATCATCGACTGCAGTCAGAATGTCGACAGAATATCCCCCGATATCAAGTTCGGTCGGACTGGCTGCCTGACCCCGAATGCCATTCCGGTCCTCACCCTAGAAGCACGGCCGATTATAGGCGCAGAATCGTTGAGGCTCCAAGGGCTGCCGGTCGAGAACTTCGACATGAGCGTAGAGACTCAGGCGCAACTACAAGATCTCGCCGGGAATGCGATGACGACGACTGTCGTCGGCGCTGTCATCCTCGCCACACTTACCGCTATCGCGCGTGTCGGAGCCAGAGAAGGACACGATTGGTTGGAGCACCTTTTTCACCAGGGCGATTTCAGGCCGGTGCCCAAGATCCTCAATTCTTTCCACCACAAAGACGCAAAGGTCGACCACGGGCCGCAAATTCCGCTACATTTGAAGCTGTATGCACACAGCGTCTCTGCAAGCACCGGACCACACCCTCAAAGTCCTGTGCAAGACATTTTGGAATTGGGCAAGCGTGCTCGTCGGCGTTGCCCATGTCACCACATCCTATCGTACAGCAGTGTCGAGCTGTACGTCTGCACGGTTTGCGGTGTAAGTCACTGCAAGAGCTGCAAGGGGAATCCAGAACACAATTTTGTCAGGTCTGAGCAGTCACTGGAAGATCTAAACTCGTTGCCGTACGCCCAGGCTGAATACGAGTTCCGGAAACGCTTTCCAGCAATGCTGTGGATGCAATCTTCGACTGCCACCTTAGCAGAGAAGCTGGATGAGGCGCTTGTCTCATCGACATGCGACAGTTCCCAACGGACCGAGTTATCCAAGGCCATCATCGACGGTCTGTGTAACAGCATATATCAGCTTCAACTTGTCGAGATCGCCGACGCTGTTCGGCTCGAATACGTCGCAGGATCGACCTCCAGACTCAGAGTGGTCGTTGAGGAAAATGAGGTGACTTGGTCCCTGCACCTCGACCAGTACTGCCACACATCCGACCTCCTATCCAGTGTTCTTCCGAAGGGTGAACCAATCGCTCGAGCAATTCTTGGGCGAGAAGAGAGGAATCTGTTCCCAGATTCACAGGCATGGGAGTTCTGGGTCCCTCAGCATGCGTCTTTCGCACTAGAGTTTCAGGTGCAAGACGAACAAGCCTTGTCTCTCAATATTGGTGACTTGGAAAATGTGCCCGATGATACGAGACAGCTGATTGCAAGCTTAGAGGGGAGCCTCTGGGAGTTCCACCCAGAATGTGGCTTCCCGGAGTACGCACTCTGGGTTCACCAAGCTGCTCACAGAAAGTACTTCTTATTCAAAGATATCGATCCCATCGGTGCGGCAGACCAAGACGCTTTTGTTATCACGCCTGTCAGCCGAGAGATGGGCCGCAGAGCCCCGCTAGAGACTCGTCCGGTGCTGCTGCGCTTATCAAAAGAGCATCAAATCCACCGAAGCATCAAAGATGTGCTTCTGGACTATGGCTCCTTCCTTGTCAATGCAGGCCACAAGATTCCTGTCCAAGGCTCCGTCGGAGGCTGGTGGGGGCACTTCAACGAACATGCCATCGATTTCCCACGCTTCCCAAATATGGAATACGACGGTGTCAAGACCATCGCGAAGGCAGCGCCTACTTGCATTCGTCAATCTGGAGATCCGAGCCAGGCAAGGCGTTACGAAACCTCGTGTGACGAGCTCCAGAGCTTGCTCACGATATCCCTGCCCATACTGGGAAGTGATGAGGAGGTCAATAAGATTGAAGAGACGTTGAAGACTCTTGACCTAACCAAGCCTTTGGACGTCGCAGAGCTAAACAAATTGACCGGCCCTCTCTATTCCGCTGTTGAAATGGGACTCGTTGGCGTTGGCAAGAGGGTTGTGCTCATTCAAGTGAATGTGGAGTTGAAATCGGACTGTCACTCATGCGCTCCTAAGATCCCCGAGGTTTTCTATGTCAAACAAGCAACAGACAAGGGTGGGGCTTCCAGAGCGACGGGTCCCGTAGTTGCTCGACACAGGGCGCTCGACCAGCAAAACTACGAGCTAAACCTGCAGTCAAAGCCACGCCTCTTGCACATTGACCACAACGTGGCGTCGCAATCGCCCTACAACGAGTTGCGACTGAAGAAGAACGATTTCCACTACGTCGATATTTGTTTCCTTGGTCACGGACACGCGCTTCTTCACCAAGCCCGCGCCCATCTGACCCAACACCCGTCGCACTTCGAGGATACAACCTGCACCAGAGGGACTTTTGCGATGGAGGTCGCCATAATTGAGAACCCTCGTATAATCCTCACCCCGCCAGAAATCTCCGCGCCCAATCCAGTTCGCCTGGAAGACGCAAGGCTTCCCTCGGGCTTCCAATATGGTACGCAGCTATTCAAGGAGCAGTCGGACTCTCTACAATGGATGCTGTCTCGTGAGCCCGTGCATGACCCAGAACCTTTCATGGAGGTCGAGACCGCAGAGGTTCACCAGGAGCAATATCGCATGCGATTCCACGCCGATGCAAAGAGACCCGTTTATCGCCGCGGTAGAGTCGTGGCGGATAACGTGGGATTTGGAAAGACTGCAGTTTGCCTTGGTCTCATTGACGTTCAGCGCGAGACAGACAGGAACAATTTCATGGCGATGCGACAAACAAACAAGCATCTCCAGGGTCTGGTCCACCTCCACGCGACTTTGATCATCGTCCCGAATCAGCTCACCCATCAATGGCAGAATGAGGCCAAGCGGTTCCTGGGCTTGACGGAGTACAAAATCATTGTGATTCCAACCTTTACCGAATTGCAAAAGCTCAGCATTACTAGGTTGAAGAAGGCAGACATTGTCATTTGCAGCAACAAGGTCTTCCTGGACAACAAATACCACTTGGAGCTGTCCAGATACTGCAGCCCCAACGACGTTGACAAGGTTCAGACTATGCAGAAGGTCTACCGAGCTTGGTACAAGCAGTTCCAGAGAACTTTTGAAAAGGTCCGAGATGATGTTGTCAAGATTTTGGAGCAAGGCAACAAAGTCGCCATGGCGCAGCAAACGGCCCACCTTACGGACAAGCTAGATCAAATCAGAGCTGACCTTGAAGAGGCTGACGGTGAGGAACAATTGGCATTCGCTCCCGCAGACAACAAGACCAAGCAGTCTCGCGGGAAGAAAGGGGGCGAATGGTCGCCTCAATTGCTCTTCGAGATGCTCAGCTGGTCGCGCATCATTTGGGACGAGTTCCCATATGAGAACATCCCAGTGACCGAGTTTGTGGCAAACTGTGCGACAACTTCGAAATGGATGCTTTCCGGTACACCTCCACTCAACACACTCGGCGATGTCTGCAAGATAGCATATCTTTTCAATGTGCACGTAGCGAGGCCGTTGCAGTTGATCAAGGGACGACAGCCTACGATATGCGAGAATGAGCCGCTGCCACCTCATTCCGATCTCGAATCGACTGGTCTCTTCCAGAGCCGCCCTTCCTTGAAGACACTTCAAGAACGACACCAGCAGCTCAATTACTTTGTGTCATTCTTCATGCGAAAGAACTATCGCGACACAGAAGTCGCTAAGATCGAGCTGCCGATTGTGTTGACCATGTCACCAATGGCCCGGTTGGCCTACGCGGAACTACAGGTTGAACTTCAAAGCCGACAATACAATGCCAACAACGTCGGCACTGAATGTCGTCGTCGCTTGATGGGCCACATTGACTGGCGAGGAAAGGAGAGCGGCCGCGATCGCTCCGTTGAGGCGCTCACGGTCCGAGCCTCTGCCTCCATAGACGACGTCCTCGAGCAGTCTGGCCTGGTTGGTCTCCCTGATATCGAAGCTGCTCAGAAGCTCCTGTCCAATACCAAAGAGGAGATACACGGCCTCGAAGATCGCGGGCGGGAGCTGCTCGGCAAGGCCATCTTTCTGGCGTACAGGCTAACCTTCATCACGCTGTCAAATGCCAAAGAGGGGGTCGACGGACAGGACGAGCGGCATCTCGACTACTACCAGAGCCTGGTGGAGATTGTAGAGTCGGTGCTTACCATGGATATGAAGGTGTTTCAGAGCTGGGATGCTTTCAATTCTGCGGTGCGCATTCTGATCTGGCCAGAGGAAATGCGAGAAGCACTCAGCAACTACGAGCCGTGTCCAGCGGCGATGCCACCCGTCCTTCGAATGGTCTTTGACCACATGCACATATGTCAGCCCCCAGCGAGAGAGCCAAAGGGCAAGGCGCCGGAGGCGAGGAACCAGAAGGCCCGTGAGAACTACGAGGCTAAGAAGAGATATTTCGAAACTTTCCGGGACTGGATGACCAAGACCCCTCTTCACTCGAGGAGGTGGTTCCTCGTGGACAAGGTCGATCACTTTGATGCTGTGGAAGAGGAACTTCTTCAATTAGAATGGTCTGCCAAAATGATATGGGAGAAGGGCCACGAGGATTCCGAGCGAGGTCACTCAGGCTTTGTTCTCCCCCACAAGCTGACCGTGCCTCCAAGCCTTGATCCAAATACTGATGCGTTCGATCTCGAGGACTTGAAGTCCCTCGACCGCTCTCGCCGGGACAGGCTTTCTTCCGACGTGGAAGTTGACAACAAGGATGTCCAGGAGGCCATGAAGCTTATAACAGGTCGCAAGGATTACAAGGACAGCAAGGCCTTCTGGGAGGAAGAATGCAACCGCCGGGGTCTTATCGCGAAGAGCATCGAAAAGAAGGAAGTTCTCAGGGCTCGTGTGGCTGGGGACATCTCCAAGACTGCAACTGACAAAGACTACGTCTCCCCAGAGTCATGTGGCGTGACCCTTGCCGACTTTCCCCAGGAAGGGAAGAAGAAGATCAGGGGTGGTTTCATGGAGGTCATCTTCGACAGCTTGATGCAGGCGCTCGATGGCCTGACCAGTGTGCTCGAGCGCAGCGTCGTCATACACGCGAGGCGCAACCTTCAGCAAGTTGTGGTTGACGTCCTCGGCGGTACCTGGACATGTCACAACGAGCAGTGCGGCAACGGTCTCGACGCGCATTACGTCTCCCTGATTTGTGGTCACGTATTCTGCGGCAAGCCGAATGACAGCCGGCCCTGTGGTGTTGGGCTCTGCCAGCGTAGCGTGCAGAACGTATGCATTCCGCTCTCAGAGATCAGGAATAGCGAGCGTGTTATTTCTGCGAGCAGCCTCTCTGGAGCCATAACAAGCGACCCCGACCCGTACATGGACTCTGAGCCGGACTATAAGGGGTCGACCAAGGGACCAAAGGCTCGCGCCATCATCAACCTCATCCGGAGGATCGGGAAGACGGACCAGGTTGTTGTCTTTGTGCAAACCGCCACCATGGAGACTGAGATCTACAGTGAGCTAGCAGCGGCCAAAATCAAGCACGTTACAGCGACGATGCTGTCGAAACACGAGGCCGGAAGCCTGGAAGACTTCAAGAACGGCAGATACAAAGTCCTGGTCCAGACGGTGAACTCGGAGCAAGCGGCCGGCAGCAATCTCCACAACGCGAACCACGTTATCTTCGTCTCCCCGCTCGTCAGCCGCCAACAAGCCGAATGGGACGCCCAGATGCGGCAGGCGCTGGGCCGCTGCGTGCGGTTCAGACAGAGCAAGAAGGTTTATGTCTACCACATGCTCATGGACGAGACGGCCGAGGTGGACACGCTCGAGTGGCGGATGAAGAAGGAGGTAATCGTGGCGGGCGGCCAGGCCGTGGGCCGGTTCAACGACTGCGCCACCAAGGACTTCCTCGCGCGTTATGAGGGGGATGAGACCGCCACCGCCATCCAGATGGCGCCGGAGGAGGGGAGGGCGCACTCTATCCTGCCCCGTGACGATGTGCAGTATCTCATGGGCGACGATATGCTTAGCCTGGCTGCGATCAAGGCGCTACGGACCATTGACGAGAGCATGGCTGACAAGGTTGTCGGGGAGGAGGAGGAGGAGGCTGACCCGACAGACCTTGAGGTCTATCTCGAGCCTTCACATCTGCATTCCCAGCCGCATGCCGTGATCTGGAGAGACAGAGGGTTGCACGTGGCTGTGACTGCTGAGGCAGTCGAGGAGCAGGACTTGGCTGTGGACCAGGCGGACGATGGGCAAGACGTGGCCATGGCTGAGGCGCCATATGATTGGGACAACGACATCTACGGTTCCGATGCATAGGTGGTGGGGCTTGTTCTCGGAGGAAGAGGTCAGGGATAGGCGGACGAGAGGATTTGTGAAGACTGCAGTGCGTAGACGTAATAGGCTCATGGTCTGGGCTGGCTGGAACACGAAGCCATCAGGCACGCACACCTCTGCACGCAGACGCGAGTCAATCCGGCGAGATTGACGCAAGAGATGTAGGATACATGTAATAAACGGTCACAAAAAAGCAGATGCTGTTCCTTGGTGCTGTTAGATGTGGCTTGAAAGTGGCACACTTTTCTCCCTCCAGCCTCTCTCTCCCGAGGCTTGGGTACCATACCCGAGTGCCGCCGCCACCAATTGACGTGATAACCTGCTAAAACGCCAGACCTGCTCGACTAGAGCTCTGGAAATTCCGAATTTTAATCTACGCGACAGTCACCTGAGCAAATCCTCCTGAAACCTAACCGTGATGAACAGGTTCTGGCGATCAAAGTGCTTTCCCGCGCGGCCGAGCCCCAATGAGACATGCATGCATGACACGGGCATGCGAACACCTCATATTCCCCTTCAAGCGATCCGCTGCTGCAGCCAGCCGAGATCACCTTCGGCTGCAGGTTCATGTCATGCTATGCCAGTCTCGGACATACAGGCATATATTGACAGGAGCAGCGGCAGATAGGAGGGAGAACGAGGTCCCCTGTGAGAGTGAAGAGAGAGAGGGGGGGGGGGCAAATCGTGGACAGAAGGGCGAGTACACGCACTTCTCAACGTTTATCACAAGATCACCACCACGTACATCTCGACACCACGTCAATCGCTGGATAACACTACTCAATGTATGTCGAAGGGATGACTTCATCGATTTTCAGAGTGACAGTCCTGATTGTGCTTACTCAACCCTCACATGCTTGAAAGGTTCACCGCCTCGTCGACAGCACATGCTGTGCGTCGTCGGAGGCATTATGCTGTGCCCAGTTTGTGCTACGGAAGGAGTGTGAGGGTCGAAGTGGGGCTTGACGGCGGAACAGTTCGTGTGATCTGCTTTTTTTTTGTCGCTGAAGGGGCTGGGGGATGTGTAAGAGTTCGTGCAAAGATGCTGCTTCTTCCTGGGCAGGACATGTTTGTGCGGGGGATCGATCTGTGTGGGGGAAGGCTTGGTGTGCTCACATTCCCTCCCTGGACCTGGACCGTGTTTACTGGGACTTTTGTGGTAAAACGTGTTGGTCATGTTGTCTCTTGAGAGCAAGCCACATATATGCTTAGTCTTTCCAGATGGCTTTGAAGTCCTGGCAATGGTGCTGGATGGAGGTGGGGATATGAGACAGAAGGAAGACCAGTGGCTGCTGCGAGGTCAAGTTGCCTGCACAGAAGTCCAGTCGAGCTGGAGTTTGGAGTTTGGGAGGATTGCGCCCGAGCAGGGTCAACCCCTGGACTTGGACTCTGGGGAAGGAAGTGGGCCGTTATGGGGCTGATGGGCCAAAAAGGGCAGGATGCCCATTGCGCAGGCAAGCGTCATGGGTCATGGTCTAGACACGCAAAACAGGAGCAGATATCTCTCCCCCAAGGCCCAAGGCCCAGAGCTGCCTCACGCGGGCTGGGCGACGCGTCAAGTGTGAGCCGACAGCGTCGCACAAGCAGCCAAAAAAGAAAATGAACAATGAGGACGGCTGCTGCAGGAGGCGCCCCTTGTTATCGTTGCACAGGACGAAAAGTCGAGCCTGACCTGCAACCCCCCCCTGTCCCCTCACCGCGGGAAGATGATGCTTCTTTCCTTCCCTGAGCCGTCAATCAGGAGCCGGCATCAGTCGAAACTGCCTCACAACGCGCACAAACCCAAACCCACACGCACGCATACCGCGCCTGCGCCTGCGTGTGTGCAATTCATTCATCCGTTGCCACCTCCCCCCGTCGTCCGAGACTTGACGTCGACCTTGCGTCTGTGTCTGCGCACGAGGATCAAGCTTGAAGGGGGGGGATTTCTGTGTCATTTGTTGGCAAGCCCGACGACCAGACATTCGACAGACTCGAAACGACACGACATCAAACCACCACAAACAACGACAACGTTAAGCTCAAGCTCAGGCTCCTCTCCTGCAAACCCCGACCTCCGTTGTCTTGGCTGCACCTGCTCAACCACACTGTAGAACGACGGCCCCCTTCGACTCCGCTCCCGCTGCTGCTGCTGCTGCTGCTGCTGCTACTGTGGGTGAGCTGTCACTGCTCAACGGGTATCTGCCCGCGCAGCCGCCGACGATTTGGACCCGGACACACGAAAGCGTCCCCGACAAACCAGGACTCGAGCCCTTCCTCAGCCGTGGTCAGCTCAGCTCAGCTCAGCCCAGAGGCTCCGCTCCAGCCCGGCTCCACCCTCGCTCTCGATTGGACCGCTGCCACCATGAGCCTCTACAACATGCCGTCCGCGGCCCCACAGCCCACCTCCAGCCTGACCAGCGAGTCTCCGCTGGCCCTGGCCCCCTCCGTCGGCGACCTCTCCTCGCCGGACATGTTCGGCTCGGGCACCACTAACGGGGCTGGGAACGGCACTGCGAATGGGCACGGCCATGGGCACGGGCATGGTCCCGGACATGGCAGTGCGAGTGCCAATGGAAATGAGAATGGGTCTGCCAATGGCACTGTGACCCCAACATCCGCCCACGATCAGGGCTCCCAGTCTGCTGCAACGGGCCCTGCTGTGCCCGCTGCCTGCCTGGCATGTGTGAGCCGCCCAAACTCTCCTGATGCCCCTCCTGCTTCCTTCTCTACAGTGTCCGGCCTCCTTTTTCCCACAGGGGACTCCACCCAGTCCCAGGCGGGCAGAGAGGCTGCTCGCTTCCATCTTGTCGGGTCGGGTTCACAACACAGGGCTGACACGTACCCATGCGGTATCTGCAATGACAGCGTAGCAAACATCTCAAGTGCGATGGCCAGACTCCCTGCACCCGCTGTGTGGCTTCGCAGTCCGAGTGCGTTTATGTCGCCTCCCGCCGCGGTTACAAGGGCCCACGTCGAGGCACCGCTCAGAACCCAAACAAGCGGCACGCCTCCTCGTCCCCCGATGCCACCGATGTCACATCCGCGGCCGGGCCCGACAGCTGCCCTATGCTGCTCGGGGCCACCGCCCCGGCCATGACCAGCGCCGCCTTCACCCCGTCTGCAGGTCTTGGCTCGGATCCGAACTCGCCCTTCCTCACGGCCGCCGCGTCTATGAACCATCTGCAGGTCTTCAGGACCAGCCCCTTTGGCACTCCCATCAGTGCCATCCAGCACCACGCCCCCATCGTCCCAGTCCCCACCATTGCTGACAAGTGCCTCGACTCGTTCTACTACCATTACTATGCCTCGCACCCCTTCCTGCTTCCCAGGGAGTACTTCTTCCGCCACATGCGGGAGACGGGGCAGAAGTTGGAGCACCTGCAGGCAGCTATGAGATACGTTGGTTCATTGTTCATGGACGTGGGCCCAGCACGAGCCTCGTACCTGGACGAGGCCCTGCGCCTGACTTATTCGCCGAACACTCCCAAGGACGGCTTTCTAGTGCAGGCCCTGATGCTGCTAATCGTTGCCCTTGACGGTAGCTTGCAGCAGGATAAAGCTCGGGACCTGCTGACTGACTGCGAGAGAATCGCCGTCGAGATAGGAATGAACACCCGTCAGTTCGCCACTATACATGGCCGCGGCAACCCAATGCTCGAGGAGAGCTGGAGGAGGACCTGGTGGGATCTGTACGTCATCGACGGCATGGTGGCAGGCGTGCACAGGGTCACCAATTTCCTCCTCTTCGACCTCACCGCCGACGTGGCGCTCCCATGCGAGGAGTCGGAGTATCTCCTGGGGGTAAGTCAATACGCACATACCCAGACATGCATATGGCGGTGTCCACCTCAATCACAGCCCACGGTAGAGCATATTGTACTGACACAAACAAACAGACCATACCACAGCCACCCATGCACATTGAGGACTTTGATGATCAGCTCTTCTCAGGCGAGGATCGCCAATTCTCGTCCTTCGCGTACCGCGTTGCCGCGATCCGGAATCTCGGGCGCATGATGCGCTGCGGGCCCATCCTGTTCCCAGAGGACGAGAATCTCGCCAAGATGGAGGCTCATCTTACCAACTGGAGGCTGCATCTGCCGCCGGGAAAGAGAGACCCCGTAGACAAGAATTGTTTGCATGACGAGATGATGTTTCAGGGACACTTCATCACTACAGCGTAGGTTTATTTTCTACGTCACTACGTGTTTTTTTTGAACATTCTCTTACCGCTTGGGGGAGCTGTGGGCGCTTCAAAGCATTCAGGCTAATCCTATCTCCGCGCAGATGCACCATCATGCTGCACCAGCCACACTCGCAGTTAGACTCGTCCCCGGCGCGTGCCGTCAACTCGTGCGCGCCGTACAGAGCGGTGCCCTCGGGTGAATCGTACAACATCCACACGCGGCACACGGTGACTGCAGCGGCGGATATCTCCAAGATGATCACGGCGCCGGTGGGACTTACCAGCCACACGCACTTCTTTACGTGCGTCATAACCATGAGTTCCATCGTGCAGCTGTCCAAGTGGGCACTATACTTCCTGCAGGATGAAGACGACCTGCGGCAGCAGATCCGCCTGAGCATTGGGGCGCTATCCAAGCTGTCGGCCGTGTGGAAGGCGGCCGACAATGCAGCGAACCAGGTGCGTGGTGTGGCGCGCGAGATCTACCGCGCCAAGAAGGCCCAGCAGATCAACCCGGCCTTCTGGGTCGCCTTCACGCAGGAGGAGATGATCCAGAGCCTCAATGCCGACGAGGCCATCATCAGTGAGATCGACTCCATGTTGTCACAGGTTTCGGGCGCGCCCGTGTCTGTGGCGGGAGCGCCTGGAGTACTGGAACACTGAATGCTTTCATGTATGTTTTCTTTTCATTCTGGACAGAAGGTGAGTTACTGAGGTCTCAAGTATTTATCCTCTACAGGGAAGGGAGAAGAGAAGATAAAACCAAACAACACCTGGACATTACAGTAGCATTTCTTAGCGATCATGTTAAAAGGAACAAGAGGGAGGGGCCATTGGCCAGGGGTCGGGATCGGGACCGGGATATGGGAATTGGAATAATGTTTCTGGTACAGTTCGAAGTTTTTGAAATGGGCTGGATGGTTTAACATCAAACTCGTGGACCTGGTCAGCAGCTCAGGTGAGCGGTATCATTCTTGAGCCACCCGGCTCGATGAAAATTCATTATTTCGGACTTTTATGCTGCGCGACCACCGGAGATGCGGACTTGGCGACGTGCTGAAGATATGCGAAGCCGTCACAACAAAAGTAAAAACCCGCGCATACGAAACGGCATCGTGGAATCTGCAGCACCGAAGATGCTCCAGATGTAACCTCAAGGCAGGCCTGCCTACCCGGTGATAATTAAGGTCGGGCAGGGGTGGTATTCCCTCGGGAAGTGCAGTTCTCTTGGTCGCCGTCCAGTCGGTCGAGGACTGGGCCCCCATTCCCTCTAATGTGGTAAGACGACCGAGCCGCTCCCGCTAACTGCGGGCACCACTGATGACTGCCCTTGGAACCGACTGGTTGGGATTCCCCGATGACCACCCACACCTGGGGCACGTGCTGAGCCTATCTACTGGGCAATAAGCTTTTATCTTCGGCCACCTCTCTCTGTCTGCCCCACTGGTTGGCCCCTGGTGGTCGCCGACCTCAACTTACCCACAGCCCTTGTTATTAGTGTGGTGATTCCACCACTGACTGCTATATGGAAACCTTACGCGCACCGCCCCACCAGCCTACATTCCTCAAGACCTTCCATCGAGGGCAGCACGTGCATGGGCAATCCATGCGGACAATCTATTTCGGGTCGAGTCGAGTATTCTTGATCCTGGCCCTCCCGTCCCACAGAGTCACACACGCCCACTCACGACGCAGGGATCCGCTCCCGGCAGCCCGGTGCCCAGCAGCACCGCTCGGTACATGATGCGATTCCGAAGACCGAAACGGCTGGCTGCGCATGTGCGGTATTGGCGTTCCGCTCTTTTCATCTTTGTCTTCCGCGAGTCGGAGAGTTGATTCTCTCTGTGACCGACCGGGGGTGGGGGCGCACACAATGGGCCCAAGACATTTTGATACCGCACTCCCGATGCCTGGCATGAGAGGCGAAACCAACTGGCCTGGCCTGGCTGGCTGGAAGTCCTGGCCTTGGAACGTACTCCCTCTCGCATCACACATACGGCCGGGCCCGATGTTTACTTTCAATCTCTGAGGGTCGCACTGGGGTGGTAGTATTGAGCGCGGGATGGGACATGTTGGAGGAGGGCCTGACCTTGTTTTCTTTCTCATCCTGGTGATACCTGCGTTAGCTTGTCTGCCTTCCTGCCTGCCTGCCTGCTTTCGACACGAACAGTGGACCCGTGCCTACCTACCAAAGCTGGTTGGGCGGGCGGGCGGGCATCATCATCATCATCGTCGAGTGACGAGAGGTGAGTGAGTGAGCTTAGTTGGCGGGGCGGAGGACATTCCTCCCTCTGGCCAGGCCAGGCCAGGCCTCTCCGTCTCAGCTTTTCCCGATCTCGTTCCTGGTCCTGTCCTATCCTGTCCTCGTCTTCCTACCTGACTGGCCTGCTTGCGCCCCATTTTCTCATACACTAGATCCCGCTCCTATAAGATCGCCGCTTATTATGGGTTGCGGTTGTGTGATGGAATCAAGGGTGCAGTGGTGGAGGAGGGCATCGTCACCGTCTTTCTTTTCTGTGATTCCTCCTCCTCGCTTCGCTTGTCTGCCTTGTTTTCGTTTTACTCTGTCCACACCCGGCCGGCGTATCGCGCCGACGGGTCTGTTAGGCTAATGCCTGTATTGCTGAGCCGTGCTATACGGGAGCCCGGCTCGACCTGGGCACTTCTGATGCTTGGTTGGTTGCTCGACCCTACCGCAACCGGAAGATGTGATGTGACGGAATGGGGGCAGGTTGGCTCTTACAGGACAACAGCTCTATCTCTGACACAGCCTCGTCTTTTCTCTCGGTCGGATTCAGAGGTAGGTGTGTGTGTATGTGTGTGTGTGCTGACTGTGTATGATCTGATCGTGCATACTGTTCCTTTGCGCTTTACGATAAAAGATCCACTCCCTCTTCTCTTGTCATCATCTTGTTGTTCCCTTAGTCGAGACGCTACGATCCTCTTCGTGTAATCCTTCGGCGAGTCCACCACAAGGGTTCCCTAGACTGCTGGCCTGTCTATTATATGCTCCAGTTACCAAGGCATAACTAGTAGTTTCAGCTGCTCTCTTAGCACATCCTACTCGTCGTCCCCCTATTGTACAATCCACTCTGTCGCCTGTCATAAAGGCGACTAACCCCAACCCAGTCAAGATGGTAGACACCGCCGCCAATAACACGATCACGACAACAACCACCAGCACGTCGAACACAGTCCAAGAGGCCCGCAGCTCAGAGAGCAACTCGGCCACCAAGATGCTGCCCTACCACACAGACATAGAGAAGCAGCGCAACGGCGGCGGCCACCACCACCTCCTGAGGAACACGACGGTGCACAACATCTCATGGTCCGGCATCACAGTCACCGTCACAGACCGCGAGACGAAACAGCCCAAGACGCTGCTGGACAATGTCCAGGGGTACGTCGAGGCGGGCGAGATACTCGCGCTCATGGGGCCCTCGGGATGCGGGAAAACAACCCTCCTCAACGTCCTCGCGGGCCGCCAGCCCACTACCAACAACACCAACTCGTCCTCATCCACAGCAGCAAGCCTCAAAAGCAAAGCCAGCAAGGGCCCCAAGGCCACAGGGACAGTCCGCGTGAACGGCACCATCCCGCAGCCCACGACGCTCGCCCGCCTCTCCCGCTTCGTCGAGCAGGAAGACGCCCTCATCGGCTCCCTGACGGTCCGCGAGACGCTGACCTTCGCCTCGCGCCTGTCCACGGGCAACCTGTCGTCTCGCGAGCGCGCCGCCCGCGTCGACGACGTCCTGGCCGCCCTCGGCCTGCGCGACCAGGCGGGCACGCTGATCGGGACGCCCGTGCGCCGGGGGGTGTCGGGCGGGCAGCGGCGGCGCACGGGCGTGGGCGCGCAGCTCATGACGTGCCCGCGGGTGCTGTTCCTCGACGAGCCGACGAGCGGGCTGGACTCGGCCGCGAGCCTCGAGGTCGTGCGATACCTGAAGGCTGTCGCGCGGCGGGACAACCTGGTCGTCGTGGCGAGCATCCACCAGCCGTCGACGGCGGCGTTTAATCTCTTTGACAAGCTCCTGCTGCTCGGCTCCGGGCAGACGCACTTCTTCGGCCCGCTGAGTGCCGTGGGCGCGTATTATGAGAGTGTGGGGCGGGCGCTGCCTCTGCATGTCAACCCTGCTGAGTTCTTGTTGGAGATGGTTAATGTTGATTTTGCGGGGGCCGGTGGTGGTGATGGGGATGAGCAGGACGGGGCCAGCAGGGCGAAGGAGAGGCAGGTTGCGATGCGCCGGGCGTGGCTTGCTAGCCCGCTGGCGGAGCAGCTGGGGGGCATTGTCAAGTACTGCGAGACGCAGCAGCAGGGGCAGGGGGGCAGCGACATGGACCTTGTCGACGCGGCGGAGGAGAGGCACAGGCCTGGGTTTGTGAGTCTTGTGCTCACGCTGCTGCACCGGTCGTTTATCAAGAGCTACCGCGATGTTATTGCGTATGGGGTGCGGATGGCCATGTACTTTGGGCTGGCCGTCATGATGGGGACGGTGTGGGTGCGGTTGAAGACGGAGCAGGAGTATATCCAGCCGTATATCAACGCCATTGTAAGTTTTCGGGTTTCCCATCTTTTCTTCTTCCTCTCACCATTCTCCCCCCCCTCTCTTGATAAACACGGGCAAACTAACATGGTGTGTTTTACACAGTTCTTCGGCTCGGCCTTCATGTCCTTCATGGCAGTAGCCTACGTCCCCGCCTGGCTCGAGGACCGCCTGCAGTACGTCAAAGAATCCAGCACGGGCTTGTACTCGTCGGCGCACCTGGTGCTGTCCAACTTCCTGATCGGCATGCCGCCCCTGTTCATGATCGCGCTGGGCTTCAGCGCCATCTCGTACTACCTGTCCAACTTCAACCCGCCGGCGGCGGCCTTCTTCACCTGGGTCATGTGGGTGTTCCTGGACCTGCTGGCGGCCGAGAGCCTGGTGGTGGTGGTGGGGTCGCTGGCGCCCAACTTTGTCGTCGCGCTCGCGCTCGTCGCGTTTGCCAACGGGCTGTGGATGTGTGTCAACGGGTTCATGGTGCAGCCGACCATACTCAACGTCTTTTACAAGTATGTGTTTAGCTACTGGGACTACCAGAAGTATGTGTTCGAGGGCATGATGGTCAATGAGTTCTCCGGGCGCAGCTATGGCTGCGGCGCCGGGTGCCGGTGTATCTATGAGACGGGCCTGGCGGCCGAGTGCCGGATCGACGGGCAGGGGGTGCTGGACCAGTTTGGGTATCGGGATGGGTACCTGGGGAAGAATGTCGGGATCATGATTGGGATTATTGCGGGGTACCGGCTGGTGGCGTGGCTTGTGTTGATGTGGAAGAGGTGATGAGGCTGGAGGAGTCTGGTTTCAAGGTGGTAAGGAGATGGGTGTGGCACGGTGTTTGGTATTGTATGCCTGCCTGCCTGCCTATACAAGATCTAAAATTCGCAAAACAATGTTCAAACAATTTCCCCATGTTGCCCCCGGCCGTTAGAAGAGACATGACTGATGTCTTGGGGAGTCGTTCCCTGGTATGCGCCGTATCCTGAACTCCATATCGCTCGTCACAAAATTCCAGATGTCCGCCCTTGTCCTTGCTGTGCCCAGCTCGATGATGCCTTGATGTTGCCGCCTTCTCGACCAAGACATTCCGTACGGCGTTCGTTTCGCCGGTCATTTAGATGTATATGTAAATATGCTCGTGGGACTAACCCACTATCCGCATGGTGCTCAAATCACCATACTGCTGCATCCAAGACTGACAGCGACCAAAGGCTTATCAACCTCGCCCCCGGCTTACGTCCTCCCAGCGCCAAGCAACGTCCCCAACAAGCCACACCAGCCGGCCAGCCAGCCAGCCAGCCCTCAGGACTCGACGAGGACGGCAGCATACCAGCTCCCGCTCCAGTTGGGCTCGCCGTACGCGCTCTTGAGCCAGCACGTGTTGACGCCGTAGTAGTTGCCCCAGCCGACGGCGGTGCAGCCTTCCTGCCCGCCGCAGTGCTCGAGGCAGTCCTCGAAGCTGGTGGTGTTGACGGTCAGCATGTCGACGGCGCCGCAGCAGCTGTTGTAGTCGCGGCCGCACAGCACCAGGAAGCGCTTGTCCTGCTGGTCCGCGAGGCTGTAGACGGTCCGGTTGGCGTAGGGGCACACGATGGACGACTGGGTCGTGGCTGTTGCTGTTGCTGTTGGGGAGGGCACGCTGCTGCTGCTGTCGCTTGTTGTTGAGGTTGCGTTTGTGCTGTGTGGCGCGGGTCAGAGTCAGCGTTTTGCTTTCTTGCTTGCTTGCTGCGGTGTGGGCGAGGGCAGTGTAGTGAAAGCAAAGTAAAGCATATCGGCCGTTGCATGAATGATGATCCATCTCCACACCAACTCGTTCGTCCGTCCGTCTATCCCGTGACTCCCGCGAGCCGTTCCGCGGCTGGGTTTCACCTGCGACAAACTTTGCCCTTGGGGAAAGAACCCGGGAAGAGCCGGATGGCGCCTCGTCCCAACTCTCGTCTCCTCTCCACATCTCCCAAGATGCGAGCGTCGCACAGATCGCGGGGGCGATGATGAGAAATGAAGAAGTAAAGAAGCACAACAGGAAAAAGAAGAAGAAGAATCTGACTCACCCCGAACCGTCACTCCTCGTCCCCAGCCCCACGCCAACCCCAACCGCGACACCAGCAACGATGACAAAGATAACAACCGCCAGCACGCACCAGAAGACCACCCTCCGCAGGCCGCATATCCTCCCCTCGCGGCGGCCGTTTGGTTGTTGTTGCTGCTGCGCCTTCTCCGCCTCGAAGGGGTTGTGCCCGCCCGCGTACGTCGCGCTGCTGGTCTTGCTGTACGGCTGGCTGACGGGCGTGTAGAGGTTGTTGTCGCCGCCGCCGCCGGGGGACACGGCCTCTGGCAGGGGCCAACCACCACCGCCGCCGCCGTCGTGGGGAGACGGAAGGTGGGTCACGGCCTGCGGCGGCTGCGGGCCCCACGCCTTGTGCTCGGCGTACACGGCCTCCGGGTCCGAGGGCGGCAGGGCCTCGGGCAGGTGGCCGTCCGAGACCTCGAGGCCTGGCTCGACGACCTGCAGGCCCGAGAAGTCGTCGCGGTTGATCAGGTGTCTGCGGTCGTCGTGGGAGGTGGTGATGGTGGTGGCTGTGGCTGTGCTGCTGGGTGTGAAGTTGGTGAAGTGGGTGCTGGGGCTGTTGCTGTTGCTGTTGGTGAAGTCGCCGCTGGCGGCGGGGCCTACTGCTCGTCCTTGGGAGTTGAGGGCGGCGGCGGCGCCTTGGGCTGCCATCTTGGCGCCCGTGGTCCCGGAATGGACCCGGACCTTCTGGTCGTCCGGGTCGCCCGGCCCGCGGGGGGAGGAGTCATTATCTGGATTTGAAGAAGCCATTCCTGTGCGCTTATACGTCTTTTTTGCTTTCAGTTCAATCTGTCCAGCGCGTCGGCGGTGGGAGCATTTTGCTTGGTCCCACCCGCGATGAAGCTGTGGGCCGGGACGGTGCGATGTTCAGTGATGTGGATGTGGGATGATGATCTGTCAGGTCAGGTCAGGTTAGGTCGGAGCTTTTGGGAACAGACAGACAGACAACCAACATATGGCTTGGAAGGAGTCGGGCGGCGTGAGATTGGATAAGCAATTTGCGGGCGGAAAAGGAACGGGAGGTAGGGGTGCGAAGGAGCATTTCTGTCCTTGTATTACTATTAGCCCACACACCGGGAGGCCACCATCCCATGTCCTCGCCTGTCTGCATTGAGTGTGCAACGCAACGCTGGAAACCCGACTAATAGCACAACTGGAAAAAGGAGCTGCTGCACATGTGCTTGCTGCTGCTGCTGCGGGCGGCGGGCTTCGGCACGGGCTCGACTCCGCCCGTCTCTTCAGCCTCTCTGCAACCCTTCGCCCCCCTCCCTCAGATACAAACAAAAACCCGGCGTCTGCAGGAGGTAGGGGTCCCGGGATCACGTCCATTCGCCATTCGCCGTAGTGCAACCCTCCCAGCCAAAGGCAGGGCATACCTGCCGGTCGGAGACGAGACCAGCCGAGCGGTTGTGGTGTGTGGGGAGTGAGTGAATACGCGTGTGATGAGAGAGGAGTAGAGGGGACGGGGGGGGCAGCTAGCCACAGAGTCATGTTCCCTGTCCCTGCAGCTGGACCCCTAGCGCAACTCTTAATTCCTGAATTTCCCCAGGTCTGTTCCGTCAGGGGGGAGGGGGGCAAGGAGTGTGGTGTGTGGGCAAGTGGGCAAATAACAAACCAAGGTCTGGCAAGATCTACATGAACCGGCTGAAGGAATGGGACTGGCTGCTCAAGTGCGGCAATGACAGCGGCTGTGGCGCGCCCCATTGTGAGTCCTCGCGGTATTGTTCTTCTCCTCAACGGCTCGACCGGCCCGCATTGTCGTTCGTTCGTTGGTACGCTACTGCGTTCCCCCGTGCACTTGTCAGTGACGAGCCCGTATGAGAGGTTCCATTTCGTGCTCCACCCTCTTGGTGGCTTGATCTGTCAAGTCCCGGCCCAGCCAGGAGGGCTAAGAAGTAGGATCTGGCTCCCTGCTCAACCCTCTTCCGTGAATGTGGATCGTCCCAGACTGTTGGGTCGTCAAATCTGGGACCTCGGGGAGGGGGGCCTTGTGTGCGGGTCTAGACCGAGCCCGGTATATCTGATTCATCATGCCTTGGCACACACACCTTACCTACCTGGAGAGGGCTGTGTTGTAGCGGCATAGTCCGTGCGTGGGAGGGACGGGTTGGAACCCGGCTACCGACTGCAAGGTTGTCGGTAAAGCTTACTTAAATGAGGCGAATGCCAACATCGGTATCAGATGCCAGATGCATGTGCCTTGGGCTGGTTGCTTGAGGAAGACGACTGATGTGACGTGATTCGACTTGCATGACCTCCTTTTGGAAGCTCGGTCACGGTGGCCGAAGACATGGCACGCTCAATGACGCAGGGGCAAGAATCAAGGTGAAGATCGCCCGGGACAAGGTTGTCTACATACGGGTATGATCATGTGTTACTTCACATGTATTCATACCATCTCAACCAGCTGCTGAAATGATGGTTGAATAATAAGGAATACCAAAGGGGCCCGCCCGGAAGGGCTCAGCTTCTACAATGCACCTTGCTCTCAGTGGTTGCATTTGGATGTTGGTTGGTATGGCTGTCTCTATGCAGTGCTCGCCCAGCTGTGGAGCGTTTGGAGGCAGGCTGTCTGCATGGCACAATCTGGGGTCCATGTGCACCGGTACTGCAGGTTGATTCCCCCTCAGCATATTCCACCTGTAGGTAAACTTGGCGTCAGCAACTGTAATGTGGTCTCACCACTTCTTTCTTGACACTGGCTTCATACGTTGACACAACGATGACATCGGATCTATATTCTGGTTGCACTGGGTCTGCTCAGTCTAGAACATACCAAGATCGAGTTCTAGTTATCGACCAAGTACATGCAACAGCAGCGACAGCCAGGGGGAGAGAAATGTCTTTTAGTTTCTCTGTGGGCGACTTTCTCGCCGTTCAAGGATGAAGACTTTTGTCCATGGATGCAAGAGACGGCCCCGTCATGATCCAGCGATGATTGGTCGTTCGTGAAGGAAGGGACCAATTTCTAGCCCTCGGCATCCATACGTAAGTCAGAGAACTCCTATTTCTTTCTAATCATCAAAGACGGCACTGTCAACTCGGTCGAAGCTATGCGAGGCACGGATGTGGCCGTCAGCCACATCAACAGCTCTTTGGCGTGCTTAGTCCCGCGAAAGACTGTCCTCCGCTCCTGCCAAATGAGACAACGGTCATCTTGTCCCTGGTGCGCATGAAGCCCGACCATCCTTTCATCACGCTGCCGAGCACTTCTCGTTTTCACTATGGCCGTTCGTATGAGGTTGATCATCGCCTGCCTGTCCAACCTCTTGGCCTGGTCCATACCGCCTCGATGGAGACGCTGCTTTATCAATTCCGTGAGAACGTATTCAACTTGACCCCAAAAGAGAAAAAAAAAGTCCAAAACAGCAAAATGAAGAGAACCAAGATCCCTAAGCCACGACGGTGTCAGGAGGGTGGGTTATGTTTGGGGAATAAGAGAAGACTTGGAAAGGGACCCAGGGGGCTCAGGTATCGTGTCCTGTACATCAACTACAACAGCACTTGAGGTCACATTCAGATCAAATGAGAAGCATGCTTCACTAAAACCTCAGAAAAGGAGCTTCTGGTTCCACTGTCCTATCCATGGAGTGTTCATGTTGCAGGACTCGGTGTGCGGACTGATGAGATCATTTTCACGCGCGAATCAATCTACACCACTAGCCAATTTCATCTAGACAATATCTCGCCCACCAGGTTTTCTATCTCATCCTAGAATTAAACGGCGCCTAAAGAGATATTCAAAGCAGTTTTGGCCCTGCCTTACTTACGCTGCCGAGACGGTATGATTTGAAAAGCAGCTTGCCTCCTGCCAGGTGGCCTTAAGCACCTAGAGTGGGAGAAGCTGATAATGAGAAGCACAATTATCTTCTCTCCGCTTATGATATATGTGCCCCAATCCACTATGCTTGCTATCTTGGCCGGACGCAGACACAAGATGAGGACGCCATGTTTCCAAATCGGGCAAAGCGGGAAGCAAACCCATGCACTCAGCTGCCCTGGACCTTGACCCCACCACATCCTCCTGCGGGCTCGCAGGCCTCCGGATTCCTTCTTTTCGCGGTGAGAATTTCTCTGGCTCTTTCTTAGTTCGTGCCATTTCCTCCCCGAATGGAATGGAGCTTCCAATGTCCCGGCTGAAGACAGAAGAGCGAGACCAGGTTTGATCTGGTATATCATATGCCGCAGAATCAGGATCAGGAGACCGGATCGGGCTGTGTGCCTCAGACTCGCCCAGTACCAGGCTGCCACCATGAGCTTCGGTTTTGGCGTGGGCGACTTCCTGGCTGTTATCAAGCTCGCAACACAGATCCGAAAGCAGTTCTCAGACGCGCCAAAGCACTTCAGAGGTCTCTCGGATGAGGTCAGAAGCCTTTCGGTATTACTATTCGATCTTGCAGGAGAGGATGATGGCATTCTCTGTGCATTAGAGCCGAACGAGGCCGAACGCTTGAGTACCATATTGGAAGCATCTCACCATGTCCTTACAGACTTGGAGAAACTTCTCGCAAGTGAGTGTCCGCTAGCTACGTTCGAATGTGATGAGAAGAAAGGGAATTTGTTGTCAAGCGTGCAGTCTCCTAACTATAAATATTAGAGCATACCTCTTTAGAGCCCGGGCCGCCATCTCAGCGGAGGCAACATGTGAGGAGACTGTGGGATCGCCTCACATTCGATTCTGAGGAAGTTCGGGATGTACGAAGAAGGCTTTCGTCCAATATTTCAATTTTAGGAGTCTTCCTCAGCAGCTGCACGGAGAGAAAACTGGACAATAGCCTCAACAAGCTTGAGAGCCATGCCGACGAAGAAGAGCGACAGCGTATCACCGACTGGATTGATGAGGGGTCCCGAAAACACATAAAGCACTTCCAGTACCTCGTCCGACACAGAGAGCTAAACACTAGAAGATGGCTCTTTGAGTCACCTGAGTGGCACGCTTGGACATGTTCTGCCGGCAAGGGTGGGACTCTGCTCTGCCCGGGTATACCTGGCGCAGGAAAGACTTACACGTCGGCAATGGTTATTGAGCAGCTGCATTCACTTTTACGGTCAGAACATGAAGACGTGGGGATTGCTTACTTCTTTTGCAACTACAAGGAATATGACCACGATGAGGTGAGCGTGGCCAAAAGCTTGCTCAGCATGCTTCTGGCGCAGCTGCGTCGCCTTCCTAGTGCTCTCAAGGCAATCTACCAGATGCATCGGCAGTTCGGAACCGAGCTCAGTGATCCCGAAGAGGTTTTCGATGCTCTTATGGTTTGCTTGGATTCAAAGTCAAGCAATTTCCTTGTCATCGATGCTCTGGACGAACTCCAAGCCTCAGCAAGACGACCCCTCATATCAAGACTGATGGAAATACAACGAACCACTGCCGTCAATCTATTTGTGACATCTCGTGATCTTGGAAACTTTGAAGATTTGTTTCCAGGGGCGACTAGAATCACTATCCAAGCAACCGATCACGACATTCAGCAATATTTGTCAACACACATGAGAAGCTTGCCGTTGTGTGTACGCAAGGACCTAGCCCTGCAGAACGATGTCAAGGTCGCGATTGTTCAAGCTGCTGGTGAAATGTAAGGATTGATTTACTTGTGAACTTTCGCCGAGAAATGGGGTTTCAAAATTTCTCCTGACAATTGGGCTGCCTAGGTTTCTGCTCGCGGATCTCCATCTACGATCCCTAATGAACGTTAGGCCTTCTCAAAAAGCGGTGCGGGAAGCCCTTAAGGGGCTAAAGACCGGGCCATCGGCAACCGCGGACGCTTTTGAGAAAGCTATGAGACGCATAGATGACCAGCCGAGAGAGACATCACTCATGGCGATGAGAACGTTGCTCCTACTCACTTATGCCCGGAGGCCACTCACGGTTGACGAATTATGCCATGCTATTGCTGTGGAAATCGACGATCAAGATGGGGAATTTGACCCATACAACGTCCCGGAGATGGAAGATGTCCTCCCTTCATGTGCCGGCTTAGTTGTGGTGCAGTCTCGCCGTGAAGCTACCGGAGGCTCTACGACGCCATTGGGAACTCTGAAATACTCACTGTATGAGCTGGAAGATGGCACATCATGCTCTACATACGAACAAATGCCCGAGTACACCAATAGCACCGTCGTCCAACTGGTGCACAAGTCATTCCAAGATTATCTATCTGTGACCAAAAGCCAGTGGTTTCCCCAAGCAGAATCCGTCATGGCAACGATTTGCAGGGCTTACATCAGTGCATGTGAGGGTGTCGAGTCACCGAATGATTATCCTTTCCTTGACTACGCGAAAACGCGCTGGGGCTACCATCACTTGAAGGCTGAGGCGGATAGCGCGACAACAGAGGTGGACTGCAGTCCGGACTCATCGAACCGTCTCAAGGATTCTCTGCCTGCCGACAACCAAAGTCTGTCTATGCAGTTTGGAATCCGCCAACTTTCAAAAGAGCTTGGAGGCATGCAAGAACTTCTATTCTGGGCCTGCAAAGAGGGCAGGCTCAATCTTGTTGAGGTGCTACTAACGACCAACCTCGATGTCTATACTCGACAGATTGACGGAGGCCCGGGGCACTATTGTGAGTAGTCTGGCTTTTCAGCGATAGGCTCACAAACTGACAGCTAGGCAGCTACAGACGGAGACGACTTGAATGACACCCAAACAGACCAGCCAATAGGCGCCAGGCTGATTGACTATGCATTTTCATATTCTGTGACCAAGAGCGGGAATCAGGCTGTGATCGAGTGCCTTCTAGCGCATGGCGCATCACTCGGACGTCGCCTGTACTTCCCCAAGGATCACGACGGAGACTCTTTCATCGGGCGCACGGCTTTAGATCACTCGGTGTGGGCAGGGCTGACTGATGTACTTGAATTCCTGTTGCATCACGCATCTGTGGATGACATGCTTGAGGAGCTGAAGAAATCTAAGTAAGCAGTCTCCTCCAACATATTGTTCCGCTGTATTGTTTATTTACTACAGCTCTGATTTGACATATGAACCGAATATCCTTTGTGCTGACAGCGGAAATTTGCAGAATTAGAATAAAACCACGTGTGGAAAGAATTCTCGTCTCTTTCCAGGTTGGGAGCGCTACGAGGCAGGCCCTTTTTCCCTGGCTGGCCTCGCCCACTTCGACGATGGTTTGGGACACGACACCCCTTATCTCGGCCGTATATCATGACCAGGATTCTTGCCTCGACATCATCTTGGATTGGATGAGATCTCAGGGTCACCAAGTGTCGGATGAGACATGGCTGTCACCTCTTAAGAGGGCCATGTTACTCGGACTTCAGCAAGGATCTTTGAAGACACTGGCCAAACTATCTCAAATAATTGGCATCCACGACGAGTTTGCCGGTACGGGCCCCGAGCCAAATCAAGATCAAATGACCATACTACACATCGGCATTGCTTTGAACTCAAAGTACCCATTGCGGACGCTTCTAGCCAACGAAGGAGTTGTTGTTCCACAGCCAGATCCCTGTGATGCATATGCTATATCCATCGCTACGGCATCCACCTACACAGATGTCGTTCAAACGCTGTTGTTGGGCAATATTGAGATCCCACCACAACTCCTGGTTGATTCACTCTTTCGTGGCAACACAACCGATGTCACTCAAATAGCGAACAAGCTCTGCGATAGCATTGGTGGTGAAAGCCTGACCAGATTCGACATTCTCCATGAGATACTTCTCGGTGCGCTCAATCAACAAATGGTCTTACATGACGGGTATTGGCAGCGAAGCGATCAGTCCACAGCAAGATTCGGGGATCTCGCAAGTTCAGATACATTCGACCTAATCTGGGACACATCTGTGCTGGATCTACAACGATCTTGTCTTCAGTGGGACTTCGTTGATGTGATCCTACCACACGCGACCGACCGTCTCAGCCCCCCATCGAGTCCCAGTGGAGCAGGTCTGAATACTGCCCTGGGCAAAGCGTCTAGCATTACATTGCAGACACTTTTCCTTGCAATCGCCTTACGGTCCCGAGAATTGGTGGAAAAGCTGATCCGACATGAGCCCTCCCTTGTCTACGAAGCGGACGCCAGGGGAAGAACAGCATTGATGGCAGCTGTCTGCACACAGTCCGAGGATATCACCCGATTTCTGTTAGAATCTCTGGACAAGAATCTTGCTGCTTCCACTATCAATGCATGTTCTGAGACCGGATACTCCGCGATTGCATATGCAGTCCGCGTCCATCATGTTGGCCACGTTTCATGTCTCCTCGAGACTCCCGATTTCGATGTTTGGTCCGTCTTCCACGAGGTAATTTCAGGCGGTTATCCATTCGTATGGGCGCTGGACATGATAGGAGACAACATCATATGCGACTCCATCTGCAAATCGCTTTTGGCTCATCCTAGCCCCGAGAAACTTTCTCAAGCCATGCAGCAGCTGGAGAGACTTCCCAAGCGGATTTACCTCGGCGAAGACCGGCACAGAGGCTGCGATAAATCCTGGAAACCATTACTATCCTACGCAGCCATACACAGGCGGCTAGAAACTTTCAGGTTTCTCCTGGAAACAGGAGTAGATCTCGAAGCTCCTGATGGCCATGGTCGAACTGCTCTGTCCCACGCGGAAGAATCTATGCCATCCTGTGATGAGTCTCGGAGAATCGTTCATATATTGCTCCAGCACGGCGCTGATCACCTCAGACTGGACGAAGGAGGCAAGCTCCCTCTATGGTATGCATTTACCAGCCGAGCAAATCCCTCATTCCCCAACGGTGACGCCCGATATTCCCCTGGGTCATTTAGCTGGGAACGTTCCGAACTCATAAGATTGTCTGTCAACAGACCCAGGTTCATGAACGAAGCGAATGGCGTTGCCACCGCCCTCTTCGACTTAGCCGTCACCCGGTACTGGGCCAACCTGTTAGAGCTCCTCACAGAAGTTGCCGGTATGACTGTGTTGCACGAATACATTGGCACATCAGAACACACCCCACTGGCAAAGATGGTGCTTAGTTTGAACTTCATCCTGCCGATGTACAAGGACAGTTACCAGGGCTATGATCAGGACCCAGCGTTCATTTGGCACGAACAGATAGCAGCATTCTTGATGCTTCTCAATCGGCTACATATCTCTCACGACATTCCAGATGACAATGGCAAAACTGCTCTATGCCATGCACTCGACCGTTTGTACGACTATCATTGTACTGATTCTCCTTCATCTCGCGAGGAGTTTGTCTGGTCAGAAGCTTTCACTCGTGCTTTGGTGCTCATAATAGATGAGCTTATTGATAAAGATGATTCTGATCCACTGGCAAGGAATTGCGAAGGTTATTGCCCCCTGGATCTCGCACATGCGTTGTTGGATCACTTAAAGCAGGAGCAAGGACATCACTCTGATCAGTCCCGCAATGGGACGAACCCGAGTCCTCCGAGTTCAATTGGCCCGAATCCGCTCCCGGTATACCAAGGAAACATTGACTCAATAGAATCGCGGTCGGACTATGAGCAAGTGATCGCGAAAACCGCGTTGGAAGCACTTGACGACGCGATTGACTTGCTCGATGTACTCGATGCCGAGGATCACTCTCAAGGTCTTGATGTCACTGGCCGAAAAGGGAGCGAGGCTCTGGACTTCGATGGAAACACCATGGTCGATGGGAGGACGAAGATGAAGGCCATTATGGAAGAAGTCAATGTCGAATTGCGTCGCAAGAATGCTGCGGAGGCCATCCGATTTGGAAGGGCTCCTCTCTGGGATAGGTTTGAGAGGTTTGTTCGTCCGCATGAGAATGATGCTAGTCGCTAAGCGCAAGCAAGAAGTTTTTCATCACGGCCATACTTCTCCACAATCTACTCTCACCAAAACATCACTTCCACCTCCCCGTCAAGAAATGCTATCAGAATTCGTACACACGTTGCAGTCCTCAAAGGTTGTCAACTTGTCCCGGCGGCGAGAGTACTTCATCTTGGAGCCACCTTAGACGAAATGGTTGACTCTACCTTGATGTGTTGACTACAATTGACATATGGTCCTTATTTCGTGGTATCGATGTGGCTCCACTCTGATCATCCCCTACCTGGGCAGGTCGACTATGAATATACCTAGGCCGGTACGACCATTAGAAAATTATCTAAATGTGGAGGTCAAGCCGTCACCACGACGCGGCACGTACTAGTGGGTGAAGCATGTAATCTGATAGTTTACCTTACTGTATCCAAGACTCAATTCTTCGGCATCTGCTAGACTTCAGGTTATGGAATTCGAATCGCATGTGAAGTGACGTGGTTCAGCTTTGGTGATCCCTACCCCAATGGATCGCGGCCCATCACCTGAGCATGTACAATCACACCCGCAGTCGGTGTGATGAGGCTTGCAGGAGGATCTCATCGGCGACACCCACAGGATATTGAGGTACGGCCGACTATTGGTAACTGGCATAGACCATGTACCAAAATCAATGGTCATTGGCCAGATTCGTCCGGATTTATTTCAGCCGACCACAGCCGCATCCAGCTATTACTAAGGCCCTGAAAAGGGGGTCGACATGGCTTCCCGAAAGGGGTGGGGGCTGCAAACTCTCTGGGTCTGCGACAGCAGAGCCTCATCGGGGCCACACTCAGCCAGCGTCCCTGCAATTTATTTCCGTTGATGGGCGCCCCAAGATGCGTGAGAAAATGCAGTTCACGGCCCAAGGGCGCCTGACACACTCGTTCACAGATCATAGCCTGCCCATTGCCATATCAAGACAATTTACGCATGGTTGGCTCCCTAATATCTTTAATGTACCTCCTGGAACCGCTTCGCGAACTCAAGCAAAATCATGGCTATGGACGGTTCTAACGACTCTGGGGAGTCTCGGAGGCGGATCATACTCGACAATGTCATTTATGAGCCTGTGAGCAGCGTTGTAGCTTCGCGCCAACAGCGCTCACAAGTATCCATGTACAATGACAGCGAGCTCAGGCGAATGGAGGCTTACAAATATAAACCGCTGCGTTCTATGCGCAGACGCCTAAGACTGCTCCGCCTTCACGGTGGTGGCTTGTCGAACCCCGAGATTACCTGCGAATTATTCGAGGTCGAATATGACAGGGACGACCAGAACACCGTCAGAAGGGTTTTGAGCAGGGACGAGCGAGCTGCCAGACGCGAGAGACGTGCGCGGCATCAATCCAGCCGAATGAACCGGGCCCACTCTACAGATGGCCACATACCTGTTCCCGATAGCGACATAGTGGAATATGAGGCACTCTCGTGGTGCTGGGGCCAGGAGGTCAAGGACCGCGCCATCAGAATCCTGGAGGGCGGCAAATACTATCGTCTGGCTGTCACCAGGGATCTAACTTTGGCGCTCAAGTACCTGAGACACCCCCACGAGGAGAGGATTCTGTGGATTGATGCTCTTTGCATTAATCAGGAAAACCACGAGGAACGGAATCATCAGGTCCAGATGATGTCGCTCATCTACAGCGGTGCCAAACAAGCTTGCATCTGGCTTGGCGAAGACACTGACGACTCAACCACTGCGATTGGCTTCATAGACGAGATCATGAAGCTAGAAAACTTTGACACGATATCGGAGAAAAAGGAAAATGCCTCAAAGTGGCAGTCTTTGCTTGTTTTGATGCAGCGCCCATGGTTTTCCCGGCGTTGGGTAGTCCAAGAGATCGCGCTCGCGAGGTCAGCCACCATTTATTGCGGCTATGACAAGATCCCGTGGACGAATTTCGCAGTCGCGGTGGAACTGTTCGTCGAAGTCGAAACGGCGACCCACAGACTGTCAGAAGTGATGCGCAAAGATGAAAAGTTTGGCCATGTTCCCCAGTGGTTTGAACATGTCTCGGAGCTTGGAGCTAGTGTCCTCGTTCAGGCCACGGGGAAAGTGTTTCGAAGAGATGGAAATCAAGCCGCCGCTCTGAAAAATGGGACCGAGACTGAAACTACATCTCGATCTCGCAAGGGAGCACGTAAAGGCCTGAAGCAGAAAGGGACGCAGAATCCGGAACGGCCATCACACCCGTCAGCATTGGCTCCACAACGGCCATTGCTGAGCCTCGAGTACCTGGTATCGACCTTATCAGTCTTTCAGGCTACACAACCTCGAGACGCCGTGTACTCTTTGCTAGCGATTTCTCGGGACACAGCCCCTTTCGCCGAAGTGCGGACCAAGTCCCAGGAAGGATCCGATGAGGCAATCATCATGTCTACTGTCTCAAGTTTTTTGGAACGCAAGCCATTCAGAGTCGACTATAGTCGGGCATACAGTGATGTGTGCAAGGACTTCATTTCGTTTTGTATCCAGGTCAGCGGGAGGTCTGATCCAACGAGGGCTCTGGATATTCTATGCCGACCCTGGGCGCCAGAGCCGCAGGTCGTTGCTGGAGGAGTGACCCATCGGAAGCCGCCGTTGTATAAGTTTCCGACACCAGAGCGTGAGAGATTATGGCCAATCGGCAGAGAACGGCGCCCGACGTTTCGTGTGTTTCCAGAATACCACGCCAAAGATATAATCTGTCAACTCGCTGAGTCTGAACGACGTAATGCTAGTGGAGCGCCAATGCTGCGAAGGCTGGATACAAGAGACAAGGCGACTTATTGGAATGATTGCGAGGAGGACTGGAGGAACAATTTCAAAGATCGTGTCCAAACCTTTGAGAGGGACGTGAAGCCCTATCTCCCAAAGAAAAGAGAGCCGCCAAAGAAAGCCGAGGAGGTGGAACAAGAGAGCCCTGCTGCCAGTGATGATAGCGAATCTGAGGACGAGTGGACGGGCAATGAGAACGACGAACAGGACGAGCAGGAAAAAGACATTCCATTACCATCTTGGATATCTCGTATTTCTGGGGCATCATTTGCACTTTACCGACATCCTGGAATGCACAAGGCGGGAAGAATTGGGAGGATGAATGCGGATCCATTGGTCGGACTGCCTCAAGACGGCCACAAGAACTACAGTGCTGCTCAGAATACGAAGGTCGATTACGACTCAGACCGTCGTTTGCGCTTCCGCAAGCGTCCCATGTCAAATCATTGCAGTCTGTTCACCGAAGGCTTCGTTCTGACCGAGATCGACACCGTCGCCGAGCCGGCGCGGCTCGGTGCCATACCGGAAACGTGGACCAAGGTTGCGGGGTGGGAAAACGCCGTCGATGGCCAGACGGACCCACCCGTGGAGTTTTGGAGGACACTAGTAGCCGACAGAGGTAAAGATGAGCGAAATCCCCCGTATTACTACGCTACCGCCTGCAGAGAATCGGTTAGGAAAGGTGGTCTTCGCGGTGGCTCGGTGGACACCGGTGCCCTCATCAATAGTGAGAGGAACTCAATCATTGCCGAGTTCTGTCGCCGCGTCCAAGCCGTCATCTGGAACCGATGCTTGATTAAAACCGAGACAATTACAACCGAGAAGCCTCTCAACGTCCTCGGACTTGCCAGTCAACATGTCCAGAAGGGCGACTTGGTCTGCATCATCTCTGGCTGCACGGTCCCCGTCATCCTGCGCAAGGTAGTAAAGTCCGAGGGGGACTTGGAGAAAGAGAAAATGCAGGACCAAATTGAGTCGATGAAAGCCGCCATGGCAGTGTGCGAAGAGGCATGCTTCAGAAAGCTTCGCTATCAGAAACGGCTCCAGAAAGAGCGAGAAAAGAGCGAGCACCTTGGAGAGCTCTGGAAGGAAGAGGTCTTGGCGGAGATGAAAGAGGTCAATCTTCAGATCAAAATGTGGAGAGAACGAGAGGAAGAGGACAAGAAAAGAAAAGAGGCTCAGGATAAAGAGCAAGAAATCAGAAAGAAGAACGCAGAGCGGCGTCAGGCGTTTGCCAAGAAAAAGAGAGAAGTCGCGTCGCCACAATTTCTCCAAAACAGCCAGAGGTCTACAACTATGCCGACCCTTCGCTCCGGGACTCTGGTGACGAGTAGCGCTTCCACTTTGGTCAACGAAAGTATCACAGAGGACCCTGAAGAGGCTGTGGACACTTCATCCGACCCTCTGCAGGCACATGGCCAAAACAGACGGGATGGGGCGAGTAATGCAAACCAAAGAGCGCCGGATCAAATGGAGGATGAGAGGCAAAGGAGGAAGGAGGAGGCGAAGAAGGAGGATCCCAATGTCTACTATCAATTCATGGGAGAAGCCTATATACACGGCATGATGGACGGAGAAGCAGTGAGGCTCCATATCAATGAGGGCATACCGAGGCGTATGTTTGAGATTCGCTAGTCCGACGCCTACAACATTGAATATATCAGCGCTTTGTTGGAGCAGATCCATTTGCTTCATGCCACTCAGTCAGGTCAACATGACTCGGCAGTCGCGTTTTTCTTCCTCGCGCTTTTCCCCTCTTTCGCTGTTGAAGGCGGAGGAACTGATGCAGTTACGTGCGTAAAGGGGACCCTTGCAAGAAGCGAATTATAAGTCCAGTAGGCCAATATTCAAGTTTGTGAGGTGGATAAGTCAGCGATTCGGGCCTGCTGATTATAACCTTGTTTGATAGCCCAATCATCAGACATTCGCGGTGCCCCGAAACTGGCCATCCGCAGGCTACACAGCTCAAGTACCATGCTGCCATGCAGTCCATTTCGTTTTGCTCCTGTGGGATGATCTTGGCTCGACGCTCGCTGCCAATGGACCTGCTGAGCTTAACCTGAGACAAAACAGTACGGGTCGCGCGCAGAATCCTTCTGGCGCTGCCGCGGCTAGCGCTGACCGCGGCTCAGCACCTTATCAACGAAATTCTGGTTCTCCGATTCAGTCTTCAGTTATACAAACGGATCTGAAATAGTAGAAATGGTTGAAATTTCTTCCGCAAGTTACGAAGCCAGTTGCTGAGTGTCTTACTCGGAAGGGAGTCAATACACACGGTATTTGAGAGGGGGCGCTGGTTGTTGGTGAGTCTATGTAGCAAGGATGAGAATCAGGGGTCGCGGGCTGCATACTGTGCGACTCAGAGTCCGAGGTCGTCACTCTTGGCCGCTGAGGTCGATCAATTGAACCTTTTAGACCCCCCCTCCGCCACATCAACACGCTCTCTCGCAAAGACGGCGTGTTTTTACTCTACGTGACTTACCCACTTTCCGAAAAGTCCCCATTAATAGACCTTGACCTCAAAGTCTTGACCACTGGGCTCGCGTATTCTCTGAAAAAGGGACATGACCACAACATCAGCAATCACCCTCCGGGGAGACTGGGTACCTGAACATCAAGCCAACTGCCTCAAGACGGACGATATTTGGCAATGGGACTTTGGCATTGACGAAGACCGCAGGACGGTCGTGGGTGCTCCGTCGCAAACGACGGATTGTCTCCCTACAGGATGGAGCAGTCAAATGACATACGAGGGCACACGATGTCCTCCCCGGTACACTGAGGCGTGTCAGGCGACAGGGGAACACTTGGCAGTCGTCTGCTGCCCGACTCTATACGACTTCACTTGCCAGCCGTCATCGGATCTGGCGACCGGCCCTCATGCCTCCATCTTCCGGTGCAAGTCCCAAAACACCGATACGGGTACGTGGGTCGTGACGCAGACCTTCATGTCGGCGGAGGCAAGCACGAGTCTGATGACCGCGACATACCGGCCCCCGTTTCATCTCTTTGCCCTTGGGATAGTCTATGCGACACCGACTGCGGTATGTGCATCACGCCTTGTATTGGAGTTAGGCGCTGCGTTGCGCACAGGGAGACGATGTGTAATGGCTGACCACAATTGCGATCCAACCGATAGACATCCGACACCAACGTCTCACCAACCGACTCCACCTCCTCTACGTCTGACTCTTCGAGTAGCGACGGATCCTCCAGCGGGTCACTCAGCGCTGGCGCGAGTGCTGGAATTGGTGTTGGTGTTGGAGCGGCAGCGATATTGCTCGGCGTAGCCGGGTGGCTAATGTACCGGCGAAGGAAGGAGAACTCAAGGCTACGAGCGCAGTCTCCGCATAAAGAGCCAATGCAGCAAGAAGGTGGATATGGATACTACGAGCACGGAAACACAGACCCAATGAAGAGCCACACACGATCAATACCCTCCGAGCTGCCGTTAAACGCCCCGCGACTTCCAGAACTATACGGTCACAGTGCTGCGGAACTTGGCACTTGAAACTAATAGCCGGCCCGGGCTCGGAACTCACCAATCGCCTCGTGCAGTGGGAAAAGCATTCACTGATTAAAAGTGGGTTTGTTCTTTCTTGATCCGCACACATACAAAGCTGTGCGGTCTGCGGTCCCTCTTCACAACGGTAAACGCTCAAATATTACCCTACGTGACGCAGAGGATGACGGGTTGGTCTCGGAATAGATGGAAAGGCTGGAACAAGCACTCGGAAATTTTGGACTGTGTATAATACTGACTTACATTACTAGAAGAGCGGATTGGCACTGTAGCACTTGAGGACTCGGAAGGTGTACCAGAGCGAAATGTCAAAGCGAAATATCCTTTCACATCAGATCATTGCGCTGATCTTTATTAAGTGTGCCCAAACAAAAGCATCTGAAAGTTACCACGTTGTAAACTTCTGCCAAAGAGAACGTCATTTCGTGCGGATCGATGGGGTGGTTGTGTCATGCGCTGTTCGGAAAATGGACATCTGGAGCGCGCCCTTAGACCAGCACGGGACCTATGTGAGAGCAAACAAAATATTTTGAATCTGCTTGAGTAAATGTGAAATTCTGCCGTGGCACGGAAAATGCTTGCTTTACTATTGATTGTTTCCGAAGGAATACAGCCGACATCTTAGTTACGGACGTGGAAGCTCCCGACCAGAGCGCCCTAGCTCACAATACAGCCATGCAAACCCTTCGCGAAACTGATGTTTTTTTTAAATATAAAAGGATCCCTATGGAACTGTGTAAAGCCGGCCATTAACTTCGCCTCGGCCAAGCCTTTCGAGACCATCGGGAATATTCTCGAAGGGGATTTCCTGAACACATGGTTCCAGTGAACCCGAGGCCAGCAGATCCAAAACCTCACTGAACTCCTGTATGCTGGCACTCGTCGACCCTCTCAACGACACATTGTTCGTGACCAGAGACGTGGTAGTGATCTGGATCTTCTGCGCCGCCAGTCCAACCAGGACCACACAGCCGCCAGGTCGGACTGTACCCACCGCCGCCTCGACCGTGGCCTGCGCGCCCGCAAAGTCCAGGACGACATCAAAGGTCTCATCCTTAAAATGTGTCAGGCTCGTGGCGCAGTCGACAGCACCCAGTGCGCGTGCCTGTTCGAATTTGTCGGTGTTGATGTCAACCCCAAAAACTCTCGCACCGCGCAGCGCAGCTATGGCGACACCGTTGAGGCCCAACCCGCCGAGACCTATCACTGCGACTGTGCTCGACTCAGATACGCGGCCCTCCGCAACAACTGCATGGTAGGCTGTGGCGATAGAGTCGGTCGCCACGGCTGCGTCGACAAAGCTCACCGAGTCTGGCAGCTTGACAAGGTTCTTCAGTGGCGCAACGGCGTAGTCTGCGTAGCCGCCGTCGCAGCCGACGCCGAGGGCTTCTTGGAAATTGCGTTCTTGAATAGGATGCCCGACGCAAGCCACAGCTACGCGGTCGCCGATTTTCAAGGGCGTTGTTGATGAAGTGTCTGGTCCATCGCCTAGCGCGGTGATGATGCCGGCGATTTCGTGGCCCAGGGTGATGGGCAACGCGCACATCCAGGCGGCACCGCCCCCATGCAAAACATGTGTATCTGAGTGGCAGAGCCCGGCGGCTTTGACTTGGATCAGGGCTTGGCCGGGCCCAGGCGTCGGAACCGGGAGCTCCTGGAGAGCGAGACCCTCATCGGCGCCGAGGAATCGGAATGCTTTCATGGCGGTCAACTGGAATACTGCCTAAAAATTAATTGGATGGCGAACGAGAGCCGCTTTTCAAGGTGCACGCAAATGACTGGATGACAGTGAAATTTCCATCGGTCTGTCTCAGCCCTCAACTTTGTTTATATAGATATATATACTCAAAAGTGGTTGTATTTGAGACCCAATGCTAGTCAGGTACAACGGAATCCTCGGAGGCTAGTCCAATACAGTTTTACGGAACGGGCCAGATAGAGGCTCGAACGGCACAAAATATGATTCATAGTGAGTCGGCCGGGCGGGTGGAGAGAACCATTCAATTCAGCTATGGATATGTCTTTATCCGGCCTGAGGGACGCATTTCGAACTTCCAGCGTGGGACAATTTTGGCGCCGGGCACTTGTGAGCACTCCGAGTCCAGCTCTCCGCGAAACTCAACATACCTGAATGTTTGCCTCAATCATCAGAAATCCCATTCTCGTTTCACGCTCACTCACTGTCTCCGAAAATGCATCTGCCATGTTCAATCTCGAACGCAATGTGTGTTTCTCTGGAATCGATCTCCAGAAAGACCAATGACTCGCTCTGCGGGGCAAGAACGAGCAGGGAGTCCATCTACGCCAACTTGATAGGCCTATATGCTGTAGTTAGCCATATGAGCCTCTTAGATCCTTGCATGAGCCAGTCTTCCCGGAGCCGCGCGTGGAGACAATGAGCGGCAGGCCTGGAGAACTTTATGCCTGAATTCTGGGCAAGGGATGGTGGCAAGTGGTTGCAGTGGGGAGAGCCCGCAATGGTCTCCAATAACGCCCACACTCTATATACAAAGTCAATGATCACACAATATATACTTAAACTTCTCCTGACAAGAAAGCATTGACCTTCCCTATAAAGCCTTAGCATCTACCTTCTCTTATACCTCTTCTAAACAAGATCTATCCCTGATACTAAAATAGTATATTCAAATGGAAAATATCATATTGATTAAAGGTACTGGGACTTGAAGATAAGAGACAACTCCCCGCCTCAATGCTTGCCGGCTGGTCTCCCTTCTCTGTTCTTTTTAGGTGGGGGCGAATGCACCCTCTTATACCCACTACGAGCCCAAAACATTGAGGACGGGTAATGCGGGAGCTTCTCAAACTCGCAGTGCAGCCAGCCTCTACAAAGCATCACAGCTTCAATCTTTGCTTGCTCTTCACTACATTGTAACCCTGCCTTATCTCCTGCCCAGGTAATTCCTATAATCTTTACGATTGTGTTATTAGTATCGTTGCTTGGTTTCGGAACAATATGAAGTACGTAACAGTCCTCCCGTAGCCAGTTTCGAATAATATGAAGAGATATGTTGCCGTTTTCGTCTGGATTCTCAACCTTGAAATCCCATTTATCATCCATGCTGAAAGATTTGACCCCGACTTTGATCTTTTCCACGTCGACTGGCAGATCCCAAGATGCTTTGAGAGGTTGCGTCATGGGCTTTTCCAAATCGCGGTAGTACGTTGTCGAAATCCACCTATGTGCAGTCTCCTCGTCTATGCCTTCCGCATCCGAGTCCTCTTCCGAGTCCTCTTCCAGCTCAAAATCAGATTCGCTGTCCGACGCTGGGGGCACCGTCTCAGACTCCTCTTTCGAATATTCGTGTAACGTCATCCTGTGACATGCGTTGCAAGATGTGATTGACAACTCGCACGTGCCTGTCGTTGGATGGTTGAGGCAGGTGATGGTGAAAGCCTTGATTGATTTGGTTGAACGTAGAAAGTGGACGGAAGTGGGGTGAAGTTGTGTGGTTGCGCAAGGGAGAAAGGCATCTAGGGCAGCGTCGGGTAGGTGGGGCCTGAATAAATATTTGGGTAACCCGTTCCGAGCAATCCTCGTTTAATCGCATATCGATCTTCTCCAAGCCAGTACAAGCCAACACACCGCAAAGGAACAACATTGTTGCTGCGAAAGGGGACCAACAGACACGGCATCATGAGATTCAAACCAGTTTGAAACCCTCAAAAGTAGCTCCACGTCCATGGTTAGCGCTCTGACGGCCAGTGTACGTCCATCAAGATGGCGCCGATTGAGCTCAATCAAGCTGTCGCAACGTTCTTCTGCGGAGCTGTGGCAGCCTACGTACTTGCGTGGAGTCTTTTGCATCTCACACAGGGTAGAGATGAGCCCCCAGCGCTGTTGACCTCCGTTCCATTCGTTAGTCCCATACTAGGCAGTAAGTGTCAAAGATCATTTCGGCCAATGAGCTCCTAGAGGCTGTTGGACGTGATGTTGAAGGTGGATCGGTTTCTACGATCTCACTTGCTGGGCATCTGGACGCTTTTTATTAGTCAACTCCTTGCCTGATGTTTGACTGCTTCATAAAAAGGTTCTCAGCATAGAGAGCCCAGTGTTTATACTGACAGCAGTGCAGTGATTCAATGGAGCAAAGACTTCTACACCCACATGCGGGAGAAACATCGAGGCCTGCCAGTCTATACCCTCCGGCTTCCTGGAGTTCGCATCTACGCTATCAACTCATTGGACCTCATCCCCGCGGTACAGCGCCAATGGCGGACGTTGATCTTCGCACCGATACAAGTCAAGGCAGCAAAAGCTGCCATGGGCGCCAGCAAGAAGGCCCTTGCCATAATGGAGCGCGACATGGTGACAGACCAGGGCTTCATGGGCGGTATGGTCAGGGTCACACATCCAACAATGATCAATGGGCCGGCATTAGATTCTCTCAACACCAGGGCGTTCGAGTTCTTCGACAAGGCACTGAGACAGCTATCCACGCCCACGACTGTCAACATGTATGACTGGATCAGCAGGCTGATCATGCAGGCGACCATGGAGGCGATATACGGCCCGTCTAATCCAATGAAAGATAGACGTACCCTTGAGGCCTGGTCGTAAGTCACACGCCTCAAGAACGGTGCGCTTAGTCGTAAGCTGATCGATTTGTAGCAAGTTTCATCCAGCACTGATGTATATCATGCTGGATGTTCTGCCGCAAGGTGTCTTCTTTGGAGAAGCTGTGCAAGCCCGGGGCGAGCTAGTCAAGGCTTTCAAGAAATACTACAGCGAAGGCAGTTACAAGCAAGGATCCGCCTATATCCAAAAGTTCACAGAGCACTGCATCAGCCAGGAGATTCCAGAAGACGACATACCTCGGCTGCTGGTCGGCACAGTCTTCAACAACGTGGCTAACACCATCCCTACCGCCTTCTGGGTGATCTACCGCATCTTCAGTAACCCAGATACTCTGGACGATTGCAGACGAGAAGTCCATCAGGCAGTCCGGCCCAGCGACAACAACAAGGCATCCGAGTCAGTCCTTGACCTAAGTCTCGTCCTGAACTCATGCCCAACCCTGCTCTCCACCTACCACGAGGTCTTCCGGTATCACGGAATGGCAAATTCCGTCCGCGTCGTCAGTGAGAACTGCACGCTACAAGGAAGCGACACCGGCCGCGCGTACCGCCTCCGAAAGGGCGGCCTGGTGATGATGTCCGCCCGGGCACAGCACAGCAACCCGGACGTGTGGGGTTCCGACGTGGAAGAGTTCCGCCACGACCGTTTCCTGAAGCAGCAGGGCCGCCCTCGACCGAACCCCGTCGCGTTCCGGGGGTTTGGCGGGGGCACTACGCTCTGTCCTGGCCGTCATTTCGCCACGGCTGAGATCCTGCTGCTCGCGGCGATGCTTCTGCTGCGATTTGATGTTCATCCTGCTGAGGGGGAGTGGATTGATCCCACGACGGAGAAGTCCTCGCAGGCTGAGGCTGTGGAGCAACCTGATGATGATATCGAGATCGTGTTTGCGCCGCGGCCTGATGTGGCTGGGAAGACGTGGCGTGTTGAGTCGTCTGGGCGTCGGGATGCTGAGCTTTTGGTCCAAAAGTGATGAGCGATGCATACTGTGTACAGAAGACCAGTTAAATCATAATCGAGGGCTTGAGGAGGGTAGAAAGAGGTAAAAGTCTTTTCACGGACGCCATGGCTCTCGTGGCTCCGTGGTTCTGGAACATCATGATGAGAATTCACATACATACGTATAGAGAATAACATCAAGATTGTCATACCATTCCCACTCTGCTTTTTCGGGTATCACACGCTCCTAATCAAAAGTCCGAAAAGCAATAAAAGTCTATATTGAAGTTTGAAACACAGTGAAATATATCTAATGAAACGCTTTTTCTCCCATCGACCCACCAATTTGTCTTGTCCATAAATTGCAGTATCTTCCCGCCATCGCAAGCAACTCCTCATGCGTTCCGCGCTCAACAACCTCACCATTATGCAGAACAACGATCTGGTCCGCGCGCACGACCGTAGAAAGTCTATGCGCAATGACAAACGTCGTCCTCCCATTTTTCAACTTATCCAACGCCTCCTGAATACTCGCCTCCGTCACCGTATCAACCGCACTAGTAGCCTCGTCGAGGATAAGCACCGGCGGGTTCTTCAGGAAGACCCTCGCGATAGCAAGCCGCTGGATCTCACCGCCCGACAGCTTCACGCCCTGCTCGCCGACGCGGCTCTCATAGCCGTCCGCGAACGTGAGGATCCGGTCGTGGATGGCGGCGGCGCGGCACGCCTCGAAGATGTCCTCGTCGGTGGCGTCGGGCGATGCGTACCGCAGGTTCTCCATGACGGTTGCGTTGAAGAGCAAGGGGTCCTGCGGGACGACGCCCAGGGACTCCCGCAGCGAGCTGAGTGTCACGTCGCGGATGTCGTGGCCGTCGATGGTGATGCGGCCCGAGGTCACGTCGTAGAAGCGCAGCAGGAGCTTCATGGTCGAGGACTTGCCGGCGCCTGTCTCGCCGACCAGAGCGACGGTCTTCCCTGGTGGGGCTGAGACGCTTAGGTCGCGGAGGGTTGGCCTTCGGGGGTCGTAGGCGAATTCGACGTTTTCGAACTCGACGTGGCCCTTGACGTTGTGCAGTTCTATGGCGTCTTCCTTTTCAACTATTGTCGACTTGGTCTGCAGCAGGTTGAGCAGCCTCTCCGCGTCGACCAGATCCGTCATCAGGAATCGATAGTCATGCGTTAGCATCTTCATCGGCCAGATGAGGGCATCCCAGTACTGAATGAAGAAGACGAAGTCGCCAGGGGTAGCCCGGCCGTTGATGATCTCATACAAGATCAGACTGGTAAGGACGAAGAACGTGAGCGGCACCATAGTCTCGAGCAGGGCCTGGACGAAGGCGTCCCGCATGGCGTATTTGCGGCTGGCTGCAAGCTGGAAGTCTACGGCCTGCCCGAAGCGGCGGCGCTCGTACTTGAACATGTTGAAGTAGCTGACGGTCTGCCAGCCCTGGATCGCCTGGTGCAACACCCGCGCCTCTTCCCGCTGGGCCTTGCTCGAGACGCGGCGGTTTGCAATGTTCACGCTCGATGTGTAGACCTCCATCGCCATGAGGGCCCCTGCGGCCATGAGCATGGTGAGGGCGACGTATATGTTGAACTTGTACAATAGCAGAGCGAAGGCGACTACGAGGTCAACGACTGTCGGCAGGATTTCGATGATTGCGGTGTCGAGGAGGTTGGAGAGAGCTTCTCCTTGCTCGATGGCCTTCATGACTTCCGCGGAGTCCCTCTCGGAGTGGAATTCCATCGAGAGGCTCATGACATGGTTGAACGCTGCGTTTGTAAGCTGCCGATACGAGAACTGAGTGATGGGGATCTTGGCCAGTGCTTCGACCAGGCCCAACCCGGCGTCGTCGTTGAGGAGTGTGAGCAGCAGCCATACGAATAGCGCACCCCAAGGAGCCTGCTTGTCGAGGATCATATTGGTAACGATGCCGAGTTGAGTTGGGATCAGGATGTTGAGTGCTCTCCTGCCGGCCAGGCAGACAAGAGTCAGGAGTATACAAAACTGGACTTTGCGATCCTTCTTTGGGATTATGAAAGGGATGAAAATGGAGAAGTCCTTGAGATACCCCAGCCAGCCGCCAGCCTCTTGAAGACGTTTCGCTCGTCGTCGCTTGATACTGGCTGCATCATCTTCGTCGTCGTCGTCCTCGTCACTGTCGTTGCTGCAATTGCTGGCGACCTCCGTTTCGGCATCGTCGCGGTACGGTACACTGCCGTATCCGTTCTCGCCAGCCTCTGGCTGTGCTCGAAGAAAAGGTTGGCTTTCCTCAGTCTCAAGCCGCGGTCTCGACGAAAGCCGCTGGTTGATATCCGCTGAAACTAGAAGCAAAATCGACAAAACTCTAGCAGCCCGGAGACAGACGTTGGCAACCGCCTCGGGCGTTGCGAACCCATCGAGAATGGTAAGAACAAGCAATGGAATTTCAAAAAGAAAAGTGATAAAGGACGCTCCCCAAAGAAGATGCTGGGAGTAATTTGAAGCAAACCAAACAATGAACCAAGCAATAAGAGAGAAAAGGAGATGAACGCCGTGGGGTGTTTCGTTTCTGAGAGAATTCCCCTCGAAGCCAACGATAATGACTTCGCCAAGATATGTAGCGATGATAGTAGGTAGTAGGACTTTTGAAGGTTTTGACCGGTGGTGAATGGGCGGTGGCGTATAACTCTCCGCCTTGGCTTTGCTACCACTTCGGAAACATGCCGATATGGACAAAACCAAGAAGACACTCAGGGCACAGGCGTAGTGAAGGGCTTGGGAAGCCCCGTCGCGTGTGAGCGCCATGCTGAGTGTTGGAGGTGTGAGGACGACAATCCATCATGCCCTCTATGGCCGCAGACCGGATAAGTATTTAAAGCCATCTTTGATCGTGGATATGCACATAGGTACACATGCACGGCACTTCTTTTCTGGAGTTTAGGGGTCGGGTGGGCTCATGCCATCATTAGACAGCTGAGATTGACTCATGCCGGGCCTAGTCACAGGTACCTAAATACGCTGGGTCCAATCACATACCGAGGTGGCAGTGCACCCGCGTCTTGCAGTAGAAAGTCAGTCGGGACAGGCGAACCTGAAGACTGGATGTGGGGGAATTCATTGTGGGTATGGTCTGTGAACCAGCCCTAGTTGCATTGCAAAAACAAAAAAGTTGTTCGTAGGGCTTGAGCTGCAGCCAAGGGGGGCCTTCTTGGCTTACACCCGCGCAGTGGCGCACGGGAATATCGTTCTGGGTCGCTGCATTACTGCTGACCCAATCGCGGCCAATAACGCGGTAGTGGACTGCGGCTCAGACCGAATCCCTAGCATAATGACCCCGGATATTGGTGGGGGAACTGTGGCTAGAGAAAGCTTGGGTGACTATGTGGCATATCAGACGAGAGAGCCTGGTGGGCCAACCGCGATGACTCACCGAATAATTGCTTTCAGAGCCTCATCCAGGTTTGCACCTCTTCGGGACCGACGAATGAAAGAGTTAAAAATTGAATTTTCAGAGAATTCCGTAGACTAGTTGTCCCACATAAGCAGGCATGTTAGAGTCACTGGTGCCAGGCAAGCTGCTGCTGCGCCTCAACATTGTCATGAAGCATATGCCGGATCTGCCGCCGGTTGCGAGACTGAGTCGAGTTCAATCTGTAGTACCTGCTGTGCGCTTTGCGTCGAGTATATGTTCTTATTGGTATGAACTACATCTGTTTTGCTTTCTCTCTCCTATCAAGCAGGAATACCGCCTTCCTATTGGTATGAGATCAGGCTTCAGAGAAGGAAGTGGGCTCATTTTGAAGGCTCTTTACATATGTAAGCTGACTGCCTTGGACATATGAAACCATCTTCTTGAAAGAAGGGTGTACTCAAGCTGATTGCCGACATGCTAGTGATATCCTGGATAGTCAGGTGCCAGGGACAACATTGGCTGCGCCATTGACACACTCAACAGTCACATTGTACACTGCTGGAAATCTGGAGATGTCCGGGACGAGTCCTGTATGCTCAACATCAAAGATACGGAATCTGACAATACCCAGCCTTGTGAGGCGATAAGCAGGCGAATGCGGTAGATAGATGGCTTCGCCGCTGCTGGCAAAGTGTTTATTCGCCTAGTGGAATGGGGCTGGCCAGCGCTGGGCTGTGTGTCTCATCCCCAAGATAGGGCCCCGTGGAGATCTACATCTTCAGCTTTAATCTCAGATGGGGCGCTTGAGGCTGGCGGGGATGTCTTGTAAGTGACTCACTTCTTCAGTCGCTCTCACATTGTCTCCGGCGGACCCCTGTCGGAATCCGGTCCCTTCGTTTACCTGATGATACCTTGCCAGCTGTCCCATTCTCTTGATACTCGGGACATTTGGGTGGTACGATGGTCTGATAGCTTTTGCACGGGTGTAGTGTCTCTTCGGGTACAGCACTCGCCTATTGCTAGCAGTTCTGCAGTTCTGCAGTCTAGATGAGATGACAGCTCTGTGTGAGAGCCCAATTATAGTTGGCGCCGAAAGCTCCGGGAAGGTCAACATTTATAGTCAACTTTGGCCAAGCAACGGGTGCACTCGAGAGCTCGGCTTCCAAGTTCGTAGCCCAAAGCTGCTTTTTGGAGCAACTTGGCTGGAGGACAGCGTGTCTAGTCAAACGCATAGAGGATTCGAGTGACCTTGGGATGCGAGCCTTTTCTTGTTCCTTCATTACGTAGAACAGGAAAGAAAGTGTGAAATGCAGCTCCGGAGCTGACTGGATCGTCTCGAGCTCAGCTCCCCTGTACCCCAACGCCAAGACATGTCAAGAAGTGCCCGACCTCTCGCGTGTTACCTCCTCTCGTCCCTGTCTGGGGTTCCGCCCAATGTCGTGGTTCTGTAACGAGCTTGATACTAGCGCCGCTCGTCGCCAAGGCCTGCCAGTCAAAGACAGATCCGAGTGCCAGGGTCGGGGATAATAGCGTCTGGGTCGAAGGGTCGAGGCCCGCACCACTGCCCCAGGGGGCTGGGCCCGCACCTGGGCATGGGCAGCAGCCAGCTCTGATATTTAAGTGCTGCAGTCGTAGTTTAAGTCTATTAACCGGGCCCATGCCTATTTTTGCTCCCCACTTGGCCTGTCACGCTGGCCTGCCCCCGGGGGATGCTGCTGCTGATGTGTGTTTGAGATCGCTGGCGACATGCCTTATCCGGCTGTTTCAAGCACCTTATCGTTCCTCCGCACCCGTTGATGAAACATCCAAGCGGCGGCGTCTCATTCGTCTCATTCGGCATTGGGGTCGCAACGCAGGGTAGCTTCGTGCTGAGAGGAGGAGAGAAGGGTATTTGCTTGTTTTGCGCAATGGCCCTTCCGTCCTCCGTCTTGGATCCTGTGGCCACTCTGTCTGTCCGTGAAATCCCACAAGGCCATGGCTGCTTCCTGTCCGGTGAGGTGAACAAAGCTGGAACTTTATTTCTCTTTTTCTCCGTGAACTGCCATTGAAGTACTGCTTCCCTGGTATTTTTGCTTTTTGTACATATCGCTTCTGCATCTTGAGTCGTGATACTCGACGGCATCATGACTCTGCTGCTCAGCTTGCTCGCGCTATGTGTAGCGCCCGTGGCGCTCGCCCATGAGGTGTCGACCATCAACAAAGCCGGCCTTTGTCATTCACCATTATCACGCTCTTTTCCCTTGCTTTCGACGCCGGTGTGCTCGAACGACACGCTTATTACCAAATACCTCTCCGGGGACAGCCACAGCCCGTCCAACCGGGCATGGACGAGGGCGTCGTCATGCACGGCCAACGGCACGGCAGAGTACTGCATCTTCGTGAGCTCGACCTTCGCAAATGGCAGGGGCATAGCCGTGCTCACCAGCCCCGACCGCGCCGACTACATCGCGAACCTCCCCGGCTTCACGGACCCGGAGGCTCTGGCGCTCGAGAACAAGGACGCAGACCCTGAGCTCGCCAAGTTCAAGATGGTGCATGTGCCTGGTAAGGACATGGGCGTGGTGGCAACGCAGCCGTTCCAGCGCGGCGACCACATCATGACCTTCACGCCGGCCGTCGTCATCGACTACGCCATGTTCGACGACCTGCCCGAGGCCGACATGCACCGGCTGCAGGCCGAGGCCATCGACTACCTGCCTTCCGAGCTCCGCGGGCGGTTCCTGAACCTGTCGACGCACGACGGCGCGAGCGGGTTTGTCGAGAGGGTGGACAAGATCCTGCGGACGAACGCCTTTGACGTCGACGTGGAGGACGAGAACACCAATGGGCTCTACGTGGTGTTTCCAGAAAGTCGGTCATGAACCCCTCACCAACCAGTTCCCCGTTTCCGTCCCATTTTCTGAGTGCCCTGTCTAACCAGAGGAAACAGTCTCGCGGTTCAACCACGACTGCCGGCCGAACGCAGACTATTACTTCGATCCGGAGACACTGGCGCAGCACATCCACGCCACACGGCCCATCCAGATCGGGGAGGAGATTAGTCTGACCTATATGGAGTAAGTTTGTCCTACTTGTCTACCAGCCCATGAAAGAAATCACGACACTGACGAGACATCGCACCAAAACAGTCCGATCCGCACGCGGGCCAAGCGACAAGAGAAGCTCTCCCACGTGTGGGGTTTCAAGTGCGGGTGCTCGCTGTGCACGCAGCGCAAGGAGATGGTGGCAGCCTCAGACGATCGCATCCGACAGATCAAGCGCATCCGCAAGCAGCTGGAGGACTACACGCCGGGCTCGTCAGCCACGCCCGACATGGCGGACCTGATGGTGAGCCTGTACGAGCAGGAGCGGCTCAGCGGCAGCATATACGAGGCGTACACGTTCGCGGCCATCGAGTGGAACGGTGTGGGCGAGCCGTGGCAGGCGGTGCGGTACGCGAGGCTGGCCATCGAGACGGGGCTCGCCAGCGCGGGGCCCAGGGACAGGGACGTCAAGGAGATGGTCAGGCTGGCTGACAACCCGTGGGCGCACTGGAGCTGGATGCTGAGGACCAGCAAGAGGATGAGCTGGGGGCCTATGAGGCCGGTTGGCGGCAGTGCGGCTGACGAGGACGAGGACGAGCTGTAGGAGCTGGTTGAAAAGGCGCCTGGCTGTTCTTTTTCTATTGTCCTGATTGGTCTTGTTAGTTCGGAGTGGGCGTTTGGCGGCGTTTGGCAGCGTATGACAGTGAATACTATTATGATCTTGAGCGAAGCAGCGCCTAGAGTCGGCTCTCTGGTGGTGCAGCTTGTTGTCGCGTGTCAGCTCAAATGTTTCAAGTCGAAACCAGCCTGACCAACCCACCCAGCTTCCACCCCAGCCGTACGGGCCACGCGGGTGGTAGCTAGTCCTTTCTGTGCTGGGTATGGCGTCATAGAGCTACCAAGGTCCCACCTGCCCGGCCCAGGCTTACCTAGCCTTTGGCTGTGCTGCTGTGGTACGCACCCACCCACATCTGCCTCCCTCTACCGGTTCTGTGGAGAGCTACCTGCCTGCCCCGCCAGCCCGCCAGAGAACCTCCCTCAAAGGGAGGTGACCTCCGTTTTGGTCCAGCTCACTGCGGGGTTGCCATCTGCATTGCACCTGCAGGGCGCTTGGGTTTATCTTCCAGACCAGACCAGCCCAGGCCAGCAGAGCCAAGAACCTAGCATCGACTGTGTGTAGCAGCTAGCAATAAGCATCTCGTCCCATCTCGTCTCATTCATTCAATACCCAGTTCCGACCCCCAATTTCCTCACGCCCACTGCAACGGTACATACCCATCTCCAGTCTGCTGCTGTACCTGTCGATCCGACTGCACATCGCCAACACTGTTCGTCATGGGAGACACCGCAAAGGCCATCCAGGCGCTCAAGGAGTCGAAGCCCCCGGCTACAGACAACTTCACCTACCTCACTCTCATCGAGCAGTTTCTCTCGCCAGAAATCCTGCCCACCCTCGACGAGATCCTGCAAGATGCAAGTCTTACCTCGGAGATAGGATGGGACCTCGTGGACAAGCTTGCCCCCGTGCAGGGGTCAGAGAAGGTCCTGGAGACTGTCGCTCGTCTCGGCAACCCCCGCGAGTGTATCATCAAAGTTCTCGAGGTGCTCGAGGCTCTCCAGGTGCCCGCGGAGAAGGACAACCCCGAGGACCTGACCCTGGACGACGGTGAGGAGGCCAGGGGAAAGCAGCAGCCCATCTCGACAAAAGAGGCAAACCGCCAATTCATCACCTTGCTGGGCATGCTCGCCATCCTTCACAAGCGCATCAAGACAAAGTACCCCTCGCGCTTCCTCGCCTCTAGCCTGCTCACCATCTACAAGGTCTACCAGCCCAACCAGGAGCAGACAGCCTCCGTCCTCAACCTCGTCCACTCACTGTCTGGCCAGAGAGCACGCCCACCTCTGCCTCAGAGGAAGTCTAGCGTCAACGTCGCCAACCCGGATCATGATGGTGATGCCTCCAAGAATGCCCCGGATCCTGAGGCCGACAATGAGGGAGACTCGTTGGACGAGGACGAAATTCAGAGACGTCTGTTGCTGTCCTTCACGAGTTGTGTACTTGAGTCATATGTTGGCGCCAACGACATGTCCTGGTCGAGGAGGCTACTGGAGTTTTACAGCCCAGACAAGATAGTCCCTGGGAGGAAAACAGCAACCCAGGCCTTTAGGGAGGACCAGGAGCTGTCAAATAGGGATGCCATGGTCGGGAAGCTGGTGGTACGTGCTGTCTTATTCACCCTGCACAGCCTCTTTCTGAGAGTATCTCACTCACATCTCGTCACAGGCACTCACACGGGATCTTGGTCTAGCCAAGTGCCCCAGGTCCATCGTACACGACATATGCAATGAACCAGTCAACAGGAATCCTTTGACAAACATAGAAGAGGCATCCAACGCAACTGATATTGACCTCTCAACCGGCGGCATGATATGTCTGATGGCCTACTGGGTATTCTCATCAACCGTCTTCGATGCCGACGCGCCAACGCCCGAGATGCGCTTGTTCCCTGACCACCTCACACTGCTCGAGAATTTCCTGGGCGAGACACCCCAGTCGCAGATCCTCGAGCACCCTGCGACAATCGAGGCGATCCTGGTCCTCGGCCTCTGGCTCGAGGAGAACAAGCTCATCTCCCCGGACACGGCAAAGGACGCCAAGGACGAACCCAACTTCATGGCCTACCACCACGCCCTGACCCTGTGCGCTGTGTTCCACCCGTCAATCCACGTGCGCAATGCTGCCGTTACACTGGCAGGCCTGGTCCTGCATGACGACCCAGACGATGCGGACCGTCTTAAGATCCTCGAAGACCTGCTTGAGAATGCGCCCTTCGCCTCACTCAAGGCCTGTGCTCTCACATGGCTGCGCGAGGAGCTCATAAGCGCCCACAAGGCCTCTACGAAGGGCAAGGAACGCAGCACAAGCTCCAGTACCAGCCACCAGGGCAACGTCTTCGCGACGACACAGTGCGTAGAGCAGCTGCAATACGTCATCTTCCCGAACCTGGTGTCAACGCTTGAGAAGGCCAACACGGAGACCCTGCTCGACTACTGGACCGAGAACTCGACGTTCCTGATCCAGGCGGCCAACTTTGCCTACTTTCTGTTTTCATCGGACGTGTGCAAGGAAGTCGTCCCCGGGGCCATGGGTGCGGCTGTCGAGCAGCGGTACGTCGAGCCACTACTAGCCGCCGCCAAGAAACTGGAAGAGGGCATAAAGAAGGATGGAGAGGGCAACGACGACCAGGGCGGGCAGGCACTGCTGCTGGAGCTGGATATCCTGCAGACGAGGCTCAAGGGCCTGCCACTCCACTAGGCATGGATTCAGGTCGCGGCGCGTTATGGGAGGAACAGAGTAGCTTGGATGGGTGGCCCTGCGGGGAAAGATCCTGGATGAATGGGGTCTTCACAGACCTTGGGTTAAATGTGGGCGAAGATGGCGTAAGGAGCATCATAGTTTGACTTGCGAGCAGATAGGTCTGGCGGCAGCATTTACAATTGTTGATAACATGACGTAACCAAGATGTATTGTGAAATACCAGCATTATGAATGGTCAATACACCCATGCAAATATCGACGATATTTTGAAATTCCAACACCCAAAACGCCTCTTACCGCGCCGTGCAATGTGTTCCCATCCGTGCGTGAACTGAACTGACCGACCAAGATACCCACCCACACAAGCGCCACATTACCCAAACTATCTTTCTCCCCCTCTTCCCCATATCAGTCGCGCGAGTCCCTCGGCTGCCTCTCCTCCCCACCCCCCTCAGCCCTCTCCGCCGCCTTGGCCGCCCTCTCCTCCTGCCTCTTCCAGTGCGACCCCTCCTCATAATCCCGCCCGATCTTGAGCGCCCGCCGCAGCCGCTCGCTCTCCCGGATCTTCTGGTCCGCCATCTCGTGCACCTGGTGCATTTTCAGGGGGCCCTTCCTCCTGTCCGGGCCCCCACCTCCCAAGCCACGGGTGGCAGCACCCTCGGCGAGCAGCTTTTTCCTCAGCGCGTCGCACCGCTCGTCGATCTCCTCGTCGTCCAGGTCCCCCCCGTCCTCGAGCTCGTCACGCAGCTCCAGGACCTTGACCTCCACCGCGCGCTTGCGGTCGTGCTCCAGGATGCCCTTGTCGGGCTGGCGGGGCCTGTGTTTGGGCGAGTCGAAGGAGGAGGACTGCGAGGAGGAGTCCCGCGGTGGGTAGGGCGCGCCGCTGTCGCGGGGCCGGATGTGGGCTAGGTTGCGCTGCACGTAGCCTGAGGTTCCGCTGCCTCGTGGGGTGGAGAGGCCTACGTTGTCGGACATTTTGGGTTGGGTTTTGTTGGTGGGGACTCTGTCGCCTTTGGTTTTGGTTTGGCTTTCCTCCTGGTCTTCTATGTTGGGTGGTTTGTTTAGAGTCGGTGGGGAGCGAAGGCGTGGTTAGGAAATGCGCTGCTTGATGCGCTGCTGCGATGTGTCGATGTGGTGATGTTGGTTTAGAGTTGCTCTGCTTTGCTTTTGGGTGCCCGTCTCCGAGGTCCCAAATATCGGGGTTATCGATAGCGTGTTTTGGGAAAGCGGTGTGGCGAGCTAATGAGCAACAGGGGCCCATGGTGCTGAGGCGGGCTGGGATTAGAGCGGCAATTGGCGGGGCTGTCTCTGACGTTTTCGCCTTTGCCAGGGTGCTTGGCCGTTGGACCCTCCGGCGACTTTTATTGAAGGCGACCTAAGAGTCACAGAGAATTCGACTGTGAGTCAACATCTCATCTCCCTATTGCCTTGCAACCTTGGTCTGTTGATCTGCTTCTTGGTTTATTGTTGACTTATATCAAAATAAGGCCCGTTTCTTCTCTCAAATCTCAAACACCCTGTTCCATCAGGGACAGATCTGGGTTCTGTTCACTGCAGAACTTCATTCTGCCCGTCATAACAAGATCGACTCGGTCACACTGAGAAATGCCTGCCTTCGAAAGTCCCGAGCAGTCCGCTGCAGCGGTAGCCAACACTGCGGCTGCAGACTCAAATATTGCTTTCCCACCGGTCACAAGAGATCATATCCTGCACTGCTCTTATGACTACTGGTTCCCCAAGTAAGACAATCTCATTCGCCTCATTACATACCCTCACACTCACGACCATGGCTAATGCAACCTCAGATACCGCACATCATGCATCCGCTCCCGCATTATCAAGCTGCCCCCACAGTTCATCGAGTATATCCGCGAGGACGGCATAATACTGTCGAGCGATGACCCCTCCGCAGCAGCAGATGACGACGACGACTGGGAGCCCACATCAACCGCCTTCGCCCCTCCCCGCGTGGACGAGCCCGAGCAGGACTCAGACTCAGACTCCGACGACGACGACGACGAGGGACCATCACGCCTCCCGCCCAACGAGCGCTTCCCGGAGCTGCACCAGAAGATCAAGGACACCATCAAGGAGCTGGGCGGCGAGGTCGCCCCCAAGCTGAACTGGTCCTCGCCCCGCGACGCCGCCTGGATCTCGCCCCACCAGAACACGGTCAAGTGCACCTCGCCCAACGACATCTACCTCCTGCTCAAGAGCTCAAACTTCATCACCCACGACCTCGACCACGCCTTCGACGGGACCGTGGCCCCCACTACTACCACCACCAACGGCGCGGCGCCCTCGGTCTCCGGCCTGGGCTTCCAGCCCGTCCTCGTCCTGCGCTCCTTCTTCACCCCCCACCAGGCCCTCGAGTTCCGCTGCTTCGTCAAGCAGCGCAGCCTGGTCGCCATCGCGCAGCGCGACCTGAACCACTACAACTTCCTGCTGCGGATGCGCCCCGCCATCATCGCGCGCGCGAAGGACCTGTTCGACTCGCGGCTGCGGTTCACCTTCCCGGAGGGCAACTTTGTCTTTGACATCTACATCCCAGAGGTGCACAGCCTTGACGATAGTGACGACGAGGACAACGATGACCCGGGGAAGAAGCTCGGCAAGGCGAGGCTCATCGACATCAACCCCTGGGCGCCGAGGACCGACACCCTCCTGTTCGGCTGGGACGAGCTGCTGGCGCTGCACGTGCCGAATCCCATGATCGGGGTGGCGGGCAGCACGGGGGTCGAGGAGGAGGTGGTGCGGCTCCACATTGGGGGCAATGACGCGGCTGCTGGGGATGAGGCGGAGACCGAGGAGGAGACCGAGGAGGAGGAAGAGGACTACGAGCCTGAGCTGCGGATAGTCGAGAAGGATGACCCTGCTGCTTACAACTTCAGCTCGCCGCAGTACTCGGCTCATAAGCTGCCCAAGGAGGTCGTCGACGCGAGCACGTCTGGCGCTGGTGGGCTGAGGGAGTTTGCGCAGCAGTGGAATGAGATGTTGAATCGTAGGCGGTAGTGTCAGGTTGTAAATGTATGACCTATTGCGCTAAAACACAATTCAACCTTTGCAAGATGGTCCAGTAGATGGGCATGCTGATTCGTTCGCATCGCAAGATGCTGCAGTTCAGAGCCATGTATCCTTCGCTGTATCACAGCCAGATTTCTTGGAGAACTAGCACATATAGAAGTTGCCACTTAGCCTCGTCTGTGCGGCGCAAGGCTGAGGCCACGTGAGCGTAGACGTACTGTATTACTTTTACCTTGCAATTGGCATTATATCTTTTCTTTGAGCGCTGGGTCTTGAGCTGTCACCACTGTATGAAGGCACCACGTACATTTTATATGTATGGGGAATTGGAAACACAACCCGTAGAAGTTGCCAATTATGCTCAGTGTAGCCAGATTGTCATTGGCTTAGTTGCGGCAATGCTATTGATGAGGGCTATAACAAATGAACCAAAAGGTCAACCCGAATCTCAAACAAACTTGGCTTCCTCAACGTAATAGATCCCCTGCACCTTTTTCCACTTCAGCCCCCTACATCTCGAGAATGTATGTTTATCAGGAAACCTCGGGTCTTGAATATCCCAAAAAGACCCGACTTGGAAGTTATCGACTTCCTCATAGACCAGATATTCTTTTTCTGGGTCTGGAGTATGTCCTATGGCACTCAGGTTAGTGCCTCTTCGAAAGTCGAGACACGCCAAGGCATTTCCTCTGGAAGTGGTGACTCGGAGCATCACCAAACCGCTGCCTAGGAGCGTCGGTAAGCTGGTGGGCTCGTCGATGGAGAACCCTTGGTTTGCTCTCCTGAGAAAAGCCGAGTTGTAGGGGCCGCGGATGTTCAACACACTGCCCCGCCGCTCGTCGTGTAACAACTTCGAGATAATAAGCTGCCCGTCTATGCCGGTCATGAATGTCAGTTCAGACACTGAACAGCAGCGAACACGTCTCCGAAGGAAATCGTTCCAGGCCCATTCCTTCACTTGCATGTTTTTGGCAATCAGGACGATGAAGGCAGCCACCACCCAGAGGTATGTCGCCAGATTAGACGGATCGACACCGTGAATTCGCTCGCCAACACTGAATCCAATCCCTAATCCTCCGGCCGCGAGCAAGCTGGCTACGGCTATAACACTCCAGACGTATCTTGGACATGGAACCGTCACAGACATTTCATCAATAACCCATCCATCCATGAGCCTGTTTAGTCGCTCCACCGGCATCCCTTGGGGTTCCCACGGCTCGTACGGCGAGAAAACGTCGGCCTCAAAAGCTTGCGAAAGCAGGAAGATGCCTCGCATCCTAGCATCGAACTGTCTGCAATTGACCATGTCATCGATATGACTGGTAGATAGACGGAAGAATGTGCGAAGATCAGGCTCGTCCGATAGGCCCGATAGCACTTCTTCTCGGGTGACCCTCCCCTGGACATCTAGGGCCATGGCGTGCCGGAGGGAAGTGAGATTAGCCAGGAACGCCGGGTTTGTGGCTGTCAGAGGGATCAACACGGTGATGACTTCATCCATGGATTCAAGCCACAGGAATTTACTTCGATCGTCAGAAAACCCCTTAGAGGGATATTGCAACCTTATCCCTGTTCTACCGGCACAGTTGCCCTGCTTGTGGCTCCTGTCAACGCCGATAATAATCTTGTCGAGAACTTCGAATACCGAAGACGCTGTCTTCAAGTTATGTAGGTCCGAAGTAGCCGAGTACTCAAGATCTTTGTTTTGGTAAAGAAGGGCCTGTAACGTGCGATTTAGGTCTCAGAAAGAATAACGTGCGCCGAGGCGCACGCCGAAGGGGCGGGTATCTCACGAACCATAAAGCCTGTATCATGTGCAGAATAGGTTAAAACACTGATTTCCCAAGCCGATGCGGGTAGGCTCGAACGATTCGTGAACCGAATAGACATCAAAAGGTGTTCCAAAGCAGAATTCAACACAAGTTGATGCTTGTTCTGCTCGATATAATGAGCTGCAATCTGTTTCTCCGCATATGACACTACCCCTTCCTTCTCTTTAGTCTCAACCATGCGCATATACTCTTCTAAATCTTCCTCCTCGTCTATCTCGCTGGGAGAATGTTGCGTACTGCCTGATTCGCGCAATGTGGAGAGTACAGCTTGTCCTGCCCTGACGGCAATGGCGGAACTGGTTTGCAGGTCACGCAACAAGAGCTTGATCTTGGCTACACGCCTGATAAGTATGTTTATGAAGTTAATGTGCCAATAGCGTTGTCGCGGTGTTTGAGTTAGCAGGTTAATCAAGACGGCGGAGATATAATTGATCAAGCTGTAACTGGCTGCCAGACTGTGAAGCGTTCCTTGCTGGTCCCCATCTTCCAGGCCTGCAGTGGTCGCTGCGATACGTTGGCTTTTGCCTACCTTCTCAATGAGACTGGCGATCTTCTGCTGATTCGAAAGATTGCCACGATGTTGCGCATTGAGGCATTCATTGTCGAGGAGGCAAATCGCATTAGCTGTCAGTATTTTCTGGGACAGTTTAGAGACAGCACTGTAGCCCTTTTTGGTATCTCCCTGAAGGAAGCCGTTGCTTTTGAATTCGAGTGCAACCCCTGGGTAGTTTGCGATTTTCACCAACCGCAGCGCCTCATCATGCCATATCTTCAAAACGACATCATCAGATCTAGCATACGATCCCGCAGCGTCGTACTCTGGAAATTTGATGTTGCCTTCAGTTCTTGGAAAGACCTTCCTGAGAACCTCCTCCAAGTCGTAATTGAATCGCCTCCCTCTGGGAGGCCCTCTGGCAGGAAGAACCTCGTCAGGCTTGGTTGAGACCTGTTCCAAAGAAGGGTCGATGGGCTGACGTCGAAGTCGACGGAATGATTGCCTCGTCTGGGGGACATCGTGCTCGCTTTTGGTACGGCGCAGGGGTTCCATCGGCTCGAAGCTCATTCTTGAGAAGATTGACCCGTCGTGCGCTGATGAAGTGTGGGCGAGAGCTGGCGTGCTCTGAGAATGGGATATTTCGTGAGCCTTCAAGTTGGCTTCAAGCCCACTGGTGGATCCTGAAGACATGTCGAGGCAATGCAACCCTTCGAATCGCACAGCTACTGTTAGTAGGTCGGAGGCATATAGTATGGAACAGAAAGGGCCTCCCACCGGTATTGGCTTTCTCAAGTTTATCCTTGCCGATTAGGGGCTTGCAGCAATCTTCTGCGTCGCAAGGCTTCTTTCCTCAACACCTCGGAAGGATAAGAACAGAATGATTCCGTCTCGATTCCTCCAGTCGAAATAAAAGATGTAGGTTTGGATTTTGGACTGCATGGGCCTACTGTAGGGTGGCGTACCCGATGGAGGCGCGGGTGGTGTCACGGGGTGGTGTCACGGCCGTAGCAGTGCGAGCCACTGCCGCTGCAGCGTCCAATAATCATGGTCAACAACGATATCGGCCTTTTTATTATGTAGCTGCCTTCACTGCCGAGGTGCTGTACAAGGCTCGGTGAGGGCGCTGTTGCACAGAGACTCGTAGGAGGTTTTACTCAAGCTGAGCCAGAAAATTAGAAAGTCTCTGTTGAAAGCAGAGTCACCAGCCTAATGAGATAATCAGGCTACGTAAAAGATCCTGAAAAAATGTGAGAGCACCAACCCCAGCTCCTCCCCCCCCCCCCAAAAAAAAAAAACGTTAGGAGGGTGGGCGGGGAGACGACTACAAGCAATTCCATGTGACAGGTCAGCCCATGTCTTAGAGCTTTATAAGTAGAGGGATCATTCAAGAGGCCAGACCCTGCGCACAATGGTCATAACTGAAGGTCACCTGCCTGTTCAAATATTCCAAAAGTCTGCTAGATTCATAATGCAAGATCGGGAAGGTAAAAGGACGGTTCCATTGCGTGAACACGCAGCCTTCCACTGCCGCATGATGTTCAAGTACTATCTCTATGGATCATAGCCACCCTCGAGACTAGCCGCTTTCCGAGAGAGGTGCAAAACACCTAAATTGTAACATCCCAATCGAACTCATGAAGGGCTCTGTCACCTCCATCATATCAAGCATGGCCAATGGCAATCAATGATATGAACATTTTGTTCATCTGGCTACTTGACTAGTTACTGCCCTAACATAGTCCAACACATCAACAGAAATCTTGAAGCCCGAGCCAAAACCAACAAGCCTGTGTCAACCTACCATAGAGTTAGAAACCCTTCTCGGAGGGCAAGTTCGTGGCATTACAATCTGAGAATTTCTGGAACGCGAAGACAAGAAAATCTGAGTCCGAAAATCATACCGCCTCCGCCCAAACATTTTGCGAAGATTTGATACGAAGCTCTTGGCAGCACATTAGTAGTGCAGCTTTCTATTGGGCACATTGATGGGAGTCTCGTGGTTGCTCAGCTTCTCAAGGTTGATCTCAAGTATAGCCAGCACCCGCTCCCAGGTCCTGTGAGTCTGCCAGGAGACGTGCCTAAAAAACGTCGTTGTATGAGCAAGTCCCGCTATCTTCATTGGGTCTTCGGCAAAAGCTTACGGTGTGATGAGTAGATTCGGGGTGTTCCAGAGTGGGTGGTCGCTCGGCAGCGGTTCCGGGTCCGCTCCGTCAACAGCGGCCCCTCTGATTTGACCCTTCTCGAGGGCTTGGATCAGTGCATCCGTGTCGATGGCTTCGCCGCGAGCTATGCTTGCCAGGAATCTGCGCTGGTTAGGACGCCAACGTGGTCAAGAGTCACAGAGGGTTAAACATACGTTTTTTTCTTGCTAAGTATCTCGAACTGTTTGTAGGAGATGATTCCGTGAGTCTCACTGGTCAGGGGCATGCAGAGAACCAGAATATCGAGGTCTTGGCTGAGGAAGTTGTTGATGTCGTCTTCCGATGTGCCGTGGAACCACTTGGAAGGGATCAAACCGTCCGGGTCCCCAGTCCCTGGTACGCAGTAGCTGTCGTCCTTGCGCGTCTCAGGCGTGGTCCTAGGACTGCGGGTGTAGCTGAGACATATTAGAACACCGCTTCTCATACGGCTGTGATGGTCGAACTCACGCGTAGACTTCCATCCCCATTGACTTTGCGACGCGAGCACACTGCCTTCCGATTGCACCGTAGCCGAGGATACCCCTAGCATGGGAAAAGTCAGCGGGGCCTAAAGGTTAATGCCAGGAGGCAACAAACATTCTAGCACCAGCTGAATCCTCCACTGTCGACTTAAACATGGGCTCCCAGTACCCGATCTTCATCTGCTCGTGGTAGCGAAGGAAGTGATGCTGGAAGCTGAGCCATGATCTGTGCGGAAGTCAGCACACAAAAGTTCCACTCGAACTTCCAAAGAACAATTCAAATCCATGAAAGATCATACCCAACGACCCATTCTGCGATCTGTGGTCTGTTGCATGTCAGCCGCATTCGACCAAGTCCAGGCCCTCGATCGTGATGTAAGGGGACCTACGGATGGCAGCCGTTTCCCGTGGAGAAGATCACATTTTCGTCCGCATACGTGCCATGGCCCAGCCACTTGTCCACGCCCGCGCTGGGGAGCTGCACGAACTTGACGCCCGGTATAAGCTTGGCAGGTGGCGGAATGTACGTCGAGAGTAGCGTGACGCCGTCGCGGACACCCGCTCCAAGCTCCTCGAAGGGCTTGATGCTGCCATCAGGAAGCCTAGAATCCTCGTATATGATCTCGAGGCCAGGGTGCCGGGCCTGGACCCGGGCGATCCATTCCGGGGTCGGGCCTTGGGGCTGGAAGATTAGGAGCTTGTCTTTGCTTAGTCCTGACATCGTTAAATGCCACGTGATGTTACGATTCACTGTTTGGCCTGGGATTTGTGAGTGGGGTGATAATATGGGCTCAGGGATAATGTCAGGCCGAGTAAGTCCTAACGGGGACCCCGCCGAATATGAATTGGTCAGTTGGGCCTTTGTAGATGAATTTGTTTGTTGTCAGGCTGTGGTGGTCAGATAGGTCCTTTTGCAAGTACGGGCCGTGCCCGTAACCGGTACTACCAATTCAGACCAGACCAGTCCGCAAATAGTAACGATCTTGGTGGTGGTGGTTACACCAACGTGACTGCATACTCAAGGCAGCAGCAGGCTGCTGAGACACCGTTGGATGAAAATTACAGGAGCGATTGGCAGAATTCAGCTTTTACCGGTCTGGATCCCGGCCCCCTCAGACCCAACAGATGACACTTGCCAGCGTTTTGATTGCAGCTGCGACACGCGTAAGACCTCCGAGCTATGCGTATGACCTATCGAAATCAGAAGCTCAGGCTGTACGGATTGCCTGATCACATGTCGTGCAAAATTGATGGTCTCCACGTTGTGCCAAATCGTAGACAAGGTAACTTGTAAAGGTACTACAATTTATGGATTGTAGATACAATTTCACCACCGAGACGCTTTCAACTATCTGGGGTACAGTTGCTTTATTGACGAAAAGGTCAAATATTTAAATTATACAGAGAAATGAAATCCCTTTGTCGTATTCAATCACACACCCCTCGTCCTATGCACTGGTAGCCCACCCCCTCAGAGTCGCGTACTCGTCCGCCGAACAAGGGGCATCCTCATATACAACAGTATGGTCCGGCACCTGATTGTCCACGGCGGGAATTTGGAGGAAGATGGTTTCGGTCACGCCTGGGTAGTAGCACCCGTGGCCGTCCTGGCTCACATCTGCGGTATCCGCAAAAAACAGTAGACCCGTCTCCCCTGGGGTCAGCACGACCTCGGGGGAGTTGTTACTCGGCACGGTCAACACCGCCAGCCCCTGCAGGACAACCGCCCATCTATAGCCGACATTGTGAGCAAAAGCAAAATCAATGTATTCCTCGTTGACAGGTAAGAACCTACTGGTAGAACGGTGCATTGTGCATGCCGCTATCGAAGCCGGCGGGGATCGCGTTGTAGGTGATATTGGTAACGTCCCCTAGGTTTGCAGTCTGGGTCCCTACAATTCCGGGCTGTGCTGAGGAGATGAAAGGCGCAGCAAGTTCCCAGCACTCAAAGCGTGACTGGCCATTGGCAGTGCCGACCGCGGTCACGTTTAGCTTGGTTGTTGCGAACGCGACATTCTGTGTGGCCAGGAAGAAAGCTAGGTTGGACAGCCGGGAGCCTCTCATCGTGCAATACTGCTGTATAAAACTGCGTACTGTGCGCTGTGGGGGCAGGCGATATTGAAAGTCGCTTCATTCTGGCCTCCTGCGTTCGTTCCGCTTCTCCCCTGCGCTATATACCACTTCGTGTCTTCGTGTCTTCGTGTCTCTGATGGTTGTCGCCCCCAAAGAGCAACCTATCTGCATTCTCGCATCAGACGGGCGTCTGATATAGTCAGAATCCTTCCGTCTGCGCCCTCCGCCCCCATATTGTCTGACACTGATTTTCGTCCAGTTCTTGGCCATTTTGAGGTCGTATCCGGTTGCCAAATAGGCAGCTGCATCTTTGATCAATCCACGCCACAGTCAAGTGCAGACATCCTACCCAGGGTCAAAGACCGGCCATGATTATACAGCACGAAAATAGATGTATTAATGAGTGGTTATTCGGGAACTTGGCTCCGAAGACTGTACCAATCAACGTTTACGGTGGCTGCGCTGCATTCCGAGCGCCATCCATCAGCGATCGCTGGTCTCAAGCTGAATCCAGCGCCTTGTGTCATGGTCTTCTGGGACAGCGGTTCTCGGTGTATTTAGCACATGAACATCTCAGCTCAAAATTCTGCCCCAAGGGTAGCAATTTCTTATGTCAGGTGGGAACCACAGGTAACATAAATCTTGGCGTAGAAGGTTGTTCGGCCTCTAATGAAGTATTCTCTCTAGTCTATGGTGTTATCTCGAAGTTGGGTCCCGAATCTGTGGGTAAATTAAGGTCTAAGCGAACCTATAGGAGACCCGAAGAGTACAAGGACGTTCCAAGAAAGCTTTATAGGTAGATTTCGTGCTGTCTCCTCTCGTCTTCAGCATCGCTGGCGCCCACTGCTTTCCTCTCCCTCCAAATCAGAAATAGGTAGCAAGCGCAAGATACTATACAGACAGCCGTCATGGCGAGGCAAATGCTGTAGCCAGAGTGGTAGTAGGGCGCGTCACTTTTGGGGAAGATGAAAGTGGCGACGACGCCGCCGCAGTTTCCAAAGCAGATCATCCAGGCGGACCCGATGCCGCGCTCCACGTGGCCGCGCAGATTCATGATGTACCAGCAGACGATTATGCCGCCAATTCCGAAGGTTCCCATGGCCGTGAGGCAGATGGCCCCGTACTGGGCCGAGAAGTGCTCGGTGCCATGGACCGAGATCAGCACGGACAGCCCCGGGAGGAGCAGGGCGAGGCCGAAGAAGATGAAGGGCGAGCGCACCCTGTACTTATCGGAGAGGTAGGACAGGACCGCGACGAAGCCGAAAGCGGCAGCGAATGGCGGTACTGAGTGCAGCTGAGTCTGGATGGTGTTGTAGCCCAGGGCTTGGACGATGGTGGGGAGGAAGTAGACTATCGAGTAAGCTGGGACAAGAAGTGCTGGTACTCTGTTAGAATTTCCATGGCTATTTTGTAAACTGATGATACGTCGAGATCTCGACTTACAGAAGTACATGACTGCAGCTACCCAATGCTTCGGCTTCGAGAAGAAGACCAGTACGTCCCTGGTTGTAACGGGGACAGAACTCGACTCGGCGTGGCCCGTCTTGGCCAAGATAAACTCTCTCTCCTTTTCAGAGAGCCAGGTGGCATCCTTGGGGAAGTCAGTGATACAAAAGAAAGCAAGTAAACCCACAAGGACAGTGGCAAGCCCCTCAAGTATGAAGACCCATCTCCAGTTGCTCAGGCCGCCGATGCCGTCCATATTGGCTATTGCACTGGCGAGCAGGCCTCCAAACGCGCCGGCGCAAATTGTGGTGGACCAGTACACCGCGAAGCGCCGCATTGCCTCCTCCTGCTTGTACCAGAAGCTGATTAGATAGAAGCTCCCGGGGAAGATGCCTGTCTCGAAGAACCCGAGAAGGAACCTGGTCGCGAGCAGGCCGTTGTAGTTCTGGACGAATCCCTGGCCCAGCATGATAATGCCGAAGGCGAAAATGCATCCCGAAAGCCATAACCTGGGACTCCACTTCTTCATGGCGATGTTGGAAGGCACCTCAAACAAGATGTACGGCGCGAAGAAGATAGTGAGCGCGATATTCGACTGGTTCCCGACGAGGCCCAGCTCTGCCGGCAGACCCATGGTAAGGGCATTGGCAATGTTGACGCTGCGGCCATCTAGTCAGACGTTGCAATCTCAAAGAGGGCTATATTGGCACGGAGAAGCTTGCCGGTCCAGAAATGCTACCACATAGACAGCAAACAGTATGGGCAGCAGATGCCAGTCAATCTTCCGAAGCAACTTCGCCTCGTCAATGGAAGGCTCTGGTTCCGGCCCCATGGCTCTGGTTTGGGGCACAGCGTGCTCTGAATCAATTTGGACGTCTTTCACGTCGATCTTCTCGTGGTCGTACATGGGGCCTGGAAGGGAGGGGAAGGGGCAGTGTCAGACGAGTCAAGGGGTTTTGATGCTGTGTAACAGGGCTGACAGTGTGACGAGCCGAGACACGTACGTGCATCAACCTCTTCGGAGTGTGTGAATTAGCACTTGAGCAGAGGAGGCAGGCTACTTAAATGAGGATCGTAGTAGGCTTTGGAAGGTACATATCCGGATGATCCGTTGTGATAGTATCCCATCAGCTGTGAAACTTGAACCAGCAAAAGGACGTCTTCTTGTGCTACGGTGCTGGCTGAAACTATTGGGCATTCCTCTTGTAGGATTCTTAGACGAGAAGTCACTGGCAGATGATGCTGACTTGCATTGCATGTTCTGAACATGTCCAAGTTGTCTGACCTGCCGCTTCAGGGCGCCGGTGAGGATGGGGAAGCATCCAGTGCACTCTCCAACGCCACTCAACCATCCACTGGAAGATCGGCAGCCTATCACGCATATCGTTCCCCAGTCTGCGTACGCGACTCCTTCATTCCACTTGTGCTATGTGCAGCCTTCTGGCAGCGTCGCATCCCATGCACTCCAGTTTGCCAATTGGATGGTTTCCCCCGTGAAGGCGTTTATCTTTTCCTGAAATAGCTTTTGCCCACAACCATGTGTCTACTTGGCCTGATAGTCCGCGTCTGCATCCTTACACGGCATTAGCCCTTCCTCTCCAGCCAAAGCCTCACAAGCACCACAAGCTTTCGGCAGCCTGACTTGGGGCAACTTGGGCATCCGACGGGGTATTTGTTGACGTTCACAGTCCGTACAACATCAAATTGAGTGTCACTTCCGCTTGTACTGTAGGACTCCCCCATGACGGTCCAATGCCCCCAAGCGCGTGGTCTTTCATTTGGGCAAAGCATTTACTTCTTCCGTCACATACTGCAACCCTTCATAGGCCGTGAGGTCCGCGAGCAGGCAGCTGTCTTTCCGTCGCACGAAGTCGGACTTGAGGCAATTTTTGAGAAAGTGCATAATTCGCCCCGTCATTTCGCCATGTGAGGTTGCATGCTCCCAACGATGCTAAAATACTAGAATAGGTGGTCGGCTGTCCTCTTCGACGACTTGTGATGCCCTCCTCCCACAACTAGGTCCATTCTGAAACGACTATGTCCCTAAGCTAAACCATAGCTGAAAAAGATGGCGACGACAACTACCAACGCCACGCCGACGCCGGCGCTGCCTCCGCCTCCAGGCGTGACGTCCAATTTCGAGCACCCGGCCACGCTGAAGGGGGCTCAGGATATCGCCATGGGCGTCGCCATCCCGCTAACCACCATATTCTTCCTGCTACGCACGTATGTCAGGATCTGGATCAAGAAACAGTGGATAGGCGAAGACTGTGAGCAATTTCCAGCCCGCAATTCTCAGCCCTTGTTGAAGTTGTGAACGGACATGTCCGGCTAACAAACAGGATAGGGCTCGCCCTACTTGCATATGTACGTTCTGACTAAGCCCGAGTGGCATAGTAATCGCCCAGCAGCGCGCAGGACATCTGAGCTGACCGCTCAGATTGGGACCATCGCCTTTTGTGGCACTGGGGCGGCCACCATGCAGCACCACGGAGGAGAGCACCAGTGGGACATGACCCGCGCTCAAGCAAAGGAGGCATACTACGTACGTACCACGAAACATTCCCTGCCCATACGTCGACGGCCTACGGCCAAGTGTTCGTCAAAAGACAAGCAGGCAAGATGCTGATGAGACTTATCAGTGGTTCAACGTCGCCTCGATCCACTATGGCATCACGATATGTATAGCCAAGCTTGCGATCCTGTGCCTATACCGTCGAGTTTTCTCAATCCCCCGCAGCCCCTTTGATATCGCCATCATCTTCCTAATAGTACTCCTGGTGCTTTTCTATACTGCGACTAATATCACTAAGATATGGGAGTGTGTACCGCGCGCTCGAATCTGGGATCCGTCTATCCCAGGTAAATGCATTGATACGCCTATGCTGCTGAATGTGAGCGGAATATTTAACACAGTGACTGATTTTATCATCGTCATGATGCCGTTTCACGCGGTCTGGAACCTCAATATGAAGCTTAAGAAGAAGATTTACGTCGTGTTGGCCTTCACGTTTGGCATGTGGTGAGTATTTATCTGGCTTGGATATCGGTCTTTCTACCTGAAATCTGCATACCCACGTAACGGTCTAGCTGACTCGTTGGTAGTGCGCCTGCATTCAGCCTTGTAGGTTCTATTGTGCGCCTTCGAGGCACCAATAACCCAGACAAGACGTGGGTCCAACCCGAGATAATCATGTGGGGGTAAGTTAGTTTTCCAGTGGAATCCTGCATTGTTGCGTGGAAAGAATATACATACATCCACCATGGACTCAATATATGAAGGACTCTCTGACCCAAGGCACCCGCCTAACCAGGCTGGCCGAGCTGACGACAGGCATCCTGTGTGTGAGCTTTCCAGAGATCGGCGTGGTCTTCAAGGGCAGGAAGCGCAGGCCGAGTGCGCAGGCCAGCACCGGCATCAGAGACGGCCGGTACCGCCGAGAGGATGCCGCGGTGTTCGGCGCTGTGCGCAAGAAGATACGGACGTGGACTACGAGCCTGAGTACGACGCTGGCCGAGGTCAACACGTCGAGCGAGCCAACAACGAGCAGGTGGAAAGACGGCGATGGTACGACGACCGTGACCTCTGTCAAAGAGGATGGCGGTGGCGGCGGGCAGCGCGACCATTTCGAGCTGGACGAGGTCAACCTCATCAATCCCCCGGCAACAGCTGTGAGTGTCGAGGGTGGCCGGACGTGGCAGAATAACGCTGCGAGGGGGCCTGGGGAAGTCGAGGTCATGAGGGAAGTCCGGGTGGATTCAGCCAGTATTGTATAAGCTGGGCGGGAAGGAGACGTATCTGCAGCGGAATGCAAAGGAGAAGCAACAACGTTTGAGTGTCGTAATCATACTTCTGAACAATTCTACTGCCTAGGTACTACATGCTTTTTGGAATTGGGACAGCCACAGCGGAGGGCCATACCACCCAAGACTAAAATGAATGAAGGATACATTTGTATGCGAGCCGATGATGAACCACCTCATCGATGACAGCTAGACGCGCACAGAAGTATTGCTGATCAGCTGATCTAGTGACGGGCCATGGAGTTGGTTCACTTCTGGTAGCCTGTAATAGATTCATAAGCATGGGTATCATGAGAGAAAGGTGCAGACGCATGATGGCAAAATGGTGACTTCCGGACCCAAGAACGGAGCAGACGATGGCTTGTCAATCGGATATCGGTCCCGGATTACCTAGGCACCTGGGGGCAAACCCCGATGTTGGGACTGATAGCATTTCTGGTGTTATGGTACTTTGGTACGTGAGTGCCACAAAGACCAGTTGGGGGCCGGGCGCACAAGCACTCACTAACAGGGCGTTGTGTCACACACGGAGCCGAACATGCCAGTTGTGTGCTGATGTGTCACTTTTAGTTTTCTTCTTCCGAAAGTGGGATTTGGGGGCTCATCGCAGGCCGACAGAACAACCTCTGGTTGCAATCCCAACAAAGAAAAGGGGAAGAATAAACGAGGTAGGGAACTCTTGTCTCTCCCCAAGATCTTCGTCCTTAAGCTTCTCCAGGTCAAGAAACCATCACCAGACTGTGTGCTCATGATGGCTGCCACCAACGAAACCTCCGACCCTGCGCGCAACAAAGGATGGTACCAGGAGGATCTCAATGAGATCAACCAGCCGATGCGAGACCTCCTGGAGAACTACTCTAAGGTGCCCAGCGATGAGGTGGTCAAGCATGTAAACAACATAGCAAGTCCAACCAAACCAAACGAGGCGAGTACAGATGCAGAGCAAACCTAACTGTGCAAACACAGAGAGAGCGCGGCTTTGCGTCCAATCCATACCCGTGCATCGGGCTCTATCGCTTCACCATCCTCACCCTGCACACGCACCCGCTGTACGCCACCATCGTCGAGCGTCTGCAGAAACCCGGCGCCTCCTACCTGGACATCGGCTGCTGCTTCGGCCAGGACCTGCGGCGGCTGCTGCACGACGGCGTCCCGTCCGAGAACCTGACCGGCATCGACATCGCCGGGGCCCTCATGGAGCACGGCTACAGGCTGTTCCGCGACCGGGACTCGCTGCGGTCGCGCTTCACCGTGCTGGACGTGTTCAAGGGGGACGCCGATCCCGCGTGGGCGGACCTGCGGGCCCGTGGCGCCGACGTTATCCACTGCAGCGCCTTCTTCCACCTCTTCCCCCTCGCCGAGCAGCAGACGGCTGCGCAGCAGATCGCGCCGCTCGTCAGGCCGGGGGGTGTCGTGGTGGGCAGGCAGATCGGCAGCGTGGCGCCCGGTGACGTGCCCGCCATCCAGCAGGGGAGCTCCAGCTACCGCCATGACGTGGGTACTTTTGCGGCTCTGTGGGACCAGGCTGGTGAGGTGACAGGCACTCGGTGGAAGGTTGAGGGGACCATGGATATGGTTGGTATCAACACTTCCAGCCCTGTCGAGGACGAAAATAGCCGCCGGCTGCTTTTCACTGTGACCAGGTTGGAGTGAGGTGTCTCATGACCATCCGGGGATGCTTCGGGTCATGAGCCTGGCGCTGCTGTGTCACAATGATCTCGGGTTTTGGTCACGTACACCGCGGCCCCCTGTCTTTTCAATTTGTTAGGTTGTACTGGCCTCTCTATGGCATGCAGATAAGCAGGTGCGGCTCTGCAGCGGGATGTACAGTTTGCGTCTAGATTCCCCAGCCTGCTTTTTCATAATCCAACATTTGAAAGGATCTCACCGGCTTCACTCGGGCTTCAGCCGGGCCAATTGGCACACTCTATGAGAAAAGGGTGTCTTGGATGACACTGTGGCGGCATCAAGTGTCCTATCTAGGCAAGCGTGTGCGCGTAACCTCTGCATCTACAAGCGATCGCGGACGGGAAGATGGGAATATGGCCAAAGCACCAATTAGAGCCAGAGGGTAGGTCGGTACCACTCAACAACTGCCTGGCAGCCGGGCTGTCAGCCCGAGAGGTTGACGTGTTGTAGTAGATGTTACAGAGGCATCATGTTTCCCTGTGGTGGTAAGCGCTAACCTTGTCTGTATAAACGACTCAATGTCCACCGTAGCACAAGCCTTATAAACTCATCTCCGTCCGCATCTGTCTGCTGACTTGCTGTGATGCGTTCCTGGCGGACCAGTCAGCCCGCAATAACGGCACGACACTACTATGGGAATCGACCCAGCAGGTGTAGCATCATTGGGTTGCAATGGCCACCCGGCCGCAGGTCAGGATCATGATGCGCAAGCGTTCGGTTGAAGACCCTGCGGTCATCCGAACTGCACGCTTGGTCTCTCTTCAGCCTCAGTGTTCTGCGTACAGTAAATCATCCCGCCGACAACCCACAGCCATGAAAGCCTTGCATCCGTCGCAAAAGGACCGAAATGGCGGTGTGATGAGATGTTATAACAGCACAAGGCGTACTGCTGCGAAACCACACTTCTTTGTTTCCCATCCCAAAGATCGAAGCGTCCGTTGGGGGGATAGCCGCGTCAGCTCGCACGAAACCCCCCAAACAAAGACCGATCGGCAGACCGAGGCCCGTCTAACAGCCTTGCTGTACAAAGAGCAGCGTGCATGCAGTCAGAAAGCTACCTGGCTTTCCGCTGCCCTCAGGCTTGGCCGCGCGATACCCTAGCGGCCGTTCTCCTCATCCGTCCCAAAATCATTCTGATCGTTCCCGCAGAGCCTCATTATTCCTATCACTAGTTCATACGGGTAGTATGATGGTGATGGGCCGCCATCAGTGATTTGTGCTTAATCCTGATATGCACTGTGAAGGAATCCTTCAGCAAAACTGTGATCATGCACGTTGTCCAGCACTGGAGGACCCGATTCATGTCTGCGACTGCACGACTGCGACTACGCATCGGAGCTGACCTCAAGTCATGGTAATGATGCGAAGGATTGCTGCAATTTCATTCACCCAGAGAGACGGTCTCTGTCAACCGGCAGTAAGACCATGTTAGTAGATGTGTAGGGCATGATGCTACTTTTCGCTGCTGAAAAAAAAGCAATCATAATAAGGTGTCTGCCCTGCCCCGGACGAAATATCACGCCTGAGTATATGCATATTCACGAGGTCGTTGGACATTGTGATACGACATAATCTCATGAATTTCAGCTGTGTCTGATCGCAAAACCCACCATTCGCTACGTCTAAGTATTCCGGGGTTGCCGCGAGGAAAGAACCGCAGCTACCTAGGGAAAGATGCCGATGTGAGTCGATGTAGTGCCCACAATGTCGCTTCTCATTGATACATGCATAATTTTAGACTGACTCGTAGAGAAAGGCTGAGGAATCCTTGGGACAAGTACGAGCCTTTTGTTGGCCCAGATCTCCCAAATCGCAAATGGCCCTCTCGGAGGATCACGCAAGCCCCGAGGTGGCTTGCTACTGACCTTCGTGATGGCAACCAGAGCCTCGCGAGTCCAATGGTGAGTATGATGTTATCCAATGCATCATTTCCGTTCAATTATGTATACGAAAATTCATTACAGGGCCTAACAATCCACAGACCATCGACCAGAAGCTGGCCTTCTTCAAACTGCTAGTGAGTGTCGGCTTCAAGGAGATAGAGGTGTCGACCCCAACCGCAAGCGACACCGAATTCAACTTCACCCGCCAGCTCATAGAGACGCCCGGCCTGGTACCCGACGACGTCTGCCTGCAGGTGCTTTGCCCGTGCCGGCCGGACCTGATCCGGCGCACGGTGGACAGCCTCAGGGGCGCCAAAAGGGCCATCGTCAGCCTGTACTTCGCCTCCAGCCCGGTCATGCTGGACGTCGTTTTCGGCGGCATGACGCAGCGCGAGGTGCTCGACCGGGTCACCGAGGCCGTCGCATACTGCCGGTCCATCACGCGGGACGCGCCGCAGGAAGCGAGGACGCAGTGGACCCTGATGTTCAGCCCAGAGGCCTTCTCCGCGAGCGACCCGGTGTGGTGCGCGGCGATGTGCGAGGCGGCGCGCGCGGCATGGGGCCCCGCGGCGGCGCCGGGCGACACGCCCATCATCTTCACGCTGCCGGCGACGGTGGAGGTGTCCACGCCCAACGTCTACGCGGACCAGGTGGAGCTGTTCGCGTCGAGCCTGTCCGACGGCGGGGCGGGCGTCTGCGTCTCGCTGCACGTGCACAACGACCGCGGGTGTGCGGTGGCCGCCGCCGAGCTGGGCCAGATGGCGGGCGGCACCCGCGTCGAGGGGTGCCTGTTCGGCAACGGCGAGCGCGCTGGCAATGTAGACCTCGTCACGCTCGCGCTGAACCTCTACTCGCAGGGCGTCGACCCGCGGCTCGACTTCTCAGACGTCGCGGGCGTGCGCGCCCTCGTCGAGGACATCACTGCCATCAGGGTCCATCCCCGGGCCCCTTATGCTGGCGAGCTGTTCTTCACCGCTTACAGCGGCGCGCACCAGGACGCCATCGGCAAGGGCCTGGCGCGGTTCAAGCTGGGCGGCGGCGAGAAGAAGCTGTGGAAGGTCCCTTACCTCGCCATGGACCCCGAAGACCTGGGTTCCAGCCACGACGGCATCATCCGCCTCAACTCCCAGAGCGGCAAGGGCGGCGTTGCCTGGACCCTAGCCCAGCAGCTCAACCTCCACCAGGTTCCGAGGGGGCTGCAGCTCGAGTTCTCGCTGGCCGTCAAGAAGGCGTCGGAGCTGGCCGGCGGCATCGTCTCGCCCCCCGCCGTCGCGAACCTCTTTCTCAGGCGGTATTTCGTCTCCGTCCCAGACCCGCGCATCAAGTCGGCGGGCGTTGACCACGTGGGCGGCAGGAAGGCGGCGAACGGCGTAAATGTAGATGGTGGTTGCCCAGCGACAAATGGTGCGACCCCGAGGGCTCGCGGGGATATCATGGCCGTGAACTGTGTGGTGGCCATCCAGGAGAGCGAACACACGCTCCAGGGCATCGGCTCCACCGTCGCTGACTCTCTCACCAATGCTCTTTCTGAGGTATTCAATGATGATTTCGCGTTCAATACTTCGGAATATGGCGTCCCTTCGGCACCGGGAGCTCTGGAAACAATGCTTTTCGTGGAGTGTCATCCTCCCGGTGGTGGACTGGCTACTTGGGGGGTTAGAAGGGCCCCCCTTGGACGTGACGACGACCGTCATCATGCGGAGCTGCTAGCTGCTTTATCTTCTGCTCTGGTACGTCTTCTCTTGGATCTATCACATTGGTTCTTGTCGTGGGAATACTGACCTGGATGCAGGATTTCCTGGAGCGTGTGTCGGCTATTCAGTCATAACCAATTTACTAATTTACTAATTTTTCAATCTCCGGCCAATTCATTTCCAATCTACCTGGGTATCTTTTGCTAGTCTTCCGGTCTATAGTTTGCTGGAGATGACGGTCCGGCTTCTAGAAGGAGGACGAGCCATGTCTGCATGGCCGGGACAACGTGTTTTACAACACATATGTAGGCTACTTAGGTATCTAGATACTCATGTGGTACGGTTTTGAGCCTAGATGTACCAAAGGACCACAGAACCAAGCCGAGGGGCAGTCGATCACAAATTCCTTGCCTCCCCCCCCCCCCAAAAAAAAAGCACCTTGGGCATCTTCATTGCACGCGTTTTGCCCCATGGCTCACAGCTGGTCAACAGAGCCATGACTTGTGATGTTGCCAGAGTTCCTTGACAGCACCGCCGTTCACCTCTCTGTGCCTCTTCCCATCTATTCTAGAGGCACTAAAAGCTTGCCATTTCTGGTCTTGAGGAGAGCGGCAAGCACCCAACCCGTGATACGTCGTAATCGTGACCGCCCACATGTGCAACCGCGCTCCGTATCTGCACACTCGATATCGATATCCCGGTCGGTCTCACACTTCCAACAACATCCCACGTGATGCCATTTAATATTGCCAATTACGCCCTTAGGAGGTGCCTAGGTGACTACCATGCCAATTGTGAGGGCACACTTCGATGGCTTCTGTATTGCAATGGCGTTGTAAGGCGCCTGCATCAGCTGCTTTGTGAAATATTGTATGGGTGCAAGACAGGAAGAGTTCTCCGTGGATCACCATGGCTGTCCATACTTCACTCTTGCGGATTCCTTCAACCTTAAGATGCTTACAGTCGCTGGTCGTTGAAAATTAAGAAGCTGAAATGCCATGCCGCGGACCGAGTAGTTGGTGGTTTGTGAGCACACGCGCGGTGCAGTAGTCAAGCATGCACCTGTTGACGTTGAAGACGTCCTCTCCGGCTGCCGCGGATGTGGCAGTGGACGTATAACCATCTCGGCTTACAAGTGGTGAACTGGGCAGGCAGGAGTCCCCGAGTCATTAAGGAGATCGTTATATAGAGCCGTCCATTGGACTATACCTCTCGGATGCGTTGATTGGATGGCATTGTTGCGCTTTATGTTACACTTCGCATATGCATGTCAGATGTGGGGGCCAAATTCCAGCCCAGCTGGCCTGTATATCTAGGCTGCCGACCAACGAACCCGGAGTTTGACCAGGCTGTCCACGGGATCCTAATATTGAACAATCACAGTCTCCCACGGAGTTTGAAATCGGCAGAAGCCACATTCCATCCTACTTTGTATACCCCATTCCAAACGCTCTTCAGGCAAATTGTTGCAACACCTCTGACGGGGAAGCTTCTCTTCAGCTGACCAAGTTTGGTGGTCACCTTGGCGCAGGATTGCGGCTGGAAAACTGTCACATTGCTCGAAGTCAATGCCATATGCACGCTTGAGCCCTCGAATACTATCGGCACCGCGTCTTCACGATCGTGGTGATATCTGCGCGGATATTCGTTGCTTATACACAGAATCAACGCTTCTAAAGACTCCTAGGTGTCCAAGTTTAGTCCAAGAAATAAAAAGCCGCCAAATAACCACAAGATGGCATCCGCAACGACAAATCCAGGGCCACATGGTTCAAGAAACTATGGCCAGGATCAACAGTATCACAGAGGCATGTCAAGCGGAAACAGTGACAGTGATCCAGCTAGGCCTGGGGTTCATGACTCCACAGAGCTCCGCTCCTTGCTTTCACCTAGTCAGATCCCGGCATCTTCACCAGTCAGCACAACAGGAAATAGTGCCCCGACGCCCTCGGTGAGCTCGCGTCAGGACGGCGCGGCAGTCAAGGCTCCTCTCGTCCCAAAACAAGTCCGTCGGAAATCCTCGCGCTGGCAGAGGTTCGAGAGATACTGCGATGATAGCTGGGTATTGGAAGTCATGTCCATGTTTCTGTCAATCGTTTGTACTGTGGCAATCGCCGTGGTATTGAGGGCATTTGAGTGAGTTGACACCACAAGGCTTGTTCTAACGGCAAGTCTTGGCTGTGAAGCTAAGAGTAACGCTGACCGAGGTTGCCGTGTTCAGTGGCCACCGGGCGCCGAACCTTCCTGAAGTGGTGAACTTAAACGCCATAGTCTCAATATTGGCGACAATTTCTGGTTCTACGATGCTATTCAGCATCTCTGCAGCAATGGGACAGGCTAAATGGGATTGGATCAGCCAGCAGCCCCGACCGCTGCGCGATCTCAAACTCCTAGACGAGGCGAGCCGGGGCCCGCTCGGCTCCTTCGAAATGCTATTCCATCGGACCGCCTTGTCGATGACTACACTGGGCTCCGCAGCTACACTTCTAAATTTGGCCGTTGGTCCCTTCGTTCAGCAGCTTATTGACAGGCCGATTGCGCCCGTTCCTGTGGTGTCGGATCAAGTGTGGACGCCGACCATGTCGTTTCCAAGCCAGTACCTGAACGGCAACGTCAGCGAGGTTGTCGATGCTTATAACAGCGGGATTTGGAACGACGTGTCTATTTACAAACGATGGGCCCAGTGCCCCACTGGGAACTGCACTTGGCCGGCATTCGAAAGCTTGAACTGGTGCGCCAAGACAAAAACATATAACATATCGGAGCTGGGCAAGGTCAGAATTGACTGTCCAGTGGCCTATAGCGAGGAAAGCTTCGACTCTATCTACAATGACTTCGCACAGACCGGAGACTATAACACTAACTCGACATCTTGCAATATATACCTTGAAGAAAGCACAGCACCTCTGGCATATCCCATCGTGTTCTCCCTAGAAGGCGGCAAGGGTCCCTTGGTCACTAATCCGTCCGGAAAAGAGCCGTCGTTCAAAACCACGTTCCCTGTCGAACTGATCGCCCCTTTGAGAGCCTCTAGAGGCACGCCGGAGGGCGGCACGTTCTTAGGCGTTCCTGACCCATTGCTGTCGGTTGGATACGCCCGCTTTTCATTGGATGAGGCGCGAAACAGTACCATGGTTCTTGAAGCCTTAGAGCAAGCTGTCATGAGCTTTTGCACCGTACAGTACAACTTGACGGTGGAACATGGAGAATTGAAACAGATGAATTCAGCTCCGGATTTCGGTCGCTTCATGAACGACACCACCGCGGCTAGGATACTGGAAAGCGATGATACGTGGTGCTGGGCACCCAGCAATACCACGACGCCAGCTTTCACCGGACCCATACAGCAGACGACCGATGGTATCTCCTACATCTTCGATACGAATACTAGGGCATTCTGCGTCAGTTCGCCTTTTTCTCTTTCATCAGAGGTTGCCAATCGAATCAGTAGCGTCTACAACATGAGTCTTTTGAAAGGGTCATCAAACGGCACAGTGACGTACTCCGATGGTGGCTGGAACTCCAACGAGGATGTCATGAAGAGACTCAAGTCGCGAGGCCTTTCCGATGTGGTTGCTGTAATAACAGCATCACTAAACCATTTGTACGATGCTGACGTGGATGGTTCCAATGGAAGGGCAACTGGAGTAGCAGTGACGTATGAACCATTCGTCCGTGTCCGCTGGCCGTGGTTCATTCTTCCTGTACTGGTTGAGATCATGGGTCTTGTCTACTTCGTTGCAGTAGCCTTTGGTAACAAGCGGAGGCGGCCCCTTTGGAAGGGATCAATTCTGGCGGCTTTGTTCCATGGCCTGCAGCATTGTGAGTCTCGGGCAGGGGAAACAGGCCTTGATACTGCTAGTGGAATGACAGCAGTGGCAGAGCGGACGAGCGTGATGTTGAGTGCGGCTAGCAGCGGGCAAACCGCTGGCCTGCGTACAGTTAAAAGACAATGAAACTGCGAAAAAAGATGTTTTTTTCTTACTGTCTTACACTATTGGGCCAACCTGGAACTTTCAGATAAGTTTGACAGTGGTGATAGGTCCTCACCTAACGGGAATGGGCGAGATACAAGCCAGTAACTATGTGCCGCGCGATCAATCCTGCACTGGACCTTAAAATCTAAGATTATGCATGAGGAAGGCATCTGATCCAATCTGATCGTTGTCATCAACAACGAACGTTGAGAATCCGATATAGGCAGCATGCCCTTCCACCCGCACCCTTACTGCCTTCTTTATGTCGTTTGGAAGATCTTCAAGTGTCACCTCCTCCACTACTTCGGCGGTGAACGAGCCCGCAGAGAACGACCTGGATACTATTGAATCATACGTCCACCGCTTCCCGACAGGTCTAAGTCCTTTCGCATGGGCCAGCGCCATCCGGGCGACAACGCAGGATCCGGTTGGAGACCTGTCGATCTGCCCGTCACCAAAGAAGAAAATGCCAGCCTCTGCACCCTCACTTCCATTCTTCGCAGTTCCTATCGTGTTGTCCGAGACCATGATACCATAAGCGCACTGTGCAGCCGTGGGGACGCCGATCTCGGCCAGCTTCTCCTTTCCCATGGCCGCGACGGCATGCTTCAACGTCTCAGCACGGTGTTGCACGCGCTCCAAGGCGATGTCACGCAGACCATGTTCGAAGCCTAAGACCCTGGAGTCAACAACAATGGAGTATGAACCTCCATAGCAGAAGTCCACGGGTACCTCGCCCCGCCCGTCCAACCCAGGCCACCGGGCCTCTGGCGCAATGGGGATCCTCGCCTCCATAGCTACAGGGTACGCCGGCATAGAGACGAGCGACACAGGACGGCTGTTATCGGAGTACCTCCCATCTGGCGTGACGGGAACAACAACCCTCACCAGCCCGCCCGGCGCATGAAGCAGCACTGTTGTCGTGCATGCCACGGCATCAAACCCCAGCCTCGCGCGCGCAGGGAAGACGGCCTCGTCGTGGGTGTCGACGAGGAAGCGGCCCAGAGCGATGGTGGCGTGGCCACACATGGACGAGTACCCGTTGTTGTGGCAGAACAGCACGCCCATGTGTGCCTCGCCCGACCGGACTAGTTCCGTCTCAGGCCGCAGGATGGCGCCGTACATGTCGCGGTGGCCGCGGGGCTCGAGCAGCATGCGGCGCCGGATGTGGTCGAACTCCGTCTCGGCCTCGCGCCGTTGCTCTAGGAGCGTCGTGCCGGGCCGCAGCGGGGGCATGCCGGCGTAGAGGATGCGCGCTGGCTCGCCTGTCACGTGCATGTCGACGCATTTCAGCACGGTGTCTGCCGATGACGACTCGAGGTGGTTGAGTATGTCCATCGCGATTCTGGGAAACCGTTTGAGAATGTCGAAAATTCTTGCTGGAATAAAATGGTGTTGAAGGAGGAAAGCTGTTGGCAGCTGGCCTGCGCGTGTGTACATTACTCAGTGGGGAGCACCTCGGCGTGCCGGACCGCACGAGCAAATCAATGGCCTTAACTTGAATAGTGGAAGTTTGCGGGTCTACAGGTTCCAAATCATGGGCATCGGCACATAGCCTAATTCATATGTGACTTTCTGTTTAGCATTATTATCTAGCAGCGCCCGCAGCTACTGCCAAAATATCTACGCTACTTGCATGGATACATGACGCTGGAACACACCTAGAAAGGTCACATTCAACACAACTCAGCAACCGCTTGCCAATGAGTTCTATTGAAAGCAGACAGAAGTTCTCTCAAGTGACAAAATTACTTGATAATATCTATGCCTAGTAAGTATACCGGAAATTTTTGTTCTCCCAGTCTGTCATATCCTCCCTCTCAGACTCCAGTCCGGCTTGTATCAAGTCGTCTGGGATTCCATACTGGGAGTTGCGTCGCTTGTTTTCGAAGACGCACATCAAGTAGTACGCCACTCCTGATGCAGCCATTAGAGCAAAAGCGAACATCATTGACCCTATGCCCAGCGGATACCGCGGCGCCTGCCTTGTAAGGAAGAATTGCGGGCCGATGATATTTCCCACAGCTGCCATGGTGCTCGAAGTTAGTCATATATCTACAATTACAGCCAATAGCCTCTAGATCCAACAGGAGAGAAACATGCAGTACTTACCATAGCACACAGCAACTGTGATACCCATAAAGCTTTTCTTCGTGGCACCACCAGTATTAGACGAGTTGAGACTGAGCATAAAGACCCAGGGGACATTGTAGAAGCCCATGATATATACTCCAGCCAACGAAGCATTACGCTGTTCCTCTATGTCAAGCGTGTGTACCATGACGGCACCGGCGAGCCCAATGAGCGCCGAGACAATCCAAAATAGGCACCGCAAATTCTGGACAAAGTGCGAGATGGCAGTCAGCGTGGCGCCCGCCACCATGGCCACGGCGGCTTGGGGTGTGGCCATCAGGACTGTCTTGGTCCGGCTGAAGCCGTAGCCTTCGATGATCAGAGGGTTGAAGTTGGTGATGCCTGCGTTTGCGACTGCATAGCCGATCCCGCAGGCCCAGATGCACCAGCACTTGGGATCTCGTAACGCTTCAAGGATGTGATGAACTTCGAATTTCTAAGGAGGTATATTTCAGTCATGGGTCACTGCGAGCCGAAGTTCTCCAGGGAAAGTTGAAATAGAAGTGAAGGCAGGTGAACTTGAGAGCAACATGACTAACCTTGTGGTTGTCAACACCTGTCTGGTTCGCTGCGAGTCGGACTATCACTGCGGCTTTTTCTTTTTCATTCAAGAACCAAGCCTTTGACGGGTTGTCTGGCAGTGCAAAGAAGATTACGAAGCCGGTCAAGATGGTAACGGCTCCGTATATTAGAAAGATGTACTAAAAATCACGATCAGTGTCGCCAGTCGAGTATGAAAAGCAGCCAGCCTCCACGAAATGGAAATGAGTAGGCTTTTCCGGTGGTTTCTTACCTTCCAAGTCGCCAATTCCCCCTTAATATTACCAATGGCGTACGACAATATGCCTCCAAACACACCGGCGAACGTATTGTGCCATAGCGCAGTCCGCAGCGGCTGCTCCTCGCGACGATACCACGTCGAGTTGAGCACCAACATGCACGGCAACAGCGCCGCCTCAAAGATGCCCAGCAGGACCCGAATGACCGCGAGTCCCGCAAAGTTATGGCACGCACTCATCAGGCAGATGCAGGCTCCCCAAGCCGTGAGGCACGCGCCGATATACTTGCCGATGGGCACCTTGGTCATGATCCAAAAGCTGGGGAACTCCATGGCTAGATACCCGAAGTAGAAGATGCTGCCGAGCCAGGAGTATTCTTGGCCCTTGAGGTTGGTATCTTGGCGTAGTCCGAAAATGGCGGCGAAGCCCATAGCGTTCTGAGGACACGGGGAGAGCAAAGTCAGTCTGTGATGCAGTATTCTAGCATCTAGGCTCGCTACCTCCGGCCATGGCCTGTTGAGGGAAGAAAATGATATTTGTTCCTTGCTCACCTTGTCGAGAAATGCCAAGGTCATGGCTATCACGAGACAGGGCAAGACTACCAAGTCTGTCTTCATCAGTATACGTCGATTCTGTGCCGGCGACAAAGACTCGGCATCATCATTGATGTGGGATGCCATTATCTCAGCGCTTTCGTGGGAACCCGGCCCATCTTTGTTGGTCGACTTGAGGTCGTCAGGCAGCGGCCTGGATGCCATTTTCATATGGCTGCTGGGGATAGTGTTCTGAGTCTGCCGGCCTCGTCTTAGTGCGCCAGAAGAATTCAGTACAGGGCTGTATCGAATTCAGATGGCCTGGGAGCTTGGTGTATCTTATCGTTAAGTACCAGGTTACATCCGGCGTTTTGATAAGCTTTCCAAACCGGAGAACGAGATGCACTGGGCTACCACGGAACGAAACATGGGGCACTTTTACAGAGTTTTCACTTCTCACGTTGACGGTAATTAATTAAACGAGGCATGGCCGCATCTGCTTAATCTGCAGATCACTCAAATGTTTTGCGGTGAGGAGATGGTCGTTTTCGAGACCGGGTTGACGGAATCGCACTACGGGATCACGCAATGAGAATGTGGATCTTGCGCTGCGGTTTTCTCCATCAAGATCACCAGAGCCTGCTGGGGGTACTTCGAGCCTGTTGCTTGACTCGCCCGAGAGACGAGTCTGATGATTGTATGTAAGCTGAGTAATACAAAACAGCCTCAATAGTAGTGGGCTTTTGGGGCATCAATCTACCGAGCCCTGGAGGGTAGGCGCTGACCGTGTATATGCTTCATGTAACTGCGAGTGTTCACTATGCACAGTGGAAAACACCTAAAACGCCTACACTGGATAGCATGCAATGCCTATGGTAGCCGGTCGGTTGCACTCCTAATAGTAATACGCATACATCCCGAAGGTGTACGGTCCCTTCACACAGTGGTGAACGCTCAAAGACCAAGCGATGTAAAAATAATACAATGCTAATAACAGTGTAGAATTCTCTGCCTGGGTACGTGGCACTAGCCTTGTGCTGTACAGATAAGGCTAGAAGCATCGTACCCGACGGCGCTGTAGACTAGACTTGCTCGTCGACATATAGCCCAGTGGCTAGTTTACAGACGGCGAAGGCCTATGGTAGCGTCTAGGTAAATTTCATATACGGCTTTCAGTTACTGGAAAGCTGTACCCGAAGAGGTGCCTAAACAGCCTTGTAGCAACTTCGACTGCGTAGACGAGCTAGTCGAGACCAGCTTCTAGTGTCACCGTGTGAACTAGTCCCGTAGACATAATTGGCCTAGGAATTACACTTAATTATGCTGTTGGTGGTAACACGAAGAAATTGGCGCTGCAGGTAGCCCACAATCGGTACCAGACTCATATCGTGTGGCAGCTCCCTTAGGGTATTTGAGGCACCGTTCATCCAAAGGCTTGAAAACCCGTCACTCACTTCGATGGGCCATCTGACTACTACAGATTTGGCAGAAAAATTGACTGCAGCCCACGGTCAAATTCTCAAGTTCCCCTAACGTCATCCTTCACAAACTGTTCGCTCATGATACCTCGCTCTATCATAAGAACTTCGCTCTCTCATACCAGTCTCCTTTCTTCTCTCCTCCTCTGTGTTTCTCAACATGAAGCCCGATAACGAAGAGAAGCGAGATGGCTGTCAGAAGCCCAACAGCCCCACGACAAACAAGGATGAATCTGCTAGGATCGAGGCAAACACTCCGACAAACCTGCCTCCGACCTCCGCAAACACAAACGAGCTTGGGGACTCCGTTTGCACCACAACTTCCGAGTCGGCACCTCTTGACAGTGTTCATCAGGACTGCGACAATCACACGCAACCTCTTGGAAACAACAAAGAAGCCAAGACCGAGAACCTGCACAATAGCCATCCTGAGCTCGAAACTGTCACGATGAGCTCATCGGATTCGAAAGAAAATGGAGACGAACCCCAAGATTCCAGTGGGACCGACAGCGATCAGAAGCAGGAGGGAAGTCCCGGACCACTCCCGTCTCCAACGCCTCTTGAAAAGTCTCCTGCACTACCGCCGCTCATGAAGAAAACTGCCCCTTCCCCAAAGGAGCCTGTTGAAGATACTTCGGACCATGATTCCGATAGCGACACTTCTTCAAGCAGTTCAACAGATGATGCTTACAAAGTCTCAGATGATAATTGGAAAGTCTCACGACCAGTTCGCAAGAAGCCCGACCGCGTGTCCTCGTGGGCAAAATCAGTTGTGAGCGACATGAAGCCAGAAGATGTCGACGACGATTCGCCGTCACGGCTCGAGTGGTTGAGGCAGAAGCGGGAAAGCAAGGAGGAAAACCGATTCCTTGACCAACTAATGTGTATGGTTGGCTTGGAGGAGGTGAAGGCTCACTTCCTCGCTGTCAAAGCCAGGGTTCAGGCCAGGGCTGAAGCAAGCAAACACGGCGGTACCGCACAGCCCGAGTTGCGACTTCACATGGTTCTCCAGGGCAAAGACGGAACGGGCAAGAAGTCCATCGCAAAGCTCTACGCCCAGTTCCTGTACTCTATAGGCGCTGTGGAAACCAAGGTCACTGCCCGAGTTTCGAGCTTAGACCCTCTCAACCCCGGGTATTCGGGCTCAGTGGTCAGACCGGCCACACGGATAGTTTTGGGCCCCATCGGTGAGGAGAAGCCGGGATCTGAAGCCGTTACCCTTCCAGCTCCACCGAAGAAGCCACGCAATCCCTCAGTTCTCTTCTACGATAAGTCTGGTGCAACGGACCAACACAGTAGCTGGGACGATCCCTATGGTATGGGCTTTTATTCGCGTCATTCGCACCGTCGCAGCAACATGCAAGCCGAGATGGATGAGACGAAGAAGGCTCAGGAGATAAAAGCACTCATGAAGCGTGGGGAGAGATCTGTCCTGATTCTGTCATCGCGGGAGAAGTCTTTGCTCGAGCTTGTCGAGGGCAGCGAGAAGGCTCTGCAGGAGTTTCCACCGCCTTTGGTCGTCTCGGACTACAATGACGAGGAGCTGAGACGAATCCTGGTCCGCATGATACAAAAGAAGGGTCTGTCGGTGGAGGGCGGATATGAGGATCGGAGTCTCCTTGTTTTGGTGCAGCGAGTTGCCCGAGAGAGGAAGGCCGAATCCTTTTCGAACGTTCATCACCTACAGAAGGAATTGGACCATGCGTGCCGACGTCGGGCCTTGCGAATGCAGCGAGAATATTCCCAGTGGTCTGGTGGGGATTCGGGAAGAGTGGCAATGATCAGTGGCCAGGAGAAGATCCCCCTCACGTCAGAAGATATCATTGGACCGCAGCCGAAAGACGTTCGCCGCGATAATTCATCTTGGGAAGAGCTTCAAAAGATGATTGGACTCGAAAATGTCAAGGCTGAGTGTGGCGACATCATCGACTTTGCTCAGATCAACCACCGCCGGCAGCTCCTTGGACTAGAGCCGCTCAAGATCGGCCTCAACAGGATCTTTCTCGGACCTCCCGGGGTGGGTAAAACGACTGTCGCTCAGCTATATGGCCAGATCCTCATCGACCTGGGGCTTGTTTCCGGAGACAAGGTCCTGCTGCGAAATCCATCCCACCTGGTCGGCGCGTACATAGGGCATTCTGAGGAAAAGACGAAGCGCGTCCTGGACGAAGCCAAAGGGAATGTGCTTATCATCGACGACGCACACATGCTATATCCCGCATCCGCGAGCGCAGACCACAAAACAGATATATTCCGCGTCGCTGTCCTCGACACCATCGTCGCGAACGTATCCGCGGACCCAGAAGACAGGTGCGTCTTACTGCTCGGGTACGAGCACGAGATGGGTCAACTGTTCAACAACAGCAACCCTGGGCTGCAGCGACGCTTCCCCAAGGAGACCGCGCTACGCTTCGAAACGTACAGCGAGGACGAGCTCTGCCAGATCATGGATCGGAAAGCCGCCGAGTGTGGCATTGAGATGACGGAGGAGGCCAGGGCTGTGTCGAGACAGGTCCTGGGCCGCATGCGCATCAACCCGAAGTTTGGAAACGCAGGCGACGTTGAGAACCTACTGAATCAGGCAAAAGTACGTTCCAATGCGCGGATGAGGAATAAATCGCATGGATCGGGGCTCGTCGAAGTTACTCTAGAACCTGGCGATATCGACCCGCAATGGGACCGGTTGCTGAGAGCCGACGAGAATCGTGTTGCCCTGTTCGACGGCTTTGTTGGGTTTGAGAAGATCACCAAGAAGTTCGAGGGGTACAAATTCCTGGTAGACGGTATGCGGCTCCACGGCCTTGATCCCAAGCCTCACATTCCCTGGGCCTTCATTTTCAAAGGCCCTCCAGGTACCGGCAAGACGTCAACTGCTCGGAAGGTAGGACGCCTGTACTACGATATGGGTCTACTCTCCACGGAAGAGGTCGTGACTTGCTCGGTCAGTGACCTTGTCGGTGAGGCTTGTGGACAAACAGGACCCAAAGTCCTCAACACTCTGGAGACTGGCCTTGGCAAAGTTCTATTCATCGACGAGGCCTATCGATTGGCTGGAGGCACCGTATTCCAAACGGAGGCTATCGGGGAGCTGGTTGACGCAATGACACAGCCGCGCTACAGCAAGAACATTGTCGTCATCCTGGCTGGGTATACCGCCGAGATGGAGTCGCTTTTGCGAACCAATCCAGGGCTGCGCAGCAGGTTTCCCGAGCAAGTCGTCTTCCCGCCAATGACCCCACCTGCTTGCTTCGATCATCTCAGGCAAGAGGTACAGAAGCTCAATATCTCCATACCAAAGGCAGAAGACGCAGGGTTTGAGAAGAGGATGATGATCAAATGGCTCTTTGATCGCCTTAGCCAGACGACTGGATGGGCTAGCGGTCGAGACGTCGAGACTTTAGCCAAAACCATCATCGGCAAAGTCTATATGAGGGAGGGCAGAGCGCGAAATGAAGGAGTGGCGGGCCGTCTGCACTTCGGCACAGATGAGGTTATTGAGGTTCTTCAAGCCATGTGGAAAGAACGGAGCGGAGGCAAGAGTAGCGAGCCGGGAGCATAGATTATTTCAGCATGGAAGGGGCCGGGCGAAGGCTTTCGTTCACTTGCAGACACGCGACCTAATAAGTTAGACATTAATGTACAGTTTTGCGATTCTTGAGACTTTGCAGTTCCGGAACCCCTCTTATATCACCAGTAAGAAAAGCATAGCATTTATCTCCCAAATCTGTACCGTCGTGTGCGGTGTTGCAAGCTTCAAAGGTATGTTCGATGAGCTTAAGCAATTGTCATCCAGTTCATCGCACACAGAATCGAGAGACATATGTTTACGTCGTTGGAGGCTGAGGCGCATCAAGGTAGCCTGAGGCGCATCAAGGTAGCCTTAGGCTCAGCCACAAATTAGAATGGAGCGCCAACTCCATGCGTTCAGGGCCTTGTTTCAGCTTAAATACGCCATCCAAAGTTTTTGAGGCCGTTCCTCCCGAACCGTTCCCTCGGCGCCCGTTACTGAGTCGTACGCCAAGCGCTATGGGGCTGGCATGGGAGCCATGACAGAAATAGACAAGCATAAAAGCGATTCTAAAGCCCGCTGGTAGGCTCGTCTTCCCGCGAGATCCGGTCAAGCCCGTTGATTATTCGCTGATGAGGCTAGTCTCTATAACGGCTTGCCATGCCAATATGCAGGTTCAAATAAGCCAAGGATCGTGCACCTCATGCTTGGTGTTGTGGAAGAAGAGAGCCGCGATGCAGGGCTGACTCGAGGCTCTGCGAACTAGCACGGATCAGCTCTTTGGCGTCGATCTCGAGAAACTTTATTTTTGAATCGTTCGAGTGATGTTTCTATAATCGGTGCACATTGTCATGAGAGATCGCCCGTTGAATAGACGAATATGTTTCTGAATAAGAGCTGTGTCGATCCCTTCTGTCACGTCGATACATATGAGCAGCCATGGACTAAACATTTCTTATTCTCTTTTTCGTAGACCTTCCTCTGCATTGCCTGGCGTCATTCGCCTTACATTCTTTTCTCTGCTGAAACCCACTCTCGTTGATCGAAAATGAAGTTCAATAACCAACATTCCTTACTCGTCGGCCTGGGCCTTCTTTCTTTCTCAGTGAGCGCACATTCAGGTCAGCCCTACTACGATGCTGCTCATCTCCTCAGACGAGATAATTCCACAGGCCAGTCAAATGGCACTTCAACGAGCGCAGTGATACCTTCTTCCAGTCGCCCGTCTCTCCCACCCGTGACAATCCTCCCATCAAATGTTCCCACCACTCGTGGCGGCTCTTCTGCTCCGCCAACAACAGTCCCACCGACCATAACTAGCGCTCCCCCTTCAACAACTGCAACGTCCAGTGCTCCGGCAGCAACAACAACAGTCAGCAACGGTGATACGATCGTCGTCGCCGCCGGCGTGGTGGTAGTCGGCGGGGCCGGGGGCGGTTTCTTCAGCATCGCCGGCTCGGGAGCAGCGCCGGTGGCAGTGGCAGCCGGCACAACCGTCACGGCCGGCTCTTCCTCGGGTGACAACCCAGACAACCCCGATAACCCGGAGCCGACGAGCCAGCCTCCGAGCTCCGAGCCACCAACCAGCACGGAGCCAACGACTACGGAGACAACCACCTCGGCACCGACCGGGCCGCCCACGCCTTGCCTCATCTTCCCCAAAGATGGAGCTACGAGTCAGGAGAACACAGACTTCATCTCGCTCCTTGACAAGGAGCTTGGGAAGGGCAATTACCGGGAGACGACCGATACTGTGCAGTTATTCGTGAGCGCAAACATCACTGCGGCTCAGAATGCAACTCTCTCCGCGGATGCATTGGTCAGTAGAAATCCCACACCCCACCGGAACCTGAATATCATTCTTTGGTACTCACAGACATTGCAGGTCGGTGGCGTAGAGCCTATTGTCCCGCTCGAGGACAACGCTGGCGAGTCTACACCGGTCCCAAACAGCAAGCGGGAAGAAGACGTCCACGAGAAGTGGTGGATGGAGTCGTTGGACAAGCTCGGAAGGATCAAGAAGCGTGCTGTAATGAAGCAGGACAATGCCCCGACCGAGCTCGTCATGATCTCGCAGCCACCTCTGGTGGACCTGGCGGCACTGAAGAGCTACACTTATGATGACAGCGCTGGCACGGATATCACGGTCTATGTCTTGGACACGGGTTACTACACCAAGAACAGCGTGAGTAAATACATACTTACAACTTTGCTGGTGTAGCACGTACTAACACATCGGATTTTACAGGAGTACACCGGTATGGCCAAGAAGCCACGATGGATCTTTGGAGGCGCACAGGCAGACAAGGCAGTTGAGGAGGACCTTGGCTCTGACGGTCATGGTAGCTGCGCTGGCTCCAAAGTCAACGGGCCCAAATATGGGGTTGCCAAGCAGGTCAATCTTGTGGTTGTGAAGGCCTCGATCAACATCGACGAAACACTCGACGCCCTAAACAAGATCGTCGAGGATGTGAGAGAAAAGAAGCTGCAGGGCAAGGCAGTGGTCAATTTCTCACGATCCAGTACGTGTTTCCCTTTCTGCAACCGGATCACAAACCATCCACTAACCTGCTCGATAGTCGCGAATCCGAGCAAATTCACGCAGAAGATGCTCGAATACTACGTCAATGAGATGATCAAGGAAGACGTCATCTTCATCACGGCGTCTGGCAACGACGATCGGGAAGAGGTCGCAGTAAGTCTCATCCCTTTTGATGCTCGGATCGTTGCTTGCGTACGGTGGGTCACCAACTAACGCAATATTCATAGGATGGAAAAGCGTCTGCCGCTGACGTTGATTCCTACCCGCCATTGATGGCCGCCTCTGGTGTTCCAATCATCAATGTCGGTGCCGTTGACAACACGGGCAAGAATGCATCCTTCTCCCAGGGTGGACCCCTAGTTCATGTGATGGCGCCTGGCGAGCAGGTCCAGTGTGCTGCCAACTCCTTCTTTTCTAACACACAGAAACAAGATGGAACATCTTTTGGTAAGCATCCTCCATAATTCAACAGAACATATCACGCCCATCGCATTACTAACATATTCATGCACAGCCGCACCAGCAGTAGCTGGCCTGGCAGCCTATCTGCTCGCCCTGGGAGAGTACCCAGAGCTGTACCAGACGGGCAAGGTGGCGGAGAACATGAAGAAGCTCCTCATAGACATGGCATACCAGCGTGTGCCCGATGGAGGCCAGGTCGTGTTCAACGGCCAGGGAGCCGTCTGCTCCCGCCCCAGCAGCGCCAAGTTCAGGCGTCAGGACCTGAGCGGCGAGGCCTGTTCCGCCGTCTCATCAACGACGACCGTGGCAGCATCCTCAACTTCGGCTCCTCCGCCGCCAGCCACGACATCTAACCCACCACCAGCCGAGACGAGCGCGCCTCCACCACCACCTGCGCCCAAGGAGTTGTATTCTCTGAACGATGAGGTAGCCGCCGGGACTCAATCTTGCTTCCCGACAGACGGCTTCACCACCACGGCCGGGACAACGTATGGCTTCTCGTTCGACGTCGACGCAAACCTGCTGGTGAGCATCCAGACCGGCTCCACGGACGAGGGCTACCACCAGTCCATGGGCTCCTGGACAGGCACTTTCTACGCCGAGTCCGGCTCGGCGCTCAGCATCTGCGCGACGAGCAGCGCATCCGGGTCACTGCCGCTCAAATTCGCTATTACCGAGGAGCCGTCGCAGGCCGTTGCGGCGCCGTCCGGGAAGGAGGTCTTCAAGCTGGACGACAAGATCGCTGCGGGTGGCACCTCGTGCTTCCCGACGACGGGCCTGAATATTCAAGAGGGCAACTATGGCTTCTCCTATACTACGACCGACGGCGTTATCGTCCACATTGGTGACGACAGCTCAGGGCCTAAGTACTTCTCCGGAAACAGGGCGCAGGGTGCCGGGCTGATGTACATCGACTTCTCGGGCGGCAGCATCTCCATCTGCGGGACAAACAATGGGGGATCCGAGGCGCCTATCTCGTTGACCATGACGCAGTGATCGCTCTCGGTCTCGGGCTCATTTTACATTTCAAGTGTATATAGTTTAGCCATGAAATTTATGATATGAAGATGAACCGTACGGAATACTAACTACGGCAAGTTGATTACTGAGCACCCTGCAGCAACGCCGGCGCTACGAAAACGCCATTAGGGCCCAGAGAACGGGGCGATGTAACTCTGGCACCTGCCGTCAGCAATCCACTCAGCGGGCTTGGTACTCCGCAAAAGACTGACAAAAGCTTACCAGACAGCACCTTGTCGCTGATGTAAAGAGGCGGAATTACGGAGATACCTAGGTACAGCACAACGCTCACTGAGTCAACCACCACAAATCGTAACACACGATAATTGTGGATTATGTAGAATGGCCAGGAACAACAATTACACGATTCTTACAAGGCGCTGACACAACGAGCAAAATCATCTTCCCAAGAGAACATGAGGCCTTAGTCACGGCACTCTCCTCACGATACCCCAGCCAGAACCCGCTCCACAGAGCGGAATCCCCAGCTCCTTCTGCGCCAAGTCAACACCAAGCCTAAATCTGCAGCCACTCCGGACATCAAAGCGGTGGATACGACAATGTCACTGGAAGAATCCTGTTTACCAAAGCAGCAGCCACAATTCCAAATGGTGCCGTCTTTTTGTTGTCCGGTGGGGTCTTAAGGATCATGCAGTCGAGATTGATCTAGATAACGATCCATTGGCTTACTCAGGGACGGCTTCCACGTGCCGTGTATACACGTATCCCTAGGTGCAGTGGCGGGCAGGTGTATTGCATTGGTCAAGCTTTGGGAATGATGAGAAATTTCAGACCGCTCCCCTAACCATGCGGCTCTTCTGGGGATTATAGAAATGCCTCTTAGATTACTTGGCGAGTTCAGATGAAGATATAAAGGGTGGCCCGGCACTGGACTTGTTTGTGCTTTGGATCATCTCATCATCTCGTCTCAGAGTCTTTGACCTTGTTCTTTCAATGTTGATAAGTATCACGACCTATCAACAAGAAGTAGCATCAAGAACTCAGTATGCAGCTGTCTATGAAGTCTCTGTTGCCAGCCTTTGCCCTGGCGGGCATGGCCCTTGGTGACTGTGAGTAACCTCACCTTTGGATCGTCTGACGTTAGGTTTGATGAACTGACACGATGCAGCCTTCCCTTTCGAGCGGATCGACAAGAACGACTCTGTACGTAAATGAAGCACTTGAATATAGCATCATCCGTGGCGCGCCGGCTAACACAAGGAACAGCTGCTCTTGATTCTTGATCTCCAAGAGGGCCTCTACAACCTCGCCCGGGACTTTGATGCCACCCTGTACAGGGACTCGATGATCGCCCACTCGGCCCTGGGGCAGATCTTTGACCTCCCCGTCGTGATGACCACCTCGGCTCAGCAAGGTCCGACCCCCACAGCACCCGGCCTGGCTTGGTGATTAGTTCCGATCAACTGACTGGTCGAAACAGGACCCAACGGCCCTCTGCCCCAAGAGATCCTGGACATGTACCCCGACGCGCCTCTCATCCAGCGCCAGGGCGAGGTCAACGCCTGGGACAACGCCGAGTTCCGCGATGCCATCCGGGCCACCAACAAGTCCCAGGTCATCATGGCCGGTATCGTCACCGACGTCTGTGAGTCAAACTCCCCTCCCGCTTCTCGAGACCCGCCAGTGACTAACAACAAACCCCCCATGAAGGCACAACCTTCTTGGCACTCTCACTGCGGGACGAGGGCTACTCGGTGTGGGCCAACGTCGAGGCCTCGGGCACTACGACCCCCTTGATCCGCGACGTGTCCAACGACAGGATGGCGCGTGCGGGCGTCCAGATCGTCTCGCTCTTCTCCATCGTCTGCGACCTCATGCGCGACTGGCGCAACACGCCCGGCGCCGCCGAGCTGTTCCCCTACCTTGACAAGTACATGCCTGCTTACGGCATGGTCGCCAGGGGACACAAGGCCGCCATCGAGAACGGAACCATCATCCCTGGTGAGGCGTCACTGCCTAACTAAGTGAGTTGTGGCAGGTGAAAAGTGCCTGTGGGCGGTTGGACTTTCTGTGAGGCTGTAGCTGTGATTTTCCTGTTCTTGCCGACAAAGGCTGTGGGTGGTATAGACGGGAATCAGTCTGTTGTCGCAGCGCTAAGCTGGTAAGCGACGACAGATGAACAGGACGGCCGACTCAAGAGAGAGCGTGAAGGGGGGTAGTTCAGTTCTAGACAGCCATTTAACCAAACAAATATGATTGCATGTCGGAGATACGTTTGGATCTGATCAGCTGGTAACTTTGTTGTGACGTGTTGCGTCAGTTTGCCATCCACATTCACCTTTTGTGACTTCGTTGAACCTGTCAGTCAGCCCCCCACAGAATCGTGTCGAGCTGCTTGTTCAGAAACAAGTAACAGGTAAACTCATCCGCAAAATGGCATCACACCTGAACTATTTCGTCACGAAGACTGGGGCCTCAGCAGAGACTGGCTCTTTTGTAAATGTATAAAAAAGCACCAACCTGGCATCTTATTCCATCGAACTTCTTTCCCATGTGCAACCAGACAGAACAAACACCAAATTCAATCATAGCTTGACTGGAAAAAGAAGAATAGCAGACACTATGCCTGACTCTTCAACCCAAACTACCCAGACCCCGACGTACCTGGCCAACTACGCGGACTGCGGTGCCATGATCAATAAGGCCAAGATAGCCTCGTACATGTGGTACATCCACGTGACGGTGCGGGTCAACGCAGCAGACCGCCTGCGACATAGCCTCGCCTACATCCTGGGACAAGCAACAACCACGGCAACTCCCCTTTCGCCCTCATACTCAGCACCGTTCGGCTTCACTCACATCAACATCGCTGGCAGCAGCAATGCAGGCAGCAGGACACTCGTCAATGAAGACGACGTCTCTAGTGGAGCAGACAGAATAGACGACCTTGTCGACTACTTCGTACTCGGCCACTTTTACCAGGGAATGCTGGAGATACTCGTCAACACAGCACCCATCGAGGAGTACGCACGAGGCTACGAGCAGGCGCTAGCCGCCATCCCCGGGCACTTTCGCGAAGAGTTCTGCCGCCGATTGTACGGCTTGCTCTTCAGCAAGTACATCGTGGAGTGGCCCCAGGGCATCGCCGTTCCGGAGCCGGCTCCGGGGTCGATTGCCGCCGCCGCCGCAGCTACCACAAGCACTGGCTCTGAGACCGTTGCAGCGAGCACTAGCTCTGATACGGACGTGAGTGAGCGCAGTCGCAGCCCAATCCAGACCCCTGTGGGAGAAAACGATGACCTGGATGATGTGTACAAGACCTGCATGGACCGAATCATCTCCGACATGGACGTGCTCTTATCCGACGACGAAGCCGAAGAAGACTACTTCACCTGCAACAACAGTGTCGTGGGCGGCGAGAAATACAAATACCCTGCCAGCACTGAGCCCAAAAGCCCAGGCGATCAGTCCACACTCGGGCCCGCAACCCCCTGGCCAGACACGCCCTCTCCGGGGTACAACCCACAGCTGGCCAAGGCAGCCTACCTCGGCACAGTGAGCGAGCCGCTGCCGATTCAATACCGAGGGACCTGGGGCAGAGAAAGAAGCAACAGCAGCAGGGACGACGGCACCGCCCGAGGTGCATGCGAAAAAGCAAAAACAGGAGGAGAAGGGATAGGAGAATATGCATGTGCAGCCGCAGACGCAGACGCAGACGCAGCCTCAGCCGCAAGCGAAGACGCAAGCCATGACGACCCGAGGAGGCTACCGTCGGCATCAGACAGCCCACGCCACCAACAACACCAACATCAGCACCAACATCAGCACCAACAGCACACACAGACACCTCGTCCTCCGCATGACGCTAGCCCTCAGGACCGCCCGGCTTCGCTGCTGGGCTTGGGCTCGGCCCACAGCCGGGTCAGCCACACCGGCTCCTGGTGCTGTTCCTGCCGTGCCAGGCAGGCCTGGTCGCACGGCGTGGGAGCACAACGATAAAACCCGCCCTTCTCCCTCACCATCCTGTCTTGCCATGCATTCTCTTCTGCTTCGAGGGATCCGGCGATTTCCGTTTTGTTTTCCCCCAAATTGCCACGTTTTCGCCCGACCGTATGGTAAAATGGGTACGGTACCCACACAGGGCTAACTGGTTGGAGCGCGATCAATGCGGTGCGCTGTGGTCGCACAGGTCTTGCAGGTTCCCGTGATGATGGGAATCATCATCAGCGCCAAACCCCAGCGGACACGCCTCGGAGTCGCACCCCGACGTGTCGGTCGCGCGCCAGCGGGTGACATCGTCGATCGTCTGATATGGATTTGTCCTTCTGCGCATCTGCCTAGCGGGCTGGAAGGCTGTTGGCGGTGTTGGTGGTGCCGGTCAGGACCTTTTTCGATGGGGGTGGCGTGGGCAGGGTAGGATTACTTCACGGGGACTCGGATGCGGATATTGGATATCGGTGATGTTGCGTCGCAGTGTGGTTGCCCCCATGACTGGGAATGCCTGATATGGGCGACCCGCCTGAGAGGTCGGGTTGGGATGGCAGGATGGCAGGCAATGGCAGGCTCACACCGGTCCCGGAGTGAATCCTGCTTGGGAGGTGACAGCACTGGTCACATCTTGGCTTGCCGGGGATATCCTGGGGCCGCCTGCGTCTTCTGGTGCCGACGTCAGACGGCTCGCGTGGGGTGGTGGGTGACAATCCTCGAACAAGCTAGAAAGCTGTACAGAAGGTTCTAAGGGTGTGAAAGGCCGGGTCCTTATGAGCAGGATGGATGGCCATCCTTGTGATTTGCCGGCTGTATGTACGGCTATCTCCACCAAATACGCAGGGCGAGAGAGATTGCATGGGCAAGGTACAGGATGCCTGTCGTAGTCGACAGCAATGATGCGCATGTAGACAAGGTATTGATTACCAATTGAATGGAGATGAGAATTTATCCAGCCCAGCTGAGCGGTGCCAGAACCCTTTTCTGCACCCTCAGCATCCATTTTGAGATCTGACCCCTGTGACGTGCGCTACTGCACGCCAACGTCAACAGGTCCTTTGAAGCAAATCCCAGTTGTTTCCGGGTCCATTTGGACCGGTGTAGAGCCCCGCTTCCCCCAGACGGCACCTCGACCCGTGGAGCCTGTTCCTCATGGTCTCAAGCCGTGCGCTGATGAAGACAATTGTCAGCCAAAATCGTTCATCTTTGGTTCTGAGTTGTGCTGCTGAAATTCCGGGAGGCCCAGAACCCAGAAGCTGACGATGTCTGCGCGGTCCGGGCTGCAAATTTGCCGCGAAGTGATGTCCTCAGCGCACCTTGCAGTGCATTTGCAGTGCAGGGCGCTCATGTGACTGACTGCCTAGGTACTCACTTGGGTCCCTTGGTTGGGGCTTTGGCGGTGGCGGCGGCGGTTGAGGCTGACTGCTCAGGAACGTGGGTAAGCCGCCAATTGCCATGATTGACTGCCGGTGCGGGTGGTGATGATGACAACGAAGACAATGAGTGTGCACTGATAGTGCCCGTGAGTGGGACGATATGGACTCGATCGAATGCAGCCTTTTCGGTAGACTTCGTAGAATGCAGCCAAGGCTCAGTGACCAAGTATCGTCGACAAAAAGCAACATCAGTTGACGAGGGCCCGATGAATTATGTGGTGGAGGAGGATCAAGTCGTTCGATGGAAGTGTTTGCACAGCTATCTCGTCCTCCGGAGGCGAAGCGTCGAATTTATAGCTACGGCTGCCTGGCTACCAAACATTCTGCACAACAAGAGCAACTGCTGAACAGAGAATATGGAGTACCGCAGGCAATTTTACATGTTCCGCAAGGTGAACGAGGTGGACCATGCCCGCAAGGGGCTCGCTCGAATTGGCTATGCCATCTGTGACAGGAGCCGGGCTGACTGTCAGGGGTGGCTAGGACACAAGATCACGGGTGCGGCCGCCTTCAGAAGCTCATTGGGTATAATCCAGAATGGTTGCCAACCTGATTGACAGGTCCACTGTTGGTTCATTCATGACGCGGAGGCCGGTGAGGAGCACGCAAATGAAGCGCTCGTGAAATCTTCATAGGGTGAGGCGATGTTCTGAGAAGCTGGAGCCACTGGAAGTCCTGAAACGGACTTTGTGTCCAAATGACCGACGGCAGTGCTACACAATGGCTCGTAGGGAAAAGCAGATCCAGTCGAAGCATTGCCTAGCAGGGGCAATGAACGAATGGGCATGTTAGATGGTGCGAGAATCGGCATGCGGGCGATTATGCTCAGACAACTTGACGCCGAAATGAAAACGCCATGGGGATGATATGATGTTCCCAGAGTCGCACGGCATAAAGCTGTTCAACCAAGCTGAGAGGGAGGCCGACCGCTACTCTGCGGTACTCTGCTGTGAGGCCAATGATTGATTGCCCTGTTGGTCGAGGCAGGGCAAGGAACAAGACGATCCGTTCACAGTCTTTGAGTCAAGCCGACACTCTTGTGTGATGCGGACGAGCGGATAGAGCGAGCGAACGTGTCAAGGCCCAGGTCCAAGACAGTCGAGGACCCAAGCGAGCACCCCACGCGAGGAGGGTGTCCTCCAAGCACCATGCGTCCCGACATCGACCGACTGACACGGGATGTCAGAATCCTCCTCATCCAGAACTTCGCCAATGGAGGATGGAGGGCGGTGCCTCACTCGCTAAAATTGCGCTTATCCCGTTGGACGATCTCGGTTGGAGATGTCGGAAAGCCCGCCTTGCCCGTTGCAGCAAAGAGTGAGAGCAGCGCCGGGCGTGTGATGATGACGGGCAGAAAAATCCAATTCTGCTCTGGCACGTAAATATGAACGATCGCGAGTTGGGGATTCAAGACCGCTTGATTAACCGTGCGTAATACAAAGTGTGAAGAAGAAAAAGAAGAGAAGAAAGAAGCCAGGGCGAGGTCGAGGTCGTCGAGACAAAGGCAAGGTTTGCAGGAGCCGCACGTGACCGCGGGCCCACCTGGCCAGAGTACGTACCTCTTAGCGCCGAACCAAAGAATTTTGGTGGGGCCCTGCCTTCCATAAAAGTTTTCGACGTCAACATTTGCGTCCTGCAAACTTCCTCTTTCTTACCAAACACCACGGCCGCCCTTCCACAGCATCGCAGCGCGTCGCGTCGCAGCTCAAGCAGCGTCCTGCTCGCCAGACGAGATGTCTTCTCGGATGGAATTGAGTGCAGCACGGAAATGACTTCGCAGCTCGACACAGGTTTGAAGCCGCTCTCCTTCTCGCAGCAGTCAATCCAGTGCAAACTGGGCTGACTGCTTCGTTCTCCCATTTTTCGCATTCCTTCTCTTTTGTCTCGTCTGCAAACACCCCAAAAGACAGCGAGGTCGCTTGTCTTCAAAACCACGATTTGCCTACCGCTGTGTTCTCTCTATGCACAAGACGGTCAACTTTATTATATCGTTCGAGTGGAAGAGCAAAACCAGGGTCTAGACAACCCGTCCAATCCACCCTGCTGGTGTAGATCAAGTGCAACAGCAGGACTAATGCGGACAGACATCCTCTCGGCATCGCGAGATGGGGATTGAAACCAGCAAAGAGGAGGGACGAAGGGCATGAAGGGTATCGGAGACTGGTCACTCACAACACGACACGCGACTGGTCGGCCTCGAACGCGTCAAGGTGCTTCTGGGGAGGAGACGGCCGTAATCGTGGCTGTCATTTCCGCCGGAAGCCCTCAGCCTTGCCGACAGGCCTGCCCTCGGGTTGGAGAGTTTCGTGGCCAGTCATCCAAGCAGTCGGCCAGAGAGAGGCCCTCGTCCAGTCATACCATTGCTCACGACCCTTTGCACACACACATACACACACCTGGACCTGTGCCCAGCGATCCTCTGTTCGCCTCGTGCGAATTCAGGGTTGATTGCTGAGGCAGTTCGATCACACCAAGGAGCCATCAACTTCCCATGATGTCAATTTCCAATCGACAGGTCCTAGATCGATCGGGGTTTGCGAAGCTGGGTTCGCGGTAAAACGCTTGAGCCTGGTGGAACACTCCCATTGAAGACGCCATATTCCACTCCGTTCGCCGAGACCGTTGGTCTATGGGGCTGGGGAAAACCATGGCTTTCGCCTACATTATGATGCACATGATGCACACTTTTTTTCGCCTCTATCTAGTCAGGTAGCCCGTTCTCGGATAGAATCCTGTGAAGCAAAACAGATCAATCAATCAATCAACCAACCAGTCGCCCGTCGGTAACTCCCGCATTGACATTGCAACCAGATCGGCTTGCTCGTTCCAGAGCCGGTTTGAGACCCAAAGATCATACCGTGATCGTAAACCCCCCAACCCCTCTCATCGCTAGGCTGACTCGAAAATAAACAAGTAAAACACACTTAACGCCCTCGGTCGCCAATCGAGACTGTCCTTCCTGGCCCAGGAGCTAGCAGTCTCCAGTGATGTACCTGCTATCCAAGAAGGACAACAGAAACTTTGACATCAGGCGCCCAATGTAATCCTCCTCGACGTTGCGCGGGTACGGGTGGCTCTCGCCGGCAGGTGCCATAGGGGCTGGCGTCAGCCAGTCCAGCTCGCTGTCTGGAAGAGAGGAGGTCCTGTCAGTGCTGTGCAAATGCTCGAACTTCACACGGGCTAGGGCTTTCATTTCACGCTTACATTCCAGGTGCACCATGTTTCTCAGGGTCATGACGAACTCGAGCGCGGCGCTGTCAAGCTCGACCGCCTGAGCGTGGCTGTTCTCAACCAGCGGGTTGAAGGCCCTGGACGAGACGTCCCTGGAGTGCGACTGGTAGATCTGGTGGAACTGGAACGCGAGCTGCTTGAAGGGCATGTCCTCGATGGCCTTGTTGGCCTCGAGCGCCTCTGCGCGGCGGAAGACGGCGGGCCGGTTCTTGCGCATTTCCATCTCGATCTCGGAGATGGCGAAGATGTCGGTCGACGCCTGGATGGACTCCATGAGCAGGCAGAAGACGACGAGCGCCGCCGTGCAGGGTGCCCACTGGTTCTTCTCCCTCTTCTTCAGGAGCTTGCCAAAGTCGTCAAACAGCGAAGCCACGCCCTCGGCGATCAGCCCGTCCACCACCGCCTTCACCTGCCGGTTGAGCAGCCGCGGCGTCATCCATGGCCCGCTCATCGCCACCGGGTTCACGTGCCGCAGGCTCTCGACACACTGCGGCGTCATGGTCAGGTGGTGCGCTAGCAGGTAATACATCGTGTACACACCCATCGCCCGCCGCACGATAGGCGATCCGGACTGCTGGGCGTACCGCTGCACCGCATGCAGCACCTTTCCGGGCAGACTCGACTTGCGTTCCATCCCCGCCGCCAGCTGTGCCGGCCATATGGGCTCCTGCACCATGTCGTCGACGTACTTCTCGATCTTGCGCTTCAGCTCCGCCCGGAACGACGGGCCCGCCGCCTCCGCGTCCAGCCCCAGCGGCGCGGACCTGTACGCCTCGAGCTCGACGCCGCTGTCGGTGCCCCCGCCGCTCGCCGTGTGGAACCAGTGCTCCATGACGTCCGAGTTGTGCTGCCGCGGCGTGAAGAACTTGGCCCTGATGGACAGCTTCGACCGCAGCCCGGCGCCCGATGACAGCACCACCGTGACGTCCGGGTGCTCGACGCCGTTGAGCGTGAAGCTGGCGACGTTGTCTGCGACGAAGCGCGCCAGCTCGTCGCGCGCAAAGTGCACGCGGATGAAGGTCGGGAACAGGGCGCGCGTGAAGTCGTCAAACTGCCAGCACACCGCCTGCGGGACCTGCGCGCAGAACCGCTCGCAGCTGCGGCACGGCCGCTGCTGGTCGCACTTGACCTTGCGCACGTGGCAGCAGAAGCACGCCCCCTTCTGCCGGACCGCCAGCGCGTTGGCCCGCGTATCCGTCGACAGCGCGCCCTTGCGGCCTTTCTGTGATGCCTTGGACGCGTCCGGTGTCCCGTCGAAGCCCCCGCCGCCCTTGGCCCACGTGTCCGGTGTCGCATTGCAGAACAGGAACACTGGGTTCTCTGCGCCTGCTGACCCTGGTGTAGCCCCTTGTGCCGCCGCCGCCGCCGCCGCCCCGGCAAGCCTGGACGCAGCCGACGTCGACAGGAGCGGCGACGTCGAGCTCGAGCTCTTGCGCTTCTGAGTCTTTCGCACCTTCGAGGCGACGCGATCCTTCTTGTCCGCCGTGGGTATGGGTATGGCCTTGCTGGTGGCTGACCTGCTCCCCCCTTCATTCCTAAACTGCAGAGATCCGGGTGAAGCTTTCGGGCTTAGGTCGATAGACGATGATCCAGAATTCGGAGTGAACTGGCCAATGGACGAGTGGCTGTCTAGCGAGCCGGGGACCATATTTGCGTTATAATCTTGTTGCATCGGGACATGAGTCCATGGAGGCGAAGCGTTGACGCCCGTCTGCATGGAGGAGGGAATATCGAGGTGCACGATTGACTGAGACTGAGCATCTTCAAGGCCATACCCGGCATCCGGCAGCATGCCGAAATGGTTGAGGCCGAAATCAAACCCTGCAGATGTTCAGCGATCAAGGTCCATGCTAAATCACACAAGCAAGCCACCGCATGCGAGGGGGAGGGGACGGGATTGAGTTTCACTGACCACCTATCGAGCCATGCTCGAGAAATGCCGCCGCATTCGTCTCCACGCCGAATGTCTGCCCATGCTGCAGAGCCTCGATAACGAATTGACCCTGCGAGACGTGATGCTGCGCATTCATTGGCGAGCCGGAGAACCCAAAGCCCGCGTTGCCGTTGCCCACACCGGCTGGGGACCCGTTGGCAAAGTTTGCAGCGCCATTCATGGGCGATCCGGACAGTGCGTGGTCCATGACCGGTGATGGTGTCTGCAGTAGCATATGTTGCTGTTGCTGTTGATGTTGATGTTGATGTTGATGTTGCTGCTGCTGGCGTTGCTGCTGCTGTTGGAAATGTTGGTGATGGGCGGCCGTCCCAACAACACCCCAAGAACCCTGGCTCACGATCGACGGGCTGGCGCCCAAGCCGAGCGACTCGGCCAGCTCCTGGAGCGACCCGGCGCCGTTGCCGCCTCCCTCCATGTCGTACTGCCACGATTCCATGTCCTCATCCACCTGGGAGAACCCAGACATGGGCGACGTCCCGGAGGAGATGACGGAGGCCATGCGGGTGTCGTTACGTGTGACCTGTTGGGTGCTATTGTGGTTCTCGATGTGAAATACGCCCTCCTCCTCGATGTGATCCACGGGTTGATCGACTTGTCCCTGGTGGTAGTAGTTGTGGTACTTTTCCTCGCTCGGAGGCAACGATGAATGAGGAGGAGGCCGTCGCTGTTCCCTTGTTCGATCCAGCTTCACGACTTCGCAGGACTTTCGGCTGCTTCTTCTTCTCCCTTTTAGTCTTCTCTGGTCCACACTCTGTCCGCGAAGATGATCTATCAACCTCCTGGGAGTGTTCGGTGCAGGGCTTATGCTGTGACCTCGAGTCTTGTCGTCGTGGTCCTCTGGGTTCCCCTCGTTCACATTTATCGGGACGGCCTCATGTGCACTTTCGCATATGCGCGCGGGCTCGAAAGGACGGGACCAGGGCTAGGGAAGCTGCATGAGGCGTATTATCTCGTCCCTCTTTGTCCTGCACCGATGTGCTTCCCCGCCGAGACGAGACACAACGGCCGATCCGTGTTTCCTCCACCGCGTCCTTCCCGGCTTGCTTTTCTCTCTCTCCACACTCTCTTTCCCTCCCGTCACTGCGAAGCACAACTGAACCCTAGTGCTGCGGGGCTGGCGACAGTTCGGCAGATGCGCAATCGACGTCGCTGCCACGTCTCCTCTGTGTATCCTGCGGCTCGGGTGTTCACTTTTGGAAGCACCTGCATGTGAGGGCGGGGAGGAGGGGAGGCGAATATAATCTCCGGGGATTTGTTGGCCCGGGCTCCAAAAAAGCAAGCAAAAGAGAGGTTCACTACAGATATCTACGAAGGGAACTTTGCGCAGGGGATGATCAAGGGCAGATGCAGCCCCCCGGGGAAGCACGGGGGGGGCGTCCAGAGAAGCGTGGGCTTGGAGGTTGTTTTATTTTCCAGCAGTCTGGAATTGTCTCGCGCGGCTCACTGCCCAGCGCCCGGGGCTACTCGCCGCTATACCGGATGAGGCGACCGACAGCAAGGATGGATGAGGATAGCTTTGGACGGCCCAGCCAATGCGACCCCCGCAACGTGACCGAGAAGCAGAATCTCCAGCGGTCTTGCTCTCGGCATGATGGGGGGGTTCTGGGGGTGTGGGAAGCCGGTCCCTTCTGCAGCAGGGGTCCTTCGTTTCCTGATGTAGCTAATTCTAGCCCGTCTCGCATCATCTCATCTTTCTCTGTTTCCCGCTACCCGCTACCAGGCAAAGTTGCCAGCCGCTACCAAACCACGCAAGCCATGCCCACGGGGCCTCCTACAATGTAACCGGTGATGGCATCGGGGCTAGCTGTGTCCCGGCAATCGTCGACCACGGGGGCCTCTTGTCTTCCTCTGCCATACGGACTCGACGGGCTGACGGGTCGGACTGGGGAACACGGACCCCTTCTCAGGCCACGCACGCCGATCAGGCGGTTTTTCCCCAGTGGCAGCAGCAGCAGGCACTGGCTGCGTCTTCTTATCTGCCTGTCAGTTGTCATGTCACCCTTTCCCGGCTACACGCATGCATACGATGCTGCGTCGACGTCGTCACCGGTTACCAAGGAAGCAACAAGCAGCAGCAACGGGACGGTGAAAGCCGCAAACAAACACCCCCGGGATGCATCAGTCGATGCCGTGCGACACAAACAGTTGGGGGTGGACACTCCACAACGCATCTGAATCTCTGTCGTGCCACCAAGGGGGGAAAAAGAGGATGCAAAGAGACAGAAGCATGACATACACCCCAATCGGGACTGCTCCCAACGAGGTCGTGCCACGACACTTGCACGCACACGCAACGCAACGCACAAGATGCTGCTCACACCCTCACAAACTCAACCTGTTATACCCCTTGAATCTAGTGAAATTCTACATTTTTTTTCCCTATCCATTTGGGGCGGGAGGCAGGGGGCCAAGAAGCTGTAGTACTGGTCAATGCCGGAATGCAGAGCCGGCAGGCGCTGGTTTCTTCTTGCGAGGCAGGCTGGGACCAACGCGCGCAACGCAAAGCAAAGACGCTTTCTCTAATGTTGTGGTGGGATGGATGGCAAAACCCAAAAGCAAAAAGCAACTTTACAAGTTGACAAAACATGGAAAAGACCTGCAGTCTTTCCAATCATCATCCTCCAGGGAAGTCAGTGAAGAAGAGAAAACAAGATGTGGGGAAAGCAAAAAGCATGGGCAAGGCATGACATGACATGACATGACATGACAAGGCAGGGCAAGGCAAGGCAGAGTAAACAGGCATGCAATTGCGAGGAAAAAGTAAAAGCACGACGTCCGACAACTCCTCCAAGTCAGATCTTCCCGCCCTCGCTTTCTTTCCTTGCTTCCTTCCTTCCTGTCCCGGGGATCCCCCACGTCTATCCCAAGATCGCTGATGATGACGAGTGTCCCCCGCTGGTACGCTCCAATTTCTCCCAAGCATCCAGAACCTCGCGCATGCACAATCAGGCCCTGTCGATGCTGGTGTTTCCGCGGTGCAAATGCATGGCGGAACAGCAACGGAAATGGAGGGCCGGCCCATGAAGGAGTCATGTCACTCCCGCAGGGCCGCAGGGGAGCGTTCCGCCCCCATGTTCCATCCGCCATTGGTGTTCCACACCAGAACCAGGCCCTCTCGCTAATCTGGATGCCTTTCACTCAATTTATCTTTCCCTTGTCCTACTGTGTTCCTCCTTTTTGTCTTCCGCGGTTTGTCATGGGGCTCGTGAATATGGGGTCGTCAAGAAGATCCTCCCTGTCTTTTTTTGTTTTCATTGGTTTGATACTGTACACTGCCGTTTCGTCGGACTGCTTTGGTCGGCTGGCTAAGAAAAGGCGGGTAGGGTGGACGAGTCAATACGCCCGAGGGCTTTGCCTCAACCCCAGTCCCCTTGATCTGTCTTCCTGCATCTTGCTCCTCCCAGTGGGATGGGCAAGTGCTTCCTATGCGTGAAAAAACGTATAATAAATAATCAACTCCCTGAACCCACATCGACATGTCGACCTTGGGTCAGGAGCATGAAGTGGATTTGAAACGTGGGATGGCGCCCGAGGTCCAGGCAGCCCATCATGAGCAGGAATTCGGGCCTCGCGGCAAAGTTGCGGGACTGTCGAAAAAACGTATAAATATATTGCGGCGTGGTGACAGACACCTTTGGACATCGTCACCCTATCCCCAGTGGGGATATGACCCGCCGATGACCAAGACGGACCGGTCCTCTTAACCACGGCTGAACCTTGCCGCCGCGGCCTTGGCCCGCTCCTGGATCTGCTGCTCGGTGCTGACGTACAGCCGGTCGAGGTAGTCCATGGCCTGGGCGTCCTTGAGGATCTTGGCGACCTGGATGCCGGCGCTGATGAGCTGCAGGATGTTCCTGTCGTCCTTGAGCGGGCGGCTCTGGTGCTTGGCGGCGTGCCTCATCTCGAGGCTGTTCTCGAGGATCGTGACGAACTGCTTGATCTGCCCGTTGTAGAGCACCCGGGCCGGGATCCGCCGCTTCGTCGCCAGCCGCTTGAGCAGGTACACCCACTCGGTCCACTCGCGGTCCTGCGGCCGCTCCACGGGCCGCATGTCCTGCGTCAGCGGGATCGGGAACTGGTACTTGGCGACAAAGTCGTACGCGCACTGCGACAGCCGGTCGTTGACCTGCGCCAGCACGCTGTCCTGCTCCTGGACGAGCAGGTTGGTCGGGAGGTGCGGCAGCTCGCGCTCCTGCATCGCGATGTACTCGGGCGGCGGCCGCTGGAGGAACTGATGCGGCCCGTCAAACTCGTCGCGGTTCGACGGCCTCCGTTGTGAGCGGCTGCTCTTGCTGTGTGACGACGACTTGTGGGCCTTGCCCGGCGGCGTCGTTCCCGTGCCGCCACTGTTGTCGATAGAGTAGTCCGACAGGCTTGGTGACGCCATGATATCATCCATTGAGTCCGTCGGCGAGAACCTCCCCTGGTGATCCCAGTTTTGTGAATTCGTGCTCTTGTAGGACCCATAGGCCTGTGCCGGGGCCGCACCATTTCCGTAGGTCATTGAAACCGGTCTTGAGTTGTATGCTTGAGAATTTGAGTAGGCCGTCTCGGATCGTCCATGATGACCCGCTGTCACTGTCGATATGCTTCCTGGGAGGTTGTACGCCGAGGCGCTCCCGCTGTATTGTATACTTTGGGATTGGGCTTGTTATTCTCGCTGTCCATGGCTCGCGGGGACCCACTTGGATGGATTGGATGGCTCTGGTCTTACCTTTGCGGTGTGCTGCTGTAGGCTCCGTTCATCATGTCCCGGCTACCACCGTTGGGGTACGGGTCTTGGTACACAATGGGGCTTTGCTTCGGGTTAGCTGCACGACTCCGTTCGGGAGATGTTCTCGTGGTCCGCACCTTCTGGTTCCCCAAGGTCCTTTGGAACTCCTGTAGGCAAAGTCCGGCTGCGCCATCTTCGCAAAAAAATAAAACGACTCCGCGTCCTGGGTATTGGGATATCCAAGGGTGGGTAAAAATCGACACGGCCTCCGGTAACAGCAAAAGAAATGCACACAAACAGACTAGCAGACAAAGAGACACTTGTGGGCACAAGCGATGATCATGGAGTAATAGCTGGCGCTCTCTCCTCCTGGTGACTGTCCTCGGGATGCTCCTGACGGGCCAAGTTTACATGAGAGTTTGGGTTAAAACTGCTCTTGTCACCAAGGGATCCCACGGCTATTGCAATTAGTCCTTCCGGGATGTGTGGTCTCCGTGGTGCAGCGGTGTGTGTTCAAATTGTCCAGGTGATCGGTCCGGAGTGTGGACGGCGACTCGCAAGTCTTTAGTCCTTGGAATGTCCAAAACGGGGTAACGTGAGGAAGCAGCTACTACCATAGCGTAATGCTTGCTCGGAAATGTATGACTTCGTGACAGATGGGCTGTCTTGCCAACTCCGGGAGGGTTGCGAATAACTTCAGATGAATATTTCTTTCGGTCCAAACGTGCTCCTATAAGGCCGGGGGTAATTATATCTATGATACCTGGGGGGGGGGGAGGGTGGCGAAGATGGGACCTTGTCTAGGTGAGCGGTAGCCGAAGCCTATCGCCAAGGCAGGGCGGCAGGAACAAGAGTCGACTGAGGTAGGCTCAAGACAGCTTCATTTGGCACCCTGCTTCAGGATCCACAATCCACGGGACCAGGGACAAAGATCTTCAAGCCGCATGCACGAGGAGTGTCGTTACTGTGGGCAATTGCGAACCGCAACAAATCGGGCAACTGGAAAAAGAAACAGGCATGGAGCACGGAGCACGGCACAACTGCCAGCAATCACCCCTTGGGGTTCCGTCAAAGTCAGGGAACGCTTCTGGAGCGTGGACAGCGAGCTTGGTGAACAGCTGGCTGAGGGGCCGGGGCCGACCCTGGGAGCGCGCAATTGGGCGTGCGGGCGGGCTTAGCACGAGTCTCCTAATCCGACACGACCGGCTTGGGGAAAGCAGCATGATTTGCAATTGGTATGCAGGCGGCGCAGCGGTGGGTTCGACCTGGGCGATAGGGCATCGATTGGGCCTCCACGGCTGTAACAAGAGGGTAAGTCGTGGCCCAAAGGTTGACACTTAATCCAGGTTTGGTGGAATCATGGAGGACATGTCATGCAGGGAAGCACCCAGATCTTCGGGCAGCGGTGACAGAAGCTGGGGACATTGGGCAGTGAAACATGGAATGGGGTGCCCAACCCAGGCATTGATGCCAGATACAGACGCCGTCTCACACAGCGGTAGCCTTGAAGTCTAAAAAGAAAACCTGCTGATAGGTCATCATTTCGATGACAGTCGTGCAGCCGATATTGGACACGCTGGGAGGAGACATGCAGCAATATGAATCTGTCATGTCCACTCGACCGAAGTGGCCGCGTCTGCGTGTCTCGAGTAATCAGACGTCGGGGCATTGGTTCCTCGAGGTAGGGGAAATTTCCCACACGAGAATTGGCGAGTTATTCTGGAGTGCAACCTTGGAGAAGGGCATGGGCACGTTGATGCGCCAAGGCCCGCAGTAAAGTTTCGCCAATTCCAGAAGATGGTTGGAACTTTGAGCGAGCCCTCGAACAAATCTCCAAAACCTCCAGGGGCGGGTGAGCTGGGGTCATAGGGAGAGCCGAGCGGGGGTCTAGGGTGTCCGGGTAGCGCTCAGTGAACTTGCTCTCAGCATAACGGCCAAAGATAGACCCGAGACTGCTCGTGCCGACGTTACATCTGTCATCTTTTCCTAGTGATGAACTGCCCTGACAGGTCTTGTCGTAGCTAAATCTTCTCTCGGTAACATGCGCTCGGGAGACCTACAACCTTGGGATTCGCCGCGGCCGGGCGCAAGACCGTTCCCCAGGCTATCGGACGATCCTGGACGGTTTGCGGGAGTGCCACGAAGCAGACATTATGCTTCGGCGACGACAGGCAGACCATGACGTCTCTCATGTTTCGGCGTGCAACACTTTGAAAAGAAAGCGCTCGAGTCTAACAACTGTCGGTCCCGATCTGCTGGGAGAGCGACCGTTCCAAACTCTCGAGTCCAGAAGCGTGGCCCGCCCTCGTGCGAGCTAATATTAGGTCCCGAATACCACTATGGCCCGGTGATGGTGGTCTCCGGTCTCCAGTCTCCACGATGCGTCTTCTGAGTCTATGGCCTCGTGGGAAATAGATCAGCTGAAACAAAGTCCAGAACAGTCTTCTTAAGATGCGCTGGCTCAGAAACACATCTCGCATTGTGGAGCTGGGCCCTCGCACTTCCTTCGCGGCGCTAGACTCAGCGCCAGCATAGCTCAAGGCAGCAGAATTCTGGCATGCAAATGCAGGGTGCTAACGAGCAATAGCGTGCTTCTTTTTCCTACCGTCAGCATCCCAATTCCCGCCGACTTGGTCGGACCCAAGCTGTCGGCTCCTGGCTTTAGACCTGATACGTGCCGAGTCTAAGAACATTGCTCTAAGGCTCGTCATGTTTTCTGACAAAAGCAACGCTTTTCTATATGAGCGGTTTTCCCCCCAGAATTATCGAGGACAGAATATACGCAGGACCTGCGCAATGGCATCAGCACTGGGTCTAACTCCCCGGCAGCCCAGACGTCCACAGAAGGTGGGCAACAGCGTCTAGAGACATGCATTCCTAGGCACCGACTATTCGGCTCTCGCAGCGCATAGAAATTCGGTTGCCTAATGTGACGTCTCGAAGTGCTTGTCCTGGACAATTAGCACTTTCTTGGAACAATGCAAGGCTAGACCGGCGCCCACGTGGATTCCAAGTGGCTGGATGCGGGCTCGACAGCAGAATTGAAAACATCAGGATCATTTGAATGATGGCTGCCAAGAGATCTGGCGGCGCTATTCAGTCTGTTCACGATCTGATGGCCATGGCAACGGAAGCCAGCTTGTGCCAATTTGTAATTTGGCTGCTTCCTGATCGGGGCGGTGTGGCTATCTGGCTAGATCACTCCGTCTTGATTAGGAGTAATGGGATCTTGACGTCGTGAGTGCAGGTGTACATCAAGAGCAGTTGAACCGCTGTGCGTTGCCATTAATAAGTGGGTCGGCCGTTGTGATCATATGTTCGGAACCTGCCTCATAAGAAGTGACAGCGCCACGTCCCTCAGTGGCTAAGAAAGCTGAATGCCTCTGGCAACTCGAGGGACTCAATGGCGTTTTACGGATCGACAGATTTCTTGGTGAACCCACACCCGCAACGGCAACGGAGATACCATCGAAGAAGTCGCAATGGATGTGTAACGTGTAAGAGGCGGCACGTGAGGTGTGATGAGGCGAGGCCAGTCTGGTGAGTGATGCAACACCATTCCTCTGAATGGTCCCGATCCGGCGGAGCATCTGAAGATTCAATCAAGCCCTGGCACCTTGGTCTTCAACATCTAGCGACACGTGCGAACGAGATCTCGAGGCTGACGAACAAGGTCAACATAGCGCGAGCTGTGTTCGCAGCGGGTCCGAGTGCTCGTATCATGACGATTCCACATCGACCGGGGAACAGTCTGACGGCCGTGATGGTGAACTCAGGCACAGAAAAGAGGAAATGAGAGGCCAGTCCAGGGCGAGAGATTTATCAGAACCGGCGTCCAGCAGCGAAGAGGCCGAGGGGTGGTCGAGTCTGAGGTCTGACAACTTCACCACAACACTCTTCTCCGGTACTTCAGGCGACCTGTCGGAGAAAACCTGGTGGCTGTTCTGCATGCGTACGGTCGTGCCCCTCCTGGTTTTGTCATGGGCGGATGACTAACTTGGGTGCTGTACAGTGGCACGGGAGCGTAGGACTGATTTTCAGCCCTCGCCAACAGGCGCTTCGTTTCAGTAGGTGCCAATCCACCCGATATCGCTCCAGTGACCTGCCGAAGACGTCGTCAGCTCGAAGATCAATACTGTGCTGTACACGGGGCACGGGATTCATGTTGACACAGATCAGATTGCCTATGCCGCCTTGGAGACCTGGCCGCGGTGGGCGTACCTCATCAGACGTGGATATCACATCAAACGCGCCAGAGCATATTCAGGTCCCTCTCCTGCATTTCAAGCAAGATGCCTTCAACTTCATCAAGCGAAACCTCGGGAGTCCGTCCAAAGAGACGGGTGAATCCGTCATGGCAACAATCAGTTGTTTGATGCTCATAGAGGCTGCTTCTTGGGAGGTGAGAATTCCTCGTGTGGGGCTGAGAGTGAATGCCGACTTCGACATATCATCTAACAACTGTAGACGAATCCGGATGCCCTATCGGCGGTGGTCATGCACCTCAATGGGCTTGTCACTGCGGCGAATCACTATTGTGGTCCGGTGGTCACCGCAGAGTTGACCATACTGCAAAAGTTCCTGGGAATGTGGGTGAAGCTGTTGTGACTGCATCGACTACACGAGTAATGCTGACCAGAGTTGCGCTACTAGGGCCATCAGTCGTGTCACAAGAGACGACGTGCAGGAGCAGCTGCTGTCGACGGTCAGCAATATAAACCAACGCGCTTTACGCTGCGTGCTGTTCATTGGCCTGTCGCCCAAGCCAGCAGACACATGGTGGTGTACGGACGAGCAGAAGTCCGCCAATCCAGCTTGCGGACCCGCCAGCGTCTTGGGAGAGACTCGTGGGCAACAACAAGATCCGGTATTTGCCAGTGCCCGTATGATCGCGTACATGTACCTCAGCTTGGTACTCCGACCCGGCCGCATGAGCAACGAAATCCTCATGTGCCTCATAGACTCCTTGGGTACAGACATAGAGGGGCTTGTGCAACGCGGGATAACCGATTTTGCCGAGCAAGCATTCTCCTTCTGGAACGTGATGCTCTCTGGCGCTGCCATGGCCAGCCTGACACCATTGTCTGGTCGTAGCCCCGAGAGGTTGGGACGGAAGCAGAGACAGAGACACAATGAGCGGAACATTCGCAATCTGAGCGCGATGCTGCACCTGCAGACATGGCCAGAAGCCGTCAACTTGCTTAAGAGAGTTGCTTACGTCGAATTCGAGGGCGAGCAAGAGCTCCAAACCATATGGGAAAGGGCCGTGTCCGACGTAGACCAAAGTGCCTAAACCCCTCTCTGCCAGCAGCCGGACGAACTTTGCAAGTGGTGCGTCGTTCTCGTTTGTAGGAGCTTCTCACCCGAGCTGGGCAGCCACCAGTTCCTAGAATAGACAGTCTTGAGTCCAAAGAGTATGCTAGCAAGCGAGGTTATCGCTCGATGTGACATCGGGGACGGATCCGACACGACAAAGGGTATCGGATGTGGGTGGAATGTCCAACAACCGCGGCCGTGCAACGTTGCTCGCAACCTCACACCGTCCTCAATCACAACGGTCATGGACCTGGACAGAGAGGACATGGTCTGGACGAGTGTGAATGCCCAGCCACCCGCAGTCGACGCGGCGAGCCTCGAGTTTGACGGCGTCTCCCAGCCACGCAGCCATGTAGATCAAGACCGTTCGCCTCTGTGATAAAGCCATTGTGCTCACGGTAGCTGATCGTCAGGAGAATTACTAGCATGGGAGCTAGGAAACAGGCTTCTCAAACAGCTAGGCGACGGGCCGGCCATGAAAATCGCTCGCGCATGACCGGAATTGCGCGTCCGGGAATACAGCGCTTCGCCCACCCACTGGAGAAGAGAGAGTTGAGTGATGAGGGGCCTGGGGCTTGCTCTAGCTGGCCTGGCTGGCCTGTCTGGCCTGTTTGTTTAGCTCTTAGCTCTTAGCTCCTAGCTCTCTCTCTGCTGATGAGGATGACCCGCCAAGGATGGATGGTCATCAACAGAGGACCAGCATTAACGGCGCATCCCGAGGTTTCCGCACGAGGCAGGCTGGCAACAAGCAGCGGTGGGAGAGAAACCAATCAAGCGCTGGGCTTGGCGTGATAGAGTTGCCCTCTTGCATGGATGCGTTGTCTTCGCTACTGTGTGGCCGGCCAGTAGAGAGGCAGCACCAGCCATCCCAAGCCCCCCGATCCGGCAACCATTGGCTGGGACAGCTTCCCGGACCAGACAAGTTGGCTTTGGTGATGAAGCTTGAAGCGTGACGGCCGAGCACAATGTCGCAGGAGGATGAGGAGAGCGAGAGTGTGTGAGAGAATGGGGAGAGAAGGAGAGGGCTAGAAGGGCCCGTCGTCATTCCAACTCAAAAGTGGGCTCGCATGATGCGGCCAACGTGATGGCCCTGTAAAGCCAGCACAAGAAAAAAGTGCATTGCAGGAGATGGGATCTGGGGCGAGCAGGAGCTGCCGATGGGGCTTCTCTGCTCGTGACGGGAAATGGGCGCGGTCATCAATCGAGATGAGCGAGCTGAAGATGGCTGGCAACAGCTGCGTGGGAGGGGAAAGGGGGGCATCAAGGAGGGAGGGCTGGGAGATTCATTGGCAGGGGTGCCGTGTCATTCACCACCACGCTCGCAGGGGTTGCTCGACCAGAATCAGGGTGCTGCATCCAGCTCTGTCCAGTGGGAAGGCGCCAGCAAACGGATGTGGGGACTCTTCTCTCGCGTCAAGTCCCCACCCGCAACTGCCTTGGTTGTGCCCTGTCCGTGTCGCTGCAAGTTTAAAACCCAAAGCGGCCCCTCTCTGTGCCCAACTTCCCATCGTGCCCCCCTCCTCTTTTTCTCTCCCAACACACACACACACACACCCTCAGTCTACAGCTCGCTTCTCGAGGCATTACTGCCCAACCCAACAACGACCACGCTGTTCCACACGGTTCCTCCTGCTGATCTCCCGCTGTTTTCGCCACTTCTTAACAGCATCCCCCCATTCTTCCTTTTGCTCGCTCGGGCTTGACTCGCTCCACTATCATCTTGCTACTCTCAGACAAACCCCTTTCTCGACCCAAGAGGATATCTCTGTTTTGCTTTTGAACACAGCATCGTTCCACAAGGAGAACAAGCCTGTTCTGGAGAACGTTGCCGTTGTACTCGCCCCAAGGATTCTCGTCTCTTGCTTCCACGGCCGTGGTGCAGAGCAGCAACATATTCAGTTGTTACACACAAGGACCACACGTGTATCATTCACCTTTGACAAATTAGTCAGGTGTTGATACCTTCAACCCATTGGAATTTTGAGCAGCCGCTCTGGAGAGGATGACCACCGTTGTCACATCAAACCGTTCGGATACCATGTCCGGATACCACTTGGATAGAAGCGAAGTCCAAAGCCCTTCTAGGTATACTACACTTGAATTTCCTTTGTCAATCCCCTGGGAGGCGTATTTGTGTGCTTCAAGAAAGCCTGTCATGTCATGAGCCAAGTCTTGTTCTTAAAACAACCTGCGAAACTGGACCCAACTGGAGTACTACCGGACGGACAAGGAGACACCTCAACCCAGGACAGGAAAATCCACATTCTCAGGAGCTGCCCGGATCCCAAGGACTTTTCTTACTGGACGCTTGTTTTGCCGATGGACATTGCAACATTACCCGGACAGGATCATGATTTGATATCTTGAAAACATGGACAACTTGACACCCAGCCACTCCGGATTGCTTGATGCGACGATCGTAAGTATCACCCTGAATGTGCAGGCTGCTACAAACAGATTTTGCCCAGGATCAGTGGATTTTCTTCAGGACCTTCTTTGCAATTTTGTTTGCTTGCCCGGATCCCGAGGACAAATGGACATCTCTCTTTACTCTTGTCGACTTCTCAAAAGGGTGGCAACCCTTTATACCGGTGGACCGACCGGCCACTTGTGTCTCCCAGGCCTTACTGGGTGGACTGGACTCATGTCAGTCGTGGGAAACCGACAGCTCGAAGCTCTTGCGGCTTGGTCTGTTGGTGAACCCGTTGACACCGCAATCTAATTTCGATTGCTGTGCAGCCGCACATGGATTTGCATTCCCAGAGGATATTCCATGACCATGGATACTGTCGCTCCCAGGATGATTCGCCAAACCAGCCTCGGATCGTTCCTGTGATGATCAACTTAGTTTTGATTTCTATGTTGGCCTTTCTGGATGCACGTTGTGCTACTTTCTTGCGGAAACACGACCCTGTCTGTCAGCTTTGTTCAACCCGAGGATGCACGACCCACTTGCAACATGTTCCTACCAAAGTGGCCACGATATGGAGAACATGCCTGGATCTCGTCTGTTTTCGTCTGGTTCGCCCCAAAGGTTCTACGTGGTACCGGATCCTTATATTCTGTGCCTGGATCAACCGGATTCTGGAACCGACACCCGCCTTGGCCCATCGAGGAGTGCCTCCCAAGTTGGTCTGTAAAAGTCCCCACCTTGAACAACCGTCGTGCGAGCGTAGAAACTAACCTGTCGCGACTGCAGGAACAAAGTTGTTGCCAACCATGACATGTCTCGTTTTTGATTTTGGTGTTTGGTGTTTTTCTTGTTACAATCAACCGGGGTAGTGGAAAAAACAGCACACTAACCTTGCTACCTGCGATCACAGTTACACACAAGCCGGTGTTATGTCTCCAAACTCTTCCGGGATCTTTCCTTTCTCTCAAACAGGACCATCAGCTGATCCTTCGGGATCAGCGTGGGACACTACGACAGTAGAAGGACCACAGAACTTCTTTGCAGACCAAGGAGAACCCGAGGATTATTCTTTCACAATGGGCCACTTTACTGCCGGGAAACCACAAACCACTGCTTCAGAGGACTTTCAAACCACATGGATGCCAGCTCCCACAGCTGCAGGTGAGAAGACTCACAAGGCTGAGCCTATGAGAAGGATCTCCGCACGCGGCCCTGCCAAGAGCCACCGGATCTCGAAGGGTTCTTCGAGCAAGAGCCAGCCAAGGCCTCAATCAATCATGTCCCAGGGCGCTTCTATGGCGTCGAAATTTGACATCTCAGGTAATGCAAACACATTCCAGGATGGGCCACTCGGAAACAACCGTATGATGGACGTTTCCCAATATCTCTACCAGCAGTCTGCTCCCATGACAACATCGCCGGAGATGGTCACGTCAGGCTTCTACCCCCAGATGGACGCTATGCCCGTCACCGGACTGGCGTTCAATGATTTCTCTGTGACCCAGCATGTGGACCCCAATTCCATCCCTCTGGACTTTGACACCAGCATGTCTGGTGGGTCGCCCGCACAATCCTGGGACAATTTGAGCGAGGGCTCCTGCGCCTCGAGGGAAGACGTCTGGCCGCTGGCCTTGCAACACTCGCCCCTTACGAGTGTCTCATCCAACTCCCCAGCCCTTCAGTCCCTGGACACTTTCAGCCTGCCCGGACACGCCTCTCAACCCATGATGGCACCAGAGGATCTGGAAGCTAGCATGATCCCGGCCATGGGGGACGAGCAAGTCTCGATGCCTGGCTGGAACGGTCGCCGAACCGTCGGCGAAGGTGAGTCTGCGCGGGATCATCCACTCTACAAGAATGCGTATCCCAAGGCGGACGGCCTCTTCCACTGCCCGTGGGAGGGACAAACAAGCTGCAACCACAAGCCCGAGAAGCTCAAGTGCAACTATGAGTAAGTGGAGACGGACCACCGTCAGGTTCCCGTGACCCGTGCTTGAGTACTAACGGTGGTGATGACAGCAAATTCGTGGACTCCCACCTGAAGCCCTACCGCTGCAAGGTCGACTCGTGCGAGAACGCCAGGTTCTCTTCTACTGCGTGCCTCCTTAGGCACGAGCGTGAGGCCCACGCGATGCATGGACACGGAGACAAGCCCTACCTGTGCACCTATGAAGGATGTGACCGAGCCGTTCCTGGCAATGGATTCCCCCGCAACTGGAACCTGCGTGACCACATGCGCCGCGTCCACAATGACAACGGGTCCATGCTGGGCGCCCGCTCAGGACCCCCGTCGCCAAGCGGAAGTATCTCAAAGGAATCGTCCAAGACTAGGAAGAGAAAGAGCGAGCCCACCGGTAAGGCCGCGGTGCCAGGCCGCAAGTCCCCCAAGCCGGTCATGGACGCGGAGATGCCCAAGGTCGAGGATGCCCTTGTCAAGCTTCGCTCCGAGTGGGCCGAGATCCAGGCTGCTCTCCCCAGCCTCGTTTCGTCCTTCCCCCAGGCGGATGACCCTGCGGCCATGGACCGCATTAATGCAGTCCGGGACCGTCTGGATGCCATGACAAGGATCCACAAGGACCTCTTTGCCCACAACCACCCAGGCCTCGTCCAGCAGCAATACAACCCTTTCGCTCAGCAATCCGGCTGAATGAATTTTGGTCAGTTCCTCTTCACGCCGTTTTCCCCGGTGAGGGAATCAACATGATATGTATTGGATGTGATGTCTAACCACACTACTGCAGACATCATTTGAGGAATTTCAAACCATAGACTGCAAGTGCAAAAAGCCGTCGACCCAGGATAGGACTGAGCCAAGATGAGGATCCATCCGTCGTCCCCACACTCCACGAGCCCGGCCGTGTCGAGCGGGAGATGAGGCTGGCCTCAAACCATCGCGCCCAAGAAGGTTCGCACCATCTTGCGCCAGGCAGGACTTCCCATCAGGAGATGATCTCGAAGACACAGCCTAGGCAAAAAGCGTCGCCCAGACGTGGTGAACATTCAGGGATCGTCCCACCACACTTTGACTTCAACGTTCCCTACCAGAGGAAGACGCGCCGAGGACAGCCACCTCGAGGAGCGACCCAAGGAAAGGAACGGAACCTGCCCAGCGCCGTCGCGGGCAGTGATTGACTGCGATTTGATATTGATTGTTCTTGCATTGAACACAAAACATGGAGAATGACTAATTTGCATTCGAGGCATTTCGGTTCATGACGGGCATGTAAACAAAAGAATACTTCTTGTATCGAAGGGCAACCTTCGTTGGATGAACAGGACAAAGTACCCAGGCAACAGAACATATTGTTACTTTCAGCATCTTTTTTTTTCTCTCTTCCTTTTTTTTCTTTCTGTCTCCTGGGCTTTAGCGAGGTTGCACATTACTGTTTGGTTACTGTTGTTTTCGATGGATATGAGTTAGCGTTGGAACAAAAGAAAATAAGAAAATTGCGTTGTCGAATTTCGTGTGGTCTCCGCCCTCTAAGGTGTCTGTCCAGTACACGTAGGGGTGTTGTCGCGGGTGTGGCAATCATTCAACCAGTCTTTGCTTGAGCAAGTCTGTCTCTGTCCTGCGATCCGAGGTCCTCGTCGACGGCACCGAGTAGCGGACAGTGCACTCGTGATCGTACGGCGCGTGAGAGCCCATGTTCGCCTCCGTCAGCGGCGGCTCGTAACAGACTAGGGGTTGAGGATACGAGGCCGAAGATATGAGTGCCTGAGCTGGTTAATCTCGATGGTGCCAGGTGGTTGTCGGCTCGGAACTCAGGAAATATCTGCTAGACAGAGAGGCAAATGGTGTGGGCAGCGAAACACAGGCAGGCCTCTTTATAATAGCCACACCTATCCTCTGTGTTACCTATACTTATACCGACTTTTTTGTCTTTCACTCCCTTCGTTCCCTTGCCATCGCTACACCGACTCGGCTCAGGTCCTCCTGAATGGGCAATGAGGGTGGGCAAGGCGGGACGATCACCTTGCCACCCCACCGACCACTCACTCAACTCACCCTCCGTCGGGCGTGCCCGCTCCGCTGCGCTTCGCGCTGGATACTGGTTGGTCGGGTCCCCCTTCTGGGCGGGTGGCAGTCGGGCACCGAAAGGGTTCTGCCCCTTCTGAACGGGCGTCTCCCGCTTCTCACCCACACCCCGACTTACCTGTGGGCACTGGATTCCTGCCGTCTCGGTTGGGTTGCGGGCATGCGAGGGGCGGGGGAGTGTCTTGGACGGGGGTGGATAGGAGCCCAACGCGCGTGAGCACAGGAGCCCAACCCAACCTCACCTCACACGAGCCCAGAGCTCGGGCGCTCCCACCCACTCACCCGTTCCCCCATCCCATCCCGCTTCCCCCTTCTAGACTGTGTTTTGCTTATCCCCGGTAGAATAGCCGGGCGATCTTAGATGGTGAGATGTGAGCTGTTTGTTCATGCTGGGATTCTCTTTGGACTTACTTCTGAATGAGTGATTGGGCCATGAGGTCCCGAGGTCGCCGTCTACAGTGCAGTCAGTGTGTAGGGTGCCTAACGTACACCCCTTCTCGCCCGGTGTGAGACCAGGAGGCAAGCCAAGTGTCACACGACCTCTTGTGTGTGTTTTGGGCGTGGTTGTGTGGCCTGAACGGGATGTGTGGCCTGAATAGGTTATGTGAAGGGCCGTGTTGGGCTCCGCTGCATCGTGTGTGTGTGTGTGTGTGTGTGCGTGTCTCCTCGGCTTCGCTAAAACAAAGTGCTGGTGGCATTCGGACTGGTTGCTTACTTTGCCACCTGAATAAGCGCTGCAGAGATGACTATCAGCCGTATCAGAAGCAAGGCATGAGACATTGGTTACACGCGTGAGATCTGGTTTGCATAGAGTGTTGTGTCCTAGTACGCCTTTCATACCATCCGGGTATGGGATGCCTATCCAACCAATACATGCGAACGCTTCAGGCTTTTGCTGCGTCGGACTCTTGTACGTGGGTGAGCACGTCCTTGAGAATCTGCTCCAGCGATCTCCCCTTCAGTCCCAGCTTCTCGTCCCACAGACCCCACGGCCTGTTATCGCCCAAGTTCGCCTTGCCGAATGCTGCAGCCCTGGTGAACTCGGTGGTGAACCAAGGATCACCCGCCTCCTGCATCTTCTTCCCATTGGCAATCAAGTCCTCGGAGTTCAGCTGTTTGATGCCCCACTTGATGCCCTGGATCTTCTCGAAGGCCTCGAGAACATCCCGTTGACTAACATGAACCTCGCCAATGACCACGTACTGGTTCTGGGTCTCGTCTGCATGCTCCAGGCAGGCAAGAACGGCCTGGGCGATGTAGGAGAGAGTTGCGGCTGAGACCACGGATCTGCCGTCGTCAACCAGGCCTGCGGTCTTGGACGGGAAGTCGAAGCCGAAAAAACCATTGAGCAGCGCCCAGTCAAAGAAGGAGCCGGTGACGATACTCGTCCAAGAGATTTGTGATTCTTTTGTCTTGAGGTAGTCCACTGTCGCAGCCTTAGGACCCAAGGTGGCGGGATTCATCGCCAGGAACCTGGCATCCTGGGTCGGGGGCCCAAATTCGCTGGGGAAGAACCTCTTGACGCCTGCGGCGATTGCGACGTCTACGAGAATGTTCTGGCCGCTCGCCGCAAGGCCGGTGACCATGCTGATCACGACGTCCTGGCCTCTCATCGCGCGCTCAAGCTCTGTACGGTTGTTGTAGTCCGCCTTGAAGACCTGGACGCCTGTCGGGAAGACCGACGTCGACTCCGTCCGGGCTAGGATACTGACTTTGTACGAACCAGTCTCGAGAAATGCTTTCATTACCGGTACACCAATACTCCCACCGGCCTACAGAAAGTTAGATCAATATAAGCCTAGTAATCTCAGGCAGAGCTGAGCCCAGAAATGACCAATCAAGGGCCGAGGACACGGGATACATACTCCAATGAGCAACACATTCTTGAATGTGGCCATTTTCAATGAAGGTAGTTGATATTGATAGTGGTAAAAATACGAAATGGATCGTTAGATTGTGACGGTTTCTCTAACACTACAGACCAGTCTTCCCTTGTGGTTGGATACCACGACGCGTTAAATAGATGCACGCCCAGCTCAAAACCCACTCTTCCCCGGATGAACACCATTTGCGTCCCAGACAGTTTCTACCAAGGCTCCTGAATGTTGTACCTGCAATCCACTCTGAATCCACTCGAATCATGTCACAAACCTGCACTGACGCTTGGCTGATTGGTAATATGAGCTGCTTTGAAAGCCTCTAGGTCGTCTGAGGACATCTTCGGACAACGCAGAGACCAAGGTGCCGAGCTCCTCGACTACAGCCCCATTTGCCTTTCCAGCTTCCAGACGCTTTCCCCACCCTGGGGCACCTAACAAGCGTATTCTGTAGTCTTCAAGTAATAGGATATTTACTTGGATTTCTCGAAAGACAATTGTCTACGAAGTAATTTCAGTAGGAGAAGCAAGCAGTCATGGTAGCTACAGGACCCTAAGGCAGCAAAGACTATATTTCCCCAGCATATTGAAGTACTACAACTGCAACCTTGGATATAGTGGAAGTTCAGTTCTATGGTTGAAGCTGTAATGCTTATTTGGCCAGGTGATGTTATGCAGCGGCGAATGGCTGTTTACTCATCACTCCGGGCACTCTTCTAATCAACTCAGAAGACTCGGGAGCACCAACTCCCCGTCTTATCTTGAGATTCTTCCACACTATCGGGACATGGAACACTTAAGTAACTGCAACTGGATTGCTTGCCAGGTCTAGACACCAACTCTTTCGTGCTCGTTCGTGATGTTGTTTATGTACTAAAGTTTCTTCCTTTATTAGGAGAGACTTAATGTACGTGAATACAAACTCACCTGCGCATGAGTCGACACATCTTTTTTGCAGGCCAATTCTCGGGCTTTTGTACTATAAGACAGATCTGCATATTCAGCCTGCGAGACAGAATTTGGCGAAGGAGGCCTTTCTTCCTTGATATGTATACTTTTAAAGGTATAAATATATATTCATCTCGGCCTTTCATACAGCATATTAGAGCCACAGCGTCACAGATGGAAGCACGTAAACTGAAAATTTCGCCGTCATGGAGTTGGTTTGCGTCCGGTCTCACACTTCCAAGCACTTGAGATTATGATGCTTGCGTAACCTGATGGGTTTGTATTATCCGCTTCTCAACGAGTCATAGGCAGCCTGCTGTTCAAGAAGCGTTCGGAGAGCTGCATAGATCTTTGAGTTGTTTCACAGCGAGGAGACAATTAGCTGAGCTACTTGTTGGGTACATGTCAAAGCAAATAGATGAGATGCTCGACAATTTGCGCACATTAATGGGGAGCGCTACTGCCTAGTGAGCTCTGCAACACTTTTATATCTCTTCATCATTCTTATTCTAGCCTCAGGGCCTTAGCTACATTTACGTCAATGCTCCAGGTCTTCTGCAAGAGCGCGGCTACTAGGGACCTATAATGATCGCATCGTTGGTTTTGTCAGCATTGTTATACTTCATCACGTGCCGCAGTTGAAGGTTTTATATTGTAAGTCCGCAAAAGCCGGAGAACTTCGCGAACACTGATCGGGCAATGTCAAGACCGATGCCGACATGGCGAGCCACGAATCGCACTGAGTCGCTCCCAATTCAGGTGCTGGAATATTTCCTGGACTAGACAACTATCCTCGTCTATCTTGGCAGCACGGATACCCCGCAAGAGCGGCATTCGATGGTGAGACTTGAGTTCGCATGGTCTCTCGCAATGTATTTTCTTTCTGTCCTCGTGACATGATGTCTCTCGTTGCCACTCTTCTCTAACCATTGTGACCAGTGGTAGATTCACTGGCCAGCCGAGTCCTCTCAAATGTCTCACGATATTGGGTTTCAAACATTTCGAACTCTCCTCTTCAGAATAGCAGCTGGCTGTTTGCCGGTACACGGTGTGCTCTTTGCTCCTGTGCATTGAGAGACACGGAAATGAGTTGTGGGTTCCCCTAGCACGGCTTGGCATGCGCCCTTCCATCGTAAAAATACGGGAGATTTTCGCCCATGTTAAAGTAGAAAGTGGCCCAGTACAAATACAAAATATTGATTTACGAGCCAATCGAAACCGATCGTTCAACATCGAATGGCTGCCCTCTAAGTGACTTCGTTGACGTATACGCGATGACTAAACTACCCTGTACCAACCTTTCGTGAGATTCATAAGCTATGTACTCATAAGCATCAATCAATCTAGTACCGCTAATACTCTGGGTGTTGATTGGCTGATTGGGGGCCGAGTTCTTGTTGGTATACACTGTGTTTTGACCGGTCTGTCACAATGGCCCAGGCATATATCTGCCGACCCTCAAGGATTCGTAAACATATGACAAATGTGCTGGCTAGCCCGAAAGCAAATTCTGGTGCCATCCAATAAGCCCAAAATCGACGACGGCGGCGATGATGTCTGCAATCGGGCTGTGCCAACTGCCGGGAGTTGGTTCCCCAAGACGAGCAAGTCTGCGTACTCTCATGTGACTGATGGTACATGGTGGGCTTACACGTTCGTAGAATAATTGGATACAGTAATACTGATCAAAGGCAGTATGGTCCTCAGACTCGGCGTGGAGTTTCATTGTGCTGTCTCCTTGTGCCCGGGGCATCCTACCTAGGTGCCTAAGGCAGGCTCCACATGCTCCGCAGTCTCGAGGTCACGAGTCGTTGACACCCATTGGGTGAACGGATCTACCGAGTTTCGGGGCCCGCATGAAGGCGACCTCAGGGTAGAGACGGTAAGCAAATTGATCATCGCGACGGGGTTAGGACTTTACGGCCAGAATGTCGTGTAGGGCGGCTTGAAAGCTGCTTGGTTGTGTACGACCAACGTGCTACGGAGTTATGGGCAGCGAGGTAGTTGGAGGCGCCATCCGGATCAGATGGATGATGATTTCTAATTACTGCCCAGAAAGAGTTGTATGCTCGTGTAGAAGTGTTTATTGAAGTGACTACTTAAGACGATATGATCCTTTCTGTCAAAGACATCCGAATCTCCAAGATATCATCCAAGGTGTGTCGACAAATACCTTCTCTTTAAGAATTACCCCCTCGTTGAATATGCGTGCCTCCTTGGGCTTTCTGGGGCTTGCTGCCTTTGTGCAAGCCTCCACAATCAAGAAGCAGCGCGACGCTGAAAGTAATACCTACGAGTACATCGTTGTGGGTTCAGGACCTGGAGGTGGTGGACTGGCCGCCAACCTGGCCAGGGCCGGTCACTCGGTGCTCCTCATCGAGGCTGGAGAAGAAGAAGTCAACAACACAAACTCCTACCTAGTCACCACCAACACCCTGGCCATCAACGATCCGCGAACACGTTGGGACTTCTTCGTCTCTCGGGATACGCCGGAGCTCGATGACCAATATGAGTATCTCACCTGGAGGCAGACCAACGGGTCTTACTATGTGGGCCTGGACCCCCCTGAGGGTGCCGAGCGACTGGGAATCTACTACCCACGCGCTGGCACCGTGGGAGGATGCACCATGCATAACGCGGCCTATATCTCGCTGCCTGCCGATGTGGACTGGAACGACATGGCGAACATCACCGGCGATGATAACTGGTTGACGCCTAATATGCGTCAGCATTTGGTTAGGTTGGAGAGGAACCACTATCTCACCAACGGGAGCACTCCTGACCATGGATTTACTGGATACATCGATACCTCGCAATTTGATGTCTCATGGGCCAACAATGCATCGGACCTGACGTCCCTGGCCCAAGGATTCGCGGATATCACGGGAGGACCCGAGACAGGTCTGTCGCTCTACGACCAGCTTCGCCGGGATGTGAACCACAACCAGCCGGGTCGCGACCAACAAAATGGAGTGTTTGCTGTCCATACACACTCAGACAACGGCGTACGTTCCAGCCCGCGGCAGTATATCCGCGCCACCCTTGACGACCCCAGCAATTTCCCGCTCACTCTTCAGACTCAAACATTGGTCACAAAGGTTCTATTCTCAGAGACTGAAGAAGCCGGGCCTGTGCCCAAGGCTATTGGGGTGGAGTATCTCCAGGGCAAGAGCCTGTACTCTGCTGACCCCCGATATGACCCTACCGTCGAGGGCATCCCGGGGAAGGCCTATGCCACGCGCGATGTGATTATCTCTGGCGGCGCTTTCAACACGCCCCAGATTCTCAAACTCAGCGGTATCGGCCCACGCGAGGAGCTGGAGCAGTTTGACATCCCCGTCGTCAAGGACGCCCCTGGTGTCGGCGTGAATATGAAGGACAACCTCGAGGCGGCCCTCTACGGCACATTCGAGAAACCGATCGAGGGTTTCTTCGACATGATCATCACGACCCCGAGCGCCGAGCGCACGCGGGATATTCATTTCTACTGCGGCAACATGTGGTTCCTCGGCTTCTTCCCCGGCATGCCGTACCATAACGACAACGAGTACATGTGCGGCTTCATGCAGCTCCACCCTCGCAACATCAATGGTACCGTCAAGCTCCGGTCCGCGAACCCGCGGGACACGCCCGTCATCGACCTAGGATTCTTCAAGAACGGAGATGACCGCGACCTCGAGTCCATGCTTGAGGCGATCAACTTCGTCAGACCCGTGTTTAACAGTCTCGCAAACAACTCCTTTACGGAGCTGAACCCTTGTGGTCCTGGTGTCGAGTGCACGGATGAGTACCAGAGATTTTACCACCGCAAGCAGGCGCACGGCCACCACGTCGCGGGCACTGCCGCCATGGGGGCGGAGGATGACCCGTCAGCCGTGGTGGACTCGCACTTCCGTGTTTGGGGCGTCAGCAACCTGCGCGTCGTTGATGGCTCCGTCTTCCCGGTCATGCCGGGCGAGCTGCCTTCGCTCCCTACCTACATGTTGGCCGAGAAGGCCACGTCGGTGATCCTGGGCGAACTCGGTGAATCGTATTAGGTGTTTGGGCAATACGAGAAGCCTCATGTCCTTAGGCTGGTTAATGGGGCCTGTCATATGTTGCGTGGGCCAGCCCATAGGACCTCGGCTTCACAACGAGTAGGTACTTATGTACATAGTTAATAGACTGCATAGTGCGTAAGCTATTACGAGGTCGACCTTGACGGGGCGTGTTGGACGGCTTCGAACGAATTCTAATCTGTATTCTCAAACTTGGAATGCTATGAATGACTGTTCCGGGATTTACTATTACGGACGATCGGACCCGGACTTGTGGTTGGCCATTCCATGTATAGCAGTTCGAAGTGATGCCTCCCGAATTGGCAATTTATTATCCTTTCGTACAATTCTTCGGGGCGGGGGAAGCGGCATATAAGGTATTAACTGTGGCAAAGGTGTCCAGGCTTTCTATTCGCCTAATGTTGTTTCGAATACAGGTGTAGAGAGCCAGTGGCCGAGGAGGCTTTAACTACCACCGGTGACCATGACCAATAGAGCACATGAAGTAGACTTGTTGAGTAATCAGTAGGGAAGGCAGTCAGTGAGGCTATATCCAATTGAGGATGTAGTAAGTGCCCGGATATACTCTTTACCTGGCTCCCAATCTTATTTCTCCTTTCTTACCTGCCGCGCCACCAAAGACTTCACCAAATTCCAGCGAAACCCGCCCGAGGGTTTCACAGTCCAGCCCCAGAACAGCTAACATCCACCAGATCCAATCCATCCGAATCGCCCGCCGACAGCCATCGCCAAGAAAAACTGACCGCGCCGTCTCGTGCGGTAATAGCGCGGTTTCAATGACCCAAGCCGAGGGTTCGTCCGACCGGACGGGTCACTCACTTGCTCGCCCGCATGCAGCGTCGCAGGACGCCCCACAGGATGCGTCCTCATCCCTAACGGCCGTATTTGCGATTGGGCGGGGTCTGATGTTTCGTAACTTGGGACAAACCGGATTTAGAAGCGGATGTTGCGGTTGGCGGGTGCCAGGTGGGAAGGGAAGCGCGGAAACCAAACCAAACGGAACGGACGGCAAGGACAGGCAGGCAGGCAGGCAGGATGCGTGTGGAGGGACTGCCGCTCATGTGTGTGGCATTCATTTTTTTGACTTTACTTTTTTTGTTTTTGTTTTTTTTGTTTTCTTTCTTTCGACGAACAGTTGCTTATTTGGTATTGGATTGCGGGAAGTCTCGTCTACCCGGAGGATAGAAATATGAAATTTCAGGGACGGAGGTTTGTGTAGTTACTTCTGACCGAACCTCCCAAGGAAGGCATCTGGCATACCGAGAATCTTAATCTGCCAGACTCGGTCTCAGAATAGCCTCGGTCACTGAGAAGCTGCATGTGGCCTCGTGTGTGAAGTTCACCGGTCAAGACTGGTTGTCACGCGTGCGGCAGCAAAACTTCGAAAGGGAACGCTGGCCGTTTCCCAGTATTTTGTGGATAATTATTTTCCGTATGAATTATTAGGTTGCTAGCTATCTAGGTATCTAGACCAAGAAGAAGAAAAAAGGCCGTTAAACCCTTGGCTGGCTATGCCACGGGCGCGCGAGCACCAAGGAGCGACCGACTGCCTGCAGCAGTGAACTGAAAGTACTGCCCTCGTTCTCATCCGAGACCCGGCAGCTCTCTGAGTGATACTCGTAAAAAGCATCACTCGCGGACAGAATCCGCGAGGAAGGCGGCACAGCATGTGCTGCGTGGCCGCACTTTTCCACATCTCACCCCGGCCCCCTTCTTGTTGCCTCCGCCGGTCCAGTCTGGACCGGCAATGGGGGCCCCGGGGAGCCTGTGAAGGGAGCCTGTGGCTCTTATTCCCTCCACGAGGAAGGGATTCTCAAAAAGGAGTGGACATCGCTTGTAGACTGGAGTCTTTTCTGGCGAATTTGGAATCGTCCATATGAATTAATTAATCGGCTGGGTATACGCTTTTTGACTTCAACCATTACCGAACGCGCTCTTGCGCGCCTTGTGAACGCTAATGTGCCCGTCCTCATGCGGGATGAACTGATAAACACTGCTCATGTGCTTCTGCGCCTCGCTCGCGAAGCTCGCGTCCAGCAAGGTCGTGCCGATCCGCGGCAGCGGCTTGTTGAGGTCCAGAGGTCTCGAGCTGGCCGTGCTGGCGCGCGGGCTCTTGATGACGTTGAGGGGTGGCGGGACTGCCGACGCTGCTGATGCTACCGATAGGTGATCATCCTCGGCGGTGGTAGCTGTGGTGGCGGTGGTGTTGGTGGTGATGGCGGACAGGGCTTTGCCCGCCTTCAGAGTCGAGATTGTGCGTGGCGGCCGAGTCGGAGTGGGCATTCCCGGCATGGGGGGCCGTGGTTGCATCTGCAGGACCAGGCCTGAAGCCGACTCGACGTCGTTGAAGGTGGCTGTTGAGTCCCTCTCCGTCACTAGCCAGAAGTCGGGCTCGAGGCCCTTGCCTGCTGCTGATGGCCTGTCGAAGGGGTCCCTGCGGCTTTCGGACTGCTTGGATAGCCAGTACCTTGGGTTCTCGAGCATGATAGGGAGGTACCGGGCGACGAAAGGCTTGATGGCGGGTATAGAAGCGCAGATCTGTGAAGTTGAGTATGAGTTTCTTGTCCTAGTCTGGCGCGAGCCGCTCAGGGGGATAACATACGATGCCAATGTAAAGCTCAAGTGCGCTGACGATGATGATGACATATGAATTCCATGTCAAGTCTCGAGCGGGATCCGTCAGCGTGACGTGGAACACGTAAGTCCTCACGGCGCCTGCTGCTGTGACGAAAAGACCACCCGTGAACAGGCTGACAATGATAATTTGTTGCTTCCTCGGTAGCTTGAGCCGGGTTACGTATGGAATCGGGAGGATGACAATGAGGAAGTCCGTTGTGGTGTTGATACATCCAGCAGCCAGCAGGTGTCGTTCTTCGTTGATGCAGTTCTGCGGGGAGAATGAAAGTGTCCAGTAGTCCGAGACTGGTGAGCATTGAAAGGTGGTGACGAAGAAGAAGATCAAGCCGTCAGTGAGGACCACGGCCGCCAGTGCCAGTACGACGTATCTGTAGCGGCTCTTCTCCGCGGATACCACCCGGTAAATGAGGGACAACATGGACAGCTTGGTCAACGTTGTCGCCACGTCGAATAATAGCTGGTTTGCCAGGCTAAAAGAGTACGGTTGTCAGCGATGAGCTGGCTACGACAGTCTTCCTAAAAAGGTTCCTACCTGAACTGTATGCTCGGCTTGGTCAAGTCGAGGGGAAGATCCCATACGTGTCTACCCCAGCCGAATTTCCACATGGCGATGAATGAGAGCACAGCAAATGCCGCAGTCGGGATCTATTCCTTTGTCAGCTTCGACTCAGCAGATGAAGGCGAACATGAGAGCCTCACGTAGGCGAATATTATAAGCACATCATCCAGCCCAAAGCCCCGGGATATCCGCACGCGGGTGTATACGCGGATGATGAGGATGAGAGTGACGAGCCCAAGCAGCACGGAGACGACGATGGTCGCCGCCGGCCCTCTCCTCTCCGGGTTGACATAGTTGGGCGTGGGCCAGTTCTGCAGGGTGGACAGAGGGAAGAACATTGTCGTTTGAGGTTGATGATGAGCTGGCCAGCTACCTACGCCGAGCGGGGAAAGGACTCGGTGCGGGCAGCTGAGAGAAGCTTTTCGAGAAGAAGGGAAGAAAAGTGGCGAGTTCTTCTAGAGGAAAGAAAACGGCCGGCGGAGGAGTGGGGTGGTGGGATGGAACGGCCTCTTTCAAGCAAACATCAAGACGAACATGTTCATGGTCGGCCGCCAACGTCTGCACCACCGAGTCAGTCTTGACATTTGGGGACCGAGAGAGGGTTTCGTAAGAGAAAGGAAGTGTTCTCATCCGGTCGTCTAGTGGCTTGTGTAGTACTTCAGACAGAAAAAGGAAGGGGGCGAAGGCGGTGGTGCTGCGTTTGATATCAAGGGCCCATGACCCCATGTGGGAGAGGGAACATCATCATTCGGACGTAGTCCCTGTCCAGGCCAAGGACCCTGTCTCTCTTCGGCTCCGGATGAAATAGCATGAGTGCTATTGTCCATGAGACCAGCAGTTCTTCAGTTGACACTAGCAGACAACTGCTGACGGGTGTTCAAACAACCTGGCGGAGACAGCTGGCGTGGACGGGAAGGAAGAGCCAGGCCCAGGCACGCCTGGCAGCTACTCTGATGGTGCCACATCCCTGACGACGAGCACGGATGCCTGTGCGTAAGAGAAGAATGCTACAATGGATGTCATGAGGCACAGATGTGGCCCCCCCTCCCCCCTGGAAGTGGGCGGCTGCGGACTGGTCAGTTTAGTCTTCTGTATGGGAATCGAGTGACGCACGGTAGTGGTGTCAGCCACACAATCTTGACCCTTGGCCAATCCATCTTGTGCGTTCGGTTCTCAGTTTTCCGATACACCAGGTTTCTTTTCCAAGATGGGGGTGGTATTGTTCCAGATAAGGTAAGCCATATCTTGTTTCGTGCCCTCCTGTGGGTGAGCTGTCATTTTGGGCCGCCGGCCACGTTGACTCCGAGATGGGTGTGTCCAGAACATCTCTCGGTCTGTGCCGGACGGCGCCAGAACACGCCTGCACAGCCAGCACACCCGAGATGCTTCGCGGTCTACCGTTTTTGGCAGCCCTTGGATGTTTTCTGTTTGCGCATTAATGGCAATGCTATGAAAGGGCCAGCACCAGGAATGCGGTCGAGAATATCTGGGGTTGTGGCTAGGGAGCGGGATGCATATTAGCCTCCGGTAGTTGGCAGCTCCTCAGTGTTTCAAGCAGCGCACGGGCAGTGTTCGTGGTGGTCAAACTCGCCTGGCTTGACCTTAGTGTGGATCTGTCACACTGCTAGGAGCGTAATTGAAATCTTGGGAAACGATGGTTGTGGTCCAGACAAACATGGCGAAACGCCCCAAGAGTGTGGCACTCAGCTAATCGCTTGCTGTGGGCACGCAGCCTCGCCCCACTGGTGTCTGTCCCAGGCTCTGAGGCTCTGGTGCGGTGTTGAGAAGTGGGCCTGTCATTACTCTTGCAAGTCGTATCGGGGAGCACTGATCGTAGCACGCTTGGGCGCCGATGTTACCTTCGAAATGTATGGGAATACAGACACGATCCGTCCAGTCGCGATTTTTGCTCCCCACTCTTTTCCTTTCCTATTCCCGCGGGCGAAAGGCACATCGGAAGTGGGAGAGGCGTGCTCTCTCCCCTGCCGCCCGATGCCCAGCTATCTTGGGATCAGGGCAGCGTGTAGTCCGCTGGCTGTATCTTGATACCGGATCTCAGATGCTTCGCCGGTCGTAGCGTTTCAATATAGGCGAACCTATAATGAAAACATGCGGTGAATCGACCGTAGGGGTGGTGTTGGCCTTACGAGCCAGAATTGGGTTCAGGCTAGCCTTCTTTACTTTCGGCGGCGAGCCACTACGCACGCCGGAATAGAGCACGAACGCCCTCCACAGCCTATCGATCCATGATGCATGGGGATCACTCCAACCGCCACGGTCTCTCTTTCAGACTCCGCCATGCGAGAAGTTTATTATCTCCAAGTCTTCCCTCCGACCTGCCGGAACGGGGCTCAGACGTCGCCAGCCCGCAGGCCTAGACGACACAGCTATCGAGGCGAGCGAGACTCGAGACCTGTGCTGTCCTCGAACTCCCCGGGGAGGCAGCGCAGATGCATCCCGCTAGCCGCCATCTTAATGTCCGGAACATTCTTGCATGACGGCTGACCGAGATCATCGGAGATTTTATGACTGTCGTATCGCATTCATCCCTCAGTTGCCATCCCAGCCATCGTCGTCCAACGGCTTCCGATGTCCCTGCTGCACGTCAGGCGGCCCTTATTGCCAAATCTGGCGCTGACCTTCCGGGCCTGGCGGGCCTGAAGCAGCGGGAACTGATTGAGCTGCAAGGCCAATCGGAGGACCTTCGATGCCTGCCCAGCTGCACTCGCGGCTCACCAAGACGGGCTCCCCGCAGTGACCGGGTGCCGGGATTGGGTTCGGGCAAGTTGAGTCACTGCCCACAGCAGACGAGGCTCTGAAGCCTTTTGGGGGAGAGACGCACCCTGACGTGGGAGCCCGGGTTTCGGAAGTGGAGGGCCCCTGTGAAGATCATCGACAACCTCGCCCACCCATACACAGGAAACGCGTATCGGTGAGTGGCTCGTCCTCCCCAGCAACCGTTTCAGACCGGCAGGCCTGCCTTCCCAGCTGCCATTGCCCGCTGCGAGGACTCCACGTGAAGAGCCAATCGCTTTCCAGGGCTCGAGTTTGACAATCGGGGGTTCCCTCGACAGCCTTGTTCCCGTGGAGATCAAGAGCTAGATCAAGAGCTTGTGCTGGCCCTTGCCCGCTTGCCCGCTGGTGTGGTGAACCGTTTGCGGGAGCGCATGATGACAGATGCCAGTGATCTGCGAACTGTAACCAGCTACTATGCTTGTGCTGGGTGGTCTAGCTCCGTCCTTCTCGGACTTTGGGGAAACTCCCACCAGCATCAATTTTTGGCTCATGCTAATATGACCTGCGTGCGGGCCAGACCCTACCAAGATTGCACGGCAGTGTTGGTTGAGGTGACCCTGCCGCGTGGTGAAATGACCCGACCAAAGGGGCCCGAGGTGCACGCGATGCAACAGTGGGGGAACTGGTTTCGCCCGCCGGCGGCCCTGACGACCATCATCTTTGGTCTCGATAGTGGTAAAGTGGGCAGTAATAAGTGAGAAGCGTGGCATCTGGAGTGTACACCATCCGGTCGACGTTCCACGAGTTCGTGGGGTTGCGACGTGACCCCGGTGCTGAGACGCATCGCTTGAGACGCGCCGAGCTACAGTGAGTGAGTTGGCGGGCAAGCCTCATGATCATAGACGTCAGTTCTCGACTGCCCCCGAGTTGAGATGACCTGGATATCGGCACGATAAAGGAAATTGCCACCGGAAGATAATTTGTCCCTCTGCGAATAGCATCGTAGCACAGGAGGTTTATCTTGCTTGGACTGACGTCCTATACTATATTCAATATATTCTCTTGGAGGATGTGATGGGAGCTGCTCCTCCCAAGATCCCATTTCGCCACCTCCATTGCCCGATCACCATGAGCCCAGATCCACCAGGGTGATCCCCAGATCGCATGGCATGGGCCCATGTGACTCGGGACTTCCATTACCTGGTTTTGGTACCCGAGCGAGGCAAGGCATCACGGCCCGACGGGAACGACACGTACGGCTTCATGGGTTGTGCGAGGCCTACGTGGGGCGGACACGATCGTGAAGCTGCGAATGCGGGTCCCTTCCCGACAGTCGCTGTGAAACCCGGTGGCTCATGGAGGCTTGTCTACTGGAGTGACGTGTGCCGGAACCTGTGACAAAGTGGGGAGACCGTTAGAAAATCTGGCGGGCAGTGCAACGTGGGCTGCGAATGGGGGAGTCCACATGTTTGGAAGAGAGGTAACCACATCAGCGGGGCAGTACGATGCGATGCGACTGTTCGCACCAATCGCGATTTTCCTGATGTGGATGGATACCAGCATGCAACAATTTCACGGGCGACCAAGTTTTCGGGACAGGTAGATGTTTTGATCGGCTCTCAGAGAGTCCAAGTTGTGTCTCGTTTATTGTGATTGTCTAACTGGCGTGTAGCACCATAGCATCGAATGGAATGCCGATCTTCCGAATGTTGCAAAGACCTCCGTCACAACCACAAATGCGACGCCAACTTAGTAGAGACGCTTGGGGGGAGACATGGAAGCCTTGATGGTCAGGCTTCCAACGTTCTGCCAGCCCTTCTTCAGCAGGGAGACGAGGTAGTTGATGGCAAGCATGATGTTGCCGATCAGCTCCTCCACATCCATACCGACGTTGCCGACGGCGACACCCATGCAGAGAACCTTCTTCAGCTGGAACTTGATGGTGGACTTGACCTCGGTGATCTTGTCGGTGAGGTTGTCGGCGTGGGAGACGGGGGTAGGGAACTTGCCGGCTGTAGGGGTTTTGTCAGTACTTCGGGTTCTTTCTTCTTGTTTCTCCTTGCAGCCAGGAGTGTCGGCCGTGGAATTTTACGTACCCTTGGACAGACCAGGACCCAAGAGACGGGGAATCTGCTTGATCAAGGTGTCGGAAGCGATGAAGGCATCGTACTTGCGTGCGAGCTTCTTGATGAGCTTCTTGTTCTTGTTCAGCTTCTTCAGGTCGTCGGCGGACATGGCGTCGACACCACCGTGCTTCGCACGGTCGATATCGTGCTGGTCACCCAAGATGCAGATGCTCATGTTGGGGCGGGGCACGGAGGGCAGCTTGATGGTGCCGGAGAAACGCTTGTCACGCTGGGGGTCATAGTTCTTGAGGCCGATCTGGAGCTCGACGGTCTCGAGGAAGTTTCGCTTCTTCGTGTTCTCACTTTAAAGTATCGTCGTCAGTAGCTGAAGGTCTCGCGATGGATCGTGGTGTCGCCACGGCGGATGAGGAGTTGGTACTCACGAGTAGTCGAGCAGCTCAGTGACGTTCTGGCGCACTCCGGCGACCGTGATCTTCGACATTTTGACGGTCTTCCAATAGAAATCTGGCGGTTCTAATGGTGAGGATTGTTGCGCCTTGGCGTTGACGAAGTTTGTAGAAGCAGTCGACTGGGTGGAGCGGGTGAGGCTTTCGAGAATTTTGGAGCGGTAGGGACTTTTCGATGCGGCGGTGGGGACAGCGCTGGTTGGTCAGAATAAGTGGACCTCACCACGTGACCCAGCGCGTCGCCGCAGGACAGAGGCTGCAAACCCATGAAGACATCAGACTCAGCGCAGTGGTCTACCAGCTTCGAAATCGTGGTCATTTGCTTTCTTTGATGGAGAGTGTACAGTCTAATTGCAGCTATCAAATTCAAAGGCATAACTGGGCATAGTCAACGGTGTAGTTGTCCCGTGCGAGATCGTTCTGAGGCAGGTTACGGAGTACTTCAGACTGCCGAAGCGCCGCTGGGGAACGGACGGGCAAGCTACGAGATGATCTTGAATAGCTCCTGTAGGTGGTTGGCAAGGCAGCCTCGAGCCCACCATTGATATAACAAGTGAAGGGAGACCCCCGTGAGCAAGCTTTGCATCAAGACATTCCACCAAAGTGCCATTCCACAAGAACCGTCCCGAGGTTCCTCCAAGTTGTCTGACGGGAGGTAACTGCACCAGAGACTGTCCCAAGGGAGTTCATTCTACGAGAGGCTACCCTGAGGGGAGGTAAACCCGAGAGCTTGTCCCAAGAGGCTGTCCCAAGAGGTTGTCCCAAGAGAGGTCCAGGAGAGACTGTCCACAGGAGACTGCCCACAGGAGACCATCCCTTTGGGAGTCGCCCTGAGAGGGGCTCTCGCTTAAGAGATTGTCCCATGGGATTTTCTCATGAGCTCGCCGCAGCAACATGCATTCATGCAAACATGTGTGGGTTGCCTTTCATGTCACATTCTGAGATGGGAAGCTGTATGCTCGCCACGCAATGGCGGGCAGGCATTCGCAACACGCGCGGGCAAGGCAGAATTTGCACGTATTTTTTCCGCGCGTCGAAAGCAAGCCTGTGAACCTGCTACTGCCCGCGATTCGAAATCCTTCACTACAAATCCTATGTACGTTGTTGAGATGTCGCGACCACCCCACCGCACTGGACCTAGAAACGAAGTCCAGCGCGATAAAAGAAGGGAGAAGGTGATCAAAAACGTTGCTCAAGGAGGCCGGGAACGGAAGAAAATCCATAGAGAATATGGGAAGACCCTCAGCAAGCCGCCGTAGCGGAGCCTCCAGTGGTTAAAGATTCCCTGGTTCACTTGACGGTGTACCAGGGAGCCTACTGATGAAGAGAAGGAAAAAAATTGTAGAAAGCGACGCGCCGCTGAGTTGAAGTTTTATGCTTTAGATAGTGGGGCCAGCGCCTGATTCGGCTAGGTTAGATCTGTTATCGTCTTATCGGTGAGACCCTTTGTACGCCCGCCCCAGACCGAACCCTCGCCTCGCCTGGATAGCACATATAGACTCGAAGTGGGCTGATGGACCATGATTCTTCCCGGAGCCAAAATGAGCATTTATCGACAGATTCTCAATTCCCTTCTCCATTCATTCTTGTTTGACGTCAGAGTTCATGGGAGCACTACTATCGGGAATCGTTGAATAAAACTCCACCGTGCATTGGGATCGAGAGCACGCCACCACGCGACGCAGCGCCCACCATCGCACAGCAGGTGACCATGTTCACTGCAAATGTCTGACACTCGTGCCACTCCAGCAACTCCTCGCTTAATATGTCTTGTCTATTTCTTGAGCCCATCTTCTTATATGCCGAAAGAATCCAACCAACCTCTATCCTGCCCTCTCAGATCTTGGAACTACCACCAACAAATCCATCTATCACAGCCGTGATCAGACGATTAGCAATGGCCGTCTGAGGCGGCAACCGCAAGCCGCCCTCCTTATAACCAGCGGGCGCCGGCTCCCCAAGACCAGAAACACCAAATTGCAGCGCCTCTTTCACCTCCTCAGTCGAGAACCACCGGGCATCAACAAGCTCGGGGTCATGTCCCAGGTCGATCTTCTCGCCATCCCCGGGCGCAGCCTGCGCGATGGCGCCGATCATGAGCGACGCGGGGAACGGCCACGGCTGCGAGCTGTGGATCACGACCCGGCTGAGGCGCACGCCGCTCTCCTCCCACACCTCGCGGCGCACGGCCTCCTCGATCGACTCCCCCGGCTCCAGGAACCCGGCCAGCGTGCTGAACCAGTGCGGCGGGAACCGCTTGTTGCGGCCCAGCAGCAGCCGCTGGCCGTCCGCGCTGACCACCGCCACGATGATGGTCGGGTCCGTCCGCGGGAAGCAGATGTTGGACACGCCGTGCCGCGACGCGCAGTCGGGCCGCTCCGTCAGCTTGCCGCCCGCCAGGTCGGTCGGCGGGCAGGTGCGCTTCGTGCCTGCGTTTATCGAGAGGGTCTTGTGGCCGCATTGTGCGCAGAAGGGGATGCGCCCGTTCCAGTCTAGGAGGGACCGCGCGTTGGCGTAGATGGCGGCTGGGCGGGGGCGAGTGTCAGCGAGCATGTCCATGGGTTCGAGGAGTCAGTCTGTGGGTGCTTCCAGGTGGGCCTTACCTTCGCCGGCTGCCAGACCCATATGCCTCTGGTTCTGGTAGAACGACCACCCCTTCGCCTTGACGGCGTCCACGACCTTGTTGGCCCCCTCGGCACCAGCACCGCTGGGCGTGACGTCGACGGCAAAGTACGGCCTGCCCTTGTACTCCTTGTACTGGAACTCCGGGCCTCCCGCGGGGGCCGGGACCTTGTTCGCCTCGTCGAGCCCCAGCAGCAGGATGAGCGGCTTGAACTCGTCCGAGTTGAAGTCCTTGATCATCTGCTCCTCGCTCTTCTCGAAGGGGTCGGGTCCCGTGAAGGGCGTCACGTCCGAGTATCCCACATATGCGAGTCGCTTCTCGGTCTCGTCGACGAGGGGTGCGAGGTTGTTCAGGAGGAGAAAGCGGGCCGACGGGTGGGAGAAGGCCGAGCGCAGGAAGCCGTGGTCGCCCCGCAGGAAGCCGACGCGGTTCAGGGGGCTGCCGGCGAAGTAGTTTGAGAGCTCACGCCCGAATTTCCTGGTCAGCATCGAGTCTTCGGCTTCCAGTACCGGAAGGTCGGGAATGGCCGCTCCCATGTTTCTCTCGGTCGGGGTCTGTTTGCTTGAGGAGGGGAGAGTGTCGTGGGGCCGCTCGTTCGTTTGCTCGCGGGATGTTGGGACCGTGAATTTGCTGTCCTACGAGACGGCACAATCACCTTTCGCCGGGGAAGAATTGCAAGGTGAGATTGGACACTGCTGTCGAGCCCATCGTCATGGACGGGATCTCGGGATGGTGGGGTCTTTTTGGAGGGGCGATTACCGGCGCTGATTAATGCGATTTTTGAGAGTCTCCGAGGCTCTGGGCCAAACTGCCGGCTCGGCACCGGTGAGTCCGACCCTGTCCAATTGCCGACATGGGGAATTTTGATGTGTGGCACGCTGTTGGCCCATCTCACCAGCATCATTATTAGGCAACTTCGACAATCTCTATTCGAAATACACTTTCTTCCATTTGCGCTTGCAAGTTTTGTGCAACGCCATTGATCCAAGTGTAATTGATGGCGGTGCTCAGCCAGTGCCAGGCAATCCTTGTATGGCCATCCGTTTGCGCCGAATTGAAAGGGATGTATCATGACAGCCTCTTGTACGATAGCATGGGGCCGACACTGTTGTTGGGTAAGGCATTTGAGAGCGACATTATTTGCGTCAGGCATTTTCTACATGCTTGATCTGTTACTGTTTGGACCTCAGTTCAGAGCACGCAGCATTGTTGCACCTCGTGAGATACACACAGCACCCGCTTCATGACTGCAGTGAGTAGAAGTAGACGCACAACAGCCTCAACATTGTGCAATCTGTAGCATAAATCCAAGTACCTCAAATGTGTTTAACATAACGGACATCGATGTAAGAGAGGGACCTCGAAGCATCAATGCGACTTACTGTGCTCAGGAATTGACAGGCTAATGAGCACTTGAGGCGTCCCATGGAATGAGATGCAAAAAGGGCTTTTGAAGTAGTGGGCCATCTTCGGCTGGACAAGAGAAAGACTACTTTTAATTAGGTGAGGAAATTCATTCGACTATGGCCAATGTGCTCCTGAAGTCGTCCTTTGCATAATAACGAGGATTGTAAGAAACGGTGTAAGTGAAGATGATGATTACATGGGGGGCGGTGCAGTGTCAATTCTCTTCGACAAGATTATGGGTCAACCGAAATACTAAGCGCTTAGTATGGTCCTCAAACCTCCCTCAACTACTCCCCGGCTCCTTCACTCCTCGTCGCCCGTGGCGAACTCCCCATCATCGATCAGCTTGGAAAGAACCGCATTGGCGGTAATGTAATCGCCCAGGTCAGCACGAACGTCCAGCAGGAGATCACTGACCATTCGCGAGAAGACCTTGGCGCCGGCCGAGTTCAGGTGGGTGCGATCAGTTCCTGCGTCACCGTAGTTGTAATATTGCGAGTCCTCCTCGCCAATCGCTTTGATGTAGTTGGTGCTTGCCGTGGTCAGATCAAGGAAGCCGCAGTTGGTGTGGATGGCCGCGAGCTTGGCGGCCTTGCGCCACTCGACAAAGTCCTCGCGGAGGACCCCGTCGTCCCAGTTTCGACGCGTAATGGGGGAGATGACGATCTACAAAGGGATTTCAATAAACATAAGCTTTCCTTGGCGCTTTTTCGGATTCGGTTTGAACTCGTGCTGGGATATACTCACAGGGGTAGCACCAGCGTCTTTGAGCTTAGTTGTCATGTCCTCGAGAGACGCTTGGTATTCGTCTACCGTCACCGCCTTCTGGTCGTTGTGGCCGAACTGGATGGTGACGATGGGCTCCCAGTCGGCCACAGTCTCATTGATGGTCTGGAGTAGCTTGTCCCAGCGGCCATTGGACTGCCAGGATTCTACAGTCCTCCCGCTGACTGCACGGTTTTCGCCCTCGGCGCCGCCTGTGATCAGGTCCACGAACGAGCCACCCCAGCCTGCATTGTCTGTCACTGTAGAGTCGCCGGTGAGAATGAAGTAAGGAGGGGGAGCCGCCTTCTTGTTGACCGCTGCACCGGAGACGGTCACAATTCCGGCCAAGCAGTGAAGTAAGATCTGAGCAGACTGCATTGTGGTATACTCAGTCGCGGAGGAGGGCTGAATGGATAATTGTGCTGTTGGAATTATCGTGATGGAAGTGGCTGATGTCTAATCGATCTAGAAGTGATATCTCTCGGACTTCAATCTCTTTATATAGAGCCCATTGTCTTGAAGCAAAAGTGCAGACTCAATACTTCGCGATGACGATCGGATTCTGCCTCGCCAGCTCGCCCACATTTCCGCTCGGCCGCATCGTTCAATTCGGCGCTCCGGAAGCACCCCACTTGCTGGTCATTACCTATTTTGAATACAGAATTCTTTTTTCGATACTGCAATTGTACCGATGGCCGAAAGAGAAAAGCAGGCCAAGGGGTGAATCAAAATCACGTAGCTCTCGTGGGGCTCTCGCGTGATGATACAGCGAATGCGACGCGGCCAGCTTTGTGGCCGGCTGACGGTTAGGGAATCTTCCTCCGTTCTCATCTCAGCCTGCCTCTGAAGATGAGAACTATTCAATGCATCAATTCCTTTTGGAACACATATCCCTTTGGCCGGATGTGTTGTTTGACGGAGGAATGGAACGACCCTCGGGAGACGAACACCTCCACGAGGCTGTCTGTTACGAAGCCATGCTCCATTTCACCGGTCTTCATGCACGCCCGGGCGGAATGACCAAGCCACATTCACAGCTGTGTCGTACAGATTGGCAACTTGGCAGCTTCATTAAGCCAGCCCCACGATGTGGACGACGAGCATGTTGATGAGTTACACAAATAGAGACCCCAGAAACTCGTGTCTCGGTGCAAATCATCCGAATCTGCGAGATGGGCCTTGTTGACACATATTAGACCATGAAAACACTTGAAGTATTTGAACACAGCCCGTAAAAGCTGTTGAGTCATCTGATTTCTTCATTCTCAGCATTATTCAAAAATTTACAATCCACTATTGGATACACAATCATGGTGGTGCTCCCCAATATCGCCAGAGTTGTCGCGGCTGTCGCGATGGCGGTCAGCCCCGTGGCAGTTGCGACACGCCCCATGGAGAACCTTGGACGCGGTGTTGTTGCCGTGCGCCAAAACGAAACCGCCGTGTTGGTCAGCTGGCGCCTACTTGGACTCGACGACTCGGATATCGGCTTCAACGTCTATCGTGCCGCCGGAAGCGCAGCCGCGGAGCGCCTCAACTCAGAGGTTTTGTCTAAAGGCACCAATTTCGTGGATGTCGACCCGGACCTTGAACAGGACACCAGCTACTTCGTGCGCGCTGTCATTGATGGCGATGAGGGCGAGAATAGCGGCTCTTTCACCCTGTCTGCGAATACCGATGCCGAGCCGGTGACCAGGATCCCTCTCAAATCCGGCGGCACTATCAAGTTCGTGTGGGTTGGCGACCTGGATGGCGATGGCGAATACGACTATGTGATCGACAGACAGACATCACCCCAGTCGATAGAGGCATACAAGAGTGATGGAACATTCCTCTGGGAGGTCAGTCTAGGACCAAACAGCGAAAATCAGAACAACATCGAGCCTGGTTCTTCAACTATCGATGTTGGACACTGGGATGGCGTCACTGTTTACGACCTGGATAGCGATGGGAAAGCCGAGGTCGCTGTCCGGATCGCTAACGGAGTCGTATTTGGCGACGGCAAGGAGTTTACCGACGCCGAAGATGACGACCATCAGTTCGTCGCTATCCTCGACGGCGAGACCGGAGCATTGAGAGCCACTTCCGAGATCCCTGATGACTACATCTCCGATGGACCTCTCGCTGCTCGCCTGGGCGTCGGGTACCTCGACGGCGAGTCACCACACCTGGTAGCTTTCCTGAAGAATCGCCAGGACGGGGGTGATTTCAACCTGATCGAAGCGGCGTGGACCTTCGACGGCCAAGATGCCAAAATGGCCTGGAAGTGGCTGCGCGGCAACACGAGCGCACCGGATGGGCATAACACTCGCATCATCGATGTCGACGGCGACGGTGTTGACGAAGTAGCCGAGATCGGCTTCCTCCTCGAAGGCGATGGGACCCTGCGATACTCTCTGGCCGACTCAGGAGTAGTCCACGGCGACAGGTGGTACATCGCCAAGATGGACCCCGGCCGTGCTGGCCTCCAGGGCTACGGCATCCAGCAGGACAACGAGGATTTGCTCTACGAGTACTACTACGATGCCACAGACGGTAAGGTGCTCTGGAAGCACTACGGAGACGAGGTGGGCGATGTTGGCCGCGGCATCGCCGCAGACGTCGACCCAAACTACGAGGGCATGGAGGTGTGGTCCTTCTCGGGACTCTACAACGCGCCGAGCAACAAGCTGATCGACAACGACACCGAGAGCACACCGTGGCCGGGCCAGGCCCTATGGTGGGACGGCGACGTCCTCGCGGAGCAGTACAACGACGGCAAGATCGAGAAGTGGGACTACGAGAACGGCAAAGTGGTGCGCGTCGAGACCGCTTCGCACTACGGTGCCAGCACGTCTAATAGATACCCGCTGCTGATCGCCGACATCTTTGGCGACTGGCGCGAGGAGGTGGTTCTGACAAATGACGACTTCGATGAGCTCGTCATCTTCACCACCGACGTCCCGAGCGATATACGCCTCTACACTTTGGCGCACAATCCTGCATATCGTAATGATATGACTGTCAAGGGATATATCCAGTCGCACCATGTGGATTATTTTCTTGGGGCCGGCATGGAGACGCCACCGAGGCCTGACATCTCATACGTCGGTGCCTAGTAACGTTTCGAGTGCATTGGTGCGGCGGTGGTAACTCGCCCAGTAGGCACCTCAGAGGTGTGTGTGTATGTGTATATTGTCAAGTGGTGCCATCGAGCGGCTTGGACTTTGGTGTAATTGTAAAATCAAGCGAGGCTGGGAGGCTGCTTACGCAATATCAGGTGCCGTTCATTTCTAGAGACATTTCAGCGGACCAACAGGCAAAACAATTGTGAAGGATCGCGGCACTAAGCCAAAGCGGCCAAGCAGGTTCAAAGTTTTTTTGGTATCAATACCGGAGATGCATCCTGGGTTTTTCGCTTCGATGTCGACACGTCCGACCTTTGAATACTGCTCCGTAACGCTCTGCGCAACTGATTTTCATTTTTGATTTTATGTCCCAGTGAATATGGCCACATCTCAGCTCATTCCCTCTTTCGAAGAGCGCATCTCTTCTGGGCAGCATGTAAGGCCCTCCAAGTACATGCAGCACATTCGCTGGAAGCCATTCGGGCCACTCGCAGATTCCGTCCACGTCGCCGATGACCCCAGCGACCCATCATCGCCTCAGAAATGCTACCAGACGGGTCCAGCCTCTTTCCATCCAATTTCCGCCTCGCCTCTGACCGAACCGCCCATCTCATCCATCACTGTGACCCAGTCCGATCTTGAAGACTGGGAGGAGAATTGGGTCGAGGAGCACGTTCCCCATGCAGACGATGAGCAAGCCGTCTGGATCGACCTTCCCCCGAGAGCTCGAGTGGGAGAGGAGGATGAGGAGGAGGCATATGGTGACGACGACGAGGGCCGGAAGCTTATGCGCTGCTGCGACACAAGCAGGCCCGTCGTGCCACCTGCGCTTACTGTCACGTCGACATCGCAGCCGTTCGTCACGATCCACGACTATGTCACGGCGGTGCACCACTGGCTGCACGTGAATAGGGGTAGCGTCCTCGAGGCCAAAGGTGTTCATCAGTGTCAGCCCCTGCCGGCAAACACGCAATTCCACGATATCTTTAACCCAGACCTGACGTTGATCTTTCTGAACCAGCGTGAGCAGCTTTCTCAGACTCAAGGCAGCGGGGCGAACGCTGGGTTGTCCTCCTCAGGTGGCGGCGCAATGAGTTTCTTCCAACAGATCGCTGCTGGACAGACTCCACAGCCCATGTCACTTGAGGGCCTCTCGGAAGAGTGGCTTAGAGGGCTTCGCGAGGACAGTGCCGCCATTCAACGGGCCAGACAGGCCGGGCAGTCTGGGAATGGCAGTGGGCAGTGATGTGTAGTCGCTGTTATGTGCGAATTCTGTGGATACTGGGCAGGGTGCAAGTGGGTTGCAGTTCTCATAGCTACATCTGTACTGACCATTTATAAGATTTAGTGAGATGGTTCATGGTATACATACTGTGACATTCACAATACACTAAAGAATGCCTGCTCGCTTTTGTAACCTCAAATAGAGATAACTCGGGATTGAGCATTCAACAATACTATGATTACCCAACTCATCCTCACGATGCACTCAAAACTTTCAAACACAAATACCAGCCAACCGCCGGAACGTAGAATATAGAGACCTGGGGACATCATCGGCTCTAGCAGGTCTATTATCCTGCATCAAATGACTGTCTTGCGAGACCCTTTTTTTCCATGCTAAGCTCATCCTCCCCGTCTGAGGCTCCGTCAATGTGATCTCGGAGTACGTCAATCACATCCTGCCGCCGGTACATCTGAGCAACATGCATTGGGGTCAACCCGGACCAGCCGTGCGCCGAGACGTCAGCCCCGTAGGCAAGGAGACACCGAGCAGCCTCGACACTCCCAAACTTGGCCGCGCGGTGGAGCGGCGTGCCGGTGTACGAGGCACGCGGACGGCGGAACGCCTTGGGGTCCACCTCCATCTCATTGGCATCTGCCCCGTGCTCGAGGAGCAAGCGGAGTATCTCGACCCGCGAGGGAACAGGCTGGAAGTTGCCCCCGTCGACCTGGACAGCGCTTGTGGCGGCGGCGGCGGCGTGCAGGGCTCGTGTCCCCGCTGTCCTCGCGCCGTGCTCGAGGAGGAGCCTCACTGTCGAGGGCGGACAGTCTTCTGCTGCGAGTGTCAGGAGGTCTACCGGCACGGTCTGGCCGCGTGCTGGTGGGGCGTTTGGGTCTGCGCCGTGCTCCAGCAGCCAGCGCATACAGGCATCATGGCCTAGAACCAGCCTGGGGAACTATGTGTTAGCTCAGATGGATTGTTGTCTATCCCCCGGTCCGCTGTATCTCTCTCACTTCAGGGGGCTGGAGTTCTCATAAAAGCCATTTAAGCTTCCGCCCTCGCGACACCAAGCCTTGCAGAGTTGGGGGCCTTGATCTGTCCAGGACTCGAAAATGAGGCTCATCACCCGGGCTGTCATGGGAGTGCCCTGCCGCAAGAGCGACGAGAACGTGGATAACTGCCCGTTGTTCACGGCAAGGCAGAGAGAGTCTTCGTTGTTGATGGCTGCAAGCAGACTGATCTTATTTTTGCTGTGGGTCTTGCCGGCCCTGATGGGGGTGGATTCCATGTCGTAATAAATGCTCTCAAGATTACACTCAACTTGAGGCTCTCGAGGAGGTTGGTTACGCATTTCGAGGTACCAAGATGTGCTGACAGACCACTGGGTCAGACGATCCACTCTGCCTGCTGGGAAGATTGGGTGGAGCAGATACAGCCAATCACGCGAAAGCAGTAGCATAGGCATCATCACGAAGCATTACCTCACACATAGCAGTTGTAGATGTGTCTATTAACCCAGAGCTCCAGCGGCCTTTTGAGGACCACAAGGGCTTAGAAGGTGCCCATTATCATGCAGAGTCGGACCACCCGATACACGTACAGCTGGGATTATCTGGGCGTCAGCTCAGCCAGACCAATCCACTTAATATAAGCTACATCGCAGGCTTCCAAACAAGACAACCGAGGTTCAGTCCAGGTTAGCTTGTTGTGGTTGGCATTAATCGTCTGCAAATCCGGATCATCATAGATCTGGGTCGGTACCAAGGGCCCAGCCACCCATCCAGCAATGATGCAATGGCCCTCAAGAAATCTGGATATCGCGTAATCCACATTGGCCCACTTCTTCTTCATCATCATCATCAGAGCCCGCCCAGATGCCATTTTTGGCATTGGGACCTGCAGCTTTGGGCCCGCCGTTACCCCGCATTACCCCGGATTCTGGCCAGACTGGGTATAGCATGACCACAAGAGGTCGCAGCGGTGTGGGTCGCAGTCCCGGCTGCTCCCCAATCTACTGTAGCACCAAAATTCCCAATGGGCGCCGCGGCCGCGCTCGGAGCTCCCGCCAGAGGTGCGTCACTCACATGGAAAATCCTGCTGCAGCCTTTTTTCGCGGATGACTCTCTTTCGCTCTTCATCTCTCGCCAAACCACCATTTTCTACCTCTAGTTGGACTGGATTTCCTTTTCTTTTTTCTTACCCTGATCAATTCTACTAGTCCTGGGAGGTTTGATACGTCATTGGCCTGATCTGCATGTGCATGCACAAATCTCCAGAGTATATTCCTTAGTTGCTTTTTCCCTGTCGCATTGGGTCTGGTCTGGTGGTGATCGCATCCCGCACTCATGGCGCCACCAACGCAACCTCTCAACCTTGATGTCGAGGCAATCTCAGGAATTGCCGGGTAAGCACAACCGTCCTACTATTTGATTTGTCAAATGTGAAGGTACACCCGTGGCTAATTGCGACCTCTCCCTTCCCCAGGTCCATCTCCATCGCATGCTGGGTCGTCGTCTTCAGCCCGCAGATCATCGAGAACTTCCGCCGCAAGGCGGCAGACGGCCTGTCCCTCCAGTTCGTCATCGTCTGGCTCGCCGGCGATGTCTTCAACATCCTCGGCGCCGTCCTGCAGGGCGTCCTGCCCACCATGATCATCCTGGCCATCTACTACACCATCGCCGACATCGTCCTGCTGGGCCAGTGCTTCTACTACAGGGGCTTCACCTGGAAGGACGAGGTCGTCCCGCCCCCGCCAAAGAGGAAGAGGAACATCAACAACAACAATAATGGTAATAGCAACAATGGCAATGCCAATGGCAGCCACAACAACGGCAACGGCAGCACCACAACAGCCCGCGCCACCGAGCAGCCCGACGAGCGCACGAGCCTGCTCGGCGGCCATAACAACCACGACCAGCGCGAGCGCCGCGGCTCCGACTGGTCCGAACGCCTCATCCACGTGAACCCGATCCTGCCCCTCAACGAGCCGACCGCGACGCCCCCGCCACCGGCCTCGACCCTGCAGGCACTAGCCTGGAACACGGTGGCCGTGATCATGGTGATCGGCGCGGGCGTGGCCGGGTGGGCGCTGAGCCGGGGCTACGGGTCCAACAACACCGACCACAACGAACCTGACGGCAACGCCGGCGGTGATGAGTCCGAGATCCGCTTCGACCTGTGGGGCCAGATCTTCGGCTACCTGTGCGCGGTGCTGTACCTGGGCTCGCGGCTGCCGCAGCTGCTGCTCAACTACCGGCGCAAGTCGACCGAGGGGCTGAGCATGCTGTTCTTCCTGTTCGCGTGCCTGGGCAACCTGACCTACGCGCTGTCCATCTTCGCCTACGACCCGCGGTGCTACGGCGACGAGGGCGGGTGCGAGCCGGGCGAGGCGGGCAAGGTCTACGGCCGGTATATTCTGGTCAATCTGTCGTGGCTGGCCGGCAGCGTGGGCACGCTGCTGCTCGACATGGGGGTGTTTGTGCAGTTTTTCTTGTATAACAAGACCAGGGACGGGGATGAGGAGGGGGATGATACTGTGGACGGGAGCGCGGTTGAGGATGACTTTGATGACGAGGACCAGGACGGGGAGGGGAGGAGCATCGATGGGGACAGGTGGGACCAGAGGCCGATCCTGGAGAGGAACCAGTCCGAGTGGTCTGCGTAGGACGACGACCCCTGTCTCTATCATGCTTCGCACCCCCTTTTCCCCTGCTTCGAATCAGTCTTCACCTGCGTCGCACCCTTGTCCACTTGGCTGCTCGGTAACTGAAACCCTCTTTTTCGTTGGGCTTAGTCTGGTCTGCATGCGGTGTTATTGGCTTTGGAAACAGGAAGGGGAAGAATATGGTGGGGGGGCCGGCGGTCTGTCTTGGGAAAACAACGTGCGGAGTTTCGGCGTTCTCATTTGCTTGCACATGCACTAAAAACAAAAAGAAGGGGAAACACCAGCATTCATCGTCATCAGCATCATCATGTTCGAGCACGGAGAGACACAGAGGAAGGTACTGAAAGGGGGAAAAGAAAAGACGGAAAACAAGCGGGGAAGCTATCCGTCCCATCGACTCGAGAGCAATCCGGATTTCAGGATCCGGGACGTCCACAGGTCCAAGTGATCTACAGAGAAAAAAACCTGCAACATATCTCGAACACCCACCCTTCCCGCCGACAGCTCCCCTCCCCTCCCGCCCTGCCTACCTACCTACCTACCTACCCGGGAAGGACAGCGGCGCCCTCCGCCGCCCCAGGCCTGCGGCTCTCCCTCGGGATTGTTGAGCCCTACCCTAGCTTGGGCAGCGGGATGTTGTTGGGCTATCAGCGCGACTGGCCGCCGCCGGACTGGACTGGGCTGGTTACGCCATCCCGGACAGGTTGGGACAAGAAGGTTTCAGGAGAGACCCCCGTCCGTCCGAACGTGCGTCTGCTGTCACACGTACAGGTCAGGTCAGGTCAGGCAAGGGTGGGAGCTCCGGAGAGGATGATGGGTGGTTAGTCTAGCCCGGCGGGATGTTCATTCTGTCCGATTTTAGGCTCCAGTCCAGAAGTGGTTACAGTACAAAGATCCAAGGTAGATAGACACCCACATCTGCTTGCATATCCCGTGTCTTGGGATCCAAGATGTGAGTCTCAGATCTTCCGAGCCGGATTAGAGCTCCTCGATCCGAATCGGTTACAAATACATGTTCCAAAGATAATCTGCCCAGCATTTCTCGTGGGCACTCCGTGACAAATTAGCTTGGGAGAATAAACAAACAGCGGAAATTGGGGTAGACTGTTTTTTTTGTTGTGCCAGTCCAGATTGCTCTTCTTATCTGCTTGTGTCTATGTCTCAAGCTACCACAAGCACCTCGTCCTAGGTCATAGGAATAAATCAAACAAGAAACTGGGAGGGGAAAAAAACGGTCTATGAGCGACCGATGCAAGCCGCATGCGTTCCGAACCATCAGTACAGAGAAGGAATCGTCGCTCCGGGTATCGATCACTACCAACCCTCATCAAAATCCCCTTACCTCTCTGCCCCCGAAGAAGTGTCGAATCTCTACTCCCCCACCTGATAGTGTGCCAGTAGCAGAAGATCAAAACGACCAAAATCAAATAAGCACAAGTTTCCAGCCACGTGTCGAAGGTCCCTTCCTCAGAAACATTCCGTAGCCGTATGTATGTCAATTACACTGAGACAGTCAACACACCCAAGGTTATGAGGGTGCGGGTAGGTACGCGGGCCAGATGAGTATTCACGTCACCGTTAGCACCACCCAACCCGCCGCCCGATGAAGCAGAATCCGGATCCTATCGCCGTCACACCGGTGAAGACGATCAGGCTGCCGTATCCGCTGCCGTACGCCAGCAATGCCTCGCCTTTCCATGGCATCGAATAGTACATGACTTGACTGAGCGGGCCCGAAACCACGTTGCCGAAGCCACGGCCCGCAGCGAGAAGCACGAACACCATGATGGGGTCGGTGTGCTCGGAGTACGAGCCGGTGTACTCGGACAGGGGCGACTCGGCAGGTCCGTGGGCGCCGGCACCGCTTCCGCTACCGGGACCGAGCGCGATCTCACTGCCGCCGTCAAGAGAGCTTGGGGTGACGCTGTCCGACATGTCCTTGCCGGCCACCTCGCGCATGACGCCGGTCCAAGTGGTGGAGTAGGAGCCCGCCGTCAGGCCGTAGCTGACACAGAAGATGTATACCATGGGCATGTTGAAGGCGCATCCCCACAAGAGAAAGGTTCCAAGGGTGGCGCCGACGGTTGATACCATGACACAAGTGGTGACATGGAAGCGGTCGATAAGCCAGCCCATGACGATGCAACCAACGACGGAGGAGATGTTGAAGAGAAGAATACACAGGGCCGTGGCGAAGTGGTCCGCGCCGAAGACACTGGCGGCGTAGATGGGGATGTAAATACCAGGGATATAAAAGCCAATGGCCTCGACCGTGTTGGACAGCTGGTACATGATGAAACGGCGCGAGAGACAGAAGCGGAAATTGAAGGCCTTGAGGCGCCGTATCGGCAGCGGTGGAACTCGCGGCTTGATGTACCACGCCAGCGGGGCCGTAATCGCGAACAGCACCACCGCCCAGATAATCATGGTCGTCTTATAGCCGTACACCTCGAGCAGCTTCTCGAGGATCAACGGCAGCACAACGCCGGCCAACCCGGTCCCGGACCACATGATACCGTAGGCGAGTCCTTTCCTCTTGACGAACCACTCGTCGATATACATGATGCAGGGCATGTATGCGATGGCCCCGCCAATGCCGTAGAAGACACCCTGGGTGATGATGAGCTCCGTAACGTTCCTGGCGTAGGCGCTCACGAAGAGCGCCGCGCAAACGATAAAGAGCCCGAACAGGGGAGAGTACCTCGCCCACCGCGGGAACATACGGTTGAGAACGAGTGCGGGCAAGCCACAAAGATACATCAACCCAGAACAGCATGTCCCTTTAATCTAGCTGTCAGTCTCTGGGAGATTTGCTGTGGGTCCATGCCAACATACCTATATTAGCTATTGCTGTTGAGCCCGCAAATGGGGGCGTCCTGGCATAGTAGCCTGAGAAGATACCAAAGCAAAACGGATAGCCTGTGTGTCAACAAGAAACAAGATTCGATCAGCTAAGCTCTCTTGCGGAAGCTCCTCGAGTACGAAGGGATCTCGACAGAGACATTCTGTCTGATCTTCCCCGAGATAAGGGCGAAAGGGGGCGGGGGTATCCAAAATAGGATGGGAGTGTGCTCACCCCATATCAGTGCCTCCAGTATGAAGCATGCCAGGAGGAAAAGGTAGGCATGCTTCCCCTGGTCAACAGGGGGGAGGCACTCGAGCTCGAGGCGGTGGTGAAGCTGAACCAGGCTGAACTCATCGGCGTCTCCCTCTCGTGTCGAAGCGGCGTCCTCGAGCTCGGATACCCTGGGGCTGGTTGAGACCAGAGAGAGCGCGGGCCTGGGCCTGGGCGGTAAATCAACTTTTTCTGAGTTCAGCTTCATGGTGTCTTTCGAGGGAGCATGGAGGAAGAAGGGTGGGTAGAGTGCTGCGTGCTGGTACACAAACAGACAAGTGGCGAGATGATATATAGATACGCACAGGTCTATGGCTCCGTTTCGTTGACGAGGGAGGGAGCGTGGCCTAGGAAAGACACGCAGGTGGCGACGACGATCGGAGGAATGGCGTCAAGACGTTGAAAAGAGGAAACACCAGGGGGGTAGCCATCGATACCCACGATCGTAGATTCAACGGTAGACGGACCAACACAACAAGCAGCAGCGGCAGGAGCAGAAGCAGAGCCAGACACCACCAGTCACACACTGCCCGGGACGGATTGGTGCGGACGGGAAGTCGAGGCAAGTCATTACGTCCCTCCGCCAAGTGTCGACATGATGACGCCCGACGGTCACAGACACAGTGAATCGCTAGACAGTCTAGACCAGCTATCAGGTGCGCTGTACGCCGTGCGCTGTACGGGAGCACCCGCGGTGCGCAAAGAAAAGAGCTGTCGACGATCCGGATGTCGACTCCATTCCATTCCTGGACTCCAAATTCCCAGCCATTGGACACATGGCTCCTCTCCCCGGTGAGGTCAGCGACGCCCCTGTATCCCCTGGGATCAGCGCCGTCGCGGCTGTCGAGTGCCGTGACTGCGTGTACTGTGTGTACGATATACTCGCTCGCACGATGACAGCAGGCTTGCTCGCCAGGCTTGGCCGCGCTCTCCAGGCAGGTTGGTAATATCAACCATCGTTGGAGAAGGGAGGCAATTGTGGAGGCTGGAAAACCTTGACAGTTGTGGCCTCTCGCCAACGGGTCGTTATCATCGAGCACAGATCTCTGGTGGTAAAACGTGACAGGCACGATTCCTTGGGCGCCATCACCGAGTCGTCGCACTGGCGAAGCACCCGGGCCACAAGCATGTTTCCCAACGGCAAACGTCAACCGGAGCAATGGTATCGTGTGGGTTCATGTTGGTTGCTGGCGCACATGCAAGCGAGTAGTGGACAAGAGGACAGTACAAACAAGAGGACGAGCGGCACGTCACTCAATAGGCCGGCAGCAGGAGCTTGCGAGGCGCATTCCAGCGCGAGGCTGTCGTTGTTTGTGGCCGATCACTTCCCGAACTGAGTCGAGAGGACGTTGATTTTGGGCGATGACAAGGTTGGAGAAGGTGAGACCTCGTGGACCCTGGGGAAGGAATAAATCCGATTAGACCCGTGCATTGTGTAGTGGTAACAGCTTACACGGTTGAAGTTGGTGGACAGAGCTGTCGAGATGCCTGCCAGTCGAGCCGGGGGCCCACAGCTCCAGGGATCATCCCCAGGGAAAGCCCTCACCCTTGTCTGGGAAGGTGGAGCTCGGGGAAGCCAAAAGGTGTGGAGGAGGTTGGAGCAAGGTTGGAGGAGCTGAGGAGCTGTGGAGGTAGCCCCGTAGCTCCTTCCCGTGGGGGTCTTGCAAGGGGTGTCTCAAAGATGCCGAGGCAGTCCACCTCTAACCGCGGGGACGATGGCTTCAACCACATGAGCTCCATCCACTCGTCCATGTTTGGCCTGCTCTGTCAGACTGTTTTACTTCAGGAAAGAAGATCTTTTCCCATCCCTGACCCAAACACTGTGTCTCAACTTATTTGATCCCACGATCTGCCTAGTCTAGGTAACACAACTATCGCCTTGCATTGGCCTTGTCGCTTGTTTTCTGTTCCTATTCTGACTAACACCGTTTTGAGATATTGTACCAGTACCAACACGCTGGGCCACCACCAGCAACATACTAACCCAGCACCCCCGTCTGTGCCGGTACTATCCCCGTCATCAAGATGGCAGAATCCGTGATATCCGTCGAGTACAAGGGCCGCATTGCCACCATCACGATAAGCAATGAGAAGAAGCTCAACGCACTCAACCAGCAGCAGTACTACGAGATATCAAAGGCCCTGCGCGAGATCGCGACCCATGATGAGGTGTACATCACCGTCTTGCTGGCTAAGGGCCGCTACTTCTCTGCGTATGCTTGTCTCACCTGCTCCTCTCTCTCTCATTCCGCCATCCGGGAGACCATCACGCCCGCCCCCCTTCGTCGGCCCGGCTCACCCTCGCCCTCTTTTCCTCTCACACACGCACACAATCTTGTTGTTCTCCAATGTCATTCTTCCAGCCCACCTGACCCTGGGCCGTCTTTTCTCATTTCCCCTTGACCCCAATGACCCCAAAAAGAGAGTACAAGAAAAAACAATCGTGAACGAGCGAGGGTACAAGGAAAAACATCGTGAACGAGCCAGCTGACATCATCGGCCCCTCGGCCCTCGCAGCGGCGCCGACGTGTCGATATCCCGAGAGGTCCCCGACACAGAGTCCGACCCGCGCCAGTTCTGGATGCGCTCCTTCCTGGCCTTCAACCTGAACATCACCCAGGCCTTCTACACGCACCCCAAGATCCTCGTCGTGGGGCTCAACGGGCCCGTCGTGGGCCTCTCGGCCGCCATCGTCGCCCACGCTGACTTCATCTACTGCGCCCCGCACACCTTCCTGCTGACCCCCTTCAGCTCCCTCGGCCTTGTCGCCGAGGGAGGCGCCTCGCGCGCCCTCGTGCAGAGGCTCGGGGCTGCGAGGGCCAACGAGGCCCTCATCATGAGCAAGCGCATCACCGCCGAGGAGCTCGAGCGCGCGGGTTTCGTCAATGCTGTCTTCCAGACGGCGCCCAACGAGGACGCCAAGTTCCGGGACCTGGTCCTCAACGAGGTCCAGGAGCGCCTCGGGCCTCACCTGAATGGGGACAGCTTGCTCGGGATCAAGAAGCTGATCCGCAAGCCCGACAGGGACGTTCAGGATGTCCAGAACGCGAGGGAGGTGTTTGACGGCCTGGAGAGGTTTGTGGCTGGTATACCACAGGTGAGTAACATTGAACTGCATCTCATGAAGACGACGCAGGCTGCTGACAGTTTCTACCCTCGCTCAGGAAGAGTTTAGAAAGATCGCCTCCGGTGAGAAGAGACACAAACTGTAGTATAGCATATTTGCGCTGTGTGGCATGAGTGAGTTTTGATTAGAGTGGCCAGAAACATGGCTTTGAATAAAAACACATCTGGGTATTACCATCAGCTGAGCAGACCGAACAACAAGCTGGTCCTCTTCCAGTAGTCCTGAGATGCCTTGCCCAGCCGTTGCTGTGAAGATGTGCCTTCAAGGTCCGTCTTCTTCCAGAGAGCCTCCTCCAATTTCTTGAACTCGTCCGAGGTCTCTGCCGTGCTTACAGACAATTTCAACACGGCGATGTCAAAGAGCCACTGCACCAGCACGTCCTGCCGTAGCTTGTCAGCAGCTGCTGATGCTGCGGCCGCTTCTGCCTCCTTTTCTGCATTTGTCTCTTCTGCCGTCTCTGCCTTGGCCTGAGGCTTCTCATCCGTCACTGCGTGTTGAACTGCTTCCTCTCCATCTTTGTCGTCAGCTTTGCCATCTTCGGCAGACTCTGCAGACTTTGCGCCCTCAGCCTTATCCTCTGACTCCTCAGTCGTGTCTGCTTTGACTTCATCCTTAGCCTCGCCATCGTCAGCCGTAGGCTTCCCGTCCTCTGGCTTAACTTGGGCTTCAGCAAGATGCGCATCCAATGCCGCCGACCACTTCTCTGCAAGTTCCTTGCTCACATGCTTCCTCAGCACAGCGACAGCCGCAGGGCTCCACAGGTCTGTGCCGGCATCGCCCATCGCCACGGTGAGGTCGCGCAGCAGCCTGAACACGCTGGGCGACGGTGAGGTCGGCAGCTCCGGGTCGCCCTCCCACAGGCTCCGCCCGACGACCTTCCTCTTCGCTAGCGCACCGCCAGCGAAGCTCTCGACCGGCGCCGCCGCGACGGTGGCGGCCGTGGCCGCCTGGAGGGACGGGACCATGCCCAGGCCGAAGCCCTTGACGGACTCGAGCTTCGGCAGCTTGGCCCGGATATCCCTGAGGATCCGCAGGAGGTACATGGCGATCCTGCCGGCGTTCTCGCCCTCCTTGTTCGCGTCCCACAGCTTCGACAGGTGCTCGTCCAGGTCCCGGAACGCCTTGTCCAGGGCGCCGTGCAGCCTCTCCTGCAGCTTGGCCGGGTCGTCCCTGCTGAGCGCCTGCTGCCTCTGGTCGATCGTCTCCTCGTCCTCGACCTCGTCGACGTCGTTGTCCCACCTCTGCTTCTTGAGCTGCTCGACCACCCCCTCGACGTCGTCGATGACCTGCGCCCACGACTTGTACCCCGTGACGGCCCTGGCGACGGCGTCGTTGCGCCCGTACAGCCGGTTGATGACGTCCAGCGCGAACGGGCCCGCGCCGTGGTGCAGCTCCATGTCGAGCGAGCCCGTGTCCCACAGGCTGGGCTGGGCGTCCGTGACGCCGGAGCGCCACACGTCCAGCGTCGCCGCCACCTCGGACCCCACCAGCCGCAGCTTGTGCACCTTGCCGTCCAGCACGCCCGCCACGTGCGCGTTGATGGTCTCCCGCAGCTTGCCCAGCATCACGGACGGGTCGGACCCCCGCGCCTTGCCGCCGTCGCGGATCCACAGCTGCAGCACCTCGGTCCGCAGCTCCGTGATGGCCTTGAATTCGGTCGTGCGCTCTAGCGTCTTCTCTAGGCCTTGCAGGAGCACCTCGCTGCCCTTTGCGCTCCATTTCGTCAGCATGTCTACGGCTTGCTTGCCGTCTAGGTCGTCGTGGCGCATTGATGGCTTGTAGTCGGTGATTTCGTCGCCGCACCATCGCTCGTAGATGTCCAGCCTCAGGCTCTCTAGGCCTCGTAGTGATGCGTCGGAGAGTAGTTTCTCCTTCTTGAGGGAGGATAGAACCTCGGTGAGTCTATTGGGAACGAGGTACTGGACGTCAAGAATTGTCTTGGTGTAGAGCTCGAGTCCCTTCACCACATCCAGGGAACTGCGGTGCTCTTCAACGTCGAACACCGAAGCCATCGCGCTGCCCCGGACGCCTAGAAAGTGGCGGATGACGTCCCGCGCACCGGTCCCGGTTGCCAGGCTGTGTGCGCAGAGGGCCTTGAGCAGAAGATCTCTGCTAGTGTTCTCGCCGACCGTCTCCAGGACCCTGTCAATGCTGCGCAAAAGCCGCCTCTTCAGTTTTTCCAAGCTCTTTGTAGAGGCCGCAAGCGCACCCTTAATCTCAACTCCAGGCTTCTCATCCTCAAAGCTCTTGACCAGCAAGCTCCCCAGCACCAATACCTTGGTCGCAGTGACAAGCCTATCCCCATCCTGCAGCCCTCCACGCCCCTGCTGCAGCAGGCCACCCAGGACAAGTACACAACCAGCCAGCATCTTCACCCTCGCAGCATCGCCCGAGCTCCTCCTTCCAAATCTATCCTCGTGGACGCCGTCCCGCTCGGCGGCGAAGCGGCCCAGCCCCGCGACCTTGGCGCCGACGACAGCCCGGCCGCAGCGCGCGCCCATGCGGCCCAGCACGCCCTGGGCCTCGTCGACCTCGGCGCGCATGCGCACGATGGCGTCGGCGGTGCCCAGCAGCTCGCGGTAGCTGCCGCCGACCTGCGTGCGCAGGCGCGCCTGCTTGTCGTCGATGGCGACGTGGATGTGCTTGTGCAGGCTGCGGATCTGCGGGAGCGTGTAGGACGGCGTGCCTGCTGCCGCGGAGAAGATCTGCGACGAGGACGTCAGGGTTGACAGGTCCGGGTCGGGGAGGTTGGACGCCATTCTCGCGGTGGTGGTTGTGGTGGATTGTTGGGCGGATGTTTGGACGGTTGGGTATGGGTCAGGGAGGCAGCTGAGCTGCTTTTGTCGGAGACTGTGTGTCGTTGTTGGGTTATTGGGTTATCATGGCTTTTCGAAACTTGTATCCACCGAATTGGCTGTTTGAGGACTTCAGAATTCGCCTTACAGCGCTTCGGTTTGAGGTGGTTGTCGGTGGTGAGGGATGGATGCTCTCGAGGTCTACCCAGCTTACAGCGCTGGCTGGTGCTGTCATTTAGGTTCAGGGTCGCCCAGGCACTTTCTGCCGAATCGGCACCGCACAGTTAGCCTGGGTTGAGGTTCCCATGGTATGGGAGTCCATCCGGTTCTCACATCTCGGTGCATTCTACCATGGTCAAAATTGGAAGCATAAATTTATTTGTAGTATCAATTATGCAGTTATGATGAAGTATGCAATCCCCTACAGCTTGACACTCTTGATCAGGCCAGTCTTGATACCAGTCGTCTCTCCCTGGTATCCGCCCTTGCCCTCTCCTCCCTGGTACGTGGCCTTCATGCTCTTCAGCTTCTTCTGCCTGTCCTCGTACTTCTTCCTCTTCTTCACTCTCGAGTTGCGCACCTCCTTCTTCCTCTTTGGTGCCAGACCCTTGTTCTTCTCTATCTGGTAGTTGATCTTCCTCTTGCCGTCCGCCCCGACCGTCTCCACCTCCACAACACGGTCCCTCACGCTGGCCGCTGCAAGTGCCTCCTTTCGCGCGGCCTTGTCGTCCTTCTTGGCCTTGGTCCTATGCGCTATCATGTCGTAGTAATCGTCCTCATCGCCTCGTACCTCCTTGGCCACGGCTTCATCACCGCTGCTGTCATCACCGCCCAGCTCTGCGCCGTGCTTGGAGTCCTTCTTGCCTCGCTTCTCGGCCTCTGCGTTGAGGCGGATCATGCGGTCCCTCATGCGCTCGCGGTACGGGATATCCGCGTCACCACCAGCATCACGACCCGCGTCCGCGCGCTTGCTAGCCTTCTGTACGATCTGAGAGGTGTAGAAGCGCAGACTCTTCTTCTTGGCGGCCTTGTCGGCGGCGGTTCGTGCATCGAGGGCCTCCTCTTCGCCAAAGTCAGAGTTGTCGTCGTCCTCTTGTGTGTGCGTGACAGTCTTGGCCTTCTTCGCCTTCTTGGGGTTCTCGAGGAGCGTAGAAAGATCAGCAAGCGACTCCTCCACCTCCTTGGCCTTGGCAAGCCTCTCCTTCTCTGCCTTCTTCTTCTTCTTCTTGCGCTCGGCATCGGCCTTCGCAGCCAGCTTGGATTTCTTGACAGGCTTGGCATGTTCTTCACCCATCGAGATGTCCTCCTCGGCTGAGACCATCTCCGGCTCCTCGCTTGTAGCCTTGGCCGCCTTGGCCGCCTTGAGGTCTCTGACCTTCTGCCATGCCTCCCGGCAGCTCACCAGAGTTTCCATGACTTCGTGATCTCGGAGCTCTGCAGGGCTAAGTGAGACCTTTGGCGCACCTGCATCTCTTGCAGGGGAAGTCAGGATAGCGAAGTAGCTGGCGAGGGACGCTACATAGCAGCCCAATATCCAGTGCTTGACCACCTCTAGCGACTGGGCAGGCTTCCCCTCGGCCTCCTTTTGTAATTGGACAAGCTGTGGTTGCAGTCTCTCGAACTCCTCAACGAGTGGCACGAACTCTGGATATCTCGCCTGTAGGATCCGGTATCTCTCGTTCGTGTCCATGTCGTCTGTGACCTCGATGTCCTTCAGCTCTTCCGTCACGACCTCGGCGCCCTCCTCGGTCTCTTCGGCTGGTGCTGCCCATTCGTCCTCGTCGAAGATGAAATCAGCCTCTTCCATCTCCGCCAACTTCTTCTTTTGTAGTCGCTTGGCCTCCTGCTCTTCAGCAAGGGCGTCCGCCTCGGTCTCGATTGCATCGGCATTGTAGTATTCCTTCTTGGAGTCGCCCCACCAGCCATCGTCGCCCTCCTCGTCGCCGGACTGCTCCTCCTCTTCTGCAGCCTTCTTCTTGTTCTTTTTTGTTTGCTTCTTGACTGCCTTTTGGAGTTGCTTGTATTCGGCTTCCACGTCGGACTCGGAATCGCTGTGGTCGTCGAGGACCTCCTCGTCGGAGGGCTCCAGAAACTCGTCCAACCGGTCTTGCGTCCTCATGCGCTTGGATGATGGCTCATCCTCGAGCATGATCTTATCTTTGTCGAGAAAGTACTGCTCCTGGTCGTCGGCGACGTCTTCATAACTGCGGATGGCAAGGCGTGCCTCGGAGGGGTCGACATCTTTGGGACCGGACGGCCCTGAGGCTCGGGAGACCTTTCTCTTCTTGGCCATATTTGTAACGAGAGTTGGAAGTGAAGGTCCGCGTCAGATTTTCTGGGTCTGGCGACGATGAGGAAATTTGAAAGTGCTGGAGTCTTCAAACCGCTGCGTTGTATGGTGAAGTGCTTGAGCGCATTTCCCAGAATTTTTTTGGGAGGGCAGTTACCGATTGGAGCTTATCGGCGCGATAAGACAGCTCCAACCAGGCCAGCCTGACAGGGGTCCCTCGGGTCCTCGACCTGGCCCCTAGACTACAACTTTGGAACTCTCTGCAGGTCTGCGAGAGGTTAAAGGAGGTCCCTTGGCATGAAGTTGAGAGACTACCAAATCTCGAGAAATTGGTACTTCTGTCACTGTGCAAAGCCACCACTTCTGTACCAACTGCATCTATCTCGGTCCAAGGGCTATTCGCTCGCATGAACAGGGAGGGGCTTCTGAAGCTCGACTTCATTGGCCAAGCGCAGCCCAACCCAACCAAAATCTCATCTCGGAATCCTTCTGAAAGGCGGCTGAGAGATGAACTTCATAACTTCCATGGAAACCTCACACATCGCTATCGCAGCTGCAAGCGTGGCCATTGCGCTCATCGTATTCAACATGGGTCTCTTTGGAAAGAATCAGATGCCTGTTGAGGGCAAGGTATGATCAACCACTTCCCCTACGACTCGCGTCGTGCACACCTCATATTGTACATGACTGACATAGGCGGCAGACTGTCCTCATCACAGGTGGCTCAGAAGGTATGGGCCTGAGTGCGGCACGCCAATTAGCAGCCAAAGGAGCAAACATCATCATTATTTCACGAAGTCAACAGAAGCTAGACGCAGCTCTGGCTGAGATCAAGGTCGGTGACATTCATGCTCACTGATTGTGCTCAATGGGACTCTAACAGTTTGACACCAGACCGCTGCCAAATCTCAATCCCAGCGGTTCCTCGCCATAGCTGCAAATGTGACGGAGGAAGGCTATGCTGCCGACATCGTGTCAAAGGCCACGGCTTGGAACAACGGCCAGTCCCCAGATATCGTCTGGTGCGTCGCGGGCATGTCGATACCCATGCTCTTCCACGAGGACCGCGCCATCACCGAGATGCGCCGCGAGATGGGTGTCAACTTCTGGGGCGCCAGCGAGATGGCCCACGCCATCCTCAGGGAGTGGTGGTCGCCCGACCACAAGTACCCCAACGAGCCCAAGCACCTCATCTTCACCGCCTCCGTGCTGGCGCTGTACGCCATCGTGGGCTACTCGCCCTACAACCCGACCAAGTGGGCGCTGAGGGGCCTCGCGGACACCTTGACCCAGGAGGCGATGCTCTACCCGGATCAGCCTGTCAAGGTCCACGTCGTGTTCCCCGGCTCGATCCTGAGCCCTGGCTTTGAGAGGGAGCAGATGACGAAGCCGGACATCACTCTGGAGCTCGAGAAGGACGATCCCAAGCTCACCCCGGACCAAGTCGCCGAGAGGGCGATCGCGGGCCTGGAGGCTGGCAAGCCTTTCGTCACTGTCGGCATACTGGGCGAGCTGTTGCGCTATGGAGTCCTGGGAGGAGCTCTGCGGAATAACTGGCTGATTGACACGCTCATGGCGTGGTTCATGGCGCCGGTATGGTTCATCGTCCACCTGGTGATGCATGGCCAGATCAAGGGCTTTGCGAAGAAACATGGGCATCCGAGTACATATCCTAAGAAAATATGAGCCTCTTGCCAATATTTAGCAGCAGGGAAGACGCCATATTTCACGTTCACGACAGGACTCATGTACAACATGAGGAAGTTGGGAGAAAAGCTGCTGTTTTCCCCACATGTACACATATTTGATTGGGGTTGGATTTTGGAGCCGACAGAAACAATTGTTGCATAATATCACTTCTGATATACCCCAATTGGAGTTGGCCCAAGTAGTGCTGAGCAATAGTTTGCACCCGTGAAGTCTGACCTTTCCGAGGCGTCTCACACCCCAGTCCTCTTCCATTGCCCTGCCCACGAGGATGGGCTCTGTCACGACTCAGCGCTGGCCAGAGAGCTAGATCTTCTCACTTCTTTCTTCCCGTATGTGGCCGGCCGGCCGGCTGTCGTCGTGGCTCGCTCTCTAGCGAGTCCTGTTGCAACACAAAACCATGGATTCCACAGGGAATTGAAAATGGAGGATGGTGGATCCAGATAAGGAATCAAATCTTCCTTAGTATTTTCTCCCCACAGTCTCGCACTCGCACTGCAAAAGCCTCTTCGCTTTTGATGTTGCGCAAGACAAAGCTCTGCGCCTATGAATTGGGATGGCCAGGATTGAATGACAATCAGACCATGCTAGAACAGTGTCTATTGCATACAGCACAAGATAGAATCAGACATGACACTCTCTAAGGGGCGAGATGATAGACGGCTCAACTCTCGCCAGTACTTGGGGCATTCTGGTAATTGTGGCTCTGCTGTACAAGCGTAAGGCTGCACTCTGGGCGAGGCTGCAGACCAGAGCGGGCATATCTTCGGTTGATGTGCAGTGTCTGCCGTCGATTCTAGAACGCCGTCGCTTCAACCAACAAGATTCTCGACCATGGTTTTCGCTAAATCATTCCCCCCATTGTGTCGTACAAGTCGATAGCGTAATGAGCACTAACATCTTTCACCCGCAGACCTCTCCTGATCTCGTCACACAATTACGGCCAGCACGCCAATCCAGGTCGCACATAAACCAACATTTTGCGAACCTATGACTACACGGCACGGAGGCAGAGTACGAGCTTCCTAACATGCCTATCATGGTAAATGCACCACCCAGTGATGCCGCGCCACCTGGGCGGGGTTGTGGATGCTGAGCTGCTGGTCTATGGCGTGACTGGGCTGAGCATTGCGGATGCGTCTATCATGCCTCTGGTCCCTGGTGCGCATACGTGTGCCACGGTCTACGCAGTGGCTGAGAATGTGAGCTCTCGTCCAACCACTTTCTCTTTGAACCCAAACACCAGCTTGGTATTATGGATGGAGATGCAGGGCTGCACGATCACGTACTAAATCCGGTTCTACATAGGCTGCGGATCTCATCAAGGCACGACGCGTAAACAGCAAGAGGATGGTAAAGAATTAGACGCGACATAGAGTTGCTTGTGCTTGAAAACTTTCGGGACACTACTGGTCTATTGGACATATTTTCTCTTCAGTTGGGAAACAAATGTCATTTATTTTGGTTCTCTGAGAGGATCGATCTCTTCGTCAGAGCCTCATGCAATAGTATATACAAGTCCGAAACCCAAAATATACAATGGGAAAATTGCGGCATCAACTCTCAGTCACTAGCCGCAGGAAACACGTGGGGTCTGCCCCAGTGAGACCGATGAGACACTATGCAATGACGTCCTCAATAGCCGCCGTCAGGACCACCGCCATGCTCTCGTGCGTCGCCGACGAGGGATGGTAATCGCAGCCAATGTTGTTGTTGCTCGAGTCCTGAGTCGGGAAGCTGACAAAGTGCGCCTTGCTGCCGAGCTGCGCGACAGCATCCTTAGCAGCATTCGACTGCGTGGTGTACTGGGCGTCCTCAGCGGTCGGGTAGCCATCACTCAGCAGCGGGCTCGACGTGAGGAAAATCTCGGCGTCGGGGTAGTGGCCCTGGATGGTCTTGCCGAACGAGACCAGGCCCTCGGTGTACTCGGTCACGTTGATGACCGGCCGCGCGTTGTAGTTCTGCCCCGAGGTGCTGTTGTACGCGACGTAGCTGAAGTCGTTGGTGCCCAGGTTCACGACGACGATGTCGGGCGTGTCGGCGGCCGGGAAGGTGTAGGTCCCGTCCTCATCGGCGGCGCCCCAGCGCGTCCAGATCTGCGGCATCACCACGTCGTCCTCGTAGCCCGGGTTCACGATGTTGCGCACAAGGCCCTTGCCCGACCAGGCGATGATGTCGTACTCGGCCGAAAGGTTCTTGGCTGTGAGCGCGCCGTAGGTGTTGGGCGCGTCCTCGAGCGCTGCCGAGTTGACGCACGGGAACGTGCCGTCCATGCCGTAGCCCACCGTGATGCTGTCGCCGATGAGCTGGATGCGCTTGCTCTCCGGTGCCGGGTCATCACCCAGCGTCCCCGAGGTGGTCACATCGCCGATGTAGATGCTGCCGAGCTGGGGCTCAGATCGCTTGCGGATGGAGACTGTGTGCGCGCCGTCGGCGAGGCCCGCCGGCGTGTTAATGCTGGTCCCGTTGAGGCTGTCGAAGACAATAGGCGTGCCGTTGTCGATGACCATCTCGATGCTGTTGCTGCCCCATGACGAGGCCACGGCCACGCTGGCCGACGTGCCGGTGAAGCTGAATGTGAGGCCTGTGCCGGACCATGAGAGCTCCCTGGTGGAAGGGTTCACTCGCCCGAGGAAGCGGACTGCTTGAGCAGAGCCAAGCGCCGACAGGGTCGGGAGAAGAGCTGACAAGCGGACCATATTGAATGACAGTGTTGACTGAAAACCGACTAAAAGGGATATCTCTACAATCCTGACCACTTTTCCTTCCTCGCGATGACAGCTACTTTGGTTGGCGGATACGCGTATTCATATAAGTATGGATGGGGGTGTCAGTGGTCAGGCCACTATGGAATCTTATATCCATCGTGTTTGGCCCTTGACCCCTTCATATAGGAGGTGGATATAATTTTTGCGTGGCTATTGAAGCTAAGCATGATTGTGACGACACGTCGCTCGGTCTAGGGCCGGTGCAGCCGTGACGACACGGAGGGTAGGCTCCGGAAGCCGCATCAGGAGGCGGAGCCGGGCGCGCAACGCAAATCGCCACATTTACAGTTTTCAAATACAACAACATTCCGAGCTCAAAGACTGACTTTTCAAGCCAGAACTCGTCAATGATTGAATCTGCAAGCGTAGGGAGGATATATGCACTTGCTTTTTTTGTCCTGAGTTGAGCACCGGATGGATGATTGGAATATTTGCTGCTACCACCGAGATTCTGCGCTAGGGGCCGTTTGACCCGGTAATGAAACATCGGTAAACGTGTTGCGGACGTCGGTGCACCTGTGTAATTTCCGACAACACCAGTATTGTGCTTTGAGCTAGTGGTCCCCACCACCCCCTTTTCGGCTCATCACTGCTGTTATGGGGTTTGCACACTGTTACTCTCCAGCCGGCATAACGTATTAGCGCCTTCGGCCTGGCAATAAATAGTCTGATGCGGCGCACATTAGTCGAAAGAGAGTCATTGTTCCAAGTTCTCTTTTGCTATTAGGTTGCATTGCTGGCTGATTAGATTTGTGAATAATATCCCAAGATGGGCTTTCCTCTTCGCTCTGGACGAATAAATGTTATTCTTTGAAATAGCTTCTCATCTATAAAAGACGTCAGTCGTAGTCGCGTTGAAAAAAAATGACCTATTTGTGAGTGTTTAGTTGAGAGTACAGGATACATATGTACAGCAGGTAGGAGCCACTGCCGCCAGCCCCCGTCGCCCAACCGACTAGCGGTTGCTTTTCCAATCCCCCATACATACAAATTGTATGTGGTGCCTTCATACAGTGGTGAGCGCTCAAGACCCAGCGCTCAAAAAAACCAAAGAAAAACAAGACCAATTGCAATAAAATGTCGATACAGTTCGCCTACGGGCACGTGGCCTCAGCCTTGTGCCCAACCGACTAGTAAGGATCTTCCACTGGTATATTCAATTGTTCTCCGCTAAGGCAGCGCAGTGGGTATTTTGCGCGCCATTATGTGGTCCAATCTTCAATGATGTTCTACCTTCCACTAGAACCACTTTGTTCTTGCTTTGACTCTCTTCGCCCACCTACGGGCCCTGTATATTCCCCCTTTCGCGATTAATGATAAACTTCTACTCGTTCCCAAGGTTCCTTGAAGTTCTATCGTAGAATTGGATTATAAAATATGAGGGAAAATCCAAGATTTAAGATTCCGTGTCATCCTTTTCAGCAGGTAAGTTCTATCATGCCTCCCCAATTTGTTGCCTATTTGATCATGGCTCCAGACTCCGCCTATGTGTAATGCCATTTTGACATTGACGACAAATCACCTGGAGTTTACCTTCTTAGCACATTTTATCTTCTAATAAAGGCTTTCGGGTTTCCTCGGCCGGGACAATTTCACCCACCACAGCACGTCGGGGTTGGCAAACCACTGCAGGTCTAAGCAGCGACTTTGGGCTCGATACTAGCGCCTCGTGGGTGATTTGCTCCAGTTCAACCATCGAAATTTGAATAGAGCCACGAGAAAGTCCGTGGAATATTTGTGTCTGACCAAACCAACCGCAGAGGTTCAGTAGAGCATCAGTCGGCCTACGTCTTGTCATGAAGAACATAGTACCGCTTGGGTGGAGTTATAGCACAAACTTGGATCTTATACACATCTACAGAGATTGCTAATAGCTACTAGTACCTCCCGTTGTTCGATGCGTCGCAATGGCTTTTGAAAACACCCCAATGGCACACAGAATACTTCGCTTAGGGGAACTCATTCACGACTTTGGTCTCCTCCCGGCGGGAAAAGCGCGCATAGTACTCAGGCGCCTGCTCGATGTCGATGACGGCGCTGACGATGGAGCCAGGGTGCACCTTCCCAGCGGATATGAGGTTCAGCATCTCGGTGCCGAGGTCCAATGGCGAGGAGACACCACCGCGCACCGAGAACCCCCCCATAAACAGGGGCCTGAGGTCCACCGTCTGTGTCTGATTTCCGGCCCCATAGACACCCACCACACCGATCCCACCCTGGGGCGCCACAACCTGCCCAGCCTGGTGCAGGACGATGCTGCTGTTGAGGTTCCCCTGCGCGTCCTCGGCCTCCCAGCCCACGCAGTCGACGACGCGGGTGACGCCACCCGGCTCGAGCCGCAGCAGGGCCTCGACGGGGTCCTCTGCCCCGAAGTCTATTGGGATTGCGCCGTGGGCGGCAGCCAGATCCAAACGGCCCTGCACGCGGTCGACGATGTAGACCTTGGAGGCGCCGCGTATGCCGGCAGACAGCACGGCCATCTGGCCTACGGGCCCCGCGCCAAAAATAGCCACCGTGTCACCAGGGAGGAGGCCGGAAAAGTCAAGCGCCGTCCAACCCGTGGCGAGGATGTCCGACATGAAGAGATAGTCGTGGATCGTCGAGGCATTGGCGCTGCTGTTGAGGGGCACAGGCATCAAAGAGTCGTCTGCATATGGGACTCGGGCGTACTCAGCTGTACGTCGGGGCTGTTTAGCATCATGTTCTTCATATGCTGTACAATTATGCGGTCTGATTGGTCATGGTATGATGATACTTGCCTTGCATGCCCATCCGAGACGCCAGAGGCATATCAAGCGACGGGCCGTACTGGTAGTGACCGTCGTCGAAGGCGAAGGGGACGACAACCCAGTCGCCAGCACTCAGGGTCTCGACAGAGTCGCCAACCTCCTCAATGTAGCCGATGGCCTCGTGTCCGATACGCAGAGGGTTCTCGGGTGAGCCCAGATCCTGGTGGTAGCTGTGGAGGTCGCTCCCACAAATTGCAGATGCCGCGATGCGCACGATGGCGTCGGTTGCGTTCACAATTGTTGGTCTGGGGACGTCAATGACTGTGATGTTGTATGCGCCCATCAAAGCAACGGCGCGCATTAACGATGCCATGGTGGGATATGTCCTGATTCTGAGATCGTTGGAAAGAGAGTAGATTTGTGCAATAAGCTGTGCGAGAACATCTTTATTGATCGCATAGCTGGTATGGCATAGCCAGCGCATATACTTTCGCTGGATGCTTAAAAACCGTCCCTGGCAGTGGGCCATTAACAAGTTTGTGTTGCATTGTCGTCATGCCGCGAGACAATCTTTCACATTGCGCGAGGGCTGATCTCGTTGAATTGATAACGTTAGCTCTTCTGCGTGCTGACGCGTCCCGTACTGTTCTCAAGAGGCCTGCGTTGTCTGCACTCACTACTAAGCCAAGGTTCTCCTGAACATCGACTGAGCGGTAGGGAGCTTGACCTGTCCTACCACAGCTGGATATCACGACTATGGAGAATCATGTCCACATGCGTCGCAATTGATGTTGGCGGTGCATCTCCATCTCAACACAACCCGTCAAAACCTAGGCCAAAGCCGCCGATCGCGTCATATCGCCATCACCGAAGTATTGCCGTGACTCTTCACCCCCTTTCGCCTGCGATTCATGATTACCAATGAGGCTGTGACAGCGGTCTTAAGAGTCTATGTGAAGTGGAATTATGCTTAAAGCCGACGGCGTTACCTACTTCAACCAGGACTCCACCGCTCTTGGCGGATGATCCTGGTAGACATGGCACGCAGCTTTGGCGTCACCAGCAACCGAATCGAAAGAGGCCCACTGATACCGCAGGCCGCCTTTCACTGCCTTGCCAAGCCGGGGGGACGGCAAGCTTCATAGATTGTGATTTCCGCGCATACTTGGCTCTCGTGATAAACCACCACAGACGACGAACGGTGGACGTGATGGCCTGTACATGTCCATACCTGGGGTATGGAAGAGACGGAGGCGTCGTCACGGTAGATTCCCGGATGTGTGACCGGGCAAAGGTGAGATCCAACAATTTGGACGCAGCTACATATGGAGCTTATCTGCCATGGATGTGACGACTTTCAACGATCAGACAATTTGACAAACAGTGTGCACACCGCGACCTTTGGTTCAATGGAGTGACTTGATGGCATGAGACCCCCTCCCTCAACGATTTGGATTTGCCGATGGAAGACAGATCTCCGCAGAAGATACCAGGAGATATTCAAGTGGACCTCACCAAAGCAACTGTCCCGGTATTCGTCCACGCAGCATTCATGGTCTTTAAAGCTTTCGGGCAAACTTTGATTGGAATGAACTGGGGAACTTGGCCAGGCACCCAAGCAACTTCCCTACGAAAATGCCCAGGTCAACATGGTTCAAAGCTCAGCCTCTGCACCCATGAAGCATCAGTACCTTAAACATGCGTGGTAGAGTGGAGTCACGACAGGCAAACCAGGTCCGGCTAGGGTCTGATCGCATGCAAGCTCAAGGGACCCACGTCCATGACATTCTGTGTACGCGTATTAAAGGCGGGAGACAGCCGAAGGTAGTCCCACTTCGGCCATCGCCTGCTACGCTACCGGTTCCTGATAGACTGTTCCCTGATACTGCCTACTCCCCCCATTGTCGTGGCTCGTCCGGCTCCGACAATGAATGAAGATGCTGAGATCTCCGCGGCAAGCAGCAGTTCTGCCGCGATCACCCTAGCTCCAATGGCCCAGCATGCAGAAGAAAGTAAGCCAGAAGATGACTGGACCGGAATGACCGATCCCAAGGAAAGGAGGCGACTGCAGAATCGCCTTGCACAGAGAACCTGGAGTCTGTTGAGCCACTTCCAGAGGTGACAAGCCATTCTACATGATTACAAATGTACTAAATTTGGCGCAGGGAGGAAAGTATACCAGAGTCGACACTTTCAGCACCCGCCGAACGTTGACCCACAAGCGTCACAGGACCCTCCTGACGGGATCGTGATCCAACTCGTACGACTCGTCAACGACCGCTTCCCCCCAGGCCGCCGCTGTTCCCTGGAGCTCCCTGGCGCGACAGACCGCCTGACACATTTTGCACAACAAGCCTATCAGGACTTCATGCTCTCGGCGCCGCGGCCCGCTGCGCTGCAGACGCTGGTCCAGCTCAACGTGCTCGACGCCATCGGCCGCAACGCCGCAGCCCTGAACATCACCATCGAGTCGCTCTGCTCGGAGGACTCGGTATCCCCCTTCCTGCTGCAGGGTCCGCCCAGGCCGTCCGCGCCGCCCCTGGCCCCGGGCCTCCAGCCCACGGCGCTGCAGAGAGCGGTGCACCACCATCCCTGGGTCGACATATTCCCGCTGCCCGAGCTGCGGGACAGCATCCTCCGCATATGCGGCACCCCTGAGGAGGATGAGCTGAACATTGACCTGGTCGATGTCGAGGAGAATGACCGCGAGAAGCCTAACCTGGTGATTTGGGGCGAACATTCTGACCCGTGGGCTTGGGAGGCTACTGTCCCGTTCCTACGCAAATGGGGCTGGCTTGTTCGCGATTGCCAAACGCTACTTGATTCTACCAACTATTGGCGTGAAAAAAGGGGTGACAAGCGTCTGATATTTCCTGGGCGTCAGGGTGCGTAGTCTTAATGACATATCATTGCGCTGGTGCTGTGTTATTTGTGGGACACCACAACATTGTTAGAGGCGTATCGAATCGTAACCGCGGTGATGCTCAAGATAGGTATCGGTGGCGTCCCTAAGCAAGGACAGGCACCTAGATCTCGTCGGGGAATTCTTGTTCCAAAACGAATTTGATGAGAGAGGCGGCACTCATCATGATGTTTGCTTTCAACAGTTGTGGCAGATTGCAGGGGGATACTGATGTAATTGAGATGGATCATGCGGGTTTGACCAGGCAGGATTTTAGGTCAACCTTTGTCCTCTTGAAATACGCTGTGGACCTGTGATAACCTTGGTCCAAATGGAGGCCTCTCCCTGCGTCGTTGATGTGCGGCCTACAGAACCCTTGTAAAGACGACTCGGCAGTTCTCACGGCCACACATCGAACGATGACCAAAGACGGGCGATTTTATTACTGTGCCACTTTGGGAGATCGAGAACGAGATTTGGACACTAGCAAAGGACAGTAAGCCACGGGAAGTCACAAGCAAACGAGTCATACCACAATTCGAGTACGAACTTCGGTCTGGGGCCATATGCCTCGGGCGATACCATTTCTATCTCCGGGCCCCTGAGCCCTGCTCTGGATTCGGGCATTATAGTAAGGGGCTGTGCATCGGTGATTCCCGTTCACTCATTTAGAAGTCAGTAAACAACTAAAAGATACGTTCATGAAAGGATTTGCGACCAGGAATGTTTTAAAAGAGACGTCGTTCCTTAACGCATTCGTTGTTTGGGGCTCGATTCAACACTCAACTGGCGTTTGGACTCGATATTATCATCTGATCATGTGCTTCCCAAAAGATCTCAGTAATATTGCATTGGCAATTACCCTGTTGGGTGTCGTCACGGCGCAGAACGCCACATCGTCGCTCCCTGTCCTTGACCTTGGATATGCGCTTCACCGTGCAACCGCCTTTAATGTGAGTCCTGAGCTTCCTGTAAGTCCGAAACAAGGCACTGATGGTTGTTCAGGAAGTCGAAGGCTATTACAACTTCTCCAATATTCGTTACGCCGCCCCTCCTGTAGGAGACCTGCGTTTCAGAGCGCCCGAGCCTCCAGCAGCTGATCGACAAGTGATACAAGACGGGTCCGAATCTCGCATATGCCCACAGAACAATCCGCAATGGATGTCATCCATCGGCTGGCTCCCTAATTATATCCAATCCGGCATTGTTCCCAACAATACTGGTACAGCTGTAGCAGGCGCTTCTACGAATGGCTCCGGAACAATATCTCGGGATCCCATGCAGAACGAGGACTGCCTGTTCTTGGACGTGATGGTGCCCGAGTCAGTTTTTGACGGGGCAGGTCGAAGTTCCGGGGCGCCTGTTCTGGTGTGGATCTACGGTAAGTATCACAATTGCGAAAGTTGTATGGAATATTTTGACTAAGCTTCATCCAAGGTGGTGGCTACGCTGTAGGCTCCAAGACTAGCGGTTACAATCCGACAAGCCTTCTCCGCCGAAGCCAGCAATATTCGTCTGAGGGTATCGTCTACGTGGCATTGAACTACCGGCTGGGCGCTTTTGGCTTTCTTGCAGGGCCAACAGTCCAAGAAGACGGGACGGCCAACGCAGGCCTGCTTGACCAGAGACTCGCACTGGAATGGGTTCAGAAATACATCCATCTCTTTGGTGGAGACAAAAGTCGTGTGACGGTCATGGGCGAGTCAGCAGGTGGAGGCTCCATTGCCCACCATCTCACAGCATACAGTGGCACCAAGCGCGCGCCCTTCCAACAGGCAATCATCCAGTCACCGGGATGGACACCCATGCAATCCGCGACCATCCAGGAGCAGAAAACGCAAGAGTTTTTGCGATCCGCAAACGTCAGTAGTCTGGCTGAGGCCCGTGGCCTGCCAACAGCCCAGTTGATGGACGCAAACGATGCCCAGCTCTTTGCCTTGCCATACGGTAGCTACGGCTTCGCGCCATCCGTTGATGGAGACTACGTCAGTCAAGACCCCAAGGTGGCTTTGAGTCAAGGCATGTTCGACAGATCAGTCAGGATCATGGTTGGCCAGAACTCAAACGAGGGTCTTCTATTCACCGCCCCAATCAACAACGACGCTCAGTACCTGGACTACATCCGCGCCAACTTTCCTACACTTGGCGAAGACGAGATTAGCCATGTTGCCAACGACCTGTACCCTCCAGTCTTCAACGGCTCGATGGGATATGAAGACCAGGTCGGCCGTGCCGCGTTAACCATGGGCGAAGGCACCTTCGTATGTAACGCTTTTGCCCTGAACCGCGCCTACGGCAGCCATCATTCCTACCTGTTCGACGTTTTCCCGGGCCTCCACGCCCAGGACGTTGAGCACACCTTCTACAACCCGGGAGAGGCCTATCCTGGGCTCCCCCTGCTTACCATGTGGGGCGACAATCAGACGGTAGCGTATGCCATGCAGGACTACTTCACCAGCTTCGCCAGCCGGGGCGTGCCCGAAAGCGAGGAGGAGGGGCTCACAAGCCTTCCAAACTACAATTGGAATGCAACCCTGACTGTGTTAGGAAGCGAGGGGATCTCAGTAGGACCTGACCCGGCTGGCCGTGAGAGATGCGCATGGTGGCAGATGACCCTGGCCCAGTGACGGACCCAGTTCTGGCCCATTTTGGAAAAGGCCCATTGGCGGGTGGTCGATCAACGAGTTTCGAGAAACCCTGTTTGATCTCCTTAATTTGACTTGTACATTAGAATAGTACTTTATGTAGAAATTGCCATTTGTCGAACAAGTTCATGGCACTATGCAAGCGTACTTTGCATAAGCGTTGCCCACCGCTTGACTTCCATCGATTTCATCCGTAAATAATTTTATCAACTTGGAATCTTAGACTACCATTGAATCAAGACTGCTCGTCTGGAGGGACAGTGAATGGAGCGGCTGGAATGGGCACCCTAGGCAGGAGGCCACTCCAGAACGGGCCAAGGAGGCCTAGCAGCGGCAAAACTGCGGCTGTCTTGGCATTTTCGACGGCGCTCGACCATTGGTTGGGCCCACATTATAAGGTCATAAGCAGGCTGCATCTGGGCCCACATTATAAGCTCATAAGCTGAACTACCCTAGGGTGGCATCCGAGCCCAAGCTCCAGTTTGCCTTACCAACAACCCCCCTGAGGATTGAGGATTCCCGCTGAAGATCTGGCTCGGAGATACCGTCCAGAAAACCCCGTACTTCTAGTCATGTAAAATCATGCGAGACTTGGCTGGAGAACAAAAAGAAAAAAAGAAAAAAAGGAGCAGGGTCGAAACTCGGGTGCATTGCGCCACGTGCCTGCCCGACCCCGGTCTTCGGTACCGGTAGATATTGTATGTTCACCTTATAAAAGACCTCATAATGCTTTCCCAGCCTGTTCTTGAGTTCTTTTGCCCAATCTATGTCGTTCCGTCTCTACGTCGTTTCACCATGACCTGTCGCTTCCAAACATTATTCTCATCGTCAAATGTTAAATCTCCGATGACTCGGGTACTTCTTACTGGTGGCAGTGGCTTTATCGCTACTCACATTCTCAAGATCCTGCTTGAAAGGGGGTACGTCTTTTACTTCTCTTTTTAATTGTTCTCACAATCGGTGTAGACTTCAAGTTTCCTCCCAACTGATCTAGTGCAGTTACTCCGTGGTCACCACTGCGCGAAGCGCCAGCAAGGCTGAAGGCATTCGAAAGGTGTATCCCAATTATGGGACAGACAAGCTCGACTTCGTCATCGTCCCCGACGTCTCGCGGCCTGACGCCTTTGATGAGGCCGTGGTCTCCGATCCACCATTCGATGCCGTGATACACACCGCGAGTCCCTTCCACTTCAATGTGACGGACATCAAGACGGACCTTCTCGACCCTGCCATCGTCGGTACCACCGGCATCCTGCTCGCTATTAAGAAGCATGCCCCTTCCGTGAAGCGTGTGGTAAGGCCGTCCTTCCGAAGGAATGCGACGCGGTAAGACTGACGAAGTACTAGGTCATCACATCATCATTTGGCTCCATGATGGACATTAGCAAAGGCCTCTGGCCAGAACACACCTACAGCGACCAAGACTGGAACCCAGTTACAATGGAGGAAGCACTCTCTAATCCCGGCTCGGGCTACTCTGGTGAGTCAAAGCTAACATTCCTTATCTCGAGTCACCAAACTTGTCTGACTGATTACTCCCAGCTAGCAAGACGTTCGCCGAGAAGGCGGCATGGGATTTTGTCAAGGAGGAGTCCCCTAAATTCTCTCTCGCTACCATCCTTCCGCCCCTCGTCTTTGGCCCTGCCGTACAAAGCCTTGCGAACTTGGACTCCCTGAATACGTCGAACCAATTCATCCGTAGCTTCACCCTCGGTGCTGCACAGAAGGAGATCCCCCCTACTACCGTGAGATTGCCAAACCCACCCTCCCTCACACCTGAACTGTCGGATTCTTACGTGTTGCATAGAGCCCAATCTTCGCCGACGTGCGAGACGTCGCAACAGCCCATGTCCAAGCTCTGCAGCTACCTGGTGCCGCCAACAAGCGCTTCTTCGTTGTGAACGGTTACTGCTCCAACCGACAGATCATTGACATCATCCGCCAGCACTTCCCAGAATACCGGGAGAGACTCCCCGATGAGTCCATTCCTGGTGGAGGTAAGGCTTGCTTACCTGGCCTCGGGCATCGGCATGGACTGACGAAGCACAGAACTGCCTGACACTTATAGGGTTGACGTGCGGAGGAGCATCGAAGACCTTGGGCTGGAGTACAAGTCTTTGGAGGAATGTATCGTCGATACAGTTCGTTCTTTCGCATCCATCCAGACTTAAGCCGAGAGCGCCCGTGACTGCAGTAGAGAATCGGAAACTACATTTGACACAATAGACGCTGTTCGTGTTCTCCTAAAATTTCTTCACGCAGCTTGCATTGTGAAGTTTATACCAATCAAGGCTAGATTGACCATTCTGGCTCCGGGCGAATGGTTTGGTCCTCATCCCGTATATATCCAGAAGGCTTACACAGTCCCTTCATACGATGGTAAACGCTCTAAGACTGGCACCTGGGCACTGGGCAAAGTTCCTAAGTACGAGCTTACTAAATGTCTTTCTGTTGCGTGGGTACATTCTCGAATTCCAACGCATATGTTCAAATGTTATTATTTTACTTGTTCAATCACTGATGGGATCTTTTAGTGAGACAAATGTAATCAGGTCCGCTACCACGCACCTCACCGTCGCAATCGGAGCAGTGATAGTTACTATAACAGCCTTGACTTGTTGAATTAATGACCTAGACGAGACATATTTCGCCATGTTATATCAACCTGCACCTGAGCCAGGTGCTGGGAGATAGCTGGGGTGCCGCTGAAAATCTCGTCGGGGGCCCGCCAAGAGGTTGTGAGACTGTTGATGATGCCGGCTTTGATAAGGCTTCAGACTTATAATGAGGAGAAGCATTGGCCATTACATGCATGATGTTCTTTTAGAGGTACACGTGATGCTTGCCATCGAACGAAATCAACTCATTAGAAGCAGTTGCCAAGTCAGAAACCAAAACAAGCACTTGACTAGTGATTCGATCAAGTGGTACTGAAGCATGCTCATTTGGTGCTATACCCTCTCATCCCCACACATCTTCAAACCACCGTTTGCCAAGTTTCTTTTGGGCTCGCCAACGATCGTAACCATGGTCATCTAAGTTTCTTTCCTCCTTCACGTGAGCTTTAATTGTTTGATTCACCTGCCGAGCCATCACGGCAGAGCCACAAAAATATATCGCAGCGTCGCCTTCTAGCAGGAGATCACAGACATCGGCGCAACGAGTCTTTACCACGTCCTGCACGTACTGTTTTGTAGGGCCTGTTCTGGAGAATGCCGGTACAACTTGTAGGATCCCCGCCAACGAACCTTGCGTGAACGCATCCAACTCATCTCGATACAAAAGGTCATGCTCACCCTGACAGCCAAAGAACAACATTGTCTGCCCAACATCGCGGCCAATCGATTTGAGCCGAGCACGTTCTTGTATGAATGCTCGGAATGGCGCAATGCCGGATCCAGCAGCCACCAGAATAATCGGCGTCGCCGTGTTCGCCGGTAGCTTGAGGGTGGTCTGTCTAATCTGTGCATAGATCGTGACTGCGCCTGAAGGATCGTGCTCCGACGCGGCCGAAGGATCCGGTCGGGTGAGAAATGTACTAGCAAGGCCTGGAATCATAACACTTGGGTTGCTGGTCAACGCCGTTGGTTTATTTGCCACGGTTAGGCTGACTTGACGCGGAGAAATCGTAGCGGAACTTGAAATCGAATAAAGGCGAGGGGTCATCGGTTCGACATGGTCTATGATGAAAGACAATGACAAATGCTCCCACGATGCTGATGGGTCCAGAGCAATAGTCTGCTGAAGGATCCGACTAAAGCTGAGGTGGTTGGTAGTCAAGTGCTTTAGGAAAGTCGCTTTGTTAGAAGTTATAGCCGATAGGTTGTCTTTCACAAGAGACGTGGAGGCCATACGTGATAGGGCCAAGACTGTCTCCCGCGAAACTGAGCCACAAAGGTCGAGATGGTGGCGGAACAGAGCATATATGGTTGTCCGAGAGGGTATTTTGTGCTCGGTGCTACCGTTGCGTGACGAGATGGTGATGGTAGTGTCTCTCTTGTCGTATAGTCCAAGCAACTGAAGAACCATTTGAACATCTTCGGTTGGATTTTCGGGCCAGACTGCTATGTGATCACCGGTCTGGTACTTGACGTTCGAGTAGGCGGACAGATCGGCGACAACCTCGACACAGCTTCTGCTGCTCTCATCGTACTGTGCCAACAGTCTCCTGGTCACTATGGGGAGCTTGATGATATGTGATGGCTTTTTGCCCTCGTTTACTTTGGCCTGATAGTAGGGGGAGCCAAGTTGTGAACAATCAGCCGCCGTTAAAGGTTCCGATTCTGCAACATCCACGGAAGGCTCGTACTTCCTCTCGATCTCGACAAAACCGAATTTGCGACATAGGGCAGCGGCAAGGTCTTCCTTCCAGTCCATGAAATCTTCTTTCGCAGTCCGGGCAGCCTCGTCGCCTTTACCCGTGGACAAGATGGCGGCGGCTCCTGCTGATTCCAAGAATAACTGGAGGTCGTCCACTACTTTGTTGTAATTCTGGTAATTGGAGTTTCCACATCCGAAGGCAGCGTAGGCCAAGTTCGTCAGGCGAGCGTCTTCCGCCGTTTTGGACCATGAGAAGAACTCTTGCGCGTTGTCGGTTGGATCTCCTTCGCCATACGTCGAGACAATGAATATGACCGGCAGTGTTTTTGGGACGCCAGTGAGGGACTTCGCATCAAAATCTGACAAGTCCGCCAAGAGTACTGGAATACCGAAGCGCTGTTGCAGGTCTTGAGCTAGGGAATGGGCCAAACCCTCTGCGAAGCCAGACTGAGAACCCCAGAACAGCACCACTCGAGCTCCGATATCCGCGGCCGCCTGTTGAATGTCGCGGGACTTTGGAGGTCTTTCGGCAACAGGTGAGTCGAGCTGGGGTCTCTCGAAAAGCTTGGGGTGGAATCCCTCCGCCTTTGCCCACAGACTGCCCCTGTTGAATACATAGAGTGACCCAAGTGCAACAAGATGAAATAGAACAAGGTCGGCCAGACTCGATGGGTCGGAAAAAGAAACAAGTAGATTTTTCTTCCAACTATCATGGATAGCTGACGTCGTGAGCCAATTCATCTTGATGGGTGGTATCGCCATGTTTGTATTGGTAGACCGAATAGACCATACGAAGATATGTGTGGTGGATGGATGTCTCATCACGTTATATACTGACCAAAACAACCCGTAAGTCACTCCGTCAGACAACAATGTAAGAGAGCACCACTCTCAGTTGGGAAAGTTTTCCCCTCCTCCACCACACTTGTAATCGAATCGGTTTGGTTCTTGCATCATACACAACCCTGCATGGGATTCCATCACAGCGATTGATTGAGGCTTCGAGACGGTGCATGACTAGAGGCTAACCCCAAACTTTGCCGCAACTCATTCCGAGATCTGGTGTACGCGTTGAAGTGACTCCACCTCTGCAGCCTATTGGTCCACGCACCTCGACCTCGTTGTCTGATCTAGAACCAAAACGGCAGCATTTCGCCGACTCGCACCCCTGTCCTGTTTTCGCCGGAAGACTGCCGCTTTGGGTCAACAGTCGCCGCGCGGCAGACCCCTGCTGGGTAGGTACCACTTTCCCATGGGGTGGCTGGATCCCTGTCTCGCATTACTGTAGGTCATTCTTGTGTAGTCGAAGCTGGAGGCTGCGTGCAGGTAATATTATCGCAGATATCAGCGTTTTGGCTCCATGATCGTTCGATCTGGATTCAGTATATATAAGTCGATTCTAAAACCGCTCGTCTCTTGAATAGTATATCAGCACGCAATACCATAGTATTACGGTGAAGACTAAGCGCAGCAGTTTTATTTACCAAGCCGGATTTTATCACCAACAAACATGCTCGGGGTTTTGGCGTTGGCCGCCGTGCTGGCATGGCTTGTCTCATACCTTGTTATCTGGCCCGTTCTGGTTTTCTTTTATGACCCAAAGGGACTACGAAAATATCCTTGCTACTCGCCTCTTTCTGGAATCACTGATCTCAGGCATTGTTACCTGGCATCCCAAGGATCCCGCTCAAAGGACCTCTACGAGGAACACAGACGCCGAGCTGAACCCGTACTTCGAATTGGGCCTAATTCGTTGTCTTTCTGCGATACTCGGGCCATCAAGGGAATATACGGGCACAATACGAAGTGCCTGAAGGACGAAAACTACAATTTGTTGTCCGGGAGCCATCGACACTTGTTTGACGTCACTGATAACCCCCATCACGGTCGCAAACGCCGACTTCTCTCGGCTGCTTTTGCGATCAAGAACCTGGTGGACTGGGAACATAAGATCGACTACACCACCCGTCGTCTGTTCAAGGTCTTGGATTCAAGATGCACCCCTCCGCTGAAAGGCTCGGTACTTCCCGACCCCGAAGACGTGAATGTCGATTTCAACCATTGGATTAACCTGTGGACTATTGAAGCCATCAATTACATTTGCGTGTCGTCGAAGATGGACCTGCTCGACACCGGGACCGACGAGGTCACGGCCGAACGCCCTGATGGATCCCGGTATCGCGCTCGGTATCGTCTTTCCATGAACGAAATGGTGCGGACGTCGTCCATTTTCATATGGGACTACAAGCTTTGGCCGTGGCTGAAGTGGCTTTCACAAATCTTGCCCACCCATTACCGGTCAAGGTGGATCACCGGTGCCCAATTTGAGGACGTCACCTACCACCAGGCAGCCGAGCGACTTCGTCGATACCAGGCGGGTGAGAAAGACCTCGACGACTTTTTCTCTTGCTTGATGGAGGACAAGGCCGGACGGCCAAACAATCTCGAGTGGGGAGAGGTGGTGAGCGAGATCGGCGCACTCCTCAACGCTGGGTTCGAAACCACTGGTATCGCCCTGACTCACGCCCTTGACCTGTTGATCAGACATCCGCAACACTTGCAAATGCTACGTGATGAGTTGGACATGGTCCTGGATCCTGACGAAGTAGTCGCACCCTACGACAAGGTGAAGGATCTTCCTTTTCTTAGAGCGTGTATCGACGAGAGCTTGCGAATTATTCCCCCTGTATCAGCGGGATTGCCTCGCAGGACACCGAAAGAAGGTGCACAGATCATGGATCACTGGATCCCGGGTGACACCAGTGTCAATATGACTACATATGCAGCCCATCGCGACCCTGAAATATTCAAAGACCCTGAACTTTTCGACCCGACAAGATGGTTGAATTTAGAGGAAAGGAAGCGCATGGAATCAGCGTTCAGTACGTCCTTTAGTCTCCCCCCTCCCCCCTCTTTCTCACTATGCGGTGTGGACTTAGAGCGCTGACTAGTTACAGTCCCCTTCTCGACTGGTAGCAGAGGATGCTTGGGACGTAACATCACGTACCTGGAACAGATCATCTTGATCGCTTCTCTAGTACACCGGTATGATTTCGCTTTTCCGACTCCGGATTTTGAGTTGGAGAGATTTGAGGCATTCAACATTCTCAATGGTCCATTGCCTATCAAGATCTGGCAACGGAGCAGACCAGTCACTGAAGGATAGCATTTAATGTATATTTGTCCACGGGAATGAAAGCAAATAGAAGTCGTCCTATATCCATGATCATATCTTACTGCGGCAATAAATGCTTCGCGGTTTAATGTGTGATGAGTGTAAGTGAGACATGCTAAACAGAGACCATTGGCCGCTTTTCTGCAGTCACTTTCCAGCAATGCGCATCGGCAGTGGCATAGTAGTGGGTACTTGGTGTACATTACGTGGGGAAATGCGGGGTTTGGGGTAGATGAACAAAAAGGTATGGCCTGTGACATGTCCCGCAGTCTGAGTTTGAGTCGCCTTGACCTCCCTGTTTTCGGCCCTCTTTCATGCCATGCCACCCAGGAAGAGACTCGCGCCATGCGCAAGATGTCGAGGTAGGCATCGTGGATGTGCGGAACGAATCGGGCAAGTGCAATGATTGACGTCTACCCAGAACGGCATCTGAAATGTGACCCAGAGCATCCTTGCACAAACTGTCGAACTTTACAAGTCTCCTGTGATAAGACAAGGCACAGGAAGATCCGCTTCAAGCAAGTCTTTGCACCTAGTCGCCCTTTCTCCCCGCCTGGTACAGGAAGCAAAGGCAAATCAGAATCATCTTACAATGGTAAGAGCATCCCTATCACCGGCTTAATGATATTGACAGGCTGAAGAATCAGTAGAAAGAGAGCAACTTGTATACCCAGCGGTGACTGGCTTCCCGGGGACAGATCCGACTTCCATTTCAAATCCAGCGAACATTGGTCAGACCCAGGCAATAGCTCTTTTGGAAGCATCTAGTGGCCATGACGCACGAAGCACTTGTCGGCATCATCATACCCCGTCTAACATCAGTCCTAGTTCGGACGATGTGAATCAGGATCAGGATGCCGCCCCTTATGCTCACATCGGCTCTCATCCTGGAAGTCACCGAGGATTGGACAATGGTCCGGATATTGGAACATGGAGTGAAATTACTTCTCCCTTGAGTACCGAAGTGTCACCAAGTCTCACTGAACGAGATGAATCAACCTATCATTCAAGTCCCCAAACTGTGACACAAGAACCGAGAACCGAGGAGTCACGAAAGTCTATACAGATTGCATGTATGATCCGGTGCTTTGTGGAGAAATTGGCGTCGGCTGTAAGTGAAGTTTGTTGCCATGCAGGAATAGGAAGCACAGGTCAAAAGCGATTAAATCATCACGCCAACCAGAAACGCATTATTTTTGTCCCATGCTAACTCCATCCAAGTTTGACGCGACAGACCCGAACCGTCATTATGCGGATATCATACCCTTGCGGGCTGCAAACAACCCTTTGCTACTTTACGCAATATGCACTGCGTCAGCCCGTTACCTATATCAACTCCATTCACAGTCGAATCGAGATGGTCCTATTGAATACGATGGTATCAAGCTGCCTGACTTGTCAGAAAGGTCAGCGGTGCTTTATCATAATAATTGCCTCTGGTATCTCAAACGAATGAGCAATGATCCAACGGCTCTGAAGAGCGTTGACGTCCTAGCTGCCACTACGATACTCCGTTTCCACGAACAAGTCGACAGTAAGTCATATTGGTCTTAAGGCTGTGAAGAGGCTCTTGGACTAACGCGAGTAGCACATATCACCAAGCTCGATCCCGAGATGTATACTCGAGTCAGCTCAATTGTTTTCAAAGCGCAAGATGGCGACCGAGTTGAGGCAATGACCGAGATGTACACACAGCTCAGACCAGAACAAGGTTACGAATCCTCGCTGAAATTCTACGCCAGTCTAGTCGCTTTAAGACAGGAGATCTGCTCCGTTCTGTACTACCGGAGGCCGTTTCGCTTGCCTATCGCCACCAAAAATTTGACCAGAGTCTTTGACACTCACCCGCAGGCCACCATGTATCAATGGGCAGGCTACTGCGCCGAGTGGTGTGCTCAGGTTCTGAAACTGTGCTACTCCGATGACAATGAAAGTGGTACCTACCTCGACGAAGCTTCAAGGATTCAACGGTGGCATTCGCTTTGGACCTTCGAGCAAACGTGGAGGCAAAGAGTGCCAGATTGTTTCGAAACAATTTATTCCGAGGACCGGAATCCCGACGAAGGCAGGTATTTTCCGCAAACATGGTACACAAATGAGTGTCAAGTAGTGGCTCTACAACACTTGGAGTTCGGGAAGATCACCCTTATTGCCCACGATCCAACTCTCCAGCGCATCGGCTTTGGTGCAAGAGCTGGACAAAGGGCCCAGGAGAAGGCATTTCTGGAATCGACGAGGACAATCTGTGGACTGGCCGTGTCAAACCCCAAGTCACAACCTGCCGTGGTGTCTGCGGCGGTGTCTTTGGCAATGAGTGGGGAATATTTCAAGGACCCTGGGGAACAAGATGCTATCATCAAGCTCTTGAGGTTTCTTCAGGAGGAATATGCGTGGCCAGTAGCTAGTCTGACTGAAACTCTGCGCACAGCGTGGGATCTTGAAGGTGACAATGATGGTTAGCTAACTCAAAAATATGAAACAATGTCACTATCCGAGACAAGATACCGCCAGCAAAAGATGAAATGCAGATCAACCGAAACATAAGAAACCACGAGCCGGGCCTTTCTGGCCTAATCCTTGCCGGTATACTGACCTAGATCGCGGCCTTTAGAGAACAGGAGACGGTACATACAAGGCATGTTGTGCAATCTGGGCATTCAGCTAAGCTGGACCTCAAGGGGACAGCACTCCACTACGTAAAAAGCTAGTTACCATATTGTGGACCGCCAATTCAAGCTAATAATTTGCCAAGGAACCCCTCAATCGTTGTCGACGTGGACATCTTGTCGAGGCTGGGAGATAACAACAAAGGTCGCTTCTTTCCTGCTTGGCATCGGCAATTTGTTTATCTACTTGGCATTTGAAGGCGCTGCGTATGGCTACGGCTGTATACGGAATAGAAACGGAACCAGCTACTTGGCATTTCTCCACTATCTACATGGACCAGTATCTATGATTTCTTGCTCTTAAATCCATTCCTTATGTAGAGCATGCTGTCTTATCAACTGAACTACGCCTCTCATTCACGCCAATCATACCCGGGCCGGGCGTAAACGCCAATGTTTTCCTTCACCGACAAACATAGCTATGTCTGTCGATACTGTTTAGACGAAATATGGTACATCCTTGTTGTCAAATAGCACTAGTAGCTTTCCTTTTTGCTAGAGGAGTCATAACGCTTACAAATTTGACGATATCAAGCTCCTTCCAGTTTATGATCAAGGTCAAGACAGGCGATATCGGCCCTCTTCGCTTGTGCAATGCTATCAGAAAGTCATATTCCGAGGACCACCCCACGGGGATGGGGAAGCAGTCGCTTCTATAAGGCAGTCTCTTCGACATACCGCGTCTTCGGCCTCTTGACTATTAATGATTCAGTCCCCTACAGAGTCAGTCATGCGATCCTCACTCACTTTGTTTCCTTTTCTAGGAGTTCTCTATCCTTTGACAGAGGCGAAGCCACTGGATCGGCCTTGCGTAACATTCCTCTCTCCTTCAGAGATCAGCACAGGGAGCGCTCACAATGTTGTTGTCGCGTACGACACCAATGTCGACGGTGAACTCACCATCACTTACGGCTCATGCGATGATGCTGCTGTGGTATCGGACGCGAAGCAGCTCGTTGGTACAACTCATATCGGTGATCATCCCCTAGCCGCTCGACACGCAGACCACGAAGGCAGGCGGCCAACCAAGTTCGTCTGGTTGACTCCCACCGACACGACTGGTGGATGTCTTCATGCGTTCCTCAATGGTGAGCTTGTCGGACGATCCGAGGATCTTCCAGTCGCCAAGCGCGTGGCTCGACGAAGTACAAAAAGGTCATTCGTGGACGTGGCAGGAGACGACAGCATGTGGTTCAACGGTGTGGCCTATTTGGAGCAGAAGGAACCTGATGAATCATTTGTTGCCATGGCAAAGAACAAGTCATTTGGTATTCTCGGTGCCGGCATGTCTGGACTAATGTCTTCTGTAAGCCTTGAGTTGCCGGTTTCTCATTGAATCTCAGTGTGCATGGACTAATTGATTGGATTGTAGTTGCTGCTGGACTCCGTTGGACTCCATAACTGGAAGATCTTGGAGTCGTCTGAGCGTCTTGGCGGCCGGTTCAGGACTGTCTATCTCAACGGCACCTCCCCTGAGGACGGTCAGTATCACGAGCTTGGGCCGATGCGATTTCCGGTCGAAATCACAGACTCTGAGACCAATGAGACGTTTCCATTTAATGATCAACGCATCATTTTTCAACTAGCGGATGTACTGAACGAGCTCAACAGCGGGAATGAGTCGGTGCAAGTCAAATTCTGGGATTGGATTCAAAGCTCTCCTAACACCCCTGTGGATTCTCCGTTCCGACGCCCTGATGGTACCTTTCCCGGAAGGACAGAGGTGGCAACCGACCCAGCCTACTTCAACCCTACTATCTATAATAACGCTACTGCTGCAGCAGAAGCCCTGGCTGCTCTAGACAAGTTCAAAGGCCTCGACGCGGAACGAATTCGCATGTTCGCCACCAACATTTTCGCGGCTTATAAACAAGCTAAGGAGGACGGCATGTTCGACTACTCGGAAGTTTCCTACCTGCGAGACGTCATTAAGACAGACCTCAACACCACTGATGAGGTTTCGCCGTCTCATATTTACTGGCCCATGTGGGAATACGAAACTGTCTACTTCCTCGCCAGCAAGTGGCTTACTGTCCAGGGCGGTCTAAGTAGACTCCCAGCTGCTTTTGAGCCTCTGCTGAAGGGAAGAATCCACTATGGCGCCAAGGTGAACGGTTTACACTACAACGAAAACAACACTTTGTCGGTCTCTTGGAAACCTACCGGAGCTGAGCCCTTCGAGACTGTCGACAAACTTGAGAACTTCGACTACGTACTGAACAGTGTCCCGCTTAACTTGTTAAAGTTCTGGGATCTGCCCCCATACTCAAGCTTGTTGAAGCGAGCTGTTGATCGAACGCTGTTTGCCAACGCTGTCAAGGTCGCTGTCCAATTCAAGACTCGGTTCTGGGAGCATCTTGAACGACCCATCTTTGGCGGTTGCACCCGCATCACCAAGCCGCAACTTGGCCAGGTGTGCTACCCTTCATGGGACTTGAACGCTACTGGACCAGGCACAATGCTTGCATCGTACCTCTCCGACTACGAGGCTACTGTGGCTTGTGCTATGTCGGAACAGGAACACCTTGCTTATATAAAAAAAGCGCTTATCCGAATTCACGGCGACGTCGTAGAGGAGAACTGGACCGGCATTTCAGCTCGGCACTGCTGGGAACAGGACGAACATCACGCCGGGGCTTTTACGATGCAGATATTCTCGCAGCAAGATCTGTACCTTCCCGCTTTCTACCAAACTCAGTTCAATACCGTATTCATCGGCGAGGCGGCTACTTTTACGCATACTTGGACTTTCAGTGCTCTCGAGAGTGCCATCCGGGGAACTGTCCAGCTACTTCTAGACATGGGCCTAGTGGATGAAGCAAAACAGATCACCCACACCTGGATGGCGCGTTTCATTAACATCTAGGTGGTTTCGTTGTTGAGATTGGAGATTCGCGCCCGCAAAAACGGAGGGTACATCCGACCCTCATAGGATAATCTCTTTAGGACAACCCCCTGATATAGGAAAACCCTTATAGGATAACCTCCTATAGAACAACCTACTGTAGAATAACCTCCTTTAGAACAATCTCCTATAGAGTAACCTCCCTATGGGAAAACTGGTTTAGTGTTTACCTAACCTGAGTTGTCTTATATCTTCTTCAGCTCTTATTAGCTATGCATACTTACCCAGGTTGTTGGCCTTGTACCGGTGTACCCTCCGTTTTTGCGGGTGCGAATCTCCGACTTTTCGTTGTTACTCCTCAGAATTCCCTCCACTCCGAGTGCTGATCTTGTCCGGACGGAACATGATCTGCCGGGTCGGTTCATCAAGTGTGGTTACTCTGAATCAGGTACTTCATTTGCATTCCCATCTGTAATGACCCTCGATATGCATACTACTCTCAAGAATCATCTCATTATGTCACACTGGCCTACTGTATCATCATAAATGCAACTGAGCCATTTCTTGTCCTCGTCTAAGCACCGTCACGCTGATGCAGATCATTCAGAGGTAGCCTTTGACTTGCTCCTCGTTCCATTCCCAGAATTCTTTCGCGTTTCCGATGCCGCCTTCCTCTCTGGGAAGAGTTGCTGCAGTAAGGTCGGACCGAAGAGGCGCAAGACGGCCTCACTCAACAATTTGAATAATGATATTGATTAGGGCATGGCCCCTAGAGTAATGCGGCGGGGTTCGTCATGCTACTTACTCTGGTCCAGTCAGCTTCGGGAACGTCACGAGAGAACCCGGCAAAAAGCTTGGTGTAGACACCATTGATGACGGGATAAACGACGGCGTTGGCAATAAGCTTGAGGACGGCGCCCTGATCTCTGGCCAGGGCTGTGCGGATGTTCCAGGGTCGATGGTGGCGCTCACGACGCCGAGCGTTGTGCCGTTTCGCGAACTCGACACCCAGCAGCCAGTCCCCCGCCTTGCTGGCGCCATATTGCTCGATGTGCGGCTTGGGCTCGTCACATTCCATGCCCGTAGTGTCTAGAAGATCCGCAGATTGGAAAGCCCGAGAAGCGAATTACCGGTCCACTGGGTTGTAGTAAATATCATTAGAGTGAAGTCCTAAATAATCTGGCGATGCTTGTATTGGGAGTGACCTGCTACCTAGCTAGATGCTGACAGCTGCAAGGCTTTTCCGCTCTCTTTCTCTCCACCGACACTAACCTCGCGCTCAGTCTATGTATGCGTTCGTTCCAGGCCAGCTTCAAGGTAGGTGTGCGAGCAGATAGCACTGGTTCTCATCCTTCGAGACTCAACTCGATGCTACGATTTAGGGTCCCTTGCCGGCAGCCTTTTGAAGGTTTCCTATCGCCCTCGCAGCAAGAGGCCAGAGCTTGAGATCTGTGCCTTTGCTGTCGATAAACTCGTTGGCCTTGATAATTTTCTCTCCAGCCTCATCCATTGTGAGCATAAAGACGAACTCTCCAACGTACTCTTCCCACTGCTCCTTCGAGAACACCTCATAGTCCTTCACCTCGTCCCGGAATTGCGGTCTGCCGGTGGCCCATACCACAACCACTAGCTCCTGTTAGTATGGGATGTAGAGTAGTCTTGGGGCATGTGTCAGGATTTATCAGGGGATAACCCCATTGTAAGTGGACCAGGCATGAGACTGGATCGCATCTGCGTCACGCATATCTACTTACTGTTGGAGGATTCGCTGTCGATATACTGGATCACGTCAAGGGGGTACCCAGTCATTGCGAACTTGATCGACTCCTTGAAGGCGATAAATCCAGCTTTATCGTAGGTCTTGGGGTCATTCAAAGACCTGGAGGGCGAAAATGTGTACTTCAGATCATCCGCGAGCAGCGACTGCAGCACGGCATTGTCATTCTCAGCATAGTGGTCCACGAACTTCTTCGCAGTCTCCAAACGCTTGGATGCCATCGTGAAAAAGTGTGTAGCAGAGAAGTGGGGAGGAAGATATTTGGAATAATAAGATATGGCAGATGTGAATTATAGCAAATCCCGGAATCAATGGGCAAGTGTAATGCCGAGTAGCCAGGCGAAGATACTGCACTCAAGAACTTGGCAAAGAACCGTCGGGATGGTTATGTATTTGAGCCAAGTGTGGAGAAACATGGGCCACAACTGTTTGTTGGCTAAGCTATTGCATTTGTAAGGAAACAACCCTGGGAACGTTTCTGTTTGCACAGTTGTGCGGCTGGGCAAATGCCATGTCCGAGCTAGGTGGGTGCAGTGCAGATTAGCGGGCGCAAAAGTACAGGTACCTCGATGCAATGATTGAGGGTTCGTGGTACCGCGGTTCCTGCACATGTACCTTGGATGACCTCGTCATGGCCGGTATGCTTGTTGAAATTTACGCTTGGTGGGAGCAATACTAATATTTAGATTAATAAAATCCAAGCGGTCAAGGCTTCTGACCCTATTAGCAAAAGCAACAACGGACTTATACAAGGACTAGTCCAGCAGCCAGACCTCGATCGCACCCTCGGGCAAGTTGCGCCCATAAGCTAGCCTGGTGGCAGCGGCCTTATACTTACTTTTCCTCGCTCCGAACGGCGAGGGTCCTCTTACCAAGTCTCAGGTCCAGGAGCTGCTGCGAGGTTTGAAAACCGATTACGGTATTGGAACCGGTGACAATAGCTGTATGTCCTTTGGGGTCGACATTATGTACCTCTGTGGGCTTGTAGGCGATCTGCTGTTTCCAGAAGTAGAGCAGGCCCGACAGTTTCTCGGGGAGGGGGGATGTCGAATTCTGGAGCCATCTTGGATGTGTCTGAGGGTGCCATGATGTCCAAGTTGGTTGTAAACTGGGGAAGCCGCCTTTGCTGCGCTACTCAGAAAAAAAGTTCAATCCTCCAGGAATGAGCCCAGAAGCGCTATTTAGCACCTGTGCTGATCCCTACCATCTGAGGGCGTTGGTGGTCGTGTCACGCCAGCTACCCTTGCAACTTGTCAGCAAAATGATAGGTCAGCCTCCTCAACAATGCATTGACGGCGAGCTTTCCCCTTGAAGCCAGGCCAGAGCGGCCTTGCGTCGCGGCCATCGCTGTTATACGACGACTGGGGGACAGCCGGATCAACGGCTGTAGAATAGCCCCGCTTGTGAAATATGAAGCAGGCCGGCAGGTTTCCTTTCTAATGCATCTAAGAAAAATGCATGGTCATGCACCTCAGAGCCAACACGCGTTGCCTAGAACCAACACGCTGCCAGGCAGAAATTAACAACGCCGGTCATCCGACTAATCGTCTTGCTGTGCGGGCCCCCATGAAAATATGTTCCGTGATAAGCAATCCGCGTGGCATTTGTTGGAACCTCGCCAAACCAACACGCATGTAGTCTAGAAATTCTGACCATTCACGGGCCTGGGCGATGTCGCAACCAGAGACCAGAAAATGAGCAGATCAATCTGCTGCGCCTCGCTGCCAGATGCGTCTTTTTGCAGCCAACACTGACCGTTCCACGGCCAACCTGATCCCGGGATCTGAATCCTCACTCACGTACCGGTACATTTGTGTACTTCATGGACCTTCAGCGCCGGTGAAGATAGGTTGCTTCGGGGTTCCAAGCAAGGGGGTTCGTGGTCTGCGAGAGTCGACCATGGCAAGTTCTTTGTATTATATATGAGAGCGGATATTCGCACAGGAAAAAACGGATGGTACACAGGAACAAGTGCACCCCTAGTGCGCCAACGTTTTTTTGCACTACCTATTCGCCATACAAAACAACAATATATAGTCATTGACTACATATATCTATCGCTATACACATGCTACTATCATCGCTCCTGCTTACTACTATCGTTTCTTCTACCCTAGTATTTTGCTACTTCTTTCCTTGCCTGCTAGGGCGCCTCGGAAGCTGACAAGCAGCTAACTTCGTAAGCCCTGCCTCTAACTACTTATCCTGTCGGACAGCTTCTTACTGGTTCTTCCTACTACAGAAGTCCTCCTACTTAAGGGACTAGAGGGTCTTATTATACTGAAGATTGCAGGCAGAAGGGGTAGGTGTGTTGGTATGGGTGTAAAAAACACTGTGGGTGGGTGGTGTGGTTGGTTGAATAAAGCACTCTGATTGGCTGCAGCGCAGGGGGGAAAACAACGTTCCTGTGTACCATCCGTTTTTTCCTGTGCGAATATCCGCTCTCTTATATATATAGTAATTAGCTACAAAAGGTTGAATAACTTTGTAAGCTTTTAGTTTCCATAAAGAACACCGAGGCACAGGCTTCTATTTTAATATAACGTGCCCCTACAAGAGGACCCTTCGCACAAGAATGTGTACTAAGCTCTTACCAGCTTTGTATACGAGCTTAGGGAAGAAGGGTTAGAAAGCTGAGCAGGCGGTCTAAATAAACAGTTGATTTTGAAAAAACATGTGGCCGAAGCCGGAATGTCGGTAAGAACAGTAAAGAAAACTTCTTCTGTATATTTGAGCATGTCTCTGACTGGAGCTTCTCAGCAAGGAGCCTGAAACCATTTGCTCCCCTTAGAAGTTGCACACGTGAAAACTAGTTGAGTCGAGGTACTGAGGGAGAGCCTTATCTATTATGCGTTCTAATTACCCCGAAGAAGGACCTGTTTTAGACTCCAATCTGCTGTACGGATTGCGCATTGTCACGACCCCTTTTCAGGCTTTGAGACGGAGAACAGACGCACGCCGCGGCCGAAATTTCACAACTTCCTCAAGTAATCATCCGCCTTGATGCCCCCAGCATATGCTTCTGCGACGTTGATACGGTGAGCCTTCTCGCCCTGAAGGAAAAAGTCGCGAATCTCTTCAGCACTCATCTCCGGCCTCATCTTCTTCAGATTTTCCTGAATACGACGCAGCCCTTCTCGAGCCTTTGCACGGATGGCAGCCTCGTCGACGTTAACCAGCTTTCCGTCCCGTTTCAACACTCGGCCGTCCACCATCACGAAGTCCACGTCGGCCGGGGTGGAATGTAACACTGCGGTTCCGACAGGGTTGGCGGATCCGCTCAGCGCGCGCTTGTTGCTCAGAATGACAATGTCAGCGCGCTTGCCGGGAGTCAGAGTCCCAATCTGGTCCCCCAGCCCGACGACCTCGGCGCCATTTCGAGTCCCCCACTCCAGTGCGTCTCTAGCCGTCAGGTCCATCTTCATAGCGACACGCTTGGACTTGTGTTCAGCATCGTGGTCTAGTCCGCGTTGGATTTGCAGCTGCAGTCGCATCTGAGACAAGAGGTCCGGGGGTACGGCACTCGACGTGTCGATACTGAGTGACGGCTTCAAGCCATGAGACAAAGCCAATCTAAATGGTGGAAAGCCCATCCCCATTTGGATGTCGGTGTCAGGCGAGAGCGCAATCTTGCCTCCTGTCTTGGCAATCAGACTTGTCTCGTGATCCGTCAGGTTTGTGCAGTGGATGTAGACATGCCCCGGGTGCATATAGCCCAAATCTGCCCTGGTTTCGATATCGTTCGTCAGGTTCGAGTTGAGTACGGCGGTCGAATGGGAACAGCACAGGAGCCCATAGTCACTGGCCAGCTTGAGCTCCTCGCCCATCCATTTGAAGGGTGTGGTCCCCGACTGGCTCAATTGGAGAGCAACGCGGACGACGCCACTGCTTGCCTGCGACTCAGCCAACTGCCTGACATGTTTCATGCGCGCTTCCCAGCCGGCTCTGCCGGCAGGGACATTCCCATACTGATCGGCGCTCATGCCGTAGCAGAAGAAGGCCCGGATGCCAGATTCGTGAAGGCCCTGTAACTCCGCCTCGGCATGTTCGCGAGAATGGAAGGACTCGCACGTATCCATGATCGTCGTGATACCACTAGCGATAGCTTCCAGGGACCCAACGAGGGCAGATAGATACATGTCCTCAATTCCGGTCGCCGGGAGCCATCGAGTATACGTATTGGAGAGGAAATGCCATAGGTGCTGGTCGATCCCGATGCCTCGTGTCAGACTCATCGACACGTGGCGGTGCGTGTCGACCATTCCAGGTATCACCACTCCTTCAGACGCGTCAATTATTTCCGCATCAGGGGCGGTTATGTCGGTTGCTCGTCCAACGGCCTTTATCTTATTGTTTTCAATAAGAATGGCGCCATCCTCAAAATCGCCGAGAGCATCATCCAGGGTAACAACATGACCTCCAGTGATGAGATACTTCCCCGACATTGTGTATCGAACAGTTTTTGGTTGAAGATGAGCCGAAAGTTACAAGAGATTTTATTTGGAGTTAAATCAAAGACTTCAATAAACGAAGGCGTTGTGACGCTTGATATACTTGAACAATCGTGATGAACCAGCTCTAGAGACGACATAACATGGTCATTTTATTAACGTTCCTCGACCTCAATGCCATATTCGGAAGACTTGTTCTCGGCCCCCGAGAGCTCACCGTCAAATTCATGATTGCAGTTGTTTGTCAAACTCGCCGGCTCGAGGACCCTGTCGACTACGTCACACCTATTGGTGGGTTGCCAAAAAGCTGCACCGGAGAGTGGGGTCCCCCATCTTTTTACGTGAATGGATAGGCGTGAGACGAATACGCTCTTTTCAGTACTAGTTACCGCATTCACGAAGGTACTGCATTCACAAAGGCTTTTTGAGTCATGAGAAACCAAAGAAAACATCTTGAGGGGCAAAGCAGGAAAAGAATGACACTATGTCCGGGGGAGAGTCTCGGTCCGAGCTGGGGCTCCGCCCCAGAATTTCATGCTGTTGGAACTCACGGTTGCCTGGGCAATGTTCCGTCACTTCATGTGACTTCTCTATCCTCCGGTCGCAACGCTCGGACAACAGAGAAGTCCGATGCCTGCTGAAAGGTTGAAAAGGGGCCCTACGGCTACCCTACGATCACCGAAGCGCGAGACGCACCCCTCTCTTGGCATCTCCGGAGAACATGCTTCGGCTTTCGCGTTACAATTCGGCGCGACGTCTTGTCAATTTCTAAGCATGCTAAGCACAAAAATTGTCTTCTATCCTCCCTAGCTAGTGACCAAAGCACGGGTAGTCAGTGCTCAGCGCATGACTCCGTGCCAGCTGAACGTATGGAAGCCCAAATTGGTCGCTGCCGCCGGTGAAGGCAAAGCATTTGAGCTTAACAACCGTATCAACCATCTTTGCAGGCAATGGATCGATCGATACTGGCTTTGCTTAGTTGTAAAATTATTTCGCCCAAACGTGTTTCTAAGCCACTGTTATCGGCATTGTTTTCTTCTTTCAAGATGGGTCTTTCCGCGCTCAGCGCTGTATGAAGGGACCGCATACATCTTCATATGATTACGGATTAAGAACGAAACTAATTCTATTCAAGTTCGAGAAGGTGGTGGAAGGAGCATGTCCCTCCCGCCCAGACAACTTGAAGTCCAAACTTTTATTTGTAGAACGCCTGAGCTGCATGACGTCTTTTACTTGCACCATGCCATGACCGCTCTAGATACTTCTCGGGCTGATGATATATCTTCAATAATTTAAGAACGAGAGACTCGCCAGCTATAAATATGCCTCATTACTAGTCACACCCCCAACTCCCTATTGGGAGTGCTCTCGCACCTGGGGACCCCGAACCAGGCAGGGCTAGCAGGTCTCTTGTTGGGTTTGAGAATCCCAACCTTCGGTAGTTGTCTTGCATAAATCACTGACAAGATAGCCTACACGTTTTTAATAATTTTCTTTTTGTGTTATGCTGTGGACCTCACAGGCCCACTCGACGGTTTTCCTCAACAGGCTGAAATGCATATTACCATGAGATCGGATATTCACACCCATAAAAACGGAGGGTACACCCGAAGCCCAGGGTGTAACATCTTATAAGACAGCCTTATATATAAAAACCTCTTATTCCTATAGTTCTAGAGGATAACTTCCTAGAAGATAACTTCCTAGAGGATAACTTTCTAGAGGATAACTTCCTAGAGGATAACTTCCTAGAGGATAACTTCCTAAAGGATAACTTCCTAGAGGATATCTCCCTAGAGGATATCTCCCTAGAGGATATCTCCCTAGAGGATATCTTCCTAGAGGATATCTCCCTAGAGGATATCTCCCTAGAGAATATATATATATATATATAGGATAATATTCTAGGAAATAACTATCTAGGTAATTTAGTGCCTAGCTAGGTACTTTAATCTCTAAGTTACCTGGGGTGTACTATCCGTTTTTGCAGGTGCAAATATCCAATCTCATTACCATTGAGGCTCCTTACTGATCCGAATCGTGGCTCTCACCGCATCACGCCTCGACCAAAGCGTATTCTGTGCCACGCAGTTGCATGATGGCAATTGTTTTCAGTTATTTATGGAGTCACAAACCTAACTGTTTGAGTCTAACTAGCACCTCAGCATGCTTGCCGGATGGTGTCATGTCAAACAGCAATGTGGCCACCGTCCGAGTCTTACTTGGAGCATGTCGGGTGATTTCTTAGTGGCTGCTTACTACCTAACGTTCCTAGCTCTAATTCTAAACACACCCTAATTCTAACCACCCTATACCTATATTTATATTAATTCTATATTTAATTATACTAAAGTAGCTTAGATATATATATATATATTATTTAAAATATAACTAATTATAGACTAAATACTTACTTAGTTAATATATCTATTATTACTATAATTCTTAGTACTTTATTTATAATTTATACTAAGAGTAGTATAAAGAAACTAGCTATATATTATTACTCTCTGGTGAGGGACACTATTAGGTCCTTAGTAGTGTAGAAAGGTTATATTAAGTTAATTAAAAGGCGTGTTAAGGAAGAGTAGGATCGAATTTGAGCTTTAGCGAAGTTGGATCGCCAAGCTATGAAATTCCCGTACTTCGGTGAACCATGCAGTGCTGAAGTTTTTTCCCTTTCCCGAGCCGTTCACTCTGATTCTCTTTCTGTGAGGACAGTACGCGAATTTCACAACATTAACACCGGAGGATGGTGCTGAAAGCCTCTAGAGTGTATTTTGTTCACATGAAGACTACCAGTTTCCAAGCTTCTTGCCGAATCCGACCCATATTGAGCCTTGACCAGCTCCAAAATAAATCACCGTGCCGGGCTTACCCGTGGCCCAAGCTCATCCTTTGCCTGTTTTCCAACTCAAACATTCACGAGCCTCGACCTCACCGATCTCGACCGGGCAGCTCTGGCTCTCGCACACGACCCCAGAGGTCTCTGTCTAGACCCCTCACAAAGCGGTGCGGACGTTCGCTGTGGTTGAAAAAGTCTCCGCGGCAAAAGGTCCTAAACACCAAGATAATCCCACTCGCCTGACAAGCCAGGCAGCGGATCTGCCTTCGCCCATTGCATCTGGGACAATCTTCCAATCTCCCGTCGTCATCTACCTCGCCGCTGCCCCTGCATCGGTAGCACACGACCATTCTTCCGCTGCCGACGCAGGTGTCGCACCCTCTGTGAATTCTACGACGATCGAGGGCAATTCGGTTTTCGCCGCGGCCGCCACATTCGTTGCATCGAACAGTTGCTCCAGTACAATCAGAACAAGGTTCTGCCCTCCAAATAGCACACGGAAAATCGATATCTTCATCACAATTTTGACAATTCCGAGGCGGCGGCTGGTGTCGAGAAGAACTCATTGTAAGTTTTGTGTTCTTCTGACTTCGTGTGCGATGATGAAGTGCCGATAGTCCTGTTGAACATCTGTTCAACAAGGCAGTTGTGAATGCTCAAACCTGCTGGCCACGAGAACTTTGATGATTTCTGTGCCGTATTTGGCTTCCGATGTATGGAAATTGGCTCGTTGTGTTGTCTTGCGTTTTGACCAGCGTAAACGTTGGTCATATGTTGTGGTGTTGAGAGTCCTGGGATTTCTTTGAGATGGAGCAGAAGGTGGGAGAACTGTCTCTTTAAGTACTCTTCATATTAATTACTCACGACAGACGCCTTATCACAGCCCACCGAAGTCACAAAATTGTGTCCGTGTCTAGGGTCGTGATTCATTGCAGACGTGCCTAAAATCCAACGGTCGTGGCCTGTGACACCTGCTGAACCAATGGTACAGAGACTCAGGATAAAATATTGACAAACAAACCAATGTGACTGCAGATAATTACTGCGAAGATTTTACAAACGGACCAAGCAGAGGGTGGTCACTTTTCCCAACTCTGAATAGGGCGTCTATCCATCAACCTTCGATGGCTGCTCGGGACTCGCAGCACATGGAAGCAGCAATAGACACGTTGAAGAATGACTAGCAAATGCGGCTTTGACCGTGCAGCATTAGAGCTCGGCGGAACTTCACGCACAGAGCACGATGAGAACACCTGGGGTGACTGCTACGTGGTACCTGTCCCCGAGAAATGAGTTCTGTCACCGCGCAGAAGGTCGAAAGGAAACCGCCTCACCACCTGTAAGCCGTTTCTGCCTCATGCAGATGGCCAACCTTTCGGCCCAGTCACGAACAAGCGCGGGGTCGCGGACACAATCATGCACGGAGGTGTCAGTCAGGTACACTGACTGGAAACAGAGACCGCGGTGTGCGTAGAAATCACCAGAACACACACATTTTCCTCCGCAGGTGCACGGGTCTTGCGTGTGCTGTTTACAAAATGGGCTCCCGCGCGATGAGCATTTAGGTAGTACGAAGCGCAGGCGAGCCCTGATCTGTCTAAGAGAGTCTTTGTTCGCCCAGGCATGAAGGAGTGCATTGGAGTGTGTCTGGAAAGGGACGCTGCTGGCCTCAAGTCTCCACCACCACAGTTCATGAACTGCCAGTGACCCCGGGCGCAAGTCCGGTTGGCTGACACCTGGACCAAGGATCGCTTAGCACTGAGATTAGATAAGTTATTGAGTAGCTCAACATGATCTCATCGCATACTGAACTTTTACAGGAACATTGCGATATCTTCAAAATTCGGAACGAATCATTGCGGAACATCCTGTAGTTTGATCCCCACCCATCTAGCTACCCACATTCTGTGGAGGGCTTTCCTATATGGACTTTTATTTTGCAAACAAAACGATTTTTCAGTAGATTATACTGTAAGATATTTTCTAATAGAAGCTGTTCGGTAGGAGGTTGTACTCTAGGATGCTCTCCTGTTAGTTCAAATTGCTCTGGAAGAGGTCAACCCATGGGATCTGGGAGGTTGGAGGATAGATGCTTTGGGCGCCCAGCGGACACCCAAGCAAAGCTAATGATGATTCATTGCACAGGTGCTGCGATCGCATGGTCGACAATCAAGCCAAGCGCGTTACTCGGATGTGGTGCACATTCATTGATGCATTGTGAGTCAAGACTCATCCATGCCCTACGGCCTCGCGGTCTGTCAAAAGATGATGCCCAGATGCAGCCCTCCTTGCGCTGATTCCGCGTCCCTTCTGTATACAGCCGAAGCCATGCGCAGCGCCTTTATACAGTCGTAAACGCTTAAGAACACACTGAAGCTGACATCATTGATGTTCTAGTAGCATCCAACCTTGCAAGTGTAGTTCTCATCTTGCACACCTCTCTCCGCCGGCACAAGAATCGTTTTGACTGTCTCAGCAAAGCTCGTCCATGATGGCCAAGGCATCGGTACAATGTTGCTTGCTGTCAAAGTCTATGATGAAATCCCACCTGGAAAGCAATCTTTGCCGGAACTTCAGGACATCCAGACCCACTTCACTGTCTAGTCCAGTCCGCATCATGCCTGTTCCCCTGCTCGACTCAACAACCTGCTGCGTGCGCGGCCGGCGGACCTGGTCGTACACCCTGAGGGCCAATGATGCCTGAGCAACCGTATCTGCGTGGCCGAGAAGAGTAGATAGTATCAAGCTATCTTCTATCGCCATGCCCGCTCCCGAGCCTTGCCAGGGAGTGGTAGCGTGGGCGGCGTCGCCCATCACAGCAATGCAATCAGAGACATATGTGCTGGCTGGTGGATACTCCCACAGGTATCGCGCCTGCTGTTCCGGCTCGTCACAGAGTAGCTGCGCGACTTGTAAGCTGGATCCAAGAAGAAGATGTTCCTGAATTTTGCATGGACTTGGAAAAGGTTGACTGGATTCATTACAAGCATACCTTTTCAACAGCATTCGTCAGGTGTGCTGGCCAACCCCGGAACTGCTCGCGGATCTCATCTGCGCTCAGAGTTTTCTGCCAACGGTCCGAGTCGCGAGCATCCTCATCCATGCCGCAGGCGATGACCTGTACTAGTCGTCTGTCGCTCAGCACGTCATGCAGGAGATACGCCCCGTCACCAGTCCAGCCATACTGCCGCGGATCCTCCGCGTTCACGAGGCTCTCCCCGAGACACGCCTGCGCTGCGGTAAAAGGCTTCAGGCCCATGATAGCCCACCAGCCCGTGTTCCGCGCACTCGCGGCCGGGTCACCGTCGCCGAGAACGATCCCCCGGACGACGCTGTGGATACCGTCCGCTCCGATGAGGACTTCACACTCGTGCGTGGACCCATCGGCAAAGTGCAGCGTCATGGATGCGCCGGCTCCGGCGCCATCGTGGCGGTCGACCCTCTTGAGCTTCTTGGACGCGTGCATCCTGCTGGGAGGCACCTCGGCGAGAAGTTCCCTCAGGAATGCGGCGCGGTGCACGATGCTCACGACCTGTTTCTGGTGGACCTCGGCGTCGATCTCATCGATCATGACGCCTTCGTCCCCGGCGTCAGGGCCCTGGGCCAGCATGAAGCGCACGCCCTTCTGGGGCACCGCACCAGCGCGCTGGAGGCTTGCGGTGGCCGAGGGACCGATTAGGTCCAAGGCTGCGAGGGCATTGCGGGCGATCCCCACCGCAGCGCCAGCTTCCTTGAATGCCTCAGCCGACTCGAAGATGTGGACGTCCAGGTGGGGGTGTTTAAGGAGTGCGTGGAACAGGGTCGCGCCGGCGAGACCACCGCCTGAGATGGCGATGCGGATAGAGTTTTGCGCTGTGGTGTCGGTCATGTTGGGTGCGCCAATTCGGGCGTAGTACTCAAGCTTTTGACAAGCTTTTAGAGCCGCGTCCGGTCCACAGCGAGTGATCCAGTTGGAATAGGGACTGCGAATGACTGGCGCCGGTAGTAGCAGGACGGCGGGCGCGTGGACTCGTACAGAGCCTCGTAGGGATTTCCGGACTTGCCCTAGAACTCCCTCTTCTCGAATTATTGTCTTTGCGCGGTTATCCAGTCGGACGCCATCCACAATCACGCGGAACTAAATGTAATTGCGACGTTGTAGGTTGACGATCGTTAATAAGGACAGGGTTGTATTAAGCGGCGCAGCATTCACGCGAGCCTGGAGTTTGGCCCCGGGGGCTAGCCCCCACCACCAACGTCGCACTGAAGGCGCTACTTCGCCGACGTTGGAATCCCTGGGTTGAAAAATATTCTAGCCTACAGGTCAGCACATTGGGTTGCGCGCTTGTGATGTAGCGTTGGCAGGAAACAAGCATCTGGGCAGCCACCAGCTCCCGAGGTCACTGATATCAAGAGTCCCCGCTGTCACTCAGGCGACAGATAACTGTAGCGGGCCTCCGTCAAAATGGACCATCATTCTCAGCAACCTATTCATCTCAATCCTCTCTTACCTTTGTTCCGTTCTCGATGAACTCAGCTCGAAGGGCCAGCCAAGATGATTCTCCATCTGGAAATCCTTGGCCGATCCAGAAGCCAAAAACCTACCAGACCCTCATCGCCCTCGACCAATGCGTATGATCTAAATGCGGGACGCAAAGGCACTCACCTTGAGGACACTATTGGTTGGTCATCTAACCACGTTTGCTTGTCTAGGTATGTGCTGACCGCTCCAGTTTCTGACCTAAATTTGTGGCCCATCACCAACATCAATAATGCCGGGACTAATAGACGTGAGGTAACCTTTTCCTGCTCTGAAGGTAAGCGCTCTGACTGGTGACTAGGACGCACTCCTTGACATCAGTGGAGAGGAAACGGGCAGGACATTCCAGCGGGGCCTACTCACCCCAGCTTCTAGACAGGTCCACTTCCAGCGTGACGAGGCTACCACGAGTTTGACGAACCATCACGGGGCTGTTCGGCTTCTAGAACAACCTGCTGAGTATGACCAAACAAGTCCCTCTTGTCCCTGCCTGGCATTGCTGACCTGAATATAGGACAACCGGATGCCGGCGCCGCGGTTCACGATGCTCTGATCGATCAGCGGAGGGGAATCCTGTGACGCATCGCAACACATTTGACATTCTCATGGATGGCAGAAACACAGGTCTCGCCGTATCACGCCTAATGCGCTCACGTTAACGCAAGGGAGCGCCTGTGTCACACGTGTCTGTCCCTCATCTGCTCAATGTGCATGCGGCTCGCCCCGACTCTGTTGATCAGCCCTCGAATGCTCGACCGCCGGCTCGAAATTTCATGAAGATTGCAAACGTTTGTTTCCTTAATGAGGTCGGCTCTGCAATTGTTGCTAACAAACTGCAGTTGTGGCGTATGGACCGGCATAGGGAGCGGCTAGTAGGCGTGGTGGATTGCACTGAGTAGCAGATGGGTGTGTCACGTAATGGCTGGGACGCTCTAATTGTTTCTTCCTACTCTGGAGGCACTATTTGGTAGGTATACCACTGAAATATCAATTGGATTGCGGCCAGACTCGATGGCCTTCCCTTTCATTCCCGTCGTACCTCATGCGATCGCTGTAAGTACATATGTGACTCAGCCCCAGTCACGTGTACTTAATCCTAGGCATCAAAAAATCAGAGAATGGTCTATACGGCGGCATAAAACGACAACGGTGCCTCGTTGATATAATGAGCATGCAACACACAGAGCAGTAAACTGAAAATTAAGGTATGTTGATTGTGATAAATTTGGTTAAAACAACGTTATCTTGCTAAGATTATCTACTACTTACTGTCAAAATCAGCCTTAAAGAAAGTATTAGTCCAGGTAGGCTTTAGCTATACTATATTTATCCTTTTAACTATCTATCTATCTACTTAGTTACTTATTTCTTCCCCCTAGAGCCTATATATAAATATTTTAACCTCTTTATATATATCCTAGTACTTCTCTTATAGATATACCTTAAAATTCTCCTTTATAATTAATTTTAGAAAGCTTTTATTATTTATAATAAAAGTATAAATATAGAGAAGTATAAGTTTATTCTAATCTTTTTTTATTAGCTTATAAACTTCTTTTAATACCTCTTCTAGAAGGTTAAAGAGTTTATTATAGAAGTTTTAAAGATAAGCTATTTTAAATTATTTCTTTATCTTAACTTTTTTTAAAGTTAGCTATATACTAAAATAAAAGTTATTATACTTACCTAGTAAAAGTCTTCTTATAATATATATATATATATATATATAATAGTAAAGGAATACGTTTTTAGCTAGAATTTTCTTAATAAAACTATAAGCTTATATAGAGACTATCTTAAGACTATTCTTACTTTATTATATAACTACTTTATTATTAACTAGCTCTTAGACTATATATTAATAACTCTAGTTAATAATACTATTAGAAGTAATTCTCTCTAGCTTTATTTATATATTATAAGGCTAAGGCTATATATATACTTATTATATCTAATTACTATTATTAGTAATATATATTTTTTTAAATACTAGGTTTTAAGTATTTATAACTATATAAAGGTGCTATATATAGCTATAGCTATATATAGAATAGAAACAGAGCTAGTTAGTCTAGGTATCGTTCTAACCTCGCTTCCCTTTTACTGAACGGACATCTGAAGGAAAGTTTTGGCGATCTAAGACAACAGAAAATCACTTTCTTGTGGCATGGACATGTTCCTCTATATACATATGTATATCCATAGCTCCTAACAAACCAGAGGTAGTTGTGCGACAGGGTCTCCGGTATTGCCCCATACAACTTGTGAAGGTAATAGGGCGATGTCACGATCATAATTTATGTGATGCTCATTACTTTCAATCGATTCTGGTGTAATTTGGTCTATACTACAAGCCTTGAAAATCATGTCATGACAGAGTGGTCTGACGGCATGGCTCAAGGGGTTGGAAGACTCATAGATATAAATAGTAGGACATACTCATTCCAACGATCAGTTTACTTTGTTCCTCAGCACAATCTAACCAATTGGTGACCCTGATGAATTCAGTTGTGTCCGCATGTGTTCCATGAAACATCAATTGATGTGAGACTGCGCGTGATGTGTTGCTAATTGGTGTGGGTTGATACGTATTTTTCACAAGAATGAGATGGCAGCGCCGGAGTTGTCCAAGCCTGGTATCTCTCCTGTGCCAGACAGGCACTACTTGCCACATATCCAATTCTTGCGCGCACATGACCACGACATAGAGAGTCTGATACTTTGAAAGGTGGCATGAATCGTCACCACATCGAGTCTCATTCTTCACTTATCCAAGAACCCGGCATCATATACAGATGCGGGTTTTCGAGCAGATGCCAAAAGTCCCCAGCATAATCCTCATAGTAGAAGTCCATCTCAAAATACCAGTCCTCTGGGTCTGAGCCATAATGGACGGCTTTTATGTAGGGATATCCGTCATGCGGAGAACCAAACCCGACATGCAATGTATCGCCCACGTTAGGGTTTCGGTCAGGGAAGTCCCTGACGAGCCATGTCTTGGCCTCCCGCCGTCCGAACTCCAACAGATCGTAACCGCAGCTCGCAATGACCGACATGCTCATCTGAAGCTTCACCAGTGTTCGCTTCAATAAACGGCGGGTAGTATATCTATATCCCTTGCCATCCAAATCGTTGGGCCCAGACCTCAATATTAGCCTCAGGACGCTCAGTAGTGCGAATTCCAGCGCACTGCAAGTATCCACAAATTCGAAGCATGGCACTTGCAGCCTATGGTGCATATCTTGAGTGGCTTCGATTGTTTCCTTCAGCAGTGTCTTCCAGTCCTGATCAGTAGTGCTAGACTCGCATCTGAGAAAGTAGAGGAATACCTGGTGCAGAATCGAGGCACCATCATCGTCCCACGCCTGCACGTCGATCGGCCGGACATGACGGTCGGGAGAAAGCATCATTCTGAGAGCGTCAGGAGTCCATGTTGGAAATCGTGTCAACCTCCAAGCTTCGAATGCGTAGGGGCTGTACCATTCAAAATACCATTCCATCATGAGTATCCACTGTTGCCGTCTCGATGGGAGCTTGTGCCAGAGAGGAAACACCGTTCGGAAGCAAAGCTCAAATACATCCGGCAGATGAGATGTACCTATGATACAAAGGCTGACGGATACATGGTCTGGAGACTGGATTCCCGTCATTGGATCACTGAGGAATTGGAAGTCTTCGACTGCATCGTTCACTTTGTTTAACAAGCCTTGGGAAACCAATTGTTTTCGGATGTCCATTGGTAAATGTTCTGATAGTATCGGGAACCCCCAATATCCATCCAGACCTTCAATACAGAGTTGGTCCAGGCTTGTGTTGCAAAGATATTGGACAATGTGAGCATGCTGATTAAGAGCAGCAATCTTGACTGAGTCAGCGCTACAACCCATCATCCTGAAGGGTGTTATCCTTGGACGTACAGAAAGCATATTGTGTCCAATGGTAGTGCGGTCTCGAGGAGAAGCCAGCCTTCGGTCTAAAAGATCGATAAGCCCATGAAGGTTACCGGCCTTGATGAGCATGAAGACAGGTGAGTCAACGGGCACTATGTTCCAGGTGGTAAGGCTTGCTTCCCAGCCAAAGCAGGCTCGATGGACGATGACGTCCCACACCTTGCGCGAGAGCCACTTTGGCAATTGAAAGCGGACGGCATAAGCTAACTCGGGTCAGTGACATAATATGTCCCGAATCCATAGTACCTTACCAGCTTCGTCGCCAGTCTCTTTCTTGGACTGATCGAATACAAGAGCACCGAAGAGACGGGGTCTGGGCTTCGGTAAAGTGATTTTGCCGGCTTGGCGCCGAATTCCTTCTGCTTTGACCTGGGTTCCTTTGTGGGATATATCCGTGTGTTGACTGACAAGTGGAAAAGGTGGTACTTCAATCGAGCTTGAAGAGTTCCTGTTGTCTAGCTGCTGCTGTACTGCGGTCCATATGTCTGTGACCATAGCCATGGTCATCGTGGCATTGGCCCTGGCTTCGATGAGTAATGTGCGATAAACAGCTGATGGGACTCAATACTGGGACTCACACAAGGTAGTTTACCTGAGTGCACTGCAAAAGTTTCGTTGCCCTGTCCATCCTTTCTTGAAACCCCTTGATCTGATCTTTCTTGAGCACAACCCTCATCCTCGCGAACGTCCGTCTGGTCCTCTTCTCTGACTCTATAGCTCTATCCAACTCCTCAACCAGACTTCGTAGGCCCTCGAGGGCTTTTCGGCAGTATTCGGCGCTGAGAGTCGCTTGTGGGGCATTTTGAGTCGGTACTGGCTCGAGCAAGCCCGCGCTCGGCACGCCAAACCTGGTTTCGTGATCGTATAGGACGGGGTCCATGATTTCGATCTGCTTCATCAAATCTTGAATGGTCTCTGGAACATCTTGAACCTGTTTCCACAACTCCTTCAGCTTCCAAACTGTTCCTCCGACCTTCAAGCCAACCTCGGCTACTGCAAAACCGCTGGCCACCGCTCCGAGGACTTCGGCCATATCGGTAGTGTCTCGTGATGGATTGGACTGGATGGGAAAGATGCTCTAGAGTGACGGATATTTCGATGCCGGAGGAAGAGGAGTCGGGATGGAAAGAGAAAAGCAGAGCCTGATCTCGCATGCTCCTGCGAGCGGAGAAGCCCTGTGGCTTATGCCATATGCACGCTTCATTGGGTCAAAATCGTCGCCAGGCAGAGCTGCAGTCAGCCCAGCAGGTTGCCTACTGCACCTGCATACCTCAATAGGCCGCACCTTTGGTGAATGTACACTTGCTGTTGTTGCTTCGCCCCCCTCGCCACCCGGATCTTCCTCGCTTGATGCTATCAGAAAATTGGATGTGGCGATGCGCTGCGCACACATGCGGTTTCTGGTGGTTACCCGTTCTAACCACATGACGTGGTCCTTACATTCTACATCCATTGAGCGAGTCCCCAGGTTGACAGTGTGTAACCATACATTGAGTTGGAGGGCAGACAGGAGGCCTCGCAATATTCTCCTGGCCTAATGGCCCACCGCTGGCTGCCCTCTGCCGTCTGGACCAGCTTATACTCATTTAACATGCACTCAACTAGGGTAATCACGAAGCATACCGTGGAAGCATGCTTGTAAGCTCAACTAAGGCTTCCGAATGGAAAATAGATCATTCTTATGGGGTCGCTCCATTTCCTGAGAACATGTCGAGCTTTGCTCCATTAAAATCACGCTAACCCAACTTCAATAGCAGACAATGCCCAATCTGTGAATCCCGCATTGGTGTCAAGGATATTCTCGTTGAACTCTTGTAGAGTAGGATAGAAATTCGTGGGATACCCAAACTCCAGAGTGAAGCTATACACCTTGTTGGCCCCCTCGATTCCCCAATACCTGCTGAACGTGTAGTCGGCAACCCCTCCAGATGTAGGATACAACCCCACACCCGGCCCAGATGAATATGAGCGCCCGCCGACAGTACTCATGGCTGCCACCGACTTGGCAGCAACGGTGCGCAGATTGTTATCGTCTGTCGATGGGATATACTCCTTGTAGGCGTTGCCGAGCACGCCACGCTTGCGATCCCACTCCGGGTTGAGGAAGTTCAGGCTCGTATCCGTGCTCTGGCCTTCGTCGTGACCCCAGGGGTATAGGATGTCCCCAGTGGCTGAGTGGATATCGATATACCACCGGATATTTGGGAACTCGTCATAGATAGAGACCAGGTTCTTGGCCTCTGCCTCAGACTCGGGCGCCGTTCCGCGGAAGGTCTGCGCGCTCGGTGAGGTAGATGCTGGGTTTGCGGACGGGTCGAAGTACTTCTCGAATTCCCACAGGAAATCGAAGTTGCGGTTGATGTCAACGCCGGCAGCGCTGCCGGTGCCGGACTTGGTGTTTCGGTTCTTGCGCCAGAGTGATCCGGTTCTCTGGTCGTAGGCGACGCCGTCGGGGTTCACCAAGGGGAAGAAAACGATCCCAGCGTCAAGAATCGATTTTACTTGAGTGTTAGTGTACGTCTTGTTTCCATACGTAAGGCCACTCCCGGTTCTGTTGGCCGCCAGGAGATCGGATATCCAGTAGATCAGTTGGTCGGGGCCACCACGTTCGCGCGCGTGGGAACCTGCTGTGAGGTAGAGGTGGTACTTGGACTTGTCCGAACCGCCAACATAAGCGGCAAATTGTGTCGCGCCTTCGAATGTCTTATGTGGAAGATCAAGTGTGGAAACCCCGTATTCCTTGACAAGACCCTGCACAGCGGTGCTGATCTCGCCGACGTTCAAAAGTGTGTCGATCTTCGAGCCCGCCGCTTTCGTTCCCAGGCCTAGAGGAGCTAAATTGCCTCCCTGGAATCGATCTCCGGTTCCGATGGGGGCAGTATTTGCCTGCCTCTTGAACAAGCTCTTGTGTAAGGAGAGCTCCGTGGAAATGTACTCCTTGGTGAGGTGGTTGATCTGCTCCTCCGTAAGGAAGGCATGGAGCTTGAATCCGTCGTCTGTCGGAAGGACAGCTGGCCGGCAGCCAAAGTCATAGGTTTCATTGCGGATGATATCTTGGAAATGCGCGATGGATGGAGCTTGGAGATGGACCGGCACCAGATGGAAATCCGCGAGCACGGCAGCGCTCTGTGCGAGCAGCGATGCGACGACAGTGCATTTCATGATGGACATGTGAGAGCGCGAAGTTCATTTACGTTGAGTTAGGGGGGAGACAAAAGGATGCTTCTCTCTTTACATAGATTCACAGTCGTGACACCTACATGGGGCTTTTCGCTGATTGACCGGGTAATATCCTGTTGCACCATCACATCGCTCCACGCCTGCCTCTTTCGTCCTAAAATTGAGGTGACGTGCTGTGTAGCGTTGGCCTTGGCTTAGGATAAGCATTCGGTTCATTGAAGCCGTTTCCTGGCGGGGGAAAGTAGCCAAGCTGCCATGGATGATGCAAGATGGACAAATGCTACACAATCGCGGGGTTGTGGCGGGTAGCAGAGCACCGAGACAATATTATCGCTCTACTACTCGCCCGGTCTCCACTACATAGGTAATCGACTTTTTCTTTGGTATCGCAAGGCGAATTTCGTTGGATTTGTAGTATCGTCGAGTATCACGGATAACAAAGAATCAGAGTTTAACTGTTTACAAAGCTCTACTCACGTTGGTGTTTCTGTGGTTATCCGTTAATGCTTATCTTACTAGGTCAATCAGTAAACCAATTACCTAGGTGCCAAGAGATCTGTGGCCTTGGTATGCCGCACACCTATCGCGGTATGCTCGTGAGTTGAATCTATCAGCCCACCATTCCTAGAAACTCAATCAGCTCTGCTTGACTGCGACCTTGACCATGACATGCGACGTTGTCGTAAGCTTTAGAGGCAAAGGTGTTAGGACGAGAAAGTTGCCTCAGGATGGAACCCGAGTTTGCAGTAAACTGCGATTGGGCTTGTATACTGCGTCTATGTACAGGAGTTGGATAACAATGAGGTCTTGCAGTCTGTATGGACGATCGGATAGATTCGCCGGCATTTGATAGCATTGCGGATTCACTGAAGTGGATCTTAATGTTTGCCCAGCCCTAGCCGCTGGCGCTTTAAGTGTCACCACGGTCACGTTGGTGGGCCCTGAGTTGCAATGTTAGACGGAATTAAGTACCTCATTGGTGAGGGCAACCGCATGTGCTGTCATAAATGAGACGTTGGATTGGAGAAAGGAGCTAGCGTGCGGCACAGCAAATTGGGGCCGCGGAAAGGAGAAGATCGCGCTAACACCTTTGCTGACTTTCCATTTCCTCACAGTCACCGTACGCCTCCGGATGTATACGGATCAAGAGCGCAAACACCCATGGACAGACTCATCAACTTGGTCAAACATTGAGTGCTTATTCCGCTAAGAGGACGTATTGGCTGAGTGACCGACAACAATCTCCTGTCCATCAAGCTCGGCGAGATACGAACGCAGGCTCCCAAAAAATGACGGCTACGCATCTCTCATTCGACGCGCCTGAAGCAAGTGCATCTGGTCGGAACAGTCACATCCTACCACTGCTCCAGCGCCATGGGTACTTTTCAGAAAACTTCCCAGGGATCATTAGCGAAGATGCATTCGGGTCTGCCGACACTGTCCGATCGGCTTCTGCGATCGAGGGTCGCCGAACAGGGACCCAAGGAGGTCAGAACTGCCTGTCGGCACACCGCGAACAGCTTATCAGCCTGTTCTGGGAACAGGACCTGCCCTTACGAGAGGTCCAAGAAATAATGGAAGAAGAACACGGGTTGATTTTCAGGTCAGCACCATCCTGATGAGCCTCTTTCCGCCTTGCTAGATGTTGAGCATGATCCACAGCACAAAAGTCTACAAGTCCCAGTTCCGTCGTTGGGGGATCCGCAAGAACCTCAAAAGACAAGAGGCCCTGAATATTGCCACTGGGAAGGAATCAACCCCCATTTTCTGGTCAGATGACAGGTTCGATGAATACGCAGCACGCATAGATCGTCACGTGAAGAAGCATCGACAGCACAAAGATCTTTCACACGCCCACGCCCGGGCAGTCATGACCCCATCACGCAGGCTTCGAGCGCCGGACGCACTTGAAAAAGTCGAGGCGGCAACTTTCTACCTCGAAGCCTACTACGCGACTGGCCAACACAACATATTCTTCACGACGTGGTTCTCGTCCGGTCCACAAGACACTTTCAGCCCCCTATTCGTTGGGGCTCTTGTACGGTTGTCTCGAAATGACCAACAGAATCAGGCCTTCAAGGAGATAAACTTGGCATTTGAGTATCTGAAGCAGCTTGTCTCGTTGGACCATCCAGTAGTGTACATACGGCTTGTGGCCAGCATTGCTGCGTTTGGTCAGTACCCCGAGTCGGAGATTTGCAAGGCCGTCTGTCGCACGCTTGCAGACTATCTGGGAAAACTCTCACGGATTATACACGGAAGCAATCACCCTCTTAACCACGCATGGGGGGAGAGCCTCCTCATTTCAGTAGCAGAAGACCCGAATCGGTTTGCCCTCAGCGTGCTTACGAGAACAGTGCTGCGATGTTGGACATGTGAGCCTAGAGTAAGAATGGGGTTTATCGATATTGCAAAGTCCGTGCCCAGCGATGCAAGGGGCCTGGATGAAGCTTCTCTACGCGACCGTCTGGCTGTTACGGCTTCGCGGCCGGACCTGCTATCACAAGCACAGGAGACCAGACTTGCACTTGCTGAGTTACTCATCATGCAAGCAAGAATTCCCGAAGCAATGCATTTCTATGCTGAAGCCAAAGCTTTTCGAGCTGTCGACCCGATCCGCCGCGCAAGCAAGGCCTTTTGGATTGCAGAACTTGAATGGAGAGCTTTGGATGTTCAGGGTTCTATCAATACTTTGAAATCGGCTCTAGCCTCGGACGAAGTCGGAGTTGCGGGTGGCACGAACAACGTGGTGACGGAAATGCTGAAAAAAGAAATCAAGGACGTCTTATTCTACAGACAGAATCTTCTCACATGAGGGAAGAACTAAATGTATGGAAGCTTACTAGTTTCTACTACGAAATAACTAGCCGAACGTAAATAATGCTTGTGACAAAAGAACCTGTAATCATGTAGATGATTAAAATGTTAGAAGTCGGAAAAAGAAAAAAAAGAATTAAAAAGAAAAATGAGAATTCCTACTACTGGGAGGCGGGATTTCTAAAATAGGAGTATAATAATGATGTATTTCGCTACCTTGGAATACCTAGAACATCTACATGCTCCGCTGTCTCGGAAAAACGAAGTAAGCCCCCCCCTGGTTAAATTCGCACCTACACACATACCACCTATATTTCTTCAACCTTTTTTTAAGTAGTTATCTCTTAATACCTCTCTTAATACTCTAGTAAAGATTCTATAAAAGATATATATAAAGTCTTTATTAAAATCTCTATAAGGCTATAATTTTAAAATATTTATTATTTAAGATTCTAAATTTTATAAAATTTTACTAGTAAATATATAAGTTTTAGAATATAAATATTTAAAAAATATATCCTTATAGAGATCTTAATAAGAACTTTAGATATATTTTTTATATAATTTTATCTTGAATATTAAGAGAGTTATTAAGAAAAGATTACTTTTAGGAAGAATTTCAGAAATTTGGGTGGCACGTGCGTAGGTGTAATTTTACCAGGGGGGGTATCACTTCGTTTTTCCGAGACAGCGGCCTTATTAGGCAAGAAGCTTAAAATTCGTGGCCCCAGCAGTGAGGGATTCATCAAAGGTGGTGTTCCGTCATACTCGAATTTGGCCAGCGCAGATCAACGGAGCAGGCTTGACCAACAAGAGCTAAAGGAAAACAGCGCCTAAGCCTAAATAGGTCGAAATACGAGTATTCGCTCCTCGTATCTCGCTCATCGAAACTCAAACATTTTGTGCCTGCCACCCACCACCTCCATGATTCAATTTGGAAAAGTATCATTTTCTTTTTCAGTATTTGCGGATTCCGGGCGACTCTACAGAATATCGTGCCACAGACGCGCCTATCACGTGTCAACTGGTCCGTTTGAGGATTCGTGCTTCCGCTCTTCCCAATGGTTGGTACTACACGCCGACCTCACACGAAGTCCCGGAAGGGATGTAGTGAGTGTAAGCGCCGCAAAGTCAAGGTGTGCTTCAGTGTGATACCCAGTCCACTGGATATTCCGCGCTGATCTACGTGCAGTGCGATGAGATACGACCATCGTGCTTCAATTGCACTCGTTATGGGGCCACCTGCAACTATGGACGCGACACCTCTGAGCCGAGCGAAATTTGGGACCCTACCACAACAGCCACTACCGCTGTCACCACCGGAACTCCGGCAGCGGAGGGCGAAAAGCATGTGGACCATCACGACGCGGCATCCCATGCGTGGTGTCTTGATGAAACGGGCATCACCCTTGCACTCGGCCATTTCTGGGGACGCGATATTGAATTAATGCACCATTACTGCACTGTCACGAGCAACACCATGGCCCAACAAGAGGCCGCAAGACACGTGTGGAGGGTGTTGTTTCCGCAAGAAGGCTATGCCAATGAGTTTGTGCTTCATGGCGTCTTATCGCTCGCCGCACTTCACAAAGCATTTCTGATGCCGGACCGAAGCGACATCTACCTTACCCGCTCGGCTTTTCACCACTCAACCGGCCAGCGGCACTTCACGGCCCTTCTCTCCGAAGTGAGCGTGGCAAATTGGCGACCTATCTTCTGTTTCGCTACGATCGTCATAGCTTACGTGCTATCCAAGTCCACGCAGCCGGTTGACGAGGTGGAGGCGGGGCCAGGGGCCATTTCAAGGATGTCTGAACTGATCTCTGTCACAAAAGGGGTGAAGGCAGTTCTAATGCCGTTTATACCCCAGCTCAACAGCACCAATCTGGCACCGCTTGTGACCAGCGTCTGGTTGGCCCCAGTTGAACCTCGCCCAGATCCGTGGGTCCCCCCCCCCCCCGCTCCGAAAATCCGACAAGTTAGGTAGGCTAAGCACTCATCCAGGAGACCGTCACTGGAGTATTCCTTGCTTCCAAAGGATATGTACAGCGCACTTTCTCGGCTTCGTCGATTTCTGACCGAATATGTACCCCTCAAAGACCAAGGCGACTATGAAAAGGCAGTGACGATCCTCGAGGTCTCGGCTGTGCAGATAGGTTATGCCGGTGTCAATGTAGAAGTTGGAGCGGTCTTACTGTGGCCTTTCTTTCTCCCAGAAATCGTCGTCAGTGACATAAAAGCCTGCAGGCCCCGTGGTCTGCTGACATTGGCATATTACGCTGTGTTCGCGAATGCCTTGGAAAGGATATACTGGTTCTTCAGCGGATGGGGTCGGGACGTATTTAAGGACATCGACGAGCGGATCGACGCGCAGAATCCATGCAGAGACCTCCTGGATTGGCCGCAAAGGCACATTCTCCAGTAACTACCACCTCAAGACTGATTCAAGAAACCACCCTGTTCCTGGTCTCCCCAGTTTAGCTATTAGATGCCAGTGATGTTGAGATCAGCGTTTTCTGTGTACTGTTTGCTGAGACAAGGTATTTGCACGCGTACCAACAGGTTTGAGGGTCTGGTAAGCTTTTGTGACGGGTCAATACGAAATGCGAGAACTAGCCTAAGCGAGGAGCGAATCCGAGTATAATTCGTTCATGCAATTTAGGGTGACCCGAACTCAACTCGTCACAGAGTTCGTGAAGCATTCCGCTCTCTTTACTCCTCCTCTCAAAGGATGTTATCCTGATCTTGTCCTATCGTTACACTTAAAGATGTTGATTCTCGGGTCCAAAGCCTTGCTCTCATCACATGGCTTCTACATGCTTCGAGCCATTCGACCGATCCACAGCAGTGGGATTCTCCAAACAAATAGTTTCAGCAACCGCCCGAATGAGCGTCATCCAGCCGGTCGAGGGCCTATGGAAGGCAAGGCGGCACGGCAGTTAAGCACTGTCCACAAAGAGGTTGCTCTAGCGAGCCAGGAAGGGCAGACTGGACTGGCGTCCTACATTCTGTATGCGTGCAAATCCTAGACTAGGGGCTTAAGTGATCCGAGACTCACAAAAGGACGGCACACAGAACGACTCTAGACCAGGTTGCGAACTGGTCGCGCGAGGGCTCCCTATGGCCCATGACCTTTGGCCTCGCCTGCTGCGCCATTGAAATGATGCATCTATCGGGCCCGCGGTACGATCAGGACAGACTAGGGACCTTTTTTCGAGCCTCACCGCGCCAATCCGACGTCTTGATTGTTGCTGGCACGGTTACAAACAAGATGGCGCCCGCGTTGCGGCAAATCTACGACCAGATGCCCGAGCCGCGCTGGGTTATTAGTATGGGCAGCTGCGCAAACGGCGGCGGGTACTATCACAATAGCTACAGCGTCTTGCGCGGCTGCGATCGCGTTATGCCCGTCGATATCTACGTGCCCGGTTGTCCTCCGACGGCAGAGGCGTTGATGTATGCGATGCTACAGCTGAAGCGCAAGATTCGAAAGACGAGAACTTCTCGGATATGGTACCGCAAGTAATATGGGTCATGAACCTCAAGAGTCGGCAGGAATAGCATGTCTTGAATGAGGGTCTGGCCCATGTAACAGTTCGAACGGTGATCCCCCAAGGAGAACAGCAAGGGATGGAGACCAAAATGCCACGCCGCTCAGGTGCTGTACCACACCGATTGTTGAATTTCTCAGTGGCTTGAAGGTATCAACACGAAGCATGTTAAAGATTGTGAGGTGTCATTCCTCTGCTTCATTTCGTGAAAGAAAAAGCATTCCGACTCTCACCAGATTCTTTTTGTATTTGGGGTCCTATCACATCTACGTGACTGCCTTGAAGCTTTTGCATCGTCGATCACACCCCGCAGTGCCCCCAACTCTTTCTCATTGCACTGCATGCTGACGAGGTATCAGCAAGGGAAGCACAGTTATTCACAACTAAAAGCAAGCCTCCTCAAGTAGCTGAAGTTGCTCTCAAAATGACTGCAATGCCTACGAGTAGCTTAACGGTCGTTGTCATCGGCGGCGGCATCGGCGGACTGACAACGGCCATTGCGATGAGGAACGCCGGACATCGTGTAACGGTAGGACACTCATTAATTCCCCTCTTTTTTCCTTCAACAAAATAGCGGCCTACACTCATGAATACTGACACTATTACATATAGGTTTTCGAGAAGCATGGCTTAACTGGCGAAGTTGGAGCCGCCGTCGGGCTCGGGTCAAACTCGCTGGACTATTTACAAAGCCTCGGGTTTGATATCACTAGAGCGAAAGTTTGTAGAGGTGAGTGGAGTAAAGGAGTACTAACATGGCTCCATTCGCCTACGCCTCAATCCTCAGACCGTAGTCTATACAACTGTAGTCCCTGGCTGACCAACGGTCCCGGTGCGAATCTGGCTACCAGCGAAGAACTCGCAGGTCCTCGATGGGAGGACGCTAGAGCTGCTGCAGGTCCTGGAGGTGAAGGAAACCACAGGAGGCACAATCTACCGACCTGACCTGCGCGACGAGCTGAAGCGTGTAGCAGAGTCCCCAGCGTCCAACAATAATGGCGGTACGTGCCACCTTTCTGGATATACAGAGGTGATCAGCATCGATCCGGTGGAAGGAGTCGTCCACCTGGCCGACGGTTTGCAAGCCGAGGCAGACCTCATCATCGCTGCCGACGGCGTCCACTCGTCCGCAATGTCCGTCATCCTCGGCGAGCCCTCCCCAGCCCTGCGGAGCAGCACCACGGCCGCCCGCGCCGTGCTCCCTGTGGCCAAACTGCAGCAGAACCCCTTCGCGCGGGTCATGGCTGCTGTTCCAGGACGGACTACGTTCAGCGTGGCGCCCGATCACAAGCGGTACCTGCTGGGGTACTGGTGTCATGATTTCGAGTACCTCAATCTCGTTCTCTACGCACTTGAGGATATACCGGGGATGGTGATCCACACAATGCGCGGTGAGACGACTAAGGAGCACCTAGCCGCTGCCCTGAACGAGTTCCATCCGGACCTCGGGACGGTTTGTGACCATTTGCTGGATGTCTTGCCGCTGTGGCGGCTCTATACACGGGCACCTGCTCCCCGATACAGTCGGGGCCGTCTTGTCGCCATTGGTGATGCGGCACATGCCATGTTATCGGTTCGTTGTGTTTACAGTTGACTCCCCCTCATTCCTTACCAGATGGTGGTGTCACCATTGGAATGCCATTATTCCGTGCTAGGTGAAAGGCACTGGCTTAACGAATTTGATCTTAGCACTTGGGCCAAGGTGCCAACTCTGCCATTCTCGATGCTGCAGCTCTCGGCACACTGTTCGAAGACCTACCAAATAGGTCACCCGAGACCATCTCTCATCGGCTGCGTCTCTTCGACGAGATCAGAGTCCCTCTCAATTCAGCTGTCCAGCTATGGTCGGAAATACCAATGTTCGAGCTGCCCACGAAGAGGAATGCCGATATTCAGGCATTACTACCGGACCTCAAGCTTCCTGGTAAGTCTGCGTGATACGGCACGGTGGGCTCTTGGAGTCCTCTGTTGCTGAGGAGATTTTCTAATATGATGACAGAGACGACTCAAGAACTTGTGAATTTCTTGCATCGGTACGATGTCGTGCGTATTTGCAGAGAAAGGCTACAAAGTTCGAAGAAAGTGGACCAGGAGGCAGCATTGAATTGAGTTACACTTCTGTGTACTACCCGGGGACTAGACGGACAGTCGTTTGTTATCGTGCCACAAAGCGGTGCGTCCAATTTCGAGCTACGAGCAGCCTGAGATTCATTGCCATTTCATTCACACCAGAAACGAAGTTTATATACATTGTTCAAGACCAGAGCTTGCCACGAAATGCGATTTACTCCTTTTCAAGAGCAGCGCTCACCAACTCATTGAAGTTCTATTAAAAAGTTAGTACCGCGATGATGTTAGTGTAAATTAAGGTACTCACGGGTGTGCCAAAGCCAGTCACGGCGTCCCAGCCAGCCTGAGCCGGGAAACCGGAGGTGTTGCAACCGTAGCTCGAGCCAATGGTGATGTCGGTAAAAGTCTTGTAGGCCTCCTTGTACAACCAAGGGTTGATGAAGCCCAGCGTTGGCTTGCCCTCAGCGATGAGGGCATCGTTCACGAGAGCCAGGATACCGGCGACGGTGGGCGAAGAAGCACTGGTCCCGCCGACCCGGGTGATGTTGCCAGCGTAGATGATCACGTCGAGGTTACCCTGCGCCGAGATATCCGGGTAAGCACGGCCGGTCTTGTTGTACAGCCCGTCGTACGTGCCGTTCAGGCTGGCGATGTACTTGTTGACGGTCGACGCCTGGTACTCGGGTTGCGCGAAGTAGTTGCTGAAGCCAGCCCCCGAGGCGAATCGGGTCACGGCCGTCTCGGGCGTGAAGTTGGCGGTGGCGCCGATGGAGGTGACCCATGGGCACGACGTGGGGAAGTCGGGCGTGAACTTGTAGGTGTTGCTGCCGTCGTTGCTGAAGCAGTCGCCGTCTGATCCGACGCCGGCGTCTCCGGACGAAACTAGGTAGGTGACGCCGCGGGCACCGAGCTGGGCATAGCCGGAACAGACCCTCTCGGCGTAAGACTGAGGTACGGTCTGCTCGTCGTCGCCATAAGATGAGCTGAAGACATTTGGGATGTCGTCCTGCGCAAGGATGTAGTTCAGAAAGGCCAGGTACGGCTCGTTGGTGTTAGTCGGTGTGCTCAGCGAGGGGATGAAAGGCGGGCTTCCACCAGTGTTGTAGGCAAACAGAGGCGTGGGAGAGCTGACACCGAGGACCAGCTGCGCGTCAAGGTTACCCTCGACGTTGGCACCCTCATTGACAAAGACGGACTTGTTGGGGCCTTGGTAGTTCGGCCCGTCATCAATGATGATGAACTCGAACTCGTCGGCGGCAGCGACTTGGTCCGGGCGGAACATCTGCAGGAATTGCTTGGCATCGTCACGGCGGCTGGTCTCGTTGAGGTAATTGTTGATGGCAATCGAGTTGTCGTCAGCAGCCTGTGCAGTGTAGTTGATCGTGCCGTAAACTGTACGCAGGCAGTCGAGGGTGACGAAACTGGCGTTGCAGACTGCCGAGATGTTGGGGGTGCTGCTTGCTAGCAGAGATGCAGGCTGCTGCTTGTACTTGAACTTGCCCGTGTGCTCCCACCAGGTCAACTCGTGCTCGGACAGGTCGTACCTGATGGGCTTGTGCTCAGGCTTGGGTGTCAGGAACGACGTTGTGGGCTGCACGACATCGATATGGTCATGCAGGTTCAGTGGCAGTGACCATTCTGTCGCACGGTTGGCAATGTGGCCCCCGTCGTGTTCATACTTCGTGTAGTTCGTCTGAAGCAGCTCCTCAGCTTTTGAAATGGGCACAATGATGGAGATCCAGTCCTGGGCAGGCGAGTAAGCGATCTCTCCCACGCCATGCCCCTCGAGCCACCGGTGGACACTGTCGATAGTCGCGTCGGTTGGACGGACAATATCTGCGACCTCGTCGGCGGACAGGTGCTGGCCGTAGCGAGCGTGGTCAGGGTCCGAGATCTGGAGCAGGTGCTGCTCGATAGCACCCTTGTTGCTCTGCTTCAGGCCGATCTGGAGATTGATGATGTCGGATTTGTCTGCCGGGCCAAGACTCGTCCAAGACTTGGGGACATAATGTCGTTCCTTTACGGCATAGTTGGCCGACGGAGATTCAGATGGCAGAGCCGCAGCGCCGAGGATCATGGCGCCCAGGCCTACACAGAGCTTAGCCGGAGACATTGTGGATATGGCAGTCAGGTCGTCGAACTTGGCACGCGGATAGAACTGACTTGGCTCATCTTGGCGTCAGTAGGAGTGACTGATATACATACAGTCTCACGCTGTTCAAGCCCCAAGCACTCATGTGCCATTTTACCCAACAGAATGTCGTGCTTGTGATAGCGCAATCGGTCGTGCGCCCGAAAGAGAAGGTGATAACACTTTCCCGCACTCCTTGTGCTTGTCGATCACTGCTCGTTTTTACAGTTTAATTAGGGCTCCCGAGGTCCCCACCAATCACCGTGTCATCACTAACAACAAGCGGATTCGGTCCGCACTAGATGCTAGCTTAATACGGCAGGTATAGGTCCTGTTGTGCTGAATCAATGATGTGATGCAGAGTGAATCCGGCAGCAGTGCACGGGGCATGTTTCCAAGTCTTCTACGAGCTTTGGCTGTACTGTAGTAGCCGTTGTGGGTGTCCCGGCGGTGCCTCCCAGAAAACTGTCTCGCAGGGCAGCATCACAGCATCGGTGCCACGCGTTAATTGTCCGGCAAGTGGGCAAGGTACCACAGCACGTGGAGATCCTCAGGGCGCGTACAACTGTAGGAGATATATTGATCGAAGGTGGGGTTACCAGTGTTTGTCTCTCCCATATATGCCCTTATCGGACTCCTTGTCACAGCTAATAAGTTGCCTCTCCGGTTCTGAACCCATAAGTCAATTGGTGTTTTGTAGTAGTGTAGACACGCGGGGGAGGTCTGTGATCGAGTGCATCAATGGAGCTTCCCGTCTTCGATCAACAAACGCTTCAAAGATGCGAAACGAAATCTCGATTTCAGATATAAAGTCAAATTCCCAGTCCCGAGCTGAAGAAGCGGATCATATAATAACTCTCTGCAACAATAGGTACTAGAACTGTAGATACCGAACTTTCAACTATTGTGCGCATAAAAAAAACCATGTAAATCTAAACCAAATGTGTGCACGACAAGCGTACTGTGGAATTTCAAGAAAACAAAGAATCCTATGCGCCGGTGTGCGGATAGATTCCACCTTTTACAACTGTGTCCTAGGTAGGTACTTCCGTTTGAACCTTTTGGCCCAGATCTTGACTTCGAAGCAGAACACGGGTTTGATCCTGTCCTCCGGTTCCACAACATGCCAAAAACTGGACAGAAACGTAGACAAGCATTTTTACCTGCGTGCGAGCGTCAAAACATTCATGAAATGATATATACGGTTTTGGGAATGCCATTCAAGCTCCCATTTTCTCGATCAAAGGCCGCGCTGGGCAAGAACCAGAAGACATTGTTGCTGTTCCGTATCAACATGACTTGCCGTGCGTAGGCGACGTAGTGAAGTTGGCCATTTACTTCTGTACGGTACGTAGGTTGGTGTTCCCCAAGTGCACCCCAAAGCATATCCTTACTCGACGCAAACGGTGTTGGTATTCATTGAAGCCTAAGGAGGAAGAACTCTGTCTCGAAGCGCCACCAATACGCAGACTCCACTAGCATCTACCGTAAAGGGAAATGTAGGGAGTCATTAGCGGAAGTTGGATTCATTATCCAAAGTTGACCTTTAAAGCATGGCCTCTAATTCCCCTCGCGGAAGGTTACGGCGTACCCCAACTGTGGCAGGGGCTCATACGGCGCTGGGTCCGCGAAGTTATTGTGCAAGCTTGCTCCCGGGGACGGATGAGGTATGAGGCCACGGTGCGAATGGTAGTTAGACCCTCCCGTCCTTATGCTTGCAGCTGACAGGAGTCGAAGCCGAGGAATGCATACTCGAGCTGTGAAAGGGTCAGTCTTGTTCGGCAGTTGGGCCATCTCGTCAATATGGTGTAAACGCCTTTGGCACTTCTTACGTGACAACGATGACATCGCAGGGCCGACAGTGTCGAGCTGGCAGAAACCCCATATAGTCCTGGTGATTTTTGTTTAGCCGGCTCACACTTTACTTCACAAGTCTGGCCTTGAGACTCGCCGGTTCACCTCGGGTATACGCTGTGGCGAATTCCTTTAGCACCTCCATCTCGGCTTTGATGATTTTTTTCAGTGCGCTTAGCATCCTTGTTGTGATAGATGATACGTATGGGGCGACCGCCCACGTCCTCAGCATCAATATGTCCTCTTGGTTGGAATTTGTTCATGATGTAAAAGATTCAATGGTCCGACAATGGGATGAGTTATGAGTCCTAGCACACGAGGTGGAGTTAGCGGGGTTCAAAGAACAAGTTACGCCAAAAATCCAGGAGATTTCTGGGATAATGCTACCGAAAAAAGGAGCACAACAGCGTTGGTGGCCAGCGCTGGTGATGGGGAGCTTGGAGAGTGTAATGTATTATACTGGAGCACTTGAATACATCCCGAGGTCGACAACTTCCAAGAATAAAAGCACGTAAAAAATATCAACGAGGCTGTTGATATCCTTGCATGCCGCGGCCACAAGTGGCGCTGTAGACGATCTGAAATCTGGTTGAAGTGAATTAGCTTACCAGATGTATTGATCCTTGGGTATGGGGGTGCAGGTAATCAAACAGGAGGATAGGAGTTATAATCACAGGTCATTTGTTGAGGCTACTGGTTACATCCAGCTATCACGAGCTATCACGCCCCGCTATAAATATTGGAAAAGCTTTGCACTGTGGGCGAACTGTCTCATAGACCCAGGCGGTATTGTAGACCAGCTCCGGCCAGAATCCGTTGCATGTGTGATTTATTAGCTTCAGAGCTCCTTGGTTGTGTGTTCCGTTACAACGACTCTTGACAGCAGAGTCAGACTGAGTAGGCAAGCAAAGCACATATGTAATTTGAAACACTTGTGACTGAGGCGGCGGGCCCGAATCCAGAGCCCATAAAGTATGTGGCAGATTGAGGCAGAAGGTTCCCTCAAAGCGCTGGGCAGCATTGTCTGTAGAAGAAGAGCATTGGAACAGAGCAGCCTAGGGCTTTTTGCGCATGTATTTGGAGGTTGCCACGCACTCATGTAATTGACCATCCTGTGAAGCTTTCGATCTACTCGAGCGGTACGCCCAGGTCCTCATTGGGATTATGATAGTTTGTCTTGGAAAGCAAGACCATGATTGTGCAACTCAAAAGTGCCAGAGGCTTGCAGGATGAGAGACCACATTGACATGAGGTCGGACGGCGCATGCACGGGTTGCTCTGCACGTGGCGACCGCGTGATGGAATCTGAACAGTCTCACCTTTGCAGTCAGGTCTCTGTCCAGTGGCTTGCGACCTGGCAAATGGCCTTACATTGTTTCCAAGGCCAGCATCCAGTGGCTGTGCATCAAATCGTCCTCCTGGCTGTGTGGCTGAGTGGCTGGGTGCTGTCAAGGACGCGCGTGTGGTGAGATTAACTCGTGGGCCGACCGGGCCATTCGCTCCGCGTTGGGAGGGTTGGGGTAGCAACAGGGGCCGATCCTGACAAGTGCAGCGGCTCGGAAGCAGCCACCAGGAACCGTGGGGCGGCGGCCCAGGACAGGCCAGGCTAGCACGGGCTAGTTGAGCACGGATCAGGATCTAGCCCACGTTGCCCACGCAAATAAATCTGGGCGTGATGTCATTACTACGAACAACATCAGACGCTTCAAACGGGCTGGACGGCAAACCACCCTCGTCACCTGTCCAACGGCCAAGTGCCAGCAAGCAGCACAAGCTACCCGTCGTCTCACCACCAGTCGTCTGGTCTGCCCAGGTTTGCCTTTTTTCGGTTGTCAATAATTGCCAGCCGCCTTAGCGCACGGCAAAGAAATGGCTACCAATCTTAATGAATGGGATGACACGGCATTTTTAGCCCGTCAGGGAGGGAGTCACTGTGTGTGTATTTCAGGTTCTCGGGTTACTCTACTGTGTTGTGTGTGCAGCCACCTAGAGCCATCATAATCTCTTTTTTCGCGCATGCCATTGCTGTGAGGAGCTTCCCTGCTTCATGTTTCCATAATTCCTGTCAATTATTTCCATCTTTTCTTGACCTGGGGGACCCACCTACGAACACCTACACTACATCATTGACCTGTAATATTCCCGTCAACACACGTCGCATCCTCCCCCAGTTCGCGGCACCGCCTCGAGCACGCGAGACCCTACAGGCAGGATGATGCCCAAGTTGAGCCCGCCGGCCGTCGCGCCTGAGGATCAGGACCTGAAGCTCGAGACCGCCAATGCGCCAGCCGGACAGCCGTCCTCGCTAATTCGAGACGACAAAGGACATCTCGCATTCCCTGGCTATGTCCCCCAACAGCCCCAATCGCCCGTCAGCCCGCACCCTCCCTCGGCAGAGAAAGAACCGCCCGCACCAGGAGGCATGCGAAAAGCAGCATCAGAGCCCCTGGGATCAGATGTTGGCGACTTAGAGACAGCCCCAAGGCCCCAGCCGGGCCAGCGGTCCGCGACTACAGCTCCACCAAAGACGACACGAACAACATCCGCCCTCCCTCCTGCCATCAAGCGAGCTGGCACCAATGTCTCCGAGCTGCAGCAAGCCCTCTGGAACACAAACTCAAACTTCCAAGATGACTCCTCGAGCAGCGACTCCTCGACCGACGATGAGGACTTCGGTGCCGGCGTCGAACGAACAGACCAAGCCACCACGGCGGGCAAGAAGCCACAGCCCCCTCGATCCGAAAAGACCGACCAATTCCGACGCTTCAAGGTCGGCAACGAGAACTACAGGACCAAGGGCAAGGTATCCAAGCGCGACGGGCGACTGGCCATCTCCATCAAAGACACAAGCGACAGGGGCTATCTCGTCAAGGCCCTCGGCACCACCGTTGGGAAGCTAGTTCCCCTGAAGGAGGGCGAGGAAGCCGAGCAAGACGAAGAACGGCCCACTGCCGAGCGAAGATCCTCCGAGACGATATTAACCCCAGAGAGTTTCCAATGCCCCAAACTCAATATTGTCATCATGGTGATCGGGAGCCGCGGCGACGCCCAGCCGTTTCTGAAGATTGGCAAGGTCCTGAAGGAGCAATATGGCCACAGGGTCAGGATCGCCACCCACCCGGCTTTTCGCGACTTCGTGGAGAAGGACACGGGGCTGGAGTTCTTCTCTGTCGGAGGAGACCCGGCCGAGTTAATGGCTTTCATGGTCAAGAACCCAGGCATGATACCTACACTGGAGACCGTGAGAGCAGGCGACATTGGCCGGAGGCGACAGGCAATGGCGGAAATGTTCGAGGGATTCTGGAGGGCCTGCATCAACGCTACAGACGAAGAAAAGAACGTCAAGAACGCTCGCATGATGAGCCACACGAGCCCCTTTATCGCCGACCTGATCATCGCCAACCCGCCGAGCTTCGCACACGTCCACTGCGCAGAAGCGCTGGGCATACCCTTAATCATGGCTTTCACCTTCCCATACACGCCGACAAAATCATTCCCGCATCCCTTGGCCACCATCAAGAAGAGCAACGTCGACCCTGGCTATTCAAATTTCATGTCCTACCCACTCGTGGAGATGATGGTGTGGCAGGGACTGGGCGACCTGGTCAACGACTTCCGAGTCAAGACCTTGTGTCTGGACCCCGTGTCGACGCTTTGGGCCCCGGGTGCTCTATACCGCATGAACGTACCTATTTCCTACCTGTGGAGTCCTTCCCTCGTCCCGAAGCCCTCAGACTGGGCAGACAATATCGACATCTCGGGCTTTGTATTTCTGGACTTGGCTTCCTCTTTCACCCCCCCAGATGAACTCGATCAATTCCTCAAAGCCGGTGATCAGCCTATCTACATCGGCTTCGGGTCGATTGTTGTCGACGACGCCGACAAGTTCACAGAGATGGTATTCGAAGCGGTACGGCTCGCAGGTGTAAGAGCCCTCGTCTCTAAGGGCTGGGGTGGCCTGGGTGGCGAGAACGTACCAGACAACATCTTCATGCTCGAGAATACACCACACGACTGGCTCTTCCCCAAGGTCAAGGCTTGTGTCATTCACGGTGGCGCAGGCACAACTGCCATGGCCCTGAAATGTGGCAAACCAACCATGGTCGTGCCGTTCTTTGGAGATCAGCATTTCTGGGGCCCTATGATTGGGAGGGCGAAGGCAGGGCCTGAGCCTGTTCCATACAAGCATCTGTCGGCCGAGAAGCTCGCAGAAGGCATCAAGTACTGTCTCACGGACGAGGCGCAAGAGAAGGCTCAGGAGATGGCGCGCGACATTGCCCGAGAAGGCGACGGCGCAGAGAACGCGTGCTCGTTCTTCCACAGGCACTTGCAGCTCTCCGGGAAGCACAGCATGAGGTGCTCGATCCTGGAGGACAAGGTCGCCGTGTGGTGGATGAAGAACACCAGCCTCAGGCTCAGTGCCTTGGCTGCTGAGATACTTGTGGACAAGGGATACATCACCTGGCGCAAGCTGAAGCTCTTGAGGCACTGTGAGTATAATGACTTCGAAGGGCCTGGCGAGCCTGTCACTGGTATGATCGGATCCATCGCTGGAACGTTTGGGAACGCCGTCGGCGGCGTGGCAAGCGTGCCCGGTAGACTTGCGAAGACGTCGAATAAGCGGAGAGAGAGGAAGGAGAGACACCGGAGAAAGGCGGAAGAGAAAGAGAAAGATAAAGCACACCAGAAGACTCGACAGAACGGGGCTCCCACAACAACCACAACTAACCACACAGACGCAAAGGAAGACGTGAACGAGTCCACTTCCGAAAACAAGACCACGGAAACGAAAGAGGACAAAGAGGTGCCCGCAAAGACAGAGGGTAATAGAAAAGACGAGGCTGGTGGTAATGACCACGACGGGGCATCCGTCCACACAGCCACAACCGAAGGCACAGCAGAAGACGAAGGATATGTAGACCAAGTCGCCGAAGGCGTCGGCAAGTCAGCGCAGGCAATAGCCACCGCGCCGATCGACCTCTCCGTCGCCCTCGCGCAGGGCTTCCACAACGCACCCCGTCTCTACGGCGACGACACGGTCCGGCGGCCCACCCGCGTCACGGGTATCCGCTCCGGCCTCCGCGCCGCGCGCTCCGAGTTCTTGTTCGGCGTCTACGACGCCTGGACGGGCGTGGTCCGGCTGCCCTACCGCGGGGCCCGGCACGGCGGCGGCGTGGAAGGGTTCGCGAAGGGCGTGGGGATGGGCGTCACGGGCTTCGGGCTCAAGAACATCGCCGCCGTGGTGGGGCCGTTCGGGTACACGCTCAAGGGCATCAAAAAACAGGTCGAGCGGCGGCGGCAGCCAACTAAGCACATCCGGCGCGCCAGGATCCTGCAGGGCCAGAAGGAGGCGGCGGCCCTCGACGAGCAGGAGCGCGAGGCCCGCGGGAAGGAGGTCGTATCCGGGTGGGAGGTGTTCCAGGAGCTGTGGGCCACCGTCGAGGGCAAGGAGAAGGCGAAGGGTGGCCTCAAGGCGCAGTTCAGCGAGACGAGGACCAGGGGGCAGGGGGTCCCTGAGGCGCTGGAGAGTGTGGCCATGGCGGAAAGGACGCTCGAGGAGGTCCGAAGGGGTGGGAAGGTTACCACCGGGATGAAGGAGTTTAGAAGGTCAGAGGACCTTGCGAGGAGGTCGGGGGATATCTCGGGGAGGCAGTCGATTGATAGGAGGGGGTCGCCGCATGGTGGTGGCGGTAATGGGAGGAAGTCGGCAGATCACCAGGGAGGCTCGCTGGATCCTGCTTCTGCTGCTGCTGCTGGGCCCAGGAAGTCGGCGGATACTAGTACGAGTGCGGAGAGGCAGAAGAGGGGGGCTGGATCTTCTGAACGGATTGAGGAGGGTGACGAGGAGCCTTCTAAGCCGGTGGAGACTTCCAAGCCTGTAGAGAACGGGAAGGTCTCGTCTTGATTCGGGTGTACAATGGTGGCATGGCATGGCATGGCGTGGAGTTTAGCGACCTTGTGTCTTTCTAGGGACTGGAGTACATGATACCCTGTTTTACTTTGTCGTCACGTCGAATGGCTGGTGCACCTGTAGATAGTACCAGTACGAAGTAATTATAGAGGTAATGGACACAAGAGAAGTATGAGAAATGTGTAAACTGGGTATTCTTGAAACACAGGGGGATTTGTGGTTTGACAAACAAATCGTATTGACATACTGCAGAACTACGACTGTAGTATGAAGGCGCTGCGTATGGCTATGGCTGTATACGGAATAGAAACGGAACCAGATACTGCAGAACAAAGATCTCAGGTTTGGACATTATCACGTAAACACACCCAACTGGAAAACAGATACAGAAAGTCAATAAGTAGCGCCTTGTATCCCAAATCTCTTCTTCCTAGTCTTTATCCATAACTATCCATAAGGCTCCGGGCATCACTCTGCAGGTCATGCCCCTCTATATCCTACATGAGGCTATCCCATGGGAGACTGATCTCAGAAGACTGTCCCACAGGAGGCTAGCTCATACTGGGAGGCTGGTTCATAGGATGCTACATCGCTAACATATACGAGGCTGTCTTATAGAATGTCATGCTTATCCTCCAGAAGGTTATGCATGGGAGGTCAATCTCTGGACGGCTATGCTATCTGTACCGTATTATACTATAGAAGACTATTTAGTAATTTTTGCGCAGTCGGCTTAACATGAATTAAGTATGGTCTCGCAGCGAGGACTTGAGAAACGCTTGCCATGAAGAGAGAGATATGGACAACAAAAAAGCAGGAAGAGCAAGAGACAGAGACAGAGACAGAAGTCCAATTTTTCGTGGTACCCCTATCGCCTACGTGCTCGTGCCACTCCGGTGTAAGAGTTTATCGGTAACACACCTCATAGACAGTACACATATTCTGAGGCTGAGGAACCACCCCTGGGGGAATTTGAAGCTATTTGTTGGAGACCTCTAAGCCGGCTTGCAGATTACGGGCCAACCGTAGTGTGCTACAGCCTTGTCCCAACCCCGAAGTTGGCGCCATGGAGACAATCTCATCGGGAGGAAAAGCCTGGCGAACAATTATCGTGGGTGATGGGCTAGCGACCAAGATTTTGAAAACGCTGCGCATACTGGCATCCTCTGTCAAGTCCAGCAGAGCTCTCAAGACGTGAGACATCTGACCGAGGAACTGGTCACGCTCGTAGTATCTGATCCCGTCGACGATGCAGAAAACCGTGTAGCCGCTCAATTGGAGAATGAGATAATGAAATAGAGCCAAGAGCTGCTCGACATCGCCGGAATTAATGAGTGCCAGGTTCGCATATCTGTCCAAGTCCTTGGTGTCGAATTGGTGCTGTCTCAGAAGCTGCGCGGTCAAACTTTGGATCATCACCCGCCCGCCATCTTGGTTTCCTAAATGACGGCCGCAGAAGAAGACCAATGCTATATATCTATCAGTGGATTCCAGTACCCGGTAGAGACTTGTGCAGAAGAGGGAAATTGCAGACACGTAATGTGTGCCTTCGAATTCTCCATGGACCAGTATTTTCTTGGAGACAGGTGCTGCGACCCATTCTTCAAATTTGGACATGGTGGCCAGAGAATCCACAATTTCCCGGTGAGAATGCGGAATGAGCTCTCTGATCTGGAGTATGTGTTCCATGTCGAACGTTCCGAAGTCCGAGTTGCCCATGAGACCTAGCAGGTCCGGTATGGTGAGTTTCGTGGTCCGCAGAGTCTCAGAGCTCGATATTGTGTGTGGGTATTGTTGGTATTGGGAAATACGAGCCATAAGAATGGCCATTTCCCTATTCAAATGTACTCGGTTGAGCTCATACTGCTCCAAAAGCCCTTTGATAGCATTCTGACCTTCCAAAACTTGCTGGAGCCTTGCTGAGTCTGGTTCCAATATTCAACAGGAGCTCATATTAATAGCACGCGAAGATGTAGTAAGCTTACTTCTGGTAGTTTCTTTGAGATTCTCGCGATTCTGCCACATGTTTGAATTGTCTGCCTGATGTATCAACGCTCGGCTGCTGGCGGTGATGTTGGAAAGACTGCTAGTCAGAGTCTCACGATACTCATCACCATTGAATATTATTGAGCACGCCTTCTTTACTATCAAATGATTCAGTAAGGCGCATTTACCAACCAATAACGTTACTCGTCAATGATTCTAGCTTTGAAGCTTAGCTTCAGAAATAATTGCCGATCGAACACTCACCTCTGTTCCTGATGTAGTACCCGATTACGTCCTCGATAGCTTTCAAGATAGAAACTACCATATTAATGGACGATTTTCTGATGTTATCATCATTTGGAAACATCTTTATATAGTCCTCTATATCTCCGAAGTGTTTTTCGAGCTCCTCCAATCCTCCGGTGACCGCGTTTCGAATGTCGGTCGTGGTTTTAGCAGCCTATTTGGTTGGTCAATGTTATACTCTTTCCCCTAGATATAGTCTTCATAACTCACGGCCAAGAGGGCCTTTAGAACGGAGACGACAGGTGTCGTAAACTCAGAATCAGGAACCAATGCGACTGTTCCATTGACTCTCTGAGAGCTGTCAACAAACCTGCGGAACCCCCTTCTGACGCTTCCCATCATTCCCTCAGGATATTGGTAGCCTTCTTGTGTTTCTGTAAGCTTTTCCCAAACTTCGTCCCAGCTTTTTGAGCCGCGAATGCTGTAGCCCGATTCGAATCTTCCTTTAGGCTCGATAGGATATTGCTCCGTGAATGATTGAATTGCAGGGATGAAAATATCCTTCCAGAAGTTCATGCTATGAGATGATGCTATCGGAGGCCGCTGCAGATTTGCGAGGCTCGGTCGAACCATGTTCCGCGTTGCAGGTACATACTGACCACTTGACACATCGCATTTGGTGGGCGGGTTCGCAAAGGCTTCGTGGTACTGATGCAGGCGGTTGTCTATAAAATCGACGGCTGGAGACTGGTTCACCATGTTTGACGCGGACGCATTACCGTTACAGAAGTGTAGATCTGACCCCTCTGTTGAAGCCATTCTAAAGACAGGGCCATAAAATGTGCAAAGGAAAGGAATCCTTCGCATTTCGGCGTCGGGTGAGTCTTTTAAACCCCATGCCTTGACATTCCCCTCCCAGGCCCTGTGCCTCGAGGGCGCTGACTGCAGGCCGGACTCCATTTCTGAATGGCTCTACCCAGGGCGTTCCGCAGCATGAAATTCAGGTTTAGGTGCAGTGTAGTCCGGAAAGGGAAAGATGTAGATTCGTTATGCATTAGCTCCACAGATATTCAAGTGGTGTAACAAATATGCTTGGATATTATTCGACCAACCACTCCGTCGTCTATCAAAGCCCCTCTTTTGGTTTTCTAAATTGTTACTTGAGTCGCAGAACTTCCGTCGCAGACCTTCCCAGTGCACATTATGATTCTCTCAAGAACGTGGATTCTCTGCTACAGCTGTTGATTTCGAGATCTTTTGGCCCATATCACGCTTTCTTTGTATCAGAAGCATGGATCAAGCCTTACCCGGACATACGGCCACCTCCTTGGCCCCCCAATCTGCGAATGAGGCGAGCGACGGTGTAACAGAGGCACCGAAACTGCCCCTTTCTATTTTGGAAGAGACCGCGCTACATTCATCGCAAGTCGAAAGTCATGAGATAGCTCAGAGCAATAAGCTATCTTCGCAGAATGATCAGCCCAATAGAGTGTGTATCGAGGAGTCCGACCCCTTGCCCAAAACTTCCGATTCCACACCTGAATCACATCCTGTGAGTCACACAGAGTTTGAACTTCCTTGGGATCGTGACCCTGTTTGCCACTAACTCGCAAGGACAAGGTGTCCTCGCATAAACTGGAGAGCAGGCAAGCCGATGAGGATCCTAGATCAAATGAACGTGACGAAGAAGCCGAGACGAGTGGTTCGGATGCAGCTTCGCAACCACTGGCCCGAGAAAATGATATCCGGGGTCACTCTATGGGAATAAGAAATGACACAGCCCGAGCTCGAAAGAGTGATGCACCCGTCGACTTCCAAGACGCCGTAGTGGGAGACCGCTTTACGTACCCTTACGATCCTTGGGACCTCCACGGGCATCGAAATCCGTTTAAGCCTATTGAACGGCACTCTCAATCACCACACTTTATTAGTTCTCACGCAAGATCTGCCCGAAGACCCCAACCGTCATTAACTCATGACTGGGCCGATTTCGTCCCATCTGCGGCAACCGCAGACGCTTTTTACGAGTCTCCATATGGAAAGTTCCAAAGCATGCAACCTGCCTATCCGGTACGCAACCCTCTGCCGGGTAATGACCGAGCCCCGTTCACCTCAACATCCATGCCACAACGTCCCCGCCCATACCAGCGATATTCAAAGCTTGCGCGACCTCCGCAGGATGCCCGATTCCAACCTCATATGAATCCAAAACGATATTTCACAGACACTGAGTGGGAAGAGAATGACAGTGCAGAAGAACGAACGGACGACGTGAGACCAGAGGAAATCCCATATACTCTCACTGCCGAGCTCAACTACGTGGGATGGCAGCAATTCAAACAGATACGAGAAAATCCTCGCGCCGATTCTTATGTGATCGACGTTCTGAATGAAGAGCCGGATGTCGTGTACACAGATCACAATGCAGTCAACCCTTTGTTCCATAGGGTAATGGGTCGATACTCGGCGCAGGCTCCGAAAGTGGACGGTGCAGCACGCGGTGAGAACAAACCATCTGTGCCCAAACAATTCGTGGCCGGACAAGGCCCTCTCCCTGAAAGAATCAGAATAAACTCACAGCGAATTGTCCACATTCTTTCACGGATCATTGGAGGACTTGAAATCAACCATCATCGACCACTCGTCATCGTCAGGCCGTTCAAAGCCTTGGTTCAGTACGAATCTGAGCTTCGAACCGAGGCTCAAAAGCTCGCGGAGAAGTATCCTTGTGAGAGTAATACAAAAGGCTTTGGTCAGCCGGATAATGAAGAAAAGAGCTTACCCGGAGACGGTGCCATGGCCAGTGGTGATGGTCATGCAAACGACCGTCCAATTACTGACATTCCTATTTCAGAGGGCGCAGTGGGTGAGAATCCGAGTAAGACCGAAAGCCCAGAGGAGAACTCGAGACCCAAACTCCAAGGTGCATGGCCTCAGGGTTGTATAGCCCAGGGCATACTTGAGACGGATCCCACCGATTCTCGGATCGCATTAGAGCATCTCCAATGCCTGCTTGAATTCGTCGACCGAGAGATCCACGCCAAAATCCAGCATATCGAGAACGAACGATCTCAAAAGATATACTTTTCTGACATATGGTTTCTGTTCAAACCAGGCGATGAGGTGATTGAGCAAACAGGACGACAGGCGTTTCGCGTGATCAATGTCCAGAGTATGGGTCACATGGTTTTACCACCGTGGGCCTCGTGGGCCGAGCGAGGCGGGATAAGATCTAGGGAAAAGATGACCATCACTCTTACCTGTGTGTACATCGATTTCGACGGCTTTGCGTTGGGTCCCGTTCAAGAGGTATTCAAGATCGCACGATTCGATGGCCAGAGGTCTATCACATCACTCCCTATTTACCCTTTCAGATTTTACGGCAAAGCACATGTTCGCGACACCTTTATCGTGAGAGGGAAAATGTTTCCAGATTTGGTCAACATCAAGCACGCATCCTACTCCGGGCTTACTCTAGACACCCGAGACGATATTGATGGTCAAGTGGTGATTGACTTCGAAGAAGCCGTATCGGTAAACAGGGACTGGAAGCCCTCCATCGAGAACTTGCTTGGCTTGACGGCAGGGAGCCCGGACTCCAAAGAAAGCTGTACAGCTGACTGTTGTTCGACAGAAGTTGTCTTGGATGATTTCCACGTCGAGCGAAACCGGTATGAGGACTTGATGGCTGATCTCATTCCCCAGAGGCGAGATCACCTGCCTTCTCTGGTGATTTACCCGAGATCGATAGGCGAAATTTCAAGTGGCGAGAACCGCATTACCGACAGCGAGTTTCTTATCATGTCTCATCGCGTCTTTGGGTTTGTGCTTCATAGTAGGAAGTGGGGTGAGTCTCCTTGCTATGGATTTTGTGATGTGGAAGAGACTGACTTGGAACAGCCAAGCTGGATCTCACACACTTGACGTATCCAGGCGCTCCTGAGAGTGAACGTAGTACAGCAGAGCAAAAGGAAACCCCTAGCAACCAAGAATCCTCCTTCGACCAGCTTGTTCTTCCTTCGGGACACAAGGAACTAGTAAAATCACTCATATCGCAGCACTTCCAATACAAAAAGTCCGCGGATGCTGACAAGGATCAAACTGACATCGTTCGCGGCAAAGGTGAGATATTCAGACTTGCCTGAGCTCGATGAATTCAAGATTCACTTACGATTCATGCAGGCAAAGGCTTGATTCTGCTCCTCCATGGGGCCCCAGGAGTGGGAAAGACAACTACCGCAGAATGCGTTGCTTCGTACTTCGGGAAGCCTTTGTTTCACATAACATGTGGTCGGTAATCAGTGTTTTCTTTTGAGCAGAATCACACACTAAAAGCAGGCCCTAGGTGACCTTGGGTTATGGGCGAAAGACGTCGAAAACACCCTTGAGACAAACTTCGCACTTGCGAATCGATGGGGATGCATCCTTCTTCTTGATGAGGCAGACGTCTTCTTGGCCTCAAGAACACCTACCGACCATATGCGCAACAGCTTGGTTTCAGGTGAGGGTGCCGGGCCTCCTGCTGAGACTCTCTTGTAACCCCTTTGCTAATACTTCCCAGTCTTTCTTCGAGTCTTAGAGTACTATGCAGGTATTTTATTCCTTACCACCAACAGAGTCGGTGATTTTGATGAGGCTTTCGCCTCAAGGGTACACATGAGTCTGTACTATCCACCTCTGGACTTGGACTCGACACAACAAGTCTTCAGCCTGAATCTCGATCGCATAAGGCGCAGGTTTTCTCGGAAGGGTCGAAATCTAGATATTAAGCAATTCGAAATCGGGGGCTTTGTCACCAATTTTTGGCAGACACACCCAAAGGCCAGATGGAATGGACGACAAATCCGCAACGCATGCCAGACTGCCTTGGCACTCGCAGAGTTCGAGGCTCAGAAGGGCAACGATGATATCATCGATGTTCAAAGTGCTATGGTTTATCTTCAGGTCAAGCACTTCCAGACGGTTGCGGATGCATACCTAGGGTTCATGGTGTATATGAAGGATATTTACGGCGTCGATGCGGACGAGAGGGCCAAGGAGAAGTTCTTGAGGGCGGGTATCAGCGGCGAGCAGCAAGCCAATCCGCTGATTGCGCGAAGACATCCCCATACGTCCACCGGTCCGCTCCCGAGGGCTAACCTTGGGGGACCGGGCGCTGTGCAGACACAACAGCAGTATAGCTACGCGCAACCAGCAGCGGGTCCGAGCCCGGGATTCCATCCTTCCGGTTTTTCCCAGAGCCAAGGGCCAGAATACCTCAACACAGCTCGGGAGAGCATACACCACGTCCCGGCTGTTCTATCTCCGAGACAGGTCTCTCAGAGCCCATCTGAAGTCTGGAAATCCGCTGAACGAGCAGCACCTCCGCATGGAATCGCCTTGCAGATGCCCGTGGCGGACGCGAATGCGGCACAATACAGCGCACAATTGACACCACATCCGTCCTCGATACATCCATACGGCGCGTATCAAGCCCAGAATGAGGCTGGAATGTCTAGCTCGGCTCACATTATGGCTCCTGAACCCGGACAACCAGCTCAAAGTTGGACACGAAACGACCAGACTCGTCCTCTTTGACGCAAGCAGCCGTTTTGACGGTGCCTTTGACCTGTGCCCAAAAAGGTTTCCCAAGGGAAGTTCTCGGTAAAACCAGGCCAGTTATTCCATAGAATGTTTCCATATGTGAGCTTGTGCCGTGTGAGAGTGTCCCACAGAAGGCTCATCCCCAACACAGTTGACAGGGGTCACGGCCGGGGTTGTGGGCCTTGATAATAGAACGATGAACCGAGCCTCATCGATCAGACCAATGCATGTGCCAGTGCGCGGCTTCTGCAATGTTGTTGGTGTTGCGTCATTTGTCCCGTGCAATGGCTGAGGCAAGGTGCTGAAGGAAGGTGCTGAAGGAAGGTGCGCCGAGGGCATCTCCCACTGTTTTCTCAATCTCCGACTTTCAGTAAACAAACATCGAAGCTTACCTCGCGCCATCCTCAGAACCCCCCTCCATGTCGGCTGCCTTCATTTCCCGAAGCATTTTCAATTGCCCCATCCACCGCTTGGTCCCTCGATGTCGACGTCAATATTGACACGGACATCGACACCAACACCAACAACCACAATCAGGACACGCTTCCCCGGTATTTGACATCCTGCCGACCTCTGTCCACGCCAACTCCACCTCCACTTCCCCTGAGGCTTCTTTCCTCTCTCCGCTTCGACAGACGTGACCATCGAGACGCTTTTGACAGCAAGTCTTTGTTTAGGAGGACACGTCTACGGCTAGCCCCAACCAGACGCTTGTCGAGAAACAGGCCGTAAGTACCCTAGGGTATCCATGGCTTGACATTCCGGTGTGGATTTGCCTCACTAACACTGAACTAGAAACTACTTGAGGATACCAAGGTGAGCGAGCCTTAAAGTCTTCGTTGTGGAAAATGCTCTATGAACACCGGCTGACAAAAGATGGATTGATTAGGCCAATGACGCTGCAATTGCTGTAAGTTAGGTATTCGGAGATTATACTGCGAACCTAATATACTGATGATTGATCTCTAGTCTCTTGTTGAGAAGGTCAAGGTAAACTTCATGGTGCCACTTGGTTATGAAGAGATGCTGAATACGAGCTTAGGAGGCAAAGAAGAAGAAGGGCGCCCTCCCCAAGCCAAAGGTAGGCACTACTTCAAGATGACGAGCCACCCGTCGTGGTGGTGGAGGACGACGACGACGACGACGACAACGACGAGAATGTGAGTGCAGCAGCGCTTGTGATGGACATTTCAGACTTGACATCAAAGAGGATCCACTGACTATATACAGGAGTAAGCCCCGAGCCGGAAGACGGGTGTAGCAAAACGGTCGAGCCTATTGCTATGGTGTGAGCATGGACTTGCTGTCTAGAGATACCTTACTCGCATGGAAATAAAAGAGGGTCCACAAGAGACAAGTATCGAATCACAAAATGAGCCGATCTTTGGGCGATCAAGGCTTCCAAGAATGGCACAACCTCAAGTGCTCTGTATAAGGACTATGTGATTACTCGGAGTACGACGCCAGAGAAATGTCATCTTGATTGACCGAGCAGAAAAGTCGAAATCCTACTGATATACCTATTGGCCCTCCAATTGCAGTATTAGGCTGCCCATTAACTGTTACATAAATTTTGTTACCTAGAAAATGCAGGATGATGGACTGTCGCCGGGAGGGAGCTTTTCCAAGTTTGAGAGGCTCCTGGATCATACGAATTCATATACCAGTGTTCAGTCTGCAGTGTTGTGGGTATTGCGTCATTTGTCCTCCCAGTGTGATGGCTTGTAGGGAAGGTGCTCAAGGAAGGTGGGCCAAGGGATTCCATGGGATCTCCCACCATCCTCTCAACCTCCAAGTTCCAGGAAACAATCATTGCCAACTTCTCGCCACAATCAGAACCCATCCTCTTTTTCCGTTCCCCATCGGAGTTTCAATCCCTCCATCCACCGCTTGGCCTAGTGACGGCGACGACCGCCGCAACTGGGACGCCCTTCTCTAGCACGTCAACTGATCGCCACCTGACCACCCACGCGGTCCCCTGCGAACCTACTTCCACCATCCTGGACGTTCTACCCTCCCCCTACCCTCCTCAATTCATTCGCAGACACGAATGCAAAGAAGCCGTCGCTTCAAATCGACACTCATCCTTCGCGTCAAGAAACGGTTGCCAACGAAGCAAAACACTAGCGGTCTCTGCATCTCGACCTGCCTTCCATTGCGGTAGGTTCTGTTACATACCAGCATCCCAGTACGACTTCATGAGGAGTAAACATTGAAGCTGATCAAGGAGATAGATCCAAAACAAAAACACAAATCGTATGTTGCTGTGACTGAATCAAAGTCTAAGATGTTGGCTACTGACTATGAGTTCTAGCTCTAGTCAAATCAACACGGTAGGTTGGTCTGGAACACGACCTGACCATGTGCTGTACCGCAGCTTCAGTGACATGTGGGCTAATGAAGCACAGAGAACCAGATGACTGTATGTCATCACATGCAGTCTGCATTTTGCATCGAGCATGGACAAGATGACTGATCTTGCCGGCAGTGCACCCGTGGTGGCCGCGGCCACAACCAGCAGCAGTGTCCGTCTGTGAGTTTTCAATGCTCTTGGTCTCTCTGTTTCTGCTCACAGAACTGTGCCGGGTTTGAAAGAAATACTAACCATGATACCATCGGCATCAAGACCATCTACGAAGGCCGCGTAAGTGTTCCATGGTTTCACAGTGATGAAATCAATACTGAGAAGACAACTTAGAAATGTCGAAACTGCGGTGGCGTTGGCCACCTTCAGAGGGTCTGCCCAGCAAGTAATCTACAGTTGTGGGTCTTCCCCAAGTACTATCATAGGATGCTGACGTGTATCACGAATAGAGCGCGCGCCCCAACAAGCGCCCTCGCGTATGTCGAGACCCATTCGCTTCACAGGCTTTCAAGAAACAATGCTCCCGTTTCTGAGTCACGAAGAGTGCTGACACAAACAAATTTAAGCAGAATGAGAACACCAATGCGCCGGTACGTCGGCACGAACTGGGCCATGACTATATCATGTGCTGACAACGCTTCTAGGACGACGGACCAGCTCCCAAGCGAGCCTTATGTGCTATCCAAATGGCTCTATGGTGCTCACTGGCCAACAAGACCGGCCAACAGAAGGTGGAGGAGACGAAGAAGGAGAATGTTTGCGCCTTAGGTTCAGGCCCCATCGGAAGTGCTTGGCTGCTCATGCATAATTCTTGTGAATGCACGATGACGGAATGTGTCTACGATGGGAGCTGTTTCAGTTGTGAGAAAAGCAACACCAATTTTCAAGTTCGCACACGCCTTGTCTTCACTTGCATTGTGCTGCAGTTCCGTGCTTTGGCACCACGTGCAATTTGAGCCATGTAGTGACTCTTGTCGGTAGCAGAATCCCACATTGCTGATGTTTCTCTTATTTCCATGTCTCTAATCACTTCCGTACGTCAAGACCCACTGGCTCCACAAACCTTCAAGGGGTATTCACCCGATTTCCATTAGCCTCCTGTGGAATACTCCATGGACTATGTGATAAGGACCCTCCCTTTGGCACTCTCACTTGTGGGATGACCTTCTATGGGCCTCGGGCATCTTTCCTTATGCGGAGCCTCCCCTGTGGTATCTTCCTATGTGGTGTCCTCCTATGGAACAGCTTCATACGGCTGTATACGGAATAGAAACGGAACCAGTCCCTACAGGACACCTTCCTAAGGGACACCTTCCTATAGGACACCTTCCTATAGTCTATCCTCCTATGGTATACCGTCCTATGGAATACCCGGCTATGAGATACCCACAATAGGATATCCTCCTATAAGATACCCTCTATTGGGGGATCCTGCCATGAGATACCCTCATAGAGGATATGATCCTATCAGTCATGCTCCTACGGGATAGCTTTCCTCCGCATAATATCATATGGTAGGAGCTTCTTTGGGATAAGCTCCTATGGGATAGCGTTTTGCGAGATAGCCTGAGTGATAACATCCTACTGGTCCCTAGGGGACCAGCGAAGTGATTAATATGTGGGCACCCCCCCCCAAAGACATACACGCAAACTAGGACTAGTACTGCCCACAGAGTCAAGAAGAGGTTGTCAAGGGAGGTAATTCGATCATAAAACTCCAATCTGAAGCCTTCTGAGTCTTATGCAGCGATATGAATCTTGTTCAGAGGTTGAGTCCCTGCAACAAAGTCCCCAACTGATAAATCAAAGACATGGCGGGTGGTGTTACAGCGTTGTTGTGACTGTAAAGAGTTGGACAAACACAGGTGCGGAGAAATAGAACACTCCCCGTCTGTGTTGTCAGAGGGTAGACCTGGGACGTGCTGTGAGAACACAGTGTGCCCAAGGCAAAATTCGAGGTTACACGATGTGTTCTGACTGTGCCGCCTTCTTTTGCTGCGCCTACCTTTCCATTGCGAATTTCAGGACAGAATTGACGAAACAGATGTCACGTACTAAAACACCCTCCTCTTGTAGCCGTCTAAATGTCGCACGATCTCAACGACCTCGGGAGACTTCCCAAGGGCTGCTATCAGCTGGGCGCGCTAGCCCCGCTCGGTTTCCTGCCGTAACATGCCACCGGTACTAAGTTACTTACTGCTGCGCCCCATTCCCCCTCAGGCGGCCAGGACAGGAGAGACTTGTGCGACTGGCAGTCTCTACTACGTCAGAAATATCCCTGACGCGTGTGGACGCGTCGATTATCCAACTTCTCGAAATACTGTTGTCTTACTTGAGCATCAAATTCATTGACATTTGAAGCTCAACAAAGCACGACGAAACGATACAATGTCTTTGAAAAAAGCCTCAGTTGCCAGCAAGAGACAGCGTGAGGAGCCCAGACAGCCAGGGACAGCGAAACGCAGCCGCGTCCAGAGTCCCTTGGACGATGACAAGGTCAGTCCCGCCCGCAGCCCTCCTTTACATAGCACCGATGCATTCTGACCTGTTCGATCCAGAAGACATGCCTCGTGGACGATAGCGGATTCTCCCTGAAGAAAATCAGAATGACCTCCGGCATACCTATCATGAAAATGCTGAAGAAGATCCAAACGACTCGTGAAGAGCGGGGCGAGGCGTCGGATTTCGTTCATCGTTTGGATTGTCTCGCCCTCGCCCATGTCGGCGACAAAATCGAGTTTAGAAGAAAGCGGATCAACGGCTTCAAAGATAATTGCGTCATTGTTTCCTGGGCATGGGAAGGCTCGCCAGAGCACGAGGACGACGCAGCTGGCAGCTACAAGGTCCAGGACGCCCAGAACCGAGATTTGATGAGGGCCTCAGATGTTCGGGACGTGGTCTGGACACGGGCCGCAGCCTACATGAAATACAGGCAAATCAGCTATATGTGGATAGATTCGGAATGCATCAAACAGGATCCAATTGAGGAACGACAAAAAGCCATGAGCGAGATGGACCGGCTCTATAACCAGGGAAGCCATCCGGTCGGCATGCTTGCCAAACCCATTACGGAAGAAAGAGAATTGCATCTCTTGGCTCAGATATTGCAGGGAAAGCTGGTCCGCAAACACGAATACGGTGACGGCAGGATTTATATAAAGAAGGAAATGCTTGATCGGGCATGCGAAGCTGTTGAACTCTTGGATAGGATCACTTCCGACAGATGGTGGACTAGGGCTTGGGTATATCAGGAGAACTACCATGGAGGAAGGCGAATGTTCCTGCTCATGCCTCACACGACGGATCTGGAACGCCCCAAAGCTAAGTACGCTACTTTGTTTGGGAACTTGGAAGGAGAGTTGGTCATCAAGTCAGTTGACTTCTCCGAAGCTTCGACAGATCTATGCTCGGCACTCAGGGACTCAAGCCGGAACAAGTATCACGCGGAAGCTGTGAATCGAACCCTATTAAGAGCTGCAAGATACTCGAAACTGTTGGAAGGAGAAGACTCGATGACGCCGTCCATCGTCGAAGACATTCTGGAAAGGGACGTGAGTGTACATCCGGATCGGATCGACATCATCAGCAACTGCTGCTCGTATAATTTGCGCCTCAGGAGGAAAGAACTTGAGCAAAAGAAGTGCAGTGTGAGCCTGGCGATATTGGTTCTGCTTCTTCTGAACGGCGAAATCTTCTACTACGACCCCAACGAGGATACGGCATCAGCTTCCCGACCAACGGTTTCCGATTTCATTTACGAATATGCCTTCAATCGTTTCAGCCCGCCGGCACTTAAGTGCGGCTTGACATTCAACAAGGGCTGCCGCTTCGGTGAGGTGTACCATATCGACGAGGACGGAGTACATACACAAGGTCATCTCTGGAGGCTCTGCAGAACGGGGATCACAATCTCGGGGCATGTCTCAAAGGGTCGCGATTGGGTTAGAAAGACGCTTCGAGATGTTCAAAAGTACATCCAGGAAAATGAGTGGGTCGACAATAACGACGGCATTGATGAAATGTCTGACAAAGACCAACTCGCTCTTAGACTGGAACAGTTCCTCAAGACCTCCTCACAGACTGATGAACCTGCAGCCAAATACATGTGGAAAATGGCGGAAATACTTGCAGATGCATTGCGTCAGGGACAGACGCTGAGACTGGGCTATCTCGAAAATTCGACAAGACACCCAAGATTTTCTCCGCCCACAGCCGTATTCGTATGCCCGGATGAAATAATGGAGGCCAATAACGGCAGGGTATTCGTCTTCACGTCTTTCAAGGAAGCTGTGCTAGGGAGCATCAGCGATGTTGACAAGCATGTGTCATTGCAAGTGGGTGTCAATCACACCGAGAATCTGTCTCGGTTATATGCCCGAACGTGGATGCATGGGTTGTGGTTCTGGACAGAGGCACCTCAGGAGGTTGTGTTCCCATTACCGCGGGTTTTGAGCCAGTTGTGAAGTCTGGGATCGGCAGAAGCTGGGTGACAGTGTGCTTTGAGGTAACATAGTGGTCTCGCTTTCAATCTGTAAGTACATGGTTTATGAAAAGTGCGCTCTTGGTTCCTTCGTACAGAGGCAAACGTTCGCACTCAGCGTTTAGAAAATCCTATTTTGTGGTTGGACCACACGTAAAAGGCCCAGTGATTACAGTCGCTGAGCCAAAAATAACAATTCTCGTATATATATCAAGGAAATGTGACCAGTGAACAATTTCTCTCTGTAGGTGTGGGCCGGTCTGCCTCATCAAGCCACTGCTACTGTAGAGCTTACTGGACGAGCTTCAATATGCAGCAGCCAAGAGTGACACTAAGGAAGGCAACAATCGAATGTGCCAGGCGGCCAACGTTCGTAAAATTCGCGCCGTTGTGTACAATAGTATCAATACAAAGGGACATCTGTGGGTTGGGCGAGGCCCCGCCTGGAAATCTCCGGCGCGCTTCCGGTCACCCCGGAGCTCTCACCCTGATATTCTTCGTTTCCCTTACCGAGTTCGGAATTTCCTTGAAAAGAATAATCCGACTGCATGCTTTGGACCAGTCTAGGCGCTCGTGTCACCCGGGGGATCTAGTCATTTTTTGATGATCCGAGTGCAATAGAGCACATCTGTGAGAGGGATATCGTGCGTCCAGCCCATACATACAGCGAGTAGCTACGTTGCATTTCATTCAGCCACATTCCCTGCTGGACACTGAGACATATGAGTCAGCGGCATGTTATTCCTGAAGCTGAGTAGATCTGACGATCATGTTCCTCGGTGCAAGAAGCCGCCACTTCACGCATTGCAACTAGGAGAGGCATCATCTCGTGTTGATGGAACACCTAAACTCAATCGTACGATCAACTAATTTATCAGCATTTGCCGTTACACAGTATGGAATGAATGTAACGTTAGAAATGCTTGCGGGCTTGGCGGGGTAGTGATGAGCCTGAGTAATCAGTCGGCGAGACCGAAGTGGTCAAATAAATATCAGCACCTCTCACGATGAACTGCCTCATCTGTCGAGGATGGCATGCCGATAATAAACCATCACCAGTGGAATATCAATATCACTATCCAAAATGACGACCGGAAGCACGACAGGCAAGGTTTTGTCCCCGGCCGCAATGGTCCACGTCGTCCTCCAGACGTCACAATACAAACCCATGGTCGCATTCTACAAGGCGTTGCTAGGGGCGTACGCAACTTACGAGAATGAAGTCCTCTCGTTCCTGACGTACGACGAGGAACATCACCGGGTGGCTATAGCCCATAATCCCTCGGCTAAACCGAGGGACCCGGCCGCGGCCGGCATGGCCCACATGGCCTTCTCCTTCAAAACCATGAACGACCTCTTGCTGGCCTATCGCCAGCGGAAGGCCCGAGGGATCTTGCCCTTCTGGGCCATCAACCACGGCCCTACGACCAGCATGTACTACCAGGACCCGGACGGCAACCAGATTGAAACCCAGGTGGACAACTTCGACACGGTTGAGGACGCGACCGCGTTTATGAACACGCCCGAATTCGCTCAGAACCCAATCGGCGTCGACTTCGACCCAGAGGATCTCATCAGGAGGGTAGAAAGTGGTGAGGATGAGGCGAGCCTGAAAAAGAGACCCTGTATCGGGCCTCGCGGGGTGGAAGGAGTGCCTGTGCCACCAAGGCCGGAAGTCCGAAGCAGCTACGACGTTATCCAGGCCTGAAGAACCTAGCACTCGACGGAAGAATCAATATTCTGAAGGATTATTTGTTGGACATGTATTGAGCCACTTGCGTGAATGGTGCAATATGTGCGAGATGTCTGGGGCATTTGAAGCTGGGCTGGTATGTCGCAAGGAAGCATGAACACAAACACTTGCATCAATTTTATAGCGCCAAAAAAAAGGCTCGTTTAAACAAAGATAATGGAGAGATCTCCGTGCATTCACTACAAATTAATCGGAATTCAATAAATCAATACTCGTATTTCCCCGGATCAAATACATGCGACGAGATTGGGGGTTCCAAAGTCCTAGGTACTTGAGACACACTACATTTACTGAACATACGGTGTTTGAGTCACATTTTAGCGTGAGTCGTGTATTGAGAAAGCTGCTGCGTCCAAAAACAAATGAAAGTCGGACAGAACATCTGCGAACCGGCAGGAAACATGCTTTGTCACCAACTTCATGGATCGGAAGCCTCATTCACTGGGCGGTAGCAACATATACCATCTATAACTAGGTGTAAGAAGGTACAGAAAGTCACCATGGGAAGTTTCAGAACCTTTAGTGTGGATTCAAGTCCTTCGCTGGGGTTTTAGAGGTGGATTCACTGTGTTAGTTTGCAACCGGCCTTGATGCTACTATAGTACGACATTAAAGTCTATGAGCCGGCACATTTATAAGGCAAGAGTGGTTTGTAGCTATAAACCCACCAGAAATATTCAAAAGTCAAGTATTATATGGCTGCTTCCTTACTTTCGAAGACGTTTCACAACAATCAGTATTAATACCATGCCCACTGAACACCTACTCTCCCAGACTGAGGTGAATGAAATGGATCAGCCGTTGAAATTCATACCTCTTCTAGAGCCGATCGAGCCGATCGAGCCGATCGAGCGCTATTATGAGATCACGGTGCGCTGGTGTGACGACCACAAAATCTCAGCATGCCCGAATCATCAGCTGAAGTGCTTGAAGGTTTTCGACGAAACCTCTCAGCAGAATCAAGACCAGGCGCAATTATCTCTCGATTTGGGGCTCTCCAGCTTTACTTCCACCGACAAACAAGTCTTTGATCAATGGGAAACCTCAGAAGAAACAGACGAAGATGAGTACGAAAAGACCTCCGAGTTTCCCGTTGTGAAGCAGCCACTCCGAAGAGTACCCCAGCATGGGCCGAGTGAGGCACATTGCACAAGTCCAAGAGTAAATTGGCACCCGAAAGATTTCTTTCCAAGTACCAGTTCGAATGCGGAAATTCGAATTGCACAGCGAGAATATGGTAGTCACTTTGTCCGGTTTCGCACGCCCTACAAGAAGCTCATCTGGCTGGCCATCCTCGCATCTGTCACCATTCCTGTGACTTCAGCGGCCAGTGTGTCCTATTATTTCGATGGGACAATTTTGGCATCGGGCATGTTGGCGAACACTCCCAGTATCTGCGTCGGTACCAAGCTGATTCCTCCTTCCCACGGCAGCTTTCGGCTAGCCATATTATGGTATGATAGTCCCACATCCCTCATCGCGTTCTTCGCTAACCAGCAGCAGGACTACCACCTATGGTCTGGTGTGTGAAGTCGTGCTCGTCATGCTGCTCATGACGAAGCTCCGCAGAGAGCTGCGGGGACGTTTTTTAAAACTTGTGTCTGTGTCGTCGGTCATTGCAGTCCTCGTTGCCAAAAATTTGATGAGGAATGGGGCATGGAGTGTGATCAACCTGGTCCCTTTGTGCGTCACCTTATGCGCGATTGGTTCTTGCATATTGTTAGAGAGAATAACCTTTGTTGCTGTTATAGACGGAACTGAGCGAGGGGAAGGTAGAATTATGGGCATCGTGTGAGATATTCAGATGACCTACACGCCGGAATCTACATTCTTGGGCTGTCGCTCTGTTGTATAGTTTATTTACATCTCACCTTGGGTTTCCCTTGACCTTGACCCTCGTTTGGGAGAGTGTCAGCGCCTCTAGAAATATCAACAAAGGATGTAAAGATGTCAACAAGTTTAGGTGGATCAGAGCAAGAAATTTGGTTGATCACAAAATGATTAACGGTACTATTGTTGACCCGGATCTGAACCACGTCCACTCCTCAAGTTGTCCAAATACTGTGTGTAAATATTTCTCAAGTGAGCTTCAAGCGGACCAAACTCCTAGTGTTGAAGCTTTGAAAGCCAGTGTTTCCAAAATGAATTGACATTTACTGTTTCTCAGCTGTCACTTTGTGCTTGGTCACCACGCCCTCCTTGCCTGCCTCCTCGCCCGCCGTTTTTCTACCAAGAGATCGGATATACACACCAGTCAAAAGAGAGTGCACCACAACTTTTAGGGAACTGCGCCCAGTTAGAGCATATTATTTGACGCAGGTTAACTACCCTCTACCCAGCCCTTTCAGATCCTTACTAGTAATAATGATAATAAGAAGACGATGAGAATAGTGTACTCTTATATGTACTAAGAAAGGTAACAGTTTCTACGAAGGTCGAAGCTGTGATAGGTATTTATAGTACAAGCGAGTACATAGTAGAAGGCATATATTAAAAAGTACACCTAGGTACCTTGAATAAATCATAGAGTCAGCCTATAGTTAACTTAAATATGTGCACAGGGGCGGCACACTCGTAGTATTGGTGTCCCCTCCGTTTTGACTGGTGGGCTTCTCTCGTCTCTTGACCAAATGCGGCGGGCACGTGCCGCCTTTCGATGGCCGAAGGACACCGTCACCGCTGACGCCGTCAACACTCCCTGAATTGGCTGCATTTGAACTGGCTATTCCAGACATGAGATCAACTTAATGTTCTCGTAGATATTCCTGGGATGATAACTGACCTATGGCATTAATGACGCCCATGACCATCTTATCGGCAACCTTTTTGGTCTTCTCAAGCTGTGCGGATATGTGCAGTGAGCAAGTTGAATTTCTCGAGTGAAGCCGTTTCAAGTAGGCCCTACTTACCACTTCAGACCCGGTCATGATTGCAAGCGTGAAGAGAGCGGTTTGTGTACTGAAACAATGAAAATGGCTTAAATTGTCTTCTGGTGTTGACGTACTGCGGGAATCCAGGTTCGCAAAGAAGTGGTCAGAGAAAGCGGCAAGTGCAACGGATAAAAGAGTAGGACGTAATAAATACCCTGCCAGTCGATCCGATGATCGAGCGCGTTAGCTCCTGCGGCGCAGTTCTCGAGTGGCTACCACTGTGCGTTGTCTCCAACCATCTTGGCGCCCAGCAAAGCCATCGAAAATTAACACCCAATTCAGAACTGCACTGCCTACTGAGTAGGGCGAATTATTCACTCACACCAGTCAGCAGATCCGGTTGGCGCCTGTTCTATATCCCGCATTCTCACATCACGGGTGCTGATCTTGCTTGTGCTACCCTAGGGTAGTGGCGGTTAGGCTGATTTCGTACTGTCACCCGTCGACAGTGCCACGGATGTCCAATATCTGCCCAATGCCCTCAAAACTACTGCTGACAAAATCCTGGTGCCTGCTACGCACTATAGTGTACCACATACCTCAGTAGGCGGCGCCCACTGACAAACCTCCTATATGACTACCTCCTATGTGACAACATCATATATGGCAACCCGATTGTGTATGAACTTCCTGCCGGTTGACCTCCTATACAACAGCCTCCTATAGGATAAACTCTTATAGGACAAGCTGTTGTTGGGCATTCCGCTAAAATTAGACCTCCTATGGTATGGATCTATAATACTGTAAACTTCTTATAGGAGATCCCTGATACAATGATCTCCCATAGAATGGCCTCCTTTGGTAAACCGTTCTGTGGAAAGCCTTATGTGGTGCAATTTTTAAAAGATAGAAGGTGAACAAGTCGCAGGAGTTCTGCTACGATGTTGTGTGATTTTAAAGTGGTTGTGGTCTTGTGATCATGTATGTGAAAAGCTAGGGATGTTGGTTAACTTGAGTACTTAAGAGGGAAGGAAAGTTCCAGGTCCGCAGCCCTAGCAGAGACTAAAATTCCCCGGCGCCCTGCTTGTGAAGCTAGGTATGGTATGAGAAGAAGCGACAGCACCAGGCTTCAGAGGCCCATCACAGATTCAGGGCATGTTCAGATGGCCCAAGGCTGCGCTATTGGTAATTAATGACCTTCAAGGTCCGAAGCCGGTTTCAATCAAGACCGATTTTGATCAATAATTAGCATACCAAAAACAGATATATAATAGCAGCTCCCATATCGACGCTCGCGACCTGCTGCACAGAAATGATGAACCTCTAAAACCAAAATTCCGCTCACCATTCTGCACCAAGGCGACTCTTCTTACACAGTGCAACCATTCTATCCATCGCAGACACATTCAAGCTTTTGGATCATTTGCGACAACATGGCTGGATTCCATCATTTCAATGACCTCCCAAAAGAGTTACGAGACTCTATTTGGGACATGGCCATCCGCAAGGATAATCCAGCCGTCCATTTTTTCACCATGTACGACACCGAGAAAGACCCTGACTCTGTTATCGACCCAACCAAGAAAGTACACGTCACGAGGGATCCTGAACTCCTAAGTTGGCCTTACATCATAAGCTTCTATACCGGCCTTGCAGCTCCACGGGGTTGTAGGAAGGGCAGACCTTCTTGGACAGAGGGAAATATCTCAACTTACCTCGAAGATTCAGGCCTATGGACAGCCTGCTACGAGTCTCGCGAGAGAATGATGCGGCACTTCAAGCCATGCGAGACCAGCCCACAGGCTTCGTGGCGTAAGCAGTTGGATTGGTGGAAGATCCGTGATATCCAGAAAAGGCCTACGGTCTCGGTCAACATGGAATATACCCGCGATAACGGCGAGCGACAGTACCTGACTATACGTCCCTCTATAGACTTGATCTGTCTACAAACGCTTGAGAATTCCGAGATCTCATTCGGGACACACTGTTGTGACTGGCAGGGTATTGGAGAATTCCCGTTGTTTAGGTGGCGTGACGATACGGGCTGCAGCTGGCATTCGTATATTAGGAATGTCGCCGTTGAATACGACCCGGCATGGGAGGATTGCGACAGCTATGACCGCTTCAGGAGCGTGAGCGCCGCCTTCACCTGCGTTCACGAGATCCCTGGGCTCCAGACTTTCTGGTTTATCGACTACAGGCTGAAGCGCAGATTCAAAAGAAAAGAAGGGGAAATTGAGCGAGAGATGTTTAAAGCCGGCAGACTGACCTTAATCGAGGTTATGAATATTGATCATGAATGGTGCTGCTGCACAAAGGAAGGCTGTTCAGACGAATGTCTCTCAGACGGACTACGTGTCATCCCGCACGGAGCGCACGAGCTGGCGGATGACTTCGAATCGTATCACCTTCAACGGTTTGATGCGGGCCGGGAGTCTGATGACGTTGGAACCTGGTACTGGGGAGACTACGGGGTCCTCGCCTGCGTTGATCTGGAGTTGGAGGGGGAGTTGCCGACAGAGACGGAATGGTGGGATATGATGGGTGAGAGATTAGAACGTCTTGGCTATTAAATATCAGAGAGCCCGTGATCTGCTCAGAGGAGTCAAGGAGCCTCTCCAAATATGGCCTAATGGTTCAGTGACGCTGCAAGAGAACATTCTCGCACAACGAAGATCACTCACGTCTCAGCCATTGGTAACAATTGCACTTTACGCGGACCAGGGTTACGGTGATAATTTATCAAAGTACCAACGTGATGCCGCTATTTACACTAAAGTAATGAGATGGAGAAACGAGAGGCTATGCTGAATACGGCGTGTTCCAGTATTTCCAGGCCCGAAGAGCGGCTCAAGCAGACGGCTGATATTGTCGATCGCGAGCGCGTGAAACTCAACACTTATTGGGAGCTTCAGAGGGCGCCCTGCAGGGGCTGCTAGATATTATGAATGGCGTACCAACTGGCTGACAGAAAATCTCGTAGAGTTATGAAGCCTCAGGCGGTTGTTCGTGAAAATCTAATGAAATGCCTGGCTACTGAATAGTCGATATTAGCTGGCATTTATACCACGATTGGTTTTGGTAATGACACATGATTCCTTAGGACAGTCAGAAGGGACCCAGAGTTTCTATCATTGGCTGCATCGTAAAAGTCAACAGCAGTGTTTCGCGAACATCCCTGGCGCATATCCCGTGGTGGGTCAGAACCACTTTACACCATGACCACGATAGATAACACGGACGACGGCGGCCTCCTTCTGTGGCATGGCAACCAAGGATTCCTAGAACATATGGCCACTAAGAGTCACAAACACGATTACAGAGACGGCGTTGCCGATATATCCACTTAACAAGGACCGACGCTTCTTCGAGGACACAGTCATACGGCGCATTCCCAGGCATTCCTCCGAGCACACGTTCTAGTAGACCCTGCAAACGCCTGATGCAAGCTATGGTCACCATAGAGGTCATTTGGTGAGCTATCGATTGTAAAACACAGCAAGATGTCGATTTGCACATCCCCGTAAATGGTACCCCTTATCCGCGCGAGACTCAAATTATACGAGGTTGAATTCATCCGCCAGCGAATGAGATAGCTTCTTCCGTATTCGGCAGTCAATGTCCATGAAGACTCCCGACAATACGGCTGAGCAAGGGTCAGGCCGGAGAGGCCACTGAGGACTCGGCTGTCATCTGTCAACCTCAGCTCGGCGTCATGTTCGTACAATACTACGTCTGCCAAGCCAGGCCGAAGAGGCGACTTACCTTCGCCATTTACGCTGCCATGACAGCTTATAAAGACAGCTGAATCCCACCCAGAACCAGCTCTTGGCCTTTGAGTCCATCAATCTGTGTGTCGAAGGGCGGAAGGACTATTCTGTACTCCTAGCCATTGCCGCTAAGTTGAAGTCATTCATTACATCTCAAGGATCAGCCTGACCTACTTGCACTTCTTCTGTTCGAGACCGAAATGCAATCTCAATTTCTACATCTCCTCGCAATCACGGGGTCTTTACTGCCTTTGACAAAAGGCATGTTGGTACCAGGAGACATACCGGACAAATGGAAGCTGTCGGTCTCCCAGGCGTGGGACAACGCCGTCGTTCGGTCCAGGAACGTGTTGGACCTAGAGGTTTACCCCAACTGGGCTTTGGATCAAATCATGGACGGCGATGGGTATTTCATTTGCGATTGTCTTTCATCTATCTCATACTGAACTCATACGCTGATTTGGCTTTTCGCGGATAGCACTATCAACGTCTGTATGCGCTGGGGCCCCAACAAGACCTTGACCGAAAATGAGCGCCGCCAAATAGTGGCCACGTATGAGGCCAACTACCATTCCTGGATCGACTTTCTGCCTGGCTACGACAATTTCCCGTACACGCAGGTCGATTTCAATGTTACCGGCTGGGCGGTCAGCGACAAGAGTCTGATCCAGGGCTCATCCGATGGCTTTGAGGTTTACTCAGACTTTACTGACGAAGACGGGCTCCCGACCTGCAACCCTGGCTGCTGTCGAAACGAACACCCAGATGGTGACTACAGTCAGTGTGAAGGGGGAGCGAAAACCCGTTTCCACCAATTCTTTGCTCGATCCCATTGGCTTCGGTAACATGACCATGGCCGCGGCCACTGGTTCTGGTTTCTACGTCGGGTACCCTGGCGGACTGTGGGTAGCAAGGTGTCAGACTGGCCGCTTTTTCTCCATGAGTCGGTAAGCACCCCCGAAGGCTGGGAAGGCAGTCGAACAAGCAACTAAATGGTCGTGCAGGGACACACCTTCGGATTCCCGGACTACCTTGACGATGGATCTCGGAACCACACCATTTGCTCCAATCTTTGGCTCCCTCCAAACTCCCTCCCCGGCTGAGTTCGTGATGAAGCCGGGAGACTACGGCGCTCATGTCCATGAGGTTACCGAGATGGAGGGTTGGATGATTCGCCACTGGTGGACCAGATTCTCGAGGCTTGGTGGCTGGCAGCACGACAACACGACTTACTCGCCACTCCCGAACTGTACTTCAGCCCAATTGGTATCTTGAGGCGGCATTTTTGGTGTCCTGAGGCTCAGATATCTTAGCCTAAAAGAGCAACTTAGTCGTCAGGGGGGCTTTTCTGTCACAGGGTATTTGAGCGAACGCGACTGCCTAGGCCAACCTTCCTTCAGCTCCGATTCAAATCAATATGGAGTGGAGGGCTTTCCTATGACTGAAGACCGTAAATACAACACCATAGAATACACCTGATCTCGAATTGGTGCCTTTCTCACTCAAAGGATACAGATAGTCCGTGCCTTTCTCAGTTACGATTTCCATGCTGAGTGAGTTATTAAGAAGGCTTCTCACCAATCACGGGTGAATTACTGCGTTAACACTGTAGTAGTGCGAACAGGCACAGAAAAGCCATTCCGGAACATGATGTATCTCTGTGTATCGATATGTGATGCGTATGTGAGGAGAACATCACTCGAAGGGAAATACGGTCCAGTACGAATTATGGAAATGAAATTGAGAATGAGGGTACACCTCTTACCCGCCGGCAGCAGGCTTAAAGGGCCCTCCTGATGGTGTCTGCGGTAATCCGGCCCAGGATATCGGACAAATGTGGGGACCAGCGGAGACCAGCCTACCTACTTACCAAGGTAGTAGGTAACGAGCTGCGAAGGAGCGCAAGTACGCTAAAACCAATCACTGTCTAATGTCCGTTGGAACATTAAGAGCAATTTATATATTACCTAGGTGATATTGGTTTTTGGGGTGTCTTATTTCTCACTTGCATCAGGGAGACCCGAGAGCTGACCCCGTGGACTTTGCCGTGGCATGATTCGAGGAGCAGCCGGTTTTGACAACAGGCATTTGGTGGCTGGGATGTCTGGACCAACCAACACGATGGAGCAGGGTGAGGGTGCGTGGGACTAAAATAGGGCAGACGGGGATCATGCGGTCACCGGCCCTGATCTGAGCAAGATAAGAAGTGGGAGACCCCCTCCAATTTCGTGGTCAGTCCTCTCCTCTCGCCGTTCACGTTCGTATTCTACTCCTCCGGTCAGTCAGTCATCATCATCAAGAATCCTACGGCCTTACCTAGACCTCTCTTCGCCCACTGGTTCTGAACCATCTCTGGAGCTCCTGGAATCACAGCTTACTGCATTCACCGACCTCACAACCCACAGACAAAATGCCTGAAGTCAGCGTACCACAGCAGCAGCAGCCCATGGAGCTCGCCCCCGCCGACTCCGCTGTTGTTACTCAGCAACCTGTGAGCGCCATCTCTCCCCGTATCTCTGCTTCTACCTTCTTCTATTCAGCGCTAATCTGGGGATTCTACAGGAGGCGCAGGAACAGATGAACTCGGACATGAGCCTGCGTGGTGGCTGCGGCGAGACCGTCGACTGCTGCGGAATTACCGAGAGCTGTGGGTGCTGCTAAACAGACGGTCTGTTTCATCTTGGCACCTTCACTGGTCGACCAAAGAAGCAATGGGGTTCAATATGGTTTGGTTATGACAGAAGTGCATGGAAGCTTTGACGGTACTGGTCGAGACTTGAGGACGCGTTGATGTCGTCCCATGTCCAGGGCCGTTCCGGAGGTTTCTGTGCATCCTTTACACTGTTTTTATATGGTAGTTCATGCTTCAATGCGAAGACCGGAGTTCGAATTTCACAGACTATGACATAGATCTCGTACTTCATCCCGACTGATTGTTTGATCGTCATGTGTACCACCCGCGAAGAGGAGAAGAACAGACAGAGCCCAAGCAACGGGGGCCGGCGGGAGTGGGAAGCCGCCCGAGCCAAGCTCAAACGGCCCACGCTGGGGTGGCTTGGCAGGGCTGCCAGAAAGCTTAACCCCCTTAGCGCGAGACGTGACGTCAAGAGCGGGCGGCCCCAGTGCTCATCGAGCGAATAACAACGGCGGATCTGAAGGTTACTCCGCCGTGCTATACTTGGAATGGGTTCCACGGTCCCGGTTTTGGACAGCTCCAGACCGTGCCACCCAATCTTTGATAGCTCCACTCTCTATTGAGTAACGGTCAAGGGGGTTTCCTTCTTTCGCTTGGTATTTACCAGGACGGGGTCCCAGCACGCGGAGAGGCACGCGCGTCAATAACCACGTAGCTGATTCACGAACCTTACCCGACTGTCTGCTATATGACGACAGCATGGAAAGTGAATCACCTGGGCAATTCTCATGCTCATGATCCTGTGGGTTCTGTTTCCTGTGACACAGACTCCTACAGCTTCGCGTCTGCAGAACCCTCATATAGAATGATGGAATAGATTCCTATCACATATTCTCCTGTGTAATCTAAATAAATTTTTAGTCCATCCACCAGTGGAATAACGAATCCAAGATGTGGACAGTATTTTAGCCACAGGAAGCTCTGCAATGAAAGATAGACGTGGTGAGATGTTTGAAGGTCGGGTGATATTACAATATTATGTGTGATCAGAACTTCTTTCACGTTTCTCCAAAAACACAAAGCCTGGAATGCTCCATCCGGAGAGTGGCAGCTTGCTCCACGAAGTCTGTGCCAACAAGCTATCATCTCACCCATGCCATGCGTAGCCAGATAGCTCTCAGCTCACGTAAATCCGATCCTGGGGGTGCTGGAAAGGGTCTCGGGACAAGGATAGCCAGGGAACCACTTCTATGGCTCAACAACATATTGGTCGTGTATAATTGTGACGATTCTTGACAACCAATGTAGGCTCAAGCTGTGCCACAGGGCCACTCAACTCGGCTGATACTATTTGACACAGGTCACAATGAACACAAAGAAGCATAGTGTCGCCAAGCAGCAGTGGTCACTCATCTCTTCAGCGCCATTGCTATTTTGGGATACAGAACAATGAGGTTTGCAACCCACAATATTGTATTTTTGGGAAAGGATTACTTGGCAATGAAGTCAGTCCTTTGTGCAGAGATCTTTCGCCGACATTCATTAGAAGGCTGTTCTGCAACCTTCGAGACTGGATGACTTTCCTAAAATAATTTCCCTGTCAAATATTACACATACCAAAAACACAACACTACAACTTCTTCAACAAGCACGCAAACTTTAAAATTATGCAACTAAACATCTATTCAAAACTCTTCGTCCTGGCGACGTTTCTCGTTCCTGCCATCCTCGCCAGATGCCCGATATGCTTCGATAACACTGTGCGAGGATGTGACGGCTTGGGGCCGGGCTCCCTCTATTACACCTGTTACAAGTCGAATATCAATGCCATGATGGTCAGTACATTTACCTGTGAGGGTGGATGTAGATACATAATGGGCGAGCCCCGCTGTAACAATGGTAGGTTCAAGGATGAGATGATTGCCCTGCCCATTGACCCAACGTGCCCGTGGGGTCTCAGGGGCAGGGCGCCAACTCTATTCACGGCGTAAGGACCAATAGTCAAAGTCTTGAGATTTTGTATTTTAGTTTATTATATATCCTCTGGTGAATTGAGCACTCCAACGACAAGCCACACCTAGTGGTGTTCTATCTTAATTTCAAGTTTTGAGATACCGATAGCCGAGGCTCCTGTCGAGGTACCTTTCGATGTGTTTTAATAAGATCTTACATTCTAAAGAATTTCGATTGAGTAGCATTCTTCCATTAACGAAGAGAACATGACACAGAAACGCGGCATCATGGCCAACTGTCACTTCAGCCTTCTTGTAGATAAATATGGTGAGATCGGAAATTTGCAACCGCAAAAGCATAGGGAACACGCGAAATGGTCATCCCGTAAGATGTTATCCCGCAAGATGCTTTCCCGTAAGACGTTGTCCCGCAGGAGGTTGTCCCGTAAGAGGTTGTACTATAGGAGGTCATCCTACTGTATGTTATCCCTTAGAAGGTAATCCCCTAGAAGGTTGTTCTCTAGTAGAAGGTCTTCCTGTAGGAATTTTTTCTGTAGGAAGGTTATTGTTGGAGGTTGCCCCACAGGGCTCGGGTGTATCCTCCGTTTTTTGCGGGAGTGAATCTCCGGTCTCAATATGATTACAACATCATGCACAACGACGTCCTTAGGCATGGCGAATATTGAAATGAATGATATTGTGAACGTTCAAATAGTGATTTATGGAATTGCGTGCAACGGCCGGGTCTGAACTGAAAGCTCCCAGTGAATACCCAGTACTGTCTTGGATCATGCCACAAACTGCAACTAGATTTGCTTCGCCGCTTCAAAAACTCTGAATCATCCCAGAAGTGAGACATCTGCCGTGAAAGTTGCGACAATGTTTTCAAACATTGACCGAGCAGTGTTAGCACCACCAGCAAAACCTAGTCGTATCAGCACTATTTTGACGGCCGTCTGTCCCAAGTACCGGCCCTCAAATGCTGATGATAGTCATAGTCCCTGCTCTCCATGGTCAGTTCCAGGTCATCCAAGCTCGCCCCTGTCTGTGTCCTTGCATTGCTGCGTCCGAATCTGCCTAGTAATGACCTTAGCCCCGTCATAGATGCCTTGGGAACCCGAGGAAGGCGTGATTCGATTCCTGGAGGCCCAAGAGGCTGGTTCACATGGCCCTCTTTGGAGTCGCTGGGGGCAGCTGCTCTGCGGTAGCCAGCTGTGCAGTTGTACCAGAAGTGGCTCGCCCAGGTGCTCGTTTTCTCTGCCATGCTCTTGAACAGGACAAATGCCACGGGTATACAGCTACATGATATGCCAACTGTGATCTCCGCGATGCTGGTGGATGCCAGTTCAATGTTATCTGATTTGTTCTGGCAGCGAGACGGGGTGGTCAACATACTTCAAACCATGGATCCGCATTGCGGGCCAAGACAAATCATTCCCGCCTGTCGTAAAAACATCGAAACGGTAGTAAGCACTGATCATAGAGAACACGCATGCTCTATAAAGACCGGTCAGTAAGATTTCAGATATCTGGAATTAGTTCAACGTATGATTGTTGGTGAAACGTACGCGGATCCCATGAAAAAGATAATTCCGAATCCCACTTTTTGTCTTCTCGAGATGTGCAGATTCAGAACAAAGAAAAGGGGGAGCAGTAAGATGTAAACATCTACCACAGCTCCTACCACTCCTGAGGCCGCCGTGGTGCCTGAAGTATATTTCTTGCACCTCTCACCAACGTTCGGTGATATCCAACCGCCGCTGGCATAGTCTTCAGACTTCGGCGTGCATGCGACAGCTGACACTATAAGCAACGGAATGTAAAAGACAATGTTGAAAATTATCCCAGACAGTATTAGAATATGGAAACGACGCGAAGGGCTGAAAATTCGCTCGTAGAATGCTAAAATCGCTGTCTTGGCAAACATGGCTGCTGCCATGAAAAGGAGAGTTGTGACGACAGATATCTAATGTCGTGTTAAGGTAATGTATGTTTGGAATGGAAAGTCGGAATGACAACGATATGGTGACTTGAAGGACTCACCTGCACATAATACGCTGTGATTTTGCTGATGGGAATATCCCACAGGTGTGGGCCAGCAGGGTTGTCGAGGACTGTGCAACTTAGCTACATACAACTCAAGGCGGCTGCGCGCAGTGGAATAGCATACTTGTGAAGATCAAAATGATATAGACTATTACTGTGGCCTAGTTCGGTCCAATGTCAGTGCTGGTCAAGTCTGAGTCTCTTTTTCGTCACTTTGCCAGTGTCGATCGACTAACAGATGCGGGAATGCAAAGGTCTAGTGGTGGAAATGTGAGCAGATGTTCGGACACAGGAATGGACCGGAACTCTTACAATCATCCAGCCCAAATTTTTGCATCAAGGAGGATCTTGTATATACTCGCATAGTGAGAAGGAGTATCATTGGCGGCAATGTCACATAGGTAAAAATCCTGGGCATATTGGCCAGTGAAGGAGGATTAATGAAGTTCGGCATGACACCCGGCGGCGGCAGTATCGCCGGGATATTGCTGAGGTCCAATCCGGGCGTGTCCATATTTTTGACCCAGAGATCAGATTTGAAATTAACTGGTAAGGGGCGTTCTGATGTTCAGGAAGGAAATGGAGAATGAAGTGCAAAGAGCAAAACTGGGGGAAGCCCGTCTACAGGTTGAGCTACAGGCCTATTTAAGTATTTGCCTCTCCAGTAGAAGAAGTGAGTTTGAAGAAAGATACGGCCACCTTCTGATACACTTACTTCCAATCCTGTCCCATCTTCAGGATGATTCGACTGATTGCCCAGGTGTCCTATGGTAGCCCTCGTTATCTTTAGCATTCAGCTGCAGCTGCAGTGTCGCATGCGTCAGCACAGCCTGCCTCAAGAGTCCAGTCAAAGCATTCGACTTGAATAATGATGAAGTCAGTGAACATCTCAAGTCGCTGTGTTTCTCAAATCCAAAATGTTATGAGGCCTCTCAAATGGCACTTTATGCTTTTTTGGCTGGAAAGTGAGCCGATTTGGTTTATGGGCAGATATCCATGGGCCCCTTTCATCTTCTTGTCTCAGTATGGAAGCCATTCAAGTGCACTGGGGACATAATATGCCTCTTTCAGAGACATTCCAGACACGGCACAGGCGGCCAATGAATCCGGTGCCAAGTAATTGGACAACTGGGCAGCGTGCCGCTTTGGAACTCTTTTGGGGGTCTTTACTGTCGTGTGATCTTGCACAGGAAGTCAGTTAATGAATTGGGGGATCATCATCAGGTAATATATGTCATTCAGTTGATTGGCACATAAATATGTCTGTACAAATTCACTGCGTGGGCTGAGGTGGGGGCTGATCAGAAGCTGAATGTGGTCTTTCAAGTAGGTGTAGAGCTTGTGCGGTAGACTGTGTGAATGTGGTGACACAGAGGGGCGAGGGGTTGGCGAAAGCGAGCTGGGGAGCCAGCTCTGGGAATTTTGCCAAGTAAGGGGCTGGTAAGATATTCAAGGACTTATTTCTCGTCTCCACCACAAGTTAGAAATTTTCATGGCTACCTGCTGAGAATCTGTCTTGAGAGTATGTTCTGTTCTGATTTCCTTGAAACGTAGTTAGTCGTGGATAAAGAACAGTCTACTTCTTCTTACCAGCGATATGATTAAGTAGGATTGTAAAAATGAGGAGACCTTGAAGTCTGTTTACATGAACTCTTGCCCAGTTGAATGTAAATTTGGCCTCACTGAGGTATCATCCTTGGTAAATTTAGAGGGAGGGGAGGGAGAATCGAGCACGGAGTCTGAAGCAAGATATTCTCTGCCTGATGGACGACATGTCTGCCTGCAAAAGGCCCCCTGCCACGTCTGCTGTTAGGCTCACTCGATGTCACTGTGACTAATTTTACTATTTAGCCACGATTTCAGTGCTTTCCTCGAAACGGAACGTCTGTCTGGGAAGGACTTCTGAAAACATACCTGGGTTTGTTGGATTCGTGTACGGTTTTCTTTGATTGTTTCCCCTCTCCTTGCCTCTCCTGTTAGAATTGAAGTAAACAGACAACAATATTCTGGTAATCAGGTTTCTGTTGCATGCCATACCTGGGATCCCAATATTGAGATGCCGCAATGTCAGTAGGACTTGGGACATGTCAATAATTTCCCCGAGGCTCCTCTTCTCGTAGTTTATCGTATCAGTTGGTGGCAGCCAAGGAAGACAGAGTACACAATCCTCTCTTCCGTCAGAATGCAATGAGGTAAAGCACCCTATGTCTAGACGGCTTGATCGAATCAGACTCTGCCTTGTCGACATGCTGCACTAGGAGCCGGACTGTTAGTGATCATACATTGCCATTACAATGATTCTCAATCCATATACATCCCGAAGGCGTACGGTCCCTTTATATAGTGGTAAATTCTCTGATCTAGCAGGGGCTCGTTTTTGTTTTTGAGATCGGAAATTCGCACGCAAGAAAAACGGGGGTATATCTAAAAGGGGCTATCTGAGTACCTAGAGGAGAGCAAGAACAACTTGGGAATCAAAATACCTAGGTAGTCAATTTAAGATAGAAGGTCATCTTATAGGAGGTTGTCTTATAGGAGGTTATCTTATAGGAGGTTATCTTATAGGGTCTTGTCTTATAAGAGGTTGTCCTGTAGGAGGCTATCACGTAGGAGGTTATCCAGTACGCCTCGGGTGCACCCTCTGTTTTTGCCGGTGCGAATCTCTGATCTTCTTCTCTTTTTCTTTTTTTTTTTTAAAAAAAAAGAGAAGAAATAAATTCAATGCCAATAACAGTGCAGAAAACTTCACAATAGCCAGCACTCGAATGATTCAAAATGCTGCATGCATTAGTGCTGCATATGATTGTGTGAGGCTTAGCGGCTGCGCCCCCTGTTGTGCAACGTCAGACGATTGGGATATCTCGGTCGTGATCTAAGCAGCCGCCCTCTCCACTCTTTCAACAGACCCCACTGTGCCATGAGGGTGCCGGTTGATATCATCAAGCATCTGACTTAGCCTTCCACTCGTATGAGGCACTCCCAAGATGGATTGGGCTTGTGATGATGCTGTTCTGGGACCAGCCGATTTGAAGCAGGTCTTCAGGTTTGAGCCCAAGGAGACAACAGTGTTACGGGTGCTCAACCAGTATAATGTGAGATGCGATGAGGGGCGGGCTATGTGGACTATTCTGACGTCCAGTAGGAGCCATTCTTGTGGACTTTGGAAGATGAAAAGGACTGGGAAGAGTGGTTTCGCAAGGTAGACAGACATTTATTCATTTCTCATGTTTTTGTCAACGTTCCTCTAATACCGATCCACGAAGGGGCAACAGTTTGCTGACCATAGACAGGAGCTTCCTCCCATAGATGGCACGGCATCGGGGTTGGTTCTTATGTGAGGACTGGAAGACCGCTTGACTTGTTGTATACTGACTTACTTCCCAACCCCAGTCTGGCAAAACGAACCGGTGAGACCGGTCTCACAGGAATAAAGAAGGTGAACTCGGATCAGTGGTTACAGTATGTTGATGAGAAACTGGCGAAGACCGGCCATGGCCATAACGGCCTGGCCACGGCATCCGGTGTGCCCACATCAAACGAAATGAGTGGGGGTGCAAGAAGCCTCAAGGTCCTCCCATTCTCCAGGGAGGTCTTCCTTCGAATCGCATCCAAATTCTTCATCCATGACTCTGCCGTCAGAACCATCAGTCGAGCAGACATCCCGGTCTTCTCGAGCGCTGATGTGTACATGGGGGAAAGAGAAGGTCCCAGATACCCGGCTTACGGTACTTATCTCCCTTTTCTTAAAAGTGCAAGTCCACGGCTTACCGCTATGGTAAATTGCAAGGCTAATGCTCTGACAGTGTACAACTGCCGCACCACCAACTCCTGGCCCATGGACCTGGCATACACGGCAACCTTCTTCCCACACTGCGGGCTCACATTTGGTATTCTCTTCGGCTGCCCGTTCTCTATCGAAAAGCAGATTGTGAACAGATTGAGCTATGCCACCAAGGACGTCGCACATCCGCTTCTAATGCCGGGAATATTCGCGGAGCTCGAGAGGACTCGTCAGATCCACATAATCGAGTCTGCGATCGACAAGGTAGAGACGCGGATCCTGACGGTGGACTCGAGCCCGGAGGAGATGGACGCCATGTCACCATCGATGAAAGAAGCAGACAACCAGGCGAAACGTACGCAATGGCTGGACACTACGTACCTGAGGAACCAGTTGATCAACTGGAACACGCAACTCAAGAAATTGGCCAGTCACACGGATGAGCTTTCGGACATGGTGTTCTCCCAGCAACATTCTGACAGTGCTCTACTGCGTGACCAGACAAAAGTCAACCGGGTCAAGAACGAAGAACACAATGGCGCTTCTGGAGCACACCTACGGCGTGTTGGTGCGAAAATCAGGGACAGAGTTCAGGAAATTATTGACGAGTACGATGCCAAAATCAGAGACTGTACCATGAGGGTCGACGGAATGGCCATGGCAACTCAATGGGTGAGATGCACCATCCCACGGAGTCTTCTCCGTAGCAGACCTGCAACTATGTGTTTTTCCTTCATACCGCCACAATCTGCTCTCATCATACCCCGTGAAGGATATGGAAGGCTCGCGAATATCAAGACGGAGAACTGACCGCACCAGGCACAAGGTGAAACCAACGTGAAAATCGCTCTGGCGACCAGTCGAGACTCTAGACATATGAGATCAATAGCTCTCGTCACCATGGTATTCTTGCCAGGCACATTTTTTGCAGTAAGCCACGAACCCTGCTCCGTGTCATGCTATATATCGGCGGTCAGTAAAGTCTGATACCACTACAGTCAATATTTTCCATGACCTTCTTTGATTGGTCTGGTCCTGACCCCGAAGTTTCCTCTTACATCTGGGTTTACGTCCTCATCACCGCCATGTTCACCCTCCTGACTATCGGACTCTGGTGGTACTTTGTCATCTATCGTCAGTGGCTAGCTCGGAGCAAAGTGATTGATGAGGAGGAAATGGAACTTCTTTCTAGATAAGAGGTAGAGAAATATATTGCTTTAAGGGGCATGTAGCCTTGAAATATATACTAAATGTCACATACAAAGCTCTAGCAACAATGCACCTGGCATGTGACCCATCTGAACAAGTACAGTATGTCTCTCGGGGTTCATGTGAAGGGGAAATAGTATTGCAATATCTGCCATATTATTCTATCATATATGACTGGGAAGCCTTAGACACATTCCTTCTCCCAACACTGTACCGAAATTCAAATTCCACTCACAGCATATACGGAACTAGATTGGAGTCGCTGCGATATTTGTCCTGCCTAAAGGCTGGTAAGACCTAAAAGAGAAAGCATAGGATAATGGGTATCGAAATTTACATGAAATGCTGCTGTTAGTACATTCTACAGGATGAGGGTTCGATCAGCTAGTAGCTATATATCTCGTTTTTGTCACCTCTCGCGCTGAGCTGCCACTGAATCTGGAATAGTCCTAAGCTCAGAATGTTACCGTGCTAAGGTGAGGTGGGGTGAGTCTACAGTGAGCTTCACTGAGTATGGATCAGTTCGGTTATCTTGTCTTGCAGGCATTACGGCGAGCATGCCCGACATCGGGACGTGCTGGCAGCCCGGACTAGACTTGCCCCTTGACCAGGCTCAAGGCGACCAAGCGGAAGGAGGTACTCTAAGTCCTAAATTCTGGTCACGGGATGACCAGTAGTGATGACCTGTGATGGAAGGTGCTATTGCGCTATAGATCAAAAGGTCAGCTAATGGTCGAACAAGGAGTTCGAATATCACTTCCGACCGTATGTATGCCAAGCGGCTCGCAACATAGTGTCTTCACGAACCTATTTTCTTCATCGTCTACTGGCCTCGCTTGGTTTCTTGCTTCATTGTGTAGAGAAATCTTCTCGCAACAGACATAATCTTGTTGAGTGAATATCGCAATGGCTTGCCGCAAAACTCTGCAGTTTAGGAAACTGGGATTGTAGTTGCAACCGGACTCTGACTCGGAAGGCAATTTCTATTACGGACAAAATCCATCCTTATATGAATTTTTCAGCTATTCCCATGGAATACACCTTCCTACTGCATCCCAATATTGAGTAAAATGGTCGGTTACTCGCCCGTAGCGAATCTACAGAGTACTTCGGTGCAACAGCCTCTATTCATGAGTCTTCATCTTGTTCAAGTGATTTTCTGAGCATCGTTAATGCATCCGCAGCCGAAATTCGGTTCTCAGGCAGAAACCTCATGAGTCCTTGCATGATAGATAGCAAAGCCTGAAGCTTTGGCTCATGAACGCTATCACGAAACTTCTGCTCCAGTCGTGGTATTACTGGCTTTTCATCTTCTATATCACTTGTTAAACATATTCTCTTTGTTTCGAATGGACTTGTCGGTCGTAGACTTGCCTAATATTTCGTCCAAACCGTTTGAGGTGGTGCGCTTCATTTCCTCCCATTTTGGTCGCCATTCCGCTGGCAAGTCTTCAATAAAGTCAATCATGTTACCGATCAATCCGTCAATCCCGTACGCCAGGAATGGCTTTTGAGAAAATATGAGAAAGTGAATCTGTAATGAACTTGATCAGCCTTTGCGACTTCGAAACCGAAGTATCGGTACTTACTATCCATCCAGCACGCCACAGGTCTATTCTGTAGTCGATGCGTGGGGTAAATACGGTTTCGGGTGCGTTCAGGCCAAAAGGCTGTGCAATTTTAACAGGCTCAGCTCCTTGAGAAAACGCTTCACCCCAGTCGATAAGGCGAATGTCCTCGTCGTCCTCTTCTAACCAGTCTTCCCATAGTGTGCTTTGCACGATGTACTTGGGTAAGTTAGCCTTCAAGGGCTCGCCGTCAACAGGGCGCAATTCTTCAGTCTTTGGAGGCCCAAGAATCTCAGACAAGCGTTCTTCGGAACAGTCTTTGGTACAAGAGCTGGTGAAAGCTATGTTGCGTGCACTGAGGTCTGAACACATTTCCGGTTAGCACTGGCTCCCCATATCGATGCTTTTGTAAAGTAATTACCTCCTTGTGCATACCCGGCCTTATGCAGTGATGCAAGGGCTTGAAGCAGTTGCTTGGTGATTCTCAAAATAGTATCCACCTCGAGGTGTTCCCCAGGCTCATTGTACTCGTTGCTGACGACATAGCCGACACTAGGACCGAGCAGTTCCAGTACGAGACATTGATGATTGCCGTTAATTCCTGCGTGTACGAACGAGTCTAGTAGACGGACGACATATTCTATAGAGTTGTCCTCTTGCAACTCACGCAGCGTGTGCAGCTCTCGGGACTGGGATGTAGCGTCGGCTGTTAGGATCTTCAGGGAGACCCACTCCTGTTGCCTGTGGTTACATACTATCAGTTGTGTCCGGGTGAGAGCAGAGGGTGTCCAACCACCTACTGATTATCTCTGGCTAGCCACACTGTCGAGAAACCCCCCCAGCCTAACTTGTCGACTATCCGGTAACGTCCGTCTTTGAAGACATCCCCAAGGTGGACGGGGTGATACCCTCCTAGTTCATAGCGAGACAGATTTTCCTCCTCCCATAGCTCCTTGATCTGATAATGGCAGGCAAGAAATTCAGTGTCCATGACGTCACCTAGCCTGCCTGAAAGAAGGTTAATGAAAAGAATGCGTGAGTGAAAAGACAGGGAGTAGGGACAGATCCAGGGTTAAAATTAGTTAGAATTAGTTTAGTTATAGGTATTAACTAAGACTAAAGATTATTAGTTAGTAACTTAGTAATTAATTATTTTTTTTTAGTTACTTAGTCTAACTAAAAGACTAACTAATTATATAAATTAGTCTTTAGTTTTTAGTTAGACTAAAGAAAAAGTAGGGTTATTTATTTATATATTTTATATTAAAAAAGAATACTTTTTTAAATACTTCTTTAAATACCTACTTAAATACCTACTTAAATACGTATTTAAATACTTATTTAAATATCTATTTAAATATATAAAAAATATAAAAATAAAAAATATAAAAAATATAAAAAATATAAAAATATAAAAATAACTTAAGATTACTTATTTATTAAAACTACTAGGATTTAAATCTAGGTCTTTTCTATAAATAAGAAGATTCTAGCTACTAAACTATAATATTTTAACTAATAAAGGATTCTAAATTATTAAAAGTAGAAGGGAAGGGAGGTTTATATATATAATATAACTTCTTTATTTCTTCCTAGGTATAAGATTAAAAGATCTATAATTATTTTTTTTAATTAATTTAATTTAACTATTTTAAAGTTATAGCCTAGTCTAGGTTAGGAACTAGTTTTATTTTAAAAAGAACCTCTTCTAGATAATAATTCTTATCTTCTCCCCTTACTTTAATAATAATATATTATTCTCTTACTTAGCTTTAAGATTTATAAAGAAGTTAATAATATTAAAACCTATATTAAATTCTTTTAAATAATTTATTAAGATACTAAGAATTTTTAATATAGAGAGGTTATCTTTAAAAATTTACTTAAAAGCTTTCTCTATATAATTAAAGATTTATAAGTTAATCTTTATTTTATAGTTATTTATAATAGAGCTATTAGGTTTATATATTTAGAATTATATATAATAATAGAGAATAGTTACCTTATTTATAATCTTAGTTTTAGTAGTATAATAGGTTAAAAGATTACTTTTAAGTAGTCTTATAATATAGTATAAAAAGGTTATAATAGGTATATATTTAAGTAAAGCTAAAACCTTAGTTAAAGTAATAATAGTTTTTATTATTATTTATTTTAATTAACTTAAAGCTTTAAGTTATATAATAATAATACTTTTATATAATACTTAATAGTATTAGACTAGATTATTTATAGTTTATAATAGTTTTAATCTTAATAAGCTAATAGCTTATTAATAATACTAGTATAAATAAATATAGTCTAATATACTATAGCTATTAATATAGAATAATAACTTCTAACTATAAATAGTTATAGAGAATTATAAAGTTATTATATCTTTTTACTATATCTTTTTTACTATATCTTTTTACTATATCTTTTTTATTATATCTTCTTTTATTATATCTTCTTTTATTATTAATTCTAGCTTAATAGAGGAACTTAAAAATATAAATAGTTAATAAACTTTAATATTAAAGTTTAAAGATTTATAAGATATTTTAAAATATATTTATTAATATTTTTATTAGATAAATATTCTTTTAGAATATCTTATACTATTAAATTAATAATATATACTATATAATAAATATTATTTTAAAACTAGAATTTAATTTAGAATTATAGTTCTTTTTAAATTCTATTAAAAATATATTATTATTTATTATATTATCTTAAATAAAACTATATTATTAAATTAGATATTATTTAATTAATAATATATAAGATATTAAATACTTAAAAATACTATTAGAAGTTATACTTAAATAACTTCTAATAAATCTTTAAAATTCTTTAACCTTATACTTAAAAGAAGTAAAAAAAGATATAATAACTTTATAATTTTACTTTATAACTTATTTATAACTAGAAATTATTATTTTATATTAATAGCTATAATATATTAAGCTATACTTTAAGATAGTTTAGTCTTTAACTACTATATAGAGACTACCTTTAGTCTTTAGTATACACTACTAGGCTAAAAGACTATAATTTCTAAGTTACCTAGCCTTAGAAATCTAGTAGTTATAAGCTTTATACTATTATATTCCCCCCCTAAGGCCTTCTTAAGCTTCCTATATATAAGATACTTAAAGGAGCTAGAATATATAAGCCTAGATAGTACTATACTAAATAAATAGATAGTTTATAAATAGCCTAAAAATCTCTTAATAGTATAGGTTACTATATAACTTAATTAAGCTACCTAATTAAAGTAAATAGTTTTTACCTTATAGTTTATAGTATTACTTATAAAGCTAACTAGGCCCTAAAGAGACTTTTAAATATAAGGGCTTAAACCTATACCCTTTAACTTAGAAATTAAAATAGTTTAGTCTCTAACTACTATATAGAGACTGTTTTTAGTCTTTAGTATATACTACTAGGCTAAAAGACTATAATTTCTAAGTTACCTAACCTTAGAAATCTAGTAGTTATAAGCTTTATACTATTATATACTTAGTCTTTAATATTATTTATACTAATATTATTAATAAGCTAGTTTAATATTATTAAATATTATATATAAGTATTATTATTATATAACTTAAAGCTTTATAAGTTAATTAAAATAGATAATAATATAAAAAGCTATTATTACTCTAATTATCTTATAAAATATATATAAGTTCTAGCTCTACTTAAATATATATCTATTATAACCTTCTTATATAAAACTATTTAAAAGTAATTTTTTAATTAGAACTAAAATAATAAATAAGATAATTATAATCTATTATTTAAATATATAAAACTAATAGCTCTATATAAATAGCTATAAAATAATAATTAATAACTAAATATATTTTTATATAAAAGAAGTTGTTAAATTTAAAGCTATAAATATTATATTTATATTAAGAAAGTTTAGTTTATTTATTAATAAACTAGGAGAGTATAATATAAACTCTAATACTATTAAAATCTATATATTCTTTAGGGTAAAGCTATAAAGAAATATAGATTTATTATTAGTAGAGAGAAAGATACTTAAAAACTTTAAAGAAAGGTTTAATAAAGGTTAAAAACTAAATTAAGTTATAAATTTAATAAGACGGGTTAGTCTCTAACTGCTGCATAGAGACCGCCTTTAGTCTCTGGCGTGGCATACCGCTGAGCCAAAAGACCACAATTTCCAAGTCCCCCGCCTTGGAAATCCAGCAGTTATAAGCTCCGTACCGTCACATTTAAAATAGTTAAATAAAATTAATTAAAAAAAATAACTATAAGTTTTTTAACCTTATACTTAGGAGGGTAGTATAGATAGTATAGATAGTTAATTTATAATAATAATTATTATAAATTAAATTATATAACTATTTAATTTATAATAATTATTAAAACCTTTATTTAATTCTTACTATAGTTTATTTAATAAAAATAAAAAAGTAATATTTATTAGTAAATAAAACCTTATTTATTCTTTAGTCTTTTAATCTTTTTTTAGTTTAGTCTTAGTCTTTTAGTTTTAATTACTAATTATAACTAAAAGATTAAAAACTAATTTTTAATAATTAAAGACTAACTGAATACTAAAAGACTAAATTAGTCTTTAGTCTCACTAAGAAACTAAGGACTAATTTTATAACCCTGGATAGATTAGATGTAGGCTGGGTAGTGATTTGTGATTGCGCCGAGGTGAGTGTTAATCTGTGAAGAGGTTAAGTGTGTTAGAGCTGGGGATGAGCAGGCGGTTTTTAAGGAGGGGGATTAAGTAATCAGGTCGCCTGTCTCAGTGGGTTCAGGCGGCCCCATGAAAGACCGGGCGATCCTTCAGTGACTGTGCCTCCGCTATCATTTCCTTCGCTAATGAGCAAGGGCTGTTGGAACACGTGAATAGTACGCATTCGAGAGCTATACCTCCTAGCGAGATCCAATCATTGTGCTCCAGGTGCAGGCTGCCAGAGCTCCTCGACCCCCATATTTGCCCGTTCTCCTGCGAGTCTGTATCTCTTTTTCCAGTCCACAGGGAGTCTGTCACTCTGTTGAATTTACCGGCTGTCAGCGACCCGCCAAAGCCGAGGCGCGCAAGGACAAGTAAGCCCGATGTCAAAACTGGCTGTTCGAACTGCAGGTAACTTGATTCCCATCCATTGTTTCCTTCCGAACACACGGCCGTCGTTCCAGTCGCCAGGAATTACTTTCGTCATACCGACGATTTTTGTACATTCGCTAACAGCTCACACGCCTCCTTGCAGACAACGGAGGATAATTTGTGACGAGAAACGCCCGGCCTGTACGCAGTGTGTGCGCTCGAAAAAGGAATGTCCCGGTTATCCACCACCTTCTCGAAGTGCGCGGCCGTTTCAGGAGTCAGGGGATTCGGCATCAATCGCGCCTCTATATCCTGGGGAGCTCACTACAGATCAGCATTCCAACACAACCAACCCTGACCAGACGGAATCACTCAGGGAAAGGATCCCAAAGCATATGGCGGATCACCTGGAGTCAATGGCCCTGTGGTCTTTACGATGGCATGGCGACGACTCAAATACGACTTCAGACGCCTCTGCAAAATCGGCCAGAGACTCTGAACCCGGGTCCGTAGGTGAGAACGTAGAAACTGAAATGTCTGGAGTTTATCAGACGGAAGTACCCGAGTGTCTACCCGTCGACTGGTCAATAGTCAAGCCCTCGCTCAGCTATAACGCAGTCCCCAACAGGCCAACCCCAGCAGATAATTCTCACGCGGAAGTTCGACCCACTAGAATTGTGACTATAAAATACAGAGAAACTCTCCGCGAGAGGATAGAGAGCATCCTCGTACTGCCACCGTGGCATGGACCTAAAGATCCTGCGCCGCTGACTTCCCACCAATCCGTGCTCTGAACGGGATCATCACTAAAGGCTGTGTCAGGGAGGAAAATTGGGAAGTCTCGAAAGGCTAACAAGCCGAACTAATCGGAGTGTGCAGAACCGATTGGGCATTTCGTCGATTTCAAGCCAGATAGTATCGGGGAAGGGAATATTCGCTATCCTAATCCTCATAGGCACATCGTATTTCATCTAGGAATTTAGAAGGCTAGAAGGCAAAGGGGTACTAAAAGGGCAGTATCCTTTAAGTATCTACATTGTAGAGGAATTTGGAGAATCCTTGTCAGATATATACTAGGAAATGCTTAGGAGCCTGACTTCAGGGCGCGGCATGATCTTTGCTAACCCTGCTTTTCCTTGGACGCCTTCTCCTTGTCATCTTGGGCACCTCCGGCCTCTGGGGAAGTCTTGTCCTTGCCATCCTGCTTATCATCGGTCACCTCCGGCTTTCCCCCTTCTACCCCTCGAGACTTCTCAGCCTCGTCACCCTCCTCACTGTCGTTGTCGTAGCGACCACTCTCAATCTCCTCCAATCTTCTCATAGCCTCCGCGGGCCCGACCCCTTCGGAGGCGCCACCCATGCCTAAATGGTCTATGACTATGATCAGTCGGGAGTTTCAGGGCTGTTACATGCTTGGGGGTTTCAGTTGCTAATATCCTCACCTTCAAGCTCCTTTGGGGACATGGCCTCAACCTTCGCCTTGCTCTTGGCAACTCTGGCCATAAACTGGCTATGTGAAATGTCAGAACTTAGAAACCGAGGCTGGCCATCCTGGTCCGCTCGAGGAGCATTTTTCTCGACTGGCTGCGCGGTGATCGCTTCGCCGTTCTTAGGTGTGGTCATAGTCGAGGACTGACTGAGCGAGGAAGGATACAAAGGTTGTATTGAAATCCCGACCAGTACGCCGATATGATGAGTGGACGGATGATATATAATTTATAATTATTTTAGATTTAAAAGTAGCTTAACTTAAGGGTTACTTACAAAGATAACTATAATGTGAATTTTGTAGTAAAATTTATAAAAAGTGATTTTAAGTCTACATTAATCTCTAGTTTAGTTAGACTCTTCGAATGAACCTGAAGTAACTTCCCCTAATATCCTAGGGTAGTCTTCTTAAGAATAACCTCCTACTAATAAAGCCTCCTTTGGGACAGCTTCCACGGTAATGACCTTCTATGGGATGTTTTGAGCTAGGGGGAATCTGGGTTGAAACAGCGTAATTCTTGAGGAACCCGGCTGTGCGAGTGTAGAACTTGATGTGAAGCAGTCCATCACTTCAAGGCGGCCTGAGGCCGGAGGTTCTTTCTTGGGGATCCTTGCACTAATGTACGTACCCGCCCCGCTAGCGCAGGAGCCGGAACTTGCAGGCTGGGGGGTTCGACAGACTTGTAGACTTCGACCAGCTGTCGCCAGCTGTGGCATCATTGACCTCTTATTCAGTTCTCCCGGGGTCTCCATCTTGCCAACCTCACCATGCAGAAGCGTGCCGTCAACCGCGTCACCAAACCGAACAACTTCCGCCGACCCAACCGCAGGCTCGACGAGGACCAACTGGCCGCCCACTTCGAGGGATCCGAAGAGGAAAACGCGCTTTATCGCGCCGCCGCCGCGGTCGCCAACGCAGAGGGCCAGGATGTCGACGAGACAGACGAGGCCGTGATGGAGGAGGTGGGCAATGCATTCAAGAACGACCAGGCGCAGCACGATGTCAACATACGCGGCGGCGAGGGCGAGGGCGACATAGAGGTCGACCACGAGGGACATCACCACCATCAACACGGCGGGCACGACATGCAGGGCGACGCTCTGGACCACGAGATGCCCATGGCGCCCATGAGCGCCGAGCCGCACCACCAGCAGTCGCACCACGTCGGCCACCAGAACCTCGACGACATCCTCGGCCACGCGAGCATGACCTACGCGCAGGCCGCCGCCGCCGCCGCAGACCTCCAACCCCCGCCGCCTCCCCAGCCCAACGTCGGCAACGCGACCATCTCTGCCCCGCAGCCCCTCGTCGCCGCGACCGACTTCCAGCCCACGCCGTCCACAAGCCACAACACAGCGCAGTCGCTGCAGCCGGCCTCCTCGGGGGGTTCTGCCCAGCAACAACAGCAGCAACAACAACAACAGCAGCAGCAGCAGCAGGACCCGCCGCAGCCGCCGCCCAAGACGACGGAGCAGATGGCCGAGGAGTCGGGATACGCGGGGTTCAAGGTGGACAGCGCGTTCGCGAAGCGCATGTCGCGCGACCCGGGCCAGCGCCTCGCGGAGCAGCGGCGGCAGGGCCAGGACCTCAACCTGGTGCGCCGCAGCAACGTCGAGGCCCTCTTCGCCCAGATTGCCGGCTCCGAGGCGGCGAACCCCTGCGCCCACTGCCGCAAGGGCCAGGGCCCCTGGACCGTGTGCGTCGTCTACAGCGGCCAGATGATGGGCAGCTGCGCGAACTGCTGGTTCAACGCATCCGGGTCGAGGTGCTCTTTTCACGGTGAGTCCCGGCCTTTTTTTTTTAACGTCCCGCTGCGCCGCCGCTGTGGGGACTTGTGGCATGAGTGTCACGTATGCTAACTAATTCACCCTCACTACAGAAAAGTCACAACCTCCCCTCCCAGGCGCGCACCACCCCTACGCGACACTCCCGGTAGCGATGCCCGTCCTGGGCCAGGAACAAGGAATAGGCGTGGGTCCCGGCGGGGTAGTAGGCGGCGCAGGGCCCGGCGCGGGCGGGGCAGGCGGGCAGCACATGGTGGGCTCCCCGGCGCAGCTCCAGGCCGCGCAGCTGTGGCAGGCGCCCGCGGCGCTGTTCTCGCACGACGACGGTGTTAAGCACACGGTGCAGAACGCGCTCCTGCAGGTGCGGCAGGCGGACCGGTACACGCGCGCGCTGATCGAGGTCGAGGTCGCGGCCAAGCAGCTCGCGCTCAAGATCGTGCACGCCGAGGAGGTCGCTGCGGGCCTGGGCGTCGGGGTCGAGGGCGACGAGGACGAGCAGCAGCAGCAGCAGCAGCAGCATGGCGGTGGTGAGGATGAGGAGGCGCGTCACGGCGGCGACGGCTATGAGTCCCCCGCGCCGGGCGGCAACGGCATGCCGGAGGACGGGGAGCCGTAGGACGGGGAGCTGCCGTAGGACGGGGAGCGGTAGGACAGGGACCCGGAGGACTGGCTGAAGTGAACTGTCGTGGCGTCACAAGAATTCTGTATAGGTGCATATGACGGCTTCAAGTTATCTACGTAAGGGGTATGCCTAGTAGGATAGGTTCTTAAGTGTGACGAGAGGGAGGTCACGAACCCGACATCACGGACACCCAGCCACAAGCAGTTTAGGCTGTCTATAGAAGAAGACCACCCAGAATTCAAATCATGATACCTACACAATACGCGGGGCAGAAACACAAACCTAGGGCCCTGGTCACAGGAAGCCATTCCATCACATCACATTCCAGGGCTCCGTACTGTATGCAAGTAATACAGCACGCGGGCCAAGAACCCGCCAGAACATGAAACAGCGAAACAACACACAACGCATGAACAGACTCACGTCAGCTGATCTGGCTGCTTTTCCAATTCCATTCCTCCCATTGCCCCCCCCCCCCATCATCCCTTCTTTGGGGTGGAGATCGCCAACGCCAGTGTCGCACGAGCCACAAACGGGTATCAGGCCCATGCGGGCTCATGGCCTGCCGAAAAGAGGTGTAGAATGTTCATCAGCTTTTTCTTAGTAGACAGAGAGAGAGAGAGAGTCCTTTCCCTGGGTCGCAGGTTTGTGGGAGTTAGTTGGGTTGAATTACGCGGCCCCAGGTGCGGATGAGAAGAGACGACACAAATCACAGACACAGCCACCACTATCACCACTCGCCTCGTTTGTGGTGTTCAGATGAGCGGCGCGCCGGTTGGATCCAAGAGACTGGTACGGTTACGGCAGTGTGAATTGAAAGTACAGTATGTGTGTGCTGCCTGGGCCGAGAAGTCGGAAGCATGCAAGCAGACTTGGCCCGCCCCTACAGTGAACTCTCAAACACATCTAAATCACAACAACACCGCCTCCCCCCGTTTTCGGCCGTTGTTATTGTTGTTGGTGTCTAAGAAAGAAATTTGTTGCCTGTCAACTGGCTGGGGCTTGGAACGCAACGGAGAGAAATGCAAAAAACAGCCAAGATCGGCCCATCCGCCGTCCTCATCGGCGCAGCGGCGGCTGCATTGAGATGGATGGATGTCTGTCTACATACACATTGACTGAATGCAACCTGGGGGCGGCCAGAAGTGAACGCCGCAATGATCGCCCACTCGCATGTCGCCGCACACACACACGCACACTTATAGACACACACATATATATGTACCTCAGATCAATTGGATATGCATGTATGTGTCCGTCCGTAGAATGCGTACCGACAATCCAAGACCCCCCCAACCAGGGATGATACCTGTTTCCCAGGGTGCGTGCTGCGACGGCCGCAGGCCGACATGGGGAGGGCAGGCACTTGGTCCGAAGTTTCAGCACGACGTAGGCCGAGCGAGGAGGGTGTGGTCTCGAGCGGGCGGGCGAGGGGTACACAGTAGGCAAAAGCGGGCACGCCCAGCATGACTTAGGTTAACGCATGCATTCTGTGCATGTTCGTGCGTGCGTGGGCGTGTGGGTGGAAAGTTCAGATACAAGACAGGCAGGACAAAAAGGCTATCCTGCAATTCGCCCCGCCTTGGCCCAGACCCTCCAGATCCTGTCTTGCTTGGCCTCCACCGGATCTTGCATGGTCGGGGCTCTGGTCGCATGTAGAATGCGGGACTGACTCTGGCAAACTCTCCTGGCGCAATGCGGAGCAATCAGCATGTGAGGGTAGTGCTGGCTGGTAAAAGGTTATGGTCAGCGCCAACGGGGAGGATTGATGGGGACCAGTGGGAGAGCCATAGAATAGGTAAAGGGTATTGTAAAGTATTGGCTTTCAGTAAATAGAGCTCGATGCTATAGACAAATCCAACATCCGGGCATTGTTGATGTCGAGCCGCCGTATCCGAAAACCTGTCGAGATTTGTTGCCGCTCGTCTCCCTCGGTGTGGGCCCTTGTCGCGAAACATGTCCCACCACTCCGTCGCCTGGGGTTCGTCTTCGCGCGCCTCCCCTCGGTGCCTTGCGCCCGGGAAGCACTTGGTAAAAACACAAAAAAATACAAAAAAACCACAACGTTGACAGACTTCATAATTAAACAGAATATTGAACACCGCCCAGTAGTTTCAGATGCATATCCTTCTTTTTGTCCCCATCTCTGTTCAACGCACCAGCCACTCCCTGTTCTGCAGCCTGTTGCAGTCGTGGTCGTAGTCGCAGTCGCATGATCTCGCAGGACGTGATGCCGATTTATTCGACGTAGCGGGGTGGCTTGGAGAGTCCAGATGGGCGATATCAAGGACCGGAGTAAGACATAACCTGTATCGCCGCCTTCTCAGGGAAACACGCGCGGAATTTCATGAGGCGATCCAGGTTTTCGTTCGTAAGGAAGAAATCGTTCGATTATAACGTGGTAGGGGTATCCGAATAAGAGCGTTTTGGACTAGATCAGACCGCAGAGACGCAGGTTCTCCTGGATGATGATGTCTGCGGAGTTGTTAGTACGTTGTACAGTATGTGGCATGCTTGACAGTGAGGAGCCTTAGACTTACCGTTGACGGCGGCCATGACGAATCGGATCTGTGTTGTATCTGTCGCACATGTGAAATGTGTGTAGATCTGCTTGGTCTCGTGCTGGTTGAGGCTGACGAATCGGTTCAGGATGTAGTCGCAAGCCGCCGCGTAGTCGTCACCGCCCTCGTAGTCGGGGAAGTAGTTCTTCATCGGGCTGACGGGCAGCTTCTCCTTGAATCGGTCGATCTTGTTGAGGAACAGGATTATCGAGGTCTTGATGAACCACCTGGAGTTGCAGATCGAGTCGAACAGGGTCAGAGCCTCCTGCATACGGTTGACGGTCTCGTCTTCGAACAGAAGCTGGTCGTACTCGGAAATGGCGACGAGGAACAGGATTGTGGTGACATTCTCGAAGCAGTGAATCCACTTCTTACGCTCAGATCGTTGACCACCGACGTCGAACATCCGGTAGGTGAGATCGCCGATGATGAAGGTCGTCTCAGTAATACCCGTGGTCTTTACACGAGACCGCAGCACATCCTGGTCGTTGGGCATGTAGTCGGGAGCAGCGATACGAGCAATGTTGTCGAAGTAGCTGAGGATCTGTTAGTTTACACGCGCGACCACGGGAAAGCGAATGGTCAACTCACTATCTGGCAGAATCGTTGAGCTGGTACTCTCTCGAGCGCTTGAAACACTCTTGGACACCACGGTCTTTCCACAGTGCCTCGATGGCGTTTCCAACCTCGGGAGGGAGGACGTCGCCCTCGATCTGGGCGGGCTGCATGAAGATGGTCTGAACGTGGTACTCCATCCGTTGGTCCTCGAGGGGCAGCTCCAGGGACTCCATGGCCTCCAAAATGACACGCATGGACTGGACTGTGTTGCTGAAGATGATTTCCTTGAAAGACTCTCGTTCGTCGCGGGAGTAGCCACCCTCGTGGATGAGCTTCATTTGCTTGAGGATGGTCGACTTTCCGGATTCACCAGCACCTATCAATCATGTTAGCGGTGAACGGCGACAGTGATCACATGGCGCTATCGGGCCCAGATGCTGCGAAAGGCATCGAGGGCAGTCGCGCAGGGTGGACGCAATTGATGGACATACCCAGAAGTAGCATCTTGATCTCATTTCGTTGTTGCATCCGGTCGCGCTTCAGCTGGTTCTCGATCTCCTCGTTCCGGGCCTTGCCCTCCTTCTCCTCCGTGCTCATTCCGCAACCCATTGTGATTGATCGAAGTCGCTTCGCTCCGATGCAGGATTAATGGCTATTGATGTGATGTGATTAGGGCGTAAAATTTGATGCGGATCTGAAGCCAGAGGGATTAGTGACGGGTTCAGCGACGTATTTTCGATGGTTGCTGGATTGACAAAACAGCGGCTGCTGACAGGCTCGATGGGCGCTGCTGCGGAGGCCAGGACGGGAGGAACGGGTTCGCTTGGCTGGGGATTTAGCCGCAGCTGACGTGATGAAACCGGAGCAATATAGTCGAGGTAAGGGATGTAGCAGCGTGGCAGTTGATGGCGATGGAGCAGAGGAGCGAGATGGGATGAAGTTGAGTTGGGCTTTGTGATGGGAAATGAGGATGGCGGAAGGGCGAGGCGAGGCGAGGCAAGGCGAGAAAAGTCAAGGGGGCTGGGCTGGCTGGGAGGACGAACGTACCGTATACAAAGCGATCGGTCGAGGCGGTGCGATGCGATGCGGCTGCGATGCAAGGCAATTTGGCTGTTGGAGTCGTGTTGACGGCCTCAATTCGACGCCAGGACGACCTGAAGGAAAAGATGAGGAGAAAGAAAGACAGTCAGGACTCGAAAGAGTTATTTGGGGGCACAGGCGATATGCAGAAAAGAAGGTTCGCCAGGATTGAGATCCAATGGAAAGATTGGACTACGACGGGAGGAGGTGGTGTGGTAGGGTAAGCGTGGTGAAGGCAAAGAACGAGACCGGGAGTTATGGGGGAGGAGGTCCAAGTCGACAGACGGGCGGCCAGGAGACGAAAGGGGAGGGAGAGAGAGACTAGTAGAGGGCGAAGAGGGCAGAGCAGGACAGGAACAGGCCTATGGGAGCAGACTGCGTGGGCGATGGTTGATGAATGGGAACGGATTGGGATGGGGGATGGGTGATGGATGGGCCCGGATGGGATGATTGCCTCTGGGGTGAGGGGGGCAAGGCAGATTGTTCACTTCCATCCAGGCAGCCCAGGCCCGGGACAACCAGTTCTGCCACTACCAGAGGGCCAGAGGGCCAGAGCCAGAGCCAGAGCCAGCTAGAACAGGCCTCGGAGACGGCAGAGAACGGTGGTGCTCCCAAAATGGCGCTAATATTAGGGGTGTCCACCGTTGAACTGGAGCTGCAGGGTACTATGCAGGTACCGTTGAGGGCACTGGCGGGTGGGGAGCTACAACCGACCCTAACTGACTTTACGGACGGACTGGGAGACTGCCACCAGTGAGTGAGCTCGTTCCTTGTCTCCGGGATGGGACGCAGCCAAGTTGACGGAAACGCTGGAGGCGCACTTCTAGGGGGCAGAACAAAAGAAGGACGACGAGACCAAGAACAAGGACAGATTGACAATGAAGCAATTGGGTAGTCGATCAATCAATAGAGTGCAGATGGGGGATGCAATGCAATGCGATGCAGTGCAGCGGAGTGCAGTGATGGAATGGAACGGAACGGAAGAGCAGGTATTTACGCCCTGACACGGTAAGACCAGCAAACCAGAGCCACCAGTTGCTAGACAGCTTGACAGCCCAGTGTGTGCCAATCAGCCAGTGCCTATTGTCAGAGAGCTGGCACTGGCAGGCGGAAGGAGAGACTGCGGTTCGGTTCGGCAGGTGAACAAGCTGCATGCACCACCTCCTGCATCTACGGTTGGTCTCTCTCTGCCAGGTCTGTGTCTCTGTGCAGTCACGCGTATGTACGAGATCTCGACTATTTTCTGCTTCTTCCCAGTTCCAAATACCGCTCCAGCTACTTTTTTTCCCTCCCTCCCCCCTCGAGGAACCACTGAGGGTCACCTGCAGTGACCATGCCCACTTTGGCTGCAGCACAGAAGTGGATAAACCGAGCCAAAGCAACCTTGGAAGCTGAAGTCTGTGCCAATAGCAGCAGCTCGGGGCCTGGGGCTAGCCTCCTTGGGGCAGTTAGGTGGGCCACAGGCAGACCGTATGGTACAGCCGATGCTATCTCAGGGGACTCGTTTTAGCAAGCCCGAACCAACACCCACTTGTGCCAATCCCACACCCACGCTTGCGACGCCCACAAAGCTCGCCTCTGAGGAGCGGGAGCAGATCGCTTTCCGACTCCTCTTGGTCTTGCGACAAAGGAAAGGGGATCCATCAATGATCTTCGGTCAATCTATCCACCGTCGCCATGATGATTCCACGGCAATGACAGGACAGGCCAGGACAAGACAGGACAGGCCAGCCACGCATCTTCGGGAGCCCTCCAACGCCCGTCACACGCCCGTCTCTGCCGTCCTGCAACCAACCGGGTGCAGCAACTCGCACCCCTTGGAACCTGCTTGCCTGCCTCTGGGTTTCTGGGCCTGCAGCCTTTGCTTTGTCAGTGCTGTCTCGGCCCAAGACATCGGAGGCTGGGTGTCTGGCCTCTGGCGAGACTGTCATTAAGCCGTGCTACCCTTCAATCGACCGTATCGCGGGGGCATCCTAGTTGGGCAGGGTGGTCACATAAGTCCCCGTGCTAGTGAGATCAGAGCTGACTGTGTCTCTATACTCGGAGCTGAGACTTGCTTGGCGCCGCATTATTCATCAGGCCCTCCTCTCGAACCTCTCCTCGTGCCTTGGAGTCAACACACACAGAGGCCTACATAGTCTACATACATACAGACACACAGACTGACAGGCAGACGTATCACACTTACGCCCAGCATGAGTGGCAACAAGATACCACAGTAATCAAGGAGGAGCCACTCCAGATAATCACCTGCAGGCGCTGGCCAGCTCGTCATGTCGAAAAGTGGGATGCTCATCTCAGCGCCCTCGGCCCCGTCGGCGAATGGCAGCGCTGCGAGCATATTCGGCACTTCAGACCCCAAACTCGCCTGGCGCAATTTCACCGCAGTGTATTCCGCTCAGGCCCCACCTGGTCACTCCACATACCCTGGTCGGCTGGTCGGATACCCCCTCCCAGTCAGTGCGGAAAGGGTCTGCCTCCAGAGACAGCCAACCGGTCGGGGCCCGTCTTACCACAGCTAGGCACAGCACCTGTAGCACATACAGCTAGCAATCCAACCCACTCCGAGAAGTCTGGAGACTATCTGGTGGTTGGTTCATGGACACGCCGGATGCTGTCCGCTCACCATCCGTTCCCTCCCAATAGCGCCCATAGCCGCTTTGTGGGCGGTAAGTACAACAAACTGTTCGACGAACCGGCAATACCGAATGGTTGGAATAAGGAGGGCATGCCGCACAATGCTCATCGCACGCCCGACGCCGCTCCCGTGCCCGAGCGGTCCAGGCCAACCACGGCCCATCCGTCGGCGCACCGAAAGACTCAAATTGCACAACGGCAGAGTGGTCTCGTCCTCAACTCGAGGTCAAATGTCCCATAGCGGCTCCAGAACGAAGCTTGAGGTCTTTGACATGACTGAAGCGGGTGGCGGCATTGGCCCGTGGGCCTCGCCCGGAGATGAAGAATTTACCCAAGCGGAGATTTCGATCCCTAAGCGGAAAACTCTCACTCTCCCGCCCACAGCGCTACACCCAGCGGCCGCAGGGTCAAGTGTGCGTGTGTGTCTGTATGCGGGCTGTGGAACTGGCCAGCCGCGTCATGGCTGGGCTCGCCGTATGGTCAAAACCATCACAGCAACACCGTGCTCTACTGCTTATTAGATTACACCCCAGCCCGCACAGGAGCCGCCATCTATTTCGGGACATCTTTGTATCTCTTGGTGATGATGAGCATCGTCGCCCTCCATCTTTTCTTCTCGAAGGCCGGTCCGCGCCGTGGCCGCCTCCTCCACCCTTCCCTGTCAGCGAGCCGTTGCGGAGACTTGGCCTTGGCCCCACCCGACCTCTTTTGGGCAGGTGTTCCTGCATCAGGAGGGGCTGGCGTTTATTACCACTTTAATTTTCCGCACCTACGAGATCGTCGACTTGGGGACACTACCGGTCGCGCGTTCGCTGGCTGGCTGGTAGCGGGCGGCCAACGTCCACAACAATAACTGTAATGACAGTAATAATAGCAAGAGCAACTCCCACTGCATGCGTCTTGGGGATCCTGAAACCCCTTCAGGATCTCAGCTCTCACCTCATGTTTCGAACCCCTCAGGTATAGCAGCGCAACAAAGACAATCGTCCGCCTGGGTCTTCACTGAGCAGCAATGTCGAACATGGCGCCATCAACCAGGTCACCACCTTAACCGAACCCCTGCACTATATCACGACCAGCCCCCTGAAGGTTACGATGAGTACTACGCCGGACACAGATTTCTTCGTCGACAATTTCAGGACGAGGTCGCTCAAGAAATGAGAAAAAGTCTGTGCTCGTATGGAGAGTCATCGGCTCGAGAGCCGCCTCCGTCGTCCTCCAACACTGACAAGCAGCAAGGCTGTTGTGAACCCGTGGCATTCATTATTCAGACTTGAACCAAATGTGGGCTGACCCCCGGGGATGCGAGCCCGAATCTCGCAACACGGGACCCCAGAAAGTAACGGTCAGACGGGGGGAGGGGAGGGATCGCCCAGGACCCGTCACCCAGCACAATTCTCAGCCTGAGCTAAACTGCCAGCCCACAGATAGCCTTGCGGCCCTGGCAGCCCTGGTCGAAATTCTTCTGCAGTGCCGCCAGACGGGTAGGCACTCGGTGACAATTGATATTTCCACCTCGCTTCAAATATGGACTCACCACTAATGGCTAAGGGGCTATGGCGCATCAGACCTATCGATTGCGTTGAAACACATGGCAACAAGGGGCATTGGGGCTTCGCTTTATTCTACAGGCCCTCTTCGGCGACATGTCGCAACTTATTTAATCGGCCCTGCCTGGCAGATGCTGGCTGTTTTCAGCCTTTCCCGCTCGGTCGGGAGTTGGGCCTGCAGGGCAAACAGCAAATAGCGCCGCCAGCCCAGCCCAGCCCAAATCGACGCCCTCAGTAGACTGTGATCCACGAACCAGCAGCCAGTCAGGAGTTCAAGCCGGCTGCTTCCTTGCTTGGCTTTGCTTCGCCATGCAATGCCTCTTCCTCATCCCCTACCCACTCCCCAGTTTTTCCGAAACTGTTTCTGGCTGCCGTCGTCCAGAAGACTCGGCCCGCCCAGAGACAAGCATGGTTGGTGGTCTCTCACCCGGCCTGCCGGCGTGCCGCTTCGTTCTAGAAACCCTCATGGAAGGCTCTGTGACAAAGCAGCCCCCCTTTCTTCATGCAGGTTCACACATGCTCGCAAGCAGGCGCAGATTTTGCCCCCCTCCGTCTGGTGCTACTGCAGGTTCCGGGATGCTCGAGTTTTGAGAAATCGGGTCCAGGTTGCATGGCGCCGAGGGTAAGAGGGAGACTTGCAGATTGTAATCTGGGAGAGCGGCATCGCTCCTCTGCCACGGTGTTGCGGAAGCAATTTCTCTCTGTGGAAGTCCTGCCTGCGGAAATGCATACCGCAGCGGGCTCTTGTCCCGATGTCCTCGCTCCGTCCGGTCGTTTTGGACGCCGCTCGCCGAGTCAGAGCGGCGCCGGTAGTTGAGATGGGATGATCCGATCTGTGCTGCAGCGGCAGAGCGGTAGGTTCAGGATCTGGTCGATCCAACTTGGCGAGAGCCGGAACATCGATCCAGAAAAGTTCACTTGTAGCCCACCATCCATCTGGCTACCGACAGGCACATCTGCTTGGACCGTACAAGAATGTCTCGGACGGAATTCTGCTCCAGCTGAGCGGGTAGCGGAATGCTGTTCATAGTACTTAGTCTCACCGACTGTGGCCGAGTTCTTATTAGTCTCGAGTCGCGCGCCCCTGACCAAGAGCGCCAATTGACCAACCATGAGTGGACGAGCTTGTTGGCCCACGCTTCTGGGTCCGTCCTTGGGTGGCCTCAATCTAACAGGCCCTGAGGCCAGCTTCCAAGATTCCAGGCTTGAACATTACAGCACGCCCATCATAGCTTCCTGAGCCCGTTGTATGCTCAATTCGCTCGTTAACGTCCCTGTCCGTCGTCGATATGGCTGAATCAATTCCTATGCACTCGCGGAGCCCGTCGACGCGTCTGGGAGGACGCGGTAAGTCGATTCATGCATGGACCCTGGACCCAGCGACATCGCGGATGATGTCACCGTGAATCTCGCTGACCTGAAGGCCGCACTGCACAACAGCCTACGCCCATCATAATGACGACGACGACACGGAGAAGGAATATGACCGCCTCCGTGACCTGGCCCGGGCCGAGGCGCAGAAGCGGAACTCGTGCTTCGACCGGGTACGCCGCCGTCCACGCCGCCCTGACCGGCGTTTAACCTCCCCGTTGAATCGAGACTGACCGACTGGCAGGCCCACCAAGCCTATGAGAATGGCGACGGCGCCGGAGCGAAGCAGCTGAGCAACGAGGGAAAGTCTCACGCAGCCAAGATGGAGCAGTACAACAAGCAGGCGTCCGAGTACATCTTCCGCGCCAATAACTCGGTGGAGAAGGTGCCTGACGACACAATCGACCTACACGGACAGTTCGTGGAGGAGGCCGAGGACATCTTGGAGGCGCGGATCCGCGACGCGCAGGCGCGCAACCAGACGCACCTGCACGTCATCGTCGGCAAGGGCAACCACTCGGTCGGCCACGTGCAGAAGCTGAAGCCGCGCGTCGAGCACCTGTGCCAGGAGCTGGGCCTGCAGTACCGCACCGAGGAGAACGAGGGCCGCATCTACGTGAACCTCCAGGGACACGAGATTCCGCACATGCCCCCGCCGCCCTCCAACTACCACGGCGGCGGGTACGGGAACAGCGGTGCTCACCACGGCGGCGGCAAGCAGCATCACGGCCAGCCGGTGCACGGCCAGTCGCACCCCAGGCCCCCGGCCAACACCGGGCAGGCCCAGGAGGAGCAGCAGGAGGACGGCACAGAGAAGCTCAAGAGGAAGGTCATCGAGAAGCTTACGAAGAAGCTCGGCGACTGCTGTATTGTTATGTAATGTGTCGAGCACGATTTCTCTTCTACTGTATGTGGTTGGATATTTACGGCGACAATTATTTAGACGGTTCCGAGGTCAAGAATGATAGATGTCAAATTGCACCTGCACTATGTTAAGTCGGCGCTGGTCGCGCGAGGTTCGATCCGTGTGGATTGCAACTTCCACCTCCAGGGCCAACTCGTTCCTGCTTGATGAGCGGCGGACATGTTCTAGTCATCGGTCCGGCTAGCAAACATTACACCAATGTTCAACCTACCTCATTCACAGGCCGAACTCTCTCACTCACAGTTCGAAATACCTCATCACAGCTCTGTCTACCTCGCTCACAACGGGATACTTATAGACTATATACTGTTCCCGAAACTCCAACGCTCCATTCTGAATACGATGGAGCCAACCTCCTAGAATCCAGAGCAACACAGTACCGACATGCCTACGCCCTTTGCGCAGCCCCCGAGACGTGATAACAACGGCCTGTCCGGCCAACTTCGAATTCGCGGACTCCGCCAGTCTGATAATTCCTCTCCTGCGTGGGACATCTGCTTCTACCACTGGTACGAGCCCGTGTCCACCACAGACAACAGCAGCACACCAGCAACATGGAACAACAATCCATAGAGCCACCATTTCCGACCACCCAGCAGCCGCCACCACCCGCCCCCAACCGTGTGCTCCCCTACATACTCGGCCCGTATGAAATCAAAGCCACCCGCGCCGAGCTCGCAGTCCTCGCCCTGGTCAGCCTCATCGTCGTGGGCCAGCTGGCCCGGCTGGTCTGGAGCCTGTGGCGCAAGGGTGCATTTGTAACAGTGCAGGAGCAGAAAGAGAAAGAACAAAAACGCAAGGTTGCCATCGTCCTGCCGGTTGAGCCGAACACAGACTCACCGACTGCCACGGACCTCCTAGACAACTTCGTGGTGCTCACGTCGACCGGCACCAACGGCGATGGTGAACCTACCCTTCGTTTTCGCCTCCGCCGCAGGAGCAGCTGGGGCGGGCGTCCTGTGCATGTGCAGCCGGACACAAATGATGGTCGGCGCAAGTCTGCGGGACCGCTGGGGAATGTGCACGAGAGTGATGAAGACGGCAACGCGGATGGCGAGAAACAAGGTGTGCGAACCTCGTCGGGTGATCTAGACCCAGGCCCAGGACCAGATCCGGAGGTGCAGCCGGATACCAGCCACGGCGCACTCGTTGACATGGGCAGTCTCGGCCCGGAGCCGGCCACGCCCACCATGCTGCCGCTCTCTATCGCGGCAGCATGTGAGAACAATGGAACGAGTGTCAAGGACGTCACAGAGCTGAAGCCGTGGAGGGAAGAACATTCGGCGTCCGAGACTGAGAAACCGCGCTCTCGCTCGCCCCGCTCGCCGCGCGTGCTCGCCGCCGACCAGGCTGCCATGATGGGTGCCCTTCTCAACGCACAGAAGGACCAGGATGTGGACTGGAAGGCGGAGAGGCCGTCACCGCCGGTGGTTGGCGCCGAGGCGGACGTGCCCTCGCTGGCTTTTGGGTTTGAGGATCCGCTTGGGGTGAACAGGCTGGTGGGGTTGTCTGAGAAGGACGGAGACGAGGAGGGACGCGAGGCGGTTGAGCTTGAGGTGAGAAATGGAGAGCTGAGGGATGCGCTATGAGGCTTGTTTGATTCTGTTGCCGATGGGCTGTCTTGCGGTTTTATTGCCCGAATTACCTAGATGCGCAGCTGCTTTTGCCACGGCATAAGTGCGTTAAATCGAATGGACTGTCATGTCTTCTTGGAGAGACTGCTATCAAGAGGTTGCTTCACGATGCTGATATCCCGATCTCGGTCTATCCCACCTGAACAGCGAGGAGTCGAGTCGAAGCTCGTGTGGCCATCGAGGTAAATGTCATTCAATCACAGCACCAAGTCCTTGACATCGAGCGGCCCTGAGAGCGCTGCTGAGAGTCAATGATTCTATTCACTCCAATTACAAACCGTCTGTCTATACAAGCCCCCTCCGAACCATGCTCGCGCCAATTCGGAAAGGCAATTCGCTCTCCCCTCTCCTCGTCACCCCTTTTCACTCCCGGACCCAGCGGACCCAGGTCGATATTGTTGTACAGATCTTGCGCCCTTTCCTTTTTCAGGACCGATAGGAACTGCGTCATTGATTGATAGAGTCGGACCTGACGGTTTGCGTGCGTGAGGTGCGCGCGTTCCTTCGTGTTTGTAATCTCGTTACCCAGAGTCGTCGCCCAGACGCTTCAGCCCGCCCGCGTCACCCACCCATTCATACCCAGCTAGCTTATGCCTGCTTCCTGATCTCGCGAGCGGCCTGCTTCAGGCTGTAGTTGCACTCCTCGTACGCCCGGCCGGCACCGAAGCCCGCGCCGACGATGGCGGGCCATGCCCTCCTCTTGAACAGCAGCACTGAGAAGACGACGCCGAAGCCGAGGCCGAGGGAGGACTTGATCAGGAGGTTGGAGAGGCAGCGGTCCCACTGTTTGTGCAGCCCGGCGCGTTAGTCTTCGTAGGTTCTCCTCATTCGTGCTTGACTCCTTTCTCTTCCTTGAGGGGCCACGAGATGCGTGACACCCCGGCGCCGATATTGTTGACTGGGGTCCGGGCCATGAGCTTACCTTCTCGTTCAGGAGGGCCTCGCTGACCGGTCGCGAGACGGTGCTCGGGGGAGGTGGAGGAACGGAGGTCTCTGCCATTGTGACTTGCGTGGTACTGTTCGGCGATGGGAAGCGTGAGCTGGTCAATCCTCGCTGTAGAGCTTCGCTGATGGACTCACCTCGCACTGGGGTGTGGATTGGGCGCGTCCTCGGCCTGGATATGACGTTGGGGTCTGGTTTCTCTCTCCTGCGCTTGCGGCTTCCGGCTTGTTTTCGAAGTCGTCAATCGACCATGGCAGGGGCCAAGCTGCCGGGCTAGCCAGGGTTAGCGGCTTATCGACGCCGCCTGCTGCATTTGGGGGGTCCTGGTTATCGCTATCGGTGGGCAGAACTTCCAGAATTTCGGGACCAAAGTTTCTGGCGCCTCGATGCAACAACCCTGAACAACAAGAGGCCAGGACCGCGGATCGAACACGAGGAGCAGCCCCGGGAACCCTCGAGGTCGGTCGAAGGACAATGGCGGCCGAAGCAGAGAATAATACACAGGTGAGACAGCCTTCCCACGAACCAGCTAGTGCAGAGAAGTACTGACAAAAGCATCCCTTCAGTCTTCGGACAACCTCCTTAAAGCTTCGAGAAGCCTCGACCAGACCACCCCCGAATCTCTCCCCGACACCCTCAAGAACCTGTGGCGCCTACTCTCGAGCTCCCCAGTGAGCTCTCAATTCAAGGCATTGTGGTCCCCGGAAGAGCTTATACTACGATGGATCCTCAAGAACATGAACGGCAAGTCTGCCGAGGCAGAGCAGTTCCGCCGATATCCTATGGCCTGGGTCATCATGGCCTCTGTCCTGAACAGGATACCTCTCTCTAATCTTGCAAGATCGCTCATCGACCGGCGCTTCATTTCGATCCTCCAGCAAACCCTCAAGGAAATATCAGACCCGCGGGAGGAGGACGGCGCGTCTCCAGACGTGGAGATGGCGGATGGCACAGGTTCACCCAAGGCCGACTCGAAGAAGAGGAAACGGTCTCCTGAGTTACAATTTGACCTCCTGATGCTCCGAAAGCCACATGGCTGCTTGAAGACGGCCGACTGTCTGTTCGATGCTCTTGAGAAACTCTTAGCCATGGTCAAGGACGTGCCAGTGGATGCGCCCTCCAACGTCCGCATGGGCGCTGAACACATCAAGGCCATGTTCTTTTCACCCGCCAAGGAAACCGTCGAGATCCTCCGGCCGATGCTATCCATTTGCGGCAACGCACTGAACGAGCAAGAATCAGAGACTGCCGAAAACCGACCTTCGTGGATCAACGTCCTCAGCGACCTGTGGGATCTTCATAGTCAGACCGCCAACGATGCTGTTGATGTGGCTGTCTCTCTTTACCCCACCGGCTTCATCATCCTCGCCAAGATTGACCGTTCGAAAGACCTGGTCATCAATCCTCGCGTCAAGGCTAGCTGGAGGAAGTCTCTCCATCGTTTCTTTGTGAAGAACATGATCCTACCTGCAAGATCTGCGTTCCTGAACAGCAAGGACGCGAGGATAATACAAGAAGCTGTGAATATGACCAGCACCCTGCCTACGGCTTCATCCCCGGTGTTGTTCAGCCTTGCCGTCACACCTTCAAACACAAGCGACGATGCTAGGGGACGAAAGGATCGTCAGGACTGGACTCAAAAGGCATTTGAAATCATCGAGGAGGCCATGCGCGATGCGGAACCTACCAGACGGAACGAGGCTATGAAGATCGTGCTCGATACAGCCCTGCAGAGCAAGGCCAGCATCTCTTTGGACAGCCTGCGCAAAGTCTGCAGGCAATACACAACCGAAAGTGGGGCAATTGATCTGAGTCTCGTTCCCAAAGTGGCGGATATTGACGTTGATACTTTCATGATATCGACCGAGGGACAGTCTTTACTCGATGATGTCCTTGCACAGATCACAAATTTGAGTGACGCAGAATTGGACGACTCTACTGAGACCGACTTGATTAAGTTCGTTGTGGCACTCGCAGAAGGCTCTGCCAAAGCACGAAATCTTCCATGGTTCATAAGAAAGTGGACAGAGGTTCTATCGGAAAGTCTGGCCAAAGATGATGATTTTACCACCGTCAAGGGGATCTGGACCAGTGTGCAGATCGTTGAAGCCGTTGCGAACCTCCTGCAACCGTCCATCAACACATCTCAATTAGCCACTCTGATCGATTGGCTGGAAACCAAGGCGGACTCCTGGAAGAAGGGGTCTCTTCTTGTTGTCCTTGATTCCATCACTAAAGGTCTAACAGACGAAGAATATGTCGACAGCACGGGAACTCTTCTGTTCGAACTTGCTTCCAAGGTTAAACTTAAACACGTTGATGGTGTTATGAAGGCACGATGGTGGCGTATTGTTGAGAGAACGGTCTCGCAGTCAGAGCTAGAAGTCGTTGGCAGTCTCTGGCATAAGGTCGAGTCGGATCTGAAGAAAGCACTGAAGAAGGAGGACCTGGCAGACCCTGCAGCAATTGCAGTTTTCCGCTGCTGCACCGCCTTCTGGCTGGCAAATTACCCAAAGGCTCCTCTTGAGTCCGAGACGTCGGCCATGGCCTGGACCTTCCTGAAGAGACTGCAGAAGGGTGAACAGAAAGCCGCGGCAGCAGACGACTCCAGGCTGGCCTTCTATGATACCCGCCGTCTGGTCGATCTCGCCGCCTCCTCAGACTTCAGTGGTGACTTCCTTGCGGGATTGCTTGCAAGCGTGGACAAGGTGGATCCTTCAAATCACTCAGTGCAGTCCTTGTTACTGAACGAAGCCAGTCTGGGCAACTACAAGTATCTCAATGCCCTCGTGAGCCACGCCATCGACACGCTCGCAAGGGAAGACGGCGACAAGTCGAAACATACCAAGCGACAGGTGAACGCGGCCATTCATATCTTGCTTGATCTACCTCCGGAAACGCTCAGCCGTGAGCAGCGGGAAAAGATTCTGCCATCGTTGTTGCATCTGGTAGACTTCGGAGAAGGCATTGATGTGGAATTGATGGCCAGTCTCATGAGTTTGATGATAAAAGTCATGAAGCGGCCAACATTCTACGAAGGCATGAAATTTGTCGACCTCGTTACTTTGGGACAGAAGATTGAGACTGGCATCAAAACCAAAGAGCAGAGGGATCTTTCTGCCGACAACGCTTACAAGTTCTTGAAACTGTTTGAGGCTCTGGCATTCATCACACTGAAGCAAATGACGTCTTCTTGGGAAGAAAGAGATCGGGTCTATCTGACAGAAGTTTCACGTGTTGTATTGGACTGGCCTGTGAAGGCCTCCAACGATGAGGCACATCGCTACATCCTGCTCAGAGCCCTGGTCAGCGCTCTTGAGAACTCAAAGATCAAGCAGCAGGCGGAGGCTGTGGTCGATCCAGCTCAGTTGATGGAAAAACTGGCCTCCATGCTCTCGAATGCCCTACTGTCCAGTGACCTAAACAGTCTATACGAGAAGACAAGCACAGCAAACAGAGTCATAATGGTAGGGCGATTGCCACCTCTTTCGCCAGGTTTCACTTACGTCCTCGTCGAGCAGCTCGATATCCTCGACCCGGCTGCTGTTCGCGCAAGCCTACTCCCGTCTAAGGAAAGGCTCGAGCACGTGAGCGACGAGCTCTGCATCAGGGGTTACAAATCAGGCTGGCGGCTGAAGGAGTTGCTCTTCAAGTCATTCGGTGGAGATGTCAAGGACCCCCTTCACACGTCTGATGATGTTGCGGTTTGGAGGCCACGTGCCCGCAAATCGGTGCCACGCCCACTCCTCGCCGGTCAAAATGACATCACCCGATACGTCGATGTTGTACTGACACACATGGATGACGAGGCAAGAGCCAGCTATGCGGGCGCGATCAGTCAGAAGCTGCGCGAGAGCCATGATATCACTGGGAATATCAACGCCATCCATCGGCTTCTACAGGCCGAGAGCAGTGAGTGACACCTTCTTTGATCTCTCGATTTGGCTAACATGAAACAGAATCCGCCCTTGGACTCTTCGCTGGTCTAATAGACTGGAAGCAAGTTCATTATGAGCTCACGTATCGACTGCCCAAGTCAAGAAACTGGGCCGAGTTTTCAGTCATCGCCAAGACCGCGGAAATGGTCCTCGAGAAGAAGCCCATGAAGCAAGAGAGCATCGAAGTCACGTTGGCAACCGTTGCCAGAATCTGCGCAGACGGGCCCACGATGATGACCAACGAGGCCCACGCGTCCGAGAAAGCCTACCCATGGCTCTGCGGCCTCGTCGAGGCCATCATCAAGCGACACCGCCACCGACTCGAAGGCCACTTCCACCTCCTCATACTAGCCCTCCAGGCCCTCCTCCGCCTGCTCATCATCCCATGGCCCACAACAAACACCACCAGCACATCCTCCCCGGCCCCCGACCAAGAAGCCCAAGCCGCGCGCTTCTCCCGCCTCCTAACCCTCACCTGCGAGCCAAGCGTCGCCTCCGTGACGCGGGGCCAGAACGGCCCCGCCGGCGGCGCGCTGGACTCGGCGCCCGAGGCGGCCAAGAAGTCGGCCGCGCAGCACATGTTCCTGGTGCTGGTGAACTATATCAAGCTGCAGCTCGAAAAGCCCGTGCCGCGCGGCGTGCGCGCGGCCCTCGACGCCGGCGTGTACTCGGTGCTGGACATCACGTCGCCCGAGGGCAGGCGGGCCGTCAACGAGGCTGTTGATGGCAGCGGGCGGGCTATCTTCCGCGAGATGTATAAACAGTATGTTAGATTTGGCAAGTGGAATGGGGTTTAGAGCAAAGCACCAGCGGCATGCTAGGGAAAGTGGTACGCGGGAAAACCTCGCGGCGGCGGAGGGCAGCGGTGCTCTCCGTCCAGCACTGAGACTGAAATTCTTGCGGCTCAGTGGCTCATATGATATCCAATTACAGCTATGTATCTCTGCAGTCTCCTGTAATCGATCTGGTCTATTGTGACACGGTCCGGCCAAGCGATTCATTTTTCTTCCCGAGGAGAATTGTATCCACAATTAGACCGCTTGACTTCTACTCGTTTTTCTAGAAATCATGGCTCACTTGCTGTCTTGACCACTCAACCACTCTACATCATCAGAAGCCGTGCCAGACTGTCTCACACCAGCAAAAGGACACAAGTACAAAAGCTCAAGTACCCCACGGGGACGAAGCCGTGAGACTCCGGAGCCCTCCGACGACGACGTTTGCCCTTCACTGTTCCGTCTTGTGCGGTCGCCGATCGGGGCCTGGCCGGAACCCGCGGCCGCGCTGGCTAACAGATACCTCTTGACTTCCCTTCAACTCTCTCTTTGTCCTACAAGCTTGTGAGGTCCAATGGATATTTACCCTACGGGTCCAGTCTCACTACGGGAGTGACTCGCTAGAAGCCCATCGTGCAGGCTCACCAGGGCGCACGCATATCCTGGGGGAACACAGCCGAGAAAGCGGGACTTACACACTAACCCAGTAACCCCCGCTGCGGCGCACAGTAAGCACTGCACCGCATAGAATCTTTCTAGCTCGTATCTACTTGTGCCCTTTCCCCTTCCGCGGCCCTACTACAGGTGGTGGATAATAAGCAGGGGAGGATACGAATCCTGACTACCTACCTAACCAAACCGTGCCGCTCAACTGCATAGGTAGCCTGGAAATGCCAGCAGACTACCCTACCCACCCTACCTACCCACCGCAGCATGCGCGGTTCTTCCTCTTCTGCACTTCTCCTGTGCGACCCCCCCCCCCCTCCACTTTTCCTATCCTCTCGCTTATCCAGGACTGCAGCTAAGCCAGAGACGGGCCCAATCGCCTAGAAGCAAAATTCTGCAGATTCTGGCTTTCCCGGAGACGTGGGCCTGGGTCCATCGTTTAGGCATGTGCAGACCTATTTATATATACATACAAACCTGTCGAAAGTCAGGCAGGGTGGTGGTCAGCACCATATGTGGGTCTCCCTAGCCTACGTCCAGGCCAGGGCAGGGACATCTGGGAGGAAGAACTGTGAGAGGACAGGTGGTTTTTTTTTCTTCTTTTCAGGCACGGGACTGGATCGGCCCAGTGAGCTTGCGAGCGAGCGAGGCAGGTGAGGACGAGATCGGTGTAAGCCACTCGGGCGATGGCAGCTGGAAACGTGGGCGCTGCTCGGCGCCCTCCACGGGATCCGTCTCCGGCGGGCTGTTGGAGTGTGGTCTTGTAAGAGTAGCTCTGGTAGGTTATAGACCAGGTGGACAGAATGGGCCGCCGGCTAGAGCCGTGGCCACGTTGTTGGCAGGGCTGGTGAATCCTTTTGGACCCCGGGAGGACGCAACGGGCGGCCATCGTGGTCGGTACAGTGGTAGTAGTTCCCTGCCATCCTACGTCGTCGATGTGTGTGTGGACGACATGGCCTGATTTCAAGACCTTAGATAGGATAGCATCAGATGCAGGCTACTACTATAATCCTCGAGAAAGGAGATGTGAACGAGCATCACCAAAGCATGACGATATGATTCTTAGACCTCATGAATCACGACCGCCAGTGCAGCACCTGTTCCGGGAAGTCCAACTATCCCACGCGAAAACCGGATGACGGTATCATGAGGATTCGACATGCATTCCCCAGGCGCAACATTGGGCCAGGATTCAGTAGCACTGCAGCTTTCCCACCCCCAGTTATGCACCAAGAGCCGTGCTTGGCTCTTCGCGTAGGCAGGTAGCCTGGTAGCGTTGGGCATTTTCTTTGCTTCTGCTAGGTTATACATCCTGCGCCGTTGGAATGTATGCGGTGTGATCCCCGATCGCTTGGGGAAAAAAAGTTCTCCTTTTCCAGCCGTCAAATAATAATCGTCCGCGAGTTTAGTTGCTTTTTTTTCTTGAAGCACATACTCAACTCTCACTATTTCCCACCGCTTTTGTTTTCAACGCGAGGAGAAAAGGGTCTTCCTTCTCCCGAATTCCACCCCGCCTAAATAACGAGGGACCATCTATCTGAACGAAGCTCGGTGGTTTTTTGACACGCGCCGAACGAAACGGGCGACCCCTCAGCGCCCAGCCAGCCTCACCCCACACGAGCTAGAGCTCTCTGGGCTGCCATAGCGCTCGAACCCGGACAGAGCTCCTCGGCAGTTCAGTCGCTGCGATAACCAACAACACCAGCGGGTGGGGGATCATCACAGTTTCGCTGCCCACAACCCTTCTCACTCAAGAGACCTCACTAGAAGAGCATATACGTACACACACACGACAGCACATCCGCGAGAACTGCCCACGGGAGTTCAGTCACAAGTGATTCGGATATAAGTACTAAGTCCTGGCAGAAGAGAAGATCTTCTGGGACACTCACACAACGAGATCCACCCCCCGCGCGATGGGCTGGGAAGGGGTAGCCGGGTGAAGAGAACCAACCAGGAACACGACGACCCATATTTGACCACGCCAGCTCAATTAAATGGACGCGGCCAGAGAGCAGCCCACCACAGCTGGGGCCCCAGCAGCAGCAGCAGCAGCAACACATGCACCCACCTCGGCTGTTGGTGGGCCAAGCTTCCTGGGTGAGCCTCCCATATCCGCACCGAGTCGAGATGATGATGCAACAACGGCGATCCACGGCGATGGGCCGCTGCCGGGTCGGGAGCCACTGCGGCAGTACCCTGTTCAGGCGGAAGGTTATTCGCACAACACGCAGACTGATATAGGGGACGACGGTACGGACGAGTCTGCCGCTGAGAGACAGGCAGCTATGGATATGGTAGATCGGGCCAATGCCGGCCAGCCGGTGTTGTCAGGGCCGGATCCGTTGGGGCTGGAAAAGAGTGAACCGCAGCATCAGGACGGGAGGACAGACGAGACCATCGCCCAGGAGAAGTCGGGCCAGCTCCAAACGACCCGAGGGCAGGACCAGAAGGTCGAACCTAAGCCTGCAGGGTCGAACCTGTAAGCCAAGACACCGCAGCCCGATGATGCCTCCTTGATGGCCAAGTGCTTGCTTGGGTGACTGACCGCAACAACAGATGGGGCACGTCGACCTACGACCCGGACGACGAGACCGACATGTACTGGGAGCACGGGCGGCGGTACGCCCGGGACTACTTCATGCCCAACGACGAGGACGAGCAGGACCGGCTGCGGATCCTGCACCAGATCTACCTCAACATCTTCAACCTGGAGCTGACCACGATCCCGCTCGAGGGCCCCACGGCGGTCCTGGACGTCGGCACGGGCACGGGCGAGTGGTCCATGGCCATGGCGGAGCGGTGGCCCGAGTGCAAGGTGACGGGGGTGGACCTGTCGCCGACGTTTGAGCGCGCGGTGCCGCTCAACTGCCACTTCGAGGTCATGGACGGCGAGGACCCGTGGCCGTGGGACGACGACACGTTCGACATGGTGCACTACCGGCACATGTCGGGCGCCTTCCGGGACTGGAACTACGTCTACGGGCAGACGCTGCGGTGCCTCAAGCCGGGCGGGTGGGTCGAGATCCTCGAGTTCCACGACCACGAGGGCGAGAAGAACTTCTACGACCGCTTCCCGCCGCACTCGCTCATGCACAAGGCGGCCAAGGGCATCGAGGAGGCCGAGCGGATGCACGGCAAGCACCGCGGCATCGACCACATGGAGCCCGACCTGCTCGAGGACTGCGGGTTTGTCGACTGCGAGGTCCACGAGCACATCATCCCGCTCGACCCCTCCAACTCGCCCCTCGGCAAGCTGTGGCTCGTCACCCTGCGCGCGGGTTTCGAGAGCTACGCCCTCCGCCTGCTGACAAAGTACCTCGGGTGGGACGCCGCCTCCGTCCGCATGGCCTGCGAGTCCGTCGGCCAGCAGATGATCGCCATGGCCACAAACCCCCAGCTGAACAAGGGCTTCCAGATCAGGCTGAGGGTCACCATCGCCCGGAAGCCGCTGGCCCCCAAGGCTGAGCATGGCCCTCCCGGTGGTGGTGGTGGAGCGGGTGGTGTGCCACAGCCTGGCCCGTCGCTGGCGGCTTCATTGTCGCCCCCGGGGCCGGTGCCTGGTGGTGCGCAGGATCTTGGGGACCAGCAGCCCTACCCGAACGAGGCTGCCCAGCCTCGGCCGTCTAGTTGAGCGAATTCAAGGTGGTTGTCGTGCATTCTGCTTGCGTGCGTGCGTTCGATGATCCGTGTAGATACCCATCCTTGAGTCCACCCAAAATGGTTCGTCTCGTGCTGTCAAGGTGGGAGTAGTAGAGAGAGAATCGAGGATTTGAAGTGGCCATCAGCCCAAATACACATCGTTTGATGTTAATAATGATGATGTCTGCGGCCCTGCATTTGAGAGAGCCGGTAGACTCACGTTCTGTTCAGGCTGGCCGGAAGGTGAGGCAGTGGTGATGGAGTATCATAGCGGGCTTGAATAGATTGCTCATGAAGGGGACGCAGAGCAGAGAGGGAGTCCGAACTTGTGAGCCCCCCTGGAGACGACTGTTCCTTCTGATTGCGTGTATCTGATGGCAACTTGCAACTGCGTGGGGAGCATCCCGCAGGAAGGAGATACAAGAGGTTGAGGAACTGGAGATCTTTCAAGTCCCCCCCCCCCCCCCGCGCCTCTAGCCACGAGATCAGCAGCTGGATTTTATAGCTCGTCTGTTGTCCAGTCGGATCAAATACAACATATGCCTCACCACGTCACGATTACTTCATCCCGGTGTGACTGACTCTTACATACCCGCGAAGGCAAGAGAGGACTCACTCGCAGATACAAGCAACAATCATCAATTTCTACTCGGTCTGATCTCAAGCCATTGTAAATGCCGTGTACTCTTATGTAGGCACCGCATACCCCGGATACAAAAATCGGGGTGGTTTGTGTTCAGAAAGATGGGTGATGTTATTTGTCAAGGGTCTCATCCTTCTTCATTCATCATATGAAAAAAATAAAATGTTCCAGTCCAGTTCCTGGTCTCTTTGGAAAGTAGTAACCCCATCTCAATAACGCCGAATCGACAAAAAAACGCCCGGAGCCCAAACCCACACACAAGATACATCGGTTGGTCTTCCTTTTTTCAATATAGATAAACAACTTTCACGCTCATGCCTCTCTCTCTCTCTTTCATGCTGTTGCTTGCCTGCTTGCCTGCATGCCTGCAGGCCAAGGGCGATGATGATGATGATGGAGAGCGCTCGCTTATGCCACCTGGAAGTACTCCTTGGCAGAGGGCCCGTTCCTATTGGAACCACCGACCACCTTCTGCTTGGGCATCGGCATGTCCGTGACCTCCTCCTTGTCGCTGAGCACCTCCTTGTTCTTGACGACGGGGAACGGCGACAGCACCTTGGAGATGTCGCCCCACCAGTGCTCGCCGAAGCGGCGGTACCACTCGACCGTGATGCGCAGCCCGTCCGCGAACGACGTCTTCTGGTCCCACCCCAGCTGCCGCAGCTTGGTGCCGTCGACGGCGTAGCGGTGGTCGTTGAAGGGCCGGTCGTGGGTGTATTTGACCCACCGCTGCACGTCCTCGGGCGTGGCGGCCGGGATGGCGAACTGCTCGAGCAGCTTGACGCACAGGTCCCGGTTGGCCACCTCGTCGTAGGACCCGACGTTGTAGATCTGGCCCAGCTGGCCCTTGTGCAGGATGGTGTCGAAGGCGTCGGCGGCGTCGCCCGCGAACAGGTACCGGCGCGTCGGGGTTCCGTCGCCGTGCAGGACGACGGGCTGGCCCCTGTTCAGCAGGCAGGTGAACTTGGGGATGATCTTCTCCGGGTACTGGTGCGGGCCGTAGACGTTGTTGCTGCGCACGATGATGACGGGCAGCTTGAAGCTCTTCTGGTACGAGTGCACCAGCATCTCGGCGGCGGCCTTGGACGCCGCGTACGGGTTGGTCGGGGCCAGGATGCTCGACTCGAGCAGGTCGTCGTCGTCGTCCTTGACCTCGCCGTACACCTCGTCCGTCGAGATGTGGATGAACCGCCGGATGCCGACCTTCTTGGCGCTCTCCAGCAGCACGTGGGTCCCGTACACGTTGGTGTGCGTGAAGCCGTACGAGTTGCCGAAGCTCAGGTCTACGTGCGACTGCGCCGCGAAGTGGAAGACGGTGTCGATGTTGTACCTCTCCAGGCAGTCCACCACCTCGGTGGGGTTGGTGATGTCGCCCTGGTAGAAGGTGAAATTCCGCTTGTCGTTGAGCATGCGCGTGTTGTTGAGCGACGAGCAGTAGTCCAGCTTGTCAAACGACACGATGTTGTACGCATGCGGATACGTCAACGTCAGGTGTCGCACAAGCCAGCATGCACTAAGAGCTTCCGTGTCAGCGGGAGCGGAGGGGTTGCGCTTCGTGTTTCGCGGCCACCGAAGCAAAGCAGGCCTCGGGGACTGAATGGCGGGGTGACGACTTACATGAAGCCCGCTCCTCCGGTGATCATAATGTTCTTGACATCTGGCAGAGGCTCAAATTTCGTGGTCCCCTTCAATACTGGGGCCTCCTTCCAAACGCCAAAGTCCTCAAAGAAGTTCTGGCGGGAGCCATGCGTGCCGCCTATACAATGCGGTCAGTCAATTGCTTCAGGTCTCATACAAGCCCGACAGGGTTGCGTCACGAATCACGCACCATTTGAGGCGCCGTTTGTGCCGTTCATGTGAGGAGCCATCTTTCTCGAATCTTTCGCCTTAAGCGACTTCTATGGCCCGATTCCAAAATGAGAGGAAAGAATAGAAATGTGAGAAAAAGGCGCAGGCGCAGCTGTGTGTGTGTGTCTCTGCTGCCGCTGCTTGTTGTGGACGCCACGGGTGGGATATGAGTGATCGTGGGGTCAGCTGGATCACCTTCAACTGCAGGCAGGCTCGCCAGTGAAGTACTAGCCACTGAGTCGAAGAATTGTGGGGACGACGGGTTGAGAGCAACGGCTATCTGGCGAGCAGATTCGCGCCGGCGACAGTCCAAATAAGGGTCGTGACTCGCGCTTGAGAGACCCCTGACTTGCGATAAGTCGTCTAATACCGTGTATGTAAAGGAGTGAGACTGAATGAGAAGTAAAAAAGAGGTTGTCTTGGAAGAATGGCTCGGCAAAGGAATGTCGCCCGTCAATCAAGGGATCCGGAACCTAGCAGGCCCAACTAACAGACTAACTGGCAACAAACTCGTTAAGTCCCGAAAAGTAACTAAGTGAGATCGCCTGCAGCCGAGTTCAGGGAGAGTGCCGGGCAAATCAGACGGGATGGGGCTGCAGGATCTGTCTCTGCGTTATAAAATAAGCTGTATGAAGGAGACTAGATCATGAGAAAGTCTGATCTGGCATGGCCATGTCTCTCAGTTATACGGCCGCATCGACAAAGGGGGCAAGTAGGTTTTAACTTTCCTTTTCGAAGGCTCGAGTTGAGCCAAACAACCACGCGGCCCTGCAGCTGTGGAGCCCCCGTTGCTGCAAGGTACCGGTACAAGACAGCGTCCAGTCCCCACGGTTTGCGATGCGGAATGGGATGGATGCCAGACGCACACCAGAACACACCCAGACACCCCAGGCGGGGACCCCTGGAAGAGACTGGGAGACGAGCTATACTCGACGCGCGCGTTTTAGTCAGGGGAGATTGAGGCTTGCGCATTGCGAGGCCCAGGACGACAAGCGGCTCAGCCGGGGGCCTGGAAGCAAAGCCAGATTGACTTTTACTATCCCTCCTGCGCACACACGCACGCACACCTGATTAATCGCTGTGAACGGTAGATTTTATGGGGTGCCACTACAGCTGTGACACGGTCGTGTCCTAGCTCAGGCCTATCGGGCAGCGCTATTTGGGGGTCAGTCGGTGTCGATGGACTGACTGACAGACTGGCAGACTGGCAGGACAGACCTGGGGAAGAGACGGTCCAGGAACAATAGAACAAACGACCGTGCCATGGCGCCACTAGTCATCCATTCCTTGCCGACGGTGCGCTTACAATAGAATAGACGTTCCCACATCACGAACTTTCGCTTTACCGCCCCGAGCTAGCTGCATCGTATCGTCGCCAGCTCGCTCTCGCTAGCGCTGTCAACTAATAATCAGGATCCCTCAGGCCCCTCGGGCGCGAGCCTGGCTGGTGGTCAGCATTTTACCTCTTCTGGCCTCAAGGTCTTCTAGCTGCAGCCTCCAGCCTCGGCGAGAGCCACTTTCCGCAGCTGCAAATCTTAACCACCAATGCGCGGCGGAAGGGTCCTTCTCCGTGCACCGTATGCCGCGGTGCGGCGCCGTCACGTATTGCATCTTGTCATATGCGAGTGCCAGGCTGGAAGGGTCCCGCAGTGGGCGAATCGGTCGCCGTAGATCCGAGTACGCGGGCGCCAATGGCTTCCCGGGCTGACAGGAGGCTCGCTCCTTCGCGCACCCCGCCAACCAATGCCTCTTGGTGCTAACGGCTCCGTGCTGTTGAACGTACGCTCAGTGGCGTGGTAGACCCCGTTCAATGGCCGCGACGAGGCCGTCTCTAGGCCGGCGTACTGGACCGCACCGTACAGTGTAGTCATCCACGACCCTGGACAATTTTGCTATCAAAGTTATCATGGGGCAGCAGGATGCTGTGATCTTGGCGGCGGGTGCGCTTGGCGTCCTACTGTGTATCTGCCCGGCTCGATCAAACGACACCCCACACGCCGCCTTGCCCTGTCTGCCAGTCTCAGCCGTCGGGTACCTACATCCAGCTCCCGTCTCACGGCATTGCGTCTTGCCCCTTCGAGCAACAGTCTGTGCAGTCCCTTATCGACCATGTCTATGTTGTGGCTGCGTGTGTCTCCATATCTGTCTGTGTCTTTGGCCCTGTGCTGCCGATCATAATGCGGTGCGACGCAGACGGCTCCCACATATGTACGCAAGCTGTGCGGCATTGCATTAGGACACCCCACGTAGCCGCACCCGCGTGTAGATAGATCTGGAGATTACAAGCACGCAGCAGGTACGTGGACTGGGGAGCAGCAGCTCCTCTGCCTCGCTCCTGTCAGGCCAGTTCCAGTCCCTGAGCCACATATGGACCAAAAGAAGTGGGCTCCGCATTCGTCAACCGCACCCCACGCAGATGACGCATCTGCAGGGACCATCGCAGCATCCTTGGGGGAGGGTTGGTTGCGGTGTGGGGCAGGGACTGCGCGTTTGAGATCTGGAGTGCTCCCCTTTTTGTTTCAAAGAGCCTTCTGGCCCTACAGCAGCGAGTGCTACGCAGAGACGCATAGCGGCCCTGAACCCTTTTGCAGGACATCATCATCGTCGTTAATGTGCAAGCCCGCGATCGCGATAGGCTTGCCGACTAGCACGCACGACCCATAGCTCGGCTCGCGTTTCTGGTGGCGAAATTCGAGCGCTCGTTTGTTCGACCATCGCCAAGACAGGTCGTCGAGTCTGTTTCTGTTGCGTTCTCTTTGTGCTGCCTGTCACTGGAGTGATGCACAGATCCTGGGGGAGCACGAACAGTGACTCTGTTCCACCTCCTGACAGCTCCACCGGCTGCCCGCCATGTAGGGCTGTTAGGGCACCAAAGCCGTGCGTGCGAAACTTGAAGTCAGGGCACTGCACAACGAAACACACATCTGCATCTCGCACGACACTCGAGGAAGATAGAGATTACTCGACCACATGCTTTCGGCATATCTGAAATTGTCGAAGCATATTTGCTCGACTCGTAGGCTCTAGACAGAAGGTGTCTTGACCGAAATAGTATCAGTCACAAGCTGGAGTCTGATTACTCCAGACGGCACCGCCCACATGTCCGGGCACCCGCTTTATTAGCATTGGGACAAGGTCTCTTGGCGCATGCTCTCGCCTCTCACTTGGCACATGGGAAGCTCAGGCCGACAAGCTCAAATCAGCTGAGATCGATGCCTTGAACTGTTAGCCTTAATTCAACTTAATACCTCAGTCGCTCCGAGCCCTTTGATACCAAGAAAGCAATCTTAATAGATCGTCTGATGCCGGGCGGCCGGCGAACATGAAGCTTTCCGCAACCTCCGGAGGGCATTAATGATCTTCGACGCGGGAGACCGGGTTCGGTTCGATTGATATTGTTCATCCTTCGTCTCATCTCTGTGCATGGGTAGGATGTCGTGGGAGGCAAACAAAAAAGTCAAGAAGACAGCCTTTACTTGGCATGTCAGAGGCGCCGAGCTTGTTGCCCGTATGCGTTCGAGATACCTTCTCCTGACCCCGGGTGCCACCGTCGTCCCGTGCTGTAAACCGTTGGGACTATTTTGATCAGGTAAGAAAGTAATGCCTCTCATGTTCGAGCCCCTTTTGATGCCTAGGCTTGTCAAAATCCTTAGTTGAAGAGATAGATCTGGAGCTGTGGGATCGATAGAGTGTGTCTGCGTACGGTGCCGTCATGATGCACTAAAACAACGCCGTTGACAACCAGCTTTTGTTATGCTCGGGGATGCCACGCTACTGAGCCCCTTTTCTAGCCGCAGTATAGCCTGCGAACTACAAAATGTAGTTTACCTTTCGCTTATGGACTATGCTTTACGGATACTGCGGCCCCTTCCCCTGGAGAGTTTGGGACTGGGGATGAGCCTGGGCCTTGAGAGTTGGGCGGCGGCGTACCGAAGCTCTGGGCGGGCCGTTTCCTCGCTCTTTGTTGGTCTGTTCTGTGTCTTATTGGGCGCGAGTAAGTTTTGGCGACGCTCGGCGATGCGCGATAGGCGGTGGGATAATGCCAGGCTGTGACAGGCGCGGGCTGCGACGCTGCCCTGAAGGGGGTTTCAAGCTGGCATATTATCAGGCCGTTGCAGAGTCAAGAGTTCAGCGTAAGCGACAACGTGCTCAACCGTATTGCCAGACACCCTGTGTGATGAGATGTGACCCGTTGAAGACCCGTACCACTTTGCCCGTGGTACGTGTGTTGGCCTCAGCCACCAGTGGGTGATGGGCTCATTTAATGACGTCTCATGTGGACTCGCTGACGCGGAATGCGCTCTAATTTCTTGCGAAGTTGCGAGGGAGGGTTTCGATGTTCAGACGGAGAGCGGGAGAGTGGGAGGTCCAGCCCTAACGAGGAGCCGCGCTTGCTGCATGCGCCTAGCAGTGACGATGTAACGAGCATCAGCGCACGTACGGTACGGGGGAGTGCGTGGTGGTACGTGGTGCACACGCACAACAGCAGTGCAAGCAGCAGTAACCTCGATCTGCTCAGCCACACCGCTGATCGGGCTCGACGAGGGGCAGGTCGAGCACCGCCCAGACTGCTGGTTAACACAAGGATCCAGCCTGGTCGACGTCCGGGATGCCAGACATCCTTTCAGGTCGGCGCTCAACTACTGTGGATAGCGCTCAGTCAGTGCGCCGTATATTCCGGCAGACGATCAGAGGAGGATCAAGAGGATCAGTAGTAAATCTGGAGAACAGACTGGCGCACATGATGCACACTACTGCTGACTGGCAAATTGGAAAGGCCGGTCGGATCGAAGGCGGCCAAGCGAAGCCCGAGCAGGCGAGGAGCGAACCGGCAGCCGACATCTGACAGGTTGACAGCAGTATCGACAGATTTCGAGAGATGTCTCTGGTTGGCGAGATCAGCAGCTGAGTAAAGACCATGTCTCTGGCTGAGTTGAGTTAGGGTGGTGCGGCAAGATGGAAGTGGAATGGTGTGCTGGTCCCAAAATGGGTGTGAGCGAGTTGAGTGTGGTTGTGGTTCGTACCGATACATGCATTGGTGCAGGTGCAAGACTGCAGGCGAGGTGCTGCACCTTCCCACCTCGCACCCAGGCACCCAGGCTCCCCGTCTCCCCGTGGGCCCGTCTCTCCATTCTGCTGGGCAGCCACGGGCCAAAAGTCAGTTAGGTCGGGTATCCCTGCCGAGGCTCTCGTTCCTTAGCCTGGCCCCTCCCCTCCACGAACCCCTGCAGGCACAGGGACATGGAGGACCCTTCAGCAGGGATTGGGGCTCTTTCCCTTTGACCTGAAGCACGTTCCTTTGTCTCTCTCATCAGCCCGTGGAAAGCCCGTCAGCGTTCTTAACCCGGGCTTGCTGCTGACGGTGACTGCGCATTTCGATGCCCAGACAAATACAAAGCCGTCGTCACCGGCCTGCACCCTCTCGGCGAACTATACCAACTGCATTCTGCTTTACTTTTTTCATATGAGATCGGCTTGCATCTACTTCCTTTTGCACCAACGGTCCTTTCCCTACCTTAGACGCTCTCTTATCTGTTCATGCTCCCAACGAGCCTAGGACGTATCATCGACCTCTACCACTCCTTCCGTCGTTTCAGCTGAGCTGGCCGTCATATTCAACTCTTCCCGCCGAACACCGAATTTTTTGTTCCCACTTCCTCACTTTGGCAGCATCTCGTCAAGTTGCAGACGTCCACAGCAGAAACACAAGGATTGCGCATCATGTCTTCAGAATCTGGCCGGTCCGAAAGGGCGGGCTCAATCGCCTCGTCCCACACTGAGACGGGCGGGTACGACGAGCACAACGAGAAGATGGCACCACTCCGAGATGACGAGAGCCTGACCGCCCTCAAGTCACCAACATCCGTCTACCACGACAGCGACCATGAGCATGAGCGCGAGGGCGAGGACGAGGAGCTCCTGCCACAGGCGCAGGAGAAGCCAGAGCCGCCCAAGGGCAGCATGGCGTCATCAATAGTATGGATGGTCGTCAACACTCTGGCTACCATTGGCATCGTGAGTATTTCCCGAGCGTCGCTCCTCCAGCGCCCACGATGAGGAGCAGGATCCGCGCTTACACTTAATCCAACGAAAAGGTCTTCGTCAACAAAGCCATCTTCTCCGACCCGTCGCTGAAGCTGGCACAGCTCACATTTGCCGCATTCCACTTCACCATCACATGGCTCACTTTATACATCCTCTCGCGGCCTCGCTTCGCCTTCTTCGCACCCCGCCGGGCGTCCATCCGCGATATCCTGCCGCTCTCCATCGCCATGGCCCTGAACGTCATCCTGCCGAATCTGTCGCTCGCCTTCTCCACCGTTACCTTCTACCAGGTCGCGCGGATCCTGCTGACGCCTTGCGTCGCGCTTATGAACTACGTGCTGTACCACCAGACTCTCCCCACCAACGCCATTATCGCCCTCGTGCCCGCATGCGCCGGAGTCGGTATTGTGAGCTACTACGACAGCCTGCCCGCCGCCGATGCCAGCATCAAGACGACCAGCGGCCTGGGTGTCATCTTCGCCTTCCTCGGCATCTTCGCCAGCTCACTATACACCGTCTGGATCGCCTCGTACCACCGCAAGCTCCAGATGAGCTCCATGCAGCTGCTGTTCAACCAGGCCCCTGTCTCGGCCTTTATGCTGCTCTACGTGATCCCTTTCGTGGACACCTTCCCCGTGTGGAGCACCGTGAGCGTCAGCCGCTGGGTGATGATCCTGATGGTAAGCCTACGCAACCCCCCCGGGTCCCTTTTGCCCCACCTCCCCGTGCGCAGCTCAGCTCAGCTCTCTTGTTCGCACTTTGCGAATCAATCAAACTCTATCTCTGCATGGTTTTGGGTTTGATCGACATTGCCCTTATCTCGGGCAGGCGCAAGGGAGAAAGAGTCCGAGAATAGCAATCCACCTACAGCCCCTGTGCGTAAATGACTCGACTAACATGTGTGTTCCCTGCAGTCTGGCGGCTTTGCCTCGCTTATCAACATCTCCCAATTCTTCATTATTGCCCAGACGGGGCCTGTATCCAGCACCGTCGTCGGCCACGTCAAGACATGTTCTATTGTCGCCCTGGGCTGGGCAACGTCCGGCCGAGCCATTGGCGACAAGTCAGTGCTGGGCGTTATGATTGCCATCGGAGGTATCATGGCGTAAGTTTCCCTGGTTTCTCTGTTCTATTCTCACAGCACAGACTGTTGTCACATCCATTTTGACTTTGATGCTAACTGTGTTCTAGATATTCTTGGGTAATGCTGAAGGAAAAGCAAAAGCAGCAGGGCAAATAAGTTGTTAACTGTCCGTTCCAGCTGGCGTTATGGTTGTTTTGATTTTCAAACTTGGCATACAAATCCCATTTTATATACCACAAGAGTTCACATGCTATAGCATCACACTGGCTGGCGAGGGGCTTCACCCATCGCACGCCAAGAAAACAACCATATATCAAAAAAAAAATTACAAGATAGATCAGAAGGATCAGTCGGGATTTACCGAATCTCCCCTGCCAGTAGATGAATCGAATCTCAACAGGAAAGCATTGTCTAACCCACCATGCACGGATTCGCATCCCCGTAATCTGACTACAGGCTAAGCTTTTCCGCGCCCTGAAACCGCATGCGCAGCCGTTGGTACTAGCCGCGCGAGCCGAACCAAGGGAGAGGGACGGACGCGGGATATCAAGGGAGGAAAGAGAGAGAGCATTGAATTGTCTCAGACACCAGTGGTGGGGGGCAAAAAGCACATACACATAGTGCATCACTAGATTTGCATGCAAGCATGCATGGGGAAAAAACAAAAGCAGACAGACACACAAAGTGAAAAGATAAGGGTATCGATGTTGACTGAGGATGTGTATGTCTATTACAGGTTGAACCTCGTCCGCTCCTTCTCCATCTTGGCCTTCCACTCCCACGACAGCGCGTCCTCGCCCTCGCTGCCCGCCCGGCCGATGCCCTTGTCGACCCTGCGCAGCTTGAGGGTGCACCGGGGCTGTGAAAACACGTCAGCGGATCTAATTCTGATTTGCATGTTACGCCGGAGCATTATTGAGGTAAGGGTTCATTCGTGTTGTGTTGTATGACGTTGCCCCAACCCAGACCGGCCCAGCCCAGCCCACATGCTTTGCATGCCCATCTTGTGCCGTCCACCCGGTGGATCAGGCTACTGTTGGGCGTGCGATTGGGTGGTTGGTGGTTGCGTCCCCGAGTCCACATGTTCGTGGTACGCGTGTTGGTGCGTGGAGAGTTACATGATCGACAGGTGCCGTGAGGGGTGAAGGGAAGGGAAAGTGGGGAGTGGAAATGCGTGTGTGGCAAGGGGGGTGGGATGGATTTTCGGTGAGGGTGTGCGTGCATGTAGTGTAACTTACGCCGAGTTCTTGCAGACCGACTCTTATCCCTTCCACGCCCTGCAGTTCCTTGCCGTCTGCTGCTTGGACGCTCTTTTCTGTCTCCCTCCTGTCCCGGAATCTGTGAAGCGGTTTATGTCAGCGGGCATTCGAGGGTGGATGGTACAAGTGCATGATCCGCAGTTCTGTCATGGGGTTCGATGCAGATATAGGTTTCGTCACTCACATATATCTGTGCCGGCGGAGGAAGATGTAATCTCGCTGGTTGTGTAATGTGACCACCTGGCGCATCTCGATATCAGGCTGCGGGGGGAACAGCGTCTGGAAGCTCTTGGCCGCCAGCAGGCCGAGGCTGCTCTTGAAGTTGTTGAGCAGCAGCTCCGGGTAGTAGGCGTCCTGGGCCTTGCCGTGGCCCGGCAGCTTGGAGCCCTCGATCCAGTTGTTGACTGAGTACGTCAGCGTCGGCCCGTGGGGCAGGTGCACGATCGTGAGCCGGTTGGGCTTCTTCTGGTCCTCGTTCAGCACCAGCACCGCCGTGTACTCCCGGTTGGCCGCGAACTTGCAGATCTCCCTGACGCTGTACTTGTGCCCGTACCGGTGCGCCGACCGCCGTATGTACTCGGAGTTGGGGAACAGCGACGTCAGGATTTCTGCCTCTTTGTGGAGTGTCGAGTTGAGGGACGTCGTGACGAGGACCTTGGGGACCCTCGGGGGCTCGTCGCTGAACAGGTTTGGGAATTTCTTGGATAGCACCGCGGGCGTCATGTCGAAGTTTGTGCTTGTTGTGGAAGGTGCCGCGCTCGGTTGGCGCTCTGCCCGTTTCGCACGCATCTTTTCTATCCGCTCCTGGGCGGCATCATCGTCTGCCTCCTCCTCGTCGTCGGATCCCAGCATGCTGTCCACCTCGTCGTCCTCTTCATCCTTCTCGTCGTCGTCGTCGTCGTTGAGAGGCTCGTCCTCGACACCGTTCTGCTCCTCCTCCAGCTTCCGCCGTTTCATCGCCGCCACATCGGCGCTTGTGTAAAGGCTGTCCTCATCTGCGTCGTCCCATTTTCGCTTCTGGTCGAGAGTCTTGGTCTGGTTTTTTGAAAGACGTTCCTTTTTCAATTCGGGGTCCTTTGCCTCTTCTTTCCTCCGGCGCATGCGCTCCTCGCGTTTCGCCTTGCTGGATGTTCGCTTGTCTTGAACATGTCGCTCTTGGCGATAGATCTTGTTCATAGCAATCTTGCCTCCAACCATTTTCGCGATTGGTGTAGAATTGGTTGTCTTGGGGGTTCGTGAGTGCGGTCAGACCTGAGAGGCCGGGAAAGATTGACGATTCTCAAGAAATTTACTGGGCGACTCGGTCGCTGATAAGATAAGAAATTGTTTTTGCCTGCCCTGGATTCTGCAGGGCGGGAGCTGCTCTGCCCCTCACTGGGAGCTTCAGTACCTTGGCGCATGTACTTTGCGACGCAGGCCAAGTTGCCCATGTATTTGGAGAACGGTTTTTGAGTCACCCCAGAATTTAGCCAGCGTCGTCTTCTCTTGCCATCGGCCACCCAACATCGTTGTCGCCGTTTGACTCACCTCGAATTCGGAGGCTCTCAATTGCCTGTTTATGAAGGCTTTTAAACTCGTCAATTCTCTTAGGCCACTTGCTGGTGCTCACCCCACCTCAAACTTCTGGAAAGTCGCAGCGAAACCCACGCCCGCGAGACCATTTACAACCACCCACCGTTTGCACAGAGCTGCTGTAGCGCACAAATTAACAAAGAAAGACATGGCGACCCTCACGACGAAGACCGGCCAGACCATCGACCGGCAGGCCATGGAGTCCATGCTGCGCCGGCGCATGTTCTACACCCCGTCCTTCGAGATTTACGGCAGTGTTGCTGGTCTGTTTGACTACGGTCCTTCCGGCTGTGGTCTGCAGGCAAACATCATCGAGACATGGCGGAAGCACTTTGTGCTCGAGGAGGACATGCTCGAGGTCGACTGCACCGTCCTGACCCCCCATGAGGTCTTCAAGACCAGTGGTCACGTCGACAAGTTCGCCGACTGGATGTGCAAGGACCCCAAGAACGGTGAGATCCTGCGGGCGGACCACTTCGTCGAGGCCATACTCGAGGCGAGGCTGAAGGGCGACAAGGAGGCACGTGGCCAGACAGTGGAGGAGAAAGAGGCGGACCCAAAGAAGAAGAAGAAGAAGGTCAAGTCTGAGGCCGTCAAGCTCGATGACGCCGTGGTCAAGGAGTACGAGGAGGTGCTGGCACAGATCGACAACTACGATGGCGACGCGCTCGGCCAGCTGATCACCAAGTACGAGCTCAAGAACCCCGAGACTGGTGTCCAGCCTTCGCCCCCGGTGCCATTCAACCTGATGTTCCAGACTGCGATTGGCCCGTCCGGCCAGCTGGCTGGCTACCTGAGGCCAGAGACAGCCCAGGGCCAGTTCACCAACTTCGCCAAGCTTCTCGAGTTCAACATGGGCAACATGCCCTTCGCGTCCGCCTCGATTGGCAAGTCCTACCGAAACGAAATCTCTCCTCGCGCTGGTCTGCTGCGTGTGCGAGAATTCCTGATGGCCGAGATCGAGCACTTCGTTGACCCTGAGGGTGGCAAGAAGCACGACAGGTTCCCCGAGGTCGAGAACATTGAGCTCACGCTTCTAGATAAGCACACTCAACTGTCCGGCAAGACTGACCTAAAGACCATGACCATTCGCAAGGCGGTTGATGACAAGGTTGTGGACAACGAGACCCTTGGTTACTTCCTCGCACGTATCCACCTGTTCCTTGCAAAGATTGGTGTAGATATGAGCAAGGTTCGCTTCCGACAGCACATGGCAAACGAGATGGCCCACTACGCCTGTGACTGCTGGGACGCCGAGCTCCTCACATCATACGGCTGGATCGAGTGTGTTGGTTGCGCTGACCGTTCGGCCTACGATCTCACGGTGCACAAGAATAAGACCGGCGCACCGCTGGTCGTTCGCCAGAAGCTGGACACGCCAAATGTCAGGCAAGAGTGGACACTTGACTTCAACAAGAAGAAGTTTGGCCCCGCCTTCAAGAAGGACGGCAGGACAGTTGAGGCTGCTATCACAGCGACGACGCAGGAGCAGCGCGAGGCCTTCTCCAAGCAACTGGAGGAGAGCGGCAGCTTCACCATTGACGTCCCCGGTGTGGCAGATGGCAAGGCCACTGTCAGCAAGGACTTGATCGAGATCAAGTACTCCACCATCACAGAGCACATTCGGGAGTACACACCAAACGTTATCGAGCCCTCGTTCGGTATTGGCAGAATTCTGTACGCCCTGCTGGAACACAGCTTCTGGACTCGTGGCGACGGTGCTGATGAAGCCCGTGGCGTAAGTAGTACCCACTTTGTCATCCGTCTTAGCGGGATCCCCATTTTGCTAACAATACGAAATCATAGGTTCTCTCCTTCCCTCCGACCATCGCCCCTACCAAGGTCCTCATCGTGCCCCTCTCCAGCAACAAGGACTTCACCCCCATCGCCCGCAAGCTGGGCCAGAAGCTGCGGGCCCTGGGCGTTTCCAGCAGGGTGGACGACTCGTCCGCGACCATCGGCAAGCGCTACTCGCGCAACGACGAGCTCGGTACCCCCTTCGGCATCACCATCGACTTCCAGACCGTCAAGGACGGCTCCATCACGCTACGCGAGCGCGACAGCACGAAGCAGGTCCGCGCCGACGAGGCCAAGGTCCTCGAGGCCGTTCGCGAGATGGTCACTGGCGTCAAGACCTGGAAGGCCATCCAGGGCGAGCTGCCGGCGTTTGAGGCACAGGAGCTGGAGGTCAGGACTGCTTAGATTGGATGGAAATTGAACGGACACGTGTGGGGGTCTCTTTGATGGGTCAAAAAGTAGAAGCAGGCACAGTGCAGCATGCGGTGTCGTGCTGGCTGATGTAGCTTTGCCGCGGTAATTGGCATAGATTTGAAAAGACGTATTTACCAGTCCTGTCGACGGCTGACAGAAACGGACGTTTGTCATCGCAGTGAATACGGTCCGGGCGCATACTCTTGCGTTGAGAAGGTTTGAGGCGTCTCCGGCTCGGGTGGCCATCTCCTTCTGGGGCGAAAGCATCTATATGCTCTTGGGCAGTGCCACTGATTTCGCCTTTATATGAAGCTCTATACCAGAAGCACTTCTGAGTCTTGGATGAGATCCGATATTCGCACCCACCGAAACAAAGGGTTCACCTAAGCTCTAAGGGATAACCTCCTATGGGGTAACCTCCTATGGGACAACCTTATATAGGAGAACCTCCTATAGGATACTCTCCTACAGGATACCCTCCTACCCTCCTATAGGACACCCTCCTATAGGATACTATCCTATATGACAAACCTATAAGATAATTACCCTTGATCTGGTACTGAACTAAGTCCTTTCATCTCTGAGTTCCCTGGTATAGGTACACCCTTCGATTTGGTGGGGGTGAATATCCGATCTCTATAATATTGTCAGCTGAAAGCCACCAGCCACCAGTTGACTTCAAAGCCCACTTACTTTTCCATAAGAGAATGTTAATTGCTGTCACTCGAAATTTACAAACCTAGGAGAACAATTAATTCAATTCAGGACCTGTTATAGTGGTGAAAGGATAGACTCGTCACGTTGGAGCCTCACTTTGAGTGTAGGTTGAAATTTTTATCATGCCCACGATTTCCTAACAAAACGTTGTATGATTTGGGTTGAACATGATATGGCCGGATGGCAAAATCGAGGATATGTATTTAATGCAGAAAAGATCCATCTACTGCTTAACTATCAAACAAATGGAAGCACAACATGACTTTCAAAATCTCCTCCCAAGTGCACAAAGTGCCTACCTTTATTCAACGTCCGGTCAACGCCAAAGTTGTTCACTGCAAAGCTCCGCCCGCTGACAACAATCCTGATCCCTTCGCCTGGCTCGAACTCGATCCCTGTGGCCCAGATGCCAATGTCCAACCTGACCACCTTGCCCGGCTCGATCTTTTCCTCCACCTCATGGGGGTGGTAGGGCCAGTGCGGATGCATGCTCTTCTTCTCATCAATGGCCCTGTGCGAGGCCCGGAGAATGCCAACTGGGCCCTTGTATAGCACAACCTCAGTCTCTTGCTCCGGTTTGAATTCCTCGAAAGACTTGATCGGTAAGCCTTTCCAGGGAATGTTGAGGTTCTTCATCTGGTTGCCCTGCTGGTCGAGCTTCTGGATCATGACGTAGACGTCCATGTCGTCGTGATCGGGGCAGGACATGTAGAGAACTGCCTTTGGCATCCCCATGATGCGCGTTGTCTCGGGAAATATGTACGTAAACGCAGCGCTCTCGTCCGAGGTCGAAAGGTAGCTGACGCTGGTGGAGTCCTTCTGCTGTTCACCAGGCAGGAGCTTCTCCTCACTTCTCAGGTAGAACTTTTTATATTCTGTCCTTGAAGGTGGGAAGTCCTCTTCGACGATATTCTCGATGGCTTGTGGCACCTTGTTTCCGAACCTCAAGAGTGCCATGCGGACCTTTGGGGTCTTCTCCCACCCGTTGTCCGCGCCCTTGAGGAAATGGTCAAAGAAGGCGGGCAACTCCTCCTGAGCTTGTGGATTTCCCCACAGGTCGTACCACTCCTGCCACGGATGCCAACGCAACCACTTGGACTTGGTATCAACCTCCATCCAAGCCCTGATGGCGCCCATACCGTGCATGGTGTTCGTCCAAGTGCCCGTAATATAGGTAGGCACGTTGATCTTCTTCATATCCGGCCTCTTGTCGTTCCACCACTCGTTGGCCAAGGGGTGCTCCTCGTACATCTGACGGAAGCTCTCAATTCCGTTGCGGCCTTTGAGCATGTACTTGACAATAAGTTTGTCGAACAGGTCTCCGGCATAGATTCCGCCACGGGCAAACTGCTCACGGTAGAGGTCACCACAGCCCTCCCATGGCGCAATAGCGGCAAGGCTCGGTGGTCGAAGCGCTGCGATGAACCACTGTGCTATAGCAAGATGAGAGTTGCCTGCGAGCCCAACCTTTCCGCTGCACCAGCTCATCCCGGCGACGGTCTCGATGGTGTCGTACCCGTCCTCAGCCTCCTGAGTGCCCATGATTACCATGGTTCCTTCGCTGTCAAATGCACCTCTGCTGTCAACATTGACAATGGCGTAGCCACGAGGAACCCAGTCTGCCGGGTCCGGTGCCTCGAATTTCTCGAGACCAGAAAGTGTGCCAGGGGCAATCCCCAGGTTCCAAGGTGTCATGAGACCTAAGGACGCTACCCCATTGAACTTTTTGCCAAATGGAGACCAGCAGATTATGGCAGGGACTTTCTCAGACGAAGTTGGGCGAAGGATGTCCGCGTAAAGGGTCGTCCCGTCGCGTGTTTTGATCGCGACATCGTGCTCGATGAAGATTGGGCACGGCAGGGGACGAGAGTCTGGGTGCTCCGGGTGTTTCCATCCTTGTGGAAGAGTCTCTGTGTGGGGGTTGAGACCAGTGTAGCCATCTCTTCCAACGACGGGTGGGTTGAGCGGTTCTATTGGCACATTGACTTTTGATTGTCCCATGGTGACTTGTTCAACAAACAATTCTTGAAGTTTCTCTGCTCCAGTCACAATGGTTTTGATACTTGTAGTCGAGGCAAGGACCGACGAGAGCTTGACATCTGGACCAATATGAACCTGCAATCTGAATTTTGTATTGGCTCTAGGATTAATTTTGTTTATTGCTCGGTGTATATTACGGCCCCGTCTTGAATGCCGCCTACTCTTCGTACAGATGTGAACCCTGTCTGTTAAATGAGATACTAGACATCCCCTCCGCATAGCCTACGCCAAAAGGTACCATTTCTTGCCCAGCAAAGGTCGTTAAGGAGCCGGAGCCGAGCCACATGTCCATTAGCACTGCTCCGGCCGGCGGTGGAGCCGATGGACCCACTAGCTCCCGAACCGACTCCCCAGCCTACGAGGATCCCGAACCGAACCTTCCCGGGCCGAACTGTGTGACCGTTCCTCTACATGTTATCCGTTCCGAACCGAGTCCATTTCTGTGACATGGGTGATTTGATCCAGCAGCCAAGGGTTTGCTTCATGTGTCGGCGCAGTAGTCACTAACAGTGGCAACATTTGTGTGTGAACATCAGCTGTGCCATTTTCGAGACGCCTTGCAAGTATAAACCCGTCCTCTGTAGACGACCCACAGCCGGTTGACTCCAACGATATTCTTTCCATGTTCCTAGCTCGTATTTGAACCCGAATCGTGCTCAAGAGATTTCATTACTGGATCATTGCACTTAAACGTCGTCAATATGGTCATTGCCACGGACTACGCTTCTGCTCCCGCCACGACGGTGACTGTCACGGCGAGCAAGCGTGCGCAGAGCTCGCCGGAGTCCCTGACACCTAAGCCAGCAGGCGCGCACAAGCTTTTCTCCGAGAAGGATGTCACTTACGGCGACTTCCGCGACGACCTCGTCCGGGACGGTTATGTCGTTGTGAAAGGTGCCATCCCGCGCGAAAGGGCGGACAAGTACGGCGAGGAAATGATGTCGTATCTGGAGAATTTGTAAGTTTCCCAACCAATTCCTTCCCGATCATGTCCTATCAACTTGTTCAACCTGCTTACATTCGTAGCGCTGGCGGCCTTGGCTTCAAACGCAACGACCCTTCCACAGTCAAGGAGTCCAACCTTCCCGTGATCACGGAGAAGGGCATGTGCCTGGGCTACGGTATTGCCCACGAATCCTTCTCCTGGTCAATCCGACAGGAGCCTGGCGTGATCGATGCATTTGAGAAAGTCTATGACACGCCGGATCTTATTGTCTCTTTCGACGCTGTCAATATGGCCTTCCCCAACCGCACCGACGTCAAGCCCAACAAGCCCTGGCCGCACCAAGACCAGGACCCTGAGAAGCCCGGGTTCAGATGCCTCCAGGGACTCGTCAACATACTGCCAAACGGCGACAAGGATGGTGGATTAATCGTGTGCAAGGGCGCGCACCTGTTAAGCGAAGAGTTCCACGAGGAGTTCAAGAACGAGCCGAACAAGATCTGGGCATGGACGAAGGAGTGGTACGGCTTCACGGAGGAGGGCATGGAGTGGCTGAAGAACAAGGGCTGCGAGTGGGTCAAGATCAACGCCGAGCCTGGCGACTTGCTGCTCTGGGACAGCCGCACGCCGCACTACAACCTCAGCCCCGAGGGCGACAGTCCCCGGTTCTGTGCTTACACTTGCTACATGCCTGCTGCTGACGCGAGCCAGGAGGATCTGGTGCGCAAGAAGGGGGCATTTGAGACCACGCAGTCTACGACGCACTGGCCGAATGCCATGCATGTCGGCGGCATTCCGGTGTTGAGGGATGGCGAGCCTTGCCCGTACAATACCGGGAAGCCGAGGGAGTTGCCAAGCTTGAGCGAAAGGGGGTTTAGGTTGACTGGCATTCCCTATATCCAGGCCGAGCCTATTGTTGTTTGAGATCTTGAGGGTGCTGTTTGAGCCAGACTGTGAACACCTTTAGTTAGTCTTGCATAAAAATTATTATTGAAGCATGGAAGTGGCATCGTGGTGTTGTTGCAATTTTCCAAAAGGCTTGGTTTGCCTTCCTTGTTCTCAGGTCCATAGTTTGGCTCCATATATGTCCTCGACTTTGTTAAAAGGTTTGAAATCGAAGTTATCAGAACGCCTGGTGGAGAATTGAAGTCCATCTTCTCAGAGCATACTGAACTTGAACCTTGAGTCTCATAAGCACAGAGAGTCCTGCCGTTACAATAAAAAATAGGAGGACGATCACAAAACACATCTTTGGTATCGCAAGGCTACAAAAAACAATTTCTCCAATAATCGGGGTATCTCACGGGCAAAGTTGACAGGAAAGGTTCGTTTAGTCCCTTGAATTTCGGGAATAGCCTGTAATGATATTACATCCGAATGTCTTTCGAAATCTCTCATGGCACAGGCCCAGACAAAAACATTCCCATACCATCAGGTATTCCGGGAGGCCATCCATCACCAAGTATCGACATGGCCGAATATAATGAATCGAAGCCAAGGTCGCTTGTGCCTGGAATCATATCGTTGAGGTTCAAAAGCTCTGTTTCGGGTATATCATATGTTGAACCAGTGCCACTGGCCCTGTTATGGGCCGGTTTCGGTCTATTCGCTGAATTGAGACTGTGGCCAATTCCACTCGTTGGGCATGTGCCTGAGTGTGTATATGTTGCCAAGAGTGCAGGCGGCGGGTCTTCCTGTTGAGAGAGAATTCCGTCGATCTTCTGTAGCAACGCGTTTAGTGTTTCCTCGTCGCACATTCGGGAACCCACCGCCCTCAGGAAGTCGGTGGCGGCTTGCATCAGCTGAATGAAGAGAACGGAAGTTAGCCTTGATCAGTCCGAAGAGATATAATATAAGGGGAAATTTAGGGCAATTCACATGAAAATCCATGGTCGATATGCGCGAACCAGGATGTGTGATGATGTGGATAGCTAAGGTCGCAAAGGCATGAAGCATGCCCAACCAGCTTGAGAATATTGATGTCGACTGGGAGTCCAGGGTCTCCACGAGGATACGGAGGATCTTCCTGGCGGCATTGGCGGCGATGGATTGTCCGTTTCGCACAGCAGAGCCCCATGGCTTATCTTTGGCTATGATATCAGCGACGGCGGACGTGGCCTCTTTGCTGATCAGAAGAGTGTTGCGGGAGAGGATGAGAAGACTGTGATATTGCATTATTAATATCATGCATTATAAAAGTGGTGGAATCACTTACGCGTTGTTATAATGCATGGTGATGTAAGATGCGAATGGGCAAATCCGTGAGTCCATGACCATGTCCGACGTTGGTCTTGTGGGAAATTCTGTTAGCCCTGGAAGGACAACTACGGGAAGCCGGTCCATCTAGAACCCAAAGAAGACTTGATGATCAGACAAGGGCCTACCTGAATTCCTCTGGTACCTTCTCCGCCCAGTGCGTCAGAAGAAGCGTCGACTCAGCAACTGTCTGAACCTTTTCGGCGATGACGGCCTGTAGCTCGCGCCCAGAAACGAGCTCTTCCTTCCTGCTGACGACTGCAGACTTTCGCCCGATCTCGCCTAGGACTCTAGCGAGGTCCAAAATCACGGCAAAGGCTTTCTTTCCGGTGGACTTCTGAGAGAGGGTGTCTGTGGTGAAGTCGCAGACATCAGGAGGATAGCAGTCCTCATCGCGTACTAGGGACGGACGGCTCAGCTCGAAAGACAAGAGCTTCTCGTAAGCATATATCGCTAGCCACAGGAGTCGGCGCTCGCCATCCTCTGTCGTATCTGGACCGCTATGAATTCCTCGGCGCCGGCCGGAGCCCAGTTGATGCAGGCCCAGGCTCGTGGCCATGGAGACACCAAGGCTGAGAGTATTGCATGCTCCGGCGCAGTCGTCATAGGTGTTAAGACAAATGGCGAACAGGACAATTGCACGCACGTTCTCAACTGAGTTGAACACTACAAGATGGCCTAGCAAAGTCTTGCAGTAGTCAAGATACTCTCTGGGATCAAACGCACAGTCAAGCCGTGGTTCTGCCGCGAAGCCTATGGCCCAGATGGAATACATCTGAGCCAAAACAGCAACGCCTCTCGCCTCAGCGAAGGCTCGTGGGCCCAGCTCGAGTGCCATGCCAACATCCTGCTCGGATAAGCCACGGCTGACAAGGGGGAAGAGCACATTGATCCCGTCAAAGTATCTCGCGGCGAGGTTTCGTGCAACATCCGCCGGCGGGAACGAGCAGGGTTCTGAGGATGAAATGATCGCGTTCCGAAGGAGAGGTGGCTGTTTCCTTGAACTTGAGGGTGGTCCACAACTGTGATGAAGCCCTAGGCGACCAGACGCAAGGTCTAACCAGTCTGCTAGTATTTCTACCGAATTGCTGCCATGACAAGGGCGGAATACAGGCAACTTTCCTTGGAATTTGGTTCGTTCTGGCTCGGGCGGTGTTCTGAGATCACCATCGTACCTAAAGTCCACTCCCGGAGTGGAGTCGGTCTCCGCCCTCACGGTGTGGGTTTCTTGTTCTTCACCAACATTGATATTGTCCTGTGTTGCCGGCGAGGATTGAGTTCTTCCTGAGGGTGTTGGCGGGGCCAGTGACGACGTGGAAGCCCGGGAGGGACGGCGTCGCGTCTCACGGCGCGATACTTCAACTCCGGGCCGTCGACGGTCGGTGGTTACGCATTCAATGCCCGCATTGATGCAGGCCATGCACGAAGGTCTCTGCTCATCGCAGCGTGTCTTGCGGTTACGGCAGTAGTTGCAGGCAAAGTTGATTCGTCTCCTCTTTGCAGGCGGGCCTGTTCCATTTGCTGCGCCGTCCTGGTCCGGAATTGCGGAGCCGATGGATGAATCGGCCGGTGTGATCCCGGAGACTTCATGAGACGGAGTCATCTCTTGCTGCTGCAGTTTGATGCTTTGCTGTGTGACAAATATGACGGGGACCGTGGTTGGGAGTTGACTTGCCGAGCCGAAATGCTGCCTCCAGGGGATTTTGACAGATACCGATACATGTCGACAGTTGCCGCCGCTTCGGCCCCTCCTTCAAATAACGCCTGCGTGTTATTTGATTTGGGGTTTCCGGAATGGTGGAGGAACCCCTGTGCGCTCAGGGGTCAACACCCACCGGATCGTGGTCGTTCCTAGCAAGTCGACTGGTAGTTGATGCCAAGGAACCAAAACGTGGGGAAATACGCGGGGGAACTCAAAACCTGGGGAACCTGTAAAGTGGCATATCAGCCGGTTTGGGAGGCTTTGCTCTTAATCTATATATGTCCCGAAGGTGTATAGTCCCTTTATATAGTAGTGAACACTTAAAGACCTAGTATTAAAAAAATATAATATTAATAATAGTATAGAAGTCTCTACCTAGATATATAGCTTTAACCTTATATTATATAAATAAGGCTAGAAAGTATTACTTCTAATAATACTATAAATTATTAATATATAACTTAGTAGCTAATAAATAATAAAGTAGTTATATAGTAAAATTAGAAATAATCTTAAAATAGTCTTTATATAAGTAATTTTATAAAGGAAATTTTAGTTAAAAATTTAATTTTTATTACTATATATATATATATATATAATTTTAAAAACCTTAAAATATAGTTTAAAGATTATAAAAGACTTTTACTAAGTAAATATTAAAATACCTATCTAAATATATAGTTAATTAAGAATAGAAGCTAAAATAAATTATTTTAAAAATAATTATATAGAAGTAATTTATAAGAATATTTAGAAAACTTTAAAAAAAAAAAAATAAAATATATAATAAAATATTAAAAAGAAAGAATATAATAAGATTATATTATCTTATATTTATACTTTTATTATTAAAGATAAAAATCTTTTTAAAAGAATTATATAATACTTAAAAAATAAGGGAAAAAGGGGGAGATTCTAGGTACTTATAGGAGATAAATATAAATAGAAGTACTAAAAACTTAAATACTTTATATATAAGCTTTAGACTATTAGGGAAGAGTCTAATAGCTAAGTAGATAGTAGATAGATAGATAGTTAAGAAGAAAATATAGTATAGCTAAAGCTTAGCTAGTTTAAACTCCTAGGTAAGTTATTTAACCTATATTTAGACTACCCCTTAGTCTTATAAAGAGCTAAGTTATAGTGTTAAGCTAGTAGAATTTAAGCTATTTAAATAGGCTTAAATTTATTTATATATAGTTAGCTATTAAAAAATTATTTATAGTATCTTTTCGTTATTAAAACTTATTACTTTTAATAGTTTTAATATAATTTTAATTTATTAAAAAGTTTTAAATAATATATTTCTTTTTAAAAAATATAGTTCCTAGGAATATTATATTATATTAATGTTTAAAATTATATAGAATAGTAAACCTTATTAATTTATAACTAAGATTATCTATGTGATACTATGGATAAAGCAGCTTCGCTGCAATGTGGTGTTTATGCTTGCAGTGGTTGCAGTGGCCAGCCAATTAGGCTATAAGATATGTTGGGGGCATGGACACAGTGGATTAGTCCTGTAAATCCATAGACTTTAGTATGTAAGCCTTTAAACAACCGACTGGTGGGCTCGCAGGCCCTCAAGAATGTGTTGAATCAATTATGTATTCTTGCATGAGGACTTGGATCACTCGATGCCTGAAGGATACAGCAGTCTATAGCGGGAACACGGGGCCTGCTACGAAGACGCATCGATGTGATGAGAGAAAACAGGGGTACATTGCTCTATGCTTTGTGAAGATAATCCTTTATCGCTTTTGAACACATGCTGACAAAAGAGAAATTAGGACATTATGTTCTGGTCTCTCAACAAGCCTCCACGGCTGAAAAGAAAAATTAGGATATTATATTCTGGTCTCTTAACAAGCCTCCACGGCTGACAAAAAAAACATCAGGACATTATGTTCTGGTCTCTCAACAAGCCTCCAAGGCTTGCGGGGTTGGATCTCAAGGGGAGACAACGAGGAACGAGGGGCGGAGGTCTGATGGACACCAGGCGGTCCTCCACATCACACCATTTCTTCGCCGGTCTCCTCACCATGATAATATTCGGTCTCGCCTGCTGAGATGATATTGTAGACAGGACCGGCATAGAAACCGCAGACAGTAACGATGGTGCCAGAGAGTGCGATGCCCCAGGGAAGCTGCCCCGTCACCAACCCGAGAACGAGACCCGGCACCACAATCAGGACCAGGGACACAATTCCGACAGTGATGAACGTGGCCCACCTCGTAATCTTGCGGTACGTTCGGATCGCCTTGAAAAGGCCATTCTCTGCACCCGAGGTAGGAGGGTTGTTGGAAGTGGTGGACTTGGGCGTCTGAGCGTTACCTATGACTCTTTGGATGGTATCGGACGGGGAACTAGGGGTATATACCTAGAATGATATTAGCAAACGGCACAATATGTCCGGGTGTATTCGGTAAGACGTACCTCCTGCGGAGATGAGCTCCCAGGAGTGGTGTAGGTTCCCCCAAGGCCGGACACGAGGCTCTGGAAACCACGAGAGGCGGCCTGGATGAGGTTTATCGGCCCTTCAATGAGATTCTTGGCATCTAGGGCTCTGCTGTTGACGAAGGTGGACAAGGAGGACAAGGTACGGCCAAGGCCCCAGGCAAAGTGTTCGGTGTGGGGGTGTGTGACCATTCTCGAGGTACCGTGGACACCCGGGTGCACCGGGGATGCACCAGAGGGGGAGATATCAAGGGGGAACGAGGGAGCCAAGAACAGTGCAATGGGGAGAAGGACCTCCAGAAAGTCTATGTTTTTAGTCTTTGAAGTTCTCGGGCAGCTGGAGCCTTGAGTCGAATCGGGCAACCAATGTTCCAAGTATTCGACCATAAGAGGAAATAAACTTTAGGAAGAGACAGTCGGTTCACAGTTGGCGTTGGCCGGCATCATATACTGTTGTCGCCTGCCCATATATAGACCAAGCATGCCCTGGCCTCCTTTGGGCTCCTTACCAAAGTGGTTGTGCCTTGTCGACCAGTATCTCAGGTCACGGACTAGAATGCGGCCGCGGCCTTTTTCGCCATGCATGCGGTGCCATCAGGACTGCGCCTGGTAGGACATGCAGGTACTGAAGTACCTTTTCCGATCTCACCTGCATGGGCTCTCCTCACTGGTCTATCACTGCGTTCAAGTCTCGAGTGTGCGGTCCGCCAAGGATGCTCTTGCATCATCGCGCTGTCCTCAAGTGTGCTGATGACTCTTGCCAGAGGGCCATTTGGGGGCTCGATGCTCGGCGCCCCGATATCAGGCTCCTGCACGCTCTGGCGGGGTCCGTTGTAAGAAAAGACTGATTTGTATGGCAAAGATACGGCAACTTCGTCCTCTCATCGTACCATGTTACTAGTAGATGCACAGGTTTATTCAAATACACTGCATAGTCTCTCATGGGTTCATAGCTGTCAACACAACACATCTGACCTGGGTGTTTCCCAACGACAGACTGATCTTTCAAATGCTGCGGTTTTAGAATGTGGCAGACGTGCGTGCAGGTGAATACGGTGTGGCGTAGTTTGCCATTGGCTGCACCTTTAGACAGCGGAAATGGTCGTCCGTCAGTCATTGCCGTCTTGCCTACGGCTCCGTAAGCCGTCATGTCAGGAGAGTCATTCTTGGGACCGGCCACCTGCGATGGATGGGGGCATTCTGGACGGAGGGCGCACATTCGCGCGATGCAGATGTTCTGGGCACTCTAATCGCTTGCATGCCGCACAAGCGAAGATGGGCCCGGGTACAGCGTGTCCACCCAACCATCTTCTGCCGCCCAAAGCTGGTGGGGCTGAGATAACTACACTTTGGATTCTTTCAGGTGCTTGCGCAGCGCGTCGCAACACTGGGACCTCGGGCATGACATAATGGGCTCTTGCTTGCACTTGTCCCTTCGCCCAGCCGGCCCATCTTCAATTGAATTATCAGCCGGATCATAGACATATCGCGGAAGAAAGTTGGCGGCCCCCAGCCTAGGTACCAACTTTCCCACTTCAAAAAGTTTTGAGAGCCAGAGACACATCCGTCGTTTGTGCAGCGGCAACCACATCATTCCTACATGGACTTCCAGCGGTTGGGTCCAGTACACACACAGTCAAGAGGATAATCGTCAGCCACCTCACTCGCAAGTTGTCAGTGCAGCGGATCACGGCTGGCGACGGCATGGAAGGCAGCGGGGGCATCAACACGCCCAATGGGGAAGGGATATACTTGAGCAGTCTCCGGACCCTGACAGAATTAAACTTACGGGTCTGGCGGGTTCCAAAATTGAACGGGACGGGCCCTTCCTTGGCCTCTTCGCGTTGCCGCTAGCAGGGGTTACCGATTCTTTGCAGGTACAGAGCAGATCACTCGTGACCAACGTGACCAACGCGGGAGAGGAACAAGGGTCTGTTCTACCAACCAGCGAGCCTGTCTGAGTACAGCGGTACGTACCTCTTTCCAGCTCCGTTGATGACGGCGCGGCATCAGTTGTCGATGGATGTGGGGTGGAAAATGCCCCTCCAAGATCCAGGTGTCGGACGCTGGTCGTGGGCCGAGTCTCGCGTGGGGGCCGGGAGCTCTACCGACGCGTCCCTGGATGCAACACTGGGTCAGCGACACAGAAAGCTGTGGGCTAGTGACTCAACGCCGGGAGCGGCTGGCATGTTGACAGGGCAGTAGTCAAAGGCAATAAATCCACTTGTGGGAGAGGACCGTACTGTGGCACACAGCACCACGCAGGAGAGGTCCCCAGAGGCGTCTCACCGATTTCCAGGAGCCTTATTCCCTGCTCATGCAGACAAAACGTCGCTATGCAGTCCTCAGGCCGCTGAGATTGAAAGACGCGTGTGCGCCCCTGCTTTGCTCCAGCTACGGCAGTAAGATCTCTCCCGCCGCTCTTAGCGCGCTGAATGTCACGACACAGCCACTGCCTGTGGTCGACTTCTCTTCAAGCCAATGTTCTGCCCCTGCCCGAACCTCGTTCCCGAGGGTCGATAACTGTATCAACTGAGAAGACTGCAATGACTCTGAATAGTCTTGGAATCAAATCATCCGAGAACAGATGAGAAAGCTTGATGTGCACATATCATAGGTGGCCGCGGCGTGGAATTGGATTCAAGTCTGCCAGTTGGTTGCTGGGAATGCGAGTTGCACGGCCTCAGGCTACATAGTAGTCAATATCATGACCACCCCAGCTGTCGACCAGCCCATTTAATTGGATAAACTGGCAGAGCACCTCGCTGACCCTTTGCTGCGCAGGTATAGTCCAAAGCTATCCGTGGATGGTAGGTAACGCTGCAAGCGACACCTCATAGAAGCCAGCTGTTACTATGAGATTATGAAAGTGCGTCCATCTAGACGCCGACGAGTGCTGTTGACATAAAATCCAGCGGAACCTTAGCTTTAGTGCACATCAACACAGGCTTATTTTAGAAATTTGACTTCCATGCAGGTTCCACCACACCACAGTTTAGTAAATTATTTAGTCATACTATCCTACTCACCTTAGAATTTTATACCTAGTTAATAAGGTTAAAGGAAGATAATCTAGTAATCTATACTCTATAAGTTATATTATGAAAAGACCCTTATTAATTTATATACTTTAATTATACTTTATTCTTTTAAGCATTAAATTAAAGGTTCTCAGTAGGGTTAGGGCTCGTTCCGATTCAAGTTCCTAATTAAGCTTAGCATTTCCATTTCATTGGCTGACCCCAAAAGTTGCAGTCCTCTTACGGTAGGTGCCCAGCCAGCCAACGTCCACCTACACACCTTTTACATCCACCTACCCACCCGTTTTTAGTAACCTACCTAGTACAAGGTTCCAGTATAGAGTACCTATATAAAATTATATACCTAATAAGGATTCTCTAAATTTCTCTAAAATTTAGATACTTAGAGTATAAAGCCCCTTCTAGTACCCCTTCTAGAACCCCTTCTAGTATACTCTAGTAACCCTTCTAGTATACTCTAGTACCCCTTTAGGTATACTCTAGCCTATATATATTTAGTTACTAACTAAATATATACCTTTAAGTATATCTTCTAGTATACCTTCTAGTATACTTTAGTACCCCTTCTAATATATATACCTTTTATAGCTAGAAGGTATATATTTAGTTAGTAACTAAATATATATAGGCTAGAGTATACCTAAAGGGGTACTAGAGTATACTAGAAGGGTTATTAGAGTGTGCTAGAAGGGGTACTAGAAGGGGTACTAGAAGGGGTACTAGAAGGGGTACTAGAAGGGCTTTATACTCTAAGTATTTATATTTTAGAGATTAAGCTAAGTTAGGAGAAGATTTAATATAGGGTAAAAGGTACTTTAAAATATAAGGAAGTTGCTTAGAAAAGTAGGTACTAGGTAGGTTACCGAAAACAGATGGGTAGGTGGACGTAAAAGGTGCATAGGTGGACGTTGGCTGGTACCCGGCCCCACACTCTCACCATCGCTGGGGTGCCGGAAGTGATCGGGAAATGCACGGTGGCGGGAGATCGAGCACCGTATTCTCAGCCGAGCCGATGGATCAAGCGTTCACGGTAGTTTTCGCAGCAGCCGAGGCTAGACCTCCTTGTGGAAAACAGGCTGGCTTCATTAGTTGTCAGGTTCATGTCAAAAAGATACCCCCTCATGGACGAGGAAACCTCACGTGTGTGCTTGGATGCGCTCCTTCGAGTAGTGATGAAATCCCAATTACAATAATCTCGGTCTTTGCAACTTGATGATATTTCGCGTTACCTCCTCATTCGCCTGAGATCCGCCGCAATCCACCTTCTATGTTGCGACCATGGCTAATTCTCCCGCTGGAAAAGACATCGGTCCCTCGGTTGATGCCGTTCATGTTGAAAGAGCCGACACTCAGTACGAATCGAAAGTCGAGCCACAAGCACATGGAACTGTCCAGCTTCTGCAAGGCGGTTCAGTCGTCCTGATCCCAACTCCGAGCCCAGACCCAAAAGGTGAGGTTCAGCTATTCTGGCGGTGGGAATTGTTTCGGTAATATTCCCCTACGGTTCCTCAACTGACGCTGTGGAATGGCTAGACCCTTTGAACCTCCCAAGATGGCACAAATTCCTGATAATCCTCATCGTGGCATCGTACTCGGCGACTTCAGTCCTATGCACATCCGGCATGGGATCCGTCTTCCCATCTGTGTTGAAAGAGTACGCACCCTCCGAAGCGACCAAAGCGACAGACCTGCTCACCTATCCCACACTGTTCATGGCGATCGGAAACCTCCTATCAATGCCGCTCTCCGTCACAATCGGCCGACGGCCTGTATTTCTAGCATCACTTATACTGCTGGTTGTCTCCGGCATCTGGTGTGCCTTCCCGGGCTCTCTGGACAGTCATATTGCTGGCCGCAACTTTTACAGCATTGCTGCCGGCCAGAGTGAAGCCCTCGCCCCGTACATCATTGAGGAGATCCACTTCCTTCATGAACGCAGCGCAAAGCTCTCTTGGTTTATCGGCATACAGACTGCTCTGACAGCCGGAATGTTTGTGGCCACTACGTACATTGTTCCAGCATGGGGCACGAAGTGGTGGTACCTCATCATTACCTTCCTCAACGCAGCCATTCTCATCTTGTCTGTTCCGTTTCTGGTCGAGACCAAGTATGACCGTCCAGAAGACGCTGATAGTAAGTTAAGATGACATCTGTCACCACGTATCGGGACATGATACTAACAAATCTTAGGAGGGGAAGTTCACCTGAAGCTGGACGAGGCTGGCCAAGTCAGTAGGGACGGTGGTGCCGAGAAGATTGTCAGGGTCACGACCGGGAAAAGCCACCACCTCCAACCTGAAGTCTTCGGACCGCGGACGTGGCGAAACGACCTTCGGATATTCCATTTCAAGCCCGAGTGGAAGAAAACACTTACATTCTACAAGGAGACTTTTCAAGCTCTTTGCCTAGCAAACATCGTCTGGATCCTCCTCTTGAACGGCACATTCCTGGGAATATACGTCTACCAGGCATCCACATTCGCCACTATTCTCATGTCACCACCTTATTCTTTCCAGCCCGGCTGGCTTGGGTATGTCCAGCTAGTTCAGGTACTGGACTGTGTCATCATGGTCCCGGTATTGGGGTATGGGTCTGACCTTGTTGCTCGGGTCATGAGCACGCGACGGAATGGCCTCTTCCAGGTATGCCCATGCTACGTGCCACCAGGAAATGAAAAGAAGTAGATCGTTTCATACTAATGTGGTAATGCGTGCAGCCCGAGTATCGTCTCATAGCCTTGAGCCTACCGATCGCCGTGGCGGTCTTGAGTTGTGTTCTATACGGCCAAGCCGGAGCGCATCCTGATCGCTGGCATTGGATGACCATCGTCGCCCCGTACAATCTTGGCTTCTTCGCCTTCCTAGGGGCGAACCTGATCGGAATCACCTACGTGGTTGACAGTTTTCCTGGCAAGGCTGGGCCCCTTCTGTTGGTCATCTGTGCCGGTCGCGGTTTCATCTCCTTCGGCCTCAGTTATTCGACCGTTCCTCTGATCAATCTCACTGGTTACGACGGAGCCATGAACATATTTGCCATTATATCCGGCGTCTTGGGGGCTTTGACTATTCCTGTTTACTTTTTCGGGGCTCGGATCCGGATGTGGGCAACGAACAAGCTCTGGCCTGAGGTAGAGAGGTGATCGAATGTGTGTTCGGTTGGATCAATATGTGTGCAGGTGACGTTGCGTATGTTCCTCTGAATCAATATCGTAATGAATCATACGTTGAATCAACTTGGCCGAACTTCAAGAGGGTCTTTGTACCAGGCGAGCTTTGGATCTTTGGTCTCGTACATTTGTCTTCTGGGGACAACCGTTATCTATATACAGGAAAGGCAAATTGACTGGATTCCCTAAAGCGTGTAGCCGAAGTTTTCTTTGCTCCAAAATTAACGGAACCAGTTGGATTTGGTGGATGATAGATAGAAGCACTTGAGCAGTCTCGGACAGTCCATAGTTGAGGTTGCCTATTTTTATTTGGCGGGGAAGTGGTCAGCGTCGATCTTGACGGATCCAGTCCAGGTCTTGCCGTTGTCGGAGGTCGAGAAGCTTCCGCTGGCGCCAGTGAGCTGGACATTCTTGCCGAAGCTCGCGTCGGCCTCATTGAGGGTGATGGTCACGTTGTCCCAGGCTGGTAGAGAATGAAAGGTCAGTCAATCAGCCAACTTGGATCGAAGCGTGCATCGGGAAAGCCCGGCATCACTAGGGAAATGGTATACCAACTTACAGTATGCGTTGATGGAACCGCACTGGTTCTTGTAGCACTCGTTGCTGGAGTACAGGTAGGCCGGGTACCCGTCCATGGTATCCGTCTGAGACGACACGAGCTCGCCGTCGATCCAGACTTTCTGGGAGGCCTTCTTGTCCTTGGTGGTATCAACTGTGATCGGTGTGTCAGCTAAACTTTTACGACCGTGGGAGCCTCAAGCAGCACATGCAGGAGACGAAGACTTACTCTCAAAGCTGAGTGAAGAACCCTTGGGCACCGGGACGTAAGGCTGGGCAACCTGCTGTTCTGTAGTCTAGCATTAGCATGGTATCCGAATATGATCAGATTCTGGACCGAACACATACCACCAGTGAACGTGCTAGCATCCACACACCACTCGTCATCGGCGGCGTCGCAGCCCTGGGACTTCTGGTTGACAGACCAGTTCAGGAGTGGCTGCACGAGAGTTCCAGAGGAGACTGTGGGTGAAATGCCAATCCAGATGGAGGCAAACATGTCATCACCGTTCGGTGCGGTGGAATCGGTGGGCGGCGGCGGAGGTGTGAGGGACCAGGTGGCCTTCGCGATCCAGTTGCTATTGCCCGAGACGGGACCAACAGTGAACATGTTGCCAAAAGACCAATCCTCAAACTGGGCAGTGGCGCCGTGGATGGCCAGGGCGAGAGCAGAGAGGACAACCTTGGAATACATCTTGTGCTGTGGAATGCTCCGAGCAGGGGTTCTTGGTTGGGAGGGTTCAAGGGAATGCGAGTGCGATAAACGAACGGAATTATAGACAGACAACCAGTTGCCAGGCTATAGGGAGAGCGAAAAGAGTGTGACACTTGAACCTTACAGGTGGGAAAGAGAAAGACCGCCGGGACCTTCGTCAATGTTGTTTACCTTGCGGTCCTTATAATGCAACTCGCCAGTGGCAGATCCATTCTGAACCGGGCGCGGAGCCAGCCCGTGGCGGTTATGAAAAGGGGCAGGCGTGACCCGCTGTTGACAGCACTTCCCGAAGTGACACCAACTAATACGATCAAATTAGAAGTCACCATCCCACTCTACGCCGACCTGCACAGGCTCTCGTGAACCTGAGTGTCCGCATTCAACTACCGCTGCTATGGATCTCTATTCCGCCCCTAAGTGCCGCCCTGGGTGACGACCCAGACACATTCATCGAGGATATTCACAATTTGCGGCCGCTGTGCAGCAGACTACAGCAAAAAGGGAATAAGAAAGCCAAGCTTTTCGTAGTCTCTCCTCGCTACCTTTAATAAAAGAGCTCCCTCGTCACTGGAAGTCTAGGCACTCATGAAACAACGTTTCAAAGTACTATAATTGGTGGGAAGTTGGTAAATGATCTTGGCACCCTCCACTTGTGGACGTCGTGGAGGTGAAACAAAGCATGAGCGGGTCATATAGTGGACAGAACATTGGTTCTGGGCTGAGTGGGAATCTCAGAACATGTCATGTTACGCTGGATCTTACTCCCTTTTCGGTAACAAGGCCAACTTGACCGATAGGGGGTCCCTTCATCTTCACACCCACTAAATAACCGTGATAAAGTTTGATTCCGGAACTGGCCTCGGAACTGGCCGCGGTCTTCAGCATATCGCTTGGGTAGAAAGTTCCACTTCCCAAAGCCAAGCCAGCATCTGACCCTTAGCTTCGGGCAAAAGGCTTGTCCCCCAAATCCTTTTAACATTTTCCACCATGGAGGGGTCAGGCGCGAAAGAACGGACAGGGCGCGATGACTCACGGGAGTCAACGGCTTTCATGGGCCATACTTTCATGATGGCTCTTATTGACCGACAGAACAACCTTCTTCGTCACCTCTTCTTTCAACGCCATTGACGAATCAAGATGGCGACTCAAACGGAAGCCCTGGTCTTGCCGGCAATTCCATACACTCAATCGCCCAGCACCGATAGTGTCTCTCAACGTTCTGATGACGAATATGTGCGACCAGCCTCGCGCTTCCAGAAGGCGGCTGTGACGATCCAGCTCTCTGGTGTCAATTTTGCTTCCAGCGCTGCCAACGGTCTCATCGTCGTCGGCCTCCCTCGAATGACACAAGACCTCAATTTGCCCCAGTCACTTGCATTTTAGCCATCTTCTGTTCCTGGGCTGGCGACAGCGTCCACGCTGCTTCTTGCTGGTGCTGTTGCCGTCCTTTTGGGTCCCCGATCAGTTGACTTGCTTGGATGTATCACTAACGGCGCCCTTATGCTTGCATGTGTATTCATTAAAAAGGGTGAGGAATTGGTTGTCCTGAGAGCACTGCAAGGTGTTGCCCTGGCTCTGCACTTATCTAGCTCTGTGTCCCTTGTTACCAAGGTCTTGCCCTGCGGTCGGGGATGCAACTTTGCTTTTGCTTGTCTTGGGCTGAGTTAACCGCTCGGCTTCTCATTTGGTATTGTCCTTGGTGGTATTCTGGTTGACACGATTGGATGGCGGTCGGTATGGTATCTCTACGGAGGCATTACTCTGCTACTTTCAGCTATCGGCTTTTGATCCTTACCCAAGTCCGCTCCGCTTGGGACTCTTCACGATGTTGTGCATAGCTTGAAAACAAAGGTTGACTGGGTCGGTGCTTTGCTCGCCTCAGCCTTTATGGCCCTGATCTCATACTTCCTCGCGTAAGTGCTCTGATGTCTCGTCTTGATCGCCGCTAACTCCCTTTGCAGCATCATCAGCACGGACGTTTACCGTATCAGAGAGCCTGCCGGCATCGTTATTCTCTGTCTTCGGGGTTTGGCTCTGCCTTTGTTCATCGGCTGGATGCATCGTCAGCACAAATCGGACCAACCGGCTCTCATCCCCAACTCGTTTTGGGAAAACTCTGCATTTGCTAGCATCTGTGCCCCCATGGCCTTGTCCTTTGGAGTTATGACCTCGCTAGAACTCTTTGGTAGTCTCTTGTAAGTTTGCTTCCACTGCGACAATGGGGCTCGATAACTGACCCGAATCATAGCTTCCAAGAAATCCAGCATCTGTCGGCCCTTCAAGCCGCGATCCGCATTCTCCGAAGCATGGTGGTTGGAGTGATTCTCAACTTCTCCACTGGCCTCTTTGTGCACAAGGTTCCCGCACTCTGGCTCGTCGTCGTAACCTCCCTCCTTTCTGCCGGCTCTCCCTTACTCATGGCAACCATCCAGCCGAGCTGGTCTTACTGGGTCAGCGCATTCTTTGCTCAGATATTGATGCCATTTTCCGTCGACGTGCTCTTTACCGTGGGTCTAATTATTGTTACCGACATGTTCCCCGAGGATAAGCAATCCGTCGCTGGTGCTGTGTTTAACACTGCGTCCCAGTTTGGAAATGCCTTTGGCTTGGCCGTTATGCAAGTCGTTTCTACGCTAGTGGCCAAGGACCATGATGGGATGAAGCCTTCTGAGGTTCTCATGGAGGGATATCGGGCGAGTTTCTGAACCATGTTTGCCTTTATGATGGCATGTGTTGTCATCGCGGGAGCTGGACTGCGAAAGACAGGCAAGATCGGATTGAAGCAGGATTAAAGTTCCATATGCAGTTTGGAGTGAAATTCTAGAAGCAGCAACCGTGAGTTGATATAAAGACGTGCGGCACGAGGCTGAGGCCACGTGCCCGAAGAGGTCTTCTACACTGTCATTTGCATTGGATTTCTTTTGACGCTGTCTTTGAGCGCTTACCCTATGTGAAGGGACCGTACGCCTTCGAGATGTATACGGGTTAAGAACGCAACCGGCGGTTCAGCACTGCTGGTGCCTGGAAGATCCAAGACTTGGGATGCCCAATTGGTGGCGGGAATGACTGATTGTGTTCTGGCCCTGGCGCGATTCGCCCGCGAGACCCAGCGTCCGTACTACGACCGATTTGCATCCTGCTTGAAGCTTATCGTTTGGTACGGAACGGGGTGGGGTGGGGTTTGCGGCTCGTTCCTGAACAAACTCTTGCAGGCGTGTGTACAGATAGTATTGGATCTATCACTGATTGGGACTTGATAGAGGTATCGCCATATCCAAGGACTTCATACTTGACAGGATTGGCCTTCATCAATAAGTTAACAAGTGAACTCCGCGAGCTTGACCGGTGATGACTTCGATGTGACACACAAACTTATTAGGATAGGAGATGGAGGATATTGGGTTCAGCTCGACAGCCCAGGCCGAGCTCCACTGGAGCTAGGTCAGCATACTCCCCAGTAGATCACTGGCCAATCATGCGTATTGCATTCACGTAAGACTTACGATAGGCACACAACGGCTGGCTTAGTAACATTCCCCAGCCGGTCATGACCTCGTACCGACCTCGTACCGAGCCTCTGCTCGTATTCTTGGCCTCCCTGGCTGCGGTCCGTCAACAATATGCACCCTTGGTGCTTTAAGGTGACGTGCCGGGGCAGTTTACACGGAAAGCAGACTTAATTATTAGCGCCCATGATGAGACTCGAATGGATTAAGCCAACAATCGTCTATCACTTTCTTCTTGAGCCACTCTTTGCACCCTTTCAACAAGCCATCGCGCCCCCTGATCCGCTTCCAGAGCAGGGTACACGTGATCCAGGACCTCGTCGGCCCAGCCTTCTACCCACCAAGCCCCTGTCAGGCGACGAAGTAAGACACTGAAACAAGCAAATATCGCCATTGCAATCGGTGCCCGTTCCTTAAGCAAAGCGACAAACTCAGCCGAGACGCCAAATATCCATACAAAGATATCGGTGTTCTGGACGCCTTCTCGTGGCCAATGACAGACGGCATTGAAGGATCGTCCAAGCAAGTGTACGGCGCCCTCATATGCCTCGAGCTCCGCAGGCTCTACCACCCGTTGCCTGATTTCCATCTGCAGCTCACCAAGGGATTTCGACTCAAGCGCATTTGATGCCGACAGCTTGTCCAGCAGCCGAACGCGCTTCTTACCCATTTCGATCATTGGCGCCAAAGGACCTGATTCTAACTGCCCCGCATCAAGGGGGGTCAGAAGTACCCGCGTTCCTCGAAACATGAAAACCCACTCCAAAAAGTCCTCCTCCTCTCTTCCCAACGACCGACCCGGGGCACAACGATTCCGGGCTAGCGCGAAATAACAGTTTAGACAAGAAAATAAGAATAGCGCGGCGCGGTTGGTGTCTGTGACCTTCTGCATCTCCTCTTTAGCACCGGCCAACGCGATCTGATAGAGCTCGACACCCTGCGGCCAATAAATGTGCCGCTGGTCCGGCCTCAGATAAGCAAGATGTAACGATGCAAGGCCCAAGATGGCATACAGCAAGAATCGAGCGGACTGCCCCAGCTGAGGAGCTTCTACTTGCCACAACACCTTGAGGGTTGCGTCCGAATGAAAAGTCAATGCCGTAGACGTCGTATAATGGTGTAACAACATCATGTGCGTGGTGCTAAAGACGAGGTCCTCGGACTGAGAAACGCATATCCCGGCTTGTGGTTGGGCTGGTCGAGGAGTTGTAGATGCTTGGCATTTTGATGCTTCGTACACGCAAGTTGCCTTGTGTATCTCGCAGTTATGGCATTGTGGTTTTGCTTCGTCACACTAGGCGGGCAGATCGTAAGTAGCAGACAACTACTACAGCTGGTTGGGAGTCTTGCTCTAACCTTGATCCTCCTGCGTTTGCACGTTAGACATCCTGTCCTCGTCTTCTTGTGGGCCTTGCGTATCATTTGGCTCTCGTTTGAAAACATATGTTTCCGCAGTAATAGATCGCAAGAGTAGTACGCTGGTGGACACTCAGAAAATGAGCTGCTGTCCGGTTGTATCATTTGCGAGGTTGCGGGGGTCAATACAAGCCCAGAAAAGAGGGCCAGCTAAATTTCTGCATTGCCTTGCTAGTCAACTATCGGAACATCTATGGCCCGGCATGTTTCAAAGTACCTAGAGCACGAGGCCACAGAGATAGATCTGCTCAGACTGGCAGATCTCGCTTGTTTGGCTATCAGCGTCTTAAATTACTGATGCGATGCTAGCAGTACATTTCTGTGCAATCCTCATTCGAGCTGATGCTGTATATTCTTTTTTATTCTCTGGAACTGACTGGGCTTAGAGAATCACACTTCAGTTGACTGTTATTCTGCGCTCCGGACATGAGTCTCTTGGGTGGATATGACATAACTCGGCCGACCGGGGCAGGGAACACACCTCGCACCGAGTACGAGGGTCCACCGCCCATCGTCATGCTTGCACCGCGAGATATGTCTCAGGAATCGTGGCAGAGAATATCGTAGAGGCTTACCGGGCGGAAAGGAGATGGTCAATACCCCTTTCCATAGCGGAACCCCGGCAAGCTCGTAGAGCATTTAAACAAGCAATTCGTCCCAACCGGCCAGTCATCGCTTGACCATAATATCATTCTCCCCGAAAACCTGTCCAAGATGCCCTCCTTGAAGAGTATGATTTCTCTCACGTCGTTAGCGCTTGCAACATTGGTTGCGGCCAAATCCGGCTGTCGCTGTGGCGATCCTGCATATTTGGCTGTCCGCCGCATTAATATCTCTACTGCAGAAGAATTGAAGCCGTGTGCGGCGCACAGTAAGGTTCCCTTTGGCGCGTTGACTTTGTAGCATGAAGAACTACAGCTTACATTTACGGTAGAGCTGGTCGACGCTAGAGGCTCGGGAGAACCTCAAGGCGTGTCCCTGATGTTCCAGGACGTGATCGAGCGGCTGATCGCCAATAGCACGGGTACTGTGAGCCAGTCCGTCGTCTATTCCGCCGGATTTGATCAAAATGTCACGTCTGGAGTCCAGGACACCGTTGACATCGTTACCCACGGCCTCCAGGATTGTCCGAATCAAACGTTTACCCTCTTTGGATACTCACAGGGCGCAACTGTTGTTCAGGAAGCCCTCGGTAAACTTGATGCCAGCTCGATAGATGCTATAGATGGCGTCGTCCTTGTCGGCAACCCGTATCGTGTTCCCGGGCGACTGTCAAACCTCGACGCGTATGGACAACATGATAATCGAACCGCATACGGCCTCTTCGCGACCCAGTCTCTCAGCTCAAATGCCAGTATCCAAACGTATGATGAGAATCTTGACCACAGCGGCAAGGTTGCGGATATTTGCCTTGAGGTTAGTAATGGCCCATTCACTGGCAGGTTGCTTCTAGTTGTTTACATACTCACAGAACGATATTGTGTGCGCCTTCGACCCTGAATGTGCTTGCCAACTTGCAAGTGATCATCTGTCTTATGGTTTGATGAAATCCGTGCAGGACGTTGTCTTCGACCACGTAGTGTCACGATTGTCATCGGGGCGCTAACAACACAACATCCCTTGTGCGCGTGAATGTCTCCAAGGGGTGTATTTGAAACTAAGGAAGATATTCCTGGGAAAGGATCGGTGGGAAATGGGCAAACAGCAATAAATCATTATTGAAGGCAGAGGTTACGGCACCTTTGTTTCTAGAATAAACTGCATTCTCCTGGCATTTAATACCGTCAGAGCTCGGAACCGTGAACCAGCTATCCCCGAGAGAAGCTAGGAAAACAATGACCTAGGCCAAAACACTCGTTTGATTATTACTTGATACGAGCCCAGAAGTCCATTTTGCCGTCGAGTCCAGCCTGAGGTGACCATCCATCAACTGTTTGGTCAGTGTTGTCCAGAGAAGGAGAGAGTTCACCAGAACTAATGGCTTGAGGACACGCCTTTGGGCTACTGGTGGTCATCGACCCTTCCTCAGACATACTTGGTGTCAAGGTAGAGATTTGCGGTGATTCTTCAGATTCTACCTCACTCCGTTCCGTGGGATTGAGGGTGCATCTGCGCTTGTTGAGGCTCTTCAGGCTCTGGAGTCCTTTCCTGAGGATTTTGCGTTTTGTTTCGAGACGTTGTCTCTCGAGGCAAGATTCCTTGGTCTCTCCTGCGAGGACGGAAACATCTTCAACACTCATCCCCGTAACATTGCTCGATCTGAAAAGAGTTGAGAGCTTGCTAATGAGGCGGTCTTCAATGGCCAGGTTGCTCACGTCATCGATGAATCTGCTCACCGCAACCTGGAAGCGGAATAAACCTGTTAGCAACGCCGAGATACCGCTTGCGAAAATATCTTGCCTTGTAGTAAGCCTCCATATAATCCACGGCTAATGCGCTTCCGACCCGCTCCATGTTCCCCTCGAATCCCTCTACCACCAAGTCCATGAGCTCGATCGGATTCAGGCTGATTTTGTTGTTCGGATTGTCGAAACGATGCGCTCCGAAGGTTTTGTATAGCAGCTTCTTCACATCACGTTTGTGCCGGGCCTGTTGGATCCGCTGAACGTTCTCGGTGAGCTGGGGATTGTATGTGATGGGATGTTGCGTGGTTGATGCAAGCAGCGCGTCGAGTTGATCGTCGAGCTCGACCTTCAGGCCATCAATTCCCTGGGAAATTAATTTCAGAACCCCTTCGGCAACATCGCTCGGAGCTATATGCTCTACTATCAATTGAATCGCCAGCTGCGCAGCTTCCAGGATATCCTCCGCAAGTTGTCTCGCGATTCTGCTCCAAGGCTCACATTGCTCGAAGAAAAGGTCGTTGACGATCAGAGGATTGAAGAGACCAGGGAGCTCGCGACCCTTAAAGAACTTGAGGCGATTCGCAACATCCTCGACATATTCAGACCGAGAGATTTGAGGCGACTGGATCTCGCGGCTGCTCTCACCATCACTGTCCAGATCAGTAATATACTGACTCTGGCCGCTCACCCGCATCTCATCTGCGAATTCTCCGAGTCGATTTTGAACTACAGCCCTCAATCTTGTATTGAACTTGTAGACATCCTTCCGGTTGCCGAAGAATCGGTCGGTGTATGTTCCATCAACAGCCTGCGTCACCAGGGACGTGTACTTCTCACTCACCCACGAAAGGTAGGTGTACTGCTGTTGTGATGTCCCTCGTACTGGGCCTAATCGATCCAACCTGGTAGCGCAGTCGTGGATGCCGTACTCAACGTCCTCTACAAGGCTGGAGAGCTGGACAAGGATCTGATCCCTCAGAATGGCGCTGAGCCTGCGTCTCAAGGCTGCCACTCCACAGTGTTGGGAGTCGATGGAATCCCACAAGCCTTGGGAGAAGAATTCGCCCTCAATTCTATCACGTTCAGCCGAGGTAACATGCCGTTCCTCGAATTTTCTGTTTTTCAAGACGTGCCAGCCGAGACGAAGCTCCGCCTCCTGGTTCCGGGCTAGACGAACGAAATAACTCTCCGACTCAGAGCCAACATCCAAGGTGTCGGGCTTGGTGATGAGACCCATGGTGCGTAGTCCTTCTGGATCAGCACGTTTGGCCATCAATGTGACTTCCTGCAGGACATACTCGTACTTGGCCGAAACTACAGTGAGGATGATGCTCCGCGGTCGCGCCATGTACCTCTCCACCATGCCGCGGACAATATCCACGTCGTCGTCAGACTGTTCCTTGTTCCCCCTTCTATAGAGGCCTGGGAGATCCACCATGGTGAGGTGCGGCTGCCTCGGGCCGGTCAGCTCGACGCGGAGAATGTCTTCATAGAACTCCCCTGCGTAGGTCGTTTGGGCCATGACGTGCTTGGCCTCGTCCGTGACAGAGTCCAGGCCTTCCTTGTTAATGCTCGCATTTGGCTGCCAGTTTTCGAGGTGTTCCTTGTCTTCCCCAACCCGACTCTCGCCTGGTGTGATGGAGACCTTCGTGTTTACCTCAGGACTACGGCGGAGGACCAACTCGGTGGCGAAACGTGTGCAGACGCCGTCCTTGGTAGGAAACGGCATGCCGGATATGGCCTCGAGGACGGAACTCTTCCCAGCAGACTGGTCTCCGCAAACAATGATTTCGGGCAGGTCGACATAGTGGCTGACACCCTGCGAGCGGAGGCTGTCGATGATATCGAGAAGGTCCCTGTGGTCTCCCACGGCGATGTTAGTGTCTGCCATGGTTGGCTCCATTGCTCTTGTAGAGTGGTGACTTGGAGAAGAGAAATGGTTCGCAGGACGACTGATGCCAAAGTAGCTGCAAAGACTTTGAATGAGAGCTTTTTGTTCTTTTTTGAGATGCTGGATCTTTGAGCTTTTACCACTTTATGAAGGCACCGCATAGACTTTGTATGTATGGTAATTAGAAAAGAAACCACTTGGTGAAGGAGAGGGAGGGCTAGGGGAGATGACCAAGCCTCCATGATTCTCATTTCCGCCTGGGAGGCACCCGCCATGACGTTGTGGAAGGCCTCCCACAGGACTAGGCCCCGATGCATTGCAGCATTTCTGCACCTCTGTCGGCCCAATAATCACCAATTTTCTGGATGAGGTCTAGATCCAGCCGCTACCAGCCTCGGTGAACATTGCGCGCAGATGCATTGATTCGAAGTCTCGACATGCCACTCGCGGAAACCCATCTCGCAGCGTTTGACGTGTCCTGTTGACATTGGGAGGGAGGAAGCTACAAAATACACTGGAAAGACCTGCATATGCGCGTTCCGTTTCATTGTGACACCACATGACATTGTACCGCCATGCGGAGTATTCTGAACCAAAAAGAAAACGTGGCGGACAACTCTCAGCGTCCTACAACCATGAACATAGAAGCTGCAGTGGTAGGTCATTGCAAAGCTTCTGACAGACTGCCGCACTCCAGGGCGATTTGTAGTTTCGCCTGTTGTCTTGACCTTAGGTCCGTAGATGTCGTTGCTGTTATCGTCAAGGACGGGCCGGCCGTCGAATCTTGATTCTTCGGCCGCCGGGGAGCGGTCAGCGCAGTCTTGAGCTCTTGCTTCGTCAACTGTTCAATGCGATTCGCTAGTTTAACGAATGATATGCTCTTGTATTTTCCAGGAATTGGGTAGTATGGTGGTGGCATCCAAGACGGATAAATTTTCTGGTGAGAAGCCAGAACCTGGAGCCTTAGTGGATGCTGTCGTAAGTACTCGTGACAAAGAAAGCAGGCCTTCTTGCTCGTTCCAATGAATGGAATTCGAGGAGCCAGCCCAGGATTGCCTTCATAAAACACGACAAGCTGCATTTCGGCGTGGAGCGTTAGGGTCAAGTGACATGCCTTGCGAAGTTGGGCTTCAACATCATGCGTGGCCAGATGCTTTTCCAGCTGCTCCATCGTGACCCCCGACTCGTTCCCGACAAGGCTTTTGAGAGCTCCTAGGAGGTGAGATTGCCCGCTGGAGAGATGGAAGCGACGTGAGTTGAAAGCCTTGACCTCTTGGATTCGAATACTCTGAAAGACCTCGGGCTGCTTTGCTGCAAGCTTTATCATGGACCTAACAGCGGAGTGATAGCGAGCTATTTTGTGGAGGCTGTCCAACCAAGGTGACTTTGGCGTATTAACGGCTCCTAGCAGACTCTGCAACTGAAAGGGATAGGTCCATCTGGCTTGTGAAGCCCAGTAGATAAGCCTGGCAATAGTTGCGGAACTCCAGGACTGGACGAGTGCGGCCGTGAACGGACAGCTCTCCAGCCAAAGTTTGAGCCCGGGCTTTGCCCATGTTTCTGGCTTCACCTGACCGGAAAGAAGCCTAGTGTACGCATCCGTTATAGATTGTCGAATCCCGCTCTTCTCAACCCACTCGGCCATCGACAATATCCGATCTCTGTCCAGTTCGACAACCAGGAGGAGGGTCTCGGATTCGGCTTGCGTCGATGACTTTTCTGCAACAAAAGCTGCGTCAGCAAGCTTCAGTAATTTCAAGTAAAGCACATACCCTTTTTGGAAACTAATCGAAGCGTCTGTAGCACGTCCTCAAGGCCAGACAAGTCCTTGGGCGTCAAGCCGCGGTTGCGGGCCAAGCGCAGAATGGCTCCATCTGAGCCTGAGGTGTATTGTTCCAAGCAGACAGCCGAGGCTGTTTCCGCGCCCGAGCGAGACGTTGAACTGATGAGAGCAAACGCATCAAGGAACTTTTGCTTCAGCCTCTGCCCCACCGAAGTGTCGCCATCTGGGTTCTCGTCAAGTGGCGTCCTCGTCGGTTCCCCTCGAACAGGGTCGATCAAGCTCAGCAGTGCCGATTGGACTACGAAGCGTTTGAGGTCAGCTTCGGCAATCGGAATTGGCCCTGTCTTCTTTGCGTTTACAGCCATTTTGAGTCGACTTGGAGTCAGCTTTGCCGACATTTCCACCTGGTGTGACTGGGAGGCTTCCTGATGCAAAGAGGGACGAGATGAGTGAGGGGAGGGGGGGAAATGAGCTGTTGATTTGATATTGCGTCGGGCGGCCGTACACATCTGATTGGGCCGGGCCACCTCGTGATGCAGAGGTACATGCTTCTGCCGTGCATCGCAAGCACAGTTCAATCAGCGGTGCAGTAACATGCTCCAAAGTCCTCCCAAGGATCCTTCTCCAGCTATCCCCTTTCCTTAACGCTGCCCCATACGGGTTCTCAGGCCCCATTGCCCCAGCCAATACCTCGCTATTTCTTTGGATCCTTCCCTCTCACGGCTTGCAAGAACCTGCAGTTGTACATTGGTGGATGCCAGGCGTGCGATTCGAGATGCAAAGGCGAGCGTTATAGTGCAGAGTCGGTGTGAAGGGCCGTGTTGATATTTCGTCAGAATCTCGGTTGCACGGGAGGTTCCGTTAGAACCTTAGAACGTTGCCAAAATGTGGGACGCAGGCGAACTCTTCTTCCATGCGTCGATCACTCGGTCAACAGCTGACGAAGGGCTTTCCGAACGACCTGTTTATTGTCATTGCCAGCCCTCCACCGACTGCGACAGTATTTTCCTACTCAGAAGACCACTGGTTCACCTCGGGCACACGTGCAATTGATGTCTGCATACCAGTATCAACCTCTGCCACCTGGCTGCATCCGCCTGGTTCGACTACTTCCACACGGAGACGAGCAAGCCCAAATACAATGTCAGCTCTTCCAATATGATCTTCGTGGCCCACGTAATGGCACACATCTCTACGAGGCCCTATCGTATTACTGGGGTGCACCTCAAAAGCACCAGAGGGTGTTCATTGATGGGAATGTGCTCCACGTCACGCACAATTTGCACGCCGCAATGAACCGCCTTCGAGATCAAGATCTTGAGAGACTCATCTGGACAGATGCTATATGTATCGATCAGAATAATACTGAAGAGAAGGAATCTCAAGTCCGAATGATGGCAGAGGTCTATGCCAAGGCAAGATGCGTGATTGTCTGGCTTGAGGAGAAGATGGCCAATCATCAGCTACAGACTCAAGCCCACGCAGAAAGTCAGCGAGCGCTTGAATCAATAAGCCTTGCAGCAGACGGATCCGTCGAGGGATCAAGACGCAACGTGGAAGATCTGGCCGCCATCGAGAAGCTGTTAAACAGGGCGTGGTTCCGCCGCATCTGGGTGAGTTAAGCTGTTTCCAAACCGTGGTCGCACACCACTAGGGATTGATACGAGACGCTCATGATCATTTCAAGATTCTTCAAGAGGTTGCCGCTGCTCGGCAAGTTCTGATCATGTGCCAACACAACGAGGTTGATGGACGCGCATTTTGCCAAGGCTTGAGAGAGTTGCGTGTGGTCATAAAAGACGATATACACCAGCTCAGGGTCTGGTCAACCTGCTCTCTCATCAGCGCTGCCAACCTTCGTCGTAAAGCTGCGCTCGGCTCTTCCGATCACTTCTCCCTCGATATTAGACTCCTTGGGGAATTAGTGGGGGCACACCATCATCAAGAGGCTACCGATCGTCGGGACAAAGTGTATGCCTTGCTCGGGATGAGCATTGACACAAAGTCTAGCCTGAGTCCAGACTACAAGGTCTCATGGAAGACGGTCTTCAGCCGGTTGATCACGTCGCTTTTCAACGAGGACGCCGAAGTTCGCACGTGGGACAACAGCGAAATTACAGTGTTTGGACTGAGAGGCTCCGTACTTGGTGAGGTGAAGTCTGTAGAGGCTTCGCGAAACGCGTCGGAGGGGAATCAGAAAGTTGGAGTCATCCTGCGAAACCATTCTGATCATGATGGTCGTGGAAAGGAGTGGAGAGGGACCTGGACTTTCTACGCACCAGCCACAGGCATTCAGATAGGGGACGTCATATGTTTCCTCCAAGGTTCCTTACACCCTACTCTCATCCGCATATACACAGACTACTGTGCAGTTATCGCCCTCACCATCATCCCTGCCATCTCTGAGACTGACGAAAAAAATGAGGATAATGAGGAAGCAGGTCAAAATTTGCTCGATGGACTTTTAAAATCAAGGAGCTCGGATTTCTTGCACAACCTTCTCCTTGTTTGGGGCTGGGGAATGGCCTGGGAGAAAACCAACAGCAGCCCTCGTGAACTGGAGGACTTTCTCGCGAAGCATTCACTCAATTGCGCTGTTCCTGAACTTGCGAGCCGCTTGACGAGCCTCGCAGAAACTTGTCTGAGCTTGGAGAGGGACGATGAGGCAATCGAACGATTCCAAATGGCACTGGATGCATACGAACAGGCCGATCAAAGAAGCCATCCGAACGCGCTCGCAGTGATGCAGAGACTGGCTTCCACGTGTAGGGGATCGAGGGCAAGTCATCATTCCAACAGCCGCAGCACCTACGGGGCTCGTAATGAAGCCGTGGCAGACGCCGTGGAGGTCATGGCCGACCTACTTAGGGATGGGACAGCCACACAGCCGGCCGGTATCATCACAGAGGCCCAATGTGTCCATATAGCATCAATCTGCGATCTAAGACCAATGGAGTACATCCTCGATGCAAAGGACGGAGCTAAGATCCCCATTACACAGAATGTGCTTACAGCAGCCATTAGCAATCGTTATTGTGGCAAAGACATGCTGGCACTTCTTTTCGACCGCCGCCCAGGGAACCAAATTTTCATCACCGAAACCCTTGTCAGGGCGGCCACTACAAAGGAGACACTCAGATTCTTGTTGGAGAAAAGGCGGCAGCTGGACCAGGCCATTATCGAAAAGGGCACACTGTCAAGCAGAACAGCACCGCCGCCGCTACCGCCGAGTATCATGAACAAGATGGGGATTTGGCTCGACGACGAGGAAACTGACCAATTTGATGAAGATGATATCAAGACATTCCTTGTAGCGGATCAAGATGACGGGAGGCCTATTCCTTTCAATGCCAGAACGCTCGGCTTGCTTTTCGAAGTTGCAGAATCTTGTACTCATGCCAGGCACTTGATCCAAAATTTGCTTGAAAAGCAAAAGGCCAGGGGTCAAATCATCATTACTGAAGCCATTATTGAGCTGTTGGTAAGCAGAGTCAGGCAGAAGGAACCGGGGGAGAAGGACTACCTGTTCGCCGATCGCATGACCCTGGACTACATGGAGTGGGATTGGGATCTCTTCAGGCAACAATTTGGTGAGATACTCGAATTAGTAGTGCATTGGGAAGGCGGTCGGACGCTCATCACCGAGGAGGCTGTTGAGGCTGTGATGAGAGAGGGCTCGCTTTTTTTCAAGTGGCAGGTTTTATTTGTAGCTAAGATAGTTGGTGGCTAGTAGAGCATTCTTAAGTTCCTTCTTTCGAAAAGAAGTGGAAAATCCTTGGACAATCTCAGGTACCAATTCGAAAACCATTGCAATATTCGAGTGTTATGGCGTGGCAGCGGCCGTCGAGCTGTGCGCTGCCCCTCCCTAGTGGCAAGAAGCTGCTTGCTACCGGAGAGGTGGTAAGAGGGTCGCGGTGAAGTGCGGTATTAGGATGAGGCTTTTGCCCCGTACAGGAGTTCGTGCCATCAAAGATCGGTATTCGGATGAGCTTCTGGAAGCTCAGTGCTTACACCCTGATAATGTAGCATTCGGGCAAATGATTGCGGCATGGTGATCAACACTGAAGCATTGCATTTCATGATCGGATGGAGTGCCGGATGGCGGGGGTGATACCTGGACGCCTGAGATCGGTATTCGGATGAGCTTCTGGAAGTTTAGTAATTATGCCCCGATAATGTAGTATTGAGGAAAATATAACTACTGTTCGGGGAGGAGGCTTTGCTCTTAATCCGTATACGTCCCGAAGGCGTACGGTCCCTTCACACAGTGGTAAACGCTCAAAGACCCAGCGTTAAAAAAAAACACGATGTCGATAACTGTTCGATAGTTGGGAAATGTACCATAAAGCCCGCCAAGCAGGTCCACGGGTACCTCCTAAAGCGTTTAAGGCGGCTAACAAACTTAATCACGAAAGCGGCAGCCCCAACCACATCATGGGTATTACATGGAGTGCTACGCAAGCTCAGGCCCAACCTGAAGAGGCAGGCAACACCAAGGTTGAGAAATGCAGCGATTCTTGTATGAATCCGTCTTGAAATACCTCGACCAAAAGTGAGCGAGATGCAGCGCCGAAACTGCACGCCGAGTAGAACTACAATTCATGTCATGGTAGAATGGGTTGGGCCGACGTCGTCCACAGATGTCCAGCTGAAGAGGACTGAGTGCTCAGTGTCTCGAATTTTAGCAGGGCAAGTAGCACGATTTGCATTTACCAAGTGCCCACGCTTTCGATGTTCCAATGCGTAACAGGGTACAGTGGGGCCGAAAAAGTCTTGCAACACTTTTAAATTTCAACCTCTATTCTTACGATAAAGTAATAATTACTTACCCTATAGCTTATAATATATACTACAATTATAGTATATATATTTTATACTATTTTACCTTTAATTTTTAATTTTTTAAGATTTCTAAAAAAATATTATAAAATATTTAAATACTTTTAAAAACATAGTATATATTAGTTAGGCTTATATATATATATATAGGTTAAGTAGTAATTATCTATTATTTATTATAGGTCTAGCTACTAAAGATATACTAGACTAGCTCTACTATATATATACTATCTATTATATAATTAGCTATATTAGTCTACCTTACTACTTACTATTCTACCTACTATAGCTATACTTATAGTCTTTTAAGTATTATAGTATATAGTCTAAAAGTCTAAAAACTATAAAGAAAGATATAAGAAAAGTTATTATAAAATAAGTTAAACCTAGACTCTTCTATCCTTTAACTCTTCCTAATTAGGAAGGTTAAAGTATTCTATTATACTAGTATACTATAATATAAAGGTATATATTATTTAGTAAATTATTATTAGAGATATATAGTTTATATATTTTTAATAAATTAGATTCTCTTTTTAATTAATCCCTATATACTATTGTTATTATATAATTTATTTTATTCTATTAAGTTTTTAATATTAAAAAAGTTACTTTATCTATATAAGGTTTATAAAGAATATAATACTTATACTTTATAATAGTACTATTATAGATAGGTAATAATCTTTAGATTAGTTAATTCTTTTAAACCTAGATTTTAGACTAGACTAGCTTTCTTTTTCTTCTCTTTATTTATATTAAATTATACTAATTTTCCTTAACTTTAGTAAAGCTAGGGATAAAGTCTAAAAATATCTAGTATAGTATAGTTATAAACTATTTATTATTTACTTCTAATTTAATTACTTCTTTAACTTTATTCTCCTTCTTACTTACTATTATTATATATATAGTATATATAGTATATTCTTCTTTCTCTAAGAGTAGTTATAGTTTCTACTATAGGTAAAATTACTTAGAAGTAAGGGTCTTTTATAATCTACCCTTTAAATACTAGTATCTACTATAAAATTAATAATATAAATCTAAACCTAAGAAGGTTTAAGGTTAGATAAGGTAGTCTAAGATAGTTTTATTTTAACTTAGTATTTAAAGATTATCTTATTAGTCTAACTTTTTACTTTTACTAGTATTATTTACTATTTTTTAAATATTAATTAAATAAAGTAGCTTTATTAACTTAAAAGTCTATTTATTATAATACTAGTAAAGTAACTATTTTATTAAAAGTAATTCTTTAAGTAATATTTATACTTAATTCTTAGTAGATACTAGTACCTTATAGTTAATATATCCTTAAATATAAAGCTATAGCTTATTATTAGAAACTAATCTCTTAAGGGTTTTATTTAGTATTACCTTTATTATTATATTTATAGGATTATTATTACTATAGATCTATTAGATCTTATTAATTTCCCTATATTTATATAATTAATAGAGTACTATTATATTAATTATAAGGTATTTCTCTTTAGTAATACCTAACTTAATAAGATACTTATATAATAAGTAGGAATTAGTATAGATTATAAGTAGAATATATAAAAGTTTTAAGTAGTTTATAATCTTATAGATTATAGTAAATATTATAATTCCTATATTAAATTTATTAACTATTCTATAGATCTTAGAAGTAAGTATATTTTAGGTAACTTTTTATATTTAGTAAAGGACTAGTAGATAATATTACTAGTAGCTTTCTAGTAAGTATTATTTATATTTAGTTCTTTTATTAAGAGAACTATTATAAATCTAATTTATAAGCTAAGGTTTATATTATTTATAAATAAGTTATCTATAAAGATTATAAGCTTAGTTTTAGTAATATCTATTAGTATAAATTAAATTTTATAATTTATATTCTTAGCTTACTATTATAGTTACTTATTTAACTTAGTATAGTTAAAGTTTATTAAGTTTTATAATTATATTATTATAAAGAGGTTAAATATTACTTTTAGTTAGTAGACTATAATTAAGTATACTTTATATATTTATTATTTAGTATACTTCTATATATAGTTAGGTATTTTAATATTTATAGGTTAAATCTTTATATTTTAACCTTTTAGTATATATAGATATTTATTCTTTATTTAAGGATATAGGTATTATTAAAGTTAAAAGTAATATTATTCTTTAGTTTTATTTATAGCTTATACTTTAGCTATTCCTTTTAACCTTCTTCTTTAAAAACTTAGAGAACTTAAAAGTATTAAGATTTAAGATATTATTAATCTATATAACTATTAAGCTAAAGTTATCCTTCTTATATATTAAGTTAGTAATTAATAGATATAGATTATATATAAGAGTCTCTATATTAAAAGCTTTAATATAGTATTTCTAGTATATATTAAACTAATAAATTTTAGATTTAGTAATACTATAAAGTAGTTTAATAATCCTTATAATAGTACTAAGAGGATATTTATTATAAATCTTCTTTAAAAGTATACTAGAATTATTTATACTAGTTCTAACTTTAATTATAGGTATATCTAAGTAATATTATAAAGTTTTATATATATACTATAAAGTAAGATAAATATAGCTACTAGTACTAATACTAATTATTAGCTTATATATTATATAGTTAGTAATTCTATAAAAATATCCTTCTTACTTTTATTATTATACCTCTAAATAATTATTTAAAACTTTTAAAAAGCTTAATTTCTTTACTTTTAATCTTATATACTATATAAGTATTAAAGATATAGATACTATTATACTTCTTCTTATTAAATAGTTTAAATATAAAGATATTATTTTTAATTAAATTAGTAATCTCTATAGTATCTAACTCTTTAAAGAGCTTACTAAGTATATAAATTATACTATTATAATAGAGCTTTAGAGTAAGTTTATAATTCTCTTTTTTTCTTTATAATAAATATTACTATTAAAGTAGAAAGACTAAAATCTACTATTAAAATAAGTAGAATAAAGTAGAGTATTAGCTTAGGCTTATTCTTAGATCTTAAAGATTATCTTTATTTTTAGTATTATAGTATTAATACTTTTATTAGCTTTATTAAACTACTAATTTCTACTAATAGTAGAGACTATACTACTAGCTTTAGTAGAGTCTTATTAAGTATACTATTTCTATATATAATAGATTATAATAATATTCTTATACTTAAATAGACTAAAATATAGCTAGTTTATTTTTAAGGTTAAATATTATATTATATCTATTAATAGTAATTAACTTATATAGACCTTATTATTCTTCCTTCTCTCTTTAAACTTAAATATTACTTTAAAGTAGAAAAAGAGAATATTTAAAATATTTAGACTATTATATATATTTAGAATATTATTTATTTTATATTAGATAGTAAGTATTTAAAGTACCTTTATTACCTTCTATATTACTACTATTTATACTAAGATTAAAAGAGTTAGTAGTAAGTCTTATATAACTTAAGAATATATACTAAAGATAAAAGTATAGGAACTAGTCTATTAAATTCTATAATATTATTAATAACTTTAAATACTATCTATAATATAGCTTCTTTATTAAAAGTATTACCTAACTCTATATATAAAATCTTAAATATATAGTAGAGTAGAGTATAGTACTATTTAACCTTACTAATAAACTAATATACTTTTATAAATACTTATTTATAAGTAATTCCTATAATTTATATAATACTCTTAAACTTTATAAATATAAAGTTAGTTCTATATTATAGACTAGATAATCTAATAATTCTAGATATATATTAATCTATACTATTTATAATACTTTCTATATATCTTTTATAAATAAAAAAAAAGAAATATCTACCTTAAAGAGATTATTAAATTAATAATATATAAAATAGAAAGTAAGATTAAATATATAATATTAATAATAACTTTATAGTTAAAGTTATAATTATCCTATAAGTTAAACTTAAACCTTTTAGGTATAAAATTATAAAGTTAATAATAATAATAAAACTTAGAAATTACTTTTAAAGTAGAAGATTTAATAAAATAGCTAATATTAGAAAGAAAATAAGAAAGTTAATTAATAAAGAATACCTAAATTATTAATATAGTTACTAAAGCTTAACTTCTATAAAGAATACTTAGTATTTACCTTATATATCTTCTACTATAAACTATAAATATTCTTATTTCTAAGTAACTAGAAAGGTTTACTTAGATCTATCCTTTATAGTATATACTACTTTATAGTAGTATTCTAAAGAAGATATTAAGTACTATTATATCTTAAATATAAAGTAAAAGAAAGTTAATACTTCTATAATATAGAATACTATAGTACTAATTAGTATTTAAATAGTTACTATTTTAATAAAAAAATTAAATCTCTAGGTTAAATTAGATATATACTTATTTATTATAAGATATATCTAGTATTATAAATAGATCTATATACTATAAAGTAAAGAATTAGTTATAGCTATTAGTTAAAAATTTAGCTACTTTTATATTAGGGATAATTCTCTAGAACTTCTAATAGAAGTAATAGCTATTAAGTATAAAAGTCTATACTAGACTTATTTATATTCCTATAGTTCTATTAAAAAAGTTAATAAAGTAAAGGAATACTTAATCTATTAAAAATATAGTATTCTTATAATTAAAAGCTTAGTCTTATAAAAACTAAGTATTCTTATTACTATAAAGGTTAATTAAATTATTATTATTATCTTCTATCTTATTAATATAGAGTCCCTCTATATTAATAATAAAAGCTATAAAGTTAGTATCTAATAATTACTCTTCTTTATCTTACTAAGCTAAGAAGTACTATATATATACTCTTTAATATTTCTTAACTATATATTTAGTTAACTAATAGCCTTCTTAGTTATAGATAAAGTAATACTTACTCTAGAAGTTACTATTTATATAGTTACTATAGATATTAGATTAGCTACTATAACTACTACTTTAGTTATTATATTTGCTTTAACTAGGGAAGCGAGTACTATAGTTATTGGATCTAATTAGTGTTGGTTAGGCTTGTATGTATGTATGTAGGTTGGGTGGTGATTGTCTGTTGTTCATTGTAGGTCTGGCTGCTGAAGGCGTGCTAGACTGGCTCTGCTATATATATGCTATCTATCACGTAATTAGCCACGTTGGTCTGCCTTACTGCTTGCCATTCCACCTACTATAGCTACAGTATACTTTTTAAATAAAGACTTTTTAAAAAGAAATTTAAAATTATTAAAAAATATTAATAAACTTAGTATTTTTTATATTAAATATTAAAAAGTAATATTTTATATTATAGAAAAAATTATACTTATATCTAATTATTTAAGGAAGATATTAAAGGTAAAAGAAAAAGAAGTAAATTTTAAAGTTTTAAGAAAAAGTAAGCATGACTCGTTAGTGGGCTTATAGTGGGTATTAGTGTCTATATTCCTTAATAATTCTTAAAATTCTATAATACCTTCTTTTTAAACTTATATAAAACTTTAAAATAAATATTTAAAAAATCTAATGTTTTTTATATTATAAACCTTAATATAAGACTTAAATATAATAAAATTCTTATTATATAAAAAAAATTCCTTTAAATATAAAATTAGAGTTAAAGTAGGTGTGTTTGTATGGGGAAATCCGAAGTGTTGCAAGACTTTTTCGGCCCCACTGTATGATTGACGTCGCGCTCTCATTTCCGCAATTCGCTCCATCTCCCACCGAAAGCTAGCAGCGTCCCGCTTTTAGCACTCCGAGGCCCGGATATTCCGGCCCGCACGGGCGAATCTGGGGTACAGTGTGGGGGACACTTGCAAGTGAAGAGAAAAACAATACGACGCAGGGCCGGGAGCTGCATTGGCAATGCACGGGGTACGCGCAATTACCCGGCTTTCCCATTGAATCGACTTTCTGCTTCCCTTTATGGAATGTTCCCCGCGAGAGTGACGTGATTGGAAGAGGCCCCTCTCGAAATGGCGCGTTGAACAATGTGCTATGGATTTCATCCACGCTGTTCCACGATTGCTGTTTTGCCCTACGTGACTGAGTTTCTCGAATTCCGGTGTAACGCACAGTTGGGTGCGAGCTCTCACCATGCTTCTCATCGCGCTCTTCACCTCTTTGATTGGTGCCGGTTCTTTGGCCCAGGCACAGGGAAACTCGTACACCAATCCCATATTGCCGGGTTGGCACTCTGATCCCTCCTGCACGGGCGTGATCACGGAGCTAAACAACACAAACTTTTGCGTGGCATCAACCTTCTTAGCAACACCGGGCCTCCCAGTCTACGCAAGCCAGGATTTCAAGCAGTGGAAGCTCGTCAGCAGCGCGCTCACTCGCGAGTCACAATTACCGGAAATTGGAGACTCAAGCCCAGGGCAACAGAATGGTATCTTCGCTCCGACGTTCCGCTACCGAAACGGCACATTTTACATTGTGGTCGTCTCCGTACTCGGAGTAGACCCAAATCAGTCAATCGTGGGCACTATATACACGACTACCGACCCGTACTCGGATGACGCGTGGTCCGAGGCTCTTCGCTTCACGCCAGCTAGCATCGACCCGGATCTCTTCTGGGACGACGACGTGGACGGCCAGGTCTACATCACCTTCGCGGGCATCCAGCAGGCCAAGATTGACCTTAGCACAGGAAATGTCGGTGAGACGTACTATATCTGGAACGGTACTGGTGGAGCCAGCCCAGAGGGCCCTCACATCTACAAGCCCTGGAAGGACGGGTATTACTATCTTCTGATAGCAGAGGGAGGCACTGAGCTGAATCATGCGGTCACGATCGCGCGGGCAACCAGCGTAGATGGACCCTACGAAGCATTCGAGGGGAACCCAATCCTGACCAACCGCAACACGACCGAATATTTCCAGACCGTTGGCCATGCAGACCTGTGGCAGGACGCGGACGGAAATTGGTGGGGGGTTGCGCTTTCGACAAGATCCGGGCCGGAATGGATCAACTACCCAATGGGCCGCGAGTCGGTGCTCTTCAATGTCACTTGGGACGAGGGCGATTGGCCAATCTGTCAGAACCCAATCCAGGGACAGATGAATGGGTGGGACCTGCCGGCTCCGACAGGTGACATACCCGGCGACGGCCCTCTGGTAACTGACCCAGATGTGGTGGACTTTGAGGACTACGAATCCATACCGAAGCAGTTCTTGTTTTGGCGATTCCCAAAGGCCGAGAATTACGAAGTTTCACCGCCGGAGAAGCCGAACGCCCTCAAATTGGTGCCGAGTGTTGCTAACCTGACCGGCGGGGCGGATTTTGAACCGGCGGATGGTATCACATTCGTCAGTCGACGCCAGACGAACACCGTGTTCAACTATACCGTCGACGTCGAGCTGAACGCTACTGCAGCCGAGGAGGAAGTGGGAGTTACGGCTTTCCTGACCCAATACCAGCACATCGATCTTGGTCTCGTTGCACAGAACTCGACAGCGGGCTTGGACTATTATCTTCGATTTCGTGTCACTGGAACTGGCAATTATGACGGTCCGGCTATCGAGACAGTCGTTAAGCCCGTTCCAACTGCCTGGTCCCAGCCTCTGCGAATTGGCGTCCAGGCTGTCAATGACACGCATTACGCCTTGTCTGCCGCTCCGTCTGATGGTAGTGCGGACGCTGACGTCGTAGGGTACGCTCCAAGCACCTTGCTCAGCGGAGGTACTGGTCCCTTTACAGGTACGTCACTATCGCAAAGAGCAAGATCCGTGTCTATTTTATTCTACGTAGTAGACTCACATTGTCATAGGTACTTTGATTGGTGCTTACGCTACAAACAATGGCGGCACAGGGAGTACTCCAGCGTACGTGAGCAGATGGAGGTACCAGGGTCTGGAACAAAAGCTCGAGTAGTTAAACGGCTTCTGTCCATGCTTCTCATAATCATGGACAGGTCTACTGCGAAGCCGTCACAATCAATTACACGGTTCAAAATTGTACATGAAGCATGAAAAGTCCATCTTGTCTTGCAGACAGATACACGTGCGCATGATTTCATCTTGAAGCGGCGCGGCACATGGCCCAGCTTCGTAGAAATACAAGCCCCATATATCTCTGGCATCTGCAACGATGGTCATCAAAGCATAATGACAACCAACTAATCCTGTAATAGACGCAATCTCTTCCCGACCCAATTTGCATCTATCCCCCAGGGTCACTACTGCGTTCGCCACTACATTCTCACCCTCAGCTTCCAACCCGTTCTAGATATCCTGGCTGCTACCAGCATGATCCCCCCAACCATCAGGAGCGAAGCCGCAAAAATTTCCATGCCCAGGTAGTGCCCACCGTTGGCACTGATAAGTGCGCCAGCAATGGGCGTGCCGGTAAGAGTGGCGAAGCTGATCACTGTGTATACCATCCCCATGCGCACGCCCATCTTGCTCATGTCGCTGGTCAGCGCGGAGAGGGCGGTGGGAAACAGGCTGTTCACACCAGAGCTGAAGAGCCCATATATGGTGGCAAACGCCCAAAGGCCGCCCTGGGTGTATATGGGGGCCCAGCAGTAGAGCGACACCGCGGATAGCACCACAAATGGGACCATCATGTTGATCGGGCCGGTCCATCGGTCTGACAGATAGGGCGGCAGCAGCCGGCCGACGATGCCAATACCATTCATGATGATGAGGAGATTAATCGAATCGCCCTGTGAGACTCCGATGACACCGCTCGCGTACTCTCCGATGTAGTAGTAGGCCGGATATATACCCCAGAAGCAAAAGAATACGCCTATGGAAAAGAGGAGGTAAGGCATCTCCTTGAACGCTGCGAATTCCACGAGGGGCCCGACGGTCCGCGGTGGAACTCTTGTTCGCGCCAAGAGAAAGCATATCACTTGAAAGACAAGCATGACAAGCCCGAGCACACGCAGGGTCCAACCAAAGCCCACTCGGGGGAGGAGGGCCTCGAAGATGCCCGGGATGATCATGCCCCCAGTTGTGGTCCCCGAGGCAGCAAGTCCAACAGCCATGGCCCTCTTCTTGCTGAAGTATGTAGGGAGGATAGCCAACGTGGGGCAGAATAGGAGGCCATTCCCAATCCCTGTGCAGACACCCTGCGCGAGGAACAGCTGCCAGTACTGGGTGCAAACTGATGTGGTAAAAACACCGACCAGGATGAGGACTGTGCCGATGATGAATATGTGCCGGAAGTAGCCCGCGTCGGTCGCGCGGCCGGAAAAGGTACCGATGAAAAATAGGAGGAAGACCTGGACGGAGCCGATCCATGAGATCTGCGAGGGGTCCTGCTCCAGGGTGCTGAGATAGTAGGTCTGGAACACGCCGAACGAGTTGATGTAGCCCCAGGTGTTGAAGATGACCAGATGGGCAACGAGCACTTGCAGCCAGGCGTTCAGGCCTCCGTCTGGCGGGGGACCTGGCGCGTCATTTCTGGATTCACTTCCACTGCTCTCGATATCTGAGTGGGGTTTTTCGGCTTGTAATTCCAGCGCGCTGGAGTCACTCATTGTCTTAACTGTCGAGTTGGAGTTGGCAGCTTCCTCATCCTTTTCGATCGATGGATCGGAGTTTTGGAGTTCGGCGGGTGGGAGATTATGCATTTGCCTGAGGTCCGACCTTGCGACTGCCATGACGGGAACAGGCGTGTCTGATACAACTGGAAGAAGAGCTTGGCGATGGGAACAAACTGGCCAACCTGTCCTGTATCTGGAGACGGCCATATGCTAAAAATTTGTGTTTACTGTGTTGGATATATATCCCACGAAATTGGAGATAGTGACTCAGATATAGAGCGGATTGGACTTGTTATCCGCAAAGGTGTATCCACCTCAAGGAGTCATCCAGAGTCCATCCACCTCTGTGATACCTTGCACATGTGCCCATATGCCGCAGCCAGATCAAATAGCAATATGTGGGCCCACCTGGCATTTCTTTTGTCTTTTGTTATCAGGGATTCCAATGCGGCGATTGGTCAGCTCACTGAGATGTCATCGCATTCATGAACTTTCGCGCTAGCGAAGGGCGCACAGGAGCTGCCGATGTGTCACACTTAATGGACTAAGACTGTGTTTGTTCTGTTGGTTCTAGGGTTGATGCAGAGAACTGGGAACTACGCAATATCCGCACAATATCCGGTTGATTCAACCAGCTTGATGTCTCGGTCTCCACTATGTCATTTTCTCTCCTCATTACTCGTTTTCCTCAACTTTTCCCCTTTCAAAACCACCAGGAGCCAGCAAAGGCTGCAAGTGATACTTCGGCAGACGCTTGGTTCGCTCCTGGCTCTGGCAGGTTTGATGAAAGCTGCTTCAATGAAAGACTTGCTGAATCAGATCAAATCAGCAGCAGCTTCTGAGTAAAGGGAAACCATGAGGTGCCAATCACGTGCAAAGGAGGAGAAGCTTTTGGACTGTACTCCGTTAATAGGCATTGTTGAAGACAAATGTGATTAATCCCAGTGAGCCACGAATGCTGTTGGTGCATACGTCGTCTGAAGGCCGTTTATTTATGAAAGCAATACGAGGGAGCCGAAGGATACCTAGGTATGCTACCCTTCAGGGTCAATTCTCAGGCTACTAGCGTTTTGCACGTGAATACGGGAAAGTCTATACGCAGAGGGCTTTCCTCGCCCTTTAAATTACTCAAGAATATTTGATTTGCCGTTAGTCTTCTCGAATTCTCAGAAGGGTGGACTATACAGAGATCATCTCAAGTGGTCAATCCTTCCCTGACGTTGACTGCGTAATTGACCTCTGCAGAAACTGTACCCTTGACCGCTGCCTGCTGTCCGCACACTCTACCGATCAACATCACCGGTCATCGTGAAACGCAGCAGAATCCGGTAGGCGATAAAGCCCAATTTTGGGTGGATGTGCTTCGCTGTTGGATGGACACCTGCGATGGTTCCGGCAGAATGAATACCTAGAATGACCTGAATGACACATAATAAAAGTTGTCTGAGTCTCCCATATATCCCACCCGCGATCACATTGTTCTGTCTCTGGTTGGGAACACGACGAAAGACTTAATTGCGATTCGCCCTTAGATGCTTGAGCTGCCGCTGATCGGGGAATGGATGTATGTGAACAATGGCCGTCTTCCGGATGTCTTCTCAAGGTTCTGGTCTGGTCTCAAAGCATCGCTCTACAGCTGAATAAGCTCTCGGACTTTACATGTTTTGACCTAATTTGTGATCACTGGTGTTGTATATTCATTCACCGCGAAGTCTCTGAGCATGAATACCTGTGTTAGGGGCCGCGCGTAGCTTCATATGTGTCCATATTAACAAATAGGCCCCCAAATCCCCAAGCAGTTTATACTTGTCAGTTGCCGTCCCCACACGGAAGAGTATACCGAACTCAAGCCTTGAACAAATTGTAAAACACGTTGCCGAAACTATCACAGGCTAGCCTCGTTCTGTTTTCAGCATGCCCAGCACCAGCGGCTATCGCTCTCGATAACCGGGATGAATACTACATGGATCTATAGTACGTGTATCTAGTAGTACTTGAAACATCCCTCATCTTCCAATCGGGTAGAAATTATTTCGGCGATCGATTTTGCCCAGCTCGTTTGGGTGGGGTTCGTGATCGACACGAAAATGGCACCACCATACTCTTGTATGTCATCAACGTGGGGGATACATAGAGCAAGACAAATGAAGGATTGCCAACAAATTCAAATGCGTTCTCCTAACAACGTATCCGTACATACAGAATTCATCCGGGTGTTATCTGCTTCCTGTGTGATGCCGGAAACCACCCTCAATCGGTAAGTAGATCACGCAATTCAACCTCCAAAGTTCTCCAAGCAGGCTAGCAGTTGCTTCGCCAGATTGCACCTTGGCCAAGAGGTCATACGGTGGGATAAGCCAAACATCGGTGTCTGCTGGATTGCGTGACTGGAGAAATGGCAGGAACGAATTCAATGAGGCCTATATAAACACAAAGCGGGTTCCTTGACTCCCAACCCTGAACGTGACGCCTTTCCATTCTCACCTGGGGAACATCGTATCATTCCTTTCCAAGACTTTGACGGAACTTGAGCACTATCACGACTTTCGATCTCGTACAGTATTTCAACCATGTCCCCATCCGCCACTGAGACAGCCACCACCGTTGTGGACAGTCTTAAAAGCTCACTAAAGCCCCCAAAGCAGGAGGAAAATGGCAAGACTCATGAACAGCTAGCTGAGCCTGATGGACTTCCAAAGCTGGAGGTCAACCACCGCGAGCCACTCAAACTCAGCGGTGCTCTCGACCAATTCAAGGCATTCGATGTGACCCCGGTTATCGGTCGAGAGTTTATCGACGTCGACCTTGCCGAGTGGCTTCGCGCCCCGAATTCTGATGAGCTTATTAGAGATCTGGGCATCACAAGTATGTCAAATTCGCCCGGACGTTGTGTCTGCCGTGCTACCCCGGTGCTGTAGTCCAGTCGCGGGCACAGTGAGAATGTGTAAATGCAAACTGACTTCGCCTTTTTATAGTCTCACAGCGTGGCGTTGTTTTCTTCCGCAAGCAGGACAACATCACCGATGATCTCCAGAAGGAGCTTGTGCAGCGCCTGGGTGAATTGACCGGGAAGCCAGCTACTTCCAAGCTGCACATCCACCCGGTGAACAATGCATCTAGGGAGCATGGCGGCAAGGACGACGAGATTAGCGTCATCTCTTCTGAACAGGCCAAGAAGCTATATTCCGATCGCTACAAGTCCATTAACCATAACAACCGCCAGTCGGCCAAAAGTCTCTGGCACTCTGATATTACATTTGAGAAAATTCCGAGCGACTACGCCCTGTTGAGGCTGACTCAATTGCCAAAGACTGGCGGAGGTAGGTTTCTATCCTGCCGAATTTGCCTTTTCTAGCAAGAGATGAGCGCCGGCTGAAAATTCCCTAGATACACTTTGGGCCTCGGGCTACGAGCTCTACGACCGCATCTCGCCAACACTCAGGAGTTTCCTCGACACTCTCACGGCATATTACGCCCAGCCAGATTTCAATGCAGCAGCCGAGAAGAACAACTTCAAGCTCTTCGCCTCTGCACGTGGAGCTCCTGAGAACATCGGGGAAGTCCTTGAGGCTATCCACCCCGTTGTGCGCACCAACCCCGTGACCGGCTGGAGGTCGGTCTTCGCCGTAGGCCACCACGTCAAGCATATTCACGGTCTCTCTGACGACGAGTCCAACTACTTCTTGGACTGGTTCGTTCGCCTGATTGTTGAGAATCATGACTTGCAGGTCCGCCACCGATGGGCCAATGTCAATGATCTTGCCATCTGGGATAACCGCAGTGTTTACCATTCTGCAACGCCAGATTACGTCGGTGAAGCAAACTTGGGAGAGAGGAAGGGTTCTCGGGCTGTCAGCCTAGGAGAAAAGCCTTTCTTCGACCCGGAGAGCAAAAGCAGACGTGAAGCCGTAAATTCAGCTTGATTCACACGGGTTCTATGAATGATACTTGTTCGACTTGATACAAGTTTGGAGCGATTCCGCTTATTTCGCTTTTGTTGAGAATGCACATTGCTCATTATCTGGGTTCGCACTTATTCTGCATGCTTCCGAAGCCATATCGGTTCCTAGGGTTATTATGTTCAGTCCGGGGATAACTAAAATCTACATACTCATGACATAAACCTAGCAAATCGCAAAACAAGCCGTTTTAAGACTTCCGAAGTCAGGCTCTGTGCCTGTCGTGATTACAACAGACATGCTGTATACGACTAACAGGAGCAGTTGTAGCATTCTGAATCTACTCCGTATGGGATACAGCTCATGCCCACTTGGGGTCGTGAGTGCTTAATGGCCCTTTGTGTGGCTTCATGGCCCTTTGTGTGGCTTCATCCCTCCCTGAACAGGCACGTAGTCGAAATTTCCAAACCTCTGCGTGAACACCACATCCGCAGGTCCCTGAGGGACCTTCCCACCCCCGAGGAAGTCGTATGGGAACCCAACATCGAAGTCATAGCCAGTCTCAATCTCCTTTATATCCTCATCGGTCAATCCTATCCCCAGAGCCTCGATATTGCCCTTCAGGTGCTCGACCTTCCGGCCTCCAACAATTGGGAACACGTGTGGCGCCTTGTGCATAACATAAGCCATAGCAACACCAGTCATAGGTTGCCCAATACGCGTGCTGACCTTCTCTAAGACCTCCGCGACACCCTCCTCTCTCCCGGTCTTAACATTCATCGTCCTCCCTCCAGTTGAACCATCAGCTTTGGCCTTGAAATAGCCACCACCTAGGCAACCCCACGGCGCGATTGACATGCCTTGGTCTCTGCACATGCCAATGACCTCTCTCTCAAGGTCTCTCGCGGCCGCGCTCCAGCGACCTTGGTAGACACTAAACGCTCTGAGGCCGTGGTGCCTGGCATAGTCGTTGCATTTGACAACCAGCCAGGCTGGCGCATCAGAGATCCCAAGGTACAGCACCTTGCGAGTCTGGACGAGGACGTTTAGGCTCTGCATCAGCTCTTCAGCCGTTGTAGCGAGATCCGGGTAGTGGACGTAGAGCAGGTCGACGTAAGTTGTGCGCAGCTTTCGGAGGCTGTCTTCTACGGATAAGTGTAGACTCTTGCTGCCGTTGCCGCCGAAGTTGCTCTGGATCCTGTTCGGCGAAGAGTTCACCTTGTACCCGCACGAGTACTTGGTCGCCAGGACGATCTCGTCCCTCACGCCGCGCTTGGCGAGCCATTCGCCTATCCACTGCTCGGATTCCTCGTCTTGATACATGTTCGCTCTATTGTGAACGCAGGTCACAAATAAGATCGACAAATAAGAGGTGATTCGATATGAGTGCACAATAAATACTTGCTAAGACTCACGTATCGATGAAGTTACCACCCTGCTCGTAAAAGTAATCAAGAATTTCAAAGGCAGTTTCCTTGCTGCATGCCCCGAGTCGATCCTTCCACGCCTCACCGAAATTCATCCCGCCCAGACATATTGGGCTCACGTATACCGATGCCGTCGGCGCAAGGAGCCGATGTCGACCGAGGAGAGACTTTGGCGGAGGACAGGGCGGAAAAGCCATAGTTGAGCAATTGCAACGATGTCTTGAGACTTCTTCTTAGTGATGCTCCAAGAAGACCATTAGTGGTCGCCAACATGGCGCTGAACCAATTTCTGGGATGGCCATCCACATATCTTGCATTCTTTTTATAAATGAAATCTCCGGAGAACGCCAGTAAACGCCGAACTTCTCCTCAGTGCTCTGCACAATGGCATCCAACAACGAAATTCACATGCTGCTTATCGTGCATTGAGTGACGTAACTTCAAGCTGCAAACCCCGACTTCATGCCCCAATCGCCGTAATCTCCGTATGAAGAGACGTGATACGGCCTGTACGACAGCCTTGGCGTTGACTGCTTCGTTAGCTGGCATTTATCTGGTCATGGTGGGGCGGCCGTGAACAGGCAGTTTCATTTGCTTGTTGTGCTGCTGCAGCTGAATGTGTCCCTCAAGCAAGGTAGAGCCGAGCCGAAAACTAAATTCCCGAAGTAGGAGGCATAACAATAAAATAATGGAATGGCGACTAAAAGGTCAGACAACAATGCTCCCAACCAGAGAGAACTGCTAGATACTTCAGCTTCTCCAGACGACTGCGGCACAGTTGGTCTGCCATCAGGTATCTCGTTTTATTGTCAGCGACTTGGGGTAAAAAGGGCCAAGCTGAGAACAAGAAGGTAGTACAAACGTGTCCGAAACAGCAAGATCATCTTACGGATGCGCCAGCCACGTCCGCCTTTTAGGGTTCACTTCATCGGGTGTTCAAAGGAGGTACTATATTTGCATCCCGTTGTGGCCATGTGGCGACCAATACTTGCCCGCGCAACACGGAGTGGTAGCCATCGAGTGTTATACAGCACTACTAACGGAAATGAGACACCTTGGCTTGTACAATACAGCTGAGTTCAACATTGCATACGTTGGACATTACATCATGAACCGGCCAGAATTGCTTCACACACAAAAAGATGATCGAAGTCCGTTCAAAATTTGTAGTTTGAGTCCCAGGACATTTTCACTTCAGCAAGCGTGAAAAACAACACATTCTGCGGGACAAAATATAATCGTTGACTTCGAACATGGCAGGAGTCACAAAAGCCCTTGATAACCAGATCCTGGGACATTGGGTGCCTTGGAGGCGCGGCGTCACTGTAAAATGGGTAGGTCAAAAGGTCGAGGCAGCTCGCAAGGTCACCAACGCGTTGTCCAAGCATGGGCCGCCAGTCGACCCGGCACTGGCAAAATTCCAGCAGATCGTTGTGGAAAGCCCCGACCTGCGCAGGCTTGCGAATGACATGTTCAATGAGGCGTCGAACAAATACCCAAACGATCCTGCTGGAGGCTGCGCCATCAAGTCTTTTGATGGGTTTATTGCTGTGCTGGAACTCGTCATTCAATCCGGCCCAGAGTTTTATGAGAAGACGGAGCCCGAGACCGCCATGAACTTCATCGGCTTTCCAATCAATGCCCTTCTTTACCGGCCCATGAGTACTTTCTCGGGGTATAATTTCTTCCTGCGGCCGGAGGTCAACGAAGCATTAGGCGAGGTGCTCTCCTCCTGGGGCAAATTCCTTGGAACCCCAGACTCAAAGGCGTGCCTCGACGGCTGGCTGTCCGACAGGGCGCAGGAGCTGATTGCAGCCAAGGCAAACAATGGAAACACAAAATACACATTCCAGGAGCTATTCGTGTGCCCAGACCCATCCGACAAGCATCTAGGCTTCAACTCCTGGGATGCGCTGTTCGTCCGCCAGTTCCGTGCTGGTATCCGCCCAGTCATGGCCCCCGATGATGGCGCGCCAGATGACCAATTTTCGGATCCGACGCTGGTAATAACGAATGCATGCGAATCGGCGCCACTGAAGGTGAGGACGGGCGTCAAGCTGTTCGACACGTTCTACCTCAAAGGCGAGCCGTACTCACTAGGAAACATGCTCAACTGCAACGCGCGCACGGCCGAGTTTGTGGGCGGGACAGTGTACCAGGCGTTTCTCAGCGCACTGAGTTACCACCGTTGGCACGCTCCCGTAAGCGGCAGGGTCGTTGCGATCGAATCCGTTCCGGGGACATATTACAGCGAGAACTGGTTTGAGAGGATCGCGGCTGCGGAGGACCGTGATAATCAGCCTGACCCCACCGCGCCCGATTACTCGCAGCCGTATATCAGTGCAGTCGCAACGAGGGGTATCATTTACATCGAGGCCAGGAATCCCAAGATCGGTCTCATGGCAATTGTGTTTATCGGCATGGCGGAGGTATCCAGCTGTGAGTTCACCGTGAGAGAGGGGCAGGAGATCATGAAAGGTGAGGAATTGGGCATGTTCCACTATGGAGGTAGCACGCACTGCATGTTGTTCCGACCTGGAGTCGATATACAGTTCGTGCATCTGCCCCCCTGGGGCACTGACGACGAGCGAAATTTCCCTGTGAACAGTGTACTGGCCGTCGTTGTCTAGTGGTTTCGAGCCCTGTCATTGGATCATCATTTCAGATGCAGACGTCAATTGGTGGGATCTACCATTCTTTTTCTCCTCCTACTTTGGTGTACGAAGATAACCTTGGAATACAATCATGGATTGGAAATCGAATCTCTACCTCAAACATATTCTTATGTTCTAGGCACGTTCACGAGCGGACTGATCACGCAAGTCGTCATGCTCGAAGGGGCACTGAATGTGCACATATAATGTCTTGTAACGCTTTTGAGGAAACAACTCTGGTGATCCTATCAATTTTTCACACGTATCCGCTGCAAAATGAATGATTTGGACGACTGAAGTTCGATGTCATTAAGACTCGGAGTTCGTACAGTGAGAGGGTAGAAAGCCGGTGAATAACCCTCCTCACACACTGGCATGTTTGATGTGACGATCTAGATCGGCCAGACTCCTGACGGCGAATTTAAGTACCCCCTCGAGGCGAGCTTCGAACCTACTGACGGTCCACGACCTTCCATTATTACAATATTAGATCAATGGTCAAATGCACGTGTGACTTCAGCAAGTGGGACAACTTGAAGCGATTTGTGGTTTTTACTAACTCTGGGGAAGTCATGATATTTGAGGATCGTAATTTGTAGAATTTTATACTTTCTAGCAGAAGTTCTAGCAGAAGGCTCTGCAGGGTTGGGTGTTTCAGAATAGGTTGTTGCGTAAAACACACAAAGATAATAATATTCAAATCTCTAGCTTCAGAGTTCCGGAAAATTTAGGCGATCGGACTTTTTGTAAGAGAGGGGCTCCCCACCATGTTCCCTGGATCCATATGTAGGCGGTCATTTCCGGAATTCCAGAAAATGAAAAGACACCTAGTGCGTCACAACAGGAGACGGTGATTCGTGAACCATTCCAAAGGAGCCAGGTCAGGCTCACTTCAGCACCCATGGGTGGCTGATTGTCCGTGTGAGCCCGAGGTATTGGTCCATAGGTCATCCTCAAGTCACACTAGTTGATGTCGGTGTGGGTGCCTTGGAGTTTGAATGGCTTTCATGTTGTACAACCACAACTTGCATGCCGTGTCTGCCCGAGTGGCTGCATCTCGAGTTGGTGGTTATCAGATGAAATACGGCCACTAGATTGATGATTTGGGGATAGGTGAAACTGAAAAGATTCCTTAACATATCTGTGAGTTTCCCTTTGATGTTGGCTGTACGAGCGTGATGCGTGGTGGTGCAGTCTCGGCTAGATTTGTAGCCGTGTACCTCTTTGCTTTCGTAGGTGCAACATCTTTCAAATGATGCATAATGAATTGACTCCACATTTTCACACAAGATCTCGATATTATTTATCTGATTGTCTGCACATTTAACAGTAACGGCCGTTCCTATGAATTCCCAGTTTCTAAGGTCCCCGGGAAAAGGCAAACAAGAAGCCCCCACAGATGTCTATTTATGGTTTCTATGTATTTGTAACATAGTTGGAAGGGGTTTTCCACATGTCTCGAGGTAATCTTGATTCTCACCTAGGTACGACAACGAACTAGGCCGGGGAAAGGGGAGCATCTGTTTTTTAAATACCGTAATTGTTGGTTTGAAGAGGTGTTGAGCCGAGGAACAGAGCATCTCACGTATTATCACACCTAGCCTGGGAACCTTAATAGCAACACATGAAGAACTTCGCGCCCTTCTTGAAATTTTGCTTGGCAATGCAGGAACATGATCATGCCTACATTTCAAATCTCTCTGATATTCTTTCGCTGTGTCACCTTCGTCTCGCGAAACCGAGCGCCATATATGAATCAACGGTCTCATGGGCCGATCGAAATTCGCTGCGTTGTCTACCTTGGTGAAAGCCCTACCAATGTCGGCGCTGCCTTTTCTTGGGATTGAGATGCCGCTCGAGGTGGCCCATCGGCCCTCATCCGTCGCATCTTGTACTACGCTTGAAGCTAGTTTATTAGCTGACGGTTGAGCACTATCCTATCTGAGTATGCCAGTGACCAAGCCACCATCAAGACATCTCGCGGCCAACACGTCTAAACTCACAGCTAAGGAATGCGCAGCCCGTGCGAGGACGAGTGCTTTTGTGACGTCTTGAAACAGGGGTAACCTGACTCGCGAGATGCTCGGGTAGGTGAACCCCCTCGCCGGCTGAGCAATACCCTATCTCGCATTCGCTACAACCTGGTCTGTATAACCTCACTTCCCCCCCGCACTTTGCCCCATCCGTCCAAAACCTGTGAGCCAAGGTATGGTTGATATCATTGTATGGCCGGCCTTCCGAGCCCAGGTCCACAGGTGGGGTGGGTTGGCAAATGTATATTGCTGTCTCTCAGGGCCCATGTTGATTTTGTGAGCTCACGCAGACATCATCACATTTCTCTGACGAAGTAGCTGTCGTCTAGTTCGTCCTTTAATTCCCAATTATTGCAATCCGTGAGCCCGGGCAACGAAAGCACAGAGGATCGTGACCATGGCAATCGAATCCGCCATCCCCGAGTGGCTCCGCCAGGACCGCACCGTACCCGCCAAGATGCCACCTGGCTTCACGCCCCCTTACGAGCTGTATACCGCCCGCTTCCCAAAAACGGTAAAAGACATAGTCATGGCCATCATTGGCGTCCAGTACAAATCAGCCGAGCTGAACGACGGTACCGGCCTCAAGACGATCTCCTCGTTCATCTCCTCCAACCTCGTCGACCCCTCCGCGCGCCCGGCCTTCCATGAGGTGGCTGCCGTGACCGACAACCGTGGGTTTTACAATGTTGCCTTGTTTGCGTACTGGCCCAGCATGGAGGCCTACAAGGCGTGGTCGGTTAACAGCGGCTTCAACGGCTGGTGGAGCAAGCTCGAACCGGAGGGAGACGGGGAAGCTGGACACGGGTGGTTCATGGAGGTCTTTCTGCCGACGGCGGAACGATTCGAGACTGTATTTACCACAGACACACCCGAGGGCGCAGCGCACATGAGAGAGGGTCTGAGCGGTCCGATCAAAGAGCACGTATACTGGGGTAGCATGCGAGATCGTCTGCCCATATCACAAACAGACAAGCTTCTGGGCGAAAACGACGACGAGTCGCATGCGAAGGCGCCTGTTGCAAACGGAAGAAGCCCCTCGAGAAGAATTCGCGTCCCTGGAAAGAAAAACTTGGCCGTCATCCGCTCCGGGCAGGACTGGTCTGCAGCGCTGGAGGAGGAGCGACAGCTCTACCTCAACTCGATGCAGCCGCCGCTGGTCAGAGGAATGGAGTACCTCCGCGACCATGGCGACGAGGTCGGCTGTCACAGCTGCCGCTTTATGGAGATCGTCGATCCCATCACGGGCAAAGTGGAAGGTAGCGGCAAAGAGCGGACCTTTGGTTTGGCGTATTTCGATACCCTGGCCTCGTTGGAGAGCTGGAGTAAGGAACACAGGACGCATCTGGCCATATTTGGGGAGTTTGGAAAGTATGCGAAGAAGATGGGGGATCAGATGAGCCTGAGCCTGTTTCATGAGGTGTTGGTGCTTGAGGCGGACCAGCAGTTCTTTGAGTACATTGGATGTCATGGAGGGACTGGGATGCTGAGGTCGCTGTAGTCTGTTCCACTTTGGATCCAGTCTGTACTCAAATAAGTTCAATTCTGGCCATACATCTACCTAGGTACTCAGGTACAAACAGGTCTAATGCAGCCTTCCAGATTTGCTCCAATGCTGCACCCATGGCCACCCAGCCCCGTGAATGCCGCAAGTTACAGGAAATGTTATCAGACGCACTGACCAAGTCCGCTCTTTGTTTTCCTGTTTGCCTACCTGCAAGTGTGCAGCCTCAGGCAGACCTCGAAGCTCAAGCACTAACGTTCAACGAGTGGTCGCGCCTTCTTTCAAATAGGTCTGAACTGGCACTCGAGCAGTCTTCCACATCAACAACTTTTCTGCAACCTTGCAAACGCACCCTCTGCTTGAGACTTGGCACATACGTTCGCCCAAGTGACAGCACGACCATGGGTCAGGATTCTAGAGCACATCTCGATCGCTTGCCAGACGAGCTCCTCCTCCAGATCATAGATCTGACGTACTTTTCTAGCGACGGTACATTGCAATGCAAGGATCTGTCGGCTCGCGATCTTATCTCGCTGGCACTCACTAGTCGCCGCTACTACAGAATCGCTATTTCTACCGCATACAAGAGACATGCCGAGGAAGAAAACGGCTTAGCCAGTGAGTAATGCGCAGACAGGCGCTTAACAAAGCACCACAACAAAGGAATCGATGAGCTAACGACATATCGCTAGTCTATTGGGCAATCGAGAATGAAGAATACGAAACACTGAAACGACTTGTTGAGAATGGCGTCGACGTCAACATGCGTGATAAGGATCACTTTGGTCGTCCCCTAGATCTTGGTCGATGTTTCTGTTACTATGAACTGGAAAAGACTAAGGTATTCTTGAAGCATGAGTGGGAGACACGATTTTCGCCGCTTGCATGGGCCGCGAGTCACGGCCATGATTCCATGGTCGAATATCTGCTGGACCACGGCGCAGATACTGAGCAGGAGTCAAAGAAACTGTGCGCCTGTCATGATGACAAGCTTATCCGCTGCCCTGACACGCTCCCAGACCCGCTGAAATTCTACTCAAGAGACCCAAATGACGACAAAGACGACAGCTCAGTTTCCGACTATTTCTACAGTCCATACTACGATCGCGAAGAGTATGTCTCACAATGGAAACCTTTGCACTACGCTCTTTGCAATGAGCACGAGTCGACTGCAAAGCTGCTGATTGAGCGAGGTGCCGATGCCAACAACATAGGCTATATTTCAGGGATCACCGCTCTCCATATTGCCACACGCTGGGAGCTGGACAATACGATCGACTACCTCCTGGACAACGACTGCGTCGATATCAATGCACATGCCTACCATGCTAGTGATGCAACAGCTCTGCACATGGCCCAAGTTGCAGGCAGAGACGACCTGGTAGACAAATACCTGGACCATGGCGCAGACATCAATCTAGAATTTTCGGATCAATCGGGCCCTTGGACCATTTTCATCATGGCATGTGCAGCCGGCGATTACGGACGAGCGCTGGAGTTTCTGAAGAGGGGCGCTCACCCGCACTTTGTCCTGAAGAGTGACCAACTCGATGACCCATGGACAGCGATGCGGCTTATCTATTGGTCAACCGGCGACGCGTATGAATTTCCAATGACCCAAGCTGAAGAGAGAATGGAATTGGAGCGGGAGATCATTGCACGCGGCAACGCAAGCTCTGCAGCTACCTAGGTACCCCAGAGAGCAGCTTCTGTTCAGCCACCCAAGGATTTTCATTCAAGTCGAGGGAGCGAAAGATCCTACATGTGGCAGAAAGGACGCACGTATGTAGCTGTTGACTGTTGGCTATTGAAGCTGTGCAAGCTGTTGAGAGTGAGTTTGGTGCGTGTGCAACAAGCTACCTAGGTACCCTAGGGTAAGGTCGGGATGGCCCAGCAGCAGCACACTGTGGCAGATAATTTGCTGTGTAGTCTTCAAATATTTACCTTACCATATTAGAAGCTACCAGCATTCCTTGTGGGTAAGTTTTGAGGCGTCCACACAGTAGGAGTGAAAGTGGAGGGTTGGCTGCGATTAAGTGATACCACACGGTGACCCATCACCTCACTACATCTAGCGGGACTCGTAAATGGCTGGGACTTACTTCTCTACTTCTGGTCAGCTGTGGGAAAGCATTAACATTGATTATGAGTAGTGAAAGACAGGTAGATACATATGTGCTCGCCTATCGTAAACAAAACAGTGGGTGTTTGTTGCCTTGACTAAGCTCATTCGATTGCCTTGGACCAGTGTCGGCAATCAAACATTAACATACAGCAAGTCCAGCTTGCTTTTGGTATCTTCGAGCCTCAAAAATAAATGCGCTCCCACGTATGTGCACAATAAATCAGTATATCTATGGACAGCTCATCAAATATCCTTGCATGTATTTCGCTTCTCGTCCTCCCCTGAGATGTCTTGGTAATTCAGAACACAGGTCACCCGCGCCCTCTATAGAGTTGAGCTCAAGTTGATATGTTCGGCAGACGGGACCTTAGAAATTCCTGACAGTGCGGTTTGTGTGGCAGAGTGGTGGCAAGTGGATGCCCCTTTCGTACTCTCGAAGACTGGCGAGCGAGCATCGGACCTTGGAATAATCGCGGACTGAACAGCATTTGCTTCTCCCGTGTCAACGAGAGCCCGGAGTGCGGAAACGGCGCGACTGGCATCAACCACCTCGTCTTGTCCGTTCTCAAACGAAAACCTTTTCCTGATTGGCAGTCGTGGTTCTTGGCTCTGCTTGGATTGGCCTGCTTGCTTATCCGGTGATATTTGTAGAGGAGAATGACATGACTCCGAAACTAGACAGTTATGTATCGCCATTGTGTTTTCTGCAGCAGGCGACCTTGATTTGGAAATTTCAGCCTTTTTGGCGGTCGAGCCTGGCCTTTCCTTTTCCTTTTCCTTTTCTGTCGGGCTTCCCATAGACTCATAACCGGAATCACTGTTGTCGTTCTCCGGCACGGTGATGGCGTCGTTCTCGAGCGAGGTAATGGCTCTCTGCAGGTCCTGGTACACCAGACCGTCGCGGAAGCGCGTCTTGAACTCCAGCGCCATTATCTCAAGGTCAAGCTTCACGGCGTGGCGACCCTCGGCGTCACTGATGCCGCTCAGTGAGGCCAGGACTGATGATATTGACTGCAAGAGCGGGTCCACTGATGTGACGGCATTACGGCGGACCTTCTTGCCCGGGTTGGGCCCGCCGGGTGAGCTTGTGGCTTGTATGGTCGTCTCGTGGCTGGTCGGAGCGGGAGATTCGTCTTCCAACATCAACATCACCCGGGCTTCGTGCACACCGAAGCTCATCCCGGACGGACTGGTGTTCTCAAGTTGTGCAATGCAGGACTTGACGCCACTTGGTTTCGCTCGCATTGCAGTTCCCCAATAATCCTCGACCTCAAAGTCGGTGCGGCAGAGATACGGATCAAAGGCTCTGCGCGATTCAAAATACTCGACATAATCGCCGGATAATTCCGCAACGGGCCTCGACTCTGATCTGTCGGTCTCTGCGTCTTCCTCGCTCATGCAGCCCTCTTCCTGCACATCCTCTAGGTGAGGCCGGCGGCGTCTGTGTCCTCTGACATCGATGTATGGAACACGATTCTTGGCCGTAAAATTGTCATCACCAAAGTCATTCTCCGGGAGGGCATCCGGATACGACGGAGATATTACATCTCCAACATCGTTCTCCGAGACTGGCACGGAGGATGTTTCATCCTCGCTGCTTAGGTCATCGGCATTGCCGGCGTCCATCTCGTGGGTGCTGGTATCGGAACCCACGATGCTGTCCGGAGACCAGTACTGGCGCCGGTACTCTGGGTCTTTCACCTGTCCGACGTTCTCAGCCGTCATGCGTTCCATGTACAACAGCTTGAATTCCTTGGGCCTGCTGCGGCCCCCCGATGGGTTGACCGAAGGCTCTCCGTCATGATAAGCCTTCCGCAAGCGATTCCTGGACTTCTTGAAACCGAGGTTTGTGTTGAACCAGCCAGACCTTGGCGCAGATCTGTCTTGCGTGGGGCTCGGAACGTCAGCATTGTCGACTGTTGGCGGTGCAAGTGCTTTAGTGGGTCTTGGTTGTTGAGCTCTTCTCCCACCGAACATCCGAGAGAACCGGCGCTTCATTGGTGACGCTGATTCTGGTGAGGTTGTCGGCGAGATCTCATCATCTGCATCTCCATTGGTGCTCGGGTCACAGCTGGGGACAGTAGAACTGTCTGCGGACGACTCAGACTCCGGTGCATAAACTATTTTGCTTGTGTCGGCTTCGTACTTCAACTGCTGAGCGAACTTGACTTTGAGCGGCGAATTTCCGCTGTAAGTATGATTCCTCCTGAGGGCTGATGTGGGGTGAGAGATGGGATATGCATCCGGCCCGGAACCATCCAGCTCGTGTAAGCCTGGTGTGACCTTTGGGACAAGACAAGAGAAGTCGGGGAGGTTATCACCCAGAACGGTGAAAAGTACCCGTGGGTCTCGGTTCTTCTTACCCACTGCTGGCGCAGTGGGTGCCACAACTGCGCAACGGCCAAAACCCCGCAACACTTATACTTTTTTTCATTTACTATCTAATACTTTATATTATAATTTTTTAAATATTTTTCTTTTAATTAAAAGAAATCTATAAATATTCTATTATTTTTAAATTTATAATAAAAAATATATTTAAAGAGATATACTAAATATAATAATTATTACTTTAGAGATTTTCTTATATATATTTAACCTCTTATATATAATTTTAGTATTATTTTATCTTTATTTATAAAAAATCCTATAATATTCTATTATTTTTTATTTTTTATTATATAATTTATTTAAAAAGATATACTAAGTTAAAAAAACCTCTTATTAAAAAAACTAACTTTTTAAACCCTAACCCTAGAATTTAGATAATATTTTATTATTAATCTTTATTAAATAAGGATTTTAAAAATAATCTTTTTTAATATATAGGACTTTATTTAAAAGAGATATATAGAGTTAAAAAGTAGGTTTTTTATAGGGGAAAGTGGCTGATTAGGTGGGGAAAAAGGAGGTGTGGGTGTTGCGGTGTTTTGGCCGTTGCGCAGTTGTGGCACCCCCTACGCCAAGGGCGTAGGGGGGCAGGGAAGGCCTGCCCCCCGGGTAAGGTCGGATGTAAAGTGACAAATTCAACCTCATCCTTGGGGTGCTTGTACGAGAAGCCGGCGGGGATCTGTGAGTGGTAGACCTCGGCGTGCATCCAGTCGCCCTTGATTTCATAAATCATGACCAACAGACCTTGGGTCTGGGCATAGTCGTCGGCATCGATCTTCTCTCTCTTTAAAAGCTTTTTCTTGGCCATCAGCGCCTCCCTGCAGACAGTCAGAGCCTTGTCAAAATGGTAGAGCGCCAGGTGGACTAGGGCTACGGCGTGGAGCAGATTGCAGACGACGACATCTGCTGCTGCCTTGTTCTTGGCCAGCCTAGTTATAATAGGCTCCGCCAGCTCCCAACGCCGTTGAAGCAGGTAGCATAGGGCGAGCTGTACCTGCAGGTTGCGGAACGCTTCGTTGTCAGACTTGCTTCCGACCTCACGTTTCATGGCCTCCTGCAAGAACTCGATCGCCTTGTCAAAGTCGCGCTCCTTAATGCGGTCTTTGGCGAGCTCTTCCAGGCCGTCGAGAAAGAGCCGCTCGAACTCGACGTCATCGTCTTCTTCGTCGTCGATAGTAGCCACGGTCACCGAGCCTGGTACTGTGACAGTTTCCGCTACGCCAGAGAATGATAGCGACCGGGGGCTACCCAAATCAGTCGAAATGCGTGGTGATCGAGGTCTTCTCCCTGGCCGAGATGTGTTGATGTGTTCACCAGCCGGGGAGAAGCTTGGGCTTGTCATCCCTGACGATGATGACCTGCGATGCCGGCGCCACTCGCGAACGTACTCCTCGACGCGCTCCCTCCTGAAAGACGGCAGATCGCCCATGAGGCTCACGTCAATGTCTGCTCCCGGATAAGCCTGCCATGGTGCGCCGTTGCGCGAGCCATCGCGTACAGTGCTAGCCGTCGAGCTCGCCGCGCCATGGAAATGTCTTGCCGCCTGGGCGAGATTTCTGAGGTTTCGGGCCACGCGTGCGTCAGAATGGTCCGCGGGACGATGACCGAAGCTGCCTACGGGCCGGACGGATGCCCTCAGGGCTTCGTCGATGGATGACTTGAGACGGTCAAGCTCGAATAAGATCGCCTCCTGAGACGCATTGTTCCTCAAGGACAGGGAGACATTGATAGTCTGGAGCATTGTCTGGAGAGCCCAGTTCGACTTGTGCACCTTGTCCCTGAAGGCTGCGAGATCGCTACCGTAGACGTTTAGGTTCACCACGGCCTTCACTCTCCAGGCCCATGCCTTGACCTTCACTGTGTCCTTGATCTTCTGCACCAGGACGCCCAACGAGTTCAGCGTGACATGGCAGTCGTCCAGGGCAAGTTCGCACTGCTTCCATAGGTCGTCTTCCACCAGCGCTAGGTCAAGTGCGTTGCGGCCCTTAAGGGTGCGGTCTATGGCCTCGAGGCCCGAGGTCAGGCTTTCCAGCTCGTCGCACAGGCTCGTGATTCGAGTCTCGGCTCCGCGGCACTGATTGATAAAGCCGCATAATGAACTTGTGATCTAAGCAATGGTAAGTATTATGCCTAGTCGTGATGCTAACTTCTGGGACGATAGTTCTAGGACTGAGTATGCCTAGCATTTGCTCAAGGGGGGTAAGATGCTGATGCGGGCTGACTTACGGAGCCTGCTGCTTGGATGAGCGTGATTGCAGAAGTGGTGATCGAAAGCGGATCCATGTCGGAATCGGCCCGCTACGGGGGTGCCCGGATTTCCCGCTCGGAGATTCTTACTTTGATGGCTGCCGGCTCATGGGACAAAACAACAGCAATGAGCATTGACTTGAGACTCAAAATTATCACGACTGTTGATGTCGACGGGTTATGCCAGATTGACTCATCAAAAAATTTGGGAATTGAAACACAATGACCACATTGCAGTCGCCGTCAGGTGGGCAGAATCCCTCGGCTGGCTGGAGCCTGCAAAAACCTGAATGTCTGACCCTGACTGCGCAGTCTCACCTCCGCTACATCGCGGGCGTAGACACATTGCGCGAAGTCACATTCGGGGCTGAGCAGACACACCCCGAAGAATTAGCGAGGCTCCTCGCTGGGCTTATCGCTTGTTGTGGTGGCTCAGGCTCCCTCAGCTGAACACCCCTACAGGTCGTGCAGGGCGTGCCTGCATTAGTCTCCAGAAATGCTGACTTCCCCACGACGCATTATTGGAGGCTTAGCAGCAGTGGCTTGAACCACTCCTCGCCATTTGATTCGCGGATAATCGACTAGCGAACCGGAAGGGAGGATGTAGAAAAACCTAGTGAACCTTGGTGATTCGGCAAAAGTCGTCCATTGAGACCAATCTACGGCTGTATGCGTTTGCTCAACATGTAGTGTTGCCAAGGCCCGCCTTCCGGATCGATATGATAGGCTCAGGTAAGAGATCGATTGTTGTGAACATCACATCATGTTGCACTCTCTCTCCCTGCGAATGATGAAGGCGAACCTCACTTCCGCACTACGTACTGCATTCGAATGTTGTTTCACGGCCTATCCCTCGCCGTCTTTTGGGTGCCTTAGCCTATTCAAGGCTCTGGGATCTTATAACCCCCCGGAACCATACGGGAGAATACGCCTTTGGGGTCCACTTCCTGCCTAACCTTCCTCAAAAAAGCTACGCTCTCCGAGCCGTAACTCCCAATGACGTCTTGAGCCTGATCCTTACTCGCATAGTTGGCAAAGATGTACGGGTCGTAGCCCCCCAAGCGTTTAGCTTCAGCGATGATATCGTCCACAAGTGCACGCGAAGTGCTGTTCACAAGGGCATCGTCGCTCTCATTCGCCCAGGAAACCGACAATTCGACAATCACGAGTGAGTCTTTTCGATCAGCAAGGCCGAGGATGTTTGTGGTGGCGTGGCGTTGGTACATGATGGGAGGAAGCGGCTCCAACACCAGCGTGAAGTTAACGCTGGGAACGTCCTTGATCGCTGGGTAATGCGAACGCCATTTCTCATATGCGGCTTGAAGTACTTCTTTGGTGGACGAGAGAGTGACTTCATAGGTGAGCGACCTGTTGTTTGTCAGACTTTTGATCGGGAAACAGAAAAAGAAGAAATGAATGCCATCATACCTAACACCACCAGGATTCAAGGCGCCAGTGGCTTCTGCTGTAGTGTAAATACTTGCAACCGAGGTAGAGTTGTAGACGCTTGGCACTGCCATGAAGTTATCGAACGCTTTGGGGATACCTGGTACCTCCTTCATATACTGAAGCAAGTTTATGACCATGGGCATCCCACCATCTTGCTCGTAGCCGAAGCAGGTAATGACTGAGGCATTCTCATCATAGGATGTAGCGGAGTTGAACTCAACAAACTTCGTTATGGTTTCCTCAGCGGCAGTATCAAGTGAGTAGATGAGTCCGGACCAGACAGGGCCTTGTTCAAAAGTCTCGAATGTGATTCTGGTGACAACTGTGGCCTCTCGTATCAGCTTATAACCTCTCATAGCCGGGGAAAACAAGGGTTCGAACGCACTGCCGAAGTTGTTGCCTCCACCCTTCAGAGCACGAAATAGATCTGGTCTCGTTGTAGCGTCTGCTATAACGACAGAGCCATCCGCCAGCACAATTTGGAACTGCGAGACTGCGTCACAAGTCCAGCCATATTGCGGCGAGGTGTATGACACGCCACTGCCCAGAGTCAAGCCACCGACACCTTTGGGATTATTAGCGACCAACCCGAGTTCTCCTGTCGTTGTAAACTGAGCGCTCACCAACAGTCGTTGCCCGTCCTCCATTCACACTCAGCCCGTATGGTTCGAGAGCCTTATACACATCGCCCCAAGTAGCCCCGACCCCAACCGAAACTGTAGACTTGTTCGCCGCGAGCTCGACAGCATTGATCAAACGAAGGTCAATCACGGCTCCAGAGTCGATGTTAGACGCGCCGGCCCAGCTCGTGTGGCCACCTGAACGAACAGCGAATTGGCAGCTCTTGCCATCATTCTGCAGCTCGACGAGCGACTTCACTGCGGCAGACACGTCTTCGACTGACTGGGCCAATACGATGCAGGATGGCTTCATAGAGGCTTGCTGAGTAGAAAAGAACGAACGCAGAGCGGCTTCGTACTCTGTGCTGCCAGGGGCTGCAACCCTTTGTTGGCCAACCGCCTCGGTTAAGGCATGGCACTATGAAACACAGTCAGGGCGCAGGCACAGCTTCGGGTCCAACTTCAAAGATGGATCATTTTCTTACACAAAAGTCAGCGCTTTCCGTTGGATGCGTCATATTGGCTTTGAGCTGGCGGATTGTAAAAAGGGGATTACACTTGTCCAACAACGGTGCAGGGTCGGACCTGTGACTGTTTCCTTTGAAGAAGAGACTACTTTCAATTCTAATCTCAGGTGAACCAAAGGAGGAGGAACTGGACGAAATATGAAAGTGGCAACAGGTTCACCTCAGGTTTGGAAAAGAGTTGGAAAAAAGGTCAGCGGTGTAGCTTGAATCCATCCGAGTGGGTTCGGGCTTCCTAACGACTTCGGGACGTGCAGGATCACCAACATGCACTGCATGAAGCACCAACAAGCGCACCTATGTGGCACAGCATACATGCCAACAGAAGCGCAAAACAAAATACATGAGATTTTCCAGAATTTGTTGATGACCCTAGATAGGATATGGTTTTTTTGTGAATTTAGTTGTACCGAGCTTGGAGTGCCTGCCACGTAGTCTGAGATTTCCTTTCATCCAATGCTGGCGATGCGAGGTACTCGTTGCCAACATTCCAAAATTCTCAGTGCCAAAGAACAAACCGAACCATCGCGGCCAGCTCACATGAACAGCCGCCACACCGGAAAAGCCAGTACCGCAGCTAGCCCGAGCACCCCGTCACTCGTCACCCCATCCCGAGGAGCGGCAGACAGCAGCACGGCGGACGGCCGATAAGAGGAGTTGGTCGCCCTGGCAGTAGCTGTAATGCAGCCCTTGAAGTCAGACATCAGAAGAGACTCCTTGGACGTCAAGTTAGTATACTTTGACGGCAAGTCGCACCACTGCCAGCAGGTACCGGCCTCGTCGTTACCGGCAAGGTGTACAGGGCTGGGCTCGCAGCAGGTAACCATCCAGTCATCTGAGCTGTCACCCGTGTAATTGCCCCGCGGGACGACGACGTAAACAGAGGTGCTGTCGATTCCAATGTTGATAGGCTCGGGCACAGCATTTTTGGGGCAGGTCCTGTTGTCAGTGTTGTTGGCTGACATTGTGACGTGATTATGGAATCCGGTGTATTCTTGTATCTTGGAGATGACTGAGGTGAACAATCTAGTAAAAAGGGTAATTGTAGTGTGTAGAGGGAGACGTAGGCTGTTGTGTCGACAGGCAGTTGGCTTGGGCAACACTGAACATATATATAACTATACGTGTCGCGGAAAGCGCCAAAGAAAGATGATGCTCTCAAGGTTTGTCCAGGAGTGCCAGTTTCCGAAATGAACGGGATGTAAGTGTAAGCGGTTGCGGTTGCGTTTCCAATCCCCCATGTATATAAAATATACGTAGTGCCTTTATACAGTAATAAGCACTTAAGACCTAGCACTTAAAAAAAAATAATACTAATTATAATAAAATATTAATATAATTTACTTATAAATTTATAGCCTTAGCCTTATACTATATAGATAAAGCTAAGAAGTATTACTTTTAATAGTACTATTAACTAGAATTATTAATATTAGTAGCTTAAGGCTAATAACTAGTAAAGTAGTTATATAGTAAAGTAGTTATATAGTAAGACTATAATAGTTTTAAGATAGTACTTATAAAAAGATATAATAATTCTAAAAAGGAAAACCTAATTAAGAAACTTAACTTTTTCCTCTATTAATAATACTTATTATATAGTCTTATAAAACTACTAGCTAAGTAAGTATTATAGTCTTTATTCTAAGTATATAGCTAACTAAATAGTTATATTACTATAAGTATCCTATTTAAGAAAGCCTTTCTATATAGTTTTAAGAAAATAAAGAAAACCTTCTTAAAAAGCTAAACTAGAACTATTTATAAAATATATAATAAGTATAGTATTTATAAAGTAGAAGTAAGAATAAATAAAAACCTATATCTTCTTTTCTAGATATACTACTTTATTATTAAAGATCTCTTTATTACTATATAGTATATAAGGAATATAGTTAAAAAGAAGGTACTATAGAGAAAGCTAAAGATTCCTTATATAGAGAAATATAAGGGTATATACTAAGTAATTACTAACTTTATAGAGGAGGTATAAGGTAGGTAGTTTAAAGGCTGAGAAGATGATGAATAGATAGATAGTTAAATAAAAAAAATACAAGGTGGCTGAAGCTATGTAAGTGTAAAGAGAGGAGAAAAGAAGTAAAGTTGCCAATAAACATAAAGGCTGCCCGATTGAGGGCTTCGTGGACTTCAGGTGGCCTTGGCGAGGTCCATTACCGTGGGTGAGACTTCGATGAGCCACCACACCTTCCGCCGGCGGTTTCCACCTACAAGTCACACCCAACCGACAAGGGTCCATTTGGGCAATCCATTCCCTCGGGCAGACCTCTGCAAGCTTAGCCTCGGATCAAACCGAACCAGATATTGTATACGGTTCGTCTTGGCCTCATGCCCAACCAACGGTAAAGTTGTTTTTATCCAGTTTTCGTATCAGCTGACAGTTGCGATGTGGAAACCCCGTTGACGCACCCATCTTTCCAACCCTTCTATTTTGAGGCGAATGTCACCTTGCTAACCACTAACAGCTAGTCGCTCACAACTATGGTCTGCATTCTACAACGGACGCTGCCCGAGTTGCAATGCGTTTGTTGGCCCAGAGAGAGGAAGGGCTTAGCATTCGATGCCAAGAACAATCACCAGCTGTCCCGGCGGACTCCCTCTCAGTGAATATAAGTACTAACTCTAAGTTTATAAATTATTTAAATTATAGTAAAGCTTGTTAACAGGATGATAATGAAAGTAAAGAGCTTGGGAATCTAACTAGATTTAAATAGGATATAAGTAGACTAAAAGGTGTAAAGGGGCTGAAGATGAAAATAATTTGAACGAATGTGGTAGTCTAGTGTGAGGTGTTTGTTGTTTTGAAATGCGTGTCCTGGTGAGAGACTGACTGTAGAAGAACGCCTGGATAGCAACCTTTTTTGTCGAACCTCCTAATCATGTGACCTTGCAGCTACTGCCACACAGAGCTTGCCCACGATTTCGAATATTATGGCGGCCAAAAGTGCAATCACGTCATAGATTAGTAGTATTAAGACTATTTTAGTTTAAGGCTGTATATTACTAGAGCTAATATTTCTTGAAATAGTCCTATAAGTACTATTGTCATTACTTATTCTATTACTCTTTATAAGTTTTGCCTTGTATGGCCTCAATCACACGCCAACTTTAATGCTCATCCTCCTCCATCTCCTCGCTATCCTCACTATCCTCACTATCGTCGTCGTCATCAGCGTCATCGTCCATCTCCATGGTCGAAGCATATTTGTGCAGTATCATCATCCTCTCTCCCATAAGCAGCAGAACACCCGAGAGCCGTTCCTCGCCGCTCCGGCGCCGCGACCGGTCATAGAGGGCCAGTAACCTTTGAGCATCCATACGCCTTGCTGCTGACAGGTCTTGGTACAGGGCACCACCATCCCCCACCACCCGCTTCTTGTCCCAAAACACCCAGGCCCGCGCGCGGAGGGGGGCCTGGTCTACCTCGCTGCGGATGTAGTCGTCGATCCCGCCAGGACGGCCCAGGTGGACCCAGCTGTAATTGGGGTCGCGCGGGTCGTCGTCATTGCCACCGCCATCATCCATGTCGCCGTGTCTGTTCTGATTGCTGAAATCGGCCTGCTGAAGGTTGCCGCTATTGCTGTCCGGGTCGGGGAAAGGAATGGAATGGATCGCCTCGGGTAAGAAGGGCCGGAGGCCTGGCGAATTGTCGAGGATCATCCTCCGGCGGTTATCAGCATCCGCATTAACCAGGACGTGTACGAAGTCCATGCCTAGAGATACCATAAAGCTGATATAGCGGGGATAACGCTCCTTGTTGATAGAGCTGAATAAATCCAGGTCGTAGAGTTCCAGGTGGTTCAATCGTGCCCAAGGCGAACCACTGTTGATGCCATAAGAATTGTTCTCTGAGTTTGGAGATAGAGGCGATGATTTTCGCTCTTGGGGAAGAGAAGAGTCCTCGTCCCGGCATCCAGAGACTGTAGAATGATGCCTAGGCTCCTCAGAGGCGACAGTGGTACCAACTCCTAGCAGTGGCGAGGCTGAACGGCGGCGGCATTCAGGGCCCAGTGAGTTGAATGCCGCCGGGTCAACATGAGCCTTTGCCGCAGTCAATACCTCCTCAACAAACTGGTCCTCCAGCTGATCCACAAATCCGCCAACAACAGTGGAAAAGTAGTGGTGGACGCAGGCGAGCTCCTCGACCTCGAAGGGGCGTAGCTTCAAAAGGAAGATATCGCGCTGCGCTGCTGCGCTGGTACTTTCTGATGGCGGGAAAACTCTACAGTAGAGCTCGAATCGGAAGAAAGCCCTCAGAAGCCGTCCTCGTTCTCCTGGGGACAAGTGTAGAACCGCGCGGTCTCGCGCCGTCACCTTGTCGGCATCGGCGTCGCCTGCGCTCAGCACGCGCAGTGCACGTGTCGCGTAGTCCTCGGCAAATCCCATGGCGCGCACATAGAGGCTCCGCAAGCGGTTGAAGCCAGCGTCGTCCTCGGGGAAAGGGCTGACGGTCCCAAATAAATAATCGTCGAGAAATGTTTGCAACGGCCGAGGGAGCTCCATGTCAAGCCCAGGGGAGAGACGGAGGTCGAGCGCGTGCAACTGTAGAATGGCCAAGGCCGATGGCGAGGCCACAGGACATATCGCATTCTTAAGAACCACAGGCAGCACCTGCTGTCGGTACGATTCGAAGGTCCTGAGGCTGGAGGGGGATGCCGCGATGAGCGCGTGGAGGTCGACAAGGGAGTCCAGGCTTTGTAGGATGAGCAGTAATAGCTCAGGAGACAGTTGCTCCAGCATGTTGCCCGGTCAAGTGGCTGGAACTTGTGTGAATGGTGAGGCACGACTTGCTGGTGTTGGGAAGAGTGGTGGACTTGCAACTGTGACTCTCCTTGTGGTGCACAGCAGCTAATAAGGAGGGTTTTCTATACCTAGGTACCTAGGTAAGTAGTGAGTGCTGTTGTGCCGCCTACCCCTGACCAACTACCCCTCAAAATGATGACTCATCCTTCCCTCCACTTGTGCGTCCCATCCGTTCACCTTGCTATTTTCATTTCACCAATGACAGCTACAGCGCTTACCTGATACTTGATGCTGAGTACCTAACCTTTCTTCCAGATTCCCGGGTTGAGGAGCTTCTATCACTACCTAGGCACCCAGGTCACTGTCCACACCGGTAAGCAACTTGTGTCCATTCCTTCATTGACTTGCAGCCTGTCCCATGTGTATCTGTTAATGTCACAGGTGGCTTTGGCTCTGCTTCATCCTGAAACAAGGATCACTGTTGGTGGTGGCGAAGCTGCTGCCTCAGAGCCGTAATTAACTGTTTGTGTCACGATGTTGGATGTTGGTGATAGCTGACCTGAACTGCGCCGCACAAGTGACCACTCAGAGGCTGCTAAATTCCTGAACAAGGCTGGTCCAGCCAGGCGGCTATTAGCCACGGTTTCAGCTCTGGGCATCGGCTAAGTCAACCTTTACGGGAATCGTTCAGGCCTGTTGGGCGGATTGGGCCAACCATCACCCATTGTCCCCCTCCAATGTGAGGTTCTAATTGCCTGGGGTGGCTGCTGGATTCGATCAGGTTCTAACAGGATTCTCAAGGTTTGCTGGTGGTGGGCGGCTACTGTATGAAATTTACAGCCTCAAACTTCGCCTCGACGTCGCAAAACAAGCGCCCTGAAACGTTGAACGCTGCTGATTCGCAGGTGATGTGCGGCCTCAAACGAGGCCTCATTTGATAGACGGCTGTTGGCAGCCACAACTCCGAAAAGTGCAGCAATCCCCTAATTATAGTAGCATTGAGTGAGGTTGTAATTGAGGGTTGTCCTGTGTGCGATCCCATTAAGATGAGAGCAAACTTCCAGATCAATCGTACACTGTGTTTCCAGAGTTTCTCCTAGAGGAACAGGAATATGTTCAAGACTCAACACTCTTTATTTATAATCAAGTCTCACTTGCCTGAGAGCTTCCCCTCCCAAGAAACTTTATACCTTAGTGGCATTTTTGAATTCCCCAACGACCATGGGCAACTGTCACTCAGCTCCAAAGATGTCCAACAGGGACAAGAAGCGGTATAATAGAAAGAGAAAACAAGAATACCCACATGGGTGGCAGAATCCGCACATGCCATCAACAGCGTCACGACGAGATTACGATAGATACAAGCAGCATACGTCCGACGCCAATGCGTCTACCGCGGCCTACCACGAAGCATGGAGGACACATGCTGGCCACGAAAACGTCGACATCAACACCTTGTCACGAAGACAACATGGTAGTCTCGCGCCGCCGGCGGCTCAAGCATCCATGGATACAGCCACGTAAGTCAAGACGCGAGATGGGGAAGGCGGGAGAGAGGTGAGCGTGGATGCGAGGGCGCACTCTCTAATTTCACAACGCGCAGAAATGCCCGAGCTCGACACGAGTTCCTGAAAAACCATCCATATGCATATCCGAACGCGAAGTCCAGGACTAAACATGAACACCTAACGAATGACGCCATCGCGGATGCCCATTATTACCGCCAGAGATATGACACGCATCGGAATGGATCTTAGTCCAGGTAGTATAGATAGATGTAATTCTTAACAAGGCATAATATAGCTGTGGATTTCACACTATAGTTTTTAAACCTTACTGTACAAAGCTTTAAACAGTGACTTGTTCTCTATATACCCTGCAAACAAGTGTTCTTATAGATGCCACGATTAAGCACTATAAGTTTTAACGCTTTCAACCTTGATATGGACCGGCCCGTCCATGGTCGAAGCCATCACGAAGACACATGGTGGAAATACGATAGGTGCAGTTGCCTTAGATTCTACCTCCGAGATTGCACTAATTCCGGATCCAATGCCAGTAGATGGTGGTGGCTCTTCACCTTGGTTTGAGTCTCCGAAACATATTCATGTCTGAATCCTGATCTTGCTGCGCAAGGAACTGAAGCTTTCCAGCGCCCTGATTGAATTCTCGGATCACTCCAGACCTCCCACAGACGTATTAGCTATTTATATAGCTGTCACTTCTATGTGGTTGCCAATAAGATTCCTCTGTAAGCCTTATAGGTATAAGTAGGAGTAGTATATATTATTTAAGTCTATAGAGTAAAGCTTAGAATATATATAGATAGGTAGTTATAGGGTCTAGTAGCTAGCTATTAGCTAATTACTAGCTAGTAGGTATATAGACTACTTTTTTTAGGCTTACTCTAAAGAGCCCTAGTAGACCTTCCTATAGGTTTTATTTCCTTCTATAACATATATATAAATACAATATAATTGCACCCTAACTTGTGTACCACAAGTAGCTACTATTTTGTGAGTACGTGTGGGTGGGTGACTTGGGGCCCCACTGGCTGAGTGCTTCCCTACTAGGTAAGTACGGACCAGGTTGCTCGTCCTACTTTGAAGGCCACACACGACCGAACTGGCCCCTACGAGTATACATCCATTGGTGACTAACTCCATCAAGCCCAATCACAGGATCAACTTTTAAACATTGGCTCATGTGTAACAACACTAGCTTTTGCTGGTGATTTGGGCCCCGAATGTGTACCGTCGCACAACCTCAGCAGGCTATAAAGGAGAGTGATGGATCCTCTCAATTATAGTATGAGAGCTGAATCATTCACTTCTCCAAGCGATTTCCTCAACACCGTCTGTTTTCAATCGCAATGAGCATCAATACAACCTGCGAAAATCAGGTCTGGGCTGTTCTGTCTGCGAACCAGAATAATGTCACAGCCTTGAAGACCCTCACAAGTTCACAATGGGTGTCAGCCTCCAACTTCCGGGGGACCATGGATATCTTGCAGAGCTGCGTCTTTACACTTGTGGCATGTGTCTACACCGCACTTCACCTCAATGTTCCGGATAAAACAAGTTGGTCCAGTCAATTAGCAGAGAAAGCAAAATCAGTGGTCATCACAGTCCTGTCACCTGAAATTACGCTCTTTTCAGCTGCCGCACAGCTTCTCCAGGCTTGGCGGTTCAAGAAGGCGATGATTGACCTGCAAAACAAGTCTACTGATGAGGAGGTCAAAAAGGTGTGCACATCGACACCTGATCCTACACGCTGCTTTCACCTTGTTTGAGTATCTCTTGAGGCTGACATGACAGTGAAAAGTATCACATCACCCTGACCTATGCGTTCTTCGTCGCAATGGGTGGCCTTCGTATTCCTACATCAAGGTTGACACAGCTGATGAGTGCGGATGATTCCGAGAGGCCAGGAGATCAGAGCTTCAAGCAGAGCACCACAATTATTTTGACCACTCACGGCACGCTGAAGCTTGCCGAGAGGGGTATGTGGTTCCACGTCTCTGAGAGCATGATCAAGGATAAGAGCAAGGCAAATACACTCCAGAAGGCTCTAGTGATGGGTCAGGTCACTTGGATGCTTCTACAATGCATTGTCCGCAAAGCCTGTGGTTTACCTCTGACAATCCTCGAAATTCATACTTTGGTCCATATCTCCTGCGCATGCTTGATGTATGCTTTCTGGTGGAAGGTTTGATACTCTCCTAGCCTTTCGAGCCTGTTTCACTGGGTGCTGACTAGCCGTACAGAAGCCACTGGACGTTATCGAGCCCGAAGTAAGGTTCGAGGAATGCTGGTTGAACGTTTTGGCAGTGTTAGTTCAAGCAGCATTCTACAAAACATCATCCGTTGTCAATGAGGACGACAGACATTCGATCAACATCACCCGCGGTATTTTGTGCCCAGGAAATAGGAGGGCAAGGGTGTTGGAAGAGTTCAATGCCCAGGTCCGAAAGTACCACACCCCAAGTGGCCTTGTGCAAGCGCACCGTGGTGGTGTGATAATCCGAAGTCAAAGTATGCTCAATGCTCCCTTCTTGGGCCAGGGACTCTCGGAGATATTTAAAACAACCACTAGTACGTCCATGATGTTTCACGCTGGAATCTTTTTAGACTATTTGGAACCACTTCCCAAGGAAAAACCACACAAAATGGCCTATTTCTACCTTTCAACGATCATACTTCCTGCATTCTACGGAGGCATACATATCTTCGCCTGGAACGAAACTTTCCCAACAAATTTCGAATCACAAAATTGGAGGGCTTGCTGTTTGTTTACGGCTTTTGGACCAATTGCTAGTGCCCTCCTCGTTCTCCCCGCGGAATATTTGCTCTCGCTCATGGATGGCTTGTTTGCTAAAGGCCAATCGACACGCCGAGCTCTCTTTGACTGTTTTGCTCTCATGTTAATTTTCGGCCTCACTGTGATAGTGGCTGTTATTGGCGGTTGTCTCCTGGTTTTGTACAGCTATGCGAGGCTTTTCATTGTGGTAGAGTCATTCATCAGCCTCAGACTTGTCCCCGTCGGTGCATATTGGACGCCGATGTGGCTCCAGATGCTTCCCCATGCCTGAAATTGATAGTACAAGGGTCTGGTAGTACTGGTTGGCGCGGAATAAGTGCTGCTTGTCTAGATGCGTAGGTACTTACAGTCCTCAGTGGATTCCACCTTACAACATGGAGAAACGAGATTTCTAAATTGATCAAACGAAATAAAACTGAGTACGTCTTTCTAAAAAGCTGTATTCTTCAATACTGCGAAAAGATCTTTTAACACTTCAAGCACAGTATGAAGGCACCACGTACATTTCATATCTATGGGGAATTGGAAACGCAACCCGTAGAACTTCAAGTTCTAGGTTGCCAGATTCGAAGTACATCTAAGTATTCTAAGTCATAAGTAAGTTGTCCTGTGCCTATGCGTCTATTATAGTCTAGCTAAACTTTTCCAAGTATCTGTTGCCATGGTACACACGCGGGGTGAGACATCCGGACGCTTAGAAAACTGAAAAAGTGCCTTCGGGGCACGAATTCCAGATTTGAATTCCTGGAAGCATGGCTTCTATTTTGATTGTGGCATGCCTGTTTCTCCTGACTAAGTCGCGGAGAAGTGCTCTTGGACAGGAGCTTGAGAGTGTGACTGTGTCTGCGGCGTGGAGCAGATTTGCTTAGAATTACATGCTTCATCATTGTTTGCTAAATGCTCAGCCCTACTGTTCTACAAGACCACCCTTCCCGCGCCTCAGCCAAGGCGGAAGTCGTTGCTTGCGGGCACCTAGGGACCAACTGCGTTGGATGCCAATGACATCGTTCCTGCCATCCACTAATCAGACCAAACCCGCTGTGCCCACTAGCAGCCATTCGTAGATTCAGGCACGGGTGGGAAACGCGCTGATAGGCCATCGTAGTGGCGGGATCGCTCTCGGCTGATACATGTCATGTTTCTTGCGGCGGTAGCGCGATCCGTTGCTGGTGTGCATGACGGGATGAAGCTTGCCGATCTCTTGGCAATACGTCTGCACCGCATTCAATAAGAAGCGGTGCCTCTGTCACTGCTGGGCTTCCGGAAGGTGAATGTCCTACTTTTCAAACTCAAAACTCAATATAGTATACTGTCGGTGACGATGATGATCACGTCCTCCAGTCTCATCGCCCTTGTCCTTGCGGCCTGCCCAGGCCTGGCCATCCCGCCGCCAGAATTCGGGTTCGTGGATAGCGCCAACCACACCGAGCTGAGCGTAGCTTTCACGTTCGATGGCAACACAACGGTGGTGCAGGAGGGCCAGCTCTTTGGAGGAAACAGTAAGTTCAGCAACGGTCGACGTTTCTTGCCTCATAACCACAAGCCGCTCACGCATTTCTTCAGTCACCAGCCAACAGCCGGCGCTGGCCGTAAACCCGGCCGCCTACCAGTCCATCGCCGACTACAACGGCAACTATGTCATCCTCATGGTAGATCCAGATGCGCCCTCACCAGACAACCCGACCAGGCGTTTCATTCTCCACTGGCTGGCCGCAAACGTAACGCAAAACACTGAGGCGCAGGCGCCTCTAACAGGTCAGCGTGCACTCACGAACAGCACGCCCGCCCTCGTCCCGTACAGGCCGCCCGGACCCCCTTTCAACTCCAGCGCCCACCGCTACATCATCTACGCCTTCGCGCAGCCGGACAATTTCGCCATCCCGGAGTCCTTCTCCGGCTTCAGCGACCAGAACCGGTCCATGTTCAGCCTCGACCGCTTCATCAGCGAGGCCGGACTTGATCGGCCCGCCGCCGGCGAGTTCTGGTACGTGAGCCGCGAGCCTGAAGTCCCGGGCACCTTCATCGCCCTCGCCGGTGGCGCGTATCCCGGTGGAAACGGTGCCGCCATCTTCTCTTCCGGCTCCGGGAGTGCGACTGCCACGGCAACGTCGTCTGCGGATGGCACTTCGAGCACCGGTGGGGCGGGCAGCACAGAAACGTCAGGCGCCAGCTTCGTGGAGAAGGCTTCTTTCACAGGACTTTTCACTTGGTTCGTTGGTGCTGGCGGGCTACTGGGCTTGGCTCTTCTACTCTAATAAACCTTTTCTATAATTCCGAGGTGTTGTGGATATTGTGCAGGTCTTTGGAAATGTACCTTCGATGAATGGACGGTCTATAGCACAAGTTCTTCCTGAGGACTTTTTAGTAGTTATCAATAATATCCTCGTTTGCACGCAAGTCGAACACTGAGTAGGAGTGAGGGTAGCTAAATATGAATTGAGGACTGGATTGGTAGTGAACATCACGCGGTGAGGGATGATAGCAAAAGCTAAAAGGACATGTAAATAAAATGAATCTATAACATCCCATTGCGAAACTTATTTTGTCTTGAATCCGTTTGCGGTACGTACCCTAGGGTAATCTCCAAGACTTGAAATGTTTGTATCGTCTCTAATGGCCGGCATAGCACAGAAAACGGAGCAGCGGGCTCATGGGCCCCTTGATGAGAATTTAAGGTTGATTGGGTTCTGTGTTTTAGCATTGTGCTCATCATTTGTTTGTTTTCTTCACGCTGAGATTGCCTCTATAAATCTATGATAAAATAGGACGACTGCAGGTCTTAAAACTGTTGCAGTCCGTATGGGGTGCGCCGGTCTGATAGATGAAATGACATAATGAAGCTTATATAATCAGACAGGGCTAGCTTACCTTAGCTCTGTGCCCACGCCCAGGCCTTCCTCTGGTCTACACACGCGGATACAACCTCTCCTCAAGTGTTCTATTTCCAACCGTACTGCGCTCCCCCAAAGCTGCTCCGCATTGATTGGCTCATCAGCATCTAACACTGTGGTCCCTTTGTCACCGAGGTCTCTAGTCCGATTCTGAAGGTAGAGAATCAAGTTCTTGGACTTTTATTACACGCTTCTTGGCGTGCCGATGCCGGCTGTCTTCTTTCTTGAAAAGCTTCGGTAGAGTCACGAGACAAGAGGCGCGTCCTAGACTGCCTGCATCCTCGTTTGTCTATACTATTCATGAGGGATCATCACAATTAGAAAAGTCACCAAACACAGCTGGAATTTACTATGGATGTCCCAGCCGCCGCCAACGCGCTGGGGACACTGGGCGCAGTGAGTATCTCACAGCCTCCAAAATACAGAGCCAAACTTACACGCATCGCAGGTCTGCTGGTCAATCCAGGTCCGTTACATATCTCTTTTCCATTCGCTGTCACCCCGCTAACCAGGGACTACTAGTAGCTCATCCCGCAAATTATCATCAACTACCGTCGTCACAATGCAACCGGCCTTCAGCCCTCTATGATGATGCTTTGGGCCTGGGCCGGTGTGCCGCTGGGCGTCTACAACATCGTCGAGGACTTCAACATCGCCTTGCGCATCCAGCCCCAGATTCTGACTTTCCTGAGTCTGGTCACCTGGATTCAGTGCTACTACTATGAGCGGGTAAGCATTCCAATCTTACGCCCCTCTTCACCTTACACGACTAACATGTCAGAACTGGTCCGTCCTCCGTTCCCTCGCCGTCGTGACTCCCATCGCAGCAGTCATGGCCGGGATTCAGACAGCTCTCGTCTTCGCTCTGCGCATCCCCAAATCCCGCGGCACCGAGTGGCCGATGATCGTCATGGCCGTCCTCTCCGGGGCCCTACTCGCGGCCGGCGTGTTGCGGCATTATTGGGATATCTACGTTCACCGCACCGTTCGTGGCATATCGTTCATCTTTGTCGCAATCGACGCCGCTGGAGACGTCTTCTCGCTCGCGTCAATCTTATTCCAGCCCTCCGTTGACCTCCTCGGTGTCATTATCTACGCCACCGAGTTCGTGCTCTGGTGCGGCGTGTTCGCCTGCGGCGGCTATTACAACTTTCTACCGTGGTTCCGCAAGAGGGTGCTTACCAGGGAGGATGCCGGGCATGCTAGCCCCGTGGAGATGAACTCGGATCAGGGAGACGACGTTTTGCCGGGCAATGCAATCGCGCTGCACGATTTACCTTCCTCGACGTCGGTCTTCCGCACCGCATCTCATGGAGACTCCGGTATTCGCCCCAGGACTGTGGCGTCTCGCCACAGCCAAGCTGATATCACAGATTAAGACTTTAGCCTTTTAGTCTAATTTTTATGTGCGGTAAATGATGATTTCAGTCCGGCGAAGCAAGCTCCACGTCGCCATTCTTCCAGCATGTCGGCCTATAGGGAAGGTCGGCTATAGAAATGTTTTAACATTTCCTTTCCAAGTAATACCTTGTGCTTTCATCCTGAAAGGGAGTCAAAATGAAATTGAAATGAACATTTCCCAAACGATTTCCTTCCCTTCCTTGGGTTACGATATAAACCCCTCGTACGAACTCACAGTAAGGTCGTCTCGACCCTATCCCAGATGCAAGCAGTCCATACGCTGTGCTGAGTAGCTCAGGATCCTTCTAAAGCGGGTACTCTGCACAAATCCCCTTTTCTAATTTGTATCCAAGCGGGTATCACATTCAGCGCAACATCTAGCCCAGAAGCCGCGGTTCTGGTTGCCCATTTCTTGGTTGCTGTAGGGATTCAGGGTCATCGTGAAGCCCTTCTCAGAAGTGTGAAACTGAAAATGGGGAGAATTTCTGGGACGCCACTGTACTTAACAGCCAGATATGTGAGAGCTTAGCATAGTATCAGCTTAATATTCTTTCGATCATATTTCTTCACGAAACCGATGAATTCCTAGGCACATCCAGCAACCCGGCAAAGTCGTGCAAAAACCTCCAATGTCCCTTCTCTTTCCATCCATCCTCCTGCCATTTGTTTGCATCGTGCGGAAATAAATCCACTACACCCTGAAGGCTTGCATCGTGAGCAGCTACCACAAAGATCTCTCGGCTGGCATCAAATCGCTGAACTTTTCTGACAGTATCCCGCGCCTGCTGTAGATCAAGTGCAAGTATGGGATCACCCGACGGCGTTTCAGGGATTGTGCAGAAGGGGGTCTCATCTGGACCGTCGCCCAACTGCTCGAACACTGAGTTGTAATGATGGATGTTCCTGTCATTCCTAGCAAGCGGGTGGATTTGATGGAAAGCCTTTCCGGAACAGCATAGGTCACCGGGAATCGAAATGCTGTTGGGCAAGGGGGCGCCAGCATGAGGTCGAAGGATGGAGGCGTGGTGGAAGGAGTCGCCAGAGCAGTATATGTAGGTGTTTTCGGTCGTCCGGGCCAAGGCGTTGAGGTGTCCGATGGAGTGACCCGGGGCCAGCAACAAGAAGAAGCTTGCGTCGCCGAAGTAGTCAATGGCATCGAAGCCGCCAATGTTCAAGCCAGTATTGAACTCGAGCTCTCGAACCTCACGCCCTTCAAACTCGCGAGCCAAGACCGGAGAGTCCTGAACAGCTGGATACCCCGGATAGAAGGAGCTCTTGATCCCCGGTCCTACGACAAGGGACGTCGATGGAGGAAACAAGGAGGGCCGTCCAACGTGGTCAGTGTGTGCGTGGTTATGATTGATCATCAGCAATAACACTTTCGCGCATTTGAATAGAAACCATTCACCTCCAGATCATGCTCTCGATTCCCTCCAGGCTGACTCCGTTATCAACGAGGATCTCGGACACGTGTTTCTTCGCCTCCATGCGGCCGCCCAAGTCCTTGATACTCTGCACGATAGCCGGAGGAAAATCGTTCTCCAGATCCGTCGGGCTTCCGAGGTCGAACAGGACACGGCGTTGTTCTCCGTTCGTGCCTGTGTGAGTAATGAGGAACGAATACGCCACGGCATGCCAGAGGTCGAACCCTTTGGGACTTGGGGCCAAGAACGGCCCTGTCGGGATATCTGCGTCAAAAGTAGTGTCGATGATAGAGACACTGACCGTGACCTTTCCCGGGGGAATCTTCAACGACGGTGTAACAGACATACTAGCAAGTCGAGTGAAGATGATTTGATTCAGGATGCTCCTGCCTGCCTACAATCGAACTTTGAGCGCGACTTGACACCTTTTATATGATGTTTAGCCGTCAGGCGGAGAGGAAGTTCTCTGCCTTGCTCTCCTCATCTCGGCACCTCGCCATTAGATCCAAGTTTCCGAGACGACTAGAAGCTTGCGTCCAGTAGGAGGTTCTCAAAGCCCGGAATCGATTTGATGGTTGGTGCATCATCCGTCGGACTTACCAACGTTGCACGAGCTCGTTTTCCGGGCGGGACCTACGTCGGGTGTTACTCATGGCCCCACAGCTCGAGCGATCGGACCCACCGGTGGCAATTCGAGCCAGTCTGAAATAAAGAAGTAGCGTCTACTCCCTTGCCTGGAGTCCTTCTCAAGTTTCCCTCATGTCTTCTTGAACTTCTGCTGCCTCCATGAAATCCGATACCTGTGATCTCCACGACGTAGCACCATACTAGCTGATTTGTAATCAGGATCTGTGTCTGTCGATGCCTTATCAGAAACACGAATGGCCTATGCATGGCTGCCGGGCTCTGTCTGAATTCCAAACAGAATCGCAGCTATCGGATCATTGGTAGTCCATGTGGCCAGGAGCTTCCCTCGTCCCTCATTGCCTTGCTCTTCGTCGCCTTCTCCACGGTAATATCACACTACTTGATGGATTGCAGGCACTCTCCCCTTCTCGGACCAAATCCTATTGGCGAGGCAAGATTCCGGCTGTTCTGGCCGGATGGGCCGAGGGCTGACGGTTTGCATCCACATCCACGGCAAAGATCTGGTGCGGCTTTCGCAACAATTTTGAATGGAGAGCAAGACGCTCCATCAGGAATTATGCTTCTGAATCCGAGGCGGTATTGTAAGGATCGCCAGAAGAAACTCATGAAATCACTAGCAATGCACCGCCGCAATAGGAGAGACCCTCTGCAGAGCCAGCCGCATCAACAGCCATCTTCTTAGGACCAAAACGCCTGATAACTACAGCGACCCTTTTCTGGACTTATCAAGAGGCGGCTACTGGGTTGAATCCTTGAGAGAATGTGACCCGGCTGCGCAAATTAGGGTGGGAACCTGAGTAAAACGCGTCACTAGCTTCAATGACCGAAAAGGAAGTCTCGGTCATTTTTGAAAGCGAACCCGTTTCTGACAAGTTTTGAACCTTCAACAACAGATCTGAAGAATTATCATATAGTCTGAGCTGCGCATCATTTGAATGGGTAATTACACTGGCCTACTGTGTGTGGTTATCTACCTGGGCATGAATACAATACTTTATGCGATCACCGTGATCTGTCCGCTACACCTTCGAGCGCAGCCCCCACCCGGTCCATATTTTGCTCCGAGTTGGGCAAACTTGAAAGAAAGTGGACTGAAATGGTCATCAAGTAGGCACCAGAGAAGCGCTTTCTATCGTCACCAGGGCAGCTAGCGCACCCAGGCTATTGACTGTCTACAACTGTGTCGCAACGACCCCCCCTTCATCGTCACCCCTTTCATTAAATTATTCTCCGTTACTTGTTCCGAGACTCCACAGATTGAAAAGATTTGATCGTGTCCGCAATACAAGTTGCCATCGTCCGATATTCAATCCCAAGGATCTTTACACTGCGCTGCGTATCGACTCGGAACACACTCTTTGGCAGTTCTGATGCACGCATAAGCTTAACTCTGAATTCCGAAATGTGGCGCGTACTCACGACCTCCTTGAACATTTGTGGCGGGCAATATGTCTTGATACTCAGGGAATCGATCACGAATAATATCGATGATTTCTCGGTTAGAATAGTACCCATTTGTGACGAAAAAGCGCTGGCCTCCAGCCTCAGGCTCCTCCAAAGCTTTAACATGAGACAGAGCCACGTCACGGACGTCGGCGAAGATTGGGAACTTTGATGTGATCAGTCAATACCCGGGGCCATTTATTGTTATTTACCCACCTCTGTTGGGGGAACTCCATTCTTCATCGATCCGTCGATAAAGCTCCTGATAAACTTGTTTGACTCGCTGAGGGAGTCCAACGAGGTCAGCTGTTGTAGAACAGGGCCATATACCATAGGTGGCAGGATGACTGATAGCGAAAATCTCGGCGATTCTTTCGCACAGAACTCCCACGCCGCCTTCTCCGCGAAGGTCTTGCTCGCTGTAGCAAACATTAACAGGGGTTGTCCCGACAGCACAATCTTGGTTGGAAACCTACCAGCGTACCCGGCTTTTTCGTCCTCCAGGGCCTGCTCCAAGGTGATTGGATTCCAATCTGTTTCGTCGTAGGTGTGCCCAGGCCACAGACCTTTTCCTATGTGGAGCATGGACACGAAGGAGCCGGTGATGACAACACGTCTCACCGTAGGGGCGTTATTTTTGATTGCGTGCAGGATGTTGGTTGTTCCGTTGACAGCAGGATCGATCAAGTCTGTCTTAACATCCGTGACGTCGAAAGAGAACGGACTGGCAGTGTGAACCACAGCCTCATAGGGCGGCTCAGACCTGACTGCTTCGTCAAAAGCATCCAGTTTCCCGACGTCGGGTACGAAAATGAAGGACAGTCTGTCGCTGGAGTATTTGGAGAACACGGATCTGACCTCATCTGCCTTGATCTGATTTCGAACAGTCGTGACGACCGAATGACTGGTAAAGAGTTAGCAGAAGTAATCCGAGGAGCGTGGTTGGGGGCGTCCTACCCTCGTTCTAGAAGTAACTGCAAAATATGCATGGCAATGAAGCCACTTCCGCCTGTGAGAAGAACTCGCATCATTGTGTTGATTTATCAATCCCCTGATCATGTACCGATACTTTCTTTATTGCCTCAGATGTTGAGCCCGAAGTCGGAAACCGGGCACCTCATGGTGGTGGTTTTATATTTGAATGATAATATCCGAGAACACCTGATCCATGATGGCTGCAATGATTTCCAGTTCTTAGCATGGCGGACTTTCTGGATTTCAAGCCAGCTAAACTCCGGGAAACCGCGAGCAATTCTGCCTGGTCGATCGAGAGGTTTCGGCGCGCGTGTTCAGGGCGAATGCACCCGCGAAACAGGGGCGCAATCGGAGTGGGGCACTGTCAGTCAGAGTTTGTGGAGCTGAGAACCCCACTACACTCGAACAGAGCGATCAAAAATAAAGAAGACCTTACTGTCCCCCACAAGTGTGTTCCAGCTGAGTCAAGCTTTACACTCACTTACATTTCAAGGTACCAAAATGGCAATAGAAGCACAGGAGTATTATAAAGATAAACTTATCAAATATAGAACTCAACCTTCTTAGTTTTAGTCTAATAGACATGAAAATTGTACAATAAGAAAGAAGGTAATCTAAGTATTAGTTTAAAAATTTCTTTCTATATTTCTATACATGATCTAGTCATAGAAAAATTCAAAAAAAGGAGGATAATCTTTCGACGTAGTTACTCGAAGACGTCCTCTCTGAGGCAGCGTCATTCTTCAATTTCAGATTCGGGACTCAGCTGGCTTGCAGCGATGAGTGCAAGGACCTCACAACCTGCTCCTCCTTTTCGCTGACATTGGCAAGTCAAATTGACAAAGGCATCATATCATCATTGCCGACACTCGTGGACGAGTAGTAGTCATCTGGGGGTCGACGAACGTAACATCCGGAGCGACGTGAGCAATGCCACACTGAGTTTATTTCATCCTTGCGGTCCAGCTCATTCAGATGGACAGCTCTACCATCATTACATAGTATTGCGAGAAGGAAGTGCATCTGTAAATGACCCAAGCAGGGCGCTTGATAATCCATTGCACCATGTTGATATTAAGGCTGCTGGGCTCGTGGTCCATGAGTATGATGCTATCTGAGACCAGGCTGTTTCTAGCCCTACTGTATCGACAGAATGATACTAATATTTCCCATTTGGGCTATGGTAGTATGAGTTTGATACATATATATATTAGACTCTATTTAGTTTCAAATATAGAAAATGGGATAATAAGGAAAAGGCTTGTGAGGTCTGGATCAATTTTCAGGTTGAAGGTAGTCAACACAAGTCTGGTATCGTTCGATATCACTGGCAGTCCTATAAACACTGAGCAGATTGATTGCCTAGGCCGGTGCAGTATTGCTAGTTATGGTAGTTAATCCCGGACGCCTTGTCAAATATTAAATACCCTGGGCCTCTTGTGGTCATTGTGCCGGTGTTGCACATGTGTTGCGAGCCTTATTGCGTTGATTATTGGTCATTGTGCGAAGATCAGCTTGTATACGTCCAGCATGCAAAATTTGCTATCATTTTGGCCACTCAGCACCGGAGAGGCTTAAATATCTCTGCCGCCACCAAGGATTCCTCAAGTTCTCCCGTTCCATGAACATACAGGCTATTCTTGGCCTTTCCTGGAAAATTCACGTTCGACAAGTCCTCAAATCTAGTTACCGGGCGGCTGCTGAATCCTTTGCAGGTTTCCCATGGCACGTTGCGCTAGAGGCAAGAGCTTGTTATCCGTGCCCTTGCTGTCTACGAACTCAACGATCTTGGTGATCTTCCCCCCCTCCTCGTCCATGGTGAGCATGAAGATAAACTCTCCCACATACGCCCACTGTTCCTCAGTGAAGACCTCATAGTCCTTGACTTCTTCCCGCCATTTTGGGCTGCCTGTGCACCAGATAACGACCACTTGACTCTGTATTAGCGTAAAGTAGTCGGCGGATGATTTCACACTCTCTCTTTGGAAAGTACCCTGGTGGTACCGGACGTATCGTAACAGATTGTGTAATGTATCAAGGGGCGCACACGATCAGGGAGGTGAAAGAGGTCGAGATCGAAAGACTTACTATTCGAACCTTCTCCTTCGATGTACTTCTTGACGTCCAGAGGATATCCGCTCTGGATCACCTTCATACCTCGCTTGAACTCAATGTAACCTGCTTTATCCAATGATTTCGCAGTATCGAGAGAGCGCATCGGCGAAAAGTCAAAGGTGAGATCATCTGCAAGCAGAGTATCCAGCACCTCATTGTTGTGCGTGGCGTAGTGATCCACGAACTTGGTAGCGGTCTCCAGTCGCTTCGAAGACATTTTGGTGCTTTGGTTTCTGCTGTCCTTGTGAGAGTGTTGATGGAAAGCCTTAGGATAGATGATTCAACGTGATGATGAAAAAAGTTGGGTCCTGCGCTCAGGACCACGGGGCGGAGGAGCTATATCACGAAGAACATAAGGGCCGTCAGCTGATGGCCTGCTTATCAATTCCAAGCAATTGTGTCGCGCGCCAACTTCTCGTCAGCGAGCGCCCCGCTCCGGCAATTCTTTACTACGCAGACGAGTAAAGCGAGGTGGCTTCGAGGCCGGTATTGTTCAAATTGTTGTCTGTGTTGTGTCGATGATTGTCCCAGAACATAGGTTCAAGCTTATCATTCTCGTGATGCGGCGAGCATCCTGATGCGTTCTCGGGCTATACAGTTGCCAAAAAAGGGAAGCGCATTTTTGGTACAAGATCGAAAGCATTTCCGATATACGCTGCCCATCCAGAGCACCTAAGCCTGTCAATTTGAGAAGCAGCAGGGCATGAAAGCTTTGCGGCAAAATGGAATTTTGACTCAGGTTTTGAAGGCAAGCACAGAGAGAGAAGATTCAATTACATATGGAAATTGGTACGGATCGAGATGTTTGGTATCAAGTCTAGTCTTTGACAAAAAATCAGTGATATTGTGTGTTGAGATCTCCTATCGCTTCGTCCACGGGTGCTATCTCAGCACCTGTTTACTGTAACTGAGTTGTCTTTACTGGCAGAATTTCTAACCATACTGAGCGCTATTCGTCTGGAATGGAGATATCATGACTCAATCTTTGATGGTTCTGAGAATGTGCTCCACATTTGCAAATGGCAACTCCGAAATCGTCTCATTCCAGAGTCGGGTCGAAACGTTCTCTCCCTGCTCAGAGGAGACGATAGGAGCCATACTGTGTTCAACAAGTAGTAGTCAGTTCCAATTCCCAGATACTGCCAGAGTATCAGATAACTCATGCATTCAGGAGTGCACGTACCTGGCAACTTTTTGGAAAGATAAGAATTTCCCGTGGGTCTCGTCACCGTGGTTGACGATGGCGTCCGTCATGAACCAGGCAGCCATCTCCGAAGAATTACCGCAGTTGTTCAGCACTAGCTTTTTGAACACGGTGTATGAGAAAGTATTTTCGAAATCGCGACCGAATTCCGAATCATAGACCGCTCCCGGAGATGCTCCATTGATCAAAGCGACCGAGGCAGGTACTTGAGCCGCGAGCCGCACGAGCAGAAACTGCCCCAGCAGCTTGGACACCCACATGCGATCCAGCGGATCCACATTGCTTTTCTTGCTGTCTAGCGCCTCAAAAATGGAGCCTGGTTCGTTTTGTTCCTTGAATTTGGTCCAAGATGCCACCTCAGATAACGTCAAGGTGATGCGACTCGGCCGCGGCTGGTTCCGTCTCTTCTCTTTCACGACAGGCAAGAGCAGGATCGCCAGAAGAGCTGTGGAAAGATAGTTCACCTGTATGACCTCGTCATGGCCGGTGGTTTGGTTGAAGACGCGCTTGGCCGGCGAGATACCCGCGTTCAGATTGACAATATCCAGGCGGTCGAGACTCCGTGCGCGCTGGGCGAAGGCGACAACTGATTCGTAGGACGAGAGATCGAGTGGCCAGACCTCGATCACGCTGCCCTCGCTCAGCTTACACGTATTTGAAAGCCGGGCAGCGGCCGCCCGGCCCTTTGCTTCGTCGCGGACGGCGAGAATGAGCCTCGTCAGGCCAAGGTTGAGGAGCTGTCGGGCAGTGTGGAAACCGACACCGGTATTAGAGCCGGTAATGATGGCCGTTTGTCCGTGTAGGTCGGCACCCCGGACCTCCGCCGGCTTGAAGGAGGCCTGCTGTCTCCAGAATTGGAGCATCCTGGACTAGTCTAAGTGTGTAGCAATATGTTCGCGGCGATGGTATATCGGGGTGTTCCCTTTCCGTTGGCTGGGTGCGAGACTTCAAATTCAAGGGGGCAGGCAGTCGACGCGGAGAATGAGTTGCGTTCGCCTTTCTGGGGTTGTTACATGCCCCTCACAGCCTCACCTCCGAGACGCTGCCTAATCTCGTTCCATTTTCTGCTTCCAACAAGTCTCTCTGACCAGGGTTGGTGGGAGCGGGCGCCAGCAAGGATTCGCGTCCTTGGTCCACTAACATTGCGCACTAACATCCGTTGGTCCAATATCGCCTGCGGTTGGTTCTAACGTGCAGGGCATAATTGTCTTTAGTCCACAAAACACTGGTAGTGCAATCCTGCGCAGGTAGCTCACTCAACTCTCAGCAGATGGAATTGTCAGAACAAAGGGAACGTGCCATAATACAATTTGTGAGGCACCCAGCCGATCTCGCTCCTCCCTGCGCGTATACTCATAGTTATTTTTACGCCTTTCGTCTAAACCAGATGTACGGAAACGACGCCATGCCCCTCCCGAACCAGCAATCCTCCTTGTCTTTACTGCTTTCAAAAGCTGCCCATTGCGAAAGCATCTCGGCAAGCTGCTGGTATCCAGCTAGCGGATCCCGCCGCCCCTCGCAATCTGATCGTCCGAATAGCCCTCTTGCACGCTCTTCAGGTACGAATCGAACTTGCTCGACACCTTGATAACGTGCTTGAGGTGGTGGTACGCCATTGGCTCGCCTTTGAATTTTGCCAGCTGGCGCGCGGTGGTGATAGCGTTGCGAATTTGGCGCCCGTTCATCTCGACCTTGGCAAGGTCACTCAGGTAACATTCGACATCGTCGAAATCAATGCCCATTGAGTTGGACTTCCCTTCCGATGTGCCACCAGTAGCGTTCTGTCTCTCCAGATCCTTGAGTCGGCTGAGGAAATTCTTCCAGATCCTACGGCGCTGGCCCTCGGTCAGGTTCTCATAGTGCAGCGAGAGCTGGATGCGTGACTTGAAGGCCTCGTCGAACGTGCCGACCCTATTAGAAGTAAGGATGAGGATGCCCTCGTAGTACTCGAGCACACGAAGGAAGACGGACACGAGGGCGTTGCGTTCTAGGTCTGTTAGGGTGCGCTGCTCAAGAAAGACGTCGGCCTCGTCTAAGAGCACTACACATCCCCAGTTCTTACCAAGATGCAGAACCGACTCAAGGTATTTCTCCACTTCCTCTGGTTTAGTCCCAATATCGCCACAGGTTACCCGAAAAAGCGGCTTTTCAGCCATTTCAGCAACACTCTCAGCTGTAAAAGTCTTTCCAGTCCCGGGCCCACCATGTAAAAGAATGATAAGCCCGTTCCCCTTACCGTCAATTGTATCGGTACCCTCGCCTCTGGCTATCTGTTCTGTTATCAGGGCTTGAATCAGGTCTTTGGTCTCGTTGTCGACAACAAGGTGCTCAAATGACTTCTTGTTCCAATTGACGTCTCTGATTTGGTCTACCTCCAAGTCGACTGGCAAATTGAAATTAGCGTCCCGCTTGAAAATCTGAAAATAAAGTCCTAGAGCCGAACAGTAGCTCGGTACTGGATACTCACCCCATTTTTTGCTCCGCAAGTTGTAGCCAGGAATGGTGTTTGGGAAAACATATAAGTCCGGGATTGCAGGAGGACTGCTTGATGTCATGACCTCTGGATCCATGCGCTTGACTTTCGGGTCATCAATGGTGGGATAAGACTTCTTGAAGCTATTGGAATCAGAATGCAGTTGTTCGTAAGTGTGGAAATCAATCATGAATCGCTCGCTATTCTACAACTTGGTTAGCTTTTAAGAATCGTTCCTTTGAACGTGTCGTGACATTCGTGGTGGTCTACGAGCGTCCTGCTCTGTCGGGGGTATTAAATGACACAACTTACCCCATATAAACCTCGATCATCTTCATAAGAAGAAATGCGTTGATAACGACAACTCCAAGACATTTTCCCCCGTGCATCTAACGTCTCCTTCCATGTCTCAGGAGCATACTGTAGTGGATAAGCGCTCAGAGTTGTGATGGGAACCTCTTCTTCTTGACTTTCGGCTCGAAACGAGATCTGCAGCTCACGTACTCTGCGATAGAACGAGCCGTCGAATCCGTAATGCCAACATCTAACACTCGATTTCCACAGTGGAATGGCCTCGTCGGCTTTATTCTTCGCGCCCCACTCTTCTCGCCTGGAGCGGAACGAAAAGCCTTGTTGTGTCTGTGGAGTCTTTCTAGCCAAAAGCCAGGACTCTGCGACGGCAGCCATCAGCTCTCGCTTTTCTTTCCACACGACAGCATCGCCCGGTTTTACCAAGAAATTCACGGTCTTCGCAGAAATGACACCTCTTCCAAGTTGGTCTTCCACCAAGTCGTAGAGTTCGCCATAGTTTTCCTCGATCCAGGACGTCAAAAGCTTCATCGAAGCAAGGCTTCTGGGACTCAGTCCCTCCAAAGCATTTTTTGATTTGTAGTAGTACCAGAAGAGGTAGGGAGCCCCAATACCGTATGAAATGTTGAGTCCTGGAAACTCTTCTTTGAAATTCGGCTGCTGGTCGAAAAACTCCTCCGCGGCCTGGACCATCTCAAATGACTGGAGGCGCACTGTCTCGTGGGAGCACTCTGCGCGGGGGAGGGCGTGTTTATCTCGAATGGCTGCCCGGACTTCCTGGTCTTGATGCCCGAGATCGTAGTATTTATTGATAACGAAAGCGACATCCTTATTTTGCCGCAAATACCCGTTTATGTCATGAACCCCGAAATAGGATTTCAAGACATACTCGCCACTGGGCCCGGCAGCCCATGTGGGCTCATCCAGATACGCCAGATACGGCACCGGACCTCTACGGTCGACTTGGATGAAATAGACCGTCTCGGGCCTTGCCATAGGCAGGCTGGCCTCCTTCAGGCCCCTGTTCTCAGTCTCCAGGGACGCAAGACGACCCAGTAGCTGTTCCTGGTCAAGGGAGCTGTCCATTGTTGATTGGATGTCAGGCACGGGTCCAGATAGACCGCATTCCGAGTTCTCGCCACTGATCCCGAGGCTCACGTTTCCCGTTCCACCCGAAGCATTAGGCTGAGGCTGATCCTTCATATTGGCGGCGGTTTCTCTCTGTGGTGCGACGCTTTGATCATAACCACTATAGTTTGCTGGAGATGACGAGGCAAGCACAGGTCTTGAGTAGTTATGTGGTCGCGTGAGTACAGGCTCTTCGCTCTTTGGCTTCTCCAGGGCCAAGACAGAAGGTCTTGTTGGGCCGCTATGCCAAACAGGCTTTAAACTTGAAAACTTCCGTATCTGTGAGTGAGAGTAATTATGCGTGCTGTTGTCGTGGGCTGGTTGGTTCCGGCTGGAAATGTGGAAAATCTTCAAAAGCTCTTGAGCGAAATCGCTGGCTCGTGTCTGGTCTCTCGAAATTGTCATATGATTCCATACTCGCTTTTCAATACCTGCCCCTATGTCCTTGCTCGCTTTTTGAGCATCGCCGGGTTCATATACGATTTTATCATATATAGGACCATCTGATGTGGGTTGAAGATTTTGCTGCGATGGTCCGATGCGGCCCGGTTGCTCTTCTTGAAGCTTTGGAGGCAGTCGGGGAGCCCGTGGCCGTGGTCGCGGCACAATCACAGGCGGACTCGGGGGTCTTTCACAACACGCAGTCCACACCTTGTTGAAGGACTTTTCTGACTTGCGCTCTACGAAGCTGATAAACAGTAGAAGCAGTCGGCTGAATTCGTATGACTTTGGGCCATAAAATGTGTGCAGACAAGAGGAAGCTTGCTCTCGCAATTTTGAATAGAATGAAACCAAGCAGCCTTCTAGCTCAGATCGGGTCTCAGACTCAAGCTCATCGAACGGAAGAGCTTCAGTCTCGGCTTTGAGGTCGTCATCAAATTTCTCGATAGCCTTTCCAATTCGTGACAACAGTCTTGTATCGAATTTGTCCAGTTTGAAGTTCACACCAAGGTGGTCTTCTTCATCTTTAAACTCCTCCCCCCAGTCGCTGTCGCTCCCTGAGCTTCCGACGTCCTCGGAGCCGTCGTGCGTGTCGTTCTCGGAACCGTCGTGCGTATCGTTCTCGGAGCCTTCGTGCCAGTTGTTCTCGGAGCTGTCTTGTGACTCGTCCTCGGAACTGTCATTCGTGTTGCCCCCGCTCTCTGTAGTACTGTTAGATTGATCCTCCTCGCAGTCGCTCCCACTGGGTGAATCCACGTTAGTGTGGGTTTCATCAGTCTCAAGAGATGAGTCCGACAGGTCCTCCAGGAGATCAGATATCAGATCGAAATTAGTATTCAACAGTTCTCTACTTTCCATACCAACAACATCTTTAATGTTTGATGTGAACAATCAAGTTGCACTGGTACGTGGGGCGATCTGTCGGCAGATTGTAGGGAACTCAGATACAGAGCATCTACCTAGGTACTATCTAATCCACCCCAGCAGAACACCTATATAGTATCTTGTTCTAGTGGTATAGGTGTTTCACTGGGGTAGGTCAGATAGTAAGGAAACGGCGAACCGCCACGTCAAATTTTACTGCAAGACGGAATACGTGGCAAGATGCACATGCAAATGGAATCATCTCGTATCTGCACGACAGCGTTGACAGTGCATAGAATTGGGTGGGACAAACGCAGCCACGATCCGTCTCCTCGTCTGACACCAATCAAATCGCGACTTCGGGCACCCTTCGAGCTAGCTTTACTTCACCGAATTTCCGATGGGTGTAGCTGTTGGGGATTAGTATTCAACCTCATCGCCTGATTTGTGGCTCTGAAGAGGCACAAAGCTGAATCTGCGGGGTGGTCTACGGCGACAGGGCTGTGCAAGGCAGCTTTACATTGTGACGTGATTTGTGTACCATTTCCAGGATCACTGGGCCGGCAGGTTGTGATTTTCCATTTGGAGGCCCCCTTGTGTCACGAACTAGCTCTGCTGGACTTGTTTAAGCGACTACTCTGGAGCCTCTGGTAAGGTCACTATGTAATAAATGAGCAAAGGACCTGTCCCGCTAGCAAGTGTATATGCGGAAAGTTGATTACGTGAGTCGTGATGCTCCGTTCTCAGGCAACACATTGCAGTGTCAAATCATCCAAAACTGCCACCTATTTTGCGTGGCATGTCAGAAGATAGGATACTCCGTCTTACTAGGTCATACTTTCGAGAGCCGGTACCTACTCGTTACCGCCATCTACACTAGCTTCGTCCAGCATTGTTCACAAATCCTTGTTAACTACTTATTCTGCCGTAGCAATATTTTACGCGAGGCTTCCACTGCATATGATCACGATGGCGTCTCTAGAGCAGTGGTACAAGAGCGGCGATTCTAGCAAACCCAGTGCTGACGATTCTGTGTTAGTGTTTCTATTTCTGTCTGCATCCGGAGGAGACAGCCTTAAAGCTAGACAGGGGGATATGGAGTAAAATTATTAACAGATACATCGGAAGGGGCCATCTCCTGCAAACTATCTTCAACCAGGCAAGCAAGAAATTCTCGATCGGAATGACTAAAGACGAGAAGAAGAGGGATTTTTCCTGCTCTTTCGATACTATCGACGACGTCAAGGAAGCCGTCAACAACTCGATGGCGAGATACGCGTCATGTCGAAAGATATCAGCGGCTAGTAGATGGTTGGTCTGCTTTTCGCAAAGAATCAAATTCTATGGAGAGATTCTCGACGTATTCGCACAACACCACCCAGAGTATGTGTCTTTGGCATGGGGCGCAATGAAGTTTCTGTTCACGGTGCGTTTTCCCACGCCCATGTTGCAAATTTGCACCAGACACAGCCGCAACAGCAATCCGACGTTCAATAGCTGCTCCGCAGTGTACTATGTAACAAATATCTAACCTAGGCTAATTTTCCATTCTGAACACATGCAGTCAGTCATCAACCATGAAAAAACAACAGCAACTCTGGCCAAAGGCTTGTCAGAGATCGCTGAAATTCTTCCAAGGATGCAGCTGGCCACTGAGCTCTACCCCACAGAGAAGATGAAGAACGCATTGTGTCAGCTATACACGCATATCCTTAGATTTCTTGTCCGAGCTCATGACTGGTACCAGGAAGGCCGCTTGAAGCATATTCTCCACAGTGTAACAAGGCCAGTCGAGCTTAGGTACGATGACCTTCTCCAGAACATCGCTCAAAGTTCGCGAGCAATTGAACAGCTTGCCTCTTCCGGACACCAAGCTGAATTCAGGGACATGCACAATGAGCTTGACGCAAGCTTGAAAAATTCCACTCAGCAACTGTTCAACATCCGCACCGCAGTATTAAGTACGTCAGCTGTCTGCGCGGCCGTAGCGGACTTTTAAACCAGAAGACTAAGCTGTGCTTCCTTAGATCACTCCGTTACCCTGTCCGCGACAAATGAGCGTCTGAATGATTTGCTACTTTCACAGGAGACTAGATTTGAGGGAATCGCGACGAGACTAGATGGCCTCAGCACCAGAATGGAACAGCTCAGCACATCCTTCTCCCGTAGGTCAGAACTTCATCAGTACCCCAAGTCTGCTGAAAAGCTAAGAACCCAGCAAATATCATTTTCATGGCTCCGAATTGTTTTCTTTAGTATTCAGAATCCTTCCTAACTAATGACGGACAGTCCATTCCACAGCACTGGTCAATACAAACCTGCCTGTGACAAACAGTCAATTGACACAGATCATGGCTCTTCTGGCCCAAACTGCTCTCTACGATCCTGTCAAGGCGTTCCGATACCAGAAGTTAGTGCGCCACAAACCATCTCACACGCCATTGCGGCCCTTGTCCAACCGTTTCTGGCGGTCACCTATTCTCCGCAGATGGTCGGGTTCGCAAGAGAGCGACATAGCGTTGATACTAGGAAACTTCCATTCGCGCTTCGCGCTGAGAAATTTGGTTGTTGATGTCATCGAAGAGCTTCAAATAGCCCGCGTTCCCACTTTGCTAGCGACGAAGCCCGCGACACAGCTACAGTCCACTAGCAGCGATTGTAACATCAGCAATGGCATATCTTTATTGGAACTCATAAGGAGCCTCGTCCGCCAAGCTCTAGAAATCGCCCAGCAGCAGCAACAGCCCGAATGCACAGGAAATATGCAGACGGAGCGCTCAATGGCGCGAGGTTGTGCGCAGTACCTCGGCGGCGAGTCTCCGGGGGAGCTTTTTCAGCTTCTAGAAGCGGTGTTGTGTGAGATACACGGTCAAGTTCATCTCGTGGTCGACCTTGGAGTGCTCACACCGGAGCAGCAGCAACAGCAGAGTATCAGTGTGGCGTCCAAATATCACAATGAGCGGGTCTTCAATTGGTTGGAGTCATTTTTGGCGTTCTTCGCGGAACTTTCGGAGCGCAGCAACCATGGAAGTGCTCTCTGCAAGCCGACAATCAAGGTATTGCTTGTGAGCTACGACGCTTTCCAGCCTGTCTGCTTCGGTGCTGCATCACAGTCTGGCTATGTCGTCCGCGCGGAGACTGAGGTAGTTACTGCGCGCGCCCGAAAGTCTAGAAGGCATATTGCCGCAACGCCAAGCCAGAGGGGTTGGAATCTGTCTAAACTCCAACAAGAAAGGAAGGCTGTGTGAAGAAAAGCAACAGCTTCAGAGACATCAAGTAGAGGCTTCATCAGTCAATCTATACACTCTTTTTAGTAGTCTCGCAACATTCTTCTCATCTGCCCATTCTCTATTCCCGCGTCTTGGGAAATTCCAGTACTAGTACTAGGGGCTAAGCAGCTAGATATTGAAGGGCTGATTCCAAACACCACAATGAGGTTATTCGCTAGTTCTGAGTAATCGAGGCTGAAATCCGAAGTATGTGGCCCAGGCATGGATTGAGGATGCGTCAGGATAGGAGTGATCCGCCCAAGTCTTGTTCTATCTTAGGTTCTCTTCAGCTTTCTACTACCTGGCATGCATGATTACACCTGTCGCTTCCTTCGAGTCTGGACAAGTCACAGCAGTAGTAATGTCACTTGTCAATAAGATCGGTCATGAGCCTGTATTAAGCACTCTAGGGTCGGACGAGCTTGCTAATAGTGGCGGCCGTGGTGACCTGACGTGGCTGAGGAGCACCCGAGGATACTTACCTAATTGATAAAATTTTTGACATGTTTAAGACCTGAGTGTGGCTGAGGGCATCTCGTTAATTGTCCTGAATCACTTTTGGCTTCTTTTTGTAGACTGAGCATAAATGAATTATGACAGCAGGACTGAGACAGCTCGGCTGCTTGAAAGCGACGCCAAGCTGAGTGCATGTCCTTGCCAACCGCCACGTGGTTGAAATACATCGCGGCATATCCGATTAGCCTGTCATTGCTCCATGGCTTGGATTGGCTCATTTGCGCTGGAAAGCATCCCCGTTGTTCTCTTCCTCAGGTCATCCCGCCCAGACCTCCTTGTTAATACTGTTGTTGGTGTGATTATTACACGTCCACAAATTTCAAACTGCTAGGCATCTTTATTTTGGGCTTGGACACGACAGTGTATGCCCAAGTGCCATCAAACGGATTGGTTTGATACATCATTTTTCTGCTTTTCATTGATCAGAGCGGCGCCCTATCACTTGCAGAAGACATACAGAGACGCCTCCCTGGGGACACACGGATGCGACTGGCAAAGTGAGCCTAAATTGAGCTAATGCAATACGTCCTCTGAAATACTCATGTTAGGATGGGTGAATAAACCACAGAGGAGGTAAATCCAATATAGTCCAAGACTAATGTATCAGTTTGCTGGTCTCAATTTCAGCTCAACACCAGGCACTGGCCAGGTTCGGAACACGATGGCGGCTGAAGAGGCAGGCCAAAGCAGTATTCAGCCTCACGGCGGGTAATGTATCAATCACAGGAATCTTTATGCTCTCGAGACCAAACTATAAATGATCTGCTTGATCTCCCCAGTTCATCCCAAAAAAGAACACCACAAACACATCACACTAGTTGACTCACGCCATCCGATTACTTCCCTCAGTCATCCAGTTTCGCAACGATTTTCTCACTATCAAGGCTATTCCTTCGCTCACAGTCCTCATCATCACTCCCTAACACTGTATTACTGAAATCCCCAACATCTTGCGAAAATGTCTATTCGCAAGCTTCACTGGTTCGAGTCGAGGGACGATGCCGTCAACATTCGCAACAACGGCTGGAATTTGCAGTTGGCCAAGGCTGTGAAGTCTGGATCCGCCGCAGCTACTTACAACTTGATCTGGAAATCTCGTGCCTTGGCCCCGGACACCTCCATCTCGTGGAAGGTTGAGTACGGCCTGAACTGGACGGCCCAGGTGCCCAATGATGGGGTATCGATCAGCATTGGGGGAGAGTGGCAGGCCTGCAACAAGGGTCAGTCTTTCGATGTCGACTCCCTAGGCTACTGGACGCCCTCCACCCGCCCGGTTCCCATTGATAGAGCCGGCTGGCTCAACGTCGGCAATATTGAATATTCGTACCCGGGCGTTCTCGGCATACACATCGTCGTTGGTGTCCGCAATGCCATTTCAGGCGATTTCGAGCCCATCTTCGTCGATAAGGCCACATTGCCGCCCGGAAGTTCGGGCTGGTACCAGCCGCAGGAGACGATCAGCTGGTGGCTGGAGTCCGGTGACCACACCGGCGAGATCTTCAGCGACACCAAGAGCAATTCGGCCACATACGACTTCAGTAACCCCAGTGACCCCGTGGCCAAGTCATACGTGTGGTCAACTTCCTACCGTTTCAATCCCCCAGCCTCTGTCAACACTTCCGACCCTCCAAAGCACTGGATTATCGCACCTGGTGCGCCGCCGCAGTCCCGATCTGCTCCACCACCCTCTGCGCTGCTCGCACCCCTGAGCCTCGGAGGCCACGCGCCCATGGCTCTGGAGCTCGACCCTGCCAGGTGGATCGTTGACTTTGGTAAACCAATGTCTGCCACCGCCCTGTCCGCCGCCGCGGCCTGTCTTTACTTCAAGCTTAAGATCAAGTTCACCAAGGTTGAGATCTCCATCGAGGGCACGGATGGCAACAAGCTCCGAGTCGTGTACGAAGCCGGCAACGCCAATGCCTCTGGCAGTTTCGCATTCTTGGACGCATCCGTGGACTCTGCAACGGGGCCCGTCGCCATTATCGATGAAGCCCTGAGGGAAATGTTGACCAGCGGAAACATTCTAGCCGGTGAAACCTGGGACATCTCGCCGGATACAACGCCTGATCCACTGGCTATCATGACGTCTTCCAGCAACTCCCTTCTCCCTGACACCACTGATATCACCGGCTATACCTCTCAGGCTGTCGAGCCCGTCACGTCTAACAAGACCTCTTCCGGTTTTCAACAGCTGCAACAGCAGTCCAATGGACAAGCCATTGTGCCCGCCATTGTTTCCCTCAGCAAGTCTGTCAGTAGAAGCCCCAGTATCATCGAGCAGCACGCGGAGGAAATATCCCAGACTGTCGAGCCCAACCCGAATGATACCGCCTCCTACAATTTTCGCCAGCAACAGCAGCAGTCCAACGGCGAAACCGTTATCCCCACCCACTTCAACGACGAGAACCCGAACGGAGTTCAACTTATCGCGTTTTAGGTCGGCTCCGTCCTCGCCATCCCTGTGGTCAGGTAGTCAAACCGTGTCTTCTCCCCTGCCTATCCGTCGGAACCGGCCTCCTCCTCCGAGACTGCCAAGCTGGAGGCACACCTTGCAATCTCCTCGCGACAACAACTCAGGTGGAAACCGACCGCGAGCACTGAGCCTCTCTACCGCCTTGTCTCCTATCGCAAATTCTCGTCCTTGCTTTCAACCTCGTTCAGACTCATCATTTATATCTCCATCCGTTCAGCCCTCCGCCTTTCCGCCAGACGTCCCAAATGCACCGACATTGGTTAATTTCTCTCCCATCTCTGTCCCTTGCCTTGCCGGGTCCGGCCTTCAAGTATATGTGCTGTTGAATAACAGCACAACATCGCCCTCACTTGAAAGACTTCCTGAATCGCCTCAGTAGAATGCGAAAATCGATGACTGTTGAGCCCTCAATAGAATGCGAAAGTCGATGACTGTTGAGCAATGATTCACTCATTGGGGGTGGGGCTATGTATTATTGCTTCTGTTTTCAGCAACTATTCCATGTTCATGTACTACTATACGCTTGAGCATGTATTTTTCAACCGTCGATAACCTGAGAAAATTAGAAAATGTTTTGCTTCGGTTGGCGATTCCGCTGCCCTGTCCGGTCTCATGTGAGTTCCACGACTTGCAGATTAGACCCAGGTACTTACTATTATCTGTGGTGCCATAGGGTCTGAGGATATGATTGTTCATATTCAATTGGGCTCGATCACTCAGAAGAAGTTTCATACATGTTCCTATTGAAAGCACCCCTTGTGAAACTATCCCCCAGTATGTCTATCTTGAACAATCCGCCTCTTCTTGTCAGCTGAATCTACCTGTAGTTGCAAGCTAAACGGAATTTCCACAACATCATGCCTTCGCCGTAAGGCTTGTGCCCATCTTGATTCTACTTCCACGTGCTATGCCGGTATTCATGTGTGGCAGCTGAGAATCCAGTTCGGTTGGACCACTCAGTGCCTTTGCTTGAGACCCCAAGCCTGGCAGTGACTGCCCTCCCAACACCTGCTCAGTGGCTTGATGAGCGGACTCAATGCCACCAGCAACCCAGGTGTGATGCCTAGAAATATGCTCTCCTGCAAAGTATATGTTCCCCTCCGGTCTCTTCATGACGTCGTGGAACCTCGAGTACTGACCCGGAAGATACATGGTGTTTCCTCCCCCGGATTCACTCGGCCAGTGCATATCGAAAGCTTCAATAAACTGACCATAAACGTCCACGCCTTGAGGGCTGAAGAAGGTGTTCAAGTCTTCCATGACCAACTTCACTCTCTCCTGGTGCGTGGTCCAGCTCCAGCGGAGAGCGTCAGTCATGCCGGCGTACACCATAAGACACCCGCTCTTTGACGACCCGATGTCGTTGGATGGGTAGACGATCCATCGAATCCGGAGATCAGTCTGTGTCTGACCTCCGAAGCAGGGATCCGCCGTGTGTTCCCAGAATCGAGTTTGGAAATGCAGGCCCATTTTGTACAAAGGGCCTTCGTGGATGGCCTGGATGGCACGTTCCTTCATATATGACCATTTAGGTCGCGTCCGGATGCCCTGTTGGATGGCCGCTGGTGGTACAGCTAGAACAATCTTGTCGAAGACACGTTTAGTCGGAGCGATGCCTCCGATTCCAAGCTCTAGCTTGCCATCAGGGAGCTCATAAATCTCGCTCACAGGGGCGTTTCGGAAGATGCAAGATGGCCCAAGTGCCTTTGCTGCAGCATCTATGATGCGGGATAGTCCCCCCTGCACTGTAACCCATTCTGCAAGCGGGTCTTAGACGTGTGCCAGGAAATGTAATGATGGACTTGGAGGGCAATACTGACCAGGGTTGGAGAAGTGCATAGTCTGTAGGACCAAGTCTGTGAAGCTTTGGTCGTACTGGTTCGTCTGACTCATGATAAGCTCGACGAAGTCAATGACCTGGTGCGGCCATTTTGCCTCTTCTCGGAGGTATTGTCTGAACGTGAGTTCGTCATACCGAAGAACCTCTGTCATGCCGCGCTCGAAATCGTCGTTTAGAAGCGCTATCCAAGGGTCCATGACAACCCGTAGCATCTCCCCTGCTGTCTTGTTATGGAACTCCTCCGGCAATTCCATCCACGCAGCCAGCGATCTGTCGGTGGCGTCCCACACGCGGCCTTGTAGGTGAACCTTGTTATTTATGTGCTGCAGGACGTATGGGATAAACTCGACCTTGTCTTCCACGACGTTCTGTTCGTTGAGATATCGAACGAATTCGAAGACGCAGGCGTGAAGGGGGGAGAGAGGGATGCGCATCGCCCCAGCCTCGAAGAAGGCGAGGTGTCCAACATCTTCCGTCTTGAAATGATGCGTGTAGATTCTGCCTCCCAGCCTGCTTTTGGCTTCGAACAAGGTAACCGAATGGCCTTGATGCTGGAGAAGGAGTGCAGTGTAAAGGCCAGCAATACCGCCGCCAACGACACCAACTTCCAGGGTGCGCATGGTAGAACTTGTAGAAATATACTGTGATACTTTTTGGATAATACAAGATGTGATATTTGATTCTTTGCAATGATTCTCCAAAGAGCATTCACGGTCCAATTCAATCCATTTATACACCTTCATTTCCGTCGTAACTTGATCGTGCCAGAATTTGCCCAGAGTTTTCGTGAACTGTCTCCTGTGCCAACTCACGTACCGACTGATCATTAGCCCGATCTTGGACGCAAAATGACACCATCCAGTCGCACAATGCATATGCAGTCAGACTTGTGAAAGGTGGGTTCCAAGGTTGAAGGCGATGACACGATATCCAGAGCCTTGCGCCCTCTCACTTCAAGAACAGATGGCAGTCTACCCTGGCTGCAGAATCCGCCTGGATTCTCGAAGACTCGAAGACGACGCCACCATGGATAACTCCGTGCTCCCAGAATCACGACGTCATGAGTTGTGTCTAGCAATGAAATCCTTCGTATACTCACAAGTTGTGTGGTCCCGCAGCGATCGAGGTGCCTTCCTTTTCTCGCGGAAGCAGCAGACGATCAACAAATCATCGCAACTCACCAGACCAAACAACATTTTGAGCTACATCTGAATGCCTTCTCACTTCTGTGCGTCTACTCGTGAACTATGCTTAAACTTGATTAGCCTGTGGCACAGTGCATAGTATTTGGTAATAAGCGCTGAGCATGCTGACCGTTGCGTGATAGTTATACACAGATCTAGCATGGGCGGCAATTTTAAGGTTTCGCACAATTCGCAGGATTCATCACGCCACATTTCGAAATATAATTTCGGTGGTCTAGAGCGTAGGAAAACCGGGCAGCGGCCCCGTTGTGTAATATGCAGGCCCTAGGCATGCTGACTGCTTCAAATAGGACTATAGACATTTTAGATCCGGGAAAATTGTTGGCCAAGATTTCCTTGCAGTCTGTTGGTGTGACTTGATGACATCACAGCTCCAGCCTCGTCGATGATTCTCCGTTATGAAACAATAAAACCGCTCCTCTACTCGTACCACACATGATTTGCACTGCCCATCGAATTTCAGCGCAATTCATGAAATTTACCATTTGTCCAATGGAAAAGCCAGACTTCGCGGAGGCCCCTGTTCCTCCAAGGATTCAGAATGAATACAGCTCTGAGCCTGACAGCCTACTCTCAAAGCTTGAAGGGGAAGAAGATCCGATAAACTGGGCCCGTTTATGGAAAGGTATGTGACTGAATGGAGAGGGTATTCGTCGCGTGTCCCCTCTCATCGGAGCTGATAGACCATAAAATTCGTTCCAGTTTTATACACGGGCATCGTTGTCGGGATCGCCGGCATTGTCAGCTTCAGCTCGAGTGTCCATACGCCTGCCATTCGCGCCATCAGCGAGGACTTGGATACGTCAACGCTAGTCTCAACACTTGGTGGTACAACTTATCTTGTGGGATTCGGCTTCGGGCCATTTTTCTTCGCTCCTCTAGCTGAGCTCCTGTATGTTGCCTGGAGTATGAGACTGTCGTGGCACGAAACTTACGCAATCTTTTCCAGTGGCCGGAATCCTATTTACCGATCGACATTTCTTGTATTCTGTTTGGCAAACCTGGGGTGTGCACTTTCGCCAAACATAGCAGCTCTGCTTGTCTTCCGCTTCATCGCTGGTTTCTTCGGGTCACCGAGCGTCGCGAACTCTGGAGGCTCGATTGTGGATCTATGGCCAGATTCACATCGCTCAGTGCCGTTCGCATTTTTCACAGTCGCCAGTTATTGCGGCCCCGTACTAGCACCCATTGTTGGTGGGTTCCTGACACAGTATGTATCGTGGAGATGGAACTTCTGGCTGGTGTTGATTGTGTCCTCTGCAATCTACCTCCTCACTGTCATCCTCCTGCCTGAAACCTACCCACCAAAGTTGCTCGATCAGAAATCAAGGCGAGGTCACCGACCTAGGCTCGGAGTTGAAGCTCAAGCCCGCGAACCATTGAAACAAAGGTTCTCTGTCAGCCTCACGCGACCATGGATCATGCTCTTCACTGAGCCAATCCTCATCTCATTGTCACTCTACATGGCCTTCATTTACGGCGTCCTCTTCTTGGACTTCACAGCCTATCCAATCGTCTTTCAAAGGACGCGTGGCTGGTCACTCGGTATCTCTGGCCTATCATTCCTTGGCATAGGCCTGGGTATGGCTATCGCGGCCTTAGTGTCGCCCTTGGTTGACCGTATACATGCCCGTTACGTCCACAAGCTCGGCGGTCCCGCGTCTCCACAACCGGAGGCACGTCTCCCGCACCTTGTCTTCATTTCATGGTTCCTTCCACTCGGGTTGCTGTGGTTCGGTTGGACCGCCCTACCACCGACTCCATGGGCCTGGAGCATTGTAGCGGGTGTCCCGTTCGGCTTCGGGTTGGTCATGCTGTTCCTTGGCATCACGGGATACCTGACCGACTGCTATGCTGAGTACAGCACGAGTGCCCTAGCTGCAAATACCCTTCTAAGATCGCTCTTCGGTGCGGTGTTCGCAATTTTTGCCCAGGACATGTACATGAAGATGGGTACACCCTGGGCTACGAGCCTGCTAGGGTTTTTAGCAATGGCCATGGCGCCACTACCGTGGCTTTTCTACAGATATGGGCCACGCCTTAGAAACGTCAGCAGGTTTCACCTTGCCACAGTAAATCGTCGTCGTTAGATTTTGTTCTATTAGATGGACATGGGAGTAGTGGATATGAGCTGCGACATAGTTGGAAGGGGGGCACGACGAAGAAGTGTACGTTAAAAAAGACCAAGTTCTGTCGGTCATGAGCTTACGGAGGCAGCATAAAGTGAGGCTCTACAATGACGTTTTCGCGATTTTCACACTGGCCCGCGCCATTGCTATCTATGTCTAAATTCAATTGCGAAAATTGAGTTCCCCATTCTCCTACACTAATAATTGCAAACTCCGAAACTCTCACACAGGTGCGTTGTGATACACGCGAAACATTGGCAATGGACAACAGTAATATTCTGAATGTGGAGCGGCTTGGGTCCAATGCTCACCTGGCAGGCCGCACCAACTAGCATTTCTGCTGAGACGCTAAAACCATGCTGATACCAATATCTCTGCTCTGGAATGTGCGGATTCCGTTGGCTAAGGAAGCTGTGCTCATTGGATTGTTCTACCTCACACTAACTACGATTGTTATTGCAATCGTGCGGGCTGTAAGCATCAGCGCAACGAAGCACGGAACAGGACATGCCGGCACTACTTCTCTCTGGCTCTGGAGTGCTGTGCAGGCCCCTCTCGATATTCAATTTCTAATCTGCCTGTAGCACTGTTCAGAATACCTGGCTGACATTGACATGTTCACATCCCCAATAGCAGCTGTTATCTCATGCCTCTTTGCTTTTCCTTAACTTTTCCATACGGGCATGGAAAGGTAAAAGTCAGTGAATAGACCCACAAATCCCTCATACGAACGGGTTAGATCACGCGTTAAGGCAACCACCAAACATACCAGCGCTCCTCACAGCCTGTGCTCTATTAATCAGATGCCAGCACAATCCTTGCCTGGATAGAAGAGCAGCGGAAGTCTGATACGAGAATACACACGCCATACTGCCTCGTATGAAAGCCTCGAGATGTCACCTGAGAGTTCAGGACAGGTTCAGTATCAGACACCCGAGCAAGGTAATGGAATACGTCCCATGCTTGTCAACAAGACAGTCTTGCTGTGCCAACTTTCAGAGGGTGACTCGACAACGACGGGAGTCTTCCAGAGAGCAAACTCATCACAGAGCATATCAATTGAAAATGATACAGAAGAGGTTATAGTTCCAGATTACAGGAATGATCGAAGATGAAGTCCAAAGAGAAGGAGTTCGCTTCAAGAACAACGGATTCCTGGACACGCACAGTTGCATACAAGGGCTCGACTACACACCGATTGGTGATTCTCAAGGTACATATGACATATAGTGAAGATAACTTTGACTTGGAATGCAATCGAAACTGTCCACGGGTGCTAACAGTAAGAATAAGACAGCCAATAGGTCCAACAGGCAACTTTGAGAGGGGCGGTGATGCAGTGTGCGCGGCAGAATGCGAGTAAGCTCATGTCTTGCTCGTATCCATTGGGGTTCCATATCAGAAGGATTCAGTACTAGTAGTGTGCGACTGCTTCGCCGGCTTCCTAGTCAACAGCGCCGTCGGGACCGGTACTCCCTAGCCCATCTATACGCCACAATCCTGAGGCTACATGCCCGCCTATCGTATTATTTCCACTATGATCAACAATTAATTCTTCTTAAATGCCGGGTCTTTAAGCGTTTAACACTAGATGACGGCGTCGTGTAAAAAAAGGACGAAACCAGCTAAGTAATGTCCCGCGCGTACGCCAGGATTTCCAAGGCATGGTAAGCAAATGATCAACTCTGTCAGCTTTTGCTCTGATTTCAATGTCCATTTGTGTCATACAGCCGCCATGAGGAAGCAACGCTAATAAGTGTCGATCAGGAGGACCCACCTCCCAGTCCGTGACACAGACATACCTAGGTAACCACGGGGACTGCCACCACATTCACTTAGGGTACTGAAATATTCAAACAGGTTACCAAGTTTCAAGGAACACAAAATTAAGGCTTACTCCTATTAATCCAAAGCCGACAATATCACAGCACCTGTAGGCTAAAATGAAGCCTGAGCAAAAACATACAGCACCGGGTATTCGCTGGTCGTCACCGACCCAACTACTAATCCAGCGATTACAGGCTTGACTATGGGAGAGCGGACGGGATCCCGTATTTTCCTGTATCTATGGCCGTATGTGCTTGTTCTTGCAGTCTGCTGGACTATAACTGAAATTACTGGATAGCCTGCGAAGCGTCAGATGTTGAGTAGCCCTAGTTACCTGGGCAGCTAGGAAGATGCTTATTAGGATACCTAGATAGGCTCTCGCGTGGGGATATAGCATAGTTTAATCATATAATTTCGTTCTTGATTCGCATAGATCTCAAACACGGTCAACATTACTAAAGGAACTCGATGCCGATGAGAGCGGGGAAAGAATACACGAATGGTGGCATATGATCCAAGCCTTGTAACAGCTGTACAGACAACAAGACTAGCAGGAATGGCTTCTAATGGCGCCGTCGACTAAAATCGTCGACACAAGCCGCCCAACGGCTAATCTGTCACGGCGCTACAGAATCAAAGCCAGCAAAGCATTTATTATTCACCAAAGCCGTGGCCAACTTAGAAGGCAGTGTTCACATGGTCTCAGTCTGACCCTCCATCTCGTCTTTGACTGAGCAGCCTCTCTCGATAATCAAACCGACTTCATTATCAGAAAAAAATTTACCCGGTTCCCATCATCTATAATGTACACCTACCGGAACCTTCTCTACCTCCTCGGCGCTGCCAGTACCACCATCACGCTGGGCTCATGCTGCTTCTGGCATGGTTATTCGTTCGCAGACTTACGTGGTCGCGTTATTGACGAGACCATCGTCAACTTCTGCGAGACATATGTGCCCGCAAACTTCGTCAAAAGCCAGAAAATCGAGATCTGCTACTCATTCCCCCCCGACAACTCCGGAAACAGGATAGAGATGGGAATTACCAACAAGGCGGGGGGCTCCCAGGGCATGAGTGTGGAGGAGTGCAAAGAGAAGCTAATCAGTATCTACAATGTCTGCGAGCGCGGCGGAGAGGGAGAACTGGACAGCTTTCACTGGCGGCTCGACCCTCAGTCCGGAGGGTGCCCCTAGGTGTCGAGGCGGTGATCTGGCGATGGAGGTTCCCCGCCCATAGGTTTCTTTATGGAAGAAATGGGATGTGGTACCGTCGGTAGTGTTTGGGCAAAGGTGGACTCATTGCCTGTATTCACAGTGTGGAGATGGCCGAGGTGGTTGCGCTCTTAATCCGTATACATCCCGAAGGCGTACACGGTCCCTTCGTACAGTGGTCAAAGCTCAAATTCAATTGCTTTCAAGGGGCACTCTGCTTTAAATGAGGAGTGTTAGTGCTCAGGCGACAGTCATTGAGGTCTAAAAATATGGACTGGAACTACATGTCCCTTGTGAAAGGATGATAACTGGGTTCTTAAGACAGATTCATGTCCTGTCAAATGTAACGCTACTGGACTACAAACTCAACCCTTTTGAACTCTTTCACATGATCTATCCATCGATCCTATGATCAGTGGCAACAAATATCAGACGATGGTTGTCTATCCTCTCCCACAAAATGGATAGATGTAATTTATAAGCTTCTCTAATCGCTGCAGCTCCACTTACATCGCAGTATCTGACTTTTTGACCACAAGAGTCGCATAGGCTCTATAATATTTCTGGATGAGACATGGTGTCAGAGTTTGACCGTGCGTCATAACGTCAAGGGGCACAGTGGCAATAGTGAGGGGCCGTTTCCACAGGTTCCGATGGTTCTGAGTCTTTGTTCGTGATTGGCCGCTGACTAGAAGAGTAGGCCTCATGCATGGGTCTGTGGTAGGCCTCTTGCATTTTCGTCGGTAGGCCTCATGCATGAGCCGCCCTCAGCGAAGCGGTGGCTCTCTTGGCAATCAGGCGAGTTGAAATCATGGCGTGTCCTCTTGGAGCTTTTATAACGGCCCCTACTACCTTCAAATCACACGAAATCTTTGCCTCTGTGAACATTTTCTGTCACCTGTGTATGTATCTATCTTCCGTGCCGAGCTGAACAATGTTTGGAGCCACTAGCACTCGGGGTCGATGGCGAGGGTCTTCCACTCGCAGTCCACGCTACGTCCATTCTAATCAGTCCCACACATCACGCCCTTGTCGAAATTTCCAAAAAGGTTCATGCCATTATGGCTCAGAATGCAAGTTCTCCCACGACCAAGCCATATCTGATGCAGAATCGAAGTTGTTGGGCAGCAACAACGGCTTCTCAAGCGAGGGATACAACGACTGGAAGTGTTTGATGCGGACAAAGCCACTTGGATATTCGACAGCCAAACCCCTCATTTTGCGACAAGTCTGGTCGACAGCTCTACAAATCCTCGACGACAATAGCCGAGAGAGTCATCAACGGCTGATCAAGGACCTAGTGGACGATCAACTCGCCGGCTGCGAGTATTTGCTTCATACACTCCAAATGAAGTTCGTCCCTCTCGGAAAGCTGGAACTGGACTTGGTAGACAAGTTCCTGCGGACAATCACCCATGAAGCCATCCTGCATTGCCTTTCTGTCGACACGTACGTGGGGACACTGTACACCATGATCAGCGGAGCAAGTGGCGGGAAAGCAGTCGACTTCTTCTTGGACTTATCCCAAGCCATGCTGACCGCACTTGGATCGGAATGCCCGCTAAGTCGTACAGACATTGAAAGATATTATCGGCATTCGAACCTCATGGTAGACACGATGCATCAGCTTTTCATACGTGAAAAGCGAGTATCGTTCAACGAAGAGCTTCCCAAGCTCCTTGACCAGCTGGATCGACTTTACGAATTCTTCGGAGGTGCTACAGGCCTATCAGCTCTCGTGGAAGTGCCTGAAAAGGATGGAGTGGGAGTGCTTCGGCGGATTGTCAGCCTGACCACCAGAACTCTGGAAGACACTGGGAAGGCCACCACGCAGTGGCTGCCTTCTGCTTTATCCAGTTTCAAAGCAACGAACTCGCTGGTTTTCCCGATGGAAATGCCTGTTCCCGGAGACAGGCACGACAATGATCATACAGACATCGCCTTAATCTCTATCATTCCTACGGCCAGTGAATTAGCAAGCGACCAAGCGGATTATCTGCCCTCATCAGATTTCCGACAACCTCACTTTTTGATGGATTCCGTCCAGCGGCACATTGATACCCATTTTCGGCTACTTCGCCACGATATTTTTGGTTCACTCAGACAAGCGATTCATCCACTGCTTCAATCCACGGAGGCCTACCTGGCTATCTCTAATCGTCCTCCGGGCAGGGATGTCAATGCACACTTCTACTCCGGTGCGCTCCTCTCGCATGTTTCCGTCCATGAGAAACGGGGATTCGAGGTCACTGTAACCTTTCGGCTTCCCAAGCTGTTGGGTGCAAAAACGGCAGGAGAGCGCCGACAGTGGTGGACAAATTCGAAGCGACTGGAGCCTGGAAATCTTACCTGCCTCGTCCATCCTGACAAAGGCAAAGCCCTGGCTTTGCTCCTCATTGTCGTTGACAAGCACTCAGAGGACAAGGATCGGAGGGACTGGCGGCCGGACAGCTCTATCGTTAGCATTACCGCCAAGCTAGCCAACGTGAGAGAAGCAGATTTGCAACAAGCGATCGGCGTCTATCGGAAGCGAACCGAAGGAACCCTGGTGGGCTTTCCAAGCCTGCTTCCTGCCACTTTCACCCCTATCCTAGAGAACATGAAAAAAATGGTCAGGTCTCCCGAGCTGCCGTTCCGCGAGTGGGTAATTCCAGGCCCCCAAGATGAGAGGGGTAGGGCCCCTCGCGTCTGTCCATCTGTCCCTCGATACGCCCGACAGCATGGATTCTTGTTTCCATTGGACTCGATTGTCACTGGGAGTGACAGGATCCTTTACATTAGCGCTGAAGCGTCTCCAGAGGACTCAGAGCTCCTTGGCCAGCTCGAAGCAGAGACAGACCTGGATCGTGGCCAGTGCAGCGCGCTGATAGCCGCCCTTACCCGTGAATACGCCTTGATTCAAGGCCCACCCGGGACCGGCAAATCATACCTTGGTGTCAAACTAATTCAGATTCTCCTATCTTGCAAAGAGAAGGCTGCTTTGGGGCCGATCATCATCATGTAAGGTCTCAATACCCATTGGAACACAGCTTCTGCTTTTTTTGTGTTTTCCTTGTTTCTTAAGATTCGGAAGGTTGTGATGCGTCTCACTGGTATTCATCGATGACTGACTTGTTGCGAATAAGTTGCTATACGAATCATGCTCTCGACCAATTTCTTTCTCACCTACTGCATGCCGGTGTCAAAAAGTTCATACGCATCGGTGGGCAAAGCCGAAACCCAGAATTGGATGGCTTTAATCTCCGCACAGTCTGCGAAAGGGCTCCGAAGACTGGTATCGAGAATTACATAGTGGGTAGCAGATATACAGAGCTTGATCGCGTTCGCCAGGCAGCGGGCAAAAGGCTTGCAACGCTTCACAAGATGCGGAAGGAGTCACAAGAAGATGTACTGAAGCGGTTTCTTCAAATACGGCACCCCGGGGTTTACTGCCAGCTTTATAGTGACCATGCCGACGGTTGGAGACTGGTGAGGTCCAAGCTAGATCCACTGCTAAGTTGGATGGGCCTGCCAAGTTGGCGTGATCGGAGCGAAGACCCATCGAATACCCTTGACCCCGGGGCCGTTGATGCACTTTGCGCCAAGGCGGAGGATGACATTGAGGCGCTCTCAGGAGCGGAGCGCAGAGCCGTCGTCAACCACTGGACTCACCAAGTACAGACGGAGCAGGTACAACACTTGCTATCGGATATCGAGCATGCGGAGGAACTGCGAGAACAAGTGGACCAAGTACACAGCGAGGTTCGTCGCAGGACTCTTCTCACGGCCGACATCATCGGTATGACGACAACTGGCCTTGCGAAGGAAATCTCCATTATTCGGAACTTACAGTCAAAGGTCGTGGTTGCTGAAGAGGCAGCAGAGGTCCACGAAGCTCACATGCTGTCAGCGCTGATGCCTGGCGTGGAGCACTGTATTCAGATTGGAGACCACCAGCAGCTCCGCCCACAGATCAACAACTACGATCTCAGCCTTGAATCGAGTTCTGGGCGGATGTTCCAGCTTGACAGGAGCCAGTTTGAGAGACTTGCTGTTGGTGAACCCGGTCTTCCAGCCATTCCAGTAGCTCAGCTCGACGTTCAGCGCCGCATGCGCCCAGAAATCGCGAGGCTGGTCCGCAACACGATGTACCCCGGACTCCAAGACCACGATAGCGTCGTGAACTTTTGTGACGTGTCCGGAATGCGTGACAACGTCTTTTGGCTCAATCACAGTCACGGAGAGGACTCAGAGAATGACCACCACCACGTCAAGTCGCGGAGCAACGAGTGGGAAGTAGACATGACAATGGCCTTCATCCGCCACCTTGTCCGACAGGGTTGTTACAAGTCAACAGACATCGCTGTTCTCACTCCATATTCTGGACAGCTCGTCAAACTCCGCACCTGTCTCGGTAACGACTTCGACATCGCGCTGAGTGACCGTGATGAGGATGCACTGGCACGGGAAGGTTTTGAGACTCAAGGCGATCAAAACTCCGTCTCACCACTGCCCAGACTTCATAAGAAGCGCCTCAGTGAGTCCCTCCGCCTGGCCACTGTGGACAACTTCCAAGGAGAGGAAGCAAAAGTTGTCGTCGTGTCCCTCGTCCGCAGCAACCACGTCGGCAAAGTGGGCTTCCTGAAGACCAAGAATCGTATAAATGTCCTCCTCAGCCGTGCACAGCACGGCTTGTATCTTATCGGCAACGCAGACACATACAGCAACGTGCCAATGTGGGTCGACGTCCGGCGTCAGCTTGAAGAAACCGACTCAATTGGTCCTGCATTCCGCCTCTGCTGTCCACGGCACCAAGATACACCCATCGAATGCGCCGAGCCGGAAGACTTTTTCAGGTTGAGTCCTGAGGGTGGTTGTAGCCTGACCTGTGGCTGGCGTTTAAAAAATTGCGGGCATCAGTGTCTCGCCAAGTGTCACTCTGAAGCCATGCACTCTGTCTTCTCGTGTCCTCGCCCGTGCCCACGTCGTCACAAAACGTGTAATCATCCTTGTCCCAAGCTCTGTGGGGAGGATTGTGGACCATGCGAGGTCATTCTGGACGACGTTCAACTCCCATGTGGACATTCGCTGCAAGCGGTGGCCTGCTTCCGGACTCAACAATTAGCGGATATTAAATGCAGTGTGGAGGTTCGCAAGGAGGTCCCGGGGTGTGGTCATGTCCTGAACCTTCCGTGCCATCGAGACACAACTTCGCCCACGTTCAAGTGCTCAGAGCCATGTCCAACAATCTTGGAATGCGGCCACTCGTGCGCTGGCTCCTGCGGGAAGTGCCATGATAGGGGATCAGATGGAAGCAATACAGCAACTCATCAGACTTGCCGCAAGCTCTGTGGGCGGCCGCACAATACATGCAGTCATATGTGTGGCAAGATATGTCACTCTGAGCAACCATGTCCACCTTGTCTCAAACCATGCGAGGTACGCTTTTCTGTCTCCAGTCGGTACATGCATAGTCCTTTTGCGCTGAAATCCTTCCATTCAATCAGGTTCGTTGCTCCCATTCACGATGCGCGCTATCTTGTCGTGATGTTTGCGCCCCATGCATCGAGCAATGTACCTGGGCTTGCGAGCATCAAGGGGCCTGTACTATGCCATGCGCCGCGCCCTGCAATCGCCTCCCGTGCGACGAGAGATGCCAAGGCATTCTTCCCTGTGGTCATCAATGTCCTGGTTTGTGCGGTGAGCACTGTCCCCAGGGTTACTGTCAGGCCTGCGGCGAGAAAGCGGATCACCGAGTCGACCTTCTTGAGTTCAAGTCGTACAAGGATATTGATCTAAATGACTCCCCCATTGTGGTACTTGGATGCGGACACTTCTTTACTGCGGAGTCTCTAGACGGACTCGCGAGGCTCGGTGAGGTATACACAACTGACAAAAATGGTCAATACGCGGATCTCGATGAGGCTGCGGTCGTCGTGCCAATACCCAATTGCCCAGACTGCAAAATTCCTATCAGACAGTTCGCCACTCAACGGTACAATCGAGTTGTAAACGCGGGTGTCATGGATGAAACAACCAAGAGGTACCTCGTCAAGGGCCAGAGGGACTTAGAGAGCTTAGAGCAGTGCATCCGTGCGGCTGAACGCAAATTGGAACCCTCATGGGACAGAAAACGTCCCCTTTCAAGTGTTTCAACACGACCCAGCGAGGTTCAACGCACTCAAGAAACCCAGCTACGGCACCGATACGAAGAGCTCGAGGACCTCGAAATTCAGGCAATCAAGCTACGGCGGGAGGTTGACGTTGAGCTTCAACCTGGCAAAAGGTTGTTCGATGCCATCCTCGAAGCCAAGACCAGAGAGCGTTCCAGTACGTACATCTCGGACACAACGATCAACATCCTGCCAAGAGCAGCGCCAGAGTGGCGTTTGATTATTGCAGTTTCTTTAGCGGAGCTGCGAATTCGAGCAATCATGCTTCGAGATAAAATCCTCCTGCACGAGAAGGCGTCTGTCGTCTTGACAAATGGCACGCAGCTCCTGAAGGCTTCTTGGAGCCTTCTTCACGATTGTGAGATGCTTTTTGAGGAAATATCCGAGAACAAGCTTCCAAAGTACACAGTCATGTGCGCCCTCACCCATGCTAAAATGGCCTCAACTTTGCAACGTTCGCGACTACTCCAGAGCCAGCGCGAAAAGACGGGGAGCTGCATAGAAACCTCAAAAGCCTTGCTCGAAAAGTCCAAAACACTATGCGAGATGCCGTTTCACAGTGCCGCAGAATTGGCCGTGGAAGTGGATGTAGCACAACAGCAGCTACTTAGCGAACGGTACGAAACTGTGACAGCTGATGAGATCAGATTGATCAAAATCGCTATGGTCAGCGGATCGGGAGGTATGAGAACCCATTCTGGCCACTGGTACAAATGTCAGAATGGCCATGCTGTAAGAGACCCCACATTCCAGAAGCATCTATTGCCGAAGCGACTCGGGTGCAGAGCTGACTGTTTATTAGTTCGCAATAGGAGAGTGCGGGATGCCCATGGAGGAGGCACGTTGTCCAGAATGCGGATCTAGAATTGGCGGCAGAAACCACCAATTGTTGTCTACGGTAACGCGCGCAGAGGAGATGGAGAACTAGTTTTGCGCATTCATTCTTATCTATGAGGGGTCTCAGATTGGTAGCCAATTTTTTCTTACACTTTGAAACGCTGCTCGTAAAATCATGTCTTGATTCTTAGGTTGATATGGAGAACCTTCCGTGCTAAGCAGCGTCTATGGAATTTTGACCACCCACTGGGCGTCTAATGCACCGATCTCCTCAAAGCCGGCCGATTTTCAGGCTTACCACGGACTCGTTCTCGACATTATAGTCTCAAACCAGCCCAAAATCCGGCTCAAGCGGCTCCATGGTACCCATCCCACATTGCTTGTCACCTGCACGTGCTCCCCAAGATGCACAACATGGCTTGCGTCCCTGACCATATCCCGGCCCCCAATCAAGAATAACAACACCATATCCGCGATTTTTGGGCCGTCGTCCTCGATATCTATTGCCCCTCTGACTCCCCCGGCAACTCCCTCAGTGTCGTCCCAATGCTCCGCAAAAGCCTTGATCGTCTCTGCGTTCGTCCATCCGTCGAACTCAAAATGGCCTTGGAATGTGAGAACACGACCAGGTTCGTAGGCTCCTTGAACAGCACACTTCGGTGTGCTACCGACAAGTGACCAAGAAGGTGGCAACGCAGGGGTTCCGTCAGCGGACATGGGGAGCTTGACGTGGTCTCCATGGACAAGTTGGATTTTCAGGCTTTTGAGACCCTCTTTGTCGACGTTCTTTGTCAATAGGGGTCCCATGCCCTTGCGAAAACTCTCGGTGAGCTCAATCTCATGGACACCCAGCTCCCACCCTGCGGGGTTCCTTTCGACATTGGCGTCGACCCCCAGTCTTCGTAGCAGACTCTGGCAGATGATTTGATGGCCAAAGCAGCTGCCGAAGAATCGAATATGAGGGTGTTTAGAGTACACGTATCCTAGGAAGTCGCTGAGCCTTGCTATCCAGTCTTTACCCCGTGACTTATAGACTGTGTGTACGGATCCCGAGACAAGAATTGCGTTGATATTCTTCAGGTAGTCTGTGTCCGTGGGGGGCAGTAAACCATTGACTGCATCGAACTCCGTGGAGTTGATCTGGATTGGTGATTTTGTCCGTAATGCCGCTGCCTCAAGGACCCGGTGGAAGATGGTACCGTAGCTGCCACGCGCAGCGTTGACAGTTGGAACAGAAATGTCTGTATTAATAATGGCGATATTCAGGGAGAGATTTGGGAGAGGAGGGCGTTCATGATTCATCTCGAGTAAGATCTTTATTTGGTGCTTCGTCAAGTAAGAGAATTGACACAGATGGCTCGCGTAAATACAAATGAGAAAAGAGTCTGGGGGAGAGAAAGACATAGAGGAGAGAATTACACCCACATGAAACTATTATACTATACGCCCCGGCCTGGCCGGCTCTACACGTAAGAGAAAACGACACAACTCAATGGTATGGGGAGCAGGTATCCGCATCAACCCTAGCGGTCTCCCTCCCCACTTGTCTCTGGTTTCATTTGGGTGCTCTTCTTTGCAGGATGAAACTTACCGATACCGGCGACCACATCTTTGCCTGTTTGTCTGAAAATATCTGTAGGCGGTCGGTTGTTGGTGTATCCACCGTGATGGTCAGCCTCGCCGATGCTGCCTCTTCAGAATTTCGTCTGCGAGATCGCTACCGTTTAGCACATCACTCATTGACAAGATGAATAGGGAGTGGATAGTTATTGGCCCATAATTGATCGCCAACGAGCTTATTCGGACGCACTTTCCAGTTACGGTAGATTCCAGGACATAATAATTACTGCATTGAATGAACAGCTGACCTACATAGTCTACGTCAGCACTCCTCGACGGCATGGTCGGGAAACTCGATAAGTTATTATCTCCAAAGCGGTTCAGGTGATGACCTCCATCATCATGAAAGTTAATGTCTTCGTTGGTCATCACTGACGATGCCAAAAGTTGAGTTCCAACGTTAAACCTTTATGTACGAAGCCGTGGCTGACTTTCCTTTAGAATAATATGTTTGCTTAGCAGCGTGCGCATCCTTATTTTTGAAACGTCACGAGGGCATTTTCCAACACCTGATTCCCCTATTCATTTCTTGAATAGGTCACTGCCCAGGTATGGATCTTGCATGACTCAAGACCCGAGCTTTTTCCCGTCCATGTGTCCATGAAATATCCCTTGGAGTTCTTTTAAGGTAATGAATTGGTCACAGAATGCTGTTGGACAGTGAAAAGTAAAATTATCTGACATGAACGCCGGCCAGCGAAGCGAATGTAGTTCCACCCTGATCCGTCACGTGTTGGCAACTGGGCCGAGAAGCGGCGAATTATTCACCTGAAGAGGAGCATCTGGAAGCATCCAATGAACATTTCTTCAATTCTCATTCTAAAAGGGCCTTTGATTATCCGAGAACCTAGATATGTTTTGTAAGGACATCCACATTCCTGCATGTCAGATTGTCCTGGTAGATTCGGATTCGCAGAGCAGTGCACTGGAACCCCACTTTCCCCAGGTCCTACTGCCCCGGTCGCGAGAGGCTCCATTCTGGGAGTCCGGGGAAGTGGATATCTAAAGACTCAAGGGTTTATAATGCGTTGGGAGTCGTTGACTAGGTACTTTATGTAAGTAGAGTCAATGCGATTCAGAGCCGTTAGGGTGATTTTCCAGGGCTTCATCTAAGCATTCCACAGTACTCGGTACCGTTCGCAAACCCGCGTGTCCTATCCATAGGTTCACTGCAGACGATTAGATAGACCGTAGTGCGATACAGTGTCCGTCCGGTAGTCGAAAAAGATACTATGAGACCACTGGCTAGGTGCCATTCTGGCTACAAGGGTGCCAATACGGCGCAGTAGACGTAGCCAACCGCGAGAGCGCAGACCGCATCACAGGTATTATATGGCTAACAATGGGGAGGCTTACTGTGCGGCGCCTCATTGCTGTGCCGCACTTCCACCGTTTGAGTCATCAGCTTTTAACAACAGGCAGGACGCTGCACCTTCTACTGCCTACAAGACAAAAGTCAACATGTTGGTGACCTCACAATTCCAAAACGCAACAAATTTCCCCATCACAAGTTGCACCACCGTCATGGGCTGTTTTACTTCGTCACTTCAAACCCGAAGCACGGGAGACGCTATGAGAATAGGAAGTGAACCCCCTAAACGTTCGGCTTCCACGTCTGAGGCCTCCCCATCAGCCCTTCAACCCCCCCTCGAGAAACTGCCCGTTGAGCTTCAGACCCTCATCCTCTCCAGCGCTCCGGACCTTCATTCGCTCAGGTCGCTTGTACTCTCCTCTCCGATCTTGCATCGAGTATATTGCGGCAGCCGTTTGCGAATCCTACAGTCTGTACTCGGCAATATCTTAGGTGGAATGGTTATCGAAGCCTTAGCGACGCCACATTGCGATACGACGCTCTTTGAAGAGGCTAGCCAAGCATTCTTCGGCTGGCCATTTAACAAAGAAGATGAAGCAAGGTACAGCATGCCAGAAAGTTACTGGCTGTCTCGATTGAACCTGAGTGACACCACCCATCTTCTTCAATTCCACACTCGGGTCATGGACCCTCTTACCAAACAATTCGTCAATTGGGCATTGACCTCGTTAAATATCTCATCCGAGGAGGAAAAGATTTGGCAACAACCCCTGAGGATCATGGAAAGGCGCCGGATTCAACGGGCCATGTATCGCTTGCAAGTAACAAATGACATCAATTACCAGGACGGGCGTCAATGCGTACGATACTTCTCGATGTTTCCTCCATGGGAGATCGAGCAGCTGCTTTGTATCCAAGACTTTGCAAGGGCGATCAAGAGCGATGTCCTCGAGCACAGCGGCTTGATAGAAGATCTGGCCGATCATGTGACGCAGGAGCAGAGACGCGAATGGTTCTACTCCGAGTACGATTTGGCTCAGGATTTCAGGCACAAAATGGCATTTGAAGGTGACGAAATTCATTCTCCCCCATTGGCCTGGGTCCTCTTTTGGCGGGAAGAATGCAGCAACTTTTACGGCTACTGCATTAACGCCGAACTACGTCGCTTCGGCTACGTTATGTGGGATGCAGTGCGGCTTGGCGAAAGGGCCCAGGCTCGTATTGACTATTGTTCATTCAATTTGTTAGGCAGGGGAGATGAGGAGGACGTCAGGTGGGAATACTACGATTCTTCTTTAAGGATTGAACGACCTGAAGGTAAGTTTATATCCACCCCCTTGTCGTGTTTACTTCGAAGGACTGTTTCTGATTGATTCCAGATTGGTGGCGTACTTGAGGTCGCCCGTCAAGTATGAATAAAGAACGTGTCACCTTTTGTCCCGTCCAGAGCGATTGAGCCATAATGAGATATCTTAGCCTTGCTGGCAGGCAGCGGTGATGCGGATGCTGGTAGGTAACAAGACACTTGGCCTTATCAATACCATGTCCGCTTTTCTAAGCCATCCGTGGAACAAATAAGAAGAGCACCGAGACTGATGAGTGTAGAGATAGAGCGATTTCAGGTTCCGCAGTGGGCACCACGACAATATACATGTCACATGTCTGTTCTTGCTGCCTGGGTCTGAATCATCCTCATTAGCAAGGGGTCCCAGGACTGACTTAAGTATAATTTGGAATTTACTGACTCCCTTAGTTTTAGCGTAAATGTCATTCCGGGACCTATAGGCCCATTCAACGGTCTAGTTTAGGTTCAAGAGTTTCAGGCCTTCTCCTACGTGACATGAAATAGTTTTTGGCATTTGAGATAACGCACCAACCTCTTTAATTTCCTTTTCTTTTTACAAAACAAAAAGAACAACAAAATTCAAGGTACCAATTTCCAATCAATTCCACGTGACACTATCGTCGCCTCAAGCTTGTACGTAGCACGTATCACAATTCGTAGTTGCCAAGCTTGTTTTCTAAATGAGAGTTTGTATAAGAAAACCTCGGCCAGAACCCAACAGATGGCTTAGCAACTCAGGTCGCATCCCATGGCCAGCTTGCAGGAACACTTGATATTGCCACAATTTTACACGTAGAACATGCAAAAGTCTATATTTGCAGCTAATATTTCGGGTTTTGCTCAACAGCCGAAGCCGATCATACCTCGCAAAGCCGGCCATCACCTTGAATCTCCCACCCCTCACTTCCCACCGCCGTTTTTGCCCACAGGACACCGTGTGGGTCATATTTACGCTTGACTGACAGAAGATTTCGGTAGTTGGGGCCGTAGAATGTTTCCTGCCATTCTGGCTGGTTGACATCCGCTTCGTTGAGATAAGCAGCTCCGTTGGGGGTCAGTTCTGCCAAAGCTGGCACCAAGATGTTTGTCACAGTTTCTCGATCGGCATCGTTTGCTGTGAGGTTATATCTATCGTACATACTAGAAAGAAGAAGTGTTATTCTCCTGTAGCAATTTTGGAGAGCATCGTATCATATGAGGTTGGTGTCGTCTCGATAGAACGTGGTTCTACGGCAGAGCCTTTCGACAGACATTTGCACAAATGCCCAGCTGCTCTACCCTGCATGTGTCTGTGCATGTGTGAAACCAAGAAGTATATTGGTTTGGGAAACGACTTACATGCCAATGAAAGCCAGGGCCACCGTCTCACGCCAGTATGGGTGGACGGAGTTCGGGGACGTCGGGACCCTGCTCACATTCTGAGAGACGCCCACGAATATGCCCCCGTTGTCGAGAATGTGCTCGATGGAGTCAATCAAACGAGCAGCCGAGCTTTGAGATGAGACGAGAGACCCCGGGATAAGACGGCCACCGACGTTTATCTCATTGACATTCATCTCCGGGTTCATCGTATCAGCTGCATCCTGGAAGGTAGGATAATTGCGGGTCGAAAATTCTGTATAGTCTCACATCAGTGCCACGGTCGAGTCTGTGGAGTCTTAAAATCAAGGGTAGAGAGAATTTTAATACCATAACCGATACCACTCTGGTTGAAAGCAAGTAGTGTGGGCTGGAATAATCGTTCCAGATCTTGTGCTGTTCCATTTGGCAGGTAGGACTGTGGGATTGTGAACCTCCCTTTTCTAATGATCTGCCAATACACAACAGCGCCAGCGTCCAACATCGCAGGAAGGTTGAGTAGAAACGTTTCGAGAACATCCCTGTACTTTTCTGTCGGTTCCGTGAAAGAAAGTGTGGCTCCACCGGTTGGCATGTCAGGGTGCAGCTTGACCGTCATTGACAACACGGCGCCGTATGTACCGCCGCCTCCACCGGACAGAGCCCAATACAGGTCCATATTCTGATCGGGTGTAGCGACGAGGGTCTGGCCGGTAGGGGTAACGACTTCCCATTCTAATACCTGGTCGGCTGCGAGCCCAAACCTGGATCCAAGCGGGCCGGCCCCGCCTCCCTGGGTGTAACCACCAGCAATACCGACTGTTGGGCAGGCTCCTTCGACGACAACAAGACCCAGTGCATGGGCGACAGACTGGGCCTCGGAAGCCTGTACGCCTGCTCCCATTCTCATGGCTTTTCCTGCGTATGCGCTGGAGCGGTACTCGAGCACGTCGATGTCCTTTAGGTGATGAGTCCATAGAGCCAGCGAGCCTGCCCCAGTCGACTTGCCCAGATAGTCGTGTCCGGTATTCCGAATGACGAGGCGAATGTTTCGTTCCTTTGCAAAAGCTAATGTTTCGACGTAGTCTGAGGCACCGGATGCGTTGACGGCATACTGCACATATGATCCTATAACGCATTGGGCGGCGCGATCGGTGAAGGGGTCGCAGCTCTCGTTGGCGAAGAATGCGGCCATAGGCGAGTGACTGGTTTTGTCATGAAATTCCGGGTGTATCCAGTTCGCCCTTATATCAGCACAAGTAGCATTGTCAAAACTGACCCCGGGAAAACTGTCGTGGCAGGGGCTGGCAACGGGCACAGTCTGTATCAGCCGTCCACCCACGGTTTGGTTAAGTGCGTCCCATTCGGCAGCAGATGGCCAGCATTCGTCTCCTGGAAAACAGCGACAAGTTTGTATCGCGCCCAGAGGCGACTGAGATGCTGCAACCCATGCTGCTCCCAGGAAGACAACACCAGTTGTGCAGATGACCAGCGAGGCCTGGGACTTGATATACATTTGGTGAAACATTGTGTTAGGATGACGTCCAAATAAAGTAGCAGGCCTCGTGTAATCTCTGAGTGAAGCCACTACCTCGTGAAGAGGTCAGGATGGTTGAGGAGAACCAAATAACAGCAGACGGCGATGTGGCATGCGCCGAGACTGATGTGGACTCCTTGAGTAAGCAAAGCGACAAATGTATGCATGCGATGGCATCGATCTGCAATCGGACGTGGTCACCCCGCAATCCGGAGCAAAGCCGTCTCCCATTCCACGCGTGCCGAGTTGCCGGGAAAGCTGACATACAGATAGATTTACTCCTTGCTTAGTGCTGACACAAGTGCAAATATTCAGTGCAGGTGGCCCCGAGCCATTATTGATAGACCATCCGGCCTAGTGCGCCCCCCCCCCCCGGGTACTCCATATTGGTACAGACAACAAGTTATGGGAGTTGTTCCCCAAGCCGTCAACTCATCATTTGTGGGGGGGAGGGGGGTTTTTAGATTTTCTCTGCTACACTGAATTAACCAACCTCTAGAAAGCCGCCAACTCGATCCCATTGACTCGAAACAAATCCCCCCAGGAGAAGGGTTTAGAATAGCTATAAGACATACGTAGCAGACCGTATATATCCCCCTTGTACTATATAAACATAGAATCCATTGCTTCTGAAAGCTCAGCGGAACTAACTTTCTCGATACATATCCTCATAGCACTGCAAAATCTTGAGTTTAAGATATGCTTGGGACCCAGTTTGTAAGCTATATCTGCCTCGAGCTTTCAATCTGACTGTAAAGTTAGCTTTCGGCTGGGTTCTTCCCTGCTCGAGGGTTTTAAATTACTTAGATATGGTACAATTGCATGAAGGCACAGCTAGATCTCACCATGTCAAGCGGTGAGGCGGCTCATCAGTCTTCGGGCGCCTTCTTGATAAAAGCTCTTTGCTGGTCCGCCTACAGGAATTTGAATCCATGGCACTCTTGATTTCGTTTCGAGTGAACAACATCGTACAGGCAACCATTAACATCTGAAATGTGCTCTAGTCAAAGCTGCCCGACGACATCCTGCTGTGTGAGGGGTTGCTATCTGAATGGGCGGCAACTTTTCAGCCGCACGAGGGCCTTTAGCTCCGGTATTGAGCCATCTGATTGGAAGCAACAGTGGTGATATGCATTTAGAAGAGAGTCATTAAAAGCTTTATGATAGCAAATTATGCATGTCAGCAAGCTGGCGCGCGGTCGTCGCCAACCTATTGGTTCATATTGCAGCCCTCGAATTTTCGGCCAGACACCCTACCGAAACGCCACGGGCATGGCAGCAACCCAGCTGAAACATGGAGTCATAAGCTTGTGCGGCTCTGCTGTTGTTTCGGCGAATTTCAGCTCAGTAGATGCGGTCCGCACGCGCTTGAAAAGGTTGTCCTCTAGGGACCCCTCTGCAGTAAGGACTGTAGCTTACTGCACACACTTCGCATACAAACATCGCAAAGTTTCCAGACCCGCCATTCATTCCACAACTGTTCCGCAAGAGCCTAAAATGTCTTGGTAATATCATTCTCAAACGGGTCGATATCGTCACTCTCAACTTCCAGGCTGTAACTATGGATGCAATAAACCTCGATTCAGAAAATCAAGGGGGAAGGGCTTATGCCGATAATGGTGAGTTTCCTGCTTTTTTCCGATTTGCGGCTTTGGTGGAGTCAGTAACAGAAAAAGAACTGATTGATCAGGAGAAAACTATGCCCACCTTTCTTCCCGACCTCCTAGTCGCGTCCAACAGATTTTCAACAGATCTTGGTCGAGCAAATCCTACACAGATAACGACGAGGATATTCATCTTGATCGTCAAACTGCAATTGGTCACACGGCTCCGGAGTCGCAGTCTATGCTTCTGGAACCACAAGAAAAGCCGACTTACAAGTTTCAGCGCCACATCAGGAGGTCACTGTTGAACACGCTAGGCCCAGTAGCGGTCACTGGATTCTACTTCTTCATCGCTCTCGAGTACCTGAGCCGGCCTAGTGTTAATGATATCAGCCCGTCGCGTATTCTCAGTGGAAAGGGCGTCTTCTATGCATTCTTCATCCTCAGTGTCTTCGTGCTGGAGTGGGCCAAATCCGGGCTCGCAGGTTTCGAGGCTTGGGCGCTGATGCAGCCTTGGCTGGCGCCGGCCAACGCCAACCAGCTCATGTGGCACACCGATCGAGCCTGGGGATCGATGTCTGGATGGTGGAAGGCTCTGCGCGTCACCATAAACTTCTTGCGCCACGGCAAACGGAAAGGAGAGAAGTGGCAAGGACCCTCTTGGCTCTGGTTCTACCTGGCCTCCTGCAGCTTGATCTTCTTTGTGGCAGTCCCGATGGCAGGACTCTCGATGGAGCCTGCGCCTTCGGTCAGGTTAAGCGAAAGGAATATTGCCATTATTGGCCCGAATCAAACGACATTTGACACTCAGCAATCTGTCAGTATTGCTCAGAGTGCGGATGGCCGCTGGCGACAGGGAGCCCCTACAACGCCGCAAGGTGAGACAATTCTGTACGCCCCAGAGGACACTCAAAACGCAGGCAGGGCTTTTGTCGAGGATGAGGCTTGGAGAATCTACAACTTTTGGCCTCAAGACGACAGTCAACCAAGACCCAACATTACTTTCTTCTCAGGCCCTGCAGTCGGCGAGAGAGTGCACGGTGATGCTTGGGGGATGCTCGTGAATGTTTCTTGTGTGCCGGTCAACCCCTACACCGGACTCGAGCTTCTCAATATAACATCGGTCGATAATTGGACAGCCGTCACGAGTGATAGACTGATTGTCATTGCTTCTGACTGGGAGCAATACCAGCAAGGTTCAATCTCAAGTTCCTATACTCTCTACACCGATAGCAGCTCCTGGCATATAACCCCAGGATTTGGCGTCAACTATAGCTATGTCATGACCAGCGACCGAGACATATCGAACTTTCTTTCGGATTACTCAAACCAGTCTACCGTGCCCCAGCTCCCGCAGCCAGAGATCCCAATTCAGGGCTCAGTCGAGATGGTCCTCTGGCAGTCTATCAATACGGAACAGGGCTTCTCCACCGACCAGGACCAAGATTGGCTCAAGATGAAGGGGAGTCCCGTGGTAGTCTCCTCCGGCGACTACCTGGGATATGGTCTGCAGTGCTCCGTGTACTCGTCTGTCGGGACGGCCTCCCTCTCCGCCATTACCAATACCTTTTCCGACTTTCGTCCCCAGCAGGCCGCATACGGAAACACGTTTCTTACGTGGGACGCTCTTGAGAACCTCGGTGTCTATGCAATCCAGACGCTGGTCTACGCCGCCTTTACCAGCGCGGGCGTCAACTGGCAAGGCTACGGCGGGCGCTCGCACCTGTGCACAACCGATACCATCTTCTCAACATGTAATGGCTGGTACGGCGCCAACATCGCCACCAACGGCCGTGCGATGCACATTCCGATGAGCGGACGCAGTCACTTGGAGAACAGCACCGAGTCGAGTGGCTTCGTCATCCAGTACCCGGCCATCTCGCCCCAGCGAATGGCCCTCGCCATGCACAAACTCTTTGGTGAGGTGGCAATCGCGGTCATGGCCTCGGGGCCGGGCAACTGGACTGACCCGGCACTGAAGGGGCTCGACCCCATAACTGACATAGTCCCCGGTGTGCTGCCGTACCAGCTGATCATGGCACTGCTGGCGCTATGGACAATACTGACGGTCCTGCCCCAATTTCTGCTCCCGAGCTCCTTGTTCGGCCGCCGCTGGGCGTCCGTCCTCGACGGCTTCGCCATGTTCCGTTTCGGCGCGGAGTGGAGAGGTGCCGTATACGAGCTGCGTGGCGGAGATCTGACGTCGCATGACACAACCTCCTTGTGTAATGTTCCAGGTATGATCGGAACTCTGCAGCCAGGCGGTGTGCAGGAGGCCGGCGGAGCCTCTCAGCGTCCGGGGTTCGTTGGCTTGAGTCGATATAAGGCAGATACGGGCCCGAACAAACTGTACACCTACCATAAAGCGACGTAGGTATTGATTGGATTGTCATTTTTTCGATACCCTCGGCGGGCCTGAAAGTTGATAGGCGTAGTTTTGGTATTGGTCATGAGATAATTAGTGAGTTCCCGCTCATGCTTACTAGTTCACCATTCCACATACAAGAACGCCTGTCTCATGGTCTGACGAGCTTGTAGCATCGCCGACCTCCGTATACAATTTGAGCAGCAGGATATCTATTCGTGCGACCATTTGGAAATGATTTCTCCATGAGGGGTAGACGATATGCATAGGTATATTGGGACAACTATGATAAGACCTTTTTCTTGAAAGTAGTGGCATGCGAGTGATCTCATCATGTGGAAAGAAGCGAAGGTTATACATAAAAACTTTGTCCTGTGTTTAGGACCGATCATAGGCATTGTTAGTTAACTTTCTAGAATAGTCTTTACTAGCAATTTCCGACGGTGCTGAGTCCACCTGACCTGCCACTTTGTATACATAGGAATCATTGAGCCTCTCCATAATCATAGCCCGTTGACACACATCCAGCTCAAGCCAGGCAGTAACGCACGACGGATGTTACTCTCGCAAAACGCCGGGCAGTGAAGAATGCCCAGATTGTGTAGTGCTCAGATGCTGTAGTCGCGTAGCGGAGATCTGGGTTAGAGTGGCTCCTCTACTCAACTAGAGGCAGGTTGGCGACGCTCTTCCCACACTCGAGCTCGAACAAGCCACGCGTGACCATGACCACCTAATAAGAGGGCCGAAGTAGGCGGTTTCCCCCTCCACTGCACACCCTGCACCACCTGGGCAGTATTACAAAATTAGCTGACGTCAATTTTGGTGCTGCTTCTACTGGACGTTCCAACTTCTATCCTTTCCAAATTCCATTCCTCTGTCTTTGACTTTTCTGCCATGTACTAATCATGAGAAAGCCAATGATCAATATGAGTAGCCAACCTCAGTATGGGGTTGAATTAGGTTAGCGCCCCGTACAGAAAGCGGCTTGGGGAACGACTCGCGAAGGCTGGGAATCTCTTAAATGTAGGCGATGCTAGGCGGGCGCAATATCCCTAATAGCGAAGATCGAGTAACATTCGCCGCTCGGCGACCGGCACTCGGCGCAAAGCTTAAAGCGGTCAATTAACGTAAGGCAGTACGGTTATTACCTAACGGGGAAATTATCTGCCGTCTCTTGCGGAGTCGTAGGGTCCGGTTGGATGGGACTTCATGTTCCTTTGCCAATACGAAGGTTTCGAATATAGGGCTGTGGAATGTTAACTCACAGAGCCGCGAGCTTCGAACCCCACCCCCTATTCACTTAATGATCTGTACCTAGGAAGTTTAGCGAAGTCAAATAGTTTATACAGCTCAAACTTTCCACTGATTCTTGTGAATGGTATTGCACAATACTAATCAACTTTTCACGATCCCGATCCCGATCCCGAAATCGTCTTAAGCCTGCATCATGAAAGGAGTCCAAGCAACCATTGGCGGCGCCCTTGCGGCGCTCGTCGGTCTGGCCCAGGCCAACTCCGATATTGTCAGCCTGTACACCAGTGGCAACGCCTACATCACCGAGGCCAGCGCGACTCTCGTGCTGCCTAAGCTCCCCAGCTCGGTGTCCGGTGATGTCGCTATCTGGAGTGCGATTATGATGGAGAACCAGGCGTCTTTCCTCCAGGGAGTCACTTCAAACTCTCCTTCTGGGTACTGCAGCTACGATCACACAGTGCTCGCAATAAGTGTCTAACATTGTTTTCATAGGTCATACTGCAACGACCAGGGCAAGAACTGGTGCAACTTTGCATACACATTAGTTGGTTAGTGGTGGACTTGACATCACTTATTTCTCACATTGCTAATTCGTTTTCACTTTCACAGGCTCAAACCCAACTGTCGGCGATCCCGTCACCGCTTCTCCCGGATCTACAGTCAAGACAACCTGTAAGCTACCTTATTCTCAGTCTCGACTGGTGGCCACTCGCTAAGACATCGTGCAGACAAGCTGAACTCGTCAACCCAACTCTGGGACCAAAACGTCTACATCGACGGCAAACTCCTCTCCTCCGTCTCGACCAGTATGTGAACCTCCACCAGTGCTGCGGAAACAACGAACCCACAAAACCAAGCAGAAAGCTAACCAACACGTGTCCAGGCAAGGGCCAGCACGGAGACATCTTCTACATCTCCATCGAGTGCGCCTCCGGTGGCTGTGCCCAGCACCCAGCCCACAGTACGTTGCCATAACGGTACCCGTCTCATAACATCGACCTCGAAAGCAGCTAACATGATTCAAAACAGGCTGGCAGGACGTCTCGGTCGTGCTCAACCAGGCCGACCAGACCTTCAAGCACTCGGGCAGCTGGAACTTCGGCGCCACCGGCGGAGCCATGTCGACCCCCGATGGCGGCAAGACCTGGAACTTCACCACTATCAACGTCCCGGCCCAGAAGGCCGAGTGAACGGGCTGACAGGCTTGAGGCTCGCTCGTCTCTTGTGGGCAGAGATTTCAATGTGTATATATTGGCTCAGTAAATAGCGTAGTTGGCTTCCATCAGCATTTCAGTCAACATCCGAGGTGGAATGAACCGTGTATGAATTATCTTTAGTTCGTCGTGCATGAGACCAACTGGGAGGAAGACCTCTCCCTCGAAGCTCCCAGATAAGGTTAGATGCTTCCTCATGGTTCCAAGTCTGTAGTCACCCTCGAGGACTGGTAATGCATGCTAGAAACTCCCTTGTGGCTCTTTTGTCTCCCAAGTTGTTCTCCATTGCCAACCGCAGAAGTTCATATGCAGCCTCCACAACATCGCTGTGCCACGACAATAGTCGCGTCTGGCAACCTCTGTTAGCAAGCCACGACGAGAGGGTAATGTCTTCCCCCATTTGCGTTGCCTCGTGAGTAATTTGGTGGCAGAGCAGCAAGAACAGGAGCCTCACCTCGGTCTCATCAGCCTTAACTTCCATCAGCAGTCTCGGCTCCCGAGAGGAAGACGGCACGTAGTTGGTTTGGACATATTGTCCACGTGAGACCAAGCCTCACCGCGCGATCCTCTACGCGCACAAGTAAGAATAACTACTCTTGTCGCTCAGGGGGGAGGCATCCCCTGCTTGCTTCCTCCATGGCTATGGCTGTATTTAGAATGGACCAGGAGTCATAATGACAGCAATGTCATACATATAACATCGCAGTCCACTGGTGACGCCCGGGGTTGACCAAAAAACCACAATGCCGAGCCGTACAGCGTCATGGCCATATGAGCAGCGGACAGACATCAGCTCCGCCACGCAAGTACCCTAGGCTGATCTCCTGTGTGGTCCAGGCATGGGCAGCTTCTCAGAGACCTGACCTTTCTGGCGGGCTTTCCCAGGCAAGATCCGTCCGAAGGGGGTCATCACGAAGACGAGAAACACGTTCTGGTGACAAGAAAAAGAATTCCTGAATTATAATAAGAACAGATGGAAACAGCAGTTCCAAGACAAACCAGCCATAACTTTAGAACGCCATGCGGGAATGAAGCCATTCTACTTTTTGCCCCACCGACGACTTATATACAAAGCAACAGCACGGGGCTTAATACCCTCTCCATACGGCCAAGTCCTGATTATATCAAGTCCCCCAAAACCCCCTCTCACCACGTCGACCAAGCCCCACAGCTATCCCAGCTCCGCCAGCCCGAGTTCCACTGCCACTCGGTCAGGCGGTCGACGAGCACAGGGTCGATATCGCGGTTCGTCTTGGCAAAGACGGTCTCGTAGGGGTGCACGTTGGTCCCGAAGTACTTGCCGTTCCACAGCATGTCGCCGTGCACGTTGGGGTCGCACACGGCCGAGTAGTTGGCGATCCCGTGGTACGCGGACATGAGCAGGTCGACCCTGTGGCCGGCGTCCAGCATGATGCGCGTGGCGCCCAGCTCGGCGTGCAGCGCCCTGTTCAGGTCCGGGTAGCACCCGGCCAGCCCGACGGGCTCCTCGCGCGCGGCGAAGGCGTCGACGTTGGTCGCGTTGGGGCCGGGAGGGGGCGGGTGCATCAGCAGCTGCATGCCGACAAAGTCGGTCGCCCAGACCTCGGACTGCACGTGGAAGTGGGGCCAGCAGTTCGCCGTCATGCCGACGAGCTTGGTCTGGACGTCGACCTTGGCCAGGAAGATGTCGCTCCAGCAGGCGCCCCGGCCCCAGTGCGGGAGGAAGGGCCCCCGCACGCTCGAGTTGAGCAGGACGAACCGCTTGTACCGCTTGTACAGCTCCAGCCGGCCGGGTCCCATGCCCAGCGGGATCTTGTCGCCCCTGAGGACCTCGCCGTACGCGCCTAGGTCGTAGCACGTGTTGGGCCGGTAGACGGTGCGGATGTTGGAGGCGCCCTGGGGGATGAGGAGTTCTGCCGCGGTCTCGTTGTTCATGCCGTTGAGGATGAAGATGAAGTCGGCCGCGGCGTGCAGGCCGTGGTGCAGGAAGAAGCGCAGGTTGTCGCGCGAGCCTGGCGAGTCGGAGAAGGCGTACAAGATCAGGGGCCGCCATGGGTCGTCGGCGGGAGGGGATAGGGGGCCCTTGGAGGGGCGGCCGGAGGGGTTCAGCTGCCCTTCTGATATGTAGGGGTTGATGACCTTGACTGGCTTGGTCGGGAGGGGGAGCTCTGGCTGGCCCTCGGGGCGGGAGGCGTCGAGTTCGAGGGGGCCATCGTGCTGTGATGAGTCGACTTGTAGTGTCTCTGTCGTCTTGGTCTGGCAGTAACGACATGTTAGTCCCGCTGGTGGGCATGTAATGGGCATGTAATGGGCAAGTCAAGGCCAGACCGAGGGTAACAGAAGCAGACACCTGAGACATGTGACTTACAATGCTTTTGGCTGGGGCCGCCTGGCTGTTGAAGCCCAGGTACCACAGGAACATGAACAGAACAGCGCCAATGACGATGTTCTGTTTGGACGCATATGAGCCGCCTAGAGCCATCGCATCTCCGACCTCACAGGTCTCCTGGCGCCGCGCAATGTATGGGTGGCAGCCAGGGGCGCATACGTCGTCGGACTAGGGCGACAGATGGCACCTCACGTCACCGGCCGAGGCTGGAGGGGCGAGCTGTCGCAAGTCGGCAGGCCGTTCTCCTTGTCGGTGAGGTGGGCGCAGTAATTGACTGTCGGGCTCGGGGGCGATCGAGCGAGGACCAGCTTGCGTGTGGTCTGGTCGACGGATACGAGGACGAGGACGAGGACGAGGACGAGGCTGGACTGGACTGGCCAGTCAAGGCTGTAGACAGGGGTCGAGTTGAAGCTGGGCTGCGGCTCTGAGTGAAGGCGGGCGACCTCAGCCGGTTCTAGCTGTCGTATCCTGGACAATGATACGCTCCCGTGCTCGGAGGTCACGACCGGATTCAGATTTGGAGGCGCTTGTCCCGACTGCTTGGAGTTAGGAACTGAGGGCTAGGGCTGTGAGCATTTCGCCTCCATGTGGGAGTTGTGAAACAATGGGGGCGCATCTTCCTCTCCAAAGTCTATCTCGGACAAGACACGCGTCGGCCGGGCTGCCAGGGCCCAGAAAGGAGCATGCTGCAAAGAGGACGGCCGCAGTAGTCTGGAGACGGTCCGCAGGTGGGCCGCGGCTTAATTTTAGCCACTCATCCCTGTACCACCACCTTAGTCAGCATGTTTCTTGAGTGCCTCCGTCCACCAAGCCTCTGTTCCGAAACGATACGGCACGGCGTGGGTGGCCAGCCATAATAGCAGAGACGAACCGCCCACAGTGATGTGATGACAAGAAGGTTCATGATGCTGTGCCAATGCGGGGACACATGCTGTTTGTGGGGCTCTTCCCAGCAGTCTCGTACATGGGAAACAGTAAGGAGAAACAGTCAGTAGAGCACGACATGCACATGGCACAAGACAGGCTCGACGACTCCAACAGCCATCCCAGAGCTCATCGACCGGGACAGGGTCGATCATCAACTCGATCCGGGCACGTTTACCAACTTGGGGCCGGGCTGCGGATTCTGGACAAGGGGCCAAGCAGCAGATACAGTAGCAGTGCACCGTTGTCATCCAACAGGAGAGAGCCACACAGTATGGGCCGTTCTTTTGGCTCCCGCTCCATCTTCTCCCCCATCACATCGCGGATTTGCAGATTGTTCGAGGCCTGGCCAACCTCTGACAAGGCGAGTCAGCGTGTCTGTTTGATCAGACGTGAAGCTCAAGGCATGAGCATACACCTGTTACACCGCGGCGACGGATCTGGTGGTGGCAATATCAACCTGCATTGCGTACCATGCAGTTGGGATGCGGCCACCGACCTCAGCGCTCCAGTGGGCTGCAAGGTGGAGAAGGCTCATGTGTGCGTGGCCTGTTAACCTGTAGGCGAGGCATAGTTAAGACAGGTCGATGCGCTCATATGTGCTAGGCCCTGCTCTATAGCTGCAACCGTGCCACGCCGGGACTTGAGGCTCCAAGTATGCAGGCTGCACGGACTGGCCAACCTCGACATCCATTACATGCCAATGTAGATTCACCACAATAGCAGGATGTCGAGATGTTCCAACTAGTCGGCGCCGTGTCGATCCAGGAGAGCCAGATATCTTGGCCAGCCACCCAGCCACCCGGTCAGTGCTGACTATCTCCGGACCGTTTCGTCAGTGTCTGTCGGTTTAATACCCACATGGCCCAGAAATTCACGGACACACAAGCAGCCAACGACATCGTGGATGACGGCTTGGCCCAGCGCCGCCGGGCGTTCCCCAGACACGTGCGTGGCTGAGAGGCGCTATGGACAAAGAGCCGGCGGCCGAGCCACCAGCTTCCCCCATCGGAAATTTTCACCACCGTTCACAACTCGTTTCAACGAGCGCTCGGCAGCGAAACGGCCTTGCTTCTAGAAACCAGGCTTGTTTGGAGGTTTGACTTGTCCCGCTCGTGCATTGTGTGGTGTTTTGTTCTGGGTTGAGGAGATCACCCTGATGCAACACAACACCCCGCAGCACGACAAGTTTGTTCCGGGTCTATGAATATACCATCTTCTCAGCGCCTCCTGCAGAGATCCCCCAGTCAGGCACGGTGGGAGTAAGGTGCGTAGCCGAGACGACTGGATCTTGGTATGATGGGACGATCTTGAGGGATTGGGGTGTGTCGGTGAGACGGTACATCGTCCGCGGGGTCTTACAAGCCTCTTTCATGATGGGTCAACGTGCCACCAGCGGGCTTGACCAGTGCCATTGGCCAACAAAGCTGCCTCGATGACATGGTGTGACATCCCTCTTCGAGACCGACGAGCGTTGATCTCGGTGTGCTGAGAATTCTCGCTGCGGAGGCGAGCAAACGCCTGCGACGTATCGAGGCGGCACCCCGGGATCTGCAGCTCTCGGGGACTGTTACAAAAAGGTTCAGGCCAGGGTAAAAATAGAATCCATCATGGATTGTCTGACAGCTGCGTGGCATACACAGTTCAGTTGAGGGTCTGAACTGAAAGTACCTTACCTAAGCCCAGCCACCGAGAGGATGGGCGGAATGACCGTGTGTCGCTGTCGGTCCCAGGCGTGAAGTGCCGTTGGAGGTCCGGCAGCAGTCACCGCTGGGGCCATGAGAACGACAGGCTGGATTCAGAAAAAGCCGTGCTATCGAGAGAGGCGGCTGCAGCAGCGGCAGAGATTCTGCAAAGCGCGGGCCAGGTGCACCTACCAACAGAGGCGATCCTTCCCAACTCCTATTCATGCCGCCCGCCCAGGTTAAGCCTGCGCCCCACGTCATGGCGTTGCGTATGGGGACCTATGCCAGCTTCGCAATTATGCCGTCTTGGACAGGAATATTCTGGACGGACGAATATGACGGGTGAGACAGGTTGGCTCACTCCTCCTGAAGCATTTAGACTGCCAGTGTCTTGTGGTGGAAGCTCAACGCGATTGCTCAAACGCTGCAGCATGCATATGCAGGCGGTCGGAGCTGTGAGCCGCTGCCAGGCCACAGATAGCGACCACCACTTGGGCCCGCAGATGAGGTTGCAGCTGTTGCTGTGTTTCAGATCTCTTAGCGGCAGGGCGGACAAGGCTTGGACGACGGCTGGCCCACTAGTCTACCAGAGTGGCCGCAGCGCGATAACTCTCTGCCCGAGAGAGCGAATCCGAAGGCACGCCATGCAAGAGCGGCTTGGGATACGATCCGAGTACACGAACAGGAGCATCGCTCGCGATGGGGGCTTGCCTATGACCGGAGGTAGACCAGTTGGTGCCATGGGGTGGGCTGGCTGGCCTGCCGCGTGCTTGCCTGATGCATTGTGTACACATTGACCCGGCAAGAGTTCGGATGCCCTGGGCCTGACCCACAGGCGCTGCTTGGTCGATGATCACGCTTGCATTGACTGCTCCATAACACGGCATTGGCCTGTGTCCAGCTAAGGTTGCGCGGCTGGGGGGCTGTGATACTGTTTTCGGCCCTCATGATGGACTCGCCGAGGTAGCCCCTGAGCCTGGCTCGCAACCAGCCTGTTCTCTGGCAGGTGAGCTGAGCTGTACAGTACGCACCAACGAGACGTCAAGATGATGCCCCGGGGCGCGTGTGTGCCGTTGGTCGGTCGACCGGCCACAAGGCCATCCGGGACCCTGCTGCCGATACACTGCGACTGCTGGCAGCAGCGGTGAGCCAGCGGGAAGTGGGATGGTTCGCCAAAGCAATCCGACATGTTGAGGTTTGACGTTGAACTTGTCCGATCTCAGATGGCACGGCGCCGGGAAGGCATACAGGCAGAGTCGTACTCGACCCCCGACGCCCTGTCATCTTTTGGGGGCTTTTGACTTTTGTGGCTTTCAACATGGGTGAAGGGGCCAACCGGGTTGGACCAGGTAGGCATGACTTTCGAAGTCAGCCCAGGGCAGCCAGGTCTGTCGGGCAGCCCGAATCCGCTTGACTGATCAGAATGTCATGGCGACATGATGCTCGAGCTACACACAAGTCCCTGGCTACGGGTTAGGACTTTTGGCAGGTCTCCGGAAGCGACGACGAACAAGAAGATCATCGGCGACCCGGGGGTTGATCATAGCAGGGCTGCTAAGACAGGTTTGCGCTTGTGCCGCAGGCCCAGGGATGAGCAGGTTCTTTCTGGAGCTAGAAGAGCTAGAAGGGTGATGGTTTACGACAGCCTGTCAAAGGCATAATAATAGTCGCACAAGATGTTGCTGACAGCTAGCTCCCTGGGTTTGAGGATGAGCAGGGCAGGCAGGGCAGGCAGGGCAGGCAGGACACACGCAGATCGAGGTGACTGTCTGGCGGACTGGCGGATAGTTGGAGGGGGGCGGGGAGCAAAGTTGGGTGGAGAGGCGATCTCTGGTCCCAGCAGTGTGGGGAAGGTGTTTGGGGAGAGGGCAGACGAGAGCTTGTCCCCAACGGCCGACTGGCCAGAGGCAGACAGCCCAAGCGTCAGATAGATTGGGGTTTGACGCTGCAAACTCTAGGCCAGCCAGCCCTGAGCTCAAGCTGTGCTTGTGTCTCTCTGCCCCCTTTTTTGTCACTCGATTGAGCGTTGGAAACCGAGCTGTGGCCCGTGGTAGACAGGAGGAGGTATTCAAATGGTGGCACGTTTACCCAGTCGGCCAGTCGGCCCATCGTGGATCTTTTGGCCTGCGCACAGAGTCGCACTAGGGAACAAGAAACCGACGAGGTCCCGACGTCAGATCTCATGATCCCCAGCCCAGCAAGAAAAACCCACAACTGCATCCAAAAATATCAATTGAGGAAACAGAAGACAACCGTATCTGTACCTGGTTCCCGATGCCCAGCTCATTGACCTGGCCAGGTGGCACGTAAAGAAGTCATAACGCAACGTTCGTAGGACCAGGTGACTGACTGATGTGGGTAACGGTCGATTGGGGTATTACCGGCAACGGTATTGGCAACAGCCAAAAAAAAAAAAAGACGTTGACGCCAGGGTCGACCATTTTCAGTCCCATCTCATCATCATCAACATCAGCCCGGCTGTGAACCTTGCACAGGTCAGGAATACAGTAAAAGGGCGCCCTCATGGATAGTAGCTCTCAATGCTTCTACAGGGCGCATACGCCATGCCTGCGCGGGATAGATGAGCTCTCAGGAGGCCATTCCGCCGCTCCCGAGGAACAGTAAGACCTGCTTGCCCTGGACATACGTACCTAGGTACTGTGGTACATGTGCTTTGTACCTGCTACCCCTTATTCCTGGGTGTTTCATCCGTCCTGGCTTGGCCAACTGACACTGCCCTGACCCTTGCCGCTTGACGCCCGCCCCCCTGCCGCCCTGCTGGATCTCCTTGCCCTCCCCTCCTCCTGGAATCACCCGTCATGGCCAATGGCTTGCCTTTGTGCGCCTGGTGGCAGCAGGCCTGCAGGACATGCACGACTCTGCTGCTCTGCTCAAGCAACCAACAACAGCCATCGTCAGGTTCAGGCCATCATCCCACACCCCAGAACATTTCCACCCCCTGGCAGCGATCCATCTAGTGTGTGGTACGTTGTGTGTGTGCGTGGCCTTTCTCTGCCTCTCTGCCTCTCTGTCCCTTGGGGAGCTCCCCGACTCTAGTGTAGTAAGTAGCCCTGGCAGCTTGTTGGAAGTACATTCTGTGCCAGATACCTGGTTCCCAGTACGGAGGGTACATGCTCACGGCTGGGTCTGGTCTGCTTGTAAGACGAGACTACCTACTACCTCACCTCACCTGGCTTGCATCAAGTCTGCCTACCCCCCCCCCTTCCCCTACTTGCAGTGTGTGGTACCTTTCCTTACCTGCCTATACTAGAATACCGACCTACCTCGACCTCCCGTCGCAACCTCGTCCTCGAACTTCTTCCTCCGTTGGTCATCTATACCGGCATAGTTCCTCACCTTTCTCCCCCCTTCCTCCTCTTCTCCAGGCTTCGTCGTCACCGAGCCGTTTAATGAAGCCTGTGTATTGAGTTGATTCGTTGATTGCCTCTTGTCTTTTCGACCTCGCGTGTTTTCTTCGGTCAATCCCTTTGCCCCGCGCACCAGCACCCGAACCCCCGTCGCATTGCCTTCCTCTCGACCTTATCGGCCCAGTAGCGCTTGGTGATAATTCAACCACAACCGACCACTCCCGCGAGAAACTTTGCCAAAGGTCTCGTGCAGTCTCGTCGGTTCCATCACCAGCACTCGAGCGACCTCACGGGCAGGAGCGAACCAACGCGTGGAGGTTTGGTGGCCAGTTCGGAATTAGACCTTCGAGACCAACGACAGCAAGAGACACGACTCTCCTTTTTGCTGCAGCACCAGCTCGCGCCGCTGCCAAGTTTCACTTCTTGACCCCACAACTGCGTCCCCTTCCAGCCTACGAGCAACTTTTTCTCCGTTCAAGCACTTGACTCGACAAGACCCGGCCGCTTCTGCGACTGCACCTCTTGCCTGAATCTGTCTTCGCCTGCAGCCAGCCTGTCGACCCTTTCGTAATCCTTCGCCCTTCTGGCAAACCTACCACACCGCCTCAGCCTGCGATTTCTGCTCGTCACGCCTCGGGCCAGAGCTTCAACCAGCGCCAGTCCCGACATCTCTCTTTGCGGCAGGACGTCCCTCGCTCTTTCTCCATCCCCTCTCCCCCTCTCGACTCGATTGGGTCCTTGATTGAGGGTGCGGCAGCAAGCATTTGGCCTTCCCTGCATTGGCGCCGATACCCGTCGAGCTTCTCGCGAGCTGATTTGACTGGCTGTCGAGAGTCCCAGCATCTCCAGCATCCGAGTTGAGACTGAGGTCGCTTGGGCCATCGAGAGGATCTGTGATCTTGGACGAGTGCAGTGGTACTGTCGTCATTCTCCACGACTCGAGTTACCCACTTCTGTCGACCGAGAACCGCGGGCACATTTGTCGTGCTGTGCAGTCCAGCCATCGTCATCCGACATCTCGATTCGAGACTTTTCGCACACCCCGCGGAACATACAGCTTTCCTAATATTAGCTTCCAACCGGCGGAGCCTTATTAACACAGCTTACGAACGAACGAACACCCGTCTGATGAGGTTCGGATTGATTTTAATCCATAATGTCCACTTCTAGACCAGAACACTTGACAATTGGCAAGTTTGCGCCACCGCCTGGCCTCGGCCAGTCTCTATCAAACCCCGCCAGCGCCAGCACCTCCCCCAACGAGCCTTCGTCCGGCGGGAGTGCACCAATTCGCTCGCCTTTTGGCCTGCCAACAACATCAGGACTTAATCCAGGAGCCAAAATGACCTCGGCCACGCGATCAGGGGCCGGCTCTCCTTCGCATGATCCGCTCGCTCCTCCTGGTAGCGGACGGTTCCTCTCCAGCAAGCGGTAAGTCGTCGACGGCGGGCCCCCCACATCTGTCCTGATGGTGCCGGTGTCCCTTTAGGTTGTCGCTGAACAGGCTGCTAACGTTCAATCGGATGGCTAGGGCACGCGAAATCCAAGCTCAGGAGGGTGTGACCAGCCTGCCCCTGAATCCCTGGGGAGGGCCGCCCACCAGCGGGAACTCGACCCCTCTTCGCGAGAACATCCCAGAATCGCCCACGGATGGCTTTCCCGACTTTGCACAGCTTTCTTCCCAAGATTCTCCAATCTCAACACGCCGTGCACGAGCAGGCACCTTGCCCTCCCGACTGTCTACCACGGGCCCTGCCAATGGCTTGCTAAGCATCCCAGCGTTGGCATTCAAGACCTCGAGGCCCTCGCCATCGCACAGTCCTTTCAAGTCGCCTTCGCCTGGCCTCGAGCCAACTGAGCCCTCGAGCAACCCGTCAGCATTGCTATCACGCCTCCGAGCTGGTTCCATGCCACAGCGCAGCCCTTTCGCCCCACACCCGTCTGGAGCAAGCTCGCCTTTTGGTCCGAATATCTTCAGTAGCAGCTGGAACGCAGTCGGCCGCGAGAGGGGCTCCACGTTGGCTAGCATAGCTAGCGTCTCAACCAACGGGCCGAGCTCCCCTACGCAGTCACAGATCTCGAGAGAAGGAGGCGCAGAGAACGACGTTCCCGCAAGGACCTTGGATTATCTCGGTCTGATGGGCACCCCGCAGCCGCAACCCTCCCAGATGGACCCTCCCTACCTTCAAACGATGATGCCCGACTTTGCCCGACAGGCGAGTGCGAGCCGTTTCCGATCCTATTCCGTGAACAACAAGGACACGTACGAGGACGAATATGACAACGACGAGGAGGATGACTACCCGCAAGATACTCTCGAGAGCCAGTATGAGTTGATCCAACAAAGACTCGCCGCAACCCAAGCCGCAATTCGCGACCATAACCTAGCTGTTCAGGCGTACGCCAATCAGGCGGCCATCAGCCGACCTCGTGCGAGAACTGCTGGTGTCTTGGACACGCCCAACCCCTCCCGACTTCTCCGTGGCTACTATCCGACACCCTCCCGGCTTGACAGCTCCATCACTGCTGCGGAGCTTGGGTTGGCAGATGACAAGGCGTCGACTGCCGATGAACTCACACCGGCTATTGCGGGGATGAATCTTGGTCGATCGAGCAGCCGAAACAATGGCCTTCTGACCGCCGACGAACCGGAACTGGGTCCCACCAGCGCCCTCTGGCTCGGCAGCATTCCGACATCAACCACGACCACGACACTGACCGAGATGTTCAAGCAATTTGGGCCTATTCTGTTCACGAGAGTCCTGACACATAAGAATTGCGGATTCGTGAACTTCGAGAGGATCGACAGTGCCATGGCTGCTAAGAACGCCTTGAATGGCAAAGAGATCTTCCCCGGTGCTGGTCCCGTTCGGATCAACTTCGCGAAGCCACCTTCTGCATCGAACACGCCAGGACACGACGGGACCCAGCCCTCTCCAAGCCCCATCCCATTCACGCAAGGGCAGAACGGCACTCAAACTCCTGCCGCGGTTGGGGTTGATGCCGCTGGACCAGGGACACCGTCAGTGCCGCCACTGTCGGAGATGACAGCAGATATCCTGAGCATCATCAAGGACTTCGGTGCCAACGAAGAGGACGTGGCTCGCATCAGCGTCAATCTGCAGGAGGCCATTACGTATGGTAAGCTCACCGAGGAAATCCCTCCGATCGGGGAGCCCACGCACACCAGGCTTTACGATGCACCCAAGCTTCGTGACATTCGCAAGCGCATCGACAACGCAGCTCTGTCGCAAGCTGACATCGAGAGCATTGCACGCGACATGTTGCCTGAGATTGCTGAGCTGTCATCCGACTACCTTGGCAACACTGTCGTGCAGAAGCTCTTTGAGCAGTGCTCCGACCCGACTCGTGATGCCATGCTGGAGTACATTGCGCCACACCTGGCAGAAATTGGTGTGCACAAGAACGGCACCTGGGCCGCCCAGAAGATTATCAGCGTTTGCAAGACTGAGCACCAGATGAGCGTCATCCGAGACCACCTTCGTCCCTACACAGTATGCCTGTTCCTGGACCAGTACGGAAACTATGTCCTGCAAGGCTGCCTGCGATTCGGTGCCCCATACACAGATTTCATCTTTGAGACCATGATGAGTCGTATGTGGCAGATTGCCCAGGGTCGATTTGGATCCCGCGGTATGCGGGCTTGCTTGGAGAGCCACCATGCCACCAAGGACCAGCAGAGACTACTAGCTGCAGCAATCGCACTCCACAGCGTGCAGCTGGCTACTAACCACAATGCGGCATTGCTTCTCACATGGTTCCTGGATACGTGTACTTTCCCACACCGTAGGACGGTGCTGGCCCCTCAACTCGTTCCCTACCTGGTCACTCTCTGCACCCAGAAGGTCGCATACTTGACCGTTCTCAAGGTCATCAATCAGAAGACGGAGCCGGAGGCCCGCGACAAGATCGTGCAGGCCATGTTCTTCAGCCCTAACGACCAGACGCTCGAGGCGATCCTCAGCGACTCGCAGTGTGGTGCAACTTTGATTTTCAAGGTCATAACCACGCCGTTCTTTGACGAGACTGTCCGGAGCAAGGTGGTGGAGAACGTCAAGTCTGTGCTGTCCCGCATCAAGGCTCAGCCGGACAAGGGCTACAAGCGCCTGATGGATGAGGTGGGGCTGTCAACCCGCAACGGTAATGGAGCTTCACGTGGTGATGGAGGAAACCACCAAGAACGACACCGCGGAACTCCAAGGGCCAACAGCTCAAACAACCAGCAGCAGCGTGAGCAGCAGCAGCAAGCACAACAGGCCCAGCAGCAGCAGAAGCAGGCACAACAGGCTCAGCAGCAACAGCAGCAAGCGCAACAAGCCGCTGCCGCCCAGTACAACGCTGCTAATAGCGGTCAGTTCTACAACCCGCTCAATGCCGCTGGTGGTCCCAACGCAGGCTTCGATGCAGGATTTGCCATTCCGCGAAGCGATAACGTTGATCCCTCCGTGCAATCCTTCAACTCCTTCCCGTCCCAGGGCCCAATGACACCCGCGATGAATTTCCAGCAGATGCAGTACCAGCAGAGCATGATGCGCGGAACCCCACCGATGGGTGGATACTACCCCATGCAGACCGGCGGCATTCCCTTCCCGAGCGCCAGCCCGTCTATTGACCAGTACCGCGGCAGCCCTGTTCCTCAGCCTGGCATGCCAGCTCCTAACCAGAGCCCTTATGCCGCTCCGGGCTTCCCGATGCCGATGTCTATGGGAGCAGGAGGATACGGGTACGGAATGCCCGGCCCGGGATACAACGTACCTGATGGTGGCATGAATGGCAATGTACCGGGTCGTCGAGGAGGCCGCGTGGGCCGACAGGGTCGCAACAACACTGCGAGCCCCCGACCCTACTGATGAGTGGCATCACTCCAACTTTGTCACTAACACATCTCGATAAGACGAGCAATTGCTCGAACCAAGACTCATGTTTCCCTTCTGCCCACGGAAGGTCTTGAGTTTTTCACTGCATGGCAGGCGCAAGTGATTAGCGCAGAGAAAACCAAAATTTGACGTGGGGACTTTTGATGAATTGCTTGTACGGATAACGGAGTTATGGTTTCTGACGCGGCGTTTCAAACTTTTTTCTTTCCACTTTCATCATCTCGGCGACAAGCAGGCGCCGAGACAAACCTTATGGTTCAGCGGGGGTTGGAGAGGAGGAGGAGGAGGAGGAGGAGGAGGCGAAAGCCCCCTGCCTCCTTTTTCGTGTTCATGATTTTCGACACGCTCGCTTATCAGACGGACTTTTGCACACGGGGGTGGTATATAGAGCATTCTCGCGGCTGGACCCACAAAGAGGCAAAAATCGACCATAGGAACGAAACGCTGTTTTATTGTTATAAAGTATTGTTACTACTACCTCGACGAAACTTTCTGTGTATGTGTCTGTCTCCCTGGGGAATCTTTATCTTCTTCAGTGTATGTGGATTGGAGAGCTAGGGAAGATGGCTTTCTCATCACCTGTGGCGTTTTCTCGCTTTCTCTCGACCTAAGCGAGTCAAAATGACAAAGAAAAAGTTTTTCCTTGCAGCTTCGCCTCGACCAGTGAACTCGCGCACAGAGCGGTACATGCCATCGACTTGTTGCTGGTGGGGGGTGGAGGCTGCCCGGCCTGGAAGCGTGGATGGTGTTTTGATTTTGTTTTTTTGGGAGGAGGCGCTTGGCATCAACTTGAGCAGCTTCGTTTCTTGTAGAAAGTTTCGTATTTCTTTCATTACACTTCTAAACTCAATCCACACTTGCTCCGGTTCAAAGGATGGGGGACGGCACGCGGTGGATTGGGGGGCTGGAACGCGAGGCCAGGCGAGGCCATCACCACCTCCATCAGCCACACAACGGTAGGGAGGTTGGATGAGGTTGCTGGGCTGGATGGGGGCGGGGGGAGAAGCGAAAAAAAAAAAAAAGGCGCGGGCTGAGCTGTAGAGTGAATGGTTATGGAGCATCATTATGTTTTATTGTGTTGTTTTTATGTCTTATTGTAGGAAGTGTGTCATGGGTTGTGTGAATTCAGAGGGCACATGCTACCGTCCCTCGACCTATTCACGAAATCTCCTCTCCTCTCATTCACGCCATGAGAGCAAGTAGGCCCCTTCCTGCCGGCAGAGTGGTGTGCTTGAACCCTGACGGATGCCACACACGTGTACGATTGCTCGGTCGTATGCCACAATCCTCCCGGCTTGATGACTCGTCTCTCGCTATGCGCGCTCGCTGATGCCCAACAAGGTATGGGAAAAAGAACCTGAAGGACCTGCCTCGCTATCCAATCAAGGCTTCGCTCTCACCACTGGTCCCAGAGAGACTCAGCTTCCTCAAGAAGGGGAAGGGGTTCGAGCACAGGGTTCTGCGAGGAAGTGGTGGTTTCCGGAGACGAGGACGGCGTGGGGGTCGGAGAACATGGCTGGTATTGCTCAGGAATCCCCGTTATCTTGGTAAGACCCCAACTCAGCAGCCTGTGCGCAACCTGTTCTTTTTCTTCGTCACCTACCATTTCCCCCGGCCATATGACATCGGCGCCGTTTTCGATCAGTAGCTTTGCCACTTCTCCGTGGCCTTGAAAACAAGCACAATATAATGGTGTGTCTCCGTCAACAGAGACAACATTAATACTGGCACCTTTCCCTAGCAGTAGCCTAATCACCTCAGCAGACCCCCTAGAAGAGCCTGCGTGTAGTGGTGTTCTCCCCAGATCATCAGGAATATTGACATCAGCACCCTTCTCTAGCAGTAGCCTTACCACCTCAGTGTGGCTGCAAGAAGAGGCTGCATGTAGCGGTATTTCTCCATATTTATTGGGGAAATCAACATCGGCACCCTTCTCTAGTAGCAGCCTTACTACCTCAACATAGCCGCTAGAAGAAGCTATATGTAGTGGTGTTCTCCCGAAAATGTTCTCAGGAATATTGGCATTAGCACCGTTCGCTAGCAGCAGCTTGACTACCTCAGCATGGTCGTGACAAGAGGCTAGGTATAGTGGTGTTACCCCGTCAGCACCATCGGGATTGGCGCCCTTTTCGATTAGTGCCTTGGCTACCTCGTGATAGCCACGTACTGAGGCCAAGTGCAGAGAATTCTGACCTTTGTAATTCAGCACATCAATAGTATGGGCATCTCCAATGATTTCCACAGCCCATGCTAAACCAAAATATGCTGCTAAATGTAATGGCTTCAAGTGTGGGTGATAGAATACAGAGAATCTAGACGAGCTGAGGTGTCGATACTCTGGTAGTGGCTGACTCGCTGCATGAATTTGTTGGGGTTTCGATAGAAATGATAAGACTTCAGCTCGAGGTGTATCGCCGGCGTTGGTGGCACGGGCGTGGAAACCCCAGTAATTGGCCGCGTAGTCATACAGACGATAGTTTGCGAGTCGCTCCTGGAACTCTTCATACTCACGGCAAGGACCGGCGGCGAAGCTGTCAAAGGATAGGTATGTCGTGCACACCCTCGTCATGATCGATTCGATATCGGGAAACCACCGCGCCTTTTCTGACTCGAAGTAGTCTTGGGCCGTGTAGTGCACCAGCCGGATGATTCCACTCTGCTTGTCGATTGTCACCAGTCCAGCGCATACAGAGACCAGACGCTCGGTTAAGGGGATTTTTTCGTCGTTAAGCACCGAGTCACCTGGCTCGACTGCTAGCGCATGTTGTAGTTCAACTTCATGAAGCTCTTCCTTGGCAAAGGTAACCCATCCCAAGACTTGCTGAGCACGTCCCCAGTCTGCCGATCGACTTTTGATGCGTTCAACAACATTTTCATACGCTGTGCTGTAAGCAGTCTTGGTCTGAGTCCCTGGTACCATGCCGTCCAAAGCTTCACCGATAGCCCAGGGCGTGTCCTTCCCCTGGAGTGACTCGAGATAAAGCTGAGCAAGTAGGAACCTATCAGAGTTATTAGCGCGATCTTCGTAGTGAGTCTGGGAACTTACATTCCGTCTGCTTTACTGGCAATTGTATCGATAATCTTGTCCTTCAAGCCGGTTTTCTGATTCACGACTGCTCCAAGCTGGGTAATGTGCCGTTCTAGGTAAATGCGAATGTCGACGTCCCTAGCAAATATCTCAAGATGAGGGCTACCTTGGAACTTGTCGCTAATTTCGGGGATCACTCTCGATGTCGCAAAGAGATTGATATTAGTCTTGCACTGGGCTTGGAGGTCGAAGAGTGCAGATAAGAAATCTGCCCGGCAATTGTCCGATGTTTGGCACTCATCCAGGGCGTCAACCACAATAAACACTCTCGAGTGCTCAGATGCGACAGATATAAGTGTCTGAAATGTGTCTTCAAAGGAAGGCCTCGTTCCCCCGTCGAAATGACGATCGTAGAGCTTTTTGACAGCCACCGCTAGCGAGGGTCTGGCCTTCGCGACCTGTTTCAAGAGGTTTGCAATCAAATCTTCGACCCTCTCCCTCCGCTTGAAGTTGCAGTACACATAGGCAATGGCCGAATCTTGGTCGTCTGAAAATTTTCGGTCAAGATGGTCGATAACAATTGAGGTGAGGATCGTCTTGCCTGCTCCGGGCATGCCTGAACAGAACAATGTCTGCTGACGAGTTCTAAGCCACGTTTGGTATTCCTCGGAATTCAGGAGCCACTGTCCTGTACCACGTTGGTGCCTCCTAAAGTGGTCTGTCTGTTGCTTCCCGTAGTTAAAAGTGCCGAGCCAATTAAGAACATCCTCACGTTCTTTCTGATCTAGTCTCGATTGATTGTGTGAGAGTTGCTGCTGCATGGTGGATACCATATTAGAGACTATAAGCATATTAGAATTGAACTATATTGATACGATTGACCATGATCATTTTATCCTTCTCTTGTTGCATTCGGAATTTTCCTTCGTTGAAGCATGTTGAACTGGCAAAAGATAAAGAGTTCGGATATTCACACCCACCAAAACAGAGGGCTCACCCAGACTGGTTATATTATAGGAGGGCATCCTATAGGAGCTTATCCTATAGGAAGCTATCCTATAGGAAGCTACCCTATAGGAAGTTATCCTATAGGAAGTTATTCTATAGGAGGTTATCCTATGGGAAGTCATCCTATAGGAGGCTACACTATAGGAGGCCATCACGGGGGAGGTTGTCTCGTAGGGCTTAGGAGGTTACCCTGTAGGAGGTTATCCTATGGGCATTGGGTGTAGCCTCTGTTTTTGCGGGTGCGAATATCCGATATCAAGACTTACCTTTCAATAAAAGCTCGCTCAACTTCCTCTCGGCCTCAACCTTGTTCCGTGAAATCTGCTCAACAAGCATGTCTTTAGCGTACGCAGCCGCCGCCATCGCCGCATAGCCTTGCCATTCCTTGCTCTTGTGCGAGTCTGCATAATCGCAGATTCCCCGGATTACCAGACACGGGAAGTGGTTCATCAGTCCGGCCGCTTCCATCTCAAAGCAGAGAACGTCCTTCTCTTGCGCGAGTTTGTCACGCAGGATAGCATCCTTCATTAATTGGTTGGCAGATGCGATCAGTCCATAATGTATTGCGGGGTTATCGTCGTCTTCGCCTCGGGGCGGCCGCGAGACTAACACAGACTTGTCGGAACCGCATGTTGTTGCACAACCTGCGTCGTTGTCGATGGGATGGGTCACACCAGTGTGATAAAGCCGGTCGGCACTCATCAAAGGCTTGCCGTATTTCTTCTGGAGTCTGCGGTTCGTCTCTAGGGTGGTTTTAATGTCTTCTTGAATCCGGTGGCCATGGATCTTATACTGTGTCTTGACCCCAGTGACGGCTGTGCGTAACGCAGTAGGTGGTTGGGCTAGGAAACCAGTCGCTAGAAATTTCTGGTCCTGAATCGCCTTGCCAAAATCGTATTGGAACACGCCTCCATGATTAGCTCGGGGGGAACTGACAACAATGTCGCCAAGACGAATATCGTTCTTCACGCTGGGTACCCCACCGCCAATACCGACCATAAGGCTAATGCGGACATTAGGAAAACTGTGCAGCATATCGCGCGCGACGGTGGCAGCCGACGCTATGCCGTACTCTCCATCAGGAAGGACGGCAATGACGACATTGTGTTTACCCATCTTTCCAAGGGTGTAATTATTGTTGTCGTGCTGCGCGACATAGGAAGGGCTCTCGTGCTCATCGTCGAGAAAGAGGCGAGCGGCGACATACTCGGTATGAATTGCACAGATCCAACCGACTGTGTAAGCCTCGTTGGCCAGTTGTCGTACTGTTTCATTCTCGTATCCCTGCTTTCCGGCAGCCTGTTGGTCTGCGGCCATCTTGACCTGCTGATCAGCCGTCAGTAAGGAGATCAGAGACTCGCACCCACAAGACAGTGGGTATACCCAAGTCCCATAGGACAACCTCATACAGGACAACATCCTACAGGAAAACCTCCTACATGGTAACATCCTACATGGTAACCTCCTACATGGTAACCTTCTACATGGTGACCTCCTACAGGATAACCTTCTACATGGTGACCTCCTACAGGATAACGCACTATAAGATACCCTTCTATAGGATAACCTCCTAGTAAGATAATATACTATAGGATAATGTCTCATAGGATAGGCCTATGAGATGGGCTAGGCTGACGAGAGAAGTAGTTTGATACGAACCTGAGTACTTTGATCCCTGAGGTGCCTAGTATAGGTTAACCCTCTGTTTTTGTGGGTGACAATCTCCGATCTCTTAGTAAGTCGGCTCGGCTCAGATGGAACCAAGATCACCAGTAGCAGTCGACTTGTGTTCGTGTAGAGGATGCCGTGCCTCAAGGAGGGGAGCAGCAGCGACCGCAAGCTTTATTTCTGTCTTCGCGGGCTTGATCAGGCCAGCCAGGCAGCCATGCATCAGTGGTCAGCGAGCGGCTACCATGCATCCACTACGGACCGGTAAGAGCGCCATGGCTACAGGACGCATGCTGTATTTTATTTTGGGTGGGGTGCAGAACAGGGCCAGAACAGGACCATTGGCTGATGATCAGAAGGGCAAATGTGCTGAAATCTCTGACTGTTTCCTACACAGCCTGCCGATGAATGGTCGAGGTTGTGTTACACAAAAAAATAAGCCACTACTACCACCTCCCTCGATGCCATTGCATGCATGGAAAGGCATAACAGCAGCCCACCTGCACAATTTGGTGGTCTGGGCTGGCGACCTGGATGGGCAGCCACCCTTGGCATGTACCTCAAGTGCTCTCACGCTGAGTGCACACACCTTACCTAGCAGGGCAAATGATTGAATTTCTCACAAGGCAGAGCCTATTGCCCCGGGAGAGATCTGGACACCAGACCTCGTAACAACGTGTAACGTTGAAAAGTTGCGCACACAGGTTGATCAGAAAGGTAATATGGTTTCTTTGAACAACAATACCACTACAGTGGTCAACTTGTGTTCCATAGTACTATCCCTTGTGGCCCTTTAACCTATAGGCTCTTGAGTGAGATGTAAGTAGCTTAATAGGGCTCGTTACAACATATGACGTCTAGTGGTATGCAGTCCTGATAGCCGCTTGAACTCCAAACGATTGGCGTCCATGATTACCCGCAACGGCCTCGTGTGATAGATAGACAACCCAGGATGACACTCGGACTACACAGTATAGCACTGACACAGGCTACGGTAGGAGCAGCAGCACACGTATACACACAATATCCGTCTTCTGGTATATCCTCAGAGGCCCCTAATAATCTACACTGCCTTTCATACCTCGTCCTAAACAAGAAAGAGCGCAACAGAACACAAATAAACAACGTTGTATAAATGGAGGCAAGGTAAGCCCCCGTTCTTGGATCAATAATCGCCCCGGTTGCGCCTTTTGTCCCCCTACTCCCCCCTCCCACCAAGAGTACGTGTGTGTGTGTTCCCATACCCTTCTCGTCAAGCTCTCTCGCAATATCCTATCTCTCTTTTACTTTGAACAGGTGGACCTCGCCTTTTTGAACCCTTCCTGCGGATGTCCAAGCCGAAAAAAATCCTGATAGCCATGCATGCCTTTACCCCATTAGCCCAAGTGGGTGGTGTGGCTGATTTAAATGGTGAGATGCTGTGAAGCCTGATCCTGAGTAATAAGGATATGCCTGCCCCTTGTGCCGTGGTGACGGCTGGCCTTCGACTTAAAATTACTTTCTTCCCGTATCAAGATCTATGGCGCCATCCCTTCTAGGATACCGCACCCGTAGAGGTGCCGAGCTTGATCGGGTCCGTCTCAAAGCCCACGCGCTTGTTCACCTTGTCGCGGTGCGCCTTGTTCCGCAGGTGCACCTCGAAGTTGGCCGCCGTCTGGTCCGGGCCGGGCGTGTACAACTTGCCGGGGCAGTCCGGACACCTAATCCTGGGCAGGAACATGTACTTAACATTATCGGGAAGAGGCCCGCCTCGTGGGACCTGTGGCGGCGGGATGATGGTGGTCTCCGTGTCGGCGTGCACGGCACAGTGCCGCATAGTAGCCTCAAAATTGTCATGAGGATAAGTCTTGTGGAGATGATCGAGTGACTCAATCAGCCATTCTGGAGGTGGTGGCTGTGAAATGGTCAGCTGAATATTCTATACGAGTGTAGCAGCCAGTGGGATATGGGAGATTCAGGGCCAGTTTATGACTCACTAATTCGAGGGGAGGTTGGCCTTCCCCAGGCGGCGGAGGGGCAGGTACACGGCCGACTTGAGGCACAGGTCCGGATGGGCTAGACTGTGACACGCTACTGGCAGTCTTGACGAGAGGTGGTTTCGGTGGTGCTGAAGGCGTCGATGGCGGCCCCATGCTGCCCGGAGGGACTGACGCACTGGGAGCACGTAGTGGGCGAGGGGTTTGTGCAGCCTCAGGGCGCGTGATGGGCCTCCCCATCTTCATATCCAAAAGCATTTTCCTTGCCCTCTCATACGTCCGTGGCACCTTGACCACAACCCAGTGGTTCCGCGGCTCGTCAGGCGTCTCGTCCAAGGCACGACCAAACCGTCTCGACGTCCTAGTCTCGTGATGATGTGATGTGATGACCTCGGGCGTCTCAGATCGGCCAATGTGCGCCATCTTTTGTTGCGCGACCGTAGCAGCACCACGCATGCCTCTAGTTCGCGCGGTTCCTGCGAGCTGTGACATGGCCGGGGAGTCTGGTGCTGATTCCTCACTCTCGTCCGAATCTGAGAATGTGCCGTCATGCTGGCCACGTCCCCTGCCTCTTCCGGTACCAGTGCCTGCCACCCTCTTAAAGAGCCCCGTCTTCTCGAGCGAGTCAGCAGCTCCGGGGATGGTCGAGGAGACAACCATCGTTCGGATCGTCCTCTGCCGCTCCTTGAGATCGGGAAGCTGTGGACCGCCACGCCTGTTCACTGATCGCTTCTGCTTACGTTGCTCTCTTGCGAAGATAACCTCGTTCCTCTCCAGATCTTGGTCGCCGAGCTCATAGAGGTACGGCGCATAGTCCTTGGCCTGCTGTTGAGGCCGGAAAACAGTGGGCAAAGGCGAAGGCAAGAAGGAGGCAGCAAGATCAGGCTCTTCTATAGGCCTGCCGTCGAAAGGATGTCCGATGCCGTAGAGGGTCCGTGTAAAAAGTTGTGTCTGTTCGCGGATACAGTGTGCTATTGCCGTTGTGAATTCACCCGATAGCGATAGGTCTTGAGCCATGACCCGAGCGAACTCCTCGGGAGAGTTGTCTGGCTCATTCATCTCCCATTCAAACTGGTCAATTAGTGTGACTGCGCCGATTGTAATGTTTAGCTTGATCAATATTCTCATCTCGTCGTTCTTGTATGCCGAGTAGGGCAGTTCGGGGTCCAGCGCATCCTCTTGGGAGTAGACCATCGGATAAAAGTCTAGCAGCTGTTCGCGGATTTGGTGCTGGATCTGCTCGTAGACAGGTCGGTCGTGTGGCGCCTTGAGACCCATGTCCTCGACGAGCTGTGCGGAGAAAAGGTCAACGGGCACCAGGCGGTCGTGCAGGTTCCATGTCAGTGTGTCGCGCAGCTTCAGCTTGTCCCAATCGACGTCGAGCCGTACCGGCACTAGTTCTTCGTACTGGTCAGCCTGCTCCTTGAGGTCCTTCCGGCTCGGCTTCGGCAAGGCTGGCGTAGTTCGCTTGCCGGCGCGAGGCTTGTCTTTGGGATAGACCAGGCGCGGTGGGCCTCGATTCTCGGTGTGTCCATTGCCAAATCCATTATAACCTTCCCCATATAACCTGGAGGGGGGGAAGGACAAAGAGTGCGGTTGGGTCTGGATCAGCTTGTACTCGTCGATTTCTTGTTTCCATCGTTTCGTATTGTCTTCGAGGTGCGCCTGCTTCTCCTTCAGGGCGGCAGTGGCAATTTTGTCCCGGGCGATGATGCGCTCGAGCTGATAGGCCTTGAACGATTCCTCGGTACGGACGGGTATTTTGACCTCTGGGGTTGGCTCTTTTGAGGAGTGGTTCTTGGAGGCTGGTGTTTCGTCGGCGGTACCATTCTCGGCTGTGGGCGTAGAAGATGAGGGTGCAGGTTGAGCAGGATCCGACGAGACAGCGGATGAAGGGTCGCCAGAGGTTGTAGTAGCAGCGGGAGCAGAGGTGGAAGCAGATGCAGGTGCTGATGTAGAGGCGGGAGCTGAGGCAGAGGCAGATGCAGAGGAATCAGATGAAGAAGCCATCGCGACAAGACTGTCGCAACGGGGGGCGACGTGCCGCTTCGGTTGGCGGGGACCGGCGACACGGTAATAATAGCAATTTAAAATGGACCGGCCCGACGGCTTAGAGCAACGGTTGAAGGCAAGGAGGAGGAACAATGGAGCTCAAGGTCGATGTGTCTGGATCGCGTTGTCGCGCTTTCTGGGACCGGTCGCGACTGGAGAAGGCCCTGGGAGGACGGACGGCTTGGGTCCTGGCGAACCTTGTACGGCGCTCGGGCCACCCGGGCCTGCGTGAGAGTGCAGACTACGGTATTCAGTGCCAGCCTCTCATCACTTGCAGGGTAGTAGTAATACACTTAATTCGACGGTGCAGCTATTCTTACCAAAGCATACACTTTGAGAGCATCAGGATCAATACTATCTCCAGCCAGTGCTGCAATGACACGCAGAAGGTATGGAGTAATTAGAAAAAGAAATTTATGCTACAGATATGTCCCATGAAAAGGTCTCGGACGAGCTGGACGGAGGATATTATCCACCAGGGGTGCAATAGTCACGGGGTATATACTTGTCATATTGTGAGTGTTACTACTGCAGAGCAAGTCTCAGGGGGGCCCGTGTGATTTGTTGCGTGCACGGAGGGAGGCTGGTGTCGCACACCCATGCGGCTCGCTCGAGCTCCGGCTGCTTGCTGCTGGGACCTTGCTAAATGCGGGCCAGCTCCAGCACAGCACAGGACCGGGCAGGCAAGGCAGACAGGGCAGGGCAGGGCAGTCTGGGCAGATGAGAGCAAAGCAAAGAAAGGCCAGACGGGCCCTGAGCGGCAGCTACCCAGGCCAGGCCCCCAGTCCCAGTTACGGAGCACTCGCATTGAATGCTGTCATACGTGGATGAACCCGACGAACCTTACGTATGGTTCCATAGCTTGGAACGCACGCGTGCACCCAATTCCCACAGAATGCCCCCTCCCCCACCTTGAAATGCTGTGGAGGGGTAAAAAATCACTGCCTGCGCCTGGCCACAACGGGAACCTTACGTTCGCAGCTGCTACCCAAGACATCACGAGCCCACCTTCCTACATACCTACCTACCTCTCCTCGAGTCCCCCCAGCTTTGTTCCTTACCCCTCTCTTTCTTCTTACACCAGGTACGAAGATACTCGGGAGACTCATCTAGACCCTTCCTTCCTCTCGCTCTTTCCACCCTCTCTCCTTTCACCACCACCAACCTCGTCCACCACCCCGTTCCAGTTCGGAACAATCCTGCAATCATGGCCACCGAAGAGAAGGAGATCGGTCAGTTTAACTCCTCCCTCCTCTCCTGCCCGCCTCCCCGTCTCCATCCCTACCCTCCAGCTGCAGCTCTCCCGGCACCGTACGACTGGGGAGTTGGCTGCCCTGGAGCTCCGTCATGGCATGTTCATTGTGCCTCGAGACTCGATCGAGACTCGAACGTCGCTACTGCCGCTCCGGACCGCCTGTCAAGCTCTACTGTTGTTGTGCCGGTGCTCAATGGCTTCCAGTCTGCTGCACCACCTGTCTACGGCCCGCATACTGATCCTCCCTTGTAGATTACACCCTCAACAACCCGGACACCTTGACCAAGTACAAGACCGCGGCCGAGATCTCCGAGAAGGTCCTTGCTGCCGTCAAGGATCTCTGTGTCGCTGGAGAGAAGATCTCCGACATCTGCGGCAAGGGCGACCAGCTGCTCGAGGAGGAGATCTCTAAGGTCTGGCGCGGAAAGAAGGTCTCCAAGGGTAAAAGCCCATCCCTGAAGCTCTCGAGGCTTTGATTCTGCACGTGGGAGCATACTAACACCCGCGACGCGCAGGTTTTGCTCACCCTACCACCGTCTCTCCCAGCTCCTATGTTACGCCTTACACCCCACTGAAGACGGACGAGAAGGAGGCTGCCATTGAGCTTCAGGAGGGCGAGCCCGTCAAGATCCAGCTTGGTGCCCAGATCGATGGCTTCCCCTCGATCGTCTGCGACACCATCATTGTCCCGGCCAAGGACAAGAAGACCGACGTCATCGAGGGCAAGACTGCCGACCTGATGCTGGCCACCCACTACGCCAACGAGCTGCTCCTTAGGCTCATGCTCCCCCCTGGAACGCTCGCATCTGGCTCCGAGGAGGAGAAGGCCAAGGCCGCGGCTGCGAAGCCCAAGACCCAGGCCCAGATCAACGACCTGGTCCAGAAGATTGCCAAGAGCTACGACGTCAGCATTGTCGAGAGCACCACCTCCTGGCTGTTCGCCCGCAACGAGATCGAGGACAAGAAGAAGATTGTGCTTGCGCCGGGCGAGGGCTCCAAGGGAGATGGCACGCCTGAGATCGGTGAGGTCTGGGGTGTCGAGATTGGCATGAGCTCGGGCTCGGGCAAGGTCAAGCAGATCGACCAGCGGTCCACCCTGCACCGCCGCACTGCCCAGCAGTATGGCCTGAAGCGACCCACCTCTCGCAAGATCTACTCCGAGGCCCAGAAGAAGTTCGGCTTCTTCCCCTTCAGCTTGAGGCAGCTTGAGGACGAGAAGGACGCCAAGACCGGTGTTGTCGAGTGCGTCCGCAGCGGTGTCTTCCGCCAGTACGAGCTTGTTGGCGACAAGGACAATGCCCCAGTCGTCAGGACATGGACGACCGTCGGTAAGGAACTATCTTCGCAAAAAGCCCCATATCCCAAGGACTTGCTGACAATCCCACGCAGCCATCACCAAGAACGGTATTACCAAGCTCGGAGGACCCTCCGCTTGGGACCTGACCAAGTTCAAGACCGACAACAAGATCACGGATGAGGAAATTCTCAAGATTCTCGAGCTTCCCCTTGCCAAGAACAAGGGCAAGAAGAAGAAGAAGACGACCACCGAGTCGTAATCTGTCCCGAGGCTTTTGTCTACCGCCACGTAGGGGCGCGTTTCGAGGTGGCAATTTCGCTGGTTGGATAAGGCTGCATCGCGGGCTCTTCGGCGAGTCTAGCACTCGCGTGTGCTAAGGTCAGTTGAGGTACGCGCAGCACAGTTCGTGGAACACTGCGGACCCCGGAAAATTCCCACCCTCAGGGAATGGCCTCGCAGTTGACGTGCGAGTCATCGGGCTCGCGACGCGAACGTACCGGCACACTGTGGGAACCTTTTGAGACCCGAGGAGTCGGCAGGGAGGAGGGACGGTACCGCCCAAAACGCAATGCAAGTAGGAAAAGCCCAAGAAAAGAGAAAAAATAGACCAACATTGAATGCGACAACCCGGAACAGGTGCAATGATGCGATTGAATGCGTGAGCCCACTCGCAGCAATCCCAGGTGTCGAGCATACGCGGATGGGCCATCTTTCGCCTATGCTAGATGGCAACCCGTCCATTGCAGGCCGGCCGTGTGAACGAACACCAGTCGGCCAGTGAGTGAGTGGACGAATTATGTCCGTGGCGATTAGGTCCTATCAAGATCCACGCTACCAAGACACCTGTTGCTGCACATAGCCGTTGCTATTTCTGTTGCTCCTTTTTTCTTTTCTCCCCACATGTTCTCTCAGGTCTTCATGGTATGTACTGGCCCGCGTCCAGCGCTGAAACCAACCAGTCAAGTGCAGCAGAGACCAGCCCGTGTGCTTTCACAGTCGACGGCTTTGACCTTGTCGGGCAAGTCTCACTGATGCCCCGTCGACCCCTGGCGAGAGCACACGCGCGGCATCACAATATTTCCGGGCACAAAACGTCTGCGTAGGGAAATATAGATTTGACTTCAACCGAACTGTTTATCAAGTCACCGGGATATCCTCATAATTGCCGGGAAATTCGAGGCTTTCAGAAGCTACTCCTGACTGCAAGCCGGTCGCGGGAAGAAGCAGATGCTGCCCTAGACGGGGTTGGTAGCACTGAAGAAGATCTCAGCCGCCTGTGCAGCCCCTGACAGAGGAGGATCGGCTCGCCAACCCGCCCCTCCGAAACCTTTCAAGACCCCCTAGCACGGAGCCTGTTGGCACTCTGTCAGCAGCCCGGCCCAGCCCAGCCCAGGGCCAGAGCTCTTTTTTGGAGAAGGGCAGTCCGTTCTCAAATTTCGAACCTCCTTTCCAAACATTCCGTTCCCAGAGCTGCACCTCCGCCTCCGGGAACGCGTTGCAGCAACAAGGTCCCCACCCAAACAGTGCGGCTTTGTGCCCGGACCAAAGTGCACTTAGAGAAGTAAACCAGCATCTCTTCCGAACCCGTACCAGAATAATTACTAATATTGCACATAGGGTGGTGTTTTCCCAGGTGCAAACCACCAAGTCGCGAGCAGGAGCGCGGGCCGGGCCACGAGGCAGCTCCTCGACAGAAGAAGGGGGTGAGGGGATGCGAACCCAGGCCCGGCACTCCCGAGGCTGCAGCGATGAGTGCACCACCGACGACAAGAGCCACGCGCTCGCGATACTCGAGTCCGGCTGTGGGTGGAGCAGGAGGAGGGCCGCGGAGTTCAAACGATAGCAGCAGGGCCAGAGATAAGGAGAGCAGAGATGCGGCGTCGCTGGATCGGTCGAGGGCGTTCATGGAGGCATGGATAGAGCCCGAGCGCGCAAGGCTGGCAAGCTTCCAGGAGGACGGGCTTGTGCGGCAGGGGGTGCTGGAGACGATGGAGCCGCTGGGGACGAGGCCCAAGCCGGCCATGGTCAGGAAGCTGCTGGGTGCGAGCAGTCCTTTTCATGGCGGCGGCGCGTCGGGAGGACGTGATGAGTCCTCGGGGCAGGAAGGGAGCCCGTCAACAACGACGGGGCCACGCAAGACGGGGGGCAAGCGTATCGTGCTGAAGCGGAAGAATGGGGGTGCAGCCGGGGACAACAGCTCGAACGGGCTGTTTGACATGTCGGGCACACATTCACCCACGCCCTCCACAGCTGTGGCCACACCACACCCCTCGTCGACGCCTGCACCTGAAGCTGCACCCGACGCTGGAGCAGAGGCAGAAACAGAAGCAGAAGCTGCATCAGCACAGGCGAGAGAGGTTGCAGATTCAGAGACCGAACCTGAGCCTGAGCAGGACGATCAGCCTGAACCTGCACTTCCCCTCCTGGTGGACAACAACACCTCGCCCGCCCCCACTGCTTCATCTGCTGCAGCAACCGCCAAACAACGGCCTTCGTCTTCGATCCCACCAACTTCAGACATCATCCAGCCCGAGTCTGAAGACCAGCCAACGTCAGAATTGACACCAACCCCTCTACTGCATAGTGAATCTGTCCTGCGCAGCTCACCTACACCCCGACGACGACGACGCGTATCTCAAAGCTCGCCGTCGCCTTCTCATCAGTCACAATCAATCCCACTTTCACTTTCGCCATTGAAACAGCCTGCGCTTGCGACACGCTCCCTGTTGTTCCCTCCAAAGCACTCTTCAAGACCCCTTCTGCCTGACCCGGTCAAGCAATCAATCGAAGACCTGCCCTCATTCTCATCCTCTCACCAAGCCACGTCGCCGCGATCTGTCGCGTCCTTCAACGACGTTGACGACACCTTCTTCAAGCGCGAATCATCGGCGCGAAGCGCGTCAACCTTCGAGATGGCGCCTAGGACGCGTGCGCAGTCGGCCGCGCCGCAGCAGACGACTAGTCCTGCTGCTGAGGCGTCTACTATTCGGGCGTCATCTGCGCCTCCGCCTCCAGCCCAACCACAGCTCAGAGACGGACCTCACTTTACCCAGGCTGAGCTCGAGCGCATAATTGCGCAGAAAGAAGTCGTCGAGAAATCATTCGACGCGGCCGTGGAGGAAGCCCTCAGTCACCACAATTACGCGGTGGCCTACGCGTTCCGCACCCTATACGAAGAGTACGAGGACAATGCGCGGTTCCTGTTGCTGGCGGAATCTATCTTCCGGCAGACGGCGAGCGCAGATTCGGTATTCAATTTCGGCCTCTACCTGAACCCCAGGATCGCCGAGGGAAACAAAGACAAGACGGCGGTCAAATACTTTGAGCCAGAGGCGCGCGAAAACAAAGAATACGTGCCCCACCCGCCGCAGCCTGCTCGCTACAGGGATCACATCAGCTTGGACCTCTCAAGGCTGCACGAACTTGGCAACAACAAGAAACGCAAGCGGGATGAGGACTCCAGCACTGACGAAACAAGCGACGAGAACGACCTCCAGCCCCACGAGGAGCTGCAGAGTCCGGGCAAGGCAGAGGCCGAGCCAGACACAGCTGAGGTTGAGCCCGAGGCGGTCGCCACACCGCCCCACCCTTCCAAGAGGCAGAAATTGCAGAACCGCGAGCCATCCGCCGGCCGCTCCGCCGGTCGCAAGAAGACTGCACCTGCATCTGCAACGCGCGGGATGAATGGCCGCGCAAACGCGTCGCCTCTGCGGCGCAAGACTCGCTCGGGCTCAGTGGGTAGTGACTCCTCACTGTCGACGGCTAAATCCCTCTCGCCACCCCTCTCACCACCGCAGGAGGCCGACGAGGACAAGCCGATGCAAGACATCGGTGATGTTCCCGCTGCCGCTGCCGCTGCCGACTCCGCGTCCGCCGCCGACGAGACTGGCGCCCCCAATCCCGCCGGGCCAGGGTCAGAACCTGGTCCTGAGCCCCAGCCAATAGCGGCGCGCCCAAGGCGGGCACCCGCTAGAGGGCGACGAAACGCAAATGCGTCTTCCGAGCCAAACGCCAGCAACGCCGGCCAGCAGGACGCTGCATCCACCAACCCCGTCGGCGATGCACCAGCTCTGGGACCACAGCGTTCCAGGAACCCACGTCGCGGCGCCCCCGACTTCACGCCAACCCAGAAGCTGAACGAGGACGACTTGGCAGCCACGCGTAGACGCGCAGCGAGGGACAATACCCATCGCCTCACCACCGACGCTCGCGCAAGGGACGACAGCAACGCGAGAGCAGAGCCGATGCCAGGATCGCTTGTTCGTGAGCCGTCCGCCCAGTCGGACCTGTCCTCGGTGCCGGATGTGGAGGAGCCAGAGCCAGAGCCCAAACCGCAGGCACAGCAACCTACTACCACGACTGGTCGCGGTGCCAGAGCCACCCGCGCTGCAAAGCGACAGCACGAGGACGGCGACGGCGACGATGCTGCATCGACGTCACCCGACTTTGCCCCCCAAGGAGAGCCCAGCACTGCCGTAACGTCCCGGGCTGCAACGCCTATCCGCCCTGCCAAACGTGCCCGTACTGGCCCGCGACTTAAGGTGTCGTAAGTAATGTCCCTTCCTACTGACCCTGATCTTCATACCGCTGCCTGCATCGCATGTCCATGTCTCCAACGTGTGCTTGAGTTCATGTTCGGTTTTCATTTGATCCTCGTTGATCTGCACCGTTTCTGTTGAATGAAACTCATCCCCAACAAGAGACTGGGTCAAGCTTCACTTCTCATCAGAGACCGCCGTCCACAAGCCTGCCCACCTTCACAACGAGCAAAGGTGCTCAGTGATGGAATGCGCGAAATGGGTGCTAATCTTTGTTCAACCACAGGCCGGTGAAGCCCAAGGCAGGAACTGCAGCTGGAAATCCTCGTGCACGCATTGATCGTGCCAGCCCTACCATGAACGGCAACCCGAATGCTCAGGTATGTTCATGAGTTCTGATCTTCACATGTTCATCATGGGCACTTGCACAGTTGTGTATTTGTTTCATCTTGATACCTTCCTTCATCCCGTACACCTTTACTCGGTCGTCTCCTAGCCAATGGCATGAACCTTTATTGTTGCACGGGCTGTGTGTTTTTCTGCACTTTGCTCCTTTTTCCCTGCTGGTGGTGGGTTGTGTCCGCTGCCGGGGTTCGTCAGCCCAAGTTTTGGGTTTTGGCACCTAGGCCCGGGCCCTGGCCCTGCCCAGGTGCAACTACGGTGGCAGGCCCCCCAGTGGCTGATCCGACACTGCCGCCCGCCTTTAGTGAGGCGTAGGCGAGTCATCCCTGCTCATCTCATCACTGGACAGACACAACGCCACGCCTTCCCTGCCTTAATGTCTCACAACTGCCTCTGACCGGACCGTCCCAAATGACCACCTCTATCAACACCAACTAACATGTTGATACAGGTGGACAATGATGATTTCTGCTCAGCTTGCGGCGGCAACGGCGAGATCGTCTGCTGTGATGGATGTACACGCGCCTTCCACCAGCTCTGTCACGACCCTTTCATTCCCCACAGCGTCTTGAGCGATGAGGACGAGGAGTGGTACTGTTGGGACTGCAGCATCAAGCGCGACCCAGGTCTCGTCAAACAGCACAAGGGCCCATGGGGACCGCTATTGACTGCGCTCGATAAGAAGCACGCAGTCAGCTACCGCCTGCCCAAGAAGACCAGAGAGTATTTCGAGGGCGTCAGGACAGGCCCCGACGGGGAGTATGAGGACTTCATTCCTCAGCCCAAGGGAACAAAGTAAGTCCAGCCTTCCCCAGCATGATCGCCCCGTCTGGCGCTGGAGGCATTCGGGTCTACTCTGTGCTTTCGACAGCCTGCATCCTCAGCCTCAGCCTGACCCTCGACCAACTTTTCCATCCCTGTGCCTCTTGTCTCATTGTGCCACGTCAGCTGACAAGTGATTCTAGGAAGCAGAAGACCGTTGAGACCAAAGACTTTGACTTTTATCAGGTTGTTGACAAGGATAACAATCCCGTTCTGTGTCATGCCTGTAGGACAGGTACCAGAAAGGATCGACCTATTCTTCCTTGCTCCGCATGTGGCCTGTGGTGGCACATTGACTGCCTGGATCCCCCTCGGGCTATTACCCCGAATCCAAACTTGTTCACCTGCCCATGCCACGTTGAAAACCTCCAGAAGGCAGTCGGCCCCTTGGGTCCTGCCCACAAGTTCCGCAAGATCAAGGGCCAGTCCGAGATTGTCTACGCCTTCCGCCGTGGCAACATCAACAATGGCTACATCGAGATTGAGGATGATTCGGAGCCTGCAGGTCACAGTGGCTTCCGCGATCAGACCTTCGGGCATGTGTACCGCCTGTCTTCGGGTGGAGTGCAGGCAGACTTTATGCAGAAGTAAGTTGTCCATGTGTGTCGTGTCGTTGCTTCAGACATTAACGGCAATCTCCAGGGTGTCTCGCAAGGCCACGATTTATCGACCTCGCAAGCCCGTTACATTACCGCGAAGGATTCGCGATTCTCTTCGCAGTGGCTCTGACCGGGAGCGCATGCAGGCTGCCGTAGGTCTCATGCGCCTCGCGGAAGCCGCAGAACTCCATGCCGGGGCTGCCGAGGCTACCCACGCTTCCCAGCCATCGAATGACGCCAGAACCTCTGCCGACAAAATGGATGCCACCAACAAATCCTTGGATACCGCCAGCATCGAAGAGCTCGCGGCGCTGGAGGAGGCTACTCGCAGACAGTACGATAGAATCGTGTCCGAGCTGCAGAAACGGAAGGAACAGGAGCACCAGCCCAGCGATGCCGGCGACTCTGCTTCCAACGTGGCACAGCCTCCCGATCCTGCGACCACCAAGACGCCTCGCAGAAGCGGCCGCCTCACTGCCTCTGCCACTGCTGAGGGTCAACAGAGCGGAGGAACGGCGGATCGACACAAGCCCGGCGTGAATGATGCCGATACACCGAAGAAGAGCCTCGCGCAATCCAAGGTTGAGCCTGCTACGACCGCTGCAAATGACAGCGCGCCGTCTCCCATCGCAAACCAGAAGACGGCTAAAGACGACGATGACTCTAGTGTGACTCAGGTCGTATCGAATATCGTCGACACCGCCGTAACATCCGTCGTCGGCGCAGACGCCACATCTACCACTGACACCATAGCTGACATGGCTGCAAACGTCGAGCAAAAGATTGACAATGACCCTGCAGCACAGGCCGCCATTGACTCGGCCCTCACTCCAGTCTCTGAAGCAAACAAAGACAGCGACGACCAGCCCCCGGCTGTGACCACTATCAAGCCTACCACAAGCGGCGTGGAGACTCCCGAGACGGAGCCCAACGTCCCTGACCAAACCACCTCTCCAGCTGACGCGATGGAGCTGGACTAAGCTCATGGCACATCTTCCAAGGCTTGGAATGACTACTTCAACCCCACATCCACCTCCTATCTACGACTCTTTGTACATCACTCGCGCCCTAGATTCTCACGTACTCTACGAACGACCGTGTCCGGTGCAAGCTATCCAGATACTCTCGTATTGTACGATTGACTGTTTCTGGGCACGTCTCCAGACTCTCTAGTAACCTACGATAGACTGTTCTGGTCAGGCTCTAGTAACGTCAACATGAATACGTTAGGGAGCATATTTTCGCGACATCAACCCGAACACGCCCGATGTCACTCACCTTGTAGGAATAGCCGGGTCTTCTTGATCGGTGTGTGGAAACCGCAAGGCGTACCGACCAGCATGTACCATTGATGCCCCGACCGAACAGAACGGCGACAGGGCAGCCTCATTTATTCGGTCTATTGTTTCTCTCCAGGGTTTCAGATATGCGCAGATTCGCATGCAGCATCGCATCAAAGGGGTAGCTTGATTTTCTTAATGTTGTTTTTTGCTTTTCGGTTCCTTGCATCAGCTGGCCAACGCATTGCCACCCTCAATCATGAAGCGTCCCGAGGGATAGATTCGGCAACATTGTCTGGCTTGCCGCCAGGGGGAGATGAAGGATTAAAGTCAGAAGAGGGTACTCATGATGATGATTTGCCCCATTCTCGGCTGCTGTGGATGAGGAAAGAGAGCGGGAGAGAGAGAGGGTACCAGGTTTCAGGGTACTGCAAGTCTGGGGGCCAGTGGATTTGGCTGGACAGACAGAAAATGAGGGCAATAGAATTATGCAGGCTCAAGGCACAACAGCGAAAATAGCGGACTAGAGGGGAAGAAGGCTTCTCTTGTGGTATCACTATGCAATGAAAAATTAATATTCGACCTGCAATTACAAGCCTTACGTCTCCCAGCCCATTTGTGCAGGAATTAAAATGTATACAATGTCTTGGTGATTGTTCGAGGTGACACAAAGACCCGCCCCCAATCCTGGTGTTGGACCAAAGCAGACCAGCATGATGACTGACGGTCCGCCCTCACTCAAATTCACCCAGCCAAGGAAAGAGGGAGACCTTGCCCAGGCTTGACAGGCTGCTGTGGGGAAGTCATGTCTGTTAATTGGGCTGGGAACATGGCCCGTGCGTTCTCAGCTTCGTCATTGCTTGCTCTGCTATCTGCTCACCAAAGGAAGACTAATGCTAGCTCTGAGCCAAGGTTAGCAACCGAGCTTCCCTCAACATCATTCTCACTGACCTTCATATGACAAGTCCCTCACCTCGGAGCCAGCCATTCTTCAGGCCCGCAGGACTCCCTAATTCTTGAACAACTTGGATCTGTTCGTGTCTGTCATTAATACTGCATCGGCCAAGAATCACGGATGTGAGAAGGACAGGCCCTCAGAGCTCGAGCCGTCGCACCCCACCCCCGCCTCCTTCTGTGCTGCGCCTGTGCACCACCTTCGGCCGCCTGCGCCAGCAACCATCCGCGACAGCCTCTTCTCCCAGCCGATTTCAGAAGCACCCTGTCTGAGGCAAGCTTAGGCCACTCCCTGCGCAGGCACAAAGCTAGGTGCCAATTGAAGGGCCCGGAAGCATGTGGAACGACGAAGACAACAATCCCTACGGGGACAGCTTTGACAGGAGGGACTCGTTTTCCTCGTCAATCGCTAATCCCACCTCCCCTACATCCCATGAGTGTGCGTACGGCTTGATGCGCCCTTTTATCTTTGTGAAAATCCCAAGCATTCATCATGTTCTACGACATCCCCCTTGACTCGTCAGAGGACGATGCTGACAGCGACTGGGACATCATAGATCCTCAGTACGACGTTCCCCAGCCTCCAGAGGAAACCCACCAGTCCAGCTATAATGCCCCTGCGACTTCTTCCCCAGAGAGCGACGAGGACGATCAAGAGCAGTTGGCCCCGCGCCGCAAGCCCGGCGGCTACGACAGCCGCATTGAGCAGATCCTCTACGAGAACCCCGAGCTCCCCATCCTGATCACAGATGCTGGCAAGAGCCTGGAGAGCGGAGGCAGATACATTGTCTACACTATCAGGACAGGCGTAAGCACTTATGAGGGTTTCCGCGCATTCCACTTGGCTGACAGGACCACCAGGATCTCGAGGTTCGCAGGCGGTATTCGGAGTTTGCCTCTCTTCGGGATGCCCTCATTCGACTTCACCCCACCCTGATTATCCCTCCGATTCCCGAGAAACACACAATGGCAGATTATGCGGCCAACCCGACGAACGCGAAGCAGGACCAGCAGATTATCGACTTGCGGAAGCGCATGCTGGCGGTGTTCCTGAATCGATGTCGGAGGAACCAGCAGATCCGGACGGACGGAGTGTGGTGGCGCTTCCTTGACCCGAATGCGAGCTGGGTATGGACTACTCCATCTAGGGCAGAAAATGTGAAGAGCAGAAGCTGACTTGACAAACTCGCAGAATGAGGTTCTGCATTCTCACCCGATCGCTTCCATACCAAAGTCCATCTTCAAGGCTCCCCCGTTGGATCCTGCGAACCCAACAGCTGCTCACAGCTACCTTCCGATCCCGACATCTTCCAACAAGTTGAAGTCGCAACAAACCATTGGACCCGGTGTGGATGGAGCCTTTGGAACGGGCAACAACGCAGGACTGTCACGATTTCCGCCTGAAAACGCGAACTTGAGCGAGCAGGAGCTGGACCCTTACTTTACGTCTTTCGAGTCTTCGATCAAGGAGCTTGAGCAGCTCCTTACAGGGCCGATGGAGAAGGTGAACCGGCGGACGCTTAGCCACTATTCCCTGTTGGCGACAGATCTTTCCGAACTCGGCGCGAAGTACAACGCGTTCGCGTTGTCGGAGCAAGACCCTACGCTCGGCCCTGTCATAGAGCGAATCGGACAAGCCGCAGACATGTCATATGTTGCGACAGAAGAGCTGTCGACTTCACTGGGTGCCAGCTTCGCGGAGCCCATGAGGGAGAATGCGCAATTTGCCGGAGTGGTCCGAAGCGTCCTGCGATACAGGATTATGAAACGGATACAACAGGAGGTCACCAATGATGAGCTGAACAAGAAGAGACTGCTGCTGGACCAGCTTGAGAGGAGCGAGGCTGAAGCGCGTAGGATTGACCAGTACCTGAGCGGGAGCCAACAAATCCAGTCGCCCAAGAGGTCTGCAAGCGTACAGGAGTCGCCGAATCGTCATCGCAGGGAGGGCAGCGGGGAGGACACGGCTTCCATTGATTCCGACTTCCCACCCACCCACGGCGACGTTTCGTCGGCACCGTCGGCCAAGATCGGCTCTCCCGAGCGATCGAACAGCAGCCCGGGCCATAAGAAGGCAGCGAGCGGCAACTCGATCACGAACAAGATCTTCGGCCCAATACGTCACGCAGTACAGGGAGTTGTGGACGTTGATCCGGAGAAGACCCGGCGGGACACCATAGGAAGGACTCGAGAGTCTATCGCCCAACTCGAGCAGGCCCAGGTTGCTGTCGCCAAGGATGTCAAGGACGCTAGCGCGAGCGTTCTGAAAGACATGAAGCGGTTCCAGAAGGAGAAAGAGGATGACCTGAGGCGTTACATGGTGAGTTCCCGTTTCTCGCTCGCACCCCCCTTTATTTCTCCATGCCCAAGCTAATGAGTGCACACGCAGCTTGCCTACGCCAAGAGCCAGATCGAGTGGGCTAAAAAGAACAAGGAGACGTGGGAGGAGGCGAGGGCCGAGGTTGACAAGATCGACGAGTCCTAGAGGGTCCGCTAGAGAAGCTCCCCCCAAGGCGCGCCTGACGATGATGAGATGACGAGCATGACGGGTGATTGCGCCTAGCTACCCAATCCTAGAAAGAGGCCCTGACGTCCTTAATGAGACCCCGAGGTTGCAAAATGGGGTTTCTAGTTGTATAATGGGAAGGCAGCGCATGGGTTGCCTGCATTGGTCAGGGAAAACGCCCATCGGGAGCCGTTCTGGGGCTGTTTCTTTTCTGCAGCCTTGATTGTTTGGCTGAGTCGAGCATGCATTCCTGACAGCAAGACAATTGATTATTCAGATTATATATAGACTTGACTGCGCTGGTGACAGCTAGCTTGGTAAACTCGTGTGTAAAGCCCTTGTTTGAGCCGAGTTGGTCTCCGGTGCCTGGCGTTCCACTGCTCGAGGCCAAACCTGACCGAGGCCAAATGTGAGAGGCCAAGTCTGAGAGCCGAAGCCAGTTACGCCACCACCCCTGGACATGCAGTAGCAACCCGTAGCTAAGCTTAGCTGTGATAACGGATAAGAACGCTGGCGGCAGGCACTGGCTATAGCTCTCTCTCTCTCTCTCTCTGGCATTCAGGGCCCATTGTCGCGAGGGCGGGACGTCCCATTAATAAACCAACACATATTCACTTTTACTCCTTTCACTTTGCTATTCGACGTTTTGCTCTTCACCCCACCATATCAGCCCAGGATATGTTATTTCGAATGAGATCCAAACCCCATTTCCAACTTTCGTGTCTGAAGTAATCCACCAAACCAGACCCAGACCCTGGAGCGAGACTCGGTCGCAACACGCCATTGTCACCAAACGAGCGGCTCGTCGCAAACACCATGGACGCGAGCGCACAGCCCATCACTCGCATCGACGAGCCCGGCATCCGGGCCGAGGGACAGCTGCTCCAGCAGCTGCGCCAGGAGGTCGCCGGCCTGCTCGGGCGGTCCCAGATCGGCTTCCCCGGCGCACAGCCCGTGAGCTTCTCGAGGCGGCACCTGCAGGAGCTGATGACCAAGGAGTAAGTTGGGTCGGTGCGACGAGGCCTCGCCGCTGGAACTAGAGGCCCTCTTCGCAACGGCTTGCTAATGTGTCTCCCGCCGCGCAGTTACTTCGTCTGCGAAAAGACAGACGGCATACGATACCTCCTCTACCTGACCTCAGACGAGAACGGCGAAGAGATCGCCTACCTGATCGACCGCAAGAACGACTTCTGGTTCATGCAGTACCGCAACCTGCACTTCCCGACGCCCGAGGACGAGGGCGGGCAGCACAGCAAGTCCATCATCGACGGCGAGCTGATCATGAGCCGGCAGGGCGGCGGCGTCGAGAAGCCCCAGTTCCTGGTGTTTGACTGCCTCACGCTGGACGGCATGTCGCTGCTCGAGCGGCCCCTCGACAAGCGCCTCGCCTACTTCAACCAGAAGATCTACGCGCCCTACCGCCAGGTGTTCAAGAAGTACCCCGATGAGGCGCGCTTCCAGGCGTTCCAATTAGTTATGAAGGAGATGCAGCTCGCGTACGGCATGGTCAAGATGTTCCGCGAGGTGCTGCCGAACCTGGCGCACGGCAACGACGGGCTTATTTTTACGTGCCGCGAGACGCCGTACAAGTGCGGCACGGACGAGCACATCCTCAAGTGGAAGCCCGCGGACGAGAACACGGTCGACTTCAAGCTGCAGCTCAACTTCCCGCTGGTCGAGCCCGACGAGCAGGACCGCGCCGAGGGCGTCACGGAGCCGTACGTCGACTACGAGTCGGTCCCGCCCGCGAAGCTGCTCATCTTCGCGCAGGGCCAGGTCGAGCGCGGCACGGACCCGTACGTCGAGTACGGGGAGCTGTTCCTGACGGAGGACGAGTGGGAGACCCTCAAGGGCCTGGGCGACCCGCTCGCGGGCCGCATCGTCGAGTGCTACGTCGACGAGCGGGGCAGGTGGCGCATGTACCGGTTCCGGGACGACAAGCACCACGCGAACCACATCACTGTCGTTGATAAGGTCATCGAGAGCATACACAACCCCGTCACGCAGCAGATGCTCGAGGAGGCCGGGCCGGCCATCCGGGATAAGTGGAAGGCGCGGGAGGCTGCGAGGAGGCACTGAGGAGCGGCATGCATGACATGCACCATCGTCGACCAATCTTGGTGTGCCTGTGTGTGCCAGGAATTTGGATTTGGTTGGGCTGGCAGGAAGAACAGACGCTACCGTTGAAAGCAAAAGAACAGGTGTGGTCCGAGCTCGACGAGAGAGAGAGAGACCTCGGGGGTTGGCCTTGCAAAAGGCATCAGCGATAAAGGAAAGCAGAAATGGACGAGGCGTGCTGCCAAGCGTTTGTTTGGTTTTCGGAGTTTCTTTTCATCCAACACATTGTTGATGATGGATCTGTTGCTTGATTAAACTACCTATTTATCTATGGCGTTTAAGGGAAACGGTATTACCCAGGAAAGAAAGGCCGTCCCCGGAGGGCAGGGCAGGGCTCTGGACTACTTACTAGCGAGTGGGGATATAAAGTCTTTTTATAATTTGGTTGGCAGTCGGGTTTCTCAGATAATCTAGGCCATCTTGTTTCGAAATCGTCTTTTGTCTTTTGTGTCTCGGAACCGGATGTGTTCTGTGCTGGCTATAGCCGGGCTCTTGGTAGAGAGGCTGTTGCTGGGTGTCTGTCTACTTCGGGAGAAGGGAGATGTCGACTGTGGTCTCCAAAGTGGAGGTGAGCCTCCAGTATGCAGAATGAGGTGTGGAATACCTCCGGCGATAATCGTGCAACGTTGGTGAATTGGATTGTGCCATATTATCTTGTAATCTACAGAATTCACGATCCTATGCGGGCAAGTTTAGTTGCTGTCGTTGTGGCTGGGGATTCCAATTTCTGCAGCGCGAGCGACGCAACCCTTCGAGCTCATCAGCCAGACCATCTTCACTTCTTCATAATACGGGTGTTTAGGTGGTAGGTATACTTGAGTGGTTGAGGGTGATGTGGTACCACTTGTGCGAAACTGGCTCGGATTTATGCTCATTCATTGGGTTCACTGGATTGAAAAAAAAAAAAACACAAATGCGGAAAGAATGGTCAAATAAAGAACATCAAATTTGAATTGATTTACTTAAGCAGAATGTCATGTCCGCAAGAGACAAGACACTACCAATCTACGAAAAGAAACACAGTCGGTGATCCCAAAGGCTTAGTACCTCCGCTCGTAGTAGCTAGGAGGGTAGATGGGAGCCCAACCGCTGCCGGTAGCAGGCCGCGGGATCCATTGCATTATGTTTCGGTTCCCCCAGTACAGCCTCTGCGGGTCGTTTTGGTAGGGGCCCTGGTAAGCATTGGTGAACATCTCGGGCCGGAAACGTTGGTTCCAGACGCCATTGTATGTCGGCGGGATTGATGAGTTGCCAGAAGAGGAAGACATGTTTGGTTACTTTTGATGTGGAATTGTTAGGATCTTTTTGTTTTGGTTGATTCCTTTTGTCGTTTGCTTGTTCTGCGTCTGAACTTTTGCAGTAGTGTGCTGAGCTGTGCTGAGAAGTCGGGAAGTTATTACATTGAATCCTGGCTATTTATACTTGGGCCGAAGCGTGGTGGGACGAAGACTTCTTACGATTCTTGAGTTCCTCGAGAGTGACGTTCGTCAAGACTGCAGTCACTATACATGGAGTTAGTCACCGGTTGCGAGTCAAATGCTGGCCACACTGCAAGACTTCCTTCCATCACCGGTCTTTCGATGGCTGTATGTCTTTAGTCTAAAACGCTGACAGACCGCGAAGACTCTTGGGATGTGACGAAGCCTTCTATCTCGATGCCTCGCTGTCCAGAGTCAGGGATTTTCCACGAGTCCTCAATTCCACCATGACTGTCACGGTAGGTGAATATCGTGTGTGAGGTCGAAACCTGGCCGACTACTAAAAAAATAGACGGGTAACACTGTCTCCCAGAAGAGTTGCTGTCATTCTGGCAGCTCACATCAAGCCAGTGACTCTTGTCTAGCGTTTTGCGCAGTTATTTGGCTTCTTTTGTCCAAATGTATGAGCGCTATCTCGGTGGGGTCTATTTCTATCTCGAAAATATCCAGTGACGCAATGATCATGTCCGGCGCAGGCTGATAACGGCTCAACATCGGTAAGCTGGCTGGTGGTTGCAACGTTCTGCCCAATCTCACTCTCTTACCATGGCGTACTGCCGGTAAACACCGTATCCGCGAAGCCTGCCCTTATCCCATGCGCCGAGATCCACGTCCCGGTAATCGACGTCTTTGAAGCCGAAGCGCAGGTACAGGCTGTGTGAGCCCGGGAACGAGATAAGCCAAGTCGGAAGGGATGCCTGATCAGCAACGTCGAGACAGCTCTGCAACAACTGGCTACCTATGCCTTTGCCCTGAGAGCGAGGCTCGACCGCAAAGGCGGAGACGTATGCAAAGGGGTCAGAATGTCCATCCATGCAAGAGTCGGCAGGGTACACACTTACAATAGTGCTCCCCGCCTTTCATGAGGCTTTTCATTTCTTCTATCTCGGCACCACTCATCACAACGAACTCGCGGTCCATGTATGGCGGTAACTGCTGAATGATCTTGGCAGTGGGCGATATGTCTGCTGATGGTTTCTGCGCCCCAACTCCCGCCTCATTGCCCTTCTCAAGAGTCAAGCAGACGAATCCCAATATCTTGTCTGTGGCCTTGTCAACAGCCTTGAAAACTTGGGTGGCCGGGTGCTCGAAGCGCTCGGAAACCCGCGCCATGAAGAATTCGAACATGTTCTTGTCGTCGGGCCAGTCCTTGAAGGCAAACTGTGCTACTGTCTCGCGGCAGTATGAGAGCCTGTTGATCTCTGCCAGCACCGGTAGGTCGTCCTGGCAGGCTTTCTCGATTGTCACGGCCATGGTGGTTTGAAGGGTCTGTACGGTTGAGGCCGTTCAGGTGGGAGACCGCGAAGGACGAAGTCGTCTTCGACTGAAAAGGTGAATTTTGGCAGGATTGCCAAGAGGACTTGTTGGTTCGGCTAGCTGGGCCAGTATTGAATCCTTACTATAATCCCTGCATTTTGAGGCTGGGAGGCTTTGCTCTTAATCCATATACATCCCGAAGGCGTACAGTCCCTTTACATAGTAGTAAATACTTAAAGACCTAGTATTAAAAAAAAAACATAATATTAATAACAGTACAGAAGTCTAAGCATATAGCCTCAGCCTTATACTATATAGATAAGGCTAGGAAGTATTACTCCTAATAGTACTATAGACTAAATAAATAGTAAATTAGTTATATAGTAAGACTAGAAATAGTCTCTTAGAATAGTTCTTATATAAGTAGTCCTATAAAGGAAATTCTAGTTAAAAATATAATCCTCTACTACTAATATATATATATATATATATATATAATCTTAAGAACCTCTAAAATATAGCTTAAAGATTATAAAAAGACCTTTACTAAGTAAGTACTAGAATACCTATCTAAGTATATAGCTACTAACTAAGAATAGAAGCTAAAATAGACTACTTTAAAAATAACTATATAGAAGTAATCTATAAAGATATTTAGAATACCTTATAGGAAATAAAGGAGAGAATATATAAAGAAATACTAAAAAAGGAAGAATATAATAACTTTATATTATTCTATATCTATACCTTTATTATTAAAGATAAGAATCTCTTTAAAAGAATTATAAGATATTTAGGAAATAGAGGAAGGGGGAAATTTAAAGAGCCTATAGGAGATTAATATAAGTAGAAGTACTAAGAACTTAGAGAGTTTATATATAGGCTCTGGGCTGGGGAAGAGTCTGACAGCTAAGCAGATAGTAGACAGACAGACAGTTGAGAAGAAAATACAGTGTGGCCGAAGCCACATTTTAAGGCTGATCTGAGGCTATCGTCTCGGGTCTTGCTGGCCACCGGCAAAACAGGCGCTTGGCGGCGGCACAGCTGGAGATGAGAACGTGGCCAGGGTAACACGGGGTCCTACAAGGCCGAGTGACGTGGTGCTTGTTTCGCCTCATAGATCCTCGCCGGAAACAAAATCCACGGATGAGTTGTCCTCATTGCGGTTCCACGAGCTTTCCACATTTTTCACAATTGTACTAGTATGCCCTTTTGAGTATTTTGTGCAACATGGACGGCAGACTCCAAAGACAAATAAACTTTATTGAGTCCCTCATTGTAAAATTCATTCCACTGCTGTGTATTTGTAGCCTCTTGGAGGGTAGAGCGAAGCAAGGTATCCTCAATCGACCACGATTGCTAAAAGAACCTTGGAAGGACTCAGCCCAGAATATGCCAATGGAATAATTTGCGCAAGAATGGAGAAAAGAATTCAGTCAGCTCTCAATCCATTATAGACGTTTGTATTCATATGGTAGGAAAGACTTAGTTTGGAAAATGAGCGATTCTTTGCCGTCGAAGTGGGCGTGCGGCCAAGATCTGGGCGCTGAAGGCGGGGAGCCCGGTGCACTATCCAAGGAACCTCCCCCCAAATCCACATGGAAATTCCAGTCACAATCCTGATTCATCATTCCAAAGGACATCCTCAAGCTCTTCGCTGCTCCAGCAGAGTTCTCCGCTGGGTCCTTCGCTGCTCCAGTACAGTTCTCTTCCAGGCTCCTCACTATATCGACTGCCCATGACAAAACGTCTAGCCCTGTTGCTTATTATGTTTTCTCTGTGCACCTCAGCCATATCGCTCCACCGGGGTGTGCCTGCCGACCATCTATCTAAATACCACGGCCCCTGTGTGCCCATAGGGAGCCAAATGTGAACGTAGAACTCCTTCAGACCTTCTTCGCCTAGCGCAGCCAGCGGAGCGAGGATGCGGAAGTACGGTTGGAGGACCTTGCGGGCCTGCGGCTTGGTTATGATTTCGGGAACCTTGTCAGGCCGGCCACTCAAATCGCCCAAATACAGACTCAAGGTTAGGCCTTCCATATTCATGTTGTCTTTCATGAACTGCACGGTATCCTTCCATTCGCTCAGCGCACGGCTTCCGTCCCATGGCCATGCATCGCAGCTGTACGTCCTCATGGACACCTTTAGGGAGCGTATTTGGCGGATAATGTCGACCGGTACAACATCCTTCAAGAACTCGACCACAGCGAACCTGTATGACGAATAATCAAGATCAGAACTGCGCTCTGAGACTTCGAAGCGGTGTCCAGAGAAGAAGACCACCTGTGCATCTTTGCACAAGGCATGGCAGACGAGAAAGAGGTCTGTTGGTGGAGACCAGCACCGGCAGTTGAATGAGAAGGCTGCGTGACGAATCCGGCAGAAACATCCAACCCTGGGCCGGGATTCTCTAGGCACATGAATATATTCACGCTCCTTGAAGTCGGTCCAGCAACTCCGGAACTGACACGCATGGTGCCCCCCATCCGCACAGGCCAGTTGATCATCATCACAATATGTGGGGCCGCGAAGATACTTTTTGTCTTTTTGCCTCCATCCGATCTCCGGCCAAGGTGTTATGAGATCAGTGTACTCAAGTATGCGGAAGCGTAGCTCTCTAGGGAGCTTCATCAGCAACGAGGCTGCTGAGTCTCTGGTGGCGTCTGTCGAGGTGATCCTAGGCTCGTCTTGGACCACAATCCCACGAGCTCGGAAGACTGCGTTTCGAGCAATCTCTGCTAGATTATAATGTCGTCTTCTGCAAAGCCTTATGTGGCAGCCTCTCAGTGGTGATAGGTTGATGAGCGGGACCATTGCGAGACTAGCCGCCGAGATCGTCCCTGGGTCTTGCGGGTCGAAGTCACAAACGAACGAGATGTTCAGCTTGCTCGGTTGCACACGACGCCATATATAAGCAGCTGCTAGCCTCCAGTCCGCAAGCAACTTGATGGCTGGGACGTCTGATGGCCGTAGTGCCTGGTCATGCAGCATCTTGTGTCCCACACGTGCATCGGAACAACCCTCTTGGCACCGGTGATAGTCATCACAGCATCGATTGCACGATTCAAGATGACAGGATACTTCGTTGAGAACAATTTTCAGCTCCGTCAGGGAAGAAAGCGACGTATCGCGCAAATTTCGTATTCGTTCGAGAGATCCGGCGCCAGAGCACTTGATATCGAAGAAATTGGTAGAGTAGAGCACTTCGGAAGCTTCCTCGTAGATTCTGCGGCACGAGAGAAGCAATGCGGGGATCCCAAGAGCCGCCTCGCCGTTCCCTCCATGGAGATGCAAATTGCATGGCTTGCTGCCCAGGGCGTCGTGGAAGTGGGAGTAGATCTGGCGCCGAAGAGCAGGGGAGAGGCGAAGGATTGGCGGCTCATGAGCAAGCTGCGAGTTCTGGATGGTGCTCATTGTTCTTTAAATTAAATTTTCGTTTGATTGTGTCAGGGCCATCAATCACATCCAAGGCCAGCGTCGTGCGGCGAGGAGGAAATATCTCCATGGGCCATTGCTGCCTACGCTTACTAATAATCCTTGCTGAGACGCATTCCGAGGTCTATTGTACAACATTAGCAAAAGAAATCAGAGACTCGCACCAGTAAAATCAGAGGGTATACCCAAAATACACTGTATGAAGGCACCACATATATTTTATGTCATAATGGCTTCAACCTCGACCGCACCGGCGCGAATAGGCATGGCCTAACGCTATGGCTAGCACACTACCTAGGTAGTTTGCAGAAGCAAATTGGAAAGTCACTGTCAAATTCCATGCATGGGGAAACCTACTGTGTTTAACATACATTACCTTGCCCTTCTGGGGAACCTGCTGTTGTTCCGGCTCAATAGAGGAACCCAAAGAATACAAATAGTCCATGGGGGATTCGAAACCGAACCACCCCCCGCCCACGATGCCCAAACTGGTTGTATCGTAAGATGTTATCCTATAAGAGGTTATTTTATAGAGGTTTGTCGATAGGAGGTCATCCTATAGGAGTTTATCCTATAGGAGGTTATCTTGTAGGAGGTTATCTTATAGGAAATCATCTTGTAGCAGGTTGTTCTATGGGGCTCGAGTGTACTCTCCGTTCTTACGGGTGCGAATCTTCGATCTCTAGCAGAATCCGGATGTGGATTGATCAGGAGCTAGAAAATATTGAACAGTTGTACATTGGCTGTTCACCCTTTTTGGTCACGCTTCCACATTTTCCAGAGCTTCACAAAGCTACGCTGGTGGATCAATACATTATATCATGGCCCAGACCTGCATTGGTCTTGCTCTCAGCCTCAGGTTTCCACCCCTAAAGCCCAAGCTTTTCCTATCTCAAAATCTGCCATCAACCCATAGTGATCCGTGACGAAATCCAGCCATCCCTCATCAGCAAGCTTGGCACTGATCGATTCGTCCCCAATCTTGACCCCAACGCCAATCTTCTCCAGGCTCTTTAGATTTAGAAGTTGCTGGTCCTCCCCACCTCCGACTGGTTGACAAAAACACACCTTGTCCATTCGTTTATGCGGAAACCTAGAACTCCTGCTCTGCGGACCCCAGGTGTGCCCCTTGGGATCCCCATCCTTGCCTCCCATCTCGAGGTAGGCGTCCTTGAATCCATTCTCCTCGGCCAGAGTCAGGTCATAGTCCTGGTTCGCGTTGCAGTCCCCCGCGAGGATGCCGCCGGCCACCCCGTCCGACTCGCGCTGCAGGTATTTCGCACACGCCTTCCACTGGATCGGCCGCATGGGCGGGTTCCCCGCCATGGAATCCAGGTGGACGTTACATATCCGCAGGACGGACCGCCGCCCGCCGTCCCCGGCCCCACTGTGCTCCGTCTTGTCCCCCCCTCCTCCTCCTCCTCCTCCAGAGGGTGGTCGTCTCACCGCGATGATGTCGACCAGCAGGGCCTCCCGCCTGTACTCGCTCACAAACGGCAGCCGGGCCACGCCCGCGACGCCGAGGCGCCGGTCCACGAGCGTGACGCAGTTGTACCCGCACCGCCAGTGGTCCGTCGCGAGGTCCGAGACGACGAACCGCGCCTGCACCCAGCCCGCGGCCGCGACCTGCCGCAGGTCGTCGGCGATCTGCGGGTCGAAGCCCCGCCCGCCCATGCCCGGGCCGCCGCGCCCGAGGTCGATGGGCACGTCCTGGCGCAGCTCCTGCAGGCAGATGACCACCGCCGTGGACGGCGGGGTGCCGTCTACCACCGTCTCGAGGTACGCGAGGGCCGCGGCCATGCGCGCCTGTGGGAATGGCGCCATGAAGTCGATGTTCCACGTCAGGAGGCGCAGGTTCGAGATCGCCGGCCCCGCTGCCTTCTCCTCATTCGTGCCCCCCAGCGGCGCCTCCTGCGATGGCGTGCCGCGTTGCCATTTCGAGCCCGAGAAGGTGTAGTATGGCTGAGACTTTGGCGTGTACTCGTCGAGTTGCTTCTGCGTCAGCTTGGCGGCCAGCGAGGGTGACACCATGGGATTTGATATTTCCAGAGGCTTCGATTTCGACGGCAGAAGCCCCTTGAGAAAGCGGCGGCCCATTTTTGGTTGATTTGATGTATGATGAGGGTAAGAAGGGATATGTATATTTTGGCACCCTGTTCGTCGCAGCCCAGGTGGGGTGCCTCGCCCCCCGTCACATTCAGCTGCGGCACAGCGCTGGTCGATCCCGAGGTCGATTCCGAGGTCGCTGCCTGAGACAGCTTGTACAGGTCGTCCACGAGATCTGCCTTGTCGCAGTGCGTTTACGGCGCTGGAAACAGAGCTCAATAGTGAGAGAGAGAGCGCGTATGTAAGAGCAGTACTGGCTGGGCCCACACGTTTATGGTGAGGATGGGTATGTGGTGTTGATATATTGCGGCCGCAGCGGCGGCACCCGGAAATCCCGGTCAAGCCAAGGAGGGTCGCACCCAGCTAGGGCTGACATCCATGGGTGCCACGCTCGCGTCTTTGTGATCTTCAAAGGAATCCCTACCTAGCGCGTAAAACCAAGCCTGACCAACGACACCTGGTTAGAACACGCTCAGAAGTACAAGCTGATGGAGGATACAGTTCTGTTGCTAATTGGCCCAGATAGTGGTGTGGGCCAGTTATTTGGTTGGCAGGTCTCTTTAGCCGGGTCGTACAAATGGCCAAGGGCAAGTCTTTTTGATTGATCTGGTAGATCTGATGATATCAAGGGACAAATGGAAAAGGCTTCAGGGACTCCGTCTACCGTCGAGATCTTCCATTTGCTCGGGGGTGATTCTCCAGCTTGCGAATGGCACGAATCTTTCCAGGGATTCTTTAGAGTCAGCTTCATATTACTGCAGTATCTCGACTCACACATGATGAACAATTCCTTTTCTGATTGTTGCTCTTACTAAATAAGCCTACCTCCAGGCTAGCTCACAAATTCCAATTTACCCACTGAGCACAATTCCACCATACATCCACAGAGACATTAAAGGGCATGGCTGCTCATGTAGTAAGTTTTAGTCAGTAATTAGTACGCAGTAATTTTCGCCAACCCCGTCATTGAGAGCGGCACTGGATTGTGCGGTAAGCTCCAGCTTGTTAAAATCTAACTTGGACCGCCTCATGAGCGAAGTCAGACTAAAATCAAGCCATTGCCGACTTGCCACAACTAGCGCCGCCAAAGGCGCGCACAGTAGACCAGACCATCACGCGGAAACCCCAACATTCTTTCAATCGCTCCACAGACAGCGCACCGCCGACTCAAGTTCCGGCTCAGAAGCAGCCACAGGTAGTGAACCCTTTCAAACCCGTCCATCTTAGCCCTGTCGAAGCCCACGCACTGCCCAAGTGGCGCTGGCGGCGGCTCCACCTCCCAATTTTTTTTGTCTCTCCTGCGCAACTTGAATGGCCTCAACATCTGGAGAATCCCATCACCCGAGCGTGCTGCCCCCGGCTTTTTAGCACCTGCCCGCGTTGGGGTCGATCGTGAACATGAAGCCGTTGTACCCATTCCAGCCGCCCTTCCAGCACGTCGAATAGATGTCCTTGAAGACATAGACGCACTCGTCTGTGGTCGCGATCTGCTTGGTGAACGCCTTGTTCTTGGCAGACAGGTTGAGCCTGTTTGCACCGTTGGGGTTGCCCTTGGGGTACGGGTAGCACTTGTGGATCTCCTGGCCCACCTCCACGGGCTCCTGGGCCATGACGTTGGCGCAGAAGTCCATGATGGACTCGACGATGTTGCCGTTGCGGCCCTGTTCGTCTTTCATTCTTGAGAAATTCATGCCTGTCTTGTAGCATTTTGTTTTCAGCTCACCGCCGGCCCTGACTGCGGTGGTGACAGCGCCGAGGAGGCACAGGAAGATCTTGAAGATGTTCATGTTGGATGGGTTGGTTTGAAACTTGAGAGATGAGGGCAAAACTGAGAGGACTGAGTTTTGAGATGGTAAATCCCGCGGGTGTAGGCTTGAGGATGGTTGTGTGTTGTTGTAGAGATGAAAGAAAAGTGTGCGTGATCGACGAGACATCCAGGGATCTGCTGGGGTTTTATAATTGTCACACGGCGATGAGAGTTCGTATAGTGTTTGAAGGCATGAGACTAGTCTAGATCCTAGGTACCTGGCTGCGATAGCTTTCATCTCCATACTTGTTAAGTACTGCGGGGGCGAGTGGACATGCACCAACATTTTTTGAAAACCTTAAGTTTATTATCACGAAGAGAGACTACCAAATAGTCTCGCCACGTAACAGCTTCGCTGGCTGTTAGCCCTTGGGCTACTGGTGTCGACGATCAACGGCACCGTTAGGAGCGATACTTCTTAGCCTCGTCTATACAGCACGAGGCTAAGGCCAGGTGCCTACCTAAGTACCCTAGTGTATAGGCGTCCTTTTACTGTAATTAGCATTGTGGCTTTTCTTTTGAGCACTAGGTCTGAAGCACTCACTACTATGTGAAGGCACCGCCTACATTTTATATGTATGGGGGATTGGAGACGCAACCGCCTAGGCAGACGTGAGAGAGCCTGTGTGCCTCAAGTCGGTACACGCTTGGACGGGAGGCCCAAAATCAAACGTGACGAGGCTGCACTAGGGCTTTGCACGCAACCACTTGTGAGCCGTGTGTCGCACGGAGAATTTCCACTCCCTGAAGCACTGCAAGAATTTAAGTCAGAGAGCTTAGGATTGTCTGCTACAAAATGATTGTCGAAAAGGGGAACTCAAAATACTATCCTTGGTTGGTTTGGAATTGAAAGGGAACACGGAGACAAATCGAGGCATTGAAGGACTTTTCTATCATACAGCAGGCACCAAAGCCTCAGAAACCGTCAAATGAATCATAAATGACCTTCACAATGGGCCAGAACGAGTGGGACGTAAAGAAAACGTGATTTCATACTAATGTACAAGAGACGTAGAGACCATGAACCTTCCTCCCTCTTCCACTGACGGTGCTGAGAATCAAAATGCCAGTCAAGGCAGATTAGGTGATGAGATGTGGGAAATGGGGAGTGGATGAAGGGAGAGAATGCGATCACAATGATCAGAAAGAACCGCAAACGCCGTGAGACCAGACAGAGATTCCAAAACCTTTCCATCCATCATGACCTTCAAAAAGGAGGAACAGGAGCGGACTTCTTGTTCCACCCGCCCTCCATCAAAGTCGTCCAGATTCAAGATGTAAATCTGAAAGAGAAGTCTCGGAAAAGAAGAATAACGAAGGATGACGAAGGATGAGGTGTGGGGTGGCTGTATGCAGTATTAAAACAGGCTACTGAATGAACCCAAGACGAAAGGCGAATGTCTCTGAGGTGAGGAGAGGATCAAGAACAATGCTGATGGAAGGAACTGGCCCTGTCCAGAGCGTTTCGAAAGACCAAGAGAGTTGGATGTGCAAAAGTGCACACAGCGACATGAGGCCTCCTCACGTCTAGATCAACAGCGCAAGCAGGGTGATCAGCATGACGGCGCAGTATATGCCGTTGCCAGTGCCTCCATTACCGCTGGCGCCCATGGGCTTCCCAGCGACCTTTTCTCCGCCGCTGGTCGACAGGGTAGCCACGGTCGTAGGGCCGGTGGAAGTGGGGCTGTAAGTGCCGTTGCCGCCGTGGAAGGTCACGGTAAAGCCTGTGGCGGTGGTGGTGATATGAGGCGAAGTAGTAGTCGCTGAGGAGTTGCTGATGGTCTCCGTCACCGACGCCAAGCTCACCGTGTAGGTCGTCGCCAGGCTGGTGCTTGTGCTGGTCACAGTTGAAGGCGTGGTGCTGCCACCGTCGGTACCGTTGCCGATGCTGAGAGATGCGACGGTCAGGCCAGGTTCTGAGGTCGACGTGTCCGTCGAGGTGCTGAGCGTGACATAGATGGTGGTGGGCGGACCACAGAAGCTGGTGGCAACGCCACTGATGGTGGTGCTGGTGGTGCTAGCCGTCGTGGACACGGTGCTGGCATCCAAAGCGCTGAAAGTGCTGTCGGTTGTTGTCGTACTGCCTGACAAGGCGCCGGTGTCGGAGCTCGCAGATGTAGTCACACTGGCTGGGGAAGCAGAGGCTGTCTCAGGGACGGTCCCGAGGCTCGGCGACCCGAAAGTCGTCGGTGGCAGTGTGAAGGTGTTGATGCTAACGACGATGGTGCCCAGGGAGCTCGGTGGGGTGTTGGGCGCACCATACGGACGGTCACATGGACCGGCGCCGTCGCCGAACTCGAGGCAGTGGTTAGGGTTGGCGGGCACCATGCCAGAAGGTGTAGACCAGGTGGCTGTCGTTGTCGTGGTGGTTGAGACTGCGGGGAGGGTGATCGTGGACGACGAAACACTGGCACTGAGCGGATCGACAGAGAAGATGCTGGTGCCAACCGCTGCAGCCGAGAGGACACTGGTGCCAGTAGTGTTACTAATGACCGTAGTGGTCATCTGGGTATGCAGGGTAGTCTGGATCGTGTCGCTACGAGTATGCCGATCAGTTTTGTGCGAGTATCATAGTGTTAAGTGTTTGGACTTACAGAGGTGCAGTGGACTCCTGAGTGGCATTGATGCTGGTGGCAGCAGGGAGGATTGTCGTGGTCTTGAGCACGCTGACAGTGACATCGGCGTCGCTGGTGCTGCTGGTGCAAGTGGTCTCAGAAAAAGCAGTCTCGACAATGCTGGGTGGCATAGTCGGGGCAGCCATTGAAACAGAAGTCGAGAGGACAGCGGAGACGGCTGCTGCTGGGTCATCGGAAGCCATGAGATCGCGAGCGGCGATGACGACAGTGTCGTCATCGTCAACAGTCATGCCACTGAAACCATCCAGATACGACATGCGACCGCCAAGGTCATCCTCAAGAGCCTGATCCTGGACACGAGGTGCAGTATTCATCTCGTGGTTGAGCTTCTGGATTGTGTCCTGGTCTGCCGATGAGAGTTTGCATTAGACCCAACGGTGCTAAGTTTGCGATGTTGGCGAAGTGACTTACCCTTGGAGACCTGAAGAGCCAGGATGATGATGCCAACCATGGCGAGAATGAAAGACAGGTACTTGGCGATGCGGATGTAGTTCAGGCCCTTGGTGTACTTGGCGAGAAAGGCGTTCTTGTTGAGCTTCTCATCGGCTCCGACGTGGCTGTCGTCGTCAGGCATCGCGATGACGACTGGAGAGGCCGCGCCAGACTTCTCGTGTGCGTCGCCGCGGTTACCAACGGAGGAAGGCATGATTGATGATAAATGATTGATGTTGACTCGAACGAGAGACTGCGTCAAGAGAAACTGGTAAGAAAGGTGCTATGCGATGGAGGGCTGTCTCAGGAAGAAGGACGGAAACGAAGGTGGAGGTTGAAGGAAGGTCAGTGATGTTTTGATGGCGCGTACGAACCAAAGGAGCGTGCCAGTTTTGTAGTGGTATGGGGGGGGGGGGAAAGAGCGTGGGTGATGGAAAAACAAGTGCTTGCGATGGACCACGAACAATACACCAAAAAAGTGAGGGTGGAAAGCTTTCTAAAGACCGCCGTCAGGCAAATGAAGGAACGAATGTCGAAGAAAGATTATGCTTTGGCAGGGGCAGAGTACAATGGTAGTGGTGTTGTGCGCAGGCGAGTGGGCAATCTGAATGAGGGGACGTTGGACAGACAGGAGACGTCGTGCGACACCGTTTGAAGGAGGAGTGTTTGCAGCACCGTTACTCAAACGCGGAGCAACCAGGGCAGCAGGCCAGCAGGCGATGGGAAGAGACTTCTGTGAAGGGGCAACGGGAGGGAACGGTGGCACGTACCGAAATATTTGGGCTGAGCCTCATCAATTGGGCGATGGGTGTTGAGATTGCTGTGACGGTGCACAAGTCGGACGCGAGATGGCAGACGGAAGGCTTGGGTAGGAGAGGAGAAGACTTAGGTACCAGGTGTCCAGGTAGGTATGACGGGTCAATGACCTGGAATGTCAGTGGTCAGTGGTCAGCGGTCGGTGCGATGGTGGGAGGAGGCAGGAGTGCGACAGATGACCGTACTCGGAGGGGTGGGCTTTCCAGTCGGGAGGGTTCAGTACCTGTGACAGGGACTTTGACGTTTTGTGCAATGTGCCTGGCCAGACCGTCTTGGGATTTCTTGATGTGTTTGTAGTCTAGTTTGCAGCTCTCAACAACCTCGTTAATCCAATCCCATAAACAACTACCATTGCAGGGGTGCTGCACCTCCAGCCCATCCGACCTGCCAGCTGGCCATCCCCGTCTCGTAACCCTTTCACCTAGCCTTCTCATTCCGCTTGTTCTTGCTCAAGAACTTGGATCTGATCCCGTCCTTTAAAATTTACCCTTGGTACCCTCAAGACATACCATGAGTGAGCCACGGGTCCCATTCCCCATTGCTGGCCTTGTGATATCAGCAAAGCCCACAAAAAGACTGGTTTATCGGCACTCGTCCCAAAGCGGTTTCTTGTCTACCATGGCCATCCAGAGAAACTCCCTCTGCTGGTCTCCATTGGCACTGCCCCTGAAGATTGCGGAGACACACACGGCAGCAGGCATGTTGCAATGTACACCCGACATCATACCACAAGGTGGAAGCACCTTGGTGAGCTGTATGACAGTATATGAAACACCTGCCAAAGTGGCAGCACCTGAGCAGCCGACTGCCTCCCCTGAAGAGTTGATGAGATACGAGGAAGTGCCCTGAGAAATGAGAAAGAAGAGGGAGGGACCAAAAAAAGACCAGAAATCAAAGTGCAATATATGCCATGTCTTGTCTCCGTAATCGATGTACACGTTTCGAGAGCGCTGACATGTACATTCATATCCCTTTTTGGAGATATATGTTGCGCCCAGTCATCTATTTCGACCGTGGAAAGGCTGATCCACCAACTGGCACCAGCTGAGCAAAGAAGGGAGGATTCCATTCGTCTGGTATGAACTTGCATAAGGCCGCAGGCCGACTCACATTCTGTTTATCATCGGCAAAGGAGCCGATGGCAGTAAAAACTGCTAGGAAAAGAGGCAGGGCTAGGAGTTATAGAAAACTGTTTTGTCCTAAGGCCAGTGGCCAAGTTATCTCTGCCGTCGTCCAGTTGAATGGAGCAGTGAAGACTCGATCTCTTGGCCCAAAGTATCCAGCGACATAGAAGTTGAGAAAACCGGAAAGAGAAAGGAGAAAAAGAATGCGACGCCCTACAATATGTCCTGCGCATTTGCCCACTTACCAGATCGGCGGGGGTTTTTCCTACGAGGCCCTGACATGGCCAACGCAGAGCACTCGGCCGAAGACATCTTTATCTGTAACACGGTTAAGACAGCAGCCAGCCCTACAGGCTCGAGACTCCCCGCCACGTCAATGTCCGTCAAAATCCAGAAGTTCAGAAAGAAAAACTCCGCCAACTCGGATTTTGAGAGACTATCTCGTGCTGAGGCTGTCAAATGCGATGGGCCATGGTGTCATCATAGGCCTGCTGGTCTGCGGGCCACTTGTCCCATCACAAGTGCGTCCAGACAAATATGCTTGGGAACATAATACCAAAAGATGCGCCTCAGATGGAAAGAATGAACAGCAATGCCTAATCTACCTCTTGAAACATGAGAGATCGATGGTGTACAGTGGCGCCTCAGGAGAGGTTGTTGATGGCAAGATGAGAACTTGCATCTGTGCAAGGGTTTCCGCTGGGGGAAACTCGCGAGGAGTCGACAACTTCTGGGAATGGAAGACCTGCATACGTCGAGATTGAACACCCAGTAAATACGGGCAGGTATGGACCGCAGTAACGAGGCATCAGCAGTGGAGAGGCTGTCGTGGTTAGAAGGGGAGCCGAGCCAGGCATAAAGCAAGAGATGTCGTTCCCCTCGTTCCGCGCTATCGATTGGGCCCACTTTTAATTGCGTGTGGGGAAAGGAAAGGAGCACGCGCCTGCCGTTGCTTGAGAGGTGTCGCGTAACGGGACGAGCCAGGACAGGACAGGACAGGCTCAGGCTGGGCACCAGCGCGGGTCTCTTTTGGATTTTGGGACTGCGACCACGACCACCACCGACTACCCACCTTTCCTTTGGCCCGCAACTTCGAAGCTGGCGACGTCTTCCACATCTCCATCCACATCCCACGAAGCTCTGCACCAGCTACCCACAGCTGCCGCCAAGATCCTGCCCGCATCTCCTGTCCATTTCACGTCCACAGCCGCCGTTTCGCATCGCGACAGGCCCTCGCCGCCCATCAGCCGCCTCGAGCATTGGCCTGGATGTTTTGAAACCGCGAGCTGGCCGACCAGTCCTACCCTCTCCAAACGAAACCCTCCCAACCCTGGCCATTGAGCTGCAGGGGATCGCGTGCAATTGGACTCTGCCCTCACCTCGTCGCCGCCGCAATTGAGACGGTCCGTTAGCGCATCATGTCGTCCCGCCGGAGAAGAGCGGCCGAGCCCGCCCCGGAGGAGGAACAGCAGGAGGAGGAGCGCGACAACGAGGGCCTGCAGTTCAACCAGGCATTGTCATGGCGCGCTGGCAGGCCCATACCCACGGCAGAGCTGCACAAGAGACTCGACACCCTGGCAAAGGAGTTGGCAGAGCTGGATCAGGACTGGGAACACAAGGACTCGTTGACAAAGGTCGCCAAGGAGCTCTGCTCCGCCAACATTCTGGGTCACAAGGACAAAGGCGTCAAGGCATATGCTGCATGCTGCATGGTCGACATACTTAAGATCTGTGCACCCGACGCGCCGTTTACTCCATCGCAGCTCAAGGTAAGCGCTTGAGGTTGGCGCGACCACATTGGCGACGGCATGCTGACTATGAGTGACAGGATATCTTCGCCCTCTTCATCAACCAGATCCTGCCTGCCCTACAAGATCCGTCGTCTACATGGAATAACCAACATCGATACGTCCTCATCTCCCTCTCCGACGTCCAGAGCATCCTCCTCCTCGACGAGATACCCAACAATGATGAGCTTTTCGTCCGTTTGTTCACCTGCTGCTTCGACACGGTCTCCGGGACCAAGGCACCGTCGGGCGAGCTGGTCGGAAAGGATATCGAGCATTACATGACACAAATATTGGAAATGTTGATCGACGAGGCCACCACCATCCCATCCAAGGTCATCGACATCATCATGGCCCAGTTCCTCCGCGCCGCAGCCCCCGGGGCCGGCAAGGACAAGTCCGAGCAAACCAGCCGAGATGAGAACCAAACAACACTTCTCCTTAAGGAGGAACCCGCTGCCTACAAGATGGCAAGATCTGTCTGTGTGGAGAACCCAGAAAAGATGGCAAGATTCGTCGGACAATACTTTAGCGACGTCATCATGGAAGCTTCCGGCTTGGCTGGTAGCAATGGCCACCGGGCGGCGGATTCGGATGACGAGGACGGCCCAGCCGGACCATCGGAGGACGACCTCAAGGAGCTCCGGAAAGCGCACCTGCTGATCAGGGAGCTCTGGAAGGCTGCCCCGGCATCTTTGCAAAATGTGATCCCTCAACTTGACGCGGAGCTGTCGGCCGACAACATCAGCCTGCGACAGCTTGCAACAGAAGCGCTTGGAGATGTTATCGCTGGCATTGGAGCGGCTGGCCCACCGCCTCCCCCAGCATTGGATCCTGCTGCATACCCGCTCTACCGCATGTCCGACTTTGACACCGACGATACCCCTTCAAATCCTCTCACGACTCCTTTCTCCCCGATGTCATTCGCACAGACATACCACCAAGCCTACCTCAACTTCTTGAGTCGCAAGAACGACAAGTCTCCAATCATCCGAGCCTCCTGGACTACAGCTGTAGGATACATTCTTTCCACCAATGCTGGAGGAATTGGCTTCAATCGGGAGGACGAGCGAGCTCTCATTCGTGGTCTGGGAGAGAAGCTCAATGATAGCGATGAGAAGGTTCGTTTGGCTGGCGTCAAGGCGATCGAGTCCTTCAACTTCCGCGATCTTATCCTCAAGCTAGCGTCGGATGGCGGTTTGGAGAAAGAGAGCTCGATCTTGTCTAGCCTTGCCGACCGGTGCCGCGACAGGAGACCACAAGTCCGAGTTGATGCCATGGCTCTGCTGGGCAAGCTCTGGGCTATATCAACGGGAGAAATCCTCGCTGGCAATCAGGTTGTCGTGGGTGCCCTGTCAGCTGCCCCATCAAAGATCTACAGCTCCTTCTACGCAAATGATCTAGAGGTGAACGTCCTTCTTGACAGGGTAGTCTTCGAGTGTCTGGTTCCATTGTCTTTCCCGCCTCCTAAGAAGAGCTCCAAGAGCGCAAACGGAAGCTCACAGTCGCAATCCCAGTCCGGGGCAGCTGGCTACGACCAGGACGCCGTCAGGGCCGAGAGGATACTCCTCCTGGTCCGCTCACTTGACCAAAATGCCAAGAAGGCCTTCTTCGCCATCCAAGCCCGCCAGCCACAATTTGCCGGTATACTCCAGACTTTCTTGAAGGCATGCGACGCCTACAATGGCGGCGTGATGGAGCAGGACGAGGAACGAAAAACGAAAAACCTCAAGAACACGATTGATTACATCACACGTTTCCTGCCTGATGACGCAAAGGTCAGGACGGAGTTGCTGAAATTTGCGAAGGCGAACAATTCGCGGAATTACCAGCTGGTCAAGTTTATCACTGGCCCGGAGCACGATTTCAAGACGGCCAGGAATGCCCTGAAAGAGCTGATCAAGCGTCTGCAGAGTGCACAGCTCTCTGGTGTTGCCGATGTCCTGATACCTCTGCTTTATAGGTCAGGTTACTTCATGTTCAACCGCAGTCATTTGTCCACCATCCTGGATTATTCCAGAACCGACCGAGATGGTTTTGGAGCCACAGCGCATGAGATTCTGAACGAGATATCACAGCGCACACCGGACCTGTTCAAGTCACATATCGGAGATCTCTGCAAAGATCTTGCGGAGAAGGCGCCCACCGCAACACAGGCAAACGAGCCATCGGTAGTTGAGACCCTCAAGGCTTGCGCTTCGTATGCGCGGAAATATCCCGCCGAAATTCCCAAGGACAAGAATTTTGTGCAGATGATGATCAACTTTGCGCTCTATGGTACACCTTGGAAGGCCGCCAAGTACGCCGTAAACATTCTTCTGGCAAAGAAGGATGAGACCAGTCTTTTGAACGCCACCAGGCTGTTCAAAGAGGTCATGAAGCAGTGGAAGTACGGAGCTCCTCATTTCCTCAACAAGCTGGCGATAGTTTCTCAGCTTGAGATCTTGGCCCCCAAGGTCACGTTGGACAAGGATCAAGCCATTCTCGAGATGATCCAAGATATTCTAAAGCAGGTTCGCACCGATGCTAAGGACACTGACCCGGAATGGGTCAGTGACGCGGACATGGATGAGGAATGCATAGCGAAGTGCTTGGCATTGAAGATCTTGGTCAACCGGCTGCGAGCAGAGGAGCAGGACCGCGGAGATGGCGAGGCAGACCTGAAAGATAGGGCGAAGCCTGTTTTCAAGATGCTCAAGACGCTGATCACGAAGGACGGCGAGATGTCCAAGAACAAAGAAACACCAGGCCATCACAAGGCGCGCTTACGACTCCTCGCGGGCCAGTTGGTTCTCAAGCTCTGCAAAGAGAAGCAGCTTGACGACCATCTTCCACCCGAGGACTTCAACGCGCTTGCATTGGTCGCTCAGGATGCCCACCCTCAGACCAGGAGAGCATTTGTGGAAAAGCTCCAGAAATATTTGGTGCAGAACAAGCTTCGCACGAGATTCTATACCATCATTTTTATCACAGCGTACGAGCCAGTCACCGAGTTCAAGACCAGGGTGGAGACTTGGATCCGTTCAAGAGTCCATCATTACGAGGCAACAGGCACACCTGTCATGGAAGCCGTCATGCCCCGGCTGCTGTCTCTGTTAGCTCATCATCCAGATCTCGGCAAAACTGAAGATGACCTGGTTGACCACTCCCGCTACATTGTCTACTACGTCAGCACCGTGGCCAACGAATCCAACCTGGGGCTGCTAGCTCGCTATGCAGAGCGTGTCAAGCAGACAAAGGATGCTATCGAGCCGGAGAAGAGCGAGAATCTTTACATGGTTTGTGACCTGGCACTTGCTGTTATCAGGAAATGGCAGGAGAAGCGCGGTTGGACTTTCGAGGCCTACAGCAAGAAGACCGGGCTGCCCAACGGCCTGTTCTCTGCCCTCCCGAACCACGAAGCTGCGCAGAAGCTTTCTGAGCAGCAGTTCATCCCAGAAGGCATTGAGCAGAGGCTGGACAAAGTCCTACAGTCGATGGACCGCAAGAAGGTATGTTCCGAACAATGGGTCGGCAGTCGACCTTTGATCAGGCTTGGAATACTTATTGACCTCGAACAGAAGCGGAAATCCATGGACGAAAGCGGGCAGCCCCCTGCCAAGAAGGCAAGATCGCAAAGCAAGATCGCTCAACCGAGCTCCATCAAGTCGAAGAAGCAGACGACCCTGAAGAAGACAGCCAAGGCAAAGACGGCCAAAGCCAAGAAGCCTCGCGCCTCATCGCCAAACATCCCCGAGTCGGAACGCCGCCGTAGTGGCCGCGCCGTTCCCCGGAAGAGCTCCAACTACGTGGAGCGAGATGACGACGAGGACGACGAGGAGATGCTGGAAGGAGTCGCCGAGTGGGAGTACGAAGGCGAAGGGGATGAGGAGGACGGAGACGAGGAGGACGGCGAAGAGGGAAGCGACGAGGAGGAGGAGGTCGAGGAGGGCGACGAGGTCGAGGTCGAAGCCGAGCCCATGGAGGAGGACGAGCAGGAGGAGCCCGCGGCCGAGGAACAGGACGGCAGCGGGCTGTCCGAGCCTCCCGAGGAGCAAGCCGAGGCAGAGGATGAGGAGCCACCCGCGACTAACGGACGACGGAGCGGCAGGGGCTCTGCGGCCAAGGCGAAGGCGGAACCGCCGAAGAAGGCGGCGCCCAAGGGCAAGGCTGCCGCAGCTCTCCCGACCCGCGGCAGGGCCGCGGCCGCGGCCGCACCGGCTGCGCCGACGAGGAGCAGCGGGCGGTCGAGGAGGGCCAAGGATGTGTTTGACTCGGAGTGATCGTTTCGTTTCCGTGTTGGGGCCCAAGATGGAACTGGATTGCACCTTTGAGAATTACGTCTTGTCTTCTTTTGTTCTTGGAGATGAATAATGGATAATGCCCAGGTTTCTTGTTACGACAGGGGGGAAGTATGTGATTTTGCCCTTTATTCATACGAGAGGTGGGGGGGGGGGGAGAGGGTTGGTTGATTGGGGCTTGTAGTAGCCTGCTTGACTTGCTCAGGTATATTCTGAATCCAACGAAAAAGTACCCTTGTTCTGTATTTACGAGGTCTTGGCTTCTTACGATTGTAGAGGCTGTCGTACCCGTCATCACGCACGGTCTCGATCGGACCTGTTTTCTTCGGAGCCAGTTGCTATTTGACCTCGCGGGGTGCGTGCATCTTAATCGTGTCTGACAGGTGCCACAGTGTGTCTGCCGCCCGTCATGGACTGGCCCTCTCTCTCTCTGCTCTCAGCAATGCGCCCGTGTACAACGTGTACTACACGTTGCTGGTTTCTACGTGCCTATGCGTTCGTTGACTCTCCTCTATTGGTGCTCACGGGCTATTTCTGCCCCCGAGTTCACACAGCAGTCAGGGTCTTCCATGCCCTGGCAGGATCCCATCTCACACAAATGAGGCTACATCTATAAGAGTACGCTGGACTAAGTAAGTGGATCTGCGCAAGCGTCACGTTCCAAAAAGACCTGCAGCAGTCAGCAGAAGAATCACAACATTTAGAGCAATATGAAACTGCACACTGCAAGCTTTTACACTGTTTCATTAGTAGTACTCCTTCACGATTAGCATATCACACGACCTAGTTAGTTCCCAAGCTCCAACAACAGCTGTTCAAACTCAGCATCAGCATCGGGGCCAGCAGAGGCAGCCTCGGCCTGCCGAGCCGGCCTGTCCACCCTCCACGGCGGCAGCTTCGCAAGGCCCGCACTGCCCCCGCTCTTCTTCTGTGGGCAATCGCGGGCAATATGGCCGGCACCGCCGCAAGAGTGGCAGGTAACATTAGCCACAAACCGAGCAGGCTTCGTGCAGAAATAACGGCGGTGGCCGGGCTCGCCGCAGTTGTCACACACCCGGGCCTCATCGTCCCGGAAGGTCCCGTTCATGACGGCCAGCTGGCGCAGCTGCTCGCGCTTCCGCTGGTTCTGGTCCTCGGACGCACAGGTCGCCGTCTCGATGACATCGTTGATGAGATTCTTGGCGCGGTCGACCTTTTCCTGCGTGTCAGCACGGATTAGGCAGTGGAGCGGTTCTTGCATGTCATTGCTGTTGTTAGTAATGGCTGCGTTAGTAGTGCGGTGGTGGTGGCCCGCTCGCCCCTCCTTGACGGAGCCCTTGCCCCGGATGGCGATGTGGGCGCCGGACTCCTCGTTCATCCCGGCGAGGCTCTGCCCGCGGGGCCCGAGGATCTGGCCGATGAAGTTGATGCCGGGGTAGTCGTGGACCGGGATGTAGACCTTTGTGATAATCAGTGGCCGCTTGAGGCCGTGCAAGTCACGAGGCTGCCGGTAGCCCGGGATGGTGCTCATGGCGGCGCCAACAAGCGCCCGGCGCTCTGCCTCTAGACCCTGGCGGTAGCGGTGCTGGCGGGTGTTGGTGCGGCGGCCTGAGGCGTCGTACTCGGGGGCTGGCGAGGGCGATCTATTCGAGTTGGGTGGTGGGATGGGGTCGCCTCCTTGCATCTTCTGTCCGATCTCCTGAATCCGGAAGTGCGTGAGGTAGGCGTCGAGCTGCTCAGGTGTCATGGCTTTTGTGATGGCCGTCTTGAGGCCATTCAGTGCGGGGACCTGGCTTTCTGGGCCCCAGCGTGTTCTTCGTTGACTCCGGCCTGGCCGGGGACTCGATCCTAGTGATTGGGGAGAATACATCTTCGCAAGTATTTGATGGTGTCGTCGCCAGAGGTGCTCCCAAATGATTGTGAGAAAGTTGAGCTTTTGTGGTTAGTAGTCCGTTGTTGCAATGTTTTGGACCTGGAAGTTAGTAGATATGCTGTGGCTGAGAAAGCCTCGATGACAGAGCGTGTTTGGGAGATGTTTGGTGGTGATAGAAAAAGGAAAAGGAGGAAAGATACACCTGAGAGGGGGAGGTGGTCATTTATGTGTTAATTCACAATGATAGCTCTCCTAGTTCATGCCATGTGACTAACACCGAACTACCTAGCCTGCGCTTTTCCACACTAGTCCCAAGCCGCACCTTCTACGTCGAAGCTACCTAGGTAGACAGCTCGCGGGGGGAACTAGATCCGAACGTGAGAGACGTCGCCGGGACCGTCGAAGCAAACGTGCGTCATTGACCTCAAGTGCTTCCGATTGTCGTAAAGAATCTCGGGCAAGACACCTTGTTGAAAATGCTGGAAGATTTGCACCGGAAAATGAAGTGTTTCAAGGTGACGGATGTACGGTCACTGGTATCAAGATACTGTAGCATTTGATTTATAGACCTCAAACATGCTTGGGAAGTACATCTTTCCCTCAATGCTAACGGCACCGTATTGCCAGGAATGGACTCAATTTAACAAGCAGCATCATCTTGAGCACTAACGGCTAAGCAGATTTGTTTTCACAGAGACTGCTTCTCGGCTCTGAATGCTGTTGAGATCAGCGTGTCATAGGTCTTAAGAAATGCAAGATCACCGACTGTCACTGGATGCGAATTGCTCGTAACATTTGTAAAGAGATCGGATATTCGCACCTATAAAAAGGGAGGGTATACTACCTATATTTCAGGAACTCAAAGATTAAAGTACTCAGTCTAGCACTAAACCATAGACAATTATCTTATAGGTTTATTGTATAGGATAGTATCCACAGGAGGGTATTCTATAGGAGGTTGTTCCATAGGAGGTTGTCCATTGGGGGCATTGGGTGTACCCTCTGTTTTGGTAGGGGCGAATATCCGATGTCTTTGTAAATCTCGGCAGGGACAGTCATTAGCGGAACGCAATCTGCCTGGAACAAGGAGTCCCAATCTTTGGTTGTCCTGTCATTGTCCCAAGATTCCAAAATCATCACCATTCCAGAGGGGCAAGGCCTTATTTAATAGGCAAGCCGTGAACCGAGGCAACCGGAATGACCGGGCTTCGATGCCCTATGGAAAGTCACTTCACGGAAGGAGGTCGACTTAGCCACGCCACCAGGCGATCTGGATCAGGCCCGCACTGAGGTCCGAGCTGAAGACAGTGAGATCAAGCCACATATCAACAACTTCAGTCAGGGACGGACACATTGCCTCACCATTAGGAACGCCTCATCCGTTTTGCCACTACCATTCCGCGAAGCCCAGTCAATTGCCAGGCTTTCATCCTCGGTCATGTGCTTGACGACGCCATCCATGACAATTGACACCTCGTCTGGGTATGAATAGCCATTCTCGTTGATATACTTGAGGCATGCCTCGATGTTCCGGCGGCGCACGGGGTTTGTTTCGGTCTCGAGATCTTTCGTTAGCACAGATCTCGCAAGTTCCCATAGCTTCGGGTCCTCTTTGGAGGCTACACACCGTGTGGCATGCTTCTCGCTAGGGCGTGAATTGTGGCTTGAGCTCCCCTTGGACTCAGCTGGGGCAGCCACGGGCCTGCTATCGTGCCCATTCATGCCGGCCATTGTGAGTGAAACTTTCAGACCAGAATGGGCCAAAACCTTTCTTCCGAACGCGTGAATTGGTTGCACGAATCGTGGCGGTCGTGCTGTACGTGTTAATAGATAGGAAGCGCGGCTGTCAAAAGAAAGCGGTCACGATGATTCGATTGAAAAAATGTTGTCCCGGAGGGTCTAACATCAGTACAAGCTTCACAATCACTCAGCTCTCGCCTGGATTACGTATCTCGTGCATGTTGCTGCCTGGAGAACACTCGAGCTAACCTCCGCCCTCTTCTAGGTGGAGCGAGTTCGCATTTGTTCCGGGGTCAATATGCAGAGAATTGTCACATCGCTAGACATCACCATGCAAGCTCCGATATTAGTCTTATGTCTCATTGTACGATGTCCGCGTTTGTTTGCCTGAGTGGAGACTTTACGTTGAAATATGTCTTATGGGACACTCGATTCCTCATCGGCAATCATCATGTCGGCATCCAAACAACTATCTGGCAATTTAGTTATTTCATCAATTGTTTTCCAATTCCAACGAGAAGATCGATTTTTTCAGTTCACCGATAGATTTCACACACTTCTCATATGGTCATCAACCGCCCATGTCTGGAGTGAGGCTGTAGCCAACCCGGATTAAGACGTTGGCAGGAAGTCTATAATCATGCACAAGTTATTCCATTGCATCTCACTGTGAGAAGAACTCATCTTCGACAGTCTCCTATGGGTCAAGCTCCATTGAAATGGCCTTCCACGTAGGTACTGAGCAGCCGCCCATGATTAGTCCCGTGTTAGCCAATCTCTTGTGGGAAAGCCTTGGTGAAGTCTTCTCTCGGGCTATGAACTTCCGTGGGAGAATCGGGCCTAGGCAAGCAGGGACACCGAGCATGCTGCTTTGCAAGCTGGGTAGAAGGATGCGGGAAGAAGTCCCTTCAGCTTGGTCACAGTACTCATTTCAATCATACAAAGATAGGACTAAAGGTACAGCATTTTGCGAATCGATATATTTGTTGACGAGCTTCGCTCGAGTATCCGCTACGCCGCCACAACATCTACGTAGCGACTATCTGGGCAACCTTTTAGAGATCACTGTAAGACGAACTCATACTCCCACAGGAGTATTTTCCATGGAAAGTCTTCTATGAGAGACTTTCCCGCGGAAGACTCTCCTGTGGAAAGCCTCTTATGAGAAACGTTTAGAATCTCCCATGAGAACCTCTCCAATGGGATAACTAACGAGAAGACGAGCAAGCACGCATGGACTCCGCTATGATTTCGCCGTATTTCTTCGGTTTTGCCTTTCTCGCACACTCTTTTCCCCACTCCCTCACCCCTCCGCCTCTCTTCTGCGGGGCTGTGGGTCAGACCTAGCCTCTTGCAAAATAGTGGTTCTTTGTTACACACTTCAGTTCCTTTCGGTTACTGGGTTGGAACAGCGGTGCTGGGAGAGATATTTGCAGCCCGAACTGTATTTGCTGCCGAGACAGCAAGTCCAGCATGGGTCAGGGTTTGAGCCTCGCTGCTTCACTCGTTCAAATGTCTCTGCGTCCGGAATCAGACTTCGGACCTTCTTCAGAGTTCCTGTATAATTATTGAGCATAAATACAAAGTATATTTGCCTGCAGCGATTGTCAAATTCAGTCTTGACAGTCTTACATACCTGAATGTCCAAAACAACCACGGTAAATACCCCTATGTCGCATCGAGAGACGGAACATTGTGCTACAATTGTCGCATACTTGGATATCACTAACCACAGTCTTCGGTTTTGGGGTGGCTATCTTCAAGGGCGCTATGCTCGTCTCTGTGGGTTTCTTCGGATTCGGTGTAATAGTCTCAAAGCTTTCTGTTCTAGTCTTTCTGGGTGTCTCTGGGGTTGAAATGAGTGTCTCCGAGCTTGTTGTGCTCAACGTGGTCAATGCCTCTGGCTTTGTCTTCCGTCTGAGAGTATTCGAAATGCGATCGAAGAATGTAGGCTCTGTGCGTGTTTGTCCCTCTGACACGAGAGACTGAGGGGGTTAATAACATTTGTTAGCCCTTGCATTCAAACTCAAGCCGTCGTCCTTCAGCTTACCTCAGCCAGATCCACGGCATTAACAACCTTTCCTGTCATAGTAGGATCAGCTGCGAACTCACAGACGAGCTTTGCCAACTGATCACGAGAGAGGTTGGCTATGCGGGCCTCGAGGTCTGGCTTGTGCATTTTATGTCGGTTTCGGTCTATACTTAGAACTTCCAGTGCAAAAGCTAGTATGCAAAGATGGTGCGAATGGTTCCCGAGATGCCCGATATGAGAACAGGAACAACGTCTACAAAGCGTAGGGCAGTGTTGAAGACTGAGAAGAAAGCCAGTGACCACAAATTTATAGCCGGACGAAGTCCGGCCTTTATATTCGGCCTTCTAATCGTCCAAGATCTTGGTCATTCGGAGTATTCCGCACCAACCTAAAACTGAGGCAGTGTACCCTAGACTGGATCCCACGTCTTCCTCACAAAGAAGAACTTGAAGCCAATCCTTCTTTTCGTGGTTCTAAGATGATACTAATAATTACGACGAGCTTGGTTCGGGTATCCGCTACGCCTATGTAGTCACCTAGCAGCGAGGCAAAGCTTGTTATCTAACCCCTTCTAGATACCCTAGATGAACTAGAATCTGGTAGAAAAGCCCGTTATGGCATGATCAGGTAGATGAGCAAGCCACATGGTCCCGAATGACGTTTTCGTGTTATTTAGGCGTATGGCTGTGTTACTATAATAATGCATGTGATGGCTCAGTCGAACTAGGTCGCTGTTGGCTCCAGATGGCCTCGAACTTGATGGAGATTAGGCTCGCCCTAACACTAAAGCTTTAGCACAATAAGTGGCTTTTAGCAAATATACGTCAAACAGTTGCCGCCCTTCCGTTCTCAATCTGCATGCATATATGATGAATGTGGTCCCTTCATAAGGTGGTGAACAAGCGTTGTAAAGGTATGCCTATAGATTGATCCCCGGACTCGTCTTTTACACGATCAGGGAATGATCACGTCGGCCGTTCTCACTGATGCTTAGTTGGTGTCCATCACTCCGGCACGAGCTCCCCGAGAGATTTCCACAAATCACACCGGAATCCTCGCCCTCCCTCCCACGTGTAAGCATTTGCCAGTCTGAATGTGTTCCTCTGGTCCGGCCCAGTGCAGTACGGTAAGTCGTTTATGATCTTTATCGATGGACAAGTGGTGTTGAAATCTATGAGGTAAGGGTCGTAGATGCTGTAGGTTGGCCATTCGCTGACAGGGTTGAAGCTCGTGTTTCCTGTCGACAGGCCATTTGCGAGCGCGTTGGATATAGACGGGTCGTCATTGACGATAAAGTTTGCCAGCATATGCATAAAAGCAAGGACCTATATTCAGTGTCAGCACACACACAATCTCGCTGTCGGCCATTGATGAATAGGTCAGAATCCCTACGTAATCCGAGTTGTAGTATGCTCCAGAGTAAGGCCAGCTAGTGAAACCGGCGCCGTCTGCCCCATGATACGCGTTCGGGATGGAAAATTGGTACTTCCAGCTCTTGCCACCGTTCATGTTGTCGCTGTAAGCCTCAGCCAACCAGTAAGAGGGACAGATGAATGTAGTTTCACCATAGATGGCAATAGCACGCTGCATCTGGCCAGTCGCAGCCGTGCTCTGATTGAGGTTTGTAGGGATCGAGTCTCCCGTGGTAGCCCATTTAGGGTCAGCTTGATTCACCGTCTCGTTGTTCGTCGGATAATAGAGAAGAATTTTGGCGATATCGTTGTTGGAGAGCATCGGAAACGTGACCCGCAAGTACTCTACCAATTCGTTGATGGTGGTGATGTTCCGCATGACAAATTGTGCACCCTCAAGTGCATTATGCCCCGACAACATATTCAGGCCGTTGACTCTGCCCTGTGCAAGTTGTTTGGTGGGGATGTCCTGAATGATTTTGCCATCCGTCACCGGCAGGAAAGCCCATGTTGAAAGACTCCCGCTCTGGGATACGTCCGCACTTGCGTTCATGAGTGTCGCGGAATCTGCTTCGACAAGGCAGTCGAATATAGCCTTGGATCCATTGCGGAGATATGCATTCTTGGTATCACAGCCTGCGGCAGTGGCGAACGCATAATATGCTTGAGACGGCTGCCAGTCCTCTATTCGGAGGCACCTGGTTAGCAACACGAGAAAAACGCAATGCCGGATGCATCTTACTGTAGCCATATTGAAAGGGAAGAAAAGGGCTGCCGGATATCGAGTTCCTGAATAAGGACGTTCCCAATGTGCCACCGTATGCGAGACTACATTTTGAGCGCTCATTAGTACCCGATTGCAGCACCACAATTTGATGTCGTCTTGGTGGCATCAGAAGAAGATTTGCATGATACAAGAAAATGAGTGAACAGACTCATGCAGCATTACGCTTCCTCCGCCAGCGCTTTCACCCAAGATCGTGACCCTCGTTTTATCACCCCCAAAGAGGTGGATGTATTGCTGCACCCAATGAAGAGCCAGCTGTTGGTCCAACAGGCCGGCATTGGCCACGCCCTTTCTATAAACTTCATCTGAGGAAAGGAAGCCAAATGCTCCAAGCTGCAAGCTTATCTCAATTCCTGATCGAATCCTTTGGAGCGCGGGCATGACTCACACGATATTGGATGTTGACACCGATAAAGCTGTTATTGGTGTTCGTTATCAGAGGTGTCAGATCGAGTCTTCCATTTCCCTGCGCGTAAGCACCGCCATGAATGTAGACAAGAACTGGCAAGATAGGTTTGGTGTCGGCAGCAGCCGGCGCGAAGATCTGGTTGATTTTTTAGCAACGGGCACAATTGTTATCGTTGATCATCATCCCCACATTCAAGAAGAGGCAATCCTCGCTGCTTTGTGAATTATCCGCAGGGGTGTACTCGCTCGAGGCACCAGGGCTTTGCGGACACTGCGCTGGCCAGGCATCGGCTTGTATGAGCTCATCTTGCTCCTCGTCAGGTGCGCGAGGAGTTTGCCATCTCAGTTTTCCCGTAGTGCTCTGCGAAAATCGTATACTGTGAACAATGTTAGAGTGTGACACCATACAATGCTCTCTGCGCAAACTTTAGAAGGCTTGTCACTTGCCCTTGAAATATGTTCAGCCCAGCAGATTCATTGTACCAGCCCTGATATCGTCCATAACCCAAATCTACCGTACGTGAAGATTCATTCACCCGCGCTTTTGAAGCAAAATGAGCATACGGTGGCCCCGGGAATGCAGCAGCCTCGAGGAAGAATAGCACGATATAAGCCAGTAATGTCAGCATGGTTGGAAAGAAGCCTGAATTCTCTTTATCTCAGCATAACCCGGATGAGAAGAAGGTGAAAGAAGAGGCAGGAGGGGAAGTTGAAAATGTGCACCGAAATAAACGCTAAATGCAACGAGAATGCAGAAATATGCAACGAAAATGCAGCTATATGCAAGACGTCATGGGCCAGGGATCAGAATAAGCGGCTGGTGTTTTTTGACACTCGCGATTGCTGGACTGCGAGTATTTGTGGGGTTCAGTCAGCATGAGTCCATCCAGCATGGGATTTTCCTCCAATCCATCTAGCTTTGGGGGTTATGAGCGGGCAATTTGCACTGCGACATCTGGGGAGAACACTTGATTCTGGAGTCCTCGAGATCCAGATACGGACGGCACCGGTCAATAATGCTCGGACGGAACTCCTAGCCAACTGCATGCTACTCCTAGTCATGGACTATTCCAAGGTATTTCCTTTGTTCAAAACTTCTTGTCAACCGGGTACTCCCGTTCTTAGTCTAGTGTTGACAATGGTCACACACGTGTTGGTCTGTTCTAAAGCCGCCACGGTAAAGTCCGAAATCCCAACCAAAAAGGCCAATGCAGCTGAGTACTTTGCTCCAGTACAATTGTGATTCTCAAGTAGGATCTTTGTGTTACCTGAAATGCCGATGCCAAGAACGTGATACAAGATGGTTTGTCCTATTGGTGCTCGAATCTATTGGTGCTACCGTATTCCCCTCACGACCTCGGGGGTTCCTGCTGTGCCTCCACCCACCTCACCCCAACTCCTATTCCAATGCAACCCATTTCAAGATCTCAATGTTCATCCGGTCTTTTTGGTGTGGCACGTGACAGGAGAGATGGAGATTGCAACAGTGGGGAGAACACAGCACATACATTGAGGCAACCCTGGAACAATTCAATCAGAGTGAGTTACAGCCAAGAAGGACAAAATTGGCCGTCAGGATCAGCGAAGCCGAATCCGCATCATACGAGAACATCGCGGTGACCATTTCAAGAGCTGTAAGCAACACAAATCAATTCTCTACATAATGATCAAACATTCTCGATAACTAAAACAAGCGCACTCTTATTCTCCCTCTAGCAGGTCAGAGTCTGCTTGGCACCGTCGTACTTGCAGGCACCGGCGTTGTCGTTGACAGCCATCTGCGAAGTGTGTCAGTCTTCTGTGCATAATGGTAAGGCAATTAGAAGGGTGATAGAAGCAGCTTACGTTCTGGAATCCGCCATCTCCCTGGCCAGTGAAAACACCACCCTTCTTCAAGTAGAAGCAGTCATAACTAGTTGGTGGGCTGTGGTTAGTTATTGCGTAATTATGAAGAACACTTATCAAGGGTTGGAAGTGATGAGTAGGAAAAGCAATAGGAGACTTACTCGGTCTTGAGGGCACCGGACTTCAACTCGAGGCTGACGATGTCGCTCCTGAGCTTGGGGTCATTGACCGTGTAGCCCTGGTTCTTGCAGACCGCGCCCTTGAAGCTGGGGTCGGCGCTGATCTTGGCCATCATGGCGTTGACGGCGTCGACGGTGAATTCCTGGCGGACCTATCGATGGGTTAGAATCAATCGTAGAATGAAGAGCTCGAAGTCATAAAATGTGCTGGATGCTGGAAAAGGCAAAGAGATTTGGAAGGTGCGGAGGGGAGGAGTTGATGCTCACCTTGTCCCAGGTGGAAGTGTCCTTGATAAGACCCTTGATGCCATTCAGGCCCTCAGTGGTCGCCCAGCTGGCGGCGGCGGTGCCAGCGGCAGTGAGAACGGCGATAGTGATAGGGTCAAGTCGCTTCTGGACCTGGTTGGACTCCTTGTTCTGGTTCTGCTCAAGCGGCGCAGCCGTGGCAGCAAGGACGAAAGTGGCGGCGGCGAAGAAACGCATTTTGAAGTTGGTGAATGGGTATGAAGTTGGGTTGAAAGAAGCTGTCAAAGCTGAAATGCTAAGAAGAATGCTGAGGCTGTAAGGCTGAAGACTGAAGAATGAAGATGAAGATGCTGATGATGTTCTGGAATTGAGAGAATGGAAGGAGCTGACGACCGCCTTTATATAGATGCCAGAAGAGAGCCTTGGTGGAGTATCTACAGAAATGTCGACTGGTTGTGGTCGTCTAAGTTGAGCCAGGTAAGCATGCCACTTCACTCACATATTCTCAGCGACCAATCGCTGGCTGCAGAACAACTCCACGATGCAAGAATGATTAGACGAGGCGCGCTCCCGGCAGTTGTGTAATTAGGCAAGGCTAGTCTCTACTATGGCAATCCCTCAAACTGGGGCTCAGCCGCACTCAATTAAGTTTCCGCCCCGGACCGCAGACTGCAGGTCCAGACCTAACGATATGCTGTTCAGCCGAAGGTACTTGCTGGTGCATTCGCTGGAAGTTTATCCGCGTATCTGGGAGGAAGCCATTGATCTGGCCCATAAAACGAACATCGGATGAGCGCTGCCAAAGCGTGGTCCAGGGGCTCGGTCCAAACAAACACACGGACGCTTTCTTCTCCAGGAACGGCCGCCAGATAGAGTTAAGCTTTCAGCCTCTTGGCTCGGGAGCCAATCGCGCGGCCCGCTCATCATGCACAGCCCTACAGTGCTCCACTGGCTGCTGCCATTAACGATCTGAAATTAGACGACCATATGACAGGCACATATATGAGTGACCAGCATAATAAGGCGAGTCAGTCGTATTCTCGGCAGCCCGGAACATCCATCTGCCATCAACGTTGACAAGCCGGCGGCTGTCCTTCATGATGATCTGCCAGTAAGGTTTGTTCTCCTAACGTTTCAGCTTCTGCACCTGGCCCGCATAGCCTACAGTAATCACTGACAGAGCGGAGCTTGCCGTTCACCGTTGACATTTGCCATATATGCTCAGAGTGCATTGGCGGAGGGTGGCCCCACCTAACCATAATGTTTATCCGTTTAACAACGCTGTATGAATCTGCTCGGTAGAGATTTTGGAAATCGCGCAGCTATTTGCGGTACGGCATTAACAAAACGCTTCTCAAATTAACAAATTTAATGAGCTGAGAGCGTTGTTTTGAATGCCAAGGGAATCAATCATTGAAATAGTATTAAATTGTCTTCTTTAGGGATATTGCTCAAAGTCTACACTGACAGACAAGGATTTCGGGAACACCCTGTGGATCTTAAAACGAAACCAGAAACTCGTTCTGCGGAGAGAACCGATCAAGGACCCATGAAGCAATGGCCTGACCAAGGAAAACAGACGGTGTTTGGTGTGTTTCAAACAGGCGAGAACCGCAATTTTAACAGCTTGTGTCCCAGATTGTACAACTGGTCTATTTCTCTTGAAGCATTGACGGAAGCTTGTACTCTTCCACGTAGCGCAGAATGAAGTACCATTAATTCTAATCACGGCCAAGCACATGGAGTCCATATGTGGCTTGATTTCCATGTCACAGCAGCTGATGTTACTTTTAGGTACTGTTTCAACTTGAGAGCAGAGCTGACCCAATCGAACCATTCGAGTCAGATGGCCGCAGCTGCTCATCAATTAGGCGTCTTTTGCATTTCGACTGAGAAACTCCGGGCGAAATGATATCAAAGCTTCTCTTTCCCGCTGAATTGGCTATTTGTAGCAGTCGTTTCTCCTGTCCTCATCGATAGGATGTGTCGCCGTTGAGCTCTAATAATACCACACTTTCAATGCCAGTCTTGGGTGCTCACCAACTGAATTCATGTCAAAGCATGCGGTCCAACTGAATGGGCCAGTATGTTTCTTCCTTTGTTTTCCCCCGTTCTTGAGTGCCCAAAAACTTTTAACGCCGATTATATGGTTTAAAATGTCACTTGTGAATCCTGAGCAAGGGCTGTATCATGCGGCACAGGCAGAAAACGTAGAGTTGCATGTTGGCTGCAGGCCAAGCTAATCGCCCCATCGGCACGTTGGCTAGTTAGGTGTGGCTCACAGGTGTTTGTGATTGGATAGCGCTGTACTGTATACACATAATTAAAGGCCGAGCTGTGCCCCAATGTATTTCCGCGCAATCCCAGTTTCATTCTCATCCCGAATCGCCTAGGGTAACGTACGGAAATGTCAACGTTTACATGATCGCCGCAGACATGGATCTGCATCTTTCTAGCAGCACATCAGTGTGCGGCTGCGACAGTGATCTGGGAAATCTCGACAAAAACGTGCTTTCAGGTACAGTGACAGCGATTGTCAGCGTTTTTTTTTTTCGCGGCACTAATCTGGGAATAGCGCTTCCACCCAACAGCAAAGTCATGTCTGTCTCTCTATCAGGAGCCAGTGACTGGGTACAGACTGTATGCATAAGCTGCGCTTTGGAAGACGGGACCCTCAAAGCCTTTTTCATGAAGGTATGTTCAACCTACATGGCCTCACCTCGAATCATCGTCAACATTCATAAGTAACAAGGAAAAACAAAGTTTGCTACTGGAGGAACAAGTCGCCGCATGATGGAAGGCAGTTTTGAGTCCGAGGCGATCATTCACCACTACGCCCCAGAGAACACCCCCGAACCTATCGCCTTTGGTCACTACGAATCAAATCCCGAGACATGGCAAGAACAGGCCCTTTTATTTTTCCGCAAGTAGTGGAATTGTGCTACAAATTATCAAATGCATCTCGATGGCGCTGAACTTCGCTGATCATGGAATAATAGGTTCTTCCTTGCCCAATTTTTCGATATGATTGACAAAGTTCCCACGCCAAGCGCACTCATTCCCCTAATCGTGAAAGTCCACAAGAGCAGCATGGGTCAGTCACCTAACGGCAAGTATGGTTTCCACGTGCCAACACATTTGGCCAACCTTCCAATTGATAATAGGAGGCTTTGCTCTTAATCTGTATACATCCCGAAGGCATACGGTCCCTTTATATAGTGGTAAATACTTAAAGACCTAGTGTTAAAAAAACACAATATTAATAATAGTGTAGAAGTCTGGGTATATAGCCTTAGCCTTATACTATATAGATAAAGCTAGGAAGTATTACTCTTAATAGTACTATAGACTAGATTTACTTATTAATATATAGCCTAGTAGCTAGTAGATAGTAAATTAGTTATATAGTAAGACTAGGAATAGTCTCTTAGAATAGTCCCTATATAAGCTTATAGTCCTATAAAGGAAATTCTAGCTAAAAATATAATCCTCTACTACTAATATATATATATATATATATAATCCTAAGAACCTCTAAAATATAGCTTAAAGATTATAAGAAGACCCTTACTAGGTAAATACTAGAATACTTATCTAAGTATATAGCTAACTAAGAATAAAAGCTAAAATAGACTACTTTAAAGATAACTATATAGAAGTAATCTATAAGGATATTTAGAATATCTTATAAGAAATAAGGGAGAGAATATATAAAGAAATATTAAAAAAGGAAGAATATAATAACTTTATACTATTCTATATCTATACCTTTATTATTAAAGATAAGAATCTCTTTAAAAGAATTATAAGATACTTAGGAAATAGAGGAAGGGGGAAATTTAAGGAGCCTATAGGAGATTAATATAAGTAGAAGTACTAAGAACTTAGAGAGTTTATATATAGGCTCTAGGGGGAAGAGTCTGACAGCTAAGTAGATAGTAGATAGATAGATAGTTAGGAAGAAAATACAGTGTGGCTGAAGCCCTAATTGATAATAGCTGGCAAGATACGTGGGAAGTCTTCTTCATCCAGCTGATGAAAAAGATGTTTGAGCTCGAGGATTTGTCACATGGCAAGGACGAGAGACTTGAATTCCTGAAGGATTCCCTATATACCAAAGTGATCCCACGGTTGTTGCGGCCTTTGGAAACCGACGGTCGATCCATAAAACCATGCCTTGTGCACTCTGACATTTGGCCTGGCAACATGATGCTGGACGTGGAGACGAGTAATGTCATTCTTTTTGACTCATGCGCATTCTGGGGTCACAATGAGGCTGACCTGGGAACGTGGCGAGCCCCGAGATACAAAATGGGTCGACCTTACTTCAAGGAGTACCAACGTGCTATGCAGACTTCGGAGCCTCAAGAGGATTGGGATGACAGGAATGCTCTATACGCGATGTAAGTCCAAACGACAAGTACGATGTGGCTTCCACATGCTGGAGGCATGAGGCATTTGCAACTTAAAATAACTGATCATGTCAAGACGCTATGATCTCCTAGTGTCAGCCCTATTCCCAGATGAAAGCGGCCTGAATTTCAGAGAAATGTAGGTTAACACCCTTCAGATTTCCCAAGATTATAAGCCATCTGACATACGATTCCAGGGCAATGGCTGAGATGGAAAGGCTGGTTGAGAAATACTCGCAAGGCTATGAAGGCTACAAAAGCTCCCCGGCTGCCACGTAGAATAGATGCACTTTCCGTTTTCCGTGGGCCACTTTGATAGATCGGGTCTAGTCAGGGGGCGGTGGCGGTGGCGTGTCCGATCCCCCATACATATGAAATGTACATGGTGCCTTCATACAGTGATGGACGCTCGAGACCCAGAGGGGGCAAGAAAAAGAAAACAGTACCAATAACAGTAAAGAGACAATACAGTACGCCTACATATGGGCACGTGGTCTCGGCCTTGTGCCTCACAGACGAGACTAGGAAGCACCGCACCCGACGACGCCGTTGACTAGAATGACGGTGAAGCAGTTATACGGCGAGGCGAGAATAGTCTCTCACTAAAGAGAGAGACCATAGTCAAATTTGAAATGAGTATCTATTCAGCACTAGGAGCTCCCACTAAGCTAGCATATCGAAGAGAATTTAGTGTTGCGGAGTACTGCTCTTGTGCTGGTGCTAGTGTTACAATGATATTAGAGCTTGTCTGCCCTGCGCCTGTAAAATGCTCCCTTAGCACCATTGTCAAAGTCGATGATCGGAATGGAATTCTGTCTGAACCTTGAGACCACGCTCTCATCACTTCCTTGACTGCTAGCAAGTCTGAGTTGATTTGTCGCCCCTCTTGGCGCTCTTGGGCAGTCTGATTGGTGTTTTGCGGTCCGAGTCCATTTCTTTCGGAATACTCGGCGCCGGCAAGATCAATAAATGTCATCTTCGCTCCTGGGCACGGAGACGCACTCGATTCAAGGATGGCCTCGACCTCCCTTTCAGCGGCTGTGACTCGAGCCTCACATAGAGCTTTGTCTGCCTCAGCCGCTTGTATACGCTCTTCGTTTTGCTGATAGTCAGGGTTAGGCATCCACCCGCCGCCTGGAGCGGGCATGAGACTCTTCATCGACTCTTCAATGCTGACGTCTGTGGCATGCTTTCCCATAGGCACGAGCTCGGATTGGCGGTCGATCCAAGACTGTCTCGCATCTATCAGGGGTTGGCTGATGATCTCGAGTTCTAGCACGGCATGAGTCCTGGAACTTTGGCTATGGGTGCTTGATGAGCCTGTTTGACGGTGCTCGAGGGCCTGAGTGAGCTCCCGACGGAATCCCTCAAATGTCCAGCACGGCTGCTGAAAGATGGGACGAACACGAACTTTGCCCCCTTCCAGAGTCTCGGTCTCTCCGCGAATGTGGACTTTACCATCAGGGCCCTGTCTGACATGGCATTCAGAACGATTATTGAGAAGATCGAAGGCTGATTTCTGGCGTAGCTCGAATAGACGGAACCCGATGCCCAGCTCATCGTTCTTGTTCTCCGCGTTAAGAGGGCCGAGAGCTGTAAAAAGCTCCTTCGCAGCGGCGAGACAGAGCCCGAGTTCCTGGCTCTCTTCCTGATCATAACCTAGGATCGTATGCGTTTTGCCGCTGCCGGAGTGGCCATATGCGAAAAGGCTGCAGCTCTCGCCACGAAGGACTTTGGAGATGTTCGGCGCCAGAACGGCGTTGTACACATGTAAGTTGTTGTCTTCTGGACCGAAGATGGTGCGGAATGCCGTGGGACTCGTCCATCCACGAGTGCTGGCCGATGTTTGAGGTTGTATAGATACGGAACACAGGTCTCGGGACCCTGACAGCGTGGTCCACCCAATCTTACCAGATGTGCCCTCTCCCGGTAAAAGCGGGCGCCATCTAGCAAAGACCTTGATAGACTCGGAATTCGCTCTAGGGGATGTTGTCATTTTGGGGATGTGATAAAGAAAATAGGATGAGAATAGTGCTGGCTATTGAAGGAAGAAATCCAGCGGTGTTGGGTAAGCATTTATATGCCTAGGTACCTAGATAGGTAGGGGCCCCCTTTAAGGCAGCCGCAAAAGCATGGCGTTACATGGTTACTCCTTGACCACCCTTCATCACAGTATTAGTGTCCCGATCTGGTGGGCCCGCTTTCATGCATAGCTCGTAAGTTACCAAAAGCGGTAAGGCTACCTAGTATAGCATGACCGTGCACGACTCTTGGAACCCGCAGAAAAGTTAACCCGAGAATGCATGTCGCAGCTGATCTGGTCCGACCGATGGTATGAAGAGGTGGCTACTGTTGGGGTGAGATGCTTAGATCGAAATCATGACAGAGCCGGAGGATGCCGCTCCTCGAATATCTGCAAGGTGAGTGCAGCGATCCATGGTCATCGAGACATGCGAGCTAATCCCCTTCTCGATCCATGGCTACCGAACTGCCCAAGAAGCCAAAAGCGTCCCGCACAAGCACACCCAAAGCACGAACAGGGTGCATCACTTGCAAGAAGCGGCATGTGAAATGTGACGAGAACCGTCCACACTGTCTTAATTGCCTGAGAAGTCGAGGCTCTTGCGGAGGGTACTCCCGGGCAGAGCGGAAGACGGTCGATCGAGGCCCTCCCCAATGGCAGCACTGTTGGTCGCTCAGGCGGGTCCCTCATGCAACATCGCCAAGGATCCGAATGCCCCTTGGCACCAGTTCCTCTGATTTTGGGGGCTCTCAGGGAGTTTTATACTTCCAAGAGTTTGTCGACCTATTTCGGGGACCCTGGGTGACCGCGGTGTCACGGGCGGATTTCTGGGAGGTGACACTGCCGCAACTGGCTCATGCTAACAGCACGCTTCGCCATGCTGCAATGGCAATTGGCGCGTTGGTCATGTGGCGCCGTGAGTCTATCAACACAGAGCCTCGCCCTTTCTCATTATCAGCGCCTGGGCTTCAGGTGCCTGACCGAGGGACGCATTTCTTCCACGCAGTGGCCTACTACTGCCAGTCTCTGAAGCTACAAAAGCAAGTCGGCTCCGCAAAAGATGCCATTTTTCTATCACTTCTGCTATTACATTTTGAAATGATACAAGGCGACAGGAAGGCTGCCTTGCTTCATGTCAATCACGGCTTAGCCCTCCTGCTTGCCCTCTTGACCGACACCGATGGGCCACGACATGTGGCTGCGTTCGCGCCGGAACCGAAGCCCCCACTTGGGGCCATAGCAGACATCTTTTTTCAACTGGCAACCCAGGCTCGGACCGTTCTCGGGGGCCGATTCGGCCATGGCTCGTCTATACCAAACCTGGAAGCAGGACTGAGACGTCAGAAGCTGACGATGGAGTCGTTCATGATGATTCTGAACGAATTGACCCACTCCTCAACGGAAATGGACGTTATCCCAGCTGTCTTTCACAGCTTGGATGAGTTCGAGAAGTCTTGGGTCGCCTATCGAAGGAGAAGGACCAAAATGATCCAGATCATGGCAGAAGGCATCCGCGCTTTGGAAACTCGAGGCGCCACACTGGGAGATGAGAGTAATCCAGGCAGCGTTCATCTTGAACTTCTTGGGAATCCACAGATTCAAAACTTTTGCGAGGACTGGAGGACAACAATGCACGCTCTGGACGCATCATTCCGTCCTCTGTTCAACAAAATCGTCATGTCTGATTCTGATCGTGGTTCATCGTCATACCTCCGGGCCATTCATTTGCGTCTACAGTTCCTGAGCTGTAGTGTCTTTGAGGACCCTCCACAATATGCCAAGATTGAGACACTGCTTTCAAGGACACCATTATTCCATAGCTATCTTTCGGTAGCCAGACTCGCCTTACATGCCGCCAAGCAGCATATCAAGCACCCAGCTCAGCAGCTGTCCTTGAAATGTGATCTGGCGTGGAATCTGGTCCTTGTTGCTCTTTTCTGCCGAGATCCTCTGGCCCGCGACGAAGCTGTATCAATGCTCAAAGAATACCCCGGCCAAGATGGTTTGTGGGAGACGAGGTCGCTCTACGTCTTGGCTCTGAGATGCGTCACTATAGATGAGCGAAATAGTGTCGAAGGTACGCTGGCTGAACAGTGGCAGCGGCTTCTACGTCGAGAATTCGTCTTTGAGAATGGTGGCAGTCGTATTATGCTTCGCTACCTAGAGAAGAATACGGTGAAAGCGACTTGGGAATTGGTGGAGGACGTTGCCGACGTTCACAGCGAGGTTGAAGATGTGGTGTGGAAGCGACAACCTGTTACAGGATCAGGACAATTGCTTCTGGAATTATATGGCGAAGGTATTCATAAAACCTAATGCTTGATGAACTTTGTGAGATATCATACTTCCATGGCACCGAGGTGATGGCTGCGGCATCTCGCATTTGGACATGTCCCGAGTAGCTGTGAACGCAAAATACTTCAGCTTCAGAAAGCCATATAGAAATGCCAAATTTGACCGGTGACTACCCTAGGGTAGCTGACTATGATGCCATTGTAGGATCTCAGCTATCTTGCTAAATGAGCTCGTCAAGGCGTATCCGACGGTCGAATTGGTCCACCTCGAAGAAAATGTGCATGTTTCTGTCATGAACACACTTTCGCCCCCTCCCTCCAGCCCCCCAGGGGCGTAGACATTGCCATCAGAGCATTTATGCAGCCGTGCCTCATTGACACATTTGTTGATCGAATCTGCCTTATTGATCCCGTGGTTGATCGAGTCTATTGACATTACAGAGGGGCGAAGATGCCGAGGAGGTCCTGAAGTCAGATCACATCGAGTATGCTTATCCCAGAATCTCTGACAAGTGAATTCTTCCAAGGTTACTAACAGCCTTTCAACAGAAATTGTGTGTTCTTTTACCCCTTCGACCTGGACTTTTCTCTCCTTCTCTTCCTCTTTCTTGTTGCCATTTTGATTTAGAACTTCAAAAACATAGTAGAAAGAAGACTACTAGTACTGCTGCAGAGTCCTAGTCAACCTGCTTTCTGGTATCATAAACGCCGGATTGTGCACAGACCACCAACTGTACGTAATGGGCGGGGGCAAATCCTAGCGAACACCCAAATCCTGAACTCGAAAACGAACACATGGAAAGCTTTGGGAACCTCAATACGTTACACACATCTTTAAGAAGGTCCAGCCAGTCACTGCCGAGATCCGATTCATCAGAGTACTTGAGTCACGATGAACAAGACTCAGCCCATATTTCTGACCGCCAACCAAATCGTTCGCCTATATCGCACTCGCATCATCGCGTCCATGCCCACACAGCATGGACTTCTCCAGTCGGCCGTCGCATCTCCTATCAACCAGCACTACTACACCCGCACAGACGATATATTCTACCTGGCCGCGGTGCTAGCGCAAAAGATTATGCTCAATCATTCCTTCTCAGACGGCAACAAACGCACAAGTGTCGCCGCAGCGGACATGTTCCTCAGGTTAAACGGCTACTACTTGACACCAAGGGGAGATGGAGTGGACCTTTTCAAGAGCAGCGGCAGAGAAAACAGCAATGGTTACGGTGCTCAGCCTCGGTCGTCCCTGGCGGATGCGCATGTTGCTGTGGCGAGCGGACAATGGAGCGAGGACGAGCTTGCAAGGTTTTTCAAGGAGGTCGCGGAGCCCCTGAAATGAAGACGCGTGCACGGAATGGGTCGCTTCGCGTAAAGTAATGGTACTTCAAAGTGCACGGGAAGACCTTAACTGGTTCCGTTTCTATTCCGTATACAGCCGTAGCCATACACAGCGCCTTCATACAGTCGTAAACGCTCAAGACCCAGCGTTTAAAAAAAACACACATTACCGATAACAGTGGTTAGATACGATAAGTAGGCACGTGGCCTCAGCCTTGTGACGCATAGACAAGGCTAGGGAGAACCGCTCCCGACGGCGCCGTTGACTAAAGTGACGGCGAAGCAGTCATACGGCGAGGGGAAGACCTTAAACTGGCACCTAGGGGACCTAGGACCTATTTAGGCTCCTCTTAGGACCACGCTACTAGACTGCTTCTTAACGAAGACGTTTGCGGACATTGTCACGTCGTTGTGGAAGGGGGAGGGGGTGAAGAGAAAGAAAAAAATAACACAAGATGCAAATAGAAAATTAAATGATGCTGAGGCTACAGTCACTGATTTCGCCAAAAGACCACTCGCACGGTGAGCGAAACCAGCTCGAAGAATTTGTGGGGCGGAGGAAAAAAAGAAGGGGTTGGGATTAAGCTCTGGAGCCGGTTGGTGCTAAAATCCAAGAACAGTGGCACCCACCCCCATGAGACAAGGAGACCTTCCTTCAGTTCGTTGATTCACGTTATTCCTCATCATTGGAAAAGGATGGTGTTGACGTCCCTGGCCAGGCCCGCAAAGCACGCAGTTCGACGAGTCGGGTCGAACTTGCTCGGTGGTGTGAGACAGCAACCGCTCTGGCGCCGGTATCTCAAGACAATACACAATGCCAAAGGCAAATTTGTCACAATTTATGATTTCGGGGCACTGGTCAGCCATGAGGTTATCATCTCCAGGGGCGGCGAGGATGAATCTTTCGTAATGGTGGAGCGGGAGGTCGGGCTAGCCATGAAATCGAGCATCGGGCGGCAACTTGGAGCCTCATTCACGAGCGACCCTGAGGTGATCCCGCTGAAATTTTACCATAAATCTCTATATTTCGCGCACGGTATGTCTCTAGCCGGCAAGAATGTCATCGGTCCAGCTATATCTGCTAATACGGATAGAAATGCTACCATATCCACGCTTGATCATCGATAAAGAACTCGCTGGGCCGGATTCAAGCGATGTCAGCGCAGCTACCTTGTGGCTCTATGGGCCTGCCGCATGCGAGTTAACGTTGGACGGTACTCCCGATCGTATTAAATTACCGTCAGCCATCTGTTGTGAATGTTGCGAAGCTAAGAACTACTCACAGATGACTTTGCTGAATCCTCCCGAGAGAGTCAGGAACGACTAAAGAATGTGCTGGAAGAGCTAAAGGATAGGTAGCTGAAGGAGGGAACTCCCTTTAAAGTTAGATCGCTGAGCAGTCTGTGCGTACAACTAACAGAGATTCAGCCACTGCGCTGCAGGGTCGACACTTTGCGGGAGAAGAAAATCCGCTGAACCGCAGAGAGCTGCTGTTTGACAATTTGAAATTGAATTGGCTAGTAGGTAGACTAATAAATCAATATCTCGTGATTTCATCACACTTTTCATGGGGTTTACCTGTATTTCGACCACTAAGCCCGGCCATGTCCAGCCTTGCGCCCTTTTAGTCAAATGATCTTACCAATCCGTTCACTAATCAGCCTATCCGACTTTATTTCTTGGGATTGTGCGATGAGCTTCAGGACACTCAATTGATTTGCAACAGTGGAATAGTAATCATCATTGCCTTAGCAAGAGCGCTAAAATTTGGTGCGTCAGCTTGTTGTCAGTTCCGGACCATGACAAATACTACCAAGAGTTCAAGCCCGTTTCACTCAAGGGCTTGTAGTGCATAAGCATATTGTCACTGCTTGCGCGCGCTATTACGCATGTTGTCCCTAATATCATACCACTCACGATAGGACGGTGGGAACCCATATAAATGAAGAGCAGCCCGGCTTGGGCACCGACAAGAATTTGAAGCATCAACCGGAATCTATTCACACTGGCAAACACAATCAAATCGACACTTACTACTATTGATATACCCGAATACAACATGTCGCAGCAAAAAGCAGTCCTGCTCCACGAGGTGGGAAAGTCTCTTGCACTGGGAAGCCGACAAATACCGACACCGGCGACAGGACAAGTCATGGTGAAGGTCACATCTACAATGCGTGAGTTGCGGAGCTTTTCAATGAGTAATTTCAAATACTGACATGGAAAGTGCTTCCTCATGACTCCTATTCCCGAGAATTTGGCCTGTTTGTTGGTGAAAAGCTTCCGTGGGTTTTAGGTGCGAACGTTGCAGGTGAAGTCACCAAGCTTGGACCAGGAGTGAGTAAGGTCAGGATCGGCGACCACGTCTTTGGGCTTGAGAACATTGCTGCAGGGGTACCCGACGGAGGCGGCCTGCAAGAATATGCCCTGTTAGATGAGGACGCGCTTGCAAAGGTGCCTGATGGTTTCAGCGACGACCAGGTGGTCACCCTCCCCATCAACGCGGTGACTTCGTTCATGGCATTTTTCACCAGACATGGGTTCAACTTCCCAGCCCCATGGACGGAAGAAGGGAACTCTTTTGATTTTGCTTCGGAAAGCGTCGTCATCATAGCTGCCGGTTCAAACGTGGGCAAGCTCGGAGTCCAATTCGCAAAGCTCGCAGGCGTTGGAAAGATTATCTGCGTAGCGGGGCTGAGCAACACGGACGAGTTAAGAGAATACGGAGCCACGCATGTCATTGACCGCCATGGCCCAACTCAGGGGATAGCGGCACAGGTCCACGACATCACCGGCAAAGATGGTGCGACCAAAGTGTACGACTGCTACAGCTGGACCTTCGAACTCGGACTAGAGATCCTTTCGGCCACAAGACCCACCCGTTTGGTCACGTTGCACACCATTAAAGGCGACTCGCCTGAGATGATCAAAACGAGACGGCCGCTTGCCACCGCCAACTATGTTCCGTGTAGCAACCGAGGTCTTGCCCCGTATACCGAAGCCTTCTGGGAGCATCTGGTCAAAGCGCTGGAGGAGAAGAAAATATTCCCCACAACATTCAGGGTCATCGAAGGTCTCGATGTTGAAAAGATAAATGATGCGTTGGACATCTACTGGGCTGCAAAACCGCAGAATCAGGTCATTGTTCACCCTTGATTTGACAGACTACTTAAGTGCCTAGGTAGGTAGCTCAGCCACAATTCCTCTTGATCTAGAGTCGGACTCTGCTCAAAAGGTGTGTATTCTTTGGCGGTAGACAAGTTCTTGTTGATTTCAGCGCTTGCTTCCACTCTGTGGTAACTACCTTCCTCGGTTTCTGTTTCTCGGATGACAGCTTCGTCAAGGTCTGGCTGAATAGACTATCTCCCTCAACGTAGAACATAATTACCTACGCGTCCACTCATTGGTATTGTCTGCATGCAGGCTTGCTTTTTCAAAGTCGACCGGGTCCCGTGACTTGCTGCCTAGCCACCCGTGGACTGCTTTCTGACCCCGCTCTGAAGTGGTTGGGGGCTGAAGATTGTCTTTTACCAACACTCACCAACATGTAACTTAAAATCGAAACTAGGCAAGGGGTGCCACTTTTTTTTGGTTCGCAACAATACCGCACCTGACAATCTCTTGCTACTGACAATTCGTGATGGAGCCTCTGTCTCTTCCATCCACCAATAAAGTCGGCGACATGTCACTGCAACAACGAGCTGAAAAAGCGGCCAGGATAAGAAAAAGTAGAGAGTTGAAGCGGACCGCAGCATCAGCTATGGCGACAGCCTCCCCCAACGCCAATGATCCTGAGGTAGCTCAATGGTATGCCCTCGGTGGTCGCGCCAGGGTCGTTTTTGACCCCAGTGTCCCGAATCCCAGGTATGAGAAGCCCACCTTGTTTTTGTTATCAAGTGGCTTACAAGCACCGTGCAGCAGCAGTATGTTCCAGGCCGCCCAAGGCCCCCAGGAAAACCTGCCCAAGCCTTCCGGGCCCCCTACGCCACATGTGCCCAGTCAAGTGTCCGATCCGGTTTTAGACGACAGGGTCTCCCTACCCGAATCTCCTCCTGGCCCGACCTGTCTACCACCACGTGATCCCGAGCACAGGAGAACAAGTGTCTACGAAACCGCATACCGCCTCGAACGGGAAAATCATGCATTGAAAGCCCAGCTTACTCAACAGGAAATCCAGATTGATGGTCTTGTCCGGCAGCTAAGCGAATCTCAAGCACTACAGAAGAAAGCGGAGCAGGAGATCTCAAATCTCAGAAAGAGTTCGGACATTCAGACTAAACCGATGGACGACCTCATATCGCCAAGTCTGAGACGCAGACTTAGTGAAAACATTACGGAGTTACAGGACGAGGGCTCTCAAAATAACGATAACACCAATGCTGCGATCAATGAACCACAGAGAATGTTAACACTGGCAAGGAAGAATCGCAATCAAGTGGAGGAACTGCATTTGAAAGCGGCTCGAGAGGCATCACGGATTCAAAGATATTATGAAATGCTGCGTGGGGAGAACAATCACATGCTGCCGCCCGAGATTCAGTTCCAGCCGTATCCTGCAGAACTTGGGTCTCAGCAGACTCCAACTCAGCCTATTCCCGAGAGACAGGCTGACAAGCTCGGCGAGTGCCAGAAGAGACTTGCCGAGTTGACTGCGCAGCTTGAGTGGTGTGAAGCGAACCGCAAGAAGATGCAACGAGAATGGGATGAGCGGCTCGCGATGGAAATGAAGTGGCGCGATGACCTCTTGGCTATAATCAAGTATAATGATATGTATCGTGTGGATAGAGACAGAGACGCCCCGGCAGCTCTTGTCCCAGTCCAGCAGCCGGCCGCAGGAGCTCAAGGAGACTCGGCGGGAGCTCAGCAAGATGTAGCTTGCCTCATTACTGCAACCACATCGAGCGGCACCTTCGGAATTTTCACTTCATCTATGTCACCGCTTCCGGGTGGTTTTGCTTCGAATCCCCCACACAGATAAAATATATATAGCGCATTCATACAATAGTAAACGATCAAGACCCAGTGTTAAAAAAGAGGTAGGTGATTCACACCCACAAAAACGGAGAATACGCCCATATTACCTAGCCAACACAGAAATCAAATTAGCCAAGTTTACACCAAACCAGGTATCTCATAGGAGGTTATCCTATAGGATCTTATTCTATTAAAGGTTATCCTTCAGGAGGTTATCCTATGGGAGGTTGTCCTGTAGGAGGGTGTCCTGTAGGAGGGTGTCCTATAGGAGGTTGTCCTGTGGGAGGCTATCCAACAGGGCTGATGGGTCATTTGTATATGGGGCTATTAGGATACTTAGATGGGTGTACCCTCTGTTTTTGCGGGTGCGAATCCCCGATCTCTTGGGGGGGGGGGGGAAAGCACAATGCCAGTAACAATGCAGAGAGAATACAGTCCGTCTGTGGGCACGTGGCCTCAGCCTTGTGCCGCACAGATAAGGATGGGGAGCATCGCTCCCCGCGGCGCCGTTGACCAGAAAGCCGGCAAAGTAAGTAATCAGACGGCGAAGACTCCAATTTCCCGGTTCCAACCATGTCAGTGTGGTGCAAAACTCTGGACTCTCCATTCCCCTCTCTTTCTCACGTTATACTACAATTTATTCGTTGCCTAGAAACCCAATAGACACCAGTGGCTCGCCTCTTCTAAGACCGACACTCCTGCAAATACCGTCTTATCACGATTGGCACCATTGCACTACGTGGAGTTGCTTGGGTCTCTGCACGTGGTCGTAACGCACGACGCCTGAAATCGGCACGCTCCGTGAGCCAAGAAGCACCGCGTACCCCGTACCTCCTAGACCATTGTCTCTTCCATGAACAGCCCTCACTGAGTTTCTTTTGAAACAGCAGGCACACTCTCTTGGCATGATGAGTTTACGGCTTAGGTGCTATGGCGAGACTACAAGGTAAAGACGCGTTGAAGTACACAGTAAGGAAACGATAGTCAGGCCCCGGATGCTGGGCTTGGCGCGGCCGGCCGTATTCAGGGGCCACAGGGGGGGGGGGCCAGCACGGCATATATTTATATATATACATGGAATACAAGCAAACACTTACTGTGCGCTTATTACATAAAAGTAGTGGCAATAGCCAAATACGTCCCTGCATTATTCTGCAGGTCCACCAAATCAGCCACAATGGCCGCGGCGTTGGTGGCGCCGTGCAGGTTCTGGCCCGTCGTGCTCTGCCAGAACGTGATCATGTCTGGCAGCCGCCGCTGCACATACTCGACAAGGTTGTCCGTCATGGCTTGGAAGTGGTCGCGGTACCACGTGTCCAGGGCGTCCTCGAGCGAGAGGCCGGTGCCGACCGTGATGAAATTTGGGAGGGCCCGGTCCATTGCGGCGCTGTTTGAAACGAGTCAGCTGGCAATTGGAGCTTTGATGTGCACTTGAAAGCATTTGTCGCAGGGGTGGACACATATTATCTGGAATAGAGGGGGCGAGACTTACAAGATGGCTATCATCCTATCCTTCGTCACCTCTAGAGAGTCTTGGACCTGGTGGGTCATTAGTATGAGGGGCTCTTGACACTGGATGTAACAGGGAAACTGGATGTGGTATAGAACTAACATCCTGCTTGTTCAAGTAGTCGACCACCGTCTTCAAACGCCACAACACGTCCTGAATGGTCATTAGCATAGTCCTCATCACCTGTCAAGTTACCCAGCTTTTCCAAAAGCCGGTCAGGCAAGCTTTCAAGAGCACTCACCAGCTGTGTCGTCGGCGACATCTTGTTCCACTTTTTGTCGGCATTGATATTCTTATACAGGCCCCAGATGGCAGCCTTGAGAGAGTTTTCCTTGGCAGTGAGCAACTGCAGGTTCTCAGGGAAATCGGTGCTGCCAAGCACCTTGTAGAAGAAGGACGAGATCTTTGTGTTGGGGTCAATATTAGAAAAGTCGCCGTCGATGCCCAGAGCCTTGAGGGTATAGTCAAAGTAGCCGTTCTTGCCGAAGATGGCCTCTCCATCGTACTGCAAATTAAACCCGGTGGTGCCGCTCGGAAGGACCTTGGCCAACAGGCTGTTCATGAAGGCCTTGGGTGTCTGCAGTTCCGTGACGTGTTCGACCACTGTCCTCAAGCCCTTGGCCAGCTGCGAATGCGCCGTCGTTACCAGCGTCGTGCCAAAACAGATGCCGGTAGTGCCCAGGTTATAGACGAGGCGGGATGGCGTCAGGACCCCGACGCCGGGATAGGGTGAGCTGCTGAAGGTGTTGATGACGGTCTTGTCCGGCCTGCAAATTTTTGAGAACCTGCTGCCGTTTCTCTCCTCGAGCGTGCTGTTGTTGTCCCCCTGCTGCTCGCGGTCCGGACGCCACCCGGAACTGGCAGCAGCTGTGCTGACATGGAGCAGGTCTTGGACCCATGGGCTTGACAGAGGCACCTCCAGCACGCTGCCATCATGCAGAAAGACTTTTGCGATCTGGCTGCGATGCAAGCCGTCCAAATTCACGTCAGCGGCCACGTCTCTCTTCTGGTCCTGCTTTGACGGGTCGCCCTCGTTGGGGATGGAGAAGCACTCGTCCTCGTACCACCACAGTTCGAGGTAGTCATCGCTGTCCTCTGCGGCGTCATCCTTCTCGGTTGCCTCGACAAAGTCTCCATCGGTCGAATAGCAGAAATCCAGCTTGACATCAGGCTTGTCGGGGATGGTGACGGGGTTGTCACAGCAAAAGTACTGGCTACCCTTGGAGCAGCTCGTCGGGTCGGTGGCCAGCGCCATCTTGCCCGAGGGACAGCCGGCGTCGCACGTCCACGGTGCGTACCAGTGAGAGTTGGAGTACCACTGGCACCCTTCAAAGACGACGGGCTTCGTGCAGCACATGCTCTTGTAGCCGACGAAACAGTATTGCTCCCCGCCGGCGCCATAGTTGCTATACGTCAGCTCCTGCCTGTCGTCCTCATCGCATCCGTACGTGGAAAATGGCGCCCCACAGGCAGGCGACGCGCCCTCCCACTTGCACGTCCCAATGGCCGAGTCGGACGAGGTACGGGAGCAGCAGAGGCGAGTATGGCCGGCAAAACAGCCACCGACGTGGGTCGTGACCTCGACCTCGCCCTCCTCACACTGCTCGTTGGAGCAGTTGATGCCGTGGCCCCTCCACTGGCAGGTCGGCACGTCATTCTTGGGGCAGCAGTATGGCCGGACCTGGCCGTCGGGGCAGTCGTTGTAGAAACCGGCGTTGCCCTTGCCCTTGCCGCTGGCATACTGCGCCGCGCTGAGGTCACCGTCGCACTTGGTCTCGCCCTCCTTGGCGCATGCGCCCCAGGTGCACTGCGAGAAGGTGTCGGCCGACTTGTCGACCGCCTTGAGGGACAGCGCCAGGTGCCCAGTGGACTCGGAAAGCGCAGAGGCCGCCGTCCCCAGGCTGTCGTCGGTGGAGGCGGCCCAGATCATAGAGCCGCCGAGGCACAGGCTGTTGGCGTAGTCCAGCTTCATCTTGAAGGTCTCCGCATCATCGTAAGAGACCCATTGGTTGTTGTCCCAGGTGACGATCTGCGAGGCGGCATCCTTGTCCAGAGTCACATCTGCGCCAGCCTCGATGAGCCGGTTTATCTCGACAAACGAGAGGGTGCCGACGCTGTTGGTGCACTCGCCTGCGACGCCACCGCCGCTAAAGGGGCAGCCGGCCGTCTTGCAGCTCGGGTCGGCGAGGGTGAAACTCCGGCCATAAAACCCCAGGCCCAGAACAATGTTCTCGGGGGGTATGTCGTTGCGCCACATGAGATCCATCGTCATGTCGATCTCGGTCAGGTTTGTGTGGGACATAACCTTGGGCCCGAGTGAGTCGATAGTCGAGTCCCATGTGCCATGCAGGTCGTATGTCATCACATTGAACCAGTCGATGACCTTGTTGATCTCGACAATGTCAAAGTGCCGGAGGTACCAGTAGCTGGACGGCACGGTGATGGTCAGGCCGTAGGAGCCGCCGCTGGCCGTCAGGGCCGACTTGAGGTTTTTCAAGAAGGTGACATAGTTCTCATAGTCGGCCTCTTTGCCACTGCGCTCCTCAGCTACGGGGTACTCCCAGTCAATATCCACGCCGTCGAAGCCGTACGTCGACATGAAGTTGATCAGGCTCTTGGCGAACTTGTCCTGCGCATCGGATGAGCCCGCCAAATTGGAGAAGGTGGCGGCAGTGGGCTGGTCAGGATCATTCATGGACCAGCCGCCGACCGAGATGAAGGTCTTGAGGCCTGGGTTGAGCTCCTTGAGCGCGGTGAAGCGCGGCCAGAGGTCTTTGTCAGTCTCACTCATGGGGGCAATGGCGAAGCTGACGGGGTCGATGAAGGCGAAGGCGTAGTTCAAATGCGTGTAGGCACCGGCGGGGATGTTCTCTGGATACATGCCATCGCAAGCTCTGGTGGTCGACCAGCCCTCATAGTAGCCAATGGTCCTCTGGTTGGAGCTTGTGCCTTTGCAGGACGGCTTGGTCACCTTTTCGTCGCCACAAAACTCCTCGGTGGTGCCGCAGAAGCCGTACTTGCTGCAGCAGACGTTAAGAGGGCACTTTTCGGCGCTGGACCACTCGGAACCCCAACCTGGGTCACAGTCCGACTTTGCTGTACACTCGCTTGTGCAGTTTTCTGGCGCGCAGTAATCCGGGCCCATGCCACAGACGCCATTGTTACCGCAGCAGCCGAGCTCACACGGCTTGCCTGGTCCGCTGTCATTGGGTTAGCTGTTATTCAAGTATTTGTGAGGGAAGCACCTGAGGGCAGACTTACCAGCTATAGTCCTGAGCCACAACGAGCAAGGCGAGGCTAAGCAGCAACGCAACGAGAGTGCTCTCTTTGGTTACAAACATGATGACGGGCTCATGGACGGCAGACTCGACCTGCAGACCTTGAACCTCGAGGAACAAGCCCAGGTGCCCCGAGTAGGGACATTATATGAGCGAGACCACAGTCATGGACTTCTACGATAACATTGAATCAAGCTTCCGAGAGCCCCACATCTGACAGACCACCCGATTTCCGGCATGCAATTGACCGAGTTGCCAACATTTGAAGTAGGGTGGTGCCTATTTGCTTGTAGGATTCAGGGGCTCGCAGTACTACTAGTTAGTAGGTTGCACTGCAGTGCCCACACATGAAATGAATTGTCTTATTTTAAACCCAAGAAATCCGACAAAAGGTCCAAAGACGTCGTGGTAGCCTTACCTAGGTATTGCCTATACCGAATCCTTCGTGTTTCTTGGCGTAAGCCCAGCGTTTCAGTCCTTCATTTCTCCAGAGTCATTTTCTCAGGGACGCGTGTCAAGTACAAGATAGGTTAGTATTATCACTCAATATCGGTCAGCATAATTTCTTTACCCTCACTTTTGTGTCGCCGATTCTGGGGGACGACTGCACCTAGTATTAGGCATCAAATCGATAGTTGGCAAGTAGCGCAGTGTAAGCGGCTCAAGGTCAGATTAGGAAGGTGCCCGATGCCTCGTTTTGCCGATATCGCTGGTAGCTCGATGGTAATTTCCAGTGTCTCTGGATACCTGGACAAAGGGCCGTCATCAGAGCGACTCAGCTCAGATGGTGGCGGCTCATGATGGACTTGACTGAGTAAGTACTAGAAGGAAACGGTGCGGCCTTCCCTGCCATGCCCGTTTCAAGTTGCTGTTCCTGAAGTCCTTCGTTGACCTCGCCCTCCAGCATCAGTCGCACGAACACGAGGCCAGGTCCATCATCATGGCCCTCCCACTGATTTTGGGCGCTCTTGTTGGTAGTGCAATGGCCACTTTTGCGGTGGTCGAACCAGGCACCGTTGCCAACAGCTCAGCCCATCTCGGCGTCACACTGGCTGCTGCGTGTGTCGATGCCATCGAGGCCGACGTGAGCTGTGACCCCTACTTGCAGCTCCAGGCCGCCGCAGATGTGTACGCCACCGACAACACCACACAGGCCTACGTCTGCACCGCCGATTGCCGCTCGAGCCTGGGCTCGTACATCTCAAACGTCGCCTCCAGCTGCTCGGGTGAGCCTCTGCCATGGGAGGGCATGCCGCACGCCTACTTTGGCAAGGTGCTCGAGGCCACCTACAACATGACTTGCCTCCAGGATGCCAGCACGGGACAGTATTGCACCCAGGTCCTGTTGGGGTTTGGCAGCGCCACTGTCGATGAGCTCACGCTCGAGCAGGCCTGCTCCCCATGCATGTTGTCCGTGGGCCAGCTTATCCAATCCACCTCGTACAGCAACTATGACGACCAGCTGGCCCTGCAGTGGACCAACATCCAGAGCCGCTGTGGCGTCAGCTACCCGACCGAGAGACAGCCGGCCGAGACGACAGGCAACGGCGGGTACGGCTATGCCGACAACTACACGGCTGAGACGACATGCTGGTCCGGCGAGACGTACACCGTTGTTGGCGGTGATGACTGTGGCGCCATAGCAGCCGCCCAGAGCGTGTCGACAGGCACGCTCATCACCCTCAACAACATCTTGCCCGACTGCACCAACCTGCGCATCGACCAGGTCCTCTGCCTCCCGCAAAAGTGCACCACGTACACCGTCCAGCCCGGCGACACGTGCTTCGCCATCGCCAACGCGCACAACCTGACCTTTACGCAGCTGCTCTCCTGGAACCCAGCCCTCAACCCGACCTGCACAAACCTCATCAGCGACTCGCGTATCTGCCTGACCGTCCCAGGCGGTGTCGTCTACAACGCAACGGCCATTGCCGGCGTGACACCCACGCAGACCGGAGCGTATGCCACCGCGACGGCCTCGGCACCGGCCAGCGGCTCTCTCGCCTTCGGCACCACGACCAACTGCGGCAGGTACTACCAGGTCGTGGATGGAGACTACTGTCAAATCGTCGCGCTCAAGAACAGCATCGACCTGGCCCTGTTTGCGCTCATTAACCCGTCCGTCGACGAGTCTTGCAGCAACCTCGTCCCAGGGCTGTACTACTGCGTCCAGCCCACGCAGGACTGGAACGTGACTGTCCCCACCACCACCTTCTACACCACCGTTGCCCCGCCCGGGCCGACAGACAGCGGCACCGCATCCGCGTGCTATGTGTGGTACGTGGCCCAGACCGACGATGCATGCTACACCATCGCCGCCACCCACGGCATCACCCTCGATGAGCTGTACGCGTGGAACAGCGCCTTGAATGCCGAATGCACAAACTTGATTGCCGGCGACGCGTAAGTACCCAGCCTACCTGCTACCCCGTGGGGAAACATCCACCTACCTACCGACCTACCAGGTCCTTGGTAAGGCACCGCAAGAGTCGAGCAACACCAGCTAACCTTCGTGCCTGCAGTTACTGCGTCGACGCGTTGCCAAGGTCAGACCCGGCAACCGAGACCGTGTCGATCCCAGCGACGACAACCAGCGCCGCTGCGGTCGTGACGCCGACGCCCTACCCCGCCAACATGGTTGCGGGCTGTAAGACTTTCCATCTCGCGGTGGACGGCGATTATTGCTGGCTGGTCGCGAATGATGCCGGCATAGACGTGGCTACCTTCCAGGAATGGAATCCAGACACCGGCGCCGACTGCTCCGTATGGCTTGGGTACTACTACTGTATCGGTATAAGTTAAGTAGTGTGCTGGTTTGAAATTAGAGAGGGGCGTGTGGATATTCTTCTTGTAGAGATATTGGTTGCTAAGTTGTTAAATAGCGAGTATATATTAGGTAGCTGCTTGAGTACTTAGGTAGTTAGTGTCTCGAGTGATTCTTTTAATTGCAAATTGTTTGATGACTCAGCAAGCCCCCTGGCCAGCCGGGCATACGCTTTATTGCATGTCCTGGCAGTTGGCAATCTAGGACAGGGGTGGCCCCCGCAGGTGCATTGGCAGTCTAATGTACATTGCTTAGGGTCAGTTACCGTCAACCTTCGTGCTTCTTCTGTCTTGCTCGTGACACAACGCTTCCGCTGCCTCCTCAGACGTTATGCGCTCGACGCTCGTCAATCATGGCAAAAATCGAATTCCCCCCCGGCTGGAGCAGTGAGCGCCTCAACACCATCTCTGCCGAGGACTTCGCCCAGGTGCCTGAGGATGTAAGCCTACCGTAGTGCTTTAGGTACAACCAGACAATTATCTCGAGCGCCGCCACAACCTCTATCTTTGTTGGTTGATCATCCCACATCACGAACTGACACTGACCGCGGCACCTGCGCAGGAACGAGCGGCCCTGAAGCAGGCAGTGAGGCGACATGCCTTTTCCCCAGAGTACGCAAAGCTGCAGAAGCTCAACAAAGCCCTGCCGGCGGGCCCCGCGAGGCAGCCCACGCCGCCCTCGTTTGTGCCCCCTGGGTGGACCATCGAGCAGGCGAGGGGTCTTGACATGAGGCTCGTTGAGAAATTGTCGCCCGAGGTACGTTGCTTCTATGCAATAGGCAGTCACCCATCCCCAACTTCAGGCCTCGCTCCACCCCCGTCTTGCTGCCTGTGCCCTCATGATGTCTTCCTCGTCCACCTCTTCGTGTCCCTTACAAAAAAACACAGAACCAACGGCTCTGGGCAGCGGGAAAGTGCGCCGACACAGCGCGCCAGGCTCTCAAGACCGGCAAGGGCCAATGCGTCGAGCCACCTTCCTACGTCCCTCCCGGCTGGTCGGCCGAACAAGCCATGACGCCCACGTTCGACATACTGTCGCGGCTCCCGCACGAGGAGCTCACACGGTACATGCAATCACGCAACGAGAAGACCGCATCGTCGCTGGGCCATCATCGCCCAGTCCCAGGCCAGGGCTCCGAGCCGCGGCCCTCGCCCCTGATCCAGGCGCTGCAGGAGAGGAACTTCCCCCCGTGGGGCTTCGTGCTGGTGCGCACGTACTACGCGTCCGAGCCGGGCTGGGAGGCCTTCCAGGCGAGGCTGGACGCGCTGTGCGACGAGCAGCTTGACCAGGAGGCGGGTGAGGGCCTGCAGAGGGCCAGGGAGGCTCTTGAGTTCAAGATGATTGAGGATCAGAGGCTGGCGGGCGTCGGCCACGCCGAGGCAAGGAGGTAGGTTCGCCACCATGTCATGTCATTCGTTATTTTCTCTGTGTCATCGCGGTCGGGTCCGGTGCGGCGGGGCCGGAAACCAACCCCGCAACATGGGCTGACCCGTCGATTGCAGGCACTTCCATACCGCCCGGGCGATGGGCGGCGTCGCGGCCGGACTAGACCTAGCCGTGCTGCTGCTTGCTGACGAGGACGTCGTCGACTCGGTGCTCGGCGACGGGACGCGGTCATCCTCCTCCGAGAGCGCCGTTGCCCTTCCGCCTCATCTGGTCGCTGTGGATGTCAGCGAGCCACCCGCGGACGACGAGTATCCTGGCTTTTTCCGCGTGTCTGCGGACGCACTGCTTTCGGAATTGTATCCCAAGCTCTGCATGGGTCTGTCCGCTAGGGACCTGTGGGCCATGCTCAGGGATGGCCAAATCGTGTGGACTGGGGATGATGAGTAACTTAGAAAGCCAGCTTCAGGTCATGGATCAGACCCGGCGTGGATTAATGGTTTGCGAGGCCCTCGTACCGGATGAAGACCTACCTTACATTATCGTCCATTGGGAAGTCCCAATGAACACGCTTAATATTTAGAGTCTCAATGGATTGATATTAGTTGACGGTATTGTTTAAGCGAGAGCTAATTCTAACATGTCGAGGGCAAAGAAATTCCCTACATGAGTTAGGTGTTTGCGCTCTTAATCCGTATACATCCCGAAGGCGTACGGTCCCTTCACAAAGTGGTAAACGCTCACAGACCCAGCGTTGAAAAGAAATACAATGCCAACGACCGTTTAGAAGTCTCTTCCTGGGCACGTGGCCTCAGCCCGTATAAGTTAGCTTGTGGGAAGCTGAATTTTGTCGCGCTGCCGTCGGTAAAAGAAGTAACATAACTAACAACAGAGGGCCTAGGAGAAGGAGGAGGAGCTGCACAAGAAACACACGAGCCCCGTGTGCAGCAGCCGCAGGACACGAGGCCACCATGGGACCACACAGGGAGGCCGCTGTGAAGGAAGGGCGTCTGATAGCATCGGAGGCCTCAGTCTGGCCAGGCCGATCTGGATGGGCGTTGTAATATACGGTAGGAAAACGGTAGTCGCGCCCCGGAGGCCGGGCTTACTAGCGCGAACGGCCGTCCTCCGTAGACGGTGGGGGGTGACGAATATGGTAACGACTACTAATCCAGCAAAGTTTTCAAGCAGGTAGAAAGCAAAAGGGTCCTGATAGTCTAGCAAAAAGGAAAGAGCAAAAAAACTGCAAAACATACAGCACCGGGTATTCGCTGGTCGTCACCGACCCAACTACTAATCCAGCGATTACAGGCTTGACTATGGGAGAGCGGACGGGATCCCGTACTTTCCTGTATCTATGGCCGTATGTGCTAGGTGAATGTCTCCGCAAACTATAATGGTAGTTTGCAAACTCTTGATGAGCAGCAGATGCCAATGAAACGTAAGCTGCGGTGTCTTTGGTGTCCCTGGTTAATGACTCGACGCCTTGGAGAAAATCCTGTCCGCCTTTGGAGTTGCGCAACCAACCCTGCAAATTTACAAGTTAAGATGCTTGCGAACTTCCTAATTTGGAAAATTAAGCATCTGTGATAGGCCACGTTGGGATCAGTCGATACTTGCAAAGGAAGAAAAAGAATATTCTATAAGCTCACGCTGTAGCAGTAAATGGTCTGTTTGGTGAAGTGCATCAGCAATTAGGCGGCTATGTGCAGCAGTGGGCAAGGGAACGGACTGTACTGATCCAACCTGACTCTGAGCTCCTGCAACAGAGAGTATTAAGAGTGGACGGAGGTGCTACTCGCTTGTCCATGGTCTCCTTCCGCCGACGTTTGTGATTTCAACTCGTGCTTGGCCTTAGAAAGTTCGGCAATTCGAAGGTCATGGAAACATCTGGAGAATGGTAAATTATCATCGTCATCTTTGCAGCACTTTGCCTCGAATGGCTTCCTTTATATATCTCCGTACATTTAGGTGGGGCTGTAGGTGGCTAATCGTCGGTGGGAAAATGATGCGTCTAAAATGGCCTAGTAAACTTTCTAATCCGGTTGGTTAAGGTTCGGTCGGACGATTACACATCATGGGGAAATAAAGCCCACGGATTACAGAGACGAAGTGCTTAAAGTCACGAGCACCGATCAGGTCCCGAATATCTCCATTGATGAGCCGAGCAAATGCCACTATGTACTTAGGTAGATCATAAAAAAGTCTTGGTTTTAGTCCAATTCTACGGCCACATCAACTAAGGGGTAGGGTAGGGTTCGCCGGATCGATCCGCTGCTGTGCGCAAGGTTCTCAATGGATATGGGGAGGGAAAGTTTAACACTAACTAGGGGAGAAGAAACTCTTAAGAGTATGCGTCAGCATTATTAATAAGGACCCATCTTGTAAGCTATCTACAGAGAGACCAGGGCAAATGAGAAAATAAATCCTCAGAATTTCTCTTAAGGTTGGAATAAAAAGTCCACGTGTAAGTTCGTCATCCAAAATGTTTGTGCTAGCCAGTTAGTCATTCTCAATCCCGGCATGATGGTTCACGTCCATTCCCTCAGCATAGTGCCATTAGGAAGAATGAAGAACAAGCCTGCCTCTCGTTCCAGCACAATCCACCATGATCAAAAAATCCGATACTGCGCCGAAAATAAGTTGAGAAACCTTATTTAAACTTCGAAATGGACGTAGTATGCATAGATCTCATCGAGTGAAATGTGATTTTAGGTTCCCCTTTTCCGCAAATCCGAGGCATGGACCCACGCACTTGCTATGTCCGAAGCGCGATGATACCGATGGTCACGCCGTTGTTGCCCTACCGAATCCTAATAATCCGGAGCAGAAGTGTCCGAAGCGCATAGGAAGGACGTCGATGAGAGGTATGTTAAAGAACGAATTTAAAAAAATATGGACAGGGTTTTTGTAAGTCCGTATTTTCCAACATCCATCTATTTAGTTCAAACATACTTATGTAGCGCAAATCACCTCCACCTTGGCTTTCATCCCATTCTCTGTCCGCAAGCGTCCAATTCGCTGCGAGGGCCTCTCCGATCGCCGGCCTGGCAACCATGACCCCCCTAACTCTAGTCTCCGCCGTATTCTTGAGCTTCTCTCTAGGTTCTGCTTCTCCTCTATGGTCTAAAAGGGCCGACACTGCCAGTTCTGGGACTTGTGCTGAGCTTCACCAACGCAAAGCATGGCACACTTTAACTGATGCCCAAAAAACAGAATATATTGACGCAGAGCTTTGTCTAATGCGCACTCCTCCTATTACTGAGCACCCGCTGGTGCAAAATCGTTGGGATGAGTTTGTACGCACCCACGAGATCCAGACCCGTCAGTATAAATTGTCTCCTCTTTCATTGATGCCCTTGGTCCTTGGCGGCTTAGTCTTTCCTGGAATACATCATTCAAGGTATGCAGCACGCTACTTACATGTACCAGAATGGATCCATGATGTTGGCGCCTTTCTTCCGTGGCATCGTTACTTCATCTTGGTGCACGAGAATGCTTTACGTAACGAGTGTAATTACACGGGATACCAGCCATATTGAATGGAATCACTCGATGTAGACAACCTCGCATCGAGTATTGTATTTGACCTGGTCAAAGGCTTTAGCGGCGAGGGCGGCGAGTGTCTTAACGATGGGCCTTTTGTGAACCTAACAATCCACCTGAGCTACAACTTTACTAGTCTCGAGTTCTACGCCCAGGACAACTGCAGTAAGTATCATTAGTCTCCTTTTACAAATTCTCGTAACTTTATTTCAGAAGGTTTCCGAATGCAATTCTTTAGTAGGACCAGAAGCAAGTGATTAACACATATCAGTATCCCGGTCTTTTAATGAGACGAACTTCACCTGGGCGAACCAGACATACATTAATGCATGTTTAGCCTCTGACGACGCCGTAGTGGCACTTGATTGCTATTTCGACCGACCACATGGAGCCGGCCATATTGGAGTTGGTGGAACAATGGCAAATAGAGCCGGCTCTATTGGGGACCCAATCTTCTTCCTCCACCATGCGAATCTCGACCGCTTATGGTGGGACTGGCAGCAGGTTGACCCAGATACAAGAACATATAGCATAGGCCCGCTAAGAAACCAACCAACGGAGGCATATCGAAAGAGATCTATGCCCTTACCAGCGCCAGGACCTGAGTTTTTAGACTATTCAGGTGATAATGATGGGAATATCACGACGCTCAACCATGTCCTGTGGCTTGCGGGCCTTGGTCCTAATATTACTCTTTCGGAGGTGATGGACTTGAGTAATACCCTTAATTGCGCTGAATATGTTTAGAAACCGGCATAGATTAGCGGCTGAATGCTGTGCCATTGGGGTAAATATTTTCTACGCGAGTGTTAATCCGGCTGTCACATAGACAAGGGGCATGCATGTATTGCGATTACAATACCGGTTTGCTGTGACATTATAGGTTATGAAAGCAGAAATTCGCATATCCAAAATCAGATGCCAAGTACCTTTTGTTTACGAAATAGTGCTGCAGTCAATCAGATCACTTTATTTAAAAGAGTCGTACCACCTAACATAGTGTGTTTCGTAGCCGCGTTCAACGTGGCTTGAATACCCTCTTCTGCCACCCGACTTCACTCATCCACCCACCATCACAACGTCCTCAAATCGACTAACAACTAAGCGGAATCTGACGGTTCGACATTGAAGATTCCCCTCACTGGTAAAATGTCTTTTTCAGGGATTCATTCAAATGTTATTGGGTAGGGAGGGTAATTCGGTTCTTGGGTTCAAGGCTTCTTTATGCAAACTTGGTTGAGCCTCCACTCCGATCATGCTTCAAGTTACCAGCTTATGGATGAGATCTTATCGAGGCAGAATGGACCCGAGGATGATTTTGATTTCAAGCGAACAGGTCGTCAATTTGTAGGTGCCCGATCCGTTTATATTCAAGACTAAAGTGTCTTATAGCATACCCTCAGGGGAGCACTCCTACTTGTCTCATTCCGATGATCTAGTCATCATAAACGTCAACGCGAAATATTTACAAGAGTTCCGAACTTTCTGCTGATCACCGTCTTGTAAACCTTAACCAGGGCAACCAGAAGAGGCCGCATCGTTGCCTCTCGTGCAGCATGAATCAGTGGCGCCCGCCTTCCGGCACGCCCTGTTCCAGCCGTTACCATCAAACGCGTTTCCTTTAATTTCCGGCAGGTAAGTGCACCAGTGACCGTCCACACCGGCAAAGTTACCCGACACTTTCAATTGTTGTTAGCCTGTATGCGAGGTTGACAAGAGAGACAAGGCACTAAGGACTGACCCATGGCAGGCTTCTTAGTGCCCAGCTGAAGGAACGTGCCACATGCTGTGGTTGCGGTTCCAGCGTCCGTCGAACCGCCTTTCATGCAGGTGCAGTGGTCCCATGATTCGGCACGGGCCACAGACACGCATCTTGGATGAGTGCCATGTCAGTGCTACTGTTCTGCTTCCTGGACGGGTATTCTGCGAGGCGTGCTCTTACAGAGTCGCAAGTAGAACGAAGACCTTCATTGTACTTCTCAAGTGATGTACAACGGGGCTGAGAAGAATGAATTTGTGAGGCCCAATCCGCGTATTGAAGGCCTTATTAGAAGCTTGTGACCTGATAGCAACGTTGGGTCTACCTTCACCGCCGGAGGCAGGTATTTATGTAGATACTGGTACTGGTATGTGTGTCGGTCAGTATCGCGCATTCGAACCATAAAACTAATAATATGGTAAGACTTTCCGACTGGGACGAGATGTTGTTCCAGCTGAATCATGACTTGTGGATGACTATGGGGGTGGCCTAGACTTCTTCTGGATCGTACTATCTCACGTTCTACTAGATGACTCGCGGTGACATAGGACGTTTTGCCATCATGAGGCTAGCTGGAAAGGTTTGATATGAATAAATCTGTCTATAGCTGAACGACTGCCGCATTCACTCCTGTACTCCTTTTGTTCACGAGTCAGCTAGTGGGGGGGTGGGGGAGTGACCGGTCACTTAGTCCTCCAGGGCTTCCTTTTGCAATTTTAGGTGTCCGCAATTGAGGAAGGTCACGAGTGCGATACAGCACCTCCCGTATGTCGGACCATTCACAGGACTCCGCAACCGACAATAACTTGATTAGGTTGAGATTTGGTCGCAGATACCGGCAATCAGCCCATCATGGGCCGATCACCGCCGAAAACTCTGAGATTCCAAGAGCCGAGCTACGGACCACCGCTTGAATGGGTAACCAGGGCGAGGGTATAAAGGTCGTTCGATTATGGAGTGGACCAGCCACAACAAGCTCTTCTGAGGCCTCTTCTTGGGCCTTAGATGGTGGTCTATAGGTGTTGTCTGGTGCATACCAAGAACTTCAAGGGTGGCACTGGAGTGACCTTACGCTTGATGAATTGGATACGCTTGGATGACATCGACGCCATTGCGAAAAATGCCTGAGCATTAACCCATGGGAGAATGAGAGACTCAGGGAATCCAACTGTTGCAGCCTTATTGATCTCAGTTAATATGGGTTGGTCAATGGTTATATCTCGAATTATGCATAAATTATGCAACACGGAGCTGCCTACATAAGTAGGTTCTTGGAGCACACTACTTGCACGGATCTGCTACACACATTGATGAGCGAACGGGAGCTACGTGGAACGTATCACTTTTGTCAATTGAACCACCAGCGTGGGAATAATTATGTTACTTAGAGAACCTTGTAATACTAGCTTGACTTCATGATCTATGTAGCATGGTGTTTGACCAAAGTTACAGGAACCGAGACGCAAGGAGACGAAGCGAGGAAGGGTAAGATCATAACTAAGCAGAGGTTTTACTTCAAAAAACCAAAAACAACAAAGAACACTGTTGCATGCATTCTAGACCAATTTGCTGTGAGACAAGTTTCCTCCATGTACCTTTGATTGATTAGAAGCTGGTGATGCCTTCGCTTTGGCGATTTGATAACTGGCCGTTGTCTATCAGGATGCTATAACCGCGGTGCAGGCCCTAGCCCCTTGGCGCCCAGCGACACAAGCTTTTGACAAGGGATCTTGGCGATTGCCCCAGAACGTTAGGGCCCACACAAGCACTGAGCATTGCAACCAGTGACAAAAAACACCCTGGCCTCCAGTCCCCTCACACCACCTCCCCTCACAGAGCCTGTGCGGCCTATGGCAACTCGATCCAACACTCTTACCTCTCTGTCGACCCACCTCAAACTGGGGAGGTGTACTCAATTACGACTCCATTGTGTCCCTATCACAAACTTAACTATAGGAGAGCGGACGGGATCCCGTATTTTCCTGTTCTATGGCCGCATGTGAATATTTTTGTGTATCTGCAGCTTATATCTGAGGTCCGTCTGACTAGGTACTGGTTGTCCCCGAGGCCATGATGCTGCTGCAAACCAACCCTCGGGGAATCCCCAACATTACCAAAGGGATCGAGTCCCCACTGGCAACATGACTGGATCAGTACGCATATCTCCAGCCACGATCTACACCCGAGGCCTCGGAATAACCCTCTGCCTCATCCAGCTTCTTGTTCAAACGGATCGCCCGCCATTTCGCCAGGCTGGCCGCCGCCACGACAAGCGCACACCCCACTAGGACGAGACCGCCGCCTAGTCTGTAAAAAGGCTCCTGCGAGCGCGGCCAAATGTACGGACTGAACCAATGGCTGACCTGGCTGATGCAATTTGCAATGGCGATCAATGCCGCCTTCTTGCTCCGAGGCGCAGGAACGACGGTTGTCTCCCACGACAGCTGCAAGTTCAAGCCGTTGTAGGTGCCGGAGATAAGCAGGAAGAGACCAAAGTAGCGAGCTCCGATGTTCATGGTGGAGATGAGTACAGAGCAGCCGACGGCACTGGCAAGTATGGGGAGCACTATGTGCCAGAACGACTCCTGGTTGCGGCCTGATGACCAGGCAACGGCATATGCAAAAGCGAATGCGAACGCGTATGGGGGTGCTTGGATGAAATATGTCGTGAGTTCACCAAAGTCGAAAGTGTTCACAATCTAATCAGATGTTAGCTTTTACCGCATAATACCTATTTGTCACATTCATAAGAGGGTGAAGCTTACCGAGGGGAAGAAGTCTTTGAAGCTTTGAGCCGTAACCAGCGCGAAATGAAGTAGGCAAAATATCCATGTAAATGGATCCTTGACTGCGTCTTTGAGGCCATCCCAGGTACCACCGGTAACCTCTTGCACACCTCCATTGGAGCAGAGGATACCATATTGCGCAATCTCCTTTTCTTCTGGGCTCAAGAAACGGGTGTTATGCGGCCAGTCTGGCAGCAATGCATAGGCAGAGAACGCAATCATAAAGGTCGCGATTCCCTCGATGAGGAAGAACCACTGCCATGAGTATAGGCCCGCAACACCTCCCATCGTAGTGAGGATACCTGCGGCGAGGAAGCCGGAAATGATGTTGGAAATGGTGTTTCCTGCGTGCCAGATCGCCATTCTCGTCGGATTCTCCTCCTTGGTGTACCAGGAGGAAGTCACTGGCTCATGTTAGCCTCATACAAAGCGCTGTTACTCGTGGGCTGTAAGTTGCATATATACTTACTAAGAGTGATTCCGGGAAAGAATGGCGCTTCGGCGAGGCCCGTGAAAAATCGCAAAGCGGCGAATCCAGCACCGCTGGACACCCATATTAATACACCGAGAGTTACAGCATAAGATGTGACTATGTACTTACTTCGTGAGGCTTCGGCCACACTGTATTTTCTTCTCAACTGTCTGTCTGTCTGCTATCTGCTTAGCTATTAGACTCTTCCCTAGCAGCCTAGAGCCTATATACAAACTCTCTAAGTTCTTAGTACTTCTACTTATATTAATCTCCTATAGGCTCTTTAAATTTCCCCCTTCCTCTATTTCCTAAGTATCTTATAATTCTTTTAAGGAGATTCTTATCTTTAATAATAAAGGTATAGATATAGAATAGTATAAAGTTATTATATTCTTCCTTTTTTAGTATTTCTTTATATATTCTCTCCTTTATTTCCTATAAGGTATTCTAAATATCCTTATAGATTACTTCTATATAGTTATCTTTAAAGTAGTCTATTTTAGCTTCTATTCTTAGTTAGCTATGTGCTTAGATAGGTATTCTAATACTTACCTAGTAAGGGTCTTCTTTATATATATATATATGTGTGTTAGTAGTAGAGGATTATATTTTTAACTAGAATTTCCTTTATAGGACTATAAGCTTATATAGGGACTATTCTAAGTCTTACTATATAATTAATTTACTGTCTACTAGCTACTAAGCTATATATTAATAAATCTAGTCTATAGCACTATTAGGAGCGATACTTTCTAGCCTTATCTATATAGTATAAGGCTAAGGCTATATACCTAGGTAGAGACTTCTACACTGTTATCAATATTATGTTTTTTTTTTTAATACTAGGTCTTTAAGCGTTTACTACTGTGTGAAGGGACTGTACGCCTTCGGGATGTATACGGATTAAGAGCAAAGCCTCCCGTACTTACTTCGTGAGAGCGGGTGTACAAATAGTTGCTGCACCCCAGGCCACCATCGTCGAAGGGAGAAACCACCTTGGATTGGCCTTGGCTAACCACAAGTTTCCTGGCAACTGCCCGACTAGGTAGCCAATGTAAAACGTGGAGATGCCTAGGTTCCACATAGTATCGGACATGTGTAGATCTTCCTGCATCCCGCCTATTCTTGCGTTGGAGACATTGATACGATCGAGATAACTGATGAGGTGATATTGTGTTAGTCTCTCCGTTAGAGCCCCAACACATGATCAAGAATTGTGGTAAAACGCACCTCATCAGGAACATCAATGTAATAGTGGGCATCATTCTCCAGTCAATTTTCTTTACAAGCCGCTTGTTAAGATTCTCCATTTCAGAGTCACTCAGGTCGCGTAGCAGCTCAAAGCGGGCCTGAATCTCGCGAGGAGTGATCTCATGGTGCTGCTCCAGCTTCTCCAATGAAGGATCAGAGGACCTGATGGGATCCTCGATTTGGACACATTCCGCGACGTCTTTCGCTGGACAACCAAATGTCTGATCATTCTTGTTTGTAGCCATGATGATTGGTCACCTAGAAAATATAATAAAAAGTACTTCCGACTAGGCAGTCAGGGTACCGAAACTGAGATACCTAGGTAGTCGATGGCACGATAGCCTTCTTCTGTGGAAGCGAATGTCTCCCAATTTTATATTCGTCTTGCAACTGGAACGGGGCATGCTGAGCCAGACTGGCGGGATTCTTGGTAATCTGGGGACCCCAGAATACCCCGTATGGTGCGCGACAGAGGCCACTTTCTAAAAACCCCTTCTGAGCACTATTTCACTTGATAAGTTAACCCTAGGGAGGGGTAGGGGACTCTAATTAGTTTAAAAAAAGTCTTAGACCTACTTTTTCTCTAAAAAAAAAAAAGGCTAAGGTATAGAGTATCCCTACCTTCCTTCTAAATTTAGCTTATTCCTGATATTCCTAGACCTCCTAAGACTTTAAAGACACCCCTTCTTTAAAAAGTATCTTCTAAACTTTTTATTTTTAAATCTAAGAGGAAATAAAACTAAGAAGACTTTTTAAAAAAAAGTCTTTTAGAAAAAGTTCTAAATAGAGTCTAAGGAACTTATTCTAAAACTTTTTTTTTAAAAAGTGCTCTTTTAGTTAAGATTTTAAAGTCTGAAAAAGTAAAAGTCCTCTAGGTACCTAATTTTAAGGAGTAGTTCTAAGGTCAAAAGGGGTTTTTGGAAAGTGGCCCCTGTCGCGCACTATACCCCGCGTCTTTGCCAACCCCCAAGAGCATTGGCATGGCCTCACCTGGGATGGACCTGGGGCGAGGCGGAAAGGTGACGCCCTAGCAGAGTCGTTCCCGCGGGAACCGTCCAACAGCCCAACTTTACAGGTGGACTGCCGCTTCCGTTTCCACCCCCAACTTCATATCCTGACCCTTCCTTTTTTCCGCTCTCCGATATCGCTAGGCTTGCTTGTTATTTGTGTGAATGCCTGTTGGTTTTTGCTTCATCTGAGAGATCCTAGCATTATGTTGGCGGGTCAACTTCAGGAAGGGCAAATCCATGGTGGAGACCCAGATTCCATGCAACTATCCTGCAGTGATTTACTCGCTGTCCCTCTCTCGACTTGTGTATATCTTGGGTAAATAGGTGGTTGAGTTCTTAATCCGTGAATATCCCGAAGGCGTACGGTCCCTTCACACGGTGGTAAATTCTCGAAGACCCAGCTTTGAAAAATGCGAATGAAGACAAACTCGGATGCACAGATAGTATCAGAGCCATTTATCAGCTAAATGACCAGGAGAAAAAAGTGAGGTCCCATTATAAACACTCCATATCATACAGAATCAGTGGACAATAAGCTCGACACCTTCTCGTATACTGTGAACACAATTCCTCCACTCAGTACCAGACGTCCCAGCCTCATCGTACTCCCGCTCCACAAGCCCCTCACACCCGTTTCTGAGACCACCATCCTCAACGCCTCCGCAGTGCCTGCCCCGCGAGCAGATTGAGACCTGGTCTTGATCGTGTCGAAAGGCTGTGTAGCGTACACAGTTATGATACCGGCTACTGCTCCGGACCCAAAGGTGACGACCGAGTTGTTTGGGAGGCCGTACTGCTTGGATTGGTCTCTTATCACATTGTATGAGCCCATACGCACGGCTGAAGTAGCAGACTGTTTCATTGTAGTAGAAACAAGGCCTCGATATACTTCTCCAACACCGTGCTGTTTGACCATTGTAGACAAAGCATTCATCCCGCCCGTGTACTTCCTTGTACCACTTTTGGCGTCATCAATACTGTGCTTCTATTTAGCATCGGACTGAATTACCTCTCGGATCTAGTCCTCCTACAACTGCTCACAGGGCATCAGGAGCATGACTTACAGTGCTGTCTTGACCCTCTCAGTAGGTGTCACCGCCACCACGCTTTCGACACACCCGGCCACCATGCCCGCTAATATTCCTCTTGCCGGAGTCAGGCGGCCATCCTTGTCCATTAACCTGTTTCTGATTGAGTCGAATGAAAGGAAGCGCACTCCAGCCTTGAAAGTCGTGCCCTATACGGGTATGAGAAATACTTAGTATCCAATAGGCTTATCAATAGATAAGGAAATGGACAGGGCTTCAGCACTTACAATTATCAATGTTGAACAGCCTGTGTAAATGGCTCTTGGCCCATCTTGCCTGGAGACTTGAAGAAGCACCGCAAATGGGTTTCTAGTTCCATTTGAGTGAAGCTGCGCTCTGGTCTTGGCGAATTCGAATGGATACTACGAAGCAAGAGCTTTGTCAGTGGGCTCAATCACGAAAGGGCACCTAGGATTCGCTAGGATTCGCTCACTGTGACGGCTGCTTCCACGGCCCCGGCAACGCCTCCCGAGAAGAGAGACAATGCTGGCGATATTTCCTTCTTGACAGCCGGAACTGGGTCTGTGTTAGGTCTTTGTGCAGCACGAGCAGGACTGGACAGCTCGATTTGAGGCTTGGCTGTTGAGGCTATGGATGCCATTGTTAGAGCCAATGCAACCTTCGTTCTTGAGTCTCTGAGACCGAGCAGTGTTCAAGCAGTAGATGTCCCCGGAGCAACGCGTTGGGCGAGTCTAGAAGATGGTGTCAAGTCACAGCAATGGAAGCTGCACTGCTGAAATACGCATATCTGTTTTGTACGCTCGATTCCAAACCCAAAATAGCCGACTGGGTTTCCCGAGGCGGGTCACTAGTATCACGCAGCCGTTCGTTCGCCTGGACATAGGCACAGGCTTCCCGCGGGAAGCCCATGTACGGCGACATGGAACCCCTGTCGGTCACGCCCAGTCATTTTCACGGCTGGCTCTACCCGCGGCAAGCATTCAAATGTTACCCGTAACTTTTTCCAGCCCTCTTCCCACGTTGCAAGACCAATCATTGAACCATCTAGGATACGCCCAAATCCCCCAACGCACCAAAGTAGCAAAAGTCCCAGCCCAAAGAGGATCTTTTGTTCCCGAAAGAATGCCTTTGACCAGTTTTGGAGCAAGCTCTTCGACAGGCATACATGATTCTTTATGCTTGGCTCGTTGCTCGTTGGCCATCGCCTCAATGCCAGGGGCCTGGTAGTAGGAATCCTTGGGTAGGTGGAGCTGACCGCCAGATTTGTCGAATATGGTTGTGCTGGCGGACCCAACCATTACTGTTACGACACGCACCCCAAGCGGTGCCATTTCGATCCGCATTGTGTCGGACATCTGGGGGATCGCAGCTTTAGAGCTCGAGTAGATACCTTTTCGTGGAGTTAGTTCATCGAATCGTTCCTCGATCGCACAAATGGTCGGGGCGAATCACCAGCCCAGCACATGGGAATCTTGCAGCCAATAGAGCTCAGGTTGGCAATGATACCCTTTGCTTCGATCACCAGAGGAGCAAAGGCCTGAGTGACAGCAAGAGGGCCCCAAACATTGACTTCGTACACCCCTTTCGCCCATTGCATATCAACGTCTAGAAGTGGACGGACCCCCTCGATCCCGGCGCAGTTGATCTAGCGGTTGTCAGAAGCCAGTTGAACATTGGGGCAGTGGAAGGTAGCTGAACGCGAAGAGCACACGAAGGGTAGGATCAGGACAGCTCACGAGAACATCAAGCTTCCCGCCAGTACGTTCCGCCACAGTCTCCTTGCACTGCAAGATAGTCTGGGCGACTGTCACATCCACCTCGAGAAGGTCGACATTGCTAAGCTGCGCAAGATCCTTGGCTTTGGTGGGATTTCGCACCCCTGCGAAGACGTGAAAATCGCGCTCCAGGAAAACCTTCGTCAGAGCCCAGCCAATACTGCCGGTACTGCATCCTGTAATGAAGACTGTCTTCTTCTGAATTATCGCAGGCGCCATGATGTCGATGATAGTCCAGTTCGGTGTCGAGAGTGAGGTGGAGAGTCCGGCACTTGCTCTAAAGAAGAGCAAACAGTGCGGACCGTTGCTCAAGGACAAGGGGAGTCGGACGTTGTTGGTTCCTAGCGCCAACGGCATCTTCAAACTTGCTACACCTACCAACAAGCACCATACAGCAGGGTAAGCACCAACACAAGGGTGCGCGAGAGTACCCTAAGTCTGCGGCTTGAAATTCACGCGGGAGCCCTGAGACCTATGCTTCTGACAGATCAGTTCCTAGGCTACCCCGGCAAAGCCGCCTAAAGTACCGCAGGTATGTAGTTTGACTTCTTGACAAGGTACTCAAGCGCCACGACCTTGTGGATATACCAATTAATTATAAGTAGAGGATTACTACCACATGAACAGATCAGCACGCCCCTTACTCAGGACGGGAATCCAGTCATCCGGCCGCTTTCAGGTTTGACACGGCCCGAATCCTGTCCATCAGGACGAGTGTATCCCGGACGGACACTACTTACCTAGGCACGACGGTCGTCCGTCACATGCATCTACGACGACAAACCATTACTCTTGGAACAACGGACCAAATGAACAGGAAAGAAGAAATGAACTTAATGATATTCGAACACATTTGTAGCTTTCAATACCTACCAGTATATTGAGCAGCAACATAGAATTTCGGACTATAATGTTATTCGAAGCCGTACAGCTACTTAGGTGATATGAACATGTCACGAACCTGAACGAGGGAAAGGATGGTTCTGATTCCTCTAGAGTCTACGTATAGAGGCAGCCCTCTAGATCTCATTCATATACCCAACTGGGGCCCATCATAGGGAGGGCACGTTTTCTAGCGACAGAATATCTCACACGCTTGTATCATCATCGGACACTGTGCTGCCCTCCGAAGCCTGTGGATCAAGTTTACCGCGTCCTTGCACCACCCTCTATCTCTTTCCAAAAGTCGCCCCGGGTCTTGAAAACCAAGTTGGGACCGTCATGGTCCGCTACAATAACATCCTGCAGCTGGAACTCATCCACCCTGTTACGAAGCCTGTCTCCCCCCGGGTTGCCCCCGCCGACATCCCCAGCCGCACCAGGCGCCCTTTCAAAATCAAAATACCACAGCGTCCTTGCCACCGCTAGGCTGGCCTCTAGGTATGCCACCGCCTTGCCCGCGCAACTCCTATCCCCGACAGCAAACGGCGCAAGGGCACGACGCGAGAGGTCAGAGACTTTGTCGCCAACCCACCTCTCCGGGCGGAACTCGAACGGCTCGGGGAAGTAGTCGGGGTTGTGCAGAAGGCTGTATGGGCTGATCCCGACCATTGTTCCGGGGGGGATGACGTGTCCGTCAACGACGAATGGCTTCCTCGCCGCCGGTGGCAGGGTAAGGTCCTGTTGGCGCCACAGCGTACCGATGGACGCCGGCGCGATCCGGAGGCACTCGTCGATCACGGCGCGCAGGTACGTGCAGCTTGTGAGCTGGGGCCCGCTGTGGATGTCCTTGCCTGAGGTGAATGTGCTACGGATCTCGGCGGCGAGTTTAGCATAGACCTTAGGGTGGCGTGAGAGGTAGAAGAAGATGGCCGTTATCAACGTCCCGGTGGTCGTTCCGCCTTTTCAAACGGGCAAAATATAATCAGCGCGTGCTTCCCAGGGAGGAGGAACTTCTCTTGCCCCGCCACTCGTAGAAAAAAACCCATTGCGGGAAGTGATACGAGTGCATAGGCTTCTGGATCTCACACGTACCTGCAGTGATGAAAAAGACAGCCTCTGCCCATAGCTCACTCTTGATCATATCTTCTTTCGAGGTGTCTGACTTGATGTTATGTTCAATATTGTGGTTCATAGCGACATTGTATAAGTCAAACTTGGCGTCCTTGTCGAGTCCTATGCGGGCTTTTACCATGCTTTCGATAGATCTCCGAAAGTCATCTGATACCTTCTTCGCCAGTACTTTGATGAGAGGATCGAGCACTATAGCCGTTGCGGGCCAATTCATGTAGAGCGCCATCCTCCCGGTGATAGCTGGAAAGGCCTCCAGGAGTGGGCGGTTGGTCGTCTCTGTCTGTGTTTTTAGCGGATATCCAAACCCGAGCTGGCAGATTACGTCCCCGGCGAGGCGCTGGCAGCGGCGGGACATGTCCACAACCTCGTTCTTGTCCTGGCTGCTGGAGCGGAGGAGCATGCGTAAGAACTGGTTGACCTCATCGCTCATGGTTGGCTCGAAATTGCGCATGGCATGCTCTGAGAGGACTCTGCCGACGACGCGGCGCTTGCGGCTGTGCTCGGCCTGGTCCAGGGTGTCGAATAAACTCGGGGTGGGCAGGAGACGCGAGTCCTCATACGCCTGCCCTTTTGTCACTTGCGGGTTCAAGTAAATGTCTTGCAAAGCCCCGACAGTGTTGAAAATCAGGCGGTTTGGGGCCTGTCTGAAGACAGAACCTGGGTTGCTGGGTCACTATTTATGCAAATGCGTTTGACACATCATAAATTGGGCAGTGGATCAAGCTGGGAGAGGCGGCACGTTATCTCACCGTATTTGAGATGGTTCTCGTGGGTGACGAGATGAAGTCGTTTCGTAGCGGCGTGAACTCCACCATATGCATTGGTGAACTTCGCGAAGAACGGCCCGGGGAACTTGCGTAGTGGATCGGACGACACACGGTACACGAGTACAACTAAGAGCTGTGAAATGGCTTCAGTACGCCGGTTTGAGACTAAAATTTACATGGGAGCTTACTAAGGGTATAAAGACCGGGGCAGCTTGTTGAAGCCACGGCAGGAAAGCACGAGGAAAATCGGCGGCAGCCATTGGGTCTGGCGTGCCGTAGGTCAGAGTATGTGTTGGTATTGACGAGTCGCGGTGAGACGAGAGACCCCGACAGAAAAGACGGCGGGAAGATCAACAGGATCAAGGGAAGGATGTACTGTAGATTCGTTCTCCTACTGCTCTGAATGCTTGAGGAGGGGAGCACGGGCCGTGTCGCGAGATCGCAAGACGGCAGCGCGTATAATGCAGGGAGGAAGTACTTAGGCCAAGCTCTACTACTGCATGTTGGTTGTGCGCAGCCTCGGGCATCCTTGCCACCGCGTTAGACACGGTGTTGGGAATCAGTCTACAAGGACAGCGCTTAATATTTAGCTCCTACACAGGGTTACATCGAGTTTATAATAATATAGACCAAAAAAGGAGGCGAGAAAAGAGATACGTTCTTTTAACAGACTATGAACGAGGAATAATAATAACAATAATAATAAACATTTTTTATACTTGGAACTCACCCTGTCACTAGTTGTACACCAGAGGGGGGGGGGGGAACCGTTAGACACCGCCCCCTCGCCGCCCCCACGGGGTTGCGCAGTTGGCTGCTCAAAGATTTGGTTGAGCCAAGTTCCCCCTATCCCCGGGGCGCCAAGCTGTAATGCAGTCGTCCGCCATTGGGGGCTGGAACCAACACCCTCGGAGCCAACACCCTCGGAAGTGTGACTGATCACGCATGAGGCCTCATGGTTTCCCACACGCAGCTAGCGTGCTGCGACGAGGTGACCAGTCAACTCCAGGGACGGAGATGGCTAAGGAAGTTGCCAAGTTGCCTGATAGCGTCGGCTGTGCCTTCGAGCACGACATCTGGAGCATCTCTCCCGGCTCTAGGTAGATCGTGCAGTGCCACAGATATTGACACAATCACAGCGGAACTGCCTTTCCTTCCGCTGCACTTCTGTTTCAAAATGCAGAAGATGTCTCATTTGGTATTGACACTCATAAAACGGGCAAACAGCACCATGCGTCAAAAGATCCTGAGTGAAGTACAGAGCAAATGAAATCTTATGGAATTTAGAGTCCGTATTCTCGCGAGAAGTGTTTTTCAGCTATATGCTGCAATTAGATCACAATTCCCCAGCAAAGTCGAAGAGCCAAAAGAAAATATTCCACATCTCGTCCCCCGCCCCCAACCCCCCCCCTCTTTTATGGGAATTTTACACCTAGTTGTTGACAGCTGGGGACTAGGTGCCCAGCGAGCCGAGAGCTGTACCTTTACCGACTGCAAATGCGGCGAGGCCTAACGGACTGTCTGTTACTGAGCTCTCAGTGTTGACCTGGTGGTCTGTGATTCTATGAAGCAGAGTTGCGGTCCTGATAGTGGCCCTGGCTACTGCCCGGCTTTGTTACATTGGGTAAAGACTGCTCCTCAAAATGGGTTTCTGTGGTCTAAAGATACCGCTCCCGCTATGAAAAGTTTGATACGGATCGATGTCAGATCTCACAAAAGTCAAGGACCCCGCTGGTCCCTATTCACGCACCAGCCTCACCTCGTCAAGGCTGACCTGCTGACCCTGGCCAGAGCCTTGACCTTGACACCATTGCCACGCGGATTGCTCCCGGGCAGAAGTCTTGTGCGACCCATTGCCAAGGGATGGCAGCCGAGTCCAATGCTTCAGAGAACCCATGACTCGGGTGACCCAGGAAGTCTTGGGATCGCTGCTGAAGGCTTTGGGGATTGCCGGCATACAGAATGCAATGAGCACGCAGGTGAGCTCTGCCAGAGCCCAGATGTATGTCTTTGATAAAGCATATGTAGCATCCCCTTGGTAATCCAACGTAACCGTGGAGTGAACGCGCCCAGCAGCATAGGCGCATGCACTGGTTGGCGCTAGATACTTGTATCGGTACGTGTGTAGAAGAACAGGGTCACTACTTACAGAAGATCAACAGAGAATACGAAGGAGACGCCAAGCTTCCGCGACCGGGTCATTCGGAGTGTCCGGATGACCTTGTGTGGCAGGATGAGGATGAACAAATCCATCACGAGCTTGAAAGTCGCGGTACAACTGTCGAGGTTCTTACGATTGATACATTTCCCCTCGATTCACGGTAACTAGAACTTTTCCTGGAGGATGCAACCAAGGGCTGTGGCGGTGATGGCTGCAATGTACATGCCGGTGTTGAGTGCGATAAGGATCCTGCTGGTCTAATAGACACTGTTCCGTGTACCGTGAGAAACAAGAATTTGAGTCCACTCGGGCAGAATTGCCATCTTTGCAAGGGGCATAAGAAGAGAGTATGTGATATTCAGAATCAACACAGTCTGGATAGGTTGTCAGTGTTCAAGCTTCGGATGTACACGGTCCCTTCACACAGTAGTAATTGCTCGACGAAAACTTCAGGAAAGCACCAAGAATCTCAAGTGACTACGGTTAGAATTTCATTGGCTCGATCGCAATGCGGTCGCAACCACTGCGGTCAAGCCCGCTGGGAGCGTTTTACCAGTTGCACACATTGATTACGCCAATGTTCTTGTATATCCTACACTGTCAATTACGTAAAAGTATCGACAGCCACTTGTCGCTACCATCAACCTTAAGGCTACAACACAGTCATCACAGTCATGTATCACTTTGTGACTGTTTCTAATTTATATTCACCTCTTTCCTTCTTGTCTGTCTGGGACACAGTCAGCACAGGATGCTTACTGAACTGTTCAAGATCTTCATTCTGCAGAATGGTCAGATCATTCTTGGCTCTGGGTCCGCCTTTTGAATCATCAGAGGCGACCATTATCTTGCTGGTCATGTTCATTAACAGACGGGATGCTATTGAGGCGCAGCGCTGATACCTTCCTTCAGGCGCTGCTCGTGACTCAACCACTGTTGGCAGGCAAAAACAAAAATATCACATGGGTCTTGCGGTGTTGATCAACCACCTTTGAGGTGTATGTGAATCACCATAAATGCCTCAACACGGAAACGTAGAATATGCAGCTTACGAAGATCATGAAAATCACCATGAATATTGTGAAGACCACGGATGTCGGCATGTAGCTTGTTAAGATCATGATTTTCAGCTCGTACGTCATGAAAAACAAGTCGTATATAAAAAGACTGTTATCCCGAGAATTTGATTCAGTTGGTATTCGACACAATTACCAATACCAGTAGAAACGCAAGCCTCCAACACATTCTCATCACACATTCTTAATATCCCAGCTCTTCTACATCCAGGCAAAAGAAAAATGAAGGCCTTCACCACTCTCATGACTGTCGTGACCGTATTGGTCGGCTTCACCATGGGTGCGCCATCTCCAGATGTGAGTTGAAGTACCCTCATCGTCAAGGCTCAGTAATAATGGATTTTGCTAGGGGGAGACTCTGTCTGACCGACAGGTCACCTGCGAAACCAGGGCTTGTTCCGATAACACTTTCTGTTTCGGTCAGCGCTGCGCGAATGGCTGCGTGAACGGCTTCTGCAAGCATGGATAATTGATTTTAAACATCATTCAAGTCTCTTCGACTTGAATTGGAGGCTGTCAGCGATGGGTGGAGTTTTCTGGGTCGGTCTTTACTATCAACACACATGCAGTCCGACTGGCAGTTCACCCTGGGTCTGTGTTTTGCGCTTGGGTGTCACTCGTTTTGTAATCTATTCTTTTCCCTTCATTATATGATACTACAGCTCAAACTCTTCGGGTCTTGATGCGAACAATCAAATATCATATCCTGAAAGACATTGCTACTATATAAGAGATATTATAATAAATACAATCTCCGTGTCATACGTTTTCCATACCCTTCAAATTCTGAGATCAGTTGCACAACCAGCCCAAAACCCGCGTCGATGGAATTTTGCAGCGAAGCGCCCCAGACACGACGCACATCGAGAAGCATGACGCGTTCGCGACTGTTAGGAGGACGGAGTCTCAAGATACGCCGGTGGCAAGACCCCCTCAAGAGCCGCCTTGATCTGCTGTGCCAAGGCCCTCGAGTAATACCGATGTTGCTGCGTATATCCCCCCATGACCCAGTAGTTCTCGACCTCTCTCTGGCGCTTCCACATACCTCGCACTTCTCCCTCCTCGTCAAGACCCCAAGTACCATCGAGCTTTGCAGCTGTCTCTGGCGGAAGAATAGTAGACGCTAGAACTCGCGCCTCCCGGTCGGCGAAGCCGGTACACCAGACCACCGCGTCGGTGTCGATTGTCGTCCCGTCGGAGAACCTCAGCCCCGTGGCAGTGTACGCCACTGGCTCGACACCGGCCTTGACGCCGACCTTGCCGTCCTCGATGAGTTTTGTCGTGCCAACGTCGACGTAGTGGCCCCCGGCCCGCTCGAGGAGGTTTGACATGAGGTCCGCGTCCGGGTGCGCGCTGTCGAAAACGGGAAAGCCGGCTTCCGCGAGCTTGGCGTACCGGTTGGGCTCGCTGGATGCCAAAGCAATGAAGAGTCCCTTGGAGATATGACTGCCCACGACTTGTGGGAGGGTGAGGAACATTTTATCGATGGCCTCGACCCCGGCGGGGGAGTCGTAGGAACCCAAGCTCATCTCGTGACAGATGTATTCCAGGGGTATTACATAGGTGGGTGAGCGGGCGTTCATCGTTGTTTGTAGCCCGGCATCGTAGCACTCTTGAACGACATCGAAGGCGGTGTTGGCCGAGCCAATAACCACGACTGACTTGAGGCCTTTGTCCTTGATATCCTTGATGGCGTTTGTGTAGTCCGCAGAGTGAACGCTAACTCCCTGAAACAAGTCACGATTTGCGATGGAAGGAGTATATGGAATCTGTGACCCAAATCCAGTAGCCTGGACGAGATGCTTGCTAAGCACCGTGCGCTTCCCGCCGGGTGTCTCAATAGCAATGGTCCACCGCTTCTGAATTTCGTCGAACTTGGCCGATCGTATGGACGCAGAATTGATCATCTGCAGACCGAACTTGTCGACATATCTCCTCACCTGTTCGCCGAGTTCAGCTCGAGTGAGTAGATGTGGAGTTTGCAGCGTCTTGTCGTAATCTGGTTCTGTATCAGTATAAGAGGCTGCGGAATGGGAAAGACAAATGTGACTTGCTCATGTACGGTAACTCGCACAAAGACGTTGGGACGTGAAACTTCAGACACTCGTAGCGGCGGTTCCAGTTGTCCCCGGGTCTGGGATTCCGCTCGCCCATCATGCTTGCGACTCCCAACGCCTTCAGCCTCGCAGCAAGTGTGACAGCGCTGCTCACGTTAGTTTACAGGCATCAAGATAGGTACTTCTACCCATGACGTAGGATGTGCTTACGCGTTGCCGCCTCCGATGATGAAAACATCTGTCTCGAGTGTCTCTGCGCCACTGAGCGGCTCAGATGGTTTCAAGAGCAAGCTTTCGTCCTCAGGCTGCACGTCCAAATCCTCCAATTTGGTGCTGAGGATCCAGATCTTCCACTCAACTCCACCATTCTCACTTCGGAGTGGCAACAGTAAAGCTCTACCACTGCAGGTGGCTTGGGGGGAGCCAGTTCGGAAGGTCAGGTCGCTCTCGATGTACTGGAGCGTCGGGGCCGCGGGTGTGAACTGAGCCTTGGAGAACTCGATCTCTCCAGCCAGCGCCCGCAGTCGCGACGTTTCAATGAGCGCGGCAGCGATTGCTTGGGGGCCCGTCAAAGTGCGCAGGTGGTAGGTCAAACTCAGCTGATCTTTCCAGTATGCTTGGCCAGGGAAGAAGCAATCCGCTAGAGCTTTGACATCGCCGGCCGCCAACGTCTTGTTAATCGTCTGCAACACCTGGCGTGCTTGGACCGCAGCCTCCTCATCCGTCATTGAAGCATGATCTATGGCTCCGGTGTCAATTGATGGGAGAGGCAGGCGCGCTTGCATCTGCCTGAGGTCGGCCGCCGCTGGGAAATGGTGCCCATTGGTCGGGACTTCGAAGTGATCTACAAAAGTTCAGTTCAGCTGCAATCTCAGTCGTGTCAAAGCATACATAGAGTTCAACTTACTCGATGACATGTCAAGTCTTGGTATGATGGCGATGTGACGGCAAACTGAATCGACAGACGCACAGGCAAGGATACGAACCCGACGGAATGGTTGGTAGAAGTATTAAATATCCAAAAAGCCCGGTTGCCCCCATGTGCTCGGTGTGTGGATTAAGCAAGCCTCTGAATCCTTCCACAAGTCCTCATGAAACTGGATGGGACCATAATAGCAAAGGTCTCGCGGTGCTTACGGTCAGAATATTGCTCACCCTGAACCGTGCATTTGGTTGGTGGAGTCCGTTGAAACCCCGCTCAACGTGTGCGACAGCAGGACTGGACTGAGATTGGTGTTTTCCCCTCAGGAACCGGTCCAGCTTCAATACGACGTGGAACCAACAATGTGCCGTCCAGGTTGATCGGTAACATTGCACCCGGGTGCCCTCACATTCCGGGAGGGGCCGGGTGGAACCTTCAACCAACAGATTCCCACGCAACAGATGTTGGTACAAGGTGTTGATCATACCCCTGCTAATCAAATTTGTCTTTCCAAAAGGCTCGGACCATCACATTTCTTGAGGACTGTTCTTTTGGTGAATCACCTCTCAGGAAGCGTGCCGGACATCGTCCAATTGTGCTGGACTCGCCGGCTCTTCGCAGTACCCTTCGCGTCGGATCGCCATGTCGATGTCCTCGGAGCAGCTGGCTTCACTGCTAGCACAGCCAGCCTTGGACCCACCCGAAGGAATAACGCCAGACTTCAGTAATCCACCGAACCGAAATGGTCTTGCCTGGTTCGTCACAACCTTTTGCACAGTTGTCACTGCGCTCTGTTGCTTGATCCGGGGGTATACCAAGATTTGGGTCGCGAGAGCGCTGAAAATCGAAGAAGGTGAGGCCCCAATTCGATTTTAATCGGATTACCAGTATTTCCAATCATTCGCTAATTGTGCGAACTTCCAGCGTTGATGATTCTGGGCCTTGTGAGTTACAGAGTCTGCTATCCGTGTTGAAAGGCTCTCGCTTGTGCGGGAGCTCGACTCTCAAGACCCAGCCTCTCACACGTTTTCCACCAGATTGCTTATTGTGTGACGAACTACGCCGGATACTCCATGATCTACACACCAGGATATTATGTTCATCAATGGAACTTGCGGTACGGAGACATGATCCGTCCGTTGTATGTGAGTAGATCCACCATCTCTTCGTGGCTATTGTGCAAATGCCTATTGACCTTAAGCGCGTGGCAGTTGATTTTAGTATATGGCTGCAGTTACTCCGCGACACTGCCTCTCATCAAGTCAGCCATCCTACTTGACTGGTGTCGGATTTTCGTCCCGGCCGAAAAGACCAAAAGCTTCTTTTGGTGGGGCTGCATGTTCGTGGTCTCTCTTCAGTCGAGCTGGGGCATCGCATGCATAATTCTTTTGAACCTGCAGTGCACTCCTCACAATGCTATCTGGGACTTCTACCTGCAGACTCCGGATAACTGTTACAGCCTTCCTAAAGTTATGCTCACCTCTGCCAGCGTCCAAGTAATTTCGGACTGGACTATGGTGTTGCTGCCTCAGAAAGTAATTTGGTCTTTGAATATGAATTGGCAGAGGAAAGTCGGGATTTCGGTACTTTTTACTATTGGAGTTTTGTGAGTTAATTGTACCTTGATTGCACTTTGCGAATTTCAACAGCTGATTGTCAAATTAAAATAGGGCCTCTATATCAGCATCTGTCCGTCTGCACACCACTATCAACTTCGCTGGAACGGATGACCAGATGTACTTTATCGCTCCTCTCCTATTCTGGGCCTGCGCGGAGATGACCTGTGGTTTCTTCATCCTGTCTGTGCCATGCATTCCAAGCTTTATGTCAGAATCTGGCGCCTCGCCGCGCCTGAAACGGTTGCTGCAACACGTGCCCGGAAGGTCAGGGAAATCGACCGGGGACTCAAATTCCCAAAGCTACAGATTTGGAGATATAGTCACCATTGGAGGGTCAAATGGAAACAAGAAGGGGCCTCGTGAAAATACATACTTTGAGATAGCGGATAGTTCTGTGGAACTGGGGGTGGTGGAGACCCACGGCAGCCGTGATAAAGCGAGGCACAAGTCGAATCCATAGTAGCAGGGCCTTGAATCAAAAGCGACCCTAGTAGGCTTTGGAGGATATTCATCAGAAAATAGTTTGTAATCTGTCTTTGCTCAGCAGTTGAATAGGCCCGGGACGTCTCAAGTGCCCGGATTGTTTGTACGGAAAGGGCCATAGGCTAACAGGCTAATCAGTCCATCTTTGTCTGCGCTGCGGAGAAATGGACCCCTGTTAGCCGCGGCCAGTCTTTTTCCACGGCTGGCTCTACCCGCGGCAAGCCTTATTCGTAACTTCTTCCCGTCAACAAAGGCCGCGTTCTCAATGCTCACCCGCACGATACCCACGGCTACCTCCACAACCCCGTCATTTCCCTTCCAGCAAGCCTGACATGGGCCCAAAAACTGGGAACAATATCACGGCATCCGGGCGCCCTCGGAAGCGCGCCGTTGAGGCATGTTCCTTCTGCCGACGGCGCAAGGTGAAGACGGTTCTGTCATAGAACAGTAAGCAAGTAAACGCTGACGTCTCCCGCCAGATCAAGTGCAACAATGAACAGCCAACATGCGCCAATTGCAAGACTTATGGAAAAGACTGCGTCTACGAGCCATTGGAAAGTCCCGCAGGCAATGTATCAGCTTCAACGCCGACGCGACGACGTGCTGAGCTGCCGAGGCGAGGCACATCGCGCGTCACGAGGCCCGAGACCCGCACTCCGACCACGGCCCGTGAAGCCACCCCATCAGTCGTGTCTCCCGCGGAACAGAACGAAGGCGATTCGCCCTCTCAGAATCCGGATGGCCGCTCCGGGTCCCAACAGCCACACACCCCAGCTGTCCCGGCCCCTTCTCATCGCGGAGATGTTTCGCGGATAGTGGTCTCTGCGAATGGCATCTCAAGCTATCATGGCCGCACGAGCGCCCTGTATGAGGAGAGTCTCCAGGAGCGATCATCCGTAGCTGACCTCCGCCCGCGGATGTCAGACGAGTGGATCGAAAAGGGCTTGGTCGCAGAGGCAGCGAAACAGCGTATGTGACTTGATCCACCTGCCCCAGACCCGCGAATCTTTGACACTGACCCAGCTCAGGCCAACTCGAGGAGTTCAACCACCGAGCGGGCACCCTTGATTTTGACGGTGTGGATCCAGAGCTTGGCATGCACCTCTTGTCCTTGCACTGGAATCGTCAGCATCACTCATTTTTGCTTACGTACCGGCCAGCTTTCATGCGGGATATGGCATGTAATGGCCCATACTTCTCCAAGATATTGCTGAATGCCATCTACTTCGGTGCTTCCAAATTCAGCCCCCGAAGGGAGGTTCGGAGGGATCCTAATGATGTCCGCACCGCCGGCTGGGCCTTTCGTGAGCGTGTGCGTAAACTGCTCGGGGATGCACTCGACAAAAGTGAGATCACAACTATTCAGGCTTTGCTAGTGATGACGAATTCCTTGTTTGCTTTAGGAGACGAGAGGAGCGCCGCCTGGTTGTACGCGGGCCTCGCCTTCCGCATGATCATCGACCTAGGCATGCATGTAGATGCGCCTGGTCTTGGTATTCCACGCAAATTCTCTGATGAAGACCTCGAAATTCGACGTCGGGTGTTTTGGGGCGCCTTCGGTACGGCAACTTGCAACTTCAGCGTACTTGGGCAGAAGCTGACTCAGTGAACAGTCGTTGATAAGATCCAAAGTCTGTATCAAGGACGCCCTGCATCATTGAAAGAAGCCGACACGCTGGTTCCAATCAAGTTCCTCGACACGTTTGAAGAGTTTGAGAATTGGAAGCCGTTCGCGTACTCCGCCGATGCTACCAACTACCATGGCTCGCCTGCGTACAGCGTATCGACATTCACATACTTATGCCGGCTGTCCGTTGTTATGAGCGACATACTCAGCTGTATATATACAGAGAGGGCATTTGACAAGAGTGCCGCCGAGCTTTCCGCAATGCTTGAGTCGCTGAGCTCAAAACTAGCGACTTGGAAAGACTCGCTACCCGCACATCTTGTCTTTGATCCGGGGAGCAATGGTCTTATCCCTCCGCCACATGTTCTGAGCCTACAGTAAGTAATGATCACAACTGTCTGCAATACAAAGTACTGCATTCTTAAGTCATTAACATAATGACAGAGCCATGTATCACGTTCTAACAATTCTTCTACATCGCCCATTCGTTGCCGACGGCCATCTCTATAACACATCTCGTTCCATCTCTGTCAACTCAGTCATTACATGTGCCTCTGCAGCGGACAGCATCGTGGCCGTCCTTCGAACCTATGACAGGGTGTTCTCAGTAAGACATGCACCTTACCTGATCTCGTACGCTACCTACGTCGCGGCGACGATCCACGTGCGAATAGCTGCAAAACGCAGCACAGAGTCGCAGGCTCGAGAATGTCTGGAAACCTGCATGTCCGTATTTCGTGAAAACCGGGAAACCAATTGGGCAGTAAGGAGAGCTCAAGCTATCATTGAAGGCTTAATGACGAGACTTGGGGTAGACATTGGCCCGAGTCACGATGACTCAAATTCACAGCTGAGAAATCGCACACCACATCGTGCAAGAGCGCAGGCACCCGTGCAAGCTGCTCAGGACGTTTTTCACCGACCAGACAACTTGACCCAAGCCGTACAAGATGCCTCGCCCCACATGGATACCGGGGATGGATCGTCATCCTTGGGCTGGTCAGACATCGATGGAATAATCCAAAGTTTTGCAAGAGGTCAAGATCTCAACACAGCTTCAGCAGGACCGATCCAACCAGACTTTTTCCAACATCAAGTCCCCGCTGGCCCGGGAATGCAGAACTCGAATTTCGGGTCTTCAAGCTTTGTAGGAAATCCGTCTTGGCTTCAAGGGATGACAGGAGACAACACCTCAACATCGTTTGAAGATTTGCTCTTTGGCTTCAACGGTTCCGCACTGGATAGCGTATTCTCCTGATCCAATTCGACAAGCAACAGGAATTCTCCTTTTCTATTGAATTTCCTATTTTCCTGGACTCTTGATGGGTATCCCACTATTGCCGCCAAGATCCGCTCGCTCTCCACGGCGCCGGATATTGAGCGGGAAGGGCACTCCACCCGATCCCGCGGGATGTCTTCGCTCCCGCGGATGAGCGCCACTGACACAGCCTCGCCCCTTGACGTGATGTACGGCACTTAACATGCTCACAAGGATATATGGAGCAACCCTATGGACATATTTGAGATTTCGATGGTAATCTAATTGTTGAAACTGTCTTGGGAGAACAAGGAAAACCAAATACCTGTCTACATCGAGGAAGCTGAACTGGTCACAGACCGTTCCTCACACAACATCGATGCGATTCAAACCTGCTAGTCCAAGTAGACACAGCACGCAGTCCAGATTACTTCACCAAATCCTCCGTCCTGTCTTGCCCCAATCTCTGCCAATCCACAACCCATTCTCCATCCCTATTCCAACCATGCCAATAACACCGGCCACCACAAAACGCCGCGTCAGGCACTCGCTGCCCGCGGTGCTCATGCGCGCCGGCACATCCAAAGGCCTGTTCATCCACCGCTCTCACCTACCACCATCCCAAGAAGAATGGGCAACTCCACTCCTGGCAGCTATGGGCTCCAAGCATAACGACGCGCGGCAGGTCGACGGCGTGGGGGGCGGCAGCAGCGTGACCTCCAAGGTGGCCGTCGTTGCGCCGTCCAGCAGGGCAGACGCCGATGTTGAGTACACGTTCGTCCAGGTTGCCGTGGGGCGCGAAAGCGTCGATCTCAGCGGGAACTGTGGGAATATCTGCTCGGGCGTTGGACCCTTTGCCGTGCACGAGGGGCTAGTGACGCCTATGCCTGGGGCAAGGGCGGTGGATGTGCGGGTATTTAATACCAACACCCAGAAGTTTATTATAGAGACCGTTCGGCTTGACGAGGACGGTAATGTGGAAGAGGACGGGGACTGTCTTATCCCTGGGGTCAAGGGCCCCGGTAGCGAGATCAAGGTCGCCTTTGTTGAGCCTGTGGGCAGCATGACTGGCAAGCTGTTCCCCAGTGGCAAGCGGTCCGAGAAGATGGTCGTGGAGGAGGTGCCTGCGCTAGGAGACCTCGTGGTGGACGTCACGCTGATCGACTCGGCAAACCCGTTCGTTCTGGTTGACGACCGGAGTCTACCCGCCGCGGTAAGGGCCCAGGCTGCGGACTCGGCACTGTCACTCCAAGTTGCTGAGTCCATCCGGAGACAAGGAGCTGTTCGCATGGGACTGGCACACTCTGAAGAAGAGGCCGGAAAGACGAAAGGCACTCCAAAAATTGCTTTCCTCTCACCGCCGCCTGTCAGTGGGTTGGCAGAACATAATCGGGCGGATATACAAGTGCTGGCTTACAGCATGGGGAAGCCGCACCCCAGTCTCCAACTCACGGGGGGTGTTACCATAGCATCTGCTGTGATCACGGAGGGGACAATAGCGCATTACCTCGCCGGTACAGATCCGCCACGTCGGGATGACAGCTTACCAACGCCTCAGAGGACGCCCAGTCCTTCAGCGGAAGTCCACGACGTGGTGCTGCCAGCTGCAGGTAGTGTCTCGCGATCATTAGGCGTAGACGAGCAGAAGCCAGGTCGGATCATTCGCATTCAACATGGGAGCGGAATCATGGAGGTAGAAGCACAGACTTGTCACGGGGATGATGGGCCCGTGGTCGAACGATGTGTGGTGACTAGGACTGCTAGGAGGTTGATGGAGGGTAATGTGTTTTACTACTCATGACGCAGAGCTCACTGTGGTCGAGCGACTCTGAGCTGCATAACAAGCATTGCCATGCATTAGAAACTTTAGACGACTGCTTCTAGAACAACACGGTTTTCTGATGTAGTAAATCGAATGTACTAGAAGGTAAGGGATGAACTTACCATGGAGGACTGGGTGTGCTTCCTTATCCTTATGCCAGTCTCTTTTCGAATCTCTCATGGTGTCTGTGGCCTCTCCGTGGCTGTTTCTACGCCGTCCCGGTTTTCAGTTTCCGGAGATCAGTTTCAATAACTGAGTGTCAAGTAAATCTGAAATGAGGGAAAATCTTAACAGGAGCCTCCAGAAAAACACAGACTAAGAACATTCATCACAGGCCAGAACCCGATGATCTTGATCACCTTCAATGTGTTTTCAGATACTTGGGTACACATCAGAGATCAGGGATTCACACCCAAAAAAATAGAGAGTACACCTATTAGAGTTAATAAAAGCTAGGGAAGATCAAGGATGGCTTAAAAATCTCATGTTATCATCGGTCTGCATAATTAGTACCTAGGTACTTACCACTAATACATCCCTAGTCAAGGGCGGCTGAAATAACGGAGATTGGAGCATGGGGGCAGATGGATCACTCCAGAGTTGATGCTTTCATCAATGCTGCAACGCGCAGCGAGACCACCAAGACTTCTATTGGGTCACGGTATCTAGACATTTAAGTGGGTCTGGCTGCCGAGATTTACAGAAAGAAAATCATTTGCTGCAGTGTCAGACTCGAAATCCCTATCCAGGTAACCACGACGGGTTACATTTCCAATTTCCTATATATATAAATTACAGTACCTTCATACAGTGGTAAACGCTCAGGACCTAGCGCTCAAACAAGATACAGTGCTAATAATAATGTAAAAGCAATACAGTACACCTACGGGCACGTGGCCTTAGCCTTGTGCCGTATAGATAACCTTGGAAGGCTAAGAAGCATCGCTCCTGATAGCGCTATTGCCTAGAACCGCCGACAGGCACCCGCGAAGGCCGTTTTTCAAACTGGTCGGAGGGTCGGGGTGTCGAAGATAGTCAGCAAGTAAATTGGCTGCCCTAACGACCTCGTCAATGGTTGGCGGCGCCCTTATGGATGATTGTGGTAAGGGATTCTGGAGGCTAGACCGCGGTTCTGCTTCATCGGCCATCCGAGAGAATGGCGAGTAGCCAATCAACTCGCCCGGTACGCGGTATGGCATGTTCTGTTCAGGGGGAGGCAGATGGCGATCCTGCTCTGTGGTTGGCAAAGGGCCTGCTGGCTCTGTCGAAACGGTCTTCTGCCGGCTCTGTTGACGCACCTCGTCCCAATCTCGTCGACGCTTCGACATTTCCTCATCAAGCAGTGGTTTGATGCATGACCTTCCCTTGTTCGATCTGAAATGTCTCCCCAGGTTCTTTTCCAAAGCGAATCTACGGCCACAGCCCCAGTACTGACCGCCTTTCAGTTCGCCCTTACAGACGAACCTCTTCTCTCCACTATGCAGCCCTTCGTGTACCTTCCTGTCGTGCTGTCGAGCGAATGCCTTTCCGCAGACGGTACAGACGAAAGGGCGCTCGTCTGTGTGTGTCCTCAGGTGGCCTCGCAAGTTGAAGGCCCTTGTAAATCGTTTTGGACACAGTGAGCATTGGAATGAAGCTGGCTGCTTTGATACGCCCGGGGTAGCTTCAGTTGGTGGCATCTTTGGCCTGCTGCGATTAAGGGCGCTCCCGCATCTGTCATACAAGCTGACAGAGAAATAGCTGACATGAAGTAGTCATACCACTTCGGGACTCGTTTGGTTGAATGTGACAGTGACAATGAGAGACGAGGTGATGTTCTAGGGTTTTCTTCTTAGCACTGGCGAAATGAGGATTTCTTGAATCCGGACGTTCTTTAGAGATGTTGCTTGTGCGGCGCGTCAAATCTTGGGTTTGAGCGCCTGTAACGGATTGTGCAAGATTATATGGTCAGCTTTCCTTTCTGCATGTGTTCCCTCTGAGCCACGCAGCTGGCTGCTGACATCCGGTGCAGGGCAGTGGTGGGGGGGGGGGGCTAGCCGCTGGCTGTGCGTGAGGCCTGCGTCAGATCTGCATGCATCTCCGCCCCGAATGCCTGCACAGGCTCAGCTCCCGCCTCCCGCCTGGCTTAGGATCAATCTGGGCGCAGGATCAATCCGGGCTCAGGATCAATTCGTGGCCCTCCAGTCTGCCCTCTCGTCTTCACACAGGATCAACTCATTTGCACAGGCTCAACCAACGCCCCCTCGACAGTGCACAGGATCAATCCAGGCCGTCAAGTCTGCCCCCTCAACTTTGCACAGGATCATACTGTTTACACAGGCTCAACCCAAGCCCGTAAAAAGCCCTCTCTTTGCACAGGCTCAACCCAAGCCCCTTCGACAGTGCACAGGCTCAATCCGGGCCGTCAACATTGAAGTGTGTCCCCTCGGCTTTACACAGCCTCACTTGCCACACACAGGCTCATTTGTGAGCCCCGGACTGCCCGCTCCTATCTTGGCACAGTCTCGACTGCCACCACAGGCTCACTTATCCTGTATCTACCAGTAACGCTTGGCAGAGCCTGTGCAATCCACAATGTCTATCCGCCAAGGTGGCAGAAAGGCTTATCATAACCCAGATATCAGTAAGCCATTTATCTCACTCGCTAGAGACCTTCCTTGCCTTTGCACAGGCGCAAAGAATGACTTGGCCAAGGACCCACACCTTTTCACGGACCCATCTACGCAATGTCTGTATCTTGCCCTTGCACAGGCTCGATTTCGCCAAGGATTCGCCTGTCCCACTGGCAGATGCAAGTCTTCTGAGTTGGCACAGCTCTGGTTCCTGCATAGGCCCAGTGTCTGCCAGTGACGGAATGTAACAACAATTCAGACACTGATATTCTGGCACAGGCTCGCTCAATCAACTGATGTCCCGCCTCCCTATACTACTCCCACAACACCGTGATCAGCTCTGCCTTCTACACAGGCTCATAAGTCGATTTTGATTGCATCACTGGCTCAGGCTCAAACTTGGGAATGGGAATGGGGCAGGTGCAGTCTGCCACTGGTGAGTTCTCGGAGCTGCACATGTTGCAACCTCCGTATTTAAACTATGTCATTCCCTCGATCAGACAGCTTCAAGTTGTCAATCGATTAAGCCATGGTGATTTTATTTCCTACAGACACGTACCTATTCTTCTTGTGACGCAGTGCCTCGAACGTCAGCTAAGCTGAGAGGAAGATGACATCCGGAGATATTCCCACAATCGCCTTTGGGGTAGTCGCCTCCGTCCTTGCCCTCATTACCATCCTGCAGGCCTATCTCAAAGGACGTGCACCAAAAGGTAGTTAGATACCCATTTGCTTACATCAACATTAGAAGACTTGTTAGAGCCATCCTAACCCAAGGCTATCCTAGATCCAGATTTAGAAGCTCACAGACTTTGGTACGGTCAGATACCCGCACATCATACCATCCCTCGACGTCGATACCCGCGCTTGGTGTACTGGGCCAGGCCCATTATACATACACCGGTGCCGCCTACTCGACACCCGTGGCGGGGCCATGGTCTCCCAGGGCCATGACGGCAAGTCCTCCAGAGAAAAGCAGATGCATGCTTCTACCAGATACCGCTGGCAGATGGTCACCTCTTTCGAAAAATTCACCATCACGAGGAGCCATGGATATGCACTTTGCATCCTTTGCAAAGGCTAGCCGTCAGTGCAGGCTAGAAGTGAGTTCTGGTCGCTTCTTTTCTGAACCGGGTGATAACAGACTGACCGCGATAATGAGATGGGCTCCGACTGTGGGGTTGAGGGCCTTAGTGAAGATTACTGAAGACGAGAAGATTGTGCAGGCAAAGTGGTCCAGACTTAAAACATGATCTTCACGGAATTGATCGAAACTATATACCCTCGAATATGCGCCAGGCCCGGCTCGATTCTGGGATGATGTCCAAGTTCAGATGTGTCTACCTTCTCGCAGTTACACCGTGCCTAAGTCGGTGGATCACTTCACGTACCACCCCTTTCGCGCACACTACAAATCCACACACTTCTAACTAGGATCACTAAGACAAATACCCATATCAAAAGCCCTACAATATTTATACAGTGAACAATCTTTTCCCTGGTTAACAGATACTCCCATCATGATCTAATATAGGCGTGGTTGGGGAAGACCTCGTTGATCCTGCCATAACGGACAGGCGAAGATCTTTTGGGGTTGCACAGCTTCTACCAAAGTCCATCCGGGATGGATTCTCTCTTAGCTAGCTAGTAGTATAAAGTCACATTGCTCCGCTTTAAGCTTTTTCCACATGCTGTGTTGTGGAAAATGCTTGCAGAGGAAAAGCTGAAAAGTCGTCAAAGCCATTACAGATACCAGCCCTGGAGGCGAGGAGTATATGCTACTTGAAACAGGGCATTTGATCAGCTTCTAATCCCAATATGGAATTCCACATCAGGCTAGGAAAGTGAAGAAAGCGTGAGCAGGGTACAGGAGAAAATAGATACCGTATACGGTCTATGATAAACCCATGCTTGCTTTGTCAGATAGCCTTGGCATGCTACCTGGAAGGATTCCTCAGGAAGAAGTCGTTCCACTCCATCTCTGCTCCGCACTACATCTTCCGTTCGTAGCGCAAAGTCCTGAGAGACTGTCCCAACTTGCATTTAATTACTCCACGACAAATAATACGGCTAACATGAGCGACCAGGCGACAGCTGACAGCGCTTTCTTCACAGCTCTGCCGCTCGAGGTGCGTATCTCCATCCTCACTGCCGCCCTTGGGGGGAGGACTCTGCACATTCAGGAGTGCTCAGCAGGCATGCAAGAATCGTGGAGGAAGCGCACAGCCGTCACACCTAAAGGATCGCGCGGTGCTCTCGGCAATGCAAGACAGCGGTTCGGAAGACTGTTCAGAGCGACGACGAAGGAGAAGACAGAGGCAACACCGCCAGCTGGACGCCAAACCAAATGGTGCGGGCGCGTCTGTTGCCGCGGATCCGACAAGTCGCCAGCCGAAGACACTTGCATAGGTGATTTCCAAAGAAGCTGTCTGGGCAATCTGGTACCACGCATGCGACAGGGAGGCTGCTCGTGCGGCAGCCCACCCGAGCAAGCCGTGGGGGCGATTGGCTGGCTTCTGACTTGTCGGCGGGCGTAAGCAATCATCCTTCATCGCCCATTCTATGCTAGCGAGACTCCATGTGGCTCTTCTTGCGCTGACAACGACCCTGCTAGTTACGATGAGGGCATCGCAATCCTCTACGGTACCAACACCTTCCATGTCCGTACCAGCAGCATGCACGTGCTCGGACACCTCGTGACGCAGATACCTGCAAATATTCTATCATATGTCACTTCCGTCGAATGCTATATGGAGGATCTTTTTATTTGCGAAGAGGACTACAACTCCTTGCCAGCCACGGATAGATCCAAGTCTGGTGCAGACATGCTAAAGCGCACACTGTCCTCTGTTCCCCAACTTATGCCGAACTTGAGACAGTTTTACATTGGCTTTGATCGGGACACGTGTCTCCTTCCTCGCTGTGAGTACCGGAAAAATCTCGTGTATCCGTGCACAAAACATCTTTCGAGCCTGTTGGAGGATATGGCAGTCGAGTTCGAGAAAATGGGAAGGTTCTGCGACCTAGAGCTGGGCATCCCCGCGATGGCGTTCGATTCGTATCCCATTCTATCTAGCATGAATGGCCGCAAATTCGGATTCCCGCACTGGACGCCGGAGCATTCCAGCGCGTGCTCCTACTTTCCGAGGTATCGGGTTTTTCAACCTGTTTGTAGCCGAGGATCAGAATCAGAATTGGGGACTGGTGATGGACGGGGTTCTGACTTTGGATACTGGATGAGCCGGTCTGTGGATGACTATTGCAAGCTAGGTGCGCATATAAACTAATATGATTTCCTATTCACGATTCTACGCAAAAGAAATCCCCAATCACTATCTGAAACCTAGCATGGACTATCATAGCCCTCCGACCGGATCAACCCGAATTCTCTTTGCACATGTATGCCGGTCATTTGTGGATGCGACACGCCCTGGATTGGAAGACCCTTCAAAGAGTAGTCCTGGACCTGATATGTTGCTTGGGGCCAAGGGAGATTCTCCGCACTCGAACTCGGTTGCTCCAGGTCGTCCTAGCTCTATCGCTGCATTGTCGATGAGGTGAGGTCACCATTCTTGCCAGAATTATCTGTCGACACACCCGTTGATCGGAGACGGGACATCGAGTCGAGCGGCGTAAAGCTGCTGAACCGCGTCGAGGGCCGGCTCCAGAGAGTTGAGCCTGTAAGTAGCGGCTAGAACACAGGTAGGCAGCAGCATAGCAGGCACCTGGGGATATGAAGATCTAGACACATATCCAGAGAGAGACCATACTGAAGGCATCTTGATTTCGAATTATTTCCTAGGTCCGATCACTTTCCTTACAGTTTTAGCGGGGTTGTAGAGTACTTACAAATTTCACTAAGAGAGAATGTCACGGCTATTTTGACGAACCCAAATATTCCAGCGCTAGAGTAATCCTGTGGGTCAGTGTGAACTTACGCAAAGACCAAGACAGAACAAGTAACTCACATAATACCCAAACCAAACAAGATCCTGAGTCTCCATTTTGTTACCGACGGCAGCTTACAAGGGCAGATTATGACCATTGCAAGGATAACTATAGTAAAGGCAACAAACGAATTGGGTATCTCCCCGCCTATAACAATCAGGCCATTATCTTTACACATACATACCCTCTATCAAGCGGTTAAAGTATCTCTCAAACAGCTTGCATTGCATTCGCTGGAACACACAGAAAATTATGCATAAAAATTTCTGAAAACCGGCAAGCTTTGATATCAAAGTATAGACAAAACACCATATCCCCCTCGTCCTCAGATGATTGAAAAGTCACGTAAGCAGTGCAATTTAAGAGCATTCTGAAAACCAGGCCTTTGTCCTCGAATCCCACACCCAGAGGCCAGAAAACAGGGAATCATGTGGTTGATGAACAGTCCTCTCCTGAAATAATTAAAAACGTAGGCCGGAAAACTGTGAGTCCGAAGACCAAAATCACCATTTCATCCGAGTCTCAAATAAATCCAAAGGGCGTAGCTATTGCACAGAGGTGCTCCTAGCACTACCTACCTACCTAGGTACCTAGGCACTGGAGCAGGGATCGGGTTTCTCTAGCTGATCCTAGCGGGAGTGGGGCAGCCGTTGTGTCAGCTGCTTGTGATTGGACTGATATTGGACCAGGCGTCATATGGAAGTCGCGCTGCACCATTCAGCGAGACGCGCTTTCTGAACGCGCCTCTGGAAACCGAGGCCTTTCTCTCAAACCCAGCTTTCCTTCAAGACCCATGGTTTGAAGCGGCTTTCCGTGGAATCTGACGGAGTGTCTCACAATCCCACACGGAACCAAGGCCATTGTTTTCACCTGATTTGATCTGAGCTTTTGACTGCATCCTGAATTCTCCAGCCCGTCAGCACTACGTCCCCAGCATGCCCGCGACTTGCTGTTCACCCTAGGCGAGTGCGATGCTGCAACACGACTTGGTGCGCACTGGAACCGATCGCCCTGTCTCGAGTGGTTTCTCGCTGACCATCCAAGGTCGCCGCCTCAACTCCACAGATTAGATGGGCTCTGTCGCCGTCGAAGCCATGGCAGGCAGCACTCTTGCCGCAGAGCCCAAAAAGCTCCACCCCTTCTTTACCGCGCCCAGGGCCCTCCAGCAAGATGCCAACCCCATAGGCCCAGAAACAGCCTCTGCTGCCATCGAATCGGTCGATTCTCCCGAACAACAAGAGACTCTTGCGAAGGACAGCGACATGGAATCACCAGAGAGCAGTGCCCGTCAACGCAAACGTCGCAAGCCAGCAGAAGACGCCGAGGAGGATGGGGCCGACAACAAGAAACCACGCCGTGGAAGGAAGAAGAACAACCCTCAGGCGGTCTCTATCATGAACCACTTCGTTCGGAGAGAAGGCGAGGACCTTGCGACCACGTCCCACGAGACCCCATCACCCAAGAACGACAGCACCTCCGACGAACATGCGGACCAACTACCAAACGAAACCCAGTCAATTGCTGATAACGAAGACCCCACGACACAGGCGAGCGCACATGAAGAATCCAAGACAAGCGAGCCCAGTGTCCCACCAAAGAAAGTCCTGCGATTCAACCCCAACACGGGAACTCTTGGGTCACCGCCAAAGCCAAAGGAACCAAAACTTGTCGAGCAGCAGGAACAAAACGAGATAGCTGTTCGAGAGAAAGCTACTCCAACACCAAAGGGCAAGAGACGCTCAGCCAGACTGGTGAAAGTCAGCTATGGGACCGACGATGAGTCTAGGAACCGGATCGGCACCAAGATTGACGGAATTCTAAGTAGTGCTGTCTCTCCTCCCTCGAAGTTGAAGAAGCGATCATCCCCAAAGGAAGCCAAAAGAGGAACGCAGGCGAGTGCGAAGGCAAAGAGCGAGGCTCCGCAAAAAGACACCCATCCGTTCTTCTCAGGAAAGCCCCAGAAGGTGACGGCCACGTCCCAACCGTCACCCACTGCTGGGACGGAGACGAAATCGAAACCACCGCCCTCACCAAAGCGTCCAAGGATCTTCAGTTCTACGCCTTGCTCCCCGAAAAAGCACCGCGCCACAGGATCGAGCAAGCCGATGCCCCAATTTGGTGTCAAGTCTCTGGGCCTGAAGACTCCTGGAGCCCGCGCCCCAGCCTGGCCTTGGAAGGGCATGCTTCATGTTAGGGGAGAGGATGTCACGTTCAGCTGCCAGGATTGGGCCCATTCGTCAACCGCATTACAGCCTCGGAAATCCAAGGGCAACACAACCCATATTCATCCACACGAAGACATGTTAGGAAATTTTGCAGCCAAGCTCAGCATTCCCGAGCTCCTCGATGCTGTTAAAAACATCGACACAGAGAACTTCCTCCCGCCGCCACCCGAACTCAGACTTCCGCAGAAGCACTTTGAAAGCGGGCTTAAGCTTGAGAAACGTATTCTGCCTGAGCTGAAAAACGCCAGACACGATTCACTGGGAGGACTTCGCGCATCACTGGCCACTTCCCTATCAGCATTCGATAGATATCAGTGTGAATCAATGAGTTGGGCGCAGAAGTATGCGCCCAAGGCCGCGGTCGAAGTCTTGCAACACGGAAAGGAGGTCTTTCTTCTGCGAGAGTGGTTGCAGGCCCTCAAAATCCAAGCGGTTGACACTGGGGAACCGAAGCCAAAGGCGGTGAAAGGCGCACCGCCGAAGAAGAAGCGCAAGAAGAACAAGACCGACGACTTCATTGTTGACAGTGACGAGGAGGCAAACGAAATGGACGAGGTCTCCGATCCCGAAGAAGAGGACTGGTCTCCAGACAGACGTGGGGGGAAAAGAACAGTTATTCGGGCTGGTGATGCCCACGCCAAAGACTCCAAAGGCGCGCAACGCCTGACAAATACGGTCGTCATTAGTGGCCCTCACGGTTGTGGGAAAACTGCTGCAGTTTATGCGATCGCAAAGGAGCTGGACTTTGAGGTTTTTGAGATCAACTCAGGCAGTCGCAGGAGTGGCAAAGACGTACTCGACAAAATCGGAGACATGACACGCAACCACTTAGTCCAGCATCAACAGGCTGAAGCCACAGCATCCGCTATCAACGATGAAGAAGTCGCTGAGGACATCAAGTCTGGGAAGCAGGCGACGATGGCATCTTTCTTCAAACCAAAGCAAACACCTAAACCGCCTCCCAAGATCAAGAAGCCGGCCCCAAAGGCCGACGCAGAGAAGACAGAGGTCAAGAGATCAGCTCCCAAGAATCAGAAACAGTCGCTGATCCTCTTGGATGAGATCGACGTTCTGTACGAGGAGGACAAGAACTTCTGGAGCACCGTGATCGGACTGATAGCACAGTCGAAGCGCCCGTTCGTCCTGACCTGCAACGATGAAAAGCTCGTGCCTTTCCAGACTCTGAGTCTTCACGGCATTTTCCGCTTCAACGAACCGCCCACGGACCTGGCTGTCGACCGATTGCTCATGATAGCCGCCTGCGAAGGTCATGCCTTGCGACGTAGCGCAGTCTCAGCCTTGTTCGAGGCCCGCCAACGGGACCTTCGCGCTTGCTTGGCAGAACTTAATTACTGGTGTCAGATAGCTGTGGGCGACCGCCGCAGTGGAGTTGATTGGTATTACCCACGCTACCCAAAAGGATGTGACATCGATGAGCAAGGGAACGTGATTCGGGTTGTTAGCCAGGATACGTATCTCGAGGGGATGGGTTGGCTCGCGCATGATGTCCTGGCTGAGGAGCAGGACGACGCGGCATGGGTCGAGGATGAGCTTCTACACGAAGCTTGGAATAATTGGCAGATGGACGTGGGTGACTGGCAAGACACACTGGACATGCCTTCCTGGGCCTCACAGCTGGCAACACCCGGTCGCGGGGAACGACTGGCCGCACTCGCAAAGTACGACGACTTTGTCGACGCGATGGGCGTGGCAGACCTGTGCTCTTCTGCCATGATTCACGCGGAATCATATGATGAGGGGATTGACTGCACACTGCCAGAAATCACGGCGAAAAGCCGCGAGGATTACATACTCGGCCGCGAACTCCTTGATGCCCCCGTCACATCGACATATGACCCTCTCGCAACCACGCTGCCGATAAGCATGAAGATCTTGGCACGCAGAGACCTGGTCAAGAGCTACCCATCACCACAACTTCAGGCCCTCGATGAGGCCACACTCACCCCCAAGATTCGCCAGCACGTGTCTCAGCCTCCCACAACCGGAGATCTGACACGCGACGACCTCAACCTCGCGTTCGATCCCCTAGCCGCATCCGAGAAGACCAACGCCTCATCATCCTCACTCGAGGCCTCAGTCTTCGACCACACCCTGGCGCCCATCGTGGAGGACGTGGCGCCCTACGTGCGGGGGATCGTGGCGTACGACAACGAGCTCCAGAAGCAGCGCCTCAAGATGAGCAACCTGCTGAGCAAGGGCGGCAGCACCAAGCGGATGCGCAACACGCGGGCCTCGCACGCGGCGCTCGAGGGCGGTTCCAGGACCAGTACGCGCCGGGAGCGGTATTTCAAGGCGGACCTGAACGGGGTGCTCGTGATGCGGACGGCGGGCGATGGGTGGGCGGACGCGGTGAGGGAGGTCATGGCGGAGGGGAGTGAGGCCGGGGACTCTGCGGCTGGCCGTGTCAAGGATAGGGCGCGGAAGGTTGTCGACGATGATGAGTCGGGTGATGAGCTTGGGAGGAGTCCTGGCGGTAGTTCCAATGGGAACGCCGTGGAGTGAGAGTCGGGATGCGGCTATACGGACGCCGTCTTCGACCTGGAGGGCGGACAGAGAACATTGGCATTGGACCCTGGACGACAAAGAAGGCATATTCCAACGCGAAAATCGGTCTTGACTTGCCTAGGCTTGCATGGTGGTCATGCTGCATATCGAAGCTTAGCCTCTGCAGCCCCGGCTGGCCAGCATGGACTTACGGAGACCAGGTTTGCCAGACTGCATCTGGCGAGCAGCTCTATGGAGGCGTTTATTGCATTGCTATCTTGGCCAAGCACCGCATGGAGGCATATTATCACATCACGCACAAGGTATCATTTGGGATTTTGGTAGATTCAAGTGCATACAGATTTAGCTGTTTACCTGGCAGGGGCCGAATTTGCACATAATCAGAATCCAAGAAATTTCTAAAATAGGATAAAATCAAAAAGGCCGCCCCATGTGTTTTTTGTTCTTGCCTTGAAACGCCGACACGCTTGAGTCCACAGAGATTTCCAGCCCAACAGCACCAATTCGCTTTCCCACCCTTATGTTTCGTATGTCCAGGCATACTCGTCCATTCATTCGTTCAATCGTGTACCCCATAATCCCATCAAAAATAAACCCAAGAAGTCACTTGATCCATCCCCACAGGCCAGACCAAACACCCCAACCGCTAGCTATATCACCGATAAATGCGCCCCTCCCTCTCAACGGTAGTCAACCTCGCCCCAGGCGGTCCAGCCCGGTTGACGATAAACTCAGTCTCCCCCCTCGAGGGAATAACAATCGTGTCCCGGTCAACATAGTACCCCCTTCCACCCCCACCCCCACCCCGCACCGCACCAACATCCCGAGCCGCCGCGGCGGCGGCCATCGCCCTCATCGCGCCCCTGTCCGTCGAAATGACCACCGGCGCGGGCGCCATGTCCGCCCGCGCGTAGCTGGCCGCCACGGAGGGCGGGTTCGGCGCCGCCGGCGGCGGGGGCGGTGGCGGCGGTGGGGGGCGCTGGTCGGCCGAGGCGGAGGTGTACTCGACGCGCTCGACGCGCCGCTGGGTCGCTGGGTATGTGGTGCCTTGTGGACCCGGGGGCGGCGGTGGTGGTGGTGGGGGGACGCCCTCTGCGTAGCGGTCGCGCCACTCGCGCGGGTCGTAGTCGTCGTAGCGGTCGCGGTCTCGGGGTCCCGGTGGTGGTGGAGGGGGCGGGGGCCTGTCGTCGTCGTCGTCTCTTCGTCTGCTCCTCCGGTCCCGGTCGTCCTGGTACGCTGCCCTTGCGCCTGCTGCGGCGGCGGGGAGGACGAGGCGGCCTGCGGAGACGCCGTCTCTGGCTATGTTGGGCCGGCCGTAGCGTTCTCTCTCCTCGAGGTAGCGCTCTCTTCGTTCCCGGCTGCGGTCGCGGTCCCTGTCGCGGCCTCCTCGCCCGCCTCCGCCGCTACCTCGTCTGTCGTCCCGCCTGTCGTCGTCCCTGTCGCCACTACCGCTGCCACTCCCACTCCCACCGCGGTCATCCTTCCTGGGCTCCCCGGTAACAGCAGCCTTGACATCCTTGACCTTATCCTTGACCTTGTCCTTCTTCGACTTGTCCTCGCACTCCCAGTCCTCCTTGTCGCCGTAGGTAACCCCCTTGGGCCAGAACTTGTGCGCGGCGAGGGTGGCGGCGCCGATGGCGCCCAGCATGACCAGGGACGTCTTGGCGATGTTCTCGGCCTTCTCGGAGCGGGTGCTCGCCGACGTGTCGAGGATGTGCGACAAGGGCCCGCGCCGTGTGGTGCCTGTCTGCCGCGACGACGAGGTCACGTCTGTGCGGCGGGAGCGGGTGGAGCGCGTGGGCGAGCGTGAGTAGGACCTTGACCTTGACCGGGAACGGGACGAGTACGAGGTCGTGCTGTAGACGCCGTCTGAGTAGGTGCTCCTGTTGCGGGAGCGTGAGGAGCGGGCCCTCGAGGTTGCCCTGCCCCTCGACGGCGAGCGGGAGGGGGATGGGGTCCGAGATGGGGAGCGATATCGAGGCATTGTTGCTTTGGGACCGAGAGAAGTGGAACGGATCTCGAATTGAGGGGATCGTCAGGTCCGGGTGAAGAAGCGGTGTGGTGAGTGGTGAGTGGTGACCCGCCGTCCTGGATCCTCGACGAGAGGTGTCTCAGCCTTGTGAGACGGGTGGAAGTCCGGAGTGGGGGTGATGAGAAGACCCGGGAAGGGGGTCACGACATGGCTGACGATGGAACAAGAAAACAGGAATATGTGCAAGGTAGGATAGAACGAAGGCAGAAAAAGCAAAAGCAAGGTAATAAGAGAGATAAGTGCGAGTGCGAGTCGAGTTAAGATAGCAGCAGTAATGCGATGGTCCAGCCCAATGCTGCAAGGCACTCCCTGCCACGACGGCCGCCGTCAAGGCAAGCTTTCCCTTAGCTTCCGTCTGCCGAGACAGGTCTGGTCTGTTGCGCGGCGGGCCGTGGCGGTGGGCAGACAGCAGAAGGTTGGGTCAATCAGAGGTGGAGGTGGAGAATACACACGTAGGAGGAAAGCTTGTTGGTCCAGAAGACGGGGTCGAAATGGAAAAAGGCTGAAGATGATGATGATGATGATGATGACCTACCTTTGATTCTCACTCACTCACCTGTGACCCCATGCCACACCTCATTTCAACAGGGGAGGTGAGTCTGTCACACACTCACACGCTCTCTCCTTGAATCCTGCGAGAGTGGCTTGACGGGTGAGTGGTGACTGGTGACTGGCGAGTGGTGAGATGGGATCGGCCTGGGGTTGAAACGAAACAGGGGTGGGGGATGACGACGGATGGACGGGGGGGCTGGTGGCCGTGGATGAGGTCACCTCTTGCCCAGCTCCTGCCCAGCTCCTCCAGCTCATGCTCCAACGTCTAGGACCGGCGGGCCGATACGGTACCGAGGGGTGACCCCGTCTCCTTCGCAAGATGCACTTCTCTAATCGCGATATGCTTTCTCGCCATATTTAAAGCGTTCAGGCGAGAACACAGCAATATCCTAGATATCTCAAACAACCCCAAAATAAATATGACGCTGATCCTCATGCACGCATACCCGCCGCCTTGGGACTTGTTGCTGCGGCCATCCCACCCCTGAGCGCCACACCAAATCCTGCAGCCACTCAGCTGCACACAAGCCCAGACAACGGCTCACGTACCTACATAGTACATAGGAGGCCGCAGCTGACCAGACCGACCCGTCAGCTCGCTTGCCGCCCTGTTCAGCTGCATGCAGCATACAAGCATTTGCTGCAGTACTTGGCAACCAGCTTTTTCATTTGCCTTCGGAGAGCCTCAACTGACATGACCAACGGCCGCTGCGCCCCGAGACAACGCGAGACAACAAGATACTGTAGAACCATGGCTCGAGAATACTATTCAACTACTTCAATTAAGTTTTGTTTATCTATTCTCTCAGATATAGTCAGAGACTCGATCTGGTCAGAGCATGCCATCATGAAATAAACTCGGAAGGCGTCCGCACTCCATTCCGGGTATGGCGGGAACCATCGAGACTGGATATGCCATCGGCGAAATAATACAGAATAGATACACAACAGCCTGGTACAAGCCCCACATACATTCCGGATTGTTGGAGAACGAGCTGAGACGATTCTGCCACCCCGCTCGTAAACGTTTCAAATTATCTGCAACCTTCAATGCAGACACGTCTTTCCCCCAAGAGCCTTATTACCACTGTCATATCCCAACAGCGGTAGCTTTATCACAATGAATCCAGCCTCGTGGGCCCAACAACAGACCAAGCTCTTCTTCGACAGCCGCACATCGCCAACACGGTCACAATGTGACCAACTCGCGCTGTCCATCTCTGGCGCGTCCAAGGTCAGACCCGTGGACAACCCGGGCTCACTCAGCTACACCGTCGTGTGCAACGACTGCCCTGGGCCACGGGAGGAGCTCATCATGTCGTTTAGAGAACCGGGTGGTAGGCTCGATGATCGCATAGTAGACCTGGCTAGGAATGTTCACGGTGACCTTGTTCCCGAGTCAACTTGTTATGGCAATGTAGAGGGGGCCGATCCGCCACTGTCCATCTATTCCATGAACTACCTGCCAGGCTCTGCCTTGGTTGAGGTCCAGTCTACTGAGACCGATATGAGTAGAGAAGAAGAGACCAAGCACGAAAGGCTCATCAGGGACCTCGCTCGGTAAGGTCTAACACAAACCGAAGAGCTTCGCGGGACCTACCTCCCTGCTGATATTGTCAAGATACTTTGCGCGGTGTTGGTCCAGCCCACAGTCTGCCGATCTTCAGGACCAGCGGGCAGGGCGCGAAAGGATACGCAGTCAGCTGAACCAGCTCATCCATGTACTACCACCGGATAGTACTCTGTCGAAATCAACCCTGCCCGGCCTCATTACCAGCCTCGACTCACTATTCACCCAACACTACCCACAGGTCCTCACACATGGTGACTTCTCAGTAACCAACATCCTCATAAACGAGGAAACCTTTCATATCACCGGCATCGTCGACTGGAGTCTGGCATCAATCATGCCCTTCGGCTCTGACCTTGACATCCTGTTCCTGACCACCGGGTTTATGACCCTTGACGGCTGGCACGACTATTCATGTAAACCCTGTCTGCTACGCGCCTTTTGGGATGAATTTTGGAGCGTCTCCGGCATCAGAGGAGAAGAGGAGACCAGGAAGAATATAAAGACATCAGCCGAGGCGGCAGCCAAGATCTGGGCCGTCCTCAAGCTGGCGTTTCGTCGCAACGCCGATGGGTCACCATCTGAGGAAGTACTGGTATCTGAGAGGAGAATAGAACAGCTTGGGGCCTGGATCAACGAATGAGTGAGGCTAGCTACAGGAATACTCCCGTAAGTGTGCTGGTCGGAACATATTGACGCTGTTGCCGTTTTCTTGCCAGGCATGTTTGGCAAGGAATATTGACGTAGAGATCAGAGATTTACAACCACGGAAATAAAGTGTACACCCAAGCCTTATAAGATAACATCCTGCAGGACAGCTTCCCGTAGGAAAGCCTCCTATAATATAACCAGATCGGGTATGCCCTCTGCTGTTGCGGATGCGGATCTGCGATATCTTATTTAATCAGAATATGTCATATTGAGCTGCACGGGAGAGGCAGGCTCCCACCCCCACATACAGGTTGGAGTAAGCACCGGGCATAACGTAGATCTATTGCAACTCTGAGCCCCTCTCCTTCCGCAACAGAAAGGAAAGAATTCTCGTCTTCAACAAGCATTTGAAATAGGCCCGTTCACCAAGTATTTCAGAGCGCCACAAACCCCTTAGCAAACTTGATGACCTCGGCAGCAAGCGCCTCAGGTTGACTGACAAACGGCATGTGCCCAGTCTTGAGATCAACCACATCCCAGCGTACCTTTGTCTTTTCGAGCCACAAGTCCTGCACGAAGACAGGGTTGCAACAATCGTCCAGCGTACGCACGTATGCTCTCCTCCCATCAAATGCGGCATCTGCCCAGGCTGGGGCGGTGGATCTGGTCTGGAACGCAGAGTACGCATGCGGAATCAACGAGTTGCTCAGCTCCGCCGCAAGTGCCGGGTCGCAGTCGTTGTACAAGATGTCCGTGGCTGGCTCGATCAAAGCGAGGCCACTGGATGGCTACAAATCCACTATTAGTTTACTCCGTCCCAGCGACTACTTAGGGTTATTAGTAGAGACACACCTTATCCAGTTTGATAAAAGGGGGATAGACACCCCCTAGGGACTCGCCAAGCGATTCGTTGTCCAGAACAATGTTTCCCGCCACGTAAATGAGCCCAATCACGCCGCCGGCCTGGCCCTGGCTGCTGCGAGTCTTCTTGTCAAGGCCTTTTGCAGCGCCGCTGGCGACGATCGCACCATATGAATGCGCGAGAACGATGACATCCTTTTGCTGCTCTTCAACGAGAGGACGGATAATACCGTCACGTAATGACGCGATATCACCCGCGCATGTTGCTGCAGATGGGTCCGCGGGGTTGGAGCTCGCATAGGCGCCTGGGTGAGTAGCAAACCCGGCATCCTTTAGGTACGGTAGTAGAGGGCCATATCCGTCGGGAGAGCCGAATGCGCCAGGCACAAGAAGAATAAGAGGAGTAGTGTTGGTGGACATGGTGAGAAGTAGACCGGTGGAAGCAGTCGATCTTAGATTTATCGACGATGAATGTTAGAGCACAGCGAAAATTCGGGCTATATTCAGTCAAATTGTTGGCAACGGACCCGGCAGGCGGAAGGATGCCGTGAAAGATTGACCCGCACAGTGAATGCACATGTGCAGCATATTATTATAGCTTGGTGTATCGGCTGATATGCCAACTACCAACGCGGCAGGGTTGTGTTTCCACATTTCAAATCAGTTCCAACAACCAACAGCATTAACAACTCACAATGTGATTAGCTGTAGCTCGACCAACAGTTTTTGCATGGTGAGATCAAAATTCAGGAGCCAACCGAAAGGCCTGCATTCTGGAGGGCCCCTGGACGCAATTTTGCCACGTCTTGTCACTATTTGAGCTAGTGTTTACGATGTCACGTCAAATGTCTTGGAATTGCGGCGGGCCTTGACGCACCACACTCCTCCGGGGCTATTTTGAGCAACAACCCAGCGTGCAGCCGCAGAACGTTGAGCAAGGGAAATTGACAAGAAACGCAGCCAATTCTTCATGACATCCGATATTCACGCCCGCAAGACGGAGGATACCCATGGAGAGCCCCCCCCCTATAGGATGACCCGCTCTGGGACAATCTCCTATAGGATAATCTCTTATGGGATAACCGTCTATGGGATAAAAGGTTTGATGCTAAAGTAGCGGTTGCGTTTCCAATCCCCCATACATATAAAATGTACGTGGTGCCTTCATACAGTGGTGAGCACTCAAGACCCAGCGCTCAAAAAAAAAAAAAAAAATGATGCTAAAGCATTACTTTGATTTCCGAGTTGCCTGGCATGGGTGCGCCCTTTGCTTCTATAGTTACGAATCTCTGATCCCTTATTCATTGAGTCTTTTACACGCATCATTTGCAGTCATTATGCCTGAGTGAACTCGGCTTTCGTAGGTGTTGTTTTTTTGGATTCAGACATTCCTGCTTCACTACGTTGCACTAGAAAGTATTCACGAACATTTGAAGCTTTGGGTCTATAAAATGTTTTGCTAGAGCTACACACCCGGTGTATACAGTCTTCTCATACAGTGGTAGACGCCGAAGAACCCCAGTGCTGGAAAGTACCCAGGTACGCTCCTCGAAAGCTTTACTGAACAGAGTTTGATTATTGTGGTCATTTGAAAAGCTCGTGCAACACCCGTGGGAACGGAATGTTTCCGATCAAGTCTCTCCAGGGGGCAGCGTCGATCGATCCATCTCCACGCTGTACCGTGCAAAGGGACTCGCAAGTCTCAATCTCCTGCTATATCGAAAGAACACCCACGGTGCAACACAGAATAGGACCGAGACTCCCGCCAAGATGGACCCAGCACTGTTCGCGGTCAGGTTACCGTACATTGGCTGCGCCAGAAGCGTCATGAGTCCAGAGACAATGGCCCTGACAAAGGCAAGGCCGGAGAAAGCGGAGGCGCTGTATAGCAGATACGAATCCGCAAGAAAACCGCTGAGGGTGTATGCAATCTCGTTGACGGCGAAGCCGATGGGTACCAGTGCGAGCGTGGGCGCGATCCAGGGCAAAACCGGCACGGCTGGCGGGACCGTCCAAGCGAACCAGAAGAGCCCTATGGTCAGTGCTGGTGCCGCGAATGCGAAGCCCACGATTTTATCTTCTCTGTGTGTAGTCAGCTCTCAAGGTTCACCCAGTTGCGAGTACAGGCTGGATGCACTCACGGCTCGACAGGCTCTCTGGCTTTATGGCGGCGGGAGACGACTTTCATATCCCAAAGGCGTGGGAGGAATGTCAAGCATACTCCACACGCCAGAGCCAGAAACGGTAAGGAAGCAGTCGTCTTGCTGAACCCCATGGACTGGTAGATGCCTCTCGTAGACTCCGTGAAGAGGTAAATGATGCCCCACGAGATTCCAGAGATGAAAGCGATGAGAATCACGAGTGGTTCAGTCAGAAGAATGTATGCCGGCCTGACAACCACTATGTGCGCGAATGCCTTCCATCCCCCTGATCGGGGGTCGGCATTGTGCCATCTGAAGTCGTCAATCTTGTCACGTTGCTCACGCTCGAGCCTGGCCACAGTGCGTCCAAGCAACACGCTGGGCCGGCTCTCCCTCACTCCTAGCAGGGCCACGGTAAGCACACCGGTGACGATGGCCGCGCTGTAGTAAACCCATCTCCACCCAGCCTGGGGCGAAGCGATTATGTATGATGCATATATGGGACCAATGCAGAGCGCGATTGTGGTTGCGGCGTTCCAGAGCACGACAACCCACACGCGGGCGCGCGTATCGAAGAGATCTTCGACGCTACCTGCGATGACGACCGATGGTACAGCTGAAGCGGTTCCTGTGAGAAAGCGACCGATGAATATGGCTGTTGGCGTTGATGTGCTACCGAGTGGTATTATCGCGCAGAAGATGCTGAAGACGGCTGAGGAGATAAGATATGGATATCTTCGACCGGCGAGCTCGGAAAGTGGGGGGATAAGGTAGCCTCCGATGGCTTGACCCAGTTGATACCTACGAGGGGCGAATCAGATGAATATTCTCAACACGTGAGTGGCCGTTTTGGTTCCAGCATGGGATGGGTATGCTGAACGTAGACGAGGGATCGCTTGTTACTCACATGAAAGTGAAAGCAACCAGTGCTGTGATCTTACTCATGCCATACTCTGGCCCCGCAACATCGGCCACCGCCGCCTATTCCGGTCAATAAAGAGCTCCATTGAACAAAATGCAGCCTATAAAAAGCCTGATCATTGGGGGTGAAATACAAGGAATACCACAGAAAAGTGAAATACTTTACCCCCGTTGTGCTAATGACAGTTCTGTGACATCTCGTAAGCAGCTTGAAAATAAGGCCAAAGGAGCACCTGAGCGCCAGCGAAACTCACGTGTAAAGTTCGAGCAGAATTATCAAGGCTGTGTCGTAGACCTTTCGGCCAATAGGCCAATGCCGAGGATGGTGCGGCGTGTCACGAGCCCAGCTGATGACCCCGTTCGGCTCTCTCGCAAGCCCGTATGAAGACAGTATTTCACCATCATCGAGGTATGTGACTGCATGGATTTCGATGGCACTATCGCCAGAGACATCGGATTTAGCAGCCATGTCGCTAATAGGACAGAACAAAAGGGAGAGAAATTGTTCTAGCGCGACGCGAAGAACCCTGACTTGCGGTAAGCACTGATTTCCAAGATATGTGACACTAACATACCACACAGCAAGAACAATCACTCAAGAGCATTAAGTTTTATCTGTCACTTGTATACACCTATTCAGGCGTACTCTGTCCATCGCTGCCTGTTCCCTTGGCAGCCCAGCTCTGACCGACTTGAATCGCCGATGTCTGCAAATGGGGTCGATCAGATCACCGTTCTGCAGATGCAATGTCTCCCTTCTCAACAGCACGAGCAACTTTCGGACGGTTGACACGTTTCCATTGGCCCTTATACGTAGTCAATAATTCCGTATAAGGTATGGGACTAACAGTAATATTTTGGCGCCGGGAGCTATTGATCTGTCTGCTTCTTATTTGTCCACTTCAGCACGCCAGAGGTCCAGACTTCAAGCTTACTTCGGCACTTACCTAGTCCGCCCGCAGGATATATACTAAAGTGGCAAAACAACCCTGCCCGCATATAAGTCTGAAACGATGTAAAGACAACAGACGTGTCTATACACATTTCCGTACACACTTCCATAACGTGCTCGGAGTACCGGGGTCCTCGGCGATCTCCAACGACCTGACGATGGCACCTGGGGTGATTCGGAGGAGACGTGAAGGTCCGAATTCCAACTTGTACATGAAATCCGTACACCAGAGGTCTGCTCAAGTGGTCGTATCACCCAAGCTTAGAGCTGTCAGAATGGTTCAGAATGGCAGGAACACAACCCTGCCCTTGGTGACCCAATCGGATCCCACAGTGGTGGTACAAAATGCTTACTCGAAACTGCCCAGGTGTACAGCGCAACCACTAACACCAAACTTCGTACAGATATTCCGGAGACTAGAAATTGGTGCACCTTCGTAGTCCCGGAGGAGACTTTTAGTGCTGCAACTATCTGATCCTTCGTGACGCCGATCTGTAGTTCGACATATCTCGAGACTTCTGACGAAGCTCGATTCCTGGATGTACGGTCTCTGCTACAGTGCGTGTCAACGTTCACCAGGGCATGCTTAGGAATTACATAGGCATTTGCCCTCAATGTCAGAAATTTCTCGTGACAGAAAAGGAACGCTGGATGCATGAGGCTGATGTCCCACGGCAAATTCCAAGTAAGTCCACCTTCGTGGTCCGTCGAGATCAGTATCTGCCACTCCGCATGACACTTTGGTCATGTCTCCTTTGATTGATTTGAAGCGCTGTTCCTCCATACCAACCCGTCGAGTGTCTGAAATGTCGGGGTGCATGGGTTGTCCATTTGAGCCCCGTCAAACTCCGGAGCTTCCGGCTGCCTAGATATCACGCGGTAGAGAAGGACGGAAAGAACGCGCTAGACGTGCACGGAGGATGTGCATTATGTTGTGCTTAGAAATGTGTCAGGTCAAGTGGCTGAATCCGCCTCGGACACGCGAGTCTCCCAGGCCTCGGACTTTTGGACAGCACTTAGGCGAGGGCGTTCCTGACTTGCGTTCCCGCTTCAGCCAAGCCTCGCTTTGATTGAACGGCATGGTAGTTATTATGTACTTTCGTCGCTGTGGCTGGCCAACGCATGGCGCGAGTGCAGGTGAGGTCTCAGGACGAGGGCAGTTAGCTTGGAAAATTTCAGCTGACTGGCTTGGGCATTGACCAGTTTGGGAAAGTCTGGGTATCACCTGCCATTTTACTTTGATAAATATGGTGTTTGTTTCGCTGTCCTGACAGCCGAGCCGATTGGCTTGAAAAGCTCGACTTCCTGCATCGCATGTCGTGGGCCTTGCATCAGTCTTGTTCTGTTATGTGCTTGGTCAAAACGCAATATGGCGAGGGAGAGCAACACATCGACCCATTTTTGGGGCCGACCCGAGCTGACAGGTGCCGCATATGATTTCAGAAGTAAGCACTCAATCTATTCATGAGGAGTCTTCACGTCGCAATGGAGAGAGAGATGCAAGGGGCGAGGGTTGCGTTGAAGAGATCCACGGTACCAACATCCGAGTCTGACACATTCTATACAGGTGATGTGATAACTACTCCCTCAGTCGGCATGCTGGATGCCATCAGACGCACAACACTCAACGACGATGTCTATGGGGAAGACCAGACCACCTCCGCTTTCGAGCGTGAGATGGCTTCCATTTGCGGTAAGGAGGCGGCCGCCTTCGTGATCACCGGTACCATGGCCAATCAGCTTGCGTTGCGCACCCTCCTGAACGAAGCACCACCGTATGCCATCATGGCAGACGCCCAGTCCCGTAAGTTTCTCCTGCTGCCGCCTCACCCTATCATACTCAGTCTCTGCACATATCACCTTTGAGACAAACCACATCACCGCGAAAACATGGAATCTGGAATAGTTCTCTCATCGCTGATGAGTTGGATCTCCAGATATTGTTCATTGGGAGGCTGGTGGCGCTGCCTTCATTAATGGGGCCATGATCCAGGCCATACGCCCGCTCAACGGCAGATACCTCACGGTGTTGGACGCAGAGAAGCATGCTGTGCTGGCTTACGACGTGCACAAGGCGCCGACACGCGTGGTGAGCATTGAGAATACAAACTCGGGTACAGTAATTCCGCTTCAGGAGCTGCAGCATCTTCATGCCTGTAAGTCGCCCCCAAGTCCCATCTACTAGAATGAAAGCTAGATTTGAAACTGGACTTCGTCTGGCATCACCAGCTGTCGAGACACCAACGATTTATTGGTGATATCGTGCTGCTGAGGTGAGACTAGTACTGATTATAGGGACTACAGGGGCACAGAAAAACAATGTTTCGATCCATATAGACGGGGCACGGCTTTTCGATGCCGTCACAGCCAGCGGTTCATCGCTGCGTGACTTCGCGCAATGTGCTGACCTCATCACGCTCGACTTCAGCAAGAACCTCGGCGCACCAATGGGTGCTATGGTCCTCGGGTCAGCAGCTGCAATTCAAAGACTGAGACGAACGCGGAAGGGAATAGGCGGCGGGATGCGACAGGCCGGTGTGCTAGCCTCTGCGGCACGCCAAGCGATGGTTGAGAACTTTGGACTTGGAGGGATTGATTCTGTTGGAATTCTGGCCAGAAGCCACGCCATTGCGCGGACGATTGGACAAACTTGGACCGAAAGGGGTGGGAACCTCCTGCGTCCGGTCGAGACAAATGTGGTATGGGTAGACCTCAAATCATTGGGAGTTGATGAGAGGGCTTGGAATGAGGCGGGTAAGAGGCATGGCATTCTTATGGATGGCAAAAGGATCATGATACATCACCAGATTTCTGATGAGGCTGTGATGAAGCTTCAGAGTATCATTACTGAGGTGTTGCCAAGCGAAACAGCGAGCCTTAGTTTTGATGGAGCTTTTCTGACTTGTAGTATGAGAGCAAGGTTATAATTCACTCGGAATTCAACCCCCTATTTCCCTAAAGCTATCCTGGCGATATCACAGAAGAACGAGAACAGCAAAATCTAGTCGTGACTCGTGTAAGGAAGGAAGCATGCTAGTTGCACATACCTAGGTACTCAGATCTTGAAACAAAAAGGGCTAGATCCGGGTGTCCTCGTTGCCGCTTGGCCTCCTCTCCAAGATATGACTTCCGAGCTTCTTTTCCCACTCCAGCAAGACTGTAAGAATAGCAAAGTGTCCTTCTTGTTTAGCCAATAGAACAGCCCCCTCCAAGTCTCCGTAACCGCTGCGGCCACCAGCCTTAAGCAAGTATTCCAACATATCTAGGCGTCCAAACTCAGCAGCAAAATCAAGTGCCCGACGTCGAAACTTGATCATCATTGGATAACAGCCGCTGTCAGTAAACCTGCCACTTAAAGCATTAATATCAGCCCCATGATCAAGCAGAAACTCAGCCACAGGCAATGAAGTGCACAGTTGAAGTGCTGTTCTGCCCCCAAATGCTTCCACAGAGGCTTCATTGACATCGGCTCCTTTCTCCACAACAAGATACTTTATGAATTCCAAGGACCTGTGTGAGAAACAAGCAGCTTGTAATGCTGTAAAGCCACAAATGCTATCGGCACGGGCAGGGACATTGACATCTGCCCCTCTTCGGATCAGCTCCCGTGCCAAAGTCTCCCTTCGATGAAGAATCACTTGCGCAAGTGGCAACCAGGTGAAGTCTTCTGTTTGGGAACGCCACCCTTGCTTTTGGACTTCCCCAACAGTGTCGATGATGCTGAGAATTAACTCATCCTCTGCGCCTGCCTCGACAAGATGGTCCATTAGACGTCGTGGTCGTGGTGGAATGGGAGCTCCCTGGTCCAGAAGACGCTCAAAGACGTCTAGGTAAGCTGGGGTTTCCGAGTCTCGCATGTAATAAATAGTAGGGTCACAATGCAGGAGTGACGCTTCCAAGAGACTAAGACCAGTCCCCATTTGTTTACAATCGAAACCTTCATCTAGCAAAAGATGCACAATCTCGCAACGATCTGGGGAATTGCTGAGTAGTGCATCGTGTAACAGAGTGTTTTGCGAGTCTGTTTCTGGCACAGGTCGTGGATGGACCTTGAAGCCTCTGCTGATAAGGAACTCCACGACATCCAAGCTGCAATGATTTCGGATGCTTAGTTGGAGCAAATCCATACCAGACTCTTGGTACTCCAAATTTGCGTCGACTAATCCGTCCAGTAGTAAGACATCACAATAGTGATGTTCAACCGACATAACCTGACCCCGGAGAATGGAATCTGGAACCTTGGACACTGCTGCTTTAAGAATGTCTTGGTCGATTTTCGTCGCCAAATGGTGAGCCTCTGCATTGGATCGTATCCATGTGAGAATTTCGAAACGGTTTGTCCTGGAACCTAGAAACTTGGCCGTGACCTCTAAGTCCGACTGAAGACTCACATGAGTGTCATATAAAAGCTTTCGGCGGAAATTTTCCAGCTGCCAAAGATCTGTGCCATGTCCTATATGGCTGGAGTTGAGATTCATCTGGTGCACAATCTCGTGGACTGGAACCCATTCAAGGAAGGCCAGGAAAGTATCCGGATTTGACCACTCTTTAAGAAGCATCAATGCCTCTTTGCTTCCAGCCACGGCTGCAATCACCATGGGAGTCCAAGGCAAGGTTCCTTTATCATACTTCTCTTCATGGCTCTGTAGGAGACCAACTGCTGGATCTGTGCCTAGTTGCAGTAAAGCAGACATTGTCTTCGTGTCATTGAGAAATGTTGCAAACACCAAACTTTCCTGCATGGTAAACAGGAAATCAAAGAACATATCCCGTTTGCATGACTGGAGATATTGTTTCAGGGTGCGTACGCCTCCTGCTGCTGCTGCGAATATACCTGCATGGCAAACAGTGGTTTGGTTATCACCACTGTGTTTGACGATGATCTTGTACAGTGCTTGCCGTTTTTCTGCCGGGCATAACATGATAACATGATCAAAGTCCAATAGTCTGGAACATACGTAGAACTTTGCGCCGCCATTGTCGTAACAACGTGGTCGTAACTCCGTTGACAGAAAGCCACCTTTGATAAGCAGCTGAACAAAACAATCAATGGTGTTTTCTTCGTCTGATCTCCAATATAAGAGTTGGTAGGTAGCACGAAGCTCCAGATATCTCTCATCCCGATGATACGGTGAGTTGACGCTGAATTCAAATTCATCAGCCTCAGAATCGGGACGCGCGCCAGCATCGACAAGGAGCCTCAACATCTCTGTATCGCGTCGAGATGCAGCAATCAAAGACGATAAACACAATCGTTCATGTACAGCAGCGTCATCCATCACCTGTGAGTGACGTTCGATGGCCTGCCTAGCAATTCTGAGCATCCCGTCTGACGATGAACCGATTCTCACGGCTATTTCGAGGAAGTTGAGCGCATCTGCGACGATCGGATTGTTGCATCGTACAGTGTCGAGCATTTCAAAAAGCACGTTTGCAGCGGCTGGTCTCTGAAGTTCGTGGACTGTGTTGCATAAGTTTTCATACACTGCACACACTGTCGGTCCCGTTATAGAGAAAAAGGCTCTCAGCACCCTGAGGTCTGCGGACAGGCCAAACCAATTCAAGAACCAGCTTGAATCATGAGCAGTCCAGTCCATCTCCATGTTATTGGATATCTGGAACGTGATACGGGCGAGGAGCTCCCAGGATGGATTTATACCTAATAATCGGGGTCGCGGTGCCTCCGCACACTCGACGGGCACCATATCGAGGATACGATAGGAATCGGCTGTTTGAGGGCAAAGCCATTAGATCGTGTTGCATTGAAAGACTCCCCACTCGATTTATGAGGAATTTACAGAAATCAAGTAATTTTACCATGAACACATTGAAGGGACACTGCTTGCGCAACTCCTGGAATCTTGAGACGGCCTCTTGAGCTGGCGCAAGGAACGCGATGCCGCCGTCGAATCTGGCGGGGGAGCCTTGGTGCACCCATGCGAGGCGTTGAGATGCAGATGGGACCGATGATGCCGAATCTGGACGCGATACGGTGGGGCCTACCAAAGTCGTTGTTGATGATGTTGTCGGCGACGGAGGAGGCGTCTTAATGATAACACCGGGCGGCAGTGCGGTAGTTCCAACTATGTTCGTTAGGGGGAAAGTGTGGCCAGCAAGTGCATGGGTTGAGGTTTTGACTCACGCCTTGAAGAGAAGAGGTGGCTTCGTTTCCGCTTTCTATGAATTTCCTTGCGAACCTTCCTTTCATCAATAATCATGCCGTTCCAGAGGACATCGCTTTTCTTTCCCTGCTTTTGGCGCAAATCCCAGTAAGATTTGATGGTTTGCCAGTCCTGTCCTTTCAAGTTCTTCCTCAGCCCCAGGACTTCCCGGAGTGCAACTTCGTAGTCATGTGTCCTGTCATGATCAGACACCGGACGCAATTTGCACGAATGGCGAAGAATCTCCTCACCTCATCAATGGAAATCCGCGTTCCTCCTCCATAATCCGTTTCAACTCATTAAGCGTCTTGTTCTGACATATGTACAATTCATGGAGGACAGTTTTATGCTGAAGCCAAGCGCTTTCTGGAAGCGTGGTCGCATGTTGGGCAGATGCTGGCAGACTGGGATTCATTGGTGCTGGGCGGCTGATAGTACCTGACAGTGCTGATAGCACAGAAAGGAAACGACAAAATGTTGATCTGGAGGCTAGAACCCGAGGACTGTATGTGTGGGACATACTCAGAAAATAAGGTGTTCGGATCCGTTGAGAGATCTAGAGTTTCTCGAAGAGACAGGCCAATATTTGAATGGGTGATTCGCCAGCCTTGGAGGGCAACTCGTGGAAATCAGGAATCCTCCCGTAAGACACGGGAGCCACGCGGCACATTTGCACCAAAATCTGGAAATGCTCATTGGTAGAACACATTAGGTGTGCAATGCCAGAACGTAGGTGCAGTTTCTGTTTCTGCCCTAAAATCTGACATACTTCCAGTTTACCACAATCTCACCACTCAACTACCTTCATTTCATTGTGTAACGGCACTAATTCTAGGCTCCGATGCCCGGTGAACCCAAACAGGATGCGTTTGATGGTCAAGACAGCCCGACCACCAAATGGCACTCTTTTCGAGATTCAGGGGTGCCACGCGGGGTGATGCTCGCCAATGTTGTCTTCGACTGTGTTCACCACGCGATCTAACTGGGAACTTTATTGGTGTCGGCTTTGGATTTGACGATGCCGTTGGGAGGCAGGAATTCAGGGGCCGGTGCTCAAGTCTACCCGTTGGGGCCTATTTAGGACATAATATAGCATGTTAGGCCTAACATAGTATAGTAAAGTAACATTATATATTATTATTATATAGCATATTAATCTAATATAGTATATTAAGCGGATATAGTATATTTTTAAAAGAGGTATAGTATATCTTAAAATAGAATAGTATAACTAGTTATATAATATAGGATAGGTTAGGTCTATAGGCGCTTAGGATAGGATATACTAGACTAATTTAGGATAAGTACTAGATAAATACTAATACTATTAATTTTACTAGTTAAGGTTATAGTATATAATTTATTACTATATACCTTACTATAAATCTATAAGTCTAAAATATAGTATATACCCTAATAAAATCTATTTTACTCTTTATAAAATTTAATCTATACTAAATCTAGTTTAGTCTCTATAAATACTATATATACCCTATTATATACTAGACTTAGTTAATCTTAATAACCCTACCTAGCTATAATATACTAACTATATAATAAGTCTAAGCTAGTTATATCTTATATTTTATTAGGGTAATAAGTATTATAGCTAAACTTTATATATAGAGAAGATATTTAAGGAGATATTAAGGAACTAGATATAAAGGGCTTAGTTAAAAAAGGTATATATCCTTAAAAGTAAGGGTATTTTTAGATATATTATAAATATTATTTATTATTATAGAGATTAACCCTTCTACTTTTTAGACTATCTAAAAAAAAAAGGAAATAATAGTAAGAGATAAAAGAAACCTAGTCTATTTAATAAATAACTACTATAGAAGCCTATAAGAGTATTAGTATAATAGACTACTAGAGAGGATATAATAGTAAGGGATAAATTATAACTAATACTAAATAGTTAGTAATTATAAGTAGTAAGGTAGATCTATTTTACTATTAATAATATTATAGATTAAAAGGATATATATAGATATTTATAAAATAGGATATAAATTAAAAGTAGTAGATCTATTAACTATTCTTATAATTAGTAATAATATAGATTAAGTAATACTTATAGATACTTACTAAATTAAATATAAGTTAACTTTAGTTTTATTAACTGTTAATTATTAACTGTTTTTAAGGTTAGTAATAATATAATTAAGTAATACTTATAAATATTTACTAAATTAGATATAAGTTAACTCTAGCTCTATTAACTATTAACTATTAACTATTAACTAATTATTAACTAGGATTATTCTTAAGGTTAGTAATAGTATAGATTAAGTAATACTTATAGATATTTATAGAATAGGATATAAGTTAATTCTAGCTCTATTAATTATTAACTATTCTTAGAATTAGTAATAATATAGATTAAGGGAATACTTATAGATACTTATAGAAATATAATATAATTAAGTCTAGTAGATCTATTAATTATTCTTAGGGTTAGTAATAATATATAATAAGGTATAGGTAAGCTAGTAAGAATAGGAAGTTTTACCTAAGATATAGTTATAATTAAAGCTAGTAGATATCCTAGTTATTTTAGATAATATTAACTTCCTTAATATCTAGTATATATAGCTTAATTAGCTATATAGTAGTAATACTAATTATTATAGCCTTATTCTTAACTTTATTTATAATTTAAAGACTAAGGATAGAGTCTTAGTTACTAGATAGGTAGATAGGCTATAGAATAATAAAGATATATTAATTATATAGGTAGTTAAGTAAGAAAATATACTAGATATAGCTGAAAAGCTAGTTATCTTTATCTTATATATACTAGATATAGTTACCTATATTAAAGGTAAAGTATTTATTTAGTATACTAGGAAACCTAGGAATATATAATATTAGTAATTATACTTATAATAGTATAAATATAATAAACTATAATACTATAAATATATAAGAGGTATTATATATTACTTAATATATTTTAACTACTTTAACTATTTAGATAATTACCCTTTTAAAGTAAGTAATAGCTTTAATACTAAGATATTTATAGTATATAGATAGCTAGGCTAGCCTACTTTTACCTATTAGCTATAGGGAAGTATAGATAAGGGATAATATACTTACTAGTAAAACTAAATTTATATAACTATTAGATATACTACTATAAAAATATAGGTAGGTACTAGGGCTTATTATAGTCCTTAGTAAAGGCTAATTAGATATAGTACTAAAACTTAGGCTTAATATTAAGGTTTATTAAAAAGATAGATAGCTACTAGCCTATATTAATCTAATAGTATATAGTATAATACTTTAGGGTAGGGATAGTATTAATTATAATAGGGTTATAATATATCTTATTTACTAAGTTAGATATATCTATAATATAGTTATCTAGCTTAAGGTTATCCTTAATAGTACTATAATTAGTATATACTAAGATAAGGTTAAATAAGTTAGGGTACTTCTAGTAGAGATTAGTTAGTATAGCTATTAACTTAGAGTTTAAGTATTAAAATATATTATATAGAATAAAGTAAATTATCTCTTATATATTAACTTTTATTAATATAACCTTTTTAATATTAGTATTATTAGTATTATAAACTAGGGTTTTAAAGAGACTATAGAAGATATAGTTAGTGATAAAATATATAATAGGGTAGGGTAGGGGTAGGGTATAGATAAGGTATAAGTTATAAGGTATAAAAGTAATAAAGTAGGTAGGTGTTTATCTTTAGAATAGTACTAGTCTTTTTTTAGATAGCTCCTAGCTTATAGGCCTAAAATACCCTATAACCCTATACTTTCTAGGTATCTAGTATTTTAAAGTACTTATTAGTATAAATTCTTACTAGTTAATATATTTAAGTTAACTAAAAGACTATATTTATTATAGAATACCTATTAGTAGATATTAATATAGATATTAGGCTATAAAGTATTATTTAAAAACTATATAATATCTAAACTAGTTCCTATAACTTTCTATTAACTAATAATAATAGTATCTAGAGGGTATTCTAATATAGCTAGGCTTCTAAGTTATAACTAAGCTAGAGTTAGACCCTTTAAGCTAGCTATACTTATAGCTATAACTATAGATAGCTAGTTAAATATCTTATAAGCTTAGTATATAATCTACTAAATATTCTTATAGTTAGCCTTTAAGACTATCTAGCTTATTAGAATAGAATTACTCTTAGTAATAGTAGCTATTATTATAACTACTATATTAATAACGCTACCTATCTCTAGGTACTTAGTATTAAGGTTCTTAATAAAGAGATCCTTAATATATCTCTCCTACAGCTAGTGTTATAGGAATAGGGGAGTAGTGATAGACTAGATAGTATACTCTAATAAGGAGTAGCTACCTAGGTGGTGGATAGGTAACTATAGATGCTTAGTATTTAGGGGGAACTTCTAGATATAAAGGGTAAGTATATATTCCTTATAAGCCTTAAGCTTAAGAATACTATCCTTAAACAGGATATATATTAAGTTAGTTAGTTTATTATACTTTATATAAGCTCTGTTAATAGCTTAAGTTATAACTTAATTAAGAGTTAGAGAGATTAGAGATAAAGATAGTTTTAGGTTATTAATACTCTACTAAACTTTAAAGCTATTTTTTAAGTCCTAGCTAGGGAGGTTTTTTATTATAGCCTATATTAAGGTAGTTTAGTAGTTAAACTAGCTATAGGTAATAATATTAAAGTTTAAGAGTACCTCTAAATTAGTAGCTACCTAGCTTTTAGGTATATAGTAGAATTTATAGAACTTATAAGCTCTAAAGCCTTTAAAGCTAGAGTTCTTAGTCTAGGCTAGTATATTACTAGTGAAATATATTATAAAAGTATATATTTAAGTTATTCTTTTATTAATATTTATAATTAGGCCTTAGTCTAGGTATTATATTAATTTTAATACCTTAATAATATCTTTAAAGTTAGAGCTATATAGCTTAAATATAATTAGTAGGATATTATAAAGCTAAGACCTTTTAAAAGTATTTAGGTTAGTAACTATTATATATATTACTATTAGAGACTAGTATAAGTTTTAGTAAATACTAATATTATTAATAAAGATAAGAAGGGGTATATTTATAATTAGGTATTACTTATATACTTCCTTCTACTACTCCTAGTTAATATTAAATATATTTATAGAGTATAGGAGGTAGCTGTCTATAACTTTAGTAAAGTTTTAATAGTCCTTCTAAATAGAGTAGCTAAATATTTTAATCTCTAGCTTAGTTTAAATAGGATAGGTATAGTATATAAGGATAAGCTAGCTATCTAGGAGTATATACTAGACTTAGTAGTACTAGTTTAAGCTTTATACTAGGGTATTTAGTACTACCTTATACTTCTTAAATAACTACTTAAGTTTACTAGTTTTAGAGATTTATAGTACTTATATAAGTATAAGGTCTTTATAAGTCTTACTAAAGAGCTTATTAATAAAAATATTAAGAAAGTTAAGAATATTAGCCTTATAAGTAATAATAGGGATAGAGTTAAGTATAAGTTTATCTACTATAAGCTTTAAAATAGCTATTATCTTACTAAGTAGCTAGTAGTTAAAATATAGAGCCTTTTAAATTTTAAGTATTAGGCCCTTTAAAGTATACTTAAATATTAAGCTACTCTTATACTTTTTAATTCTAAATCTAAATATATAGCTAATATAAAGGTTTTTTATATTAGGATTATTATTACTAATAATCTAATAATAGTAAGCCTTATCTATATAATAGAAGAAGATAAAGTTTAAAGGGAGAATAGTTATAAGTAGAGTAAGCTTACTATTAATCTAGATATAAAGATAGATACTTTCTAAGGTATAAATAGATAAGGCTTATATATATAAGTAGAATAGCTTTATAGGCTTATTAATAAAGAGGGCTAAACCTTAATAGATAGTATAAAAAATATTAGAGGTAATAAGGTTCTTAAAGATAAAGATTAGGTTAAAGAATATTAACTTTATATTTAACTTAAATAGTTTCTTATTAGGCTTAATTACCTTTACCCTACCCCTTTTACCTCTCTTCTTAGCCTCCTTATTAGTAGCTTTAACTTTTATCTTATATACCTTAAACTTAACCTATACCTTTAGTTATAAGCTAGATAGTAAAGTTAGTATCTTAAGAATATTAAGAGGGATATTAGCCTCCCTTATATATATAAAAGGTAGGTACTTTTAAAACTAGTTATATAGTATTATAAGCTAAATAGATAAAGCTATAATCTTTAGTAGAATACTATTATAGTATTTAAGGAGGTAGAGGATCTAATATAGTTGCTTATAGCTCTTCTAGCTTATACCTTTAAGCTTAATATATATTATAATTACTATTTAGAACTTAGATATTTTAAGGAATTAGTTTTAGTAGGAGGGGATAAGCTAGGAGGGGTTATTAGGGTTAAAGTTAGCTGTAGCCTTTATAGTGTTAATCTTAACTAGGCTGTTAAATTTAGTAGGTAGGATGGGATATACTGTAGCTAGGATAGGTGGAGGAGTGTTATTAACTAGGTTAAAGGTGATTAACTCTAGCTTAGGCTTAGCTAATACCTCCTCCTTATACTTAGTAGTGTTATGAATATCTTTAGGGTTATAGGCTATCTCTCTTATTATAGTTTTAACTATAGCCTCTATATTTTATTATAGCTTTATAGTGTTAACTCTAGCTAAACTATAATATTAGTAGAAGGGGGACTTTTAAGGGATAGTAGTTATAGGGGTTAGCTATATACCTTTAAAATCTTTAAAGTTAGAGCTTAACTCTTTAGGTAGGCTATAAGGGTTCTTAAAGTCTATTATTAAATCTATACTCTTCTTAGTAGTATTACTCTTAGTAGTATTATTACTTATTATAATTAAGTTACTCTCTTAATTAGTCTTTAGGATAGTTAGTAGTTACTCGCCTAGGTAACCCTAAGGTAATTAGGAACCTTGGGTACCTTAGCCTAGGTTGCTAATATGCGCTTACTGGTTAATTCGCTATCAATGTATTAACTAGCCTATAGGGTTGTTAGGTAGTTAGAAGCTACTACTCTTCTACTTAGGTATTTTTATAGTAAAGCTGGTAAGCTATAGGTATAGCTATAGAATCTATACTTAGGGATTAAGTTAGTCTATAGGGGTTTAGTAGATAGAGGAGTATAGTATACTTAGAAGTAGTGGTAGTATTAATAGGTAGTCTAGATAGTAGGGCCTATACTATAGTAACCTAGGAGGTTAATATAAATAATAATTTAACTAAAGGTAGGGTATATTAATATTAATAAGTGTTTATTTTCTAAGGCTATAGTTAGTCTAAAAATAATATTATCCTTCCTACTATAGTATTAATTAAAAACCTTTTTAAATCCTTACCTCTAAACCTAACCTTACTTCCTTCTTTCTTTAATACTACTAACCCCCTTCTTAGGACTATAGCTTTTTAAGTTCTACTATCTACCCTTCTACCCCTAGGGACCTTAGCCTATTAATACTATTAAAGGTCTCCCTCCTTCCTATAAGCTATTTTAGTATTATAGCTTTTAAGATATCCTTTAACAAACCCCCTAGTGGTAGTAGCCTACTATAACCCTCCTATTATAGTAGCTGTAACCCTGTAAACTAACCTTAAGAGTTAACCTAGTACTCTAGTTATAGTAGCTAGACCTACCCTCTAACAGGTGAGTAGCAGCCTACCCCTAGCAGCGCCCTTGTACCTCTATTATATACTAGCTTTTTTCAAGTTACCCTATCTATTAAGTCCCCTACCCTATAAATAAATCCCCCTCTCACCTACCCCCTTAACTATCATAGATATATAGTACCTAACTTATAGATTAATATAATAGACTTTATTAAGTAGTAGTCTTTAGGCTAGTAGTCTTTAGTTTACCCTATTTTAGATAGGTATATAGTTTATAATAAGCTTTAGATCTTATTTCTCTTACTAGAGCCTACTTAGTACTCTCTAATAGGGAAGCTAGTATATTACTAATAAGCTCTAGTTAGGCTTATATAGTAGTATAAAGTTCTATAGTAAGGAGAAGGAGGGCTAGTACTTTAAGGATATTTATCTCTTTACCTTCTTTAAGATTAAATAAAAGTATAATATATTCTACTTATAGGAGTATTATTAGTTTTACTATAAGTTTTAGATTAATTTTTTACTATTTATTATTAAGGAGTAGGTTATTATAGTTAAGAAGCTTAATTACTTTACTTATAAGATCTTCTTTATCTATAGTATAGTAAGATATATATTTATTACTATTAAGGTTTTATTTTCTAGTATAAATATTTAAACTATTATATTTTAAAAGTTATATTAAGAGTATAATAAAATATAGCTTAGAATATAAGGTATAAGGTTATATAGGAGGATATATTTATAAGTTTTTTTATATTATTTATTATTTATTTTACTATCTTTAGTTACTTTTTAATTAGTAAAATATTCTAACTAGGTATATCTCTAGCTACTTACTTTTAAATAACTATATAATTTTCTAGATAACTTTTATATTAATATTAAAGTTTATCTTTTTATTAAGGATAATCTCTTTTATATTTATTATTAAATTTATTTAATAATAAGTAAGAGTACTTATAAGTATAGCTAGGTAACTATTTATAATATTATTCTTTAGGCTAGTATTTTTAATAATTTAAAGTTACTCTAATTTTAGTATTTAAAGATAATTACTACTAGTATTATATAGAAGATTAATCTTATTACTATTAAGGAGTAGAAGCTAAATCTTAATATAAAGTAGGCTAAGTATATTTCTAACTAGATCCTAGTTAAAGATAATTATATATAAGCTTATAACTTCTTTAAATTATAAGGTATAGACCTTTATTTTAAGAATATTAAGTTTAATATATTTAAATATATTATTTTTACTAATAAGAATACTATTTTAATACCTATTATAGTATTAAAGTATTATACTAAAGACTTATATATCTAGAATACCTTTATTAGTAACTCCCTTTCTTTAGAGCCTCTCTAGAAGACCCCTTACTATAGTAGTACTCTTTTAACTAATAATCTTTTTACTAGCTTCCTAGGTTCTTTTAGTTATAGTTCTATCTTTAACTACTATATATTACCTAGTTAGTATATAATAGGCTTTAGCTTTAGCCCTTATAGCTCTTATAATAAGGGTGAATTTCTTATTAACCCTAGCTTATAGGGTTTATATTAAGGTAGTATAGTAGCTCTTTAGGGTTATAGTAATATATAGAGTAGTTTAACCCCTTATACTACTTAATCTTCTAGTAGATATACTACCTATAAGTTATTATAGATATAGGCTATATAGTATAAATAGGAGGTCTATAATATTTTTAAGTAATATAAGGCTAAGATAGAGGTAGAATACTAGAAAAGAATATAAGCTAAGATTACTTATATAAAGTAGTAATTCTAGTAAGAGTAGTAGCTATAGTAATTATACTCTTAGGTTTTATTATAAACTAGTTATTATATTAGTAACTTATACTCTTTATTATTATCTTTTAACTATAGACCTCCTCTACTAACCTTATAAGGAATCTACTACTACTTAAAGACCTTATATTATACTTACTAGGGTAGTAATAATAGCTTTTACTTATTATAGGCTAGCTCTACTATAAGTAGCTTTTAAATTAATCTAGATTACCCTTTATTAAGTAGTTGTTTTTTATTAAGTAATTATTCTTTATTAAGTAGTTAAGGTGACTTTAGTAGTTATAGTAACTTTAATAGTTATAGCTAAAGTAACTCTAGTAGTTATAGCTATAGTAATTTTAGTAGTTATAGTTAAGGTAACTCTTATACTTAATAGTATTTATAGCTAGGAAAGGGACTTTTATTTATTATATATTAGTATAAGAGTATATACTTATTAAGCTTACTAAATATATAGGCTACTTTTACTAGTATCTACTCTATAACTTAGTCTTTAAAGTAACTTAGGTTTTTTTTATTTATAAGCTAATAAACTTCTAGTATATTAAGCTTTATATAGCTTATTATATTTTTTCTAATATAAAGTAACTTTTATTAAGAGCTTTATAGTTTAATCTTTAGTTTTTTAATTATACTTTAAGTTAAAGGATTTATATAGATAACTTATAGTTAATAGGCTTAGGCTATCTTATAATAATAGTAAGATTATAACTATTATATTTAGGATTATAAGTATTATTACTAGGTAGAAGAGCTAGTTAACTTACTAAAGTTAAAGCTTAGCTATAGTTATAATACTATTTTTAAGTCTTAATTTTAAGTTTTTACCTAGTAGTTTATAGGTATTAATAGTACCTTCTAGAAGTACTTTAAGATATATAACTCTTAGAAGATTATAATTATATATAGTAAGAAGGATATATTAGATTAGGATAACCTTTTAGATAATAATTATAAGTAGATATAGAGCTTTTTTATAAAAGCTACTAACTACTTAAACTTATAGTATATAACTTATAAGTAGTTAACTATTTATATTATTAAAGGGGTTTTTAATTATTATTCCTAATTAGTAAAGAGAAAGAGTTTAGTAGTTTAGTTATCTTTTACTAATAAAGGTTAAGATATAGTAGAAAAGGCTAAAATCTATAGAGCTTTTATTATATTTATTAAACTAGGAGAAAATATAAGATATATAGATTATATTATATAATATATATTACTAGTACTAGATTAGGTATACTAGGCTTCTTTATAGAGTAATTAATTACTTATATATAAACTAAATAGGCTTTAAATCTATAGTATAGTAGCTTTCTATAATGGGTTATAGGGTACTAGGTATAATAGAATAGTAATAGGGAAGGTAGGGTAGTATATTAGGTCTAGATCTAGTATAAGACTAATTCTTACCCTTTTCTACCTATTCCTTTAGAAGGGGTATTTAGGGTACTTATAGGAAAGACCTTTATAGTACTTATCTAAGCTTTCTATATCTTTTAGGATTAAATTAGCTAGTTATTATAACTATACTTTCTCTTTAGTAGGTATCTTTAATTATCTTACTTTAGCTATTAGCTATCTTCTAATAATAATTATAATAGCTTTACTTTTAATTCTAATTACTTCCTTTTATAAGTTACTAGTCTTTCTAACTTTAGTTTATACTTATTAGTAGTATATAGTTTATTTAGTTTACTCTTTAAAAGGTTTCCTCTTTTTACTATCTTTAGTTCTTTTCTTCTTCTAACTAATAACTTACTTTAAGAAGCCTTTAGGTAGGTTTCTTTAGTAGTCTTCTTTAGCTTTCTTTTAAACTCTATTTTTATTAATATTTATTATTATTATTATTATTATATCTTACTTATTAAGCTTATTTTAGGGCTTTTTACCTATCTTTTTATATTAAGGCTTTATTAAGGGAAGTAATTATAGTTAAGGTTTTTCTTAGGGAAGTAGTTATAGTTTAGTTAATAAGTAGTTATATAAGTTAGTTAACCCTTCTCTTACTTTACCTATTAATTATAAGTCCTCTATATATTCTTCCTTCTCTTCTCTATTTAATTTTATTTATAGTAACCTTATCTCTTATAAAAAGGGTAGCTTATCTAGAGAGTATCCCTCTAAATTAGGTTTAATCCCTAAGGGTATAGATAGTAATTATATTTATTTTATTAATCTTTTTTCTAATAATAAGTTCTTCTCTTATAGTTTATCCTTCTTTACTTTTAGTAATACTAGAAGTACTTAGAGTTTATTCTTAAAGATAGTAAGAAAATAATCTAAGATAGCTTTATAAACCTTTTAAATCTATAGTAAGGTAGCCTAAAGGGTCTTATTTATACTAGAGAAATATAAAAAGTATAGCTCTTTTAAGATACTTTAAATTCTTAAAAGCTTTAGTACCTTTAAGGTATAGTTTATTAAATAGTACTAGCTAGTAAAGGTAGTAAAATATATAATACCTTTTTCTTAGTTAGTTATAATAGAAGCCTTTTTAAATATACTATAAACCTCTTATAATCTATTAGAGTATAGTAAGTAGGTATACTACTAGACTTAATTAATTTAGTTATATATACTCTATAAAGGCTATCTATATAACTTCTTTAAGGAGGTAGAGAAATAGGTACCTTCTCTTTAGGAGAATATAGGCTATATAGTCTTTTAAATAGGTACTTTTTAATATAACTATTATATTAAGAAGTACTATTTACCTTATACTCTAGTAAGTACTTTTCTTTTTATCTACTCTATTTTAATTAATCTTTCTTAGAGTAATTCTTTAATTATTAGATTAATTACTAACCTATACTTTATATAAGCTATTCTAAAGGGCTTTATAAAGAGTATAAATCTATTCTTATTAATTATATAAGAGGAGAAGCTTTTAGTTTTATAGATCTATCTATTTTATACCCTTATAGCTTTATTTATAAATAGCTTTAGTAATTATTTTATATTTAATAAAATAGTTTAGAACTTTAAGTTTACTAGTAACTTAAAGAAGGATAGTAAGATAAAGTAGATTTTAACTTAGAATATAAGTTTTATAGCTTTTATAAGGGATTTATATATTAAATATTATAAGATTTTATTATTATAGAGGCTAGTATTTTTTATAGATAGTTTCTAGTAAATATATAGTCTTTTAAGCTAGTAGAGTTTAGTAGTAGTAGCTTAGTAGATAGCTTTTAGGAGAAGATCTTAAGGGACTTAATAGAGAATTATTATAATATAGTATACCTAGTTTTTATAGATAATAGGTTCTTAGGCTAGTATAGGGTAGTTTAAGGGTTTCTCTAGGAGGTTTTAAAAGTAATAGATAATACTTTTAGAGAGTAGCTTAAGGGCTTTCTTCTATTCCTATAGAAGATAATTTATAGAATATAGATAGCTCTTCCTCTATAGCTAATTAGAGGAATAGTAGATTAGTAATTAGGGTATATAGTTAGGTTTTTTATTTTTTAGAGTAGAATATTAATACTCTTTTATTAAGTTTTTAATAGTTATTCTAGGTCTTTTAAACCTAGGTATTACCTTTTAATTAAATTATATTACTTTTTAACTAGATTCCTTCTTTCTTTTTCCCTATTTTACCCTCTTATTAACCTTATATTAGGTCTTTTTTACTAGTTATCTAGTCTTTATCTTACCCTTATAGCCTTTATTAGCTAGTTATAAAGGTCTTATCTTATCTTTATAATCTTTATTAGTTAGTTATTTAGCTATTATCTTAGATTTATAGCTTTTATTAGTTAATTATCTAGCTATTATCTTAGCTTTATTACCCTTATTAGCTAGTTATCTAGCTATTATCTTAGATTTATAGCCTTTATTAGCTAGTTATCTAGCTATTATCTTAGCTTTATTACTCTTATTAGTTAATCTTTTAGGTTTTATCTTACTATTATAGTTCTTATTAGCTCTACCTTAGTTATTTTCTATAGGTTTTATTAAGATTATTATAAACCCTTTTCCTCTACTATTAGGTCCCTCTTTCTTTCTAATATCTTTTAATAGTCTTATTAGTAAATATCTTATTTTCTAGTATCTAGGAATTATATTTACTTAGCTATCCCTTTTACTTTATTAAATAATAGATAGTATCTTTAATTTTCTAGTAATCCTAGATTTCCTTTAGTTTCTACTTAACCTATTTATCCTCTAAGTTAGGTAGATTTATAGGCTTCTTAGTAAGGTCTTTTAAGTCTCTTACTATTTAGAGCTTTAGTTAGTTTATATAATAAATATTATATATTTATAAGTACTTCTCTAGTAGAAGTAGACTATAAGCCTACTTACTTATTTAGGCTAGGATTTTAAAGGGCCTAACCCTTTTTAGTTTTAACTTTATATTCTTTAAGTAAAGATACTTAGTTATTAGGGATATCTATTTACTAATTTTAAATTATTTTAGCTAATATTACTTATTATAGTTTTAGGTCTATATTTTAACTATATACCTTTAATTTTCTTTATATTCCTTTTAGATTTATTATAATTTCTTAAGTTATTCCTTAACTACTAGTACTTCCCTTTATAGGATATTATCTTTAGTAGGCTATTAATTATATAGTATAGTAAAAGATAGTTTATAACTAAATAGTACTTTAAATAAGCTTATTTTAATTATTATATTTTATATTAAATTATATATAAAGAAAGTAGTATATAGTAGGTTTAGCTAGTATTCTCTATTTTCTATAGTAAAAGCTTTTAGGTATTACTCTAGTATTTAGTTTATTTATTCTATTTATCTATTACCTTATAGATAGTAGGTAGTAGTATATTAGTTTTTAATTTTACTTAGTTAATAAAGTATTTTCTAGAATTTACTAGTAAAGATTATACCTTTATTAGTTATAATTCCTTTAAGGATTCTCTATTTATACTTAATCTCCTTATAGAAAACCTTTACTAGCTTTATAGTATTAATTATTATATTTATTAAGAGGAAGAAACTTATCTTAGTAAATTAATCTATAATTACTAGGATTATATTTACTTTCTTATTATTTTAGATAATACTTAAAAGTTTAGTAATAAAATCTATACTAAGTTCTTATATAAGTCTTATAGGAATTAATAGTAAAGTAAGCTCTCTATATAGGTAATAGTATAGTATAGATATATATTAGTATATTATATAAGAGTATATATATTCTACTATAGAGACTCTTAAGCTTAGCTAATAGAAGTACTTTTTAACTAGGATTTATATCTTTATCTATCTCTAATAGCTATTTAATAGCTTATTATAGTATATTTATAGGATTTCCTACCTTAAAGCTTCTTACTCTAGTATTAATATATATCTTTTTTAGTAAAGTAGTCTATCTTAGAACTTATAACTAGAGTTATCTAAAATAGCTCTATCTAAGAATTATATCCTCTTAATAATAACCTAAATTATAGGGTCTTCCCCTTAGACTTTATATATTAAGTCTAATAATAGAGAGTAGGGCTTTTAGTATATTATACTTATATTATATATATATACCTAGGCCTAGACTCTTATTATAAACTATCCTTATAAAAGAGTTATAGACTTAAGCTAATATTCTATTAAGGAGGGATTATCTTCTAAAATCTTATATACTTTAGTACTTCTAACTATAGTCTTAAATTAGGCCTACTATTAGTCTTTAGGATAAGATTAAAGATCTATCTAGATAGCTATAACTATCTTTAATTCTAGAGTTAAGATCTAACTTAGATTTAGAGGCTTTTCCTTTAATATATAGTTAGGTCTCTTTAATAGTTTATCTACTAGGTTAGTCTTCCTAGAGTAATACTTAATAGTAAAATTAAATCTTACTAAATATATAAGCTATTAAACCTATTTCTATATTAGTTCTTTTTATTTTATAAAACTATAAAGGTTATTATAGTTTAATAATACTATAATTAGCTCCTAAATACCTTCTAGGTATTACTACTAGTACTTAAAGCTTTTTATAATAGTACTTAGCTCCTTATTATAGGTTATCTAGTTAAGTTCTATCTCTAAAAACTTCTTAGACTAGAAAGTAACTAGATACTATAATAATTTCTTTTTACTCTTATATTATTAAGAAAGAATAGATATAGTAGCTCTATCTAATATATTATACTTAATATAAAGCTAAAGTATAGGGTTATAATATTAAAGGAGAAGAGCTTATTAAAACCTTATCTTAAGTTCTTTAAATATATATTATACTTTCTTATACTTTAGTATAAAGAGGTTAATTACTTTTAGTTTATAGCTATTTTTTATTCTTATAAGTTATTTATTAAAAGGGTAAGTAATCTTTAAATAGTCTTTAATAAATTAATAATAGAAGTTATAAAAACCTAAGAAGACTTAGATATTATAGTATATTACTAGGATTAGCTATTCTTAGATAGTATAGATTTATTTAGGGTTTATTTAAATATTATTCCTTCCTACTAAGAATCCTAAAAATTTAATCTCTTCTTAGAAGAAGCTATACTTCTTAAAATTTCTATATAACTCTATTATTACTAGATAATTAATAATAGTTTATATATACTTCTTATACTCTTCTATATCTTTTAAAAATTAAAATATTATTTAGGTAAATAATAGTATATATATTAATATAGTCTTTAAGAACCTTAGTAATAAATAACTAAAATATAGTAGATATATTAGTTAATCTAAATAATATTACCTAAAATTTATAATATTTATAATATATATAAAAAGTAGTTTTCTATTTATCCCCTTTATAGATATAAATTTAATAATAAGTATCTATAAGGTTAATCTTAGAGAAAAATTAAGATTCTAATAGTTAGTTAAGGATTTCTAAAACTAGTAATAATAGATACTAATTCTTAACTATTATATTATTAAAGAACTAGTAGTTAATATAGAGTTAAAAAGTTCTATCCTTTTTAGGTATAAATAGAATTAGAGTATTTATAAGACTCTTACTAAGTATAATCTACCCTATTTTTAAGCTCTCTAGTAGTTATTCTTAAAGGATATAAAGTTTCTTTAATAATAAAGGGTAAAGAGGGAGAAAGGAGGGTAAAGCCTCTTCTTATAAATTAATAGTATAGTTAGCCTTCTTTTATAAAGGTAACTCCTTTACCTTTATTATTATAAAAAATAGTTCTAGACTCTTTAATTATAGATAGATTTAGGAGAGATTAAAGGAGGTTCTCTTACTATTATTTATTCCTCTAGGCTTTTATTAGTCTTTATCTTTTAAGAGTCTTAGAGGGTTATTTATTATAACTATTATATAATAATAAGTATTCTTTTCTTAGTTTCTAAGAAATAATTTTACTATTTATTATATTACTTAAATCTTATTTTATTAGAGCTATTAATTCTTTAGATAACTTTCTAGTCCTATTCTAAAATATTTTAAGCCTAGGATATCTAATAATAATATAGATTCTAAATACTTTTAATTAATTATAATATAATCCTATACTTTATCCTTCTAATTTCTAAAATAATCCTTAAGTAATAATAAAACTTAGTATATACTATAAGTAAAGACTAAAGTATTTTTAATTTCTACTACTAATATTAATAATTTCTTAGATAATTTAAAACTAAATCTTTTAATAAAAAAAATACTAACTAGGTTTACTTATACTTATATATCTAAGTTAATCTTAATTTACTTCTAGTTTTATTTTATAGTTACTAAATTAAGAATAGTAAAAGTATCTTAAACTTCTACTACTTTCTCTTTATCTTCTATAAGTAGTTACTAGTCTAACTCCTTTACCTCTAATACTAATTCTATAGATAGCTAAGAGATTCCCTAGCTACCTCTATCTTTATATTAACTCTAATATCCCTATAACTAATTATTATTATAATTTTATACTTAATTTACTATAGCTATAATATCTATTAGTATAAAATAGTTAGGGGAATAATAATATATACTTTTATAGTAGAAGTAAATAATAGGTTTACTTATTTTATTTAGAGAGTTTAGCTTTATAGAGGCTTTAGAGTTACTTCTCTAATTATTTCTATTAATCTAGGTATTAGAGTTCTAGCCTTAGACTCTTTAGTTATAACCTTTACCTTTACTCTAAAAGGTATTTTAAGTTCCTCTTAAGGTACTTATAGTACTCTTATAAGGGGTTCCTTCTTATTCTCTTTTATTTAGAGGTTTATTATATCCTCTACTCTTTAAGTATATTTCCTTATACTTTTATTTCCTAACTTTCTTAGAAGTATTAACCTAAATTACTTAGATAACTCTAACTATAATATCTTATATCTTTAGTATATTTAGAGTATATTTAGTTTAAATTTCTAATAATATCTACCTTAGAAGTTTTAATAAAAAGAATTTAGCTTTTAATTAGTTACTCCTTAGCTTTTATTTTAACTCTAATATTTTAAAGTATTAATAGAATACCTAGGGGTTTTAATTTTCTTATTAATAAGTAATATTAATTAAGCTTTAAATTATACCTAATATACCTTAGAGGTTCTTCTTAAAGTTAATACTAAAGGTCTTAAATTTATTCTATATATAATAGTTAAAGATTAACTTATCTCTTATTCTCTTTATTTTTATATAGGTATTTTAGTAGTTTTAGTACTCCTTATTAATATAATTAAGTATATAGATTATTTTTATCTTATTATTATAAAGGGTTTATAGCTAGGAGATATAGGCTCTTTTAAAGTCTATAAGCTAACTATTATACTATTATAGGGTATAGAATATAGGTAGAGAGGTAATATTAGCTAGCTTTAAGTCTTTTAGCTTAGCTTTAGCTAGTAATTATATAGCCTTTAAGGCCTTAATTTACTATAAGAGGATCTAGTTCTATTCCTATACTTATAAAAGGGTATTATTTAAGGGAAGTATTTTTAATCTACCCTTACTATTATTAGGACTTACTTATAACCTCTCTCTTCTTTCTTCTATTCTTAGTAGTATTATAGGTAGTATAGGAGGAAGAATTAGAATTATAATAGGTTATAAGGTACTAGGTATAATAGAATAGTAATAGAGAAGGTAGGGTAGTATATTAGGTCTAGGTCTAGTATAAGACTAATTCTTACCCTTTTCTACCTATTTCCCTAGAAGAGGTATTTAGGGTACTTATAGGAAAGACCCCTATAGTGCCTACCTAAGCTTCCTATACCCTTTAGGACTGAATTAGCTAGTTGTTATACTTTCTAGTAGTTAGGTATTTACTAAGGTAATTCTATAATAGCTATAAGGCTATTATATAACTAGTAAACTATACTATGCCTGATTTATATATACTATACCTAATTTGTTAATATAGTATATTAATTGATATAGTATGTTGGGGTTAATATGGTATGTTAGGCCTAATATACTATATCTGTCCCCTAATATCCCCTAATGGGTACTTATTAAGCGATCGAGTACTCGGGTCGTGCGAGGTCGGCTGTCAAGTTCTACGCGTGCCCGTCTGTAGGAAACCCTAGAACTTGCTGCAGGGACGTAAGGTAAGTGCAGTATTTTTTTTTTTTGTGTGCGGGAGAGGATAAATTGTAGATTATCAGGCTAGGTGTCACCCATACGTACGCGCTTCATGCTCTTTTCTGTGCTGATCCGATCAGCGGCTCTGTATCTGACGGTGCGTTGACGAGCAGCCTAGGGGTAGGTCTTCATTCCACCTGGGTGTTTGTGCTTATGGAATATGTGGTCAAGTCAATTTTGCTCACTTGACAAATTATTCGCATCGCATGCCTCGTCCCAAGTGGCAATGCAGGAAACGTTTTCTGTCCTGAAGATGGTTCTAGAGCGCACAAAATCCAGCTAATCGACATATCCTGTTTTCATACAAGGCTTGTGGACTAGAAGACAAGTTCGTGCTGAGATGGTCTAGTTTATTTGTTCTTCAGCCGTTTACAGGCTCCGGTAGAGATGTGGACAATCCCTTTTTCAGAGGCAAACGCTCAAAACAAATCAGCGTCCAGTACACACGATTCCCTAGGACAGTGGGCTGAAATATGATCTGGCGTTGAGCCTAAATGTCTGACTCAATGCTGTTGAGTTGAAATGGTTTGATGTTTAAATTGTCTCAGACGAATGGTAGAGGCTTGAAGACGCCTCTGGGGTCTCTACAATAATAGGTAATACATATCCTTAAATTCACTTGAGTATCGCACTGCGAGCGTTGCCGCCTGCATAAGGGCCTAACTTTGACTTCGTCGACTTCGCGACAGCTATTGTATGGTTATGTCCTATACTCAATCAGAGAGTGTGATACAAAATACAATAATCCGTCCACGCTGGCTGGATGGTGACTGTGGTATCGACTCTGGAAACTGGTGCCCGTACTCAAGTGCTGGCGGGGTTTGTCTTCGAGTAATTCGGCAAACACGGCTAGCTGGCTTAAACAGAAGTAACAGCATCCAGTTAAGTCTCCTAAAATCCAATAGCAGACTGCCGCATAAAGATCTGCGATGCAATACAACACTGCAAGTAAGAACAATACCACTGTGTGGCTTATCTCAGCGCTAAAAATGGCAACTATGCCTTGCATTTTCCTGTCTAGGAAAGAGTCCAGAATGCGAGATATAGGACTATTTATCGCTCTTTGTAAGCTTTATTTCGTGTTTAAGTAAACAAAATTTCAAACCAATCCTCATCACACAACTTCATTTTTGTTTTTGTTTGCCACAGTTCCAGTTCTTGTCCGAGACAAAATCAGCTTTTCCAGCGTGTGCGTGGGATAAAGATCACTAATCCCTTTTGGGTCGGTCTTGTCTTGGTCTTGGGGTAACTAATCAACACCTGCCGGTGATCTCTCGAAGTGGGAAGACAAGAGTCCGTTCAGGGCCGATCTGTCACACCTGTGTTACGCCACCCGCATTGATGCGCGTCGTCCCGCGTCTATAATATAGAAGTTGTGGCTCCTCAAAATTGAAGCACCGGCCTGCTCGACTTTCACCTCCACCGACAGGGACAGAAAACATGTCAGCCTCCGGCAGCCAGTCTGAGAATGAAGCTCAACTGCGCCCAACTCAAGTTGAGAAGGACAGTTCCGATGTCCACGTCCAAGATGGAGGTGTCACGAAAGTGATACATGCCGATGGTGCTGTGGACTATGTCGATCTAAAGGCCATTGGCGGCGACTACGCCGCGATGCATCGAGGATATTTTCGCAGTCCGCAATTCATCGGCACCCTGACGGTAGGAAACAGTCTGACAAACATTTTGTATGCTGGCTAATGGCGGTCCAGGCTCAATGTCTCGCTAGCATATGTGCTTATGTTGCCTGGGTGTTACCATCGAACACGTTGTGAGTTGACCGTTGCCTCTTTGCAGTGCAATTGGCCAAGGATGATACTGATCTCATCTAAGGAGCCTTCTAAATGCAGAGCTCGGCCCTTCCCCGAATATCACTTGGGTGGCCACTGTGTACACTTTGGGCTGCTCGGTCGGCTTCCTTCTCGTCGGCCGGCTCTCTGATCTTTATGGTCGCAAATGGATAGTCCTCGGGACCTCGATACTGGGACTGATCGGCTGCGTCATTGGCTCGTGTGCTCAGACTGTTGAGACGCTCATTGCAGCCAATGTCTTCAATGGCCTAGCATCTGCCGGCCAGTTGTCTTTCAATGTGGTCATGGGGGAGCTCGTGCCCAACAAGTGGAGGGGGGCGGTCTGCTCCTTCATCCTCCTGTCTTCTCTTCCCTTTGCCGTCTTCGGTCCCGTCATTGCGCGGTCCTTCTTTAATAACACAGCGTCGAGATGGCGCTGGAATTACTATATGGGAGATATCCTGGGCTTTATATCCCTGTTGCTGTACTGGTTCTTTTACCATCCACCAACCTACGATCAGCTCCATGTCCACGGCAAGACCAGGTGGCAGATGACCAAAGATCTGGACTTTGTTGGGATCTTCCTATATGTTGCAGGCTGTGTGCTTTTCTTGGTTGGTCTGTCGTGGGGAGGGTCCATATATCCATGGGTGAGCGCCGAAGTTCTCTGCACCCTGCTCATTGGCGTCGCAACTTTAGCTGCGTTCGCTGTTTACGGTCAGTCGTTCACCATTTCCCAAAGTCCAACACGGTTCTACGTTGACACGACGCAGAGGGATACTTCTGCAAGGTCCAACCCCTAATGCCACCAAGAATGTTCAAGAACATTGGCTTTGTAGCCATCATTGCCATCGCCGTTGTCGGCGCCATGGTGTATTTCTCGCTCACCGTCCTCTGGCCAACAATAATTGGCTCTCTCTACACCACCGACTCGATGCAAATCGGCTGGCAGAGTTCTGTGGTTGGCGGCGGGATGCTCCTCGGACAAACGATCGGCGGGTTCTGCATCTCATACGTACCCAAGGTGAAGTGGCAGGTAATTATGGCGTCGGCACTTGCCTTTGCCTTCGCCACGTCCCTCACCACAATTTCCCCAGATCGATGGGCAGCAACTATAGCCCTAGGAATTCTGCTCCTCATCTGTGAGTTGAAACCGCCCCTTTTCAACGTTCCCTTTGCCGGGGCGCTATTCTTGCCTTTCTCTCCCATGCTAACATATCCCAGCCGTTGGCTTCGTCGAAAACATCTCCTTGCCGGGAGTCACGCTCGTCTGGGAAGCCCAAGACATCGGCCTCGCAACCGGTGTCCTGGGCTCTATACGCAGCCTCGGAGGTTCCATCGCGACAGCCCTGTACTCGTCTGTCCTCGCCAACGAGCTGGACAAGAACTTGCCCAAGTACGTCGTGCCGGCCGCCACAGACGCCGGCCTTCCGGAGTCGTCCTTGGAATCCCTCTTTGCTGCTATCACAGCTGGCGATTTCTCAGAGGTCCCGGGTATCAGCCCCAAGATAATCGGTTCGGTAGGCGTGGCGCTCAAGACGGCGTACGCCAGCTCGTTCAGGGTTGTCTTTTACGCGACCATACCGTTTTCTGTCATTTTGCTGCTGAGCGCGTTCCTGGTGCCGGATATGAAGAAGTTCCTTAGCCACAACGTCGCAAAGAAACTTCAAGAAAGTAAATTTGAGACGGCTGCTGAAGAGAAGAGGGATGTGACGCAGAAGGTGTGATATCTTTCAAAAGCCTCTTGGTCAGGGTGCTGGGAGGTGTGGTCCCCACAGAAGCTGGCACGCTCAAATAACGTCCCAATACTGATCCCGTTGGGTTTGATGTGCTCGGATCTCCGGATTTCATTGCTATTCGTTAGTGGCCTCAAGTGTCAGAGTAGCATACTTGAGAAGACGTCCCAGGTTGCCATAAACCACGGGGCAGCATTGACAGCAAATACCCTGGGCAATGGGGGACAAAAGATGGTGATAGGGGTCATGAAGGAGCCCAGCAAGGGGGAGAAAGCATTAGAAATTGGTGAATGTACACATAGTCTATAATTTACATATTCCATCATAAGCCTATATACCAGCCAGTTTGTGAAGCCGCTCAGGGCGAATGCCATACTGCAACAACACTAACGGAAGTGGGCGGCATTCAAGGCGAAGAGGCAGAGGATTCGCACTATTTGAGACAGACTTCGTGTCACTGAGAGGGCCTAAGTGTCCAAAAGGAAAGAAGAGGGAGTGAATGAAAATCTGATTATATTTCGTGGTACTGAGAAGCATCGAGTGCACCTCTCTATCTCACGAGAACATGCCGTGGTGGGGATGATGCTGTTGTGCACGACACCACCGGGACAGGGGGACCAATTTAGCAGCCGGGGTCCAGCCCCACCGCAAAAGTTACGATAAGCCGATAAGAGCAAACCCCTGCACCTCACTCGAATTTTTTCTACTTGGGAAGCGACTTTGAACTTGACGATTCAATCGCCATTGAGTACGCCGAGGTTGTATTGCTTGCCCACCATGGCTGCGACTTTCAACATCCAGAAGCCGTATGTGCTCACCACCCTGCCTCGACCACTGAACCAGCGGGAAGGCACGAGCGCATATCAAATTGGCGATGTCTGGGGCCAGCAGCCGGGGTCCAAGAAGAGGAAGCGATCCGAGCTGGCAGTCGGCATCGACGGCGAGGCCCTCAACCTTTACGATGTCAGTCCTGGCCGCAAAGTCTACGTGCAACCCGCGCAATTCATCGCTAACTCCCTCTAGGTGCCCTCATCACGGCTGATTACCTCCTACCCCGTCCCACCCCAATCCAACTTCACTTGCTCTCCGTGCTCGACGAGGTCCAGGGTCGCAAAGAGCAAGGACGTCACACGACATACCTATATTTCGACCCGAAACCCGAAGCCCGAGATCACGCTGTTCAAGGATGTCATAGGGGCCTCTGGCGAGACCACCTCAACCACCTTGACCAAGAAGGTCGACCACTCCTCCAAGATCGTGCATCTTAGCACCGCCTCCACGACGAGCTCCTCGGGCGCCGATGACACTGTCGCAGTTCCAGACCTGGTGGCTGTCGCCGAGGATGGCACTGTCATGTGTCTTCAAGGCAATGATCTCGAAAAGCAATGGCAGACTACCCCAGAGATTCTGAAGCAGGACTTGCCTGCCCTGCCCAAGGGAAGCCGCCTCCAGGTCGACCTCGTCCAAGCCGCGCTCGCTAGCGATGTCATCGGAGGGTTATTCGGAGGAAACAAGGACGCCTTCGCCGCATCTCTACAGACAACACAGGAGGACACATCCGCCCAAGATATGTTGCTGTTGGTCACGAGGATCGCGGGTAAAGAAGGAGAGACTCGCCACCTCCACGTACTGGGTATAGTCCCCGCCTCGGAGACGCAGCCTACCGGACGGCTGCTTCAGATGCACACCTCCCCCATCCCGTTGTCCTCCTTGGCCGCAAGTGGGCCTGGCAGCCTCCGTCTGGACGTCAGTTCGGGGTCGCTGATGGAGCTTGAGGAGGACGGGCTCGTCACATACGATCTGACCTCCAGTGTTGTCAAAGTCGACAGCAAACTCGAGGTTCCAGACGTGAGGTCATTCGTACGACTGTCGAAATCGTCCGTACTTGCAGCCAAGTCTGACTCTTTGGACGTCTACAACCCTGTGTTCCAGTCTCTACAAGCTTCCACAACCATCGATCTGGATACGACCAACAAAGGCTCGAGCGATGTGGCACTTTCATTGGTGGCATATTTTGCGAGACTCGAGATTGCAGTGGCGATCTACGGGGCGTCCCTTGTCGCCGTGCAACTGGAAGCACCCAGGACGCGGGGCAAGAAGCGAAGGGCAGAGGGACTATTGATCGACTCGATTGGTCGTGGTATCGCTCAGCACAGGGATCTCATGAAGAAACAAAAGACGGACGCCGAATCCTCAAGCTTCTCTGAGCAGATTCCCGGCTCCGTCACTGGCAATTATTGGTCCGAATATACTGCAGACGTACAGAAAGTCGATGCGCTCCTCGAAGCCGGCGATCTCGCCAGCTTCGAAGAACTCATGGCCGCCAGATTTGGGATTGCGACGAAACAAGCAGACGCGGCGACCGGCCAAGCGGACGGAGAACAGCCCAAACTCCCAGAATGGATATGGCCAAGCCAACGTGCTGCGTATCCACCAGCTGACCGCCGATGGATCCTGTACACGATCACAACGATATTCGACTGGCAGGACGCAACGGAGCAGGGCACAGGTCAGACAAGGCTTGTTTGCAAGCAACCACATGGCAACGTGCTGAACTGCCTGGTTGACGCCGGCCACCTGACCATATCCAACCTCCAGTCAGCTTTCAAGGATGAGCTCAGGGCTGTCGACGACGCCGATCACATCCTCAGCGAAGAAGTACCTCAAGTATTGGCACAAGCAGATCCGACCTTCGAGCTCCTCGTCTCATATCTGTCCTCCACGAAGCTAGGGGCTGGCGAGCTCCTCACATCCGTTCGTCTCATCATGCGCAGTCTGGAGCTTGTGCAAGATCCCACAAAGATCGCGCCTAAGCTGCTCGCCTTCGAGTCGGAGCAGTCAGACGACGTCGACCCGGACGAGAGCACGCTCAACGCAGACCAGAGCGCATTCGGCCACGAGCTGGACCGCCTCGAGCAGGAGCTAGAGGTCACAGAGTTCTACCTGGGCGACCAGTCCACCATCCGGCCGAGGGGCCTCAGCGTGGCCTTCGGCAAGCTGGGCAGCTGCCCCCGCGACTCGACCATCCGCACCCTGCGGCGGAGCTACAAGCCCGAGGAGATTCTATCGCTTATCTACGTGCTTCGCATGGAACTCGTCAAGGACGGCTGGACGACGCGGTACCTGGACTCGACGCGGCTGGACGAGGACGACGAGCTCGAGGCCCCGCCCGACGGCAGCATCAGCCTCCTCGCGGACCTGCTCTGCAGGTGCATCGACGCGGTGGGGCCCGGCGGCTGGCTCATCAACGACGCGATCGTCGCCGCGGGCGCGGGCGACCACATGGACTCGGCCGACTTCCTCGCCTCGCTGAAGCTCGAGGTCAGCGCGGCGCTTGAGGGCGTGCAGGAGGCTGTGTTCCTGCGGGGCATCCTCTCCGAGGCGGTCAGGTACGGTGCGCAGGTGCAAGCCGGGCAAAAGGGCAAGCGCGCGGACGGCAAGGCGGTGGTGGCACATGGACACGGCAGCAACAAGGCGGCCAGTGGGGAGGCCGCCATGCTGCCGCTCGGCATGAAGGCCAAGGGCAGGATCTCGGCGGACAAGGTTGTCTCCGGAGGCGAGGTCATCAAGAAGAGCAAGCGGGAGATTGGGCAGCTGATTAGCCAGGAGGTTGAAAGCTACACCACGGACAGCATCCGCATATAAAAGCTGCCCGATTAGGTGATTGCATGTGGCGGAGAGAGTACGGGATGCCAGGGCAGGCGTTCGTTTTTTTCGAGTAGGATCACGGCCTGGGTAGGCCTCGGGTGTACAAAAGTTGTCGGCTGGCCCCAGTAGCCATGGGGATGGGCAGAATAATCCGAGCAAATACCCCCATCACAAGTCTCGTCAGAGCACCACGGGAAGTGCTACGTGCGGAAACAAATGCGCCTATCTGATGTGCGGTACTTTGTTGCATGCGGCCAATTCCTCAGTGGTGAGTACAGCGGAACGCATGACGCTGCGACGAGACATAAGGCAGAGAGAGACAACACCCCCCCCCCCCCGGCATGCCAGACGCGTAGTTCCGGACAAGGCGACACAGCTACACAAGCACAAGAGAGAGAGAGACATCTTGACGGGGGAGCTTGATCACTCATCCCCCCCCCCCCCCAGGTGCACAGGACAAGACCGACGTGGTACAGAACATGTCGCGTGCCGTCGCCAGTCGCGGTTCAAGGAGACACAACATCTGCGCTTCTCCGGGCGAAGACAGCCTCGGAGGACGAGGAGCAGAGCCGGTGAGACAGTGAGCTGTTGTCTCTCGGAGTTACGACATGCCTTTCGCGCTCTTCTGGTTGGGCCGGGGCCGGCCCCGGTGTGGGTGCGGGAGAAGAAGGCTTTTGACATCCGCCGTGGAGGCTGTCTGTCTGTCTGTGTGTAACGGCGCAGGGCAGGGCAGGGCAGGGCAGGGCGTGCTGGTGTTGAGTGTGTAACGTTTCGAGAACCTTGGGTCTCAGTGCAGCAGCGTCTATGTACATACACAATATGCCTGCCCAATTGAATTAACTGCCCTTATTTTCCGACTTGGGTCTTTCTGGTTTGTTTGCTGTTCTTTCTTGCCTTATGCTGTGGACGGAGACACACACACACACACACACACACACACACGGTGGACAAGGCATACAGGATGAGGTGGGCTGACATCAATGTTGATGACCTGACAGGGTGACAGAGTGACAGACAGGCAGTGCCTACCTAGTCCTTGCCTGCCAAAAATGTTTCTACACGCCCCGATATGTGGCTTATTCTCCCTGTCTGCATCCCGATCGATCTCGCGAATTTGATGTCTTTGCGCCCGGGCTGTCTATCCCCGCCTGAGAAGCCGGAAGGAAGGGGGAAAAGGGCGGGCGAGCAGGCTCAGCTTCCAAGGCGTGCTTCGGGGGTTCCGAGTGATGCGCGGGCTTCGAAACTCTGCCCAGCAGAGCCGCATCGCATCGCATCGCATCGCCCCTCTCTCTCCTCCTTCCCACGAACCAGTCCGGCGCCCGCCGGCCACTAGACTGTCCTTTTGTGTGTTTCGTCACCCGCTATCATGGGGTACATTGGGCTCCGGCCATTGGGATCTTAATAAGTAGCTAGTGAGTGGTGGTCTGAAGGAATCCAAATCCTGAAAAATGACTATGACGGCGGAATCTATGGAAGATTCCGCCTGGCGTGTCTGCCTTGAGCTATTGTCAAGCCTCCTCTCTTACCTGGGCCAATCTGGATATGGAAAAGCTGCTGCTAGTATGTATTTGTGTAGTGTGGGTGTGTGTGTCTGTGTTGGTCTGACATCGCGTCAGCCACTTGGGCTGCTTGGCCAGCCGGGAGCCGGGAACTCCCAGTTTCCTTCCCATGGTCCGGAGTCAGCGGCGGGGCTTGGCTTACAGAGCCGCATCGCGAATTGATCGGGGGACGGCAGATTGTGGTGAGGGGATCAACGTAGAAGCGGAGGGGTTCAACCTTTTTCTGTTGGCAGATATCGCAGCCTGGAAAACTCCTAGGGATACCGTTGCTCGCTCAAGTTGCCCCAGGCTTGCGATTGTTCATCCGACGATTTCCAAGGTTTTTAGGCTCGCGGCTACATGCGGCTCACATGTTGCCTCGGGAGCTGGCGCGCCCTTCTAGAAGGGCCCCTGCGATGTCGTCGAGTGTCAAATGTGAAGCAGAATATCATTCTTGGGTATAGGACCATGTGACATCAAAATGAAACCTGTTTATTCAGACGAGCTAGACACTTGAGGAGGTGAGTCACCACCGCAGGAGGTTGATCATATGTCAAGCATCTGCAGGACGATTCCGGGACAGCCGACTCGGCTGGATTATCTAATAAGGCAAACGTGTACTTTGGCCTTCTGTCTGTCTGTAAAGGCGACTTCTGATTGAAAGAAATGGCCAGTAAGAAAGTGATCAAGATTTCGTCATTGACAGGCTACCGTGGTTTACGACATTGATGAATCCCTGACCCAGACCGAAAAGACAAACGTCAAGCTCGGCCTATGCCGATCTTTCGGGTAAATAAATGGCCTCAAGAGATATCATTTCCAGCGGCTGTTGCCTGTCCGGGGCAGATCGTGCCGAAGTCGCGAGCAGAATGTTGACAGTCGCCACAGCCTGCTCTCCATTTCTAAGCCGTAGTACGATGGTAACCCAGTGTTTCCACAAGCACTCAACTTCCAGGCGCACATTTTACATCTTCTTTCTCCACATCCCAAAGCCTTGAACTAATTGTGACGCAGCGAATATCAAGGTTCGACTTTTCATATGGAACCTGTTTGGGGAAGATGGCTGGATCATGATGTGGATGCATTCTTTTGCTTCAGGCCGACATAGAGCCTCATGTGAGCAGAAGTCCCCTGTGGACGGAAGCTTCCGCAAATGTGCCTGACGGAAATCCAATTCAAAGTGTCCAAATACTGCTGTTAGGCATGTGAATCTCCAACAGGCTCAGATCACGTACTCAATGTGCAGCTTTTCTCTTATCTACAAGGCTGTATGGTAGACCAGAAGCTCACATGATCATCGAGCAAACTATGGTCTTCTGTGTCGATTGGCCTGAACGGCCATATCTGTCGCCCCGGCCGTGCTTACGTCGTATATACACCTCTTGCAACAGCCATGGAGGAGCGGAGATGAGTTCAATTCAGTGCCAATGCATCCAGTGGCTCGAAATGGACAAACCACTCCCCTCTCCGCGCGGCTGGGGCGCATAAACTTGAATAGGGGTCGCTAGTTCTGGGCCGACGAATAGATCATATCCGGGCCTCAGTTACAGGGAGGGGCGTTGGCTAGGCTGTATTGTATGGCTGGCATGAGGAAGAAATCACATTTTGTTCAAAGTATTGTTACATTTGGAGGCACCGAGTTAAATCGCTAATTCTTGTGAAACGCCTGGGATAGTCCATGCCTAAACGCACAGATATAGGTTCACTATACCGTGGCATCAATCAGTCCATGAATTTCTAACCAGGACACGTCACCCTCATTCGTTTGCACGTAGCACAGGGCCATTACCTTATCGCATTTGTAAATGGAGCCATGCACTCTTGATCTTCCTGCAGGCTCTGATTGAATGTGTGACGGGCATCGTCGATCCAGGGCACACACACACAGATACACACACAGCCTTTTGATCATCGCCCCCAAGTTTAGAGATGCATCCATCTCCTGCATAGTATCTTGTCTTAAGAGGTGTACTATAACGCTAATTGGAGAGGCTAAAACACGGACCTCCATGAGTCTCGCTATAAGCCGGGCGTAGTAGTGTCCTTTCACATGCATGCAGGAGAGCCGCATTTGCTTGCAGCCGGTGCTCCCTCCTCACAGCCTCGACAGGTGAAGACTCATGATACGCAGAAGCGGTCTTTTGGTCCAAGTGGACTAAAAGAAAATGATCATAACTAGGTACCGTGTGATTTCGTCAGCATAGTCGGCAGTGAGCCGATGAGGCGATGAGGCAATGTCTCGACGCCGTCGCTCCAGTGAAGCGCGCGTTGTTGCACTCCGGATGACTCGGCCGGTGGATATGACGAATCACTGTAGATGCCTTGCTAGTCTTCCAACGGCAGTAGCTTAGGCTTTCCCAAGGGAGTCTGACTGCGGATATGACCGCAAGACAGCTGGAATGGCGTTGTCATTGGATAAATCTACAGAGGTGGCTTCTGCGGGAGCTGTCCAAAGTGCGGACCGACGTCTTGCATGGCCGAGGAATTTACAGCCCCATATGTGCACTTTTGTTATCGATCGTCTCTGCACGGTGGCCTTGGGGAGCACAGGTGTTTGGGTAGGGCCGGGGTGCATATATGCTGCTGCTAACTACCTAGTGGTAGTACTAACATTGTGCATGCATGCAGTCTTCCCACAGTACTAGCCCGCTGCGGCTGTCAACACCATTCCGTGCTTTCGACGCAGTCAGCTGTTTGGGCCGCATGCACGAGTTGTCAAGCTTACCTAGGTATGCAAGGCGAGGAAGGGCTAGTCTGGGCTGTCTGGCCAGCGAGGCAGCAGCCCACTTTTTTGTGTTGCTGGTCAGCGGAGCGGCCTCAGCGGGCTTGCGGCTACGCCACGTTTGCCAGCGTCGCTGCTTGCAGTGCCTGCTGCAAGATTTGGGGTTTTGCGGTAGTGCAAGGACAAGGCGACAATGCACGCTCGTGGGCCCTGTTTCCCTCCCCGCGGTTGACAGCTCTCTGCACACAGACGGGGCGCGGGCCAGGCCAAGCAAGCTGGGTTCGTGCTCAGGCGCGGGCTTGCTGCTGGCTTGACGGGTTTGGTCGCTGCGATTGGGCAGTTGTTTCTTTTCCGCTTCTTCGTGGGCTGTGTGGTCTGCAATGATACCTTGTGCGACGGGTCCTGCGGCTGCGGGCAAAGCAGAAAAAAAATCAACCGATGGCGACTCAAATATCACGAGGTGGCGATGGCGCGGTAGAATTTTTCGGTGTTTTGCCCGTGAAGATCGCTGGGGAGGACTGGAGGATTGGATGGGATTGATTCAGTGGTCAGAATTCTGACTGAAATGGCAGACTGACTTCCTTCTCCCCATCCCAACAAAGCCCAATACGGGCGGAGGGATGTGGAGCAACGCCTTGGCTTACTGACTTAGGCTTGCCTGGCTTCTTCACAGCCGCCTTCGTAATATGCAGAGTCCACATAAGACCTGTGTCTGGACCCTGCAGAGTGTTCAAGTCAGGCAGTCGGGACGAACAAGAGAGTAAGTCCGAATCGCCGGGGCGTGGACGGCAATAACCCGGGCGGGCAGGCCGTTGAAACGATCAAGTCCCGATCCAACTCTGTGCCCGGGTATCCCGCCGCAGTGGCAGGTCTTCGGGGAAACTCTAACGGTCCCCGCTCTTCTGTCGTGTCCTCCATGTCCCATGGATTGGTAATGAGGTAAAGTTATGGGGAAGGTGAGTCAAAAATACCGACGTGCTTCATGCGTTGTCCTTGAGATCTGCCGTCGTGCCCTGTATTTATCACGGGGCACTCATGAACCCGCGACACCAGCGCCCGGGGTGTAATAAATGGCCTTGGAACGGGGCCAGCCGCCCCTCAGCCCCTGGTAAGCATGGTGGTGCCAGTGGTGCCAGTGGTGGCAGTACGGAGTACGGTGGTTGTTAATTATCCATATTCTCTTTTAACAACGACAAAAAGCAGAAGATAAGACAGGACAGGGAGGGAGGCTCAACAAAAATGCAGAACTGTGACCAAGATTTGGGGCCTCAGGTTTGGGTTGATTGGGCCAGCCACTAGCCACATGGCTCGTGACCGTGATGGTGGGGAGAGGTAACGAGGTCGGAAGACGAGGTCGTGTGGTCGACCTCGATTTGTGGATGGGCAAGATGGGGTGGGTGTCGAGGTGCTGAATTGATGGTTGGTGAGATGGGCAAATGCTGGTCAGTGCTCCAGCGCCGTGGTACAGCCCGGTGGCGCAGGGCTCCTAGGTTCGAGGCTAGAAGAAGCTTGGAGCTTCTCTTCCTTCCTGCCCATTCTTCGCGTCTTCGCTGGGGCCTGTCCTGCCTGGACTAGGGGGTCTTGATGACGACCCCTCCTGCCATCCAACTCTCTGAGCACAGACCTCCCACCTCCAAATCGAGCACACACCCAGGCTGATTGGAGAGGATCCGGGGAAACAAGGTGGTCTGTGCCAACCATGGCGATGATTTCATGCGACGTCATATAGCCGTGCAGCTGCTGTCTTCCCTGCGAAGAAATTCGAAAGGTCCCTTGCTGCGTCCAGCTAAGGGGAGCTGCGTCCAGTCGTCCAGTCGCGTCGACTCCAAGCCTTCTGTGACGAACACCACATGCCACACCAACCACCAATGCGTACGACCAATGCCGCTCTCAATTAAAAATGCAGAAATGATAAGCGTTTGAATCCCTGTTTTTATCGTTCGAGGTACACAAGATATTCATCACCTCCACACGCACACACGTCTACACGTTCTCACGTCAAGCGACAGACTTGGGCCCCTTGTCCCCCACACGCTCATCAATCTGGAGTGACCTGGAGAGACTGGAGACCGCAGACTGGAGACCGGACCAAAAGACTGGAGGCTGGAGAGGCGATCTGTTTCGAGACGGAGAAATTCGTCCAAGATTAACCGCCCTCCATCACAGTCCTCTTCGCGCTGGCATTGCTGGGGGCCATCACTGGCATCATCATTCTGCTACACACCATCTTCTATCTTGGTCTGGCTGTGGATATGCGCCCCGAGCATGCGAGGATGCGGACCATCATCCCAGCTTGCCAGCTGAACTCGCCTGGGTTACAGGTACAGTGACACACACACATGCGAATACACACAGAACACACAGAAGGGCACATGTTTGTTCTGTTCGCGACTCGTAACACGACCCAAAATAATACATCCACCCAGCTGTCTTGTTCGTCCACACAGACAGTAACACAAATACGTACCCACCCACACACATACATACCAGCACATTGCCGACTTGTTTGTGCATCTCGTCCATCATCATCTTGCCAGACTTGAGAGGCGTCTTGAGGTCTTGCAAGGCATATTGGCATACCGCCCTGTGCGTGCTGGTCACAGCCATTGCCCGTCTTGTGTCCAGTCTTATCTAAATCTTTCTCTCACTCTCCTCTCATGTTTGTTCCGTCCCTCTCGATCCTCAATCCTCGAGCCGAGCTCTGAGTCCTTCAACCCATCCTCGATAGCCCTCGACGCGGCGCACTTCATCTTGACGATTGTGTGACCGGGTTCCAAGTTTCTTGTTCCTGGATTGTTATCTTGACACAGCACACCACACACCACAGACCCTTTGTCTGCCGCACCCAAGCACCCGCAATTCCGCCACCTTAGTCCCCTTCTGGATCACATCCTCCGGGGCTAAGACACGTTGGACCCGTGCCGTCGGATTGAACCCCCTACATGCGTCTTAGGCTGAGGTACATCCACCCTCAGCTCGCCCCTTCTTGGTTTCTCTGTCTCTGCAGCCCTGGCCTGGTCTGCGACAATCCACACACACACACACACACACACACCCTGCTTCCTGCTTCCTGCTTAGGCAAGCCTGCAAGCCTGCACGCCTATGACAGTATCACGCCCGTCCATTACATAGCCGCCCACCCAACCCGGTCCGGATCTTCGCAGTCTGGTTGTGACAGCCGTCAGCATGTTCGTCCATCCTCACCTGTCCACAACCCAGGGCGCTCTCTTCCACTCCAGTAAACGTCCACGCCGACACACTGCACACGCTTCGAATAATACCGAGAGAATTCCACAGCGCGCCCACTTCGATCAACAACAGCAGCAGCAACTGCAGCAGCAACACCATCAACCTTACCCGACTGCGAGGGCTACGTTCCCCACACCAACGGCAAGCAGTCTGCCCAAACCGGCGCCGTGCAGCGGCCACTACTACGACATGCCAGTAGACAGCAACTCCATCTCTTACATTTCTGCCGTCGCCGCGGCTGCACGAAATCTCTACCGTCGGGCAAAAATATCCGGTCCTGAATTTGCAGAGATCGCAACTGCTGTGCGCCCTCTGCACTCGGTCCTCAAGCACCTGCGCGCCGAGGCAGAGGACGCAGACAGTCTCCTGAACAGCGACGGATATGAGTCCTCAGTCTATGCCCGCCAACTTACACCAATAGTCGAGGACACCGATTTCACCCTCAAGCAGCTGGACACGATCCTCGAGAAATATGGCTCCTACCCCAGCGACGGCGAGAGTCCCGACAGCGCGCGGAGGGAACGCGCAAACACCAGTCACAAGCGCATGGAGGATCGCGAGAGGGACATGGTCGCTCTGATTAGGACCAAGCTGGCAAACCAGAAGACCAACATCGACATTTTTCTGGACACCGTACAGTTGCACAATCCCACGAGGCAGCACAAGCCTGTCGACCTGGAACACGCGGACGGCCAGCAGATGGACAAGATCAAGGATAAGGTTGATGTCGTGGCTGCACGTCTGTTCCAGCGCAGGGCCAGGGCCCTCGCCTCAGGTGATGCGGCCCAGGAGAGCGAGGACCAGATGTGGCAGCAGTTCTGGGCCGAGCTGGTCAAGGAGGGCTTCTCCAGTGATGTCCTCAGGAAGCACAAGGTGAGTAAAATGCAGTCGAACCATGACGCGTGCGATGTCTCAAAAATTACATTTCCTTTCTTCCTCGATTCAGACGTGTCAACGTTGCACAGCAGTGCCCCAACGTGGTGCCACCGTGCTTTTGGGGCACCGAACCTTCTGATTCGTATATGACGGCTGACCCTCTGGCTTCCAGGAAGTACTGCGCGCTTACATCCGTGAGCTGGACTCAAATGGCTACCTGGATGACAAGCCGCCGTCGGTGCGTGGGCTTCTAGACCAACAGCTGCCCCAAGGTCGCCGCGGCGGTGCATATGCACCTCAGCACCAGTCGCCCTATCCGGAAGCGCCCGCATTCGGTGCTCGCCAACCGCAGCAATATGGCTCATCACCCTTGCCACCGCCAGTCGAAATCACTCCGGCTTCGTACCCATCAAATCCCCATGGCGAGACCATGTCTCCGAAGGAGATGGTCTCGCCCACCATGGACAACGAGAAGTTCATGCCCAGCGTGAAACTTGAACGGCGCCAGCCGGAACAGTGGCCCGGCCCTGGGGACAACCGTTCACCAACCAGGCCGGCTTATAACCCTTACATCCCTCAGGGCCAACAGGGCGGGCCCCCTCCACCACCACCAACAAGCATGCCGATGCAAACATCCTTTGAGCGCTATTCGTCCGATTCGTGCTCGGATTCGGGCTCAACGGACTCGCAGCAACTGGCCCTCATTTCCACCAAGGACCTCATGGCCCTGGACCGCAATGAAACTGATAATCTCTCGGCCCGTATGGGCGGACTCGGTCTCTCGCCGGCCATGTTACCCACAAACCACGGTGTTTCTCCAGGCACATCACCCAACATGCGATATCTTCCGCCGCCGGTCGCTGGCCTTCCGGCTGACCACCCCCTCAGCTCGTCGCCGCAGTCGCAGGCTCTTCAAGCTGCGGCGCCGCGATACGTCCCGCCCCTACCCGGGTACCCAAGCCCGACATCTTCCACAATGACACCGCCACCCCCTTACGCCTCACCAAACTCTCATGCCGCCGCTCCGATTCCCTTTCCTTCCTCGGCGCCAACATCCACGGGCCCGGGCTTCCCACCACCGCCAACATCGGCACCCCGGCAACAGCGTTATTCTCGCCTCGCACCAGACAGCGTTGGCAATGAAATCCCCCTCGAGGCCAAATGGACCCGTATCAAGAGGAGCCTGGTTTCGACTGAGGTCCTTACAAAGGCTGGTGTGCGCTACGAGGCGAGACCAGACTTCGTTGCCGTCCTTGGTGTCTTGACGAAGGAGCAGATCGCAGACTACGCCAGAAAATCAGCAGCTTTGAGAGCCGGCCGGGGCAGGGGCTACTCAGACCCCAAGTACAGGCCATCTGCCTACTACCCCGAGGAGAAACGAAACACCAACGGCAGGAGGCACCTCCAACACTCTGACTCGGACAGCGAGACAGACTCGGAGGATGTCATCTGGGACGAATCGGACACGACCGACTCCGAGTCCCGCGATCGCTCAGGGGCCTTGACGGACAAGTACATCCCCCGTGAGCACCGCCGCCGGCGGAACAGGAGGGCCTCGACCAACTCCACCATCCAGGAGGAGCCTGAGCTCGAGGAGAAGGGCGACCACAAGGGCCACCGGGTCTACCCGATCATCGTCGAGAAGACCTCCCCGGCGGCCGTCACGCAGCCGAAACCCATCCTCAAGAACCGCAACGAGAACCACGTGAGGTTCGACGAGGACGGCCCGAGGGAGTACTCCCAGGAAGAGCTGGAGAAAGAGAGAGAGCGCAAGGAGCGCAGGGAGCGCAGGAAGGCAGAGAGGGAGAGGGAGAGCGAGCGCCGCCGCCGGGACCGCGACAGGGCTCGTGAGCGCGGCGGCGGTGGTGACCGTGACCGTGACCGTGACCGCGAGCGGGATCGCGACCGAGAACGAGAACGTGATCGTGACACAACCCGCGACAGAGACCGTGAGCGGGATAGGGACCGGGACCGGGATCGCGACAGGGATCGAGACAGGCAGCACCGCGACCGTGATCACCACGACCGGGACCGCGATCACCACTCCTCGTCGTCGCACTACCGTCCTCGCGAGCGGGACCGGACTGTCGACCGTGACCGCGAGCGCGAGGAGGCGCGCGACAAGCGCCGCGCCAAGAAGCGCGTCTGGGGCGAGACGCTCGGGGCCGTGGGGATCGGCGGCGCCGCGGCTTCGTTGCTGGGCGTCCTGACCGAGGCCGCCTCTGGGTTGTAATGACGAGATGAGGCACGCACGACCTCAGTTGGACTGGGTTTGCTCCGGGCCATGGTCGGTTGTCTGGAAGATATTGTATGGATAATATGTGTGTGTGTTGAACAAGAAGGAATGTTTGTACGAAGTAGCAGTCATGTATAAAGAAGGTCCACAACGGAATACAGTACAGAGGTCATGTCATGTCATGTCATGTATGGGAAAAGGAGATGGGGGTGTTCTCTTTGGGCTGGGCTGGAACGGAGAATCTGGATGGGAAGATACCACTTGGGTTTTCATGTTGATGGTCTATCTGTCTGTCTGTCTGTCTGTCTCCTTATCTTGGTTCTGTTCTTTTACATATATACCCCCATTGTATGTCATAGTGGATTGATTGATTGTCGATTTTCTTTTCAAAAAATTGTGCTGTTGTCTGCATGTGACCTTCCTGCTTTCCCGTGTCGCTCGTGTTCAGCACCTCGCGTTCTCACGGCCGTGCCAACATTGCTGATCGATCGTATGGACCAATGTCTGGAGGTTCTCACTACATGCTTGCTTGCTATACCGCTGGTCCACGCGAGGCCGTGACCTCACTTGAAGCATCCCTCTTCATAAGTCTGCAGCACTTCATTCAGCAGTGGATTGCGTGAAGACAGCGGCCGGGGTGGGGGGGGAGGGGCGCAGGTACCGTTTTGCACCTGTAAGCCTCCCTGATTCCCTAGCAGCCAAAGATCATACGGACCATTAATCACAAAAGAAAAGAGGGAAGAGCAAAAAATTTATTATTTGTAACTACCAAGGTCGCGCATCGAACCCTGATCGTCACACTCCATCCAACCTTCTTCTGGGAAAGCTGGACCACACAAGACCTGGCCGGAACAAGCAGCCTCAGACAACTCGGGGACCTAGCCATCTGAGCACGTGGTGCAGGTTGGTTGACTGTCGTGGTTTATAACGGAGTTACCTAGCGTGTGTGCTTGAAGGTGGCAGGGTGTTTTTGGAAGTGAATGGTGCTGTGGTCTTTCAGGGGGGCAGGCACCAGAACAGAAGTGCGCGCGCTGTCGGGGCTGGGGCGTGTAGTATACGTGACATGTACGTTCACACACAAAACGCAAACGCCTTTTTTATACGTCTCGCAGTCCTTTCGTGTCGATCCGATGAGCTGAGACAAGATTTGGAGGTGTTTGGGTTGCCAGACGAAGCCGTTTGCCCCCCCCCCCTTTCTTCTGCGCAACCCCGAAACTACACGGACCGATCTCTTGCATGGAGGGAGGTTTTCGTACTATATATACATGTAATCAGGTATCTACATCATGTTTTCATACGCATGACGAGATGACGGACCGCTCATCAACCTGTGCACGACGATGCAATCTTCACCGCTTCACTTTTGTCACTCTCAAGTGTCATCATTATCGGCTATTCGCAGACTACCTAGCCCAGCCCAGCCTAGCCAGCCGTACACCAGACTCCAGGAACAAGAAGCCAGCCACACCTACCAAAGATCTACATATGTGTGTGTGTGCGTGCACTGTGCTATGTCCCGCAATAAAATGACAGAAACAAACATCATCATCATCATATCATCGATATGAAACACCCATGAGCAAAGTAAGCCGTGGAAGCAAAAGAGGACAGACGTCCGACTGGCTACCAGCCATCACAGCCGCCAGTCGTACCAGAGAAGGACGCACACCTCCTTCTCCTCCTCATCACCTCGGCCGCATGCTCCGGCCCCCATAAGCCCGCCCCAACGGCGCAGGCGCAGGCTTCACCTTATTGCCGCCCGCGCCCGCAGCAGCCCTCGTGACGCCGCCGCCGCCTTCCTGGCCCCTGGCTGTCCCGCCCCGGAGCATCTTGCTCACAAGCTTCTGCTTGCTGATCTTGGCCTGCGGGTCGTCATACTCGACCTGCGTGCTGGGCGCGGCCGCCGTCACCGCCGCGGCATTGGCGCCGGCCTCGCCCTCTTGAGACGAGCCCTCCTCGCCGCCGATGGTCGCCGCGGACCTGCCCAGCGCCGTCCCGCCGCCGGCGCCGCCGGTGGACGAGTCAGCGCTCCCCGTCGATGCGACCGAGACGTTGCTTATCGCCCGGCCGATGACGTCTCGCCGCTTCCGCCTAGAGGCTGGCCGAGCGTCGTCGTTGCCCGCGGGTGCGGAGTCGCTGGTGGTGTTGTTGCTGTTGTGGGTATTGTTATTGCTGCCCAGGGTGTTATTCTCGGCAGCAGCGGCGGCGGCGGCGGGGTTGGCGGGTGCGCCGCCCAGGAGTGAGGTGAGCTGTTTGGAGAGGGCCAGGCGCTCCGCTTCTTCCCTCTCTGCCTTCTCGCGCCGTATCCTCTGCTCCTCGGCCTCGGCGGCTGCGGCTGCTGCGGCCTCTGCGTCGATTTCTGCCTCTGGGGGGCCGTCTGGTTTTGGGGTTGTGGCATCGTCGTTGGGCGCGTCGAGGCCTTCGTCTTCGTCGTCGTCGCCTGCTTCTGAGTCGCACACCTCGCTGCGCACGCGGGTCAGGGGCTTGCGCGTCGGGGACTGAGGGGTGTCCTTGGCCGATGGCCTGTTCAGTTCGCTTGCTGACTTCTCGCCGAGTGGGCGGGATTCACTCCTGTATTCTGGACGTGCGTCGGCCCGCTCGGGCGCTGGCTGGTCCTTGGGCTGATGTGTAGGAGCAGTCTCAAAAATTGTGGCGGCGTTTGAATCTTGTCTGGAGGGCGTTTTGGCACGAGACAGAGGGGGCTCGGTGGACACGAGAGGCGTGGGGTCAAAGGCTGACATGTCTGGGCCTGGAAGGCTGGTTCTACCCGGCTTCTCGGTCCGTTGTGGCAGTGACTTTGGAGTCAGCTTCTTGGACATGTCAGAGGTTGACTTGGATCTGTTTAGTGGTTTTGATATCGGGGCCTTCTCCATTGCCTCGGCCTTTTCTTTCAGCTCAGGAAACGTGTATGGCTTGGTCGAGAGCCTTCTGCCCTGGGATATGCACGCCCATAGCCATTCCGCCTTGACGACAGGGACTTTCCAGTGCAGAGCTAATTCAAGCTTCTGTTTCCGGACGGCACCCAGCGAGATGCACAGCAGTAGTGAGACTTCGGCATTGAACCGTTCCTCAAAGCGCGCTCCCAGCAGGCGGATCGTCCTATCGACTTGCAGAAGATCGACGTCGGTGAAGCCGGCAGTGCATATGGAAAGCTTCTCAAAGCCCTGGATGGGGAAGACTGGGAACGGCCTGCCAATGACATGGTCTCTTGGATCCAATAAAGCCTTTCTGTGTAGACATCTCTCAATGAAACATTCCGTAATGAGTTCAATACCATCCGGTACCAGTGGGATGGACTTCTGATCGGCGCTCTGAGGTACTATAACAAAGCGACGGATCATCCCCTCCGGTGTAGTGATATCTGCCAGAGACCCAACCACAATGCCTCCTAAGGATGAGACTGCGTTGACGAGAACGTCAGTCTGTCGCGGCGGGAACCCGAAGGCGTACAGGCAGCAAGAGGCAAAGGTCATGTCGCCCCTGTTCTCCGAATTGCCAACGGATGAACGCGAGCGGCTCAGGTCAATCGACTCGCTTACGCGTGATATAGACGCATTAGACCGCAGGAGCGAGCCACTTGGCAACGGCTGGGTGGGCTCCTCGGTCTGATGTGAGGCTGACTGTTCGACGGACGGCTGCCCCAGGATCTCGCCCCACATGTTGTCCCTCTGGCTGTTGAGCTTCATGCTCGCCGTCTTCCTCAGCTTGCGCCGTCCCTGCTCCTGTTTCGCCGCGGCCTCTCTCTGCCGCTTGCCGAGGGATATCCGACGGTTCGCACTCGCACTCTTGTTCCAGGCCCCGAAACCGCGCTCTTCCTCGGGGAGCAGGGGATCGAAGCACTTCTCGTCGAGGATCATGCCGCGCCCGACACATTCGTAAACCCAATTGATGTCCACGACGTGCAGGCCCCAGTTCCTGGCGGCAAGGTACTTCTTCCCTTCTGGTCGGCGCGCAATCAGGTGCGTGACCAGTTTGCTGAGGTCGCCTGTGTATCTGCCGCCGTGTGACTTGATCTTGTCGATAATCCGCTGGCGCTCGTCCTGGTCGTCGAAGCCCGTCAGGCAGCAGATCAGCGATGTTCTGGGCCCGGCCTCTTGGTTGTCGTCCAGTGCGCCGCCTCCCGTCTCGAATGCTTTCAGACGCCACTCCTTCTCCAGGGCCCTGAAGTTGATCTGCTCGTCCTCGACCCAGAGGTTTCGCACTGCGTCGACCCAGCCCACGGCCATGGCCTTGATGTCGGGGCGTTCCTTGGCGACATGTCTGTACTTTGGGGTGTCATATTCGCCGACGATGAGGTGGGTGACGTCGGGTGTCAGATCGTACTTGTGGGTGCCGCCGAGTTCCTCCGTCTTTTTTGCTATTGTCGCCTGGGGTGGGCGAGGCCGACATGGTTAGCTTGGAACGACATGGTGCAGTCAACAAGACCACAAATACTGCATATTCGCAAGGGGACCTACACGCAGGTCAGTGGGAATGCTCGTGCAGCAGACGACGACGCCTGCGAAGGGGTGAGAGTGGTCGAAGGCCTCGTCGCCGTAGTCTGGGGATGCTGGAGGCGAGTCCATGACCTTGGTCGCGTTGAATTGGAATAGTTACCCGTGCAGAGGCATGGGTTCAGGTGGGGATTGGCTGAGCAACGGGTTTGCAATCGACCAGGCCGATGTGGAATAACGGGTGCCTCTCCCAAGTCGCGTCTCGCTAAACTAAACAGGCCCCCGGACCGCGTCTTTGTTCTGCGGGTAAGGGTCTTAGTCAGCCAAAACGGGCAGCACAACGTCACAGCTCTAGCGCCACAACCGCTGTAGCTTTCATGTTGAGAACGAGGATTCGCAGGGCAAAAAACGGAGGGTACAGGGCAACGTGTACCCCCTGTGCGCCAACGTTTTTTTACACCACCCATTCACCGTATAAAACAACAATACACAGTCATTGACTATATATATCTATCGCTACACACATGCCACTATCGTCGCTTCTGCTTGCCCCTATCGTTTCTTCTGCCCTAGTGTTTTGCTACTTCTTTCCTTGTCTGCTGGCTTGGCTGTCGCTTTATAAGCCCTGCCTCCAACTGCTTGTCCTGTCGGACAGCTTCTTGCTAGTTCTTACTACTATAGGAGTCCTCTTGGTTAAGGGACTGGAGGGTCTTGTTATTCTGCTCGAATAGTAGATTGATTGGCAGGTCTGCAGGTGTAGGGTATTAGAAGCACTTAGTGTGGGTGGTGTGTGTACAAGGTTATGTTGAATGGGGCGCTCTGATTGGTCCGTGGGTACTTATTGCCCTGTACCCTCCGTTTTTTGCCCTGCGAATCCTCGTTCTCTTCATGTTGGGTCCGTTTCTTGATACCCTTCAACTCAAAACACTCAGGTATCTCTCCTGGAGGTCTTCCTCTGGTCTGTCGTGATCATTCCAGATCCTCATTTGAACTCAAGAGTAATGTTCAAATTCATCATTCTTGCCATGACTTGCAAACAATTATCAGTTCCTCTCTCCGTCCACTCTGACGAGAGGCCCGACTCCTTATGATGGACGGTTGCGTGGAGCGATGAGCCTTCGTTGCTGCGGAGAATTCATATTGTGAGTAGTATATGCAATCCACGGACCATTTGAAGTTCGCAACGTGTCATGATAGAGGCTTCATCTTCAGTACATCTACCTTAATCTGCGATTGTATTTACTGCACATAACATGATATGTACGGTCCCCTCTTGCCAGTGCATTTGAATTCACAGCCGCTGGGATGGCAATCAGTATATTGTGCCTACGTGCGATATATCTGTCCAAGTGGAGGGAAGGGAGACTGAGACGCCCCTGCTCTTGACACATGATAATCATTGAGCAGTAAACGCGTATACACCTTGACCATTTGTAACATAAACCACGTTCTTGTCATTCGCACCACGCCCAGCAGCGCAAGCCGTCGGCGCGTTCAGCTTAGCAACGACCACAGGTTTGGTACTCGCAGAGCCGGCGGGATCGAACTCGACAACCTGATTGGCCCCACTGTTGGTCGTGATGTAGAGCTTGCCGTTGTTTCCAAAGCAGAGGTCGTCGCCCATCAGGTTCGTCCAGAGGGTGGAGACCGCGCCGGTCGGCTTGACTGCCGTGTCGACCGACACCTTGTGGAAGCTGTTCTTGAAGATGTTGGTGTACCACACGGTGCCGGTGGCGCTGTCGTATTTCATCCCGTCGATCCCAAATCCGATGGGCCCGCTGGGGGCCATGGTCGGGTCGCTGATGGCGACCGAGGAGTCGCCGGTCGAGACGGTGAGCTTGAGGACGTTGCCCTTGCCCGCGTCCGCGAGCAGGACCGTGTCGTTGTTGAACACGGCCAGGCCGTTCATGTTCTTGGCGTCCGGGATCTTCTTGATCAGCGTCGCCTGGGGCGTGCCGCCCGAAAAGTCGATCTTGTGCACCGCCGTGCCCTGAGGAGAGCCACCGATGACGACGAAGACGTCTGGCGCGATCTCGCCGATCCCGCTCATGCCGGCTGCTCCGCTGACTGCGACGGCCGTCGAGACTGTCTTGGCCACCGGGTCGACCGCGTACAGGTTGGGACTGTTCATGTTGGTCACGAGTAGTTGGCCATTGGGGCGGACTGCGATGTTCTCGAGCGAGGCCTGCCTCACAACCTCCGTCGGGGCCGCCTGACGGGGATTGAGAAATGCTGCTGCGGCGAAGCCATGGGCTGAAACAGAAAGAACCAGGGACAAGCCGCCCAAAAGAGCTGTTGACTGGAACATTGTGTAAGACGGGTAGATGTTCGTTTCTAAGGAACTGGAATCGAGTTGAATTGAGTTGACTACGTGGGTGAACGATGGCAATTCATTCAATAGCAGGTTGTGGGTGTTGCTCACTTCTAGATATTCAGACTATCATCCCGGAGCGCGGTTAAATGCAGCAGCCAGTTCATCAACCACTATGGCTAATCTTAGCACTCGGGCCAAAATGTCTATCACAAAACATTACCTACCGGCTTAGCAGTTACACTGACTAAATTGCCTCCTCTGATATGTTTGGGGTCGGTGTGCCACCCTCCGACGTGTCCAACGCCTCATCGTCCTCGACTGCGGAGGCGTGGAAGCACCAAAAGCTGACCAGTGGAAGCACTGCGCTGGCAATAGTTGGAGAAGAGTCTACTGTTCACGAATTGAGTTTCATAGCCTATTGCTTTGACTGGTTGCAAAAGGTGGAGAAACAATGTCAATCGCTCAGGATTGGGTTAGAGGAGCTGCTTGTTTCGACTGCCAAGATCGTGTAAGAATGAAACCCATAAGATCAGTCCCCTTTTCTTTTTTGAACATCAATCTAACCTTCGGCAGTACGACCGGACATTTTCAAGCAAACTTTGTGCAGATCCCGAGGTCGAAAATCGACTCCATGGCTGACTCAAGTCAGGTGTAGACCGGACGAGGTCAATGACATTTCCCCTTGAGTTATTGAGATTGAATTTATGTACATGAAGTATCAGTCGATCAAGTGGATATCTCGACTCAAGATAGGCCCCTATGATCTGTAGTCATCTCCCGGCATGATCGGGCGCCTCAATGATGCTCGAATCCGAGTCAAGCGGGTAATTACTTTTCCGAAGCCTTGCAATGGTTGTGTGAGCGCATACAGAAGCTTCATCTTCATCTTCTGTACGTTCACCAGCTGATAATCGAATGACAAATCGCGGTAAGACGGGAGCTCGTTGCCATCAAGGGTTATTCATCTGAACCCCTTTACAGGCGCACGATCTTGTATGACTTGACACCCGTGACACACTTCTGCGATTCGTCGGTCACCAACTCCGTGCACTCAGCGTCGGAGAAGAGTTGGACTGTATGAATAAAAAAAAGTCAGCAAGTGTCCTCCAAATATCTCGATTTGCCCTAGGATGGATATCATGCTCAAGAGAGTTGGTGCTTCGAATGGATTGGGAGACTCACAGCCGAAGAGGGGAGTTTGGGGAATGCCCTCGAACATCTGGAACTCCGCGCCATCGACTCCAGGGATGACCTTCTCGCAGGAGTCCAAGCTGCCAAGGGCGAGGCTCTGGCCCTCGGGGTAGAGGATGGTGTCCGTTGTGCAGGTTGCGTTGGCGTCATACCACATTTGCAGCGTGCCGTAGATGGTGGTGGCGCTGGCGGAGGCGGCCAGGGCCAGGATGCTGGTAAGGGCGGCGATTTGCATCTTGAGATGGGTGTGCAGTCGGTGGGTTCCGGTGGCTGGCTGGCTGGCTGGTATGTTGTCTAGGGGGGAGGTTTGCGATGGCTTGATTGAGAGACAGAAGATTTTCAGACGAGACATCCGCGTTCCCCTTTTATATCATTCCGCGGTTCTCATCAACAGTCAAACCTTCATATATTCTGTGGAACCGGACGGGTCTGCAGCAAGGATCACGCTTGGCAGCCCTGGCGGTGCCCTCTCCACAGAGCCTCAATGATGGCACTGCGGGCCCTTTCCGCTCGTATTTGCGGCCGGTCAGGTAACATGGACCCACCTGGCATGATGCTTGGTTAAGGTTATTCTATTTAAAGGTTCTAGAAGGGGGACTGATTCGGGAAGATCACTGCCATATACGTATTTACCGCCCTGCTTGTGCTTGCCTCGGTTCGCTCGGCACGTTGTGTCAACAAACCACAGTGACTGCAACTTGCAGCTGTCAGTCGATGTCAATATCTCTGTCTTTGTGGCTTGAGATCAAGTTGATATAGCATGGTCAATGCGCATAGATATTTGAGGGATGTGTGAAGCATGGACCTTTGGTTTTTTTGCTGTCGCGTCCAAAAATACAGTTGACCGCTCATTGAGCTGTTTTCTATGCCATAGATCTCGTATTTGACCATTTCTTGGGTCAACGCCTTTTCCGGAACGTTTAATATAGGGTAGACGCGATGGGGCCTTGAAATCGGGTGAGCTGTCCTAGAATATTCGACAACCCACTTTAACATCCATCCTACGGCGTGACTACTTTCCGATTCTCATATCTTCCATAACAGAAGCTATTCACCACGAGTGCTGCACACTTGGAGGCTATCTAATCGGCTATAGATCAGCCCATGCGCTGAGTAACGATGGAGTGTGTTGCATGCGCGTCGTGATTTCTATACCGATGTACCGCCTCGTCCGTACAACGCCTCGTCAACATCATGTTTCGCAACATGCCTCTTCTATTATTCTTTCTCCAGCACAACATGCTCGATATCCCCAAGAGTCATTGCATTTCCAGCCAGCAACAAATTCATCATCAATCCTGCAGCCCCTGATTTACCTAGGTACTAACATACGTCGGCGTCTTTCTGCTTGAGCACTGCTCATTGTCCACGATTCATCTTCCGAATCTCAAAAGCCCTCATGATAGACTCCTTCTGCGCCGCAGTCGTGAAAACCAGCTCCGTCGGTCCCTTGCCCTCCGCGGATCTGTCGACCAGCTTCGCCCGGCACTCCTCCTCCGTAGCCCAGACATAATCCTGGTGCTCGTTCGGATCCAGGTTCACTGCGGACGAGTCCTTGACCTCAACGACAAAGGTGAGCTTGAAGACGAACTTGCCGCGCGTGGTGCGGAACACGGCGCCCGCCTCCAGGCCCTCGCCGTCCCCGACGCAGGCGACGAAGCGCCGGACCTCGAGCCCGCTCTCCTCCCACACCTCTCGCGCCAGGCCGCCCACGACCGTCTCGTTCTCGTCGACCGCGCCGCCGGGGATCTCCCACCTGTTCGGCATGGAGTCGTGCGGTGCGCGCTGCACAAGCAGGACCCGGTCTGGCTGGTCTGCTGGGTGGTGGGTGCTGAAGATGACGGCGCCGGTGGCTAGGCCTTGTAGTTTTACGGTGGGATTCTCGTTTAGTTTGGAGAGGTAGTCGTGGATGAGAACGTCGTAGCCTGACACGGCTGGCTCTAATGTGAAATCTGCTGGGGGAGGCGGTGGAGGGGCCATGTTGGATTGGTTGCTCTGGCTGCGTTGGTTTTCTTATCTTCAAGATGTTTTTGCAATGGTACCAGGATCGAAAAGGTGATATAAATGTAAAGCGACTTGGGAATTATGGATGAGCAATGCCGTTGCCGCCTGAGGCTGACTGCTAGGCAGAAAAGACCATGCTTGATGAGGTCTTTCATCTGGTTGAGTCAAATGGCGTCCTCTCATTAGCTGCAGTAATGCTTAGTCAGCCGAGCGTCTGCCTTCCGTATGAGTGCGTGCGAACATCATAATTCATGGATAATATATCATTATATCGGAGAGTCAATCAGGTAGTTGCGTATTAGTGCCGCGCTAGTGATCTCTTTCAGATCTATCTGCAATCCTATAGCGTACACAACAGATACTTGCTACAAAGATGACGACTCCATATCCTGACATTAATGCGAGAGTGAAGAGATTCCGAGTCCTATCCTCAATGATAGGCACCCTCTCCTTGGCACCCTCAACGGGCTTTCAGATCAGGAGTACGAGCTTGAATTCTCTGGACTTAGTGTCCTGGTACGAGTCCCTCGAGCGCCTCCCAACGCACCTGAACGAGCGGCTCGGCTGTTAGCAAGCGTGGCAAATATACGAAATGGAGAAAGAGGCCATATAAACAGTCAGATTCACAGGATATGACACTTTATCGTACAAGGCGGGTTCCCAGGGTTGTTGAACTGGAAGTACCCATAACTCTGGCCAGTTATGATGTGAGGTCGTCCACTAATAAACATATGATGTTAGTACGATGTGTACCTAGGGTAGAACAGCTTCGCCGAAGGGACCCTTCGGCGGGTCTCTTCCCCCGAGGCCGGTATTGAGGCTCTGATTGACGATCGCCGTGATTTGTCGGGGTACCCACATTCCTGTCAAATTCTGCCATGACGTTCTCTAACAGGATGTCACTTGGGTCAACCTCGAGGAAGGGCATCATATCCTTGGTACACGGATCGGCGGTTACCTGTGTAGCCGAAAATCTATAGATAAAAACAGCATCTAGGCATTCCCAACACTTACTTAGGAATGTTGTCAAAATTCAGCATGAAAACCACAATAATCACACCCTCTCAGAACATCTCATGGGTCCTAACGCTCCGACCGCCTGGCGTCTTGCACCATGGTGCGCAGCACTTTGCCTGACAGTGCTCGCATCCGTGGGATCTGCGGTGCACAAGCGACCTGCCAAAGGGCAGTCTTCGACCTTCCGCGCCCGCCGACCGACCTTCCCGACTCGCGAACAAACAACATCATCTGCATGACGGCATTTGGCCTGCTGGCCGTGCAGCTCGGCGCACGTGATGCCCGCCGCACACGTACTCTCCTGCCCCTGGTCCTCCCGCTCAGCGGCGCCATGATCGCTTTCCCCGAGACCTTCTTCGACGTACTGGGCTGCATCTATTACCCCTGGCCTTCCAAGAACGCCTCCTTCCACGTGCTCGGCCGTGAGATGCCGCCTTGGATCCCCATCTGGTTCGGGTATGGCTCGTTTATGCAGGTAAACCTGCAGCTGCTGCACAACAAAGCAACGACGAGGACGCTCTGGTGGTTTCTCGGGTTGGTGATGATCTCGGATCTGATTGTCGAGGAGATCCTGTTGCCTATGGGTGTGTATCATTACTATGGAAACCAGCCCCTGATTGTGCTGAACATGTTCCCCTGGTGGTGGATGGCGCCGAACTCTGTTGGGGTCTTCCTGGCGACAGCGCTCGCCTATCGCTGGGGGCATTTGCCCACTGAATTTCGATCACTTGCGGTTCTCTTGCTGACGCCAATGTCGGCCGGTGCCATTTACGGCTTCATCGCCTTCCTGACATGGGTCTCTATCAACGGGGATTGGGGCTGGTTTATCACCGACGTGCTCGGCCTATTCACGTTAGTGCTGGAGGCGGTTGCTTTCGCTGGGATACTGGACCTCGTACTGGGAAGGAACCCCTTCGATATGGTTGGCAATGGCGAGCAAGGAGGCACGTCACAACCGCGTACAGGCGCAGGCGACTATCACGATGAACCCTGAGTGAGTTGTACTTACAGGGATAATTTATTGATCTCATTAGAAATTCCTATGGAAGATACCAAGATTTCAAATGCGCCGCAGTACAATGTGAGAACGTTTCGAGGCACAGAAACATCTGCGTACATCCGTTCTGTATACTCTAATACCGTGATTGCAACGTGCGGCAATTGGGTACGTAATCATATTGTTGAAGGTGTTGGGCGAGCTTGATGTTGTCGAATGCCAGCACAAGACCATCATTCGCGCCATCCTCGGCTTGCGCCATAAAGGATATGCTTTTCAATTGGCGCCACTCGCACGGGAGCTCAAAGACTTGCATCGCTTGGGCGCTGAGCGCCAGCCCCAATAGTGTTTTTGCCGGTTCGATCCTGAACGTCCAGGTCTGGTTAATCAGGACATTACTCCCTTTGAAAAGATTCCAAGTAGTCCCTGTGGCGTTGACAACGACGGCGCTGCTTGGGGCCGAGATGCCGCCCAGCAAGCTTTTCACAAAGGCGCCAAGGAAGATTGACTGGAACTGGAACGAGGTGTAACAATCTGGGATTCCACCACAATGCCCAAGTTCACCCTCAGCCTGGATGACAGCTGGGGTGGTTGCCGGGTTGGGCGCTATGGCGAAGCTGCAATGTGTGGCGGTCAATGGGATGATTCTCAATGCGACCGTGAATATTTGTGTTTATCCCGAGGTCTTGAGCGAGGCACTTACTTCTTGCCCTGCGGCATGAGGAATTGTGAGCCGGGGGAAGACGTGACGGCGTAAAAGCCCTGCCACTGAGAGCGCGCGTATCTCGATGGGACGGGCTTGGTCAAAGCCGCCGTTCCACCGCTCATCGCGGGCAAATCTGTCATCTCTTCGAACTAGTAATAATGTTGTCAGAAGCATGGTCCCTGCGTGATAGGTTGATCTCTGAGAGTCTGTAGAGTTGTTCGACTTACTCCAAGTGTTTGCCACCCGCACACTGGCAGTGTGTCTTGTGACTGGGCCTTTGATAGACCAACGAGACCAAGAGCAATACCATAGACACTAGCAATTGAAAAGTGCATATCGGCCGTCTGCTGCGGTCCGTGTGGGCCGCGAATTGCCAATTATTGGAGTGGCAAGAAAATAGGTAGAACTTTTCAAGGCGATGTCGACAATAGCTGAAAGGCAACCTTGGGATATCGCATCGTCTGTCCTTTATAACGAAAACTCTCAAATCGGGGGGGGGGGGCTGTTCTGCTGCGAGTGCTACCGCCAAGTCCATCGGATGAGACATTATCCTGTGAAGACATCAATAGATATCCAGTGAAACGCCTTCCTATGCGAATATTTGTTACAGGCTGCCAAACCCATTGCTAAAGTGGAAGGTATGGTTCCAGAGAGAGCGGGATGGAAATGTTGAGTTAGTGTTTAGGGATACTGAGGTGAACTCTTTGTGGGACGATATCGAGGACCACTTCAACGCTATTGGTCTACTATGTCTTATGTATGACAACTTGTAATGCGAGAGGGGGCATGGTAGAGTTTAAGACGCCACCTCCCTTGCCGCCTGGTTTCATGAACTTCAATGGATTGTCGACGGAAAATGTAGAACAGTTCATCGGAGAACTTCTTAAACAAGTGATGATGCTTCTAAATAGTATCTGGGGATTGATACAACAGTATTTCATGTTTCCGTTGCTGCTTGGCATCGACTACAACGAAGGGTTGGATTGGAGACTCATGATAAACCCGGTGCTCTCCACGCGGATGTTTCCTGACACTGACACTGCGTGAGGCTCGGCTTTACTGGCAGATGTTCGGCATTGTCATATTCAAACCCAAGGATAAGGGTATTGCGGTAACCAGGTGTGACGAAAATTGTGTCTTATCAATGCCGACTCGGGTATGGAGCCATCATTGGTGCTTTGTGAATGTGGCTGTCCCATACCGAATCCATCGATCGTCAAGACCAGAACGTCCCCGATGAGCCTAGGTTCCGTCATGTTTGACAGCTGCCGTAAGCTTTGCAGATTCGCATCCGCCTTCTGAAGGTACCGGAAGACCACATCTGTCCACGCGGCCGGTCCCGTCGTGGTAATCACTTCGTAGCCGGTCGGTTGTAGCTGTGAAATGTTTGACTCCTTGGCGGCGGCCAGCTTCCGTATGGCCCCCACTGTCTCATCCACCATACTGCGGAATAACGGGTGACCTGGCGTCGCGGCGAGCGTCCATTGGCAGAATTGGACGGGGTGTGTCATATATGACGGCTCACCACCGAGCCCCGGCCAAGGATCGCCATCCAGCTGGTCGAATTCGATTCCAACCACAGCCCTGACCGTGCCTTTCATATGTTGAGGAATCCAGTCGTCGACGGACTTAAGCGCCAGTGTATCGAGATCAGAATACACTCCGCCTTCAGCCGAAACAACTAGATATCGAAGGAGGTCCGTCTTTAAACCAGGATCTTGAAGTCTATGGTACACTTTAAGAATCGAGGGATTGCCTGAGAAGCGGCTGTTCACGAAATCGTCTGCCGCTTTTGCTCCCAAGAGAGTGAAATCGAAGCCGGGGTTCTTTGCCAACCACGACCCCGTGTCTGAAAGCGACTGCCAAGTTATGTCAACCAATTTCGACACCTAGCAAAGACGGATCAGGCCTTTGGCTATATGGACTGACCTGTGGGTCGAGCGCGTATGGTGCTGGACCCTGAAAATCTGCTGGGACAGAGAATATCTGCGAGATTCTTCTCGGAATTGGCGATTCGTTCTGTCGCTGTTGCTTGCCCCTGATGTTCCTGAACATGGAGCTGTAGGCTGAAGGAGACAGCGTAGTCATCATCATGATGAAGACTAGAACTACTAACAAAGTCGTGGTCACTTTCCGACCGCTATACAAGTGCCTCAGCGGCGTCGACATTTTCTGCTACCTCCTCAGTGATTCTCAGCAATGTTTGCACCGCCGATTTGGAACACAATGTGTAAGTTTCATCAGCGTCGTGCTGACCAACCGAGCCTACTCAGATAGATCGGTGGGCGTCACGTATGAGAAGCTGGCGACCGTACCACGCGACCCGATACCGAACAAGCAACGGGAGAAAACGGCCAGTATGATCATTTCTAGCATGGTTCTGGACTCGGGGAGGGGGCGTTTTATTAACCTACTACAAATCACCCGCAAGGCATCTCAACGGTTGGGTAACGACTGTCACTAAGTTCACTACAGATGCGAATGACAAGTGTGGTCAAACAGGCGCACAAGCTTTCGAAGATGATGATTGTGGAATATTGACACAAGCATTCGACGCCGTCATCAGTGCATCCCATTGGATCTTGAGCCGGCACATCAGCATAGATGATAGCTTCGTGGCCAGCAGCACCGGACCTCTCTAGCGCAGAACCGTTCAGCGCTACCATAGCATGAACGACGACGGCGAGATTGTTAAATTTGACTAGCCCACCACAGTAGGCATACTGGATGCACAGAGACGACGCGATATGTCATGACCTGTCGTCCAGGAATGTGATGATGGGGTGGCCCACGATGTCAGTGATGCCGCACGAACACATTCTGGTTGATGTGAGTGGTAGCTTGTGTTTTGCGCTTGGTCGCTATCTTGCCTTTACATGAGCTTCAAGAGCATGTCCAAGTTATCCATTAATCACAAGTTGCTCAGGCAAGATGAGCTGCTTTCGACACGCCGTCACAAGATATGACTCGCTGACCTGTACGCCCAGCCTAGGTCAGGCTGCTGTATCGCATTGGCAGGGAGAGAAAACCTCCGCTTACTACTTCCGAGGTCCACGTCTAAAAGTCCCCACATACTTAAAAGTCCGCCCACCTCTAAGTTAAAAATCCCTTGATAAAAGATTCCTCGGTCATTGCGATCTTGGACGGAGCGCCGCAGATCCAACTTTGTGCCAGCGTGTACGATTCACGCACCCCCTCGAATTCTGGGAGCGCTCAGGCGTGCAGCGTCAATGATCTGTCTCATCTCGACCAGACCAGTGGAAATAATCCAGAGAGGGAGATGCTCAAAAGGGCTACTAGACTACCTTACGCAGGCTGAACGTAAATGGTATCTACGAACAATGTACGGCTGTACAGAGACATACATAAGTATCTAGGTAATGAAACTTCTGATGAAGTCGAAACTAGACCATCTAAACTCTTGTAGACAACAAGATACCCGACACCTACTGGTATAACAACGAAACGCCGAATAGTCTCGGTGTGATGACAGATCAACTAGGACGACACTTGAGTCCGATTCCACCCAGAGAGGCGCTTTTGTGCTATGTACCCTAGGGTAGGACCGTCTTCGTTAAGGAAGGTTCTCTTCCTCACTGAATGTCCAAGACCACCTGAGCAAAGCCTGGCCTGATGGGTCTGGGTCCAGCTAATGGGAAAAGCCCATTGGGAAATAAATTTGGTATTTGAGATATCTCCGAACGGATTTCAAGAACGATCAGGCTGACAATCCCTACTGTGGGGCCGATCCCGCGGTATTCGGTCTTCTGCAGTGAAACCCGATGGCTCCCAAGACGAGAAGGCCCAACCATTTCACTGGGTCAGTTCTCCTACCGATTTGGCTACGTTCAACCCTAGCGAGTCAGTGGTCACTAGATCCGCGTGTGAGCATTCCTTGTCCGTTACTTCAAACTATTAGGCCGTGCGTGGCACTCGAACAGCTGAAGCACTGGGGCTGAGTACACTTTCCCCCAATAATACACTTCCAGCTCAGAAACGCCTTACTGGTCTCCCCCAGGAATAACGGAAGGTGTTGCCAAGACCCAAACATGCAATAATTATGGATATCGCGATGGCTTAGCTGCTGCACCGCCTTCCAGGATCGGGTCGGCGGCTGAGAAGGTGCCGATTGTCCTAGTGGATAATTATTTGCTTCAATACCAAGTACTGAGGAATAGTGCTTGGCTGCGTGTATGTGGTCAGTGTTAGTTCTATGGGGAAGATGCAAATATAACGAGCGCAGCTGCACGTCAAAGTGGGAGGTTGTGCCTGCATTCTACGTGCGTGAACTATTGATCAGGACATGGTACTATCTTACATTCGTACATGTTTTGTCGACATAGTATCACCAAACATTCCAAGTGTCAGTTCTCCATACCGAAAATATCTGCCTATCACCGCGTCCAGCGATCCGAAACAGCCAGACACTCGGGATCCATAAAATCTGTCCGGTATCATTTCAAATCAAGACACTCAACAGCGGAGAGCCTGCGGCCACGTCCATTTACTCATACCCGGATGCCGGTAACCTCAATTTGAGGTCAATCAACGTCAACAAGAGTTGCCGGAAAGCGAAAATAGGGAAACAAATTCGAAGGAAGCAGAATGACCACCGTCCTGCGTGTTTTACAGGCCAGGAGCTCGGCTTCAGGTTCGAGCGATGACCGGGCATGCCCGGTTCCCAACCCCATGAGACAGAGTAAGAGCCGCGCCCAAAAGAATGCTGCTATTGCACTTCATCTATGCTGGCCAGGCTGTTTCTGGAGTCAGAATGCTCACACGCCCTCTACCGCAGCGCCGACTGACCCTATAGTCGGAAGTTACACCTTTCATGAGCTGTGCATCATCATCGCAAGCTGCGCGAGTGCCTTCACCATTCTTTCGGTCCTGACTCTCATGTATCGACATGCGACGCACTTCTCCAAACCCAACGAGCAGCTCAAAATATTACGCATCAGCGCCCTCCTACCGGTGACTACGACTATAATGCTGATCGGCGTGCTTGTCCCCGAGACGTACTTCTACCTACACCCATGGGCTGAAGTGATGCAGGGCTTGGCAATTGGTAACTTTTTCCTCCTGATGCTTGAGTTTGTCAGCCCATACAAACACGAGCGGGAGGCATACTTCGATGGTCTGAAGGTGCCGGCATGGAGATCCAAGAAGCCAGCACGAGGCGGCCATGTATGGTACAAGAAGATGCATTTCCTCGTGTTCCAGTTTTGGCCAGTCGAAACCGGGGTTGCTATCGTCACCGACATAACCCAGATACCCAATATCAACCTCTACTGTGCAGACCACAACAAGCCTCAGTTCGCGCATATATGGGTAAGTGGCTCTGTCCTTGATCACCAAAAGACCATGTACATTCTGCTATGAGTTCTGTATCGCAACAAATAGTCTCGTCTCAGGCCTCGAGCGGCCAGGTTGAGAAATTGTTGCTGACTGCCATCTATCATCTCACTTTCAATTATTCACATGCTGACAACAAGAAACTTAAAATAGCTCACTGTCATTCATCTTGTCTCCGTCATTTTGGCCATAATCGCCTGCTTGCGATTCTGTCACGTCCTAGCCAACAAATTGAAGGACCACAGGCCAATGGCAAAGCTATTCGCGTTCAAGATGCTGGTTGGGCTCAACATCGTGATCAATGTGGGTATTTTTCCGATGGCGGTCTAAAGTTTGCGCCCAGGTCGACTTCATTTGGAACACAGCACAGACGCAGCCCCTAATTACCTCACAGATCATCTTCAACATAGTCGAAGGACTCGACCCATCACCGCTCGAGCCCGACAGCACGATGAGCGAAGCCGACGTGGTCGTTGGCGCACACGCCACGTTGAACTGCATCATCATGGTGGGGTTCTCTATCTTCTTCCATTACGCATACAGCGTCACACCGTATATCGTCGACAAGCAAGTGGACCCTGAAGCTGGCGCCTCTCAGGACATGCATTACTGGGGAGGCTTCCTCGGTGTGCACGCGTGGATCGGCATGCTTAATCCGATGGAGATTTTTAGTGCCACTGCTTCTGTCTTCAGTTCCGGTGGCTCCCGGGGTCGCACAACTGTCATTGAGGGCGCTAGTGATAACCGCCAACTGATGTGCGGAAACTCATATGAGATGGGCGATGGTGACAGACGAGGTGGTGACAAGCGCGATATTAGCGAGCAATCACCATGATGATTCCTGGGTCGCCTTAAAAGTGAGAATGTATCTTTCTATTGGTGAAGGAGTCGAAAGCGGATCATTCTGGAGAGCCTGTTTTTGCATGCAAAGGGACATGGGTTGGTCTTCAGCTCTAGGGGATTTCAGAACATTGCAGCGATCTTGGAGATCAAGGTCCTAGGAGCGGTATTTGAACCATCCATGGTATGTTTTCGTATCTCTCCATAGTTTAAGCCACGGTTACCATTTCCGTAGAATTCTTGCAAGACTCTTCGATTGAGTGTAGAAATGCGGAGATTTTGAATCGCGATATCTCTCAATCAACTCTGTTTACGCTTTCCAAGTTCTGATGGCAAATCCAATGTACAGGCGAAATACATGGATTGCTTCATAGCCTTACGCCGTGAGCTTGCTTCTGACCACGGCATCTGCCGCTGTCAGGACCGGTTGCACATGGAAGAAGCAGGCGGCGGAATTGCGCAATTGCGTAACCACCAAACCTTGCTAGGACTCGCCCTGTTTAGGTCTAGCCCACCACTGGCAAGTCATGGGTCATGGGAGATGAGTCAATCACCTCTGCGCAACTGCGTCCACCATAAAGATGTAGAGCCAACCTTTGGAAAGCTGTGGTCAAATGTCTCCAGCAGAGAATTAAAAAGCTTGTTTCACTTCGTTGTGTAACCACATAGACTGTTGCTGTACACGTGCAACTCCAATAAGACATCCACTCTTCTTGAGTGTAAGGCTATCTGCGAGAATCACCAGCGAATATGGAAGCAACAACCCTCAACGGGCCGAGCATTTCTGTCCCTACATCACCGGAAAGTCACACACCTACGCCGCAGAGTCATGTACCTACAACGATAAGCACCTCTCCGGAGTATCAGCACCGCGTATCAGAGATCTCTGCACGCGCTACGATAAATGACCCTTTAAATACCCTCTTCCAGTGGGAGAAGACCGGGCCAACTGTGCCTTTCACGGTCGATCAGCAGTACGAGGCCTGTATAACACGCACCAGGAGCAAGGTTGCCGCAGGCGCATTCATCGTCGAGGCTGCCGGGTTTGCAGCCGTGGCGTGCTGGCAACCGCCCGGTAGTAACCCGCCGGACCGTACTGAAGAGGAGCTCGAAGAAATTTCTCGAGGGAGACCGATCTTTGCCAAGTTCTTGAAGGAATATGAGGAGGCCAGGCGGGCACTATTCGGAGACACGCGGCAGTTCTGGAATCTGAGCCTGATGGCGAGGGACCCCGAGCGGGTCGACAAAGGGGCAGTCAGGGCCGTCCTCGAACCAATTGTGGCCGAGGCGCGAAGCAAAGGGCAGCCGTTATGGCTGGTGGCGGGTAATCCGAGGGCAAGGGATGTTTACGATTACTTTGGATTCAGGGTGGTCAAAGTGCTCATGAGCTTTCCTACTGATAAAATGAAGGCGGAAGGTGGATTGAGCGAGAAAGATATGGAAGGTGTGCCAACGTGGTGCATGGCTGCAAATTGGCCAGTTGCCAAGGTGGATTGACTGAATAACGGCAGAAAGATGACAGTAGTAGTCCATAGTCAGACCTCGGGGCTTCTTGTTCTTACATCAGGTTATGTGGCGATAGAAGATAATGCGAGACCGTCGAATTATGATGAAAAGAACGTCTGTTGAGCGTCGTGATTCGAACAGTTAGGACTTATGGCCAGGTGCCATTGAACTACGGAAGTGAACATGGTTTACTTGCGGGTCGGCCAAGAAACACGGTGCAGATTTGGACCCAGGATGGCGGTGAAGTCTGCGTCTTAAAAATTCGGCTGAGAAGCCATTCACTCGGCTGCAGCGCCAGGCTCGCTTGAGAACACGCAGCGGACCGGGCCGATCTAGGCTTCCACGCAATTATTCGAACATCTTCGCTGATGTGCATACGGCCGTTGTGGATGTGATCTGTACGTTGAGATATGTGATAGAAAAACCGGGTCGGACAAGCATTTGCCGTCAAGGACCAGCTCCTTCTCACGACCAAACTTCCTTAATCGGGCGATGTCTGCGAGGTAGGATACAAACCCCCGAGCATCTGCCAGAATTTGAAAGTAGGTTCATTTCGTTGGCGGTGAGCTGTCCCCAGGCCAGCCGACGCACCACCACCTAAAGTTGCGCCCACCAGGAACACATCAATTGATGCAAATGCGTGCTCCACTGCAGATCTCGCTGCACATGTGGGTCTGGTTGCCCCATCGTCAACTCACAAAAGTGCCATACATTCCATTGTACTCGACCAAAACGGTTCATTGACCTTCAGTTCTATCTTGAGAAGCTTCATTTCATGCCCATATATTTCCTTTATTTCAATGTAATGAGCCAGATGTCAAACTTTGGGTGAGCCAATGGGAACGAGGGGAGCCAAGCAGTCAGAAGCCACTCCAGGGTCATCAAAAGTCAGACTGAACCTTACTGGCGCTGAAAAGACGGTGTTACCGATGGTGTTCTTCAGGTCAATGGATGCTCAACTCCCAGATCCTGTGCTCGGTGACCCATATTCTCAACCAATTTTGGACAAATGCGAAATCGACTTAAACGACGACCATTTCATCAAAGACGATCGCTTCATCGAATACGTTATGAAAAGGACTAAACATTTAGACAATTGGTGCCAGGTATGATCAAATCGCCGATGAACCCATATGTTATTATAGGCTTTAAGCAGCCTTAATGCAAGCATGCTGACACAAACTTCACTCCAGGAGTTCATAAATGCACATCCAGACGAACCTATCACAGTATTACATCTGGGCTGCGGTCTTGATTGTAGATATCTGCGTTTACGAACCAGCCCCAATGTCCGATGGATCGACGTCGACCAGCCTTGTGTCGTTGAGGCACGTGCTCGCCTCGTCCCTCGGCCACAGGGGGAGTATATGCTTCGAGCGCTCCAGGTCACCAAACCGGGTTGGCTGAAAGACCTTCCCAACGACAGACCCACACTCGTAGTAGCGGAAGGCCTGTTCCCTTTCCTCACACCCGCCGAGGGGAAGAGAGTCATCCACGATGTCGTCAGCTACTTCAGCCACGGCGAGATCATAACTGATCATGTAAGCCCCACCGTTGTACGGCTGTCAGGTTCGATCAAGTTTCTGCGGACCAGCGGGTCGAGGTTTCAATGGGGTCTGGGAGATCCGAAGAGGGAGATTGAACCTCTGCATTCAAAGTTGGCATTGAAGGGATGCCTGCACTGGCGTGACTTCATGGAGGAGCATCCGCCAATTTTCGGAGGAACTGTGACGAGGATGATGGGTGTGTTTCTACCTGGTTGGAAAAGTAACCTTAAGTTACTTCGATTTGAATACAAAGATGTGGCTGCTTAATGTGTTGCGCGTATACCCATTCTCTGAGCTTTTGTGTGCGTGCCCTATGGTACCACGGGATGAATAACTCGACATCGGAGCGGTCGCTCCAGGATATCTACCTAGGTAGGCAGTGATACTGTATTTCTTTTTCCAACGATGGTTCTTTGAGCGTTTACCATTGTGGGAAGGGACCGTACGCCTTCGGGATGTATATGGATTCAGAAAAGAAACCAGCTGGGTAGTGATACATGCAGCTCTGGCCAGCTTTTCACCTTGGTTGTCACCCAAATGAAAATAAGAAAGCTGAAATATCTTTCTAGAGATTGAGTCTATGCGATCCCAAGTGGAGCTAGGTTGTCCGTGTGGAAAATCGCAAAGCAGAGCAGCTTTGTGTAATTTGGGTCTTATATAACACCTTCAAGTTTGGGCCTCTCCTGTGTGTCCAGAAAAATTACTCTGAATACGATTTTCCATGGTCGTACAGACGCCTCTAACACCATTGATTAGAGACGTTGCAACCCGCACAAGACTGCGACCACCCTGCAAAACAATCGCCTTTGCGCCCGTCGCCGACGTGAGGCAAACCCGTTGATGTACGATGTGACAGCCAGCCTTGTTCGGGTACTGAAGACCTTCACGAGCACCAGGACTGGCCTTTGGACCACCTTGACAAATAGAATTCTAGAATAGAGGACACCCCCCTGTGTTCCTCTCGCCCCAACCGCCTCGGGCATTGTTCAAAAAGTCTACCACGTTGACGGCTTATCAACTCACGCGTCTTCGTCGTCGCTTTCATCAAGTGCACTCTGTTGTGGTAGACGCCTTCGCGGTTGCGGGGGAGAGGGTTGAGGGGCCAGCACTGGCGCTGGGGGCCGGTCCTGAGCCATGAAAGCAAGATCAGGTGCGCGTGCCCCCTCTCGAATCTGAAGCTGGTCTGGCGGCCGAAGGTGGAAAATGTGTCCTGGTCGATCTCCCCCAACCCACTGATCATCAGATTCGATCCTCACACCATACCTACCCTGATCAAGGGTGAACTGTCTCACGCGGATCCCTTGGTACCCAATCCTGAGTGCATCTGCGTTGGTGAGTAACCAGTTGCGAAGTATCCTGACAAAATACAGAGCGTCATTGATTCGCCGGAATTGTTCAGCGTCATTTCTTGCCGTGTACTCGAAGACCATGTTTATGCTAAGGCGATCTCGCGGGTTTATTCTAGCCATGTCCTCGACCCAGGGCGCATAAGAAGCGTATTCCGTAAATTGATCTTGCATCGTTGGATCCTGAAGAAAATTAGTGAATTTTGAGCTGTCGGGGAAGTATTTACAAGCCACTATCAAGTGCATCATCCAATGGGTTAGTACTTGAGAAGTTCATCACTCACAAAAACTCCGTCAAAATGCCAGGACGGCGCCCGGTTTCGGAAGTTGAGGCGCAAATGTTGCAAATTTGGCAAGCCGTTCAGTGCTATCGCCAGATGACCTAAGCGGTTGACGCCTTGGGTCCAAGCAAGCCTTCGGTCTGCCAGTGTTGGATCAGTTGACCCCACGTCCATTGCTTCGATGTTGCTTCCAAACTCTCTGCCCGGGTCCGTAGGGTCGCCGGTTTGCCACATGTTAAATTCGAGTTCGCGGATGTAGGCCTGGCTAAATCGCCTATGCCTGAGGAAAGCCTCTGCAGCCAAAATACTATGCATGGATCCAATATCTTCTTGTATTATGTTTTCATCTCTCATCGTGGTGAAAGTGAAATTCTGAGAATAGAACAGAGGAGCTGCCTCATTGTATATGTCTCGACTCGTTAGGAGCAAGTTGAGTCCATTATCCCCCTACAGCGTTCAGAGTTAGCTATAAAAGAATTGGAGAAGTAGCTTCACGCGAATACGGCAAACAAAAAGAATTCAAAATGAACTTATCGTAACTTGCAGTCTGCGGAGCTTTCCTTACACAACACTAAAGCTGAATACCACAACGCTCGTTCATTCTTGAAAGGGAAGAGACTTTATTGAAAAGCTGCTTACCAAATGCTGGAGCTCTTCGTCTGTGGCTGCTGACTCGTAGGTAAATGTCGCCGTCTCCCTCACCCAAATGTCCCAACTCGTAGCCCTGAAAGGACGCTGGTCCTCCGGGAGCCTCGCAGGGTCTATTCTGCGCCGCCGAGGCCGGTTTCGTGGCAGATAATTGCGCCGAAGCCGGTTATTCACCTGCTGTCGGCCTTGACGGAATCTTACGGCCGTGATTGTTCTGATTGGGTGCACAAGTTGAAAATAAGCATCGTAAATCATATGGCGCAGCTCAAGTGGAATCGCGTTTTGAAACGGTACCAATGTTAAGCCCCGGGGAACAAAGGGTCGTGAAGGGGTGGCCTCAGGGAGGCCAGTTGCTCGACGTGGCTGCCATACTTGTAGTTGGCCAGCTTGTGACTGTCCTGCTTGTGGTTGCCCTCCGGCTTGTGGCTGCCCTCCGGCTTGTAGCTGTCCGGCTTGCGGCTGCCCGGACCCTGGAAGGACTCCTCCCGACGTATCAACCTGCCCTTGATCACGCCGAGGCTGCCCAGAGCTGGGCCGCTGGATACTAGGCGCGGGGATCCGCTCCACATAGGGAGGCCGGTCCGCACAGACACAGTCCTCATGAGCGGCTTGGACCCGTCGAGCCTCCCTCACGAGGCCGGAGAGCCTATTTAGCAGTCCTCGGTTGCTGTAGTCTCTCTCGGGGACGTTTTCGTTGCAAGGCACGGTATTTGTCGGGCACAAGCAGGGGTCACACAGGCAGGAGGGGTCCGGGCCAGGGCCTGCTGAGCCGGTGTCGCGCGACTGTATGCTGTCGTCGAGTCTGTCAAGGCTTCGAACAACATTTTCGATGGTGGGAGGTCCTGTATTACATATGCACATATGTGACATTATGTCGAATCACAAGATGAGGATCTGCCACCCTAGGTAGGATAGTATTATGAACGAGGGTCGAATGAGGTCAAATGTGGAATCGGGGATTTTGAATGGAAATGTTAGATTCACCTGTGCAATGGAACTTGTGTTGGATTCTGGAGCTTTGTGCAGGTCCCATATCCAATGCGGACACCGCTTGCGGCCGCACTGCGATGGGGCAGACAAGGGACGCATCCGTCCAATCACCACCGGGTCCTAGGAGATACTACGCAACCAATTTTCTTTGATCTAAGACTCCATTTTCTGAGTTTTTCTAGTTATCGAAATACAGGCAGGTCAAGGTCTAAGAAATACATACCTTTTATGTTGAAAAGAGCTTCCACGTCCACATTACCAGTTGACCCTAGGGTAGGTTGACTCTACACCATATTTGCGCAATCGGCTTCAGTGTCAGTGTCATAGCCCTCAGAAATTGAGTGAGGTCGGTGGTATGTGTTAGGGCTGACGCTGATGATCGACAGCTTACCAGTAGATCGATTGACGCTCACCTCGCCGACATGCCAGGGGCCATGGATGCCTCGCGCCTTCTGAGCCTCGTCCCGCGTGTCGTAAAGAAGTGGAGACGTATTTCCTTCAGACTCATGATTAAACATGAAAGGCCTCATGTTTGATGGATCTGCAGCGGGTGCAGCAGACAGGAGCTCGAGGAGACGTGTGAAATCGGGCAACTCTGAGGCTGGGCCATGGGCCAACCTGCTCAGTTCTGGCTCGACTATCTCTTCTAGGTATTGATTTAGTTCACTCGGCCCACTGAAGCTGGGCCCAGCATTGAGAAGATCACAAAAATGCAGCCAGACTTGACGTATGTCCGCGACCAGGCCGAAGTGGCTGCCTGCTCTGGCTCTTCCGCATGTTGACCTCCCAAAATCGCCCAAATAGAACCGCGGCGGCCCTGCAAAACTGTCGTTTTCGCTCCAATGGAGGAAGATATTTCCCCAATGTAGGTCTCCATGCATGACAAAATGGGGCTTCATCGAATACATGAAGGCGAGCGCTTGACTGATGTCTTGGGCCATGGTCAGGATGAGCGAGGGCGGAGGCGAAAGGTCCCTGGTCTCGGTTTCGCGCCAGAAGTCTTCCAACGAGCCTCCGTTGTAATAGTTGAAATACTTGACCCGGTGGTAAAGTAGTTCCTTGGCTTCTCGTTTTTGTGGTGTTGGTAACTCATTGGCTGATTGTAGATGGGAGACATGGGGCTGCACGCCGCGTTCTTGAGCCTGGGACTGTAATGAAAACAGGATTCTTTCGGGATCTGCCTCCGTGTCTTCCACCTGTTCCTGTTTTAAAAGTCGTCTCTCCACTTTGCGAACGATCAACTCACCTGTCTGTACGTGAAGAGCGAGCTGTGCGCTCGCGTCTGCTCCGCTTCCCAGGGTTTTTATGAACAAGTACTGGTTTGCTCCGTCCATAAATACATGACCGTATTTCGTCTCGAAAGATTCCATCGTGACTCTCCGTCACTAAGCACTGACTTCAGAGGTGATGTGGTTGGATGCTGGGGGGTGATACCGCTTGTCTAAAACAGGAACCTCGGTTAGAGAAGCGTGTGCTATGTTTACTCAGCACTGTGCCCTGTGAGAAAGTGCAGGATATAAATAAGTCTGCAAGAACCTATTATAGGATATTACTTACATTGTCATTGTAATAGGCATTGTCATAGAATGGCAGCATCCCGTTGAAGAGAGATAAGGCCACAAAGCGAAGGTGAGAGCCTGATAGACAAGGACCCATTGTGACTGTACGCTCCTCGGAGAAAGAGCAGGGTATGTCCCTATTGGAAAAATAACGAGCCAAGAATTTGAGGGGCCAGAAATTTTCACGGAATCATACAGATAAAAGAGCATTGTGGTGAATGTAGCAAGTGAAACGCTCTGTTTGTTGGCTGGGGCACATTCTGTAGCACGAATCCTCATTGACATTGTGATGAAGTTCTTCCAAATGGCTTTATAGCCATTCTCGGCGCTTTCCTTTGACTGAAGCCTTCAACGGCTATAAAGCTAAGCCTAAGACCGCGGAGTCGGGCCACAATCCTGACACGGCCAACTCAACTACAGCCGACCCTTTATCATTTCTCAACTAACATTAAATCACCCAACGTCTTATCCGAATCTGGACTTTTACAGTCGCACATTCTGACCTTGAATAAGTTACAAGGATGTCAAGAGGCTCTCGAATTACTAAATACTGTCACCTCTTTCTAGACGGGGAGGATGGCTATGTATACTTAACGACCTTAGGCCAAGGCCGAAGCTCACAGGCTCAGCTGGTTCTCCACATACCAACATGTGAGCTACGGGTGAGGAAAGTAAGTCACTTCCAACTGGACCGTGAAGCCACGAAAATAGAGGACAGCGAGAAAGTGCTCTTCTCCCTGCAAGAGCAGGCGGCCAAGCAGGGCGTCCAGCCTCACATCAGCTACCTGTACTCGGCCAGTGACGTGCCTGCGGCTGTCACAAAAGAGGACTGCGAGCTGTGGTCTCGCGTTTCCTATTCCAAGTACTACAACGGGGGTACAGTTGGTGATTTGTACCGTGCATACGTCAACATGGCACAGGCGATCCCGAGCACTACCATCTGGAGACTAATGACACAGCTCGTCGATGCGCTCCACTTCGTGAGCACCTGCGGTAAGGGTGTCCTCCACGCCGACGTCCGCAACGAGAACATCTTCTTGCACTACGAGGGTGCAAAGGGATCGATGCCCGACTTTATTCTCGGCGACTTTGGCAACGCGGAGCAAGGCGCTCTGGCAGACGCAACGAGATATGGGAATGATGTCAGAAATCTCTCATTCTACCTCAACAGGTGGTTGATGGTTTGCCCTGTGCCTGATCCCAGCGAGCGGGACCGACTGTGGAAGTACCTGTACTTCGTCGTCCTCCCTGCCCTGCAGGGTCTGAATGGCGACGGGCAACTCCCTGACCTGAAGCCAGTGATTAAGCTCCTGCGAAAAGCGCCTACCGGCCCGCCTGAGTCATTGCCCGAGTGGATGGACCGCAGAGCCGAATATGAGGGCCTTCCTATGTTCTACACGTTTGAGGACGAGTGTCTTCATGTTGATGGGATAAATGGGCCTTGGTACGCTGCAAGAGTGAGTATTGACGTACAGAAAAGGCACTTCAAAGTTCTCGACCTCGGTGCCAAGACATATTGCAGTGCGGGCCCAGGTCCTGATTTTGACAGCTCGGGTCCCCTCAGCTCGTATGGCTCCAGCTGCGGGAAGAAGTCGTTTGACCTTGCCTGTCAATCAAGTGACGAAAGCGCTGCAGAGGAGAAACTTCAAAGAGCCGTAACCGTATAGACTATATGCAGGGTAAATAGGTACGTGCACGGAGCGAGGTTTTGGAGGGCTAGGCAGTAGTAGTTCACTTGTCGAAATAATTTGATATTTTCTCATTTGTGGTATAATTGCTATGTACTGTTGTGGTATATGTGCCGGGAACGAAATATGCAATATAAACACGCGCGACAGGCAGTTCTATATGTGTTTCATGACGAGTGTCTTAGATTCCTGACTTGATGATTTCCGCAGCCTATTGAAAAGGGTTTGTTAGCATGTGTTCCGTCGATAATGACTACATTCTGTGAGGGAGAAACTGGAGTGACTAGAGGTAGAGATGCTGGGGGGACTAAGCGGCTTACCTTCTCAGCCAGAGCGTAGGTGGGCTGGCATGTGTTGGCACTAGGAACCATGGGCATGACACTGGCGTCGACCACACGCAGGTTCTTGACGCCGTACACGCGCAGGGTCTGGTCGACGACACCGCCAAGCTCCAGGGGCATCATGGCGGAGGTGCCGACGGGGTGGTAGTCAGTGGGCGACAGGTTGCTGGAGATGTAGGCCTTGAGGTCCGCGTCGGAGGTGACGTTGGCGCCGGGGGCGTACTCGACGGGGGCGAACTTCTCCTTGAGCGAGGTCTCGAAGTTGTAGCGGCGGACGAACTTGATGTTCTCGATGAAGAAGTCGACCTCGACGGGGTTCGTCAGGGCGCGGTAGTCGATGACGGGCTCTGTGTTGAAAGGGTCGGTGGTGTTGATGTTGATGCTGCCACGGCTGAAGGACTGCATGGCCACTGGGCCCTGGGAACCTTGCTCGGGCTGCAGCATAACACGGGTGAAGGCAGTGTCCTTGGAGCGCATCTGGGCGGCCAAGAGCTTCATCTGCGCCTCGAAGCCGGCGACGACGGTGGAGTCCGCGTCGGCGGGCAGGAGGCTGGCGTAGTCCTGGGTCTCCAGCTTGGTGGCAATCTCGTCGGCCTTCTCAGAGATGGCGGTGAACGGCAGCCAGCCAGCCAGGTTGCTGAGAGCGATGGTGTATGGGCCAGTCTTGTTGGCTGCCCAGACCTCCTCGGCCCAGTCCTTGAACTCGTTTCCGTCAACGAGGTCGTTGGGGTTGGGGTGGATGTCGGTGATCTTAGAGACTATAAAAACATTAACATCAAATGTCAAAACAGAATCAGCCTTTTGAGAACTTACGCGTAATGTTCATCGTAGACAGGCTGCTGTGGTCCTGGAAGTTCTGGCCGACACCGGGCAGGTCGACGAGCACATCAATACCACCCTCCTCGAGGACGCTCGCGGGACCAATACCGCTGAGCTGCAGAATTTGAGGAGTGTGGATTGTACCGGCAGACACAATGACCTCCTTGTCGGCCTTGATGGTGACAAGAGTGCTGTTTCCTGACTTGAACTCGACTCCGGTAGCAGCCAGGTCGTCATCAAGGATGAGTCTGCTTGCCAGGGTGTTGGTCAAGAGGTGGTAGTTTGGTCGTGTGGCGTTGACGTTCAGGTAGTGACCTGTACCGGCGTACGAGCGAGTGACGGTTCTGGGGTCCTGCAGCGTGGGGAACCAGTACACACCAGCCTTGCCGGCGCCACTGTCCTCTGGGAACTCAATACCATCGAGCTCCTTGAATGCCTCCACCAGGGGAACAACACTGGGGTAGTAGAATCTTGGCCAGCCGGCGTAGATCTCCGAAGAGTCACCCCAGTAGGATGCATCATACTTGACGGTGTCGAAGTTCTCAGTGAGCTCAGGAGGTGGCTCAGTGAAGTGCAGACCCTGTGATAGAAGAGTCAGCATGATAGCATGTATTACTTGGACAAAACAACTCTCACCTTCTTGAAAAATGGCAGGATTCCATCCCAGCTCCATTCAGCAGCTCCGGCTTGAGCCTCGGAGCCGAACAGTGCGCCCCATCGGTCGTAGTCCTCGGCAGAACCGCGCATGTTGATCATGGCGTTGACAGACGAACCACCTCCGACTTGTCTAGCAATAAGGACTTGGCCAGGCTTTCCGTCCAGGTTCGGCTGGGGCACGGACTGGAGGCCAGGCCAGTATGTGGCACCAGCATCACCAACTCTGGTAGCGAAGTTGACCTTAAGGTTGAAGTCCATGTCACCAAAGACACCGGCTTCGAGGACGAGGACGTTGACGTCGGGGTCCTCGGTCAGGCGGTCCGCCACAGTCAGACCTGCGGTGCCACCTCCAACGACGACATAGTCATAACTCTTCAACAGCTGGGATGAGTTGACCTGGCGGGGAATAACGAAGGCATTTGTGATAGAGCTGGCGGCAAGAAGCGCAGAGAATGTGATGCCTGTCCAGCGAGGCTGGGACTTGTGTTGGCGAAAGAGCGACATGGTCAATATCGATGTGTACACGTCGATAGACAGTAATACGGCACAGAGAGCGGAAGGCGAGTACTCCTCGCTGGAAACCCAGTATTGCAACTGGGCTGGATATTTAAGCACTGTCACACACCACTCAACAGATGCAGACCTATACGCGGATGATTAATGTTTAGTTAAGCTTGACATTCACGGTGGATCGATCTATCTTTGCGTGATCCGGTATCGCCATGTGCCCCTGTATTGCACAGATTGTCTTTCGAATCAACCTTCTTGATCCTGTCAAAGTGTCTTGGCAGGAAGCCAAACATGGCAACTCAGAGCACGGAGTTTGGTTTCGATCTGCGGTCAACTTGGTCAGCTATCACACTGCCTGCCCTGCATAGCTGACATGTCCAGTGATGCCAAGAGCGTAAGGGTCGTAGATAGATGGAGCATGTCAAGCCCTGTTGAGGTGACTTCGCTTTCGGAGAAGTTCCAAAGCGTTGTGGTTGCATACGGTTGGGGCCGCTGGAAGTGAATTCTCCCCCTGCCAAGTCGCCGTGATTCGTGCGTTTACCTGGTCTCCCCCTGCGTCTTAGTACTGCAAGGGCACTGCAATACCGTCTGTCAACCTCGGATACCCCACAGCTGGTCCAACGCTGTCCAACCCCTCCCCATATTCGACCAAGGCGCGATTCATTAATACCACCAAGCAGACTCCGTACCAAGAAGCCTCTGTCTCCATTACTGGGCCTGCAGGATCTTATCTTATATTGATCAGCTCCACAGGTCCGCAGCTTCCGTTACCAGGACAGGCAGTCGCGCGCAAGCGATCATGAAGCCCTCCAGTGCCACCGCCGGCTTCTTCCAGCAGCAGCCGTCGCTGCCGAACCAGTTCTACGATGACGCAAGTTTCCAGAGGACCTTGAGGCGTAAGTCAGGCACCGCCACCCCGTATTCCGCGTATTCCGTATCTCGTGTCTCGTCTTGAGTGGGGGATCGATAACTAAATCGACGCACAGTCTTTCTTCCCGGCGATGTGGTCAGCCAAGTCCAGGGCGAAGTCGCCCAGCTAGGCGAGGACGTCCTGTCCGACCAGGTCATTGCCTGGATCACTGATGCCGAGAAAAACACGCCCTATCTGGCGGGCCACGGTCGGGACATCTTCGGTAAAACAACGTCCAAGCTCGTCGTTGGCGAGGGATGGCGCAGTCTGCAGGCCTTCGGTATCGCGAGGGGCATGGTTGCAACCGGTTATGACACGTCACTTGGACAGTCGGCCCGTGTCGTTCAGTTCCTGCGGCTGCACCTGTGGGAAGGCTCCGCCGCCAACGTCCCCTGCCCTTCGGCGATGCAAGACGGGGCGGCGCGGCTGCTTCAGCTCCAGCTGGCCCGCCACGACCTCGACCCTGAGCTGCGCGGAGTGCTCGGGAACGCGCTGGAGCATCTCCTGTCGAGGGATCCAGCCAGGGCCTGGACAAGCGGTCAATGGATGACTGAGAGGACTGGTGGCAGCGATGTATCTCTCACAGAGACGGTCGCCGAAAAGAAGAAGCCTGCAGCAGAGCAAGGCCTTGCTGATGCTCAGGAGAACATTCCCCTGGGCCCATGGTCCATTTCCGGGTTCAAATGGTTCTCCAGCGCAACTGACTCAAACATGACCATCCTGTTGGCACGCACACAGAACGGAGTCAGTGCCTTCTACGCCACCATGAGACGGCACCACTCATCGGCGATCACAAACGCGGGCCGGCCTATCGGAGCGTCCGGTACGGAGCTCAACGGGGTGCGGATCCAACGGCTCAAGAACAAGCTCGGGACCCGGTCCCTACCCACGGCGGAGCTCGAGCTGGAGGACATGCGTGGCTGGCTCATAGGACAGGAAGGTCAAGGCATCAAGGAGATCAGCACCGTCCTCACTCTTACGCGTGTGCACTCTGCCGTGGCCGCCGTGGGTTATGTAGGCCGCGCGCTCGGTGTCGCGAGGGCATATGCTAAAGTGAGGCAGGTCGGCGCCGGGCGGGGCCAACGGGTCCTGCTGGCCCAGAGCCCACTCCACATGCAGACGTTGGCGGATATGACAGGCAAATACCATGGCCTGATGCTGCTCACCTTCTTCACATCCCACATATTAGGTCTAGACGAGAACCCCGAGGCGGGTCGTTCAAGGATGTCCACAGCGCTGGCTGCCATAACCCCCGAACAGAAGCACGTCGCACCCCTCCTTCGCGTGCTCACGCCGCTATGCAAGGCTTACGTCTGCAAGAATGCGATCCATGTCCTGTATGAGTGTATGGAGGCATTGGGCGGGGTGGGCTACCTCGAGAACGAGGAGGCGCAGCACCTCAACATTGCGAGGCTGTACCGGGACTGCTGCGTCTTGTCCATCTGGGAGGGCACCACTGACGTCCTCGCTACGGACTTCCTGCGGGCTCTCAAGCATCCTAAAGGGTGCCAGGAGTCGATAGATGCCCTGGATTCGCTCCTTGGTAAGACAGTGGTGGGACACATTGGGTCAGCGGACAGCAAAGCAATAGGGCTCCCTCCGACGGACAAGTGGAACGCGTTGAAGGAGACCCTGGCCCGGGACTCACAGGCAGACCTCACAGCGGATGCACGGCGTATCCTCTGGGATGTGGCCGAGGGTCTCATTGAGATGCTTCTCCATGCGGATGCACGCAGCGACGGTAGCCAAACGGCGTTAGATATACTCTCCCGGTGGAGGCTCGTCTCGAGTGGTCAAGCCCGTTATGGTACATTGTCTTCTCAGGCGAAGGGACCGCAGAGCAACGACAAGCAAAGACTGGCCAAAAACTATGCTATCGTCTATGGGCAGCCAGATTTGGGTGCATCTATGCCAAAGCTATAATCTACCAACGAAGAGCTAGAATATATCGAAATCGTCATCATCGTCAAAGCCGTCGTCATCCCAGTCCGAGGAGTCATTCTGCTCCGAACTATCACTCTGCTCCGACTTATCTGTCTGTTCCGACTTGTCTGTCTGCTCCGAATCGTCTGTCTGTTCCGAGATCTCGGCCTGCTCAGATGTATCATTCTTCTCCGAGGTGTCGTTCTGTTCCGCGATATCGTTCTCTTTCGAAAGTTCGTCCCAGTCCACGTCATCATCATCGTCTTCCCAGCTATCGTCCAGATCTGACACATCATTGTCAGATATGGCATGCATGAGAAGCATCTCCTCGCCGTACGACCTAGCTGGGTCGTCAGAGCCGATGTGACCCGCCGTCAGGCCTCCAAGCGTCGCACGTCTCCGTACTAGTACCTTTGCAGCACCACTACCTAGGCTTGGCACAGCGCCGATTGTCGTCGATGAGGCGCCTTTTTGGCCACCTTCAACTTCCACACGGGCTGCGGGACAAAAGACGAGGGCCTCGCGGGTCTGGAGTCCCGCAACGTGGTCGGACAACTGCTGCGCCTGGGTGCCAAATATGTCGTCTCGAGACCTATATACGTACCGAGCGCCATTAACATGATTCTGCAGAGCGGTGACCTGCTCGGATTCCAGGGTCCTGTGGAAGAAGCACACGTCCGACAGGCCCATGAGTTCGGGGCACGCCGCAGGCTCCTTTGTTGCGATCATGACATGGGTGTCGGTGTGTCTTTGATGTTTCGTGACAGACACGAGTTCTTTGGTCAGCCTTTTGCCTTCCGGGGTCTGGGTTAGAATCTGTGATAATCATCAGTTCTAGCGTTCTGTTTTCTCTTGATACTGGCGCAGAAAAGGCTTACCCCATGGGCGTCGTCCATGGCAACGATACGACTGTGACTCGGCTGCCCCTCCATGAAGATGCTTAGCACGACAGAGAAGAGGGCACACGCGGCTTCGGGGTTGAGATAGGGATCACTGAGATCCACGACAGTCAAGGACCCGGGTTCAAAGCGCCATGACTCATCTTGGTGGACTTCTGGCCCATCCGAACTGGCCTGTTCAGTCTTCGGCTTGATCAAGGTGTGCAGAAAGTCCAAACGCAGGCCGAAACTATCTCTTTCTTCTTCTGTCCAGTCTTGTTGGGCCAAATTTTCTCGGAACCCCGCGTACGTGATTCCCGTACCAGACGATTCCAGATCACTTAATATGTCGTGGACTCGATCCAGGGGCGGTGGACGTGTGCTTGGTTCCGAGCCGAGAGGGTCCACAGCCATCAACCTCATTAAGCGCTCCGTCGTGAGATGGCGGTCCTGGAAGTAAAGCGGTAGCATTTTGACCGGGAAATGTGGAAAAATACACATATCGATCAGTTCCTCATAAGAGCGGTTCAACCTGAGGTTTACGTTTGTGGTTGAGACGAGTACTTTGACAGGTATCTTGCCGCTGTGGCACATGTCAGCGGCCTGGCAAGGCTTGGTTGTTCCCCTTTCTGCATTGGTATTGTAGTGGAACATGATTGCGGCCGGAGGACCATGAGATTTCTCGACTGCCGGTTCAATGCCATCGCCTGTTTTAACGTCGGGGTCCGCCTTCAAGCTCAAGGCGTTCTCGATGAGGCAGGCGATGGTGTGGCTCTTCCCTGACCATTTAGAACCACAGATGAAAGCAGACCATGGAAAATCCAAGTTTGCTACGACAAGCCTTTTCTGTATATCGGCCTCCTCTTGTTCCTTATTATCGTTGGCATCGAAATCTTGAAGGATACCAACAAGCCCATATTGCGATACGAGCTTCGTGTCGGGTTTCCCAGTGGGTGGATTGTTGATAACGGACTCGACAGAATCGTGTGCAGCCGAGCTGAACAGTGGCGCGTTCCTAAAGGCGTTTCGGATGGCCTCAGATTGGTAATTGTATGGTCCGGCGACCAGTGGCTGATCGTCCTTAAAAGTCTTTGCGCCGTCTAGTTGCTCGCTCTTGTTGTTGCCAGATTGATTCAGGTATTTAGAAGTTGTCAAGAGCCTTCGTCTGGTGTTCTGTTGGTTGACACGCTCTGATATCAACCCAGCCGGAGAGACTCGAAGTATACGCGAGCTGCGCATCGCGATGCTCTTCCCAAGCGCGGGCCTCAGCGCGTGACGCATCTTCACAAGTCGTCATGGGACTGCAATTGACCTTGATTTTCAAGACAGGCATACGCGATTCGAATGAGTCGTTAGATTTCTAGGTCTTGGTAAGCTCTGTCGAAGGTGGAAGGTTGCCTGCAATCCCCAGGGGAAACAACATCAACTCCAGATGTCGTTGGCGCTAATTAGAGGGGCCCGCTTGGCTGCATGTTCGTGTAACAACTTCCTGACCTGTCACCTTCATATTACTGATTGGCATCTGAAGGCTACATGATAACGGAACTTCTCTATGGAATCCTCTAAACATGTTTTACCTGACTGCACGTCTCCGGACTCCTACCTCACCGAGTTAGAAGAGTTTTTAGCGCATTGATGCCACTGGCAAAATTGTGCCTTTTTTCTGTGCCACCGATCAGCAGATCGCCAGGGTCCCAGTTGTATTTCAATACCACTTTGTCTCTTCATCTGGGTCGTAGAAAGCGTTGTGTCTATATTCGTAAACGCCCCGCTGGCCTGTTATCCAGCTTATAGTCCTCGCAAAGAAAGTCGACGTTGCTCTTTACGTGGGGGCAGTTTTGGATACAGCGGCAGAGCATTTTTGTAACCCTTGCGATGGGGTGAAAAGAAACCAAGAATTACCGGTAACTGTGTATGAGTGATTAGGTTTTGTCTTGATTTACGAATTGGATTTAGATTTCTGCGTGGCCTTTGGGGGGGGGGACGGAATCCTGCTTCTTCCTCCCGGAAAGAGATATCTTGCAAGTGACTTTAGAATAGTGGCCTACCGAAGTCCCCGATTTGGTCGAACAAGAAGTGCTGTGTGTCATGATGGCTGCCGCTGTCCCAATCGAGGCTCCCTCGAGTCAGTTGGAATACTCCGACAGGCTCGAAGTCCTTCTCTGGGCTCTGTTCCTGAAGCCCACCGCTGTTTTGATAGCCGATGTACTCATCGTCATCGCCGGTTAAAAGCGCGACGAGTTCAGCATGTAGCTCCTCAGAGTCCATGTCGGAGTCATCCTCGGAGTCATCGTCGCTGTCACCCGAATCACTCTCCGAATCGCCGTCTACTAGTACCTCGTGATCTTCGTCGGCATCCTCCTCGAATGGCTTTGAGCTCAATCGAAACCCTATGCGCTTGTCGAACTCGCAAGCTCCAAAATCTGAGCCAGTACAGAGCGATAGTCGGTAAATTAATGTGAGACGTTCCACGTAGTGGAGGCAATTGGATCCGTTCTGGTTGAATACCTCCCACATGCCGAGGAATCGGTGCCACATCCATATATCCACGTGAGGATTCGGTTCGTCGCATAGTAGCCTCTTGAACTCCGGGGTCCGCTTGACAGTGATCTCGAAGTGGTTCTTTCCAAAAAAGAATTTCGGTATGGCCTCTTCTCGTATCATCCTGTTGACTTGTATAAGAGCAGGTGATGTGAAAGAGCGGACGACGCTGTCTTGCTGACTGACATTGTCTTCCTTACCAAAATCCGGATCTTTCAGAATTTACCACTGTATAGAGAAACCGCATAAGCGTCTGTATATATGGTGATCAAGAAAAAAGCCAATTAGCACCGGTCCGAAAGATTGCCCACGTTTGATTCATTTCTCGCCTTCTCTTACATGTTTCTCCTCCGGTTGATTGGCACTGCTCTATGTGACCTGGCTGCCAAATTACAAGTGATGGATTAGAATTCAATCTATGATTTCCTTACAGAGCTGTGGATATTATCATGCTACGGACATGATGCATGTGGAGAAACTTGCGAAGTGTTCGGTGGGTCATTCCAGGCAGCATCTGTCTGGCGGAGTTCCTCCCCAGAGTCATAGTGGGGCATCACCAGCGGGGGTGTCGCTCTCATTATCGAAGGTCAGGCGAGGCATTGCAAAATGCTTCGTCCACATCCGTCTCGTCACTGTCCACTTCTTCATGCGCGACAAGCGGCGGCACCGATAGAGCAGTTTGTCTCTCAGCTCGTCCAAAACTGAGCAAAGGACATCCAGAAAAAGATTTGGAATCTACTTCCCACGCCGAAGTCATCTTTGCCGAGCTTCTTCTTCTGGTAACAAGAAACAGTCATGTCCGCAGAATCATGGAACGTATCTGGGAATGCCAGCCAGAGGGAGACAGGATCGAACGAAGACGCACGCACACATCCATGGCTTCTGACTGTCCCGCCTCCGTTGAAATTCTGGCACCCTCCGGAGGATCCAGATAAACCAAGCTTCCCCTACGTTCCTGGTCTTACCCTCGACATCGACCGTCATGTACCACCGTCTCCAAATTTTGCTCAGCATCTAGAGGAAACGGGCGAAGCAGAGATATTTCTTCCTACGACATACCTTCGCAGCGTCCCCCAGAGTAAAGTGGTTGTGGATAAGCCCCCACTTGAGACTGAGCCCCCCAACAGTCCTGAGACCGCACGCTTGGTAGTCACAGCGCCCGTTGCGGTTGGGGCAGCCCGTGACTCCCAAATCGTCGGTTACAACATCTACCCTTTGGTGGAAAATGAAGGTGCACAACCCTTCTAAGCAATTGCGAAGATCTATGATCCTCTTTCCTACGGTTTCCAGTCAAGACTTGGCGGCGGACCGCGGGATGTTGTGTTTTGGGCGGACCAGGACTAAGTTAACCCACCCACATTCAGACCGCCCCCTAATTCGGACTACCTAAAATCACCCTCCTATACTACCTACCTACCTACTTTAACTTCTTCTTCCCTATTAGATTTAGCTATTATAATATAATTATTTAGTATTTTTAATATATTAAAGTCTTCTTTATCTACTAACTTAGCCTTAATTACTCCTACTTTAATTTATACTCTATAAATATACTTAATTTATATAAATCTTAAATTAAAGCTTATTTTAACCTTTCTTTTTTTAATGAATATTAATACTTTTAATTTTACTTTAAATAGATTAACTTTATAAAGAATAATATTTAATACCTAGTTTTTTTATTATATACTTTTTAATTTTCTAAAAAGTATTTACTAAGTTATAATTAAGTATTTACTAGTTTTAAAAAATAAATATAAATACTATATCTTTTAGAATTACTTTAATATTAATAATATAAATTTTTAATATTTATAAGTATTAAAATAATTAATTTAATTCTTCTTTTTCTTATAATATTATTAGATTTAACTAATTTAACTTTTTTTTTTTTTTTAAATAATTATATATTAAAAAGTAGCTTAACTATATTAACTAGCTATAAACTAGTTATATATTATCTATTAAGTATATTTAACTATTTAAAAGCTATTTTTCTTACTAAATAATAATAGTAAAAAATAACTATTTATTAGATATTATATTTTTAATATAAAAGTTAAGTAAATTAACTTTTACTTTATATATTACTTTAAAAATCTAAATATATTTAAGTTAAATAGCTATAAAATATAAAATATATATAGTAATAAATATACTATATATACTTTATTTAAGAAGTATTTCTATATAAACTCTTTTATATAATAACTTTTATACTTATTAATAATAAATAATTACTACTTCTTTTAGTTAGCTAACTTAGTCTAAGAAATAAAGATCTTTTATAGCTATTTAAATATTATAGTATTATTTATTTAGTTATTATTAGTTATTATAAATTCCTAGTCTTTATAACTTATAAGAGTTTTAAACTACTATTATTATGTACTTTTCTTTTAAAAATAATTAGTAGAAAAGTTATTTTACTTATAATAGAGATATACTTTATAAAGAAAGTTTATATCTATTCTTTATTACTTTTATATAATAACTTATTTTATCTTTAGTTTAAAAACTATTCTATTACTTCTAGTATCTTTAGTAATATCTTTTTATTTATATTATATCTATTTTTATCTAATTTTAAATATTATTAGAAGTTAAAAGAAGTTAAATTATAGCTTAATTATCTTTATTTTTATACTATTAATATAATTATAATATATTTAATAGCTTAAGTAGTTATAAATACTTAAATTTCTTACTAGAAAACCCTTAAGCTACTTTTTATTAAAGAATAATAGTTATATTAGAAAAGATTATCTAGGTTATAAAGACTTATATCTCTATATATATTAATAGTATTTTTAGATTAAACTATATAAGTATAAATAACTTTAAATTTTTTTTCTAGGTTAATAAAAGTCTTATTTACTAACTTATTATATTAGAATAATTTTAAATATCTCTTATATATTAGAATAGTATTATCTTTAAAATATTTTAATACTAAGTAGCTTTTTAGATACTAATACTATTAGTAATCCTCTTAAGTATTATCTATATATCTTCTTTAGTATATTACTTTATTAGAGGGTACTAATAATATATATAAAGTTTAAGGATAAGGCTTCAGCTATACTATATTTTCTTCTTAACTATCTATCTATCTACTATCTACTTAGCTGTTAGACTCTTCCCCCTAGAGCCTATATATAAACTCTCTAAGTTCTTAGTACTTCTACTTATATTAATCTCCTATAAGCTCCTTAAATTTCCCCCTTTCTCTATTTCCTAAGTATCTTATAATTCTTTTAAGGAGATTCTTATTTTTAATAATAAAGGTATAGATATAGAATAGTATAAAGTTATTATATTCTTCTTTTTTTAGTATTTCTTTATATATTCTCTCTCTTATTTCCTATAAGGTATTCTAAATATCTTTATAAATTACTTCTATATAGTTATCTTTAAAGTAGTTTATTTTAACTTCTATTTTTAGTTAGCTATATACTTAGATAGATATTCTAATACTTACCTAGTAAGGATTTTCTTTCTTTAAGCTATATTTTAGAGGTTCTTAAGATTATATATATATATATATATATATTAGTAGTAGAGGATTATATTTTTAGCTAGAATTTCCTTTATAGGACTATAAGCTTATATAGGGACTATTCTAAGACTATTCCTAGTCTTACTATATAACTAATTTACTATCTATCTAGTTTATAGTGCTATTAGGAGTAATACTTTCTAGCCTTATCTATATAGTATAAGGCTAAGGCTATATACCTAGACTTTTATACTATTATTAATATTATATTTTTTTTTTAATACTAGGTCTTTGAGTGTTTACTACTATATAAAGGGACTATACGCCTTCGGGATGTATACGGATTAAGAGTAAAGCCTCCTTAAGGATAAGAGAAAAATCTTTTATAAAGAAAATATAGTTTAAGTATAGAAGTAGACCTAATATAAATATAGGTGTGGGGTGGTCTGAATCGGGGGGTGGTCTGAATGTGGGCAGGTTAACTTATAGTAAAGAAGCTGTGGCCTATAAGCAACTTCTTAAAGCCGGGGAAACAGGATTGTCTGCGCCATTATACTATGGATCTTGGACATTTCGTCTTCCGATTATTAGCAATGGTGAAACTCACAATAGATCAGTCCGACTGATCCTCATGGAACAGCTCAATGGGAAGACTATCCGAAATACCCGTATCCAGAACAATCCCGATATCCGGATGGGGCCGGATTCCTTTTATTAGTGGTTGCGTTTCCAATCCCCTATATATATAAAATATATATAGTGCCTTTATACAGTAGTAAGCGCTTAAGACCTAGTGCTTAAAAAAAAACAATACTAATTATAATAAAATATCGATATAGTTCACAGGTATATAGCCTTAGCCTTATACTATATAGATAAGGCTAAGAAGTATTACTCTTAATAGTACTATTAATTATTAATACTAATAGCTTAAGGAGCTAGTAAAGTAGTTATATAGCAAAGTAATTATATAGTAAGACTATAATAGTCTTAAGATAGCACCTATAAGAAGATAAATTCTAAAAAGGGAAACCTAGCTAAGAAACTTAACTCTTCCCTCTATTAATAATACTTAATAGCCTTATAAGACTACTAGCTAGATAAGCCTACCTAGACTATAGTCCTTATTTTAAGTATATAGCTAACTAAATAGTTATACTACTATAGGTACCTTATTTAAGAAAGCCTTTCTATATAGCTTTAAGGAAATAAAGAAAATCTTTTTAGAAAGCTAAACTAGAACTATTTATAAAATATATAATAAGTATAGTATTTATAAAGTAGAAGTAAGGATAGATAAAAATCTATACCTTCTTTTCTAAGTATACTACTTTATTATTAAAGATCCTTCTACTACTATATAGTATATAAGGAATATAGTTAAAAAGAGGGTACTATAGGGGAAGCTAAAGATCCCTTATATAGAGAAATACAAGGGTATATACTGAGTGATTACTGACTTTATAGAGGAGGTATAAGCTAGTAGGTAGTCTAAAGGCTGAGAAGATGATGAATAGATAGATAGTTGAACAAAAAAAACACAAGGTGGCCGAAGCCTTCCTTTCATTATCCTGAAGAATATCGACTCGAGGTCTTGGCGCGGGCAAAGGATGGATTTGTGAGACAATTGCGATTCGGGGTAAATCAGCGCGACTTTGCCGGGCGTAATGTCGTGCTAGCCCCGGACCGAAGCTCAACTGCCGTATCGGGCGGGTTACTTCTTCCACGTGTTGTTCTCATCGACTACAATACCGCCAATGTGGATGTTGTGTCCGCTGAGCAAGGACAGTTGCGACTTTCGGAGAGTCCCATCCAAAGATTCTGGAAGTCCTACTTTTGGGCTGACTTCAGAGGTTGGGCCCCGGATGACTGGAAGGACATCAAGTTTCAGAGAAGATGGCTTGTGCAGAGATTTAACGGAGATGATACTAGACAACTATATATGCCTCCGCGGGAGTCTATCGCTCAAGAGATCTCCAAGTCCTATGGACCCTCCTCTGAGCCATCAACTTTTTCTGAATCACCAAGAAGGCCACCTACGCCCGGAAGAGTCGAGTTGGGACCTAGGCCTAGACAGTTCCGTACATTCGATGCTGCTTTTCTTAAAAGCCCAGGGGCTGCACTGAAGGAACATCTAGACCTCCTTGAGAGGATGAATAAGACGCAAATAGCACCTAGCGGCACTGACCAAGAAGCTCGAGATTTACACAAAGAGGGATGAGATGCAGTGATAGACACGTGGCCGCGTGCTAAATAGAAAAGGACGATGTACATGAGACTTTGCATATATTTGCCGCCTGCTCCTATGTCACCCTAAATGTTTAGCTAGTTTCATCATCGGACGTGGAGTGACAGCACTCTAGCCTGTTAAACAGGTCACATTGCTCTAATGTCGATCGTCCCATAATAAAGACATGCCGCTGAATCGGGAATTTTGCAGTGTAAAATCTATCCCTTTTAAACTCTACACCTCGCCCCCTGGCTATAGTTTACGTTTCCAGAAGTCCCCAACCTCCATGTCCTCAGAGGTGGCTTAGCCTGCTTAAGAGGCTTGAAATGCGCAAAAGTGTGGGCGTGCGTTGAGGTTCGAGGCGGTGTTCTGATTGGCTGGATCGCGGCCTGATCATCACAAGTTGCGTGACATCTGCAAAAGATTATATAAGTATTTGGTCTCATTTGCATGGATTTGTTTATTATCGAGGAATGTATACCTTGCAAGCATCCCTTGTTTGTGCCCCTACAAACTAATGGACGTACACCATGCGGAGTGCTGCCGAAGGTCTAATGTCATTACCACTCTGGGTCCGCCTTGCTCCGTCTGCACCCACAGTACCAGCACGACCTCAGGGGGACTTTCTTTAAGTGCAGCCACCCACTGTCTCTCGCGTCCTTGCGAGTACCGTCTGAGATCCCTACGTGCAGAGCAGTTAGTACATGTCAGTCTTGTCATGCTATCGTTCTCCTTGCGCCAAGAGCCATGGGGAGAAGAATGACTCACTCGCCGAAGTTGGAACAAGGACTGATGCAGAGCTCGCACTCGGGCCAAAAAAGGCAAGTGGATCCTCAGCTCGGACAGCCTTGGCTAGCATCAATAGTGGCTATGTGGTCTCTCAGGGAGCAGCCTGACACCGTTACAAGGGAGCCGATGAGACTGCATGTGGTGGACAACGTCAGGCGCCGGCTGGACTTATGCTTTGCACACCAGAACCGCCGCGCGCAGTTATGTCAGCTTCCAGACATTGACTGAGGTTGTCCAATCGAAGAGGCAGAACAAGATGAATGAGCCTAGGACAGGCCGAGGGGGTTGTTTACCAGATATCTAAGCTCCTAGTTCGTGGCTACCCTTGTTAGCGTTTATGCTCCTGTCATCGACATTGCAACGCTTCATACGCCCGGTCTTTGAGCGTTTCCCACTGTACTACCTCTAACGTAAGGGACCGGGTATACATTCTTACGGATCAAAAACGCAACCACCCACTTAAATCATGACCCCTGAGTCGGATCCATTTCCGTCGACGAGAAGCTCCGTACCAAGATTCAAACAGGGCAAACACGCTACACACAAATTAACGCCTTATTCGTGAACGTTGGATTCGATTGCGTCAATTGGAAACTGTTTTCCGAATCTGGGAACTTTGAAAACACCATTGCAATGTCATTAAATCTAGCAATCATTCAATATGTTTTAGAGAATAATTGAGTAGGGAAAGCGCATCTGACGATAAGTTGAATCCAGAGGCATTTGGAAGATGGTGAACTTTTGTTCAGCGTCCACCTGGTGCGTGAGTCGGTGATGTCCCGAAGAAGACGACCATCCCTGGACTCCTTTTGAAGCTTTCGACGTCAGGAAATATGGACCTCGGGGGGGGCGCCTTTCGCGTGACAAATTCTGAATAAACTTATTCACATCTCTGAGTTGCTGCTCTCCGGCATAAATATGTCATCAGATGGTTCTCAATCCCGTTCATTCCACCGACCAACCTCCAGCGGCCATCTTCTCTCTCCAGCCACCAACTACGTATCCCGACCACACACTATGTCTTTGAATCGCATTGCTGTCTTCGGCCATCGCGGGTTATTTAGCTCTCGTATCGCCGCGGCCCTTGTTGCGTCCGGTGCACCTGTTACCCTCCTGTACCGTCCTGAGTCCGATGCGTCTATGTTCCCAGCTAGCGTGCCGAAAATCAAGGTGGACCCCTTCGACGAGGATGCATTAGTCGCGGCATTGCAAGATATTGATATCGTGATGTAAGTGTGAAGAGGCTCGCCTTATTGTGCTATGTCGAAGATGAACTGAGCAATCACCAGCTCTCTGGTAGAGGAGAGGGTCGACATGGAACAAGGCTTTGTCCGGGCCATCCCTCGAACCAAAGTTCAGCTCTTCGTGCCGTCGGACCTTGGTCTTCGCTACGGCGAAGAAGGGATGCTGATTCCCTACCTGAAGCAAAAAGAGGATGTTCAGGAGGCTGCTAGAGAAGCGGGTATTCCTATGACTGTTATTCTCATCGCCAATTTTGCAGAGTTTACCCTCGGCTGCATGTGAGTTCTTTCCGGGTCACCTGCGATTCCGCCGTGATTTCTGACAGCGTGCGATGGCTTAGTGCGATGGGTGTCGACGTCAAAGGAAATAGGCTTCTCTACACTGGCAACGCTGCCAAGGAGAAGGCGGTCATGAGGTAGGTTTCGAGTCCGAATCACTTGCCCAGGTATGCGAAGACCTTACGGATATCAATTAATCGGGAGGTACCATACAGTACTGCAGACTACGTATCAGCTGCATACGTCTCAATCTTCACCCGCACTCCTATTTCCGAAATCAGCAACCGAGCCATCGGTCTGATCGAGCTCGCCCCTACGGGTGAAGACATCGCGGAAGCACTCCGGAAGAAACATGGGGAACAGCCTAGGATCTTCACCCAAAGTGTTGAAAAGGTCGTCGCGGACTTCCACGCTCACCGTACCTCAGACCATCCAGTCCTCTCCCGTATCTCTCCAGCATGGTTTTACCGCAAGCTTTGGGGCACAGGCGAGTTGACGAGTATGCTTGGCTCCGACATTTGGGATGTTCCTGGGTACCAGAAGGCCACACTCGACGATCTCATTGTAGAGGGGAAGGTCGGTCCTTATCGAGATCTGTCTGCGGTTCTGCCTTACCTTGAAGAGGCCATGTTCCAATGACCTCTTCTGAGTTCAGCAGCACAGTGGTGAAAGCGGGCCTTGTCAGGGCTATCTCCGAACAAGAACTACTGAGAGTGATCAAGCCTTCTCTGACTCAACTCTCAGATAGCGTAATGGAAAAAAAAAATCCAAGCAATAGCTCGGTACTTTGTTGACAGTCTTCTTCATTCTGGATTTGTGCGAGCTTTATCCGAGATGTCATCTATGAACACGGGAGAAGATCAATCAGAAACGCCTGAACAAGTATACCGGCAGGCACGCGCCGCCATAGTATCCGGGAAAAGTTCAGCACCGCAACCAGCAGACTTCGCCCAGCTTTTGACGTTTTGCCAACTCCGTCCCAGGTCGCAACCCTGCAAAGTAAGGCTGATCACCTGCCAAGGCCGGTGCGGGGCCGTTAGCTTGCGGAATTCCGCATGCTGACCACCGGCCTTGTGGAGGTGACGCGACGCGACAGACCCCTGTTGGGACCCGCTCCACGGCTGTTCCGGGAGCCTTGAGTCCAGTCCTTTTTGAAGGTGATTTGCGTGGTGTTGAGAGAGAATGAAGACTATAAAAGTTAATGTCGCCCATTACACTTCAAAGTTTCGAACCAAAGCCTTTTACTCTCTGGTTTATAAACACATCTTCGACCCATCTTACCTTCCCAGGTAGCATCAATGATCGTCATCTTCTAGCCTTTAGCTGCAGCTCAAGAACCACAACATCTTCCTCCGTATCCGAGTCACAAAATACCCAACTCCATGCAAATTCGTGCACAGGTCAATCACAACCAAGACACAATCATGGCACCACAGAACGAGAACAGCACGACCGAAATCAGCCACGGCGTGGAAAAGGAGCTTTTGCTTGAGATGGACCCGAATGCACCAGCAACTGGCATACGGATTGCATTCGTCGCCGAGTCTATCGGCAACCTCGTCATGGGCCTTCCAATGGTACTCAATCCACGATCAGCCATTCGGGGGCAATTTCTGCCATTTTTCGACCAGACCACCAATCTCCTTCAACAGCAACCATCTCCTGAGGCAGCTTCCCTCGCGCAGTATATGGGGGCTTCCTTACTAGCCCTCAATGTCGGGCTCTGGCTTGGAGTGCCAAACAAGCCTGGCGCCATCGAGATTCGGCGGACAGTCTACTTCGGGCTGGCAGGACTGGAAGTCATTTACGTTGCAGTCGTGTTGTGGCAGGTACTGGTTGGAGGTGAAACTGCTACTGGTGTGAGCCCCGAGAAAGCCGTCCGGACTCTCCTCGCACCTATGTCCATTGCGTGTCTGCTAAGACTTTGGGTGCTGTTTAAGAGACCCCAGAGCATGGGCCGGTATATTGTGAAGAGGACGGACTAGACTCGCCTACGGTATTGACCAGTCTAATCTATTCTTCCATCGAACTCACTGCTGGAACCTGTGGAATTAAAGGAGTTGGTTTGTCACTGTTTTCATGAACCGTCAAGATGGTTGAGTTTGATATTCTCCTCTCAGAGGCTATCTCCTCTTTCTTTCTTTTTTTTTTTTTTTCAAAAAACAAATGAGAATGAATAGTCGTTACCTCCATATCACCAGAATGAATTGCGTGTTATTTCTTCAAAGCTTACAAGGAGTAATTATCGTATCGTGATAAACTTGACAGGCCTTGTGCCTTCAAATTAAAAATAGAGTTCAGGCTCTGTTTCTGTGTCGGATATACTTCTCTACAGGAATGGCTTTTAAAAGCTTCCGCAACTGCCTCAGCCCGGAAATTGCTGGTATTTATGTTGTGTTTAGGTGAAATTCCAAATGGTGTTTACGTTGAGGTAACAACACCAAGTGAAATCGACCCCGATAGGTGGGAAAAGAAGGACTTGACTATTATATGACACATTTCCCATAGTTATACCTTGATGTGAAGGTGCTGCGTATGCCTACGGCTGTATACGGAATAGAAACGGAACCAGTTATACCTTGATGTGGTGGCTCAAGCTTCGTGATGGTGTCTGCATTGGCTCGTCTATGTTTCGGGTGGCTGTCGCAGAGGAAGTTAGAGCCGTATGAAAAATTGGAGTTGCAGTAGGCTACCGGGAAATGGTACTCCGTGCACAAAACTCGGGTTTTGGCGGTTGACTTGTCTTAAACCTTAGGCATTGGGATCTGTGGAATGTTTTTGACAATCCTGAAGAACACTTGAGGCAAAGCTCTTCCAGGTCCTCTGCCTATTCGAACATCTTCAAGGTGTCAGTAATGCATGCCTATTCAATTATCTTTGTGAACTTGAGAACAGGTAATGTGCATCTGGATGCATGACATATGGAGAGGCAATCGAAGTCAAAGGTGCTCCTGGCCCATGGTTTCGATGTGGGTCGTGGACTCCCAAAGTCTTCCGATGCTGAAATCCGATTGAGGTCTGTGCCAATCACATCCAACCAAACCGAATCGAAGGCAATTGACAGGTGTTTGTTACCATTTTAAACAATCGCTGCTGCCTAGTTACCGAGGAAGGTACTTTGGTACTCAGCAATTGCCGGGATTTTGTGAAATTATCATTCAGCCTTGCCTAAGTCCCCAGGTACTTAAGCAGACTCGGTGCTCCTGCTTTGGTTCACTTTTACCGATGTTTTTATCTCTGTTCATCATCTTTTCATCGCAATATCAAAGCATCGGCCTGGATTTAAGTCACAAAAATGGCATGACAGGACAAGCTTAATTTCAAACATCTTTACCTACCGCTGTAATTGAAGGAAACAACAGCAGCCTCGAGGCGCAACAGAAAAGTCACACTTCGTCTCAAGTTTGTTTTCCCGGAATATTACGCAACGAAAACACCAAGCAACCCGCTAGCAAGCTCGGACTCACATGACCGGCAATTTGTTTGTCGTTCCACACCTGTCCCACTTACCAGGGCACTCATTTTCTACCCTGTTAACTTTCTTGATCCACCTCAAAGATCTCATCTATCAGGGTCTTCGTGATGACAAAGCACTGAAACTCATCAGTCATGGCTCAGATCACCGACCTGCCCGTGGAGCTGTTGTTGCAGATCTTTGGCTACTGGGGGGACTCTGCCCGAGAACTCAGCACTCTCAGCCGCTGCAGTCGTTTCCTGCACTGGCTGGCCTTTGATCACTTGTTCAGAACTGCCTTCCAGTGGCGATGCAAAAGAGATACACCCCGCCAGGTCTTCATGAGGTTGGTATTTCATGCCATCAAATGCGACTCTCAACACATAGCCCGATGGCTCTGCTACCATGAACTAAGCAAGGAGTTGAATGGGTGCGTCCGTTCCATCTTTACGACCTTTGGCAGCTTCTAACACAAAGCCTCAGTTTCATACCTTCAGAATCGAAATTGGCCAAGACCGTCACATACCTCCACCTTGCCATCATCGGAGATGCTCCAAGAGTAGCGAACCATCTTGTCAGGTACGGCACCGACGTGTGGGAGGGCGGAGGCGACTATCCCGACATCACTCCCCTCTACCTTGCCATCGCCAACCCACAAGGTGTCGGAGATCTGGATTCTGCCCTCCGCATCGCATGCAGCTACGCGTTGCCAAAGACATGTCAGTATCTCCTGAACAGAGGAGGAGATCCGAATAGCCTGAGCCGGTTCGGACTAGCCGCCATACACCTCGCCGTCCGGAAGAGACTACCTTGGCGAAACTTCGAAGCTCTGAGGAGTGTGATTCATGGCGAGGCTTGTGCTCCCTCCGGATGGGAAACGGCCTTGATCCGAACAGCTGGGGTGTTGCTGCAATTTGGTGCTGATCCGAACCTGCGGTCCGACACAGCACGGGAGCACCTTTGTGGGCACAACTGCTGGCTGTCTCCAGACTGCGAGCACCGGGGACAAGCAGTGCTTCACTATGCCTGCAGTGGTGCGCCACAAGAGGTGATCAGTCTACTACTCAAATACGGAGCCGATCCCAAAGCAGCCGACGACGACGGCTACCTCCCCTTGTTCTCGGCCCTCTGCCAAGACCACAGCGGCGTGGCCATGCAACTCCTCCAGAACGATGTCGACCCGACGAATCTCGTCATCGTCCAACCGCATCAAAGTACGGCTCTGCATATCGCCTGCCGCTTTGCCTGTGCAGAAGTTGTTTCGTTCCTACTGGAGCGCGGCGCAGATCCAAACGCAACCGACGTCGTCGGGGTGACACCCCTCCATGACCTTCTAGGCCAGAGATGCATGCAGCTTGAAGACCGCGTCCTCGAGATCCTTCCACTCCTCGACACTTATGGAGCAGTGGCCGAGATCAGAGCACCGGGGGTCCCGACTGCGCGACAGATCGCAAAGGTACACCCGTCCTCCTCGGTTCGGCAATTCTTTGACCCTGGCTTTATCGACCATCGGGGATCAGAGCATTTCCAAGCTCATCACTCCACGTGGAGCGGACCGTCTACCGTCTCATCCGCCAGGGTTCAGCGAGTCAAGTATCATCAAGATGACGTGCTACCAGAAAGCCTTGGGATATACAGCTCCGAGTCTTTCCCCTTTTTGAGCAACCTCCCGCCAGCGCAAGACGGGATCAACAAGCAGGCGCCCAGGCCCGGCTCCGTATGGCAGGACAGGAACATAACGGATCTGCTCAGGGTCCCACCGCCGCCTGCTGCAAAGCACCCACGGAGGAACAGGCGCAAACCCGGGCCCAGCAATGGAGCAACAGGCCCCGAGGCTGACCACCAGGCCAATAGTGAAAAGCCGTCACCAGCCGTGAGAAGTGAGGACAACAACCCCCAGATGGCAGAACCTGCAGAATTCTGGAGTACCCTGGCGTCGCCGGCGCAGAAGTCCAATAATCACCAAAAGGTTGAAGGGGCCCGGGGGGGAAGGAAAGAAAACAAACGAGATGGTAGTTCCCGCCGTGGGAAGAGAGGAAACAAGTGGGCCCCTCTGGATCTCTCCTGATTCTGCGGATACCTGTAACGACGGCCTTTTCTTGACGTTCACAAAAGAGATTCAGTCTCATGCCGCATTGGTAGGCTAAGAATTTTTGAATTGTATCATTACTGTAACAACGCTACGCATTCAAGATTTGTGTGTCGTCGTACTGCAGCCCTTGTGATATGCATGGTCTAATTTGTTAGAAGGTATTCTGTAACGTGGACTTTCTACCTAGAGGTATCACCAAAGAGGTACTATCCTCTGGGAGATAATCTCATATGAGGGTTTGTCTTAGGGAATTGTCCTGTGGGACCATTGTACACCAGGGAATAAATACTTCATTCAGTCTGCACCGAAGCAGGCAAGCCACACGAGGCTATCTCGGCAAGATGTGTTGCACGCCTTGCCGATTGATCATCTCCAAGCCGTTCCAGTGGTGTATGTATGCAAGGATCTTGTCATCAAAGTTGGGTCATATAATTTAATCTGTAATCCAGTGCGAATCATAACAAGACGAGCTTATGATCCTATGCCAGTGGGCCGACGGCATAGCGTCGTAAGGAGGAAGGTAGATATATAGGGTGACCACGCATATATGATGGTAGATGGCTGAAACTACAAGAAATCCAAGAAGTTTGACCAGACTCTTGCAGAAGCCTTGGGCGGAATGATATATGAAGTGTAGTATAGATAGTGATTGCGGCTCACGTCACTCATGCTTGTTCCTACTGCCCGGTCCCCTGCCAGTGGGTGATGTCCTTCCTACTCGAGGGCACCTACCTACCCCTGACTCGTGGGGTTGGGACACACAGCTGGGCAGGTGACCCGAACCCTCAGCCGGAAGGGCAGCGTGCCGAGGGTGGGGATGGATCTGAGCTTTTGGGGGGGAACGGGAACGGAGACAAGACAGACACAGGTTCGGACGTCACACATTCATCTCACTCCTTACTTAGTACTAACTAGGCCTGATCTGACCAGCAAAGCCGTGCATCAACTTGTCTCGTCCGGTCCCCAACGATCTTGACGGCGGCTTGATCCCGCCACGGCGTCTGGACTATTTTATCGGCTTATGGCCGACGGGCGGGCGGCTCGGATGTGGAAGGAAAGGGGTGTGCCATGCCGGGCTCCTGGTTTGGGTTGACTTGACTGAACTGACTGCTTCTTTGGAGTCGGCCCTGCCAAGCCCCTGCTGATTCTGAAACGGCACCCAAGGTCGGCAGGGACCGAGAGCATGGTGTCCCGCCCGAAATGCAGCTGGGTGGAGGGGGCCGGCAGTGGCTGGCAGTGGCCTCGCAGTCTTGGCTTCTTGGCTTGGCCCCTTGGCTGCTGTCTTTCTGAGGCAAACAAGAGATTTTGGGGCAGGTCGAGGTCGAGGTCGGCCACAGTTGCCTCGTCCATGATTATGATCAGCACCTGGGCGGCAGCAGGTGTTATGATGTTGGGTCTGTTGGACTGGCTGGCTGTATGCAATGTCACCTAAAACGAGGTCTCTTTTCTTGCTTTACCGTCTGGGAGGACGGAAGGCAGGATACCGTCGCATGTTGCAGTTGCAGTTGCAGGCTCGATGCGATGCGGATGCAGTGCTGTTGTGGGCCCTGGGATGACTCTTGAAATCGACCCGCGACCAGCGAGCAAAAGGATGAACACTGGATGATTCTATTTTAAAAGGCTCGCCACACCTGCAGCAATTGAGTTCATCCGCCTGCCGAGGTGTGAGTGGTTGGCTCGTTCGATCTTTTGCTGCGCAGTCAGGCAGTCAAGTCAGGTCAAGTCAGGTCGGTCGCTTGCTCGCTCGCTCGTTAGGTCGTGTTCGGCTCTTCTTTTTCAGGCCCCCTCTGTCTGTCTGTGCTGGGTGTGCTTCCAGCCTCTCGGCGCGGTTAGGGGTGCTAAGGGTGGGCGCAATTGTGAGACAGTCGGAGCATTGGCACGCCCCCAGCCCATCCCCTGTTATAGAAGTACCCCGTCCTGCATTCCTGGATCGGCGGTGATCTGCGCGCTTCACCAGCCCCACAATCAGGTGTAGCCTTAACGTCCTCCTCCGCAGAGCCGCCTAACTCTTGTGCCAGCTCGTGCCAACTCGTGCCTGTACCGCGACCGCTCAGGTCTCGACTTTCGTCTCGTTGTTTCGTCTCGTATGCAGGCCTGTCCCTGTCTTGCCCTTGCCCTTTCCCATCGCTCAACGCTCTTTTCGCCCGAACAGCTGGTTCTGTTATTCATTTCTTCAATTCTCGAGTTGATCTCTCAATTGCCTTTCGGCTGTGCTCATCGTACCACCGAACCGACGGCCCTTATTCTCGACCCTGGAGGCCGCATTTTTCTTTTTCTTGTCTTTTTCTTGGTCGTCTTCTTCTTCCAGGGGCTGCTGCTTGCTGACCATCGCATGAACCCTTATTGAGGCAGCCACCCCTCTCTCCTGAGACCGGATTGGAGGAGCAGAAAACGCAGGCAGAAAGGGGTCGCATTCAGGTCTGCCGGCAGTTCGAAAGGCCATCATCATCTGTCCATTCTGGACCTCTCACTCGACTTGGACTGGGAGGACTCCGACATTCATTCGACTTCATCTCACCATCCATTGACGTCGCCAGCTGCTGGCATAGCTCTCTTCTCAAACCCACGATTCCTTACTCGGCGAGCCTCAGATCACACTGTACCCATGCGGTCGCTGTCGAGGTAGCTTCTCTGTGACTTTCCCAAGCCTTCAATGGCGTCTTCCTCCCCATTACGGCTTTTGCTCCTGGCAAGTAGCTTCTTCCACGGCGCCTGGGCTCAGGAAACAGAGAACCAGAATCACACATGCATACACATGCCAATCGTTCACTCCACAAACAAGAACATCTTTTCAAAACGAGCAGTCGAGGTCCAATTAGCAAACCGGTCGGATGTCGCCTACTATGCCCAACTGAACATCGGGTCGCCCGCACAGCCCGTCTACGTGCAGCTCGACACTGGATCATTTGAGCTATGGGTCAACCCGACGTGTTCGGTCCTGGACCCTTCAGACCAGGAATTCTGCAATGCTGTGGGCTTCTACGATGCGACAAAGTCATCAACCGCTGTGAACATGCAGACCACCAAGACGTTAAACTACGGCATAGGATCCGCCAACATCACCTACTTCAAGGACAGCATAGCCCTGCCCGGCGCCCAGTCTGCCATGACCGGCGTGCAGTTCGGGGTGGCGACATCGAGCAGATCTCAGTTTTCCGGCATCTTGGGCATTGGTTACGGGCAAGGTCTCACGACCAGGTACCCTAATTTCGTCGACGAGCTGGCCGCTCAGAACCAGACCAAGGTGAAGGCATACAGCGTCGCCCTGGGCAGCAAGGACGAAGGGGAGGGAGTAATCGTGTTTGGCGGCGTGGACACGTCAAAGTTCGCCGGACGCCTGGCCACCCTGCCCATCGTCCCGGCCGAGGACAGCCCCGACGGGGTGCCGCGGTACTGGGTCTCCATGAACAACATGTCCATCACCCCGCCGAGCGGCAACCGCAAGATGTACCCCAACAGCACCATGGACGTCTTCCTCGACACCGGGTCCACCCTGACCCTCCTGCCGCAGTCCATCTGCGACGCGCTCGGCACCGACTTTGGCTCCCCCGGCATGGACTCGAGCGGCTTCTACCCCGTCGACTGCTCCCTGGCCGACCTCCCCGGCACCGTCGACTTCGACTTCAACGGCGTCGAGATCAAGGTGCCGTACAACGAGTTCATCCGCACGTCCAGCAACTCCTTCGGCCAGGACAGCTGCGTCCTGGGCATCACGCCCAGCGAGTCGTTTACCCTGCTGGGGGATACGTTCATGCGGTCTGCCTATGGTATGTGTACCAGCCCTGTCTGCTGCCTTTCATCCTTTCACCCATAGACCCTCGATACTGACTCTCACACCACAGCCGTCTTCGATCTCGAGACCAACGCCATCCACATGCAGCAGTACGCCAACTGCGGCTCCACGCCCGCCGCCATCGCCAGCGCCGCGGACCTCACCACCCTCGAGGGCAAGTGCTCCACCCCGCGCACCATGGTCCCGGGGCCGGGCACGGGGTCGGCATCAGAACCCTCCTCGACGGACCCCGCGAGCCCCACCACCGGCTCCGGCTCCGGCTCCGGCTCATCATCAGGCTCCGACCCGGCACCGACGGGCCCGGCGGCCTCTTCTGGCGGTAGTTCTTCCTCTTCAGGTGGCTCGTCCACCTCGGCGGCCGGCCTGAGGCGCTGCTCGCCCGCGGCCCTCGCCGTGGCCATGGTGGTGCTGTTGGCCCTCATCTAATGTTGCGCGTACATATTGACAATGTTTTGGCGCGGGTCGGTTTGGCTGCTTTGGTTTGAACGAGTGCATCAAGCGGGCGATCTGTTCCTTCAACGTTTGGTCGCATATCGCACCGGGGTTGTTTAATGCATTATAATTTGGCGGGAAGGGTGCACTTAGGATACCACTTTTGCGAGATCTTGCATGGAGATATGGCGTTTCGCGTGCCTAGAGATATAGCATTGAAATCGAAAATACTATTGAATCTCAAGAATACGTGTGGGACTCATCTGGGAGGTGCTGAGAAAGTGCTGTTGATGGCCGACGAATTGTGGATGAATTTCTCGTTGCTCGTCGACTCGGACCTGTCCGACTCCCATGCTCCTCTGTCATTGCAACGCTGCCATGGTCGGTATGATTTCTCGCCTCATTTGGAAACCATTCGAGGCTGTGCAGTCATTTCTGATAGCTGATGAATATTGCTTTGTCTGTGGGAACATCCTGCAGCTATTGTTGTCCGTGTTTCCTTTGACGTCGTCGTCTGATGCAACGCAACACAAAGCCTTTGACCCCTACAGTCATCTCCTTTGTCACGCATCAGCCTCAGTACGTACACCAATATTTTTATGCTTCAAGTTACCATCCCGATATTTAAAGTTATGTCTATCAGGCCACCCGCAATCTGTCGGGGATTTTAAGTATCAACTCGCCTACAGCCCTCATATCCGCTATATTGCGTACTGCAATCTCATCTGACACAATCAACCCCCAATCTAATTTCGGGGATTCCAGTCGACGAGGCCCTATTTAGCGAACGAGCCTGAGTTGATCTTGAGAAACATTTCATAATCATGACAACCCAGACGCGCATCCAATTGAGCCTGCAGCGCGACTCTGGGAGCATCTTCTACCAGGACAAGCATGACAACCTCACTTTCCACATCGAGGCATTGAGATCCACTTCCGCTTCCACGTCCAAACCCACATCCACCACTGGCACCCAACGCCCGCCCGCCCACAACAAGCAACACAACAACAACAAAATGGAATCATCATCATCATCCGACCAGGCCTCCCAGGCCTCGACGGCCTTCACAAGCGACAGCGAGCACGAGGCCGAAAAACAGAGACGGACCGCCTCCTCGTCGTCAGCAGCAGCAGCCCGCGGGGGCGACGAGTCCGAGGCGGAAACAGACCTCATCAAGTCCTTCCTGCGGCAGCACCTCCTCAAGAACGGCGAGCCGTCGCGGTGCCTCATCCCGCTCATGAAAAAGGACGGCATAGAAGCCATGCTCATCGCGACGGTCGCGCTGCACCTGCGCAAGGACGGCCTTGGGGGGGAGGACCGCGAGGGGGCGAGCAATGTTGTGCGGGACGACGGGGCCGCCATACGGTCGCTGCACAGGACGCTCGGGTCGCTTGTTGCTGTGCTGCAGCAGCGGGAGCGGGTGCTGACGTACCTGGAGGAGAACCCGCACGTCGTGCCGGTGGCTAGGTCTGATGAGGAGGCTGGGGAGAAGTGAGGGTGGACAAGACAACTTGGATTGTTGGTGGTTATGAGCGTGTGTCATTGGGAATTATTTTATTTATGGCGTTGATTTACGAGTTGATCTCGAGGGGTTGGTTCATCAGCGGGTTTGGAAAATGGAGTTCGGGGTTATATACCAGGCGTATCGTTATTATGGAATACCTCAGAATGGCTGCAGATTTTGATCTTGATTTTCAATCCTCCCAACGCCAACAGCAGCGAGCTGAATTTGATTGTCTTTTTCCCCATTTCCTGTGATCGTGATCTCATGCACTGGGCACAGCCCAGTCTATCCCCTCTGTCCGGTGATCGAAGTCGTGATTCCACGCAAACACAGCGCCAAATAAGTCTTGCGCGTATATCTCCACAAGCAAAGAATGGAATAACATCACAGAGTCGATCCGCCCTCCGTGTGCCGGAATACCGATTTTCACATAGTGGTCGTCTTCAAAATTTCTTGTTCAGATAAGTCGGCTCTCCAGACCCATAAGCTCGGATCATAGCAACTTGACCACGGACTCGGTTGATTTGGATGCGCGTCGATTGCGGAACGGTCGTGCCTTTGGCTCGGATGACAGCCTGCGGCCTCTCCAAGGTACTGAGAACCAGCCGGAGCTTCCTTGAACTCGCTCATATCCATCAAGGCCGCCTTTGAAAGAGAATGACCTGCGAGTCAACTTCATTCTGAGTTAGAGCTTCGTCGACTCTTGACGTGATAAATAGTAGTAGCGGATTTGGCAGTGCAGCGCCGAGTTGGTCCGGTCACTGTGTTTGTAGTAAGGAAGAAGGAAGCAAGGCTGATATTTTCTTCATCAATTACTGGTAGTTGCGCAAGAGGAAATTAGACGCGTGGATCATGAGGAAGTGATCGCGTTGCAGTCTGGTGGATATAAGTCTATTCCTACATATTCAATCAAACCACTGGCATCTCATGCAGCCAGACATCGTTGCACAAGCCGGCATCACACTGCAGGCCCAGGGGTTGCAGACGTCCCAGGCGGTACCGGAAGAATTGGAGGTGAACCAGAGCTGAGTTGCGCAGCGTTTCGCCTGGGTTAGAGCGCGGCTAAGGGACCCGGGCCTGATTGGGCCTGTTGCCGGTCGGGCGGCCCAGATGGTGGCCACATCACCTTGACGCCGAGCACTGGCGGCTCACTGAACTCCACACAGCTAACCGGCTTACTTGCACATAAACTCCATGGCCTACTATTGGGCCGCGCTAGAGCAACCACTGTAAAACAAGGGTGGAGATCAAACTCGGCCTCTGTCACGACTTTCAGGCTTCCAGCCTAAAGACAAGGCCGCCGTGGGCGAACCCGAGGCTGTGAGCCTGTGATTCTAAGTATATGAAGACGTGCATTTCCCCAGTCTTGGCATGATGTATTGGATGGCGGCACAACCGTGGATCTTGGCTCATCTGCTTCCATTCGCTTCGCATAATTCTATTGGACGAGGTAAGTCCTGTGCACAGCAGAGGACACTCAGCCTGGCCTCGGTAATGCTGACCTGCTGTTGGTAGCTGCGCTCTCCCGTTCCCGATCCCTTTACCAAGTCCAAAGATTCTCACAGCCTAGCCCTGTTGTGTCACCGCCATGCAGTTCACGAACACTGCACTGTTCTTCTTGGCAGCCTCCGGCTCACTTGTTGTGGCTACACCAGCTGGGCGGAATGGCGTTGTCAGAAGGCAAGCTAACCCGGCTGCCAACGATGGGGCAAAAGTAAGATTTCCTCCAAACTTGATCTCGGCTGTTTTTTTATCGTACTGATACGCAATGGGTAGGGAATTCTAGCCGCCCAGAAGGCTGAGTTGGCAAAAGCTCTTGAGGATGCTGGCATAGGTACGTCCAATCGCAGAAGACCGTCCGGTCGAATACTACAGAGAGTCGTTTCTAATACGAAGTCACTCAAAGCCGGCGCTATAACAACCGGCGCACAGGCACAATCAATCCTGGCCGAGCTCGAGGCATCCCTGGGCATCACGCTCAACCCGGCGACAGCGACGGCCGGCGGCGCTCAGGCCACAGCAGCTGGTGCTGGTGCTGGGGGCCAAGGTGGCCAAGGACAAGCACAGGCAACCGGGCAGGCCGGCGCCGGCGGTGCCCAGGCTGGAGCCGCGGGCAAGTCGGGAGAAGCCAAGGCAACGGGCGCCGCCGCCGCCGGGGGCCAGAACGGAAATGCTCAGGGAGCAGCGGGGGCCGCTGACGCGCAGCCGACCGGCGCGGCGGGAGGCAACAAAAATGGCAATGGTAATGGCAATGGTAATGGCAATGGTAATGGCAATGGCAATAGGAACGGTGATGGAAATGGAAATCCGCCGGCGGAGAACCAGGCGCAGCAGAACGCGGACGCGGTGGCTAAGCTGAGTGCTGCCAATGTGGCTGCGCAGGCGTCCCAGAGCGCGGCTATTGTTGCTGCTCAGCAGGGCTCGCCGGCTGGGTTGCGGTAGAATTTGTCCGAAGCATGATTCATGGTGACTTGGGAAGTGTATTTCTCTTGCTGCCCAACGCGATAGACTATTGTGTTTTTAATACTTGAAACTTAATTAAGCAAATGTATGAAACAATTCTTCGGACCATTCCAGACGCTAACCTCAATGTCTTGAAATGTGTTCTGCTTGTTTACGAAGCTTGCTGGTGACTTCTTCAGACTCGTATTTGTTGTATGAGTCTGTACTCACTGGGGTCGATGATGAGGGAATTGTGGACGAGGCCTGCTTTGCGTGGTTATATGTCGACGGTAATAGACAAGGTATCGTCTCATGGAAATGCCCTAACAACACTTGCCCCGGAATCGTTGACCACTTTCTACAGAGATTGGAGCGAGTTCTCGAGAGCAAGATCAGATAAGACGGCATCAACCTTGAGAATTTGCTGTCCAATTCCTCTCGTTCTCTCCGTCGTCTCCGATGCATCAGCAGCGGCCACAAAGCCAGCTCGCTCCCACTTCTGAGTATGGTGCCTGACGATCGTGCAAAAACTAAAGACACTCAATCTTCTTTTGGTTTCGTACTAGACGACGTGTCATTGTTGACTGTAGGAGGGATTGCGGCATAAAATCCGTTCAAATGGCCTGTGAATGCGGGTCCAGCAAATCCGCAACCGCCGTCCTTGATTGAGCCATAGATCTTATAGGCCCATGCCATGTTCGCATCCACAGCTCGCATGGGGCGGCCGCGGCGATGTTACAATCTCCTCGTGCGGTTGGCCGCTAGCGTGCAGGTTACCAAGTCCACCTTGGACCAACAGCCATTCCTGCACCGTCCTTATGCAGTCATCCTACTGAGGATCTCCGCCTCCCTCTATTAAGGAGGCATACGACAGACAAATTCCGCCTTGGATGATCCTTCAAGAGCCTGTTGAGAATACATCACCCGGATGCGAACTTCCATTCCGCCTACAACTTAAGCTACTAAGATTATTCGCCGACCTTTTAGTACCGACACAATACCATTGGATCTTGAGACATCGACCGACGCCATGGCATCACAAGGAAATGGCAATTCCTCCGAGGGGTCTAAGGATAACTATGTGTTCACAAGGGACTTTCTCGATAACAACCGGTACGTGTCTCGTACCTACCGTGTGTATCAGGATGCTAAATGAAAACAAGCATCAACCTGATGCATACCTTGTGGTGCAAGATTTTCGGCTACACCGTGCACCCAAAGATTTCCACCGACCGTCCGAACCTGCGCGTGGCAGACGTTGGCACTGGGACGGGGTAAGTCCAAGATCCAACCTCACGTCTTGCTGCCTTTTTCTCTATTGACCTTAGCTCTCAGCATGTGGCTTTTCGATGTCCGGGAGTCGGTCGACCCATCTGCTCAGCTCGTTGGTTTTGATATCTCGTTTGATGCCGCGCCACCCAGGGAGATACTTCCCTCAAACGTGTCCTTCAGACACTGGGACGTGAATCAGGAGTTAGCAGAAGACCTTGTGGAGTCATTCGATATTGTCCACATGCGCTTCTTCGCGTTCGTTTTGATGAAGGACCAAGTCCAGCCTGCAGTCGAGCGACTCTTCAAAATGCTTAGTATGTCTGCGTGCTCACGACACTTGGACGATGTTGCTAACAAGACATGAACGCAGAGCCTGGTGGCTACCTCCAGTGGGGGGAGCCAGACTTCTCAACTGTTCGCTTCGATACAGCGAAGCCTGGAGGGAAGACGGAGGCAATGGTCGAATTGATGAAATTGTTGGGCGTGCAGGACCCTCGCTTTAATCCAGCATGGGTCGCCAGGCTGCCAGACATTTTCGCTGCTGTCGGGTTCACGGAAACGGAGGTTGATAAGAACGACTGCCCGCCACATATGGCCTTTGCCCTGCACGAGTGTGGGCTGATGATCCACGAGCTCATCTATCGCAAGACCAAGAACGAAAAGATGCAGAAGGAGCTAAGTCGTCTTCTTCCCCTAGCAGTAGAAGAGACGAGGAACGGGATGTACACAACTGCTGTGCGTTGGACGGTCGTTGGAAAGAAGCCCGAGGCTTGAACCAGATGAAATCACACGGCATGATAGGTCAAGACATCTGAGACAAGTAGCAGTCACTTTTTGGAGAACGCAAAGTAGTTCAAAGAGTATTTTCGCTTGGCACGAGATATTTACTATGCTGATTGAAAATTTCTATGTACAAGAACGCTTCAAGCTTGAGCCTTTCTTCAAGATGATTTACGCATCCCATCCTAACCTATTTTGTCGGCTCCCAGCACAGTCTGTCTTACACAGACGCGGTAACGTACACAGTCTTGGTCCTCTTGGTGCAAGCCTTGCCCGTGGAAGTGGGAGCAGCAGCCTCAACAGAAGAAGTGGGAGACACCTGAGTAGAGGCGGCAGCAGGAGCAGTGGAAGCAACGGCCTGAGCAGCAGAGCCCGAAGCGCCGACGACGGGGGCGGCGGCCGAGGCACCGCCAGTAGCAACAGCGGCAGCGGTGCTCGCGGCAGAAGAAGATGCCACGCCACCGGTGCCAGCAGCAGCCAGGGCGGAAGAGATGGAGGTCCATGCGGGCTTCTTGGACAGGTTGTCGTCGTACAGGCAAGCCTCACCAGCACCCTCGAAGGTAGAGGGGACCCAGGAGACCTTGTCGTAGAAGTCCCAGACAGTGACACCAACACATCCCTCAACCTGCAGGCAAGCCTCCACGACGCTGGTGTAGTCGGTCGCCTGCTGCTCGATCGCGGCAGCGTCGGCGGGGACAGACGAGTGGCGCACGTCGAGCTCCGTGTAGGCAACCTCGACGCCCTTGGCGGTGTACTGCTCCAGGACACCAGCCAGGTCCTTGGCGGATGGGGTGCTGCCGACGATGAAATGGCCCTGGAGACCAACACCGTCGATCTTAGCGCCGGCATTCTGGATTAGATCAACAATTTTGAGAGCAGCGTCTGTCTTGGCGCCGGAGAACTCGATCGAGTAGTCGTTGTAGTAGAGCTTGGTGTCCGGGTCGGCTGCGGCGGCGGCGGCGAAGGCGATCGGGAGGTAGGCCTCGCCGATGGTCTTGTAGAAGACGTTGTCGCGGAAGGACCCGTCTCCATTATCGCTAATGGCCTCGTTGACGACGTCCCAGGCGTAACACTGGCCCTTGTAGTGCTCGACCTCGTTGGTGATGTGGTTCTCGAGGACGTCGACCAGGGTCTCGTTGGTCCACGAGCCCGAGGACACCCATGACGGGAGCTGGTTGTACCAGACCAGGTTGTGGCATCGGAGAACCTGCGAGTTCTTCTTGGCAAGGTCGGCGATCACGTCACCCTTGGTATAAGAGAATGTGCCCTGCTGCGGCTCGATCGTGTCCCATTTCTGAGAGTTTCCGGGTGTGATCTGGCCAAATTCCTTGGCGTCATTGAGGATGGCAGTGTAAGCCGTGTCGTCGAGCTCCGGGTTGTCGGTGGCGGTGCCGAAGTACTTGAGTCCGGCTGCTACGGCGAGCTGGTGGAGCTGGGCATTGGCACCCGTGGCGGCGACCAGCGCCAGAGCTGTTTGAGAAGTGAAGTGCATTGTGCGAAGGCTGGCTTCAAACGAGAGACTGTGAAAAGAGAGTGATGCTTGCGAAAGAGAGAGAGAGCAGAGCCAAGGAGAGAAACCAGGTAAGACTGTCACTGACAGGCGACGAACGACGACTGCCTCGGTATATAAACGAGGGAAAGATGACAGGCGCCAGGGGTACTTTTCAATATATCTCAGATACGAACCTACTGCACACGTGCTCCGGTCCGCGCACTCGGGCGGAGAGAGCGCCCAATTTCGGACTCCCGCTCGGAGGCTGTCCTGAATGAGGCTCGATGGTCAATTTTGCGCATGTCGCATGGCATCATCTAGGGCGCTTAACCGGGTTCTGTGAGATTGAGGATGACGGCGGGACATTTTTCACGTATGCATGATGTTGCCCCTTTCCCCATAGCGATCGTTTCGAAACATGTAAAGTGGTGGAGGGTCCACTCCTGCTAAATATGCATCCCTGAGTCGGTTTAGCTTTGAGGCGGAACCGGGCAAGCTAGACTTTTTTGGGCGAGCGTGCGCTCCATTCTCAAGGAGCAGGCCAGTCGCGTGTTTTCCAGCAGGATCAAGTCCTGTAATCTCGTCAGAACAGACATGGGAGCAGGTGAGCCTCCAGAACACCGGGGTCTTGCACGATGTCGAATCGAAACATTATCCATGAATCGATTTGCGCAAAGAGCAGATCTTTTCTCGGATCTCTTGACATTACAGGGATGTCGTCGATCGCCGCTACGAACCCGAGATCAGATGACAGGTGCCATTCGACACGCGCGCGGATAAGGAGCATAATGCGCATCTAGTTCGTATGTACCATACTTGAGACGTTGAGGCCCGTTGTATCGAGATACACCGGCATTTGTATTCTCTCTATGGTCGGTCACAGCAACTATACTCAGACAATTGAATAAATCACGGCACAATCAGGAAGAGAGCATCTGCCTCTGACATGACTTCAATCACGACTGAGGCATCGTGCTCGTTGAAGCCATGCCAAACAGAGACGCTGGGTGTAAAGCCAAGCTACATCCGGGCTTACAGACACGCGAAGCTCACAATTCAAGGTTCTCAAATGCCATGCAGGTCCATCTCTCTGGTCACAATAAATGAACTAATTGATTTGTCTAATGTGTGCCCGGCAAAGGATTACCTGCAATAAACCGCGGAAAGCCCTGGAAGCCCAGCCAGAGTTCGCCAGTCCCCGGGGGTCCGCCGACAATCTCCTTCTGGCGTGCCTTGAGCTCCTCGACGTCCCAAGCGGAGAACACGAGCTTGCCGTTCAGGAAGCTCGCCTCGGGAGAAGCTAGCCAGACAAGGAAGTCGGATGGAAGAGAGACTACGCGAAAGTGAAGGTGTCAGTCACGGTCACCGGTATGAACTGACTGCGGAGAAGCAAACTCACTGTCATCGAAGGCAAATGGCAGCGTGATACTCTTTGATAGCTGCGTAGACATTGCCGTGTCAAGAAATCCTGGGTGCACGTGGTGCACGCGCATTTGAGTGTTCTCGGCGGCAAAGGCCTGCATTAGCTTGAGAGCGGCCATCTTGCTGCTGACATAGGCGCCCATGCCAGGAAATGGAGGGAAAAGGATGCCAGCCGTGGTGAGATGCAGGAATGTGATTTCCTTGTCAGCGAAGCTCGTCTTGTTGGCCAGGACGACAGCCTGAGCCACGGCCAGGGTCCCCACAATCGTTGTCTTGTACCCGTCCAGGAACGTGGCCGGGTCAGCCTCGAGCAAGGGAACAACGGGTGCCAAGACGCCGGCAGCGTGAACCAGGATGTCGATACCGCCCAGGTCGCTCACTATCTTGTTGGCTACCGCGCGGACACTTTGGGCATCGCATAATTCGACCTCGTGAGTCTGAATCACCAGTTTGGAACCCCCCGGGCTGGACCGCACAAGCCTTGCGGTCTCGGCCAATGCCTCGGAGCGGCGACCAAGGAGAATCAGAGCACGTGGACCTGAGGCCGCGAATGATTTGGCCGTAGCTCGTCCTATGCCTCCTGATGCGCCAGTGATAACGATGATCTTCCCAGCGGTGGAGAGGCCTGGCTGGGTTGGGTCGATGGCAGGGTAAGTGCTCGAATGGGCCACTTTGGTGTATGATGGCGGCGTTGATGCCATTTTGACCTTTTCTAGCTTCGTTATTTGAATAAAAATGTGAGACTGAGGCAGGACGAAGGTTGGATGTGATAACAAGATGAAGTTGGTAATGTTGCAAGAGATGTTTGCTGCGGAAAGAAGCTTTACTCAAGTCAACTTGCAAGTAGACTGGATGAGCACCTTACTAGCAGTGTCTTCGAGACAGTATTTATGAATTTGCTTGGTCGTTTTCCCATCAGTACGCCGGATCAATACCTCACGGGACATTTCACATTGGTCCGCGGTGTCAAATTCGGCACCCTGCGCCGCCAGGGTGCAGGCATCCAGCCTGTCTGCCATAGTCCTTGTGTTGGGTTCAAAATTCGGCCAGTTGGTTGAGCCGCCTGCAGATGGCTGCCTTCGGCTGCATCCCGGTCCCCGTTGTCTTACGCACTAAGATACTACAGGAGGCTCAGCGCCCCACATGCGAGAGGTGCTTGTGTGCTTCCGGCTAGCGGTAGGATTCATTCGCGTCTCCATGTTCCCAGGATCCTCATCGGATTTTACCAATTTATATTACGAGAAGACAAAGAAAAGTACTTCCAGGTAAGCTACAGACTATGGACATGGAGACTCTGTGTAGACCAAGTGCCTCAGTATTATCCTTTGCAAAACTGTTAACCTTATGAGAGGCTTTATGGGAAACGGCATGACTACCTAAGTACTTAGCATTAATTACACTCTTGGAACATTAACAAACTAGGCAGGCAAACCGTCTCAAGGCCACTTTCACAATACGGACGTCATTGCACATATGTTGAAGATGCGCTACATCCGAGGTATGTATCTGACCCTTAGCTCTGGCTTCGCCCACAGGAACTGTACCCTCGTGTCTCTATACCAGTCAACCTCCCGATCACGCCCAAGTGTTTGTGTTGGCTCCCAGTCAAACAGAAGAACCAATTTTGACAAGATAATACGCATCTCGAGATATGCCAGATTTTTGCCCAGACAAGTCCGCGGGCCAATCAAAAATGGCTTAGACGCCTGGAGAACGTCATTGGAATATCTTTGATCAAATAAAGGATGAGTGTGGGGCAGCCAGCGCTCTGGATGGAACTCCTCGGCATCAGCAAAGTATGCGGGATGGTGGCCGAGAGTAAACTGGTGGCCAGAAACGATAGTCTGAATGAACATGTTCGTCAGTCCGTATTCTGACCATCTACTATATCCGGAGAGGGGATTGCACAATAATAAAAGCAGGACAATACCCATTTAGGAACGTAGTGACCCATGACATTTGCTCCAGGACTAACGCGTGGAACATTGATTGGTAGTGGGATGAAGATTCGAAGCGCTTCCTTGATCGTGGCGTTGACATAGTGTAGATTTTGAGTACTCAAATTATTGATCTCTTCAGAGCTTGTGAAGGCGGACCGAACTTCCTCTTGTAAGGCACGAAGACACTCGGGTCGCTCGAGAACATAGTACGTCATGCCTGCCAGGGCCGTAGCCGTCGTCTCGGCTCCAGCAATGAGAAGGGAGCTTGCATTTGTACGCAAAAACTCTTCGGACGGCTGGTCAGACTTGTCTTTCAGGAGATGCCCGAAAAAGTCAGGGCGATCGTTGCCCTTGGCAATCCGTTCCCTCATCAGTTTCAGCGAGTAGTCTTGATGCATCGATCGCTCTTTTTTAAGTTTCCTAATCGGAATGACCAATGGCGCCAATGGCATGAGGTAGGGCATTCGGCGGAAGATGTTGATGACCGAGCCGGTGTACAAGACGTTCAGCAGAGCCGAGATCTGAGGGTTGGGTTTAACTGCAAATGTCAGGTATCTGGCAGCACACTCCCAAAACGAGGGGTCCATACGTTCCTCGAGGGCATGGAATGACTTGCCAAATGCGAGGTCTCCAATAATGTCGAAGGTCAACCAGTTGAACCACTGGAGCAAGTTAGAGTGGCTTGCAAATCGGACGGTTGGAAAGAAACATAGATGCTCAGACTCACGTCATCGACGTTGATTCCCTCTTTGGCAGCAGCGTGTTTGCTCAGCTGATCCATCAACCGATTGACATGTTCAGTGATCATTGAAACCTGTTGCGTCAGGGCAGTTTCGCTAAACGAATGGGCGAGTTGCTTTCGCGTTGCAGCATGCCTGTCAGGATCTCGCTCAGCTCCTAGCGGGGACATCTCATCGGGATTGTCGTAAAAGTCTGATTTGAGGAATGGCTTTCGGTTTTTCTTGTGATTGGCGTGCCCGTATATCTCTTCGAAAGCTTCATTCGTGGAAAAGAAGAGCTCATTGGGCGCGATGCGAACAACTTCTCCATATTTCTGGGAAGCGTTGAACAAGACGAACGCCCAACGTCTGCCAAGCCTAAGTCACATCAACCGTGCATCATCAGTGGCAACAAGACATTATTCTTACCAGTGCTTTGCATACCATAGTTCGGAGATGGCAGCGAGCTTAGGCCCCGGATAATGAGCCAGCGGGTGGAAGAAGTAATTGTAGATGCATTGACCAATAACGTATGCCAGCTACAAAGCGAGTCAGTGTATCCAGGCAAACGGCGAAGGGTTGCGGCTTACAAGGGCTGCCGCACCCCAACACACCACCACCAAGGGGCCAGGGCTCTCTACAAATAATGTAATGCCCATGTTGTTGCGTTGGAACGAGGTGGTGTCGAGGTGGTTACTTCCAATCCAGGAAGAAGAAATATACCACACCAGCGCCATCGCCAAAAAGTGAATTTGAAGTGGATTTATCTTTTTGTCAATGTCTATATAAATTTCCCAGCATGCACGGAAGCCCATGTTGGTCAGCATTACGGAGATTCTCATGACAGGCTTGTAGAATTTCCTGACGGGATGGACTATGACAAAGAAAAAGATGACGGAGAATAATAACGTGCCGGGAATGCCTCGGCTCCGTCTGGTCGTATACAACCTCACGCTGGACCCCGCATCTCTCTACGCGTCGGAGCCGAGATTCGAACGCCGGGTCTTGACCAAGATACTCGATGATTCTACAACAAAATCACGCGAAGCACGGTCGGTGCATCATCATGGAGAGCTCAACACGCGGGAATACCTCACGCCCGAGCCGAGAAAAACAGAAGCCCACCGGGTCTCAGAGAGGAAGCGTCGGCAAAAAACGAGCACAAAATCGCGTTGCACAGAAAAGTTTTCGCGACAAGCAACAGGCTTATCTGCATCATCTCGAATCATTCGTGGAGACCGTCAAGCAAATCAATGTAATCCAGGATGAAAACACACGTTACCATAATCTTCTCCGGTCCCATCTCGAACTTGCGGAGGAGAACCATCGTCTGCAAGAAGCGCTTATACAGCTCCGCCAGAAGCTTGCATGTATCGGCCAAAGTGCCCTTGCTGTTGCGGGTGAGCCATCGCCATAAGCCATGCTAAATACAATGAGTGATTGACCATAGTGGTCGTTCAGAGGATGAATCCATTGAGTCGTTGATTAAGATTGGAAGCAATCATGGCGACGCCCGAAGCCAGGAAGACCACAGTGCAGCAAGAAAGCCCATTCCCGCTCCACAGCATTTGCATGGGCTATCAACACTTCCAGGGGATCTAACAACCCAAGGACACTGTGACGGATCGAGAAGTAGTTTACAGAAAGAACTTCAAAATGTCATTCCCCCAATGCCGGAGTCACGCCTAAGCGACCATGCGCAAACACCAGCAGATATCTCCACTCCAGTCGTATTCAACCTTGGTCTCACTGGATTTGAGAGCCTTGCAGAGCAATACTTGATTCAGACTCCTGAACCAGAACTGTTGAATAATTCACTTACCCTAGCAAACAACACTACTTCGATCAACTCGAAGACGACATTTGCCGATAAAGTTGTATCAGCGTGCAGGAGATACATGTCTCAAGTATCTGCAAAAGAGACATCCCAAGTCGAAAGCCTCGATCATCAACTTCAGATTGTGTCTCAGGTCTCTAAGGCAGCAATACGTCTTATTGGTGAGCAGTCTGGTCTCATACCATACATCTATGGCTCGGTAAGCCCCCGAAAATTCTAGCTGCGCCTAATTAAATCTCGAAAGATGCTTTGCTGACGTTCCATCTTGCAGGATTTCTTCAAATGCCTGGAAAGAATTATGCAATGGAGACTACACAGCAACATGGTGACGAGATTGGCCATACCAGAGCCCTTTCGAGCGACTCCATTACAGTATAGCTCACTTGACTACCCCGTCATCATTGACTTCATCACCTGGCCATCAATTCGGGACCAGATGATCCTTCATCGATCAACGTTGGATATTGATAAGCTATGCCATGACTTGACAGTCGAGACAGTTATCGAGATTCCCCACGTGCAGGTGTCTCTGTGTGTGTATGACTTTGTACATCACACCATGTCCGCATCCCAAGAAAACCATGCAGCGGAACAAGCTAGATCCTGCCTGGACAATCCAGAATGGGAATTTGTCCAGGTGTCTGTTGAGTCGCAATTTAGCATGAGTCTGGACCCCGTCGTAGACCAGCTGCTACATGAGATTGCCGCGCGAGTTCGCTCGAACACGATCGAGTCTCGACCATTGTGTCCATTTCCCGAAAGGCGGTCACCACAGAACAAGTCGCAGTTGGGCCTGACGGATCACGTCCTTGGATGTCCGATCAAAATCAATCAAATGGACGAATGGAAACTGAGTAAGAACTTTGCGAGGGCATGGCCAAGCCTTGATTGCTCAGCAGGTAAGCCATTCAGATTGCACTGTCGATCTTCCGTCTAGAGGCAACTGGAACCAGATAATGGCTGATACATCTCGTGGAAGTGCTGTCTAAATATGAGAAGATATCCTATGCAACCCTATTGGGGTTATCAGAGTAGGAAAGAAACAAAATGGGCACGTGGGTGATCAGATGAGATGTTTGATAAGCCGCCTACAGGGCTTTTGGTCCCATTTGGCACCACCTGCCCTGACCTCTGGGACTTTAGTGTTCAGGTTATGACAGGATCAAAGTCCTATTTTGTCTACTATGATTGTTCCACAGTTGACTCCCTGATACAAATCACATCATATGGAAAAAACCTGATCTCTTAGTAAAGTGGCTACACTGATATGCCTGACTTCATTAAAGCCTAACTGACCGTCATCCTCATAGGATTTGGAAAGCCCAAGTGAGAAATTGACCTCTCCCGCAGCGCAGCCCAACGATTAAACAGGTACCCCGTATGCTTCCTTGCTTTCCACCACACGCTTCGTGTTAAACGGCTGGCAAGCGTAGCCGGTGGGCAGGGAAACACAGGTCATCCTGTTGCAGCATCCAGGTTCGATTTCCCGGGGGTGACAGATTTTGCCTCGCTTGATGCATTCGCGCTGCTCCAGGACGTCGGCGTTCGCCAGTACAGTGCTCGCGGCAAGTGGCAGCAGTGCAAGGCTGACTATCTTGCTTAATTGCATGTCGAATTGCCTGGGCGGTTTTGGCACGATATGATGACTTCTTTTGTTGTCGGGAAGAATAGATATCTGTTAGAATGACGGGGATGAAGTGCTCTGACCTAAACGTGAGCCCAAAGAAAAATTTAAAGTGTATTCGGGTTTTCTGGAAGACCAGGATTTCTTTGCGCCATCTGAGTTGGGATTTACTATGATAATCCGTGCCCTCACTTCAACCCTAACACGATATGGCATTCGGCTCTGGCGCCGTGGCAAACTAGCCCTTGGGCTACTTGTATCGAAAAGTCTAGTCAACGCCGCCGTCGGGAGTGATGCTTCCTCGCCTTGTCCGTGCGTCACGATGCGGAGGCCACGTGCCCACGTACGTATTGTACTGTTTTTGTAGTATTATTGGCGTTGTATTTCTTTTCTCAAGCACTGAGTCTTGAGCGTTTACCACTATATAAAGGTGCTATATATTTTTTATCTAGTTCTATTTCTATTCTATATACAGCTATAGCTATACACAGTGCCTTCATATAGTTATAAACACTTAAAACCCAGCGTTTAAAAAAAGCGCACATTGCTGATAATAGTGGTCAGATACGATAAGTAGGTATATGGCCTCAGCCTCGTGACGCACAGATAAGGCTAGGGAGAACCGCTCCCGATAGTGCCGTTGATCGTCGATATATAGCCCAAGGGCTAGTTGACGGCGAAGCACATGTGCTTTTTAATACATGGGAATTAGAAAAGAACCTACTACGATCTGGAAACTATACACGGTTAAGCCTCATTGTTGTCGACTGCTTGGACACAAACCTGTCCAACGAAAGTCCACCCATCACCCTTCCCAAACTGAGGCTCCGAATCCTTTTCACTTTGTGACGCCTCTACAAATTTGTGGTGTACGACTCGTGTAATCCATTACCAAATCTCAAAGCTTCCACCATCGCCCTGACCGTATCATCTATACTGTTATTGGCATTGTAATGTTTTTGCAACGCTGGGTCTCTGAGTGTTCACCACTGTGTAAAGGGACCGTACGCCTTCGGGATGTATACGGATTAAGAGCGCAACCACCGTATACGGATTAAGAGTGCAACCGGCTACACGCCTGACTATGAAATATAAGAAAGGCCCCTCCGCCAGAATTACCTCATCACTACTTTGAGTGAGAGCTTTGGTCCTGAACCCATATATATATACGAAGGCTTATGCAGTGCCTTCATACAGTGGTAAACTAATATAAAGAGTCAAGGCTCAAAGGAAACCGCGATACCGATGAAGATAGTATGAACACAATTGTGGCACATAACCCATATGAAGGCGCTGCGTATGGCTACGGCTGTATACGGAATAGAAACGGAACCAGATAACCCATGTAACAGGATAATTGGTAGATTGTTTTAGAAGGGCCAGCATGGGCGATAAAGTGGGCCATGTAATTGGACTTTGTCGCCCCGCACCTCGAGGCTCCAAAATGATACGATTGTATCTGCAGCTTTCAACACACAACAGGTCCGCCAAGAGAAGGGGAGTTGGAATCGCCCGATTGGACACTCCAAGCAGTGCGTAATCCCCAGCCGTCAATGAGGGAGGGCTGTTGGGACGGCGACCAGGCGGCGCAGTGGTGGGGCGGAAATAGGCGACCAATGGTGGGCGGAGTAGAGACGCCGCAACTGTTTTTAGAGTCTTCCAAGGAGTTGAGACTCCACAACCATGTTGGATGTGCGGAGGCCTGATGCTCTCCGAGCGCTAATGTCACCCCCGCTGACAAGTCATCTACGGATTGTATATCGCAATAACATGGGTGGGTTGTATTTATCTGTTGCTTGTAGTCAATTCTCTCGGAACTACCCTCTAGGCAAAAGTCCACAGATATCAGCCGTTTTCGTTCTTGAGGCTCACCTGACAGTTACCGACAATCAACGCTTGACATGGACGACGTCGCATCAACGAGAGCTGAAGCGAATGCCCAACTTCAGCGGCTACGGGAAGCCAGAGGAATCAATGGACAGTACAGTGATGTTTCTGATGGTGTACTGGTATCCAGCCTCAATGAAGCCCTGAACCTGTGAGTGCTCATTCAGGGTTGCTCCTTCAAATTTATGCACTAACCAGGCACAATTAGCCTATCCGATCAGCTTTACACGACACCGACGCACTTCCTCCTCGAGTTGATCCAGAATGCGGACGATAATACTTTTGCCAGGGGAATCTCGCCGAGACTTCACTTGTCAATATATCAAAAAGCTGGGCAGTGGATTTTCCGGTCTGACTGCAATGAAATCGGCTTCACGTTTCGGCAGCTAGATGCCCTGGCACGAGTCGGAAAGAGCACCAAGAAAGCCGCCGACGGGCGCAAGGGATACATTGGAGAGAAAGGCATTGGCTTCAAATCTGTCTTCAAAGTGGCTGACGTGGTTCGTGTTGCGAGCGGCCCCTACGAATTCAAATTCGACCGCCGGCAGGCTATTGGGATGATGTTGCCAATACTGTCCGACTTCCCGTCAGATGATCGCGTCAGGGATCATACGCAGTTCCTGCTGGAGATCAAGCGTAACGAGGACTACAAGCAGATCAGGGTCGACCTCGGAAGTCTTAAATCAGAGACCTTGCTGTTCCTGCGGAAACTGAAGCAGGTAGACGTCACTGTTGATGGCGTGCGCAGAAGCTACAAGCTTCTAAGCGAACAATGGAGCTCCGATTTCAGGGGGGAAATCGCCACAGTCTTTGGAGCCATACTACCAAACCTGCAGTCGAATAAAACGAAGTATATGGTTGAGCGACAGGTGGTTGAGGGTCTGCCTTCGGATCCCCGCAGGGAGGGAGTAACTTCATCTGAGGTTATGGTCGCATTCCCCGTCGAAGACCAGATCACGCCAATCATCAGAACTCAACAGGTCTTTGCTTTTCTACCCGTTCAAAACTACGGTTTCAAGGTAGGTCTTACTTTTCCCAGTAAAATCATGAGGCATACCATAATCGACTGCTGGCTCACCAATCGTCCAGTTTCTCATCCATGCCGACTTTCTTCTAACCGCTAGTCGGGAGAGCCTTGAATACCATTGCCCTTGGAACTTGGCTCTGCGTGATGGAGTCAAAGATGCCGTGTTGAAAGCGATATGCGACCGCTTCGTACAGCTCAGCGAGAACAGGGACGGCGAGGGCTTCTGCTACAGCTGGCCAATGTATCTCACACGACAACTAAGCGGCTCGGGATTCTGGAATACTCTATATTACGATATTCTAGACGCCTTGCGCAGCAAGAAGATCTTGCGGTCACGAGACAGACAGGCTGCGCGCGACTTGCAAAAGCCGGGGGTCGTCCGGTACATACCGGAGGAATATCGATTTAAGGGCGAAAGTCTGTTCGACCTCCCGTCCATCAACAGGACTCATTTATCATTCGCCTATGATCATGTACGTGAGGCTTTGACCTCTATTGGAGTGTCTCAGCTTTCTCTGAGTGACTTATGCGAAGAGTTCTGCCAATGGGTTGGTTCATTCGGAATTGCCGGTCTCAAGGCGAAGCCGGACGAGTGGCACAATAGAGTCGCTGCAATCTTTTGTCCAAGGTCGGACTGCTGGATTAAGTTGAAGCTGAAACGACTCCCCATCATTCCGCTCCACGATGGCTCATGGGCCACGGCTACGGATCCTCACATCTACCTTCCATCCCCTAATGAGAATGAGCATGTTCCCAGTGGCATCAACATTTCGATTGTTGCCCAAGACTCTGTTCGATATGCCTCAAGGAGACGACTTTTTGAGTTCCTGGATATCAAAGAGTACAATCCCCACCAAGTTTGCAAGCTCATTCTCGAGCTCCATCGCACTTTTTCAGATCCCGCCTGGACCGGGCGTTCGGTGAAAGACCTCATTGACGACGCTGTGTATTTATTCAAACATAGGTCAAAGCTCGAGTTTCTGGGTCCTCGAGACATTTACTTCGCAGTCAACAAGGGCGGTCAGACTTTTGCGCGAAGTTTACCTCGAATCTACTTAATTGACCCCAGATCGGATTACAGCGTGATCGCGAAGTACAAGGACACTCCGGGCAGCCCATTAGCTGTGCTATTGGATGGGTACAAAGCCGCATTCCACGAAAGTGATGCGACAGCTTTCCAGCAATGGCTATTGCGGTCTAGTGCGACGTTTTCAACAATTCCCGACCTAGTTCGCAACTCTCAGTTGACTCCGGAGTGGAATTTCCTCCGCGACCAAAACGTCTTGGATCTGTTATACGTTGTCAGAGAGCATCTTTCCACCGGCGCAACTCCAGCCCCGAAGCTTGTTGAAGCCGTGCCGAGGCTTAAAATCCGCTGTCTCGACGGCCAAGCACGGGCGCTGGGTAGTTTGGCGCTACCAACCGTTGATCTCAAACGCCATTGCCCCCATCTCGATTTCGCAGACCTACCAGAACCAACATTAGAGAAGTGGAGGTTCCTTGCGCAATTCGGCGTCATCACGTCGCGAGGCACGATCGCGGTCCTTAGAGAGCTTCAGGCGCTACGCCAATTCTCTGTTCAACACATTGACCGAAATGCAACCAGACAACTTTACGAGGCGTTGAACTCCGACACATGGGCAGGCAAAGAGCAGATAGTGTAAGTGAAGTAGACGTGAATCTCGCATGTCAATCCTTTATTCCAGGTCGTCGGCACTGACCAGATACACAGTAAAGCATTCGATTCTGAACCACTAGTGTTCATCCCCAAACCACAGCCCATATGGCTAAGTCATAAAGACTGTGTTTGGGCCGCACCCAAGCTCCTGGCCCGAGTCACCAAGCTTCGAACCTACTACAGGAGTTGTGAAAGCCTATTCCATTCTCTTTTGGGGGTGAAGGATGCTGAAACCCAACATGTGGTCGACGAGTTCTGCGAGCCCACTTCCACGGAAGACGACAAAATAGAGGAGCAATTCAAGGAAATGGTGTTTTTATTATCAAAATTTCACAGGAATTCCAGTCTAACCGACGATCAAATACGCAAGATCCGTTCCGCCCCAGTCTTTCCCATCTTGGCAAAGGGGTTCACCCCGGCAGAGGGACTGTCTCGATTTGAGATGCGTTCACTTCGCGATAAGGGATGGTACATACCCAATATTGTAACCTTCGAGCCCGCATTTCGAGGCAAAGTCGACATGCTTGCGTTGCCGGTACATTCCGTGAGAAACTTGGAAGATTTATTTGAAGATTTGTCGTGTGAAGAGAAGTTTCTCTCACAGGCCGTTGTGGAGACTATGAGCTCGGTGGGGATGATCGTTCGCCATGTCGGTGAAGAACAGGCCATGCGCGAGCGACTCAGATGTATATCTCGGTATTTGGCCCCTTACCATCGTTCAAAGGCTCGTGACTACCCTGTGATAAATTACTGACTATCCCACAGAGTAGTAGGAGGCACCTCAAATCTAGCATTTCCTGACGTATCATCGATACAAGTATGGTCCGTACCTTCAATTATACTCACAATGTCACTCGATGATATCGAGGTGGTTACCGACGACGAATTAGTCATGATTGTGGAGAGGACGGCAATCGACATCTACCTACGCGAAGGAATACACCAATCTAGGCATACCGAAGTCACGTATGAGCTTGTGAAGTATTTCAAGGGGACAATCGGGTTCGACGAAAAGTTCACAAACCTCGTGAGCCTTCTCATGGGTGCCCCAATCCATAGCCTTCCCGGAATCCTGAATAAGCACGACATACCTCTCCCTGAAGCCTCACATGTGGGTGTCAATGTGGACCCCGAAGAAGAGACTCCGGATCCAGGGGATGAGGAGCCTCTAGACGAAGGACGCAACGTTGACTCGGACGGCGATGATGGTAGTCAACCTTCTAGAAGAGGTGACGTCTCTGGCACCGATGCCTCACCTAGCGATAGAATTGCCTTCACGCCTGCGGCGAGCAGCACATTCACCGATGCAGAACAACAAGGGAGCCGCTCGTCTTGCGCATTCTATTCTGCACGCCGTGACTGTCCAGCTCCGCTGCGAGATCTGATACCCTCGCACCAATTAAGAAGCGAAATTGTTGTCCAAAGGGCGAGGAACTTCCAACTGTCCAGTGCAGAAGCCGCAGATCCAATCCAGAATCATGCAGAATTTATCGCCGCACCACTTCGTTTCTCTCTGCCGATCAGAACTAGAAATCTCGGAATCGATGGCGATGAAAATGAATTTTCATCGCCAACTACAATGCCAGCCACGAGAGGAACTCACAGTAGAGAATTTGGGGCTGGAGGTCCCGCCGGAGGGCGCTCTTCCAGATTCACCAGCCACCGAGAATCGTTTGACGCCCAAAGTGGTGGCAGGACTAATAATGCGAATGAGATCAGAGCTCGAGGGATTGGATACCTCGGAGAACTCTTCGTAAGTATCCCCCTGAAGACAGTCAGTTCCATAGCTAACCCGAGCTCTTTCTATTTCGAAAAGGTATTTGAGATGTTCGCGCAACAGATTGATGACTGGAATTTCGAATGCTGGACAAGCCGCTTGCGGTCCGAGGCCGGTCATCCGCGGTTCCAGGGCCTCGAGCGAGACTTCTCAGACTTTACATACGTCGATGCTTCCGGCCAGATGAGGGCCATGCTACGCGATGTCGGTATCGAAATCAACGCAGCATGGTCCAATGCTACCAAGTTCCACCTCGAGGTAAAGAGCACACTGGGCACCTGTGCCGAGCCTATGTTCGTCTCGCAGAATCAGGTAGACAAGGTATGGTCTTACCCCACCTCAGTGCATATCCAAATGGAAGGACAATGCAGCTGTGGACGTCGCGTGGGGAGTCTTTACAAAGGCTAATCACCCTGTTGGAATTTGCGTGCAGATGCGAGAGTTCCACGGAACTGAGAACAATGCGTACATCTTGCTTCGTGTGTTTAATCTTGACGACGGGGGGAGTGTTGGGATTAAATTCTTCGATGACCCTTGGAGGCGTTACATGGAGGATGTCTTGAAATTTAGGTCTGACGAGGGATACAAAGTGTATCAATGATGTGATAGTGTGTTGTGAATTCAAAAACAGGTGTTATAAATTTTAGTGATGAGTCTGATAATAACACTGATCTGGGACATTTAGGCCGGCACTGTTATCTAGACTGCTGGTTGAGCCACAGTACAACTCCTGATAAAGTTGACCTGAAGTTCGTACAGAACGAGCAATATTCAAGGCATCGCTGAAAATGCGTCGCTCCTCCTGGTGTATTCAAGTTATATAAGAGACGATTCGGCAACTCTGTACAACAGTGGGACCTCAGCTGGCTTTTGATTTAGAGAACGGATATTCGCAGGGCAAAAAACGGATAGTACAGGGCAACAAGTACCTACTAACTAATCAGAGCGCCCTATTTAAACGTCACCTCACCCATACACCACCTATACCAGTATATTTTATACCCCCTACCTATAGACCTACTAATCCCCCCCTTACTAACTACCTATAATATATAGTATATATAAAATTCTTCTTATAATTAATTATTTTACTATTAGAAGGATATCTTTAATAGTTAGAATTAAATTTTCTAGTATTATAGTAATAGTATAGGTCCCTAACTATACCTATATTAAAGGGTAGTACTAGTAGTAGATAGATTAGTTAAGGAATACCCTAGTATTATAAATAAGGAAAAAAGTAGTAAAATACTAAGATAAAAGAAATAATAAGGGTAATTAGAAGTAATAATAATAGTATATATATAGTAATAAATATATATAGTTAATAACTATATATTATTATTTTATATAAAAAATAGGTAGTATAAAATAATATTAGTATATAGAGGGTATATTACTCTATACTATTTGTTTTTTACCTTATAAATATCTATTCTCTTAATTTACTTATACTTTAAAATATATATTTAAGGTAGTATATATAGATAAAGGCTTTAAGTATTTATAACTATATAAAGGTGCTATATATAGCTATAGCTATATATAAAATAGAAATAAAACTAGGTATAGATAAAGATAGTAATAAAACTTAACCCCTTCTAAATAAGGTAGAGGTTCGCACCTATAAGAATAGAGGGTGTACCTTATTCCTATAGAAGAGAACGGATATTTATAGAGTAAAAAACAGATAGTATAGGGTAACAAGTACCTACTAACTAATTAGAGCCTACTATTTAGCCTTACCTTACCTATATACTACCTATACTAGTATATTTTATATCCCCTACCTATAGACCTACTAATCCCCCCCCTTACTAACTACCTATAATATATAATATATATAAAATTCTTTTTATAATTAATTATTTTACTACTAGAAGAATATCCTTAGTAGTTAGAATTAAATTTTCTAGTTTTATAGTAATAGTATAAATCCCTAACTATACCTATATTAAGAGGTAGTAGTAGATAAATTAGTTAAGAAATACCCTAGTAGATAAGGAAGAAAAATATAGTAAAATACTAAGGTAGAAGTAATAATAGTAATATATATATAATAAAAGTTATATATAGTTAGTAACTATATATTATTATTTTATATAGTAAATAGATAGTATAAAAAAATATTAGTATATAAGGTAAGACGGGTTAGACCCCTAACTGCTGCGCAGGGACTGTCTTAGTCTTTGGCGAGTACTGCTAGGCTAAAAGACCACAATTCGAAGTCCCTCAGTCTTTGAATTTAGTAGTTATAAGCCCTATACTATTATATTCCCCCCCTAAGGCCTTCTTAAGTATAATCGTAAGGCAGTTAGGGGCTAGAAGTATATTCCTTAGACAGTACTATACTGAATCGGTAAGTAGCTTATAGATAGCCTGAAAATCTTAAACAGTATAGGGATACTATATAACTTAATTAAGCTGTCTTAGTAAACAGTTTTAGCCCTGTAGTTAGTAGTATTGCCTATAAGCTAACTAGGCCCTGAAAGAGATTTTTGAACACAGGGGCTTAAACCTGCGCCCTTTTAACTTCGAATTAAGATAGGTTAGACCCCTAACTACTACACAGGGACCGTCTTAGTCTTCGGCGAGCACCGCTAGGCTAAAAGACCACAATTCGAAGTCCCCCAGTCTTCGAATTCAGCAGTTATAAGCCCTATACCGTCACACAAGGGGTATATATTACCCTATACTATCTATTTTTTACCCTATAAATATCCGTTCTCCTATAGAAAAGTCTCCTATAGGACAACCTCCCATAGGACAACCTCTTCCTCAACTTCTTATAAGACAACCTACTATAGAACAACCTCCTATAGGATGACTTCTTAGAGGATGACTTGTTATAGGCTAAATTATTGAGTGTTAACCTGACCTAGGTTGTCCTGTTCTTTTCCAGCTCTTATTAGCTATATCTAATTACCTAGAGTGTTAGCCCTATATGAGTATACCCTCTTATTCTACGGGTGCTGCGAATCTCCGATCTATTCCAAATTTGATAGACCGGTCAGGCCACACATCTAGCCGACTGGCCCAACTCAGGTCCCTTTCACATTCTATCGCAATTAGCCACCCTCTGAAAACACCGTTCTGCAGCCTGATTTCGGCCTTATGTCGTTTTGTTCTTCGATAGATACAAGTGTGTCTCATGTTAGTCCAATATCTTACAGAGACATCTTTTGAATCCATCTTTTGGGTTACCGTTATCATTGCCCGGGTGTCCGCTTCGCGGACCTTGACCATCACATGGGCCGACCCCCAACCAACTACCTATCGGTATAAGACAAATCCCTACTATATGATAGCCTCCTACAGAAGTCTCAAACGGAAGGTTATCATGCAGATAGCACGTGAGCATTTCAGGAACAGGGACATCGCTATTGGGAACCTATTGTCATTTTCGAAGGTGTGGCAGTGAACTATATTGATACGTTCACAGAATGTGTGACATGTTCAAAATTGTTTCTACTTCACTCTGTGATGCCTCAGTTCAACGATGCTGATCAATCCGCCAAGCAAATCCAGCGACGATTAAAATTTGATTCGCTGGCTACGGGCCTTGATGAATGAAGGAAGCCCATCTACGGAGCTTTTCATCGGTATTTCGAGTCGGAACTTCCTCTTCTAAGGAACGTCTGTAGTTGGTAACTGCCACATGTAGTGCGCGGCGAACAGGTACAAGAGTCTTCTGGCCAATCAGCTGCTCATAAAAGCCTGACGCAACGCGTACTGCAGCCGAGTCGTACGCATTCCATAGTGTCCCGATGACATGTCGGAATCCGGCGAGCTGGAAGGTGCTCGATAAATGGATACTCTCATCTGCCAAAGTCTTCTCGTGTATCCCAGCTGTTGCGCAAGCCGAGAGGTATGCCACATCTGCCAGCTTGCGATGCATGTGTGCAAACTTTCTGATTTCGAGGTCATCAATGACTGACTCACCGAGGTGCAGACAGCTACTGGAAGGATTGACAGAGTCTGTAGCAGCGTGGCAAGCAAAATGCACAATTGTGGAGATCTCCAACTCATCCATAACAGAACGTGAAGAGGGGTTTTGCAAGACCTTGACATCAGCTGCATCGCCAATATAGGACAAAACTGCTTGAACCTCGTCACCTGTGTTTAGATCACAGTGTCCTGGGGTTTGAGGCATGGCTACTACTAGGACTCGGTGCTGGGTGTTTGGCGTTGGTGCATCGACGGAAAATTGCTGGGTTCGAGTCTGAGCGAACTTTAAAGTCTTCAAAGTCGTCGCATATGAAGATATCACCTGGCTGATTGTGTTCCTTGACGATCCCAGTGTGTGATCTCCAGCGGCATGAAGGGGTAAGTTGGCCATCGCTCCGGTGCGTACCCACCACACACTAGGAAGCTCTGAACACCCAGGTTCTTCTCGCAGAAGGCCAAGCTGAGAGAGAACTGGCTCTACCGCGACGTCCCAGAGCCAACGCATTTGACCTTCCAATGATTCGGCTCCTTCTTTGAGAAGCTGAGAATCGTAGTCATTTTCGCTCTGCAAGTCCACTTGGAGCCTGCCCTTCCGCCAGACTTGGTCGTCCAAGCCCGCAAATTGAACTGCTAATCTCTCAACATCATCTGATTTGAGATCTGGGAGCGGCAGTGCTTTTGTGCCTGACTCTTCCACAATCAATGCAAAGCTTCCATCGGCTGTGACGTTGAAGCACACGACAGGACCGTTCTTGGCGATTGAACGAATCTCGTCGATCGTTGGTGTGGACTGGAACGACTGCATGCCTGGAAAGCTCCGAATCTCTCCAAGAACATTGTCTAGTTCTTGTAGTGCTTGGATCCGATTAATTGAATGCATTCCAAGGTCAGAATCGGCCTCAGTGTCCAAATCTGCCCCGGTAATGGAAAACCTGGTCGACGATAGAAATTCACGTAGCCGATGGTACCGCAAAGCAAGTTTCGGGTGCTTCAGTTGGAGAAAAGACATGTCTGTCCTCAGGTCTAAAGTAAGGCCTGAGATAATGCCTCTAGTGCTCTCAAAGGCTTGGATGGCCTCAGCTGAGTCTTTCCCAGCCATCATAAAGGTGTGCACGGTGTCGGAACTGAGGTCTGATAGTTCCCTCAATGTGTGCTCAAGGTCGATCTGTGATTGAGTAGGTAGTGCAACCGCGGGTAGCAATTCCATACATTGAGAAAGGTATGACGCCGCACCAATGCGGTCTCCCGAAGAGTTGGCGATGGCGGCCGCCCGTCTCCCTGCGGCCACGCGCTCTATCGGCCTTCCGCGCGTGTGTTTCAGGGCCTTTTCAAAGATCGACTTGGCCAGGGTCTGATCTACTACTTGCCCAGTTCTATTGAACATGTTTTGGTAGCCGATGCCTTGGTTCTTCAGCCTATGGCTCAACTCGGGATGGTCGTCTGGAGTCTCGGTAACTGCAATACCCCAGTGGGTAATCGCCTGTTTGAGATCGTCCAGGTTGTGCGTGACGTGGTACCGCTTGTTGAAGCCGTTGCCGAAGTTGTCGTGTATTTCACCATCTCTTCTAGGATAGCTAGGTTCTAGGTCGGCTGTCTCTTGCCAGAAAGTCATGGCTTTTTCGAGGTCCGAGTCCTCTGCGGTATCGCCGAACCCGATCTCATATCGTTGAAGCAAAATCACGGCAGCTTGATCCAGCAACCCAGCTCTCCTGGAGTGATCCCGGCTCATATCCCGGACTGCGGATACGGCAATATCAACTGCTTGATCAATCTCGATTGGGTTTCGAGTCCTTAAATACTTTTCAAAGATGTACAATGCGAGGTTGCCTCTCCTCTCCGCATACTCTTCCACAATATGCTCTCCCTTCAAGCTAGATTCTTGTAATGCGATCGCATACTCGAGGTCATCCAGTCGGCGTCCCGTTTCGTATGAGGTGTAGAGGCCGCTTGCAAGATTATCGTATCTTCGTCCTAGTTTTCGATCGTGGGGTGGTGTCAATTCGACAGAGAGCCTCCAATGACGGAGACAATCGTGCAAATCACCAAGACTCTTTTGGCGAGAATACTTGGTATAAAGTGCTGTGCCCAAAATCTCGTGGCGATGAGCCAACATGGCATCGCTGCCTGGCGTGGTGGAGAGGGCCTTGCGATACATTTGAATTGCGTCATTGAGGTCATCAATGCGTTCATGCATGTCGTAGAGGTCTTCAAGAGCATTGCCCATATTCGAGTAAAGCCTCTCTTGATACTGGAAGCCATCGTTCAAGATTTCAATAGCTTGTCTTCCAATGAATATTGCTTCAACTAAGGTGTCTTCAGCTGTGATGTCAAAGCGATACAAGTTGTGGTATGCTCGGTGCAGGGACTCCAGGAGAGATATGCCGCCAGAACAGTCAAGGACTGTGGTAGACCGGCCGGCGCCCTCTAAATACCGTATGGCATCTTCAAGGGTTTCTTTCGATTTGTTAAGGAAGAACTTGCGAAGCAAAGAGTCCCCATGCACTTGAAGACCATTCGAACCAGTCGGCGGATCCAAAGCGATGATGCCACGTTTCAACATTTCGTCACCCATGAAAATGGCGCGATCGAGTACTTCTGGATTTTGGGAAGATAGGAAGAGTTCAAAGCTAGCCACTTGTGATGTTTCGACTTCGAGATCGGATAAACTGCTGTGATCCATGAAATAGAAAGTTGTCTGATCAATCCAGTGGACAGGGGGCAGGTTCTCGTTGTTAGCAGCTCTCTCGAGACACAGTGTGTGGTAGAAACGGGCGTGAAGTACAAGAGAACCCCTCACGAAACGTTGAAAAGCAAAGAGCAGCCTGATAGACACGGGGTAGGGAGGCGACAGAGGATCCATGAATGACGGCATTGTGTGACCTGACTAGGCTTCCAAGACACGCCCCGCCGTCGAAGCCCCCCAAAGTGAGTACCTGTCTGTGGCATACTTTACTCTGTTTCAATTTCAATTTGCCCAGGTGTTATAACAGAAAGCAACAGCGAGATTGCCGCAGCAACTCACACCATGGAAACCCAATCCTCGGCCCCACCTCGGCATTGGGCAATGCTCATCGGCATCAACTTCTATGGATATCCTGGGACACCAAATTTGCGGGGCGCAGTTGAAGATGTTCGTGTGATCCAGCAATATATTCTTGCCCAGGGGGTGGTCGAGATCAGATGCTTCACAGCAACGGAGCCGTTAACAACAGAGCCAACGGATCCGTCTGCTGCTTCCGCGCCGATAGAAGACCCATCTGATAGGCCGACGTACGATAACATTCTTCAACATCTGGAATACATTGTTCAACAGTCGAAAGCCCGTGATAAGGTCTACATACATTTCTCAGGACATGGGGTGAGACCTCCGATGGATAAAAATGAGGTCAAGAATTTTGAGTCGGGAGACCTCATCCTTGCTGTACTGGATCAGTCAAAAGGTCTACGCTACTTGAGAACCATCGAGATGATCGAAGACTACGTTAAACCCCTGATAAATAAGCAGGCTTTTGTCACAGTCACTCTTGACTGCTGCTGCTCAGGAAGCGTTGTACGGCATGGGAGAAAGTCCTACTCCACCGTTAGGGGAATCCCATTTGATCCGAGGGTCGACGCTGCTTTCCCAAAACACTATGCGGATGGAATAAGTAACTCAGAGGTTCTGCGGGGCGGGACCCCGAGGTCCACACATATACTTCCATCACCAGCAGCCTACGTCATGCTTGTCGCTTGCAGCCAACACGAGATAGCCGAGGAGCTTTGGGTGAAAAAGCACAATAGGGAATATTTCCATGGTGCTTTCTCATACAATCTCGTCCAAGCTCTTAGAAGCTATTCAGGGCAAAAGGTTGCCGCTCGAAGGCTGCTGGAACAAGTACGTTGCAAGGTGCGTCTGCTGTATCCTTCGCAAAATCCGGCGCTATTCGGGGACCCAGAAGTCACATTCTTCGGCGGACCTGTGGAAAAGTCTGGTGTGGACCTCATATTTGCCAGCAAAGGGAAAGGAAAGCTGGTACTCTCAGCAGGTGTGGCCCACGGTGTTTTGAAGGACGATGAATTCTGTCTCTGGCCGGCTGGGAGTTGCGAGAACGAGGGACCGACAGTTCACGCGTTCGCAACGAATGTCGACCAACTTGAATCAGAAATTGTGATTCATGATATGCCGGATATCAACGTCTCCAGTTGGTGGGCGAAGAGAGTCAGCTTGAAATCTTGGAAAGCTCATGTCCGGATCATGAACGATGAGGATCGCGGTCGGTTTTCAGAGCTTGTTGAACGCACACGATTCTTGAAGCTTAACCAGGACGATCAAGATTCGGAGCACAAGTATGAATATTGCGTCACAAAACTCCCAACCGACGGCTATCGGATTTTGGACCAGGCCATGCAGGCAATTGACTTGGTGGACTCGATCCCTTTGGGAACACCAGCCGGCATCTCCAGGGTTGTTCGTATTCTGGAGCACCTGGCGTTTTTCCGATACGTGGCAGCAATTGAGAATGAAAGCCCGAACGAAGACTTCGAGAACTCGTTCTCCGTCTCCATCAGCAGCAAAGATAGGCCTGTTGTTCAAGGTCAAGATGCAAGGGTTCGACATGAAGGGACGTTGGATCTTCATGTTGAGAATCTGGGTCAAAATACACTACATCTAGCCGTCTTGTTATTGGGCCCCTTGTGGGGAATTCAAGATATCCTGAGTGGTTCTGCCGGTCAAGATTACCGAGTCATACCACCCAAGGAGGCGCAGACCGATCTGAGCTATGGAGCGTCGGGCAAGCGTAACATTCCCATTGTAATGTCGATCGACGAGGTACTGACACAACGAGGGCAAACGACATGCAGGGATACCATTAAAGTCTTTGTTACGAGTATTGCTAGCCCATTCTCGAGTCTACAGCAGAAGGATATCACAGAAATCACTGGTTCCGACGACAATCTCACCCGCGGCAGTTATCGAGATCTATCAACATTCCTTGCATCACTTTCCGAGCCAAGGCGAGGGGAGGAAGCATCTATCGCGGCACAATTTTGGTCTGTTAGGACATTCTACGTAGAAACGTCACAGTCCATGTTCATTTAATGAGAAGTCATTGTATTTCCTTCTTCACCTCATACATCCTCTTGGAAAGCCGGGACTTTGGTTAAATCGACATCTCCACGACAGCCGGTGCTCAATCAATCCCTCCGGTCGATTAATTGCTAGGGGACTTGGTGAGATCATTCTCATCCACCTGTGAACCACCGCGTGCTGATGTCCTATCCGCATTGAGCAGTGTATACTTGCCAGGCCCACTGGGAGAGGCTATCAGATACGGGCAGCCAACGTCCACCTACACACCTTTTACATCCACCTACCTATCCGTTTTCGGTAACCTACCCAGTACCTACTTTTCTAAGCAGCTTCCTTATATTTTAAAGTACCTTTTACCCTATATTAAATCTTCTCCTAACTCAGCTTAATCTCTAAAATTCAGATACTTAGAGTATAAACCCCTTCTAGTACCCCTTCTAGTATCCCTTCTAGTACCCCTTCTAATACACTCTAGTAACCCTTCTAGTACACTCTAGCACCCCTTTAGGTATACTCTGGCCTATATATATTTAGTTATTAACTAAATATATACCTTCTAGCTATAGAGGGTATATATACTAGAAGGGGTACTAGAGTATACTAGAAGGTATACTAGAAGGTATACTAGAAGGTATACTAGAAGGTATACCTAAAGGTATATATTTAGTTAGTAACTAAATATATATAGGCTAGAGTATACCTAAAGGGGTACTAGAGTATACTAGAAGGGTTACTAGAGTATGCTAGAAGGGGTACTAGAAGGGGTGCTAGAAGGGGCTTTATACTCTAAGTATCTGAATTTTAGAGAAATTTAGAGAATCCTTATCAGGTATATAATTTTATATAGGTGCCCTATACTAGAACCTTATACTAGGTAGGTTACTGAAAACAGGTAGGTAGGTAAATGTAAAAGGTGCGTAGGTGGATGTTGGCTGAGATACGGGCCTTGGTTCTGGGCTTCTCCGGGCGCCTTGATATATACCGAGTCCCCAGGCCTGAATAAATACACCTGAATTATTGAATTTATAAGCAAATGAAAAGTACCTGGAAGCTTTCGCGACTCACAAATGTGTTCTTGACGATCGGTCTCCCGCCGCCCTCGCACACTCCTATTTCGGGGCTCTCTGAGCTGAGGCTTATCAGGCAACCATCTTCCGGACGATCTGGAAGTTTACGTACCGAGATTTCTCGCCATGTTCATTGCTGGTCATTCTTTTCTGAATTTCGCGATATCTCCTCGTCAATCACTGCTTGCTTTCATACCCTAGCGTATTCTTAAAGGTTGAGTAGGTGCAGGGGCTTTGCTCCAAACATGTAAATGCCTCACCTTGAAGACAAAGCGGGGTATTCAGTCATTTTGTGTGACACGAGGCATCATGCAATGTGCTCATGCACGTGCTCAAAATCTCTCGAACTTCTCGGGCGGCGTGACTGCAGACAAGGTCAGCGTCATCGATTGGCTTTCCTGGTAACACAGCATTCGCAGCCTTCTCTCACGCCGTCAGAAATTCCTAGACATGCACAATACGGTACAGCGTAAGAATAGTTTGCCCCCTATCGGCTGCACTGATATAAATTCAGCATTGAGTGGTGCTTCGTGGCTCGTCACCTACATGGTCTTTCATGTTCCAGTTTCCACTATGATGCCTGCTCCGGATATTCTTGCCCATATTGACAGTCCAGTGCGCAACGCGTCCCGCGCATCAAGAATTATTAGGCAGCAATGTAGCTCTGTCTTCCATTTGGCGATTGATGCTTTGAGAGCCTTTCTTCTCCGGGGGTTGACGTGGCTAGCTTACAGAAACGGGTTGAGTAAAACCCATGCCACCAACTTCACCCAAAGTATGACGATATGACTACTGCGTACTCATAACCATACTGAATAAGTTTCTAGTCGAAGACCATCGCTTGGGTTACCCACGATTTGCGGCTTTCCTCGGCGCACACCAGTCTTTCTATGTCTGTCGCAAGTATTCAACTGTTCGTGCAAGGCTACTCCTAATCAAACAAGATCGGGTTCGCATGCTTGAGCAGCAATTAGAAAAGATCGACAACGAAGAGCAGGCTCTACTTAACTTGGGTTGTAGTAGGGAGGATACGAATGCCGAGAGACGTGCAGTGCTGGATGATTTGGATGCTGCTCTAAAAGACTATGGTAGGCGGCCTTCCCGGTATATCTCGCATGTATGGCTATTTTGAATATGGATGAGTAATAACCACGTTCCAAACAGATAAATTTGTGGCCCGAAGCCAATTGACGATGAGCCTTCCAGCTTGCGATGAACGGACAGTAACAAACCTTCAGCATTGGGTGGATGGCAATGGGTGCATAAGCTGGGAAGAAACCGACTTCCTGACTCGCAGCAACGACTTGGCTCGCATTTTGCCGACAGAGAGTACAGTATCTGAGTCTGTCGAGCATTGGGTGCAAGTTATATTGGTTAAAATTTTGAAGGGGAACAACCGTGTTTGTGGACCCAACAACTCTTGCAATCTGATTCAATATATTACCTGCGAATTTTGCTGACACTAGACCCAGCCAAAAACAAGTGCGTCTAGAGAGCAGGGAGTCTTCATCTTTCCGAGCAGAGCTATAGCGCCGATTGCGACTTTCATATCTGTGGTAATCATAGTAACCGCTGTTACGGTTCCGTTGGTAATCTGCTATGCCATCAATCACATGGCTGTACGGATTCTGGTCATGATGCTATCCCTCACGACTTTCCTCGGTGTCCTATCTGGCCTCACCCCTGTGAAAGTGACAGACCTGTTTCTTGCAGGTACCACGTAGGTTATAAAGTCAAACAGGTCTGAATACTTGCCAAACTGACTGTCAACTTATTAGATATGCAGCAGTACTAGCAATCTTTTTTCCCATATAATTTGGCACCAGCCACATGTGCAGTAGGGACACATTGAGTGGAAGTTGTCTAGATCGACTTAGGCAGGGTTCCGATGGTGCGCAGGTGACTAGCTTTAGTGCTAATGTGGAACATTTTGGCATTACGCGATAGTGAAGAAGTCCAGTTGCAGGCGTTTGAGAATTGCCCAAAATATAGTGGTGTGCAAATCTTGCCGGGACTGTTGTGGTGAGCGGTGGTCATCGTAACTCGAACTGACATGCCGAATTGCGAATACTGTCAAGGGCCGCCAATTTATAATAGAATACTAAAGAACATAGATATATTTGTTGGCTGTAGGCTTAGTCAGCCCTATAGACCTTAGAACAGATTCGAGCAATGATTGTCTACGGCGATCGCTGACTTGTACCGTTGTAGCTTCGATCGCCATGTTAGACAATCGATGAGAGTCCAATTCAATGGGCTTAGTGAGATACCCATTTGGTATACATGTCGTGACTGGGCTGGCTTTTCTGGAAGATAGAATACTTTTTATTGCTGAAAGAGACTGCCAAACGATAGTGTCTGTGAAGGACTATCGATGTAACTTTGCCGCTCGGCGACTTCGCAGCAGTGAACAAGACAGGTGGTGCCGTAGGAGACTGTAGAGAGACCTAGGTGGGCTCCTTTGGTCGACGATAGCGAAGAGTACGTAGGTGAAGCAGGAAGACCTCAGCTCAAGTATCTGCCCGATATAAAGAGGCCAGACACGCCCGTCTGAAAAGACAGATGGTTGTAGAGATCCCCAAACTAGTCAGGAACAGTCTCTACACGCCCTCAAGCAGGCCCTCCTTGCACCGTCCAACCTTGCATCCCTCACACCGGTCCTTCTGGTGCGGCCCCTTTCCATTCCCCTTCAGGTACGCCGGCGGCTCCATATGTACACCACACCACTTCTTGATCCGGTACGCGACCCTGTCCGCGTACGACCCGTCGTGCTCCAGCTGCAGGTCCCCGAGCGCGTCGCATTCACGGCAGCGCTGCTTGTACACGCGCGCGTTGTACTCTGCGCCGGGGTACATCCTGATAGTGATGGCGATCTTCTTGCTCGACCAGCCCTTGGTGTTGCATGCGCCGTTGCGGCAGACGAAGAGACCCATGATGTTGGTATCGTACTCCTTGAGGCACCCGGCCGGGTCGTCCTCATCGTGGAAGTCGAAGTATAGGTCCTCTTCTTCGAGGAGGGCAGTGACGTCTTCGTGAAGAGAGGGGAAGGTGCAGTATCTGTCCTCGGCGCGCCCTGGTCTTCTTCTGCGTGGCATGATGGGCGGCGTCGTGTGGACGGGGCGTTGTTTGAGCCTGCTTTAATAAACTTAAAGTCAACGGGAAATCGGGCGGGTTGGTGACCAAGGGTCGATTGACAGCTTCGAATCGAACCAGAACAAGCGACCACATTAAATAGAATCTTGTGGAGGAAACACCCACAAATGCGGTGCCACCTCCCCTCCTCCCTTAGTACTTAGGTAGGCCTCCCGCATGCGATCACCATATCTCGTATGTAGGCCCTGCGATAGTGTCTCGTAGCTCTGCCGTGCGGTCGAGACCTCAATAATACCCGCATTTCAAATCCAGTCATTGGCAATTAGATTGCAAGGTCCTCCAGAAAGGCTGAGCACCCAACAAAGTAATCTGACTGACTCATTGATACAGCTACCTAGGTACGCGAGATATGCAGACCTAGGTTAGGTGGCATTGCCGCTTGGTCAGGACGGAAGTTGGTACTGAGAAGGATGAGAAAGGACTAATATTAGAAAATAGAATATGAAAGCAACTGGTAGTGCCTCGCAACGGAATGAACGTTTCTGCCTTGTCCTTGACTGTCCAGACAATTCTCTGCCTCGCCTTTGCACCCATTCTCCTCACTCAACGTGAAACACACTTAGTGAGCAGTGGAACGTCCTCCCAATAATTACCCTGAACCCAGGGTGTCATGGACAATTCATACGACGACCTGAAAGATCCAGCAGCCCATATTACGTATCCCAAGAAGACATCAGAATTATCGCTGAAACGAAGGGTGTCAGTTGCTCAACTCAAATTCAGGGCCTCCTCTTGTGGTTTTCTTGAGGGGTGCCGAACTTACTCAAGATACTGCAGCTGTTGGCAGAAGTATACCTCGCAAGAAGGCGTGTCTCCGGCCCCGGTCTCACTCACGATAGCCTGCCTCCCATTTTGCCGCAGCCACTCCGCCAGCGGCGCCCAATTCCAATCGATGCCGCTCGTGACGCACCTCCTGCTTCTCCCAGTGCCCCCGGCGTCGAGGTAGAGGTGAACATCGAATACGAGGTTCGCAGTCGTCCCATCCGGGTTGGTGACGTCCTTGAGGGTATCCCCATCGCCCTTGTAGACGAGGTAACCCGGCGACTGGAAGCCCCTGCCGGGAAGTGAGATAAAGTGTGTCTTCGCCCCAGCCTCTCTGATGGCGGTGACGGCCGCCTGGACGGTGTCCTTCCATGACGAGAGCCAGGGCAGGTCGTACGGCTCATTCATGATCCCGAACCACACCCTCTCGTCGTCCTTGTAGTTGGCCGCGAGCTTCCCCCACAGGTCTGCAAACTGGGAGACGGACGGGCCGTCGTCCATCCCGATCATCTTACCGTCCCACCGGGCGTAGTTGTGCAGATCGATCATGCAGTACGAGCCGGTCGCGAGGCATTCCCGCACGAGGTGATCGTAGAGGCCAAAGTTGGTGGGGTCCAGGGGACCCCCGAGGACGTTGTCGACAAGGTACTGCCACGAGACGGGAAGGCGGAATATGTTAAAGTTGTGGGCCGAGACAAAATGCAGCATCTGGGCCGGGCCGTTGCCCAACGGCTCGTGTGGGCTGCTGTATGCAGGGGGCACATCGGGCAGCGGCGCGTCGATCCTCGCAATGTCGCAGGAGCCTTGCTTGTTGCTGACAAGTAATAAGGGGGGATGTTGGCAAGCAACTTCCAATTTACAGTCCCGATGAGTTGGGAAACTTGGCATACACTCACCATCCAAAGTCGAAGCCAGCAATGTTCAAGCCAACAAACTTGGCGTTACTTCCTCGCTTGTACAAACCATTTGCGGTCTTGAGGCGGACCGACACCGGTATATCTGAGTTCGGGGGTCCAGGGATAATGTCGCTCGACGTCCTGTGATGATCAGACCCATCGTCTCCGGAGGTGGCTGCAGCGAAAAGCAGGGCCACAGTGATGAGTCTTCGAAGAGCCATGCTGTCAAGCAGATGACAAGACACAAAGTGTTGTGTAAAAGAGGTGTTGACGTAGGGAAACTCGATCGTGGACAGGCGCTCTGGCTTTGATAAGAAGCTCCGAGGTAAGACATGGGCTTAGCGGCTCATAATAAACACTTGAGGCATTTTGCTCTACCCGGAATGAATCCAACTGATCCAGAGTGAACTAATATTGACGTTGTAGGCAGACACGTGCGCTCGCAGCCATTCGAATTTACTTTTCATGTTTCACTTCCCTCCATGTTCTCAAGTGATGCAGCATCTGGACTCTAAGGAAACTTTGAATCTACCTACCTACCTAGGTACTTGAGTAGATAGGTGAATTGCCTTGATGCAAATTGCCTCGTTTCTCGAATTTTCAAGAGGCCTCAATCTTGAAATTGTCGTATTTTGTTCTGGCATCTGACGTCCGGAATTGCCTTAGTGTTTTCTGATGCCCGAGGTTATTCTTTGAAGGTGTAGCAAGAACATCACGATGGATCGATCGATCGAAGGCGGCTGGTTAGCTGCTCTACCGTTGAGCAGTCGGCATCCTAGCGGGAGACTCGTCAAAACCTTCCACTCTGTTGAATCATTGAAGTGAGGTTGCACGATAGCCGAAACCAAGTCAGATCATAATAATTTGCTCAATTTCCACTCGAAGATGCCATCGACGACAAACATGATCCACCTTGGCAGCGTGCTGTCGTGTTATAAGGACTCTCTCGTAAGAAGTGCCGTACGATCGCACGGGCCGGCCAAAGCAAACACAGGTGTGCACTTAGAAGTAGATGTCATGAAATCCAATGATTATCAAACTTGATGTGTGATTTACATGAGGCTCGAACTCTAGATCCCAACCTGCAGGGAGATCTTCTGCAGGGCGATCGATCTTATCAGTGCGAACCGTTGATCCATCAAATGATCCATCCCCCTTGCCCGGCTCGGGCCCAGACCCCCTTCCGGGCCGGCCCAAAAACCTGCTGCGATCCCACATTCACCCCCACATGTGACCGCGCCAAGGGCTAGGGACCTTTGCGAAGCGGCGAAATGGGGACTGGCTCCTTGTGTCTGTCTGTGGCGCTCAGGAACCACCGTTGATGAGCCGTTTTTTGTCCAACCCATCGTTCGTTTCCAGTAAGGCGGGCGAGCTACTGCTGGTGGTCGGATCATCGTCAGCCCCTCTCTTCCATCCCTAGTCACAGCCAGCCGACGTGTGATCAGGACTGCCCCAGGTTGGGATGGATGGGGGTTCCGGGGAGACGAGTCCCACCGGGGCCGTGCGTGTCTGTCTTTTTTTTCTCTCTTCTTCCAAGGTTACGGTCCTCAGACGGGGGGTTGCTTGGCTGATGAGCCTAATGCCGAGCGCGCCCGCCACGTTCCCTTCCAAGCTTCCTTCGTCGACCCGTTGGCATTAATCATGTGCCCGCTTCCCGAAATGGGCCATTCTTTTTGGCTCCGTGACATCTGCGGGAACGGGTTGGTCCCCGGAGACTTTTCCAGGGACTTTCTAAAAGGATAGATGTGACTGTGAACCCTTTTTCTCTCTGACACAATATATTGTTACGAGTGGATTCTTTTGTAAATAACTTACAGCGCACACATGACACCGCGAGGAACCTCGCGTGCAGCACGAGTGGATCTCTTGAATCCGAACCGTCGGAGAAATCTGTCACTGCCCCTCATCGCCCGCCCCAGCCCCGGGTGCTTCCGCCGAGCCTTCGGGGAGAGTCATGGACGACACAAACGTGGGCCAGCAGGACTCGGCCGGACGAGGTGACATCGCCGCCGAGTCATCATCCTCAGGCGCAGCAGGCCCCTCCGGCGACAGCGGGCTCACTGCTGACCAGGCCGAGCCGGCCTACCACCTGCCGGCCACTCTCGATGTGTCGGATGGCTCAGGCGTAAGTTGTGTGTTCCCATCACCGCCCGGTGCCTCTCACTCATAATCGAGCCACAAGACTGACATCGAGTGCATTGTAGGGAGAGGACTATGACTCGGGCCTGGGATTCTCATTCGCGTATGCATTTCCGCTTGCAACCCTCCCTTCCCAGACAGACATCTTGGCCGGCCCGCCCCGGTGTGCAATGCACCCAACCTGCAGCTGAGCCGCCTGCAGTGAAGATCATATGTGCAGATGGAGCATGCATCAGCGGGACGGATCTTGCAGAACCCAACGGTCAGATGAGATTGGGCCATCGTGCATGTATGCTGATGACTTCCACACAGGGACTCAACCACATCCCTAGAGCCAAACCTGTACAGGTTCATACAGGAAAATGGCCGCACATATCATGCTTTCAAGTCAGATAGTGAGTCCGCTCAAAGTCCACGCTCACCACATTATTGTCCTGTCCCTTTTGTCTAGCACCCATCCCCCTTCTTCCTCGTCCTTGGAGCCTTGTTCGCTTCCATTCTCGCCAGAAGACTTGCCTCCCCCCTGTGCCATGAGCGGATCATGGCCCAAGTTCTTCAAGCCGTTACAAGCCTAGGTCTTCTGGGTGACAGGAGAGCACTGGAGCCGGCAACCATCAACCAAGACCAAAACCCACTAACCCACGCCCCCAGAATACCTCCTCCCCAACGACGAGATCGAGCAAGAGCGCCTGGACCTGCAGCACAACACCTTCAAGATCTTCCTCGACGGCAAGCTGCACCTGGCCCCGCTGGTCTACCCGCACCGCGTCCTCGACATCGGCACGGGCACCGGCATCTGGGCGATAGAGATGGCCCACGAGTACCCCTCGTCGACGGTGATCGGCACCGACCTCTCGCCCATCCAGCCGGCCATGGTGCCGAGCAACTGCACCTTCGAGATCGGCGACGCCGAGGAGGCCGACTGGGGCTTCGACCTGCCCTTTGACTACATCCACGCGCGCGCCATGGTGACGTGCTTCAAGAACAACGGCCGCGCCATCATCCAGCACGCGTGGGACAACCTGGCGCCGGGGGGCTACTTTGAGCTGCAGGACCCCTGCATGCCGATGCGGTGCGACGACGGGACCATGGACGGCACCGCCCTGGGCGAGTGGAACCGCCTCATGGACGAGGGGATGCTGCGCATGGGGAAAGACCTGCGGGGCAACCTGGAGTGGGGCGGGTACATGCGCGACGCCGGCTTCGAGGGCGTCGTCGAGAAGCACGGCGTGTGCGCGTTCAACACGTGGCCCCGGGGCGACAAGAACAAGCTGCTCGGCGCCATGTGCTGCCAGAACCTGCTCGAGGGCGTGCAGAGCATGTCGCTGGCCCTGTTCACGCGCGTGCTCGGGTGGAGCTCCGAGGACGTGCTGAGTTTCCTGGTGGATGTGAAGAAGGACCTGATGAATCGCAAGATACACTCGTATTGTGGGGTGTATTTCGTGTATGGTAGGAAGCCGTTTGATCATGATCTGCCAAAGGACGAAGGGGTGGCTGAAGGGGAATCTGCTTCGTCATGACGGCGGAGAATGGGGTGTTAGACGACGTGGAGCAACAGTGTTTGATGCAAGTCAATATCAGTTCTGGTTGGACGAAAGAGATCTAGAGGAACTCATACTGTTCGACATAGTACTCGTAATCATGGACCAGGTTGCAGGGTTTCAGACGATAGCGGGTCCGTCCAGCATGTTCACACAGTTTTGCAACGTTAAAGCGCCGAGAAAACAGTCCATTCCCAAGTGGTGTGAACAACCAAAATCTATCCAATGCCATAGACTAAAACCTGACGCTGATGCTCATCATAGCAGTCTCTCAGAACCCATTCCCCCATGTGGCCCGACTTTTTCCGCCGAGAACCCATAAAATGCATGCACACATACTTCTTCCTCGGGTCAGCCATTGGAGGCATATGTACACGAGGCTGTACACACGAGGTAAATATCAATGGAGCATATGTCCATTCCAACGTTGGTACCAACGCCGCCCAAGGTTGACTTCTGCCACACCTCGAGCCCTCCATAAGCCAACCTACGACGCCGGTTCCGGACGGAGCTGACCGAAGCCCCTGGAAGGACGGCGTCTGCCAAGACGCTTCGCGAGTGCTCGTTGTGCCCAATGCTACATGTCGATGAATTCGATAAAATGCACGAAAAGCAATGCGCCAAAGGAGTGGTATAAACAATGTTGACGCCAAATAACTTCATGTCCAATTCAAGGCTGCTGGTATCATTATCCTTCTTGCCTCTTTCTCTGCTATCGATGTCCTCGGAAGGGTATCTCTCATGGTGTAATTTCCGTAAACGTCGCTTGCTTTGCTAATGTCATAGGTAGGAGTGAGATGGGACAGGCACGGTCATCCTCCTAGGAAGCGTTCTCTGCTCCATTCCTCCTTACTACCCCAGCCATACTCAAGGCGAAGTCGGCTGCGGGCCTTTCAATCTCGAAACTCCTGCTTGGGACGAGCCTCCCACCAGGTGTCCGCGGGTTCGCCACGTTGACCGTTCCTACTCGGCTCACGGTCCTTGCCGGTCTTTGCTCATCGGCCGAGTCCGAGTCAGATTCTACCTCCGTATCTTCACCATCGTCACCCGCTGGGCGCGCCGGTGGCGTGATGTCGTCGGTACCATCGCCGCCCGAGCCACTGGCGCCTGCAGCCAGATAATCATCCCCAGGCTGCACCGGTGCTGGATCCTCATAGTGGGATAAGCGCTGGAAATAGTCGGCCAAACCGTCCACGCTAGGGGTGCCAACCACTATGTCGTAGTTAGGAGGTGGCGTGGGCAGTGGTGGCGGTGCCTGGTCGTAGTCGAAGGGCGGCGGGTCGAAGGATGGGTAACGAAGAAGATGGATCGGTCTTGGATTCTCTTGATCTCGTACCCTTTGCAGGGGGTTCGGGGACACCGGGTTAGAGGCTGCTGCTCCGATACCAGCGGTGCCCATCGTTGGGGATGAGGCGGTGGGGGAAGCGGCACTTGAGTTGCCGTTGATGCCTTGCGAGGATGTGTGCAGGTGCGCCGCCTGTGGTGGCATGGGTAGCGCTGTGTTGGCCGGTGTGGCCTCGATAAGGCTTCCACTGGAATTGTCTGGCGTGCCACCCGAGTTGAAGACTTGAGCATCTGGGCACCCGCAAGAGGCCTGGTGACGCATGCCACTGGTGTCTGGACTGTTGTACTCGGGCAAAGCTGTGTTTGCTTGTGTCGCGCGGCAATTCAGGACAGTGAACGGCGAGTCGATGCTAATCTCGAAGTGTCGTCTTCGTTTGCCAGCAGGGTCGTCCGGATCGAGTCGCGAGATGCGCATCACAATCTTCATCCAGTGATACACATTCACATTCTTCCAGCTGCAGTCGGGGTGCAGTCTCAGCGACTTATCCTTGGCCATCATCTCACAAGTCGGCATCTGCACGTTCATCTCCATCTCGGTCGAGCCCCAGTATGTCTCCAGGCCAAGGTCCAGATCACCGAGCAGGTTCTCCGTGGGCTCTGGGAGGGGGGCCGCTGAGGAATGCGTCCGTTGAGCTTCGAGGGTCCTTCTCCGCTGGGCGGCCTGGCGTGCAACCTCTCGCTCATCCGGGGATAGCTCGCCGCCGCTGAGAATCCGCAGCTGACTGGACTCGTACTGCTTGTCGAGTGGCTTGCCGGCGGTCTTCTCAAGTAAGAGGATCTTCCGGCCAGGGTCCTTCCTCGTTACTTTCCGGTCGTTAGTCCAATACTCGATCGCTTCGGTGACGAAGACCTTCAGCTTGTGCACCTGCACTTTCGCGAGTGGCGTCAGTTTGAAGGCGATGGGAATCTTGGCTCCGATAGGAAATGATTTTCCGGAAATCATAATGTCGTAATGCAACTGGTCTTCCCACTGTCGAGAGATCGAAATGGGCTCCGACGTTTCGAGGGACATCTGGTCGGGGACACGGACAATAGATACCTCTTTGGTACCATGAAGATTTGTCTTGAAGGCGCCGGCACGTTCGACAGCTGCCTCGAGCTCCCATTTGACATTACCATACTGAAGCTTAATGGTCTCCAGTTGGTGGTGATCAATAGGTAGCTCGAATGAGTACTCATATGTGCCTGGGAAGAAAACCTTGAAGCCCTTTGCCTGAACCTGATGGGCCACTGGGGAATCGCCTTTACCGAAACTCCTGGACTCGACAGAGCGTAGGGACAGACGCTTGAGCTCCTTGGCAGACATATTAGATCGTTGCCTTCCGCCCATTGACAATACAGATGCTGAGTCCCCGGGGCTAAGAGATGACCGGTTCAGGTTCAGGTTCATTGGCGAGCCCTTGAGCTTGTATGTGCATTGGTTGCCGTACTCAGTCTCCCAACCGTCGTGCATGGCGTGGAAGAACGTCAGAGCTTGCGTTCTCAACGATTCCTCCTCGTACATGTCGACTTTGAGAGGGGGGATGCCTTCGGGCCACTCCGTGCGTGCCTTGCCCAAAAGCTTCAAGGTGACCGATTTGACCTTTGTGTTCTTGGAGACATTGAGTTGCAATTTACCCCGCAGTAGTGCGGTGGAGTTGTGACTCTCGTGTCGCGTGTGGCCATCATGATCAAATCCTGTCAAGAAGACATTGGGCTCGGCCAAGATGATCGTACACGACAGGCCGCTACCAGAGGCTATTGGCTTGGGTTGTTGGATCTCCTGTACCGAGGAACTCATGGCGCTCTTTGCCGACCTGACAGACATAAAACTGTTCCGGCGAGAGTGTCCAGCTCCAATGCCCGGTCCGGCTGACAGGCGGGGGGCTCTTAGAGGAACGTCAACCATGGCGGATGACACTGGGGGTGCAACAGAGCGCGCTGATGGGGCGGGATTGACAGGAGCGGCTGCCGGATTCTGTGCTATCGGCGTATCAGGTACGGCAGGTGCGATAGGCGCAGCTGCTTCTTGCTCGTGCTCGTGCTCGTGCTCGTGCTCAGGGATGGGCTGCTCTGAGGGGGGTACGGTTGTAGATCGTCGTCCCGGGGTCTGCGAGGCCGCTGTTGCAGGTGGCGGGAGTTCGGCGGTTGGTGACGAGGAGTCGTCGGCAGGTGTTGTGTCTTCTAATCTGGAGAGTCGACTCGTAACGCTCAGCCAGCTGACAGGTCGTACCCTGGTCCTCGCTTGGGGCCGCGGCCGCGGAACTGGCGTGGTCGTGCCGTCAGGACCTTCCGAGTATTTTTGTGGCTCCTGGGATTGAAATGCAGATTTGAGCTTGCTGAAGAGGCCGCTGGATCGCCTGTCGCCCGGGAAGGAGCCAACAGACGTCCTCTTTTCCTGTTCCCGAAGCCTGCGCTTCTTCTCGTCCTGTTCACGCTGCCTCTTGCGCTTCTCCTCCTGTTTCTTCCTATCCTCTTCCTCTTTCTTGCGCTTTTCTTCCTCCTTCCTCTTTTGCCTCTCTATGTCGCGGGGCGTTGTCTTGGGTCGAAGTTCCTGGGGAATAAATCCGGACGGGTATGAGACGATATGTATGGAGTGGGGGCGGCGTTGGCGGGGCCCAATGTGAGGTGCCGGGAGGCTCGGGTTCGCGGGCGCGGCAGAGCGACGGGCCCGCCGATCACCAGAAGTCCGAGGCGTGTAATAGACTGCTCCTCGCGACGAATAGTAGTAAGGTTCAGGTCGTCTAGGAGTATCTGCTGCTACAGACATTATGGATGACTAGTTAGAACTCTGCGGTCCCAGACGAGAGGGTAGAAGTTCTCAACGCAAGAAGGATGTGATTATGACGAACTTGGTGAAGCACGGGAGGCATCCAAGGGTAAGTTATGTATTTCCAGATCTGCTCTGGTCGACATTATGGCGACTCAAACGTATGACGAGGAGCTGGCAAAGCCAGGGTGCAGGGAGCGACACTCTCGAGTCGATACGATTGGGTTTGCTAGATTCCCAAAGGAGAGGATGTGGTGAACGGGTACGGGGAGGTGCGCTGGCAAGCGTAAGGCATCAAGGGGTGAGGATATGGGAAGGGATCGCCTGAGTTCCCTAGACTCTGGGCGAGGCTTGCGACAACCCGAGGCGGTGGATCGATCAAGGGGCACGAACACGGGTAGCGAGAAGCGCAGTCCCAGCAGCATGAAGCATAGAAGCAGAAGAGGACTGGTGAAGGGCGGTGGGGAGGTGAAATGACGGTCAGGAATGGATACATGTATTGGAGGGGGTGAGAGTTCGGGCAATGGGGGGCATGGGCAGGACGGCGAGCGAGCAGGCAAGCCAGCATAAGGTGAGGCAAGGCAGGACAGGGCAGGCCGAGAAAGGAGGAAAATGCAAACTCACGGGATCCCTGGCTGTGAATCACAAAGCCATAATTAATTACCACGCTGATCGCGGTTGGTACCTGTCATATGTGGCAGCGAGGTATGTCGCAGATTGAGAAGTATGCGCATGTGCTCCCGAGAATGTTTTACACGGGATGTACCACGACTATTGGAGCACAGCAGACGGGCGGGACGAGAGAGGGGGCCTCAAGGTTCAGAGCTCCGGATGACGGCAGGCGCACGAAAAGAGAGGTACTGTGGTATTGCGGTATGTACAGTAACAAGACGCGGCCCTGGATGGGTGTGTGGATGGCAAGCGGTACGCAGGCTGGCAGGGCGTGGAGTGTCCAGGACTGTGTTGCGAGTCGCGTGGGCGAGAACAATGATGCAGACGAACAGACGTCGACGGTCAGGTCAGGCCAGCGGGGCGGGCAGTAAGACAGGGGAGGGAGAAACGAATGTGTCTGGGGACCGGGGCCGAGTGGGCGCCCTGTGGAATCGTGCAGGTGGGCGGATGTCACTCCGGGGACGACTTGGAGGGAGGAGCCGCAGGCGTGACCTTGCCTTTGGGATGTCTCGCAATATCTTGTGCACCTCCGAGGCCTGGGGGTGACTCGATGGCAAGCAGCCAGCAGACAATTGCGAACGGATGAACGAGCGAACCGGGGGCGAGACGACTACGCAGGACGATAGAACGGAGATTGTCTCTGGGCCTGACTGGGTGGAAAGGTAAACTAGGTCCGTAAGTACCTTGCTTTCGGGGAGACCTAATGATGATGATGTGTATGCCGGAGTAACGGCCAACCTTGCTTGGGCAGGCTATACCGTATATGGACCGACCACGGCAGGGATGCGGGCGGAGGCAGAGCCAGAGAAAAGGGCAAAGCCAGACGCAGAGGAGACGCAGAGGAGACGCAGAGGCCAGGACCAGATGCAATCTATTTGCACCGCTCAAGACCGAGCCGAAGGGCGTATGCGGTCAGACGTCCAGAGGAGCTGCAAGGCCGAAGAGGAGCGTGAAACCGAAACGCGAGTGACTCCCCGGTAGCTTTTTGCTGGTTCTCTGCATTAGCATCCGGCGAATGAAAATGATGCAGTTGGCCCGCCGGGATGTTGCTTAGGTAGCTACCGACAGATCTGCAGCGCCCACCACAGGTTTAAGTGGGTGCTTGAGTCGACAGGAGATGCCGGCGTGCAACCGTTGCTGGTGCTGCTGGGTACCGCTGCTGATGCTGATGCTGATGCTGATGCAGCTTACACTGCGTGCTATGTATGCTGCGGGGCGCGTAGTCAGGACGAATAGATTGGTTGATTGACTGAGTGAGTGAGGATGACGGAGAGCACACGGTGGGCAGATGCCAGCAGATAATGACGAAGCGATTCGGGTTTATTACAGAGAGTCTGGGGCAATGCTCGATAAGGTTCGGCTATGGACGAGGCGAGTAGAGCGAGTAAAGCGAGCAGAGCGAGAAACAGCCGAGTGGACGAGCCCGAGTTGTTTCGACGCCGCATAGACAGGCAGACATCAAAGCATGGATGGCGCTGAGAAGGTTTGGTCCGTCTGTACCAGATGGAATGCTGTGTTGCCTGCACAGTACTGAATTCTTGCGCTCTGCTCTCGTCCAAGTTGTGCTATCGACTGGATTGGATTGGATTACTGAAGAGGCAGGGAATTGACGAGTTAGGTCGCGTGGGGTGGGTAAGGAAGTCCCCAGATGGTCACCGACGGAGCCTCAGACCACAGCCCACAGCCCACGGCAGAGGGTGCAGCACAGGAATGAATGAGCTGATGACGATGATCCGCGAGATGTCAACCTCAGTGCCCACGAGTGATTGACAACTGATTGATTGGGGCAAGACGATCACAGGATAAAGGGTCGTCGTATGTGTGCGATTGAGAACGAGGGTCTCTCGATCAATAGCGCGGGAGGAGGGGAATGTGGGGATATGTGGACGCCTTTGCACGCAAGAGCAGGCAAGCCTAGGCAGGTAGGAGGAGCGCAGCAGGCCCGCAGGCAGTTGCAAGGCGGAGCCCTCTGCTGCAGGCACTTGGGTCATACCTGCCAGACTGGGCCAGCTGGGCATACTGGGGCAGTCACAGCAACGGCAGCAGCAGCAAGACGGTGCAGAGCAACTAACTGACTGACAGACAGACAGATTGACTGACTGATAGACAGACCGCCCAGTGTGCCCAGTTTGCCATGAATGATCGCCTGGCTGGACAACGGCACTATGATGCGTTTGAGCTTTGGACCCGGCAGTATCCCTGCTGGCCAAGTCTCAACCCTGGCAGCCTGACAAGGTACCTTTATTTTTCCCCCCATCGCTTCCAGCAGGACGTGCTTGAGGCTTGCGTGTGGCTTCTGGTTTTGGCAAGGCCCTCTTCCCTCAGTTCCTGTTTTTGGGCAGCCCCAGCCGTTTGGATCTAGTATAGACGGCCACGACGGCCTACGCCTGGTGCACGGGAGGATGCATGGCATGGCCAAGGGGAGGAAGAAAAGCGCCATCTTCCTGCCGTGCTTCCTTTCCCTGTCTTGATGGTGCCATGTTCGTTTGGTGTTCTTCCATCCTGCCAATGGGGAGCAGACCGGGCTTGCAGGCTGGCTCGGTGTACGGGTCTGATGACCTTGGGATCTGCAGGCTTAGGCTTGCCCGGCTAACGGCCGCCCGCGACTGTGCAAAAAGAGGTGGAGAGGTGCAGCCGTGGAGACGTCCCAGAGATGTGCAGGCCGTTTCCACAGCACTTGTCTAGTCCTAGCAAGTCTAACCTGCCAACCTGGTACGCGGGTGGGTGAGTCAGGGCCCGTTGACTTGACGATGGCTTCGAGGCTTGAGAAGGGCTCTTCATCTTCCCATCACTATTGTCGAATGTGTAACCTGCCCAACCAGCCCAACCAAGCAACAGCCGCCACAAGAGCCATCGACACCTGTCACCCAATCGACCGTTGTCTCAGCTAGCGATGCAGTGCCGTTGTGACCTAGCAACCAAGGGAACTAACTAACTGACTTGTGGCATGGCTCTGCCTGAGAAAAAGCTGTCGCACCCAGGCACCCTGGGAACTCGGCCTAGAGAAACCTGATTTGGGGCACATCTTTGCTATGGCGCTGCTAGGCACGATGCACACACGAGCACACGAGCACACAGGTAATAAACAGGCTCAGTATGTAGCACGTCTTCGTTGATCGACACCTTGCACAGGTCGAGCTGAGCCCAGGCCCAAGAACCCCCAAGGCAGTCTGGACCCTTGTCTACGTCACTCTCAGAGGCTCATCTTCCTTGGCACGGCAGCGGCAGCAGCTGCCGGCCAGCACTGATGACGGCTCGGTTCTCAACCAGGAAGGCGACGGACGGTCAGACGGGCAGAACGGTAGAGCACCACACGGAAGGCACACACACACTGGCACGGCAGGACGGCAGTCGGCACAGCTCCACTGCCTGCCCCTCACATCCACCACACCTCCCCGCTCACACCTGCAAGATTTTGTCTCGCGATCAGAAAAGACAGACAAGAGGAGGAAGAAGAGAAAAAAAAAAAAAAAACACCTTCCGATGTCAGGAGAAACAACATGATGCTCGCCACACAATCGATAGTCTGCAGATTGTCATCACCTCTCGAGTCATGCATACGGCAGGCTGATGTGCGAAGAATTTCTTGACCTCTTTGCAGCCTCAGGCTCGAATCTTTTTTGTTGTTGCAGAGAGTACCTCCAATGGCAGCCCCAGGATTGGTCGGCTGGCTTCTGGAGGTAGCCTGCCAGCCCGACATCGCATTTAGCCGCCCTGACAATTCATCCTGGCCGGCGAGGTTCAACCCTGATGAGTCGAATCATTCTCCACGGCCTTCGAGAACATTTCCCACACGCCTCACCGGATCAATCCATGGGCCAGGGCCCACGGCTTCATCCAAAGCGACTGCTGGGCACTGACAGAATTGAGTGGTGATTGACTGACTGGCTGTCAGACTACCCTGAATTGCCCATCGCCACGGCCAGTGCATGAATCATGGCTCCACACGAGTCTTACAGTATCATCATGATGTCCAGGTATGTGTACTTTCATGTCCGTATCGAGAAAAAAGAGGCTGCGGTTGTTGTGAGCAGTCAGCAAAAAAAATGCTTTGAGGTGCAGCAAATCACCTCCAACCAATCCTTCCCCAGCTTCTCCACAGCATGAGGCAAGAAATTTCCGACGACATGGGTGATGCGATCGGAAGTCATGCTGTGTCAGCAGCAGCAGCCCTCGTCACGCTGTTCCAACTCCCAGGCCCGGATCAGGCAAGAGAGTCGTTCGCCCGGTACAGCATTGCCTTATTCCCGTCGCATCATCACTCAACTCGACGCAGCATTGACAGCGCTCAGCCCACAGGCTCGTCGTTCAGACGATATTCTGATACTTGATACACCACACACGCTATCACAAGCCACGGCGCCTTTTGGCAGTGAAGATCTCAGGCCTCATCCGAACAAGTCCATCTGCACTGCCGAACTCAAGCTTTGCTGGTCCCACCAGCCGGAGCACTTCACCGGATCGGGGCTACTTCACCGCTCGCCCTGGCGTGCCCTGATCTGCCCTGTCCCAGCCCGCCTGCCAGCCCTGCCCGCTGCCCTGCGCTGTTGCAGCCTTGGAGCCAGGGGGAAGCAAGCTGTAGTGAATGCAAGATCTGGCGCCAAAAGCGCCACCGACATCAGCAGAGGGACTCTACCACAGTACCGTGTGGGTTTTGGACACAAGACTCGCAACCCGAACCCGGGAACTAAAATTGTCTCAAACTGCCCTGCCAGCCTGCCAGCCTCGACCTCTGAGCAACTGGTTCCTGGCGTGCGGGCGGGTGCATCAGCAGCCAACGGAATGCAGCATCTTGGCGGCCAGACTGGTCCATGGTGGCCCCGTCAGTTGTTGCTGGTGCGACGCCAGTCCTCCGATAAGCTTTTCGGGGATCCCTTGAAACAGGGCACCACGCGCTGCCCTCATCGTCGATCGTTACCAACACAGAGGAATCAACGCGACCCAATCCATCACAGAGCATTGAAAACCTAACTGCGACACCAGCAGATGGCCGTCATGCAGAGGCCGTGCTATTGAGTGCCTCTTGCCTCCGTTGCACAGTTGCAAAATGAGGCCAAGTGGCCCATAAACGGGCCAGCCGCAACAACGGCCACCTCAGGCCTCAGTCAGCGCCCTGCATAGATGCATACTAGGCTATGTTTAATGCGCTTGCCCGGCCCTCCGGTACCCGGCTAGCCTCCTTCCTGCCGGCAGCCATCCCAGAGCCCCGTGTCGATCCCTTCGCGGATGCCGCTTTTGACGACGGATACGGTGAGCCGATGGGCCATGTCTCCGCTCAATCCATACGGCTGGGCAATTCAAACTGGCCCTTGGGCATATTGGGCACGTACAAGCAAAGCCCAACGCAGGCGATGGAGAGGGGCGATTGAGCCTTTTCAGTGGACCCCGAGACTTGAGGCCACAAGAGAGCGGTCTCCCCGCTGGGCTCGGATGTAGATCCGTCTTGCTTACAATCGTGTACGTGATGGTACCACTTTCAGGATGCCCACGATTAAGCCCGGGCTATGGCGCCGACGGAATTTTATTCCAGAGGCCTGTCATGCGTCGGCATCCTAAAGCAACGTCTGATCGCCTCCTATATTAGCAACCAGTCCGCCAGCCCGCTCCCTAGCCAAGAGGCCGGTTGCCGGGAGGAAATGAGTTCAGAAATCTTCTCGAACGCGTCCTATACCCTGAAGGCTTAAGCGCGTCGTCTGAAAGTCGGCGCATCTACGTGATGACGACAGGTCAACAGAACAAGGCGGACAGCTCCATTCTCGGGTAGTTCACCCATGAATAGAACCATGCTCTGCTCGAACTGGGACACTGGGCAAGGGATGGCGGCTCAGGTGGGACAAGCGACTTTCGCAGCCTGGATTGGCAGTCCGCCCAGCGGCTTCTTAGCGCCCATCTGGCACGCTTCAAGCCGTGCCGCGGAAGTCTATGGCCCCAGGCAACCGGGACGCGCCTGTCTCACCTCTCTGGGCTGTCCCAGATGCGTCGTCCTCTCCGAACTTGAGCCGTTGCCCGTGTCCCGCGGCCCTCCTTGTTCTGGGATGACAAGCACGCGGCGACCACACAACTGCCCAGGCGGCGCTTAGCCTGGCCTGCCTGTTGTCAAACCAGGTCCAGTCCTTGGACCCTCAATGCCCGGCAGACCGGGTAAGCCATGTGTGCGCCCACCAGAACTGATTACTTCCAAGGACGAAGTGGAGAGAAAACACATGCAAAGTGCTTTTTGCATTGAACCACAGGCCCTGGGTTGCTCGTCCGGGCGTGGCCGCCGCCGTGGGTTTTCCTTCCACGAAAAAAGGATGCATGTCCCGACAACTCGGGCGGCGATGAACTCTAAATACCTCGTTTTCCCACGATCGGCGATGACATGTTGTTGTCTGTCGGTGGTGCTATATCGATGCTGAGATATGGGAGATTTGTCCAATATGCATGTTTCGTGTTGTGTGGATTCCCAGCAGCCTGTCCCTCCTATTTTCTTTGCTTTTTTTTTTTTTTCTCCGCTCTCCTTTTTTCCCGATCGATCGTGAACGCGTGTTTGAAGCTTGTGCCACGGAGCGGGCGGAGTGGGGACTGATACTGGTGACGGCTTGAGTTATGACGGTATGTCTGAACTCTATTTCTTTGTTGTTGTTGGTTTTGGTGTGGCTTTGTAAAGGAGTGTTCAATATTTGGTTTGTTATGCGCTTGGCATATAGTTCGTTCCCGAGCGCGTTACGTGGACTTTTTGCCCGCCCCAGGGCTGCGGCTGAGGGAGGGCTGAGATGGATGGTTGGATGGCGTGCATGTGTCAGTGGACTTGTGATGTTGAGCCGCGGCTCTGGTAAGGTTTGGGATTGGCTCGTGGATTGTCCTGGTGACTGTTGGTGTTTACTAGTTGGACCTCGTGAATTTTGTGTTTGGACTTGAGCTGGTGGGGGGTTGGGACAGTTGTTGTGAGGGAGGGGGTGCCTTGTCTTCGTTGCTCGGGGACACGGTGTAGAGTCCCCGGGTAGCTTGGTAAAAGTCTCCGGATCATCGTGATGGACTGATATCGGTGGACCTTGCCGATTGAAAAGTACAGAGATTGGGATCCGGGTGCTCACTGATGAGAGTGATGGCTACGTAGGCTATAGGAAAGTCCACGTCCTGAGGGTCTTTGCCTGGTCTAAATATTTGCCCGTTCTCGTGCAAAGTCCATGATACCTTGACCTTCTAGGACACTTATTGCCGCTTCAGCTTACTAGATGAAAAGCGAAGAATACAAATATGTGTCCTCGTAGAATAACCCATGGAAGCTGGTTGGGGCAATCAGAGTGTTCAAGTTACAAGGACTTGATCAGAGTGTGGTGAGCCAGACTAGACAATGCCGAGGGAACGGTCGTTTCCCCAAATAGTAGCACTCTTTGGTGGAATGCATACTGATGCTTTTCGAGTCCATTGTCAAGCATTCTGGTACCCGCAGCATGGTCTGGTAGTGTCCAACTCGTGGGCGAATACACAACCAAATCAAATCTCGCTGTTTACAAATGCCGAGTCATATTGAGCTGTAGTGCATCTTTATCCGTTGTGAGTTGCAAGGAGTCATCTATCAGGATCGTATTCCAGTATTCATTTCGTCCTATCAATTTGAAAAAGATCTCAGGGCCGACGACCTATTCTGGGAGCTCCAGGTGCAAATTCCTAGCCTGCAAAATAAACAACACAACGCGCAGAGATGTTCCAGTTGTTTCCGACTGTACCTGGAGAGAAGGAAGAAAAAGAAAAAGAAAACAACCTGATTCCAAAGCCGCGGATAAACAAACATCAAGCAAGCCCCCTTCCAAGGTTCGTAGGTATTTGCCGCAGCTCTTCTAGGTGACTGACAAATGGGTAAGCCCTCCGAAGTCATGGGCAAGTGCTCTCCATTTTCATTTGATTCGTCTTTCTGATCTCGCATTACTGTCGATCGACCATGGAACCTGCCCTCCAGTCTACATGCCAGATGTGGAGATCCCGGGTCCGGGAGGGCCTGACCAATCGTATTGTATGTATGCACGAGTCCGGCCCGGATGCACGTCTATTGAGTTGAGTGACAGTGGTGCCGAAACGGGAACGCGAAGCGGGCACGAACGCAGGATGGTTCGAATGGGACATCTTGAGATGATTCGATGACTTGAGCAGGGCAGAGCTAAGAGATGGCAAGAACTCAAAAAAGCCATGCAGGAGGTGCTGTTCAGGCAGGTCAGGAGCAGATTCAGAACTTAGCCGGCACAGTCAAGGTCCAGCAACACTCCTCCAGCCCTGGGGACTACAAGCCAGTAGATATCTCCAGAAGTCGCTATAGGAGAAAGTTCAAGCTTCAAATCGAAATTCTGTGTCGTTTCCTCCGTCCTTCTCCTTTGTTCGGATCACAAGTACAGGAGGCTATGGCCGCTTCGCTAGACTTCCCCACGGCCGTGGAGCGTGTCAGATCCGGCCAGGATATCAAAAACGTCACGGAGGAGCTTCTTCAGCAGTTGACAAACCAGGAAAAGCTGGACATGCTGCACGGGGACGCTCCGTTCTGGAAGGGTATGCTCGACCTCTACTCCAACGAATATGGCAGGAAGCCTTACATCCACGGCTGCATTGACAGGATGGGAATCCCCGGAATCCGGTACTGCGACGGTCCACGGGGCGTAAACATCCAGACGGCCACCGCCTTCCCATGTAGCATGGCCCGTGGCGCGACGTGGGACACCTCGCTGGAGGAGAAGGTAGCGGCGGCCATCGGGCTCGAGGCCCGCGCACATGGGGCCAACACGGTCGGCGCCGTCTGCATCAACCTGCCGCGCCACCCGGCGTGGGGCCGCGTCCAGGAGACGTACGGCGAGGACCCGCTGCTCCTCAGCGAGTTTGGCGCCGCCGGGGTCCGGGGCCTGCAGCGCAATGTCATGGCGTGCGTCAAGCACTTTGCCCTCAACTCGATGGAGACGAGCCGCTTCCGGGTCGACGTGCGTGTTGCCGCCGACGCCCTGCACGAGGTCTATCTCCCGCACTTTCGTCGCTGTGCCGTCGATGCTGGGGCGTATTCGGTCATGACGGCCTACAACGCGGTCAACGGCGAGTGGGCCGGCGAGTCCGAGTCCCTCATCCGTGGCGTCCTGAGGGACCAGTGGGGATATGATGGCTTCACCATCAGCGACTGGCTGTTCGGCGTCCGGGATGGCGTCAAGTCCGTCAGGGCTGACCTGGACATCGAGGCTCCCTTCCGGAACCGCCGTCTCGCCGCGCTGCGACCTGCCCTCGACTCGGGGGAGCTTGAGTGGAACGAGATAGATCACATTGCCGGCCGCATCCTGCGGAACCAGATCAGCTTCTACGCCTCCCGCACCGCTCCCGAGCCGAACCTCGATGTCGTATTTTGTGAGGAACACCGGAGACTTGCCCGAGAGGTGGCCACGCGCGCCATCGTCCTTCTCAAGAACGACAAGGTTGATGAAGACCAGCCTCTTCTCCCTCTCCCCTCGGACCTGCGCAGCTGTGCCGTCATCGGACGACACGCAGACTCGCCCCTCACAGGTGATAGGGCGTCTTCATGGGTGGACTGTCCAGAAATTGTGACCCCTTATCAAGGCATCGCCCGCAGCCTGCCCAACACGACGATTAACCTCTCGGCGTCCGACGACATAGAGGCCGCTGTGGCCGCCGCAAAAAGGTCTCACGTCGCCGTTCTGGTTGTGGGCTACGACGGTGTTGATGAGGGAGAGTTCCTCAGGCCTACAGCTGCGGACGACCCAGAGGCCATCGCCCTGCTGCCCAAGCCAGACGGCTCGCCCGAGGCCGAGCTTGTCCGAAAAGCCCGCGCTAGCAGTGCCAGAGCCCGCGCAGTGTCCACCGCGACGGTTAACAGCCAGGGACGTCCCGAGGACGACCTAACGAGCAGGCCAGCCGGGGGAGACCGCAAGAGCGTCCGCCTGCGCGCAGAGGACGTCAGCCTCATCCGCGCCGTATCGGCCGCGAACCCGCGCACCATAGTCACCATAATCACCGCGGGGGCCGTCATAACCTCCGAGTGGCTGCACCTCGTGCCGTCGCTGCTCGTCAGCTGGTACAACGGCTGCGAGAACGGCAGCGCCCTGGCCGACGTCCTCACGGGGGCGGCCAACCCCAGCGGCCGCCTCCCCTGGAGCATGCCGCGGACCGAGGCCCACCTGCCTCCCTTTGACGCTGACGCTGACGAGGTCGTCTACGACAAGTGGTTCGGGCAGCGGAGGCTGGACAGGATGGGCGTCCTCGCGGAGTACCCGCTCGGCTACGGCATCTGCTACACCCAGTTCGAGCTGGACGGCGCGAGGGTGGCCAGCCCGCGCCTGAGTCCATCCCTGGCGCTACACTTCTCGGTGAACGTGGCCAACACGGGCCATCGGTCGGGCTGGTGTGTGGTACAGGTATACGCCCGTGCCAACCTGGGCCCCGGGGCGCACGACTTCCCGGGACGAGTTCTGGTCGGCTTCAAGGCTGAGGAAGTTGACGCTGGGGAGGTCAGGCGCGTGGATGTGGTGACAAGCCTTCAACCTCTCCGCAGGTGGATCAAGGGCCGTCTAGTGCTGGATGCCAGCGCGGTCGATTTCGAGATTGGGCGGCATGCTGGGGATGTCAAGAGCTTGACGTGCCGTTATGAGCTCAGTAAACCCTCCATGTAGGCAGTACTGAGTAAAAAGGGGGAGCTAGATTTCGTGGCAGAGTAAATTTATAGCAAGTAAGGCCTTTCATGGACTAATTGGATAATTTCAGCTGCTTTTTAAGGAGATAACCATCAAGCGGCTCACCCTTCATGTCAATTATATAAAGCAGATGAGAGTAGAGGTTTGCTATTGTGGCATCATATCTCTCACAGAGGACAACGGCGTGGGAGTTGTAATAAGCCGGTAGAGAGGGGCTATGACAGAGGATGAATGAGAAATAGAGAGTAAGACAATGCCACCAGAGTGAGTACCTGCCTGAGCCTGAAATTTCAGCCAAGCCATACCCATCGTATCATGATAGTGCATGAAATGCCAAAATTAGTCAAAAGTCTTGTCGTGGTGATGTCTCTCACGACTCTCCGGTAGGATTTTCGAGTGTAATGTCATCAAAGAGGGGGAAACTCTGGTTCAAGCTCCAAAGCTCAGACAGAGCTAAGGCGGCCTGGTCGTCGGAGCCGATATCCTCCGTTTGAGGATGGACGTTGCCAGTGTTGGAGGACATATTCTGTTGTATGTTTGCCGACGTACCCAGCTTGTTCCAACTACCGGACTGTACCACGGAGGAAGCCAGCATATGCAGAGCCGGCGAGTTGTTCACGGGAAGTGCGGAAGCAACTGGTGGTGTTTGAGGCGGATGGAACGACCACGAGGATAGCGGAAAGACCATCTCAGTGGACGAGGCAGGCTGTCTCACGTTTACGCTGGGGGCTATACCCAGACTAGGTTGGGCTTGGGCTTCGACTTGGTGGTTCTGCTCAAGTGCCGTGACATTGCCCGGCACGCTCATGGCACAGAGCCTATCGAGGGCGTAGCCATAGACGGCGGGCCGGGTGCCTTTGTTGGCGCTATAGCTCTGCATCAGTGCCGCGGCGTCGCTGACAGCATTTATTAACAAATTCCTCTTCTGGGCACTGAGGACTGCCTCGGCAGCAGCGGCGATGGTGCGGATGACAAAGACGCAGGCGTATGCCACCATGACGAAGCCGTAGTCGCACATGTACCTCAGCCGTTCTTTGCTTATCGGGGAGAGCGCCGTCAAGCAGCGGATGAATTCTTGCGCCGCGTCGAGGCCCTCTGTCGGAGGCCCCGGCGCGCTGGTGACGGCGGGCCGTGCAGAAAATGTGCGGAGCTGGAACCGCATGAAGTGGAAGTGGAAGAAGAGCTGACGGCCTTCGGCTGGAAATAGAGGTCAGAGGCAAAGTATCCAGTACTCGAAAGGGTATAGTATAGTAGTCTTGACGCTGAAGAACGGCTGGGAGGTCAGCCCAAACAAAACCTTGACACATACCTTTACCACAAAATCCACCCCACTTGTCCATCCAGGCACGTAATTCCCTATCGACTGTTGATGACATGTCTCCTGGCTTGCAGCGGACGGACTCCCAGAGCAGACAAAGCTCGGCCTCCCCTACGAGGCGCCTCAAGCGTGGATTATCCGCGTGCTGCTCGACAACTTTCTTTGCACGGTACACGCCCGCAGAAGCCCACATCGTCCGCGCACATCCGTGTAGAACAGCTGCACTTGAGGAGAGTTTGTTCACGTCAGCAAGATCTGTAATTATGTAACTACTAGATAACGTGAGGAGATGGGGAGTGCCGCAACATACTGGTGACTCATTGTGTACAGCCAAAGCCACCATATGTAAGGAAGCGGGTTCTGAGTATCGGATCTGTCAACGCCGCCGATACGCATCTTGACGGCAAACCCTTCAGCAATAGACTTGACCGTTAGCATATTAGGCGGATCATCCTCCTTGCACGTCGCCTGCGCGTGGGACGGCCCGCTCGCCTCGCAACAGGCGTACAGAACCACCAGGCCCTGCATGGTCCCCCTATCCAGCTCGTTGCTTTGCTGCGGGGCCTGGAACACGACTTCCCGCAGCCGACGCTTGAGAAGAGCACACAGTTTTGAACGTAGTCGTGCCGTGTCGGGCAGGTAGCGGGCGATCGCGTGGATGGCGGCCAGGCCCAAGAGGGCGTCTGCCTCGCTTGGCAGGCTGGAAAAGTCTACGTCGACCAGGGTGGGTATGAAAGGGGCGATGCGCTCTCCAAAAAGTACAAACATCTGCTCCGCCTCGACGAGCGGGATTCCTGCAACGGTGAGGTATGAGAGCAGGTTGTGTTCGTGGGTTGCAAGGGTGTTCATCCCGGCATCTGGAAGCATATCTGCGTAGCATATGCCATCTGAGCGGCTGGGACCCGTGGCCGAAATGGGAAGCTGCTGAGCCTCAAGGTCCTGTACGGCCGAGTAGGGCGTCTCTGCATCACTGGGTGTAGCAATGTAGTCCTTTGCCTCTGACTGTTCCCGTTGCTGTTTCTGTTTCTTCATCCGATGTTGCTGCTGGTGGTGTCCAAAGCTGTAATCCCCGTCATTGAGCCGCTGTCGCTTCGCAGCGTGCGGCGGCTGGCCTCCCATATTCAAGTTGAAGCTCGTCCGGGCACTAGATCCGTCCGAAGGGGTGGAAGATGCGGATGAGACGGTTTGTATGAGAGACTGAGGTTCGCCGAGCGCGATTGACGTAAGAGAGCCGGGTGAGATGAGACCTCGTGAAGCGCACTCTTTTGCAATGTGATGTTCTTGCTGTTGCTGTTCTTGCTGTTGCTGCTGTTGCTGCAGCTGCTGCTGCTGTGTCTGCTGCTCCGTGGCGAAAGTCGCCTCAAAGATGCATTCGCGACCCAACCTAATACACCGCTGACATGGCTCCGGTCCACCAGAACACTTCATCTGTTGTCCATTTTAGCTAGATTTGAAGCAAGCAAGCCAGCCGAAATATAATGTATTCACGGACCGACACGGGGTATGAAGCCTCCTCACCGACCTTTTGCTGGCGACATCGCCGGCATGCCTGCATCGAGCGCCTGAGTGTCTGCGTCATGGCCTGCATTATCAACAATACGGTTTTGTACCGGCGCCACAGTCCGTGGAAGTACCGTCATTTGCTAAGGGCTGTAGTTGTTTCTATATCTGGTTGTTATGTGATAGACACAGAAAGCATCAACGAGGCTGGTGACATCTGAGGGCCACGACGTTCTTAATTGAATCTCAGACGTCGTCCAGGGCAAGTAAAAATGTTTTTGTAATCAATAGACATCCTAAAGGACTAACGTGATCCTGAGCATTTGGAGTGCCTGGAAATTGCTTTTGAAATTTCCAAAAACCAAAAGGCCGAGGTGTGTTCACCCTAAGCCAGACTTGGACCATGGGGTGAGGAGATGTTCTTGGCTCCCCTGCCCTTCCCTAGCTGTTGTCGATCTGCAGCAGGGTTAATGGTTTTGGGCGGAAATGGGGAATTCTTCCAAGCACTGGCACAACAATATATTGCTTTATTCGTACGCAAATGCAAAAATGACTTGCCATTACCTTTATCTCTTTCTGTCCCTATGATTGCCTATTTCCTTTGTCAACGATCAGATAAGAGGCATCTCTGACCCAAATTTATGGTGGCGACGACCAGCCCGCGTAGGAACGACCGAGAGAAGAACCTTCAAGAGCCCGAGAAATAGGGCCGAGGTCAGGATCAGGGGCCCCATTCATTGCTGCTGATGGGTGGGTAGTAATGTAGCGTTGTGGCACGTCGCAGCGGTTTGTCCCGAGCTGGCAGACCCCACGGGGCTCCCCATGGGGAAACCTAAGCTCCGGGCACAATGGCACCAAGCCTCTTGAGTTCTGTTGGAGGACCGCATATATTCGAAAGCTTCATCACTGATAAGCAGATGTACGAGGGAAAATCTAGACCATAGCCCTGTGATTGCCCAAAAGTGGCTAGCCATGCGATCCGACAGTACCGCCGTTGCATCCAGGATGGAGAAAATGACCTGTAACTATTTCTTCTATCCGCAATTTCCTCTTCGCTGCCCCAAATACGAGCTCTCTCTGTGCCACGGACACATGAATTTGGAAATCCATCCGAACGCCAACGTCACACAGCTGGTGGATGGTTCTCCCTTTGACTCTCTGCTGACCCAATAACATCCCAGCGCAGATAACTGCTGCTAGCACCGCCACACACATACGGCGTGGAAGCCTACATGCACCCCAGAATGTGCATCACTTTCCCTGCCTGACCAGCACGATTTGGCTTTCATAGCCTCATCACAGCCGAGATGACTGCAGGGCACATCTAAGTTACAAATTGCAAACCCAGACTTGTATAGCAATAGCGCACGGAGGAATTGGCTTTAGACAGGCAGGTTGCCGACATATTTTCTCTTTCGTTGCTGTCTCTCCATGAAAAGCATTCGTGTGGATAAAATAGTGCAAGACTTTTATGAATCACATGTTAGTCACGAATCATTTCCATGACGCTCCCGTCCAACGCACTCAACACGAGGTGGGACGTAACTTGACTAGCTTTCCCCTTCCACGAAACAACTGGCCTCGAGACAGAGGAGTGCATCACTCCATGTTTACCTCGCGATGGTCATCGTAGATTCATGCAAGATCTTGGCCCCATCAGCAGTTTGATGTACAACTTGAAGTCAACTCCTAACTACATTGACCAGATGTGACGTAGAAACACTAGGTGTTCATTAGTAGTCGTTTGGATATCTATACATTAATACCCCCCCTAGGGCTTCGGCCACACTATATTTTCTTCTCAACTATCTATCTATCTACTATCTGCTCAGCTATCAGACTCTTCCCCCTAGAGCCTATATACAAAGTATTTAAGTTCTTTATACTTCTACTTATATTTATCTCCTATAGATACCTAGAATCTCCCCCTTCTTCCCTTATTTCTTAAGTATTATATAATTCTTTTAAGAAGATCTTTATCTTTAATAATAAAGGTATAGATATAGAATAGTATAAACTTATTATATTCTTTCTTTTTTAGTATTTTATTATATATTCTATCTTTTATTTCCCTTAAAGTTTTCTAAATATCCTTATAGATTACTTCTATGTAATTATCTTTAAAATAGTCTATTTTAGCTTTTATTCTTAGTTAGCTATATACTTAGATAGGTATTCTAGTATAAGAGTATATAGGCTTACCTAGTAAGGGTCTTCTTATAATATATATATATATATATATATATTAGTAGTAGAGGATTATATTTTTAGCTAGAATTTCTTTTATAGAACTACTTATATAGGGACTATTCTAAGAGACTATTCTTAGTCTTACTATATAACTAATTTACTATCTACTAGCTACTAGGCTATATATTAATAAGTAAATCTAGTCTATAGTACTATTAGGAGTAATACTTCCTAGCCTTATCTATATAGTATAAGGCTAAGGCTATATACCTAGGTAGAGACTTCTATACTATTATCGATATTATGTTTTTTTTTTAATACTAGGTCTTTAAGCGTTTATCACTGTGTGAAGGGACTGTACGCCTTCGGGATGTATACAGATTAAGAGCAAAGCCTCCTGATACCCCCTAGGACCTATATAGATACTCATACATGTCTGACCTTGTTGTAGCCAGCGAGGACACGAAAAATTGACTTATGAAAAACCTCAGATCCCCATGATTGATGCCCTCACATATTGTCACATGACAGCCGTCTTCGTGAGCGCCATACTTCTTTCAGGGCAAATTTATTATGGCTTGGGCACGCGTCCAAACTTTCAAGGCTTTTCGGCAGGATCAGTAACATGCTGGACGAGCTGATTAGCGAAGGCCTCGGGGCTGATTGTGCCGATGATGGTCCCCGCGGTCTTGACCCTTTAACAGCCGGCTCCGAATCCTCTCAATGTCATAGAGCGTCAATGTCACCTGGTTGACGTGGAACGAGTAGCAGACGACACCAAAGTGTATAGCCTCAGTCTCAGTTCACGTGGGGTGTGAAGGAACACTCTTTAGGCTCTCCCCTGGGTTGGCTGGAAATAATTCCGCCCTCACATGCATGCAAATGGTCATGCAGATGTCATCAAGTTGAGCACTGCACCCCAATCTTGGCTTCGTCACATTCCGTTCGAGGTTCGGGGAATATACACGCGAGTCTCAGTCAACCTCGGCATCATGTTGTTCTTTTCAGCTTACTCTGTCTGTCAGGCAGCATGGCAGCTCGGGTTGCAACACTGTGAGTAGCAGTGATGGTGGGGACGCTAGGCTCGGCCTGGGCTGCAGTGATGGGCAGCGTGCATGGGCGCGCTGCTTTGAATGGTTGAAAGTCGTGCCCCGCCGTCCGGGCCGGACATGCATGATTAGAACCGGCTTCTGATCTCGGGTTCGAGAATCTCGGGGACTACGGTTTTCCCTACTTCCACAACTGATTTGGTACTAATCTTCCGATTCAAAATATGTAGAGTTGACGTGCCCTCCCAGGCCATTGAACTCAGACGATGAGCTCATATCATGTGATGAGCAGGCAGGCACGGTTGCTTTTACCAACTCCTTTCCAGTAACTTGGGAGGCGAGAACACGCATGGTGTGACACTAGTATTCTTAGGAATTTGTCGCATAATCTCGCGTCAAGGTCGACCTGTATTCTGAACAGCACCTGCAGACCATGTAAAACGGGCAATGGGATTTTAGCGATGTATAAAAAGCAGATATCTGTCAGTTAGACAAGCTGATTTCTTAGCTAGCAGGATATTTCCTTGAACTTGTCGTCCTCGACTGCTCACTGGAATTTTCTCCTCGAAGTCACAGTGAGGGGAGCAAAATACAAAACACAGAACAAGAACAACGAAACAAGGCTCCATCAGATCTGCCCCATCACGGTCTGACCGGGGAAAACCATGGGGAAACGTATCATCGTCACCGGCGGGTCCGGAAAAGCTGGCAAGCACGTTGTCCAGAGCCTGCTGGAGGAGGGCTACGAGGTTCTAAACCTTGACCTGGCACCTATATGGGGCGACCTCGGGGCACGCGTGCATACGATCAAGGTTGATATCACCGACACAGGTCAGGTCTACAGCGCCCTCATGTCTCACTTCCACTTGACCGAGCCCTTCCAGGAGCCTCTCAATGAGGCCCCCTCCGCCGTGGTCCACCTGGCAGGCGTGGCTCGGAACATGCTTGTGGCGGACAGCGAGCTCTTCCGTATCAACACTATGGGTACCTATAACATCTTAGAAGCCTCGTGCAGGTTTGGCATCAAGAAGATCATCCTGGCTAGCTCCATATGTGTCTACGGCGTCACATACGCCGAAGGAAATGTTGACTTTGCCTCGTTCCCCGTCGACGAGAGCACAGAAACAAGGCCCACAGATGTGTACTCGCTTTCCAAGCTGTGCGCGGAGAGGACAGCGCAGACCTTCGCGTCCAGGTTCAACGCCGACATATACGCGTTGCGCATAGGGGCCATCATCGCGCCTGATGAATACGACCACGCGTTTGCTAGCTACGTCAAACATCCCGAGAGCTGGAAGGTCCACGGCTGGTCGTACACTGACGCACGAGATCTCGGCCGTATGTGTGCTTTAGGAATCGAAAGAGACGGGCTTTATTTTCAGTTGTTCAACGCCGTGAACAACGAAATCACAAACACGAGGGACACTGAAGAGTTTCTTAAGGACCAGTGCCCTGGCACACCTTTCACGAGAGATATGGGAGCACATGAGGCGCCAATTAGTAATGAAAAGATACGTGGATTGCTAGGTTTTGAGGAATTGCATAATTGGAAGCGGTACTATCAGGTATGATATGTATCTTTTGAGCAATTGCAGTCGATCTATTTCTTGACCCGATATTGAGAGTCGAAGTGGGACCAAAGGGGAAGAGAACGGCATCTGCATTGCCAGAGTTCATAAATCATACACCATGAGAGAAGCTGGGCCACCCTTTCACACACACATTCACATTTATCTAAGTCTATGTTGTCGTATTGGGATCGTTGATGCCGTGTAATATCGATGTAATATGGCTTCTTCAGCTTACATGTCAAGCCTGTTATGTGGTCTTCGGTACAGGCAAAGAAAATCAGATTAAGCTACGGCAGGAAAAGTCAGTACATGGTGTTAGATAGGAAGAAAACATCAAGAAGGTTTTCATGTGCTATGAGATATGGGTGATGCGTAAAACACACCGTCCCGGAGCCGATCCCCAATTTCCCTTTTCGACTTTCCTAGCCAGTGTCGTCCGGGCCGGAAATGGGCTTTCCGGTCCCTTGACATTTCGGTACGATGGCCTTGGCAGGTATTGAGCCCAAGGCAAAGGAGGGCCTACCTTGGTAGCTAGGCACTGGTACATCTTCCCTAGTGATAAACACTAGAATCCTCGGCACCTGACAAGCGCTGTATCGGAGCGAAAGTCTTAGAGTCCGTCGTCAGGGGTATTTTGTTTTCTAGTTGATAAGCTAAGCTTCCACTTTTTGAGACGTCAAGGTTTCACCATACCTCAATTACAGACGACTGTAAAGACTCGAAGGAACGATACGCCATGGTTGCTGGAACTTCTCTCACCGTCGCCGCCGCCCTTATTGGACTGACTGTCCTTCCTAGGTGGGCACAGGGCATCATCACGGACGACACATACTTCTACGGACAGTCGCCGCCAGTGTACCCATCGCGTAGGTACAGCCCGCTAGCCAAGGTCCCATGTGCCACTTTCTAATGATATGATCATTTTTAGCTGAGACACTTGCGCACGGAGACTGGAAAGAAGCCATTTCTAAAGCGCAGGAATTGGTGTCACGGATGACCTTGGAAGAGAAGGTAAACAACAGCCAATCTTACCTATTGCGAGACTGGCGGAATTCGAAGAGAGAAGAGAAAGCTACTGATCACCATCAAAAAATCCAGGTATCGCTCACGGCTGGCAATGTCGTTGACACTGGCTGCGCTGGCATGATCGCGCCGGTAGAGCGGCTCGGCTTTCCCGGGATGTGTCTTCATGATGCCGGGCATGGGGTTCACAACACTGATTTCGTCAACTCATGGCCCAGCGGGATCCATATTGGCGCCAGGTGAGATGGTACACCGCTTCCGTTTTATTTTTATACACTGAGACTAAGCATATATCAAACGTAGTTGGAACAAGGCGCTCGCATATGACCGGGCTCTCGCTCAGGCAGCCGAGTTCAAACGCAAGGGCGTCCATGTCATGCTAGGTCCCGTCGTCGGACCCATTGGCAGGGTAGTTAAGGGTGGTCGTAACTGGGAAGGTGAGTGCGGGTCACATATTCTCTTGTAGTATAAAATTGCTGACTTGGGAGAACTAGGGATCTCTACGGACCCTTACCTTAGCGGCATGCTTGTTCACGAACTGGTCGCCGGCACGCAAGACGCGGGGGTCATTGCGAACACTAAGGCGAGAGATCTCTAACTTCTCCGAATCACAGAATGAAAACTAACGTCTCGGTGTCGATGTAGCACTACATCGGGAATGAGCAAGAAACAGACCGGTCGCCCTCGACTGCGCGTCAGGCCGTGTCTTCCAATATTGACGACGCCACGATGCACGAGCTCTATCTATGGTAATCGGCCCAGTCGAAGTATCTCCAACACTCCATCTGAATTCGATGATACTGACAGGGCACGATATAAGGCCTTTCCAAGACGCCGTTCATGCGGGATCCGGCTCCATCATGTGTTCCTATCAGCGTCTCAACAACTCGTATGGATGCCAAAACAGCAAAGCCCTGAACGGGTTGCTCAAGGAGGAACTCGGATTTCAAGTATGTGGCCTAGCATCCCATACATCTGCTTTCGTATTCGATGATGATGGATGCGTGCTAAATAAGGGATATCTCACGTTTCAGGGCTTCGTTGTGACGGATTGGGGTGCTGCTCACTCTGGTGTTGGTGCTGCTCTGGCAGGCCTGGATATGATCATGCCCCTCCCTGGGGGTTTCTTCGGTGACAACCTCACTGAGGCAGTTCATAACGGGTCTGTCTCAGAGCAGCGAGTGACGGATATGGCTGTCAGGTCAGATCTCTGCATTTCCGCCCACTCTAGAGAGACACCAGGCTAGAGTTTGCTCTACTTACATGGAAATCCATCGCAGGATATTGGCGCCTTGGTACCGCATGGCCCAGGATGTGGATTATCCCGCGGCAGGTGTGGGCATACCTAAGAATCTGGCACTCCCCCACAAGATCGTGGAAGGAAGAAACAGATCAGACAAGCCCGTGCTCTTCCGGTCAGCAGTCGAGGGCCACGTCCTCGTCAAGAATATCAACGGAGCCCTTCCTCTCAGACAACCACGGCTCTTGTCCGTGCTAGGGTATGGCGCCAAGGCCTGGGAAGCCAATATGGTTGGAAATGGCGCCCCTTCGGCTTGGAACGTCGGTTTCCAGTCGACTAATGCCACAGAAGTCCTGGAGGGAGTCATCTCAGCGCTCGCCGGCGGATACCCGAACGTGACTGGACCCGCCCTGGGCGGTGCCATTGTGTCTGGTGGTGGCTCTGGCGCCACATCGATCGCTACATTCACTTCCCCCTTTAATGCGCTTTTGCAGCGTGCCGAAGAAGACGATACGCAGATTTTCTGGGATTTCGAGTCCGGCAAACCCGAGGTTTTAGGGGTCAGTGACGCCTGTCTGGTATTTGTCAACGCTTATTCTACCGAATCTTTTGACCGGTCGGGTCTCCAAGATGACTACACAGACGATCTCATCCTCAGCGTTGCCTCGAAGTGTTCCAACACCATCGTTAGCCTCCAAAATTCTGGCGTGCGCCTTATGGACCGGTGGATCGATCATCCTAACGTCACTGCCGTCGTCTTGAGCCACCTTGGGGGCCATTATGCAGGCAAAGCCATCGTTTCCCTTCTCTATGGCGATAATAATTTCTCAGGGAAGCTGCCGTATACTGTAGCTAAGAACGAGAGTGATTATGGTGCCATGCTGAATCCTTCGTACCCTGAAGGGGAGTACACGACATTCCCCCAGAGTGACTTCGACGAAGGTGTCTACATCGACTATCGACATTTTGACAAGGCAGGAATCGAGCCCCGATACGAATTTGGCTTCGGCTTGAGCTACACCAATTTCACCTATAGCAACATACACATACGTGTCACTGGGAACGACACCAGCTCATATCCACAGGGGCCTATTATGCAAGGTGGTCAGGTCGACCTGTGGGACCATGTCGCGGTCGTCACCGCCGACATCAAGAACACAGGGACCGTGGACGGCGCAGAAGTGGCGCAGCTGTATGTCGGCATTCCCGGCGCGCCGGAGAGGCAGCTACGCGGCGTAGACAAGCCAGAGATCACAGCCGGGGAGACGGCCACTGTCATGTTCGAGCTGACGCGCAGGGACCTCAGCGTGTGGGACGTTGTGGCACAAAAGTGGAAGTTGCAGTCTGGGAATTATTCCGTCTTCGTTGGCCCAAGTAGTCGCTCCCTTCCGCTTTCTGGGTCCCTGGTTATTGCTCGGAACGGAACTTTGAGCCGTAGAGCCTTGTATGGACAGAGGTTTGTCTAGCTATCTATGTAATAGCATCTCAAAGGCAAATAGTTGAAGTAATTATAAAGCGCTTGATTTAGTAGACCTTACTCCATCTGCCGCTAAACATTGAGATTTGCGCGTAGATGTTCATCTTGCTTGCTCTCATGCACATGGAACACTGACACAGAATGAACTAGTCAATTTGAAAAAGAAAGTTTCTAATACCCCTCTCCCTGTGGACTCAAATCCACGGGATATGAAGTCAACACGATGCGCACCGAGACTGACAGGGCCAATTCATTGGCATTCAGGGCAGTACCACATTTGAAGCGCATAATATCTTAGTCCAGGTGTTCAAATGACTATCCGAACTAACACTATATGCTCTAGGAGACCCTGCAAAGACCCTGCAAGCCAAGGGATCAGGCATATGGAGCGTCTAAACAACTCCTAGAGTATGACTAGGAGCGGGTATTGCCTGGCACCCGGCCCGACATTGAGCCCTTCTCACCACAAGAGTGTAATGCACTCCCGACCGACTCGTTCATGCATGTCTGACTATACATAATGAAGCCATAACCAACCCGGGAGCATTAACAGAAAAGCAAGGAGAAATCGAGGCTAGAGGAACTTCAAACCCGGTCTTCGGATGGGCACGCGAACGTACTCGAAAGGTCTCACAAGAACATTGCCAAGTAGTCCGTTCTCCGAAGGCGGCGGTAGGGGATAAGGCCCCCCAAAGGGAGAGCCGTCCCCATCTTCCGCGTATGGCCCAGCTTTCAGTCCAGACGAGACCAATTTGGAACGGATGCTCCTTATGTAGTTCCACATAGTGGCAGGCACAACGACGAGGACCTCGTTCCGACCGGCGCGCAGAGCTGAGCTGACGTCGACAACCGGTCGCGTGGGGTCCATGGGCGAGAGCCGCTCGCCATTGACAAACACCCGGAGATAGTTGAGCGCCGGGGAGAGAAACTCGAGATAGGCACCATGCTGGCTGTTGTCGAGACCCCAGTCGAAGGAGGTGGAGTAGTATCCGATGCCTGAGGCGTTGACAAGCTCCGGCCCGAGCTCCGTCCAGCCCTGCAGGGGCGTGGCGAGCTCGTGCGTCGTGTTCCTCTTCACCGCGATGGTCTCCCCGTCCGAGATGTTCTGGGGGGCTTCCCAGTGCTCTGCGACCAGCGTCCACGCGGTGAGCTCAAAGACGGGCTGAGACACGTTACTACCAATGATTGGGACCGAGCTAGTCTGGTTTTCGGCTAAAAATGTCAGTGTGGAGTTGCCGGAGTGCGAATCGGTCGCTAGGTTGAGTATCAATCCTTGAGAGTGAGAGTAATTGTATCCGAGGACACCTGCTGGCAGCTTGGTGACGGGGAAGGGTGGCACATCCACCCCTGGCAGCTCCCGACCAGCGAAACCATAAATGACGGTTTGCCCAGGCGCGAGGTCAAGGGGTATGTTGATGCGCGTACCGTCCCCCGTCACTGAGTATTGGATAAGCACTGTGACTGCCCCCGTCCAAGTGTCCATGACATACGGCGTCCGCCCATGAATGTCGACCTCCACAATTCCCGAGGCTGGTTTGCCATCTGTGAAGATGAACAAATACCCGGTGTCGTTATCTGCATCTTCTCGCCAGACAGTGTGCACGGTACTGTTGACCCTCGTCGTTACTCGTGGAGCCACATTAGCACCATCAAGGGCCGAAAGCAGTCCACCCTCCGAGTACCGATGCACACTGGGTAGGCTATAGAGTGTCTCAAGAAGTTCTGTGAAAGCAGGGGCCTCGGATCCATCACCTGTGGGGTAATATCCCGGTTCCCCTTCGATTAATATGGGCAGGCCCTGCTCAGCGAATTCAATGATTCCGTGAGTCCCTTCCAGGGTGAGGTTTCCGTCGGCCTTGGTGATCACGAGAGCCTTGAACGCGGCGGAGTCTGGTGCCAGCCGCCCCTGACTGACCACGGCGTTTGGCAGCTGGAAATTGTCCGGAGACAAGTATGCATACGAGTAACCTAAGGCATGGTAAGAAGCTAGTCGATCCTCCTTGGTCATTTGTCTCTAGTTGGATAAGGGGCCAGTCACTCACCAGCATCCAACAAGTCTGTCTCATTTCCCGCGGAGTTCGTGATGAAATCGCTCGCGGCAGCCTTGTAGTACAAAGCCAGGTCTACACGTTGGACACCGCTCTGTAGAACATGTTGCGATCGGGCAAGACACTCGAGAGCCTCTTCAAACCCGTGGCGCCACATGGGAAACTTTTCCGAAAAGGGCTCAGAAATGATATACTGCCACGGCGTATAGCCTGGCCAGGTGGTCTCGTAGTAATTGTGAGCGTACGCCTGGCCGTGTAAGACCATGCGGTTCACGCCGCCTGCAAAGGCTCGGTTGACAGAAGCTAGAAGTTCGGGTATTGCCAGGTGAAACGGCTTGAAAGTTGCGCCCATCTCGTTCGAGACGATCCGCTGACTTGCAAGGGCAGCGGGACCTGTGAACTTGCGGTAGCCGTCGATATTATCCTCCCATCCTAGGCTCTCGCACTCTGGAATATCGACGAAAGGGACGCTCGAGAGAGTGTCCATGGGTAGGTTGTAAGCAGGCTGGGCGGACATGGCTAGGCCGAGGCGGCTGTGGGTCCAAGACGACAAGGTGCTAAGGTAGTCGGTGTAGCAATGCTGAAGCGTCTCGCGATATGCGTTGATATGACCAATACCACCGTCTGCGGTGTCAAGCTTGACCTGTACTCTCCCAGGATTCGAGTCCTGCATCACCAAATTGTTGTTGCCCCACATAAGGAGAGGCAGGAAGGGTTGAATTCTGTACCCGTGGTCGGCTAGGAACCGTTCCGGGAGTCCTGGGGTCCACGACATGTTGGAGAATATCTCCATGCTGTCCTCCCATCCTATGAATGACGAGATGAGTTACCATGCTCCTTTTCACGTCAAATGACCCAATCAACAGAAATGACACTCACCATAGTTTCCGACCGAGGCGAGCAACTCGTCTACGCCGTCAACCAGGATGTGCTTTTCCCAAAAGTCAATGATTGTTCGAGCGCCCCGCTCGCTGAAGTGGTCAACTGTATAAGACCCGTTCTGGAATATTTCATTCGGATGACGAAAGGGGAACAAGACGTTCTTGATCAACGTTCTCCGCTGGTAGAATGCGAAGTTCCAGGTCTCAGAACCCGTAGCCCTTGGACAAGCACCTGCTTGCAGTACTCCAGCTTCTGTGACGAACTTCGTAGCATCTCGAAGTGAGCCTTCACGCACTGTCAGGGAAATGACTGGTGGTAAAGCTGTGGCATTCTTCACTTCTGTGACGAGACCCGTCACGAGAGCAACGAGTTCGCCTGAACCCCAACCAGGGACCTCCGCTGTACTGTTTTCCGTGCAGCCAGCTGCGAACGGGACCTATGCGTGTCAACAGGTTTCCCAATATTGCAGCTGCCTTGCCCAGGTCTCTGAAGGGCACAGTCAATTCAAGAATATGGCTCAAGCTTACTAGATCCCATTGCAGCCCCTCGTCGTCCGACTGCGCCGGCACACCCTGTCCCTGGTTTGGACCGATAGAGAAGTCCATAACCATATCATTATCTGCGTGAGCCTCTAGAGCCCGGCGGAAAATGTTCAAGAATGGAGCCGTGCCGAACGCATAAGCGCCCCAATCTGCACCCTTGGGATACGACGCAGTCCATCCGCCATAGTTGTAAAAGGGGAGGAACTCGACGCCCCCAGCGCCGATCTTGCCCGCACTGGCAATATCCGCAGCCACGAGATCAGGATCGACGCTGGCGTCTGGGAACCAGTAGCGGAAGAAGGCACGGGTGGCTGCATCCGGATTCTCAAAGGTACCGCGGTTGGAGGTGTTGGATAGACACTGCACAGGCAAAGAGCCCAACAGCACGAGATACCACCCTGAATGCATCGGGGCGATTTCTGGGTGACGAGAAACGGCTGTGATGCTACGGAATCAAGGGGCCATCGCCCAAACAAAGCAGACGCATCCCGAGGTCCTGGCCGTCAAATACCCTGGTCTGTCTTTGCCAAGGGCCATGACATTTCGAGTCCCGTAGGAAAATGAATACGAGAAGCCCATTAGGTCAAGACAACGGCTCGGCCCGTTGAGGCCGGAGAAGATGGCCTCCACACTGTGGGTGTTGTGTTGCATTCCGGCTGAGGCGAGCTAACGGCCCGAAGAGCAAGAGCATGTCCGGACCGGGTGTGGGGACCGGCAAGGCGTGTCACTGTTCCAAGTTCCTCGGCAATAACACTTCAGCTGAGCAATGTTGGACAAGAGAAAAAACAATTTGGGGAAGGGGGGAGCAAACCTGCACTAGCCTCGATTCACTACCCTAGAACAAGCCGAGTGGCGTCATTACCTTGTTTTTGGCATACGAAGCCGTAGAGGGACATCGAGTGTTGAAGAAGATGACCAACATACTTCTTTTTCACATACTTGGCCATGACCGCACACAAGCTTCCTTTGGCATCACAGCATGAATGGTCAACCTTCACAAGCTTTGTAAGGTTGGCGCCCCAAAGGCAACCGTGTCGTGATTTACACACTATGGGGCCGTGAGTTGGTGAAAGTGACCAAGTACATATGGACTAGGCCCGGGGCACACTCCGGGCATTCAGACCTTCCTCGGCGTTTGGTCACGTCACACGCGTATAGCTTAGCAGACATGCGCTTCCCAACGGCTCATAGTCAATGCACTATGGGGTTAAACTACTTGCATGGGTAGAAGATCATGACATAGATGAGAGGTCTTAGTTGTCTTCCATTGCCTACACATATAGGCAATAAATACAAAGGAAAAGGAAAAGGTTTGCGAGTGTTCTCAGGGAAAAATGCACCTGTTCAGCGTTCTGATAGAGTATGTGAAAGTGGAGCAATAGTAACAAGGAAATAGCCTATCTACAAAGAGCTTGTCGGCCGACATGTCCCAGGTCTGAGTTTCCTGCTGGTGCTATCGGAATTGTTCAGTACGAGAGTCCACCCTATGACAAGTTGCGTAGCGAGAATGTTATGTGTTGAAGAAAGAGAGCAGAAAAGTAGGAAAATGGGGACAGCGCGTTTTCCATAAGAATTATCGTCGACACCGGCCCTCTCAGATTCTGAACTTGGCCATATTGGAAGAGAAGTACTGGAACTGCTTCGCACGGAAGTCGTCCTTGATCAACTCGTTGGACTGAGCCTGGATGTGCACCAGCTGCGGGTTGGCCGTGGAGTACTGGGGAAATTTGACCAGGGGCGACGCGTTGCCCAAGGCGTTTGGGTCCAGCTTGTTGATAAAGGAGATGATGTAGCGTTGCGGAGTGACGGTGGCGCTGTCGGTGCCGGAGCTGAGCATCTTGAGGCCGTCGCTGCCGTGGAAGGAACCCAGTAAGCCCGTGCCTTTGAAGGCTGAGTTGAGATACGACCAGCAAGGCACCTGCGATGAAACCACCGACAGGTGGTACCTGCGCTGCAAGTTGAAGATAATGTCGCCGTAGATGGAAGCCAGCCGCTTGAACTGCCCGAAGGCGTTGTTCGCAAGGCCGGTTCCGTAAGGCGAGCCGCTGATACCCAGGTCATCTGGGTATGTGGCGGCCAGCCCCGCAACGTACTGCTCGTCTCCCGGGAAGTAATTGTTGAGATGGGAGATAAGAAGCTGGTTGTTGGTGATATCGGTCATGACCAGCGCAAACAGCGTCCCTTCATCCTCCACGTCGCCCGTTAACACGGGGACTTTTGCGAACTTGCCCTCCGAAAGGGCCACGTCGGCGCTTCTCGAGAAAAAGGGGCTGGAAGGGTCAGGCCGGGGGAGGTAGGGAAGATTGACCCCCCTCCACGGGCCGGACATCAGGAGGGACGAGGCCGCCTTGACAAGGGTCGTGGCGTCGAGATTGCGCAGGCACTCAAGCGTGTTGGAGCTCTGAGAACATCCGGCCTTACTGACGACCGCGTCGTACTCTGCCTGTGCCTTGGATGACGAGACGTCGCGAGCACTTACGGGTGACCCAGAACTGAGGATTACTCCGCGGAAGAGCCCATCCGTGTTTCCTTCGTTGATAATGGTGTGGTCAAAAGACGACATGCTGCCGGCGCTGAAACCCCAGAGGGTGACCTTGTCGGGATCCCCACCGAATGCCGCAATGTTCTCTGGATATGACATTGTTAGAAAGAGCTTTCATTTAAGTGACAACGCTTTCGATGTACGGCTCCCGTTAGATGGCCTTGACTTACCGTGCACCCACTCCAGCGCCAGTCTCTGGTCGCGGAGGCCCAAATTTGTCTGTCCCGTCGCGGCAACCTCCTTTCCCGATAAGAAACCCAGTGCGCCAAGACGATACTGGATTGACACAAGTATGACCGGAGCACCCATCTGGGCGGATGCTTTGACGATGGGCGTGCCGTCGTTCCCATCTTCTGCTCCGCCGGCAGAAAATGCACCGCCGTGGATGAAGAACACGACTGGCAGCTTTGCGGCAGGTCTGTTGGCCGGGCGGAGGACGATCAGCTTTAGGCAGTCCTCGGAACCTTTAGCATCGGCACCCTGCAGACAGACAGGAAAAGAATTTGTAGCATCGAGGCGTCCAAAGCCCACGTCGTAGGGCCGAGGGGTTTGGAACCGGAGGGGGCCCACGGGAGCCTGGGCAAACGGAATTCCCTTGAAATACTCGACGGTTCCGTCGCTGCCACCGACAACGGTGCCATTCGCAATCGTCACCTCCACAGCAGCCCTTTCATCGAGCGGAGCGGCGAGAGCCCCGAGCATTCCTGACGCCAGGAAGACGGAAAATAGCAGGGAGCGAACGAGGATCATGGTGGCATGCATCGCGAGGTACAATGGCGAGGTTTCTTCAGGGTGACGTCCTTTGAATGTCGTCGGTTTCCGCAGTCATCCGCTGCTCTTTGACTTCGAAGTATGCTTGAACTTATATTGGTGTACACTTGAAGTTTCTCAATATTGATGCCGGCCCGGAGAAATTGGCGAGGCTCTTTGGAGGCATACCTTGCTTACTGGAGAAGGCTGGAAGACCGAGGGCTCCCGAGCCATATGATTTGTCTGCTAGGCCCTCTTGGAACGGTATGCCGGGGGTCCGGGAGTGTCCCACAACTGTCTGCACCCCAGAATCCCAATATGCATCCCGACGGTGATCATCTGTGGGGTACATGCACCTTCGGACCGGTCAATCAAAGGTGGATCCATGGTAATCCACGATTTTCCTCAAGGGACCCGAACACGGCTTAGTAAAGTCTTGCAAGCAATCCACAAGCAATTGGCCGCAACAGGTTGGCATGTGTTCCTTCTTACATCCTCGGCTGCCTCGCTCCATGCGACCAGTCGGGGCCCATCAGCAATGTGGAAGGGAAATGGTTCCAACCATATCCCCAGAATATGATTTGATGCTCAATGGCTTTTTGGGTCTAAAAGTGGACCAAATCACAGGAGTGTACAATATGAACAAATTCAGCACGGTGATAGCCTTTGAATAGGCTTCACTATGTACTCTCTCAACAGAACTCACATTTCCTGACTTCAGATGTTGAGTTGTTGCTTGAATAAAATACATTTTTGAATGTGACTCGACAACACAAAAAGTTTCAGCTCCAACAGCAGTACTGGATCTCGCTCGCAATGAAAAGTTTGTCAGCATCCCGACTAAGCAATAAAGCTCATTGACAAGTAAACATTGAAAACTACTCTACTACTAGCGGCTATCTAAAACTTGAAGGCCCTATAAATGTTTCAACAAAATAACTTTACATGTTCTGTTTTACCTCTAAGACTTGACGGTTCCTCAAACAAGTTGATAATCACTTTGAATACAAAGATAGAAGAAAGTAAATAAAGATGTACTTGTGTAAGCTAGAATATAAAACCATTATCAATTCGGTATGCGACCTTTAAAAGGTAGGGGTGAAATGCTGAGCAATCAGCAGACAGGCAACTGAATAGAGACGGAAAACACGCTTGGCCGAAGCCTTGCTTGAACCAAATCAGAGTGAGAAATGGCTGTGCTATTGTCATTGTGTGGTGGTTGATTCCCTGTACACTGACCTAATTGCGAAGATTTGTAGGAATATGGCGAGAAAGTATTGCGCCAATGATGATGGCGGTGGCGCCCACACTCATAAAATTGCCACTCCGGGTCTGACTAAAATTTGATCTCACCAGAAGAATTTGTCTATTCGACGTACCTATGACTGACACACCCAGCTCTCCGCCTTCTCAATAACACCACCAACGTATACAGCTTTCTGAGGGTATGCACATAGCGGTCTCTGACCGACCACACCAAGAGCGACGGAGTTTTTGACAAATTTCGAGGCAACAATCTGCCCAGGCGCTTCACCCACCTCAACCCAGCGCATCAGCGCCAGCAGCGCATTGTGTTCAGCATCGTCGACGTACCCGGGACCCTCATGTCGCGTATCAAAGTCGCCCTGGCCGACGCCACCAATGCTCCACGGGGCGTCGTTGTAGGAACCAACGCAGTGCTGCACGCCGGGCATCATGTAGAGTCTGTAAAATTCTTCCGCCGCCTCGGGGCCCATCGCCTGGCTGATCCCGTCGCGGAAGACGAGGCTGGACATGGCGGGGATAGCTTGGTCGGCCCATCCATGATACATAATCACTTTACCTCCCCTGTTCTTGAATGGAGAATAGTCGCGCTGCCTGACGTCCGTGTGTCCCGGGTCGACCTCGTCGGCAAGATGGATCGTGTCCACGTCGAGGGTGCGCCAGTCCCACTGCGAGTCGTTCAAGACCATGTTGATGAAGAAGGAGGTGCCAAGCTGGATCGGTTCCGAGTCGACGCCAGCTAGGATGCTGAAGTCCGCGCCAGGATCGAATGTTGGGTTAATCAAAGTACCGTCGGCATCGGTCCAGTCACTAGACAGGCGAGAAAAGGTCTTGAGCTGTGCATCGGTGAGGCAGCCGTCAGTCTGGTTCCCCTTGCAAAAGAGATGTACCAGTGACGGTCGACACAACGCAGGGTCCATGATGATGCCGTCCGCAACGCCATCCCTTTCGTCACACAGCCTAATCTGCTCCATGGCCACAAGGCTCAACAGAGACGCCGCGATGTGGCCTGGGTCGTCTGCGGGCAAGTTCCAGATTGCGAGCTTGGTAATCCATCCTGCAAGTCGTGTCATGCTCCATGCTGGGCTTCCGATGAGTGCACCGTCAAAGTCTTCAGGATAGAGGTCGATCAGCTTGAGGCCCTGACGCCCACCAGTTGAGCACCCGGCGTAGTACGAGTACTCAACATCGGAGCCATAATACTGCTTGACAATGTCTTTTGAATGCTTTGCTGCCAGATGGATGCCACGGTGAGCCCAATCAATGATCGCCTCGGGATTGTGCAAGGCCCAGTCGGCTTTCAAGTCGTAGGAAGTATGGCCCTGGTTGGTCGACATGGAAGCAAAGCCATAATGGCCGTAAAAGCCCATATCTGACCACGAGGTATGCCCACTAAGTCCGCTGCCTCCACTAGTCATGAAGCGGCCGTTCCAATCGCTCGGAAGCAGGAGGGCGATTCTCAGCGTGGAGTTTGCAGATGACGGCACGGAGTAGCCCACGGCGCAGCCCGGAGGCAGGTCACGACCGATTAGGGCCTCTTGGTTCTCATCGCCGAATGAGGCACCATCTGCGAGTTGCTCAACATAGTCGAGAGTCCCATTTTGGGGAACGATCGTCTGGAAGGACGTAAGACTACAGCCGGGGGTAGTCGCGACTCCAGCAACCGTTATCGATGCGACACCACACAAGTACAGGACTGGGGGCAGTCTCATCTCAATGGGCTTGCTATAATCACCTGTCTCAACGAAGAATTCAGGTTGCAGAATAAGTAATTCAATGAATGTCGAGCAATCTGGCTTTGTGTACGCCGAGGCGTTTTGGACGATGAGCAACGCAGATAGCCGTGGAAACAAAAGTCTCGGTAAGGAATATAACACGGAGCATCTCGAATTAACATTTGAATCGCCACAATTGTTCGTTTCTGTCACCTTTCTACGAACATTTGCCAAGGGGTTTCAAGTGTTCAATTGTGATGGCTATGCCTAGGCTAATCCAGACACCAGGGTGCTCCCGATGTCGTGAACCCGGTGGTCCGGGCCGGAGCCGATCACTCCCTTTTTAGGGCATGTGTTCATCCACTTCCTGGGGACCGGTACGGGCCACCACACGTGCAGGCATTATCGTCTTGCTTCCCTTGTACATATGGCACTATTACATAGCTAATGTGGGACACGGGGAAGTAACCCGGCCGTCGAGTATCCCGACCGCTGTCTCCCCAGGTCCCGCTGATACAGTTGAAGGTGATCTACACAGTGCACTAATTCGTCCTTTAGCATATAAGTGCCCATGGGTTGCAGACCAGCATTATCACCTTTCTCCATCTGTGTGCGCCGCAGTAAATCATAGAATAACTCAAAGACCCTCAGTGCTAACCTTGTCCTGCCTCGGTTCGGTCGGTAGGACGGTGAGGTAGCATATATAACAGTCTGTCCCCATGAACAAAACAATTATCTCACACAAGAAACAGAGTATTCCTCGGACTTTTCTCCACAATCCGCTCGAGGCGCCGGTGCGTCCGCCAGCGACCCGCCTCCCCAATGCGCAATATCTGATTCACGACGCATCCTAGGCGCTCATATGTCCCCGGGAACTCGCGCGACGGCGCCACCACCAGACCGAAAAGCCTCGGAATGGCAAGGCTACTATCTCCGGTGGTCTCGGGCCCGCAAATCGTGTCGAGAAGAGGAAGGAACAGCAGCTCGCGATCCTCTGGGTACTTCTCGCCACAGTCCCTTTTGCATACGAAATAAACCTTCTCGCTCCTGCCCGGCCAGGCCTCGGGTCGCTTGTGGCCGTGCCTGTCCTGCACCGGGTTCACCTCCTCGGCACTGCTGACATTCAAAGGTATGAATTCTCGCAACCTTTGAAAAGGCCGCAAGGACTCCGCTGGCTCCATCTATGGGCAAAATCCGAAAGAAATGTCAATATGGTTGGATATCTACCTTGGTAGCACACTCAAAAGGAACTGTATAAAATTGGGACGGGGAAGGATTGAGGCAAGCTCTTGGTACATCGAACCTGCGGCGAGGAGGCCTTCTTAAAAAACAGTCCCGGGGCCATGCAAGTCGCTTAATCAGATGTCAGCCGCACAGCTGTGCCTCCAGACCACGAGGCACAACCGTCAGCATACTGCTCGACTAAGACTACTTAAGGCCTCACACGACTTGTTAAATGCTTGGCTACTATGCAGTCCGCATCCAGGCTGCCAGATTGAAAGATCAGCCCGTATAACGTACTCGGCCCACATTCGGCCCCCTAAATCAGCCCCCCCCCTATACATATGCTCGTGTATGTGCAGGTGCGTATGGACCCTATGCGTAACCGCCATAGATATGTTCTTAATTGACATTTGAACATATATAAGCCAAAGGATGTTAACTAGTATTAGAAGATATTAAAAGGTACCTAAGTATATACAAGTTAGAAGATATTGAAAAGGGCTTTGTACTTGAAATACCTTAAATTAAAAAAGAGACTTATCTTTGAAACTTATCAGTACTTAACTACAAAGTACTAATAAATATAAGGAAGTTACTAAAAAAGGAGGTACTAGCTAAGCCTATAGAAATAGTAAGTGGATGTTGGCTGCTACTTATCTACTTCCCGATGAGCATTACGGACCACCGCATGTATAGGCATAATCGTCTTAATAAACTTTACATACACGTGAACGTATTTGGACGTGAATGTTGAACACGGGGGAGAAATCTAGCTGTCGAATATCCTAATCATTGCCTCTAAAGACTTTGCTGGAACATTAGAAGGTGATCAATTTATGTACTACACTATCAGTCCTCCAGCATGTACGTGCCCATGGGTGCCAGCCCAGCATTATCACCTTTTTCCTTCTGTGTGCGCAGCAGTAGATCATGGAACAACTTAAGACCGTCAGTGCTAACCTTCTCCTGCCTCAGTCCCTCCAGAATCGTCTGGAAGCCCTTCAACTGCATCGATACAGGGTTACCAAAATTTCTGTCCCAATCCTCATCATCCAGCGCTGCAGCAATGTCTCCAAGGAAAGGAAGAAATGACGCAAGAAGAGGAATGACAATCTTCCGCATCGGGTTCTCAACCGATGGTGGCTTTCCGTCTCCAGCTGCGCTCTGCCGCTTGAGCAGGTTCATGGCTAACAGACCGCCGGTGATCATGCCGTCCATGGCTGCAAGAGCAGCGATGTCCCATAAGGATGCCGCCCCTGGGTCTTCGGCGACATAGTGCAATTTTCCAAGAGGTGACATGATGCTGGAGACTTTAGAAAATGTTGCTTCTGTCTCACCGCTGAGCCAGATGGACGAGTGCTCTGTGCCAACCAGCTCAGGTGTCACCATGATAGCACCGTCCAGATATTCTGCGATACCACGGGATTTGAACCAGGTCTCCATCTGGCGAGCTTCTTTGGAGGTGCCTGTTGTGATGTTTATGATGGTCTTTGGCAATTGGCCTTTCTCAAGGGGAAGAATAGTTGAAAAGAGTTCGGCGATGTTGCCGTAGGCTGCGACGCAGAGAAGGATGGCACCGCTGTTTTCAACAGCGGCTTTCAGGTCATGCTCAAAGACAGCCCCACGGCCTACAAGATCCTTCAGCCATGGCCTGTCGGGGTTCCTGTTCCACATGGTGACGGTAAAGCCGTTTTCAAGCCATTTCCCAACTATGGCCGCGCCGATGTTGCCGACACCAACGATGGTGATATTCGTTTCGGTCATGATGAGATGTATCCAGATGTGGGACTGGTAGGTGAAGTTGTAGATAACAAACTGGTGAGAGAACTGTGAGGAGACCTCTCACAGCTCTACTTTCGTATTTGTATTTTGTCCAACTGCCATGTTGAGACATGCTAGAGGCATGCAATTAGAACCTCGCACTTCAGGTTATGCCGTCGGATCAATGACACACCGAATTATCCACATAAGTTCTGGATGCTGAATATCTCATGTGTCTTGTTCATCCCAGAGCACAGCACCAAGCTCGGATCCCGAGGCCTCCGCTGCAAGGTTATGTTGCCGCCTTTCCCACCCGATACGTGCGGCTTAGTTGTACTTATTACATCATTATCTTTACACTGTTATAGGCATTGCGGCTTTTTTTTTTTTGAAGCGCTGAAATACAGCTTGAAAGATCCCCATTTTCCTATTTCCAACATCTTAGTCGCTTCTTTATGGATAGGCTCAAGATCCTGCGGCGCAGCCGCAAGCTCCTCGGCCACTGAAATCCATTGGAACCTCGGGATCTTGACAAGTCCCTCATCAAACGCATACTCGTAATCCGGGTCAAACTCGTCTCCTTCTCCAGTCCTCTTCTGGAATCTTGCCCATACTGCACATACGGCTTCTTCGGCTTTTCGACGTTGTTCTCTTGGATAATCCACCCAATCTGACTCCATTGTGGCCAATTCTAACCCTGTCTCGTTCCTCAGAGTTCGCGCCACGTCACGTCGTCGACGCGCAGCATGTTGCGCCATATGGGCTCGAGGCGACTGCACTCGGTGACAGGCGCGCCTAGGATGTCGTGTCGCGCGAAGGCCCGCAGCTGCCACTCCTGTGATACGCGGCTCTCGTGCCAGTAGCGCGTGTCATGGTGCCAGGGGTAGGTCGGAAGGGTGGTGAGGATCTGGCCCTGGGGTACGATTGCGGCCAGGTTCAGCGGGATGCCAGTGGCGAACAGTCTTCCCGCTGCCGTGAGGAGGCTGACGGTGTCGTGCGCGTTCCGGATGAGTGTGAGTACGTAAGGGGAATTGGCACCCATGGCCTTCATGATCTGCCGTAAGGGGCCAGCGAGGGCCGAGTGAGGACCGACCTCTAGAAGCATGCTGCTGGGCCTCTCGGCGAGGATCTTCTCGACGGCGGTGTGGAAGAGCACAGGTGACTCGAGGTTGGCACGCCAATATGTGGCATCGAGAAGACGTGGCTCTGTTATGACTTGGTCTGCCACACTGGAATACATAGGTATCTTTGGCGTTTGGCCGGAGATATGAGATCTGAGCCTTTTTTCATACTGTGTTCCGATTTTCCGTCATGTGATCTATGGAGTGTCAGATGGGAAAACAGTGAGGCCGTCGTGGTTTCCACAGAGTAGAAACTAGAGGACAGGGGCGGTAGACCTACGGGAGCGATATGCCATTTTCACTTTCAGTTTGCGGACAAAGACGTCGGGCAAAGCATGTTTGATCTTGTTCACAACAGAATCAATGCTGCACTGGTCTCCAGACAATGTGGTACCGGAAGGACTGTTCTCGCAGGCAATTACGACTCCGGTGTTCTTGAGGAAATTTACCACCTGTTTCTTTCCCAGGCCGATAGCAGCCATGGCTCCCTGGCGACTCTGTTGCTTCGTTGCCAGGCCGCGCAAATATGCACACACGACAGCTTCTTCCATGGTGAGTGCGCCGCGGGCATATGCAGCTGCAATCTCACCGCTCGAATGGCCAACCACGACCGCTGGCGAGACGCCCCACTGGCGCAGAAGGTTGGCCAAGACTATCTGGACCACAGTGCAAAGAGGCTGGGAGAACTCTGCTTCATCAACTCGACTGGTGTCGGCTGGTTTGGAAAGCTCATCTGGAGGTTGAGGATGGCTATCAGTAAACGAGTTTGTCTTCGGCAATTAGTGATGTTGGTTCGTACCTCTGATCGACCACTCCGGCGCCAATCCGGGCAACCCTTGCAATACCTCATCCATCCGCTGTACCCTAGGGTATATTCCTTAGGAGCCCTGGAGGCTTTGCTCTTAATCCGTATACATTCCGAAGGCGTACGGTCCCTCCACACAGTGGTAAACGCTCAAAGACCCAGCGTTTTAAAAAGAACAAACGATGTCGATAACAGTGCAGAAGGTATATTCCTTGGAGCACTAGGAAAGCCTGCCATCAGACACGACCCCATCGTTGGCCACTGTGCACCTTGGCCCGTGAAGACAAAGGCTATTTCGGGCACCACTGATGAGACCTTGGTAGGAGGACAGAAGTCAAGAGGAGAATTACCATCAGAGACAGCAAAGGATCGATAGGGCAGCTGCTCGCGGTGCAGGCCCAAAGTGTAGGCTAGGTCGTCGATTGCGTGCGGGTTCTGTGCAGCAAACTGTCCGCAGTCGGCAGTACCTTTACGGACAGACTCGGGATGGTTTGCCGTGAATACTAGTAGAAGTTGGTTTTGACGAGGACCCAACGTCGGGATAGGGCGATCCATCATACAGCCCACGCCGTACGAGTCTGCCGAGTCCAGAATAATGTGAGCATTTGCCCCGCCAATTCCGAACGAGGTGACGCTGACACGCTCTTTGCGATCTTTTGGCCACGGGATCGGCTCAGTAGGGACGCGCAGACCGCCTTGGAAAAGAACTAATCGAAAGGTTAGACCAGAGTCATCCAACACTATAAATGTTTTTGGGCATGGAAGACAGTACTTTTGGGGCTTGGCTTGTTAAACTTGATATTGGGTGGAACTCTCCTGTTTTCAAGAGCCATGACACATTTGATAATAGACGTGAGACCTGAGGCGCCACTCCGAGGGTGGCCTAGGTTTGGCCACCTCATGGTTCGTATGAACCATTGTGGATGGTGCTTGAGATGTGCATGCAACTTTTCAAGGTCTGCTTACAGTGAGGTATCTGTGAGGTCACAAGGGGCGCTGAGGAATGTAAAACACCACCCGTACTGTTTCTGAGGCCTTGATTCGATAGTCAGGTTCTACAAGGTGTGAAGGAAAAGACAAAAGGAGGAAACATTACAATATATGTCGACTCCCAACGTTTCGGGTAGTGATCTACCTTGTTGTATTCAGCTTCGGAAGGGCACCGGCCCAAGCCTGCTTGCCATGTGTATGCAAACACCATCTGTCCAAAACTCCAGGCTTAGGCTCATGTGGCCCCCCAGGCGTGCCTCCCTGGGTGTCGGAGGTTCCTGCATGCTGATAGCTAGCACCAAGAGGATGTCAAATTATTCCACAACCTGAAGTCCTTCCCGATCCTGTAATATCTTCCACCTCGCACATTGACCACTTGCTAAATCTCGAAGATCAGCGAGAGGGCATACCATCCTTGCTCGGCAATTTCTTGGAACAGTTTGACCTGGAAATGCCTCAGCCAAGACATGGCGGATCTGACTTCGCCACACACAATAGCCTGCCTTGATACGCACTTTGGATGTGCTACAAACAGCACCTGTGGGGGCGGCTCACTGCAGGAGTGCATATGTATGCGACACAAGACATTCAACCTTCAAAGTCAGCACCCGGTTTCGCCGCCCCCCCATTCAAGGCCGTTCGACGTTCCATACTTTCTAAAACACACTTAAGTTCCATATGATATATGTCAGTCGATAAATACCACGACTTTAATGTCAAACATCGGCTGACTCCATCAAAAATAAACATTTCAATCGCACCCGCTAGGCCACGTTAGATACAAGGCCCACTCCCCTGCAATATACAGCCGAAACCTCTGGCATAGTCCTCTCTCTCCTCCATCCTTGCCTCTTAAAACCAACCTACTGTGCAAATTCACATCAATTAAAGCGACGTCTCATGTGATGGGTTGTTGGGGAAGAGGAACGGAGGTGCGGAAATGTCGTGCACCCACATACTCTGGAATGATGGGACTTGACAAAGCACGGAGCATCGAACTGATATCCTTCTGTTTCGGTCAGGAATGTGTAATTGGCGGAAATTGCACGTGATGGTCACTACTGAAAGCAAAATATCGTTGCGATGGTCTCTCCAGGGGAAGCAGCTTGGCTGGGTGTAAGCACTAGGTCTCCCGTGGTGATCAAGAATCGCTACCTCAGTGGTGCCTTGTCATTCTTCGACATGGGTGGGGCCCAACTACGGGCCGGAACACGGATCGGTCCTTTTGCATCCTAAATTGCTTGTGTCCAAAACGTGACGTATCGTCTGTCAAAATACACTGCATAATATGCACTGTAATGCGCGAACACGACGACAACGGCTGTGGCGCGGGGTAGCCTCGTCGCTGGCTGCGACCCGAGCTGATTCTTTCTGTCTGTGGACGGAAGCCTGATTACAGTGAACGCCCCCAGCTCTTCGTTATACTGCACATGTGCAGTGATCATCAGATGTAGATCCTTTCGACTTGAACTCAGGCTGCTCTGTAACAGTCGGTGGCCCTAACGCGCGGGCGAGTGGGTGCTGGGGCTGGAAAATGTGATCGGGGCCCAAGCTTGGGGATTCGGAGCGACGGCTGCATAAGATCAAGTCGGGCACACCACGTTCGCACCGCCCCAAAACCGGCCCTACCTTTCCTACTAAAAATCAGTCTCATCCACCTTCCTTGGAATCCCAGCGGCTTGTTCATTCGCGCCGAGACCGCAGAGCCTCATGTAAATCAGAAATGGCAGCGGGAGCCTTGATCGAACTGGTCCATCCGCAGAACGACCAAGTTGTCGGGATATAAATCAAGTAAGATAGACCTGGATCCTGACATGCATGCCACATCCCAGGACCCTTTTCTGTCGGAGCTCATAGCTCCAACCATCACGCCATTCTGCCATCGGCATCACGCGGATCATAGGCTGTGATACGTCGCTTACACTTTCAAGCCTGAGGGGGCTTACGTGGAAAGTATGTGCGTTGGGGCACGTGTGACTTACTTTTGTACCACTTGCCTCATGCGAGCAGCCATGTAAATCTCCTCCTGTTCCGATTGTCATCTGAGTTTTGTGCTTACTGTGACGGAATGGTTGCTTCCAACTCCCTGAAGCTAGAAGAGATGGCTCGTTATTTACAGTGTACTGCCAGCATTGGACTACCATGGAATTAATTGTGCTCTGTAACATCGCACAACAGACGGGCAAGAGTTGCAATGTAGAATTATTTGCCCTCTCTTGATACCGATCATTTCTTAGCATGGGTGTAATTATTTAGCACCCAGTGATGGGCCTAGGCAAATGCGAGACACGGCTGCCTGTTGAGCTGCACTAATGCGCATCTCGGTGAGCGACACGGAGAATAGATGTGTTCAGTAAGCAACGTGCAGGTCTTGAGGGAGGCTGAGCTCACGTCGTATCAAATATGGCACAACTTGAAGTTCATAAATTAGAATGCTGAACTAGTCTTACAACCAACCATTGTCAGATGTACATGTACAAGTAAAAATGTCGATCACTAAGGATGCTTGGACTACTGGACACGGCGTCTGTCACATTCGGACCGTGCCGAATGAGGCAATGAGAGTCCTGTATTGGCCCCCCAGCCAGTTCTGCCATTGTACAAGAATCCTCTGGCCCCGCTACCCACATCGGCCAACCGTGGCCAAGAGAATTCTATGTCCCGCCTCAGATCAACAGCATGCGGGTGGGAAACGGCAATCCCAGCCCATTCTAGGAAGTGAAGCATGATGACTCAGTAGCACATTACTCCAGCTACCACCACTTTCGTGTCTAAATATGAGGCGCCAAATATGCCTGCCAAGACTATTAGTCCAAAATTCTCACTTTCATGTATCACTGCGGCATGAGTCTCTGTAAGCCTTCGTGCTATCCATCAGACTGTTCCACGAGCTTGGGAAGAAAAGCCTTGTGAACACGACCCACGTGTGCCTTGGCAAGGTTGATGCATTTTCTTCGTACAATGTCACATGTGACAAGCGGGGTTTCTTTTGACGTTCTTGGGAGGAACCTAAGTTTGGGACCCGCCAATCCCAACCTTTTCCAGCTGATCTACATGCGTCCACAGCCTTCCCGGGGTGGTATTCGCAAATTCTCATGAAGGTGCAGGTTGTGCTACTCATTATGTCGGGTCGTGTGTACCGATGGTTCCCGCAGCTGCCTTTCTCTTGGACAGGGACGCGCTGCTGCGGCCGACCGTTTGGCTCCTAGATCGGGTGGCCTCTCTAAGGATGATTGGGATGTGGAAAAAATCGCAAACCTTACTTTCACGCAATTCCCTTCCTGCTCGGTACTCGACATTTTAATCAATGCTTCCAAGAGAGTGTCTGAAGGAGCCTTGGTCAACTTTCAACAACAAATGCTGTTCCATCCCTTGTAGAAACCCTTGTCGAAAACCATACTGTTATCCATCCCTGAGCAGGCTCCCACAAATCAGATTAGTTGGCAGGGTGGACATTGAGCACAAGAAACAAAAATCATTAATTCGAAATCCATGTAGAGCTTCTCATGTCTTGGCTTCTGGATACATTGAATATCGAAAGCTTCTCACGAATATGCGCCGATGTCAGTCCATGGGTGTCGCCGTTCTTCTCCTCTGTGATCTCCAGCTGTAGTGGGTAAATCTGTCTCTGTGTGGGTTGTGATCTGGATCTCAGTTGTCTTGAGTATACCCAGATAGCTATGTAGGGGATGTTCTTCGTCTCGTTGTTGTATACTGCCCATTCCAGAGTTTTCTCGCCCCAATGGCGTAAGTTGTGTTGCACTCTCCTCGTGCATACGATGATATTCATCCACAGCCGCGCTGTTGGAAGCGATTCGAGGCCATGGGCGTTGACGATGCTCAGAATGCGACGGGTGCCTTTGCTGCCCAGCGGGCCAGGGCGAGAACGTCTTCATTTGGGACTTTCGACGGCCGCTGTTGAGTATAATGGGGAGTGAAGGCGCGCAGAAGACTAATATTGTACTTGTAGCTTCCCCGAGTCCCCATAAGAGGAATTGAGAGTACTCGTAAGATTTGTCATCGTTGGAGACCAACTCGATTGCAGAAACGACTCGCCCGGCTGCGCAGGCACAAAGACTAGTTATTTAATCCGTTAGTTCCTCACTGGCAGTTCTGCTCCAGTGGGTTCTGATAAGCCTGGGGGCCGGGGGGGGGTTGGACATACAACACACCAACCGAAAATACGATAGAAACACCTATCTTCTGACGAGTAGACATTGACAACGTCCATATGACCCTGTGAGGGACTGACACTAACAGAATATCAATGGCCAAGTGAATGACAGTAATCGACAGAGTAAAAGCATCGATACTACGGCAACTCCCTGGAATCCAACTACTCCATACCTTCTCTCTTGGTGTACAGATGAGGTTGACTGCTATGACGGTTGACATGTATAAACATATGTTTATGAATATCATGGCACAGAAAATCCAGAACAATATGCTTCGGGCAGATCGGGGAATGAAGATATGTATCCATTCGAGTATAATTGCCGCCTTGATAAATGCAACTGCGAAACACCATAGGATGATGATTATAATGAATTTCTGGATAGATATCAGCACTTTCTCAGATCAATATACATTCAGGGAACCAACATATATGAAGCTTTCGAACTTCCGATTGTTCAAGTTCCATAGGTGAACAAAAAACCCGGCGCTTGAGGTGATTCTTGCTAGGACGCACGTCCCAGCGATGTAAAACACCTATTATGCAAGGTTAGTTCACCAAAGGCCACTAACCTTGGAAAAGCAAAGGAAGATGAATCAAGTTACAAATCCTAAGACCCCCATGTCTAGTTATTGTTAGTGTGCCACCCTTATTAGGGCCGATAAACTAGCTGATGGTGCTTACAATCTTCAAGCTTCACTTGTCCCGCACAGAAGACTCGGCTGTAAACGCGTAGTATCGAAAACGAGGTCGAAAGAACTATACATAACGCTATTACTCCAACAGCTAGTTTGTTGTTGTTCGGGGGGTCCTCCAAGGTAGGGATAGTATTAGAGGGCGGTGGTGATGCAGGCAGATCTAATACACCCTGGGTTGCAGTGTTGTTCGTTGTCAGGGGCCAAGTGGGATCCATTTTGGAGAGTGGCACAAGGGAAGTGGCGGACAGATGAGAGTGTGATGACAGCAATCACCCGGAAACGGCGTCAATACATCAATGAGCAAGGCCCCCGGCAGCGGTCATCTTTAAACCCAAAGTTAGTACTTGGCAATCTTTATAACATTTGAAGTGTGGCGACGTCGCTGACGGTGAGGGAGGCTCTGAATATGGGCGGCACCGCAGAGGTACCGGCTTCCTCATACATATAAGGCTGGGCAATGATTTCATTGGTGAAGGATGAACACGCAGGATTTCACCTCAATCTCAAGGGAGTCATCAATCGTCCGTAATTGACGTTCTAATGATGCTGCGGTTTGGGGTCCGGGAAGTGTGAAAGCTTTCATCTGACTGGCAGTCCGCACACTTTACTTGCATCTCATAATAGGTTTGACCCGTGCAGTTTGGGGGTGGCGCAATATGCAATGCAACCGTTGGAAAAAACCATGCTTTTATGGGTGAATTTGTACTACACACCTCCAAGTCTGTGTCTTTGTGGGCATCATACGGCGGGGGTGAAGAGCCACTGAACTTTTCTCTCGGCTCGGCTAGAATCTTTGCTAATCAGCGATTCTGCCCATGGTGCAGTGTTCAATACTGAGACGCATGGGACTGCCATTAGTCATATTTGCTGATCATTCCTACCACACAATCAGCATCACTCCCGCTCAAAGACGGCCAGACGATCGCCAAGCCCTTCTCACTCAGAAAATATCCAGAATCTGGCAGAGCTCTGATAAAAACCGCCTCTCTCGAGATTGTTCGCCATATCCATCAATAGTGCCGTGTCTCGGCTTCTGGGAGCATGGTTCGTAGAGCAAGGCTATAGTCACCACAGACCCCAGGTTGGGGGGGGGGGGGGTTCCTGATCGAGTAGGCTCAAACACCAGGATGAACATGGATTATTACCTTTTCAGCCAATTGGTGACTAGATGCATCAGTGTGTGACCGAGACATTGCTGAGTGAGACCAACAGCAATGTTACACAACTTGAAAATACTGACGAGGCGTGAAACAGCGGGCTATCACAGCCGTAGTTGGGCAAACCGTTGAAGATCAATATGAGGAACAGGATTGGTACTTCGACAAGTATATATGTACCAATACAATGTAGCTTACCTTGCTCTCCTGCTGTGCCTTCAAAAGTGGTGTATTAATAGAAAGTTCCATGCGCGGCACACCGCGCAAGAGCAGCCAACCGCGAACGTCGGGGGCCGTTTGAATCCACTCAGCTTTGCTGCCGATCGTGCTTGTTAATAGCTCCTCGGCCTTTCAGCTTCACCCAAATGGTTTGATTTGGCTCCCTCACATGGTCCCCAGATGTTAGTATTACAGATGACTGTGGGTGTCACCGAAATAGGCAACAAGATCGATGTTTTCGGTGATGATACGTCGACATAGACGTGTTACAAAAAGAGAGGTTTCATTCTTAATCCGTTCGAAGGCGTATGCGCTCTTTCCACACAGGAGGACACGGGTAGTGTCCCAGTGGCCGGAGGTAGCGGCCCTGGACATGGGGAACATAAATAGGTACCTCTTCCCCTAAGGCTTCTTAATACAATTCACCCCTTCTTATCTTTATTTGCTCAGTACCTAGAAGTGACCCCTGTGTCCTCTGCCCTGCCCTCTGCAGGAATAGTCAGCCAGAACTCGGGGGCGGAGGCCCCTAGACACCTGGAGCGTGCCTCCGCTCCCGGTTTCAGTAGTAAACTATCACTAGTTACACTCTTAATTAGTTTACATCTTAAAGGTATAAAGTCCTATTACATAGTAGTAAATACTTATAAACCTAGTATAGAGAATATATAAACCTAATAATAATATAGAAATCTTTATAAATAGAGTTTTAACTTTATATTATTAAAAGAATATTAAGACGTATTATATAGTTATAATTACTTAAAACTTAGTATTTAAAAATAATATCTACTATAACTTATAATAGTTAAATATAATAAGTAAATATATAAAATTATAAAAGGGTTAGGGTTTATAAATATACTTTAAGTTAAGGAAGAAATAAATAAATAAGTAGATAGATAGTTATATAGTTAAAAGAATAAATATAGTATAACTAAAGGTAGTAATATATAAGTAAACTATAATATTTATTATTTAAAGTATCTATATAAATATATTTATATCTTATTATTAAAGTAAAAGATGAAATATTATTGAATAACTATTTAATATTAAATAATATACTTAGTAAACTTAATCTTTATTTTCCTTAGATATTACCTATATTTCTATCTTTTACTCTTATTAACTAAAGAGGATTATATTACTAGACTTTACTATATTATTTCTAAAATAATATAAAACTAAGATACCTCCTAAAGTATACTCTAACTATAATCTATTTACTATTAGGGTCTATCCTACTATTACTTATCTTAACCTATTTAAGAGGATCTTTATCTTACTTACTAATTTAGAATTAAGAACTAATCTTAAGGAGGGCTAGTTTTATACATTTTTCCTTACTCTTATCTCTTAACCTATCTCTATATAGTTTTTAAAGCCAAAGAGGATTCTATATACTGCCTGCTGTCGAGCCTTACTAGGTATTGTTTCTGTGGGCTGTGTTTAATACATGGACACACCTTGAGCACAAAATGAGAGATTGAATGGGTCATTCGAGCCAGATGAACATTGGACGGCGTCATAGACCAAGCATTCTGGGGAGGGGAAGGGGGTTGAATAGCAGACAGGATATGCATATTAGCGTTACCTCTGACACCTCAGGCGCTCAGACCCACTCAGTACTCGCAAGCGCAGAGACCTGCCGATCAAGTGCTTCTGTGAGAGCGCCTGAGATCTGCCCGAACACTGCGTACGAGGTTCCGTTGTTATGTCCATTAGAGGTCGTATTAGTCAAAATTCTCCGAGAGACAACGAGTGCTTAGAGTATAAGTTGATAATATATCCTCAACTAAAAAGCTACTATGGGTGAAACTCTAAAATACTCTTCTATAACTCGGGATTATAAGCTAAGATATACTTGCATTTTCTGGAGGGAGTTTGAAAATAGACCAGAGCGACTAGAGGAGAGAGATTTATTCAAATCGACCTTGTGTACTATTTCCATCCGGCGATTTTGTCATTATGCCACGGCGCGTACTTAGTCAAGATTCCCTACAACTCAGCCAACGGCTAGTGGGCCAGTAAGTCCAAGTCCTCATATTTGGTGTTCTCACTGTCAGCGACAGGCTGTTTGGCGTCCGGGATGGCTACAAACCCGTGCAGGCCGACCTGGACATTGAGGCTTTCATGTGGAACCACCATCTCGCCGCAAAAGGTCTTAGGAGAACTGATAAATCAATCCAATATATAGCAGGGGTAGATTCGGCGAGGCGGGCTGGATCCTAGTGGCTATATTCTGCAAAAGGTGGCGAAAGTTCTTGTGGTGCGTCGGTACCGGGGAGACTGCGCAGTTTGTTCAAAAGAATAAGTATTCTTAGCACATGAGTGTAGCGTTTCGGCTGAATCATTCTGTCCTATGTCATACTATGAAGCAGCTCGTATCCTCGTAGACTATCCCAAAGCTTTGGCAACACAGCCCGGTTGAATCTTCTCGAGCTCCTTCGCCACACTGTTCCAGGCATGTGCTTGAGCAGCAGCATCCATCCAGTCAGGAACCAATTCGCTATTGTGTTTCGGTGAGCTTCCGTGGTATTTATGGTATAGAATGGAGGTCAAGGCTTACTTTTCGGGGGCGCAATCGTTCATATAACAGCCATGACTATCTTCGCCGGCAACGCCGCCCGCTAAGATGGTGCGGCTGCCTACCTCGGCAGTCCGACCACATTCAGCCCAGAGCTGCTTCAAATGTTCCTTGAATTCTGGGGGAGCATTGCGGGAAAGTGCTGTCTCACAAAGACCCGGGTTGACGGTATTTATGATGACTTGACCACGGCTGAGAGGCAGCCGGTTGGTGAGCTCTCGTGTAGCAAGAGTCACAATTGCTTTCGAAGCGGGATAGCTAGATTTATCGGTCAGTAAAACTGCACACTTGAAAGTACGACAAGGTAACTGACACCCTCATGCCCATGTCTGTTTTCTCATTCATCATGTTAATTGCATCATGGGCACATTCCTCCCACAGCTCCTTCATGTCAAATCCCACGCCGCTGGTGACAATAGAGAGGCAAGGCGTGTAGGAGAACTTGGCTGCATCGGAACGCAGTTTGGGCAGCAGCAAAACTGCCAAGAGGAAAGTGCTTGTAACGTTGACTTGAATAGTGAGGTATTCATTCCCAACTCTGTCCTGATTGGCGACGGCCGCATTTTCAATGATGCTGTCGATGCGCGGTAGCTTATCTGCCTTGGCTGCAAAGGACTTTACAGAGTCGTAGTCGGAAAGGTCAAGTTGCCAGACCTCGGCGACACCAGTGACGCCCGTGGTGCCTTCGATGTCTTTTCTTGCTGCTTCTCCCGCCTCGACATTGCGCACGGCCATGATTACCTTCCCGGCGCCGATGGCAACGAGATGGCGGCATGCTTCCTTACCAAGACCGACATTTGCGCCAGTTACAATGAAGGTACGGCCTTTGCAATTTCCCTTCGTGATCTTGAGTGGCAGCTGACGGGACTGGCGAGTTGCATGGTCGGTAGCAGACATGACGTCAAAATTTGAACGATAATTAGATCTCTTGAGGGGTGGCGGAAGGAGTCTGTAGTTGTGGTGCTGTAGACTGCGGCTGTTGGCAGTGAATCTCGATGGGGGGCTTTGCTCTTAATCCGTATACATCCCGAAGGCGTACGGTCCCTTCACACAGTGGTAAACGGAATCTCGATGGTGAGAGAGATTGCTATCATTGAATTGTGTCAAACTGGAGCCTTCTTATAGTAATTGAGGCCTGCGTCCACCAGACAAGGCTCATTCACTGATCGATGCAAAGTATCCGGTCTTTGAAGGAAGGGCCAACATCTCGTTTGAAGTTTACGGATCAATCTGGAGTCAAAGAGAGTGTATTATCCCGACTGAGGGGAACCTCGACGTAACGCCTCATCGTTGACCAATAGGGGAATGGCACTTTGAAGGGTTAGTGTGCTACCATGTCGAGTTATTCAGGTTTAACTCCATGGCCCGGGCTTAAGTCCGCGGGTGCGACAACGACCCATGCGCACAGCACAACTCCATGCGGGAGCTCGAATCCCAATAGTTGCAACTCGGTAAAGATAGTCAACACTGATATGATTCTCGATTGAGAGGGAGAATTGAATGCAGCAGGTCTATTTCATGTCTTAGACAGATGGAACATTTCCCCACACCAAGTGCATTAAAACCTATTGTCTAGGGCTTGCCCTAAGGAGCTGTTCCTCTAACTGAATAAAGTCCGGCGTAAAAAAAGACTATGCAGCAATGCAAATTTTCAATTTATGGAACATTCAAAGAACTGCCTTTGACCTTCGTGCTCGATGCTTACATAAAAAGCTAAGCTAATTGTATGGGAGGAAGGGAGAGTACAATCCCAGGTAGAACTATCATATTTCCTGGTACATTGAACTTGAAAAGCTCGGGCCATATGCCGACACAAGGTCAACGCTATCAGGATTTGGAAACATTAATTGCAGGTAGTCACGAGTCCGAGTCAAGTTATCATCCCGCTGGTAGAAGAGACGTTTGTTGTCGAAGACATTGCCGGTCAGTAAAATAACCATGCTTGACTCATAAACAGCAGCAGCAAAATTCACCTGTTAGTCCATTTGCAAGAATTAGATGAGACTGCGTAAGACGGAGTTTGCTAGTTTGAAGAGCGGTCGGGAACAACGGGTTTATGCTGCTTATTCCGACATTCATATCCAATCCGCCAGGATGCTTATTAGCCCATTACAGTATCGCTATAGGAGGACCCGGTTGCTCCGTGACTTCCAGGTCGTGACTGTTGTAGCGATAGGCTATGTCCGCAAATGCTCCACAGGTAACAGCCCGCGATTGAATTAGACGGTCACAATCAAGGAGAACCCGGGCCTAAACAACATTGCACACGCAGTCAGTTGAGACGTGGCTCCGAACCGGAAGTTCGTCAAATACAACCTGTAAATTACGTGGGGCATTGTAATTTGCTGCAGCGAGCGTAATCTATATCACGCCGCCAGGTACTTTCCTGGGTCTCAACGGGCCGGCTGAGAGACCAGCACGGTAGCAACCCACGTCTTCTACGCCAGTGACCTTTTTCTTGACCAAAAGCTAATTATCGCTCTCCTCGAACTTCCTCTGCTTCTTCTGTGATATTCAATGTATCCTAGCAGCACCTGTAAGGGTGTTGCAGTCTTGCAGGACGCAGAGGCCTAGAGGTTTGCCATTCATCGTTCACATGACGTCCTCTAACGTTTACTACCGCAGAGCTTAACACATAAAATGGAAGAGGGAAAATAGAAGACGATCGTTCTCTCTCAGATGACATCACATCCCGCCAACCCTGTGATCCAATATCAGTGCGTCAGGTCCGTTCTTAGCTATGGTCGCGAACGGGCAGCCGCCCTGATGTACTTCGCAGCGGAAAACAGTTCCCACGAAGCCGGGGCTATGCACTAAATGCTTACGATGTTTGTTTCGAACTCCGTCCTATATCCGTGAATGGCGTTTCGAAGTCATGGATTTTAAGCTTCGGCCAAGGCATCCGTCCCTCCGTCCCGTCCCTGGCGGCTCCCGAAAAAACACTGCTTAGCGCTTACCCGTTGACGAAGCTGCATCTAAGCGAGGGGCACTTTAAGCTAGCCTAGGACCGGAGGAAAGCAGTAGCAGCTGGTGCGACTGCAGATCCCCACGCCGGCAGCCACTTTCTCGTATTGCAATGCTGTAAACCGTTCAGGTCCAGGAGGCTAGGAGCCCTGGAGCTCGGAAGCACCAATGCTCTTCAGCCGAGTCCCGACCGTCCTCTGTTTGGATGAATAATTCTCCGTAAACACTCCTGGATTGCGTGTCTGATTGGTTTACTTTGAGGTCCGAAGGATGAACATGCCTAAACGCAAGGGGGATATACGACGTTGCATACAAATAGTGCAACTAGATCGGAGCCGAGAAGGCGAAAGAGCTACAGCTGGTGTTCTCTGAATACTGGGTTCTATAAAAAGCCTTGGAGTCCCCAATTTTGGCTCTTCATTGACGACTTACACATACCGCCCATAGCCTCGTCCACGCTTACGTTCTTTGAAAATTATTGGACCATCTGCAAAAGTATGGCTTTCTTCAGGATCTTGACTTTGGCGGTCTCAGCTGCCTCCCTGGCTTCTGCCTCGGTACTTGGGCAAGGATACTCCCACCTACCGACAAAGAGATCCTCTGGAACAGTCGCCGGGGCCGAACCCGGGACTTCCTACACGTGGTCTTCAGACGGCACGACGGCGCAGTGCCCCGACCTTCCAACTGCCGATCTCGAAACAAGCCTCGACCAATTCGACGGCATCTTTCCTCGACTGTGAGTCCCGCATATTGCAACCTCTACATGCATAAGCGAATGAAATTGACTTTCGTGTAGGTACGACGATGGCACACCCGGCGGCGGGAATGTATCGGGTTACGGCGCCTTATACCTGTCCTACCCGGATGCAGGAACCTTCTCTTTCTACCTGATCTACACGTCTGTGACCCCAAACACGACTGCCACCTGGGTCGATACTGGCGCGGATATTTCAAACGTGTGGACTGCAATTAAGGATGATGTGTACGACGTGTGGGGCCAGAACAACACCTTCCAATGGGCAACGTATCAGATCAGCAAGACGATAGATGGAAACAGCAACCATGCCGGGCAGCTGCAGATCAACATTCAGACACCGACGTTTGTGAAGGGCTGTGGCACTACATGTGGAGGAGGCTGCGATCCTAACATTTGTGATTGTTAGAGGCAGGTAGACACGGTTGAACTATTATGACTTTGAACTATTTCACGCACAAAAAGAGTCACATACCTACGTCTCATCACTGTATATATATAACCAGTTCTTAAACGAGGTCTGTAAATCTGTCAAACATGTGATTCGCTGGGACCTTCTGTCGTGCTAATCCCTGGTTAATGGCACCATTTGGGCTATTACCATGACAGTGCCTTCTCACAACCCTGGAGAAAATTGGGATTAAGCTCACAGATGAACCCTGACAATAGAATAGTTACAGGCAAGCACCAACGGATGTGTGTACGACAGCCGGGGAAGCTAGCTACCTAGGTAAAAGAATTGTCCACGCGGTAACCCAAAGACTCTAGTGATGAACAACTCACGAGTTCCTCCTTCTTCCCTGCACAGTAACTACCCTAGGGTAGGGGTGATACGCATACAAAGTCAAGACTGGCCTGTTCTATGTCTGCCTAACCTGGAATTGTACAAATTCGTTTGTATAACCTGACGAATTATCGCTACTTAGCAGTCAGCTCATCAGATTGTGGACTCTTGAGCTGGTGGTCGTGCGCACTCTGTTGGAGTCGTTCCACATGTGCAAGTCAAAAATTGGCCCATGGAGTGGCTCAATTTACTTGACTTTAAGAAACGAGACATTCACCTCTGATCAGGCAAAGATTGTGCTTGAAGGCGTCATGCCGCTTTCCTCATCTCTTTCAGATTAGTCACGATTGTTCTAATTACCGTTTTCTAATTGTTGTTGGTGATTCCGGTACGCGGTGATATAATAGTCTCTCGGATCGTCGTCTTCAGGTGAGCCTCGAATACCGTATTTGCATTGCCACTCCAACTCGATATACTCCATCGCTCCGGATTCCTTCAGCCGCTTTGCGTCCCACATAACATATCCCCAGCGGTGTAGCGCTTTGGGAATATAGCCACCAAACAGGTTACTGTACCGGCCGTCCCAAAAAGTGACCCATGCCAAGGGAGGCGACAACAAATCGTCTTGCTCAAATGGCATTTCTTGTTGGGTGTACTCCAGTACGTCATGGTCGGACAGCCACTGTCTTTCGAACTGAACATAGTCAAGGACTAGACACTGCCCATTAGTATTCTTTTCTCCCCTCCCAAGGACTCTCACGATGTGGAATGTTTGACTTTGTAACACAAAGCGAACGTTGCTTCAACTGCAACGAAAATACTCGCACGGTGATAGTTAGGATGGTGGAGGGAATCCGGTTGTACTTACCAGCTTCATCGATCCATTCAAAAATGCGTATACGTCCGCCGTAACGTTCGACGTTTTCTATCATTACGTCACAGAGTTCGTCGAAATCCTTGGCCCGAAACGTTTCCTGTAGGACTGGCAACCCTACGGAAAGGAGGTCGCAGAGCGTTTCAACATTGATCCCTGCAGAGCACATTTCAGTAAAGAGTATTGGATGCGGGCGGGGAGATATAGTGATAGACTCACACTCTTTACTAGGGCGATAGAGAAGTAACCACTCTTGCCTAATATCGAGCATACCGTAGCGGCATCTACTTTTAATGTTCTCGTCCCCATTGAGCTCCCACGCGCACTCAATGAAAACGCTCTTGAGTCTTTCTTTGGCGAACTTGTGTACACAAACTATCTGCTCGGTTGCCCAGGGGCCGAATGAGTCAAGGTCTGTCAGCATTTGCTGAGAGTCCGAATAACCGAGGTGGCAAAGGACTTGTAATCGATACATGGCGCGTTGGATGCGGGACTTCTCGGTCTTTGTCAACGGGGCTGCCTGCGGAGAGGACGATAATGCGCCGAGGGCCCAGCGACAGTAACGTTCAGTCAAAGGCTCCACTATATCAAGGTGAAAGTGGGCCATCTGCTGAATTATCTCAAGAGAAAGCCCGTCGATGGCAAGTCCCGAGGGAGCAGTATCCGGGTTTTCCAGGTATTCGTCGCGGAAGTCGTGCCAATTCGCATCCGCAGCCCTAAAATAAGGATCAGACGTACAGGCAACGTACGCATCCGGAAAGAAGCCATCGAGAGCACAACTCAGGATGTTCCTCAGTATAGGGAGGCAGTTATTGGAGTAGACGTAATATAAGCGTGGTGAGCTTTTGACAAGGGCTCGGAGAGAGTCCAGAGATGACTCAGACAGGATCCGAGTCTGAATCTCAACAGGTAATCTTTCAAGGGAGCAAAGCAAGACCTCTGCCATCTGCTTCGGCGATTTCTCTTGTTCAGGCCCTGGGAGGCTCCACTCGGAACTCGTCGAGGTGCATGGGGAGCTGCATGCAGGAGCGATTACATTGGCATCATCCATGGTAGATGAGTGTGGAGAGCTGCACGCAGGAGCTTGCTCATTGGCATCATCCGGGCTGGAGGAGAGTGTAAAACTTGTCGTAGTGGAGTGGGTATCTTGTATTTGTGCAGGAACAGTCAGGTTTGTTGACTGGCTCCGGGCGGATGACTGGCTTGGTGGTCTTGTCAACGCTGAGCTTGGGGATGTATCTGGATTAAGAACAATACAGCCTGCCGCGGAGCTTGGAGATACGACTCGATCAGCAGGTTCTGGTATTGCTTCGGGGCTCATGCAGCATGCGAGCCGCCTGAGAGACAACGCAAGTTTCTTCATGATGCAGAAGTTGACGACAGCGATGTTTTCAAGACGCTGAGGAATTGGCAGCAAGGTCGGTTGACATGTTGGTGGTGCCTCTTTGGCTGCTTGATAAAGGTGAGTGTCAAACTTCGACTGCTATCGAGCTACAACAGTGTTGGGTGTCGGCCGGAGCTTTGACTCACAGCCTGTGTGAGTGAGATCGCAGACGTTAGAAGATGACTGTTTCGGTGCCTAGGATACACAGCCTCAGGCAATTGCAAGTGTGCGGGCAGCAGGGATGAGGGAAGCAACCCGAAAAATTCAAGGATGGCACTTCAACATGGCATCCATCTCGCTGTACAATAGAATTAGAATATCTAGGCATACCACTCCCACGAAGCTGGCGTGGCAGCTCTGCACAGTCTCCTGAAGACGCTGCGAATCTCGGGGCCAAGTCTCACTAGGCCCGGCTCCCGAGGGTGGGTTCGAGGCACAGATCTGACCTGCCGCTTCGGACCTGCAGCGTAACACCCGCCAATAACGAGGGACAATGGTGGGATAGCACTCTTCGCACAATGGAAGAAGGTACCTAGGCACACTTCACCAACAAAGCTGGAGTTGGGGGGGGGGGGGGTGGACAGGTTTGCACAGCCTCGATGCGAATCTCTCGGCCGAGTCCCACCGGGGCTCGAGGCACGGGTCGGACCTGCAGCGTACGCAAGCACGCTGGTTTCCAAGCCTTCTTCATTTGTTCATTGATCGATGGCTTGGAGCTGGACGCATCATGGCTTTGAAAATTCCATTGAGACGAGCCTATGTTGTATTGTAACTAGGTACCTGCAGGTAAAGTCCAAGACATTTGCCCCGCCTCTGGGCCAGGCAGACAGACTGTGCCGCACCCACCTATTTGTGGCTCGGTTGTGACGCCCACGGCTCAAGTGCACTCGCTCTATGTCTTCGTGCGCTCTACTGCCTGGCGCAAGTTGTTACGGCTGCCCTATGCAAGTCAGCTGGTAGCCCTAACACATATTTTGGACCTGAGAATTGCCTGCCAAGGAGGCATTAGTGCACGAGAAAGAGGCTGTGCTGTGAAAATCCCCATCCACCAAGTCACTGGGCAAGTAACGAGCCGCCGCTCCACGCGCAGTAAGCCCGCCCCCAGTAAGCTGGTCTCGTCACACAGTAGAGATCGGGCACTATCACCTGCAGGCAGCTTAGAGTTGCCATGCAAGCAATCCCAGATGCAAAAAATATCCCACTGTATGCTTAGCTGGAAGACCCATTTGCGTGCCCTCTGGATTACAACACACCGTGACAACTCGCTAATCCTCTGCCAGGGCTTCAGTTGACAAGTTCACCACAGACTTATGCACATCTTCAATACAACAGTAATACCTGATAATGAGGCATGGCATTCTTGAAGTGCATACCCACTTCAGTGTGTAACTTGAATATCCTCACCCCTGTGAGCTAGCCCGTGTGAGGCCGGGATGAGAAGATGAGGACTCTTGGAAACAGGAAGACTATCCACATGGTAGCTCTGAGACGATGGTATAGTAGTGCCTGTGATGACGACTGCAGACACACGGCGGGGCCTGGGAAGGCTCACAGAGGTGAAAGAGAAAAGAAAGGCCTGGACCTAGGGATCCAGGTGCAGTCGTCTGATGTGTGTTTTGACAGCTCGGCAGAAGCTTGAGAGGGCAGAAGGGCTTGGCGGAACCCGTGTACACGCAGCAGGACAATAGGAAGCTTGGAGGGACAAGAGGGCTTGGCCGGTAACGGCCAAAGTTCACTTTTCAGGTGGCTTGTCTCAAAACGGCCCTGGTTGGCGGCTCGGCAGCTCGGCGGGCCTCCTCCCCTTACCCGCCTGGCTGGTTCTGGCCGGCCTGCAATGAGGCTGTGCAAAGCTGCGAATCTCCCGGCCAAGCCTGGCGGACCCTGAGCCCGCCTTACAGTACAACACTCTCTGTATGTATACCTGGACATTTGTACGCTCAGTCACTTTCAGTTTTGCGACCCAATCATGCCCAATCCTATTGCCTCAAATCGTCAAGATCTTTTGCTACGAGCTGGCACGGCGGCATCGATTGGTCGAACGCTTGCAGGCGGACAGGGCAAGTGGTTGGCCTAAGTAGAGGGACAACCTCGGGAAGCTTGACGTGGGATGCGATCAGCACCACCGTGCTTCCCATCGTCACTACCACACACACAAGTTCCAACATCCAATCCCGTGGCCCGACTGCCGATATCAATCGATCGCTCTTCCAATAAATGATCTGATCCTGCTCAGCGGCGCATCAGGTGGCATACGCACTGAATTACTGGGGGAGCGCATGGTTGAAACACAAGTTGGGACATTCCTCCAACCTCTTGCCACCTTCTCCTTGCATATAAATATTTGGCAGTCCCTCGGTCTCAGTCAGAGATCATGGACAGTCAACTCATAGCCTCTTTGTACTTTGAACGTGAGACTCGACCGGCTCGTCCACCTCCGTCATCTTTCTACAGGCTCAAACTGAGAATTGCTCCCTTCCCAGGCCACTGCTGTCTTGGCCGTCCTCAGACACTTACCTTGCTTTCCTCGTTGCGATTCGAAACATTTTGAACGTTACCATCTATATTGCCTGGCATACCTACACTGGAGACCTACTCGTGTGCACTCGGATCTTAGTGTACTCGGACGTCTAGGTACTCCAGTTGTTGGCCCTTGACGTTCAATCTTCCTCCATTACATGATCAGTCAATACTACTTTCACGATACTCTTGTCCGGTACCCGCAATTCAATTTCAGATTTACCTGACCATTCAGTTCGAAGGATCTTCTGCTATCAAGGACTGTGTGCTCCTCAGCTCAAAATGCCGCACACCTACAACACATCCTCCACCCCGACATCCACTGTGTAAGACATTGAATCATCTATACTCTGTTTAGCCTGCACCTCAAACAAATATCTGTTCACACACTAATCAAAGCACGGCACTCTCAGCGGGGCTTCCTCCAGTGACCATACCAGCACTGCTTCCCAGCAAGGCTCGACTGCAAGTGGTACACGGACTCCTTCTCAAGGTCAGCAAGCACGAGGTATACACGGAAAGGAGAAGAGGACAGCTCATATAGAGCTAGACCTTCTTGGCGTTGGATCTCAGTTTGACAAAAACGAGTAAGGTGGTCTCGAACATCCAAAGGGCATGGTGTGGGTGTGAAGATGGGCGATGGTGATGTCAGGGTAGCCTGTCGTGCCTACAAGTCACAGCTGTGGTGCGTTCTTGGGGATGGAGGGGTTTCAATGTTGCTTGAAGAGAGTGGTCTTATATTTCTTTCGAACACACCTGGGCTGTGCAGAGGGGGCCAGTAATGTAGTCTTTATCACGAGGACAGAAAGATGGGGGGAGATGCTTGCCTGAGGAGAGGAGGGTTACGATAAATGAATGATGATTTATATATCACTCGATCCTACTTCAATTAGGAGTTTACATCATCCGAAACTCTCTACAGTTCGGCCACCACCGAATGAAGGGCCTTTTTACAAGCTTCGGATACATGAGCATTAACAAACTTAGAACGAAGTTACTCACCAAGATTGACATTACACATCGTCATTTAGCAAAGAGAGGCAGCTGGGGTTGAAATTAGATTCGAACGGCGGCGAGTGTGACGGGGCGCGTGGGTGATGGCAAAAGGTGCGTTGTATTCGGAGTGGGATTGCTATAATCTGATGATGGACCGGCCCAGAGCGTCCCCTTTATCGAGCCTTTTCTCACGCAACCTTTCCTCTCCACTGCCGTAGCGAGATACAATAGGGTGCGTGGCGAGGTATGCTGTCCAAGTTATTGACCTTGCTCCGACGAAAACACATTCAGATGCTCCAAGAGGCGGATGCTTGCAGTCCTCTATCTTCTTAAATCTGAAGAAGAAGAGATCGGATATTCGCACCCGAAAAAACGGATGGTACACCCATACAAGCTGGGTGCCCTCCGCTACAGCTAATCAGAGCGCCCTATTTAACCTTACCTCACCCACGCACCACCTACACCAAGTGCTTTTTATACCCCCAACCTATAGACCTACTAATCCCCCTTTACCTACTAGATAATACTCTCTTACTAACTACCTATAATATATAATATATATAAAATTCTTCTTATAAGTAATTATTTTACTATTAGTTATATATCTTTATTAATAAGAATTAAATTTTCTAGTATTATAGTAATATTACTAGTCTCTAAATATACCTAGCTTAAGGTATAGTAGTAGGCGGATTATTATAACTAGAATACTTTAGTAGATAAGGAAAGTAGTAGTAAAATACTAGGGTAGAAGAAATAATAGGGGTAAGCAGAAGTAATAATAGTAGTATATTTATAGCTATAGATATATATAGTTAATAACTATATATTATTGTTTTGTATAGCGAATAGGTGGTGTAAAAAAACGTTGGTGTACCGGGGGTATACGAGCGGGTGTACTATCCGTTTTTTCGGGTGCGAATATCCGATCTCAAGAAGAAAGCTGGGATCGAGGTTTAAGTAAAGGGGACTGAACCAGCCAAGCGCTCTGTGCGAGAAAGATCAAGAATATTACCATCTTCACAACAATTCTACGAATATGCCGATGCTGTGACACAGGCCGTTTCTCAAAACTGTCTTGTGACGGTCAATGCCCTCAGATGCGGTCACCAAACTGTTCACATAAGTGATCTATTAGCTCACGATGCATCTGGTGCTTAATACAGCACGGTCAAGCGACTGTGACCTCCTTAGAAAGCCAGTACCACATCGCACTTGTAAGCTGAATAGGGATAAGTCTAAATAATCCCTATCCCCTTACCGCTGTTGCTATACCCTACCGGGGGGAGGGGGTATTTTTAACATAACCAGACTAGGGTAACTATATAATCTTAAAATACTTCTATATACGTTTCATAGTACTAATATACTTTTATTTTATATCTATTAATTAATATACTTATTTCCAATATAATATTAGCCCTAATATACTTTAATATACTATTAAGCCCTAATATATAAGTAAAAAAAGGGGGTTTAACCCCTACTTAGGTTAAGTTTTTTTTTTATTACTAACCTAACTACTTATTAGCTATTCTTTAGCTTAACTATTTTTAACCTATTAGAAGCTATAGAAATATAGGAATATAGAAATCTTATTAGCTAGCTAACTTATAAGGACTAAAACTAGTAGATTTAGAGGTCTAATATACCCTAACTCTAATATAGTCTAATATTATCTTAATTCTAATATAGGCTTAATTCTAATATAATATTAACCTTTTAATAGATTTTACTTATAATAGTATTCTATTAGTATTTTACTAGTATTTTACTATAATATCCTAATTTTGTTTAAATGTTAGTTTATGAATACATTGTATGCCCATTGTAGGAACCCCCCCTCCCCCTGGTAGGACTTATGTAAATGATCTTGAAGATCTCAGCTAACCTATTTTTTAGGCCTTATGAATTCTAGGATTTCTATCTAACAGATGAATTATGTGGCCCACCTGATTTGCGCAAATACAGACTAAGGACTTACCGACAACCACTTTAATAGGGGCTACGCCTTGCGGTCCCCTGCTGTGGAAGTCTTAAGTTATAAGTCTATATGGATCCCCTAGTATTTATTGAATTGCGGAAAGTGGTTACCAGGGTATTGTTGTAGGGCTAGTTAAACTGAGCTATTTGTAATAGTAAGTCTTAAATCTTGACTGATACTAAGGTATATTAGTGTTAGGCGTTGGCTGGAGCTTTGACTTATAGCCTGTGTGTGTTAGACTATAGTTGTTAGAATATGACTTTTTCAATTGTAGGTATGTGTGGGCAGGTATGAGGAAACGTCTCGAAAAATCTAAAAATAGCAGTAGGACTCTAACTTGCTGTATGCTCGCTGTATAATAAGAGTAAACCTCCTGGGTACACCATACTAACGAAGCTGGCGGGGCAGCTCTGCACGAATCTATTGGCAAAGCCGCATTGGGGTCGGAACACCGGCGAGACCTATCGCCGACTTGGATCTGGACGGCCAAAACAATGTTGCTGCTCCTAGCCAATCAGATTGCCCCACCCGACGACTTCATGTCGCCGGGCAGAATAACTGACTCGATCGCGTACCATTTCGCGAGGTTTTCAGTGCCGGAAAGTGCTGGTTAATCAGAATAGAACAGGGACTGGACAATCCGGGATCTCACTCGGCTCAACACGTTCAGAACATGGTTGATGAGCGCGCTTCGTGGACATTTTGCCCCGCCTCTCGGCTAGGCTGGCCGTGCCGACAACCCCCCCCCCACACACACACGCCCTGGGCCGGCACGCCCATGGCTCAAAGCCTCTAATGATCCGTCTCGCCGCCTCCATTCCGCGGCCCTGCGACATCCCCCGATACGGATCAGGGAACAGCTGATCTTAATCTTCGGGGCTCCTTGCCCGCCAGGAAGGTATTCGTGTAGGAGAAGGAGTCCGTCACTACGAAAATCCCATCCCGCCAAGTCAGGTCGCTGGGCAGGAAATGGCCAGCCAGTGTCGCCTGCAACAAGGTGCTGGTCGATTGTGACCCATCAAAGCTGGCTCCATTCTCACGGTCAAGGCAGTCTTACTTCCTTCCTCTAACAAAATGGCTTGTCAGAACTGTTTTTCAGAACCAGCTGATCCCTTTTGAGCGCCATACTAAATGGCACCAGGTGATAAGTAATCCCCCAGAAGCAGCCCATCTGGTATAACGTATATATAGCCTTTTTACCGTCCGAGCTCCAGGCGCCAGAACATCGCAGCTTTCGTTCCGGCCATGGCTTGGAGCAGAAGTGGCTTGATGGCATTTGATAATGCATATAGGTGATCCCAAAGCCCGACCCGGGCTTGCTTCGTGGAGTAAGTAGGGTTGAGGCTGGCTTTGATTTGGTGCATTGCGCTGGCCGCCTCGTCCCTGTGCCCACGGAGGCGGCGTTCAATGTCCACCGACCTCAATCAACGGGGCAATCCACAGGGCCGCTCCGAATTACCTGCGTACCGGCGGCATGCCGCTGCTTGCAGATTTGCTGCTCCCACGCCATTCTTATCTGGGAGAGGTACTGACTGGGATGGGACATGGAGTGGAGCCAGAGGAAGAGGTGTTGGGTTGTCTGGTTGTGGGTGTCTGCCGGGGTGTCAGGGGTGGCCCATGGCCAGACTGTGGTGTCTCCGCCCTCCTACATACAGGAGAAGTAAGCGCGTGATTAGGACCAGTTTCGGCGGCTAGCCAAGGCGCCCAAGGGCCCGCTTTGCTCCGGACGGGACACCCAACCAAACGGCCGGGCTCTAGAGACTGCCTTGATGGCCCCCACAAAATCCTCGGGACTGATCTGACACCCTGCGGGGGCCCGCCAGCGCGCAACTGCATGTTCTTTGCATAGGTACCTGGACACCCGTCCATCCATTCCACCTCATTTTATATACAGCCTTGCCTAATCCTAGTGCCCTTGATCCTCAATTTCGGTCCCTGCGAGCTGCCACGGGAGCACTGATTGGCGGAATACCATACATGCAGTCAGAGCTCAAGTTGCTGGTCCAAGTAGAGGGACAAGTGCGACCTTTTGACCTGAATCTGATCCATCACCGGTGGGGGGTGTCACCACCGCCCAGGTGCGGCGAACGAACCATATGCCCGTCCCGCCCTCCACCACCATCGACCGCCGCTTCATCACCACATCAAAACACGGAAGTCTGACATGCAATCCAATGGATCGAAACCTGGTGTCTCCATCATCCCCCAAGGTCTAGCTCATCAGTTCATGAAGTGGCATGGATACTTGAGTACTGGGAGAGGGCATAGCTGAATCGCAGCCTGGGCCTTCTCCCCAACATGTGCTTCTTCTTCTTCTTGGATATAAATATGAACGTCCCAGTGCTATCATAGCACGGACGGCCAACTCACATTTCATTTGATATCGACCAGCTCGCCCACTATTACCATCAATCAACGCGCTCAGCTTGAGTGGTTCCTTTCCTCCACGGACCCACTGCTGTCTTGACCAACACCGGACGACAACTGTACTGTCCTCATCGTGCTCTCTATTTGTTGACAACAAGGGTTCCAGATTATCAACACTACTATCCATACAACCTCACATACCCTTCAGAACTCTTCGTTTACAGCCGTCTCTTAAACTTTAGTAGTTTAAGTTATCCTTCGCCTTCAGCTCTCTCTTCGTTGCGTATTCGACTAACACGGCCCTCACGATCCTGCCGTCCGACATTGTGCATTAAAAGCAGAGTCTTATCCTTTCAGTATATATAGCCTCAGAGAGCTGTGTCGTCCTCAACATAATATGCCGTACAACTCTGACCCGACCTCAGGGTCTGCCTTGGCGTCCCCTGTGTAAGCTATCGGAGCATCTACATGCAGTCCACCCTTTACTTCATACCTACCTGTCCACCTTCTAGCTAAGTATCATACTTCCAGCGAGGCTTTCTCTGGTAGCTATACCATGGCCGCTTCCCAGCAATGCTCGACCGCAAGTGGTACACCGGCCCAGCGACCTGGCGGGGGCAGGGATAATGATGAAGAGAAGAAACGTCGCATGAACATAGACCTTCTTTGCATCGGATCTCAATTCGACAGCGAGAGGCAGAATGAAGTTCAATAGGCCCTCGCCGGGAGAAGGGCTGCTGGCTTGGTGACAGCATACACCAATGGTTACAGCTGATTTGCGGTGGAGGTTTAGGAAGTTTGCTTTATGCGAGAGTCACCTGTTATGATGTATTTGGATACGGTGTGGAGTAGCCTGGTGATCTGGCCCCCATCAATGACAATGGTGTGGAAGGAGTACATGTGCTCACCGAGAAAACGATGGCTACTTTAGCTGGACGAGAAGTTCTGCTTTCTTCAATTACATCAAAAAGAATTTATTTCTCTCGAATGCAAGATTCAACGGTCTTTGAGCGCTTAACACTGTCGGAAGGGACCGTACGCCTTCGGGATATATACGGATTAAGAACGAAACCAGACAACATTCCACCAAACAAGTCGTGGTAGCCGAAGTTGACAAAATATACTTACTACAACCACCACGGGGGAAGAAATGAGCGTTGCCGGCCAGAAATTCCATTGCGTTGACCATTCTACAATGAAACAGATCAGATGCTGTGGAAAGTGGGCTCTTGAAGTCGTCTGTCTTCTCAATTTGAAAAAGAAAAAAAGAAAATCAGATATTCACACAGTAAAAAACAGATAGTACACAGGTACAATGTATATCTAATACACCAAACCTTAATTTACACTACCAATTCACTATATAAAACAATAATACATAGTCATTAACTATATATCTATTACTATATACTTACTACTATTATTACTTATACCCCTATATTTTAGCTATTTCTTTCCTTATCTACTAGGGTATTCCTTAGGTAACCTAATTACTATAATTACCTTTTAAGTCTCTTTCTTATCTAATAAGGTCCTCTATAGTTAGGTCTACCTATAGTAGCTAGTTAATAGTCTCACTAGCCCTTATATAGGGCTTTTTAGCTACTAGTCTAGGTAGTTAGTAAGAGAGTATTATTTAGTAGGTAAAGGAGGATTAGTAAGATCTATAAGTAGAGGGTATAAAATATATAAAATGTACCTAGTGTAGGTACTATATATAGCTAAGTGTGATTAAATAGGGTGTTCTGATTAGCTACAGCATAGGTATAAACAATATACCTGTGTATTATCCGTATTTTGCTGTGCGAATATCCGATTCTCAAAAAAAAAAAAGTGCCTTGGCTCAGCGAGCTTTGGGGTCCAAGAGGCCATGGACTGTGAAGTGATGCAATGGACTACTGCCAAAGTGCACCAGAGGAATTACACCTCGTTCCATCTATATGCTCTAGTTGTCTCTCAAGATGTGGCGCAAAAGCGAATTAGAGCGGGCATCCACTCAGCCATACAACAATCCCATAACCAGTACGAAATTCTTTGCTTGCCTTCGAGGTAGTGGCAAACGGGCAAGGGCTCGCCGACAGCAATCTCAGCCTCCCCTCCCCCTCCTTTCCCGAAAACCGCTCCAAGGTATGGAGATTTCGCGTTATTATGACACGGTGAAGTAAATTCAACGGCCTCCGGCGGCATCCACCCAGGTACACTTCAATTTCCGGGTCGCTTGGCGACTTGGAATTCCTCGACTTAGTGAGTTGCAAACGCGTTTGTGTGAACTTCAGTGATCAATCTGTTTAGTTGACGACTATGTTAAATTTCCTATTAATTTGGAGATCGGAGATTCGCACCGGAAAAAACAGAGGGTACACCGGTTACTGAAATAACTATATACTAAAATTACTAACTAAATTTCTTTAAAGACAATATTAAGCTATATATATTAAATATCTTCTAAATTTCTATTTTATTCTTATATAGGATTTAAGTATAGAATAATTCTTATATAACTAATATTTAATAAATAGTACTATATTTTATTTTTTTTTAAAAAAAGTACTATATTAGTTTTTATCTTAACTTTAAATTAGATTTTTTTCTAAGTATAAGATTTTATACTATAATATACTATAAGATTTAAGGTATTTAACTATATATTTTTTATAATTATAAGCTTATTAGAGCTTAAGTTATAATCTTATAAAGAGAATATTACTTAGTAAATAAAAACTTACCTAAAAATTTAAATATAATTTTAAATAAAACTAATTTTATATAGTTAAATACCTAAAATATATAATAAAAATAATATAGAATAATATAAAGATATATCTTAGTATTTAGCTAAAAAATTAAAAAAAAAATGAGTATTTACCGGTGTACCCTCCGTTTTTTCCGGTGCGAATCTCCGATCTCTTAATTTGCCACTGAAACTAGTTCCCGTGGCCGTGAACCAGGCTGCTGGGCTGCTGAGCTGTGAAGCCGTATTTATTAGTGGTTTAGCCAACGTGCCCAAGTGAAGTGGTGAGCTGTGCATGGCTTCAGAGACTGAGCGCTTAATCATGGACACTCGGTAGAGCGAGCCCTTAGACTGCCCTTGGGTAGGGTTTATATTTGCGGATGATCCTTTTTGAAAAGCCCCTACCATTCTCTGAAAGCTTTTTACATAATACTAGTCATTATCAATTTTAGCGCCCTCACTCTGCTGCAGTACTTGCGTATTTTGCAGGGATAAGAAAGTACGACTATCTGGTATTGAAGCGGCTAGGAAGACGATCAACCAACCACACATATTGTTCTAACATCAGGCTGAGTACTGATCCAGACCTTGTGCTCTCCTTGCTTATTTGCTCTGTTATTCCCAGATGCCCCCCTCCAGGTGTCAGTACTCCACCCATCATCTCAGCACCACCTGTCCAACCGGTTGAGATGCCCACGGCTCCTTCTTTTCTGCCCTCACGCACTCTACTGGCGTATGCTCGTACTGATCTTGAACTTCGGAGACCGTTGCCGGCCAGGGAGGCATTCGTGCAGGGGAAAGAGTCTGTCACCACCATACCGCCTCGTCCGCCTGCAACCTGGTTAAGTAGCTAGCGTTGATCTGATAGATGACGGGTTATCTCCCTAACAGATTCTCTAGCACATATTGCTTTGCACTAGTTAGGTTTGCCGTGTGGACAGGCAAGAAGCTAGTACATCATGCCCAATACATGTATGCAGCCATGCGGGTGAAGTAGAGGTCGCAGGGCTGGCTGATGGATACAGCAGCATCCACCTCGACAAGTCGAGTGATGCCAGGGTAGTGAGTGGTCAAGAAAAGCCCAACATGTCGCTCACCCCCGGGCGAATCACACTCTTGAAAGTCGAAACAGACACGTTTATAACAGCGAGATGACGATGTTGTGCTAGCAAGAAGTCCTCAGCCCTGCCACAGCAGCCACGGAGGTGCGTGCAAAACAGTCTAGTGCGCTTACACATCAGATTTTGGAGCCTCCTGGTCTGTGGCGCCTGGACCTTGAGCTTGAGCTTGACTACCTATGTTCCGCCGCCTGCACGAGATCTTCCTTCTAAGTTGCCGCCCAGAGCTCCTAGCTCATCGCCCTTGTGGGTAAATTGTCTTCACGGCAGGACTACCTAGGTACTGCGAGAAAATGTGTCACTCAGTTGAACCTCGACTACGCTGCACCATCCAGTACCGCACAGAAGCCAGATACGGTGGCACAGTTACATTGGTTAATTGTTACACATATCAACCCTCCCCACTACAGCTATTCTCGCTCGACGACGGCAATTAGCTCTTGTCCGAGTTTTGTTGCAGTCAAGCATGATATGAGCTGCGGAGCCTTGGCTGGTCACGCGTGGACATCAATGATGGAATTGTGGTGTGCAGAAGAGCTCTGAGCGTCGCCGTCGTGCGGCAACTGGAATGACGATCGCAGTTGCATGGCGGGAAGCTGTGAATGTCCTGACTTTGCGATGCCCTCTTAGCGTTTATTGGCAGTATGTCGGCGTGGACGTTTTCTGGGGTGGAAGAGAGCGCTCTGGTGAAATCGCCCGTTTTGGGGCCTGCAACTTGAGCTTCCTGCCTGCCTGCATGCATTCCAACCCGGTCCGGATCTCGACAGTCTGGTGATGAGGACCACACCTTCGAGGAGACGGGCGACATGGCGACAGACTCAGGCGAAGCTATGGATGTTTGCGATGACACAAAAATAGGTGGTGATGTGAAGCTCTGATATTTTTGCATGAAATATTTTAGCATATGGCCTACGCGCTGTAGAACACATTGTGAAGATGCTCTAGTGCACACTGATATAACGACTGCTATTCCCTGAGATCCCTGTCAGAGCTGCGGAGGAGAAGCCCAGGAACCTGGGGAAGAAATCGCTTTCAGAGTTGAGGAGTCGCCCAGGAACCAGGCGAAGAAACGGCCCAGGTTTTGGGGGCCTAAGATTTATTCATGTCAGGCTGGGGCAGGTCAGCCGGCCCCAGGGATTTCCAGCGCTTGGTGGCGGGCCTCTAATGCATCCACTACGACGGCTCGCCAGAACCCTAGGGGTCGAATGCAGGTCAGCCCGCTTGGTGGCGGGTCTCTAATGCATCCACTACGACATCAATTGGAGCGTGGCTCGCCAGTACACTACACATGTAGGGGATAGGATGCCATCTAGTGCAGCTGCAGCCGGCGAACCATGTGCTTGCGCAACCCTCCATCACCGCTTGACCACACGAGATTTCCAATCACATCTCGGATGTCTAGCTCACGGTCCATGAGGTGGCATAAATATTTGAATACCGGGAGGCATAACTGGATCGCAACCTGGGGCTCTCCCTAACATGTGCTTTCTTCTTGAATATAAATACTGAACGTCCCAGTGCTCTCACAAAATGGACGCCCAACTCACAGCACTTCGATATCGACCAGCTCTTGCACTTTCACCAACTGTCCATGGGCCCACTGCTGTCTTGGCCGTCCCATTGCGACTCCTTTGCTTTCCTCGTTGTGCTTTTTGGTTCTTAATAATACCATCCTTATTACCTGGTAGACCCTTTAGACCTATTCGCCTCCCTCCACGCCGCAGGTACCTCACTTGAGCGCTCGGCTATTGCATTCTGTCCCCTTTCGTTACACACTTGAACAACACTTCTATTACGATCCTCCTGCCCGATATTGTCCAGTCGAGACAAGAGCCTTATTCTTCCCAGCGATTTGCTTTCAAAGAGCTGTGTCCTCCTCTGTCAACATGCCATACACCTCCAATACATCCGCAGGCTCCGCCTCGACATCCACTGTGTGAGATATTGAAGAACCTTTTATCAGTTCACACTCCCTGTAAGAAAACCTGTTCACCGGCTGATCCAGCACGACACTTTCAGCCAAACCGCTTCCTCCAGTAGCTGCACCGGCACCGCTGCCCAGAAAGGCTCGGCCACAAGTGGTACATTGGATCCTCGTCAGGTTCAGCAAGGACATGGGTACCAGTACAGTGATGAGAGGAAGGAAGATCGTATGAAGCTAGACCTCCTTCACATTGGGTCTCAATTCGAAAGCAGCGACTGAATTGCCAGTGTGCCGCACGGGGCTGAAGCCACATGCCCATCAGTTGTGTCTTCTTATATTGTTATCTACATTGTCCCTTTATTTTCACACGCTGGGTCTTTCAGAGGTTGGTACTGTATAAAGGCACAGCATATGACCTCGAATTATAAGGATTGAAAACGAAACCAGTGACGCATAGGTGAACTTGAGTGTACCAGAGTGTGTCTGAATGGGCGGTGGTGGCAGGCTGGTCAGGTGTGTTAGGATAGCCCACGATATCTAATCGATCACCAGAGTTGACTTTAAGTGGTGGATTACTAGTAGTGAAGATGGTTCAGGGGAGTGCCTTCTTTTCGTGTCTCATCTATGACACGTCGCAGACGAGTACAGTAACTTGGCCCTCCTGGGTTGACAAGGGCGGAAATGAAGGTGCATGTTGGCTGGGCCTACGACCTTGAGGGATTCAAAGTGTGTTGGATATAGTTGCTTATATGTGTCCGCGGGAAGGGTTGCATGAACTTGAAGGGCCTATGGTCTCTGGCTACCTAGGTAAACTAACAAAGCATTATCCCAGTACAGGTACTTATGGAATCGATGACTACGCTAGCTTGATGAGGCGTCTTGTTGATTTGTCTATACCCGGTGTAATTCATTACTTCGATCTGAACATTTGTCCATTTTCTCGAAACACAAAGTAGAAGCTAGTGCTAAAATCAGAGTCGGACAGCCGCGGTGAATAAGAGCAGCCGTGGCAAGCCAGGCTCACAAAGTTTTTGATACTACTCGAATGAAATAGATACAAATGCTCCAAAAGACGGATATTTGCAGTTGTCTGTCTTTTCATTTCTGACGAAAGCTGGGATCGAGGTCTTATTAAAGGAGAGTGAGCCCGCAAAGCGCGCTGTGCCAGTAAAAGGTCAAGAACACTGGCATGTTGACAATCGAATGGCATAGTTTTATAGGTTCCTTCAAATAGAAGATGATCAAGTGAAGATGCTTCTAATTCAAGCTGCATATCCTAAAACAGTCTACGATTGAGAATCAAGCCATGTGCCCACGGGAGGTTGGAAGTGCACAAGGCCATGAATGATCATGAAATGACACAATGCTGAAATGTGCCAGCAATCGAATCGTTCCATCCATGCGCTCTAGGAATCTATAAAGATGTCGCGGGACTGCGGACGCACGGTGGTTATCCACACATCCTCCACAGCAGGCCTCTCGCTAGTCCAAAACCTTTTCTTGCCTGTGACGTGGCGATAGACCGCCGAGGACTTGCCGACAGAAATTACCCCCCCCCCCCCCACAAGAATTCCGCTTCACGGTATTGGAATATCACAGCATTTTGTATTTTGTCAGGGACGCATATACTGACTGGCCTACGGTTGCGGTCATATAGGATACAGTCTACTAGTTGCTTTGTAGAGACTTGGCGAGTTGCAAAGCATTGGCATGAAGGCCCTCATTAATGATTTTTTTTCTGAATTCAAACCCACTCTGACCTCCCCTTCTGACTGCCTTTCTATTGTCTCAGTCGTAATGGTCTCATTGGTCTTTGGCTGGAATAATGATTTGTATTACATACTGGCTTGGCCAAAGTGAATGGCAATAGTGTATTAATTCGGAGAGTGAGCGTTGAACCATGGTGACTGAGTGGATTGGAGATTTTCGATTGAGAGATACGATTACGATCTTTGGAGGACTCTTTTTGAAACATTCCTTCTCGGAAAACCCAATGAAACACTTTCTGTAGTCACGGGAAGATTCGGCACTTTGTCCCTTACTACTGTATTTATGCGTCTCGTAGGGACAAAAGAGATATCACAGAAGCCACTCAAAAATCTGAGACTAACAGCGGCTCTGAGAAACGAAATCGGACAACTAGCAACAAAGGCTATTGTGAATTTCAAAATGACCACTTGATCCCTGTCTTCCAAAATGTCCCGTCTGGTCCTTGATCATTGGCTCATATTCCCACCTCCTCAATAGCGAGAGGTGTCATAGGCCGATGAGGATTCTCTCGTGTGTAATAATTCTCATAATCGGCGTTATATTATGAACATGTCCGTTTCACGTCGTATTAATCGCCCAAGAGCAGCGAGCTTGGCTGATTGCTCAGCGAAAGGACGCAACAGAATTGGACGCTGTTCCAGCCCTCAAAATCAATACAAGAATGCGCCATTGGACACCTTTATCGCGTATCGTCGTTTTTTGAGTGACACAGGATCTGGAGGGGTTCACATGAGACAATTGTGCGTCTGCTTGGGTGGGAGCCATCGGCAACCCAGCGAATATAAAGGAATCCATCACGCCGGGCAAGCTAAGACTAGGGAGCGTCTCTTGCAACCATATATTAGCAACCGTTGGTCGAATTGTGCCAATCTTCGCTGGAGTAATGTACATCCGATTTACCTTCCTTAAAGCATATAGTGAGCTTATAACAGGGTATTTGCAAGGCCAAAGGTGGGTGAGAACGGGAGGAGGGCAGACAGAAACTTTCGATGCAGCAGACTCGTGCCAAGATTCACAATTCTCTCCACACACACAAATACACACAGAAGCAAAACAATATATGAATGTAGCTGAAAGGACGGACTGTTGCTTCCCCAGGACCATTAGGTTCACAGCTTTCGGGATTGCATGGGCCTTGGGCCAGGCGGCGGCAGCGCACGGCATCTTAGAAAAGCAGCGTCCGGAGTGACTTACAGCCCGCACCTGGCGAACCACTACTTGAGGAAAATTGAGAAGTTGTTCTCCTGCAGCAACAACGGGCGCCGGGAGCTTCCTGTTGTCATTGTTCGTGCGTGAGAGGACTCACAGAGCTAATGGTGAAACCGGAACTTGCTCGGCCGTACATGAGAGGGAATGGCAAGCTTGACTGATTCCACGACGTCTGACAGAACCATTGAGGGAGGACGGGGGAGTATTTTCTGTCCCTAACGGAGCAACTATTTGCCAAGATCATCATGATCCTTCACCAGGCTTGTATGCTAACATCATCATGATCGTTCGCCAGGCCTGTGCGACCCATGCGGCACAGCTGCCTTCCTTCCCCTTGGAGAAGGATGGTATGGGGGACTATCGAAAGGTCAGGCCCGGGAGTTTTATCAGCAAAATGAAGCAAACGCAAGCCTACCCACATTGCAGAGCCAGAGGTGGCAGCGCTGTATCTCAGAGTCACCCCAGGGTGCCATGGCAAAGGCTCGATGGAGCCTCCGAGATATACCGACATAGCGAGAGGATGAGAAAAGCGTCAACATTGAATTATCATAGAAGAAGTGGATCGGCGATATTGGCCCTGGGAACGGCAAGGTATTGGGGCAGAGACAGACAGAGAGGGGGGGGGGAGAGAGAGAGAGAAAGATTGAGCAAGTCTCACGGCGTTGGGTCATGCAGCAATAGCACATGAGTGTGAGGCAAATCGAGAAGTCGTCCCGCAGCAACACTGGTCGTCAGCTAGCTCTCGTCGTCATTTCTTGTGCGTGGGATCTCAGAAGTGCACTACGACGACCAATCTGGGGTTTGCCAGGCCGCGACGTGGCCTGGAATGCCAAGAATTGCTCACCCTCCAGGACGGCTGACGGAGCCATCGGTAGGCGGACTGCAAACTAAACCGTGGGTGGTCAGGGAGGAAAGGGGGAGAGTAAGAGAGTATGAGACGGCCATCTGGAGTCAGATCGCGGGAGAAATGTCGGATGTGTACCCATCAAACCCCGATTCGGAATGGCATACGAGAGGTCAGCTGTCGCACGGCGCCAAAAGCCAGGTTAAAGTCAGCTTTCCAGTTAGGGGATGGGACCTGAGGGTGTGTTAGGGCGGGTGGAGACTTCCAAAAATGAAAGGCAAGTGAGTGGGAACTTGCATCGCCAAATTAACCAATCAGTGCCCTTCACCTGAGTGACCTCTGCAGAGCCGCATTGGCGCGGCAAGCCCAACTGTGATTTCCGGCCCAGGGTAGCAGCGGGGCAGCGGCCTGGAATAGCGTTGCAGCCAACATCGGATGCCTTACATCACTCGGCTGATGCTGAAGGCAGCTTACCCAACTGCCCAACTACCCCCCCTGCAGGTTCCTGCAAGGAGCACACATAGCGTCTGTCAATCGCGAGCTTTCCTGCGAGACAGTCGCAGCCAGTATCGTTCCGTCGCATGGCCTGCGATGCAGTGATGCTGGCTCACGAGCGCGACTCTTTGTTAGCGTCGTCGAAACCTGACGATCCCCCATGGACTGCTGCTGCATCGCTTACTCGCGACTAAATCGGGTGAAGCCATGACAGACTCCCGATCAGGGAGGGCGAGGGGCAAGGCAGGAGACTGGCGGGTCTCGCTCAACCTTGAGCAGCCGGCCAAGATCGTGAGCTGTGTGAGGCGGCATGGGACACGATGGGGAATTGACCTCCACATTGTGATGCAGCCACTGTCAGCGTCGCCGTGACTGATTGAGTCGACATTCCTGCACGTTACACTACAGGGGCTTCGGCTACCTTGTGTTTTTTTTTGTTCAACTGTCTGTCTATTTATTATCTTCTTAGCCTTTAGACTACCTACCTTATACCTTCTCTATAAAGTTAGTAATCACTTAGTATATACCCTTATATTTCTCTATATAAGGGATCTTTAGCTTCCCCTATAATACCCCCTTTTTAACTATATTCCTTATATACTATATAGTAGTAGAGGGATCTTTAATAATAAAGTAGTATACCTAGAAAAGAAGGTATAGGTTTTTATTTATTCTTACTTCTACTTTATAAATACTATACTTATTATATATTTTATAAATAATCCTAGTTTAGCTTTCTAAGAAAGTTTTCTTTATTTCCTTAAAGCTATATAAAAAGGCTTTCTTAAATAGGGTATTTATAGTAGTATAACTATTTAGTTAGCTATATACTTAAAATAAGGATTATAGTATTCCTAGATAAGCTTACCTAGCTAGTAGTCTTATAAGGCTATATAATAAGTATTATTAATAGAGGGAAAAGTTAAGTTTCTTAGCTAGGTCTCTCTTTTTAGGATTATTATATCTTCTTATAGATATTATCTTAAAACTATTATAGTCTTACTATATAACTACTTTACTATATAATTACTTTACTAGCTATTAGCTATAGACTACTAGTATTAATAATTTTAGTTAATAGTACTATTAGGAGTAATACTTCTTAGCCTTATCTATATAGTATAAGGCTAAGGCTATATACTTATAAACTATATTAATATTTTATTATAATTAGTATTATTTTTTTTTTAAGTACTAGGTCTTAAGCGCTTACTACTATATAAAGGTACTATATATATTTTATATGTATGGGGGATTGGAAACGCAACCGCCAACCGCTACACTACAGGAGTTGTAGCCCCTGCCGGTCGTCGGCCTACACACCGCACCCCATCTGTAAGACGGACCGTGGTGGGAGAGACCGCCGTTTAATTGGCTGTGGGGCTGGTTCGCCGCACTGCCTGACATGCGGTGGCAACAGTTGAAATGTGCCCGAATGAGAACCAGCAACACTTCCAGTTATTTCACCACCGGCTCCCACGAGCATCTTAACAGAAGTCAGATGGAGAAGTTAGCCTCTGTTGACTTGCTCGCATATGAGCAGGCTCTCACTGCGAAGCTGTTGCAGCTATTTATACCGGTAGAAACAAGATCCAGTCCGATCTGATAACGGCGTTTTCCTACAAATTGAACATGTTGGCCAACCCGTCAGTCGTGATGGGATTTTACTCGGGATTTCGTCGGCTGGCAAATGCAGTATCGGCAGCTCGTGAAAGGGGCTGTCCAATGGCGAGACTCCAGATCTCGCGGTCTTACCCCCGGCGAGCAGTGCTTGAAAACGGTGAGTTGATCAGTTATGGTCTCTGTCCCCAGCCCGGGTCTCTCCTCTGTTCTTCCTTGGATATAAATACTGTCCATGTCTGCACCCTCATAGATTTGGACAGTCACCCTTCATCTCCCTCCCGCATATTCACTCAACAACAAGATTGCTCTATTGGAATCTTACCCTGTCCACACCTGAAATACTACGTTGCTCTTCGTCTCCTTCGTTGGCTCTTGGCCATCGGACTCTATACTCATCGTCTTCACGGCCCTTTTGTCCCATATCCTTGACACCCTGGGCCTTCCCAACCAAACGGTCAACTCTGACGAGTCTGCTTCCCTTCTACGGACACAATGCCTTCCCCTCAGAATCAGTATTCCGCGTCGGGAACCACTGTGTAAGATGATAAACCTTACTGCTTCCTATACATTTCGTGCTTCACCTCTTCCATTCATTCACACGCTGACCATATATGGACTCGCAGCCGGGCGCCCTCCAGCGAGCATGCCAGCACCACTGCCCAGCGGGGCTCGACTGGTACTAGAAGTCCCCCTCCACAGGACCCCCAGCTGTGTGAGGACATATACTGCGGTATGAGCAAGGAAGATCATATGAAGCAAGACATTCTCGGTATTGGATCCCAATTCCAAAGTAACAAGTAAGACAAACTTGATCAGGATAAATTGGGGTAGGGGGTTTGGGTGCTCTAGTGATGTCAGGTTACACTTGACCAATTAGCTATAGTCAGCCTTGCAACTTCATGCGGTGGATTATGGAAATTACTTTTCGGGGCTGTGTAGTCATGTTTCTGTCATTCCTTGAATATGTTGCAGATAAGTCAAGTGATACAATGGTGACTATCAACTATCGATTTGTTGACTTTGCCTCAATAATGAAGGAGACACAGAGGAGAGGGAGAAATGTGCTTACTAATCCATATCATGGGCACTCAGGGAAATAAGGAGTTCTGTATCCATCAAGGTGTGCTAGAGGCACACTCGCTTCTCAAATCTATAAATTTGTCCCAAAAAAGAATGGCAGGTAAATCTGGAAAATTAGTTTGTCCCGATGATTGTGACGACCACAAAGAACCAGGCTAGAATACCTCGTCAGGTTTTACTTCTCCTCACAATAGTACATCTCTAATGGAGCATGCACCTGACTCTAATACAATTCAGTGTCGCGCGTTGAGCCACGGATACATCGCTCTCACCCAAGCTCCAGAGACTTGATGTAAACGTCATTCTCAAATGGAAATTGAGTCTTCGACGTCAATGGAGAAAGGACCCTCAGACATGTTGGAAGTCGCTGTGCTTTCAGTAAGACACGTCTCACAGAAAAGAATCGAGAAATAATTATCAGATTAGGTTAAGCTTCATATGGTTTATCCCAGTATTGTAATGATTGTCGATGCACAAGACTGAGGGTCAATATTCCTTGCGTGACTGAGACAAAGGGCCCTAACTTGCAGTTTTGATAAGCAAACTCTCAACGTGAAACGTTGGATAACAAGGCATGGAGATCACATCACACACCTGGCTCCGGGAGTATTTTAGTGACATCTATGATACTGCACATAGACTTTCACCACACGGCTCCTATCTCTAGTCATCTGTATGTCAACAAAACAAGAAAGTTACGGATTTTCCGGTGCACACGTATGTAATACATGAAGATTTCTGACTCGGACGCCCTCTCTCGTTCGAATTTGGGCTGTAGACTCACAATTGTTTGATCTCATAATAACCTTCAAGCCAAATCTCTTGGGTTCTCTTTTCATCTCCCAGATTGCTGACACTATGTGTCACTGACATTGTCGGAAAAGGTTCCGTCACTGCGAACGATCTCTCCTTGGTTGTTAAAGTATGTTGACAAACATATACTGTTGGAGGAGCTATGCCTTCAATGACTTAAGAGAGAGGCATAGTAGATGACTATAAATATGATGGAATTCGTAGTCCATGTTTTGCAGAGATTCCCCCGATCTCACGCGGCCTTCCAAACGCATGGCAGACGAGTCGGAGCTGAAATCGGACGTAATTATGTACATTCCCATCCCTTAGATGACTACAAATCCATTTGTAAATCGGGTTTCCCTTCCCTTAATTCTCAAGCTTTCATTCATAGGAAAATTGTTGTTTTGGACGAACCTCAAGTCCATTGCTGCTCGTGTCAAATAGAATTGCACTAACGGAACTACGGTCAGCAATTCCGGGAACTGGGTGATCGGGAGTGCATCATGGACGTTCCGAAGTAGGATTTTATTGGTGATCTTGGGGCGAAGGAATCTGATTGAAGTGCTTCTGTCTGCTTTATTTAAAAAGAATGGATCAACAAATATCCACAGGTTAGGTAGCGCCCATGAGGGCTGAGGAGACCCAGCGAGGGCGTGAAGACACCCAATGGTGAAGGATCAGCTTATGGCAGTCTCCGGCCCTGGCCAAATTAAACTTTCAGGCTATTCCAAATTCATGCTAGACCCGACCCGACTTCTTGATTACCCTGCGGGTTCCAGTGCCAGGGAGGGCCACACTATGGCTGGTCAGTGCCCTGTGACAGCCGCTCTCGTCAGGCTCCCGCAGGTGGGAGTGGGGAGGAAAGCAGGGGTAGGAGGGCGGAGACACGTCCCAGCTGTGACGAAGCGGATCTGCTGTGCGAGGCTTTTCGAGATCATGTCTTCGCAAACAGACGGTACCATGACTTACAGGCTGCTGCTAGCGAACCATTGGACAGGCAAATCCAGAGATCTCATTGCAGCAACAATGGGCCACAGTCAGTCTGTGTGTTAGACTGTATGTTAATATGCGTACTTTTCAAAAAGTACACTGAAATCACTGCGATTCAAATATTGCCCACTGCGGCAGGGCATGGCGCGGAATGCCAAGATTGACTCGGCTGACAGAGCCATCGGTGGGCGGACCGGATCATACAGGGGGCATCTCAATGTGCCGCGTTGGCACCTATGCTGCAGCTGCAGTGCGTGAGTGGACAGTGCATGAGAGCAATCACTGCACTTTTAGACATTTTAGGGAAACACAAGGCGTGGGGCAGTCCATCCCCCCTCCCCGGTAATAAGTATGCGGAGGGAGACGGTCGAGATATGTATGACACAAGGGGACTTTTTAACTTCCAAATACTCGAGGTGATTTGTACCACTCATTGCCATTCTTCAGATGGAGTGGGCTTGGGAGCCGGTTCGCACCCACCCACACGATGACAGCAATGTGTAATAGAAGAGGTGATGGTCAATACATCAATACACTTGATAAAAGCCCATGGGGGCCAATTGACTGTTTTCGGCTCTCCCTGTCATTGGGCAACACGTACCTTGGAGCAGGGAAGTGGAGGGGGCCTTCTGCTTTTGCCGACCAGTGTCAGTGACCTCCTCTAGCCTTTCTAGGCAATACACCCATTCGCTGGTGGTGCTGCTCCTTTTTGGGAACCTTTCGACTATACTTAGGTAGGGCCCTCACTTGATATTCTTCAGTCCGACCGAAGCATCCATCTTCTTTTTCTTACCCAAAAAATCAGCCTCCAACATTCCCATCCTCCCTGTGTGAAAATGCCCTGCCCGTACACCTCGTCCCCTACTTCGACATCTACCCTGTAAGACAACATGTCCCCTAATCATTCCATTCTTCGCTCCCAATCATCGCTCACCAGCTAACAATGCACGTTATCATCAGCCAGACTTCCTCTAGTCACCATACGAGTACCACTGCCCAGCAGGGCTCGAAGGGTGCACAAAGCCCTGCGCAAGGCCAAGGAACAACACATGGGCATGAACAGTCTGCCCAGACGAAGCAAGACCGTATGAAGCAAGACCTTCTCGGAGTTGGAGCTCAGTTCGACGCCAAAAGTAGGAAGAACAAGAGCAGGTGATGGAAGACACGATGGCTGGACGTTTTCAATATCGGTTCAGGTATACGTCTGATGTTCGTGACTTGGTTAGTCGAATGACTACTCATGAGGATGGACATTGACCATATGCAGGATGTTTACATCTTCACTTGAAGCTCTCTGTACCTACATAATTGGTGCCCGCATACCCACTCAATCATGTTAGATAGAGCCTTATGTCTTATTTACAACGCCTGAATCTTCCCGCCAGCTTCCCAGATGCCCAAGCATGAGACCCAACGACTTCATCGCTCCCCTTACGTAGTACCCAGTCAGTCCTTGCCCAGTCTCCATAGGACTCTAGAGCTCCGACTCTCCGAGCCTTCTCGATTCCACGACGTGATGGAATATAGCCCAGAGCAGACCATGAGTGAAGCACACAGCTTTTTGTTAGGAAATGTCGAATTGTTTCAGTTCAAACCGGCGATGCGAGATTGGCATACTCTCCAAGCTGATCACGCTTCACCGCACTCTCTTGCATGACCACCACGATTTCTTTTTAGCGTCTCAGCACCCGTCAGCGAGTCCCGCTCCAAGGAGACCTGCGTCAAAATATGTTATGCCGGCAAGAATGTGGCGCTACGGTATATTTACCTAGGTTCATTCGATCCTGGAGCCGTGATGCGACAGACTTCCTGCATCTCTGAACTAGAATATATACTAACTTTCGTATATTTAGCCTACTTGCTAGCCTTACTATACGGTATGCGTGACTGACATTATCGAAACAACCTCCATTGCTGTGAAGGACCATTACTCGTGGCCTGAGGCCTCTTTACCCACTATCAAAGACAGGAAGAGTCTCAGGACAAGCAGAGGCAAATTTAGATATCATGAATTTTTGGAACCAGACTAAACATGCCGCTCTGGCCAAAAGAGTGTCTTCTTCAACGCCGACCCTTGCCAGACACGTAAGTAGATAGCCCAGATGCACAGCAGGTCTCTCTAGGCTTGAACCAGAACGGGTAACTTCAATGTCCGCACTGCAGTGCGACCACAGGGTAATCAGATCACATCAAGTTCTCACCATTACGCCGTACAGCTCATTTATGCAAGTAAGCAAGAAAGAGCGACACCGAGTTGTTGGCACTAGGATCTTGATAAGTGGTCGCATGCCCGGCCAAGCCAGCCTGCGTGGCTGACGTTAGCGCGTCTGCTGAGAATAAATCCGATCCTCTTACAGGGGGTGGGGTTGGGAAAGAGGTAGGCAAATCCGTCGCACCATCGGCGATAGGTCAGTTCGTGCCCATTCGCGGTCCAGAAATGCACGAGATATCAAGACGTGGGCGCGAAATAGAGCGGGAACGAACAGGAGGGGGAAACCCTCTCCCGCAGGGCCGCAGCAACCACCTCGGTATTCTTTGAGCATCTTCACTGACTGGTTCCTACATACTCGTGCCGACTGAGCCAAACATATAGATACCCTGGAGCTTGGGTGGGTTCACCGGTCTAGGGCGTCCTGGAGGCTTAGCCTCGGCCTTTTTTGCCCTTCCCGTCTTTTTCGGGTTACTCATGCTAGGGTACCCACCAGATCGGAACCTGGTGTACTGTCATACACCGTAATCCGTAACTCGGTCGCATCACGGCGTCTGGCAAGCAACTATTTCGGTCGAATGGTCCAGGTCGTCTTTTCCACTCAAATCCCTCTTTTGTTCTACTTACACTCACTCACACGCACACAAGGGGCCTAGCCTAGGCTGCTGATACGGTTGATGCATGAGCCATGAGGTAAGCTGGAATTGCGGATGGACAGCATCGCAGCCAACGGCTGGTGCCTTCGTTCTTGCCATTCTCCCCCTTCTTTCCTTTTTTTATATACCACATATTTTCGTATGATTTGTGTTTGGCAAAGTCAAGCCCAAGCCGGCCAGGACTAATGAGGTACTGGACGTGGGGCGGCGCACTGTCTTGCGGCATTCTCAGTTCGGCACATGCAAATGGCCTCTAACAAACTTGGAAAATACATATATTTGAAAAGAATACAGTGCTTGCCTCATTGAGGATCACCAACGCCACTAATGCACCTCGCAGGTTGCAGTGAACCACTTGTGTGGAACCATCTGGCTGCAGCACACGTGAGATACCATGGACTTACAGGGATGCCCCAGAAGTCACAAACGGGAGCCGAAATCAAACACCAAAAAGTCACAGTATGCAGGCAGGGATGCTGGGCCACCCAGCGGACGGGGCCGCAGCTCAGCGTGCCACCTCTGCAGCATGCACGCTGCGAGTTGCATGCTCCGAGTCCATGCTGCGAGTCCATGCCCCGCACCCTGCAAGTCGCCAACAAGGCGCCCAGGGATCAGTTTGTGGCGGCCATGACGAGGCTATAAGCCGCTTCCCAGGATGGAAGGGAAGGGATTGAAGCCTCACCTTGGAGCAATCCCTCAGGTAGTGCTGTATCGACACTGGCCCTCGCCCTTTCTCTTTCCATGTGACCGTCAGCTTGGGGTGTGTGTACTCCCACTTCCATTCTCACTCCTATCACCCAATGACAATGAATAGTCGGAATGACCTCAAGTACTTAAGGGGCTGTTTTCCTCCTCCGGTCTCTTTCTCCGCGTGCTTCATTCTCCAGAGTTCCATGATCACCTCACTTAATATTCGCGAGTCCAACCTCAGCATTCCTCTTCAGGGATACCACCTACTTAGGTAGCTTTCAACAATCAGATCAGCGCTCCTTCTTCGGTCACAATGCCCTGCCCAAATAATTCGTCCTCTCCTTCGACGTCTACCCTGTACGATAATCGAACTACCTTGCACATTCTATTTTTCGTCTCATGCCGTGGATCTACTAGCTAACGATCCGTGAACTGCTCAGCCAGTCTCCATCCAGCCACCATGCCACCACCGCTGCCCAGCAACACTCAACGGGTACCCGAACCCCTCCACAAGGCCACGGGATAGGTGGTGATGATGAAGCTGCTAAGAAGAAGGAAGATCGCATGAAGCACGACCTTCTTGGTGTCGGGTCCCAGTTCGAAAGCAACAAGTGAGACCAAGTTGGGGTGGCAGAATAGCCCATACATATCCAAGTACAGCTCTTATGTCCCAAACCTACCTAGGTAGCTAGAGCAGTAGTGTCGATGAGGATAGGCCTGGACATTGGCAGGATGATTGTCTCTTGAATTGAAGCTCATTGTATCTAGATGTGTAGATATATGCTCAAACATGCTGAGCAGGGTCTTATGTTCTATATATCTAGCTACCTGTGGTTTTCAAGCTCTCAAGATGCATAAGTCTCAATCTCCATAGCTCTCCCTCAACGTATATTGAGTTACAACACACTTCCACCACTCATCAGCCAGAAACAAATAAGGTAAATACAGAAACTTACTTTAGCCATCAGTACAAGTAACCTAAAACGGTCCTATGAGAAATTAATGCGCAGCACTGTCACTTCAATTATGGTGTTTTACACTCTTATCTGCCTTGTCTTCCTATCAAGTGCCGAGTAGTCTTCAAGCATTTACCATTGTATGAAGGCGCTGAAGACGCCTTCGGACGACTACGGGTTTAGTACGAAACTTAGCACCATTGGAAATCTACAACCCCATCTCAAAGCCGGGCCCAGTCCTTCAAGGTCCTCCAGGTAGCCTATGATAAGGCTGGCATCACCCGTCCTGGTACGGCCCCAAGAGCCCCATCCACGTGCGAGTAGTGTCAGGCTCAGAGACCAATAGGAGCAGAGGGGAACTTGGGAGATGGCTGGCCGGAAACTGATGCACAAGTCTAGGCCCCCAGCCTAGCAATGAAGGCCAAGAGGGCAGGCAGCTAGGGGAGTAGGAGGGGGGGGGGTGTGGTTGGGTAGCAAAGATGCAGTGTACCTCGAAACCTGTCTACGAGCGCCAAGAGGGAACTCCAACTCTCCTTGGATTTGATCGCATCACTGTCATCAGAGCAATGCTGGATCAGTCAGACCACGTGTGCACGTACGCTACTACTTGATGACAGCCAGCCGCCCCTACAACACCAATCGACAACCTCTACACTCAATTCTGGTGTCCCTTCCTTGATCTTCTGAGACTGGCACAATATCTCATGTTGACACCAAGTTGCTTAGATATTTCCTAGGTATGTTGAATGAAAGTTCCTCTGCCGTAGGATACCAAAAATACAAGAGATCGGAGATTCGCACAGAAGAAAACAGAGGGTACACAGGTACACTGTTTTCCCCTACGCTACAGCTAATCAGAGCACCCTATTTAACCTCAACTCATATACACACCACCTATACTAGGTGCTTTTATCCCCCTACCTACAGACCTACTAATCCCCCTTCACCCACCAACAATACTCCCTTACCAATCACCCACTACATCTAATATAGACTAAATATTCTTATAATTAATTATTCTACTATTAAAAATATATCTTTACAAGTTAGAATTAGATTTTCTAGTAGTATAGTAATAGTATAGATCCCTAAATATACTACCTTAAGGTATAGTAGTAGGCGGAAAGTTATAAGTAGTAAAACACTAGGGTAGAAGAAACAATAGTAGCAAGCAGAAGCGATAATAGTAGTATACATATAGCGACAATAGTAGTAAGTAGAAGCGACGATAGTAGCATATATACAGCAATATATATATATATAGTTAATAACTGTGTATTGTTGTTTTGTATAGTGAATGGGTGGTGTAAAAAAACGTTGGCGCACAGGGGGTGCACTTGTACCTGTGTACCCTCCGTTTTCTTCTGTGCGAATCTCCGATCTCAAATACAATATATCAAGAAGACAGGGACTAACAATTGGGTTCCCATGCCCCACGAGTCTGTCCAAATTATTCAAACCACCATTCGGGGCTTTTAGATACATCAATGGCACAAAAGCCATGGTGTCGGGTATCATCCATCCAACAGAAAGACATTCCCAGCCCATCCGCCGAGAGCTCTTATCAAAGACCAGACCATAACAGGGAACGTAGGGATCAGATCGAACCCTGACGGGCCAAGGCACATCACTCAACAAAATTAAGCACGACAACCCCCCTAATCCCTCTTCCCCTTCCCCTTCTCCCCAACACCGCCACTCCCAGAAGCAGAAGCAGCAGCCCTCGCCTCAGCCGCCCTAGAAGCCCACGTGCCCACCCTCCGCACGCTATCAAAATCACTAACAGAGCTCTCATCAGAGGCATTCTGCTCGACGCGGAAGCTAAAGTCGACCGTGCCGACGAGCCCGCCTACCGTACTAATCAGGCCCTCGAGGTCGCCCACGATGAGCGTCGAGCACACCTGCAGGACCGCGAACTCGGTGTATCCCTTTTGTTCCATGTTGCGCGCGTCGAGGAGGCTGCGGGCCTCGAGGGGCCGCCTGTCGTTTTGGTGGTTGGATGATGGCTCGCCGTCTGCGTTGTTGGGGTGGCTGGTTGAGTGTGTGGATGAGGACGATGAGGTGGATGATGCTGCTGATGAGGAGGAGGAGGAGGAGGAGGAGGAGGAGGATGCGGGTCCTCCCCGATGACCGGACTTGTGGTGGTGGGACATGGGGCTCCCGTCTGCGCGCATGCTGAGGAGGTGTCGTGTCATTTCGTAGGGCTTGGGGAGGGGCATGTACGGCGGGAGGGACTGGCCCGAGAGGAGGCAGTTGGAGAGCAGCGTCAGTGTGGACAGAATCTGGTTGTGCACGGGTGAGACGTCCTCGAAGACCTCGCCCAGGGCGTGCATCCAGTCCTTGTCGGAGCTTTCGGTTGGTCCCTTGGGGGCCAGGTAGGTGAGGACGTAGGACATGAGGGTGCAGTAGTTCATGATACTGGACTAAAAGTTAGTCTGGGCTCACGGACAGGTTAAGGAAAAGCTTCACATACCGAGTAGACCGTACTATGATGTCTTGATACTGCTCTTCAGGGAATTTGCCGCCGAGACTAGGCTCGAATTTCTGGAAGTTTGCGTGCATCTGTAGCGAAGGAAGAAGCATCGTCAATTTTCCAAACAGCTTTCGGCGGACCTTGAACAGGGAGTGCGCAGGTGTCCCTGGTATCTCCATGTCGCCGACAGTCCCTCTCATGGTCGCTTTCATGGTTGTGTGTACGACGCTGGAGTAGTTAGCGAGGAGATAGAGAACCGCACTCAGGTCCTTGCGAAGCCATGTCCTATCTGAGAAAGGACTGGGGAAAACAGTCCAGAAGAAGGCGACGAAGGCACCGGCGGCCACAGTGGCTAATCGGTACGGGGCAAGTGTATAAAGTGGGTAGTAGGGTTGTCCGCTGGACTCGGATGCTGATATTCCTAGCAGGTCTGTTTGGAGCTCGTAGCCAAGGATGAGGACCTTGAAAGAAGCTTGTCAGTCTCATCGGGAACTGCAACAATCGCCTCAAGCGCGATTGACAGAAAGACGGAATTGACGAACCTGGGTAACGATGCAAATCATGGTGGCGGGTATAAATTGAGGATATTTGAAGAAGAAATAATATTCGATAAGGATGAAGAGCCAGAGGAAGACGAAGATCCCCGGTACTTTACGGTCGACAATGTAGTAGATGATGAAACAATTGACCATTGCGATAAAAGTGCCGCCTATTCGGAGAAGGAAGCCAAATGTCGATTGGCCAGAGGCTGTAAGAAAGTCAGTGTCAGCTTCCGAAGTTGGACCCAATGGAGAGAGGATAGCAATCAAGGCGCCTTACTCTGAGTCATTCCAATGGCGATAATAATCATGGCCCAAACGAGCCGCTGCTTGATGAAAAACTGCTGCGAGCTCTCGAGGAAAGCAATGATGCCAATGGTCATAGTGGCGCAGGCGACGCGGAAGCCGAAGACCGATTCGGGAGAGCCGAAAAAGTGCGAGAAGCGCCGTACGCCGTTGCCAAACCGTTCCCAGGCGTTTGCAGGGGGGAGGTGTTCTGGGTCCTTCTTGTTCATCCAGCCCTGGCCGAGATAGACGACGTTGGTGCCAGTCTCCATGATGTCAGGCGAGTCTTCGGCCGTTGAGTCCTCGTTACTGAAGATGCCCAGGAACCACTTGCGGAGGCGTCGGCCGCTGGGAAATATCAGACGCTTCTTGGACATTGTCCCGTCCTCTGCCCTCGCCTCGGCGAAAGCTACGAGATCTTGCACGGCCTCGCCTGTAGCTTGCATCTGTGGGATGGGGTTGTGCGGTTAGTCTCCGCGGGATAGAAGTTCTACAGCATCGGGCATTGAAGAACTCACCAATTTTTCCAGGTACAAGATCACATAGAGCTGTGCCTGGTCATTGCGCCTCTTCTCAAACAGTTTCCTGCTCTCCTGGGGCCAATTCTCAAGATTCCCATCCGCGCACAATCCCTTGTCTTTGGCCCAAAGCCGGAGGATCTCGCCCTTGCGGGAGTTGAACGTCTCAATTTTGGCATTGATGACGCTGGAGAACCCGACCTGGCCGGGACGGAGCTCTCCGCCAGAAGCCTCGACGTCAGCGTCTGCGCCTGATTGTTGGGCTGCCGCCTTCTTTTGCGCCTTGGGCTGGGGGAAGAACTTGAGCAGGATACCGGCGTGGTCGACTCCCTGAGTGATGGCCTCGGACAGGATCTCAAAGGGCTCGTGCAGCTGCTTCATGATGTCGTTCCAGATCCGCTGGCTCTCCTCCTTGCCGATGGGCTCGAAGCGCTGGAATATGCCGCCGTCCCCGGGGCCCTCGCCGTCCCAGCCCCTTTCCCTGCCGACCCGCTGGAATATGTCCATGATGGTGCCTATACCAGTCATCGGTATGACACACATGCGGATCAGGTTGAACATCTCGCCGAAGTCCTTTGCGCTCAGGTGGCCCCAGGCGATATCACGCTTCGCGAACTTCATGTCACCGTAGATCTTGCCCATGAGCTCCCTGATCGCCCCGATGGTGCCCCGCAGCGCCATGGCGTTCTTCTGCTCCTTGGTCAGCTTCGGGCCCTTGTCCTTCTTCTTGCCCTTTTTCTCCTTCTCCGAGCGGCCGGCCGAGGTTTCAGTCATCTCGAGGGAGAACATGTCCTCCTTCTCCAGGCCCTGGAGATACTGCTTCTCAAGCACGATGGACTTTTTGAAGAGCCCGAGGACACCTGCCATCTGCTTCGTGACGACCTGACGGCTGCTGATGGGAAAAATGATGAGGGAGACGGCGGTGGCGATGGCGAGGCCACTAAAGATGGCGGTTAACAGCCTCTGGATGAAAGCCTCGGCGACAGCTAGGGTTGGGAACTCGGGGCCGAAGGTGCACGAGATGTCGACGACGATGCTGTAGATGATTACGGGGATGTTGAAGGCCGGGTACTTGGCCCTTACTGTATTGCTCAGCCATATCTGGAAGAACAGCCACACGCCACAAACGGCGCTCTGGCTCGAGTTGTAAGGGGCCCGGCCGTTAGCCCTGATGAAGGCAGCCATCTCGCGGAGATCTGAGGTGTGCAAACGGGCCTGGACGGCCGAGTAGTTTATCAGCATGGCCATTGCGCAGCCTATGGCGGTGGCCAGGATGTTCAGGATCATGTTCTGGATGAACTTGCCCCGCGGCAGGACGGAGAGGGACAGGACGGTTATGACGCCGACGAGGTATCCCAGGGTGGTCAGTTGACGCATTACTGCCGGCGCCTGGTATATGGCAAGACCAATGACAGGCGCAACAGAGCCTCTGTAAGTTCAAATCAAGGGGCTTTGGTCAGCATTGGCTCGTTGGAGCAGGGACAGGCAGACAGGCACAGCGGCAGGGAAGACTGACTTGAACATGCTCTTGAGGAGGATGTCATTGAGGCCCAGCTTCTGCATTATCTTCTCTACAAAGCCTGGAGACTTTGGCTTCTCTTGGGGTGCTTCCTCCTCTACTGGCTCTGGGGCCAACTCGTCCTTGAACGTCGGGGCATTGCGCAGAGGGTCCTGGCCCGGATCCAATGTCTGCGACTGGGCGGATTGTGCGTCATTCTGCCCCTCGCGTTCCACCTTCTCGTGCGACTGTGTCTCCTGCCCCGAAGGCTGCTCTTGTTGGACTGGCTGTGTGGGCTCTCCAGTACCACTACCGACAGCAGCAGCCATGTTGGCAAACGGATGCGCCGGGGCGCCTCGAGACTAGCGGGCGCGAACTTCGGCGGGAGGTCTGGTTCGTGGAGGAGGAACGAGGCTTCGTGATTATGGCTGGCAGTTCAGTTTGGCCATCTGCGAGGTCGCGCAGAGCAATCGACACGGGCCAGGGGAAGGAGGAGGGGCATCGTGGATATCGAAAGAAGAAGAAGAAAAAGAAAAAAAGAGAAGCAACGGCCTCTCGAGCATCAATGCACGCCGCTTGACTTGGGGACGGCCCTAATCGACGACGTTGGAGAAAGAGGTGGACCAGTCCCAGCAACAACGGAGTAAGCGCAGCGCCAGTGGAGGTGGAGCTGAGGCCTGCAGCCCTCCTGATCCCTGTCTGTTATGACGCTGTAAGGCGTTGATCGGGCCCCTGCCAGCAAATCTCAACAGATGAACCGTTGCCCTGCGGGATTGAATTTAGCAGCCACACTGACTCAGTGCCGGCTTAGCGCTGCTGGGTCGTTCCCGAGCAGGGACTCGGCGCCGAGACCCAGCCCACGTCTGTCTCCAATAAAAAGGGTGGGGGTTTGCTGCTGCTTCTTTTGCTTGCTGCCCTCGTCTTGTTGTGATAGTATCAACCTTCCTTTTCTCAGCCTTAACAGAATCACACGCATGTCCTTCTTGCTGAAACTGCTGCGCCAGAACATGACGCCCTACTGGCCTTGAAATGAATATGAGACTGATATATTGTTCAGATGGTATCATAAGGGCCATTTCCAATCCATTCTGGCCGTCGAGGCGGGACCGGTGACTTTAAAAGAGCAATCATTGCTGCAGTGGCTGACTCTCTGGCTGACATCTTGGCGCCCCGCGCTGACACCGCTCCCGAGTGCGGGCCAATCCGTCAGGAGATGGGCACAGTGATGGACATGCGAGACAGTATCACGGCATTAGGCCGAGATCTATGTTCGAGTCCAGCTCCAATGCATCTTGGTTGGACCCGATACCCAGCCGACGGGACGTACAAGACACGTGTGTTACCTCGCTTCGAGTCTGCATTGAGAGGTGGCTTCCCCTGAATATTTAAATTGGTTCTGGGCTGTTGAGTGAGAAGGAATGAAACCTGGACAGTAGTATGCTACTTAACACCTAACAGACCAGTGAGGTAGTATAGTAAATGGACTAGGAAGGGGAGGCGTACTGCTTGAAGTTGTATCTAATGGGTGTATAACAATTTGTCTCGGGAGAAGAAGTTGACCAGATCAGACTAGATAGAATAGTAGGTTATCTACTATCTGTATTTTTTTTGAGTTCCTCTATTAAGCTGGAATCCACAGTTAGTCCTAGAAGGACAAGATACAATTAAATTTTAAACAGGAGACTAGGAATATTCCACACAAGCCTCACAAAGAAGTGAGATACTTGCTGGAGTATTCAAACAAGACATCATAATGCATTTAGTGTAAATATGTTTGGACCAGCACGAAATGAATGTCTATGTGTCTGACTGGCTTTCTGGGACTCCACTGCTGTTCAAAGCCGATCCGATAAACACCACTTCTACAGCCGCAAACCTTCAATGCGATTAATATTAGCCAGGAACCAACATCGAAGGACTTGAAGTGATTTCTCAACTGAAAACCAGAACTTACGTGGCTGTGGCAGCAAATATTTCGAGTCGTTTTGCAGAAGTACAAACAGCGAGGGTAAGCGCAAAGAGTGCCGTAAATAGGACGGTGAGACACAGTCGGTGCTGCAAAGTCTCGACTGCGTTGAGTGCGAATATTGCAACAACTGGAAGTGTTGTGGACAGGACTGTACTTATGATGTTACTGGCGGTGTTGATCCGTCGTGCGCTGTAGGATCTGCTGCCCGTTTCCTCGTCTACAACTTTACCTGCTCCAACCCGACTGCCTAGGTAACGGTTGAATGGACCGACAACGAAGTTTTCAAGCCATCTGGTGATCAGGTCTGTTTCATCCATTCTAGGGTTAAGACACATGTATGATGATTCGTCACTGCTGACCCACGTGTCAAACTCTTCGAAGCGAAGGAAATTGTTGGCCTTATCATTAAGCTCCCCTTGGAGGCCACGAAGTTGATCCGCTCTTGGGTTGGATATAATATTGACTTGTGAAACTAGTCAAAATCTCCATGTTAGTGACAGGCTGCAGGAATTGGTTAACTGGGGTAAATAACCTTGCATGGCTAGCGCATCTGCACAATTTCTGTCAGCAGGATGCACAGCGCGATGGAGGCAACCAACTCACAATACTCCTGAAGCCTTTTTCTCAGCAAAACAACCAGCTGGTATTGCTCACTGTCACCTTCTCTTGAAAGTTTGAAGCTTCCTGAGTAGGCCTTCTCGTTCACCTGGCCATGCTGATCATCCAAATGGCAGGTCCGGAGCAGGTCCTGTCGCAGTTTGACAATTTCAGCCTGGAGCTCGAGTAGACACAGCATGCCGAAATCATCAAAACGTCGGAATATGGCCACATCTTTGGCCTGGCTCATCAAACCGGCCAGCTTGAGATAGCCCCTCGGTTTCCATTCTGTAGATATAGGGTCGTTTCCAGTGTTTGCCATGGTGTCATGATTGTTATCTGAATTTCGATTTTATGATTCTGTGATGGATCAAGAATGTGTTCTACACCTTCATTGAAGAAGAGGTTTCTCTTCCTCGTAGGAGCTTTGTACGGAGTTCTGAAGTTCTTGGTTTCCGGCTTTATGAAGGGGCGGGTGGTTGGGTGCACGAAACGCGGCGGGGTAGAGGTTTATGCTGTCTAGGTGTGCTTCCCTCTTCGAATTAAGTGAGCGAGCTTCTCTATCTTCGTGGCAGAAAACTCCAAATCAGCTTCGAAGAGCATTCGGCAGCGTATTGCTACGTACAAGGGCGTGGTTGACAGGTTGCAGAGACTTCTTTGGTGAAGGCTACTTGAGAGATATTAGTATTATCATGAATGACCGGTCAGAAATGAAGAGGCCAGAAGGCCGTATTATGCATTTTACTACTCTGCCGGAGTTACCCGGCCGCCAATCCAGGCACTTCATTTCAGCGCGTATCGGTTGTCTGCCTAGGCTGTACCAAGGAATTGGTATGTGACCGCACCTACGGTACACCTCACCCATGCAAGGCGAGAGTGCCTAATCAAGCCACGATTTCAGCCCGCCTCAGGAAGCATTGCGCTATCATTCAGCTCAGAATCAGCTGCCACGTCAGCATACAGGTAGTGAGGCTACCGATGAGGCGCTCTACTGTGGGTGCGGAGCGTCAATTTCCACGTCAATCCCTATCATTCAGAGCGTTAGAGCCGTCCAATATATCTAGCTCAAGCCCTTTCACTCCAGACCGGCGCGTGGTTCAATGATCCACAGACCACCACAGTGAAAGATTTCTTCAGCATAATGGACCCCATCAGTCTTGCTTCGTCTCTTTTAGCCATGGCCTCTGCCTGTTACACAGCCTTTGCCTTGGCCCGAGAATGGTACAGACGCAATGAAATCGCCTCCGATATGCTGCATATACACCGCAGAGAAATCCAGGTCCTGGCCGATGTTGCTGAAGAGAGCATCGCGAGCTTGAACACAGGCCTGGAAATTCCACATTCAGTCTCAGTGGCATTTCAAAACTGCCAGCAGCGCCAGAGAGACCTGGAGAAGATGATCGCCAATGCTGGGATCGAACACAATTCACGGGGCCGACGTTACAGTGAAATGATACTTATCTTTCGCATATCAGTTCGACACCGGGAATTTGAAAGAAGCTATAGAATGTTCAAAGAGGATGCGCTGTTATTGAGAGATTTGTGCTCAGAGTGAGTCCCATCCTGACGAGGACACGAGGTGTACCTCGATTTACGACAGAGCCCTTGGACGCTGACTAGGTGCTATGCAGGCTTAGATCGCAGCAGCAGCTTATAGAACTCAGGCAAGTATATGTTGATAGATGGCACCTCCTCGGTTCTTAACCATGAAGAGTGGTGGCAATCAATTTCTAACAAGGTGATAGAGCCGGGATGGCGAGGCTCATGTATGATTTCACGACGGAGCTTGAAGATGAGGACCCTCCAGACCAACATGACAAATCCACAACGGCCGATCCGGTGAAGACTGGGAACGATGGTGTCTCAGACAAGACTCTGGTGGCACGCCGAAGACAACAGGCAATGGTGAACGCGTTGTCCCAGCTTAGTCAGTCCAACTACGTTGTCAACGCGACTGTCGCCGTACCGACCAGCCTCGATCAAGCAGACGGCGAAGCAGGCGGGCATTATCATCACGAACTCATGCATATACCAGCTTTGGTGAAACTGGACACAGGCTCTGACATCGATGTTGTCTCGGAGGAGTTGCTTCGGGAAGCAGGGTTCGACCAGAAAATATTGCAAAAGATTCCGCATGAAGAGTCAGAGATCTTCGTCACATTCGGCGGCCTGCAATTACGGCCCAGGTCCAAGGTCACCCTGTCATGGTATATGGAAGGCGAACAGAGAATGCGCCGAAACACTTTCTACGTCGTACCCGGGGCTCCAATCGACTTACTCTTGGGCTCGAAACGATTTGCGACCGAGGCCGCTCGGCATGCCAGTGTGGCCCTCTTTGCCAGAGTAAAACAATCAAAAGCTGAAGGTATGTGTTTTCGCTAATTTATTTGGGCACTGTGTTTCGAGTTTGGCTGACAGCCTGAAGAGGCGCGGAAAAAAGAGCTCCAGGAAGCCCTCACCAAGCAGCGCCAGACCGAGGCACTTGAGAATGAGAAGAAAGCGTTTGAAGAGGCCAAGAGAGTTCGGGAAGCGACATCTGGTGGACTACTACCCAAATAACAAAATATATACACAAGCCTGGAACCCCCATATTACTTATATCACCTTATGACCACAGCTTCTGCTTCAGGTAGTCCATAGCCTCCTTGCGGTAGTCGTCGGCCTGCTGATACGCCAGGGCCGTGACATTGGTATCGAAGACAATATTGGTCGGCGAGTCGAGCTCGTAGGGGGGCCACTCGACGCCGGCGCCCTCGACGCCGTGGGCGTTGGGGTCGAGCCCCGTGATGAAGGCCACCCACATGCGGGACATGAGGTCAGCGAGGCGCGGGTAGGTCTCGGGGCGGCCCTCGAAGGGGTTCACGGCGACGGCGTTCTGGTAGCCCAGGCCGCCCGTGTTGTCGAAGACGAAGGCGACCTCCTGGAAGTGCCCCGCGCCGACGGCGTGCGACACGCCGTTGACCAGCACGTCGAAACCGTACGAGTACGCCGTCAGGCCGGCGGCGGCCCAGCTCTCGGCCCAGGCACGGCGCGGCGCCACGTACCCGCGGTCGCCCGTGAAGGCGGCCACGCGCTTCCACTGCGCGCCGTACCAGGCCAGGGCCCCCGCGGGGCGGCCCTCGAGCGTGGCGGGGATGCCGACGGCCGGGTCGTCCGGGTACAGGGCCGACAGCTCGGCGACGGTGGCGTTGCCGGCGCCGCCGGAGCGCAGCAGGGCCTCCCACTGGGCGGTGGTGTTGATGCCCTTGGTGCCGAAGGAGCCGCCCTCGTCGAAGTTGTTGCCGATGATGATGGGCACGGCCACGACCTTGGCGTCGCGGACCAGCTGCCAGCGCGGCGCCTGCAGGAAGTCGCCGTCGACGACGTTGGCGAAGGCGGGCGCCGTCGTGGAGTTTAGGATGTCGCTGAGGTCCCAGCTCGGCACCTGGCGCAGGCACTGCAGCGTGTCGGCGGCGGCGGTGCAGTTGGTCTTGGTGACGAGGGTGTTGTAGTACTCCTGCGAGCTGGGAGTGCCTTGGCTGGGCACCTCGCCAAAGTCGGTCTCGTAGCCCGTGCCGCTCTGCAGGATGGCGGCTCGGAACAGCTTGTCGTCGCGGCCACCATAGGCCAGGATCTGCGCTGACACGCTCCGGGCACCAGCACTCTCGCCCCAGAGGGTCACCTGGTCCGGGTCGCCTCCAAAGGCGGCAATGTTCTCATTCAGCCACTCCATGGCCGCGCGCTGGTCTCTGTAGCCGAGGTTGCCGGCGCCGTCGGCCTGAACCTCGTCGCTCCAGAGGAACCCCCAGGCGTGCAGGCGGTAGTTGATGCTGGCCACGATCATGGGCGTGCCCATCTCCACCGACTGCTGGACGATGAAGGACGTGTTGTACCGGGGGTCCGAGCCGCCGCCCTGCGTCAGGCCGCCGCCGTGGATCCAGAGCGCGACGGGCAGCCCGGCGTCGGGCTGGACGCCGTGAGGCCGCACCACGTTGACGGTCAGGCAGTCCTCGGATACGTGGTTGCCGAGGACCCAGGTGTCACTGCCGTAGCCGAAGCACTGGGGCGAGTACTCGGTGGCCTCGCGCACGCCGGCCCACGTGGCGTTCAGGGGCTGCGGTGGGCGGAACCGGAGGTCGCCAGTCGGCGGCTGGGCGTAGGGCATGCCGAGGAAAAAGTCCTGGTCGTAGGCCGCATTGTACGTGCCGCTGTAGGAGCCCCCCTGGACAGTGACGACGGGGGTGGACTGACCACTAGGCCGGGCCCAGACCGGGGTGACGACCGAGGCCAGGGCCAAGAACATGAGGGTGCTGATGAACCGCGCCATGCCGGACTGCTGTGCTGGATGGTGAGCTCGAGCCAGAGAGCTTGTTGCAGACTGCCACTCTGAGCACCAGGGCGGCCATATATATACATAGACACCTGAGCATGTACTACATGGCCGTCGACCCCGCGACTCTTGCCCAGGCGCCATCATGGCGCCGGGAAGCAGGCTCGGATGGGCGCATGACTGGCAGAGAAGGCCCTTCTGTGGGGAAAGCTGGGGAAAGCTGGGGGAGGGTGCCTTGCGGTGGACGGTGGGGTGTGGTGTGGGTGTGGGGAGACAATGGCTACATGTCGAGACTAGTCGACATGGGATCCCCGGGCGAACCCCACACTCGACCGCGTGGTTGGACGGCCAAGGAATGTCGTGAGGGTCAAGAGCAGGGCGGCGTGGTTGACCCTCACCACTGGGACAGGCCTCATTGGAATCCTCCGAAAGATGTGCCTGGATCTTCTCGACGCATCCTGGCCGCCGAATCCGTCCCTTTCCCTCAAGGGCCTGGGTTGGTGGGGCAGCAGAACAAGGCTGGTAGGGAGTAATTTGAACTCGTCGGGGTGCAAGGAATGACGCCGTATTGTCTACCTACACAGTAGGTGGGTGGTGGGAGAACTTCTTCCAGCTAATTTGGGTTGAATTTGGTTGAGGTCCACTGTCAAGCTGGGACACTCAAGCCAGGGGATGAGACTTGGGAAATTTCCTGCTTAGCAAAACACGTCAGTTACAGAGCTCCTGATAACGACGAACAAGAGCTTGGTCTGAATTGCTTATGAGCTGCTTGATAGCTGAGACACTGCTCACTTGAAGCTTCAATTCTGCTTAGGCAACCTTGACATTCATTTCTCCAGATGCGTTTGTATGCATTTCGCACATAGACTGGCGCAGGTGATTCAATTATACACATACTACTCATTATCACCAGTCAGACACCGTCTGGATCTTCCCTCACCTCTCAATCATTGATGTTGTCGAGCAGTTGAGGCAAAATTGGGTCTGTGTCCGACGAAACGAGGTTGGAGATTTATTCATAGTTTTAAGAATTTGGAAGTGGGGCGACTAAGCCTGGCGGTCAATCAAAATAAACAAACTCATTTGCATCGTTGAAAGCTACCCACCAATAAATGACCTTCCACACCGGTGCCTGCTGTCGTCGATGACACTTGAAAACATCCCACAAATACAGACCTGCCCTGAAATGTCCCTGGAAAGATTTCTCCATCAAGCTTCCTGCAACCGAGTCTTTTGACCTAGTGATTTGAAAGTGGAAGGTCAAAACAAACAGCCAACAGCCCAAGTGTTGATGATTGAGTATGCGACTGAAGCCGACGACGAGAGTCGGTGTGTTATAAGATTTCCCAGCGAGAGCTTCCTCATGCCATCCTGCTTGAGCACAAGAACACTTTTACGACGAGATCATCCACGTGCCCCATGATATGGCGATGCCACAGATGGCAGAGAGCGTATGATTATGCATCTGGGAACACACTGCATACTCTTCAAGTTCGTCATCAACATCCATAACTACCGTAACCAGTTGGCAGCAAAGCATCTGTGGTGCTTCATCTTTCCGGACTGCAACAACGACGGGTTGTTCTGACACTTCAATCTCATTTTTCCCTGGAGTCGTAAACGTAAGCACGAGATATTGTACTGGCAATTCAATCTCTCTTCGGGTCATCCTGTTGGAGTGAAATCCGCACTTGATGATGCTTGCGTGCTCTCTATGATGCACACCTGGGCAGGCTTTTGCTCAGCGAGTCTTGACCACAACTAAGTAGTCAGTTCCAATTGATACTCAGAGTACAATGCAATTGATTGCTCATTGGGTCACTGTAGATTGGTTCAGAATGTGCGCATACTCTGCCTGGCCCCGTTTGTTTACCCTGTCCCTGGGCTATTGTTTCCATCCCATGTGCCTTCACACAATGCACAAGTGAATGGAGTCCCAATTCGCCTCGTCCACCCAGTGACAGTCAAACGCCCCAATCAAGTCGGAGCTAGTTGCAGTCAATGAAGCTGCCCCACCTAGCCACCGTTGCCACGGCGAGTATTTGAAGCTCTCCCAACGCGACTGTTGTTTTCGAGCCCTTCTCTCTTCCCTCCCACAGCAACGAGAGAGACAACGGCTTCTGTTCACCAACAACACTTGATTGATCAAACCACCATCGCCAAAGATGGAGCCCATGATGATGTCCCTCGTCTGCGCCCTCCTCCTCCTCCTCCTCCCCTACCTCATCACGCAGCCTCACCACGTCCGCGTCGCCGTCGCCCTCTGCTGCTGCGCTCTCTTCTCCCAGAGCGTCACCAACCTTGGTGACGCGACGGACCTCGACATGCCCGGTGCCACCATACTTGTGGCTGGCGCCCTCGCCTACCTCATCGCCGTCGCCCACCACCCTCTCTCCTGGCTCTCCCTGATCCTCCTCGCCGACCCCTCCTCAGTCCCTCCCAGCGAGCGGCCCCCGCCAGTCAAGGTGTGGTTTGGCAAGCCTCGCCCGCTGGTGCCGACCGACCACGGCTCCCGCGGGAGAAGGCCGAAACCCGCCTCCTCCGACGCCGCAGAGTCCGTCCTGCTGCTGCAGAAGCTGGAGAGGGCCGAGGCCGACAAGATCAAGCTCGAGGCCAAGGTCAGGCAGCTCAAGGGCGAGAAGCACCATGCGCAGGCGCAGCGCGACAACTACAAGGGCCTGAGCGCGCGGTACTGGACCATGGCCAAGATGTGCATGGGCGCCGTTGAGAGCGCCAAAGCACGGCGCGACAAGGCGCTCCGCAGGAGCGTGTGTTTCCAGAAGGCTGCCGGCGCCGACGAGAAGATCACCCGCCTCGAGGCTGCGGCCGAGGCCATCAAGGCCGACGCTGACAAGGCCCTGGCGGAGAAGGACCAGGTGATCGAGGACCAGGCCAAGATCATCGAGGACAAGGACGAGGAGATTGCACGCCTCAACGGCATCATCAGCCGCGGCGATGACGACGACGACACCAACAGCGGCTCTCCCCAAGGAGGAAATGCGCAGCTCCATACCACGGCCACAGAGCCAAGTGGCGCGCCTCCTGCCCCTGTTGACGAGTCTTCCGTCCCTCCTCCTCCTCCTTCTCCTCCTACTAGTACCGCTGGCACGCCGTCTGACGATGCTGCTGCCCCCGTCCCGTCCCCGCCTGTCTCGTCTCTCTCGTCCCCGGTTTCGTCCGTTCCTGCGTCTCCCGTCTCTTCGCCTACTTTTTCGCCGCCTGGCTCGCCAACTCTCTTGCCTCTATTTCCGAAGGTCGCCCCCGAGCCTCGTCATCTCACCCCTTCGGGTTCGACCTCTGGCGTTGAGTCTCTCACATCCGCGTTTGATGGCCTGGGACTCCCGACCGGTGATGGAGCTTAGCAGACTCCTCCGGCGAAAGAGCCCACGGCCGACTCGCGGCTTCCTGAGACGTCGCAGCCGTCTTCCACTCCTGGTCCTCTCCTTCCCGAGCCGCTCATTCAAGAGCTGGTCCCCGGGTGGTTCCTTGCTCGGCCGCACTTTCTTCAGCTGCCGTGCCCTATCACGTACAACTGGAACATACCTGAGCAGCCTTTGTTGACGGCCTTCGGTCCTACACCCAGTGAACCCCAGTCAGGCGCCCACGATACTCCGCGCTCTACCAAGCACAACATATCTGAGCCGTCTGCACTCATGCCTTTCGCCCAAGCGCTTGAGCGGCCTGCCTGGTGCAGTGATGGGGAGTGGTCGGCGCTCCAGGCCTTCGATGTTCGCTACAATGGTCGTGGCCGATACGTCCACCAGCCTCGTTCCAGCGCCCCCGAGCAGCCTGTCCCTGCTCAGCAGCCTCCTCCTGCTCAGCAGCCTCCTCCTGCTCAGCAGCCTCCTCCTGCTCAGCTGCCTGCCTGGCAGGACGTCAACTCCCGGCTTTTCTCTATCGCCCGTCAGTACCGTCCTAATTCCACTGACTCCCAGATCTTGTCTGGCTTGGCTCGGGGATACTCCAATACCCATCTGCACCATCCTCGTCTTTCGGGCGCTGAGATCGTTTCTCTTATGGAAATTATGGCTCAATCCGCTGTCTCTGGGGCACGTGAATCGCCTCAGCCACCTGCGTGGCAGGATGAAGATATGCCGCTTTTCAGATTCCTCCACGAGGGCCAGCCCGATATCAGTAGCGCTGAAATTTCCTCTCAATTGGCTCTGGTTTACGCCGAATTCCACCAGCAACAACCCGATCTCATGGAGCACGAGATCACTTCTGAACTGGAAGATCGGGTCCGCCTCTGGGACCCCTCATCCGATTCTGGCAGCTCTGGTGAAAATCACCATGCGCAGCAGCCTATGGGGACGAATGGCCTCGAGAACGGATCTTCGAGCTCGGATTCTGGCGCTCCCTCATCCGATTCTGGCAGCTCTGGTGAAAATTACCATGCGCAGCAGCCTATGGGGACGAATGGCCTCGAGAACGGATCTTCGAGCTCGGATTCTGGCGCTGGACCTCAGGTATGTGCTCAGTCCGAGGCCCCAAGTGCCTCAATACCTGTAGCCAACATCGCGGCGCACAGTCTAGGCTCCAAAACGGTTCCACGACCAGACGCCGCAGCCGTCGAAACGTCACACGGGACGAGCATCTTCCCAACGGACGCGGCGGTGAGCTCTCCCAATGAGCACTACCAATCCTCCCATCTTTCGCAGCAGCAGCCTCCGGGAAGGAACGACCTCGAGGGCCGGCCTTCCAGCATTGAACATGGCGGGGGACCTCAGGAGGGTGCTCAGACCGTGGCCCCAACTACCTCGACATCTGTATCCAGCAACCCGGCGGACAGCTCGGGCTGTGAAATAGCCTCACGACCAGATTTAGCACCCAAGGCAATACAGGGGGCGTGCATTGCACCTGCGGACGCGACTATGGGATCTTCTCATGAGCATACCTACTCTTCTCATCTCTCGCAGGGTGGCCCAGCGAATACCGATCAACAGGCCCCTCATGGATGGCAAACTGATCAACCTGCGGCTCAGTCGGCGACCCCAGTCCCTCAGCCAAACACGGCTTCGGATCCTTCTGCGCCTCACATCGCAAGCGGCGCAGCACCCACTACGCCAGTTCCTGTCGTCTCTGCTGCACCCAATCCACCCACCCCAGCACATGTAGCCTCTGCTCCTACTGCAGCCGCAGACGACGAGGACGATGATGACAACTGCCTCGTCAAGGTGATCAGGAAGGCGAGGAAGAAGATGGCGATGTTCAAGACGGGCCCCATGCAGTGGATGCCAGACAAGGTCGTGTACGGCGTGAAGGAGGCACTCAAGGATCTCAGGGCGGCGAACCGCAAGTCCAAGAAGCGGCTGCTGTCCAGAAAGGGGCCCATCAGTACGACGGGTTCTGTGAAGTTCATCTGCGATTTCGAGGGTTTCATGCCGGGCGACAGGATGAGACGCCCCCAGGCGAAGCAGGATTGGATCAACGCCTACATGCAGCTTGTCCTGGACAAGCGCTGTGGCCGTGTTCCTGCCGATGCCACTCTGGTGTCCATGAGGGAGAAAGAAAAGGCCGATCGGGAGTCGGCTAATGGCGATGACGATGGTATCGTTACCGCTCAAGACGGTGTCGACCCTTGGGACACGGTTCCGGACAGTCTGGCCAACGAGCTCTTCGCCGATGATGGGAATAACAATCAGGCTGGTGAGGGACAGGGCGTCGACCCAGCCTACAGCAGCCTTGAATCAAGCATGTCTGAGATGAACATCCGTAATGGGGGTTCTTCATCCTGATTCAGGTTCAGATTCCTTTCCTCTCGTCCCTCAAGTTTCGGACAACTAAGCCAGCGACAATTCGACTACATATTTGATGCAGGGCAGAAACTTGAAGGGACATCTTGCGGGCAGTCCTCGTCGGCGAACCAGCTCGTCACAAATTTTGAGCAGCCTTTATCGCTGAGTCACGTCTTCGATTGCGTGGCTTGGTCACTTGAGTGATCCCCCTGGGGTAGCGATGGGCAGTCAGCTCAACGGACAGTCCAACTGTGTCCGATCATGATGAGGAGGGAACATGAGCGTGTACGGTCTTGAGCGGTATGAAGAGAGAGTTCAGGATGTTCTGATTCGCATTCATTGTCAGTATATAATTGAAGAGCTTCTCGCTGGGATGGAAAGAAGGGTGTTCAGACAGCAGACCAATGGAGTAGTCTGCGACAGTCATCCCGCATGACGAACATGGAAGAATCAGTATCGAGGCAGCAGCAGCCTCTTGACAGCTCCTTGAATCAGCTATGACAGTACAGTCAGATTAATGGTATGAAGCGTAAGCTCACAATGGTTGAGCCCCCGATTATCTAGGATGCCCAGGTGGATCCACACCCGCATGTCTAGTTCTCGTGACAGCAAACTCAGACATGATATATGTCGTGTCGGTTTATCTGCCCTGAGCGGGCCCCACAGTACAACCAGTGATTGACTTATGAGAAGTCTGCAACGATCCCACGTGCTTTTTGTAAGTTGTACGAATTCGCAATATACATGACAAGATGATGCGATAATAGTACGACTCGTGACCCAAAGAGCCGGGCCCGCCTCAGCCTTATCACTGCTGGGAAGTTGTAGATCATACGGGGCGGTAGCTATCAAGCCTTTGGCTGCAAGATCGCAAAGCATGTGCGGATTGACGAGTCACGTCCGCTGATCTGAATTCCGCTGATCTGAATGTTGTTTCAGTATCTGAGCACGACGTGCAGGCACACATATTTTCTCAGAATCAGAACATGGAATTATGGATCTTTGGTAATCAGGGACTCCTGGCGTGTGAGTGGACAGAAAATGTTGCACAGATAAGAGCCCACACAGAAATGTTCCAAGCCAGGGAGTCATTGCCACTCGCTCCCTGAAATGTTGCATAAATGTTATGTGTCTCAGGATTGAGACATTGCAATCTCGACCTCTACCTCCGGGAACTCAAAGTCGATAGAGTTTCTCCAACGAGGGCAGACGAGGACAAACCAAGACGAATAAGCTTTCTCCAAAAGTAGAATAAGTTAGGACGCCCCAACGCATTCGGCTCCACATTTCTCGCATACCTCCTACAGGCCGGGATGGTGTTCTAGGTTCAACCCTTGTGCAGCTTCGAGCTACCCCTTGACAGAGGTACGCCACCATAGTGACGCGGCCACCAAATCCCCCTCGCAGGACGTCGAACTTTCAATTGCTCCCCTTTTCCCACCTCCGAGTCGAGCACACCCAGTATGGAATTTTCAACGACACGCTGCCCATGATGTGTCTCCCGTTGAACAGATCCAGTATCTTGTCGAAAAGATATCTCTCTGTCATTGTGCTGGCAATCATCATAGTCTTGTTCATCACTAGCGAATCCGGTCCAGATCTCGACAGGCTGCGCAACCAGTTGACCGATTTCGCTATTCCCGGGCAAAAAGGCAGCTGGACGACGCGGAGACAATTCATTGATCGCGTCTTGACCAATGACTTCTACACTACGAAATATAATGGGACGGCCGTACGGAAGCTCTGTAGCGAGGCGAAATGGCGCGACGACAGGATAGTCGAGTGTAATCGACTCGCAGGCGGTGTTGGGAACCTGAAGATCAATTTGCTGAGCTGCATTAGGTTCAGCATTGAAGCTGGAGGTAAGGTCCATCCTCAGATTGCACTACAGTTCCTGCTCACATACTGAGCGAACCATCCGCAGCAACGCTCATCACACCAGTCTTCCACCCGAGGGAAGCTTTCGGGGAAATGGAGCATAGCTTCGGATGGAATACTGATCTGCCCGTCTCATACATGTTCGACAGCGATCACTTCTTTAATACCTTAGCCGAGGACTGCCCTCAGCTGCACATAGTTGATGAAGACAACCCGGAGTACAACATCCCGCCCGAGAGCGAGGCGTTTGTCGTCGAGCCGAAGCGGCTCATCCCCGTGGTGCACAACAACGTCCTCATCGACCCTTCATTATGGCGACCGACGTTCGACCAGCACGTCGAGGACATCCTGACGCAGAACAACCGACCCGCCCCGACCAGAAAGCACCCGATCCGGATGAGCTTCGGCGACGTCGGCTTCTCCTGGCCGGTGCGGTACGACGGCGACGAGTTCCGCAGCGACTTCGGCTTCATCGCGCGGTACCCAAGGCACATCCGCGAGCTGTCGGCGCGCGCCCTGTACAACCTGTACAAGAGGCTGGGCATCCACCAGAGCCCCGCCGGGCCGTCGACAGGCGCGTTCCTGGGCGCGCACGTGCGGACCGAGGCGGACGCCCAGATAGAGGCGTGGTCCTCGTTCGAGCAGCAGGCCAACCAGATCAAACAGCAGGTCGTGGACAACCAGCTGGGCGCGCTGTACGTGGCGACGGGGACGGCGAGCGACGTGGACCGGCTCAGGGAGGCGCTGGCCGACGTCGAGGTGCGCGTCAACGACACGCACACGGGGCCGCCGCAGGTCCTGCAGAAGTGGGACATCCTGGACGAGTCGGACATCATGCTCCTGGACGAGCTCACGTGGGACCAGATGGCCCTCGTCGACCTGGACATCATGCTCCGCGCGAGCCACTTTGTCGGCATCTGGGAGAGCAGCTGGAGCTGGACCATCGCCCTCAAGAGGCATGCCTGGGCCAAGCAGGAGCCCTATGACTATGACAAGCATCCCACCACGTTCCAAGATGAGCTGAGCATTCTCTATGGGCCCATAGGTGCTCAGCCGGTCATCGATCCATGCTTGTGGTTGTAGATGGGACGAGCTGTTCTCAATTTTTGGTAGTGGGAAATCAGGCTTCTCGGTAATCAGGCGCAGAGGGGGTCGAAAGAGCTCGACATGTTTCTCATTCCAGAACAATAAAGACGCGTTTCAATGTTCGCGCTCCACATGTCTGACAGGTCCTCTTGGCTGTGCCTTAGACACTCCACTCGATTTGGCGTTCTGAATTCGGAAAGCGTCTCACATTCAAGGGAACCGAAAAAACAAGTTTTTGCATTATGTACGTTACATGGATTCGTCATTTGATTCGCGGCATTGGGGCGTCGTCGTAAGCGACCTCGTACCGCGTGACTTTGCGGATGGCACCCGATTCCTCGTCACCCGCTGACTCGGCGCGTTTGCCGTCGTACACAGGGGACATGATGAACTCCTCGCTTGGGGAGCATCCGGTGTACGCTTGCGAGTGAGTCGACACCTGGCGGGGGTCCAAGATGAGGACCGAGGGGCGCTTGCTTGCAGATCCCTCAAAAAGCTTTCCAGGCCCATCGAAGAATTGCGTCCACCTGCCGCGATTGCGGCTGCCCTGGAGGCGGCTGCCCTGGATACGGCTTCCCTGGCTCCGACTACCGCCCGTCTCGTAAGACAGCTTGTTGTTGTAGTTGTGGTGGCGCTCGAATGCCAGACAGGGGAAGACCACAGCAAGAGCTCGTTTACACATCGGGAGACAAGCGCAGATGATGGCCGTGTTGTCTTCTATTATAGTCCACATGGAAGATGCAATATCGTCTGCGGATTGTTAGTACAACGAACAAATGCTGTGTATGGGATGTGGATGACAAACAAGTCATGTCTGGGCTTGTGGAGGAGAAACTCAGTGTTTGCATTCGAAGAATACTGGTCAACGTGACACTGGGTTCGAGAGTTTCCGTCAGAAATGCATGTTCTTCCATAACAACAACACAGCGGAGCAGGTTTTACTCACAATGCACCAAGGACGAAGACACCCATGACCGCAACCTTCTCACCAATCGGAAGCTTGAGAGACAATATTGGCTGGATGGGAAGAAGCAGAATAATCATATCAGTGGCGATAGAGAAGCCTGCGTTGGCATACCAGTTCTTCTCAATACTGATGCAGGTCCCCGGAACAGTTTTGTCCCATGCCCTTACCACTGGAGTGCACTGAAACACTGATGCAAAGAATGCCGAGATCATGTATGCCGTCACTATACCGATGAGGACTCGAACAATCCAGCGGAACCATGTAAAGACGGCGAAGATGCGCATATAGAGGAGTAGAATCGAAATTTTGGTCAAGTTCATCGTAAGCTTATAGAAGATCTGTGCGACGAAGAACAGCTGTGATGAAGCATGACTGTAGTTAGCATGGCCGGGCGTGGCATATTTTACAATAGCAGTTCGTTGACTTACCTTCAAAGCCATGAGCTTGTTTTCTGGAGAAATGTTGTAGATGTGTTGCCCAAATCCATAAGCGCAAGACCCAAGCATGAGACCCGACACGAGAGCGCAAAAGATCTGAAGAAAAGATTATCAGTGAAGGAAGAAACCACCGGACTCGATCATGTACGTACCCAAGAGATGAGGCAGCACCAGTCATCCCAGCCAACAGCCGAGTTTGAATTATGCCGGGACCAGAACCGAGCGGCAACGAAACATGGAGTCACCACGAAGAAGACAATGCAAGGGATCTGAACCACGGGCGCGTTGCTCTCCCCTGGAATATTTCCTGTCGCCATCGAGCCCTCAACATGCAGACCTCCCGCGTCCTCGGCGGGCGGCTCGACGCACAGGCAGGTAACACGAAAGGGTCCAACCGCCCAGTCGTCGCGGGAGGACGGTAGATAAATATGGGATATGCGTGTCTGCAGATCGCACTGCGGAATCGGAAATCGAAATCCAGGACTGCACTGTCGGTCCGCTCAGGGTACCGAGACAGCCTAGCCAGGTCGTAGCATTTCTTCGCGGGCGATTTGGGACGGCGAAAGGGTTCCTGTTATGCCAATATCCCTGGCGATATGGGGGAAAACAGACGGAAGTGGCGTCCAGGTACGGCAGCCATGGCGCCGGGCAAGGTTAAGAAGGTTCAAGGGATGGACCCCGTGGAACGGTGTAAGCCACCGCAGCAGAGGACCACGAGACCCCCCTTGCTGCAGGACGCAAGAGTGGTCAAGCGGCGACCTGCGAGCTGAGAGTATATTGCTTTGCAGAGTGGGACAGAGCTCCACATGGTCGAAATCTTCCGGGGGGACCCTTCGATGCACGGCAAAGCTTCCGATGATGCCTCAGGTGCGCAACAATATTTTCCTCGCCGAAGCGAAGATTAGAGCAGCTTATCGCGCCTCAGAATGGCAAAGTTGCTCCCCTTTCCGGAATCGCCGTGTATATCTCTGGCATCTCATGTGAGCCTTAAAGGCCCTAAGGTATGTTGAGTTTGGGGAGTTTGGCGATCACTAATACCACGAGGTGCAATGACAGGACGATCGACCTGGGAGAAACTATGGAGCCCACATAAACGTGGCTTGACGAAAGATCAACACCCCACACGACTCTCCATATTGGAGCAATCTCTGCCAATCAGTCCGAGATCGCAGACCACGATTCTTCCCACGCGACATCTCTGGCAGAAACCTTTTCCTTTCCAGGCTGGCCGATGGTTTAAAGTTGCAATGCTGATGGCGTGTCGACAGACAGAGTCCGCTGTCTGTTTCAAACACTCAGTGCCTGCTAATAGCAGTAATGGTCACGAAAGGATTTAGGCAATACGAAATTCCCGGTCTTCCCGGAGATTGTAGCGCACTGCGGCATATGTGATGTGTCACATATGCTATCAACGCCCACGCGCCATGAAGTGCAGCCCACGGCTCAAATTGGCGACAGTCGCGACATGTAATTGAACCCGTACTTGCTTCTGCCGGCACTTGTTGTCAATAAGATTGAACGCTGATGCAGCACGGCTTGAAGACCTGCATCATTGTGCTCTCACGACATACTAGGCTACGAAGTCTAGAATGTCTGTATCACGGCGGAATTGACCAGACCCACTGCTGGCGCAGCCAGTTAAGCTCTTATCTGTTTTCGGAGACCAGCCAACTGTACAATGGTCTTGTCAGCTCGTCGGATATCACACTAATAGGTAGCCATTGGATGTGGATCGTGCTGGCCAAGCCAGCCAATGGACGAGACCTCCCCGCCGACGACTGGAGACGCCAATTTTCCCTCACTGCTCAGCTGCCGCAAAGGGCTACCTGGTCGTTGTGCCGAGCGAGCAGCCCACAACCGGACCAAGCTCCCCGTCCAACCACGATCGCAGACATCTGGACACTGTAAGAAGCACACCGGGCAGAAATGGCGCGGCCCCAGCAAGAATTTCCGCGGCGAAAGACCCTTACTACACTCAGTCCCATCCGAATCCTTCTGCTCGGGACAATGCAACAATGCAAGTGAGCCGACGTGTTCCGATCTGATCCATCATGTCGGGCTACTTCCATGGACGAGATCGTGCAGGGCGCACAGATGGTTGTGGAGTTGCCTCCAGCCAGTTGGCCGTACTCGCGCCATCTCTAACCCAGCTGGGGCTGCCCCGAAATGCAGGTACTGGTCCGCTATTGACGACAAGGGGCGCGGGCCGATAGAGGCCGGAGTATTTGGGGACTTTGGGCCCATTGTTGTCACCTTAAAAACGACGTGCTCGGAGATGCTGCACACAGCATCAATGACAAGAGCCTTCTAGTGCCACCAGCTAGCACGCAAAATCCATACCTGCGCCGATCATTGAACTCAAACTTGACGATGAAAGCTGGTGCCGCTTTCACCTTGGCCCTTGGGCTTCTCGTCTCTCAGGCGCAGAGTATCGGATCTGTCGGTCAGGCCGAGGGCTCGATCGACACAAGCCCACAGCCGTTCGACCTCAATGGATCCAATTACACGTACCCGTACCCGGTACACGTGTACAACTTCGAGAGCCAGTTCCAGGAGCTCCAGATGGCTTTCATGGATGTCCCTCCAAAAGCAAATGTGACATCCAATGGACAGGTTGCCGTTGTCTTTCACGGGTCAGTTCTTCTTGGTGTACCCTAGGGTCCTGTTGGCCTCATTCATCTGCATTCATCTGACGCGATTTCTAACATCACGCAGAAAGAACTTCTGTGGCCCGACATGGAGGGAAACGATCAACCAGCTCACGGCTCATGGGTACCGCGTCATTGCCGTTGATCAGGTTGGCTTTTGCAAGTCAAGCAAGCCCGAGACCTACCAGTTCAGTCTCCAGCAGTTTGCTTCCAGCACAAGCAGCCTCCTGAATGCTCTCGACATCTACAAGGTGACCGTCATCGGTCACTCCTTGGGCGGTATGCTTGCTGCCAGGTACTCGATGATGTACCCCAACAACGTCACTGAGGTAAGTCCCTGAAAACTGCTCTAGGACCGACACGTGCTGACTTATGTTCAAGACCGTTCTCGTCGACCCAATGGGACTGGAAGACTGGCTGGGAGTCGGCGTCCCATACCCGAGCCTGCAGTACAACTGGGAGTCCGAGAACGCCATGACGTGGGCGTCGATCAAGGCCTACGAGCAGGCGACCTACTACGTCGGCAACTGGGACCCATCATACGACGAGTGGGTGACCATGTCTGCCAACATCTACTACGGCAGCGAGCGCGACAACTTCCTCATCAACCAGGCGCGCGTCGTCGACATGGTGCTCACGCAGCCCATCGCGCACTCCTTCGGCCTCCTCAAGACGCGCACCCTTCTCGTGACTGGCGACAAGGACAACACCGCCGTCGGGAAGCAGTGGTCGCCACCGGATGTTGCGGCCAAGCTGGGCAATTACTCTGTGCTGGGGCCCGAGACCGCGGCCAAGATCCCCAACTGCACGCTCATTCACTACCCCGAGCAGGGTCACGCACCGCACTTGGAGGACCCTGAGCAATTCCATGCGGATCTGTTCTCGTGGCTTTCATGGAAGCCATGAACGGTTTAATCGAGAGGGCATGTGGTCTTACTTGCTAGGAGTATCGGGGCGGTATATGATTGCTTTGCAGCCAGTTTTCTCCCTTTCAACCTTCTTGTCACATAGTATTATATAAAATTGATACACCAGCAACGCGTCAACCGTGTCGGCTCACCAAGCTTCCTAATCCTCATCTTTGCCGTCTTTCTCTGCCGTGGTACCATGCCCATGCACGACAAGGTCCGGATAGGGGTATTTGGCCAGCAAGTACCGCAGAACAAAAGCCATAACGAGAGCAATGACCATGAAAACCATCGTGACGCCGAAGCCCGTGCGGTTATGGTTTGGATCCTTGCTAGGGAAGAGGAACGAGCCATCTGTAGTGGGTTAGCCCACATTGTCTTCGACATGTTGAAATCAGTCGGAAAGGATGCAGCCTACAAATTGATGCGCTGTTACCGAGCGCGTTGACAGTTGCCTGAACAATAGCACGCTTCTCTGAAGGATGGGGGACTTTGCATCGAGCTCTGTTAGTACGTAGCCACCAACCATTGCCAAAGCTGGACGTCGACAAGACTTACTGGAGTTTGAGACGTAGATGCTGACAAGAGGGCCTTTGACTGGGTCAGTGCAGTTCTACAAATCAAAAATCTGAACGTGGTTTGTGCACTTACATGCAGCATAGACGCCCGCAACCCCAAAACACAAAAGGACGTAACGTCCTGTGTTATTCAACACGCCAATGAGGATCGCGAAGCAGACAATGGCGAGCGCGGAGGCCGTTGCGAGATGGAATGCGCGTTCCTTGAAGTAGTCTGAAGAGAAACAGAAAGCGAGGATTGCCACGAAGGCACAGACGTAGATTGGCGCGGTGTAGTACTGCACTTCGAAGCCTGTGTATCCCATGGACTATCGAGACAAGCGAGTGTCAAAGTTAGTCACGCGAAACAGTTAGACTTCTATGACGTTGGATCTGACATACCTTGACGAGCTCGGGGATGAAATATTGTATGGTTTGTGCACCCGTAGTGGACATGTATGTCAAAACAAAAGCCCACATGCGCCAGTCCGTAAAAGCCATCTTCAGGGCGACCTTGTGATGAATCGTCTCGCCATCTTGGGTATCGCCAAGAGAGTCTCTGGCAAGACGCTGGCTAGCCAGAGCACGCTCGTCAGGCGTGAGCCAGCGTGTGGTAGAGGGAAAGTCGGGCAAGGCAAAGAACGCGCCCACGGACACCAGGCAGGTTCCAGCGCCCTCCACGATGAAGAGCCACCTCCACCCGCTGATGCCGTGAGAACCGTCCAACGTCTGCAGCAGGCCGCCGGCGATGAGTCCGCCGAACATGCCCGAGAGAGCGACGGCGGTGTAGTACATGCTGTAACGGCGGCCGAGCTCGCTCTTCTTGTACCAAGCTGACAGAAGGAAGAGCACGCCTGGCGCGAAGCTGGCCTCTAAGATACCGAGGACGAACCGAAGGCCTGCGATGACCTGCCAGCTATGTGCGGCCGCCATGCACATAGACAAGCCGCCCCAGAGGAACATGAGCGTCTACAGCGGTATGTAAGTTAATGGCGGGGTGGGCAATGGGTGAACGGGCCGGGAGGAAAGACTGACCGGCATATATATGCTGGGCCGCACTCTGGTAAGGATCATGTTGGAAGGCGTTTCGAAGAGCACATAGCTGATGAAGAATACCAGAAGGGAGACGGAGTAGTCGGTGCTCGTCATCCCAAGCTCCTCGCCCATGCCTCCCTAACACAGCCAGTGAATCAGCATCCTTTCCGTTTTTGCCAAGTTTGTAGACATATATGTGTTGGATATACACTCACAGTGTAAGCATTTCCGATGTTACTTCGATCGAGCTGGTTTCATCACCAGTCAGCAATTAATCCAGCAATAGAATCGAATGTCCGAAGACATCTTCCCTCGCCTTGAAGTACTCACATAGCTCATTAGGTACATGATCCAGACACACGGGACCAATCGCATGTCGATCTTTCGGAGCAAGGCGCGTTCCTCGGCGCTTCCATCCTGACCGGCATCGGACCGTGGCCCTGCTTCGAGGTGCGCGGACATCGAAGTGTGTTCTTCCTTGGCATCGGCTTGATTCGACATGTTGGCGTCTCCTCTGCTGAAGAAGTAGAAATCAACAGATATGTGCCCCAATGTGAACAATTTGACAAACTGAGGAATAAGACTTGAGATATTTCCCAAACACGAACTGTCCTTGGGGCAAGTTTCCATTTAACATGATCCCGCCTCCAATTCCCCATTTTTACCCCAGACCCAATCCATCCACCGCCCCGCAAAGTCAAAACCAAGGCACCGCGGGCTGACAGTATTAAGGCCCGTAGTAATAATGGCACCGACTGGTCGGGATTATCACTGCCCCATCAGGTGGTAGAATACCCCAGACCCTCCCCCACATTTCCCCAGCCTTTCAGGTTGAGTCAGTAGCCGTTCTGGGGATCCCGGGCAGCTGGGCAGTCATCCCCGTCGGCTGGGAGGCATTTTAGTGTCGGTTAAGTCTTCCCACGGTGGGGAGTGAGCCCCGAGACGCGCCGTCTCAGATCCTTGGAACACACTCGCAGCAGTCCGTGGCTTGCACTAGCCCTAGCAGATGGTACGAGTACAGCACATCGGGTGAAGGACCCCGTCTCGCGCATCGAGAATCTTGGCATGTGTTGGAACGCTCAGTTTTACCAAATGTCGCATTGCAAACACTACGAGAAAGCAAGAAATTGGACAAATAGGGCCTGAAAATAATTTCTCCCGATTGGACGAGACTGCATATCATAGTTCATCGACGGCATGGGAAAGGTTCGATACGGAACCACCCTCGGAAGGGTATTCTCCAATCGGCGGGTCGAAATCTCGTGGATGTTTAGACATTTAGGGGGCTCCGCGCTCTCCAGATGTCTGGTGCCTGAAACTGGCCGTTATGACAACACCTTGGTCAGTGCCCCCTGATAGCTCGGGCATGGTCACGGCACGCGGTCGAGGTTGGCATAGTATGCTTCTATGGTGAGTCCCATTAGCAACGTACCTTCAAGGAGAACGGACCAGACTCACGATGAAGTGTAGGAGAACACATAAAGCTCACCCATCTATCCTGACCTTATAAGTCACATGCCCACTCATTCATTGAATTGTTTTTCTTTACTGATATCGGCAATGTACTCCAACGCTGGGTCTTAAGCTTTTACCCGCGGATGAAGTCGTCACATACACTTTATATTTATGAGGATTAGAAACGAAACAACCACTTCAAAAGGCCATCATGGCTTTTCAGTTGAAGCAAGATTGAACCAGATGTGCTCCCCCTTGGGTATCATCAAGAAGTAATCCACGAAGTCCATGTCCTCGGGCTTGGTCTTCTCGCTGATCTCTAGGACGTAATTCTTGATGAACGTGGCGATAATGATCCGCATCTCGAACATGGCCATCGACTGACCCAGGCATTGACGAGTACCTTTGGTAAAAGGCATAAACAGCTTCCTCATCTCTTCGGTGCCACCGTTCGTCTCGAGCCAGCGAGATGGCTTGAAGGCTTCTGGCTCTGGGAATACCTGGGGGTCTCGGTGCGCAGTATATGACGGCATTGAGACGACGGTCTGTAAATGGTGATACGTTAGTTGGGCGTCTTACGGGGCAGGGCCATATCCTCACCTTCGCAGGAATGTAATAACCCTCCATTTCTCTTCCGCCCGAAGGGACCTCACGCAGAAGACCCATGACCACGGGAGAGTGCTTTCTGAGAGTCTCGTTGATAACTGCATTAATCAAAGGAAGATTCCACAAATCCTTGTGCTCCGGGATACCATCTATCACGGGCACAGCGCTCACCTCGTCTCGAATCTGCTGCTGGAGCTCGGGCATCTGCGCCAGCTCCCAGAACAGGTAGAGCAAGGTGAGCGCCGCCGTGTCGGTCGCTGCGAAGGTCAGGTTGGCGATCTCGCCGGAGATCTGCTCGTCGGTGAGACCATCGTCCTGTCCCGGCTCCTTGCGGATGAGCTTGGTCAACAAGTCTTTGCGCTGCGACGTCCGGCCGTACTTATCAATGTATTGCTGAAACCGCCTTGCGCCGTATTCGTAGATCCGGTCATCGGACTGAAAGAAGAACTGAACCGACTTCAGCGGAAGTTTCGCAAACAGCCATGACATCGTTGGGAAGCGGCCCCGCAGGTCCCAGATCAAGAAGGCGTTGTCTAAGTCCTTGACGTACTGCGGGATCTGATTGCTGTCGAGGCCGCCCGCGGCTTGGCCAAAGAAGACCATGGTGGAGACGTCGAAGGCCAACATTCGCAGCCAGTGACGCATGTCAATCGGTCCCCTTTGGCGTCGCTCCTCGATCCTGTCCAGCAGCTTGCGCATCTCGTGCCGGATCGTGGGCTCCATGTCGTTGACGCTGGACTGCGCAAAGAGGTGGTTGAGCATCTTGCGCTTGTGCCGGTGGGTGGAAATGTCTCTCTCATTAAAGACACCCCCGCGGGTCACGCGCTTGTACCATTGCGCCTTGGGAAAGTCGGTGCTCTGGCCGTATATCTGCTCCACGACGTCGATGGCGTTGAAGCTGATCTCGTCCGGAGAAAGCTGCACGACGGGTCCATATCGGTCGTGGAGGGCCGCTACCGTCTTGGTCCTCTTGCCCGCGAGCTCGACCCAGAGCAGCCACTTGTGGGTGACCTTGGACAGCAAGGGACCAGGGATTTGACGCAGTGGCGACAGAAAAAGGGCGTATATGATCTGATCCAAGGTCAATTTCTACACTAAGGCCAATTTCGTGCCTACGCCATGTGAAGCTCGTCGAGGCTTACCCTCCAGGCCACGAAGCCGGCCAGCATGACCAAGATGGTCTTCAAGCTGCGCATAGAAAGCATGTCGTTCGGAATCATGATTCTGGGTGGGTGCATGTGCTGCACCGGGCTTCATACCGGCTGTAGAGAAGGCCGGTCTGGGCAACTCCAGGCAGACACCATTGCCAGTGAGGTGGTGGGCTTTATTTGTATATATATGTCTATATATATAGCCTAGACTACACAGTATTTGCATGCATGAGCCATGGCGCTGAATCTTTGGGCGCGGTGAGGAATTCCAAGTCCGACGTGCGAGTGCAAATCTTATCTTGATGCTACGACAGATGCAACGACAGAGTCGTGCCAAGTTCAAATACGCCGTCGCCTATTTGCTGCAAGGGTCGGGCTTATTGACCTGGCCCGGCTAGCACGGATGTCGCAGGACGGAGCTGATACTTGTACGGCAATGCTTTGCGGGTGAACACCAACTACCGGGCTCGCTCGCGCGTCTGACAGCTTACAAGATTGACTAGCGGCAGTCGCAAGCGTCGGCTGCATGCTCCAGGGTCAGGCGTGAGGCCAGCTGGCGTGAATTGCCTGCTTAAGTCCATTTGTGCCTCACTCGCCATCCCTTGTGGACACATTCAATGCAGGTCATAGATGGTCAATAATTCGGTAGATGGGGTGCTTTTCATGACTAGTAATGTAAGAAGGCCGGCAAGTCGAGGCTCCTGTATCGACATGCCATTCTCGCTGCTATCTTCTACACTGCGATAACATTCTCCTGGTCGTCATGACTATTATCACGCGCATCAGGAGCAATCTCACTCATACTGGTGGGAAGTAACACGGATCGCTAACAGCCGACTATATTTGCGCCGACCTTCCTTAGCACACGAGCGTGCTCTGTGTTTCTCTCAGCAGGATTTTCGATTAGAAATTTAATTTAAGAAGACGGAGAATTTTCCAAAATGATTGACCAGCAGCCGCGCTGCAGCATTTCCACGTGCTGGCTGATTTCGTTGACCAGTATTTGGGCGAAAAGATAGCGTTTGGGGCCCTTTCAGCGCGTCATGCAGGACTGACCACGTGCATAGAATTGTGATGCTTCCAAGCCTTGATGATAAGATAGTTTGCCTTCTGAAAATGGACCTCGTCATGTTTGCTTGTTTGGAAGGGGATCGGCCGACGAAACAACGATTACAATCAGCAACCTGTTGCCCCAAGACGGTATGTGCCACAAGTCGACCAATTAGTAAGTTCCAAGAAGCTCCACCCCCTTCCATGTAGTTCTAGGGTTCATATTGAGTAATATTCACTCACAAGTGATTGTAGGCTAAGCAGCCTTGTGAAGACTTGAGCCTTGCGTCGTACAAGCGACTTCAAGCGATTGTAAAAGACTAGCACTCGAACATGATCTTGACCATGCACTATTCAGGAAAGCCATGCTTCTTGCAAAAGACTTTTATGCAATCACAAATGCGAGAAATAAGTCACTTATGACAGAATCCTGGCAAGCTCCGTCTGCAAGCAACTGGCATTACTAATATATCAACACAGGAGCCACTCATCCTGTGTGCCGAGCAACTACTTCGCATCCATTGTGCTGACTGTGCATTATCATACATAAAGTGGTTACACAGACCACAGAGACCCTGCAGATGATCGCATCATGGGACTGAAGCTCTGCCTTATCATTGTATTGGCAAACTGCCCCACTTGTTTAGTTTAAAAGCCCTTATACCGTCCAAACTCCACATGGAAGTGTCTCCTTCTTCAGGTAAATGAAAGTATAGACAGCTGAGGACGAAAACCATCACGCAAAATGTTGAAACCCAGCCAAATTTACCTAGAGCGGTCACATTTCGTGGGTACCGCTCTTGCTATCGTGTTCCTTTCAGTGATTCTCTCTCTGTGGAATACCTGGAGGCGCCTCCGGCATATCCCTGGCCCCACCCTATCCTGGCTCGGGTCTTCATGGCTGATCAAGAACGCCATAACTGGTGCGACTTCACCGAACAGCGCAGATCTGGCTCGATACGGCTCTCTGGTTCGCATGGGACCCAACGCAGTCGCCACCGACGACCCCGATGTGGCTCGCCGGATCGCAAAAAGCCCATATAAGAAGGGTGTCTGGTACACCGGTTTCCGAATGGACAATGGCAAAGACAACATTTTCACGATGATGGATCAACACTTGCATGATAAGATAAAAGCCAAAACGGCGTATGGAATGACTGGGAAAGATGGCGTCGACTTGGACTCGGGCGTCGATTTACAGGTTGCCCGGCTCCTGGAAATTATCCGTAGTAAGCACCTTGCGACCAAGGAGCAGCATCGTGTGATGGATCTCGCACCACTCATCAGGTTCTTCACGTCGGATGTTTTCACATCGTTGTTGTTCGGCAAAGAATTCGGTTACATGGATGCCGACGACCTGTGGGACGTGGGCAAACTGACCGACCAGGTGATGGCTTTTCTATCCTTGCTCTGCGATCTCGATTGGTTGCGCGCTGTGATGCAATCGCGATTTTTCCTCTTCCTCCAGCCCCGATCCACGGATCAAGTTGGAATAGGTAAAATACAAGGGTTCGTCTAAAAAATCACTTTCTAAGGTCCTCGTCGCCAAACTGACGGTTTCCAATAGTGTTGCAAAGCAAATCGTGGAAACGCGGTTCCAGAAGAGCGAGTGCGATGATCCGGACATATTGGTATGGCACTGATGATCTTTTGATTCCGCACGCTTCATATCGATGAATCTGATTTCCTAGGGCTCCTTCATGCGAAACGGTCTCGGAATGGGCGAGTGTTATAGGCAATCCATCGTGTTTCTCTTTGCCGGTGGAGATACCACCGCTGCTACCTTACGGGGCATATTAATGTTTACCATGACGACACCACGCGTATACCAGAATCTTAAGCAAGAAATCGGGCAGGCTATCGCGCATGGTGATATAGCATCACCCGTCACAAGTGCTCAAGCAAAAAGGCTACCTTTTCTCTCCGTTAGTATATGTTTCCCAACAACAAACCAACCTTGCAGTCTTGGTATTCATTCGACTCGTTGATCAGGCCATCATTTACGAAGGTATTCGCCTTCGTCCGGCCGGTACCTTAGGATACCCTAAGATTGTACCGCCCGAGGGCGACACAATTGAAGGCTTTTTCATTCCCGGGAGCACAGCGGTGTACGTCAACTTGATCGCCATGCAGCTGAGAAAAGACGTGTTCGGGGAGGATGCGGACATCTTCCGCCCTGAACGCTTTTTGGAATGCAGCAAGGAGAAGAAGATCGAAATGGAGCGTACTGTTGAGATGGCATTCGGGTCTGGAAAGTATCAGTGCGCCGGTAAAGTGATGGCTTTCGTGGAGATCTACAAGGTTGTATTCGAGGTATGTCTTATTGTCCTGGCTGTCACCCTAGAATGATAATGTGCTCACCATCAAAACTTGATGGCATAGTTGTTCCGTCACTTCGACTTTCAAATAGCCAATCCTAGCAAGCCTTGGGAAGAGCAGTCATGGGTCAACTGGACACACCACAACATGATGGTCAGAATCACTGAAGATAACCCTGTCTAAAGCTGTGAGGAAGAACATCGATGGTACTCTTTGATTGCCTTGGGCAGGGAAACGTCTAGACGCTCCCTACAATCAATCATTGCTGTCGTCGATGTGCATCATCTTTTTCTTGAGTTTTACCGGCTCACATAAAAATTGCGTGAAGGCCGGTATGTGGAGAATTAACCCGAAGCATACTCGGACTGGTTGACTGCCCACACCAAATGCATTCTGAGTGGTGATGGCGTAGCCAGCTGAGAATTGTACGTTTTGATCATAGTTCAACCAATGCCAAGGCCGGACTGAATCAGAAAATTAAGTGGCTTCCCCAGATCGGCATTGTGCCAGCCCTGGGAATAAATCGACGTTGCCATTCGCCAATTGCAGAGGCTTTTTCACATGAAACTGCTGGAAAAAAGCAAGTGCACTAAATTCGTGCCTTGACTAGCTTCAGCCGGCCGCTCAGCTTGCCCCTGGGCTGCTCGACAAAGGCTACGCGTGCAGCGTGCAAGGGTGCTGGAGAGCTCAACTTGGTATGACGCCATGACTTCTAAGACAACTCCATGACGACACGGCACAGACAGTTCCACAAGCCAAACAGGGCGCTTCTGGATCGATTTAGCGGATTAGATAAATGGCCAGCTCGCTCCTCGGTGTGCACTGAGCTCGGCTCAGCTCGGTCACTCTCATCAGGACACATTTCTACTCAATTAGACCTTCTCCGCTCTGAACCACCAATTATCTACAAAGATCCAAAAGAAACCCATCAAAATGGTGAAAGACGATAAGGATGTCATTGCCGAGTTCAACGAATATGTCAACATGACGGCCTCAGAGCTGGAGAAATGGCTGAAGTCAGAGCAGTCCAGCGAGGCCGGATGGCGCAAGGACGGCGGTGATGGAACGTCTGTCGGCCAAGACTCGGGCGAGAAGATCATCGAAATTCTCAAAGCCAACCCCGACAAAGACCCGGAAAAGTACACCGAGGACCAGATCCAGCATATGCGAAAGGTGGCGTCGTATTGCAAGCGGCATCTGGCGCAAGAATCCGGGAGCCTCGAGGAAAAGGACCCGGAGGAGGCGAAGCAGACCAAGTCTTACATCAGCTTGAAGAATTGGGGCCACGATCCGCTCAAGGGAAAGGGGGAAGGCAAGTCTTCTGGCAAGAACGGGAGCAAATCTAGCTCGAAAGAAAAGGAGGAGGAAGCCGAAGACGACGGGCAAGAGGAGCAAGACGAGAATGGAGCGAAGGGTGAAGATGATGACGAACAGGAAGGAGAGGATGACAAGAAGGCTGGTGATAAGCGAAAGAAGACCGGGCAGCAGAACGGAGCGAACAAGAAGAGAGAGACTCGTCAGGGGGGCTCATCAAAGAAGGATGGCGACGACGGAGCTGACGAGGATGACGAGGACGCCGAGGACGATGGCGAAAATGGCGAGGAAGAAGACGGAGGAGGCGAATCTGGAGGAAAGAAGCCCTCCAAAAACGGGCCCGCGAAAGGAGAGACTGTGAGCTGGAACTGGGGCAGTGGCAATCCTGAGGGCAAAGTGCTTGACGTCAAGGAGGACGAGTACGTCCTTTAATCCCTCAAGCCGTTCGAGATCTATATCAACATACTGACAAATGAACAGGGCAACAATCACGACCAAGCGAGGCAATGAGGTTTCTCGTAAGGGGGACCCTGAGGATCCCGCTGTGATTCTGGATACCGGAAAGTCCAAGGCTATCAAATCCGCACATGAGTTGAACTAGGCGTTCAACACCTTGGCATCTACAACAGAACAACTGGCTTGCTGAAATTTCGCGAGATGTGGCACGCGATTGCAGGAATAAGCGTACTGGTAGCACGACACAAAAAGGAAGGGCAAAATATAAAACATACAGCACCGGGTATTCGCTGGTCGTCACCGACCCAACTACTAATCCAGCGATCACAGGCTTGACTATGGGAGAGCGGACGGGATCCCGTATTTTCCTGTGTCTATGGCCGTATGTGCTCGGCCAGCTGCAGAGAGGAATAATATCCAAAGTTTCATGTGTGTTGAGGTACCTGAAAGATGGTTGTGGTGCCGTGCGGGCCTGTGCCGTCGATCGTGGCCCGGGTCAATAATGTCGTGTTGTGTTGCAAGAGCCAGTATAAGTAAAAAATCTAAGAAAAGTTTCGGGTGCCGTTTCTACCTAGGTAGTGTTCGATTTTAATTGCCACCAAGGTAGTGTTTATCGATTAATTGATTATTTTCTGGCTTTGGTCTCCACAATGTTCGAAGCCCACATGGATTATAGACTTAATCCATGTGGGCTTCGGTCTATATACATGGTATTGACTCTGCGAGGTTCCTCTGGTCTCATGAAAATTTTGAAAATCTGGGAAAATAATGGATATCAACGGCATTTTCGAATTGTATTTGAGAACGAGACTGTAGATACACGCAATATATACACCAATCGAAAAGTGCCCAAGTGGACTGCCAGTTCGTGGGAAGAGGCGTGCCGATGCACAAACGATGCCTGACATCTTCACACACTACCAGGAATTTAACACTGACCCAAAATGTATCAAGCATTATTTCTCTTCACAGTAAAAGCATTCGGCTCGTGCTCCATCGCCGCAAGTGGCGTTGAAAGTGGTCTTCAGCGGAAGAGGGCAGATGATCCGGTTCTGCGTCTCGTTCTTGGCGTCCGTGAAGCTGATGGGTAGTGTTTCTGGCACGGTACCATTCTCAACCCACGCGCGCATCTGGTCGAAAATAGTGGTCGGTTGCCCACCGTTGCCGCCGGAGCAGTGCTCCAGCCCTGGAACTTCGAAGACGCGGAAGAAGTCGTTGACGTTGGGCAGGACTTTGGCGACGGACTCGTAGTAGTCCCTCGTGCCCTTGGGCGGGATGTTTTGGTCGGCCTTCGAGGAAAAGACCATTAGCTACTGCACATATTGGGATCTTCTTGAAGTCATAGGTGCATAACCGATGAATATCAGGGGAGAACTTACAAGTCCGTGGTACGTCATAATCTTGCCGCCTGCGTTGTAATACGCTGACAGATCGGGCTCGTTGGTGCTCCAAAGCGACTTCCACTCGGTCTCGCTGTCGTGCATCAACCAGGAGTAGGCGTCCAAGGTCAACTTCGAAGAATCGAACGAAGGGTCCTTCACAGCACCATAAGCCAGCCATCCCTCGCCGCTGTTGGCGGTCATGCCGACACAGGTCCCATTTTTGCTGCAATCGGTCGAGGCAATCCCCACAGCGTTGCCTGCGATACCAGCTAGAAAGCTGCCCTTCTCCAGACCGTACCACAGCCGTGTCCCTTCAGCCGTCATCGGTCCGGCCCACGTCGCGTTAGCAACAAGGGCGGCACCGTGACTGATCTGCATCATGGTTCCCGTGTCCGAACAGTTGAAGGACTCGCCAACTGCGGAGAAGGGGTCGAAGTCGCAGCCATCTGTGTCTGAGATGAGGCCGTCGGTGATTCCGTCCTTGGGGTCGCAGTAGGCTATGGCGGCGTCGGTGAGCGCGTTGATCTCGCAGTTGCGCGGGTACTCGCCGTGCAGGTTCATAACGAGCTGCGGCCAGTACAGGCTGGGAGTAAATCTCGGGATGTTGATGGCTGGCGCCGAGGCCACGATACCGTCGTATGCCGTAGGATAGCGCTGGGCCAGCATGAGGCCCTGTCTGCCGCCCTGGGAGCAGCCACTCCAGTATGAATACCGAGGCTTGCGACCATAGAAGCTTGCGATGAGATCTTTTGCGATTATGGACTGTGAATCTTTTGTCAACACATGATCATCCTTCCCGGGACGAATCTGCAAAAACGGAGTGACCAAGTAGCTACCTCCTCGTTCAAGGCCCTGGAACCAAAGTTCTGTACGGCATTCCAGTCGATGTTTCCAGGTCCCGTCAATATTTCGGTCAGACCAGTTGCTGGGTCAGTGGAAGTGCCAGCGTCAGTGGTGACTGTTGCATATCCTTGACCAATTGCACCGGCCATGAAAAAGTAGGAGAGTACGAAGCGCCCGGCCACCAGGCCTCCTCCGCCTACAGCCATCAATCTCTCATTCCATTCAAGGGGAAGCCATGCCTCAACGTTGATCCTATCGTTCTGTCCAGGATGGGTGTAAGTGACCGTGATATTGCAGTAATCGACGTTGTCGACGAAAACGGATGGGTGGTTGTAATTGTAAGTGTCCGGAACATAAGTACTATAATTGGAGACCAGGTTGCTAGTGACCGAGAGAATATCGGCGCCAAAGACTGAGGGATTTGGAATTTCTCCCGAGGAGCAAAGCGAAGCGAGTGAATAGTTAGACATTTTGAACGAGCTGTGGAGGGAAGGACAACCTGATGATGATACTCCAAGCTTGATGGTGAAACATCCATAGTCCCCAAGATCTATATAGCAATCAAGACTGCCTGTACAGGTGGTTTTATCCTTCTAAACCAACATCTCAAAACAGTAAATAATCGTAACCGTGTTAGATGTCAGGAACTGTGGCCAGTGCGTCTTGAATCGGCTTTCTCCCGACAGCATGCCGTCTCGGGGCGTCCGGGCAGATGAGATCAGTCGGAGGACCTTTGACAAGACCCCAACGCCGACGCAGAGATTTCAAGAGACATGAAACTTTTCGACTCGGCGTCATGAAAGAACAGCCATGATTACCTGTTGAATGCTCCGTGAGGTCGAGCATTTGGTCAGCGCAATGGACTCTGCCTTGTCAATAAAGGAAATGCAGGGGCGGTCCAGTTTAAAATATGGGTCAGTGGGGTTTTGACCCTTGCACCTCCAGGAAGGTTGGCCAAAAACGCATACGGAAAATAGCTTCTTTCGGTTTCGGGTCATCGCTTGGCAGCCTCGGGACCCATGCACGGTGGGACATACCCACACGTCGAAGCTGTCATTGCACCTTTATCACTGCATCTGGCCACCCAATTGCTTCCATGGTCTACCTTCCTTGGGGTGAAGAACGCCCCTTGGGGTGAAGAATCGGGGGGCTTTATTACGTGACTCAGTACTCACCTGCTCCTAGGCTGCCTAGACGGATATCTGACTTAGTCTAGGTCCCCGGCGGGATGTGGTTTTCCGCGGGATGTGGCGGCGCGGAAGTAAGTCGATGGGACAGTACAAAGCCAGTATTTCTGGCGCAAGGGAAATAATATTCACCGCCAAATAATATGTCAAATCATACAGAGTCAATCCACTACTCCATTCCGCAATACCTGCTAGATCACTTGTCCCTGTCCAACTCTCTGCTCCCGCTACCCATCCTCGTAGTCTGTTCGGCCGGCCACTCCAGCCATGGCCGATACTGCTCGTCAAGATGCTTCTGAGCGCCTCCCAATAGATGCTCTGCCCATCCTTGCAAGAACCAGATGGAGAGACTGAACAATTTGAGCAGCACCGCAAAGTGTGCTAAAATCACCAACGACACTTGGTCTTTCCGCTGCAGCGCGTCCGTGTACTCGTCCTCGAGCTGGTATGGCCAGATGAACAGATTTTGGTGGTTTGCACCGCCCTTGTATTCGCCATCCGGCCCACCATACGTAGCCCAGTAACACATTTTGAGTTGCTCAAGGGCTTTTGCATTCACAGCAGTCTCTGCAATGCTTGTGGATGAGCCCACAAGCTCACCGAGGAGTTCGAATTGGCCGATCCAGTTCAGCCGCGTGCCCCGTAAAGAAAAGGCGGTTGTGGCTGGCTCGGTCGCCATTGGGCATGGGTCCACAGCTCTGTCACCGTCGGGCCCGCTGCCAATGGTCTGTTCTCCGATCATATCCACCAATGTCCGCACTCCTCTGAGGAGGGGGAGCCATTGTGGGCCGCCATTTTCACTGAAGAGGAGATAATCTTCTGGCTGTGGCCCACGAGCAAAGGTATTAATGCATGCAAAAACAGCAGCGGTATAGACGGCGTGGCAATTTTGCGCATCGATTCGAGGCAGCATCTCCGTTACTTTGTGGAGGCCGAGTGTTGAGTAGTGAGCAGCCAGAGAGAGGTAATACTGCTTTCTCTCGGGCGGTTGGACCCGGGCGAAGGACAGGGCAGCAAACTCGTAAACCAAGTGAAGGACAAAGGGATAGGTAAACCCCAACGTTGGGGCCTGGAGACGAAGAGCATCGAATGTGGGAGGTTGGTCCCCAGAGCCCTTGAACTCGAGTTCCAGGTAGTGGTGAAGTAGCCTCAACTCATCAGCATACTGGGGCAGTTCAGGCTCCTTAGAATGCACGGGTACTTCCGGGTCTTCCCTTGGCCTACTGTCCTGCGAGTAACAAGGAGGGGCAGAGTCTAGGCCACTGGACGGGGGTGTTACAAGCCCAGTCTGAGGCAGAGGCTCGACTGCCCACCTCGTTCTCGGTCGACCTCGTTTCCCACGCTCTCGATGACCTCCTCGAGAGTTCAGAAATAGACGGCGTTCCGTGTCAGCTTCTTGCAGCGTCGCCGTACCAGCCACGTAGTCACAACTCGTGCCAAAGGAGACGCATTTGCGGCATTCAGGCTTTTCTTCGTCACACTATGATTGAGTCGATCTTAGCTTGCAATTCGGATCCGGCGGTTCATTAGTTCGGGTTGCTGACTTTGATTCTCCGTTTTTTGCAGTTTCCACATCCCGTGCGAGACTTGTGATGAGACCGCCTACAACGAATTCGAGGTCCGTTCGATTGTGCATTTTGATCTTCACTGTGATCTTCAGGATGTGCTGGCAGGGGGGTATCCATTTCGAGGCTAGTCAGGGCGAAGGGCTCAAGGGGGTTGACGATACCGTATTGATACGGAAATGCACCGCATCGAGGGATTTGGCGGACGCGGCTGCAGCTTTATAACTTTTCGATGTGTTCACGGATACAGGGTCCTGGGTCCTGAACAGGTACTTCCGTCACGGCCAAGCTGTCGGGCAAAACTGAGGTACATCTCCACTTTGCTCAAACGTGAGAGACTATTGGCTCCTCTTACGCACGATGCATGCTATGCGGCGGTGCTGACTCCCCTGTCCCTGATTTCCGTATCGCCAGTGCCTGCATGCTTTTGTAGCATCGATTCCATTCCAGGGCCAAAGACGGGTCACTTCATTTCGAACACCTCTATTCAGCCAGAGTCAGGCCCTGCGGCCATGCCATGTTTAGCGAAGCGATTGCGAAATGCCTGGTGATCCTCCTTCGAGGGTTCTGCTACCCGTTGAGCCCTGTTACAACAACGCCCCCACAAATTCTATCTACACCCACTACTCATGTGCGCAAAGTGGATGAGTGGAAATGCGCGGGTAATCATTAATCCCAGCCCTTAGCATCGGCTCGTATGGGTGTGAACGCAAACAATCCAGGTGTGCTTGTAAGGAACGCTTGTGTAAGTCTAGGCTCCCACCAAATAGGTGGCTTAGCTAAATGCGGAAATGGATTCATTCGGTGGGTGTAATTTCCAAAACACATGCTGGGCGACACAGCCTTCTATCAGATTATAGGACTGTATTACCCATTCTTCACCTCGGCTTTGAAAATATCGAGGCCGCCCATTCTGGTGGAGAGACAGTCCAGATCTAGATGCACGACCCGCGACGAGGCAGAATCTGATCGCGGTCGTTCACCGTGGCCTCGGTATATAGTATGGTCCTATGTCGTGACTCAAGATGCCCTTGAACATTCATCACCTGAGCACCCTCCATCTCTAGCCTAAATTGCCATTCTCACCTTTCATTGAATATTCTCATATATTTTGACCACATTTTCGCAAAACAACATTTCTGTAGCACAAGCACGCTGTTATCACCCTACACTTGCCCCTCCATTCCCGGTACACATCAGATCAACCGCCGCATTCACGCCGTCAAGAATGGCATCATCGCAGGGCCACGGAGTCTGGGAGAACAGCCTTATGGACTGTACTCCCATCAGCGCGTGTCTCCTGTCAACGTTTGTCCCTTGCATATGTGAGCCACTCCGACGTCCCAAAATGCTAGATAGAGCCACACCTGCTGACTTCGGATTCCCAGTGTTTGGGCGAACCTCTTCTCGCATGAGGGATCCTAGCACTGACCCTGATAACGTCAATTGCGATTGCATGATCTTTTGTGCCCTTCTCAACTACACCCCTTTCACTTGGATGTGAGTAAATGCAAACATTCCAGCCATGTCTAGTACGAAAGAAAAGTAACTAACACACCATAGGTACAACACAATGAAGCGGGGCGAGATCCGAGAAAAGTTTGGCATCGAGGGCAGCGGCTGCGGTGACTGCTGCGTCTCAATGTGGTGCCCTTGCTGCGCACTGATTCAACAAGACAATGAAGTCAAGGGGCGCCTGGCCCGAGAGGGTGTCAACACACAAGGATATCAGCGTGTCACTCAGTCCATGCAGGTGCCGCCTGACCATAGTGGCAAGAATTAAAAGGCCCGAACAGACCTTCTTCCATTTACTCTTACGTATTTCAGTACCTCATATATCGGAGGCGGGGGGTGGGGGAGATGGAGTCTACGAAGGGAAGAAGTACTATTTCAATATTTCAGTTCTTAAAATCAATATAAGACTCATTTAGAAAGCCTTTGCCGTTGATCGGCCTCTGCTACTCTATGTATCCTACTCCATGAGCTCTCGGAAACACACGTGGAATTGCACGCAAGTCATTCCGACGTTCGCGGCTCATTTTGATGCCAAGGCGAAGGACCATTGTCATTGCGACAGAGTCACGGCCTGTTGATGTCAACTCAGGAATCATCTCCACAATGTTTTTGGCCCCTTTTCGATTTTTTTTGGACAAATTTCAATTTGCGGTGCCCTGAGATACCGAAACTGGCGCATTAAGGCAAGAGATTCCGAAATCAAAACCTTGTCGTGAACTAGCTAGTGGAGCATAATTTGTGAAGTCTCCGAGCGGGATGACTTCACTCCGCACGTCAACGGACTGATTCATTGAGGCTCCAGCACCACCGCCAACTACATGCGGTCATAGCACACTTTTCGACGATGTGTTAATTAATGTCCCAATGCATAGTACGGTTTTACCGGACTTTAAGTCAACGGATTCTCAATGTGCCTATCGCCGTTCCCGTCTCCGTCTTATAACAAATGGCAGCCATATATAACCACTATCCTGCCGTGTCCCTTCAAACGAGACATTTCAACCATATTCTTCCAGAATTGTATTTGATCCTTCAACATGGCGCCTACCTTCAACTTTGAGACCAATGCCAGCGACCTTGTGTCACACTATGCGCAGCAAATTGCAGGCAAGATCATTCTCATCACAGGGCCCTCGCCTGGGAGTCTTGGAGAAAGCTTCGCAAAACAAGTCGCTGCAGGGAATCCAGCTGTACTTATTCTAGCCGGCCGCTCGATATCAAAGCTGCAAGGCCTCGTTGAACAGTTAAACAGCTCACACCCCTCCGTCCTCGTCAAGCCGCTGGCCCTGAACCTCCTCTCATTCGCCGATGTTCGCAAAGCCGCTGAGACTCTCAATTCCTGGCAAGACGTGCCTCGTGTTGACGTGCTCGTTAACAACGCCGGGATCATGGCCGTTCCGTACCAGCTTACCGATGATGGATTCGAAAGCCAGTTCCAGACCAACCACCTGAGCCACTTCCTCTTCACCAACCTCATAATGGACAAGATCCTGGTGTCGAAGTCTCCGCGCGTCGTCTTCGTCTCTAGCGGCGTGCACCGTATCGGCCACATCCGGTGGACGGATTACAACTTCAACGAGGGCAAACATTACCAGAGATGGCTGGGATACGGCCAGTCAAAGACGGCCAACGCGCTGACGGCTCTCGCGCTCGCTGAACGACTCGGGTCCCGAGGCGTTCTCAGCTTCGCTCTGTGTCCTGGCGTGATTTATACGAACTTGGCAGCGCACGGCCTTGATGACCAGGCTGCCTTCTCTGCGGACCTCACAGAAATGGATAACATCTATGGCAATAAGTGGCTGTGGGGCATGGCCGACATGAAGTTCAAGAACTTGGACCAGGGCGCTGCGACACATGTATTTGCCTCGTTTGATGACGGCATCAAGAAAGACAACGGGGCATTCTTGTCGGATTGCCATGTTGCGGATCCCGGCTTGGAGGAAGTCTATTCCTGGGCAACTGACAAGGTTGATGCGGAGAGGCTATGGAAACTGAGCGAGAAGCTTGTTGGGCAAGAGTTCAACTTTTGAGGAATTGATGCATTCCCTGCCTGAAAGATGCGTTCAGTCATAGCCAACTATAGAAAGGTCTTGAATTCCACTCCATATATCTTGCTTTACTACCTCGTTGCTGAGTTTAAGTTGTTTCGTTTCCAATCCCAACACATGTGAAGCGTATGCGGTGCTTTCATGCAGTGGTGAGCTCCTTAGACCCATTGGAGAAGACGGGGAAACACAATCCCGGTTCTGGTAGAATACTGGAATTTGGGGGAAAACTAAAGGGACTAGATATGGCATCTTCTGGTTGCTGATAAGAGTGCAAGCGACCTCAACTCTCGGCGACAGGGGAGTGTCTATCAAGTAGTCATGTGACGGACTGTTTAAATTGTTGCCTCAATTTAGATTAAATCAGGTGGTCTAGATATCTGTTGATAATAGCAGTGTCCATGGAACTAATAATGCCTTCTACTTCTCATAGCCTACCAGGGTACCGGGCCTCGATCATCAGAGAAAGTTCCAGTTGGCCCTCCTTCACCCAGTACCGCCATTTCAACAATTCTTTTAGCACCCTGTTCGGGTGTGCGACCCCCTTCAGCGTAACTGGTCAGCTTGGTCTTCACGTAGCCAGGGCACACAGCATTGACAAGTCCTCCAGCGCCAGACAGAACCCTTGAATAACTACCCACAAGCCTGTTCAATGCGGCTTTGCTGCAGCTGTACGATTTTGGCTCGTGGTGCAGACTGTATATTGGAGATGTCTTGTCACACGCCATGACGATGGAAGCTAAACTCGAGGAGACGAACACCACCCGAGGCGCGGAAGACTTGTTGAGGAGCGGCAGGAGGGCATCCGTGAGAATTGCTGGGCCCGAGACATTAATGTCGAAGTTCTTGGTGAAGATCTCGCGAGCGGTCAGGCCTGGGACTTGTTCCACGTCGCCGCCGGCGTTATTGACGAGTATGTCTAATTTTCCGTGGGCGTTCTGAATCAGGTGCACGGCCTTTGTAATGGATTCATCAGAGGTGAGGTCCAGTTGGACTGAAGATGCCGAGTGGCCAGCTGCGACGAGGTCTGCCACAACTTTTGCACCAGCTTCTGGATTTCGGGCGCTGATGATGATGTGGTGGTCTGGTTGTTTGGCCAGCTGGTGAGCAACTGCCTCGCCAATTCCGGTGTTCCCACCCGTGACCAACGCGACAACCATTTTGATAGCAATGAGGGGGAGAACAAGCAGTGTTGACAGGTTTGATCTTTTGTTTTCCCCCCAATCATCAAGATTTGAGTGCAGTGAAAGAACACCTGAATGTTCCGGATTTATAGACTATTTGTGTCCCGGATTTGTAACATGATCTCCACGAAAGTTATTATGTGACTCCTGTTAATTCCTAGACCCACCAAAGTCGGACCTCGGAAAACTCCTGTTGTGCGCAATACAATGAAATAGTGGAATCAGTTCAAAGCTTGCAGATCCGCACAGCTGCTGGGAGTTTAAAGTATACCGAGAGGCCGAAGCTGGCACATAATCGCCAAAATCTCCGTGATACCAGAAACCCTGTCTTCACTAGCTGTCGGTGAGTACCGAAACAGACCACCCCGCGCGATGCTCCTGCAGGGGTAATGTGCCGGCAGTGCAGGGCTGCAGACGCCAAGCCATATCAGCCGCATTGTGCCTAAAGAGGGGTCTGCTCTTAGACCGAATTTTAACCACGGATACAAACTTCACCAGTCATCGCCGGCAGGGCTGAGCAATCCGACCACGGAAGCGCGGGATCTATGCTCATCGTTGCGACCATTTCAATGCTAAGGTCCCAGTAACTGGTGCATGTCCAAGACGGAGACGTTTGCCCGCCCTCGGAAGGATTCTGATGGGAGCGGATCATCCTTGAAGTGCCTATACTCATACGCTTGGCTTTAAAGCTTGTTCACGAAGGGAAACCGGTCTCAATCGAGCCAGAAGATGATGACGAGATATGGAGCCGACACAGATTCAGTCAGTCGCAACACAAGAGCCGGGCTTGACACTTCGGTATGCCGAAAGCACCGGCCGTTTCCCCAGCGCGGCCCAGTGGGCGCAATACCAGCCGTTGCTCAAGAGACTTTATGTGGTAGAAGGGCGCACACTGGGGGCTGTCATGGAGACCATGAAGAGAGATTACGGGTTTGAAGCAACGTGAGAGCCATCGTCTTGCCAATTTCTCTCCGTCCACCTCGCTAAGGCTGACATGTGACAAAGGGCAAAGATGTACAAGGCCAGGTTCAAGGCTTGGGGCTTTAAGAAAAACATTAGGCTCCGGTATGGCGAAGATCAAGACATCATTCAACTTCTACATGATAATGCACGACCGTCCGGGCAATCCGGAGCGCAGACCGGGAATCTTCTCTTACGCAACGGCCAGCTCGTCCCACAAGATCGACTGGTGAAACACCTGCGCCGCCGGAGAGAGGGAGGGACCAACATTGACAGACACCCGATTAGGGCCATGAGACCCCCCGACACAATATACGTGTCCGAGGCTGTGCTGTTCCAAGTCCGCAGTTACATTCGCGGGGAATGGGAGGAAACAGTTTCCACGGCGGAACAACTAGACACCTTGCGAGAGGCGCGTCCAGCACACACCGAGTGCAACGCTCTGGCCCACGGCGTCAGGTACGCGCTTGAACAAAAGAAACTAAACGATGCTCTGGTCCTCATGCGCCGGGCACCGAATGTTCTAGCGGACTTGATCGAGCGGCGTCCACCCAATATGCTGTACGTTCTATTTATGTCTCTCGCGTACTTCACGTTTGGGGGTCTTCTCAAAGGCCCAGAAGCTGCCCAGCTTTTGGTCGTGGTGAGATATCTCGTCAAGTATGCTGCGGTATTCGCTGCCAAGGACCAAGGTTTGCCCAGTAGCCATCCCATCCGGCAAATTCTTGCATTGCTTGCCAACACAAATGAGAACGAAATATTCCAGCTGGCGAAACAGGCTTGGCTTGTCAACTGTCAGTCATGGGACGGTCTGATGGACAGCCCGCGGAGCACGTATGCTATCGCATCATGGATCAGCTACGGTGAATTCAACGGGTTTGATGCGCTGCCATCCAACCTCGGAGGAATCATTGAGCTCACTCTTGAACAAAATGCAGCGAAGTATGGAGAGTACCAGTAAGTCGCTATCCCCATTTTATCAGCTCGAACCACTTGCATTCGAATCACGAGGTACCTGCACAAAGCTTGCGTGACGGCCAATGATCTCTTATATCCTACGCGTACTACTGTGTTTCTGCAAACGCTTGCATCAGGACTGGCAGATTGTATTGACGTTCGTCACTAGTCGTCGCACCACACACGCACTGCAAATGTACTCAATGTACCTTACATACCGCGACCGGGCCAACGGACGCGACCCTTATTTCAACATGGAAATTGTTAAGGTATTCGAGGATCTCCTGCGGCGGGGTCCTGAAGGACTTCTGAGAGCCGATGCACTCAGCTGGCTCGCTCGGGCGTCCAGGGCGCGCGGGGATAGGGACTCGGCCGAGAGGTACATGCGCGACCTTATCAACTTCTTGCTCGAAGATTCTGTTCACAGACACTCACTGGCGAGGGGCTTCATGAATGATCTGGAGTCGTGGTTCGTCGAGTGGGGAGATACCCAGAAGGCTGCAGAGCTGGCAGAGTGGCGGGAGGAGGAATTGGGTGCTGAGCCAACAGCATGAGCCAAACAATCCTATCAACATTTATTATAGTAACTTCCGACCAAGCTCAAGCCTTTCTCGCGCGATCAATGAAGGATAGTTGGATAAGTCTTGGAATGTATGCTAAATAATATAGTGCTCAAGACTCAATCATAGCATCAATATTTTCTAGGCTTCGGCTATACTGTATTTTCTTCTTAACTATCTGTCTATCTACTATCTACTTAGCTATTAGACTCTTACCTAGTAGCCTAGAGCCTATATATAAAGTATTTAAGTTCTTTATACTTCTGCTTATATTTATCTCCTATAGATATCTAGAATCTCCCCCTTTTTCTCTTATTTCTTAAGTATTATATAATTCTTTTAAGGAGATTTTTATCTTTAATAATAAAGATATAGATATAGAATAGTATAAACTTATTATATTCTTTTTTTTTTAGTATTTTATTATATATTCTATCTCTTATTTCTTTTAAGGTTTTCTAAATATCCTTATAGATTACTTTTATATAGTTATCTTTAAAGTAGTCTATTTTAGCTTTTATTCTTAGTTAGCTATATACTTAGATAGGTATTCTAGTTATATAGGCTTACCTAGTAAGGGTCTTCTTTATATATATATATATATATATATTAGTAGTAGAGGATTATATTTTTAGCTAGAATTTCCTTTATAGGACTATAAGCTTATATAGGGACTATTTTAAAACTATTCCTAGTCTTACTATATAACTACTTTACTATTTACTAGCTACTAGGCTATATATTAATAAATCTAGTTTATAGTACTATTAGGAGTAATACTTCCTAGCCTTATCTATATAGTATAAGGCTAAGGCTATATACCTAGACTTCTATACTATTATTAATATTATGTTTTTTTTAACGCTAGGTCTTTAAGCGTTTACTACTATGTGAAGGGACTGTATGCCTTTGGGATATATACGGATTAAGAGCAAAGCCTCCCGATATTTTCTATGTCGTTCTCACCAACGTCCAGGGTGAGCTCAAGCCCTGAAGACCGTTATATCATAAGTGAACAATATCAAACCTTACTAAGTGTTCCATTCGCCAAGCAGTTTCGTTCTTCATCCGTTTACGTCTCCAAGGCGTACGCGACCCCTTCATCCTGTGGTCAACGATGAAACCAGTGTTTTTTTGACTGAGCCCAGAAAACATCGTTCAAATCAAACGAGCCATATTGGCCGTCACCTTCGTCGTCAGCGTCCACATCATCAACCCGTCTGAACAACTTCAACACCTCTTTATTCCCACATGCAGCCGCTACATCCACCGCCGTCTTCCGTCCATTATCCTCCACCATGGGGTCCAGTCCCCTCGCCATCAGAGTCTTGAAACGAAGAGCGTGGCCCCTCGCCGCAACGTGCAATAAACTCTGTCCGGCATTATCCAGCGCGCCGAAGTCCGCGCCGGCCGCCTCGAACGCCGTGATACCGCCCTCCTCGTCGTACGTCTTTGAGTCACGATCGTGAGTGCAGATTTCGTGCTCGTCCTTTGTGAACCCGTCGTAGTACCAGAACGACGGTGTCTCCCCTTTCGAGTTACGGGCGTTGACGTCGCACCCGAGCTCAATGAGCTTGTTGAAGAGGGGCCGCATGGGGGAGACCCAGAGCATGCGAGACAAGAGGTGAAGGACTGTGTTGCCTTCGCTATCTGGAATGAGAGGGTCCGCCCCGGCTTTGACAAGTGCGTCGGCTGCTGTTGTCTTCTTTTCGCAGATAGCTCGTTCGACTGCCAAGTACAGCGGCGTCTTGCCATCTTTATCCGTCTGATTGATGATTGATGGGTGGTTCTCTAACACATACCCAAGTGATCTGTCAATAGGTGGTAAGTGGTGGAAGTTGTCCGAAGGTAACCTGAGCATATGGTGTAGCACGTTCTGTCCCAAGTCGTCCCGTGCTCCCACATCCGCGCCGAGAGAGACGAGGTGGCGGAACATAGATGTCTCTGTCGATGTCTTGGGATCCCATGGATCCCACGGGAGCAGATTTAGCGGCACATCGGGACCTCGTCGAGAAGAGCAAGCCGCGTGGAGAAGGGTTCGACCACGGCCGTCTCGAGGAGTTACGTCGATATTTGGCAGCTTCAAGAAGGGGTGCACGATGTGTCCATCAGCCATAAGCTGGTACAGGACAAAACAATCCTCGTGCAGGTGTGGTTCGAAGGAGTACTCTGGGTCTGCCGTGGCGTTATTCCCATGGTGTGGCTCGTCGAAGCGAGCCCAACGAAAGTCGTCCTCAACTCGCCGGGAGTCCATCTTTTGGTGGTAGCATTCTTCGCCAGAGCATTTCACAAAAGTAGCCAACGGATTGGCTCCATGCGACAAGAGGACGTCGATCAACCTCAGGCCAGCTGAGCAAAGTGCATCCTTGTCTTTCTTGTTGAGGTGTTGGCTCGACTGGGCCGCGACATGATGCAATGGATACCACTCGGCGTCTGGTATCAGACCTCCAATATCCCACTGATGGTGGAAGTTGCCCTGGATCCTCGTGGGCTGTTTATCATTCTTCTCGAATCTAACGTTGGCATCGCCACCCGCAGATAACAGAACATCGAGCACTTCGGGCTGCCTCTTGTTAATTGCACCAAAAATTGCATCGGCGTGTATCTTCGCTCCATGCTGAAGCAAGAGGCGAATCATTTCGACATCACCACTGGCATAGGAAAGGCACGTTCGTCCCGCCTTATCTTTAGCATTGACATCTGCTCCAGCCAGGACAAGTTGACGGGCGGCTTCCTTGTTGAAAAGTCTGAGGCGACGTTCCGCGCCCATCGCTACATGCAGTGGTGTCTGACCTTTCGAGTTCTTGATCTCGAGGTTTGCGCCTTTGCTAATCAAGTACGGCAGAGCTTGAGCGACATGCCACCAGTGGAATCCTCTGGCGAGCGAGTGAAGAGCACTATCTTCCGGCGATTCGAGTTCGTATCCACCGTTAACCTGCTTGTATTTTCCGTGCAGCTCATCAATGTCAACGCCGAGGTCCTCTACAAGTAGGCGGACCATGTCCAACATAGGCAACTGCTGTTGGACTGCTTGTAACAGAAATGACTGGCGATAATCGTTGAAATTGTCATCAGGTACGTCATGGGTCCATGTTCTATTGTGGCCGAACACAGGCTGGGTTTCATCTCCTGGAGCAGGCCAATTGCCCTTGTCGACTTGTTCCTGAGCCACGAGCAAGCCGATCCGTCTGACCAGAGGAATAAACCCTCGTCTCACGAGGACTCCTAAATTACTCAGCCCATGGGTCATGTGAGGAGCTAGGAAGTCAACGCCCAACTTCACTAAATCTTCCATCACATCGTACTCCCGACGTCTGAGTCGCGTGAGGAACAGTCTTTCATTTGCTTTCCCCGGCTCGATGACTCCAGGCTCACTGAGTGCCTTGTACATGGCTTCTCGTCGATGAGGGATGAACTTCTCGTCGAAAGTCGGCGGTGGGGGCCCAAATTGTGACGAAGCTTCTGGACTTTTCAATGGCCGTTTCTTGCTTGTATCTGACAGGCACTTCAGCGCGTACTCCCGACAGTCGGATGCGGTGTCGGTTATCGACGGATATCCTTCAGAACGCCTTGCGAAAATATTCTCGGTCAGATCACCGCCATGGTCCAAGACCATTTCAATTATTTCCTCGAGCCTTGTCGTGTCGTCAAGGGGATCGGCTTGATACCTGCCGTTGAGGTCAGCCGCCACATACGGACGGGTGAGGTCTTCCTTCGTAAGACCGCCACAAGCGCCGTTCTCTGCATTATGAGGGGCCTGCCTGCGCCAGAGTTCAAGTTCGTCCTCAAATCCAATGATTGCGGACCGGAAGTTTCTCCCCTTGGCATCCGCTCCGGCATCGAAGAGCATGGAAACTATCTCTGGTCGTCCTGATAGACAAGCATAGTGGAGTGGAGTGGTTTCGTTGGCTTCAGCGTTGACTCCTGTAATTGCGCTGTTGCTTGTTCTTCTGAGCCAGTCTCCTTGGATCATCAGGCTGCTAGGTGACTGTTCTGAGTCTCGTCCTTGAAGAGCATGGAGAAGCAAGCCGACGATATTGCCTTGCCGAGATCTAGCAGCGAGGTGAAGCGGTGTTAACCCTTCGAACGTCTCAATCGTAGGATCGGCACCAGCGTCGAGCAGCCTTTTGGTGTGATATTCCGACACAGTGACAGCTAGATGCAGCGGTGCAATCCCGTCCCGATCGCGGAAATTGATGTCTTTCGTACGGGAAATAACCAGGTCAAGGAGAAAATCCTCCCTCTCGCGGTGACCATCCTCAGCGTTAATGCAAAGTCGATGAAGCGGTATTCGACCACGGTTGTTGGGTCGATTGACATCAATTCCAAAGCCTAGAAGCATCTCCAGCAAAGCGGGAGCTTTCCAAGCATAGTGGGGGTTCATCCTCAGGCACAACTCGTGCAGCAAAGTGTTGCCCTGGTAATCTACATCATGAACATCGAGGCCTAAACCCACAAAGAATTCGAAGCGGGAAGGACCAGGCTCTGGGTGGTAGGAAAAGGACTGCGACTCTTTCTGTGACTTGATGACCTCATGAAGCAAGGTTCTCCCCTCATAATCTCTACATCCCAGCCAAGCACCACGTTCCAAGAGGCTCATGATAGCATCTCGGTAGTCTTTTTCTGATCTGAAGTCGCGCCCAGGAACCATGCGGAAGAGGAGCGTCGCGCCATTCTTGTTGTCCCTTGTGTTGATGTCGGCGCCTGCCTGGATCAGCACGTTCATCAAACTAAATACCGCTGAACCTCGCGAGAACATGATCTCAAGGGGCGTTTGCCCGGATTTGTTCCTCAAATTGAGGTCTGCACCCGCGCGTATGAGCGCTTCAATGACCTTCGGCGTTGAGTTGTGGGATTGTAACGAGATGTGCAGTGGCCCATTGCCGTGATTGTCGACGATGGTACAGTCGGCTCCGTATTCGATGAGCCTGAGGGTTGTTTCCCCGTAATACTCACGAAGTGAGGCAAGCAGTGGCGTTTCCCCACTGAAAGTTGCCCTTTTGTTAATGTCCGCGTTGCCAGTTTCCACCAGTAGAGACGAGCACTCGACCGGCATCTTCTCATGAAGAGCAGTTCCACCACGGCTATTGGCGACATTGGCATCAAGACCTGCGTCGAGCAGAATCCTAAGCCAAATATGGTTATCAGTCGCTATGTGCAGAAGAGAATCGCCGCCGGGTGACCGGTCGTGGATATCGGCCCCTTTTTCGACGAACAACTCTAGCAGGCTCTTTAGTTCTTCTGGCTTGCCTCCCGGATCCATTCTTCCCTGTGAGCAAAATATTGCGGTCCACAATGCTGTGAGACCAACCGGCCAAAGTTGGTCGTCGTCACTGCGACGGAATGGCCCCATGGCGTGCATCATAATGTCCGACCCACCTGAACCACCAAATTCGTCGTAAAACTGGCACCGTATCGTAGGGTCGGCCCCCTCATTGAGCAGCAGGCTCATAGTCTTCACGTGTACCCGCAGGCTTGCCATAAAAAGAGGTGTCGCGCCACGGACCTTGCGGTTGATGTCGACTCCTGGGTGCTGGAGGATCCGTTGGACAAAATCGTGTCGGCCCGCTCCCGCAGACCAGGCAAGGGCTTGATGAACAGGCTCATCATCTTTGAGGAAATGCAGGAATGCCTCCAGGGCCTCGGGATGTCCATTCTGACAAGCATACTATACGAAGAGTCAGCAGAGCCAAAACAATTGATACTTCACGGGGGCTGCAACGCTAACGTTACTTACCATCAGAGGCGTCTGTCCTTTTGAACGCGGTGCGTTGCCGCATTTCCTCCCTGGATGCTCCTTAGTCTTCTTTGTCAATGGATCCACCCCGGAGCTCAAAAGAACTCTGATAACCTCAGGATAGTTTTTCGAAGCGGCCTCATGTAAAGGCTTGAGACCGTTGTAAGTTTCTTCCTGGTCGGGGTTCGCTCCAGCATCTATGAGGACCTGAACCACGTCGGCCATCCCTTTTGAGGCAGCCCACCACAAAGGGGTCTTGCCCTTAATATCCACCGCATCTACATCGACCGCGGGAGACAAGAGTAGGTGTTTTGCGTACTCAGTGAGCCCAAACATCGCTGCCACGTGCAGCGGTGTTGTCCCAGAGTTGGTATTGCCTATGATGAACCACTGAAATTTGGTCCAGGTCTCAATAGAGCCTGGATCTCGCATCAGCTTCTCTAGCTCCAGGTTGACGTCGGTCTGATCGTGGCCCGCGGCTGTCGATCTAGCAACATGGACATGCCAGTTGTCCAGTGCGTAAGATAAGAAAGGATATTTGAGCTTCAGCTTGAGATCTTTGGTGTCTTGGGCCTTTTCAACTTCGTCAAAGACACCGGACAGTAAGTAAGTCAGACATGCAGAGCCTAGCCTCGCGTGTGCCTCCCCAAAAAGAAGCACCGGGTAGCCATCATCGTCAGGTAATCTGGTCGTGCCCTTGAGGTACTCCGTGAAGGAGTGATGAATGACACAGACGGTCTCGTCGGGTAGGATCTCCAACAGGGGGCCACATGCAGCCCTCACAAGGTCCTTGGTTGCCCTCAAGTCTCGATCGGTGTCGTTTTTGTATGTGACATTTATCATTTCAGCTATCTCGAGGAGTCTGAGCGGGCGTGTCGCATGAGTTGCGCACTGCAGGATCAGACGTTGGATAGTGTCAGGAACTCTAGACCGGTGGGAGTGTTCATCGAGCAAGTCGGTGTACATCTGATTCATATCGGCTGGCAAAGAGTCGAGAACTGCCTTGATTTCGGCCCCTGGCTCCAGGAAAGCATCCATGGCCAGCTTAGCATATAGGAAGAGACCGTTCGCCCGGCCAGGGATGGCCTCTTGGATCAGCTGTTGATCATCATGGCAGATATTCGTCTTCTCCAATCCCTGTCGCACAAAGGTTGAAATGTCGGCATCGACCATGTTCTCTTGGAGACGAATCTGGGTACATTTTGCGTGTCTCAAAAGACCCTCGACAGCAGGAACTGGGCGGCTCGTGATGAGCAATTTGACTTTTGAAGGATTCCAGCTCCCAAGCTCAGCTAAAGCTTGCAGGAAGGCATCATTGCCACGGTCCATTTCATCGAGAGCGTCAGCCACACAGTAGACCCGCCCAGGGAGCCCAGAAAACGCGAGTCGAAGATCATCCCACAAGTCCTGCATCGACATGGTGTCAAGTGCTCGAGTTTTGTCGCCAAATCCCTCCTTCACGACGTAGCCTTTCAACTTCTTTTGGAGAGGCGGGCTATACACCAAGATTTGATCCAGCCAATCTCTGAGAAGTGCAACCGGTTCATGATTTGCATCGATAATTTGTCGGAAGAAGAAGTACAGTACTGGACTTCCTTCACTGTTGGCAGAGATTTCCTTGATGATATTTGACGCCAACACCGATTTCCCGGATCCTGGGATCCCCTTGATCCAGAGCAGTCCGGTATTTTCGCTCTGCAGCCAACCCTTGTAGGATTGCCCGGTCTTCAGCCAGTCGCCGGTGCCTCGAACGTGCGAGCCAAGGTGCTTGCGGTATTCGCTGCTTTCGAGGTCGTACGGAGTGGGCTTGAGCCAGGCTCTGAGCTTTTGAATGACCTCGGGTGGCTCGGGCAAGATCTGTTCGGGATTATAGTTGCTCACATCATCACGGTCAATAATGACAGCCTCGTCATCACTTGGGGAAGACATTGCTTGTTCGTGCCTAAGCCAGTTAGAGGTGCCTGCCTATCCCACGATATCAAGTGGTAATGCTTGGGCTAGGCAAGCTGGAAGATTGTTAACTGGGTAGAAGTGAACGTAAGATTTGCGAATAAAAGCACTCAGGAGGGGATCAAATAGAATTAAGGGAGTTCAGGCTGAGTCATCTCATGGGCGAGGCAACCAGGCAGCAGCGTGTCTAGGGGGAGGGGTAGGTCACAGCCTGCATACGGGCTGCCTAATGGGATTTCCGTGCAACAAACCACCATCTTCGCCGCAGTACTCCTGCAATTTATCCTGATAGACCAGAAGACAACTTTACAGAAGTCTTCTGAAAACTGAATCTTCACAGACAAGTGCGATTTCTTTGGCAGAGAGATCTGGAGGAACCATTGGAATGTAGGATAGACTGTAGAATTAGTGGTGGGAAGCTACCCTAGGGAACTGTTGGAAGTACATGAGGGAGGCCAAGCCTGCAAGGGAGAGTGCAGGTGCATTCATTTTCCTCTTCCAATTTAAGTCTAGTCGCATCGATAACAGATGCTGCAGAAGCACCCTGGAGGGGCTACCACACCACCCAACACCTGTCCTGCACTGCAGTCGGGCAACAACTTATGCCGTGCTGTCTCAGACTGTGGCTGGTGAATTCCTATGAACATGTTCGCTGCTCAGACTCATATTTGACAACACGACGTTTGTCCATTTTCAGGGTCAACCCGGACGGAACTGGAGGAAAGTTATAGTTCGGTAATTCTGCCACGCGTTCTGCCCTTGAAGGACCTCATTCACGTAGGCGACGACGCGCCTTTTGAACAAGTCGACTTCCCCGAGGCACTCGCCATTGTGATCCTCTGAGTGCACAGCATTGCAATGTCTGTGGCAGGGTCGAATAAACTCAACCACAACCGGTGGGAGTCCGACTCCGAGGAGCCCATACCACCGGCCCAAGATATCAAGAACACAATGCGACTCTTGACTATCATCGGGTTGGCTTCTGACGCTCTGTGGCACCACCGTCTTCGTCACCACTACATTGGATACCCGAGAACTCTGCACACCTGTGGAATCTACGCCTTCTGGGCAGGTGTATGGTTTTGTGCTACCAAATCTGGTGACTGGACCCACGCTGCCATCGCAAAGGACCGGAACAAGATCGCTGCTGCTACCGTGCCCCCATACGACGGCATTTGGGACCACGGTAGAGTATCCACTGCATATCAGTTTGAGACGGAGTCATCATCACGGAAAATTGAGATGGCACACCTCGGGGCCTCTTGTTCGCTCGCCATTGTCCCCGTGTTTGTGCGTCTTACTTATGCCTATCGACCATGGTTCTGGCAGCGGCGCCTTCCTTTCAAGATGATGTGGCTCTGTGGGGCGGCTTGGACCTCACGCATATTTCTTGGTAGTGTTGGTGCTATTGCATATTCACGTTCAAGGATCGAGCGGGACACGGCTTGGAGCACGTGAAGGCTGAGTTAGGTGTTGCATGCACATTGGGGGTATTCACTTCGGTCGGGGGATGCGGGTGTATCGGAAAGCTGATTTATGGGTGCAGTGGAACATATGGTCACACCATCAAATGAGCATATGGACTGCGTTGTACACCATGTCAAAGTAGCTACATTAATTCACTCAACTCCTTCCTTGGCAACCCAGTAACAGGAGGCAGTGCCTTATCCCAAGCCCATTTCTTGGCCCAGTGCTCGTCGAGAGAACCTTGGAGCAGTTGCACGACATACTTACCAAGGACGGGCAGAAATTTCCAGCCGTGGAATGACCCAATCGTCGCAATATAGAGGTTCTTGCTTGCAGAGTGTGCAGAGATAATGAAGTCTTCGCTGGGAGAAAGGGCATCCCTACGTCCAAATTAGCTTCATGGCCGAAGCGATGGGCTCTTTCAAGCGCGACCGATGAGTTGCTTACCAGCAGATCCGGTAGCTTTCAGAATTCAACTCATTGCTCAGTTTTCCGAATATGGTCTTTCCTGCAAAATCTACATCTTCTTTGAGCGTAGCTGGGACCTCGAACTGAGCGTAGTCTGGCTTCGGTGGAGGGCTGGATATGGGGGTCCCGTTTGGGTGTGGCTGTGTGTTCCTGAAAAGTGTCTGCCCCCAGAACTTCAGTGTCTTGTCTCTTGAGTGAGGTACGCTTCCATTGCTTGGACCTGTCATAAGTCATCAGTCGCTTCGAACCTGACATATCGATGCATCTTTTAGATTGTTGGAAGTACCTCTCTCAAGCAGCAGCGCCGCACTCCCGACCGGTCCATCGTAAAGCCGCGCAGCGTTGTCCCCCGAGATAGAGGCAACTCCTGAAGTCACCCCTACGGCGACAAATCTGTCACCAGCATGCAACTCTGGACGCCCAGGAGCACTATCGGCGAGCAATTTTGCCGTATATGCACCGGTGGACAGAATGTAGCAATCCGCCGTGAGAACCTCGCCGCCAGACGTGAAGACACCCGTCGTTCTGCCCTCTTCATCAAACTCCAGCTTTGATACATCTGCCTCAACGTACTCGACCCCTACCTTCACGGCCTCCTCAATCGTGGCCTGCAAAGCTTCTTTCGCTTCTGCCCATCCGCTCGATTTGTTGATATGGACCTCTTTCACGCCGGTGTAATCACCATCCTCAAAAATGCCTCCATACGCCTTTCGAGCCTCTTCAACGGGTAGAGTGAGGAGTCCCGAGTCCACGCCGAGCTTCCTGAAGTTCTCCTTCATTCTCTGTGGAAAATCCGTCGTCGTGACCCAGTATGCCCCGCTCTCGTGATAGAATGGTTTCCAGAGTGGATCGTTGGCCCAGCGCTCTTTCGCCTCGAGGCCTAGTCTCATATAGTCAATGTCGGCATAGTCCGCGCGCACGACCTTGTTCCAGTCCCAAGAAGCGGCAACGCGGGTTTCCGCGGTATAGGCGTTGCGGTCGATCAGTGTCACTTTCGCGCGGGGTTCAGCCCTGATTAGGTGGAGTGCCGTCGAAGCGCCGAAGACACCTGCGCCTACAATGATGTAGGACTTGGCCCCTGATGAACTCGCATCATGGTTGTCCATTTTAGGTCTTGATCGTGAATAGAGGATACGTTGTAGTTGATTGTCTCGGTAAAGCTTACTTCGCAGCTTGTAGACTAGACCGGACGGACAAGCTGGAGACAGGCTATGGAGTGCGGGGATCAGCCTGCAAGAGTAATCAGCCGATTCCGACGTGTGGTTCCACGGTTTCGTCAGATCGAGACCCGGTGTATCATTGTGAGCGATCATTCCCTCAATGTAAAAGGTAACTCACTTGGCCGCACTAGATCCGGTCTTGTATTGAACGGCATGGTGTAATGTGGCTGAAATATTTCAAAGTTGGATGACGCTATCATAGGCTATCGAAAACATATTCAACACAATTGCGGGAGGATAATCAGCTGGGCTGGAATGTGGAAGTCCGAGTCTGTTTCGTAAAATAAAATTGAAAATCTGCATACGTACTCACGCAAAAGCACTCTATTAGGTCTGTAAGTATATGTGGAAAAGCCTTTAGCAACAGCTTGTACCACGTGACAGGAGTAGAATGTGCCGAACAGACGAATGAATCCGTCCTCAAAATCTTAGCCCTTTTTCAGCGAACTGTCTGTAACCAAATGTCCCTGTCTCTCCCATTCTAGAGCATGATATTACCCAAAACATATGATCATCATGCGTACAAGGCTTGACCTATCCAAAAGTTTTCCCAATGTATTGTTCCATAATTCTAATTCGCCACAGACTTTGACACCTCCACGCCGATTCTTTGCGCTTCAAGACTACTAGAATCTGTATCTTGTTGGCCTCCGCTTTCGTCTTCCACACTGTCATTAGGGCCTTCTTGTTGACCATAATAGAAAATGGCCAAAAGTGTAAAGGGTATTGTGAAGCCCCATAGTGAGAACCCAAGGATCATCTGTTTCAGGTTGGATACCGATGTCGCGCCGACCGCGTATGCCACAACACTCCCAATCGATTCCCACGATCGGAGGATACCGGTGGTGCGCGCAATATCTCCGTCATTCTGGCCTCCCTTGATCTCGGCCATCAACCAGTATATGTACGTCTGCAGAACCTCGTAAAAAAATTTGAACAGGAGGTAGACTGCAAAGGCCGAGTTGAACCACGGTCCACCACCGATGTCAAATGTAGGAGGATCTTCAATCCTGGACAGTTCGGACTCTATGACCGCGTTCCACGTCCAGGCACCAGTCACGAACACCAGGACGAATATGTAGACACCTTTGCTTCTGGCTGAACGAGAGAATCGGTTCCAATCAAGCATCAAGCCAGTCACTAAGTCGCCTGCGGCTCCAACAATCGCGGTAAGGAAGGATGCTAGCGCCCTGGAGCGGACAGTGAAGTAGGCTATGGGCGATTGGTCAGCACTATTCCCGGACTCGAAGCAGCCAATTGTAATCGTTCAAAGGCTTTGGGCAAATACTTACTTGTAAGGTAATTGCTCTGATATGTGACGCCAAATTGTCCAGCCATGAACACAGGTATGAGCATCAGCATCTCGCGATTGCGCAGCTGCTTCCAGATGGCGCGAGCTTCGAACCCGAGGGTGGTCTTTTTCATGTAAGGGATCTTGGTGCCGTCCTGTCTGATGACCTTTTGGGGCTGAGACAGCAGCAAGGCGAATGGTGCTCCAAGGGCCGAAATTGCGACGAGGCCTTGGTATGTAGTGTATGTAACTTTTCCAGCATGATTCGTGTTTATGTTCAAGGCGAGAGATATGGCACCGCCCACAAGAGGACCTAATTGTCGGATACACATCCAGATGGCGACGTATCTGTCTTGGTAGTCAGTCACGATGAAACCTTATCCCACCGCCGCCCAGCCTCATTCCATAGAAGCCATCCGAACAAACTTACCTCCCTCGTACGGTCTCCTCGGGCCACCCAACTGCAATTGCTGCTTCGCTAGCCCAGAACAGTGACGCCCCTACCCCACAAGAGGCGGCTCCCAACAGCATAAACCATTGGTTTCCGTAACGATTGTTACAATATAATCCGGCGGCATATGGAGTGTAAAATGCCGCGCCAATAAACAGAGTCCACTTCGCCGTGATCCTGTTTGTAATGCCGCCTGCAATTACACAGCCTATAGACATGAGGCCATAGGTAAGGGCATTCGCTGCATTATTTAAAAACGGCTACACCGTACATTAGTCGAAGAAGGACAGTGGGAAAATAAAAATACGCAAGAACTGATATGGTCGTGGAACCCAGAGTTTGCTTACTGTTGCGTTGCCACCGGCTCCCAAGTTGTTGAGTGCGGTCCATATACCGGGTTCACAGAAAGCTACCAGCCCAACGACGACAATCTGAAAAAGACATGACCTGTAAACACGCACTAAACGATCAGGTGCCATTTTGGCCATTCTTGATGCCATCGAATGCAGGAACAGAGAGGGAAAGAGATTTGACACCATGTCTAGCCAGGCCAACGCCTCGACTTTATTCTCGAACTTGTTCTACGGCTAGTGGTCGCCGTGTAAATCTTTTGCATCAGGGATAGCCCTACCGAGCGTTTGAATAGCACGCCATATTTCTGGCTCCTGTACGCAAGGTTTGCCGCAGGTCTAGGGGTAGCAAAGAGGCCGAGTTGCCTCCGATAGCGTTACATATGCTGCCGCTGTGAGCACGTAATGCCCCACCCATATGATGTCTGTGGCTTCGGCTACACTGTATTCATCCTTTCAACTATCTATCTATCTACTTAGTCACTCGTTTCTTCCCCCTAGAGCCTACACATAAACATTTCAACCTCTTTATACATATCCCAGTACTTCTCTTATAAATATACCTTAAAATTCTCCTTTATAATCAACTTTAGAAGGCCTTTATCGTTTATAATAAGAGTATAGATATAGAGGAGTATAAGTTTATTCTAATCTCTCTCTATTAACTTATAAACTTCTCTTAGTACCTCTTTTAAGAGGTTAAAGAGTTTATTATAGAAGTCTTAGGGGTAGGCTGTTTTAAATTATTTCTTTATCTTAACTTCTTTTAAAGTTAATAGCTATATACTAAGATAGGGGTTATTATATAAGCTTACCTAATAAGGGTCTTTTTTCTTTAAGCTATATTTTTATTAGAGGTTCTTAGGATTATATATATATATATATATTAGTAGTAGAGAAATAAGTTTTTAACTAGAATTTCCTTTATAGAACTACTTATATAGGGACTATCTTAAGACTATTCTTACCTTACTATATAACTACTTTACTATTAACTAGCCTTTAGGCTATATATTAATAACTCTAGTTAATAGTACTATTAGGAGCAGTTCTCCCTAGCCTTATCTATATATTATAAGGCTAAGGCTATATATATATAGACTTATTATATCTAACTACTGTTATCAGTAATATATGTTTTTTTAAACGCTAGGTCTTAAGCGTTTACAACTATATAAAGGCGCTGTGTATAGCTATAGCTGTATACGGAATAGAAACGGAACCAGATATGATGTCTGTCACTGCTTGATGCGATGATGCGCAGGCCCATACAGCAAGACAGTTCAATCAAATTAACATTTCGGAATTTTGCCAACGGCGACCAAAAGGCGTTGTGTTTTCCCGACCCAAGGGTATTCACTCAGTTATTGGAACATGCCCGCCTGTAAGGGCCATATTTCTTGCTACAGCCGTAGCGTAACAGAACAACAACTAACGGACAATGATTCGCCTCGCCAGGTTATGAATATTGTCCCTAATTTAGACGACAAAGTGCCGCGTATCATCTTTGCTGTGTTTGGTGTGGGTCTTGGCGGAGCCCCTTGGTCGTGTAGATATATGCCGAGATAGTGAATATTTACTTCTCATGTCTACCTATGGACCCCGATGCAGTCTCTCATATCTGTGAGATGATTCAATAGGGTGCTAAACTAATGTTGAACATTTCTGAGATTCCTGCTGCCCGACTGCGTCGGCATGTGGAATGGCATGAAAAAACACTTGTTTGTTCGTTCTGACTTTTAACAGACCGAAGTTGAACCTAAGCTTTACAAGTATCTAGCGGTAAAACCACCTTGGTGAAGAACTCATGTGCAAACAGATCATCAGTGTCGTCTGACAGGTCCTGTGTCAGCAAAGTCCGTACCACCTGCCTGTAGATATCTCCCATCCGCCAACCAAGATCATCCAAAGGACCTCCTATGAGAAATTCTGTTGCCCATTGACGATTTTCCAATTTGTTTCTCTTGGTTGCTGGCAACGCGTCCACCAGTAACTCCCACCGGCCGATCTCGCAAAGTACAACGCCGAGCCCATAGAGGTCCAGCCTTTTGGTGAACCCCTTTTCCGCATCCTCGTGGTAGTAGTACTCTATTCCGGAGTCCTGCGCGACATGTTGCGGCAGGGAGTCTGTGTCTTGCTTCCTCGAAGCCTGAAAGCCCGTGATGAAGGGGTCGGTGATCGAAAGACCATTTCCCCCCTGGCGATGAAGAAACAAGATGTTCTCACTGCGAAACCCCTTATGTAGCCATCCTGCTGCGTGGAAGAGGCTAAAAGCTGATGCAAGCTCGTACGCGAGCTTGTAGCGATGGCCGAGTAGGGGGGGATTGTCTCGGGTTGACCGCAACAGCTGCTTGAGTGTAACAGGCTCAAATTTGTGGAGGTTGAGTTCGTAGTCTCTGCCAATAGGTAGAGTGAAAACTGTCCCAAGACGCTTTCTTCCATTCGCAGCCTCAAAGTCTAGGTCATCGTAGATTCCACAGCACGGCGGTATGCAGAGGGCGGGGTCGTCCACGACCTGAAGCATGACTGTTAAGGATTCGGTTCTGTCACGCAAATCTGGATAAGATGGAACAGTTGTGTCCAGTGTGGTCCATTCGATCCAGATAGGAGTTGTTAGACCATTTGGGGCCCGGTATATTCCCGTAGTCAAGTTGCCAGTCTGGAGGCTGAGCTGGTCCGGGTGAAGGCGGACGACTTCCCTTTTGACTGCACCCGCCGCCGACTGATGAAGCATCAGAAGTTTTGCAGACAACGCCAATAGTCTTGGGCTCTGGAGTCCGGGCTCTTGAAGAAGTTTGACGTAGCTCGTCCCATTGAGTGGGGCGAGCACATAGGAAGAGAGCATCTTTTGCAGGATGTCCACGTCTGCCGGTTGCAATATATCGTAAAGATCTCGATTGAGTTGCTGAAGTTTTCTCAAAAGACCAGTGAATTTCTCCTTGTCTTTGATGAGCCAGCCGGCACGACCCTTTGATATTCTCTCCATGGTGAGTTTGGCAATCTTTTTGACCATTTGACTTTCCACCACCAAACTGAAATCGAGGTCTCCGGTGGGGACGTCAGGTAAAGAGAGATCATATTTTCGGACAACCGCCTCTGTTTCTTCATGCGTTTTCTTAATCTCTCCGAGGATGTTCAGGATCAACCTCCTGACTACCTCGGGCTGTTTGATCAGGGTGCATGATGCGGGTGTAGACACCTTGAAATAGTCACCCCAAACATCAAGCTTATGCTTCTCTATATGGTAGCGCAGCGTCAGGTATTTGCTCCCATCGTCCTTGTCACAATAGGACTCAATCATGAGATACCCATCGACAGCACCCTTGAATGCTGCAAGCAGCCCTGCAACTGCGAGCGCTGCGCCGACTGGTTCAACCCCCGTCGCCATGTAACACTTTGCCGAGGACGAATCTCATGTGCAGAAAAGTGCCCGCCTAACAGATGCTAGACTTGAAGCTGAAGAGTGATCAAATTAGCCAAGCTGAGAATGAGCGATTATTGAGATCTTGCTTCCAAGGTTGTCCAAAGTCCTCTATCGCCCAGGCCAGACATCCGGATCCCCGCTTTCAATCCTTCGTTGACGCGCAAGTCGGTTCCAGACCAACACGGCGAAACCTCAGTTCTCAGCCCGCACGTGCGCGGGTTAGCCTTTGAATAAGCCCTAATATATACAGTGTGACCGGATCCTTCCAGGAAGCCAAGTCCTTGGATATGTTATTGATTCCTAAATTGTGTCTGCGTGTGCGTACGCAGTATCAGGGAGATGGTGACACTGCCCTCAGATTGGACGAAAAGTCCGAAATACCTCTCAAAGGCTTCGGCCACCTTGTGTTTTTTTGTTCAACTGTGTAACTGTCTATTCGTCGTCTTCTCGGCCTTTAGACTGCCCACCAGCTCGTGCCTCCTCCACGAAGTCGGCAATTACTTAGTATATACCCTTATGTTTCTCTATACAAGGGATCTTTAGCTTCCCCTATAGCACCCCCTTTTTAACTATATTCCTTATATACTATATAGTAGTAGAGGGATCTTTAATAATAAAGTAGTATATCTAGAAAAGGAGGTATAGGTTTTTATTTATCCTTACTTCTACTTTATAAATACTATACTTATTATATATTTTATAAATAGTCCTAGTTTAGCTTTCTAAGAAGGTTTCCTTTATTTTCTTAAAGCTATATAGGAAGGCTTTCTTAAATAGGGTACCTATAGTAGTATAACTATTTAGTTAGCTATATACTTAGAATAGGGACTATAGTACTTACCTAGCTAGTAGTCTTATAAGGCTATTCTTAAGGTTATATCTTCTTTGGAAGCTCCTTAGGAATAAGTATTATTAATAGAGGGAAGAGTTAAGTTTCTTAGCTAGGTCTCCCTTTTTAGGATTATTATACCTTCTTATAGGTACTATCTTAAGACTATTATAGTTTTACTATATAACTACTTTACTATATAACTGTTTTACTGGCTTTCTAGTTAATAGTACTATTAGGAGTGATACTTCTTAGCCTTATCTGTGTGGTATAAGGCTGAGGCTATATACCTGTAGATAGGTGAACTGTATTAATATTTTATTGTAATTGGTATTGTTTTTTTTTTTGAGTACTGGGTCTTAAGCACTCACTACTATATAAAGGTACCATGTATATTTTATATGTATGGGGGATTGGAAACGCAACCGCTCGCCCTACCTCTCAAAACTTTCCGGGCTGGATTTGGCGCCATAATCCAGCCCATTCTCAAGTTTTCAGCTAATTTCATCTATTTCTATTTCAGTACTGAGCAACCACTTCATATATCTAGCAAACTACCAGGCAGTAACAACAGAATATCCAGGTCCCGTTCGAGGAGGGTCTAGCCTGCTAAAGCTGGCTTTGTTTCTATTCCATATACTTCGGAATCCATACACGGCGCCTTCATACAGCGGCAACTTGCTGTAGAACATGGAGAGATCTGGTCGAAAACTCCTCATTCCGGATTCACAGAGCTACAACGTTCAGTCAGAGCCAGCCGACTTGAAAGGCCAGCGATCGATGCGGGGGGCCCTTGAACCTCGACTGGGTGTCCTCGACTTGCTCAACTTTGCCTACAAATGGGGCATTCCATTCGTGAATTTGGAGAGACCAGGTGTCCGACACAATAAAGAAGCCATCGCCGACCAGAGACTTGCCTACACCCTGGGCGCTGGACATACTGCGATAGTTATCCGCCACGAAGCTGGAATTGAGGCCCAGGACATTGTTCCGGATGGCACAAGTATAGCAGTCAAGTTCTTCGCTCAACGATGCACCTCTGGCATAAGAGACAACCGAACCCAGGCTCAATCTACGGCACGGAGTCAGACGTATCGAGCAATCCTCCAAGAGCTGGGTGTTTTGTGTAATGCAAACCTCTCCGAACATCCAAACATTGTCAAGCTCTTGTTTCTGGGGTGGCAAGAGCAGAGCCTTTTCCCGTTGCTTGGACTCGAGCTTGGAGAATATGGATCACTCGATTACATACTGAGAGCCCCTGGCACCGGTTTGTCCGAGCTTCAGAAAACCCACGTGTCGCTGGACATTTCGTTGGGATTGAACGCACTCCACGAGAAAGGCTTCGTACATGGCGATCTGAAACCTGAGAACGTTGTCATTTTCCGCAATCCTGATTCTCACCATCCAATGATAGCTAAATTGGCAGACTTTGGTGGTGTTCGTCCAGCATGGATCGGCGAAGCGCCTGGCTTCTTCACCCTTCTCTGGTGCGCCCCAGAAGTGGTCAACAACGATACAGATATCGACTGGGAGAAGAATGACGTGTACTCCTTTGGGCTCATTCTAGCAAGCATATGGTGCAACGTAAAGCAGTACCAAGTCGAGCGACCTCGCTCCTCGTGCGTCCTCTCATTCTTCGTTCCCAATGTCCTGGACGACGACGGCCAGCAGAAATTGCTCTGGGTCATGAAGACTGCGAGCGTGGACAGCCCCGATAGTGCCTTGTTCAGCATTCTCAAATGTCTACCAAGTGCTGAAGAATTTCCTGCAGAGATTCTTCGTGCAACTCTCACTCCAGACTTTTGGCTACGACCCAGTATATCTGGCATCATGTCGAGATACTTGGAGCAAGTCGGAACTCACCTGGGACGGGATCTTGGGTAAGACATCCAACGAACTCAGATTTGCGCAGAAAGCTGACAGAAACATTATCCTAGCAAAGAAAGGTCCTTTGAACCAAACAAGAATCGCTTCGTGGAGGAGAAGAACAAGCTCTTCACGGTGTGTTTTGTTTACTTGTAGTTTATAAAACATGATGCGTGGCATAGGCAGCAGGCTGATAAATTTACGACGCAGGTTTTATCAGATGCTTTCCGAGCACGATCACAAGGATTTCAACGAAGTGTCTTACACGAGCTTATGACAGAAGTAGGCAGCGATCCTGCGATGTTTGATGAAATCGGTGAGGATATACCGGAACAACTCGACGAAAATATTTCGGCGGATGAGTACCTTGACATGCTTCGTCAAGCCATGAATCGTTTGGCGAAGGCACTATCTCAGACGAGAAACAACTCCTTGAGTTCCTTGGACGACATGGAAATAAGTCGCATTTGCTACCAGATATCTTTATGTCATCTTCTCGGTATAGGTACTCCGTTTTCTTTGTCGAAAGCGTTGAGATGGTGTTGGGCCGCTGCCCTTGGCTTCCACGGACCTGCTATGGCTGTCGCCCCAGTTCTGCACCATCACTATTCCGCACACATGCCTCCACTCCGGCAGCAGCGTCTACTGTTGAGCCTTGGCTGTCTGTCACGAAACCTGCATTGCATGGATATCCTTGCCCTTCGATGGCCAAGACACTATCGAGTTTTGATCGACGTGATTCAGGAAAAATGGCACACTCCAAGCCATCTTTCCACAGACAAAACGTCCATGATGACCCAGTCTTTGGACGTTCTCAGCTTATATAAAAACCGATCTCCAGGTTTTGAGTCGGGAATCATCGACAAAATCCTGTCTTATGACCTTGAACATGTCCGACTGCTGCTAGAAGTTGGCGCAGGCGCAGGTATGGTTTCCGATGGGGGTATCAGCGCCTTGCATGCTTTGGCCTATCTCAGAGATACAGACGCGGTCAATTTGGTCACAACCCTTGTTGACCAGGGCGCAAGTTTGGAGGCTGCGTGGCCCGACTCACTCGACGCATATACTTTCTCTGGCCGCAAGTTGTCTGGGTCACCTTTGTTCTGTGCAATTATGTGCAACCAGACTCGATTTGCCAGGGAACTCATAAGACTTCACGTTGAGCACAAGGTCAAAGTTGTGTATTATACAGCCACGCTACTATTGACTGTCAACTTCTGGTCGCGTGAGCTGGCCGAGGCGTTGCTAGACCTCATCGAGATGCATCCTTATCTCTGCGACGCCACTTTACCAGAACGTGTCACACGCCCGCCAGAACTGGCATTGTTGCGGGCAGCAATGGATCGTCCCGACATTGTATCTCTGGAACGCAGAGTGCATCATGGACAACTGTATGATGAAGCTTACTCAGAGACCCTCAGACTCCTCATCTCTCGAGGAGTCGACCCTACCGAAGGCTTTTACAACGAATGTCCACTCTACATATGTCTCGCGAACGACGACGCAATCTCCCTTCGGCTTTTCATCGAGTATCTGTACGAGCAACCTGGCGGGGACCCGTTGACGAGATTCATTGACCCAGGTCATTTGAGAGGGTCTTCCTTGCACAACCAGCACCAACTTACGGGCATACAGATCTGCATATACGCCAAGTCGATGGAGTGCTTTCATATCCTACTCAATGAATTCCCTTCCCTGATGGAACATCGAGACGCTAATGGAATGACTGCTTTGCATTTGGCATCGGAACACGCTGCTAACATACCATTTTTGAAAGCGCTTCTCGAACGAGGAGCTGACGTTGTCGCTTCCGACGCGACGCCGCCTCTCTTCCGCGCTTTATCGACCAGAAATACGGAAGGTGCCGATTTGATTCTCAGGTATTGTTCACCTGAGCAACAACGCGTCCTCCTCAGCCGCCAACTCGACACCGGTCAATCACTCTTTTCACGTTTGGTAGACACCTGGCTCATTGGCCGTGATGCCAAGCTCCTAGACAGCTTCAAGTGGCTCATTGATCACGGTGGTGCCCACTTCTATGGTAGTCTTTGCACATTAAACGGCGCAACCGTTCAGGTCCCGACATGGAACGAACTATTCGCCACGGTCCGTCCATCCAGCAGGTCTTGGCAACTTCAGGACCTCGCCCTTGCAACTCTCTTCTTGGACACATTTCCGGATCAAATAAATGTCCAGCAGCAAGACGGCCACACTCCCTTGCATGTGGCCGTCTGGTACGGTCACGTCGAGATCGTTCGGGTGCTTCTCTTGAAAGGGGCCGATGTGAATCTCGAGTTCGGTGTCGGTGTCTGGGCCCCTGAAAAGCACGAATTTACAGGCCGGACAGCGCTGGAAATATCCATCTGTCGCCAAAGGTCCACGTATCTTCCAGATATTGTACGGCGCGGCGGATATGACGACGTGGCGTCCTGGAATTCCGACTGCGAAGCTATCACCCGTCTTCTCCTTGGGGCCAACGGACGCTCTGGGAGCGATGCGACCATAATCGAGAACCTTGGGACTCTCAATCTGGACGGAGCCAGTAATATTGTTGTGAGTAGCATTTTGAAGTTTGAACCCCTCGAGTAGGACAAGGTCTGGATGTGCGCGTGGCCGCGTGAGCTCCACGGGGTACCTCTAGCAAGCCAGATACAGGCATAGAGACGCTGTTTATTGACCTTTACCCACCAGCCATGCGCGAGGGGCTCACCGCCGCTCATGCAGAAAAGAGATTGGGAGACAGAAACAGAAGTCGATCTCGGATACACGCCAACGAGGCTCGGCACATGTGGGCGACTCCCGATTGGTTAGGAAGTGCGAAGAGTAGAAGGGAGTGATAAACACTAGTTCGTGGATAACGATATCCAAAACATCCCGGGGATGTCATGGATCAAGCATCCTGAGTATACCTGGTTTCGTTTCTATTCCGTATACAGCCGTAGCCATACGCAGCGCCTTCATACAGTCGTAAACGCTCAAGACCCAGCGTTTAAAAAAACACACATTGCCGATAACAGTGGTTAGATACGATAAGTAGGCACGTGGCCTCAGCCTTGTGACGCACATCCTGAGTATACACGGCCGGCACCAGCTCCACTCAAATCCGTCAGGCAACATAGCACGTAAACTTGTATCTCATTGTATGTTACTCCCTGTATGAAGTCTCAATTGCAAAGGGGTATCCTATCGGTTGCGTTTCCAATCCCACATACATGTAAACTGGTTGGTTCCGTTTCTATTCCGTATACAGCCGTAGCCATACGCAGCCATACATGTAAAATGTACGTGGTGCCTTCATACAGCGGTGAACGCTCAAGACCCAGCGCTCGAAAAAAGATACAGTGCCGATAAAGGGGTATCATATCTTGGCCTGCCGGCAATATCAAAAGCCTCATAGCGTCTTTGCTGAGTGCGGTCGAATTAGCATCAAGGTATCGTGTGCATCAACAAGAGCCCCTTCCTTCACCTGTATCTTCAAGCAGACACCATCAACAGGGCTCAGGATTTTGACTTCCATTTTGAACGACTCGAGGTTGGCCTGTGTGGCGACAATAGTCAGTCGAAATGCACACAAAAATTCGAATAATCATGGATCCCGGTGAGCCCGTAATAAAGGCGAGAGGTGCCTAGATAGTTCAAGGGGTGGAGGGGTGTGGGTTGTTTCTCTGAGACTCACCAATGCCGAATTTGCCTTCACTTCGTCGCCCTCTTGGACCAGAAGTCTCCAGCATCGCCCGGGGATCCCGGCCTTCACCTTCTCGCAGCCACCGCCCTCGCCCTCGCCCTCTTTTTCACCATCAGCCCCATTCTGACCATACCCGCCGTTCGTGATTTCAGGCTCCTCTCGGGGGCGGATCAAGTCGTCCATGAATGGAGCGGCCTTGATCGCTCGGTCTCTCTGGGCGGCCGCCGCGATGATATCCTGGCGGTGTGCATTCTCCCAAGCTTCATGCGCTTCTAGGTCCAGCACGCCTTCCTCGATGTGGACCAGTTGTGACTGGGCCCCGGATGACTGGGCGGCGTCGAGCTCAGCCTCGGTGATTGGGTAGAATGAAATTCGGTCAAAGATCCTGAACAAGCATTGCTGCTGCGGATTGTCTGCTGTGCCATCCGCATCTGTGGGAGGAGTCCAGATATTGTCGACGGTTCGGCCTACGAGCTGATAGCCGCCGGGGGATTCGGCCGCGTAGACTTGGGCAAATGAGTGTCAGTTGTACACCACTCATGAAATGGCCTGGCTTTTGTTTGGGTGTTGGAAAGGGGTGTGAGGAGCCAATGAACAAAAGGTTGTGACACATGAACCACTTACTGCACATGTATTGCCCGCCGATACCAACAGCTCCCTTCGGAGTGAAGGTCCTCGAGGGGTTATACTTGGTTCCGAAGAGCCGGTGACGGGGATCGAGTGGCACAGCGCAAGGCGAGCCCAGGTATACGTCGCCGAGGCCAAGAACCAGGAACTCCGAGCTCTCAAGGATGTCCCGCAGAGCGTCTCTACCGACGCCATTGAGCTGCGCCAGGAAGTCAACATTGCTCGGCACCCAGGGTGCGTCGGCGCGGATCGTGGCAGCGTACCGCTCGACGGCCGCCCGAGTGACGGCGTCGTCGAAGGCAAGCGGCAGCCGGACCCGGCGGGATGGCATTTGGTTGGGGACGGTGTAGGACCGCATGTGCAGTGTGAGGCGTTCTATCATGCTAAAGTGCACAGCGAAGCGGTCCATCATGATGCTTTGATGCTTGGTGTCGAGGGAGTATTTCATGTGAAGGGTATTGACACCGGGCGTGAGCTCTTCGACGCCAGGTATGGCTTGTTGCGTTTGATGGTGCTGGATGAAAGAGAGGATTTCAAAACTCTGGCGGAGGTTGAACTTCTGGGCGTCGCCGAACTCCAGAAGCAACGCACAATCCCCCGCCCGACGGAATAAAATATTCTGTTTGTTAATATGGAGCGTACCTAGCACTACTGCGTCTGGGAAGCCGTCGAAGAATGGGCCGTCTAGCCATGTCAAGCTCGGCAGAGGGGCGAGATGATCAATGGATGAAGAAAGCTCCCTATCCAGTGCGAGAGCCCTCCCAATGGTGATTGGCAGAAGCCGAATAGAATCCCCAGGCCTCACCTGGCCCAGCTTCCACATCTCTGCTGAAGCAACGACGCAGAAGACAACGAAGCCACCAAGACTAGGTCCCTCACGTGTGAGCACGACAGCATCATCACCAGTGAAGCTGACGCTTCCGATCGAATACGGGCTGTCGTGAATGTTGGATGGGTGTAGACCAGCTTCACCTCCGTCGTGCCTCGCCCACTGCGGTTTCGGCCCCTTCAGACGGATCCCGAGTCGGTTGCTGTTGTAGTGGACGGTCCATTTGCTGTCGAAAAGGACATTGACATCTTTCTCCGTGAAGTAATCCGGTGCGCCGTGGGGGCCTCGCACAACACATATTGTCCACTCCGCGCCTGGAATTCGAGATATCGGCACGGGCGGCGCGACAGGTAGAGAATCACCGTCGATTATATCAGAGTTGGGAAGTTCTAGCAGTGGAATGAGGTCTCCACGCTGCAGCTTCCGGCCAGCGAAACCTCCCATTTGGCCGAGCTCGAACGTTGAACGACTACCCATAACGAGAGGGACATCGATGCCGCCACGGATAGCGATGTAGAAACGAGAGCCCGAATCCACCGAGCCTACCTTTAAGGTGCTGCCTGCTGAGACAAAGAGAGCCTGGTTCATAGGCGCAGGTTTCTGGTCAATGAGAACCGAGGCCGAAGCGCCAACTACGGCAACAACCACATCACAGTGAAAAGTTAAAGATGGACCTGTCATGGTACACTCAAGCCCAGCGCAATTTTGGTTATTTCTGACGAGACGGTTCGCAATTCTGAATGATAAGTCATCCATGGGACCGCAGGGAGGAACGCCGATATTCCAGTAACCCGTCCTTCCTGGCCAGTCTTGAATTGTGGTCAGACAACCAGGCTCGACCACTCTGAACGATGCCGAAGTAAAACGGAAGTCGTCAAGAGATTTCGTCGTGTAACAACCGGACTGGAGCATTGTAGAAGCAACCAGCTGCTTCAAGTATTCCAGGTTGGTCTCAAGTCCGCCAACTTTCGTCGCGGCAAGACCGTCAGCCAGTCTCGCAACTGCTTCACGGCGGTTCTTCCCTTTCGCAATAAGCTTCGCTAGCATTGGGTCATAAGAAGTAGACACCTCTGTGCCGCGTAAAATCCAGGTGTCTACTCGCAGGTCATCAATGGGCAACTCGAGTTCGAGGATACGTCCCGCGCATGGCCGGAAATTCTGCAATGGGTCCTCTGCGTACAGCCTGGCCTCAATGGCGACACCTGTGACAGGGACGACGCCGTCGGGATATTTCCGGAAAAGCTCTTGGCCCCCGTCGGCAGCAATCTGTATCATGGCCTCGACAAGATCAAGCCCTGTGACTGCCTCGGTTATAGGGTGCTCAACTTGCAGCCTGGTATTTACTTCGAGAAAGTAAAAGTCTTGCGTGTCCATATCGTAGAGGAACTCGACAGTGCCGACAGTTCGGTAGTGGAGCGCCGAAACGAGCCGAACGGCGGCATCCCTCATTTTCAACCTCGTCTCCATTGGGACCATAAGAGCAGGACTCTCCTCCACAATCTTCTGGTGGCGCCGCTGCAGGGAGCAATCCCTCTCGCCGGCTGTTATGATGCGGCCAGCACCGTTGCCGAGTATCTGAATCTCGACATGACGTGCCCTCGGGATGAAGCGCTCCATAATGACACTCCCGTTGCCGAAGTTCGTCGCTGCGAGCCGTTGCACACTTTTCATGGCCCCTTCCAGCTCGCAGGCCTCGTCGCAGCGTCTGAGTCCGATACCGCCCCCTCCAGCGCTGCTCTTGAGCATGAGTGGGAAGCCGACCTTCCGGGCCTCGCTTTCGGCCTGTTGCACAGTTCTTACCGGCAGCATGCTTCCAGGGACAACCGGGACGCCGAGCGCGCCAGCTATTTTTCGGGCGGTATGCTTGAGCCCCAGCTTGGTCATCTGTGCGGGATGCGGGCCTATCCATACCATGCCCTCGCCCTCGACTCTCTTTGCGAAGGTGGCATTCTCAGCCAGAAACCCATAGCCGGGGATGATGGCATCGGCAGACACCGACTTCGCCAGCGCCAAGATCTGGTCCGCGTTGAGATACGTCTCGGCAACGGTGCTCCCTATCAGCCGCAGCGCGACATCTGCATCTCGGACGTGGGCGGTGTTGGCGTCGATATCGGAATAGATGGCCACGGCCTCGATTTTCATCCTCCGAAGCGTTTTGATGATGCGCACGGCGATTTCGCCGCGGTTGGCTATAAGCACCCTGGTGATGCGCCGCCTTGGGGGCGGCTTTACGGGTTGTTTCGCCATCTGAGCCTCCCATGCGCGGAAGTCTGTGATTTCGGTAACTTCGGCAGGATCGCACGCTTCACAGACAAACCCGCAGACTAAACTGCCGTCCTGGAGCTCAATGGAGCCCAGGGCCAGGGGGGGCCCAGTGGTTGTCGCGAGGCTGTCGCGGGCAGAGTTGGAGAGACTCCAAATCTCGAGGTCGACCTCCCGACCATCGGTTTCTTCAGGGCCTATCCGCCCCAACCCAGCTGGATATACAAAATGATCCAGGGCATAGAGGCGGTACGACGCTGCCGTCGTGGTCACGCGGTCTAATTTTGCGCCCCGGGAGGTCAGGTCTCGATTGAGTGCGCGTCCGCTCAGGCGCACACCGACGACTGCAAGCTCTACATTCCTCTTAGGTAATGGAGTAGCGTTTTTACGTGTGGTTGGCTCTGGAGTTGTTGTTGTGAGGTAAGTGGCCCCGGCGAGGAGCGACTCGCCCGCAACCCATTGGCGCGTGATCTCTAGTAATTTGTGCTCCTGCCCCTGGCTCGATATCAGGGTCAATCCGAACGGGAGGTTGTCTTGCCGGAACCCAGCGGGAAAGGTGATGGTGCACCAGTTGAGGAAATTGACGAAGCCTGTGTAAGTGCCCAGCTTGGAGCTCTGCTGAGTGGGATCTTGTACGACCTGCTCGGACGTTGCAATCGTGGGCAAAAGAATGCCATGAAAGCTTTCGAGCTTCAGCAGGATCGCTCGTGAGAGTTTCTGACGGAGGTTCTCGGCGGCGAGAGCGTCGGCAGTTGAGGATCCATCATTGTTCGTGTCCTTACTTCGCCCATTGGGATCCATGTCGTCACGATCAGCGCTCTTGCGTGCTTCATTGATGCCCCCGTATCGCTCCGCAGAACGGACCTCATCAGCGATTAGTCTTCCAAGCTCGAACAGTTTGCTGAAATTCCGAGGAATGGGGAACCATCCCAGACGTCTGATCTCTTCCAGCGCCGCCGCGTAAGCAGCCGCATGATTCCTGGTGCCGAACCAGCTGGGCTGATCGCTCACAGCCAAATGTGGTCTCCTGTACAATTCTGCGACGCCGAAAGCGTCTACGTCGTCGCCGCTCTCGATACTTAGAGGTGGGCTCCTGGGGGAGGCGTCTTTGTCATCAAGGCCTTCAGCTAGAGACATGATCGTCTCCGCGTCATAGACTGTCGTGGTGAAGATGTAGACAGAAGCGAAGGACTCGCAGGCTGGAGCCACACCTCGTACGCTGATTGCTCCTCTTGCAGGTCTCAGGCCATATATGTTGTTCAAGGTCGTGGGCATTTGCTCTGAGCCGTCCATGCCGGCACCCATGGCGAAAGGGACCACGCCGCGGGCCACCACTGTGGCACTGCCTGATCCGCCGTTCACACATTTCCGGTTGGTATCTGACACAGAGTTATCTCGCGAGTGATTGGAGACCGATCCCATTGCATGCTGGTTCATTTTGGTCTTCCCAATCAAGATGGCGCCTTGTGCCTTCAGCCTGGCTACCACAGCAGCGTCGCTTTCAGCGGGGGTAATCGCAAGCTTCGTAAGTGCTGGGGTGAGGTGGAATCCCTCGGCATCGATGTTATTGCTCACGGCGAATGGGACCCCGTAAAGTGGGAGGCCATGCCGGGAGTCTAGACCTTGCCATTGTTCTCTGACGTGTTCGTCCGTGGCTAGGGAGACCCACTCGTGTCTGGTGGAGTTATCATTTCGCTGCCAGGCCACAAGGGAGCAGAGCCGCTCGATACCATCGCCAGCGAGCTGTGCGTTCTTCCACTCGGAGATGGTAGTAGGGTAGGTTGGTGGGGCGGGCTCGCTGACACCCTCACCGTCGTCAGGACGCAGAACACCATCGTCGGCTAGGTCAGGTGACGTAGCGCTGCTATTGGGGCTCGCTCTCATGGCAACAGACTACGGCGCGAGGCTCGTAGGTTTCGTGTCTCGGGGGTTGAGGTTGGGAGGGTTTTCAAGATGGAGAATGCTCTTCCATGAATGGCTAGTGTCTCCGATAGTTCTCTTTCCGTGGGTAAACGAAGCCGTGGTAGGACCAGAAACTCATTGTTCCACGCGAGACTTGGTGGAGGAGCCACTTATAACGTGTTCAGTCGAGGACAAACCGCAGTTGTGCTGGTGACGGAGCTGAGATCTCTTAGTAAGAGGCAAGACCGGTGAATGGGGCAATTGGGGTGATCCATTGCGTCGCATGGCTCACCGGCGCCTGACTGTAGACATTTATAAGAACCAAAACCGGTAGAGCACGGTTTGATGCAAACGCCATTACATTTGTGGTACACGGGCAGTCGCCAGCCAGCCAGCCAATCGGTGGGTTACTTAAACGGAGAAGTCACTCTCAGCCAATACATTGACTTCTGAGAATGCGACAGTCAGGGGAAGCTGATATCTCGAGCCGGCGACGTAGTGTTTAGGCATTCTCACCAGATAGTATGTACTGAGCCTTGACCAAGATACGGTGACACAAGCCAAGGGGGTGGCGGCAAGTTTAAAAAGGGGAGTATCGATATTATCAGCTGCTACAAAGCCTACAGAGGATGACTGAGGTAGAACTTGCTAGAAGAAGGCTTCCCAGGTTTGCATCCTTAATGCATGTTCCTTAGCTAAAGCAGCTGATTTCCAAAATAACTCGGCCGAAAACCCCTCCATATCTTCCAAAATTAATAGGCGATGAATCGTAAACCGGGGGACGAATGCTGGTGGAGTCTACCCGCATCGAGTAGAAGCAGAATCTGCTCCAGGTGGTGAAACTGGTCTCTCTCATCAAGCTGAAGACTTTTCCCCTCCATACATCTGCGCAACGAGTTTCGCAGTCCGAGCTCACTTCTGCGACCAATGCTGGCCGCTGGCTAATGAACGTCATCATAACTTATGATTCGTGAGAATGTGAAATGCCGCCTTTTGAATGTGCCACACGGCACGAGAAGGGCATCAGACCCACAAAATGATGTCGGGGCCTGCGATGTTTGCGTTGATGATGCCGGCCACGGACATTGGCACCTGCCAAAAATGAGGGTGGGCTCTCAGATCCACTCAAAATCTATTGGAAAGCCTTCTTCGTCCAGCCGCCCTCCTCCCAGGGTGCAACAAGCTTCACCTTCCGCTTCTTCTTCTCAGGCTGTCCGCCGTTGCTGTTATCCGCCTCACGGCCCTTGCTCTGCTCCTGCTGGAGCCGCATCCTAGCCTCGATGGCCTCGGCAGCCTTGGCTCGGATCTCCTGGCGGCGTCGTCGACGCAGGTCATCGCGGGCTTGGGAGAGCTCGGCGCTGACCTCTCCGCCGTGGACGAGGCCCATGATGCGGCTGCGTGCAGCCTCCTGCTGTGACTTGGTGAGGTTGACCTTGTTGGGGTGGTAGGTGCAGAATGTCGCGTGTGCGCTTGGTCCGAGGCGATAGATGTTCTCGTATGAGCAGGAGCACTATGTATCATGTCATGATTAGTAAAGCAGCGTTTCAAGATTGATTTAGTGATTTTACGTACAACATAGCACCACTCTTGCCCGCATTGGCATCGCATGTGATCACAGCCAAACGACTTGGTCACACCCTGACCGCACTTGGGACAGATGCTCACAGACTCACGAGACAGCAGCTTCGCTGTGGCTTCCTCCTCATCCAAGCGCTCGATCTGCGCATCATCCAGGTCGAACTCCTTACAGGTCTGCCCCTCGTGCCACGGGCGACGGTGGTTTGCGCAGGTGGCAAACTGGCAGTGGTTGCAGACCATCCTGGGGTCATCGCTCTCATGCGGTTGACTGCCGCCGCACACGGGATTCGTGCAGGAGATATAGTGGCCCGGTATCTCGGACTGCTCCTTCAGGTACTTGTATCGTTTGTAGACTGTGGGGTTGGCATACTCCTTGATGTTCCGGGATGAAAGCCTCTGCGGGCAGATTGGACAGGCGAGCAGGTGAAGGGCTCCACGCTCGATGATGGCTGTGATGGACGAGTCGAGACAGTTCAGACAGGCCTTGTCTGGGTGGTCGCAGAACTCAGTGATGGTAGGCCGCTTGGGAAATTTGGATCTGGGATAGTCCTCGAGGCAGATGGGACACTCGATTTCTTGGCCATCGTCAGGCTGATCCTTGCTCTCAATTAAAGAGTCCGCCCATTCCTCTAAGGTCTCCATTATGTCGGAATCCTCGCTCATCGGATCAGCATCAATGTGGTCGTCGTGAGTTCCCTCTTCCTCGGTATGTGTTGATCCAGGGGCGCCGTCCTCTTCGGGAGCAGCGGTCGCACTGGGCTCCTCCTGAGGTTCATTTAAGGTACGACCGGGTCCGGCGAACGCAGGCACCAACGGCAAATCGACATATTGGCGTCGGCGAAAAGGAAATCGGTGTGGGCGAGGAGGAATTTGGTCCACATGATCGTGCATCTCATCGTCCTCATCAGCTTGTATGCCCTCTACATCCTCTTCTTGATTGTCATCTCTCCCTCCCTCCTCCGCATCTTCAATTCCGTCCCAGTCACCATCGACAGTACGGCCTCGGCCATAGTTGATACCCAGACGGGTGGCAGGAGTTAGATCCGGGAGAGCAGGTAGTCTTGCCTGGTCTGCCGGGGTTGGTTGTCCGTTGAGCCTGCGACCGGGGCCATGGTAACCATGTGGGCCAAAGAGGTGTGGAATGCCAGGAATGCCAGGAGTTCCAAGGAGGAGACTTGGTCCCCGTCGCGAAGCAGAGCCAGTGCCTTGAGCTGATAGATTCGGGTCACTAGCAATGGATGGCATTGGTGCAGGAGGTACACCCAAAGGAAAGTCGCCTCCCTTTGTCATCCACTCGGTCAGCTGTGTGATCTGGTCCTGGGCAGCCTCGTCGGCCATCAGCTCTTTGGCAACCTTGTTGAGCTGGACAAACAGGTTTGCTCGGCTGCCTGGGTTCTCGGGGAGTTTGTCATAGTGTCGCAGGAGCTGCTGCATCTTGCGATTGTCGTGCTGGGCAAAGCTGAGCCCGAAGACCAGCATGTAAGAATAAAGGGATGAATTCTCTCGACTATCGACCTACGGAAGGAGGGAGGAAGAGGTCTTATTTATCCACGCATTCGACTACCTCGATATTCCCACCAGATACCTATAGAAACCAAGAGAAAGAGAGATGACTCGTATAAAGGCCTATCAAGGTGTTAGCCTATAGACAGAGGAGGAACTATTAGAAATAGTGTATTTTTACAGCCCCCTAGAAGCTAGTTATTATATATAAGGTATTAAATAGCTTCTTAGTATAAAAATAGGGGATTTTAGGCCTTAAAAACAAGTTATTTATATAGGAAAAAACCTTATTTAAAAGGAAAACCTATTATTTATATAGATATAGAGTATTATTACTAAGAAAACCTTCCTAAAAGGGTAAAAACTTAGTATTTATAAGGTTTATTAGGTATAGACTGTTATTATTATTAGTTAGCTATATATAGGCCCAGCCTATTAGTGGAATAAAAAACTAAAAAATTCGGTTGTTTTATAACTCGAACTTAAAGCCTTAGATATATAAGTATAGTTATTTATATATTCAAATTCTACTATATAGTAATTATACGTTATTATATTTTATTTTACAATTAGGTATATATTTTAGGTATTTTTATATAATTTAAGCTTATATTATAGACTACTGTACTATATATACTATAAATTCATGTTTTATATGAGATTCAACCCCTTTATAAGGGTAAATTATGTGTAGTGTGTGTATGTGGTTGCTAGTGTATAGTGTATATTGTATATATAGTGTATATTACTAGGACTGTGTAAGTGGCCCCTTATTTTTAGTACCTTTTATGCCTGATTATAGCCCTTTAGTGTATATTTATATGTGACTTTTATATATTATTAAATTTAGAAAAAATTCTACTTTTTAATGGTATTATTTGATAGTTGAAAACCTCTTATTTTATAGGGTAATTTGTAGTATTTGAGGAGAAAACGATTTATTCTAGAGAGTAAAACTGAATATTTAGGTGAGCTTAGTTATTCTCAGAAAAACTTCTCTCTTTATTAAGGTGTTTTAGGTAGATATTTTTATATTTTATATGTTATATTATTTTTATTATATTCCTAGTATTTAGTACTTTTTATTTATTTAGGAATATTTTTATTTAATTATTTTTATATAGATTACACCTTTCTTTAGCTAACTTAAATTCTTGCTGTATAATAGGCTTTGTTAACTAGTCTGCTAGGTTATCTTTAGTATTAATTCTAGTTATTTTTACTAGATTTTCTTTTACTGTGTGCCTATTAAAATGATATATAATATCTATATGCTTTGTATGCTTATGAAACGTCTGATTTTTTGTTAATTCTAAGGTAGTATTATTATCCTTATATATTTCAGGTATAGGAATATTATAGCCTATTTTTAGGTTATTGTTAAAATATTTTAATAAATTATAGAGGTAAATTCCCTCTTTAATAGCTTCTTTTAAAGCTATATATTTAGCCTTGTAAGTGCTTAATGCGGGCGTTTTTTGTTGTTGTGAGGACTAACTAATAGGGTTAAATATACCCTTATTTCCTATAGATAAGGAAAATATATAGCTAGAAGTAGATCTTCTATTATTTATATTATTACCCTAGCTAGAGTTATAATGCCCTATTAAATATAAGGTATTATTTCCTGAATAGTCGAATTTTTTATACATATTAGGGAATTTTAATAGATATCCCTATAGTTTATTTAACTCTTTAAAGTGTTCAGGGCTAGGATTAGATATATATCTAGCTAATTTAGATACTGAATAGCATATATCTAACCTAGTTTTTAGACTAGTATATAATAGTGACCCTATTTGTTGTTGAAAAGACTCTATTTCCTCTTTAGAGGCTTGATTTTTATTCCTTTCTAACGCTCTTTTAGGGGTATAAGGTATTAATTCTAGCTTGATTTTTATATTATTTACTATGTTATTATGTGAGATTTTAAATTTCTCTAATATTTTCGTAGTATATCTATTTTGATTTATAGTAATAGACTTCTCGTCTTTATTTATTTTTATATCGTTTCCTAAGAAACTATCTAATTCTCCTTGATAATTAAGTTTTATATCCTTAGTTATTAAATCTATTATATATTTTATTTTATTAATATCTGCTCCTAGGATTATTATATCGTCTACGTGGTAAATAAATATTATTTGTAAATTTTTATTTATAAATACACCCTTGTTATAAGGGTAAATTTTAAATCCAACCTTATTTAGTATATTAGTTAGATATTTATACTATAGTAACGGTGCTTGTTTAAGACTGTATATAGCCTTTTTTAATAAGGCTACTTTATTTTTATATTCCTGATTATTATATACTAAATCAGGTAATTTTATATATATTTCACAGTCTATATTAGAGTGTAAAAAAGCATTTTTAACATCGTAGCTTAGTATATACCACTTATTATTTATTGCTATTATTAATAGTATATTATACGTTTCTGGCCTATAAACGGTTGAAAAAGTCTCTAAAAAGTCTATTCTAAAATGTTGCTTATAGCTGTGAATAACCTATCTAGCCTTATAATGAATAGTCTTTTCTTTATTAACTATCTAAGACTTTTTAATTATATTAGGGTTACTTATATATTTCTTTTTAAGGACCTACCTTCCTGATAAGGCAATTTTTCCTTTAGGTAAAGTAGTTATTATATAGGATTCCTGCTCTTCTAGGCTATCTTTTTCATCACCTATAGAGCTTATCCATAATGGTTTCTCGGGAGAGTTTAATATTTCCTGTATATTTAAGGGTTCAGCTATAGTAGTAGCTATTATAATAATAGAGGATTTTTTAAAGGTATTTAATATAGTATTTATATAGGTATCTTTAGTAGAATATATCTCTTCAGACCCTTTAACTATTATTTTATTCTCTATAGGTGTCTCTTCCTGAATAGGAATATTATTAGTATTATTTTTATTATTATCTAGAGGTGCTTCTTCCTCTATAGAATTTTTATTATTATTATTAATTTTATTAGATTTATCAAGGAATTTTCCTTCTAAAATCTATATATCCTATACTAAAACAGGTTTATTATTTTCAGGGTCCTAAACCCTATATATAGTAGTTTCAGGTATATAACCTATTAGTAAGCCTTATTTATTTCTAGGCTCTAATTTTATTTTATATTTATTATTATTATAATAGACTATAGAACCCTATATTTTTATAGTAGAAATATTAGGGATTTTCTTAGTCTTTAACTTATAGGGACTTTTATATTCTAATAAGGTATATAGTGTTATATTATATAGATATATAGTAGTTCTAAAAGCTTCGCCCTATAGTATATAAGGTAGATTAGAGGCTATTATTAAGCTTTAAACTTTATTTATTATAGTGAGGTTTAACCTCTCTATTACTTTATTAGGCTCTTTAGTATATATAGGGGTAGTATGGTGATATATACTGTACTTTCCTAGTATAGTTTTAAATCTTTTATTAATATATTTAGTTCTATTATTAGTAAAGAACTCTTTAATATGTGTATTACTATTGTTTTCTTCCTTGTTTTTAAAGTTTTTAAAGGCGTCTAAAACCTTATCTTTATTTTTTAATAAATACCTATATAGGTATCTAGTCTTTTTATTAAGAAATAAAATATAGTATTTATATTTATCATATATAGGTATAAGTAGACTACCTATATTACTATATACTCTTTTAAGGAAGTTATATTTCTTATTATTTAGGCTCTTTTTATTTCATTTAGTTATATATTTAGCTTGTAAGTAAGTATTATATTTAAAGCCTTTAAGAGTTTTAATAGGTATATTAACCTTTATTTTATTATTTTTTAATATTTTTATAAGTAGGATTAGATCTATGTGACCTAAACGGTAGTACTACTAATGTATATCCTCTAAGGTATTAATATTATTCTCCTTTATAATAGAAGAATTTATTTATTTTTTATTATTATTTTTTAATATATGTACCTTTATATAATATAGGCTATTTTTAATATATCTCTTAGCTATTAACTTATTTATTTTTAAAGAGTATAATTGAATAGTATTTCCTTCTAATTCTACTTATATAATGTGTTGTATAGTACTATAGCCTAATATATTCAGGCCTAACAAGGGTATATAGTAGGTATTCAAGATCTTAAGCTTATAGTTATTAGAGAATAATATATTACTTTCTCTAGTATATTTAACATTTAAAATACCTGCTTCTCCCTATTTTACTTCTTTATTTACAGAATTTAATGTTTTAAATAGTTGTTTATTACAAAGACTAACTATATTTACTCTACTATCTAAAACGAATTCTATAGAAGTATATTTACTTCCTATATAGTCTTTATTTTCTATATTAGTTATTATATTTATATAGGGGATAAAAGGAGTATTTACCTTTTCTTTAAGACCTAATAGGTTAACTTCTTCTAAATCCTTAGTTATACCACTTATATCCATATCCTCTATAAAGGTATTTAGATCTTATATAGTAGTAATTTTTTCTAATTTTTCAGAATTTCTCTCTAATTCTGATTCCTTATTCTCTAATTTATTAGAATTTCTTCTTCCTTCCTCTTTGAGTTTAACTGCTAAAGAGAGTAGTTTATCAATCTTTTTATCTTAACTTAGCCTACTAAAATTCAGCTTATATATATAAGAATTTTCTCTCTTATTTTTCTCTACTTTCTAGGCTTTTAGAGCCTTATTAGGGTTAAGAAAATAGTAATTTTCTTTTATATAACCCTTTAAGTAATAGTAAGAGTATTTTTTATACTTTAAAGGATATTTTTTATTTTATTTTCCCTTAGATAATAGGGCTTTTACTAAGGGCTTCTCTTTTCCCCTAGATTTATCTATTAAATTTATGAATAGGGTATTAACTGTATAGCTTTTAAGATTTTTCTTTAAGCTTTGGGTAATATTTTATATAAATCCCTTGTAATTCTTATCTAAAGAGTTTAATACCCAGGTAATAATTACCTGTTTAGGAAGGTCTATATTATTTGTTTTAAGGTCTTTAGTTAACTGTTTAACCTTATATAGATATTCTTCTATAGTATTAAAATCCTCTAAAGAGGTACGCCAGAGTTCTTTCAGAATTAAATATTCTGTAGTAAAACTACTGGGTTTATATAGGTCTTTTAGGGTATCCCAAGACTCTAGAGTAGAATTTTTATGTTGTATATGTATGAGGGGCCCTTCCTTATATATTAAGTGTATTAAAGTGTTTGCTTTATAGTTTTTTCCTGGAGGAATATTGTTTAAATCCCCGTTATTTCTAGTTACCCCCTCTTTTATAAGGTAGGCTATAGCTTTTATACTCTAAAAGAGGTAGTTTTTTATCCTAGAAAGTTAAGGAATACTAAACTTATCATAGGAAGCTATACTGAATTTTGTAGGAATTTTTAGAGTTTAAAAACTCTTATTTTTAAGAGAAAAGCTTATATATTAAGCTAAAAACTCTTATATATATATATAAAGAGACTTATGTATCTCTAAAGTGGTAAAACTTAAGATATTTTTCAAGTTGTTTTATATGCCTTCTAAACTTGTTATTTTGAGTAGATTTTTAAAACTGAAAATAGGTCTTATAATTCCTTACTATCTTTTTTAAGATAATAAAGATTTAAGGGTTGAAATGGTTGAATTCGTTTAAGTGGTCTGAATCTTTGATTTGGGTTTTATAGACTAGTTGATTATATAGTCTTAGAAGTTAAGGGTTATTAATAATACCTTTAAGAATTTGATTGATAATAACTATTTGTCTTTTGTTTGATTCCCTTGTAGTAAAGTATTGTTGATAATGATTATTATCTCTATTAACTAGTTTATCTTTAATAATAAAGTTGAAGTGTTGTAGGACTGTATAAGGCGTTTTAAGTAGGTCTAGTATATTGTTTTGGTGAATATATCTGTTATTATAGGTAGCTAATATAGATTTGTATATATAGAAAAATTAAGGAGAATTTAAGGATTTAAAAGGTATTTTTATTAGAATTTTTAACTAGGTATTTGTATAGGTAAAATTCGAAGAAGGATAGAAGATAGGTAGGTTTTTTAAGGAAATTTAAGGATTTTTTATTGAGAGAGAGGAATTTAAGGGTTTTTTAAAGAAAATTGTATAAATTATAGGGTATAGTGTTGAAGATAAGGGTTAGGGTAGTCAAGGCTTATATAGTTAAAAAGTACTTGATAAGACGATTTGAATAGTATAGGTTATATATAGATAGGTTATATAGTGGTTAAGTAATTAAGGAGTGTTTAGGGTTAGTAATAGTAAGGGTAGGTTAGTGTGGCTAAGGGTGGTTGTTAACTATCATCCTAAAAGGGTAAGGTTAATATAGCCTAAATAGGTAATTATTAGGAAGGACCTGGTCTGATTAGGTGCAGTGCTTGTAGGACCTAATCTGGTTAGTTATAGCCTTTGTTTACTTGTCCTAAAGGGGAAAGTAGCTCTAGTTAGCTATAGCTGAGGATGTATATAACTAATAGAGGTGTAATTAGTTAGGTGAGGAATAGTGTGCTCTGATTGGTTGAGTATCTAGGTTAATATAATCTATAAGAATAAAGGGATAAATTCTCTTAACTATTGACCTATGGAAGGAGGGAGGAAGAGGTCTTATTTATCTATACATTCGACTACCTTGATATTCCTACTAGATACCTATAGAAACTAAGAGAAAGAGAGATAACTCGTATAAAGGCCCATCAAGGTATTAGCCTATAGACGGAGGAGGAACTGTTAGAAATAGCGTATTTTTACATAGTAGCTGCTTTCCGTCGTTGAATGACATGTTGCTGCCGTGTCCGAGGTTCACTTGGTCAAAAATGAATGAAACACACACGTCTTGCCGGACAGGTGTGGAAACTGTTGACGTCCAAGTCCTCGAGTCCGAGTAATGGGAGTGTTTGTCTGGAGTCGAGGTTTTGTGTCGCAGACGTGAAGTGTGTCGAGGCTTCCAACAGTTGGGTGGGACACTGAGGAAGGTTGTAGGTGGGCTGTTTAGCGCTGTTGCCTGGAGCCTGGTTGGGTTACCACAAACAACCTTCAGATGTACCTTTGTACCTCCTGATGCAATAACAGCTGACCAGAGGCCAACGGGCTGAATACAAAAAAAAATGGAATCTGAGACGAGGCACACACGGGCAAGGTTGGTCAGGTTGTTTGTGGACAGGAATTCTTCTGCTGCCAAGACAATCTCGGAATTGAGCAACTATGAGTCGTAGTTTATTCCTGAGGCTAGTGCATCTAGATGAGACCATGCAAAATGGCGCGGCACAGGCCTCATCTAATCGACCTTGCCAATCATATCAAGTTGGTATGGCCTCGTGAATTCATCACTGTGCATAGCACATTTGAGACACCGTAAAGAAAATGTCAACTAGCTAACCAAGTGACTTTTGGCCTCTCACAGATCTAAAGTAAGTCAGTCTACCATACCCTAGTATCTGAAATGGTGAGAGACGGATCTCAAGACGGTGTGCATAAGCGCTGAACTATGACGGATAGCAAGTTTGCTAGACGTACATAATTCACATACTGAGTCAGGCTTCATCAGGTATGTTTGATAACTGTCTTGTTTATGAGAGCTATGAATGAGGCGGCTTTCTCGGGATTGGGATGCCTCGGGTAGTCATGAGTGCTGAAACTCATGTCCCCAATGTTGCCGTTGCTGCCTCTGGGATGGAACAGTCTGCCGCTGCATGTGAGTGGGGCTAGCCTAGTCCAGAGCTACCTATCGTCAGTATCAATTTTCCGTTTTGATTCCTCACTCTTTGAGGTCTTGTCAAGTGAGATCAGCCTTCTGTAACTCCTCAAACACACCATCCGCCGCTGACGGCCCCGTGGCAGTGACAATCTTCCATACAGAATCTAGAAATCAGTCCAGTTTATGTGAATATCAGCAAGAGGCTGAGTAGTACTGCACACGAACCTTCATTCCGCTTGGCTGCTTGAGCTTCAGCCCTCCTCGTGTCCATATTGACCCCGTAAACCTCCACATTATGTTCGCACTCGCCCACCCGCAATGCCATACGGCTCTTGGCGGTCGCTACCAATAAGGAAATAGAATAGTCTTTCTTGTAAAGCCTAATGCAGCCAAGTTTCTACAAATAAGCACATGAGAGCAACGGTCAGTAGTAGCAAGGGACGAAAAATAGGAAGCTGTTGGAGTACGCTGCCCTGGCACCGTAAGGATCTCTTCCGAAGTTGGCTTATGCCATGAACACCACTGTATCGCACCATAAAGCTTCAAAGGTTTACTTAAACATACAGGAACGGAGAAAGTTGTCTGGGCGCAACTTCCCTGTCAATACAACAACAGAAGTCTTCTTCTTACACCCTAGAAGCACGAAAGGCATCTGAATTCGCCAATCAAGCTCTGGTCTAGCTTTTCTACACAGATTGACCCTGGAGAATCAATCTCCAACATTGACAAGTGCAGAAGTCATCCTCCTGAGACGATTTCACATTGATTCAATTCTGTCTGAAGAAGCGGTGACACTGTCCCTCATTCTCAATTTGTGCATTCTGATGAAGTGCTACATGGAATCATCTTGCTTGTTTCTCCACCAACGTGCTCCCGGGCTCTGCTCAAAACATAATGCGCATGGACATCTGAATATCCTCCATCATCCCATTCACAATGATCAAGTCCCTTCCATCTACCCAGAGGAACTGGAGGTCTGTCCAGCTGTCTTAGTTGCCAGAGTTGCCTTTCTGGCGTCAGACCTGACCGCATCACCAACAGGGCCCGAATACTACTGTATAGCAACTTTGGCAACTTCATCATTGCCCTTGTACAGGGGATCCCAGATGACACAGCTGTAAATGCGGTACCTCGTAGGCCACAAGATGTGCATGTAGAGGTAGTCAACGCTGTTGTCAGGATGGAGGTGCAGGGCAAAATCAAAATCTTCAAACCGGATGACATTTGCCATCACTCAGTTCTGGGAGATACGAACGGTAGCCTAGCATGATAAATAGAATTTTGAGTGACATACGGCTAGATGACCCAGAAAAGGTGGCAACGACTCGAGTCCCATGCCAGTCCGTACATCACATCATGAACATAGCACTCGCCTACTATCTTCCAACGATCTCCAAAAGCACGAAACACAAATGGAACATCCGAGCCCTGGAGGAGGACAATACTATCACCTGGAATCGTACCCTTCGGGCAGAGAGCTAGGATCCCGCCGTCGGTTCTGACCATTCGGCGACCAGCAGTACCAGCCCTGCCTCTAAAGCCATCCATTGTTGCGGCGACTGGGCTACCAACCATCCTTTGGAAAATCAGTAAGATCGCACATGCCCAAAACAACAGCCATCCCGTAAAGCTGGACGGCCGTGTCTCTTTGACAAGAGTCCCAAAGCGTCGGGTCAGCTCTCGATCCAGCACCTCAAACCCGTCGCTGCTGTCCACCTCAACTACTTCCGACCAGTCTGCGTTGATCGTCACATACTTATGCTCAAAGGGTCAGCCGTCCTGTGAAATGTGTGACGGCGCCCTCTCATGACGTCTGCATCGACGGAAACATCATCCAGGCCAGCAATGTGACGCCATTCCAGGTACACCACCGCGAGATTTGCAACATCCCATGGACTTTTGAACACTGATGGACAGGTACCGGATCCATCGAAAATCTTCGACGGATAATTGGGGCCGACAATAGTAACTTCATCCAGGACATACCCACTTAAGCCGAGTGCGGAGCCGTTGAACTGTGCCTTCGCTACTGAGTCTCGCGAGGCTCTGAAAGGGAATAGGGAATCTGGCAACGGCCAAGAGAGTTTATCAGGCAGCCCATCAGCTTCGGGATCCCAGACCCAAGAGGGACATGTCCCGTAGGAGGATTTGCCATTTGACACTCCCCGGCTCATAGACAGAACATCCAGTTTTTCGCTGGTGCTTATGACACGCTTCGTGAAGTTGTAGAAAGTCTCGTCGCAGTCCAAGGAGTAGTCGACAGCAATGCGCATGCGTCGCATATCGTCCTGTGCCAGGCCTAATGCGCTGTACAGCTTGTCTCTTGGGTCAGTCGCTCTTGAGCGAGACGACTCTTTCATAACTTTGGCCATAGATATGCTTCGATCAATGTGCCGACGCAGGTAGTCCACCCCTTCGAAATAATCCTGGCCAGCGACCGCATAATCATACCACTGCAGGCCCATGGAGACAGAGTCCCAGTCGGCTTTAGACCCGCCACACATGATGAGAGCTTTTCTGGACATAGCGACTTCTTGCATGATCCAAGCACGCGTGAAGTACCTCCTGCCGATCACGGACCCCAGCGCCCTGTACGTTCCTAGATATTGAACGTAATCCCAAAGGCCTCGTCCCTATCTCATGGGTAGTGGTCCCTCGCCACCTGTCGTGGCAGCTTCCCTGCGGGCCAGCTCCATATACCACTCTCCGCTCCTCGCGGCAAGCCCCGGGCGTGTTGCACATGCCTCAGAGGCGTTCCGCAGACACGAGAATGCAAAAGCGGTCCACCAGTCCGCCTTGCCCAGCCACACGAGCGTCTGTTGTCCGCCGCTGTAGACTTGTGCCATGAGCGGAACTTGGAAGTTCCTCTCCCTCACGTCAGACTGGTTGATACATATCGCGTCAGCCCAGAGGACCCTGAGACTCTTCTTGCGTCGCATCTGTGTCAGGGCATCGTGAAGGTTCTGGCTGATTCTCAGGTCACAGCCGTTGACGAGAATGCTGCAGGTATTCCTACTCCTTCCTTCAGATACATCCCAGCAGTAGGAGATTGGTTCGTATGTTCCTTCTACATTTTTCAAGGTGACGGTCTTCATTCGGCACTTGATGATGCCTCGCCCAGGGAGAAGCTCCAACAGTCGTATCTGAGTTGAAGGTGACGGCAGTGGGCGGTATCGGTATGGTGCCATGGTTGTAGTCTTTGCCGAAAATGCAGAGATTACTGTAGGGCAAACCTTGGATTTCAAGTGTCACAATGGTGGGCTCAGCTGACTTGATGACGGCAAAACCCGTTACACAGTACCAGGCTAGACAGCGTGCTGACACAGAACACTGGCCAATGACAGCTACAGGCAACTTCGAGAAGGGCATTAGGTGATACCAGGAAACACTTCCCAACCCACTCATTTCCAGGCAGACCCGCTGACTGGGCGATTAGTACGCTGCATTTTGTGGACCATGCACCCCCGGTTCAACAGAGCATGTAAGGGACTGCCCATCCTATGGATTTCTAAGGCTTCCAAATCAGTTAGAAATTACTACTTACTCAAGTATAAGATTATCACAAGCACCAGGATCCACTATTATACAGTTAGATTAGATATATAAGTAGTCTTCCTATACTTACTATTTATAGTTAAAAAACTAGTTAACTTACTCTATTTAATATACCCTACTTAGATTTATAATAGTTATAAGCCTAGCTCTAACTAAAATCCCCTAAAATATATATATTTAAGTAAGTCTTCTTATTATTTAAATACTTATTAGCTTAAATAAAAGTATACTATCCTTCTTATAATATCTTCTAAAAGCTTAAATTATATTCCTATTAAAATAGTACTATTATATAATTAAAGAAGCTTCTTATTATAGTTTCTATAGTTTAAATTCTATTATTAATTTAAGTATATTTAGTCTTTTATTAATTTTAACTCTCTTACTTTAATAACTAACCTAACTAATCTATTAGAATTCTTTATACTTAAAAGTCTACTTAAAAGAAAAAGATAAATACTTAAATTAATCTATTATAAGTAGCTTATAAATAAAGAAACTCTTTTATTTTATCTATAGTATATAGTTTAAAACTAATTAAGCTAGAAAAACTAAATATTAAAGTAGTTTAAAAGAAACTTAAAAGTATTATTATTAATAAGCTAGGAGTTCTATACTCTTTATAGTTTTATTAAACTATTAATAAATAGTATAAAACTAAGTAAACTAAATAGTTAATAACTATCTATTTATCTTTATATAAACTAAAATACTTAGTTTAAATAAACCTTTTAAGTTTAGAGTATTTATTAAAGTACTTAAGGATACTTTTATACTTTTAAAAGTAAATATAAAAATTATTATTACTAAGGAATATTAAGTAACTCTAATATTTATAAAAGTAGAAAAATTAATTTCTTTAAATAATATATTTAGTAACTATATACTTTTAGCTAAACTTAGATATATTAACTTATTAAAATAAATAATATATTTATTAATAAAGATTTTCTTACTATTATAGATATTTAAATAATATTAAATTAAGTAAGCTAAGTTTTATAGAAACTAATAAGGGATAATAAGTTAGAAAAACTCTACTAACTTTAACTTAGAAAGTAATTTAAAGTAGTTAAATATTAAAAAATAAGTTATTTAAAAGAACCTACTATATTTATAATACTTAAAATTTACTAATATAATATAAAGCTTTATAAATAAGCTAAAATAAGCTATAATACTACTATCTATATAAAAAAAAAAATAAAGTACTTATATTTAAAAGCTAGAAAAATATATAATATTAAAATAAGTTACTAAGGATTTTTATTAATTATATATAGACTTAACTATAATACTTTAATATTCTTAAAATTAAGTAAAATATATTAATATTTATAACTTAATAAATAAGCTAAACTTTAAATTTAGCTTATAAAAATAGAATAAATTAAAGCTAAATATATTAATTCTACTAATAATAAGTATAATAAAGGTAGAAAAATAGTTTAAAGATATTTATTTAGAAGAACTAAGTACTTTTTCTAAGTAATTAGTATTTCTAAGTAATCTAAGATCTTTTATTAGTTTATAAAGTATTATACTAGCTCTTTATAAGTATACTACTTAATAACTATAAAGCTTTATACCTTATTAATAAGTATAACTTATTTAAACCTAGTTTATTTTAAGTAGCTAGGTTAAATAAATTAATAAAAACTAGAATTATATTATTTCTAATTATAAAAGAGATATTTAGATACTTTATAATATATTAATTATAGAAAAGAACTATAAACTATAGATTTTATATTTATTAATATTATTATTATTAAAGATTTTATATAAATATTATCTTAGAAGCTTAATTTAGAAAATTAAAAATATAGTATATAGGCTAAATTATATACTTAGATATAGAATAATAGAAAGAGTATAGTTTTTATATAACTTAAGTATTATTAAAACCTAGTTTTTATTAAATATAATCTACTTTTCTCTTATTTAAGCCTTTAAGAAATCCCTTTAAGTAAGGTAGGTATTATAATATATTCTATACTTACTTTAAAATAATAATATTTTATATAGTTACTACTTATTAGAGAGACTTAGAGTAGCTTTAATACTTATAAATAAGCTATTTAAATTTAAATACTTTAAAGATAATAATATAAGCTATATAAGAAATAAAATAACTAATATAATATATATATAATATAAGTATTATATAATAATATATATTAAGAAAGTTATATTAAAATAAGTCTTTAAAGACTATATAATATACTTATTTTAGTATATTTAATAGAACTTATTTAACTTTCTATATAGTTTAGAGAGCTTAAATTAGTTAATAGTAATTAAGGATAAATATTTAAGTATTCTATTTATAGTTCCTTTATAGAAAAGTAAAAATAATATATTCCTTATACTCTAAAACTTTATAAATATAGTAAAAGTTAAATATAGTCTTATAGTATATAAAATAAGGTAAGATAATAATACTTCTATACTATTAGAGTATAATAGTACTATTTATAAAGTATAGTATAAGGAGATAAGAATTAAAATTAAGCTTATACCTATATATACCTACCTATAAGTTAAATAGTAGTTTAAAGTATATTAGATAAAAATTATTACTTAGTCTATTAAAATATATATTATAGTTTATCTTTTTAAGTATTTATAGTTATATATAAGCTTTATAGTAATATATCTTTATAATAGATTATTATACTAAGTATAAAAAGAAATTATTACTTTATATACTTAAATTATAGTTTATATACTATTTCTACTAATATACTCTTTAGTAAGTTTATAAGTTTATAGTAAACCTTTAATTAAGCTAGAGAAATATATATACTTATAGTTACTAAGTATACTTATTAAAAAGAACTAGGAAATAAAGTAATAAAGGTATATATTTAAGATATAGCTATATATATATATAAGGTATTTAGTAGAATATAGAGTTTTAAATATTTTTTAATATAGGTTTTATACTTAATTAGATAATTTAAACTAGAAATATTACCTTTAATAAAGCTTTTTTATAACTCTAAGTAAGAAAATAACTATTTAAGTATTATAGAATACTTAGATATACTTTATTAGATTATAATAAAAGATAAAGTAAAGGAAATTCTATTATATTAAATACTTAGAATATCTAAGTAATACTAAGTAAATAATAGTTAGTTAAGTTCTAAACTTCTAAGTATATTACTTATAGGTTTAAGGGTAAGAGATAATTATTTATAAGGTTTATTAAGCTTAGAAAATATATCTAAATTAGTATAGAAAGTACTAGAAAGAGGTATAAACTTATAAATATAGAATAAAATAAGCATTAATAAGTAGGTATTATAAGTCTTAGAAATAAGTATAAGAGACTCTTTTTTAAAGAAGAATAAACTAAAGATACTATTATTATATAAACTAATTTCTTACTATAAGTAGTATAATTTATATTAAGCTACTTATAATAATAAATAAAGTAGTAATAAGGTATAAAAATAAGCTAGTACTAATAAAAGATACTTTTAAAAAGTAGTAATATCTTTACTATAATATTTTTAAGAATAAATAAATTAATATCTTAAAAGCTTAAAAGTAATCTTTTTCTTTAATATCTTTATATTAAACTAGTAAAAAGCTTTAAAAAGAAAATTAAATATATAAAATACTATATTTAATAGTATTTATAATAATATAATAGTACTTAATAGTTTAGAAAAGTATAAATCTTATATAAGGAAAGAGAATATACTAAAATAAGTTATAAAATCTAGAACTTAATAAATAGTATAAGCTTTAAAATTACCTAGTAATAAAGTTCTTTAAGATAGCTATTTATATTAAACTTATTATATAACTAAAAATAGATATATAGAAGGTAATAAAAAGAAGTATAGTATATAGAAAGCTATTTTCTTTTTAATAGATTTTTAAGTATAAGTAGAATTAAAATAAATATTTAAAATATAGTAAAGTATATCTATATATATATAGTAATATATAATTAATTAATATACTTTAAAGTATATATATAGCTATACTTACTATTAAATCTTTTAAATAACTATAGCTTTTATTACTTAATTTAACTTTAAAATTAAATAATTTAATATAGTTAATATATTTCTTAATATTTAACTAAATAGTATACTAATATATTATAAACTTTAAGATAGTTTTAAGTAACCTAAGAAGTATATTAAGCTTTATAGTATAATATATAATCTAAGGAATACTTTACTTTTATAATATAAAAGTTTATATTAATACTTTAAAAGCTTAGATTATAGTTAAATAAAAGAAAGTATATCTCTTCTAAAATAAGTAAAAGATAGTTATTATTATATTCTTTATTAATAACTACCTAGTTCTATATTACTATAACTATAAGCTAAAAGCTTAGAAGATAATAAATAGTTAAATAAAGTATATATTAAACTAGAAGTAATAGCTAAGTAGTATCTAAGAGTATATATTATATAGAATTAAGTAGCTAGAAGACTTTATTTAATTTATAACTTATATATTAAAAAGATTACTAAGTATTTTAATATTATAAAGGTATATTACTAAGTATTTTACTCTTAAATATTCCTTTTAATATATATAATAATAATAAAAAAAGTAGATTAAAGTATATTAAAAGTATATAGATTTAATTCTATATATTATTATTATAATTTAAGTAAATATAGTATACTTAGCTATTTAACTCTTATTTTATTTACTTAATCTAAAACTAAAGTATATAAAAGTAGTAGATTAGTATATTATATATCTATATACTATATATACTTTATATATAAAAAGTAAAATTAAAAGTACTAGTATTTTATATTAATACTTTATTTATAAATAATAAGGAAATAAAATACTTATTTTATAGGTATACTATAATACTCTATAAAAGGCTTATTTATTAAAGAGTTACTTAATAAAATACTATTACTATATTAACTATAAAAGTAAAGCTTCTAAATATAGTATATATAAAAAAACTTATAATATTAAAGTACCTACTTAGTAACTTAGTAATAAATATTAAAAATATATAGTAACTATTTAATAATAATAAGTAGATAATTTAATTAATAGTTACTAAATATAAAAAGTAACTATAAAGCTTTACTATATAAATATATATAATATATAGTTTAAATAGAAGTATATTAAAGGTTTATTTTAAGTAAAATATTTCTCTACTAAGTTTATACTAATAAATAGGTTAATAAAAATACTTTTAATAGTATAATTTAAGTACTTTAAATATATATTAAACTTATATAATATAGTAGAAATATTTAAATAAATATAAAAAAATAGACTTTTATTTATATAGAGTAGAGCTCTTTAAACTACTTAAAAACTAAGTATACTATACTACTAAACTATCTTAGAAGAGCTACTTAAATAATAAATTAATAAAAGTATAAAGACTCTTCTTAAATATCTTTTTACTTAATATACTAAGTAGTTATAATATTATTATTTTTAAATTTATTCTTATTATTATCCTCTAGCTTATTCTTATCTTTCCTAAGCTTTTTAAAGCTAGTAATACTTAGCTTATACTTAAATATAAGCTTAATAGACTTAAGAGTAAATAAAGTAAATAGCTTATATATAACTTTATAGGTTTAAACTAGAGCTTAAAGAATATATATTAGTATATTAAGTATCTTAAAAGTAAGAAAAGTATATTCTCTTACTAGTATTAACTAGTTTAAGCTTAATAAACTTAGTTATTATAAAAATAATATAAATAAAGTAAAGCTAGTAGTTATATCTCTTAATATACCTAATATAGTATTTTAAATAGCCTAGGTTTATTTAATTAAAATAAATACTAAAGCTATAGCTAGTAAATATAAAAGATATATAAGCTAGGTATAATATTATATAGTAAGTACTAATAAGATATTCTTTATTATTATTCTTCTTCTTTTTAGTAATAAAAGTAAGCTAGGTAATCTTCTTAATAAGCTTACCCTACTTATAATATTAAACTATAATATTTAATAAATACTTTTAATACTTAATAATAAGTATAGGATATATATTATTAGTAGCTAGGGTAGCTTTATAAGTACTAAGGCTATATAGTATTATATATATAGTATATTAAGTACTAAAATTCTCTTAAAAATAGTAAAAGTATATAAGAAAATAGAGTTATTTACTCTATTATTAAACTATAAGTATAATAGATAATATTTTCTAGTATTTTATATTAATATTAAGTACTAGAAGGTATATAATATATAACTATTATTTTATTTATTACTATTTAGAAGCTTTATTATTCCTATTTAAAGCTTAAGATAACCTATTATTTTTAATACTATAATAAGGAGCCTATAATACTCTATTTAAATACTTAGCTAACTATTTAGGGGGTATATTATAAGTACTAGGATCTACTATTATATAGTTAGATTAGGTATATAAGTAGTCTTCCTATACTTACTATTTATAGTTAAAAAACTAGTTAACTTACTCTATTTAATATACCCTACTTAGATTTATAATAAAGATATATTATAAAAGCTAGTTTTTTTTAAAGTACTTATTATAACGGTACGGGCTTATATACTAGGGATAACTAATTATTAAATTAGTTATTATAGTATTTTAGCTAAGTAGTCTTAGAAATATCCCTTTATAGACACACACACACACACACACATATATATATATATATATTATATCTAAATATAGTAATTATAATGACGTTTAATGTCAGTGTAAGTATATAAGAGCACCGCGGCCTAATCTCTCGGCTACTATATGATGTATCTCGCTAATATGTATAGGTAACGTCTAAACTTCACGGCCACTTCTTCCTTGACCTATTCCCTTCTACTCTTCAATTTGTAGCCCGCTAGGTCTCTATAGAGGGCACAATCGATCATAGTTGTCGGCCATCTGGGCCTGGCCACGTTTTGGTATCGCCTGCCGTGCCTCGGGGTGTCCTGGAGCCGAAGCCGCGGCGTACATTCGTCGTCTACCTCGAGACAACATTGATCATAGACACGAAACCTATCTGTTTGTTTGTTTTTGTTTTAATACAGGGCTTCATTTCCAGCGGTCCGCTCTATTCAGTGATTCCTTCTGATGTGCCAAAGCCCTGGAACCCAGATAACCGGCATGACAACCTAGACAACCTACTTCATCTGTTCACTGAAATAACAGGCGTCCCCGTAGAGTACGCTACAGTAAGAAGATCTTTGAGTGGATTCAAATAGGACGAACTAAAACGTGTTTCATCTCATCTCATCATGACCAAGGCCAGCGACCATATTCCCCATCAGCTCAGGTATCACAGCCCCTCGTTACACATGTCACAAATCCTTTGCGGGTCGTGGGCTTCCACGACACTCAAACATAACCCTAGACTAATCTCCTCCTGCCCAAGCCGTCTCCTACCCACAGCGGAGCACCAAAGCTCAGTGCCCAGTAGACACACTAGCAGCATCGTGGTCCCTCTGCTTCATCTGGGCGCCATGAGCCGGCACACCAGACGCAGCAGCAGCAGCGGCGGCGGCGGACGAGGACCTCCTCCTCCTGAGCAGCATGAACGCGAACGCGCCGACGACAGCCAGGGACCCGACGATGGTGCCCACGGCGATGCCGGCGATGGCGCCCTTGCTGAGGCCGCCGCCGCCGGACGATGACGATGACGAGGCGGACGTGGGCGTCACGGTGGCGGCGGCCACGGTCTCGGTGGCCGTGGCGTCGCCCGAGTCGAAGTCGGCGGACGTCACGTTGAAGCAGGGGACTTGGGCCGAGAAGTCTGCGGCCTCGACGAGGGTCTGGTTGTGTGCGTGGCGCCGGTTGTTAGTCGATACATACTCTTGTGTTTACAACTTTCGGGTGGGTATTGAATGTGATAGGAGGGGGGGGGGAGTGGAGAGAAATAAAGGGTGCTCGTTCTCACAATGTCAGCGCAGGCATAGAAGGTCTCGTTCTTGCCGCCGTTCTCGCCCTCGTAGTCGGCCCAGTACGCAAGCTGGATGGTCGCGTTGGTCCCCGCGGTGGCGGTGCTGGGCAGCGAGGCGATCTTGTAGCACTGGTGGCCGGGCTCGACCTCGGTGATGTTCTGGACGATCTGCTCTGAGAACTCGCTCTGGGTGGTGGGCTCTTTATAAGATGGTGTCAGTGATCAGTTGACGGCGTAGAAGCTCAGACTTGAAACTTACCGTCATCAAAAGCGATATAGAAGGCCACCTTGTAAGCCTCGTCGGCAATGGACAAGGCCACCTGCCCCTGGCCTGATATAATCGTCAGCGGTTTTTAAAGGTGACTTGGTGCCCAGGTGGTCACGCCGTTTACATACTCAGAGGGAACTCAGTCCTGTTTGTGACACCACTTGAAGAACCACAAGGGCCGGTGTTGTCGTGCGAAGCACTCCAAGGTCTGTCACCTGGCCACAGGAAAGCAACAGGGCCCATGGTGGTACCCTCTGCATTCGCACCGTGGACCTCGGCGGCTCTGGCACCGGCAGCCAGGGAGGCGAAGGTCGTGAGCGTGGTGGTGAAACGCATCTTGAAGGCCACTGTGATTGAAGTGGGTTTGACCTTGAATGGAAACGGACGACTCGCCAGGTGAAAAACTAAGAAGCTTGTCGCTGGTTGCCTGACAGAGAAGAGGATGATATATAGGGTTTTACAAGGCTACATGTGGCGACTGGGTCTCTTGACTAATATGTAGCTGGAGGGGGCCGAGAGCTGCGGCGTTCCGAGAGGATGAGTGAGCAGGAAGCAGCGGCAAGAGCAGACCGAGAACATGCGGCTGTGGGTGGGGGTGTTGGCTCGATCAAGGATTTACGAGACGGAAGATGGTGTGGCTAGAAAGAACCTTCGGATATCCCAGAAGGATCAATCCCATTGGGCAGGTCAGACAGACAGACAAGCTGGCTAGGCTAGATAATGGGTCGGCCTGCCTGTCAAAGTGCGTGCCAAGCTCCGTCTTGGGTGAACACCACATTGTGACTGCATACAAGTTCGAGGGGACAGCAGAGTCTGGGCCAACGGACGTGAGTGGGCTGTCAAAGCGGGTGTGGAGGGTCGCTTCTCGAACCCTGACCTGGCGATTAGATGGGTCCGCCCGACATCGCTTTCCGCGGATTCGGCTGGCTGGCCTGCCAAGTCGGACGTTATCACCAGCTTGATCATGGCACATATTAGGTAAAATGTTTAGAGCCTGGCTCAACAACGCTCGATTTATGGCGCCTTTGTCCCGCTGAGAACCTCTCACCTGTTAGCTGAGAATTCAATACCGGTCATGAGTGTTCATTTTGTAGGTCATTTCTCGTGGCTTGGGTACCTATGTAGAAGAGGTAGCCTGAAGTCGGGGGGTTTCCCGACATTTGCCCCAACTCTAACGAAGCACAAAAGGGTGATCTTCGGCTGGTCACAAGACGAGCGGAGGAGGTGCCATTCTCGTTGGCAAAAAGTGGGTTGCATCTGAACAGTCATTGCTTGCATGTGCATGGGTCCTGAAAGACAATAAACTGGGCCCAATGATGCTTGCCGAGAATCTTGATTCATTGGACACCATAGTACGGTAGTCACGCAAGTGTAACGTCGGCTTTCAAAAGTGACTCTTCTCTTGTCTGATCATGAATCTCAAGTCGGCCATGTCAATCGGACGAGCTGTCGGCAGACTCTAGTGGTCATGTTGGGAATGATAAGGCCTGGTCTTGGTCAGTCTTTGGGCTCTGCTTCTCAAGTTGAAGTCACGGCCCATTCGATCTATCCTCAGTCTTGTCAGTGATGGACGAAACTCTGGAGAGAGAAAAGATCGGGGGATTGACACAAGTGTGGAGCGCAACAGAGGACAGACAAGTTTGCTGTTAGGGTTTCCCTCCCAATTCTTATCTGATCGCGCTAGTCACCCTAGCGTCCGAGCTCGATGTGCAGAAGTGGGGACCCAAACTTTGATCTAATCTTATCAGATCATCCGATGGTGGCATCCTCACTGTCTCTCTGTCCAATCGGCGTCGATTCGGTCTATGCTCCCCCTGCAGAGAGAGCTCTTCAACCCTTGGCCCCAGCTTAGCGAGCGGCAAGCAGAGCTCGGATCCGACTCCATGCCTGTGTGTTGCCAACAATGCCATGGCCGTCTATCAGGTGTTGGCTGGCCCAGGATGCCATTCTCGCGTGCGTGCTAACTCGTCCAGGAAGCTCGGCCGGTGAATCTCGTGCCCTCATCCGGATTTGGAGGACCTGGAAGCGCCGACCACGGATATACGAGATGCCATGACCGAGCCTGGCCTTGTCTGGGGGCCATACCTGAGTCCGGATTCTCTGCTTTCCGGTGGGTCGATCTGGCTATCAGACTGGGGAACATCGAGAAAATCCTGAGAATTGAGCTCGACGGGGCGCGGAACGACGAAAGGATTCGGTTTAATCCGGATCAGCCGGCTCAATGCAGGTGTACATATGTACTCATATGCCAAGGCCCCACTTGTGAGCGGTCAACAGCGAGGCGAAGACCTGGGCCGACATGAAGTGGGTGGGCTATGAGGCCGACACCCCTGGGGCCATTCACATTAAAAGGCCAATTCTCTTTTCACGTGCCATCATTTAGTCTTCTCTTCCTCTTGCTCACCCACCTCACATGTGTGTTGGCCAGTGAGAACTCAAATCCCAGACGTCCCTGATATCTACAACTTTGTATTTCAAAATGGTCGCCCTCACATGGATCATCAGCACAGCTCTCGCGGCTTCTACCGCGTTGGCGAATGACTTCCCCGCCGCAGGAGTGTTCATTGACCCCATCCTCGCGAAGCGCCAGGACCAGACCCCCGGTTCTCCATCATACAACTGCCACGACAACTGCGGTAAGACATCCCCAACATCTACCTGTAAACATGCTATATATAACATTTCAAATCAAACTTGACTAACTGACACCAATCTAGGCCAGGCAATAATAGAAGCCCGCAACTGCAACGCCACCATCTGCGACGACCAGATCTTCCAGGAGGACTACCAGAACTGCCTGCAGTGCGCCGGCCCAGACAACGAGGATATCTGGCGGTACTACGGCGAAAACCTCGCGGCCGCTGCTGCCTCTTGCGACCTCGCCACCGAGCCCCTGTCCGGTGAGCAGGACGACGTCGGCGCGGCCGTCGTGGCTAGCAACAGCACCTCTGCCTGCGAGGCCGCCGCCGCCGCCGGAGCGTCGTCCTCCTCGTCGGCGTCTGCATCTCCCACTGGGGCTTCGGCATCTGCCAGTGGCGCTTCGGCATCCGCCACCGGGGCATCTGCGTCTGCCACTGAGGCTTCGGCTTCGGCTTCGTCGTCTGGGTCACCTTCTGCCTCGGCTTCTGACGCTGCTGCGTCCGCATCTGGAACGGCATCCTCCGTAAGTTCATGTATCTTGTGTCTCGATTTGCTGAATTCAAGACTGACGCTTCCCTCCCTCTGCCTTCAGGCTGCTAATGCCGGACCTACTGCCGCTGCCGGCTTTGCTGCCTATGGCGCCATTGCCGTCGGTGCTCTGTACGGGATAGGACTCTGATCTAAGGGGGTTTGTACTTTTTCATTTCATAAAATCTCGTTCTGTATATAAAATGTCATGGTTATCTCTGTCTTGTGCACACAAACACTAGTGCGCTCAGATGTGTTTGGTAGAACGATGCTTCCGACGCCTCACATATTTAATACACTCGGAAATTCTCATTCGTATTCGGAAGCTGCGTGAACATGGAATGTCAGCTGCCAAATAAAAACGCGGACCTGGAAGTATCAAAATGTCTTGGGCGGTCTTGTGTATGTTACTCCCCCTTTTACCCAGTGTCTTGACCGAGACATTCAAGATCGGATCTTTTCAAGTAACGGAGCAGCAGGACCAGACCAAGTGCATGTTATCTGTGAACAGACGCTGAAGATTCACACTTTCATCAAAGTGTCAATCAAATTGGAGGGTATTGTAAACGTGCTTCGTGATGTACTAGGATTGTATATACATATGAGGTATCCCATTTCTAACGTCGTATGAATCATCGGTATCTTCATAAAAAAAAACCCAAAAGGCCACCCCCACCCAACCGGCTTTCCTCTCCGTTGCACCAAGCCGCAGGCCGAAACGCCATATAAAATACAAATGTACCACGACACACACACACGCAGGCACATATAAAGTGCTTTTTGAAAAACAAAACTAGTTACCCTTCCTGCCCTCAGGATCCTCTACCATGATCTCAGGAGCACCAGGTCCGCTGCCGTTCAACCCGTCGGTGTCCGAGACGACAACAACAGGCGACTCGACAGGGTCAGAGTTGGTCCTCTGGCTCATCTGCTGCGGCTCACCGCTCTCGCTGCCGGTGGCCTCCTCGTCGGCGGCCTTCTTGTTCTTCTTGAACAGCCTGCCGATACGGCTGAAGAAGCGGCCGAGGGCGCGGTAGGCGATGGCGACGGGCCCGCCGACGATGCGGGCGATGCGGGCGAACCACGCGTCCGGGAAGAGGCGGACGGCAATGGCCCAGGGCATACACAGCAGGGCGAGGACGATGGAGACGGCCCACTGGGGCCCGTTGAGGCCGCCCTCGACGACGGAGAAGACGCGGCCGCCGACAAAGATGATGGCGACCTGCAGCCCGACCATGAGGATGTTGATGACGATGAAGAACTGGTTGCGGTGCAGGCCCTCGAAGATGTTGAAGCGGTTGTCCAGGCGGCGGTTGTTGAACTCGTTGAAGATCTGCATCCAGACGAAGGTGTTGAAGACGACCGTGCGCATCTCGGAGTCGCTGTACGAGGGGAAGATGCGCGGGCCGGCAAAGTAGAGCGTGAAGGTCACGGCCAGCTGGAAGATGGCCTGCCCGATGATCATCTTCCACATGTTGGTCGTGATCAGGGGCGCCTTCTTGCCCTGGGGCGGGCGGTTGAGGATCTTCTCCGTCGGCGGGTCCGTCGCGAGTGCCAGGGCGGCAAAGGTGTCCATGATGAGGTTCACCCAGAGGAGCTGCACGGCTGTCAGGACGGAGCGCATCTCCGGGTCGGAAACGGCGGAGACGAAGGCGAGCAGGACGGCGGTGATGTTGACGGTGATTTGGAACTGTGAGTGACGTTAGCATATGGAAGGACCCAAGCGGCAGTCGTTGGGAGGAGTGCATACCTGAAGGAACTTCTGGACCGCGTCGTTGACGGCGCGGCCCCACTTGAGCGCCATGATGATGGAGGTGAAGTTGTCATCCATCAGCACGATGGCAGACGCCTCCTTGGCGACTTCAGTTCCGGAGATACCCATCGAGAAACCGACATCAGCAGCCTTGAGCGCGGGGGCGTCGTTGGTGCCGTCACCAGTTACAGCAACGGTCTCGCCGAGGCGCTTGAGACGGGTGACGAGGATCCGCTTGTCCTCGGGCGAGGAACGGGCGAGGACCTGCAGCTTGGGGAGCGTGCGGTCCATCTCGTCGTCGCTGAGGGTCCTGAAGTGGGGGCCCTCCATGACGACGCCGCCCTCGGTGAGGATGCCACACTCGATGGCGATGGCGCGTGCCGTCACCGCGTTGTCACCGGTGACCATGCGGATAACCACGCCGGCGTGTTGAGCCTTCTTCACCGACTCGGGCACGCCCGGGCGGACAGGATCTTGGATACCGACGACACCGAGGAAGACGAGGTTCTTGAGCACGGAGGCGAACTCGACCGAGCCGTCCTCGACCCTGGCGCCCAGAGGAGGCCACTGCTGGTAGTCACAGTAGACGATACCGATGGTCCGGAGAGACTGGCGGGCATAGCTGTCGATGGTCTTGGAGAGCTCATCCTTGTCGGACTGGCCCATGCCCTCAACGGAGAGGTCGGTGATGTTGGCCTTGGAGGAGCAGTATCCGAGCAGGATCTCAGAAGCACCCTTGACCAGCAGGCGGTATCCACCGTTGCGGAGCTTAATGACAGCACCCATGCACTTCTTGCCCGAGTCGAAGGGGAACATCTGCACGACCTGCTCGTTGGCGCGCGCCTCTGACAGCGATGACATGCCCAGGTGGTCCCTGGCCAGCTGCAGGAGGGCCGTCTCGGTCTTGGACCCGATGAAGGCGAACTGGCCCTCATCCTGGCCCTCAAAGGCCGTCGAGTTGATGGCGACCGACTGGACGATAGCTTCCTTGGCTGCCGGGGACAGGTTCGACGCCCACTGGGACACGGTCACGTTGGTTTTCTCGCTCTCGGCCTTGGCGAAGCTGGTGGACCCGAACGTGCCGGCGACGACGGTCATCTTGTTGGTGGTGAGGGTGCCGGTCTTGTCGGAGCACACGGTCGTGGCGTTGCCCATGGTCTCGCAGGCGCGGAGCACGCGCACCAGGTTGTTCTCCTTGAGCATGCGGGTGGTTGCGAAGGCCAGGGCGAGTGTCACTGCCAGTGGGAGACCCTCGGGAACAGCGACGACAATAATGGTGATGGCGACGATCAGAATGTCCTGTATTAATGTGTCAGCATCTGGTGCTCTCTTGAGTAGCGGGGGAGGGGATGTCAGTCTAAACTCACCATGAAGGTTGATGCCTTCGTAGGGCCGTCCCGATTGTCGTTTGGCAGGTTGGCGAGGAAGCGGAAGAGCAGGACGAAGAACAGCAGCAGGGCGGCGCTGCCACCAAGCTTGGCGATGGCGCCAGCGAGGCCTTCGAGCTTCTTCTGGAGGGGCGTGGCCTCGACATCAGTCCGGACGGACATCATGATCTTGCCGAAACTGGAGTAGGGGCCAACCGAGGTACAGACGAAGGTGCCCATGCCCTCGAGGACCTTGGCGCCTGAGATAATGAAAGGGTCCAGGTCGGTAGACTTTGCCTTCTCGCCGTTCTCAAGCATCCTGAAGACCTGGTCGCCGGCAGTCTTCTTGAGAGCGTCCGACTCTCCGGTGGCCGAGGACTCGTCACACTTGAGGTCGTGGCCGCTGATGAAGATACCGTCCACGGGGATGAGGTCACCGGGCTCGAGGTTGACGACATCTCCAACCAGAAGATCGTGCACATTGATGATGACTTGCTTGCCACTGCGGATGACCTTGATCTCACGATCCTCCTTCTTCTCGTTGAGTCGTACAAAGGCCTTCTCCTTTTGCCAGTCGTTGATCGAGCCGACTCCGACGACGATGATGATGGCGACACAGATAGCGACACCCTCGATCCAGTCTACAGCTGGCGGGGCTCCTTCGGGGTGGTCCACGCCAAAGGTCTCATACAGACCAAGGGCGAGTGAGATAACGGCGGCGACGGTCAGCAGGATGAGGACCTTGTCGTTGTAGGCGTTCCACATTAGCCTCCAGAGTGGCGTGGCCTTCTTGGGAGGTAGAACATTGCGACCATATACGCGGGTCCGGTCTGAGAACGCCTCTCCGCCGGGTGTTGATGATGACTCTGCCTTAGCCTCGGTGCCGTCAACAGCCTCCTGAAATGCGATCTTCCTCCGCACGCTGGTCTCGTCGATGCTCAGGCCGGCGTCAAGATCCGTCTGGAGACCCCTTGCAATACCCTTCAGACCGCCGAGCGCCCTGTAGGCCGCGAGAGACTTTGGGTTGAGCAGTTTGTTGAGCTGGCCCGGGCTGAAGGCAAACGGGTTGTCGTCGACCTTGAAATCGCCCTCGGTGCCGGGATCCGGCCGCAGGGCCTCCTCCCTGTCGACAACATGTGTGGTGACGCTGGTTGACCGGCTTCTGTTGTTTGGGGTGAGGAAGGGGTCTTCTGAACCTGCTGGAGTCAGGAAGGGATTTGAAGTGGTGGACACTCCTGAGGGAGAGACTCCAAGCGTACTGGCACCAGAGTCCTGGCGAACGTGTGTGTTCACCGAAAGAGATGGCGGCGCCAGAGTATTGCTGTTGTTGTTGTTGCTCGCCATGGCTGGTTTGGGAGACGGGACGACGCTATACAGCTCTTGTCATTTGCGTGTGTATGTGTTGTATGTACGTAAGAGTAAATGTATAGCTGTATGTATTTAGGCCGCAGGTGAGTGAATGAGGCGGTCGGGGTGATCAGGGGTAATATTGAGGACGTTCGGGCACACCCAGGCCCTCGGTCAGTTAAAGATGTGGAGTAAATCAGCAGCCGAATAGACTAGAGCTGTAATATAGTATAGAAAGGCTACTGTTGTTACACAAAAGTAGGCAGATATGCAAAAGGCAGATGTGGCTGGAGGGGAGCTGGGTATATAAACGCAAGATCGAAAGGAGGCCACACACAGGTATACATATGAAGACGTATGTTGTGTGACAAGTGTGGATGGCAAAGCAAGGTGGATGGATGAGGGCTCAAGAAACGACAGCTAGGACAGGGGTCGTTTCTGGAGAGGTATGGGTCCTTCCTTGTCACTCGACAATGGGATGGGATGGGCGTATACACACGAAAAGTGCACGAAGGTAGACAAACTGAGAGAGGGAGGGAGGGAGGAATGGCACAACCTCAGCCAGATGAAGGCAGTGCTGGTCTGCCTGGGCTAGGGCGGGGCAAATGTCTTGGGCATTTTTGTAACCATGTACCTGGGAGGTATTTTTCTTGCAAGTAGGCTCATCTCGGACGGGATATTGAGATCCATGGCGCCCCCAGACGCCAGCCATCGGGGCAGTAAAGTGTAGAAAGCAGAGGTACACAGACAAACAGAGAGAGAGAGAGAGCGAGGGCGGGCGCGTGTTACGCTGCAGGTTCCGAAGTGGCAGGTAAGATCCGTGCCTAGAGCTGGTTGGAGCCCCAGCGAGACTTGGCCGGGAGATTCGCAGCTTTGCACAGCCTCAATGCAGGCCGGCCAGAACCAGCCAGATGGGCAGCGAGGAGGCCTGCCGAGCTGCCGAGCCGCCAACCCAGCGCCGTTTCGAGACGGCCACCTTATAAGTGAGTTTGGCCCTTACCGGCCAAGCCCTCCTTCCCCTCCAAGCTTCCTTTTCTCTTGCTACCGAAGCTGGGCCATGTGTGTGTATTGTGCCTGTGTGCCTGCTTTGCTCATCACGGGGGGACGGGCAACACTGGGGCTAGTGAGTGTTAAATTCTTGACCATCTTACCGCCTCTGGTTGCCGCGGTCCTGATCTGCGTCGCGCGTGTCTGCCCATGATACAAGCGAAACGCTCTTCTCTCTCTCTCGGTTCCTCTCTCTTGTCACTCCATGCGTGCATGCATGCATGTAGTAATCCACTCTCTCCGTCTCTCACCCGCCAAACTCGCTAACATGTTTTCACCTATGTTTTAATGTTCTCCTCTTTCCCTGCCTCTATCCCATTTTTTCCTCTACACGTGTATAACCCCCGAGCTGACGGCAACTCGAGACGACCCTTGAGCTGACATGTGGTATTAGCCGCCCCACCCCACACGCTATTGTAGGTAACAAGTAGGTAAATCTAGGGTATTGCACACAATATGCCCCAGGTGGTAAGCAGGATAAGCCATCTAGGTCATCAAGTCTGCACTCCCGCCGTCGAATGAGACCCAAGAAATCCACCATTTCTCTCCTATGACGCCTGGCCTTGATGTATGCCACGCCCTACATTACTCATACAGCTGTCTGCGCCGCGGGGTGCAAGTTGACCTTTGAGTGCTTAGCTCACCCAACAGGACCCAAGACCAGCCAACGATATCTCCAAAAACAGGGACACACAGCCTGCGGAGTGGCCAACAGCACGGTCAGTGTCGTGGCCACACGGTCATTTGACAAGCCCAGCCAGCCAGCCAGCCAGCCAGCCAGCCCGGAAGGGGACCCAAGAGGAGAGGAGAGGAGAGGGATGCGTTGTTTTCGAGAGCCATAAAACAAACTTCGGAGCTCCTTGCCCGCCAAGGAGGCATTAGTGCACGAGAAAGAGGCTGTGCTGTGAAAATCCCCATCCGCCAAGTCACTGGGCAGGTAACGATCCGCCGCCCACGGCCGCCCTGCCCTCTGGTTTGCCGCGAGCGAATGCTTCTGGATGTTTGATAAGCTCTTGTCCCCAGTCCGCCGCCCGCCGCCCGCACGCGCTGCACCAACGCTTGCAGCAGAGCAAACCAACCCACGCTCCACGCTTGCTGCAGCACGAGCACACACACCCGCCCACATCGGCAAAACTTAACAAATCTTGACGTTGCTCCCTTTGATTGCCGCTCTCGTTTTACTAGAGATCGGGCACTATTACATGTTAGGCCCTTGGCTTAACGAAACATCACCCACAGCGTCGGAGGCGGGTCAGATTCCCATCGTGAATCAGCTCCGGAATTGCGTCATTGGTGCATCCCACGCCAGTATCAATTCAATCTGGCGATGTAACTGGACACCTTGAACTTGTTTTGTAGCTGTTGTCTGCTGGTCGGCCTGCATCACGCTCCTGCCCACGTGCACACTGCACGCAGTGCTCTCTCACTCAATTTCGTCTTCACCGCGACTCCTGCCCAGGTGAAGTCCATCTTGGCGGGCTCTGTAAAATTTACGATGACTCGACATATATTGCTGCAATGCATTGTGATAATCCAAATGACTAGCGTGATATAGAGCGCCAGTCTGCAGCAACAATGCGGCCCCCAATTATAATCTTCTCTCACTATCGATACTCCGGGTACCTTACATTGTGTGTGCTACGCCTAGAGCACACACACCAACACGGACCGAAGGAGGAGAGGCATGGAGTCCAGAAATGCGCCGAACGTAGAAAATAGAACATCCAGACCATGGAAGGTGCCGATTAGTTGGTAAGCTAGGCACGTCGGTTCGAAGATGCGACGACGAGTTTGCAGATCATCAAGAAAAGAAAAAGGAAACTGCCTCGGGAACTGCCAGATGCTTCCAAGGCCGTGCTAGCACTTCAGGAGTCTTGCCAATGTCTCATCTCCGAGCGAAATTCCAGCAGAGTTCTGGGCAAGGACTTGCCACAAGCCACCACTTCCCGGAACACAGTTTCAGAATTCCCTCGCCCGTCAAGCTGGGACGGGCGGGCGATCATCCAATGTCCAAAAAATGTTTCAATCCTGTTTGCCCAGCCCTACCCTCCTACTCGCCGTGACTAGCCCCCCGCCCCCGTCTACCGTCCCCGTGCCTCCGTCTCTCGCTCGCATGGGGGCGTAGAAGGAAAGAAACAAATCTCACTGAGCGTGGTCCTCCCCCCCCCGGGAGCAAACTGGTATCTTTTGCCGGAGCTCTCTTGTGAGAGCCGTCTGGCCCTACCATTGCGTTTGCCAAGTAAGGCTGAGCACCCTCGGCCAGGGAGGGTTCTCCTCACTGTTGTTCACTCCCGATCCCGTCTCCCCTCCTCCCGAGGTCCTCGCTCGCGGCAGTCAGGTAACATTGAAGCACGTTTCCCTTCCGGAGGACGGGAAAG